>OW121747.1:24973222-29973222 GCA_933228765.1 Miltochrista miniata
TGTTGTGTCCACAAATGTTTAATTATCTTATATATAAAATTCTCGTGTCACAGTTTTCTTTTCCGTACTCCTCCAAAACGGCTTGACCGATTCTCATGAAATTTTGTGAGCATATTGCTCACAAAATTTAGGTAGGTCTGAGAATCGGCCAACATCTATTTTTCATACCCCTAAGTGACCGGGAACCGGGAATAACATTCCACGCGGGCGGAGCCGCGGGCATCAGCTAGTTTATATATAACCATAAGATATTACTTTGAAGTGAGAAGGGTTCTTTGCTGCAGGTGCGTTTCTAGGTTAGCCTTTTATTACTTTAATAAAATAAAAAATAACATCAACCTGACTTAGGTAGGTATGTGAGATATAAAATCTATGTAAGTTTATGTAACAGTAAGTTATTCAATTTTTCAAAAATTTGATAGTTTCGAAGGTATCGTATATCATGTAGGTGGTGGTGTAATTACAAACTGACAAACGTTACCGAGATGCATTCGAGTTGACATCTGCTGTCTGCATTAGCCACGACACAGGCTCACTCAACGCTGGTTTACGCCAGTGTAACTGACATTTGAAATTGCACGGACGCTTACTCGATATCACAGACGAATTTAGTTCTTTGAGCACTTTACATTCAATTCCATTTCAAAACGGTGTACGTACAATTTTTTGCGAGTGAATATTGTTTTAAGTACTTACCTGTTGTCTGTGATATGACTGATAGCACAATAGTTTTTATATTATCTAGTAGGTACTTTTCCAATTTGATTCTTGAGTCTTGACATTCTTTTTCATAAGCGTCTTTTTGGCTCTGTACATATACAAAACAAATTTAAATCTTTTTACGAATGTTTTATGACATGCAATCTATCTTTAAATCTTTAGTTATATGTAAATAAGTTCCTAAGTTTCTACAAACTAAAAAAAGTGATAATTTTCAGAGCATGCCTGAAAATAGTGTTTCAAAAAGTTTGTTTTGAAAATCCGCGTCCACTTCAATGTTATAAATAAAATTTCCGCGTATACTAGCTGTTTGCCGCGACTTCATCCACTGTTAAGATAATTTTATCAAAGATATCCTCAGTAGGCAGGTACTTATAACGAAGTTATCTGTCATGAGATGGAGTCTGAATTTTCATGTGTGCACGAATTTTTTTGAACTCTAGGCACTTGATGTGGGTTATGAACTTATGATCAAAAAAATCAGTTTAACTTTTTCCGTTAAAATTAACATAGATACATGGAGCTATACAATGACTTTCTATGTGTCTATGTAGATATTCATGTCTCGTATAATTATTACATAACCATATAAGCACACAAATTTATTTCAAGCTGGCTGTATTGACGTTGCGTATTACATGCCACCCAAACTGGTAGGTTCCTATGATTAACATACACTTAAGATCAAACGCACATTCTGTATACGCTGATAGGGTTGCCAACCGTGGTTTATTTAAATTTATTTGGGTTACCAATTCGTGGCTAGCTGAGCATTAAATAAAATAAATATTGTTGGACATTCCCACGCATCGTTATTTAGCCCAAATGAAGCTAATATAAGCGTGTGTTATGTAATCTAGATAATTGATAGACATACTTTTATCAATCAAATCAACCAAATCAGCCTATCGCAGTCCGCTCCTGGACGTAGGCCTCTCCCAATTTAGGCCACAATACACGGTCCTGAGCCTTTCGCATCCAGTCCCAGCCTGCGACCACTTCAATGTTATAAATAAAATTTCCGCGTATACTAGCTGTTTGCCGCGACTTCATCCACTGTTAAGATAATTTTATCAAAGATATCCTCAGTAGGCAGGTACTTATAACGAAGTTATCTGTCATGAGATGGAGTCTGAATTTTCATGTGTGCACGAATTTTTTTGAACTCTAGGCACTTGATGTGGGTTATGAACTTATGATCAAAAAAATCAGTTTAACTTTTTCCGTTAAAATTAACATAGATACATGGAGCTATACAATGACTTTCTATGTGTCTATGTAGATATTCATGTCTCGTATAATTATTACATAACCATATAAGCACACAAATTTATTTCAAGCTGGCTGTATTGACGTTGCGTATTACATGCCACCCAAACTGGTAGGTTCCTATGATTAACATACACTTAAGATCAAACGCACATTCTGTATACGCTGATAGGGTTGCCAACCGTGGTTTATTTAAATTTATTTGGGTTACCAATTCGTGGCTAGCTGAGCATTAAATAAAATAAATATTGTTGGACATTCCCACGCATCGTTATTTAGCCCAAATGAAGCTAATATAAGCGTGTGTTATGTAATCTAGATAATTGATAGACATACTTTTATCAATCAAATCAACCAAATCAGCCTATCGCAGTCCGCTCCTGGACGTAGGCCTCTCCCAATTTAGGCCACAATACACGGTCCTGAGCCTTTCGCATCCAGTCCCAGTCTGCGACCACTTCAATGTTATAAATAAAATTTCCGCGTATACTAGCTGTTTGCCGCGACTTCATCCACTGTTAAGATAATTTTATCAAAGATATCCTCAGTAGGCAGGTACTTATAACGAAGTTATCTGTCATGAGATGGAGTCTGAATTTTCATGTGTGCACGAATTTTTTTGAACTCTAGGCACTTGATGTGGGTTATGAACTTATGATCAAAAAAATCAGTTTAACTTTTTCCGTTAAAATTAACATAGATACATGGAGCTATACAATGACTTTCTATGTGTCTATGTAGATATTCATGTCTCGTATAATTATTACATAACCATATAAGCACACAAATTTATTTCAAGCTGGCTGTATTGACGTTGCGTATTACATGCCACCCAAACTGGTAGGTTCCTATGATTAACATACACTTAAGATCAAACGCACATTCTGTATACGCTGATAGGGTTGCCAACCGTGGTTTATTTAAATTTATTTGGGTTACCAATTCGTGGCTAGCTGAGCATTAAATAAAATAAATATTGTTGGACATTCCCACGCATCGTTATTTAGCCCAAATGAAGCTAATATAAGCGTGTGTTATGTAATCTAGATAATTGATAGACATACTTTTATCAATCAAATCAACCAAATCAGCCTATCGCAGTCCGCTCCTGGACGTAGGCCTCTCCCAATTTAGGCCACAATACACGGTCCTGAGCCTTTCGCATCCAGTCCCAGCCTGCGACCTTTTCCAGATCGTCGGTCCATCTGGCGGGTGGACGCGTCCTACGCTACGTTTGCCAAGTCTCGGTCTCCACTCCAGAACTCGTTTCCTCCATCGGCCGTCTGTTGTTCTGCTGATGTGGCCGGCCCACTGCCACTTTAAAGCGCTTATTCTGATGTCGTGTATATACTTATCCTAGGTATTTGTAATACCTACCTAATAGGTATTATGCATTGACTGTAATGGCCGACTGTGACCTCCGATTAACCTATGGCCAGTCAGAAGTGCTCATCACATCTCATTTAATTGACCTGAACAATATACCGTAGAAAGTCCCCGGTCAGTGGGGTGGGGACCCGTTTGGGAGCTATACGTAACTAAAATAAAAACGTTGAAAGTGATTTAAAGTAAAAAAAGAACACTTGATTCAGTCGCAACTTGAATCTGTAATATCCCATCAAAAACATGAATGTGAAATGTGAGCCAAGTTCAACATCAAAATTAAGGATCGTTGAATTCACCACCGACGAACGACCAACCGATTTACAAACACCGACAAAAAGAATTAAGCTCTAAATGGACGCCAAGTTCAGTACAAAGTGTAATTATTTTGACTTGTGATCTAGTTGAAGCTCAAGATTGACTTGGTAAGTTTTGGAAAGAACGAATTTCAAGAAAGTAACCTTTGTTCCTAATCTATGCCTGCTTACTAATAAAATAAAGAGGAAAATTTTATTGTTTGTTTGTCTGCATGGAATAGGCTCCGAAACTACTGAATCGATTTGAAATCTTTCACTGTTGGGAAACTACACTATCCCCGGGAGACTATTAAGCTATATTGTATTCCCGTATTCCGTTAGAATCGAAAATTACTGCGAATCGATCGTAACTTACCGCACCGATTGTAGCCGAATTTTCATGAGTCAAAAGTCTGTCATATGACAGTTGTGTCTATAATGTGCGCTTAGCCTAAAACCACACGAGGCCCTACAACTACTATTTAGAAAATAAAGCGGAAGGCTTTGATTTATTTAGGTACACGAAAGGTTTGATTGTTTCATTGAACGCGGTAATCTCAGTCATTACTGGTTCTAATTGAAAAATTCTTGTAGTGTTGGATAGCCCGATAATTGAGGAATACTGCATAATCATTTCGCTATTAGGTAACGAAGCACAGCAATAATCACAAATGTTGAAATCAATGAGATTTATTATCTATTGTAAAACTAATAAATTAAGGTCAGATATGTATGTAGGGTTAAGTGGTCAATGTTCATCACGCACAAAGCCGTAAAGATTAGTATTTAATTGTACCTATTCTGCGTATAACTTTTCATAAATTATTAAATAAATAAATTAATACTTGTGGACATTCACACACAACATCATCTAGCCCAAATTAAGCTAATATAAGTTTGCGCTATGGAATCTAGACGACTGATATACATACTTCTATGTATATTTCTAAATACATACATATTAGGTAAGACAACACCCAAACTCCGAAACCAAAATTTGTGAATCGAACTCAGAACCTCCATTGCCACAGGCGGTATCACTATAGACTACGCCATAGAGACAGTCAATTAATATTGTATGATTTTATGGGATAATCAATTTTTATTCAACCTAAAAGGATAATTTTGTATTCCACTATACTCGTATTTAGTGTTCGAATCTCTACCACGCAATTCACCCGGTCTTTCTTACTTGTTAGTTAGTCGAAGTTTCGTTTCATTTCGATACAGTATCTTTTGACAGATAATTCAATACATTATCTGTCAAACATGTTGGCGGTCGACCTCTTTGATAGCTAATTAAATGACGTTACCTGTCAAGTGTTCGTTCGGCAAGATATCGAAAGACATGTAAATTGTCGATCTCAACAAAAACTATTATTATAATGTATCTAAATGTGAAAGTTTATGAAGATGTATGGATGTATGTTAGGTACTCTTTCGCGCTCTATCGGCTGAACGAACCCTGTGTAAAACTTATCTACAGTGCAGATAGAATATAATCCGAATAACCATGGAGCGAATATATTTGCTCCATGGGAATAACACATAGGCTACTTTTATCCCGGAAATCCCATGGGAAGCGGGAATTCCACGCGGTCGGAACCGGTCGCCATCAAATGATCTATATTTTGTAAAAAGGCTGAATCAAACATGCCTTTAATATTTGTGTTTTTATGTCTATAAAAACCAATGTGCTTTATTTGGCAACCCTACCTATCACACGTGACCTTTGAGGTATAGGAGGGATGGAATGTTTGTTTATCTACGCGACGTTACATCCGAATATAATTATGATATTCCTTATAGTTTAGTAGGAAACTTGGAAATGACTTAACTACTTTGCTATTGGCTGCTTGATAACGATAATGTTAGTTGCTAGACATACTATTCGCTTAGGTACATACTTATTCAAATTATAGTGCATATTATGAACTTAGGTATAATCTATATCTTTCTTTTACATGCGTAAATCTCTGGCCAGACCACACAGTACCCTTTTTGTTTAACGTGAGGAAAATCCTACAGTCCTACAGGGATGCTATGCCGAACTACTACTGACCTAAAAACCACAAGTATCCTAGCTAACAGCCTACGGTTGGGAGCCCCGGGTAAGCCCTCGGAGGAATGTCCTCACTCCCAGACCTACGGCTACCACTGCTGCCTCACCTACTTCCGATGCTATCCCGCGTTTTTGGGGGGTTGTACGGGTGTTATCCCGCTCCTTGAGGGGGCGGGCGTGGAACCCTCACGTCACGCCGTCGTCGTCGAGGGTGCTTCTGTAAGGACGGTTAGCAGCCCCGTCACCGTCCTCACGCCCCCGGTCATGGAGGCCGATAGTCTTGGGCGACGATAACGGATTTTCTCTACCTATTACAATTCGTATGCCATAGGTAACATAATATAATCACGCCTATATAGGATACTCCCGTATGCCCATTAAGACGTGAACTCCACCGCATCCCACCTTTGCATATAGGTAGATAGGGTTCCGTACCCAAAAGGTTTAAACGGGACTCTATTCATTAGACTTTACGAGGTTGTATCTCAGTATTAATTTGAACTTCTAGTGACGATGACGAAAGAAGTTTAAAATCGATCTTGGTTAGAGTACCTACTTATCTTACTAACATTATAAATGCGAAAGTTTGTGAGTCTGAGTCTGGATATGTGGATGTTTGTAACCCTTTCATGCATTTGGCTGTAATTTGGTACAGGGGCAGACGGAAACTGAAATAACTAGGAATAACAAAAAGGGAACAAAACTTTACGCGGGTGGAGCCGCGGGCGCCATCTTGTTTATAATATTATCATCGATTAACTTATAAATTCTTTTGCAGAGATCTACGCTTCAACAAAATTGAGGAGCTCAATCCGGGCGAGCTGGGCCACCTTCACTCGTTGCGGTCCCTCCTCCTGAACGACAACCGCGTGCGGAGTCTTCACTCCGGAGCGTTCCACGGTCTCCGCCGCCTCAAGTACCTCTACCTGTACCGGAACCGCATCCAGCACATCGACCATGACGCTTTCCGACATCTTGTACATTTGGAACAACTGTAAGTACCTAATATACGTTCAATTTTGACTGTAAAATATAGCTTGATCTCTGTGAAATTTATATCAACGTAAGTGCAATAAGTTCAACACCTATTACATGGGACAAAACACGAAAGGGGGAATCTGTCTATCTTTTGTACGACTATAATGTTGTAGCTTTATGTAATGACTGCCTGATGGACAGTCCGTAGATGGAACAGTGTTTCTCAAAATGACTGTAAATGATGATAACTTTATCACAACTTCCTATCTGCGTGTTCTGAGTCAAGGAACTCGTCGTCTCAGTGCGTAGACCTTTGTAGTGTGCATTATTTTTATACATAGATATGATAATTATATGTACCTAATAAGATTTGGACTCAGAAGCCCTACATTACTCGATTACAGTTTATTTTTTTAAATTTATCTTGAATCTTGAATGTACCGTCACAGCAATTTTTACAATTTTATAAGAGTAGAGATATAATAGTAGTTTAGGTGTTTCCCCGTTACTGTGGTACATTCATTTGGAAATACGTAGTTTGGGCGTAGAGATGCTGTGTCAAAATCTTGGGTGTCTAGACCATTCTAAACCGCAAAATGGCGGTGTAAAATGTAGGTTGGTTTTGTGAAGTCTTTGCGGAGACACCACATTGATAGAAAAAGAGAAAACGAGCTGACGTGCGGTGTGAATGTATCATGTGTCATGTGTGTGTAGTACATCCACACTTTGACCACATTTGAAGAAAATAACTTTTCTGATATCTGTGGAAATGACACATATTGCAGTAAGTACAGTAATTTGGTCATAGTGTGCATGGCTTGCTCATAGATAAATCGTATTTCTCTCCTTTTACCACAGGGCGGAAACTCCATACAAAAATGTTCGTTTTCACCCACACTAATATACACGTAATGTGAATGCTTGAATCAAGCTTGAATGTGTGTGTGACTATAGATACTAGGGACACTAGCTATGGAAACAAAATAATAAGGAATAGAACGCAATCTCGTGTATGTAGGTACGTTTTTTTTCAAATCTACCCTCGGCTAAGCACAAATTAAATCAAAGCGCAATAGCGCAAAGTATGTAGGTAATACACGTAATGCAACGCAGTGACACTCTCTCAAGTACTGACACGGCAGTAGACACATCAACTTTGGTGGGGGATGGGGGATGGGTAAGCTTATCAGTGGGAGGCAGGGAGTTGCCGATCTATATGTAATACCTACTATTATATTATCTTTGCTTTTACTGTGTATAGGTAAGATACAGCTGCCAACTATGCATTATATTATATTCTAAACTGCTCTACGCTTCACAGCGCTCAATGCCTGTTTCAAGGCAAGTAGGTACTAGATTACGCCGGAGTCCCGAGACGATACGAACGACGATAAGATAAAGGGTAGTCTATTTTATCTGGAATTGAAGCAGGTACCGACCTAAATTATTATTATAGCGTTCTTTTTAGAAACATGGCATATAAAATCAGTCCACTGCTGGACTCAGACCTCTAACAATTTACGCCGGAACGCAAGGTCCTGAGCCCTCCGCATCTAGTCCCAGCCTGCGACCTATTCCAGGCCTTAAGTGTATTTGGCGGGTGGTCGTCCCACCTTACGACCCATCTTGGACAAGTCGTGGTCTCCACTCCAGAACTCGTTTGCTCCATCGGCCGTGTCGGTTCTTCTGCTGATCAGGCCGGCCCACTGCAACTTTAATGTGCTTATTCTGCGAGCTATGTCAACCACTGTAGTTTAAATCTATTTTAAACTTGGGTTAGGTATAGGTTACGTAAATATAAATATTTAAAAAATAATAAATCTTTTAGTTTCGGTCGTATCTCTGCTTTGCTTAAGACAAACAAAACAACAATAGCCAAAACTAAAGTAGGTAGATCTAAAAAAGGAAATCCCGTCTGCAATCAAAAGAGGTAAGCAGGTACTGCTGTCTAAACAACTGCAAAAAAAAACTGACTTCAAACAAATCCTGCAAAATATAATTTACTTAGCACAAAGTAATATGTATTTTGATTTATCAGATTTTTTATTCAATATCATATTGAAGTCGGCGCCAAGTAAACCCATAGGCTTAGGTAGGTATTATTCATGTCGCCAACTTTAATATTGTATTGAATAAAATCTGATAAATCAAAATACATAATAAGTAAATTTTATTTTGCAGGATTTGTTTGAAGTCGGTTTTATTTTTTATTAATTTTTTTTTTCATTATTTTAAGTGACGGGTCAACTGAAAAATATATTTATCTAGGTGAAAGTTCTCATCAATACAAATTGATCAAGCCCAAACACAAGGTAGCTGCTGTAAATCGTTAAGGAATTACCTCGACCGTCTTTAGGTGTCATCATCAGATCGACCCAAGACCTTCATTAAATTGTAATACATTAAAGCACTGAATTAAATAGTTAACAAACGCACTAGTTGTCCCTACAATTTTCGGTGGTTGCCCTCGATTTCTCTTGGATCCCATCATCAGATCCTGACCTGGTTAAAATGGGACCACCTCAGACATAAACCGTATTCAACAAAAAACAAATTTGAAATTGGTCTATTATGACGAAAATATCGGTGAACATACATAAAACATTGAGAACTTCCGTTTTTTTGAAGACGAATCTATTAATCTAGGTGTAAAGTTCTCATCAATACAAATCAATCAAGCCCAAACACAAGGTAAATGCTGTAAAAGCATCACTTATTTCTGATTGGAATTGAAAAATGTAATCTTATTGACTACTAACTAGGTTTGTCTCACATTGAACATACTCGTAGGTTACTCTATTATTTATCAATGTTATGTTTATTGTTTGTGTAATTTTTGCATGCTGTAAAGTTAAGTATGGTGTAACTCAATAATTATATTATGTAAAACATCTATTGTACCCATATTCTGCAAAATAAATAAATGAAATGAAATGAAATGTAAATTGTTAAGAAATGCCCTCGACTGTCTTTCGACTCTATCATCAGATCGACTCCAGACCTTCATTAAAGTGTAGAACATTACAGCACTTAATTAAAAAGTTAACAAGCGCACTAGTTGTCCCTACAATTTTCGGTGGTTGCCCTAGTTTTCTCCTGGATCCCATCATCAAATCCTGACCTGGTGAAAATGGGATCACCTCAGAAGAATCCCTAATCAACAAAGGAAAAAAATTTGAAATCCGTCTATAACTGCCAGAAATATCGCTTATCATGCATAAAAAAAAATATACAGACGAATTGAGAACCTTCTCCAATTTTTGAAGTCTGTTAAAAATCAGCTTTCAAATACCGCATCAAAAATCATCTGACTGTTACGAACAAAATAATAGAAGAAATAAAAAAGAAGTTTCTTTTTTTTCTTTAGAGTTTCTTCTTTAGAGTTCCGTACCCAAAGGGTTAAAACGGGACCCTATTCATGAGACTTCGCCGTCTGTCTGTCTGTCTGTTAGGTCACGAGGCTGTAGTATCTCAAGAACCATGATAGCTATTAAGCTAGAATTTTCACAGATGATGTATTTCTGTAGCCGCTATAATAACTAATACCTACTAAATCAGAAAAAAAGGTCCCGTTTTTTTATTAAGGTGGCTCCCGTACAAGAAACGGGATTTTTATGCCGTATTTGGTACGAAACCCTCCTTACGCAATACCGACTAGCACTTAGCTGGTTTTTTGATTTATAGTTCGTCATTTATTTTATAGTATACTTTTTAAAAGTCCTCTTTAATTTTAGATTTAAGAGCGTTAATTCGGTTTTCAAATTTCTTTACGATCGTAAGAAATCAGCGCGGCGCGGCGCATATAGCCGTATAGTGCCAATTGTTGCTCCCAACAAGTTTGATACTTTTGTTTTCCTTGATGTATTACCGGTGTCATATTCTTAGTCTAAGCGTTCAATCTTTTAATTTAATTTTTATGTTAGTAATATTAGTTAATAATTATTGATTATTTTTATACAAAACGGGATCACGCGTGGCACTATTTTGTTATTAATTAAAGGTTTCGGTACCTTCACTTTCCTCGACGTTTCGACAGGGTTACACCTATCGTGGTCCCGAGGTCGCCTCGGAAAGTGAAGGTACCGAAACCTTTAATTAATAATAAAATAGTGCCATGCGAAATCCCGTTTTGTATAAAAATATGTGTTCAACGCGTGTTAGTTTAAAACAAATATTGATTACTTTATTGCAAATTTATTGATATTTAGTAGTGTGTGTGTGTGTCGAGACCCTAGGTTCATGGGCATAAAGTTTTTTTTAAATTTTGAAGAAGCGCCTTGTGGAGTCAACTCGTGACCTAAGGGCTGGCAGTTATTTCTCCCAACGAATAAGCATCGCCGTTCAAAAGGGGAATGCTGCCAGTTTTTTGGGCACAATGCCACCGGGGCCCTATTTAGATTTAGTTTAGTTTTATTCATATTGTAAATAGTTATTATGCTTTATTGTAACATTTGTCTCAATAAATAAAAGAAATATTTCGACTCTAGTCCTAGTGATAGATACTGACATCAATAAAATTAATAAAGTTGACATTTATTTACCTAACTAATATCAATATTGAAATTACAAATACACACATACATGAAAACGGTTTCATAAGTTTATTTTTAAAGTATCTAAATATACGAAAATTGTAGAAAGTAATGGACAATATTCTATTATACACTATAAATATTTAAATTTGACAATACACATGGTTAAAAACAAATAATATTTACGTAGCAATGCGCAGGCGCTTGGCATGGTCCGATGTTTTGCTGCCTACTACAGATTCAGTGCTGGCAGGAACATTAAAATATTTTTAATAAATAATTCATAAATATTGTTGGATATTCTTACACAACATCATCTAGCCCAAACTAAGCTATAAGCTTGAGCTATGGGATCTAACTCTAATCTTAATATTGATAGTAGGTGTTTTTTATTTACAATAACCAAATATTTATTAAGAGGCATGTGCATAACAATGCACACCGCCAAGAAAAATGCTAATTAATTAGCCCTTCCGCATCGGCATTGATCGATTATTAGATACCTACTAAGATGAATTTTGGGAGGGACCGAACTGAGTTTCTTGGAGTGTTCTTCTCAGTCTGTAGCATTTCCGAACCCCCAGTAGAGTCACAAAAATGTTGACAAACCTATTTTTTTTAAATTTCAAAGGGAATAAATTTAATTTAATTTTATTTTATCGACTCTTTCTGGGGTTAATCATTTTGGGCAACAGACATTTCATTTAGACATCCCGTCTGGGCCAAGTTGTCTTTTTTCACTTTATAATAAAATATTATGAAAAAGTTAGCAAACTAATTGCTTTAAATATTAAAAATCAACAGACATTTGTCGTAAAAATTTAACAATTTAGGTTCCATCCTTGTAGTCCAGTACTCGTCGTCTTTCGAAATATTTACTGTGCTTATGGGCAAATTAGTGTTCAGTCAAGCCAACATTTATCGATTTGCGGTGTACGCAAATCGATAAATGTTGGCTTGACTGAAAGTAATTTTAATACAATTCATTAAAAATATTTATTATATACACAAGATCACTAGAAGATAAAATAAACGGAGCTTCTCACTTGAATTGAAGTCGGCCTTGGATTTTAAAATACCAGTCATGCTTTGTATTAACAGATCCGTATTTTCTCCATAATTTAATTTTACCATCTGCTTTGGCTTGTTCCACATCCATGTATATAGGGACAGTTCTAGGTTAAATTGATTGATTGATTGGTTATTAGGTCGTCTACAAGAAGATTTTTTAGCAGTGGTGAGACCCCGCCCCCTTCTGGACAACCTTTGGCCATGGCTGCGCACTGGTTTCTGCTTGTCTGTAGCTTTAAAATGAGTTATTTAGCATGTTATCTATCTATTCACTGACATCGTGTATACTCCGTGTTTTGCCAGTGCCGTGGTTATGCTTCTTTTTTTTAAAAGCTCCCTCTATGTTCATGAAAGTGCCGAGGCACATTGATTGATTGATTCTGGATGACCTCTTCTATTTTGTGTACCACTGCATGTAGTGCTGAGTCTGTTGACTTGCCGGGGGCAATATGCGCGTTGGTTGGAATGCAGTGTCTTATTTTGAAGGGCCGTCTCTCGATTGTCTCTGTCACACAATCTTTCCAGAGTTTTTAGCAGGAAAGACGAAGGGCTTATCGGTCTGTATAACCAGAGGTCCGAATCACAAATATAAACCCTTTACCGGGTTTTGGTATAAAGATCACTTAGACCTCTCTCCACAGTTAGGGTCACAGTTCCATTCATTGTCTGGCGTACAGATACTATGTAGCTGACAATATCAACTTGTGTCCTCCCCCATTTTATCACTGCAGGGAAGACTTTATCCTGTCCTGGAGATTTGAAGGACTTGAAGTTGTTAATTACCCATTCAGATTTTTGTAAGTTGACAGAATAGATTAGAACAGGTCTTGCGAGCTCCCACTGGACTTCTTTTGTGGATACGTATTCCACCAGCCACATGAGTGTCTGCAGCAATTGGCATCCTGGGAAGTGCGTTTGAATCAAAATACTCTCGTCTTCTTTTCATGATAGTTTACGTTAGTAGAATGATGTAGTGGTAATTTATATGTTATTAATTTATTGTTTTCGAGTAATTAAGTGATGTAGTGGTCATTATATAATGTTAATTTGCCTTTGAAAATTGCCGAAAGGCGAAACCAGTCAGGTGTAAAATAAATAAATGTTGTGGAACAGTACAAGTGCCGTTAATGAATATGTGCAACAGGTTCCACCAAGTGCCATCCATCAACAGTATAAATAATTCTTTTCATGGGTTGGTCAGGCCGCCGCGCCGTCAGGTTTCTTTATAGATACGGACAGTTCTGTCTTTTGTTTGGCCAGTATTAGTCTGACTCTAGCAGAAGTTTCTCCAAGACTTGGTACTTCTGTATCTCAGTCGCTACTTGTATTTTGCTTTAGCGGCTTTATAGCCGTCCCAATCCTGGTCTGGTTCCTCACAGGTGTTCCATAATTACCACTTATGAAATGGGGTGTTAATATGTTATTATCAATACCACACGAATAGTGACTACCTGCCTTGCGTACAATACCTACACTACGCTGTTATAACTTGGTCAGTTTTCGTTAGATTCATTTAATTTTTTTTATACAGTATTTTGAAGCGAAACTCTAGTCGGGGTGTCTGAGCTTTGCACTATACAAAAGTTCACGTTGTATATCGACCATAAATATTTATATCCTACTAATATTATAAATGTGAAAGTTTGTGAAGATGTTTGGATGTTTAGATGTTTGGATGTTTGTTACTCAATCACGCTCTTACGGCTGAATGGATCCAGCTGAAATTTGGTATAGGGATAGAGTATAGTCTGGAATAACACATAGGCTACTTCTTATCCCAGAAAATTGTTTTCACGGGAAGCTGGAACGGGAACCAAAATTCACGCGGGCGAAGCCGCGCGCATCAGCTAGTATATTATATTATACGTCACAAAGTACTAAGATTGTTTGGTCACGCTAGAATTAGACTATTTTTGTTAATTTTTTCGTATTCAAAAATGGAACATCGAGCGACATGACCACTCTCTGAGAGCCTCTCGGCGGTACTAAATCGTATTTGTTCGCGTATCTGCATTTATAGGGGTTCACAAAATACTTTGTAAAAAAAAATCTGTATCTAGTTACTTATAAAGAAATATTTTTATTGTCAGAGGAGAAGTTCTGACATAATATTACATAATTATCATAATGATTTAAACTACAGAAGTTGGTGAAAAGACTACTTTATTGTGGTGAAAATTCTCAGTATTTGAGAAAACTTGACAGTCATTTTTCTCCGAAAAAAGGAACCTACCTGATATCAGGTTATTCTACAAACAGATAGCCTAGGCCTTTTGCAATTGCTTCGTATCCCTTGTTCATTAAATTTATCAGTTATTTGACATGAATTTAAGCATCGAAATCGATGCAAATCGTATGAATTGAAAAACCTTGTTCACTTTCGTTGATATTAACCATATGTAATCTGTTGTTTGGTAAAATATGTTTTATAAAACGTTTAGAGCGCTAAATTTACTAAGTATGTTAGTGAATACCATGTTTGTACGATAAATATTTAATTACTTTAAACGCAATGAAAAGTATGGTTTCTGAGCAAAACGTGGGGCGAAATATGTTAGCCCTCTAAAAAGTTCATAATGTAATTCGTACAGCTATTTACAAGCATGATTTGTATTTTTAACCGACTTCAGAAAAAGGAGGAGGTTCTCAATTCGTCTGTATGTATTTTTTTTTATGTATGTCAAGCGATATTTCCGTCAATTATAGACCGATTTCAAAATTTCTTTTTTTGTTGAATAGGGTTTACTTCTATGGTGGTCCCATTTTCACCAGGTCAATATCTGATGATGGGAACCAGGAGAAAACGAGGGCAACCACCGAAAATTGTAGGGACAACTAGTGCGTTTGTTAACTTTTTAATTAAGTGCTTTAATGTTCTACAGTTCAATGAAGGTCTGGAGTCGACCTGATGATAGAGTCGAAAGACAGACGAGGGCATTCCTTAACAATTTACAGCAGTTACCTTGTGTTTGGGCTTGATTGATTTGTATTGATGAGAACTTTACACCTAGATTTATAGATCTGACTTTAAAAAAAAAAGGAAGTTGTCAATGTTTTATGTCCTATGTTCACCGATATTTCGTCAATTATAGACGAATTTCAAATCTGCTTTTTGTTGGATAGAGTTCACTTATGAGGGGGTCCCAATTTCACCAGGTCAGGATCTGATGATGGGATTCAGGAGAAATCGAGGGCAATCACCGAAAATTGTAGGGACAACTAGAGTGCGTTTGTTAACTTTTTAATTCAGTGCTTTAATGTACTACAATTTAATGAATGTCTGGAGTCGATCTGATGATGGAACCGAAAGACAGTCGAGGGAATTCCTTAATGATTTACAGCAGCTACCTTGTGTTTGGGCTTGATTGATTTGTATTGATGAGAACTTTTACCTAGATAGATATATTTTTCGGTTGACCCGTCACTTAAAATAATGAAAAAAAAATTTTTCAATAAAAAATAAAACCGACTTCAAACAAATCCTCAAATAATAAAATTTACAAAGCACAAAGTAATATGTATTTTGATTTATTAGATTTTATTCAATATAATATTGAAGTTGGTGCCATGAATAATACCTACATAAAACTATGGGTTTACTTGGCGCCGACTTCAATATGATATTGAATAAAATCTGATAAAATCAAAACACATATTACTTTGTGCTTTGTTAATTTTATTATTTGAGGATTTGTTTGAAGTCGGTTTTATTTTTTATTGAAAAATTTTTTTTAGTTACATTGACCACCAACAAACGTATTAATTTATAAATGACGGATAGGATAGTGGTCCGAACATTGCCGCGTTGTGGCGATCCTTGGGGGATGCCTATGTCCGGCAGTGGACGCCAAATCGGCTGAGGTGATCTAAAATGCAAATACCTACTTACGTGACTATAAAACATAAATCTTATTGTATGTTCTTACGCGGAAAATTGTTCTCATACCTACGACAAAAGAAGTTACAAATTACAGCAAACTTATAATCCGAAGCAAACAAGTACACCTATTTTAGTCTTAACCAAATTCTAAATCTACGGTCTTACCTTTAATATCAAAGATGATAAAATAGAATTACATACAGATAAGCAACTCCCTGCCCCGTGCTGAGCAAGCTTCCTCACTCCCGCCACGGCTGTCATACAGTTGGAGGGTATTTTGAGGGAATGTTTGCTTAACCTTAGTGTTTACACACACATTCAAGCTCTGTACAAACATAGCGTATTTTTAGTGGAGGTTTCCGCCCTATGCCTTTATACTGGGTACATATTTCTTAAATGTCCTTAAAATCCATTCAGTACATCTGTCATGAATGAGTAAACAAACTCCAGACTCCCCATCCATCATAACAGACCTTCTAATTTATAATGCTAGTAGGACGTCTCTATTATTTTATTCATAAAGATAGTGTTCACGAACAGTTTTATCACTGTATACTGTAGTCTGACTCGGCCGGATTTTAGAAATAAATGCCTACAGCCGCGCGGTACGTAAGCATGCGATAGGGCTGCCCACCTATTATATAGCATTTTAATAATATGTGCCTACTTTGACTTTCTATTTAATATTGTGATTGTAAATATGTACATACATACATTCATATAGTCACGCCTTTATCCCCGAAGGTGTAGGCAGAGGCATAGTATACGCCCACATTTTACCTTATAGTTTTACGTACCGCGTAATAGATAGTGAGCCTAATGCAGTTGAAAATTTTCAATCCGCCACTAAGGCCTTCAGTTTGTATTAAGGATTGTCGTTTTACTGACAACCGGCTTTCATTTCGAGTAAATATATACTTTTTTTATTTAAACAAAAAAATCCTTTGTTGTTGTGCATTTTTATTGAGAAATTATTACTCATTTCTCAATAAAAATGCAGGTACCTTTTGATTGCTAGATTATATTTAAAAACCATGTTTATGTGTGATTTATTAACAAATTGGTCTTATAAATGGGATATTTTTAAATGCACATCTATATAATTTTTCTGCACGCTAGGTAACTCCACTAATTAACGGAATGCATACCAGAAATCTGAATGTTGTGCAAAAAAACCAATTGATTAACTAAACATGTACTACTTAAAAAACTAAAATGTTACACAAAACGAGATCACCTTTTTTTTATCGAATTTAAACCAAAAATGTGGTTCGTACATCGGATATAAGATTTGCTAAACAAAGCGGTAGGTGTATAGCGCGCGCGGCCTTGAGCGAGTGACGGGGAGCCTGGCCACGAGTGGTTCAAAATCCTTTTTTTGGGAAAAGAAATGTTTATTATGTTTCGGATCGCCGCGGGACGGTGTGGGTGGGACGGCTGGCGGCGCGGGGTGGCGCGGCGTTATCTACTAACGATTGAGTGAAACTGGTATAGAAATTTGAAAACGAGTAAGCGGCGTAGACAATAATAATCGGCTCATCACATGTTTCGTCAGTGATAGAATCACGGAATTCTAGTCTTTATAATCATTGTGTTAAATTTTTTATTTACAAAATTAATACTTTTTCGATTTGAAAGTACTAGTCAGTCTCTAGTACACTAGTACTTTTCGTACATTGTCAAGTTGTGTTAAATTTTGGAAGTTCAAATTTGTCCCTATGCGTGTAATAAAAATCAAAGGTAACAAAAATGCTGTCAATCAAAATCATACGGTGCTAAGTGTACTGTAACATCGGTCATCCACAAAGAAATGAACACTCTTGAAACATACCTAAATCATTGCACTCAATTAAATAACTGCGAACTGACAACGGAACTAAATGTACTACCTACACGTAATAGAGTTCTGAACTAGTTTTTTTTTGGATATTGTACTTTATTGGATCGCACCGTTCACTGACTGAGCAAGCACAAGTCTAGTTTTAAACACAAACATACCTACTTCATGTAACTACCTAGTTCACTCGTGTCAATCACTTTGTTTAACTTTAGTCAACTAGTACCAATTAGTACTTAAGTAAAATCAATTTATAGTCTTACCTTTCGGAGTTTCCAGGTAATCTAAAAAACGTTATCTCTGGGTGCGTTATTGACGAATTCATGCAACCAAAACAAGCACAATAGACTCTAGTTGTCATATTAAATAGTTTTAGTAAATAAAACACGCGCGGTTACTATTTAAAAAACGACACACCGTCCATTCGTCTACTTGGCACAATCGCGACTGCGGACGCTGCTTGCGTGCTGAAAGGCCTGCCGAAAACGAGAATCGTAGGTATAGCTTGCGCTTCGTCCGTTTGTAGGGAGCTACAATACTGGTTAAACAACATATTTATACTGTGGTTTTATCTTGAAAAAGTGAAATGAGAGACATTTATAAATTGGATTACGTCCAATACCTATTAATTCGTGTTCATCAAAGAAATTAATTCGAAATAACTTATGCCAAATGGTCGAGCCATCTGCTAACCTGATTACACGCGCTCGTCGCTAGATAAGTGGATCAGACTGTGACTGAAATGTCAATCACAATAGCATTGGAATGCAAATACAATTGAATTAGGGTGACCCAAAAATGAGTCGATTATTTTTCAAGTCACTTATAAAAATTTATAAGGTTATGATGTTGTATGTTTTAAAGCAAGAAGAGTCTACTCGTACGAAAGCACCTGTGAAAAAACTGGACAAGTGCGAGTTGGGCTCGCTCACCTATGGTTCCGTACCGGATTTACGACTATTTGCACCTAACAAGAAAATCAGGAATCGACTTTAGTAGTTTTTTATTAAGTACGATTTTTTTATGAATGCACAGATTTTAGCATAAAAGGATATACAATAGAGGACACAAATACTTGCCAAATTTCATAGTTCTAAGTTAAAGGGAAGTATCCTATGAATTTTGATGCTCATAAGAGTGTTGGAATACACGTTTTAAACGACATAAGCGGTTGTTACTTTTTCTTTTTTTGTTAACTTAGAAGTTAATTTTTTTTACAGCTCCAAGTTCACGTGATAAAGGGTCTTGACAGACAAACGGACGGAAGGACGAATGAACGTACAACATAGTGATCCTATAAGGGTTCCTTTTTTCCCTTTGAGGTACGGAACCCTAAAAGCGACCTAGTCTAATTACAGTTGGAGGTCAGATGGCAGTTGCTTCACAGAAAATATCGAATTTTAGCCACGGCGTAGTTAGTCTGAAAAACCGACCCCTACAGGGTTGGGAAAAGGCTCGGTGGATGATGACGATGTTTTTAATACCGCCTCTAAGGAACAACTCAAATATCAAGTAGAACATGTTATCTTTTCTAATGTTCCTCTACTGTATTTAAGTAAAAGTCCTCTTCACCCATTTCTTGTTTACCGAACTAGACTTAAGACTCATACAGAGCTATATCCTGGGTTATTAAAGAGCACCCCTCTTATCTAACGACCGTGACCCACTCTCTGTGTTCGATTTGGACATATGAGAATCTCAGAGTTTACTGACACAGTTTTATGAGAATTTATTAGTAGATATTCTGAGCACACATGTGAATTACAAAACAGAAACGCGAATCGACTATCTTAAAATAACCTACGAACAATGGTATGATTGGCTGTCTGAATTTATCGTGTAGAATGTGCATAACACCACTGACATCGACGGAATATTTTTTCGTGAACTTCAAGATGTAATAGTTGTTGGATTCGACTGAGAACTGAGGTTTACCGTTCACCATAACTATTTTCTCTTGAACTCACCATTATGTCACCTACATTATTGAATGATTTTTTGTCATCTTTACTTTAAATGTTTATAAACAAGGAATATTTGGAAAAGCTCACGAGATACGAGTACCTACCTAGTTTGGCGACGAGAGAGTGCCACGCATCAGGCATAAATGCAGTTTTGTAACATATAGTAGAGCTGAGGGGTCTGGATTCGGTTTTTATTCCGTTTGTTTTATGGGAACTTATTTTTTTTCTGTTTTTAGTAAGTATTCGTTGTTATAGCGGCAACAGAAATACATCATCTGTGAAAACTTCTACTGTCAAAAGGTAGTTCCGTTTTGTGTACGGAACCCTTAAAATGATAAGACTAAACTTTTCATCCCAAACACAAGTTGAAATTATTATCTGCTGTTTCACTTCGATCACATTAACTTATTAAATAAAAGTAGGTATAATCTGCCTAATATTTTTCAAGCACGTCAGTTTCAGCACAGAGAACAATATAATTTGTATTGTCTTTCCAGTAACATTTCCTCTACGGCTAAGTACTTACTTATCTGCATAAAGCATTTGAATTGTTTTAAGTATTTTAACCATATTCTAAATCTATGGTTTTAACACTTTTAACTTTGATCTAGACACGCGGCAGCGTGCAAGCCAAGTTCAAGCAATGGAACTGGCTAGCTAGCGCCGAGTTATAATATACTCGTGTCTATTATTATTCAACTTCACTACACTGTAGGTATATTGCGGAAAACATACACCTAACACTTAAATTAAAGTGTAACACAACTAAATACCTACCTTTGTAGAGTGTATTAACACAGCCTACAGATTTCTCTTTATACTGTGGTATTAGAGACATTCAGGAACATAGGTATGTTCTACATAGATATTAACAATCTAGTTTCATGATCTAGTTACCTACCTCCTTTGTTCGTTGTAACTAGATACCTACTAATGCGCTCAATGCCTACCCTGTGATGCGTGATTCGAAACACAGGTGTTTCAAATCAGGGCTCAAAGGTATCAAACATACTCAAACAGAGCTTTTCCTGTACGTGGCTGGTAAACAATCCTCAAATAGTGTTATGGGTTGATTCCGGCGAATCGATTCCCGAAGCAATGCTATTTCAAATGAATTCAGACTTCATTATCGAATACTACCTACCTACCTATTCGTGTGTTGGACACAATTATGGATATAATTATGAACTTGTGACTATTTTACCATGGCAAATTCAGTGACGTTTTTGGATTGCTGCGGTATGCTATTAATTCGTGTATCTATTACTATGCGCGTCCACACTATTTGGTATCGCGAGTGTAACTTCCAAAGGGCTTTAAGGGTCCTTGCGACACAACACACAAATACTTGCGAAGAAGATATTTAATGTTGGGACATTAACACCCACTTCCAGTTAATGAGATTTATCCAGAACAGCTACTGAATGAGATATAGGATGTTGCTATAAAACCACACAAATCAGAAACAACAACTCAACAACAACAACAAATCGAAAAAGTCAACAACTGTTTCTGATTTCTATGTTCAAAGCCATTACCTACGAGTAAGCTGACCAAGTCATTTTGTCTGTGTTCAACATGCGATTCCATAATAACATGATAATAACTACTCACCCATGTATTATCTGTTATTTGATAAATGGAGCATAATATTGGTAGACAATTTCCATGCAACATCGCGAGTGGTTCTATAAAGGAATCCGGTGCCATCTGAATTTAATATTCGTTCTTACCTTTTATATGGCATGTATCGCGTTGCTTTCCTGGGTCTATCGCTTTGTAAAGGAGGAACGGAAGTGGATTTAGGTATCTTCTCATTAATTTTGATGCAGGTTAAAAGATATAGGAAGGTACCTACTAGGCGATTTCTCCCCTAGGAATTTACTAAGTTCGAGGTAGATTTTTTATGGTCATTGCAGTATATTCTGGTAAGTAAAAGTACCACCACAGTAATCAGAGTATTTTTGCTATTTATTAATTCAAAACCTTTCTAATCATATTGCTACATCAGACATATCGTTTTCGGAGTAAATACGGGTATCTAGTTGTGTATCCGCTGAAAAATAACTACCTACATCTCATGTACCTACTGTCAAACGGGCAGGTACAAAATATATAATTATCCGCCTATGCAAAAAAATTCATGGACATGTTTTTTTGCAATGTGATATTCTGAATACCAAAAATAATATTCTGAATACCATAAGGTACCTATTATGCATTACTTGTACCTATACTTTACAATTCCACTTTACACTAAAGTTTTTCATTTAATTGCATTTAAGTAGGTAGGTACCTACATTTGTTGTGTTTACATCGTCATCTGTATGCCGAGGGTTGTTTGTCTACGACTCTCGGTTCGAAGCGGTAACGACCTATATTTGCTTAGATATGTCTAATGCAAATACTGACCTTCAGTTCAATATGTCTAATATGTTCAAAGGGGTAGCCAGAGCCACATTGACAACTGTGTTTGTCCCAGTTACCATCAGCTGTACGTTGTAGATAGCTGACTGATACTTTGTATGTTTAGAGTTGGATAGAAAGCTTTTCTTTATCATAGTGATTATTCTATTCCTGGTTGACTTAACTATCAGTTTTCACTTATATAAATATATATGATATAAATAATATAATATCTAATAAATAAATATTCACGGACATTTAACACAACGCTATCTGATCCCAAGGTAAGCTAGGAATTACCTGATTGTGTTATGGGTATCAGACCACGGATATTAATACTTATATACCTTATAAATACATACATATTTTACATAGAAACACCCAGACTCTTGAGACAAACATTTATGGGTCATACAAATATTTGTCTCCGGTGGGAATCGAACCCACGACGTCCAGCGCCGCAGGCGGTATCACTACCGACTGCGCCACAGAGGCGGTCTTACTTACTTATTACTAGTGTCCGACTGAAACTGGTTTTCCAGCTGAAACCGAAACCGAAACCGAAACTCACGTGTTCATACTGAAAAGAAAAAACCAGCCAAGTGCGAGTCGGATTCCCGCACAGAGGGTTCCGTTACGAAAATTATGCACAAAAATTATGTTTGTAGTGTGGATGCTTTTTTCTGATTTTAGTAGGTATTTCTTGCTATAGCGGCAACAGAACAGGGTGAGGTGGTGGTGGCAGTGTCTCTTGACATCGCCAACGCTTTCAACACCTTGCGCTTGCCTTGTTTGGGAGGCGCTTATTTACCATGAAATGCCTCCATACCTTCGTCGAATTGTCGGGGTCTATCTTTCTGAGAGGGCCATAACTTACACCAGATACACGACTGTCTTAAGTAAGACTGACTCTCGATTTCATCAAAATTCGATTTTCGGCCTTATTATTGTCGGATGTGGATGGTCACCATAAAATGAGCCTGGAACGTTAATCCGAAACTCGTTTGTTCGAATAAACTGTTGACAGAATAAATGGTTTTGCCTCAAACACGTCTCTCTCGCAGTTTCACAGATTTAGTAAAACAGTAGTCCGTCTTGAGACAGTCTGTCGCCAATGTGCGTTTTCTCTTAGTAACTTTACAGAAAAAATACAATAATAATAATAAATCTTTATTTCAAGGCAACTTTTAACCTTCTGGTGGGCCGTATGCTTGTCTGCCACCTTAGTGGTATAAAAATAAAATTGCGTGTACTTAGTGTACACACGTAAGAAGTGAAACTTCTTCATAAACTTAATTTTCACCTCACCTTAAATTAAGTCAAAAAGTACAAAAGTACAAAAGTCCAAAAGTCCAAAAGTCCAAAAGTCCAAAGTCCAAAGTCCAAAAGTCCAAAAGGCCAAAAGTCCAAAAGTCCCAAAGTCCCAAAGTCCCAAGGTCTCAAGGTCCCAAAGTCCCAAAGTCCCAAAGTCCCAAAGTCCCAAAGTCCCAAAGTCCCAAAGTCCCAAAGTCCCAAAGTCCCAAAGTCCCAAAGTCCCAAAGGCCAAAAGTCCAAAAGTCCCAAAGTCCCAAAGTCCCAAAGTCCCAAAGTCCCAAAGTCCCAAACTCCCAAAGTCCCAAAGTCCCAAAGTCCCAAAGTCCCAAAGTCCCAAGGTCCCAAAGTCCCAAAGTCCCAAAGTCCCAAAGGCCAAAAGTCCAAAAGTCCCAAAGTCCCAAACTCCCAAACTCCCAAAGTCCCAAAGTCCCAAAGTTCCAAAGTCCCAAAGACCCAAAGTACCAAGGTCCCATCTAAAAGTCCAAAAGTCCCAAAGTCCCAAAGGCCAAAAGTCGAAAAAGTCCCAAAGTCCCAAAGTCCCAAAGTCCCAAAGTCCCAAAGTCCCAAAGTCCCAAAGTCCCAAAGTCCCAAAGTCCCAAAGTCCCAAAGTCCCAAAGTCCCAAAGTCCCAAAGTCCCAAAGTCCCAAAGTCCCAAAGTCCCAAAGTCCCAAAGTCCCAAAGTCCCAAAGTACCAAAGTCCCAAAGTCCCAAAGTCCCAAAGTCCCAAAGTCCCAAAGTCCCAAAGTCCCAAAGTCCCAAAGTCCCAAAGTCCCAAAGTCCCAAAGTCCCAAAGTCCCAAAGTCCCAAAGTCCCAAAGTCCCAAAGTCCCAAAGTCCCAAAGTCCCAAAGTCCCAAAGTCCCAAAGTCCCAAAGTCCCAAAGTCCCAAAGTCCCAAAGTCCCAAAGTCCCAAAGTCCCAAAGTCCCAATGTCCCAAAGTCCCAAAGTCCCAAAGTCCCAAAGTCCAAAAGTCCAAAAGTCCAAAAGTCCAAAAGTCCAAAAGTCCAAAAGTCCAAAAGTCCAAAAGTCCAAAAGTCCAAAAGTCCAAAAGTCCAAAAGTTCCAAAGTCCAAAAGTCCAAAAGTCCAAAAGTCCAAAAGTCCAAAAGTCCAAAAGTCCAAAAGTCCAAAAGTCCAAAAGTCCAAAAGTCCAAGAGTCCAGAAGTCCAAAAGTCCAAAAGTCCAAAAACCCTTAAATGACATGCTATCCCTGGATAAAGTACTCTTAATTCGAATCCACCGTGGTGGGGAACAGAACAAAGATGGCGCGTAACCAAAAATCGTGACGTGACGTGACGCAAATTTTTTTCCAACGCCGATAAAGAAGTTTCACTTCAAAAAAAACTTTAGACAGTTACCTACTGATGTTATGAACTATTCTGCGAATGAAATAAACTTTATTTTACAATTTTACAACTACAATAATATCAGCGAGTATTTCCCCTGTTGCTACCCATTACCCATGCCCGAAGTTTATTAATTTTGCTATAACGTCCCTACCTATTGATTGCTGGCCGACTATTTAACATATTTAATTTTGAAGGCTCTCCTGGCGATTCATTTAAATTTCAATTTCATATAGGTAGGCCTTTTTTTTTTGTTTAACGTGAGGGAAAATCCTCATAGGATGTTATGCCGGACTCTTACCGACTAAAAAACCTCACGCCACGCCCAACAGCCTACGGTTAAGAGCCCCGGGTAAGCCCTCAGGAAGGATGTCCCGTGACTTCATAGGCCTACAGTGAATTTGAAAATTCGCCGAATCAGTCCTACTCAACCTCAAGTTCTGAGAACACAGTTCTAATTATTAATTTTATTTTATACATTTTGATTTAACTGGATTAAACAAACCGATTAGTAAAATAATATTACTAAAAACATAGAATGAGTTGGATTTTGACTAGCTAGCACCTTTAGGTTTGTTTCACAGCCTATGCCTGTCAATAACAAAATGGCAATAGAGAGGGCAGCCAGAGTGTAACACTTATGGTGACCATTATCTGATCAGGTGGATGGTTTATGTTTGTCATCCATTTTAATAGTATGTATGTATAAAAGAGACCACCAAGATGTCATCCTTCACCATCAAACTAGGGGCTAGCTAGGTATTCGGTTTCAAATTTCACACAATTTGTATTATGATACTTTTTCTGAGTAAGCAATAAGGACAAAAGCTAGAAAAAGAACAAAGTTCTTGGAAATATAAAAGAATTTAAATTGTGTTCTAAAAGGTAAAGGTATTATTTCATAGGACCCTCCATTGTCTAGTGTCTGCAGCACGCAGATTGTCGAGCAGCAAAGAGCTTTTATTACAGCTCTATAGCTAGCTATCTAACAAGCTATAGACCAGTAATAAAAGCTCTTTATCTACTCTGATACTATAATACAAAGATTATAAAATTGAAATCAATACTATTATGACAAACATTACGCACAGGCCAAAAAAAAAGTTTTATTACGATACAGGTCTTGTATGGACACCTATATCATAATAAAACTTTTTAATCATTACGATACACCATAAACAATCTCCAGCTGAAAAAAAAGTTTGAACCTCTACTTTAAAAAAAAAATGTGTCTCCAGAGTAGCGAAAAATCCTAAATCTATGGTCTCCGCAGCCTAAAAAAAAAAGAAACACGCATGCGCAATCGATGTTTGCGCCTTGGCGCCAACATTTTACATTTAAATTAAACAAAGTTTGGTTTTGTTTGTAAAATAAATTAGTTTTTGTGTAAAAACATGTCTTAAAGCGAGGATGGTGGTAATTGTACACCACCAGACATTCTGGAAACTGCGTCAAACATGACCATGAACCTGTTACCGGCGAAATCAAGGAGCAACTATATATCACAACAAAATGAAATCAGGTATTATAGTATGAGAGTAGATAAAGTAGTGTATGACACTGTACATAACTTGGTCTTATAACACTCGTGTGATACTATAAAAAAACTCGCCTACAGCTCGTTTTTTTAAAACACACTCGTGTTATAAGAACCCTCATTATGCAACAGTGTCATAAACTACTATTAGTTATCCACTCTAGAATTATTAAACTTTCCTAGTTTTCTTTTCTGTTACAAAGTAGATAGAAATATAACATAAGTATCTGTGGTCTGTAATCTATCTGTGGTTTACACTACTTAAACCTTAATAGGTTTGCTCCATGACTTTAAATTCATTTATTAAATAAATAAAAATAAAGTTATTTGTTCACCGACATTGTCCATAGAAATTCATCATACAAAATAACAAATAAAATAAATTAAATAATACTTGCCAAAAAAAATTATAATCATGTGAAGTTACATAAATAAATTAAACCAAATTAAATTCAAATAAATTATGTATAATAAATCAAAAAATATAAATATACCTACCTCGTTAAAATGTTATTATTAGCATGTACCCAAGCCTACCCGACTGCCACACGTTCTTCATGTCAATGGCGACAATTACTATATTTTGTTGCCATTGTGGTGAGAGGATTAGTCGCCTAAGGGTAAGTTTACACGAAGCCAGCACTGGCTGCCAATAACACTGGCAGCCAGCGCTAGCTTGGTATTTGCCTTGTGTAGACGGTTTTTCAAGCCAGGCCAGCGCTGGCTGCCAGCGCTCGCGAGGATAGGCGCCCGTCTATTTTCTAGCCAGTGACCTCCGCCCTCGACCCCCGCGCCAGCGTTTTGGACACGTGTAGACGCATCTCGCCATTCACTGGCGAACGCACTGCTGCACGCTGCAGCACGGTGTCTGTTTTTTTTGTTGGAATTTCTGCGACAAAATGCTGAGAAAATTCGACGAAGGGTTTTCAGTATACATACTTTAAAATTCGTACAACTTTATAGAGAGCACTAATGCTTGTGGGATAACCTTTGTAATGCAGCAAACAAAAATAAAGAAATGCGCGCTCCGGCACAGCACTCGCTTTCTTTTTTCTAACATAATCAATCAACTATTCTCTTAATAATGCAGAGATATTGCTTAAACATTTCTTTTTCAAGAGCCCTTGCCGCGAATTCATAATTTTTTACTTCAAACGTGTGCACACCCGAAGAAAAATCCGTTAATGACTGGCCTCGTCTAAACAACAGGGGCCAGGCCACAGATATCAGAAAAAATATGTAAAGAATTTTTCCCCTCGGGGTTTAGGGGATATGCGTTACTTCTCATGGAGCTAACGTTACACCCTGAGGGTACAGTAGTGGCTTCTTCAATGAGATCCCTAAGATTCAATATCTTAGGGATTAACGAAAAAGCCCACATTAGGAGGAAGGGCATAACGGTACTCCGTTCGTTGAGCAGCCCGCCTGGGGCAGTACCTCCGCCCTGCAGAAGACCGCGGTAATAGTAACCTGACTCCGGTTGGGTTATGTTCTCCGTCGGTTAGCAGGGATCCAGAGCTCATTGGGGCGACTTTGTGCCGGTGACGGTGAGACCAGAGGCTTACCTGGCTCCATTGGCGGATAGAGGCGCGGAGTATTGGTACGGCGGTCAGGGAGACCCGGTGAAACGGTTGACCGCTGACCGCCCGCAGGCTGTACGGAACCCGAACCTGGGGATCACTTAATCTCCGCCCCAGGAGGCTGAACCAGCAGCCTGTGTAAAGTCCCTGGTGCTGTGGTCGTGCCGGAGGAGGATACCGGAGTGGACGCGGCCACTGCATTGGGGGGGGACCGGGGGCCCTTCCGTACGCCGTGCCAATCTTCCGCATTACCTTTGTCTGCCTTTGGTGAGTTGGAGCCTCGCTTAGTCTCCTGCGCCAGCGGCACACAGGCGCCCCCTCAACCTTCTTAATTCCCCTTTTTAAAAAAAAACAACCATGGCAGCAAAAAGGAAAAATAAAAGGGTATCCACAGCGGCATCGGCGTCCACACTTCAAGTGGACTTTTGCAACATCAGAGGCATGCGCGCGAACATCAACGTAGTCCACCACCATCTTGAAACTGCGAAGCCGACCCTTTTTTTCTTGACGGAGACGCAGATCTCATGCCCGGAAGATGCATCTGACTTAATGTACCCTGGCTACAAGCTGGAGTACCACTTTAGGCGGAAAGCCGGGGTGTGTATGTACGTCCGGGATGATGTCTGCTGTCGCCGTCTTACAAGCCTCGAAGACAGGGACCTGTCTACGTTATGGGCGCGGGTGGAT
This sequence comes from Miltochrista miniata, assembly GCA_933228765.1. NCBI lineage: Eukaryota > Metazoa > Arthropoda > Insecta > Lepidoptera > Erebidae > Miltochrista > Miltochrista miniata. The sequence goes on from OW121747.1 coordinate 25,002,081, forward strand.
CACGGGGGCCACACCCGGATCTACGCGTGCGTGTACAGGTCTCACAGCGGTAACACGGACACAGTTCGCCTTTATGACCACCTGCAGCAGTCGACTGACAGGGTGATTGAGCAGTGTCCCTCCGCGGAGATAGTGATTTTGGGAGATTTCAACGGTCATCATGTTGACTGGTTGGGCTCCCGGACCACCGACTTTGCGGGAAAAGCTGCTCACGAATTTGCCTTGACCTATGGGTTCTCCCAGCTGGTTAAATCCCATACAAGGATACCAGACAGGGAGAACGAGCATAGTGCATTGCTGGACCTCCTGCTGACAACGCGTCCGGACGGATACAGTGTTTCAGTGGATGCTCCGCTAGGATCGTCGGACCACTGTGTCGTTCGGACGCATGTGCCTCTCGCAAGGCCTGAACCACCTCGGCCCAAGGAGTGGCGACATGTGTGGCACTACAAGTCAGCAGACTGGGATGGACTGCGAGAGTTCTATGCGTCGTACCCGTGGTGGCGGCTTTGTTTTGCCTCAGAGGATCTGGATTCTTGTGCTATAGCAGTCGCTGAGGGGATCTTGGAGGGTATGGAATGCTACATTCCCAACCGCTGGATCCCTGTAGGTGCAAAAAAGCGACCGTGGTTCAATCGGCTCTGCAGAGAAGCTCTAATGCAGAAAGAATCTGCCTACAGAGCTTGGACCACGGCTCGTGCAAATTCAGATCCAAACATCTCTGAGGTAAAACGCAAATTAAATGCCGCCTCGAGGTCCAGTAAAAGAGCAATTGTCAAGGCCAAGTTCGATTTCGTCGGCAGAATTGGCGAACGGCTAGCAGGCTACCCTTCCGGAAGTCGTGAATTTTGGTCGCTTGCCAAAGCTGCCGAGGGAAACTTCTGTCGGTCAGGATTACCACCCTTGCTTAAACCCGACGGTAGTTTGGCCCAGAGTGCCAAGGAGAAAGCCGACCTTTTGGGTAATCTCTTTGCCTCTAACTCGACCATGAGCGACGGGGGTGCAATACCGCCGTGCATTCCGAGTTGTGGCACTTCCATGCCGGAAGTTAAATTTACACAGCGGAATGTCCGGCGGGAGCTTCAATCCCTGGACGTTCATAAGTCGAGTGGGCCAGACGGCATTCCCGCGGTGGTACTAAAGCATTGTGGTCCAGAGTTGTGTCCGGTACTTACACGTCTTTTCGCACTTTCCTATTCCATGCGACAAGTCCCGGCGTCGTGGAAGATCGCGTATGTACATCCTGTACCCAAGAAGGGTGACAGGACCGACCCGGCCAATTACAGGCCTATAGCCGTCACCTCCCTTTTATCCAAGGTGATGGAGCGTGTAATTAATACACAGCTCCTGGGGTACCTTGAGGAACACGACCTGCTCAGCGACCGGCAGTACGGTTTCCGTCACGGTCGCTCGACGGGCGATCTTCTTGTGTACCTAACACACCGATGGGCGGCGGCTATCGAGAGTAAGGGTGAGGCTCTAGCAGTGAGCCTCGACATCTCTAAAGCCTTTGACCGGGTCTGGCACCGTGGTCTTCTTACGAAATTGCCCTCATATGGACTACCTGAGAGATTATGCGGATGGGTGTCCAGCTTCTTGGCCGGTAGAAGCATCAGGGCCGTCGTTGACGGCAGCTGTTCAGACTGCATGGCCATAAACGCTGGAGTCCCGCAAGGCTCAGTGTTGTCCCCTACTCTGTTTCTGCTGCATATCAATGACATGTTGTCTATTGATGGCATTCATTGTTATGCGGACGACAGTACGGGGGACACTTGTTACACGGGCCGCCCCGGTATCTCTCGGGACACAGTGGAGGAAAATCGTGAACAGCTTGTGTCTGAAATCGAGGCTACTCTTACTAGAGTGTCCGATTGGGGTGGACAAAATCTTGGCCAGTTCAACCCTTCCAAGACACAAGCGTGTTTTTTCACCGCTAAGCAAACCCCAATTACTGTAGCGCCGCAATTTCAGGGCACATCTCTTTCCATCGCCAAAAGTATAGGGATCCTTGGCGTTGACATCTCCAGTGACGTTCAGTTCCGTAGTCATTTGGAGGACAAGGCTAAGCTGGCGTCCAAGAAGCTAGGTGTGCTCAACAGGGCGCGGCGGTACTTCACTGCGGCGCAAACACTGCTTCTCTATAAATCGCAAGTGCGGCCGCATATGGAGTACTGCTGTCACCTCTGGGCGGGAGCACCTGAATATCAGCTTCGTCCATTTGGCTCGGTGCAAAGACGAGCTGTAAGAATTGTCAACGATCCTGTACTTACAGCTGGTGTGGAACCTCTTCGCGACAGGAGAGACTTTGCCTCCTTATGCGTGTTCTACCGCCTGTACAATGGTATGTGCTCTGAGGAATTGTTTGATATGATGCCCACGGCTACGTTCTATCATCGCACCGCTCGCCACAGACAAAGAGTTCATCCTCACACTCTGCGTCCGGTGCGTTCCAGCACGGTTAGATCCGATAGGTGTTTTCTTCCACGCACGCTTAGGTTGTGGAATGACCTCCCTGCCTCGGTTTTCCCAAACGCCTACAGTATGGGGTTCTTCAAAAGGGGTCTTAGAAGGTTTTTACAGGGTCGGCAGCGCGAGTGTGGCACCTCTGGTGTTGCAAACGTTCATAGGCTGCGGTGACCACCGGTCCTTCTGGTGGGCCGTATGCTTGTCTGCCACCTTAGTGGTATAAAAAAAAAAAAAAAAAAAAAAAAAAAGACAATAGTTTACTGATTTCTGTGGGCCAGGCCAACGCTGGCTTGTCTGCGGGACTGCCAGCAGTACTGGCTTCGTGTAAACTCTGCTTAAGACTCTGCGTTACCGAGTGCTAGGTGTCCGGGGTGCGCCGGACGTTGGGAATCAAGTTCGCTTTATTGACGTCGCTAGTGGATGGAAGCTCCTCTCGTGCACCCCAAATTAAATCAGTAAACTATTGTCTACATATTTTTAGGATTAATAAAAGATGTTAAACTTTTTATGTACCTACGCAATGCATCCTGGATTTAGATGGATTTAGCTTAGACACGCGGCAGCAGTTAAATAAATGCATTAAAAATTAAAATAAATTGTCGATCGTTATCATGACTTTGGTGGAGAATTTATTAGGATTTAACAGATTGATAAGTACTTTACTAACCAATTCCGGATAAAAACGTGAGGGTTTTTATAATATCCTGAGGCAAGGCTGAAATATTTATTCAGGGACGAACATAAACCAAAGTTAAGAACTGTAAATAAACGGTAGGTGGAAGGTAGGTACGTATACGTACGTTTAACTTCGGTCGCAGATGTAAAGTAAATATAATATCTACTGGTAACTTTATCTACCTACATTACCTAAGTCTATACCTACTCTGATTTTAAAAGCCTCTATGACAAGGAGGAGTTTTCAAGCTACAAGCCAGCGAGTTCACAAGCAGCTTGTAAACTCGCTCCATGTCATGTCGTCGAGGCTTAAAAGACAACACCCACACGTTGACAAGTTGTCTAAAAATGTAGGTAGAGTACTCGCAACTTTTGTGTAGAGTGTAGACTAAATGGAGCTATAAAATAAGCAGTTACTACGGGATTCAAGTCACTGATAATACTTCCATGTTTCTCAATAGACATTCTGAACATATCGCCGTGTTCGTCACACAAAAATTTGTCATAAGTAGGTTTCGATATGGACACCGATTCTCGATTTATACAATGTGAATGCGTGGAAATAAAAACTTGACAACATTTCGTAGTTCGTAGGTACCTATGTGACTTTATTTAACCTCCTACAACTAAACGAAATAGAGATATAGTTTTCTAACGAAATCAAATAATGAATCCCTTTCGCTGGGTCATATTGACCCGAGGCAAATTTAAACCAATTTATTTTATTTTTGCGTCGTCCTTATGGTTCGAAATTTTGGGTAGCTGAAGAACAGACCTCCCTCTACCTGCTTGATTGGTACTCTGAAGGCGGTGGTGCATGCTCTGGAGACACATGTGCGTCAAGTGAAAACGGGTAAGTTTGACCTAGCGTAATCGCTGGCGTTGTAAATTGTTGATAAAAAAAGAACAACCCGCTGAGTTTCTTGCCTGTTCTTCTCAGGCGGGTCGCGTTGTGAACTGGTGGTAGAGTTTTTGTTTTATATTCTGGACGTTTTACAAGCGCATCTGTATAATGCCTATGTGAAATGAATATATTTTTGATTTTGATTTTGTTATGTCGTAACTTACCTTAATTTGTGTTTAATTTAAAGTAACCTTGTTTCTTTTATCGGAACCTACATATTTAGTGAATGCTCATTTGATCTAGACTTCGCTAAGAATATTTTACCATAAATTGTTAAATATTAAATAGGTAATGCTAATCGCTTTCTCCCTACCTACCTCGTTTTATGGACGCGAATTAAACCCAACTAAACCTAGTAATTAGCGGCGGGGAGGGAGCGGGAGATAACCAAGATAACTCTCCCACCCGAGTTTCGCAGCCTGCGGCGAGGGCGCCGTAGAAAATAGGCCCAAGACGATGACGTGGCGTGAAATTTTCTATCACACGCCCTAAGAAGCGGGGTAACACACGAACAACGCCCAGAGACGCGGGATAGGACTCTAGGTGAGGCCGCGGTGGTAGTGAGTCTGTCGGGAATTCTTGGACATCCTTCCGAGGGCTTACCCGGGGCATCCGACCGTAGGCAGTAGTAGGACACGCTATGCCGATAGCATCCACGAGGAATTTCTACACGACAAAAAAACAGTAGTAATTAAAAGGAAATTTCCTATAAGAATATCCACCGCGAAGTCGTAGACTTTTCAAGTCTTTAAGTAAAAAAAATTTTTCAATAAAAAATAAAACCGACTTCAAACAAATCCTCAAATAATAAAATTAACAAAGCACAAAGTAATATGTGTTTTGATTTTATCAGATTTTATTCAATATCATATTGAAGTCGGCGCCAAGTAAACCCATAGTTTTATGTAGGTATTATTCATGGCACCAACTTCAATATTATATTGAATAAAATCTAATAAATCAAAATACATATTACTTTGTGCTTTGTAAATTTTATTATTTGAGGATTTGTTTGAAGTCGGTTTTATTTTTTATTGAAAAATTTTTTTTTCATTATTTTAAGTGACGGGTCAACCGAAAAATATATCTATCTAGGTAAAAGTTCTCATCAATACAAATCAATCAAGCCCAAACACAAGGTAGCTGCTGTAAATCATTAAGGAATTCCCTCGACTGTCTTTCGGTTCCATCATCAGATCGACTCCAGACATTCATTAAATTGTAGTACATTAAAGCACTGAATTAAAAAGTTAACAAACGCACTCTAGTTGTCCCTACAATTTTCGGTGATTGCCCTCGATTTCTCCTGAATCCCATCATCAGATCCTGACCTGGTGAAATTGGGACCCCCTCATAAGTGAACTCTATCCAACAAAAAGCAGATTTGAAATTCGTCTATAATTGACGAAATATCGGTGAACATACATAAAACATTGACAACTTCCTTTTTTTTTTAAAGTCAGATCTATAAATCTAGGTGTAAAGTTCTCATCAATACAAATCAATCAAGCCCAAACACAAGGTAACTGCTGTAAATTGTTAAGGAATGCCCTCGTCTGTCTTTCGACTCTATCATCAGGTCGACTCCAGACCTTCATTGAACTGTAGAACATTAAAGCACTTAATTAAAAAGTTAACAAACGCACTAGTTGTCCCTACAATTTTCGGTGGTTGCCCTCGTTTTCTCCTGGTTCCCATCATCAGATATTGACCTGGTGAAAATGGGACCACCTCAGAAGTAAACCCTATTCAACAAAAAAAGAAATTTTGAAATCGGTCTATAATTGACGGAAATATCGCTTGACATACATAAAAAAAAATACATACAGACGAATTGAGAACCTCCTCCTTTTTCTGAAGTCGGTTAAAAATAGATACATAATTCTGTGGTAGGTAATGGCGACAGTTCTATTTAATCATTCTGTAGTAGGTAATAGGTTTCTGTTCGAAGTACAGCGTTTTAAGGAGACAGAGAAACGAGTACCTAAGATGAATCCTTAAAAATATTATAAACGGGGAAGTTTGTAAGTGTGGATGTTTGTTACTCTTTCATGCTTAACGGCTGAACTGTGGCTGAACGGATCTGGATGATATTCGTTACCGGAATAGATTATAGTTTTTATACCCAAAATAAGTTCCCATTGTATTCGGAAAATAAATAATTATCCTCTGTAAAATATAGCTTGATCTCTGTGACAGTTCTACAAACGTAAACAAGAATAGACCTTATGACAACGGCATGAAGCTGTTGTGGTTGAAATGCAGAGAGTGAGAACACAGAGGTACAAACTGTAAATAACAACTTTATGCCTTTGAAATAAAAGTCAATTTTGTTTACGTTTGTAGAACTGTCAAAGAGATCAAGCTATATTTTACAGAGTACACCTAATACACTGGGTTTTGGGCTAACATTGAAGCATTCCCTCTGTGGCGCAGTCGGTAGTGATACCGCCTGCGGCGCTGGAGGTCGTGGGTTCGATTCCCACCGGAGACAAATCTTTTGTATGACCCATAAATGTTTGTCTCAAGAGTCTAGGTGTTTCTATGTATAATATGTAGGTATGTATTTAAAAAGTATATAAGTATTAATATCCGTGGTCTGATACCCATAACACAAGCAGGTTATTCCTAGCTTACTTTGGGATCAGATAGCGTTGTATGAAATGTCCGTGAATATTTATTATTATTTACTTATTTATTTATTGGTTACGAAAAAAGAAAAGTGTGTGCGTGTAACCTTTACGCGCGATTGAACTAAAATTTCTTTGCCATTGACGGCATCAAATGTTAAATTAATATCATTCATTCGAATTTTGAAAAATTCAAATCGTACCTAAGCGTAACTTCCGTCAGAAAAAAATCTGAGTTACTCCCTAGTCGCGCCTAAAGAAGTTTTACTTCAAAAATTGTTTTGTTTCAGACTCAGGAGCACATTGATTATGTTTAATTAATCCAAAATAGATTATTATTGTGTTTTAATGGGCTAACACCGAAACACTGGTTACGAAAACAAAATTGTTTGTTTCAGACTCAGGAGCACATTGATTAAGTATGTTAAATTAATCCAAAATAGATTACTATTGTATTTTTAAGACAGTTATTGTATTGTATGACCAGTACAGTTATATTTTAATTTGGTAACAGTATTGATAAGCAGATTGTTAACATTGACCTATGGTTGTTACCAATTGTATTTTAAGATTCAGTGTTGTAACGTCACGATACTGGGGGTCAGCTACATAATGGGATATTAGATAAGATACGAAGATATTTTAACAAGAAGATATATTGAAACAAGATGGTTATTTCCAATGATCACTTGTTCTCAATTCAAATAGCTCTTGACGACAATTTATAGTAGTTAAAAACTACTTTAAAATGATTGATTTACTTCCCTAAGAGCGTGCAAACGTTGATTAAATTTATTTACTACTGATGCGCCTGAATGACGCAAATGGAACCGTTCTGCATTCGTTGGATGAATTAAATGCACTATGTCAATCACTTAGACATATTAGGTACTAATGCATTATAATTCTATATACAGCGTAGGTAGAGTATTTCGTTTCTGATCGAACTAAAACTGTACAGGATATGAAAATCCCGGGAAACCTAAAACTTCATTAAAATTAGGTACTCAGCTGAACCTATGCTGTTGAAGTCTAAAAGAACTCTAATTTGATAAACTGATTACTTGCTGTGAAATCAAGAACCTTATACTAGGGCCACTCGGTGGAGGTAAAGGGTCCCCCGAATTCCCCACACCCGCTCTAGACAGGAGCGTCCGCATATGATGATATGGGGCGACACCTTCTAACAAGGCAGCGGGGAGGGAACTTGCTTTCGTTCTCTGTACCCTTAAGGTTAAAGGTCTTTTTGCCGCTACCTTGGGAACGAAGTGGTGACGGCCGTTAGCCCTATTAGTTGCCGGACAAAAATTGTAGTACCTAGCCGGTAGCGTCAAAAATCCCTTTCGACAGTTCTGGCAAGAGCAGCATGTTGCTCGTCCATATATATATACTAACTGATGGCCGCAGCTTCGCCCGCGTAAAAGTTTATTCCCATTCCGGCTTCCCATTGGAATTTATTCCCGGGATCAAAAGTAGCCTTTGTGTTATTCCAGACTACAATCTATCCTTGTACCAAATATCAGCCAGATCCATTAAGCCGTTACAGCGTGAAAGAGTAACAAACATCCACACTCACAAACTTTCGCATTTATAATATTAGTAAGAAAGTAAGATTATTATAGTTTATAAAGGTTTAGGTTGAGCGCACATTAGAGACATGAACGCAATCGGTCTGATTTATCGGCGTAAACGTCGCCCTCTCGGCTGGCGTATCTAACGTAGTAACATTTACACCGTAAAACAGTTTGGTCTGTGAGTCGTCTTTTTCACAGATTCATAGATATGTTAAAGCGGTAGTTGTCTGGAGACAGTCTAATCGCCTCTGTGCGCTCAGCACTTGTAGTGCACGTACCGATCTACATTTGCAATAGCGCAACACATACGCTCTTTCAAGAAAGTCGAACTGAAATTATTATTAAATATTAAATAAATATTGGAAAACCGAGCGATCCGATATTATCGGTCCTATAGAATTCTGTCGTGGCCCGCAACGTTATACCACAGCCTTTTTTTTATACGCGAAGGAAAATCCTCATGGATGTTATGCCGGACTCCTACCGACTAAAAACCCTCACGTGTCCTGCTAACAGCCTACAGTTGGGAGCCCCGGGTAAGCCCTCGGAAGGATACCCCCCCAGGCACCCCCAAGTCGGAAGGATACCCCAGGTTATAACGGTCGGCATAACCACAGTATAAAGATAAAACCTACTTGTCGGCTGTTCTCTTTATACTGTGGTTATACCGACCATGAAATTCTGTATTTTAATGGTTGGTGGAATGTTTTATACTAACCACTTTTAGATCTCTCCCGATTGTCATAAGAAGGTAATAGTTGCCAAGCACGGAAATATTTGATTAAAAATTCTGGCTCATAATTTTATTCCCAAACTTTTCTACACAAACAGTGTTACTTGCCATGACTTAACTTACTCTTTATTAATTTCAGGTACTTGCACATCAACGAAATTCACAACATTGATCCACATACATTCTCCAATTTGCCTCGTCTTGAGAGACTGTAAGTACCCGTCAGTATATTAAATAGTTTGACAACTGTATTAAGCAGCAATTTTGTTTAAACCTGGAATTATCATTTTAGATATTTACACAACAACCACATAAAGAAGATACCCTCGGGAGCCTTTTCCGGTATGCCCAAACTAAGAAAGCTACGTCTGGACAGTAATGCTTTGATCTGTGATTGTTCTATGTTGTGGCTTGTCAAGATGATGGCCCAGCATAATGATATGTACATCGATGCCACCTGCTACGAACCGCAGAGCGTTACTGGGATGCCACTTTCTGGAATGGCCGAGAGTGATTTTCAATGCCGTAAGTTACACTTAAGCTTGCTAAGCTATGTAATTACGTGAAGTCTACAAAGATTTCTGATATAATAACTTACACTTGTTTGCAGAATCGCCACAAATAGAAGAGGAACCAAAAGATATCAATGTGAGTTTTGGCGAAGCTGCAAAGTTCACTTGCATCGCCAGTGGTGAACCTGAACCGATTATTGTCTGGCTTCGAGACTCCAATGAGATACCTATAGATGGCACTGACTACGAGATCATGGATAATGGAACATTGATGGTGCATGATACTGGCGAGTCGGACGGTGCCTACTTCGAATGTATGGCCAAAAATACTCTCGGCGAAGTACATTCAAAACCTGCAAAAATGACAGTACAAAAGCGGCAGGAAAATGGTGAATACCTTGTGAAATGCGATGACACCAGTTCTTAAATTATAATGTATCATCAGATTGTTTAAATGTACTATCTTACTGTTCCAGAACCACCCAGTTTTACAGTAGAACCACGCAAACAGGTCGCAAGCTTAGCCCAGCCGTTTACAAGTTTCGATTGTGTAGCTGAAGGAAATCCGAAGCCGCATGTCGTTTGGTTCTATAATGGTGAAAGGATTTTACTAAGCGACCGTATTTCCGTATATCATAACGGAACTATTTCTATTCAGAATATTCAAGAGTCCGATGCTGGTTCCTACACTTGTCAAGCGGAAAATGTTAACGGAAAAGTGACAGTATCTGTGCCGCTCGAAGTAATGGGTAGGTTACTGAATATGATACAGAAGATAACAAAATAATATAATATACCTACAAGAGTTAATAATGGACGTATCTGTCTATGGTAACTCACGTGATTAACTTATATTAATCCAAATACACGCGCGTTGCTCTGTGTATAAACCCCATAATAGATCATACCTTTACAATAGTTGAAAGTTGGATGGAACATATGTAAAGACTAGTAACGTCTAATATGTCATCCCTCTCCCTACAAAGCCGTAACCTTAACTGGAAAGGGGCAGAAATGTTTTTAAACTCAAATTGTAAATGAATATTTGTCAAAGTATTTGCTGTTCCCATGGTTGAATTGTTCGAGTAGCAATTATTTAATTTCATTTATTATGTTTCAGTTCCACCGACCTTCACAGTCACACCACAAAATATAACCGTCAGACCCGGAGAAAATGTGCATTTCACATGTTCGGCAAAAGGCATGCCAGAACCACTTATAAAATGGTTTATTGATACATTGCCAATAGTCGTGGATGAAGACATAGTTCTTAGCAATAATAGTCATAATTTGACAATTAATTTGGTAACATCGGATGATGAAGGAATATATCACTGCCGAGCAGAAAATACTGAAGGGTTTATTGAGGCATCGGCTTTACTGACAGTTGAGAGTTATGAAATTATTAAACCCCATATTATATTAAAACCAGAAGACTCTGATGCCTTTAAAGAAACTACTGTCCAACTACCATGCGAAGTGGAAAGTGAGCCACCAGCTGCAGTCGAGTGGCGAAAAGATGGGGCATACTTAAGTGTTAATGACAAATACTCGATAACTATAATTGGAAGTTTAGTTATAAACAATCTAACAGTTAGAGACACTGGCAGATATGAATGTTCTGTATTCAATGATTATGGGCGAGATACTGCCTCAGCATTCTTAACAGTCAAAGATCGTATATTACCTGGGGATGAATATGTCAATATAGCATTAACAGAAGCAACTAGAGATATTGATCAAGCTATTGAAAGAACTATGAAGGAGCTGTTCAGTAACAATAGTGCCAAAACAGATATAGGAGCACTTTACAGAATAACTAGATTTCCAAATGCACCTGCCAGAGAAGTAGCACGAGCAGCTGAAATTTACGAAAGAACTTTAGATAAAGTTAAAGAATTCATAACAAGCGGCCATAAAATTACTTCTGCAGAGCCTTTTAATTATCAAAACGTTTTGTCAAATCAACATCTTGAGGTAATAGCTCGGTTATCTGGGTGCGTAGCACATAGGGAAAAAGAAGATTGCTCAGACATGTGCTTTCACAGCAAATATAGAAGCTATGACGGCACTTGTAACAACTTCGCAAATCCGACTTGGGGAAGTTCGTTGAGTGGATTTAGGAGAATTTTGTATCCAATTTATGAAAACGGTTTCAGTGAACCTGTTGGATGGAATAAAGATGTAAAATATAATGAATTCGTATTGCCTAGTGCACGTCTAATCTCTACTACTATTATCTCTACAAAAGATATATCTGAAGATATTGAAATTAGCCATATGACAATGCAATGGGGTCAATGGTTGGATCATGATTTGGATCATAGCTTGCCGTCTGTAAGCTCTCAGACGTGGGATGGCGTCGATTGTAAAAAGACTTGCGAGTATGCGGCACCGTGTTTCCCAATAGACGTGCCCCCAAACGACCCACGTGTTACAAATCGTCGATGCATAGATTTCGTTCGAACTAGCGCTGTCTGTGGATCTGGTGTTACTTCTGTTTTATTTGGTAAACTACAGGCCAGGGAACAAATAAATCAACTTACTTCCTATATAGATGCTTCTCAAGTATATGGTTTTGAAAAGACGGTTGGTGAAGATTTAAGAGATCTGTCGAATGAAAATGGATTACTTCGTGTTGGTGCAACTTTCCCAGGTAGAAAACCATTACTTCCTACAGTAGGAGTTAACGGTATGGATTGTAGGCGTAATCTGGAAGAAAGTAATCGCAATTGCTTTGTTGCCGGTGACATTAGGGCTAACGAACAAGTTGGATTAGCAGCAATGCATACAATTTGGATGAGGGAACATAACAGAGTTGCAGTTAGTTTGAAAGTCATTAACCCATTTTGGGACGGAAATCGGGTTTATCAGGAAGCTAGAAAAATTGTTGGTGCCGAAATGCAATTGATAACTTATGACGATTGGCTACCTATAGTTCTAGGACCCGAAGGATATCAGCAAATTGGCGGGTATACAGAATATGATCCAAATCTAAACCCTTCAATATCCAATGTTTTCGCTACTGCTGCTTTAAGATTTGGCCATTCGATGATTAACCCTGTATTGCACCGTTACGATGAAAACTTCGAAACAATCCCCGAGGGTCATCTTATGCTTCGTCATGCCTTCTTTTCCCCTTGGAGACTGGTTGATGAAGGAGGCGTAGATCCTTTATTGAGAGGAATGTTCACCACACCAGCTAAACTGAAGACACCTACACAAAATCTGAACTCTGAACTAACTGAAAAACTATTTTACAGTGCACACGCTGTCGCACTGGACTTGGCTGCAATTAACATCCAAAGAAGTCGTGATCATGCCATTCCCCCATATACAAAATGGCGCCAATTTTGCAACATGTCAGAGGTAAACAACTTTGATGATCTGGCTGGCGAAATTACTGATGAAAATGTGAGACAAAAGCTCCAAGACCTATACGGATCTGTGCACAATATCGATGTTTGGGTTGGAGGTATTCTCGAAAACCAAGTAGCAGGCGGAAAGGTGGGTCCACTATTTCGTTGCTTATTAGTCGAACAGTTTAAGCGTCTACGAGATGGAGATCGTTTTTGGTATGAGAGCCCTTCGATTTTCAAGCCAGAACAACTGCGACAGATAAAACAAACAAGTTTGGCTCGTGTTTTATGTGACAATGGTGACAAAATTGATACAATTGGAGAAAATGTCTTTTTGTTACCTGAAGTACAGGACGGACTTGTTTCTTGTGATGATCTTCCTTCTATGGACTTACGTTATTGGGCTGATTGCGAAGACTGCAGTGACAATAATGTTCTTGACCGTGCTAAACGGCGCGCTCGTCGTGATGTTGATAGTATGGATGGACCCTTTGAAGACGAACGACTGAACCATCTGGAAGATACGCAACAGGACCTGGAAAACACTATAGCATCGCTGAAAAAGCGCATTGAAAATTTGGAACAAACATGCAAAGTAAATTAAACCTATAGGTATTTTATCTATATTTTGACAAATTTACATTGAATATTTGGAGCCAAAATCCCAGTAGATTAAACTTAACACATTACATTATAAATGTCTATGTATACGCAAAATGATATTTCGATGTATTCCTACTCACATAATGTAAGCTTTAAATCCTATCTATGTGGTCCAAATAAGTAAGATTATTCTATCTATTTACTTAATATTTTATTTCGTGTTTAGCATTTTGTACTCAGAGTTAAGTTTATCCTTTTAGCCCACTGTCACTGACCCGTATTTTGTTTGATGTTGAGAGAATTGTTTTTTATATTTTTGTTATTACAAGTTCATTGTAATTTATATGCTAGTAAATTGAGTTTCATTATATTTACATTGGTAATGCTAAACATGTTGGAAATACGTCAAATCATTATTTTTTCTATTTCAATTTTTATGTGATCCAAATGCTTTTTTCTTTATTCACCTTTACAGTATTTCTCGATGTTGTAGTGCATTTAGATGTAATATGTATATCGATGTCATCAGAAATTATTCTTTAAATGTTGTCAATGTAAACGTAAGGTGTTGTGAATCAGTATGATTTAGGATGTTCGTTCATTATAATGTATACTGTTGAATATGTGACTGTAGGGCGTGTTTCAGTAGAATAAATATTTATTAAAACATTTACTGGCAATCCAAATTGAAATTTAAGAGGCACTTACTTACAAACATGTTATGTATGTTGATTAATTTTAGTTCAGGAGCTTTCACTATGATAGTGGATCTGTTGATTTATTTTTTTATAAGTAGGTAGCTTCTATATTTAGTACTATGCGATGTGGTGGTGATGAAGGTACCTTGTATTTACACCGTGTGACCGACACGATGTTCAGTCGAAGTCTCGACCATTCATTTAAAAATTACCTATCCTAGCAAATATGAAAATCAAACCGCATCACCATTTGGAAAAAGCATGATCCGGATGACAGGCATGGCCATAGTGAGTAAGCATTTAATTTTCATATTTTGATAGTATAATTTTAAACAGTAGGTAAGTATCGTCCCCACATTTTTGACGTTGACTGATCGAAACTTAATGGAACGTACTGATGGAAAAGTCTGCGCAGTAATAGCTGCTGACAAAAAGGAAAGGGCGTGGATAGACCAGTTTTAATGTTGGTTATATAGTAATGGAATAAAATTAAAAATTAAATTAAACTAAGACAATAATATGAAAATGAAAAATAAAAGAAAAATGATACATGATTAGATATACGAGCTGAAAAATAGAGTACACCTACTGGTTATCCTCTATATCTTTATGTTGAAAGTTGTATTTCGCTTTAAGCCAAGCTGAAGCTTTACTTGATACATTGGACCATGTAGAGGATAACTTCTTATCCTTAAGAATAATTCCATATGTCACACTATATTGCAATCTTTTTGATTCACTCATCACCTTTGAGTGATAAGAATTGTTCAAGAAGGAGCTAGATTCTAAAGCTCTATCGTATTTCGTCTTCTTTTTCCAATCAGGGTTTTTCTGATTGATCTGCTCCGATGTGAGCAAGTAAGGGACCATAAAGACATCCAGGATCTTTGATAAATCATCTATGTTCATGTCAATAGGGATGATACCTGCCACAACCTGATGTCTAGCAATAGGAGGGTACTCAGCATGGATTCCTGTTAGTGACTTATAATCAATAGCCATGGGTAGAGTGGTGTGGTGGTGGAGGTACTCACACACTATCTCAGGGAAGCAAGCAATTATCCTAGATAAGGTGACAGCTTTATAGTCTCCCCCTACTCCGGACTTTAATTTGGCAGTTTTTATAATTTCTGCGAACTCCGTCTTAGCAGATGCAGACCTCATTGAAGTCCTAATCCTCTCTATGTTATTACCTCTGACTAGGCCAATCAACACACTAGTGGCAATCTGCTGTCCGTTGAGAAGCTTACAGAGCCTCTCTCTCATGTGTACGGCATCAAAGCCAGCGAATGAAATGTGTGCATGCACCCAATCTACTAGTTACTTAGTTAAAACTAGTTCTTAGCTCAGATAGTACCTTTACTAGCTCATCTATCTCATCAGACTTCACATGATAACTCATACTACTGAGTGTGGAGTCTGACTTTTTGATGTTAGCTTCTGAATCAGCGGGTGATGCCATTTTTATATTGGCTGGACTGGATTCTCTACTGTGATCAGAGTTGTATAGGTCAATAAGGTTCCTGACAGTCCCTCGTTCAGATCTAATGGATCCTGACCTTATTGATGAACCACTTCTGAAAGAAGTTCTACTTCTTGAACTCATTAAATAATTCAACAAGATCAGCAACAAACAGCCCTTATTTTATATGCTTTAATAGAATAAAAAATTGAGTGGTGTTTGTGCGAAATATCGGCAGATGTGAACAGTTACAGCACTACTGAGAGCCTAATGTGAGGTTTTGCGAGCACATATGTATATGATTCATGGTGCAGCGCGTATTTATGTGAATTAGTATGGAGCCGAGACAAGTTCCCGCGTTCTTGGCTAGGTGGCGGTGACTCGATTTCATACAAATTGGCGTTAACGCGCTTACTGTGAATAATGATAAGCGCTTGCAGAAACTCACTCTGAACTCAGAGCAAACTAAATAGTAAGGTAAGGGTAGGATAGTGAGCATATCTAGGTGGGGAACTGGCAACGTCTCGCTAGATAATAGTTCGTTAGCATGCAGGCAGGCATTGTTTGCAATTTGTTCTTTACAAAACCGTGCCAGACTGAAATTGGAAGTTTAGCTGAGAAGTATAAAAGGGATGTACCTACGCCAGGGTACCTGATGGGTTTAGGCTATTATGTGTGTATGCTGGCAACACGCGTCGGCTACTAAAACTAGAAAAAAATATTGCGCATTTAATTCAACTTATAATTTAACATTAACACACTTTGTAATAAAATGACATCTACAATGTAATTAATTTACTTAATATGCGTGAATTTACTGGTGCATTTCTAATCAATGTTTTAATAACTTTGCTTAATTATTAATGTTTGTATTTAAGACATGTACCTATAAGAGAGACGGCTGCATTCAACATTGTTAGCAAAGTCTAATACTCAAATCAAGTATATTTTATGACGCGGTTTAGCAAATTGACACTCAAGAAATGCCCAAGACAACATCAAACAATACACCAGTAGGCACCTGAAAGGCATAGGATATTTTTGTGGCCATTAGTTAAGCGCCCGTCTCAAAAGAACCTAGTAGAGTACAAGTACTTAAACAAGTAGGTACCTACCTACCTACTCGTAGCCTTAGTCTCTGCGTCTAATACGTTTTCACCTTTGGGATAGAACCGGGAGGTACTTACTAGACGCGTATGACCCTAGGGGAAGCTGTTCACCATTCGTACAATTTTTAGTTTTTATTTTTTTTCTCCACGACTATTAGTCAAAATTACCTCGTTTATATCCCTAAACATAGAAAATGTATTGTAGTTAGTGACAAAATTTTCTGAAACTATTATGTCAAACGGTTAAAGGACTATAGCAATTTTTCGACGATAAGATATTTGTACGAACGCGCCCCATGGGTGGGGTACTTCCGTACAGTAGGTGGGGTACTTTCATACACGTGGGGTAGATTCATACATGGAAATTAAAAAGCCTAATAATCTCCCAAAACTGTATTAAATTGATAAGAAAATTTGTTTATCACAGAACTATCTTATTCATATTTAACTTTACTCGTAATCAATATTTGTTCTTGGGGAAAATAACACAAAAAATCGGTTTAAACTGTTAGTTAGTAATTAGACATTTTGGTTGTCACTTTCGACCTTAATGCTAATTAAATTATTTTAATTATTTGAAAAGATTATAAATTCTACTCGTTCTAAATGTGCCGAGCGTTTAGGGAGGACCTGGGGACATAGTCTAATAAACAAAGTGTGTACGATTTCTATATCATGAAAAAGGAATTATTATGATGATTCCGGTTTCTTCTGAAGATAAAACACTTTCGGTCCTGTCCGCAAATTTCGTAACTGAGTATACTTTCTCGACAAATTAATTACAGCGGCCTGTTTCGAATTTTATCAAAACATGACTATTATCTTTAATTTCCTGATATCACATTTAAATTAGTTGTGCATTGACCAGTATTTTATTTATAATTTCTTTTATTATTGGTTAGTAATTAAGTTCCTGCAAGCTACTTCATTACTTCTTCTTTCTTTACTATACCTACTATTCATATTTTTTATATATTTTATCTATTAGAAGATTAGATTTGTGTTTCATAATGCATTTTTCTGCTGGCTCTCTGCATATAGGTACGTAATTCATTTGATTTTCCTTCTCTGTTGAGTTTTTCTATTTTCAAGGTATATGGAATCTATATAAATATAAATCATTTATTCGTTCTTCGTTCATCTTTTAGGCGTAGCCAAAAATTGGATGAAGAACGAATAAATGTTACGAACGAATAAAAGATTAGGCGTGCCTAATCTTTTCTTATTATCTGTACCATGAACCTGCGATTTGATATCAATATTATGACATTAACTTAATAAAAAGTATATTGCCTGCCGATCTTTATACATAAAAATGCTGAATTATTGTACCGTATCATAATTGAAAAAAATACAGAAGGTACCTATTAAATTCATTGAAAAATAAAATATATGTGAGTATTTGTGGTAATTATGATCTAAAGGGGAGCATTCGTACGCGTACGAATGCTCCCCTGTAGAAATGTCCGAATGTGCCCCAGGCCTTGACCAAATTTAAATTACATTTGTATACAAAATCAACGTTAGTAAAAGAAATATAACGATGAAAACTCAAAATTAAACAATGTGAACATTAATTAATCCTGACTATTTTTAAAAAAAACATAATAAATTTACTTGTCAGTACGATTTAAACTTCATTAAAAAATTTTGGTTACCTATTGCGAAAACACGTTACGTCTTATAACCTAACACAGAGTGGCGCGATTGGCACGATACTTCGCTAGCAACATGGCAGTCGGTATGTCTATCTACACAGGCAAAGGCGTGTTTGTGTGTCGGTTAGTATTTTTGTTAGACTCAATGTATGAATGTGCCCTGCGTACGGATGGTTAACAGTTTCCCCTACCCTTTTTGCTCCAGTTTTGATAAATTAGAGCACTAAAACCAATCACCACTTTATCTGCTTGGGGTAGGTATAGTTTTGAGTTTACGGAAAGTAGGTGCCTACCTATTTTCCACAGTGAAACACAGTAGGTAGGTACCTAAAGCCTCGATTACACGGAGCGAGTTTATAAGTTGCTGGTTGGTGAGTTTAAAAGATAGCATGTGATTTACATGGATGCTTTTGACTATACCAGTGTAAATCACTTGTGTAATAAGCTCGATGACACGTTGCGAGTTCACAGGCTGCTTGCGAACTCTGGCTTGTCGCTTGTAAACTCGCTTCATGTCATCGAGGCTTAAGCGAGGCTGAAGTATGGAGAGAACAAACTAGGTTAGACCTTATACATGAAGAATATGGTCAGTTTCTAGAAAGCTTACATACTCTAAGACTATCGGTAACAGTGTATTACGCAATGCACTTATTATAACTAGGTACTTAACCAAAACCAGTGAAGGATGTTCAACTACCTAATGCATTATTATTTACTTATATTATATGTAAGGTACTTAATGCAAAGATGTCGTAATGTGAAATAAAGTGAAAAATACAAACTTAGTTTTATTAACCGACTTCAAAAAAAGGAGGAGGTTCTCAATTCGTCTGTATGTATTTTTTTTTATGTATGTCAAGCGATATTTCCGTCAATTATAGACGGATTACAAAATTTATTTTTTTGTTGAATAGGGTTTACTTCTGAGGTGGTCCCATTTTTACCAGGTCAGGATCTGATGATGGGATCCAGGAGAAAACGAGGGCAACCACCGAAAATTGTAGGGACAACCAGTGCATTTGTTAACTTTTTAATTCAGTGCTTTAATGTACTACAATTTAATGAATATCTGGAGTCGATCTGATTATGGAACCGAAAGACAGTCGAGGGAAATCCTTAACGATTTACAGCAGCTACCATGTGTTTGGGCTTGATTGATTTGTATTGATGAAAACTTTTACCTAGATATATTTTTCGGTTCACCCGTCACTTAAAATAATGAAAAAAAATTTTTCAATAAAAAATAAAACCTACTTCCAACAAATCCTGAAAAATAAAATTTACTTAGCGCAACGCAAAATGTATTTTGATTTATCAGATTTTATTCAATATAGTATTGAAGTTGGTGCCATGAATAATACCTACATAAACCTATGGGTTTACTTGGCGCCGACTTCAATATGATATTGAATAAAATCTGATAAATCAAAATACATTTTACTTTGTGCTAAATAAATTTTATTTTTCAGGATTTGTTGGAAGTCGGTTTTATTTTTTATTGAAAAATTTTTTTTTGAACAATGATTATCATCGTGGCTATTTCCTGGAGTGTGGCTTGGATATCCGAACTTCGTCTTGAATACTCGGTCACACGTTGCACAGTAGAGCCGGTCAGCGCTATTGCAGGTGTACTTATTGTATGAAGGTTTTGGTCGGTTCTTGCGAACTTGTCGCTTGAAGTCCATCTCAAATGGTCGAGTATTTTCAAAGAGCGTTATACCATTATATTTTTTTTGAGCCCAAAGCTGTTCTTATTTGTGCACGCTCCTAATATAGCACCTCCTTGTAGCGAAGGTATTGCACGCCAGAACTACGTTTACCACTCGAGAGTTCCCAGTAGAACACACTCTTGGATAATCTGCTGTCATCCATTTGCTGGACATGTGTGTTGTAATGGCGAACGAGGAAGAACATCCGCATTTGTGACACTAATCCGAAGGATAGATAGAACGCGAACACTTCAGGTGGAACACGTCCGCCTTGTACAGACACTAAGTATTAGCATACAAAAGAATCGGAGACTAAGCTGTCAGTTGAGTCTGCAATGCGATATCGTGGGACCCCCGACACGCCGATCGCAAATTCCAAAGCTAGAAGCAGCTCCCGCACAACGTGCAGGCATAGTAGAAATATTAAACTCTTGTGCAGGTATCTAAGATGTAAGTGGTTGCCACTTCTTATTTGGTAACCCAAATTCCGGAAACTAGTGATAATTGATCGGATTGCCAAGATAGTTCCATCGAAAATTGAAGCAATGCAGCGTCGGAATTTCCTCCTGAAACGTGAAAAGTCAAAAACACTTCTCACTGAATTTCATCACCCCATCTCTCGAGAGGTTCATCCATTACTACCTACTGTAAAAAGAGTGCGAGTCGGGTAGGCGCCATTACAATGTCTGTGCCGCCTATCCAAATATAGCTAGACCACTCAGCTTCGGACTGGCCATACATTCAGGGTGGCATTAGCCAGCCGGGCCCCAGCCTGCACGGGAACCTTACGGGCCCCACGGGCCTGACTTGCGGGGCTTGTAGCAACCGTAGGATAAGAGGCCCGCTGAGACTAGGTTTCAGCTCTAGTGACCTAAATGTAAACTAGATCAGATAGTTCGTTCATTCATTAGAGAGAAATGAAATAAAAAAATCGAATAATGGTTGAATAATCATGGTAACAACTTACTCTTCCATCTTGGGCCTGCTTCTATAAGGACGGCGAGCAGCAACCCCACCTTTCTCAGACCCACCGTCATGAAGGGCGATAGTCTGGGGCGAAGACGAGTCAACGGCGGCCTCGCCACAGGCTGCGAAGCTCGGGTGGGAGAGTCATCTATCGCTCCCTTCCTGCCGCCTTTTCTACGAGGATGGGCTGCTCGCAGAAGGACGCGATGGTGTCTCACAAACTCCAGCTGATGATCATGGCTCGCACCATGGTCTCCAGCGAAAGTGCACCTCCAGACTTGCCACGAGAATCTGGCTCCTCTCCAGACACTGGTCCATGACCTCTAACGACTCGTCTGATCGCCCTGACTGTGGTGTTTCCCTACCATAGTTGCTTAGCCAAAAAACATATGTCTCCACGTTCCCGGCGGAGCTGGAACCGCTGAGCCTCGATTTCTCGGGGCGCAGACTATGACTCTGCTCCAGCGTAGCTCAGCTTAAACAATGGCGCGAGGGACCTCGCTTCCAGGAGACGTGCCGCCGAACGGAGATCGTATCGTACGTGGTACCTTATCATGGTGACGGCCATCACCTTCTGCAGGCTATGTAATCTAGCCGCATTGCGATCGTTAGGATTTCCGCCTAAATGGAGGCGCCGAATAGGGCCATACTCCTCACGATCCATAGATACAGATACAGGGAGTGTTAGGTGGGCTGAGGACGGTGAGAAGGTTGCTCACCGTCCTTACAGAAGCCAGAAGCAAGTCCATGATGGCAGCGTGACGTGAGCGATTCACGCACGCCCCCTCCCTTAGAAGCGGGATCACTCCCGAAACCCCCTAAAGACGCGGAATAGCATCCGAACCATCCCCTAGACAAGGCCGCTGTGGCGGCCGTGGGTCTGTTGGGAGTCCTGGGACATCCTTCCGAGGGCTTACCCGGGGCTCCCATCTATAGGCTGTTGGGCGCTACGTGAGGTTTTTTAGACGGTAGGAGTCCGGCTTAGCATCCATTCCCTCACGTTAAAAAAAAGGGAGTGTTAGGTCCCCTAATGTTGGTCAATAACCGCGAGAGTGCAACCACTTGCCCAGCCCCCTTTGTGTTTCGGGTTCAAACACGCGGCTACGCACGCTGCGCGCAGTTCTGCGACTTCCCGTGACCACCAATACACCGGACTCCTTACCGGTCAGGGTCTAACCTTGGGCATCGCTGCCATCGCAGATTTACGACATGGCTGGCTCTCCTGAATCACTTCTCCTCTGCATCAACAACGACAGGCCTGTCCGCTGCCGAAATCCAGGCCTTATGAGACTACTAGCTAATGCTCGCGGCTTAGCCCACGTGAAAATCGATACCTGTTAAAAGTAGCCTATGTGTTATTCCAGACTAAAAGCTATATCTGTACCAAATTTCAGCCCAATCCGTTCAGCCTTTAGAGCGTTATTGAGTAACAAGCTTGGGGACTTATTCCCGCGGGAAGCGGGCATTTTCTCAGGATATTCCAGACTATAATGTACCTATCCCTGTACCAAATTGCAGCCAGATCCGTTCAGCCGTTCGAGCGTGAAAGAGTAACAAACATTCACACTCACAAACTTTCGCATTTATAATACTAGCTGATGCCCGCAGCTTCGCCGGCGTGAAATTTGTTCCCGTGGGAAATTATTCCCAGACTAAAAAGTAGCCTATGTCACTATGTGTTACTTCAAACTATAATGTACAGTCAAGGGCAAAAACATGGATACACGTACAGTTTACATAATTTGGTATTCATCTACACAGGCAATAATTTGGATACCTACATCCAAACATTTATAAATATGTCTATAATATGTATAATATGTCTATATGTCTTTTTTACTTTGTCATGGGCAAAAACATGTATCAACCAAATGCAAAAACATGTATACATGTAATGCTAATAAAAATATATATCCTTCCAAAGCATCACTAACTTGTACACGACATTACGCTATAAACTATATACACACTATTGAACACATAAATATGTATACAAGAATAGACATGTCATACTTTTTGTGCATACAAAGATTAAAACTACGAAATCATAGTTTATTGACAAGTTTTTTACCCACGACGTAAGGGAGACGGTATTTGCGTTTGGGTGGTGAGTACCTATGTTTGTTTGTTTGTTTGTGCAAATACATATTGCCATTTTTCTCCAAAGCTACTGGTCGGATTTTGATGCAGTTTCACTATGGGTTGAGCTTTGATTGGTGCAAGTTTTTAGACAGGTGTCACGGTGACAACTCACCAGGGGGCGCTGCAGCAAGCATTATTTGTGATGAAAAATCAATGTTGCCGCTTTTCTATCAAACTACTAGTCCGATTTTGATGCAGTTTACAGTTATGGGTTTGGGATTGATTGGTACATGTTCTTGGATAGATGTTACGATGAAAACTCACCAGGGGGCGCTGCAGCAAACATTATTTCTGATGAAAATCAATGTTGAGGCGTTATTTTTTTTTGTTCAACGTGAGGGAAAATCCTCATGGATGTTATGCCGGACTCCTACCCACTAAAAAACCTCACGTAACGCCCAACAGCCTATGGTTGGAAGCTCCGGGTAAGTCCTCGGAAGGATCTCCCAGGAATCCCAACAGACCTCTTTTTTTTTTTTTTTTTTTTTATGAGATAACACAAATGTCATCTCATAACAATTACAATCTAGCCTTGAGGCTAATAAGTAATTTAGATTTAACTTATTTTACTAAAGCTTACAGAGTAAAGAATGTGTCCATCGGCACTTTTCTTATTGTCTCTAATTATAATAGAAAGTCACTTTGTTCTTGTGTTCTTCAAGTATAGCACTCACTGCACTACTTTACACTAATTTCACTAAACTAGATCAAAAGGCTTAGTCCTTTTCAGTCTCCTTAAAATGTCGGTGGTGTCAAGAAGCTGAATTGCCTCGACATTCACATGTTTTAGAAGTCTTTGTTCGTGAGCTTCGGCATATTTTTTTATAACCTTTGTAACAAGGTCCACTCCTAAGTCCCGGTGGATGTCCTTATTTCTAATGTACCAGGGAGCATTTATAATACTCCGAAGTACTTTATTTTGGAATCTTTGAATTATCTCAACATTGGTGCGTTTTGTACAGCCCCAAAGCTGAATACCATATGCCCATACAGGCATAAGTACTTGTTTGTACAGAAGTACCTTGTTGTACACTGATAATTTTGAATGTCTGCCGAGTAGCCAGTACATTTTCCTGAAGCGTAAATCTAACTCCTGGCGTTTCTTTTTGACGTGTGCCTTCCAGCGTAGTTTTGCGTCAAGCGTCATACCCAGGTATTTTGCCGTATTTTCATATGATACTATTTTACCGTTAATGTTTACCGGTGTATAGTTAGGTTTCTTGTTTGTGAAGTCTATGTGAGTCGATTTGGACTCATTTAGCTTAATTCTCCATTTTTTTGTCCAAGCAGTGATGGTGTTGACGGCCGATTGAAGTTTCTCAATGGCTTTTTTGTGAGTGGCACCTGTTGCCATGATGGCTGTGTCATCTGCGAAGGTTGCAATAACATTGTTTTTTATTTCTGGAATATCGCAGGTGTACAATAGGTACAAGATAGGGCCAAGTACACTTCCCTGTGGTACTCCAGCTTTTATTTGTTTGAGACTAGAATAAGCTTCTTCTTGTCTTACTCTGAATGTCCTCTCTGTTAGGTATGATTCTAAAATATCTGCAAATTGTTTTGGTAGCAGTTTCCTGAGCTTATGAATAAGGCCTCTATGCCACACCTTATCACCCAACAGACCTACGGCCGCCACTGCGGCCTCACCCATGGAGTGGTTCGGGTGCTATCCCGCGTCTTTAGTCCGGGTGTGATCCCGCTTCTAAGGGGGGGGGGGGGGGGCGTGCGTGAGTTTCTCACGTCACGCTGCCGTCATGGGCCTGCTTCTGTAAGGACGGTGATTCACCCTCTCACCGTCCTCAGGCCCCCGGTCATGGAGGCCGATAGTCCTCGGCGAAGACACGTCGGCGGCGCCCAAGCCGCTGAGTGTGGAACTCGGGTGGGAAAGTTCTCTCCCGTTCCCGCCCCGCCGTCTCTTTCACGAGCATGAACTGCTCGCAGAAGGAGGCGGCGCAGTCCCACTTACTCCTGCTGGAGAGCATGGCTCGCACCATGGTTTCGAGCGAGAGAGTGTCCACGTCCAAACCCACCACGGGGACCTGGCGCTGTTGCGCCCACGCCGTGCACTCCACCAGCGTGTGGAGCGCCGTGTCATCGCTGCGGTCCTCGCAGTGTTGACACTCGGCCGTGGTTTCCCGGTGTTTTCGCCACAGATACCTACCGAAGCCACCGTGCCCGGCAAGCGTCTGTGTCAACCGGTAGGAGAGAGCACCGTGTCTCCTCTTCAGCCACTCGTCCATGACCGGTCTGACGGCCGCAATTGTGGCGAATCCCCCCTTTGGTTGCTAAAGTCGTACCTTCCATGTCTCCACGGTTTCCTGGTGGAGCAGGGACCCGCTGGGCCTCGATTTCTCGATAAGCCGGCCTTTGGTCCAGCTCCAGCGCCTCCTTGCGCCATCTGAACAGTGACGCAAGGGCTCTCGCTTCCAGGTCCCATGGAGGGGTCCCGGCTAGGAGACATGCCGCCTCACCGGAGATCGTGCGGTATCCCCTTATCACCCTGATGGCCATCGCTCTCTGCGGGCTCAACAATCTAGCCACTTTGCTTGTCGTCAGGGTTTCCGCCCATACAGGAGCTCCGTATTGAGCCATGCTTCGCACGATCCCCAGATACAGTCTCCTGTAGGGAGCGTTGGGTCCCCTGATGTTGGGCATCAGCCGCGCCAGTGCAGCTGATGCTCCCCTTAGTTTTGGGACCAAACTTCGGAAGTGATGTCCGAAGTTCCACCGGCCATCGAGTACGAGCCCCAGATACTTCATCGAGGGCTCGATGCCGATGCTGACGCCCCCTACCTGTGGGCTGGATCCCGCAGGTGGCCCCATCCGAGGTCCGTGGAAGCACAGAGCCTCGGATTTGTGAAGGGCGACCTCGAGACCCAGCCGCCGAATCCGACCCACGACTTGAGCAACCCCTGCCGTGGCCTTCAGTGCTGCGTCACGGTGCGTTGCTCCCCGCGCCGTAACAAGGGTGTCGTCGGCGTTAACACGTTACGCCGACCCCTCTGAGCAACGGAGCACGCAGCACTCAGTCGTAACCAATGTTCCACAGGAGCGGCCCTAAAACCGATCCCTGTGGAACACCGCACGACACATCTCGCCGACCCGGCCCTAGCCAGCTCGGGTAAGTTATGGCTCTCTCGGAGAGATAAGCCCCGACAATTCGACGGAGGTAGGGAGGCACTCCATGATAGATAAGCGCCTCCCTGACGCAGCTCCAGGGCAAGGTGTTGAATGCGTTGGCGATGTCGAGAGACACCGCCACCACCATCTCACCCCGTGAGACTGCTTCCTCCGTCAGGCCTCTAATGCGCATGATCGCGTCCACGGTGGGACGTCCCTGACTATCGTGCGAGCCATGCTCTCCAGCGGGAGTAAGTGGGACTGCGCCGCCTCCTTCTGCGGCCTGGGTCCAGGGGCGGTGTTTTTGCGGGATTTAAGCCGCAGGACAGCCGCCCCTAACTCACCCTCGGTGACTACGGGCACGTCGTTCCCGCTGCCTTCCGCGTTGGGCGCCTGAGACGGAGCCATGCGCAGAGGAATGTGTTCCTCCGCTCTTGACGGGAACAAGGAGTCCAGGACCCCCTCCAGCCGCTCCGGCTGGAGACTCTGGGTCAGTGGGGGCGCCTTAGGGCGTAATTTGCCTCTTACCATGAGGTACGGGCGCCCCCACGGGTTCCGCTCCAGAGTCTCCATCAGCTCTTCGCAGCCCAATTTTTTGGACCGCTTGATGGCTGTCTGGAGGGCCCTCTTGGCCTCCCTGTACCCATTGTAGAGCTCCGTTTCTCGGGCTACCGCATCGTCTGGGCGGCGACGCCTCCGGCGAAACCTGGTGTACCGGCGGCGCGCGGTAACGCAATCCGCACGCAACTGCGCGATTTCCGGCGTCCACCAGTACACCTGTTTCCTCGCCGGTCTGGGCCTTGCCCTGGGCATCGCCGCATCGCAGATGTGCGACATGGCTCTCCCGAACCACTCCATCTCGGTATCAATATCGGCAGGCCTGTCCGCTGTCGGAATCCAGGCCTGCACGATGGCCGCCTCCAGGAGAGCCTCCCGATCAAGGCGATGGAGTGCCCAACGCGGTTTCGGGGGATTCGCGATTGCTGGCGGCAGGTTAGGTGGAAGGGAGACGTCGAACCGAATATATCGGTGATCTGACGACGTCTTCCCCTCCTCCACCACGCGCCATCCCTGGACACGGCGTGCGATCTCAGGGGTCGCAAACGAAACGTCTATGACCGAGCTGAGACCCCGCCGCGTCCAGGTTGCGACATTCCCCCGGTTCAGGATGACTAGGCCACGTGTAGTGACCCAGTCCTCCAGTATCCTCCCCCTGTCTCTGGTTTCCCGGGAGCCCCCAGCCACCAGGCATTGAAGTCTCCCAAGACCAGGACAGGGCGAGGCCAGCATGCAGCGAGAACGACGTCCAGCTCAGGTAGCCATAGCTCAAACTGATGCTGGTCGAGGCTCGGCGAGATGTAAACGGCCACGACAGCCACACCCTCGTATTCCGCCGCGACACAACCCGGGCCTCTAGCGATGACCGCCAGGCGCGAGTCATCCGCGCCGGTTCCCCCAAAAATGGTCGCCACGCCGTTCAGATCCACCGGGCTTCCCGGGTGAACCCAGTACGGCTCGGCGACGACGACGATGTTAATGGACCACTGCGTGATGCTCTGGTACAGAAGGTCCTGAGCACCAGTGCAGTGCTTCAGATTCACCTGCAGGATGCGGATATGGGTGTCCATTAATGGACGTCCATTTCCGCAACCTGCCGCGAACTTGCACCCACAGCCTCAACCCCCCGTGCGGACTGACGGGGCCTCGGCCTTGAGGCAGCGCAGGCTTTGCTGCCCGCCCGGTGGTCGGCCTCCTTGCCTTCCGCCACGCATTTATAACAGCGTGGCGGAGCGTCACAGGCAAGGGCCTTGTGGCTCCCACGGAATACTTTATTTTCGTGCTGTTTAACGATAAATCAATAAGGCAAATAGTCAACGTTGGAACTACAGTTCAATGCATGTAAATATTTCTCAAAATGAATTTAAGCGAACAGAACGAGCAAGTCAAACAGAAAATATAATCGCTTCCAATACGCAAACATGTTAAGCATCTGAAGACAACAAGTTAGCCAATAGTGCATTTGGAAAATTTGTCGCCCATGAATTAGACAACGTGCGTACTTCTAAGAGGCGTTATATCACGTCTGAAATAATAAAAGTAATTGAGAACAGTTTTTAATAAGCAATTATATTTAATATGGTTTACTATAAGAATTTAATAAAACATAATAGCATGCAATTAAAATATTTGTAACTTAAACAATTTTTCAGAATAACGAAAATAAATAAGTCTTTGCAAGAATCGATATCACACGATACATAAAAAAATACTGAGTAACCACCGCCAGCAACAATAACATTTTCTAGTATATTCCTCATATACCTTATCATGTTGATTTGATTTAAGCGAAAAATTTACACCGTTAAGTCAAACAAATAAATATGAAAAATAAAAAGGAAATAAAACAGCCAGTCACTCACAAAAAAATATCAATCATTCATTATATTCTTTAAGTAAGTACTCTTTAGTATTGAGTGGCGGAAATATAGATGCTCTCTAAAATCTGAATTGTCTAGTGTTTACATATTATTAATAACTATGGATACATAAATATTAACATTATGATGTTTCCATATTTATGAACTCTTAGATGAATCCATATTTATAATCGTATTGAGGGTGACATTTTATGAGGCTGTGGAGTGTATAGGTACATATTTTTGCCTTTGACTGTACCTATCTCTGTATCAAATTTCAGCCTGATCCGTTAAGCTGTTTGAGCGTGAAAGAGTAACAAACATCCACAATCAGAAACTTTCACATTTATAATATTAGTAAGATTAGTAAGTAGTAAGAAGTAATTTTGGTATCTTGTGTCAAACAATTTACAAGGAACGCTTTTTTAAAATATGTTTTAATATATTATTAACTACAATTATGACGTACTGAGCCGAGACGTGGACATTTACGGTGCGGCTAGTCCATGCCCTAAAAGTTGCACAGCGAGATATGGAACGATCCATGCTTGGAGTGTCTCTGAGGGATAAACTCCGAAATGAATTTATTCGGCAGAGAACCAGAATGGTCGATATAGCTCGCAGAATAAGCACATGAAAGTGGCAATAGGCTGGCCACATCTGTGGAAGAACCGACGGCCGATGTAGCAAACGAGTTCTAGAGTGGAGACCGCGACTCGGTAAACGTGGGGTACGACGTCCACCCGCCAGATGGACCGACGACCTCGTAAAGGTCGCAGGCTGGGCCTGGATGCGAAAGACGCAGGACCGCGTACGGTGGCGTAAATTGGGAGAGGCCTACGTACAGCAGTGAACCGATATAGGCTGATTTGATTGATATTACCTAATAACTATTGGAATATCAATCATGTAACTATACTTTGACCTTGAACCGAATGAACCGAGTTCGAGTTGTATGCATACCTACATACATAATAGCCTTTATCCTCGAAGGGATATGCACATACGTCCAGATTTCACCAAATACTTTTATGTCTCACGTAATAGGTGGTGAGCCTATTGCTGAGTTGAAATGAACACTCCATTGATATTTTTCAAGCCCCAAAGGCCTTCAACTTGACTTAACGACTGTCATTTTACTGGCAACCAGGTTTCATATCGAGTTTTCCTTCTCTACGCAATGGATCGTTTTGCAAAAGTGTTCCCTTAGTCGTCTCTTACGACATCCTTGGGATGATTTAGGGTGGCGACATTTTGTTTTCTTTCCCGTTGCCACACGGAACACGAGTTGTATTAAACTAAATAAAACATTGTATCTTAGTATTTTTCCATAGTACCTATTCCATTTAGGTACCATCATCAGTCTCGGGCTTGTGGTCAGCCACCCGGGCCCCTCCGGCCCAGTCCGACCCTGAGACCACTTACCTCGCCCACAGACAATATAATCACTACCTTTAAGATACGTAGTAGGTACTAGGTACGTAATGATTATATTGTCTTTGGATGAGGATTCAGATATGTGGTCTAGATGTAGTCGGTAGTGCCGGAGGCTTGGAAGGAGGCGAACGTCCAGCCGATCTCCAAGAAAGGGGTTGGTCAGATCTGGTCAATCATAACCACAGTCATCTCCAAGTTACATCGAGGATCACGCTTAACGGTTGTCAATATGGTTTTAGGCCGATACGATCATCGGGTAACCTCCTAGCGTACGTACACACACTTGGGGCGAGGCTATACAGGTGCACGTTGGGTCTTTGGATATTAGCCTGGACATCGCTATAGTCTTCGATAGAGAATAGCATGCGTCGCTTCTTACCAAGCTGCCGGCACATGGTGAATCGCCTCAGTTGACTGGATGTGGCCAGCTTCCTGCTTTCTGCAGGTAATGCAGAAGTACCGCAGGGATATTTGTGTCCCCAACTCTCTTTCTTCTGCATATCAGTGTCATGCTGTCTGCATGGAAGCTACTCTGGCCGTCCAGGTAAGGGGCGACGCGATTTGGAGGAAAAAAGGCGGCATCTCGTTGCGGATCTCGCTTGTCGCATCTCACAATGTGGTTCAGACAACCTGGTCGAGTTCAATGCCAGAAAAAGCCAAACGAGTGAGTTTTTTTTTTATTTTATATTAGTTTACACGTAAAGGTCCCGTTTCCTACCCATATTCTTTCTTCAGAATATAACGGTACCGTTTAAGGACAATCTGGACACATGAGAGTTGTAGTCAGCTGGCCTCGCGGGAACTACAATCTTCGTTTCGCTCTATCAGAAACCTGTTCTGTTCGATCCCGGACAGAGGTGCTATTGCCACACAGAGTGGAAAGAATCTAAGAATCTCGACAGAACTCGATTTCATCATTGAATTGCTTGAACATTCATTTCTGTTTAACTTCTTATGAATCATAATCCTTCTATAGTTAATGTGCGAACATAATCAAGAACGACAAGAACTAAACAAGCGTTTCAAAAGATCGTTTCTCTTTCGAACTCTATGGCACATCACAGGTCTGCCAACTTGAGCACCACTGTCAGAAATAGTATGGACTGGATTATCGCAAACGTGTCGCCAAGGCTTTTAATCGGGCGGGCAGCGTTCAATAGGCGAGCTTAATATAAACAAAAGTAAGTATTATGCAACATTTATTAAAACTTAAACATTATATAAAAACTCAACAATATTACGTACCTAAACTGAGTACTCTATACAAAGCAACTACACATTTATTAGCCACAGTACCTGAACTACCAATGTTATGTATTCAAACGCCTATATACTTGGTATGTCGGCCGGTAGCCAACAAGGTGTTCTTGTCTTTATTCCTTACTTGCACTTCTAAGAAAGCCACTTTCTTTCCTGTTTTTAATGTGACTGCTTCTACTTCAATATTATCGCCTTCTTTAGCAGCTGTCAAATAACTGAAATCAGAGAAAAATAACATTATTACAAACAATGATAATGGAGATTACTGTGTGTGACAAGAATACCTGTTAATTGTTTGTTCATGTCTATACCCCCAAAACAGTAGGCAGAGGCATATTATAGGTACGCCCACATTTTACCTGTTAGTTCATGTCCCATGCAATAGGTGATGAGCCTATTAGCACATTTAAATGGTCAGGTGCAGATTGTGACTCGCTGCAGCCAAAATTTTGAAGCCTCCTATTAAGCCTTCAACCTGGCTGTTATTATACATTTTGATATATTAGAAACTATTGTAGAGAAGGAATATGGACAGGAGAGTAGACCCAGAGGACCCGAGGACCAGACTTCCACAGAGGTAAAGCAAGGTTTCAGTACCAGTAGTAAGGGAAATTCCAATTAGCTTTAATCAGTGTAGAAATCTGATGCATGAATAACTCAAAGTGACACCACTACTAATTTGATACAGCTGCAGACTAGTAAAATTACCTGATACATGAACATGATGAACCTTGCATGAAGCAGTGTTTTGTGAATTGTGATACTATAGCTATAGTCAATGATAATAAACAAAACATATTTTGATAAAATAGTAGCTTAATACATGTTAATGCCAAACCAAAGTATTGAGATCATTTATCAAGTAATGAACTATTATTATTAATTTTGTATAGACCTTTAGATTACTAACCTTACACTTAAATCTATGGAAACTCCTCTTGTGTCAATGTGGTCATTCGCTGACAAAGCATAAGTCGATATGGCATCAACTAGATGTGCAATAAAACCTCCATGTAGAGTGCCTCGTATGTTCAGATGCTCTGGACCTACTTGGAACTGCGTCACCATTCTGCCCTCACCACATTGTATTACTTTCAACTGGAATAATTCAAAAACCGTTATAAGGTATTATAAACATATAGAGGCAAAAACACCAAAGAGGAAATCACACAAAACTGACAAATAAACATACACCTGTCAACAATTAAATGGCACCAAATATGAGCCCTGATGCAACAGGATCACACAAAAACCACTGGGGTTAGAGCCAAACTCACCTTCTACACTAACACAACCAATAGTAAAATATAAAATAAAATAAAATATTCCTGCACAAAACTCTTAAGCATGATTTATAGAGCCCTAGAGCAAAATAAGCATTCCTCATTATTTCATTAGCTTTATTTATAGCATTTAGGTATTGTGTCTCAGATTGCACAAATATCCAATTTCTAGGTGTTCTCGCTATACCCGCTACTGATAAACCCTTGCATGCAGCAGCTTACATCTAACTAATTTTGATTTTAAGGTATACACAACATTTACATTCAATATTTTACATAACTATGGGGACAACAGTATCTTAATCTATACATATAATAAAATGATAGAAAAGCCAAAACTGTACATTGGAAATATTAAAAAAAAAATACTCGCTGGGTGTTCAACATAAGATACCAAAGCCGAAAATATAGTTAGAACAATTTTTATAAAATGTGATTGGTTGAAAGCTTTCCCTATAGCCAACACCGGAACTTTTTTGGAACCGGACATCCTAAGAATTTCAGTTGGTTTGAGACTTGGCGTCACGCTTTGCGCTCCACATCGATGCCCCTGCGGTTTTAACGTTGACACTTTGGGGCATCATGGTCTTTCATGTTTAAAGAGCGCAGGCCGCTTCTCACGCCACGCTGCGCTGAATGACATCATCCGCCGTGCTCTTGCCACCGCCAATGTGCCTGCGCTCTTAGAGCCAAACGGCGTTTTCAGGGACGATGGCAAGAGACCGGATGGTATAACTTTGATACCGTGGGAGATGGGTCGGGTCCTGGTGTGGGATGCAACTTGTGTTGACACTCTAGCCCCGTCCCATCTTCCTAAAACAAAATGAAAAGCCAGTGCCGCAGCGGAAGCGGCTGAAAATATTAAAATTAATAAATATAAGGGTCTCGACTCATCGTATCGTTTTTGTCCAGTCGGTGTCGAAACCCTAGGTCCATGGGGTCCCAATGCGCAAAAATTTTTCAAGAATTTGAAAAAGCGCCTTGTGGAGTCAACTGGTGACCCAAGGGCTGGCAGTTTTCTCGCTCAACGAATAGGTATTGCTATTCAAAGGGGGAATGCTGCTAGTCTTTTGGGCACAATGCCACGGGGGCCTTATTTAGGTTTAGTTTAGATAGTAATAGTGTAAATATAGATATGTAATATTTATGTTTCTCTGTAATTTTTAACAATAAATGTATATATACTGCGAAATAAAAATTTTTGTCTGTTTGTCTGTTTGCTTTGCTTTGTCCGGAAGGATCTCGAAAAGTACTCAATATATTTGATTCAAATTTTGCACAAATGTTAACTAGGGGTAGGGTCTTCAAATAGGCTATATATTATCACGCTACATATCCTAGGGGCTAAGCAGAGAGCAATCAAATTGGCATTATAACACAAATTTCACGCGTACGAAGTCGCGGGCAACAGCTAGTATAATATAAGTTTATAATATTTATGGGCTATTTACAAATATTAAATTTCAAGCAACAACTATTATGTCATAGGCTAACCTATGAATACCAGGAACCTGAATGAAATTTTATAATGATATAATGTGATGTGTAGATTTAATAGGTTTCACCCTTTTTTATGTATCCTATATTAATTACTTCCCAAACAACCAAAGTATTTGGTTTATGTTTAGTGTACATACCTTTTGGAGATGTTGATCAAAACTTTTTGTGGTGGCAACAGATTTTGCGAATAGCTCAGCAATTTTCGCCCCTTTGCTACACATTTTAAACAGAATTTTATACAGCTTTATGTCTAAAAAAGCATTAGATCATGAATTCATGTTTTTCCCAATTTACACAGTAATTAATGTCAATTTTGCTTTCTTCTCGTTCTCTGTGACTGGCTATCGATAAAGTCTGTACAGAATCATGCATAGATTTTACTCTAGCTAGTGGCTATCGTAAAAAATTATCTAATATTTTAAAACCTTTACAAATAGAGGAATTATTTAGGTAAACAAAATTCTATTCATGGCATAATCATGAACTGACATGATACTGAGTACTGACTGACAATGACAATGACTGACATACATGACAGTGACAGCGCAGGTGGACGAAAACAAGAAGGAAGAAAAGAGCGGGAAACTTTGAACGACGAGGACGCGTCTTTTATTAGAATTTGATAATATTTTCTATTTGTGTAAAAAGGATTGTGTAAAATAGTAGTTTTTTGTTCTTTTTAGTAGTTTGTATATATAGATTAGTATTTCAACTGATTTAGGGTAAGTTATTTCTGTTTATTATATGTAATTGTCGTATTCTTCTATGGACGAGCCGGCCGACCCCGGTGGGGGGTCTGGCGCCAAATTTAATATTAGCCAGAGTCCAACAGTATTTAATTCTATAGAGTCATCTGACTGCTCACTATCAACGGAACCAGAAAATCATACAAAACGCAAACGACTCGCCTCACGAGTAGTTTGCATAAGTTGCAACAAGAAAAAGCCAAAATGGAAAGAGGGCTCTAAATTGCAAAAAAGTACCGATTGCAAATGTGAATTAAATGCGATTTCACAAACCTCACCAACACAACCAATAACTGAAAACCTGGGTAACAAAAACACCATTATTACTAACATTGGTCGCGCTAGTTATAACAGTACAGATGTAGCGCCATTTGTTGTAAATGTACAAAAAGAAACTGCTGAAAATAGCCGTGCATATTTGCATCCCGTAGAGTTCGGTAGGTTTCTTAAAAAGAATAATATCCATGGGATTGTGAATGGTAGCCTCAAACGTATTGGACGCAATAAAGTCAGTGTCACATTTGTTAATTATATTGATGCAAATAATTTTATTACAAATAAGTGTCTGACATTAGAAAAATTTAACACCTTCATACCAACTTATAATATAACCCGTATGGGTGTTATTAGA
Organism: Miltochrista miniata; assembly: GCA_933228765.1. Lineage (NCBI taxonomy): Eukaryota > Metazoa > Arthropoda > Insecta > Lepidoptera > Erebidae > Miltochrista > Miltochrista miniata. The sequence continues at coordinate 25,037,675 of OW121747.1, forward strand.
GGGGTTCCAACTGATTGGACAGATGAGGAAGTTATTACTAACTTATCTGTCCCTATTGGTTGTGGACCAATCATTAAAATTAGAAGAATCCGTAAAAAAAATTCTGTAAATAATGTAAATAATTTTGAAAATACTGGTACAGTAGTACTAACCTTTGATGGACAGGTTCTCCCTAAAAGAGTCTTTATGTGTTATACTGCTTTATCAGTGGATTTATATATTTATCCAACAATACAATGTTACAACTGTTGTAGGTATGGACATGTTAAGAGCCAATGTAGATCAGAAAGCAGGTGCTTTAAATGTGGTAGAGGACACTCGGGGGACACATGTAATGTAGATGAAGATGAGTTTTGGTGTGTTCTGTGTAAAGGCTCACATCCAGCCAACTCCAAGAAATGCCTGGAGTTTGACAGACAAAAAGGTATTAAAGAGACAATGAGCAAAACCTGCATTTCTTATATGGAGGCTTTAAAATTACATCCCCCCATAACAAAAAAATCATATGCTGAAGCATTTCACACCCAGAATACATCTTCCGATAAGGATAACAATAGACAAATTAATAGCAGCCATTCCTACAGAAAAACAGTATTTTTAAAACCCAGAACCCTCCCACGATTTTCTAAGGGTTATGATCATACAGCTCATAATGAGATAATAAAAAATCCCACCACTACACCTGGCCCTGTTTTTAGGAACAATCAATATAATAATATTATTACAGCTGATATGATTAAAACTTTATTTCAAATTCTATCACAATCAAATACCACAATTTCACCGTCCAACGTTGCCATAATACTTGAAACACTTTATAAGATATCTAATGATAATGGATCACAGATCAGTAGCAATTCAATGGAATTGTCGCAGTGCAGTGTCCAAAAAACATGAATTAATTAATATAATTAATAGATATGATCCCTTTCTTATTAGCCTCCAAGAGACCTGGCTAAAGCAGGACTCTATTTTCAAAATTCCTGGCTTCTCTTGCTTGAGAAGTGACAGATCTGATGAATATGGTGGAGTTGCCATACTCATTAGAAACTCTGTAAATTATTCTATCCTTTCCCTTCCTTCTTATAGTGATGAACTTTCTGTCATTGCTATTACTGTAAATAATATTTGTTATGTATGTACATATTTTTCTCGTCCTAGTCTACATATTTTTAATGAAATCAATAGATTATTAAATTTTCTACCGAAGCCTTTTATTTGCTTTGGTGATTTTAATTCTCATCACCAGTCTTGGGGCTCTCCTATGACAAACTTTTATGGAAATAAGCTACTAGAATTAATTGAAGACCAAAATTTGTGTATACTAAATACAGGTACTCCAACTCGTCTTGATGATCCACCTACAGCTCCAGACCTAACTATCTGCACCCCTGATCTTGCATCCTCCTTAGAATGGAACACTACAGAATCAACTCATGGCAGTGATCATTTTGTAATTATAATTACTTTACCATTCAGTAAACCTCTGAAACAAAACAAAAATCCACGCATAAAACATAAATTACACAATGCAGACTGGGACTTATATAAATCCACAGTGGAGCAAAAGATATCCGAGTTACCTGATATTTCATCCGCAAATATTTTAACAAGTTGTGACCTATTTGCAACCTTGCTAGTTCAAGTAGCTGATGAGGTGTTCCCATTAAAATCTTTAGGCCCTAATAAAATACCATCTCCACCGTGGTGGGATGAAGAATGCACAGTAGCAATCAAGAAAAGAAAAGAGGCAGAGAGGCAATATTGTGTTTCCATGACTAAAGAAAACTACAATAACTATTTACAAGTAGCCAAGGAAACACAAGCGTTTCTCAGAAACAAAAAAACTGATGGATGGAAAAGCTTCTGCTCATCCTTGAGTCCAGATGTTAGTCCATCCACTGTCTGGCAAAATATTAGAAAGTATAGATCCTGCTACAATAATGATGCAAATCAAACCATTAGCCCAGACCTAGTTGAGCAGATAATGGATAGACTGGCTCCCCCATCTGTTCCTGACTATCATGTAGGCCTTTCTTACACACTAAGCATACCATATATTAACAATTCTGAAGATTTAAATTCCCCTTTTACCTTCATCGAGTTAAGAAACGTACTATCAAACCTAAAAGATTCCGCCCCAGGGGAAGATAGCATCCCTTACTCTTTCATCACACACCTCAATAGCGACAGCCAAAAATATTACCTTTCAATCATAAATACTATAATGATCTCAGGTCAAATCCCTTTGTCATGGAGGACTCAAAATGTTTTATTATTTCCAAAACCAAATAAAGATAGAACAGACCCTACATCATATCGTCCAATAGCGCTGACCTCTGTTTTAGCTAAAATAGCTGAACATCTAGTTAAAAACCGGCTGGAATGGTTTTTAGAATTTAATAACTTGCTATCGGATAGTCAACACGGCTTTAGAAAAGGCAAATCTACTATTGACAGTTTAGGTACTTTTATTACAGACATTAGGTTAGCGTTTACGAATAATGAATCAGTTTTAGCAGCATTTCTTGATATAACCGCAGCGTATGATAATGTTAACGTAAGTATTTTAAAATTAAAATTAGCAAAATTAAATGTACCCCTGCTTTTAGCTAATTTTATTATAAATATGTTATCTGAAAGATTTCTCCAGTATTCAACTGATGTAAATACCAAAACTTGTAGAACAGTATGGAAGGGTTTACCCCAAGGCTCTGTTTTGAGCCCATTATTGTATAATATATATTCCTCGGATTTAGATTCATATGTTAAAAAATATAGTAGTGTTAATGTATCACAATACGCAGATGATTTACTTCTGTATGTCTCAGGGTGTTCCATAACAGATCTTAATCAGTTTCTGTCCACAGCATTAAATGCTCTGAATATATGGCTTGACGGGAACGGTCTAACTTTATCACCTCAAAAAAGCACTGTAGTTCTGTTTAGTAGAAAACGGGTCCTACCACCCATTATTGCTCTTTATAAAAATATACCATTACCAGTTAAGGATCAGGTAAAATTTTTAGGGTTAATCTTAGACTCAAAACTCACTGGTCTACCTCACTGTAATTATATCACTGCAAGGTGTGAACGTAACCTCAATATTTTAAGATGTCTTTCTGCTGTCCGATGGGGTGCACACCCCTTTACTATGAGACTTATATATAATGCCTTGATAAGGAGTGTTCTGGATTATGGAACCTTCTTATTAGAACCTTGTAATGTAGGCGCTTTGCAAAAATTAGATAACATACAATCAAAGGCCTTACGAATTATTACAGGCAGTATGAAATCCAGCCCGATCAACTGTTTACAGGTTGAATGCTGTGATCCCCCCCTTAAGTTTCGAAGACAGTACATTTGTGATAGGTTCTTTTTTCGTAACACACAACTCAAAAAACATCCCTTACTTAAAAAAGTAGAACAACTTTCGGAGATGATAGATGTTTCTGAGTATTGGACACATAAAGAAACTCCTGGTCTAATAAAGAGCCTTAAAAAATTTCAAAGTCTTGAAGCAAAAACGCATCAATGGGATCGTTTACCATTGTATAAATATTCATACACCTCTCTTGTTATCCAACCGCAGATACATTTTAATATTTTAGGCATCAAACAAAGCAATAATCAGAACACAAACTTTAATGAAATTATGGATAAAGATTTTAAACATTGGCATCAAATATTCACAGACGCATCTAAATATTCCAACAGAAGCTGCGTGGGGGTGGGAGTCTACCATTCACAATACCGTATTACTCAAAAAATTAAACTACCACCTGAATCTTCTGTATACACCGGTGAATGCATTGGCATATTAAAAGCTATTGAATATATTATTATCTTTAAATTACGAGAGTCTATTGTGTTCAGTGACTCTTTGAGTGCTTTACAAGCTATATCTCGCTCTCCCTTTAAATCTCATATCCAAACTCCAGTCATTTTTGAAATACGCCAAATGTTAACTCAATGTACCTCTCTAGGATATAATGTAATTTTCAGCTGGATACCAAGTCATGTCGGTATTTTCGGTAACGAAAAGGCTGACCAACTTGCCAAAGAAGCAACCGTAGATGGAGACATTTTTCCGTATGCAAATTACTGGCATGACTTGATGTCTTTACCTAGATCCTACTTAATTGACACTTGGCGCCAAACCTGGATAGCTGACGAAAATAAGGGGAAATTCTTTCGTTCCATCCAACCAACTATACCAGCAAAACCATGGTTTGCCAAAACACATTACAACAAATGGACTACTACCGTCATTTGTAGACTAAGACTAGGACATGTTTGCACTCCTGCCAATTTGTATAAATTTCGTATTGTCGACAGCCCACTTTGCCCTTGTGGAGAATATGGTGATGTAAATCATATTTTCTTCTCCTGTTTGTTATATGATCGTTCCGAATTCTTCCTAAGTTTGTCTAAAATCCATGTACCTTTTCCTACATCTATCCAATGTTTATTATATTTAAGTAATCTTGATGTATATAATGTATTAGCTTCCTTCATAGAAATAAATATGATTAAAATGTAGATATAGCATAGCAATATTTTAGCCCATCCTATACAATCCTTTTCCTTCCAAATTATACCGATTATTAATTTTGATTATTGGTTTCCCAAACTTGTTTGTGGCCAACTGCAATGCAAGAAGCCAAAAAAAAAAGAAAAAAAAAAAAAAAAAAAAACAAGAAGGAATAAAAAAAATCTTTTTAGGTATGTAGCGCCATCTCTGTTCTTGGTTTATCATCATTTATAAGAATGTTTTGTATTGCTCTGACTAGATGGTGCTATTTTTCAATTTTTTTAATAATTAGCTAAACTGCTCGGTTTAGAATTAGGTATTAAATTACCTACTTAAAACTCGTGTTTTCCAAGGTGTATAAACCACTTGAAAATCTTGTAATGTCACAATCGAGTTGGCCTCGCAACCATCGCGTCTCATTTGTTTAGCCAAGTCCAGTTTTTTTGCGATTTTCTGTTAATTAGTTTTCACTGACCTACCTATTTTCCAAAATGGAATACATAAATTGAACCTATTCCCGAAACCCGAGCATACCTTTAGTGCTCAGACAAGCTCGGGCTGGGTTTTCTTGACATGTTAATATTGTAGGTATGTTGGCAGGTCTTTACGACTATTTCACGACTATTTTTTGGAACATAAACCAATTCGATAGCATTAACCGTTTGCTTGCACTAGAGGTGAGGATTACATACAGTTTGACGTTCAAGCCATAATCCTCACTAACCTATACCTATAACGCCGAAACTATAATACGACTATTTTTTTACATGTATCTACGACTATTTACGACTATTTCACGACTATTTTTTGGCGTTGTCAAAATTCGTTTTCATTGAGATTTCAAAGGTGAGGATTACAGCTTGAAGCACACGAAATACCTACCTACGTGTATATTTTTAATTCGACCCCAAGTACCTATATTTTTGCAAGTTCAACGGTTGTAAATTCTTTTTGCATTATCTTAGATAGTGATTTTTCTACCGCTTCAAAGGACTATAGACTTGTGTATTAGGTTTTAATTACATCATCATGCTTCTATATATCTGCGAGATGATGGGTCTGGTCTTGACACACAGTCGGTCGGACTAAGGGTTTCGGTTTTTTTATATGTGGTACGGAATCCTAAAAATAATATCGTTAAAATAAGGACAGGCCAAATTCTCTTAGTCCATTGAAATGTTACAATTTAAGGACCGAATATTGCATTTCTTAGAAGACGCAATTTTATTTTTGGGACATGTGTGGGGGGTCAATAGAAGCTTAACCTCAAGTTTGTGGGGTCGCCACCCTTGTCCCCCGGCCGCAATCTTGAAAAGGGGTGAAAACACTTTTTTCCCAATTTCTCGGAAACTATAAGTCTTACAAAAAATTTGCAAATCAATATTTGTAGCAAATTGTTTTGTCTGCAAATATGTAAAACAAATTTCTGCCCTAAATTAAAAATTAAAGAAGTTATAAACAAAAAATTGAAAATGAAATTATAAAAAATTTATTTTTTGCTTTGTGGCGTTTTTTTAATTTCTCTTAAAACATCATCTACAAGATAAGTCTGAGCTATTTTTTTTGTAAAATGTATAAAAAAAAGTTGTAGACCAAAAAAGAAAATTTTTATAAAAAAATTATAAAAATTTTGTAAATTTTTTTGTTAAGTTATGTACACATTTGTAGGCAAAACAATAGGCTACAAATTATGCATGTACAATTTTTTTGTAAGACTCATAGTTTCCGAAATATTGCGAAAAAAGCGTTTTTTCCCCCCTCTTTTCAAGATGGCGGCCGGGGGACAAGGGTGGCGACCCCACAAACTTGAGGTTAAGCTTCTATTGACCCCCCACACATGTCCCGAAAATAAAGTTGCGTCCTCTAATAAATGCAAAGCTCATGTAACATTTCAATGGACTATCTCTGATAGTAGGCACCCTTAGAGTTACAGGTAGATTACATGGACTTGAATTAAAAGTAAGTACCTAGTTCCTACTAATTTATTCTGTAGCTACAAATATCGGATTAAAAGTAACGATGTCTGAGGTATGTACCTAGTTCCTTTTTTTTTGTTTAACGTGAGGGAAAATCCCCGTGGATTTCATGCCGGACTCCTACGTTACCTGCCATGCGTTACGTGAGGTTTTTTAGTCGGTGTCTAAAAAACCTCACGTAACGTCCAACAGCCTATGGTTGGGAGCCCCGGGTAAGCCCTCGGAAGGATGTCTGAGGTAGTTACTTACCTACCAAAATGAACTGCAACTGCACTGTACGAAGTTTACAGTTTGGCTGGATGACCTCTAAGTATTATAGAGCTGCTGGAGGTTCGATACGTACGTAGACAAAATTGCCTAAATAAGTACTAAAATAAAATTTAAAATTGTGATCAGTTGATGTGAATTCAGACTTTTTTCCATCTTTTATCTGCAATCATGATGGGATTGCAGATAAAAGATGGAAAAAAATTCGTAAAACTTATTTGACGCTGTTATGTAGAGACAATATTTCATTACAAAACTGGAAATTTTGATATTATTGAGCGCAATAGAACCATATATTAAGATAATATCCGGTGCCAAAGACAGCCTCAAGCGGTATCAAGTACCAATCACACTACATCATCTAGCTAGCCCAAACTAAGCTATATGCTTGTACCTACTGTAGGATGTAGACTCTAGACACTGATAGAGGAACCTACTTAACATTTCTAAATAAGTAGGTACCTACAATAATGGTAGGTAATAATGTTTCTCTTTTAATTACTGATAGTGTCCTGTCGTCTTAGAACTCGTACTTATGAACATATATATAACTGGTTTACTATCGTGTGCACGCTGCCTTAGAACATACGTACGTTACATGCTCCATGCTCATGTAGTCTTGATATATATCTTCCGGAACGGTAAGTATATACGTCATGTTTAATAAGAAGCCAAATGAACAGCTCAAAAATTATGGTACGTAAGTTGCCTAACCCAGTTATGTAACTAATTAAAAAATCAGTAGGGCATGTTATATAGGTAGGTAGGTGCTTACTCGTCATATATGTAAAATTACCCCGACAGGTATACATTGGTACCACACTTTTTTAAGTTTTTGTAGACTGACCTACCTATCAACACCGTTTTTATCGATAGGTAGATACATAAGCACATAAGCTAAGGATTTTTTATGTCTGCACTTTCGCCAGCGAGAATAGTGTGATATTTTTAATCCTTTTTTATTTTTTTTCCTCGGGGTAAGGAGCGTAAGGTTGGCTATAACCTGTTTTCGGCGATATTTCTTGATTGGTATGCCATTTTCAATAATCCTGTCGTCTATTGACTACTGTTGTTACCCACTAAACTAAGAAGGTACACTCAGCATGAATAAAAATATAGAGACGACCCTGCAAAACCATATTCTGTTACAATCCTGGGTTCTTCAAGCGGAGCGTGAAGATGCTCATCATAGGGCCGCCAACTTGAGGACTACTGTCTATAGACTTACAGACTGGGACAGTGGCCCCCAATGTCGCTAGATGTCGCTGTGACTTTCCATCAGGCGGGGCGGCATCATTTTGGCGAGCGAAATAAAAAAAAAGCTGCGTTATAATATCAGCAACAGATAGGTAACTACAGCCTGTCCCTATAAATTTCACGGAAATAGGCTCACAACCTATTAAGTAGGACCAAATACAACGACATGTAGGTACCTTTAGGTACCTACCTTATTATGCCTCTGCCTACTCCTTCAGAGAAGAGTCGTGATTGTATGCAGGTCATATATCAATTGACATACATACAGACAAACAAAATAGTCACGCCTACATTTCACCTTATAGTTTTAAGTTCCACGTAATAGGTGGTGAGCCTAATGTCGTGTTGAAACGGACAGGTGCTGGTCGTGACGACCCACATTTAAAAAATTTCAAGCTTCCCATGGCCTTCAAGTTGGCTTAACGATTGTCATTTTACTGACAACCGGCTTTCATTTTGAGTTTTCCTTCTCTACGCAATGGATCGTTCTGATAAAATGGTCCCTGAATCGGGATTTGGGGTGGTGATATTTTGTACTCTTCCGTTGCTACACGTCAATTTACGGGCATCTTATATCCACATTCTTGTAATTCACACAGAATATTAGGTAAAGTCGGTGTACGAGGCCGTTGACACACTTATTGTGGTCAAGACCTCAAGTATGTCAGATGATATCTTGTTTGCACTGATTTAGTAGAACAATGACTATCATTTATTCACATCTTAACTCTATGCGCGGTGTATTTTTTACTATTATGTTTTAGTACAGGCAATTAGTATCATGTAAAGCGAACATGATATTTGCTCAAACTAAAACATTGAAAACTGCTGTGTATAAGAAATTCACATGCGTTGTCGAGATCTTCCTGTTCCTTGGCAATTTTTTCTTCTTTTTTTTACGTATTGTAAACTCGTCTTGGATGATGTGCAAGACTCTTACCGACTAAAACTGGATACTGGACAGAAAATTATTCGGCTCTGCCAGTTTTAAGCAAGTCTCACCTGATGTGAACCTGCTGACTACTAATGGACGAGGTCATGGCGAAGAGACGGAACATACTACTGAACTGTAGGTAGGTAATAAGCTGTTTTGATTGACTGTAAGATAATTAAAAAAAATATCTGTAATTAGAACGTCAAATAGTCTCAGCCTACCAGAAGTTTTGAATAATACTGCCTACCAGAAGTTTTGAATGATAGACAGTAAACATTTTGTAAAATCTCAATACTTATTTATAAAAAATATTGAAATAATGCAAAATTAATATTTCCCTAAAATACACTCGAGAGCAATGAATCCGGGTCACTTAAAGAATCCTAAAAATCTCGGAAACTAAAAATGCTAGGTTAATGCAATAAATTGTATTTAATAGACAATGTAATACTCCTTAAATGAAGGTATTAAAACTTCTTAGTTATTGTAAAGTTATATCATAAAAAAATCAAATTTGAAAAAGGGCCACTTTCGAAGATGGAACTACGAAATTACAGCATTTGGTGTTGCTTTTGTTTGTAATCTGTCATTTATGTGGGTACATAAACCATGTTGATAGTGCTCTATATTCATTAATCAAGCTGAAATTATGTCGCTTACGCCTGAAGAATGCACCAGAATACTTACAATGCTGGAAACCGGCCGGAGTCAGCGCGATACAGCCAGGACTGTCGGTGTGTCGCTGTCAACAGTACAAAGAGTTCTCCGACGTTACGAAGAAACTGGTTCTAACCTACGCAGACCAGGAACGGGCAGAACCAGGTGTACCACAGCACGAGAAGACCGATACTTGGTGAACACCATGCTTCGAAATCGCTTTCTCACAGGAACTGAACTCACCAATCAGTTTCGACGCCTCGGAGGAAGTAACCCAAGTGCATGGACAGTAAGACGTCGGCTTGCTGAATCTAACTTAAAACCCCTTAGACCTGCAAACGGCCCTAAACTGGAGCGTGGGCATCGTATTTCGAGACTAAGGTATGCCCAGAGCCACGTAAATTGGAGTATTGAAGATTGGTCAAAAGTTATGTTCTCCGACGAATCAAAATTTATGCTCTACAAGCACGATGGAAGACACAGAGTGTATCGAAGACCAGGGGAAAGATTCAAGCAAGCATGCATCGAAGAAAAAGTAGCCTACGGTGGTGGGTCTGTACTTGTGTGGGCCGGAATTTCTTCTGAAAGTCGCACAGAGCTGGTGATCATAGAAAACGGCTCTTTAACTAGCGTAAGATATGTGGAAGAAATCCTCAATGATCACGTTGGTCCATTTATGGTCAATTTAGGTGAGGATGCTATATTTATGCATGACAATGCCCGACCTCATACAGGTAGGATTGTGAATGACTACCTTCAAGAGATGAACATTACTCGTATGGAGTGGCCAGCGCGCAGCCCGGATATCAACCCGATCGAGCATGCTTGGGACGAGCTAGGCAGATGCGTAAAACAACGAAACCCTCCCCCAATCACGCTTCGTGAGCTCAAAATTGCTCTCACAGAGGAATGGGAGAATATTCCCCAAAATCGTATAAGGAACTTGGTGTACAGCATGCCAAACCGCGTAAACGCAGTAATGGAAGCACGAGGAGGCAATACGAAGTATTAAAATTCAAGAAAATCGTAATAAAGTTCAAAAATTTCATGTTTCCTATTTTTGTTTTAAGGAGAGATCGGCAGTTTTTTCTTTATGTAATTTTGTGTTAATAAAATGTATGGTGACTCATATTTTTTTTACTTTCATTTAAGGAGTATTACATTGTCTATTAAATACAATTTATTGCATTAACCTATCATTTTTAGTTTCCGAGATTTTTAACATTCTTTAAGTGACCCGGATTCATTGCTCTCGAGTGTATATTAAGCGCGAGATGGCATCCGCGTCTCCTACTATACATATCTATTTACAGATACATAGGTACCTACCTAATACGAAAAAAAACAACCAAATTCAAATAAAAATATTGACAGATCACACAATAGTAGATTGTTAACCGAGGGTGGAAAGAATCAATTCCCGAGGTATTTAGACGCCCGAGCGCAGCGAGGGCGGCTATAGTCCGAGTCGGAATTGATTCTTTTACCCGAGTTAAACACTCTACTTTTCATTTCAAATACGAGGAAAATAAAACTAATAATGAGATTCAAACCTTACCATAAACATTTTTTTTTTTTTTCTTCTTGTACTTGGACTTTCTCGGTTTGAGAGTATGCCAAAGTCAAGTAAATTTCGTTGTGAAAATATAAATCACTTTCATGTTATGATTCTTCTTATGAGCAGCGTATTCATGTATGTCCATGTCCAAGTTTGGACTAAGTTCTACTCTAGTAAGGCGGTGGTACCTTACTAGGGCTTGCTGTGGAATTCGTCGACAAACCCAAAAACTCGCGTTTCACTGCGCTTTATCACTTTCCAACACTTTTGCACGTTGTCGAACCTTTATGTTTAATAATCCACCATAAATTACACATAAACATTCAAAATTACACTAGTTTTGAAAAATTATTAAAACACAATGTGACGCTTGTCTGAAAGTTTCCCGCCGAATCTTCTACCATAAACATTTTTTTTTTTTTTTTTTTTTCTTCTTGTTCTTGGACTTTCTCGGTTTGAGAGTATGCCAAAGTCAAGTAAATTTCATTGTGAAAATATAAATCATTTTCATGTTATGATTCTTCTTATGAGCAGCGTATTCATGTATGTCCAAGTTTGGACTAAGTTCTACTCTAGTAAGGCGGTGGTACCTTACTAGGGCTTGCTGTGGAATTCGTCGACAAACCTAAAAATTCGCGTTTCACTGCGCTTTATCACTTTCCAACACTTTTGCACGTTGTCGAACCTTTATGTTTAATAATCCACCATAGATTACACATAAACACTCAAAATTACACTAGTTTTGAAAAATTATTAAACCACAATGTAACGCTTGTCTGAAAGTTTCCCGCCGAATCCTACCATAAACATTATTACCAATTGTTTTGAATTCTGTTACAGATAAAATAATAACAACTACATTATATCGACTTTTTAAATTTTAAATATGGAACTCCGGCCGGCCCCATACACGTACAATATTGACTCAATATTTATTTCCATCCGAATATAGTCTGTTCAAACCTCAATAATATGTTCAATTTATTGCTACATTGATCAATATTATTGTACGTGTATGGGGCCGGAAGAAATTTTCGCTAAGTTCACACTGGCTGTTTGGAAAGTCGCATGGCCGCAGCATTTTTTAATTTTTTTTTTACACAAATCTCTTTACTATCACAGCTGACCTGTCAGCAGTTCTATTTTTAAAGTTCATTCCGGCCCTTGGGTGGGAAGTAATTTGTATGAGTTTTTCCCTCCCTAGGGAGGGAAACAGCATTTTCCACCCAATAGTCAGATCAAGAAAACACTATTTTCCGAGTATGAGAAATGAAAATAATATTTAGTACCTAGTACATAGAACGTAAATAATTCAGTAGCAAGTCCCATACATACACTATCTACAATGCAACTGCAGCCCCGAGGCAGTCATAAAAAAAGCCAGACAATAACTTATATAAACATTATACTTATATGTTATTATTTATGTGCTACGTGCAAAAGCTTTCTGCGGTGCTCTCGTTTTCAAGTGCACGAGTTAATTCGTTCCGATTCCGACCGGTTGTTGGCATGTAATGTAAGTAATGATTATGTAACGAGATTGTAAGTAAACACATTCGTCTGTTTCATATAAAATATTACTACCATGGCCAGAATTAGTATATAGGTATATAGGTAACAATATGGATATTTAACATGTGTTATTATGTGTTTTATTAGACTACTAAGGTGACAGACAAGCTTACAGCCCAGCCCACCTGATGGTTGGTTACAATAGCTTATAGACATTTACTCACACCAGAATCGCTACTACACGCGTCCGATCCAGGCGCAGGTTGTGCGGGAGTGTGGGCTGGGGTATCCTTCCGAGGGCTTACCCGGGGCTCCCAACAGTTGGCTGTTAGGTAGGATAGGTACATGAGGTTTTTAGTCCGGCATAGCAACCATGTAGAATTTTCCTCATGTTAACAAGAAGGCGCAGCTTGTGACGAGCCACTGTTGAAATTTTTCAAGCCGCCCGCCATGTGACTGTCATATCGCTGACAACCGTGCTGTCCGGAACCACGAACGGAAACGCTACCGATATTTCGGCACTGCTGCATGCAAGTGCCGAAAGTAGGAACTCTTTACACTTATTACTTCTATAGGTACCTTCTACTCGACTTTTTACTACAGTATTTACTTAGGTAAGTATGTACAAACCTTCCACTTAATCACTCTACCTTTTGCTGAAAACTGCATTACAATCAGTTGAGTACCCTACCTACGCAGTTTAAAACGAACATACTGCGAAATCACTTTTATTATTTTATACTTACTATTTAAAGATAAAGAAACAAAGACAAAGTTAAGAAACGTAACATGACGTATGTTATGCATCCATGTCTAAGCTCTCTTCACCAAAAAGGTTGAATTGCCCCCAATCACCTTAAGCGTGTTCGGGGTCATGTCTCAATCGATCATAAGTGAACCATCGCGGGAGTACGTCGCGTTCTGTTGTGGCAACAGTGTCACGTTCCGATTATATAAATCGTGTAATAACCCACTAGTGACGTACACAATGACATGTATGATGATTATGATAGTATACCTATTGCATTTGGACGAGTGTCGCTACTACAAATTACGGACGAACGTGACTGACAACAAGAGCGTACAGAACAAGTTGAAAATTCATCGTTGAACATCCTTGGCTATTTGCGATCCCTCGATTTCACTACACGTTTGGTATATACCGACCGGTTAGTATGATACCTACTTAGATCCGTATAGATGGCTATATTAGTTACGAATGAACTCGGAGGCTGTGCCCGGAACTTAAGAGGTTCGATGAAGTCACAGTATACATTTGTCCATAGATTTAGACGAAAAATTCTTAATCTATGCTATATCCATCTTGTAAACAAAGACCTGACTAACAGCTTTGTCAAAGAAAAACAGTACAGTAATAGGTTGAATGTGGAAAAATATTATCGTTTGGGGGTCAATTTTTTGGGTGTTATTAACACCATTGAAATTTTGTTCACCTTTCGAGCATTATGATATGAAAGCATTACACAACTCGTGTGAGTTTAAAAAAACCTAATCAATGATTTGAAGATTACGAATCCTACGTTTTTTCTCACCTCCAAATGTTTTTTTATTCAAAATAAATGAGACCAAACGAAAGTACCTACACCTCCGAAACAAAATTCAACTTGATCAATAAATCACTGTTTCTTATGTAACAAACATCCGACATAATGACTGTATAAAAAGGAGAACCTGCTCCTTTTATATTGTCGCTCGGTAATAAGTAGTCCAAAGCACAGAGTAAATAATAGTAGGTACTTCCAAAGTACATATACCTACAAACGACGTACTTACTTATTACACAAAATATTGACCTCTTTTTACACGAGGAATGTATAAACATGCCTCATACACTTCGAAATAAGCGGGCGCACTCCCCGTTCCCTGTCTACCCTCACAACCCTCTGGCCCTTTATTTCAGCAGAAGGGAAGAGCACCAGGATAATATTAGCAGCTCTTGGACTCCTCTCCATGACATATGTGAATACCGGGTACGGGGGTAACAGCATCTCCTCAGGTAGCAGTGGACAGCATTTTGTCCCCTTCACCACAACTTAATGCTGGCAGGTGACAAATCACCATCGATATATCCAATCATCCATTATTCTCAAACCTTTAACAAGTCATCGCAAGGTGCATGATGCGATATAATCGAAAATGCAATTCAAACACCTGTAGGATCTATGAATGTCACGCAATCACAACCTGTCTCAATGATCGGATTCCGACGCGCGGCAGTACCTACCTACACCACCTATAAAAGCTTCTAGAGTCCGAGTCAACACCACAGTGGTGACTTGAGCCAATTCATTCCTCATGATTCGTTTTAGAATAGCCACTGATGTAACAGAGCTGGGTGAGTCAAACTGTAGGTGACGCTATGTTTTCTCCCAACCCACGCGCCACGCTTCAAAGTTGGAGACAACAACACTACCGCCTTTAGAGTCGGCGGCATTCTTGCTATGATCCTTCGACTAAGACTAAAAATTCTAATCATTTTAAAATCAACTGGACTGATTCGGTTCGGGTTCTTTTTTCGATGTATAAGATATCGTTTAGTCAAAGAAAAATGAACACCATACTGCACAACATGTATGAAGAGTTCCCCACCTATTAAAACGCTTCCCGAGGGTGATGCCTACCACCGGACCTAAAAGTGTGATGGGCATGTTGAATGTTTACTCCCAGTGTTTCCTCCAGGACCTAATCTAACCTAACCGGGCCCTGATGACCTCAGTCTGTGTGCTGTGTTACGGTCAATACGTCAGACCGAAAAGATCTAATATACTTACTTATAGGTAAGTAGGGTAGTAAGTAGGGACTACATATACGTTACTATAATATATTGTTTACTTATACAAAATGCGTAATTGGCAGTCAATGACACGTAACTAAAACAACAATAATGGTCGGCATGCACTACTTATGTTTGTGTTACCCGGCGCCGGCGCAGGAGTTGCGTAACAGACTACTAAACGGCTTAAGTCGTAGGTCGGTGGCTGTATATGCGACGGTTGAGAAAGTCATTCGACCTGTTTTGCTGAGGAACCACTTCCGCGCACTCCGTGTTTTAGGATGCTACTACACTGACTGCAATATTATTGAATTGAACTGTATTTATGTATACATTCATAGACTAAAGTGGGGTTCAAAGGTTAATTGAAGATACTCCAGAGATAATTTCAGTAAGATAATAATATAATTCAGAGGTCTACCGTCTACCTCTTAGTATGTATATGTATGTCATTTTCTCTAAATCAAACTGTGTCGATAAGAAAATTACACAAGTTTCCTTATCGACCCATTTTGTATTAGAGATGTGATTTTAGGTTTTGTAATTTGTAATTTATAGAACCTTAAATTAAGCAAATCGGATTTTTTGTAATAGCACAGTCATAAATTTTAACAGGAAAGGATTAGTTATAAATATTGAAGATTTTGCCAAATAATCTGATGAAACAGACTGTAATCTATCACAAAAATCATACTTTTTAAAATTATCATGCGATATGCTCGTAGCCCCGCCCATTGAACCACCACTGCAGTATACAAGTTTCGTTATGACTGGTCATTGGATGGGTGACCACCACTTGACTACTTTGTGACATTTCGGAAAGCACATTAATTCATTGGTTCCGGTTGTCAAAAATATGACAGCCGTTCAGCCAAGTAGAAGGGCATATGAGTGGCTTGAAAAATTTAAACAGCAACCCCTTCGGGGAAAAAGGCGTGGCTCTATATTATGAATGTATGTACGCACCCCCCCAAAGCAGCGGGATAACACCCGAACCCCCAAGCTGTGGGATAAAAGCCAAACCCTAGGTAAAAGTCTGCGATAGTAGACTAAGGGTTCGTTTAAGGAGACGCGGGGCGTCAAGCGTCGCGTACGGCGTGGCTTGCAGCGGCGCGTAAAGCGATTTGACCGTTTATAGTCAGGCGGCGCGTGAAGCGGCCCGCGTAGCGTCACGTGCAAAATCAAACATATAGAAATGTAGGAGCTCGTTTAAGGACACGCGGGGCGTTGAGCGACGCGCGTGGCGTGGCTTCTCTCGGCGCTGCGTCCGCCGCGTGGCACGCAGCTTCACTCGGCGCTGCATCCGCCGCGTTGCACGCAGCTTCTTATATGGCGTCGTTCAGTGCGACATAGGGATGTGACATTATACATAAAAAAACGATTTTTAGTTAATCGACTTTTTCTTTAGCATGAAAAATCGATTAGTAAATTATCGATTTTTCTCAAGAAAATAATCGATTTTTTTAAATTAATCGATTTTTTCCTAATTTGACATTTATTTTTTTATAAAATAAATACCATATCAAGTTTTATTCATTAATAATAAACAACAGAAATAGTAAGTACTAACATAATCAACACAAATTAAAGTTTTAGAACAATCAAATTATAACAGGTTCAAAATATTAAAATAAACAATAGTAAGTTCTTAATAATCAACACAAATTAAAGTTGTAGAACAATAAGGTTGAAATTTAAATTTTTTTCACATTGAATCAACAAAATATTCAAATAAATAAAAAGTAAATTAAATTATTCAAAAACTAAAAATCCGTAGGCAACAATAAAAAAAAAAAAAAAATAGTGTCCACGGACTTGCTTTTTAAAAGTGGTGATAGTTTTACTGTCCCTGATACCAGGCGGAAGTGAGTTCCATAGTCTGACTGCATGCACGGTGAAAGAGGATGAATAAAAACCGGTTTTGTGAGAAGGAAATTTAAGATTTGAGCGTAGGTGAGATCTGCAGAGAGCATCACGAGAACGAACAAAAGAGAACCTTTCCTTTAGATAGGGAGGTGAAGATGGATTATAAAGGATATTGTAAAGCGAGGATTCGAGTGTTACGGCGAAGGCGGATTGGGAGCCACTTGAGTTCTTTGCGAAAGTGAGAAACATAATCGAACTTTCTAAGATTGAATATAAAGCGTATACACAAATTTTGCAACCTCTCAAGTTTATCCAGAAGCTCCTCAGTGGCGTCTAAATAGCAGGAGTCGGCGTAGTCAATAATGGGCTGAATAATAGTTAGAGCAAGACTAATTTTCGTCCTCAAGGGTAAGAGGCACTGGAGGCACTTCAAGGAATGAAAGGAGAAGTGCACTTTCTTCACTAATATGGGCACTCCAGGATAGCGTGGTGTCCATGATCACTCCCAGGTTCTTCACAGTGTCTGCGTAGGGTATCTGAATACCGGCCAAAAGAACTGGATCCAGTTCAGACACCGGCATATTGTCAGTTTGATACTTACTGCTAATGACGATGGCTTGCGACTTCAGAGGGTTGATGCGCAGTCCGACCGAATTAGCCCAGTCGCTTCGTCTAAGTCGCGGTTAATGCACGATATGCCAAATGCGTCAGTGGCCGAAAAACGTCGGTACAGCTGCAAGTCGTCAGCGTAGAGATGGAAGTTACTGGAAATAAGACTCGTAGCCGAGTTGATGAAGATACAGAATAAAAGAGGAGATAGAACGCCACCCTGAAACGTATGGAAATGTTCGAGTTCGACGTATGGAATTGAACGCCAATCTTTCATAAGTATCGATGTATCGTTTATTTTGCGTACGTGATATTTTGCTTTCATGACGTTCTGCTCCAGAGGGTTATAAACATCGATTACATTTTCAAAATAAAATATCGATATTTTATTTTGATAAATATTTTTATTTTAATATCGATATTTTCTATGAACGATATTGCCCGACATTCCTACCTAACGCATACCCCGTACATCTCCCACCCCTTCCTTGAAGCGTCCTTCGCGGCGTCACCCGCAGCTTCATCCGCCGCGTTCCTCCATTGCGAGACTCGCTGGTTTACCCGCCGCGTCCTCCGCGGCATCACCCGTCGCTACAATTGCCGCTTCCGACGCGACGACACTCGCCGCTGTGGCAGCTACAACTCAAACAAACGCTTGCAAAAACGCTTCTCCTTGAACGCTCTGAACATTTCCATACGTTTGTGTTTCTGGCGGCCCGCCTGGCGAGCCGCGCCGCTCGAAGCGCCGCGTCTCCTTAAACGAGCACTAAGCCTGTCGGGAGCTCTAGGAATATCCTTCCGAAGGCATACCCGGGGCTCCCTGCCATATGTAGATGGCAGTGCATCGTGTAGTTTAAGTCAGTAGAAGTTCGGCATGACATCCATGTAGGTACGCAATTAAGAATCGGAGCCCTGTTCAAATTCGCACGACTCACGCTACTGCGACTCGTCGCTACGCATGTCGCGACGGGCGTAGCGTTACGTAGCTAAATGTTATAAGGGCGTAGCGGGAAGCTCGAAAATAATAAGCCATTTTTGTGATACTTTTGATCTGCATGTTCCACAAGTTTGAACGATAGTCGTTATTATAGATACATTTAATGTAGTCTGTTTGTTTAGACCGCCGCGCGGCTCGACTGCTTTAAGTGGCAATGCTGGACTGCGTGAGCACTTTTTCTGTTGTAGATGGGACATGAAAATGGCATCAATAATATCACATAGCCTTCACGCCGCCTGCGCCTTGATGAAGACATTTTACCTAGTTTCAGAACAACCAGCACGACTCAAAACATCATTGTAGAAATGTAGAGCCTAGTGCAGAAAGTGACGATATCCAACAAACTGGCGTGACTTATTGGCTAATAGTACCTCCCTATTGGTCACAAGTATTAAAAAATTCAAACAACGACGTGAATAAAATTGAGCTATGTTTGTTTGTCTTTTATTTGCCCCCATCTGTAACCACGTTAAGTACATATTATAATTATAATGTCGTAGCTCTCAAATGGATGAGCTGGGAGATACCTAGCCTAGAGTATTCTCATCTAAGTTCTGTTTTTTTAAATATTTCTATATTATTTTATATTACGAAGAGCATGTATGAAGACACTTATGAAAGTTGAAGAAGCGAAAGTTGTTTGCCAGAATCGTAGCAAGTGGAAAGTCATAGTCTCTGCCTACCCCGTTGGGAGACAGGCGTGATGTTATGTATGTATGTATGTATTTTATATTACGAGTAGCTTTCACATTTTATTTAGTGGACTTTTAAAATAGTATCCTTCTGTAAGGTTCAGAGAGCTTTTCTATACGACTACAAGTTTAGACAATATACCTATTACTCCTATTACTTAGCTGGTCTATCCTTCCATTCAGGAAAACTCCCGGCAATTATATAATTCCATTTAGTGGTATAAAATACTGTCCTAGAGGCTGCTTTGCTGCATGTAATACTGTACTCAATTGGAGTAGGTACCATTATCCTCAAAAAGTTTATTAATCAGTATTTTTCGAAGTAGGCCGACATTTACTTAGAAACTTGAATACACCACTACCTATATCGTCTATAACTAAACAGATTATTCAGGAACATATAACCAGTAACGATATGTTGAACAGCTCTTGAGTGACGTGGTTAAAGGAAATGTTTACTGAGGAAACGCTTAAATGTCTTTGAGAGTTACTAAGTGCGGTAGTCACATATATGCGTATCAAGACTCAAACTAACCTAGTCGACGTGGAAATGTATCCTGCGCTAGTGGCTCAGTAGTCTCAGTACTGACTAGGTACTTCCTGATGCAGTTCGTTGCGAAAACTTGTCATATTCGTGAGCCAACAACACGATGGTTGCGCGCTGCGCTTTTTAAAAGATGTCAAGTGTTTAATGCGTCAAATTATAGTGTCTGTATTGAAGAAAGACCAGGCAAGAAGGAAAATCCCTTTATTGATTACCTACTTGCTATAATAGTCGTCAATTAATATCAATGTTCCTTCTACCACAAATTTTCTACGTGTTGGTCTCGACATGAACTTGGATAAAATCAAGGTCAGGTTCAATTCAAGCTTACGCCAGGGCCAATCTACTTAGTTGGTCTAAAGAACCTTCAACTCGATAAAGAAAAGACTGACTGTAGAGGTCCTTTTTCTTAGGGTTCCGTACCTCAAAGAAGAAAACGGAACCCTTATCTTATAGGATTACTTTGTTGTCCATCCGTTCCGTCTGTCAAAAACTTTTATCACGGGAACGCGTGAAAGTATCGAGTAAATATTAATACCATAATTATATTAAAGTCAATGGTCTGCTGAAGCTGTAAAAAAAACAAACTTCTAAGTTAATTGAGACACTCTCAAGCGAATCAAAATTAAAAGGTACTTCCCGTTAACCTAGTTACGAAATTTGGCGTGTATTATCCTCATTACCATATAGGTATACAGGAAAATATCTGAAATCTGTACCTACGTTTGTGACGAAATCACAAAAACACGTTCTTTAAAGTACCTATGTACCTACTTAATCAGGAACTAGGAATCGACAGCCGTAACTTTTTGCCGCGTTAGTTTAAAGGTTTGATTTTTACAGCTTCAAGGGATCATACACACTTTAATACCTAAGTATAGGATATTAATTTCAACTCGGTAACTTTACGCATTTGCGAGATAGAGGGTCCTCGACAGAAAGACGGTACGGAACCCTGGTTGGGTGAGTCCGATGTCACTTGTCCGAATTTTTTTGTTCGTTATTGCCGAATCGAGTAATATCCGAAAGGTCCTTGTTTGAAATCTGGCTTGTCGTTATTTATAGATTAGTGAGGTATCTTACAACCTCATGTCAACTCATTGTTTGAAATTCATCTCTCACCTTCAAATCTTCTGGGCGTATTAAATGCACAAGCCCCCTCTTAGGGGAGGGAAATTAGACGTTGATCCTGCTTGAAATATTTGTTCTTGACTTAAATACTCTGATCGTCATTATATTATGTGGATACTGGACTTTAGGCTTTAAATGCAGTCTGTTTGGAGTCCTGGGGTCATCTTTTCGAGGGCTTACCCGGGGTGCCAACCGTAGGCATGTGTGGTGTGTGGTAAAAACGTGTGTTTTTTAGTCGGTAAGAGTCCGGAATTGCATCGATGTAGGATTTTCCTCCCTTTAAAAAAGGCTTTGAACCATTGAAGAAAATATAGCGAATGCATGTATGTCGGTGTCACCTATATAGCTATAGCTGTCGAGCTGAACGAAAGGAGAAACTCCTTGTTTTGAGCCTTGCATGATCTAACAATTTGTTCATTACATCACACGAATAGGTACATTATATGCATAAAGCATTATTCAGCGCTGAATTTCATAACTTGCCACCTAGTGACGGTTTCTTGTGACGCTGGACCATTTGTAACTAACGTGAAATACCTAATAAAAAAACCGGCTAAGTGCGAGTCGGATTTTGCATACAGAGGGGTCCCAAAAAATTACGTTTATTTTATGGGAGCCCCCCCTTATGCCCCTCTTTTTCATATTTTAGTAGTTGTTGATAAAGCGGCTAGAGAAATACATCATCTGTGAAAATTTCAGCTTTCTAGCTATCACAGTTCCTGAGATACAACGTGACGTACATACATATAGACAGACAGTCAAACAAACAGACGGACAGCGAAGTCTTATAAATTTTCACCCTTTGAGTACGGTAACCTAAAAAGAAAAATATTGGCAATGCAGAGGAATCAATAAGTTGGAGAAGGCACTGCGCTGTGTAAAAATTGTCCTACAATAGATCCATATTTGAATAAATTATTATTATTCAAACTAATTTTCCTTGTGAAGTTTCAGTTCAATGATAGGTACGCCCAACATTTATCTTGTGAAAATTCTTTATAGCTTCTTTTTTCTTTTTTTTTTCTTTATTCTTTATTTCTTTGTAGCTACACAGGCTGAACGATCCAAATGGGTTAGTAGGGAGAAGTCAGAAACTATGAGAGATAACGACATCTGTTCTTAGAAACCATGGCTATAATTTTTTTTCTTCTTCTTCTTAGACTTTCTCGGATTGAGAGTATGCTAAAGTCAGGTTAACATTGCAAAAATATGAATCATTTTCACGCAGTTTATTCATGTATGTCCAACTTTGGACTAAGTTCTACTCTAGTAAAGCGGTGCCGGTGGTATCTTACTAGGGCTGCTTTGGAATTTGTCGACAAACCTAAAAAGTCGCGTTTCACTGCGCTATATCGCTTTCCAATACTTTTGCACGCTGTCGAACCTATATGTTTAAGAATCCACCATTACACAAAATATTTAAAAATACTAGTGTATTTTTATTTTAGTATTTGTTAATAAAGCGGCTAGAGAACTACATTATCTGTGAAAATTTCAGAAATTCACTAGTTTTGTAAAATTGTACAACGGAAGTTTTCCGCCAAAATCCTGGCTATAAGTTTATTTATACAGCATCTTCTTCTTCAATGTTTAATGCTACTCAAGGAAAATGAGTTTGAAAAACCGAAGTTTGAAAGACTGGGATTCTATTTTACACGACGACACGACATGAAAGATGATACAAAGTTCGCTACTAATTAGCATCTATCATGCAGTATTAAGTGACCTGTTGTGTAGAACTGTTAGAGGTCATTATATTTTCAGTTCGAAACAATATTTTTTTAAGTTATTGGTGGCAATCAAGTACGCGGCTCTCCCTGTTCCCTTAAAAAAAAGAAGTTAAGTGGTATACATTATACTTAATAGAATGTCCAAAATCCAAATAATATAACATATTATTCGCGGGCGGAGCCGCGGGCATCAGCTAGTAATATATTATATTACTAGCTGATGCCCGCGGTTCCGCCGGCGTGGAAAGTTATTCCCGGTCACAGGGGTATGAAAAATAGATGTTGGCCGATTCTCAGACCTACTCATTATGCTCACAAAATTTCATGAGAATCGGTCAACCCGTTTCGGAGGAGTATGGCAACGAAAACTGTGACACGAGAATTTTATATATTAGATTTGGACGTTTTCAGTATTCTCACACGACATCATCTAGACCTGGTATCTAGAAAAATGATAAACATACTTACATAATATATTTCTGAATTCATAAATAGAAAACACCCAAACTCTGATATAAATATTTGTGGACCACACAAATATTAGATTTTATTCGGGAATCGAAGCTGGGACCTCAGCAGGTACTAGTTATTACTAAGCCTTTACAAGAACGTTGCGTGATTTGCTTCCAGTAAAGGTAAAACGATTGAATATTAGGAGTAGTCTTTGAGAAATATTGTTAGTTTATGTCTGTTACTGTGTTATTCTTACAACGGATCTAGATTAAATTTGGCAGAGAGATAGAATTATAACCTGGAATACCACATGCTACCTTTTATTACCGAAATAAGTGCCCATGAGATGCGAGAACGGGAATAGGTATTCGCACAGATATGTATCAGAAAAGAGTTTCTAATTTCTGTGCTTCTTCCAGCCGTAGACAGATGCCCCGTTTCCTCGTGGTCATACTAGCTAGATGAAATGAGTATTTCCACACGGTTTAAAAAAATAACTGAGAGCCTTGTAATTTGGTAACAAATATCCTGCTAAAAGGCTCGTGCCACAAGTATCGGATAAAATCTAAGAACTGTAGGTACATTTGTAACGAAATCATAAAAGTTGGTCTTTAAAGTAGGCCTACGTATCTAAAGGTAGCCTGGCAGAGATTGCTGTTTGCAATAAGGCCGCCCATTGTACCTTCTTATTATTCGTAATATCTTGTTTTAAGTTTTATTATCTTTGGTTTACAATAAAGTATACTTATTTCTTTGTTAGTTGTACGTACTTACTTGTACATACTAACTTTTTCGCTAACAAGAAGTTTAAGAATCGAATCTCGAAGTTGTACTTAACAAAAACTTCAGGCGGATAAATTTTGACTCCCTTGCGAGTGTCGAAATATTTTTTGCGACATAAACGACCGTGACCTTTCCCCGCTTTACTTAGAAGTTACAGTTTGAGAACTTGTCTCCACTGGGGGATACACTCTGCACTAAGATATCATCTCTGAACAAATCTGTATATAGTGATCTAGTCGCAGAATTGATAACAGAAATCGCAGATGAAAACACAAAAATAACTTGGACGTTTAATTGTTGTACAGCTTTTTCTTAACTTGAGGAAAATCCATCATGGATGCTATGACGGATTCTTACCGACTAAAAACCACACGTTCTCTACCAAACTACCTACCAAACTGCCTACGCTTGGAAGCCCCGGGTAAGCCCTCGAAAGGATATGCCCAGGATAATTGTTTTACAGCTTCAAGGGTATGTAAATTTGAATATAAATGCTGTTAATTTCAAGTCGATATGCATTTTCGTGATAGACAGAGGGTGGGATGGCCGGGCGGAAGGTCGGATGCACGGAACCCTCAGCGAGCGAGTCCGAATCACTCTTGCCCTGCTGGTTTCTTACATATGGAAATCCTCATAGATGCTAAAACAGACTCTTAGCCCACGGCCGGGAACGTCGGGTAATTCATTAGTTAGAAGGATGTACTAGGATATCCGGCAAAATACGTCTAATTATACCTACTTACTTTCTATATAAAAGACTAATAAAATCGTTTGGCTACCCACCTTAGACCATATAACACGGGACTAGCCTTTGCGAACCACCGCATACAAAAATATTCTGCCAGTTTTCATACAAATGAAGGGGGAAACACAAAGACATATAAAATTTCATTGCAATTAAAAATGTATTAATCGACAAACGCGTAATGGCTGTTGTGTGTTAATTGTTATTGTACAGTCAACTACAATGTAATGTACTAGTTTAATCATATAAAATGATGTACTGATGTACAGGCTTTTCATAAAGCCAAAAGACCAAATGGTCATGTGCAATGGCAGAAAACAATGCTTAAGTAAGGCGCATCCTGTGGTTAGATGATCTAAGCTACCCACACATCTTTATTTTTTTAGGGTACGCTGCCCTTATAATGTAGCCATTAACTAAGAAAGGGTTTTTAAAATTTTATCCCTAAGGGGGTGAAATATGATAGCGCTTATTCACGGGGACGGAGTTTTTCTGGCGCCCACTGGTATAAGTAAATAATTGCTGGGTTACGTAATCAGCTGTTTTGAAAACCATTAGCTGTTATCCAAATTGTTACGTTATGTAAAACATAAAACCTTAAACGCTTTATATAATTACTGAATTTGGATACGAAGGAATAATTACGTTCTGCGTTTTGCATTTATTCAAAAGCCGGATTTGACGTTGGAGATACCTACATGCTTTTATCTAATGACCTCACAATCGGAGATGTTTTATGGTGGCTTCTCACGGCGCGTGATATCACAAGTCGCGCCGCGCCAGGTCGAGCCTACGCGCCGTGTGAAGGGAATGGCTCGAGGGGACGCGGGCTGGCGCGAGCAGGCGCGTCCTATCCGATCGAAGTCGGTAACTTCAAAGGCGCGGGCTGGCGCGGCGCGCGCGCACTCGTGGTGACTCGTGCGCGCGCGTTGTGGCGCGTGGCGCGGGGTGTCGGTGAGGGAGCGATGCATCGGCCAATAAATCATTTCGTTTCGACAAGTGCAAGCGTCAGTAAGTAATTAGGTACTGTGATTATTTAATTATGAAGTGGACAAACGAAACTATTTCCGAATTCATTATATTATTCGAAAGCGAATCAGCGTTATGGAATTCCAAAAGTTCTGAACACAAAAATAGGAACGACCAGCACGATTCCTGGGTTAGAATACAAAGTAAATTAAAAGATGCGTGTCTCGGACTGAAGTGTCGACCTCGCTGCGGCGGGACCAAGTGCGCCGCGCCGACGCGCTCCTACGCGCGCCGTGAGAACGGGTAGCGCGTGCTCGCCTGTTTGCGCATGCTCGCGCCCACAAATCGGCTCGGCGCGGCGCGACTTGTGATATCACGCGCCGTGAGAAGCCACCCTTAGATCCAGGGAAGTTAGAGAATCATGCATTTCTTTTATATCAATGAGGTAGCAGACAAGTATGCCCACCTGATGGAAAGGCTTACCGTAGTCCTGGACCTACTTAACCACACAAAACGCCTCGGCTACGATAATGTAATGTATTACTGTGCTCGGGCTCAGAAGTCTGGGTAATTTGAAGGATGACGATAAAGATAATCCATGATAGACGAGTGATTAATCCTCTCAACATTATAAACATACAGATGTTGTCTGGAAATGATGAATTGCGCAAAAATATACTCAAATGTACCGGTAAACATGTTATATAATTTGATGGTAATTCCGTGAGCATGATTAGGTTCAATTTTACATCTTCCTACACTATGATGAGGATGTATCGTGGGTAATCATTGAACTGAGGTCATTGAATGGCAGATATATCGACTTCACATGTTGAGTTCACTTGTTGGGAATCATACTTTCAAGGGCTTTTCTTTATTTTTACGTCAAGAGAATCCTACATTGATTCTATGCTGGACACCTACCAACTAAAAATCACACGTATCCTGCCTAATAGCCCACGGTGAAAGCCCCGGGTAAGCCCTCGGTAGGATGACCACAGGCCTACTTCCAAGGGTTTACCTGGGTCTTGCAACCAGGCAGTACGTAGGTGTGGGTTTTTAGTCGGCGACAGTCCGGTGGAAGGGCTTAGTCTACTTTTCCCCGTTGACAATCCCCGTTGATGGAGATTATTGAACTTTTTGTTCACTATTCCCCATTGACGTAGAAAAATTATTTAATGGGGTATTAACTAAAAAGTTCACTATAATCCCCATCATGATAAATTTCATTAGAACTACCTCCAGCATCTACTTAGACAAGAAGTCGATACTTCTTGTAAATCTATCAAGGCCCGATGGCCTTCATAGATTTCTATTAAGTAAAATATAAAGCAGAGAAAAAATATAGTTATGGCCAAAAAAAAAAAAATATTATTCCTTTTTAACTTTTAAAAAAGAAACGTAGGATTGTCAAAATGGTTGTGACTCTACTGAAGGTTCGATAATGCTACAGGCTGAGAAGAACACCTCAAGAAACAAGGCCAGGCTTTTTTTAAATTTATCTTCAAATCTAATTCAGCTTTTTTTATGTAGAAAGGAGCAATTCGTGTCATGCTGAATGTGTCATTAAAAGAACCTCCTCCTTTTTTGGAAGTCGGTTAAATACTATCGATGCATTCTTTTGGGAACCTGAAAATTGCCTATAAAAAATGATTTATTTTCTTCTTAGATAGGTTTTTTGCGCTTTATAAATAAGCAGCTGCAGCGCCACACTTTTAAAAAGAAATCTGCGAAGATCTCTACATTTCCGGCCATCTTCGTACAGTAAATCTTCATTTACTTACTAATGTTTAGGAAATACTTTTCCGCGAGCTGACGAACGTTACATTACATCCGTCTCATGTATCAACTTAGCATGTGACGATGCTTAAGTTACTACACGCTACACGTGCCCGCGGCTTCCTCCAAATATCTAAGAATCTCAACATCTTCACAAACTTTCACAAAACTGTAGAGGGTCGAAAATCAGTACATCGAAGATATTTTGCTGTAACGATAATCGATACTGAAGTTTGAAATGTAATTTTAATTGTTCTCTCTATGTCTGTGTCCTGAATAAAAATGACGCAGAAACTACTAAATCAATTTAGATGATGAATGAAGTCCAAACTTTTCTTTCGTAATATAGAGTAGAAATAAGCTTTATTGTACACCAAATAAGACCTTCAAAGAAACTTCCAGGCCTAACTATGGAAATATAATCTATATAAATATTTTAACCCGTTGTGGCGACGGGAAAGAGTACAAAATTTCGCCACCCCAATTAATCCTGAGGGTGTCGTAGGAGGCGATTAAGGGAACACTTTCGCTTTAGAGAAGGAAAACTGAAAACGAAACCCAGTTAAACCAAGTTGACGGCCTTATGGAAAAATTTCAACTGTGGTTCGTCACAACCTGCGGCCGTCCATTTCCACACGGCAATAAGCTGATCACCTATTACGTGGGACATAAAACTTTAAGGTGACATGTGGGTGTATCCAAGACCTCTGCCTACGCCTTTACCTCTTCAGGGATACAGATATGGCTATTCTTATGTATGTTTAAATAGATAAGTATATTATATTACCGTGGCCTAACTCGCTCTATCTATAACTAGGGCGTGCTGCAAATTTAAAAGAGTAAGTTTAGAAATCTATGGATCTACCAGGTCCTTAGCTCGATGCAAGGTAAAACGCACTGGTTGCAGACTCTCTTCTTCAGGCATTGAGGTAAAGGTGACTTGTCTATCTAATGGCGTAATTATGCTGAATACCTATCAATTCATTGTTCACAGTACTTTTTAAGTTTCCATACCTCAAAAGCAATAGACGGAACCCCTATACTATAGGATTACTTTGTTGTCCGTCCGGTCGGTCTGTCTGTCTGTCAAGACCCTTTATCTCGTGAACGCGTGGAGGTAACGACTTGAAATTAAAACATAATATTTAGGTCTATGGTCCTTGAAGCTGTAAATAAATCAAACCAGAGCCAGAGGTTTGATTTATTTACAGCTGTAAACTGTTGTGACCATACTTCGCAACAGTTTATGTCGATATATAAAACGTATCCAAAAAATTCCAAATCTATGCTAAAACGTGTACCTATTTCAATATTCTCAAGGAATCAAAATTAATATAGGATATTAGGCACTTCTCGTAAACCTAGAACTGTAAAATTTCGTAAGTAATTTTCTCCTACGGGTGTATAATCTACTACAAGTATAGGAGAAAATCTGAAAACTGCACATTTGTAACGAAATCGTAAAAGTACGTACTTTATCAAAAACTAACTTATCAAAAGCTTATAAAATCACGATTTGGTAGGTACATACCTACTTAAAATACACACACTCACACACACAAATGTTTGTCCCATGGTAGGAATCGAATCCACGTCCGCAGTCCCTCACACTTATCTACCTCTAGACCAGTGATGGGCAAAGTACGGCCCGCGGGCCGTACCCGACCCGCGAACAACGCGGCCCTCACAGGCTCTACCTATTGCTTTGCGAATCTGGCAGTAAATGTAGAAGCATAAATTTGACGTTCATAAGTGTTACTTAGTAACCTAAGTGAATAAAGATATAAAAAAAGAAAGCATGTAATCTGGCCCTCCGAAGGTTTTCGACATGAGTAGTATATGGGCCGCGATAATCATATTTTGACCATGTATTTTGTAGATTCTACTTATGTATTAGAAAAAAAATAGATGCATAGGTGGAGGAGCTAGCTAGCAGACAATTACGGCGATCTTTGCGTCGTCGTATGTGTGCGAACCGAAGAGACTTTTTCGACCATGTTATTCCGGAACACCTCAATTAGAAACCGACTTACTGATGAACACCTTTTTGCGCTGCTGAAAGTTACTTCGTCACAGCTAGAACCTGCATTCGAAAATATTAGTAATTTCCACGCGCCTACCATGACTTTTATTAGATATTAAATAATATTTTTTAAAGTTTGTACAAGTATGTAATACTGTAAAGTTTTATATTATATTTAAAAGTTTCAACACAAAAAGCATTTTTCCTGGAATTCTGGCCCTCCTCTGAAATTTCTTAATTTTTCTGGCCCTGTTGCGAAAGTTTGCACGCCACTGCTCTATACCAACGAGGCAGTAAAATATACAAGTAATTACTTAAATTAATTAATCATCTAAAACTTACAACAGAAGCCATACATTTGCCAAATTGACATTGTATAAGAAAGTCCAAGAAAAGATTCCATATTTTAACTGGTTGCGCGACGATTTCAACATCAAATAAACGGAAATCCTACCGAAATGTTTCAAAAGTACTGTGAATGAACTGCGACCTAATTTGGTCAAACTTCGAATTTCTACAGGCAGTAAAATATACAAGTACTTACTTAAGTTTATTAGTCATCTAAAACTTATTACAGAAGCCATATATTTGCCAAATTATATTACAGTAAATTTTTGCCCTAGAAGGTAAAGTTTAATTAGGAAAATTTTGAATTTCTTGAGGCATGTGGAAGCTCTAGAAAGTAAACTTAAAGTTTTATATAAAAGATTTGAACCCCAGCCTAATTTGTTTGTTCAAAACATTTCACGTGGCCGTTCGTCTTAGGTAATCGACACTCCGGCAAGGCATGTTGTATTGTTTTGGTCAGACCAGGAGTTTAAATTAGCTTAGGTACCTAATTAATGTTTCAATCAAAACTGCATTTTTCATTTTCACGTCACATTTGTATAGCTTCATGGAAAATGCCACTTTTCATTGTAATTTTTGATACTAAGTAAACATGTTTTAACGGCTGGAATTTCTCGAGGATGTATGCCGAACTCGAAGCTACTATAAGTATCTATTTCTCTAGAGCCTTGCGTAGGTACTGGGTTTATTGTTAATTTTTCCTTTATTGTTTCTTTCATTGTTCCTTTACAAAGTGCTGGCCGCCTTGGCCGCCTCATTTACTATACCTATAGGTATATAATAACAAGATGCCTCCGGCTCCGTCCGCACTCCGCATGAATTTCTATTGCAGTACCCGCATCCCATGGAAATCAGAAGCATAAACTATAGCTGTACCAAATTTCAGCCAGATTCGTTGAGTCGATAAAGCTTGAAAGAGTAATAAACAGCCAGACAACCACACACAAGAAGTGAAAAATCAAGATACGATAGGTAGTTAACTTTTGAAATTCGCTACCGAGTTATTTTATTATCACCTTTACTTCTAGTTACATATATTTACTGATTTGAGTGAATTCCTACTGAATTCAATATCATCAACTGGTTGAAAAAGAGTCGTGCAGATTTTGTATTTTTCGGTAACCAACAGTTTCATTAAAAAACATATACACATAGGTACATACGGTCGATTTGAGTAACCTCGTCTTTTTGAAGCCGGTTAAAAAAAAAATTGAAAATCGATATGGTTCTTAGCTAGCTATAAATATTGAAGATCATCGTTTTACTTCGTAGGAGAGATGTTAATAAAATTCCCAGGTCTTATATCTAACCGGTAACGTGGAGATTGCTGCTGAATGCAGGCTACTTGATTGAATTGAAGTTTGGGTATCCTGCAAACTACCGCTCGATACCCAAACTTAGAAGAAAATGTGCCTTTTTTTATATACCACAAAGGTGGCAGACAAGCATACGGCCCACCAGTTGTACTTATGGTCACCGTAGCCTATACTCGCGCTGCCGATCCTTTAAAAACCATCTAATACCCCTTTAGAAGAACCCCATGCTGTAGGCGTTTGGGAAAACCGAGGCAGGTAGGGATATGTAATAAAATATGTACCTACTGTGTTTTGTGCTGGTTTATGAAACTGTCTCAGGGCTAAGCAAAGACGCCACTAGCCAGAGTCAAAATTAATTCCTGGTCTGTCAAAATCAGACACTCTAGCTAGACTCTAGACTTGATTAAGTTTTTCAGCACTTTTGGTCATAGGGGTAATTTTTTTTGAGGTTTGTTTGTTCCTTACCGCTTTACTGGAGTAGAACTTGTTCAATCTTGGACATATCACAGGTATGAATGCAATGCTATCTGCAAAAATGGAAATGGTTTAATATTTTTAATTGTAAAAAATACTTGAATTTATCTCAAGGCGAAAAAAGCACAAGAAAAAAGACTTTAAAGCAAAGCATAATTTTTTTTTTTTAGTTGAATTTATGATGTAGTGTTGTTTGTTGTAGTGGGTCACTTGGTCGTTCAGATACGATTACCTCTTAAGCTAATTGGAAAACCAGTCAGCAATTGTATAACATTAATGTACGTATCAGTATCTATTCAATCGTGTAACATAATACACATATAATTAGATGTAATTAGATTATCGGTAAAATGATTTTGTTACCAAATCTGTAGGTATCTCATTTATTTGGAAACTTAAAAGGTCACTTATGGCGTTAAGGTGAAATTGAGCGTATACTATGCCTCTACCTACCCCTTCGGGGATAAAGGCATGAATATATGAATGTATGTATGTATGTATGGCTTAATTTTTTTAACGAGTCAAAGTGTGACCTGATTCTAGAATAAAGGAAGTATTCTCTGCGTGACTCTACATAAGTACAAATCGTCAAAAAATATTTACAATTTACTTTGTTTTTTTTCTGGAATATAAAGTTGTAGAATATAAGTAATATTAATTTCTCAATTTGTAATTATAATTATGTACATAATTATGTTGAAAATAAATTATATTCAGTATAGAAATATTTGATAAACCATTAACCGCCAAATATTTATCTCTGCAACTGCAACCAATGGTTTTAGATAGGACACTTATAATTTGCCAAATTAATGGAAAATTCAAGCGGTTCCAAAATAGATGTTTTGATAGAGCAAATGTACCTAATAAAATAACTGCATTGCTTAAAGTTCTTTCTTACTTGTCGAATGCAATTAAGTATGAAAATTTGTATAAATTTTAATTGATTATAAAGAGAACTTTTAGTCCCCGGCGTTTCCTGCTTTAAAAAAAAAATAGAGCAAAAGTGAAAGTAGAGTCGTTTTGAAACAAATTTGAAGAACTGATTTTTTAAAACGATACACAGCCATAGAGCAACGCGAACTGTCTAAGGGGAGACGGTATAGAACGATTGCTCGGTACAAATTTGTTTGTCATATTTTGCGGGTGACGGGGGGAAATCTTCTTCACCCACACTTTCTTAGATTCGCACTACAATAGCAATCGACTGTCAATACGAAGCTTATATATACACTTTAAACAATACACTCATAAATTTTACACACACATGATAAATTTTGTGTCATATCACCCCAAGTCGCTCAACCAATCCATGTATTGATGTGACGTCCGGTAAAGTTGCTAAACTAATCTGAAAATTATCTACACGTTTAAATAGGTGTAAATAATAATAACTTGTTATAAAATTACTTACTCAAACAAGATAATGCCATTTTTCTCTAGATTTCTTTAATCACATTTCTTTTTGTAATTAATATCTAATTATTTCATCATTTTTATAAAATGACAATTCAACCGCGCACGTTGTCAACTAGACTTAGTCTAGTGAAAGAAACTTCAAAAAACAGTTTTTATGTAAGTGGGCACTTTTAGTCGTCAATATGTCAAATTATTGCCAGAGGGGGTTTGCCAGCTTTGGCCTCTCCCTCTGTAAAGGCGCGCGATGCTCTGTGTACACAGCCCTTCACAAATAATTGTCGTCGTAAGTATCCTACTTACAACGACAATTTGTTTCGTTAATTTCCCATTCTACCTCATCTATACTAATATTATAAAGAGGAAAGATTTGATTGTTTGTTTGCATCGAACAGGCTCCGAAACTACTAAACCGATTTGAAAAATTCTTTCACTGTTGGAGTGCTACACTATTCCCGGGTAATTAAGAAAGAAAGAAAGAAAATACATTTATTTATGCCACGCACGTTTACAAACACTTATTAAACCAATAACATATGTACAACAAAATTAAAAAATAACAACTGTGCGCATCTTAAATGGGTCGCCATCTCAGCATAGATGCTGCGCATCCTCTGTCAATGACAATGACATAGGATGCGAAGCGCTGGTATAATTTCAATTTTAATCTTAATTCAAATTATATTATTAATTTTATATATTATTCCCATATTCCCACAAGAACGAGAGCTACGCGGGTAGTATTCGACAGGCATGATAATTTGTTAGGTATAATAAAACAATTCCCCAACTTTAGTGTTTATTTGTAAAACTGTGTAAGTACCTACCTAATATTTATTTACTTATATGAGTTCCTAGCAAATTCTATCGATGCTAAAATTTTAAAATAAAATCCGGCCAAATGCGAGTCGTTTTAGCGGAAAACACCCAAAAAATGACGCTTATTATATGGGAAGCCTCCTTAAATTTCTATTTTTTTTTAGTATCAGTCTTAGCGGTTTAGAAATACATCATCTGTTAATTTAAATTGTCTAGCTAACACGGTTCATACATAACGATGAGACAGTCAATTGACGGGGGAGTCTCAGTACGTGATAAAGTCCTGGTTTTCCCTTTTATGTAGGTACGAAGCCATTCATTCAATGAAATTTTACAAAGAGGTATGGGCGCTGATAGAATACAGGCATTTCCTAGTTCGATTACAGAGGCTCTTATTACGTTTAAAAACACACAATAGCTGTAAACAAATATTATGTAACCTAAATTATATAAAAAATTAAACCGAAAAATTCCTAATAAAGCCCTTCCCAAGTTTCCTGCAGGTCGAGTGGTTGAGGCTTCTGAGGCGGGGTGAGGAGCGAAAGTAAGCGACGCGTGCGCCCCCCTCCTCAGCCGTTTGGGGTGCAACCGTTGGTATATAACCTCGAGCCCAAGGTGAACTGATAGAGTCATAACAGTTCCGGCGAGTTAGCTAGTGGACAGCCGTGCCCGCCTCACCATGAGAGGGACCTGGAGCCGAGTGGTCAGTGCTAACTTAAAACATTTTTCGGGAATTTCTTTTTTCATAATTTTGAAAATTTTGCTTGAAAGGGGTTTTATTTTAAGAGAACGTCTCGAATTTTCCGAAAAAAAGTTTAATCAAATTAATGATTCGGTTAAAAATCAGTGCAATTAATTTGGAAGTAAATTTTATTGTGATTTAAAAGTAACAGTGATAATTAGGGAAACAAAAAATGTACATTAATTATCTAAAGTTAATTTATCGGTATAAAATGATGTTAATAAATTCAAATTACAGTTTGCTAAATTTAAATAAGTATAATAAAATAAACTACATAATTATTTCTGATAAACCTAATTCCAATTGGTCCATGTACCTTTATACCTACTTAAAATATAATAAGCTATACATAAAAAAAATTACCTGCAATTAATTTATCGGTATAAAATGAAGATAAATAAACACGAATAACAATTCATAATAAACTTCTGAAAATTCTGTAATATCTAATTCTCATTGGACCTTGATTGTTATAATTAGGAGAACATAAAAAAATATAACCTGCAGCTAATATATCGGTTGACTAATTACCTTGTCATCCTCTAAGTGTGACCTTCGTTACCCACCCAACCCCTCTCTATAATCATTATTACCTTTCCAACCCCTCGCTGTGGCCAAGACACCTTTAGCCATCTTTGATCAATCGTGTGAGTCTGTGCGACTGGCAATGGCAGTGAGTTATCTCTACGCATCCTAGACATCCTATCTACTATCCGTCTGCTGCCTTAGGTGCAAGCATCCCGAAACTATATGCAATATCTGTGTATTTACTCACTAGGACTTGGGTAGTGGATAATTATACAGATAGGTAGTTTTTTAGATAGGCACGTTAGGGTTGGTGAAATTACTATATACGTTAGTAGGCACGATAGGGTTCAGTAGGTAATAGCGTGCTACGTACGTTAGGGTTAAGTAGATTTTGCCATATCATTGTGTGCATAAATTCTGTTACTATTATGGTGACCACTGTAAATCGTTATTTATTGAAGATTTAGAAGTACAAATTACAGTTTGTTAAATTTTAATATAATAAAATTAAACGTTTAGGTACCTCCTTACTTAAAATAATATAGTTTGTATTGATTAAAATTGTTCTGAATTTAAAAAATAATAACTAATGGAGGCGATGAAATAATAAGATTCACGAGACACTTTTAATTCACAAAACAATTTTTAATTACGCGTAAAAAATACACACATAGGTACCTAACCTAGATTGTTTGCTAATGAAATATTATACTAAACATTGACAGACAAACAGATAAAATATATATTTGTGCCTTACACCGCATGGACACACAGAAGCATAGTCAAATATTTAACGACTTCTACACTTCGCCGCAGATTGTTATTTTCTGCTATAGATTTTTCTCTAGTTTCTAATTGAACTGTCCGACGAAGCATTACATTTTTTGCATTAAATATCGGAATCTGGTATTAACCTTCCGAAGGTGTATTCGTTACTCCCGGCCTTAGGCCGATGGAAGGGCATCGTGTGGTTTTAGTCGGTAGGAGGATTTCCATACGGAAGAAAAATAGAAATAGGTTCGTAATAAAGTTGCAAATAAAGTTACTAAACTGCTGAATATTCCTGATTGTTGACATGCCCGCATTATCGGATGTCGCGCCGCGCCGTGACAATAGCAAATACTTTCGACAATAGCAACTTTTTGTTCAAGCTGAGATTTTCCAATGCATAGTGCAACTTCTCGCCATTGTTCAATTAGCGGCAAATCTCTCAGGAACTTCTGTAATCTGTGCGATGAACTCAACCACTTGCGTAACGTCATGTTCTTCCGTTTAGCCACCAGCGCCACAAGTTTGCTCACGATGTGTAATGTAATCTCATTTTGGAACGGAAACAATCCACTCAAATAGCCATAAGTTTAAGCTCCAAATTACAGCTGTATCGAGAACGGTTGGTTGCGCAATTTTCTTGTACATAACTTAAAATTACTTTATCGCCGCAAAATTTTAAGTAAGGAGAATTAAATCTATACTGTAACCAATAAAAACTAAAGTGGTCTCATGTCTGGACAATGGAGCTATTAAAAAAAGTAAGGTATTATCGATACTGAACATAAAGTTTTTTTTTTGTAATTCGTATGTTTCTTCGCGAAAACTACTGAACGTATTTTGAAACGGTTTTTCTTATTGGAAAGGTCTACTTACAAACTCAAAATCTTACGTTTGTTTCATAGCAATCATTTTAAGTAGAATAGGAGTTATGAACGAAAATGAAATTATTAAGGTGGAATTTCCGTGCGATCAATATTCTTTTGGTCGCGATACCCGACATCCACGAGGGCGAAGCCGCGGGCATCGGCTGGTATATACCTATTTAGATTATTTAGTTTTTTAAGGCTGAGCGCACATTAAAGACACAATTGTAGACTGACCCTTGCTTTACATCGAAAATTCGACAGATTCGATTTTCGGCTTTAACATCGGCTGCCGATAATCGGACGTGGGCGTGCACCGTAAAATAGGTTTTTCTGTTGTGGTCGGTGAAGTTGAAATCTTATAGTCAAAACTCTAAGATTATGGCCGTTGTTTGTAAATAACTCCTTACCAAAATCATTGTATAACGCTCTTGCGAAAAATATCTAAATAATTATGTAATTAGCTCACTATTTAATATTATCTTTTAATCGGAGTATTTTATTGAGTATCGAAGGCTATTTGTAATATTGTGACCCGACTACGAAGAAGTGCCGTAGAGTTACATAACCGTTACATAATACGACCTAATGTAGTATTGTATTATAGTAACCGTAAGTGTGAACCACGCTAAATGCACGCGTACCTACTTTCACGTGGGATTACTATAGCATACATAAGTATACTTACTTACTATTAAATCAGGCTATCCAATACACGTCTGGACCGTAGGCCACTTTAAATTTGTGTCGTAACAAACGGTCCGTCTCCTTCCGCGTCCAGTTCGACCCCCTAGGCGAGGCTGCAGTGGTAGTCAAAGTTTGTCGGAATTCCTGGGGCATAATTTCCACGGCTTGCCCGGAGCTTTTGAACTATCTACGTGATAGTGATGGTTTTAGTCGGTAAGAGTACCTACGGATTAGCGCCCATGAAGTATTTCTACAAGCAAAAAGAAATCCTGTTCGTCACTGCAACCTCTTCTAGCGAAGACATTATCTACTTCTCTTTAAACTACAATTACATTGAGTGATCATATCTATACTAATATTATAAAGAGGAAAGATTTGATTTTTTGTTTGTTTGTTTGTAACGAATAGGCTCCGGGACTACTAGACCGATTTGAAAAATTCTTTCACTATTGGAAAGCTACACTCTTTGCGGTGAACATGGGCTATATTTTATTCCCGCATTCCCACGGGAACGGGAACTACGCGGGTGAAACCACGTGTCGTCCGCTAGTCAGAAATAAACCTCAAGAAGGAGAGATGAACCCGTAACTGCAACGTGAAGACCGGAGAATAGTGTCAGGATAGTAACCTATATGACAGGCTTTGTTGGTTATAACTAAATTGAATTCGGACAAATCTTATCCTCAACATTTTATGAACGTTCCTAGTACAATTAGTATGCATAGGTATTTACTTTGTTACTTCTCTTCAAAATATAAATAGCTAGATTTATCAACCATAAGGAGGTATCATAGAAAGTGTCAAAGTGAACAAAGCCAGTCGAACGACACTTCCTAGATCTATCGGACCTGATAATTAGACAACGCGTGTTTGAACAGCCTCCGCCTCACTTAGACAAGTCACTTTCGTTTTGTGAATCACATGCAAGCTGTCTGTTACATAACATGGATGAACTGATTTAATTTAAACGACACCATTTAAGGTTTTTACTTTTGTAATCGAAGCTCCGGTTTTATAATTTCAGACACGAAAATATCGGAACGTGTCTTATACGGATTTTTTGTATCATTGCGAAATATTGGATTCGATTTTACCCGACTGTTGTTATTATGTAGTCGTATTTGAAAATATTTGAGATTATCAACTGTCTGGATCAAGCTCAAACGTTGTTTGTTTAATTAGTCCCTTCATATTTTTATTTATTACTAGATGATGCTTGCGCTTCGCCCGCGTTAAATTGGGTACCCGTTGCATCGGCAACGGGAATCGTCACGTGGGAACATATTCCCGGGATTAAAAGTAGCAAATGTGTTATTCCTATGCCAAATTTCAACCGCATACCAGAGTTTAATATATTTCTACTATGCCAATACGTTCATCCGTTAGAGCGTGGTTGAGTAACAAACATCCAAACATCTGAACATCCAAACATCTTCACAAACTTTCACATTTAATATTAGTACGAAGTAAGATTTATAATCAATACAGCTCCGCGATATGATGTAATTGATATTATTCTTAACAATTTTTTATTTGTTTCAGATTACCCTAGCGGTAATTCTACAACTAGCTCTAGTCTCGGGAAAGGCATTAATACCTCAAAATCAACAAGCACAGCAACAAGTGGTAGAAAAATCAGACAAGGCTCAGCGACGTGATGGTTACGACTACCCTGCACCTTCATATGGCGAGGTCAATCCATACCAAGATCACGATGACTTACACCCGCATGACGACCATCACGATGCAGTAGATCATGAACACCATGATTATGGCGAAAGCGACCATGACGATCTTCATCACGTAGAAAAACATCACGAATATCACGATCACCATGATCACCACGACCACCATGATCACCATGATCACCATGATCACCATGACGACCATGATCACCACGATCATCACGATCCTGGAATCTGGAAGAAAAAACTTATCTGGAAACCAGGATGGAAAAAGATTTGGAAACCAGCGAAGAAACAAATATGGAAACCATCATGGAAAAAAATCTGGAAGCCCGTATGGGTACCGACTAAAGTGCCAGTATGGAAAGAAATTAAAATACCAGGCTGGAAAAAAATTTACAAACCGGTATGGAAACCCATTAAAGTAGAGGCTTGGAAGGAAGTTAAGGTGCCCGATTGGAAAAAAATAACAGTACCGGTTTACAAAAATATTGTTGTACCCGGATGGAAAGATATTCAAGTTCCAGCATGGAAAAAGCTTTGGAAACCAGAATGGGTCAAAGTTGGTATCCCTGGCGAAAAATATTTAGGTAAAGATCACGATGGATGGGAATACACTTCTCATGATTTATGGAAAAAGAAGTTAGTATGGAAACCATATTGGAAAAAGTATTGGAAGAAAGCAAAGAAACAAATCTGGATACCTGATAAAAAATTAGAATGGAAAGACGAATGGAAACAAATATGGAAAACTGACAAGAAAAAGATATGGGTTGATGATAAGAAATTAGTTTGGAAAGAAGCTTGGAAGCAAATTTGGACGCCATCAAAGAAACTTATTTGGGTACCAGACAAGAAATTAGAATGGAAAGAGGCTTGGAAACAGATTTGGGTACCGGCATGGAAAGAAATTTGGGTGCCAGGAGTGAAGAAAATCTGGAGGCCCGTATGGATATCAGAATGGTTCCCCTCACCAGATCATCACGAGCATGTACACGAATCTCACGGTTGGGACAGGAACGACAACAATGCGGAAGGAAGCCAAAAATCATTAAGTGTTGTACAATCTCCGAAGCACGTTGGGCAACAGACCTCTCCGCAGGTGCAGCAGGTGTAATGGCAATTCACCAAATAATTTATTAGTTACTTTAATGTTCTAAATTAAATCAAAGAAATTGCCAGTAGTTGGATTCACACAGTAGCACATGTGATCAGCGATGTATGCCATATTGACAAGACTGCTGAGTAAGGTTCTACAACTGTCGAGCAAGGTTGACCTTAGACCATAATAGCTAAATGGTCTAAGGTCTTGCCTGCAAAGAATCCCATCGTGGTACTCGTTTAGGTAATACTTTTTGACTTATAATTCGAAATGCGAATGCGAAAACTGAGTATACAAGCGATGCGATTGTTTCTGTGCTAATGATACGTTGCAGCTCCTTTATCAAGTTTCATAAAAATTTAAGTGTCGGGCATTAATGATTCTGGCAAGCTTTTAAATATTGTAGTCGTGATAGTTACCATAAATAAGTTTGAATGCGTGTACATGTTATCGTTGAGCGTTAGATGAATGTTTTAAAGAAATAGACATACATGTAGGTCTATACCCACTGAAGTTATGTGTTTTGTTGTCGAAAGTGTAGAATAAGTAATAAAAAATTTTTCTTCTTGATCTTCTTATAGGTGTAAGATAATAAAATTTAAGTCTTTAGGATGTAATTTTGAAACCAATGAAATTAAATAAAGTTACGTAGTGAAATGTTGTTTGCTTTGATTGACAAATAAAATGTAGGTAAGCTTATGAAAGACTAATAAGGTTTAACTGAGAGAGCCAGTAAAGTGCGAATCCTTTAGGGTCTAGGTTTTCAGCCCACAGCAGTTAAACCAGTAAAATCTAAAATGTGAGAACGATCGCTCGTGAGAGTACAATATTCCCGAAAAGTTACCGTAGGATCCGAGAACGGGAACAGAATTCCACGTGGACGAAGCTACGGGCATCAGTAAGTAATAACATATGTAAATGCGAAAGCTTGTGAGTGTGGATGTCTGGATGTTTGTTACTCTTTCAAGCTCTAACGGCTGAACGGATCTGTATGAAATTTGGTACAGGGATAGATCATAGTCTGTAATAACACATAGCGATTTAATGCCGGGAATAAGTTTCCATGGAAATAGGGAACGGGATGATAATTCGACGCGCGTGGCTATCTAGTAGGAGGATCATAGAGCACCGCAAACTATCTGCGCGTTGCTCTGTGTACAACCTACCCACATAAAATTATTTGCAGCTGCGATTTTTCACGGATATATTTTGTACTAGCTGAGCCCGCAACTTCGTTTACGTCACATAAGGTGTATGAAAGGAAAGGTATTTCTTCATCAGAGTCATCAAGCAGCGTCTGAAACTGCCCTGTTTGCTTAATCATAAAAGAGCTTAATGATTAAGTCTATTTTAAAACAATTCAGTCCACGCCTTCGGCGCGGACTGGATTAAGCCAACACGCCAGTTTAGGTTCACTCACATTCAAAGAAACCCCTACAATTAAAACTTTCAAAATATCTGATTCTTAAAAGTGTTATAACTCTTTTATTTCTAAACCGATTTACATAAAACAAACGCTAAATGTTAATTGGAGCAAACCTCAACACAATAAAAAAAACTGCATTGCAATCGGTTGAGCGGTTGCTGAGATTAGCGTGCACAACCGTACAGACAAACAGATATACAGACATACAGACATACAGACAAACAGACAAAAATTCTAAAAATCATTGTTTTGGGTTCTATTGCGTTCATAAAGCCCCCCTATAATATTTTTTCTTATTTATCTTCCATGTACAGACAGCGACCTGTTACGATTTTATTATATGTATTGATTTTAAACTTCAAACTACTAGCCTACGTAGTACTATATAATAAAATCTAGTGTCTTCAGTCCTGGGACCATAAGGAAAAAGTAAAAGTGCAGGTGAGTCTAGGTTAAGACCATCGATAGAGAATTTGAAATAAGGACATCGTCATCACTGTATCAGCACGCAGTAATTAATTTACATTAGGTACTTATTGTCAGCAAAGTTTATCTCGTGTTAGACGTAAATTCTGCTTCGAAGACAAACGTCTTTGAAACAGAATTGATGACATCTATCACAAGCATCACACAAGATCACAAGCATCCAGCGATTGGCGGCGACTCTCACAGACTACAAAACTAAATT
Source organism: Miltochrista miniata (assembly GCA_933228765.1). Lineage (NCBI taxonomy): Eukaryota > Metazoa > Arthropoda > Insecta > Lepidoptera > Erebidae > Miltochrista > Miltochrista miniata. The sequence goes on from OW121747.1 coordinate 25,080,350, forward strand.
GATAGTGGTCCCCAAGTCTTCCATGATGTGCCTCTTCACGCTCCGCTTGAAGAACCCGGGATTGAAAGAGGAGGACAACACATGTGCCCTGGCAGGTTGATTCAAGTTTTCATTTTTCGACAGAGATATGATCTTTTGAATCGGCGAAGATTCTTTCCACTGTGTGAGAGGTGGCACAGTTAATGTTGGCGACATCAGTGTATTAAAATGTAGTATTACTTTATTCTATACCTATACTGCAAACAGTCTCTTTGGCTAATTGGGCTAATGTTTCCCTCCTCTTACTAGCCCGGGTTCTTCAAGGGAGCGTGAAGAGGTACATCTTTTTTTATATTTATTTTACGGCCTTTGGCCTCAGCCTTTTAGCCAAAAGAGGTAGATCATAGGCAATAGTGTTGTAGAGTAGACTGTGAGAGTGGCCCCAATCGGAATCGTCAAGTTCAGAGGTGCATTATCGTTTAGAGAATCTTCGCCAGAACAGAGCGATTAAAAACATTTTTTTCTCAGAGGAGCTCTGCCAGCCTACGTGTTTCAGTTGTCTTGCAACCCCAGCACATCTTTGAATCACCAAGTGTAGGGGCGACTGCCAATACTCTTGAAGAATATGATGAGAGTTACCCTTAATTAGCTAGCTAGATGACTGATTGATGTGATCAGGTGGGGTGCCTATAAAAATACAAGATGTTTAAAGTTTTTAGAGCTATAAGGTACCTACCTTCTGACTACTAGATAAGGGTTAGATACTATTTGTTATTCTGTGACTAAGGTACTGAAATCAAACTGAGATTTTTCACCTACTGTTTTTGAGTGTACCTTTTTGAGGTACCTACGGCGATAGATGATTACGGCCTTACTCTTAAAAAATAAGTTTATAATACCTATAGTTCTCAACAACCCATTGTTTTTATTTAGCACAATCATTAATTACCTTCGCGCTATTCATTCACGAATTATCTAACCTCTCATATCAGGCCAGATGATAATTATAGCTGTAAGATTAATCAGCAAAATGCATTATGTCATTAAACTAACAAAGCTACGATTGTTTTCGAAGCTTAAATTAACGGTTTTTATACTGCCATTAATATTTTGAGATTTAGTGTTTTGCTATTGTTCTATTAAATACAATAAGGCCCACTAATTCTTTCGTGAGTTACTAATTATCTCCTATGATTGCGCTGTTGGGTAAAAATGCACATTTTAACCAACCATAGAAAACATAAAACATCATAATTAAGTTATAGACATAGTGTGTCTATTTGTCGTTCTTTTTCGTCACAGAACGCAATTAGATTATACTAAGACGTCCTGAGCGCTGCTGGTCCGGTAGTTCTGGCTACTCTGGATTTCGCCTTTTGCTCTGAATAGAGTCCCACACCTTGCTTTTAAAATATATCTTTATACCTATCCTCGAAAAATAAACTGAAACTGCCAGAGCTGCCCTGATTTGGATGTACTTCAAGAGTGAAAGTTGATAACAATAAGTACTCTTTTCTCAATTAATTTAGGCAATAGGTTAGTAAAAGCTACAATGTCCTGGCAGCTTTTCAAATCTTCATACTTCAGGTTCTCATTTTCGCCACCTCCCATTTTTAAGCCCGTAGAGGCGTAGAGCAACCCCACTCGAATAGGTGAATTCTTTCTTATTACGTACCTATCGAATTTCCCCAAAGGTTATTTCGACTTATCATGTTTTCAAAGCTCATCTTATTGTGACATAATGTCTTGATTTGTATGGTATACCTGCTGTGTACAATGAAACGCTAGATAGATATCTAACAACCCACGTTTTCAATGCCGCACTCATGAACTCATCATAGAATATGGACAGCATAATAATGTGATGCCGATAGGTATTCATTGCCTCATACCTACATATTTTATAATAGCTACAAACGATTAGAAAGTATTATGACCTAGGTCACTTTTAGGTCAAAAGAATCGATATGTTTTTTATTATATACTTACTACTAAGTGACTGACAGCAAGCAGGTTGGTTACCGTGGCCTATGGACGTTTGCAACAACAGAGGCGCTACAGATGCGCTGCCGATCTAGGTGCAGGTTGTGGCGACCTACTGCTGAAAATTTGCCTTCAACTTGGCTAAACGATGGTCATGTTTCGGACAAATGGGTCCAACGGCTTAATAAAAGTCACAAAGTGTTCACGTGGTGGACACCCATCCAATGACCGGCCGTAGTGAAAAGTACATGACTAGGTAGTCGATGGTCATTTACTGGAACTTTTTTTTTGACCTAAAATAGGTACAGAGATGAGGAATAGAGATAGGTAAGAATTTGAGGTTGAACCGTAGGTACAGCGTCGGTATAATAGCGACACGATGGCGGTATTCTACCGAAGCCAGTGTTCTGAAGAGCTCCTTCACTTAATTCTTCCATCTCCATCTTCTCTCTTTCTACTCCAACAACCGTCTTCTTGCTGAGTGGATTCTTCAGAGGAGAAAATCATTGCCAGAACCAATTCGATTTCTTTCGAAACATTTTCCTCCCATTACAATTAAGGGTCACTGCCAATACTCATTTGGACTGTGAGAGTGTGGCGTACAGTTCGCTAAATGTCGCTATTGCATTTCATCAGACGAGTGGCGACATAAAAATATAAAAACAATGTTACAGTGTAATTCTTTATAACCTTACCCAAAACTTCCCACAAGCTCCGTTCGATTGCGTGTAGTTCCGGCTATCGCCATTCAAGTCAACACGACTACACAGCACATGTTATCAAGTTATAAGGAGAGAAAGTGTAACAACTAAGTAGGTATTTTGTACATAACTACTTTTTGCTGCCGGACTTGACTGTTGATATTTTTAAACACATCTATGGAATATCTAAAGACGTTTATTAGTATCACGATATTGCAAAAAACTCGGAAATGATTACTCTTGTATTGTATTGAGTAGGACGACTGGAGTTGGTTATCATACGCACTAGGTCAAAGGTGACATCAATACCATCAGTACAATGCAATCATCAACGCATTGTGACGGTGATAAAAGTAATTACGACTTTGCAGTGACTTAACCTCTAGCCTATCCGGCGACTCGGTAGGGGCAAGACAGAACATCGTGGTATAGCACAGAACATTGGGTAGTCTGGCTCTTCTAAAGGGTTAGTTTGGGGATCTTCAAAATATCTGAAAATTGATATACCTATAGCCCAACCACTGAGAAGGAAGTGAACTTCTTAAAGGTACATATTATGTACTGTCGATTCTACGGCGAAAAAATATGGAGGCAGCTTTGAAGTTCGCAAAGCTGACTGTTGCGTACCTACCTACGTTTTTTGCATAGCAAGTAGGTACGCATTGAACTGCATAATAACCCGTGTTATCCACTGTGCGTACGTGTACGTGCACTTTACCTGGGTGCAAGTGCATCTAGGTTTGGGGTGTTTCTGCATCTAAACATAATATTTCTATGCACTTTCTTGCGCTCCGAAAATTTTTTTCCTGACGGGGGATGTGAGGGCCCGCCTTTTACCTCTCTCATGCAGCCTGCATCCCTTGACGTAGTATGAACGGTGAATAACGTTTTTAAATTAAATTAACATATTCAAAATTCATTTCAATTTCCTCAAGGTTCATGTCCTCTCTCTACTTAAAATTACAACTAACTATCAAAGCAGGAGAGGTAGGTAGGTACATCCAGAAAGTCGGGGTGGAGGATGATGTAGGTCTATATATTAGGGATATATCAGTGACTATCATAAATGCAGAAGGCTGTTATGAGTGGAGGGGACACAGAAGGCAAGCGAAACCAAGGCTCCACTGCGAGGGCTTCATTCAGCACAACCGGGTAGTTTGGTTATACTGATCAGGTCTAACTTAAGAGCCTACCAGACGCCAAATTGTTGAAAGAAGATAGAAGATATAGATTTTAGCGTGCAAGACAGAGAGAGATGCGATCGGTTTTTATGCGTTTTTAACGAAATAAATTAATTATAATAAAACTATAACCAATTTTAAAAAAGTGGTCTAGTGCAATTGAAGATTTTACCATTTTCTTTCTTATAAATATTTAATATTATAAAAACAACTTAAAACTTATGAGATCTAGGTTAAAATTTCAAGAAATCGAGGTATTTTCAACACAAAAATCTATCAAGGATTTTATCAGCAATCGTGTTTTTAGCCTAGTGCGTTTTTAGTTCATGAACTGAAGTTGTCTGTGTTAAAATTTTAATTCATTATACCTCACGAGTCCTGAGATCTAGATCAAGGTAATAGTCTATTTCGCGTCATACAGACTCTTAATATCATTATGTAGGTACGCCAGTCCATAATAATGTTAGCGCAGCTTCAAAAAGCCGCTATCTTTGTAAAACCAAAACATTAATAGGTACATGTACCTACGCTATTATGATTATTATCATATATCTAATGAATAAATGTGTAACACATGTCGGTTATGTAAAAAAAGAAAGTCTCTTTTGAGACTGGTAGCACGTACAATTGCGTAGTTGCAAACCTTTTTAGCAAGTGTAGATAGGTGGTAGGTACTTGCACACTTGATATTTCGTAACGTTTTTATCTAGATGTATTAGATAACTATGCAAATAAGCTAAAATATACCCAGTTAACAAAAGAATCCAGATTTTTGATAGTGTTTAAGGGAGTTTCCATGCTTCGAAAGGCATATTAAGCCATTGGTCTCGGTTGCCAGTAACTTGGATGTCAATAAGCCAAGTTGAAAGCCTCATAGGTGGCCAGTGGCCTACTACAAAAAAAAAAACAATCAGCAATAACTAATAGGTACTCACTAATTCAATCAACTCAATACCTTCACGCGTTTACGAGATAAAAGTTCTTAACAGACAGATGGACGGGCGGACAACAAAGTGATCCTATATTGGCAGGGCACCTACCATTTTTTTCTTTTTGAGGTACCTACGGAATCCTAAAAAGTAGAAAACTATTTATAAAAATAAGAAGATGTTGCATTACGTACACAACTTAATTTCCTAAATCCTTCGTGATGAAGTAACGTACTGTAATTAGGCCATATAAAACAGTGACGACTTTAATTAGGCCTTTTATAACCATATTAATGATAGGAAGGTACCTAGTCACCAACACTAGGCCTAATAAGTACCTAGGTATTACTTTCGTACTAGGTATTTATTATATTAATCCACATATTAATATGATTACAGCATCATGCAATATATCTAGGTAGGTAATTAGGTAGATACTCATGTCATAAATCATTGCGAACAAAAAATGTTATTTGGAAATAAAAAAAATCCCCGATCCAAAGAGTGTCTTAATAAGCCCAAATATGGTACCTAGTACCTACTTAGATATCCTGTAATTTTCTGAGGAGTTGGGTATCTCGCAGACTACCTTTTTTGGGTTCCATAGCCAATGTAAAAAACGGAACCCTTATAGACTCGCCATGTCTGTCTGTCTGTCTGACCGTCCGTATGTCACAGCCACTTTTCTCCGAAACTATAAGGCCTATGCTGTTGAAACTTGATAAATGGATGTATTCCGTAAACCGCATTAAGAATTTTCCAAAAATATAAAAAAAGCAACAAATTTTGGAGGTCCCCATACTTAGTAGCGAAAAATTCTAAATCTATGCTTAGAAGAACGAAACTCAATTTTTTTTTACATCGAACCCATACGCGTGGTATAGGTACTTATCTATAGATACTTAGGTCTTCAAAAATGCTATTGAGGTTCTTAAAATCTTTTTTTTCTGAACTGAATAGTTTGCGTCAGAGACACATTCAAAGGGGAAAAAAATTGCCTTTGGGCTTGGCCCTTGGGCCGATGCATACTCACAGGCACTTATATTATACACACGTACTCTTTCTTATACGCACATACCTAGTAGGTACCTACTTGTATATATGCATATTCTTATACTTGCAGAATATACACACATACACAGCTCAAACTTAAAACACCGCTCGCTTTTTGGCGTACCTAAGTTATAAAGAAGAGTTTCCACAGGCATAAGCATGATTTTGGAAATGAAAGTTTTAAGTCCGATGAAAGAGTGAATCATCACTGAGAGATATTAGTATTTTAAAAATATTGTGGGACATTCTCTCACAACGCCATATAACTCAAATTTTGTCAATCTAAGCATAAGCTGGCGCTACTAATTCCGGCCAAAGCTGGAGCTACTTACCTACCTCTCAGGGGGTTGCTCGATGGTGTTTAATATCGATGGTCGGCAGCAGCAATGCTAGGCCGTCGCCCGTCGCGTTAAACAAAATACTTACTTATTAAAATTTACCTCTAACCCATTCATGCATTCATGATAATATGTCTTCTACTCTTTTTCGCCAAGCTGTAAACACTTCAATAATTTTTATTTTATAAAACTAAAAAGACCGCTATCCATTTTAATTTTCTGACATAACTTCAATACGTCACCATCGACGTAAACCTCACATTCGATTCTTTCTGCTGTGACAGCTGTCACCATTGCTTAACAATAAACCGTGAATGAAGCCGTACAAGGTGTTTAACCTCTCGTACCCTTTGGATTTTGTCTCTCCCCATTCCCAGTACATTAAAAATAGATTTGAGTTTATGTGTATGTAGTAATACGTACTACATTCTATACACAATTCAATTAATATTTGTATAGTATCTCCCAATCCAATCCCCAACAATGCCTCCGGTAAGTAAAATTTCTAAGTCCAATAAAAGTAAATGAGATGAGTATGTGCTAAGATAATGTTGATTCATTACAATTAAGAAAGTTGTTCTTTTACTCACCGTGAACCTACTGCTCTTATTATTACTCTCTAATCCATATAGAAATACAAAATAAAGGCAGAATGAAGTCATGACATACTATTTACTTTTTATAATTCCAGCCCCCGAAAGGAAAAGCGCCTACTAAAGGTGCCAAGCAAATTTTAGTAGAGAATACAGCAACGGTTAACTTCTATCGAAACATGGCACTTGGGGCTACTGGCTTCTATGCTGCTGTGACTCTTGGCTTGTATTCAGAGCACTTTACTGCAGCAGTTATTGTAAGTAATTGTAGTTACTATACAATATCTATGTGTGTACGAAGGGGCTGAGTAGCATGCCTATCCCCTTGCTTTAGCTTTAAGAACCATACCTATCTTGGTGCCAAGTAGCCTAATTTGTGCTGTACCTTTAAATATCTCTTACACTACTTAAAATAATATTTTACCCATTGTAACAACTATTTTGGGCAAATTCTTTCAGTGGTTTGAGTTGTGTCAGTGTATCAATCAGAATAAGATGTTTTTTATGTATGTATTCTAGAAATTCATATATCTACAGCCGGTGTTCTATTTTAAACACCTAACATGAAGTGTACAAGCTATTTATTACTCTGGTTAAGTGCTCCCATAACTACAAGTAACTGAATTTGTATAACTGCCCTTGACAATGATAAAGTACCTAACACTACCTGAATGTGTAGAATTTAGATTATGTCATGAGCACACTTTGTAATAAGATACACATATACATATACTCACGCCTTTATCCCCAAAGGGGTAGGCAGAGGCATAATTTTTCGCAACACCAGAGACGCTACTCTCACACCGGCGATCCTATGAAGACCTTCTAAGACCACTTTTGAAAAACCCCAGACTGTAGACGTTTGGGAACACCGAGGCATGGAGTTTATTTTACAATTTAAGTGCGCGTAGAAGAAAAGTCCTTGCTCCAACACTCAGACAACTCAACACTCTTTTTTTTATTATCAATTTCATGTTTGGTGTACAATAAAGTTTTACTTACTTACTCAGAAGACAAAGTGTGAGGATGAACACACTATTTTTGATCCATCTGTGAAGACGGCCATTTATTGGGTTTTAATCTCTAATCATATTAGTCGTTATGTAATTGGATGACTCTATTATCTAAAATGAACGGCTTTGTCCTTATACTCAGTTATGCTACTCAGGAGTCAGCTGTTAGGACATCAATGTAATCTACAGGTTATATACAGCTGTTTTCTGGTACTTTATGCTTTGATAAGGTTTAAACATTACTTTATTTACATGATTTATTTATGGAGAACCAACAGCATAATCAAACTTGAAAATACATTGATATATTATACCTGTACTATTTTTCTTTTTCAGTTTCTAAATGTTCTAGTCCTAGCAATATACATTGGATGCTATCAAATAATGAAGTATATTAGCAGGCCAACTTACTCAGACAATAGTCTGTTACTTGATCCTGGCCTGGATTTGAACATGGAAGGTGGAATGGGAGAGTAAGTACCGATTGTCAACAATTTATGATCAATATAAGATTGACCTACACTAACTAGAGACTGAACTACCATTACAATCTTTTGAAAAAGGGATTTTTGACAACACAATTTGATAGCGTCAGTTTTGATATCTTGGTTAACAAAATCATTATGTGAAATCTGACTGGCCTCTTTCTTGTGGGTTCAATTCTCAATGAGGCTAAGCGCATTGATTTTTTTTGTTCTATGTCTGGGTGTAATTTGTCTTCATCTATAAAAGTCTGCATTGTCGAATTTCTTTTTATGCCATGGCTTAACATATTAAAATTAGTAAAAGCAGGATAAAATTTCCTTTCTTCTTCAATTGTCTTTGACCAAAACCCTTTTGGAATACCTGCAGCTGAGCGTTTTCCATCAGTCTACATGAGTACTGCTAGCAGGCGAGGTTGACTTGAACCTGCTCATGATGGTTTCCATGTTTCCCTTGGGCACTCGCCCCACCGACGACACAGGGTGGAGTGGGGCTCTCTGAAAACATAGAACTTATTCACTATGTTCTATCATTCACAGCGATGTTATTCCCCTTTTTTTAAGTGTGAAAATCTTTATGGATGTTACGCTGGACTCCTACCAGCTCAACCATACATTGTCTTTCCATATGGCTCCTGCTGGGAATACATATAGGTACATACAAGCTGCCTATAAGACCTTTAACTGGGACTTAGCGACTGTTATGGCACTGACAGCCAGGACCAATGGCTTAATGTGGGTTCAAAAGCACGGAAACGCTTGCAAATAATTGAGACAAAGTGGTCATGTGGTAGTCACCCATCCAAGTAGCGGCCATAGCGAATGTTCCTTACTGCAGTGATTGTTTACAGAACACTTTATCGGTGGGGCCACGAGCGCTTCAACTGATATTGCTCCGGCAAGCATTAATTTTTTCTGATTTGACCTGATCCATTCGTAACTATAATTAAATCAATCATCCATTTCAAAAAACGATTTTTTATGTAATGCTCAAAGTGCAGTGATTTTATTTACGAATGAGTACCTAATTATTTGCCCTGCCTGTTGGAATTTTGAATGGAATTACACAATGGTTTATGGATGTTCTCCCGTACACAGTGTCCATTTGTGGCTAAGGTCCTGTAAAATATTATGTGGTCTACTGTGAAGATGTGGGTATGTAATTCTCCTTTCTCTATCCCCGCGGGAATATAGGCGTGATTGTATGTTAAGTATATTTCATAAAAAGTGGTTGGCTTAAATTGATAGGTAATAAATTGATTATTTTCAGCACATATTCTTTCGAGCTTAGTTATTAGTGCCAAGCGCGTTGCTGCGAATGTGCTTGACTGGGTTGTCATTGCGAGTAGCGATATTATAATCATGTGCCTTATGAAACCTACATGTAAATGTTATTGTCATGTGCGTTTGTTTCATTTCAGACATGTTAAGGATATAGTAATACTATCGGCAATCACACATGCGCTTGCCGTTATATCAAACTACTTTTGGCTACTGTTACTACTCCTGCCGCTACGTGCTTTCTGGTTACTCTGGACCAATATATTGGGCCCTTGGTTCTTCCAAGAAGCCCCACAAGATGCCGAACAGGATGACAAGAAAAGGAAAAAGATGGAAAGGAAAATGAAAAGATATCAACAGTAGATACGAATTTTGTAATTATTACATATTAATTTTGTATTTATGTGCTATGTAAATAGATGTATATCATATTTGTATTTAAAAGAAACATTGCTGCAATTATCTATAGTAAATAATGTGAAACTGTAATGTCGGACTGAACTTATAGACTGTCATTAAGATGTCATTGCACATAGGAGAGTATATTCACTGAAACACATTCTCGGTTGCATCCTGTCGCAGCATTTTTTTTTTCTGTGGGGCTGCCGCTATCAAATTTTGCTATTTTATCCTAACGTAAATTTCTGCTTTTTAAATTTCAGTTTTATGCGTAAAAGCTGGCTATTATTTTGAGAAATATTGATAAAATATCAAATGACATCGTTGTAGATTGAAAATAATTCATTTTGAGTATTCCGATTATTCCAAGTATTCCAAGAAGTAAATGCAAATGCTAGCATAAAATAGCAGCTTCAGCATCCGCAACAAAGGCAAGCATATCCGAGGTATTTGTGCCCAGTTCCCAATAGAAATCAATACGCTGTTTGTCTCTTTCTGCCATAGAAATGGTAAATGGCCGTAGTCGGTTGGGTTAGAATGGTTTCACACAAAGCAGGACCTAATTCTTAGCATAATTGAAAATAATTATTGATAGTTTTTCAAATTAATCTGTACTCTAAACAATACTGTCAATTAGTAGTATGCACTGGGAAATAGACCCTTTATTTTTCTACACTCTTTGCACGAATTGGTGATAATATACGTCAAACACATTGTCTACACTACATGTACACAATTTTGTAAAACATGCATTCAATATTGTAAGTTTTAATTTATTAAATTCTTTATTACACGTAGAAATAAATTGCATTGATATTTCACAGAAAAAAAATTGTACAAAGGCGAGCCAACTCAACTCTGAGTTTTCCGCCAGCAAACCTTAGGGTGAAAATCGTAGGTAAAATAGTAATTTGTAAGGTCTAAGAAGTTTTATAGAGTTTTAGAAAGAAAAATGATTTGATCAAACTAACTTGTAATATGAAATGTTTATTAATGAAGGTCACACTTATGAACGTCACTATTATTGCTTCTAAATTTACTGCCAGATTTGCAAGGCAATAAGTAGAGCCTTTGAGAAAAGAATCTGGCAATAAAAAACTAAACTTACTATTTACTAGCTCAATACTGGCCCTAATCTACATTGAGAAAGTAGACTATCTACAATATTATCTAAGTATTGACCGTGATTACCGTGCATTGTGGCCTGAAATAAAATAGATGGACTGTTGTTCAAACAACAGGGCGGAAACCCCATACCAAATGATTAGATTTCAATTCTGGCACCTACACTAAAGCAGGTTACCTATGTTTGTAAGCAAAAGTTCCCCCAAAATACCCTCCAACTATATGACAGCTGTGGCGGGGGTGGGGAAGCTTGCTCGGTGGGGGGCAGGGAGTTGCCTATCTGTATGTAATACTATTTTACTATCTTTGGTTTAAACAAAAAATATACCTTCAATCCCAGTATATGAATGGCCTCCCTCTGTGACTTCCGGTTGACCTATTTCCAGCCGGGAGTGCCATGGTCCCTGTGATAAATTAACGTGATGAATATGTCGTATGAAGTTCCCAGATCGGTCAAACGCGTGTAACATAAAATAAACCACCCACGGAATACAAGAACGTAGGGAATGAAGTCTTATTTACATAGTAATTTAATACTATACCGTATTTACTTGGACGTGAGAAATAATGTGAATAACATTTTATTATTTTTTACATTTTTATTACTTTCTACACTAAACTAAATATAGACGGCATGTCGAAGATGCTTACTACTTATTTTACTTTCACAATTTTATCTTTGAAACACAAAATACATTTTCGCCCCACTCGGCTAAAAAAATTCGACAACTGCTGTTTTCTTTGTTTATGTTTTGCCTCACGGCCAAAAAATACAGTATAGTGATCACTCTTTATGATCATAGGTTTTATAATATTTAAGCATTGTTGCACCAAATTTGTAGTACATAATTTAACAAGAAACACTGCCTTATAAGTGCATTAAAACTATTTACAATAAGCATAGGCACATTGAATTTTGCACTAGCTTATCTAGAATCTAAGATTAGCCTGGGGGGTACGGGCTTCGTATGTCGAAACAATAGGGTGCTGATTCTCGATCATGCGACTTGATTGCGTGGCCGGTAGTTTATGGTTTATTTATTAACTATTGTGGTTTGTCGTCTTTTTATGTTGCTTCTAAAATGAAACAGATGTCGTTTCAACAGCAAATTTTCGTCCACGTGTTCACGTCGTATGACTTGAGAATCGGCGCTTTAAGAGTAGGCGTTTCAACCTGACTTACAGAAATTGCTTCTAGTAACGTCTAAATACACATTTTGTTTGTTTTTTGGTGTCCAATGTTAATTATGTTCGCGTACCTAATTAGTTAGAAATGAATTATATACTTACTTACGTTTTGTATAACACTACTAAAATGAACAAACATTCAGTTAGAATTTTCGGTAATAATTTTTTTTATGATAAATAACACGTTTGCATTAATTCCAACTATTTCCAACCAGAATCAAGAATTTTAACACCTCTGAGTCTGAGACTTAAAAAAGGGCGGACGTTTTATTATGAACTATATTAGCAGATTATGAAGTTTATTTTAGATGATTGGTTTTATTACAAGGCTTATCTGCCACAGGGGTGTGTAATGTTTGGTATAATAACAAATGCTAATAATTTCACTTGAAATAACGGTCATACGATATAATTTTTATATGCTACTAGCTGATGCCCGCAGCTTCGCCCGCGATGGCGCTGTATGTGAAATTTTGCTGAATTTTCTTTGCTATAAACCTCACGGAGCCCGAGACCTTTCCAACGAATGTGCAAAACCGTGGAACTCGGTTCGTGCGTTCTGGAGTTATAGCGTCAGGAAGGAAAACCCGACTTATTTTTATAAAATAGATTAATTTAACCAAATGTTCTTTTGACCTATAGCTGGACGCGGGGCTCCTACTTCTGGGTGGTTTATAAAAAAAAATACGAAGACTAAGGCGGGAGCTCCGCTTTGCTTCGCTCCCGCCTTAGTCTTCTTACCTAATCCATCCAAGTCGGATTGCTCTGAGTCGGGGATATTAACCATAATTGATTTGGACCTTACAATATTATCATGTACCATTATAGCAGCCGTTTAAAATTGTATATGATTTTCTAAATTATATTAAATGTTACATAGAGGTTATGAGTATTATGGTAAATGAATAATATTTTGAATTAATATTATGTCAAATGTGCATTAAAGGAAATGTTATATCAACAATTCATTATCTCAATTGATCGCTATAGTAAACAAAAGTATATTAACTGAAATAAGGTCAAGTGAACGTTAGATTTTTTGTTATTATATCAACCGTTACACACCCCTGCCACAGATATTAAAAAAACTGTCTAATCTCCGCCATTATAGTCCGTTCACAGTTATATTACCTCTGACTGACAGCTTGTCGATCGTTTTATGTGTGTTGGCATTGCAGTAAAGTCGCCCTATGAGTGCCAGCCTAAGATATTTTACCGAATATACTGGAGATTATAACATCTGACCGTTATAATCACGAAGAGTTTTGTTTTTCATGTCATAATAAACTTTACTTTACTGAGACTGTGCTCCTGTCCTAAGCAATTGTATGTAAGATTTATTTATTATTTATGAATAAGCGAAAAAACATTCACTACCACCACCAACGAAGGCGAAGTTACTGCTCCCACAACATTCCACATTTCAAATAATGGCCCCACCCGAAAAAATCGCCACCAAAAGTAGAAAGTAAGTTTCTACATGGTTTCTACTATAGTCAACTCGCTGTAGCATTGTGCGTATGACACTTGTCGATCGCGTTTCGTTTCACTGTTGAAAGTTGTCGCGAATTACAATTATGAACTTAGTATTTCAGCTGCATCACATTCATAATATATTATATGGTTAATCACTGTAGTAAATAAAATTAAACTCAACGAGAATATTCTAGTCTACAAATAAAGTAAAATTGGAAGAAAAATTAAACAAATTGTTGAGTATAACGTAACACCAAAGATGTCTTTAGTGATGGGATAAATAGCTACGATGGATAGTCGATACTTTGATAAAAGAAAACGTAAAAGTATATTATTGAGTTATTATTGTTTTGTCTCTTCTCGGTTACCTTCTTCTTTTTTCTTGCGAAGATACCCGGTCTTTTGATAAGCTTACATGAGGGCATAAATTGTCCAACACGTATAAGGCCTTTGAGATTTTTAATGTAGGTACCGTACCCAAAAGGTAAAAATCGGGTCCTATTCATGAGACTTCGCCGTCCGCCTGTCTGTCTGTCTGTCCGTCACGAGGCTGTACCTCATGAACAGTGATAGCTGAGAGATGAAATTTTCATAGATTATGTGTTTCTGTTGCCGCTATAATAACAAATTCTAAAAACGAAACAAAAAATAATGGGGGCTCCCATACAACAAACTTATTTTTTGTCGTTTTTCGGTATGGGGACCTCCGCGCACTTGGCCGGTATTTTGAACTGTTTAGTTAATTCAAAAATAAATATAAAAATTATTTTCATAACAATAATAAACAGAATGTAATTTATGTCGTTTATCGTAGGCGATAAAGATGAATTGCATAACGACAAATCCCTAGTCAAGTGGTACTGATAGATTTCAATGTCATACTGCCAACTGTCATACGCACCATGTTACAGCGAGGCGACTATAAAGGTTGCAATACATGGGAGAAACAAAATCTTATTCGGGTAACACAGCAATCAAGATAGACAACCTAAGCGCTAGAGATAATTTAACTCTCAACGGACTATACGTATTGCGTGAAAACGCTGGGAAAGCGTTATTTTTTTAAATGCGCGGGTAATGCTCTTCCCGACGACGGCGTAGTATTAGACATTTACTGTAATGGTCTACTCTAATAGCTAAGATGATAGTGTGATTAACAAATTTCAATTCATTAATAATAAATATGACCTCCATCAATTTGTATACTTACCTACCATTCTCTCCTAATGGTCCAAGGTCCCAGAGCCCCCAGACGTCACTCATTTTCTGATGGACAAAATATATACGAGTGATTAGTGGTAGGGTGTACTATGATCATATGACTAGTTGCTACTTTGGCCAGACGGCCAATTTTCAGGTAGCAATTAATCAAGGTACATAAAAACACTGCTCACCTCACTTAAATTCTGATAGCTGATTTTAACATATATTTTACACAATATCGTTAAAAATCAGTATTCATTACTCCCAGACACATGCGATCGGCGGTTTTTCGTTACAGACGCTTCAAAGCTCTGAAAAAATTTTATTAAGGTCACTTATTTTCTGATGCTTGATTTTTATATATGTTATTCAGACAACTATTTTAAAACGTTTTGCAAACGGACAGACCGATCCAAGGGGCCAAACATTCCCCAGACCCAATTTTAATGTCGCTGAGAGTATGGGCGCGGGCATTATCCGTGCGTATTATGCGTGTATGTAGCATGTCTAATCGAAGTCAGAATTAATATTGAAATGTAAATAAAAATGCATAAGTACCTATTAGTAATTAACGCCTGTCATTTTAGGTTTAGGTTTAGGTTTAAAGACTTTATTCTCAAAAAAGACTTACAAGTCACTTACATGAGAACAATTTATAACTTAAAAGTAATTACATATTGCCGTCGTTTGTAACATACATGAAAGAAAAAATCATAGTGGAATGAATTTAGTGTTGCTTACAGCAATGGTTACCTATTCATTACATACTTGTATAACTCTGACTTAAACAATGCAAACGAGTCATTTTAAAATTTACATTTTTGTATTTGTTTTATTTAATAGAGAATTAAGTTTTAAATATAATAATTTGAAAATCACGTAAATAATCAAAGATTAACTTTGAGAAAAGTGCTCGTCTGACCGCAATCCATACTAATATTATAAAGCTGAAGAGTTTGTTTGTTTGTTTGAACGCTAGGATCTCAGAAACTACTGGTTCGATTTCAAAACTTCTTTTACAGTTTGATAGTCCATTTATTGAGGATGGCTATAGGCTATATAACATCACGCTAAGATGAATAGGAGCGGAGCAGCAATGAAGAATGTTTCGAAAACGGGGAATTATTTTTACCATCTGAGAGCTTCCGAGGCGTACGCTGCCTAAATGGTTAAAGTTACGTAAAAATTGTATATTACAAAATTGTTTCTCTTAAAAAGTTCTATAAAAAAGTCCGCGACAGCATAATAATATGTCTATCTTTTAAGGTTCGCTCACAATAAAATTATTTGTCTTTCTTTTAAGGTTAGCTCACAATATTATCAAACTGAAGAGTTTGTTTGTGCTAGGATCTCAGAAACTACTGGTTGCATTACAAAAATAATTTTACAGTTTTTTAGTCCATTTATTGAGGATGGCTAATGGCTATATAACATCACGCTAAGACAAATAGGAGCGGAGCAGCCATGAATAATGTTTTGAGAACGGGAAAAATGTATTTCTTTTGTAAAGTTTCATTGCGTACGTTGCGTAAATGGTTAAAGATACGTAAACATTGTGTACTACAAAATGTTTCCTCTTAAAAATTTGCAAGAAAAGTCCTGAACAGCAAATGCCCATCTTTTAAGATTCACTTACAATAACCTTCACAATAATTTTTAAAATATGAGCGACGCAACTCGACTATGCGTCGGAAGTAAACGTTTTCTGCAGCAGTAGCCAATCAACTGAAAGATAATACCGGCCAAGTGCGAGTCGGACTCTCACACGATGAGTTCCGTACCAAAAAACGGAAAAAATAAATGTGACGGGAAACATTATATCACTTCAACAAAGTTGTGCGGGTTAACTCTAAATGAATATAAGCGACGCGACGAAAAAAATTATATCACTTTTTACACACAATATTAAAACCTACCACAACCCTCTATTAAATATACCTAAGACACGCGACGAGAGTAAATGCGACGGGATTATATTACCTACTTAAAATATTAATACGTATATTACCTACTTAAAATATATAGTACGTTGCTGTTATACGTATAAGTACCTACTTAAAATATGTATTAATATTTTAAGTAGGTACTTATACGTACTTAAGTAGGTACGTTACCAATAAATAATTATTTGAAAAGGTTGCTGTTATTTAATTAAATTATTAATATTTTGTAAACCTCTTGATATTTACTTTAAAAAATTAAGATTAATTCTATTAAAAAAAAAAATCATGAAACAGTTTGTAATTCTATAATTATTGCGGTCAGACGAGCACTTTTCTCAAAGTAAATCTTTGATTACACAGGCCTGCAAAATGAGGGTCATAACTTCCTCTCTGGAATTTGATAGCTGATCCTAGGGTATTTTGGTGCGCTGATTACGAATATGTACTTAGATTTTCTCCATCACCTCCAGATTTTTCGAAAAAGGCACCGATAGAAAATAGAAAAAAAGACCCACGTTTTCTCAAAAAAAATATATATTTAAAAAAGTACATAACCTTTAACTTATAAAACGACTAAAATATAATAATAACTTGTTACTAGTCTAAATTACACGTAAATTTTATTTGTGGAACCTAGTTCTTTTTTCCTGGAACCTTCGGTTGTGCGATTTTCGCTTAAATTTCCGGTTTGGATCGTCGCGCTTCAATAAACAACAATAGTCCGCCATCATGCTAGTATTCCATCTTCCACGATTTCAGACTTCAAGCTCTTTCAAATCTTGCTAAAATCTTTCGCCTTGTTCTTTGCTAACGGCTCCTATATTTTCTGGGAAGTAATCAATGTGCGAATTTAGGAAATGAAGTTTAGTGCTTGTTTATGTCCCTTTTATTTTAGAATTGTATCTAGTTATGTCACAACAACAAAAGTAGCCATCTTTATCGTGGTCTTTAGCCTCTCTTCATAGCATAGGTGTAACGACTTTGAAGCTATTTTTCTGGCCTTTTAAATACTTGCGAAATTGTAATAAACAAGTCGAACAAAGTTTATGAGGTGTCGAAGTTTTGTCTTGGTTACTTAATTCGTGTCCAAAATAACTTTTGTAAATATTTTTCACTAACTCTGTAATGCTGTTTCATTGTTTTATCACCATAAAATTCCGGGAGATATTACAAAAACAATTCGTAGAATTTAAACAAGTTCGCAATGACATTTTAAAGTTCATGTTTCAAGATACAACTGTTAATTTTCTAAATCAGTGTGGGTACTTATACAAATACCCTTTGGTTTATCTTTATTACACCCTTTTCTGATAATATTTACAAAAATATGTATCTAATATTACTACTAGGTAATTTTTTTGATTTTATTACAAAATTAAGTCAAAATTACCCGATTTTAACATGGTTAAGGCGAATTACTTATACTTTTTATGTAGTAATTACCAAATTACTGATTTGCATGAATTTCTATGTCCCCTTACACTAATTAAATGCAATAAAAATAAAATTAAGTAATTTAATGACGTTTTATAAATTTCAAAAGGTAGGCGCTCAGACATTATGAAGCAAAATCTTAAATATTCAATATCAAAAAATCCTGACGTGTAGGATTTTTTTTATTATTTTTCTCGTAATCAGCACATCAGAAACTATAGAAAATGTTACTCAGATTTCAAAGAGGAAAACCATTGCAGACCTGTGTTATTTACGTGATTTTCAAATTATTACCTTTAAAACTTAATTCTCTATTAAATAAAACAAATACGAAAAAGTAAATTTTAAAATGACAGGCGTTAATTACTAATAGGTACTTATGCATTTTTATTTACATTTCAATATTAATTCCGGCTTCGATTAGACATGCTACATACGCATAATACGCACGGATTATGCCCGCGCCCATACTCTCAGCGACATTAAAATTGGGTCTGGGGAATGTTTGGCCCCTTGGATCGGTCTGTCCGTTTGCAAAACGTTTTAAAATAGTTGTCTGAATAACATATATAAAAATCAAGCATCAGAAAATAAGTGACCTTAATAAAAATTTTTCAGAGCTTTGAAGCGTCTGTAACGAAAAACCGCCGATCGCATGTGTCTGGGAGTAATGAATACTGATTTTTAACGATATTCTGTAAAATATATGTTAAAATCAGGTATCAGAATTTAAGTGTGGTGATCAGTGTTTTTATGTACCTTGATTAATTGCTACCTGAAAATTGGCCGTCTGGCCAAGGTAGCAACTAGTCATATGATCATAGTACACCCTACCACTAATCACTCGTATATATTTTGTCCATCAGAAAATGAGTAACGTCTGGGGGCTCTGGGATCTTCCTCTATAATTGAGCAATATGATATCCGTATTTCTTTTAGATCCGTGATTTTAGTAATAAAAATATTCAGGCTCATTTTATTGGCTTTTGTTAATTTTGTACAAAAATTATATTGAAAAGACCCGATTTTGGCAATTATCAGTGTGATCCTACCCAACACGACCACGGATGATAACCTTAATTTTAATGCGGTACTTATTCATGAAATAAAGTGTACTTAATTGTACTTATGAGTTTAAAATTTGTACTCACATATTTTCGCTGTTATAACATATAGGTCGTGGTCGTGCTAGGTAGTACCTTCTTGGCACGACCACTATAAATTTTAGGTATTTTTGAAAACTTTAAGATGGAGAATAATGTAAATAAACTGTACTGAATTGTACTCCATTTTATAGATAATTTTGGGCAGTCTTTACGGTACATCAATCGGCACAATGTTACGCTATTTCTATTTCTAAGTACGCAAAATCAAATAACATTACATTTCATAACACATAGGTAATTCGAAAGAAGGGATATAAATTTGGTTGAGAATATAAATATATGATCGTAGTATATTGGGTGTAACAAAACCTGTTCAAATTTCGTCACGTGACGTGGCATCAGTCATGAAATATTACAAAAATGAAGAAAAAAAAATCACATGAATACTTTAACCGTAAATACGTTTTAAAGGTCCTATAAATTTTCATTATCACCCTTTCTATCGCTACTGAGCGGCAGTAGAAATCGACAGCGACAGCCAGACGGGTGCTCCGTGTTTGTTTTGCCACGGCGACCATGTTACCTCGAATTGCCGCGGTTAAAAATGGATTCTTAATGTGCGACAATTTTTTTTTTGAATAAAAAAATTAACCCCCCTTTTTTATTAAATATTTGTATTTGATTTCCGATGCCAAGTCATCTCATGAAATTTGGAGAGGTAGTTTTGTTACACCCAAACACAGGATGGAATTTAAAGAAGGTAGTTGGAAGGAAAATACCCTTAATATTGATAATGGCAAGTTTTGTTGAAAGGAAACATTCCTTTATTTTCAAAAGTAAGTAAAACTGCATTTAAAGATTTTTGAAAAATCACCTGCTTGAGCCGGGAATCGAACCTGGGATATATGAAAAAAAAAACATCCTGTGTTTTATGATACCAACCGAAAGAGTCTTTAATAAGGAACAATTTATTTTAAGTAACATACTATCTTAAATTAAAGGAAGACCAAGTAAATCTGTTTTTATTGTAAAGCTTACACACTATCTGAAGAAAAAAAAGTCTAATTGAGATTCTTCTCCTTTTTTTGAAGTTGGTTAAAAAAATATTCTATTTTCTGTGCATGGGAATATTCGTTCTGGTCACTTAACCAACCAACTTCAAAAAAAAGTAGGAGGTTCTCAGTTAGACTGTTTTTTTTCTTCAGATAGTGAGTAAGCTTTACAATAAAAACACATTTTACTTGATCTTCCTTTAATTTAAGATACTACGTTGTTTAAAAGAAATTGATCCTTATTAAAGACTGTTTCGGTGGGCATCATAAAATACATGTTTTTTTACATCTCCCAGGTTCGATTCCCGACTCAAGCAGTGGATTTTTCAAAAATCTTAAAATGTAGTTTTACTTACTTTTTAAAATAAAGGAATGTTTCCTTTCAGCAAAACTTGCCATTATCAATATTAAGGGTATTTTCCCTCCAACTACCGTCTTTAAATTCCACCCTGTATAAATATTACGATCATATATTTATATTCTCAACCAAATTTATATCCCTTCTTTCGAATTACCTATGTGTTATGGTCTAAGAGCCCATGAACATCTACCAGTATGTATTTGACCAGACCTGAGGTTTTGTACACTGAGACTCCTATACCTACCATGCATTATGCAGTAACTCACTAAACTCTTAAGTGGAGCACGCGACGACTGCGCAGCCAGGACAGGTATCGATTTTTGACTAGTTTTAAATGCATTTGACCACGTTTGCCGTTTTAAAAAATGAAAATATATTATTATTGTTATCGGAAAATAAGAATGGCTGACCATTATAGTGAGTTTTACTTAGTGGCAGACTATTTTGAAAATGCCCAAAAAAATTTTTTTTAAAAGTATTTGACCAGATCTGCCATTGAAACATTTGGTTGATTATGGTCTTAAAAGCTTATATTCAAAAAGGCAGACGTCTACATAGAGCATTTACATAAAAAAATAATAAAATCTTACCCACTACTCGGTCAGATGAACACGCATTCCGTTCGCTGTTTTACATTAATATCAATAAAAATACTGTGGGACATTCACACACAACGCCATCTAGCCCAAACTAAGATAATGTAAGCTTTTGCTATGAGATTTAGACAACTGACAAACATACTTAGATCTTTCTTAATACATAGGTAGGTACTTACACATTATACATAGAGACACTTAAACCCTGAAACAACTATTTGTGGGTCAAACAAATATTTGTCCGACCCATGAATCGAACCCAAGACCTCAGAGCGACAGTCTGTTTCACTAACGCCCGCACCAACGGCGCAGTCGACAATACATGATATACCTATTTTACTTGCGAGTTCCTGTTTTATATTTTAAAGTAATGTTTTAAAATAGTGTTTTTTACTCTTTAAATTTGTCACGACGAATATATTACTACTTATACCTCCACGTATATATTTCAATACTATAGATGTTCCTGAGTAATTTCGAACTGCAAATGATTACTAAAAATTACCAGTTAAGCCCACCTGACGCTGATCAGTTTAAAAAAAGATAACAGAAATAAATTTCAGCGTACAAGAAAGTGGTAGATACGTTCAGTTTTATGCGTATTTAACTATATAAATTAATTAAAAAGACTGTAATAATTAAAAAACAACATGTGGTTCCAGTTAGTTAAGATTTAGAATTGTCTTTCTGGTAATTATAAAATACATTTTAAACCAGACATCAAGTATAGAAGATCCAGCTTAAAATTCACGACATTTTTGACAAATAAAGAATTAATTTAGTAGACCTTACGATTCCTGTGATCTAGATCAAGATGATAGTCTATTTGAATTTGCCTGTTAGTCCTCTAACTACGAAACATCGATATCGTCCAAATTAAATCGATCTGAAGTAAAGTTATTCTTATCGCACATTACGGGGTTGTTATTAGGTGCACTGCTACGACAAAATCTAATGGTCTAAGAGCCAGCGGCCCCCAGGCATTCGGTAAAGTATAAAAGCTGTAAGTTTCTCAATGTATGTCCCCAACACAGGTAAGAACGAACCCCGTCTATGAAACTTGGGTCGCGGTGGCTTTCGCCGGTATCAGGTAGTAAAGGTGTGTAAAATTGTGTGTTAAATTTGTTAAAGTATAAAACTCAGTTTTTACATATTTTACTTATAACAATCCTAAAAGTCACCTTGTCGAAAGCCAGACACTTCGTACGGTTGCAACCCTCTGCCAGACACCCTTAAAGTATATTTCATTATTACTATACTTACGGTATAGTATAAAAGCTGCAATTTATATATGTTATTTGGAGAACTATCAAATGATGTTTTCTCAATAGCCAGACAGTTTCAGTAGTTCCTTAAAAAGTTAAAGTCTAATGTAGGTGCGAGCGCGAGGGATATTATGTGTCAGAGGGTGCGAGTGAAATACCGCGTTCGGTCCACTGCGACGTTTTATTGCGCATCAGCTGTCATTAATTGTGTACTAGATGATGCGCGCGGCTTCGCCCGCGTGAAAATCGTTACCCGTTCCCGCTTCCCGTGGGAACATTTTCCCGGGATGAAAAGTCTATGTGTTATTCCAGATTATAAGCTATTTCTGTACCAAATTTCAGTCAAATCCGTTCAGCTGTTAGAGCGTGATTGAGTAACAAACATCCAAGTATCCAAACATCTTCACAAACTTTCACATTTATAATATTAGTAGGAAGTAGGATAATGAGAACTATTTTCTAGATTTACTATGAAAATTCACTATGAACAATAACTAAGAATCAACGAATAAATGTTTAGAAAATTCTTTTATAAAATTTTTGTGTTTAGGAATCATTAAATTAACACTCCAATAATATACTTAAATAATTATTTTAATAATAGTTATTGGAATAATATAATTAATCTAATACCTACTATAATTAATGGAAAAATATTTCGAAGATATTTTATGACTCGTGGTCGTCGATATCTTGAGTGTCCTCATCACCGCTGCTCCAATCTGTGGGTTGGTCCTTATCAGTATCCTCTTCTTCGCCAGTTTCTGTAATAATTAAAATAATGCGCGTGTGTAGCTCCTCTGGTGTTGCAAACGTCTATAGGCTACGGTTACCAACCTTCCGGTGGGCCGTAAGCTTGTCTGCCACCTAAGTAGTATAAAAAAAAACCTTGGATCCAGCTCTTCACCCAACTGAATCTGAAACTGGCGAAGAAGACGATTTTGATAACGACCAACCCACAGATTGGAGCAGCGGTGATGAGGACACTCAAGATATCGACGACCACAAGTCATAGAATATCTTCGAAATATTTTTCCATTAATTATTGTAGGTATTAGATTAATTATATTATTCCAATAACTATTATTAAAATAATTATTTAAGTATATTATTGGAGTGTTAATTTAATGATTCCTAAACACAAAAATTTTATAAAAGAATTTTCTAAACATTTATTCGTTGATTCTTAGTTATTGTACATAGTGAATTTTCATAGTAAATCTAGAAAATAGTTCTCATTATACACAATAAATGACAGCTGATGCGCAGTAAAACGTCGCAGTGGACCGAACGCGGTATTTCACTCGCACCCGCTGACACATAATATCCCTCGCGCTCGCACCTACATTAGACTTTAACTTTTTAAGGAACTACTGAAACTGTTTGGCTATTGAGAAAACATCATTTGATAGTTCTCCAAATAACATATATAAATTGCAGCTTTTATACTATACCGTAAGTATAGTAATAATGAAATATACTTTAAGGGTGTCTGGCAGAGGGTTGCAACCGTACAAAGTGTCTGGCTTTCGACAAGGTGACTTTTAGGATTATTATAAGTAAAATATGTAAAAACTGAGTTTTATACTTTAACAAATTTAACACACAATTTTACACACCTTAACTACCTGATACCTGCGAAAGCCACCGCGACCCAAGTTTCGTAGACGGGGTTCGTTCTTATCTGTGTTGGGGACATACATTGAGAAACTTACAGCTTTTATACTTTACCGAATGCCTGGGGGCCGCTGGCTCTTGCTCTATAAATTCAAATACCTATTTTGCAAATTTCTCTGAGCCCATGTTCCCTCTTAACTCATTTAACACTTAAAATTTTGACATGTCGAAATAATAAAAAAATATTAATAGTAGGTAATCGATGCTATTTATCAGCGTATACAGTACTATTTATGATTCTTTCATATGAAAATTATAATAGTAAAATATATAAAATTAGAATTATAAAACTTTAGAAAGACAAATTAGTTACAGATGCCTAAATTTTTTACACAGTACTTATCATGTGATTCCAAAGTAAACTAGGATTACCTTGATTGTGTTATGGAAATCAGACAACAGTATATTAATACTTGAATTTTTTTTTGTTAATACCTACATAGAAACACCCGGACTCTAGACAAATTATATTCGAAGCTCACATATTTTTTGTGGCATGTTGGGCAACAATCCACGACTTCGTGATCCGCATTTGGGCTATACGATCTCTAGACCAACGAGGCAGTCATATTTAATAGTTTTTCTGAGTTCAGGTGTTTCTATGTAACTTCTAGGTATAATGTGTACTTATGTTTTAAGAAAGATCTAAATATGTTTGTCAGTTGTCTAAATCTCATAGCAAGAGCTTTTATTATCTTAGTTTGGGCTAGATGGCGTTGTGTGTGAATGTCCCATAGTATTTTTAATGATATTAATGTAAAACAGCGAACGGAATGCGTGTTCATCTGACCGAGTAGTGGGTAAGATTTTTTTATTTTTTTATGTAAATGCTCTATGTAGACGTCTGCCTTTTTGAATATAAGCTTTTAAGACCATAATCAACCAAATGTTTCAATGGCAGATCTGGTCAAATACTTTCAAAAAAAAATTTTTGGGCATTTTCAAAATCGTCTGCCACTAAGTAAAACTCACGATAATGGTCAGCCATTCTTATTTTCCGATAATAATAATAATATATTTTCATTTTTTTAAAACGGCAATCGTGGTCAAATGCATTTAAAACTAGTCAAAAATCGATAGGTGTGTCCTGGCTGCGCAGTCGTCGCGTGCTCCACTAAGGCCCTTCGTACACTAGGCTACGCAAATCTTTGATACCCAAAGATTTTGGTCTCTAAGCGACTACCGCAATACAAATTCAAAGAGGTTCGTACACAGACATGCGTCGCCGACATTTTGTTCATTCGTCGCCGACGCCAGTCGCGCGCTACCTGCCGGTCGAGATCGTCGCTACTAATGTCGCTGCGATTTCCAAGATGGCAGAACAATTGACATAAATATTCAATTTGAATTTAGTATTTTTTATACCACTAAGGTGGCAGACAAGCATACGGCCCACCAGGACCGGTGGTCACCGCAGCCTATGAACGTTTGCAACACGAAAGGAGCGACTCTCGCGCTGCCGACCCTGTAAAAACCTTCTAAGACCCCTTTTGAAGAACCCCATACTTTAGGCGTTTGGAAAAACCGAGGCAGGGAGATCATTCCACAACCTAAGCGTGCGTGGAAGAAAGCCCCTATCGGATCTAACCGTGCTCGAACGCTCCGGACGTAGAGTGTGAGGATGAAATCCCTGTCTGTGGCGAGCGGTGCGATGATAGAACGTAACTGTGGGCATCATATCAAATAAGTCCTCAGGACACACACCATTGTACAGGCGGTAGAACACGCATAAGGAGGCAAAGTCTCTCCTGTCGCGAAGAGGTTCCACTTCACCTGTAAGCATAGGATCGTTGACAACTCTCACGGCTCGCCTTTGCACCGAGTCAAATGGACGAGGCTGATATTCTGGTGCCCCCGCCCAGAGGTGACAGCAGTACTCCATGTGCGGCCGCACTTGCGACTTATACAGAAGCAGTGTTTGCGCTGCAGTAAAGTACCGCCGCGCTCTGCTGAGCACACCGAGCTTCTTTGACGCCGGCTTAGCCTCGTCCACCAAATGACTCCGGAATTGAACCTCTCTGGAAATGTCAACGCCAAGGATCCCAATGCTTTCAGAGATAGTGAGAGATGTGCCCTGGAATTATGGCGGTACAGTAAATGGGGTTTTCTTAGCAGTGAATATACACGCAAACAGTCTACACTTTACATTTTTTTTTATATGGTTGAACGCAGTATTTCCTATTACGACGATTTCTTTGCTTTTAGTAAAGATAGTAAGCCAAAATCATAGTTTCGTCACTTGTGTCAGACATTTCGTAAATTAAATTAGTCTGAGACGTGTTGTCGCTATGTCTACAGTGGCAGAATAGACAAAATTGCGTCTTGAGATATCTCGTGTGTACGGTTCGTGCGCTACCAAATATTCGCGACATAAGTTGACAACATTAGTATCGAAGATTTGCGTAGCCTAGTGTACGAAGGGCCTTAGAGTTTAGTGAGTCACTGCATAATGCATGGTAGGTATAGGAGTCTCAGTGTACAAAACCTCAGGTCTAGTCAAATACATACTTGTAGATGTTCATGGGCTCTTAGACCATTATGAAATGTAATTTTATTTGATTTTGCGTACTTAGAAATAGAAATAGCGTAACATTGTGCCGATTGATGTAGGTACCGTAGAAACAAAACGTTTAAAACGGTATATAAAGACTGCTCCAAATCTATATATATAAAAATCAATGCCACTTTTCGTTGTAATTTTATAACTCAAGAATGGGCTCACCTATCCAAACCATATGTTTAGGCTTTGTTTGGACTATTTAGTAGATGGTTTATGTGAAGTTTGCACAAAATCGGTTGAGCGGTTCTTCATTTATCACGCAAACGAAGTTGCGGGGGTCAGCTAGTTATCTATAAAATGGAGTACAATTCAGTACAATTTATTTACATTATTCTCCATCTTAAAGTTTACAAAAATACCTAAAATGTATAGTGGTCGCGCCAAGAAGGTACTACCTAGCACGACCACGACCTATATGTTATAACAGCGAAAATATGTGAGTACAAATTTTAAACTCATAAGTACAATTAAGTACACTTTATTTCATGAATAATTACCGCATTAAAATTAAGGTTATCATCCGTGGTCGTGTTGGGTAGGATCACACAATTATCACTTTATTTATAATATTGATAACCCTTTTAATTCGGTTCTTATCTATTTCATAATTCTAATATCGATGCTACAGTTTATCAAAGCCTTGCTAGGAGTCCTAATATCCTACCTAGCAATATGACTGCAGTAGTTACCTTATATTGACTGCGAAACAACAAGCATCGTAAATAGTCTGAAAATATAATATAACCGTCTGCCTAGGTGTTCCACGGTTAACTTTAAAATAAATAATTCAGTAAGTAAAATTGCCTTACTAAAGGCATGAATAATGATGACATGACTAAAATGAAAGTGTAACTAAAATAGGTGTAACTAAACCTTGGAACGCCTAGGTGGACCTACATGACAGAAGTTAACCGTGGAACACCTAGGTGGACCAGGGGTACAAAGTTAACCCTGAAACACCAATGTACGTGACAGAAGTTAACAGTGGAACACCTTGGTGGACCAAGGGCACAAAGTTAACCCTGGAACACCTAAGTTAACCAACGTGACAGAAGTTAACCGTGGAACACCTTGGTGGACCAAGGGCACAAAGTTAACCCTGGAACACCTAAGTTAACCAACGTGACAGAAGTTAACCGTGGAACACCTAGGTGGACCAAGGGCACAAAGTTAACCCTGGAACACCTAAGTTAACCAACGTGACAGAAGTTAACCGTGGAACACCTAGGTGGACCAAGGGCACAAAGTTAACCCTGGAACACCTAAGTTAACCAACATGACAGAAGTTAACCGTGAAACGCCTAGGTGGACCAAGGGCACAAAGTTAACCCCGGAACACCTAAGTTAACCAACATGACAGAAGTTAACCGTGGAACACCTAATTTGACCAGGGACACAAAGTTAACCCTGGAACACCTAGGCGAACCAACTTGACAGAAGTTTACCGTGGAACACCTAGGTGGACCAGGGTCACAAAGGTAACCCTGGAACACCTAGGCGAACCAACTTGACAGCAGTTAACAGTGGAACACCTTGGTGGACCACGGGTCAGCAAGGGACCTTTAACGTACCTTACGTTTTTAGCGTATGGGGCTCCTCATTGTGTTTTCCCGGAGCAGATATTTTTTTACGTGTGAAATTCCTCATTGATGTTACTAAAACAACACTGTGCCATTCAACTTGGGTTAACGACTGTCATTTTACTGACAACCGGGTTTCATTTTGAGATTTCCCTCTCTACGCAATGGACCGTTTTGCGATAGTGTTCCCTTAGTCGCCTTCTCGTTATAAATTGCGGTGATTCCCATTAGTTCTTTAGAACTGTGACGTCATAGAACTGTTGATACGTTTTTCTCCCTGTTTTTCTATGATAGATCAGATGCAATTATATTTGTCCCATTTGTTCCATAGAAAAAATAATACTTTTGCTTAATTGGAAACCTCGATCTCCATGTTCTACAAGTTCCCTTTTTACATGTTCCTAAATGCCTTTCACACATTTTTTATTCCAACTCCTATTTCCATAACCAGTTTTACTTACATACAGTTTTACGTACCATCACAAAAGTATATTTTCATAAAATGTTGTTTTAACAATTATCGTGCCTTTTCAGAGCAAAAAAGGATGATTCGAGTGTTATCATCTTTGTAAACCGCCAGAACAAAATTGATACTCTGTGACGGTATTTCCACATCTAAAGCATCTTCGCAGCACAACCTAATAGAACAAATAGGACAAAATGTTTTAACAATTCTATCGTAGTTCTATGGAACATAAGGGACAAATTTAGTTGCATCTGATCTATCATAGAAAAACAGGGACAAAAATGTTTCAACAGTTCTATGACGTCACAGTTCTATAGAAATAATGGGAAACACCCATAAATTGGGGTGGCGATATTTTCTACTCTTTCCCGTTGCCACACGGGGCAAGAGTTTTTACTCCTAGGATAAAATAAAATAATTTCTGTAAGTACATAGGTGTCACCAGTTGGACTACTGTTGCAGAGGGACAGCTACAGCACCGTTACTGATCATTGTATCATCAGCAAAAGTAAGTTAGTATAGTGGATGTAACTCCTAATACACTGTCAAGAAAACTACTATTGGAGGGCAACTCTGGCCAAGGCCCTCGCTCTCTTTTTCGATGGTCGCAGGTCCCCTCTATTAGTAGAATAGTAGTGTCTGGCTACACCTCTAAGTGTTTTAGCACCATCAGAACATCGCAGGTGGAGACAATCTACTGTTCCGTCCCCAGTCCGTGACTGTTTGTAGAAGAGTGTGTTTGTCTTTAAAAAATTTACTAGAGATGGAAAGTCGGACACTGATGAGAGCAATATAAAAAAAATCTATTACAATAATGAGTGTGTAATATTGTACCTACTTAGGTATTCACCTTTAGTCAACCACTAGCGAGAACCAATAAAGGACTAAATTCACCCCTGACGTGCGTGAAGTAGGTACAATGCGCTAACCAGTAACTCGACCAGCTGAATATTTTCCATGACTCGCATTTGTATTTCAGGAGAAAGTGTCGAGATCTCTTTTGTATAATGATAATAATTAGGTATGTAGACTTTATTTGTCTGCTTATACATGTCCACTTCTCATAAGTGAGAAACGGCCGGAGAAGTTAAGACAAGGAGACTGTTTAAAATTAAAAATAAATATTTGTGGACATTCTCACACAGCAAAAATATTAAAATTGTTTTAAAATGAAATAATAATTAAATTGGAATTCGGGGGGCCTTCAATGGCTAACAAACTGAGTGGCTGGGTTTTTTTAAGATATATGGAACGAGCTACTCATGATTACGCTCTCTCTCATAGTCCGACCCAGATGGTACCACCTACTCTGCTGAACCTATTGCTGACGACTTGTGGAGCAAAATGTATTGTCGTTGCGATAGGTGCCTCACTGAGTATTTACGACCACTGTATGGTGCATGCTCGCATGCAGAGTTGAGGTGATACTGCGATCATGGCCCCCAGACTGGAACGGTCTTCACGATTGCAAACGAACGTTCCCAAAGAACCAGCTCTGCTTTACCGGTAGAGTTTCGTCAAACAGCGTCTGTGCTGTTGCTGATGAGATCACTTTTAGTATTAAATACCTATCTATTATAGAGGCCGCCATCATCCACAAATCTCGCCCCTAATTCAAGCGTAAGTGCACTGAGGCTGTTCAACGAGAACAGACTGTGTATCACGCCTGGGTCAGCATACAACAGAGTCACGAGGCCCTTTTTTTTATAAAATATGTATTAAGCTCGCCAAATTGACGTCGCCAGCCTGATGGAAAGTCGTGGCGCATCTAGCGATTGGGGGCCACTCTCACAGTCCGTAAGACTTCTGGCAGTGGTCCTCAAAAGGTGGCGGCCCTGTGATGTGCCTCTTGACGCTCCGCTTGAAGAACCCGTTATTGTAAGATGAGGGAAACACGTGTGCGGGCAGGTCGTTACAGGTTTTTATAGCGAAAGAGAAACGATCTTTTGAAACGCTCAGTTCTGGCGAAGATTCTCTCCACTGTGTATGAGTGGCATCTCTGTCCAGCACCCGTTGTTCGGAACCTTCAAAAGAGCGTACGTCTTATCCAATGGGCAACTGTCTTTATACCCTTTGGGTACGGAACCCTAAAATGGTAATACTTGAGAATGTTCACTGAGGGGGCCCCATCCAACGAATTTGCCGCGGGCCCCGGGGTTTGTAGTAACGCCTCTAATGCCCGTTTTTTCGAGATACCTACAATCTAAGAAGTAACTTGGAGGATAAAGTAAAGAACTTTGTGATACGAGATCGTCATTGGAATATGAAAGAAGAACGAGATGGATGATAAAATAAGAAAAGTAAAAGTAGAGTTATATTGGAAAAGCCAGGATCTGAAATAGATATATGTAGAGGCGTCCCGCAGGGTGACCCGCTCTCTCCCAGAATTTTTATAACTGTGCTCCAAGTACTATTAGAAATAGAAATAGCGTAACATTGTGCCGATTGATGTAGGTACCGTAGAAACAAAACGTTTAAAACGGTATATAAAGACTGCTCCAAATCTATATATATAAAAATCAATGCCACTTTTCGTTGTAATTTTATAACTCAAGAATGGGCTCACCTATCCAAACCATATGTTTAGGCTTTGTTTGGACTATTTAGTAGATGGTTTATGTGAAGTTTGCACAAAATCGGTTGAGCGGTTCTTCATTTATCACGCAAACGAAGTTGCGGGGGTCAGCTAGTTATCTATAAAATGGAGTACAATTCAGTACAATTTATTTACATTATTCTCCATCTTAAAGTTTACAAAAATACCTAAAATGTATAGTGGTCGCGCCAAGAAGGTACTACCTAGCACGACCACGACCTATATGTTATAACAGCGAAAATATGTGAGTACAAATTTTAAACTCATAAGTACAATTAAGTACACTTTATTTCATGAATAATTACCGCATTAAAATTAAGGTTATCATCCGTGGTCGTGTTGGGTAGGATCACACAATTATCACTTTATTTATAATATTGATAACCCTTTTAATTCGGTTCTTATCTATTTCATAATTCTAATATCGATGCTACAGTTTATCAAAGCCTTGCTAGGAGTCCTAATATCCTACCTAGCAATATGACTGCAGTAGTTACCTTATATTGACTGCGAAACAACAAGCATCGTAAATAGTCTGAAAATATAATATAACCGTCTGCCTAGGTGTTCCACGGTTAACTTTAAAATAAATAATTCAGTAAGTAAAATTGCCTTACTAAAGGCATGAATAATGATGACATGACTAAAATGAAAGTGTAACTAAAATAGGTGTAACTAAACCTTGGAACGCCTAGGTGGACCTACATGACAGAAGTTAACCGTGGAACACCTAGGTGGACCAGGGGTACAAAGTTAACCCTGAAACACCAATGTACGTGACAGAAGTTAACAGTGGAACACCTTGGTGGACCAAGGGCACAAAGTTAACCCTGGAACACCTAAGTTAACCAACGTGACAGAAGTTAACCGTGGAACACCTTGGTGGACCAAGGGCACAAAGTTAACCCTGGAACACCTAAGTTAACCAACGTGACAGAAGTTAACCGTGGAACACCTAGGTGGACCAAGGGCACAAAGTTAACCCTGGAACACCTAAGTTAACCAACGTGACAGAAGTTAACCGTGGAACACCTAGGTGGACCAAGGGCACAAAGTTAACCCTGGAACACCTAAGTTAACCAACATGACAGAAGTTAACCGTGAAACGCCTAGGTGGACCAAGGGCACAAAGTTAACCCCGGAACACCTAAGTTAACCAACATGACAGAAGTTAACCGTGGAACACCTAATTTGACCAGGGACACAAAGTTAACCCTGGAACACCTAGGCGAACCAACTTGACAGAAGTTTACCGTGGAACACCTAGGTGGACCAGGGTCACAAAGGTAACCCTGGAACACCTAGGCGAACCAACTTGACAGCAGTTAACAGTGGAACACCTTGGTGGACCACGGGTCAGCAAGGGACCTTTAACGTACCTTACGTTTTTAGCGTATGGGGCTCCTCATTTTGTTTTCCCGGAGCAGATATTTTTTTACGTGTGAAATTCCTCATTGATGTTACTAAAACAACACTGTGCCATTCAACTTGGGTTAACGACTGTCATTTTACTGACAACCGGGTTTCATTTTGAGATTTCCCTCTCTACGCAATGGACCGTTTTGCGATAGTGTTCCCTTAGTCGCCTTCTCGTTATAAATTGCGGTGATTCCCATTAGTTCTTTAGAACTGTGACGTCATAGAACTGTTGATACGTTTTTCTCCCTGTTTTTCTATGATAGATCAGATGCAATTATATTTGTCCCATTTGTTCCATAGAAAAAATAATACTTTTGCTTAATTGGAAACCTCGATCTCCATGTTCTACAAGTTCCCTTTTTACATGTTCCTAAATGCCTTTCACACATTTTTTATTCCAACTCCTATTTCCATAACCAGTTTTACTTACATACAGTTTTACGTACCATCACAAAAGTATATTTTCATAAAATGTTGTTTTAACAATTATCGTGCCTTTTCAGAGCAAAAAAGGATGATTCGAGTGTTATCATCTTTGTAAACCGCCAGAACAAAATTGATACTCTGTGACGGTATTTCCACATCTAAAGCATCTTCGCAGCACAACCTAATAGAACAAATAGGACAAAATGTTTTAACAATTCTATCGTAGTTCTATGGAACATAAGGGACAAATTTAGTTGCATCTGATCTATCATAGAAAAACAGGGACAAAAATGTTTCAACAGTTCTATGACGTCACAGTTCTATAGAAATAATGGGAAACACCCATAAATTGGGGTGGCGATATTTTCTACTCTTTCCCGTTGCCACACGGGGCAAGAGTTTTTACTCCTAGGATAAAATAAAATAATTTCTGTAAGTACATAGGTGTCACCAGTTGGACTACTGTTGCAGAGGGACAGCTACAGCACCGTTACTGATCATTGTATCATCAGCAAAAGTAAGTTAGTATAGTGGATGTAACTCCTAATACACTGTCAAGAAAACTACTATTGGAGGGCAACTCTGGCCAAGGCCCTCGCTCTCTTTTTCGATGGTCGCAGGTCCCCTCTATTAGTAGAATAGTAGTGTCTGGCTACACCTCTAAGTGTTTTAGCACCATCAGAACATCGCAGGTGGAGACAATCTACTGTTCCGTCCCCAGTCCGTGACTGTTTGTAGAAGAGTGTGTTTGTCTTTAAAAAATTTACTAGAGATGGAAAGTCGGACACTGATGAGAGCAATATAAAAAAAATCTATTACAATAATGAGTGTGTAATATTGTACCTACTTAGGTATTCACCTTTAGTCAACCACTAGCGAGAACCAATAAAGGACTAAATTCACCCCTGACGTGCGTGAAGTAGGTACAATGCGCTAACCAGTAACTCGACCAGCTGAATATTTTCCATGACTCGCATTTGTATTTCAGGAGAAAGTGTCGAGATCTCTTTTGTATAATGATAATAATTAGGTATGTAGACTTTATTTGTCTGCTTATACATGTCCACTTCTCATAAGTGAGAAACGGCCGGAGAAGTTAAGACAAGGAGACTGTTTAAAATTAAAAATAAATATTTGTGGACATTCTCACACAGCAAAAATATTAAAATTGTTTTAAAATGAAATAATAATTAAATTGGAATTCGGGGGGCCTTCAATGGCTAACAAACTGAGTGGCTGGGTTTTTTTAAGATATATGGAACGAGCTACTCATGATTACGCTCTCTCTCATAGTCCGACCCAGATGGTACCACCTACTCTGCTGAACCTATTGCTGACGACTTGTGGAGCAAAATGTATTGTCGTTGCGATAGGTGCCTCACTGAGTATTTACGACCACTGTATGGTGCATGCTCGCATGCAGAGTTGAGGTGATACTGCGATCATGGCCCCCAGACTGGAACGGTCTTCACGATTGCAAACGAACGTTCCCAAAGAACCAGCTCTGCTTTACCGGTAGAGTTTCGTCAAACAGCGTCTGTGCTGTTGCTGATGAGATCACTTTTAGTATTAAATACCTATCTATTATAGAGGCCGCCATCATCCACAAATCTCGCCCCTAATTCAAGCGTAAGTGCACTGAGGCTGTTCAACGAGAACAGACTGTGTATCACGCCTGGGTCAGCATACAACAGAGTCACGAGGCCCTTTTTTTTATAAAATATGTATTAAGCTCGCCAAATTGACGTCGCCAGCCTGATGGAAAGTCGTGGCGCATCTAGCGATTGGGGGCCACTCTCACAGTCCGTAAGACTTCTGGCAGTGGTCCTCAAAAGGTGGCGGCCCTGTGATGTGCCTCTTGACGCTCCGCTTGAAGAACCCGTTATTGTAAGATGAGGGAAACACGTGTGCGGGCAGGTCGTTACAGGTTTTTATAGCGAAAGAGAAACGATCTTTTGAAACGCTCAGTTCTGGCGAAGATTCTCTCCACTGTGTATGAGTGGCATCTCTGTCCAGCACCCGTTGTTCGGAACCTTCAAAAGAGCGTACGTCTTATCCAATGGGCAACTGTCTTTATACCCTTTGGGTACGGAACCCTAAAATGGTAATACTTGAGAATGTTCACTGAGGGGGCCCCATCCAACGAATTTGCCGCGGGCCCCGGGGTTTGTAGTAACGCCTCTAATGCCCGTTTTTTCGAGATACCTACAATCTAAGAAGTAACTTGGAGGATAAAGTAAAGAACTTTGTGATACGAGATCGTCATTGGAATATGAAAGAAGAACGAGATGGATGATAAAATAAGAAAAGTAAAAGTAGAGTTATATTGGAAAAGCCAGGATCTGAAATAGATATATGTAGAGGCGTCCCGCAGGGTGACCCGCTCTCTCCCAGAATTTTTATAACTGTGCTCCAAAGTATCATGAAGAATCTGAAATTGGAGAGTAAAAGTATATAAATAAATGGCAAATATCTTAGTAACCTCAGATTCGCTGATGACATAGTTCTCTTTGCGAAAACTGGACCACACCTTGAAAAGATGATAAGAGAATTACACAATGTCAGCTGCGAAATTGGTCTACAGCTAAACACAAGCAAAACCAAAATTATGACTAATAGTAAAAAAGTTCCGATAGTTTTTGCAAATGTTCCAATAGAATATGTCCATGAGTATATATATCTCGGTAAGCAATCATCATTTAAAAAATCTAGGCATCGAGATGAACTGAATAGGCGAGTAAATATGGCCTGGAATAAATTTTGGAGCCTAAAAGAAGTCCTATAATCAAATCTTCCTGTGAGACTAAAGAAACAAGTCCTGGACTCTTGTATTCTACCATCTATATCTTATGCACTGGACGTGGACACTCTCTCGCTCGAGACCATGGTGCTAGCCATGATCTCCAGCGAGAGTAAGTGGGACTGCGCCGCCTCTTTCTGCGAGCAGATCATGCTCGTGAAGGAGGCGGCGGGGCGGGTACGGGAGATAACTCTCCCACCCGAGTACCGCAGTCGGCGGCCCGGGCGCCGCCGACGTGTCTTCGCCGAAGACTACCGGCCTCCATGACCGGGGGTCTGAAAACGGTGAGAGGGTCGCTCGATCACCGTCCTCACAGAAGCAGCCCATGACGGCAGCGTGACGTGAGAAACTCCACATCCTTCCGAGGGCTTACCCGGGGCTCACAACCATAGGCTGTTGGGCGTTACGTGAGGTTTTTTGGTCGGTAGGAGTCTGGCATAACATCCATGAGAATTTTCCCTCACGTACAAAAAAAAAATCTCTATCTTATGCATTGCAAACATGGATATTCCACAAATTCACAAGTAATAAAATACTAAAAACCCAAAGAGAGATGGAACGGAGCACTCTCAAATTAAAATTAAAACATAAAAGAACAAATAGAGATAAGTTTAAGAAATACAACAAAAGTCATAGACGCTCTACAACACTGCAAAAAACTAAAGTGGAAATGGGCCGGTCATGTTTCACGTTTGGATGATGACAGATGGACAAAAAGGATTACCACGTGGAACGATCCATTGGGCAAGCGAAGTAGAGGCAGGCCACTGAAAATATGGTTGGGTGAAGTTTTGGAGACAGCGGGAATAAAGACAGAAAAGGCGATTGACAGAGACAAGTGAAGAAAAATGGAGGAGGCCTTTACTCAGTAGAGAGGTCCTTAATAACAGTTAATAATAGTATGATACAAATTTAATTAATGAAATATGTTATTTTTTGTATAAAAAATGTTATTAATTTATTTGATAACTAGCTGACCCGCGCAACTTCGTTTGCGCCCCATAAGAGAGAGTATTACCTGTTCCCGTCGCCTTGCGTTTACTCCCGTAGCGTCTCGTCGTTAATATTCAATACTACGTGAGAGAGAGAGAAAGGTTTCTCGTCGCGTGTATTCCCGTCGCATTATTTTTAAGAACAATTTCGTTAATGAAAGAGGTATCCCCGTGGCATTATTGTTGAAAAAAATTGATTGCCATTAAAATGGTTATTGTGCACCAACCCAAAGATAGACACATGTTATCACGCAATTTTTTTAGATCTTTTTTAAAAGAAACTATTTTGTGGTACATATTTTTTACATAACTATAAATATTAACGCAACGAAGCTCTCAAAAGGAATAACTTTTCCCCCGTTTTTGAAACATTTACTATTACTGCTCCGCTCCTATTCGTTGTAGCGTGATACTATATAGCCTATGACACTCCACAATAACGTAGCTTTCTATTGGTGAAAGAATTTAATAAATAAAATCGGTTCAGTAGATCCCAAGATTACCCCCTACAATTTAACAAACTCACAAACTTTACTTCTTTATAATATTAGATTAGATTAGAAGTATGGATATTGAATATGAATAGTTCTTGTGTTAAATTTATGTTTATAATTATATTTTATGACTAGCTGATACCCGCAGCTTCGCCTGCGTGAAATTTTGTTCCTAGACTACAACATATCTCTGTAGGCGCCAAATTTCAGCCAGATCCGTTCAGCCGTTACAGCGTGAAAGAGTAACAAACATCCACACTCAGAAACATTCGCATTTATAATATACCCAGTTAGATAGATTTCTGATTAACAAATTCATAATGCATAATAATATGAGCTAAGTAAATTTATTTATTAAATACATTTCTTAATTCAACGGCTAAACTACTACTTGACACAACTTCTCTTCTAAGCAATTGACATCGTAACTTAGTTCCTTCTTCAGGTAGTCCCAGCCTACGACGGTTGGACAAACCGAACTATTGTAGGCTTTGTCCTCTTAATACAGATGGTCCATCCAAGACCTGGTAACGCAATAGCAATGTAAATTTCATCAGTTGAGCGTTCATGTTCATTGTAATAGCTCTTTTCAGTCCTGTCAAATGTAGTCTTATCTATGTAGAGGCCATTCCCGTATTTTACAAAGACTTAGTGAGTCTATTTCCTGACAGAATGCAGTCTGCACTATATGTAGAATAAAGTTCATGCCTTCCATGACCAGTCGCTTAGGGCTGCTGATCTTTGTCGTAAGAATTGAGCGTAGATGGTTACATGCGGTGTTATTTTATTGACCAGTGGATACTACCTGAAGCGTGGTCTTTCATTTTTTCTGGCTAGCCATCTTAGAATTTTCTAATTCTTTTCACAAATGTATTTTTGTCACACAAAATTTGAATAAATTAGCAATAATACTTCCATAAAGCATATTTGGTTAATATTATACCAAAATAGGGCTTTTTGACTTTATGACTATGTAGTAAAATCATCTGTTTGAAGTTTGAAATAAAACATAAATGAAAACGTCAATTGTGTTGAACTTTCACAAATTATGTGTCAAAATAAAAGTAATCTTTAAATATAAAAATCAATGCCACTTTTCGTTGTAATTTTATAACTCGAGATCGGGCTCACCTATCCAAACCAAATGTTTAGGCTTTGTTCGGACTATTTAGTAGATGGTTTATGTGAAGTTTGCACAAAATCGGTAGAGCGGTTCTTGATTTATCACGCAAACAAAGTTGCGCGGGTCAGCTAGTTTAAGTATAAAATAAGGGTATTTAAGGAGTATTGATATAAACTCCGGAGAAAATCAGCCCCAAAATAATTTACATTCCCTTTTTAGCTCGTTATAGTACAAATTTCAATAAAATACGAAACACGTCTTCCATCAATTAGGTTAATAATGCTATATGCCAAATTTTAAGTAGATTGGACCAAGGAATCACGTTGTCCCATACAAACTTTACCCTCATTTTTTATACCTTTGGAGGTGGAATTTGCAAAAATGTTAAAATTACTTTTTTCAAATTGTAACAAACAACGTTCATGCTTAGTTTCATCATCGTACCATTAACCGTTTAAGCATTAATTGATAATAACTTTGGGTCTATATAGTTTGAATTCTATATTATTTTCCGGGATAAAAAGTACCCAGTGTGGTGCCCAGGCTATTAAAGAATAATTATACCAAGTTTCATCGTAATCGAACCGGTAGTTTTTGCGTGATGCCTGAACAAACAGACAGACAGACAAAAATTTTTTTAATCACAGTTTTGGGTTCGGTGTCGGTCTAGTAACACCCCCTTCTATTTTTTTTTTTTGATATTTTGAATGTACAGAATTTTCACTTCTACAGATTTTTTATAAGTATAGTAGTAGTTTTATAAGTATAGATTCAATTATAAGTATAGATAAGGTAATAAATTAAGTAAAGTAATTTTTATTAACAAGTAAAAATGCATGAAATGAATAATTTACTACATACTACAAATAAATAAAATTGGAGTATCTGTTTGTAATATTAAAATAACCGCTTTCTACTACATGCATATGAATGTATATACGGTACACATACCAAAATTTTTTTTTTTGTCTGTCTGTTTGTTCCGGCTAATCTCTGGAACGGCTGGACCGATTTGGACGGGACTTTCACTGGCAGATATCTTATGTAATAAGGAGTAACTTAGGTTACTTTTATTTTAGAAAAATTCTTTTATTTTAGAAAAAAATGCCAAAACCCAAAAAAAAACTAAATAAACTAAATTTTTTTATTACATTCCACGCGGACGAAGTCGTGGGCACAGCTAATGTCATACAAAATGAAATGAATGAAACTATAATAAAATATGTGGGTATATATTTTATTGTACCTAATTACATTTTATAGACTCTTGTGTAAGATTGTGCTTGTGCGCTAGGTTTTGGTGTATGATGTTGGCTATTTGGTTGTGCCTGTGTGTGTAGTCTGTCTGAGTGAGTGTTGTGCATGCTCCTGTAATATGCTGTATGGTCTCGGGCTGGGTATGACGTTTGCGGCATTTATCGTCTGTTAATAGGGAAGGGTCTTTTACTATATATTTTATGTATTATGTATTTGTTTGTATTTATTATTTGATCTTGTATAGCAATAATGAATCCTTCTGTTTCTGGGAATAAATAACCTAATTGAAGAAATTTATTTGATGCTATGGAATCAATATTTGTCTGTGGAAAGTCATGGGCGTGCCTTCCATGGAGGGTTTTCTTTCTTCAAGTATCAATCTTTTGACTTTGTGGATTAGACTGGTCTGAATTTAACGTGCTTGAGAACTCTTGTAAACTTAACGGGTGTGGTTTTTATCGTTTTCAGTTTTAGTTTTGTGTAGAACGCTAGTAAGTGCTTTAGTGTGGAAAAATTGTCTGAGATTAGAAATTTACTTTCGCCAAAAGTGTTGTATATCTAATAATCCTCGGCCTCCATTTTGTCTTTCTATGCCAGATTTAGGGTGTAAACTTATTTTATTTTGTTAATGTAGTAGGTACGTGTAGTTCTTTCTATTGTCTCAATATCCATTTTTAACCATTTTGTTATACCGAATGAGTACGTTAAGATCGGTATAGCATAATGTATTAAACGTTTTTATTTAGATTTTTCAGAGAGTTGTGTTTTACAAATACAGTTCAGTCGTTTTTTGTACTCTGTGGTCAATGTTTCCTTTATTTTTCCGTAATCAAACCCTTTTATAAAATATCTGTACAGATCCGTTGATTCCATTGCTGTTATCTCATTAATATCATCTATTGCGTAGTTGCCAGTTACTATTTTCCCTTTTACTATGTGTAATATTTTGCATTTGTCTAAACCAAATTCCATATTTATCTCTTTGCTAAATATTGGTGTTGTGTCTACTAATTTTAACACGCTTTTATTAGCTTCACTTGTAACTATGTATGTAAGAAAATCTTGGAATATTAATTTGACCCACTTCCCGTCCTCAGGCTGAAATTTTGCACACGCTCTGAGTTCTGATGACAATACATGACTAGCTAAAAACGTCATTACAAATCCAATATGGCGGCCTCCCCAAAATGGCGGACTGGCTGTTTGAAATCCACCCCCATGATATGGGTATCGAATGAAAGGGTCAGCTGTCAGAAATACGAAAAAAATAGTCACGTGACTTAAATCCAACATGGCGGACATCCAAGATAAACTATAAAAAACAAGCGCGTTATTTAGTTTTTTAAACTGTTAAAATTATTTCATTTCTTTGTCTGTTTTTGAATATAATTTAACTAGCTGACCCGCGCAACTTCGTTTGCGTCTCATAAGAGAGAAAGAGAGAGATTTTCATTATTTTAGAAATAATTTACGTTACTGTGATCGAAAACCTATAGATAGCACCCAAACCCACTTAGGTGGTAGCCGTAGGTCTGTTGGAAGTTCTGGGTTGACTACCGAGGGCTTACCCGTGGCTCCCAACCGTAGGCTGTTAAGCAGTAGGCTGTACGTGGGGTTTTTAGTCTATATGAGTCTGGCATAGCATATATGTAGGAATTTCCTCACTTTAAAAAAAATGTTACTGTGAGTGAACCTTAAAATAAAAATAAATAAATACCTAGGTATTTTGTTTTAGAACTTTTATAGAGGAACAATTTTGTAATAAATTATTTTTATGTAACTTCAACCATTTACGCAGAGGCGCAACGGATACTCTTATAACGACTAAATGTTTTTAGGCTTTCGAAACATTTCTCATTGCTGCTCCGCTCCTATTAATCTTAGCATTATGTTATGTAGCCTTAAGCCTCTCAATAAATGTACCTACTTAATATCGAACAGTTAAAGAGTTTTTGAAACCCTACCAGTAGTATAGTAAGGCTTGCCTTGGTATGATGTGATCATGGTCCCTTTGCAGCGTGTGTCCAATCCAGCCACACTTCCGACGTTTGATCTGTTGGTGGATAGGGGTCTCACTGCAGCGTTTCAATAGGCTTACGTTGGTGATTTTCTCGGGCCCGTATATACGAGTATCCGTTGGAGGCAGCGGTTGACGAAGACTTGTAGCTCGTAGCTGGTGCGAAATGTCTTTTAGTGACCTTCCATGTCTCGCATCCGTATAGCAGTTAGCAGTGCAGTTTTAACGTTTACTGTGTTTTGAGTGTCACTCTTCGAGTTCATTTTCGCGACTGTCTACGGGGCGCAGCTGTGTGAAGGTTGTTCTAGCCTTGGCGAGTCTTGAAATGATTTAGGGTACTCTTCTATCCCATCAGTTTCCGACACGACACTCCCGAGGTACGTGAATTAGTGCCTCCACCACATCTCCTGCGTCTGTCGATTTTATTTTCATTCGCAGCCTCATCCTGCACGTTGTTCTGCAGACATGCATGACGGCGTGTGTGTGCTTCAGCAGGTACAGG
The DNA here is from genome assembly GCA_933228765.1 of Miltochrista miniata. Lineage (NCBI taxonomy): Eukaryota > Metazoa > Arthropoda > Insecta > Lepidoptera > Erebidae > Miltochrista > Miltochrista miniata. The sequence goes on from OW121747.1 coordinate 25,122,940, forward strand.
TCATCGGCGTCATTTAAATCCTCCAGGATATCAGGATAGTCCTCATTCTATGCCGCGCCGCTTGTTCTTTGCGGTATTCAGCATTATACCATCTATTTGCTATGGACGGTTGTTAACTATCCTGTTATATTCATAACGATCATCTAAGGTTTGTGAACTCTATGTTTAATTTCTTTTTCAGAATATTGATGACATTTGATTGTTGTCATTTTTTACACGTTACGTCTCGCGCCTGAAGCGAAATATTCTAAATCTTTGACGTCTATTACATTGATACATGTACGTAATAAAATTCTAACACGCCGGTGTTTGTATGTAAATTGTTTATACTGAGGAAAATTCTATACTAAGGAAACGCTTTAATCATTAAGCTCTATTTCGATTAGGAGCAAACAGGGCACATTCACGCGCTACTTGATGAGTATGATAATAAATACCCCTAATTTCATTGACCTTATGTGACGTAAACAAAGTTGCGAGTTTCTTCTTACCTTAGCCTTAATCATTAAGCTCTTTTTTAATTAAGCAAACAGGGCAGATTCACACGCTGTATGATGAGTCTGATTAAGAAATACCTCAACTTTAATAGACCTTACGTGACGTAAACGAAGATGCGAGGGTCAGCTAGTTAAAAGATAAAAGAATACCTACTCTGTTAAAATTATGTTGATAATTTTGATAGCTCTGAATAGTGCACCCCATAGTGTATAATCGTTAATGAATCTATTCGATTATCGTTCCAGTAAAATTTGAAATCGATAGTAACAAAAACGTTTTTATTATCTACTAGCTGAGCCCGCAACTTCGTTTACGTCACATAAGGTGTATGAAAGGAAAGGTATTTCTTCATCAGAGTCATCAAGCAGCGTCTGAAACTGCCCTGTTTGCTTAATCATAAAAGAGCTTAATGATTAAGTCTATTTTAAAACAATTCAGTCCACGCCTTCGGCGCGGACTGAATTGTTTAAAAATAGTCTTAATCATTAAGCTCTTTTATGATTAAGCCAACACGCCAGTTTAGGTTCACTCACATTCAAAGAAACCCCTACAATTAAAATTTTCAAAATATCTGATTCTTAAAAGTGTTATAACTCTTTTATTTCTAAACCGATTTACATAAAACAAACGCTAAATGTTAACTGGAGCAAACCTCAACACAATAAAAAAAACCGCATTGCAATCGGTTGAGCGGTTACTGAGATTAGCGTGCACAACCGTACAGACAAACAGATATACAGACATACAGACATACAGACAAACAGACAAAAATTCTAAAAATCATTGTTTTGGGTTCTTTTGCGTTTATAAAGCCCCCTATCATATTTTTTCTTATTTATCTTCCATGTACAGACAGCGACCTGTTACGATTTTATTATATGTATTGATATATATAAAAACAAGAACTGACTGACTGACGACGTCCATATTAATTCAGGAGCCACCTTACATCTTTTAAATTAAATTCACGTAAGGACGTGACGTGAAATGAAAAAAAAAAAAAAGCCCTCTCACGACTACGATCTTGCGCATATTTTTTCGGTACCTAATGAACTTGTTCAATAGAATATACGCAAGCCCCAAATCGTTGTTGAGGAAGAGCCTCTTTTTAAGTGTGGAATCTAACATGGATGCTATGGAATCCTAATTACTAAGACCACAGGATGCCTTACAACTGTCTCGGAAGGATGTCCAGGGGCTCCCGGCAGACTTTGGCGACCACTTAGGCCTGCCTAGGGGGTTCAGGTGCTATCCCACGTCTGGGGAGCTATCTCGGTACTTGGGGAAGAGGAGGAGAGTTGGGTACTATCCGCCACTAAGAGGGGCAAAGAAACATGGCACCGTTTTGGCCTGATTCAGCAAGAACGGCGAGCAGCCAACTCGCCTTTCTCAGGCCGCCGAGTCGCCGACTGCGGAACTACGTAAGGATATTTCTCCCCGCTCCCTACCCGCTGCCGAGGAAGGGCCTTAGGTGAAATGAAACGAAAAATAAATCTAAATTACTATTTTAATTCTTTCAGGGGTGCACAACCTAAATCCTCATCCTCTTCATCACTACTCGAACCATCACCAAGGCAAATAATAAATTCTTGCTGTTCACAGATGTTATCAAAGTGAACATCGCGCTCCCTGTCCTCTTCAATATTTTTTTTCGTATGTTCTATGACTTTCCTCCAGTCATCCGCAGTAACACTCCGCAGTAATTATAAGTCGCTGTCCTTTGCCTTCGGGTACTTTTAAAACAGACAGTGCTGTGTCATCGGTCCATGCTTTCGGCACGGTGTGATTGGCATTAAGCCACGTCTCATCGAGAAAAATAACAAAGTCCCAATTTGTAATTTTTTTAGCTTTTCTTAAAAAATCTATGCGTGCCAGCATAATATCTGTACGCTCCATAACAATCTTTCTTTTATTCTATTTTTTGAACGAAAATCCAATATTATGCATAATATGGCGCCTTTTTTTTTTTTTTTTTTTTAACGTGAGGGAAAATCCTCGTAGGATGCTATGCCGGACTCTTACCGACTAAAAAACCTCACGTACCGCCCAACAGCCTATGGTTGAGAGCCCCGGGTAAGCCCTCAGGAAGGATGTCCCGTGACTCCCAACAGACCTACGGCCGCCAATGCGGCCTCGCCCAGGGGGTGGTTCGGGTGCAATCCCGCGTCTATGGGGGATTTCGGGTGTGACCCCGCTTCTAAGGGGGGGGGGCGTGCGTGAGTGCTCACGTCACGCTGCCGTCATGGGCCTGCTTCTGTAAGGACGGTAAGCGGCCCTCTCACCGTCCTCAGACCCCCGGTCATGGAGGCCGATAGTCCTCGGCGAAGACACGTCGGCGGCGCCCAGGGCGCCGACTGCGGAACTCGGGTGGAAGAGTTCTCTCCCGCACCCGGCCCGCCGCCTCCTTCGCGAGCATGACCTGCTCGCAGAAAGAGGCGGCGCAGTCCCACTTACTCCCGCTGGAGAGCATGGCTCGCACCATGGCCTCAAGCGAGAGAGTGTCCACGCCCAGACCCACTACGAGGACCTGTCGCTGTTGTGCCCACGCCGTGCACTCCACCAGCGTGTGGAGCGCTGTGTCATCGCTGCGGTCCTCGCAGTGCTGACATTCGGCCGTGGTTTCCCGGTGTTTTCGCCACAGATACCTACCGAAGCTACCGTGCCCGGCAAGCATCTGTGTCAACCGGTAGGAGAGAGCCCCGTGTCTTCTCTCCAGCCACTCGTCCATGACCGGTCTGACGGCCGCGATTGTGGCGAATCCCCCCTTTGGTTGCTCAAGTCGCATCTTCCATGTCTCCAGGGTTTCCTGGTGTAGCAGGGTCCGCTGGGCCTCGATTTCTCGAGACGCAGGCCTTTGGCCCCGCTCCAGCGCCTCCTTGCGCCATCTGAACAGTGACGCAAGGGCTCTCGCTTCCAGGTCCCATGGAGGGGTCCCGGCTAGGAGACATGCCGCCTCACCGGAGATCGTGCGGTATCCTCTTATCACCCTGACGGCCATCACTCTCTGCGGGCTCATCAGTCTAGCCACATTGCTGGCCGTCAGGGTCTCCGCCCATACGGGAGCCCCGTACAGGGCCATGCTTCGCACGATCCCAAGGTACAGTCTCCTGTAGGGAGCGTTGGGTCCCCTGATGTTGGGCATCAGCCGCGCGAGTGCGGCCGATGCTCCCCTCAGTTTTGGGACCAAACTTCGGAAATGATGTCCGAAGTTCCACCGGCCATCGAGTACGAGCCCCAGATACTTCATCGAGGGCTCGATGCCGATGCTGACGCCCCCCACCTGTAGGCTGGATTCCGCAGGTGGCCCCATCCGAGGTCCGTGGAAGCACAGAGCCTCGGATTTGTGAAGGGCGACCTCAAGACCCAGCCGCCGAATCCGACCCACGACCTGAGCAACCCCTGCCGTGGCCTTAAGTGCTGCGGCACGGTGCGTTGCTCCCCGCGCCGTAACGAGGGTGTCGTCGGCGTAACATGTTACGCCGACCCCTCTGAGCAACGGACCACGCAGCACCCAGTCGTAACCGATGTTCCACAGGAGCGGCCCTAAAACCGATCCCTGTGGAACACCGCACGACACATCTCGCCGACCCGGCCCTAGCCAGCTCGGGTAAGTTATGGCTCTCTCGGAGAGATAAGCCCCGACAATTCGACGGAGGTAGGGAGGCACTCCATGATAGATAAGCGCCTCCCTGACGCAGCTCCAGGGCAAGGTGTTGAATGCGTTGGCGATGTCGGGAGACACCGCCACCACCACCTCACCCTGTGAGACTGCTTCCTCCGTCAGGCCTCTAATGCGCATGATCGCGTCCACGGTGGAGCGTCCCTGACGGAAGCCAAACTGGCTATCCGCCAGATCAGGCCCCACGCGTGTGAGGTGCCCGACGAGGCGTTGTGCAATAATGCGCTCAAAGAGCTTGCACACCTCGTCGAGCAACACGATCGGCCGGTACCCTGATGGGGAATTTGCCGGCCGCCCCGCCTTTCGAATCAAGACCAGTTTCCCTGTCTTCCAGACCTTGGGAAACTGGCCTTTCTCGAGGCATGCGCTAAAGAGCCTAATTAGTCGAGGCCCAAGCTCTTCGAGAGCCAGGACCCACGCTCGGCCTGGAATGCCGTCGGGTCCAGGGGCGGTGTTTCTGCGGGATTTAAGCCGCAGTACAGCCGCCCCTAACTCACCCTCGGTGACTACGGGCACGTCGTTCTCACTGCCTTCCGCGTTGGGCGCATAATATGGCGCCTATAATATTTATATTATTTAATAACGTCCTTAATATTTAGGTTAATATTACAAAACATGCTTAATATTACAAAAAAAACTAGTAGATTCCCACGTAATCATTTTAATTTCATTTAAAATAATATAGTTTAATTCGATTTATTCGATTAATTTGTCTATGGTCAATTGTGCGGTATTCTTGGAAGACTTAAAAAATTATCTACTAGCTGAGCCCGCAACTTCGTTTACGTCACATAAGGTGTATGAAAGGAAAGGTATTTCTTCATCAGAGTCATCAAGCAGAAAAAATAAAAATAGTCTTAATCATTAAGCTCTTTTATGATTAAGCCAACACGCCAGTTTAGGTTCACTCACATTCAAAGAAACCCCTACAATTAAAATTTTCAAAATATCTGATTCTTAAAAGTGTTATAACTCTTTTATTTCTAAACCGATTTACATAAAACAAACGCTAAATGTTAACTGGAGCAAACCTCAACACAATAAAAAAAACCGCATTGCAATCGGTTGAGCGGTTACTGAGATTAGCGTGCACAACCGTACAGACAAACAGATATACAGACATACAGACATACAGACAAACAGACAAAAATTCTAAAAATCATTGTTTTGGGTTCTTTTGCGTTTATAAAGCCCCCTATCATATTTTTTCTTATTTATCTTCCATGTACAGACAGCGACCTGTTACGATTTTATTATATGTATTGATATATATAAAAACAAGAACTGACTGACTGACGACGTCCATATTAATTCAGGAGCCACCTTACATCTTTTAAATTAAATTCACGTAAGGACGTGACGTGAAATGAAAAAAAAAAAAAAGCCCTCTCACGACTACGATCTTGCGCATATTTTTTCGGTACCTAATGAACTTGTTCAGTAGAATATACGCAAGCCCCAAATCGTTGTTGAGGAAGAGCCTCTTTTTAAGTGTGGAATCTAACATGGATGCTATGGAATCCTAATTACTAAGACCACAGGATGCCTTACAACTGTCTCGGAAGGATGTCCAGGGGCTCCCGGCAGACTTTGGCGACCACTTAGGCCTGCCTAGGGGGTTCAGGTGCTATCCCACGTCTGGGGAGCTATCTCGGTACTTGGGGAAGAGGAGGAGAGTTGGGTACTATCCGCCACTAAGAGGGGCAAAGAAACATGGCACCGTTTTGGCCTGATTCAGCAAGAACGGCGAGCAGCCAACTCGCCTTTCTCAGGCCGCCGAGTCGCCGACTGCGGAACTACGTAAGGATATTTCTCCCCGCTCCCTACCCGCTGCCGAGGAAGGGCCTTAGGTGAAATGAAACGAAAAATAAATCTAAATTACTATTTTAATTCTTTCAGGGGTGCACAACCTAAATCCTCATCCTCTTCATCACTACTCGAACCATCACCAAGGCAAATAATAAATTCTTGCTGTTCACAGATGTTATCAAAGTGAACATCGCGCTCCCTGTCCTCTTCAATATTTTTTTTCGTATGTTCTATGACTTTCCTCCAGTCCTCCGCAGTAACACTCCGCAGTAATTATAAGTCGCTGTCCTTTGCCTTCGGGTACTTTTAAAACAGACAGTGCTGTGTCATCGGTCCATGCTTTCGGCACGGTGTGATTGGCATTAAGCCACGTCTCATCGAGAAAAATAACAAAGTCCCAATTTGTAATTTTTTTAGCTTTTCTTAAAAAATCTATGCGTGCCAGCATAATATCTGTACGCTCCATAACAATCTTTCTTTTATTCTATTTTTTGAACGAAAATCCAATATTATGCATAATATGGCGCCTTTTTTTTTTTTTTTTTTTTAACGTGAGGGAAAATCCTCGTAGGATGCTATGCCGGACTCTTACCGACTAAAAAACCTCACGTACCGCCCAACAGCCTATGGTTGAGAGCCCCGGGTAAGCCCTCAGGAAGGATGTCCCGTGACTCCCAACAGACCTACGGCCGCCAATGCGGCCTCGCCCAGGGGGTGGTTCGGGTGCAATCCCGCGTCTATGGGGGATTTCGGGTGTGACCCCGCTTCTAAGGGGGGGGGGGCGTGCGTGAGTGCTCACGTCACGCTGCCGTCATGGGCCTGCTTCTGTAAGGACGGTGAGCGGCCCTCTCACCGTCCTCAGACCCCCGGTCATGGAGGCCGATAGTCCTCGGCGAAGACACGTCGGCGGCGCCCAGGGCGCCGACTGCGGAACTCGGGTGGAAGAGTTCTCTCCCGCACCCGGCCCGCCGCCTCCTTCGCGAGCATGACCTGCTCGCAGAAAGAGGCGGCGCAGTCCCACTTACTCCCGCTGGAGAGCATGGCTCGCACCATGGCCTCAAGCGAGAGAGTGTCCACGCCCAGACCCACTACGAGGACCTGTCGCTGTTGTGCCCACGCCGTGCACTCCACCAGCGTGTGGAGCGCTGTGTCATCGCTGCGGTCCTCGCAGTGCTGACATTCGGCCGTGGTTTCCCGGTGTTTTCGCCACAGATACCTACCGAAGCTACCGTGCCCGGCAAGCATCTGTGTCAACCGGTAGGAGAGAGCCCCGTGTCTTCTCTCCAGCCACTCGTCCATGACCGGTCTGACGGCCGCGATTGTGGCGAATCCCCCCTTTGGTTGCTCAAGTCGCATCTTCCATGTCTCCAGGGTTTCCTGGTGTAGCAGGGTCCGCTGGGCCTCGATTTCTCGAGACGCAGGCCTTTGGCCCCGCTCCAGCGCCTCCTTGCGCCATCTGAACAGTGACGCAAGGGCTCTCGCTTCCAGGTCCCATGGAGGGGTCCCGGCTAGGAGACATGCCGCCTCACCGGAGATCGTGCGGTATCCTCTTATCACCCTGACGGCCATCACTCTCTGCGGGCTCATCAGTCTAGCCACATTGCTGGCCGTCAGGGTCTCCGCCCATACGGGAGCCCCGTACAGGGCCATGCTTCGCACGATCCCAAGGTACATTCTCCTGTAGGGAGCGTTGGGTCCCCTGATGTTGGGCATCAGCCGCGCGAGTGCGGCCGATGCTCCCCTCAGTTTTGGGACCAAACTTCGGAAATGATGTCCGAAGTTCCACCGGCCATCGAGTACGAGCCCCAGATACTTCATCGAGGGCTCGATGCCGATGCTGACGCCCCCCACCTGTAGGCTGGATTCCGCAGGTGGCCCCATCCGAGGTCCGTGGAAGCACAGAGCCTCGGATTTGTGAAGGGCGACCTCAAGACCCAGCCGCCGAATCCGACCCACGACCTGAGCAACCCCTGCCGTGGCCTTAAGTGCTGCGGCACGGTGCGTTGCTCCCCGCGCCGTAACGAGGGTGTCGTCGGCGTAACATGTTACGCCGACCCCTCTGAGCAACGGACCACGCAGCACCCAGTCGTAACCGATGTTCCACAGGAGCGGCCCTAAAACCGATCCCTGTGGAACACCGCACGATACATCTCGCCGACCCGGCCCTAGCCAGCTCGGGTAAGTTATGGCTCTCTCGGAGAGATAAGCCCCGACAATTCGACGGAGGTAGGGAGGCACTCCATGATAGATAAGCGCCTCCCTGACGCAGCTCCAGGGCAAGGTGTTGAATGCGTTGGCGATGTCGGGAGACACCGCCACCACCACCTCACCCTGTGAGACTGCTTCCTCCGTCAGGCCTCTAATGCGCATGATCGCGTCCACGGTGGAGCGTCCCTGACGGAAGCCAAACTGGCTATCCGCCAGATCAGGCCCCACGCGTGTGAGGTGCCCGACGAGGCGTTGTGCAATAATGCGCTCAAAGAGCTTGCACACCTCGTCGAGCAACACGATCGGCCGGTACCCTGATGGGGAATTTGCCGGCCGCCCCGCCTTTCGAATCAAGACCAGTTTCCCTGTCTTCCAGACCTTGGGAAACTGGCCTTTCTCGAGGCATGCGCTAAAGAGCCTAATTAGTCGAGGCCCAAGCTCTTCGAGAGCCAGGACCCACGCTCGGCCTGGAATGCCGTCGGGTCCAGGGGCGGTGTTTCTGCGGGATTTAAGCCGCAGTACAGCCGCCCCTAACTCACCCTCGGTGACTACGGGCACGTCGTTCTCACTGCCTTCCGCGTTGGGCGCATAATATGGCGCCTATAATATTTATATTATTTAATAACGTCCTTAATATTTAGGTTAATATTACAAAACATGCTTAATATTACAAAAAAAACTAGTAGATTCCCACGTAATCATTTTAATTTCATTTAAAATAATATAGTTTAATTCGATTTATTCGATTAATTTGTCTATGGTCAATTGTGCGGTATTCTTGGAAGACGCTTCACAACGATAAGTGGGCGGTACTCGTCTATGTGATACGGTATTTTTTTTGAGGTATTCTTGACATAAACAAATACGGTACTTCATAGGCGTGAGCTATCAAAATTATCATCCTAGTTTTAACAGAGTTATAGGTTTCTTCTTAACTACCTAAAAACTATTTTTACAATTTTTATGGTAATAATAGACATTCTTTGAAATTTTCATTTATGGTATTGTTGTGACGTTTGACATGTTTTAAGTACATAGGTATGGTTCAGAGATGGCGCTCGCGGCTACGTCAGCGTGAAATTTTATTTCCCGCTTCCCATGGGAACTTTAAAAAGTAGCCTATGTGTTATTCCAGACTGTATTGTATCCCTGTACCAAATTTCAGTCGGATCCGTTCAGCCGTTCGAGCGTGAAAGAGTAACAAACATCCACACTCACAAACATTCACGTTTATAATATTAGCAAGATAAGATGTCATCCATATAGATAAGGTGTGAATTTTTTCCTTTGTTGCCCGTGGCACTACCGCTTGGCACTACCAGTAGCGTCACGGGAAATTTTACTATCCCGTGGCACTACCGTTCCTATTGGCTGATTAAATCCATATAGTATAATTTCCCATGGCACTACCAATTACCAATGGCACTACTAAATACCAAACATATCAAATCAAGAGTGAACATGTTCTCACATGGTCCCATGACGACAATCGGTAAAACAAATGAAGATCGGCAAAACAAATGAAGATCAGTGAAACAAATGAAGATCGGCAAAACAAATGAAGGTCGATAAAACAAATGAAGATCGGCAAAACAAATGAAGATCAGTGAAACAAATGAAGATCGGCAAAACAAATGAAGGTCGATAAAGCAAATGAAGATCTATAAAACAAATGAAGATCAGTGAAACAAATGAAGATCGGCAAAACAAATGAAGGTCGATAAAGCAAATGAAGATCGATAAAACAAATGAAGATCAGTGAAACAAATGAAGATCGGCAAAACAAATGAAGGTCGATAAAACAAATGAAGATCGATAAAACAAATGAAGATCAGTGAAACAAATGAAGATCGGCAATGCCCGTGAATATTATATTATAATTATAACGGTATTTAATAAATATATTCCAGTTAAGGCGCTCCCTCACCGGAAGCATTCGCGCGTGATGTAACGTTACGAGTCGAGAATTACAGCAGTGAGGGAGGTGAACCGAGCATTGCAATGCGCACCTTGTAATGATACAAGACGAGGTTACATCATTGAGGGAGGAGAACCGAGCTTTACAATGCGCGCCTTGTAATGATACAATGTGTAACGTTTTGATACAACTCGTAACATCAATGCGCTTTGCGCACCTTGTAATGATACAATGTATAATGTTTTGATACAACTTGTAACATCAATGCGCTTTTTTGTTGCGGCTGGCCGGCCGCACACTGGTCCGGATTTTAAAATACGTACGATCTAAGATGTCAAATGCTTTTGGGAAAAAAATAGTAGTACGAGTACGAATTTCAGGTTAATATTGCAATCCAATATGGCCGCCGCGCCGAAATCACAAAATTTCATGATCGGTATCGTTTAAGGGGGTTTTTGGTATGTTGAGTACGAATCACATGATAATTTTGCAATCCGATATGGCCGCCGCGCCGAAATCACAAAATTTCATGATGAGTATCGTTTAAGGGCTTTTATCGTAGGCTGAGTACCATTTTAATGTAATAGGCCTTAATTTTACAATAAAGACCTTTTGCCATAGTATTTTCGAATCGCTAGTTTAGAAAGCCTTTTTTTTTTTTTGTTTAACGTGAGGGAAAATCCTCATAGGATGTTATGCCGGACTCTTACCGACTAAAAAACCTCACGCCACGCCTAACAGCCTATGGTTGAGAGCCCCGGGTAAGCCCTCAGGAAGGATGTCCCGTGACTCCCAACAGACCTACGGCCGCCGATGCGGCCTCGCCCAGGGGGTGGTTCGGGTGCAATCCCGCGTCTATGGGGGGTTTCGGGTGTGACCCCGCTTCTAAGGGGGGGGGGGGGGGCGTGCGTGAGTTGCTCACGTCACGCTGCCGTCATGGGCCTGCTTCTGTAAGGACGGTGAGCGGCCCTCTCACCGTCCTCAGACCCCCGGTCATGGAGGCCGATAGCCCTCGGCGAAGACACGTCGGCGGCGCCCAGGGCGCCGCACTGTGGAAAATGCTAGAACATTGGCTTATCATAAATCAATTTTACTTATGTCGTTAACGGTAGACTTTATTACGTTAATTAATTAGTTCTTAAGTTGAAGTTTACTATAGTGTAATCTTTTATATATTTTTTTTGTAGGATATATATTTTTTAATGCCACAAAGATAATGTTTCATAAGAATTATAAATTTACGTAAAAGGGAATTACTACATTCAAATTGATTTCCTGTAAAATTTTGTGGGAATCGATATCTATTATTACGCATTTCTGAAAAGCTTATTTTATGTAGATTTATAAACAATTATAAAATTGTAATATTTACGTTCCTATTTTTATGTAAAAAAATAAATAAATAAAATACGAAAAAAAATACAGATTTTTAAATTCATCGAGACTTTTAACAGTTACCGAAGACTTGCAAAGGCTTACTTTTGATGTTGTTTGATAGCCTAGACATTCATAAATATCATGATACAAAAATATGCTGCAACCATCTGCTATTTTTAAAGTTCTCACAAAAAGAGTGATGGAAGTCAGGAAACGGAAAAATACAATCTGTTGCGGTTTCCGAAGCAGACTATTTTTTTTACTAGTTTGTGGTTTGATTTTATATGAAATATATTTTAAACTAGCTGAGCCCGCAACTTCGTTTACGTCACATAAGGTGTATGAAAGGAAAGGTATTTCTTCATCAAAGTCATCAAGCAGCGTCTGAAACTGCCCTGTTTGCTTAATCATAAAAGAGCTTAATGATTAAGTCTATTTTAAAACAATTCATTCCACGCCTTCGGCGCGGCACTCACATTCAAAGAAACCCCTACAGTTAAAATTTTCAAAATATCTTATTCTTAAAAGTGTTATAACTCTTTTATTTCTGAACCGATTTACATAAAACAAACGCTAAATGTTGACTGGAGCAAACCTCAACACAATAAAAAAACCGCATTGCAATCGGTTGAGCGGTTACTGAGATTAGCGTGCACAACCGTACAGACAAACAGATATACAGACATACAGACATACAGACATACAGACAAAAATTCTAAAAATCATTATTTTGGGTTCTATTGCGTTCATAAAGCCCCCCTATAATATTTTTTCTTATTTATCTTCCATGTACAGACAGCGACCTGTTACGATTTTATTATATGTATTGATTGATAAAATGACATTTTATCTGCATTGCACATGAACGATTTAACGAAAGTGACAGCTAGGCCTGAAAACGAAAATTCATATCAATACGGACTTTCAACATTACATGCATGGATCCGTTGCATGGAAATGATATTACATATTTCCTACAACCTTCAGCTTACAGCAAGAAAAGAAAACTCTAGTACAAAAACGTTTTCGCGAGGAGCTAGGATTAATCATCGACAAACCACGACAAGTAAGTGGTAATAGCAATGATGGTAATACCGCCAGGAGATTCTTTTTCAATGCCGATTGTACTGCGGAATTTACAGGCGTGGATTTAAATTCGATTAAACGATTTCACATAATTCTACAAGCTCTTTCTTCGGGTATTATGGTAAACGCTGAAAAATTTGGTCAGTATGCCGCGGAAACTGCCAGACTTTATGTGAGAAGTTATGATTGGTATTACATGCCATCTTCACTTCACAAAATATTAATTCATGGTGAAAGTATCATAAAACATTTTGCTGTGCTTCCAATTGGTCAACTTTCAGAGGATGCGCAAGAATCCCGTAATAAGGATTATAAAAAAATTCGTTTGCATCATGCCAGGAAGTGCTCTCGATCAGTTACAAATGAAGATGTATTTCATACTCTTCTCTATACTTCAGACCCGTACATTTCCAGTCTCAGAAAAACATATAGCAAAAGTGTGAAGGAACTTGATGAAGATACTCTAGATCTTCTAAAAGTAAACGAGCTCATCTTAGATCCCGAAGTTCAGCAAGTGTAATTTAGCATAGGTTAAACATTTTCTCCTATTATTTTTATTAAATAACATTACAAATTGTTTTTATAATAACCGTAAAAATTCTAATAAGACAATATTTTTTTATTCAAGGTATTTTTTTTTTGCTTACTGAAATAGGAAAATTTGTTGTGCCCACGCCGTGCACTCCACCAGAGTGTGGAGCGCCGTGTCATCGCTGCGGTCCTCGCAGTGCTGACACTCGGCCGTGGTTTCCCGGTGTTTTCGCCACAGATACCTACCGAAGCTACAGTGCCCGGCAAGTATCTGTGTCAACCGGTAGGAGAGAGCACCGTGTCTTCTCTCCAGCCACTCGTCCATGACCGGTCTGACGGCCGCGATTGTGGCGAATCCCCCCTTTGGTTGCTCAAGTCGAACCTTCCATGTCTCCATGGTTTCCTGGTGGAGCAGGGTCCGCTGGGCCTCGATTTCTCGAGACGCAGGCCTTTGGCCCCGCTCCAGCGCCTCCTTGCGCCATCTGAACAGTGACGCAAGGGCTCTCGCTTCCAGGTCCCATGGAGGGGTCCCGGCTAGGAGACATGCCGCCTCACCGGAGATCGTGCGGTATCCTCTTATCACCCTGACGGCCATCACTCTCTGCGGGCTCAGCAGTCTAGCCTCATTGCTGGCCGTCAGGGTCTCCGCCCATACGGGAGCCCCGTACAAGGCCATGCTTCGCACTATCCCCAGGTACAGTCTCCTGTAGGGAGCGTTGGGTCCCCTGATGTTGGACATCAGCCGCGCGAGTGCGGCCGATGCTCCCCTCAGTTTTGGGACCAAACTTCGGAAGTGATGTCCGAAGTTCCACCGGCCATCGAGTACGAGCCCCAGATACTTCATCGAGGGCTCGATGCCGATGCTGACGCCCCCTACCTGTAGGCTGGATCCCGCAGGTGGCCCCATCCGAGGTCCGTGGAAGCACAGAGCCTCGGATTTGAAGTTTAGAAAGCCTAAACTTAATAAGCAAATCATTAAAATTTGCATGGAAACATGGAAACTTGATTTTATTATAAGACATCATAACTTTTGTTTAATTTCTTTTTCGAGCTAAAAATAAAAAATATTCAATATTTGTTATTTATTGTTGAGCCACGGTATTAGGGGCAGTAAATGAAAGTTCTTAAGGTCACTGTGATATCGTATAATGTCCGACTCGATACACAACTTTAAACCGACGTATAAATCGACCTACTCGCTGCCCGACAGTACCGTGACTGGCGAGTGGTTGGTTGTCATACAGGCTTGCGTAATATAATGCTGACATGCATTCCTGTGTTCCCACAGTATTCCCCCTCTTACTAAAAAAATAGTTAATATAATATTTTTATTAACATTTAAAAAAAATATCCCAAAAGTTATCTGGTCACCCTAACAACAATGTTTGTCGACTTTATCCGATACAAACTTATGGTCACCCTATCATTACAACGTACTTGATAAAAGATACAATGTAAACAATTATACACGTACAGTACAAAGGAAGGAATGTGCTGAGTTTACACCTACGCTTGTTGAGAACACAGTGCATGACTACTATTAAGTTTCTTAACCGACTAAGTACAAAAGGAAGTTATACATTGTTATGAATTTATGATTTACGTGTTAATAAAATGTTTTACAATTTAGCTCATTTGATTCACTTTACGAAACAAAAATATGGCATGAATGTAATATACACTTGAAAGTAAGTATACATAATTACACAAAAATCTTTGCTTAATTACACAAAAAAAAATCATATAATATTACACAATTATTAAAAAATTCACACATATTGTGTGGTTGGGTGTGCGACTGATGGTGTGGCTGTGTGCTCGCTCTTAACGGCACGACCTTCTTCCACCTTTAAGACTAAATCACTCATCGCTTTGTCTTTTACATATTTACTGCACTTTTTAACTACAACGTAAAAACTGGCTAAGCTCACTACTGCTATGACAATAAAGATGAGTATCCCTTGTAACTCAATTTTCTTTTCAATTACTGACCTCGCCTGATTGTCTGCACCAGTTTGTGCAATGACAACTTGGGAGTTTTTTGCATGTTGCTGCCCCATGTTAACCAAAATGGTCATTGAACTTGGGTGTCACACGTTACAATCATATAGCTATAATGCGCGCTAAAACTAACGTTACTTAAAATTAAACATAAAATGCTGAGATTGGTTTGCTCCAATTATTACTGCATAATTGTATTTTTAGTGATTGCTTACTTTTTCCTACAATTTTAACTATAACAATCATAGTCGGGTTTGTTTGTGACATTTCTTAACTAAAAAACTAAACTCTAATTCTCTTTCATACATTTTTTAGTGGTAGTTACCATGGTGTCCCGCTCTGCTATAGTTAATTATTCACCCCCTTGGGAGTCCACTGCGTACACCATGATAACGCCGTGAAACTCTTTCGTTCGTCACAACTCATCATTCCTCCTCTTTTATTCCTTTGCATAGTACCTACTAACTACAATGAAATCGGTTTACATATCTTTACCTGGCGTCACTTGTTTTACTAAACTCATTTTACAGTTTTATATTGAACGTACATAAAATGTTAGTTGCTTCCGTTTGTTTATTTGACCGAGCGACGTCGTGTTGCAAACATGTATAAATAATAGGTACCTACATGATAATTACTTACAGCATAAGAAACAATAGTTATTAAGGTGCTGAGGAAATATGGACTTTAGTAAGTATATAGAGAAAACTGCGTTCGACAACTAGTATTACTTGTTTACATGAATCGTACGGGTCGCCTTATCACTCTTCCACTTTGTGTGGTCCGAGTGGTAAGCGGAACGCTGTTTGAAGCATCAGTATTTGATCGTTCTACCATATAACTATCATCATTTATACAATATGCCGGTTTTAATCTATCAATTGATACACTCGCTTTACGACCAGCCATTTGAATCACATATACTTTGTTTCGTCTTTCTAATACGCGAAAGGGTCCGTCATAAGTAGGCTGTAACGGTTTGCGTACAGCGTCGTGACGTATAAAAACATAACTGCATTTCTCTAAGTCTGGATGAACAAATATATTCGATTTACTATTTTTCCTAGTGGTTACGGATTGGAATTCCTTAATAGTTTCCCTTAATCTATTAACGTACTCGCAACTGTCATCCAATTTTAAGTTATTTCGACAGTCATAAAAATCAGCTGGTAGGCGTAACGTAGTACCGTATGTCATTTCTGCGGCACTTATACCATTGTCGCTTCTGACTGCTGTCCTAAGACCTAATAAAACAATTGGTAACTCCTCAACCCAGGAAGGTGTGGTTGAGTTGCATAGGCGTGCGGTTAGCGACGTTTTTACAGCTTTGTTCCAAATTTCTACAGTCCCGTTGCTACAAGGATGATACGGCGTAGTTCTTAACTTTTCTATACCTAATAATTTCATAAGTGAGCTAAATAACTGACTTTCAAATTGGCGGCCTTGGTCGCTAGTTAGCTTCTTCGGGCAGCCAAAACGAGATATCCAAGCCTCATACAAGGCACGTGATACCGTTTCTGCAGTCATATCTCTAATCGGTATGCATTCAGGCCATCGCGTCGCCCTATCAACTATAGTGAGACAATATTTGAACCCTTCTGTCGACGTAGGCAGAGGTCCTATCAGGTCGACGTGGATGTGTTCAAACCTATCGCAGGGTGAAAACGTCCCTAAGGCTGACGTAGTGTGACGACTTACTTTAGACCGTTGACATTGTATGCACGTCTTGGCCCAATGCCCTACATCCTATTCATATCAGGCCAGAAAAAACGATCCCGCATGAGCTTACGCGAAGTTCTTACCCCGGGATGGCTCAAACCATGTATGGAGTCAAACGCTATTCGCCTAAACTTCTCTGTCAGATACGGCCTTAATCTATCATTACTCACATTACAATAAATTGCTTTAGAACTAGTAGGTAAAACTATCTTTTTGAAATTATCTTTGTGATTCACATCCTTTAATAAGTGCGAAATACTAACGTCGCATTCCTGCTCTCGAGCAAGTTCCTCGTAGTCGATCGCCGTGGGACAATCTATTGTTGCGACGCGCGATAACGTGTCTGCGACTATATTGTCCTGCCCGCTCAAGTGTCTTATATCAGTTGTGAACTCACTAATAAGCATTAAATGGCGTGTACGTCTAGGAAGCTCGTTTTCGTGATTTATCTTAGAAAAAGCATACGTTAAATGCTTGTGATCGGTGTATACAGTTAACTGACGTCCTTCAATCAAATACCGAAAGTGTTTGATTGATAGGTAAATAGCTAGAAGTTCTCTGTCATACGTACTATATTTGCGTTCCGTAGTCGACATACTTTTAGAAAAATAACCTAATGGATACCACGTATCATTAATACGCTGTTGTAAAACTGCGCCCACACACGTATTGGACGCGTCGGTCATAAGTGCAAGTGAAGCGTTTTTGACCGGATGCGCTAGTGTGGTCGCCTTGCAAAGACTCGACTTACATTCCTCAAAAGCTTGCTCAGCAATTGGAGTCCAGCTAATGGGTGTTTTGTCTTTCTTTTTGGAACCGTGTAAATAATTATGAAGAATGGATTGCGATTTAGTTGCGTTAGGTATATGCGATCGGTAAAAATTTACCATCCCCAAAAACCGTCTTAATTGTTCTACATTTTCGGGTTTGGGGAAATCAGTGATTGCTTTAATCTTGTCACCTAGGGGACTTATCCCGTCTGGTGTAACACGATACCCTAAAAAATCTATTTCAGACTTACCAAATGCGCATTTAGAGACGTTAATCGTAATACCAAATTTGACGAATTGCTCAAATAAGGCTTCTAAGTGTTTGCGATGTTGACTTTCATCAGAATCCGCGATAATTATGTCGTCTATATATGCAAAAATATGGTTCCTGGTCTCCTGGTCTAATCCCTGCAATACCGTGTGGTGCATGAACCGCATAAATGACTGTGAAGCCCCCCGAAGGCCGAAGCTCATTCTTGGGAACTCCCATAAACCTAATGGCGTTATGATTGCAGTCTTCTCGACGTCATCAGGTGCTACCGGTATGCAATGATATGCGCGATTTATATCGATTTTCGAAAATATATTTTTTCCTGCGAGAATATAAGTAAAATCTGATAACCTAGGGATTGGGTACCTATCGGGCTTAGTGATGGCATTAAGCTTTCGATAGTCCCCACAAGGGCGTATCTCCCCATTTTTCTTGGGTACGACATGGAGTGGGCTCGCCCATGGGCTTTTGGACGGGCGACAAATGCCTAACTCTTGCATTATGCGAAACTCTTCCTTGACCTTGTGATACATATGGGGTGCTAAGGGTCTAGCACGAGCAAATACTGGTGTTCCAGTCGTCTCAATATGGTGATAAACACCGTGATTAGGCACTTCCTTGTACGATGCAGGTTTAGTAATATCAATGTACTTACATAATAACTCGCGATAAGGGTGTGTTTCGTCCACAGTTTTCACCGTCGTACTATCTGCCTGGATGACGCTAGCAACACATTTAATATTAGTTACACCATCAATTAGTTTACCTGAGCTTAAGTCTACAATTAACCTATGATGAGCCAAAAAATCAGCTCCTAAAATAGGCTGTGTTACATCGGCTATGGTGAAACTCCAAACATAAGGTCGTCGCATACTAAAATCCAATGACAAAGTTTTATTACCGTAGGTTTTTATCTCGCTACCGTTTGCAGCGTACAGCTTATAATCGCTACATTGATTTATCAAGCGCTTAAATCTATTTACAGGAAGGACAGATATGTTGGCTCCGGTGTCTACTAGAAAATTAAGTCCACTTTTTCTGTCTTTTACACATAGGCGTTTGCAAGTTACTATACAAGTGTCCGCCCGCACTTGTACTCCAACTAGTTTTTTTCTTTATTGGTAATATTATTTTTCTTCTCCCATGCACAAGGCTGGATGCATTTTTTCGCCTTATCCTTGTACCGGAAATGATAAAAACAAAGCCAGTTCGGATGCCTCTGCTTAACGAATCGACTTCGGGAGCTCGAACGAGAATAATTATTGTGGTTACCTCTATTTGCTTCTCTTGACCTCGACCTTGACCTTTCCAGTTGCTCCAAACGCGAAGATAGTTGTGCGATCTGCGTTTCTAGCGAAGACTGGGATTGCGCCTCAGCATTAGTCCGTGTGCATACCTCTTGCACTTCGGCGAACCGGGTCGTTTCGACTATTTTGTCAGCCATACTTGCCAGTTTATCCGATTCCTTGACCTCGCTGGCGGTCAGAACGGCCTGCACTGCGGTTGGTAAGTGCCCCATCCACAGCATACATAAGGTTTCCTCTGAAAATTTCTTGCCAGATAGCTCCTTCATCCTCCGCAAGAGTTGCGAAGGTTTTTGGTCTCCCAGATCCAACTCCTTCAAAAGCTTATGCAGCTGTCGTACCTCGGACTCTTCATAGACCGTAAGAAGCCTGGCCTTCAGCGTCTCATACTTCTTGACTTCGGGTGGAGACAAAACAATGTCACTCACCTGTTCGATGTGATTTCGGCTTAATTTGGCTATGACCAGGTTGTACTTAGCTGCGTCGGAGAGCTTTTGACTTTCCACTACGGCCTCGTATTGCGCGAACCATAAACGTGGCGATTCTTTCCAAAAGTCCGGAATTCTCGACGATACCGTAATTTGTGCCAACGCGCTAGAATCCGTCGCCGCCTGCGTCGGTACAGGTATGGGATTCATTGTAAGGAATTTTGACGCGCACTACACTTTTACTAAAAAAAAACTGATTTCGAATTTTGATGTTACGTATTGTCCAAACGTTTCGGGTCACCAATGTTGAGCCACGGTATTAGGGGCAGTAAATGAAAGTTCTTAAGGTCACTGTGATATCGTATAATGTCCGACTCGATACACAACTTTAAACCGACGTATAAATCGACCTACTCGCTGCCCGACAGTACCGTGACTGGCGAGTGGTTGGTTGTCATACAGGCTTGCGTAATATAATGCTGACATGCATTCCTGTGTTCCCACAATTTCTTTTCGCATTTTTAATATACCTAACTATATTATTTCTTTTTTTTTGATCTGTTGAACTGATTTTTTTTGTTTTACGTGAGGGAAAATCGTCATGGATGCTATGCCGGACTCCTGCCGACTAAAAAACCTCATGTGCCCTGCCTAACAGCTTACGGTTGGGAGTCGTAAGCTCTCGGAAGAATACCCCAGGACTCCCAACAGACCTTATGGCTACCACTGCGGCCTCACCTAGAACTGATCTTCATTTGTATAAGCGACCTTCATTTGTTTTTACGATGTTCATTTGTTTTAGCGACCTTCATTTGTTTTAACCGATATTCATTTGTTTTAGCGATGTTCATTTGTTTTTACGATGTTTATTGGTTTAAGCGATCTTCATTTGTCTTGGCGATTCTCATTTGTTTTGGCGATCTTCATTTGTTTTAGTAATCCATTTGCTAGTAGTGCCACGGGAAATATTATTTCCCGTGGCACTACTGGCAAATGGTAGTGTCAACGTAAATGTACAATTACCCGTAGCCTTACTAGTAGTGCCACGGGAAAGTAAAATTTCCCGTGACACTACTGGTAGTGCCAAGCGGTAGTGCCACGGGTAACAAAGGAATTTTTTGTCTGTAGTTGTGTTCTTAAAGGTGGCAATTGTGTAGAAGGTGAGATAATGGGTTTAAGGCGAGACAGAATCACAAAGGACTCAAGGAATCTCCTTGATAGATTTCTTTCCGTATGGATATTTCTCTAGTGGTGATTTTACTCTCGCGTGTGTGTAATTTAAGGGTAGTTTTCTAAAAGGGCATGATGCGACGTAGAAGACTCGTAATTTTTGGATTTATTTTGTATATTTGTAATATCTGTATTAACCAAGAATGTGGGATGCTATCGAAGGTTTTTTTGTAGTCTATGTATGTACAGTGTACGTTCCTATTTTTTGCAGTTGCATGTTTGTATATGGTGGAGTCAATAACTAATTGTTCTTTGCATCCCACGTGGCCCCGTCTACAACCTTTCTGTTCTTCTGCTATCATATGATTATTTTCAATATGTGATGAAATATTTGGGCTATGGTAGCTGTCAGTATTTTGTATATTGTAGGTAAACATGTTATTGGTCTATATTGAGAAGGTTCAGTTGAGTTTTTGGTTTTATGTAGCATAGGTATAGGTTATTCCTGTGGCAATGAATTCAGGTATGTGTTTTTTTTCTAATATTAAATCAGTAAAATTTTTAGCTATGTGTTCATGTTGTATACCGTCACAATACCAGAAATCATAATGCCTTTATTTAAAATGCATTAGCCCAAAATACCCGAAATCGAAATATCAATATTCAAAAGGCCAAGTATATATAATATAAATAATTTAAAATGCCTTACGGTCGAATAACCGAAACCCAAAAAAATATTTACTAAATACCTAATCCTAAAATATTCAAACACAAAATACTTTATTTTTAACGAGAGGCAAATCCTACGTGGATGCTATGCCGGACTCCTACCGACTAAAAGCCACACGTATCCTACCCAACAGCCTACAGTTGGGAGCCCCGGGTAAGCCCTCGGAAGGATACCCGGGTTTAGGACCCGATTGAACGAAACGTCATTTAGCCGATGGGCCATTTAATGGAAAATACAAATGTGCGACAGCCATAAGATCGAACGTACAGTTGTACGAATGCCACAAGCTCTCTATGCCCATATTATGGTTAGGTTAGGTTGGAACTGTGACCATAGACGCGCGAAGGCGAGCGAGCGAAGCAAGCTTGCCGCGGCAGCGGCCGCCGAGCGCCACAGGTGCCATATGCAAGATAGTTAAAATGAAACAATAGTTACGTTCGATACACATCGAGTTGCGTTTTGAGAGAAGTTATCCACACATATTTTGTCATTCATTGTGAGGGTAGCTCACCAGAAATAAAAACCGGCCAAGTGCGAGTTGGACTCGCCCATGAAGGGTTTCGAAGCAGCAAGTAACATAATATAAAAGTTCGTTGTAACTTTTCATTGATGTTTTAACACGTTCGCAGTGGTAGTAAATATTCTACGCGAATATTGTGGCTTATGACATATAAAAAAAAAACTACCAACTCGATTTCGTTCAAACCAATTTTCGTTGGTAGATTTTATGGCAATGTACATTTTTTTTTTTTAGATTTATCATTCTCTTGGTTTAGAAGTTAGAGGGGGGGGGGGACACACTTTTTTCCACTTGGAAGTGTCTCATGCGCAAACTATTCACTTTAGAAAAAATGATGTTAGAACCTCAATAGCATTTTTAAAGACCTATCTATAAATTTTAGTTCTGAGTATGGGGACCCCCAAAATTAACTGCTTTTTTTCTAGTTTTATATAAAAATCTTAATGTGGTTCACAGAATACAGACAGACAGACATGACGAATCTATAAGGGTTCCGTATTTGCCATTCGGCTACGGAACCCTAAAAAGGGCTGTTTACATTAAAATAGTCATGGGTAGGTATCGGTAAGGATGTCGATAGTTTATTATAGTGGCATTGCTACAAACAAACTCATCCGGATTTAAGTTTCATTAATATGATTGATATTTAATTTACTCGAACTGTGTTATTTAACCTGTTTTTAGGGTTATGTGCCTATTTTAATATATAATATTTTCAAAATTTATAAACCATATTGAGTTGAATTTTTATAATTTTACTACACCTAAGGTACTTCACGCCAAACCGGGATGTTTACTGTGCAAGACGCCGAATAGCCCCTGCGCCGAATACCGTTCTCACCTTTGGGATGACTCTGCGAGGTACTTATTGGACGCGCTTGGCGCTATGCAGAGACGTGTTATCCGATTCGAATTATAGGTTGTCCTAAGGTGACGGTAAGCCTTGAGCCGTTAGCGCAGCAAAGAACCATAGCGTCCTTGGCTGCCTTCTACCGAATGTATCACGGCGAATGTTCTGAAGAGCCCTTCAACCTGATCACACCATCTCCTTTCCGATTACGAACAACACGTGTCGGGCAGAGGTGCCACTCATATACAGCGGAGAGAATTTTCAAAAGATCGTTCCTCTGTCGAACTATGAAAACATGGAAAAACCTGCCCGCACATGTGTTTACCTCATTTTACAAGAAATTAATTTTAAAGAAAACAAAAAACCCGACTGCAAAGTAAAAATACAACTAAAAAAGTTCAAAACGTTTTGTGGCCAAAAATCCGCCATTTTGATTTTCTAGAAATTTTATTATTTTTGGCCAGCCACTCAGGCTATAAGACGTGACAAAGAAATGGACATACATACATACATAGTCTCGAAAAACATTACCCTCCTTTTTCGGCAGGCGGGTAAAAATGTGTATCTTTCCTTAATTATGTAAATGTCACAAATAAACATGGCGGACCCTTTTTAAAACATCACATCCTGTACCTACTCTAAGGTGAAGTGGAAAGGAGTGCGCGTACCCGAAAAAATTACAGCTTTTTGTACCTATCAAATTTATTGTTTAAATCCGTTAGTCTTACAAGATAGAATTGAGAACCACTGGTTGAGTTTTTCAGCGATGGGTAGTATCGATAAATAACATAGACCAGGTGGTCCTATATCTACTTCCTTGCACAACCCTCCGACACGGTTTATGGGACTACCGGCTATAGAAAGTTTACAGGGCACCGTTTGTTTGAAATCGATTTGAAAGGATTTCAAACCTAGCAGTAGCTTGCATGAGGATTTCCACTTGTAAAAAAATGGAATCCTAATTATAGGATTAGCTTTTTACATGTGAAATTATTTCTAAATTAATGTTCACTGACATTAGTGACTGAACAATTTTTTATTTTTTTATTTCGCACATCTCTGCCGTGGGCAAAGGCAATGCATTCAATTTTATAAATAGCTACCTATGATTATTTATCTAGCCGAATAGGCCTTTGAATCTTGTTTTATTATTGTATACTATATAAGTGTGAAGTGATTTCACGGGCCCGGGGAACCTCAGTCTCGCTTTATAGGCAGTGCCAAGACGCGGCGTGCTGGCGCAGCCCGGGCCCATGGCCCCACTTCACACCCTTATTCTTTTTCTATTATATACCTCTATCGCACTAATGTTTAAAAATAAGCTTAGATGTAAATTAACATTCCTTTCTCATATTCACACTTTTATTTCTTTTTTTACACCGCTTTGAAATTATTACACGATTATGAAGTAAGTCTTTTTTTTTTTTTTTTTTTTTTCTCCTCTTACATTACCAATGAGATTCCTTCTTAACTAATTACATTTCTTAAATCTATAACGTACAGACTTTCAAATTTATAACCTTTTCTTTCTACCTATAAATTAGTTACTTTGTAGATCTGGAGTACAGCCCTTGCGCTTAATATCTGATAAATTTCTGTTAATGTCAATATTATCACAATATTGGGTAACAAAACTTTCACCTCTTATTTCTTAGTAGTGCTGCCTTAACCACCTTTTCACCATACTCCAAAAATACTGATTGGTGCTGTTTAAATAATAAACTAAAATTTTGAGCCTTAACTTCCACGCCGGTGACTATCTCCAGATCCACCCTATCGGCAGCGTGCATGGGGCAGGCTTGTAGTAGGTGGACGACCGTCTCCTCCACCCCGGGCTCGCAGGCACACGATGGGTCCTCCTTACACTTGAAACGTGTCAAGTATTCGGAAAACCCACCGTGCCCTGTCAGCAATTGGGTTGTGGTGCCGGCGATCGTCATCCTCCGGACGACACTGTATGCCTCCACTGCGCATGGGAGGAAAAGCTTGGTGACGGAGGCCTGCTCGCCCTCACTGTACCTTTTGCTCCATTTGTCAAGCGTACCCTGTCTTAGAGTACGCTTCACAAATGAAACAGGGTACAGTCCGTAGTCCGGTGCCTTCTTCAGCCTCAGAGCCGCCTCCTTGGCGAGCTGGTCGGCTCGCTCATTGTCCCCCAGCCCTGCGTGAGCCTTGACCCAGAATAAGGAAATTTCCTTACCCTGGGCCATGCCTTTGTGAATGGCGGTTCTGGCTTCAACCGCCAGGGGGTGGAGAGCATGACGGTTTAAGACCGTCAGGAGAGCGGCTCTGCTATCACTGAAGATGCCGAACGTGGACGCGCCTCGCCTGAGGATCTCACTGGCCGCTTTGCATAACGCCAGGAGTTCAGCCTGATAGACGGTTCAATAGGGCGACAGAGCAATAATTTAGAAATCATCGGAAAAAGAATCGGTTTCGAGCAGGATTCGAACCTGCTTCTAAAATCATTTTACGTGTGATTTTACATGGGATTTAGAAATCATTGTATCATTCATCATCAAATCATTTTACTAATTAAATCATGAATTTTAAATGTGGAAAAAGAATCGGTTTCGAGCTGGATTCGAACCTGCTTCTTCTCGCATACCGTGCAACGCTTTAACCACTCGGCCTCGCGTTTGTTTGAATTCCCACGTAAAAAAATTAATCCTAATTATAGGATTAAATGTTTTTACGTGTAAAATGATTTCTAAATTTATGTTAATTTAGAAATAATTTTACGTGTGATTTAACATGTGATTTCTAAATTAATGTTCACTGACATTAGTCAGTGAACATTAATTTAGAAATCATTTTACTAATTACTTAAATCATGAATTTTCAATGTGAAAAAAGAATTGGTTTCAAGCAGGACTCGAACCTGCTTCTTCTCGCATACCGTGCAACGCCTTAACCACTCAACCACCGAAACCTACTCGGTATGCGAGAAGACGCAGCTTCGAATCCTGCTCGAAATCGATTGCTTTTCCATATTAAAAAAAAATCGTTAATTTATTTGACCAGTTGAAACACTGCCAACATAATTTTGATTGGATTGATAAACAGTACCAAAAATGTACATAACGGTTTTATCCTCATTTAGGGCATATCATAAAAGAATCTAGAATATATGAGCACTATCATCATATTTTAATGATTATGTAAACTCGTTACTTTACAAAATAATTCATTGCGCTACCCGCGTATCTGTATGTAATTAAGATCCCAAAATCGAAATGTAATTTCATGTACTACTACTTAGATCGCATCAGTGTCGATTGGGCAAAATGTGTAATAGATAAGTGGTGTTTTTGAAAATGGCAAATTCGTTTTTGTGGCTGTGGCATGATTGCACAGGCTGCGTCAGGCGATAGAGTCGTAAGAGCTCTCTGCGTCTGAAACATTAGACGTTTGTGCGTCGTCGAGCACGCCGCAGCAGCTGTGGGCTATTTTTCTACGCACCGCAACGCTTAAACGTGAGTCGAAACTTTATTATTTATTGTAAAGTAAAATCTTTTTATAGTTTAAAAATGTCACGAAATTTGTGTTATTTGGTCTAGTTTAATTTCGAAAGCTTTTTGAATAAAATATCATTATTATTAAAATAGGCTACGAAAATTAGAATAAACGTAAATTGCGAATTATTGAAATTTTGTACCTATACTATATCATTTTTTTTTCAATAATTTATAAGTAATCTAAAAGTGGTTGTATATTTATTACCTATAAGATTTCTGAGTGAGTTTTTACTGTGTCCTCAAAATACCAAATGATATCGAAACATCCATAATTATAAAATTATTGCATACCGGTTCTTGTCCAAATCGTCTCTACATAAATTAATATTGCACATGATGTCATTTTACGTAAACTTGGCTGTGTGACCACGCATTGCTTGTACTTTCATTAATTTGCATTATTTAAAAAATACAAAAATGTAGAGAATCTCAAATCAATATCAAAATTTGATCAAATAGTCAGTTTTGCTATTTCTAAATTATTGCACAAGTAATGAGTCTTTATTTTATTTTTGTAACTATAATTTTATTATTGTATGTTACTATTTTTTTCCTTAAAATGCGTCAGCTAACGCAGACTATCTGATGGTAAGATTAAGTTAGGCAAATATGTAAATATTGTAAAGTCAAGCGGGTCAAATCTGTGATTTCTTTACGCGCCTAAAATCAAATTTGTTGTTAGTTTTGAGGTCACCTCACTCACGATTGCTAAATATTGAAAGCTATTAAGATTGTACATGGTCCTCTTGTTTATTCTTCGCAATAATTTTATCCCGAATGGCACGTTTACAAGGTTACTTATATCATGATTTGATATGCTAAATTGTTTGAATTGGTTATCACTCAAGACTTCTTTAGATAGTATAAAATGTAGTCGATTTTTCGATCAGTTGGCTATCTCTCGCTCTCTCTCTCTCTGTCCCTCAGTATCTCTTATTTGGGACATGATTTATGTACTCAAAAAATTACGGCGCTTTTAGCCCGGGATAAGGAGAGCCAGGGTTTGTAAGTTGAGTTCTGCTTAGTAAATTACCGACCCCTTTTATCGTGTGGAACTCCCCAACAATATCAAGACGGACTCGAACCAACAAATATTACATAATTCCTAACGTCGGACACCCTGGGAAGCTCCCCGGAAGCATGTATCAGGATTCCAAACTGAGAGATTATACATACCTAACGTTTCTCGATAGCACCGCAAATGGCCTCACACAAAATCTTACAGCAACAACCGATTGGTACACACAATGTCGTGGGAGATTTACAGAAACTAATTAGAGACCCGTAGGCCGTTGAAATTCGACGGCATTTTCTTTTCTATACATTATAAACTCTATCTATGTCAAAGTTCACGTTCACATATTTGCGTGTTTCTCCCTACAACGGTTTCGCTTCATATATACGTATACTCTTTTGTTTAGAATAAATGCACCTGATATCACAACACGATATTTCAAAATGAAATTGTTATATCGTGTGTAAATAATCCTCCCATCCACAAAGTAACAGCAGATTATTTCTTACTACATACTTGTCACCTAAATCATAATTATATCAGTCACGGGCAGGATTTTATACATAGCAGGAAACTTAGCCATCGAGACCTACGCAGTGTTTTGTGTGTTTGCTGACAGTGTAAATGCGAGACCTAGACCATGGTATTGCATGCAAATATTAACGTCGAATTGCGGAGACCGGTTCGTGTAGAACTGAGAACGTCTCAAAGAAGATCATATTACATTGAAATGTGTAATGAAGTAAATAAACAAAACTATGGCGAAATTAACTCGTGCGCAGCGTTTGGTAAATTATCGCTATTATAAACTTCGCACGCTAAGGTCAATTTTGATAGATTTGTTTATTTAAACATTTTAAGCCCTTACGGGAATTTTACCGGTTGACTTCAATGGGCAGGAATTCTTTGACACCCTTTTTCTGAAGATGTGTAGAATATGATTTTAATTTAAACGGATTAAAAAAAGTTGGCAACCGCGAATTTGTAAACGTGGATTAAGACGACCCCCTACCAGATGGACCAACAACCTAAAAAAGGTTACAGGGATAGACTGGATGCGCAAAACGCACGACCGTAAACTAGTATTTTATAATCGTACAACATTGAAACCGATCAAGGGATTCCAGTATCGTAAATATTATACACACTACGTCAAGAAGTTAAATACTTACTCAGTTGTTTACCAACCATATTGTTCGAGATACATCTAGATTTTTTTTGTAGTAAAGCTTCAATTCGATTGTTCGGAGTCCTGAGACATCCTTCCGAGGGCTTACCCGAGGCTCACATCCATAGGCTGTTGGGCGTTACGTGAGGTTTTTTAGTCGGTAGGAGTGCGGCATAACATCCATGAGGATTTTCCCTCACGTAAAAAAAAGCTTCAATCCGATAAAATTTTTAGTCATTATGAACAGTTATGACCGCACAAAGTTCAAACTAGTTTTACCGTAACTTAAAATAGCAGAGATCTGGGTCGTCTAGAATAATTTTGATTAGTTCTCATAGCGCTTCATTAAACGTTTTTTAATCTAACGAGCTGCAAAAAGCATGTCGAAATATATGAGAGAGAAATCATTGATTCTATTAATATTACAAAATTACCGGGTGATTCTCATCTATCAACACCTAGATACACCTTTAATAAGCGTCTCTTATTAAAGTCAGGACGTTTACACACCACACTTCGTAAAATTACACTTCTTAGAGGCAGAATGGGATAGAAATACTTCATTTCTTAGTACCTACCTATATTAAAAAAAATAGCAGATGACTCGGTCTTCCTTCTAACAACGCCTAATCAAAAAACCTCGCACCCAGAAATCGAAAATTTAGTGTCAGCTACCCTTTTATGCAGCTCAATCCAAAAGGAATGAATTTTACAATACATCTAAATCAGGGTTCCTCAATACCCTGTCTATCTATCATGTGGCTTAACCGCGCATAAAGTCGACCATCCTCTGCTCTATCCCACGAGAACACGTGATACTATAATAACAAACACCAAACTAAAACAGATGATCAATTTAAAAACAAACAATCAATCTAAACTTGATTTATTAGAATTGAGGCACACTCGAGGAGGCCGCTACATAGGTACGTGACACTGTCAGAGCAGCAGTATCCGAGTCATTTAACCTTTGACCTATCCTGTGATTGGTAGAAACTGCCCAGACTAAACACCGTGGTCGTTTAGTCGGTAGTCTGGTCCATCTCTAGAGCTGGAAGTCACATACAAAGCCGCCTTGCTGGCTCTGCAATAGGGACGTGGAAGAAAGTAAAAACATTTAATTGACACAAATTACAGGCAGAAAACATACAGTAATTGGTTTATATCTATCTTATAACTATGCATCAATAAGACTACAACTCAGCATTTACTTAGTGTGCACTGCAGCCCAAGGTTGTGACGCATGTTGTGACTGTGATGTGCCTAGATACTGTAGAGGTAGAGTGTAGATAGTCTAGATATATCCACCTCTACAAAGAAACAATGAAATACGAACATATCTCCTAGTAGGTAATGTACCTACTAAAAATGGACAAAGTACCGACTAGATTTGTTAGAATTCACTTTTGTGAAAAAAAAACGTTATCGCTTGTTGATTTTTTTAAAATTTAGACTTTAAAGCCACGTAGGAGCGAAGGCAACAGTGTTAAAGTTCATGTTAATGACCCCTTTTCATAATTTTGGTGCGTTATAAAAATAAAATTAACATAAGTAGGTATTTTTCTTAATCAATATTGATTCCTGAAACTGGTTTCACCAATGATACTTAGTTGTCTGCTTGCCAATGTTTTATTACTAATTCATTAGTCTGCGACGATTCGAAAGCAAATTTTTAAATATTTTTGGTAAACTATCCTTATTCAATCGTGAAAGATGAAAAACGTTAAAAAATAATTTTATTAACAAAACTTTAAAACACGATTTTTAAGCTCAATAAATAGAAGATAGCAATAAATGAAAAAAGTGATATATTTTTCATATATTTTGCATTATACCTAGATACAAAAAATTAATAAGATTTTCATTATTTTAATTTATATTTTCATCAATAAAAATTATTCAGTATCTACCTAATTATCATTACAATGAACGTAAAAGTGAGCAAAAAAGTGTTAAGAATTAGGTTTGCACATACTGTACATTAATTTAGGGTAGGCTTAACTTGATTTCATTAGGCAACGCACGCGCAATAATATGTTTGAGCATGTAATGATATTGCTAAACATTTTTTCATTCGGTAAACAGATAGGTGAAGGTCTATCTTAGGCGGGCTCTTGTAATAAAGGTACATGTGTAAGTTCTTAATGTTTTCATTTTGTTGTAATATTATAATTACAATTTGGCGAATTTTACAATTTGACAGTGACACATAAATAGGCAACATTTTTTAATGGACTATTGAGTTTCATACGTAAATTGTGAAGGTGTCTGTATTTGAAAAAAAAAACAATTTATCTATACCTCTAAGCCTCTTAGACCATATGCTAATAAATAAGTAAGAAAGTAATAAGAGGAAAGATTTGTTTCTAAACATTAAAGTCGAAAACCAATGGACTAATTTTGAAAATCTTTTCCTCATATGAAAGCCACATTATTCTGATGTACCTTCCCATCAAAGCTTTGCTTTGTCAGTCGTAATAAATGTTAAAAAGTAATAGCTTATTTCTTTACAATATTGTAAATACGGGCATGTGTATAAGTGCTACAGGGACCTTAGTACAGGCGAGGTCGTGGGCACTTAATAGTTACTTGACCGCTAAAGTGGTCAACAGGTGGGGTAAGTCTAGTAGTAGGAGGTGCGGACTAGTGGGGCAATGATCTCGGCGAACTAAACGAGGCCGCTAGCTATCAGTGTCAAGGTACGAATGTAGGATCGGTTAACTATACCATTACTATATTTACGTATCGTAAAATTAACGGAGTAATATAATATGCTAATAAACGTTTTTTTATGCTAAGCAGTTTATAATTTGATGTTTGGAGTGGTAGTTCACGGATGTTGTGTCAAGCAGGCTGAATCATAAGTACCTATATACTGTAATTTACTTACCAATTTTCTTAAAAAAATTGCTACAAAAATTCTCACGTATCTAATTATGTAATAATCTTAAGATTTTGTGTTTAATCTAATTTCGCACACAGTGTGCAAAATTAGATTGAAATCGTGTAATGTATTTCTATTCAACTGGACAGATATAATACGTAGTTTTATCTTATGCAAATAAAGTTATGCAGTTCTGCCATTACTTATTTATTATAGATACGATAAGTCTGTAACCAAAGAATAAGTAATAGGAGGTACAAATCCTATCCTATTACTGTATCCGGGAACTCAAATTGGAAGATTGGGACTTGAATTGCTGTGACTCTTTTATACCAAGATCTACAGCCATGACCAACACAAGAAAGAGATTTTGCGCTCTATCACAGGCTCTATCTTTTTATACTACAAACACAGTCTAATCGGAAAATTATAAAATAATACTTTGCAACTTTCCTTATATTAGGTAGTTAGAAGATAAATTGGAGGTTATCGAAAATATTAAAACCACCACTTTCCTTTACAATGTGGGAGACAAGAAAAGCAATTAAGTAACTGAAAATTCTATAGAATAAAAATAACGGGTCCATTGTGAGTCACGTTTCAACTCGTAAATCAGGTAGGTACCTACTTAGGTACACTTAAAGCAGGAAATTCACTTCAAAAAACCAGTCGTCAGGAAATCACGCACGAAATTGTGAATTACGTACTGCTGTTGGGCTTTGGAAAAAGTTAAGACAACAGGTATATAAGCATACTGTACCGAGACACATCATCATTTCCTTACCATAGCAGCTAAAATATAAAGACCACACAAAACTTATTTAAATCAATTGGTACGTGAGCAGACATATCTACATTTACATAGGTGGTCATTTTACGTTTAGAAAGATTTGACCTCGACTATAGTTTCGACAACATAATAAATGATATGCAGCACCTTCTCTAAAAAAGATTAGTTACTTGAATATTCCTTTTTTACTAGCTGATGTCCGTGGCTTCGCCCGCTTGGTATACTATTCCCGATCCCGCATCCCATGGAAACATATTCCAGGGAAAAATGTAGCCTAGATAGGTATATTCTATTCTTGTACAAAATATCCGCCAGACCCCTTCAGTATGATTGAGTGGATAATAAACATCCAAGCATCTTCACAAATATTCACATTTAAAATATACCTAATATTATTAGGCACGATCTTATTTTCAAAGTAGGTAGTAAATCTACTTTATTTTGGTATCTCTATCGCTGACATGAACTTCGCGACCTTACCTTAAGTTTATGCATTGCGAATGTTGTACCAAATTTTCGAGGGCATTGATTCCAAATTAAACTATGCGGTGACCGTCGTTTACAAAGAATTTATTTTATGTACAAGAAACAATATAATAGGCATGTGTGCATTGTGTGCAATGCAATTTATCGATTTGTTGTCAAAATCCGTGACGGTAACGGAAAATAGCTTTACAGTGTTAATTGAAATTGATCGATAAATGTTATTGATCGAACACGTTCTTAAATATTTAAACAAGCGATTAAGTTGTCGACTCTCTCATATGAGCGTGCAGTCCCTTTAAATGCACGCATCGCCTCTATGTCACTAGTCATGAACCTAATCTGTTAGGTTAAAAATACTGCGCCTATTGATTGCAATACGAAAATAGGCTTATCTTATTCTATTCATATCCTCATTCAACTCATTCGTTATGGAACAAAAACAAAATTAAGGCCCATACTAAACCTCTGCCTACCCCCTGCGGGTATAAATTTGTGGCTATTTGTATGTAAGAATGAAGAATGTAGCTGTAAATTTATGACACGCTTGCACCCGAAGCATTGGCCTTAGTGCCTAGTTCAACGGTCCTATTACATAACTAGAATTCCAGTTTTCCTTGTAGGTCTTAACATTCTCGAGTGACTTAATTTGTCAGTAAAACCTTGGCTTTTTAGTAGCCCAGGTATTTGAAATAGAGACTATGCACGCTGATATCTCCTATCAGATTTCGAATATCTCTAAGTCGCTTTTACAATTAGCCTGAGATGATTAGTAGCTTTTAGGTTTTGTTCATGAATGGTTTAGGAGTCAGCATAGAATAGTCAAAATTAAATATTTTTAAAAATGTAGTTAGGTTCCAAGACCCAACCTCTCTCTTGAAAGATCTCTTAGGGAGACTAGGAAGGTACCCGGCAATAAGTTTAGCTCAGCGCGTAATAGCCGGACGAAATGAAAATGGTGAAATAGGTAATACCTTCCTTTGGCTACCTCTTCGAGAGTAAAGACGTGACTCGGTATGTAGATAGTCAGCATAGAAAAGTCAAAAATAAATATTTTTAAAAATGTAGTTAGGTTCCAAGACCCAACCTCTCTCTTGAAAGATCTCTTAGAGAGACTAGGTAGGTACCCCGCAATAAGTTAAGCTCAGCGCGTAATACCCGGACGAAATGAAAATGGTGAAATAGGTAATACCTTCCTTTGGCTACCTCTTCGAGAGTAAAGACGTGACTCGGTATGTAGATACGTAAGAAGTTACCAAAGTTAACATAATATTGTAGTGACTCACAATCTCACATCACATCCAACTCGCATTGTATCTCTGAGTACCGGTTATATTTCAAACACACAAAACGAGTATTTTTGTAATATATTTTAATAAACGAACCTTTTTAGGACGAGGTTAACCGGTATTTGTTTGAAACCATAACTTGAATTTGAATACAAGCAAATCGTTATGGTCTAATGCGTAGTTTGCATTAAGACAATAATGTAAGATTTTGAACTCTGCAGTCACAGTACCTACCTTATGACCACAGTATAAATATGTATACAGTGTTATGACGGAGCTGAGGTCGGAAGGTGTAGTCGATACAATTTTCAACCGGATCTTATACTTACTATTATATTTAAACTATTATTCTTCTTAACACAGCAGTGCCATCAATCAAATTTACTTTAGATTGTGCTAATTTTATTTATGGTAAGTAGATAGCATAAGTTACTTCTATGGTTAACATCAGTTATCTGCCAGTGAAAGTCGTTTTTTTTTGTACGAAACCTTTCTTGCGCTAGTCTGGCGGCTCTTCATTTAGGGTTCCGTACCCAAGGGGTAGAAACGGAACTCTATTCATGAGAATTCGCCGTCCGTCAATCTGCAAGCCACGAGGCTGTTACTCAGGAAACGTGATGAAAAGAAAGATGAACGTGACAGCTGAAATGTTCATAAATGATGTTTTTCTGTGGCCGCTATTACAAAAAAATACTAAAATCAGAAAAATAATCATAATTGACGGGGGCTCCCATGCGACAAACGTGATTTTTTGCCGTTTTTGGTACGGACTCCTCCGTGCGCGTGTCCCACTCGCACTTGGACGGTTTTTTTTTAGCTGAGTCCATCACCTGAAACTGCATCAGACTTGCAATGCAAACGATTGTTTTTATACTATTTATTATTATGTTTATTATTTGTTTTATTGCGTGGTCAGGTCAAAATAAATTTATTGCTTTATGTATTGTAAAGACATTTAATTACCTAGTATTATTTAATAGTACCGGCACCGAATCTTACATTACGCAAAAAATATTCAAGGATTTTATTGACACGCATATGATATGCAAAGTAATTTAAACCAATGACCCAAATCCAATACATGTTCAATGTCGTAGGCAGCCACTTAAATAGTTATCTTGATCTTTGATTCGACAGAAGACATCCTTGCCTTCGAAACTCGCAATCCACTGCGGTCATGAAGTAGGTTGGTAGACTTGAGTGATAGCAGAACAATAAAGTCAAATAAACAAGAACCTGTTGGCAAGTCTGGAAAAGCTTCAACCCCAGTTCCACAGTCCATGGTATGGGCGCAGGCTTGTCGAGCCCAAGGCAATCGGTCTCTATGTCCTAGAGGCCTAAGATTGCTCTCTGTAATGGCAAAAGCGTGACGCGAGAGTTTCATGCACGCCTCACGCCCAAAAAGGTAAGGGATAAGAAAAGTCTCGAATACTGGGACCTCCTCCTGAGGAGGCTTTAATGTAAACATGTTAAAACTGTTTACGTTTAGATGACTACACTAGATGACTCTTTAGGACGGAACTAAACAGAAAAATAATGGAGCGCGTCAGCAGCTTTCCGGTCGTAGTCAGCAAGGAGCATTATTAACATCCACGTTCGATGCATTCGTAATATAATAAATGGATAAAGTAACGTAAAAATTATGTTTTAAAAAATTGGTCCTCTTTAAAAGTTCTAAAATAGCATATATCTAGATTTTAAGGCTTACTCATAACAACCTAACATGTCTATCTTTTAAGGTTCGCTTATAAAGCTGAAGAATTTGTTTGTGCTAGGAGTTAAAAAACTACTCGTTGCATTTTAAAAATCTATTTACAGTTTCATAGTCCATTTATTAGGGATGACTATAGGCTATAATATAACATTACGCTAAGACGAATAAGAGCGGAGCTTACCCGGAGATAGTGTAGTTCCCCAACAGTGAAAGAATTTTTCAAATTGGTTCAGTAGTTTCGGAGCCTATTCGATGCAAACAAACCAATAATCAATCAAATTAGTGTAGATTACAGAAGTTTCGCGTCGAACAACAATAAAGTTTACTTCGTCGCGAATACTTTCATCAACGATTTCAATTGTTCTTCGTCATGCGGCGATCGACACATCCGCAAATGTTAGATGCTTTATATTTTACAGTTGAGGAGGTTATTTTCAAACCGCATGATTTCCAACTTTTGAAATTTTTAATTTTATTGCGTCATCCGATTCTTAATACTAAATTCTATGGTCTAAAAAAAGTATTTTTTTCAAATCGAAGCAATTCCTGACTAAAATCAGCATTAAAAAGATGGGTTTGAATCAATTTGTATCATTTCCAATCAGTCATGGTACGTGCAGACACGGCGATACTCATTTTGTTACAAACTGTATCATTTCCAGTAAGTTATTATTTCTGAATATCTATTTCTAAACAAACTATAACATTTCCATTGAAAATAAATTCGGATGATGAAATCGATCTTAATTCTAACATCGATTCGATCATCGTAAACCGTCATTATTTTTATCTGGCAACACTAACGAGAAAGCCTAAGTCCATAACGGATTCCCAGAACTCCGAGAGCACTTGGGGATCAGCCGAGCCGACGGGAGCATAGGCTGCGGTCAAAAAAACTCTCCGCGATCCCCAGTTTTATACTTACCCACAGGAGTGGGTAGGTATAAAACTTGGGCCTACTAATCCATAATCTTTTACTCCAGAGCCCAAACGGGAGGAGAGCAAGACACCCACTCTCTTACTGGCATGCTTCTCTTGGCCCACTCCGTACCGCAAAGCCATTATTCCACCAGGAAGGTCAGCGATGCCACTCCCCTTCCGCTTAGTCTCTGTGACACATAATACATCCAGGCATCGCTCATTCATTACATCTATCAATTCTTGCATCTTATCTTCTATACACTCACATTCCACGGCGGAATGCGAAAAGCCGAGTGCCGGATAGGCATCCGGCACTCGGCTTTTCGCATTCCGCCAGACTTGGCGCTGCGTGAAGGGTCCCCGAAAGGGTGAATGCATGCGCATGCGACCTTTTTCGCCGCATGCGCATGCATTCGTACCGACACGGGGGCATACCGGTACGCATCGCAGAAATTATATTCCAATAAATGATGCGAGTGAAACTGAAACTGGAGATAATGAAAATAATTTAGATGAATGTGACTGTTTGGAATTTGATTGTGGTCCTTGAATTTGATATATTAAATTGTTCATTTTCCTATAATTCATATTTTATTTCAAATTATATCATTTCCAAATATTCAGTTTCTAATTAAATCTTTTCCAAAAACATTTTTTTCAAACTGTATCATTTCCAACAGTGTCAAACAAAATGCATAATTTCCATTTTTGTTTTTTTAATAACTCCAAAGGTTTTGCAAAAATATTCTAAATATTGGACATACCAACAGCTGGTATGTCATATGACAAAATGAAAAAATAAATCGGCAGAGAAAATATAAAGCCAGGCTATCAGTTGTTTTTCTCGAATATCTCAAAATATTGAAAAGTGGAAATGATGCAGTTTGAAAATAACCTCCTCAGTTATCTACCCCATATTCGGAAAAATTCTTGATGTGTGGCTTAGGTAATCTACATTATTATAGCGGATTAGCTGACCCGCGCAACTTCGTTTGCATGATAAATAAAGAACCGCTCGACCAATTTTGTGCAAACTTCACATAAACCATCTACTAAATAGTCCGAAAAAAGCCTAAACATTTAGTTTGGAAAGGTGAGCCCGTTCTTGAGTTATAAAATTACAACGAAAAGTGGCATTGATTTTTATATAGGTATATATAGATATAGATATAGATTGGCGAGAAGTGTGCTGTTCTTAGAATTAATCTATTGCCTGTAGTTACCTATACATAAATTACACAGGATTAAAAACGATTGAACAATATTTACTATAATAATACATTGCGAGAAAAAAATACAATATTATAAGGTGGTTTAATGTTACATTGTGTTTAAACTACATTATAATATAATGCAATTTTTCCACCTGCAATTCATCAACAAGTCAGTACTTACATTACTTATGTCAGCAAAAAGACTGTCCGAAATGCTGCAATCCAGATTATATGTTACGAAAATGCACTCATGGTATACTTACATAACTTAAAATGAGGTCTAGTACCGTTTGTCTGTAACATGAGTGAATCAACAATGTCAGTTTACAACATCGTGTTTACATAGCTACCTTATCACTGTCAGTTTCGACTACTCTTGATCACTATCAATGAACGGTTGCATAAAAGTTAAATCTTACTAATATTATAAATGCGAATGTTTGTGAGTGTGAATGTTTGTTACTCTTTCACGCTCGAACGGCTGAACGGATCTGGCTGAAATGTGGTACAGGGATACATTATAGTCTGGAACAACACATAGGCTACTTTTTATCCCGGGAATAAGTTCCCACGGGAAGCAGGAACGGGAACAAATTTTACGCGGGCAAAGCTGCGGGCATCAGCTAGTATAATATATTTTTGTTTGTTTTATCGTGGGTAAATCAAAATGGCTTTGTTTATAACAATATATTCGTAGTTTCAATTTGCCAAGATAATTATAGAGTCACAATTCAGTAAATATCATGAAAACGGACTTGAACGAAATATGGTTCATACTTAAATATACAAATATTATACAATACTAGCTGATGCCCGCAGCTTCGCCCGCGTAATATTTGTTCCCGCGGGAAGTTATTCCCGGGATAAATGGTAGTCTATGTGTTATTCCAGACTATAATGTATCTCTGTACCAAATTTCAGCCCGATTCGTTCAGCGGTTCGAGCGTGAAAGAGTAACAAACATCCACACTCACAAACTTTCGCATTTATAATATTAGTAAGATTAATTTTATCCCGACTTCACTTGTAAATAATTGAAATATGTTTTAAAAATATTTAACATTCACTCACCAATCTATATTTTTTTTTTACTTTAATAATAATACATACATAAGTCACATTACATTAAAAAATAAATAAAATGTCAATAATAAGCAATCAATAATAGCTTATTAGTCAAATAACCCACCCCTAACCGTTCCTGGTGCAAAGGTGCCCATAACCACTGTATACTGTAGTTTGACTCGGCCGGATTTTAGAAATAAATGCCTACAGCCGCGCGGTACGTAAGCATGCGATAGGGCTGCCCACCTACAGCATTTTAATAATATGTGCCTACTTTGACTTCCTATTTAGTATTGCGATTGTAAATATGTACATACATAGATTCATATAGTCACGCCTTTATCCCTGAAGGTGTAGGCAGAGGCATAGTATACGTCCACATTTTACCTTATAGTTTTACGTACGCGTTATAGATAGTGAGCCTAATGCAGTTGAATTTTGAAATTTTTCAATCAGCCCACAAGGCCTTCAATTTGTATTAAGGATTGTCGTTTTACTGACAACCGGCTTTCATTTCGAGTAAATATGAACCTTTTTTATTTAAACAAAAGAATACTTTGTGAGTAATAATATAATATCCCCGCAACGGCTGGCGGCGCGGGGCAGCGGCGTGGCGGCGCAGCGCCCGTTATCTACTAACGATTGAGTGAGACTGGTATAAAAAATTGAAAACGAGTAAGCGGCGTAGACAATAATAATCGGCTCATCACATGTTTCGTCAGTGATAGAATCACGGAATTCTAGTCTTTATAATCATTGCGTTAAATTTTTGATTTACAAAATTAAAACTATCTTTCGCTTTGAAAGTACTAGTCAGTCTCTAGTACACTAGTACTTTTCGTACATTGTCAATTTGTGTTTTTGGAAGTTCAAATTTGTCTCTTTGCGTGTAATAAAACTCAAAGGTAACAAAAATGCTGTCAATCAAAGTCATACGGTGCTTAGTGTAGGTACTGTAACATCGGTCATCCACAAAGAAATGAATACTCTTGAAACATACCTAAATCATTGCTCTCAATTAAATAACTACGAACTGACAACGGAACTAAATGTACTACCTACACGTACTAGAGTTCTGAACTAGTTTTTTTTTTGGATATTGTACTATATTGGATCGCACCGTTCACTGACTGAGCAAGCCACAAGTCTAGTTTTAAACACAAACATACCTACATCATGTAACTACCTAGTTCACTCGTGTCAATCACTTTGTTTAACTTTAGTCAACTAATAGTATAGTACCAATTAGTACTTAAGTAAAATCAATTTATAGTCTTACCTTTCGGAGTTTCCAGGTAATCTAAAAAACGTTATCTCTGGGTGCGTTATTGACGAATTCATGCAACCAAAACAAGCACAATAGACTCTAGTTGTCATATTAAATATTTTTATTAAATAAAACACGCGCGGTTACTATTTAAAAAACGACACTCCGTCCATTCGTCTACTCGGCACAATCGCGACTGCGGACGCTGCTTGCGTGCTGAAAGGCCTGCCGAAAACGAGAATCGTAGGTATAGCTTGCGCTTCGTCCGTTTGTAGGGAGCTACAATACTGGTTAAACAACATATTTATACTGTGCCATAACGTTAGCGGCATTACCACGTTGAATGGCTTGTAAATTAATATAACCTATTTTCTCAAAAACAATTTTTCGGGTGTCTCCTAGTACACTCTCTTTCTGTAAAAGCCAATTCGTACTCTTTCGGCCGCGTACTAAAATCTTGTCTGGTATAATAACCAAGTTGCAAACTGAACATTTCATAGATTTCTACTTTAGACACAGCACAGCAAGCAAAATAAAAATTTAACCAATTTTCATTTTATTGTATACATTTTCATGGCACAAACTTATATATTGGGCTAGGCTGCGCTGTGTACAAAGAAATTTCCCACAATTTTTATTGATTTCTGAATGAACGTTACCATTTTTACGTTTCCCATTTTATGGACGAGTATGTATTTGCTTTTCCTTTATCTTTTGACCAATTTTAACTATTCCTTATGTACTACTACGCAAGTATGCCAACACAAAAGGAAAGGTTAATGAACTTGGTACTTGACTGTCTCGGTGGCGCGGTCGGTAGTGTAAACGCTTGCTGCGCTTGAGGTCCTGGGTTCGATTCCCGGGTTGTTTCGGAGTTGAGTATTTAGAAATATATAGGTATCTATATCAGTCGTCTAAATCTCATAGCACAATCTTTTACCTTAATTTGGGCTAGATAATGTTGTGTGAGAATGTCCACTAATATTTATTAATAATAATCTATACTAATATTATAAAGAGGAAAGATTTGTTTTTTTTTTGTTTTTTTGTTTGTTTGTTTGTAACGAATAGGCTCCGGAACTACTGGACCGATTTGAAAAATTCTTTCACTGTTGGAAAGCTACACTCTTTGCGGTGAACATAGGCATATTTTATTAGAACATATTTTATTCCCGTATTCCCACGGGAACGGGAACTACGCGGGTGAAACCGCTTGATGTCCGCTAGTAAATAATAATAATATTTGTGGACATTCACACACAACATCATCTAGCCCAAAGTAAGCTAATA
This sequence comes from Miltochrista miniata, assembly GCA_933228765.1. Lineage (NCBI taxonomy): Eukaryota > Metazoa > Arthropoda > Insecta > Lepidoptera > Erebidae > Miltochrista > Miltochrista miniata. The sequence continues at coordinate 25,164,427 of OW121747.1, forward strand.
TAAGATTGATAAGACAGACTTTAACACGTTCACGGACAGTACGTCGAGAACCGTGCATCCTGACTCTCATAATATGGCACTACGGCTGTAGCCGGTGATTTTAAATGTATCAAAAGTAGAATTACGTTCACAGCCGAAGATTTTTCATTACACACATAGGAACGGCGTGACTCTGTGCCGTTTTAGGCTGTAATACAGACAGCTAGTGTCACATCAAGTGCACACAAGTTAAGTCTCTCACGCACACATTGAAGGACATTATGTCGTGACACTCCTTCTGTGGCCGGGCGATCTTACCTACTACCGGTTACGTCTTTGGCCGTTACTGCCGCAACACTTACTTGAAAAATCTAATAATGTGGCAGTCCGTCCGCATGCGTGGCGTGATACTATTTTGTATGAAAAATTTGTGTGTCATATCACAATGTTTTAGAAATGGTTTCTGTCCGTGAACGTGTTAATCATCGTATAGGTACCTACTTGTAATATTGTTCTCCAAAAGCATCCTTGAAAGCTTTTCATGCTTTGACTCCCATGCTTTGACTCCATCTAAAAGTTTTAGGGAAGCATAGCTTATTTTAGTTAAAAAAACCAATTCGTGTCTTACTGATCACCACATCCTCAAATTGTTATTGACACGTTAATACGTAATTCCAAGGGCACGTTTTAGTTTAAGTAAACATTTTTATTATTAGTTAACACAGGATGACATTGTGAAATACGTGTAGGTAATGGATAAGTAGTCAAATATCTAAGGTTATCTCAGTCTATTGCTTGACGTTAGCCTCTTCCAAATTTGCCATTTTCCTGTTAATCATCTTGTTCAATGTTCAGTCTAATAAAATTTCATTTCCCACATAAGCATATTATACGGGCAGATAGTGCTATCGTAATTTTTTTCATTTGAGTGCATTAAAATATATTACAATTTAATGAAGGTCTGGAGTCGATCTGATGATGGAGACGAAAAACAGTCAAGAGATAATTATATCTAATAATATCTGTTAAACCAAAATATAGGTACTATTTGTTTGTGCTAAGTAAATATTATTTTCAGTTTTTAGTTTTTGTTTGAAATCGGTTTCTTTGTAAATATTTTTTGTGTATATAATAATTTTTGTGTATATAATAAAAAATCTCGCAAAAAAGAGGCAGCATGATGAGCCTCGGGTCGCGCCAGCCGCTGTGACGAACTAGTGTGTGTCGTGATGAATTTCGTAAATCAAGATATTTTTTGTAATTTTTCTTCTCATCCTAACTTTTCCTTGACATTTTATTTCAGTTTTTCTTCCAAAATACAGCTTGTTTTATTGTAATTTTATATGAATACAGAGTTTCTAATGAAAATTAATAGATTTGTTTGATCAATACCCGTCTAAACTCATAATTAGCAAAGATCCGTTGTTACCCCACAGGAGTAAAGTTTGGATGAAATTGATCGGGTCTTGACCAGGGTAAAATGAGAAAGTGGTCGACAAACTTAAATTTTATAATTATTTTGTCCCTAAGTTTATGGTACCTAGGTATCCTATTCAATTCCAATAAAGGATTTGTGTTTAATTTTTTGGAATAGGAAAACCATTAAAACAAACTAATTTGTTGAACATCACGATTATTTTAGTTACCTATGTCTTCGCGCACATAAAAACAACAGTCAATTGTTTGTATTTACTTGCGGTTGGTTTGAAAATACTCTAGTAAAGAACGTGAGCTACTTCTTATTATTTACATTACCATCTCAAAGTAAAACTGTCTCGCTGTTTTAAAAAAAATACAATTTCGATTACAGTATGAATAGGTACGCAATGTTTGTTTGAAACTGAATTAGTTTTAGTTTTTAGTCGCATTTAAATCAGAACGTTAAAGGTCGGATAGAATATTTTATGATCCTTATTATCGAAGCAGTAGAAATCATTTTAAAAGTACGTCCGAAGTTACCCCCTGATGACATTTTTTTCACAACTGCCATAAAAAAGTATAATAATATCTTGTTTTTACTATCGTTTATCACGGAAACTATTAAGTTAACTAGAACAAATGAAATGAACAATTGAGTAACGCTTAATGAAGCAATACTGGCACTGTATTTTAGTCATTTTTCGTAAACAGGTGCTGAGAAAATCAGATTTTTTAAAAGCATTACAATTGGTCTAGAATCCGTACGCTCTTAACCCAATTACAATTGGTCTAGAATTGCAATTGGTCTAGAATGCATTACAATTGGTCTAGAATCCGTACGCTCTTAACCCAACATACTAGTAGGTACCTTACTGTTTCCTGACCTTGCACGTTGGGCTCGAATTCTGTAACAATCTTAACAAATAGAAAGGTATACATAGTATGAACCACGAGGGTTTAAAAGTTAGTTTGGATTTTTTGGAACATAATGATAAAATATCTACATACCTAAGTAGAGATCCGTTGACCATATAAATTTCTTGTAAAATAGCTATCTACACTCGAGAGCAATGAATCCGGGTCACTTAAAGAATCCTAAAAATCTCGGAAACTAAAAATGCTAGGTTAATGCAATAAATTGTATTTAATAGACAATGTAATACTCCTTAAATGAAGGTATTAAAACTTCTTAGTTATTGTAAAGTTATATCATAAAAAAATCAAATTTGAAAAAGGGCCACTTTCGAAGATGGAACTACGAAATTACAGCATTTGGTGTTGCTTTTGTTTGTAATCTGTCATTTATGTGGGTACATAAACCATGTTGATAGTGCTCTATATTCATTAATCAAGCTGAAATTATGTCGCTTACGCCTGAAGAATGCACCAGAATACTTACAATGCTGGAAACCGGCCGGAGTCAGCGCGATACAGCCAGGACTGTCGGTGTGTCGCTGTCAACAGTACAAAGAGTTCTCCGACGTTACGAAGAAACTGGTTCTAACCTACGCAGACCAGGAACGGGCAGAACCAGGTGTACCACAGCACGAGAAGACCGATACTTGGTGAACACCATGCTTCGAAATCGCTTTCTCACAGGAACTGAACTCACCAATCAGTTTCGACGCCTCGGAGGAAGTAACCCAAGTGCATGGACAGTAAGACGTCGGCTTGCTGAATCTAACTTAAAACCCCTTAGACCTGCAAACGGCCCTAAACTGGAGCGTGGGCATCGTATTTCGAGACTAAGGTATGCCCAGAGCCACGTAAATTGGAGTATTGAAGATTGGTCAAAAGTTATGTTCTCCGACGAATCAAAATTTATGCTCTACAAGCACGATGGAAGACACTGAGTGTATCGAAGACCAGGGGAAAGATTCAAGCAAGCATGCATCGAAGAAAAAGTAGCCTACGGTGGTGGGTCTGTACTTGTGTGGGCCGGAATTTCTTCTGAAAGTCGCACAGAGCTGGTGATCATAGAAAACGGCTCTTTAACTAGCGTAAGATATGTGGAAGAAATCCTCAATGATCACGTTGGTTCATTTATGGTCAATTTAGGTGAGGATGCTATATTTATGCATGACAATGCCCGACCTCATACAGGTAGGATTGTGAATGACTACCTTCAAGAGATGAACATTACTCGTATGGAGTGGCCAGCGCGCAGCCCGGATATCAACCCGATCGAGCATGCTTGGGACGAGCTAGGCAGATGCGTAAAACAACGAAACCCTCCCCCAATCACGCTTCGTGAGCTCAAAATTGCTCTCATAGAGGAATGGGAGAATATTCCCCAAAATCGTATAAGGAACTTGGTGTAGAGCATGCCAAACCGCGTAAACGCAGTAATGGAAGCACGAGGAGGCAATACGAAGTATTAAAATTCAAGAAAATCGTAATAAAGTTCAAAAATTTCATGTTTCCTATTTTTGTTTTAAGGAGAGATCGGCAGTTTTTTCTTTATGTAATTTTGTGTTAATAAAATGTATGGTGACTCATATTTTTTTTACTTTCATTTAAGGAGTATTACATTGTCTATTAAATACAATTTATTGCATTAACCTATCATTTTTAGTTTCCGAGATTTTTAACATTCTTTAAGTGACCCGGATTCATTGCTCTCGAGTGTATAAGCATTTCACCATAAACACTACGTAACGTGTCAAATTTTATACCTTTGAGCAATTGTCTTTAAAAGAGGTAGGTAGATATAAAGTTGTTGCGCTAAGTCTAAACGTAGTAAGTACCTTAATACTTCCTTCTGTATTCGCAGGTTCGGTCTCCTCTGTATTTCCGAAGCGGTAGACTGAGGATTCAAGACCACTTTTTGGTAAGTAATTAACATAATACTCGTATTTAATTCTGAAGTTATAATTTCTCTATGTCGTAATCAGATAGAGCTCGGCGTTGAAGTAAAAAGGTGTTTAAATTGAATAGGTATGAATTTTAATGCTATGGCTATAGTTATGTAATTTCATTGCGTAGGTCAAGGTTGCCCGGAAGTCCACAGACCGTGGTTTATGAGTGTGCGTTGTATTTCTTACACACACAAGTAGGTACACTCCTGCGTTCATGACCATACCATATTCCAAAGTTGTAATGAAAGGTAGGTAAATTCAAAATCTCGACTTGGTAGAAGTCAACATTTTTCGGCCGTTTCGCCTATCCCACCGGTCAATCCAATTAACGGCTATAGGCGTCACACAGTCGATGTAATCAACAGACATAGATTTTTACTGACTACAGTTCACGACTAGATAGAATTCAGTGTGAGAATGTGAAATATTATAAAAGAAAAAAATTTTCGCCATCGATTCTAATGCCCGCTTTCAACTGCGAGCGAGTCGGACCCATACGGACTCCGCTATACTCGTAACAAAGATTTTCATATATGTCCTTCCACCAAAGCGGACATGACATGTATTGAAAATCATCGTTACGAGTATAGCGGAGTCCGTAATGGGTCCGACTCGCTCGCAGTGGAAGGCGGGCATTAACCTGGGGTCCGCTTTCCTCCTTCTAAACCTCCACTCTTTTCGGACATAAGCAACCTGGAAAATGCAAAAACCACGCAATCCTGTAAGTATGATGTCATCTTTCCTGTAGGTAACTACAGGTAAAAAATATCGTTTTATTAATGTGGTAAGTCTGTATTATACTAAACCGGTCATTAAAAGCCAAGGGACATACTTCTATTGGATAAACCCGAAGGTTATTGCCTACAACATTTGATTGAAGCTAACGTATGGAAGAGAGAGAGTAGACCGACTGCAGCTTTGTAGGAGGAGATAATACATTTTTTTTTTATATACAAGGTCAAAGTTCATTAAAAAGGTTAAATACAATATTATACATCCAAGGTCCAAAACTTATCATTATTTTTTGTAATGGATCGATCAAACTACGCAACGAAAAGCTACTACTTATCCACTTTATAGGAAAATTTCGATTTCGTGTCATGTTCTAAAGTGGTATCAAAGCTGTCAACATGCACTTCCCGTTTAAAAATTTTGACTCAAAGAAAATGAGTTAGTCGTTTACCAAAAAAAAACTAAAATTTAGCGTAGTGTGCAGTGGAAGTTCGAAGAAGTGCTTCGAGAGAAACCGAGGACCAAAGCGTGTTGTAGAATTTAAGTAGGTACAAGTTAGTTTGTTACATCATGTATTATAATTATAACAGGTTCTACCAACAATCGAGATTATAAATCATAGTATTGAGCATAATAAAAAACAGTACTTGCTTATAAAAAATCGGGGATCTCCCAAATAATCACAAGATTTGAAGAGGCTAATATTATATTAACGGCTGTAAGTTTCTTACCAACGACTTGGCCGTATAATATGCCTCTATCTACCCCTTATGGGATAAATGTACTTATGACTATAATTATAATGATAAAGTCTAAGAATACACCTACCCCTGTACAACCTAACTGAAAATTTATTTCAGATCTCAGATAAATCAATACATATAATAAAATCGTAACAGGTCGCTGTCTGTACATGGAAGATAAGTGATGAACGCATTAAAACCCAAAAACAATGATTTTTAGAATTTTTGTCTGTATGTCTGTATATTTATTTATTTATTTATTTACACTTTATTGCACGCCAGATAAAAAAACTTAAAATAGGAACATTTGTTAAAAAGCAGTACAATGGGCGGCCTTATCGCTAAAAGCGATCTCTACCAGGCAACCTTTGGAAGGAAAAAGTTGGTTGCAGGTAATGAGTGGTTGTTGTTTGGCGTACTTCTAATTACAGTGTTTAATTGAGTTTCGTACATCAAATTGTCATTTCCTTGCTATACTTAACATATAAATACGACATAATATATACATATTATATATCTATGTATTATTTACACAAACATACTCTATACAAATATATATCTATAAACAAATATATATCTATAAATAAATATATATATATAAATATATATATGTATATCTGTTCGTCTGTACGATTGTGCACGCTAATCTCAGTAACCGCTTAACCTTAACCGATTGCTGAATATGCTGAACTGATAGCTGAATTATTTTAAAATAGTCTTAATCATTAAGCTCTTTTATGATTAAGCAAACAGGGCAGTTTCACACGCCTGCTTGATGAGTCTGATGAAGAAATACCTCTCCTTTCATACACCTTATGTGACGTAAACGAAGTTGCGGGGTCAGCTAGTTCTAAATAAAAATCGCGCGCACAATCGTGCGCCTCAGGAATAATTTGAAATATGCATGAATGTGCATCATTATCACTTCAATTTTTTGAACTAGAGTTTTTGTTTGCTTTTTGAACGCGAGGATCTGAAGAACTATTATTAGTTGGAATTCAAAAAATATTTTTGAGTTCTATAGTCCATTTATTAAGGAAAGTTATGGGCTATGTAACATTACGCTAAAACGATTAGGAGTGGGGCAGCAATGTAATGAAATTTAAAAAAAACTATGAGAACTGTCACGCGACGGGAAATATGAGGACACGAACAAACCCTGTACTCGCAAAACAAGTGGCGTATAGGAAGTGGCAGAGAACTCCCCAGCCATATTTTGCCACCGCAGGCTATCCATCGGCCTATTTACCTCCATGACTGGGTTTCTGAGGACGGCAGGTGGACTACTCGTAGTCTTGATAAGAAAAGAGCAAAATGGCGATATGGCGCGAGTTTCACGCTCGTCTCTTGCTTCCAGAAGACGATTAATACCCAGAAAGTGAGATCACACTCGAGCCCTTAGCCCCTTTTCACACGTGCCGATTGCCGGGTAGCCAGTGCCGGGTACCCGGCGGCCGAAGTGTATGGCCATGTACCTACTATAGCTTTCACACGTACCGGCGTGATTTGCCCGGCAACCGCTTGCATTCGCCGCCGGGTACCCGGCAGCGGCTACCCGGCAACGCCCCTTTTCACACGTACCGGTTGATGGGTAGCCGGTGCCGGGTATCCGGCGGCGAGTGTATGGCATTACCGGGCAAATCACGCCGGTACGTGGGAAAGCTATAGTACATGGCCATACACTTCGCCGCCTGCCGGATACCCGGCAACCGGTACGTGTGAAAAGGGGCGTTGGCGAGGTCGCGGTGGTTCTAAAAAGTTACCCGGAGTGCTGGGCGCTAGCATGTGGTTATGGGCGCAGACTAGGCGACAGTCGCGACGACATGTCGCGGCGACTTGTCGCCTAGTGTGCGCCTGCATCAGGTGACTAGTTGCCGCGACATGTCGCCGCGACTGTCGCTGATGTGCGCGACATGTCGCGGCGACAGACGTGGTACAAAAAACTGTCGCTCGGCGACTGTCGCCGTGTCGCCGCGACTCCCCTTGCTTGTCGCCGAGTCGTGGCGACATGTCGCGCAGTGTGCAAAGCTTAGAACAAAATGTATGTAAATTGACGCCCGCAGCTTGTCGTCGCGACATGTCGCCGCGACAAGACGCTCAGTGTGCGCCCACTGTTTAGTCGGTTGGAGTCCAGCATGACATTTATAGAGGTTTCCACTTGTCAAGAAAAATATTGTCATTTTCACTTTTTTTTATTGAAGTAAAACTTCTTTAGGCGCGGCTAGGCAGTAACTCAATTTCTTTTTCTGACGGAAGTAACGAATCTATATGAATTTTGAATAGCGGAAACGTAGGTTCCGCTATTCAAAATTCGAATGAATGATGATAATTAATAATTTAACATTTGATGCTGTCAATGGCAAAGAAGTTTTACTTCAATCGCGCGTAAAGGTTACGCACACACATTTTTTATTTGACATCACAAAATTTTTACAGTCTTTGAAAAGTGCAGCAGATTAGAAATACAGTTTTATGCAATGAGTTGGTACTTATGATGGTAGAAGAAAATTTGCAATAATTGACTCTGCCTGCCTTCTGAACTAGGCGGAGGCCTGTATCTTAGAGGACAGTGTTCAGTGTGCGTTGGATATAAAGTTGGATGTAAGCTTAGGACAGTATTCTTGTAACAAGCCAGTTCGGTAGTCAATGATTATTTAGTGTGTGAAGAAGCATGCATGGCGTTTGTGAGTGTGTATGTGTGTTTGTGTATGTGTTTGTGTGTGTGTATGTGTCCGAGTTTGCTTGTGTGTGGCTGTTATGTAATGAAAATTAATAGGTCTTTTTGAATTATCATCAATGAATTCTTCGATTACCGTCATTTTTATCTCCTAAAGCATCTATACATAGTTTTTTGCCAAGAGCACCTAAGACAACAAAATAAAAGGGGAAAAGTATTTTTTTTTGTTTAACGTGAGGGATAATTCTCATGGATGTTATGCCGGACTCCTACCGACTAAAAAAACCTCACGTAACGCCCAGCAGCCTATGGTTGGGAGCCCCGGGTCAGCCCTCGGAAGGATGTCCCAGGACAAAACGGGAACACTACACAATAGTTTTCTGCACACAAAAGGTACCATCCTAAAACTCATGTACATGTACATGCATCTCAACTTTACGATCAATTAGTAAAACACTAACTAATTTATTTAATTTAAAATACCAACCTACACAAAACAAATTCAATACCTACTTCGTAATAAAGCTTGTTCAATAACTTAGTTCTTAATTTTAATGAAAATACCTGGTCTGCTAAATTAAATACCTACACGAAGCTCCTCACCCGCCAAAAAATGCAGCCATTTTTCATCTCAATAACACGTCGTAAGTTTTAAAAATATTTTTATTAAAAGTGTAAGATCATGTACTATAGAATCGATACCGGTTGCGTTCTGAAAAACAAAATAAAATTACGCGTAATTTTATTTTGTAAACTTGCGATTAGTTTTTTTCGCATTCTAAATCTATATTTAGAATGCGAAAAAATCTAAATCTATGCGCACGACCGTGTCTTGTATTATGGCGTAATTTGGGAGAGGCCTTCTCGTACGTCCAGCGGTGGACTGTCATAAGCAGATTTGATTGATTTGAATGAACCGGTTTTTGCAACAACCACCTTCAACCAACATTCATTCGTCATTGACTGGTAGCGATCGTACGTATTTTTAATTACCTGTCGAAATAAATAAAAAATATGAATTCATCAGTTGTCTAGCTATCAAAGTACAATTATTTTATAAATACTTAACTTTGAGCTAGATGATACTAGGACCGGTAGCCTCTGGTGTTGCAAAAAAATATATGCTACGGTGATCTTTTCCATCGGGTGGGCCGTAATCCCGTCTGTCACCTTAGTAGCATAAAAGAAAGTAAAACCCTGCAAGGATGCTATGCCGGACTCCTACCGACTAAATACGTTTTTTACCTAATCTCGGAAGATCCCAGGACTCCCAACAGACATTCATCATCTACCACTGCAACTAAGGGAAAGAATTGGCTCTTGTAAAAAGATTCGTTAATTCAGCTTGTAAATGTTTTTATATCTATAGGATAAGAATTCGAACGCAAGTTTACAAACTATTATGTTGTAATTGTAAGCGACCGCAGGCTACGGTGACCGCTTTCCATCAGGTGGGCTGTACCTATGAGTAGGTACATACCTAAGGCTAAGATGAAATGATATGATGTAATCAACTCAAGGTTGAATGACGCACGTTTATATACATAACCAGATATAATAGCAAGCGTCAAACGTATAATGACTGACTGACCCGCGCAAGAACAATTAGATATGGTGTAATGTGGGCATGTAATATACCTCTGACTACCCCTTCGGAGATAGGGGTAGAAGACTTGCTATATATATGTATATTTAAACCGAGTGTAACAACAGTTAGTTTTTTAGGGCTCCGAACCTCAAAAGGACAAATGGAATTTTGATAATATCACTTTGTTGTCCGTCCGTTCATCCGTCTTCGTCCGCTTTTGGTACTATAGGAGAGTATGAAAATTTTAAAATTAAAATTAAACTATACCTTGGTAATGAAATCTTACTTACGGGATCAAAAACTACAACATTTGATTCCTGAACTAGTTGTGCCTACGTGTAAATTTAGTCGATACCTTCGGTGGGACCGACGGCCTGGAAAAGGTCGCAGGCTGGGACTGAATACGGAAGGCGCAGGACCATGTATTGTGGCGTGGATTGGAAGAGGCCTACGTCCAGCAATGGACTGCCATGATTGATTGACCCTCGGTGGGAGAGTCGACTCGCTCTAATCCGGTTCTTTTCCTTCTAAGTGGGGTTCTACAATCCTTACTCCGTAGAAACATAGTATAGTCAGAAGCTACAACTAAATGTCTGAATTAGAGAGAGGCCATTGAAGGTCACTGTAGATACATTGTTCATTGAACTTTCACATAATGTCGCGAATTATCACACTATAGTACTACTATAAAGACAAATAAAATCCATCTCACTTCATTCAACTGCAGCCTGATCTCCGGTGATATCGTGATATTCGTTGTCCTTTCGAACAAAGTTGAAATTACATAATATCTATTGATTGACCTGCTGCAAATCAATCAAACAGCCTTGTAGGTTGGATAGGTTCCGACACGGCAAACTTAATGAAGACTCGGAAAACCGTGGTTTGTGAGGGGCAGAAACTAAAAGAAAAGCGTTGCCTGCGACTGCGACCATAGAGCAACACGATCTAGATTAGATTAGATTAGATTAGATTAAACTTTATTGCACACCAATACAAAAACATACATATAAAGAGATTAAAGTAGTAAAAATTTACGATCTATGACGTTTATCGGGAGGGGAGGCGCCATACTGAGAGCTTCCCTCTGTCAAAGTGTTTACGTACTACCCGTTCGCTCTAACTTTGCCGCTGGCGTAGAGGCGTATACCCGAATTGTTAATTACACGAAGTAAATTGACAGTAGCTAATGTCACTTCGTCATAGAAAATACGCAACATTGTATGAAGAAGTGACATTAGTTGCTGTCAATTTACTTCGTCTATTTAAAAATTCGACTTTAGTATGGAGCCGAGCGGCAAAGTTAGAGCGAACGAGCAGTAAAAGAGAGTACGCTTAAATACATTATAAATAAGAAAAATAATTATTATTTGTGTGTCTGAAATTTATGAGTGGATTGTTTTAATTGTTTTGTTTATGTTCCATAGTGACAGTCGATAGCTTTGAATACGATTTCCCCCCGCCAAATATGACAGACAGATATGTATAGAGCAAACATGCTATGTCTACTCCCCTTGAGCTGGTCGCGTTGCTACCAGCACAAGGGGAGTAGACAAAGCATGGCACAGCTGCGACAGACTAGATTCTAGGGGGCTCATTGCGACCCCTGAAACTCAACTGACTGGGACTTCGAAACACGACCGGCCTTTGTCTCAGCTTTTGTTCATTTTAGTGCGAGTTTCGACACATCTGTAAACAGCCTACACAACGCATTCTAGCTTCTTCAATTACGTACATAATTATTTTGTTATTGATCTGGTAAAGTTTTGTTATTCTTGCTGTATGATTGCTTTTATGTTTTTCGTGTTCCGATATAATTGCTTATGTATTTGATAATGTAAGTAGCTTACGTACTTTACAATTGTAACTAAAGTGCAATTTATTGATATCAGTTATAAAAAAGTGGTCCAATTTCCTTAAAAATACAATAAAAGCGCTTGGTTCTCGATTGCACCCTTTGACTATTTGCATTGCAAAATGAACGAGTTGCATTGGCAAAAAAAACCGAGGTACATATTTCGATTCCTAATACTACCTAGAACTATTGAAACAAGTGAATTTTATTCGACTCATTCATTTGCTTCGTGCCATTTAAATGTAATAGGTATCAGCAATTCAGCATGACATGAATGGTTCATGTAAATAACAAATATACATTAGGAGTACCCCGCGCATCCGTAACTACGCCGTAAAGAGGGTTCCGTACCTCCGTCCGTCCAACCGTCTGTTAAAGTTGTCGTTAGGAGTGTTGAAATAGGCACTTACTACCCGTTCGCTCTAACTTTGCCGCCGGCGTACAGACGTATACCCGAATAGTTAATTAGACGAAGTAAATGGACAGTAGCTAATGTCACTTCGTCATAGAAAATAATCAACATTGTACGAACGTCAATTTACTTCGTCTAATTAAAAATTCGACTTTAGTATGGAGCCGAGCGGCAAAGTTAGAGCGAACGAGCAGTACACGTTTTAACGACTTAAGATTTTGTCTTAACTTAGAAGTTTGATTTTTTTATAGAAATGGAGGAGGTTCTCAATTCATCTGAATGTTTTTTTTTATGTTTGTTAACGAATTTTTCCGTCAACTATACTACAGATACAGTACAGTATCTGTAGTATAGTTGACGGAAAAAATTGTACAGTCATATTTCAAAAATTCTTTTTTTTTTGTTGCAAAGTGTTTACTTTTGAGGTGGTCCCATTTTCACCAAGTCAGGATCTGATGATGGGATCCTGGAGAAATCGAGGGCAACCACCGAAAACATCCGTATTTTATTTTGAGGTACGGAACCCTAAAAACAACATTTGAAACGAAATATCCACATCTCATTGTTTCCTTTTTTGCTAGATTTCTTATTAGGTAAAGTAAAAACAAAACAGTCAGAAAAAATAATATGATAACTAACATCAGAATCTTTATTCTTAAAAAAGGTAGGTAGTACTTTTTTGATGTTAATATTATCACAATACATGTCATACCATAAATATATGATGTAACGAGTACTTAATATATACCACAAAAGTTGCTCATTTTTTATCCCAAACAAAAACTTGATATTTACATAATTAGCACATTGTAAAACTCAATGGTCTAAGGTTAAGCGCACATTGGCGACAAGGCTGTCTCAAAACAGGCTTGGATGTTCTTGGTTTTTTTTAATTTCTTTATTAAATAGTAAATTTTACATTAGTGAGTACAAAATCTTACATGACTATGCATAAACAACCTTATTAAAACATAATTTGTGTAGAGTATTAAGCCTTTATTAATTACTAGCGGACGTCACGCGGCTTCACCCGCGTACTTCCCGTTCCTGTGGGAATACGGGAATAAAATATAGCCTATGTTCACCGCAAAGAGTGTAGCTTTCCAACAGTGAAAGAATTTTTTAAATCGGTCCTGTTGTTCCGGAGCCTATTCATTACAAACAAACAAAAATCTTTCCTCTTTATAATAGTAGTATAGATTTAGATAATATAAGCAAATAGGTAAGTTTGATTTCCAAAATGTGCTTGGAAATGACAATAACGGAAGAGTAGTATTTACGTTAGCTAGATTGCATCACGCTTACAAATTATTATCTATATAAATTTATTCTACAGCTAAGAAAACGATGTACTTACCTACAAAGGGCTGGGTACCTACTCACATTATTACAAACATTGAGTGCAAACTATTCGCGATATGTTAATAATGTATTAAAGATTTCGAGACAGACAAGCTCTTTGCTAAATTTATTAAACTGCGAACACTGCGAAGGAGACGTCTTTACATAACATTTTTACGGCACATTTCTCCATTACCGTATCAGACTCGCTTGTCGGTACCGTTGAAAACTGCAGCTACGAGTTACATGTTCGACACGATGGTCGATGACACACTGATATGTTACAAATGTGGATGCAGCATTACAGTAAAAACCTGTACTACCACGGCTGTCGATGTTTTCATCGAAAATCGAACCGATCGGTTCTTCAATGAAGTAAAACAGGCGTCCGGTTTAAGGGCCGCCAAATGCAGTGCCGGATTAGCCATATAGCAAAAGTAGCAAATGCTACGGGCCCCGCGAATTTAGGGGCCCCGCTCTCCAACGCCTGTCTGACCGTAATAAAAAAAATACCTAATTTAGATACGAGCGTAAAATATTTTGCATGACTTAAACGCGAAGCGCTTAGGCTATGCTTCACTTCCACTTGACAATCTAAAACTCGATTTCGTCACGTTAATTCGTAAAAATAAAGAGGTATTTTATGAACTTTATAACATTAATGTTCTAATGTTTAATTAAAATCGACATATTTAGACTAGCATCTTTAACCTGTTTCTACATTTCAAGCGGCCAGATTTTTATTTCTTATAATTATGTATAGGCATACATTTATTTTGCGAGTTTACGTAGCTGAGATTGTATTTTTTAATAGATTTTAATATAATATCGATTAAAAGTATTTCGGTGAAAACAGGCGAACTTTTATAATTTTACTAACTCGATCACCATCCAATCTACTGTTGTTGGTTGATTTTTAATAAAATATAGATTCATTTTAAGAATTCTTCAAATTATAAACAAAAAGTTATTCATTTTATAATTACACATTTTACGTGATCGTCGACATTTAATTTACTTGCATACCTATCTTTACTATAAAATAAGTGCTTCATGCAAATTTGGATATTTTGAATTTTAAACTTTTTTTCAATTACTATAGGTAGGTGTAGGTATTATACCTACCACGAGAAAGGTTGGTATCAAAATCTACAACAATAATTTTAAATTGTACCACATTTCTAAAATTGAGCGCTGGCCTCAGCACATGTAATGTGTTCCACTATTGCGTCAAATTGGGCTAGTAATTCTAACAAGCCTAAATAATTTGTCCTGAGACATCCTTCCGAGGGCTTACCCGGGGCTACCAACCACAGGCTGTTGGGCGTTACGTGAGGTTTTAGTCGGTAAGAGTCCGGCATAACACCCTTTGAGGATTTTCCCTCACGTAAAAAAAAAGCCTAAATAATTTCCATTGTGAGGTGAACCAACAATTTTGTCACTACCTCGAAACGCAAGACCTCGTTCTGCTAAAAACTTAATTACTGCAATGATTCGTTTTTAGAGTAGCCTCTAATACTTTTGCTCAGTCTCTATTTGCTCAAAAGCTGAGAATCAACACGCGTAGTCGCGTATTCTTGTTTTTGAGGTTTAACAGTGAAATTATGGCTTGTCTATGCGGAGTGCTTTCTTCATTGTGCGCATTCTTCCAGTCATCTAAGTAATTCGTCTTTATAAACCGTAGTGACGAACTATCTGATTTCCTAACTTTGCAAACAAAACATGAAAGCCGTCCTTTGGTTTCCGAATAACACAAACA
Source organism: Miltochrista miniata (assembly GCA_933228765.1). NCBI lineage: Eukaryota > Metazoa > Arthropoda > Insecta > Lepidoptera > Erebidae > Miltochrista > Miltochrista miniata. The sequence goes on from OW121747.1 coordinate 25,179,790, forward strand.
GTCTCTGACGTAAGTTTTATTAGTTAGTTTATGTTTATAGGTGAAAAATTACTTATGGCAGAATCGTGGCTTATTTTCGTTTTCGTAAATTTTCTTTGAAGCCAAAAAATCACTATTCATTTGTTGCAGTTCGCTGCTTCCTTTTTCAATCCAATAATCAATAATTTAGAGAAGTCTATATTAAAAGTGTAATCTCTAAATTTGCCCATATTAAATCTAGAAAGTTTATTTGTAGGTACCTAAAAGTTTTTTTTATTTAATACCCTACATTAAGATTATTTTTGAAAAGCAATTAGTATGCTAACTGATCATTAATTTTAAATATGGAAAAAGAATTGGTTTTGATCAGGATTCGAACATGCATCTTCGGCGAACCGTGCCGACGCGTTAACCACCGCCACCGAAACCTACTCGGAACCAACCAAATTTTCCACCTTATTATACGTCTTGGGGCGACGTAGGCACCATCTACCGGCACTTTTTTTTAGAAAGTTACACGGCACGAATGTAAAAAATTGCACCTATATTCATTCGATTTATGATAAAACCAGCCCGAACATTAAGATTATTTTTGAAAAGCAATTAGCTAACTGATCATAAATTTTAAATATGGAAAAAGAATTGTTTTCGAGCAGGATTCGAACCTGCGTCTTCGGCGAACCGTGCCGACGCGTTAACGATGGCGGAGTGGTTAACGCGTATAATACCCTACACTTGAGAACCTAAAGCAAACCAAGGGCCCCTTGACAGAATTTGCTACAGGCCCCGCGCTGGCTTAATCCGGCACTGGCCAAATGGTTGAAAGAAGATTCTCTTTCTTGCACGCTAAAATGTATTTTAGCGTGCAAGAAAGAGATAGATGCGCCCGGTCTTGGTTCGTTTTTAACGAAATAACAATAATTGTATGAGAACTATTACCAAAAGGAAAAAAGTGGTCTAGTGCAAATGAAGATTTTACCATTGTTCTTATAAATGTTTTACTTATATTATAAAAACAACTTAAACTTCAAGGTATTTGCAACACAAAAATCTATCGAGGATTTTATCAGTAATCGTGTTTTAACTTAGAGCGTTTTAGTTCATGAACTGAAGTCTTCTTTGTTAAAATTTTAATTCATTAGACCTCACGAGTCCTGAGATCTAGATCAAAGTAATAGTCTATTTGGCGTCATACGGACTCTTAAGACAGTCGTGTCTCTCATGTGCGCTGAGCCGAATATTCCATCCAGCCGATATCATCGGTCTTCATTCACCTTACTGAGTAAAAATTATAATAATCTATGTTTAGAATAAAAATATGCTGCGGAAGACGTGAGAATAGGGTTACTTAAAAATATACTTACTATAATGGTCGTAATTAACTCAGCTATGGTCAAGGATTAATACTTTATTAGGATTTTGTACCTCAAAACTCTTGTATGAACACTTTGTTGTCCATCCGTCTGTCTGTTAAGACCCTTTATCTCCGGAATGCGTGTGATATCGATTTGAAATTAATACCATATTTTGGCTATAGTCCCTTGAATTTGTGAAAAAATCCACCTTCTAAGTTAACGCAGTAAAAGTTACGGCCGTTTATGTCGTCAATAAGGTACTTCCCTTTGACCTACAACTACGGAAGTATAAAGTGCAGTGAGTAGATCGTTTATACACATTTATGCATGGTATGGTTAGAGAACCAAGTAAAATATTGAAGTATCCTGTCAAAATAGCCTCCTTCAGCTTTATCATAAGTTTAATAATATAATATTAAAGTTATTCATAAGATATTGTAGGTAGCGGAATGATCTTATGTATAAAATAGATATAAATACCTACTATAGCACCTACATGACGATAAATAATATATGATAATTAAGTAATCCCTCTCAGCTTCGTTATAAACTGCAAGCTTGGTGTATGTATTTTAAATTTTTAAATTTAGCAATGACTAAATTTTAAAAATTAATTATATGGATATTAATTTACGGTAAGATGTATTGGATTAAGGTATTTTGAATATTAAGTTATTTCGATTTTACTACTGGGCTAATGTATTTTAAGTAAAGGCATTAGGAATTCTGATATTGTGATGGTATACCAACCAGACAAAATAGTTTTCATTACGATTGGCCTCGAGAGACTTTCTCAAATCGTAGGTAGGTAGATATACTTTTACTGCTCGTTCGCTCTAACTTTGCCGCTCGGCTCCATACTAAAGTCGAATTTTTAATTAGACGAAGTAAATTGACAGCAACTAATGTCACTTCTTCATACAATGTTGCGTATTTTCTATGACGAAGTGACATTAGCTACTGTCAATTTACTTCGTATAATTAACAATTCGGGTATACGCCTCTACGCCAGCGGCAAAGTTAGAGCGAACGGGTAGTAGCTAATAGCTAGTTTGTTTGGTCCTTTACAAAATGGAGATTATAATTTTTTTTGTTCATTTTCGGCATAAGCTACGTATAGAGATAGATATATAGAAAAGAAAACACTTTACAATCTGCTCATACTTAACAAATATTATGCGGTTAGTTCGTTTCGGAGGAGGTAGACCACATAACACACAAACTTTTTAATGTATTTGTCAGTAGCAGTCTCTAAAATACTACAATTTATAAATTAAGTTGGCAGTGACATTTATAATTTATCACCAATTCGCTGATCGAAATTGAATAATAAAATGTCTAGGTGTTGAATATAGGAACAAACTTTATGACCACTATGACCACTAAGTTTTATATATTTGGTCGTATAACTAGATTTTGTCTGCCGGCCGTGAGCCAGATATCTAATTACGAGTTTGACAATATTGCCTAATCTGAATTTGTAATTTTTTTAATTTTTTAACGGTGCACTGTAATTTTCATTCCATAGCAAGTTTTTAGTAAACTTTTTCAGATATATTATCCCATCTTCTTTGTCCTATTCTGTAAAAATTAACAAAAGCATTTTTGAAGGTTTCCCTCGATTACCCCGAATGTCATAATTAGATCCTGGTTTCCTCAGCTTTCAAATAATAAAAAATCGAAATCGGTTCACCCAATCAAAAGTTTTGAGGTAACAAACATAAAAAAGTACACTCGAATTGAGAGTTTCCTCCTCTTCTTTTTGAAGTCGGTTAAAATATTTAATTGTTACTAGACTTCACGTCTTCACATTAACTTCCAAATAAGGTTATTATTGTCAGTCAACTCATGATTGACATTATTTATCGCCTTTGTACAGCACAGAGCAACACGCGTCTTCGCGTTGCTCTGGTACTGTACTGTGAGCGAAATTTCATAGATTGAGATCACAAGGATTTATTGGAGTATGTGTGAACTCGTAATAACTTCATGTATAATTACGGCACGCACTAAACGCGCTTGCCCGATTTCCAAGAGTTAGGGTTTAATGACCCATAAAGGTAAAACTATAAAAGTAGGATAATCGAAGATCTGGAGTACCTGGTGACCCTGATTAGAAAACTCTTGTGTTTTCTAATCAGTATAATTTAGAGAATAATTTAGAGTATTTAGTAGTATAATTTAGAGATCGACATACCGTCTTTACAAAAAATATTCAACTTGGTGGGCTGCTCTATTTAATGTCAAAAATCAAAGCTCTGAAGAATCTGATGAAGAACCCTCAGCTGGTCTCAGCTGTATTAGAGATATGGTAACGCACCCTTCTACTATTGGTGCATAAAAAAATTGTCTGTCATTGCAAAAAATCCAGCAAAGTGGGACACATCTTCTAATTTAAGCTAGCCTATAGCGTCCCACTGCTGGGCGAATGCCGCCCCTTCTGCTTAATACACATATAAATAAAATTAAAGGAAAACTCTGGATAAGACTAGACTGGCTTTTATACTTATACTTATAAGTTTACAAGAAGAAATAGTCGAACGATTATCTTTATTCTATTCGATAATTAAATTAAAAAATTACACTGAAATATTAATTTCGCTCAAAATTTGGTCAAAATATAATGCATGAACGCGAATGGGCATACAAAAAACTGTTGCTACTGTACAAAAATCAGAACCGGAAAAAAAGAAAAGAAAGATTTGTAATAATTAAAAAACTACTCCTAAAAAGAAATAACTGCTTTAAAAAAAGAAAATCTAATATAATAAATCAATATGCCCACGTTTCTACAAAAAGAAGTGAAATCCCACCAAAAACATTCTGTAAAAAACTAGCCAAGTCTCGATGGAGGTGCTTGTTTATCTCTAAAAAGTAATGAAATCTAGACAAAGTCGTGCCAAGTCTAAGGTACCTTACTGTGATTTCTTTATTATTATAGTTAATGTTGTGTGACTTGGCCGTTGAAGGGTACACAAGGGTACAACACCAGGTGCTCCATGACACCATTCCACAAATCTGTCGCCAGAACCACTACCCATTGACGATGGAAAATTGCCACTTGGATAACGCTGAATTAATAACCAGTCAATTATAGGCTTGATAAAGCTGCGTATTTCAATAATACTTATGTATGCCTTATTATGCCTGAAACAAACAGTATAAAAGAATATTTCCAGTATAGACGAACATCTAATAATTGATAGAAGTTCGTCTGTACTTCTATTTTATGTTAGATCGGTGGTCGATTTGACGCTCCAAAAAGTGGAGAGCAGAAGTCAGCATTGCCAATGCTGAATGTATGTGTTGCGCAATCAAAAACAGCCTAAAATGAGACACTAGCGTCAAATTACCAATACCAGTATGGGCTATTATCTGGCTTAACAAACATAGGTAGTTACAACAGATATAACATTACGTGGAAACAAAATTGACTAGTACACACTAACGCATAAGGAATGTGTAACGGCCAAGTCGCACAACATTAACTATAATAATAAAGAAATCACAGTAAGGAACCTTTTTTTTTTTTTTTGTTTAACGTGAGGGAAAATCCTCACAGGATGTTATGCCGGACTCTTACCGACTAAAAAACCTCACGCCACGCCTAACAGCCTATGGTTGAGAGCCCCGGGTAAGCCCTCAGGAAGGATGTCCCGTGACTCCCAACAGACCTACGGCCGCCGCTGCGGCCTCGCCCAGGGGGTGGTTCGGGTGCAATCCCGCGTCTATTGGGGGTTTCGGGTGTGACCCCGCTTCTAAGGGGGGGCGTGCGTGAGTTGCTCACGACACGCTGCCGTCATGGGCCTGCTTCTGTAAGGACGGTGAGCGGCCCTCTCACCGTCCTCAGACCCCCGGTCATGGAGGCCGATAGTCCTCGGCGAAGACACGTCGGCGGCGCCCAGGGCGCCGACTGCGGAACTCGGGTGGGAGAGTTCTCTCCCGTACCCGGCCCGCCGCTTCCTTCGCGAGCATGACCTGCTCGCAGAAAGAGGCGGCGCAGTCCCACTTACTCCCGCTGGAGAGCATGGCTCGCACCATGGCCTCGAGCGAGAGAGTGTCCACGCCCAGACCCACTACGAGGACCTGTCGCTGTTGTGCCCACGCCGTGCACTCCACCAGCGTGTGGAGCGCCGTGTCATCGCTGCGGTCCTCGCAGTGCTGACACTCGGCCGTGGTTTCCCGGTGTTTTCGCCACAGGTACCTACCGAAGCTACCGTGCCCGGCAAGCATCTGTGTCAACCGGTAGGAGAGAGCACCGTGTCTTCTCTCCAGCCACTCGTCCATGACCGGTCTGACGGCCGCGATTGTGGCGAATCCCCCCTTTGGTTGCTCAAGTCGCACCTTCCATGTCTCCACGGTTTCCTGGTGGAGCAGGGTCCGCTGGGCCTCGATTTCTCGAGACGTAGGCCTTTGGCCCCGCTCCAGCGCCTCCTTGCGCCATCTGAACAGTGACGCAAGGGCTCTCGCTTCCAGGTCCCATGGAGGGGTCCCGGCTAGGAGACATGCCACCTCACCGGAGATCGTGCGGTATCCTCTTATCACCCTGATGGCCATCACTCTCTGCGGGCTCAGCAGTCTAGCCTCATTGTTGGCCGTCAGGGTCTCCGCCCATACGGGAGCCCCGTACAGGGCCATGCTTCGCACGATCCCCAGGTACAGCCTCCTGTAGGGAGCGTTGGGTCCCCTGATGTTGGGCATCAACCGCGCGAGTGCGGCCGATGCTCCCCTCAGTTTTGGGACCAAACTTCGGAAGTGATGTCCGAAGTTCCACCGGCCATCGACTGAATTGTTAAAAATAATCTTAATCATTAAGCTCTTTTATGATTAAGCCAACACACCAGTTTAGGTTCACTCACATTCAAAGAAACCCCTACATATAAATTTTTCAAAATATCTGATTCTTAAAAGTGTTATAACTCTTTTATTTCTAAACCAATGTACATAAAACAAACGCTAAATGTTAACTGGAGCAAACCTCAACACAATAAAAAAAACCGCATTGCAATCGGTTGAGCGGTTACTGAGATTAGCGTGCACAACCGTACAGACAAACAGATATACAGACATACAGACATACAGACAAACAGACAAAAATTCTAAAAATCATTGTTTTGGGCTCTATTGCGTTCATAAAGCCCCCCTATAATTTTTTTTCTTATTTATCTTCCATGTACAGACAGCGACCTGTTACGATTTTATTATATGTATTGATTGATATTGATGATAAATAAACAAGCAGCTCCATCGAGACTTGGCTAGTTTTTTACAGAATGTTTTTGGTGGGAATTTATTATACGTCATTCTGTATGTAAACACATGACGTCATAATCAATTAATTCTAAAATGTTGTTGTGCTTGATATGTAGATACAAGTATATTATTGACTAGCTGACTCTCGCAACTTCGTTTACGTCACACATGGTGTTTGAAAGGAGGTGTGTTTTTTCATCAGACTCATCAAGCAGCGTATGAAACTGCCCTGTTTGCTTAATCATAAAAGAGCTTAAAGATTAAGTCTATTCCAAAACAATTCAGCCCACGCCTCCGGCGTGGACTGAATCATTTTACAATAGCCTTAATCATTAAGTTCTTTTATGATGAAGCCAACACGCCAGTTTAGATATACCCTCACATTCAAAGAAACCCTTGAATTCGAAAAGTTGAGATGCCTCTAATTTCTGAACTACGAAACTCTTAATTATGAAACTTGTGTGGAACAATGTTAAAAACATTCCCTTTCTGACACTAAAAAAATATTTGAAATCGGACCACGCGGTGAGAACTTACAGCTGAAAAACCATTTTATCTTTCATCCCCTCTCCCGCAGGAACCGCGCAAAATATCGGGATCAAAAGTATCCAAGAACCTTCCTCGGACTTTAAGCTCGGAATGTACCAAGTATCATTCAAATCGGTTCAGTAGTTTCGGCGTGATACTTATTCGGGATACAGACATCAGACAGACAGACAGACAGACAGACATGAAAATTTTAATAATAATAATAATAATAATAATAATCAACACCTTAAGAGGCTCGGGTTAGGTAGTTGGGTCAAGGGCCAGATGCAAAAGGCAGTTCTCTTAGACACGGCACGTATTGTGAGGAGGTTCCTGTCTCTGCAGCCCTAACCACCGGTAGCTTGGTCCCTGTACCCGATGCCGGTGGGACACTATTTTTTTATATTTTTAAATATATTTTTTTTATATAATGTATTTAAAAATTTAAATTAATATGTTTTAAAATTGTAAATAAAGGAAATAATAATAATAAGACTGGCAGCTCAACGTCAACATTTTGCTAGACCGAATTTATTGATTTTAATTGTAAAACGTCATAATAATACAAAATTTTCTACAGAATTATCTTCTAAAACTGGAAAAGTGTGAGAAATCCACAACATGAATATGTTTACAAGAAATATACAACAAAATGAAATATACTACACAATGGTTCTGTATTTGACAGATGTCAAGACGCAATATTTACAATTATACAAGACACAATAAAATGGTAAAATAAATGTTGACCCGATCCAGAAAACGAGAAGCACAAGTAACACCTCCGGACTCATCACTCAGCTCCGCCTCTCTTCCCCGTGAATGTGTAACAGCGCCAAGGGGAATCGCAGAGGCGTCGAGCTCATCGTCGAGTGATGAGTTTTTCTCTCCGCCGACGTCGCCAACACCTGTACGTCGGCCGGGGAGAGGCCGGCCACCGTCTCGCTTGGGACCCCGACGCCCACCGGCATCGCATAGGGCCCCCGCTTCCGGTGGTAATGTGCACCGCATGAGATGGACCACACCTATCAATGAAAATGTCATGCGGGCATATTTTATGGCTACAGAGGTTGAAACCAACCTCACTGCGTATCGTAATCGTATACTGCCTCTGTTTCAGGAGCTTGAACCATCTATCAACGTATCGGCTCAACGATTATCGGACCAAGTGCGTGTCATTCAACGCAATCGTATGTTGGATGACGCTATACTTGACCGTTTACGCTCAGAGTGTCTGCAGAATAGGCGTGTTATCCCTCCTCCGCAACAAACTGTAAGTACAGCAGATAATATCAGCATAGTTGTGGATGACAGTATCACTGCTGTGGATGACACGTATATACGTGCAGATACGCAGTACAATGACGAGGCTAGGGTAACTTTGGAATGTGCAATTAATGAATATCGTTTCATACCTATTGAATTAAGACCACGATTGCCCCGGTTACCCATGCATAGAAAAAACCTGATGCTGGTTGGTGCGGTTGACTCACTATTATCTATTTATTTAGATAATAGTGGGTCTCTCGGTGATGCCCATTCGATCCTGTATTGTGCAGCTGTTGCGGTTTGCCGTGTAGCTAAAGTAAAAATGCCATCTAAAGACCTGGTTACACGGCCAAAGGCAACCGTTCCTGTTTGGCAATCCAGGATCGAAAGACGTATCGCCGAAGCGAGAGTGCTAATCAGCAAATTAACCAGTTTCAGATCAGGTAACACTCGGCCAAGGGTAATGCGCTTTGTGAAACGAGCGTTTTCTGGGACTGAAATTAGTCCTGAGGAATATACCGCTCGGGTCACGGAGCGCATTGATTTTTGGAAACAAAAAGTCTATGCATGGGCACACCGTATACGTAGGTTTAGAAAGCGCGTCGATCGATTTCAAATTAATTGCTCATTCCAAAGAGACCAGAGGTGTGTTTATAGAAATTGGGAGCAACCAGATAAAGGTGTGAGTATTGGTAGCCTACCGGATGCTGATGAAACGAACATGTTTTGGCGAAGCGTCTGGTCGGCACCTGTAAATCACACCGAAGGTGACTGGATGTGCGGTGTCGAGAGAGCATGTGAAGGTGTTGTAAATATGGAACCAATAAGAATAGATTGTTCAGATGTGGCTAATGCAGTTCGTTCGGTATCAAATTGGAAATCTCCAGGACCGGACGGACTGCATAACTTTTGGATTAAATGGTTCCGTAGTTCACATGCTCTTTTGGCATCTCAGTTCCAGGCAGCCATTGATTCTGGTTCACTCCCAAATTTTATGACCACAGGAGTTACTCACCTGCTACATAAGACAGGAAGTACCTCGAACCCCAGCAATTATAGGCCGATCACTTGTTTGCCATCGGTCTATAAACTTCTCACATCCATTTTGAGGGACAAAATTGCCAAGCATATTAGCTTTAATACGGTAATAAGTGCCTCTCAGAATGGATGTAGAAGTGGCGCTCGAGGTACTAAAGAGCTCCTCCTCATTGATATGGCCATCAGCCAACAGGTTCGCCGCAACCGCAAAGACCTCTCCGTATGTTGGATAGATTATAAGAAGGCGTTCGATTCCGTACCTCATACGTGGCTTTTGAGGGTGTTAGAGTTGTATAAAGTAGATACAACTCTATGCACCTTTTTGAAGTCATGTATGAGTCAATGGAGAACTATTCTTAGCTACCCAGGATATCGAGGGCCATGCGGTAGTGGTGAACCTATAAAAATCGAGCGGGGAATATTCCAAGGTGACAGTTTGAGTCCTCTTTGGTTTTGCCTAGCACTGAACCCTTTAAGTACTCTACTTGAAATTTCAGGGTTAGGTTATAGGTTGCGAAGAGGAGGTCAGGTAATATCTCACTTACTTTATATGGATGATTTAAAGTTGTTTGCTACAACAAACTCACAATTGATAGATTTACTAAAGGTAACTGAAAACTTTAGTAATTCTATCAAAATGGAGTTTGGTGTAGATAAATGTGCAGTCATGCATATTAAGCGAGGGAAGATAATGGAATCAGATGGTATTCAGCTTTCTGATTCCGTCCATCTGACGTCACTCCTCGTAACTGATACCTATAAGTACTTGGGTATATCGCAGGCTTTGTGCATCAATGAAGCTGACTTGAAACATTCATTGCGAGAGCGTTTCTTTGGTCGCCTGAAAAAGGTACTAAACAGTCTTTTATCAGGTGGCAACAAGGTTCGCGCTTATAATGGATGGGTCATGCCACTTCTGATGTACTCCTTTGGTATACTCAAGTGGACTCAAACCGAATTGGACGCTTTGGATCGGAGGGTGCGCACATTGCTAACCGCATACCGTATGCATCATCCACGTTCATCTTTAATGAGGATGTACATCCCACGAAGATATGGAGGACGTGGCTTTTTAAATGCCAAAAGCCTCCATAATCGCGAGGTGTACAACCTCAGGCAGTATTTCCTTAGTATGAGCGTGGATATGCATCGTGATGTGGTTGCAGTGGACGCTGGACTCACCCCGCTTGGTTTGGCTAGAGAGAACTGGCATAGGCCTACAGTACTTAGCCTTGGTGACCGTCAGGAGGTATGGCAGAGTAAGGAGCTACACGGGAGGTTCTATCAGGCCCTACATGGGTCTGATGTGGACTTTTTAGCTTCCGTAGCCTGGCTACATTTCGGTGATCTTTTTGGAGAAACCGAAGGTTTTGTCTGTGCAATTGCAGATGAAGTTATCAAGACGAACAACTATAGGAGGCATATTATGAGGGACGGCACGATCGACATTTGTCGAGCGTGTCACCAACCTGGTGAGTCCCTCAGACATATAGTTTCCGGTTGTCCTCGTCTTGCTAACAGCGAGTACTTGCACAGGCACAATCAAGTAGCCAGGATTATCCATCAACAGCTCGCTCTTAAGTACCACCTGGTGGACGTTGAGGTTCCGTATTATAAGTATGTTGCCGAACCAGTTCTCGAAAATGGTCTTATCACATTGTACTGGGACCGTTCTATCATCACAGACAGGACTGTTATAGCTAACAAACCTGATATTGTGGTGATAGACAGGTCCGAGCGCAAGGTTATGATTGTCGATGTCACAATTCCTCATGATGGCAATCTCGTGAAAGCTGAAAAAGAGAAACAAATTAAATATTTAGATCTAGCTCGCGAGATTGTCGATATGTGGGATGTGGACTCGGCAACCATAGTCCCGATAGTTGTAACTGTGAACGGACTCATAGCCAAGAGCCTCGACCAACATCTAAAGAGGCTCGCGTTAGGTAGCTGGGTCAAGGGCCAGATCCAGAAAGCAGTTCTGCTCGATACGGCACGTATTGTGAGGAGGTTTCTGTCTCTGGAGCCCTAACCACCGGTATCTTGGTCCCTGTATCCGATGCCGGTGGGATGCTATTTTATATATTTTTAAATAGATTTTATTTTTATTTTTATCATTTTAAATTTATTTAAAAATGTATCTAATATGTGTATTTGATGAATAAAGGACATAATAATAATAAATCTTTATTTTCAGGCAACATTAGAAAGTTACAGTTGGTATTAACTTATTCTACGGCCCATAGATAAATACCTTAAAACTAAAATACATATAAATATCTTAACCTAATTGACACGTAATGACGTCGACGTGTCGCGTGACGTGGGGTTCCGTGTCGGCAGACGTCCTCTGAAGCGCCGGTACTTCACCCCTCTTGGCCAGAACTCCGGATCCATGAACGTGGAGATGCGATCTGTAGGCACCCTCACCACAAACGAGTTGAAGCTCACGTTACGATGAGAGTCCAGCTTCTCCACCCTCAAACCCAATCCGGTTTTCTTCTGCAGATAGTCTACCACGTCCAGAACCTTCACGCTGAAGTGTACACGGGACACGTAGACCATCGTAGATGGAACCTCTGCGCGGAAGCGCTGCTCTATAGATCTTGAAGCAGTTCCGCACTGGTTCTTGCAGGAGGGTTTCGTCTTCTTTTTCTTGACCACCAACGTGAAACCCTCCGCATCACAGGGCTCCTTTTGCGACGCCTTGACGGGCGCAGTGCTGCGTTGAGTGACGCTGCTCTGCTTCCTCCCCTTTGTTTGAGCGGCTGTGGGGGTGCTGGCCGTTGCAGCTGCGTAGTCACATGGCTGAGGAGGTGGCAACGTGACAGTCGTCGGCATCTTCGCGGGGGAAGAGGTAGCGGCGGGGGCGGCGGGGCGCGCGCTCACGTTCGAGGCACACGCTACGGCCACTGGACACTCGGGCGCATCAAATTGCGCTGACTCAAAACTGCACAACGACGCGTTTTGCGCGCCTCGCCGTACATTGACATTATCGGAGGCTGACCTACTAATTGAATTATTACTACGAAGTAACAATAATTCAGCTTGCAGCCCACTGATAGTTTTATCAGATGCCTCCAATTTAGCCAATACATCGGCAAGGATAGACTTCAGAAACGTGATGTCCTTGAGAAGTCTTGTCACGTCGACGTGATCAAATCCCACCGGTGGCAGCTTGTGCAGCTCCTTCGCGACGAAATCGGGCACGTCGTCAGGGTCGGTTTGTTTCAGCAGGGTGATCATGTCCTGCACACTTCGTTCCCCTCCATCCCTTCGGCGGGACGGCATCTGGGCAGTTTTGCCTACAGCTTGGAATAGCAACGCCTTTCCACTGCAAATCTCCTGCTCCTTGAAGTTCGATTTGCAGATCTGCATGATGCTTATCTCATCCATAGTGTCGATTGCATTCTGGATGAACGCCAGTAGCTCGTTCACGATGACAGCCTTATTGGTAGCCATCGCACGGCGTATGACAGCGGCGCGTATGCGACGCGTATCGCGAATTAATTATATTAATAAATTAATAACGAGACAGCATTAGTGTGGCGTGACCGTTTCCGAACGCGCATCACTTCGCACTCGAAATTATTATTTTTAAATTACATATTCGGCTTCAGAAACGCCCTACAATTGAAATTTTCAAAATATCTTCCATGTACAGACTCTCGACCCTCAACAGTTTTATTATAAGTATAGATTTTACAAGTAATAAGTTTCGAGCTAAATAAACCTTAACTAAAGTGCATTTTTCAAACATTTTTTATATGTACTTACGTTTAATATCGTGTTACAAGAGTTATAATACTTATAAAGTTATAATACGTCTTTGAACTTTAAACAAGCACCATTATGTAGTAGTTAAGTACTTATATTTGATGTGTTTGCGTGGGTGGCAATGACAATCGGTATCTAGCCCATGCATGATGCTAAATTTGTAGTTACTCTAGCGTCGCGGAACTCCCGAATACCTGTTAGAATTGGTAGGTTTCTGGGGTATCCTTCCGAAGGCTTACCTGGGGCTCCCAACCGTACAACGTTAGGTGGGATACGTGTGGTTTTTAGTCGGTCGGAGTCCAGCATAGCATTCATGTAGGATTTTTCTCGCGTTAAAAAAATTGGTTGATTAGAAAATAGAGAGAAAATAAGTCCTCTAGATCTAGAGTCACAAGACGACAGCGTAACGTGACAGTTTCACGTACGCGACGCGTCCCAATAAGCGGGATAACACCCGAGTAACCCCCTAAAGACGAGAGATAGCACCCGAACTCCCAGTGCCGGGCAGTTGTCCAACTTTAAAAATAGTCCAACAAAAGACCGATGGTCCAACTAGTTGGACAGAACAATTGGACCACTGCCCCGCACGCCGAACTCTGTATGTGGGGCCGCAGTGGTAGCCAAGGTCTCCTGGGAATCTTGGGGAGATCCTTTCAAGGGCTTACCCGAGGCTTGCAACCGTAGGCAGTACGAATAGCAGGGAACGTGTGGTTTTTAGTCGGTAATAGTCCGGCATACTATCTGTGACGTGATTTTCCACACGTTTAAAAAAAAGTCATTTAAAGTCACTAGTTTTAGCGGTGGGGAAAGCAAAAAACATTTACACTGAAATACTTAAGCACGTCAGATATTGATAAATATTTCATACATACATACATATGGTCACGAGTTTATCCGCGAAGGGGTAGGTAGAGCATAATAAATGCCCACGTTTCTACTCTATTAGAATTTTCCCCACGTAATAGGTGGCGAGCCGTATTGCCGTGTGGAGATATACAAGCGCAGGTTATGAATGCCTGCTGTTGAAATTTTTCAAACCGCCTAAAAAGGCCTTCAACGTGGCTTAACGACTGTCATTTTACTGGCAACCGGGACCAACGGCTTAACGTGCCTTCCGAAACACAGAAACACTCAAATAAATGTCACAAAGTGGTCACATGGATGGTCACCCATCGAAGACTGGCCATAGTGAAAATTGTTTACTGCAGTGATCGTTTACAGAACACTGAGTCCGCGGGGCCACAAGCGCTACATACAGATACTGAAATAGATAGATATTGATAATATTTCATACCTACTCCCACAATGTCACAGATACGAAATAAATATTTATAAATGGGGGATTTGTCCTCGATGGATGATTTAGGGTGCCCATCCGGGAGAGGTGAAACCCAATGAAAAGTTTACACGATCGTGTCAGATTTTCATGGGGAGTATTCAGTGGACCTTACAGATGCTTCATTTTCGAATCGAACAAGATTGCAGCGAGTTATTTATTAGAGTTTTAAACTATCACGTTGCATGATATTAATAGAATAGAATAGAATAGGGTCACTGTCAGTGTAGGTAGTGTGTACTAGTGCGTGGATGGACAATGCGAGGGTAGATTTGAATAATGCCTTTTCAGTCTGCTTGTGACCACGGCTGGTGGAACCTAGCCGTAACGTCAGACCTCAATTTTAAGCCTCCCTTATTGCAAATAATACAGAAAATCCTTCTACGGTTCCTTTCCTTAACTCCAATTTTACATAGATTACCTTCAGTTGGATAGACAAATCTCTAACAAATAAATTAATATGGAAGCTACGAATAATAATCCTAGAAATGTTATTCGTAGTGTGGAAGTAATTGTTCTCTCTGTAACGCTCTCTTTTCTGATATCTGTGGTTACGCTTCACGCCTGAATTTTGCATCTATTACGAAGAATTTTTTATTTTAAACTTTGTTCCGCGAAAGTAATGAGAATTATTGATGCTTTGTTCCGCGCTACCACTGGGAAAATAGTCTCACTAGTTCCGCCACGGAACTACTTCAACGGAACAACTGGGCTTAATCCGTTTAAGATTAAGGCCTTTAATATGGTTTGAATAATTGAAATCATAATTACTCAAACCATTTATGATCTCATATCTATCTTTTAATATCTCAAATCTCAATTTGTCACTGTCATTGAGCGTTGATCAACCAACGAGTCATGAAATATTGAACGTTATGGAAGCTTGCAAAATTTGTAACGAGTCTGTACTTGGAAGGAACTAGTTTTAAATTTCGAACGTTATCGAGATGTAGATTAATCAGGTCAGATTTCGGACATATCCGATAGAGTCAAAATGCATTTCCATATCGACATTTCAATGAAACTTCGCAAATTGTCGGTCTGTCAGAATGTCCATGACCAATGTGCGTATACATTTTGACACACATACCTGCGTAAACATACATAATTAACATCTACGCACATTCAAAGATGAATCTTTTAAGTAATCAGAGGCGCTACTGCAATGCACTGCACCTGCTAAGACCATTTTTGATGGCGCGTCACATATTTTCTCTAAAAGGGTCAGCGGAGCATCTTTTTTACCGAAATTTCACCAGGTTATTTTTACCCACGTAATTAATCAAAAATAATACTTCTACTGTAAAATCGCAACTAGATGACAGTAATGCAAAATGGTACGCGAAATGTTTCCTTGCGAATTATTGCTTTTCAAAATACCGAATCACAATCAATTCCAACCAATTTACCTACTTACATCAATTTGGCACTGTCTCCCTATCCAATTTTGCAAAATACTAAACGGATCGGGATGATAAATTAAAATTTTGTTGCCTATTTTGTTCCAGTGGAAGTAGAAAAGACTCTGTATTGCAATAGTACTGTATGTTGCAATAATTGGTCAGATAGGTACATATTAACAGACCTTAATTACCCACAACGGTCATAGTTTTGTTTCTTGCCTATGCTTGCCCTTGCCCTTGCCCCGCTGATTGTTGGAGGAACATCTCTCTCACCCGTTCCTTTTCACTGCATTCTGTAACCGATAGCCGCTGGTCCCCGGATGAGTAACCACTTTGTGATATTTCATTTTCTATATTTTACGGGCTTCCAAAGGTATGTTTAGCCCTTAATTCCGATTGTCTGTAATGACTGTATGACAGCCGTTATACCAAGTTGAATGCCATATCTTGGTATCTTTAAAAAAAATCTCAGCTGGTTATCACTGCACATGTCCATTTCAACTCGGCAATAGGCTCACTTCCTATTATGTAGGATCAAAGCTAATGATGAAATGGTAGGGGATATAGTATACCTATACGTGTAAAGGTATACCATATACCCATTCGAGATAAATACGGGTGTGTGTGTTTGACTTTATGTATGTTTTCGTAGGTATATCGGTGGCTCAATTCTCAAAGGTCATTTACTCCTTCTACTATCTATCAAAATATTGACTGCCATTGTTAACACCAATATTGCTGAATCAATGGCGACAGTTCCAAATGTCCATATTCTATTGGCAATGACTCGCAAATAAACTGTAAAATGACCTGAGAATCGGCATTGTTTACCAAAGTTATTAATTATCATCAAAGCGCTGATCGAAAGTCAAATATAAACAATTGCAACTATGTACCTGAATGTATAATGTTATATAATCTATCGAATTACAATCACAGTCTGTCAATCAATCAATCGAATTGGAAATATGCAATGATTACAAAACACATGTCCTTGGACATTTGACTTGTGTTTTACGTCCTACTTTATGAGATGTGGCGACACCTCCAATGGTAGTATCACTGCTCAGGCTGCGCAGTAACTTGTTTTTCAGTTAGTACCTATTAACGCTCAAGGCACAATCTTGCAATATTTAAAAAAATTATGGCCACCACTAACTACTGCTCGTTCGCTCTAACATTGCCGCTCGGCTCCATACTAAAGTCGAATTTTTAATTAGACGAAGTAAATTGACAGCAACTAATGTCACTTCTTCATACAATGTTGCGTATTTTCTTTGACGAAGTGACATTAGCTACTGTCCATTTACTTCGTCTAATTAACAATTCGGGTATACGCCTCTACGCCAGCGGCAAAGTTAGACCGAACGGGTAGTAGTCAATAACGATCCTATCGTAACTGGAGACTCACACCATCCACCAATCCGGATGTTATAGTCGAAGCTGCGGGCATCAGCTAGTTACACAATTATACGAACTAATATGAAAATGCCAAATTATAATTTAAATTACCGATATGAGAAGTAACCGATTTCCGTTGACTTTTGACCCTATAACTGTTAAAAAATAGACGGGGCCCTATTAATACATGCACATTTTAAAATAAGGATATTACATATCCTCATTTTAAAATGTTCCTTGTCTTATGAATGTAGGTATCTGGGGTTCATCTTACGATATACACACAATAATGTTCAAAGCCTTTTTAAAACGTTTTTATTACCATCGTGCCGTTCAGGCGGAATTTCGTAATGGATCTAATCAGAACAGAAACCTAAATATGCATTACGTTTTATTAATCCGCTTTCTTATCTGACCGGACGCCATATATTTTAGTCGAGTTTCAAATATCACGAATCGTTTGAAGCAATAATCATAGCTTAGAATTTGTGCTGTACCTATTCCAAAAATTTAATGCAAAAAATATGCAAATCTATAAAAACAAGAAATAGGTACCTACCTAAAACGTGGGTGAAAAGTTGAATTTCTTTGACCTCGCTCATGATTACATATTCAAGTATTTAGTGAAATTTATTTACGTTGACATTTAAATTCAAATACCTAGGTATATATAATAGAATCGAATAAGTCACGGAAGGTACAGATATGTTTTTCAATTTCAAGTTGATACAAGTGGTTCTTCGCGAAGCTCACAAATAATTTAACAGGCAACAATTCAATCCCTACCTGAAATAACTAAGTCGTTCTAAATTAATGACCACCATAGAGTCAGCCGGCTAATCGATAGCTTCATCATTTATTTAGTCTTTAATGAAGAGAAAGACCAAATCTATGAGTGAATCATTCTTGTCGAAAACCAATTGGTAGTAACACGTACTACATTCTAACATTATAATATATCTAACAGAAAACTATGAAAACAAAGATATTAATGATATTAGTAAATAGTGTCTTGGTGCAAAGTCTTTCATGTAATGAAGTACTGGAACTGCCGGAAGATGAAAAGATATCTTTAGCTGTGTTACAAGAAATGCCACCAAAAGATATTTTGCAATGTCTAGCACATCTGGGAAGAGAAGAGTTGCCTCCTCCAGAAGCTGAGTTTATTTGGAAAACAATCATAAAATTGTATGATGGTATCGAATTTATTCCTGATTCAACACTTATGTCACTGCATTGGGTTACCACTGCTGTAACCCCTGAAGATTATGCAAATATTTCATTAAGTAATATTGACGTTATTCAAAATTTCGGTCTCAATTATAATTTGAACGACGACCAGATATCTGCGATCGCAGAGCAAGTAAGTGAAAACTTCGCTGGCAAGGAACCTGAAGATTATACTTATTACGACTTAACTGCTCTTGGACAAATTCTATGTGGTTTTAATAAAACTCAAATAGAGAGAATTCCTCCATTATCGTACAAAGAAAGTGCTTTACTCATCGGTAAACTCGAGCATTGCAGTGCAGAAGTTATGTCGGGATTTGCCACCCTCGCTGTTCAAGATCGCGCGTTTGGACCAGTCGGTACCTGGACAAAGGCTACGAAGAAAATAGTTGGAAAAGTAGCAGATTTTTTACCTCAGGACTTGAGCACTTGAATTTCACCAGTTATGTAAATGTTTTTGAACTGACTGTTCTCAGGTTATGGGGTATACCTAATTACGTATGTTCGACATAATATTGAATTTGATACTATCTCCAGATATTATAAACTGACCTAAGCTTCTGACGCGACATGCACTGTATATAGATGAAAAATAGGTTTTGAACTTAGTGCGAGGCCGCATTTGCGTTTTTCCGCGGCGGTTTCTAACCTCAAAATGTCATCAAACTGTCAAAATCTATCAAATCAAGTCAATGTTTTGACATTTTGAGGTTAGAAACCGCCGCGATAACCGCAAGTGCGGCCTCGCCCTTATTGATAGAAGCAGCAAAAGTACAAATACTCAAATGCCGAAAACATTCTAACAAGTTACAAGGTCGAACCTGGTCGGTAAGATATGCAACAGAAAAGGTATGCCACATAACCCTGTAAAAATAAATGGAATGCGACAGATTAAAAAATATTGCTATGTCAAGTAGTACCGATTAAATAAAAAATGCATTCGATACGGCTAGCTAGCTATCACTCAATG
Organism: Miltochrista miniata; assembly: GCA_933228765.1. Lineage (NCBI taxonomy): Eukaryota > Metazoa > Arthropoda > Insecta > Lepidoptera > Erebidae > Miltochrista > Miltochrista miniata. The sequence continues at coordinate 25,199,329 of OW121747.1, forward strand.
TAGTAATAACGAGTTTGGCAAACAGGATATTTAGTCACAGCATTAGCTTCGAATGTTTTTACAAAATAATTCATTTTCATAAAGGTAATAAATGTTAGTCTGCTCTATTTCACGATTGAGGTGTCGAGGTTAAATTTTATTGTATCTAGATCTTTATAGAAGGTTTCCTTTGGTAGTTCTATTATATAACTATTGTTGTAATCTGTGTTCAATAAAGTATTATTGTGTGTAGTTCGATCAACAATACCACGTGTAGCGTGATCACTAGATGAAATAACTTAAATGGCTTGTTTGTTTGTCTATAGGAATTTACTACCATCCTACGAGATGTAACGTAGGCGTAGGGGCCTTAAAATTTTCTTCTGCGTCTTAGAAAAAAAACTTGCGACTGTTCGTATCGTATCATCACTGCACATCAGACTCACAACCTAATACGTCCGACCAACTCATACAATCTATTCGCCACAATCGTTTTATCTTATAACTAAATCAGTTAAGTATAAATTTGTGTTTCAGTTGAACAAGGTAATGAATCTGTAGCTAGGTTATCGGGTATGTTACCAATGTTTATACAATTAGAAAGTTTTAAGTAACAATTGGATAATTGAACATAAAGTATAGAATAGAACACAGTCAATGTGACAATTGTTTTTTTTTTTTATACCACTAAGGTGGCAGACAAGCATACGGCCCACCAGGGGGCCGAGTCTGCTATTTTCCATCAAAAAGCCGGTCCAGTGCGATTCTATTACGATATTAAAGCGATTGGTCCTAAATCTGCTAGTCGCGTAAATCTTGTCTATCGCCACTATAGAACATCGATAGAATATAAATAGAATCGCAAAAGCAGAGACAAGGGCTTTATTTTGGTTGTTTTGACTCTTGTCAGTCAGTACTATGGTAATAGTAGGTGTTTTTTAGGTTATTTACAAATTACTTAGACTTAAAAGAGACTTTTGTAGAGAATTACGATTTAAAATTGTGAACTTTACCTATAAAAAAACGTGAACTTTATAAACGGCTTCAAAGCAAAGAGTGACAGTGTTATCCAGAAGAACTATCAATCAAATCAGCCTATCGCAGTCCACTGCTGGACGTAGGCCTTTGCCAGTTTACGCCACAATTCACGGTCCTGCGCCTTCTGCATTCAGTCCCAGCCTACGACCGTTACCAGGGTCGTCGGTCCATCTAACGGGTAGTACCCCACGGTTGCCGAGACGCGGTTGGAAGAACTATATCCTAGAAATTTGAGACAAAACTCAATTCTAAAAAACTGGTCCAGCAATGAATTTCATTTTGAAGAAAGGGCTTTGGATGCTAAAATTCATAGAATAAACGCAGGAGACTGTATATTTTCATATACATATATCACAGCAGTTTATTCAAGTCTTCTACAAATACATCTTTACAGAAAAAATATTGAACAATAACCTCATGATAACTCAAGATTGTGAATAGTGAAAGTTTTTATCTACAAACAACTACTCTGTGAAAGTTGGTTTTTAAATTGATTAACACTAGTGTACCTAACTACTCAACGGACTTAAAAAGTTATTTCATCATTGTGAAATCACGGTATTCCACAGCAACTATGTGATATAGCCAAACAATCTCAATAAAGACAGCTTTTATTAGTGCCCGTGTGTGATAGATAATATGATGGATAGTAAAAATAAATATGCTATCATTTTGTTAATGCTCAAGGAAGCTGAGCAGTGATAATTTTAATAAATCTTGTATTTACTGGCATGTATGGGTTCATAGTATGACACAGGTAAAGCCGTCAACTACAGCTAGTATGTTGGATTATGAAAGAGTAATGTGCATGTACAGAGATCTTGGCCATCCAAGCCTGCCATGATGAGAAGCCACGCCTTCGATTCCAATGACCAATGCACTAGAGCTAGACTAATGTCAATTTGTTGTTTTGACTGGCCTTGTGGTTACTACTCTAACCACTAACATGTAACTCACATACTAACTGTAACTCTAATGTGTAGTCAGGTACTCCCTGTCTACGGATTCAGAGGTTGTGGGTTCAATTCCCACCCAGGACAAATCTCTTTGAGTGATGATCATATTGCTTTGTTGTGTCTGGGTGTAATTTATCTATAATAAGTATGTATATAGAAATATAAGTATGTCTATCAGGCGTCTAGATCCCATAGCACAAGTTTATAGCTTAGTTTGGGCTAGACGGTGTTGTGTGAGAATGTCCAACAACAATATTTCTATTAATACCTCCTCAAAATGAAATTGGGTAAGGCCTAGGTCTGAGCATAGTGGTAGACTGTAATAGGGTTATTTGATAGCTTATTTTGGATTTGGAAACATTAAAAATGATGAAATATGGAAAAATATTTTTAATATTCATATTTTACAATAATTGTTTTTACATTATCTTCATCTTGCCAAAAATACTATTGTAATAGCCACGCTGCTTGAAGATCAGGGTTAACACTTCAATTTTCAACTCGAGTATCCTGAAATAGATTACAATACAATTAGTTTTATTTCAACTATTGCAAGCTTGTGAATTATGATTGATGATTAAAAAGTGATTTCAAGATGTTGTTAAAAGGAAATGAGATTTATCTGATAGAAATATTAAATGACTGTGATTTACTGTGATTTTAAGTGTCAAAAATTGATTTAAATAAATAATTTTACCAATTTTGTCAACTCTTATTTACCCACCTCATGTTTCCATGGCCATTGTGAGTTCTTCTTCTAGAGGAGAGATAGGAAGTACTACAGATGTTTTATAACACAGTTATGCCATGCACAACATGCATTAACAATCTTCCCTGCTATTTTGAGACCATAATGTAATGACTGTACTCACAGCAAACATCTGAAATTAACATAAAAAGGTAAGGACTAAATCATCTTCACCAAGCTTGATGATCTGAATCACATTTATTAGGGTATTAGGAGCACTGTGAGTTGACCAGTTTTGTATCAGCATTGTTAGATGTGAATGTGACTATCATCGGGCAGCTCTCCAACCAACCCAGTCCTTGTCCGTCGGTGTACTGGTGCACTAGGTACTTGCCAGTTACTTTAAATTTGGAACCGGAAGATAGTTTGAAAACTCAGAATTTAAATGATCTGTTAGAATATTGACCAATTAGTAATGAAGTCTCATACTCCCATCAACACTACTTACAGGTGGGGTTTGCTTGGAATGGTACCCTACAGTAGAGTTCAAAAAGTGATTGATTTTTTATTTATACCTAAGTACCTATACTCTAATATTCCCATTTAACACCTGACTTATTTCAGTTTCTTGAGAGTTTATAGGTATATAAGTCATTAGGGATGCCTATGTAATTTAAAACCTGCAGTCTATACCAATATTATTAGGTATGAGGAAAGATTAGGATGTTTGTTTGTTTGCATCGGAATAGGCTCCAAAACTTCTGGACCGATTAATAAATTCTTTCAGTGTTGGGAAGCTAGACTCTTCCCGGTGAACATAGGCTATATTTTAGTCTCATATTCCCTTGGGAACAGGGGCTATGTGGGTGAAACGGTGACAATATGCTGTGCACCCGGGTAAACTGGGTATTTTAAATGTTCATAAAAACTGTAAAAAACAATTAAGTATATTGGGAATTGAGTGTACATAGGTAAGTACCTATGTGCTAAAACAATAATAACTACCTACTGTAAGTATTAGAAATGTGACTTGTATTTTAGATATGAGTGATTGTAAAGAATATTGGACAGTACTTACAGAAAATACATGCATGTCAATTGCATACATGTCTTCATACTATTTTGCTGATCTTGTTGAGTTGGCTACTTGGAATAGTTGCCATCTATGTATCTATAACTAATAAAGTTCATTGACCCTGCGACAATGGCTCACTCACAGCAAATTCACTTTTTGGAGACTCATTAAAGCACTACGACCATCCAATGTACTATAATACAATAGGTACAACAATTTATTATGTTCCACGTTCTTCCATGAGGCTCTTTATGGTCTTGTTTTGTAGGTGAAATAAATAAAGTCCGCTTCGGATAAAATGCTATGTCTCACAATTGATCAATCTTCATCATTTTGATGTAAATTGTAAACTTGCTTCTATTTAGTTTATCTGCAAATTGATTAATTTAAACAATAATATTGTATGTATACCGGACGAAAATAACCAGGCTCGCACTTTCTATTTCTAGCTGTCAAACATTAATTACCCGACTATAAAACAAATCCCATCAAATATTAGCAGACTACGCATAAATGTCAAATACACTGGCGATTCTATCGAGAGGCCATCGGTCGACCATAATCGCACTTCAATAGAAACAAGATAGAAGCTATCAAGTTAGCGAATACGAAAACTGTCAAATTGTACCGATGAGCTTCTATTTTGCTACGATATCTATTCTATTCTGATGCGATTGCAATAGCAGACTCGGCCCCCAGGAGGACTGGTGGTCACCGCAGCCTATGAACGTTTGCAACACCAGAGGCGCCACACTCGCGCTGCCGACCCTGTAAAAACCTTCTTAGACCCCTTTTCAAGAACCCCATACTGTTTTAAGTATTTTCTGTTCCTAAACCATTCGTAACTTCTTTCTACTATTGTTCTTTCTCAATAAGCCTATGAAGTGTGAATTACGATTATTTTTAGAACAACAAGATTCCAAATGAATGAACGTCTTTCAAAGAGGAACATCATTACGAAACTGTTAGAATCTTATTACTTCACAGTCTGACATTCACCTACGCTCTGTAACTACACCAAAGCCTCGCATGGTTAGACGATGCTGACGTCAAGTTTCACAATATATTTAGGGTAATAATGACCAGTTTGTATTGTAATCGGAATTGGGGCCTCAGTTGAGAAAGATTACGGTCTGATTACTTTTTTCCATTCAATCATTTACTTACAAGAATATTACACAGTAGTGGTAGTACTTACATTAGTAACACCCCACCGTAACAATGTTACTCAAATAAAACTGAATGATCACGATTTATATGAACGACTTTTTTATTTAAATGGACAGCAATGCACAATGGGTATCACTGTGCGTGCAGCCTTTTTTTTCGTGAAGAGAGATTTTCACAGGCACGCTTACCTACTACGTTCGTAATTAAATCGGTAATGTTTGGTTTATTTTAACTTCTGATGGGTACCGTTTTGACAGATTTTAATTTCGTCAGATATTTCTATTTCTGGGATCCTATTTCTGGGTGGTTTAAAAAAAATAACCACGAAGTCTTCTAACCTAACCTATCCGAGTAGGTACTCTGAGTCGATTTTGACGGATTTTTTTAATATAATCTGGCACAAATTAAAATCCGTCAAAACGGAAACAACATCTTTTTAAGAAGTTGAATACATTTACAAATGACTGGGACATCCTTCATAAGGTGTTACCTGGGGCGCCCGGCGCTAAACGTAGGTTTGCATATGGCATGACATCTTTTCAACTACTCAATAATTTCGACAACTTGAATATTTTAAAAAATGGCAGGTAATTACATTATATGAAATATCTTTACAATTAAGTTAAATGTCATGCTAGCTAGCGTTACATCTTTGATCATTACTATATAAAGGCATAAAGCATGCTAGTATCAGCTCTTGTTTAACTGCTCGTTCCAACTAGCCAACGGCATTTGAGCTTTGTCAGCATGAAGGTGTGCTTGCTTAATGTCTCTACAGGTAAGGCAGGCAAAGCCCGCTATCGTACAAAAGTGGTAATAATAATTTAAATACACTATTAGGCAGGTAATAAACAAGAAACGACGAAATGATCAAATACAAAGGAGAAATTGAGAAAGGTAATGACGTAAATCATAAGAACCGCGCGCTTTGAAATTCTAACATGTATACTGTCCCATTTTACTTGAAAAAAGTAAGTTGATTCTGGAGGTCTGTATGCAGTGGAGTGTCGCATACATCAAGGCATAAAAAATATGTGTGTGTCAAATGGTTGCACAAAAGTTTTGAAGTCAGTTGTGTGGAAAAGTCAACGCAGTAAAGTTGGTACAAATTGCTCTAACATTTTTTAAAGTTTTGCAATTTCCTTTACTGTTGTTGTAATATATGGAAACGTTTGAAGTCTTGCTACCTTAGTGTTCTGTCAGTGTGCGTTCTATGATGGGTGACCGCTTTGTGTTTTGGGTTTCCACTCCTGAGGGTATATTAAGAAATTTAAAGGAGCGGGGTCAGTAACGTAAATGTGGCACCGTTGGTGTTGCAAACGTCCACTTCGGTTTAGGTAGGGTCGGTTGGGTGTACAATTGTTGTAGTATTATTCAGCCACTTTAGTGGTAAGTCTTATTATGGCACTCCAAAGTTTTTGGGCGACGATTTGGCCTATGGTACTCGTACTGGTCATCTTGACACCACAACGAAAGCACAGCGTTGAGTGTTGGTTGGGTTCACTTAGATTAGATTTTTGTTACCCCAAAAGTAGCATTAATTTTAGACACAGATTGACAAGACTTTACTTCAGATTAGACGTAACTAGTTTCGTGGAAAACGAAAGCGTGAGAATACGTGTTAGTGCCAAACAGAATTTGCAGACATGCTGTTTGAACAAGTCCCAGTCGACATAAATGATAGTCCAGGTTTTAAAGCATCCTGCGCATCTCTTACTTTCTGGCTTGAAAGCTCCACAACAGTGGAGAGAATCGGTGCTGCCTTCATTCAGGGTCAAAACCTCAAAATAAAGACAAATAATAATCCCAAAATAATTTATTTTCCTTCTTAATCCCGTGAATTATCCATCCAACCTATTCAAACTTTTATCTTGTTTTCGGAACTAAAGACCGGAAATCCCAGGTACTTTACAAGAGAATTTATAAATTTACAAGCGACAATTAGGTACAATAATTGACCTAAGTGCTCGTTCAGTCTGAACAACACTTATTTTGGCTAATCGTAAAATAATTGGTGAAGTGAGAGGAATGACTGTTTACAAGATACAAATGTAAGTTTGATGATACTCTTCTAACCTTAGCCTGTTACTTAACAGGGCGCCGATTCTCGACCACACGACGTGAATGCGTGGGCGCAAATTTACGGGTGAAACGTCGTCCGTCCCATGTTTCGCCGTTCCTAAATATGAGACAGGCGACGCGTCACCCGCCGATTTCCGTCCACGCTTTCATGTCGTGTGAAGCGAGAATCGGTACCCTGCACTGTAGTCAAGGCACCTATTGTCTATTCTATGATATAACCATACATCATCGTTAGAGCCGGTTGACGTTCAATACTGAACCCAATGTTACAACATGCTGTCTTATCGCATGTCACTCGGGTCTTAGAAGGTTTTTACAGGGTCGGAAGCGCAACTGTAGCGCCTCCGGTGTTGCAAAAGTCCATAGGCTGCAGTGACCACTAGTATATAAGGTGGGCCGGCGTATGCTCGTCTGCCACCTGGTATAAAAAGAACATAACAAAGTTATCGCCGTTTATATGAATGCCTCGTTGGTCTAGAGGTCGAAATGTGCTACTGTGGATCACGAGGTCGTAGGTTGGTAGGACATTTTCTATGTATAATAAATTATATATTTTAAAGTAAATAAGTAGGTAATTTAATATCCATGGTCTGATACCCATCACACAAGCAGGTAATTACTAGCTTACTTTGGGATCAGATAGCGTTGTGTAAAAATGTCTATGAATATTTATTTAATTATCATCGGCTATTGGGACCCTGCCCGATAAGAATCATAGTCACCCAGAAAATATGTTTCCGGGTAATACAATAAAACTCACCTAGAAAGCACCTTTCTGAATGATTATTTTTTTGGGATATGATTAGGCTGTGAAGCTGTATTTATACCCGTTTTTACCTTTCTATAGTTGTTGAAAAAGACGTATTTACCTAATCTTAATTTATGTTTATAAATTTTACGTGTCACATTGTTTGTCCTGGATGAACTCTTAAACTGTGCATTTTGATCCAACTTGAGAGATGGGATAGTTCTTTTTTTTTTGGTTTAGTGAAAAGTCTACATGGCTACGGCCCGGAATACCGTGTTACAAAAACCTTAGCCAAAACAACGTGTGGCTCCAACTTTACCCAAAGTTCAATGAATGAATTGGCAGTCGGATTACGACCACAAGCGAAACATAACAATAAGAGTTGGTAAATCTTCTCGCCATTTCACCATTGTAGTATCTACTTACCGCTAATCAGATGAGACACGCAATAAAGCCAAGTTACCTAAAAAACTGGGCCAAATCTATTCCGCTCTAACTAAATGTCAGAAACGTAAGAATAGAGTTAACAAATCGGTGTGATAGTTGCTTTTCGGCGATGTCTGCAGTCAAGTCATGAGCTGCAGACTATGGAACCATTAGGTACATAATGTGTTATTATGTGTTATTATAATATTATAGGATAAAACACGGCAATAGGCTCACCACCACCACATATTGCGTGGGACATAAAACTATAAGGTGAAATGGTGCTTGTACAGAGCTTGAATGGGTGTGTGGATCCTAAGCAAACATTCCGTCAAAATACCTTCCAACTATAATGACAGCTATGGCGAGGGTGGAGAAGCTTGCTCAGTGAGAGGCAGGAAGTTGCCTATCTGTATGTAGTACTATTAAATATTACCTTTATTGGTACTTAGATCATATTTTTCGCTGACTTTACTGTAAGTCTGTAACTATAGCTCTAGGATCATAGAACAACACGGTAATTGAATGGTCCCTATTCCCAGCCTTCATAAATTCTGTACTTAGACTTTTTGGTACGCACGTAGCTCCAAAATGGTTCGTGAGATTCGGAAACTATACGGCCTATTGATCTGGTTAATAGGGATAGGGAGAAATCAAATCGTCACTTCCGGTTGGCCTTAGGTCAATCGGAAATCACAGAAGGCCATTCACATGATGTTGTGTGTGCACACAACTGCAGTCAATGCTCGGCTTGTTCTTGTTCAAACATTGACAATGGCACAAACATGAGCCATAAAAGCTGGTAAACTCAAGGATAATATAATTAATAGTACTACATAGTACTCCCGACGACACGACCGAGCACACAGTGGCTGTGTGCCCGGCCTGGAGTAGCGAGCGCAGCGAGCTCAGCGATGCGCTCGCCGGGCGGGGCCTCACGCTACCGGTTATAGTATCTGCTATGGTCGGGAGCGCGGACGCCTGGGAGGCAGTTGCCAACTTCGCTGACACAGTAATGTCGGCGAAGGAGGCTGCGGAGAGGGTGCGGGAAGAGGATGCTCTTGCCGCTCCCATCCGGCGTAGGCGGAGGGGTGGGAGAAGGCACGCGGCTTTGACCGCGAACCGTTTCTAACCCCGGGGTTGGCCTGCACACGTAGAGTGGCACTCACGTGTGCATTGCACAGGCCACCACGTCTGAGGATTACTTGGCACCTACCGGGGTAATCCTCCATCGGCGCAGTAGCTCAGCTACCCTGAGCCGCCCGGCGGTGTTCTGGTGAAATAGTCATAATAAAAGATGGTCGTGTCAAAATTGTACAAAAGCATCTCTTCAGACAAACTTATTCATCTTCAATATTCTCGAACTTATACAAGAGTAGTGATAGATTTATACGAACGACGCGACGTCAGCTTCCAACCGCCTTGGTCTAAAATGTATTGTGTTATACGCCTCTTGGATATCATGCCGAAGCTACGGCAACGCCAACTGTCGGTTAGCGGCGACAACTCGAGGTCGTTCTTGACATAACAGTGAACATATGATTCGCATATAAGTCGCTACAAATTTGAGATTATTGTTTTGTTTAACATAATAAGAAATTCTTTTTATAATATTATGAGCCGAACTATAATCAAGTATGGATTTCAGAATATTTATGCAGAATTCTTTCGCGAAAAATCTGTGTCGAAAGGGTAAATACACGAAACAATGAGATATTCTTTCAATTTCATTGTAACTTTTTCTATGTATAGGTATATTTGTAGGATTATCGTATTACTAGTATAACACGATGATCAAATCAAATTATTTATGAATTATAGGGTATAAATTATTCCAAAGCCATCATGTTCAGGAGGTCGCGGTCAAAATCCATGATGTAGCTAGTGGAGAACAAATCATCAGTGGAAAAGTAATACCACAGACGAGAGTCAATAATCCACCGTACGATGTGAAAGTAGAGGTATCTATGTAATAATAATTATTAAATCAATTAATAGTTGAATAATAATTGTTATTCAACTGTTAATTGAATCTGAAAAAAATCTATTTACAGCAACTTTTCAACCATATACCTACATGCAAAGCAGAAATAAGTATTGGTCATTGAAATTATATTATCTGTAAACTGCATTTTTCATATCGGTATAAAGGAACATTAACATTTCTTGCAATAATAATGTTAAATTAGTAATATAAAGTCATTGGTGAAGACTATTAAATTTCATAAGAATGAGCATGAAATATCGAATCAATAATAATTTTATTCATTTAGTTATTTTTTTATTTAATCGTTTTTCACCTAAGTATAATTAATTATAGATAATAAAACAAGGAAATAAATAAAACCCGCCAAGTGCAAGTTGGACTCGCCCATAAAGGGTTCCATAGCAGCAAATTACACAATATAAAACTTCTTGTAGTTCGTTGTAACTTTCATTGATGTTGTACTACGTTCGCAGTGGTAGTGATTTTTCTAGGCGAAAATTGCGGTTTATGAAGTATTAAGAAAAAACTACTAACTTGATCTCATTGAAACCAATTTTCGTTGGTAGATTTTATGGCAATGTACATCATATATTTTTTTTAGATTTATCATTCTCTTAGTTAAGAAGTTAGAGGGGGGGAGGGACACATTTTTCCACTTTGGAAGTGTCTCTTGCGCAAACTATTCACTTTAGAAAAAAATATGTTAAAAACCTCAATAGCATTTTTAAAGACCTATCTATAGATACGCCACACGTACGGGTTTGACGAAAAAAAAAAGAGTATGGGGACCCCCAAAATTATCTGCGTTTTTTCTAGTTTTATCTAAAAATCTTGATGCGGTTCACAGAATGCATCTACTTACCATGTTTCAAACGCATAGGCCTTATAGTTTCGGAGGAAAATGACTGTGACATACGGACGGACAGACAGACAGACAAACAGACATGACGAATCTATAAGGGTTCCGTTTTTGCCATTTGGCTACGGAACCCTAAAAATAACTTGCACGTGATTCTCTAAAAATGTCCATGCGAGATTATTTAACATCATTAACATTGTGCATGTTTGTTTTGATATACCTACCTACTCCCTAGTCGCGCCTAAAGAAGTTTTACTTCAAACATACAACACACGAACAGAAAATTTGACGTTTGTTTATGTTCGATACGATAAGATTATCAAATGGTTATAATATTTATACTTCTATTGTTCTGACGGCTTTTATCCACTCATCTCTTTTTTTAATTTCCCAATTTCGTCTCGGAAACTAATAAAAAGTCAATTCCCGATTCCGAGATTGGGAATTCTTGCACCCCACAACACAACAGCATCTCGTACCACCCATTTTTTAACCGACTTCAAAAAAGGAGGAGGTTACTCAATTCGACCGTATATATTTTTTTTTTTTAATGTTTGTTCGCGCAGAACTCCGTCGTTTATGGACCGATTTGAATTTTTTTTTCTCGTTCGAAAATAGATACTTCCAAGGTGGTCCCATTTTAAGGAAGTCAGGGTCTGATAATGGCATTCTGGAGAAATCGAAGGTAACTTTTAAGAATTGTAGGGGCATCTTGGGCGTTTGTAATTTTTTTTGTTAACGGCTTCAATGTACCTAGTACAGCTTAATGAAGGTCTGGAGTCGATCTGATGATGAAGACGAAAGACAGTGGAGAGAATTCCCTAACGATAAACAGCAGTTCCCTTGTGTTTGGGCTTGATAAATTTGTACTGTCGAGAACTTTACACCTAGGTGATAGATTTTCAGTCTACACGTCACTAAAAATAGTGAAAAAAAAAATTAACAAAAAAGAAACCGACTTCAAACAAAACTAAAAACTGAAAAATAAAATTTACTTGGCATAAAGTTAGTATATTCTGATTTATCAGATATCATTAAATATAATACTGAAGTCGGTGCCATTAAGACTATGAGAGAGCTTAATAATGCCTACCGAAGCCTAGATAGTTTTACTGTGCAGTATTGGGCACCGATTTCTGTATTATATTTAATGATATCTGATAAATCAGAATATACTAACTTTATGCCAAGTAAATTTTATTTTTCAGTTTTTAGTTTTGTTTGAAGTCGGATTCTTTTTTGTTAAAAATTTTTTTTTCGTAGTTTGAGAGACCACTTTTGAACGTTTTTGAGAGAATTACAAACGTAAACCGTACAGCTGACCGCACTCTAACCACAGATTACTAAATAGTTACTGCGTAACGTGTTGCCTATATCGGCCACAACGCGGCGCCACTATAGTTGTCCAAGAGGCGTATAGATAGCCATAGATTTAGAATTTTTAAAGCCATATAATTTGACAGATTTCAGGAAGATCTTCACCTGTCTTTACCTCAATACTAAACTGGTTTTCTGTCAAAATTTTGTAAACAAAAGGCCTGAGACCATGCAGCACATGGAGATATTGTATTGAATTTAATATGTACCTATTGTCAAATAGTCACACTTTTGCAACAAATCTGAATAAAGCATCTGCTCTTCTTATTATACAGCAATAAATGAAATCATTTTTCACTAGGTATTTTACATCCATTTATATCTATGCTCCGTGAAGAGCAACAAAAAAACGTCACTTTCTAATCATTGCTATCTCTTGGAGAAAAACAAGTCGTCGAGGTTGAGTACCAGCTTGCTGTAAATCAGAATTCAATTGACCTGGGAACTAAATGGTGGTCTAAGAAATAAAACGCATGTATTTCTCGTCGTGGGTTAGCGGTCCTTTCTGTATTACTATAGGATAGTTGGATCATTGAGTGTGAAATATGAAATACCGTTGACATTATCACATACAGGAACAGAATTATTTCAGCCTTTCTTTTTTACGAGTAAATGAGGTAGAATCCTAGACTAGTAGGTACTCTACCCGTTAGAGTCTGATAATATAGTCAGCCTTTGAAGTTTGGTAGTCTTGTCATCTAATGAAAACAACGTAAAAGAGTGTGGAAAACTCTACGGATCTCATGCCGATCAGAAGTCAGAACCGACTAAAACCACGCAGTCCCTGCCGCTACTATTACTGTAGATCCTGTGTTCATTAGATATTTTCTAACATATAACTATTGTTCCTCCACAGATAATTTAAGCTGTACGGAAAGATGACAACCGCCAGCGTGTTATTTGCCGTCACCACAACATGGAGCGTTTCCACTGACAAGGTGGACAAAGATGGTTCAGGTTTAGGCCGCGCCATCAAACAAGTTACTGCTGAGGCCGCTAAGGAACTGCGCGAAAGCCCTTCAGCTAAGGAGCAAGCGCTAGCCATCATGAGAGAATGGATACAGCAAAATGGTGACATACGGAACGTCCGTCAAGGTAAGCAGATGATGCATTCATGCCCCATAACGTCTAAGCCCATAACTAAGTAATTTTATCTACCATCACTTTTGGAAACAAATAAACCAGTTCCCATAGCATTTTTTGGGCAACCCGCTCAATGAATTTGGCCCAAAATGAAAAGTTATTAGGTACCTGTCCTATTTATGGTATGACATACTTATGCCTAAATATAGACAGCATTTTTGCAAATTTGAGTTTTAATAGTAGCATGAGTTAGACTGAGCGACTGAGCACACATTAGAGACACGACTGTTCAAGACCGACTCTTGCTGAGCATCAAAAATCCAATAGGTCCGATTTTCGGCATAAACTTCGTCTGCCGATTATTACTGGACGTGGGTATGCATCGTAAAATTGATTTCTCTGTAAGACTTCTCCTTTTCAGTGTTCGCAATTTCAAGAAGTCTGTCTTAAGACCTTCTTGTCACCAATGTACGCTTAGTAATTTTTAGAAAATCGACCTTTGTAAGTCTAGTACTGTTCGTAATTAAGCTACAATACGAGTATGTAATTGCTATTAAGAAATCCAAGAAAGTCCTTTACCTTTTGGGAACAATACTATGAATTGTTATGACCGATATGACATACTTTATAGGCAGCATCCTTAATGTCACGTCACTTGGAACAATTCATTTATAAGTCTATTGCAGCAACATTGCGACATGACGTGGTTATATCGACTGTTGCCGAGTATTCGTCTGAAACAGGGTACAGTAAGTTGTGAGGTTAGGTACCTATTTATTGTTTTAGAGGCATACCGCTGTCACTTTTGTATACGAGAAGATCACGACGACGCGGGGCTTTTAAAAACACTTAGCCGCGAATAGTTATCAATCAACTCAGCCTATAGCAGTCCACTGCTGAACGTAGACCTCTCCCAGTTCACGCCACAGTACGCAGTCCTGTGCCTTTCGCATCCAGTCCCAGCCTGCGACCTTTACCAGGTCGTAGCTCCATCGCGCGGGTGGACGACCCCACCGAGTCGCGGTCTCCACTCTAGAACTCGTTTGCTCCATCGGCCGTCGGTTGTTCTACAGATGTGCCACGAAAGACATTTAAAGGAATAGTTATTGGTATGAATTATTATTTTTAGGAATAACGGGACCCTATTCGTGAGACTTCGCTGTCCGTCTGTCTTACTGTCCGTCACGAGAGGCTGTATCTCAGGAATCGTGATAGCTAGAGACCTGAAATTTTCACAGATGTTGTATTTCTGTTGCCACTATAAAAAAAAACAAACAAATACTTAACACACACACAATAATAAAATTAGAAAAATAATAATATTTAAGGGGGGCTCCCATACAAATAACGTGATTTTTTACCATTTTTGGTACAGAACCCTACGTGCGAGAGCCCGACTCCTTGGCCGGTTTTTACTTATCCCATTGGCGCTCATTGCTTTGCTGATTATAGTCGCGCAATATACCATGGCCGATTTTCATTCGATCTATAAGCCCCCTATTTAAAGAAAATTGATAGAGCTTGTAGAAATCCCTACCGATATCGTTCCAGGCTCGAACAACAAAAAAGCCTTGAAAGCTACCTTCTCCCAGGTTTACTAACAATATTATTTTATCTTTATGATGCTTGCTATTCAATACTGGACTGTTTGACGAATGCGAAACGAGGATAGATTTCATTACACATTTTCGAGCAGTCGTGTTGTTTTACAAATTACTAGGTACATCTTCTGATAAGAAATTCTGTACACACCATGATTGTGGGTACTGACTCTTTATGAGTGGACCTCTTACTGCCTTAGTATGAAGGGAAAATTATGGTTAAGTATAAAAAAGTTGAAAGCATTTCATTTATAGATAATACCTATTCATTCATGATTGAGATCTGTCGATGACGACCCAGGATTCCAAGATCGACTTGTCAAGATTCGCTGACAGACGATGTCAAATTCAGCCCATCTGTATTTTATAGGCGACCTACAAACCGATATATTATCATTACGTATGTCCTACCTAAAACTTTGACAGTTGAAAAAATAAGAGCGATGAAAATAGGAAATAGGAATGATGAATAACACAAATGTTAATGGAAATGATTAAGTTTAAGCTTAATCGTATTCATTTTTTACCGTTAAAAGTGGTTGATTAAACTCGTGCCTTATTGGCCAGCTAAGGAATGTTAGTATTACTTTCTAATCTTTATAATGGATGCGATGGAGCCTTACTGAGATAGACAAACAAGAATCAATAATCCTATGCCATCTTGTCAGAAATCGAGTTGTGGGTCGCCATATAGGTACCAGGAATTTATACCGCCACAGGAATATACTAATGTAAAAAAATCCAGACAGCTCGCCGTCGTCGCTGACGTCATATAAATCTATAGTATACTAGATTTCTGTGTCCGTCGTTGTGCCACATACATTCTGTGACACTGTACACATAGACACACTCACACTATTGTGTACCAACGACCTAGACTTGCCTGAATACACTGCGTATACGATATCATGATGTCCTGGTAGTTTAGTGCTTATACCAGTCAAAAAACTAGACTTCTCGGTTCGATCTAGGTCTAGATAAAACGAATGACTTACGAATACATTAATATTTAGCAAAACGCACGCACTCTATAAAATAGATTAAACTTTATTACATCAGCACAGGAAACGACTTATTTTGGAAATGGTAGAATGTTTTTTTGAATAAATTTTTGTAATGAAATATTAACAAAATACTTTAATGCCTCGAACTAATTTGCCTAAAACTTATGAGCGACCCCGTGAAGTAAGAAACGGATGTCTAACAAAGTTTAGGAAGGTACAATTGCTTAAAGCTCGCCAAGACTTGAGGTTCGAAAGGATGAAGGAGGGTTAGAAAAATCACGAAATATCACAGGGTAAAAGGAAGTATGTGTATTGTTGTAATAATAATACATTGCTTATAGTTACTAATTATTCACGCGATGGCTTCGCGAAAATTTAGGGACATGAAATTTGAATTCTATTAAAATTCCTAACTTTCCTTAAATATGCCGTATATCATTATTTCACAGAATTTGATCCTTGTCAGCGACACTATCGTATGGTGTAATAATAAAGGGTGTGCTTTTTTTTCAAAATCAATGGGTTCGATTCCCAGCTAGGATTATTGCTTTTTCAAAAATCTGATGATGAGGTTTTAAGTTTTATCAAAATCGGGCTCGTGACTCGTTTGAGCATTTTTAGCTATTCCTTATGGTTTCGGATTTGGCCATCCAAGCCCTTTACAAAAATTCACTCTGTATACTATAGCTATCTACTTATGTGACGGGCTTTAATAATTAATACAGCGTAGCTGCTATGTTTGTATGCAGATAGATGTCGTGTGTGTTTCACTTTCAGCTCACACAAGTGACTTTAATATAAACGACGCTACACATGCGCATAACTTAGCACACGATACACACAAGTTTGAGAACTGACTTACAACAAGGTTAGGCGAACCAACTTCGATATCTGTTTGCCTGGTACTAAATGTTACCAATCAAGGCCACACTGGGAATTTCATCAACACCTTATTTAAATTTTTGTTGCGCAACTGCACATTTTATAGTAAAATACCGGACAGGTGCGACTCCGTTCCGTCCGAAAAAATATCAAAAAATCACGTTTGTTATATGGGAGCTCTCCTTAAATATTATAGGTATTTTTCTAATTTTAGTATTTGTTGTTATAACGACAGACAGGTACATCTGAGAATATTTCAGCACTCTAGCTATTACGATTCCTGAAATACAGCGCCCTGTCGTAACAGACGGACAGCAAATTCTTAGCAATAGAGTCCCGATTATACCCTTTGGGTACCGAACCTATTAAAAATACTATTTACTCGAAATACTGCAAAATAAAACAGAAGCCTCGGCCTTTCAGGATAACCACCCAAGCCCCAATACCTTATACCTAATCTCATACCCGGTAGCTGCTAACAGACAAATAGCGACCGTCTGTCATAATTGTCTCATAATTTTATGTGGGATGGGACGAAGTGTGTGTCTATTATTCCTTCACGGAATATAGACGTTGGCTTGTGGTCCAAACGGTTTGGTTATAGGGTTTATAGTGTACATAGTTATTGTGCTACGATATTATAATGGTAATATTATTCCTCAGCACGATGCAGAATTTTTAATAGCATCGTAGTATTAGATTTTTCTTCGCTATGTGGTGTTAGCGGCCACAGTCTGCTTTCCCAAATACATATTACGTTCCCCAATGGGTCACTTTACCGAAACTTCTACGCCTTTTTAACCAAAGGGCAATTCTTCATTCCAATTCAGAATATAGGTTCTCAGCAACTCTCACCATTCAGGAAGATGTATAACCCCGTTTTTTTGGAATTTCCTGCATCAGCACGGCGGTAACACAGTGATACAATATCCATCATCATTATAGGAGCGTTAGTCTCGGTTGCATTCGAAAACATTTCAGTGTCCGAGCTTCGCTTCCTTGCTATTACCTACGTCGCCACAGTGCACTGCCGCGTCTGTTGTGTGGCATACCTGATAACGAGTTTCTAATCTTGAAAAGATGAATAAATCTTTATCCCTTTGGTTGGATTGAGGTAACTCCGTAATCGCAGCGGATTTTTTTTACTCCGGCAGTGGCAGACTGAGTCGATCCCTTGCGTTTAGACATGGTACCTATAGGGAGCAGAGAGCTATCGGTTTTGCAGTACTAGTACTGGTTTCCGGTTTCCATTAGTTGGGCTCATTCCTTGTAGGGAAAATACATCTGCATTTGGTTGAAACGCATGAAAAAAGGCTGTAAGATCCAATATCATTCAGGGTCTGCCAATCTGAATCCAGCTGCTTTAATTTTATCTCTATTCTCTACTAGATAGAGCTCCCGACTTCGCTTGTGGAATTCTGTTCCTGTTCGCACATCCTGAAAGAATCTATTCAGGAAAGTATATAAATAATAAGGAACCTGAATAAGTTCTTTTGGGATATCATCATATAGTTTATCCAGACTATAATCTATCACTGCATCAAATTTCAGCATGATCCGTTCAGTCGCTAAGCCGCAACTGATACTCGCCACGGCTGCATCCACTCCATGTCATGCCATTTACCATATTATACAAGACTAACTCACTAAAATTCTGTGTTTTGTTACAGATGATTCCTTCATTTTACGATTTTTGCGACACAAGAAGTACAGCATACCAATGGCTCAACAAACATTGCTCAAGTTCCTTAGTCTCAGAAGATATTACCCAGAAATTTTTAAAAATCTGGACTGCGATGATCCGAAACTGAAGGATATTCTTAGCAACGGGTATGTAATATTTCTACATATTTTATAATGCTAGAGACCCGTTAGCCGTTGAAATTAGACATTATTTATTTCATCTATACTAGTATATAGGTACTAATATTATAAAGAGGAAAGATTTGTTTTTTTGTTTGTTTGCTTGTTTGTTTGTAACGAATAGGCTCCGGAACTACTGCACCGATTTGAAAAATTCTTTCACTGTTGGGAAGCTACACTCTTTGTGGTGAACATAGGCTATATTTTATTCCCGTATTCCCACGGGAACGGGAACTGAACTACGCGGGTGAAACCGCGTGACTTCCGCTAGTAAAAAATATAATTCTATACACTTCTTCTCCTTTTAACTGTGCCAGATGTTAATTTGATCTTACAAGTTTCATAAAAGGGGGTGCCTAATTTTCGATTTGCTTATTTATTATTTACTTATTTATCTAAGTTGTTTTTGGTGTAAAGGCTTTATGGGACGAATGTATTTAATGAAATTAATAAAGACCAAGTTCTCCGGAGCTTAAGCTCATCGGCAATACCTCTGCTGAATTGCGGACTGAGGGACGAAGCTTAGTCGAAGATGATCGTATTCATATCGGGAGTGCATTCACTCGCTTCTAACAATACCGAAAAAATCGCCAAAGTACAGTGCAGCTCCTAGCAGCTTATGAAAGCAAACCTTGGACATCAAGGTTGAGATATTGGAGGCAATCTGAACGTTAGGCCATTATGACTAATACCGTTAGTTAAACTGAATTATGTAAATCACTGGCAGTAAAATTTCTTAGTTTGGGCAAAACATACATTATCGTCGAGGACATAGCTGTTTTTAATTGCTGTCGATGTTTTTGTTCGATCATTATACTTTAAATACCTTATCGTCATCAGATAGGTAGGTCCGGTTGTTTCCGAAATCCTCACTTCTGTGACGAAGGTCCGTGCTACGATTTAAGTTAACACAATGATGTCAAGCTACAAAGTTTGATATTACAAGATCTTCTAGCTTTCCAGTTCTAATGTCCATTTATAAAATTCCTTTATATACATACATACGGTCAGGCCCTTTTCACCCAAGGGGTAGGCAGAGGCAAATTGTATGCTCACATTTCACGTTTTTAGAATTTGTCACACAAGGTGGTGAACCATTTCCGCCATTCTGAACATATTTGGGAATTGCAAGGAGTTTACTATAAAAACCAAGTCAAATTGTTCAATAAACCAACACAGCTCTGATCAAACGAGGACCAGAGTAGAGTTAGAACTTGAACAAAGACAACCTACTAACATGGTTCCATTAAATAAAGTCAGGGTTATGTAAGCACTATTCCATTTTATGTGCATAAGTTGTGCGGAGGCACTCGCAGATGTAGCCACAGCTACTAGAAAGTTCTCATACTACGAGGCCTTGAACTTTCTGTACTGTCTCAAAGATCCCGCTTTGCTAATATTTATCTTATGCAATTCTTGTGTATGATATAATTCCATTGACGGTTTCTTAATTTCAAGGTACATAATGGTTTCACCGATTCGAGACAGCAAGGGTCGTCGGGTCATCGTGTACAATATGAGTAAGGAGATTTTTGTTCAATAATGTTGTAATATTTGTAACGTGTAATAAGTTAGCGAGCTATGCTATTGCGATTTTTATTTACTGTGCACGCGCAATCATGTAATGTTACGATGGTAAAATTTGTAGCTATTGCGAATTTCATGAAAGATACCTCTCAATGAGACATGAGGGTTCATTAAATGCGATTGTGGCTGTTGCGATAAGTAGACCAGACACTGTGTAATTATTACTGCAATTTATTCGTTTTCCTTTGGTAATGATGCCAATTCTACTAAAATTGTATAGGAATTACTACTACTCATAGTGTACGTTCTTAGTGTCTGGTCCGCTCAAAATGATGCTTTTGTAAACGTAGAATAAAATGTAGCTAAGTCTATGGATATTTCTCTAAATTATCAATCATTCTACTAGGTAAATTCAACGCCAGCAAATACAATTGTTGGGACATGACTCGCGCTCACTTTTTGGTCTACGATTCCTTGATGGAAGATAACTTGGATCAAATGTTGGGATTCGTGCATGTTGGCGATGGCAGTGGAGTCACTGGTGCTCACGTCACCACATGGAACCCGACAGATTTCGCCAGACTCATGAAATGGGGTGAGGTAAAGTATCAAGATTATTTAATTAACGATCGCAGCGTAGTGGCGCTTACTGAACACAAAATACATAAGATTTAAAAGGTCATCGTCCTATTGAGGCAAAAAATGTAGATATGTCGTACTAAACCTACTGATCACTAAGGTATTTACATGTTTATGTATACCTTCATGAAGTTGGCATTCCGCGTCAATATCGAGAGGTCAAAATTCTAGCTGGTGAAGAAAACACTCTAAAGATACTAAAGTCAACTTGCTCAGTTTTTATGCTTTCCCCGACAACTGAGAAATTCCTGGATCACGAAAGTGTAGTAGTGTAGTTTCCTGAACTATCTACTTGATTTTGTGAAACTCATTGCTATTTCACTACAATGAATACTGCGTGAATCGAATCTTTTTCAACTACCGACCGTAGGTACTTCGGTAAATAACCTCTTTGCCTTGGTAACAAACCTTGCGACATGTATGGAACTTTTATGATTGCCAACTGTTTATTTGTTTCAGCAATCTTTTCCAATGCTTCACAAGGAATTCCACTGTGTCAACGTACCGACTCCTTTGAAATACATCGTAGATTTTGCAGTATCCAGGGTGACGCCAAAAATGGCTGACAGAGTTAGCGTAAGTTTACCTATTACCTTTACTTAAACGAGATATTTTAATAATTAGCTGATTATGAAGCACTAGTGGCCCGCAGACTCAGTGTTCTGTGAATGATCACAGCAGCAACATTTACTATGGCTGATCATAAATGGGTGACCGTGACCACCACGTGACTACTTTCTGACATTGCGAGTGTTTGGAAGGCACGTTAAGTCATTGGTCCGGTTGCCAGTAAAATGGCAGTCGTTAAGCCAAGTTGAAATGGTTTATGGGCGGGTTGACTTGAAAAATGTCAACAATGGGAAGTCACCTGTGCGCCTGACCAGATCAACACGGCAATACGCCTCACCACCTATTACGTGTCACCAAAATCTAAAAGGTGAAAAGTGGACATGTAATACCAATGCCTCCGCCTACCCCTACGGGAATAAAAAGCGTGACCGTATGTATGTATGTTGCTGATTGCGGCTTGAAAAAACTTCTAAAGCAGGAAGGCAGAACCTGCCAACGTGCAATTTCAACTTGGCAATAGGCTTACCACCTCAATGTTTAATTTGCCTCAGCCTAACTCTTCGGAGAATATTTCTATTTTACTTTATTTTCACGCCTTTATCCTCGAATAGATAGGCCTCTGCCCAGCACTTCTACACTCACATTTCACCATTTGCTTTTTTGTCCCGTGTAGTAGTCGGTAAGCATATTGCCATGTTGAAATGGTCAGGCGACGGTATACCCGCTGTTGGAATCTTTTAAGCCTGGCAGCCTTCCGAAGCACGGAAACCCTATAAAGTAAATACAAAAACAAACTACGAGACTCCAAATAAAAATAAATTAATATTTCAGATACACACCAATCTGAAGTCATTGCATAAGCATGTTAACATCAATTGCCTACCAACGTCGTATGGCGGCAAGTTGAAGCTAGAAGACATGGTGAAATTCACCGAACAATTACTAAATGAACAGAAAAAGAAACTTTTGGGCTTGGATGACATGGAAATACTTAGCACCAAAGGTATTATCTCCTCAAGAAAAAATACACCCCACCAAACTGTCAACGGTGACGTCGCGGTCCAAGGGAGTTTCAGGAAATTAGAGATAGACTAGTTTTTCTGTATGATTATTTAGTATTAGCAAATTCGTATGTGTGTTTTGTGTCTCTCTATTTGTTTCTATTATGCATTGTAATTAGCACTGAATTTTCAAAAATGTCGACTTAATCGTTGTTTTTATATTCTAAGTTAGTTTAATATTATTAGTTTTTACGTTTTTCGCTTTACATCTGTGCTATAGTATTAGGTGGATGGAAAATACAGAGACATTTCGTAAATGTTATACTTTTATATAAATGTTTTGTGAACAAGAGTTAACAAATATTACGTACAATATGTCGTTTATTTAATGACTCCACTGAGAACTAGAGCGAATCATATAATAAAAAAATATTTACATGGTCAGCGATATTTCATTGTTGTCACGGTATATCTACTTATATTATGCTGGTCGGGCGATTTGGTTTAGCGATTGGCGATTTGGAAAGGTTAGTGCAGGGACCGCTGTACTACATTAGGAACACTACTGTCTTAAAGCTCTTGCTTTACATTGAAAATCCGATAACTCCTTGGCGTAAACATTGGCTGCCGATTATCGGACGTAGTCAGGGCCTGATTTAGGGTTCCGCGCGCCCTAGGCTAGCTATGAATAAGCGCCCCCAGGTACAACTAACCTGTATTTTCTGAGGAGTTGGGTATCTCGCAGGCTATTTGATGTATTTACCATGTAGTGAAAATAATATCAAATTACCTAACAGTACAAGTTTCCGATAAATCGGACCACCGAATTTTAGCAAAATCCCTGCATCACTCAGGAAGAGAGCTGATGATCTGCAAAATTTATAGCTGTGAACCATCCTCGGCACTTCGGCTATCGAGCATAGAAAACCGACAAATTGGCCTATCTGTTGAGCTGCTAGACTACAATGCCGCACACATGCACAGATTCATAGATCAAACTTTACACTTCTCGTTTTTCGGCGGGGTTAATTAAACTGTCAGTAATTAGGTAGACGAAATACAAAAGGTACCAAATAAGGTGGTAGAGCTAAGCTGAAACCTTGGTGTAAGCTGAATGGAACGGCTCGATCCCGGTAGTTAAGCACCAACCATCCGGACATTTCGACGTAAAACAAGGGATCTGTTGTTTTTTCTAGTAATAACATCTATTTCTTTTTCGAAATAACTTTCTTGACTGTCACGAAATGAAAGAAAAGTAACAAACAGTCGTAAAATAAATATTTATAAACTTGCGGTGTCCCCGATGTGACATTACTGATCACTTTCGGCAGTTTGCACTAAACTGGTCGAAAAAGCCGGCAGGTTTAAAGGGCTACGAAACAGACTTTGTCCACCATCGCAATTCCTCCCGTGGGTTTGGGTTTTATCTCATTTCTCTGGGGGATTCGGGTGTATCGGGATGGGAATAGGGTACTATTCTATTTCTTTGATGGGTGATGAGGCACGCCATCGCTCTGATCTGCTTCTGTAAGACCGGCATTGTCGTCATGGAGGCGGGTAGTCCTGAGCTTATTGCAGTGTCTGCCGTCGACTACGGAACTTGGGAGGGAGTTTCCTCTTCCGCTGCTTCTTTCGCAAACACAACTTGCTCACAAAAAAACTCAGCGGCTTCATATTTTCTCCCATAGAAGACCATAGTCTCCAGCGTGAGAACATCTACGCCCAGGCCCGCAACGATGTTGCAGTTCAAATACTGAGCACTCCGCCTGTGCACGAAGCGCCGTATTATCGCTGCAGTCACCGCAGTGTTGGTACTCGGGTTTTAACTTATGCTGTGTGCGACGCACTCGTGTTTAAAACAAGGTAGTAAGCCGGTAAGTATTTGTGGCATTCGGTAGGTGAGGCTGCCATTGTATATTTCCAGCCACTCCTCCCTCCATGCGCGTTTTCACCGCCTCAACAGTGCAGTCTCACACTATCGTTCCGGGGCGCAGGAATTTAATTTAAACGCACTTATGATGTTCCCAAACTGGCTGTTACAAAATGTCTTTTTCTTTCTTTATGGCGATACTATTTTCCGTTACAGATGTTGTTAGGAGTTGTTACAATCCACTGATCTGTAATTTACAATCTGTTTAGAATTGACAGACGTTTAGTGTTCTTCTGACATTGATGGAATTTGGTTTAAAATTAGTTAATAAACATTACCTACCTAACATGAAAATATGTATATTATAACGTTGTGATCAAAATTAATGTTCGCTTAAGTTAGTTAACATTGGTGATCAAATTTTCACCAGGTATTGTTATTTAAGATTCTGAAATAAAATTGTGAGAGTACCGTAACTCATAGTCCAGCGCCTAGCCCGGCGCCAGGCGCCCCCCTGGTCCTGGCGCCCTAAGCTTCAGCCTAGTTAGCTTATGGGTAAATCAGGCCCTGGACGTAGTCTTACGCTACGTCCTAGGTAGGCGGTTCAAAGCGAACGCGATTCTGAAGCGGTGACACGCGAATTCAACGCGACGCGGTGCGACGCGGCAGCTATGTCCTACGTGCACGCGAATCGTCTCGCACAGCCGGCACCGACGCGGCGACGGCGACGCTGCCGTTCAGTGGGCCCTTTGCATCAGCCTTGGTATTCCACCATACCCTAGCCACGTAGGCAACTATGTGTCTGATACTATCGATTAGTATAGTAGCCAGAGGGTGATCTTGGGACTCAACCCCAACTTGCTTTCTACCATTCTGCTGCACTGCCAGAATGTGATTACATACATACATAACATCACGCCTGTTTCCCAACGGGGTAGGCAGAGACTATGGTTTTCCACTTGCCACGATCCTGACATATCACTTTCGCTTCTTGCAGGGTACTCTTGACCTGGCCTTTTTCCAAAAGGTGTCCAATTTGGTAGACATAAGTGCGACGCGGTCGGCCCCTACCAGATTGTCCATTCACTCTCGCCTTATAAATCTCTTTTGTCAGTCTGTTTTCATTCATTCTCTCCACATGTCCGAACCATCTGAGCATCCCTTTTTCTATCTTAGTCACTACATCTTCTGTCAAGCCGCAATGTTCCCTAATCACACAATTTCTTTGTTTATCCATCAATGTCACTCCAGCTATTCTTCGCAAACTTCTCATTTCCACTGCATTAATTTTACTTTCATGCGTCTCCTGTAACACCCAGCTTTCACTTCCATACATAAGTGTAGGCACAAGCACTCCTCTATGTACAGCCATCCTTGCCTTTTTAGACACATCCTGACTGCTCATAAAGGCGTGAATGGCTCCATTCACTTGATTACCTGCCAAAACTCTTCGTTCAATATCATAGTCACACTTTCCATCTCTTACAAATTTTGACCCCAAGTACACAAACTCTTTTACCTGTTCTACTCTTTGCCCTTCGATGTAAATTGGGCAATTCGTTATATTTTCTTCTCTTTCAAAAACCATTACTTTCGTCTTTTCTACATTCACTTTCATACCTCTACTTTTAAGCGCATCATGCATTATGTTAACCATCAACTGCAACTCCTCCGCCGATGAAGCTAATATCACCTGATCGTCCGCGTATAGGAGGCATTTGATGGTCAGCTCTTTCATTTTCAAACCATACGCACACGCTTGCAGTTCTTTCAAGCAGCTGTCCATATACAGATTAAACAGACACGGTGATGCTACACAACCTTGCCTCACACCTTTTTCAATGTGAAAGAAGTCTGTGCAAGCTCCGTTTATCCTGACACAAGCACTGGAGTCTTCATACAGAGATTTCAGTGCTCGTATCAAGGTTCTGTTTACTCCATACCTGGACAGTGTTGTCCACATTTCTTTCTTCACCACTCTATCATAGGCCTTTTCCAAGTCTACAAAGATGCAGTAGACTTTTTGAGGTTTTGCCAACACCTTTTCAGCTACGCATCGTAAGGAAAAGACTTGATCCGTGCACCCCCTTCCTTTTCGAAATCCTGCTTGCACATCCCACATTTTTCCTTCCGTTTCATTCATCACTCTTTTTATCAGCACTTTTGCATATAGTTTGCCTACGACACTGAGCAAGCTAATGCCGCGGTAGTTCTTGCACTCTTGCTGCGACCCTTTCCCTTTG
Source organism: Miltochrista miniata (assembly GCA_933228765.1). Lineage (NCBI taxonomy): Eukaryota > Metazoa > Arthropoda > Insecta > Lepidoptera > Erebidae > Miltochrista > Miltochrista miniata. Next base: position 25,225,997 of record OW121747.1, read on the forward strand.
TACAGCGGCACTATGACAGATTTACACCATTCCTCTGGTACTCTGCCACTTCGCCAGCTAAGGTTAAAAAGGCGGTACAGCTGGCAAGCTACCACGCCAAGTCCCGCTTTCAGCATCTCGACAGAAATCCTATCAATTCCAGCAGCCTTTCCTAATTTCATACCATTCAACGCTTCCACAATTTCTTCCATACTTAAATCGCTTTCATCATCAACTTCATTCCATTCCAAGACATGGGTCTCTCCTTGTAAATCCTCTTTTTCAAACAAACTTTCAAAACTTCCATCTTTTTAGCACACATTCTTCTCCTCTCACTAAACTTCCCTCCCGGTTTCTGATGTATTTTAGTTGTGATGTAGTCTTTTGAGCCCTCATTGATCTTATAGACTTCCAAAAGAATTTTATATTTTCTTGGAAGTTATCAGATAACCGGTTATGAAATACATTCCTATCATCCTCTCTCTTTCTTTCTATCACCTCTTTTGCGACATGCTTATACCTTTTATACTCATCCTTGGCCACTTTTACATCCTCATCCGTTGCCTTTTGGATTCTCTGATTGGTTTTTGCAGTCAGCCAGTTTAAACACGCTTTCTTCTTATCGGACAGAACCTTCAAAACTTCTGCACACATTCTCTTTACCTGGCATCCTTGGCTCCTCTTGCATACCCCGCATACTTCAACTGCCACTTCAACGAGTCCTTCCTTAATCGACTTCGATAATTTGTCCATTTCACATTCTTTAACTAAATTTTCAAACTTTCACAAAACAAACAATTTACTCAAAAATTCTTCTTTCACGCTTATCTCTTGCAACTTTTCTACTTTTATGCGCTCTAGTACAGTCAAAGGCAAAAATATGTATACACTCCACAGCCTCATAAAATGTCACCCTCAATACGATTATAAATATGGATTCGTCTAAGAGTTCATTAATATGGAAACATCATAATGTTAATATTTATGTATCCATAGTTATCAATAACTAGCTGTTACCCGCGACTTCGTCCGCGTGGAAATTATGTTATAAGCAAAGTTTGAACCGTATTCTATTTGAGCCTCTAGCTAGGATAAGTCGTAACCAAAATGTGGGGACAAATTTAGGACATCCTCCAACTTACCCGGGGAGTTATGCGCTAGATGGATTTTTTTAACGTGAGGAAAATCCCACATGAATGTACTATGACTCCCACTGACTAAAAACCACACGTATCCTACCTAACAGCCTACGATTGGGAGCCCCGGGTAAGCCCTCTAAAGGATACCCTAGGACTGCGCTAGATGGATAGGAAGAGACCTCATGGTTTTAGTGCGTCCAAGGCCGGTATGACGTACGTGTTTATTAATTAGCCCCTTTAATAATTATAAGAGTAAGTAGTATGGTGAAACGCGAATACGAAACGTTTGTCAGATTAGGGCACAGACTGAAAACTTTACGCATAATCGGAAGAGTTGAGACGATAACACTAACGCTAACGGTAGCCAGTAAATGGCAGTCGTTTAACCAAGTTGAAGACCTTATAGATTTAATAATTTTCAAAAGTAGGCAGTACTAAAGCCTGTCCATTTCAACACGGCAATGCGGCTCAACACCTATTACGTTACGTGGTACAAATTAAAAAAAGGTAAACATATAATATGCCTCGATACCCCTTTGGGGATAAAGGCGTGACCGTATGCATGTACTTATTATGTTTAAGGTGATTTAATTTATGTACCCATATCACTGTAGCCAAAGCTCAACATTTTTCAGTAAAGTTGTTTTAAGAATGTTCATTATAAACAACGTTTGTGTGGCGTGTTGGCTTAATCATAAAAGAGCTGCTTAATGGTTAAGGCTATTGTAAAATAATTCAATTTCAATTAAATGAATTGCTTTAGAATAGACTTAATCTTTAAGCTCTTTTTTGATTAAGCAAACAGGGCAGTTTCACACGCTGCTTGATGAGTCTGATGAAGAAATACCTCTCCTTTCATAGATCTTATGTGACGTAAACGAAGTTGCGAGGGTTAGCTAGTCTATACATATAGTAAAACTGTTGAGGGTCGAGAGTCTACTGAAGCCGAAAATGAAATTCCATTTTTCATGTGTGTCTGTCTGTCTGTATTCCGAATAAGTATCACGCCGAAGTTACTGAATGGATTTGAATAAAACTTAGTGCAATCGAAGCTAATAATCCGAGGAAGGTTCTAGGATACTTTTGATCTCGATATTTTGCGCGGTTCCTTTGGGAGAAGGGGTGAAAGACAAAACGGTTTTTTAGTTGTTACTTCTCAATGCGTTTTCGGATTCGAAATTTTTTTTTTAGTGTTATAAAGGGAATACTGTAAGGAATGTTTCACACAAGTTTCCATGTTAAAGGTTTTCTAGTTCAGGAATTAGAGACATCCCAACTTTCGCAAAACCTAGAATTCAAGGATCCCTTTGAATGTGAGGGTAAATCTAAACTGGCGTGTTGGCTTGATGATAAAAGAGCTTAATGATTAAGGCTATTGTAAATTGTAAAGATCCTACCTCTAGATTGCTATTCAAATAAAAGATTAATTAAAATTATTCAGTAATTTCTGTATTTTGCAAAAATATACAAACAGATTTTCATTGTTCTCTGCCGAGCTCCTAAAAAATTTGGCGTAATAATAATTGTTGTCTGAGTGTAAAACCTATCTCCTACTAATATTCCTGCTACGTTTTAGTTAAATCAATCCAACGGTTTAACCATTTCATTGCTCTGTGCTTAGCCCCTAGGATATGTGGCGTGATAATATATAGCCTATTTTAGGACAACACCCCTAAGTAATATTTGTGCAAAATTTGAACCAAATCTGTTCAGTACTTTTCGAGATCCTTCCGGACAAAGCAAAGCAAACAGACAAACAGACAAAATAAAATCTAACTATATTTTCAGCTTCGGTATCTTATGTAAAACACCCAGCGAGTATTTTTTTATTAATATTTCCAATGTACAGTTTTGGCTTTTCTATCATTTTATTATATGTATAGATAGGTAGATAGATGCTACTAAATAAGATCTAGACACTTTTGTGTTTTTACTCTCACATACATACAGAATTCAATTGTTCTCTGCCAAACCCCTAGACTTAGTAGCGCGATAATAATAATTATGAAGCTTATAAAAACCTATCCGCATGCCGCGACTTCGCACGCGTGAAAATTATGTTATAATGCCAACTTGATTGCTCTCTGCTTATCCCCTAGGATATGTAGCGTGATATTATATAGCCTATTTGAAGACCCCACCCCTACGTAATATTTGTGCAAAATTTGAGCCAAATCTGGTCAGTACTTTTCGAGATCCTTCCGGACAAAGCAAAGCAAACAGACAAACAGACAAACAGATAAACAGACAAACAGACAAAAAAAATCTGACTATATTTTTGGGTTCGGTATCTTACGTTGAACACCTAGCGAGTATTTTTTTGTTAATATTTCCAATGTACAGTTTTGGCTTTTCTATCATTTTATTATATGTATAGATTTTTGAAATATATAAGTATGTATATCAGTGGTCTGGATATCATAGCAAACACAGGATTTAATTTTTCTCTATCGGGCCTCCAAGATATTTAGCGTGATAATGTAGCCGGTGCGTAAAACCGATCTCTTACTAATATTCCTGTAACGTTTTAGTTTAATCAATCCACATACTTACATATGGCACTACCCTCTGCCTAGTTCCTAGGATATGTAGCGTGATAATATATAGCCTATTTAAAGATGCTACCTCTAGATTGCTCTTCAAGTAAAAGATTAATTAAAATTATTCAGTCGTTTCTCTATTTTGCAAAAATATACAAAAAGATTTCCATTGTTCTCTGCCGAGCTCCTAAAAAATTTAGCGTAATAATAATTGTTGTATTAGTGTAAAACCTATCTCCTACTAATATTCCTGCTACGTTTTAGTTAAATCAATCCAACGGTTTAAACATTTCATTGCTCTCTGCTTAGCCCCTAGGATATGTGGCGTGATAATATATAGCCTATTTTAAGACCACACCCCTAAGTAATATTTGTGCAAAATTTGAACCAAATCTGTTCAGTACTTTTCGAGATCCTTCCGGACAAAGCAAAGCAAACAGACAAACAGACAAACAGACAAAAAAAAATCTAACTATATTTTCAGCGTCGGTATCTAATGTAGAACACCCAGCGAGTATTTTTTTGTTATTATTTCCAATGTACAGTTTTGGCTTTTCTATCATTTTATTATATGTATAGATTAATGATTGATGATTGATGTTGCAGCATCGACAGCGTATTGGCATGGACGTAATGTTACCCGATTCTAAAAGTGGCAGTAAACTACATAACGATTCATACTTATAGAATTCGGGACTTCACGCGAAACACATTTACTTACATTTTCACACCGACGTTTCGAGCACGTTGCAGCGCCCGTGGTCGCGGTTGGACTGATATGGACTGATAATTCAGTCCACGCCTTCGGCGCGGACTGAATTATTTTACAATGGCCATAACCATTAAGCAGCTCTTTTATGATTAAGCCAACACGCCACACAAACGTTGTATATAATGAACATTCTTAAAACAACTTTACTGAAAAATGTTGAGCTTTGGCTACAGTGACATGGGTACATAAATTAAATCACCTTAAACATAATAAGTACATGCATACGGTCACGCCTTTATCCCCTAAGGGGTACCGAGGCATATTATATGTTTACCTTTTTTTAATTTGTCCCACGTAACGTAATAGGTGGTGAGCCGCATTGCCGTGTTGAAATGGACAGGCGTTAGTACTGCCTACTTTTGAAAATTATTAAATCTATAAGGTCTTCAACTTGGTTTAACGACTGCCATTTACTGGCTACCGTTAGCGTTAGTGTTATCGTCTCAACTCTTCCGATTATGCGTAAAGTTTTCAGTCTGTGGCCCTAATCTAACAAACGTTTCGTATTCGCGCTTCACCATACTACTTACTCTTATAATTAATTATTAATTATTAAAGGGGCTAATTAATAAACACGTACGTCATACCGGCCTTGGACCCACTAAAACCATGAGGTCTCTTCCTATCCATCTAGCGCAGTCCTAGGGTATCCTTTAGAGGGCTTACCCGGGGCTCCCAATTGTAGGCTGTTAGGTAGGATACGTGTGGTTTTTAGTCAGTGGGAGTCATAGTACATTCATGTGGGATTTTCCTCACGTTAAAAAAATCCATCTAGCGCATAACTCCCCGGGTAAGTTGGAGGATGTCCTAAATTTGTTCCCACATTTTGGTTACGACTTATCCTAGAGGCTCAAATAGAATACGGTTCAAACTTTGCTTATAACATAATTTCCGACGCGGACGAAGTCGCGGGTAACAGCTAGTAGTCTTAATAATTAAGCTCTTTTATGATTAAGCTAACACGACCGTTTAGATTCTCTCACTCAAAGGAACCCTTGAATTCAAGGTTTGGTGACAGTTGAGATGCCTCTAATTTCTGAACTGCAAACCCCTCAATCTTGAAACTTGGATCGAAAAATCCTTAAAGTACTCTCTTTCCAAGACTAAAAAAATATTTGAAATCGCATCACGCGCTGAGAAATTATAACTGAAAAACCATTTTATCTTTCAACCCCTCTCCCGCAGGAACCGCGCAAAACTTCGGGATCAAAAGTATCCTAGAACCTTCCTCGGACTATAAGCTCGGAATGTACCAAGTATCATTCAAATCGGTTTAGTAGTTTCGGCGTGATACTTATTCGGGATACAGACAGACAGACAGACAGACAGACAGACAGACAGACAGACAGACAGACGTGAAAAGTTTAAATTACATTTTCGGCTTCAGTTTCGATTAGAGAACGCCCTCCAATTAAAATTTTTAAAATATCTTCCATGTACAGACTCTCGACCCTCTACAGTTTTATTATATGTATAGATTTCCGACGCGGACGAAGTCGCGGGTAACAGCTAGTAGTCTTAATAATTAAGCTCTTAGTCTTAATAATTAAGCTCTTTTATGATTAAGCTAACACGACCGTTTAGATTTATCCTCTCACTCAAAGGAACCCTTGAATTCTAGGTTTGGTGAAAGTTGAGATGCCTCTAATTTCTGAACTGCAAACCCCTCAATCTTGAAACTTGGATCGAAAAATCCTTAAAGTACTCTCTTTCCAAGACTAAAAAAATATTTGAAATCGCATCACGCGTTGAGAAATTATAACTGAAAAACCATTTTATCTTTCAACCCCTCTCCCGCAGGAACCGCGCAAAACTTCGGGATCAAAAGTATCCTAGAACCTTCCACGGACCATAAGCTCGGAATGTACCAAGTATCATTCAAATCGGTTCAGTAGACTCGGCGTGATACTTATTCGGGATACAGACAGACAGACAGACAGACAGACAGACAGACAGACAGACAGACAGACAGACATGAAAAGTTTAAATTACATTTTCGGCTTTAGTATCGATTAGAGAACGCGCTCCAATTAAAATTTTCAAAATATCTTCCATGTACAGACTCTCGACCCTCTACAGTTTTATTATATGTATAGATAGATTAGAGAACGCGCTCCAATTAAAATTTTCAAAATATCTTCCATGTACAGACTCTCGACCCTCTACAGTTTTATTATATGTATAGATTTCCGACGCGGACGAAGTCGCGGGTAACAGCTAGTAGTCTTAATAATTAAGCTCTTAGTCTTAATAATTAAGCTCTTTTATGATTAAGCTAACACGACCGTTTAGATTTATCCTCTCACTCAAAGGAACCCTTGAATTCTAGGTTTGGTGAAAGTTGAGATGCCTCTAATTTCTGAACTGCAAACCCCTCAATCTTGAAACTTGGATCGAAAAATCCTTAAAGTACTCTCTTTCCAAGACTAAAAAAATATTTGAAATCGCATCACGCGTTGAGAAATTATAACTGAAAAACCATTTTATCTTTCAACCCCTCTCCCGCAGGAACCGCGCAAAACTTCGGGATCAAAAGTATCCTAGAACCTTCCTCGGACCATAAGCTCGGAATGTACCAAGTATCATTCAAATCGGTTCAGTAGTTTCGGCGTGATACTTATTCGGGATACAGACAGACAGACAGACAGACAGACATGAAAAGTTTAAATTACATTTTCGGCTTTAGTATCGATTAGAGAACGCGCTCCAATTAAAATTTTCAAAATATCTTCCATGTACAGACTCTCGACCCTCTACAGTTTTATTATATGTATAGATATGTAAACACTAGACAATTCAGATTTTAGAGAGCATCTATATTTCCGCCACTCAATACTAAAGAGTATAATGTATGATTGATATTTTTTTGTGAGTGACTGGCTGTTTTATTTTTCATATTTATTTGTTTGACTTAACGGTGTAAATTTTTCGCTTAAATCAAATCAACATGATAAGGTCTATGAGGAATATACTAGAAGATGTTATTGTTGCTGGCGGTGGTTATACTCAGTATTTTTTTATGTATCGTGTGATATCGATCCTTGCAAAGACTTTTATTTATTTTTGTTATTCTGAAAAATTGTTTAAGTTACAAATATTTTAATTGCATGCTATTATGTTTTATTAAATTCTTATAGTAAACCATATTAAATATAATTGCTTATTAAAAACTGTTCTCAATTACTTTTATTATTTCAGACGTGCTATAACGCCTCTTAGAAGTACGCACGTTGTCTAATTCAAATTTTCCAAATGCACTATTGGCTAACTTGTTGTCTTCAGATGCTTAACATGTTTGCGTATTGGAAGCGATTATATTTTCTGTTTGATTTGCTCGTTCTGTTCGCTTAAATTCATTTTGAGAAATATTTACATGCATTGAACTGTAGTCCCATCGTTGACTATTTGCCTTATTGAATTATCGTTGAACAGCACGAAAATGAAGTATTCCGTGGGGGTCACAAGGCCCTTGCCTGTGACGCTCCGCCACGCTGTTATAAATGCGTGGCGGAAGGCAAGGAGGCCGACCACCGGGCGGGCAGCAAAGCCTGCGCTGCCTCAAGGCCGAGGCCCCGTCCGTCCGCACGGGGGGTTGAGGCTGTGGGTGCAAGTTCGCGGCAGGTTGCGAAAATGGACGTCCATTAATGGACACCCATATCCGCATCCTGCAGGTAAATCTGAACCACTGCACTGGTGCTCAGGACCTTCTGTACCAGAGCATCAGGCAGTGGTCCATTAACATCGTAGTCGTCGCCGAGCCGTACTGGGTTCACCCGGGAAGCCCGGTGGATCTGGACGGCGTGGCGACCTTTTTTGGGGGAACCGGCGCGGACGACTCGCGCCTGGCGGTCATCGCTAGAGGCCCGGGTTGTGTCGCGGCGGAATACGAGGGTGTGGCTGTCATACATCTCGCCGAGCCTCGACCAGCATCAGTTTGAGCTATGGCTACCTGAGCTGGACGTCGTTCTCGCTGCATGCCGGCCTCGCCCTGTCCTGGTCTTGGGAGACTTCAATGCCTGGTCACAGGCTTGGGGCTCCCGGGAAACCAGAGACAGGGGGAGGATACTGGAGGACTGGGTCACTACACGTGGCCTAGTCATCCTGAACCAAGGGAATGTTGCAACCTGGACGCGGCGGGGTCTCAGCTCGGTCATAGACGTTTCGTTTGCGACCCCTGAGATCGCCCGCCGTGTCCAGGGATGGCGCGTGGTGGAGGAGGAGGAGACGTCGTCAGATCACCGATATATTCGGTTCGACGTCTCCCCTCCACGTAACCTGCCGCCAGCAATCGCGAATCCCCCGAAACCGCGTTGGGCACTCCATCGCCTTGATCGGGAGGCTCTCCTGGAGGCGGCCATCGTGCAGGCCTGGATTCCGACAGCGGACAGGCCTGCCGATGTTGATACCGAGGTGGAGTGGTTCGGGAGAGCCATGTCGCACATCTGCGATGCGGCGATGCCCAGGGCTAGGCCCAGACCGGCGAGGAAACAGGTGTACTGGTGGACGCCGGAAATCGCGCAGTTGCGCGCGGATTGCGTTACCGCGCGCCGCCGGTACACCAGGTTTCGCCGGAGGCGTCGCCGCCCAGACGATGCGGTAGCCTGAGAAACGGAGCTCTACGATGGGTACAGGGAGGCCAAGAGGGCCCTCCAGACAGCTATCAAGCGGTCCAAAAAATTGGGCCGCGAAGAGCTGATGGAGACTCTGGAGTGGAACCCGTGGGGGCGCCCGTACCTCATGGTAAGAGGCAAATTAATCTGCCCCCACTGACCCAGAGTTTCCAGCCGGAGCGGCTGGAGGGGGTCCTGGACTCCTTGTTCCCGTCGAGAGCGGAGGAACACATTCCTCCGCGCATGGCTCCGTCTCAGGCGCCCAACGCGGAAGGCAGCGAGAACGACGTGCCCGCAGTCACCGAGGGTGAGTTAGGGGCGGCTGTCCTGCGGCTTAAATCCCGCAAAAACACCGCCCCTGGACCCGACGGCATTCCAGGCCGAGCGTGGGTCCTGACTCTCGAGGAGCTTGGGCCTCGACTAATTGGGCTCTTTAGCGCATGCCTCGAGAAAGGCCACTTTCCCAAGGTCTGGTCTTAATTCGAAAGGCGGGGCGGCCGGCAAATTCCCCATCAGGGTACCGGCCGATCGTGTTGCTCGACGAGGTGTGCAAGCTCTTTGAGCGTGTTATTGCACAACGCCTCGTCGGGCACCTCACACGCGTGGGGCCTGATCTGGCGGATAGCCAGTTTGGCTTCCGTCCGGGACGCTCCTTCCACAGGGATCGGTTTTAGGGCCGCTCCTGTGGAACATCGGTTACGACTGGGTGCTGCGTGGTCCGTTGCTCAGAGGGGTCGGCGTAACGTGTTACGCCGACGACACCCTCGTTACGGCGCGGGGAGCAACGCACCGTGACGCAGCACTAAAGGCCACGGCAAGGGTTGCTCAAGTCGTGGGTCGGATTCGGCGGCTGGGTCTCGAGGTCGTCCTTCACAAATCAGAGGCTCTGTGCTTCCACGGACGGGTAGGTAGGGACGGTAGGGGGCGTCAGCATCTGCATCGAGCCCTCGATGAAGTATCTGGGGCTCGTACTCGATGGCCGGTGGAACTTCGGACGTCACTTCCGAAGTTTGGTCCCAAAACTGACAGGGGACCCAACGCTCCCTACAGGAGACTGTACCTGGGGATCGTGCGAAGCATGGCTCTATACGGAGCTCCTGTATGGGCGGAAACCCTGACGACCAGCAATGTGGCTAGATTGCTGAGCCCGCAGAGAGCGATGGCCATCAGGGTGATAAGGGGATACCGCACGATCTCCGGTGAGGCGGCATGTCTCCTAGCCGGGACCCCTCCATGGGACCTGGAAGCGAGAGCCCTTGCGTCACTGTTCAGATGGCGCAAGGAGGCGCTGGAGCGGGACCCAAGGCCCGCTCATCGAGAAATCGAGGCCCAGCGGTCCCTACTCTACCAGGAAACTGTGGAGATGTGGAAGATACGACTTGAGCAACCAAAGGGGGGATTCGCCACAATCGCGACCGTGAACTTCGGTAGGTATCTGTGGCGAAAACACCGGGAAACCACGGCCGAGTGTCAGTAGTGCGAGGACCGCAGCGATGACACGGCGCTCCACACGCTTGTGGAGTGCTCGGCGTGGGCGCAACAGCGCCAGGTCCTCGTAGTGGGTCTGGGCGTGGACACTCTCTCGCTCGAGACAATGGTGCGAGCCATGCTCTCCAGCGGGAGTAAGTGGGACTGCGCCGCCTCCTTCTGCGAGCAGGTCATGCTCGTGAAGGAGGCGGCGGGACGGGTACGGGAGAGAACTCTCCCACCTGAGTTCCGCACTCAGCGGCTTGGGCGCCGCCGACGTGTCTTCGCCGAGGACTATCGGCCTCCATGACCGGGGGCCTGAGGACGGTGAGAGGGCGAATCACCGTCCTTACAGAAGCAGGCCCATGACGGCAGCGTAACGTGAGGAACTCACGCACCCCCGCCCCCACCCCCCTTAGAACCGAGATCACACCCGAAACCCCCCCAAAGACGCGGGATAGCACCCGAACCACTCCATGGGCGAGGCCGCAACGGTGGCCGCAGGTCTGTTGGGAGTCCTGGGAGATCCTTCCGAGGGCTTACCCGGGGCTTCCAACCATAGGCTGTTGGGCGTTACGTGAGGTTTATTAGTCGGTAGGAGTCCGGCATAACATCCATGAGGATTTGCCCTCACGTTAAACAAAAAAATCAACATTGATTTTCATCAGAAATAATGTTTGCTGCAGCGCCCCCTGGTGAGTTTTCATCGTAACATCTATCCAAGAACATGTAACAATCAATCCCAAACCCATAACTGTAAACTGCATCAAAATCGGACTAGTAGTTTAATAGAAAAGCGGCAACATTGATTTTTCATCACAAATAATGCTTGCTGCAGCGCCCCCTGGTGAGTTGTCACCGTGACACCCATCTAAAAACTTGCACCAATCAAACCTCAACCCATAATGAAACTACATCAAAATCCGACCAGTAGCTTTGGAGAAAAATGGCAATATGTATTTGCACAAACAAACAAACAAACATACTCACCACCCAAACGCAAATACCGTCTCCCTTACGTCGTGGGTAAAAATCTTGTCAATAAACTATGATTTCGTAGTTTTAATCTTTGTATGCACAAAAAGTATGTCTATTCTTTCTTGTATACATATTTATGTGTTCAATAGTGTGTATATAGTTTATAGCGTAATGTCGTGTACAAGTTAGTGATGCTTTGGAAGGATATATATTTTTATTAGCATTACATGTATACATGTTTTTGCATTTGGCTGATACATGTTTTTGCCCATGACAAAGTAGACATATTTATAAATGTTTGGATGTATCCAAATTATTGCCTGTGTAGGTGAATACCAAATTATGTAAACTGTACGTGTATCCATGTTTTTGCCCTTGACTGTACACTAACAGGTTCACGCACACGATGCCGCCACCGCTGAAACAGACCTCTTACTCGGCTGATAACCAAGAAGTGATCTGTGTCAATCCCGGCACCGCGGTATACCCGGGTGTCTAGCACTTTCTTTCTCAGTCTTGCGTCTACTATCACAAAGTCAATTATGCTTCTCTGGTCTTTTTGTTCTCTCGTATACAAGTGGATATCTTTGTGGTTAAATATGGTATTAGTTACCACAAGATTCCTCTCCAAACATACTTCTAGCAAACTTTCTCCATTTTCATTCACTCGTTCATCACCAAACTTTCCCAGCACACTTTCGTATCCATCACGCTTCACTCCCACCCAACCATTAAAATCACCTAACATTACTATCCTCTCGTTTCGTTTACATTAATCCAGAATATCACTCATACTCTCCCAAAATGCCTGCCTCTCGCTTTGGTCTTTCGCAGTCTGGCGCCTCCGCGCATCCTGCGGAGCATACACTCCCAAAACAAAGATGCGGGTAAGTCCTACCTTCAGTCTTAACCAAAGGAGTCTTGGGCTCACACATTCATACTCTGTCACACACTCATTCATTCTCGCGGAAAGTAGTACACCGACCCCCTGGCACGCTGTTCTGGTTTTGGCTACGCCTGACCAGTAGGCTGTATAGGCTCCGTGTGTCGTAGTGTCGCATCCTTTCCGCTTTGTCTCATTCACACACAAAATATCAAGCTGCCTATCTTGCATCATCTTGCATACCTCGTCAATTTTAGCATCCATTCCTCCTCTAACATTAAATGTAGCAAAGTGGCTAACCCCAGTCCACTTTTCGCCCCGATGGGAAACGAGACGTGATGGGTGGCGAACCACAACGCCGCCGTTCTGGTTTTTAAATACTATGCTACTATAATACCATGGCGTTCCCACGAGAAGCTAGGGAAATTAATTTGTCTACCTGAACAGAGCCCCGCTTGCTCAAGTAAGGCTAGCCTTGTTCTGGGTTCGCCCGGACCCAGGGCAATTAGGCACGCTTAAGACTACGCTCGCCCGTAGCCACGCAGCTCATCGGCACGGCGACCTTCGCTTGGCGGATAGTGGAAGGGATGAGGATGGGGTAGGAAGGGATTTGCGGGAAGGAAAATGAATAAGGTAGGAAAGGACGAGGTAGAAAAAGGATCCAAAACCATTCTGTAATCCAACCAAAGAAATTCCAACAGCCAGGACCGATGTTACCATTAAAATAATCTCTGCAGTTCGAGCACGATGTCCGAGCAGAATGTGATTGTAGCTTTGTTAATTTTGTTTTCGAGATGATTAGTCCAGTTTAGTTTGCTGACGGACGTTCTTGAATTGCATTGATTAAAATTTCTATTTCCGACATTATAAAAAACACGGCGGCACCGCATCCAGTTCGCGCGCAAATATCAAACCAACTGATCGCGTTCGCTTCATTTCGCGCCGCCCCGCACCGCACCGCAAGTGCATTTGGTCACGCAGGCCACTTCAATAGGTTTCAACCACAGAAATCAGATTTTTCTGATATCTGTGATATCTTTTTTCTGATATCTGTGGTTTCAACTGTTTGTTGGTATCGCGCCGCGCCGCTTCGCGTTCGCTTACGTAGGACGTCGCCTTACACTGTAAAACAGTTTTTTGTCTGTTATACGTTTTTCACTAAATCTAGATTGAGTAAAGCAGTTTTGTCGCCAATATGCGCTCAGCCGAAATGTCTCGCAGTGTCGTTCTCTTGTAGCTAGCGCCCAAGAAGCGAATAAAATAATATACCTACCCCTATTTCACCATAACCGGTCAGATGAGGCTCTCCAACCTTTGCAAAAACATTCTTAAAAAGCATTCTGTATATTTTTTTCCAAATCTATGGTTGGGTATAATGTTACCGCTCAGCTGGCGGTGGAAAAATGTGTTGGCTGTGAATTAACACCTGTGATTTTAAGGACATTCTCACACATCATCTAGCCCAAATTAAGCTAATTCAAGCTTGCGCTATGGGATCTAGACGACGGATTCACACAACTCCGCAACAAACATTTGTGGATCACACAAATATTTGGACCGACCCGGGAATCGAACCCAAGACCTCTGCGCGGAAGGCGGTTACACAACCAAATTCGCCACCGATTATGCTCAATCTCATCCTGCATCTAAAACCTAGCCAATCACGTTGTTTCTCTTCTCTTGACTGACCTGAAAAGTGTCGTGTGTGCATGATGTACCTATTCCCCAAATAGGTCAAAGCGTTTGGGAGCTAGGCGTGTAACAACCACGAAACGGCGACTTGCTGTAATATACAAAAATACCGGCCAAGTGCGAGTCGAATTCGCGCACAGAGGGTGCCGTACGAAATAGACTGCAAAAAAAATAGATTCCAGAGCCTTTTTTAAATAAAGCTCACGCTAGGTTTTTAGTATTTGTTGTTATAGCGGCAACAGGAATACGTAATCTGAAAATTTCACCTTTCTAGCTATCTCGGTTCACAGACAGACATACGAAACCCTAAAATCATGCATATTTATTTTATTGTCTACTTACGAGAATTTGGTCCACTTCTGGTCGACCTTTAATAATATTTGCTCCATGCCTTTAACCAACCTGACCGATATGCACTGCACAGTAACTAGTTCAAATTCCTGGATCGGTCATACGTAGAATGAGGGGCCATTCAACAATAAAAGAAATATTAAGAAAGAAGTTTTTTATTGGTAAATACAAATAAATACTAGATATTCAAGATAATATCGGGAGTATACATAAAGCAAAGCGGTAACCAATGAACATTTTCTTTTACTCTCAATAGTTCATTTCATTGAACTTGTGAGTTTAAAATAGTAGTTTATGACACTGTTGCATAATAAGGGTTCTTATAACACGAGTGTGTTTTAAAAAAACGAGCCGTAGGCGAGTTTTTTTATAGTATCACGCGAGTGTTATAAGACCAAGTTATGTACAGTGTCATACACTACTTTATCTACTCTCATACTATAATACCTGATTTCATTTTGTTGTGATATATAGTTGCTTCTTGATTTCGCTGGTAACAGGTTCATAGTCATGTTTGACGCAGTTTCCAGAATGTCCGGTGGTGTACAATTACCACCATCCTCGCTTTAAGACATGTTTTTACACAAAAACTAATTTATTTTACAAACAAAACCAAACTTTGTTTAATTTAAATGTAAAATGTTGGCGCCAAGGCGCAAACATCGATTGCGCATGCGTGTTTCTTTTTTTTTTTAGGCTGCGGAGACCATAGATTTAGGATTTTTCGCTACTCTGGAGACACAATTTTTTTTTAAAGTAGAGGTTCTAACTTCTTTTTCAGCTGGAGATTGTTTATGGTGTATCGTAATGATTAAAAAGTTTTATTATGATATAGGTGTCCATACAAGACCTGTATCGTAATAAAACTTTTTTTTTGGCCTGTGCGTAATGTTTGTCATAATAGTATTGATTTCAATTTTATAATCTTTGTATTATAGTATCAGAGTAGATAAAGGAGTATTTTACAAGCTTTTATCTACTCTGATACTATAATACAAAGATTATAAAATTGAAATCAATACTATTATGACAAACATTACGCACAGGCCAAAAAAAAAGTTTTATTACGATACAGGTCTTGTATGGACACCTATATCATAATAAAACTTTTTAATCATTACGATACACCATAAACAATCTCCAGCTGAAAAATAAGTTTGAACCTCTACTTTAAAAAAAAATTATGTCTCCAGAGTAGCGAAAAATCCTAAATCTATGGTCTCCGCAGCCTAAAAAAAAAAAAGAAACACGCATGCGCAATCGATGTTTGCGCCTTGGCGCCAACATTTTACATTTAAATTAAACAAAGTTTGGTTTTGTTTGTAAAATAAATTAGTTTTTGTGTAAAAACATGTCTTAAAGCGAGGATGGTGGTAATTGTACACCACCAGACATTCTGGAAACTGCGTCAAACATGACCATGAACCTGTTACCGGCGAAATCAAGGAGCAACTATATATCACAACAAAATGAAATCAGGTATTATAGTATGAGAGTAGATAAAGTAGTGTATGACACTGTACATAACTTGGTCTTATAACACTCGTGTGATACTATAAAAAAACTCGCCTACGGCTCGTTTTTTTAAAACACACTCGTGTTATAAGAACCCTCATTATGCAACAGTGTCATAAACTACTATTATTTGTAAACAATAATTGCAACCGAATTACTAAGCTAGGTTTGAGTCGGTGGCCAAGAACAAGTCTTTATGAACTGTTGGCTCCATCGGATAGTTCTAGTGATAGAACCAGCAGGGTTTCAGAGTCCTTAATGTCTCTACTACTTAGTGAAAGTAAGTCCAACGAGATATTGAGTTATTGTGTGAAGACTAGTAGGTATAGGCCAATCAATTCACTATAGACTACTTTGAACCTTAGGTAAAGAAATAGGCATTCATAGATGGCACAGTTTTGACAAAAGACAAAACAATGCTTTCAAATATCGTAATTACATTAATAATTATAATATTTGGCGTACAGGAATAAAAAGAATCTTAAAATTGAATTCTAACGCCAGTTTGAGATGAAAAGTTATTGATTAAATGGATGGCCAATATTACAGGTTTCTAGACGATTATACATATAAGTAGAATACCTAATACCTATTGTTTTATCCATACGTAATGTAATAATATTTGATTTTTACAAACAGTAATTATACCAGTGAAATATTTGCCAGAGCTATTCTCACCATCTGATTTGATTCGATGAATTGAATTCGTCCAATGTTTGAAGTCGTATGGTTGAGAATACTTTACATTTTGTAGTGATAATCATGTCTCATTACAGTACTCGTATTTTAAGTAAATTCTGACACATGCACGCCTACACGTAAACTGCAATAAATAAATTTTGACATTGTAGTGTATTTGATTTTGATAAACTATAAATAAACCAGTGAAACGTTTGCCAAAGCTATTCTCATCATTTGATTTGAATTCGTCCAAGGTTTAAAATTGTATAGTTGGGAACAAGCGGTCTGTCAGGAATCAGTATACCTCAACCTACTGGAATATTACAGTTAACTTACATATTTATCAGTTAACTTATATTATAATTATATTTATGTTGACATATGATTATGAGCTGAGCGAAAAGATATAACAATCATTTTCCCGTTCCTATTTATATATATGTAGGTAATTACAATAATAACAATGAGGAAATAAAATTTATAGATAAATTAACCGTATCACAGACTTGAACAAAAACAATACTAAATATTCATGGATTTTCATACGATCTACGTTGATCATTCTGTCAACGACTACCAAACTCCTTAAAATAAAAACTTCCGAAAATGAGATCTTTCTAAAATTACCACTTCCTAAAATGACAACTTCCAAAAACGACTACTTCCGAAAACTGTAAATTATCACACTGAGTCAAAGTCAAATTTTACTACTGAACCCTTCACAGTTGAGTCGATTTTTTATCCACAGTACACTTACTTTTCGGAATATAACTATTGTAAAATGAATAAACGTTATAAGAAATTGTTGTGAAAATGATAACGTTTGAATAGTTGTCATTTTAGGAAGTTGTCATGATCAGCCTGAGGTGCATAATTTTTTTTTGGCGTACATACATGAAAGATATTGCGGTAAGGACGAAGTCTTCCATTGTAAAAAAACTAATTGTGATTTTAGTCTGACTGGGGTGATATAATATATCGCTTCTACGTGGTTAATAATTATTATATACCTATCATAACATTACATTACTCCTAACTTAAGTCTTATGTTAAAGTCTTCTATAAAAGGGGTGTACTTAGATCTATATTTGTTCGCAGATAAATAACTTCCGAGACTTATGCGATGTTTTAAAATAAGTCACTTTTTAGACTATGAGACAGAGAAGTATCACGTTTTATATTGCAGGCTTTCTAATAAGAAATGTTTACATCCAGATCTATACCTACGTTTGTTTGAAGCATATAATATTAGGCGTCTACGTAATCCAAGATTGCCGTGCCATTCCAACTTACTACAAAATGTATGTCTGAATATCATTACGAAAATGGTGAATGAATTTCTAAATACACATTGCTCAAAATCTTTACTTAGCTATTCGTAACGGCTATTGAATATTTTATCATAAATCTAGTACCTAGAATATCAGTTTATTAAAACACCTGTACATAATTATAAATAGGCTACTTATATTTGATTAGCCCATCTATGTATGATCTACTTCTTGTCAGTCTAATGATGATATTAAACGAAAAGATGACGAAAGATAATTTGATTCCATAATAAAATGCTATCAGCTATCTTTACCAAACAGATTAACGAATTTATAAAAAAATCTCGAGACATGACCTAAGCTTGTACATTATATTCTATATTTACTCAACTTATTTCTAAATATGCTAAAATATGATTAATATACATATAAATACGTGACTTCATCGAAGATATATTATTTTTGGTACTACCATGAACACATTTTGTAATTATTATGCACGTAGGTAATTCAATGTAACATGGGCAATCTGTTTGATGATAAGTGCAACATCCAAAGAAGACTTAAAACCTTTTAGTCGCATTATGTCCAATTCGCAAAATGTCCAACTGTCCAATTCTCAATAGGTCCAGTTCGCAATTGGTCCAGTTCGCAGTTGGTCCAGTTCGCAGTTGGTCCAGTTCGCAATTGGTCCAGTTCGCAATTGGTTTGCCAAAGCTAATGCGTAACGTTGCGAAAAATTACAGGCGAAGTGCGCAGATGGCCGAACACCCAGCTGGGAAATAAGTGGCTGGACATACCTCCCACCGGGCCATGAAAAGAAGGGGATATACCTATAGAGATGTAATTATATTCAAAAAGATGGCTCTGATAGATGTTTTTCCATGGATCTATAAGAATTTGAGAAACATCGCTTCGCAGCCCAGGGTCTCTCTCTGCTGTGTCTATTATCCCTCTCGCGATCTAAAGCATCTCCAATTGTCATGTCATGCGACGACTTCATAAGTTTGTCTCCTTTTTCCATGGTCTGGTGGGTTAGGTAAGCCGAGGCACAATTTCCCAGCCGGGTGGGTGATCAACCATAACAACTTGCCTGTAACTCTTCCGCAATGTCACGAACATGAAGGCTGGCCGTATGTACCATTAGCCTTTGTACGGCACTGAACAAAAGTCCTTACCAGAGTAGGACACTTAGAGGGCGCTTTTTTATAGAGATGGAGCTGATCATTAGTGAAAATGCAGCAAAAATTGCGACGTCAGCACGCTGGTGAGGAGTTTATGATAATGACAATGCACTTATATTATTATAAACGAAGCAGTCCCAAACATAAGAACAGTAAAGTATTAAAGACGAGCTTAAGAATTATCATTTAGACATCACTGATTCTGTTCAAAAACCATTTTGCGATACTCAAAACTAGTACACGTAATTTTTCCTTTTTATTGCTCTTGTAGAATTTGATTTCATTATTGCTTAAGTTATAATTGAACAACGATAATTATTATTTTAGTTTGCAAAGAAACTCATTCCGATAAATTTGTACTTACCTAATATTTTTCATAAGATTAAAAACATGTTATAAATTTGTGCTTATAGATATTATTCTTTACGCACGAATTTTAAAATACGACTTATTACTCAGTTATTTTTATACTTATTTAATGAATTCGATAGTTAAATCATGCTTCTTTGGTTTATTCACAATGAAATATTATTTTAACAACAAAATTGAATACTTGTTAGTTAAAATTACCCTTAACATTTAAACTTTCGCGTTGAATGATGATGACTGAGCTTGATTGACAAGCGAAGCTCAGTCGAATCGTCAATGAAGTGTAAGTAAATAAGTATTATTTTGTTTATACCTATTAAACATAATGTTAACTTTTAACCTACTTATGCACAATAAGCGATCACTAGATTCCTAAATGATATATGACTGCTGTCATCAAGCATACACATGCCATTACATCGATTTCCGTTAACAAAAAGCAAATTCCCGGGCCGGGCATAAATGACACTCGTACATTGTGGAGAGAATCTTCATAAGAACTGAGCGTTTCAAAAGAACGTTCCTCTGTCGAACTATAAAAACCTGGAACCTGCCCGCACACGTGTTTCTGTCCTCTTACAATACTGGGTTCTTCAAGCGGAGCGTGAAGAGGCATACACAGGGTCGCCAACTCGAGGACCACTGTCAGAAGTCTTACGGACTATGAGAGTGGCCCCCAATCACTAGATGCGCCATGACTTAATATGCTCGAGCGAGGTTAAAAAGAAAATTAAATGCTTAGGTGGTCAATGGTATAAAATTTTAACTTGACTGAGAAAATGTATTTAGTAAAAAACACACATTGCCAGCTACGAAATATTACAATGTTTGTATAATTAATACCGCTGTTTGTCTTATTCGACTGCGTCAAAGGAATGTTTGGGCAAATTAGATAGAACTTTAAGGGTTAAGCAACCAAATATATGGCGAACTAACTCAAATTGTTAAGACATTCTTTGACCCTCTTTGAAGAGGCAATCTGCTAGGGCGAAAATCTACTCACGAGGTGAATCAATGTAGGATAACTAAAAACATAATATTATAATATTTATAATATTTTTTTACATATTAAAATGTTAAAAAATGAAATCTCTAGGGAATTTCTATACATATAGAACTTTCCAAGAGATTTTCATATTTCAACGAACTTTATAAATTCGATTCAACGACATCAAATAGGTATTTTTTCCTTAACGTAACGATTCCTTAGTCTCTTACTCTATACTAATTCTAACACTATTCTATGCTTAAATTCTAATATTTACAACTTACTTCAAAGAATTTTAAACGCGGTGAATGCCTGTGTGTCAGCGTATTACTACACACAAGAGTATCTTATCTTAATCAGTTTAGCTGAACTAAAATGTTTTACACATTTTGGCCCGGTTAAACTGGTCGAATAAAAATTTAAAATATATAAAACAGCTTGATTAAAATGATTCGTTGTATGAAAAGTAATCCAAAATAGATTTTCTCTAATGCAGAGAGTGATAACGCTGAGAGGTCCACACTGTCAAACAACTGCTGAAGACGTTTGTATCTTTATTACTATCTTATAAATAGGAAAGATTTGATTGTTTGTTTGCACTGTTGGGAAGCTACACTTTTCCCGGGTGAAATAGGCTACAATTTATCCCCATATTCCCATGGGAAACTATACGGATGAAATTGCGTGAATAATTTTTGTTTACTTGTATACAACTATCATTCTGATCCAGCTGATTTATACATCATAGCTTCTGAAACAGAAGGTATCTTCTGATACAAAAGCTATGTTTAATATATTTCTAATCCTATACTAGTTAAAATAGAAGAGTTACTATAGAGAATTAAATTTAGTAAATAGTTGAGCAATTAAGTTTACTACGCGTTGACGTCATGTAAGCTGATACCTTTGAAAAAAAAACAAAGATAAATTATTACAATTCATCTTTGTTTTTGTCAAAAAGTCATGGTGACAGCCTTCTCGCAGTGAACGTATAGTAAGTTTATATTAGGGTGAGTAAACTAAGAGAGTATTACAGAAAGCCGAAGCCTAACACAGCTTTTACTGTGAGCACTAGATAGGTAACTATTGGAATACTTATTTTGTAATAAAACATATAAAATTATACAACAAACTCAACTACCTAAATAATTGCAGATCGTACGAAAATTGGTTCTATTAAGTGAATGGAAATCCTGCACAACAAGTGAGTACACACTACCAATGGACTCTGAGGTGGTTCAAATCTAATATTAATGCTAAAATGATCACTTAGTAAGGTCATCGGCGAATTCACGGCTCCACTGTGGATATTTTTTAAAACTTTGTGATAAATAGGCGGGGCTATCGCGTACATTTTTGCCTAAAATACGAAAAGATGGCTGTAAATGTCGTTGGCTTACTGCCACGGCGAAGAAGATTTTGGCCTCTTGCATCTGTGGCTGAGAAGGTGGTACTGTGTTGAAATTTCCTAAAACAATAAGAGTTGTTAGAATACAAATTAATAGACAACTAAATCTTAATAAAGCAGTAAAGAAGATAGGTAATTTTGAAAATTTCACAAGCCCTTTTAGTCGCTTAACTGGTTAGAATAATATTAATCAAATGCAATAAAACTATTGTGGAATAACTTCTTCTTGGATTATTTCTTATTCCAAATTCGACCAACGTAAATTAGCGACGACCCTCTTTTTTTTTCCTCCCTCAAAATCTATCCAGTATTTCAACAATAATAATGGTTTGAAGTAATTCGCAAAAATTCACTTGAAACGAGGACCACGTCATTCTTGGACGTCAGCTGGCAAAGATAACATCATAAGGATACAAAGTAGTTGCGGTTTCATAATACATTTAGTAGATACCTAAATACAGTACTGGAGCAGAAATAGATGCAATCATTATTACAATACTTTGTTAAAAACCACCGTCACGGCTATTGTACTTGAAAGTCCAAGTACGTTTTTTTAAGTCTCGAAATCTCTCGTGCCGGTCTCTTACTGACTACTACACGTGCCCTACCACTGCCTACGGTCAGGAGCCCCGGGTAAGCCCTCGGAAGGATGTCCCAGGATTTAGTCCCAACTTACCTATAAAAGCTAAAAGAAGTCCTTTAGACATCTGTGTAGAAATCGGAGTAGAATGATGCCATCCAAGTGCCTCGTACGTTTGACCATCAGAAGACACCAAGAAATTATACGGAATAGGACTTTTTGCAGTAGTGGCATTGGCCTGAAACATAAAAAGTGCATATTATGTTGTTTTATTTCGAACCTTCGACTAAATTCCTTTAAATTCTTAAATCAGATTAACATTCAATGATTTTTTGGGTAATTCTAATAAATATTATAAATGCGATAGTTTGTGGTTGTGGGTGTGTAGATGTTTGTTACTCTTTCACGCTCTAACGGCTTAAAGGATTTAGCTGAAATTTGATACAGATCACTGTTAATCTAGGTGTTATTCCAGACTAGAGATGTAAAATGACTGAATCTGACCAGTCACGATTGTCAAAAACCGTATTTGACCGGTCATTTATTGTCAAATTCAATCAATTTGACTTATACTTACTATTAATTCTAACTATTAAAGTGACTAATTATGCCAATTTTTCCCGACAGGGGGCACCATTTCAGTATAATCTATAAATATAAAACTGTTGAGGGTCAAGAGTCTGTACATGGAAGATATTTTGAAAATTTTAATTGTAAGGCATTCTCTAATCGATACTAAAGCAGAAAATGTAATTTAAACTTTTCATGTCTGTCTGACTGTCTGTATCCCGAATAAGTATCACGCCGAAACTACTGAATCGATTTGAATGATACTTAGTACATTTTGAGCTTATATCCCGAGAAAGGTTCTAGGATACTTTTGATTCGGGATCAAAGTATCCTAGAACCTTGTATTGCGCGGTTCCTGCGCAAGAGGGGATTAAAGATAAAATGGTTTTTCAGTTGCAATTTCTCAACACGTGATACGCGATCCAATTCCAAAATATTTTTCAGTGTTATCAAGAGAGTACTTTAAGGATTGTTTCACGCAAGTTTCAATATAGAGGGTTTTGTAGTTCAGGAATTAGAGTCATCTCAACTTTCGCAAAACATAGAATTCAAGGGTTTCGTTGAATGTGAGGGAAAAACTTAATCATAAAAGAGCTTAATGATTGAGACTATTGTAAAACAATTCAGTCCGCGCCGAAGGCGGGGATTGAATTGTTTTAGAATAGACTTAATCTTTAAGCTCTTTTATGATTAAGCAAACAGGGCCGTTTCACACGCTGCTTGATGAGTCTGATAAAGAAGCATTAGCTCCATTAGCAAACCTTATTTAACGTAAACGAAGTTGCGAGGGTCAGCTAGTCTATACATATAATAAAACTGTAGAGGGTCGGGAGTCTGTGCATGGAAGATGTTTTGAAAATTTTAATTGGCGGGCGTTCTCTAATCGATACTTAAGCCAAAAATGTAATTTAAACGTTTCACGTCTGTCTGTCTGTCTGCATCCCGAATAAGTATCACGCCGAAACTACTGAACTGATTTGAATGATACTTAGTACATTTTGAGCTTATATCCCAAGAAAGGTTCTAGGATACTTTTGATTCGGGATCAAAAGTATCCTAGAACCTTGTATTGCGCGTTTCCTGCGCGAGAGGGGATTAAAGATAAAATGGTTTTTCAGTTGTAATTTCTCAACACGTGATGCGATTTCAAATATTTTTTTAGTATTGAAAAGGGAGTAGGTACTTTAAGGATTTTTCGACCCAAGTTTCAAGATTGAGTGGTTTGTAGTTCAGAAATTAGAGGCATCTCAACTTTCGCCGAACCTAGAATTCAAGGGTTCCTTTGAATGAGAGGGTAGGTCTAAAAGGGCGTGTTGGTTTAATCATAAAAGAGCTTAATGATTAAGGCTATTGTAAAATAATTCTAATATATATCCGCGCCAAAGGCGTGGACTGAATGGTTTTAGAATATCTTCTCTTCATCTTTAAGCTCTTTTACGATTAAGCAAACAGGGCTGTTTCACACGGTGCTTGACAAGTCTGATGAAGAATTAGGTACCTCTCCTTTCGTGCTCATTATGTGGCGTAAACGAAGTTTCGAGGGTCAGCTAGTTCAAAATAAATATCAAAAAGCACTCAAGATCAAAGTGACTGTTTATGACCCTTTTTGACAGCAAAATGACCGTTTTTGACCAATTTGACCGTAAATGACAGTCAGTCAAATTCAGTCACTTTGGTCATTTTCATCTCTATTCCAGACTATAATCTATCAAGATGGAATATCACATAGGCTACCTTATCCCGGGAATAAGATCCCGTGGGAAGCGGGAACGGAAACAAAAATTTAAGCGAGCGTGGCTGCAGGCTTCACCTACAGCTAGTATTGTATAAATGCATGTATTTTAAATGCTGCAGCACATTTGTAAGTTGCCAAGACACCACAAATTTATTTCGTGGAAAATATTAAAGTAGCAGAAAAGTTTAAACGTATTTTCGATCTGATGACCTAATAAACATAAAGTACACAAGAGGTTCCAATCACAACAGTGAGTTTCGTGGATGACCGGAGACGGAAGTTGATAACATTAAATCGAGTGCTATATTCACATAAAAAACCGAGCGATGACACTGATTCATGTTTTTTTGTTGCACAACTGCTCTTTGCTGTATTCCGGAACAGTTAAACTAAACTAATAATTAAACGGGGGGGGGGGGGGGGAACTAATAAAAATTCTTGGAACTCGCATCGAATTGCGATCAATTCAGTTTGAAAATGGCCGACTAAGGCCGAAAAGCTACACTATCCCCGGTGAACGTAGGCTATATTTTATTCCCATATTCCCACGGGAACGGGAGCTACGAGGATGAAACCGCGTGACGTCCACTAGTATTGTACAGAACGAGGTCTGTGTGTGCTATTGATTTCAAAGGGACATTGGCATCATGGAGTAGTTTGCGCCTTTTTTTTTTTTTTTTTTTAATTGAAGGAAAATCCTCATGGATGTTATGCCGGACTCCTACCGACTAAAAAACCTCACGCAACGCCCAACAGCCTATGGTTGTGAGCCCCGGGTAAGCCCTCGGAAGGATGTCCCGGGAAAGTAGTTTGCGCCTAAATTGGCATCATGTGTTGAACACTAACTGAATTTGATCTTAAAATACCATTATTAGATCGCAGAAACCATTTCCATACTGCTCGTTCTGTTACGGGTCTCGATGTAAAGGCTTTTTTAAAAAATAAAACTAAGGGGTTTGGTTAAGACAGCCGTCTGGTATAGAGGTCGGGATGAGACTGAATGTAAATGGAAGGGACTGATGTCAGTAGGGCTGATAGTTGCTGACTGTGTGAGGAGTGAATGCGTGGTGTGCCGGATAGGGTACAGGTGTCAACCGTAACACCTCCCAGGGGTGGACTAAACATCGGGGTAAAGTTTCGATGTTTAGGGAAAAAGGACGATAATTTACACGTTCATCCTAATACCAGGAGATGGAGTATCTTCGGGTTCTGGGTGACGTTTATTGATTCTAATAGAAGTGACTGGTTCAGGGTCCGGAGTCTGAACTGAAGTTGAATTCATAGGAATGGATTGGGAGAATTTAGGAAAATTGCGGATAAGACGGCTGTGCGATTTAATATATAAAAACAGCTTAAAAATACAAAATCCAAACACAACACAAAGTATCACTATAATTAAAATTGAGTAATGAGTCTCGTATCTTATAATTTGATGTTGATTTAAGATTTTGTCTGTCTCGTCTGTCATAGAATTAAGCTTTGATTTTGTTTCTAATGTAAAGAAATCTAAGTCAATATTTTGTAATTTTAGAGGAGATTCATTACTCATGGTGTTTATAAACTTATCTAAAGTACAGCAAGAATCGTTAATAATATTGAAGTCGGATCGGATTACAGTAGCATTAACAATGAAATTGTTAAATCTAGGTATAAGTTTTGTACTCTTACAATATGCGATACAGTTATTCGGAACACTCAAAATTCCTGTACCGATGATACTTAAGTCTATAATCTTTTGGTTACGACATTCGATGTAGAGTTTAGTATTTTGGGACTGTACATAAATCCAATTATTGTCTTGAAGTGGTTTCCATAAGTCAATTTGTCCTTGAAAGGACCTTGTTTGACACTGCACTGGTAAAACGCTCACGACATTTGACATAATTTCACTTTCACAACTTGGATTCGCACTCGATGGGAACACTGTCATGATTTCGCAGATGTATTCGCGTGAGTTTATCGCTGTGCATTCTGTGAGTGAGTTAAGGTTACAATATTCTGATTTGTCCTTGGTCATTGCAGTGTATTTACTAGTTGGTATTATAAAACTAAAAGTGTTCGGTTTCACATGGTCGTGTGGAGTAGGTAAAGCTATATTATGGAATAAGTCATATTCTTTAGGTGACACTAATGGTATCCTCAGAATGAATACAATCTTATTGTTTAGGCTATAACATACTATACTAGAGACATTCAACAAATTATGAATGTTGCTTAACGCTAGGGTTAAAGGTAGCTTAAAATCTACCGGTAAGTGCCTGTAGTTATCGACAATTTCTTGGTACAATTGAACAGGTGATAACACGGCCGGATGTAGGATATTCTTAGTGCATAACATGATAGCATTTGTTATGTCTTCCAACTGAAAAGATATAGTAAGAATGGACGCTTCTAGACTACTTAAAATTGAATTAATATTGGCTTTTACACTTTGTTCATCAGAGATTTTTGTAATATTTTTTAACTTCGAAGAGAAATTGTCAATAGCTTGATTAAGGCTGGCCTCATTAATTTTCATTGTGTGTAATGTGCTATTAAATTTTGATAATATTGAGGAAGTAACAATAATATTCTCTTTAATTATTGAGCCCAGTCTTTTTTCATTATCCTGAATACTTTGAATGGCGTTATCATACTTTACAGCGTCGTCCTCATTCAGAGTACCAAATATAGTTTTGGATAAGCTGCCAATAGCTCCTATCCAGGCCCCTCGTTTGGCTCTTTTATTCGTCAGGTGTGAGATAGACGAGTATTCCGAAGCTATATCGTGATACCTCACTGTTAATGGTTCTAAAGTATTGTGACATTCTAATTGGTAAGATGTTTCGATTTGAATTTGGTTGCATATCAGACGTAAAGTGCCTATTATCGAATTTATATTTTTTAAATGAGGATCGATGTATGATATGTCAACAGGGGTTACTATATCTAAGTGGCTTACGCGGATTTTGAGTTCACCAATAGGGTCAAAGTAAATACCCGGGCTCGTGTTGATTTGTTGTATAAATTCCGGATGACCATGAGCCAGTATGCTGTAATAAAAAGAGGCCTTGAGTGACGATTCACGTTATTATATCTAAACTAATATATAAACCTAAATTAAAAGAAATAGTGTAATGTGTAAACGTGTAAATGAATAAAGGAAGAAATAAAAATATACAAAGAGAAATGAAACACGTAATCGGATAGATCCGATTTATAATATCATAAAATTAGGTATGTTCCACTTGGGTCTCCACGTGTTTAACTTCATCGAAGTGGTGTTTCACGTGGCGTCTATTTATGAGTAACGTTAACGTATGGTTACTATGAACTTTTACAATTTTATACGGCCCTTTCCATAGGGGAGATAAGGCTTTACGTAGTCTAAGGTGGTTCTTTAATAGAACGTAATCGCCAACTTTGTATTCTACAGATCGGCTATGGGAGTCATAGTAATTCTTTGAATTTCTTTTAGATCTTTCAATAAATTCTTTAGCTTTGTCCCGCGTGTGTTTCATACGGTGCTGCAACATTTTTACATATTCTGGATATGTGGCGTTTGAGCCGTCATTATAAACCGAATCTGGAATGTGAGGTTTATGTCCAAATAATAATTCAAATGGCGAATAATGTGTAGTTGAATGGACAGCAGTGTTGTATGCCAACATTGCAGTATAAACATACCGCGGCCAATTGTCTTGGTTTTCGTTAGTGTACGATTTTAAGTATTCTTTGAGTGTGGAGTGACTCCGTTCTAGAGCTCCTTGCGTCTGAGGGTGATATGGAGCAGACCATAGTTGTTTTACTTTTAAAAATTCGCATGTTTTTTTGAACAGTTCGGCTGTAAAATTTGTGCCTTGATCAGTAAGTATATGTTTTGGAATACCAAATAGGGATATAAAATGGAGAAGACACTCACACGATTCTTCGGCGGTTATACTACGAATGGGATACGCTAATGAGAACTTTGTAAGGTCGTCTTGCATTGTCAGAATGAATTTAAGTTTGGCTGCACCAGATTCAGGCAAGGGTCCAACGATATCTATGGATAGTCTCTCAAAGGGTGCAGTTGAAGTGGAAGTTATTATCATTGGTGCTCTATTAATTCTGCGTAGGGCTTTGTTGGTCTGACAAGGAGAGCAGTTTTTTATATAGTTTTCGATATCACCGCGCATACCTTTCCAATAGAACCTTTCTCGAATACGACTTAGCATCCTATTAATACCCAGGTGTCCTGCAATTGGAATATCATGGTTTTCTTTGAGGATCTTGGTAATTTCACTCGGTGAAGGATATATAATTTTATTGTGATATATGTGAATTCTTATGTTAGTCCCATCGAACAGATAGCTAAACATATTATAAATTTTTACGAAGGAGTGTTTATCAAAAGGGTTTTCAAAGTCAGATGTTGCAACATCGCTTATTAAAGGGTATGACATCATTATTTCATCGCGTGCAAATTTTAAAGACTTAAATATATCTGGGTATGAGTAATCGTCAAAATGATGAACTTTTGTAAATAAGAACAGATAAGTTTTATTTTCGATTTCAACCGGTAAAAAGGTATGAAGGGATTTTTCTCGTTCCAGGAATGCTATTCGTTCAGATTCTGTACAGATATCAAGAATCTCTTGAACATATGGCATGGACTCGTCCATATCTATTGAGGTTGGTATAATTATTAGTTTTTGTGTTCCCTTGATCAGGCTTTCGTTATGTTCTAAAAATAAGGGTGTTGTGTGACCTGGCAGGTGATCTTAAGAATTGATTATAGGTTCTTTCTGGTGAAGGCACATTTTCCAGTTCTAGTAGAGGGGTTTCTGGACTAAGCTGAACTGGTGGAACGGGCAATGTTTCAGGGTGTTGCCAGCTTGTGGAAGGTTGAGGTTCTATTTCAGGATGTGGGGAACTACGTCGAGTAGGACAAGGTAAGGTTTCAGGGTGTTGCCAGCTTGTGGAAGGTTGAGGTTCTATTTCAGAATGCTGTGAATTACGACGGACAGGAGAAACAGGTAGGTTTTCAGGATGTTGTTGGCTAGTTGAAGGTTGTGGTTCGCTAGAGCTCAAGTATTCCATTACTTCATTTTCAATTTCAGGGTTTATTAGGACAGCATCCAGACTAGACGGTGGAGATATTAGGAGATCTTGCAAATCGTTAGTTGACCCATCAGGTGAGTTATGTGGGTTAATGTTAGGGCTTGCATTAGAGGTAAGTGAGCCCTTGTTATCAGGAAATATAGGATTTACAGGGTATCTAGATAGGGCGTCAGCCGCTGAGTTTAATTTGCCTTTGCGGTACACTATTTCATAATCGTATTCTTCCAGTTTTAACCTCCATCGCTGAAGTTTGCTACTTGGGTCTTTGTGGTTGAACAACCATTTCAGAGGTCTATGATCAGTGATTATGAGAAATTTATGTCCGTAAAGGTAAGGTCGAAATGTTTTACATCCATATAATATAGCTAATAACTCTTTCTCCGTTGTGCTGTAATTGCATTCGCTCTTATTGAGTGTTCGAGAAGCGTAGGCTACAGGTTGGTCTTTACTTACAGATCCTTGTGAGAGTACAGCACTAACAGCGTAGTTCGAGGCATCGCATGTGAGTATAAAGGGTTGAGAGAAATCAGGATAGATGAGAAGCGGAGCAGTTGTTAATCTGCTTTTTAATGTCTCAAAGGCAAGTTGTTGTTGGTTTTCCCATTGGAATGGTGTATCTTTTTTCAGGAGATTGGTTAGAGCCTTTGCAGACTTGGAGAATTCTGGGATAAAACGTCGGTAGTAAGAGACAAGACCAAGGAAAGATTTAATATCCTTGGGAGTGCTTGGGACAGGGAAGTTAGTTACAGCCTTGATTTTTTCTGGATTTGGTTTAACACCTTGTTCAGTGATTATATGGCCAAGATAACAGACTTCTCGTCGCAAAAACTCGCACTTATCAGGCTGTAATTTAAGTTTGAAATCGCGGATTCGTTGAAAGATGGCTGTTAGGTTAAGGATGCTAGATTTAAGGTCATAACCATACGAAACAATGTCGTCAAGGTACACAAAGCATTTTATACCTTGTAAACCGGATAGAACAGAGTTCATTAGTCTCTGGAACGTCGCAGGAGCATTTTTAAGTCCGAATGGCATTCTTTTAAAGTGGAAATGTCCTTCTGGGATGGTAAAGGCAGTCTTAGGTTTATCAGTTTCATTTAATTCTATCTGATGAAACCCAGAGGCTAGGTCTAGTGTGCAGAAATATTTACTATTTCCCAGTTGATCAAGGATTTCAGCGATTTGAGGAATAGGGTATGTGTCGCCGATTGTGATATCGTTCAGCTTACGGTAGTCAATGACTACTCTCCATTTTTGGACATTGGAAGCGTCGAGTTTTTTGGGAACGACCCATATGGGTGATGACCAAGGGGAATCGGAGGGTTCAATTATATTTTGTTCCAGCATCTTATCAACTTGTTTGCGGACTTCGGTTTTATGAATTTCAGGAAATCTATAAGATTTCGTGTAGATTGGTACGTCTGTCGTGGTTTTAATTTCATGTTTGAGGGCGCTTGTATGGCTAAGGTTTTCTCCGGGGAGATAGAAAATATCGGAAAAGTCGGAACATAGTTGTAGAAGGGCATCCTTCTCTTCTTTATTGAGATGAGAGACTCGTAATTGTTTAAGCACCTCTTCTGTCCGTTTTAAGCTATTGGTTGAATTATCTACATAATTTATTGCTCTAGGAGGCTGTTCTTCAATTTTTTGGGAATCGAGGCAGTCGAGTTTTAGGTTCAGATTAGAGTTCAAAGTCACAGGTTTTTCAGAGGTATTTACAATGGTAAGGTTAACTCTTTTATTTTCTTTAACGCGTACTAAACAATTTGCAATCAATAGGGTATCCGAGAGGTTTTGATCAATGATTAAACCTTCTTTTATTTCAGGGTTTGAGACGGAGCATTCAATTACTGTTTCAGTCCTAGGGGGAATTATGTAGGCAGGATCATGGAAATGTAATTTTAAGGATGATTTGCCAATCCAGAGTAGGTTATCATTGTAATTTATATTGCAGCTAAGTGCATTGAGCATGTCCGATCCTATAATACCATCGTAAGGTAAGTGTACAGTATCCATAATATGAAACAGATGTGATATTTTGTATTTGGGAAGCTGAATTTTTAATAAAAAGTGTCCCAGGGTACTAATGGGTGTAACTGTCGAATCAATACCTTTTATTTGAATAGTGTTTTTTACAATTTTCGGTTGGTATACAATGCATGAATGTTTTATTAGGCTAACAGAGGATCCAGAGTCAACTAATAAGGAAAGTGGGATGTCTGATACTGAGGACAGGACAAGAACGTGGGGTAATAATGTTTTTGCAGGATTATTTGTTATTTCAAAAACATTGGATTTAGAAGATTTTATCGGAACAACTTTATTGTGTTGTTGCGTGGATAAGCCATCTTGTAGCGATGCTTTGGATATAGAAGATTTTTTGTTATGCTGATGCATGGGTAAGTCATCATGTAGCGATGCTTTGGATATAGAAGATTTTTTGTTATGCTGATGCATGGGTAAGTCATCATGTAGCGATGCTTTGGATATGGAAGATTTTTTGTTATGCTGATGCATGGGTAAGTTAGGATTAGATTTGACGGTGCCGATTTCTAAACTGTGGGGTCCCGCACGGCACTGGGACGAGACGGTTATTCGTTTTTTGGGTCATTATCTACGGTGTCGTAGCCTTCTACTGGCTCAAATACTTGATCGTGGTCATTTTGGTTTGATGTTTCGTCGGAAACAAAATTAACTCGGTGGGGTGTTCCTTGTTGATTAAGTGCAAAATTTTTAAATCGGTTGTTGTTAAACTCTCTTTTCCGACACTGCTCTAAGGTATGACCTGGAGTCTTGCAGTATCTACAGATTGGAGCAGAAGAACCGTTGTTGTTGCTCGTATTAGGACGATTGGAGTTAGATTGATTCCAGTTAGAGGAAAATTGTTGGTAGCGACGTGTTGGTTGAACGTTTGGCCTTGGTGTATTAGATCTGTCTAAACGGGAGGTCTGTTGATTGTTGGACAGACCTGGACGTTGTTTAGCTAAAGATTGCTGTATTTTTTCTTCGGATATGGCCATATTAATAGCGTCGTTTAATGTTTTCAAAGATTTGCATCTTATAATGTTGGAAATACGAGGAGTCAAACCCATCTGGAA
Source organism: Miltochrista miniata (assembly GCA_933228765.1). Lineage (NCBI taxonomy): Eukaryota > Metazoa > Arthropoda > Insecta > Lepidoptera > Erebidae > Miltochrista > Miltochrista miniata. The sequence continues at coordinate 25,258,889 of OW121747.1, forward strand.
ATGGTGGAGGGCTAACTCCTCCATTGCTGCTGTACGTCCTACCATCTCTCTGCTTTTATGCCCATGTGTGATTGAAATCTCGGTAAGTAATTGACTAAGACAAGTCTCGATTTTCAAAGCATATTGGCTGACAGTTTCGTTGTACTGCTGTTTGCAGTCTTGTAAATCGGTTAAGAGATGAGCATAGTGTTTTCTCTCGCTAAACTGGGTTTTTAAAAATTCTTTTAGCTGTTGCCAATTGGTGAACTCTTTTATTGAGCAAGCCGTTTCCGCCTTGCCCTGTAATTGGCACAAAATATATTTAAATAAGATATCTTTTTGGGCGTCTGAGGCTAAGTCGTATGCATTGTTACAATTTACGAGAAATGAGTTTAACTTCTCCCTACACCCTTCATAAGGTTTTATGAATTTTAGAAGAGTAGAGAGTTCAATATCTGGTTTATTTGTCACAATTTTCTTTTTTGCAACGGATCTGGTTATTGGACCTGACGGGGGGGCACAATATTCCTCCTCCGCTTCACTTATTGAAATTTCAGGTTTTTCAAATTTCGGGCTTTGGGCTCTGTCTGTCGACATTGTTTTATAGAACTTATAAAATAGCAAATTACACAAAGGATATAACTAGTAAAGCAGTGTATAAAATTATTTTACAGTACAAAACACAAGTGACCAAGTGGATAAAATCACTCACTGGAATGCAGACAGTGCGATAAGGATGATCATAACGTAGTGTATTGGTCTCGGCGAAGTGACGCGTTGATAAGCTTCGGGCCGTCGTCGTTGAGTCGTTGCGTTGTCAATCGTTGTACTTAGTACGTGAGCGCGACAAGGTAACCTCTGGAGAGAGACCGGCTGCAGTACGGGCAGTACGCAGCAGTGGGCCTCTTGCGAGATTGGTCACAATCACAACACAAACACCAGACACAACACTGGGTATCCAGCAGGGCTGGGCGAACTCGTTACGCCGATGTAGTATGCACTTTAGATTTGACACTTTCACAACACGCACTCGCGTCGGATTATGGTTTGTATTAGGTTAGGAGACGAACCGGGGACTCTTTTTTTTGAATCCCTTAACGCTGCCACCAAATGTTACGGGTCTCGATGTAAAGGCTTTTTTAAAAAATAAAACTAAGGGGTTTGGTTAAGACAGCCGTCTGGTATAGAGGTCGGGATGAGACTGAATGTAAATGGAAGGGACTGATGTCAGTAGGGCTGATAGTTGCTGACTGTGTGAGGAGTGAATGCGTGGTGTGCCGGATAGGGTACAGGTGTCAACCGTAACAGTTCGCTCTAACTTTGCCGCTCGGCTCCATACTAAAATCGAATTTTTAATTAGACGAAGTAAATTGACAGCAACTAATGTCACTTCTTCATACAATGTTGCATATTTTCTATGACGAAGTGACATTAGCTACTGTCAATTTACTTCGTCTTATTAACAATTCGGGTATACGCCTCTACGCCAGCGGCAAAGTTAGAGCGAACGGGTAGTACTCGTCAATCGTACAATGAACTGAATAAATACAGCATGTATATTGAAAGTCTGTCCCGTTATTTTTTTGTTTGTTCAACCAATGACCTAATAATAGCTCTATTAGCGCAACAACAGTTTACCATCATATTAGGAATGGCCTGTGTATTTGTTTCGCAAATATAATGTGTCGTGTACAGGATAGAAGTTACATGTGTCGATTTAAATTGACTTCTATATTTACAGGATAAAATGATATAATAATATGATGAAATATGAGATTTGTTCTAATTAACTGAAATATATTTATGTCGTCTTTAATTATCTATAGGTAGTTATAAAATAGATAGCAATACTACTCGCGGGTAGAGTAAATAATATAAGTACTTATCAACACGAAGTCACAGGTTAAAGTTAAAAAATACAATACTTACACCTAGATAATAGACCAACTTTGTTAAAAAACTAATTTTAAAATGAGTGGCCTGAGTGCGTTTTATTGCCAGTTTTTCCCTCACAGTCCTTAACTATTGCCTTGCGAATTTGGCAGTAAATGTTGAAGCAAAGCAATAATCCTGACGTTACCTACTTTGTGCATGAAAAAAAAAATTTTCATTTTTAATTATTTATTTTAACTGTAAACAAATTGTAATTTCGTGCTGGCATATGGCAGTTTGAAAGAAGTGGCCGTGAGTTTTATTGGCAGTTTATTTTCTCTCAGGCTCTTTCTAATTGTGTTACGAATCTAGCAGGTAAATGTTGAATAATTTTGACGTTCATACATAAGTGTTACTTTGTGACCTTTATGAATAAAGATATTTTCATTCACAAGAGATATTTTAATTTTCAACGGTTTTTGCGTACAACGATTTTTTTTGTGAGAAAATATGAATGTTTGCTTTGTGAGCTCGATAGCATTTGTTTTAATTTAAAATTTTTAAGTCGGAAAGATTTATTCCAATCAACGTGCAAAGTAAATTAACACGACATTTTTCTTATACTTAAGTACTTTTCTTATAAGTAGTTACACTCGATTGTTTTTAAAAGATAGAATTCAATGTCGTTAGTATCCTAACCTATGTACAAAGATCTAGTATTCTAAGCTAGTGAGCTTATTAGCCACTAGTGTAACACAATCTCACGTTTAATATTGTATTCAATATCTTGTCCTTGTAATGTAGGTTACATTGGAACAATATTATCCAAGGTAAGTAGGTTAGGTTCATCTATACTAATATTATAAAGCTGAAGAGTTTGTTTGTTGGTTTGAACGCTAGGATGTCAGAGACTACTGAATAGGTTTCAAAAATTTTTTACAGTTCGATAGTCCATTTATTGAGGATGGCTATAGGCTATATAACATTACGCTTAGAAGAATAGGAGCGGAGCAGCAATGAAGAATGTTTCTAAATCGGAGAAAATGGTTAAAGCGTAAATGGTTAAAGTAACGTAATTACTTATCAACGTAATTGTGTATTACAAAATTGTTCCTCTTAAAAAATTCAAAAAAAAATCCGCGACAGCATGTTTATCTTATAAAGTTCGCTCACGGTAATTAAGTCGACGGGAGCAAATGCGACGGGAACATGTTATTCAAATATTAATGTCACACCTCTCTCTCTCTCCCCCCCCCCTCTCTCCCCACATTTTTTCACTTTTTTTTTACACCAACCAACAACAAAACAAGTTAACATCTGAAAAATATATTTCCATTTGCGTAGCTGGTTATAAAAACAAGTTACTAAAACAAACATTTAAACCCGTTTTCGTTACTAGTTAACAGTTTTTTAGGGTTCCGTAGCCAAATGACAAAAAAGGAACCCTTATAGATTCGTCATGTCTGTCTGTCTGTCTGTCCGTCCGTCCGTGTGTCACAGCCACTTTTCTCCGAAACTATAAGGCCTATGCTGTTGAAACTTGGTAAGTAGATGTATTCTGTGAACCGCATCAAGATTTTTATATAAAACTAGCTGACCCTCGCAACTTCGTTTACGTCACATAAGGTGTACGAATGGAGGGGTACTTCTTCATGAGACTCATCAAGCAGCGTGTGAAACGGCCCTGTTTGCTTAATCATAAAAGAGCTTAAAGATTAAGTCGATTCTAAAACAATTCAGTCCACGCCTTCGGCGCGGACTGAATTATTTTACAATAGCCTTAATCATTAAGCTCTTTTATGATTAAGCCAACACGCCCGTTTAGACTCACTTTCAAAAGAAATGTTGAATTCTAGATTTACCGAAAGTTGAGATGCCCCTAATTTCTGAACTACATAACCCTCAATATTGAAAATTGTATGGAATAATGCTTAAAGTACTCCCTTTCAGACACCAAACAAATATTTGAAATCGAACCACGCAGTGAGAAATTATAGCTAAAAACCTATTTTGCCTTTCATCCCCTCTCCTGAAGGAACCGCGCAAAATATCGGGATCAAAAGTATCTAAGAACCTTCCTCGGACTATCAGCTTAGATCGTACAAAGTATCATTCAAATCGGTTCAGTAGTTTCGGTGTGATACTTAGTCGGGATACAGACAGACAGACAGACAGACAGACAGACAGACAGACAGACAGACATGAAAATTTTAAATTACATTTTCGGCTTCAGTATCGATTAGAGAACGCCCTACACTTAAAATTTTCAAAATATCTTCCATGTACAGACTCCCGACCCTCTACAGTTTTATTATAAGTATAGACTAGAAAAAGAGCAGTTAATTTTGGGGGTCCCCATACTCAGAACTAAAACACAAAAATTTTTTTTCATCAAACGCCTACGTGTGGGGTATCTATAGATCTATCTATCTATCTTTCTTCACGCCAAATCCCTTGCGGGGTAGGCAGAAAGAACCGAGCGCCACACGGCACGGTCGATACACACCTCACTTGCTTCTTCAACTTTCATTTTTCTTTTCATGCATGCACGTCGGTTCCTACGGCTCTTGACACCACCTTCAACTAACACACGATTAATTTGGTCGTGGTAGGTGTGTCGTGGCCTTCCCCGACTCCTACGTCCATCCACTTTCGCGTTGTATATCTGTTTTGTCATTCTTTCATCTCCCATTCGTTCCACATGCCCGAACCATCGTAGCATGCCCTTCCTTACTTTAACACCGACACTCTCTTTCAGACCAACTCTCTTTCTTACATCTTCATTCCGAACGCGATCTGCGAGCGTTACTCCGCAGATTTTGCGTAGCGCGCGCATCTCGACCGCGTTTATTCTACTTTCATGCGTTTCCTGCCATACCCAACTCTCGCTTCCATACGTTAGCGTAGGTATCAGCACCGCATTGTGTACTGCGAGCTGGGCCTTTTGACTTAAGCCCTTGGTACCTAAAAGTTTGCCTAACGCTCCATTCACACTATTGCCCGCAGTTACCCTCTTTTCTACATGAGCGGTGTACCGTCCATCCCTGCTAAATGCACATCCAAGATATACAAACTCATCCACCTGTTCCAGCACTACATCATTTACAGTTATCCTGGCATTCGTTCTGTCCTCTTCTCTAAGTTAGAGAATACCTGCACAAGAGCTAAAATGGCACTGATGCAGTGCAAGAGCGCAACGGGAAGGACGTGGGAAATGAGACCCGCAACAGTGAGATGGATATACAAAGCCATCATGTGTATTGGTATCTATAGATAGGTCTTCAATAATGCTATTGAGGTTTCTAACATCATTTTTTTCTAAAGAGAATAGTTTGCACAACAGACACTTCCAAAGTGGAAAAATATGAGTCGTCTCCCCCCCCCCCCCTCTAACTTCTAAACTAAGAGAATGATAAATCTAAAAAAAATATATAAATTGAAAATATATAAAATGAAACCATTATATATTTTTTTAGATTTATCATTCTCTTAGTTTAGAAGTTAGAGGGGGGGGGGGGGGAGACGACTCACATTTTTCCACTTTGGAAGTGTCTGTTGTGCAAACTATTCTCTTTAGAAAAAAATGATGTTAGAAACCTCAATAGCACTATTGAAGACCTATCTATAGAGATACCAATACACATGATGGCTTTGTATATCCATCTCACTGTTGCGGGTCTCATTTCCCACGTCCTTCCCGTTGCGCTCTTGCACTGCATCAGTGCCATTTTATTGCCATAAAATCTACCAACGAAAATTGGTTTGAACGAAATCGAGTTGGTAATTTTTTTTTAATATGTCATAAACCGCAATTTTCGCCGTGAAGAATCACTACCACTGCGAACATGTTAAAACATCAATGAAAGTTACAACGAACTACAAGAACTTTTATATTATGTTACTTGCTGCTACGGAACCCTTCATGGGTGAGTTCAACTCGCACTTGGCCGGTTTTTGTTACTGCAGTAAAATTTCGAGTAGTTTTACATAGGTACGAGTATCTAAGCAAAATCCTTCGTCAACGTACAGAAAATTCGAATGCGAATTATACTAGAAGTAGCCTATGTGTTAAATCAGACTATAAACTATCTCTATATCTTTCAGTTAGACCCGTTCAGTCTATATAGCGTGATAGGGTAACCAAACATTCAGGCATACACATTCACAAACTTTCGATTTATAATGTTAGTATGATTATTGTGCCAATGGCTACAGATTTTCAACTCGTTATTGTGTAGTATGTGTTATTATCAGCATGTTGGTCTGTAGGTATATAGCTGACACAAAACAGATACGGCACAAACAACAGGAATAATTATGTTTGTATATTGGGAATCACTGATCACAGGATACAAAATTTACCTACCTACATGATTTTAATAATAAATCAGATTTGTTTCCTTTTTGCGTGAATGCAGTACATAACTTGGATATTATAGCACGTTTCAAAATACGATCTCAAATAATTGCTGTTACTTAGCTTATCCTTATGTGTACTGACCGTCGTCAGCTGCTCACCGTCCTTACAGAAGCAGGCAGAAATAGAAAAAAGTGAATCTCCTATGCACTCTAACCAATACGCATACATGGAAGGCAATAAACCGACACTGAGGCAAAAGTACTGAGCGTTATTATGTGACATCATGAACAGGGGACTGATGGTAGCCCTGACATGGTGTAAGAGCAAAGGGCTGAACCTAAATCCCGACAAGACCAAAGTAGTGTTATTCATTAACAAGAAAAAGCTGGGGAGAGCTGAACCAGTTAAACTGTACAACCACGAGCTTGAAGTGGTAAGGGAAAAGTATCCGGGGGTAACGCTGGACAGCAAACTCACTTTCAAGAAGCACATTGAGAATACCTGCACAAGAGCTAAAATGGCACTGATGCAGTGCAAGAGCGCAACGGGAAGGACGTGGGAAATGAGACCCGCGACAGTGAGATGGATATACAAAGCCATCATTTTACCAAGAATACTACACGGCGCACTAGTCTGGTGGCACAAGGCTGCCAACACGACCAACAAGAACTAACTAGACAAGGCACAGAGACTGGCGGTCCTGATGATCACAGGCGCAATGAGTACGACTCCGACAGCCGCGCAAGAGATCGTGCTAGGACTACCCCTTAAATCTAGAGATAAAAAAGAAAGCAATTGAACAATGGTTCAAACTAAAGAGCATGGGCATATAGAGGGCAACTCCAAGAGATGGCGGACATGCAACCATTATCAAGGAATATGAAGATAAAATGTCAATGATTTTCTCCAATAATGATTTAATCAAGAATCTTTGATAAAAAAATGCAGAATACATACAGGAAACAAGGAAAGCTGGCAGATAGACGACAGCAAGAGAGCTATCTGCTACACAGATGGCTCAAGAGACAGCAAGAGAGCTATCTGCTACACCGAAGGAGTCCACAAAGCGATCAGGATTCGGTGTCCATAATATGTGAAGACGGAACGGAGATTAATAGGTCTATATGTCTAGGCAGTTTCGTTAGTGTCTTACAAGCGGAAATCAATGCTATCACGGAATGTGCGAGAGTGATGCACCAGCACACGAACGCGAGAAAGGCGACAATATACAGCGACAGCCAGGCAGAATTAAAAGAACTCAACAAAGAAGAAAATATGTCAGCAATTGTCAAGAAGTACGGGGAGTCCCTTGGACACGAGGGAATACCGGGCAATGAGGAGGCAGATAGACTAGCTCGAGAAGGAGCGGATGAACACTTGGTGGGACCTGGGCCTGGGCTCCCTATTGCTCACAAAATCACCAAGGCCACAGCAATCAACAAAATAATTACGGTAGAAACCAACCGCGGATGGAGATCATCAACTGGAATGAGACAGTCGAAGATCTTCATCAAATGAATGGATGGGAAGGGAACTAGACGACTGGTAAAATTAACCAGAGAAAACATGAGGCTAGTCATAGAGATTATCAAACGACACTGTCGCCTGAACAGGCATCTGACAGTACTAGGAGTGAAGGATGACCCATCATGCCCAGAATGCCTGGAAGAGGAGGAGACCAGCATCCACCTATTGGCTGGGTGTCCAATGTACTCACTAGGCAGATGGGAAATCATGAGAACAGATAGAATCAAACAAGAAGACCTTAAAAATCTGAAGGTGGATCAGATAATAAGGCTATGCAAGTGAACTGGAAAATTCAATGGGATGCCGCGCCGTGAAGATTGCTGGGATACCCAAACACAAGTGTCAACAAAATAAACATTATTTTTGATAGGTCATGTATTTAGCTTTAATAAACAGAAAATAGCTTTCAACGCCAGCCAAATGACAAAAAAGGACCTATTTTTATTCTGAAATGATTTGGGAGCTATGCTTGTAACATAAAATAACCACGCCCAGCGCTCAAGAAGCAAGGACCATTCCTTGCCTTCTTGAGCGCTGGGCGTGGTTATTTTAGGGAATTAATCATTACACAATTTTGAATTGAATGACCCCATGGTCATTCAATTCATAATTGTGTAATGATAAATTTACATATGTCAATTTTATTTATGTTATGTACATAGTTGGTAGGTTTCTAAAACTAGCATACTGAAATAACATGACACAATCCACATCTGAATTTAATACAGATGCAAACAACATAAAGTTTACCTTCATTGCTTGCAGTAGTTTTATGCATGACTCGGTGGTCCAACATGGATCAGTGTTCGTTTGAACAACTATTACTTTATTTGATGTGTAGGGAGATAACTCTTGCACATGTTGTGATGAATTACTATGATCCCATTGTGTCCTAGCTACTAAATGTAATGGTGTTTCAACTGGGGGTAGGATGTTTTCTGAAATAAATAAATAATAATATTTATAAACAGAATTAGAGTTTCATGATGTCAGCTATGAGTGAAAACAAAGTAATAATCACTATCTTGACGCCCTCACTAAACATTATGTACTCAATTCTACAGCTTGGCAAAAAAATCTAGAAACTGAACTAATATTTTGCTGACTGGTTACATTGTCAAAAGCTGCCAATAACGTCACATATGTCTGTCAGTCAATGACGGTATACAATTTGATTGCTGGGTTTTATTGACGGTAACTGGATACTGATTGGTGGTTCTTTTCAATGGCTTGCCATATGAACAGCACAGAGGCTCCTCCACTATTTTCTTCTCTTTTTTGCTAAGCTGTACATTTAACTCTAGAATAAGGAAGACAACTATAATATAAAAACATCCAACACTCACCTGAATAATTTTGTATCACAAGAAGATAAATCCCAATGATGACGCCAGCCACAAGTATTAGCAGCAAGAAGCTAACAATTACAGTAGTGACCGGATTTCTAGGATGCACATATTCAGGATATTGTCGAATCAATGGTGAAATTTCCGATGGTGCAGTTACTTGTCTTTCCTCTTCTACATGATTTGCAGAATTATGACGACTTTCATGGTCTGTTAAAGTTTTAGTAGGATTAATACATTCTGTTGTTATATCTATCAAATTTAAAGACATAATGTAACAAACAGATATGAACACAACCGCACATTCACGTACATGAGATAAACTATGAGTGTAAAAAGTAAATAGGAATTCCTAGTACTGGCATTATCAACTACAAATGTTTAGAGGAAGCGTTAATTCCAGAGATAACAAGAAAGACAAACTCAGCCATTTACAATTCAAATAATGCAATTGTATCTCCACCATAGTTGTCGATTGAAAATAATTGCAAACCAAAGATAACCAAACCCTTATTGTTTTATGACAGAAAAGTACAGAAATTTCTATATTTCTAACTGTTTCAGTAATACACTGGGAGTATAATATTATGTACAATAATGATAAATTATATCCCACTTATCTGTACATTGTAGACCATGCTGCTATAAAGGGCTGAATGATTAACAATGAAATAGATAGTGAACATTTGCAAACTTACAGATTGGTGTCGAATTTATCATATCAAACCAAGTATCAAGTTCACCCAGATATTAATATTGTTCTGGCTGGTATCTGCCAGACCGCTATTGTCACATTTATTTAACAAATTGTAGATACTCATAACATTATTAAAAATTGATATTGTTGAAAATAATCTAACAGCCTTCTAGCCAAAATTGCGCAGAAAGATGAAAGTGAAATTAGACACAGTTATTGAATATGTAAAGAAGTGCAGCTATTTTTTGTTACCTCGATCGATTTTCGATTTCGAGATTCGCAGTCGTCGAATTTCCACGGTTGGGTCTGTGCCTATCTTCCGGCTCCATCATCATATCAGTTTGACAGTACCATATTATTGTATTGTCATCAGAACTACATACAACTGCCAATTTTCATGACCCTACGATCCTTGGAAGCTGGTTAAATTAGCTACCTTAGATCCGCTTACTTTTACTACTAATACATACAGGATCCCAATCACTTTTGTTCCACCCACGTTGACACACCTAATAGCGGGCAAGCTCAGTCGCAAGCGCAATCATAAGGTCAAAAGTCCTATTTTATATAAAAATTTATTGATCGATACCTATTTTGTCCTTTGTATCACATCACAATTTTGTCTAGTAACAAAGAAAAGTACTATTTATCTGTCAACTACTCACCAACAGTATATAACGGCTGCATGATGGATATAATAATAAAATAATCAAGGAAATTAACATTACAGTGAAACCAATAACATAATAATTTAAGGAAAACACAGGGTCCTACATTTTATTTTTTTCTATTTATTTTTATTTTATCCTGGTAATTGACCACAGATACCTTTGAAAACATTGACAAGCGATTTTGCATTGCCATAAACCAAATACTCTATGCTTTATGGCCACTTGATGATAATGGGCTCCGGGGACGGTCAATTGAACTTGATAAGTCTCAAGGGGTTGCGACACGATCAATTTTCAGTTGTCAAGCACGTTAAATATCACGTGTACATATACGTCGATGCACACACAAATGCAAAGAAATCACGCACACTGAAGCAACTTCCATTCATATTTAACGTGATTGACAATTCCAAGGCATGATCATGTCCGGAGCTCATTATGTAAAATATTATTACTCGTAGAATGGAAGCACGCACAACCGGATTATTGAATTCCGTGATACCATAAGAAACTTAAATGAGCGAAGGACCATTTATTTGTTAGAAAATAAGGCCCTGTTTTATCACGGTCCCATTAATTTGTACGACTAGAGGACCACGGAGGAAAACTTTATACCCATTTTTTTAACGTGAAGGAGAATCCATCATGGATATTATGCCGGACTCCTACCGGCTAATAACCCTCACTTAACGCCTATTTATATTTATAATTATTCGAGCACGGTTAGAGCCGATAGAGGCCGATGGAATGATGTATGCAGGGAGTACTTCAGGTTTCCCAAACGCCTACATTATGGGGTTCTTCAAAAGAGGTTTTAGAATGTTTATACAGGGTCGGTAACTTGTCGAGTTATTGATCGTCATTGTGACGCTTTATGTGCTCCGGAAACAGTCAATATCGATCAATAACTTGACATCATTAAACCTCAGACCGTTTTGGGCTCCCGACACGGTCAAACAGCGTAACGTTACACGCAGGCTGATTAGTATTATAATTTTGGCAGGCGCTATAAGCATATACCTAGTTGTATTTAGGTAGGTATAATGGGCGTATCCGTAGCCTAGTTAGTGTCAAGGAGAAGGGTTAATGTTGGAAGGGATAGGTCGTTTTAAATAGCGGTGCACCTCATTAAATGGAAAAGGAATTAAAAAATAATAATAAATTTAAAACGTAATAATGACAAACGATTGAACTTTGCTAGGTATAATTATGAGAGCGTACAATCTGACTTAGTTTCGACAGATTGGCACGAGCTTCTATCAAGCCACGACATAAATGTATGTGTTGACCTTTTTTACCGGATGCTTTTTGAAATCATCAATAAATATACCCCTCATTCAACTATAAGGTCTAACAGGTACCCCATTTGGTACAGCAAACCTCTGATAAATGTCTTCTCCCTATTACGTTCTAGAGCCAAGAAAATGATTGATCGGTGTTATGGGAGTTACTTCACTTCAATTGAAGGGTCTTTAACAGATAATATAAAGGATTTTTGGAAATTTGTTAATAACAGGAAGGGACGTTTCTCAATTCCAAATGTAATGCATTTTGAAAGTGGTTCCTCTTCGACTGGATCAGGTGTTAGTGAGCTTTTTTCGCAATGTTTTGCCTCAGTGTTTGACTCCAATCAAACATCCTCTGCCATGTTCAGTGACAACCTTAAGTCGGTTGAGAACTTAGATCATCTAACCACAGGATGCGCCTTACTTAAGCATTGTTTTCTGCCATTGCACATGACCATTTGGTCTTTTGACTTTATGAAAAGCCTGTACATCAGTACATCATTTTATATGATTAAACTAGTACATTACATTGTAGTTGACTGTACAATAACAATTAACACACAACAGCCATTACGCGTTTGTCGATAAATACATTTTTAAATGCAATGAAATTTTATATGTCTTTGTGTTTCCCCCTTTATTTGTATGAAAACTTGCAGAATATTTTTGTATGCGGTGGTTCGCAAAGGCTAGTCCCGTGTTTTATGGTCTAAGGTAGAGGACGATAATCTGGACCCTATTTTTTATATCAATATAACCGACAGCGGCATTCTAGCAAAGATCAAACAGCTTGACGCCGGTAAAGGGGCAGGTCTTGACCAAATAGCCCCTTCTTTTGTCAAGCATTGCGGCCGAGGGCTGTGCGTGCCTTTGAAAATTTTATTTAATAAATCCCTCATGGATGGAACCTTTCCCTCTCGATGGAAGATAGCTCACGTTGTTCCCATTTTTAAAGGCGGCGATATGTCTCGGTGTGAAAATTATAGACCCATAAATATCTTGTCCTGTTTTGCAAAGATCTTCGAATCTCTGGTATATACACAGCTGTACAACCATTTTAGGCTCATAATATCCGAAAATCAACACGGTTTCGTGAAGAGAAGGTCAACAATAACTAACCTTTTAGTTTACAAAAACTACCTGTCTAAAAGCTTTGAATTGCAGGGGCAGGTTGACTCAGTCTATACAGATTTCTCCAAAGCCACCTCTCACCGGCCTCAGGTTCCCGGTCATGGAGGCCGATAGACTTACATTATGGGCTCCAGAGACGGTAAATTTCACTTTTTTTGTACCACTAAGGTGGCAGACAAGCATACGGCCCACCAGATGTACCGGTGGTCACCGCAGCCTATGAACGTTTGCAACACCAGAGGCGCCACACTCGCGCTGCCGACCCTGTAAAAACCTTCTAACACCCCTCTTATTTATTTTATTTATTTAAAATGCAGGTGCTTGATGCGCTTACAGCTATGCCAAGTCGCACATCAAGCTATTAAAATAAACTATAATTTCTAATTTACATTGACAATAAATAATTGCTAATCAATGATAAATAAACTGCACAGTATTACACAGTATTTACCAATTAATGATAATTATATATAAACTACAAATTAATTACTAACATAAATGCCAATTCATTACAAATCATATAAAATATATTATTGATTAGTGTAAAAATAATAAAACATTGCTAATTATATTATATTAATAATAAATTACAAATTATTAGTACCTACTTAAAGAGTACAGACTTATTGGAATAAATAATTATTTATAAAGTATTGGCAAAATAGTGCATGCAGATTAAAATGTACAAATTAATATTTATATAGAATATGTCAACGTTTGGCTCATGGGCAATCAGGGCATTAAGCATATTCAAGGCTTGCCTCGTTGGCGCGTACTCAGCGGTCTTGGTTCGCGCCGCAGTCAGCGCGAACAGGCGCCGCGGCCCGTGCGCGATACGCGGCCGCCTTCTGTCCACCGTGAGGAGCGAGCAGCGCGAAAGTGCGCTCGGATTGTCTATCTTATTGTTTAGTAATAAGTAGTAGTGGATCATGATTGAGCACTTGCGTCTAACCTCTAAGGTGTCAATTCCCACCATGCCATCTACAAAGAGAGATGGGTACAGATAAGGATAATAACCGTATATCTTTAGGTATAGAAACCGAGCGATTTTTTTTTGTACTTTTTCCACCATGACAATATATTTAGTTTCATGTGGATCTCACACCACCGAATTGTACTCCAGTTTACTCCTCACAAAAGCATAATATAAGCTAAGGATCGTTTGTCTGTCATCAAATCTCCTAGCCTGCCTCATGACAAAACCGAGACACTTATATGCACGAGCACACATATCAAATAAATGTTTGTTAAGGGTTAATTTAGAGTCCAGGGTCAAGCCAAGATCGCGGATACTTGTGACTCGCTCCAGAGGCTGTCCATAGATATTGTAGGGGTGGACTATTGGTTTAAGACGACGAGTAAATGTCGACGTCTTGCATTTGGAAATATTTAGCTCAAGTTCATTGAGTTCGCTCCATGCCACAACACTCTCTAAGTACCTCTGGAGCGCCTCACAGTCCGCAATGCTTTCCACACCCAAATAAAGTTTGATGTCGTCAGCAAACATAAGGCACCCAGCCGATCCAACGACACTCGGCAAGTCATTCACCATGATTAAGAAGTGGGTAGGTCCAAGGTTTGAACCCTGACTTACTCCGGAAGTGGTCATATAAGGATCTGAACGATGTAAAGATAATTGTACATATTGTTTACGATTTGAGAAATAACTAGCAAAAAAGTTTACTAAATTTGGTGTGAAGCCTATACTGGAAAACTTCTTAAGTAAAACACTATTTTGGACGCGGTCAAAGGCTTTTTTATAATCCAGATATACTACGTCCACTTGTTTACCACTGTCCATATCCGAAACAGTTAATTAAATTAGTAGAAGTCGATCTACCAGCTCTGAACCCGTGTTGCGAATCAGAGAGTTGCGTATTTATTTGGCTGGTGATATCACGGTTCAATATGGACTCGAAGACCTTGCCGAATGCCGACAGAACAGCTATAGGCCTATAGTTTTGTACCTTGGCTTTGGAACCATCCTTGTGTATGGGTGTAACCCTTGACACTTTCCACTTGGCAGGATAGGTACAGGTTTGCAAAGCAAGATTAAATATGAACAGTAAAGGAGACTTGACTGCTTCATAACAATCTTTTACGATGAACGAAGGTATGCCGTCGGGTCCTGCTGATGAATGCGCTTTTAATTTTTTGACTGCAAGAAATAAGTCATGAGGAGTAACCTTATCTACCGCTATTCGCATCGAACACAGAGAGGACTGCGCTTCCACATTGCTGTCATTAGCAGAAGCCATGGGGTCGTCCGCCAAAAACACAGAGCTAAAGTATTGAGCGAAGGCGTTTGCAGCCTCCCCTCCCATCACTCTAGATCCATTATACTCAAATTCATCTTCGCATTGGTTCCAGGCGCGCTGTTCTCTAACGAATTTCCAAAAAAGTTTAGGATTGTGTTTGATACTTTCTTCGGTATTTTTTATATAATTATTATATGCATTACAAATAAGTTCTTTTACACGGATTCTATAAAATTTATACATCTCTCGATTAAATTCTGATTGATTAATTTTAAATTTCTTCAAATGAAAATATTTATTCTTAATATTATTTATAATGTTTGGGGTATACCAGCCGGGGTACTGGTAGCGCGAGTTAAGTGCGGATTGTTGTTTTTTTAAAGGGACACAATTAACAAAGCAGGATTCCAATAAATAATAGAAACTATTGACAGCTTTATCTACATCAGTAGCAGAATATACCTGACCCCAGTCTACAGCCGCCAAGGTGGAATATAAAACATGAAAATCGGCCTTACGAAAGTTCCACTCTGCCACCCGTTGCTGGTGACAGTCAGACCGCGTCAACCGCGCACGCACCGCGGCTGCCGAGCCGTCCCTGGGGCCCGCCTGACGGGCAATACGAACGCTGATCGCCAGCGGGGGATGTAAAATGTCAGGCTTAACTATTGGTTCTACATCGCCATTCACCTCAATGCACTCACTGCCCAGATTACTCAGCACCAAGTCCAGCATTACACCTGATTGATTGTAAATAGGATTGAATTGCTTAAATTTACAGTATGTACACATATATTCAAATTGCATGAGAGTATTTTTGCTACAAGAGTTTAAATTAAAATCACCTAATACTATTGTTTCTAATTTTGGATATTTGGTTACAACATTTTCTAATACTGTAAAACTAGTAGAGTATTTCGTATCATCTGAGCCGGGTGGAATGTAAAAGACACAAACAATAACCTTCCTGTACCTAAAACTAATCAAACCTATAACGATTTCAACTTCGGCTGAATAACAGTCTATATCAGTAATGCGATGAACCGGGTACTCGCTGCGAACCGCCAACAATACACCGCCCCATCCCTCATCGTTAGGACGATCTTGACGAATTACCGTGTAGCCCAGTGGCCAGAACTCCATATCAACGACACCGCTCTTCAGAAATGTTTCAGTTAACGCGTACAAATCCGCACCCTATGCCAATATAGATATTTTACATTCATCAAGTTTAGTTCTAAGTCCTCTGACGTTTTGATAAATGAATGCATATTGTGAACACTTAGCTGTTCGTATCTGCCGCTTGCGGCTTACGAAACCCACTACGCCACCGCTTAATGCAAACATCTTTGGGCCAGTGTTCAGACGACATTAACTTTTCAACACATTTAGTAGGCACTGTTAATTTAAAAGATGCATAATCTCCCCGCGGTTTTAGGCTTTCAACGGAGCAGTTATCAGTAGCACAAATACTGAGCAAATGTGCTGTTACTTGCTCAGCTGTAGTTCCAACTTGGACGTAATACAAGTGTAAATAGCTTTTACGTTCGGCGGCAGATAGTAAACACGAAGTGGACCCCGGGGCGGCCGTACCACGGGTAACATTTGCAGGCGTCATGCGACGAGACCTCGGGCGATGATTATTTACCTCCGTCCATACGTCATTAACCGTGCCGATAACACTGTTCTCTTCATCGCTATGCGCATGAGTCACAGCTATTGCCGGCGACCTTATTCCCATAGAGCAACGCGAACTGTCTGAGGGGAGACGGCATAGAACGATTGCTCGATACAAAATTTTCTGTCATATTTTGCGGGTGGCGGGGGGAAATCTTCCTTCAGTTTGTATGGAACTGGGCACTTTTTGTCGTCGATATGTCACATTATGTGTCACATTATTGCCAGAGGGGGTTTGAAAGCTTTGGCCCCTCCCTCTGTAGAGGCGCGCGATGCTCTGTGCCTTATTCCCATAGGCATAGGGTTGTGCGGCAATTCAAATTGCTGTCGCGGACTAGTAGTAGGAGGCGCGCTATGACGCGCAGACGCTCGGGCAGCATCGGCATCGGTCGGCTTCGCAATCACGTTAGTCGTTGGAGTAGATTGCACTTTAGTTCCTCTCACCGCACGAGTAGATGCGGACAGCGCCGACTGCGCGCGAACGCGCGCCTCACGCATTGGTTGTTGCCGCTGGTGTGGGTTATTCCTACCCTCTTGCGATGCAATAACCGAACCAACTTTTGAGACTATGGAATTAGCACTGTCACCGATCAACTTGTTTATCAGAATATTCTGATTTGATACGGTCTGTTCGAGTGATGATATTTTGCTCTGGAGGTCGAGCACCACTTTGGCAAGATCGCGCACACTATTTTCGATAGATTTTGCTGACATTTCTATTTTATTCGTATGTAAATTACGCACAGTTCTGACAAAGCAAGCGCACCCACACATGCGCACACGCACACACCTCTTGAAGAACCCCATACTGTAGGCGTTTGGCCGAGGCAGGGAGATCATTCCACAACCTAAGCGCGCGCGGTAGAAAGCGGATCCAAGCGATATAGAATGTGCTGTAGGCATCATGTCAAACAATTCTTCAGAGCTCAAACCTCATACAGGCGGTAAAATACACACAAAGAAGCAAAGTCTCTCCTGTCACTAAGAGGTTCCACATCACCTGCAAGTATGGGATCACCGACAACTCTCATAGCTCGCCTTTGCACCGAGTCAAATGGATGAAGCTGGTATTCAGATGTCCCCGCCCAGAGGTGGCAGCAGTACTCCATGTGCGGCTACACTTGCGACTTAGAGAGAAGCAGTGTTTGAGCCGCAGTAAAGTACCACCGCGCTCTACTGAGCACTCCGAGCTTCTTGGACGCCAGCTTGGCCTTGTCCTCCAAATGACCGCGGAACTGAACGACATTGGAGATTTCAACACCAAGGATCCCTATACCTTCAGAGATGGTGAGTGACGTGCCCTGAAATTGTGGCGCCACAGTAAATGGGGTTTTCTTTGCGGTAAATACACATACTTGTGTCTTGGTGGGGTTGAATTGAACAAGATTTTGTCTTCCCCAATCGGACACTCTAGAGAGAGTAGCCTCGATTTCGGACACAAGTTTTTCACGAATTTCCTCCACTACAGTCCGAGAAATACCAGGACGGCCCGTGTAACAAGTGTCACCCGTACTGTCGTCTGCATAACAATGGATGCCGTCAATAGACAACATGTCATTGATATGCAGCAGAAACAAAGTGGGGAACAACACTGAGCCTTGCGGTACTCCAGCGTTTATGGCCATGCATTCAGAACAGCTGCCGTCAACGACGGCCCTGATTCTTCTACCGGCCAGAAAGCTGTACACCCATCCGCATAAATTCTCGGGCAATCCATAGGAGCGCAATTTCGTTAGAAGACCACGGTGCCAGACCCGGTCAAAAGATTTAGTGATGTCGAGGCTTACTGCTACAGCCTCGCCTTTACTCTCAATAGCCGCCGCCCATCGGTGTGTGAGGTACACAAGAAGATCGCCTGTCGAGCGACCGTGACGGAAACCGTACTGTCGGTCACTGAGCAGGTCGTTTTCCTCAAGGTACCTCAGGAGCTGTTCATTAATTACACGCTCCATCGCCTTTGATAATAGGGAGGTGACGGCTATAGGCGTGTAATTGGCCGGGTCGGTCCTGTCACCCTTCTTGGGCACAGGCACGACTTGGCATTGGCAGGTCTTATGTGTACAATTTCGTCGGTGCACACACACGTATAAAGAAAGCACGCATAATGGAAGCTACTTTCAATTGTTAAAAAAGTTATTAATAGGTATCGACAGTCTCCAGAGCCCATAATATCTGAGATTAATTAATGTCAATTTGAAATCTGTTGTAAGTATTAAAATATGTAGTATCCATAATGTTATTGATCGTCTATAGTAAAAAAAATGAAAGTAGCGTAAAGTCAAATGTGAGTGACTGCTTGCACTTGCGCATTGAAGTGTGTGTAATGGGCTCGCGATACAGTCTATAATATTGAGAAAAGTCTGAAAAATATGAATGAAAGTTGCTTCAGTGTACGTGATTTCTTTGCATTCGTGTGTAGAGATGAAAATTTGCCAGGAAAAAAACCCAAATGTGGGAAAAAACCGGGAAAAAACCCAGGGAAAAAACCCGATTGGGAATTTATTCGGGTTTTTTTCATATTTAGCATATGTAACATTAAGATGATGGATAGTTACATGTATATATCATTTAGTACGCACTATTTCAGTATTACTAACTAGTTAGAGATAATTTAACTTTGTTTATTTTAGCCCCTCTCTATAAAATAGATTGCAGAGGGGCTTATGGCGAGACTTTGTATGAAGTCTGTGACTCTTTTGCATTATATTACGTCACTAGGTCACGTGGATCATCTGTTTAAAGTTTGAAATAAATTCACCTCACCTATCGGCTGGACGGCCAGAATAGCTCCCATACAGAGTACTATCATCCGCATAACAATGAATGCATCCAAGCAAGGGACAGCATGTCATGGATTGCGGAAGAAAGGGAGTTGGGGACAATACCGATCCCTGTGGTACATTTACCTGCAAAAATCAGGAAGCCTGACCATCACAGAGAACCCGTACCTATACGTCGCCCGCTCAGGAAGCTGGCCAACCATTAATGTCATAGAGATTATATGGATATATTAAAATTTTATCCGAAATGCACCCGATAGTTTAGTGGAAAGGACTCTGCAACTCCAAAATGCTGAGTAGGGTTGCAGTGAGTACGTATTCTAACTATTACTTAAGCACGAATGCGCATATACATAGTCACAAACGAAATAGATGGACTACACTTTTATATCGTATAATAGGAACCTGGGCAATTCTAGAAGCTTTGCAGCGGTGTCGTCCTGATTGGCGATATATCGAGGTGATGAGGTGCTTGTATGATACCGCTAAGAAGACCAATCCCATAGCCCTACTCAGAGGTGTGGTACAGGGAGATTCTATATCTCCTAAGCTATTCACTAATGCGCTTGAGGACGTCTTCAAGTCGTTGGACTGGAATGGATGGGGCGTGAATATAACCGGTTAATGTATCTACACCTTCGGTTTGCTGACGACATTGTTTTAATAGCGCTGGAACAGGTGAGCGGTATGCTGCATAGTCTTAGTGAAGAGTCTCGACGTGTTGGCCTCAGCATGAACCTGGACCAAACCAAGGTCATGTTCAATGAGCATGTCGTGCCGGGACCAATATACGTTGAACGATCTAGGCTTGAGGTTGTCCATGAATACACCTACCTTGGGTAGGTAGTCACATTTGAAAAACGAGTAAACTGGATAAGGAAATAGCCAGAAGGATTCGCTTGGGCTGGGCAGCATTCAGCAAACTGCGCCGGATTTTCTACTCGCCGATACCGCAATGAATGAAGACGGAAGTCTTTAACCAGTGCGTTCTACTAATTATGACCTACGTTGCCAAAACGTGGACACTCGGAGTGGGGCTAGTTCACGCCCTTAAGGATGCGCAACGAGCGACGGAACAAGCTATGCTTGGAATCTCTCTGAGGGATAAGATCCAAAATGCTATCCCGCATCTTTGGGGGGCAGAAAGAGGCGGCGCAGTCCTACTTACTCCCTCTGGTCTCCAGCGAGAGAGTGTCCAAGTCCAGACCTGCCACGATCCAGGACCTGGCGCTATTGCGCCCACGCAATGTATTCTACCAGTATTTTTATTCTACCAGTTAATACAGTGTGTTTCTCGCACTCCACGCAGTGCTGACACTCGGCCATGGTTTCCAGTTGTATTTACCACAGATACTTACCGAAGCTCCCGTGGGATACGGGAATTATACTTATAATACTTACTGGAAGTATCTGTGACAACCTGTAGGAGAGAGCACCGTGTCTCCTCTCCAGTCACTCATCCATGACCGGTCTGACCGCTGCGATTGTGGTGGATGGGGATCCACCACAATCGCAGCGGTCAGACCGGTGCGATTTGAGCAAGCAAAGGGGGCCTTTGCTTGCTCAAATCGCACCTTCCATGTCTTCTCGGTTTCCTGGTAGACCTGGGACCGTCGAGCCTAGATTTCTCGAAATGGGAGGGCTTTTAGCCCAGCTCCAGCTCCTCCTTGCGCCATTTAAATAGTGACGCAAGGGCTCTCGCTTCCAAGTCCCGTGGGGGGGGTTCCGGCTAGGAGACATGCCGCATCACCTGAGATCGTGCGTGTGGAAACCCCTCATCACCCTGAAGGCCTCTGCGGGCACTTTTGTAAAGTGTACTAAATAATTGTTAGTAAAGCTCGTTTCTTTTTGGTCAAAGATTCTTGAAAGTTTCAATATAAGTTTAATCAGCAATGAAGTAACATTCCGCCACGATACGCAGAAAGAATCTTATGATATAAATAACAAATCGTCTTTTTGTTGTTATAATAACAGTTTTGTTTTATTTTAGTTCCTGAATACTGCTACACATTTTGACATTTCGAACAACAGGCAACAGCTAGTGCCCTAGATGCATCGGTGCAAAGTATGTGCGCATCGCAAAGTACCTATTCTTCGTTGCATTTGTCCTAAAGATAATAAAAGAATGTTTCTATTTTTGGGATCGTCAAATAATGAAAATTCCCGTGTGAAAAAACCCGAAATTTATGCGGGAAAAAACCCAATAGGTTTTTTCCCTCCGCCCATCTCTATTCGTGTGTGCATCACAGACGTACAATAAGTAGCAGACGAAACATTAATTATGTTTGTGTGCGTTGGTCTTTCCATTCCGCTCGCTCTAAGGGGTTAGTGAATGCTGCTATCTCGTTTCTACACGTATAGCAACACTATAATGACATGTTAAAAAAAATGACGTACGCCTGGTTTTTGAAAGAAATAAGCTGCCGATGCTGCAGTTTGACGTATTAGATACCTCTCATTAATGTAAGGGCCAAACTCAGGCACTTCTTTTCAAGATTAAAAATGCTAACATAAAATTAAGTGTGGCAAACTGTGATTCAGCATTTAATAAGTTCAGAATTGCATTTTAATATAATGCCTGTAATCTTCGATGATATTAAGTAAACAATATATAAAAATGAAGCCAGATTTCTGTGGTCACGGCATCACGCGTGAAATGCTGGACCGATTTCGCTAATTCTTTTTTGTTGTGTTTGTTTCTGTCAGGAGAAGGTTTTAAAAAAATTGGTGCAGAACTATTAGCAGAAATGGTTTTTATTGCGATTTTGAATCGGATCATAGAACTGGAAACTCCGAAATGGGAACCGGGAACAGAAAGACTAAGAGATAATTTTGCAATCCAATATAGCCGCCGCGTCGAAATCACAAAATTTCATGATGGGTATCGTTTAAGGGGGATTTTGGTACGCTGAGTACGAATCACATGACAATTTTGCAATCCAATTTGGCCGCGCGCCGAAATCACAAAATTTCATGATGGGTATCGTTTAAGGGGGATTTTGGTACGCTGAGTACGAATCTCATACTTTTGCAATCCAATATGGCCGCCGCGCTGAAATCACAAAATTTCATGATGGGTATCGTTAAAGGGGGTTTTTGGTATGCTGAGTACGAATCACATGATAATTTTGCAATCAAATATGGCCGCCGCGCCGAAATCACAAAATTTCATGATGGGTATTGTTTAAGGGGGATTTTGGTACGTTGAGTACGAATCTCATGATAATTTTGCAATCCAATATGGCGGCCGCGCCGAAATAACAAAATTTCGTGATGGGTATTGCTTAAGGGGTTTCTTAGTATGCTGAGTACGAATCACGTGATAATTTTGCAATCCAATATGGGCGCCGCGCCGAAATCACAAAATTTTCGTGATGGGTATCGTTTAAGGGGTTTTTTGGTATGGTAACTACGAATCACATGATAGTTTTGCAATCCAATATGGCGGCCGCACCGAAATCACAAAATTTCATGATGGGTATCGTCTAAGGGGTTTTTTTGTTTGCTGAGATCGTATCACATGATAATTTTGCAATCCAATATGGCCGCCACGCCGAAATCACAAAATTTCATGATGGGTATCGTTTAAGGGGTTTTTTGGTATGCTGAGTACTATACACATGATAATTTTGCAATCCAATTTGGCCGCCGCGCCAATATCACAAAATTTCATGATGGGTATCGTCTAAGGGTTTTTTTTGTATGCTGAGTACGAATCACATGATAGTTTTGAAATCCAATATGGCCGCCACGCCGATATCACAAAATTTCATGATGGGTATCGTTTAAGGGGTTTTTTGGTATGCTGAGTACGAATCACATGATAATTTTGCAATCCAATATGGTCGCCGCGCGCAAACTCACAAAATTTCATGATGGGTATATCGTCTAAGGGGTTTTTTGGTATGCTGAGTAGGAATCACATGATAATTTTGCAATCAAATATGGCCGCCGCGCCGAAATCACAAAATTTCATGATGGGTATTGTTTAAGGGGGATTTTGGTACGCTGAGTACGAATCTCATGATAATTTTGCAATCCAATATGGCCGCCGCGCCGAAATCACAAAATTTCATGATGGATATCGTTTAAGGGTTTTTTGGTATGCTGAGTGCGAATCACATGATAATTTTGCAATCCAATATGGCCGCCGCGCCGAAATCACAAAATTTCATGATGGGTATCGTCTAAGGGGTTTTTTGGTATGCTGAGTACGAATCACATGATAATTTTGTAATCCAATATGGCCGCCGCGCCGAAATCACAAAATTTCATGATAGGTATCGTTTAAGGGGTTTTTTGGTATGCTGAGTACGAATCACATGATAATTCTGCAATCCAATATGGCCGCTGCGCCGTCGTCACAAAATATCATGATGGGTATCGTTTAAGGGGGATTTTGGTACGCTGAGTACGAATCTCATGATAATTTTGCAATCCAATATGGCCGCCGCGCCACCTTTGTTAAATTTCATGTTGGATATTGTTTATGGGGTTTTTCGGTATGCTGAGTAAGAATTTCAGGTTAATTTTGCAATCCAACATGGCCACCGCGCCACTGTTGCGAGATTTCTGTCAGTATGCTGAGATACCAAAAAACCCCTTTCACGATATCCAAAATGAAATTTTACAACGGTGGTTCGGAGGCCATCTTGGATTGCAAAATTGACCCAAAATTCGTATTCAGCATACCAAAAAATCCCTTCTACGATATGCAACATGAAATTTTGCAACCCTGGCGCGACAGTCATCTTGGATTGCTAAATTAACCCAAAGTTCGTACTCGGCATACCAAAAAACCCCTTATACGATATCCATCATGAAATTTTGTGATTTCGGCGTGGCGGCCATATTGGATTTCAAAACTATCATGTGATTCGTACACAGCATACAAAAAACCCCTTAGACGATACCCATCATGAAATTTTGTGATTTAGGCGCGGCCGCCATATTGGATTGCAAAATTATCATGTGATTCGTACTCAGCATACCAAAAAACCCCTTAAACGATACCCATCACGAAAATTTTGTGATTTCGGAGCGGCGGCCATATTGGATTGCAAAATTATCATGAGATTCGTACTCAGCATACCAAAAAACCCCTTAGACGATACCAACATGAAATTTTGTGATTTCGGCGCGGCGGCCATATTGGATTGCAAAATTATCATGTGATTCGTACTCAGCATACCAAAAAACCTCTTAGACGATACCCATCATGAAATTTTGTGAATTCGGCGCGGCGGCCATATTGGATTGCAAAATTAACCCAAAATTCGTAATCAGCATACCAAAAACCCCTTATATGATATGCAACATGAAATTTTACAACGGTGGCGCGGTGGCCATATTGGATTGCAAAATTAACCTGAAATTCGTACTCGTACTAGTATTTTTTCCCAAAAGCGTTTGACATCTTAGATCGTATGTCCACCTATTTATAATCCGGACCAGTGTGCGGCCGGCCAGCCGCAACAAAAAAAGCGCATTGATGTTACGAGTTGGATCAAAACGTTACACATTGTATCATTACAAGGCGCGCATTGCAATGCTCGGATCACCTGCTTCACTGCTGTAACCTCGTCTTGTATCATTACAAGGTGCGCATTGCAATGCTCGGTTCACCTCCCACACTGGCTGTAATTCTAGACTCGTAACATTACATTACGCGCGAATACTCCCGGTGAGGGAGCACCTTTAGAAAAAAATGATGTTTTGTAACATCATTTTTTTCTAAAGGTGCTTTAGCCTCAATAGCATTTTTGAAGACCTATCTATGGATACCCCACACGTATGGGTTGGATGAAAAAAAAACTTTTCGTTTCAGTTCTGAGTATGGGGACCCCCAAAATTTACTGCTTTATTTCTAGTTATATTTAAAAATCTTAATGCGGTTCACAGAATACATCTACTTACCAAGTTTCAAGTGCATAGGTCTTATAGTTTCGGAGAAAAGTGGTTGTGACATTCGGACGGACAGACAGACAGACATGACGAATCTATAAGGGTTCCGTTTTTTGCCATTTGGCTACGGAACCTTAAGAGGTATTTTAAGATACTCTTATTTCATTAAAATAAATCTTATTGAACTAGGCGGCTAACTCCTTCCCTGTAGTTGCGTTAGTGTGTGTGGTTTATATATGTGTTAGTTTTGGCGTACTTTTCAATCTCTAATGCTTTGTCTGCTACTTATTGTAAGTCTGTGGTGTGCATAGACGGGATGTGCATATTGACCGTGTACCGAGCTCGAACTCAAGAATTGTCAAGTCACATTGATCGTCTATGGAACGCTTTTGTTTTTCTGAGTGTACTTTATAGTCTATCTATCTAACTGTTCTGATATTCTGTAGTCTGTGGTCACTCAGTACTCTCGAAAGAAAGAGGAGCAGAGTGATTGCGCTTCGTTTTATTGATTTTGAATTAGCTACACAGAAAATAAGTGTTACATAGGATTACTATAAGTTAAACCTTAATTCGGGTTTCTATCAAATAAGCCCCCTTTGCATTAAGTAAATATGAAAGTCAAGGAAGACATAAAATTGTAACCCTGACCGCGCGACTCCTTTGGCTTTACATTGCTGCAATTTTCACGAAAGGAATTCAATATAATTACTTACACTTTCATTTCATGTGCATGATAAATAATAATGATCAACCCAGGACGGAGTGTGTTATGATCCATGTATAATAACGGGATATACTTTGCTGCTGTTCAACTTTTATTGTCATACTCTAGTGCAGTCGGCTTTGAAGTCTTATCTTTTTTACTTAAATTTAATCAACTGGAGATCATTTAAATTCTATACAACCCGCCCACATAATATTGGAGCTCTCTAGTTAAGGTAAGTTAGACAAAATAAATATAAGTTACCCTTACAAAATTCCAATGCAATAATTTGAGCGATTATGTGCAATATCTGATTGCGAATGTGTTTAATATTTGTGCAATTGCTACTGAAATGCAAATAATAATTTGGATAATAAATTGTATGGTCAATAAACTGAAATGCCTGGCACTTCCTAAGAACTTTAAATTTTTATATTGCGTTTATGTACTTGGCCTGAGCTTATTAATAAGTACTTAAAAGTAAAATTCGCATAGGTCAGTGAAGTAGCCTATGATAAGAGTTCCAAGTTCGGACCTCGTTCATGTTGGTATTGACAATGATATAAACATTCCATACTATAAATTTAATGTTGGTATGATTCTGTTAATAGCTAAGTCAGTTATTGTGCAAAACAAGTAGAATATTAAATTTCGTGTCTTTTAAATTCTGCTCTGTAACTCTTACAGGCATATTTCAATGATACGAGAATTCTATGACAGTTCCGAAGATGATGACATGGAAAATCAGTACCAAATAGATCCCGAGTGCTTGGTTCTAACTCGACCAGACTGCGACATGCATAACCGGTGCTGTGGTGGTAAAGCTTGGTGTATTAAGGTAGTGTTTCTTTATATTTTTTATTGTTTGTTTAAATATTATTTATCTGCTATCCAAATTAAGGACATAACTGTTTAAGTTGAGTCTTCTAAAGACGACTCTCTTTTAGTCACCTGCCACAGTAACTTGTTTGTCAATGTTATTAATACAAAACTATTTTACAACAGTTTCCCGTTGTTAACTTACTAGCATGGTATTAATCATAGGTACCTCCCAGTGGGGTATTCTGTGGATCCATAAACCAATTTACCATCAGACTGGGTCTGACATTAATATCTGGAGTGACAAACCCTTGCCAAGGTGTTGATTGGCAGCTACAGAAATAGGCAGAATACCCAAAATCTGAGGCCTAATAGTGCACTATCAGGTTGTAACAGCAATCACATAAAATTGTCCTTTATATTGCTAGGTATATTACTAGTAAATCTTGTGGTAAAGTTAGTGATTTCTGATAAAATCTGTTAAACTTTTTCATACATAGATATCAAATTTATGTATGAAAAAGTTTAACATGACGTCCAAGTGGTAGGAACAGATTGTACTCATTATATTGAATCATGTCATAAGATGACTCACTTGGCTGCAAAGTGAGCAGTTTTGTGATGCATACACAGAAAGCAGGTAGCTACACCACAGCACAGTGACAAATTGAGTGTAACTACTCAAATAAATTATTTTAGATGATGAAGTAGTGGATGAGGAACACAAGGTTTTATGACTATATATAATAACGTAAATCATAGAATTAACCAAATATTTTTTTATTCACTTCCTACACCACCCTTGAATTTAAAACATCTATCTTGAATTTTAATAGGATAACACAATGTGAATATATGCACCTTAACCGCAGCCGCCAATGCTACCAGGCAACTATGTCATGACCGCCCATGGCAATGCACATGTGCAGTTGAGCCAGTAGCCCACTATGCGCATGCTCTTTGTTAAATTCGTTATCATTATCAGTGTGTTATATAGTTGTGTCTTCTTCTGGGGTAACTGACACTATTTAACACTCCACCCATAGACCGCGCCCCATGTCAGCTTGAGTTCATTGAAACGCTTTGCCACTATCACTCACATGATCGTTCAGAACAACACTGCTACAATGTGACAAAATACTTTCTCAAGTTTAATTTTACAAAACCCTATGACGTTAGAACAAGAGTCTCGTGTCACGTTGACTACAGGCTGGCAAGATGATGTAAATATCATCTTGCCAGCCAGCAGTCAATGTGACAGGAGTGATTTGAGGCCCTTACACTTATCACTATGTTTAATTATCTGTCTTTTTTGGTTCCAGGATATATGTGGAATTATCTGTGCAGTACTGACATGGCTTCTAATACTGTACGCAGAGTTTGTTGTTATGATGGTGATGCTGTTGCCTGGCGTATCAACATACCCCATATATAGCTATATCAATATATTCATATTTCAAAGCTTGGCGTTTCTTGCATTTGCGTCTCATCTGCGGACCATGTTTACCGATCCGGTAAGTATACAAATTAACATGGAATCAACTGCTACTTTTGATCAGGTACTCACTAAGTAATAAAACATACTTAATTAAGTTTGTAAATAAATTTTAATATGCATCATATGAAAGTAGGTATATAAAAATAAATATACAGTGTTTAAAGTAAACATCTTTATATTCAAGAAGTGAGAGGAAGGTTAGATAATTGTGCCGATTCTGATGTAAGTTTCACTAAAAGTAATTAAAATAAAATAAAATCACGCCTTTTTGCTAAAGGAGTAGGCAGAAGCATATTATACACTCATAGTTTACTAGAAATATTTCAATCAATCAAGTTAGCCTATCGCAATTTACTACTTTGCGTACGTACCTCTCCTTATTTTCTTAATAAAATAAATTAAGTTTCTTTATTTAAGATAAATTTCCTCCATTTCGAATGCCATAAATAATAAAGTGCGGATGTGCGTCTATTATTAGGTACAGTCTTATCATTCTTTTAAATGACAATGCCCGCTCTACGCTTTAGGTGCTTGTACTTAGTAAATGAAAGTAGTCTCACCAGCTTCAAAGGAATGCTGTAGTAATTCCATCATCATCAAAAGATCCATGGCTTATATGTCCGTGATATGTTCTCTATAAAATCTCTCGATTTTCTCGAACTCTCGTTGTTTTCAGTTTCGTCGAACATTGTTGTTTGACCTGTTGAATGATGACCTTAGTACCATACCAAGTCAGGAAAGCACCATATTACCCGATTCTTAAGGGTTTCCCATTGAAAAAGCTTAGTCGATAGTGTAGTAGTCGACTATTAATCGATTTATAATCATACTACATGTATTGAATACAAGATAAGATGAAAGATAAATTGTATCTGTTTTTTATAATATTATGTAGTTGTTGATATAAAGTGTTAAGCACATAACGCCATCTAGTCTTAAATTAAGTTTATCTACTCTGATACTATAATACAAAGATTATAAAATTGAAATCAATACTATTATGACAAACATTACGCACAGGCCAAAAAAAAAGTTTTATTACGATACAGGTCTTGTATGGACACCTATATCATAATAAAACTTTTTAATCATTACGATACACCATAAACAATCTCCAGCTGAAAAAGAAGTTTGAACCTCTACTTTAAAAAAAAATTGTGTCTCCAGAGTAGCGAAAAATCCTAAATCTATGGTCTCCGCAGCCTAAAAAAAAAGAAACACGCATGCGCAATCGATGTTTGCGCCTTGGCGCCAACATTTTACATTTAAATTAAACAAAGTTTGGTTTTGTTTGTAAAACAAATTAGTTTTTGTGAAAAAACATGTCTTAGAGCGAGGATGGTGGTAATTGTACACCACCAGACATTCTGGAAACTGCGTCAAACATGACCATGAACCTGTTACCGGCGAAATCAAGGAGCAACTATATATCACAACAAAATGAAATCAGGTATTATAGTATGATAGTAGATAAAGTAGTGTATGACACTGTACATAACTTGGTCTTATAACACTCGTGTGATACTATAAAAAAACTCGCCTACGGCTCGTTTTTTTAAAACACACTCGTGTTATAAGAACCCTTATTATGCAACAGTGTCATAAACTACTATTATCTACTCTGATACTATAATACAAAGATTATAAAATTGAAATCAATACTATTATGACAAACATTACGCACAGGCCAAAAAAAAAGTTTTATTACGATACAGGTCTTGTATGGACACCTATATCGTAATAAAACTTTTTAATCATTACGATACACCATAAACAATCTCCAGCTGAAAAAGAAGTTTGAACCTCTACTTTAAAAAAAATTGTGTCTCCAGAGTAGCGAAAAATCCTAAATCTATGGTCTCCGCAGCCTAAAAAAAAAAACACGCATGCGCAATCGATGTTTGCGCCTTGGCGCCAACATTTTACATAATTTAAATTAAACAAAGTTTGGTTTTGTTTGTAAAATAAATTAGTTTTTGTGCAAAAACATGTCTTAAAGCGAGGATGGTGGTAATTGTACACCACCAGACATTCTGGAAACTGCGTCAAACATGACCATGAACCTGTTACCGGTGAAATCAAGGAGCAACTATATATCACAACAAAATGAAATCAGGTATTATAGTATGAGAGTAGATAAAGTAGTGTATGACACTGTACATAACTTGGTCTTATAACACTCGTGTGATACTATAAAAAAACTCGCCTACGGCTCGTTTTTTTAAAACACACTCGTGTTATAAGAACCCTTATTATGCAACAGTGTCATAAACTACTATTATTAGCTAGTAATATAATCAATGCGTAATGCACAGTGTCATTCAAAACCCGGTTAATTCCTATTATGTCAAACATTTTGAGGTGCTCAGAAGATCAAAGTGCACGTCGTCAGTGCGCACGGTTTAAATGAAGTTTGAAGACTAGATATTCTTCAGAGAAAGAACGATTAGAAAATGAAAGGTTAGATTATTTAGTGTCAGAGCAAACATTCTAGTCAAACCTATTTAAAAAAAAGGAATTAAATAGGTACGTTATTGTACTTGCCATAAAGAAGGGGATCTTAGTATGTACTTGGCCACAGAGAGATTATGTTTCAAGCTTTTCTTGTCATTACCACGATGTCGTACAATAGTCAGCAGGTTCACGGGTCCACCACTTGCTGGACATTTTTAAGTTAAAAGTTGCTGTTTCACTGATGAGCGTGGTTTTCGAACAATCTCGTGAAAGCGTCCTCCATCTTTATCAATCTCTCTTCTCTCTTTTTCTCCCTAACACGCAATTGTGTTTGACGAAGACGTGTGTAAACAAACTCGAAATTTAGTTTTCTAGAGTAGGTAAATCGAGCACTTCGCATATTCAGTGTGATTTCTCTGGATTACCTTTGGTTAAGTCATTGATAAATGTTGTCTTTTCAGGGAGCTGTTCCGAAAGGTAACGCAACAAAAGAAATGATCAAACAGATGAGTTTTCGGGAAGGACAGGTTATTTTTAAATGCACAAAGTGTTGCAGTATTAAACCAGAGAGAGCCCACCATTGTTCAGTGTGCCAGCGGTGTATAAGGAAGATGGATCACCATTGCCCATGGGTCAACAATTGTGTTGGTGAAAACAATCAGAAATATTTCGTTTTATTTACGGTAAGTAATAAAAACCATGTTCTATCTTAATACCCTAGTGATATTAATGAGCAATTCAAATTTGTCTATTTTATACGGACACTTGAAAAGAAACTGTAGCAAAATTTTCAGTAACTTTAAATTTCGGGATTATTCGTGTATTTTAGACATTACATTTTGAAAATAGACTAAAATGCAAAAGATATGTAAATTTTAATTTAAAAAAAATTATCGTTCTTTATCGGACCGGGCCAGATGCCTCAACTATTCTTCATCAAGACACTGCTCGCAACCGACGAATTATATCACCTCATATATTTTGGGGCGAAGATTTGCCAGACGCCGCAGATTCGAGTCTTTGTTTAAGACCGAAAATGTTATCTCATTAAGTTTATGATTAATTTGCATAGTACCTAATTGATTTTTAAAATTATCTATACTAATATTATAACGAGGAAAGATTTGACTGTTTGTTTGCATCAAATAGGCTCCAAAACTAATGTACCGATTTGAAAAACAGTTGGGCAGCTAAGCTATCCCCGGTAATCATAGGCTATATTTTATTCCCGTATTCCCATGGGAACAGAAGCTACGCGAGTGAAATCGCTTAACGTCGGCTATTTATTAAAATTTTTGTTTATTTTCAGTTCTACATAGCGGCAATCTCGATCCATGCCGTTGGCCTGGCAGTGTACCAGTTCGTGACGTGTATCCGGCACGAGTGGCGGGACTGCAGTGCTTATTCACCGCCAGCAACAGTTGTATTACTGCTGTTTCTCATTGCCGAGGCTCTGCTCTTCGCCATATTCACCGCGGTGATGCTCGGCACTCAGCTCCATGCTATATGGAATGATGAGACCGTAAGTATATTATGTATTTTAGACAATTTTAGTGCACTTTGTCTCAAGTATTTCAAATACAGAGACTTATAAATTCTTGCACTACCTAAAGTAGCCTGTCGTAAGAGATTCTTTCTTTAGTCCATCAGAACTTATAATCTTCAGAACTTGTGGGACCAATTCTCACATTAAAAATACAACTTTATATAACAATGAGTTTGCATGTAGTCCATTAGAAATTACGATCAGTGTATATATTTTTCAAACATAACACATGCTCCTACAAAAATGACTGCTCTTTAGTTAAGTACATTAGTTATTTCACATTTGGTTATAGAAAAGTATCACTCTCTTACTTTTGAATTTGTCTTTTCCATCCAAAGGTTGCCTGTAAGAGATTGCTTTTTAGCGATAAGGCCGCCCTCTGTACATTTATAAAATTATGATATCTTTCTCTTCTGTATGTTTTTAAATTGGTGAACAATAAAGTTTATTCTATTCTATTCTATTCTATTCTATTCTATTCTTACTCCAAGGCATAATACTGATATTGGTTGCTATTTTATGCCCACAATGAAAGTATTATTTGATAACATCCCACATTGTTTCAGGGTATCGAACAATTGAAAAAGGAGCAAGCAAGATGGGTACGCAAATCACGATGGAAGAGCATACAATCAGTTTTCGGTAGGTTCTCCATTCTGTGGTTCTCCCCGTTCACTCAGCCCTCGCCCAAAACTAAACTAGAGAGCTATTTATACAGTGTCTAAACAACACACATCTGTTGGAAGAACAAAATATTGAAAAAGTGATACAATTATCTGCAGTTGTCTCCAAGTATGCATGGGTCGTAGTCATTGTAGGAACCGTTTGATAATGTTATATAATATTATTTAAATATTCCTGCAGAGTCTTATCTACAGAGTGCCGAGTGTGAGTTTCTGCGAGCTTCTATCGTGAATCGAGTGAAACGTGGGAACTAAACTCGACTCGATACTAATTCACGTATACGCGCTTCACCGTGAATAAACGCTCGCAAAAACTTTCACTAGTCACTCAGTACTTCCTTTTCTTATTCGTTGTAGTCACTTGTTACTATGACGGACAATGACTGAGGATGGAATTTGTAGAAAATAGTCCTAGTTAGGCAACCAAACATATGCATTTACTAATTTAATTGTTACGAATATTTATCGCCCTAATGATATTGAATTATTAATGCGATATTTTTATCAAATGCATTGAATTAACAAACGCGTGTGTTGTAATGACACCGGAACATAGTAAATAAAGACATGAAAAGTAATAGTTATGAATTTATGGTCTAAATGTCGACACTATAGATATATAGGTACGTCGACGTATTTAGGAGACTATGCAATATAAATATCTGATTAAATTCTAGCCTGGAATGTTGTAATGTCTTGAGAAAAATATATACATTTCCAAGATCATTACAGATCTCTTATAATAAGTGGTGTTTAGTTCTTGTGCTATGATAAAAGTTCAAATCACAAAATATAGTAAGTTAGAGTACATACATATATTTACACAACAAATTTGATGCTTTAACTTCTACAAAGTATGTATGCTTACGCGGTAACTGAGTTACTGTGTGTCTTCGATACGACCAAAATGACATTCTAGATCTCTCTTAACGTTTTAATATTTAAAAAATAAAATGTCATTTGGAGTAATTCGATAAAATTGGTATTGTAGTAGAATGTGTTATTGACCAGAGTCTTAACATTATTAAATCTATCGGTCAAAACATTTTACGGGACTGGTTGATGTTATTTCCATACTGTTATAAAGTAGAATATTGTTATAATGTAATCATGATCGATCATTATTAATTTTAAATTTGTATTAATTGTGGTTGTATTTATTTCGTTCATTTTTTTTTGTTATATGTAATTGTGGAGTTTATTTGGTATAAATTATACATAGAAGACATAAGGGTAACTCTCGGATATGGGAACAAACTACTTATCTTTTTTTATTATTATTTACAAGGTAACGTTTGGGGTTTAAGTATGTAATGAAATACATACACATATGAGGAAGTATTCGGAAGCCGCTTAACGTGACTGTGGCATGAGCTGTAGGCAATGAAGTAACATTCGTTTAATACCATCGAAAATGCTGTGCTAAGGGTAACCCCTAAAATGGTAGGTCCCATCCTAGTGAGACGAAAACAATTTTATACACTGCTACCAGAACTAATTTATTTTACTTATGACTAATTTCGTTATTTATTGCGTTGGATATTGTGTCCCCAAAATTATTAAAATATAATGTCTCTCGATATGATTGAAATAAAGTATTTGAGGAATTGCCACAATCAGCTTAGTGGTAGTGCATAATATTTTAGGTGTAAGCGTATATTCGTATCGCATCTTACTACACTGAATCGCTTTTATTGTGCTTAAGCATACATGGGAACGATATTTACGAAATCATGAATCAGAAACGATGGTATAAAGGTACACGGCATATTGGCATACAAAAAAACGCATATAAAACGCGATTCTGTGCTTATAGATGTGATTTAAATTATAAATCTCGAACTCGCAATAATTCAGTGATACATACTATTGTCGTTTAATTGTTTAAAAACAATATCATAATGGCTGTAATATTTTGATGTTATGCTTAAGGCCGGACAATAAAATAATAATAATATCACTTAGTAACAATATAATTATGTCGTGCTTACATTGAGGGGCTTTGCGTGATATTTTTTATTACAGACAACGATTAGTTTCTTGTATGCGAGGCAATGATTGCATGCACAGCTTTGCGAACGGTACAGCGTGCTTTTTATAGTACGTTGTTTCAATCTTGGGGAATTTGTAGCTCTTTGTAGGTCTTTATAATCTTATTTAGGTGAAAATGTAACATAAGTTTTAAATAGAAAATGTAGGAATGTTTAAAGGAGTTGTGCTTCAGAACATTTACTTTGTATATCGTTACGGCCAGCCTGTCCTCATTTATCTATATACAGTGATAGGTAATATGGTTCTGGCGTTTTTACTACTAGTATAAAAATAACTAGTGAGATATTATACATTCGGAATTAAAATCATTTACTTTAGTTTTAAGAGGTTATTTCGATGTCGTATAAATAATATTTTTTCAATTATTGAGTAGAAATGGGACCCTTAAGGAGCACAATCCTGAATGCTGTGATTTCTTTGTAACAGCTAGATTTTTAAGAGAACAAATTGGCATAAAATAACAACATTATTTAGCTAAGCATGCGGTGCACAATATGCTGATTGGAAATTATATATGAAATTTTCATTGCGAGAATCGAACTGGGCAATAAACTCAAGTCACTCCACTCGGCACATTATAAAGTTAAATTATCTGGATCAGAAAACGGTACGGTCTATATTCCGTAACAATGTTGATTCATATTTTATTCATATTGATATGAATAAAATATGACTGAATATCGGTCTTTAAACTTTCAAGGTCACTGTTACAGGTAATGGGATATTTACCATAAGGAAATATATGTTTCATCATGTTTACACGAGATTTGGGCTGCTTCACTGTTTCTTCTTTATTATATTAGCAGTACTATTATTGTACAGACTAGACTTCTCTCTTGCATTCGTTTTCGGAGCCTTTAATTCTTTTGATTTCCGACACGTTTATTGAATTTTTGTTTTTCATACTATTCAGTTGGCGATAAGCATATGACCCTCCTGATCATCGGGCCCGGTTTTGGTTTTATTTCGATGTTACTACACCTCCGCTTGTGGCTTCCCAACTGTCCCCGTGGCTTCCCAGATGCCCCCGTGACTGGGATGATAGTGCCGAAATACATTCCCCGCGAATGAAAAAAAAGCCTTCGCTATTTCTGCTTTCTGCTTAATTGAATAATTGTGCACTTCATATCTGTGATAAGTAACGCTTACCTGTGTCGGTCCGTCGCCGGTCGACTGGCTAATGAAACCTCCCGCAAGTTTTTCCCTACAATATTGTCATTGCAAAAGATGCAATTCCTTGCATTGCATCAAGACTGGCACTTACTGGTCTACATCCGACGCCTACCTATCTTTGTGTTATTCATTCAGCAGCTCGTAGTACAAGCGTCTTCTTCACTTCTTACATCATCTGGTACCTTACATACTGGTACATACATATAATCACGCCTTCATTGCCGAAGGGGTTGGCAGAGACATATATACGCCCACATTTCTCCTTATAGTTTTATGTCCCACGTAACAGGTGGTGAGCCCATACATACGTGCTGGTATTAGGAAAATAGTCTTAGCTGCGTGATTTCAAAAGCAGGCGAAGTTGTTTATCGCCGCTATTCGAACCCATTGCGCCTTTCAGTGTTCTTTATTCATATCTTTAGTATAAATATGATTGAAAACACGATGATGCATTTACTCTACTACATTTTAATCAGTATGGTATGAATTGAGTGACTTTTCTTCATAGCATCGATCACATAATCTATAGAAACGATTTTACGTACCATCTGAGTTTATCACTCTGTGCTTTTGCACCAAGCGAATGAAAATGCTTATGTCATCATTCCGCTGCTACGCATCATGACCAGAACGCATAACCCTTAATTTCTTGGCAGAAATCATTTCAAACAAAATATTTGTCTTCAAGTCAAAACTCGATGTAGTTCGTCTTACAGTCTTTGTGAAATAAAGACGTTACTCAGTTAACAACAGATCTTTCACTACACGAGTCTTCCTTACGATACGTCAACGCTGGCAATCTTTTGTCAACGCACTGCACCCTACCTCAGGTACCGGCATAGCCTGAGTACAGTCCACAAGGATGCGAACCCAGCTCATGTATCCGTTTTCGTAAATTTAGTTCAGGGCAATAATAAAACCGATCGATTAAAGACATTTTTCTTCACATTTTAATCGTCAACTTCGCTTGGTCAAGTAGTATCACATATTTAGAATTTAATTTTTCCGTAAACCGTCGCGTATTCTACTTAGGCAGGTACCACGCAGCTAAAACGAATCCATATATGAAAAATATTGTGATACATTTTTGTATGAGTCTTGTACAGTGGGTGATCAAACTATTTGAGCAAAATGACGTAATAGGTTTTCGTGTATAAGTCACCTAGAGCGATTTTGTGATACCTTCATAGATTAAGTGATTCTATTACGAAAATAACTTACTACATACTTATATTATTTATAAATTATTTGTAGTAAACACGCCACAACCCACGCACCTGAGCCTTTCGTATCCAATTCCCCAAAATTATCGGTCTTCGGTCCATTTCGGCGTCGTCCTAAACTTATTTGCTTCATCGGCTTTCGGATTTTCTTTATTGATTTGAAAATACCGAGAGCTCATGCGCTGTACAAACAAAAAAATATTGAATCGAACGCGAAAAGATAATAAATTATAAACAAACATATCACTATAATTAGTAACGTAATTTTATTAACGTTAAAAGACTTGCAAATTATAGCGTTGGGGCTCTAATTAATTTGTTCACCCACTTTATAATCTCTTCCCATCCACTATTAAGCCCACGGCTAAA
This sequence comes from Miltochrista miniata, assembly GCA_933228765.1. Classification (NCBI taxonomy): domain Eukaryota; kingdom Metazoa; phylum Arthropoda; class Insecta; order Lepidoptera; family Erebidae; genus Miltochrista; species Miltochrista miniata. Next base: position 25,296,897 of record OW121747.1, read on the forward strand.
GAAGTATGTATTTACAATTCTTGCTTGTAAATGACAGCTTATAAAAACATAATGTGACGAATTTGTTTTCGAAATTCACGAATCTCCCAGTAACGTATGTAAGAACACAGCTTTGATTAGCTATATTGAAATCCTTAGGCTGCCATCGTAACCTGAGTATTAATTGTATTTGTGCTCGACGAGAGAATATAGCTATTGCAATAATTATTAAAAAAGTTGTGTATGTAGTTACACATAAATAGTGTTTATAAGGTACGCTTATTACTTTAAATCTGTGTTAAATAATATTAACAGAATTTTCTAAAATAAGCACTTGCTTGTGACCGCAATTTCGGATTTTTTCTCACTTTTGTGACAAATAAGTAACTGAACAAATAGGCTAACTAGTTTTAGCGCATAGTTCATTTTCAAAACGTCATATTTTTGTATTAGTACAGGAATTGAATGTATTCTGAAATTACCTGATGTTATTACGAGAGAACGCTCTGCGTGATTTGTAGCATTTAATACGAATATACTGCACGCACGAATATTGGGTTTAATATTCAAAATAGACATAGATATCATTGTTTTCCTAGCCTGGTATATAGTTAGTGTTGAAAAGTAATTATTCTACATTTTAATAGTAAAATAATAATGAAACCGATAGAAAAAGCAACTCAATCGCTTTTGCCTCCCTATAATAGTAGTTCATCTATAGATATTGGATTAAGGAACAAATTAACTGCCGCTGTAGACTGGCCATTACTCGAGAAAAAATTTCAAAACCTTTGGGTTGTTTCTCGTTGTCCATCTGGAATTAATGAAATATCTTAATGGCAAAAACGAATGTTTTATTAAAATTCTCCCCGGGAAACTTCGTAAGAAAATAATCGAAGATATACGAGATGAAGAGAGACATAATTAAGTGAAATTGAAAAAAAAATATCCCTCAAAATATTATCTGTTTCGGAAATATACCGCGTAGTGGAATGACATAAAAGGGCTGTAACACTAGGTTCATAAAGTTTGGTAATTAAAAAGGAATCATGTCTTTCTAGAACAGACTACTTAAAGGATAAAGGCAAACCCATTGAAAACAAATCGTAACTCCAAGTGGTACAGACGTACCGCTAACACGTAAGGTGATCATATTATTGATTTCGCGATCGCGATTCGCGAACTAACGACGCGACGTGACTATCGATCACCGCTCAACAGGAACTCAATCTTCCCAGTTGTGCGAACGTATCTAACTAATTATAAATATGATACATCTCAAGTATCCATAGGTTTGATCGCGATCGATATCGATTTCGCGTTTCATGACGCCTAAACGAAATAATTACTAGAGTTATAATATTAGGTACGAGTGTGTTGTTTAGCCTATGCCGTGAGTAAAAAGCGTTTAAAGCTTATTTACGCCAGCCTTACTTTACTAATGCAATATTATTGTGATCAACTAATATTACAATTTTTAAATAAGTATATCTGCAAAGTTATTAAATGGTAAAATAAATGTGGTTATTATATTAGAACATATTTAATGAAACTCCACACTGTAAGAGCTTTTTCATATTATCTTATCCGATATCGGTGTCGTACGCGTATTCGCACACTTACCTGAAATCAGGTAAGTAAAATGCATGAAATATGTACCTGTATTTCATATTGTGCGACCCGATATCGGGAGCTGACACTGAGAAGTTGGCAACACGATCGCATCGGATTCTCGTAAATCGTTAAACTATAATATTTGCATGTGTATACCTCTACGTGTAAATTATAGGGTCGGCTATCGTCGTTCGACACCGACATCGGATCGGATTAATATGAAAACGCTCTAAGCAAGATTTTACACGACTGTGGCAGTGTTTTCGTCTTTAAACTGGTGAGATAAACTGTGCCTATTTAATAATCTAAATGCAATACAAAGTAGACTATGTTGATGAACGAACCTTAAAAAGTACGGACGTTTTGTTCTTTGACACTTGGAACGTGAAGCTGTAACCACACACACAAACTGTGTCCAACCACCGCCAATGATTACCACAGAATAATCCCGTGCTTCACCAATGGCAAGCTTGAGTCCGTACATTTTTTAGGTCCGTGGTTGTATGTAAATTATTTTTGTTAGAAGTAGAATTGTCTTTATTGATAGAGAACTTACTACAATTCTTATAAAATATTCATTACATATACATATATTCGTCGTTTAGAAACAATGTTATTGTAATGTATTTTGTGAAGGCTCTTGCACCATTTTTTTTTACTTTGTATCAATAAAATGGTTTAATATTAATGTTGTTTAAAATGGTGGTTACACAGAAGTGATAAAACTAATTTTCATTTCAAATGAGTTGAGTTAACGTCGTCGACCATTCGTACAGTATTACTTAGTTTTATATCATCTAGACTTAATTATGTTTTTATACTAGTAATGGTGCAAGGCAGCCTAGCTATAAACAAAGTCGTTGCTTTATATTAAGCTATATTACAATAAGCGTAAATACATGATATATTTTTTCAGATGTGGTTTTTAATACAGAGAAATGTAGGTTACATTTTAAACACACTTCGAGGATTTCATTTCGCGCTTGTTACATAGTGACTAGTATATAAATGAATGACAATCTGTAAGGCCGCGTTCTCGACTAAAGCGACAGGCGGAGCGTTGATGCAATATGCATTAATTTGACGGACGGAGCGTAAAGTGACACATTTATGAGGCGCTAACTTAAAGGTCACTGTCAATATTGTTGAGGATTATGAGATTACCCTCAATTCGCTAGTCATTTTGACGAACTAAACATATCTTTCCACTGCCGCTGTTGCTTTCGCCGCTTTGATCGAGAACGCGGCCTATCTTGTCAGTCATCTATGTTACCGTTATCGCTATTCAGAATATGAAAGTAGTGTATATTTATGCAGTACCACCTACCAGTTTAGCCCCTACGTTGCACTCTGCCTGGCCTGTTAATGGCCAGGACCTTAGTGATCGTGTCGGTAGCAAGTAACGAGTTTGATTTTGTACGAAACTGCTATAACTATTTATGTATTTTTATATAAGACCATTACACATATCTAGACATCAATTTGTTAATCTTTGTTTCTAAACAATTATAACAATCTTACTGTACTTTCCGCGTCGAGATATCAACAAAAATAGTCGCGAAGTGAAATTAAGTTACTCGTGGCCCCGCGGACTCAGTGTTCTGTAAACGATCACTGCAGTAAGCAACTTTCACTATGGCCGGTCCATGGATGGGTGACCATCCATGTGATCACTTTGTGACATTTATTTGAGCGTTTCCGTGCTTCGGAAGGCACGTTAAGCCGTTGGTCCCGGTTGCCAGTAAAATGGCAGTCGTTAAGCTAAGTTGAAGGCTTTATTTCAACAGCAGGTAGTCACAACCTGCGCCTGTCCATTTAAACACGGCAATACGGCTCACCACCTATTACGTGGGACAAATTATACAAGAAGGTGAAATGTGGGCATATAATATGCCTCTGCCTATCCCTTCGGGGATAAAGGCGTGACCATATGTATGTATGTAATATTTATTTAGGTACAACTGGCATTCCAGCGACAAATCACGTCCGATTATGTCGTGTTACCTAAAAGAGCAGGGTTCTTCCGAAACCGATGATCTAAGATCAAAAGTAAATTTTGGTAGAAAAGAAAACAAACCGAAGAATGCAAAGACTTCTATATAAACTGAGGTAGACATGCCCTACGCACCGATTTTTGAAACCTATAAACTGAGCTAATTAGCAGCGTTGCTCGCACTGTTGTGAGTCAAAACTTCGAAAGTAGGTGCTCGACTTGCAATCGGAGTCCATACGCCTTCTCTTTTACTCTTTTTCTATTCGTATATTGCTATTGTGCGTGGTGATAATTACGTAAAAAATATTTATAAGTGAGTGTAGTCTTATTAATGTGTGTATTTGAGGATTGCTTTTGAAATCTCGTTTGTTAGAGTCCGGCGCGTCTACCTCAGTTTATATAGAAGTCTTTGGAAGAATGGTGAAAGCAGATTGAATATCAATATGAGTAGGCAATCCAAGATTGAAAAGAACATTCGACTAGAACTAAAAATTACAAATTTTGTACATATAAAACTACTGAAAAAAAGTGTGCGCGTGCAACCTTTACGCGCGATTGATTTAAAACTTCTTTGCCATTGACGGCACAAATTCCTTGTGGTGAGACCAAAAACCCATCGATGAAAATGTGCAAAAGGGCCAAGACTTACAGAGCAGATAGCCCTCGCTGAGATTTCTGATATAACCGGAACTAACGCTTAGTGTTTCAAATAGCTCTTTAAAAATTTCATTTTGGTACGTAAGAAACATAAAATACACTTTATTAAAAATAGACCCATTCCATCCATCCAGGTTCTTACGTGGTGGTCCTGGTCTAACAGACAGACTACATTAATTTTAAAATTGCCAAATCGTGCTAGATTTTCATTTTTTTTGTAGAAGTATTGATTTGTATAGAATAGATGTTGTGTGCTGACTTAAATCTTTGTCTTAATTTTTTGAAAAACCAGTGTTATGGCAAACTTTGTATCGCCTTAAAATTAGGTTATAAAGAAAAAAATCGTGGCATTTTCATTTTTTTTGTAACTTATTTTGCTATTTTGGGTTGGTAAATGATAATTATAGGTCGACCCGTTCTCGAGTTACGCGTTGGAACTTGTAACACACCGTAATGTGGGTGTGTGTGTGTAATATAGACGGGGTTACTAGTGGCACACATCTGAAAATAATTACTGGATGTAGTTAGACATGTTGATTAATCAAAGATATGGTAATGGAATCTTGGATGTAAATGCATATTTAGTAGCAGAGTAGAATCTACTTTATATCTTTAGTGATCTTTTAACCTAAAGTTTTATGCACAATACTTTTATGAAATTGGATGATCTTTGTGAATAAAAATCGGTATTTTTTGCTAAAAGACAAAACATTAGTAATGTAATTACTAAGCAAAATTTATAATCTATACGGCAATAAAATAGTTATCATCTTTAAATATCCTAGTGTCTTAAAAGTCCTTTTGTCTATAATTATAATAAGTTTTCGAAGGAATTTATTTTCATTAAAGATAACATTGGGATGGAACTATTGTTTTCTTTTTCATATCACCTTTACAATCTCAAGAAAATCCGTCATGTGATGCATTTTGGAGAGACAGCATACCTAACCTTATTAGGTGAGGTATGCTGTCTCCCCATAATGTTCTTCCTCCAGTTGGACTGCAGTGCATTTGGTCACTGGTACAACAAGGTACGACTGTACGAGGTACCCACTTTATCTCAGGACTCCCAAACCAGGAGCGGGGCCAGACTATCCACCACTACGATGTTCCGCCTCGCCTCTACTTGCCCGCAGGATATGCAGAGTCACTGTGTCTCATAGATTTAATAATGCGGTACCTAGTCTGTCTTTAGTCCTATCGACAAAGTACGCTCAGACTTAGGTACCTATTATATTTGGGCCTGAAAGTAATTCTTGTTATCTACATCATATGAAAGTAATCTGGGCTATTTATGCACAACAGAATAGGATACTTTGTTTTTTTTTTGGAATAAAGATATTCCAACCAATATCAATCTTAATAAAAAACAACGATGTTGTATGTGGCTGACTTGTCGTGTTTATGCGTTCACGGATTGAGATAATGATTATATTCAGTTACGTTCGAAATATATTGTGGATCACACGTTATGTTTGCTGTTTCAGTGTTCTGCTATCATTACCAGTACAGCCTGGACAGGCTGAGACATTTAGCTATGTAATAAGACGACATCGAAGTCGTCATGCTCATGTCGTCGTGACATTACCTGTACCATCCATAATTCTCTGTAAGTTTTTCAATATTGCAACATGAATGGAACAGCAGAAAAACTAGAATATTTATCTAGTTTATGTATTATTAATGTTGCGTGTATGAAAAAAAATGTTAGGATATATGAACATGAGTGCAGGCAGCGGTCATGTGGACAGTATGTATGTGGTAGGCAACACCGTCGTTAGTACCAGTCTAACAAACGCGCAAAGGGAAAGTATTGTTGCGGAACGCTCGCTTCAAGTCGCCGCCTTACTGAGCTTGTTAGACTTCTCGGATTTTAGCACGAGTTGTTCTCCGTCAAGGTGATCGACTGTGGCCGCCCGCTGTCGAAAGCACACCAGTTTCGTTTACCCCGTTTCGATTCGATTCTGTACGGTCCGATCATTACGCAAATACATCACAAACCATCAAGTCGTACCTAATTAGTAAGCGTCGCTCATCATCATTGGGCGCAGCTTCTGTCCTTGTTATCGTATTGTTTATGGATTGTGCGGTTATTCCAATATGAGGTTACTATTCTATTCAATATGTGTTTTGCTTTCCGTGGCTCTATCTGTGTGTCGGCCGTACGATCCTGACGATGACAGCTTGAAGGATGTGCTGCCATCTAGTGGACAATTTGAAGCGTTTTATCCGCGTGAAGCGCACGGTGTACCGAATGGATCATCGCGGCCTGCGCACGGACATGGTAGTTTCTACAAGCACCGCAACCCAGCGCTAGTTGATGTGAAAAATGCAGCGGCTTATGGATTTCGATTTGACGGCATGAGAAGATTCAACTTTGATGATGATGAGTAGATAGATCAATCTTTTTTTACCTTTACAGCTTGTTTCGTCAAATAGTTGTTTATTTAGTAAAAAATTGACTTGTATTGCAATATTTTGAATAAAGTTCTTTCTTTCTTCACAAACTTTTTAATTTGTTAACACTCGAGCATAGGCAGATAACTAATATGCAACTTACCCTGTAAAGCTAAGCCCAATTATTGTTCCTAAAATTCACTTACGAGTTTTAGTTGTTTAATATAGGTTTTTACCCAAACATTAACACGCTAACACGTTATGCTTGTGTTGTGACTAAGACACAGACAAGATTAGCATTCTTTTTTCAATTGCAGCCCAGGTGTCGCTACGATCGCTTCTTGGGACCGTGGAATAATTTCAATCGAAATCGAAATAGGTAAATCCCAGCCAGAATGCCCACAAAGTTGGTGCGTTCTGGGGCCAGCGCCTTGCCGAGGTAGGCCTCTATGGAGTTTTGTGACAAAAAGTTCCGCATACAAGTTTGTCGTCCGTCCCCAAGTAAGGATAAGGTGCATATTAGCACATCTCGCACTAAGAAGGTAGATCAGTGGTGAGCAAACTTTTTAGGGGGGGAGGGGGTCAAAAGGTTTAATTTTAGAGGAGGATCAGAAAAATGCATTTTGTGTTGAAACGTTTACATTCTACTTATGGTCACGCCTTTATCCGCGAAGGGGTAGGAAGAAGGCATATTATATGCAGTGTGCACTGCACATGTTTCACAATTTTAGAATTTGTCCCACGTATTAGTTAGGTGGAGACCCGATTGCCGTGTTGAAATCGACAGGCGCAAGTTGCGTGTGACATTTTACTGGCTACCGAGACCAATGACTTGACCTTCCGAAGCACTGAAACTCTCGCAAATAAATGTCAAAAACTTGTCACGCGGTGTTCACCCATCCAAGGACATTTATTTTTACTCGACTTTTATGTGCCATGATATTTACGAATACAGGTTTGAGCTGTGACGAAGTAACTTTCAGCAGCTCGAAAGGGTTCATCAGTGAGTCGGTTTCTGATTGACTTTTCCACAATTTTGGGTGCTGCACTGCATTTCAATAATTTCCAACTACCTACAATTTCTGCAAAGACATTTTCCGGATCTACATTAAACGGCATCGATAAAACATCTAGCGATGACTGAATGTGACTCCGACTAGTGTGGTGTACTGCACCCTTCTTCACCATTGTTCTACTAAGCCAAATCTACATTCTTCTGGGCCGTAAAAATATAATTATCGCGGGTCATATAGGGTGATTTAGGGGGTTTTCGGCCACTTAAGCAAACTTTTGAATTCAAGACAGTATACTAACTAAAATATTGCCATGAAAATACTTAGTTATTCGAAATTTAATATAATTTTCAAATATATTATCACTTTTTGGGATATTTTCATTTATTGATTTATTAAAAAATAAAATATGGAAAAGTGGCGATTTCGCTAGTTTTCGGACACCTGTTTTAGTTTACGAAACCTGTTTTTACTCCTTGTGAGCACGCCCAAAGCAAATTCTGATTTTACTTGCAGTTATGTATCAGAATGTACAAACAGGAGTAAAAGTATAACCTGTGCTATTAATTATTTGACTTACATAATAACTTATCAAATAAAAAGGATCTAATGATCAGCCATCTTGCCTATCCTGACCGAGAAATTGACTATTTGCGTGTTAGTTTTCGACGGTAATTGATTTACATAATTTAGCGCCTTATAACTAATTATTTGAAAATCAGTGTATTAAGAGGAGCGTTTTTTAGTTTATTTACTACGATAATGTGCGTTGACCGAAAACGAATACAATCATTTTTGGTTTTCGGACATATCCAGCACTAATGGGCCAAAATATAGAATAATTTCAGCCCCTTTTAGGCCATAAAATATTAATATTTTAAAATCGAACCGTAATCTAACGCTGAAGTTCACCACATATTTCTACTTAGTTTCGCATAATTTTATTATAAAACTAGCTGAGCCCGCAACTTCGTTTACGTCACATAAGGTGTATGAAAGAAAAGAGAAATCTTTTATGATTAAGCAAACAGGGCAGTTTCAGACGCTGCTTGATGACTCTGATGAAGAAATACCTTTCCTTTCATACACCTTATGTGACGTATTTAATAAAATTCGATTAAAATTACATAAGTTCAACTTCTCTACTACCCACATTTCTCTTATCTACGTTTTTGAAGCAATATATAGAACCGTGACTCACCTCACAAAATATTGTTACCCATATTTTTTTCGTTAATTTTGACACACCTAATCTCTGTTAAATTTCGGAAGGGTACTGATGAGACAATTGAAGCATAATGCTAAAAATTTTAGGAGGTGTAGCTAACCTTTAAAACTATAATATCGCGTAGTAATTTCAAATGAACGACTAAAGGTTTCCTTATTATTACAATAAAACCTCCTAGTGGCCGAAAACTAGAGGGGGCCGACGAACTAGCGAAGTCACCCTACTCTATTCATGTCGAAGGACCGGTGGCGGGCCGGATTAAATGCTTTTCGCGGGACTAAGTAAAATAATACCAATAGATTCTGGCGCACTGCGGCCGCTACCTCGACATGCTCGCTTCGCTCGCTCGCCTTCGCGAGTTAATGGTCACAGTTCCAACCTAACCTAACCTTGATGCAAATTAGAACTGGAGTTTTTGGTGTCAATTAATTATTCCATTTTGGTGAACATTAATCCATTTTGGTGGCCACTTAAAATGTTTCCAATACAAAGCTAAGGTACGACGACCAGTTCAAAACGTGGCCTGCTTGAGAAGAACTAGCAAAAACTCGGCAGGCTATTCTTTTTCGTTCTCTATCAACAATAATGTAGCGACTGTAAAAATTATAACAATATTGTTTGGGAATCCAGCAGAGCAAGCAGATCATTTCCAAATTCCAGGCTCCTTTTTCAAGCAAATAATCGTTAATTGTATCTTATTTTTTGACTTAATTACTTTATGCAGTCTACTGTGATAAGATAACAAGCAGGGGTTTTTTTAACTTGGGGGGAAAATCCATCATGTATGCTATGCCGAACTCCTAGCGACTAAAAAACCTCATGAAACGCCCAACAGCCTATGGATGGGAGCCCCGAGTAATCGCCCGGAAGGATGTCCCAGGACACCCAACAAACATACGGCCACCACTGCGGCCATGGGCCTGCTTCTGTAAGGACGGTGAACAGCCCTCTCACTGTCCTCAGGCCCTAACAAGCAGGGTTATTGAAGTAAAACTTCTTTAGGCGCGACTAGGGGGACTCAGGTTTTTTTTTTCTGACGGGAGTAACGCTATTTGAATTTTGAAGTTTTACTTCAATTTATTTTTTATGTGTAGTGTTTACATTGTGTATATCGCTTGCTCAACTTTCCGAAACTAGGTACATTTTAACCGACTTCAAACAGGAGGAGGTTCTCAATTCGTCTGTATGTTTCTTTTTATGTATGTTCACCGATATCAATCAATTCAATGTCAATTATGGACGGATTTTTTTTTCTTTTGTTGAATAGGGTTTATTTCTGAGGTGGTTCCATTTTCACCAGGTCAGGATCTGATGATAGGAGAACGAAAATTGTAGTGACAACTAGTTAGAGCTTTAATGTACCTACTACAATTTAATGCAGGTCTGTAGTCGATCTGATGATGGAACCGAAAGACATTCGAGGGAATTCCTTAACAATTTACAGCAGTTACCTTGTGTTTTTGCTTGATTGGTTTGTATTGATGAGAACTTTACACTTAGATAGATAAATTTTTCGGTCCACCCGTCACTTAGATAATGAAAAAAAAATTTTTAATAAAAAATAAAACCGACTTTAAACAAATCCTGAAAAATTAAATTTACTTAGCACAAAGTAATATCTATTTTAATTTATCAGATTTTATTCAATATAATGTTGAAGTTGGTGCCATTAATAATACCTGCCTAAACATAAGGGTTTACTTGGCGCCGACTTTAATAAGATATTGAATAAAATCTGATAAGTCAAAATAGGTAGGTAGGTATCACTTTGTGTTAAGTAAATTTTATTTTTCAGGATTTGCTTGAAGTCGGTTTCATGTTTTATTAAAAAAAATATTTGAATTCTTCGCACAGAGAGACCCTTGGACATAATCTATAATTGGCTCTTACCTACGGCCCTTTTTTGTAAAACAAAAATTATATTTATATCTGCGGCATTGCCCACATTAGCGTACCGTAAGACAATATACCTACTGTGGAAGTAACTGAAATACACTATTCTAGCTGTATCTACATCGGTCAAGTGCACATACATCAGAAAAAGCAAGTGCTAATCGTTTGTACAGCAAATGTTGCTGAACTTAATCGACCAGTCAGCTTTTCAATATGTGGGCCTCAGTGCAATCCAGCATCGACCGTCAACCCTAGAGACGCCGTAGATTTCACAAGTTCCAACTCTCGACCGTAAAGTTGAACATTGGTTTCTGCCTGTGTTGGTAACATAGGGCAAGGTAAATTTAATAAATAATTTTGCTATCATTCAGGCTAAGATTATTAGTGAGTCGTAGATTTCATGCGTTCCAACTCTCGATCATAAAGTTGAATATTGGTTTCTGCCTGTCTATGTTACATTAGGCAATGTAAATTTAATACATTTAGTTTTGCTATTATTCAGGCTAAGATAATTCGTGTTAAATCAATGTATCATAAATCCACAGCCAAAATCTGGTTTCGCGGTCACTACTACTTACTCATAAATGATAACACGACCTTTGACCTTTGACAAAGCATTCCTTAGTGAGGTAAATAAGTCCGACCTCGCTGACTTGCGGTGCTTGTGTTTTATCGTCACAAACGATTGTCGAACAGTAATAGCTATGCTTCGAAAAAGAAGTTGTAATGGCAGTTTAGTTTCACATAAACTTCTGACCCACTGCATAACTTTTCTTTCCCCTCTGCCCCTACTAGCATGTAGTGCCGTGGGTTATTTCTGAATAGTCTACATGTGTGACTGTGGATAGATTTCCATCACGAGCCAAAAATTTGTATGTTTATTTTGATGGTTTATACGAAAAATTTCTAACAGACCCTGTAGGCTAAGGCGACCACATTACAGCTGACTCAAGACTGGAGTGAAGTTCTGGATGCAATCAGGAATCTATGTGATACATGCGACTACGAGAAGTAATGAAGTATACAAATCAATCCGGAAATTTTGCTAAAACAGACGTTTTACAACCACGACCTTCTGAACGTAACCCAAAATAATGTACCTAGCTGCTTACTTCAGTTGGCACTATGACCTACGACTACCTTATTCAATCACAGAATTTTAGTGTAGATATCATGTTTAAGCTTATTAGAACAGCCTCAGATTAATATGCACCTACTCATATTTTTTCATAAATGTTGGTTAGCTCAGCACCAATCAACTTGGAATTGAGAAGCAAGTGCCATCATATTTGGTCCCAAATATCTAATGCCTCTCATTATGAAGCTTCTTACTCTGCGGTTATATTGAGATAGGTGACCGTTTGAGGTATTTAAGTTTGCGAGCTTTTCAGAGTTCTGAAAGCACTTTTCCAATCAATCCATCCAATTATCGGCTCCAACTGACATCTTGGCAATTTTCATAGTCAGTAAAACACAATTATTTCCTAGCCCAAATGTATCCTGCTGCCTGTCTGCGACATTGAGCGCTTTTCCTATGATACCTATTATATTCGATATTATCTCTACACCTATAACATAACAACTTCCATACACAGTATTATAGTAATTGTACTATTTATTTACTACGAACTTAGATTTGTTACGAAAGATGACTAGACACTATTACCGGCGTTTACGGAATTGATTTCAATTACCCTCCATTCCTATATTGGATAAATGATTTGAGTACAAGTTTAAAATGTATTGTGTTTTTTATAGTCATTGTATCACTTAGTTGACTTTACCCATTTAGACGTTCACGCTTGGTGTAACAATACAAGTCATGGCCTGGGTGGAGGAAGGCGCACTTCACAGGCTGGTTGGCTCGAGTGGTAATCAACTCCTCGGCCGGATTCGACACGGGTGTCAGCCGCATCCTTACTTGCCATTACGTGTGCACTAGACCGCGAGCGCCGGCCTCTCGCCCAAAGTGTTCCCTTCCAAAAACATCATATTAAAACACTTAAGCCGTCCTTAGAAAAAGTGAGAAATTATCTTAAGTGGGCAGTATATAAGAAAATCCCTTTTCAAAATCAGGCTAATATAACGGTACGTTCTAAGTAAAGATACAAGTGTAGATAAGTTAATAAGATTATTATTATACCTTATGTTGAGGTCGGGGACCGGCTTTTAAGGACGGAATGTTTCTGAAACCGTGTATAAAAAACGACTGGTCCCTGAGGATCGGTCATTCCGCGGCCGGAGTGGGTGCACGCATCTTCGTTCCCAAATTAACATTTTTTGTGTGACTCGGGGCTCCTTGTTTCATAAGTCGATTCCTAGTAGTTCCGAGAGTTGTCTCACGGGGGGTGAACGTTGGGCTAATCCTCTCTCAGCTATACGTTAGCATTATCTCGTCTAGTGCCATGTTCCGGGATGCAGATACAGTGGTGAGTTCATTTCAGCTTTTGTTCTATTGACACTTGCGATTTATATTTTTAAATATTCATTAGTGATATAAAACAAGTAATATTATTTATTTAAATGTATAACAGAATGTGTCAGCTAAAATTAATTTTGAGTTTTGTAGTTTTAAACTTATATGAATAGGTGAACGGAAATCTTAATAAAAAAAAATGCTCTTTTATAAGGGAATACAAAACATCTAACTGAGATACGTTTCTTTTTTACAAAATCCTTTAACAGTTGTTTACTTTGATTGAGCGTTAATGATTATATTGTTGAATATAAGTATGTATTTTCAATTTATATGGCGGCAGTAACCAGATTGATTGGGAGAAGTTTGAGAGAGCCAATAAAGCAAGTCATCTGTCGGAGTGTAATCTCTCAATAACGGCCTACTAACATCTCTGTTATGACAGTCAATACTGTGTTGATTTATTGTGATTGAGCTATTGAGAAATCAATAGGAGTGTTGATGCCGTAAGCTTTAATATAATTTGAAGTGATTCAAAACTTCAGATAACCTACTAATATTTTTACATTTGAATATTGATAAAAGCGCGGATAGGTAGATCGTAGATGTTATCGATCCCAAGAATAATGATATCCAGCTATTAAAAATCAAGATGAGGCTATGCGTCGGAAAAGAATTAAACATTTATGACTTTGGGACAGGCATGCACCATTTAACGATTATCTACGGGGCGGCACAAATCGCTTTATAATGTTCGTGTGTAGCAAAACACAGGAAGACCTCGTCGCTCTCCCGCACTGCCCACACCCAAAACATCTTCACAGTACATCCTATAAAAATAAATAAACCTCTCCATTTTGACAGCTACATAAATTCAAGCTCACGGCACATATCCTAACGAGCTCCTAACGATTAAGTGATCTCTATCTCTTGAAAATAAAATCCAACTTTATTAGAAAGGTAAAGAAATGTTACCTTTTAACAGTCCACACCCACGTTTGTTTCAAAAACTGTAATTAAGGAATTTATAATTGAGTAGTTGAAATTGTGTACCGTTGAATCATTAATCTTGATCTTTAGTAGACAAGCAACTTGAAATGATTTTGTGTGTATAGGAGTGTAGAGTATATATTTTGAATAGCTTTTTTAATGGAGTACCTACTTTTACCGATAAGCTTGCGTTATGTCTGCCATTACTCGTATACACTTGCTTTGCGAAATTTTGCTGTGCATATTAAAGTTTTATGTGACTTACGTTTTAACACATATATTTTTCTAATGAATGAATCTCAAAACTGTTTATTAATACTTTAAACACATGACAAAAAATAATTGTGGTTAACTTCAATATTTTGATATCATGAGAGCTAATTTAAAGAAAATCAACTTAGTATCAGTTTTAATAAGAGGAAAATGCCTGCAGAGACAGAGTAATCAAATCGATAAGTGTCATCTATAAATATGTGATAGGTATATCATTATATGATGAAGCTACAAGTTTAAACGAAGTAACTAGCTATGTTTGAAACCCCGTTTATAGATCCCTCTAGCCTAGGTGACATTATAATCGACATCTTCCAAGCTTTGGTGCTGTCGGACTACTCTTCACATAGTTCCTTTGTTTTTCGTTATCCATGATATTATGACCATAGTATACATATCATCCTCTACCTCGTTCAGGACTTCTTGGATCAAGCTCTCCACTTGTGACTTGGAGGCTACGAGACACCTCATCATAGTTTCAACTTAGCTAAATGATTGTCATTTTACTGCCAACCGGGCTTCATTTCAAGTTTTCCTTCTTTACGCAAGGGATCGTTTTACGAAAGTTTTCCCTTAGTCGCCTCTTACAACAACCTCGTGATGAATTGGGGGGACTTTTTTTACTCTTTACCGTTGCCACTCGGGATGAAAAATAATATAACTTAATTATCATGAAACAGATTGAAATTGGAGGTAGAGCTGAATTCAGACGTTTTTATTTTATGGACTGTAATTGTACATACATACATATAATCACGCCTTTATCCCCGAAGGGGTAGGCAGGGGTATAGTATACGTCCACACTTCACCCTATAGTCTGATGTCCCACGTAACAGGTGGTGAGCCCATTGCCGTGTTTTACTTACCTACTACCTTAATATCTTGCTACGGTTTAGACGTCAGTTACTGTAATTATGTTCTAACTATTAATAGTGATAATATTATAAAATTTGCCTTTTTATCAATGGTTAGAAGTTAAATAGAAACGCACAAGGAGAATACAATACTACGTAAAGTAAACGCATACGATGGTATCATCAGACGTATTTAAACCCACGTAAAAGTCGGTGAGCCAATCAGTGACCGTTAATTTACATAGTTGACAGCGTATTTTTGACCTTCATACCTTATTTTAGGAAGAATTTGTTTTTAGATGTCCTAAATATTACTAAACAGCAGATTTATGAATTAATAAAATAAGAATGCCAAGACAAGTTACAATCCAAATTCTCTATTGTTGTTTAACATTTAACACTTTTTTTGATTACATATCTATATATTTACATTATTACTATCTAAACTAAAGCTAAATAAGGCCGCCTTGGCATTGTGCCTAAAAGAATAGCATACCTATACATTCCCTCTTTGAATAGCAATACCTATTCGCTGAGCGAGAAAACTGCCAGCCCAAGGGTCACCAGTCGACTCTACAAGGCGCTTTTTCAAACCCTTAGAAAATTTTTGCGCATTGGGACCCCATGGACCTAGGGGTGGTGACACCGACTGCAATTAATAAAAACACATTAACACTTCTCTTGATTTTGTCCACCATATCAAAAACAAAGTATCCATTGCACATATCTGTAGTCTGAAAGATATAAACTCAAAAACTAAGAGCTTAAGTTAGAGAAATAAAGGTATACTTATATACTTTAATCCATAATCTTTACAATTGTATAATCGTAACTATTATGATCGACTTTCAGTTTCGGATCGCTGTTATACTTTCGTTCATGACTGTCCAAGTTAGACTCGCCACTTTTATTTTTGATTATTTTTATTTACCTTTTATTTACCCGTAATGACTTACGGTGCCGAGACGTGGACACTTAGGGTCCTTTCACACAAACCGGCTCGGAGAGCAGAGCAGATTCTTATCACGTTGAAAACAGAGCTTTTATTATTTGAAGTAAGGTTTATTCTTGCATGTGCACTGCTTTTGTCAGTAAGAATGCTTAAATGCGTTTGGTGTGAAATAATAAGAGGAGCTGACCGGCTCCGATCGCGTACTTTTCTCGTTCGCGCAGCCGTTCGGCTCCGATTTCATGCTCTTTCACGCTCGCGCAGCCGATCGGCTCCAATTGCATGCTCTTTCTAGCTCGCGCAGTCGATCGGCTCCGATTGCGTGCTCTTTCCCGCTCGCGCAGCCGATCGGCTCCGATTGCGTGCGCGCTGCCCCACGCCGACCGCCATTTTGATAGCACAATTTAAACAGAACAGTTGTGTGCACTTATACGAAAACATGACTGATGAAAAATTAATATATTTCTTTATCGGAGCTATCTAAAACCATGTTCCGAATAGCACCCGTGAACACCGAAAACAAAACTTGGAATACTGGTACTGCCTTTGTAGTGAATCGATGCACTCGATGAATCCGACCGGCTGCGAGCGCATCCGACCGGCTCCGAGCGCATCCGACCGGCTTCGAGCGCATCCGACCGGCTCCGAGCGCATCCGCTTTCAGCCGGTCTGTGTGAAATAGTTGGCGGCTCCGCTCCGACCAACTCCGAGCGTGTCCGATCCGGTCTGTGTGAAAAGAAAAATGCGCGCCGATGCTCTCCGAGCCGGTCTGTGTGAACGGACCCTTACGGTGTTGTTGGTCCGCGCCCTTAAGGTCGCGCAGCGAGCTATGGAACAAGTTATGCTTGGAGTTTCTCTGAGGGATAAACATCGGAATGAGGTTATTGCAGAGAACTAAAGTGGTCGACATAGCTCGCAGAATAAGCACTTTAAAGTGGCAGTGGGCCGGCCACATCAGCAGAACAAGCGACGGCCGATGGAGCAAGCCAGTTCTGGAGTGGATACCTCGGCTTGGCAAACGTAGCGTCACCCGCCAGATGGACCGACGATCTGGAAAAGGTGCAGGCTGCGACTGGATGCGAAAGGCTCAGAATAGTGTGTTGTGGCAGAAATTGGGAGAGGCCTACGTCCAGCAGTGAACTGCCATGGGTTGATGTGATTTATTTATTGATTGACCTTTTATTTAACGCGTTGAAATTCCTACGGTCGTTCTGTCGAACTTTACATCTAGCTCCGGGAACGCGAAGTAAATCCTTGGACGGAGTTCCCAGAATTTAAGGTACATATAGGTACTTTAAAAATCACGGCATCGTTATTTTTATTAGCCTGGCTTTGATGCGGAAGGCGCAGGACCGTGTGTTGTGGCGTGATTTGGGAGAGGCCTACGTCCAGGAGTGGATTGATATAGACTGATTTGATTGGCTTTGATACTCGTATTAAGTACCTTTGTGAATATGGGCATAGAATAAGTAACAGTGTAGTTATCATCATCCACCGAGCCTTTTCCCACAGCCTACAGATCTTAGGATGTTTCTCTTCATACTGTGCTTTTAGTATGTTAACTTCGATATTTTCCATGAAGCGACTGCAATCTGTCCACCCTTGACACACTGACCACTACCAATAATTTTCAAAGACGAGGTTCTGTAGATAGATTCTTTACTTGGAGCTGTTTGTTTTTCATAGGAGGAGGTTCTCCAGTTCCATTTTAAGCCTGTTCTCAGTTCTGTTGGCGGCAAGCACCGCATCACATCCTTCTTATTAGACTCTTCCTTCGACTTTTATTTCTAAGCTGGACGTGAGATATTGCAATGGCATAGTTATTTGAAAAAAAATCGATTTAATGAATATACTTTAATCCATAATCTCTATAACTGTATAATCGTAATTGTTATGTTCGACTTCTTTTCTTTTTATATATTTTTTACATTTTCGTTGAATCCCTACGGATGTCTTACCGAAATTAACCGACTAAAACGACACGGTCGCTACATATCCGTCTAGCTCTGGGTGTCCCAGGTAAGTCCTCGGAAGGATATTCTGGGATCCCCGGTAGACTTTGGAACAACGGCTTCGCCTAGCTTTTTAATTACCTAGGTTTGTAGATTGGATTTGGCATAAGGTATGAGTAAGGCCGTACACACATTAGAGACACGACTATCTTAAGATTAAGACTAACTCAAATCCAATCGGTTTAAGCGGATCGATTTTGCAGCTGCCGGTATCGGACGTGGGCGTGCAACCTAAAATAGTTTTGTCTGTGAAACTTCTCCTTCACAGTGTTCCCAGTTTCATAGATTTTGTAAAGTGGTAGTTTGTCGCCAATGTGCGCTCAGGATAATAGTACATCATCATCCAACGAGCCTTTCCATTGTAACAGTGATTTGGCTTCCCGGAAAATATCAAAGTTCAGCGCTTTGATATTTTTCGTGAAGCGACCGCCATCTGACCACCTCAACCAATAATATTGCCGATGCCGAAGTTCTGTTGTTAGACTATTATGGTTACTCCCGGCCGTAGACAGTTGTAGGGCATCGTGTGGTTTTAGTCGGTAGGAGTCCGGCATAGCATCCATGTAGGATTTCCACACGTAAAAAAAAAAAGACTATTATGGTTAGTACTTAGAGCAGGTTGTTATTTTACAGGGGGAGGTTCTCCTTTCATATTATTAGCCTGGTCTTGCCTCTCTACTAGTTAGCGTCAGCGTCGCATCACAGCTATTACTTATTTTGAGGTTTGGCCCAAATATTGGAAAATATTTAGAAGGTATATGGGGAGGAGCTACTAAAACTAAATTCATAGAAGTGGAAAGGGCACAAAGATCTGTCATAAAAATTCCTCTTTGGTGTACAATTCATCCATTATAATAACTGAAGTATGTTTGGTATTCTTACCTGGCTAACTTTTAATCTTTAAAATGTAGTATGAAGAGCGAGGCCTCCTAACACAGGTATTAATACTTAAAAGGAGTGCCCCAACCTCAAATGTAATTAGCATTTAAGAGATGAAAATAAAAATGATTTGAATGATTTGATTTACTTCCTGACAGTAAATAGAATTTCAGTCAGATTTGTTTGTTTTTTTTACTCTGCATGTTCATAATAAACTTAATGGTGTCAACATGATTTGCGTGACAATAACTAGGTGTGATAATGGTTTAAGTGCCTGCGCATTTAAGTCCTAAGTCTAACAGTTAACGTCAAAGTATAATTTACAGCTTTTATCGACAAATGATTTACAGCAAGATACTTTATACATAGTATCTTGCTGTAAATCATTTGTCGATAAAAGCTGTAAATTATACTTTGACGTTAACTGTTAGACTTATTCTGATCTCTAAGGAATATTAAAATAATAATTTGTAGTATAGCAGTAATGATAAAGAGTATCTATACTTTTAAGAAAACTGTACGGAGTTGAAAATTTTTGTAGGGTGCTCTACAAAAAGAAATCTCAAAATATCAAAAAGTTAATGAGTCCCGAAATGTATTTTTTTGTCTGTTTGTCTGTATCCTAAGATGGCATAAAGCCGAAACCACTGAAGCAACTTGAATGAAACTTGGCACAATCTGTGCTTATAATCCGAGGAAGGCCTTAGAATGCACAATTCTGGGAGAGGGATGAAAGACAAAATGTTTTTAAAGTTGTAATTTCTCAACGCATCAATCCGATTAAATATTTTATTTTGGTGTTCGAAAGAGAGTACTTTCAGGATTGTTTTTACAAGTTTCAATAATTGTAGGTTTCGTAGATCAGAAGTTAGAGACCATCTCAACTTTCGCTATAGCTAGAATAATGGAAGGGCCATTCTGAACTTGCGTGTTTGCTTCACGCCGGCGCGGCGCTGGTTTGTTATGTCCTTTGAGCTTCATGAATTAGTACACATCTCACTCTCGCTGTTATGTAAAGTAATCAAAGTTTCGCGGGACAGCTAGTAAATTAATAAGTAAAAAGTAGTTCATAAAAAACTTCCCTGAGGTCCCTAACATTTCAGGAATAACAGATAGGTCTCTGAGTACAGTAGAAAAGGACCCGGTGATCCTTCTAACTCTTGTGTGACCTAGACTTTACTCGTATGTAGATGCACGAAGTTTTTACAGGACGAACAACATGAGAAATAGCGTCATCAACGGTAGCCTTAATTTGTGTCTTATTACCAAATATAATATAATAAGTAATGTACTACTGGTAGCGCAAGTGCTAAGCGCACATTGGTAACAATACTTACCGGTTGGTTCAGAGCTAACTCTTGGATAATTACGATTGCAGTGACATCATAAAACTTGATAAACTTACCCCAAGATGGATTTTCGTAATTAATATATTTTTGTATGTAGACAAGCGATCGCAATCATGATAATTCCCGGATTACCTATCGTATTTGGTTTATACCCAATAGAATTCGACCTTAACCTAAGCGATAAGCTGGATTTGAGTGTTTAGTAATATTTTAAGTATTTTCTGATAGTCGTGGAGTACCGGGGAGGCTACTTCTGAGCAAAGGTAGTATTCAGCCTGTCCGTGAAAATCCATCATCCGACTCAATGAAAAATTGAAAAGGAGTGCTAAATAATTCATAGTAATATTATAAATGTTTTTATTTGTTTAACCGCTAGGAACTCAATAACTACTGGATGAATTTCAAAAATTGTTCTACAGTTCGAAAGTCTTGTAGATTTAATTAGGATGATTAAAGGTTATATAACGTCATGCTAAGATGAATGGGAGCGGAGCAGCATCGAAAAATGTTTAAAAAACGGGAAACGTTTTTCCTGTTGTGAGCTGTACAAGCGACGGGAAACATAAAGTGGCGCAGGTCACAATATTTAAAATTCCTAATATGTTCAAGTAGTTGGACAAAAGCTGAAATTAGTGAGACTCTAATAAATAAGCAGCTGACACATTCTGGGTATTATTCTTATTATCAATTCTGCACGCAAAGAATTATTATTGTATATTTAAAATGACTATTAACCATACCTTTCTAAAGTTGTATACCTACTTAAAGCAACATTTCTTTTCAGATGCGTTTCCTACTGAGTTTGGCCGTCATTGCTTCTTCGGAGGCATTCTTCCTGAAATGGGGATCAGACACGCCGTAAGTATATTGAACGTTATTATTGTAGTAAGTAAACAAATTGTGATTTATATCAATCAATCAATTTAGCCTATAGCAGTTCACTGCTGGACGCAGGCCTCTCCCAAATTTTGCCACAACACACGGTCCTGCGCTTTGCGCATCCAGTCAATCCCTGCAACCTGCCCGACCTAAAGTAGGTAATTTATAAGAACAAGAATATTCTAAGGCACCGACTAACAGACTTCCTGCTTTATTAAACCTATGAAACTACGAAGACTGAAACAAACGTCTCGCAGACAAAACTCTACGTCGGATAATCGGAGTCGACTTTTACCCGGATAAAATCGGACCGATTGGATTTAACTAGAGTCTGTCATAAGACAGTCGTGTCGTCGTGTCATTAAAGAGCGCTCGGCCAATGCGAATGTATTCTACGAGTAATTTTAAGTATATACTAATTGAAGCAAAATTCGCAAAGCCGTAGACTATTCACCCATCAGAAGGGAACGTGAGCCGGGTTTAGACCGTCATGAGACACGTTAGTTTTAACCTATTATTGGCTTGTCGTTGCGATGATCCCTACCTAATACTGCTCAGCAAGAGAGCAACCGTAGTTGGCACCAGGTTCCCTATATGAGGGCATCCAACGCTCTTTGAAGGAGACTCTACCTCGAAATCGTAGGAGCATGGCCCAATACAGTGCCCCTTTATGGGAGTGAGAGACATTGACAGTCCGCCATGCGGCATGATTATATAGTCCACAATAGGAGATGGTCGTCAGGGTGATAAGAGGGTACCGCACTATCTCCGTAGAGGTGGCATGTCTTCTTGCTGGGACCCCTCCATGAAGTGAAAGCCTTGTGTCGTTGCAAATCTTATGGGGACATGTAATTTGCGAGTTGAGCAATCAAGGTGGGGAAAAGTCACGGGTCCTCGTGGCAGATCTGGACGTGGACATTGTCTCGCTGGAAACGAGCCATGATTTCCAGTAAGTTGGGAGTAAGTGGGACGCCTCGTCTTTCTGTGAGCAGGTCATGCTTAGAAAGAGGCAGCGTGGAGATTACTTGCCCACCCAAGTTCCGCAGACCCGAACAATCCCCAAAGACGCGGGATTCTTCTCCAGGTGAGACCGCAATGGCCAAGGTCTGTCGGGAATCCTGGGACATCCTTCCAAGAGCTAACTTGGTGCTCCGGGTCGTAGGCAGAGGTAGGACACCATGTGGTTTTAGTCTGTAAGAGTCCGGCATGGCATCCATGAAGGATTTCCACTCGTAATCAAACTAGGTTCGTGGATGTGTGAAACTTTGTTACTCTTTCACATTCTAACAACTAAACGGATCGTGCTAAAATTTGGTACAAAATAAATTGCCGTGGTATGCTAGATAGGTAACAGCATTTCATGCGGGCAAAATCGCGGCTGCCGTCTAGTTTTAATTAAAGTAGTGTTACATTGGCCTGATTTCGATCCGCGGTTTACACTTCTTACATAAACCCACTACTAACACGTAATGCTAGTATTACACCAAATGTAAGTGTAAAAACAGACATTACGGCTACTGGCTGGTGTTCTTCTAAAAAATAAAACGGAATAATCCCTCGTAAGAGTTCATGGATTTCATCCAATCCATGAAGCGTTTCGAAACATGAATAAACTTAATTATTTAGAACTAGCTGTGCACGCGACTTCGTCCGCGTGGAATGTAAAAAAAAAGTAGCCTAAGTTACTCCTTATTACATAAGCTATCTGCCAGTGAAAGTCCCGTCCAAATCGGTCTAGCCGTTTCAGAGATTAGCCGGAACAAACAGACAGACAAAAATTTTAAAAATATATATTTTAGTATGCGTACCGTATATACATTCATATGCATGTAGTAGAAAGCGGTAATTTTTAATATTACAAACAGACACTCCAATTTTATTTATTTGTATAGATATGTATAGATACAAAAAACCCGACTGCCAAGCAAACATATAACTGAAAAGCAAAAAACAAGCTCTACATTTCTTTTGTGATTTTCTTTAGCTATTTACTGTTTTACTTTGTCGGCAACATTTGCAGGCGGGAAGAAGCTACGCCAAGCGAGTGGTGGTTTACAAAATAGCTTTATGTTCCCATAGCTTGTTCCCGCCTGCAAATGTTGTCGACAAAGTAAAACAGTAAGTAGCTAAAGAAAATCACAAAAGAAATGTAGAGCTTGTTTTTTGCTTTTCAGTTATATGTTTACTTGGCAGTCGGATTTTTGTATTCTAAATAATTAAGTTTATTTATAAGTTTTTAGTTATGTTAGTAGTGGAGTTATGAATTTTCGTGTAGTGAAGACCTTAATTATTATATTTTTGGTCATATTTCCGGTGCTACACCACCGATTGCAATCAAACAAATGTAAGAATTTAAGTCTTACCAAGGCTTTATAAACACATAAACCGCATCAAAATTTTTTTTCATTTTAGGGCCAAAAGTCAACCATCTTGATTTTTTTAAATTTTTAATGTACCTGGTGTCACTCACACAATCACGATGAATCAAATGACACCTCGAATGTCAAAATCCGTTAAGCCGTTCTAGAGTAAGAGCCAGCGGCCCCCAGGCATTCGGTAAAGTATAAAAGCTGTAAGTTTCTCAATGTATGTCCCCAACACAGATAAGAACGAACCCCGTCTACGAAACTTAGGTCGCGGTGGCTTTCGCAGGTATTAGGTAGTTAAGCTGTGTAAAATTGTGTGTTAAATTTGTTAAAGTATAAAACTCAGTTTTTACATATTTTACTTATAATAATCCTAAAAGTCACCTTGTCGAAAGCCAGACACTTCGTACGGTTGCAACCCTCTGCCAGACACCCTTAAAGTATATTTCATTATTACTATACTTACGGTATAGTATAAAAGCTGCAATTTATATATGTTATTTGGAGAACTATCAAATGATGTTTTCTCAATAGCCAGACAGTTTCAGTAGTTCCTTAAAAAGTTAAAGTCTAATGTAGGTGCGAGCGCGAGGGATATTATGTGTCAGCGGGTGCGAGTGAAATACCGCGTTCGGTCCACTGCGACGTTTTACTGCGCATCAGCTGTCATTTATTGTGTATAATGAGAACTATTTTCTAGATTTACTATGAAAATTCACTATGTACAATAACTAAGAATCAACGAATAAATGTTTAGAAAATTCTTTTATAAAATTTTTGTGTTTAGGAATCATTAAATTAACACTCCAATAATATACTTAAATAATTATTTTAATAATAGTTATTGGAATAATATAATTAATCTAATACCTACAATAATTAATGGAAAAATATTTCGAAGATATTCTATGACTCGTGGTCGTCGATATCTTGAGTGTCCTCATCACCGCTGCTCCAATCTGTGGAGAGCTGGATCCAAGGTTTTTTTTATACTACTTAGGTGGCAGACAAGCTTACGGCCCACCGGAAGGTTGGTAACCGTAGCCTATAGACGTTTGCAACACCAGAGGAGCTACACACGCGCTGCCGACCGGGGCGCAGGTTGTGACGACTCACAGTTGAAATTTTTTAAGC
Source organism: Miltochrista miniata (assembly GCA_933228765.1). Taxonomy (NCBI): domain Eukaryota; kingdom Metazoa; phylum Arthropoda; class Insecta; order Lepidoptera; family Erebidae; genus Miltochrista; species Miltochrista miniata. The sequence continues at coordinate 25,321,772 of OW121747.1, forward strand.
CGCCCATTAGGCCTTCAATTTGGCTTAACGACTATCATTTTACTGACAACCGGGACCAACGGCTTATCATGCCTTCAGAAGCACGGAAACGCTCGTTAATAAATATCACAAATCACAAAGTGGTCCACGTGGTGGTCACCCATCCATATCCGGCCATAGTAAATGTTGCTTACTGCAGTGACAGTTTACAGAACACTGAGTCCGCGGGGCCATGAGCGCTTTAATTTTTCCTTATTTTGGTTGCGTACCTAAAGGATAAAAATGGGACCCTATTCATGAGACTTCGTCGTCCACCTGTCAGGAGGCAGTTTACAGTATCACAGTTTCTTAGATGAATCTAAGAAACTGTGATAGCTATAAAACTGTCACGGTTTCTGAGATGAAGCCAAAGTAAACTAGAATTTACGTAGTAACTATTTATTAATCTGTGCTAGAATTCATCTGGTGTCATGGTTACCAGAAAACGTATATTGTTAAATTTTCATACACATATTCCTGGATATGTCATCATGGTAAGGGGTAAAGAATCCGAAACTACGCGATCATCTACTACTTATAAGGATACTGATAAGGACCAACCCACAGATTGGAGCAGCGGTGATGAGGACACTCAAGATATCGGCGACCACGAGTCATAGAATATCTTCGAAATATTTTTCCATTAATTATTGTAGGTATTAGATTAATTATATTATTCCAATAACTATTATTAAAATAATTATTTAAGTATATATTATTGGAGTGTTAATTTAATAATTCCTAAACACAAAAATTTTATAAAAGAATTTTCTAAACATTTATTCGTTGATTCTTAGTTATTGTTCATAGTGAGGGAACGGGGGGAATTTTCATAGTAAATCTAGAAAATAGTTCTCATTATCCTACTTCCTACTAATATTATAAATGTGAAAGTTTGTGAAGATGTTTGGATACTTGGATGTTTGTTACTCAATCACGCTCTAACGGCTGAACGGATTTGACTGAAATTTGGTACAGAGATAGCTTATAATCTGGAATAACACATAGACTTTTCATCCCGGGAAAATGTTCCCACGGGAAGCGGGAACGGGTAACGATTTTCACGCGGGCGAAGCCGCGCGCATCATCTAGTACACTATTAATGACAGCTGATGCGCAATAAAACGTCGCAGTGGACCGAACGCGGTATTTCACTCGCACCCGCTGACACATAATATCCCTCGCGCTCTCACCTACATTAGACTTTAACTTTTTAAGGAACTACTGAAACTGTCTGGCTATTGAGAAAACATCATTTGATAGTTCTCCAAATAACATATATAAATTGCAGCTTTTATACTATACCGTAAGTATAGTAATAATGAAATATACTTTAAGGGTGTCTGGCAGAGGGTTGCAACCGTACGAAGTGTCTGGCTTTCGACAAGGTGACTTTTAGGATTATTATAAGTAAAATATGTAAAAACTGAGTTTTATACTTTAACAAATTTAACACACAATTTTACACACCTTTACTACCTGATACCTGCGAAAGCCACCGCGACCCAAGTTTCATAGACGGGGTTCGTTCTTAACTGTGTTGGGGACATACATTGAGAAACTTACAGCTTTTATACTATACCGAATGCCTGGGGGCCGCTGGCTCTTAGACCATTCAGGCTCTAGGACGTGACAAAGAATTGGACATACATACATACATAGTCTCGAAAATCATTACCCTCCTGTCTTCGGCAGTTCGGGTAAAAATAATACCTATGTTATGACATAATGACGCTACATTATGTGAACTCCTTGGATGAAACTTGAAAACTTTGCTGATGAAAATGTTCATCTAGTGATTTAGTGTAGTGTACTGGGTAGGTATACGTTTTATATATTTTTTACGTGTGGAAACCCTCATGGAATGTTTGCCAGACTCCTACCAGCTAAAAGCACGCGATGCCTTCCCACCTGTCTATGACTGGGAGTCCCTTTCAGAAGGAAAGCACAAGAGATACTTTGTATACTCTCTTAATACAATCTTCGTCTTCTAATACTATGAATTGCCGTTGGTTACTCTCGCTGAAACTCGTGAATGACTGTACCTTATCCTTGTGTAATATTTCACACGTATGTCATACTCGCCTCTAACCAACTTAAACCACACCGTCTCTACCTATCCATCTAGCGTAGACTCCAGGTAGTCCTCGGGGATGTTTCACCGCTGATTGTGACTACCACCTATCCTATTAGCTCGGTAGAGAGTAATTTAAATTTGCCTCATATAACGCAACCTATTGGGATCAATGCGACATTTGAAAGATAGCAATTCATTACCTACGTGAGCAGTCTCCGTAAAAAAGAAAAATAAACATCTAAGTAAAAAAAAACAAGAAGCAGTTAAGAATGGTAAACAGAACAAGAGGGATAACACTGTTGTTCTATTGACCAGTCCAAATAACTGGCGAGAAATCGCGCGTCCATTGCCCTATTCATTATATAATCTCCTAATTTAACACCATAAAACTAGAGTGGTACTTATCATCAGCTCATTTTCATTAGAAGTCTTTACTAGGTACCTAATTTACGTTACCTATACGGTTTTGTTTCTCCTTCTTCGAAAGAAGTCAATGAATATTCGAAAAAGCTCCACTGTCATAATTAGATTACCCATTTTACTACAAAAGCTTCTTTTTATCCCGGAAAAGCTGTCCTAAATTTCCACAGAAATCACATTTGAGGGTCATCAAATTTAACGCGGACGAAGTTACGTCTTTTCGTATTAGAAATTGAGTGTCATTGTCATTCTTTCATTTCAAATGTTGAATAGGGGAAATAGGTATTTACTTGATAGCTTCTATTAATGTGACACAGGTTATTTTTTATTCCCAAGCGAAAGACTTGCTTTTTGTTATACTCAACCGCATTTGTTTTTAACTTGAGGGAAAATCCCTCATGGATGCTATGTCGGACTCCTACCGTAACGCCTAAAAACCTTACGTAACGCCTAACAGCCTACGGTTGGTAACCCTCGGAAAGATGTCCCAACAAGACTATACTCAACCGCATAGGAACATAAGTTTTGCCTATATCCTTGAAATCTGTACTTAATATTGTATTCCTTGTTGCAGAAGCCAAACATCGTCTCAGAAAACATGGGTGCAGCCGTTGGCACAAAACCTGAACCCTGGATACCGGTATCAATACTCATACACTCCGTATGAATCCCGCAAAGTGTACCAAATCCAACCGCCTCAGTACCAGCAATCAGAAATACAACAAGTGCAGCAGAATATTGCACCGATTCCTATAAGCGTTCCCGCTGGGGCCAGCCTCACTCCTGTATCACTTCAGCATGTTCAATTGGTCCCATGTATGTGTCCAGTAGCCCCCGAAGAAGCTGAGAAGCTACAAGAACAAGTTGGACCGGGCCCGTATCTGGCCCAAACGTACTCTCAGCCGTCGTACACAATCCCTCAACAAGTGACTTTGGCGGCTGATAACACACAAACTTCTAATAAACAATAGACTTAAGATAAGAGAATAAATATAATCCCACCAATGACTTTTTCCGGTATAATATAATATATTTACTTAATCAGAATATTTGTCGTCTTGGAGTGAATAACAATTGTCATAGTCGTATTACTACATTATGTTTCAATTTTAATGTAAGACTTAGGAAGACTGATAGAATAAGGTCAACGTATGTTTACTTTAAATAAAAATATCCAAAAATATTATGCGCTAGTTTTTTTATGTACCCTATATACAATCTATGACTTATCACTGTATGAACATATACCATCTATCTAGTCTAGAATGATTAAAAATTGAAGCATCAGGAAAGTTTACTGAATTCACCAGCTCTATTAAGGTTTTATTCCCAAAATTAAAGTGCAGGATGACTCATTCACCTATGAAACGCAAATGGAAAATCTTGGACCCACGAACTTGAAATTTTAAAGGTAAGCTATCTTATAATACTGGTACCCATTAAAATTTAAGGATGAAAGATTTTTTAAACTAACGTTCAGACAAGTAAGGTTTTTTCGAGGAACGTCAGGGACGGAGCGACGGACACCGCTAGTATTTTGTATGTTTGCCCTGGTAGAATTCGTAAATCATTTATCCAATTGAATTAATACTTAGTTACGGTAAGCCTGCCACGCCTGGGCAGGTTTCGAATAATCATTATCATCAATATAAAAAAAAAGGTATTACAAGATATGCCGGACACGCAGCTATAAAATAAAAGGAAAAGAACTCCATTTTCTTATTAATGAAATGGGCCACCATTATAACGTAATAGTCAATAGCTAGATGGCGTAACATAATTCTAAAATTACTGCAAGATAGTTTTTTTATGTCCGTCCGTACTGAATGTTTGTTTGGTCAGAACGAGACTGCGTGAGTTCATTCAGAAATATATCTGTAAGAAACGTTATTTAAGAACTTTCATTGTGTTTTTAATAGTAGATTTACAATAGATAGTAGTGGCCTAGTTAGAAGTCGATATTAGACAATAATTCAATCAGCTTATGTCATCCAAAATTATGTCAGATCTCAGCCTCAGCCTTTTCGTGCGTGAAATGTATTACATGTTACATGTATAATTGTGTAGTCTTTACAGTTTTTCATGTAGGATTACGCGTACATTTTATTGCCCAATAGAGTATAGTATACTTTTAAACTGGTTAAGTAAGAGAAAATGCCATATTTGGTTATTCTTTGATTTTAATTTACATTACATAATAATGTACAGTGGAATGTTCAGTAGACAGTTAGACGGAAATGATTTTGTACTCAAAACTTTTCGCTAGGAATGGGGCTTGAATTTTGTGAAAATTTTGAGAACCAACTTAATATCTGAAGTGTCTATTTCACAAAGTACTAACACAAAACACACGAATTTGTTGACCAGTTCGCCGTCAAAAGAGATCATAAAATTGAATCTAGCGGAGTGTACAGGGAGGTCAGCAAAGCATTGATATGATAATACATTTTAATACATTCGACTAATCAACTCCGTTTCGGTCGTTGTATCATGGCTTAAGTTGTTTTATAGCTAAAGGTCAAGATAGAACAACTGGTGTAGTTTAAAGGTGGCTGTGCTATACACCGTCAAAGTTTGAGCGTAGGATAGGCATCTTGAAATGTCGTATATATTTATGCTATTGGCTTACCATGACTATTCCTTACCTATACTGTATATCTATTTATATTATACTAGCTAGCTGCAAATGCTGCACATCGTGTTATCATTTTGTCTTTTTAATTTTTTGGTAAGCAAAATGTGTTGCGAAACTTACCTAACTTTGGGAATATACAATTTTTACATCGAATGTTTAAAAGAATTTTGAAATATTTGTCATATAGGTAGGTATCTACTTCTAAAAAAAATTATACATTTTTAATTGGCAGGTAAATAATGTAAATATACTATTCACAATAAACCCTCAAATTACAACTACGTTGGTGATTATAAATGTATGGGTTGTATGTAACTGTTTAAAAGAAATTATACCTATTTTTATCGAGGAAAGTTTTTATCATAGGTAACGACTTATAATAGGAGCAGAGCAGTGATTGTAAATCAATTAATTTGTCATCTACGGACTACGAGGATGAACTATTGTCAAGCCGACGGACTTCTAGTCTTCTACCGGCTAATGACACGATGCCCCTCTATATCCCTACGACCACCAAACCCAGTGCGCTCTCGGAGGTATAACTCCAGGATACAAACCTAACCGAAGCAATGTACACAAACCTAATGTGTAATAATGTAGAATACATTATTCGTAGACACCAACTTATAAGTTAGAGGTAAATTTAAAATAGGCTATTTACTTACTCTTTGATTAATTTCTGTTTTATTGTTTATAGTTATTTATGAAATGTCAATGTCACTACAGTGCGTTCGTCGGAATCAAAGAGAATACAATACTACGTAAGAGTCGGAATGGTCGAAGAAGAAGTTAAACGATCAACAAATTACAAAAAAACATTCAATTAGAGTTGAGTTGAATTTGATTACATTGCGGAATTGAATTATCTACGTAATTTGTACGTTGTTAGTAAAAGCTGAATTAAATTTTCATAAAATTATTGTACAATAAATTAATACTCTCGAAGTCTCGAGTGACCGCACTGGTGAATTTAGCTGGTTTTAGTCTTTTACCAGAAGAGGAACTGGTAAACTAGAATTCTTGCAATAGACTGTTGTACTACCATGAAAGGCAAGTTTTTATGTTTTACAAACCCAGGCGCACGATGGCAGAGTATTGAACTTCAAATCAAAATAAATGAACTGCACAACTTTTACATGCCCATGGATTTAAATGCAGCATTTTATAATAAAAAAGTGACCGCCATCAATCAATTAGATTATATTTTGAAGCATTGTTATCGAACGGATCTTCATGATAGTGATTTTGAAGACCTCTTACTTTGTGCTTTGACTTTGGTGTACTATTTTGGTATGCGGTTGAAACTGAGCAGACTTACTTCTAAGTATTGGTACTGGTGTGGCAGACGCCAGTTTAATAAGGCAGTAGCGGCTTTCCAGAAGACAACGGACATGTTACTACCAGAATGTAGCGAAATAACCATTAAAGTAACCCTAAAATTCTTCACAGTTGTCTCTCTATGGCCATTTGAGAACTTCGTTTCGCAAATCTTAGAAGTAATTTTATACTTCACCAGAGGAAAGACTACCCTATTCAATTTGATGCTTACTGATATACATTGCGTGTTGTTCAATAACGTTAAGTCGGCGCGACATAGAATGCGTGTATTCTACGACTTGCTCAATAGCTCTAACTGGGTCATCGACAAACAAAAACTTTTGCCATTTGTTACTAGATTGTTAGATTTCTTTGCACACAGTATAGCTAAAGACGAAAACAGAATTCCAGCATACAACTATTTACGGAAAGGCTTTGAAGTTTGTTTACGCCGCATTTTCGAAAGGGTTAACAATGAGCACCGTTTGTTGATCATAATCACTATGCTGAATTGGTTCTGGATAGTCAGTATGAACACTGAGGATGTTCTAGAATTTGCCACGTTATTATATCACGCGGTAAACTTCTATGAAGTGGGATTATACAAAGACAGTTTAGAGGAAGGATTAATAGAACCCATTTTGACTCGTTTGGTCGGTTCCGAAGATATTTCATACAGTCTAGTTGGTTGTCGACTTCTGCTAAGATTTTTGGACCGAGGAAAGAACAGTACTCACTTGAATGCTCCTGTACTATTCTATGAATTTTCTCAGGTTAGTTTCATAATATTGTGTTGTGTTTCCGTGTTGATTACAGTCATCACTCAATAGCTTGCTTACTTATTACAGACTTTGCGGTGACACTGAAATATCTCATTTATTACTCAATTTTAGATTCATTCATTTTAACAAGCTCCTATATATATTTTATAGAGCACATATCGTTTTAGCGTAGCATGTATATTTCAAATTATACAATCATTATTATCCTAGCACTTCCTTGTTGCAACTCAATTTCCGGGATTCGCTTCCTACCATGTTGGACCATGAGTTCTCCAGTTCACCTCTCATGATTATCAGCATGTGTTTAATGAATATAAAGTAATTCACATTTTTTATGTTCAGGCACCAATTACAATCAGAGTATGTGACAATAATGACAAAGCATTTATTCGCAAACATAGAGAAATGATTCAGACAAGTCTCATCAAAGGTTTCCAAAACCACAACACGTGTATCGATTACCTAAAACATGTATACTCTATTATCTGTGCAATTATATTAGAAGTGCCGTGTGGGTTGACGGCTGCCGCATCCGCTTGTATATTAATGGAGATTCAAGAAAAAGCTTTGAACGCCGAACAAATTCCACCCTCAAGTAGATACTGGATGCATGCTCTGGTCGTCTCCGTGATGTCCCTGATCTGTTGGGTGCACAAGGCTCCCGTGTTATATACATACGTGAACCAAATTATATCGCGAAGAGCCCAGGAAGCTCCCCAACTAAATCCTCCGATAATGAACTATTATAAAGTAAGTCGTCATCATGTAACTTGGAACAAACCTACTCTGTTCTTTGAAGATTGGGAGCTGCGTTATGCGCTCTGGAAGCATTTTCAAGACAATCAGGTACGTTATCTAAAACACAGCTTGTTCTACTAAGACAGTTACTAAACCTCTTTTGTGGAATTTGAAACCATAGATAGAACATAAAGAGGGTTATTCTGTGGTTATTACCCTCAACTTCTTCAAAGAGATTCTATTCCTACAAAAATGTATTTTTAGGAGAACGCCCGCGGTTCCGACTGCGCAAACGTCTTTTCCGGAACAAAGCGTAGCCTTTGTCACTAATCCGTCCTACAACTGTCAACAATAAAATCCATACAATAGATTGCTTCCTTTTGACGTGAGAGAATGGCAAAAAAAAACAAACACTTTCACAAATATAATATATTCAGTATCTAATATGGAAGTATGAGTTAACGAGCTAGAAAAGGTTGCAGGCTGGGACTGGATGCGGATAAGCAGGACCGTATGTTGTGTCGTAATTTGGGAGAGGCCTACGTCCAGCAGTGGTCTGCCATAGGCTGATTTGATATGGAAATAACATGAGTGAAGTATATCCTCTTTAGCACTATATATATATATATATATAAGGGGTGTAGTGGGGCCCTACCAACACCATCGGGCCCAAGTCAACCTCACGTGCAAGCTCGTGCACCTGCTGAACAACGGACGAGGCTCTGACGGCGGCGGTCCATTTCAACACGGCGATGGGCTCACCACCTGTCACGTGGGACCGAATTGTACACGGTGAAATGTGGGCCGGGATAGGCCTCTGCCTACCCCTTCGGGGATAAAGGCGTGAGTATATGTATGTATGTATGTATATATTTTATAGTATATATAGTAACTGGAGCATTTTCACACCCTTTTCATATTGTTTTAGGCAAGTAATGACCGAAAAATTTTGCCGAAAAGTAAATTGATTAAGAAGGTTCCAAGATTTGATTTACGAAGCTAATTAGTGGCAAGTATTGCATAAAGTAAGCAATAATTGTACAATGTTTTAAAAGTGAACGCAATGGATGACTGGTTACGTATTTTGAGACATCGTGGTATAGCTTTAGTGGTCAAGAAAATGGCGTGGCCAAAAGTGTGCAACAATATAGCAAATTGCTTGTGAGGCAACTGTTAAGATTGACTGGAAGTTTGTTTCCTTGTAAGGGTCCGTTCTCACAGACCGGCTCGGAGAGCAGAGCAGATTCTTATCACGTTGAAAACAGAGCTTTTTTTATTTGAAGTAAGGTTTATTCTTGCATGTTCCTTTTGTCAGTAAGAATGCTTGAACGCGCTTGGTGTGAAATAATAAGAGGAGCTGACCGGCTCCGATCGCGTTCTCTTCTCGTTCGCGCAGCCGTTCGGCTCCGATTTCCTGCTCTTTCTCGCTCGCGTAGCCGATCGGCTCCAATTGCATGCGCGCTGCCCCACGCCGACCGCCATTTCGATAGCACAATTTAAACAGAACAGTTGTGTGCACTTATACGAAAACATGACTGATGAAAAATTAATATATTTCTTCATCAAACTTGGAATACTGCCTCTGTGGCGCAGTCGGTAGTGATACCGCCTGCGGCGCTGGAGGTCGTGGGTTCGATTCCCACCGGAGACAAATATTTGTGTGACCCATAAATGTTTGTCTCAAGAGTCTGGGTATGGCTATGTATGATAAGTATGTATTTAAAAGTATATAAGTATTAATATCCGTGGTCTGATACTCATAACACAAGCAGGTTATTCCTAGCTTACTCTGGGATCAGATAGCGTTGTGTGAAATGTCCGTGAATATTTTTTATTTATTATTATTATTTACTGGTACTGCCTTTGTAGTGAATCGATGCACTCGATGAATCCGACCAGCTGCGAGCGCATCCGACCGGCTCCGAGCGCATCCGACAGGCTCCGAGCGCATCCGACCGGCTCTGAGCGCATCCGACCGGCTCCGAGCGCATCCGCTTTCAGCCGGTCTGTGTGAAATAGTTGGCGGCTCCGCTCCGACCGACTCCGAGCGTATACGATCCGGTCTGTGTGAACGGACCCTAATCGCGTACTTATTTATTAAATGTTAGTATTTTATCGAGGACTAGCTTAGCTACCTAATAGAAGAGTAACTATATGATGTAGGTGCTATGGAGAACTTGGGAGATCAACAGTCTCTTTCAAAACTGCAGTGAAGACAAAGGCGAGATCTGCCTCATTGTAGTTATTTTCAATGCGAATTCTGCAGATGTGGTAGATATGGACCTCATAGTCTCCTTGCCATACTATGCTGACCAGTGGGTTGCTGCAAGGTTTCTTTCAAGTTCCTCCATTTAACCATGACTTCGTCTGTTTGTCAGCAGCGGCTTGGGCCACAAGATTTCCGCGTTGTACTCAACTATATCTGCATATTAAAATCACACCTTTCCCTCGACCATGATCTATTGTTATACAAATCGTAAAGATTTGTGTAGTATACTTCTAGTTAGTTTGGACTTCTCACTACATTATTAAATTATAGCCAGGCCTTTATTCCAGGAATATTAGGAAGTTCTTAGAACATACAAAACGCCAGATTGTTGAAGCTCTTATTTAGTTCCACACAATGCGTTAAAAATTTTGTGAGCACCTAACTCTATAAATACGAAACTTAAGTAAAACCACTTTGACACTGAGTTGCTAGCTTGATGTTCATGTAAGTGCTCATTAGATGCGCTGTTGACGTCACCGTCCAGCGAAACTATAACGGATGTCCCTTATCTACTAAACAACAGCTTACTCTACCTTAGGGTGCTATGCTGTGATGTGATATGTGTTTCCCAATTGTTTCTAATTTTCTACATTCAGCAGTCAGCTGTTATTGATTAGATATTGTTCAACTGGAATTTTAAATCAGTGTAATCCCAAATGATTGATCGATATTGTATATTAATACTGAACTATCAGCTTCTGAATTTGTTATGACTGTAGAGGTTGAATGTGTAATATGTGTCCTAACTGTTAGAGCTAGAGTTAAGATTACAAAATGATAATAGATTTCTTCAGTGCAAGTGGCAGAGGACAGCTGTATGTTTGCCTACTTACGTGGGATCAACAAAACTACTGGAAAACTGTAAGTAAGTGTGTAATAAACCACCCCTTTGAGAAAATAAGAAATAGAAATCGAAACTTCCTCTAGTTATCTAGTACTCACTAAATACTGGCTGGATAATACAAAATTGAGTCACTCACATATCAATGCCCTGCCCAAACCGAAGTCGGGAGCCCTGGCGTTATCCTTCGGAGGGCATACCCGGGACTCCCGGCCACAGTTAGATGGTAGGGTCCGTGTGGGTTTAGCCTGTAGAAGTCCAACATAATCCATGAGGATTTCCACACGAGAAAAAGCCGAAATCGAACATTGAATTTATCGTAAGTATAACTTTTTTATTAATAGAGGAAAGGAAGCATATGTGGAATACTGTTGGCAATTTGGAATAGTAAGGTATTATAAAAACCAACAGCGTCATCTTCATTATATTAACGTAAACTCTTAGCCCACACCGTCATTAATAAAGGGTGTTTTTTTTAGAGGTATAGAACTTTGAATATAAATATGGGCGAGATGGGCGTCCTTAGCATTGGTTTGCAACCTGTCTAGGAGAAGGAAAATTCCGAAATCAAACCCGGAATCGATGGCTTCGTTAGGCGCAAGTAGGATCTAATCCGAACAGCGGTAGTCGTCTGCAGCCAACCCGGTGGTTTTGCACGTATTGGCATGCCATTCCTGCGAACCAAGCTGGGGAGGCCGAGAGGGTGGCGAAGGTCTTGGGCAACCCTACGTCATCAACTGCGTCCCAGGCGATGCAGCGTCTGTGGAGAGGACACTTCACCCACGTCGTTCCACGGCGTGGATAACAACACGGGGAAAGGCAGTTACCGGTGATAAGTCCGCGCGTATGGGCGTAAGCGCGGGCGCCAGGGGTCACTCTCGACAGTGGGAGGGTCCATCGTAGGCCCACTGACCAGTTACCGCCCGCTCCAAACTGGGCAGCCCCCAGTCAATAAGGTACTGGTCCGCCTCGGCGTCGTTTGTTCCTCTGGGGTGTTGGGATCTAAGGGGCAACCCAAAAGACGGCGCTGGAATGTTGTACACCCGCAATAAAGCAGCAAAATAATATAAAACCTAAAGCTAGCACTTCCATGCGCTTTGGTTCTTGGAATGTCCGAACTATGAGGACAGGTCTCCCGGACAGCTCGGAGACTTCTGATTATGCTCAAGATCTGCGTAAAACGGCTGTTATCGATCTAGAACTGACACGCCTAAATATATCTATTGCTGCACTTCAAGAAACCAGACTTCCAGATGAGGGCTCATTGCGTGAACAGAATTATACCTTCTTTTGGAAAGGCAAGGCCTCTTCCGAAAATCGTGAGCACGGTGTGGGCTTTGCAGTTCACAACACTCTCCTTAGTGCCATAGAGACACCTCGGGGTGCATGTGAACGCATTATGGCTTTGCGCCTGAATACCAAAATCGGCTTTGTCACTCTGATTTCCGCCTACGCTCCCACTCTCACCTCGACAGCAGAGTCTAAAGATGACTTTTACGATAAACTCTGCTCCATTGTGGCCAATGTACCGGCTGGAGATCGACTTTACATTCTGGGTGACTTCAATGCTCGTGTAGGACAGGATAACACCGCTTGGTCCGACTGTCTTGGGAACCACGGCGTAGGAAAGATGAACGAAAATGGCCAACGCCTGCTCGAGTTCAGCACCAGGTTTCAGCTGTGTGTTACCAACACTTATTTTAAAGGCAAACTGATGCGTAAAGTCTCCTGGAAACATCCTCGGTCCGGTCACTGGCACCAACTAGACTTAGCCTTGACCAAAGGAAAAGAGTTAAAGGAAGTTATCCACACGAGGTCCTACCACAGTGCACAATGCGACACCGATCACTCCTTGGTAGTGTGTAAAGTCCTTCTGTCGCCCAAAAGGATTCACTCCTCCAGGAGCGCTGGAAGGAAGAAGTTAAATCTTTCCAAGACCAGAGATCCTGAACTAGTGAACTCTTTCAGTTTGCTGGTGCGACAGACGGTAGGTACCTGGGATGTGGATGCACCAGTGGAAACGGAATGGGAATCCATTAAAGACCTTCTCACCAAAACAGCTGGTGAGGTTTTCGGTTATGCCAAGGCTAAATCACCGGATTGGTTCACCGAAAATATAACCCAACTTCAGCCTCTAATGGACACTAAACGCCAAGCTGCACTAGGATACTGCCTTGACCCCTGTGATTCCACACGCGATAGACTCCGCACAGCAAAGTCATCCTTACAGCGTACTTGTCGCCAGCTTGCTAATGCTTATTGGATGGAACTGTGCAAAGGTATTCAAGATTGTGCGGCCACAGGTAACTTCCGTGGGGTTTATGAGGGAATTAGGGTGGCTCTTGGTCCAGTGCGGAAAGGGACAGCCCCTCTGAAAGAGACTGATGGCTCTATTATCACTGACAGTAGTCGTCAACTTAACCGGTGGGTAGAACACTACACTAAGCTTTATTCTCAACCAGTTGAGATCAGTCCCGTAGCCGTGGATTTCATACCGATCCTACCAATCATGACTGAGCTGGATGACTTACCCACCATGAGTGATCTTCATGAGGCCGCTTTGAAGCTTAAATGTGGCAAGAGTCCAGGGATAGATGGTGTACTCGCTGAAGTCCTGAAGCTCGAGTGCATATTACCAGTGCTGCATAACTTTCTGGGAAAATGCTGGGAGAGGGAGCTATTCCCTCGGGATATGAGCGATGCAAATATTATAACTCTTTATAAAGGAAAAAGGTGACCGCGGCGATTGTAACTGCTACCGTGGTATCTCCCTTCTTAGCATCGTCGGCAAGCTTTTTGCAAGGGTTATACTGACTAAACTGCAACGTCTTGCCGATCGCGTGTATCCTGAGGCACAGTGTGGCTTCCGATCCCAGCGTTCCACTACGGATATGATATTCGCCATCCGACAACTTCAAGAGAAGAGTCGTGAGCAGAGCGCTCCCTTGATGATCGCTTTCGTTGACCTGAATAAGGCCTTCGACACGGTTAGCAGGGAGGGTCTCTTTGTTGCACTTGAGAAAATAGGTTGTCCCCCGAAGTTGCTGAAGCTGGTGAAATCCTTTCACGAGAACATGAAAGACACCGTTGTCTACAATGGTCAAACGTCCGACGCTTTTGATATGCGTAGAGGAGTCCGGCAGGGCTGCGTCTTAGCACCAACTCTGTTCGGCATATTCTTCTCACTGTTGCTCAAAGTTGCCTTCGGTGACGAGCAGCAGGGTGTCCACCTACATACACGAGCGGATGGGAAGCTGTTTAACGTCGCTCTCCTTAAGTCTCGCCGCAATCGAGATGACTTATTTGCTGACAGCTTGCTCTTTGCCGACGATGCAGCCTTTGTCGCCAAAACTCCACAAGAGCTCCAGGAAATACTGGACAAATTTCACCATGCTTGTACCATGTTCTCCATGTCCATAAATACGAAGAAGACTGTTATTTTAGCGCAGGGTTATACCCACCAGCCGACCATCTTGCTGGATGGTGCACCCTTGGAGGTAGTCGACAAGTTCTGTTATCTGGGGTCGACCGTGTCGAGCAATCTCTCCCTTGATGATGAGATCGATATTCGCATCGGCAAGGCGGCCACGACGTTCGGCAGGTTGCGTGCAAGAGTATGGAATAATAAACATCTTACGGTCAGGACAAAGATGATCGTTTACCAAACTTGCGTCTTGAGTATACTCTTGTACGGAGCTGAAACCTGGACGTCGTACGCCAGACAGGAACGAAGACTTAACACCTTCCACATGCGCTGCCTTCGGAGTATTCTGAGGATAACATGGAAGGACAGGGTCACAAACGAGAGAGTGCTTGAGATTGCGCAGCTGCCTAGTATCACTGCTCTACTCAAACAGAGACGCCTGCGGTGGCTAGGGCACGTGCCTCGAATGAACAATACTCGCCTGCCCAGACAGACCATGATGAGCCAAATTGCATTCGCCAAACGCAAAGTTGGACGTCCCATGTTACGTTTCAGAGACTGCGTAAAACGCGACATGATCGCATTTAACATTGACTGTGACACATGGGGGGACCTTGCTTCTGACCGCGATGGGTGGAGACGTCTCATTCACGAAGGCTGTGAGACCCATGACAAAGCCTGGTTTCAAAATCTGGCCCAAAAACGGGAAAATAGACATGCGCGCGGGGGGAGTTCTGTCGCAGCGGACTCGCAGTTCGCGTGCCGGAAGTGCGGACAAAAGTGTCGTTCGAGGATCGGTCTTTTTAGCCACGAGCGACGATGTTTCTCTCGCGTGGACGCTGTTTAAATCATCTGACAAGATGTAGGAGGCCTTATGATGATGAGAACTTTGAAATGGAATAAAACGAAGGTGATTGTTTTTATTGATATGAAAATGACTTTATTCGAAAGAAAATCTTCTGGCATTATAGTTTAAATATGATTTCTGGCATATAACCGCCACGGCTGGCTCGGACGTAGTCTAATCTAGAGGTCCAATTTTCGATGACTTTGCCAACATTTGTGGCCGTATATCGGCAATAACGCGCCGAATGTTGTCCTCCAAGTGGTCAATCGTTTCGGGCTTATCGGCGTAGACGAGCGACTTCACATATCTCCACAGAAAATAGTCAAGTGGCGTAAAATCGCACGACTCTGGAGGCCAACCTACCGGTCCAAAACGTGAAACTATGCGGTAACCAAACGTTTCCTTCAATAAATCAATTGTGGCACGAGCTATGTGACATGTTGCGCCGTCTTGTTGCAACCACTACTCCTGCATATCATGGTTGTTCAATTGATGAACGAAAAAGTCAGTAATCATAGCTCTATAGCAGTCACGATTGACTGTAACGTTCTGGTCAGCATCGTTTCTAAAGAAGTACGGACAAATTATTCCACCAGCCCATAAAACACACCACACATTCAGTTTTTCTGGATGTAACGGTGTCTCAACATACACTTGAGGATTATCATCACCCCAAATATGGCAGTTTTGTTTATTGACGTATCCATTCAACCAAAAGTGAGTTGCACCGCTAAACAAAATTCGCTTATGAAAATCACGATACGTATTTCGGACAGAACCATGATTTTCAAAATAAATTTGCACAATTTGGAAGCATTGTTCAGGCGTCAATCTATTCATGTTGAAATGCCAAACCAAACTTAACATAAATCACTTTTCAGCTGACAAAAATACCGCCAGTTAAAACAGTTATGCCAACTTAAAGTTCTATACCTCTAAAAAAAACACCCGTTAGTTAGGTTTTGACAGCGAGCCAGCCATTGTTCTTATATGGCGTCCAGACACACGAAACCGAAAGCCGCATTTTAGAAAAAAATAAGGTATGTGGTTAAATCTGTTTTTTTTTAGTAATCCTGTGTTTTATTCTTTTCGACTGTAATTAATCTGTTAGATAACAATTGAATTGCATTAATTATATGAGATTTTGTTGTTATACGCGTTTATTAACCTACAAATTCCGTTTCTGTCGGGTCACGCCGTGTTGCTAAATTGGAATATATGAGGTGATGGTTATTCGGAATTCGGTATTCCAATTAATGTTCACCATTGCTATTCCAAATTAATATTTTATATGTTTATTTTATTCCATAATTTGTATGTATGTTTTATTTTATTGGTTAAAGGGTTATTTTTTGTGGGTAAACTTCTGAAAAGCGCCTACCGCCTTAGACCATATATCACGGGACTAGCCTTTGCGAACCACCGCATACAAAAATATTCTGCTAGTTTTCATAGCGGGTGAAGGGGGAAACACAAAGACATATAAAATGTCATTATATTTAAAAATGTATTAATCGACAAACGCGTAATGGCTGTTGTGTGTTAATTTTTATTGTACAGTCAACTACAATGAAATGTACTAGTTTAATCATATAAAATGATGTACTGATGTACAGTGCTTTTTATAAAGCCAAAAGACCAAATGGTCTATTGGCTTGGCAGAAAACAATGCTTAAGTATTATTACTTATCATCGACATCAATATTATTATCAAATTACATTTTTCAATAGCTTTTTTGTTTGTCGGACTGCCTACCGACAAAATATGTGAAACAATTGTATGCCTACCATGTTTCAGCAAATAAATTATATTCTATTATTCAGAGCAGCTGAAACTTTTAGGAGTTACTCTTATAATATAAGCCTCCATCATGAAAGATTTTTCTATTTTTTGATATCGTAAATCTAACTTACTGCTCCGTGATTTTTCATATCACAATTTAAATCCAATCAAGATCACAATAGTGATGGACTCACTATGCGATCTGGATATGCTTTGATGTGCCTGGTTCATATGTTAGCAGACTGTATCAATGTATAGCCTATATAAGTTATTGATAGACGCATCGGCGTTCATTCCAAGGTTGTTAATTGACACGGGCGCATCGCATATGTGGAAAATTACATTTTCCGCAACTTTGCAAAAGCGTTCATCACCCATTGCAGGTCTTGTCTTTTTCACACGCGAATCTTTCTCTAGTTTTTGTCACAATAGTGTGTAGTCATTTGAAGTGCTTTCTCTGCATTGTCGAACAACAATAGAAGCGATGATGGATTGTAGAACTACGGTACGTTTTTTCTGTTTTTCGTGAGAAATTAATGTTTTCGCTAAATATGTGTCTAGTGTACCTATTATGTTAAATATGTAATTACAAATTAATTGAGATATTACAGTGAGTGTTTTATAAGAAATAGTAGTACTTATATTTGCTTCTTTGTCATAGTAATTACATTTTGATACATAATTAATTAAGTTGTAGTCATAAATTAATCTTTATGGAGCATTATGCATTGCATTTATTTAAGTACTTCCAAGCTTATCTAAAGTGTGAAATTTTGCGATAAACTGTATGCGAATTAATTGTTCTTGTGGTTCAACACATATTTTGTCCTAGGCAGTTACCTACTACTAACAATAAATAGATATTTTGAGATATTTTTAAATATAGTGCCATCTAACCTAAATTATAGTAAGTACTTACTAGTAGATTAAAATAAATTCTGAGATAGGTATGGCGTGTTGTGTTGCGGATGCATGTGTCAAAATGTGCTTCTAAATCTACGAGTATAAGGTTCTATTATAAGGTTGTGTGCTACGGGGTTTAAGCAATTGATATTTTTAGACACATACATGCTATACATAAAAACCAACCAAGCTATAAAGCAAACATTTGTTGATCACAAAAAAAAATGTTCCAATCGAACTTATTATGTAGACGTCATTGATACAAAAACGAAAGCCTTTTTCAAATATCAATGATAGACGTAAATATTCAATCAAAGTAAGTATTTCTTCTTACGTGTGGAAAGCCCCATGGACGCTTTCCCTAGGTGAGGCCGCAGTGGCGGTGGGGTCTGTTGGGAGTCCTAGGACATCCTTCCAAGGGCTTACCTGGGGCTCCCAACCGTAGGCTGTTGGGCGTTACGTGAGGTTTTTTAGTCGGTGGGAGTCCGGCATAGCATCCATGATGGATTTTCCCTCACGTAAAAAAAAATAAAACCGGCCAAGTGCGAGTTCGACTCGCCCATGAAGGGTTTCGTAGCAGCAAGTACATAATATAAAAGTTCATATACCTAGTTCGTTGTAACTTTGATTGATGTTTTAACACGAACGCAGTGGTAGTGATTTTTCTAACCAAAAATTGGGGTTTATGACGTATTAAAAAAAACTACCAGCTCTATCTCGTTCAAACTAATTTTCGTTGGTAGTTTTTATGGCAATGTACATCATATATTTTTTTTAGATTTATCATTCTCTTAGTTTAGAAGTTAGAGGGGGGGGGGGGGACACTCATTTTTCCACTTTGAAAGTGTCTCTTGCGCAAACTATTCACTTTAGAAAAAAATGATGTTAAAAACCTCTACAGCATTTTTAAAGACCTATCTACAGATACGTATGGGTTTGATTAAAAAAAGAATTTTGAGTTTCAGTTCTGAGTATGAGGACCCCCAAAATTTACTGCTTTTTTTCTAGTGTTATATAAGAATCTTAATGCGGTTCACAGAATACATCTAGTTACTAGTTTTTAGTCGGTAGGAGTCTGCCATAGTATCCATGTAGGATTTACCTCATGTTAAAACACTTTGATTCAGAGTAACAAAAGTACTACAGTGGGCTAACGAAAAATCAAAAAAAAAAAACCACGAAGGCTAAGGCGGGAGCTCCGCTTCGCTTCGCTCCCGCCTTAGTCTTCTAACCTAACCTATCCGAGTCGGGATACTCTGAGTCGGGGTGTTAACCATTCACAGATATATAGCATCCATGTAGGATTTAAATCATGTTAAAAAAAAGGTATTTTGTGTTTGAACATTTTAGGATAAGGTATTTGATAAATTTATATTTTGGGTTTCGGTTATTCGACCGTAAGGCATTTTAAATTATTTATATTATAAATATTTGCCTTTTGAATATTGATATTTCGATTTCGGGTATTTTGGGCTACGATATTTTGAGTTAAGGCATTATAATTTCTGGTATTGTGACGGTATACCCAATAAAGCATATATCTATCTATCTATCTATCTATAATTCCGAAAGTCACAGTCACGAATTTCAAAATTGCAAAGATTTAAAATTCCGAAAATCACTAATCCGATGTATCATTAATCCTATTAAAAAAACCTAATTCTGAAAGTTTATTCGATACGACTTCTTCTTCTTCTTAGAGTGCCCCTCCAACTAGTGAAGGTTTGCGACCAGCATGGTGCAGTCCTCTCAGTCTCTCGCTAGTCGGAACAGTGCAGCCGCTTCAGATATTCCGGTCCACTCTCGGATGTTTTGTAACCACGACTTCGCTCTACCTCCTCGGGGCCCAGATATGTATTCTTACGTTTTTTTCACAGTTAGCATGAGACTGTGCTTCTGGCTGATCTGCTATAGAACGCTGTCGTTAGTAACTTTCTGGGTCCAGTTAATGGAAGGTATGCGTCTGTATGCCCACATTTCAAATGCTATGCGATTTTCAAGATCTTCTTTAATTGTCCAGGCCTCACATCCATACAATACAATGGGCCAGATGTAACAATTATTACGACTGTCAGCCGAATTTCAAGATACCGAATCATTAAAATTCCGAATCAAGGATATTAAAGGTTTCAAAATATCATAAATTCGAACTCTGTTAATCAAAAATGTAAAGAAAAACACATGTCTGAATTGCAAAGGCCTCGTATAACTGCATTTTGCTTATGATAATCGTTCATAGCCTCGCTTGACTTAGTGTTCGTCGTGACTTAGTAAAAACTCACTGCCAATAAGCAACTTTCGCTATGTCTGGTCCTCAGATTGGCGACCATGTGACATTTAAACGCATTCATTAGTTTTCCGCCTTTGCGTGACGAAATTTGGGAAACTATGCTCACTTCCGCAGTTTCGATTTGTTACTGAGGTCAAGAATGTGCTTCCTTCGCGCTTTCAACTGGTATCTCAAAGCACAAAGGATCACAGTTCTAACTTAACCTCATTTAAATGAATCTTCTTTAACTCTTGTCATTCCTGGTAAAGATCATAGCGAGAGGGGTCGCTTCTCATTTTTTTAGACGAATAACTATAAAGCTCTGTCTAATATCGAATTCGACCTTTTTAACGAAAGTTAAGGTTATACATACATATGGTTACGCCTTTATCTCCGAAGGGGTAGGCAGAGGCATATTATATGCCCACATTTCACCTTTGTATAATTTGTCCCACGTAATAGGTGGTGAGCCGTATTGCCGTGTTTAAATGGACAGGCGCAGGTTGTGACTGCCTGCTGTTGAAATAAAGCCTTCAACTTAGCTTAACGATTGCCATTTTACTGGCAACCGGGACCAACGGCTTAACGTGCCTTCCGAAGCACGGAAACGCTCAAATAAATGTCACAAAGTGATCACATGGATGGTCACCCATCCATGGACCGGCCATAGTGAAAGTTGCTTACTGCAGTGAACGTTTATAGAACACTGAGTCCGCGGGGCCACGAGCGCTTCGAAAAACTTCTTTCTTGTCGAGTTGCATCAACAGCTTCAAGCTTTAACAGCCACGTTTAAAATGCTTCTTTGACTTTATTTTATATGGTCAAACTACTCACAACATTTTCCAACTGTACTACATTTTCCAATGACAAATAAAGAGTTTAGTGTACAGAGAAGTTTAACTGTGTGTGTGTTTAACAAGCGATTATAATACAAATCTTTTTTTTCTCACCTTCACCTTTTAATCAGTCAAATCAGTCCACTGCTAAACGCTGGCCTTTCCTAAATTACTCCACAATACACGGTCTTGTGAAGTAATTTGCGGCTTCAGCATTCTGTCACTCCATGCGACCTTCTTTAGTTTGTCAAACAATAACTCAAAAACTGAACGTAACGTGAAGCTACTACCTACCTATTGTCATAAATTATAACAAAAAATAAGAAATTACTAACTAAAACAATTTCCCAGCATCACCAGGTTGAGATTATTAGATTAGAGAAGATTTCTTCTCATGGTATTAATTGCTATTAGTGTTGATCTGCACCTGAATGCAGGATTAAGTATTCATTATTCCTCACTTCGCAACGTTAGATTTAAGTCACATGAGTATCTATAGAACAAAAAGAAATGAATGTTTTGGTTTTAAAATATACTTTATTGCTCACTAGTTGATACCCGCAGCTTTGCCCGCCTAAATTTTTAGGAACTTATTCCAGGGAAATATTTGTCATTCCAGACTATAAATATCCCTGTACCAAATTTCAGCCAGATCCTTTCAGCTGTTAGAGCGTGAAAGAGTAACAAACATCCACATACCCACTTTCCCATTGAAAACATTACTAAGATAATAGATGATGTGTAAATTTTGTCATTACAGATCCTGTTCTGCCTCGTTGCTGTGCTGACGGTTCTAATTGTAAATAGTGAAGGGTAAACCATTATTAATATACTTATACTCGTAGTTACGTACGTTATTAGCCTTAGTTCAATCAATCAATCAATACGTAGTGCTATTAGTTATTCTGTATTCATTGGAATGCAACTATGAATTTAGAATTTTTAACACCAATATTAGCTAATTTAGCTGTTGACTTTGACATTAAAATATGTTGTTATAAATAAGATAGCAACACAAAATTGGCAATGTGATGATATAATCAGGAGTTCAATGTCGAATAATTCTATTTACTGAAGGTTAATGTAAAATATTTGTCACCTTTTCTATTAATATCGCGCTCTGGCAAACACTTATGTGGAAAATTTGTGACTTATTTGAATCAGAGCGGATCAAATGCTGAGATGTAGCTTTGGCCTGAATAAAGGCATCAAAGCTATCGAATAACACCAATAGCTTTATGATGGACTCATTTTTCATTTATCTATACACATTAGTTTGAACATAAACTATTTGTTGTTATTGCCAAAAGGTCTGTCACGTATCTGCGAGGCCGCATTTGCGTTTTTCCGCAGCGGTTTCTAACCTCAAAATGTCATCAAACTGTCAAAATCAATGAAATCAAGTCAATGTTTTGACATTTTGAGGTTAGAAACCGCCGCGATAACCGCAAGTGCGGCCTCGGCCTATAATCAAAAATACATATAACATAGTTAGAAATTACGTCAAAGTAACTGATTTCATTAACTGTTACGTATACGCAGTACATGGGGTACAGCCGTAATATGTCATCATTTAAATTGAATGAAATAACAGGAAATAAATGGAGTCGCACTCACGCGCATCGAAATAGGAAGCTTCCGAAATTATTAGCCTATGACGGAACCTCCACAGCTGTGTAAATGCTGCTGTCATGTTATTTGCTGTTATGTGTCTATACACATAACTGCAAATAACTCGGTTAACGAATCTTATTAAAAAATTGCACGAAATTGCTATATAACTTGAGCCGCCGTAACTGCTCAATTGTGTTTTTAATCTGGAATGATGTGTTGTATATTTTACTGTCTTGCTTCAATCATTGAGTAACTAGAGGTATTGTCGGTTTGGGATCTCTATAGAAGCGGGTTTACACTAGCTAGTGTCACCACCACAGCAGTGGCATCACAGTCTTCGTTATAGTCCGTTCAGAGATATATTACCTCTAGCACTTAGGTTACCCATCTTGATTGCTGTGTTACCCCAATAAGTTTTTGTTTCTCCCATGTAATCTAACTTTTAACGAAACTTACTTTCTTCTTTTGCTATCGTTTTTTTTCGGGTGTGACCATTAATTAAGATGTGGAACGTTGTGGAAGCAGCAACGTCACCACCGTTGGTGATGGTAGTGAATGTTTCTTTTCAGATATTCATAAAAAATAAATAAACCTCAAATCAAATCGTATAGTTATAAGAGCACTGTTTTAGTAAAGTTAAGTATATTATGACATGAAAAACAAAACTCTTCGTGCTAACGGTTGGATGTTATAATCTCCTCTATAATCGGTAAAATGTCGTAGGCTGGCACTCATAGGGGGACTTTACTGCTACACACAGGAAATGATCGACAAGCTGTCAGTCAGAGGTATTATAACTGTAAACGGACTATACTGATCTAAATAGGTAAAACATTCCGCAGTACCATGAATATACCATAGCTAATAAAATATTGCCATCAAAGATACAGTATAATAAAGAAATAAATAAACATATGTGGAAATTCTCACACAGCACCATCTAGCCCAAATTAAGCTATTATAAGCTTGTGCTATGGGATCTAGACGACTGATAGACATATTATTTGTCATACAATTTTTTTTGGTGGAAATTAAAGACCGTGGTTGGAGGAACAGTACCCTCAATATTGATAATGGCAAATATTGCTGAAAGGAAACATTCCTGTTTTCAAAAATTAGTAAAACTGCATTTAAAGGTTTTAAAAAAATCTCCGCATAAGTCGGAAACCGAGCCGGTTAAATGTGAAAAAAAAAAAAACATTCGTTATTTGAAGATACCAACCGAAAAAGTGTTTCATAAGAAACACTTTCTTTTAAGCAACATAGTAGCTAAAATTAAAGAAGACCAAGTAAAATATTTTTTCATCAAAAAGATCAATATTAAGGGTACTTTTCCTCCAATCACGGTCTTTAATTTTCACCCTGTATATTTCTAATAATATTTGTGGTACCACGCGTGGTATCTACAGCTTCACGTCATTATCACGCGACTATAATGACGTAAAACTAGTACCTACTGTAATTTTTTTTTATCTGTCTTACAGAATCTAATTCCTGCGCTTTTCGATCCAGGACTCACTTTAGTATTTGAAAATTTGTTATTAATAAATTGTTTATGTTTGCTTTTATTAAACAGACGCAAGAAAAAAGTGGTTATCCATGTACCCTACAAAGTGAAGAAGCTCAAGCATGTACATACTGTTTACAAAACAGTACACCATCACCACTCCTACCACGACTACGACCACGCGGTATCACCGACTGAGGATCATGAACACTTTCATCATATGCACATTCACGACGATCAACCTATTGGCGCGCTCAGCCAGCCCATCGCAGGCTTTGGGATCCCGGAGTTTTTACCTGACGTGGCGATAGAACATGCCCTTGAAGTGCCAGACGTCCCATCTCGTGAGATTCTGGGAATACCCAAGCGACATATTATACCTCTTTACAGAAGACTTTAGGTAAGCAACTAAACTGTTTACTATAAGTAACCACATAGTTTATTAATAAGTACTTAGTTATAGTTTTATTTTTAAATCTTTCATTCTTATAGTTTTTAATCTTATTACGGTCACGAAATCATTGATCATAATTATCACCACAGAGCAAGAGCTTTATGCTAATACAGTCAGTGTCTGCGAGGACCGCAGCGATGACACAGCGCTCCACACGCTGGTGGAGTGCACGGCGTGGGCACAACAGCGACAGGTCCTCGTAGTGGGTCTGGGCGTGGACACTCTCTCGCTTGAGGCCATGGTGCGAGCCATGCTCTCCAGCGGGAGTAAGTGGGACTGCGCCGCCTCTTTCTGCGAGCAGGTCATGCTCGCGAAGGAGGCGGCGGGCCGGGTGCGGGAGAGAACTCTCCCACCCGAGTTCCGCAGTCGGCGCCCTGGGCGCCGCCGACGTGTCTTCATCGAGGACTATCGGCCTCCATGACCGGGGGTCTGAGGACGGTGAGAGGGCCGCTCACCGTCCTTACAGAAGCAGGCCCATGACGGCAGCGTGACGTGAGCACTCACGCACGCCCCCCCTTAGAAGCGGGGTCACACCCGAAATCCCCCATAGACGCGGGATTGCACCCGAACCACCCCCTGGGCGAGGCCGCATTAGCGGCCGTAGGTCTGTTGGGAGTCACGGGACATCCTTCCTGAGGGCTTACCCGGGGCTCTCAACCATAGGCTGTTAGGCGTGGCGTGAGGTTTTTTTTAGTCGGTAAGAGTCCGGCATAACATCCTATGAGGATTTTCACTCACGTTAAAAAAAAAAAAAAAAAAAAAAATACAGTCAGTGTCAGTAATAAAACTAGACACCAGACTTTCTTATATTATGCTATGTCTATTTGAGATTTGATGTTTAGAATAAGATCTTCTGATCTTATTCTTCTTCTTTGTTATTTCTTTGACAGTAACGTCACAATATGCCGTGTCGATATTGACTGTTCTTTATTCTGCGTTACCTCTGAACTGAAAGTCCGACCACTGCGATACCAGCAAAAGGCGCTTCAGACAAAGATCAAAGACCAAGAAAATATACGAAACGAGTACAACTGCTTCCAAAATGAGTTCTAGCTCGTTGTATTGGCTGTGTAAAATCTTTAAAATTAGAAATACGATAATAATAATTATGTGTTTAGGATTTAAATTTGTTTATATACAAAACTATAAGTCTATCTACCGTTTCATAATTATATGCTTCTGACGCTGCATAATTTTTGTTACAGGATAAAGCGAAACATAAAAAATGCAATATAAAAAGTCATCGCCTATGAAAATGTTCAGGAGAGAGAGGTGAACTGCGAGTATGTTTCATTAAGTTTCAGTAGTTTTAGATATTTTATCAGTGCCTAGTTAAATTTAATAACTTATTTATAAACATAATTAATGAGCGTAAGAGACAGCAAGTACTTAACTCATAAAATTATTTTCGTCAATATTAGTTATACCTACTTTATGGTTGGTTGACTATAGATAAATAGTAAACCTATGTTAATTATACATATTTATAGGTATTACAATAGCTGACACTCTTTTCTAATAACGTCAGTTTATTATGATGCTGTACCTAATGACATTTAGGCTGGTCTTAGAGTCGCGCTGACCGTCGGCGCTGACAGCCACAGTAAAGTGTATCCTGAACTTCTAGGAAGCATTTTAGAAAAGCCGTAGCTATCACGCGTGCGTGCGTTGGTCAGCGCTGACGGGTCAGCGTCCGTACGCGTCGCGCGTCGGCGCCGCGTAGCAGCTGTCGGCGCTGACCAACACACGCACTGATAGCTACGCGTTATTCTCCAAGTTCATACATTTCGGCTATCAACGCCGACGGTCAGCGCGTGCGGTCAGCGCGGCACTAAATCCAGCCTTAGGTATGAGACTGTAGGGATGTGAAACTGTAGATCATTAGCCTCTAGCTCATTAGCCTCTACGACATTTAAAAAGTTAAAAGTTTTTAAAATATGTTATCTGTACATAGTTGTTATTATAGGACTTACATCTATGTGAGTTATGTCATAAAGTCGGTTTGTACATAAAAACATTTTCGGACACAAAACATAGGACCGTAGGGGCCGTCTACACGAGCGAGAGAATCGTAGCGATATTATCGTCGTACCATGTATTTCCATACAATCTTTCATCACCGACAATATCGCCGTGTGTAGATACGTTAAATTCATAGAGAGTGTATAGGAATATCTAGCACGACGACAATTTCATCGCGATTTTGTTCCTCGTGTAAAGGCCCCTAAGAATCAGTGCCTTTACACATTGTTCTAAATTTGCACTGACGATGTCATGATTTGATATAAAATTAATACACTGTATGTTCTTCATAAATATCCAAAGACTTTTACATACCTATAACAGCTGTAAAACTAGATTATAAGGAAACTGTACCTGTTTTTAAACTCATTACTGTTAAATGGACGTTTTTCCACCTATACTTTGAAGACTGATTTTGTATTAACCATTGGCTTATGATCTCACTGGACTGGATCTTCACCTATCTCACTAACACGTAAACAGTACAATGGAAAATATTTCGATGTTACCGTAAAACTAGTAAATTAGGTACTTTGATATAAACAGGTGGCGTTGTATTAAGAAGTGGGTAAGCATCAGCACTTTTTGCTCCACTCAACGAAAACGGAATTCCATCAATATGATGGATGACGTTACGTTTCATGGTGTTAATATCGATTACTCCGAACCTGACCCGAAAACCTGACCCGGTCGCGGGTTAGGTTAGGAACTTGAAATAAAATGTAATATTTGTTCCGAACGCAACCCTCTTCCTAACCTGACCCGACGTCTCGTTCCTATCATAACCCGAATTGCGCAGATTGGTCATTCTCTGTAATCGAAAAATGTAAAAATCGTAAAATCGTAAATGTTAATAAATCGAAATAATGTAAAATAAGAACACGTCGATAAAACAAAAAAAAAACCACGAAAGCTAAGGCGGGAGCTCCGCTCCGCTTCGCTCCCGCCTAGCCTTCTAACCTAACCCATCCGAGTCGGGGTGTTAACCATTCATTTATTATGGTTGAATTAATCGTTCTGTTAATTATCACAAAATAGTAAATATTATATTAGGTGCTTACACATCAAATTGGCGTTTTTCGTACTGGCCACTTTAATTACGATTTCCTCCTCTTTGGTAAGGAATTCCAAATTCAAATTTTCCCAGCTATTTACTCATGTATTTATCCTTCGATGACCGTCATTCATTTGTTTTTTTTCTTCTGTTTTTTTCTGTTTGCGTCACTCATTTTACAAAATGGAAAACTAGTCCAGTCATTATATACATTTGGAAATGCAAATGAACCGAGAAAGCCAAATTTTGGATATTACGTGCGGAGGGGCTAGAAAAGCTTAAGTTCAAATTGTCGACCAAAATAACCTGGTGGGTTTTCCGCCATCTTGAAAAAAGGGTTATATTCAGTTTTTTCATCATAATTCGGTTCCCCGTTGAGATACGAAAATTTTATTAAAAGTTTTTTGTTGCTCTTTGTACGATCTACAATTAAGGTCTACACATTTTTCACGTATCGATCACCGTTATCGAAATATCGATCCAAAAAGCCGCAATTTGGGGAGAAAAAATTATTTTTAGCTATTTCCTTCTTTCTCGTGAAATATATCGAAAAATGTCCATAAAAAAAATTGTTGAGCGTGTTCAGACCTACAAATTCGTTTCTCTTGGTTTTAATTTCCGGACTTGCACAGGACAAAAAAAAATTTTTTTCGCAAACCAGCTAAAGGCAAAACACCGGCAAAACTATACTCTCCGAATAGTTTCAAGCATGATAAGTCTGTTCTTGAGAACATTCTTTTCATCCATGTTTTCAGCGGTTGTGACACCACGTCGTCTTTTTATAATATTGGAAAGTCGAAATTCATCAGCACCCTCGAGAAGAACCCGAACCTCCGGTCATCGGTAAAACTATTCAAGCAAGAAAAGGTCGATCCGGAGATGCTAGCTTGCGCGGGAAAACTATTCCTTATCGCTCTCTATGGTGGTCGTAAAGAGGATACAACGATGGATAGTTTGCGATTCCACCGCTTTGAAAAATCAATGACGACAAATAAGACAAATATAATCTTTCACTACTCCCACCAACGGAAAGCGCAGTCCGCCAACACGTTTTCCGGACATATCTACAGGTACAAACGTGGCTCGGAGTTTTCAAAGATCCTCAGGAATGGGGTTGGCGACAGACGAATTACGGGCTTGAACCAATTTGCACCACAGCCGCACCCGCTCCACCTGAACTTTTAAAACTCATTTCGTGCAAATGTAAAGGAAAGTGTGGGGCTGCTTGTGGGTGCAGGAAAGCAGGAATTAGTTGCTCCGTTATTTGCCTGCACTGTAGTGGACAGACATGCAACAATGTCGCCAGAGTCGAGATTTTATTCAACGACGATCACGATGATGATGATTATATTTTTTCAACCGTCCCAGCATCATTTACTGCGATTCAAGAGTTTTCACGACTCGAAGAGTCTACCGAGGAAGAACTTCTACAGCCAGGACCATCGAAACGGCGAAAAACATGTGAAAAAAATTACCACCTGTAATTATTGTTTTTTGCTGCATAAAAATTATTTGATCAATAATTTTCATGTGTTTGATTT
Organism: Miltochrista miniata; assembly: GCA_933228765.1. Taxonomy (NCBI): domain Eukaryota; kingdom Metazoa; phylum Arthropoda; class Insecta; order Lepidoptera; family Erebidae; genus Miltochrista; species Miltochrista miniata. Next base: position 25,351,123 of record OW121747.1, read on the forward strand.
ATGATTTGGCTGGTTTATTAATTTATTTTGTATTGCAATAATTGCTTGAACAACCATTCATCCATTTTGACGTATGGATACAACCGTGCGAGTGGCTAAATCAAAACCGGGCACAGTCTTACTGACTTTGCGCTGCGCTAGAGGTCGTAATTCTTATCGAAAATAAAAAATAAAAAAACGAATTTGTAGGTCTGAACACGCTTACCAATTTTCATTACAGACATTTTTCGATATCTTTCACGAGAAAGAAGGAAATAGCTAAAAACATTTTTTTCTCCCCAAATTTATGGCTTTTTGGATCGATATTTCGATAACGGTGATCGATACGTGAAAAATGTGTAAACCTTAACTGTAGATCGTACAAAGAGCAACAAAAAACTTTTTATAAAATTTTCGTATCTCAACGGGGAACCGAATAATGATGAAAAAACTGAATATAACCCTTTTTTCAAGATGGCGGAAAACCCACCAGGTTATTTTGGTCGACAATTTGAACTTAAGCTTTTCTAGCCCCTCCGCACGTAATATCCAAAATTTGGCTTTCTCGGTTCATTTGCATTTCTAACCCGATTTTTTCGACGTAATGACTGGACTAAACTTAAAATATCGCATTATTTACGAGTACGAGTTCCGCCGTGGCACTAGTGCTGCGGAAACGACTAGAAGGGTGAATGATGTGTATGGCGGTCATGTTGCAAAAGAAAACACAGTTCGTTTTTGGTTCCAACGTTTTCGTTCAGGAAATGTCGACCTGCAGAACAAGCCCCGTGGACGGCCTGAGACTCAAGTTGATAATGAAGTATTGAAGGCTATTGTGGAAGCGGATCCATCGCAAACCACGTCCGAGTTAGCTGCAGGCTGCGGTGTTAGTGATAAAACTGTTTTAATTCACTTGAAGCAAATTGGGAAGATTAAAAAGCTTGAAAGGTGGGTACCTCACGAATTGACTGAAGCAAACCGGCAAAAGCGCGTCGACTGCTGCGTTACATTACTGAACCGGCACAATAATGAAGGTATTTTAAACCGAATCATTACCTGTGACGAAAAATGGATTCTTTACGATAATCGAAAGCGCTCAGCGCAATGGTTGGATCCTGGCCAGCCAGCCAAATCCTGCCCCAAGCGAAAATTAACCCCAAAAAAGTTACTTGTAAGCGTTTGGTGGACTAGTGCCGGTATTGTTCATTACAGTTTTCTCAAATCTGGCCAGACTATTACGGCTGATGTCTATTGTCAGCAATTGCAAACCATGATGGAAAAGCTAGCGGCTAAACAACCTAGGCTGGTCAATCGCTCCACGCCACTGCTGCTTCACGACAACGCTAGACCACACACTGCACAACAGACGGCTACCAAATTAGAAGAGCTTCAATTGGAATGTCTAAAACATCCTCCGTACTCCCCGGATCTTGCTCCAACAGATTACCATTTTTTTCGAAATTTGGACAACTTCTTGCAAGGGAAAAAATTCAACTCTGATGGGGCACTCCAAATCGCCTTCACAGATTTTATTGATTCCCGTCCGACTGGTTTTTTTAGTAAAGGTATCAATGAACTACCTATGAGATGGCAAAAATGCATAGAAAACAATGGTTCATACTTTGATTAATTAAATATATTATATTTAAAAATATTCGACTTTTTGTTCCTCCTATACAAAACGCCAATTTCATATGTAAGCACCTAATATATACTGATTTGACACATATGTACTTTTTAATTTGAGAAAGATTACAGAGAATGACCAATCTGCGCAATTCGGGTTATGATAGGAACGAGACGTCGGGTCAGGTTAGGAAGAAGAGGGTTACGTTCGGAACAAATATTACATTTTTTTTCAAGTTCCTAACCTAACACGCGACCGGGTCAGGTTTTCGGGTCAGGTTCGGAATATAGGGTTAATATTGATATACAGCGTGGACATTGATTCGGACTTCATCTATGTGACAGACCGAATATGGAAGAAAAGAAGGTACTTTATTCAAAATGATGTCTGCTCTTAGACCATATAACACGGGACTAGCCTTTGCGAACCACCGCATACAAAAATATTCTGCCAGTTTTCATACAAGTGAAGAGGGAAACACAAAGACATATAAAATTTCATTGCATTTAAAAATGTATTAATCGACAAACGCGTAATGGCTGTTGTGTGTTAATTGTTATTGTACAGTCAACTACAATGTAATGTACTAGTTTAATCGTATAAAATGATGTACTGATGTACAGGCTTTTCATAAAGCCAAAAGACCAAATGGTCATGTGCAATGGCAGAAAACAATGCTTAAGTAAGGCGCATCCTGTGGTTAGATGATCTAAGTGTCTGCTACTTAATTATTCGTGGGAATTATCCTTTAAAATAACAACAAGTGAAATGTAAGCATGCCCCTGCCTTGCCCCACATGCAAAGAGTGTGGACTATGTCACCTAAATAGATACAGCAGTCCATTGAGATCCCCTACCGATATGAAGTATTTCGTTTATCTATTATTGTATAAGCGGCGCGCACATTGGCGATAAGGCTGTCTCCAGACAGACTGCCGCTTTACTTATTCTATGAAATTGTGAACACTGCGAAACAGACGTTTCTCATAGAAACCTGTTTTACGGTGCAATCAGAGGGGCAAGTGCGAGTTTCGGTGAGCGCCTGTCGACATTCACGAACGAGCGCGTTATCACCGATTTGTATGGGATCGATACAAGTTCCCGCGTTTACAGCTAGGTGGCGGGGTCTCGATTCCAAACGAATTGGTGAGCCGTGAATGTCGACAAGCTCACGCAAAAACTCGCACTTGCCCCTCAGTGCAATAAGGTGATAATTGACAGAAGACTTTTACGCCTATCATCCGACTTGACGGATTTTCGAAGTAAAGCTCGAAACAGTCTTTAGACAGTCGTGTCTCTAATGTACGTTCAGCCTTAGTTTATAATAATGTTTGCTTATAATAAATTACGTTTTAAATAGACTAATTTTAGTATAAGATATTTATTGTTTACACGAAAAATGATTACAAAGGGCTCAATACAATGGCCTCTTTGCTATAGCAATGTATTTACCGGAAACACAGACAATCGATCGCGTTGCTCTGTTGCGTGTTCGCTTTGTGTGGTCCTTGCCTAAGGGCCAGAGTGGAAGTCACTGTGACTACACACATACAACCGTTGTTGTACCGTAGCTTGTGCTATTGTAAATTTAACTTTTTTTGTAGATATTTTAAATTGTACTATGTGTGAAACTTACCAATCTAGCTATAAGGTATCTTCTTGATGTCTAATCTATGTAATATAGTTATTTAAAAATATTGATACTGGTTACACGGGTACATGGTAGCCGTTCAGAAATTGATGTAATCCGCAAAGACTTCCTTTAGAATCATTAATTTATTTAGTATAGATTGACCCTCTATTATCTTGCAGCGACGGGCATTTTAATCATTAATTCATTTGGTTTTGATTTACCCTTTATTATCTTGTAGCGACGGGCATTTTGACAGTTTCTACACACCCAATTCATTTAAAACTTTGTGCACCTGTTGCAATGACAATACAAATTTTAAAAACATCATATTCATTTCGCGAATTGAAACTAAGTAGGTAGGTAATGCGTTTAATCATACGGGCATTTTGACTAATTCGACCGAACCATTTAATACGAGACCTTGCATTCAAGTTATTTATACCACAAAAACGTCAGATATTACATACACGCCCTCGCGCCGTCTACTTTTCTTAGACCAGACCCCTTGGGGAGAATAATACTGTAGATACGAGAAACCAGTGTTTTTAAGTATTTTCTTGTTTAATACATATTAAACTCGTAAAAATTCAGTCTTCGTAACAATTCAGTCAAATATTACGATTATGACCAGTTATATTCGTATATTAACTATTCGATCACTCGAATCTTGCAGCGAATATCGAAATTAATCGTATTTAATATATATTTACTTAAATTGCTAACGAAAATGATGATTTTAAGTTCTAGATATAAGAATATTTTAGAAAATCTGAATACATTTATTACGTGTAAGGTGTATATTTATTACCGACCTCCTGCCATTAGCATTTTTGAAGGATACCTCTGAGTTTGACCCGTGTATCCCTAGATCCTTCCCCTAGCTAGAGAAATGCTGCTGTAGAACCCTAGAGAGTTCACCGTCTACAGGGAAATTGTCACAGAAGTTCCATGGTACTGACATCCTGTTTCACCTTATCCTATTAGCATCATTCAGTTGTATCCAAAGTTCTTCCACTGAGACGTGTCAGCAAATCTGCACCAGATCTGTCAGGTTTTGGAAGACAGGGAAATCACATGATGTGTCACCACAGCCAAATAATTTATTTCAAACTAGCTGATGCCCGCAGCTTCGCCTGCGTCAAATTTTATTCCTAGACTATAACATAATAATCTCTGTAGGCACCAAATTTCAGCCAGATCCGTTCAGCCGTTACGGCGTAAAAGAGTAACAAACATCCACACTCACAAACATTCGCATTTATAATAATACCTAGTTAGATAGATTTCTGATTAACAAATTCATACTGCATAATAATATGAGCTAAGTAAATTTATTTATTTAATAAATTTCTTAATTCAATGGCTAAACTACTACTTGACACAGCTTCTCTTCTAAGCAATTGACATCGTAACTTAGTTCGCCTTCTTCCGGTAGTCCTAGCCTTCGAAGTTCGCACAAACCGAACTACGGTAGGCTTTGTCCTCCTAATACAGATGGTCCAACCAAGACCTGGTAACAATAATTGGTTCAAAGAATAAGGGAACTGGCGATGCAGTAGCTAAGTGGAATAATTATTACACGAACCATTTCAAGTTGCTTTTTACCCCTTCACAAAGGAACTAGGTATGTGATGGAACCTACAGTCTTCACAATAACAAAACTAATTTGTCGCGAGGTATATCTTGAATAAACAAAAACAATAGGTTCAGAAGAATTTACATATAGAATCGGAATCAATTAATTCAAGCAGACAAACAAGCAATAATTGTTAACAGATACTCATACGTATAATTAATTATTTACGAGCTGGAATTGATCGTTACAAGTTTTATTTATTGGATGCCGTCCCATAGTTAATGAAACAACAGCAGTTTAATTTTTCTGTTTTTACTCAGTTCGTTCAACGTGTGAGTTAAAATAAACACGGAGTTTCGTCAATTAATAATATTTATTGATACTTATAAACTATCCCGGTCAAAGCTCGGAATTTGAACTCAACTTTATTGGAATACTGTTCGTCCCGGCGAACTTTGTAATGGTTTAGAAAATATATCAGAGTATGATCTTTATAGTTCTGTTTGGAGTTATTTTCTCGGTATTTATTATGTGTACCTACTCTATATTTAGCTATTCAGGGTAGAGAAGATTCTAATAAAGCACAGTCCTTTATTACATAGATATAGGAAGGATCTTTTATCCGATTTCTTTGCTATTTTTTATTGTTTACAAACTTTTATACCTATCTAGAGCGTTTCGGATTGATGTATTCTTTGAAGTCTTAGGTGAGATTGGAATCCTGGACTACAACTAGAACTGTCAGTTCTAGTTCTAATGACATATTACGCAGTATTATGGGTATTTGTTACAACTCTATATTTAGATCTTAGGGGTGGAGACGAATAAAGCGCAGTCCTTCTTGAATAAGATGTAGGTAACCAACATAATTTAAGGTATTTTATTACCTTAACCTTAGACACACTACACAGCAATCAGAAAGAGCACTTTTCTGATTTCTGTGCTATTTATTTTTTACAACCTTTTATATCTACCTAGAGTAGATATACTTCGGATTGAGCGATGTGGTTTGATCTATTTTCTGAAATCACAAGTGAAATGGGAATTCTCAACTAGAACTGACACTTTTAGTTCAAGTGACAATATTATACTCAATATTATTAAATACCTACAGTTTTGGCGCTAATTCTATGTAAAAAATATTTTGCATGCAAGTACCGAACGGGTTGGCAGTATTTTCAGATGAAAGCCTTCGTTCGAGTAATGCCTTTCGTACCTCTTTAATACTAGCTGTTTCCCGCGACTTCAATCGCGTAGAAGTCGTTATCGCGTAAAATCATAACCCTCTTTTTGCGCAGTCGGTTAAAAAGTAGCTCGGTTAAAAATGTCCTTCCCATGGTCTCGAACTATCTCTATACCAAATTTCATCTCAATCGCTTCAGCCGTTTTGGCGTGAAAGCGTAACAGGCAGACAGACAGAAGAGTTACTTCCGCATTTAAAAAAATTGTAGGGTTAAATGGGTAAAAAGGTGTGCTAATGGGGGTTCGAAAATATGACAATACAGTTGTGCATATCTAGTACAAAAACGAGTTCGGCATATCCACTTGGTCAAAAGTGACTGCTAATATATATTTTAGCGTTCGACCCCTTCTTATGGGGATCATATACCCAAAAGAGTCTAGAAAGTAGATAACAAAAAACACAATATTTAACATGTCCAGGATGGTTTATAACCCTCCGTTATAAGCCATCCTGGACATACATTAATATCATGATAGCGTAGATTTTATTCTATTGTAAGGGTAAAGTAAACAAAGCTGTCTCCTTAAACTTTTAAGATTTTAGTAATTAATGAACTAGAACCTTGTTTACAAAATATTCTTTATTTTACTGGAAACATCAAAATAATAGAACATTAAAAGTACTTGATCGTAATTCGAAGCTTATATAATGAGATAGGCATATCCGTTACCCGTAGGCTTATCTTACTCATGTTTGATGACGTATTTCCGTCGACTCACCAGCAGATGGCGCCACCTGTGAACTTATAAAAGAACATGGCGTCCACTTTGTCCTCATTTGGCGTTTTGATTCCCGTAGCAAAAGGTTATAGCAGGAACACCTGCTAGTGCATTTATTTTTTCTAGTTACTAGTTATATACCTAGTAAAGTTATAAAAAGTGACTTGGGATGAAGTTAGTGAATTTACAGAAATAATTATTTAACGGCTTTGCCGTTCGTTTGAATATAGAGTGAATCTAAAACAAGTGACTTGTGATTGAAGTAAGTGAACCTACAGACATATTTAACGGTTTAACCGTTCGTTTAAGTCTCAGGTATGTTTTTACTTCATATTTTTACGATCACATATGAGTGTGATACGTCATAACGTGAAATAACCTATTATTTTAAAATAGCACGTAAACCTTTCGAGGTTGCAGTTTCTTTTATTTAATATCTTTAGTTACAGCTAATATCAAACTGATTTTATAGATTGTATTCATAGGTACTAATACTTTTTTTTTAGATATTATTTGCTTCGTGTATGTACAACGTAAGTACCGCCGAATATAGAAAATATTTTCAAAATATTTTTATACCTACCCACATAAAGGCACATTAATTACTAGATGTTCCTATACATGTAAAAATATTGCCTGTTATGGGTAAAATCGTAATCATCCCCAGTTTCTGAATGCGTACGAGTGTGTCAAAGTAATAACTAAATGTTCACCATGAAAGTAGTACTTAAATTTTAGGTACCTAACATAATACTATTTCTTTTAGTTTGGTTTCTTGATAGAAATGAATCCTCCATCCTTAGAAAGTGAGCTAATTCCAAGTGGAGTATTTCAGAAGCGCGCTCTGAGCTCCAGTTACTGTATTAGGTACGTCAAATAGCTACAGTTCCAGCTCATTTAGCTCGAACTTCAAATAAGGGCGATCGCGACGCCACGTGCATTGTCGTAAGTGGAGTAAAAGAAGCCGACTTCCACTAAACCAGATAAGGATGATGGAAATAGGTGAGTTATTTCTTATTACCTAACACTGGTCCTGACCAAGTGTAAATTTCTTCACAGATCAGAGGTTAAATTACGAGGATGATAGAAACAATCATCCTTGCTTCGTATTTTATATAGGGACAGCATTAAAAGAGATTTCGGTTACCCAAGATCCTAAGACACAGTATAACCTAAGAGGTTGATAGACACGTTTTGGCGACAAATTGCCTTGATAAGATAATATGCTGATACCCACTATTGTAAAATCATAGTCCTGAAACAAAAACGGGGAGATCCGACAATTCGAATCCCTGCTACATTTTGAAAAAGCTGACAAGGTTCTTTCTGCCAAAAGGCTTTTGCTGCCAAAACCTTTTGTATTTTTAAACAAAGAGAATCTTTTGAAAAACTTAAGTTTCTTCGAAAATATTTATGACAAAATTGAAGACCTACTTTAATAATAGGATTTCCATAAATCTTTTATCAATTTATTACAAATGGCTTGCGGCCATAGATCTGATTTCATATATTATTCTCAGAATTGTCAAAGACCCAATTCTTAAAAATGAACCTTGATAAAATATCGTCTTCAAACACATACATTTTCGAGGCTGAAGCCTTTTCAACGGCACTCGGGAAGGCATGCATTTTGGTCTTCGATCTCCAAAAAGGATGACCCCAAAAAAAAAAAAAGTTCATCCAAATCATTACGCCAGCCTTCAAGAGGATCAGGCGTCAAGATCAGATCTCCATCGAATAGAGTCCAGATTCCATTGTACCAAGAGCCTTTTTAGGCCTGTATTACAGTTACCACTCTCGAGGGGTGTGTACAATATCCATAATAATTGGGCATACGACAGTAAATGTCCCTTCAATTATGAAATTTCTGAGCTTTAGGCTCTCAAAGAGACTGAGAAGTTTAACATCCCCTGCCCATACCAGCAAAGGAAACACTAAATGATATGACCCTGTCATTCTATGTCGGTCAGTTAACTCTGTACAAAATACGTTGGTAAGGAACGAGAGTACCAAAAAGTTTTAAATTTATAAAAGGGTACCGCATTCCCTTTATCCAGAAACTCCAATCCGTCCTGCACGGTATTCGAGAGGACGCAGGTTCGAATCCTGCTCCAAACTGATAACCTTCCCACATTTAAATTTACACCGAACTCTGTTCAAGTCCCGTCCTGACAAAGTTGTAAATTTTCACTTTATGTTAAAATGCTATGGAAAACTTGACTAAGGTGTAATACTAATCGCTTTAAATACTTAAGAATCCATACAACGAACTCTTTTTAAAAAGGTTTCCTTTTTAACTGAAATGACCACATTGTGCAATGGTTCAAAAGATGAATGCTCAAGGCACTCTAAAACTAGTTCCTTTGTCACAAAGTTTGGTTTCTCTACTTTTCCTAACTTCAAATAGCGATGGGTCATCCGCCCAGAATTCAGTTTTAGGACATTGTACGCCTTTGTGAAGCCAGAATAATTCTATCTTTCAGCATGATCAGTTTACCAGATTTCCTCCAACCACGAGATTGGATGTGCAAAATACATCTCAGTCAAGCTTATTTTCATGATAAAGCTGACGTAGTGTACATTATTCTTTCTCAGAGCACATTCTTGTCTTCCGCTCGGGTAAGCCGCACCCAAAACATTTTCGTTTCTCACCATCTGGGTGCCTCGATTTCTATAGAATAAGAGTATTCAAATACTCGTCTACCTACACAAAATCTCTATTTTGCGCATCAAAATCCTGTTACTCTTCACAAACACGTACAAATAGCCTTGAAAACTCTTCAAACCCAGGGATGGTTAGACAATTGGGAGAAAACAATAATAGGTTCCCAAAGAAACCTCTCATATCGTTATGCGATAGACATAGAACTACTTGAAAGTCCAAAACCAAAAGAAAAGATATTAGACATAAAAGGAAGATTTATTTAATTCCAAATCAAAGAAACTTAGTTCTTTTAAAGAAAATTCAAACTTGGTGGCTCTTTTGAATTTTTACCACTTTCGCAATGCCTAGAGGTAGCTTTACCTCAGCGTCACATTCGGTCAATCCCCTAACCGACAACCCACTGAAGAAAATAGTAGTGCACGGAGTGGTATAAGTAGAACTCCAATAGTGGGTCCGCAATTACCGGTTCTCGACAATTTTCCAAGCTTTCCATCCGAGATGCTTTCTTAACACGGACGCGTCAGATTTCGCTTGGGAGCCCAGCTAGAAAACATTTCTCTAACAGGCTCGAGGGCCTAGAATAACAAAGATTGCACTGCATCAATAGAGATGTTGATAATCTTACACATGATTCGAAATCATATACCGGTACTGTGTTACAGTCTGTACTCATTCAAAGCAGTTGTAGTCCATCCCCCCAGAGGGACGAGACCAAATCAATTGCCTTGACGAACTTAACTCGTCAGCTTGCGTGTAATGGTCCGACATCAAATTGACTTCACCATACACTGCATTCCGAGCCGATACCATATGTATCAGCTCCTCCGGGTATTTTTTGTGAGCATCCTGCTTCAAACACCACTAAGGCAAGATTGCCTACAAACAATATTCCTATTATGAAATGGAGAACACTACACATGATAGGCCTGTTTGTAATGTGTGGATATTACTTTCACCACCATTTTTAATACCCAAGATGCTGTCACACCTTAATCGGTTTGGCACCTCAGGAGTGTTTGTGGTGCCGCGATTGCACAAGGTAATAATAGAGGGCAGATCTCAAAGCGAGAGCTCTGTAAGCTCCATTCGTTCTGCAGAACCTGCAAAAGAACCTAATAAACATTATTTCTTTCCTTCTACTAAACACCTCGACAGGTCTCCCACCACCTCACATAGAGAATCTGTGGAAATGTGGGGGGGGGGGGGGGGCGAAGAGGTAAATAACAGATATTAAATCAAAATCTTCTACTATTGAGCTCCTTGAGACCTACCTTTTAAGATACTTATAAATTTTACAGTTTTAACCGACTTGCATTTTATTCATGGTTATTATATAATACGATTCTGTTACATAAATCTGTTGTTGCTGTTCTTGATAATATAGAAACCGTTAGTCAACTTTACATAGTTCGCATGTTTTGGTCATAACATATTATCTTGGTCGATTTCTTTAAAAAATAAGTCACATATTCATTGATATTGGGATTGATGACTTAGTTCAATATTACCAAGTATTGATACAAAGAGAACATTTTTCAGGTTTCTCGTCATAGTCATTTTATGCTTAGGTCGCCGCAACCACGATCTAACTTTGCTCGATTGTATTAACTCACGTCATAGGTACTACTTTTGGGCCCGAATCAAGAGTCCGAAACTGATCATTTTCATTTCAGACAATCTGGTTGGAAAACTATTGTAAACAAAGATAACACCTACGACTAATCAATTGAATCCTTTATTCTAGATAGAAATTAGGATATCAGAGTAACCGATATGAGACTACACAGTCTAATAGTTTATTTATGACTGTTAGAGGTTCTCCAACTATTCTAGCCCCGGCACTACCCGGTCAACAGCAGCTTCTAAGAATTGGTGGTGGTGGTAAGATCAAAATAATCCTTAACACGAGGTAATTGACGATGGATTTCGATGTAATAATGTCAGCTACTACCACCAATCAAATATAATAATAATTCACAATTATTTAATCCTTTCAATAGAAGGAATACTTACTACTCCTTAAATAAGATTCCTTATTTAGTCTGTTTAAGATTACATATGAAGTTGTTCAAGATGGTATTAATCTAGATACCATACATACAACATTATATAATATTATTTTCCTAAAAATAAATTAGAATCACATTGGCGTTTCCGTCACTCACCAGGCGAAAACAAACATTTCTCATTATATAAGCTTCGAATTACGATCAAGTACTTTTAATAGCGGCGTTTTCCCTGAAAGAAAACGCATATTAAAATACTTACCTAATTCGAAGCTTACTTTTTAAATCTGCCTGGTGAATAAAAGCCAATGAGGACAAAGTGGACGCCATGTTCTTTTATAAGTTCACAGGTGGCGCCATCTGCTGGTGAGTCGACGGAAATACGTCATCAAACATGAGTAAGATAAGCCTACGGGTAACGGATATGCCTATCTCATTATATAAGCTTCGAATTAGGTAAGTATTTTAATATGCGTTTTCTTTCAGGGAAAACGCCGCTATTATTACCCATTTTACAACAAAATGATATCACAAAATTAAAACGGTTGTTCTGTTTGTTTATCAATCCTATTCTATAGTAAACAGAAATTTGTACGCAAAATTATAAGTGCGCAAGCGTAATTCCACCTTGCGGTCAGTTCCTACGCACTGTTTGGAACGGTAGTGAAATAGTAGTTATACATTGCATCTACGATAATGGTATCTATCGACTTACTTCCTAGCCAAAGAAAGGAGCTCTGTATCTATGAAAACTGGGCCGACATTCGAACTATCTCCCCCACCTACCTGGTATACCTCGTGGACAATAACTATTGTCGACTTTTTGTTGATATTACAAGTTTATTTAAGTGAAATTGAATAAATGGTCATCTCGCAAAGTTACAACATTCAATCTATAGCGGTGTCGCAGCAGTGCGGTTCTTTCATCGTGATGCTCGCTCCACTGATCTAAAATAAAACTAAAATACCTGGAAGGAATGAAAGTATTGACTGTGATGTAAAACAAAATGTGAACGCGGGTCTGATCTTTTGGAGTTTATTAGTTCTGCTGTTTTGGTGACCGCGTGTTGTGGATATTTGTCGTGCTGCCTAGTGTTTGGTGCCAACGCCAATAGTTGCGGGTGGTCATGGATGTCTCCAAGTACTTGACTGTGCTGATCGTGCTGTACCTTGAAGGCGGAGAGACTGGAGGTGGCGGCGGCAAACATCAGTAAGGATCAGTTAATACTTTTAAATCTAAAGTGCTAAAAGGCTATATGTAGTACCTACCAAGTTGTATATACTAATATGTGGTAGTTTTCCATTTTTATACCACTCCTTAATCTGTCTCATATGCACATAATATTAGAGCATATTATACAGAATGCGATTGTTATACAATTAAATTGTCATTGTCAGTATTAAAATATCTCTTCGTTTTTAAATTACTTAATTTTATTAGATGCATAGCGATACTTATGTATGTACTAGTTCATTACCTGTCATGGTGTTCTATTAAATGAAATCATAAAATATGCATCTTGCGAACTTCTATGGTACTTATGTATATTGGTTAAGTTTTAAATTGTTCATAATCAATCATTTATTTTCCAGCGATTACGTGAAATTGCATCTTCCGGAGTTTCATCATCATGACCATCATAAGAAAGTGATAACCATCCACCACCATCATCATGAACCGAAAAAAGAACAACATCACCACCACCACCATCACCACAAACCGCAGATCCCTCATGGTCATCACTTCAGTCATCATCATAAAAAGGTTCATCTGAAGACTCAAACAGTTTCGAAAGGTGGTGCTGGCCACCATGGTCACCATGGTCACCATGGGCACCATCATCATAAACATCACCAACACCATCGCCATCATGGACCGCACCATCATCATCACAGTCATGAAGGTCATCAAGGTAACAACGTTCATCACAGTCATTACCCTCATAGTGACCATCATAGTTACGGTTTTCATAACGATGTGCCTGTGGTGCCCCCTGTCAGTTACACGCCTAACGCTATTCCATCTTACGAAGATGAATATTCTTCAGGACACTCGTATGGCAGTAGTATACCTATAACAGGCTTCACACCCCCACAAGCTCCTCAAATACATGGAATATCGCATACGGTTAAACAAGTTAAAGTATTTGACTCTTTACCTGGAACTTTGCCAAACAAAGATATATCCAGTGGCTACGAAGTGACTGAAAATGGAGAGGAAGGTGAAGAAGCATTCATATCGTTACAAAATTTACCAAATACGTATCCAGCAACATATGGGTATGTTCGAGCCGCAGCTCCAACATCCACAAAAGATCCGTTTGGAGGAGTTACATCCCACAATTCCATTCAACAGTCCTTTGACCCATTTTCGATAGTGGATTCTAATGCAAAAGGCTTAGAGAGTTTCACCGGTCCTATACAAGATAATTCACACCAATCACATGCTCCAACGCAAATTACTGACCTAGCAAGCCCACCACCTTCCGACAACTATCACGTCGAATACGAAGGTGCTGGTTTTGACGACCCCGAGAATTCATTTACAGGATCAGATGTGGAAGATATTTCATTCATATCCAATGATGAGAATGCAATTTCTGATATAGATCCCGTAACTTTCACGAGAGAAGCAGGTATACAACAGAGTACTAAAACAGGAAATGTTGAAACTTTAGTGTACTAAACGATACAAAATGTGACTGTTAAGTGTTGGTGTGTGTAATTTAATGTAATTAAGTTCATACCAAAAATGTTTAAATGTAAGTACGTTACAGTTTTAATGTAAGTGCTATAAGATTAGGATTACAGACCAGTTAGGTAGCATAACTTGATAAACTAAGTTAAAATACAATGGACCACTATAACGCCACACGAGTTTTAATGTTGATAAGTTATTGTAATGTTGCATAATTCAGTCCAACCGTGACCACGGGCGCTGCAACGTTTCAGAAACGTTGGTGCATGTAAGTAAAAAGTTTTAAATACTAATTCTATAAGTATGAGTATTGTAATGTAGTCCATTTTAATGGAAGTTCGTTTCATTGTATATGGACTCGTAAGTAGTATTGTTGAATATTATTTAAGTTTACGTGGCAACATTTTATCTGTTTTCTTCAAGTTTTCTGTTACTTATATGATAAGCTACGTGGTAATAAATAAAATAGCTGAAGATACATGCACAACTGAAACACACTACTCATCTCGTAACAATTTGAAATCTTATTTACTTTGCAGTGGAGCAGTTGCAAATTATTTGATAAAGGTTGCATTTAGAACCTCCTATTTTCATGATTTCTTGCGATTACTAATGCAAGAAATAACGAAAATTGGAGTATAGACTATGGTTATTATACAGAGCATTAAATATTTAATAGACTATGTTTTTACATATTAATGCTCTGTATAATAAAACGTACTAAAATATAGTAATAGCGTAAAAAACTGTGTGATGTAAAGAAGTCTTTTAAACTCTTGTTGTTGGTTAATAATGTTTTACAACAAGTTCCATCAAGTGAACTTGTTGTAAAACATTATTAAAAACACAATCACTTGTACTTTTCGACTATTTGAATTTTCACAGTACCTGATCGGTTTCGTTTTACAGAAATAAGTTTTGCCTTTGACAATGCTGTGAAAACTAAAATTAAAATAGTGTAAAAGTATAAGTGATTGTGTTTTTAATAATGAATGTTTAGAAGTGTTCCGATAGCTTTTCTTGGATATCTTGTAATGTATTTACTCTCTACAGGCTAGACTTAAATTCATTGTACAATCTGCACATATTTCAGAAAGGCTTATGCCATCACAGTCACATTACTTACGTTACAATTTACTACACTCTAAATGGTCCGACATCAAAGAATTCGATACGCCCTAGATCCGGAATTATGCAAGATGTTGAAAAACTTTATAGAGTGTCAACGTAACTGTAACGGAATAATTTAATAAGAAAAAAGTAAGTTCTCTTTTTTCTGTCTGAAACATTATGTAATCGCATAGAAATAAGTACGTAATTACTACCTAAAGGTACTAATTTCTTCTTGCGTGTAACAAATTTTGTTTGTATACGTATTTTTTATTAAGATCATTCATAGTGAAGACCCAACTCATACCTATATTTATTGATGTTGAAAATAAAAGCATGAAAGTACTTTACACTGTACAGCTCTGTGCACCCTATTACTGAGGTCAGTATGGTGACCTCGATATTAGTCAAGATCCTTAAATCCTTGAAAAAGCAACGCGACTAACACCCATATGCATGCTTACACTGGGTCGCGTTGCGATATAGAGTTCTTGGCGGGAAATTCGTGAAAAGCGGACGCTATTAAATTGTACGACATTTTAAAGTAGTTTATTTCGAGTGATTTTTGTGTAAAAATGGTGGATTTTTAAACATAACAGTTCTATCACGTGCACAAGTGTTGGGAAGTGCTATAACGCACTGAAACTCGACGTTATTCACGGACATTTCACACAACGCTATCTGATCCCAAAGTAAGCTAGGAATAACCTGCTTGTGTTATGGGTATCAGACCGATATTAATACTTGTATACTTTTAAATACATACATATTATACATAGAAACACCCAGACTCTTGAGACAAACATTTCCCGTTCCCGACTAACTTCATAGATGGGTACTTTGATCAAAAAAATATTTGACTTTGGCATACTCTCAAGCCGAGCAAACCTAGTAAACAAGGGAAGGCAGCCCCTCTTTTATTCCTTGTCATAGCGGCAACAGAAATACATCATTTGTGAAAATTTCAGCTCCCAGCTATCGTGGTTCCTGAGATACAGCCTCATGACGGACAGGCAGACAGACGGACAGCGAAGTCTCATGAATAGGGTCCCGTTTTTACCCTTTGGGTACGGAACCCTAAAAATTTTTTTGGCATGCCACACTACTGACTTCGCTCGAGACATACTTACACCAATAAATTTTAACCCTTTTTTTTTTTTAACGTGAGGGAAAATCCTCGTAGGATGCTATGCCGGACTCTTACTGACTAAAAAACCTCACGTAACGCCCAACAGTCTATGGTTGAGAGCCCCGGGTAAGCCCTCAGGAAGGATGTCCCGTGACTCCCAACAGACCTACGGCCGCCAATGCGGCCTCGCCCAGGGGGTGGTTCGGGTGCAATCCCGCGTCTATGGGGGGTTTCGGGTGTGACCCCGCTTCTAAGGGGGGGCGTGCGTGAGTGCTCACGTCACGCTGCCGTCATGGGCCTGCTTCTGTAAGGACGGTGAGCGGCCCTCTCACCGTCCTCAGACCCCCGGTCATGGAGGCCGATAGTCCTCGGCGAAGACACGTCGGCGGCGCCCAGGGCGCCGACTTCGGAACTCGGGTGGGAGAGTTCTCTCCCGCACCCGGCCCGCCGCCTCCTTCGCGAGCATGACCTGCTCGCAGAAAGAGGCGGCGCAGTCCCACTTAATCCCACTGGAGAGCATGGCTCGCACCATGGCCTCGGGCGAGAGAGTGTCCACGCCCAGACCCACTACGAGGACCTGTCGCTGTTGTGCCCACGCCGTGCACTCCACCAGCGTGTGGAGCGCCGTGTCATCGCTGCGGTCCTCGCAGTGCTGACACTCGGCCGTGGTTTCCCCGGTATTTTCGCCACAGATACCTACCGAAGCTACCGTGCCCGGCAAGCATCTGTGTCAACCGGTAGGAGAGAGCACCGTGTCTTCTCTCCAGCCACTCGTCCATGACCGGTCTGACGGCCGCGATTGTGGCGAATCCCCCCTTTGGTTGCTCAAGTCGCACCTTCCATGTCTCCACGGTTTCCTGGTGGAGCAGGGTCCGCTGGGCCTCGATTTCTCGAGACGCAGGCCTTTGGCCCCGCTCCAGCGCCTCCTTGCGCCATCTGAACAGTGACGCAAGGGCTCTCGCTTCCAGGTCCCATGGAGGGGTCCCGGCTAGGAGACATGCCGCCTCACCGGAGATCGTGCGGTATCCTCTTATCACCCTGACGGCCATCACTCTCTGCGGGCTCAGCAGTCTAGCCTCATTGCTGGCCGTCCGGGTCTCCGCTAATACGGGAGCCCCGTACAGGGCCATGCTTCGCACGATCCCCAGGTACAGCCTCCTGTAGGGAGCATTGGGTCCCCTGATGTTGGGCATCAACCGCGCGAGTGCGGCTGATGCTCCCCTCAGTTTTGGGACCAAACTTCGGAAGTGATGTCCGAAGTTCCACCGGCCATCGAGTACGAGCCCCAGGTACTTCATCGAAGGCTCGATGCCGATGCTGACGCCCCCTACCTGTAGGCTGGATCCCGCAGGTGGCCCCATCCGAGGTCCGTGGAAGCACAGAGCCTTGGATTTGTGAAGGGCGACCTCGAGACCCAGCCGCCAAATCGGATCCACGACCTGAGCAACCCCTGCCGTGGCCTTAAGTGCTGCGGCACGGTGCGTTGCTCCCCGCGCCGTATCGAGGGTGTCGTCGGCGTAACACGTTACGCCGACCCCTCTGAGCAACGTACCACGCAGCACCCAGTCGTAACCGATGTTCCACAGGAGCGGCCCTAAAACCGATCCCTGTGGAACACCGCACGACACATCTCGCCGACCCGGCCCTAGCCAGCTCGGGTAAGTTATGGCTCTCTCAGAGAGATAAGCCCCGACAATTCGACGGAGGTAGGGAGGCACTCCATGATAGATAAGCGCCTCCCTGACGCAGCTCCAGGGCAAGGTGTTGAATGCGTTGGCGATGTCGAGAGACACCGCCACCACCACCTCACCCTGTGGGACTGCTTCCTCCGTCAGGCCTCTAATGCGCATGATCGCGTCCACGGTGGAGCGTCCCTGACGGAAGCCAAACTGGCTATCCGCCAGATCAGGCCCCAGGCGTGTGAGGTGCCCGACGAGGCGTTTAATTTTTTTTTTAACCCTTATTTTGAAACTTCTCTTCTTAGTTGGTGCCAACATTAAAAAGGTAGCATAAACTAATTTCAGGTACCAAAGGGTTTCGGCTGAGCTTTGATAGGCGACGAGTCATCCAGTAATTTATATTATTGACATACTTAGATTTCGTTTAAAATTAAGAATCCAACTTTTCCGAGTAGGAACAAAAACCGGCTAAGTGTGAGTCGGACGCTAGACACGGAGGGTTACGTAAGCAAAAACGAAAAAAAAATACGTTTGTTGTATGACATACATACATACATATGGTCACGCCTTTATCCCCGAAGGGGTAGGCAGACGAATATTATATGCCCACATTTCACCTTTGTATAATTTGTCCCACGTAATAGGTGGTAAGCCGTATTGCCGTGTTTAAATGGACAGGCGCAGGTTGTGACTGCCTGCTGTTGAAAAAAAGCCTTCAACTTAGCTTAACGACTGCCATTTTACTGGCAACCGGGACCAACGGCTTAACGTGCCTTCCGAAGCACGGAAACGCTCAAATAAATGTCACAAAGTGATCACATGGATGGTCACCCATCCATGGACCGGCCATAGTGAAAGTTGCTTACTGCAGTGATCGTTTACAGAACACTGAGTCCGCGGGGCCACGAGCGCTTCCATGCTACAGGGACAACAGAAATATATGTATAGCAACGGTGAAAATTTCAGCAATCTAGCTATCACGGTTCCTGAGATATATACAGTCTCTCGTGACGGGCAGATAGACAGACAGATAGACAGTTAGACATACAGACGGCCAGCGCAATCACATGAATTGGGTATCGTTTTTACCCTTAGGATACGGAACCCTAAAAATGATAAGAAATTATGAAATCAAACGAATGATAATAATGCGTCAGTTCGCTCTATGTGTCAGTCAGTAAGATGACGTCATTTTCAGTACTGTTCGACGATGCTGAATAAAATTTGCATAAAATAAAAATACCTATGACGATTTTGTCTGCGGGAGATAAACACTTTCTGTGTTATATGGTAGCCTGGTACTGAAACGGAGGATTTTTCATTTACGCGATGTTTTTATTACTACGATTGACTGTGAATCGAATTCTTAGCAGCAGCTATACCGACCGCTACCAAAGGCTGACAGATTCATACTGGACTAGTGGACTGGTTCGATATTTTTTGTTGAAACTATACGGTATCCCGATGCGGAAACATAGATGTCGCTTGTCGTCGTGCTCGATTTCTGGATTTCAACTCTGCTTGGCATATGATATCCTAGTACATGAAATACAGGGCCGTTACAATGTAACACGTGTAAGCTGTGCCAAGGGCGTTTTAAGGTGACAGAGGTCGAGTTCGGCACGTCAATGTATGCTAATATATTTTATCAGGTTGCTTCAAGACATTCAACACACATTTTTAGGATTCTGTACTCAAAGCGTGAAAACGGGACTATTATGCTATTACTGAGATTTCGCCTTCCGTTCGTCTGTCTGTCAAGAGTTGTATCACAGGAACTATGATAGCTAGAAAGCTGACATTTTCATTGATGATGTTGTTCTGTTGCCGTTTTTTTAGGGTTCCGTAGAAAATGGCAAAAAACGGAACTTTTATAGATTCGTCATGTCTGTCGGTCCGGCCGTATGTCACAGCCACTTTTCTCCGAAACTATAAGGCCTATGCTGTTGAAACTTGGTAAGTAGATGTATTCTGTGAACCGCATTAAGAATTTTACAAAAAAAATAGAAAAATAGCAATAAATTTTGGGGGTCCCCCCATACTTGAAACTGAAAATCAAAATTTTTGTTTTCATAATACCCATACGTATCTACAGATAGGTCTTTAAAAATGCTATTGAGGTTTCTAACATCATTTTATACGTGATAAACCGCAATTCTCGCCTAGAAAAATCACTGCCACAGCGAACGTGTTAAAACATCAGTCAAAGTTACAACGAACTACAAGAACTTTTATACTATGTTACTTGCTGCTACGAAACCCTTCATGGCCGAGTCCGACTCGCACTTGGCCGGTTTTTCTAAAATCGAAAAAAGAGATTACGGGGGCGCCCATACAACAAACGTGATTTTTTGCTGTTATGTGATACGGAACGTACTTGTACGTAGGCACTTCCCTCGCATACTTACAAAGCGTACGTTTATGCAAAGATTACCTACTTCTGTGTCTTTTAAACATCTTTAGTACAGGTACAAGAAGAAAGACCAATCTATATGGTGGGATCTCTTACAGAGGACTGCAACTTGCCGGTAGGGTTGCAACAGAGAAATCAGAAACAAGGTATGACGAGGGTTGTATCAGAACACGTGCCATAATATTTTCTTACCATATGTGTCGTGTATGTAGGTACCATGCCAGAGTCCGACTCGTACTTGACCGGTTTTTTTATGTCTTTGTTATGTGAGTGAGGGATAAAATTATGCGGTAAGTGAACTTAATATCTCTTTTCGGGAAGACATCGATTCCTTTTTGTACCCGACTGCGCAACTCAAAAGAAGGGTAATGTTTATCAGCCTACATGTAGGAATGTATGTATAGATTTCCTTATCCCGATGTTAGACAAATTAAGAATTTTGTGCGATGAGTTTGGATAATTATCTGTGATGTTGAAATGATTTTTGTTAGATTCATAGATATATCGATAAATAGATGTAGGTATATACCTATTTCAGAGCATGTGCAATTGTGAATGATTTTTGAAAAAAAAAAACAACATGTCGCTCGCTAATAAGGTAAATGAGAGTTCGGTTTTTACTTGCGAAACATTCTAAATCTATGGTTTTTATTTTTACAAATACCTATCTGAATTTTTTGTTAAGTTTAAAAGAAGGTTCGCAAAGGTGAAAATGTTTTTCTAATAAATGTGTCAGCTTCCGGGTTCTATACGATCAATATTTATAATTTTCCTAGAAGGTTGAAAATACGCCCGAAAAAAGCTTTGACTTGAGCAAGCCGCGCTCTTAGTTAGTTATACTTTATTGCAACACCAATATAAATTTTATAAAAATTGGTAATGTTATACATAATTGGTTTTACAATTGGCGGCCTTATCGCACAGAGGTTCTTACGGAGATTTTGTTACTTTGTAAGAAATAAATTTGGGGCAGAATGGCGTTACACTTGAATACTACACCACTTTGGTAAATAACTAAATAATATTTCTGATGTGTGTTTTACAGAAATACACATCTAGATATATATGCATAGATACATACACACCATACATACATACCACATATACATATTATAACATACATACATTACATATAGTATACAAAAAGACCAACAGGTCGTACTGATTATGACCACCGAGCCCCACTAACGCGCCACTATACCGAGGACATTTCGGACATCGACTAGCGGGCCAAGTCTGCTATTTTACATCAAAAAGCCGTTCTAGTGCGATTCTATTACGATAATAAAGCGATTGGTCCTAAACTTTATAACATCACTAGAATAGAACTAGAGTAGAATCGCAATAGGTACCTTTTTTTAGGTAGAGGTAAGGTGAGTGAAGGTGAGGTGAGGTGGGCTGTGTTTAAGGTGGGGCGTTGATGTGGGGGATTAAGGTCGTAGTTAAGGTGGGGGATGTTTTTTTTTTTTTTTTTTTTTTTTCTCTCACTTCTACCATGGGCAGAGCCTAGTTATAACATGATAATCTACTAGCTAAATATCTTTATACTGCTAGCCCCGCAGGGCTTAAGGAACTACTTCAAGAGATGGCGGGGGGCGGGGGCGCAGACCCGTGTTTGCACTATTGATAGTCTCGGCGAACCACGGTAGCGGCTTCCCTGGGCGCACATTCGCGAGCCCATTAGAACCGACCCGTAGTGTCACCGGCCCCGTCCGTATCCATCGTGGCTAGCGCCCCAGGTCCCCGCCATCTCGAACCTAGCTAACTATATCCTCTTTCACCCAAATTCTCTTTTTCATTCCAGTTCTATCATGTATGCTTCTCGCACTTTCACGCTTTCCCGACCTTTCATTCTTTAATCTAAGCTAACTAGTCCTTAAAACTATCATCTTTCATTCTTATTCCTCTAGTACCATACTCGTCACGCTTTTATGCTTCTCGCACTTTCATACTTGCCTTTCATACTGGGGATATTGGGGGTCATTCCTTTTTAGGATAGGGTGGTGGTTTGTTTCTTTATTTATTATCAACATCTCTTAAACTCTATTTACAGTTATTTTCTATACTATTTACAGAATACTAATATTTTTGATAAACAGTTTCTACAATTACTTATAAATTATTTTTGCCTTATATGCCAAATGTGTTACAGTGCTTAATTTACAAATTTATTTTCCTTATTATTACAGTCTCTTAAATTACTTTTTGACAGTTTCATTTACAGCAGTTCTATGTAATCTCTATCATCTTATCACTTTAATGTTTTATCATCTTCTTTTAATTCTTAAATTTATTACAATGTTTCGATTTCATCCCCTTAATATTATGACATTTAACTTATTCTATATACAGATACAGCTGTTTCCTTAATTACTTTCTATCTGATAACTTTTTGCTTCAGAGCAATATACAATTATATTGTCGAACAGAAATTTTACGTATCACTTGTTCCGTTTATTTACGATTTTTATTATTTTATCGCTGTATCTTAAGAACATGTTTCTGTGATTTTGCATGAACATAGGAAAATTTTCTAGTGTGACTCTCAAGTTAGTGATAGTTTCCAACTCCATCCTGTCTTTCGCGTGGATTGGGCAGTCCTGCAACAGGTGGACCACTGTCTCCTCTACCCCGGGCTCGCAGGCACACGATGGGTCCTCCTTACACTTGAAACGTGTCAAGTATTCGGAGAACCCACCGTGCCCTGTCAGCAGTTGGGTTGTGGTGCCGGCGATCGTCATCTTGCGGACGATCCTGTACGCCTCCACTGCGCATGGGAAGAAAAGCTTGGTGACGGAGGCCTGCTCGCCCTCACTGTACCTCTTGTTCCATTCGTCAAGCGTGCCCTGACGTAGGAGACGCTTCACGAATGAAACCGGGTACAGACCGTAGTCCGGTGCCTTCTTCAACTTCAGAGCCGCTTCCTTTGCGAGCTCATCCGCTCGCTCATTACCCTCCAATCCTGCGTGGGCCTTGACCCAGAATAAGGATATCTCCTTACCCTGCCCTGCCAAGATGGATTGCGGCTCTGGCTTGCACTGCCAGGGGATGGAGGGCATGACGGTTTGTAACCGTCAAGAGAGCGGCTCTGCTGTCGCTGAAGACGCCAAACGTGGACGCGCCTCGCCTGAGGGCCTCACTGGCCGCTTTGCATAGCGCCAGGAGCTCGGCCTGATAAACGGTGCAATGGGGCGACAGAGCAAGTTTGAGGGCCTTAATTTCGGCCCGGCTATCCCAAAATGATAGCGCGGCACCGACACGGCCCTCAATCTTGCTCCCGTCCGTGAAGATGCGAATATCAAAACGATTCGCATCTTCCAGCTGCCCCTCGTCTACCAGGCTTGTGAACTCCAATGGCGGATGCTCCGCGGGGTGCGGAGCCTCAATCGCTGGAGACATTCGCTCGACCTCCCAGTCTCCCAGCCATGACTGGCTCACTCCTCTCTTGGCCTCGTATAACGAGGCCACCTCATGAATTCTGAGGTCCAGAGGGAGCAAACCAGCCAAGACCAGCGCCGAGTTCAGAGAGACCGTGCGATATGCCTTGCACAGCTTTTGGGCGAAACCGCGCTGTACCACGTTCAGCTGTTTTTGAACTCCAAGCTTTTCTGCCGATGCGTGCCAAGCACTGGCGGCGTACAATATCGTCGGCTCCACGGCAGCGACGTAGATCGTCCGGATCACCTCGGGGTGAAGCCCCCAGCTGATCCGGGCCATCCGCGCCAGCTTCCGGTAGATGCCGATCGCCTTTCTGCATACGTTGGTGACGTGTGTGTTGAATGTTAGTGCCTTGTCGATGGTCAGCCCTAGGATTTTGATTTCCGTGGACATGCCAATGTCTATCCCGCCCATGTTGAGGCGTGGGACATCGTACTTAAGCTTCCGCGTGATTACCATCGCACTGGTTTTGTGCGGTGCGAATTTCAGCTTGTTTCGGATGCCCCACTCCCGCACATACCCGAGAGAGGCATTGGCGTGTCCCTCGACTTCCAGAGCTGTATCTCCGTCAAACATAAGCACCACGTCGTCTGCGAAAGCCTGCGCATACACACCCATTCGCTCAAGACCTTTCAGAAGTGGATTCAGAAGCAGGTTCCACAGTAAGGGACCTCCAATCGACCCTTGGACGCACCCCTTATCCGTGGAGCGGCTGTGTTCCTCACCGGCGTACCGGACCCTCACCTTCCTGTCGCTAAGGTAGCTGCCGATTACTCGCCTCAAGTTTGCCGGACACTTTTCCTCAGCCAGTCGTACCTTTATAGCCGGCCACCAGGCGCTGTCGAAGGCCCCCTCTATGTCCAAGGACACCATAGTGACTATCCTCTTTTGACGGAGTTTAGCCACTATGTGTCCCATTAGGTCATAGAGGGCGTCTTCGGTGCTTTTCTGGGGCATAAAGCCGTACTGGCGGGTACTCATCCGCGGCAACAAATGATACTTGAGTCGAGCAATCACCATCCTCTCGTACACCTTTCCCAGAACCGGTAGTAGACGGTCTGTACGATTTGGGAACGGTGTACGAGTCCTTGCCAGGCTTCTTCAGCACCACCACCACCGCTTCCTTCCATATCTTAGGAAAGTAGCCGTGATGGAGGCACTGATTCAGCAGCTTCAGGAAGAGTGAGGGGTCGGCCCCAATGGCTCGGGCACAGATGTCGGCTGTAAAGCCGTCCGCCCCCGGTGCTTTTTTCGGGTTAAATCTCTGAATTGCATCGAACAGTTCGCCCACCGTAAAAGGTGGGTCATCGTCATGATGATCCTCTATTGCTTTTACGGCGGTTTCGCGTATCTGTCGATGCGCCTCAGTGTCCTCCTCAACTCGGTCCTCCGGATAGAAGGTTCGAGCGAGGAGTTGTGCTGAGCCCCTAGCGTCCAAATAGGTTCCATTATGGATTAATAGTCGATCTTCTTCCCTCACTGTGGCCCTTCCTATCACTCTATACACCCCTTCCCAGATGCCCTCCCTGTCCTGCTTTCCGCAGAAGTTCTTCCAACTTTCGACCTGTGCCTTTTTTACTTCAGATTCATACATCTCCTTGCATTCTAGGTACTCCACAACCACCATTTGACGTCGATCAGGCGCTGCATTCCTGATCCGGCGCCTTTTGGTATTCACGTCCCTTTTCAGGGAGGCTAACCTCTCCGACCACCACGGCATAGTTTGGAGCTGTTTTGTGCGTTTCTTTGGGATGGCTTCCACACAGGCCTCCTCCACTGAGCATGAGTACTCGACAGCTGTGCTTTCCAGATCTTCTGTACTTGCCAGCTGCCGAGCACCCAGGCCCCGTAGCGAGAACTCCTGTGCCAGCTTCGTCTTGAAGCCATCCCAATCTGCCTTTCTTGTGTTGTATCGCCTAGTGGTACGCTGTATTTGCGTACCACTGGCCCGCTCTAGGTTTAAATTAAAAACTATGCAGTTGTGGTCGGAGCTGATGAGCCCTTCGCGAACCCTCCAGCCGTCGGTCAGGGTGAGCACCTCGCTCGTGCAGGACGTGACGTCAATGTAGCTGTGGAACCTCTTTCCACCCCTATACGTGTCGAAAGTTGGAATACTCCCGCTATTCAGGACATGGAGGTCCATCTGTACGAGAGCATCCATCAGTTGCTCCCCCCTCTTGTTTTCGAACGGGTGCCCCCACCAGGTACTTTTTGCATTTGCATCGCCTCCAAGAAGAAGGCGTTGGCCACCAATCTCACGCCTCACCTTCCGCAGCTGCTCTAGACAGGGCTCCAAAGGCGTCTTTGGCTCGCAATAGTAGGACGCCAGCGTGATCTCCCAGGCACTGGTCCGGATCCCCACCACACACACATGGTCTGTGGTGAGTTGCGGGTACTGCAAGACGTCCAGCGTCGCGTCAAACACGACGATGGCCGCCTTAACAGTCCCTTCTCCTTGCCCAGTGTTCTGGAAGACCCTGACGCCCTGGTATGCCCCCATAGCCCTTCCCGATCCCACGTAGGGCTCCTGTACCAGGGCAACCGCGATCCCAAGTCTTGAGGCCTCAATCATGAGGTCTTTGGTGGCCTGCGTCCTCTTCTGGAGGTTTGCCTGCATGAACCTGTATGGAGGCTTGTTCCCCGGGGTGCCCTCAGCAATATTGAATGGATGCCCTCGCTATCCCATCCCATTTCTCTCTCACTGGGCACATGTCGTCGAAGGCGCTGTGCCTCGTGTTTCCCAGCCTCTCCCTTCTGCAGTTGCAGCAGGACGGCTGTGCTCCGACGGCATACTCAGGGCAGTTTGCCCTTAAGTGGGTCCCACCGCAATGGCTGCAGGTGGGCTCTGCCGTCTTGCAGAACCGTCTGCTATGTCCGTACCCTAGGCACAGGGAGCACTGCATTAAAGGTGTTTGATCTGCAACCCTAATGGGCTGCAGATCAACATGCAGTCTCCCTGCGTCCAGGGCACGGGACCATACTGCAGGGGAGACCCTGAGAACCACGTGACACGTGTGAGGGTTTCGTGCCGTCCTCCGGTAAAGTACGGCCATCCTGTCCTGCTCTGTAATCAGGCCACTGAAAACCTCACGGTTTCGTGCCCTGATCTTTTCGAGCAGGACTTCGTCCTTGTGGACCTTAAGGACGCCGTACAGGACGAGCAACGGGTCCCTGTTTTTTATTTCTTCGACGCAGAGGCCTTTCCCCCCGAGCCTCTGCTGTGCCCTCTCTCTTTCATCCTTCGTCTTATATCCAATAATCACCTTTCTATCTTTCGACTTTCGTACCCTTTCTACTTTCACCCATTCCTGATCCTCATCCGCTATTTTCCTCAGCCTTTCCATGACCTGCTCTCCGGTGTCAGTGTCCACTTCCGAGGTTACCACCATAGAGTGTAACACCGTTGGTTTTATTGTTGGTTGGCGGTTATAACCCCCCGCCGCACCGGCGTATGTGGCAGGTCCATTCATCACTCTCTCTCTCTCTGTTTCATCTTGTTTCTCTATTTTTTCTTTCACTTCTTCTATCATTCTAACATTTTCTTTCATTAAATTTTCTCTCATACTCTCTCTTGCTTTCTCTCTATCATCTTGTTTCCCAATCTTGTCTCTCAACTCTTTCATAATTCTTTGGTTTTCTTTCAAAATTCTTTCATTCTCTTCCATCTTTCTTAAAATCTCCTCATTGGAGTCTGTCATACTCGCACTCTTTCTCTCATTCATATTTTCACTCATTCAGGTGGGGGATGTTAGTGTGGGAGGGGTTAAGGTGGGGGAGGGGTTTTGATAGAGCTAAGGTGGGGTTAAGGGGGATTAAGGGTGGGTATGGTAGGGTTAATGTGGGGGGTTAATGTGGAGACCATAACACCCACCTTAACCCCCCCTTAACCCACCAACCTTAACGCAACCTTAACTCGCCATCTTAACCCCCCACCTTAACCCCCACCTTAACCTCACCGTAACCCCCTATATGCGTAGTCGCGTATTATGTGAGACGGGCTAGTGGCCGCTTGTTTTTTTTGGTAGTCTCGTAATGTTATCTCGTAGTGGGTTAAGGTGGGGGGGTTACGGGAGAGGATGGTGGGGTTAAGGTGGGGGTTAAGGCTCTTAAAAGTTCAGTATATAAAATATAAGGTCGTCGGTACAATTTGTCAATTTCGGTAGTCGCGTATTTCACTACAGCTCTATTGTAAGACCGATAGAAGTCTACTGGTCGACCGATGTTCGCTCGCCGGTTCTATCGACCTATATGCGTAGTCGCGCCTATAGAGATGTTTGTGCGACACCGCTAACCTAACCATCCAGCTGGAAAATTATAAAACTAACTCTATAGAACTGCGTAGAGGTGTGACAAGGCGATGTTATCTCGCCTAAGCTCTTCACTAATGCGCTTGAGGACATATTCAATAATTATGCTGAATTGGGAAGGGTTGGGTGTGAACATCAGCGGCGTGCGCATCTTGCACCTTCGGTTTGCCCACGATATCGTCGTAGTAGCGGAGACGCTGAAACAGTTAGGCAGAATGCTGCACAGCCTAAATGGAGCATCTCGACGAGTTGGTCTCGGTATGAACTTGGATAAAACCAAGGTCATGTTCAATGAACACGTCACACCGGAACCAATCTACGTCGAAGGATCGAGGCTGGAGGTTGTCCAAGAGTATACCTACCTTGAAAGAACCTGGACATGGAAGTCGCCACAAGGATCCGGCGGGGCTGAGTTTTCAATTCGCCTATACCGCAAAGCCTGAAGACGAAAGTCTACAACCAGTGCGTTCTATCCGTTATGACTTACGGTGCCGAGACGTGAACACTTACGGGGTTGTTGGTCCGCGAACTTAAGGTCTCGCAGCGAGCTATGGAACGAGTTTCTCTAAGGGATAAATTTCGGAATGAGGTTATCCGGCAGAGAACTAAAGTGGTCGTCATAGCTCGCAGAATAAGCACTTTAAAGTGGCAGAGGGCCGGCCACATCAGCAGAAAACAGACGGCCGATGGAGCAAGCGAGTTCTGGAGTGAAGACCCAGACTTGGCAAACGTAGCGATTACGTCCACACGCCAGATGGGCCGACGATCTGGAAAAGGTCGCAGGCTGGGACTGGATGCGAAAGGCACAGAATCGTGTGTTGTGGCGTAAATTGGGAGAGGCCTACGTCCAGGAGTGGACTGCCATAGGCTGATTTGATTGATTGACATAGCATGTACTGTAAGTTTTCATGTGTATGTATGGCATGTTTTACATACAGTACATACACATGAAAACTTACAGTATTTGCACAGTAATTACATTCAAATTGACGGGTGGTCAATGTATGAATGCAAGCAGCAAACAAGTCCTAGGAAACATAGCCGATGTTTCTCAAATAGTGGTTACATAAAAGCGTCTTAAAAGTTGCTAGACTTTGGGCACGTTTGATAGACACTGGCACTGCATTCCATAACCAAACTGCTTGAACGGAGAAGGATTTATCCATGATGTTAGTGCACTGATCTGTATTAATAACACAATACAGATCAGTGAGTTAGTGGAAGGACCATGCATCTTCAATCTCAGGTTTCGCGACGATCTCATAGTATGAGATCTCGTATTAGAACGACCTTCACCGAGCTGGTTAATGAATGAAAAGTATTTCAATAAATAAATTGCAAATGGGTTGCCTAAAAAAATTCATTCCTGATTCAGAGTATTGTCACCCGTTCCCGTTACATTTACTCCTGTCGCTTTGCGTTTACTCCCGTAGCGTCGCGTCGTAATATTCATTATATGTGAGAGAGAGAGAGTGTTTTTTTTTTATACCACTAAGGTGGCAGACAAGCATACGGCCCACCAGAAGGACTGGTGGTCACCGCAGCCTATGAACGTTTGCAACTCCAGAGGCGCCACACTCGCGCTGCCGACCCTGTAAAAACCTTCTTAGACCCCTTTTGAAGAACCCCTTAATGTAGGCGTTTGGGAAAACCGAGGCAGGAAGATCATTCCACAACCTAAGCGTGCGCGGAAGAAAACCTCTACCGGATCTAACCGTGCTCTGGACGTAGGGTGTGAGGATGAAATCCCTGCCTATGGCGAGCGGTGCGATGATAGAAGGTAGCCGTGGGCATCATGTCAAACAATTCCTCAGAGCACATACCATTGTACAGGCGGTAGAACACGCATAAGGAGGCAAAGTCTCTCCTGTCGCGAAGAGGTCCTACACCACCTGTCAGTATAGGATCGTTGACAACTCTCACAGCTCGCCTCTGCACCGAGTCAAATGGACGAAGCCAATATTCAGGTGCCCCCGCCCAGAGGTGACAGCAGTACTCCATGTGTGGCCGCACTTGCGACTTATAGAGAAGCAGTGTTTGCGCCGCAGTAAAGTACCGCCGCGCCCTGTTGAGCACACCGAGCTTCTTGGACGCCAGCTTGGCCTTGTCCTCCAAATGACTGCGGAACTGAACGTCACTGGAGATGTCAACACCAAGGATCCCTATACTTTTAGAGATGGAAAGAGATGTGCCCTGGAATTGTGGCGTTACAGTAATTGGGGCTTTCTTAGCGGTGAAGAAACACGCCTGTGTCTTGGAGGGATTGAACTGGACAAAGTTTTGTCTACCCCAATCGGACACTCAAGTAAGAGTAGCCTCGATTTCGGACACAAGCTGTCCGCGACTTTCTTCTACTGCGTCCCGAGAGATACCGGGGCGGCCTGTGTAACAAGTGTCCCCTGTACTGTCGTCCGCATAACAATGAATGCCGTCAATAGACAACATGTCATTGATATGCAGCAGAAACAGGGTAGGGGACAACACTGAGCCTTGCGGTACTCCAGCGTTAATGACCATGCAGTCAGAACAGCTGCCGTCGACAACAGCCCTGATGCTTCACCTCAGAGATGTTAGGATCTGAATATGCACGAGCCATGGTCCAGGCTCTGTAGGCAGATTCTTTCAG
Organism: Miltochrista miniata; assembly: GCA_933228765.1. Taxonomy (NCBI): domain Eukaryota; kingdom Metazoa; phylum Arthropoda; class Insecta; order Lepidoptera; family Erebidae; genus Miltochrista; species Miltochrista miniata. The sequence continues at coordinate 25,381,970 of OW121747.1, forward strand.
CATCAAAGCTTCTCTGCAGAGCCGATTGAACCACGGTCGCTTTTTTGCTCCTACAGGGATCCAGCGGTTGGGAATGTAGCACTCCATGCCCTCCAAGATCTCCCTCAAGATCAGCGACTGCTGCAGCGCAGGAATCCAGATCGTCTGAGGCAAAACAAAGCCGCCTCCACGGGTACGACGCGAAGAACTCCCGCAGTCCATTCCAGTCTGCTGACTAATAGTGCCACACATGTCGCCACTCCTTGGGCCGAGGTGGTTCAGGCCTTGCGAGAGGCACATGCGCCCGAATGATACAGTGGTCCGACGATCCGAGCGGAGCATCCGGAGGTCCAGCAATGCACTATGCTCGTTCACCTTGTCTGGTATCCTCGTATGGGATTTGACCAGTTGGGAGAACCCATAGGTCAGGGCAAATTCTTGTGCAGCTTTCCCCGCAAAGTTGGTTATCCGGGAGCCCAACCAGTCAACATGATGACCGTTGAAATCCCCCAGAATCACAATCTCCGCAGAAGGATACTGCTCAATCACCTTGTCAGTCGATTGTTGCAGGTGGTCAAAAAGGCGAACTGTGTCCGTGTTACCGCTGTGAGACCTGTACACGCACGCGTAGATCCGAGTGTGGCCCCCGTGATCCACGCGCGCCCATAACGTAGACAGGTCCCTGTCTTCAAGGCTTGTAAGACGGCGACAGCAGACATCATCACGGACGTACATACATACCCCGGCTTTCGGCTTGAAGTTGTACTCAAGCTTATAGCCAGGGTACATTAAGTAGGATGTATCGCCCGGGCATGAAATCTACGTCTCCGTCAGGAAAAAAAGGGTCGGCTTCGCAGTTTCGAGATGGTGGTGGACTACGTTGAGGTTCCTGTGCATACCTCTGATGTTGCAAAGGCCCGTGTAAAGTGTGGACTACGAAGCCGCTGTGTATCATACGTTTTTCTCTTTTCTCCTTTAGCCAAGAGTGTGAGAACGAGAGATGATTCTCGTTGCATAATTTTACGAACAATCTTGTTTGATAGGGAGGTTTCAGGTCGCATTATTAAAGAAGAAAATTGATTTCCATTAAAATCGTTATTGTGAACCCACCCTAAAAGATGGATGCATGCTGTTGCGGACCTTTCTTTAGAACTTTTTAAGAGGAACAATTTTGTAGTATATTATTTTTACGGGAACACAAAAAAAATCCGAAATTGTTTTTCCGAATTACAATATTCCGATGTTCAAAATTCCGAATATTATAATTCCTAAGAAACAAAGCTCCGAATATTCAAAAGGACGATATTCATTTATCCGAAAGTCATAAGTACGAATTTTTATTTATCCTTATTTCATTAGTATGAATAATCAAAAGACCGGACTGTTATTTTCCCGAAAAACATTATTCAGAATTTCAAATATCCGAAAATTCACTGTTTAAGTTTTTTTAATAAAGTACGGTCAAGTCTAACTACCGAAGATATTATTTCCAAGTGAGTGGAAGGCAAACGACAAAACAAAAAAAAACCACGATGGCTAAGGCCGGAGCTCCGCTCCGCTTCGCTATTGCTTTAGCCTTTTAACCTAACCTATCCGAGTCGAGGTGTTAGCCATAATAAGTGAATGGTTAACACCCCGACTCAGAGTACCCCGACTCGGATAGGTTTGGAAGGCAAACGACAAAACAAAAAAAAACCACGATGGCTAAGGCCGGAGCTCCGCTCCACTTCGCTATTGCCTTAGCCTTATAACCTAACCTATCCGAGTCGAGGTGTAAGCCATAATAAGTGAATGGTTAACACCCCGACTCAGAGTACCCCGAGTTAACACCCCGACTCAGAGTACCCCGACTCGGATAGGTTAGGTTAGAAGCCATCGTGGTAGCCATCGTGGTTTTTTTTGTTTTGTCGTTTGCCTTCCACTCACTTGGAAATAATATTTTCGGTAGTTAGACTTGACTATACTTTATTAAAAAAACGGGTGGAATCGAAAACATAAATAATCGTCTTTAATGATAAGTTTTCGGGTTAAAACAGGAACGGGTGGAAACGACATTCACCCTTCGTATTTATGATATTTCGGATTTTTGATAATCGGAGTTCGTATTTATAATATGGCGGATTTTTAATGATTCGGAATTCAACGGGTCGGTTTCTTGAAATTCGGCATTCTGACAGTCGGAATTGTAAACATTCGGAATTTTAAAATTATGACTTTTAATAAAAAGGATTTATGAAACATCGGATTTTTTGACTTTCGGGATTTCGCATCATTCGGACTTATGAAATTCGGAATTATGAAATTCGTGATTGTGACTTTCGGAATTAAGTTTTTCGTATTAATGTAGTGTACCCTATTTTTACACAACTTTAACTATTTACTATGAGAACCCTTTGAGAACTTCCGTTCGCTCGCGCGATGGTATATAGCCTATAGCCATCCTCGATAAATGAACTATCGAACTGTAAAAGAATTTTTGAATTCCAACCACTTCTTCCTGAGATCCTAGAGTTCAAACAAACAAACTAACAAACAAATTTCAGTCTGATTCATTCAGACGTTAGAGCGTGATTGAGTAACAAATATTCAAACATCTTCACAAACTTTTGCATTTGTAATATTAATAGGACACGTCTATCAAAAATGGTTCTGGCGGGTATCTGATTTCAAGCTTCATTTCATCGTCAGTCTGAAAACATCACGAAAAAATACCGTAAGCTATTAATTACACTTTATCATTAAATCACTTGAAAAATCGTGTCCGTATGAGTTAAGAGGCTATGTCACCTTTTTAAATGAAGCTTACGCCCATATATCTACAAGTATTTCAGTTTCGATGAGAAATTTAAGAAACTCCTCAATCGAGATTTATGGCTTGAGGACCCACTTTGACACAAATATAACTTTTTACCCGAACTGCCGAAGAAAGCAGGGTAATATTTTTCTAGACTATGTTTGTATGTCCAATTCTTTGTCACGTCCTACAGCCTGAACGCTTGACGGATTTTGTAGTGATTGTTGTGAGTGACACCAGGTACATTAAAATGTCTAAAAATCAAAATGGCAGACTTATGGCACTAAAATGAAAATGTTTAATTTTTTTCTTGTACGCTCTACAGCCTTAACGGCTTAACGGACTTTGACATACAAGGTGTCGTTTGTTTCGTCGTGATTGTGTGAGTGACACCAGGGTATAATAACATTTAAATGGCGGATTTTAGGCGCTATAATTATTTGACTGCGGAGGGCGCATAAACTACTGAACCGATTTTGATGCGGTTTATGTGTTAATAAGGCCTTGGTAAGACTTAAATTCTTACATTTGTTTGATTGCAATCGGTTGTGTATCACCGGAAATATGACGATATTATTTGTTTATAAGGTCTTGGTCAGACCTAAAATCTTATCAATACATATAATAAAATCGTAACAGGTCGCTGTCTGTACATGGAAGATAAATAAGAAAAAATATTATAGGGGGGCTTTATGAACGCAATAGAACCCAAAACAATGATTTTTAGAATTTTTGTCTGTTTGTCTGTTTGTCTGTATGTCTGTAGGTCTGTATATCTGTTTGTCTGTACGGTTGTGCACGCTAATCTCAGTAACCGCTCAACCGATTGCAATGGTTTTTTTTATTTTGTTGAGGTTTGCTCCAGTTAACATTTAGCGTTTGTTTTATGTAAATCGATTTAGAAATAAAAGAGTTATAACACTTTTAAGAATCAGATATTTTAAAAAATTTAATTGTAGGGGTTTCTTTGAATGTGAGTGAACCTAAACTGGCGTGTTGGCTTAATCATAAAAGAGCTTAATGAATAATAACGCCTTCGGCGCGAACTGAATTGTTTAAAAATAGACTTAATCATTAAGCTCTTTTATGATTAAGCAAACAGATTGATGACTCTGATGAAGAAATACCTTTCCTTTCATACACTTTGTGTGACGTAAACGAAGTTGCGGGCTCAGCTAGTATAATATATGTTTAAGTGCAATCGAATGAGCAGAACCGGAAATATGACCATAATTTTGGAAAGGTCCCTTCACTACACGAAAATTAATAACTCCACTACTATTATAACTAAAAAGTTTTAAATAAACTTAATTATTAAGAATACAAAAAATTCGACTGCCAAGTAAACATACAACTGAAAAGCAAGAAACAAGCTCTACATTTCTTTTGTGATTTTCTTTACCTACTTAGGTACTGTTTTACTTTGTCGGACACATTTGCAGGCGGGAACAAGCTATGGGAACATGTAGCTATTTTGTAAACCACCACTCGCCTCAATTCATACGGACACGAAATTCCGGTTATCCACCCCATTGGGTGCATATTTTGGGGTGGATTAACGGACTAATTCGAAAAATCAACCTATGCCTAAAGCAGACCAAACACACCCGCTACATTCATACGTTTTCCCCTCCTCCTACAGCTTCAGGCTCTATAAGCGGATCTTGTAAAGGCATATTTAAGGGTTGTTATCTGAACCTTGGACCGCCCCGTGTAGCGACGGGGCCCCGTGTGGCGACTAAGGGAACATCTTCGCAAAACGATCCATTGCGTGGAGAAGGATACCTCTAAATCTTAGACCATATATCACGGGACTAGCCTTTGCGAACCACCGCATACAAAAATATTCTGCTAGTTTTCATAGCGGGTGAAGGGGGAAACACAAAGACATATAAAATTGCATTATATTTAAAAGTGTATTAATCGACAAACGCGTAATGGCTGTTGTGTGTTAATTTTTATTGTACAGTCAACTACAATGAAATGTACTAGTTTAATCATATAAAATGATGTACTGATGTACAGTGCTTTTTATAAAGCCAAAAGACCAAATGGTCTATTGGCTTGGCAGAAAACAATGCTTAAGTAAGGCGCATCCTGTGGTTAGATGATCTAAGCTCTAAATGGAACCCGGTTGACAGTAAAATGACAATCGCTTAACCAAGTTGAAGGCCTTATGGGCGGCTTGAAAATTTTTAACTGCGGGTCTTCACGACCAGCGCCTGTCCATTTCAATACGGCAATAGGCGCACCACCTATTATGTGGGACATAAAACTATATGATGAAATGTGGGCGTATACCTACTATGCCCCTGCCTACACCTTCGTGGACAAAGGCGTCACTATGTATGTATGTTAGCTTGAAGGATATTGTCAGTAGTTCTTTCAAGTAGCCATTATTCGTTGAAGCCTATCCACCAGGAACGTCGCTGATGAACTAAATAATTATGTAGATCGACCAGGTGAAGTATGGACGTGTGATGTTTAAAATATATGTTTGGGCGTAGGTATGTAAAAAGGGTCGTCCTGGGACATCCTTCCGAGGGCTTACCCGGGGCTCCCAACCACAGGCTGTTGGGAGTTACGTGAGGTTTTTTAGTCGGTAAGAGTCCGGCATAACATCCTCTGAGGATTTTCCCTCACGTAGAAAAAAAAAGGTATGTAAAAAGGGTGGCATATATCTCAGGGGTTGCTCTCGAATTTGATAGAAGCGCTTATTTCAGAGGATGATAAGAGTCTTCCTGTCTGTCTTCACTTCCATTGTTTATCTCAGTGTCTTTTGAGTTGCCTTCATACCTTGTCTGGGCTTGGATCTGAAGTCAGCGTTTATTGGCAGATAGGAGCACCTTTGATACAGACTCCGTATATCGGCTTTTATGGGGGCGACTGTCATCTGACCTCCCGACTTCCTAAAGACCATTGTACGTAGGCCTATACGTGCACCACTTGTAAATGAATTTGACCCAGTTCTTGGTGGGGGCCCCTGTACAGCTGTTGATTACGGCACTGAAAATTAAACACGATCATAAAAAATAAACAAACAGTATCTGATACCGCTTCGTCCCAAATACCTCATGAACGAAATCTTTTTCTTCAGTTAGATAATAGTTAATATTATTAATAATACATGACATTCGTAATTTGTACTAGCTAACTGACCATTGAAAGTACAATGAATGGAATATTATTTCCATTTATACTTTCAAAATTATATAACAAAATGAATGTAAGTTAACTTGGGCAAAACTAAAAAATGAAAAGCAACATGCAAACACATGTAACTTCCGTATGTGCCACTCATAGATGAATGCAATAATAAAATAACTGTGTTTAAGGTTTCGTAACTTATTTTTGTAGAAAAAGAAAAATAGAAGCCTTTTGAGTTACGTTGCGTAGTGAACTCAGCCACGGAAAATTACAAAACGAAAAACAAAACTTTGTAGAAAGTCGCCTGTCGTTCGTTTTAGCAATAGTCGCTCTAGTCACTTAGTATTGTTTCATTTTGTAATTTTGTTGTCTTCAAAAGCTATTGTGTTGATCTTTTCTTGAATACGAGTGATATAACAGTGTCCAATAATTACAATACCTCTCCTCAACAACATTTCTTGTAAGGATAGGTTAGAAATAAGGATGAAATAAGAACACTTTCAATATTTTATTTTAAATTAACAACAAAATATAATATTAACAACAACAACTACCCGTATTTTCCGGGATTTCACAACAATCGTTTATAAAATAATTATCACGGTCACGTACAGAAAGATATGTCAAACTTTAAGACCTATAATTAACTTGTGGCTTATAGAATACATATTTAAAGTACCTAATAAGACTTTATATTTGATGCTGGCTACTATTCGACTGGTCGTGAATAGCTTAAGATTGTTACTGCTGTCTTTTTGTTATGTACTGTCTATATAATATCTCAAATTATGTATCTTGAGTACAAAATTTGTCTTTGTATGTCTGTCTGCTATATACAAGGCCACAGTATCTATACGTAATGAGGTCGCAAGTTATTCTATACATCTTCTTAACTATTTTATAATACTGCCGTATCACGTAATGCGTTGACTCAGATACTTGATTTCGTGGTCATTCCCATCATATCTGGGCTGAATTAACTTGCAGGCTATGTACAAATAAACCTAGACCTTAACTAGAACGCGCCATGGCTTCCAATGTCTGAGCCGTAGTCATCTATTCCGGAAAGAGCGTACCCGCCGTGGTCACCGCCTTCGAAACTGACTGGGGATTCACCAAAGCCTTCGTGGGACTCTTCCGCTAAGCCCCAGCCGTGACCTCCTCCTCCGTGACCTATAAAAAATTCAGATGCGTTATGTAGATCAGGTGTGTGTATTATTGTAAGTTAATTCTTTAATATTATGTACATAATTATCCTGTGCCGCACTGAACTCCCGCGCACCTAAACTGCAGAACGGATTTTTAAACTATTTTTGGTAAGGTAGAGGTACGTATTTCCGTCAGTGTCCCAGTAGCCGTCAACTAGTCAGTTTTTACATTTTTGCACAATTCTGCCAATAATGAACTAAATTTTGTGAATGGCAATATAATCTTAATAACATTTTGCACAATAATAGTGGCAACACTGACAAAAAAGTCCAATGGCGTCGAAACTATGCAACAACAAAAGTGCGCGTATAAAAAGTTTACAGAAAGTTCGAAGTTTTGTTACTAAACTACGGAATCAACATATGGCGTTGATAAGCTCCCACAGGCTATACGGGTCGCTATAAAGTAAGAATGTTATTTTTTTTTAGTATTTAAGTAAATTATCTAGCAGTATTAGACAAAAGTTGCTTGGAATTTAACTGAAAAGTAAATATTTTCACTTTTGACATCTATAGGTACTCACAATTCCCTACATGTCCCAGTTACCGACAAAATCATAGGTATTTTTGACGGTTATTGGTACGTGCATTAATACAGTAAAATCTCTTGCACCAAAAACCGTCATTGTATACTTATTGACTTGTAATAAGGGTCATTTTTCTTTGAAATAGTATTATACATCCTTGTCGGACACTGGAACAGATAATAATGTTGTACCTAAGCCCGTCATGTTTCTTATTGCCATGTAATTAGTCTCATTTCTCTTTGACAAATTATTGAAATTATTCTCTACCGTGTATTTTTTAACTACGTAAATTTGATTGCTTTTCTAAAATCGGCTTATCCACTTACATTCGTATTATCATTATTAGACATACGATACAATACGAAACATTTTCAAGACTAAAAGGCCGATCATAAACTTTATGAATTTTGGCACCTATAAAGCCCGACGCACATGGCGGGGCGAGCCAGTCTTTTTGGCCGCAAAGCAATAAAGTCCGCGCAGGCCGCGCCTGCCTGCGCCTGCCCTCGCCTACCCTCGCCTGCGCGCGCCTGCAGGCGAGAGCAGGCGAGGGCAGACGAGGCGCGGGCTTTTTGCCTTTTATGTGCGTTGGTAGTATTGGATTCGCTCCCCGCCCCGCCCCGACATGTGTGTCGCGCCTGAGTGTCCTAGGGAAGGTTAACGTATCACAATAACTTAAATCCACGTTGGTAGAGCTGTGAGCTGTTGTCTGTTTCGGTTCGCTTGTGTGGATATGGATTGTTGCCAGTTTTTTTATAATATATTGTCTTTTAAGATGGTCATAATCTCACCATTGAAACCAAGTCGAGTGTTTTGGTTTCGATTTCTACACTTTTGGTCTAAGATATGTTTTAACAAATAAATAGTTTATTGGTAAGGGAATAGCATGTGCAATGTTTTAATCTACATGTTATTTAACTTTTATCATATAGTATATCGTATGTATATATATCATTAAGTATATCGAATAACAGACGACAGTGTCTAGCACTAGTTATAAATAGTAATTCCTACAGATTACCAGATTTACTAGCAGTACGGGGTGGCACCGTCATAGCGACATTAAATGATACTACGTATGTGTTGTAAGGTTACTTGGTCGTGTACCAAAAATAAAATAAATACGTTCAGTAGTTTATTCACACCATTGATTATTCTCTTTCTGTAATTTTGCTCATGATGTAATTTTTTGATGACGTAAAGCTGCAAATTTGTGGTATCAAATATGTGCGGTGCAGCGGTGACGGCGTCGTCAAAGAAACGCTCTTTGAAAAAGCCACCACACCACCCGAAATAAATTTGAATAACTGATATTTTTATAATTAACATCGCTTGGATTTTTCATATTTTATTAAATATTTATGGTGCTGTTAATTAGATTAAAATCATATTATTTAATATAAGCTGTGGTTTGCTTTAATGTCGTTATGTCAGCGCCACTTCGTATATAGGTAAATGTAGTACTTCTAAATCTAGGTGTGCTGTGTGTTAGTGAATGTAAAAGTTCAAGGTAGCGGATGAGCCAGCGTTCCACCTGAAATTCAAAGATTTTCAGGAAACGTTACTCTTATTACAGGTAATCATGAACGAAAAGCAAAATGTCATGGTTAAGGCTATAGAAGCAGTAAAAAATGGAGCCACCATTTCAGCTGCAGCCAGACAGTTCGGTGTTCCACGGACAACGTTAACTGATAAAATACGTGGACGCTATCCAGTAGAATGCTCCAAGGGACCGGCTACAGTCCTATCAAAAGATGAAGAAAATCATTTAAAACGATGGTATATTTTTATGGCTGATAGTGGATTTCCAATAACAAAGGCTCAGTTGTTAGATAGTGTTAGTCTACTAATAAAAAAAATGCAGCGAAATAACCCGTTTCAGAATGGCAGACCAGGTCGTCACTGGTTTGAAGCATTTATAAAGCGTCACCCAGAGGTAGGACAAAGAGTAGCCCAATATTTAACTCAAACACGTGCGTTAGTAAAAGAAAATAATCTTAGAATGTGGTTCAAAGAAGTCGAGGATTATTTTGAATCGAGTCAACTTCAAGAAGTGATTAAAGATCCACGTAGGATTTTTAACTGTGACGAAAGTGCTTTCTTTTTGTCGCCATCAGACAATAAAGTATTAGCAAAACGTGGAGCAAAAAATGTTTTTAATATCATCCCCAGCAGTGAAAAAGAGTGTGTGACAGTCCTTATCACAGCGAACGCTGCTGGGGAATTAGCACCTCCAATGGTCTTGTTTAAGTTGAAATCAATACCTCATAAAATTTCTAAAACGGCACCTAATAATTGGGGATTGGGGTTCACGCCAAAAGGCTGGATGACTGGCGAGTCTTTTTACGAATACATTACCAATGTGTTTTATCCATGGCTATTAAAAAGTCAAATTCCACTGCCAATAATTTTTTTTCTAGATGGCCATTGCTCGCATACCACACTGCCACTAAGCAATTTTTGCCGTGAAAAAAAAATACAGCTAGTTGCGCTATATCCCAACGCGACTCATATCTTACAACCAATGGACGTAGCTGTATTTCGGCCTTTAAAAAGAATATGGAAAAAAACGTTTATGATTGGAGAAACGATAATCAGTTTGCTAAGCTTAAAAAAGAAAATTTTTGTCCGCTCTTAGATAAAACTCTTAAACAGTTGGATCCTATGTCGATTAAAAATGGGTTTCGCAAATGCGGGCTCTCACCTTTTGATGCAAATAGCGTCGATTACTCCAAGTGCATTACGAGCCATCCAAAAACATTAACTAAATCAGATAATAATGACCCAATTCCGTTAGAAACCACTGCCCATTTCAAATTCTTGGAATCTCAAATTAGTTCTGAAAACCTCAAAGCTTTTTATACTAATAAGGGTTCGACTTGGAAAGGTGATAAATCCTTAGAAGGGTTGTTTTATGTCTGGAGACAAATGCAAGCTCAAAATAATTTACCTTCGGCTAGTACTTTCGCGCGTTCAACGCAGGTGATTGCTCAAGAAACATCAAACATTGACGAATCCTTTGGTAACTTCACGGGTCTGACTAATATTTTGGATTTATATGAGATCAGCGACTTAGTAGTTGAAGATGATAGACATCCAAAAAATATGGGGAAAATTGAGGTATATGAAAATTTGGATGGAACGTTAACGAAAATCATGGACTTGGACATCCCACCCAATGAGCGTTCACAGACAAATTTCGAAGAAAAAAGTGATACTATTCCTAAACTAGGCACGGTAATGAACACACCCCATTCATCATGTCAAGTACTCCGGACACAAGGCTCAAAACCGATATATATTACGTCTAGTAAAACCATTACAACGGACAATGAGACTAAAACTACACGCTCGTTATCATCTTACCTGGACTTGAGTCCAATTTCTGTTCAATTAATACCGACACAGGAAGAAATGCCAACCATGACCCAGACATTATCTAACAATGAACCCCTATATATAACAACTCCAAATAAAGTAACTAAAAGAATAATAACTTCTGATGATACAGTTCCTGACTACGCACAAACAATAGAAAATATTACACACTGCGACACACCGCCATGTACGACCGTACTACAAGCACTATCTGAACATGACCAATGCAACCAACCAAAAATAACTGGATACTATGGGACAACTGACAATGAGACTAAAACTACACGCTCGTTATCTTCTTACTTGGACTTGAGTCCAATTTCTGTTCAATTAATACCGACACAGGAAGAAATGCCAACCATGACCCAGACATTATCTAAAAATGAACCCCTATATATAACAACTCCAAATAAAGTAACTAAAAGAATAATAACTTCTGATGATACAGTTCCTGACTACGCACAAACAATAGAAAATATTACACACTGCGACACACCGCCATGTACGACCGTACTACAAGCACTAACTGAACATGACCAATGCAACCAACCAAAAATAACTCGATACTATGGGGATTTAGTTGTGCCTACACCATTTAAAGACGCTTTATTTTGGCCTGAAACACCTAGTAGCGTTATAACATCAGATAGATGGCAGATTTTTGCCCAGAAAAAAATAGAAGCAAAAACAAAAAAAGAGGAAAATAAAGGAAAAGCAAAGTCTAAAAAAAGTAAACTTGGAAAAAGCAACAAAAAATCTAAGAAACGAATAATACCTAATGAAACAGTAGATCTCACAAGTGAAGATTGGTTTTGTCGTTTATGCCAAACAAGTACGAAATTAGATATGATAGAATGTGTAACGTGTAAGACATGGTATCACACAGCTTGTGCTGAAGTTTCGCCGAGTGAAATAACTTTTACTTGCCTATATTGTAATGTAGCATTTGATGAATAGTACCTGAAGTATAATCTAATCTTAATAATTCGTTAAAATATCTTCGAATAAAAAAATTTCAAAATGTGATATCCATTACTTTACTTAATACTTTCTGTTGAGACTGATATACCTATTACATGCGAAGTTGTTTGTAATTTGTGTAATTTTAAATTTGATATAAAAATACTATTAATAATGAAACTTATGTTTTTGTTTATATTGAAATTTCTTTAATGTTTTTTTTTACTTTCGTATAGTTGTGAAATTGTAACACAAATATAACTGTAAGTTAAGTTAGTTAGAGCTTGCTGGTGTTATCTGTTTAAAAGATTATCCATACTAATATTATAAAGCTGAAGAGTTTGTTTGTTTGTTTGTTTGTTTGTTTGTTTGTTTGAACGCTAGGATCTCAGGAACTACTGGTTGGCTTTCAAAAATTCTTTTACAGTTTGATAGTCCATTTATCGAGGATGGCTATAGGCTATATAACATCACGCTAAGACTAATAGGAGCGGAGCAGCAATTAAGAATGTTTTGAAAACGGGGAATATTTTTTACCGTCTGAGAGCTTCCGAGGCGAACGCTGCGTAAATGGTTAAAGTTAGGTAAAAATTGTGTATTACAAAATTGTTTCTCTTAAAAAGTTCTACAAAAAAGTTCGCGACAGCATATGTCTATCTTTTAAGGTTCGCTCACAATAACCTAATTTGTCTATCTCTTAAGGTTCGCTCACGATTTAATGAAACTGAGGAGTTTGTATGTGCTAGGATCTCAGAAACTACTGGTTGCATTTCAAAAAATATTTTACAGTTTAATAGTCCATTTATTGAAGCTGGCTATGGCGATATAACATCACGCTAAGACGAATAAGAGCGGAGCAGCCATAAATAATGTTTCGAGAACGGGGATTATTTCTTTCTTTTGAGAGTTCCCATTGCGGACGCTGCATAAATAGTTAAAGTTACGTAAAAATTGCGTATTACAAAATTGTTTCTCTTAAAAAGTTATAAAAATATGTCCTTAACAGCATATGTCTATCTTTTAAGGTTCACTTACATTAACCCTCTTATTAAGTTTAAAAGTATGAGCGACGCGACGAGAGTAAACTTGGTCTGCAGTGGCAGCCAGTCAACTGAACGATAAAAACCGGCCAAGTGCGAGTCGGACTTGCACACGATGAGTTCCATACCGAAAAACAGATGGGTGGAAGTAAAAGCGACGGGAAACATTCTATCACTTTAACACCTCTTACCTTCTCACTCTCATGTGACGCAAACGAAAATATGCGGTTCAGCTCTAATGAATTCAAGCGACGCGACGCGACGGGGGTAAATGCAAAGGGAAACATTATAATACTCAAAATATTAATACCATATCTCTCTCTTTCTCACTCTCATGTGACGCAAACGAAGTTGCGCGGGTCAGCTAGTTAATAACATAAAAAAGATTTTTGAAGAATTTTGTTTGAATCCATTTTCTGAGAAACAACCTGACTGATTAATTTATTTAGAAGAACATATTATGTTAAGGAATACATTTTTGTTACGGTTTTCTTATTTCCTAAGCATATTTCATTTTATAAATGTTTTCATGTTCTAAATGAGTACTATTTTTTAAGAAGTTTATATTTTTATTACAGTTACCTACTTATTCGTATAACTTAGAAAATACTCTTCATAAGGAGTTTTTAAAACTAACGTTATTCAATAGTGATACCTAGTTAAAGATTAGATAAAAAAATAAGATGTTTATGTACACATTTTTATAATGATTATGTAACGAAAAAGTTTTTTTTTGAAATGACTTGCCTAACAATGTGTAAGGTGTTTTTATCTTATTGATCTCTTAAACCCGCTCACTATATTATATGCTAAGTTGTTTGCTAATTTTGTAATTTTAAGTAAAAAAATATTATTATAGCAAAGCTTATTAAAAAAGCAACAAAATTTGTTTTGAGACTGATATTTTTTCATTTTGTTTCTTTCGTGTATTTTATTTGTGTAATTCAAGGCAAAGTTGTGTATTTTTAATACAGTTACAAAACTATAACTTAAATTATAGCTCCCTAATGTTATCTGTTCAAAAATGATTAATAAGTAATATAAAAAAAACAAAGTGCATTTATGTTTAAAACTATTTTTTGCCAGACTTGTTTATTTATTTTGTAAGGACTTATGTACAGGGATATATTTGTACCTAGCCTATTTTCTAAGCAGATTTTATTTTATAAAGATATCATGTTAAATATTAGTATCTTTTTTAAGAAATATATATTTTCATTAAGTAGATAGTTTTCTACTTATAACCCAACAATACTCTTTGTAACGAGTTTTGAAAATGAATGTGATTTCTTTTATGTGATAGTCGATTTATAGAAATTTGTTTTAAAATACATATAAGATGATTATAACCTAAACTTCAATTATTTGTTAAAATATATTTCTTTTAATCAAATACGTGTCTTTTATTTGAAAAAGAACTGATCCAATATGGCTTTGTTTTAATTCAAAGAAATATGTAGATTAATGTGATCTTTAATACCAAGTCATAGAGTTCAAATTTGCAATAAAAATGACGGCTACTGGGACAATTTTAACGGTTACTGGTACAAGTCTAACGGGTACTGGGACAATACGCCCCTTTTTACATTATTTCGTAATATTAGTATACTAACTGTAAAGTTAGTTTGAATAAAGTAAACCGATAAAAACTACAATAAATTACCTATTATATCAAATAAATTTAATTCTTGTAAGACTAACAGTTTTAGCACAGCAGAGAACCAAAGTTAGTAAAGTTCGAAAATTGACGGTAATTGGGACGTTTACCTTATGTGTCCCAGTGGATTAGATTTAATGGTTAATTAACGCAATAGTAGGTGATTTCTCGGTCGGTTTTTTGCAGAGGAGCAGCGTCACCCGGGAACGCTAGTGTCAATTAAAGTAATAAATATGGTTTGGCATTTATGATGGCGAAGGGAAGAGTAACTGGAAAATATGCCTTTACTGCTAGTAGTGGGCTTTACTACTAGTAGGGCTAGTGCGGTATAGTAATCACCAATCACTCTCCCATTATTATTAGGGTTATATTGTCTTTGGGATAGGCCTATGTCCAACAGTGAACAGATTGATTTGAATATGATTAGAATATTGGTTCCATTTGTACTTTCAATTTCAATGTGTTGAAATACTTAAAAGATTTAAGATTATTCAAAAATATCTGATGAGTGTATAATTTTTTATACCTATCTCTAAAAAGAAACGATCATAAAATAAATGATCACACAATGCATCTTTCATTTGCTACACTTTCACCATAATATGCTTCCAACGCTGTCATCACTTGTAATTTTTGGTCATCTCAAATCCTTTTTTGTGCCGATCTTTGGAGATCCGAAATCCAGCAGTGGATCTCAATCGCTTGAGATGTTAGTCATCTCAATATTTTTAATTACACTTGTCTAGGTACTCTGAAATCTGTCTAGTCCAGATCTTCTATTTACTCAACAACAGTATCAGCTGTTATAGGAGTATTAACTCCTAAAACAATCTTACTATTATGTTCATATATAAGTTTTTTTCAAACTGTTTACCCACCTCCACCGAAATGAGGAGCAGCCTTGGGTTCCCCATAAGTGTATCCAAGAGTTTCATAGTGATCGTCGCCGCCACCGCCATGCTTGTGGTGTATGTGTTTGACGACTGTGTGCTTATGGTGGTGATGCTTGACGTACATGGGCACGTGAATGATGACCTTCTTGTGACCGCCGCCGCCGCCGCCAGCCGCAACCATTAACGACAGCTCGGCCACGCAGACTAACGCGATCTGAAAACCACAGGGCGATACGCTTAGTAAAAGTTGTACAGAACATTTCATTGTGTTGAATAAGGTGTGATAGTTTTGAATGACTGTAATTTAGTCTAAAGCACGCATCAGTTTTTGTAGAAAATTCCATTGTAATAAAGTCCTCTTCCTCTTAAAAATCCTTCTAAGGATTCCTTAAATCTTCACTAAACTATAGAGAATGTAATGCGCTAGTACCCAATAATATGTACGTAGAAGATAGTTGGCAATGAAAGTAATTGAATTCCTAAAAAGTTACTAAAAAGGTGGCAGATAAGCTGACGGTTCACCTGATGGAAATTGGTTACCGTAACCTATAAACGAAGTAATAAAGAATAACGGTTATATTCTCAGTTCAACGTAAGAAAACTGTGATACATATTCCCGCTCATACACTTCCATTGTTACAATTTGCAGTTCACCATGATCTACTGCAATAACTAAGGCATTAAAACGTTCCAGAGCAAGTTGAAATTGATTAAAATATACTTATATAAATTAGAGAAGATGGGAGTATAGAACTACAGTATATTTAGTATGTATACATATATAAGGAACATATCGCAAGAGCATCAAGCATTAAAACTATTTCGCTAGGCTGTAAGTGCAGAGCATAGAATACATAATCAAGAAGAAATTATCTAAGCACAAAGTAATCACTGGACGGTAAATAAAAAACTGTGGAATGAACGTGACATTCAAAGCTAACTTTCTAACGGACCAGGCACTGACTGAGTCTATAGAAATTATAGTTGACTTTTTGTAAAATAAATATAGGTTTGGTAATTGGCATCACAAAAAGCCTCGATCGAAGCTTTGAGTCACGGGACCGATAAATATCGATGTTATTTCAGATTTAATAGCTCCCATTTTAAAGATTAATGCTTTGATGATATCAAATCCCAAAAATTGTTTGAAATTATGTGTTTTATTATAAATATTAATACCAACACTTATTTATAGATTGTTTATTTCTATGTTTAACTAGCAATGAAAGAGAAACTAAATTTTAGATATTGACAGAAGTAATGTTCAATGAAGCACAAATTTTAATGGTTGATTCTATTGGATATTTTATTATGATTTGTTGATGACCTAGTTAAGTTCACTTTAGTTATTTTGGAGAATATAGGTGTCTAGATCTAACTACCTACCTACCTACCAGATCTAATGTGATTAATTTCAATGATTTTTTAAATTTTTTTTATCTTTCAGTTTAAAAAGGTTTATTTTATTTGGTATTAAGTTAAAAGATGAAAATTTAATACTAAAATTGAAGTCCAAAACTAAGATGTGTACTTTAAACTAGTTTTTAAAGTCAAATGTTTTATCAATGACCTAAGAGCCGAATTCCATCTAATCACTCATTGATGTATAATCGTGCGTTACAAATTTACATATCCAATATTTTTTAATTCATGGGTAGAAATTTGTATTTATATTTGAAATGTACGGCCAAACTTACCAAAATGCGTGCAGACATGATGTGAGGAGATAAAACCTGTAGATGGCTGAACGCGGGTGCAGACACTCGGTGTGTGATAAATAAATTTAAACAAAACTTCCTTTTATAACGCAACGTGGTCGCGTTTCGCGACACTGCCTCTCAGCAGCTTCGAACTACTACGATACCCATAACTATACAAGCGAATTTCATTTCTATTACATTTAATCAAAGTGAATTATTGCTGAACGTTGATATTTTACAGAGAAATGCACGGTTACAATCTATTTACAAGCTGAAATTACGATCTATAAGGTATAAATTTGAATGTACGATTTTGTGCAAATATATGTAGTTAGAACTTTATATTATACTTAACCCATAATTTGCTTCGAGATTGTAGATAGAGTGGAAATCTGAATATGATGAGGAGATGAAAACGCTATTTTAGATTGTATTAGATAACAGGAGACGTAGAAACTTCGACAGGATTTATTAGTCGGACTGAGGGATAAGTTATGGGTTATTCTGTTTTATTGAAAAGTTGTTAATAGGAATTATTTATGGAGCCGGTATTAGCCTGGGGCGAAGGTCGTGTGTACCCTTACCTACTTCCCAGAACACAGAAAGGGGCGTTTACAATACTGCCTCTAGACATAGACTATGATTGCGTTCAAACCCCAACAATAATAAATCATACACCTTATTATATTCGGTATTCGTTTAATGCATTTTTTTTTAACTACGATGTGAAATTATAATCATCACGCATTATTTCGATATACTTTATTTTCTGCGATTTACGTATAGGGTTTTATAAAAGGAAAAGGAAAGGAAACTTTTACGTATGGAGATCCTCATGGATGGACATGGACTCCTATCGGCTTAAACCAGACGGTGCCCTACAACTGTTGGTATTGATGTCCTAGGAACACATAGGTACAGTCAAGGGCAAAAACATGGATACACGTACAGTTTACATAATTTGGTATTCATCTACACAGGCAATAATTTGGATACATCCAAACATTTATAAATATGTCTACTTTGTCATGGGCAAAAACATGTATCAACCAAATGCAAAAACATGTATACATGTAATGCTAATAAAAATATATATCCTTCCAAAGCATCACTAATTTGTACACGGCATTACGTTATAAACTATATACACACTATTGAACACATAAATATGTATACAAGAATAGACATACTTTTTGTGCATACAAAGATTAAAACTACGAAATCATAGTTTATTGACAAGAGTTTTTTACCCACGACGTAAGGGAGACGGTATTTGCGTTTGGGTGGTGAGTATGTTTGTTTGTGCAAATACATATTGCCATTTTTCTCCAAAGCTACTGGTCGGATTTTGATGCAGTTTCATTATGGGTTGAGCTTTGATTGGTGCAAGTTTTTAGATAGGTGTCACGGTGACAACTCACCAGGGGGCGCTGCAGCAAGCATTATTTGTGATGAAAAATCAATGTTGCCGCTTTTCTATTAAACTACTAGTCTGATTTTGATGCAGTTTACAGTTATGGGTTTGGGATTGATTGGTACATGTTCTTGGATAGATGTTACGATGAAAACTCACCAGGGGGCGCTGCAGCAAAAATTATTTCTGATGAAAATCAATGTTGAGGCGTTATTTTTTTTTGTTTAACGTGAGGGAAAATCCTCATGGATGTTATGCCGGACTCCTACCGACTAAAAAACCTCACGTAACGCCCAACAGCCTATGGTTTCCCGGTGTTTTCGCCACAGATACCTACCGAAGCTACCGTGCCCGGCAAGCATCTGTGTCAATCGGTAGGAGAGAGCACCGTGTCTCCTCTCCAGCCACTCGTCCATGACCGGTCTGACGGCCGCGATTGTGGCGATTCCCCCCTTTGGTTGCTCAAGTCGTATCTTCCATATCTCCACGGTTTCCTGGTGGAGTAGGGACCGCTGGGCCTCGATTTCTCGATAAGCGGGCCTTTGGTCCCGCTCCAGCGCCTCCTTGCGCCATCTGAACAGTGACGCAAGGGCTCTCGCTTCCAGGTCCCATGGAGGGGTCCCGGCTAGGAGACATGCCGCCTCACCAGAGATCGTGCGGTATCCCCTTATCACCCTGATGGCCATCGCTCTCTGCGGGCTCAGCAATCTAGCCACATTGCTGGTCGTCAGGGTTTCCGCCCATACAGGAGCTCCGTATAGAGCCATGCTTCGCACGATCCCCAGGCACAGTCTCCTGTAGGTAGCGTTGGGTCCCCTGATGTTGAGCATCAGCCGCGCCAGTGCGGCTGATGCTCCCCTCAGTTTTGGGACCAAACTTCCGGGAGGGACCAAACTCGAGAGATGAAGTGATGTCCGAAGTTCCACCGGCCATCGAGTACGAGCCCCAGATACTTCATGCTCGATGCCGATGCTGACGCCCCCTACCTGTAGGCTGAATCCCGCAGGTGGCTCCATCCGAGGTCCGTGGAAGCACAGAGCCTCGGATTTGTGAAGGGCGACCTCGAGACCCAGCCGCCGAATCCGACCCACGACTTGAGCAGCCCCTGCCGTGGCCTTTACTGCTGCGTCACGGTGCGTTGCTCCCCGCGCCGTAACGAGGGTGTCGTCGTCGTAACACGTTACGCCGACCCCTCTGAGCAACGGACCACGCAGCACCCAGTCGTAACCGATGTTCCACAGGAGCGGCCCTAAAACCGATCCCTGTGGAACACCGCACGACACATCTCGCCGACCCGGCCCTAGCCAGCTCGGGTTAGTTATGGCTCTCTCGGAGAGATAAGCCCCGACAATTCGACGGAGGTAGGGAGGCACTCCATGATAGATAAGCGTCTCCCTGACGCAGCTCCAGGGCAAGGTGTTGAATGCGTTGGCGATGTCGAGAGACACCGCCACCACCACCTCACCCCGTGAGACTGCTTCCTCCGTCAGGCCTCTAATGCGCATGATCACGTCCACGGTGGAGCGTCCCTGACGGAAGCCAAACTGGCTATCCGCCCACGCGTGTGAGGTGCCCGACGAGGCGTTGTGCAATAACACGCTCAAAAAGCTTGCACACCTCGTCGAGCAACACGATCGGCCGGTACCCTGATGGGGAATTTGCCGGCCGCCTCGCCTTTCGAATTTTCGTTTCCCGGTCTTCCAGACTTTGGGAAACTGGCCTTTTTCTCGAGAAAGGCCAGTTTCCCAATATTCCCCAATTCGTAATTGGGGAATATTGGCGCATGCCGAGGCATGCGCTATAGAGCCCAATTAGTCGAGGCCCAAGCTCCTCGAGAGCCAGGACCCACGCTCGGCCTGGAATGCCGTCGGGTCCAGGGGCGGTGTTTTTGCGGGATTTAAGCCGCAGGACAGCCGCCCCTAACACACCTTCGGTCGCTGCGGGCACGTCGTTGTCGCTGCCTTCCGTGTTGGGTGCCTGAGACTGAGCCATGCGCGGAGGAATGTGTTCGTCCGCTCTCGACGGGAACAAGGAGTCCAGGACCCCCTCCAGCCGCTCCGGCTGGAGACTCTGGGTCAGTGGGGGCGCCTTAGGGCGTAATTTGCCTCTTAACATGAGGTACGGGCCCCCACGGTTCCGCTCCAGAGTCTCCATCAGCTCTTCGCGGCCCAATTTTTTGGACTGCTTGATGACTGTCTGGAGGGCCCTCTTGGCCTCCCTGTACCCATCGTAGAGCTCCGTTTCTCGGCTACCGCATCGTCTGGGCGGCGATGCCTCCGGCGAAACCTGGTGTACCGGCAGCGCGCGGTAACGCAATCCGCGCGCAACTGCGCGATTTCCGGCGTCCACCAGTACACCTGTTTCCTCGCCGGTCTGGGCCTAGCCCTGGGCATCGCCGCATCGCAGATGTGCGACATGGCTCTCCCGAACCACTCCACCCCGATATCAACATCGGCAGGCCTGTCCGCTGTCGGAATCCAGGCCTGCACGATGGCCGCCTCCAGGAGAGCCTCCCGATCAAGGCGATGGAGTACCCAACGCGGTTTCGGAGAAATCTCGATTGCTGGCGGCAGGTTAGGTGTAGGGGAGACGTCGAACCGAATATATCGGTGATCTGACGACGTCTCGTCCTCCTCCACCACGCGTTATCCCTGGACATGGCGGGCGATCTCAGGGGTCGCAAACGAAACGTCTATGACCGAGCTGAGACCCCGCCGCGTCCAGGTTGTGACATTCCCCCGGTTTAGGATGACTAGGCCACGTGTAGTGACCCAGTCCTCCAGTATCCTCCCCCTGTCTCTGGTTTCCCGGGAGCCCCAAGCCTGTGACCAGGCATTGAGGTCTCCCAAGACCAGGACAGGGCGAGGCCGGCATGCAGTGAGAACGACGTCCAGCTCAGGTAGCCATAGCTCAAACTGATGCTGGTCGAAGCTCGGCGAGATGTAAACGGCCACGACAGCCACACCCTCGTATTCCGCCGCGACACAACCCGGGCCTCTAGCGATGACCGCCAGGCGCGAGTCGTCCGCGCCGGTTCCCCCAAAAATGGTCACCACGCCGTCCAGATCCACCGGGCTTCCCGGGTGAACCCAGTACGGTTCGGCGACGACGACGATGTTAATGGACCACTTCCTGATGCTCTGGTACAGAAGGTCCTGAGCACCAGTGCAGTGGTTCAGATTCACCTGCAGGATGCGGATATGGGTGTCCATTTCCGCAACCTGCCGCGAACTTGCACCCACAGCCTCAACCCCCCGTGCGGACGGACGGGGCCTCGGCCTTGAGGCAGCGCAGGCTTTGCTGCCCGCCCGGTGGTCGGCCTCCTTGCCTTCCGCCACGCATTTATAACAGCGTGGCGGAGCGTCACAGGCAAGGGCCTTGTGACCCCCACGGAATACTTTATTTTCGTGCTGTTTAACGATAAATCAATAAGGCAAATAGTCAACGATGGAACTACAGTTCAATGCATGTAAATATTTCTCAAAGTGAATTTAAGCGAACAGAACGAGCAAATCAAACAGAAAATATAATCGCTTCCAATACGCAAACATGTTAAGCATCTGAAGACAACAAGTTAGCCAATAATGCATTTGGAAAATTTGTCGCCTATGAATTAGACAACGTGCGTACTTCTAAGAGGCGTTATATCACGTCTGAAATAATAAAAGTAATTGAGAACATTTTTTAATAAGCAATTATATTTAATACTAGCTGACCCGCGCAACTTCGTTTGCGTCACATGAGAGTGAGGTATGGTATTAATATTTCGAGTATTATAATGTTTCCTTTTGCATTTACCCCCGTCGCGCTTATTCTCGTCCCGTCGCGTCGCTTGTATTCATTAGAGCTGAACCGCTTATCTTCGTTTGCGTCACATGAGAGTGAGAAGAAAAGAGATGTTAAAGTGATATAATGTTTCCCGTCGCCTTCCACCCATTCGTTTTCAGTATGGAACTCATCGTGTGCGAGTCCGACTCGCACTTGGCCGGTTTTTATGGTTTAGTTGACTGGCTGCCACTGCACACCAAGTTTACTCCCGTCACGTCGCTCATAATTTAAAACTTAATAAGAGGGATATTGTAAGTGAACCTTAAAAGATAGGCATATACTGTCAAGGACTTTTTTTATAACTTTTTAAGAGAAACTATTTTGTAGTACACAATTTTTACGTAACTTTGACTATTTATGCAGCGTCAGCAATGGAAGCTCTCAAAAGAAAGAAATAATCCCCATTCTCGAAACAATATTCATGGCTGGTTCGCTCCTATTCGTCTTAGCGTGATGTTATACCACCATTAGCCAGCCTCAATAAATGGACTATTAAACTGTAAAATAATTTTTGAAATGCAACCAGTAGTTTCTGTGATCCTAGCACAAACAAACTCTTCAGTTTCATTATATCGTGAGCGAACCTTAAGTGATAGACAAATTAGGTTATTGTGAGCGAACCTTATAAGAAAGACATATGCTGTCGCGGACTTTTTTTTTAGAACTTTTTAAGAGAAATAATTTTGTAATACACAATTTTTACCTAACTGTAACCATTTACGCAGCGTACGCCTCGGAAGCTCTCAGACGGTAAAAAATATTCCCCGTTTTCAAAACATTATTGATTGCTGCTCCGCTCCTATTCGTTTTAGCGTGATGTTATATAGCCTATAGCCATCCTCGATAAATTGACTATCAAACTGTAAAAGAATTTTTGAAATCCAACCGGTAGTTCCTGAGATCCTAGCGTTCAAACAAACAAACAAACAAACTCTTCAGCTTTATAATATTAGTATGGATGGTTTACTATAAGAATTTAATAAAACATAATAGCATGCAATTAAAATATTTGTAACTTAAACAATTTTTCAGAATAACAAAAATAAATAAAAGTCTTTGCAAGAATCGATATCACACGATACATAAAAAAAATCTGAGTATAACCACCGCCAGCAACAATAACATCTTCTAGTATATTCCTCATAGACCTTATCATGTTGATTTGATTTAAGCGAAAAATTTACACCGTTAAGTCAAACAATTAAATATGAAAAATAAAAAGGAAATAAAACAGCCAGTCACTCAGAAAAAAATATCAATCATTCATTATATTCTTTAAGTAAGTATTTTTTAGTATTGAGTGGCGGAAATATAGATGCTCTCTAAAATCTGAATTGTCTAGTGTTTACATATTATTGATAACTATGGATACATAAATATTAACATTATGATGTTCCATATTTATGAACTCTTAGATGAATCCATATTTATAATCGTATTGAGGGTGACATTTTATGAGGCTGTGGAGTGTATACATATTTTTGCCTTTGACTGTACCTACTTTAAGTTAAATTATAATTTATACTTTAAAAAAATGTTGGAATCGGATATTTAGTTTCAGAATTCATTCCGGATCCGGACCTACATAGTGCGTGACATGTGGATTATATAAGTATTACATATATATGATTGACTCAGTATGCGTGAAGTGTCGGTTCTGGAAAGATTATCAACATTAGTCCAACCGTTTGAAAAGCAATCATAACTTCCTTATAACATCACTATAAACGCCGTCCAAGCGTTGGCGTTTTAAAGCACACCATTTCCCTGGGACTCCTTACGAGGGCTTACCCAGGTATTCCGGCCGTAGGCAGATGCAGAGCACCATGAGGCTGTAGCCGATAAGAGTCCTATATTAGCATTCATGAAGCGTTCACACGTAACAAATGCGTTGAGAGCACAAGTTTCCTTCTTTCCTACCGCGCCGCTTCGTAAGGTGTTCAGCATTCCTAGTACTGTCACTAATCTAGACATTATCAACAATCAACATTAATTTATTAGAATTATGTAGACGAGTACCATTTTAATTAGAATTATTAATTAAAATATGTATTTTATAAAGATGCTAGGTTGCGAGGTTGCTGGTGACCTATAAGTACAGATATAAATTGCTGTGTCTCTAATGAAATAAACTCTGTATCTTTGTGTTGCAGAAAAGGGCTGTCCGGGCTATCTATGGTATGGGGTTTCGGGAGTCATTAAGAGAAAAGTTTACGGATATCAACACCCTTACTGTGTATTCACAGTAGGTACATATATGAAAACTTAATATACACTCATAAAAATAACAGTAAATTTATTAAAAATAGTGATATCCATAACCTAAACTTAAGAAATAAGAATAAATTGGCTGTACCTAGATTTAGGCTTAATAAAATAAGCAATTCTTTTGCGGGCACTTGTATTCGAATTTACAATACATTGCCGACAGCCGTAACAGGTTTGTCAGTTAATAAATTTAAAAAACTAATAAAACTTAAATTGTGCGAGAAAGCTTATTATAGCAGTAAAGACTTTCTAGAAGACAAGGCTGCCTGGCAGTGACACGAATTGCTCCTTTCTACATAAAAAAAAAAAAACTGTATTAGATACTAAGATGAATTAAGAGGGACCGGACTGAGTTTCTTGATGTGTTCTTCTCAGTCTGTAGCATTTCCGAACCCCCGGTAGTCACAAACATTTTGACAAAACTAATTTTTTTTTTTAAATTTCAAAGGGAATAAATTTTATTTGATTTGATTTGATTTTATTTTATTTTACTTTATTTTATTTTATTTTATTTTATTTTATTTTATTTTATTTTATTTTATTTTATTGTATTTTATTGTATTTTATTTTTTATTTTTTTTATTTTTTTTATTTTATTTTATTTTATTTTATTTTATTTTATTTTATCTTATCTTATCTTATCTTATCTTATCTTATCTTATCTTATCTTATCTTATCTTATCTTATCTTATCTTATCTTATCTTATCTTATCTTATCTTATCTTATCTTATCTTATCTTATCTTATCTTATCTTATCTTATCTTATCTTATCTTATCTTATCTTATCTTATCTTATTTTATTTTATCTTATCTTATCTTATCTTATCTTATCTTATCTTATCTTATCTTATTTTATTTTATTTTATTTTATTTTATTTTATTTTATTTTATTTTATTTTATTTTATTTTATTTTATTTTATTTTATTTTATTTTATTTTATTTTATTTTATTTTATTTTATTTTATTTTATTTTATTTTATTTTATTTTATTTTATTTTATTTTATTTTATTTTATTTTATTTTATTTTATTTTATTTTATTTTATTTTATTTTATTTTATTTTATTTTATTTTATTTTATTTTATTTTATTTTATTTTATTTTATTTTATTTTATTTTATTTTTCTAATTTAAGCAGTTAAGAATGCAGATTTATAGACCTAAGAAATCCTTTTCAAACAGTGACATACATTTTTGTTCTACGACGTAAACTGACACTGACGAAAAGAACACCTCAAGCAATTTGTATATTATATTCTAAGACTAGCTGATGCCCGCAGCTTCGCCCGCGATGGCGCTGTATGTGAAAAATGATTTTCCCGCTTTTCTGTTTAAATTTTTCCTACATTTTCTTTGCTATAAACCTCACGGAGCCCGAGACCTTTCCAACGAATGCAAAACCGTGGAAATCGGTTCGTGCGTTCTGGAGTTATAGCGTCAGGAAGGAAAACCCGACTTATTTTTATATAATAGATAATGCTAACAAATAAAAAAAGAAACAAGTTCAGTTAAGATTTAATTTTCACACCTTCATCTGATTCATCGGGTGAGTGCATGTGGTTGACACTTAGGCTGAGCGCTCGTTAAAGACACGACTGACTCTTGCTTTACATCGAATATCCGATCGGCTCGATTTTCGTCGTTTACATTATCGGACTTGGGCGTGCACCGTAAAATAGTTTTGTCTGTAAGACGTCTCCTTACTGGTGTTTGCATTGCATAGATTTAGTAAAGTGGAAGTCTGTATTAAGACAGTCTTGTCGTCGAAGTGCGCCAGCCCTCTCTGGTATTACACTTGCACTTTGTCTGCAATATCCCAATCGTTAAGGATGTAGGGATATGAGTGTTCGTAATACGTTTCACCCTATATTGTCTTCGAACATCCATTGCAGCATACCCATTCATCAATCTCTTTCAAGTCTAGCTTAAGTACTGCCCCGTAACCCCGGATCACAGCTGTACGGTTGTAGAAAAGTAACAATCATCATTTTTCGAGTTTTAGTTCTGGTCTCCTAGGCTTTTGCTAAAGAGCCCGGAATACCATGACGTAAAAAGGAATTCTCTTCTTAATTAAAGAAAAAAAATAACTCAAAAGAAACGGACTTCAAACAAAACCGAAACTGAAAAATAAACTTTACTTAGCACAAAGTTAGTATATTGTGATTTATCAGATATCATTAAATTTAATACTGAAATCGGTGCCCAGTAAAACTATATGGGCTTAGGTAGGCATTATTAATCTCTCTCATAGTAATTTTGTCAAAATCAGAATATACTAACTTTGTGCTAAGTAAATTTTATTTTTCAGTTTTCAGTTTTGTTTGAAGTCGGTTTCTTTTTTAGGGTTCCCTACCCAAAGGGTAAAGAACGGGACTCTATTTATGAGACTTCGCTGTCCGTCTGTCTGTCTGTCTGTCCGTTAGGAGGCTGTATCTCATGAACGGTGATAGCTAGGGAGATGAAATTTTTACAGATTATGTGTTTTTGTTGCCGCTATAACAACAAATACTAAAAACAAAAAGGGGGGCTCCCATACAATAAACGTGTTTTTTCGCCATTTTATCTTATATATTAGGTAATAAGGTATCCTTCTCAATTTAAATACGTTAGTTGGCTTAAACATATAATCAAGATTTATTTCTTCCCTTTACACCATACAAATTAAATGAATAATTTAGGAGGTATAGCAAAGTCAAATATTGCGGAAGGAAATTAATTTCGTGTCGCCATGATCGAACATTAAACGGGTCACATACTAATTTATTTTTCGACTTTAATCGTAAATATTTTTTCTTTAAAAAGTTAACATCCCTTTAGCAGATTACTTTAGGTAATTATAATATTACAAAGATAGCAATTTCATAGGAAATAGAAAACAAAGAGCCCATATTTCTCATTTTTTTCCAGTCTAAACAATTTACGTACAAACACACAATTCAATTACATGCACCGATGTTAAGTATGTAGACTTATCGTGTTAATAATGTCATCATTCAAATGTCATCAATATTCTAAAAAAGAAATTAAATATAGAGAAATACATACTGTACACACCGTAGAGGATCTATATGAGGATAACAGGATAGTTAACAACATAGAGCACTACGAACTGTCTAAGGCGCGCGTTGCTGTGGTTAACAAACACAATAGAGCAATACTTGTTTTATAATATGTAGTGATATTATGATATAAGGGCAACCAGTAGACGTTTTATAAATATTTAAATACTCACAGAATATCGAGCAGTCTATTTACAAAAAAAAATAAATCTAATTATAACAAAACGGACATTTACTGGGACATCTTTCTGAGGGCTAACCCGGGGTTCCCAACCGTAGGCCGTTAGGCGTTACGTGAGGTTTTTTAGTTGGTAGGAGTCCGCAATAGCATCCATGAAGGATTTTCCCCCACGTCTAATATAAAAAAATTAAAAAGGGGGGCTTCCATGCAACAAATAAGCCTTTTTGTTGTTTTTTGGTTCGGAACCCTCCGTGCCCGAGTCCGACTCGAACTTGGCCGGTTTTATTGTAAATTTTTTTACTTCACTATTTAGTGACGTGTAGACTGAAAATCTATCTATCTAGGTGTAAAGTTCTCGACAGTACAAATTAATCAAGCCCAAGCACGAGGTAACTGCAGTTTATCGTTAGGGAATTCTCTCTTCTGTCATTCGTCTTCATCATCAGATCGACTCCAGACCTTCATTAAGTTGTACTACTTACTTTAAAGCTCTTAATAAAAAAAATACAAACGCCCCAGACACTCCTACAATTTTTAAAAGTTCGCTTCAATTTCTCCAGGATGCCATCATTAGATACTGATTTCCTTAAAACGGGACCACCTTGGGAGTAGGTATCTATTTTCGAACGAAAAAATTTTTTTCAAATTGGTCTATAAACGACGGAGTTCTGCACGAACAAACATGAAAAAAAAATAAAAAAAGAATATAAATATATATATACGTTCGAATTGAGTAACCTCCTCCTTTTTTGAAGTCGGTGAAAAAGAATCATTAACATCCATCTAACTGATCTCACGCGATGTGGCGATAAATAAACAAACAGACAGACAGATATTCATTCCAAGAGTTATCAAATCATGTTCTTTTTAAACCGACTACAAAAAAGGAGGAGGTTACATTCGACCGTATTACATTTTTTTTTTATGTTCCTTCGCACAGAACTGCGCAGTTTAGGGACAGAGATACCTCCAAGGTTTCA
Source organism: Miltochrista miniata (assembly GCA_933228765.1). NCBI lineage: Eukaryota > Metazoa > Arthropoda > Insecta > Lepidoptera > Erebidae > Miltochrista > Miltochrista miniata. Next base: position 25,410,984 of record OW121747.1, read on the forward strand.
ACATTTCAAGAAAGTCATGATCTGATGATGGCATCCTGGAGAAATCTAAAGGAACTTTTGGAAATTGTAAGAGCATCTCCGGCGTTTGTAAATTTTTTTAATAAGTGCTTTAAAGTAGTACAATTTAATGGCCTGGAGTCGATCTGATGATGGAGACGAAAGACAGTAGAGAGAATTCCCTGACGATATACAGCAGTTACCTTGTGTTTGGGCTTGATTAATTTGTATTATCGTGAACTTTACAACTAGATAGATAGATTTTCAGACTATCCGTCACTAAAAATAATGAAATAAAGAAGTTTTAACAAAAGAAAACCGACTTCAAACCAAACTAAAAACTGAAACTTTGGTAAATTATTTTTTCAACATTTCTTCAAAGTTATGATTGTGGACTACCGTCATGAATTTTTTCCGATTTTTCGAATCAGCCGTAAACATTTATAGGGGGGACGGAAAAGCCTTATTATGTAAAAATAAAGAATTAAAATTGAATAACTCGCAAATGGATACCTAAATCAAATAAACCGGCCAAGTGCGAGTTGGACTCGCCCATGAAGGGTTTCGTAGCAGCAAGTAACATAATATAAAAGTTCTTACAGTTCGTTGTAACTTGGATTGATGTTTTAACACGTTCGCAGTGGTAGTGATTTTTCTTACCGAAAATTGCGGTTTATGACGTATTAAAAAAAAACTACCAGCTCTATCTCGTTCAAACTAATTTTCGTTGGTAGTTTATATGGCAATGTACATCATACATTTTTTTTAGATTTATCTTTCTCTTAGTTTAGAAGTTAAAGGGGGGGGGACACACATTTTTCCACTTTGGAAGTGTCTCTTGCGCAAACTATATACTGTAGAAAAAAATGATTTTAGGAACCTCGATAGCATTTTTGACGACCTGTCTATAGATACCCCACACGTATGGATATGATAAAAAAAAATGTTGAGTTTCAGTTCTGAGTATGGGGACCCCCAAAATTTACTGCCTTTTTTCTAGTTTTATATAAGAATCTTAATGCGGTTTACAGAATACATCTAGTTACCAAGTTTCAATATCATAGGCCTTATAGTTTCGGAGAAAAGTGGCTGTGACACACGGACGGACAGACAGACAGACAGACAGACAGACATGACGAATCTATAAGGGTTCCGTTTTTGCCATTTGGCTACGAAACCCTAAAAATTGTATGTAATAACATCCTTAAATCAAAAAATCTACATAGGTATCTGATCTAATGCTAACCCACAAGTTCGAATAAATGAGAGAGAAAAAAGTCATCCTCTCCTAGCGTGTAGGGGAGATAAAAAAAGGTATTTTCGTTATTTTTAACCGAGATCAAAAAAGGAGGAGGTAATACTTTAGCACTTTATCGGCATGTTAAATACACAATATATTTTACATTTAATGGTACCAGTTCACGGTATAACACCCATAAAACCCCCTAAAGGCGCGGGATAGCACCCGAACCTAGGTGAGGCCGCAGTGGTAGCTGTAGGTCTGTTGGAAGTCTTGGGGTTTCCTTGCGAGGGCTTACCCGGGGCTCCCAACCGTGGGCTGTTATCAGGACATGTGAGGATTTTAATCGGTAGGAGAACAGTATAACATCCACAAGGAGTTTCCCTCACGTAAAACAAATACAAAAGCCCCGCTGACTCAGTTTTCTGTAAACGATCACTCCAGTAAGAACCACCAGGACTGGTCCTTAAATGCAAAGACGTATCATAATTATATAGACACGTTATACAGGAACATAGCGGCTTTCAAAAACAGCAAAACTTTTATAAATTTGAAAAAGAATTCTATAAATAATTATCTGTGGTAGCATGCATGAAGCTTAGACCATATAACACGGGACTAGCCTTTGCGAACCACCGCATACAAAAATATTCTGCCAGTTTTCATACAAATGAAGGGGGAAACACAAAGACATATAAAATTTCATTGCATTTAAAAATGTATTTATCGACAAACGCGTAATGGCTGTTGTGTGTTAATTGTTATTGTACAGTCAACTACAATGTAATGTACTAGTTTAATCATATAAAATGATGTACTGATGTACAGGCTTTTCATAAAGCCAAAAGACCAAATGGTCATGTGCAATGGCAGAAAACAATGCTTAAGTAAGGCGCATCCTGTGGTTAGATGATCTAAGGCATGAAGTCAATATCAGAGGAATGTGGGGAAAAAGGGAAACTTGAATTTCACTTACATTATACATATTTCACTTACATTATACATTGACATAATATAATAAATGTATTTACGGGTAAAGTAAGTAATATTTAAATTTATAAAATGTTAATGTAGTTTATCGGATTACTAATAATTATTAACGTAATTAAGTCATAAAATAAAAATATAACAATATCATACAGAAACATTTATTTAATAAGTAATAATTTAGTACCTAGTAAGTAATCCAAATATTTGTAATTTAAATAATCTTAATATATTATTATTATGTTTCATTATTTTTTTAAATAAATATTATTACCTAAATAAAACATTACTACAAAATCTCCCCAACATCCCCTTACGGGTTGCGGGAGCCAATCCACTAACTATAGAGTACTACATTTTCTTCGTGCATTCATTATGCTTGAAATGCTGAGAATGTTGAGAAAATGAAATAATATTATTAATTCTGTAGTACGTACGCATGAAATGACACATTATTATATTGAACAGTTGTTGTGTAGCTTGTGCATCATCTGAAGATACATGAAGGCATGTTTTTTTCGAGTTTTCGTTACTAACAGAATTTAAAACAGTGCTAATAGAACTTTCGCAAAGCCTACAGTCGCGACACTGATTTTTCCGACAATTACCTACTTTACGTGTTGCCATTTCCAGTGTTAATAACGTATCTATAGTTTTTATATCATTGCTTAGATGGGTTTCTATGTGTGTGTTTCCAATGCTTCGGAAGTCATGTGAAGCCGTTGTTTTTTTAGCATAATTGCTTCATTTATAGTAGATAGAAAAATATTTATTTATAACTTTCTTTGTGAGTAAAGTAGCTTACTTAAAATGTTTTTGTATGTTAGTTTAACAGTACCTGAAGCGATTTGGAAAATCTTTTCGCATGTGACAGCTTCGAGCATAGTTATCCTTCCGAGCCATTAGAAATTTTCATAAGCATGAAAGGACTTGAATTTCCATATAGGTTAGTACCGAGTAATACACTGACTGCAAAAAAGGGTTATTCATGTTTGTAGTGGCTATGAATCCTCCCGGCATGAGTTCTTGTAGTCGACGGATGAAAAATTGATAGGAAGATCTGACTTGATGGCATGACCCAACGTCAGGGCAATTAACAGGATGATGGTAGTCAATGAGGAAAATTTGCCTAACAGCTGGACAATATACCTAGGTTGATAAAATTTGTTACTTGTCCTTTTTAAATGATTGCTTTGAAAGTAAGTTAGTTAAAATTTTATATTTGAAGATCTTACAACAATTCCTTTCAAATGATATTTCACATGGTAGGGTCTGTAGGAATTATTTCTTAATGGCATGCATTTAAATCGATATCTGTATATTCCCTTTTTCTGAACTAAATATTTCAAAGTTAAACCAAAAATACTGACTTGCACACTTATTATGCACACTAAATAAATCAAATTCATTACACTGATTAACGGTACTTGCATAACTGTTTTACTGAACGAATAACTATTATGAAAATAATATATCTAATAATTCCTTAGTTCAACAAATATATTAAAACTTTTTTAAGGAAAACCATCGCCTAATTTACTTTTAGGAACATCATTTATTCTAAGTAAAACCCCAATTTAATCAGTCACCTCTACAAAATTTTAATTAATTGATAAATAAATAAAAGTCTAACCGACTCTAACCTAACCTAACCTATTCTGTTTTAAGATTGAACAATTTAAAGAGCAGGTTAGTATTTTTGATATACAATTCGTTTACATCACATAAGGTTTATGAAAGGAGAGGTACTTCTTCATCAGACTCATCAAGCAGCGTGTGAAACTGCCCTGTTGGCTTAATCATAAAAGAGCTTAATGATTAAGGCTCTCTTAAAACAATTCTGTTGTTGTTATAGAATAGACTTAAGATTAAATTGGCTTAATATAGGTTAAGTCTATTCTATGACTGCATTGTTTTAAAAGAGCCTTAATCATTAAGCTCTTTTATGATTAAGCCAACACGCCAGTTTAGATTTACCCACTTTTAGATTCATAAGTCTATTTATGATTCTTTAAAGTGATATAACTTTTTTATTTATAAACCGATTGACATGAAATAAACACTGTTAAGCGGAGCTAACCTTAACACAATAAAGAAAACCGCATTGCAATCAGTTAAGCGGTTGCTGAGATTAGCGTGCACAAACGTACAGACAAACAGACAAAAATTCTAAAAATCATTGTTTTGGGTTCTATTGCGTTCATAAAGCCCCCCTATAATATTTTTTCTCATTTATCTTTCATGTACAGACAGCGACCTGTTACGATTTTATTATATACGAACTACATTTTTGGTGAGAATTCGATTAAAAAGTTCATCTCTTTCTGAGTAATATTTGACTTTTTTAAGTAGGACAGGACATGTTTAGTTAATCAATAGGTTTTTTTGCACAGCATTTAATATTCTGGTTTGCACTCAGTAAATTAGTGGAGTTTATGAACGGATTTTGATGATTTTTGGCTAACATAAAGAATATATTCCTCACAAGTTATTGTAAAAAAAACAAACCGGCCAAGTGCGAGTCGGACACGCGCACCAAAAAACGGTTTTGTTGTATGGGAGCCCCCTTTAACTATTATTATTATTCTTATTTTAGTATTTGATGTTATAGCGAAAATAGAAATACATTATGTGTGAAAATTTCAGCTCTCTAGCTATCACGCTCCTGAGATACAGACTCGTGACCGACAGACATACCCACAGATAGCGAAGTCTCATGAATATTACAGGGTCCCGTTTTTTACCCTTTGGGTACGGAACCCTAAAAATAAAGGGAGGGAAGTGCGAGTCGAACTCGCAAGCGCTGGGTTCCGTACATAAAAAAGGCAAAAATGATGGTTGTTGTATGGGAGCCCCCTTTAAATAATAATTTTTTTCTGATTTTAGTATTTGTTCTTATAGTGGCAACAGAAATACGTCATCTGTGTAAATTTAAGTTCTCTTGCTGTCACGCTTCCTGAGATACAGCTTCATGACGGACAGACAGACAATTAGACAGACGGATAGCGAAGTCTCATGAGTAGGGTCCCGTTTCTACCCTTTAGGTACGGAATTGCGGAACCTAAAAGTATTAGGGTTTATTTATTTACAACAATGAAAACATATTTACGAAATTAAGATTTTAATTTTACTATTTCAGTTACCACTGGATAGCGCTAACGCGATTTCAAACAGGATAATTACGATTTTATTTACAGTGTGACTATTTTTGCTATTTTCATTGAACCACTATCTCGTCAAATTTGTTAGTAATTAAATTGATGTTGTCGTGATTGTCGTCAAGAATGAATGAAACCATGAGTTTCGAGGCGAAAAGAGGAGGTTTTAGTCGATTTTCAGCAGGTTTTGCTGGGCCATATTGCTGCTACTAAGTATTACTATACTGATTTTAATAATTTCGATGTTGACCATGTGGTGCTGTGTGTAGATACTCGTACTTACTATCGACTTTATCTAGAGCAATTACATCTGCGCCGTTCTATGATTGTTTATCTATGCGCTGACGACCTGCTCCCCACGCTTTTTATGGCAACTGAGGGCAGGCCACAGCGTTAATTTAGGGTGGAATGCTCCAATTTTGATAGTTACCTTGAGAAATACTACGGAAAGGGCTTTTGATAGGACTTTGGAAGCCCTAGAAGAGACTTTCACTCGTTGTGAGGCCGAGGGGCTACACTTTCACTATTTAAGGAATGCAAAGCAGGCAGACTACTTATATCTTTTCGATTACCACAGCGTCAATAATGAACACTACCAGGCAGGTCATGTGACCTGCCTGATACACACTATTAGGCAGGTCACATGACCTACAGCTAAGTCTTGTACGTACCGGCTATACGGCACATAGAATCGGTGCCACACAGGTCTACGACTATGCAAAGACTCTCATGTCCCTGTGACGTTTAATTTTAATACCGTGGGAGATGGGTGCTGGTCTGGGATGCAACTTGTGTTGACACTTTGGCCCCGTTCCGTCTTCCAAAAACTAAAGTAAAAGCCAGCGCAGCAGCGGAAGCGGCAGAAAATAAAAATAATAAAATTAATAAGTATAAGGGTCTCGACTTATCCTATCGTTTTATTCCAGTCGCTGTCGAAATCCTAGGGCTATGGAGTCCCAATGCGCATAGTAGGAGTCGACGTAGTCCACTGCTGCACCCAGGTAGGCCTCTCCCAAATTACGCCACAATACACGGTCCTGCGTCTTCCGCATCCAGTCATTCCCTGCGATATATTTCTTTTCAGGTCGGCGTCGGTCCACCTGGCGGGGGTCGTTCAACCCCTCGTGTAGCAAGTCGCGGTCTCCTTTCAAGAACACGTTATCTCCACCGACCATCGGTTAACATACGGCCTGCCCACTGCCAGTACAAAACGCATACTCAGCGATACCTCGAGCTATGTCAACCACTTTGTTTCTCTGACGCATAACATGGTTCTGGATTTTATCCTTCAGAGACATCTCACCCATAGCTTGTTCCATTGCTCGATGTGCAACCACATAGGAAATCATAAAATCGTAACGACGATTTAAAGTTTGGAACCTAGGTAAATATTGTCATGGAACTCTATTTACTAACCTTTCCTACTTAAAAATAATATCTCCACCTTGTTTGGCTGCACCAACATGGATAACATGGAATCCAATGAATTTCCATGCGGTTTTCTCCAAAAGATACAGAGGAAAGTTTAGGTATATCATTTGATGTACGGGGCGAAGTCGCTGGACATATGCTAGTTAAATAAAATTACAATGCAAGCCGATGATTAGACGAATCATTCAGGAAGAGACGAACACGGTTAAACTATAGAATATGTGCAAGTAAGAGTGCATGTAACAGAGCGCAAGCGGAACCGAGATACTGTTACTATCACCAACGAAAGGGAAGCTGATGAGAACATAACAGTAATATTGCAATATTCTGATTACTGTGATTCTAGAACACTCTTGAATTATATGTATAAAGTTGATAGAAGTATAATGTTAAAACGATGTAAACATTTTCATTTGGATTTTGGAGGAGTTTACTGACTATTACCACAGTATAAAGAGAACTACTAAAATGATCTGTCGGCTGTGCTATTACTAATACTCTACCCGAGTACTTCTCTCTCGCGAGGGGAGTAGCACAGTCGGTTGCGAACCCCCCATTCCTCTATTAACTTGAGGCTGCGCTCCCTCGTATGGATCTGACCCAATGAGAACTGTGACATCATCGGCGTACGCGACCAGCTGCACTGAGTATGAGCATGGCAGCTTAAACAAATCGTCCATGGAGCCAGAGTGAGGAACCAAACACCGAGCCCCCACCGAGCGGTCATCCAATGCTTGAAGTTTTCCAAACAACAGGGTTGTTTGGAAAGCAACTCCACACGCTTGCTAGTGAAATATTCCTTCAACATAATATTATAAATCTTAGCCACAGTTTCTTGCAGGATCATTAGCCACCACGTATTATCAAAATCTCCAGAGATCATACAGGGATAGATTATAATCTGGTACAACACATAGGCCACTTTTTATCCCGAGATTATGTTGCCAAAGGATGAGGATGCTGGAAACCAAATTTACGCAGGCGAAGCCGCAAGCATCAACTCCCTATAAATACTCGACTCGATGGCGAAATTGTAATATCTTCTTTTTTTCTGCGTAGGTTAAAGATCATTTAGATTCATGCCTTCGTTACATGCCGCGCATACAAGTAGGCCCTTTAGTATGTTTATGCCCCAGTGGTATAGTTTTACGATGCGCTTCTAGCCCCTCTTGCGCAGTGTTCTACAAATTATGACTGACTATGTCTTGCTAGTCAGTTCCGAGTTAGGTAACCGGGTGAGTAATTTCATTTACTACCCGTTCGCTCTAAGTTTGCTGCTCGTTTCCCATTCTTCGGCTCTACACCAGCTTCTACGCCAGGGCAAACTTAGAGAGAACGGGCTATACAAGCTATTCTGTACTTAGGACTAAATTGTCTTAATTTAAGCCGTTGGTCCTCAGTATGTTACTGTTGATGTTTAGGTTAGATGGCTTTATGAGTGGATTTAAAAATCGTAGTTAGTATCTGTAGGATTCAATAATGTAAAAGCTAACCACTTACTAACTAATTTGTAATCCTTAGTCTATCCCTTGGAAAAAAGGATCGTGTTATATGATACAGTCTGAAAAGTACGTTGAAGGCATTCATGTGAATCAAAATCAAGTACAAAGTACCTAACCTCCACATAATGGGAACATAGGGCTCTAACAAATATCGTTATAATTTTATAGAACTAGTCTTTTTTTAACATAAGGAAAATGCTACAGAGATGCTATGCCGGACTCCTACCGAAAAAGAACCACACGTATCCTACCTAACAGCCTACGGTTGGGAGCCCCGGGTAAGCCCTCGGATGAATGTCCCCAGGACTCCCAACAGACCTAGGGCTACCGCTGCAGCCTTACGGAAGGGTTCGGGTGCTATCCCGAGTCTTTGGGAGTTGTTCGGGTGTTATCCCGCTTCTTATGGGCGTGCGTGAATAACTCACGTCACGCTGTCGTCTAGGGCCTGCTTCTGTAAGGACAGTAAGCAGCCCCCTCACCGTCCTCAGGCACCCAGTCATGGATCAGTCGATTGTCTTGGGCGAAGACATGGGTGGGAGAGTTCGCTCCCGCTCCCTCCCCGGAACTAGTTTAATTACTTACAGATTCAAAAGGTGGACATGAGAACTTCTAATCCAAATAAGCTTATCACTCAACCTTTTGGTTCATTTATTTGATTTTGGCAAACATTTTATTACATATTCAGGATCTAAAGATGATCGATGGTCATGGGACCTTTTGAACTAAACAGGAGAGACCTTCTAAGTCGAGAAACGTTTGGTGACTCTTAAAATAAAGCTTAAATCAAAAGTTTATACTTATAACTCTAATAAAAACAGGGAAGGGGGAATTGAACTAAATATGGTGCGATTCGAGCTTTTAAAATCATGTACCTTCTAATAAAATCTGTCTTTCAGATGTTTATTTAAAAGTTTCACCAAATTTTCACGTAAGTTCCTAGGTAATAAATTACATAAAGCAGTATTTAATTGCTGTCAATAATAACCTACAGATATAAAAGCGCATGAACATCTAATCATTGTTTCAATAAACTCAGAGCTAAATAGCTATTAAGTAAGCTGTTTATAATAAATCATACCTACTTCAATAAAGCAAATAGCTAAGTATACGACATTCAGTGTTACATACTCTATGCCTCAGTTAGACGCTAAGCAGATTTAATATCGATCGTACAGTCGGCTAGTATATTCCGGGCATTCGTCCGTAAACGAGAGATTTCTATGTTTATTTTAGAAGGTCATTTGAGGAAATACCCACGTTTCATAACCCCACTAAAATAGTTTCACCCGATTCACATTTTAATATCCACAAAGCGCAACAATGCGTTGCTTTACGATCTTTCACCGAGATTAGATAAACATCACATTAGTGCACCGACATAATGCGTTCTTGTTATAAAATCGTTTAATAACTGTATGTAGGTAACTTGTACATGTTTTGTATTTTCTATAAATAAAATATTCTTTTGACGGAAGAAGGCACCGCATAGGTTTCAGAAAACTTCCGGCGCGGCGTAATCCTAAGTCGTAATGGCGTCGATATTTGTTTAAAATTACCGTGGTTAAGATAATGTTGGTAAGATTTCCTCTTTATTTAAGAGCTTTGTTGACGATTTATCATGATTAAACTGTTCGACGACGTTTCTTCCTAGCAGTTTTCACATAATGACATCAGAGAGCGAAGCGACCTCCGTTGGTGACCTGCGTTGCGTTGCTCTACGGGGTACAGTGACCACATTAATAAATGGGCCGCATACTTGTCTCTTTAGTAGGTTTAATTATAATTTGGAGTCATTATAGCATTTCCATAAATTCAACGTTATAATATACTTAACCAATCTTAGTAAAACTTTCTTCATGCTGTTTTTCGCAAAACTTCTAAAACTAAATAATAAACCTAAACCCAAAGCTGTGTTATAACAGACAGCAGTCTCGTGCTAAACAACTATTAAGTTCAGTACAAAAAAAAAACAATGGGGATTGGTGTGTGCGTTGATGAGTCCCTCGTTTAACCGTCCACATGAAAGCGGTGATTACTCAAACACACTTGCCTACCGTAATATATGTAAGTATATCTAAAGGCAATCGCTTAGAAATGCATCCGAGTTAAAGATAGCTATCCAACGTACACGCAACTTTTACCGGACTTACGTAATAACGTAAACACTATACAACCTTTCATAATATCAATGTGGGCCGTTTATATGTGTGACACAGATACTTACATATTATACAAAAAAAGAGGCAGTGAACACAATTAAAAATATAATTAAATCGGTTACGTGTTCAAATGTATGATTGACTGTTGTTTTTGAGTACTTCTAAAATGATTTTAACACTTGGTAATTTTTTTATATTCGCATATATTATGTGCGTAGTGGCCCTAACGAATTCCGACGTCGCTTTTTTTATGGTAATTGTTATTCTTTGGAAAAGTTTGTTACGAAAGAAAACTATCAGAATATTCAGTGGGAAGAATTTTAAAAATTTAACCACATTCTAACTATTGAACTTAGACAACATCTATATGATCATAATTATTGAAATGTTTTTAATTAATTTATTTAATGATTGGGTACAAATTTCAATAATCAAATTTAAGGTATAACAACGTCTGTCCTGGGTCAGTAAGTGAATATATAAAAACCGGCCAAGTGCGAGTTGGACTCGCCCATGAAGGGTTTCGTAGCAGCAAGTAACATAGTATAAAAGTTCTTGTCGTTCGTTGTAACTTTGATTGATGTTTTAACACGTTCGCAGTGGTAGTGATTTTTCTAACCGAAAATTGCGGTTTACGACGTATTAAAAAAAACTACCAGCTCTATCTCGTTCAAACTAATTTTGGTTGGTAGTTTTTATGGCAATGTACATCATATATTCTTTTTAGATTTATCATTCTCTTAGTTTAGAAGTTAGAGGGGGGGGGGACACATTTTTCAACTTTGGTAGTGTCTCTTGCGCAAACTATTCACCTTAGAGAAAAATGATGTTAGAAACCTCAATAGCATTTTTGAAGACCTATCTATAGATTCCCCACACGTATGGGTTTCATGAAAAAAAATTTTTTGAGTTTCAGTTCTGAGTATAAACCCCCAAAATTTACTGCTTTTTTTCTAGTTTTGTATAAGAATCTTAATGCGGTTCACAGAATACATCTAGTTACCAAGTTTCAATAGCATAGGTCTTATAGTTTTGGAGAAAAGTGGCTGTGACACACGGACGGACAGACAGACGGACAGACAGACAGACATGACGAATCTATAAGGGTTCCGTTTTTGCCATTTGGCTACGAAACCCTAAAAAGGGGCCCAAACCCCTAACAGCAAAATCTCCAAAATTGTTGTTCTGCGTTCGTTAAAATGTAAGCGACGCAATTATTCTACCGTAACGAGATCTAACTCGGTTAATCCGTCCGGTAATTAGGTTTAGTCATAAAATATTGTTAACTAACGTTGTTTTATAGTAACAAAATAACTTTTACACAACACTATTTATGTAATATTCATCAATCATAATTTTAGTTCTAAACGAAAAGAGTGCCGACAAGGAAATTTCAAACATCAGATCAGAGATGGTGTGTAAGCGAAATGTAAAGAAAATAAAATATATATTTGTGAACATTCGTCAACAATGTCATCTAGCCCAAACTAAGCTAATTTAAGCTGCTGTGGGATCTAGGCGACTGAAAGACATACTTAAATATTTCTAAATACATACATATTATACACTAGCTGAGCCCGCAACTTCGTTTACGTCACATAAGGTATACCTTATGTGACGTATGGTAATGGTAGCTGGAAAATACAAGTCGATCTTATACGTGGAACATAATAATATATCATTTACTTATATTTGGGCTAGAGAGCATTATGCAAAAAATAAGTTTCACAATATAATTATTATTCATTATTTTGCGTTGTGTTACAACCATAGATTTAGAATTTTTCGCTACTCTCAATAGATACACATAGCGTGCGAGCGAGACCTCATTTACCAGTACACATAGCTCGAGAGGAAAAGAGATAGCAACTTGTGACTCTTAATTTATCACCCTAGCACCCGTGGTGATAATATGTCATTCATATTTTACAACTAGCTGAGCCCGCAACTTCGTTTACGTCACATAAGGTGTATTAAAGGAGAGGTACTTCTTCATCAGACTCATCAAGCAGCGTGTGAAACTGCCCTGTTGGTCTGAGAGGTCTGTGAGGTCATGAGTCTGATGAAGAAGTACCACGCCTTCGGCGCGGACTGAATTGTTTTAGAATAGCCTTAATCATTAAGCTCTTTTATGATTAAGCCAACACGCCAGTTTAGATTTACCCACTTTTAGATTCATAAGTCTATGTATGATTCTTTAAAGTGTTATAACTTTTTTATTTATAAACCGATTGACATGAAATAAACACTAAATGTTAAGCGGAGCTAACCTTAACACAATAAAGAAAACCGCATTGCAATCGGTTAAGCGGTTGCTGAGATTAGCGTGCACAAACGTACAGACAAACTGACATACAGACATACAGACAAAAATTCTAAAAATCATTGTTTTGGTTTGTTGTTGTGTTAACTTTGAATATTATTATAGTCTGTAGTATTTTAGTTTAGAATCGATAAGTAAAAGAACACTTAGTACATACGTTAAAGTATCCAATTAATACTTAGGAGTTAGGTTTCGAATAAAACAACGCTTGTATTTGTTGTAATTTATTAGATATTTATGTTTTAGAGTATAGTAATTGCAATAATGGAAGCGTTCAACTCCCTTCAGGATGACATTAGATTGAAAATGTTTAAGGCTCAAACTAATTTTAAAAAGTCACCCAAAGAACGCTTGACTAAATCATATCTTGAAATTAGGTTAGATAATTTGGAAAAACAATGGTCTTTGTTTACATCTACTCACACTCAAATTGTAACTCAAATTCCCAAGTCGGAACTACAAAATACTGATTATTACAAAAAGAGTGTATATGATGAGGTTGAAGAGCTGTACATTAGTTATAAGTGTGATTTAAAAGAAATGTTGATTAAAAAGGAAATTCCTGCTTCTTCTTCTGCAATATCTGTAACAGGTGAAAGTGACAAGGTGGTTACTAGGGTTAAACTTCCTGAAATAAAAATACCTTCCTTTTCAGGGAAGTACTCTGAATGGCCAACATTTAGAGACCTCTTTTTGGGATTAATTCATAATAATAAATTGTTGGACGATTCCCAAAAAAATTATTATTTGAAGGATCACCTAGTCGGGGAGGCCGAACAACTTCTTAGAAATATAAGTGTCACCTCTGATAATTATAAAACCGCCTGGCAGAAGTTAGATGGTATGTATAATAATAAAAGATTTTTGGTAAATGGTATCTTAAAGCGTTAATCAGGCAAAAAACTTTAACTTATGAATCGGCTAGTGACATAAAAACTCTTCTAAATACCACATCTGAATGTTTACAATCAATTAAAACTCTTGGGATAGATATCTCTACTTGGGACATCCTTATGATATATATAATAAGTGGGAAATTGGATAAGGAGACCCGGCGAGCATGGGAGTTAAAGGTGTCCTCCAAAAGTCTAGTGATGAATTAGCCACTTTAGAACAATTTACTGAGTTTTTGAATAGTCGCTTCCGGGGGCTCGAACATTTAGATAATAAGCCTGATGCCCAAGCTAGGGGGAAGTATCCCAAGAAAACACATTCTTTACATGTTGTAAGTAAAGAGAAGCAAAGTGTATCTTGTGAGTATTGTTCCGCCGATCATAAGATTACATCTTGTCAGAAATTTTGTAAGCTGTCTAATGAGAATCGACGTAATTTCGTTCAGGATAAACATTTGTGTTTCATCTGTTTAAAGTCTAATCACTCTGCTAAGATTTGCAAAAACACTCTCAGGTGCCAGGTGTGCAAACGCCGCCACCACTCCATTTTGCACCCCACAGGGGTTTCAGGGTCTCAAGGCGAAGGTGGTGGAGATAATTTAGGTAACGAGGGAACTTCTTCGCAAGAACGCGAAAAGGTGAAACAAACAAATTTAGCCGCGCAAGCGGAGGGATCTAATAAGTCGCTCATCTCTTGTCTTTCGACAGGGAGCGGTCGTAAGACTGTTTTATTAAGTACGGCCTTGGTAAAGGCCGAGTCGAAGGACGGGAATCATCGGGTTATAAGGGCATTATTAGATCAAGGGTCACAGGGTTCGTTTGTGACCGAGGCAACGGTGCAATATTTAGGACTAAGAAAAATAGCTGCACATCACACCGTTATTGGTGTAGGGGGTAACAGAAGTGAGCTCGCAAGATCGACTGTAGCCATAACTGTGACGTCAAGGAGGGATCCTAATTTCATAATAAGGGTTAATGCCTATGTCCTAAAATCGGTCACCGCACTTCTCCCGGTTACGAAAGCAACCAGGGTAGAATGGATGGATTTGGCTGATGATGATTTGGCTGATCCCGAATACCACAGACCTAACAAAATTGACATTTTGTTAGGCACTGAAGTTTACGGTCAAATCATCCAAGAGGGCATCAAAAGGAATCTTAGTGGAAATCTCCTTGCCCAACACACAACATTAGGATGGATTCTGTCAGGGGTCTGCGAAGTAGACAGTGAAGTGAAGTCTCACTCACACGTAACCGTAATGCATGCGAGTGTCCAAGAAGATGACATGCTGAAAAAGTTTTGGGAGTTGGAACAGGAACCGGTTTGTGCAAAGAAAATGCTTACGGACGACGAAATCAGATGCGAACAATTATTCGCAGCCACTACAAAACGTAATAAAGACGGACGGTATGAAGTAAGATTGCCATTGCGTGATTCTGAGCTGATTCACGGTGACTCAAAAGCCATAGCGGTAAAACGGCTGAGGAGTCTAGAAGTAAAGTTAGGGAAAAACAGTAAGCTAAAAGAAGATTACGTAAAGGTAATAAAGGAGTATTTGGATTTAGGGCATATGGTCAAGGTAACGGGAAAGGACACCCTAGACAAGACGGCCATCTACTTACCTCATCATGCGGTAATACGAGAAGACAAGTCTACGACAAAGGTGAGAGTAGTATTTGATGCTTCTTGCAAGGGACCAAATGGAGTTTCTCTGAATGATAATATGCTAGTGGGTCCAATGCTACAAGCTGAACTCCGTCACACAATAATGAGATGGAGAAAGCATAAAATATTCTTGGTGGCTGACATAATAAAAATGTATCGCCAGGTTCTGGTTGACAGACAGGATACCAAGTTGCAACGTATTCTTTGGAGATATAATCCAGAAGATGAAATCGAAGAATATGAGCTGCTCACTGTGACATTTGGAACGGCATCAGCGCCATATTTAGCTGTACGTTGTCTTCAGCAAACAGCACACAATGAGTGCCAAAATGAGCCGGAGATAGCGAAAATAATTATAAACAATTTTTACATGGACGACTTAATGGCAGGTGCAGAGAATGTGGAAATGGGATTTAATATTCATACCAAATTGAAGGAAATTTTGGCTAAGGGTGGATTCCAGTTACAAAAATGGAACAGCAATAGCAAGATGTTATTGGACGCAATAAGTGATAAGGAAGGTACTAAGGACATACATACATATACATACATATGGTCACGCCTTTATCCCCGAAGGGGTAGGCAGAGGCATATTACATGCCCACATTTCACCTTTGTGTAATTTGTCCCACGTAATAGGTGGTGAGCCGTATTGCCGTGTTTAAATGGACAGGCGCAGGTTGTGACTGCCTGCTGTTGAAATAAAGTCTTCAACTTGACTTAACGACTGCCATTTCACTGGCAACCGGGACCAACGGCTTAACGTGCCTTCCGAAGCACGGAAACGCTCAAATAAATGTCACAAAGTGATCACATGGATGGTCACCCATCCATGGACCGGCCATAGTGAAAGTTGCTTACTGCAGTGATCGTTTACAGAACACTGAGTCCGCGGGGCCACGAGCGCTTCTCTACTTCGTACTAAGGACGAAAGGGTGAATCTCACAAAGGATATAGTAACGAAAGTGTTAGGACTTACCTGGGATCCCAATAACGATGTCTTTCAGTATTCAGTAGATCTTCCTGTACTGGACGAACCTTTAACAAAAAGGAAAATAATATCAAATATTTCACGTTTATTTGATCCTCTAAACTGGTTGGCACCCAGTATTATTTTGGCCAAAATTTTTATTCAAAAACTATGGTTATCGGGCTTATCATGGGATCAAGATGTACCAAGAATATTATCAAAAGAATGGAAAACTTACCATGTAGTCCAGTCATTATATACATTTGGAAATGCAAATGAACCGAGAAAGCCAAATTTTGGATATTACGTGTGGAGGGGCTAGAAAAGCTTAAGTTCAAATTGTCGACCAAAATAACCTGGTGGGTTTTCCGCCATCTTGAAAAAAGGGTTATATTCAGTTTTTTTATCATAATTCGGTTCCCCGTTGAGATACGAAAATATTAAAAAAAGTTTTTTGTTGCTCTTTGTACGATCTACAATTAAGGTCTACACATTTTTCACGTATCGATCACCGTTATCGAAATATCGATCCAAAAACGGCTTTTTCTGAAAAATTTGTTTTTAGCTATTTCCTTCTTTCTCGTGAAATATATCGAAAAATGTCCATAAAGAAAATTGTTAAGCGTGTTCAGACCTAGTTGAGCGTGTTCATCCATGCTTTCAGCGGTTGTGACACCACGTCGTCTTTTTATAATATTGGAAAGTCGAAATTCATCAGCACCCTCGAGAAGAACCCGAACCTCCGGTCATCGGTAGAACTATTCAAGCAAGAAAAGGTCGATCCGGAGATGCTAGCTTGCGCGGGAAAACTATTCCTTATCGCTCTGTATGGTGGTCGTAAAGAGAATACAACAATGGATAGTTTGCGATTACACCGCTTTGCAAAATCAATGACGACAAATAAGACGAATAATCTTTCACTACTCCCACCAACGGAAAGCGCAGTCCGCCAACACGTTTTCCGGACATATCTACAGCTACAAACGTGGCTCGGAATTTTCAAAGATCCTCAGGAATGGGGTTGGCGACAGACGAATTACGGGCTTGAACCAATTTGCACCACAGGCGCACCCGCTCCACCTGAACTTTTAAAACTCATTTCGTGCAAATGTAAAGGAAAGTGGGCTGAGGCTGCTTGTGGGTGCAGGAAAGCTGGAATTAGTTGCTCCGTTATTTGCCTGCACTGTAGTGGACAGACATGCAACAATGTCGCCAGAGTCGAGATTTTATTCAACGACGATCACGATGATGATGATTATGTTTATTCAACCGTCCCAGCATCATTTACTGCGATTCAAGAGTTTTCACGACTCGAAGAGTCTACCGAGGAAGAACTTCTACAGCCAGGACCATCGAAACGGCGAAAAACATGTGAAAAAAATTACCACCTGTAATTATTGTTTTTTCTGCATAAAAATTATTTGATCAATAATTTTCATGTGTTTGATTTATAATTTGGCTGGTTTATTAATTTATTTTGTATTGCAATAATTGCTTGAACATCCATTCATCCATTTTGACGTATGGATACAACCGTGTGAGCGGCTAAATCAAAACCGGCACAGTCTTACTGACTTTGCGCCGCGCTAGAGGTCGTAATTCTTATCGAAAATAAAAAATAAAAAAACGAATTTGTAGGTCTGAACACGCTCACCAATTTTCATTACGGGCATTTTTCGATATCTTTCACGAGAAAGAAGGAAATAGCTAAAAACAATTTTTTCTCCCCAAATTTATGGCTTTTTGGATCGATATTTCGATAACGGTGATCGATACGTGAAAAATGTGTTGACCTTAATTGTAGATCGTACAGAGAGCAACATAAAACTTTTGTGTAAAATTTTCGTATCTCAACGGGGAACCGAATTATGATGAAAAAACTGAATATTACCCTTTTTTCAAGATGGCGGAAAACCCACCGGGTTATTTTGGTCGACAATTTGAACTTAAGCTTTTCTAGCCCCTCCCCACGTAATATCCAAAATTTGGCTTTCTCGGTTCATTTGCATTTCTAACCCGATTTTTTCGACGTAATGACTGGACTAATGATCAATTATCTTCTTTGAGTAATATAAAATCCCACGATGGTGTCACACACATTCCAAGGTCGTGAAAACTGAACTGCATGGCTTTTCGGATGCTTCGAAAACAGCTTACGCGGCGGTTATTTACTTACGAACTGTAGACTCGATGGGTAGTGTAAATGTATCGTTAATTACGGCTAAAACAAGGGTAGCGCCTATAAGACAGATTTCCATTCCGAGATTGGAGCTATGTGGAGCAGGACTAGCAGCTAAATTACTGGCTGAAGTGGGGGACGTTTTAGATGTACCGAAGGTTGATTGGCATGCATGGACCGACAGTGAAGTGGTACTTGCCTGGCTGAACAGTCATCCCACCCGTTGGAAAACCTTCGTGGCCAATAGAGTATCCGATATTTTGACCACTTTAAATGCTAACCAATGGTCTCATGTTTCGACTAAGTTAAACCCGGCCGATTGTGCCTCCCGTGGAATAGCGCCAGATGCACTGGAAGACACTTCAATATGGTGGAAGGGTCCTGATTTTCTACAGCGAGAAGTCATAGAATATAAAAGACCTAAACAGAAAATTACACACCTTGAAGAAGTCAAGGTGCACACAACAGTAATTGATGATAATATTTGGAATCGTTTTTCTTCGCTGTCGAGATTGGTACGGGTTCTAAGCTATTGCCGACGATTTCTTAGAACTAGGAACAAGTTAAAGCATGCTTCAAGAGAGCTGTCCAAACAGGAACTTGAAGACAGTATGGAACTGTGCAAGATTGCCCTGTAATTTATTAAGACTACTACCTTGCTGGTCACTAGGTAGGGTTTGTATATTCCCTGGCTCAGGTTGGCTACAGTTACATTGGGTTTTATCTGCTAACGAGTTGAAACGATCAGCATAATGAGATGTTGAATTTAAGAGTGTATCCCTCGCCAAAGAATATTCTTTGATAATTAGCTGTGATTTATCATACATGGACTTTACAGACTCCAGGGACTCTTGAAGTTGTTGTATTTTAAAATTGAAGCCTTGAGTGTCAGCAGCATGCTGTTTTTGGCTATGTTCTAATTTTGCAGTGCATAGACTTAATTCATTTAATATATTCAGTCTATTTCTGCAATTTTTTATATTTTTGATAATTTTTTTATTGTTATTGATCACATTTTGTTTTTTTCTAATCAACTTATTTATTTTTATATACTTTTTAATTTTTTTATTACTACAATGACCTAAACCCATTTTAGCTGATACTGCAGAGTGTTTGGGGGTATTATTGGTAAGGTCTATAATATCTGTGTGTATCGGTTTTGCAGCAGTAACCAGCCGTGTGGACCTATCTATGAGTTCGTTGAACAAGGTTTGGTTTTGTTGTATACTGACTTGCAGAGAGGCTTCTTCTAGTTGTGTTATTTGTTGTTGGGAGTCCCTTAACTCATGTTCCAGATCAGATATACGGTTTAATGCTCGCTCATACTCTGCACTGCATTTATCAAAACTACTTACTACTATTAGGAGTTCATCACGTTCCCCAGTCATTTCATCTAACCGCAAGTTTAGCACGGACAACTGTTGCTTTAATTGGCCGTTCTGTTTTACAACAGAGATAAGCTCTGTTTCATTGTCCTCGCGCTCATTGTTAAGCTGGACAACCTGCTCCTTGGTGGATTTCAGTTCCTCTAAAACCAGTTGAAGTTTAGATTGTTCCTGACGAGCCAGACCTCTTCGAGTCATCATTTTATAGTTTAAATAGTAATAAGTAGGTACTTGAAAAATCCAAATTAACAACACAAGGATAATACAAGGAGCAGCTTGCAAAGCAATGGATAGCTATATTTAAGCTTTTGATATATTTAATGCAATACAGTATTTAAATATCAGGAGTTTATCTTGAGTGTACTACCTGTAAGCTTTCAACATAGAATATACTTATAAATATATACAAGTGAAAAACAGGCAGACACACTCACTATATTTAGTATTTAATAACGGGATTTTGTTCATTACCTGTCTAATATCAGCATTGAATATATTATGGCATATATACAAGTGAACAATAGATAAACAAACTCACCCAGCTGGCCTATCCACTGAGAATATCTTTTAGAAAACTTTAACACTACTTTTTCGAATCTATTTCACTATGTGTCTATCACTAGCTATACGCCAATGTTATTTATTTGATTTTGGCAGACAGTTCGTAAAAAGCTTAGCTTAGTTTAGCTACTAAGGGAGACAGACAGGTAGATTGTAGGTTAGGTTACCGGCAATTTATTATCTCCTAACTGTATTTGAAGTAGTTAATATGTTATTCGTAAACAAAGTTGATCAAACACGCACTTTATAAGCAATATTAATGAATTATCACCGAGGAAATAGATATTTACTTCAAAATAAATTTCACTATAACGGTGAGATGACTCATAACTTTTTCAAAACAAAAATTTCACACAATCACACAAAATTTGTCTGGAATTATATAGATTAACACTTTCTGATCAGTAATAATTTGATTTTATGGAATTTTACTAGGTTTTATCGAGTTTTTACATTAATTTTAATTAAAATTTAGCAGAGATTTAAAAATTTTGACAACTCGAAAGTGTTGCCAGTTGCGAATCTTTTCCGTGCCGTTTGCGAATGAATTGGATTATGGGAGTTAAGATACTTACGAAGAAATATGTAAGAAGTTGCGTCACTTGTGTTCGATATGCAGCTAAAACCAAACATCAACTTATGGGACAAGTACCGTCAGTTCGGTTGAAGCCTGGCAAACCTTTTATAAGTACTGGAGTGGACTACGCAGGTCCTATAAATATTAGGGTATCCAAGGGACGTGGAAATAAATCCTATAAGGGCTACGTAGCATTATTTATCTGCATGTCTACCAGGGCTGTACATTTGGAGGCAGTCAGTGATTTGAGCACTCAAGGATTTATGGCAGCATTTAAAAGATTTGTTGCAAGGCGCGGACGGGTATCTGATTTATACAGCGATAACGCTACAAATTTTGTTGGGGCTGCCCGTGAGCTACTTCATTTATTTAATGATCGAAAATCCAGTATAAATCCAGAATTGATGGATTATCTTTCAAATAATGGGACTCAATGGCACTTCATTTCACCCCGTTCCCCAAATTTTGGGGGGTTATGGGAATCGGGGATCAGGTCCACCAAGCACCATTTGAAAAGGGTGATAGGGAACTCCACCTTAACCTTCGAAGAAATGGCCACTGTCTTAGGACAAATTGAAGCTTGTCTCAACTCAAGACCATTGTCTTACGTTGAAGATGAGAACAAGCTGACTATATTAACCCCTGGTCATTTTCTGATCGGCGAGCCTCTAGTTGCAATTCCCGAAACGGACTATGTAAGTCAAAACGTCAGTAGCTTACAACGCTGGCAATTCCACCAGAGAATGGCACAGGACTTCTGGAAGAGATGGTCAAATGATTATTTGAATCAGTTTTTACAAAGACATAAATGGACCTTTCAAATTCCGGAACCGTCTGTGGGTGCAGTGGTGCTAGTTAAGGAGGATGATATGCCACCTGGCGCGTGGTTAATGGGCAAAGTTGAGCAGAAACATCCTGGTCCTGACGGAATTACTCGAGTCGTAACTTTGCGTACGCAAACCTCCCTAATAAAGAGACCTACCTCTAAACTTTGTATGTTGCCTATTGCAAATTAGTGTTTAATTTTTATTTTGTTGTAAAAAGAAAATGGTGTTTGTGTAACTTTTATATTATTTTTATTTTGTGTAATGTGAACCTCTTACGGTGGGCGGAAATGAAGGACATTCATGCATATTATGTCCTTGTTGGGCGGTATGTCCAGTTTTAACAGGATATTGTCTCTCTTATGATCTGTTGTCTTTGTACTCGATAGAGGGCGTTATGTCAGATATGTGACTGAAGCCTAATAATGCAAGTTGTCAATGCGCTCGATAGATGGCGTTGTATCACTTTGTACATCGCGACATATTTATTATGTATGGAATGTCCATATAGCGTTAAGGCAATATTTTTAAGGATGAACCAATCTGTACTTGAATTATAGTGTTACTATCCAAAGTCGAAGTGCATTATTTTACCTTGCCTTCGGGACCCCCAGTATTCTGAACAACTATGATCTGATTGATCTGACATTATATACCTACTTAGGTACTTACTTATTATTATACTTAGTACTGAAACTTATAATTTATCAATTCTTGAAACAAATCTAAAAATCTTTCAAAAACAATAGATTTTTTGTGTAATCTATTGCCCTTACATCAATTACAGAACATTAAAATCGTGCATCATGAATTATCTTTAAAGAATTAATAGGGACAGTCCTGCATTCCGTTATAAGTAATCAATAGCAGGATTAACCGAAGCGGTCACGTAAATACCTTGAGTGCACTCACACGATTTGACATCCTAAGGCCCTGCGCACATAGGCGATAAGACTGTCTCTATACAGCCTATCTCTTTCCTAAGGCTAAGCTCACATCAGAGACACGACTGCCTTAAGACTAAAAAAAGCACTTAAAAGAATAGCCAATTCTTTTCAAGCGGGTCGCGTTTTTAATGGTACCCTTGCTTCGTATTCTGGAAGTTTCGTAAGTGCCTCTATATATCTATATCTCGATTTTTTCTAACTCTTGCCTTACGTTGCAATGACAACCCTCCAACATATACATATAAAGACGTGGGCTTAAATAACATTTTTCCCTCACTTTATACTCATTTAGACAAAGACTATTTATCAACATAAACTGAAAGAAAGTAAAATGGTTTCATTTGTTACGCCTTTTACTGTTTATTTTTTCATATCTATTTCGTAACTCGCGTCTGAAAATGGGGTCCTCAATCACTGTAATTACTTACCATATGAGATACAGCGAAAGTAACATCATCTTTTGACAGGCACATAAAGACATATCACTCGCTTATGAAACCATGACAGGTTCTATCAAATTTCAATGAGGTAATTTTGTTTCCAATTGAAAACAGAAGTTTATTATACAGACTCACGTATTTGACAACACATCACTCATTTTCTCAATCAAATCTGCCAATCACAGTTCACTGCATTTAGGCCTCCCCCAATTTTCAACATAATAATAATACACAGGCGGTGTGATTTTGGAGAGTCCTTAGCTTCTATACTACGCTAGTTTAATGAGTTGGAACATCCCTTTCTGTCAATAGTTGCATTGATCAGTACCATTAATGGTACTTTTTGTACACTTTAACGTCGATAATACCATCAATGGTACTAGTAATGCATGATTGTATCGTTCGAGTTTGTTTCTCTTCATCGTGAACTCGGCCATAATCAGCAAGTGCACCACTTGCAGATAATACTGACTACGCACACAAAGATCTCGGTAGGGCTCCATCAGGCCCCTATTCTTCTTATCTATAGAGATTTCTTAATGTTTGAGAACAGAACACTAGGTATACTCGGGCCCCACTGTGATACATGATACATCCCAAAACCCAAGCCAACCTCCCCTGCTAGGCGGTGCGCCCGCTGACAGGGGACTGTTTTTATTTCGGCTGGCTAAAGGATGAACACTGGCGGATGCGTCTATACGAGAGCTGAAGATCAGAAAGGAGTCAGTCCCATATAAATTCAAATTATAACTACTCCTAGCAGTCAACAAAAGAGAACCCAAGGCTCTACATAGAGGCAGGTTTTGGTAATAGCTGAGACGAGACTAAGGGTGGATTCGACCAAGCCGGAGTAAGATAAAACTTGTAGTATATTTTCTACTTTTTACAGGATTATAGTGATTTTCCATTTTACAAACAACGATGAAAGAGAGAGTGTGAACACAAATACAAGAGTACCTACCTAAGGCACAATAGGATAGTGGAGATAAGCCTGGTATGCGGTTAAGTAACGGGGATACAATATCTTTGATACCGTAAGTAGCTGCCTTTTTACGGTAAACGTACTTAAAAGGTTTGAATCTAAGGTTTTTGGGATTCCAATAGAAATAGAGCTCGAAACAAGAAAGGTTTTCTGTTTAACGATATCTAAATTGCGCAATTTGTCGTAAAACAGTTTTAAAGTTTTGATGTTGAGGTATTTTTCAACCATTCAAAGACTGGTTATCGATTTTTGGGAGTCCTGGGGTATCCTTCCTAGGGTTTACCCGGGACTCGCAACCGTAGGATAAGTACGTGTGGTTTATAGTCGGTTAGAGTCCGGCATGGCATTCATGTAGGATTTTCCTCACGTTAAAAACGAAACGGCTATCGATTACAACTAGTTTTGGTCTACTTATATTATTTTCTACATAGACAGCCAATATAAATGATGTTCACAGAAATAGCCGACAAAAATAATCCCTACATTCGCGAATAACGGTGTAACACACGTAGGTAGGTACTACTTAGTTAACTCCTTTCGATTTTGTTTAAGCCACAAGTCATTCATTAAAAAGTTATATAAGCAAAGTAGATTAGTAGTTGACACGTCGGACTAGACATGTGAAGTCGCAAGTTCAAATCCATGGATTTTTTCTAACCGTCGTGGCCCAGTGGTAGATTAAATATTATTATGACTGCTGTAATAGTTAGGTACTTAAAGAGAGTACCATCGACTGCTTTTTATGCCAGTTAAAGTTCTTATTCCAATCCTACTTTAACAGTAACTAAGTTTCATGCAGCCAGAAGCGGGACCATCATCTGGCTAGTATGATAGACTTTCATGTACCTATGCCATTGATGATATGGCTCACTGAAAGGTGTACATGACATACATGATGTTAGTACTATTTCTTTTAGACTATACTAATGTTGTATGTAATATAAATATTTTACCAAGAGAAAAAAAAATGTTATTTCAAAACATCTCGGAACCCGCAACTCAAAACTCGGAAAAAAATTACTGTCGTAAAATTGCAAGAAACTGTTCAAGTGTTCGGTTCAGTCGGCGCCCCTGGAGTACCTAGTGTCAGGTTGTAGATAATACTTTTCTCAAGGTTTTTTCATATTTTTGTAAATATTATTTCGTGCAACACACGCTTTACAATTTAAGATTGTAACTGAAAATTCAAACCTAATTTATGTCTCCCTAATTTGAAATAACAATCAAAACGAATCATTTCCATATTGAAACGACCCTTGAATCCTTAATATTGACATATATGAAGGGCTTAAGACAGAAACGCCTCCATATATTTCGTTTATGACGGTCGTAGAGTCGATGTGGGTGGTATATTGTATCGAACCCTCGTTCCCAACAACAGTTTACATAAACTTATATCATCCAATCTTTTTTAACTATTTCAATTAATTAAACTTGGAGTCCCGTGGGCTGACGGTAGTCATTTGTTGAATGGCGATGTCGTTTTTATTGCTTTATAAGGAATGTATTCTCTAACGGTACCTGCTGATGGTTTACTATTTCTCTTTTCAAGGGCCTCCTCGAGATTGGGAACCGATAAAAATAATACTTCTTTCTACATTAGCTGGAATATCTTTTTAAATAGAAATGTTGCATGATGACATATGAATGAATAATTTTAAATGAATGACATTGACCGTTTTGATTGTAAGTTAGGAGGACTGTAAGTTAGGTAAAAAAACTGAAAATTACTAGAATGTAAGTTAGGAGTTGATGTCATTCCGTCATCTTATATTACGAAATATAAGACGACGAAATGACATTAACTCCTAACTTACATTCTAGTGATTTTCAGTGATTTTTAACCGACTTCATAAAAGGAGAAGGTTACTCAATTCGACGGTAGGTATATATGTTTTTTTATGTTAGTTCGCGCAGATCGTTTATGGACCGATACGTGCAATAACGGAACAAAAATAATCATTTTATTCCTACGTCCATCTGTGAAACTTACAAAAATGTTTTTATCTGTAGTTCAATAAATATTTTAGCTATGCCATAGATGATGGCATACTAGACCTGACATTTTTATTCAGAATAATTAATAACAATAACTATCACTAATTTAATAATGTGTTTTCACCAGGCCATGCAACTTATTTTTAAGGTATATTTAAGTATAAAAAATAAAAACCACCAGAATGTGAGTTACGAGTTCATGTCATTTCGTCGTCAATATAGATACCTAGACATTAGTTAGGTACATTTAACCTTCGTTCCTATTAATAACCATACCTTTAGAATTTTAGATACAATAAGGTATGTCTGTTATGTTGCATTTTGACTCTAGTGTTGAGACACATTGGCAAACAAACCGTTTATTTGTGCAATCATGTAAAAAACTACCTATGTGTAAAATTTTGTCCATTGGCCAGCCACATTGCTCTCAGGCAAATACTTAGGCATCTTGTTGATTAACGCCATCTAGAGATACAACGACGCAGTAAATAATATACGAGTTCGTGCTAAGACATGAAATTGTTCCAAGTGCTGAAGTCATGATAGCAAAAGCGAAAGTGGTTTTGCGCGTTCGCAATGATTCGCCGTAGCGAACACAGATGGCGTAGTATTTACTGCTAACCTTATATTTGCTCCATGCTGCTAACTGCTACAAAAAAAAATATAATGAATATAGCAGGTAGGTACTTATGATAATAATTAACTATTCTAGTAGTGCAGAGATCTATATCTGCAAATAATATCTTCTAAAAAATCAAAACACAAAATACAAACGATAAAATGTGTCCTCCTTTGACAGATGAAGTCATGTCATGACTAATATTTATTGTACCTCTGCAGGGAACTAGAGAGGGCTAAACTATCTACACCTTAACCTCTCGGTTGTGGAATGATCTCCCTGCCTGGGTTTTACCAAACGCCTATAGTATGTGGTTCTTCAAAAGGGATCTTAGAAGGTTTTTACAGTGTTTGAGTGTGACACCTCTGGTGTTGCAAACGTTCATAGGCTGCGATGACCACCGGTCCTTCTGGTGGTAAGAAAAAAAATTCCTTTCTGGTAGAGCGTAAGTTTTGATCAATATCATAATGATAAATATCGTAATATAGACAAAATATTTTCACGAAATTGTGAATTATGTATGACTAGCTGATGCCCGCGTAAAGTTTGTTCCTTTTTCCCTCTTCCCGTGGGAACTTATTCCCAGGATAACAAGTACTTAGCCTATTTGATATTCTAGATAATAATGTATCCCTGTACCAAATTTCAGTCAGATCTGTTCAGCCGTTCGAGCGTGAAACAGTAACAAACATCCACACTTACAAACTTTCGCATTTATAATATTAGTAAGATTATCCAGAACCAGGTATATTAGGAATGTTGGGGTCAAAGAGTGAAATCACAGACGGATGAGCGGCGCGGCTAGAACGGTTAGATCGAGGAAACGACCGACAAGCCGATTTACCGTAACACAAAAAAAATGTTCAGATAAGCCGACTTTCTAATAAACCCTTCTAGACGACCGAACCTTCTTCCTTGTACATAATAAATCTTAAGGAGTCCTCTCTTGAATAAAGCGGTTCCCAATGTTTGGTAATTGTGTTGAGATAAAGGTGTCATAAATCGGATTTTCGTTTTAATGTAATTATTAATGGTGCAGTAAAAAATATCATGACATTTATAACTCAACGGTTTAGTTGCAGACGATCATTTATTAATGTACTTATATGAATATTTTTATGATCTTATTTTGTTGGTTGTATGTAACGATTTAAATTAATATTAGTCGTTAAATTTATTGACGAGTATTTATCAGACATTCTTTGGAGCTTAAATAACTAAGTAAGCTTTATGGTTTACGGAGTGGTTATCGGATGTAAACTCTGCAAGAAATCTCAGTTCAACTGGTCAGATTTAAAAATGGTAAAAAAACATATGAACTCGATCTGCAGACCAGAGGTAAAAAAAATATGGTGCGTTATTCTTATTACCTACCTTAATGATCCATGTAGAAAAACTGTCAGGGTCAATTTCTTTATAACTTAAAACATGACAATACTAAGGTACATACATTTAAGCTGTTAAAGAACAATTTTAAATGCACTGCACCTAATAATCAGATGTCTAATGAATTGAATCAGGTAATATTAGTTACGAAGAACAGCTCATATTGTTAAAACTATTCAGTTTCAAATTTAATTTAACATTTTAAAAACACGTGCAGTTAGGAAAACTTTAAAAGCCACTGGCGGACATTTTAATGTGGCCTA
Organism: Miltochrista miniata; assembly: GCA_933228765.1. Lineage (NCBI taxonomy): Eukaryota > Metazoa > Arthropoda > Insecta > Lepidoptera > Erebidae > Miltochrista > Miltochrista miniata. The sequence continues at coordinate 25,439,471 of OW121747.1, forward strand.
ATAATCAGAAAATAAGAAAAAGAAACCTGGGAGTGTGCCGGTGGGCTTTAGCAGGCTCCAGATTGATGCTTCCCTCGCTGTAGTGCGTAGGCCACTCTTATCGAGCCTTTTTATACTTTTTATCTTTATTTTGAATATTGCCTCACGTAATAAGGGTTTGGACCGTTAAAAGTTGGGGAATGCGCGACCCAGTGAATGAACTCCAATATCCACGTGTTTCGATTTATGGATACGGTTTTTTTAACGACTGTTTGTTTCTAGAGTGTAGTGTGTATGTGTGGGTGTGGTTCAAAGCGTTTGAAACCGTAATCCTACGCATGGGATTATAAATATCTTGTAACAGGTCGTATATTTGTTATTGAAAGAGAAGAGCTCATTATAATTAACATAACAGTGTATTAGTTTAGAAGTCAGTTATGTGGTATTTTTTGAGTCTATGGGAGCCTTATCAGAATTAACTATCTAAAGTGGTTGATGTATCTACTTATAAAATCTGAGTTACTCTTATTCTATTATTTATTGACACGTTCACCCACATAATGTCGCGTAGTTTTGGCATAGAGTAAAATGGTTTCCTTTTTAAAATCGTTTTAGGTCTTCTAGAAAATGATTATGTAACCTAATGTACGAATAGCATTTGATTCTTTATTTCTTCTGATCTAATCATACATTACCCATAAAACCCATGTTTATGACAAAAATAATAATCCAGAACTATGACCATTTAAACACGGCAATACGTCTCACAACGTATTACGTGGGACAAATTATAAAAAAAAGGTGAAATGTGGGTATAGAATATGCCTCTGCTTACCCCTTCGGGGATAAAGGCGTGATGATGAACCTGAACCTGAACTATGTCAAAGATTTTAAAATATTTGTCATAGTTCTAGCTATTATTTTTATACTTTACTAGCTGGCCCGACAGACGTTGTCCTGTCATAACTATGAATATGAAATCGGTTCCTGAGTTCTGAGTCAGAACCGATTCAAAATCGCAATAGAAACCATGTCTTTGAACAGTTCGAGCCAGAGACAGTTATTGCAAATTTTCTAATTTTTCACGCTACTTTCATAATTTTTTTTTCCATAAGAACCATCTCCTGTCAATAACAAACACAAAAAAAAAAATAGGGAAATAGGGATTAATTTTTGTACCTATAATAGAAAAAGATTTTTATAATACTTATTTTTTGTTTCCAATTCTTGGTTATTGAACTTTGGGGTGCTGCTATAAAATACGCGTAGAAGTAAGCACAACGGTATTACATATATGTAGAATTAAGTAGCACTGAATTTAATATGTAATACAATATCATTCATCGTAACTATTTTATTTACATTGGATTGGATATCAGTCATTCAACGTTACATGTTTGACGTGTTAGCTGCTGCTGCTGAACAACGGATAAATGACATATTCGCATTATTATGTAAAGTGAGAATTTAAAAACTTGTTGAAAATGATTTTTTAAAGAAAATCTAAATAAACCAAAATGAATCAAGAAAATACTAATGAAGCACCTTGTAGGTAATAGGGTGAAACCATGGAACAAACATGTTTAAACTTAAGTACTGGAGACTTCTTGACACAGAACTCAGAAGAAGTATATTTTCTCCCAGTATGGGGTTCTTCAATAGGGTTCTAAGAGGGTTTTACGGGGTTGGCAGCGAGAGTGTAGTGCCAATACTAACCTATGGACGTTTAGGTTGCGGTAACCACCAGTACATCTGTTGGGTCATATGCCTGTCTGCCTATTAAAAAAAGTATATCTAAACCAAGCATTATGACCACGGCTTTGTAAGCCGGATGAATGAAGGGGATATAAAATCCTTTAGGTTACTGGAACGAAGCTAATGTGAACAAACATGCTCACCAGTTATTATGCTAATGACATGCGATTATGTTTACAAAGAAGTACTGGCTCGCAAAGAGCGGCTATGTAATATTCGCCTGTACTTAGTGCACTGCTTGGACAGTTGCGTGAGTACACATCGTATTTCCTGCACTTACGCTGGCGGCGGTGAAACTCATGAAAATGCGCCACTGAATCGGGAAATGCTAACGAGAAAGTGATTTATTAATTCATCAAAGGTGCTTTGTTATTGAAACTTTATGTTTATGATAAAATAATAGTCCTGTTTTGTACCGTTTGCTGTTTATATGACACTTCGAAGAGAATTACTGTTAACTGACTAACCTACCTAACACATTTTTTTCTACTGAGGTGGCAAACAAGCTTACGGCCCACCTAGTGGTTGGTTACCATAGCTTATGGAAGTTTGTAGCATTAGAAGCGCTAAACACACGCTTCCGACCCGGGTGCAGGTTGTGACGACCCTCAGTTGAAAGTTTTTATACTAAAGCATTAAGCCTGTCTTATAAATACACACATCTCTGTCGAGGGATTTTTTTTATGGAACATCTCTTTGCCAGGTACCTAAACAGGATTCCAGTATGTGCAACATACTTATAAACCCCCAATTTGTGTCTAAAGCCTGTTTATTTGTACATACTAACATCCTTGTAATGGACAAAGGCGCTGTAAGAAGTGATTGACTGGAGGAAACGTCAAACAAGTGGCCCCTCTACTTAAAAAATAGCCGCACTGAACCGTGGCCGGTCTTTAGCTGGCCCAGATAACAATTTGATACTTGTATGGGTAATAAAAACGTTCAAAAATTGGTTACAATTACCTTGCTTACAGCGTCGTAACATTTTAATAGCGAGTTCCCACTTAGTGTGGGAAGGACCAAGGTAAATTATCTTAGTGAGTACTTTTGGATACACATAGTACCGCTGCAGTGATGGATAACAGGTCATGGCTTTTCGACTCATGGGGTCCTATATTTTACATACTTGTTACTGCCGATATTTTGTTATTTTTTTCAAAAGAATCTGAGGTACCTATCTCTTTACGTTTTCAGATTCTTTGCGCACCTACGCATAAACCTCCCAACCACCATAGATTGATGAAACTTATTATCGACCACTATTTTAGAATCGTAGGGTAGGGAGTAATCATTAATGTGTAATTTTTACTGGGATTTAAAAAGACGAAGTCTTACCCTTAAGACTAATAACCTGGTAGAATCTTGAAATCTATAGGTTTTTAATATTCCACACAGACTTAAATGGGTTAATATTGTGATTCAAATGGTCTATCTTCAAAAGGAGTTGGGGAATTCACTAACTTAAAGTAAAAATGCAGTTAAGACGATAATAAAATTGTTAAGTAGATAAAATAGATACTAGAAATGAATATAACTTCTGCGAACACACCTGATGAAAATCTTTTTATACTCCCTGCTCATAAGATATACCTATTCTTTATAAGAAAAAAAATTAATCTGATCTTTTGCTAGAATTGTAAAGATTTGACTGTGTACCTATTATGTACCTATTATAAAACATCCATTTTAGGAAACACTTCACAATATTTATTTATGCCATGTTCCATTTTATGTAAAAGCTGACCCGCACAACTTCGTTTGCGTCACATGAGAGTGAGAAAGAGAGGGGCATGGTATTATTATTTTAAGTAATATAACGTTTCCCCTCGCATTTACTCCCATCGCGTCGCTTAAACATTAAATGCAATTATATCGCTCTAAATATTAATATCACACGTATTATTATTTAAAGCGATAAAATGTTTCCCGTCGCTTTTACTCAGTCGCGTCCCGTTGCGTCGCTAAAATTTTTAAACTTATTAAGGTTATTGTAAGCAAACCTTCAAAGATAGGCATATGATGTTCAGGACTTTTTTTTAGAACTTTTTAAGAGAAACAATTCCGTAATAGGTACGCCATTTTTACGTAACTTTAACCATTTACGCAGCGTAAGCCTCGGAAGCTCACATTATTCATGGCTGCCCCGCTCCTATTCGTCTTAGCGTGATGTTATATAGCCTATAGCCACCCTCAATAAATGAACTATCAACTAAAAGGATTTTTGAAATCCAACCAGTAGTTCCTGATATCCTAGCGTTCAAACAAACAAACTCTTCAGCTTTATAATATTAGTATGGACTAGCGGACGTCACGCGGTTTCACCCGCGTAATTCCCGTTCCCGTGGGAATGCGGCAATAAAGTATAGCCTATGTTCACCGCAAAGAGTGTAGCTTCCTAACAGTGAAAGAATTTTTCAAATGGGTCCAGTAGTTTCGAAGCAAACAAACAAACAATCAAATATTTCCTCTTGATAATATTAGTATAGAGTTATGGATAAAGGAATTAGAGTTTACAAAATTCGTTCGTCGATAAGTACCAATACGATAAGGAAATCCAAAACAACCAATAGTGATAAGTGTATATAAAATTTGGTTATTTGTTATTTATATAAAATTGACCACAAGGTCTATTTGTGAGTTTGCAGATCTAATTCTATTAGCTCAATGAGGTCATTATTAGGATTATGGCACAATATTGAAATTCAAGAAACTAATCTTTTAAATACTTTTTTTTTAATGATAAGAATCGCTTACGTTGTATGCAAGTGCAAACCTTAAGAACGACTGGAGTGATTCGACTAATTTGAATTTCAAATACTACCTGTAATCCAGAGAAACCTTATAAGTAGCCGCCTAAATATTAACATAAAAACGTTTGCAGCGGCAGAACAGCATGTAAAAAAGTGCCGAAAAGTCAAGTAAAATTACAAGCATGGATCTTTGCTCAGATAATAATTTATTATTTTAAAGATATTGAAATCGAATATTTTGACGTGGCCAGTTTATATCTATGCTTTTTATCACACGCTGTAGTGGGCAATATACATTTATATTAACTTTTTAATACAGTTGCTCAAAAAGTGGCGTATTACAGGGACGTTTAGCGTTCGGGATGTGGGCTATTACACACTCGTGCTTTTTTCTTTACCATTCCCGCACTCGTGCGTTTTCTTTCCTAACTGTTAAAATAATGTCTGTGATTCATGCAAATATTTCTAAAAAAAGAAACTAACTTGTTTTAATATCACATTAAAAGTAATTTCAGATAAAATTTAAGCATAAATTAATATAAGTATCGGCCAAATTAAATTTATAAATTTAAAAAAAGTTGGCTGTATGAAGTGCACTGCCATAGTCTCTGCTTAGGAAGGTATATATTCTTTTACGGTTGGCGCCATTTTGGATATTGAGGTTTATTGTGTTTTTATTATTTTATAAAATTGCTTAATTTTTTCGCAACTGTATTAAAAATAGTTTTTCAATCCAACGTGTGGGACTGTTATTTAAACTCGTTCCGACTGTCTACCCTCGCCTTCGGCTCGGGTCAACACCTGTCGTAACTCGTTGTAATAACAGCAATCCCACACTTGTATCGAAAACTATTATTTTGTACCAGGTAAAAACCAATTTGGATACCTCTAAGTAAAGTGTATTTCTTTACATTTCCTTAGCAACAGTCTTAAACAGGAATAAATTTCTTGAAGCACCAAAACCATTCTATAAAGATGTCTGTGTCGATCCCAAATAAAAGCCCTTCACATACTCGTAACATATAAATTACATGTTATCAAACGCTTGTCCGTTTCCCCACACATAATAGTATCCAGCTGTATACTTATGTAACTGGTCGCATGTCTCACGCCTCAAGTAAAGCGGCCGACAAACGAACCTTTGATGTAAAAAAACACTTGAACCTATTCGTTTAGATGTGATAATCGTGTGAAAATGCCTATTGTTATCAAGGGAATCGAATAGATTTGTTTATCCGTATTCTATCAGAACATGATAGCTAGCTACGAATTGACACACCCATAGGTATTTTGTTTTTGTTTTGGTAATTTGGTCCGTCAAGTGGAGTGTTTGATGCTTAGATTACCGTATTTCGGAATACTTTTTATGCTCTGTCCCAAGTAATTTGAAAATGCTGGTTACTTAAAAGGGGAATTCGATTATGGGTACTTATTATATCTAGGCACTTTTACTCTAAAGGCACGGTACGCAAATGTTTTTCTAGCTTTATTTGTCGGCAGCAAATAGACAGTTAGGTACAGTTGTTATTAACTTAATCTACGGCCCATAGAAATATACCCTGAAACTTAAAATTAAAGTGTTTAACAAGTCTGTAACAATTAAAGATTTACAGGTGACTAGAATAACGCTGTTATCTATTTCTAAACGAAGTTGTATGATAGTTAACGCACTTGCTCTTGAGTTAGTTAAAGAGTCAAAAACCGGGCAAGTGCGAGTCAGATTCACGCACAGAGAGTTCCGTACCAAAAAACGTCAAAGTGTCACGTTTATTGTATGGCAGCCGCCCTTAATCCCCCCTTTTTAGGATTCCCTTTTTACGGTGGCAAAAACCGGAACCCTTATAGATTCGTCATGTCTGTCTGTCTGTCCGTCCGTATGTCACAGCCACTTTTCTCCGAAACTATAAGGCCTATGCTGTTGAAACTTGGTAAATAGATGTATTCTGTGAATCGCATTAAGATTTTTACATAAAACTGGAAAAAACGCAGTAAATTTTGGGGGTCCCCTCCCCATACTCAGAACTGAATCTCAAAATTTTTTAATCAAACTCATACGTTTTGGGTATCTATAGATAGGTCTTAAAAAATGGTGTAGTGATTTCTAACATCATTTTTTTCTAAACTGAATAGTTTGCGCAAGAGACACTTCCAAAGTGGAAAAATGTGTCCCCCCCCCCCCCCCCGCTCTAACTTCTAAACTAAGGGAATGATAAATCTAACAAAAATAAATGTTGTACATTGCCATAAAAATTTCCAAAGAATATTGGTTTCAACGAGATCTAGTGAGTAGTTTTTTTTTAAATACGCCATAAACCTAAAGTTTTGCCTAGAAAAATCTCTACCATAGCGAACGTGTAAGCATCAATCAAAGTTACAACGAATTACAAGAACTTTTATACACTCGAGAGCAATGAATCCGGGTCACTTAAAGAATGTTAAAAATCTCGGAAACTAAAAATGATAGGTTAATGCAATAAATTGTATTTAATAGACAATGTAATACTCCTTAAATGAAAGTAAAAAAAATATGAGTCACCATACATTTTATTAACACAAAATTACATAAAGAAAAAACTGCTGATCTCTCCTTAAAACAAAAATAGGAAACATGAAATTTTTGAACTTTATTACGATTTTCTTGAATTTTAATACTTCGTATTGCCTCCTCGTGCTTCCATTACTGCGTTTACGCGGTTTGGCATGCTGTACACCAAGTTCCTTATACGATTTTGGGGAATATTCTCCCATTCATCTGTGAGAGCAATTTTGAGCTCACGAAGCGTGATTGGGGGAGGGTTTCGTTGTTTTACGCATCTGCCTAGCTCGTCCCAAGCATGCTCGATCGGGTTGATATCCGGGCTGCGCGCTGGCCACTCCATACGAGTAATGTTCATCTCTTGAAGGTAGTCATTCACAATCCTACCTGTATGAGGTCGGGCATTGTCATGCATAAATATAGCATCCTCACCTAAATTGACCATAAATGGACCAACGTGATCATTGAGGATTTCTTCCACATATCTTACGCTAGTTAAAGAGCCGTTTTCTATGATCACCAGCTCTGTGCGACTTTCAGAAGAAATTCCGGCCCACACAAGTACAGACCCACCACCGTAGGCTACTTTTTCTTCGATGCATGCTTGCTTGAATCTTTCCCCTGGTCTTCGATACACTCTGTGTCTTCCATCGTGCTTGTAGAGCATAAATTTTGATTCGTCGGAGAACATAACTTTTGACCAATCTTCAATACTCCAATTTACGTGGCTCTGGGCATACCTTAGTCTCGAAATACGATGCCCACGCTCCAGTTTAGGGCCGTTTGCAGGTCTAAGGGGTTTTAAGTTAGATTCAGCAAGCCGACGTCTTACTGTCCATGCACTTGGGTTACTTCCTCCGAGGCGTCGAAACTGATTGGTGAGTTCAGTTCCTGTGAGAAAGCGATTTCGAAGCATGGTGTTCACCAAGTATCGGTCTTCTCGTGCTGTGGTACACCTGGTTCTGCCCGTTCCTGGTCTGCGTAGGTTAGAACCAGTTTCTTCGTAACGTCGGAGAACTCTTTGTACTGTTGACAGCGACACACCGACAGTCCTGGCTGTATCGCGCTGACTCCGGCCGGTTTCCAGCATTGTAAGTATTCTGGTGCATTCTTCAGGCGTAAGCGACATAATTTCAGCTTGATTAATGAATATAGAGCACTATCAACATGGTTTATGTACCCACATAAATGACAGATTACAAACAAAAGCAACACCAAATGCTGTAATTTCGTAGTTCCATCTTCGAAAGTGGCCCTTTTTCAAATTTGATTTTTTTATGATATAACTTTACAATAACTAAGAAGTTTTAATACCTTCATTTAAGGAGTATTACATTGTCTATTCAATACAATTTATTGCATTAACCTAGCATTTTTAGTTTCCGAGATTTTTAGGATTCTTTAAGTGACCCGGATTCATTGCTCTCGAGTGTACTATGTTACTTGTTGCTACGGAACCATTCATGGGCGAGTCCGACTCGCACTTGGCCACTTTTTTTTCTGTTTTAATTAGTACTTGTTATAACGGATTCGCAAATAAATCATATCTGTGAAAATTTCAGTTCTCTAGCTATCACAGTTCCTGAGATACAGCCTCACGACGGACAGACAGACTGACAGACGGAGGGCGAAGTCTCATGAATAGGGACCTGATTTTACCCTGTGGGTAAGGAAGTCTAAAAAGGTAACTATCCAGAACTTAAGAAAAATTATAATTATCTCATGATAAAAATGATATGTACTTAAGTATAATAATTGATAATCCTTGTGTATATATCATTTTTATTTGTTGAAAGTGTTGCATATAATTTAAATGCATTTTGATTAGATGCGTATTTTATATACTACCATTTCTAGTGTTCAAAGTATTCAATCCATATATAATAAATACATGCAATTGTTCCTAATAGCGTGAAAGTTAATTACAGCCAACACTAACTATTAAGAATGTTTCAGCAAAAAGTTAAATTGTTCGTTGGCCAAACACAAGGTGTCACGAATTAGGTACTTAAAAAGAAAAAAAATGGCATAATTTTTCTTTAACGTGAATTACTTCCGATCGACTTCAATGCTTACTCTTATGATGGCAGCGTGACGTAAGAAACTCACGCACGCCCCCCCTTAGAAGCGGGATCACACCCGAAACCCCCCCCCCCCAAAGACGCGGGTAGCACCCGAACCTCCCCCTGGGCAAGGCCGCAGTGGCGGTCGTAGGTCTGTTGGGAGTCCTGGGACATCCTTCCGAGGGCTTACCCGGGGCTCACAACCATAGGCTGTTGGGCGTTACGTGAGGTTTTTTAGTCGGTAGGAGTCTGGCATAACATCCAGGAGGATTTTCCGTCACGTAAAAAAAAATGCTTACTCTTAGAAATGATGTTAATTATATTACTATGCAACTACCTATTACATTATTTACTTTCTTTGTGTCAATTACAAAAAAAACTCACATATATTCGATTCGATTAAATATTAATTCAGGACTTACTCCGAAACGGAGGGCAGAGGCATACTGTGCGCTCTCAGTTGACCTATTTTTGTCCTATGTAAGGTCATTTTGGTAGAGTGGAGATTGCGACTTGATAAACGATAACGAGATAGGACGCTCACCCGCGACGACCTGAAAATGGTCGCAGCGCGGGACTGGATCCGGAAGGCGCAGCACAGTATGTTGTGGCGTAAATTGGAGAGGCCTAGGTCCAGCAGTGGATTGCCATTTGATTGGAATGGTGAGCAGCTCTATTAATACCGTTATGATTTGTGGTGTGCAATTGAAACAGTCCTGAGCAGGTTGTGACTAACCCTTCATGCAGCTCATTAGGCCTTCAATTTGGCTTAATTTATTCTTTATTCAAAGAAAGTCCTGAGCAGGTTGTGACTAACCCTTCATGCAGCTCATTAGGCCTTCAATTTGGCTTAATTTATTCTTTATTCAAAGTTCTAGGTACTAACATATTTTTTTTCTATATTAATTTGCACTTTTGATAAGTCTTAGATACTTTTGATCCCGATATTTTGCGCGGTTCCTTCAGGAGAGGGGATGAAAGGCAAAATAGGTTTTTAGCTATAATTTCTCACTGCGTGGTTCGATTTCAAATATTTGTTTAGTGTCTGAAAGGGAGTACTTTAAGCATTATTCCATACAATTTTCAATATTGAGGGTTATGTAGTTCAGAAATTAGGGGCATCTCAACTTTCGGTAAATCTAGAATTCAACGTTTCTTTTGAAAGTGAGTCTAAACGGGCGTGTTGGCTTAATCATAAAAAAGCTTAATGATTAAGGCTATTGTAAAATAATTCAGTCCGCGCCGAAGGCGTGGACTGAATTGTTTTAGAATCGACTTAATCTTTAAGCTCTTTTATGATTAAGCAAACAGGGCCGTTTCACACGCTGCTTGATGAGTCTCATGAAGAAGTACCCCTCCATTCGTACACCTTATGTGACGTAAACGAAGTTGCGAGGGTCAGCTAGTCCTGAATAAAATGATTTATAATTAAAAACAAAAGTCACCTATGAAGTTTATAACTGTGATTTATAGATTTGTGTGGTGTTATAGCTACATGTACATATATTATAGTCCCGTCTGTATATTAATACAGACGTTTTTTCTAAAAATGCGGATACACCTGTCTGTTGTGTGCGTGCTTCAGTACAGCTTGTACATGCAAACGGTTCCGAAGTAAATACAGTATCATTCGCTGAAGCCTCTCTCATTTGCTTACGTTTATTTGTTATTACACTGATGTTCGATGAAATAAAAATATTACGTTTTACAACAGCTGAACGATAATTAGTTTCATAACTCATTGTAAACTCGTAACAAAAGTACATTCCTCACTCCATATTCTATAGTACCTATAATTTATTATGATTTCCAAATCACCATGGTGACATTTATGCTATGAATCTCAAAGACATTATTGACAACATAGTCCTCAAGTTGGTGTGTATTGTATGTATGAGTACCTTCTAAGGGTGTCTTTCCACCAGAGATGCGCAGTGTCGTAAAACAGCTCGAGCCTCCGCTCCTTCAGCTCCTTCCAGGTTCAAGCTACGGCTTTATGGCATGGCTTGAGTCGCGACTCATGTCTCGTATTCAAAGCTCGAGTCCTCAAGAGAGAGTTCAAGCACCGAATTTTAGGCTATTTTTAGGGCTCCGTACCCAAAATGAGACTTCCCTGTCCATCTATTCTATGCGAATAAACCACAGTGGCCTTGAAAGCCAAATAGCCTGAGAACTCGTTTACTCCATCGGCCACAGGTTCAAGTATTTTCCACCAATTAAGCGCTTTATTGACCAAGAGTAAAACATTTTTTTTATCTGTAATATTTATTCGGTCTGCTACATTCGGACGTAGCAATAACAATTACGTTATCAACTTCTTTTTATACTACTAAGGTGATAGACATAGAAGGTGCGACTTGAGCATCCAAGGGGGGAATCGCCACAATCGCGGCGGTCAGACTGATCATGGAGTAGTGGCTGGAGAGGAGTCACGGTGCTCACTCCTACCAGTTGTCACAGATGCTTACCGGGCACGGGAGCTCCGGAAGTGTCTGTGGCGAATACACCGGGAAACCACGGCCGAGTGCCAGCACGGCTAGGAGCGTAGCGAGGACACAGCGCTCCACACATTGGTGGAGTGCACGGCGTGGGCGCAACAGCGCCAAGTCCTCGTTATCCTATCTCTATATTAGTCGGTAGGAATCCGGCATAGCATCCATGTAGGATTTTCCTCACGCAAAAAAATAGGTGGCAGACAAGCCTAACTGATCTAATGTAGTTACCGTAGCCTAGAACGTTTTGACTTAGTAGGCAAGAAAAAATATTTATTGTTTAACCGACTTCACAAAAAGGGGGAGGTTCTCAATTCGTCTCTATGTTTTTTTATGTATGTTCACCGATATTTCCGTCAATTATAGACAGATCTCAATTTTTTTTCTTTTGTTTAATAGGGTTTACTTCTGAGGTGGTCCCATTTTCACCGGGTCAGGATCTGATGATGGGATCCAGGCGAAATCGAGGGCAACCACCGAAAATTGCAGGGACAACTAGTGTGTTTGTAAACTTTTTAATTAAGTGCTTTAATGTACTAAAATTTAATGAAAGTCTGGAGTCGATCTGATCATGGATCCGAAAGACAGTCGAGGGATTTACAGCAGTTACCTTGTGTTTGGGCTTGCTTGATTTGTATTGATGAGGACTTTACACCTACATAGATATATTTTTTCGTCCACCCATCACTTAAAATATTAAAAAAATATATAAATAAAAATAAAACCGACCTCAAATAAAACCTGAAAAGTAAAATTTACTTAGCACAAAGCAATATGTATTTTGATTTATCAGATTTTATTCAATATTAATTGAAGTCGGTGCCATTAATAACACCTACCTATGGGTTTACTTGGCGCCGACTTCAAATATGATATTTAATAAAATCTGATAAATCAAAATACATTATATGCTATGTGCTAAGTAAATTTTACTTTTCAGGTTTTATTTAAAGTCGGTTTTATTTTTTATAATTTTTTTTTTTGGAATTCAATACATCTCTGTAATCTATTTCCTCAATACACTTTTTTGATGAACTTATAAATTTATAGGTACGGTAGTGCAATTACTTTGACATAAAATAAATAAATGGTTTAAAAAACCCTAGAAAAATACGCTTTAACATGCACGAAAAAACCAAAAATAAATTATGGATCGTTCAAGTTGCCTCTATTTCTGGACTGAAGTGTAAACTATGTGCTTTTAGTTATAATATTTGATTGTAAAAGCGTGGGGCGCTAGAACAGGAAAGACTTTCCTGGCGGAAGCTGCATGATGTCTTGTCAGATTAAGGATAAGGTCATATTTATAAAAGCGTGTATTTCTCGTGTTTTAAACTATTAATTTACACTGTCACGCTTTTATATATCTATTGTGACTTTTACTATTATTAATATCATTTTAAATTTCGGAAATGTGTTAACGATGATAGGCTTTAATTGAAATGCATAACATACTTCCTTGAAAAGTAAAGTAGTTAATCACGCCTACGCATTTTCAACACCCACTTTTGTCAGTTTTTCGTGACGCCCGCGTAATAGCAGCAAACCTATTACCATTACGGATCTCATTAGATAATTCATAGGTAGGTCCTTTAAGTTTCGGCATTCCGAGATATTTAGTACAATATGTAGTAATCATGTAATAAGAATACAAACACATATATCCCCAAGCGGGTTTTTAACGGTAACCAAAGATTTCTCGTTCTCGAACAAGAACTCTACATTTTGCCACTGTTAACGTATTCCCCTCATGTATCTACTTAATTGCCTGAAAGAAAAGGCGTTCCCTTTGGCAGCCTAAACGTTATGCTCTTGTGCGACCTCATGCAGCTTTCGCCAGAATTTTTATTATATAAGGATTAGTATTAATAGGAATTTGCTCACAAAAAAGTCTTACTTGTTCTAGCGCCCCACGCTTTTACAATCAAATATTATAACTAAAAGCACATAGTTTACACTTCAGCCCACAAATAGAGGCAACTTGAACGATCCATAATTTATTTTTGGTTTTTTCGTGCATGTTAAAGCGTATTTTTCTAGGGTTTTTTAAACCATTTATTTATTTTATACTTTTTAGTCACAAAATTTATACCTTTACCTACTAGCTGCTCCCTGCGGCTTTATCCGCGTAGAAATCGTTATCGAATAAAATCATTACCCTCCTTTCGCGCAGTCAGTTAAAAAGTAGCCTATGTCCTTCCCTTAAACTCAAACTATCTTAACAACAAATTTCATCAAAATCGGTTTAGTGGTTTAGGCGTGAAAACGTAACAGACAGACAGACAGAGTTACTTTCGCATTTATAATATTAGTAGGGATTTCTGTATTACATGGTGTTTTGTCTGAGTTCGACTAATGTGAAAATATTTCATTATTACTCTTATACATATACATTTTATGCAGGTACCTATGTCAATATTTACACTCAATATTAACGTCAATATATAACAGGTTTGTTAGAACCTTAAACCCTAATCGTGGTCAAAGTTCATTACACGACTTTTCTAAAAAATCCAAACAAAGCTATGATACGATGTTCAATCATGAAGTTACAGTTCATATCTTACGATTCCATCATCAGATCAGTTTGACAGCACCATATTATTGTATTGTTATCAGAACTACAAACATCTGCCAATTTTCATGACGCTACGATCCTTGGAAGATGATTAAATTATTTACCTGAGATTCCATTGCATAGTTTTACAAGTCAATTAAAAAAAGGTTTGTTATAACCTTGAAACCTAAGCCTGGTCAAAGTTCATTACAAGAGTTTTCTGACGAATCCAAAAACAGATATAATACGATATTTCATCATGAAGTTCCAGTGCATATCTTTCGGCTCCATCATCATATCAGTTTGACAGTACCATATTATTGTATTGTCATCAGAACTACATACAGCTGCCAATTTTCATGACCCTACGATCCTTGAAAGCTGGTTAAATTAGCTACCTTAGATTCCACTTGTTTTCTGTGCCTACCTTCCGGCTCCATCATCATATCAGTTTGACAGTACCATATTATTGTATTGTCATCAGAACTACATACAGCTGCCAAATTTCATGACGCTACGATCCTTGGAAGCTGGTTAAATTAGCTACCTTAGATTCCACTTTTTCCATCGAAGTTTCAGTGCCTATCTTCCGGCTCCATCATCATATCAGTTTGACAGTACCATATTATTGTATTGTCATCAGAACTACATACAGCTGTCAATTTTTATGACCCTACGATCCTTGGAAGTTGGTTAAATTAGCTACCTTAGATTCCACTTGTTTTCTGTGCCTACCTTCCGGCTCCATCATCATATCAGTTTGACAGTACCATATTATTGTATTGTTATCAGAACTACATACATCTGCTAATTTTCATGACGCTACGATCCTTGGAAGATGGTTAAATTCGTTTCCTTAGATTCCATTACATTGTTAGTTACATACACGACGACCTAATAAAAGCGTATTAAAAATTGCGTGTACTTAGTGTACACACGTAAGAAGTGAAACTTCTTCATAAACTTAATTTTCACCTCACCTTAAATTAAGTCAAAAAGTACAAAAGTACAAAAGTCCAAAAGTAAAAAGTCCAAAAATCCAAAAGTCCAAAAGTCCAAAAGTCCAAAAGTCCAAAAGTCCAAAAGTCCAAAAGTCCAAAAGTCCAAAAGTCCAAAAGTCCAAAAGTCCAAAAGTCCAAAAGTCCAAAAGTCCAAAAGTCCAAAAGTCCAAAAGTCCAAAAGTCCAAAAGTCCAAAAGTCCAAAAGTCCAAAAGTCCAAAAGTCCAAAAGTCCAAAAGTCCAAAAGTCCAAAGTCCGAAGTCCAAAAGTCCAAAAGTCCAAAAGTCCAAAGTCCAAAGTCCAAAAGTCCAAAAGGCCAAAAGTCCACAAGTCCCAAAGTCCCAAAGTCCCAAAGTCCCAAAGTCCAAAAGGCCAAAAGTCCACAAGTCCCAAAGTCCCAAAGTCCCAAAGTCCCAAAGTCCCAAAGTCCCAAAGTCCCAAAGTCCCAAAGTCCCAAGGTCTCAAGGTCCCAAAGTCCCAAAGTCCCAAAGTCCCAAAGTCCCAAAGTCCCAAAGTCCCAAAGTCCCAAACTCCCAAAGTCCCAAAGTCCCAAAGTCCCAAAGTCCCAAAGTCCCAAAGTCCCAAAGTCCCAAAGTCCCAAAGTCCCAAAGTCCCAAAGTCCCAAAGTCCCAAAGTCCCAAAGTCCCAAAGTCCCAAAGTCCCAAAGTCCCAAAGTCCAAAAGTCCCAAAGTCCCAAAGTTCCAAAGTCCCAAAGACCCAAAGTACCAAGGTCCCATCTAAAAGTCCAAAAGTCCCAAAGTCCCAAAGTCCCAAAGTCCCAAAGTTCCAAAGTCCCAAAGTCCCAAAGTCCCAAACTCCCAAAGTCCCAAAGTCCCAAAGTCCCAAAGTCCCAAAGTCCTAAAGTCCCAAAGTACCAAAGTCCCAAAGTCCCGAAGTCCCAAAGTCCCAAAGTCCCAAAGTCCCAAAGTCCAAAAGCCCAAAAGTCCAAAAGTCCCAAAGTCCTAAAGTCCCAAAGTCCAAAAGTCCCAAAGTCCCAAAGTCCCAAAGTCCCAAAGTCCCAAAGTCCCAAAGTCCCAAAGTCCCAAAGTCCTAAAGTCCCAAAGTCCCAAAGTCCCAAAGTCCCAAAGTCCCAAAGTCCCAAACTCTAAAAGTCTAAAAGTCCAAAACTCCAAAAGTCCAAAAGTCCAAAAGTCCCAAAGACCCAAAGTACCAAGGTCCCATCCAAAAGTCCAAAAGCCCAAAAGTCCAAAAGTCCCAAAGTCCCAAAGTTCCAAAATCCCAAAGACCCAAAGTACCAAGATCCCATCCAAAAGTCCAAAAGTCCCAAACTCCCAAAGGCCAAAAGTCCAAAAGTCCAAAAGTCCAAAAGTCTCAAAGTCCCAAAGTCCCAAAGTCCCAAAGTTCCAAAGTCCCAAAGACCCAAAGTACCAAGGTCCCATCCAAAAGTCCAAAAGTCCAAAAGTTCAAAAGTCCCAAAGTCTCAAAGTTCCAAAGTCCCAAAGACCCAAAGACCCAAAGTACCAATGTCCCATCCAAAAGTCCAAAAGTCCAAAAGCCGAAAAGTCCAAAAGTCCAAAAGTCCAAAAACCCTTAAATGACATGCTATCCCTGGATAAAATACTCTTAATTCGAATCCACCGTGGTGGGGAACAGAACAAAGATGGCGCGTAACCAAAAATCGTGACGTGACGCAAATTTTTTTCCAACGCCGATAAAGAAGTTTCACTTCAAAAAGAATAATCAGAAACAGGATTTGTCTAAAAAGTTGCACAAAATGGTAGAGTGACGTAAACAGACCTAGAAAACTAATTTTCTAAATGGGTGAAGTTTGTTGCAGCAGACCCGCGAGGTAAAGTTGCTAGTATATTGAGTTATAGCCTATAAGTGATTAAAATAAGTACAATACCTCCTTTGTATAAGGAACAAATCAGAGCTGTAGTCACCACGGTTATTTGTTTGTAATACGAAGCCCTATCTCGGAATTGAGACCATTGGCTATTGGCATCTAAACCACCTCTCCATTGCTACGAGCACATAATGATATTCTGTCTCCCATACATATTTTTTAAATGTATTTTTAGTTTTTAAGGTATTTATCTAAGGGCCGTAGAATAGTGTAAAACATCCGTTACTGTCTAACGTTGCCTTAAAATAAAGAATTATTATTATGTCTCTTCTTCTCGGGTAGGTACTCTTATATTTGCTCCATGGGTAGGTAGCATCTTCTTTTTTCTTACGAAGACACCCGGACTTTTGATAGGCTTACATGGGCCATGCTGGGCCAAAATGCAGAGGTTCTATGAGAGTTCCACATCCTCCTTTTGTAGAAGAACAGAAATGGACTTTCTGCTATAGACCTTTTTGATAAACTATTGTAAAATATGGTAACTACGAAATGAGCTATTGTAATGGGTAATCAAATCACTCACTATGATTATTGACACTAGTCCTCAAATTGGTGTGTGATGCTCAGACTTGTCGCTACCTTTTTCTCATTAGCTGGTTCCAGCTTTATCACAATGAAATTTTTGCTCAGTGTAAAACTACTTTACATTCTGCAATTATTTAGTCGAATTATTCGCCAAGTAGGTAATCTCGCTGAAGCCAGAATCGACTGTTGTATTATTATCCACAAGCGTTCTTTATGCGGTTACACCCGCGTAGTTCCAGCTCCCGTGGAAACACGGTAATAAAATATAACCAATGTTCATCGGGGATAACTAGCTTTCCAACAGTGAAAGAATTTTTCTAATTGGTTTAGTAGTTTTGGAGCCTATTCAACGCAATCAAATAAACCACCAATTAAATTGTTCCTCTTTATATTTTTTTTTATATTTAGCTCGCCAAATGGACGTCGCCAGCCTGATGGAAAACCGTGGCGCATCTACCGATTGGGGGCCACTCCCACAGCGGTCCTCAAGTTGGCGGCCCTGAGATGTGCCTCTTCACGCTCCTCTTGAAAACCCCGGGATTGTAAGATGAGGGAAACACATGTGCGGGCAGGTCGTTTCAGGTTTTTATAGTTTGACAGAGAAACGATCTTTTGAAACGCTCCGTTCTGGCGAAGATTCTCTCCACTGTGTATGAGTGGCATCGCTGCCCGGCACGCGGTATTCGGGATCGGAAAGGAGAGGGTGGGATCAGGTTGAAGAGCTCTTCAGAACATTCGCCGTGATATATTCGGTAGAAGGCAGCCAAGGACACTATGGTTCTTGGCTACGGTTCGAGGCCGCCCGTCACCTCATGTCAACCAATTATTCGGATAGCACGTCTCTGCATAGCGTCAAGCGCGTCTAGTAAGTACCACGTGGAGTCATCCCAAAGGTGAGAACAGTATTCGACGCAAAGGCGAATCTGCGTCTTGTACGTCTCACCTTATTTAGGACTCCTAATTTCCGCGAGGCTAGCCCAATACAACGCTCTATGTAGTTTTTGTGATTGAGCTTACGCCGGACGTCTTTACCGAGGATCTCCAGGTTGTCCTTTAGTGGAACCGTAATGCTCCGAAGAGAGGATATGGGTAGAAATGGAGACTTTTTAGCTGTAAACGCACACGCCTGTGTTTTTCTGGCATTGAACTCGACCAGGTTGTCTGAACCCTATTGGGCAATGTGATCCAGGACCCGGTCGTGATACGCCACGAGTTGCCGTATCTTCTCCTCCACAACGCCTCGCCCCTCCGCTGGACGGCCAGAATAGCTCCCATGCAGAGTACTATCATCCGCATAACAATGAATGCACCCAAGGGACAGCATGTCATTGATATACAGAAGAAAGAGAGTTGCGGACAATACCGATCCCTGTGGTACTCCGGCATTTACCTGCAAAAAGTAGGAAGCCTGACCATCACTGAGAGCCCGTATACGTCGCCCGTGCAGGAAGCTGGCCAACCAGCGGCACAACTGAGACGATAGAACATATGCCGGCAGCTTGGAAAGAAGCGACGCATGCCATACGCTTTTTTTTTTGTTTAACGTGAGGGAAAATCCTCATGGATGTTATGCCGGACTCCTAGCGACTAAAAAAACCTCACGTCACGCCCAACAGCCTGTGGTTGGGAGCCCCGGGGAAGCCCTCGGAAGGATGTCCCAGAACTCCCAACAGACCCACGGCCGCCACTGCGGCCTCGCCCAGGGGGTGGTTCGGGTGCTATCCCGCGTCTTTGGGGGGTTTCGGGTGTGATCCCGCTTCTAAGGGGAGGCTTGCGTGAATTGCTCACGTCACGCTGCAGTCATGGGCCTGCTTCTGTAAGGACGGTGAGCCGCCCTCTCACTGTCCTCAGGCCCACGCATGCCATAATAGGATATGAAAGGCTTTAGCGATGTCTAGGCCAATAGCCAATAGATTCGCCGTGACTCTCCATAGCCTCACCCCAGGTGCATGATATATAATACGCTAGAAGGTCACCCGTTGATCGTTTCGGTCTAAAGTCATTTTGACGATCGCTAATTAGCGAGTGATCCTCCAGATCTAGCACATGAGCTGCTTGTTGATAATTAGCTCGAACACCATGCAGATGACGGTGGTTACGGCTATGGGGCGATAGTTAGCCGGATCCGACCGATCCCCTTTCTTGGGGATCGGCTGTATATTAGCCTCCTTTCAAGCCTCCGGCACTTCTCCAGACGAATAGGAAAGGCGATACAGGCGTGTTAGCGTTGGTGATAATTCAGCAGCACACTTCTTCAGCACCACCACCGGAATGCCATCAGGTCCACTGGCTTTCCGCGTGTCGAGTGACCGTAGCACCGCTCGCATAATGCACTACCGGATTACAATATCCGGCATCGTGGTTCCACAGTCAGCGATAGTGGGAGGTTGCTTGCCACAGTCATTGACCCGGGAATTAGTCGCAAAGAGATTGAAGAGCATTTCTCCAGTGATCCGTCAGGATAGCGCAGCGGTGGCAGCGAAGGCCTGTAGAATTTGGCCTGCACAACTTTGGCCAGTTGCCAGTATCCACGGCTGGCCGTTGAATGTGACGTGAGCTCCTGACCAAGCCGCGTGACGCGCTAGGCGTCCGCTTTCTTGAAGGCCCTCTTACTGGACCTAGTGGCTCTGTTATAAGCTGCCTTGAGGCGGGCCACATTCGGGTAGCGCTCAGCTCGAGCCCTGATCCAGGTGCGATACGCCGCCTGTTTTTGTTGAACAGCTACGGCGCATTCACACCCGAACCAGGGGCGGGCTCTGCGGATGCTGGCGACATCAGTGTATGGAATGTAGTATTCCATACCTAATGTAATCTCACCAAAAACCGCAGAGGCGCTTTCCGATGAAGTCCTCCCTGCAAAGCAGCGCTGACTCCACGGGACGGCTGCAAAGTACTCTCGTAGTCCGTCGCAGTCTGCTGACGAGTAGCTGTGTCACCTCTACTGCCCTTGCAAGGGATGACCTGCAGGCGGGCACGCACAACACAGTGGTCGGATTCACCCAGTGGGGCGCCAACCGTCACACAGTACTGTTCTGGATAACTCGTCAACAGTAAGTCCGGCAGGGCGGGTTCATGGTCCGACCTGTCCGATATGCGCGTAATCCCGCATGCCACTTGTGTCAAACCATGGGAGAGGGTGGCCCGTCCCGCAGCATCGGTCCTGAGGGACACTAATAAAAAATACAGCGGCCCTCAACGCCAACTTAAATCCGGCTGACATCGGTCAATTTCAGCCTGGTTTATACGACAGATTCATGAAAATTGAATATTTTGGATGCGCTCTCCTTCTTTGCGCTCCCAGAATAGTCGTGGTAGACATTTGAACGACGTTATGGAAACAAATAATGACATCGATACATAGGTCTTTAATTAAACTATAAGAAACATTCGATGATATGTCGCACATTCTCTGTTTTAATTAAATTCAAAAATTAAAGATAGGAATTTCCTCATGGACGGCCCTGTATAAGTTATCATAGAAAAATATTAGATAGTGGTGAAAATTATAGTCATCCTTTTAAGTAATAAAACAAATGAGAATGCAGTAATTTATGACGAAGTACCTAATTAGTGGGGGAAACTGCAATACTTAACATTCTTAGTACAGCTATTTTCATAATGTCTTCATAAGATGTGCCTAATGTACCACCAGCTGCCGATACCGACGTACAATAAGTGTGCAAAGAAGAACACACACTTGCACTTCGAGAATCTTTCAGGCGTGAAACTGAATGTTATAAATAATCAAGTGCATGCGAACAATTATCATATGAGCTTGAAGTCCAGTGCGGTTTCCACGTAAAAAGTAGTACATAGTGAAAAAAAATTGAACTAAACAGCACCTTGGTTCATCGGCAGAAGAAGCTGCAATGGATTGGTTAAAATTGGTCGGTATCTAGTGAAGTTACATTAGTAAATAAGTTGTGATAGTGATAATAGGTGATGGACTGTGATATGTGAATAGTGAATACTATGTTGTGGTGTGATATACTTTGGAGGAACAGTTTTAAGCTACCTTCGTCCTAGCGTTAATTTCGGTTAATACTGCAAGTAACTAGTCCAGCTACAATTTATACAAAGATAAAAACAATATATTGTTTTAATGTGAAAAATGTGTTTCTTTATCTTTCTCTCATGTTGCAACTAAGTGTTAATTGAATTGACGTATTTTTGGGGTAGCTTTTACTTTATCATCTCGGAAAATTGTATTTTTCTCACAAGAAAATATGATTATTTGAACACCAAAATTCTCGCGAGCTGCAGATGTTTCTGAATAGTTTAAAGGAACATAAGAAAAGTAAATCTATTGTGAAGTTTAGGACAGAGGGCGCTAAAACAAACAGACATGGGTATAAATTTTGAGTACATCTATTTATATACAGATTACCTTTGTGATTAATATAGCCGTAGTTAGACTAAGTAACTTCTTTAACCTTTTACTAAAAGAGAAGTCGTGCAATAACTTGAAATTAAAAAGATTAAAAAAGTATAAATCCCTATTAGGTAGCCAGAATTTTGGCAGATATATTTTGAATCCACCTAATAGACTGTTCGATATAAATTACTCTAGTTTTCGTGTTAATAGCAATATAGAGCTAACAACAATTTCTAGAGTATAAAATCATAGTGACTTCCATCACACAATAAAGTCATTGAAATTGCGAATTTACTAAACAAGAAAGCCGTGAGATCATTTTCACCAGACTGCCCCTCTCTAACACGTTTATTGTGAAAGTGAAAGTTCAATCCGATTGACGTTGTCATTTTTGTTTTATTTTAAACTTTGATCCACGTGACCTAGTGACGTAGTTTAATGCGACAGAGTCACAGCTACAGACAAAGTCTCGCCATAAGCCCCTCTGCACTAAATTTTATAGAGAGGGGCTAAAATGTGTGAGAAATGTTGTGCGGACAAAACAGCATTTCTCCGTGTTTAAAGTTTTAAATATGACTACACATTTTTGAATGCCACCGTTTCTTCAGCAGTCAAAATAAAAATGTCCGTACAGAACAGCTCATTCCAATGTTCCCCAAAAGTAAAAGCAGCTTTAGGTTACCTAAATCCTCGTGATATTTCTACAAAAGTACTAGTTGCACTTAGTTATTCTTAAAGTAATTTGCTGTTAGTATAGCACTATAGGTATTCAGGAGATGAATTACACGACTGATAGAAATGATTACGATCTACGAGGAAATCTTCATGGATGATATGCCAGACTCCCACCGGATAAAAGCACAGGGTGCCTTGCCACTACCTGCGGCCGCAAGCCCAGGGTTAGCCCTCGGTAGGATGTCCTAAAGTTTCCGGCAGTCTTTGGAAACCACGGGAAGATGCGTCGTCGCGTTAGGTTTGGGCTACCCCGCCTCTTTGGGGGTTGTTTCGGATGTTATCCCGCTTCTTGGGCCGTGCGGTGAGCGTAAATCGTAAATCTCTCACGCCACGCCACCCCCAGCCGCCCTCAAGTTCCTCTTCACAGGGGCCGATAAATCTTTTCTTCCTGATATGAATAGGTAACATGATTGCATTTCTTAAATTTCCTAAGTGACGGAATCGACCTGTATTCGCCAAGATTAGCACTAGGATGGAACAGAGATCTGAATGAACTGAATAGAGATCTGGAATAAATTAAAATCTGATAGTAAAAGATAACGATTGTAATGTTAAAACAGTTGGAGGGCACAGTATTCCTAGAGTCAAAGTACAAACTCTCACTAACAAATCATAAATTGGTTTCGAATGCACTCAATTTAAATGTGTTTTTATTTATTACAGTTCGCTCTTCTGATAGCAGTCGCATCCATTCCGTCCAAGGCAGATGTGCCGAAGTGAGTATCTATAACAATATTACCTATTTGTTTTCATAAGTCTTAGATATGTTGACTTTTCATAGTTTGAATAAGATGGTAAAAAAAAATGTCACTGTGACAGTGAAATTCGTGTTATTATTCATCATTGTAGTCTTACCTCCACCACCCAGAAAATGCTTTTGTAGACATATAAAGAGAAATTCCATTTAGTCCTTTATTTTCAGTGTATATTTGAATTTGCGTAGAAGTCTAGACTCCAAATACAAAGGCATTATCTTGGTGGCAAAGTTACAGGTTCAAAAAAATGTAGTTGCTGGCGTCCCTATAAATAACCCTTGCTTTCCCTATAGTCCTGTATTTTTGAACCTTTCTATGCTACTAATAACACCGAACACAGAATGTATTTTTCTTAAGCGAAAGTGTATTGATTATTGGCTACGCGACATAAACCCTAAACACTTTCAATGTCACTGTACCGGCGATTGCGTTAAAATTGTTATGTTTCACCACTTATTGTTAATTGCTTGAACATTGAACTACCAACCAAGCGCAAAATTAACGCCTACTGAAAAGAAAGTACGAATCGATGATGACCGATATTACAGTACGTTGTTATCGAACCAATAAAAACATTAATAACTTTAGTATTTAATGACGTATGTTGACTGTGACGAAATCGGGACCGGTAGCGACAACAAGGCGGCGACGCACGACGCCGCCACCGATAGCGAAAGCAGCGCCCGCTACCGAGTCACGCGTCGTGCCATTGACACTGCTATACGGAACAGTGCTGTGCAAAAAATGCCACACGACTTGCATGCAATCGATTATTATACGATAGAATACCAGCGTTGTTACTTTTTTCTTGTTTCAGGAAAAAGATTCTCATCCATCTACCGGAAAAGGTGAAACATATTCACCATCATAAGAAAATCTACATAACTAATCATCCAGCAACATCACACTATGCACCGGCTTTCATGCCGAGCGCTGAAGGTTCGGTAGCAGTGCCGACGAACGTCGCAATACCGGCTGCTGAAAGTGTCGAAGTGTATGACGAGCCACCAACGCGAATGCCGGGGATATCGTCGGCCTCCTCCAAGCTGCTGCCACTATATCGTGCACGTGGCTACTACGGACCCATGCCCACCGATTGGGATGAACAAGACTATGATTCTGGTAGTCCTGTAGAACCAACTAATGAATCATATTTAGCTGCTGCTTACACGATTCCATCTACGGCAGCAACAGCTACGTCTAAGCATCCCAAAAAAAGAGTTAAAGTAATAAAGTTAAAGGAACCCTCACGAAAACAAGTTGGCCGCAAGAATAAACCAAAACGAGTCTCAATTCGTCAAAAGCCACAACATGAAATGGAGGATGAACATCCTGTAACAACGTTTCATGAACAATTTTATTCAGATTTAGAGGGTGCGATTAAAACAGTAAAAAAACCCAAACGAGTGGAGAAAATTGTCGATGGTGATACCGAACACATTCATACATACAGTGAGGAGCACATTCACAAGTTAGTATTTCCTAATGACAGTCCAAAACGCCCGCGAGGGGCTCATATAGACGCCAATGATGGCATCACCGCGCTTGCCTCCTCGCATCCTCTCGTTCCATTGAAAAACCTTCAAGCTGTAATAGCCATTCCTCCAGATACTCTCACAAAGTTTGCTACAATAGGTTCGATGGGAACACGTTCTCAACTTGAGTATGCTGCTTATAATCCACGTGAAGTAACTCACGATCATATATTTCATGATCATGGGGAAATTCCACCTGGCATAGATTTGTCTAGAGACCCTTTATTGTATCCACCTAAAGCATCGTATTCTAGTCAAGGTTTACGGCTTGGAGGAAGTGCTAAAGGAAGCAAAGGTAAATATGGACAAAAGTACTTAAAACCTTATCAAAAACCTAGTCAATTAGCAGATATACCGTATTTCGACCAGATTTATGCTCCGTTTAATAAACTTCGTAACCTGCAGAAACCTCACATTTCCAATCCATATGATCCATCCACTGAAGAAGAAATAGAGGATTACAGGCCATTCAAAACAAAAGGCAAAAGAACTCCTAAACCTCGCAACATAGTACCGGCGCTCTATTTTAGCCAAGCAAATCAATTGGCCGACTATAGACAGCAACAGACAAATGCAAATCCATACTCAGTTTCATCTACCGTCGTCCATGATTACAAACCAAAACATTATTCAGATAAACCGATTGCTTTCGCTAAGATTAATAAAGACTTATTCACCTATGCCAAAAATAATTACGATTACGACACTGCGTCGTCATCAAATGTGTATTCTTCCGAAAATTATCCGAAAAATTTTCCCATTAAAACAGCGAAAAAAAAATCTGTATCAAGGCAAAATTTTAACTTTGCTGGATTAGACAGTCGTTCAACCGTAGACCACATTGACGATACAGGCCCTTCAGGAATTCCATCGGCCTTTGATAACAATTATGACCAAGCAAAATCACAAGAAGTAACTCCAACAACATTACTGATAAGAGAGTCATCGCCGGTGCACTCTTACTACAGTAACATGGCCATGAAAGCGTTCAATGGAGGAGACCAGTTATCGGTAGCTGAGGCATCCAACAATAATTACCAATATGTGATAGTGCCATCGCCATCAACAACTCCATATGAGCCTGCAGCAGTGACAACTGTTGATTCTTCGTTAGGATATTTTAATGTAACAAATTCGACACCTATAACTACGGAACCAACAAATTATGATACAAGACCAAGGGAAGCAACAAATGAAAAAAATGTACATAAAGAGTCTAGATCGAGGTTCAAAGTAATAGTACATCAGCCAACAGGTTCTTCAGGATCACATGAATCTGGTCATAGTCTTTATAAGTCGGATTCAGTTGCGGGAAAACTCAAATATGGTGACAAAATTTAAACAATTACAAACTAAACCTAAGTGCTAATTAGTTTTACAGTCATTGAACTAAGTTCTGTGAATGCTCGTGTGAAGTGTGTGTTTCAATCCATAGTAATGAATAGTCTAAATTTATTATTTATTACACGTATATAATGGTGGGACTATTGAAGAAAAATTATATGCTATATGTCGAGCGTGAACGAAGATGATATTCATGCATTTTATACTTTTATATCTATAAACGTGAAGTGAAAAATATTAAATAATGTAAATAAAACTCTTCTTTTATTTTAAAGTTTAATATGATAGAAATTCAGATATAAAACAAAATTACATCCAATTGTAGGGGGAGGCTAAATGAAAATATGTAGCCCCTGCTAAATAAAATACACCTCTGGGTTGATCATATTATTGCTGCACGTTCTCAAGCAGGCGGCACTGATTATCGGCCTATAGGAAACTGTATAGAAATCCTCAGTATTACAAAATGTAGTCAAAAATAAATCGTTTATTACGGACTTTAAGAAATATGAAATATTATCATACATATATTATCTCAAATACCTACTGTACCTTCTTTTTTCAGATCAGGATGTAAAGTATTGGTCAAGTATTTTGTTTTTATCTTTATGAAAATACGCTATGCTTGTTTAAATTTGACAATACCTGCTAGCAACTTTAAGAGACGGCTATTTTTAAAATCCCTTGAGATAAATAACAGATAAAGAGTGTATTTATACTAATTTATTTATTTTCTTTTCTAAATTTGTTATCGAAAATAACTTACTTCTTACTCTTGGGCATACAATAGGTAGGTACCTAAAGACTTAATGCTAGAATAAGCATGAACGTAGAATACATAAAAGCGTAGTGGGGCTTTTTCGCGGAAGTTCGCCAGTGAAGGGCAGACAACCAGGGCCCGCTTACGTAATCAATGTCCGCTGCTAATATCAAGGCATTCCTTAGGATGGTGAGATTCGTTATGCAACTTGTTAAATAAGTAACAACAATTCAAGTTATGATATTAAGGACAACGAACTTACTATATATGGACAATGTAGATGGCAAGCAACCAGAAGAATTTGAATTCGAGTTTATCGAACAATAAAAGACTGGAATATTGTCTACGATTGGAGAGAGTCCCGCAGTAATCATTACATGCTCTCGTATTGAAGAGACAATCGATGTCACCCAAGTGATTGGACATGCCTAGATACTCGACTGCTGATTCTAAGTCTCTAGGAGAATCCATATTAGTAAGTCTTTTTTTACTTATAATACGCCTTATACCTTTATCATGAAGAGTCTATGTTCGATGTGGGATCGTTCAGTCCATTGAGTTCTGAACGTTTGCTCTACATGTAGAGTTTTTCCTACAAGAAGAATGAACTAAAATAATCCCTTGCAGTCTACAGAGATCGAACTACGGTATAGGAATAGCTATAAATATAGAGGTTAAAACGGTTTTGTCACCCTTGACCAGGCCACGGCTTATAAAAGTACACATACTGTCTTTGGTGGTCAGTGCGAGTACTATTTTATCGTCTTGACTTTTCCGTGTATGTAAATCGCTTCCAGCTAAAGTCTAAACAATACATCCGTGTCCGTCTTTATGTATGTCAAGCTGCATTCGTTACCGTGAGCTCTTTGTTCCATGAACTACTAAACCGATTATATTCGAGCGATTCACATGATGGGTGTTATATAATAGAGTAATAAGTTACGTCATTGAAGTGAATTCATATCTTAAGTTACCCGTAATTGTAAACTTAGCATATTGAGCTGGCACATTTTGATTTATGTAAATGCTCTAAGCTTTTCTTATTTATCATTACGTAGGCAGTTTTCTCGGTTAAAGGTATATTACATAGATATCAGACAAGAGAGATCACTGAAAAACTTACTTTATTTTATCCAGAGTAGGCAAATATTTATAGGCAGTAGCAAATATTTTTTGTCCTTTAAAAGCACTGCAATAATTTTATTAATAAGTAGATACAACATAATTTTGTATACATTTAAATCTTAGTTCGTAAATCGTTTTATTCAAATTTACAGCCGGGTACCTACTTATCTTTTTTAGAATCGTATACATTATTCGTGAGAAATCAAAGATTTGGTCCCCAAGGTTTTAATTCTCTTCTCAGTGCTCTATGACAACAGTGCTCAATCCTTTCACAAAATGAAACTTAATGTTTTCTGACGTATGAAACCTCACTGGTTACTTTAGGGGTCAGTGGTAAAGCCCCCACATGATGGTTTCCACAGTTATCGCCGTCTCTCCTCGCTGTTTGTAATTGGCATGATAAATGGTATAACAAATTAAATAATGGTATAATGGCATGACAATCTCTATGTCCGACATAGATGTAGATAAATAGTGTTAATAGTCCCACCGCTGCGAGAGGTTTCAGGGACCTTTGTCGTCAGGGATGTTGGATCTTTGTCGGACTCCTACCGACTAAAACCACACGATGCCTTACAACTGTCTACGGTTGGGAGTCCTGGGTAGGCCCTCGGAAGGATGTCCCAGCTTTTCTGGCAGATTTGGGTTACCACCGCAGCTTCGCCTAGGGGGTTCGGATGCTCTTCCGCGTTTTCGTTTTCCGGGACCTTTCTTCTAGAATTAAAGTTTTGTGAGCACGCATAATCGGGACGGAAAGATCTTTTATGTAGGTGCCTCTCCATCTCACCTTTAAACACGGAGAAATTAAATGATGTTTCCAAATTTACAAAAAAGGCGCCATAAGTATGGTAATGTCGTAATTGCACAGCCTAAATCAAGGCGGTGTTCTTTTGCAACTAATGTGTGACTCAAGAACCAAATAAGTAGCATACTCAGAAATAATCTGCAAGAACCGGAACATAAATGTAACCTATAACGGACCTATTCATAAAACATTTTTAATGTGAATGACCGCCCAGTTATATCGATAGCTGCGTTGTATTTTTTTTTAATCAACCGACATATGAGTCAGCTTTTAAATCACAAACAATTTACGTAACACTCTTCACATGAACAAGACCGAGAGTGAAACTAATATTGCGTGTACACTCTTCCTGTTGTATGTCTTGATCCTAATATGCTAGATCAGCTTGACTGCTTCCTACACTACGTAACGATTGCGATACACGCTGAAGAATGTATGTGATTAACCGGTCAGTTAGACCTTTGATAAACTTCATTACAATAGACTACATTCGAAAAGGCTCTGCTGATCGTGTCACAAAAATATTATTATGTGATTATTTTCGAGAATGTTAACAGTTTGGATTTTTTCGTAAGAGGTTTTAGTACTTAGGTTTCAACGTGATACTCTGGTTCGAAAAGGCTCTGCTGTCTCGTATCTCAAAAATGTTTTTTTTTTTTTTTTTTCTTCTTGTTCTTGGACTTTCTCGGTTTGAGAGTATGCCAAAGTCAAGTAAATTTCATTGTGAAATATAAATCATTTTTATGTTATGATTCTTCTTATGAGCAGCGTATTCATGTATGTCCAAGTTTGGACTAAGTTCTACTCTAGTAAGGCGGTGGTACCTTACTAGGGCTTGCTGTGGAATTCGTCGACAAACCTAAAAACTCGCGTTTCACTGCGCTTTATCACTTTCCAACACTTTTGCACGTTGTCGAACCTTTATGTTTAATATTCCACCATATATTACACATAAACACTCAAAATTACACTAGTTTTGAAAAATAATATAACTGTATGTAACGCTTGTCTGAAAGTTTCCCGCCGAATCCTCAAAAATGTTATGAAGTAGATATGTGGTTGTTTTCGAGAATGTTTACAATATGAGGTTCTTCTGAAGAGGTTTTAGTATGTTCCAAAGCGGTACTCTGGTTGTTACAAATATCGTTCGATGAACCATGATGTGTTTCTTACACTTCATGTAATTAAACAATGGGGTTAAAGTTTAGAGACAAAAAAGAAAGTTAAAGTTTCCAAAGTGATATCATGGTAGACCAAATCATAAATGGCATTGGTAATACTCTTTACCTGTTTCGTTTTTAAATTATGTTGTTACTGTTCTGTTGTTGCTGTTCCGTGGGCGTACCTGGGACTCCCAACTATAGGATGTTGGGCGTTACTTGAGGTTTTTTAGTCGGTAGGAGTCCGGCATAGCATCCATGATGGATTTTACCTCACGTCAGTTAGTTTAGTAAGAATAATATTAAAAATCTGTTCTGCATAAACATTTTTCATCTCAGTGCGAAACCCCGGTACTATAGAAATTCCAATGTAGAGTCGGACACTTGTTATCTATTTATTGTCGTTTTTGCTATGCGCTGTTGTATTTTCTACTTTAGTCTTCGTCATTAAACCACTGCCCGACACCTCCGAGAGGAAATGCGCCATAATCTCGACCTCTTCTGTTAGTAAGCAGTTGCTTGTTGCTTCACCTTAAGTGGTTTAAAACCAACCTCTCCCTAAATATAAAACGTAAAATCTTTAGGAACTTCTCCCTTACTAGATAATCACTTGTAACGTAGATAATGGATCTAAAGGAACAATCTTAGGGAGCTTCTCGCTTACTGGAATGTCACTTACATTGATAATGGATCTAAAGGTACAATCTTAGGGAGCTTCTGGCTTACTGGAGTGTCTCTTACGTAGATAATGGATCTAAAGGAACAATCTTTAGTAGCTTCTCCCTTACTGAATTGTCACTTGATAATGAATCTATAGGTACTAACTATGAATCCTCTGTGATTCACTCTGAATTATCTCTACATCCAATCGGCCACTCATATTTAAGTTCACCTCTACCGTGAGAAACTAAAATTGAGTTACATCATACCATTACCTAAGGTCCTATTGTCAGCATGTGGCTATAACAATCTGGTTAACTCATAACTGTAATCAGTTGTAGGAACACAAAGTTTATTCATGACTATGAATATTAATTTTACCTATTAATATAATCAAGGCTGGTGACCATTGGTGTATATCGACAGGATATTTTCATTATAACTCTGAGACTGATAATAACGACAGATAAACAGCACAATATACCGTTAAAGTAAAGGTTAATAAAAACATGAATAAAAAATAATTAAATAATCTTTAATGAAAATAACAACAATAACTTATGTTTTAAACCTATTTACATAACAAAACTTGTATTTAGTAATACACTGAAGACGTACGATCTTCTGAGGACTATGACTTAGTAGGATTTGTAATACTATGAAGGTCTCTACTTCCGTTTGTGATAGGGCCCGCCCCCGTGACCAGCTGTTATGGCATTTGTATAGCTATCACCTCCGAACCCACTGCCTCCGCCATGGCCACCGTGACCGCCACCGATATCTGCTAAACTAAACCCTCCATGTCCACCTCCGCCACCATGACCTCCTGAGGAGTGCCCTCCGAAACCTACACTATAACTGTCTCCACCAAAACCACTGCCCCCTAGTCCTCCTGATATACTGTAACTGTCACCACCATGGCCGCCTCCATCTCCTCCGTGACCTCCAAAACTGTAGCTGTCGTGACCGCCTCCATGATCGCCGCCTCCGCCATAGCCTCCGAGACCACTATCGTGGCCGCTTGATGAATGTCCGCCACCGTGGCCGCCAAAATGATCATCGTGCCCTCCTCCAAAACCACTTAAACTTGCACTGAATCCGCCACTTCCACCATGACCACCTCCGAATCCACCTCCGAATCCACCACTGAATCCACCGCTTCCGCCGCCGTGACCGTGATCACTATGGCCACTGTCATGTCCGCCGCCAAATGAACTACCAAAATCTCCTTCAAGGCTGCCCCCAAAACCGCCACCATGATCATGCTCGTCATGGCCACCACCATGACCACCACCGTGTCCGCCGCCAAAGCCGCCGCCGAATCCTCCGCCGTGACCATGATCGTCATGTCCACCTCCATGACCACCCCCATGACCACCGCCAAATCCACCTCCTAGGCCTCCGCCATGTCCTCCATGCCCTCCGCTATGGTCATCTCCACCGTATCCTCCGTGGTCACCTCCAAAATCATGGCTGCCACCTCCGAAATCATGACCACCGCCGCCAAAATCGTGGCCACCGCCTCCGAAATCATGACCACCGCCTCCAAAATCATGACCACCACCTCCAAAATCGTGACCTCCATGCCCACCTCCTAAGTCATACCCTCCGTGACCTCCATCGTCGCCTCCATGACCACCACCAAAACCACCTCCATGACCACCTTCGAAACCTCCGCCATGACCTCCGTCGTGGCCTCCTCCGTGACCGCCTCCGTGGCCACCGCCATGCCCACCGCCATGACCTCCTCCGTGGCCGCCCCCATGTCCTCCGCCATGACCTCCACCGTGACCGCCCCCATGTCCTCCGCCATGACCACCGCCATAGCCACCGCCGTGATCACCACCATGACCATGGCCGCCACCACCTTTCAGATAATCAGCGAACCCTCCATGTAAATGTTCAACTATAGATCCTCCATGACCGCCGTGGCCTCCACCATGGCCTCCGCCATGGCCTCCACCATGGCCTCCACCGTGGCCTCCACCATGGCCTCCACCGTGACCTCCGCCATGACCTCCGCCGTGGCCCCCACCGAAGCCGCCCCCACCGAAATCTCCCCCACCGAAGCCGCCCCCGTGGCCGCCGCCACCGCCATAGCCGCCACCACCTCCACCGCCGTGGCCGTGATCTTCGTGATGCTCGTGTATTACCACTTCTTTGGAAGTATGATGTTCTTCAGGTATGTGAACTCGAATATGAACACTGTAACAATGACAAACACACAATATTACATACAGTTACGGTACATTAGCTATTGCGTTCGCATCATTACGAGTACACTATCTCGATAAAGAGTGTGACATTATGGAATCACATCGCAATGGCAGACAAACACCTAGCGAACACACAGAAACATAGCGAAAACCTAGCACCAACGTTAGTGTTACTTATAACACAATAGCTAGATTTTCACCAGTTACCACAATAAAGAAGCGTGAGAATCGTTATAGAAATTTCAACCAAATTGCTCCATCCACTATATTATTTTTTGCGGTTCCTCCACTGACAGCAGCCGTAACTAATAGCTTACTTACAGTGCTTAAAGTGCTGCATGCCATCAAAACAAGGATGGAGAAATTCAGTTGAATGTAGGAACATGATAATACTAACTGTTCATGTCCAAAAGTCGCCAGGCAGACACCAATACTAGCCAGTAGAAAGCAGCACAGCTGAAATAATAATAGTAATAATCATCATTTAGTTTCATGCAACATATTATGTTACACTTGTAAACCCTAATTATACCCACAGCAGGCTAATTATGATTGTTTATATGTAAATGAAAGTTTAAAACTGTATAATGTACTACTATCGTTAAAATTAATGAGTTTGTTTGTAAGACAAGGGTATACTATGTGCTGCCAAACATCTTTCTTTCTTTTTTCTAGGAGGGATACGAGTCCGACGTCTCTTTTCGCAGATTTTTTCTTTACTAGTTTAATATTTTTAACAAAGGATAACTATTTAAAGAAAGCAGAGAAAAAAATAAGTATGACAAACTTAAATCCCATTCTGACTCCTCAAATACACTTGCAATCAAATCCACAGTCACTCTCTCCAGGCACGAACACGGAAGCACTGCGAAGTATCACCAAAAGAAACAATGGTACTCACACCAAGACGGGGAGCCATGATGCGTGGGGAGTGAAGGTGTCGTAAAGGTTGCGACCGCTCCTTCACCAGATGCCGGTCGAACGAATGTAACAAATCTTATGAACTCAGTGCTTCGAGTAAGCCTTTTATATGACAGTGAAGGTGCACAACCCCTACTCTCAACTCGTAAACATGATATTGATAAATTAAATTTGTATAATTAAATAATTGTCTTAAACCATCTTCGTGCACAGATGTGCATTACTAATTTCACCAAGACACGACTTTTTAATCTAATCTAAATAGTAAGTAAGTCCTTTTTTGTACTCGTATACAATTGTTTCTCATGTTGTACAATACTTTTTATTCGCATAGTCTTTTGTAATCGTATTTTTTATTTAATAAGGACAGTCTTTAATTGCTTCTATTAATTTTCAATTCGATAACTGAATACTGGGTGTTGTTATATAACACTAATAAACTATAGAGGTTAGTCGACGACTTCAATTAAATATTTCTTCAGTTTCCTGTTCGGCAGAACAACACATTGACGTTAATTTAATGAAGCTTTATATAAGCTTAGTTCCCGTGAAACTAAATTAACTAATTGTGGGATTATTTGTCAAGTAAATTATCTACTTTAAGAGCCTAGTTGAGTGCTAAGTGCCTAAAAGTCTCAGGGCCCTGTATACTATATTATGCATTCTGATTGGGTGGTTTTGTAACAGATCATCAAATAACATTATGACGTCGTTGTCGAACCAAACTATGCAATGTGCATTTTTTTACTACCTAATATAAATGTTTGTCCTTTATGAAGAGCAGTAAATTATTTATTTTTATGTAACAACTGTACCTACATTTTGAACAATTTCAATCAATCAACCAATCAAGTCAGCCTATGACAGTTCACTGCTGGACGTAGACCCCTTCAAAATTTCGCCACAGTACATGGTCCTGCGCCTTCCGCATCCAGTCAGTCCCTGCGACCTTTTTCAGGACAATTTGTAGAAGCATAATTATGGCCAAAGTAAGGTTCACTTTTTTTTTTGAAGACGGTTAAAGTTTTTTTTATAGTAGACGTGAATAGAGTAGTTATTTCAATCAATAAAGCAATCCTACGAAAACCTTTAGCCAGAAAAGGTTTTTGACATAACCAACGGGGTGGCAATGAGAGTTTGAAATTGAATTTATTATCGTTTCAAAATTATTTTACTTGCCGAATTGGATTATTCGCGTTGGAAATAAATTGATATTATGCCGCAAGGTTTTACTACAAATATTTTCTTTCTTTTTGCAAATATAGCAATATTAACAATTGCGACTTCCCGTTGGTACCTACCCGTTGCCCACTGATACTTAGTCCCAGGATAAAAAGTAACCTATAGAAAACCCATCCTTTTATAAGCTCTATTTTATTCTGTGCCAAATTTAATAAAATATTGGTTTATTCGGTGTGAAATCTTAACAGACAGAGTCACTTTCGCATTTACACATGTAGGTACCAATAATTTGATCTAGTAGGGTTTAAACAAATAGGGTCCAGTCTTCTTCATCGATATCCAATACTACCAGTATTGCCTGGAGACATGAAGTACTTACTAGCTTCATTGAAGATATAAATATGATGGCACTTGGGACTCTGATCGCGTAAAATTTGTTCCCATTCCCGTTTCCCATGGGTCGAACTGGACTCCTCCTCGAAGAAAGTCGGGAAAATTTCATATATGTGCTCTTTTTTTTTAACGTGAGGAAAATCCTTCATGGATGCTATGCCGGACTCCTACCAACTAAGAACTACACGTCCTACCCGATGCCTAAAGGATGACCCCAGGACAAGTTCATATTCCTGTACCAAATTTCAGAAATAAATAATAATAAATAAATATTCACGGACATCTCACACAACGCTATCTGATCCCAAAGTAAGCTAGGATTAACCTGCTTGTGTTATGGGTATCAGACCACGGATATTAATTCTTATATACTTTTAAATACATACATATTATACACAGAAACACCCAGACTCTTAAGACAAACATTTATGGGTCACACAAATATTTGTCTCCGGTGGGAATCGAACCCACGACCTCCAGCGCCGCAGGCGGTATCACTACCGACTGCGCCACAGAGGCAGTCAAATTTCAAAAAAAAAAAAAAAAAAAAAGAAAGATTCGTTTCGCCGTTATAGCGTAAAATAGTAGTAGGTAAATATCCAGATAGAGTAACAAATATCCATATCTTCACAAACTTTCGCATTTATAATATTAGTGAGATTATAGAAAGGATGTACCTATGATAGCCAGGTGATAGCAGGAAACTGTAGTAGGAACATAAAGCTTCACATTAAACGCAACAAAGTCGTTATGACGCTGCTAATGTATGGCAATAATGATACGGCGATGGCCTCACTGACATTGTTTTGTATTTATTATAATTATTATACAAATAGATAAGTATTTGTATTTTTTATTATTGTAGGACTTTTTTATACAGGTACATCTACATATATTATTTTGGTGTCATGCAGTCCTGAGGATGCCTCGCGTGCAGGCGAGATAAAAAATCGACTTAATATATAGTCATGTTGTTAGGCGGAGTTGTAACAATCTGACGGGTACAGATATTTTTTCTATCCTATATCCGACTGAGGAGTTCGATGCGTCATTTCTCCCTTACAATTAGTTGCGGTTTTCTTTAGCTGTTGTACCACGGTAATATGTATTACCGTGGTTGTACGTTAGGATTGACGAATCCAGGGTATGACGTGGGTTCCTCTCTCTCCCTTCTTTTATCATCGTTATACGATTTATTCTCGCCATGCGACGCCTGATTTCATTAGTTACATACATAGTGTCTTCTAACCTAAACCACAGCTGACAGATCATTCTCTAAACTGTGCCTAAACTAAGGGAAACACTGACAGTCCCTCTATTTATAAGATGAGTTACGCATCTTATAAGCTGCTATGGCTGGTCCCCTGGTGACTACGTCGTGAATTTCTATTTTCAAACAATTCCGTGTTTCGGAAGGCATGTTGGTCCTTGTTACCAGTAATATGGCTGGCGTCAATCCAAGTAAAAAACTTTATAGGTGACTTGAAAAATTGAAAATTCTCTCAATAGGTGAGTTAATAGTTGTTAGTCAATATACCTGTCCATTTCAACACGGCAATAGGCTCACCACCTGTAACGTTGTATAATATACGAGAGATTATAATGTGAACGTATATTATGACTCTGTCAACCCCTTCAGGACAAAGTCATTTCTCAGAAGATTTTGTGAATAAGCTGAAAAATGTTGTAGGTAAATAGTTGTTATTATAGTGGGTAATAACTTACTGTTATTACACACTAATATTAGGTAAATTATATCATGCTTTGAGTGTCTTTGAGGGATAAACTCCGAAAAGAGGTTAGGGACATATGTGTAAAGACCACTTAGTCTTTTTTTTCACTTAAGCCTACTTGGTCTTTACACACATTGTACTGGCCACATCTATAGAATGGCCGATGGAGGAAAAGAATTTTGTAGTGGAGACCGCAAGTCCAAAATGGAAAACGTATGGTAGGACGTCCACCCGACTGATGAACCGACGAACTGGAAAAGTTCACAGGTAGATTAGTACACTGAAAGGCGGAGGAGCGTGGGGATTACTCTCAACGAGTCGCATTAAAACTGGTCACACTGTGACTCGTTGGGAAAAATACTCGCAACGAAGTAACAATGTGACTGTATGTGGTGACGTGAAAAGGGTGATGCTTACGTCTCGTCTAGCAGTACAGTGCACAGCATCGAATTTGGCAAGGTTTTGGAGTAGTGAGGGTTAGTTTGGGCATCGTACACTTAGACGCACAAAAAAGTGCTCCACTCACTCCAAAAAGTGCTGCACTCAGTCCAAAAAGTGCTGCACTTACTCCAAAAAGTGCTGCATTCACTCCAAAAAGTGTTCCACTCACTCCAAAACCTTGTCAAGTTAGATGCCGTGTACTATACACTGTCATAGGCTGATTTGATATATATCTGTGGACAAACGCTTTAAATCGTGGTGTCGAATATCTCAGCATCTCGTAGAAAAATCTATTTATCGAAGGTCATTTCAGGTCAGAAACACATTTTAAATATCAATAGGTTTGTTGTAAACTTTCCCCCTTTATGATTTCCTGTCTCTAATGTTCTGTCTGTAACAAAGTACAGCGGCAACAAAAATACATCATCAGTGAAAATTTCAACTGTCTAGCTATTACGGTTCATGAGTTCTTTGGAATCTCAGATTCCGTTCTTAACCTTTGAAAACGGAACTCCAAATAAAGGCATGTTCAAAATAATGTCCATAGCGAAGCTTTGGAGCTCAGATAGTTTTCTTTAAATACCGCAATCATGCAAAGTTTTGACTGTAAATAATTTGTGGAAAAACTCTAAACATCAATGTAACACTCATTTCTTAAATGTTTTATTTAAGTATACCAAATGGCGCACGCAGCTCCGCCCCCTGAAACATTGAGTTATTATTATGCGCTGAAATTGGTTTCCGTTCCTTCTTCCCATGGTAACCTATTACCGGGATAAAAAGTCGCCTATGTGTGATTCCAGTCCACACCCACAAGCATTTCTATTATCTATAATTAAATGTAAATTAAATACCTTTTTAATTTTAAGATCATGTTTAAATAAAAAATGTATGAAATAACTGTTAACCGGCATTACAAAAGGTTAGGCATTATGTAAACGTATAATACATGCTTACCTCAGTATATTAAAGTACAGATACTTACCCACCATTAGCATTAAATCGAAATGGCACTAAGCGGGTAACATACCTAATTTTGTTTTGAAAAATGTCGATACACTCATGATAGTTCTCATTTTTTTTTTATCATTACGGGTAATTCCATCCCAAAATCTGACTGACATACCGATTTCAATGATTAAAGCACCAAACAGAAAGCATTCAAGTGAAACGAAAACCTACCTTTAATTTAAAAAAAAAACCGGTTAAGTGCGAGTTGGACTCGCCCATGAAGGGTTTTGTAGCAGCAAGTAACATAATATAAAAGTTCTTATAGTTCGTTGTAACTTTGATTGATGTTTTAACACGTTCGCAGTGGTAGTGATTTTTCTAACCGAAAATTGCGGTTTATGACGTATTAAAAAAAAACTACCAGCTATCTCATTTAAACCAATTTACGTTGGTAGTTTTTATGGCAATGTACATCATATATTTTTTTTAGATTTATCACTCTCTTAGTTTAGAAGTTAGAGGGGGGGACAATCATTTTTCCACTTTGGAAGTCCCTCTTGCGCAAACGCGGTTCACAGAATACATCTAGTTACCAAGTTTCAATAGCATAGGCCGTATAGTTTCAGAGAAAAGTGGCTGTGACACACGGACGGACAGACAGACAGACATGACGAATCTATAAGGGTTCCGATTTAGCCATTTGGCTACGAAACCCTAAAAACCGGACAATTGCGAGTCGGACTCTCCCACCGAGGATTCCGTACATCCCCTTCGTCTGTACAAACTACACATTATTTGATTCAATTGTTCGGGACACAAGATATTCAGGAAAATCGAATCTCGCAGTTGCAAGTAACAAGAAACTTTGAAATCCTAATCCTAAATGAATTACTTAATGACCTTTTTAGGGCTCTATGGGTAAACGTAGGTCTACGTTTATCCATAGAGCCCTAAAAAGGTCAATAAACTCAAGTTATTTCATCGTGATGAGTAAGTAATTCATTACTGCCAAGCTTTTAGGATTTTCAATGCTCACAAAGGAAAATTGAACATCGTGTGATGTTATTCGACCATCGCCCCTCCGGTAAAATGGCAACAAGAATGCTAATATAAACAGTACCTAATCAAAATTATAGTCTGTGTAAGAACTTTGCCCGGTGTTCGTACTAATTTCCTAATACCTATTAAGTTAAGATTAGCTGAAGTTGGTGGACTTGTCGAAAACCACCATTCTCTCAAGACAATAGTTCTTGAAAAGGAGCCTTAGAAATGTAAACAAAATGCTACAAAAACCTATTGGCTATGAGAACAATTGGAGACCTAGATATTCTCGTAAAGCAAATAGAAGATACGGAACTCGAAATGGCTAAAGTTCCTATGTACTCGTAGCACCACTTCATGAGGACCGAATGCAACAAACACAAACCCGCTTACTAGCAACGAGTAGGTACCTACCTACGTCTAGTTTATGACCCTTCACGACTTGTCCAGTATCTTACATAACTACCACAGAACATAGCATGATGAATGTAACTCTAGTAAATGCGCTTTGTGTTATAATCGTACATAAGAACAAATTCGGTATGCAGAAGTATAGTAATGTACAATAAATGCGTTATACTACCATTATCGTTTAAGATTATGTGTAAACATTGCACTGGTTAACGTACCGAATGGGTTGCCATCACAGAGTA
The DNA here is from genome assembly GCA_933228765.1 of Miltochrista miniata. NCBI lineage: Eukaryota > Metazoa > Arthropoda > Insecta > Lepidoptera > Erebidae > Miltochrista > Miltochrista miniata. Next base: position 25,479,779 of record OW121747.1, read on the forward strand.
AAAAGGCAACAGTCGTGATCCCAAGTAAAATGAAAAGGCAGTGTTTCCCCAATAATCGTTACGTAAAAACAATTGAATCTACCCTCATATGACTATCCCTTACAAACTACACTCACCAAACTGATAGGTTGTGCTAGATTGCACAGCCCGCAGAAGGCGATGGCCGTCCAAAAAAGGGGATACCGCACGATCTCAGTTAAGGCGGCATTTCTCTTAGCCGGGACCCCTCCACTGGACCTGGAAGCGAGGGCCATTGTTGGAAACAGTGCTTAACACATTGTTGTGGAGTGCACGGCATGGGCGCAACAGCGCCAGGTCCTCGTGGCAGGTCTGGACGTGGACACTCCCTCGCTGGAGACCACGGTGCGAGCCATGATCTCCAGCGGAAATAAATGGGACTCTGCTACCTCTTTCTGCGAGCAGGTCATACTCGTGAAAGAGGCGGCGGGGAGGGAGCGGGATACCACTCTCCCACATGAGCTTCGCAGTCTGCGTCGGGGGCGCCACAGACGTGTCTGTGACCGGGGCCTGAAGACGGTGACGGGGCTGCTTGCCGAGCAGCCCCCTAAGGTTCCTTACAGAAGCAGGCCCTAGACGACAGCGTGACGTGAGGGATTCACGCAAGCCTCCCCCCCCCCCCCTCCCCCTAAGAAGCGGCATATCACCGGAAAAAGCCATGTGTATCGATTTAGCGGGGCCACTCGAGCTAAACCACAAAAACTAGTGTCAATGGTTTGCTTTTTTAATGTTATTTATATCGAGCGTAATACAACCGCGGGCCCCGCTAGATGGATGACGTGCTTTATTGTAATTTTTTTTTTAAAATAGATTAGGTACATAGGATCTTGTTAATAAATTCGTGAGGTACATTGAAAAAGCAAACCATTGACACTAGTTTTTTTGGTGTAGCTCGAGTGGCCCCGCTAAATCGATACGCATGAAAAAAGCCCCCCAAAGACATGGGATAGCACCAAAAAAATTAAAATTATCGTCCTTTGTACTAAACTCTGTCATTTAGGATTAAAGCTACATAAATGGAATATTCTTTATTACCACTTGTTCGTCGTCTGTGGTCATAGGACTACTGCAGCTGAGGGCTTTGGTCGAAATACCTGATCAGAAAAAATGTTTATGCAATCAACCACTTTTTATTGAAATACTTTGAAAGACACCATTATTATTATTACCTACAAAGATATCATTCATTCATTTTCATCGGAAGTTAGCTTATTCTTCATTAAAGTTCGTTTGCTGTGGTATTCAAAATATAGAATAAATCTTTACTTTGATAATGATTCACTATAAAGCTTATTATTATGTAAACCTAAGAGAAGCGCCCTACAGAGCGAAAGGTAGTTATCGCCTTGACAACTGTGAACGTAATGAATGTAGGAAAGAAAGACATGTCATAAGCTTAAAGCCATCGTTGATTAATATCTATTGTGCAAATGGATTCCATCTATTCACTTAAATTGTTGTAAGCTTCCTGAATAGGTACCTACCTACTTCGGTATACGATATTCGAAACACAAATATTTGGTTAGGTATCGGATTGTCATCACATTCACATGCTATATATGCATTATATCCAATTAACATGAAAGGTAATGAAAGTTGCGAAATGGCAGACTGTCATCTGAGCATTAAACTTTAAGATCTACCTTTTACCTGCAACGCTCTTATCAAACTGTATACTGACGGGACGAATATCAAAACGAACACACCACAGGCCCCAAGAACTTGGATACTACCCAAAACCGCAGGATAGTATCCAAATCCACTAGGCGAGGCCGCAGTGGTAGCTAAGGTCTGTGGAGAGTCCTGGGACATCATTCCGAAGGCTTATCCGGGACACCCGGCCGTAGGCAGTGATAGGGCAGGCACCATGTGGTTTAGAAAAAAAGGTTAGTAAGAAGGTTTAAGTCAATAAGAATATTTGGAATGAAGTATTTCCACACATAAAAGAAAGTATCCATAATTGTAATAGGAAAAGAAGTCGGTAGTCTGAAAAATTCTTAATTATCCCTAATTCCAGACGGTTAGGCAGGTATGTGGAGACCGAATGGTTGGTGGTAGGGATTTCAACACGTTTAAAAGGTTAACTTTAATATAGTCTCCTATAGGGAATGCAATACCGGGATACCGGGATCCCGAAATACCGGGATCCCGCAGTATTTTTGCGGGACCAGTCCCGCACGTAAATCGTGCGGGATCCCGCGGGATTAGCGGGACTGTGCAAAGGTAAACGTCATGTGTTGTTCTTTAAGCGGAAGCGCGCAAACTGATTCAGTTTGAGTAAGTTTTTTGTAATTGTGATGTAATATAAAAGTTATATAACCTAACAACGTAGGTACTTATTTGTTTTTAGTGATTTAATCAGGGAGATTTGACTTTTCTTGTACTATAAAACAGTTAGAAAAGTATTCAATTATCTCGTACATTGCTTGCTGGCTATCTGACATGTAAAGTTAGGAGTCGTTTGGCAGACAAAAATTTAAACATGCTATGTTTTTTTGCGCACTTTTAAAGTAATGCCAAAACTACCCATTTTATGGGTAAACATCCGAAAAGCGCATACCAATCAATCTGAAATTTTGAGTAATGACGTATTTTGACCTCCTAATCACGAATATCATAACGAAAATTGGCGCAAACGCCATTTTGAACAAGAGAAACGGAGAATAACTTCTTTTCGTTCGGTGTGCGCATTCCTAACCGATTTAGACAATTTTTTTAGCTGTAGTGGAGCTACTTTTTTTTGTTTTGTCGTTTTTTTATTTTATAATTATACGATTTTGCCGAAATATTCCTTTGTTGGGAAAGCTAAAAAAATAGTCTAAATCAGTTAGGAATGCGCGATCATGCACACCGAACGAAAAGAGGTTCTTCTCCGTTTCTCTTATTCAAAATGGCGTTTGCGCCAATTATGGTTATATATTATAGGGTGGACCGGGGCTAGTTGACTAATTTTTTACTTTTACTAATACAGTTAATTCGTTTTAGGGTCTATGGATCTAGGAGTTTCAATATTTCATACTTAGTACTTTAAGCTACATATGTTTGGGAAGAAAATAGGGCATATTTTAATCTACATGATTTTATCGATCATTTTATTACACAATATTCTTTTGGTCAACCTGCCCCTTATCCGGGGCAGATTGACTATGTCCTAGGGGCTGGTTGACCTATCCTGTTATTGATAAGGTAATGGCCTAATAATACACTCTATGTAAATTTAAAGTAGATAAATAAATACACAACTGTTAAATTAAAACATTTATTGTGTTACAAAACATAAAATCTAACAAAAACACCTTCTTTGGTACAAACTTAAACAATTAAAACTATGTAAATGCAACAATCAGTCTAACAATAGCATATTTTAAAGTATATATTTTACTTATACTCGTATCGCGTTTTTTTTTGTTTAACGTGAGGGAAAATCCTCATGGATGTTATGCCGGACTCCTACCGACTAAAAAACCTCACGTCACGCCCAACAGCCTGTGGTTGGGAGCCCCGGGGAAGCCCTCGGGAGGATGTCCCAGAACCTACTCGTATTGCGTACAATCATATTTATTCACTTAATCTAATTCAGTCTTCACATTCAACATATTAATCGGTCATCAAAATCAATACAATGTTTGTATAACGGTGAAATGTCTTAAATGGAATATCGTATTGCTGAGCCACAGAATTAATACTTTTTTCATCGAAAATCACCTCGTGACAGGATCTTTCTATGATGTCCTTTGGTGTTTTAGCACGGTCCGTCTTCCTTTTGTATGTCCTCATGGCTCTATATTGAAAAAACAATAGCAAGTTTCAGCAAAAGTTGTCTTTTACTTTCAGCTAAAATGAACGGGGTTGGTTGACCAACTAGTCAACTAGCCCCTTAGCCAGGTAGCCAACCAGCCCCGGACGCAAATTTGATTTTTAAACTCACGCCCATTCAAAAATACAAATCATTTTGGGAAAAAACACGCATACACACAAAATAGATACATAACAGAATTAGTAGCAGTCAAATTAAATGTTATATTTCATTGACACACGACGTAGAAATGAAAAATATTAATGATGGAATATTTACTTACGCGGTATGATTTTTGAAAATTCAGCACAGCTCCTCCTACACGTACAGCCGCGACGCCGCGTTGCGGGACACTGACGGGCGCGCGGGGAAGGTGTTTCGTATGTGATCGGTTGATGCAATATCGATGCGCAGTTAAAATTATTATTCGTTAGTCTACCTGCCCCTATAGGCAACCAGCCCCGGTCTGCCCTAATATGCCTCTGCCTACCCCTTCGGGGATTAAGGCGTGACTATTTTTCAGTTCTAGATGCATGTATGATATAGAATTTTATTCTTTTCTCAATGACTTTCAGAAATATGCGGGATCCCGCAAATACCGGGATCCCGCGGGACTGAGATCTCTCAGTCCCGCAAATACCGGGATTACAATTGTGTTGCGGGATTGCATTCCCTAGTCTCCTAGAACCTCCATTTACCACCACTTTTAAACATCCTTTCTTAGTAAATGCCTATGAATTTCATTATAACTACGTATACCTATGCCAAGTTTGAGTCTATATCATTCAAGAACAAGGTACGGTAACACGGCAATTGCAAAAATTATAGGCTACATAGCAAACCTGTATTATACTCCTCCTAGTAAACATTTAATATACGCTTGCTGTTATATAATGGAGACATAAATTGACCATTGAGATTACCAGTTTACCTAAACATCTCTCGACATTTTCTCAAGTTGCTTCTTGTATAATGTTGCATCACCAAAGTTGTAATTCGGAGTTATCCGCTTGAGGTAAAAGATAACCATCGTGAATACGCATGTAATTGGTGTGTAGTTCATCGTCTCGTGGCACAGATTATAAGAGCTGTGTTCCGAGTCCTAAGATCTCCTTGGGAGAGTTTACCCGGTGTTCTGCAGAGAAACAGCCATGAAAGAACACCGTATGGTTGTAGTCCTACATCAAGATTTTTTAAAACGACTATTGTATTAAACACCTACGCTATGGTCAGTATTGAGAAGGGTGACTATATCCTTATGTTTGACATGTTCTAACTAAACCTTCCCAAACACAATGCCTTGAGAATCGATGAATGTGCAGGTGCCCGAACAACAACACACAGGTGTCATCGTTGCTGTCAAATTTGTATGACGGTACTTAGACCCCGAGTGGCGACGGGAAAGAGTACCTACAAAATGTCGCAACCCCAATTCATCCCGAGGGTGTCGTGAACGGCAACTAAAGGGACACTTTCGCAAAACGATCCTTTGCTTAGAGAAGGATAACACGAATTGAAACCCGGTTGTCAGTAAAATAACAATTGTTAAGCCAAGTTGAAGGCATGCACCTGTCCATTTCAACACGGCAATAGGCTCACAGCCTATTACGTCGGACATAAAAGTATAAGGTGAAATGTAGGCGTAAACTATGCCTCTGCCCACCCCTTCGGGGATAAAGGCGTGACTATATGAATGTTCTTAGACCTTAGCTACATGGTCAAAGCTAATGTTAATAATGGATGATTCTCAACCAAAGATAATACATAGGTAAAATAGTAATAGGTACACACAGCTCTATAGTGAATCAAAAGCAGCTCAATTAAAAAATCGTAAATAAAAAGTTATCAAACATATTTAGAAGAAATGCAGATCATCATGACCACCCTTTCCTAATGTAATTTGGATTTGATTAAGAATTCGCGCACGGCTACCAGTATTTAAGCTATGACCGCATAAGGCTCTATTCTATGGCTGCTAAAAATGTCACCAGTAAGTAGGTAACCATTGTTTCGTTACAACACGTACGACTTCGAGGCGTGTTGTTCCTTTCTACTACAACTAGTCGTGATAATATACATAACAATCAGGCCTTTATACCCGAAGGGGTAGGCAGAGGTATACCCTCACATTTTACCTTATAGCTTTTTGTACGGTGTAATAAGTGGTGACCCAATTGACGTGTTGAATTCGTTTTCTAATGGTCGTGGCATGACGATTACTAAGCGAATTCAATAACCGGAATGCAAGCGATTACCGGGATCACCGGCTTAACCGTGCCTTCAGAAGCACGGAGACTAAACTAAAATGCCACATGGCGGTCACCCCATCAAAGAACAGCCATAACAAAAGATGCTCAACACAGTGAACGTTTACAGAACACTGAGTATGCGGGGCTATGAGTGCTTGTCATAGAGATATAAGTATGTATAACGATCGGCCAAAATTTTGTTCGGTTGAATTAGACTAGACCCCCAGGGCATTCTGCATAGAGCCGAAATCATAAAGCACATGACGTAACTTTAAGTCTAAGTTTTGTTATGTCATGTTATACAGACGGTCGTGGGTCGTGGTACAAGTGTTTTAATATCTCTCATAACATAAGCTTAATTTATTTTTTATGTAACATGCTGGCAAGATAAGACTCTTGAAATAATTATGATGTTCGAAATATGTAGAGTAAACATACATTTGTACATTTGCACTGCACCGATTTGGTTGTAACTTGTTGATGTTGAAACTCCTAATTAGTTATTTCAAACCAGAGACTGTCAACAAGAAGTGGAGTGCTCGAAGGGGTAGGGGGAAGCGGAGTCCCACTTATTCCCGCTAGAGATCATGATTCGCACCATGGTCTCCAGCGAGGGATGAAACCCAATCTCACAGGGAGAGTCATCTATTGGACAAACTCTTTGTCTGGAGTCCTTGGGTTATTCTTCTGAGGGCGTAGGCACTCGGGACTCCTGGCCGTACGTAGAGGCCGTAGGCACCGTGTGGTTTTAGTCCGTAGAAGTCCGCATAGATTCCATGAGGATTTTCTTACTATAAAAAAGAACTATATTAACTAAGATAAGTAGGCTTAGTTGCTCTCCAGTACCAATATCAGCTACCTGTCAAAGACATATTCAATAATTTAAAGTGTTAGTTTTTTTTTGTACCAAAATCAAGTTCAAGTAATTGCAATGCAATGACGCTTGGAATGTTGCCATACTCATTCAATAATATAAGTTGATAGAACTCGTAGGAATTGAGTACATTTTAGGTCAAAGACAACTTCTAGAACCCGGGTCCATGTTCCTCTTTCTTCATTCTCATGTTATCCGTCATCCGTTTGTCACATGAGCGCCAAGTAGCCGAGATCGTAATGCGATAATTGGGTTCAAAAGAGCACCGCCTTTGCACTCAATTATCGTAAAAAATGATGCCGACAAAAAAATATGCTCTATAGTATATCCACATACTAATATTAAATTTAAAAGTGTGGTCGTGTCTGCACAATGGAGATAATATTAATCCGCACACCGAGGGTTCCGTATATCCGTCCGTCTGCCCGCCCGTTCCTCTTTCTGTCAAGACCCTTTATCTCGTAAATGCGTGAAGGTATCGAGTTGAAGTAAATTCAATACCATATATGTATTAAGGTGTATGATCCCCTGAAGCTGTAAAAAAAACAAACCTCTAAGTTAACGCTGAAAAAAGTTACCTACTATTTGCCAAATTTTTGATTTTTAGGTGGTCTAAGGTTTTAGGTTAACGGAAAGTATCTACCCCATGAATTTTGCTTCTCTTGAGAGTCTCGAAATACAAGTTTTTGAGGACATAATCGGCCGTAACTCTTTTCTGAGCTAACTTAGTTAGAAGTTTGATTTTTTTACAGCTTGAAGGGACCTTATGGTATTTATTTCAACTCGTTACCTTCACGCGCTCACGATATAAAAATTCTTAACAGACAGACGGACGGACAACAAAGTGACTCTATAAGGGTTTCGTTTTTTATATTTGTGGTACGGAACCCTGAAAATAATACATATCTGTGACTTTTTTTTAATTCTTATCTGTTTGTCCTTTTGTCTGTGTGTTCGCCATGGACGCAGAAACTACTGAACGGGCTTTGTCGCGTTATTTTTATTACAAACAACTGGGACTATCTTAAAATAGGTATTACGTTTGGTTCGTCGCAATCGGATCATTAGAAACAGAGTTGTGATCAAAAATAAAAAAATATATAAATATCAAGGTTGTATTTTCGAGTGATCATGATTCTTTTGGTTACCATAACCGACATCAACAGGGCGAAATCGCGATCATAGCTAGTTTCAAGTATTAATCTATGTTTGGTGTGTACAAGATCATGTTACTCTGGCTACTGAAATTATACCTTTATAATTTAGCTAAGTAACCGTGACTGATTAGGTAGGTATGTTATAAGAATTTGTAATTACTATTATTTGCAAGCATAATTATCACTACCTTGTATAATTTCATGTGAACCTAGATGGCGCCGACCGCTCCGCCCGCGTGTAATTTTGTTCCCGCTTCCCACTGGAACTTATTGTCGGGATAAAAAGTTTATATTATTGTTAGTAGTTATTGAAAGGTAGTTAGCCTATGTGCAATCCAGACTATAGTCAATTCCTGTAATTTCAGCCGGATCCGTTCAGCTGTCAGAGCGTGAAAGGGTTACAAACATCCACACATACAGACATGTACAGAAAGATTATTTGTAGGAATATAATAATAAATGAAAAATAAATCGTGGTTTACATAATGAATGTGTAAGATGTGTTCAGTATCTGTTAGTTACATATTATGTACATCCAGGTACATCTTATTGCCACGTAAAAATAACCTTTTTTATCTATTCCGCCTATCAACACAATTTTTACCATTCTACAGCAATAATTAAGTTAGGTAGGTACATCTTCCGTGTACAATATATTTCAAATAACACTTATTAAATGGTTACGGCTAGGGAATGCAATACCGGGATACCGGGATCCCGAAATACCGGGATCCCGCAGTATTTTTGCGGGACCAGTCCCGCACGTAAATCGTGCGGGATCCCGCGGGATTAGCGGGATTGTGCAAAGGTAAACGCCATGTGTTATTCTGTAAGCGGAAGCGCGCAAACTGATTCGGTTTGAGAAAGTTTTTTGTAATTGTGACGTAATATATAGCCTAATAACGTACTTATTTGATTTTAGTGATTTAATCAGGGAGATTTGACTTTTCTTGTACTATAAAAGTATTCAATTATCTCGTACATTGCTTGCTGGCTATCTGACATGTAAAGTTAGGAGTCGTTGGCAGACAAAAATTTTGACATGCTATGTTTTCTGCGCTTCTAATAATTTGCAGTAGCTATTTTATTACTTATATGTATATCGGTTTAATAATCTCAATACAAAAGTAACATTAAATAATTTACTTTTCCTTGTGCCCCGCGGACTCATTGTTCTGTAAAAGATCACTGCAGTAAGTTACATTTACTATGGCCGGTCCTTAGATGGGTGACCACTTTGGGACATTTATTTGAGCGTTGCCGTGCTTCGGATGGCACGTTACGCCTTTGGTCCCGTTTGCCGGTAAAATGGCAGCTAAGTCAAGTTGAAGGCCCGGCTCGTCTCATCTTATAATGTCCTTTTCTCGAAATGTCCTTTCTCGTAATGTCCTTTTCTCGAAATGTATTTTTCTCAAAACGTCCTTTTCGCGAAATGTCCTTTTCTCAAAATATCCTTTTCGCGAAATGTCCTTTTCTCAAAATGTTTCTTTCTCCATATATGTGCACTACAGGATTAGCCCCGCTCGATCCGATTTGATAGGTTAGGTTAGGTTATAAAAAAATAACCACGAAGGCTAATGCGAAAGCTTCGCTGCGCTCCGCTCCGGCCTTAGCCTTCTAACCTAACCTATCCAAGTCGGATTGAGCGGGGTTAATCCTGTAGTGCACATACACGGTGTTTCTTTTAGGGTGTCAAGCCGCCACTAGCTGGTAGCAGGGTTCCATACCTATCGATTTAACCCCCATGTATGTTCTACGATTTTTTGTAGTTTTCGAGATATAATGTTCTGCATAGTTCCCTATTTTTTATTATCGATTAAAATTTTTACATCTTGTATCAAAATTAGGAAGGAGATTATTTTGTCCATAATACTGCAATCAATAGGCATTATAATAATAAAAAAATATCCAAGAAAAGTCGAACCAAAAAGAAGTTGTAATTATTTAAAGCCACGTGGAAAAATCGTAGAACATACATGGATGTTAAATCGATAGGATATGGAACCCTGCTACCAGCTAGTGGCGGCTTGACACCCTAAAAGAAACACCCAGTATTTTGGGAATGGGAAATTTTGAGAAAAGGACAATATGAGATGAGACCATATGCCTCGTCCTGCCTACCCCTTCGGGGATTAAGGGGGTGACTATTTTTCAGTTCTAGATGGATGTATGATACAGAATTCTATTCTTTTCTCAATGACTTTCTGAAATATGCGGGATCCCGCAAATACCAGGATCCCGCGGGACTGAGATTGCTCAGTCCCGCAAATACCGGGATTACAATCTTGTTGCGGGATTGCATTCCCTAGTTACGGCGTAAATGAATATTATATAAATATTTCGATTGCATTCTCAATGGGTCATAGAGACACTTATCAATTCGTATTTGGTGGTTTTGAATCATCAAACACTATTAGGCAACTTTATTAGGAACATAGGTACTTAGGTGTGTGATTGCCGCGAAGAGAAATCGAGAAATCTATCAAATGAAATGAGACTATGACAGCCCAACTGTTGGATCCTGCTGGGCCTCCCTTTGTTCTTTTCCAGGTCGTCGGTCCATCAGGCGGGGTCGTCCTACTCCACGATTACCAAGTCCCAGTCTCCCCTTCAGAACTGGTACCTACAGGAACCGATGGCCAATGGAGCTACCATTGGTCATCGGTTCGACGGTTCCTCTACAGATGCTGTAACCCCTTTAATAAATGATATTGCTTTTTAAAAATAACCTTTCATAATATACCTAAGTATTGTATTTTTTTCCCCTTTGGCAATACTGTTTTCGCAAAAGGCTCAGTGTGGATTTGGTAGGTACCTAAGTGTTTATGTGGTCCACACATAATCACTTAGGATATATTTTGTGAGTGTACAAAGTAAAAGATAAGTAGTTAACTTATTGTCCAAAAGTGTTGAAGTATTTACATGAATCATATATAATTAGGTATGTATCTATTATATTCAATATCAATTTGCCAGTAAATTAAGGTATCTAAAAAGAGTAGAGTAGACCATAGACATGCCCGTACTTGTCTCATAGTTGATGTGGGTCATTGTCTTCGGAACATAAATAATAATGTTTGTGATTACGTGAATCCATTCACTTTTATTTTTTAGACAGGCTGCATTCGGTTCAGATGTTGCGTAATAATGCCCTGTGCCCACGTGTGACCTTTATTCAGTAGATATAATACCTATATAGTTACTTCAAAAAGTATCAAAAGACCCATTAGATCAGGCTCCTCAAGTGAAAATTCAACAATTCACGTAGGTATCACAAGATTCCCAACCATCATCGACTCGAAACGCAGGGTAATCGATGTAATTTTTATTATCTACTATACTGCACGTTCTATATAAATTAAATTGGGAGAGGCATACGGCCAGCAGCGGACTGTCAAGAGCTGTATTTGATTGATGTAAAACTGGTCACACGAAGCCACACCGTAGAAAGTGTCGAGGCGCTGGACTTGTGTGCTTGCAGGAAGTGAGGACACATGTGTGGATACGCTACAAGTTAGATCATAGAACAGGTTCTAAAACGTATACCTAAGTCTGTTTAGGGTTCCGTGCTTCAAAAGAATAAAATGGAACCCTGATAGGATCACTTTGTTGACTCACACACAAGACTCATTATCCCGAATTTGAGGAGAGGTATCAAGTTGAAATTAGAACCATAAATATTCAGGTCTACAGTCTTGAGACGCTAAAAAAGAAAACTTTTACAGAAGCGGCCATGATGGTGGTGTGTCTCTTCACACTTAGCCCCCCCCTCCCCCCCCCCCCTCCCCCGATCAAGAAGCGGAATAGCACCCGAACCTCTCCACGATGTGGTATAAAACCCAAACCCTATGGAAAAGTCTGCGATGGTAGACAGAGCCTGTTCGATTTCCGAATTACCCTATTTGTACAGAAACCTCGGTGGGAGAGTCCGACTCGCTCTTGTCCGACTGCTTATGTGACGTAGTCGGTAGTGATACTACCTGCGGCGCTGGAGGAGTCTCCTGGGTCGGTCCAAATATTGGTGTGATCCAGAAATGTTTGTTTCGGAGTTTGGGTGTTTTCTATGTATAATTAATTATGTAGATATGTTATAATAATATGTATTTTGACTGCTAGACGGTCTAGACTAGACTCTAGACAGTCTAGAGGTCGAAATGTGCGACTGCGGATCACGAGGTCGTGGTTTTGATTTCCACCGGAGACAGAAATTTGTGTGACCCGTAAATGTTTGTCTCAAGAGTTTGGGTGTTTCTATGTATGATAAGTATGTATTTAAAGTATATATGTATTAATATCCGTGGTCTGATACCCATAACACAAGCAGGTTATTCCTAGCTTACTTTAGGATCAAATAGCGTTGTGTGAAATGTCCGTAAATATTTATTTATTTTTATTTTTTATGTATTGAGAAATATATAAGTAGGTACTTACGTATATGAGTCTAGATCCCATAGCACAAGCTTTTAACAGCTTAATTTGGGCTAGATGAGGTTGTGTATTATATCAGTGTGAATATCCTCAAATATTATTATTATTATTTTATTGTTTAGTCTTAATGAAGACGTCATTTTTAGGGTTTCGTAGCCAAATGGCAAAAACGGAACCCTTATAGATTCGTCATGTCTGTCTGTCTGTCTGTCTGTCCGTCCGTGTGTCACAGCCACTTTTCTCCGAAACTATAAGGCCTACGCTATTGAAACTTGGTAACTAGATGTATTCTGTGAACCGCATTAAGATTCTTATATGGGGGTCCCCACACTCAGAACGGAAACTCAATTTTTTTTTTCATCAAACCCATACGTGTGGGGTATCAATAGATAGTTCTTTAAAAATGCTATTGAGGTTTCTGACATCATTTTTTTCTAAAGTGAATAGTTTTCGCAAGAGACACTTCCAAAGTGGAAAAATGTGTCCCCCCCCCCCCTCTAACTTCTAAACTAAGAGAATGATAAATGTAGAAAGAATATATGATGCACATTGCCATAAAAACTACCAACGAAAATTGGTTTGAACGAGATAGAGCTGGTAGTTTTTTTAAAATTCGTCATAAACTGCAATTTTCGGTTAGAAACGTGTTAAAACATCAATCAAAGTTACAACGCACTATAAGAACTTTAATATTATGTTACTTGCTGCTACGAAACCCTTCATGGGCGAGTCCAATTCGTACTTGGCCGGTTTTGTATTATCCAGGATGGTGGGTTAATGTAACCTTTTGTTTCATTGTTTACTTAGCGACCGACTGCCTCTGGTAAATTTCTGGGTCAACCGCCCGCTGTCAGAATTAAATATTATAAATAAATATGCTTTATTGTACTAACAACATCAAATTTACAATAGTGCAAAAGTACAGTGATACAGCGGTTTAAATGTTAACACAATGGGTGGCCTTATTGCACACAGCAATCTCTGCCAGGCAACCTTCAGATGGACTGGACTACATAGAGAGATACCGGGACACAACATGGGTAGTACAATCGAGTTTATGCATCTACACAAGTAGATAGACTATATACACTTGTGACTTTCTATACTATAGCATACTTCATAAATATACACACTAATGTACACACTATACTATACATAATATATACATATATATATTTATATCTACATATATACATACACATAATACATACATACAATACGCACACGTACGGATTCACTATAGCCATTTCTCATCGGTACAAGACAAAATTAATTTGATCCTGATGTATTTGCAAATTCCAAATAGTGCTCGTATATCATTCTTTGAAAAGTCGACACTGTTTGAGCTCGCCTTATGGGAACTGGTAGTGCATTCCACAACCTTGTGGCCTCCACCGCAAAGGATTTATCTGCAAACTTTGTGGAATGCGCTGGTATTAGCAGTGTTAAGTTCTCTGATGCTCTCGTGTCTCTCGAATGGGTGTCACTTAGGAACTTAAAACGTTCCTTAAGATACGGGGGAGTCAAGGGATTAAATAGAATATTATAAAGTAAAGAAAGAAAGTGAGTATTCCGCCGAAGGCGAATTGGGAGCCACCTGAGCATATTGCGATATTGAGATACATGATCATATTTACGTAAGCCGAAAATGAACCTAATACAGAAATTTTGAAGGCGCTCAAGCTTATCAAGTTATATTCCACTTTGAATAGAAGAAAACATTTATCGTCAACTCATGACGGTTATGGGTGCAAGGTTGAACTAGTTAGCTTCTTAAATTCCGTGTGGCCATGATCTTGGTTGTTCAAAATATTCTGTAGCTGAATTGAAGGTATGCTTTTGCAATAAAGTGCAACAACCTGTACAATGCGCTTGGCTAATGGCAATTACATTCTCTTATACTTGCTGTAACTTCCAAGTTCATTCTCGTGGCCTTTCCAAAATTATAATACCTACTGCTGACTGAAGTCATCGTGGATTTCTGTTCCCGTTTCTACATTAAAAGGGAACGTGGGTATTCCAGACTATGACCTATTACTGTACCAAATTTCAACCCAATCCGTTCTTTACGTACCTATATTACGTATCAGTAGGATGGTATGTAGGTACATAATTATTGTATTATCCTATCCTACTAATATTATAAATGTGAAAGTTTGTGAAGATGTTTGGATGTTTGTTACTCAATCACGCTCTAACGGCTGAATGGATCTGGCTGAAATTTGGTACAGGGATAGAGTATAATCCGGAATAACACATAGGCTACTTTTTATCCCGGGAATATGCTCCCACGGGAAGCGGGAATGGGAACCAAACTTTACACGGGCGAAGCCGCGCGCATCAGCTAGTGTATTTATATAGAATGTTTGAAAAGAGTTTTATGGACTTAGGGTCTACCGTTCGGCCACTGTATATATACTGTGGTTCGGCTAAGCTGTTGCCCTGCTAATGGCAGGTTCCAAGTGGCGCGACATTTTTTCATACGCATATCTTTTGCGAAACAGGGACTTTGAATGAAGGCTGCTCGGAAACTCGGGAACTTCCTTTAGATTGACCAAGCGTCTACTGGCGACTGGATGATCGAAGCCCTGGCACGACTGGAGGTGGACCCTGTGTACCATCCTAATCCTGTGGCCTCAGAGGCAAACTTTAGGCGCCTACGGACGTACACCCACGCGTGGCACGGAGCACGACTTCCGCTGGAGCTAGATAAACAGTCAGGCGTAACGCGAAGTCGACTGTACTTGTGACGTATCCCTAAAATGGGACCCGAACGCCAAGACGACAAGGCTGCCTCAGAATAGAGAGAGGGCGGGGATAGCCAATTTGGGAGTCTACAAAGTGCGCGCCGGAAAAAACACACGCAAGTGCGGCGCGTAACTTCCGACGATTCGGTCTTCATAGCCAAGCGGCTGGTAAGACCATGGGTTGGTAGTGGGGACTATTCCTTTAAAAAAGATCAAGAGTCTAGCCACACACAGCATAGCAGAGAGGGAACATTGAGAACATCATACAATTTTATTTGGTTCGAGTCCGATAGCACATCACACACTGTGTGCTCCGTTTGGGTTCCGCAGAAAGCCCTTCCTACACTCTATAATCTTCATACATTATACAGCAGTGTCCTGTCCGCATCAGTTGCTCCGAGGTCTGTCACTACCTTGAGTCAGTATAGACGCCTCTTTGGCGGCATTTTATAGAATCTAGGTGGTTTAGGTAGGTATACAGTCATAATTAAGGCATATTTGGTATTATAGGTACTATGTAATGCAATGTAGTAAGTAGGGAATATGGGCGTCGGCCCGCCATTCGCGATCACCGAGCCTGGTCGGAGGAACCTCCCTTTGTGTGTTGGAGGAACTTCTCACCCCTTCCTTCACAGTTTCAACATGTTAGAGAAAAGTGGTTTTTCTGTTGACGTTGCAATCGTTAAATTTTCCAAATTATTTGCTAATTTGGCTGTCTCTTTTTCAGAACGGCGGCGTTTCTTCTCAAAAAATATTAAATGTATTAGGTATCACAGAGCAACATGCGACCCTATGTGTGGCTACACGACCGCAGGATCAAAGGTAATTTACACAGAGCAACACGGCTGTATTTGCTCTGTGTAAGTTTTTGAAATAGACTGAAATTATTATCGTAGTAAAATCTTTGTGAGGATGACCGCTATGGTCGATCGATGAATAAATGATGAAAATATTACTTTATCTGTAAGAAATTAACCAAAGAGAATACAATACTACGTAAGAAGAGACGGGACTTCCATAGTGCGAAATAGTCTTACGAAATGTCAAACCATGATCAACTGACAGTAGCCAACCTAACAACTTTAACACATACAGTTGCCAACATTAGGGAAAAATAGTGATGTATACTATATTTATCGATATCGATACTATATTTATCGATATCGATAAATGCAGTGGTCTTTACTTCTAGTATAGGCTATAATATAGGCTCAGTTTTGGTTGTGAAATGATAAGTTCATAAAATATTATTATATTTATTTAAAAAAACAATATTTGTAATTTCAGCGCCTTATTCTGACTTCTGACTGTGTATCATAATGACCCTTTTTAATTACCAAATATTAGGACGCTTGCTTCATTATTGCCTTCGTCTTTAATCACTTTGTACCACTCACTTTATACACATGGTAAATAATGGTAATTGGCTGAAACAAAAATAATGACAATTATTCTTGTGTTTTTTTTAACATATTTTTGTGTTAAGTGGCTTGGCAGTGAGTCTTATTGATGGAACTGCAAATTTCTTTAACTGCGTCCTTTTTTTCCTAAAATCTTTGTCAGTAAAATGTTTTCCGCAAACAAATTTTAACTGGTGGAGTTTCTCTATGGGTGTATGTATATGCTAAATCCTCGTTTCCTGTTTTCTTCACCCATTCCTTAAAACTAAAAATAAAACATCGATATATAAGTAATTGCAAAACTACTACCACACTATTTTCCTAACGATTATACAATATATAATTTTCATTGTTTTCACCCATATAACCTATGAACCATTGATAGATTTAATAATATACTACTCACCGAAGCTCATCCATAGGAAATCTGGCCATGAAAAACCGTTTTGTGCCGTCTTTTTTTCCAGATTTTAAACCCCATATTTCACACTTTTTATAATGCATAATTCGATAAACTATGTAGAACAAACACAAGAGAATATAATATAGAGAACGAATTGATAGCAAAAATAAGCTATTATCTCAATTATTTCAATAATATCTTTCAGAGAAAAATAAATTGAAAATAACGAATATCAACTTGACATCTACAGTGACAGACAGATGACATTTCCTCAAGGAACGAGCGAGGCAGATAGAGTAATTGAGTGAGACACATATAGTCGCCATTACAATTTGGTCAATTTTCATACATTTTTTTGCTTGTACGTAGTTGCGACAGACTGAAATTAACTTCTGTCAAGATCAAGGAAACCGGGACTAAAATTGTTTGTATCCATCACAGAATAGTAAAATAATTACAGAAAATGCTTTGAAGAATGTTGAATATTGAATTTAGATAATTATAAATTAGTGACTAATGCAAAAAATGGTTCAAAATATTTCCTCAATTAAAAGTTATGTGGCCTGGAGTACAAAATATAATACATAACTTGCTATGGGAGATTTTATTTAGAGTGATCCTTTTAGCCACAGTGTGCCTCATTCAATTTAAAATACCACCACGAATAAACAATATTACGGATGCTGATCTATTAACATATTACAAGTTTCCCCGTCATGAGTCCTACGTTAGCCCTCTGCAGATGGTAGGCATAACTGTGATTTTACCTCTCCTCATCATTTACATAGTTTTCTTGGCGACCCGGAATTACGTGGACACCATACAAGCACTACTGGCATGGACACTGGCGATGTCATTCACAGCTGTGGTCACAGAAGCTTTGAAGCTGACGGTGGGACGACCACGTCCAGATTTTTTCTACCGCTGTTTTTCAAACGGAGATTGGTCGCCAGGACTCGCTTGTACAGGTAACTTATGCGATATAAACGAAGGCCGAAAATCTTTCCCAAGTGGACACAGCAGTTTTTCTTTTTGTTCTCTAGGATTTTTAAGTATATGGATGTGTGGGAAATTAGAAGTACTGTCGAACCGTTCGGGGCGAGGTCTGCGTATGCTCGTTTGTTTTGTGCCGCTCATTGGAGCAATCGCCGTCGGTTTTAGCAGATACTGTGACAATCACCACCACTGGGAGGACATTATTGCCGGAGCTATGCTGGGCCTGGCATCATCATATATTTGCTACCGTACATATTATCATTCCTTAAGCTCGTCGCGTTCTGGTGAACCATTGACGAGAATGACAGAAAGTGAATTATATCAATCGTACCAGCTGGAGTGTTGTAGCTCAAGAAGTATGAATGATGATTTATGTCGAATTTTACATATAAGCAATAATAACAGTTTAGAAAACAATAAAATTATGTGATCAGATATATTTTGTTTAAATGAAGTTATTTAAAGCATGGACCATGAAGATTCCGGATACTATTTTCCTTTAGGTTGCTCCCTTTTCCAGAGAGCACGAAAGGCGGGGGTACAGTTTTGAGAATCAATAATCTATGGAAATTACTAGTTAAGTGAGGTTTTGCGCGCGCCTGTCGTGATTCACGGTGAAGCGCGTTAGACAAGTTCCTGCGTTTACAGCTGGGTCTCTACTTCATACAAATTGCGTTAACGCGCTCACCGTGAATGACGTTAACGTAAAGCGCTCGCAAAACCTTACACTAGGCCCTCTTCTGATATGTCTGAACCGGTAGGTCTATTATAATAAATCGGTCAACCGAACTACCAATCGAACTACTGCAACTAGAGGAAATTTCCTCAGGTAGTAAAACACCTTTATGGCTAAGTGCACGTTGCATAGACGTTAAGATGAATTTGCTGTTTCATATGCGGAACGACTGTGTGAACCACCTTAATGGTCACTTTTTGATAGAGACCACCTGAGGATGAAGGTAATAAATAATAGGTATGGTCAAACCGCCATTACCGCGGACCCTAGAAGCCTTTGTTTGACGGCCCTGTACTAAAGATACTGAATAACATCCCTAGAGAAAGAGTAGTAAGGCTGACCGAACATTATAGACACGACTGGCTTAACTACTGGGACAAAAAAAATCCAGTAGTTTCATCATGGAACTACTGGGATACGGCGACGACTCGACTAACGTTTTTTTTTTTCCTTTTAATATTTAGCTCGCCAAAATGATGCCGCCGTCTGAAGGAAAGTCACAGCGACATCTAGCCAGATTAGGGGCCATTGTGTAAGACTATAGATAGACAGTAGTCCTTAAGTTGGCGGCCCTATGATGTGCATCTTCACGCTCCGCTTGAACCCAGGATTGAAAGAGGAGGGAAACACGTGCGCTGGCAGGTCTTTCCAGGTTTTTATGGTTCGACAGAGAAACGATCTTTTGAATCGTTCAGATCTAGCTAAAATTATCTCCACTGTGTGAGAGTGGCACCTCTGTCCTGCACGCGTTGTTCAGGATCGGAAAGGAGAGGGCGGGATTAGGTTGAAGAGTTCTTTAGAACACTCACCGTGATAGATACAGCAGAATGCAGCCAAAGACGCAATAGTTCTTCGCTGCGTCAACGGCTCCAGACTTTTCGTCACCTCCTGGCAGGAGATAATGCAAATAACACGCCGCTGCATAAAAGTCCGGCGCGTCAAGCAAATACCTCGCGGAGTTGTCCCAAAGGTGAGAGCAGTATTCGATGCAAGGCCGAATCTGGGTGTGCTTCAAGCTGTAATCCTCACATTTGAAATCTCAATGAAAACGAATTTAGACAACGCCAAAAAATAGTCGTGAAATAGTCGTAAATAGTCGTACGTGTAAAAAAAATAGTCGTATTATAGTTTCGGCGTTACAGCTATAGGTTAGTGAGGATTATGGCTTGAACGTCAAGCTGTAATCCTCACCTCTGGTGCAAGCAAACGGTAAATTCTATCGAATTGATTTAGGTTCCAAAAAATAGTCGTGAAATAGTCGTAACGACCTGCCAAATATCAGAAATAGTCCATATTTCTGCGGGTAAGCGGTTCCCGAGATGTGAAGGTACCCTGGTGAGGATTATGGCTTGAACCTTGAAAACTTCAAATTTCTCCGGAACGCCTGCGAATTTCGGTTTAAAGTTAGTGCCAAAAAATAGTCATGAAATAGTCGTATGAAGCTATAATAAATTTGAGATGATTTAATGTGAAAATAAAAACTTTTCATTTTCCCTACATTTCTATTGATGTACAGTCGTGTACAAAATTTGTAACTTCCAATGGTACTAGAGGAAGTCACGCGGTTTTACCCGCGTAGCTCCCGTTCCCGTGGAAATGCGGGAATAAAATATGTGATGTTATATACCAATATAAGTTTAAACAATCCATATAATAATATCCTGTCATTGTCTTAAAAACTTACTACTACTAGTCTAGTACTTTTATAACAAGTTTTAATCATAATTATCACAGTTGTTTCATTCGTGTAATCACAGCAATGTTCTACTATCATAATAATGTACTCGTATGTTCTACTATCATATATGTACACAGAGCATCGCGCGCCTTTACAGAGTGAAAGGCCAAAGCTTAGAGCACCCCCTCTGACAATAATGTGACATTTTGATTACTAAAAGTGCCCAGTTAAATAAAAACTGTTTATTGAAGTTTCTTTTACTAGACAGTGCGAGGCCGCATTTGCGTTTTTCCGCGGCGGTTTCTAACCTCAAAATGTCATCAAACTGTCAAAATCAATGAAATCAAGTCAATGTTTTGACATTTTGAGGTTAGAAACCGCCGCGATAACCGCAAGTGCGGCCTCGCCCTTAGTCTAGTTGACAGCGTGCGCGGTTGAATTGTCATTTTATAAAAATGATGAAATAATTAGATATTAGTATGTACCAAAAAGAAATGTAATGAAAGAAATCTGAAGAAAAATGGCATTATCTTTTTTAAGTAAGTAATTTTCTAACACGTTATTATTATTTACACCTAATTAAACCTATAGATAATAGTCGTGTTTATTCAGATTTGTTATGAGGTGTACCATGGGTTGGGAGGGCCAACTTTGCCTGACGTCACATCAATACATGGATCGGTTGAGCGACTTGGGGTGTTAAGACACAAAATGTATCATGAGTGCGTGAAATTTACGAGTGTATTGTTTAAAGTGTATTTATGGGCTTCGTATTGACAGTCGATTGCTATTGTAGTGCGAGTCTAAGAAAGTTTGGGTGAGGAAGATTTCCCCCCGTCACCCGCAAAATATGACAGACAAATTTGTACCGAGCAATCGTTCTATGCAGTCTCCCCTTAGACAGTTCGCGTAGCTCTATGTATATGTATGATAGTAGAACATTGCTGTGATTATACGAATCAAACAACTGTGATAATTATGATTAAAATTTGTTATAAAAGTACTAGACTAGTAGTAGTAAGTTTGATGATGAGGATACAAATCATGAATGTTTGTTTTTACCTATTAAACCAACTCGATAGAATTTACCGTTTGCTTGCACCAGAGGTGACGATTACAGCTTGACGTTCAAGCCATAATCCTCACTAACCTATAGCTATAACGCCGAAACTATAATACGACTACTTTTTTACATGTACGACTATTTACGACTATTTCACGACAGTTTTTTGGCGTTGTCAAAATTCCTTTTCATTGAGATTTTAAATGTGAGGATTACAGCTTGAAGCACACAAATCTGGGTCTTGTACAGCAGTCACCTCTGGTGTGTTGTAAAGAACCGCTTCACCTTGTTTAGGACTCCACAATACATTTTTTGCCCCACTCGGCTAAAAAGTTCGACAACTAATATTTTCTTTGTTTATGTTTTGTCTCTAGTTTTCTTAAGGCTAGCCCAATACATCGCTCAATATAATATTTGTGATTGAGCTCGCGCCGGACGTCTATGCCAAGTATGTCCAGATTGTCCCCAAATGAAATCGTATTCTGAAGAGAGAGTAAGGGTAGGAAAGGGGATTTTTTCGCTGTAAACGCACACGCCTTTGTTTTACGGGCATTGAACTCAACTAGGTTAGCGGATCCCCATTGAAAAATGCGGTCCAGGACCCCGTCAAGATCAGCCACAAGTTGCCGTCTTCTTCTCAACGTCGGTTCTCCCTGCCGCTGGACGGGCCGAGTTACTTCCGTGCAGAGTGCAGTGCTATCGTCTGCATAGCAATGAATCCTCTCGAGGGATAGCATGTCATTGATATGCAGAAGAAAGGGGTTTGGGGACAACACAGATCCCTGTGGTACCCCGCCATTAATCTGCATAAAACATTCTTGCTTTACATTAAAAATCCGATTGATCCGATTATCAGCGTAAAAGTCGGCTGCCGATTGGCTAAGGTCTGAGTTGACTGAATTGAAACAAAGTAAGTAATAAAATATAATATTTATTCAGTGCGAACATAACAATGATTAGCACTATTTAGACTACATGTTAGTGATACATTTCAAATTATTATTCATGCTTTGCCACGTCGTTCATTCAGAGCAAAAATATCAAATTCTGAACTCTTAAACATTTTTACTTCATTCAGAATTTAAAAAGACATCATGCAATAACATTCTGATCTTCTAGCAGCAAAAATCTTGTTAAATATATATTTTTATCATGTCTGTAATTAATATTACCATTAAAATATATGTTCCTATCTACTTTAATATTACGACGCGTGCGCTATAATTTAAGGTACGGTTGGAATGAGTTTGTTCCCTAGCGTGTCTCAACTTATCGCGTACGTGTAGTAATTCACATTCTAGCTTAATAAATACCATAAATATTGACTTACGGAAGCCTACCAACTCAATGCAATCTATTGAAGCCTTAACACAAAAAGGGCTTGTTTAAACCTTAACGATATGGTTTAATATTGTTATATAAATATTCAGTGTAAGTCAGTTTCATTCAGTCAGTAACAAGTCTTCAGTGTATCGATTAAATGCAAGTAGATCGAGGTGTAACTGGGTATGTTCCTAACTATAAAGTAAGTAATATTATCTATGTAAGTACAAGGAGTAGACTTAAGATACCAATATATTTAAAAACATAGGTAGAGTAAGTAGTTTACGCCATGCATGTGATAATGGCATTTCTACCCTTCAAAATAAAGCTCTTATTGCCTTACAGGGAAATTGTATTTATTTTTAAATTACAAGAATAGATTTAATAATTAATAAATAATTTGTGATGATAATTAAAAAAGGAAATAAAGTTCTAGCACATCGACACCGTTATGAAGATTAGGTATATACCCCAGACACTTTTGCTTTGTTGTATTTGCAACTGCGATGTGTAAGCAATACACCTTTTTATACTTGTCGAATTCCTCAATGATGCTATGCCGGACTCCTACCGACTAAAATCACAGGTATCCCGGGTTCTTCAAGAGGAGCGTGAAGAGGCACATCACAGGGCCGCCAAGTTGAGGACCACTGTCAGAAGTGGCCCCAATTGTAGATGCGCCACGGCTTTCCATCAGGCTGGTGGCGACGTCAATTTGGCGAGCTAAATATAAAAAAAGGGTACCCTTCCATCTGCGTACGGCCGTAACTAGTTAGACCTCGGAAGGATAACTCCAGTCACCTTAGACAAATCGCAAACGAAAGGAATGAATATATCGACCAATCACATTCAAGCTTGTGATCCCACCGATGCGCGCTTCGTACGCCGGCGACGAGCTTGCGTGTGATTGGTCGATATATTCTATCCTTTCGTTTGGTGTAATAGTGGCAGGGGTCCCGAGCAAAGAGATACTTATTAAATATCATACAATACAGCACCAGCTTGCGTTACTGTCTGCATCCTGTGTGTTCATTAAACCTTTAAATTCTTATAAATAAACTATATATAATAACAATTTTAAAAATGATAAATACCTACCTATTTAATTTAATACCAACATAATTAAATATATTATAAAAATGATGACTACGAGGATATAAAAATGGAAGATCTACGTTACTTTTGATTATATTACATGATAAAAAGTCGCGATTTTAAAATAATTATAATATATACAGCTAAGTTGACTTATACAAATACTTAGTATTGTGATCGAGTATTCGTATATTGCTTGGTAAAATATTTGATAATTTATTAAATATTACATACATTATTGGAAACACATCATCGCAAAAGTTATCAAGTATAATTTATACAAAAATAAAATATCATTTTAACTATTATTTTATTATGATAATTACGTTAGAAGCTACTAATGTATCCCTGAGGAAGCGGCCAGAGGTGAATTTGTGATTTACACATTCACACTGCCAGCAGTTATTTTTTGTCCCACGTAAGGCTGAGCGCACATTAGAGACACGAATGTTTTAAGACTGACTCTCACTTTACATTGAAAATCCGATTGGTCTAATTATCGGCTTAAAAGTCGCCTGCCGATTATTGGTCTTGCGTTTGCACCGTAAAACAGTTTTGTCTGTGATTTTATATTTATAAAGGGGTGGAGTCTGTCTTGAATGAGACAGTCGTCGCCAAAGTGCGCTCAGCCTAATAGGGGCCTAGTACGTAATGTTATCAGATTAGAACGTAATGTTATCAAAGAAATGCTAATTTTTAACCTGTCAGTTCCTCCCTTTAAATAAGTACCCTCAGACCTCCTCCCTCTTTATATACATAATATTGAGTAATAATTATTTAAATATAGTATTAGCGACCAACAGAACTTGAGCTCAAAATTGCTCTAAATACATTTTCAATTATAACTACTTATATTAAAATTTGCGATTAAAAACGAAAATTAATATCAAGGTTATATAGTATTGTCAATGTTATTGAAGTCTTGTTGTTTTCATTGTAGGTACGGTCATTACGTGAATGTTAAACGCAGATGCTACCAATCTATTTGAAACTATACAGCTAGCTAAAGTCGGGTAAAGGCTAGCGACGGTATTCTAAACATATCTAATTAAATAAAATAGAAAATTTACAAAACTATGCGAACAAAAATGAAATAAAATGTTTGTAGTACTTATAGATCACAATTCATCTTTCACCTTCGAATTGGCTTCAACGAATTTCTGTAAATCTTCCAAAGATCTGTCTCCCTCATAAACACCTATAACTTTGCTGTCCTTGAACATTTTGAATGTAGGTAACGTTTCTATTTTGGCGAGATCGGCTATCTTAGGGTTTTCTGCCGCGTCAGCTGCTACCATTTGTACTGGGGAACCTTTGTCCTTTAGCGCAGTTGCTAATCGGCTGTAGATTGGCTTTGCAGCCACACAGTGGGAGCACCCTATAAAAAATATCAATCATATATATTTACTTCATACGTAAAAAAATATGCTCGGTAATAAAAGTAGTATAATTATTGTTTACGTTAACAATGCGAAGGTCATGGTCATAAAATAATAAAACGTGCTTTGTAAAGTTTCTCTACTGGTCCAAAAATTCCTACAAGAAAAGGTTAAAGATAGTCTATCAGAATTTGAATGAAAATCAACAGAAGCTTCTCATAGGGAGACAAACGGTAGTAGATAGAATAGTTCATAAACAGTATAAGTACTTAGACTTGGAATGGAATAATTAAGCGTTGTTGTCAAGGGCCATATCATTCCATCACACTGTGGAAAGTATCGACGACTGCTTGGCATACATACACATAGCCTTTATCTCCAAAGGTATCCAATGGATGAGGCATGGTGTACGCTCACATTTCGTCTTATAGTTCTTTTTTGTCCCACGCAATAGGTGGTGTGCCTATTGCCATGTTGAAATGGAAAACCGCAGGTTGTGACGACCTACTGGGCCACTGTTGAAATCATTCAAGCCGCCCTTAAGACCTCCAACTTGGCTTAACGACTGTAATGTTACTGACGACGAGGACAAATGGCTTAACGTGTCTTCCAAAGCACGGAAACGATCGCAAATAAATGTCACAGACTTGTGGTCGCCCATCTTAGGCCCTGCTATAGTGAAAGTTGCTTACTGCAGTAATCGTTTACAGAACACTGACTCTGCGGGACCGCGATTCTGCTTAGTATAAACAGAGATAAACTTTCTGCTTAGGGGGTCGCGTTGTGAACTGGTGGTAACTTTTTGGTTTATATAAGTGACGTTTACAAGTGCATTTGTATATGCCTAAGTAAATAAATGATTTTTGATTTTGATTTTGATTTTTAGAAAATACTATAGCTGTAAAGCCAAGGAACACCCATGAACATAAAGTTGCTTCAATAAAATGTATACTTACAGGTTGCGTAAAACATAACGAATGTTGGATTAGGGGACGCGATAATCTTTTCAAAATCCGCGTCAGTGGAGAGAGCCACGTTGACGTTGAAACCAGCTTCTTGAGCAGTCTGAGGTTTGGCAGCTATTTGTAGGTTCAAATTACTGTGTATAAATGCCACGAAATCGCCTTCCTGGATAATAAATATTGAAATTTTTAGATGACGAATAAGATATTGAACTTTCATACAATTTTCCTTGATACTTACAGAATGTCCGATTCTCAAAATTCCCGGTAAGACCAACGTCCATTTCGCAGATTATTCATATTCTCAATCTGAATTGAGTATTGTGCGGTATTCACAACTACCTATACGTGAAAAAGAAACCGGCGAAGTGCGAATCGGACTTGCGCACTAAGAGTTCGGTATCAAAAAATTATCAAAAGCATTACGTTCATAATATAGGAGCCTTCCTTAATTTTACTTTTTTCAGTATTTGTTGTTATAGCAGCAACCCAAATACACATTATCATCTGTAAAAATGTCAACTCTCAAGCTATCACAGTTCATGAGATACAGCTTGGTGATAGACAGACAGCAGAGTCTCAGTAATACGGTTGAGTGCGGAACCCTAAAAGTAACATTTTTCGGACGAAGTTCACCACACATTTCGTAAATCGGATATTCTGCATCTAAAACCATTTTATTATAACCATTTATACTCACTTTCCTTCCTCCAGTATAGTCCTTGACCGCCTTATCGAAATAACTGAAGTATTTGATTGTCGGATACCCCTTGACATCATAGTTTACACACAAATCTTGATCATTGGTACAATCTACTGCTCCAAATGCCACCATGAGTTCGTCGGCAAACTTTTCCGCTGCTCTAACGAATTCTGGCTTTGTGCTTTTACAATGTCCGCACCCTGGCAACGAGTAAAGATTTTAGTTTCATACAAAAATATAATATCAGAATTCTCATAAATACCTGCCTGCCAGCCCTTTTCTATACCAATATTATAAAGAGGAAAAATTTGATTGTTTGTTTGTTTGCATTGAATAGGCTTCGTAACTACTGAACCGATTTGAAAAATTATTTCACTGTTGGGAAAGCAACACTATCCCGGACATAGGCTATAGGCACGGGAATAGAAACTGCGCGGGTGAAATCGCGTCACGTACGCTAGTAATATAATAACTCGCCAAAATACCCACCCGATAGAAAGTCATCACGACATCTAACGAATAGAGTTGGGGGCCACTCTTTTGATAGTGGCCCTCAAGTTGGTGACACACGTGACACGTGACACGCTTGAAAACCCCGAAGTGTTAAGAGGAGGGAAAGACGTGTTCTATAATGAATGGCCTGTCAATCAATTAAATCAGCCTATGGCAGTCCACTGCTGGATATAGGCCTCCTCCAGTTACGCCACAATACCTGCGACCTTCTTCAGGTCTTCGCTCCATCTGGCGGGGGTCATCTTACCACAAGTGTACCAAGTCGTCGTATAAACAACCTCGTTTTATCCATAGTTTTAGTGACATCAAAATATTTTGGAAAGCTCATTGAATATCCTATTTGATTGAGTCAATTATTGGTTATTTCCCGTAAAAGCTCTCAGTTGAAGTCCAATTCGTGTTTCCTATGTTATTCTAACAAGAACGATGATCACGTTTATACAAAAGACATCGAATAAGGTGTAAAGTGGTGTAGTGTTAATGGTTTTGAGAGGGCGCTTATGTGGACTACTGTCAGATGAAGGTATGGCCTCAGATCAACCTGTGAAAAAGAAACAGCGAATTGACGCGCCCGATATCCACGATGGTAGTGACAAGTCTACCGAAGAAGTACTCACTGACATATTCGACTCGGAGACAGCCAATGCTGAGACGCCAGAGGAATTTCCATCAAGAAATGGTGAATCTCCTGACAGTGGAACTGTCAGTGAAGATGCTGTGGATTGTTCAAGTCTGCTAAGACTCCCTAGTGACACAAATGTGGAAATCATACCTTCTTGCTCCACTTCAACTGAACATTGGAGCTCAAAAGATGATAAACTTCTTGCTGAGCTAAGAATATTGCAAGATGGTCTTACCGGTCAGTGTTTGTGTAGATTTGATGAAGAGGTGATAACTAATTTGTTTGATCAACAACTTAATATTGTGACCTGGCCCCTGACACATTCACTTACATATTTATCCACAATACAACTTATGTTTGATGTATATTTAAAGCAAAACAGGCACAATATGTTCCAAACTAATGCAGGCATGTGACATACTTGTTAGAAATAGACATGAT
The DNA here is from genome assembly GCA_933228765.1 of Miltochrista miniata. Lineage (NCBI taxonomy): Eukaryota > Metazoa > Arthropoda > Insecta > Lepidoptera > Erebidae > Miltochrista > Miltochrista miniata. The sequence goes on from OW121747.1 coordinate 25,508,362, forward strand.
TGGATCACAGAAGTTGTCCAGTTGGCGGATCACAAAAGTAAGTTTATAACATTTGCAGCCAGTAGAGTACTCGCTAGCTTTTTAATAGTCTCTAAAGATACAGTTGATGAAAATTGGCTTCAGCAGATTGTTGAAAATGTATATTTGTTTGATAGAATCAATAGGATTACAGTACAAAAGATCAACTTCAGTCTAGATATTATAAAAAGGATAGTTGAGTGGAAGGATGTTGAACAGCATCCTCTTGAAGAAAACAATCACCCCAACACAAGTAGTAGTGTACATGTACAAGAGGACAATCCATTTAGAAGTAGTGTGGGATATGGGAGTACCAGTAATGAAGTGTCGTCAAGTTCGCACACCAATTTACAAAATTCATTCTCAAATCTTCAAACACCAAGTACCTCATCAACTTCATCATCTGAACAAGTAAGACAACCAACAGTCAAACTTCACGAACCAGTACTTAGGTTATCAAGCACTGAGCAGAGGGATATGGAACAAACTGAGTCTCCTGAACCCCCACAGAGGATAGAACGAGTCAACGAACTTGGTTGTGTGACTATAGTCTTAACAGTCTTAACAGTCGCGGTCTCTATTCCAGAAGTTGTCTGCTCCATCGGCCTTGGGTTGTTCTACCTCACCTTATCACGCTGGCCAGACAGCACACACAAACGCATAAGGAGGCTAAGTCTCTCCTATCGCTAAGGGACTCCACGTCACCTGTGAGCATGGGATTGTTGACAACTATCATGGCTTGCCGTTGCACAGAGTCAAATGAGCTGATATTGAGGAGCCCAGACGAGACAGCAGTTCTTCATGTGCAACTTATGAGAAGCAGTGTATGAGGCCTCGCCTTAACTATGTTCTTCGCCATTGTAGAGGAAACCGCGGGAGACTGAATGCTGTATTGCCATTTACTATAAACTGTGGAATTACCTGCTATATAAAGCATGTAGTATGTACTTACATGGCGCATAGAACATGACGAGTGCGTGTTTAACCTTGCGCAGTGTGTTTCTGAAGGTCGCGGTGTCGAGGTGGCGCACGGCCGTATCTTCTTCGGCCCACGGCTTTTCTGGCGGCGGCGGCGGTGGCGGCTCTTTTGGATCCTAAAGCACATTACTTTTTAGATACAGGGTGAAAGAAGATCTTTGGACACTGGAGGGCAACTTTAAATCCTTTATTTAGGTCATTTTACTGAAAGAAAACATTTAATAATTTCTGATATACCAAAATAAGTATTTATTTATTTTAGAGTATTTGATTTTTGATTTGAAGTTGGTTCTTTTTTGTTGAAAATAATTTATTTAATTATTTTAAGTGACGGTTAGACTAAAAATATAATAATATTTAGGAGAACTTTTCAAAATTAAAATTAATCAAGCCCAAATACAAGGTAACTGCTGTAAATCGTTAAGAGATTCCGTCAACTGTCTTCTTGCTCCATCATCAGATTGTTTCCAGACCTTCATTAAATTGTAGTGCTTTAAAGTCCTTAGTGAAAAAATTAACTAACGCACTAGTCGTCTCTACAATTTTTGAAGGTTTCCCTCGATTTCTCTGGGATGGCATCATTAGATAGATCCTGGTTTTCTTGTAATGGGGCCACATGGGAAGCACCAGCATTCAAATAAAAATGGAATTTTAGAAATTGGTTCACCCGATCAATTGTTATAAGTAGTTATCGGTTTAAAAAAAACAGTCGAATTGAGAACATCTTACTGAGGACCAGCACTGCAGTGATCATTTACAGAACACCGGGTCGTAGGCCTCGCTCGCTTAACTCGCTCCAGCCGTTTTCGAGTTTTGTGTTTATCAACACATTTTGGCAAATTAGTTAGGACCTTCGAAAATTCCGAAGGTTTATGCAGCATTTTTTTATTTAGCTCGCCAAATCGACGTTGATAGCCCGATGGAAAGCCGTGGCGCATCTAGCGATTGGGGGCCGATCTCACAGTTGGTAAGACTTCTGACAGTGGTCCTCAAGTTGGCGTCCCTGTGATGTGATGTGCCTCTTCACGCTCCGCTTGAAGAACCCGGGATTGTAAGATGAGGAAAACACGTGTGCGGGCAGGCAGCATATCAATCTATTGCAGTACCAACCTTAACGACTTTTAGAAGGTTATGACGGATGTAGAAGATCAGGACCGCAAAGCTACATGACAAGAAATAAGTAAGTGAAAATCGCATCTAAAAATACAATGTATTAGAATAATTTTAAAACGTAAAGCAAAATGTGGGTTATGGGGCGAGCCATCTGTACAAGCTTGTAATTGGCATATGTATACATACTTTCATAAATATTTGCGTTATAGCCATAAGCTACCCAAATAATTTAAAATAAATAAAAAGGGTACATATCCTTCCTACCTAATAGACCTCTTAACGCCATCTATCGGAAAGTAGCGCAAATAAGGAATAAGTGCGGGCCTCCGCACTTATTCCTTATTTGCGTTATTTCCATAATGTAGAGGGTACCTACCCTCTACATGCGACTCATCGAACTATATTCTCCCAGAGTCAACTATTATAGTAATGCAAAGATCACCATATTTTTTTAACTATGAAAATCCTCATGGATTCCAGAGTCCTACCAGCTATAGCTATATCTGCTTATTGCCGGGTATTGACTTACCTTAATAAAGCTGACAATTTGCTCCTCCTGCCTGGCATGGCCGGCATCGAACTTGTATTCGCCCTTGCTGAAGTATTTAAGTGTGGGATACCCTTTTACACCGAAACGGGATGCTAGCTCTGGTTGCTTAGTGGCGTCTACGGCTGCCAGTATACCATTAATCTGAAATGAGAAGTAAATATATTTGATAAAACATCAAATGAAATACCTACTACCCGTGTGGTGACGGGATAGAATATAAATTCCGACGTTTTCGTCGATTAAGGGAACTCTGCAGTAGGGGAGAGATGTTCCTCCAACACACAAAGGCAACCTCCTCCGACCAGGCAAGGTGATCGCGCCTGGCGGGCCGAAATCCACCTGTTGATGTTGAACTGTTGTAAATATCAATCATCGCCGCGGTACCTTTGATAGCGCGATGTAGGAGTCTTTTATCCTTCATCACGACAATTTTCATATTGCGATGCAGGATTTCATCTGATCTTCGCTATGTGCTGGTCAGAGAAGGAAAACTCTAATGAAACACTGTACCAACCCGTCTGGCCAGCGTGGTATAGTGAGGCGAAATACCCCCCAAAATGAATTATGTGGCGATCCTTGGGGGGTTTCTATACCCAGCAGTGGGCGCCATATCAGCTGAGATGATGATGATCAAAAGAAATAGGAAACAGCTTTATTATATTTAGCTTGCCAAAACGACGGCGCCCACCTGGTGGAAAGCCATGGCGACATTCAGCGATCTGAGTGCCCCGGCCACTCTGTCTTCACGACTATAGGCTCAGAAATATTAGCTATACACAATCCGCTTGAAGTACTCAAGGTGGCGTCAGGAGAAAAAGACTTGTTATAGCATAATCTTACTGATCTTACTAATATAACAAATGTCATTGTGAGTGTAGATGTGTGGACGTGTAGATGTCTGGATGTGTGAATACTGTGAATGTTTTCTACACTTTCACACTCTAACGGCTGAATGGATATAGCATAATCTTACTGATCTTAGTAATATAACAAATGCCATTGTGAGTGTAGATGTGTGGACGTGTAGATAGATGTCTGGATGTGTGAATACTGTGAATGTTTTCTACACTTTCACACTCTAACGGCTGAATGGATATGACTGAAAAATAGGAAAAGGCATTGGTTATAGTCTGGAAGAGCACATAGGCCACCCACACATTATTATTCCCGAATTAAGCTCTCATGGGATGCAGGATTGGGAAAATAATTCTCCTGAGGTCAAAGATGGGAGCGGCAAATACATCACCACCTCTCCTAAGAAGGCGATTTCAGAAAAAAAATGAGCTGTGTAGGCGTACCTTTTCCTCCTTAATCTTTGTAGCAGCTTTCTCAAACTCAGGCTTTATCCGCTTGCAATGTCCACACCACGGAGCGTAAAATACAACTAGCGCGTTCTCCGCTTTTGACAAGATGCTCTCAAAATTATCGACTGCAAAGAATAAATCAGTGCTAAAGTATCTACTATCTACTGCATTCCTGTAGGTTGGAAAACTTCAAATAAACCACATCTCCGTGGTTTGGTCCAGCACAAACGATAAAAAATCCTTCATTTATATTTTCTTCCATTCATTAATATAAAATATTGGATGACTAACATGAATGTATTACTTTGATATCAAGGCGGCAACGTTTGTCAATCAAATCATGTAAAGAGACAGACATTGATGATCACCGCTTGTACCGTTCCACGACATTTGTGGAAATATTGTGGAACAGTACAAGTGTTGTTATTAAATATGTGCAGCAAGTTCTACCAAGTGCCAACATTCAGCAGCATACATAATCTGAAGAGACAGATACTACTAGAAGTTACAGTATGTTTTCGATCGCATAACGACTGTTGTTGACTAGTGGTGAGGGTTGTGGGCATCGTCACGTGACGTATTTCAATATCAATATCGATATCGGTCATAATATATGCGCTAACTCGGACTTTCGGTAGCTGCACTATAGGAAAGACCCTTATTATTAAGGTAGTTGCGATATGAGAAATCTTAATGCGAGAATGCTCGCTCAAACTATGGCTACGGCTAAGGCGGAACTACTGGCTGAAACTATGTCACTGTATCGTTAACAAGACAAAAAAAAAATATCGATATCGCTAAGATTATATTATCAGTTTAATCGATTGAACATAGTAAACTTCGAATCGCCGTTCACTGGTGGCACTAGTATGTTTACATAGCCATGATTGAACATTCACGACATGATAAAAGTTGGATACTAGACAAAACATTGAGATTTTAGTTCATTACTTGTTTTTTATTACAGGACCGTGTAAAATGCGTAATTTGGGAGAGGCCTACGTCCAGCAGTAGGCGTCCAACAGAGGACTGCCAGCTGATTTGATTTATTGCTGGGCCTGTATTTTTATCTCGTTAAAAGAATAGTGTGTGAGTATAGGAACACTTTAAATTATTGTACCTACATTACTTGGCGCGGTGGCTAACACTTACGATGGTATAATGAGTTTATGAACTGCTTGTACCTTTGATGTATTTTGATAGCCATCGTGTAGAGAAAAACATACTGGAATTTTGATGTTTGTGCTATGAATACAAGTTAACATGTAACCTGCACTGTAGTTAGAATCATTGCGGTCATCTAATGCACGATATAGGTGTATATTGTTAACGTTGTGATAAGACTTAGATTAAAAAATACAATTTTATCCAGAAATCAATACAGTAGGAATATAGACAATGTCATTTTGACAGAACCTGTCTTCTCAGATTAATCATAGAAAAATATTGTGAACTTTTGATATGTAAGAAGAATAAATGTCAATGAGTAAAACCATGAACAAACTCAAAGGTATTATCGTAATTTATTATATTAATTAAAGAAGCGCTCGTGGCCCCGCGGACTCAGTGTTCTGTAAACGATCACTGCAGTAAGCAACATTTACTATGGCCGGACATGGATGGGTGACCACCACGTGGACCACTTTGTGACATTTATTTACGAGCGTTTCCGTGCTTCGGAAGGCACGTTAAGCAGTTGGTCCCGGTTGTCAGTAAAATGCAGTCGTTAAGCCAAGTTGAAGGCCTTACGGGCGGCTTGAAAAATTTCAACTGTGGGTCGTCACAACCTGCGCCCGGGTCGGCAGCGCGTGTGTAGTTCCTCTGGTGTTGCAAACGTCTATAGGCTACGGTTACCAACCTTCCGGTGGGCCGTAAGCTTGTCTGCCACCGAAGTAGTATAAAAAAAAAATTGTTCGCTACTCTCAAGTAATTACATTTTATTATTATAAAGCTTTATGCACTTCTTCTTATAAAATTTAATAGCGTCCAAATTAAAGTTCGTCCGTTACCCAATTTTAATAAAAAAAAGGGGCACAAAGTCTTTGCTTCACAAAATTTTGACATACATTTTGACATTCTCCAAGTGAATTTTTATGAACACTTTTGATCAATTTTTAGGGCTCCGTACCTAATAGGTTAAAAAGAGAGCTTATTACCGAGACCTCGCTGTCTGTCTGTCTGCCTGACTAAAATAAATCTCATGAAACATTGACTTCATTTCATTGATTTTGACAGTTTGATGACATTTTGAGGTTAGAAACCGCCGCGGAAAAACGCAAATGCGGCCTCGCACTTAGCTAGAAGAGTTGAAATTTTTACAAATGATGTATTTATGTAGCCGCTATAACAACACATACAAAAAACAGAAAATGATTAAGGGCCATACAACAACCATTATTGCTATTGCGTTTATTTCTTGAAATTTATCTGGCAGGCAATCCTCCGTGCAAAAGCCCGACTTACACGGGGCCAATTTTTCTTCTATTTATATTATAATGTCGTTGCTCACCTGTTAAGTGCAGAACATCGGTATCATCAGACCAACTTTCATCAACTACTTCCTTTTTCTTTTGTTGCATTGCAGCAGTGGGATCTCTCATAAAATCAACCATAGCTTGGTGTTTGTTGTCACCGTTGTACGGTAGTTTATACTGGCCTTTTCTGAAAAAAAAAATAACGTGGGTATGGATATAAAAAGAACATTAATACATACATACAATACGAACGACTTAACTTTTGATAGTCCATTAATAAACGACGTTAGTCAAGAATTGTGCGATCCACTAGATATATCATATACTAGCTGATGCCCGCAGCTTCGCCCGTGTAAAATTTGGTCCCATTCCCGCTTCCCGTAGGACTATAGTCTGGATAACACATAGGCTACATAGGGTACAGGAATACATTATAATGTATCCCTGTACCAAATTTCAGCCAGATCCGTTCAGCCGTTCGAGCGTGAAAGAGTAACAGACATCCACACATCTAGATGTGTGGATGTCTGTTACTCCGATGTGCGAAAGTTTATGTGTGTATAAACTTTCGCATTTATAATATTAGTAAGAAGTAAGATCTAGACTAGACTGACAATTAATAAGTTTTGTTATTGGTATGTACATAGGCCAAAAATATTTATTTTGGTGCGGTACAATCTGGCACTGTATTTGCGTAATCGAATCAGTAACATTTTACCTTTTTTGCTGCCAGGTAGCCTCCGGGCAGGGAATACGCTACGATATTGGATTGGATTAAACACAATTTAACGGGTAATACTTACTCGTAATACAATAGAGTAGGGAATCCAGTAATATTATACATTTGCCTAATTTTAGAGTTGCCTGGTTTAGCAACATCGATAGCAGCTAGCAAGGCTTCGCCCTGAAATCAATTCGAATAAGTATGTTAGACTTTTATGTTCAGGACTTGTGCGTTGAAAATTCGGTCACTTATAAAATAAAGTTTCCTACATTTTCGTCGTTTCATCCCATTTTTGACACCCTCGAGAAGATAAATTTTCCCCTCTTATACGTCATATTCAGCTCGACAAAAAGACACTGTCCTCCTGATGGAAATCCAAGGCGACGTGAAGAGATTGAAGTTTTAAAGTCGGACGGACGGACATATTAATAGTGGTCATCAAGTTGATGGCCACTGTTAAACTCCATTTGAAAACCCGAGGATTTACGGGACTGGAAGTATGCTGGTATAACATGCGAAACAGCTATGGAATTTAGATGAACGGCTTTAGACCCAGCGACCAAGTTGGGACGAGGCGGAACACCGAAGGCTTAGTGGATAGGACGGCCATCTTCGCGGGGCCACGAGTCCACACAAAGCACCCTGATACCAACCCCCATCCTGGAAGATTGCGATACGTGTAAAAGCGGTTCACCACGTCAACAAAAACAAAATCACAATTTCTAGTAGATCTACTACTTATTATTTCCACGAATGTGCAGTAATCAGTTTAAAATCGTTAAATCGTGTTTGTTATCTTTGCGAAATGATAACTATTTACTTAGTACTTACATGAAAATAAATAGGTAGATAAGCAGAAGGTCATTTATTTACAACTTGTGCAATGCTACGGTATTGCACTCGCTCGTGGTGTATGTGCTGACCAACGGACTAAGTTCTAGCATAAGCGCCCTCACGCTATTGGAGGACATCAGGGGCTAATCTTTATAATAACGAAAATACCTAATTGAAATGACAAATCATAATCCCGTAAAATATAAAAACCGGCCAAGTGCGAGTTGGACTCGCCCATGAAGGGTTCCGTAGCAGCAAGTAACATAATAATTAGAAGTTCTTGTATTTCGTTGTAACTTTGATTGATGTTTTAACACGTTCGCAGTGGTAGTGATTTTTCTAGTCGAAAATTGCAGTTTATGACGTATTAAAAGAAAACTACCAACGAGATCTCGTTCAAACCAATTTTCATTGGTAGTTTTTATGGCAATGTACATGACATATTTTTTTTAGATTTATCATTCCCTTAATTTAGAAGTTAGAGGGAGGCCCCCCCTCCCTCTAACTGGGACACGTTTTTCCACTTTAGAAGTGCCTCTTGCGCAAACTATTCACTTTATAAAAAAATGATGTTAGAAACCTCATTAGCATTTTTGAAGACCTATCTATCCCCCCACACGTTTGTATTGGATGAAAAAAAAATTTTTGAGTTTCAGTTCTGAGTATGGGGACCCCAAAAATTTACTGCTTTTTTTCTAGTTTTATATGAAAATCTTAATGCGGTTCACAGAATACACCTACTTACAAAGTTTCAATAGCATAGGCGTTATAGTTTTGGAGAAAAGTGCCTGTGACATACGGACAGACAGACAGACATTACGAATCTATAGTATGCTTAAAAGGCTTCTCTGCAGAGATATTGAAACGAAGTAAGTATTTTGGTCATAATTATCTAGCAAATTATTTCACTAAAGTGAACTAGAACTACTATTCAATTTAAAAAATTGCCTGTTGCAGTCCATTGCTTGACGTAGGCCTCTTCCAATTTGACCATTTTGAAAGATGAGGATGGTCTATTCCACCGGCCGAGACGTGGGTACAGGGCTTTATTTTCAGTTTTTCTTTTCTTCAGAGAAAGGTTGACTTGCAGGTGCTAGGTCAAGCCTATATACAAATGTTACTGCAGTAAAACTTACCTTCAAGTCTACAGCTGCCTTTATATATTCCGGTTTCATAGTCTTACAATAGCCACACCATGGTGCATAGAACATTATCAACGCCTTTTTTAATGTTGTAGCACTTTTCTTCAAGAATTTGGCCAGTGCCTAAAATAAAATATGTTATGTTGTTAAATTTCTGCAGATACTTGAACCATGTATTATGTTAGATATGATTGACACACATTTTCTATAATAAAAGAGGGGAGGGAGAGGTTTTCGATCATCATCGGAGCGTTATTTCTGGTTGCATCTTTAGCCCTTGTATGTATTATTATGTAAAATTATATATATGTAAAATTCTTTGACTCTAGCGTTCCCGATTAGAAGATATGAGATTGGTCCAGATCCCATATACATCTAGAGAGATTTAGCACAGTAAAAAGAGATTGGCATTAAGATAAGACGTGACTGATTTATTGCATAGAATAGAGCATAGCAAAACCAGGTTTATATTCGCCATTGCAAATACTTGTCTACAAAATTTATTGATAGATAGAAACATTAATTGGTAACACAAAATGAATCTGTTGGAGTGCCTCTTTCTACTCAGGGAAGAATAGCTCACAATGTACTTAATAACATTAATTACAGGCACATGCATTCAATCATACCCACTTTCTCCGAAAAGCTATATGCCCACAAATTTGATTCCATGTAATAAGTGGTGAGCTTACTTGAAACACATTATTGTTTATTAGTTTAATTTAAGATACCTAAGTCATCTATGTATAGTTCTTCATTCTCATTACGTAAATTTGCAGAGCACAGCAAAAGCAAGTTTAGCATAGATATATGTACATCGCTATTTATTACATTTTGGATAATATTATGTAGAAACTAGAGACACAACACATGATAATAATGACCATCAATAGTTTTAGCTTAGCAACATGGTATACCAGTCAAATGCTTTTTTTATCAATTTGACATGCAAAAGCAATGTAATGGTAGAGTAGATAGTTGGGCTTTACTCTGAAAAGGAGATAACGATTCCGTAGTGAATTTCAATCATTCCCATAGGGGGTTCTATGCTCAATACTAATGTTGCTTTGCCATTTAAGAGGCAATTGCTATTTTCACTATAAACATGAGGCATGTGTGGAACTCTCATGCCACACAGCCATCTTGGGCAGTCTGGAAGAAGACTTGGGCGTGGACAAGCCTGCGAAACCCCCGCCGTAGACTGCGAACTCGTATGGGACAGTAAATCTCGATTATGAGACTGACCAAGTTATGTAGCATATCATGTTTAGAAATAGTTTAGTAATAAAAACTATGTTTTCATTTAATGTTTTCACAGTAAATCTAATCAGTAAGTATTTGAGTTTATTGTGACTGAATGTTCATAGACAGACACAAAAATTTTATAAATAGCATAGTAGGCACGGCACTCACATCAAATCAAATATAAGGACTCTTACAATTTTTAAAACGCCTCTTTAACGTGTATTGTTTACATTGATTTATATTATGAAATTATAAGCTATTGGACTCTTATCTTTGTTATTGAAAGCGAGCTTGAATGCAAAATGTGCATAATCACCAGGGATAATCAATTACATTTGCAACAGCCATTTTAGTAGAAAATTAATCAGTCTATATTAGAATTCGATTCGCTCAGATTACAGGTCCACATGATATAGATAATAATTTTTCGCGATTCCTGCTTCCAATGGGAACTTATTAAAGTAACCTGCATGTTATTTCAGACTCTATCCTATTTCTGTATCGAATTTGATCCAGATTTGTACAGCGGTTAGAGTGAAAATGAGTGAAACAAACCACCAGAATTCCTTGCATTCAGACATCTACACTCGCAAACTTTTGCAGTCATAATATTATACTAGGTATAATAAATTATCAAGAATAGCATTACATCATTACATACATAATGTTCTTTAGTAAGGTTTGTTTTAAAAGTATATACACCATAATGAAATGAACAAAATATTGCATGATGTTATAAGACAACAACAATAAAACACTACTATAAAAAGCAGCTTACCTCCCCATCTTGCAAATGAATAATTTCTGTGGCCGTGGGGTCTTCATCCCAGGGCAGATCTCCAGTGGGGTCTCGGAGGAAGTTCGATATTGAACTAACTGTCTCACTTCTATCGTAGTCCTTGTTATAATCACCATCTTTATAATGTTTTATAGTGTTTGCTTTTTCAGAACTAATTTTTAATTTTCTACATAGTTTCTTGCCTTCTCTGGAAAGGTTAATGCTTACTTTAAAATAGTCTAATTGACATAAAACAGCCTTCAAGATAGTTGAATAAATCTAAACAAAATAAGTAATTCAATCAACTTAAAATATATTTATTGAATATCGCCACTTGTACTGTTTCATTTTTCTTTGTAGAAGTGTTGTTCTAAAGTTCCAGCAGGTGGAATCAACCAACTGTTTAAATAATTTTATTTGTATAGTCACTATGCAAATAAAATTATTTAAACAGTCAGAAAGAAATTCATAACTTGTAAAGAAATGCTACAACAGAAATTAATTATTTTCCCATTAACCAACTTTTACTTGATTTACCTGTGAGGACCTGCAGTCAGCCGCAAGCAATTCTGCAGCTACAGTCTTCAAATAATATTTTATTTATAGTTCCTAAGCAATAAAATAAATCCAGACATACCTACTTACTAATTCTCAGGGTGTAAAAATATCTACCACAATTACTAAATAGTGGATGTAAAACTTGTTTCTGTTGCTACTTCCAGTGGGAACTTATTTACGGGATAAAAACTGTGTTATTTATGACTATAATCTATCTCTGTACCAAATTTCAGCCAGATTTGTTCAGACGTTAGAGTGTGAAAGAGTAACAGACATCCACACTCACAAACTTTCGCATTTATAATATTAGTAAGATTTATTCAAAAATGTCATTACTACTTACAAATTATTGCAATCTATCATAGCAAGTGTGGCATGGCCTTTCATAAGATCTGCAGTACTCTTAAATACATCTATAAGTCCTGTAGAAGACTTTGGATTGTTTACAAATAATACCAAGACATTAGTCTTAGTTCTTAGTAACTTTTTAAATTCTTTAATGTCATTTATATCAGTTAGTAGTGCAGTTTTCTGTTTCCTTGCCTGTGCTTGCACTGTTGTATGTACTACAACTGTACATAATACTAATAATACCTGAAATTTAAAAATAAGTTAACACATTGTACCTACATACATTTAAATCTTACTTTGGTTAAGTATTTGAAAGCAGACATTTGCTAAATGTAATTCCATACTTTAACGCTATTTCAACTTTGTAATATAATTTGAAAACATTCCTGAATGAAATTTGGTTTACCCACAAACAGGTTTTCAACAATATATTTATCCCACAATAAAGTGCAGTGAAATATGTTATAGAAGCACAAGTAAGCAAACACACTTCCCCAATTTATATTATAAGATAAATATTTATGGATAAAACTGGGTTAATTATGTAGGTATATTGTTCTTAATCCATCTCGGCGTCCCAAATCCAACCGGTGTTATCTCGCCGGAAAAAAGCTGATAATGTAGTATGTAGTACCTTTTGATATTTAAATTCCATTTACAAAAGGGTTGCATATCTTTTGCTTATTGAACAAGAGACGTGCCCTTCGTAAAACATTCTAAATTTATTCATTAAAAGCACATTTCGTGTTCATAGGTTGATCGTTGATTTGTAAAGTAGTTTTAGAAATATTTTTTCACTCTTACCTGCCATAATCTAATGCGGTCCATAACTTTATCAATTGTAGCACCTGTTTTTAATGAACTTATATTACGAAAATTATTTTATTATCGAGAAGTTAATTGATTATTAAAAGTTACAAACTATTACTTCTTTCCAAAAGTTCATTCACTTTTCACTTGACGTCTTGCTTGAATGAAATGACACACGCAGTCGGCATCGGCATTCGCAACACACACGTAACTATCTGTCATCTGTCAATGCTGTCATCACATCCTCAACCGGCATCGACCCACTACTATGTTTCAAAACAGCCGATTTTGTTTCACAGCCGTTTTCTTCTTAAATAAATAGGTAATTATAAGAATAAAAGTTATAATTAATACTTTTCCTTGTTTGTATCTCATAATCTGAAATTAAAGGATCTGAGGTGACTAGTGTTCTATGGAATAAATCAAAAGCCGCCGCCGTTGCAGCGCCACTGACACGCCACTGACGCGCAACAGCCGCGCTACAACTGCGCTTCTAAAAATTGTATGAAAACTAGTGGCGGCGCGTCTAGCGCACCACTGTGGCACCACTGCGGCGCTTCCTCGCGCCTCTAATTTGAAGGTGCCTTTAGCGGCCGTACACGGCCTGCTTCAAGCAGTTGAGACCGACTGCTTGAAGCCGCGACCGCGCAGTGAACTATAGCCATTCATTCAGCCGTACACCACGACTGCTTGAGCAGTCGCAACCGCTTCAAGCCGTCAACTGCATGACGAAGTTCCATCGTGCCGTCGACGGCTCGCGAGCGGTCGTGAGGAATACACCAACTGCTCGAGCCGTTGACTGCGCTAGAGCAGCCGACAGCTCCTCATCATTCTTGAGCTATCTCATAATAATTGTGTTTTTACGTTTAATTTTAGACATTATTATATTGATCAAACGAAGACATTGACATCCTAAAATGGGTTAAAAAAATTCTTCATCACTTCTAAGTTCCATAAAAAATGTTGTCCATGTTGTTCTCCTAATTCTAAAATTGGATGAACCCAAACCCGTCGCCGCCATCCGCTCCGCTTGAGCATAAGCAGCAAAAGCAGTGCTTTCTCGTCAGAATCCATGACTCTATTGCGTGTACGTCGCTCAACCTTTAACTGCTCGAGTAGTCCGTGTACGGCCGGCCTTAGTCCACTTTCCTGTGCAATGGAAAATTTGTCAAGTCATGCAGCCCAAATCCGTGAAAACATGCGGAGTGAAACGTGCCCCAGGGAAGCTTTTTACGTGTGGAAATCCCTCATGGATGCTAACTCTAAAACCACACGATGCCACTGACTCTACGGTTGGGAGCACCGGGAAGATGTCCCAGGATTCCCGACAGACCTTGTTATTCCGGTTGCTGGGCCGTGTGGCGCGCGAGAAACTTTCACGCTGTCATCTTGACTCTTGGATCTGCTTCTGTAATGCTTCCTCCACATAACTCGCGAAGTTGAACGAAGTTGGACGAATACGATAGTGTAGAGGGGCACTTCGGCCTACTTCGTCAAAAATTTTCTTTGACTCGGGCAACTTCGCCGTCTAACTTCGTTGAACTTCGCGAGTAATGTGGAGGAAGCATAAGGACGGTGAGCAGCCCCCACCCCGTCTTTTGGCTGCCGGTCATGCCGTCTTCTCGGTCTTGGGCGAAGACCAGTGTATGGTTCCCTCGCCGCAGACTGCTTAACTCGGGTTTGAGAGTTAGCTCTCACTCCCCCCCGCCGCTTTCACGAGAATGACCTGCTCGAAGAAAGAAGCGGCGGTGACGTCCCACTTAATCCTACTAGAGATCATGGCTCGCACCATGGTTTCCAGCGAGATAACGTTTACTTCTAGACCTAGATCGCTGTGTCCTCGCTGCGTGCCTCGCATTGCTGACACTCAGCCGTGATTTCTCGGTGTATTCGCCAAAAATTATTTTATCTGTGACAACCGGTAGGAGAGATAGGATAGCCATATTGGCCATGGCTTGGTGTACATGCTTGTTGAACTTGCATGACAATTGCCAATTGATCGTGTTGGGATTAATAGCTAGGTAGGCCATGCCAAATTATACATTAAAAACATAAGCTCAATGTCACAGGGGTCATAGCAAGTAGCGGGTTTTCCTTGTACAAAAAAATGTTTGCGCTGTTGTGATTGGTTCTTCGTGAAAATCTTTAATAATTTATTGGATGACTTAGTAATATTGAAGAATTATTGCAGAGAAAACGGGGCGATAGAGATTTGTCTTGAGTGAGCGGCTTTTGAAGTAAATTAAAGAAATTCGTACATAATAAAAGCAGTGTAAGTCGAAAGTTGCAGTATATGAGTAAGAACTTACCGTGTAATTAGTTATAATCACAATTAATGAATTATATTCACACTTTTGTTGGTTTACATTTATATTACTTTTTACATTACAAGTTAGTTCCACTTACACAGTTAGCCATCGCATTTAATCATAAAGTCGAATTTTTAATTAGACGAAGTCAATACTTGTTATTTCACCCAAACTATGTATCTTTGGCTAAATATAGCTATTCGCTACAGACAGTTTCATCAATTGAAAATATAAGCTGGCGTAAAGGCGGGAGCCGAGCGGCAAACTTAGAGCGAACGAGCAGTAGGTACCTACCTTATCTGAATTTGTTTTAGACCCTGCCCAGCAACTGCACCCACGACTCTTGCACTATAGTTATGATCTGTCCACTATCTATGTAATAATGGTATCTCATTAGAGGTTTCAAATAAGTCAGTTTTAAGGGCTTTGGTACATCGACTGCCTTCTACAGGCACCAGTCTGATCAAATGACCAGACTTGGCAGTGCAAACTGTGGCATTTTGATCATTTTTGACAGTTTTCTGAACTGCTGCCCGCCTACCACCCATATGCATATCAATGCACAAACACAAGGACTGACAAAGATTACCTATATAATGCAGTCTGCATTCCATTTGACCGGACCAGTACTCGCAGGACACAGCCGGTGTGGCGAATCTTTTAAGCTGCAAGGTGCTCAAGAATACAGTACTGACATACACTTAAGATGTTACTAAAATCTATTCTATTTTGATGAGAGCACTAAAATAGGTACGACTTTCCTTTAACTGCCGTCGATTTGGGTGGGGGGGAAGGGAGGGGTGCCTACTGCCCCCCCCCCCCCTAAAAGTAAAAGTTGCGGAACCCCCCCCTTTTCGAGATATTTCAATTTTAAATTTGAAAAAAAAATCGTAATTTTAAGCGATGTAATCGATAGTAGATGCAAAAAATAAGGAAAGATGCCCATGGAGGGAATAGGGGTCAACCCCCCCTTCATCAAAAAAATAGGGGGACTGATTTACATGAATTTAAGTATCTATGTTGACTCTGCCACATCTCCAGCGCTGCGGGGCGAGCAGCCTCTACGTCCTAGCGTAAAAAATCACAGGCATCTATCCTCACCTCCGCAGCTTCGGCTCGTCTGCTGCCAGTGATTTGTTACAGCGGGCGGAGGCTGCTCTCCCTACGCGCCTCCGGTTCTATAAAAACACTCTAGGGTTAGGCCAAACTCGTACCAGGTGGAGTCGGGGTACATCAATTCGGTTCTTTGACCCAAGTCGACCTAATTTATCATATTTGTATCTGCCCTAATAGGTTCTGTTAAAATAAAACAAATTAAATACTGGTGGTGGCAAATTAAATAGTCGTACAAAATGGCATCCTGGCAAAACAAACAACACGCGATTTCAATAGTTTTTTTTTTTTTGCTTCAAATTTCTTGACGTCTTTTATCTATGCACTATTTCGACCAATAATACGATCACAGTTTGACAGGTGCACTCAAAATGGTGTTGTTTGTTTAAAATTAATATGAAATTTCAATATTTTTTTTCTCAAAAACTACGCATCTCCGCATGTTGTGACTTTACGTGTGTGCTTATATTAACGTTACCTTTCTGTAAAAAAATTACCAGCCCCCAACTCGACGGCAGTTAAAGGAAAACTGAGCCCTAAAATATTACACAAATTTATCAAATACTAGCTGATGCCCGCAGCTTCGCCTGCGTAAAATTTGTTTCGGCGGGAAGTTATTCCCGGGATAAAAGGTAGCCTATGTGATATTCCAGACTATAATGTATCTCTGTACAAAATTTCAGCCCGATCCATTCAGCGGTTTGAGCGTGAAAGAGTAACAAACATCCACACTCACAAACTTTCGCATTTGTAATATTAGTAAGATTAGTAAGATACTCAGTACCTTTGTAGGGAACTGGTTTTCATTCTAGTTATCACACTTGGTGTGGTAAATTGGCATGACTATTGTTTCAAGTACTTTTTCTGCATACTTACAATATTTTTTATAATATTCAGGGGTCATGTTCTTATACAATGATAGGTACCTACTAGGTAGTTGCCAACTAAAATTTTGATAACACAATCTTTGTACATGATTCTTTATCTGCAATTATTCAATAAATGTACCTAGCCAGTCATATTTTATTATGTCAACTTAATGGAAAAGGATTTATTTTTTTAATATATACTTACTTAGGACTTATATAAAAATTTACTTACTTAGGATTTTATTTTTGGACAAAATGGATAGGTATGATAACCATTAATCAACTTGCAGTATGAAGTATTAACTATAATATACCATAGAAGTTTGCAATATAATACTGTCTGTCAGTTTCCCTACCAATGAATTGTATGCAAGAAAGTAAAAAAAAATGTTGTGTAAAGTTGTAATCGTAAAGGAAAACCACTCAAAGTTTTCTGGAATAGACTCACTGTAGGCAATGTGTTAAGCCTGATTTAGTCTGTACTGTATTTAATGTTTACTTTATTTATTCTACTTAAGTCAATGTTTCTGGCCTGATTTATGAACATACATCAACCAGATAACAGAAAAGACAGGCAACACATGACATATTATTTCCTTGCTCCACTAAGTGTTGCCAGTGGGCCAAATTAGAATGTTAAAAAAATCATGTCCACTTTTCAGCAAGACTTAAGTGTCATACATAGTTAATATTTGTATACTGTTCAAATGTGTTCAAAATTTTCTATATCTCAACCCTTTGCCAAAAAAATTTTTGATTGATTGAAAAAAAAACAAGTGGCTATTGGTTTTGTGGTCAATGACATTAGGAGCTTCTTCCTTTCTTATATTGTGGTAATAATAGTAACATATTGCATTTACATACAGAACTATCAAAATGGGCCGCAAGTTTGTTGTTGGAGGTAACTGGAAGATGAACGGTGACAAAAAGCAAGTCACCGACATTATTGAAACTTTGAAAAGTGGCTCACTGGATTCTAATGTTGAGGTAAGAGACTAATTACCAACCTGTCCAACACTCCCCACTTCAAATAGTTAAAAAAGCTTGTCGGTGACGCTGGCACCGCCAGGCGGATGATCCGACCTTCTGTTCTGCTCCTTACTTCGTTCATTTCCCGAGACGTCCCCTTAGGATGAGTTTAAGGCATCCCAGCAGCTTTTACTCTTTGGAACTTCTGGTTTCCATGTGGAACCTCAATGATTCACCTTCAGATATTCCAGATCTCCAGCCAATTCTCCCACTGTCACTCAGCAAAATTAGATTAGGCAGCAAAATTAAACTGATTTTTTAATGTGGCAAAAACGTGTCAGATGGATGGATTTATGATTATAACGAGGAAAGATTTGATTGTTTGTTTGTTTTATGCCCCACATAATAAGTGGTGAGCCTATTGCCGTATTGAAATGGACAGGCGCAGGCTGTGAGGACCCATAGTTCAAATTTTTCAAGCCGCCCATAATGCCTGCACCTTGGCTTAACGATTGTCATTTTACTGACAACCGGGTATCATTTCAAGTTCCATCGCAAGGGATCGTTTTGCGAAAGTGTACCATTAGTCGCCTCTTACGACGCGCTCGGGCGGGATGAACTGTGGTAGCCGCATTTTGTAATCTTTCCTGTCGCAAAATGGGGCAAAATTTTTTTCAAGTGCATTATATTTCTTTTATATCGTCACATCCACGATAAAGATTAGAAACTTTGCACAGGATATGACGACATAGTAAATATTCTTTTTTAAGTAACAATAGCTTATGTATTTATTGTGTGGAATTGACAGGTTGTGATTGGCGTCCCAGCTGTGTATCTTGCATACGTTCAAAGCATTGTTCCTGCCAATATTGAAGTGGCTGCTCAGAACTGCTGGAAAGTCCCAAAGGGAGCGTTTACTGGTAAGTTTGAAGACCCAAACAGATGTGCAATATATTTTTTTTCTGGTGCCTGTCATTAATTTAGATGCTAACGCAGTACCCTCTACATTTAATAAGTACCTACCTATGAAAATACCTTTTTGAAATTGGGCACCCGAATTAAAATAATTACGATAATGTTTGTTACAGGTGAAATATCACCTGCTATGATCAAAGACATTGGTTGTAACTGGGTCATCCTCGGACATTCAGAGAGGCGAACAATATTCAAGGAGCAAGATGAACTTGTCGCGGAGAAAGTAAGCATCACAGTCTTCATACTGTAAATAAATAAAATAGTAGCACATTTAACATTCACGATTAACCTTCATTTATGCTTCTAAACACCAGAAACAATAACCAAACATTGAAGATTTAATTTCGAAAAAAGGCTAGAATATCCTTCACTATTCATTATAATCGGTGCAGCCTTTGGGGTGTGAGACTCGCTAATAATCTTGACCTTAGTGCAGTGCTGTATGCTAACCACCTTTAATGCATTGAAGTACAGAGAGTACTACAATTAGTGGCATCGCAGTTGAGGCATGACAAATGAATAAAATAAATATTAATATTAGGTATATTCGATAATACAAGTTTATTCTCAATTGCACTAGTCAAACCCTTTCATTAGAAGTAGAAAATGTGTACTTTCATATTGAAGTAAAAAATGTGTACCAATATCTTGACTGCTCTTGTCTGACAAAAAGCTGTAAATGCATAATGTTACTATTAATTTCATATTACACGGCTTGCGTATTCGCAGGTAGCCCATGCACTTGAATCTGGTCTTAAAGTGATTGCTTGCATCGGTGAAACCCTAGAAGAGAGAGAAGCTGGCAAAACCGAAGAAGTTGTTTTCAGACAGACTAAGGCGCTTGTACCAGCCATTGGTGACAAATGGGCGAATGTGGTGCTAGCATACGAACCCGTGTGGGCTATTGGAACCGGCAAGACGGCCACTCCTCAGCAGGTAAGATATTTCTCTTTAAATCTCCCCCTCCCCCCTCATCTTAGCTTGTCCAGTTGCTTCCAAGCTTTATCTAAATTCGGAGGTATTGATTGATTTTGACATAGACTTTTGTCTGACCTCCCAACCCTGTAAGACCTACCTGCATTTTGCTTCGTCTCCCTGTCAGCTGGTATATCGCTAGCACGTTAGGTTGCTTGGGTTCTGGAGATCTTGGCAAAATCCCTTGCTTGTATACTATTTTGCGGTACCACCAACCTGTCTGTACGGGTGGTATAGTTAGGCCAAGAAAAGGCCCCATAAGTGACGTTTTGGAGGTTGGGAACCTGAAAATTCGCTCGGAGTAATTTCGCTTTTGTCTTCTTTGCTCTATGAGTAAGACTACCCAACATTCCAAGCCTGTGTATAACCGAGACTTGTATTAATTTATAATAATTGTAAAATCGCAATAAAGTGAAGGTATAAGTTGTTTGAAATTCAGATTTTATGATAAGAGAAGGTACCCTACAGTGATTAGATTTATTGATATGATTTTATTTCACAAAAAAATTAGCTCTGATTATTATATTATATCAGATATGGCAAATGTCCATAGACACCTTTGTCTGCAACCAATTATTATTTATAGTTTGATATTGATTCTCTTATTGATGTAAATACAAGGGGGAGGAGAGGGGTTTGAAACTGCGCAGGAATTGCTCTCGAGGAGTTGCTTGAC
The DNA here is from genome assembly GCA_933228765.1 of Miltochrista miniata. Lineage (NCBI taxonomy): Eukaryota > Metazoa > Arthropoda > Insecta > Lepidoptera > Erebidae > Miltochrista > Miltochrista miniata. Next base: position 25,529,127 of record OW121747.1, read on the forward strand.
TAGTTTATTAGAGCCTCTTATATTTTTATAGAACAGATTTCCCAGACTATACGTCGGCGAGCAAGTATTAGGTACGCCCTGTAATGTAGAACTGTACGTCAACTGCAGCAGACTGAGCCCAAAGAATATGAATCTCAAGATCAGAATTTTTTGCTAAATTTATCAAACAGCTTACAGTAGGCGCACACTGGGCGTCATGTCATGTCGCGGCGACAAGCTGCGGGCGCCAAATTACATACATTTTGTTCTAAGCTCCGCACACTGGGCGACATGTGGCGTCGCGGCGACAGTAGCCGAGCGACAACTTTTTGTAAGACGTTTGTCGCCGCGACAAGTCGTTCGAAGCAGGCGCACACAGGGCGACAAGTCACCGCGACAACGACATGTCGCCGCGACTGTCGCTCAGTGTGCGCCTACTGTAGTCGACTATATAAGAACCTTGGATCGACTAACGTTTCATATGATACAATTCCACTATTTGCAGGCACAAGACGTCCACGCTTCTCTACGCAACTGGCTGTCAGTTAACGTATCAGCAGACGTGGCTTCATCCGTACGTATCCAATATGGCGGTTCAGTGACCGCTGCCAACGCAAAGGAACTAGCCGGCTGCGCAGATATCGATGGATTCCTTGTAGGTGGAGCGAGTCTTAAGCCGGAGTTCGTAGACATTGTGAACGCGACGCAGTAATTCTATTACGTACGTAAAGTGAGAATAAGTTGAGATGTTTGTTGTTTGAGCTGTTACATATAGCGTTTGTAGGTGTGCTATGTTGATACCTTCATAGACATAATAAAAAAATGCTTCTATTTCGTTAAATGTTCTCGATAGGTCCTTTAGTGTAAAGAACTGTGTTTAGAAGAAATATTTGTGGAGAAGATATTTATCCTCTCTCAGACGTAACGCAAACCTTGTATGTTCTAGGTTTGATGCATGTTTACTTTCATGTCTGCATACGCGTATTTGTAATTGTGTAAGTTATTCTGTGTATCCTTTCTACTAAGTTTACATATCGTTTATCTAAGTTTATTAAAAATATTATTGTAATAATTTACTGAACCAGAAATCATGATAAATATAGACGTAATCAGACTTGTTTCAAATAAATCAACTACTCTTATCGCTTTACAAATGTCATATCAATGTTAAAGAAATTATTATTTTCGTTTAAGAGATTTTAAGCTTTATATCTACTTATTTGTAGATTATATTTCTATCGATCGAAGTCACACAATTATGGTCCTGTTTAAATAAATTAATTATGTTAACTATGTCTGCGTTTTATATTTCATACCATAAAACTACAAGAGCTATATCGACGGTCGACGGTGAAGAATCCATAGTGTCCATCTAATTTTTTACACTTTCCTGTTTTTAATGCACTTGCAGCTGGTCTGGTATCTATCTCAACATTTACAGTATTTTTAAAGTTATTACATACAGACATATGGTCACGCCTTTATCCCCGAAAGGGTAGGCAGAGGCATATTATATGCCCACATTTCACCTTTGTATAATTTGTCCCACGTAATAGGTGGTGAGCCGTATTGCCGTGTTTAAATGGACAGGCGCAGGTTGTGACTGCCTGCTGTTGAAATAAAGCCTTCAACTTAGCTTAACGACTGCCATTTTACTGGCAACCGGGATCAACGGCTTAACGTGCCTTCCGAAGCACGGAAACGCTCAAATAAATGTCACAAAGTGATCACATGGATGGTCACCCATCCATGGACCGGCCATAGTGAAAGTTGCTTACTGCAGTGATCGTTTACAGAACACGGAGTCCGCGGGGCCACGAGCGCTTCAAAAGTTTAAAGCTTTAAAGTTATTAGCCATAGAAATATGCCCTATCTTATGAACGCGTATTTTCTTCTGCCATTATCATCTATCTCAGCTAAGAACGTTTTTACCCCAACGCTGCGTGCTTGCAAAGGGCATGAAACACTACGTGCTTGTGACTGAGCGGCTGCATGAGTTTGATGAGTTGCATAGAAATATCCCTTTGCGCTCGGTAAGACTAATTCGTAGTGTGCCTAACTCGCGTTACGTCTAAATGTCATTTACAATTCGCTTTCAGCCTAATTAGCTGTATGCCTTTTTAGCAGTTGGTCTATTTCGAATATGGACTACTTCGGCATATACCTAAATCTTAGTTGGTCTACATCGCGTTATGCCTAAAATATTAATTGAGTTGAATTCTTAATTTGTACATAGGTAGATGAAATCGTTGTCATGCAGCTGTAAGGATACTTTGACTTTTTAATGAATACTATCAGTTTCATGTTATCTATACTTTTTCTTTTTAACGTGAGGCAAAATCCATCATTGATGCTATGCTTGACTCCTGCCGACTAAAAAACCTCACGTAACGCCCAACAGCCTATGATTGGGAGCCCCTGGTGAGCCCTCGGAAGGAGGGGTGCTGGGAAGGACAACCTCCACGTGGTGCATCCTGGTAACGTGGACGACGACGTGGGCTTCGCGCGAGGCGCACGTCGTCGCCCATGGCCAGTAGTCCACCAAGGAAGGGGGACCTTTATGGCCGGTTTGTAGCTCTCCGCATGCGCTCTGTTATGCAGAGCGTACTAGTACACGGTCCCATGGGGACCATCGTTAGGCCGAGCCGTAACCCCGTCTGGCAACAAACGGGGAAGGTGGCTCTTTGGAGTTGCGAGGAAGAAAACCTCTTTAAAAATTACCCCTCATCCTACGCTCTGACGCCCGGCAATGGGATGCATCGCTGGCGGGAGTCACTCCCACCCTTCCCATCCTCACATCCATTCCCTCATCCTAACTCCCACCCCTACGTCGGCGGACATTAAGCGTAAAAAATCATCTCACTCTGGCGTTGCAAATGTCCCTAGAATACGGTGACGGTCCATCAGGTGGGCTGACCTCGATGCCACATGTAAATATTTAGCCCAACTTAAGAAGATTAAGACTAAATCTCAGTAGGTCTAGTTATTATTTGACCTATTTAGCTGTTGGCCTACATCGCAGTAGGTCCAATTCGCGTTATGCCTACTTCTCCTTTTGACTAGTCATAACGCGAGTTAGGCGTACTGCGAATTAGTCTTACCGAGCGCAAACGATACGATAGAAAGAGAGGGATAGGTTTATATTAGTGACCGACTGAATATTCAGTTTCAGGCAGCGGATGATAGTACTCTGCATGGGAGCTATTCTGTCCGTGAGACGACAACTCGTGGCGGATCTCGACCGAGACCTGGGTCACGTTGCCCAATGGGGTTCTGACAACTTGGTCGAGTTCAATGCCAGAAAAACACATGCGTGTGCGTTTACAGCTAAGAAGTCCCCATTCCTACCCCTACCCTCTCTTCAGAGCATTACGTTTCCACTAAAGTACAACCTGGAGATCCTCGGTATAGACGTCTGGCGTGAGCTTAATCACAAAAACTACATAGATAGGTAGTTGTATTGGGCTGGCCTCGCGGAAACTAGGAGTCCTAAAAAAGGTGAGACGGTACTTCGAGCCACATCAGAGATTTTTGCTGTACAAGACGCAGATTCGTCCCTGCGTCGAGTACTGTTCTCACCTTTGGGATGACTCCGCGAGGTACTTACTAGACCCGCTTGACGCTATGCAGAGACGTACTATCCGAATAATTGGTTGTCCTGAGGTGACGGGAGGCCTCGAACCCTTAGCGCAGCGAAGAACCATAGCGTCCTTGGCTGCCTTCTACCGAATGTATCACGGCGAATGTTCTGAAAGCTCTTCAAACTGATCCCACCATCTCCTTTGCGATCCCGAACAACGCGTGCGGGGCAGAGATGCCACTCATACACAGTGGAGAGAATCTTCGCCAGAACTGAGCGTTTCAAATGATCGTTCTCTCGAACTATAAAAACTTGGAACGACCTGCCCGCAAACGTGTTTCCCTCATGTTACAATCCCGGGTTCTTTAAAAGGAGCGTGAAGAAGCACATCACAGGGCCCCCAACATGAGGACCACTGTCAGAAGTGGCCCCCAAGGCCAATCGCTAGATGCGCCACGGCTTTCCATCAAGCTGGTGGCGACGTCAATTTGGCGAGCTAAATATAATTGTTTTGCTAATTAAATAGTTATTGCCCTACATAAGGGGACCCAACGCTTCCTCCAGAAGACTGTACCTCGGAATCGTGTCAGTGTCGAATCGGAACTTGGCTCCCATATGGACGGAGATCCTGATGGCCTGCAATGCGGCAAGATTACATTAGTCTGTGAATGTAAGTAACAAAAGGTATTTCGCGTGAAATCTCGAATTCTATAAGTATGAAGATTTAGCCCGCAGAAAGCGTTTGTCGACAGGATGATATGAGAGAATCGCGCGGTCTACGTTTACGACCGGGAAGCGAGAGCCCTTGCGTCTGCTGAAGCGCCCCGAGTAAATGAGGCTCAGCGGTCCCATCTCATCATAAGAAACTTGTAAGGTGTGATTTGAGCAACCGAGATAGGAAAACTATATAATAGTTTATAAATAAAAAAGTTATATCACTAAAGAATAGAATAACTGTAGGGGTTTCTTTGAATGTGAGGTTAAATCTAAACTGGCGTTGACTTAATCATAAAGGAGCTTAATGATTAAGGCTATTTGAAAATAATTCAGTCTGTCTCAGTGGACTGAATGGTTTTAGAATAGACTTACCCCCTTATTCATAATCGTTTATTAAACCTATTTTAGTTAAAACACACTTTAAGTCTATTGCTGTCTCTAACCATACTCTGTCATTGGTTAGAGACAGCAATAGACTTAAAGTGTGTTTTAACTAAAATAGGTTTAATAAACGATTATGAATAAGGGGGTTAATCTTTAAGCTCTTTTATGACTAAGCAAACAGGGCAGTTTCACACGCTGCTTGATGAGTCTGATGAAGAAATACCTCTCCTTTCATACACCTTATGTGACGTAAACGAAGTTGCGGGGGTCAGCTAGTTTATAATAAAAGTAGGATTTTCTTATCCTGTTCTGAGAAACTGTAGGAAAAATTCAAGAACAGTTATTGTAGTGGGCTGATTCTTGAAATAATTTTTTTATTTCATTTTCGTTCACAAACATTACCTACTTACATAATTTTAAGGCTTTTTAAATTTTTAGTCTTATTATATTAAAAGAATAGTTTGAATTGGAATAACGTATATTTCTGATCCACATGAAGGAATAAAAGAAAAATATTTTAATTTGAAGCAAAATTTATTAGATAATTATTTTATGTAACAAATTTAACTAACACAATAATTAACACGGCCTCAAGATTATACATAATATCACGGACACACAGAGTTCATGCTAATAGAAAAAGCAATTAGGTATCATGCGTGGTTATATCATTAAATTTGTTGTGATATCATAATTCCTATTACAATATCTACTTTTTGACTTAATATAATAACAAAAATATAATACTACTCAAAATTACACAATTTTCTCATTGATGTGTACCTAGAGACCGCCGCCGCATTCGACTTATTGCAATTATTGGCATCATTATACTGGGTGTAACAAAATTGACTCTCCAAATTTCATGAGATGACTTGGCATCAGAAATCAAATACAAATATTTAATAAAAAAAGGGGGGCAATTTTTATTTTTTTAAATAATATTTTTGTCGCACATTAAGAATTCGTTTTTTACCGCGGCAATTCGAGGTAACATGGTCGCCGTGGCAAAACAAACACGGAGCACCCGTCTGGCTGACTTTGTCGCTTTCTACTGCCGCTCAATAGCGATAGAAAGGGTGATAATGAAAATTTCTAAGACCTTTAAAACGGATTTACGATTAAAGTATTCATGTGATTTTTTTTTCTTCATTTTTGTAATATTTCTTGACTGATGCCACGTCACGTGACGAAATTTGAACAGGTAGTTTTGTTACACATTGTATAATTTTTTTTTTACCTTACGGCTGGTTAAGTGCTATTTGAATGGCCCCCAGTAATTTCGTGAATTCCGTGCCTGATTCAATTTTTGTGATCCGCGTAGCTCTCAAGCGGTTTAACCTATCCGGGAAGTTGTTACGTTATATTGTTAAGGTTACTATGAAGGGGTGCAACGGTACTGCCAATTACAACACTTCCGACTTACGGTTGGCCCTTGGTCAACCGAAACTCTTCATTGAATTGCTTGAACATTTATTTCAGTTTTAACCTCTTATGAATCATAATCATAAACCTTCTACCTATAGTTCGACTTATTTAATATGCGAATGTAATCAAGAGAAAGGGGCCATTTACATGATCTTGTGTTTACATTTACAGACATAATAAGACTTGAATATTATAAGTCTGGAGTTGTGTCAACACAACAGTCTTCTCAATCAAAGCAATGTAGATACTTAACAAACAGTCGCTTAAGTTCTTGCATTCTTTTTAACATTTACTTAGTTTAAGTAAGAGACGGTTTCGTCTCCTATAAATTGTGATAGGAATTCATTGAAATATCCGTGCTGCACTTATGGTTAAATACTTGCAAAATTAAGCATTGTTCACTTAACTTTATTGAACCATACATATTATAATGCCATTATATTCTGGTACCACCACATTACTTAAGTCATCCACCAAATAACTTGACGATTACTTATCTAAATTGCTAAGTTATCTACAATATTATAGCAAATCCTCATTTTTGAAAACTGCTTTCCCCAGGAAAGGTAAGTGTTTGACAACCGGCTCCCCGTAAGAAAATATAGCTCTTACTGGCTCGAACCAAGACGCGAAGAAGGATAAAATCAGCAGCCAGAAGAGAGTTTTGAAAATCCAGTCTAGTACGTAAAGGCTAAAAAAAATAAAAATTTTTTAGAGAATCCTGCTGAAAATATTTAAAAGTCCCTATAATTAATATGAAGTACTATTCGGTGTTTACAAACTTCCGATTCATTCTAGACCATACGACTTGAAATCGTAATGCCATTTACAGTGGAGAGAAGACAAGTGATATTTCTCCAGTAAATATCCAGAATAATTGTGCACTTTTTGCCGCCTGCCACGGCATTACGTTTCTACTTTTCCCATTCGAGAGTCTCTATTCATCAGGATGGCTTATCCTCGTCAGTCACTTTATTGACCAATGGGATATGTAGGGAAGCTGTTCACCATTCGTACATTTTTTAGTTTTTATTTTTTTCTCCACGACTATTTGTCAAAATTACCTTGTTTATATCCCTGAACGTTGAAAATATATTGTAGTTAGTGACAAAATTTTCTGAAACTATTATGTCAAACGGTTAAAGGATTAAAGCAATTTTTCGACGATAAGATATTTGTACGAACTCGCCCCATGGGTGGGGTACTTCCGTACAGTAGGTGGGGTACTTTCATACGCGTGGGGTAGATTCATACATGGTAATTAAAAAGCCTATTCATCTCCCAAAAATGTATTAAATTGATAAGAAAATTTGTTTATCACAGAACTATCTTAATCATATTTAACTTTACTCCTAATCAATATTTGTTCTTGGCAAAAATAACACAAAAAATCGGTTTAAACTGTAAGTTAGTAATTAGACATTTTGATTGTCACTTTCAAAGTTAATGCTAATTAAATTATTTTAATTAATTGAAATGATTGTAAATTATACTCGTTCTTGATGTGCCGAGCGGTTAGGGAGGAACTGGGGACAAAGTCTAATAAACAAACTGTGTACCTACGCTTATTATGATCTCAAGGGGAGCATTCGAACGCGTACGAATGCGCCCCTGTAGAAATGTCCGAATGTGCCCCAGGCCTTGACCAAATTTAAATTACAGTTGTATACAAAATCAACGTTCGTAAAAGAAATATAACGATGAAAACTCTAAATTAAACAATGTGAACATTAATGAATCCTGACTATTTTTATAAAAACATAATAAATTTACTTGCCAGTACGATTTAAACTTCAGTAAAAAATTTTACTTGCCTATTGCGAAAACACGTTACGTCTTCTTTCCTCACACAGAGTGGCGCGATTGGCACGATACTTCACTAACAACATGGCAGTCGGTATGTCTATGTACACAGGCAAAGGCATGTTTGTGTGTCGGTTAGTATTTTTGTTATACTCAATGTGTGAATGTGCCCCGCGTACGAATGGTGAACAGTTTCCCTTAACAACTGCATTCTTGACGTGAAACAGCTAGCTACGCGGGTAAACCCGATTGATAACGTGGCGAGGATTGCGATATCGAAAACAAAATTTACTATACAAAAATAAACACATTCGAGATTTCAATTCTGTCGACAATCCAGAAGAGCCACTGGGTCCTTTTTCCTTACGCAGTTAGTTCTTGTCATATTCTATTCATTCATATATGCATATGACTTCAACACTAGATAGATTCGATTCACATTTGCCAGTCGTCTTGTGACGGATCGCAATATTTTTACTAGTGGAAACCCCAAGAATGTCACGTCGGACTGGAGCCGCCTAAAACCACACGGTCCCTTAGGCAGAGGCATAGTATAAAATCTACTCCCACATTTCACATTTAATTTTGGCCTACACAAAAATAGTATTGCCGTGTTGAAATGAACAGGCGCAAGTTGTGACGACCCTTTTGGTAGTTTATGCCCATTTCCTGTTTTGTCTTCTTCTAGATATGACCATTTCCGGATTTGACCACTTCCTTCTGTGACCAGATATTTAGAGGTCCAGTTCCTGCTATGACCACTTCCTTATCTGTCCACCCTTAGTACGGTGTACAAAATGATTCATTAAAATAAATTTAAAAAACTATTCACGTTCCTATTCACACAACGTCATTCCAAAGTAGGCAAGGTTTAAGCGGCTTGTGTTATGGGTCTCAGACCACGGATATTAGTAGAAACATAAAGGTTCGACAACGTGCAAAAGTGTTGGAAAGTGATAAAGCGCAGTGAAACGCGAGTTTTTAGGTTTGTCGACGAATTCCACAGCAAGCTCTAGTAAGGTACCACCGCCTTACTAGAGTAGAACTTAGTCCAAACTTGGACATACATGAATACGCTGCTCATATGAAGAATCATAATATGAAAATGATTTATATTATTTTCACAATGAAATTAACTTGACTTTGGCATACTCTCAAACCGAGAAAGTCCAAGAACAAGAAGAAAAAAAAAAAAAAAACCTCCAGCTGGAAAAAGAAGTATGAACCTCTACTTTAAAAAAAAAATGTGCCTCCGTAGCCTGAAAAAAAAAACACGCATGCGCAATCGATGTTTGCGCCTTGGCGCCAGCGCCAACATTTTACATTTAAATTAAACAAAGTTTGGTTTTGTTTGTAAAATAAATTAGTGTTTGTGTAAAAAAACATGTCTTAAAGCGAGGATGGTGGTAATTGTACATCACCAGACATTCTGGAAACTGCGTCAATCATGACCATGAACCTGTTACCGGCGAAATCAAGGAGCAACTATATATCAGAAAATGAAATCAGGTATTATATTAGGTGCTTACACATCAAATTGGCGTTTTTCGTACTGGCCACTTTAATTACGATTTTCTCCTCTTTGGTAAGGAATTCCAAATTCAAATTTTCCCAGCTATTTACTCATGTATTTATCCTTCGATGACCGTCATTCATTTGTTTTTTTCTTCTGTTTTTTTCTGTTTGCGTCACTCATTTTACAAAATGGAAAACTTAAAATATCGCATTATTTACGAGTACGAGTTCCGCCGTGGCACTAGTGCTGCGGAAACGACTAGAAGGGTGAATGATGTGTATGGCGGTCATGTTGCAAAAGAAAACACAGTTCGTTTTTGGTTCCAACGTTTTCGTTCAGGAAATGTCGACCTGCAGAACAAGCCCCGTGGACGGCCTGAGACTCAAGTTGATAATGAAGTATTGAAGGCTATTGTGGAAGCGGATCCATCGCAAACCACGTCCGAGTTAGCTGCAGGCTGCGGTGTTAGTGATAAAACTGTTTTAATTCACTTGAAGCAAATTGGGAAGATTAAAAAGCTTGAAAGGTGGGTACCTCACGAATTGACTGAAGCAAACCGGCAAAAGCGCGTCGACTGCTGCGTTACATTACTGAACCGGCACAATAATGAAGGTATTTTAAACCGAATCATTACCTGTGACGAAAAATGGATTCTTTACGATAATCGAAAGCGCTCAGCGCAATGGTTGGATCCTGGTCAGCCAGCCAAATCCTGCCCCAAGCGAAAATTAACCCCAAAAAAGGTACTTGTAAGCGTTTGGTGGACTAGTGCCGGTATTGTTCATTACAGTTTTCTCAAATCTGGCCAGACTATTACGGCTGATGTCTATTGTCAGCAATTGCAAACCATGATGGAAAAGCTAGCGGCTAAACAACCTAGGCTGGTCAATCGCTCCACGCCACTGCTGCTTCACGACAACGCTAGACCACACACTGCACAACAGACGGCTACCAAATTAGAAGAGCTTCAATTGGAATGTCTAAAACATCCTCCGTACTCCCCGGATCTTGCTTCAACAGATTACCATTTTTTTCGAAATTTGGACAACTTCTTGCAAGGGAAAAAATTCAACTCTGATGGGGCAGTCCAAATCGCCTTCACAGATTTTATTGATTCCCGTCCGACTGGTTTTTTTAGTAAAGGGATCAATGAACTACCCATGAGATGGCAAAAATGCATAGAAAACAATGGTTCATACTTTGATTAATTAAATATATTCTATTTAAAAATATTCGACTTTTTGTTCCTCCTATACAAAACGCCAATTTCATATGTAAGCACCTAATATTATGAGAGTAGATAAAGTAGTGTATGACACTGTACATAACTTGGTCTTATAACACTCGTGTAATACTATAAAAAAAACTCGCCAGAACCCTTATTATGCAACAGTGTCATAAACTACTATTAATGAATCATTTTGTACACCGTACTAAGGGTGGACACATCCGGAAATGGTCATATCTAGAAAAGACAAAACAGGAAATGGGCATAAACTACCAAAAGGGTGACGACTAGCTGTTGGGTGTGTTGGTTGGGTTATCCCTAAACCAATTTAATAAATGTAGAGAACTAGTATACGTACAATCGGTGGTATGCTCTGTTAACGCTTATCTTATTCGGGTCCTCTTTTAAGCAGAACACGCGACCGCCTTCCACACAATTGCCCAAGTACTCGTCACGATTACAATTTCTGATATCGGTGTTATAAATCTCCTGTTCTTCTCTGTTCAATTTTCCTAGAATGCTGTCAAAATTTTGGCTAGGGAAGATCCATTCCCTCATTGTGAAGAATTGAAGCACTTCCAACCCTTGAGATACTTTGTTTTGAACTCTGACCAATCTGTAAGATAAAGAGATTTTTATTAAAAACTGAGTGGTAATCTATCTGTTGCCTAACTACTTAACTGGTTTTGATTGACTGATAGTGGCGGTAGGTAGGTACAGAGCTTTCCATACTAAAGGCTGTTGTGCAGGCAAGGCACAGGCTGTTGTGCTTCCATTTTCCATGTGAAAATACTTAGCTGGTGACTGTGAAGTAGGTATTTTTCATATTTATTTAACATATTCTCAGATAGTTTTTCTACACCTATACATTATATAATCTGAAATGCAGATTCAATACAAGTGCGGGAATGGAAATAGTACCTACCTATTTAATTTATCGGATCCGTCCTCCCATTAATTAACTCACCAACCTATCAAACTAGGTATTAACTAAAGGATCAAATAAATATATACTAACAATCTCTTCTGTCCTAATATAAGCAGCAGGAAGTCAATAAGATACGCCGGCACTAAGTGGTAGCAAATTCTTCGGTATTCATGTAACCAGGGGTTTGTGGTAATATCACCGTTCGGGTACCAAAGAGGCCACGCCAACGGACGTCCTTCGGCATACTTCTTGCCGAAATTTAGTACTTCTGACCATGTAGTCGGTTGATGGTGACCAGTGTTTACGTTGTATACAGGAATTGATTCTGGTCTGAAAATTAAACATTATTTATAGGTAGATAAGTACCTATAGGTTGAAAAATGCTAGGCCGGATAGACTGCTTAACAAAAATTATAATATTGTATTCTTTGTAAATATATAACAGATAACAGTCACGCTAAGTACACATACACTTCCCTAGTTGTACTTATTATAATACCATGAATCACATAGGTACCCGGCATGACCATGTAGTCGGTTGATGGTGACCAGTGTTTACGTTGTATACAGGAATTGATTCTGGTCTGAAAATTAAACATTATTTATAGGTAAGTACCTATAGGTTGAAAAATGCTAGGCCGGATAGACTGCGCTTAACAAAAATTATAATATTGTATTCTTTGTAAATATATAACATATAACAGTCACGCTAAGTACACATACACTTCCCTAGTTGTACTTAATATAATACCATGAATCACATAGGTACCCGGCAAGCAGATTCGCGATATTCGACAGAGAGTATTGTCGGTGAAGTTAGCACATGAAACGGACAATAGTTCCGGAATTCTGACTATTATATCTGCAGAACGCAGACATTAAATAAAATATCCGCCAATAGCAGAAATGCAGGAGTGTGATCGTCATCACACGGTTCTCTGACCCGAGCTTATTTAGATATCTAAACGAACCACAGCTTGACCCGTACTGTATGGAATCTGTTATAGATATTGACTGCTTGTATTTGTCTCTCTAGTAGGAAATTATTGTTAACTTACTTTTCCTTCCTGCTCCCTTCCAGCATGCCTATGGAGATGACTGCATTGATAGCGGAATCCACTGGTATGACCTGCGCAGGTAAAGTGCCATCACACAGCATAGTTCGTATGACGCCCTTCCCCGCTGCTATCATCACACCCACAGGCCCGTTTAAGCTGTCCACCCACCCCGGTACGGGATCCTTCATAGCTGGACATACTGGAATCAGAGAAATATTATATTAGCTTTGTAAAACCCTTGTAACGTCAAAGGTACAAGTTTGTTTATAATAGGTATGTACCTACATACTAATGAATCTATTGATAATATATTTTGATTTACGTCTAATTAACTCGATAGTTCCTACCAGTCAGTCATGGAAGTGACCTACCGTTTGACAATACCTTTCTGTAAGATGCTCTCCGCTGGTCACCCGTGTCCCAGTGGGCTCAGTGTCCCGCTAACTCAGTGTTCTAAAAACGATCTCATCATCAAGCACCCCACGCTATGGCTGGTCCTTAGATGAGTGACCGCTTTGTAACATCTTCATTACGAGTGTTTAATGCTTCGGAAGGTCATGATTAATGATGAAGACCTATGTTAAGCCGTTGCTCCGGTTGCCTGTGATATGGCAGTCGATGGAGTCGTTGGATTGGAATTTTTCATCAGCGGGTGTTCCAACCTGCTCCTATCTATTTTAACACGGGAATAGGTGTAAGTACTAAAATGTTAAGGTGAAATATGGTCGTATTATGTACATCTGACTAAAGATAAAGGCGTGACACTACAATTAAGTAGAATTTAAAAAAAGAGGGCATAAACGATATACAAAGCAGAAGCAACATCTTACCAATACTTGGGCGAGCTATAACAACGGGCAGTTCATCAAAAGCATCCCCAACAATGGATTCCGCAAGCCTTTTGGAAAACGTATAGCAGTTAGGGTGTGGCCCGAGTAAAGAGGGTGTTAGCAACTTGAGCTGTTGGTCATCCAACCATTCTATCAGTTTCATGACATTGTCTGGATTGACCGGCGGCGCATGCAACTACAACAATTATTTACATTCTCATTATCCATTGATTCAATCTTTATTTATTAGATACCTAACAAAAATGCTAAATATTTTATTATACCCACCTATGTATTGCAGGTTGCAATATATGTACCCACCTATGTCAATAACTGTTTGTTTTTCTCCTTTTTGACACGTGGTCCACGCATGTGTTCCACGGTTAACTTTGTAGGTACCTCAGGCCCACCTAGGTGTTCCACGGTAAACTTCCGACGAGTTGGTCCACCTAGGTATTCTAAAGTAAACTTATAGTACACCTATTTTATTATAGTAGATATCATCCTAGAATTACCTTACTCAGGCTGCTTTTGTTTTGTAAAATTAATGAAATAGACTATTAGATTAGGGGAGCGACTTACCGTTTCTTCTAAAACATCGTAATCGGGATAGCAAAACGCCGTTGATAAGTGTACAAACACGGCCAAGTTCTTGAACATTCTCGCGATATCCAACGCCCTTCGCGTACCACATGTGTTCATATTAACATTGTCTTTTAAAGGTGCTTCCAGACGCAACGTAGCAGCAAAATGAAATATTACAGATACTTCCTTTGCCAAGTTGGCTAAATCTGCATCGGAGAGACCAAGGTTGTCAAATAACACGTCACCTTGTAAAGCTATAATCTTTTTTAAGGCGTTGGGGTTTTTCGCTCTCAGGCGATCGAAGAGCTGTAAGTAAAGATTGAATTAAGCATAAATTATTTATGTTACTTAACCCATTGAGTGCCGACTACGTAATATTACGTAAGGTAGGGTAACAGGAGACGCCAACTACGTGTTAGTACGTAGATGTTTCTTGTTGATTGTAGGGCGCTCCATACGGTTTGGCCTCCTGCAAGGTTCGTTTTTATACAACTTGGCACCTCAAATAAAACACAAAATACAAAAATAGTAACTTTATTGTTTCTAAACATTTAAATCTAATACACTTTGGTATCATGAATTACGCAGTCTACTCCTGAGATCAATATATTTCTAAGTAATTATTATAACAAAAACACAGTAATTATCTTTATTAAATCAACACTTATAACGATAAAAAAAAAATTAAGCGGATTTAGGATCATGCAAACTCACTCACTTGTACTATTCCACAACTTTTATTATAATTTTAATAATACCTAACCGGTTTCGCTATTATAGCATTCTCAAAGGTGTTTACACTAACTTTTGACATAAGTACTTATGTCAAAAGTTAGTGTAAACACCTTTGAGAATGCTATAGTAGCGAAACCGGTTAGGTATATAAGTACTTATGTCAAAAGTTAGTGTAAACACCTTTGAGAATGCTATAATAGCGAAACCGGTTAGGTATTATTAAAATTATAATAAAAGTTGTGGAATAGTACAAGTGAGTGAGTTTTCATAATGTATAACAAGTTCCATCAAGTGCCAACAATCAAAAGTATAAAGGGATTTAGGATCTGTGTGGTAAATTTTAAAACAATTGTTTACACACAAAGCCGGCTTTTCTTGGGTTTCTTGTGATGATCCTGCTTGTGGCGGATGCGACCCAGTTGCTATGGCGGGATTCATTCCTAACAAATGTCTTATAAAACCTTCACGAAATTGCAGCAGTCGCATTTTAGAAGTTCTATCTCGAAGACGAAGTATTCTGTGTGCATTTTGAATGTACACTTCAAAGATGTGTAGCCCTAGCTTTTTGTGCCATCTTAGAGTTTTCTTGAGGCATGAATAATATGATACCATCTGGTCGCCTCGGTCTACACCTGACATGCCCAAGTTATAGTCGGCGACAATATTCGGCTTCAATGAGATTCTACCATTCTTATTCCTAACTCTCACCAACTGAAGATTATGCTTGTTCGAAATAACCAGAACATCTCGTTTATCTTTCCATTTACAGATAGTAATATCATTGCATACTTTAGCAGCTAGCTCTCCGCGGTTCCACTTAGCATTTGTAACGTCTACAGGCAGGTTCTTTCGATTCTTTCTAAGTGTACCACATATATATGTTTTCCTTTGGGTAAGACGTCTTGTCAAATCAGGTGAATTATAAAAATTGTCAGCGTAGATCACGTGGTCTTTATCTAAATAGCCTTCCATTAGATCTAATACAACTTCTGTGCTATGTAAAGTTCCAGGTGGAGGCTTCTCACTTTTTCCTCTATAAACACGAATTTTCATGACTATACCTGACGATTCACATAATTCATACAGTTTTATTCCGTATTTGTGCTTCTTGTACTGTCGAAAAATCACATAGAACGGTATAGACAACAGTCCATGTTTTTATAAGGTATATACGTATATATTAGGATGCCAGAATACGTAATATTGCGTATACGCATTATTACGTATTCTGGCATCCTAATATATACTTGTATACGTGATGCCAACTACGAATTATTACGTAGTATATCTACCATTTGTATGGTGGCCACCAGGTTTGGTCTGACGCTTAATTTCGGCATTCAATGGGTTAATGCTGGTAGAAAATGTAGATTTCAGTATCTAATCTATAGAGGAATGTACATTTTCTATGTAGGTACCTAGAGATACCTATAATTACTTTAAAACTGTATCGATTGCACTAGCAGTGGTTTCCATTCGATCTGAATTCGTTTATGTATTATATTTATTTACATAAGGTACTTTTAATATTTATGCATAAAGGTTGCCTGGAAGAAATCGCGCTTAGCGATAAGGCCGCCCATTGTACATTTTAAACCCTGTATTCATACTCATGTAAATGTTGATTAGTTAGTGTACAATAAAGCATATTCTATTCTATTCTATAAAATGTATGTATCTTGTCCCCATCATAGTAGGTACAAGAGGAGTTTAGTTTCAGGCAACGTTGTGCAGTTTAGTTACTTAATCCCAACCCCATCTGCTCTTTTATTTACCTACTTTCTTATTTAAACTTTTCTTATTGTGGAATGTGACGATTTCGGAACATTATATTCCCATAAATATAAATAAGCAAAAACTAATCTCATGAGTCAATACTCAACACTATGAACTATGATCGACATTAGATATAGGTACGGTTAGTTGGGTAGTTCAGTTCAGTTCAGTATTTATTCATTAACAATTTTTACATTGTGTATGAAATTTACAACAATATTACAGACATAAATATGTAGTGCTGCTAATAATAGGTACGGTACATGGAGCAAATATAAGAGGTTGGGTATTTACCAGCACTAATGGTAAATGAGTATAGAACCTCTGAAGTAAGGTACCTTACTAAGGGCGGATTCGATCAAAATCGGAGTAATACTACACTAGAAAATTACCTTGTACTTCGTTCAAAAGTAAAGTGTTTTTCCATTTTACGAACAACTAATGAGCACGACGTAACTATGGTAACCATACTGAAAGGATATAACTATAGTAACCGTACTGAATTAGACGTAACTACGGTAAGCATACTACTTAGATTACTTCAGTACAAGTCATTCTCTAATAAAATATTACTCCGATTTTGGTCGAAACCGCCTTTTTTTTTAACTTTAGGGAAAATCCTCATGGATGCTTTGCCGGACTCCTACCGCCTAAAAAACCAACCAAAACAGACATTCGGCCGCCACTGCGGCCTCGCCTAGGGGGTGGTTCGGGTGCTATCCCGCGTCTGTGGGGGGTTTCGGGTGTGATCTTGCTTCTAAGGGGGGCGTGCGCGTGCGTGAATCCCTCACGTCACGCTGCCGTCATGGGCCTGCTTCTGTAAGGACGGTGAGCAACTATCTCACCGTCCTCAGGCCCCCGGTCATGGAGGCCGATAGTCTTCGGCGAAGACACGTCGGTGGCGCCCAAGTCGCCGAATTCTCTCCAGTTCCCGCCCCGCCGCCTCTTTCACGAGCATGACTTGCTCGCAGAAAGAGGCGGCGCAGTCCCACCCAACAAGCAAAATAGTCTCAGAACACATATGTTATAGGAATAAGACACTTATAAGATTCTTATATTGATTTTGGCGTTCGCAATTACTCTTATATGCGTCTCAGAAAATGCTATTTGGTTTTTGATCACGATTATTCTGATAATTAGCCTTTTAAGGGCTTATAATACTATGTATACAGATCTCACTATAAGCCGCACCCTCTTGTAAAAGCTTTTAGTAAGAGCAATCAGACTTAAGAATGAAGGTTCTTATAACCAGCACTTGTAAGCGCTTTAAAGATTGCTTATTAGGCTACTATAGACCCGAATCTCCTATTAAAGCTGCCCATAAGTGTAAATACACTTGATTCCATTTAAACTTGTTACATAGTTTTATAAGCGCTAATAAGTACAATATTTGAATCCGTTACAAATAAAGTAGTTCTATAAAACCATTTGTAAGTCGTAATTGAATCTAGTTTAATGCGAGCTTATAATGATACCACTTTTACTAATTACATACTTGCCACATGCTATAAGTGTTATGATTTTATACGAACTAAGTTCAATACTAATTGTCAAAGAAACACTTGTTGATTCGTTGGTAAAGTCATTATAAGATTACTAGCTGACCCGCGCAACTTCGTTTACGTAAGAGAGAGAGAAATAGAAAGGTTCCCCGTCGCTTCTATTCTTTTCGCGTGGTTTTCTGTCGCATGTACATACTCCCGTTGTATTATTTTGGCACTAATTGGATTTTCATTAAAATGGTTATTGTAAACGAAACTAATTCGAAGCACTATCAGTAGGGTTACGGGAGTTTTACTTTCCCGTGACTCTACTGGGTGCCAAGCGGTAGTGCAAAGGGAAATATGGGTTGAAATGCAGCAGCGCCACTGGTGTTGCAAACGTTCATTATGTGAATTAGTCCGCTACAGTAAACAACTATTACTATTAGGTGGACCGAAATATAAGCTTCTCTGCCATCTTAGTAGTATGAAAACCGGCCAAGTGCAAAGCGGACTCGCACACAGAGGGTTCCGTACAAAAAAACAGCAAAACATCACGTTTGTTGAATGGGAGCTCACCTTAATCCCCCCCCCCCCCCTTTCTGACGTTAGTATTTGTTGTCATAGCGGCTACAGAAATATATCATCTCTCTCAAAATTTCTAGCTCTAGCTATCACGATTCCTGAGATACAGCCTCATGACGGACTGATAGACAGACAGACGGACAGCGAAGTCTAATGAACAAACGGGACCCCGTTTAAGGGTACGAACCCTAAAAATCGTTTCTTTGTGCGCACCTATGCTAATGCCATTAATCTAATTTCAAGGTTCTAATCGTAGATCTCAATCAGAATTTAAGTCAGTTTTTGTTTTTATATTAATCAAATCAGCATGTGTACGCTCCTGGACGTAGGCCTCCTAATTTACGTTTTGCGCCTTTCCCATCCAGCCTGCGACCTCTTCTAGGTCCTCGATCCATCTGGCGGGTGGACCAAGTCGCGATGCCCGCTTTGGAACTCGTTTGCTCCATCTGCCATCGTCTGTCGTCTTCTGTGGCCAGCCCGCTGGCACTTTACAGTACTGTTTTTATATGTATAGATATAATTCTGCCTAAATAAATCAAAATACGTTACGTATAACTTTGAGATAAAATCTATATTTTTGTAAAAATTAATACCTTATGTCTATGTTAATTGGTTTAGAAAACATTCTCTGCTTTTGATAAGGAGTTGATTATCTTAACTTCTTTCTTTCTAGTATTTCTGGATTGTGTAGGTCTTCAGACTTTTGACGCTGAGGCAACCCGTACTTACTAATACAGTTTCTCCTATTGTGACCAGGCATTTACTGTAGATTTCATCTGCTAATGTTAATCTATAACGCCTCTGATCGTATTATCCCTATACAGGATGAATTTTTGAAAAGGGCTTGGATGGCCAAATCCGAAACTATAAGGAATAGCCAAAAATGCTTAAAGGAGTCACGAGCCCAATTTTGATAAAACTTAAAACCTCATCATTAGATTTTTGAAAAACCAATGATCCTAGCTGGGAATCGAACCCATTGATTTTGACAAAAAAAAACACCCTTTATTATTACACCATACGATAGTGTCGCTGATAAGGATCAAATTCTGCGAAGTTAAGGAAAATTAAGAATTTTAATAGAATTCATATTTTATGTATCTAAATTTTGTATCATGATTTGTTTCGTTCGAAATCCCAGAATAGATCGTAACTATTCCGTGTTTTAAATCATGCTCAGAATGATTCTTTGGAGAATATTTTAAACGGAATCAATAATATTGAATGCAGTACGATCCGTGAGGTCTCGAATCCAGCTATGTGTTGAAAACAATGGTCTACATTTTGAACAATTAATCAGTTTACGTAAGAAAAATAAATTGTATTTTGTTAAAGATGGGCACTTCCCTTTAGTTTGCCGTATGTCATTACTTCCCAGAATAAGATCCTTAATAGCAACACTATCGTACGGTGTAATAATATAGGGTGTGTTATTTTTTTCAAAATCAATGGGTTCGATTCCCAGCTAGGATTATTGGTTTTTCAAAAATCTAATGATGAGGTTTTAAGTTTCATCAAAATCGGGCTCGTGACTCCTTTGAGCATTTTTCGCTATTCCTTATAGTTTCGAATTTGGCCATCCAATCCCTTTTGAAAAATTCACCCTGTATAAATTATGAAAGTAAGCGAAGATGGTAATAAATACTCTGTGTTATTCGGATGAACCGTGTACACCTTACCTAGAACAGAACTCGTTCTTTCATAATTCCTTGCCAGCCATGTACAAGTTTTCCTTCTCACAAAAGTATTTTTGACATACAAAACATGAAGGCAATTCCGCTTATTGAAGGGCGAAAATCAATAAATTGAGCAGTTTTAATAAAATTATTATTTGATTTTTTTGACATTTATCGTAAATTGAGACCATTTTTTTTAAAATCGTATTGAGCTGCCAAACATGTGTCAAAAAAAAAATTACAAAGTACCGACTAAGGAGTGTTAGGTAATATGAATCATGAGGCAAATCCCCCCAAAATATTTTTGCACCCCATTTTAACCATGTTATAAAATGAATTTCAATAAAATAAAATACACGTCTCCCATCAATTCGGTTAAAGATGTTTTATGCCAAATTTGAAGAAGATCGGACCAAGGAATCACGTAGTCCCATAAAAACTTTGCAACCCTTGTTTACCCCCTTAGGAGTTGAATTTTCAAAAATCCCTTCTTATTGCTCGCCTACGTCATATAAGGAGCATTTGTGCAAAATTTCATGCTTTTAGACCCAGTGGTTTAGGCTGTGCGTTGATCGTCAGTCAGTCAGTTCTTGTTTTTATATACACTCGAGAGCAATGAATCCGGGTCACTTAAAGAATCCTAAAAATCTCGGAAACTAAAAATGCTAGGTTAATGCAATAAATTGTATTTAATAGACAATGTAATACTCCTTAAATGAAGGTATTAAAACTTCTTAGTTATTGTAAAGTTATATCATAAAAAAATCAAATTTGAAAAAGGGCCACTTTCGAAGATGGAACTACGAAATTACAGCATTTGGTGTTGCTTTTGTTTGTAATCTGTCATTTATATGGGTACATAAACCATGTTGATAGTGCTCTATATTCATTAATCAAGCTGAAATTATGTCGCTTACGCCTGAAGAATGCACCAGAATACTTACAATGCTGGAAACCGGCCGGAGTCAGCGCGATACAGCCAGGACTGTCGGTGTGTCGCTGTCAACAGTACAAAGAGTTCTCCGACGTTACGAAGAAACTGGTTCTAACCTACGCAGACCAGGAACGGGCAGAACCAGGTGTACCACAGCACGAGAAGACCGATACTTGGTGAACACCATGCTTCGAAATCGCTTTCTCACAGGAACTGAACTCACCAATCAGTTTCGACGCCTCGGAGGAAGTAACCCAAGTGCATGGACAGTAAGACGTCGGCTTGCTGAATCTAACTTAAAACCCCTTAGACCTGCAAACGGCCCTAAACTGGAGCGTGGGCATCGTATTTCGAGACTAAGGTATGCCCAGAGCCACGTAAATTGGAGTATTGAAGATTGGTCAAAAGTTATGTTCTCCGACGAATCAAAATTTATGCTCTACAAGCACGATGGAAGACACAGAGTGTATCGAAGACCAGGGGAAAGATTCAAGCAAGCATGCATCGAAGAAAAAGTAGCCTACGGTGGTGGGTCTGTACTTGTGTGGGCCGGAATTTCTTCTGAAAGTCGCACAGAGCTGGTGATCATAGAAAACGGCTCTTTAACTAGCGTAAGATATGTGGAAGAAATCCTCAATGATCACGTTGGTCCATTTATGGTCAATTTAGGTGAGGATGCTATATTTATGCATGACAATGCCCGACCTCATACAGGTAGGATTGTGAATGACTACCTTCAAGAGATGAACATTACTCGTATGGAGTGGCCAGCGCGCAGCCCGGATATCAACCCGATCGAGCATGCTTGGGACGAGCTAGGCAGATGCGTAAAACAACGAAACCCTCCCCCAATCACGCTTCGTGAGCTCAAAATTGCTCTCACAGAGGAATGGGAGAATATTCCCCAAAATCGTATAAGGAACTTGGTGTACATCATGCCAAACCGCGTAAACGCAGTAATGGAAGCACGAGGAGGCAATACGAAGTATTAAAATTCAAGAAAATCGTAATAAAGTTCAAAAATTTCATGTTTCCTATTTTTGTTTTAAGGAGAGATCGGCAGTTTTTCTCATATTTTTTTTACTTTCATTTAAGGAGTATTACATTGTCTATTAAATACAATTTATTGCATTAACCTATCATTTTTAGTTTCCGAGATTTTTAACATTCTTTAAGTGACCCGGATTCATTGCTCTCGAGTGTATATAGATTTACCCTTGCAATAGAATAAATATATGCAATAGGTGGTTTGGGCCAAAATAGTTCTTTTGATTCGCAGTACGACCTTGTCAAGTTCAAGTCACAAAACCTGGCAAGGGTTCCGTATATTGGACTATGACTCAAATACAGAAGAAGTAACACCAAACCACTTAGGTTGTGATTATGCTCATGAATAAATATGACAAACTTTTACTGTTAGTATTAGAGCAAAAGCGCATTAACTCAAAAAAATATTATTTTAAGCAGGTATGTATATTGACGATTTGTGTAAGTAACACAAATCGTCAATAAATACATACCTGCTTATATTCATGAACACAAATACCACCTACAGGTGTTATTTCAATATTAGGTTGTATATTTAGCGTTTTTCTTATTTCAACACGGATCCCCAAAAGATAAAAACATGGCGAGTGAATGCAGCGACTCTGAGACATTATAGAACCGAGTTTGTCTATAGAGGTATAGTAGAACACTTCCAAATGCTAAACTAAAAATGGCTACCGAAAACGACTAATGGGGAACATTTTGTTATTTTAAAATAATGAATACGAATGTATAATTATTTATTTTAAGAGGGGCTTTAAAATTTTCACCAGAAACTTGGTATGTTGCACGAGAAAAACGAGTTCCCAGTACGTTTTTGATTAACATCATGAAATACGAGGACTCTGAAAAATTATCATATAACTTGCCTTATTAATGTCCAAAATATTATTAGTAAGTATTTTAATAAAGTTTTTAGTATTATGTGTACACGGAGTGTGTAAAACTCCCAATATTGATAACTGAATGATTGATTGAACGAAATGAACGAAATGAGAACTTGTAGAACAGTTGTAAAGTGCATAACAATCTAGTTTAGTTTTCTAAGAGACTATTAGTAGATTTGGTAGGATTGTATGGTTTTACAAAATGCCACTACGCGGCTGTTACAGTCGTTAGTTGAATTCCATGAGGGTACTATTAGACTGTTAAAAAACTGAATACACTAATAAAGTGGGCCCTTTTCCGGGCTTGTAAGCTCTTATGAGTTCGTTATGTTAAGTCTTTTGAAAATTGGTCTTAGGATAAAAACCGCTTTTTGCTCGTTGGGCACTTATTCCCGCTGGAGATCATGGCTCGCACCATGGATTCGAGCGAGAGAGTGTCCACGTCCAGACCCATTACGAGGACCTGGCGCTATTGAGCCCAATCTGAAAACCCTATGAATGAAATAAGTTACTGAAATATGAAACATACGTTACCTTTGAACGGCAGAGGTCTTCCAACCGCTGGTTAATAGACTTTCCTCTCTTAGGCCTTACGAGAATGTAAATGTTGCCGATGTCAGGAATAGTGTATAATAATTTTTCGATGAGGACTTTTCCCATAAATCCAGTTCCGCCAGTCACAAGGATACTTCTACCTTTGTAGAAATCCCTGATTGTAGTGGACGCCATATCTGGTGACAAGAACGCCTATTGTTTAGGAATAATAAAAGTTTATACCTAAGTTTATTTATCATATCTAATAGGTAAGCCCTATGCACAATTATCACAATAAGTTGTAGTTATGTAGTATTAGACTACATAACTACACAGAACAACGCGACCACCCCTTATACTGGTCACGTTGTTTCCTTCCTAATGCTATATTCAATTACACGTAGATATTATGATAGGTCTGTGAACGTTAAGCCTCTGCCAAGGCCTCTTCAATTAATGAATATTAAATTTATTGAATGTCTAAGTAATTGGTTTGATTAGTATTTTAGATAATGACCTTTTTAATTCGAAAAACGTAAATAACATCCAAATCGAATCAGAGCCGTTTCTAAGAAGATCATTAAAATACGAATTCTACGGGTGGATAATCAAGATGACTAAGATGCAGTTCACCATGGTTTTTCTTGCCCAAGGCATACTTAACTAACCTTAGACTTAAAAATCTTTAAATTTCAATGAAAATTCGAAGCAAATCTATGTACCAAGACATCTACTTATTCTTATTTTCTTGTAGAGGACGCCGGATATACCGAGCGGACGATCCGACTGCCTTTTTTGCTGTCCATTTCTCCAGCCACCTCTCTGGGATTGGATTGGGTATCCCAGCACTCTTCACGGCGCCCCTTCAAATCTTCCGGTATCCTTGCCGAATCTGCTTAGTGAGTACATGGGACACTCAGCCAGTAGATGGAAACTGGTCTCTTCTTCCTCCATGCACTCTGGGCATATGGGATCATCTTTTACTCCTATCGCTGTCAGGTGCCTGTTCAGGAGACAGTGCCCTGTGATTATCTCAATAACTAGCCTCATGTTTGCTCTTGTCAGTTTGACCAGTTGGCTAGTTCTTTTCGCATACATGCCTTTGATGAAGATCTTCGACTGTCTCATTCCAGTCGACGATCTCCATCTGCGGTTGGTTTCTTCCGTTATGCTCCTGCTGATTACTCCCTTGGTGATTTTGTGAGCGACGGGAAGCCTAGGCTCAGGTCCCACCAAGTTTTTTTTCGCTCCCATTGGGGCTAAGTTATCTGCTGTTTCGTTGCCCGGGACTCCCGCGTGTCCGGGTACCCAGGCTAAACTTACGTGGGTTCTTTCCGCCAGCCTGTCAAGTGACTCCCTGCACTCTTTGACGATGGCTGACGTTATTTCTTCCTTATTCAGTGCTTTTAAAGCTGCTTGGCTGTCGCTGTATATCGTTGCCTTTCTGCTATTAATGTGGCGGAAAACCATTTGCGCGCACTCCGTGATGGCGCTGATTGACGCCTGAA
Organism: Miltochrista miniata; assembly: GCA_933228765.1. NCBI lineage: Eukaryota > Metazoa > Arthropoda > Insecta > Lepidoptera > Erebidae > Miltochrista > Miltochrista miniata. The sequence continues at coordinate 25,554,326 of OW121747.1, forward strand.
AGACACTAGCGAATTTGCCTAGACTTATATCTTAATATATAAAACAAAGACGGGTTTGTTACAACATTTATAACTCGGGATCTGCTGAACCAATATTCATGGTTATTGATTCGTTGGATTTGTCTCCGCCCCGAATAGCATAATAAATCTTAAAAACAATGAAAACTCGATATGTGTATTTTTTTTTATTTTTTTTTATTTACCATTATAAAAATACATCAATTTACAGATAGCTAAATTATAGCATTATAAAACCACTAAGGGTTGTAAGTAAATGCTATAAAATCGAAAAGTTGGTTCTTACATAGCAAAAGGTATCATAATATTAAGTAAAATACATATCAAATACGTTGTTTCGTAGGAATCTGGTAACAGTCATACTAAGTCTCATCAACTTGCAAACTTTGCAGAAAATGAGATTTTACCTTATATTTTATATTTATATTTCGTTGAGTAATGTTATCTTTCAATTCTGAGGGTAGCTCATTAATAAGCCTAGGAACCAAGTATTTCGTCGTACGTTCTCCATAAGCCGGTTCTGAGCTATGGCTCGCGTGTATACCTATAGGATGTTTCATTTTGGTTTTTAAATTATCGTTAAAAAATGTCTTAATATATAAAACAAAGACGGGTTTGTTACAACATTTATAACTCAAGAACGGACGTACCGATTTGGCTGAAAATTGGTGGGGAGGTAGCTTAGGCCCAGGAGACGGACATAGGATACTTTTTATCCGGTTTGACCTCGCTTTTTTTTCGCTTTTTTTGGCCGATAAACTATTCTGCCGGCGACGTACACCGGTAGTCCACGTCATTATGCATGAATATGCGCAACTTCTAAAATTATTTTAATTCTTTCGAATAGTGCGACGGGAATTATCTCTCGCTAACGAAATTATTCTGACGGGAGTAAATGCGACGGGAACGGGTGATTTACTCTCTCTTATGTGACGCAAACGAAGTTGCGCGGGTCAGCTAGTATCTACTAATCTCAGTTCCGTCTTCGTGCCTGATTTGCACTCAGGATCCGAATTGCTTTATCGACTCCATTCTGGAGCCATCTGTGTAGCAGATAGCGCCATTACTGTCGTATATCTGCACTAGCGAATTTGCCTAGACTTATATATCTACCTACTAATCTCAGTTCCGTCTTCGTGCCTGATTTGCACTCAGGATCCGGATTGCTTTATCGACTCCATTCTGGAGCCATTACTGTCGTATATCTGCCAATTCTCCCTATGTGTATTCTATATTTTTTGTCAAAGATCCTCTCTTTTCTGATAAGGTCATTATTGATGACAATCATTGACATTTTTTCTCTTCGTAATACATCTACTTAGGCTGAGCGCACATTAGAGCCATGACATCTTGTTCGCAGTATGCGCAGTTTCATAGATTTAGTAAAGAGGCACCTACCTAGTACCTAGTCCTTCTGGAGTTTATCTTGTCAAGTCTTGCCAAGTCGCGCTCGGTCTTAGTAGGGTTAGTACACAGGAACGTGTAAACTCAGGTAGATAAGCAAATAAGCAAAAAACAAGATGTAAAGGCTTAGGTACAGGTGCTCCTACGACCGGCTAACTCAGGACATCACGTTCTCATAATCGCTATCTGTTTCCTTTTCCGATTACCAAAAAGGTTTTACAATTATTTTTAGAATCTCGTTTACCCATAGATTTAGAATTTTTCGCGTTTACCGGTGTTCTAAAGGTTGAAATTTGTTTGACATGCCATTCGAACAGCGTGTGGTAGGTCGTACATAATATGTGCGTTACAATTTCGTAACTTATGTGGTTCACTATAAGGCTAGTATCGCGATTATTCAAGGCCAGGGGAAGCCGTTGACCTCGACAGCTATTTCTTTCGAAACATTTTTAACTAGTACCGAAATTGTAACATAATCGTAAGTAGGTAGGTATGTCGATTTGGAATGGCGATCTGCTTTTGTCACACACGACATTGACAGACACGTTTAATAAATAAGTATATTAATATTAATAGTTTATTTCAAATGCCTGTCTTTATAAACCAAAATAACAAGATGATTAATTTTATAGAAAAATCCTGAACCTTGTACCGTGCCTGAACCAAGGCGGACCAGCCGCGAAGGTGAACAACTGAGTAACTAGGCAATGGTACAGTTTGCACCAATGCCACTACTAAAACACAGCTAAAATTACTCATAGGATAGGTAGGTACGTACATAGCTCAAGTACCTATATATAACGGAGTACGATCGAGTTAGAAACTGCTAAAAGAAATATCTTCTGTATGTTGTATAATGATCCTTAAAATATCTATTACCAAACTTACAACATTCACAAATTAGAATCGTCACTTTTTTAGGGTTTCGTACCCTAAGGGTAAAACCGGGACCCTATTACCAGGGCCTGATTTAGGGTTCCGTGCGCCCTAGGCTAGCTATGAATATGCGCCCTCAGCTGCCACTAATTAAATTACAAGTCCTACCTACAAAAGACACTTTACGTTAGCTGATCCTACGTTCCTAATGGTTATTCTTTGTTAATTTGAAAATAAAATAAAACCCGATCCTGAGACTTCTTATGAACTTATGACCCCTGGTTTACTGAGGAGTTGGGTATTCCGCAGACTACTTGATGCATCAGCCAGTAAAAGCGTGATAAAAATACCATCAAAGTACCTAACAGTGCCTCGGTACATCTTGTTTCCGATAAATCGAACCAGTGAATCCTGATGAAATCCCTTCATAACTCAGGAAGTGAGCTGATGATATGCAAAATTTACGGATAAGAACGACTCGAAAGTCAATGTGCTGGGGATGGGGCGGGCGGCACATTGGCTTTCGAGCATAGAAAACCGCAAAATTGGCTCATCTGTTGGGCTGCTACGATGCCACAGACAGACACACACATACACAGATACTCAGGTCAAACTTATAACACTTCTCGTTTTTCGGCGGGGTTAATTAAATCGTCAGTAATTAGGTAGACGAAATACGAAAGGTACCAAATAAGGTACTAGAGCTAAGCTGAATCCTAGGTGTAAGCTGAATGTAACGGCTTGTTTTGTCCGGGTGATTCCACATCCGGACATTTCGACATAAAACAAGAGATCTGTTGTTTTTCCGGTAATTACATCTATTTCTTCTTCCAAAAATCTTTCCTGACTGTCACGAAATAAAAGAAAAATAACAAACAGTCCTTAAATCTGCTTTAACCTTGCGGTGTCCCCGATATGATGGGACATTACTGATCACTTCGGGCAATTTGTCTACGAAAAAAGTCTACGAAACAGACTTTGTACGCCATCGCAGTTCCTCCCGTGGGTTTGGGTTTTATCTGATTTCATGGGGGGATTCGGGTGTATCGGGGAGGGGAAATAGGTGCTATCCTATTTCTTTGAGGAGTGAAGAGTCACGCCATCTTCCTGATCTGCTTCTGTAAGAATGGCAAGATGACAACTCGCCGTTTTCAGGCCCTCCGTGATGGAGGCGGTTAGTCCTAAGCGTATTGCAGTGTGCGACGAACCCGCCGTCGACTACGGAACTTGGGAGGGAGTTCCTCTCCCGCTGCCTCTATCGCAAATATGACTTGCTCGCAAAAAGACTCAGTGGCGTCCTATTTTCTCCCATTGAAGAGCATGGCTCTCACCACGGTCTCCAGCGTGAGAACATCTACGCCCAGGCCCGCAACGAGGGTGCAGTGCATAAGCTGAGCGTATCCTCGCTGCAGTCACCGTAGTGCTGACACTCGGATGTTAACTTCCGCCGCAGATACTTACTCGTACTGATGCACTCGTGTCCAGTAAGTATCTGTGACATTCGGTAGGTGAGGCTGCGATGGTGCCTTTCCAGCCACTCCTCCATGACCGGTTTCACCTTTTGTACATCACCACCATTTGTACATTCTTTTTATGTTATTTCTTTTTCATTGTTAATTTTTTATTGGTGTACAATAAAGTTTTACTTACTTACTTACTTACTTTCACCGTCTCAACAGTACCGTCTCACACTTCTTTTTATACCACCAAAGTGGCAGACAAGCATACGGCCCACCAGATGCACCTGTGGTCACGCACAAGGAGGCAAAGTCTCTCCTGTCGCGAAGAGGTTCCACACCACCTGCAAGCATGGGATCGTTGACCACTCTCATGGCTCGCCTCTGCACCGAGTCGAGTCGAATAGAAGAACCATTCATTCTGATATTCAGGTGCCCCCGCCCAGCAGTGGCAGCTGTAGGTACTCCATGTGCGGCTGCACTTGCGACTTAAACAGAAGCACTGTTTGCGCCGCAATAAAGTACCGCCGCGTCCTGTTGAGCACACCGAGCGGCTTGGACGCCAGCTTGGCCTTATTCTCCAAATCGCTTCGGAACTGAACGTCACTGGAGATGTCAACACCAAGGATACCTATACTGTTAGATATGGAGAGAGTTGTGCCCTGAAATTGTAAATTCAGAACAGCTGCCGTCAATTACGGCCCTGATGCTTCTACCTGCCAAAAAGCTGGACACCCATTCACTTTGGTTCCTGGGTGCCTTGAACGCGACACGGGTGGAGCTGTCGTATTTACTACCACGCTGCCAGGGAGATGGGCGCAGGAATTTAATTTTAACGCACGAATTTGTATTTTCACTAAATGACCAAATATCGTTATGTGCTACAGTAGTGTTACAAAATGTTAACTAACAATTTAAAATGTGTTGTTAGGAGTTGTTACAATCTGTTAAAAATTGCTAGATGGTTTGTGTGCTCCTTTTTGGAAGCATCGTAAGTCACAACCCCTCGCCGATCCCAACGCCAGGCGCCCCCTTGATCCTGGCGCCCTAAGCTTCAGCTTAGTTAGCTTATGGGTAAATCAGGCCCTGCCTATTACTGACCTCTGCTGTCCGTCTGTCCGTCCGTCATATGAAATTTTCACAGATGATGTAAGTAGGTACTTGCCTATTTCTGTGTCCGCGATAACAACAAATACTTGCTAACAGCAGAAAAAGAAAAAATAACGGGTTTCCTATACTACAAAATGTGATTTATTGCCATTTTTTGGTACAGAACCATCCTTGTGCGAAAGCGACTCGCATTTTGCAGGATTATTGTTCAAAGAAATTATTGTTCAAAATAATTTCTATATGTGGAAGCTTGTTATTAGCGATCTGATAATATTAATTGTAAACTCAATTTATTTTATTAGTCTGTAAGCTTTCTTAATATTAAATAAATAAATAATCAAGTAAGCTGGTTATGGATCACACAAATTTTATCCCATGGTAGAAATCTAACCAAGACCTGAGATCAGCAGTCCATCACTACGCCAACGAGGTTCCTACCTAATCAAATAAATATCTGTCAACATTGGTTTACCGCAAACTGCAGTTACGCATGCCACTGGTTAAGGTTAAATATTTCGGTATAGGCTTCGGATCAACAATACCATTAGATATGTACTTAAGCTACCATGTGCTAAGTATTGGCAAACAGTTAAAATGCGGTAGGTCTTTAGGTGGTTCTCGTTGTTGACTTTGCAGCAGTCAGGTTAATCTAGAGGTCTCCGTCTAGCAGTGTACTGCCATAGGCTCATTTTGATTGATTGATTGAGACCGTGCTCACGGTTTCGGCCATATGGAATTCTGTTCCCGTTCCAGACATTAAAACAAGCCTATCTGCATAGATATAAATACCTTATATAATCAAATAAACCTTATATGTATAATCCAAGCCTTTGTGTTATATAAGACCATAATTTTATCCATGCACTTCAGCCAGATCCATTCAGCCCGTGATGGAGAACTAAGGTTCGTGCATGATGAATGGATCTTTGTAATGGATTTAAGTGGACAAAGGGGTGCTTTTTGCATTTTACACATTGAAATGCCAACCTGGTATGTATTTCTATTTACTACGAGATGAGATGTGGCTGCAATTTTTAAAGCAGACCTTGCCGGGGTCGTCATTTGAAGTAATTGAAGTACAATTGCCAAACAGTGACGTTGAATGTGTTCGATATTTCTTAGTTTTTCAAAATAAACCAGATCAATATTAAGAGCTGATTGCAGTCACATTCTGGTGATACATACCTGCCACACTCACAATAACATTGACGAGAAAACCATGTGGCATAAATATTCAGGTAAATAAAGGTACCTACCTAAGAGGGTGTTAGATGGCAACTGGCCTTTGGTTCGGAGCACTCCGGGGGTCCAATTAACATAACAACACACAAGGGGAAAGTGGTTCAAATGAACGACTCAGATTACTACACTTTTTTTGTTAGATTATTCTGTACTTAGCCTATACATTTATGTTTAAAAAGATAGACAACACATTAACTACCTCGTACAAAAGCAGGAATAACACTAATGGATGTTATATTTCAAAAATGTATGGATGGTAAACGGGACGAAATGAATACGTCGTACATCGGCGGGTGTCTAACATTCTAGGCCACGACTCAGAGACCCGTTTTTGTCTAACTCGACATGAGATTCATTTGATAAGTAGCATTCGTAAATAAATATGTTGATCTCTTCTCATTTATGTAAGTCAGTCAATAACAGAGCAACGCGCGCCTTCCTATGGTCAATAATGATAGCTGAAAATTACATCACATTTTGCAGAGTCTAATTATACAAACTGTTACTCAAAACAAGAAGCCTAGTTATGATAATTATTCTAAACATTTTGTATTAGGTACATGATACATAATCTACATTTACATTTAATGTTGAACACTTTTTTGGTTAGGTAAGGTAATTTTTTTTTTACGCGGGTCATTTTCGCAATTACACGCCGTCATCCCAGCCGCGGGGGCAGCTGGGACGGTGTGTGGGACTCCCGGCCCCGGAAATAGACCGTCCTACCGACTTAACCACCGCGGTGTTCCTCCTCGCCCTGGAGCCGGGCTGAAGGATATCCAAGGATTATTCCCCGAAAGGAAGGAAGGGCCCGACAAGGGTTGCTCCGCACGTCCGGGGCCCTCCTCGGGGAAGCCAAATGGGCGACTTCCCAGAGCTTCCTAAGGAGCTGAAGACTACGACCGTCACCTCCACCGCTATCGAGCGCCACTCTGTAAGCAGAGGAGGTAGAATGCGGCCAGTATATACAAATATACTCTGTTAATGCGGCTGGCGCAGGCGTTCTTTAATGGGAACCCCGGAATACAGGGAAAGTGCCCACCGCCATGTGACCATTGGTGGGCGGGGTCCCCCGACTTTACACCCACGGACAAGAAACAATTGGGGACGCGCAGTGAAGGTGAGTCGTTACTATTCTCATAGGAACTTATTCCGGTATAAAATCACCGCCCCCCTGTGCTAAAATTAGCCAGAGCCGTCCAGCCGTTAGAGAGTGAAAAAAAAAACAACATTCACATGTCTACACATCCTTAATATTGTTAGTCAGATCTAAGACCGAAAGTGGAAATGATTTCACTTTCTTTTTTCCGTGTGGAAATCCTCATGGAATATAAATTTACGTGGTTATATCTTACAAGTTCAAGAGCAAATTCAACAACTTATGTTTAAAGGTCAAGTCTAAACATATTTAGTAATCTGTCGTCTAAATCTAAACTGATCATCGCTAACGATTGGATGAAGAACTTTTATGCAATTCAATGATCGATAGGTAATATCTCATCGGTATAAAATATTATATTACCTACTAGAACAAGGTTGTATAAGTAATAAAAATACCATGCATATTCGCCAATGCACATTATGTACTTATGTCAATAATGAAAATAAATGTTAAACTACCAAAATCGGTACTTATTTAAAATTCCATGGTCACGAACTTAAGTATACCTAATAATAATATAAGTAAGTAGATATACCTATATCATGTCACCGTAAAAGATGGTAAGCGTAAAGATAATTCGTGCCAGGGATGCGGCCGCCGAGCGCCAATCGGAGACAGATGTTATTTTATTGACTACGAAAAATAAGGTGTAGGTACTTATATGTATTTTGTATGTAAGTAAGTATTTATTAATTCCACGAACACTAAATATACCACGGAAGAAGAGCCGACGATAATATTCTCAGAACTACTAAGTACTACATGAGGCGAAGTCTTTGCACATGTTATAAGTCTGTTTGCACATCTTTTTAAGAAATTGCATGCTAAATATGCCACGTGAAATTCAGTGCCAACTGTCAGACTATAGGGAGACAGGTAAGATAGAAAGAAAGAAAGAAAATTTTGTTCAGCCCTTGAGAAACACATACCTACTTAATTACAAAATAAAATAATAGCAAACTAGTTATTACACTACATAGGTACGTATATCTGCAAGCATGTCTGGCACGACTGGTACCTAGCGCTGATTTTCAACCAAGCCCCTTGCGACCCACGCATGCCAGTCAGCCTACTGGTCATCATTACCTTCAAGGTAGAGACGACGTGATTTCAGTTATACTGTGGTTTGAGTATGGCATTACATCACTGATCATTCCCAACACAAAAAAAAAACATTTCAAAAATGCAGTTAAAATTTATGGAGATGAAGTGCATAAAACTATTTTGAAATGTATTACTATCAAGTTCAACGGCCAGCGGGTAGCTAAGTCATTTTGCTGAATATCTGCTGGGTAGGTAGGTACCTACCATATTGATTTAATTAATTGGTATAAAACGCTATAGTTTTATTATAATAAACAATAACTTCTAGGTCACGAAACTAATTTTTCCACATCTCAATCATCCATTATTATTCAACGAGCAAAACACGTTCTAATTACATCCAGCCGAGCAACTAATTACAGTAATTACGAGCACCTTGTGAAGCACTTATGCCTCCATGTCACGGAGCGAGTTTACAAGCTGCAAGGCCTACAAGCTAGCGAGTTCGCAAGCAGCTTGTAAGCTTGAGCTTTTTTGGGTTCTGTACCCAAAGGGTAAAAACGGGACCATCTTCATGAGACTTCGCCACAGTAACTTCGCCATTCCGTCTGTCTATCTGTCTGTCGGTCTCGACTCACGAGGCTGTATCTCAGCAACCGGGATAGCTAGAGAGCTGAAATTTTCTGATTATTCTCTCTCACTCAAATATAAAAACTGGTCATACAGAGTCCATTAAAAGCCACGTAGTGCAAATAATTGTCGGTACGTGTAGAAATTCATCATGGATTTCCCAGGACTTAGGCTGTTTTCTGATTTCTGTGGGGCTGACTTTGGCTACCACCGCGGCTTCCGCTACGGTTAGTATCTACCCTTTACGTATATTTGGTCTTAGCCTGAGAGCATATCGGCAACAAGATGGTCTGAAGACAGGCTACCGCCACAGTATAAAGAGAAAACCTATTTGGATGAGGACGCCCACGCCGATTATCGGCAGCCGGTGTATACGCCGAAAATCGAACCGATCGGATTTTCGATGTAATGCAAGACTTAGTCAGTCGTGTCTCTAATGTGCGCTCAGCCTTTTAGGCTGGTTTTCGGAAAAGGCATTGTTCAAATGTACCTACAATTGCCATAGAAACGTTTAATAATAACGTACCCTTTTACCGTTAGCTACGCGCTGTTCTAGGGAAATGAGTCTACAATCTATGTAAAGTCTGACCACTAGCGGACCATACCGGAATTACAATGAAGACAACATTACTGTACCTACTTAATTCTTCTTTTACCTCCGATTATGATCTTGTATGAGATTACAATTTCTTTTTTAAGTTTTTTAGTAGTAAGATGGGACTTATCTAAAAGTATTGCGAATGTACTGTAAATTGCGGAATAGATTCAAAATCACAAGCTAACCTCGACATACAATTTTCACCGCCGGCTATGATTATCAAAAACTACAACATAACCTGCGACCACGCGTACTAGTTGTCATGTACCTAGATACTTATGAAGAAAATTTCAGAAATCATACAGATCCACCTATAAGAGTGATTCGACCTCGCATTCAGGTCGACTTAATTTACAACTTCGTACATTTATTACGCAAATCGCAAGAAAGGCGTGAAAGTACCTATGAGGAATTATCATTTTTACTATCTACATTTTGGCGACTTAAATCGCTTCATGAGGTGGCTACCCTAACCCTACATAAATGGGTCTCAAGTCCTAAAACCCACACAGTGTTTACCACACCTTGCGGCACCTGCACTGCGCATCCATGGAATGCTGAGTTAATGGTCTCATAACGCTCACCAGATGGAACGCCTGGGATCAAAGAAATGCATGTAAGAGACTTTGAGTTATTATTACTAGTAAGAGAAGATATTATTAGTTCCCATAGGAAGCGGTAACGGGAACAAAATGCCACGCGGGCGAAGCTATGGGTATCAACTAGTAACATCATAATATGAACATAACCACAGCGTTTCTAATGAGAGAGGCCTACGTAAGTAAGGCGATCTATTCGTAACCTAGTACTTAGGTGAGCAAAGTCTTGAACAGGTCTTCATTAATGTCATACTAATCCACAGAATAATTCATAGTACTGGAATACCATATCGCAAATGTCATAAATTTCGGGGCTATGATGGAAAATAGCGATGAATATACACTGCTTTACAACGCTTTTTTTTAACGTGAGCGAAAATCCTTTGTGGATGCTATGCCGGACTCCTACCGACTAAAAAACCCCAACAGTCTACGGTTGGGAGCCCCGGGTAAGCCCTCGGAAGGATGTCCCAGCACTCCCAACTAGTTTCGCAAAGCAGAATCGCATAGAATCATTTCTCGCAATCGCAAAGCAGTTCATTTAATAATAAAGCAGATTTCAGGAAGTAATTGAATAGATACATATTATGTAAAATCAAGCGTTTATTACCGAAGGGGTAGGCAGAGACATATTTTATGCCTACGTTTCACCAATATTAACTTATAGTCCCAAGTAATTGTTAAGATAGCTCAAGAATATAATGCAAATAATATTAAATTATGTAGGAAAAAATTTAACGCTAGTAACTCTACTCTACACTAACACATTCACATTTTGTCTACTGTCTACATAGTCTCTACGTCTACTCTCTACCCTCAGACTTAAAGAATAACATTATGATATTGAGTTCCTACCTCTACATAGGTAGATTTTTTGGATACAATGGCAATGGTACCCACAAAAGCGTGAAAATGTACTGTGGTGGTGCCGCTTCGTAATAATTAGGTCAGTACCTTTTATGTTTATGTTTGTTACTCGTATACAGTCAATCAAAAAGATAATGCGAAAGTTTATTGTATTTTTTTGCCGAGTCCTTTATGCGACATGTGAAGGGAAACCTATTGTTTAGTTCGATGTATATGAATTTTAGCAATTGCACACACGCTTTCCAGGGAAACTGCCTGCGTCACCTCAACCTGCATGCACTAACTACATGAATTGCAATTTCTGAATGACCGTGGGATTATCGAGCATACGTAGCGAAGTCCGTCTCTTAGAAGTGATCAAAGTATAATTTTTTCACAGACATCTTATAATGACTAACTTTATTTCGTATCAACCGATTGTCATTTAAATGGAACTCGCTATGAAAACCATAAGCATCCGAATCAAAAAACAACCTAAACTCCCTACTACATTATCGCACAACTGGAACAGCTCAACGGATTTGGTTCATGATCTTGAGATTGGATCGGATCGGATTTGGTTATTAAGAGCACTAGGAAATTGAGGATTGGCATATGACACGGATGAAGATACGAAATGCAGCTAAATACCAACCTACTTACAGGTAGCACATTTAAATATAAGAAATAAAAAAAAACCGCTGCGCCGACCCGATGGTCTCTTTGATAATTGAAGTCGATTACTTTTTTTTAAACATTACAGTCTGCTGAAGATTCAATGCAGCATGGTGGTTGAGGTCAGAAGTGACAGGGTTTATAATTACGAGCATCCTTCTTTTTTTTAACGTCACTATTACTACTACGGACTAAAAAACTTCACGTAAAGCCCAACAGCCTACGGTTGAGAGCCCCGGATAAGCCCTCGGAAGGAGGTCCCACTAATGTTTAGATCACGACTGAGACCAAAATATCCATGTAATCATTTAACTGCTCAAATGATACCTACTATACTGTGATCGAAACCTTTTGAACACAAGAAACGTTCTTCAGCGCATTATTATCGAAGTTCGTTTTTTGAGTATAAGCTTGACTCGTAGACAACAAAAGTTGTTGTTGATGTAGCTTTTTGCTGTATCACGATATTTATAGGTAATACCTAAATAATAATAATCAATAATGTTTTTATTTCATTGTAATGAAGCACCAATGACGCAAGAAGATGACCAGTGACGTAGGAAGTCCGATACCGGTTTCTTCTCTGTTTATTTTTAGACGGAAATACCCATGTTCGACGGAAATTCGTTTCATCTCACTGCTAGCTACTAGTACCTTCCATCTCATTGTAGGTACTAAACTGACTCTTTTAATTTTCAATGAAAGAATTCAAAGGTTTTCAATAGATATGATTTCGGTCACATTTCTTTGAATATTTTTATTTAACTTCATGTGGTTATGGGTACGACCATCTGCCCCGATGACAGTAATTTCTCGGAAAATATCGAAGTTCAGCCGCATCGCAATACGACGGATCCGGTTCCAACGGGATAGGGTAAAGGCTCAGTGGATGTTGATAGAAGAGAGAAACTAAATAAATTAACTAAAAGAAAATGTATTTGAGTAGGACGCATACATTTTCTTTAAGTCAATTTATTTTGTTTAACTAATGAATGCCTATAGTGTGCTGAATTGCTTACTTACAATTAGTTATACAATTATAAGAAAAAGAGGTACCTGTACAAAGCCGTGGATCTAGGACGATATGGCCTTACCCGCCATGGATAAACCAAGTGAGTGATAGATTATAGAAACCGTAACAAATAATAATAGTAAGTGTATGACTAAGGAACTATAAATTTTATTCAGTCTTGAGAGATAGGCTTAGCACACACTAGAGACACGACTGTCCTAAGACAGACTTTTGCTTTAGGTACATTGAAAATCCGATCGGATCGATTTCGGCGTAAACAATATCGGAGTTATCGGACGTATGGACGTGCACCATGAAACAAATTGGTTACAGACAAATTTGAGACGCCTGCTTCGCAGTTTTATAGGTTTAGTAAAACTTTTCTTGAGACAGTCTTGTCGCCAATGTGCGTTCAGCTTAAGTAACCTTGCCTTTATGTATGTACTTACTTCTTTTTAAATATTCAGCAACATTTCTTATCAAATGTTCAGCAACATTTCATAATATTGCTGAATATTTACAGCTATTGCTTGCTTGTGTTTTTTCATAAATATGATAAAATTGTCCAAAAATCCAGGTCAAGAAATATTTTTTTAGAAAGTTATAGTAGACATATTACACCAATAAACAAATTAAACCTAGACAGTAATTAAGTAACTATAATTATATGTATGTATAGGTGTAATGTTTTTGGTGATAAAAGCTACCTAGGTACCAAGGTAAAATACTTATACGTTTTTAAACTTCAACATAGGTACCTACTTAATTATAACATACATACATATATACATACATACATATGGTCACGCCTTTACCCCCAAGGGGTAGGCAGAGGCATATTATATGCCCACATTTCACCTTTGTATAATTTGTCCCACGAAATAGGTGGTGTGCCGTATTGCCGTGTTTAAAATGGTCAGGCGCAGGTTGTGACTGCCTCTGCTGTTGAAATAAAGCCTTCAACTTAGCTTAATGACTGCCATTTTACTGGCAACCTGGACCAACGGCTTAACGTGCCTTCCGAAGCATGGAAACGCTCAAATAAATGTCACAAAGTGATCACATGGATGGTCACCCATCCATGGACCGGCCATAGTGAAAGGTGCTTACTGCAGTGATCGTTTACAGAGCACTGAGTACGCGGGGCCACGCGCGCTTCTCCTAACTCTAATTATAACGTTGAAAGTTTATTGATTACGTAGTTTGTTATGGCGTTCTCTAAACAATAGGCTTATACTTAGTTACAGAACAGCCTACAGATCATAGGTAGGTTTTTTAACACTGTGGTTACTTTAATAATGTAATATTGTGATTATAAAAGACATAGGTAGGTGCCTAATACCTATTGCTCGACTTGGCGGGGCACTCCCGTGCCTCCAGATTTACGTCGTAAGGATAATAATGCCTTAACCTACCCCTGACGGGATTAAAATGTCGCTACGCTAGATATAAGTCGTTATATAATGTGATGTCTTATAAAACAACCGGACCGGACATATGCGAGTCGGACTCGCCGACCGGGAGTTCCGTACATCTGTCCGTCCAACCGTCCATCCGTCTGTCCGTCAAGTAAAAGAAAAGAAAAGGAAAATATATCTAGTAGACTCGTTGGGAAATATATTTTGATCTACAATTTTTACACTAACTTTATCGTATCACTAAAATTGAGCAAGGTTTTTAAAAAAAAATGCGCTACACTGTGCACAAACGTTTAAAAGTATGCATATAATATTGATTTTAAAATGGTATCATACGATTTAGGTTAAAGTTAAAACGGGTTAAGAAGACTAATGATAAAAATCAACTTACACACATCACACACAAATCTTTTTTTCATAGCATAGCCAAAATTATTATTATTATTTATTTAAAATCTCATTAATCTTGATAATTTATTGCCATTTTGTTGATAAATTCTTCGTTTTCCCAAAAGCGTACCCAAAAAATTAAATAATCCTAAAAACGAGGCCGACCGGCTCATGGAGCATTTCAGCAAAACGAGGCTTGCTGCGTGAGGAGTTAAGTCAACCAAAATTAAGAGGGTAGCATGACATAGAACTAGGTATGAAATTCAGCAAACAATGTTTTTTTAACATGAAGAATATCCTACATGGATGCTATACCGGACTACTACCGACTAAGAACCACACGTATCCTCCTACCTAACAGCCTATGGTTGGGAGTCCCGGGTAAGCCCTCGGAAGGATACCCTCGGACTCCTAACAGACCAACGGCTATCACTGAGGCGCGTCTTTGGGGTGTTGTTCGGGTGTTAATCCGATTCTTCGTGCGTAAATCTCTACTGTCACGCTGTGACGTTAGAGTGGTGAACTGCCCCCTCCCTTACCGTCCTCAGGCCACCGGTAGCAAACAATGGTAAAGTCTAATAATATGACCTCTTAAAGTACGTAATCAAAAACTGAGAAGTATTTTTTGTTTAATTCACGTCACGGCAAGTTTTTATAGTTAGATCTTTTTTAAATAGAACTGAGACAAAATGCTGTCTGCGTCACACACACCGTGTCCGGGCGTCTCTGAAAATCAGCGCTGTCTGTGCCATACGCTGACAGCGTACAGCTGAGAGGCGGCCGTTGCTCTACATAAGTAAGTCGTGTAGTGTTTGTATATAATAATGTACCTATCTATATATTTTAAGATTTTAATTTTTTATTTTTGTTTAGTTTCTTCCTAAATTTACTTTTAAGATTGTTAATTGCCAATTCGTGATCTACTTGTTCGTGAAATATTTCCTTTGTTTTCCATGGCACTACCACTGCTTGGCACTGCCAGTAGTAGAGTTATTAAAGGCATATTTGTACGGAACCCTCGGTGGGCGAGTAAGACTCGCTCTTGTCCGGTTATTGTTGTTAGGCAAAGAAAGTCTCATTATTAGACACTAGCTGATGCCCGCAGCTTCGCCCGCGTAAAATTTGTTCCCGCGGGAAGTTATTCCCGGGATAAAAGGTAGCCCTATGTGCTATTCCAGACTATAATGTATCTCTGTACCAAATTTCAGCCCGATCCGTTCAGCGGTTTGAGCGTGAAAGAGTAACAAACATCCACACTCACAAACTTTGGCATTTATAATATTAGTAAGATTTTCTGATACACCTACACCGGAGTTCATCTTGAATGCCGCAAGCAAGGACAGCAGCAGACAATTAGATACTAATTTGGAGTTAATTGAAACCCAATGATAAACATAATTTTATGAAACAAAATTTCTTGACACTATGATTAAAAATTAAACTCCGATGCTAATTTAGTTTGAGAGTAGCAAAGATTCTAAATCTATGGTTTTTTTTTACGTGAGGGAAAATCCTCAAAAGATAGCTTAGGGCGCGCGGAACCCTAAATCAGGCCCTGTATGCCGGACTCTTACCGAATAAAAACCTCACGTAACGCCCAACAGCCTGTGGTTGGGAGCCCCGGGTATGCCCTCGGAAGGATGTCCCCAACTCCCAACAGACCCACAGCCGCTTCTGCGGCCTCGCCCAGGGGGTGGCTCGGGTGCTATCCCGCGTTTCGGGTGTGCTCCCGCTTCTAAGGGTTGGCGTGCGTGAGTTGCTCACGTCACGCTGCCGTCATGGACCTGCTTCTGTAAGGACGGTGAGCGACACTTTCACTGTCCTCAGGCCCCCGGTTATGGAGGCCGATAGTCCTCGGCGAAGACACGTCGGCGGCGCCCAGGGCGCCGACTGCGGAACTAGGGTGGGAGAGCTCTCTCCCGCACCCGGCCCGCCGCCTCCCTAAATCTATGGTTGTAGGTAATTGGGGTAATAACAAGAGCAATCTAGTTTTAAAAATTTGTCAATCAACCTTTGGGTATGTATGTTGTAACTCTTGTCGTATCGCCTTAGGATAACGTTCAATAAAAGTGTAAGTATATATCTACTTGACATACTAAGCAAATTACAAAATTTGTGCTAAGTTTTGAGTAAATGGGACCAAGGAATATGTACAGTCGGCAAAGGAGGAAAGTATATAAAGCTTTCTTTTTTTATACCACCACGATGGCAGACAAGCATACGGCTCACCAGATGTACCGGTGGTCACCGCAGCCTTTGGACGCTTGCAATACCAGAGGTGCTACACTCGCGGTGCCGACCCTGTAAGAAACTTCTAAAGCCTCTTTTGAGGAACCCCTTACTGTAGGCGTTTGTAGCTTGGCAAAAAGTGCAGAAAATAATGGAGGCGCTACTGTGCTGTATCTATATATCATTATGGCCACGCTTTTGAAAGAATCCGGTTCTTTCCCACCGTCCACCTTCCCAGACCACCTGGGTGTACGGTTGTAATTTTTTGTTAACTACGTTCGGTCGGTCGGTTTTTCGGTAAATTGTATTATACAAATTGTAGTAAGTAATTACTTCATTTATTGATTGATCGATGTGACGATCGATAGATATGTTTCAAAAAAGCCCGCATACATTATGTTTTTCTGAGGTTTCAAATCGGTAGATACACTCATTTTACATGAGCAAATTTCATATGATACAAAATTTTAATAAAAAAAATGAAAAAAACTTACTGATTTACTTACAAATTTAAATTCTTACTTTTACATACCTATTTGCGGAAAGACATCGACTCAATGTATACAAATTAAGAGAGAAAGCGGTGATTTTGAAAATTTTAAAGTTATTTTGGTTTCGGAACACTTATGATTTTATGACACTCGTATTTAAAAAACTTATTATTTTCTTTCCTTGATTAGCGCAACAGGTTTTGGATGCTTTGAAATCATTGCCTAGTACAACATCATTATCAACATCATTATCTTATAAGAGTATGCAGGACATAATTATAGGATTTATAGGTACTACACCAATCAAATAACTATGCCTTTTTTTTAAAGGAAAAATCCATCATGGATGCTATGACTCCTACTGACTTAAAAACCTCACGTAACGGCCAACAGCCTACGGTTGGGAGCCCCGGGTAAGCCCTCGGAAGGAGGTCCCAGCAGACTCCCAACAGACCCACGGCCGCCACTGCGGCCTCGCCTAGGGAATAACTATGCCCCCATAATAAAATCGCAAATTTGATATGTGTTGTATTTCCTCTTGTTTTTGCATCACAAATAACTTGCTCTCAAAAAAAATAAAACAAAAAGATAATAAGGATGACTTATCACAATGTAAGATGATCTTGAATTATGTATTATAATAATATTACGAATAGGTACTATAAAAAATAATGTTACACGATAAAGTTTAAAAAGAGCTGTGTAATTTCTTCGCTAGAGCCAACTCGTTCCGCCAAGTTCAATTGTTGCATAATCAAATAACTGTACATAAAAAAACGTACTTACTTTGATTGTCCGCGGCAATGTAGAGCAAGAGCAACCCAAAAAAATAATACGTGTGAGGCACCTCTCTCGCGCACCTGTCGCAGTGGACTGATCACCAAACTTACCGCAAACCACGCAGCCTCGCAGATAAACGCATTCTTATAATAGTAAATAAACATGAGCAATAAAACTTTTTGCAAGAGATTATCCAAATGGTTTAGGACAGAGCGACAAACTAGTCGCGCGACTAGTTGAGAGTGCGTAGGCATAAATAATCAAAGAATTATGCCAATTTTTGAATCTTGGAAGTAAAGTAAACAAGAAAAACCTGCAGAAATAGGCAGAAAATCACGTTTGTTGTATGGAAGCCCCCGTTATCCGTCCCTTTTTTAATTTTAGTATTTGTTATTATAGCGGCAACAGGAATACAGGTGAAAATTTCAGCTCTCTAGCTACCACGGTTCTTGAGATACAGCTTCTCGACAGACAGATAGAAAGACAGACAGACCAACAGACAGACGGACGACGAAGACTCATGAATAGTGTCCCGTTTTTTTCCCTTTGGGTACGGAACCCTGATAAGTGTCATTCCTAAAATAAAATTCTTCTACTAAATAATCACGCACTTACCAAAAGAGACCTTGACCTAGACAGGGTTGCCAGAAAGGTACTTAGACTCCAATTGCCTAATGCGACTAGTTAAAATAATAAGTAGTTGAATGAAAATGTGCCCTTGAACATTTGCGGAAGGATACAATGTTTCGAAACCCCAAAGGTTTTACATCCCCGTTAGTTGTAGATATCAGATGACAACTGGTCTCTGGGCTAGCCGCAACACTTTGGTTATACTGTGCTTTGGTCGATATGACACAGGAAGTACAATGGAAAGTGGTAAATTTTATCGCACAGTGCAAAGTGGGTCGAAACGGCTATTTAAGGGACATTAGATTTTTTATTCGAATTCCAATAAAACAATAATGTCTTTCGACAGATCTCGTCATTCTGATGAGTAATTAATATTAGCGTTTTCTCCAAAAAGTGATGGTTCCACTGGAAAATAATATTTTCTATTTTTGATGTACGGAATGAAACAAAAGCTTCTAAAATTTGGCCAAGACTTAAGAGTTCTCGCTTTGAAACTACTTTTGTCTTAGTATTTGGCACAAGTGTTGGTTTCGGACTTTGTGTGTTTTCTATGTATAATATGTATGTATTTACAAATATATAATGTATGTATGTCTATCAGTCGTCTAGATCCCACATCACAAGCTTCTACTAGCTTAATTTGCTACAAATTCTATAAAGGTGAATATAATATGACTCTGCCTACCCCATCGGGGATAATGTCTTGACAATATGTATATAAAGCTAATATCAACTGACCCCTACCTGGTAAATTATTTAATTAAAAAGTGGTTTTATCATAATTTGCGTTAATTCAAAGATTTTTTAATTATGTATAATTGTTTTTTGTTTATGTTTAGGTACGTTAATTATAAGCATTTTAATTTTATTCAGTTTCTGTATCTACGTTATTCTACTAATATTATAAATGTGAAAGTTTGTGCAGATCTTTGGATGTTTGAATGTTTAGTTGTTTGGATGTTTGTAACTCAATCACGCTCTAACGGCTCAATGGATCTGGAATAACACATAGGCTACTTTTAATCCCGGGAAAATCTTCCCACGGGAAGCGGGACGGGAACCAAATTTCACGCGGGCGAAGCCGCGCGCATCAGCTAGTTATTAATAAAAAGTACTTTTTCATCTTACTGGACCTCATAACTTTTGGACGGGAAATTACAGGTGCGCACAAATAGCGTAATAGTAGAGTCAATAAGTCAACAATTTGTTTGGTAGCGCCATCCCAGTCGCGGGAGCAGCTGGAACAGTTGGTGAAGTTCGATCCAGTGATTACTATGTACAGTATACATCGGGTGAGCCGTGAGCTTGTGTGCCACTTTATTGGAATAAAAAAAAGAAAGAACATCATACATGGCACTTTCTTAAACCATCAATTTTAGTTCGACATCGGTTCTTTCAGATTTATTTTAGTTTAGTATATTCACTTGATAGATATGTAAAGCCTGAAGTAAAATACACGAACCGAATGGTTTGAAAAACAAGGCTTCGCTTTTGTTACTATGTGCCTGATAGCAACTGTTACAGAACGATCATTTTCGCCTTGTACTCAGTGCTAAAGTTCAAAATAAAACGAGAAAAGAAGGACTACGAATTTAAGCTATGCTAAATTGTACTCTACTTTAATTTTAAATTTTTCGAATAAAAGGTGAATGCGCCTCACGCTTTTACAATCAAATATTATAGTTAAAAGCACATAGTTTACACTTCAGCCTAGAAATAGGAACAACTTGAACGATCCATAATTTATTTTTGGTTTTTACGTGCATTTATAAAAGCGTGTTTTTTAAACTCTTAAATTATTTTAAACTGTTTAGTCCTTTAAAACTTAAATATTATTAATATTCTATTCATATATTTCAAGTTGGTAAATGAGCCTGCATCATCTCCATTCTCCATCTCCGCCAGTGCGTCTGTATTGCTTGTTGTTTTAGATGTAAGCTTAGAACAATCTAAGTTTTCAATCTGGAGACCACTAAGAGTTTGTACTCTACTTAGGGCCACATATGCCTGTCCAGCCGCAAAAGTACGGAACTCTAACCATTGCACGGTTTACCGTGTACGGTAAACCGTAAAGCTGTAGCTTTGCATCATAAAATCACTGGGAGCATGCGCCTTTCCACCGTGCCTTAGCTGTACTTGTCACTGTCGTTTCCGTAATTAACTTTGATGGACGGTATGTCGGTATGACGGTATGTTCACCCTCATGCCATTCAGCCCTCGGCACTTTTCTCACCCTGGCTAGGGTGGGATATTTAACAACCAACTAGTCTATTTACACATCATGTAAAATATAATATCAATATTATTCTATTTACACTATCCATGTACAGGTCCCTATGTCAATATTTACAAGACAATAATACAGGCTGAATTTTTCAAAAGGGATTGGATGGCCAACTCCGATACTATAAGGAATAGCGAGATGCTGAATGAGAATGCTCAAAGGAGTCACGAGCCCGATTTTGATAAAACTTAAAACGTCATCATTAGATTTTTAAAAACCAATAATCCTAGCCGGGAATGGAACACGTTGATTTTAAAAAAATAACAACACACTATATTATTACACCATTCGCTAGTGTTGCTATTATGGATCTTATTCTGGGAGGTAATGACATACGTCAAACTAAAGGAAATAGCTCATCTTAAACAAAATACATTTTATTTTTAACCGACTTCAAAAAAAGGAGGAGGTTCTCAATTCGTTTGTATGTATTTTTTTTTATGTATGTTAAGCGATATTTCCGTCAATTATAGACGGATTTCAAAATTTCTTTTTTTGTTGAATAGGGTTTACTTTTGAGGTGGTCCCATTTTCACCAGGTCAGGATCTGATGATGGGATCCAGGAGAAGACGAGGGCAACCAACGAAAATTGTAGGGGCAACTAGTGCGCATGTTAACTTTTTAATTAAGTGCTTTAATGTTTTACACTTTCATGAAGGTCTGGAGTCGACCTGATGATAGAGTCGAAAGACAGTCGAGGGCTTTCCTTAACAATTTACAGCAGTTACCTTGTGTTTGGGCTTAATTGTTTTGTATTGATGAAAACTTTACACCTAGATTGATAGATCCGACTTAAAAAAAAAAAGGAAGTTCTCAATGTTTTATGTATGTTCACTGATATTTCGTCAATTATAGACGAATTTTAAATCTGCTTTTTGTTGGATAGAGTTCACTTCTGAGGTGGTCCCAATTTCACCAGGCCTTAATCTGATGATGGGATTCAGAAGAAAACGAGGGCAACCAACGAAAATTGTAGGGACAACTAGTGCGCTTGTTAACTTTTGAATTAAGTGCTTTAATGTTTTACACTTTCTGGTCTGGAGTCGACCTGATGATAGAGTCGAAAGACAGTCGATGGCTTTCTTTAACAATTTACAGCAGTTACCTTGTGTTTGGGCTTGATTAATTTGTATTGATAAGAACTTTTACCTAGATACCTATATATATTTTTCGATTCACCCATCACTAAAAATAATGAAAAAACATTTTTCAATAAAAAATAAAACCGACTTCAAACAAATCCTGAAAAATAAAATTTACTTAGCGCAAAGTAATATGTATTTTGATTTATCAGATTTTATTCAATATAATATTGAAGTTGGTGCCATGAATAATACCTAAGTACATAAAACTATGGGTTTACTTGGCGCCGACTTCAATATGATATTGAATAAAATCTGATAAATCAGAATACATATTACTTTGTGCTGAGTAAATTTTATTTTTCAGGATTTGTTTGAAGTCGGTTTTATTTTTTATTGAAAAATGTTTTTCTTACGTTATGTTGTTCAAAATGTAGGCCATTGTTTTCAATAGATAGCTGGATTCCAGACCTCTTACTGCTTTAAATATTACAATGTTATTGATTTCATTTAGAATATTCTCCAAATAACGTTTAAAGTCATCAACTGCATCATACGTGTCTTTGTAAATTTTGTTTTTGACATATCCCCAGAGAAAGTAATCTAAGGGGGTAAGATCCGTGGATTTCGTTGCTAAAATTAAAATCGAGATTATGTTCTACTTTAAAATTTCACCAGCCTACGAGAATCATATTGTGCATAATTTAAAACACGGAATACCTAGTTACGATCTTTTCTGAGATTTCGAACGAAACAAATTATGAATAAAATTAATATTTCATGAGGGACCTACGCGAAATATTAATTTTATTAAAATTCCAAACTTTCCTTAAATTTGCAGTATATCATTACTTCGCAGAATTTGATCCTTAACAGCGACACTATCGTATGGTGTAATGATATAGGTTGTGTTTATTTTTTCAAAATCAACTGGTTCGATTCCCAGCTAGGATAATCGGTTTTTCCAAAATCTAATGATGATGTTTTATTTTCATCAAAATCATTTAATTTTCATCATTTTTCGCTATTCCTTATAGTTCCGGATTTGGCCATCCAATCCCTTTTCAAAAATTCACCCTGTATAATGGGTTTGTTATAACCTTCAAACCTAATCTAACAAATCCAAATTCAGTTATGATACGATGTTCCATCATGAAGATCCAGTTCAAATCTTCCGGCTCCATCATCAGATCTTTTCGACACCTAATCGTGGTCAAAGTTCATTAGAACATTTTTGTAAAAATCCAAACACAGCTTTAGTATGATTAGATGTTACGTCATGAGGTTACAGTGCATATCTTCTGTCTCCATCATCAGATCAGTTAGACAGTAGGTACTATTATTGTATTGTCATCAGAACTACATAGGGACAGCTGCCGATTTTCATGACGCTACGATCCTTGGAAGATGGTTAAATAAGTGTCCTTAGATTCCGTTACATTGTAATAGCACTGTATAACAACATATATTTATACTGTGGTAATAGTTACATACACGACGACATAATAAAAGCGTATTAAAAATGTCAATTTGGCACTGCTTTGAGCTGCGAGTCAGGATTGCGAGGTCGTCTGCAAACGCCAGGATGGACTCTGTATATTTACCATTTATTTTAAACCTTTAAACCGATACCCACTTTTTTTATTTATTTTTTATTTATTTATTTATTAAGTATACACACAATATACACAATATAAAATAACAAGTTACACCCATAAAACCCACAAGGGTTTATCCTGAGTGTGAGTGTACATTTTAGTTATCATGCTTCATTCACATATGTTATGTTCTAATCAAAAATTCAGAATTACGATAGTTAATAAGTATTAACAATGAGTTGCACAAAATTCGCTGATAACAAAAATAGTGGGTAGGTGGCACAATATTTCGAGCGCAAACCGGTCGATACAACATTTTGTCCGACGGGCAGCAGTATGAAAGTGAAAGTTCGCTATTCAGAATGATTAAGTATTAGCAGTTTCTTTAGTTTTTCTTAAATTATACTAAAACTTTTATTATTTTATTTCTATTTTCTTTTCTTTTTGCTTAATAGAATTTAAATTGAAATTACATTTCAGTATTTCGTAATTAAATTTCTGTTATATTTCATAGAGATTAAACGATAAGAATACAATTTATTACTATTATAAATATTCGGAATTGCATTTTTTTTTATATTATACTTATTCTCATGAGTAATAATACTGTCTATCAAAATATTTATTACTATATTGAATATACATTTCAAAAAGCTGGTCGTCAGACCAGCTGCTGAATTTTTTCCAGCCACCTAGAGGCCTTCATCATGGATCAAGCAGGAACAATGGCTGCGAGGAATTTGCGAAGGTATTGCCATCGCACAGAATCGCACTACGGACAACCGCGTACAGTGTGATAAGGATAGCTGTAGTCACAGTATAAATATGTTCTTTAACCAATAATGTAGCTCCCTACAAACGGACGAAGCGCAAGCTATACCTACGATTCTCGTTTTCGGCAGGCCTTTCAGCACGCAAGCAGCGTCCGCAGTCGCGATTGTGCCGACTAGACGAATGGACGGTGTGTCGTTTTTTAAATAGTAACCGCGCGTGTTTTATTTACTAAAAATATTTAATGTGACAACTAGAGTCTATTGTGCTTGTTTTGGTTGCATGAATTCGTCAATAACGCACCCAGAGATAACGTTTTTTGGATTACCTGGAAACTCCGAAAGGTAAGACTATAAATTATATATATAATAGACATTTGGGTTGGGTAGGTGAGCCCGTTCTTGAGTTATAAAATTACAACGAAAAGTGGCATTGATTTTTATATATACTGGTTGAATTTATAGTCGTTTTGGAACGGAAAGGTTTAGGCCCAGTTTCGATAACAGAACCGATCGGCACTGTCAATTTGAAAATCAACAATAAAACATTACGAAAATGTCAAAATCTACATCGTTTGCCAAAATCAAAACGAGAACACTTGGTTATTCCTTTAAATTTCACGAAATACGTTTACTACGATTTTCTACTACAATTTTTCATTCAATGTCTAACGTTCCAATCAGTAACAAGAGTCACCGCGCCGGGAAAATTCGACCAATCACAACGCATGAACGCATCGGTCCACGTGGACTCGTTGCCAAGTAACGTCGGTAGGTACTCGACTAGTTACGTCTTGTAGGTAGGTAAATACGCTCGGCCGACCGCGCCGCCGACCGGCGACCGCGGCGCGCAGTTCGACTATAACTCGCACGCAGTATTGTCGTCGCGATCGACTTTTATTTGTGGTCGGAAATAAAACGATTAGTTTACACTCGAGAGTACGAATCTCGTGATGAATTACGCAGTGCGATAGTGGACGCCTTTGAAATAGTGAAAAGTGACAGAGACACATTGAATAAACTAAAAGACAATAGCCTAAAACGTGCCCGTTTGTGTATCGAACGTTCTGGACTCCATTTTGAGCAGTTGTTAAGGTACAGGGAAGTGTAAATAAACTGTGAATAGGTAGGTCTAGGTATTTAAGTTGATTATTTTGTAAATAGCTCCAATTTTTTAAATACGCCGGAAATACTCCCTATTTGTTCGTGTTTATTTTCATTATTATTACATAAACCTTATTAATTCACCGTAAAATAGAACAATATTAAAGTATTTCCGACGGTCCTAAGCCCGCGTAAAGTATGAAGGAGAAATTGGAGTCCTTTATTATTATCTAAGTACCTATTATTATCGAAACGATGCATTCCGCCAATGAACTGATCACATGGAGACACGCGCCGCGGCGTAGTAGGTACCTATGGGTTTCGGAGTTTCATTCATTGAAAAGTTCAATGAATAATCGAAGCGCTACTAATGTTTCAACTCGAACGAGTGATAAAGATTACATAGAAGTCATTTTTTTATTATAACCTGCACAGCTGTTTTGACACTCCGAAATGGTTCCATTATTGATTCCGAGTAACCCCCTCTCGGGTCCAGAACGACTATAAATTCAACCAGTATAGATATAGGTATTTCGATAAATATTATGTTGAAATGGACAGAGGCAGGCTGTGTAGCTTCCTGAGGTCACTCTTGCGAGGGCGGCTTACCCGTAGCTTCCAACCGTGGGCATTAGATTGGGAACGTGTGGTTTTAGTAAGTAGGAGTCCGGCATAGCATGTAGGATTTTCCTCACGTTAAAAAAAATGCTGTTTAATTTCCTGCTGTTACAATTGTCCAAACTGCCCATTAGGCCTTCAACTAGGCTTAGCGACTAACATTATTTTTAGTGGCACCCGAAACGCTGTGGGTTTGAGTCCCGAACCGGATCAAATATTTCTGTTTATGTATAAAGTTTTTAAAATTCAATTAAGTTGTATAAAATTCTTAGAAGTTAGACTACTACTCGTACTGATCAGTTCAAGTAGTAGTTTAACTTCAGTATGGTTACCATAGTCATGTTGTGCCTATAGTTGTTGGTACAATGTACAATCACTTTACTTTTAGAAAGTTCAAGTTACTTTCTGGTATAGTCTTACTTCGATTTTAGTCGAATCCGCTATTAATATCATAAGGTTACATAGCAAGCTAGAATAATTTAAACTATAATTATTATGGCATTGTATCACAAAAGATGAAAAAATAAGACCCTTCAAATGTTGGTTTTTTTAAATTATTTTCCTTAACTTGGATCCATTACATCAAAGTATAAAGTTGCCTATTAAAATGTCCCGAACGGCCATCATTCTTGCAGAACCCGTGAACTAAATAAAAAAACGGCCAAGTGTGAGTTGTACTCGCGCACGGGGGGAGGTATCCGTGCCAAAAATCAGCAAAAATCACGCTTGCTGAATGAGACCCCTCGTAAATATAATTGCTAATTTTAGTAGGTATTTCTTGTCATAGCGGCAACAGCATACATCATCTGATTCTGAGAAAATTTCAGCTGTCTAGTTACCACAGTTTCTAAGATGAAGCCTGAAGACGAACAGACGGACAGCGAAGTCTCATTAAGCGCGTACCTTGTTACCACCTGATAAAAGACTTTTCAGTACTTTTTTCAGGCGGCCAAAGAAACGATCCATCAACGTTTGTTTCATGCCTGTTTCAGCAATACCTAATGCCTGCGACATACCAAACATACCATTTTTGCTTTTTGTATACGGAACCCTGAAGAGTATCGAATAAAGTACAAACATAATACGCATTTTATTCTATGTGGCATCGCAACCATTAATCATTGTAACCAGAGCGTGAAACAGCGAAATCATTAGAGCCCGGCCGCTCCTAGGTCACAGTATAAATATGTTCTTTAACCAGTATTGTAGCTCCCTACAAACGGACGAAGCGCAAGCTATACCTACGATTCTCGTTTTCGGCAGGCCTTTCAGCACGCAAGCAGCGTCCGCAGTCGCGATTGTGCCGAGTAGACGAATGGACGGTGTGTCGTTTTTTAAATAGTAACCGCGCGTGTTTTATTTACTAAAAATATTTAATATGACAACTAGAGTCTATTGTGCTTGTTTTGGTTGCATGAATTCGTCAATAACGCACCCAGAGATAACGTTTTTTGGATTACCTGGAAACTCCGAAAGGTAAGACTATAAATTGATTTTACTTAAGTACTAATTGGTACTATACTACTAGTTGTCTAAAGTTAAACAAAGTGATTGACACGAGTGAACTAGGTAGTTACATGAAGTAGGTATGTTTGTGTTTAAAACTAGACTTGTGCTTGCTCAGTCAGTGAACGGTGCGATCCAATATAGTACAATATCCAAAAAAAAACTAGTTCAGAACTCTACTAAGTACGTGTAGGTAGTACATTTAGTTCCGTTGTCAGTTCGTAGTTATTTAATTGAGAGTAGAGAATGCAATACCGGGATCCCGAAATACCGGGATCCCGCAGTATTTTTGCGGGACCAGTCCCGCACGTAAATCGTGCGGGATCCCGCGGGATTAGCGGGATTGTGAAAAGGTAAACGCCATGTGTTATTCTGTAAGCGGAAGCGCGCAAACTGATTCCGGTTGAGAAAGTTTTTTGTAATTGTGACGTAATATAACCTAATAACGTGGGTATTTATTTGATTTTAGTGATTTAATCAAGGAGATTTGACTTTTCTTGTCCTATAAAAGTATTCAATAACATTTGGTTTGGATAGGTGAGCCCGTTCTTGAGTTATAACATTACAACGAAAAGTGGCATTGATTTTTATAAAGATAGATTTACGTATATCCGCTTAATAATCTCAAAACAAAAGTAATATTAAATAATTTATTTTTCCTTGTGGCCCCGCGGACTCAGTGTTCTGTAAGAGATCACTGCAGTAAGTTACATTTACTATGGGCAGTCCTTAGATGGGTGACCACTTTGTGACATTTATTTGGGCGTTGCCGTGCTTCGGAGGGTAAGTTAAGCCGTTGGTCCCGTTTGCCGGTAAAATGGCAGTTAAGTCAAATTGAAGGCCCGGCTCGTCTCATCTCACAATGTCCTTTCTCGAAATGTCCTTTCTCATTTTGTCCTTTTCTCGAAATGTCCTTTCACATAATATCCTTTCTCAAAATGTCCTTTTCCCAAAATGTCCTTTTCTCAAAATGTCCCTTTCTCCAAATATGTGCACTACAGGATTAACCCCGCTCAATTCAATTTGATAGGTTAGGTTAGGTTAGCTAACCTATCCAATCGTGAATTGCGAAATCGCAAAGCGGGGTTAATCCTGTAGTGCACATATTTTGAGAGAGGGACATTTTGAGAAAAGGACTTTCGCGAAAAGGACATTTTGAGAAAAGGACATTTCGAGAAAAGGACATTTTCGGAAAAGGACATTTTGAGAAAGGACATTATGAGAAAGGACATTTCGAGAAGAGGACATTATGAGATGAGACCATATGCCTCGTCCTGCCTACTACTTCGGGGATTAAGGGGTGACTATTTTTCAGTTCTAGATGGATGTATGATACAGAATTCTATTCTTTTCTCAATGACTTTCAGAAATATGCGGGATCCCGCATACACCGGGATCCCGCGGGACTGAGATCTCTCAGTCCCGCAAATACCGGGATTACAATCTTGTTGCGGGATTGCATTCCCTAATTGAGAGCAATGATTTAGGTATGTTTCAAGAGTATTCATTTCTTTGTGGATGACCGATGTTACAGTACCTACACTAAGCACCGTATGACTTTGATTGACAGCATTTTTGTTACCTTTGAGTTTTATTACACGCATAGAGACAAATTTGAACTTCCAAAATTTAACACAAATTGACAATGTACGAAAAGTACTAGTGTACTAGAGACTGACTAGTACTTTCAAAGCGAAAGATAGTTTTAATTTTGTAAATCAAAAATTTAACGCAATGATTATAAAGATTAGAATTCCGTGATTCTATCACTGACGAAACATGTGATGAGTCGATTATTATTGTCTACGCCGCTTACTCGTTTTCAAATTTCTATACCAGTCTCACTCAATCGTTAGTAGATAACGGGCGCTGCGCCGCCACGCCGCCGCCCCGCGCTGCCAGCCGTTGCGGGGATATTATATTATTACTCACAAAGTATTCTTTTGTTTAAATAAAAAAGGTTCATATTTACTCGAAATGAAAGCCGGTTGTCAGGAAAACGACAATCCTTAATACAAATTGAAGGCCTTGTGGGCAGATTGAAAAATTTCAAAATTTTACTGCATTAGGCTCACTATCTATAACGCGTACGTAAAACTATAAGGTAAAATGTGGGCGTATACTATGCCTCTGCCTACACCTTCAGGGATAAAGGCGTGACTATATGAATGTATGTATGTACATATTTACAATCGCAATACTAAATAGAAAGTCAAAGTAGGCACATATTATTAAAATGCTGTAGGTGGGCAGCCCTATCGCATGCTTACGTACCGCGCGGCTGTAGGCATTTATTTCTAAAATCCGTGCGAGTCAAACTACAGTATACAGTGCCTAGGTGGACCACTTATTGATTTTAGGTACCTACCGGCGCTTTTGATATTTGCCGCCAAGATAGAACTGCAGAGTAATGAACCAAATGCACAGTATAAATATATATTGTTTAACCAGTATTGTAGCTCCCTACAAACGGACGAAGCGCAAGCTATACCTACGATTCTCGCTTTCGGCAGGCCTTTCAGCACGCAAGCAGCGTCCGCAGTCGCGATTGTGCCGAGTAGATGAATGGACGGTGTGTCGTTTTTAAAATAGTAACCGCGCGTGTTTTATTTACTAAAAATATTTAATATCACAACTAGAGTCTAATGTGCTTGTTTTGGTTGCATGAATTCGTCAATAACGCACCCAGAGATAACGTTTTTTAGATTACCTGGAAACTCCGAAAGGTAAGACTATAAATTGATTTTACTTAAGTACTAATTGGTACTATACTACTAAGTAGTTAACTAAAGTTAAACACAGTGATTGACACGAGTGAACTAGGTAATTTCATGAAGTAGGTATGTTTGTGTTTAAAACTAGACTTGTGCTTGCTCAGTCAGGGAACGGTGCGATCCAATATAGTACAATATCCAAAAAAAAAACTAGATCAGAACTCTAGTACGTGTATAGTCCGTTCACAGTTTATTTACCTCTCACAGATCGTTTTCTGTATGTTGGTATTGCAGTAAAGTCCCCCTATGAGTGCCAGCTTAAGACATTTTGCCGCGTAATAATGGAGATTGAAAGATGTAAACGTTTGCACTAACAATTATTTTTTAATGTAAATATCTAATTATCAATATACATAACTTTAATAAACACGTGATTTTGATACTATAAGATTGTACTTAACTTTTGTTTTTATTGATATGGATATTTAAAAAAGACACTGATTACCATCAGCAAGGACGGCGAAGTTACTCCTTCCACATCTCGAATAATTTCCGCGCCCGAAAACGGCAACAAAAAAGAAAATAAGTTTCGACTTTACGGTAAGAGTACATGGGATAAACAAAATCTTAGTATGGTAACACGAAAATCACGCAAGCCAACATCAGCGCTAGAGGTAAATTAACTATGAACGGACTATAGGTAGTACATTTAGTTCCGTTGTCAGTTCGTAGTTATTTAATTGAGAGCAATGATTTAGGTACGTTTCAAGAGTATTCATTTCTTGGTTGATGACCGATGTTACAGTACACTTAGCACCGTATGACTTTGAATGGCAGCATTTTTGTTACCTTTGATTTTTATTACACGCATAGAGACAAATATGAACTTCCAAAATTTAACACAACATGACAATGTACGAAAAGTACTAGTGTACTAGAGACTGACTAGTACTTTCAAATCGAAAAATAGTTTTAATTTTGTAAATCAAAAATTTATCGCAATGATTATAAAGACTAGAATTCCGTGATTCTATCACTGACGAAACATGTGTGATGAGCCGATTATTATTGTCTACGTCGCTTACTTGTTTTCAAATTTCTATACCCACTCACTCAATCGTTAGCAGATAACGGGCGCTGCGCCGCCACGCCGCCACGCCGCCGCCCCGCGCCGCCACCCCGCCGCCTCGCGCCGCCAGCCGTTGCGGGGATATTATATTATTACTCACAAAGTATTTTTTGTTTAAATAAAAAAGGTTCATATTTACTCGAAATGAAAGCCGGTTGTCAGTAAAACGACAATCCTTATTACAAATTGAAGGCCTTATTGGCGGATTGAAAAATTTCAACTGCATTATGCTCACTATCTATTACGCGGTAGGTACGTAAAACTATATGGTAAAATGTGGGCGTATACTATGCCTCTGCCTACACCTTCGGGGATAAAGGCGTGACTATATGAATGTATGTATGTACATATTTACAATCACAATATTAAATAGAAAGTCAAAGTAGGCACATATTATTAAAATGCAAATAAAATAAATAAATAAAATAAAATAAAATTTATTCCCTCTGAAATTTTTAAAAAAAATATTTAGGTTTGTCAAAATTTTTGTGACTCTACCAGGGGTTCGGAAATACTACAGACTGAGAAGAACACCCCAAGAAACTCAGTCTGGTCCCTTCTCTTCTAGTATCTTAGTATCTAATACAGTTTTTTTTTATGTAGAAAGGAGCAATTCGTGTCACTGCCAGGCAGCCTTGTCTTCTAGAAAGTCTTTAATGCTATAATAAGCTTTCTGGCACAATTTAAGTTTTATTAGTTTTTTAAATTTATTAACTGACAAACCTGTTATGGCTGTCGGCAATGTATTGTACATTCGAATACAATTGCCCGCAAAAGAATTGCTTATTTTATTAAGCCTAAATCTAGGTACAGCCAATTTATTCTTATTTCTTAAGTTTAGATTATGGATATCACTATTTTTAATAAATTTACTGTTATTTTTATGAGTATATAATAAGTTTTCATATATGTACTGTGAATACACAGTAAGTATGTTGATATCCTTAAACTTTTCTCTTAATGACTCCCGAATCCCCATACCATAGATAGCCCGGACAGCCCTTTTCTGCAACACAAAGATAGATTCGATGTCGGCAGCGTTACCCCATAATAGTATGCCATAGGTCATGACACTGTGGAAATAGCTAAAGTAGACAATACGCGCTGTTCTAATGTCTGTCAGTTGTCGGATCTTTTTAACGGCATGGGCTGCAGAGCTCAGTCTGCCCGAGACTTTCTCGATATGAGGCCCCCACTGCAAGTTGGAGTCTAACTTTATGCCCAGAAAGACAGTTTCATCGACCAATTCTACTTGATCATCCCTAATCTTAATACTGGTGTTAACGAGCCTAACATTTGGCAAGGTGAATCTAATACATTTTGTTTTAGTTTCATTTAACAATAAATTATTTGCGTTAAACCAGTGGACTACCCTAGAGAGGGCATTGTTTACTTCGTCAAGATCGCGTTGTCCACGTTCAACTTTAAATATTAAAGATGTGTCATCAGCAAACAAAACTACCTCGTGATCGTCTCTTATAAGGTGAGGGAGATCATTTATGTACACTAAAAATAGAAAAGGTCCCAGAATTGAACCCTGAGGCACCCCCATTGTTACAGCAGAACCATGTGACTGTTTACCATTTATAACTACTTTCTGTACTCTATCTCTTAGGTAAGAACTAATTAAATCCAAGGCCGTCCCCTGGATCCCATAATGATCAAGTTTTTTAATTAAAGTCTGATGCTGGACGCAATCGAAGGCCTTAGATAGGTCGCAGAATACACCATAAGCATCATACGACTCCTCCCAGGCCTCATATATATACTCTAATAATTTGATTCCAGCATCCGTGGTAGACCGACCGCGCGTGAAACCGAATTGTTTGGTATGGAATAGTTTATTTGTATTAAAATGATTTTGCATTTGATTAAGCATTACCTTTTCAAAGATTTTACTAAACGTGGGTAGTACAGAAATAGGACGAAAATTGGACGGATCCGAGGTGCTACCCGATTTAAACAGAGGAGTTATTTTACTAAACTTCATTAAGTCAGGAAACACACCACTATCAACACAATTATTAAATATTATTGATAATTCAGGAGCAACCATTTCAATTAACGAATTAACTAAATGTACAGAAATTCCCCAGAGGTCAGCCGTTTTCTTAATATTTAAAGATTTAAAAGTTTTTATGATAGTGTGTAAACTAATTTTACTGAATTTGAATATTTCATTACAGCAAGGAACATTTGCTTTTAACAAGGATTCTGCTATTGGGGTAGAAGAACCTAGGGTTCTGGTCAAATCTACTGGAATACGAGAAAAAAATTGTTCAAATTCGTTAGCGACTTCGGCATCTGTTGTAATTATGTCACCATTTACTTTAAGTTTAAAATTATTATCATTTGATTTTGCTTGGCCTCTTTATGCGTTAATTATTTTCCAAGTAGATTTAACTTTGTCTACACTATTGATAATTTTATTACTTATATACTTTCTTTTGGCCGCTAAGCAGTCTGCTTTAAACTTTTTTGAATAAGTTTTAACATAATTTAGAAATTCATCTGTTCTATTAAGCTGTCTTTCTGAGTATAGTTCATACAGTTTTAATCTACTTTTATGTATATCCTTAGTGGCCCATTCACTGAAGGCTGGCCTGTCACCGATTGTGACTTCCTTAGACTTGAATATGGAGTTGAACTCATTGTAAAAGGAATCAAAAAATAACTTATACATTACATTTGGATCTAAGCCAGTGTCTAAAAATGGAAGTTTATTGCAAAGTCCAACTCGCATACGTTCCAAGCGGCCACTAGTTACTGGTCTACATAATATTTTACGTCTTTTAACTTTTTCTCTTGTGATCTTGAAAGATGCTATTTGCCCAGTATGATCTGATTTTATCTTATTTATAATACTCTTACTTTCTGGCAACATATCACTGTATATATTGTCCAGACAAGTAGCTGTTGTATCACAATATCTAGTAGGCTCTAAAAATAAGTTAGTGAGATTGTGTGATTTAAATAAATTTAAGATATCATTGGTCTGACGCGTATTTATAAGTATATTAACATTAAAATCACAGCACACTATTAGGTGTTTATTCGTTTTTCCAAGTTTAAATAGCACTTTATCCATTACTTCCTCAAACTCACAAAAGGGTGAGACTCCAGGTTTATATACGCATACTACTATGAATTGCTCCAATTCTACGCATGATATTTCAACTGTACACTCTACAGAGAGGGACACAACATCTTTCCGTTCCTTATACTTTAATTTCTTATTTAATAAAATCAACGAACCCCCCCGTGTTGTGTTGACCCTGCAGAACGCACTACCAACCCGGTGACTACTGAAACTGAACATGAGCTCATACTCCTTACGCATATGTTCTGTAAGACAAACAATTTCAATATTTTCTGAGCTCATGAACAGTTCCAATTCAAACTCTTTGACCTGCGTTAATGTTGCAATATTATAATGCACCAGGCTGATATAATTTACATTTTTTAATTTAGTTTTATTCGGAGGACAGTTTCCGATATAGTTATGGTTTGCAATTAAATTCAACTCTATCAATTTACAATTTTGGCTAGAGGGTAATTCCTCTGTTGTCCCAGAAGTTAATTTAAATTACTTGGAACAGATTCCAAAGTCCTAAATCTACTCTGCTCAAATAAACAGTTTTGTCAGCCAAGTTTTTGGCTAAAGAGTAAAAATAACTGAATAGCAAACTTGCTATTTGTCTTTTATAATAATTGGGTAGACAATACCTACCCTTGTGATTATTATAGACTTTATACTTGCTATGTGACAAATTTGTGTCAAATACAGAATTAAAGTCAATTACATTAAATTTATTATTATACTGACTTATTAAGTTTAAACGTAAATTCATCTTATATCTAAATGAATTTTCCGAATCTGGCACACCTTTTATAAATGGAAGTGTGAACATTACAACTTGTATGGCATTTAAGTTTAAGATGTAATTCATGTATAGGGACAA
This sequence comes from Miltochrista miniata, assembly GCA_933228765.1. Taxonomy (NCBI): domain Eukaryota; kingdom Metazoa; phylum Arthropoda; class Insecta; order Lepidoptera; family Erebidae; genus Miltochrista; species Miltochrista miniata. The sequence continues at coordinate 25,589,705 of OW121747.1, forward strand.
ATCATCATTGCTAATTTTGCCCCTGTTTGCACAGAAAATTATTATTTTACTGTTAGCGTCAAATTTATATTCTATTATCTTTTGCATAATATCACTTAATGAAGCACCCGGATAGCAATTATTAATAACCGAGTAATAACTTGAATTTAAGTTTTGTTTTAAAAATGAACTAAGATTGGTACCAATATCATCACTAAATACAATTAATTTAGTACAACTATTACTATTATTTACACTGTCACACAATATATCCACTGATGTACTGGGTGAGCACATGGTAATGGGAGCTTGGGGCTCAGCGGTAACCGGTTCGCCCTGAGCCTCCACCGGCTCAATTGCTTTAGGGCAGTTAATATTGCATGAGTGGTCGTTTAGGAAACAATTAAGGCGCTCAGTGTTATCATTTGATGTTTTGAGTACCTTATCTATGGTTAAAGAACATTTAGTAAAGTCCTTAAGGGACCATTCATATTTTTTAGTCATATATTGTAGCTCAAATTGCAAACTTTGTATTTTTGATTCTAATTTTTGTGTGTCAGTGCAATATTTTAAATGGCTTTGTTCCAGCTCTAACATTGACAATTTAGCTTGTTCTCTAAATTTTAAACAAGAACCTATATTTTTACACTTCTTGATTAACATTTTATGGAATTTTAATTGCTTTTTTGATTTTTGTATAAACTTTTTAATTCTAAGATATTTTTTTAGTTTATTTCTGCTGCAAAACAAAACTGACTTGTCCTGTTGATATGGACTGTCACCTGTAAGATCTATAGTAGTCAAATCCAGGTTTTGAGAATTTGCAGAAGGAATAAACTGCGGGATACCACTCATTAACTCACTATAAAGATTATCAGTTTGTTGAGCAGTAACTTTCTCAGCAGCTTCTTCCAGGTGTGAGATCTGTCCCTGGGCATCCCTTAGCTCCTGTTCCAGAAAGGTAGTCCTCCTCAAGGTTTTCTCATACTCGTCACTGCACTCTTGGAACCTATCTACTATTGACTGAAGGTGGTCCCGCTCCGCAACAATGTCATCATAACTAACATGAAGTTTTGATAATTCGCATTTTAATTTTTTTGTGTCATTCAGAGCGTTTATCAATAAGTTTTCATTCTCTTCTCTTTCCTTCTCCAACTGTTCACAGAGCTCTGTTTTACATTTAAGCTCCAGCAACACCAACTGAAGTTTGGTTTCCTCATGCTGGCGGCCGAGAGCTCTGCGACTACGGGTATTCATATCTATCTATATATATAAAAATCAATGCCACTTTTCGTTGTAATTTTATAACTCGAGATCGGCTCACCTATCCAAACCAAATGTTTAGGCTTTGTTCGGACTATTTAGTAGATGGTTTATGTGAAGTTTGCACAAAATCGGCCGAGCGGTTCTTCATTTATCACGCAAACGAAGTTGCGCGGGTCAGCTAGTTATTAATAAGAAAGTGCAATTAAACGCGAATTATATTGATGATGGAGCTCTTTGTACAGTTTATGGTAAGAAGTAACAAGGTTATGTATGTACCGGCAATAAAATTATACTTAATATTTTTATGTACTTACGCAAATACACCGACCGTCGTCAACGTCGAGTAAACGCTTATACAAGTATAATAATTCTACTCACGAGAAACAGTCGATTTAGTATGTATTTACGTGAAAAAGAAAACATTCAACATTCGAAAAAACCGGGTAGGTACCTGACTCGTCACTTTTTACACCAAAATACACGGACAGAACACTTTTATTAAATTATCTGACTATTTTAGGACACTATTAATGCGATGATATTGGTTTTAGTTAATTAAAAATTGTTTAAATACTAATTATCTAATTAATTTTAAAAATAGTTTTTTTTTTTTTTTCTGGCTTCTTGCATTGCAGTTGGCCACAAATTAAAAATAGTTTTAGAGAGCTAAAATTTTTGACAGTTCGATTGTGTTGCCAGACTCGAAAAGAAAAAAAAAAAAAATGCTATAGGTGGGCAGCCCTATCGCATGCTTACGTACCGCGCGGCTGTAGGCATTTATTTCTAAAATCCGGCTGAGTCAGACTACAGTATACAGTGCTGTAGTTCAGACTGATTTTACTTGAAAATAAATCGATCATTGGTTTTCTGTTTTCTCTGTTTTCTCCCTGAAAACTCAACCAATTTAAATATGTTTGACACCAGCTTTTTGAGAAAGAGTAGGTATGCCCAGGTTCTTAATACTTTTTTTAAGTTTAAAGCTTTTCTTTGTCCAGTAGTTTTCTAACCACGGCGATAAAAACAAGTCATTCTTCGCCACTTTTAAATTGTCTTAATTTCTATCAAGATAAGATATCTAACCTAATTCCTTAGCATAACAAACATATTAAAACTTATTTATGGAACTTATTTCTTGATGTATCAGTCTTTGATCTTGATATTGAATTGGCGAACGGCTAGCAGGCTACCCTTCAGGAAGTCGTGAATTTTGGTCGCTTGCCAAAGCTGCCGAGGGAAACTTCTGTCGGTCAGGATTACCACCCTTGCTTAAACCCGACGGTAGTTTGGCCCAGAGTGCCAAGGAGAAAGCCGACCTTTTGGGTAATCTCTTTGCCTCTAACTCGACCATGAGCGACGGAGGTGCTTTACCGCCGGGCATTCCGAGTTGTGGCACTTCCATGCCGGAAGTTAAATTTACACAGCGGAATGTCCGGCGGGAGCTTCAATCTCTGGACGTTCGAAGTGAACTCTGGAAGTCGAGTGGGCCAGACGGCATTCCCGCGGTGGTACTTAAGCATTGTGGTCCAGAGTTGTGTCCGGTACTTACACGTCTTTTCACACTTTCCTATTCTATGCAACAAGTCCCGGCGTCGTGGAAGATTGCGTATGTACATCCTGTACCCAAGAAGGGTGACAGAACCGACCCGGCCAATTACAGGCCTATAGCCGTCACCTCCCTTTTATCCAAGGTGATGGAGCGTGTAATTAATACACAGCTCCTGGGGTACCTTGAGGAACACGACCTGCTCAGCGACCGGCAGTACGGTTTCCGTCACGGTCGCTCGACGTGCGATCTTCTTGTGTACCTAACACACCGATGGGTGGCGGCTATCGAGAGTAAGGGTAAGGCTCTAGCTGTGAGCCTCGACATCTCTAAAGCCTTTGACCGGGTCTGGCACCGTGGTCTTCTTACGAAACTGCCCTCATATGGACTACCCGAGAGATTATGCGGATGGGTGTCCAGCTTCTTGGCCGGTAGAAGCATCAGGGCCGTCGTTGACGGCAGCTGTTCAGACTGCATGGCTATAAACGCTGGAGTACCGCAAGGCTCAGTGTTGTCCCCTACTCTGTTTCTGCTGCATATCAATGACATGTTGTCTATTGACGGCATTCATTGTTATGCGGACGACAGTACGGGGGACACTTGTTACACGGGCCGCCCCGGTATCTCTCGGGACACAGTGGAGGAAAATCGTGAACAGCTTGTGTCTGAAATCGAGGCTACTCTTACTAGAGTGTCCGATTGGGGTGGACAAAATCTTGTCCAGTTCAACCCTTCCAAGACACAAGCGTGTTTTTTCACCGCTAAGCAAACCCCAATTACTGTAGCGCCGCAATTTCAGGGCACATCTCTTTCCATCTCCAAAAGTATAGGGATCCTTGGCGTTGACATCTCCAGTGACGTTCAGTTCCGTAGTCATTTGGAGGACAAGGCTAAGCTGGCGTCCAAGAAGCTAGGTGTGCTCAACAGGGCGCGGCGGTACTTCACTGCGGCGCAAACACTGCTTCTTTATAAGTCGCAAGTGCGGCCGCATATGGAGTACTGCTGTCACCTCTGGGCGGGAGCACCTGAATATCAGCTTCGTCCATTTGACTCGGTGCAAAGGCGAGCTGTAAGAATTGTCAACGATCCTGTACTTACAGCTGGTGTGGAACCTCTTCGCGACAGGAGAGACTTTGCCTCCTTATGCGTGTTCTACCGCCTGTACAATGGTATGTGCTCTGAGGAATTGTTTGATATGATGCCTACGGCTACGTTCTATCATCGCACCGCTCGCCACAGACAGGGAGTTCATCCTCACACTCTGCGTCCGGTGCGTTCTAGCACGGTTAGATCCGATAGGTGTTTTCTTCCGCGCACGCTTAGGTTGTGGAATGACCTCCCTGCCTCGGTTTTCCCAAACGCCTACAGTATGGGGTTCTTCAAAAGGGGTCTTAGAAGGTTTTTACAGGGTCGGCAGCGCGAGTGTGGCACCTCTGGTGTTGCAAACGTTCATAGGCTGCGGTGACCACCGGTCCTTCTGGTAGGCCGTATGCTTGTCTGCCACCTTAGTGGTATAAAAAAAAAAAATATTATGAAATTAAAAACATTCTTCTATGCGTATAAGTATGAGAAAATAAAATACCCACAAAGTGGTCACCCATGCGAGGAGATACCAGCCGAAGTTGTTTTCTGCAGTAATCTTTTTAGAACAGCCGGCTATTTATTAAATTGGAAACGTTCGTAGACATTTTCAATTCATGGGTAGTTGCAACAGATAAAAAATAACGTAGCAAGCGTAGCACCCATAGACTGTTCTCCGTGCGCTGTTAGGTACTTCAAGAATATGTTTTGTCAGATTCTTTGAAAAAAAAAATGCATCAGACCTGGATTTGTGACGTAAACAACTTTTTAGGCGCTCTCAAAGCCAGGTAAATATGATCTATGCTACGCCAACAACTTATTTCATCCAAAATAATAAACTTTTACTAACTTATCAAAAAAAATTATATTTATTTAGCTCATGCTCTTGTTCTGCAAAATAAACATATAAAACTATACTTACTTATAAAAAAACTCTCTAGTTGCTTAACGTTGCGTTGCTTTATACTAAAATAAAATTATATATTGGATCCTCATGGTAGGATAACTATGATCTTAGACCATATAACACGGGACTAGCCTTTGCGAACCACCGCATACAAAAATATTCTGCCAGTTTTCATACAAGTGAAGGGGGAAACACAAAGACATATAAAATTTCATTGCATTTAAAAATGTATTAATCGACAAACGCGTAATGGCTGTTGTGTGTTAATTGTTATTGTACAGTCAACTACAATGTAATGTACTAGTTTAATCATATAAAATGATGTACTGATGTACAGGCTTTTCATAAAGCCAAAAGACCAAATGGTCATGTGCAATGGCAGAAAACAATGCTTAAGTAAGGCGCATCCTGTGGTTAGATGATCTAAGACTATGATACATAAAGAACTCCCACGCTGAAAGAATTTGCGCGAGAAAGCTATTAAGCTACGCGGGGATCGCCACGTTCTTCCGTCGTTTACTCCAATCCATATCCATACTAATATTATAAAGCTGAAGAGTTTGTTTGTTTGTTTGAACGCTAGGATCTCAGGAACTACTGGTTGGATTTCAAAAATTATTTTACAGTTTGATAGTCCATTTATCGAGGATGGCTATAGGCTATATAATATCACGCTAAGAAGAAGAGGAGCGGAGCAGCAATCAAGCATGTTTTGAAAACGGGGAATATTTTTAACCGTCTGAAAGCTTCCGAGGCGTACGCTGCGTAAATGGTTACAGTTAGGTAAAAATTGTGTATTACAAAATTGTTTCCCTTAAAAAGTTAAATAAAAAGTCCGCGACGGCATATATCTATCTTTTAAGGTTCGCTCACAATATCCTAATTTGTCTATCTCTTAAGGTTCGCACGCGATATAATGAAACTGAAGAGTTTGTTTGTGCTAGGATCTCAGGAACTACTGGTTGCATTTCAAACATTTATTATACTCTTTTTTTATGTTAAGTTTAATAGTCCATTTATTGAAGCTGCCTAATAGCGATATAGCATCACGCTAAGACGAATAGGAGCGGAGCAGCCATGAATAATGTTTCGAGAACGGGATTATTTCTTACTTTTGAGAGCTTCCATTGCTGATGCTGCATAAATAGTTAAAGTTACGTAAAAATTGTGTATCACAAAATTGTTCCTCTTAAAAAGTTATAAAAAAAAGTCCTTAAGAGCATATGCCTATCTTTTAAGGTTCACTTAAAATAACCCTCTTATTAAGTATGAGCGACGCGGCGGGAGTAAACTTGGTCTGCAGTGGCAGCCAGTCAACTGAACGATAAAAACCGGCTAAGTGCGAGTCGGACTCGCAGACGATGAGTTCCATACCGAAAAACGGATGGGTGGAAGTAAAAGCGACGGGAAACATTATATCACTTTAACACCTCTTTCCTTCTCACTCTCATGTGACGCAAACGAAGATATGCGTTCAGCTCTAATGAATACAAGCCACGCGACGCGACAGGAATAAGCGCGACGGGGGTAAATGCAACGAAAACATTTTGATACTCGAAATATTAATACTATACCTCTCTCTTTCTCACTCTCATATGACGCAAACGAAGTTGCGCGGGTCAGCTAGTAACTTATATACAGAGTAAATTTTTCAAAAGGGATTGGATGGCCAAATCCGAAACTATAAGGCCTAAAACTGCATCTCAGCGGAGGGCGGGGCGGGAGCGGGAGCGGGGCGGGAGCGGGGCGGTGTAACGTATGGAGTCCCATAGAAGTGAACTGCATGTCAGCGGGGCGACGGCGGGGCGGGCATTGGTGCACGAGCGGGGAGCGCCATTCGCGCGATATCGCTGCGATTGAGCTGACGTAGTGCCGTTCCTCTGTGTATTTTATCGTATGATGTAAGCGGAGAAATTAATTGGTATATTTTTAATAGATCGCCAATTTGGCCAAGGAAACATGTTAGTCATAAAAATACATACATAATATGATCACGCCCATTATCCCCGAAGGGGTAGGCAGACGCATTTTTCTTTCTTTCTATCTTTCTAGACATCAAAGAGTGATTTTATAATAAAAAACCGGCCAAGTGCGAGTCGGACTCGCCCATGTAGGGTTCCGTAGCAGCAAGTACCATAATATAAAAATTCTTGTAGTTCGTTGAAACTTTGATTAATGTTTTAACACTTTCGCTGTGGTAGTAATTATCTAAGCGAAAATCGCGGTTTATTATGACGTGTCAAAAAAACTACTAACTAGATCTCGTTCAAACCAATTTTCGTTGGAAGTTTTTATGGCAATGTACATTTTTTTTTAGATTTATCATTCTCTTAGTTTAGAATTTAGAGGGGGCGGGGCAGACACATTTTTTCCAAGTGTCTCTTGCGCAAACTATTCAGCTTAGAAAAAAATGATGTTAAAAACCTTAATATCATTTTTGAATTATACTATTTAAAGATACCCCACTCGTATCGTATGGGTTTGATGAAAATCAAAATGACTTTCAGTTCTTTTGAGTAGATATAGGGACCCCCAAAACTTACTGCTTTTCCTAATTTTATGTTGAAGTGTTAATTCCGTTCACAGAATACATCTACTTACCAATTTTCAATAGCATAGGTCTTATAGTTTCAGAGAAAAGTGGCTGTGACATACGAATGGACAGACAGACATGACGATATAGGGGTTCCGTTTCTTGCCATTTGGCTACGGAACCCTAAAAACGTTGGCATGTGTGGCAGCCCCTTTTATATTAGATATACAGTCTCGTGACGAACATTCAGATAGATGGACGGCGAAATCTCATGAATATAGTCCAGTTTTTACCCATTGGGTACGGAATCCTAAAAAGTACATAATCACAAGTTGATAGGTCATTGGGAACACATATTGGGATAATGTTACTTCCCAACAGTAGTGTAAGAATTATTCAAATCGGTTCAGTACCTAGTAGTTTCGGACCTATTAGTTGCCAAACAAACAATCAAATCTTTTCTTTTTATAATATTAGTATAAAAATCGCGTTTTTGTTTTCTTTGTTTATTGTAAAGATCAATAATCTTTTTTTGCCTACAATAAATCATACGACGAAACAAAAGCACTCAGTTCCGAAAGATGTGGTTGCCGGGTTACCGCCAAACCCAACACTTCGTCGCCGCGACACGAGCGATCCGGCCGCTGAGATCAAGTTCGGTCAAGATCCGCCCCGCCCCGCCCCGCTGTCGCCGCCGCTCCCGCCCCGCTCCCGCTGACATGCAGTTTTCGGCCTAAGGAATAGCGAAAAATGCTCAAAGGAGTCATGAGCCCGATTTTGATGAAACTTAAAAATCCAATAATCCTAGCTGGGAATCGAACCCATTGATTTAGAAAAAAAAACACACCCTATATTATTACACTATACGATAGTGTTGCTATTAAGGTGAAGTGGGACTCAATATACATATTTTGACATATTTCGAACCAATTTTGCAATGGTGTTACCAAGGATTTCACAATTTTTTAAATGGATAATTATTATTAAGTATATTGACTAGGGTTGTCAGCTCTCCAAAACACGATTGAGTAAATTCGGCTCGATAGAAATTTATCTCAAAGTTGCCTCGAATCTGTAAATTTACCTGTGACCGCCTTGACTATAACCAATTTTATTCAGTAGTTATATAATGTACCACACAATTTTTTTTATTTCCATGTCCCTAATAAGTTACCTCGGGGCCCTATGCTGTTATTTATTTATTAAAATCATATTGTTTAAATATAAAATACGTTTTGTTGAGCGGGAGTGCATTTTGCCGCTATCAGCCACCTCACAGCGCCCGGTCAGTCAGCCGACAGGCTTCGTTGAGGACACCCGTATACAACTTTGTCGCGCCCGCTGACGTAATTCGCTGCCGTAGTAACGAAAATGGGTAATAAAAAAAAACAAAAAAGGAAGTATTCAAGGCTTAAGCTCAAGAGCGTAAAAATATCGCATCTGTTTGGGTAAATTTCTTTGGTGTATTATATAAGTTATAGTAACGTTTTCATACTTTCCAATACAAAGTTCGCCTGATGCCACATAATAGATAAGTCCAGAAGATTCACCTATAAATGCGCACATGTATGTGACGCCCTGACCGAGCTTATAACATGTACATTATTTATATTAATATTTAAGTAAAATCAATGTTATTACGAGTATAATACTAATGACTGATGAATCAGTGGGCCAATTCTCCTAAATTTACAATATAACAGTAGGTATAAACCTTATTTGAGTCTATAATAAATTAAAACTCAAAAAATTACGTATTGCGTATTGTTGATATACTGGTAGTCTTACTTTACTACTAGTACGTCGTAGTTGATGTAGATAGGTATTGAATTTGAAAGTTGTAAGTATGAGTTTGAATTTTAACCAACAGTGAACTGAAAATAAACAGCTCACAACCCGATACAGTCAATACAACCCTAACTTTGTTTTTAAGCTATAATGTAAAACAGTAATACAATGTTCAATGGATAGTGGTACCTATATGTTAAGCGCTAGAAGATGATTTTGTGAATATGTGTTACTGAAAAACGGGGCCAACGGCTCAGAAGCACGGAAAAGCAAAATATTCAGAAGTGCCTGATGATTTAATATAATTTACGAATTATTTAATTATGATATACAGTAGAGTCCGTTTATAATGACATCGAAAGGAATTGACAAACACGTCATAATAAGCGGACGTCATACAAAGCGTTATGTGAAATGAAAAACCTTTTTTATGTAAATATGTATGTACTTAAGTACGATTAAGTACGATTGCTTAATGCGGTTCTTGTTTTTAAAAAAACATTGAGATTGTCGAATGACCCACGCCAAATTCCTTTGCGAGACATGAGTTAGATTCTCCATTTTCTAATCTGCATATTATTGCATCTTTCTCCTCAATTGTAAATGCTTTACGTCGTTGAAATGACATTTTTTTCACAGTAACAAACGAAAAACAATGCGTGACCTTCAACCGTAAATTACTCACTGAGATTCAAAACAAAAACGAGCCACGTGTCGAACATCATCGGGAATCAACGAACATTACCGAAGGTGTAAAGAATCATGTGGGTCATTATAACCGGACATAATTTATTAAAAATGGGTCATAATAAGCGACATGTCACTGTAAGGGAAGTCATTATATCCGACTTTTATAAAGAATTTTATATGAAAACCAAACTTCGTAGTGCAAAAATTGAGCAGATCTGGCTGTAATTGGTGGCCTATTATAATTATTTTATGCTTTTCCAGACTGCAATATATTACTGGATATATTATATATAATTTAGAAAATAGCATAAAGGCTATTTTATCCCTGGATATGATCCAATGGTAGGTGGGAACGTGAACAGAATTCTACACAGCTGAAGCTGCGGGCAAGAGCTATGCGAAATGAAACGTAGAATGTTTAATTTGGGTAATGGTAATAGTTTGGACAGGACTAAAGCCTTGTCTAGTCTAAATAACTAGTATCGAAATTTATTCCTTTATACACCCTTGCATATATGCATATAGGAATATTCGTTTTTGCATATTCTTCGGTTTCGTATCCAAACGGGACCCTATTACTGAGACTTCGAAGTCCGTTTGTCCATCTGTACCTTATGAACTAGGCAGTTATACATTTCAAAGATGTGTTTCTGCTACCGCTGTAACTACTATAATAATCTAAATCTATACTAATATTATAAAGAGGATAGATTTGTTTTTTTGTTTGTTTGTTTGTAACGAATAGGCTCCGGAACTACTGGACCGATTTGAAAAATTCTTTCACTGTTGGGAAGCTACACTCTTTGCAGTGAACATAGGCTATATTTTATTCCCGTATTCACACGGGAACGGGAACTACTCGGGTAAAACCACGTGACGTCCGCTAGTCTATACTAATATTATAAAGAGGAAAGATTTGTTTTTTTGTTTGTTTGTAACGAATAGGCTCCGGAACTACAGGACCGATTTGAAAAAAATCTTTCACTGTTGGAAAGCTACACTCTTTGCGGTGAACATACATACATACATACATATGGTCACGACTTTATCCCCGAAGGGGTAGGCAGAGGCATATTATATGCCCACATTTCACCTTTGTATAATTAGTCCCACGTAATAGGTGGTGAGCCGTATTGCCGTGTTTAAATGGACAGGCGCAGGTTGTGACTGCCTGCTGTTGAAAATAAAGCCTTCAACTTAGCTTAACGACTGCCATTTTACTGGCAACCGGGACCAACGGCTTAACGTGCCTTCCGAAGCACGGAAACGCTCAAATAAATGTCACAAAGTGATCACATGGATGGTCACCCATCCATGGACCGGCCATAGTGAAAGTTGCTTACTGCAGTGATCGTTTACAGAACACTGAGTCCGCGGAGCCACGAGCGCTTCTACGTGCGGTGAACATAGGCTATATTTTATTCCCGTATTCCCACGGGAACGGGAACTACGCGGGTGAAACCGCGTGACGTCCGCTAGTACTAGATAAAGAATGAATAAGGTTACTCCCATACCTACAACGTAATCTTTTGGCGTTTTTTTTGTTGCGAAATCCTCATCAGTGTTCCAGTCCAACTTCAACTTGGCCGTTTTTTACAGTTCCATATCCAAAGGATAAAATGAGACGAGGAGAGAGTAACTTGATGACATGAAGTTAGTTTTGCCTTTTGAAAATGCGAAGAGGCGAAAGCGGTCAGGTGTAGAGTAAATAAATGCTGTGGAACAGTACAAGTGGTGGGTATTCAATATGCGCTGCAGGTTCCACCAAGTGCCATCAACCAACAGTATAAATAATCTGTAATAACGCAACCCTATTACAGAGACTACGCCGTCCGTCTATCTATCATCTCATGCACCACTACAAACGCTAGGCATTTGAAATTTACGAATACTAAAAACAGAAAAAAAAATAAGGAGGGCTCCCATGTAGGTATATTTTTCAGTCTTTTTTGTACAGTACCGTACCATTACACAGTACAGTAAAGTACCAAAAAATAAAAACTATGAAGGAGAGGGTCAGCAGATTCTTACTTTTTCATTCAACCTGGCAAAAATCGTCACTGGTAAAAAAATAAATTGAAGTACTTCTCAAATATATTATGTTCCATTCATATACTTTTGATATCATTTGTAATGACGTATTCAAGGCCTGCACAAAAAACCAGCTTGTTGGGAATTAATGCAAACTGGAATGTCTATTTTGACTGGACTATTATTATGAAAATGAATTTCATTACATGTTAGTGATAAAAACTGCATCAAAATCAATTACGTAGTTGCTCACGAGTAGAAAATCTAAGAGGTTTATCTAAACAGGGCGAAAAAAATAGTTATGTAAACTTGTACTTCTGTCAATGATTTCAATTGCGTAGTGAACGGGCTAACGCGCGAAAACGTTTCCGACGCACGGAGCGTCCCGAACATCTTGCGTCTGCTTCACCCCCTCCGAATCGCTGGAGACACAATTGCACTTCGCCTTAAGGATCTTATTCTGGTTAGTAATGATATACGGCAAACTAAAGGATAGTGCTCATCTTTAACAAAATACAATTTATTTGTCTTACGTTAACTGATTCATTGTTCAAAATGTAGACCATTGTTTTCAATACATAGCTGGATTCGAGACCTCAGGGATCGTACTGCATTCAATATTATTGACTCCGTTTAGAATTTTCTCCAAAGAATCATTCTGAGCATGATTGAAAACATGGAATAGTTACGATCTATTCTGGGATTTCGAACGAAACAAATTATGATACAAAATTTACGTAAATGAAATATGAATTCTATCAAAATTCTAAACTTTCCTTAAATTTGCCGTATATCATTACTTCGCAGAATTTGATCCTTATCAGAGACACTATCGTATGGTGTAATAATAAAGGGTGTCTTTTTTTTCAAAATCAATGAATTCCCGGCTAAGATATTTGGTTTTTCAAAAATCTAATGATGAGGTTTTAAGTTTTATCAAAATCGGGCTCGTGACTCCTTTGAGCATTTTTAGATATTCCTTATAGTTTCGGATTTGGCCATCCAAGCCCTTTTCAAAAATTCACCAGTCTCGACACCAAATGGAACGAATTCATATTTGGCACCGAAGCAACTGCACCCGCTCATCTCTAAACGTTTGCGTATATTTACCGCCGCACTGGCACTATTTACCTAGTAGCCAGGAGGTAAGACGCCGCAAGCATAGTACAATTTATTATACATATACCGCAAGAGTACCTACACGTGCAAGCGGCATCCCATACTAGCGCCCGTCTCATTTTCCAGGGTATCAACGACATCCCGTCGTGCCGCTTACCATAATCCCTTATGATTTTCGGTTCCCGTACGAGGTTCTATGCGGAGTGTAGAGTAGTGGGGTCAATTGTATCGGTATTTGGAGATAGATATGCATGAAAACATCCTTATTGCCAAAGGTTTTCGTCAAGAGCTATCTCAAGATTCACCTTAAACCTTAGGCTAAGCTGTATTTTAGTCCACTAATTTAGTACAAAGAATGACTCCGCCGCACCGCTATGTTTGTCCATATTTAAAAAATCAAATTTGCTGTCCAAAAAAAATTAAACAGATTTAAGGGTCGGATAAAAGGTTAAATGTTAAATAAAAAAAATACACAATTATGTGTATTTTTTTTATTTAACATTTACCCTTTTAAGATAAAAGCATAATGTACAAAAAACTTGTGAAATACTTTTCTTAAAGGGCTTAACTGACGGATGTGGGGTAGGACTACCTCCAAGTGGTACACCCTGGTCACATGGAAGATGACGTGTGCAAGTGATCACCAGGCCGATAGATACCTACTGCTAACAACTGAGAAACTCTTTATACTGTGACTGAGCGTCCCCGATTCAACTTCTCACCTTCCGGCCCCCTCCCAAAATACTTAAATGAAAAGCCCTTATTGCGAAGTTAAGGCTTTTTAAAGTAGTAAATTTAAAAGATTTGCTTATTTCAAAGCCCTAATTGACAAATTGCGGCTTTCTAGACTAGCATTGTGAAAATACTTGGCCAAAAGGCCTTTATTTGTGTAATTAAGGCTTTTTACATACAAAAATCATATTTTTTCTCGTAGTTAAGGCTGTAATCCTTATGGTCTTTAATCTTGTAAGAGATACAGCTTTGTAAGTAAGAACATAAGAAGGCATTTTCTTTGCTGATTCTGAATATGTTAATAACTCATTTTTGACAAAATCGTTAGTTAGAGCTTTTTTTAACCGACTTCAAAAAAGGAGGAGGTTACTCAATTCGACCGTATATTTATTTTTTTTAGTTTTTGTTATGTAACTCCGTCGTTTATGGACCGATTTGAAAATTTTTTTTTTCGTTCGAAAATAGATACTTCCAAGGTGGTCCCATTTTAAGGAAGTCAGGATCTGATGATGGTATCCTGGAGAAATCGAAGGGAACTTTTAAGAATTGTAGGGACATCTAGGACATTTGTAATTATTTTTATTAAGGGCTTTAAAGTAGTAAAACTTAATGAAGGTCTGGAGTCGATCTGATGATGGAGATGAAAGACAGTAGAGACAATTTGTACCGTCGAGAACTTTACACCTAGATAGAAAGATTTTCAGTCTACTCGTCACTAAAAATAGTGAAAAAATTTTTTAACAAAAAAAGAAACCGACTTCAAACAAAACTAAAAACTGAAAAATAAAATTTACTTAGCACAAAGTTAGTATAATTATTCTGATTGATCAGATATCATTCAATATAATACTGAAGTCGGTGCCAATATGACTATGAGAGAGATTAATAATGCCTACCAGAGCCTAGTTTTACTGGGCACTGATTTCTGTATTATATTCTTTTAAGTACAGCCGCGTACAAAAAAGGAAAAAACATAGACCAGCTGACTGATTTGGAAATCGTCATTCGCGGTCATTGACACTTTTACAAAAGTCTTAAACGCTTGACCAATTGTAAATAGGTAATGATCGTTCTTGTAACAGTTGCCATCAGTCGCTTAGTAACAAAAGCGAAGCCTTGTTTTTCACACCATTCGCTTCGCGTATTTTACTTCAGGCTTTACATATCTATCGATATAATATAATATACTTAAATAAATCTGAAAGAACCGATGTCGAATTATAATTCGATGGTTTAAGGAAAGCGCCATTGCCATATTATGATGTTCTTTATTTTTTTTATTCCAGTAAAGTGGCGGACAAGATCACGGCTCACCCGATAGATGTCGCTACCGTAGTCTATGACTATTTGCAACACCAGAGGCGCTACAAACGGGCTGCCGACCCTGCAAGAACCTTCTAAGACCCCTTTTGAAGAACTCTTTACTGTAGGCGCTTGGGAAAACCGAAGAAAACTTGCGCGAAAGAAAGCCTGTATCTGATTTTACTGTGTTCGACCGCTCCAGACGCAGTGTGAGGATGGACACCATGTCTGTGGCGAGCAGTAAGGAATATTCTTCGCGACGCCTGATCCGAAGTTTTATAAACCACATAAAGAAAACACCAGAGTTAACAAGAGAATACCAATGTCTCCGGCCGCATGAAATTTTAGTCATCGCATTACCATTAGATGTGTTTCCCCGAGGAAAAAAATGTTTCGGTGATAAAAATTAGCAACACTCTTCAGCCAGAGATCCAGTACCTACTTCACAGCCTCTGCCTAGAATTGACTGCCTCTGTGGCGTAGTCGGTAGGATACTGCCTGCCGCCTGCCCTTACGTAGTAACTATTTAGTAATCTGTGCTGCCGCGCTGGAGGTCCTGGGCGCCGATTCTCGACCACTCGACGTGAATGCGTGGACGCGAATTTACGGGTGAAACGTCGTCCGTCTCATGTTCGCCGTTCCTAAATATGAGACAGGCGACGCGTCACCCGCCGATTTCCGTCCACGCATTCATGTCGTGTGAAGCGAGAATCAGTGCCCAGGGTTCGATTCCTGGGTCGGTCGAAATATTTGTGTGATCCACAAATGTTTGTTTCGAAGTTTGGGTGTTTTCAATGTATAATATGTATGTATTTAGAAATATATAAGTTAAATATATAAGTTAGAAATATATAAGTATAAGTATGTATATCAGTCGTCTAGATCCAAAAGCACAAGCTTAGGTATATTAGCTTAATTTGGGCTAGATGAAGTTGTGTGTGAATGTCTACAAAATATTTATTTATTTATTTATTTTTATAGCGGTTTTATATGGGTACTCAGAAATAGGTACACACACATTCACAAACACGCTTTGACATTCACATTCTGAATGTGAAAGCGTGTTTATACGCCCAGCCTCAGATTTTCATAAATTTTGAGTCGTCGGTACCGGTTCGGCGGCGGTCGGTTTCCAGCAGCACTGCTTGCAGATTTTTCAGACTGGTTAGAGGAAGGGGTTGACCGTTTTACGAGGAACCTAAGAATCTAGTAAGCTTTACAAATTAAATTAATTTAAAATTTCTTACTATTGTTTATTTCAAAGTCAAAGGCGATGTCAGTTGGGTCACCAGTAACAGGAAGTAATTGTACAGATAATTTGTTAAACAATCAAGACGCAAAAAACTAGCAGTAGGTAAATTAGTAGTACTTATACCTAAGGAAAAACACATTGATTATATTAATAAAACATTTAAACAAAAAACTGTAATTACAATATACTTTATTGTACATACGTCAGTTCAAATAATTGGGTATAATCTATCACTACGAATAACATAATATAGTTAAGGCATTGATTAACAAAGTTACTTAGGTGCATTAGGCTATGCACACATTGGCGACAAGGCTGTCCCAAAACAGACTATCGCTTTACTAAATCTATGAAATGATCCATCAAATGCGAAGAGGACGTCTCAAGGAAAAAACAATTTTACGGTGCACGCCCACGTTTGATAATCGGCAGCCGATCGATTACGCCGAAAATTGGAGCGATTCAATGGCATGTTTGATGTAAAGCAAGAATCAGTCTTAAGACAGTTATGTCTCTAATATGCGCGTAGCCTTCCAACGAGACCTCCATACTTATAAAAACCTTGCTAACACCAAGTAATAGCATCTTATTCATTCGTAATCGACTCCGACCTTTGTAACGGCTTATAAACACTTTGACTGCTACTTATTTAGTTTGTTTATGGCATTTATATTCATGACTGACATCAATATGTAGATAAATACGTTACCTAAGGTTCTTAATGTTGTAAATAAGCATAACGCCAGGCTTTTCCTCCAGAGATTTTCTTAATACTATCTTACATGATAACTTTCCGATTCTGCTTGCAGTGTGAGTCAGAGAAAAGAAAATAGAAAGTTGTAAATTGCACGTAAATTTGTTTTTATAATAGTCTCGTCGACAAAGTTGTTTACAAAATGTTAAAATAAAATAATTTAGGGTACTTACATGCTTACAAAAAATGCATTTTAAAAGACGAGTGCCAACCCCCTAGAATCTAAATTGTCGTATCTGGGCATTCTAATTTGTTTCGAGTTAAAACATATAATGAGAAATGTGATAATAAAAGCTATCACAGCTAGGCTTTATATAGAAACGAGTAACAAGTAGTCAAATGAAATGTATTTTTTCAAAGAAAAATGCTTTTTGTCGTACAGATTATGAGCTACCGATCCTTACATTGCGCTTAAACGCGCCTTTTTCTACTCTTTCGATATCAGAGAAGACAATCCGTAACTTTATAGTTTATTTAAATACAAGATATCTTCCATCAGTCTAAGAATAAAATAAATCCATCGATTAAACAAACTAAATACCGGGCTTGCTCTCGTACAAGTGGAGTTTACTGACCTTACTCTGCTGAATCTTATTGTTTACCTTCCATTCGACAATACAAACATCGCTGCCCCCGCGTCTGAATAAATATGTAATATTTAATTAAATAATTATGTGAATAGATTAAGTACATATGAAAACATACAAGCAATATGTATTTAACAGTAATATCTATACGCAAAATACTTTTAAGAAATACGAACGCACTTGTTTATATTTATATCTAGGTACTTTACAAAATAAATGTCGAATAATAAGTATAAATTGTTTAATCAAATGTGTGGAAATCAACTTGGCCTTAAGAACGCAATTATACAAGTAAAGGTTTTGGTGCAATATTAAAAAGTCTTGTAGGGAACGTTTAACCGTGTAGTTTCATATCTCCAAGTCGGTGGACAGGCCACATACATTCGCACCCCGCAGGTATAACCAAGGTTCGTGTTTCCCAACATTCACTGAAAACAAACAATTCTGTTACAAAACACATAATTTATTAGTTTTGTAATAGGAAGCCTTTTTTAACGGGTGGATAATCCGTTATGGATGCCATGCCGAACGTTTACCGACTAAAAACCACACGATCCCTACTACTGCCTACGGTTTGGAGCCCCGGGTAAGCCTTCGGAAGGATGTTTCCAGGAAAAATAAAGCCACTAACGAACGTGTTCCGATAAATTATGACTATTTCCTAATTATGTCCTCTTTTTCTTTCAGTATTGCGATGGAGGTCCTCTTGCTCAACCCAGTCTCAACTTCAAATGGCACGCCTGCAAACTAACACATTACGTCTTGGTGAAGCGAAAGAAGCTCTATACGTACAAAACTTTGTATCAATTTGACCAGAGTAGTAACTAGAGGCAAATTACCCTTCCAGTATGGCAAAGATTGGGAGAAGCCTACGTAAAATAAAATAAAATAAAATAAAATTTATTCCCTTTGAAATTTTTAAAAAAATATTTAGGTTTGTCAAAATTTTTGTGACTCTACCGGGGGTTCGGAAATGCTACAGACTGAGAAGAACACCCCAAGAAACTCAGTCCGGTCCCTCTTATTCATCTTAGTATCTAATACAGTTTTTTTTTAAATGTAGAAATGAGCAATTCGTGTCACTGCCAGGCAGTCTTGTCTTCTAGAAAGTCTTTAATGCTATAATAAGCTTTCTGGCACAATTTAAGTTTTACTAGTTTTTTAAATTTATTAATTGACAAACCTGTTATGGCTGTCGGCAATGTATTGTACATTCGAATACAATTGCCCGCAAAAGAATTGCTTATTTTATTAAGCCTAAATCTAGGTACAGCCAATTTATTCTTATTTCTTAAGTTTAGGTTATGGATATCACTATTTTTAATAAATTTACTGTTATTTTTATGAGTATATAATAAGTTTTTATATATGTACTGTGAATACACAGTAAGGATGTCGATATCCTTAAACTTTTCTCTTAATGACTCCCGAAACCCCATACCATAGATAGCCCGGACAGCCCTTTTCTGCAACACAAAGATACATTCGATGTCGGCAGCGTTACCCCATAATAGTATGCCATAGGTCATGACACTGTGAAAATAGCTAAAGTAGACAAGACGCGCTGTTCTAATGTCTGTCAGTTGTCGGATCTTTTTAACGGCATAGGCTGCAGAGCTCAGTCTGCCCGAGACTTTCTCGATATGAGGCCCCCACTGCAAGTTGGAGTCTAACTTTATGCCCAGAAAGACGCTTCATACCTATGACGTTTCATACCTATGAACTGCCAATGGCTGATTTGATTGATTCTTCATACGTAAATTGCTCATCAGCCATTTAACAGCGGCCAAACATTATAAAATATTACATGGTGTAACCATGTAATATTTTATAATGTTTTACTTGAATACCTTTTACGTACATTCTGAATTATAGATACCTACTTAAGTTGGTAATTTATGATCTAGGCAACATAAACTGCTCTAAAATCAAGTCTCACCAGACAAGCGTACGGACGTCCTGTCTGATCGAATGTGGTCACCGCAGCCTATGGACGTTTGTAAAACCAATGTGCTGCACTCACGTAAAGGACTTATGGTCGTGTTGAAATGGACAGGGACAGCCTGTTTTTAACTGCTTTACAAATTTACGATTCAGGAAATCAAAATTTTATGATCTAGGAAGAGATGAGCTAGCGCTAATCTATTAGCCATTCAGTTACACTACACCAATGAGGTTACACAATCATTTAGCATTTTAATACTTCCATTAATTTGGTTCTGGATATAATAATTCTATTTACTTATGATAATTTATTCATGAAAATCCATACCAGTACCACATTAATGTCAGTTATTTATATGCGATAGCTAAATATCTAATACCACATATGTACATGCATACTTTTCTACAATTTCTGCTATACAAACGTAAAGGTGAAAAGTCACGGTAGGTACTTAAAACTATTAAAACAGAGTACCAGCCAAGTCCCAACATTAGATCCAAGACAGAAACAGTGAATGAATTAACGTATATAAATGATCTCATAGTCATGGGTCCTGAAGACTGCGCGAATTACATAGAGAAAGGTAAAAAGTAGACGGGGTTCCGTAGAGACTGAAACGAATTTTCGCAAAAGTCGAGAAGTGCAACCACAGAGTGCAACACACCAAAAAGTCGCAGTGGTCTGTTAGTCTGAACTGAAGGAGCGAAAAGTGTTATAAAAATTGTAGTACTCCAAGCGAAGTTGATGAACGGTATACCGTCACAATACCAGAAGTTATAATGCCTTAACTCAAAATATACTAGCCCAAAATACCCGAAATCGAAATATCAATATTCAAAAGGCAAATATTTATAATATAAATAATTTAAAATGCCTTACGGTCGAATAACCGAAGCCCAAAAAATAAATTTATCAAATACCTTATCCTAAAATGTTCAAACACAAAATACCTTTTTTTTAACATGATTTAAATCCTACATGGATGCTATACATATATTTGTGAATGGTTAACACCCCGACTCAGAGTTTTTTTTTTGATTTTTCGTTAGCCCACTGTAGTACTTTTGTAACTCTGAATCAAAGTGTTTTAACATTAGGTGAATCCTACATGGATACTATACCGGACCTATCCTACCGACTAAAAACCACACGTATCCTACATAACAGCCTACAGTTGGGAGCCCCGGGTAAGCCCTCAGAAGGATACCCAAGGACCAACAGACCTACGGCTACAACTGCGGCTTCACTTAGGTGGAGGGGGGTTCGGTATTTTAAATGAAGGATATTTGAAAATTTGTATTTTGAATTCTGATATAATAATTATTTGTATTTTAAATTTAGACATTTTACGGTAAGCTGTACTGAAATAAGGTATTTTGAATGTTAAGGTATTTCGAATTCGGGTATTTTGGTCTAATGCATTTTAAGTAAAGGCATTTTGATTTCTGGTATTTTAATATATAACCTGATGAACGCCTTGAAAGATCCCTTACCACCTGCACCTACATCAGGTACCGGAATCGCCTTAGTACCGTCCGCAAGGATGACGACCACGCTCATGTATCCGTTTTCGTTAATTTAGTTCGACGTACGACGTACGACTGTGACTTTTTTGTGCTATTAATTCCGGAATAGCATCTTCAAATATAGGGGACCCTAGGAGGTAAAGATTCTCTCTGTTAACAATTTTGATACTCGGACATAAGGAATTGAATTTACAATAAGTTCCGAATTATTGTGATTGTTATGTATATATAATTCACACTTAAATAATTTAATTTACTAATAATTCAAATATTTAAAAATAACATTAGTTCAGGACAAAAAAAAGACGTGTGGCACTCGGGGACTGCCGCGGTAAAGCTATTACATAGCATTTTTTATCAACTATGCTAGTATAATTATTTCTATATAAGAATACTAGCTGATGCCCGCAGCTTCGCCCGCGTAAAATTTGTTCCCGCGGATAAAAGGTAGCCTACCTATGTGTTATTCCAGACTATAATGTATCTCTGTACCAAATTTCAGTCAGATCCGTTCAGCGGTTTGAGCGTGAAAGAGTAACAAACATCCACACTCACTAACTTTCGCATTTATAATATTATATACTAGCTGATGCCCGCAGCTTCGCCCGCGTAAATTTTATTACCGTTACCGCTTCCCGTGGGAACTTATTCCCAGTATAAAAAGTAGCCTATGTGTTGTTCCAGACCATAATTTATCCCTGTACCAAGTTTCAGCCAGATCCGTTCAGCCGTTAGAGCGTGAAAGAGTAACAAACATCCACACTCACAAACTTTCGCATTTATAATATTAGTAAGAAGTAAGAAGTAAGATTTTAAGGACTGTTGGACTTTTGGACTTTTGGACTTTTGGACTATTGGACTATTGGACTTTTGGACTTTTGGACTTTTGGACTTTTGGACTTTTGGACTTTTGGACTTTTGGACTTTTGAACTTTTGGACTTTTGGACTTTTGGACTGTTGGACTTTTGGACTTTTGGACTTTGGACTTTTGGACTGTTGGACTTTTTGAGTGTGTGTGTGCGTGAGTGTGTGTGTGGGTGTGTGTGTGTGTGTGTGTTGCATTGGTTTTAATCACTCAGTTACTGCCGTTTTAAATTCTCCGTATGTATGCATACCTACTTAGAAATTATATGAGTATATATAAAAAAGTTTTAATTAGATCGCAAAGAAAATGTCCAAAAGCCAAAGTACCTACTTGAAGCAAAGTCATTGATATACCTAATTAGAGATAATAGAAAAACCTCGCAGAACTTCAGAACAATACACACTCACACAGTACTGTTTTACGATTACCGATTATAATTATTTAAAGTTAAAGTTCATTTTTAAATAATTTATTATACTATTAAACTAGGTAATTGTTGTCAAACTGATTATGATTAAACCTCTTTTCATAATCAATAAGCGAGTATATGCCAAAGACAAACAAGACTGAGAAAAAATAATTTAATGACAAGCAAGAATGACAGGTTTAAATTTTTATCATTGAAGTATTTTTCATGAAATTATTCTATATTCTAAAGGTAAATTAGTGTCGAAATGGCCGCATAAATCTAACTATGGTTCCTTAAAACGAATATGATCAGGATTGATATTTAAATGTAAGTAATTATGGAGAGTCGAGATCCAATCTGTTTGTTTACTACATTGTTTGAATCTGTTGAATTCCACTATATTTGAAGTGTGAGATACACGAACGTGGCCGAAGGTAGCCGAGAGTGTGATTCGTTTTCGTGACAGAATTTCTGGATTCGGTCTCCACGCAAGGCCCGCGATAGAAGCTATGCAATAGCTTAAAAAAAACTCGATCGATTAAAGAGATTTTTCGTAATATTTGAATCGTCAACTTCGCTTGGTGGTAGTAAGATATAATTATAATTACCTGGAATAACGTCTTCTCGTCAAATGAATGGTTTTATTCCATTCCACACATGCGAATCCAAGGCTCGAACAAATCTGGATAAGAAAAAATAAAATTGTTTAATTCTACAAACGTATAATAAAATCGTAACAGGTAGCTGTCTGTACATGGAGGATAAATAAGAAAGAATATTATATTTTTTGAACATATCACATTTATGCTTTATGAACGCAATAGAACCCAAACAATGATTTTTAGAATTTTTGTCTGTTTATCTGTATGTCTGTATATCTGTTTGTCTGTACGTTTGTGCACGCTAATCTCAGTAACCGCTTAACCGATTGCAATGCGGTTTTATTTTTATTGTATTGAGGTTTGCTCCACTTACCATTTAGTGTTTATTTCATGTCAATCGGTTAATAAATAAAAAAGTTATGACACTTTAAATAATCTATTACATAGAAGATATTTTGAAAATATTGATTGTAGGGATTACTTTGAATGTGAGGGTAAATCTAAAGAAAGGGTAAATGTTTTAGAATAGACTTAATCTTTAAGCTCTTTTATGATTAAGCAAACAGGGCAGTTTCACACGCTGCTTATACCTCTTCTTTCATACACCTTATGTGACGTCAACGAAGTTGCCGGGGTCAGCTAGTATACAATAAAAACATACGTGTGAAAATCTTTAGGTAAGAGTAAACTACTAGGCTCACCATTGGGTGAACCTGGTAGTACACAATACTATGACCGTAAAGTCAAGTGTGGACTGGACTTGACGGTAAGTTCAAAATTTTGGAATGGAATAGAACCAACTAAACATTCTTTATAGGAAAGCTGGTGCACTCTAGTAAGGAAATCACCAGATTTTAAATGAATTGGTCCCTCAATAGAAAGACTGCTCAGCCTTAAGCAGTGGCTGTACACTGCTTAAGGCTGAGCGCCCATTACATGCGACAAAACTGTCTACCGCTTTACTATTCTATGAAATTGCAAACGGTGCCAAGGAGACCTCATCGTACAGACAATTTTTTTTACTGTGCACGCGCACGTCCTTTATATTCGGCAGCCGATGTTTACGTCGAAAATCGGACCGATAGGACTTTCGATGTAAAAAGCTTTACCTACATCGAAAGTGCTATGGGTCCGATTTTCCACTATTTCCGAGTCACATTTAAACATACTTCAAAAAAATAAAAGGGTACTAAATTCGACCGCATATATAATATTATAGATAAATTATTTAAAGCAATTATAATGACTTTTTCATAATATCAATACATATAATAAAATCGTAACAGGTCGCTGTCTGTACATGGAAGATAAATAAGAAAAAATATTATAGGAGGGCTTTATGAACGCAATAGAACCCAAAACAATGATTTTTAGAATTTTTGTCTGTTTGTTCTTAAGCAAACAGGGCAGTTTTACACGCTGCTTGATAAGTCTGATGAAGAAATACCTCTCCTTTCATACACCTTTAACTAGCTGACCCCAGCAACTTCGTTTATGTCACGTAAACGAAGTTGCTGGGGTAAGCTAGTTTTTAATATAAAGTGAAAAAAGACAACTCGGCCCAGACGGGTATATCATGTTTTTAAGATAGTCGTGTCTCTAATATGCGCTCCGTCTAAGACAAAACTGACTGTTGCAGTGACTGTACTTTACTTATGACTAGCGGACGTTACGCGGTTTCACCCGCGTATCTCCCATTCCCGTGGGAATATGGAAATAAAATATAGCCTATGTTTACCGGCAGACCGGGAATAGTGTTGCTTCCAAACAGTGACAGAATTTTTCAAATTGCTTTAGTAGTTTCGGAGCCTATTCGATGCCAACAAACAATCAAATCCTTCCTCTCTTTATAGTATTTTACTTACCCATGACAACACATCAGGAGGTACAATACTGTTCTGGTAATCGATAAAGCAGTAAGTCAGAAAAGGCAGTTACACAAAAAAGTTAATCCTTTACTCCGAACGAGTTGCCATAAAGTCAAGAAACTCAACGAGTAACAGTGTGACCCGTTGTTGTTGACATTATTCTCATCTAGTATCACTGGGTCTTGTAGTGTGACGCGTTCGGAAAAATACGTCGCGTCGAGTTAACAGTGCTATGCGAGTTTTAATTCTCAGCTAGTAAAATCAGTGTTACTCGTTCGGAAAAACAAATCTCCACTATTAACAGTGTGACTCGTTGTGGAAGGGAAGGAATTTATATCTATTCTCTTGTAGTAACACTTGTAAGTAATATGTATAAGCTCCTAATGCTTTGGGTTCAGAGGTAGGAGAACAATTGGGCACTAAGTATCCATTCGAAACATTGTCTTATCTTAAACTACTTGACTTGCCTAATCTTCAATGTTGGCTGAAAACTAATGTAAAACTAATTTGTAGTACCTCGTAAAATACTTGGGTATTTCATACGATCGTGGGTTAGCTCATAATTTTAGCTGTCACATTGAAAAATAATATTCATGTGAAATGTGAATGAATCTGATAAGTCTGATGGACTCAGCACTTTTAACTGACTCCGACTTAGCGCGTCACAAATTGATCGCGTTACTGGATTCGAGTATTCTTACATCTTACATCTATACGAGTACCTACAAGTAAATGATATTTACGTATTTTTGTAACACATAAATTTATACTTGTAGGATCCTACAGTCTCGTCATCCTACCCAAAGAGGTAGGCGCCGGTATGTACGACACTGGTCACATTTCACCAGGTGTATTACGTTCCACTTAATAGGTGGCGAGCTTTAATATGGACGTGGGCTGGACAGGTAGTGGCTATCTGGAGTTGAAACTGTTCATGGCACCGACAAGGCTTTTAACTGGACTAATATCCTGCTACGTTTTTAGAAAAAACAGATTAAAATTCGTTTCCAAACGGACGGAAACTGTCATAGACGATCGCCCATGTCAGGACTAACCGTATCGTTAGCATAACGTAGAGCTCGTTTACAGAACACTGAGCAAGCGGGCTAAGAGCTCATCTTCACTTATCTAAATAACGTGTATTATTTAATTAAGTATTTATATAACATCATATATTTAGTAAATGATGACGAAATGATCACACAAAAAAATAAAAATAAAACAGTTCTTTCTGTTTAATCTGTTTTCTCTGATCTCCATTTTGACTGTACGGTCATAAGTTACGGTGTACCTTGTGTTTGCCTCTGAGGGAGACCCCTTTTGAAGAACCCCATTCTGTATTCGTTTGGGAAAACCGAGGCAGGCAAATCATTCCATAATCTAAGAGTGCGCGGAAGAAAGCCTCTATCGGATCTAACCGATTTATATACAGATGTCAGAAATAGTTAATCGTAGTTGACGTAGCTCCCAGAGTATAGATTTTGAAGTGGCAGTGGGCTGACCACATCTGTAGAAGAACCGATGGCCGATTGAGCCACACCGAGTTCTGGAGTGGAGACCTCAACTTGGTACACGTGGGGTAGGACGTCCCCCCGCCAGATGGACCGCGACCCGAAGAAGGTTGCGGGGAGTGACTAGATGCGGGTGGCCCCCGACTGTGTATTGTGGCATATTTCGGGAAAGGCCTATGTCCAGCAGTAGACCGCCATAGGCTGATTTCATTAATTGGTTGAAAATTGACTAGTCACCAGACGGTCGTGAAAGAATGGTTGTATTTGCGCCTCGCCTTTTTCGTCTTCGAAATCGACCCAGGTGTAGTATACTTTTTTTGACGTGACAACGTCTTATAATTTGATGGAGCCGGCTTCACGCACGAAAAGACATGACGTATGCGGCGTTACCTCGCTCTTAGGTGTTCCATTTAAGGCTGAGTTATCACGATCAACTATAGTCAGTAAACGGACTTTACAGACAACCGAATTTTTATTCAGTTAATAGAAGTGGCCTGTTCCACAATAATGGTGGATGTAAAGCTATATACCTAATTCTATAGCAACAAAGCACATACCTCATTGTCTTCTGCTACGTCTTCGCTCATCCCATTGGTACACCGAATTTCTTCGTAATAAGCTGGCCTGTATTCGTATTCGTTGGTATTCAATTTTTTAATTTTTCGTTCCATGTGACAGATTGGAAAATGTTTCTGTGAACGAACATAATGAATAGTTAATTATTGATCTAGAACTGAGAAATGAAATACAAAAAGAAATTCATTTTTATATTGATCTGTATCAAGTTATCAACGTACTTAGTATGAGCAAATTTTAGCCACGGCGAATGCCGAAACTATCAAATATGGTCATACTTCTTCATTGAATAATTAATTACCTATATCGACTCGAAACTTGTCCAGAAAATCAAAGTTTTGGGTTAAAGCTTAGAGTTTTTATTATACCTTCTAATTTATACTCTAACTAAGGTTTAAGTTAAACACACTCCGCCTTCCTACAAGATTGAGATAAACAAATAAGGCAGCCCTCAGGACTTTCTTCTGTTTTATATTAACCACTACGAGGCATAGGCCCAGTCCTGGGGACATCCTTATAGGCTTACTCGGGGCTCCCAACCGTAGGTACCTACTAGGTACGAAACTTTGTGGTTTTTAGTCGGTCGGAGTCCGGCATAGCATCCCTGTAGGATTTTCCACACGTTAAAATAGGCATAGGTCCGCCTCAAAGATCGGCACGATAGCTTCAGGTCTTGTGCCGTAGGCGATCTGCAGTTTTCAGTTTCAGTCGACATTACTTAGCCAATTCGTCAAAGGTTGTTATGACTAAAAATGGTTTGGTTACCTGTGGGTGTACTCCGAGTTCTCTAAGTTCTCGATCGCGTGAGTCTTCGAGTGCTTCTGTATACTCCGGTAAACGCTGAAATACATGAGAATTAATGAAATGTAAGTACTTACTTGAATCTGGTCTATTGTTATAATGAAACAGGTAGTATATAACAAATGGGCCTATCTATCGCTTAACGTTTTGAAGTCCTCCATCCAACTTTGTTTAACGACTATCATGTTATATACTAGCAGCATTTCACGACTTAATAAATTGCACTACAAAGTTCAAATTCATAAATTTCCATTTATGAGCGTTTAATGAAACAATATCATTCGTGAACACGTAGGGCACGGCTACTCTTGAATATAACAAATCAATGTTTACGAAGGTCCTTTCGATTTTGTAAGAGTCAACATTCCGTTACTTTATCATACTAGGAATATTTATGTACTTAGAGATTCTTGAAACTCGTTAGTACTATACTACACGAGTAGCCCACCTCACACAATTCAGAGTTGAACTAGAGGACCAGCACGCTCCTACGAAAGCGGGGTATTTTGAGACCCCGCTTTCGCCGATTTCGACAGCGAAGTGATGGTGGCAAACACAGAAGGAGCGTGCTGGTCCTCTAGTCCAACTCTGAATTGTGTGAGGTGGATTACTCGTGTAGGTAGTATAGTACTAATATTAAAGCCAAGGCCGTCAAAGCAACGCCAGTCGTATCCGAATAACGGCCCTATAGTATCGCATGGTCCTCACTGACGCCTCTTAGACAGTAACGGCATACGGGGTCCGACTCACCAGCCACTCACAGCTTCTAGGTAGGTTCATGTAATTGTTGATACTGCCATGTGATAGGCGACTGGGGCGAGGTGATGCCGCGGCAGATAGAATGAAGAAGTGTACAGAAGTGCACTACGCATTATAATGGAGACAACTAATTACCTACTACATAGAAAACCGTCGAAGTGCGAAAAAATAATTATATAGGAGCCCCCCTTAATTATTATTATTTTTCTATTTTTATTGCGCAAGCAGCAACAGAAAAATAACATTTGGGAAAATTTCAGCTCTTTAGCCATCACGGTTAATCAGTTACCTACTGCCTCGATCGATCGTGACGGACACATAGACAAACAGACAGACGGACGGACGGCGAAGTCTCAGTAATAAGGTCCCGTTTCTACCCTTTGCCTTCTACCCCTTAAAAACAAGATTCTTATCATAAGTTTACCTCTGATGGTTCTTCGCAGTCTTCACTAGAAGCCGGCTGTCTTCTCTGTAAGTGCTGCTTATGACGTTCAAGTTTTCCAAGCACGGAGGTCAATACTTTTTCTGGGTTAGGAATTCGTAAAACATGTTCTATGAATTCTCTGGCCATCTCTTCGTCGGAAGACGGCGAGGACGCAAGACATAGGGTTACACAGAGTGCCTGCAAAATGAAATTCTCATGAACGGTCATCATTTCCACTAGTTAGTGCAGTTGCGGAGCGAGATGAGATTCGGCATCTATATTATTGAGATCATGGCCCATCCGTCACAACTACATAAAGTCAGGACTACCTAGACCTACTCCTGTAGGAAAGGTGTCTTAAAACGACTTTAAACGCTCAGTAAGCGTTTTGTTTGTCATTATTGAATCCGAAGTAAACTGTAGCAGATGCACAGGTGAAATCGCAAGCATAATCACAACACGGACCAGATTATTGCCAGATTCAGTTGCCAGCACTTTTAAATAATACTGCACTGCTTGCTGCTTGTCTCAAAAAGTTTCAAGGTAACTCATTTACACTTAATAACATATACCTATGAGAAATATTATTGTACTGTTGATTGCCTATCACAAACCTTTAATATTTTTGAACCTCCACGTTGTTATCTGGTCTAAATTAAGCGAATATGCTAGACAGACAACTGATAAATATACATCAAAGTAAATGTAATTTTTTAGTCTGAGAAATATACCTATACATTTTGCTTACACATTTCTAAATAAATAGGTACCGCCTTTTATATAGAAAACATTTAATTCATTCCGAATAGCACCCGGGATCTTGAGCTCGGCAGTAGCTTAGGTACACAGGAACAGGGAACACCGATGATCACTATGCCACCGACGCAGTCAAATAGGTATTAGACTTCGGCCATTTAGACAAAAGCAATCTCGACGCGGAGTTTCTCTAATCTAACCAATCATTGGAAATATGGAAAATGCTGAAAACGTCAATGTCACAAAAAATCTTTGTGCATATTACTGCATTCATTCATTATGAATGCTTTTTATGTACAAATAATAAAAGTGTAGAGGGTCGAGAATCTGTACATGGAAGATATTTTGAAAATTTTCATTGCAGGGCATTCTCTAATCGGTACTGAAGCCGAAAATGTAACTTGATTTTTTTTATCCATCTGTCTATCTGTATCCCGAATAACTTTCACGCCGAAACTACTGAATCAATTTGAATGATACTTGGCACAGTCTAAGCTTATGACCCGAGGTAGGTTCTAGGATGCTTTTGATCCCGGGGGATGAAAGACAAAATGGTTTTTCTGTTGTAATTGAGAAATTACAACAGAAAAATCCTAAAATCAGAAATCAGACCACGGGTCTCACCCCGTGGTCCGATTTCTGATTTTTTTTGGTATCAGAGTGGCAATACTTTAAGGATTGTTCCACACAACTTTCAATATTAAGGGGTTTTTAGTTCAGAAATTAGAGATATCTCAACTTTCACTGAACCTAGAATTCAAGGGTTCCTTTGAATGTAACGGTAAATCTGTACTGGCGTGTTTGCTCTTGTTGCATGTCAAAGTTTTGGAATAGAAATCTTTAAGCTCTTTTATGATTAAGCAAAAAGGGTAGTTTCATACGCTCCCATGAGTCTGATGAAAAAATATCTCTCCTTTCATACACCTTATGTGGGGTAAACGAAGTTCTCGCAACTTCGTTTACCCCACATAAGGTGTGGCTAGTATTATCTATAGAAGAAGGAAAAGACGTGGCTATCGCGTCACGTGTTCATCTCGTTGGCTTGATTAGTCGTACTCGCCGGGGCTCTGATTGTCAGTCATTCGTTGAGATCCCAACTCCGACCGCACTATACAGGACTTCAGAGATTGACAACAATTTCATAAAAAGTAAATATGGGCATGTTTTTTTTCTAATGAATTTATTATCGTTTGTGCCTTATTACACAAGAGAATGGGTGAATTGGTCTCCTACACAATACGAAAAACAGGAAGGTACGATTTTTTCTTAAAAAAAAAAGAGCTACCGTGTTCAGCAGCGGGAGTGCCCGCTGAACACGGTACGAATTTTAAGGAGGAATCGAACCCTAAACGTTAAGTTATTATGCAGAATAATAATCTAATTAGCTAGAATGTCTTTGCTTCCACTGCATGAGTTCTTTAGCAATTTTAATTGCTTATAGTTACAAAATACTTAGAAAAACATACCCAAATTCGAGCATATGAAAGCAATTAGAGCTAAAAATAGCTACACACCATTTTAAATTAACGTACTTAATTATGTCAGAAGTTGCTACATGAAACGGACTACAATGCAAAATATCTTTGACGTTTAGCAATTTTAGTTTATAAAAATATTTACAAAATTATTAATAGGTCTAATAAGCAGCAAGCTTGTGCTTTTTAGGCACTGACATGTTTTAAAGTACCTGAATAATTACAGAAGGTTACAACTGTAAAAGATAAAATATATTACAAAAAAGAAAAAGATTGACCAACTCTGCGGTCACCAATTTGGCCTGTGGGTTGCGCACAGTTTGATTCGCTCACATTACAGCCAATATTAAGTATATTCATGTAGCAGTGATGACACCTTCTTCATGACTTTTACCGTCTACATTATTTAGGATTTACGTGTATAGGTTATGACATGTGTTATGCTGCAGTGAAAGTTTTATTAAATGATACCTAATGTTGGAAGTACACAGTGTCCTGCTCAGACGTGTCTCTTATGACAGCAGGCGCAATGCAATATTTACCTGACATCAGATTAATTAACGGGTAAGGTGTACAAATATTGCAAATATTTTTATAAACGTTCTGATGACAACCAAATAAAAAATATCACAATGTTGCATTAAAATTTGCATGAAATAAATAAATTATTGCTATGCACTGTATATAGTTAGATGATAATTTATGAACTCTATATGGCCGCGAAAAAAAATCTTTTAGTTTTTTATGGCCGAGCAAATTGTTTACAAACTTAGTTAAACAATAGTATTGCTCGAGTAACAATAAAATCCTTATGGCCACTTAGGACGGATTCCATGCTGGACGGATTCCATGTTGGAGACGGTTTCCATTTCGGACGAGTTCCACATTCAGTTCAGTTGGCCTTTTGGCAACCTTTTTGGAGCGGTCCAAAGACGGTACTTAGCTACTTCAAAATTCACTCTGGAGGTGGGTCTAATTCTATAGATTTATAAGTGACCGAGCGAGCGAAGCGAGCGAGATTTTCCGATTCGGCAGTATGGATGATTTTACTTCCGTCCGTATGTCTGTGTATATGTCAGTTCCGGTCTAGAGGACGCATTTTTTAACCGATTTTCACAAAACTTGGCATAAGTGTTATTTGATTTAAATTACAACTTTTGTCGAGAGCTTTTTTTGATAGGGGGAAAATGTGGGAGAAAAGAGGTGAACACTGTTGTCGCGTAATTTATAAATGGATCTTGATGATTCTTGACTGAAACACAAAGGATACCTTTATGATTCGTCGTCCATCGTCACAGGTTGTTTCTTTTTCCTGATTGCTCACGAGGTCGAGTCTTCACCTTCACAGAAGTAGTGTGTGTGCTAGATCCATTGTGATAACATAGAGCTAGACCCTAGTACCTTAGCGAAATACAATTTTTCGCTAATGTAGGCATTTCAGTAGTGGGAAGTGCGGGAACTACTTAAGTCGTTCTCCAACCCAAGTAGTTTACTAATAGCACAGTACAAAGAGATAATATGATCTTTAGACTGTGCTAATAGTATACAGCGGAATCCAAACTTTACTGACGAATTACTCTATCTTTTAGTATTGAAAGGTTTTCGTTGACCACTATCTCCAAGTTATGACAGATATCTTAATTAAAACTTTAGTTTAGATATCAGAAATAATAAACATTTTATCAGGCATCAATTAGCTAGGCACAGATAGGTTTATAGAAGTAGGTACTTATATAAAAGACCGATCATGAAAAAGGTGAAACCATAATACAGTCTGCTGCAGATTCGCAGGACTGACATCAGGGAGAAACGAGACAAAGTCATGTTGAAGAAAACTAAGTTAATAAAGGTTTATTTATAGTATAGTCGAAATTGGTCAATTTGTAAACGTTCTTGAACCATTTGTT
This sequence comes from Miltochrista miniata, assembly GCA_933228765.1. Classification (NCBI taxonomy): domain Eukaryota; kingdom Metazoa; phylum Arthropoda; class Insecta; order Lepidoptera; family Erebidae; genus Miltochrista; species Miltochrista miniata. The sequence goes on from OW121747.1 coordinate 25,622,693, forward strand.
TTGGGGGTCAATGAATGTAATTGTAATATTATTTGTAACCTCGATGTAACACAATTAGGCCTACACAAATAATATAATTCACTGAGATGATTTATAGGTAGGTAGGTACTTATGTACCTCGGTGCATACTAAAATTGTGAAATATCTTTAATATTTATCTTAAGCATTTGTAGAACAAGATTTTTATAACATTCACATTGGATTCTTCGTCGTGCAAGTTATGTTCTGTTCAATTCAAACGACAGGGTCCCACATCCTGCAAAACAAGTGCGAGTAGTCATTGTAGAACTATATTTAGAATCTAATGACCGCTCCATCATCACAGCTGTACTACTAAAAATTGATTTTATTTATGTCAGTGGCGATAAACGATTTTATTTTTACAGTCACCTTGAAGTTAATGGACACCTAAAGGTAGCATAAACTAATATTATAAAGAGGAAAGATTTGATTGCTGCATAGAATAGGCTCCGAAACTACAGGAACGATTTGAAAAAAGTCTTTCAATGTTGGAAACACACTTATCCCCGAGTAACATAGACTATATTTTATATACATTTTTAATACAGTTGCTCAAAAAGTGGCGTATTACAGGGACGTAGAGCGTTCGGGATGTGGGCTATTACACACTCGTGCTTTTTCTTTACCATTCCCGCACTCGTGCGTATTCTTTCCCAATTGTCAAAATAATGTCTCTGATTCATGCAAATATTTCTAAAAAAAGATACTAACTTGTTTCAATATCAGATTAAAAGTAATTTTAATTAAAATTTAGGCAGAAATTAATATAAGTATCTAACGGCAAAATTAAATTTATAAATATAAAAAAAGTTGGCTGTATGAAGTGCACTGCCATAGTCTCTGCTTAGGAAGGTATTTTTACGGTTGGCGTTATTTTGGATATTCAGGTATAATGTGTTTTTATTATTTTATGAAATTGCTTAATTTTTTGCAACTGTATTAAAAATAGTTGTTCAATACAACGTGTGGAACTGTTATTTAAACTCGTTCCGACTGTCTACCCTCGCCTTCGGCTCGGGTCAACACAACACCTGTCGTAACTCGTTGTAATAACAGAAATCCCACACTTGTATCAAAAACTACTATTGTCTATCTCAGCATTTGTCAATTGGACAGATCCTCTGCTCGTGGCCACTTATAGACGGTGGCTGACAGATTCAGTAGGCACCCCTGGACTAATCCAACCATGTTAAAACCCGTCCATCCTTCACACCCTTTCTCCTCTACTCTCTGTACGTGGAAAAATAAACTCCACTGAGCAACCTAAATTTTTATTTTATACCTCCGCGAGGTCTATTATTGGCTGTAAAGAAGGAGCTCGCTAAAGTACATTTACTTACAAACTGAATTTTGTTAAAAGGTTTTTCGCAAAAGTACTTAACATTTTTAGTAGACCAACTCTAAACATAGGATTTATATTTACGAAAATATATTTAGTAATCATACTTAGTAGAACTCTTGACTTCACGAGAAATAAATTTACTTACGAGAATAAATTTACAAGAAATCCCGAGTTCTTTAAGTATGAGTGTAAAAAACCGCGATAGTTTAAAAATATATTTTATGATATCATTTTTTTTTTAATTATTTTAGAGCCAACAAAGTGAAGATGCGTCGGAAGCACCGGAGAACTTTCAGAATGGATCCGGTGGAGGTGACAGAAAGTGGAGGAGGATTCGCTGATAATTTAGGCGACAGGTAGGACCATAATCTGTTATTAGTATTACCTATTTGATAAGAATCAATTAAATCTAATCCAATCGAAAACATCAGGGACCCTGAACAATGTTGTTTATCAACCCTGGCAAACATTGCCAATTTTTGAGGCTAAACGTAACTTTTTCTATATCTAGACGTCAACTTTGGCCTACACGTAGCCTTAATCTAATTTTAATGCACCTTTCCTCCTTTCTTGGTTTTTCTTTTTTGGCCCCTCTTTTGCTCACATCACTTTCTCACTAAACAAGGTAATTTTTCTGCAATAAATAGCCAGAACTGTAGTCTGTAGAAGGAGTCTTTCCGGTTCTACAGATGCCACCATGGACAGATTTATGGACCACTGTAGTGGTGGCTCCCAACGAAGGCCACAGGTGACCCTGGAACCGTTGTTCCTCGATTTCTCATGTACAAGTCGCTGATTCCACTTCAGCACTACAAGTGTCGTTTGAGATCAATACAGCTCTTGTATATAGCCAATTATTCGTACCTATTTAAAAAATCGTAAGGTTGGCAAGGGGAGGGAGGGATCAATATCCGCCGGCTACCAAACACTCATAGTTTATAAAGATTTTAGTTACAATATTGTTGTTTGTCTATATGTTAGTTAAGAACTGTAGTATGATCCCTTCTAGCAGCAAAGAGATTTGGGTAGCACAGCACGCAACCACCACCTGTCGATGAGGTGTTTCGATTTATTTTATATGAACATGTTCAAGTTTACTATGGCTAGAAGGTCACGCGCTGTCATACTCAAAAACCCTGATCCTAAAGAATACTCAGAACAATGGACAACGAACGTGGGTATCTAGTTTTAAAAATAAGAAAATAAGTACATGCAGCCTCAGCCTTACCATATAAAGCTATGGTCAAATCTCTGGTCGTTCTCTAATTTTTCAGACATTGAAGTGATAATTCTGACAATTTTTAATTATCTATCAAATGAGGGTAGGTTTGTATTACAATACTACGTACCTTTACAAAAAGTCTACTAATCGCCATCACGCACTTGGGTATGTAACGCGGTTAACTTCCGTCCTAACAATTTCACAATGAAAGGCTTTGTGGACAATTTTCCGAGTCGAATACCTTTTTATATTATAAATTATCTCAATTCATTACTATTGTCCGAGTACTCTAATGAAAAAAAGTGGTGACGTTAATGTTTGCTCCGGAATTTGTATGGATCGTTTTTTTTTATGAGAACAGAAATGTGCTAGAAGCCAGTGAACAGAAAAAATAGAAACGAAATGCATAAAAGACACAGTTTTGAAGTACAGTAAGTTTCCTAAAGTTATATTATTGAGATACATAATATTAATGTTATAACTGGTTACATAGATAAGAAAAAGACAGAAGACGCTTTACTTTGGTTCCAAGGACTTGTAAGGATGATTTTCTTTAGTATGTAATCATTCTATATTTTGAAACCGAATGCTTCGCTGTCCCAGTGCTAAGTATGTGTATGCAACCGCCACGCTTAGGTCCCAGGTTTGATCAGGGCCGAATTCAATGTTTATGTGATCCAAAAATGCTTAGCCTGTTACGGCTTTGTTGGCTATGGCTGGCTGTCTTCGGGGTCTGGGTGTTTCATCGGTACATATATTTAACTAGCGGACGTCACGCGGTTTCACCCGCGTAGTTCCTGTTCCCGTGGGAATACGGGAATAAAATATCCTATGTTCACCGCAAAGAGTGTAGCTTTCCAACAGTGAAAGAATTTTTCAAATCGATCCAGTAGTTCCGGAGCCTATTCGTTACAAACAAACAAACAAAAAAACAGATAAACAAATCTTTCTTCTTTATAATATTAGTATAGATAAGTGCCTTTTTATGTATTTAGTAGGAACGCATAAGCATGAGCTCAGTTTAGCCTATTTTGGGTTACTCAACGTATTGTGTGAGAATGTCCAACAATGGCTCTACATAAAAATTGTATGACGAATAGTGAATTACTTATCGGGTATATTAGATGGCAGTCGGCCCCAACAATTCCGAACAAAATTGTTAAAGCATAACTGCTCTTAGTAGCAATAGAATCACTACGAGAAACTATTTCCAACCAAAATGTTACTTAAATTAATTTTATGACTAAACTAGCTAATGCCCGCAGCTTCGCCTGCGTAAAAGTGTTCCCGTTCCCGATTCCCGTGGGAACTTATTCCCGGGATGAAAAGTAGTCTTCACAGTCTTGTTACACAAATTTCAGCCCGATCCGTTCAGCCGTTTGAGCGAGAAAGAGTAACAAACATCCACACTCACAAACTTTCGCATTTATAATATTAAAGTAAGATGTACGAAATTCGATTAGAAAATGTTTTGAATTTGATAGGTAAATTAGTGATGACGAGAAATCGATAAGAACTTCTTCTTTTACACTCGATTTCGGTACAGATAATATATTATATGATTTCAGTAAGTAAATAAAATATACTCAGTCATATCCACACTAGTCCGCCGTTTCACAAGTTTAATTTTCTATATTAGATGTTGGATTTTTATAACAGCGAGATTAGGAGTACTGTTATCTATTTGAACATTGGCGTAATTTCTCTGATTAACGTGACAATCAACGAAATGTCAAATCTAAAAATTCTGCCCATTAACTTGATTATATTGAATGAGTCACGAATATTTTGATATTGTACACTCGGTCGTTCTAAATTTGTGTAACAAGGATGAAGATTAAAAAGATCAGACATTCATTAAGAATAACGGTTTGTGTCTTATCTAAGTGCTTCTCAATTTAGAAGTTATGATATCCACTAAAATTTTTAACTTTATAGTTCACTAGCTGTTGCCCGCGACTTCGTGCGCGTGAAAATTATGTTATAATGCCAATTTCATTGCTCTCTGCTTAGCCCCTAGGAAATGTTGTATGATAAAATATAGCCTATTTGAAGACCCTACCCCTAGGTAATATTTGTGCAAAATTTGAATCAAATCTGTTGAGTACTTTTCGAGATCCTTCCGGACAAAGCAAAACATTTTCTAACTATATTTTCAGCTTCAGTATCTTATTATGTTGAACACCCAGCGAGTATTTGTTTTTTTTTATATTTCCAATATATAGTTTTGACTTTTCTATCATTTTATTATATAGGATGTCCCAGAAGTCGACGTCAAGCCGGAATCGGGTTACAGGCTAGGTCATAATAGTTGTCAGAAAAATATAAAAATGTATAGATGTTGCTATACGTACAAATACTTCTGTGTATAGTATAGAGGCATGCTGCTTTCATAGAATAATGTCCACAAATGACATTACATGTCGGAACCCTCAATGGCTCGGATCCTTCTTGCGCTGCCGCCCAGGGAACGGAGTAGCGACCACTCCCCTTCCTCTATGGTGGAGTTGTGCTACTCTGACTTCCTGTCGAGGTGGGAGCTCGGGCAGCCCATATATGTGTTGTTCGGTGATGTGTGACACTGCCGTTTTTAGGCCGTCAGCCATGCATGGCCGTCAGCCAACAGGGTGGGCCAGCGTCAGTCGCCTCGTTTGGTGGCAAGGTGGCAGCAAAGATAAATGCTTACCTATCTGCCTCGGAGCAACGGTGATGGTGCTTGAATAAAAACCTCACGATACAAAAGAAAATTGCCCGTGACTTTGTCCTCTATGAATACTAACTATTCTTAGGCAGTTTTTTACACGACCGGTAGCACGATGATACAAGAGTAAATAAGAAAAAAAAAGCGACTGCCAGGAAGGGCTATGATTTATCTTTTGCATTTCTCTGGAATGCTATAAATTTTAGTGGTGCGTACGTTCATCTGTACGATTTTGAGGCGCCAATATAACTCCCAAACGGCTTGGAAGATCCTTGCGAAGAAAAAATATTATTGTTGGTTCATGTCTGAGAGAGATTTTTAGTTGGAAGTGGGTGTAAATCGCTAAACGTAACAATTATCATCTCCTCACTTCAGGCATTTCTAGCTGTTTTCGTAGTATAAAGTAGCATTTTCAAGCACTAGTTTATCTCTGTCAAAATGATTCAGGTGTCGAAACGTAATGGACAGGCTGTCTCGTACTTTCGCATTTAATTTGTATTTTAGGTAGTACCTAAGGATTAGGTAAAGCAGTAGGAACATCCTTCAGACAGACCTATCTAGAAGAGGTCGCGGAGAAGCACTGATGGAAGTGGGGAGGCGCTGTAACATGCTATGGAGTAAATTTGGGGAGGATTAGGTTAAGGTATGCAAAAACCCTGTCTTCCCTCGATTTGATTGATTGATAGGGTCGGTAAATATAAGGCTATTGATGGTACAAGGAAACCCTTGTACCGCCAATAGTCTCAAATTGAGATAAATTCTGATAAATCCAACAAATCAAAAATCAGAACAGATATCAGACTGCCTCGGTGGTGCAATATGTAGTGTACCCGACTGGTACGCTGAGGTTAATGGGTTTTATTCATGGGTCGATTCAAATATTTGTATGATCCATAAATGTTTGTTTTGAAGTTTGGGTTGTTGTACAGGAGCCCCCATAAGTATATATTTTCTGCTTTTAGTATTATTTTGTTATTTTGGTGGGATACGTGTGGTTTTTAGTCGGTATTAGTGCGACATTGCATCCCTGTAGGATTTTCCTCTCACGTTAAAAAAACGCCGTTTCAACTTTGTTTATAGTGATTTATTTTCTGTTTTAGCGATATGCCTGGTGATATCATTACCTCCGGGGCTCAGGGTGTCTTTAGACAGGTAGGTCACTTCTACAGATAGCTAGATATGAGTACTTATTCGTGGGTGTAGTGGGGCCCTACCAACACCTCCGGGCCCAAGTCAACCTCACGTGCAAGCTCGTGCACCTGCTGAACAACGGACGAGGCTCTGACGTCAGCGGTCCATTTCAACACGGCGATGGGCTCACCACCTGTTACGTGGGACCGAATTGTACACGGTGAAATGTGGGCCGGTATAGGCCTCTGCCTACCCCTTCGGGGATAAAGGCGTGAGTATATGTATGTATGTATGTATGTATGTATGTATGTACCTATTCGTCTAAATCTAAACCTACCGTCTAATGTTAAATAGGTAGGTAGGTACCTACCTACCTATCACTCCATCTCTTGTCTTTCTTAATAATGAATTAGTTTTATAAAAAAATACTTCTCTATTTAAAACCGAATAATAAAATAAACGCTTCGTATTTTACTACTTATTTTACGATAATCAAAAGAAAATTTTTCCATAACGAAAAGGATATGAAAAGGACCAAGAGATACATCAAGAATTATATAAGTTTAATGCAGGCAATGTGCATAATGCAGTGCAGTGTAGGTCTGGGCTATTCTTTTGAAAATATTGAACTAGATTTATTTATTTATTTCCATAAAAACACAGTAAGCTTACTGTCTTAAATACCTAAAGATAATATTCAATTAGGTACCTGTCTTTTTTTTCAATTCCATTTAGAAAATATCTTTTTAACTATTTTTTTAAATTATCCTAAGTCCTAACCTAACCTACCCCATATCGGTAGGTACGCGTGTTACGCACTTACCTGTTTCCCTTCCGGCACCTCATATAATGTAGCATTATTATCATATTTCCCTATGGTCACTTAGCGATACATATTCATAGTGATAAATACGGCAATTTGTTATTTAATGGAGTTTAGACAAAAATTAATCACTTTACCCAATATAGCCGGGCATTATGGATAATGCCCCATTTATCACTTTGCCCATAACAGATATACAGGATGTCCCGGAAGTCGACGTCAAGCCGGAATTGGGTAACGGGCTAGGTCTTATTAGTTGTCAGAAAAATATAAAAAAAAAAGAAAAAAAAAATGTTTAAGAAAAAGTATTCAGGGTTACATTGGAAAAAAAAGGCAAAACAAAAAAGTACATATCTGTAGCAACAGGAATGAAAAAACCGTCACAAGGCATAGATTTTCTCTACTTTTTTTTGAACGTAGATAATTTTAATAATACAAGACAATTTTTGAGGAATCATTTCCTTCATTTTTAGACAAAAAAATTCAAAATTCGGCTAGGTGGTCTCGGTGTCCGCAAAATAACCAGTATTAGTTTACCGGCATTCTTGTCATCGGTGTACGGTACAGATAAGCTAACCAGGAAAATTTTATCTTCGTCACTGGTTAGCTTCGAAGTGCCGTATTTATCTGATGCCCTGAATGCCTGGAAAACGGCTAGCCCAAGTCCAGAGCTACCTGTCATCTACTCTTCTCAGAGACAGTGGGATGTGCCGCTAAGCAAGCTAGTTCAAAAAGAACTTATTGAGACTTCATCCAGTGCAGCAGAGCGAGCGCGCCTACTGGCTGTGGGGTAGTGGGAGTCGGGTCTATGGCTTCATGCTTTACCTTCAGGCCATATTGGCACACTTTTAGATAACAGCACTTTTCGCATTGCTGCTTGTTTACGCCTCGGTACTTCCTGCATCGCTCCACATCGTTGTCACTGCGGTGAAACTGTCGACCGCCTAGGTCACCACGGTCTATTGTGCTAAAAAAGTGCAGGTCGGTTTCCGCGACATGCTAGCATAAATGACATCATCCGTCGAGCCCTTTCCGCCGCCGGCGTGCCAGCAATTCTTGAACCCAAGGGCTTGGCTCGAGACGATGGGAAGAGGCCCGACAGGATGTCATTGGTGCCTTGGAAAATGGGAAAACCGCTTGTGTGGAATGCCACATGTGTGGATGCCCTTGCGCCTTCCCATGTTCCAGGCACTGCTAGCTGCGCGGAAGCTGCTGCCGCGGCTGCGGAGGCCCTCAAACGGCGAAAGTGAAACAAACAAACAAATCTTGTTGGATCGTATTTATTTGAGCCGTTTGGGGTCGAAACTCTTGGACCGTGGGGTCCTAGTGCAAAGCTCGTTTACAGAGCTATATGTAAACTTTTGGTCGGCGGTTCTCGTGACCAAAATGCTGGTGTTTACTTGGGCCAGAGGCTCTCCATTGCCATACAACGTGGCAACGCCGCCAGCATTTTGGGCACGGTTGTTGTTGACAGCGATGTGGAAGAGTTTTTTGATGCATAATCTTATTTCCTGTTGCCCCTTTTTTTATCGATGTTCCCCTTATAAATTTGTTATAAATTGTATGTTTATTAGTGTATAGTAACTTTAATTTGTAGAGAATAACAAATAAATATAATTATACAAGACCTAGATTTTTTTTATATTTTTCTGACAACTAATATCACCTAGCCTGTTACCCGATTCCGGCTTGACGTCGACTTCTGGGACACCTGTATATACCTACTAGCGTAGGTTAGGTAGCTACGTATCTTCTTACTCAGCAAATAAGATAAAATAAAAAAAATATACCAAATGAAATTTAAAAAAAAAAATTGGGTTTGTCAAAAAAGTTGACTCTACTGGGGTTTCGGAAATGCTACGGACTGAGAACAACACCCCAAGAAACTTTAGTCCAGTCATTATATACATTTGGAAATGCAAATGAACCGAGAAAGCCAAATTTTGGATATTACGTGGGGAGGGGCTAGAAAAGCTTAAGTTCAAATTGTCGACCAAAATAACCTGATGGGTTTTCCGCCATGTTGAAAAAAGGGTAAAATTCAGTTTTTTCATCATAACTCGGTTCCCCGTTGAGATACGAAAATTTTTATGCTGTACTTTTTTGTTGCTCATAATACGATCTACAACTAAGGTCTTATTCATTTTTAACGTATCGATCATCGTTATCGAGAAATCTATTCAAAAAACCATAAATTTGGGGAGAAAAAATAGTTTTTCGCTATTTCCTTTTTTCTCGTGGAAGATATCGAAAAATGCAAAGTATGAAAATTGTTGAGCGTGTTCAGATCTACAAATTCGTCTTTTTATTTTTTATTTTCGACAAGAATTACGACCTTTAGCGCGTTGCAAAGTCAGTAAGACTGTGCCCGGTTTTGATTTAGCCGCTCGCACGTTTGTATCCATACGTCAAAATGGATGAATGGTTGTTCAGGGAATTATTGCAATACAAAATAAATTAATAAACCAGCCAAATTATAAATCAAACACATGCAATTTATTGATCAAATAATTTTGATCAATAAATCAATAAATAAAGTGATATCCATAGCCTATTATGGATATCACAATTTTTAATAAATTTACTGTTATGTTTATGAGTATAAAATACATTTTCATACATATATGTACTGATTACACAGTAATGATTTTGATATCACTAAACTTTTCTCTTAATGGCTCCCGAAACCCCATACCATAGATAGCCCAGACAGCCCTTTTCTGCAACACAAAAATACTTTCGATGTCGGCACTAGTCGGCAGCGTTACCCCACAATAGTATGCCATAGGTCATGACACTGTGGAAATAGCTAAAGTAGACAAGACGCGCTGTTCTAATGTCTGTCAGTTGTCGGATCTTTTTAACGGTATAGGCTGCAGAGCTCAGTCTGCCCGAGACTTTCTTGCCCCCACTGCAAGTTGGAGTCTAACTTTACACCCAGAAAGACAGTCTTATCGACCAATTATATTTGATCATCCCTAATCCTAATACGGGTTTTAACGAGCTTAACATTTGGCAAGGTAAATCTAATACATTTTGTTTTAGTTTCATTTAACAATAAATTATATTATTAGCGATAACCAGTGGACTACCCTATAGTAGACAACTTTGGATTGCGTTGTGAACTGGTGGTAACTCTTTGGTTTATATGTATAAGTGACGTTTACAAGTGCATCTGTATATGCCTAAGTAAATAAATGAATTTTTAATTTTGAAAATTTTAGAGAAGGCATTGTTTACTTCGTCAAGTTCGCGTTGTCCACGTTCAACTAAAAATATTAAAGACTAGCTGACCCGCGCAACTTCGTTTTCGTCACATGAGAGTGAGGTATGGTATTAATATTATAATGTTTCCCGTTGCATTTACCCCCGTCGCGCTTATTCTCGTCGCGTCGCGTCGCACGGTGGGCCGAAAATCGGCTCTCATAGACTTAGGGATTAAAATTTTTAAGTGTCGGTTTTTGGGCGGATATTGGTTTCATTAGTTATTACTGTATACAAAAATGACTTCTGGATCAAATCAGTTCATAAACCAATTAATTATATTTTTTTTATGAAAACTTTGTATGGAGAAAGTGTGAAAAATTCAATTTTCTCTGAAACGGCAAGGAAAACCGTAATATCCTCACAGATGGTTTTAGGGCTAATTATTCATGATTTTTTGGTGTACAATATTTTACGGTTGTAACTGCCGTTTTTTTTTTAAATCATTCAAATTTAAAATATTATTTTTAAGCATGAAACGGGGTTTTTGGGTTGAAAGGAGAAAAAACAACTGATATAAAAATTATTCATGTACTTATAATCGATAAATAACCAAACAAAGCAGATATTAATATAAACTTGAATAATATGAATACAAAAAACACATTAAAATAAATTGCACATGATCGTCATGAGCAAATGACATATATACCTACTGAAAAGCTGATGGCTTTCAGGAAAGGAGAAGAGATAAATGAGAAGATGAGAATTAGAATTTACAATGATATTTTATTATAGATTAAAATTTCGGGGTCGTGGTTCGTAATCGGGCAGCAAAAGGCTTTGCGATTTCCGATAGTCCTTCAGGGTTCGACTTATCTTGTGGCTCCTGGATGGTGATGCAGTCCGCGAGGTAGCCGTGCCGTCCACAAATTCGGCTGGCACGGTGTTTTCAACACGCAGGGTGGATGGTTGTTTGTAGAACCCGAAGGGTGCGTCTTCACTTTCGTGGAACCCGAAGGGTGAATTTTTCCCAATCCGTAGGGTAGACGGTTCTCGTAGAACCCGAAGGGTGGACCCTGGAATGTTCCAGATGAGGGGTTAGCTGGAACCCTTTTTCCCGCCTCTTTCCTAAGACAGCCGACCCTTGCTAACCATTGCAGGAATCGGGAGTCTTACATTGTCTGCTTACAGTACTAATTTTACAGATATATTTTTCATACCCCTGTTAACTACCCCCCTATAACAGGGTTGACCAACAGCCTTTAATTTTCACTGTTTAAAATTTAGATTACATTATAAATAATTTAACTCACCCAATGATGGGGTACTTGACGTTTACAGCTAAACAACTGTTCACTTAGGGAGAATTTCGCTCCCTATAAAAATTATAATAAGTTTTAAATTACTTCGAATAATTTCCGACGCACAGACACCTTCGCGACGAGTATAATTTAAATTTGTGAAAATGGTTTCTTAAACTTCGCGCGCAGTCCTATTTATAGCCTTGGACAGCGCCTCTGGCGGCAAATAGCGTCCCTACATCTTACGTCACTCTGGTTTTTTTTTTTTGACGCGGGGAATGCATTTAGGCACCGTCATCCCAGCTACGGGGGTAGCTGGGACGGTGTGTGGGACTCACCGGTCCCGGAAACAAGGACCGTCCTACCCACTAAACCCCGCGGTGTTCCGACTCACCCTATAGCCGGGCCGATGGATATGAAAAAGAGATTCTACGTCGACCCGGCTAGGGATGCCCCGTAGGGTTGGGGCTCTCCTCGGGGGACCAGATGGTCGGCCCCCCAGAGCTCCCTAAGGAGCTGAAGAAAACAAGCCCGCATCGCACCACTCTCGAGCGCCCTTCTGCAAGCAGAAGGGGTAGAGAGCGGCCGAGCGGGCGGGCACTAAAGACACCTCCGGAACACGGGGAGGTGTCTTCCGCCATATGGCCGTCAATGGGCGCGTTCCCCAGACCTTACGCCCATGGCCAAAAACTGATGCTGTGCGGAGCGGTCACACAGGCGGAAGGGCCGCACAGGCGGAACGGCCGCACAGACGGACCAGCCGTACAGGCAGGCAGAAGCCCACACGCAGCAGCCGCCCAAGCTGCCGCGTGCCGAGGGGCTTAACTGCCGCACATACATACAGCTGCCGTACAAGCGAAATCAGCCGCACAGGCGGAACAGCCGCATATGCGGCCACTGCCACACAGCAAACTCGCTCTAACCGGCCGCAGCCGGGAGCATACCTCGCGTAAACGCGGGCCTTGAAGGTCCGCCATTCCGCGACCCCCTCGTGCAATGGGGTCAACTCCGTCAAATGACGGCGAGAAACGTCGCAGATGCGCCGTAACACACACCCCGACCAATGCTGCACGGAGCGGCCGCACGGACGGAAGGGCCGCACAGGCGGAACGGCCGCACAGACGGAGCAGTCGTACAGGCAGGCAGAAGCCCACACGCAGCATCTCAAGCTGCCGCGTGCCGAGGGGCTTAACTGCCGCACATACATACGACTGCCGTACAGGCGAAATCAGCCGCACAGGCGGAACAGCCGCACATGCGGCCGCTGCCGCACAGCAACTTGCTCCAACCGGCCGCAGCCGGGAGCAAACCTCGCCAAGAAAGTTGCGACGCTTCCACCGGGTATCCGGGAGCTGTCGCAACACCGCGGGCCTTGCAGGCCCGCCATACCACGACCCCCTCGTGCAATGGGGTCGGCTTCGGTCGGAAAGACCGACGAACAAAAGCGCTTCTACCGGCCGTAGCCGGGAGCGGACGCCATTTGTTACGGCGGTGAACGCCGCAACCGCAGGCCTAGCAGGCCCACCATACCACGACCCCCTTCGTCATGGGATCGGTTGTCGGGATATTGGTTCATCGACTTACAGGGGCAGCAGACTCCAGCGCTGCGCCTGTTAGCCGACTATCCAGGATGCACCGTCTTGGTCCAGTCGCCACTCCCCCCGGGCATATAGCCCGAAGGGATAGGAAACCGGTCCAAGCACACTAGGAGGTTCCCCGACCTAGCACCCCTACGTCACTCTGGTTACGTCAGTGCTGTGTTGATGTGACTAGTTGTCGGCAGATGGCGCTTTGATTTATTATCACTAAAATTTCATTTTTAATTGACTAATTTTATTAATTTATGCACACGTTGTTGCACAACGTTACATACTCCCCGCTCCGGTGAGCGTTTGACGTACCCTAACACGTCAAATGCTGCGTTCGTCCTCGAACGCCCCTAACATAAGACCTACTACTCGTCTATGTGTGTGTGTATGTTAGTGTGCTGTGTGAATGAGGTGATGCTGGGTATAGCGAAGAGTTGGCCTTAACCTTAATGAAACCAACTCGCAGGTTGTATGTAGGTGATTCTGAAGAACTTTATGGGACAGAAAGAGAAAAGACGTATTTGAGGCTTTGGGTTGAAGGTTCAGGTAATACGCACCGCCTGAAAGTGAGGTGTGTATAATAAGGCTTTTTGCTGAAGGCTGGGATTTAAACAACCGTCCCAGAGAAGAACATCCTACTAGGGCTAGTGTAACACTTCCGACTCATAGGATGGACTATCCCCCAGGGCAAGCCTCTAGCTTCCGAGTGGTAGGAGTAGCCATATAAATAAAATAACATAACGGTGACCTACACCTAAGACTGTTAGGGCAAGACAAATGCTGCCAAATAACAGTATCCCATAATTCTGTTCGGGTAAGACTCATGCTTCCTCGTAACAGTAACAACCTACAACATAAATCTGTTAGGGCAAGACCATGCTGCCAACTAACAGTAAACGACGAACTCTGTTAGGGATAGACCCATGCTTCCAACTAACAGTAACTCCCAACTAAACCAAGAAACAGAAAAGTGATAGAAAATAAATTATTTGCAGAATCCTCCGTGATGCTAGTTAACCCCTATGTCCCCATGACGAACACGGCATGTGTTTGTCACGTTGTTATATGTAGTTATTTGAACGTCGTGTGTAGTGTGTAGTGTCCCTAACTAATTATTAGGCTATTTAGCCCTTTAACAAAATAAAATAAAAAACTAAGTGCTTATTCGCAACCTTAGTAGTAGTAACAAAAACTAAGTGCTTCTTTGCAACCTTAGTGGTAGACTGTTGTGACTATTATGTCAACCCTAATAGATAACGAAGATAATTGATCTTTGGCCATTATGCCAATTATATAAAAAAAAATGGGACCCTTGTGTGCCACCATAGTAGTATAAATTGTATGTGAGTGTTTGATTGTATCATGTGTATGTGTGTGCGTAAGAAGTCAAGCATGTATAATTAATGATCTTTGGCTATAATGCCAATTTCTAACAAATGATGGGGCCCTTGTGTGCTACCATAATAGTATAAAATGTATGTGCGTACATCATTGTATAGTATGTATGTGTGTACGTAAGAAATCAAAATTGTGTAACTTTTGTTTTGTTTGCGAGTAAAATGTTGACGTATTATTGTTGATGTAAACGTGTTATCTATGTTCTATCTAAGGCTAGTGTTACACTACATGTCATGCTATATTAACCCGTCAGCTTTAGTCGGGAAACAAAACTTAGGACATTTGAGTCACTTTCTCTAATCTACGAATGTGACTCGCCTGTAGCTAGTCTGCCCCCTCCTTCCGCCTTTGGGAGTCATACAACATGCCATGCAAGTAGGCATGTGTAAGTAACGTAGGTAATGCATTACTTGTCATGTGACTCGCTCGAGTACCATGGCAGTGTACGTTACTCGACGAAATGTATCATGACAAAATATAGTACAATCGGGACAAACGTGCCGTCTGCGGTGTTGAATGTCGATACGCGCGCATTCCATGCAATCGTCACTCGTCACACGTTGCCGTTCCGCACGTGTGTGAGCGAAAAAGCGTCATTTGTTTAGTACTAGCCGCCACGCGTTAAGGGCGGCGGGCGGCACGACCGGCAGGCGACAAGTTTATTTTAACTTTACGTTGACACAATAAGGTCTATTTTTTCCTAATGCTGCTTCGTTCGTATTCATTTATACGTTACGTACCTACCTATGTTTGACTCTGTGATACTTTGCAGTTTGTTTAGTTAGCGTTTTGGTTGTTTACAAAGCGGCAACGTTATTATATTAATGTTATGTATTATAAACTTGCAAGTTTTGATGTCGTCGGTAAAATAATAGTTAATCGTGTAAATATATAATTACAATAGCGTAAAAAAGTAGTAAATAGTGTAAATATAGTGTATAATATTCAGACGAGTGTATTTTCGAGATAGTGATTAAGTGATTAGTTTGTAAGTATAATGGCAACAAATAGAAAAGCGAGTCCGCTTTGGAATCATTTTGAAGAAGTGGTTCCTAGACAAAAATCAAAATGTGGTTATTGCTCTTGCACACATTTACACCAAACTAAAACTAACTACTAACAACCAAACTAAAACTAACTACTAACAATTTTCAATTAAGGTTATTAGATCTATTATATATAATATCTATTCGAACACTATTCAGTTTACTTTGCATACAGTTACACATTAAAAACATCATACGTTACTTTATTTACACCGTACATTCGCATTAGTCACGTTCAGTTAGGACAACGTACGACACTTCGTCCTGTGACTATAATGCGATGCGAACGAATGCTGGATTTGGCACGCACGCACGCAGCGCGGCGCGCGATTAAAATTTTATAACTTTGTGCCGCCGCCGCTCGCCGCATGAGAATGTCATGATAAAAGTCATAGTACAAAGTAATGTGATGCGGTACGAAATGTAATGCCATATGACATTACTTTTTAGTGTAACATTTTGCGCATGTCTACATGCAAGTGTCACTATGTAAATAAACAAAAAAAACTGCTTGTTAAGTGTTGGGAATTGTGTGTGATGATAATGATGATGAATGTGTGATGACTATCTACTACCTAATTATTATGTAAGTGTAATTGTGAAATTTCCGTATGAAAATGTACCTAGTTGTACAATGTGAAGAAATAAATAAATAATAAATAAAATAAAAATGATTTATTTCAGGCAATTCGAACCCATATTCACAAAATTCTTAACTTACATACTAATGACACACTGTATAGGGGTGCTAGTCAATACAAATACAAAAAAAATAAACAATAAAGAATAAGTAATTAAAGATTAGAATAAATGACACTGTATAGGGGTGCTAGTCAATACAAATGATATTAAATAAATAAATAATTAAAAATTAACATACAAATTCAGGTATTAAATACTTGACATTATTTTTTATTCGCGTCCATATGAACAGAAACCCAGTATCTAAATATCGGGCTCCTAATGTCCTCGGAGACTGCCACAAGAATTTCGTTTTGGGAACGTCTCAGCCTGTTCCAAAAGGAAGCCACTCTCGCCCTCATTATAGCAAAAAAGTCAGGAACCCTTGCTTCCGCAAACATGCTTGATGCACTGCAACATCGCGGTAACCTCATAAGAGCCCGGTATGCATCATCATACTGAACTCTTATCGTATTAATCGCCTTCCGTGTAAATGCAGTCCATAACTGACACGTGTACATGCACAAGCAATAGGCCTTAAATAGGGTGTTCTTAACATCAGTACTGCATTTGGCAAACCGACGAGCAAGCATGTTGCTTCTGATGGCGAGAGCCCTTCTTTCCCTTTCAATATCGGCATCATCATGGAGACGTTCCGTCAGCAAATGACCCAAGTATTTAAAGCGCTTTACAACCGTAATCGCCTCACCATTCAGATACACATTGGGTATCCTATCCGGACCCGAACCCGCTGTAAACACCATCATCTCTGTTTTAGAGACGTTATACTTCAATCCGTGAGCATTCGCATAATGCTCACAGATTGAAAGCAGCCTTCTGAGACCCTTGATCGAGGGACAGAGGAGCACCATGTCATCTGCATAGCTCAAATTATTGAAACACACATTTCCAATATGGCATCCGACCTTGGTGCTCCTCAAAATGTGGTACCTTATGTGCCACCTCAGTATAAACATTATATTACGGTGTGCTAACACCCTTATATTTTCCAAAAGTTTAATTATCAAAAACACTATTGAGTAACTGTACTGATATGCTACATAATCTATTAGCAAACGCATCCTAACGTGGTGTGTTACGGCCTTTACCGTTATCTGCATTCGTCTTTGTAATACTGAGGAATGTGTCTATTTCTCGACCCACTCGCGGAATAACGAAAACTAAATTTGTTCTTTTTAGGGTTCGTTGAACCGAATTATAAATTGAACCTTTATGAAACTTAGTATTTGCTTTAGGAAATACTTAAGTTTGGAAATATTACCTTTTAGGGTTCCTTCACTCAAATAATAAATTGGACCCTTCTAGATATTAATTGTCTGTCTGTCTGTCTGTGTTTGAATATAATCTAATCAGAAGCAGTAAGTAGTGAAAGTGAGGTGTATGATGATGGGTTGATGAAGTTAGCTAGATGTTTGACAGTTTTAATGGATTGATGCAAGTTTTGACCTTAATCTTGTTTTTATTTAAATGTAACAATTCCCACGAACGTGCCAAGAGTTAATTGTATATTAACTCGTTCCAACTAATTTTTTTTTAAATAGTTCCCTACTACTACGGAACCCTTAAATATTTCGAACTGTGTCAAAGACGATTCGCACTTGGCCGGTTCTGGAAATAAACTATATAGTAGTCCTTAGAACTCATTTGTTTGTGATATGAAACAGTTTTTATTGATTTCTGAAAAATTATATTTTTGTGACTTATGAGGTTTTTGAAATGACCGATTCAAATATTTTACGAATTTGCACTTCACGTAAATAATAAAAGATTTATAATTGTTTCACTTTTCGAATTACGGTGAATTCTGATACACTGAAATAAAACTGTAAGAAAAGGACTTCTTTATGTTTAATTTAGTATTTGAGTGGTAAAAAAATAAAATAGCATATAACCTTAACAGTTTGTTAATAGAAATAATGAAAAAAAAACCTGAAAAACAGTTCTTGACTTATGTTGTTTTAGCTAGAAATAGGGTTAGTGGTATATAATTTAACCAAAACAATCATAGTAATCATGTTTTTATTGCTTATAATTAAGAATTACACTTAAAAATAATGTGATTAACATTTTACATGTATTTATTTGTCATGTTTTCACATCTTAATCATATTCTCCATCATTTTCATCTGGATTATCTTCAGCATTTGCTGTTGGCCAACTAAAACTGTTGTTATTAAATGTCATATGCTCTTCCAGAATGCTATCTTGAACTTGTTTTAAATCCTCTATTATTAATGGGCACTGTCATATCATAGACTTTGTTTGATGGAAGTGAAACAGAAGTTGTTTTCTTTAATAATGAGAATGAATGTTTAATCAATCCATCAATATATTCCTCGACTATGATAGTTCCTTTTCAATCTGAATCACACTGCAAAACTCATGTATGTCGAAGGTGCGAATGACTTTTTCTGGTCCTTTGGAATTTGTTTTCCATAAGATTCAGTTGAAAAACATTTTTTTTTGTACAAATTTGGCCACCATTGCTAAAATTCTAAAATTTCTTCAGTTTTTAGCTCTATGACTGTAAATGTTGAGCTGGAGTTCGAAACCAACTCAATGTATTCTCCTGGGAAGCAGATACGATCATGCTTTGGAACATTTTTTTATGACTCCAAAATCACGGTCATTTGGTGAAAAGGAATGACCACGTATGGGAAAATACTGATAAGCTAGAATAACTTTTGTTGAGTTGAGTAAAAGACAAGTGAAGTTCAAATGACATTGATGGCGGTAAAATATTATTTTATTTTAAATGGCCCCCAAAATATTTCATAACAAAGCCAGATGTCATTTAAATCTTAGTTATAAACTACTCCTGCCATCTAATGGTGCATGCAAAAACCTCTTAAGTCACTGACTAATGTTGTTTATGCAATCAGTCTTTCACGCGGTATTATTAAGAGTGGAAGGAATGTATTGACTTTAGTTGTTTTTACCCAGAATACGCATCTACCTTTGAGGAACCATTTTCAGCAAAAAAAAGCATTTTGGAAAAAATGTGACTAAAGTGGTTTTTGAAATGACCGATTCATTTGTTCTCCCGTTTTCTTGAAGTGAGAATTCAATAGGGATTGTTACCCAGAAGTGTGATTATCGGCTGTTGGTTTGGCTGTAAATTCACATATAGGAAATACAACAAAATAATACACAAATTGAGGCGGTTTGACGCCGTAAAAATAAAAATTGTGGTGGTGATATACTTTGACTACTTTTTACGATGAATATATGCTATACAACTTACTTACGAAAATTAATGTAAGCGTTTCAAATCAGACGTTTTACTTCAGAACTTTAACAAATGTAATATTTAGAATTGAAAAAACTTTTACTTTAAATTTACTTAAAAATTTTCCACCATAAAATAAATATCTGAGGGTGTGAAAAATAAAAATGGGGACCGTTAAAATTTGGAAAATTTACAATATTTACGTTGAGAAAAATTCAAATTTGGCCTTGTTCTTGTTTATGCCGAAATCTGTCTAAAATTAATAAAAACACACAAAATAAGCCGGAAAGAACAAGTTGGCAGCAGAGGTCAGGAGAGCCAAATTCCTGGGTAGTTATATTAATTTTGAGGGAAACCACCCCGCTAACGGGCACTCTTAAGACTATTTTACACAAATTAAAATATCTTATAATTATGACCTCCCGACTCCCGTCGGAAATCGCTTTCTCGCTACCCGAAACCACGATATGGGCGCCACTGAAAAGCTGATGGCTTTCAGGAAAGGAGAGGAGATAAATGAGAAGATGAGAATTAGAATTTACAATGATATTTTATTATAGATTAAAATTTCGGGGTCGTGGTTCGTAATCGGGCAGCAAAAGGCTTTGCGATTTCCGATAGTCCTTCAGGGTTCGACTTATCTTGTGGCTCCTGGATGGTGATGCAGTCCGCGAGGTAGCCGTGCCGTCCACAAATTCGGCTGGCACGGTGTTTTCAACACGCAGGGTGGATGGTTGTTTGTAGAACCCGAAGGGTGCGTCTTCACCTTCGTGGAACCCGAAGGGTGAATTTTTCCCAATCCGTAGGGTAGACGGTTCTCGTAGAACCCGAAGGGTGGACCCTGGAATGTTCCAGATGAGGGGTTAGCTGGAACCCTTTTTCCCGCCTCGTTCCTAAGACAGCCGACCCTTGCTAACCATTGCAGGAATCGGGAGTCTTACATTGTCTGCTTACAGTACTAATTTTACAGATATATTTTTCATACCCCTGTTAACTACCCCCCTATAACAGGGTTGACCAACAGCCGTTAATTTTCACTGTTTAAAATTTAGATTACATTATAAATAATTTAACTCACCCAATGATGGGGTACTTGACGTTTGCAGCTAAACAACTTTTCACTTAGGGAGAATTTTGCTCCCTATAAAAATTATAATAAGTTTTAAATTACTTTGAATAATTTCCGACGCACAGACACCTTCGCGACGAGTATAATTTAAATTTGTGAAAATGGTTTCTTAAACTTCGCGCGCAGTCCTATTTATAGCCTTGGACAGCGCCTCTGGCGGCAAATAGCGTCCCTACGTCTTACGTCACTCTGGTTACGTCAGTGCTGTGTTGATGTGACTAGTTGTCGGCAGATGGCGCTTTGATTTATTATCACTAAAATTTCATTTTTAATTGACTAATTTTATTAATTTATGCACACGTTGTTGCACAACGTTACAATATATATATATATATATATATATATATATATATATATATATATATATATAACTCTCAGTTTAATTGAATTTCAGGAACCTGAATTAGACATTTTGGACATATCTAATCTGGATTCTGACTCAGAATCGGACTCGGATAACGATAGTGATAAGGAAAATTAGTAATAATGTAATGATTTATTTGTTCTAGTATGTATAAAGCTTTTTTAATTTTGTATTTTATTTTACTATTCATTATGTGTGTATTTAATACATGTCAAAATAAATAACATGTCATTTGCTCATGACGATCATGTGCAATTTATTTTAACGTGTTTTTGTATTCATATTATTCAAGTTTATATTAATATCTGCTTTGTTTGGTTATTTATCGATTATAAGTACATGAATAATTTTTATGTCATTTGTTTTTTCTCCTTTCAACCCACAAAACCCCGTTTCATGCTTAAAAATAATATTTTAAAATTGAATGATTTAAAAAAAACGGCAGTTACAACCGTAAAATATTGTACACCAAAAAATCATGAATTAATTAGCCCTAAACCCATCTGTGAGGATATTACGGTTTTCCTTGCCGTTTCAGAGAAAATTGAATTTTTCACACTTTCTTCATACAAAGTTTTCGTAAAAAAATTCTAATTAATTGGTTTATGGACTGATTTGACCCTGGAGTCATTTTTGTATACAGTAATAACTAATGAAACCAATATCCGCCCAATAACCGACACTTAACAATTTTAATCCCTAAGTCTATGAGAGCCGATTTTCGGCCCACCGTGCGTCGCTTGTATTCATTAAAGCTGAACCGCTTATCTTCGTTTGCGTCACATGAGAGTGAGAAGGAAAGAGATGTTAAAGTGATATAATGTTTCCCGTCGCTTTTACTTCACCCATCCCTTTTTCGGTATGGAACTCATCGTGTACGAGTCCGACTCGCACTTGGCATTTTATCGTTCAGTTGACTGGCTTCCACTGCAGACCAAGTTTACTCCCGTCACGTCGCTCATACTTTAAAACTTAATAAAAGGGTTATAGTAAGTGAACCTTAAAAGATCGGCATAGGTATGCTGTCTAGGACTTTTTTTTATAACTTTTTAAGAGAAACAATTTTGTTGTACACAATTTTTACGTAACTTTAACTATTTATGCAGCGTCAGCAATGGAAGCTCTCAAAAGAAAGAAATAATCCCCGTTCTCGAAACATTATTCATGGCTGCTCCGCTCCTATTCGTCTTAGCGTAATGTTATACCGCCATTAGCCAGCCTCAATCTGTAACATATTTTTTGAAATGCAACCAGTAGTTTCTGAGATTCTAGCACAAACAAACTCTTCAGTTTCATTATATCGTGAGCGAACCTTAAGAGATAGACAAATTAGGTTATTGTGAGCGAACCTTATAAGATAGACATTATGCTGTCGCGGGCTTTTTTTTAGAACTTTTTAAGAGAACCAATTTTGTAATACACAATTTTTACCTAACTGTAACCATTTACGCAGCGTATGCCTCGGAAGCTCTCAGACGGTAAAACATATTCCCCGTTTATAAAGCATTCTAGATTGCTGCTCCGCTCCTATTCGTCTTAGCGTGATGTTATATAGCCTATAGCCATCCTCGATAAATGGACTATTAAACTGTAAAAGAATTTTTGAAATCCAACCAGTAGTTCCTGAGATCCTAGCGTTCAAACAAACAAACAAACAAACAAACTCTTCAGCTTTATAATATTAGTATGGATGTGTCATCAGCAAACAAAACTACCTCGTGATTGTCTCTAATAAGGTGAGGAAGATCACTTATGTACAGTAAAAATAGAAAAGGAACTCTAAGGCACCCGCATTGTTACAGCAGAACCATGTGACTGTTTACCATTTATAACTACTCTCTGTACTCTACTTCTTAGGCAAGAACTAATGAGATTTAAGGCCGTCCCCCGGATCGCATAATGATCAAGTTTTTGAATTTAAGTCTGATGCTGGACGCAATCGAAGGCCTTAGATAAGTCACAGAATACACCATAGGCATCATACGACTCCTCCCAGGCCTCATATTACAATATTAAAGTTCAGAATTTTGTTTTGTACCCAAAGCCCAAGTGCCATTTATACTATTTAGAAGATGTTTTTCTTTCATTGTCACATAAGGTGTATGAAAGGAGAGGTATTTCTTCATCAGACTCATCAAGCACCGTGTGAAACTGCCCTGTTAGCTTAATCATAAAAGAGCTTAAAGATTAAGTCCATTCTAAAATAATTCAGTCCACGCTAGTTTAGATTTATCCATTTTTAGATTTACATGTAATAGATTCTTTAGAATGATATAACTTTTTTATTTATAAACCGATTGACATGAAATAAACACTAATGTTAAGCGGAGTAAACCTCAACACAATAAAAAAAACCGCATTGCAATCGGTGACGCGGTTAATGAGATTAGCATGCACAAACGTACAGACAAACAGACATACAGATATACAGACAAACAGATAAAAATTCTAAAAATCATTGTTTTGGGTTCTATTGTGTTCATAAAGCCCCCCTGTAATATTTTTCTTATTTATCTTCCATGTACAGACAGCGCCTGCTACGCGATTTTATTATGATATTGATTGATTGATGATTGATTGATTGATGATTGATTTATAATAAATATTAAATTTACTTAATAATTATGTTTCAATGTCTAATTTCTCATTTCAATTGCTTTTTAATCATCATCATAACCATAATATGTTCCATAATCATGGTATTTCAACACAAATAAAATGCAACGTAGGTATACTCATAGATTTATGATTTTTCGCTACTCTATACTTAACACTCGATTGTCAATATTTAGAAAAAAGGTTTACAGTTTTACAGCCTCTGATTATAATTTTAAAGTGCGCCTGGCGTCATAGTTTTTTAATTTTGTGCAAAAATACATTAAATGCAGAATCTAATGGCATAACATCGGGTGTAGTTGCAAATAATCATAGATCCTTAAGATTTCACTACAAGAGCCATTCGTAAACATAAACGCAAGATATCTTGCACCAAAGTCAACTATTGCTCGGTCATTCTAACTTTGCCGCTCGGCTCCATACTAAAGTCGAACTTTTAATTAGACGAAGTAAACTGACAGCAACTAATGTCACTTCTTCATACAATGTTGCTTATTTTCTATGACGAACTGAAATTGTCAATTTACTTCGTCTAATTAAAAAATCGGGTATACGCCTCTACGCCAGCGGCAAAGTTAAAGCGAACGGGTAGTATGCAAAAAGTATGGGCCTAAGCCACCCTCACCTTACCCCACACCTTGTTAACTCCCATTTTGTTACCCCACCACAGGTGTGGAAATTGATACACATACCTACTGGGGCGTCTCGATTAATGAAAAAAAATTTTTCAATAAAAAATAAAACCGACTTCCAACAAATCCTGAAAAATAAAATTTACTTTGGACAAAGTTAAATGTATTTTGATTTATCTGATTTTATTCAATATCATATTGAAGTCGGCGCCAAGTAAACCCATAGGTTTATGTAGTTATTATTCATGGCACCAACTTCAATACTATATTGAATAAAATCTGATAAATCAAAATACATTTTACTTTGTAAATTTTATTTTTCAGGATTTGTTGGAAGTCGGTTTTATTTTTTATTGAAAAATTTTTTTTCATTATTTTAAGTGACGGGTGCACTGAAAAATATATCTATCTAGGTAAAAGTTTTCATCAATACAAATCAATCAAGCCCAAACACAAGGTAGCTGCTGTAAATCGTTAAGGATTTCCCTCGACTGTCTTTCGGTTCCATAATTAGATCGACTACAGATATTCATTAAATTGTAGTACATTAAAGCACTGAAATAAAAAGTTAACAAATGCACTGGTTGTCCCTACAATTTTCGGTGGTTGCCCTCGATTTCTCCTGGATCCCATCATCAGATCCTGATCTGATTAAAATAGGACCACCTCAGAAGTAAACCCTATTCAAAAAAGAAAACAATTTAAATCCGTTTATAATTGACGGAAATATCGGTGAACATACATAAAACATTGAGAACTTCCTTTCTTTTTTGAAGGCGGATCTATCAATCTAGGTGCAAAGTTCTCATCAATACAAATCAATCAAGCCCAAACACAAGGTAACTGCTGTAAATTTTTAAGGAATGCCCTCGACTGTCTTTCGACTCTATCATCAGGTCGACTCCAGACCTTCATTAAAGTGTAGAACATTAAAGCACTTAATTAAAAAGTTAACAAGTGCACTAGTCGTCCCTACAATTTTCGGTGGTAGCCCTCGTTTTCTCCTGGATCCCATCATCAGATCCTGACCTGGTGAAAATGGGACCACCTCAGAAGTAAACCCTAATCAACAAAAAAATAAATTTTGAAATCCGTCTATAATTGACGGAAATATCGCTTAACATACATAAAAAAAAATACATACAGACGAATTGATAACCTCCTCCTTTTTTTGAAGTCGGTTAAAAATGAATTTAAATGTTAAATGATTTTTATGATATTTACTTTTGTTTTTTTTAAATTATCTAGTTAAATTACGTGTACCTACTTGCTTACGTTTACTCTAGAACTAATTGAAATAAATGCTTTTAAACGCTTTTTATATAAAAGTATAAAAAGTAAATCCAAACAATAAAATATAGACATGTATTTAAATATATATCTGTACCTATATATATTCACTTTTTACGAACAAAACGTTTTCAATAGTTATTTAATTACAAAACCATTCAATAAATTTACTTGTTCATTTATAAAACTCTGCATGATATCAATTTTAACTTTAACCTATTTTTGGCAGAAACTTATAATTTTAACATTAATTTTTGAAATTTGAAATTCAGAGTAATGTTTTTCGTGAAAATAACAGTGCAGTCTTTTGATTATTCGTACAAATGAAATTGGAAAAAATAAAAATTCGTACTTATGACTTTCGGATAAATGATTACCGTGCTTTTGAATATTTGGAGCTTTGTTTCTTAGGAATTATAATTTTCGGAATTTTGAACATCGGAATATTGAAATTCGGAAAAACATATTTTGGATTTTTGGGTGTTCTCAAAAATAAAAAGTGCTAATCATTGAGTGAACGTTGCTCCGTGCTGGCACAGTATAAAGAGAAAAAAGCCTATAATCTGTCGGCTGTGGTGCTAGTGTGCATGTGTCCATATTGGCTCACATAAAATTCTAAATCCTATTAAGTATTTGTCTTACTACCGATCTGTGCTCATACCAATCAATCTTCATAATATTCTTTTTGGGTGTAAGGGGCCCCACCACCACCTAATTTCGGGGGCCCAAGCGACCTCACCTGCACGTGGTGCACCTGCAAATAAACGAACGAGGCTCCGTGAATTTGTGTACCCACATGGTGGCTAAGGCTCCAATGTGGGTGCCAGGTGGTACAAAGTGTTGGTCCGGGGGGGGTACCACAGTGCAGCCGTGTAAGGCCCCCCAAGTAACCCAGCCCCGGTTGGGTTGCGTTCGGGGTTCAGCAGCTGCACAGCCGGGCCCGGGGCGATGTTCGACGCAGCAGGGGGGGAACAGTAGGCGCTAAGTGAAGTCTAGTGTGGCTGACGGGGATCGACCCGCCGGCCAGGGAGACCCGTAGAAACGGTTTGCCGCTGGCCGCCCGCGGCATTGTATAGGGGCCCAACTGGGACTAACCACCCTGGGAGGCTGCCCCACCAGGCCGCGCATAATCCCGATGTGGTTCGTCGTGCCGGATGGTGACCGGAAAGGGACCCGGCGACCACACTCGGGGGTACGGGGGCCCTTCCGTCCGGCGGGTCGGCTTCTGTCTCACCACACAGTAATAGATGAAACTAGCGCCTACGCTTTATCCCTCACTGCTGTTGCAAATGTCGCCACGTCTTCACGTCTCCCCTTTAAAAAATATAAAATCATGGCAGCGCACAAAGACAACAATAACGATATCACAGCGGCCGCTGCAAATTCTCCCTTGAAAGCACCTTTTGAGGTGGAGTTCTCCAACATCAGAGGACTCCAAGCAAACTTCAATGCCGTCACCCACCATCTCGAGACGGCACCGTCAGCTGTGATGTTCCTGACGGAGACGCAAATACGCCGCCCTGACGACACGTCGTACCTGTGTTACCCCGGCTATATCATCGAGGAGCAATTTCGAGAAAAGGCCGGGGTGTGCGCGTTCGTCAGGGCGGATGTTTGCTGTCGCCGTCTGCGCTGCCTTGAAAACCCGTCCTTCTCCGTCCTCTGGTTGCACGTAGATCATGGCTCTATGAGCCAGAACTACGTGTGTATATACCATTCCCATACAGGGGATGCTGAGACAACGAGGCTGTTTCGGTACCTCAGCGAGGGAGCCGATGACGCGCAGGTGCGGTTCCCGAGCGCCGAGCTCGTGTTTCTGGGGGACTTCAACGGTCACCACACCGAGTGGCTGGGGTCCCGCAGGACCGATCATGCGGGCAAGGCTGCTCACGCATTCGCTCTCTTCCATGGTCTGACCCAAATGGTACTCGGGATCACGCGCATACCAGACAGGTCGGACCATGAACCCGCCTTGCTGGACCTACTGCTGACGAGTTGTCCAACCCAATATAGCGTGTCGGTGGACGCCCCACTGGGTAAGTCGGACCACTGTGTAGTGCATGCCTGCATGTAAGTACCATCTCCAGTGCGTGCAGTTGAGATGAAGCGACGGTTATGGCACTACTCGTCAGCGCGACTACTTTGCGTCTGTTCCGTGGAGTCAGCGCTGCTTTGCAGGCAAGGCTTCTTCGGAGAGCGCATCTGCGGTGGCTGGTGAGATCAGTTTAGGTATGGAATACTATATTCCATACACTGATGTCGCCAGCATCCGCAAAGCTCGTCCCTGGTTCGGGCGTGAAAACTCCGAGGCTGTTCAGCAAAAACAGACGACGTATCGCGCCTGGGTCAGGCCTCGGGCAATGCGGGACCCGAATGTGGCTCGCCTCAAGGCAGTGTACAACAGAGCCACTAGAGCCAGCAAGAGCGCCTTTAAGAGAGCGGATGCCCAGCACGTCGCACGGCTAGGTCGGGAGCTAGCCTCGCACCCTACGGGTAGCCGCGGCTACTGGCAGCTGGCCAAAGCCGTACAGGCTAACTTCCGCCAACCCTCGTTGCCGCCGCTGCGTTACCCGGATGGATCTCTGGCTCACAAGGCCCAAGAGAAAGCTGACTTACTAGCTAACCTCTTTGCTGCCAATTCCCGGGTCGACGACTGTGGCATGCAGCCCTCCACCAACGCCGATTGTGGCTACACAATGCCGGATATAGCTATCCGGCAGTGCGATGTGCGGGCGGTGCTGCGGTCACTCGACACGCGGAAAGCCTGTGGTCCTGACGGCATTCCGGCGGTGGTGCTGAAAAAATGTGCGGCCGAATTGTCACCAGCGTTAACGCGCCTGTATCGCCTCTCCTACTCCTCAGGGGAAGTGCCCGAGGCTTGGAAAGTGGCGAGCGTACAACCGATCCCCAAGAACCCCTTTCTTGGGGATCGGTCGGATCCTGCCAACTATCGATCCCTTGGCGTCACCTCAATTATCTGTAAAATATTTGAGCTGATCATCAACAAAAAGCTCATGCGTTACCTCGAGGATCACTCGCTACTTAATGATCGACAATACGGCTTTAGGCCAAAACGGTCTACGGGTGACCTCCTGGCGTACGTGACGCATGTTTGGGGTAAGGCTAACGGCGAGTCGTTGGCTATTAGCCTCGATATCGCGAAAGCCTTCAATAGAGTATGGTACGCGTCGCTGCTTTCCAAGCTTCCGGCATATGGACTACCGCCCCAATTGTGCAGCTGGATGGCCAGCTTCCTGCACGGACGACAAATACGGGTCCTCTGTGACGGGCAGGCTTTCTGTTTTAAGCAGGTTAATGCCGGGGTACCACCCCTGTGGTACACCGGCATTAACCTGTATAAAACAGAAAGCCTGCCCCGAAGAAGAAAGAGGGTTGGGGACAACACATCCCCATGTCATCACATCATTCATCGTCGTGAACTCGGTCGATATAGACACGCGTGTATATTTTATTGCGGGTAACGTTAATAAAAAAAAAATAATGGCGAGCAAATGTGATAACTGTGGTAAAGGATTAACAAAATCTAAACCGGGGTTAGAGTGTAACAGATGTGAAAAAACAGTACATCTGAGCATCATGTGTACTGGTCTCACGAAGAAACAAATAACTGCACTACGAGCAACAGATAATCTGGAGTGGACTTGCAGCAATTGCCAGAATAACACCACAGGACGTCGTTCAATTATCATCCCCAGTGATGAAGAAGAGGAGGACGATGACCTCGAGGAACAGCATGGTGTAAAAATTGATTTGAAAAAGCTTACTAGCGATATATCGAAAGAAGTTGAAAAGGCCATAAAAAAGGAAATGAAGGATATTTGTCACTCATTACAATACAACTCGGAAAAAATGGATGAATTAATTAAGACGATTGAAGTAATGCAAGGAAGTATTAATAACTTACAGAAAAAGAATTACGAGCTAACTAACAGGAATAATTACTTGGAGACTAAGGTCGGGGCTCTGGGACAGCGGATTCAAGAAATAGAGCAACATGACTTGCGAAAATGTATTGAGATCCAACAAATTCCCACTATTGCCAGTGAAAACCTGATGGAAGTTGTGACTAATATTGCTAAAAAGCTCAAGCAAAACCCTGCAGACGTTAAAGAAGTCAAGCGTTTACCTGATAAAAACAGTCGTCCAGGAGCTGTACACGTCAAACTTAACTCTGAACAAAATCAATCAGCATGGGTTACGGCAGCGAAGTCAATAAACTCGCGAATATTGGTATCAGATATTGTTCCAGGTTCCGATAAAAACATGAACAACACAATATTTGTATGTGAGTCGCTTACACCATATAATAAACAATTATTATTTAACACAAAACAGGAACTCAAAGATATATTTAAATTCATTTGGATAAAGAAGGGGGTACTGCGTGTGCGAAAAGAAGGCGAACATCAGAAAACTCATATTATTAGATCTATAGACGATATAAAAAAATTGAAATCTGTATGTGATGCTAAAAATCGTAAGTCATAAGTATATATTTCAATGACTTTATTTAGATAATATTATACCTACCTATTTAATATATTCTACCTATTTAATATATCTATATTCTATAAGAGTAAGTAATAAATATAATTATGAATGTTTCATTAGATGATATAAGTCAAATAAAGGACTGTACGGATCTGGGAAACTTCCTACATTGTGTTCCTCAACACATAAAGCTATTGTGTATACATATGAACATTCGCTCAATCATTAAAAATTTTGCTACACTAGAACAATGTATCTATTCTTCTACTAGGGTAATTGATGTCATAATGTTAACTGAAGTCAATATATCTAGCTCTCTTGTTAGTATATATCAGTTGAAAGGATATAAGATGTACTGTGAGTTGCGAACTAAGAAAAAGGGAGGTGGTATTATCATCTATGTAAGAGAAGAGCACAGGATTCACTTAGAACACTTTAAAACGCAGCATTGTGAAAATATTATATTATCACTTAGTACACCCTTAAAATATACGGCAAAATTATGTTGCATATATCGCCCACCCAGATATAGTAAACACTTATTTGTAAATGAGCTAAATTTGTTATTGACCAAAATCGGTGGGTTGTCTGACCTATATATTTTAGGGGATATAAACATAGACATTCACGTGGACCGTCCTATAAAACATATTTATAATACCACTATGTACAACCACGGTTTAGCATGCGGGATCACTGAATTTACACGTATCGAAATCGCTAACTATAGACTGAGTAAATCCTGTATAGATCACATTTATGCACGATCCCGTTCGCTAGACCTGTACACAGCCGCACTTGGCACTGCACTGGCCGATCATCGCGTCATAGCTCTTGCCGCTGTTAATGCATCAAGTGATAATGAAAACACACGGGCGAATATTGCATACGTTACCAGATTTGACCGACAAATACTTTTTAATAATTTAAAAGCCTTGAATTGGCAACCATTAAAACAAATAATTGACCCATGTAAAATCTACGACGTCATAGTACAAAATATACGAGACTGTTATAGGAAATCGGAAATAAAAGTAAAATTTTCGAAAAAAACTTTCAATAAAAAATGGTACAATAATAGAATACTAAAAGCATGCAGGTACAGAGATGAACTGTTTATGAAATGGAAATCTGACTCATCGAACATTATTATAAAACAAAAATATAATTATGCTAGAAATTATGCAAATACATTGATAAAAAGAAATAAAAACAATACAATTAAAACACAAATACACAACAATAAAAGTAATCCTAGAAATCTTTGGAAATTGCTGAATGAAATTACTGGTAGAGTAAAAACATCTGTGGATGATGTTATCCTCAGAGCATTCGCTAGTAATAGTACAACGGCAATAAATATAGCAAACAAATTTGCAGATAATTTTAACGACAGTATCAAAAACATTGTTCCGAAATGTTTTGAACCAACTTTGAATAAAAACACGTACACTGCTAATGCTAATGTAACTTTTAGGTATCAACCAACGAATGCTACAACGGTTTTAAAAGAAATTCGCGCTTTAAACTATCATAAAGGGCCGGGCTTAGACGGTATTAGGCCACAGGATTTGAAAACTATAGACACAGAAATCGCGGGTACAATTTCTCATTTGATAAACACTTCTGTAAGAGAGGGAATCTACCCTATTGGACTAAAAGCAGGAATCGTTAGACCCATACATAAAAAAGGCAGCCACAAAGACTATAATAATTACCGCCCAATAACAATTTTGCCTGCAATTGACAAAATAGTAGAAAAGGTGATAACAAAGCAGATTAATAAATTCTACACCAAAAATAACATAATCACTGATAAACAGTTTGGATTTAGACCAGGAAAAAGCGCCACTGAATTACTTTCTAAATTCACTGATAGTATTTATAGTCACCTTAATAACAAGGAACATGTTATGGCTGTATTTATTGACTACAGTAAGGCTTTCGACACATTGAGACACACTACGTTAATAGAAAAGTTAAATAATTGTGGTATAAGAGGTCCTCTGGGCAAATGGTGTCAAGACTACGTTCATAATAGATCATATATAGTTAAGGTAAGTGACGAAGTGAGTGATAGGGTAATGGTTAGGGACGGCACGGCGCAGGGTTCAGTAATTGGACCTTTACACTATATAACATACGTCAATGATGCTATAAAGGTCATTGCTAATAGCGAAATATACCAGTTTGCCGATGACACTTGTCTGATATCCTCAAACAAAGACATTAACACAGCTATAAAAAACCTACAAGAAGATTTTACGTCATTGGCGAAATGGTCACATGATGCTGGACTAGTGCTGAATGCTGAGAAAACAAAATTAATGTATATCAGCTCCAGCCAAAATCGCAGTAATCAAATTCCTACAATCATAGCACATAATCATGATTGCCTACATAAAAATCGACAAAACTGTAAATGTAATAAAATTGAGGTAGTTAGTGAACACAAATATTTGGGATTATTAATAGACGACCGACTAAAGTGGACACATCATATTAACTTGGTAAGTGACAAATTACGGGCATTACTGGCTAAATTCAGAATAGTAAAACAGCGAATTCCATATACAACAATTTTACAACTATATAAATCGCTGGGAGAAACAATAATACATTATGGCTTGAGTAGTTACGGTAGAACTTTTAAAACGCACTTAGATCAAATATATGGCCTACAGTTGCGTATCTTGAAGACAATCGTACCAGAGAAGATTAAGACTACATTTAAAGACAATTGTGATATTGAATTATTTCGGCACTGTAAATTGCTACCCATAAACTACCAAATAAAATACTTATTACTCAAAGAAAATTATTTTAACAAGTCATTCCTGAATATTGTTGAACGACATAAAAATACACGTAGTGCAGACAGGACCACATACTTGGTTCCTGGGTACTGTAACTTGTACGGTAAACAAATGCTGCAATATCAAATACCTAAATTAATCAATGACCTACCAGAAAAACTTAAACAAATAATAACAGAATCAAATATTAAACGAAAATTAAAATGTCATTTTTTGTCTAAATTACTCTAAATAAATAAAATGTACTGTGTAAAATTTTGAAATCATATACCTTTTTTTTATAAAAATATAATTAAAATTAAATAAAAGAAGACATCACTGCAGTAAGCAACTTTCACTATGGCCGGTACATGGATGGGCGACTACGTTTTGACATTTATGTACTCCGAGCGCTTTCCGTGCTCTGAAGGCGTGTCAGGCCGTTGGACCCGGTTCACGGTAAAATGTTTACGTTTGCGGTGACCACCGGTACATCTGGTGGGCCGTATGCTTGTCTGCCATCTTAGTGGTATACAAATAAAAAAAAAAAACGTTTTTACTGCAAATTACTTTATTTTGTATTGGATACAAAAGAACTGAACACATTTATTTTTAAATAGTATTTGACCCGTACCGGTGTGGAGCGTCGAATTGGGCGCCCGTGTGTTTTCATAAACATTTAAATCTACCCTACCTATTATGTCACACAAAGATGCAAGCACTGATGCTAGTTGGCTG
This sequence comes from Miltochrista miniata, assembly GCA_933228765.1. Taxonomy (NCBI): domain Eukaryota; kingdom Metazoa; phylum Arthropoda; class Insecta; order Lepidoptera; family Erebidae; genus Miltochrista; species Miltochrista miniata. Next base: position 25,656,481 of record OW121747.1, read on the forward strand.
GCGAATTTTTTATTAAAATTATTAAAGCCTACTACCTACCCGCTTTATATGGGTTAATGTTGCATGAGAAAGAATAAACAACTTATGTAACCGCTCAAAATAATACGTACCTAGTACATACATAAAATTGCGTTTTGTGTAATCTGTGGTTTTGTAATGGGTATCATTGTGTTCTGTTATTGTTTTATTATTGAATCTTCTTGATACGACGATGAAGCGTAACGTGTACAGAAAATTCAGTAATGGATTATGCTACACGTATAGGTTTAAATTTTAGCTTGTAACAAATATTGTAATCGTTTTAAAATAAAATAAAATAAAATGTGTTGTCCCCAACCCTCTTTCTTCTGCATATCAATGACATGCTTTCCCTCGGGAGGATTCATTGCTATGCAGACGATAGCACTTTGCACGGAAGTTACTCGGCCCGTCCAGCGGCAGGGAGAGCCGACGTTGAGGAGAAGAGACGGCAACTTGTGGCTGATCTTGACGGGGTCCTGGACCACATTTCCCAATGAGGATCCTCGAACCTGGTAGAGTTCAATGCCCGTAAAACACAGGCGTGTGCGTTTACAGCAAAAAAATCCCCATTCCTACCCTTACCCTCTCTTCACAACACAACGATATCACTTGGGGACAATCTGGACATCCTTGGCATAGACGTCCGGCCCGAGCTCAATTATAAATATTACCTATATTGAGATATGTATTGGGCTAGCCTCAAGAAAACTAGGAGTCCTAAACAAGGTGAAGCGGTTCTTTACGCCGAACCAGACGTGTCTGCTATACACGCAGAATAAGACGCAGATACGATCTTCCGTGGAATACTGCTCTCACCTTTGGGACGACTCCGCGAGGTACTTGCTTGACGCGCTGGACTCTATGCAACGGCGAGCTATTCGCACTATCAACTGCCAGGATGTTACGGATAGTCTGGAGCCGTTGGCGCAGCGAAGAACTATTGCGTCTTTGGCTGCATTCTACCGCATCTATCACGGTGAGTGTTCTGAAGAGCTCTTCAACCTAATCCCGCCCTTTCCTTTCCGATCCCGAACAACGCGTGCTGGACAGAGGTGCCACTCTCACACAGTGAAGAGAATCTTCGCTAGAACTGAACGATTCAAAAGATCGTTTCTCTGTCGAACCATAAAAATCTGGAACGACCTGCCAGCACATGTGTTTCCCTCATCTTACAATCCCGGGTTCTTCAAGCGGAGCGTGAAGAGGCACATCACAAGGCCGCCAACTTGAGGACCACTGTCAGAGGTGGCCCCCAATCGCTAGATGCGCCACGGCTTTCCATCAATCAGGCTGGTGGCGACGTCAATTTGGCGAGCTGAATATATATAAAAAAAAATCTTTTTCATAACTTTTTTATTTACACATATTTTTTATTCCTAACAACGGAGCACATAGCCGTTAGTGATCATTTTTTATTGATACTGATTTTTTTTTCATTAATACTATTTCTACCAAGACCAGTTTTAATCATATTTTTTTATTTAAAACTTCTATATTCATAACATTCAATGATCAATTAGTATTAATGTTGTATCTGTATAACAGACAATTATCATAATATTTTGCATTACGTATTTTGCATGGGATTTTGTATGGAATTTGGTTTTGTTTAGCACGTTGTAGACACAGTTCTATCCTAACCTACAGAAGTTGGAATTCTGGTGTTTTTTTAACCTTCGACCAAAAATAAGCGCATCTCGTTTCTGGTAGCAATTTGATTTTCAGTTGAGTCGCATTTTTAACTCATGATTAAGAAATGTATAAAACCTATATTCATAAAACACATTTATGAATATAGGTAACAACTATTTATTGGTATGATTATGAGTTTCGACCATTAGTATAAACAGATAAATTAAAACAAATATTAGTAATAACAAGTTTATAATAAGTGATATTATGAATTTCAATGATTATATATTGTGATATTTAATTGTTAAATTTTTATGAAGATCGATTTTAATGACTTTAAAATGGTATGAGAAGTATTTTCGGACATCCGATGATAGGAGTTGAAAAGTTATGTAAGAAAATGCGCACCCAGTGTGCATGTAGGGTGTATTAATCATAAACCATACCCTTTCTATGTGTGACGAACAGCCTCTCTCACGTTTTGTTTACTTAGTGTAGGTTGGTATATTGACGGTATTTATGTGTCCTAATGACGTATTACAATATTAGACACGCCATGCACGAATATCACGACTTTCAAAAACAGCGCAACTTTTACTCGCCTTAACTTACTTTCGCATTAGCATGCATGACGTTACTATCACAGGAGAGTGGGGAAAAAGGGTAACTAAAATTTTACTTATAATTAATTTACGGTTGAAATAATTATATCTATATAATAGTGGTTATTTTAGAAATACAAGTAAAATATGATATTAACATTGATTTAATTATGTAATTTTCACATATATTTAATGTAATAATGTTTATATGTAACCAAAAAAAACGTGTTGATGTAATTACATAATGATCTCTCGCAGCAATTTATGAGACCTTATTCTTAACATTACATGGATGCACCGTGCGGACGCCGGGTTACTTTCACGATCTTAATGTAAAGCAGCGCGATAATTAGAATACATTTATTCGTACCTAACTATACGTGGTTTCCTCTGCGTAGTCTTCTGTTAATGTTCCCGCATTCCACATATTCAAGGTATTAAAGCAGCCTATGTTATATTCCAGACTTTATTCTATCTCTGTACCAATCTGTACTGTTGACGAAGCGCTCGTGGGCCCGCTGACTTATTGTCCTGTAAAGGGTTACTGCAATACGCGACATTTGCTGTTGCCAGTCTTAGAATAGGTGACCACCATGAGACCACTTTGTGACATTTATTTGTTTCCGTGCTTTGTTAGAAGGCAGTTAGAGCCATTGGACTCGGTTGCCAGTAAAATGGCAGCCATTAAGCCAAGTTGAAGGCATTTATGGGTAACTTAAAAAATTCTACAGCGGGCAGTCACAACCTGCGCCTGTCCATATCCACACGGAAATATAGCTCACCACCTGTTACGTGGGACAAAATCTAAAGGTGAAATATGGACATAATATTATGCCTCTGCCCTGCTCCTTCCGGGATAAAAGGCGTGACCATATATATGTAAGTATGTGTATGTATGTGTATGTATGTACCACATTTTGTAGCATTTTAATGCATCATTGTGTAGCAAACATTATTAGCCAAACATATTCACAAACTTTCATATTTATACATGGGGCACACTAAAAGTTTTGGACTTCTAGCTAATCGGAACTATTTGAATTTCGAATGTTACCTATATTTTTTGAAACGTTGCAACCTTCTTAGTAATATAAAAAAACAATTGGCGGAAAATGTTTTGCTAATTGTTTTTTATCACACATCAAAGTTCTGCTTACGCAACGCAAATGGAATTAAGTCGAAAAGATTTTAGAGCGGTGATTTTGTATGATTTTAAAAGTTCTCGCTCTCCGCAAGACTGTGCTGCTCGTCTTCAAAATGCTTTTGGGAGAGAAGCACCTGCTTTGCGCACCGTGAGGCGATGGTGAACGGCGAATTTGAAAGAGATCAAGTATTTTTATATGATGAATTTCGTGAAGGGCGGCCTTCAACTGCCGTACACGAAAATAATGTGGCTAATGTTAAGCGGCTTAGTAAAGAAAACCTGCGGATTACATAGCAGTGTGATGTGGCAGACAATTCGAGGACTATTGACGATTGGTATGAGTCCAATGGAGAATATTTTACACGAAGAATTGAAAGATCGGAAAATTGGTTGTCGTTGGATTCCTCGTGAACTGCGGAGCAGAAGCGGGCTCACGTGGAATGGTGCTCACAGATGCTACTTAAGTATGACCATGGACATTCAAATGCTGTTGATGACATTGTTACAGGAGACAGGAGAGGAATGTTTGAAAATGAGAACAGGCCAACAAAAGAGAGGCAGGCGAGAAACGTCGGTAAAAAATGGTCGTGTTATTTTCTTAGCTACCGGTCCCACCTACACAATTCCACTCGAAAATCAATAGTCTTAATGCCGAGTGGTATTCTACGATTTGTTTACCCAGGGCGTTAGAAAGAGAAAGAGAATTTTTTAAAATGTTATGGAGAGTATTTTGAAAAGAAATAAACATAATATTTTGGTTATACTTAACATGTTGTTTTTAGGGTTCCGTAGCCAAATGGCAAAAATGGAACCCTTATAGATTCGTTATGTCTGTCTGTATGTCTGTCCGTCCGTGTGTCGAAGCCACTTTGCTCCGAAACTATAAGGCCTATGCTGTTGAAACTTGTTAAGTAGATGTATTTTGTGAACCGCATCAGGATTTTTATATAAAACTAGAAAAAAAGCAGTTAATTTTGGGGGTCTCCATACTCAGAACTGAAACTCAAAAATTTTTTTTTCATCATACCCGGTGTGGGGTATTTATAAATAGGTCTTCAAAAATGCTATGGAGGTTTCTTACATCATTTTTTTTCTAAAGTGAATAGTTTGCGCAAGAGACACTTCCAAAGTGGAAAAATGTGTGTGTGTCCCCCTCTAACTTCTAAACTAAGATAATTATAAATCTAAAAAAATATATACAATGTACATTGCCATAAAATCTACCAATGAGAATTCGTTTGAACGAAATCGAGTTGGTATTTTTTTTAATACGTCATAAACCGCAATTTTCGACGAGAAAAATCACTACCACTGCGAACGTGTTAAAACATCAATGAAAGTTACAACGAACTACAAGAACTTTTATATTATGTTACTCGCTGCTACGGAACCCTTCATGGGCGAGTTTAACTCGCACTTGGCCGGTTTTTTAAGTTACGGAAAGCTTATAGTTTGACCTATTGTATTCTAAGTTTGTTAGGATATAATATTACTTACTATTAATAATATTAATATTACTATTATTTATCTCTAAAACAGCAAATTAAATAAATAAATAGTATGTAATAGAAAAATAAAACATCATTACAATAATTCCCCAACATCCCCCTACTGGCACGTGTCTTCCGTATCAAGAAAATAAAAAAAATGTTGTAAGCACACCTAAGCATGATATGACAAAAAATATTTTACAGTTGCAGTTTAATTTGTACATTGTCGAAAAATACTCGAAGGCATGTTTTTCACGTTTTTTCTTTATGAATAGATTAACAAAAACTGCTGTTAAGTAATTAGTTTAGTACTTTCATAAAGCGTACAGTCGCAACACTGTGGGCAATTACCTCCGAATCCTGTCATTCGTCTTGCCATTGCGACTGCGCAATTTAAACGGCCTACACACGACCCTAAATCAGAGGCGATATCGGCCGCAGTGGTGGTGGGGATGAAATCGGCTGCTACTCTACACACGGCCCTGCCAGTTTAGTACGCAACCGACCGTGCAACAGGCTACCCGTTGATACGGGATGCCGCTGACACTTTCAAAACAGCAAAAAAAGCTGCCATCGTTGTGTCTTTGCCGATATCTTCATTAAAAACTTGCAATAAAATTTTTAATGCCTCCTGTCTCATGTCACAGTTGAAATAGTCTATACGTTTTTACCCCACAAATATGGAACATCTTTACATACATACATACATATGATCACACCTTTCATCCCCGAAGGGGTACGCAGAGGCATATTATATAAAAAATGTGAAATGTGGGCACATTTCACATTTTTTAAACATTTTGTCCCATTCACGTAACAGGTGGTGAACCGTATTACTGTGTTGATATGGACAGGCGCAGGTTGTGACTGCCCACTGTAGAAATTTTTAAAGCCGCTCATCATGGTCTTCAACTTGACTGCCATTTTACTGGCAACCGGGACCAATGACTTAAAGTGCCCTCCGAAGCACTGAAACGCTCAAATAAATGTCAAGTGGCCACATGGGTACACCACATAGGTGGTCATGGTCACCCATCCAAGGACCTCCCATAGTAAATGTTGCTTACTGCAGTGATCGTTTACAGAACACGAGTCTGCGGGGCCACGAGCGCTTCTTGCAGAGATCAATAACTTTCATCCACGCTTCGCGGTCCCTTTCCTTCGCCATGTTTACGCAGAAAAAACTAAACACGTTGTATCGCCGCGGCACTCGGGCGCATACTGCGTAGAAATCGGCCCGATTTCGCTACACACGTACCAACAACGCTCCCTAGACGATATTCGTCCCTAAATCGTGAGCTCGCCCGAAGCGATTTCAGAGTTAGGGCCGACAATAAAATTCGTGTCACGATTTGCCTACACACGACACGATTTATGGCACGATCTAGGGTCCTCCCCACCACTGCGGCCGATATCGCCTCTGATTTAGGGTCGTGTGTAGGCGCTTTTATTATTAAAAACCTTTTTTATTACCATACCGATGTGCCCCATGTATCAACGCACCCCATCTCCCCCTACCGACTTTACAAAGAGTAACTTTTTAATTCACATTAAATTGTCTGCATTATAATGCTACGTTAATATTTTATGTAAAAGTTTGCGTTGCATTTTAGTTTTGTTGAATTACAGAAATCATTTGGAGCATGCGATCGTCGCCAGATAACCGCATTGTCGTCATATGCGCGAGCCGCACGCCTGTCGATCGGAACGGCAGCGGCTGGTATTGGAAATTTATTCACTCGCAAAATGGCGACTCCTGCAAATAGTTTGTGTCCGTGGCCCAATAGTCAGGATGATTACGATTTGAAGGATATTATCGGTAAGTGTCGATTCCACAAACGTAAGAAAAGTTGCGACTTCATAAATAAAGTGTACAGGCCTACAATCAGCATAAAATCACTATAAATTTCACTCATTGGACTCATTGATATTTCGCCAAGATGTCTGTCAAACTCCATATGATCCGACAAAAATGTCATTATCACAGCTTTATTTGTATATAAAATCCTAGAATACTCAGCAAAAATGTTAATCGTATATGAATTATTAACCGGCGAAAGTAGAATCGTTATAACAGGCCTAGATTGATGCGTCATTAGAGTTTACTTTCCTGTCGTAATTGAGATGTATTGCGATAATGAGTTGGATGGATTGTGCCTTTTTCAGGTGTTGGAGCCACAGCGGTTGTTTATGCGGCATTCTGTAAGCCGCGCAGTGAAAAATGTGCCATAAAACGTATCAATTTAGAGAAATGGAATACATCCATGGATGAATTACTGAAGGAAATACAGGTATGTAGTCATCCATTTAATAGGAATCTATCCCTTACTGCCGGTTACTGTTTGTTTACATACATTCACTAAAGGGAAGGCTGGTGATTACCACATGCCCACTTTTTAAAACCGTTCAATATTCTTGTTAAAGTTAAGCAATGTAGCACTTCATCAGTTCTGCTCGTTTGCTCTAAGTTTGCCATTGGCGTAGAGGCATAGTATGGCAAGCAACCAGCAAACTTAGTGCGAACAAGTGGTAACTAATATTAAGCTTTCTTAAAGCATCTGGTAGTACTGGAGATACTAGCTACAGACTATCCCAACGTCCTAGAAATTATACCTAACAAGCATAGCTCTACTGTCCCACGAATATCCCTCGTTGTTGATTTCATTCTTTCATTCTGAATAATATTTAAGGCTCGTCATCACTAAATATGTAATTGATATTTATTTCAGGCAATGTCAAGTTGTAATCATGAGAATGTAGTTACTTACTATACAAGTTTTGTAGTGCATGATGAATTGTGGCTGGTGCTGAAAATTCTTGAAGGTACTTATGTGTTTATTTTTGTATGACATACTCGCTAATGTATATTACAAAGAGAATAGTCTCAGTATGATGGATGAGGTCATGAAATAATTTTAAAAGGTTTTTTTTAATAAAATGCTCTATTATAAATACAGGGTGGTTTCTTACTAAACAATGATTGGTTTGTTGACATTATGTATGCCCAATAAGTTAAGGCACAGTTGGTAAGAGTTTCTTCCCTAACATGGCTCAACTTGCCACAAACTTGTAGTAATGGGTAATCTGTGGGATGTGAAAGCAATGATGACTAGTATTGTTTTATATTAATAGGAATTGACGCTCGGCTGCCATTCATTATATAGATATCAATATTGCTGATTTCAGGTGGTAGTTTACTGGATGTGATCAAACATAAGATGAAGGTAGCCAACTGCAAACATGGCGTATTTGATGAAGCAACAATTGCAACAGTTTTAAAGGAGGTCCTAAAGGGATTGGAGTACTTTCATAGTAATGGACAAATTCATAGGTAACAGTTTTGACTTGTTAGTGACCGCTTTTAGAATTAAGCATATTTACTGTACCCTGCATAGCTGCACTGAATGAGATGGACATAAGAAAAAGCTAATTTATATATCAGTACCTTGTTGGAACTCCTTGAATCAATATACATGTACGCTGATGTGACCATTTAAGTATGTCAATATTTTTGAAGATGATGTCTCTCCATTAATTCAGTGTGCCCGACTTACCTCTATCTCCAGTTAGCTTGGGCCTGTGGAGATTACTTCATTAGTAAAATTGGAAAAGCTTCGCGATTTCGCATCATATTAATAAAAAGCTGCCTTATGCGAAACTGGCTAATGCATAATTTTGTATACTCAGTGTCCGCTTCCTCTTAAGCGAATGAATTTTTATCACATTGCTCTAAATTATTTTTAATACTAGCTGTGCCTTGAGGCTTCACCTTAGACATACAACAAACCATGTACCATTGAACCCATAACATGCTTGTACTACTCAAGCGCAATAAGTTGAGACACGCTTGGGAGTATTTGGCGTCCCTCAACTGGTCGCGAATTTTATGTAAATTACCTGATTTGTGGATACTTTTACACTTCATTCAGTAGTAACAGTCTTTGATACTTCAGAATTATTGAATTTGTTGTGATAAAATAATTTTTATAGTTGGTAGAGTAGTTTTATAGTTGACACGTCACAAACAAACATCACCTTTATTAATCTAGTATGGATTATTATGATTAAGAGCTGTGCAATTAGCAGAATATTTATTTTAATACTGTAATGAGAGCTGGCGTATGGTGATGGGAATAAATGTGGCAACTGCTATGTAGAATGGATTTTGTGTTTTTTTTGTAACAAAGCATCCCGAGGGTGTCGTAAGAGGCGACTAAGGGAACACTTTTGCAAAAGATCCATTGCGTAGAGACGGAAAACTCAAAATGAAACCCGGTTGTCAGTAAAATGACAATCGTTAAGCCAAGTTGAAGCCCTTATGGGCGGCTTGAAAAGTTTCAACTGCGGGTCGCGCCTGTCCATTTCAACACGGCAATATACTCACCACCTATTACGTGGGACGTAAAACTATAAGGTGAAATGTGGGCGTATACTATGCCTCTGCCTACCCCATCGGCAATATAAGCGTGATTATATGTATGTATGTATAATTTAACATTGAATGCTGACTAAAATTAAACTCTGTATCTAATAAAGTCTGTTTGAAAACGAACTTTAATAACTATTTTTTTTCGTTTATACGAGTAATTAGTTTTTTCCCTCTAATTGTCCGTGCCTGTGTGATACGAGGATAAAAATATAGCCCGAGTTACTCCTTAGAACATGACACCAATAAGTAAGTACTGTTTACTCTCATAGGCATTTATTATAATGCCTATTACAGTAAATGATATCTACTTTTATAAAAAAACACTGTTATTTTGGAATTTCAAACAGACAATTCATTTTATGTAATTCTGTGATGTTATTGTTTAGATCATATTACAGAACTTGCTTCCCAATATCTAATATTTCTCTTATAGCAGATGCAACTAAGCATAATTGCGAACTTTGTATTTTACTAGCGAATGCAGATTTTGCTTAGATGGCTAAATTTAATACAAAGAAATAATGTTGTACACCTGATGTATTTCTTTAATAATGTACTAGATGTAGATGCTCGCGGCTTCCCGATTTATAAAGCATTGCCCGTTCCCGCTTCCCATGGGATTATATTCCCGCGATCCCATACGTTATTCCAAACTATAATCTATACCTGTACCAAATTTCAGCTAGATCCGTTCAGCTGTTAGAGCAACAAACATCCAAACATCTTCACAAACTTAACATTTATAATATTATAGTAGGATCTGAATGCCCAGTTGAATGGAAAATATGGCATTGTGTATTTTTTTTTCTTTGACAGGGACATAAAAGCTGGAAATATTTTGTTAGGAGAAGATGGCACTGTACAAATAGCTGATTTTGGAGTGTCCGCGTGGCTGGCTACTGGTACGGACATATCTAGGCAAAAAGTTCGACATACTTTTGTTGGAACTCCGTGTTGGATGGCACCAGAAGTTATGGAACAAGTGAGATTTGTGTAATGCTGATATGATTGTGTTAGCGCTTTCGTGGCACTAGTTTGCATGATGTTTAGAGAGGCGGTCTCAATGCATTGTTAGACTTTAATTAATATTGTTCCTTAGTAACTCTGGCTGGTTTGTATTTCCTTTATGTGACCGGTTAGTCGCCCAACTGCCCAAGGCGCAGTGGCTGGTTTCGAACGTTCTGTAATCATTATCCGAACTTTATTCCCGATTGCATCCGATACCCATGGCATGCTTTCCTGCTTGTACGTAGAACTGGGAACAGTTCTCTCGATTTTCGGCTAGTATATTAGCCTCTACCACGTCAAACTTAAGCTTGCGGGTCGGTGGCCCTTTTTTCTTGAATGATTCTGTAGACGCGAACCATTAGCTGATCTCGCATTACGGAATAGTCACCGCAAAACGGGCCGTAGGTACCGGCGGAGGCCAATCTCCGGTAATTAATACATCCAGCCAAGAACGATTTGTACATTTCTGTCTACTCCTTAAGCTTCTGTTTGTGTCACCACGCCTTGCAGTCATTCAGTAAGACAGACTTAAGAACATGACCGATACTTTGAATATTATATTTGACATTCGCCGGACGCCTGCAGATCACGGTTATTTAACACACACACAGTTATTTAAGGAGGAGTCCAAGCCAAGCACTATATCTTAAGTACTTGACATTGAGCTTAATGCCACCATTCAAAAGTCACTCCATCCCATGCATTCACTTCTTGAGTCCTCTGTCTGAGAAGGCTGGTGCGACCAGGACAGCAAATATAAGCATACCCGAGTTATTACGAAACACTAAGCTGTAGAGCAGTGGATTATGAACTGATCTTTGATGATTCCTTTTCCGATCTTTGAAAATCGGAGTGATGATACTAAGCTCGCATTGGTTTGGAATCTTTCCGATGAAGTTGATGTTAGAAGAAATTGCTGCGGCAAAAGTCCAGGATATCGCCAACTTATACGTTACTGACCCGTGGTCTGTGGGTCTTGTCTGGCACTAGCTCTCTTTGTAGCGCGTCTCCTCGTTCTGATCTGAGGTATCCTGCATGTTTCGACTCTTAGAAGTTTTGAGTACCAATCACGCTGCATCAGATGCCGTTGATAAAATCCGTATTGTAGCGAACTAAATCTGCCGCCCTCCGAGTCTGGGCTAACGTCCTGCCTGCCTGCACGTAGCCTTATTTGTCTTCTTTTAGGTTAGTCTTTGCTTTTGGCACTCTGACTCTGACGCTATATTCGACTTATCTGAAATTCTCGTACAGTCGTCATTGCCTTGTTCGGTGGTCAGCAGGTGCACCACTTCCGAGTAATGTCGCTTGTAGCCCCCCAATAAATAGTCAACGCAGCTTCGCGGCTGCGCCGGAACACTGTCGCTTGACAATTATTATTGCCTCATTCATCCAGTCTCAGTGGTGATTAGAAGCCTGGCAGGTCGTTCCAGGTTTTTATGGTTCGACAGATAAACGATCTTTTGAATCGTTCATTTGTAGCGAAGATTCTCTCCACTATGTGAGAGTGGCACCTCTGTCCAGCACACGTTGTTCGGGATCGGAAAGGAGAGGGCGGGATTACGTTAAGGAGTTCTTCAGAACACTCACCGTGATAGATACGGTAGAGTGCAGCCAAAGACGCAATAGTTCTTTACTGCGCCAACGGCACCAGACTCTCCGTAACCTCCTGGCAGTTGATAATGCGAATAGCACGCCGCTGCATAGAGTCCACATGGTGTTGAGATCTATCATTACCTCCACCAGATACAGTCGCGAGAGAGTCTTCTAATCAATGCTCAACTTAGACGTGCCTTTCGTTCATACTACAACAATTTCGATAACAGTACTTTTGTTTATACTTTCAGGATCATGGATATGATTTCAAGGCAGACATTTGGTCTTTTGGTATCACAGCTATAGAAATGGCGACAGGAACGGCACCGTATCATAAATATCCGCCTATGAAAGTACTGATGTTAACTTTACAGAATGACCCACCAACCCTGGATACAGGTAAGATGTCCTTAAAAATTCTCACCACAAAAGTTACATTTTGCTTCTGGGAGCAAAACTCGCGGTTCACCGTCCCCTCGGCTGTACCAGCTTCCCTGTTTAAAATGTAAAAGAATACCTATTTAGTTTCACGTTAAAATTTGACGAATCAAATTATACAAATTACTAAGTTGTTTATATGTTATGAGAAATAGAATATTATAATGGCTATTTCCTATATATTTTGTATCAAAAGCCTCTCTATCCTTTTGGTTTCCATTTATACATATGCCTCGTCTCACAATCTTCATACCATGATTCCAACTACATATTGTAAAATATGAAAATAAAGTCTATATATTTATATTCTGAAGCTTCTTGTCCCAATCAATGTCTTTGTTCCACTGCAGACGCAGTTATGATTTTTTTTGTTTCAATAATAGTAGTATTTTTGTAGGTGCTGACGAAAGGGAACAATACAAAGCTTATGGCAAGACCTTTCGCAAAATGATTATAGATTGTTTACAAAAAGATCCTTCAAAGAGGCCCACAGCTACAGAATTATTGAAACATCCATTCTTTAAGAAAGCGAAGGATAGAAAATATTTAACACAAACTCTAGTAGCGATCGGGCCTAGTATGGAAGCTAGAGTACACAAGGTAATGTGTATTTGATATTAATATTCATAACCACCGTATGCGGGCCTGTTACCGTACCTACTAGAATGTATGAAATTTAAGAATGTGTTTTGCATATTTGAACATTGTCCGTTACTTGAAAGAACTGCAGAAATATGTATATGTATGATCTAAAAATGAATTCCCTCTCCGTGAAATGCCACCCTCAATTCTGAAGCATGTCGATGCTAAGAACAAAACAAAAAGAAATTCAATGCAAACAAGACCAAAGTAATGATTTTAGACAGAGATAAAAATTTGACGAACTGCAAAAAAGTGAGTAAGCGCAACGTAAGAAAAGAAAATTAGCTTACTTGAGTTACATCTAACGAGAAATAAGACAGATCAAAAATATGGCGACTTTTATAGGCGCAACGTGCGCGAGAAATGAGCAATCAACTTTGCGCTATCCTTATTAGTTCTCATTATTTCTATTTGGCTCTCTTAGCACTCAATTAATAGCATAGATACTTCACTTAAAATAATTTGTTTAACAGTGTGCGTAATGAATAAGAGCTCTGAATGAAATATTCTATGAGCTGTGTATCTATGCAATGGCGTACTGGTAGTGTATGCGACTGACGTTGCTTAGGATTCGGGTTCGAATTCCGATTCATAACATTTATATTCTATCGTATCCATAATCGTCTGCAGGAGTTGGAAAGCTGATACTTGAACATTTTGCCGCTTTTGGCATTATTACACCTGGTCACAGCAAAGTTACATTTATAGTTCATTATTTAATAACGAAGTAGCTCGCAGGAGACACTCTTTAAATCAGAATCTACTCATATATGTGTGCGTAGGCACGGCGAGTCCTTATAAACGTAGATATAGCTAAAGCCTTCGAAAGAACATGGCAGGCGTCGCTTCTGTCCAAGCTGTGGTCTCCTATTGTGTCCTCTATTGTGTTGCTGAATGGCTAGCTTCCTACACGGGCGACGTTGTCAGGTTTCCTGGTTTCTATCTTAATGCCGGGGTAGCACGGGGTCTGTATTATCCCTCTTTCTTCTGCATTTCTATGATATGCTGTCTCTAGTCTCCCTAGGGATACATTGCTATGCAGACGATAGCACTCTGCACCAGAGTTACTTCTGCCTGTCCAGCGGCGCGGCGGGGTGAATCGACGTTGAGGAGAGGATATAGCAACTTGAGACTGATCTCGACCGATCCTCGACCCTGCCGACCGCATTTCCCAAAGGGGATCGAAAACCTGGTTTGATTTTAATCGTCCCAAAACACAAGTATGTGTGTTTTTAGCTACGAAATCCCCTTTCCTGACCTTACCATCTCTTCAGAATATGATTATCTCACTGAAGAACAATCTGGACATCCCAGGCATAGATTTCGGCATGAGCTCAAGAACAAAAACTACATCCAGAGCTTATTGAGCTGGCCTCGCGGAAGCTTAGAGTCCTGGATAAGGTGAGATGTTTCTTTTCATTCCTTCTATTCGAAAAGAATCACTTTGCACCACGATAACGGGGCGCAAAATAGCTCTTTTCTGTTAAGAACTTTTTAGCGGGCGCCAAAGTGATTTGAATTTGGAACTTGAAAATTTCATAGAAATCAAACGCAAATTGTATGAATTACTGGCTGGTAGGTAAGTGTTGGCTGCACAGCATGGTGTCCTGAGCTAACTAAAAAAAACTAAAGAGCGCCATTTATTTCTTCGTGTTGGAGATTCGGCGGGAAACTTTCAGACAAGCATTACATTGTGTTTTAATAATTTTTCAAAACTAGTGTAATTTCGAGTGTTTATGTGTAATTTATGGTGGATTATTAAACGTAAAGGTTCGACAACGTGCAAAAGTGTTGGAAAGTGATAAAGCGCAGTGAAACTCGAGTTTTTAGGTTTGTCGACGAATTCCACAGCAAGCCCTAGTAAGGTACCACCGCCTTACTAGAGTAGAACTTAGTCCAAACTTGGACATACATGAATACGCTGCTCATAAGAAGAATCATAATATGAAAATGATTGATATTTTCACAATGAAATTTACTTGACTTTGGCATACTCTCAAACCGAGAAAGTCCAAGAACAAGAAGAAGAAAAAAAAAAAAAGAAGATTTCTTCGTGTTCGTCATTATTAATGTTCTTATAATCAGTAAACATATTTTATTGTTAGTATTCTGCAAATATAATAAGTTCTACTTCAAGTTATGAAAGTGACAATCCATGAACTCCTGGAACAATAACTGTAGAAGGTAACTACGTCGTACAAAACTTATTTTTTTCTCATAGAAAGGGAATGAAAAGTAGAGTATATTACTCGAGGGCAAATTATTTTTCCCTCGGGCGGTGAACTTTATAATAATAAATAAATATTCACGGACATTTCACACAACGCTATCTGATTCCAAAGTAAGCTAGGAATAACCTGCTTGTGTTATGGGTATCAGACCACGGATATTAATACTTATATACTTTATAAATACATACATATAATACATAGAAACACCCAGACTCTTGAGACAAACATTTATGGGTCACACAAATATTTGTCTCCGGTGGGAATCGAACCCACGACCTCCAGCGCCGCAGGCGGTATCACTACCGACTGCGCCACAGAGGCAGTCAATTCAAAAACTTTGAATCCCTCACTGCGCTCAGGATTCTATGTTAGAATCCCTCGCTATGCTCGGGATTCTATTCTAGAATCCTTCGCTTTGGTCGTGATTCAAAGTAGCGCCCTCCCCGTAAAAATACTATTTTGCCCCCTTGTTATACAATCTACTATTACATCACACCAGATGTGTCTGCTGTACGTGACGTAGATTCGTCCGTGCGTCGAATACTGCTCTTACCTTCGGCATGACTCCGTGACTTACTGGACTCTATACAGAGTCCTGAGGTGACGGGTAGTCTTGTGAGTCCTTTGGTGTAGAGTAGCACAATAGTAAACCTGATTGCTGCTGATGAGTTACTCCCACTCTCTCTTTTTCGATCTCAAACAACGCCTACGGGGCAGAGATTTTCAAGCGAAACGAAAAGAGACACATCGTTGGGCCGTCAATTTTAGGACCACTGTCTTGTCACCTTGATGGTTTCCCATCAGACAGTATGATTCTGGCGAGCTTTTTAAAAAATATCTTCTTTCTTGAGACTCCCCCGCATAGGCGCATTAGGGTCGATAATTATCGGTTGCGGTATTTGCTTTTAAAGTGGTTTTTGGCTCCTGAACAGATGTCCTTACGATTACTGTTGGTTACAGGCAAGTAAGAGGCAAGGCACGACCGGCAGGCTGCACCGCACGGTGACCGGGGAGTGGGTTTGGTGCGAGGAAGAGGAAGAAGCCAGCGAGGAAGCACCAGCAGACGTTATTGACTCCGATGAGGAATCTTCAGTGGGTGACGATAAACGTCCCATGAACACATTGACGAGAGCCGACTCGAGTGGCAGTGACAATGATGAGGTGAGTTTTAACTTAAACATCTCTATTTATACAGGGCGTCCCACGGCTATGCCACATGGAGGGAAAGTACCTTAAATATTGTAGATGGAACAATTTACTGAAAGAAGACATTATTTTAATTTAAAAAACAATTTAAACTGCATTCATAGATTTTTAAATACTTACATGGTTGAGCCGGGAATCGAACCCGCTACAAGAGTAAAAATAATTACCCCATAGCTTTATCATACCGATCGAAAGGCCATTATAATAAGGATTATTTTTGCTAAGTGACATAGTGTCAAAAATAAAAGGAAGACCATGTATTTTAACATTTGATGTGAAAATTTGTTCAGAAAAATGTAAAGCTGGCATCGCCGGTGATCTCAATGAAGACTTTCGTCCCTGGATCGGGACAAATAAGATGGCCGCCTAGATCCACAGATCGAACAATAACACTAATGTGGCAGACAAGCATACGGCCCACTAGAAGGACAGCTGGTCACCGCAGCCTATATCAAATGTAGTTTACAAGAAATGAAAATGTCCACGAACAACAAACAGAACTTGGACGTATTATTATAAGTATCCACCACAACAAGATCAAAAGATCGACAAGGAGTAAAATAATCAAAAGAGTGCGACTTTGGATTCAACAGTATGGGACTTTAGTTTTATAAATGTTAAAATTCATGGTCTTCCTTTTATTTCCGACACTATGTTACTTAGCAAAAAATAATCCTTATGATGAAGCCTTTCGATCGGTATGATAAAGCAACAGGGTAATTATTTTTTCTCGTGTAGCGGGTTCGATTCCCGGCTCAACCATGTTATTATTTAGAAATCTATGAATGCAGTTTTAGTTGCTTTTTAAATTGAAAAAATGTTCCATCTACAATATTTAAGGTACTTTTCCTCCATGTGGCATAATAGTGGGACACCCTGTATACTGTAACACCCATTGAATTTATACATACATAGATTTACCATAATGATCTGTTAGATTTGAGGATAAGTAATGAAACGCGACAAGCGTTACATGTTGGAAATCCATCGCAGAACGATAATAAAGGAGTGAAGGGTGAGGAACCCTCTTTCCCTCGTTCTAAATTTGTGTACATTTATTACCCAAGCCGCTGAACAAAAAAAGAACTGTTTATAATTATTATTATTACTACTACTACTTACTTACTAATATAATTAGCTCCATATAACTTAACAAAATGACTCGTAAGTAAGCTGCCTTTATAATGTAGGCACCCATTAAAAATAGATCTTTTCAAAGTTTCACCAATAAAAACAGGCGTTTAATCGAAGCATGTCACGGGCTTAGCCGGAGTAATATGCTAATAAATACGGTTTTAATGCTATCATTATTTCAGGAGAATCAGGTCAAAACAAAACCCTTAGAGCCGAAACCCGCAGAAGGAGAACCGACAGTTATAAACCTAGTCTTACGACTAAGGTAAGTATTTTTAAATATTTTCAACATTTATTAATAAAATTGCTCTAATTATGCGATTTGCGTGTGTGTGTTTGTGCGTGTGTACTTTATAATATACCCTGATTTGTACGACATTTAAGAAATTTAACAATATACTATCTATCTATCTATCTATCTTCACGCCAAATCCCTTGCGGGGTAGGCAGAAAGAACCGAGCGCCACACGGCACGGTCCATACACACCTCACTTGCTTCTTCAACTTTCATTTTTCTTTTCATGCATGCACGTCGGTTCCTACGGCTCTTGACACCACCTTCAACTAACACACGATTAATTTGATCGTGGTAGGTGTGTCGTGGCCTTCCCCGACTCCTACGTCCATCCACTTTCGCGTTGTATATCTGTTTTGTCATTCTTTCATCTCCCATTCGTTCCACATGCCCGAACCATCGTAGCATGCCCTTCCTTACTTTAACACCGACACTCTCTTTCAGACCAACTCTCTTTCTTACATCTTCATTCCGAACGTGATCTGCGAGCGTTACTCCGCAGATTTTGCGTAGCGCGCGCATCTCGACCGCGTTTATTCTACTTTCATGCGTTTCCTGCCATACCCAACTCTCGCTTCCATACGTTAGCGTAGGTATCAGCACCGCATTGTGTACTGCGAGCTGGGCCTTTTGACTTAAGCCCTTGGTACCTAAAAGTTTGCCTAACGCTCCATTCACACTATTGCCCGCAGTTACCCTCTTTTCTACATCAGCGGTGTACCGTCCATCCCTGCTAAATGCACATCCAAGATATACAAACTCATCCACCTGTTCCAGCACTACATCATTTACAGTTATCCTGGCGTTCGTTCTGTCCTCTTCTCTTTCGAATACCATCACTTTCGTTTTAGTCGCGTTCAAATGTAAGCCTCTCATTAGACAATCATCTTTCATTGTTGTGACTAGTGACTGTAGTTCTGATGGCGATTCGGCTATGAGCACGGCATCATCTGCATACAGCAAACAGTTCACAAGTAAGTCACCCATTCGCAATCCAACATTCATCGATCTTACTCTCTTAAGACAATCGTCCAGGTACAGGACAAACAGCAGAGCCGACAGCACGCAGCCCTGTCTGACGCCAATGTTGACGTCAAACCAGGGAGACAGGCTGCCGCCTACCCGCACACATGCCGTACATCCCACATATGTAGACTGCACAGCACGAAGCAGCGCACCATCAATCCCGTATCCTGGCAATATATCCCAGAGATCCTTCCGTACAACTCTGTCAAATGCTTTCTCCATGTCCACAAAACCGCAGAAAACCTTCCGGCCTACAGCCAGCTGCTTCTCTACAATGTTGCGGAGCGAAAAAACTTGGTCCATACATCCCCTTCCATTTCGGAAACCACCCTGCGCCTCCCACAGTAATCCGTCAGATTCCACCCTCATTCTCCTTTCAATAATTTTGCCATACACTTTAGCTGCTATACTGATCAAACTGATGGCCCTATAGTTGGCGCACTCCATACGTGAGCCCTTGCCTTTATACAAGGGCACGATGATAGCACGCCTCCAGTCCATTGGGACCCTTCCAGTCTTCCAGCATAGATTGCTCAATGACCAGAAGGCGTCCCGGACGCAAGGACCACCTAATTTGATCATTTCAGCAGATATCCTATCGATTCCCGCAGACTTTACATTTTTCAAGCTTCGTATCGACCATTCAATCTCTTCCAAAGTAATATCTCCGCTTGATGCTTGCACCGCAAGATCAGTCATCGACTCCCTCGCAGTGCCCGCATCCGGGAGATATTCATACATTTCTCCAAAGTACTCATTCCACCGCTCTAACACCTCTAATGGGTCCGCAAGAATGTCCCCAGCTTTACTCTTTATCTTATCCATTCTGGAAACTGACGAACTGCTCCGAGACTTCTTGACCTCCCTCCAAAAGAGTTTGGTATTCGTCTCGAAGTTCCTCGTCAGCTTCTCTTCCGCAATCATATTTATTCTTTCACGCTTCTCTTTCACTAAAGCTTTGGCTTCATTCTTGCAGAGGCGGTAAATTTCTTTCTTCGTGTCTTTCATACTGTCATTCAGTTGCAAAGATGAGACATAATCCAACCACGCTTTCTTCTTTCTTGCTACGCAGGATTGAACTTCTGCATCCCACCAGGCATCACCTTTCGAATGTTCATGTTTCTTTGCACTCCCACATGCTTCTTTTGCACTATCTACTATACTTTCTTTCATAATATTCCAGCATTCATCCACATCTAAGTCGGAAAGGCTCGCGTTTGCAAGCCTTTCACTGACTAAGCCTACATACATACTCCTTACGCTTTCATCTTCCAGTTTTTCACTCTTTATCCTTTCATAGTCTCCGAAAGGGACACGCACTCGCCAGTGCCTCCACTTCTTGAAAAGACCAACAAACCGGCTTACCACCAGGTAGTGGTCAGTTTCAAGAGTGGGGCCTCTATAGGCTCTTGTATCCCTTATAGCCTCTCGGAGACGACTGTCTATCAAAATCAAATCAATTACACTTTTTTCGTCCTTCCTTCTCCAAGTATACGTGTGGATATCTTTGTGACGGAATAAACTGTTCGCCACAAGGAGGTCTCGTTCCAAGCATACGTCTAAGATTGACTTACCAGCATCATTCGCTCTCTTATCTCCATACGGACCAAGGACAGCATCGAAGCCATCTCGCTTGGTCCCCACCCATCCATTCAAATCACCACACATAATCAACTTTTCATTCCCGTCAGCCAAATCGAGGACGTCCCTAACGGAATCCCAGAACTCCGCGAGCACTTGGGGATTAGCCGAGCTGACGGGAGCATAGGCTGCGACCAAAAAAACTCTCGTGATCCCCAGTTTTATACGTACCCACAGGAGTCTTGGGCCTGCCAATCCATAATCTTTCACTCCAGAAGCCAAACGGGAGGAGAGCAAGACACCCACTCCCTTACTGGCATGATCCTCTTGGTCCACTCCGGACCACAAAGCAATGATTCCGCCAGGAAGATCGTCGATGCCGCTCCCCTTCCGCTTAGTCTCTGTGACACACAATACATCCAGGCATCGCTCTTTCATTACATCTATCAATTCATTCATCTTACCTTCCATACCACCACGCACATTCCACGTGCCTATCCGGCACTCGGCTCCTCGCATCCCGCCAGAGTTGGCGCTGCGTGAAGGGTGGCGGCCCCCTTCGCCGCGTGCGCATGCAGTCATACCGACGGGGGCACACCGGTACGCGTCGCCTCGGGGGGACGCCCTAGCCCTGTCGGGACTCATTTCTCGGTAGTGATTGATTTCGCGTTTCCGCTTTCGCCGCTACTTACGGGGAGGGCCCGAGCACAGGTAACGCTCTTCGTGAAGGCACACTACATCCTCCCCAAAACTACTACATACACAATATACTTACCATTAAAAAGACTGTACATAAATTATGCTAGCTGATGCCGTCAGCTTCGCCCGCGTATCATTTGTTCCCGTTCCCGCTTCCCGTGGAAACTTATTACCGGGATGATGTGGGCCTATGTGTTATTCCAGGCCATAATCTATCCCTGTACCAAATTTCAGCCAGATCCGATCTGCCGTTAGAGCGTGAAAGAGTAACAAACATCCACACTCACAAACTTTCGCCTTTATAATATTAGTAAGATGACAACGAATAAATAAAGCAGAATAATAAACAATATGTTCACACTCGACTATGCGGGACAATGCAGATGTCGAAATGTGTTCATGGTATGCCTCTGCATACCGTTCGGGGATACAGACATTATATGTCTATAAAAAACGGGAAAAATTACATTATTTTATGTAAAATTACTAGGACCAATGAGTAAACTTTCATATATCCTGAATTTTTGCAAATGCATTTGTAATATTTCAGGAACGCACGTAGCGAGTTAAACGACATACGGTTCGAGTTCATCCTGGGCAAAGACACGGCTGAAGGAATAGCCGCAGAGTTGGTAGGGGCGGGACTAGTGGACCCACACGACTCGGTGCCCATCTCTGTGAACTTGGCCAAACTGCTTGATGCTCAAGTCACTCTGTCGCAACCACCGCCTAAAGCTGTTACATTCCATTTGGTAAGACTTTTCACTCATATTATATTCCTCTGCAGGATTTGGTGTAGGTACGCCAACCAAAAAATGAATAAGTTTTAGGTATGGATCTTCCTTTACATAAATTCAAAGTGACGCTAACATCTCTTACAGAGACATTGAAGTCATCGGCTGCCTCCGCACTCTAGCTATTTAGTTCATTGGATTTAAAAATTCTTTGAGCGTTTTCGAGACAGTACCACCTTGTCCTTTCATCTACTAGACCTTTGAAAATGCCGTGAGGCGAAACGGGTCAGGCTTATACTCGTAATAATAAATATTGTGGCTTGTGCATAAACTTACTCGGTTTTATGGACAGTACATGTAAAAGCTACAATCTACACTTAAACATCCATAAAGAGGTCAGGTCAAATGGAACGCAGCCCGCATTATGTTTATACAATGTTGTCGTCCAGCGGTCCAGACCGGCCGTCCTAGCCGGACCGCTGACCGAAGGTGCGTTTAGTTATTAGACTGTGAAATAGTGGCTTGCCCGTCGCCCATTTACACGCGTCCGTTGTCCACCGCCCGCTGCCCTTTCCGTCCGTGTCCCCGCACGGTCAGATCGCATATCTATACAAAATAATATTGATCGACAGCGTTGTTTCTCCATAATGCGGGCTGCGTTCAATTTGACCTATGGGTCGAGGTAGTAGTTTGAGGATGGGTGGTGTGGCGCCAAATATAATGAAATCCCAGTACTTGTCCTGCAATTGTATAGTCTTTTTCTGGACAACTCAGCAATCATGTAAACATGTCATGTTTTGACAGAAGTTGTCTATGATCATAGTGTTGTAACTAAACTGATTCTAATTATGTAAGTAATCATTGAGTTATATCTAGTTCACCATACATTCATTTACTTCGGTTAATCAATCGCCAAATTCATCAAATCATGTAATTCGGTATATCTATATATATTATGTGCAATAACTTTTTATATTAATTTAATTAAAGGATCTTTAAAAAAAAAGAAACTTTTAGAAAATTTAATAGTATAATCATTTATTTACAATAATATATTAGTTTAGAGATGATAAAATGTGTAGACGCCTCGTTGGCTGCTCGCCGTTCTTACAGAAGCAGACTAAGACATTTTGAGAGATTTCTAATGTGGGGTTTTTAAATCCAAAGAAAGGGAACTAGGCCATTATAATGACATGGTGACAGGTATATTCAAACTCAAAGCGTTGTGTAAAAAATTACAGAATATTTTAACCATCCACCGTCAACCGTACCCAGTTACCCTAAAGAATCATTATTTCTTTTCTTTTTATTCATATTGAAATGTTTATGGCGTTCGAAACAATAGATTATCTTTTTGGCAGTTCACTGATGGACGTTAGCCTCTTTAAACTTACTCCTCCACACGGTACTAAGCCTAACCGGATCCTCCTGACGATTTCTGGGTCGCACAAATACTTAGTTAGTCCCAATTTAATACAAGTACTTCTGCGAAGAGTAGACCTCGCGAGCGCCCAGGAAAAAACAACCTGTGAGGAATTATATCCCTTATGATCCCATCATATAATAACGGGGCCCTTTTTCTCCCTTATTTTCCGCCCTATTAAAAAACTTTCGACAAAAGTTGTATTTTTATCTTTTCGTAGATCAATGATTTTAAATCAAAGAACATGTGTGCCAAGTTTGGAGAAAATTGGTTAACAAATGCGTCTTCTAGACCGAAACTGACATGCACACACACATACGGACGAAAGCAAAATCGTCTATACTGTAGAATCGAAGACCCAAACTCAAAGTGCCTTTTCACACGTACCGGTTGCCGGGTAGCCGGTGCCGGGTAACCGGCGGCGAATGCAAGCGGTTGCCGGGCAAATCACGCCGTTACGTGTGAAAGCTATAGTACACGGCCATACACCCGGGTACCCGGTACCCGGCACCCGGCAACCGTGTGAAAGGGGCAAAGACTCGCACTCGTCGCTCTCTGGGTCAATAAGTTATATTGTTAAAGTAAGTACATTTTTTCGAACTGACAGATTGATAAAACAATGACCTCCTTTTAAAATCAATTGGCCAGTACAACAGTTTTACAACACTATGGCAAAGACAAACAAGTCTGAGAAAAAATAATTTAATGACAAGCAAAAACGACAGTCTTAAATTTTTACCATCCGAGTATTTTTCATGAAATTATTCTATAATCTAAAGGTTTATTAGTGTCGAAATGTCCGCATAAATCTAACTAGAGTTCCTTGAAACGACTATGATCAGGATTGATAATAAATTTAAGTAATTATGGAGCAGTCAAGATCCAATTGCTTTGTTTACTATATTATTTACATCTGTTGAATTCCACTTAGAGATGGGAATTTGCCCGGAAAAAACCCAAATGTGGGAAAAAACCGGGAAAAAACCCAGGGAAAAAACCCGATTGGGAATTTATGCGGGTTTTTTCATATTTAGCATATGTAACTACTAGATAATGTATAGTTACATGTATATATCATTTAGTACGCACTATTTCAGTATTACTAACTAGTTAGAGATAATCTAACTTTGTTTATTTTAGCCCCTCTCTATAAAATAGATTGCAGAGGGGCTTATGGCGAGACTTTGTATGAAGTCTGTGACTCTTTTGCATTATATTATGTCACTAGGTCACGTGGATCATCTGTTCAAAGTTTGAAAGAGAATAATATCTAATAACAACGTCAATCGGAGTGAACTTTCACAGAGGGGCAGTTGGGTGAAACCGTCTCAATGCTTCTTGTTAATAATTCAATAAATAGTAACGTTTTAATATTCTGTGCTATCTAATCAAATATAATGAAATTAAATAAAAAGCCTGTCTCTGTGCGTGTATTCATCCGCTCTTAGCGACAAGTAACCCGAAACTACGAACGCGCGAACGCCAACCTCCACCATCTGAGGACAAACAATAATTCAGACAGCAGGGCTCTGCCTCTCTGCATAGCTCAAGCGTGTCAACCTGTCAACTGAGTACATCGCGGAGTCATCCCAATGATGAGAAAAGTATTCGACGCAGGGGCGAATCTGCGTCTTGTACCTACTGCTAACATCTCTGATGTGGCGTGAATTACCGCCTCACCTTATTTAGGACTCCTAGTTTCCGCGAGGCCAGCCCAACTCAACTCTCTATGTAGTTTTTGTGATTGAGCTCACTCCGGACGTCTATACCTACCGAAGATCTCCAGAATGTCCTTTAGTGTAGTAATGTTCTGAAGAGAGGGTAGGGGTAGAAATAGGGACTTCTTAGCTATAAACGCGCACGCCTGTGATTCTCTGGCATTGTACTCGACCAAGTTGTATGAGCCCAATGGCCAATGCGACCCAGGTCCCAGTCGAGATCGGCCACGAGTTGCCGTCTCTTTTCCTCCACGTCGCGTCACCCATCAGCTGGACGGCCAGAATAGCTCCCATGCAGAGTACTATCATCCGCATAACAATGAATGTATCCAAGCAAGGGACAGCATGTCATAGATATGCGGAAGAAAGAGAGTTGGGGACAATACCGATCCCTGTGGTACTCCTGCATTAACCTGCAAAAATCAGGAAGCCTGACCATCACAGAGAACCCGTATACCATTTATGTAACCATTAATGTCATAGAGATTATATGGATATATGGAAAATTTTATCTGAAATGCAGAAAATTTTATCAGATGCAGAGTCCTTTCCACCAAACTACCGGGAGTTTGGTGGAAAGGACTCTGCACTGCAACTCCAAAATGCTGAGTAGGGTTGCAGTGAGTACGTATTCTAACTACTCTCTATACTTCAGCATCCACTGAACGATCATTTAGCACGAATGCGCATATACATAGTCGCAAACGAAATAGATTGACTACACTACAGACATGGCAGCAAAATAGCTTTTATATCGTATAATAGAAACCTGGGTAATTCTAGAAGCTTTGCAGCGGTGTCGTATTGATTGGCGATATATCGAGGTGATGAGGTGCTTGTATGATACCGCTAAGAAGACCAATCCCATAGCCCTACTCAGAGGTGTGGGACAGGGAGATGCTATATCTCCTAAGCTCTTCACTAATGCGCCTGAGGGCGTCTTCAAGTCGTTAGACTGGAATGGATGGGACGTGAATATAACCGGTTAATGTATCTACACCTTCGGTTTGCTGACGACATCGTTTTAATAGCGCTGGAACAGGTGAGCGGTATGCTGCATAGTCTTAGTGAAGAGTCTCGACGTGTTGGCCTCAGCATGAACCTGGACCAAACCAAGGTCATGTTCAATGAGCATGTCGTGCCGGGACCAATATACGTTGAACGATCGAGGCTTGAGGTTGTCCATGAATGTACCTACCTTAGGCAGGTAGTCACATTTGAAAAACGAGTAAACTGGATAAGGAAATAGCCAGAAGGATTCGCTTGGGCTGGGCAGCCTTCAGCAAACTGCGCCGGATTTTCTACTCGCCGATACCGCAATGAATGAAGACAAAAGTCTTCAACCAGTGCGTTCTACCAATTATGACCTACGTTGCCAAAACGTGGACACTAGGAGTGGGGCTAGTTCACGCCCTTAAGGATACGCAACGAGCGATGGAACAAGCTATGCTTGGAATCTCTCTGAGGGATAAGATCCAAAATGCTATCCCGCATCTTTGAGGGGCAGAAAGAGGCGGCGCAGTCCTACTTACTCTCTCTGGTCTCCAGCGAGAGAGTGTCTAAGTCCAGACCTGCCACGATCGAGGACCTGGCGCTATTGCGCCCACGCTATGTATTCTACCAGTGTTTTTCCCGCGCTCCCCGCAGTGCTGGCACTCGGCCATGGTTTCCCGCTGTATTTGCCACAGATACTTACCGAAGCTCCCGTGGGATACGGGAATAATACTTACTGGAAGTATCTGTGAGGAGAGAGCACCGTGCGTGTCTCCTCTCCAGCCACTCATCCATGACCGGTCTGACCGCCGCGATTGTGGTGAATCCCCCCCCCCCCCCCTTTGGTTGCTCAAGTCGCACCTTCCATGTCTTCACGGTTTCCTGGTAGACCTGGGACCGTCGAGCCTAGATTTCTCGAGACGCAGGCAACAGGCAACAGCTAGTGCCCTAGATGCATCGGCGCAAAGTATGTGCGCATCGCAAAGTACCTATTTTTCGTTGCATTTGTCCTAAAGATAATAAAAGAATGTTTATATTTTTCGGATCGTCAAAGAATGAAAATTCCCGTCTATTGGGTTTTTTCCCGCATAAATACCGGGTTTTTTCCCAAACGGGAAAAAACCTGGGTTTTTTCCCTTTGGGTTTTTTCCCTCCGCCCATCTCTAATTCCACTATAGCGGTCTCATCTTCGTCCGTATCGACAATGAGTTTGTCGATCGCTCGGAACGTGGCGTCGGTACTGTACGGGTTCGCACTGTGACATGCAAAGCTTCTGCTTAGGTCCAAGTTGCGTTAAGTAGCCAGTGTCAAGGGATGATGTAGACCTTGTGTGGAGGGGGGGGGGAGAAGAATAGTAAAGCCGGCCTTGGACTTTAAAGCGCAGACTTTAAATGCTACCTTCCATGGAGGAAAGCTGAGCGTTGACTGTTGTGCAAACATAACTTTATGTGAATGACCCTCTGTGACTACCTCTTGTGTAACAAGTTTCCGGATCGGTCAACCCGTTTGGGAGCTACACGTGTAAGAAACAACGAACCCAGCACGAAATTCAAGAAGGAAGAGGATGAGGGTCATTCAGTTAAAAGATGTAAAACGCTCTTAACATATATTTATACTCCCTGGGATATCCTTCCGAGGGCTTACCCTGGGCTTTCAACCGTAGGCTGTTGGGCAGGATACGTGAGGTTTTTTAGTCGGTAGAAGTCCGGCATAACATCTATGAAGATTTTCCCTCACGTTAAAAGAAAATCATATATTTATACATTATTATATTATTTATTTTCTTTTCAGAATTCGGCCGGTCCGAACGAGCCGTTCGACGACAAGACGCTAATAGGCTTCGCGCAAATATCAATCGTCGACTAAGAAACCCCGTGACGTAACACTTTACTATGGAGTACAGTGATTGGCGAGCCGCCTCCGACTTCGCTAGCAATTGGTATTGTCTTTTGTATTTTTATGGTGCTAAAGTGTGCGGGCTCTTATGACATTGTAAAATGAAAAAGTAAGGATAATTCTAATTTTTACTATTGGCTATTTACTTTCACCGGAGCCAAAGAATTTTAGTCTTAAAAATTTATCAAGTGTTTCGATGTTTTGATGTGTAGTTGGTAAGACGTTATGTAGAGCTTTTTAAAAATTTTATTTGGCCTCAATCGTGACTGTTATGAATATGATCGATAAATGTAGGCTTCTATTTTGAATCTTCTGTTGAAATCTCAAAGATTATAACCACTCACAGCTTTATTACAATAGTATTATTTACTTATTATGCTGTTATAGCAGCCGACGTCCATTCAAGATTTTTTTTTTAAAGTATGTTACACCAAACATATCTTGTGTGTGTTCTTTACATCGTAAGATTATGACGTGCACGAACACATTGTAATACTAATAATATTTAATTCCATAAGTATAAGTATGTTTTTGTCATCGATGTATTAAGTGTCCCAAATCTCTCCTTTTACAAATGGTAATTTTGAGATTCTAGTGTATAATGAACAAATTATTAACATAGATGCACCTAGCTTTTTAATAATTTTCATACTAAAAACTAAAAAGCCATAAAAACAAGATCCTTAAAGAAAAGATGGAAAGATTTTGTAAGCCACCATAAGTTACTCGCTATTCCACAATTTGTAGCGTATTTTGAATGAAATAATAAGCACGAGTACCCCCGTATTAACAGACCCCAGAAACAGTAGTAAAATAGCTATAATCCCGCTACTTTTGTGTAAGATTTTGTAATTTTATGTCAACGACATCTATCGATAAGGTAGCTGCAATTGCTATGATGGGTTAAACTCTGAAGCCCGTCACAGACGTTGCTTTAATTATGTTATACTAGCTGATGCCCGCAGCTTCGCGCGCGTAATATTTGTTCCCGCGGGAACTTATTCCCGGGATAAAAAGTAGCCTATGTGTTATTCCAGGCTATAATGTATCTGTGTACCAAATTTCAGCCCGATCCGTTCAGCGGTTTAAGCGTGAAAGAGTAACAAACATCCACACTCACAAACTTTCGCATTTATAATATTAGTAAGATTTTACCTCTGACAGATCGTTTTCTGTATATTGGTATTGCAGTACAGTCGCCCTATGAGTGCCAGCTTAAGACATTTTACCGAATATTAGTGGAGATTAGATTATTTGGATCTTATCCAACCGTTAGAACCAAGAGCTTAGTTTTTCATGTCATGTTATATTATACTCATTTACCTGACAAGTACTCCGGTTACTATACTTATTTATTTAAGTTTGATTTTTATTTACATAAATATCTGAAAGGAACATTCGGTACCATCAACGAAGGCGAAGTTGCTGCTTCCACAAAGTTTCACATCTCAGATAATGGCGACGCCTGAAAAAAACGCCAGCAAAAGAAGAAAATAACTTTCGACAAAAGGTTGGAGTACATAGAAAACATAAACTTATTTTGGTGACACAGCAATCAAAGTAGGCAACCTAAGTGCTAGAGGTAAAATAACTGAATGGACTGAAATACCGTCCGTTTACAGAATTTTTTCTTCTAGTGGTGTGTTTGCCTACTTTGATTGCTGTGTAGTGTACCCTGTTATGGTTTTGTTTTCCCCGAACTCCTACCTTCAGCCGAAACTTACTTTCTTCTTTTGCTAGCGTTTTTTTCGGGCGTGGTCATTATTTAAGATGTAAAACTTTGTGGAAGCAGCAAATTTTGCCTTCATTAGGTACTGTAAGGTAAGGTACTGAATAGTTTTTTTTTCAAATAATCGTTACAATAAAAATAAAATGTATTTATAATCTTATAGTAATAGGAAAACTTATTTTTTTTGTAAAGTTAAGTATATATGACATGAAAAACAAACATTCAGTGCTAACGGTGGGATCTTATAATCTTCCCTAATACTCGGTAAACTGTTTTACGCTGGCACTCATAGGGCGACTTTACTGCAATGCCAACACTCGGAAAACTATAAAATGACAACAGATCTTTTGGCGGGAATTGGGAAGAAGCATGTCGCTCCGTTGTATAAATTTAAAGAATTAGTGTATTTTCGATTGTTTTGTGTGTATCAATGGATCCACTATTGGCATCCTTAAACATAAAAGTTCGACAACGTGCACTAGTGTTGGGAAGTGATAAAACGCAGTGAATCGCGACTTTGTAGTTCCTGACAAAACAACCATAGATAGGTACTTTCAGAAATGGACTTAGAGGAAGAGGACTGTGACTTATTAATGTGAAATGAAGATATTAAATGGAAACAAGATTTGGCATATGGTCTAAGTAACAAAGGTCAGTATAAATAATTTAAAAAAATGATAAGCTGTCAGAGGTAAACCAAAAGACGTCGAGGTATCGCGGCAATTCGCGACGTTACGCTAGCGTATAATCGCTCGTTCCTGGGCATACATGATCCGACGGTAGAAGCGCGCATCCATCGCGGTTCTCTAGCTCGTGGAGACTGCCATTTAAACGGGGTACTTATGTATATGAAGTAATTACAGTAAGAGCGACCGCTCACTTTTGATTTTTAGTTGGACGACTTTAGTAGTTTGATTGCTCTAGGCATCTGCGTGGCTACTAGCTGTGATGGCACTTGACTGTTAACCACATTAGGATTCATTCAAATCCATAAATATTTTAGATATAATTTGTCAAATTCTATCTATCTCTCTACCTAAGCCTATTAAAGCTTTCTGGATGAGCGCACGAGTGCACTTATAAGACAGACACCACTACTGTCCACAACGACCTAATTGCCGTTCGCCTAAAAATCATCAGTGTGGCTTAGCTCAACGCTACATAAAAGTTAAAAAGCTAGGACTGACGAGACTTTGAAGGATGAAAGATTTGAATGTACTCATTAATGATATACGTAATTATTGCCTAAGCCAAAGTATTTTTCAATTCCTTGTCTACTATATGTATTGTATTATTGTTAGCAGTATTGCGTGACGCTTTTTTCGTGTCTTTGTAACATCTTATAATGCTGTAAATCAACTTATTTTTTCAGCTCATTTCAGTCGGGCGTACCCTGACTGTTCAATTTATGTTGTAACGAAAATTGGTTCTTTTGTGAACGATGGTCTCAATTACTAATGCAGCTATTAGATATAACTATTTCTAACACTGTAACAGTGTGCTATTATCTGTAGAATGGATAATCGAAGGTGGGAACAACGCAATTAGATTTTTGTTTGCTCCCAAAATAAAAATGTCTCAAAGAAGTCCTTGAGTGGCGCACACCTTTATATTTTGTGATCCTTGATAATTTTGGAGCATGTCTACAAATAGAATAATATTAGATCATTCTTATGGACACACCTCTATCATTTTGTTTTATAAAAAGACGGTAGTTCAGGAAGACGGGTCTTCTCGCGACTCTTCTCTTTTGTTTTAACAAAAACGACCAGGGTATGGAATTTGTGTGGTCCTCCTGAAAGATTGAAACAATAGGCATCTCACCAAAACGAACGTTACTTACTTTGCTCATGTTTTTGTTTCTGTAATAGTACCACAACAAAATATCATACCGTTGTCCTAATGTTAAGACAAAAGTAGGAATTTTTAAGCGTTACTCAATTTTTTAAAATAGACAGCAATGTTGTTTCAAAATAAAGTATATTTTCAATTAAATTCAATTCAATTGAAATAAAAAATTCAAATCTATTTCGTACATGTTTTTATCTTGAAATGGTGGAATAATATTCCCCTTTGCTTTCAATTTCGGTTATGCTCTTTGCATTTATAACATTGTACATACTTATTTGAGACAAATTTTGTATAATATATTATAATGTGCGGCCTAAAGAATAAAAATCATTTAAGTAAGAGATCAGCGTGTATAAACTTGAATAAAAAATGATAGTAAATGATCAAAAGAATTAAATGAACGCAATTATGGTCCAGTACAATTCTAAAAGAAATTACCAAAATGCGTTTTTACCGGTACATTCCGTGGTATTTTGTTGATACTTAATATATTATTTAGTTATTAGTGCTTATTATCAAAGATTAATATATTATTGTAGCTTATTTTTAATTTGAAATACCTAACTTTAGAGGGTGAAAGTGACATTATGAAAATTACAGTGAAGAGTGCTGCAAATACTTAGTGTTCTTGTACAAATATTCAATAGTCCTATCAGAGAGTTATGTAATGGTAAAACAATATACTACCCGTTCGCTCTAACTTTGCCGCTGGCGTAGAGGCGTATACCCGAATTGTTAATTAGACGAAGTAAATTGACAGTAGCTAATGTCACTTCGTCATAGAAAATACGCAACATTGTATGGTATCGCCATATGAAAAAAAAAAAAAAAGAAATGACATTAGTTGCTGTCAATTTACTTCGTCTAATTAAAAATTCGACTTTATTATGGAGCCGAGCGGCAAAGTTAGAGTAACGAAGTTATCGACTTTGTAAAACATACAATATCTTCGTAAACACTTTTCTTGCATTAATATATAAGAAAAGGCCTTATAATTAAGGCCGCATCACAGGGCCGTCAACTTGAGCATCACTGTCAAAAGTCTTACGGACTGCGAGTTTTGGCGCAAAATTGGGAGACAAGCGGGTGCTACTCCGTTGTGCAATTTTCCAAAATTTGTGTATTTCGAGTGTTTATGGGTAAAAAGTGGTGGATTTTTAAACATAGAAGTTTTCGACAGCGTGCACAAGTGTTAGAAAGTGATATAACGCAGTGAAATGTGACTCTTTCATTTTTAGACAAACTCCAGAGACACTTCTGGTAAAGTCCCACCGCTTTACTAGAGAAGACTGACTTTGACTTAGGGCTGTGACTGGAATTAGAGGACGAGGACTAAGAAACATTACATAAACAGCTGAATAATACAAGAGTTGGCAGTATGGTTTTAAATTCCTTTTTGGTTGCATGATATTCCGACCAGGTTCCGACCTGAACATGGCAACAAATGCCTTTAACCTCATTAAATATTTTTAAATTGTTATTGTTAATTGTTGTTATTGGTACATGAAATATAGACCCACAAATACACCACCTTTATATCACTCGCTGCTGGCCTACATACAATATTAAACTTCACTGAGATATCAGTAAAAAAATGGTGTTAACCAACCACCTAAAACACTACATGTGAGTTCAGTGCTGAAATACAAGTATTAGAATAATTTAAGTAATAACTTCTGAGTGTTATTCATCACTACTGAATAATATTACGGTAGCGGTCAAAGCCTCGATTCGTGTCTCACCGATAGTTGCTGACTTATGTTGTGAAATATCTGTGGAAAATGACCTCTGTTGAGGTCCGAATTAAGGAGTTCCATTACAATAGTTTGGCCTAAATAATTTTAGTAAACCTTGATGCTGGGTCTGCAGCGAGCAGTCTAATTTGCAGGATCATATCGCAGCAAATTCAGTGTCAAGTCTAAAAGGTTTATATAGAATATCATTGCTGATATTATTATAGTGAAAACTGTAAACCTTTGTTACATAAAGACATCTGATGACCAATTCCTATCATACTCGTTTTATATTGTTCTGGTCATAATTCAAAACAGATGTCTATTGAAAGAGCTTTAAAAGTTGATAATGCCTAATGTAGGGAATGCCTAAGCTGTCGTGTCTTTACATCCGACTGTAGAAAATAGCGTGCAGCTTTGTAATATTTATATCTGCACATATCTAACTTAAAAAGAATTGTACAAATTGTATCTTTAGTAAACTTCCAGAACTGACTTTAATATTTATTTTAGATGCCATCTCCTAGAATTATGTTCTTTTTATACGAAAGTGTCAAATATTACATGAAAGTTCCTAGATTAATTCCATTGTCACCGTTCTAGTTTTACTGTAGTACTTATGTAAAGTAGATGTATTGTCATGTATTATTACTGCGTTGTACTGGATAATGTCTATAAAATATAATACCTTCAGTTTTAATAATATTCGTAAAACAACTGAAGTCATAAGTCATAGCGTAATTGTGCGTAAACGAATAACTGTAACACACCTATGATCACAAATTTGATTTAAATAATTGAAATTGATTCAACTTAAAGAAAAAGACAGGAAAATACGAATAGTAGATTTTGCAAGACTTTTTTACTATTCAAAATAACTTGAATTCTTCACCTTGGGTGTAAATCATAGAGTATGACAATGTATCTACAAAAGACATAATCGGCCATAATACAAAGTAAGCATTTTATTATTATGTAAAGTACTCAATTGTATAAAATACGATAAGCTTTCATAACTCTAGATCAGTTAATT
Source organism: Miltochrista miniata (assembly GCA_933228765.1). Classification (NCBI taxonomy): domain Eukaryota; kingdom Metazoa; phylum Arthropoda; class Insecta; order Lepidoptera; family Erebidae; genus Miltochrista; species Miltochrista miniata. The sequence continues at coordinate 25,690,762 of OW121747.1, forward strand.
GGTATTAGTCAATTTACCATTCATCCAAGTATTATTTTGTACGATCAAATTGTATGAATCACGTAATTAATATTATTATAAATATTGTTTCACATATTTCAATTTTATATTTAGATAGATACCTACAGGGTTTAAAAAGATAGACACTTTTGTAAATCATGTTTGGCTTTAGTAAATTTCAAACTCAGTTATGTAAAATGATTGCGGCAAGGAATCTAATTAAAAAGGAATACTTACCTTTTAAATATTGAAAATATAAATATTTTATTTTATTTTTATGGTTTGCCTAATGAATAAAAATAAGAATTATTATTGCAAATATGGTCTTGGTTCATTTACTCCTCTCTCCCTTCTTTACGTGTGTAAATCTCCACGAATATTATGCTGGTTGATACGGTCACTACGTCGCAACTCATCCGTACGCTCTCCCTTGATGCAAGATTGTAGAACTTTTAACACTTACTTGCCCGTGGTAGTACACCAGTGACTGAAACTTTCACAGATGACGTACCTATTTCTATTGCCGCTATAACAACAAATACTTAAATCAGAAAAAAGGCGATGAAGTGGCGCTCCCGTACAACAAACGTGATTTTCTTGCGGTTTTTTTTGGTACGGAACCCTCTGTGCGCGAGTCTGACTCTGACTTTTTTTTTACCTGTGTAATTCTGTAACAATACAAAAACTCACAAAAATATATTAAAGGTTTTCTGAGGAATTTTCATCGGCCCTGTTTACTTTTCTCTGCAGCTGACTGTATCACGGGCAAGAAAGGGAATTTCTTACCTCTTTCAATGTTCAAAGCTGTGATCTATCTGAGTGAGAAAGGGCTTGCTTGACAAGAAATGATGTTGTCTTTGCTCTCGTCGTTATGGGCCGCGGCCTCCTTATCGCGATCCAAGGTCGAGCGAAAAATTCTAAATCTATAGTCGTATCAGTATCTTAATAGCGTCTTCCGAAAGGCGTCTGCTTAAAACTACCGTATCAGACTCTCTTGTCGGTACCGTTGATATCTCTGTTGCCGCTATGAACAAATACTAAAATCAGAAAAATAATAATATTTAAGAGGGGCTCCCATACAACGCATGTCATATTTGTCGTTTTTGGGTAGGGGAGACCGGGGCTAGTTGACTATAGGGGTAGGTAGACTAACTATCAATAACTCGGACAAAGCAATGACATGGAGCCAACCGATGACACCCGAGAGTCCGCTACCTCTTCCCGCTCAGTCACCGGGAGTGCGGCGTCGCGCAGGCACACCGTTTAAGTGAAGGATAATAAAGTTCAAAAATAACGCACGTAAGTAATTATTTTCATCGTAAGGTTTTTTGTAATAATGCCTATTTATTCATGGTTACTGATTGTCAAAGAATTTATAATGGATGTTTGATTCATGTTCTTTCTTTTATGTATGATGTTATTTGATTTCTTAGCAGTTTTGTGGTTATGTCATGTGACTGAAAATAAAAATGTGGTTCGGGGCTAGTAGACTAATGTATAACGGGTACACCTCATTTAGTAGAACATTTTAAGTAATAGTAATAGTTTATTTATTCATCTCCAAAAATTACAATTTTACAGTTAGAAATAGTGTAGTTGACAATTTTTGTACCTTGCAATTTATAAGAGATCTGGAGTCTAAACTAAGCCAGAGCTTGTATAATAGAACTCCAGGCTCCCCAATTATATATTATTTCAAATTAATATAAATTGTCAGCGCATGCGTGCGTGTGTGTGTGTGTGTGTGTGTGTGTGTGTGTGTGTGTGTGTGTGTGTGTGTGTGTGTGTGTGTGCGTGCGTGCGTGCGTGCGTGCGTGCGTGCGTGCGTGGGGTATAATGTAGAGGGTTAGTGTATTTGATGAGGTTTAACATAAAAGCTAAAATGTGTAGTACTTAGGTACTTTTAAATAAATACATACATACATACATATACATATACTCACGCCTTTATCCCCTCTATACCGGCCCACATTTCACCGTGTACAATTCGGTCCCACGTAACAGGTGGTGAGCCCATCGCCGTGTTGAAATGGACCGCCGCCGTCAGAGCCTCGTCCGTTGATCAGCAGGTGCACGAGCTTGCACGTGAGGTTGACTTGGGCCCGAAGGTGTTGGTAGGGCCCCACTACACCCAAATAAATACATACATATTTCTATATCATACATACATATTACATAAATACACAATATGTGATATTGTCAAGCTATGTCAGAAAATTCTCTGTTTCAAAATATGACTTGTGACTGAGAAACCAATATGTGCTTCTTTTACACTTGAAGTAATTTTTGCCATAAATTTGACAACATCTGTTTATTTTATTGTATAAGGAAGGTCCGAGGATATAAAAGAATCTTTTCACAAATGTAGAATGCGGTGGAGGAATAGAACATACTTTATCTTTTCTACGGTGATCAATTCTTCTAAATGGGGTTTGGTTATGCTGTAGGAGCACTGCCTGCATAATAAATTGCTGTCGTACATTTAAAACTTTCCATTGCCTATACAGCTCGTCTGTGGGAAATAGTAAAGGACGAAATGTAGCAACTTTCAATACAGCTCTGTGTGCAACTTCCAGTGGTTTGAGTATAGTTTTGGCAGCGCCACCCCAACTTAAAATACAATATGTGATTATCGATTGGCACATTGCATAATAAACTTTACGAATAGTTGGAAAATTTGTAATGTGTCTAAGTGTTTTGAACATATATATCAACTTGCGAACTCTACCAGTAAGGTTGTTAATATGAGTCCTAAAATTTAGGTTCTTGTCCAGCGTAATACCTAAGTATTTAATATGGTCTGCTACGGTTAAGGATGGACAATTGCAGGGGAGTTGAGAGTTTGCACAACAGGAATGTACTTTGATAGTTATTGGAATGAGTGGTTGCGAGATTTTACTAATTGACCATGTAAGAATATTTGTTTTAGAAGTGTTGAGTGTGAGTTTGTGAGTATTAAGCCAATTTATTGTATTGTTAAGGGCCAGTTGCGCTTTGCTTTCCAGTTCAGTCCATGTATTACCTGTTATGGTTATAGCGGTATCATCTGCAAATGAAGTTATCAAACCATCCCGGATGCCAAGATTACACAAGCCATTTATGTACACAAGGAACAGGGTGGGTCCTAAAATACTTCCTTGTGGCACACCATAGGAAATGAGAAGTTCGTCGCTTTGGTAATTGTCTATTTTGACAATTTGGGAACGGTTGTTGAGGTAACTTCGAAACAGATCCAGTTGAATTCCTCTGACACCTATTCCTTCGAGCTTTAGTAAGAGAGTGGAGACTGGAACAGTATCGAACGCTTTCGCAAGGTCCAAAAATATGGTCAGAACTTTTTTGTTACTATTTATATTTTTGACAACATAGTTAGTCAATTCGTGAACCGCATTAGAAGTTGACCGATTTTTTCGGAAGCCATATTGGTGTGGTGAAATGAGTTTAAAGTTCTCGAGGTATTTGACTAATCTTTTGTTTATAATGCGTTCGAGCACCTTAGATAAAGCACATAGGACCGCTATAGGCCTGTAATTACCAGGTGATGTTCCGTCTCCCCCCTTGAAAATAGGATGAATGATTGCCTTTTTGAAAGAAGACGGAAAGACAGCAGTGTCAAAACAGAGATTAAATATATGGCTTAGGATTGGTGCCAAGAGAACTGAATACTTCTTTAGTATAGATGGCGAGATGTTATCCCATCCTGGTGCAGCGCTTGAACGCAGAGAGTGTATTACTGCTATTATTTCATCTGGATCTGTATGTTCCAAGACGAATGAGGAGAGGTGAGTTGAGTTATGTGTAGTGTGAGTGATTTGTGGTGATAGAGTAGAGGTAATGTTATCGGCAAGAGTTTTACCAATATTAATGAAGTATGAGTTTGTGTTGTTGCATGATTCGATCGGTGAAGTTGTTAAGGATAGGAGCTGTGTTGATTTATTTTGAGGTTTCGTAGTATTCGTGATTCGTTTTATGGATTCCCAGAGCAGTTTTGGACTATGACTTGCATTTTTCAGTTCTTCTGTGTCAAAGAGTTGCTTTGCTTTTTTCAAAGCACGAGTACAAAAATTTCTGTACCTTTTATATGTTAGCATTAATATTTCGTTTTGAGGATGTTTTTTAGCTTTCATATGCATCATGTCCCTGTTTCTCATGCAACGTAGCAGGCCAGGGGTAATCCAGGGCTTTTTGGTCTTCATTTTGGCAGTAACTTTTTTTACTAAGGTATTTGATGAGATGGCAGTAGTTAATAGTTTTCTAATCGAGACATTGTTTCCTCCAGCTTTTCGTAATCAATTTTGGTGGTAGTAGCAACATTATTGTTTTGTACTCGTGTAGTGTTCAAGCAAAGCAGAGAAGGAGAGTGGTCGGTGATTGGAGTCTTATATACAATAGAGTGTGAAGAGACATTTTAAGTAATAATTTTATATTGCATAACAACTAATAGCATAAACCTCTTTTCGCAGAATATCGTTTGGCATAAACTCATTTAGCATACATTGAAACCCATAATTTTGTAAGTCAGAATCATCTGTACGCATAATTTTTATATCCATAATAATCACAATGTATAACGGGGCTGGATGACCAATTATCGTACATAAAAAAAGAACATGAATCAAACATCCATTATAATTTTTTTGACAATCAGTAACCATAAATAGATAGGCATTATTACAAAAACATTACGATGAAAATAATTAGGTACTTACATACGTTATTTTTCATCTTTAAATTCCTTCACTCAAACGATGTACGCGCGCGACGCCGCGCTCTCAGTGATTTATTGTATGTGTGTTTTATTTTCAATAAAAAATAATAAAAATAATAATTGTTTATGTGCAGGGCCTGATTTAGGGTTCCGCGCGCCCTAAGCTAGCTATGAATATGCGCCCCCAGCTGCAACTAATTAAATTACAAGTCCTACCTACAAAAGACACTTTACGTAAGCTGATCCTACGTTCCTAATCGTTATTCTTTGTTAATTTGAAATTAAAATAAAACCCGATCCTGAGACTTCTTATGAACTTATGACCCATGGTTTACTGAGGAGTTGGGTATTCCGCAGACAGCTTGATGCATCAGCCAGTAAAAGCGTGATAAAAAAACCCTCAAAGTACCTAACAGTACCTCGGTACATCCAGTTTCCGATAAATCTAATCAGTGAATCTTAGTGAAATCCCTACATAACTCAGGAAGTGAGCTGATGATATGCCAAATTTACAGAAAAGAACGGCTCGAAAGCCGATGTGCTGGGGATGGCCCCGGCACATTGGCTTTCGAGCATAGAAAACCGAAAAATTGGCTCATGTGTTGGACTGCTACGATGCCACAGACAGACACACACATACACAGATACATAGGTCAAACTTATAATACTTCTCGTTTTTCGGCGGGGTTAATTAAATCATCAGTAATTAGGTAGACGAAATACGAAAGGTACCCAATAAGGTACTAGAGCTAAGCTGAATCCTAGGTGTAAGCTGAATATAACGGCTCGATTTGTCCGGGTGATTACCATCCGGACAATTCGACATAAAACAAGAGATCTGTTGTTTTTCCGGTAATTACATCTATTTCTTCTTCCAAAACACTTTCCTGACTGTCACGAAATAAAAGAAAAATAACAAATAGTCCTAAAATCTGCTTTAACCTTGCGGTGTCCTCGATATGATGGGACAATACTGATCACTTCCGGCAATTTGGACTAAACTGGACTAAACCCAAATCCCCCCCAGAAATCAGATGAAACCCAAACCCACGGGAGGAACTGCGATGGCAGACAAAGTCTACGAAACCGACTTTGTATGCCATCGCAGTTCCTCCCGTGGGTTTGGGTTTTATCTGATTTCTTGGGGAGATTCGGGTGTATCGGGGAGGGGAAATAGGTTAGCACCTATTTCCCCTCGCCGATACAATACCCGATATAATAGGATAGCTCCTATTTCTTTGAGGAGTGAAGAGTCACGCCATCTTCCTGATCTGCTTCTGTAAGAATGGCAAGATGACAACTCGCCGTTTTCAAGCCCTCCGTGATGGAGGCGGGTAGCCCTGAGCGTATTGCAGTGTGCGACGAACCCGCTGTGGACTACGGAACTTGGGAGGGAGTTCCTCTCCCGCTGCCTCTATCGCAAATATGACTTGCTCGCAAAAAGACTCAGTGGCGTCCTATTTTCTCCCATTGAAGACCATGGCTCTCACTACGGTCTCCAGCGTGAGAACATCTACGCCCAGGCCCGCAACGGGGTTGCAGTGCATAAGCTGAGCGTATCCTCGCTGCAGTCACCGTAGTGCTGACACTCGGATGTTAACTTCCGCCGCAGATACTTACTCGTACTGATGCACTCGTGTCCAGTAAGTAGGTATCTGTGACATTCGGTAGGTGAGGCTGCGATGGTGCCTTTCCAGCCACTCCTCCATGACCGGTTTCACCGTCTCAACAGTACCGTCTCACACTTTTTTTTATACCACCAAAGTGGCAGACAAGCATACGGCCTACCAGATGTACCGGTGGTCACGCACAAGGAGGCAAAGTCTCTCCTGTCGCGAAGAGGTTCCACACCACCTGCAAGCATGGGATCGTTGACCACTCTCATGGCTCGCCTCTGCACCGAGTCGAATGGAAGACTTCAGTCAATTCATTCTGATATTCAGGTGCCCCCGCCCAGCAGTAGCAGCTGTACTCCATGTGCGGCCGCACTTGCGACTTAAACAGAAGCACTGTTTGCGCCGCAGTAAAGTACCGCCGCGCCCTGTTGAGCACAGCCTTATTCTCCAAATCACTTCGGAACTGAACGTCACTGGAGATGTCAACACCAAGGATACCTATACTGTCAGAGATGAAGAGAGTTGTGCCCGGAAATTGTGAATTCAGAACAGCTGCCGTCAATGACGGCCCTGATGCTTCTACCGGCCAAAAAGCTGGACACCCATTCACTTTGGTTCCTGGGTGCCTTGAACGCGACACTGGTGGAGCTGTCGTATTTACTACCACGCTGCCAGGGAGATGGGCGCAGGAATTTAATTTTAACGCACTTATTTGTATTTTCACTAAATTGCCAAATATTATTATGTGCTTTGGTGTTACAAAATGTTAAATAACAATTTTAAATATGTTGTTAGGAGTTGTTACAATCTTTTAAAAATTGCTAGATGGTTTGTCTGCTCCTTTTTGGGAGCACCGTAAGTCACAACCCAGCGCCGATCCCAACGCCAGGCGCCCCCTTGATCCTGGCGCCCTAAGCTTCAGCTTAGTTAGCTTATCGGTAAATCAGGCCCTGTTTATGTGTGTTGCCTTTTATCCTATTTCCTCGTAGATTTTGCCTTTACAAGTCCATAGGTCAACTTACCCCAGGCGAATAGTCAACCTACCCCAAGCATGGGGCAGGTTGACCAGTTTTTCTTATTGTATAAGATCTAGCCTGTACCCTATATTATAATGAATTAAGTGCTTTTTGCTATATTTTTCCAAAGCCTATTAACCTATGAATTAAACCTGTTTTTAAATTAATATTCTATAAAGAAATAAAAATATACGCCTTTAAGCTAAAACCTAGTCAACCAGCCCCGGTCTCCTACGGAGCCCAGCGCTTGCGAGTCCGACTCGCACTTGGCTGATTTTTTAAATCTTGCAACTGCCTGCAGCATTGCGCTGCGTCCACATTTGTAACATTTTTACGGCACATTTCTCCATTGCAGCGTATCAGATTCGCTTGTCGGTACCGTTGGAAACTGCAGCTAAGAGTTACATGTTCTCGTCACGATGACACGCTGTACGGTTCGATGAAATGTTGCAAATGTGGACGCAGCTTAACATTATAACGGCACATTTCTCTTTTACCGTATCAGACTCGCCTGTCGCTACCATTGAAAACTGCAACTAAACTAGGATTTTTAATCTCAGTCAGTAAAATGACAATATTGCAACTGTCACTGATACGAAAAAGGGTGACCCGCTACAATAGTGATGTTCGACAATCAATAGACTTAGACATTTTAGTCATTCTTTATTTTATTAGGTATGAAAGCATTTTTTTTATTGTAAATTTGTAATAGATTAAATAATTCGAGAAATATGGACCTTACCAGCATATTAAAATTGTTTAGGTACTATAACATTATTATAAAAGCTGGGAAAAAATGTTTAAAAAGATCACGTCATGGAACGACCTGCCCGCACACGTGCTGCCCTCATCTTACAATCCCGGGTTCTTCAAGAGGAGCGTGAAGAGGCACATCACAGGGCCGCCAACTTGAGGACCACTATCAGAAGTGGCCCCCAATCGCTAGATGCACCACGGCTTCTTTCCATCAGGCTGGTGGCGACGTCAATATGGCGAGCTAAATAAAATAAAAGATTCAGAGAAATTAAGTAAAACAATTCAAGTAGTTTTTAACCGACTTCAAAAAAGGAGAAGGTTACTTAATTCGACCGTACATAATTTTTTAACCGACTTCAAAAAAGGAGGAGGTTACTCAATTCGACCGTATATAATTTTTTTTTAAATGTTTTTTCGCGAAGAACTCCGTCCGTCGTTTATTAATCGATTTGAAAATAGTAGATTGTTAACCGAGGGTGTTAGTGTTACCATAAAAGATTGATTTGAATTCTGTTACAGATAAATAACAACTACATTATGTTGACTTTTTAAATTCTAAATATAGTATTGTTAGCAATCACCAGGAATGTTAATAAAAAAATATACACTGAGATTAACAAAGCAGATTTCTATCACTTTATTTAACAAATTTTACTACACCCTGAACGTAATCATTACACAAGTAGCTAATCAGTAAGTAACTTAGAACATTCTTACAATCACGGCGACACTAATATCACATGGATCACACTGATCACCAGGGTGTGTAGTTCTTTACTCTGCAGCGGTCGACCGTCGAAAAGAGGGCGTCCACTACATTGCGCGCCTTTTTATATTGGAAATCTAGTCATAGACAAGTCGACTTCTACACGGCCTCTCCTGACCATGCATCGTCCTCGACTGCATATAAGATGTCTGAACCTCAACAGTCATCGGTTCAGATGGACTAGCTTCGGGATTGAACACGCTCATCGGCATGAGCTGCGATGCTTTCATCGAGGCGGCTTCTAAAATCAATTAGAAATAACATGTCATTACTATGTGCCAATGTAACACAAAGACCTAATTGTTGTATCCATCAACCTTTCAAGGCCTTCCAACGTACAGTCCAAAATACATTAGCTAAGATAAATAGCACACAGCTTATCACACATCACCACATTCATTTAATGTGATTACGTTCGCACATTAAAAGGCAAACTATATGAGGATTTCTGATTCATACGAGGTTTATGATTCATTCACACTTGGATTCAAGTATTTACCATTCATCATCACTCTACCAATTCATTGTAGGGCAAACATCCCACAGTCTGTTTGCCGAAAAAGGAACGTCCCGCAGTCCGTCCTCTAACTACATGGGAATTGGCATCCCACAGGCATACCAATAGGAACGTCCCGCAGTCCGTCCTGTACACCGACATTCATCTTTACACTACCACGTAGGGCAAATATCCCGCAGTCTATTTGCCAAAAGGAACGTCCCGCAGTCCGTCCTCTACATGGAGTTGGCATCCCGCAGTCTGCCAATAAGAACGTCCCGCAGTCCGTCCTATATACGAAACTAACACTTATACATAAAACTAGTACCCATATATGTACAAAAGTTGTACCCATACAGAACACTGGCACCCAGCATGTCAGCATGGAACATCCCGTATTCTGTTCCTTCACCAACACTGGCTGCGTTCAGATGACACGCACCCGTCAGGCACACGCCACTTAAGTCAACACCGACAACTCATACATACATACATATGGTCACGCCTTTTATCCTCTAAGGGGTAGGCAGAAGCACATTATATGCCCACATTTCACCTATAAATGTTGTACCACGTAATAGGTGCTGTGCTGAGTCATATTGCTGTGCTGATATGGACAGGCGCAGGTTGTGACTGCCCACTGTTAAAAATTTTTTAATTTTGCTTAATGATTGCCATTTTACTGGCAACCGGGACCAACAGCTTAATGTGCCTTCCGAAGCACGGAAACGCTCGCAAAATAACAAAGTGGTCACGTGGTGGTTACCCATACAAGAACCTGTCATAGTAAATGTTGTCAATATTACCGTCAACTCGCCACTCGAAGAATGCAGTGCAGGTATCAGGCCACCATTCGTCCTGCCATACCACCATAAACTGGGCCGCACGCAGCCCGTCATCCGCTCGGCGGCGCTCGCATGGACCACCATCTACCATACCAGGGTCCAACTTGCATTTTTACATTGAACCTGTGAAAACACAAATTGTTAACATTTAAACACGCGAGGTGAACCTCTATTACGATCCACGTGTGAACCTTACTGTACCTAGTTACTCTTCAGTAACCCGATCGTAGGGACTTCTGCACCTTTTTGATTTACAGTTTAGTTGCAAACCTCCCAATGGCACATCTCAGACTAGCGACCAAATCAGTGGGACGGTAGTTTAGTTTCTCTTTATGAGACCCAGGAAAAAATGAGACGTCCTCCGTTTAATAACGTAAAGGTCAGCTGCAACTTCCACAAAAATATTTAAACACAAATATTTAAACTGTTCATCAGCAATACCTCGATACTAAGACCGCTGCAACGAGCCCCATCTTGGTGCAAATGCTGCATCTCTCTGAGGATGCGGGCATCCCGCAGACTACCCATTAGAGCAGTAAGTTCGACGCTTCCATGTCGCTGAAATACCATTGAAACAACAGTACGCCAAATTTCAGATCGATCAGTTCTGCGAAGCTTAGGAGAAATTCCTTCATCACCTAGAAAGTGATGATGTTCAAAATGTATAGCTAAGACACATTAATCACCTCGGCTCTGAAATAAAAACAAATCGTATCCAAATTGGCCCATCCGTTAGGCAGCTGTGATGCCACAGACAAACACACAGGTTATACACCCACAACAACACGTGTTTTCGTCGGGGGTTAATTAATTGACCTCGATTCAGATCATGTTGAGTACAGTTCAAGCGTAAGTGGACCTGTCTGTTTGCGTGGTGCATCTTTGGTGTAACGTAGTACCTAAATCTCTGGCCCCGTTTCTTTCACGAATTTCACACAACCAGCAGACTAACCTTTGACAGTAAAATCAGCGTTGCTGTACAGAAAAGGAACACTACATTTTGTCATTGTCCCAAACCGTTCGGCTACATCCTGTCTAGAATTCAATCCAATGCATGCATCCAAGTATAGGTATTACTGGAAACGGGGTTTTATGTTCTTAAAAAAAAACTCAAGAAGTACAAGTTTATGACTTCTCAATCAATCATCAATCAGCCTACAGCAGTCCACTGCTGGATGTAGACCTCTCCCAATTTACACGGTTCTACGCCTTTCGCATCCTTTCCTACGGCCTTGTCCAGGTCGTTGGTTCTACTATAGATGTGCCAGCCCATGGCCACTATGATGTACTTACTCTGCGAGCTACGTTGACTACTCTGGTTCTCTAATAGATAACATTGTTTCGGATGTTATCTCTCAGAGACACCCTAAGTGTAGCTCGCTCTGTTCTAAGTAAAACACATTTACGCAAGTTGATCGAAAAACTCGCTTTGCTACACTACTTCATGTGACAGAACCATGCCCTCCTCTGCAGTCTATTCTTTTTGTGTCCAGTTAAGAGGCCTTGATATTTTACTGACCTGACCGATATAATTTCGATTGAGATAATCAGCATGTGGCAGTACAACTCCTTTTCTTTGCTGGAAAGCGGAATCCTGTGTTCGGATCGACCATTGGGCGCCTCTCAGAAAAAAAAGAAGCAGAACATTTTTATGTTTTGTGAATTTGAGAGTAACCTAATAAAGTAATAACAAAAATGTTGAGGGTAACTTAACAAAGTTATAGCAAAAGGTGTTATGAAGCCTTTACGACAGCTAGCAATTACTTTACCGACTGGAGTATGCTATCACACGCTTCCTATCATCAGCATAGGTCAATACTACTCCTAACCTGCGTACCCAACTTGCGTCTGTGTGAACCTCCGTGGGAAGTTCTGATTCTGGGTTCACTGGTCACTCTCGTCATCGTCAGACATCGTATCAAGCCTTGTCTAATTTGGTATTAATGTGAACTCCAAATACACTTTTCAGTCAATCATTGTAGCACGGTTCTGGATATGCCTACGAAAATATCCTACAAGATCTAGAACTTGTTGGATCTGTAAGAGTTTTAAGGGAATAGATGAAAATTATAAAGCCTTTACCTTTCGTAAGCTTGGCACTACACTACCTGACCGCGCGGCTGAGGGCGCGTGCGTGTCGCGCACCCGTGCGCATCGCGTAGACGCCCATAACGCGATATCAATGCACGCGCGTGTAGCGCATATCAATGCGCGTCGCGCAGACCAGCGTGCAGCGCGTCGTGTCGACTAGCGCGTGCAGCGCACACCAACGCGCATCGCGCAGACTAGCGCGTGCAGCGCATATCAATGCGCGTCGCGCAAACCAGCGTGCAGCGCGTTGTGTAGACTAGCGCGTGCAGCGCACACCAACGCGCATCGCGTAGACTAGCGCGTGCAGCGCATATCAATGCGCGTCGCGCAAACCAGCGTGCAGCGCGTCGTGTAGACTAGCGCGTGCAGCGCACACCAACGCGCATCGCGCAGACTAGCGCGTGCAGCGCATATCAATGCGCGTCGCGCAAACCAGCGTGCAGCGCGTTGTGTAGACTAGCGCGTGCAGCGCACACCAACGCGCATCGCGTAGACTAGCGCGTGCAGCGCATATCAATGCGCGTCGCGCAAACCAGCGTGCAGCGCGTCGTGTAGACTAGCGCGTGCAGCGCACACCAACGCGCATCGCGTAGACTAGCGCGTGCAGCGCATATTAATGCGCGTCGCGCAAACCAGCGTGCAGCGCGTCGTGTAGACTAGCGCGTGCAGCGTACACCAACGCGCATCGCGTAGACTAGCGCGTGTAGCGCATATCAAAGCGCGTCGCGCAAACCAGCATGCAGCGCGTCGTGTAGACTAGCGCGTGCAGCGCACACCAACGCGCATCGCGCAGACTAGCGCGTGCAGCGCTCACCAACGCGCGTCGTGTAGACTAGCGCGTGCAGCGCTCACCAACGCGCATCGCGTAGACTAGCGCGTGCAGCGCACACCAACGCGCATCGCGTAGACTAGCGCGTGCAGCGCTCACCAACGCGCGTCGTGTAGACTAGCGCGTGCAGCGCTCACCAACGCGCGTCGTGTAGACTAGCGTCTGCAGCGCACACCAACGCGCATCGCGTCGACTAGTGCTTCTAGCGCTCAACAACGCCCCTCACATTGATTTAGAACTCCCGGATCGGCGGACAGGAGGATTATCGCCGTTACTGTATAGGAGAGTGACAAAGGACAGTTTCTAGTCACTTCAACGATTGATTAACTGTGCACAAACATAATCGCACCACCGCGTCAATACGTGAATTAACGGGTCAAAATTATAGTCATAAAATACTGCATTCTAAAGGAGTTGAACGCTTGAATCGCGTCCATAATCATTTGTAACGTTTGAAAAGTTCACGGGCACTTTCGGTACTAATTCGCTTCCTTTATGGCAAGTTGTAGAAACATCTCACTTTTAACGATACCGTGCGTGTAACAACGAACGAGATCGGATCCGAGACCGCGATGGTGGTGTCTAGGATCGCGACGGCTACGAACGGTATTCCCCGTAATACCCTTCGTGACCAATTACACGACACGTGGCACTCACGATGGTCCACTCAAATCATCAATTCACTATGCAATTTACGGCTTGAATTATGCGTTTTAGGCATAATTACACGAGAAAACACAAACAAATTGCGTAAAACATACACGACTCACTAAAAGAGGGTACTTTGTAATGATTACGTTTCTTATGATTCATGATACCTCTGGTTCGACTCGGTGAGTTGGCGATAAGGTAAGAATCACACTTCTGATGTTAGCAATCACCAGGAATGTTAATAAAAAAATATACACTGAGATTAACAAAGCAGATTTCTATCACTTTATTTAACAAATTTTACTACACCCTGAACGTAATCATTACACAAGTAGCTAATCAGTAAGTAACTTAGAACATTCTTACAATCACGGCGACACTAATATCACATGGATCACACTGATCACCAGGGTGTGTAGTTCTTTACTCTGCAGCGGTCGACCGTCGAAAAGAGGGCGTCCACTACATTGCGCGCCTTTTTATATTGGAAATCTAGTCATAGACAAGTCGACTTCTACAGTATTTTATAGAACTCACCGCGTTGTTGCAGAGATTAGGTATTACCGGCCCCATACGCGTACAATATTATTGACTCAATAATATTGCCACAATATTTATATCCATCCGAATTTAGTCTGTTCAAACCTCAATATTACCCATACACGGTCAATTTATTGCTATATTGATCAATATTATTGTACGTGTATGGGACCGGAAGAAATTTTTGCTAAGTTCACACTGGCTGTTTGGAAAGTCGCATGGCCGCAGCATTTTTTTTTTACACAAATCTCTTCACTATCACAGCTGATAATTTTTTCGATTAAGGGCTTTAAAGTAGTACAACTTAATGAAAATCTGAAGTCGATCTGATGATGGAGACGAAAGACAGAAGAGAGAATTCCCTAACGATATACAGCAGTTACCTTGTGTTTGGGCTTGATTAATTTGTACTTTCGAGAACTTTACACCTAGATAGATAGATTTTCAGTCTACACGTCACTAAAAATAATGAAAAAAAAAATTTTAACAAAAAGAAACCGACTTCAAATAAAAGTAAAAACTGAAAAATAAAGTTTCCATAGCACAACGTTAGTATTATTCTGATTTATCAGATATCATTAAATATAATACTGAAGTCGGTGCCAATATGACTATGAGAGAGATTAATAATGCCTACGTAAGCCTACATAGTTTTACTGGGCACCGATTTCTGTATTGTATTTCATGATATCTGATAAATCAGAATATACTAACTTTGTGCTAAGTAAATTTTATTTTTCATTTTTTAGTTTTGTTTGAAGTCGGTTTCTTTTTTGTTAAAAACCGTTTCATACGTTTTTATTCATTACGATTGCTATTGCTTCCGACTCCGATTCTGAATCGGCATATTCAGAATCGGAATCAGTTACATTTATGATAAATGAATCCACACATTCATCTATGATGTGGTCGAGTTGACACATTTTGTCTTCAACTTTTATGGCATGGTTGATGCACTGTCTCCAACTTTCAGGCGTCACTTACTTCAGGCCTTCTTCAAATAACTTTTTTACCTCTTTTATCTTAAAAGTTTTGTTATTCCTGGCGACGTACCCCTTTGCTTGAGCCCAAACTAACTCTATTGGGTTGAGCTCACAGTGGTAGGGGGGCAGACGCAGGATTGTGACACCATATTCAGCGGCCAACTCTTCCACAGCATAGCGTTCGTAATTTGATTTTTGTAATTTCACTATTTCTATTAATTGAGCCTTTATCATTGTAGGTTCATATTGAATTTCTTTTTCATCTAACCACTGAATAATATCGGCCTTCCGCCAGTTTGAAGTGGGGATACGCTCGACTTTTCGTGAATGGTACGGTGCGTTATCTAATACCAGCACCGCATTTGGCTTTAGTTTTGGCAAAATGCTTTTAAGCCATTCCTCAAAACACTTCGAATTCATTGCTTCGTGATAGTCCATACTACTTTTCTTTGATTCAAAAATAAGTAGACCAGCTTCTACAAAGCCTTCATGACTGCCTATGTGTGATATTATTAGACGTCGACCTTTACCAGTTGGGCCCTTTAAGCCTGTAGTCAAACCTTCGGAAAACGCTTGTTTGGAAGATTCGATTCTTGTATCCATCCAAACTTTACCAGTTGTATGATTATATAACACTGACACAAATACGTTTTGAAACTGAAAAACAATTTACTAAATACAAACTGTAAATAAAAAATATTCATTTACCTTCATTAATCCAGGTCTCATCTTGATAATAAATAATTTTTCCTTGTCTCCGATATTCTTTTACTGTCGTCAAGTACCGTCTTCGCCACAGAATGAAGTCTTGACGGTCTGTCAAGCAGCTGCGTCGTTTGCGATTGGCATATTTAAATTTAAGGTGTTTTAAAACTGCTCGCATGGTACTTTTTGACATATTTGGTAGGTCCGGGTCATCATTTACAACCTGATGAATCTGTAAAATATGACGGTGAGACGGCGGAATGGGGTGCTAAGAATCTCCGGGCTACGGGAGGCTGCCTTCCACAACTGACCCTGGCAACGTTTAATGGAGGCACTCTGCGCCTGGACGAGCGGCTCACCGAACTCGAGGTAGAATTTGGTCGCATAAACATACTGGGTTTGTGTGAAGTCCGAAGAAAGGGGGGGGACACGCTTACCCTTGCGTCAGGCGACCTGTTCTACTTTCGGGAAGGTGACGGAAGACATTCTTCCGTGGGTGGTGTCGGCTTTATGGTGCAGACAGACATCGTTAGCAGCTTTGTGGAGTTTCTCTGAGAGATAAACTTCGGAATGAGGTTATCCGGCAGAGAACTAAAGTGGTCGACATAGCTCGCAGAATAAGCACTTTGAAGTGACAGGGGGCCGGCCACATCAGCAGAACAACCGACGGCCGATGGCGCAAGTGAGTTCGGGAGTGGAGACCCCGACTTGGCAAACGTAGCGTAGGACGTCCACCCGCCGGACCGACGATCTGGAAAAGGTCGCAGGCTGGGACTAGATACGAAAGGCGCAGGGCCGTGTGTTGTGGCGTAAATTGGAGAGGCCTACTTCCAGGAGTGGACTGCCATAAGCTACTTTGATTGATGACATACCTTGGCAATAGTTGGAGGGTCTTTCGCATAAAAGAATTGGTGAACTTTACGACGTATCGCCGAAAAGTCAAAATCATCGATTTTATCTATGAAAGTCAGCTTTGGTTCAGATTTTATGGAATTTGATAATTCAACGTTCTTCTTTTGTTCTTTGAGTATCCGGTACACAGATCTAGTCGAAATTCCCAAAATTTCAGATACAGTCTTCACACACTCATTTTTCATTGGAACATCAGGTTTTGCTGAATTTTGATTCCATACATAATTAAATGCATTGAGAACCATTTGTTTCTCACTCACAACAAATGATCGGCGCTTTCTTTTTGGGGGGAGACATCCCTCTTTAGAGGTGGATGGTTGGGGATCCATTTTAAACACTAACGTAACAAAACAACAACGTAACATTAACAAAAACAACAAATGTAACAAAACTCAACAAAAAAACAACAAGAACACAAGAAATTGCAGAGGACACTAAGCACTTCTGACACCGTCGGAATTCAGGAGCAGAATGAAAAACAAAATGGCGTCTATAGTGTCTCAAGTGATGACTATAGTGCTGACCATCAGTCAAAAAGATAGTCAGAAATCATTTTGACGAGTCCTCTAATACCATGTCAATACAATAAGATATTTAACTTAATATAAAACAGTTTAATTATTCATATATAACAGTAACAGTTTAAATCGTAAGAATGTCGGTATTTATAGTATTTTTCATATGATTGTAGGACTTACCGATGTTTTTTTCGGACTTTAGATGTATGTATTTCATACTCTTTTTTTATATTGACGTCGCCAACAGACTGATGGAAAGCCGTGACGCATCTAGCGATTGGGGTTCACTTCTGACAGTGGTCCTCCAGTTGGCGGCCCTGTGATGTTCCTCTTCACGCTCCTCTTGGAGAAACCGGGATTCCCTCCCGCACACGTTTCCATGATCTCACAGATGAGGGAAACACGTGTGCGAGCAGGTCGTTCCATGTTTTTATGGGTTAGGGGACATTCGTCCCACTATGGAACTGGACCGAGTACCAGTTGCCCCCTCTCAAAATTTGATAATGGTTAACTGGGCCCACATCTGTTTTGGTTCCAACCAAGTGAAGGGCGTTTAGGCGCAGAATTTCCAGTTTGCAAAATGTCCAATATTCATCATAACGTTGTCCATGTCCCAAAATGTCCCAATCCCAGAATGTCCATATATATACCGGTGGGTTATAAAAAAAAATAACCACGAAGGCTACGGCGGGAGCTCCGCTCCGCTTCGCTCCCGCCTTAGCCTTCTAACCTAACCTATCCGAATCGGGGTACTCTGAGTCAGGGTGTTAACTATTCACTTATTATGGTTAACACCTCGACTCGGATAGGTTAGGTTAGAAGGCTAAGGCGGGAGCGAAGCGGAGCGGAGCTCCCGCCTTAGCCTTCGTGGTTATTTTTTTTTATAACCATTCAACACAAATTTGATGTGGGCCCAGTTGACCATTATCAAATTTTGAGAGGGGGCAACTGGTACTCGGACCACTTCCATAGTGGGACGAATGTCCCCTAACCCGTTTTTATACTTCGACAGAGGAATGATCTATTGAAAAAATTGAAATAATAAGTATGTACTTATCACCGTTAATGTCCCCGCGGTTTTAGAACCCCAAATTATACGGGATGATGGTAAGCGACCCGACGGGATGTCTTTAGTACCCTGGAGAATTGGACGTGCGTTAGTGTGGAATGCCACTTGCACTGACACTCTTGCGGCGTCCTACCTCCCGGCTACTAGAAAAAGAGCGGTGGGCCGGCTAATGCTCGCGAGTGGTTAAAGGTCGGCAAGTATAGTTGTCTCGGTGCCAATATGAATTCGTTCCATTTGGTGTCGAGACACTGGGTCCACGGTGTCGCGGTGCACATGGTCTTTGGAGCGGAGCTCCGCTCCGCTTCGCTCCCGCCTTAGCCTTCGTGGTTATTTTTTTTTATAACCATTCAACACAAATTTGATGTGGGCCCAGTTGACCATTATCAAATTTTGAGAGGGGGCAACTGGTACTCGGACCACTTCCATAGTGGGACGAATGTCCCCTAACCCGTTTTTATACTTCGACAGAGGAATGATCTATTGAAAAAATTGAAATAATAAGTATGTACTTATCACCGTTAATGTCCCCGCGGTTTTAGAACCCCAAATTATACGGGATGATGGTAAGCGACCCGACGGGATGTCTTTAGTACCCTGGAGAATTGGACGTGCGTTAGTGTGGAATGCCACTTGCACTGACACTCTTGCGGCGTCCTACCTCCCGGCTACTAGAAAAAGAGCGGTGGGCCGGCTAATGCTCGCGAGTGGTTAAAGGTCGGCAAGTATAGTTGTCTCGGTGCCAATATGAATTCGTTCCATTTGGTGTCGAGACACTGGGTCCACGGTGTCGCGGTGCACATGGCCTTTTCACGGCTCTGAGTAAGCGTCTGAGGGAAGAAACGCGTGATCCCCGCGCTGGTAGCTATTTCGCGCAAAGGCTTACCATAGCTATCCAGCGTGGGAATGCTGCCGGCGTCATAGGTAGGAAGGGACCCAATTTGTATATTGATAGGTAGTTAGTTAGTTTTTATTTTAAGAGTTTTTATTTTAAGTTTAGTGTAATGATATAACTTTTAATTGGTTTTATTATTATTGTTTATGAATGAATTAACTTATTATTTCTAGTACTTATGTACTTATAAAAAAGTTTCTTGCTATTTCGATGATTTTTAATAATTTACAGAGATGTTTTTTCTAATGTAAATTATTATGTACATGTCACACGTGTCATTTAATGAAGCGAGTTCTTAAATATTTCCAAAGTCCAAAGTGTCTTTTCGTGCATTTAACGGTCGGGCCCCTTAATCTCAAGGTAAATTGGTGTGAAATGTTTGTATAAGACAAACTACGGTTCCTTGAAAAGTGATGATGATCGTGATTGATATTTTAGTGTAAATAATTATGGGGCAATCGAGGTCCAAATTGTTTGTTTACTACATTATTTGAATGAGTTAAAATACGGTATAGGCGGTTTTATGCAATATTTAATTACTGTTTGATATCGAATAAAAAAATATAATCTCGACTAACTTTTAATCGTAAAACTCGATTCAACCACATCACTATTTATTTGTGACAAAAAACCCGCCACACTGAAAATGTCATTTTTCTGACTCGAATTAAAAATCGTAGTACTTATACGAGTTACATGTTCGACACGATGACACGAGCTGTACTGTTGGATGATAGTTCAGCATAATATAACGTCCGGGTCCGTCTAATAACTTGATCATAAATTTAGTATATTGATTCTAGATTTTTTGATGGCAAAATGTATATTTTTTTTAAACAGCTGCTATTGTATACCTATATGTGAGTACATTATAATTCAAGATTCTCCCCCCCCCCGCAACCTGCGTCACCCCTCCTCCCCTTGAAAAGTGTCCCGTTTTACAGATTTTCTAAATTTTCAAGAAAACTACAAGATAGGACCAAATGGTCAAAGACTTTGTTCATTGATAAATCACCTGCAAATAAGTTCTTACATTCATTTTGGTACGAGTTATAGTTTTCAAGCTATGGTGCATCAAAGATTACGAAAAATCTGCCCTTAACAAAAATTTTACATTCAACACAGGAAAAATAGTTAATTGTTATACAAGAGTGCAAAGTTGCTTTTTAACCGCGTGCTCAATTTTGATGACCGCGCAAGCGAAGGATTCTAAAATTGAACCACGACCGCAGCAAGTGATTCGAACATTAGAATCCTGAGCGTAAGCGAGGGAATTAATAGAGCACGAGGTGAAAAATCTTTGCACTCGAGTGCAACACGTAACTTTTCTCGCTGAGGTGGAATGAAAAGATACGTGATTCAATTTTAGAATCCTTCGCTTGCTCGGTCATCAAATTGAGCACGCGGTTAAAAAGCAACTTTGCACTCTTGTATAACAAATAACTATTATTTTTTACAAACGTACATACATACGTATATGATCACATCTGTATCCCTTGCGGGGTAGACAGAGCCCAAAGGCCACATTTAGCATGTAGGTAGGCGCAAAGATGGTAAAAGAAATCAAAATGGTGATGGGTTGCTTGCCGAATCGCCTAGTGATATGATTTTAA
The DNA here is from genome assembly GCA_933228765.1 of Miltochrista miniata. Classification (NCBI taxonomy): domain Eukaryota; kingdom Metazoa; phylum Arthropoda; class Insecta; order Lepidoptera; family Erebidae; genus Miltochrista; species Miltochrista miniata. Next base: position 25,711,768 of record OW121747.1, read on the forward strand.
AAAAATACATGCTTACAAATAAAAAAAAATATACAACAAATGCGTTTATGTTTACTCATTATCTAAAACAAATCAGTGTGTTCATCGTCTTCTAGAGTTTTATTCAAGCAACTAAGGCCCTGATAATGTGTACACATAGTGGAGCAACGCAATCTAGCTCCGACATATCCACATCTTTTGCAGCCTTTTTTGCAGGCACATGATACTATTTTTAGTGGGGCTGGTGACTCAGTGGTATACATGGGTGATAAAAAGTTATAATTTTTATTCAAGCCCCAATTTTCTGGGCTCATGGCGTTTTCTCGCCATAATTGCACTTGATGAAAACTTAACTGTGCCAATTAAAACTGACGTAGTGAGTGAAGTGTGTCGCCGGCCTTATCCTTCGTTGTAACAATAGCGGAGGGTAGTTCGACAAGAAGTTACTTCATGGTTTTCGTCGATCCTCGCCTCAGTCCAACCGCGACCACGGGCGCTGCAACGTGCTCGAAACGTCGGTGTAAAAATGTAGGTAAGTAAATGTATTTCGCGTGAAGTCCCGAGTTTTATAAGTATAAGAGCGTAGCTTCCCAACAGTGAAAGAATTTTTCAAATCGGTCCAGTAGTTTCGGAGCCTATTCGATGCAAACAAACAAACAAACAGACAAACAAACAAACAATCAAATCTTTCCTCTTTATAATATTAGTATAGTATAATAGATAATAGGATTTGATACATCGGATTTCTGATTTTAGGGGTTTTGAATCATTCGGAATTTAAAAAATCGGAATTTTGGACTGTGACTTTAGAATACAAGTTCGTTGTATTAATGTAGTGAAGGTACCTACTGCTTCGGGGCTCACCGTCCTTACCATAGGCTGTTGGGCGTTACGTGAGGTTTTTTAGTCGGTAGGAGTCCGGCATAACATCCATGAGGATTTTCCCTCATGTTAAACAAAAAAAAAAGGTACCGACTGCTTGACGTAGGTATCCAATGTTTTGCTTTCATCTCGTTTATTTCTACTTAACTCACTGACGCACCTTCCAATCCAATCCGTTTGCGTCACCCGATTCCCCATGACCTAATTTACGATAAATTGAAAACTATATTTTCAGTAATAATCAGAGTAAGTGAATGTTTACCTACAGTATATCAACAACTCTGTAATCTATTGCACGGATTCCTAAATATATCTACTTGTATATTCCAGTACAAATATTTACAAGCATCGTACAGTAGGTATCATATAATACCTATCGCATCTTCTTCGTTAATTTTCTGTTAGGTATCTTCCACTGTTTTTGCGGTTTGTAGCTAAAAGTTCCAAGGTCAGGAAGTGTTGGTTTGGTAAGATAGGTAAGTACATAGGTACCCTTCTTGCCCGTGGTACCTGACATACTAACGGTAGATAATACCTGCCAAGTGTTAAAAAAACCCCGTAGTAGTACTTATTCGATCTTCATTTGATTTGAACGATCTTGTCGATCTTCATTAGATTTGAGCGTAAAAAAAATCATTAAGTATTTTAGCTTAATTTGGGCTAGATGATGTTGTGTGAATGTCCGCAAATATTAATTTTATTTATTTACTACTAGTGGAGTGCTACTAATAATGAAAATCGGACAAATAAAACTTCGTATTTATTGACTTTCAGGTAAATGAGTGTCGTGCTTTTGAATGGTCGGAGCTTTTTTTCTTAGGAATTATAATAGGTCTTTAGACCAGTGTAGAAAGCTAAAAAAATAGTAGTAGAATGAAACCTGGCTAGTGTTGGTTATTGTAAAACAATGCGCCGAAGGCGCGGCCTGAATGATTTTACAATAGCCTTAATCATTAAGCTCTTTTATGATTAAGCAAACAGGGCAGTTTCATACGCTCCCATGAGTCTGTTGAAAAAATTCCTGTCCTTTCATACACCTTTTGTGGCGTAGGCGAAGTTGCGAGGGTCAGCTAGTTATGGAATATGAGTATCGTCGTGGCAGCAACGCAGCACAAGCGGCACGTTTACGGAGCTAACACTACAAACCAACGCACAGCCTGTTATTGGTTTGCTCACTTCCGTTCTGAAAATTTCGACCTGAAAAATGAAACTCGCGGTCGTCCGAAGACTTTGGTCGACAAGCGATTGTGGAAGCCGAAGATACACAATCTGCGGCTGAATTTGCAGCAGCTTTCGACGTTAGCATCAAAACAATATTGGTCGTTTTGCGTCATATTGGCAAGGTAAAAAAGCTTGACAAATGGGTGTCCCACGAACTCAATGATCGCCAGCGCGAAGTACGACATGCCTTGCATTGCTCAACAAACACACATATGAAGGAATTTTGAACCGCATTGTTACTTGCGATGTAAAATGGGTTCTGTTTGATAACCGCAAACGCTCAGCAAGTTGGTTGGATCCTGGTTCAGCACCTAAACAATGGCCTAAACAAAAGCTTTCCCCTAAAAAAGTGATGGTCACTGTTTGGTGGTCTAGCGCCCGGTGTGATTCATCACAGCTTTTGCCAAACGGGGTGAGCATTACTACAGATGTGTACTGTGAAGAACTGAATACAATGATGGAGAAGCTGGCACATCTCCAACCAGCATTGGTCAATCGCTCGTTTCCGCTGCTCCTGCACGACAATGCGCGACCTCATACGTCTCCAAGTTGCTAGAACTGGGGTTGGAAGATCTCCGTCATCCGCCATACTCACCAGACCTTGCGCCTACAGACTACTACTTTTTCCAGAATTTGTATAACTTCTTCGCGGGAAAGTAATTCAATACCCGAGAGGTTTACTAATACAAAATGCCTTTGAAGAATTTGTTGCCTCCCGTCCTGATGATTTCTTTAAGAAGGGCATCAATAAACTGCCGCTGCGTTGGCAAAGATGCATTGATTGCATGGGTGACTACTTCGATTAATACAAATAAAAAATACATGAAAAAACATCATTTAATTATTTTCATACATAACGGCAATTTCATAGGTAAAGAACTAATAATAATTGGAATTTGAGGATCGTAATATTGAAATTCGGAATTATATATTTTCGGAATTTTTTGGGTGTTCCCGCCAGTTCCCGTAGAAATTCAATTGGACGACGAACAAGAAAATGAAACTAAAAATTAGTTTCATTTTCTTGTCTTATTCATTCTCTGATTTTCTTGGGTTTAGGTATATGTGATATGACGGAATAGATCATAAGAAAGGGAGAGAAAGGAGGGGTTGGTAAATAAAAATAGTGGAGTGAATCCGTTTAGTTAGTTGATTGAACTGGAAGTAGGGATGGACTGGTTGGTGTGTGAACGTATCTCTATCAAAGACTTCTATATAACCTCAGTTTATATAGAAGTTCTTGATTTCGATACGACAACAGGAATGAAAAAGAAAAATGAAAGTTGAAGTCGCAGACCGCAGTGTTGCTTGTATTTGTAGGTTCCTAATCGCATGGAATCTTTTAAGTATAAGTACTTAGATTATATCTATATAATTATCAGGTTGATCAGATCTTGTGTAGAAGAAAATCCCAAGGGATAAGCTCTAATTAATAACCACGTTGATATGTACAATAACAAATATTAAAAAGCACTTTATTTTAATTACCAGAATTGGCCTTGATATAACTCGTATGGTCACACGTTTGGCTGTTATCTATCTACTAAGTGAAGCGTAACTCTATACTGAGCGGTTCCCGGAATTTTGTTGCGTAATAAGTGTCACATGAGTAGGAAGGTCGTTAGGTCACCCTCGACAAATAAATTGGTCCAAGGTCAAGTGCGAGCCTAATCAACGCGTTACAATAACAATATTCGTCCAATAACGTCACACTTTTTTAAATCATAGATTCTAGAACAATGGTTTTTTTACGTGTGGAAATCCCTCATGGATGCTATGCCGGACTCTTACTGATTAAAACGACCACGGTGCTCTACCATCTGCCTATGGCCCGAAGTCCCAGGTACACACACCCTCGGAAGTTGTACCAATTTTTTCTTTTTTCAAACTTGTTTCCTATACTTCATACTCGTAATACGTTGGAATACGAACACAAAGTAACCAATAATTAATTCTTGTCAAAAAGCATGTCTTGTAATAATCGGGTCTTTGGGGGTTAGTTCACGTGAGGCGTGCATTAAGCTATCACGTCACACCTACGTCTTGGGCCTGCTTTTGTACGGACGGCCACCTCGCCGTCCTCAGACTCTACCTGATTAAAGCAACTTTGCAGGCGGTACCTGCTTAAACATCTTACTAATATTATAAATGCGAAAGTTCGTGAATGTGGATGTTTGTTACTCTTTCACGCTCAAACCACTGAACGGATTGGGCTGAAATTTTATCCCGGGAATATGTTTTAAATTTTACGCGGGCGAAGCTGCGGGCATCAGCTGGTTATTTATAATCACGGAATGGGATAGGGACATGCCGACCCCGTGAAAAGAAAAATCCTCATTTTACTACGATATCATGATGCAGATAAACATTTAACTTGTGTTAAAAATGTTAAAATTACAAAATGGGCGATGTGAAAACAGGAGCGAGCTCAAAAATTGTTATCATAAACATTGAGTTATTATGTAAGACGTCCAATGGTCAATGTTTAGTTCAATGATAAGTTCAATGATCATAAATATAAATCAATCCATAGCATACTATTTTACGAGATACCTTATGGCGGCTGTACACACTCGTCGAGAGCCTCTCGCCGAGAGCCTCGGCCGAGAAGGCTCTCAACGAGAGCATGCCTGTACACACTCGTAAGCTCAGAGTCTCATAGGACTCCCGCGACAATGGACGTGGAAATTGCTGCTGCTGTTTGTTTTTGTACCGCAAGCTATTATTATAATAAAATGTTTATTAAATAAAAAAACGATTATAAACTGATTCCGCTGCAGCTCCAGACTGAATAGAGGCAAAAAACTATAATTAGAGTTCTTTAGACCATTTAATGAAATACGTCTGTTCATTAAAACTTTCTGAGGGCAACTAAATGAACGAGTGTGTACATGCCCGCTCTCATTTACCTCGCGAGAGCCAACAAGACCCTTTGACTCGGGCGCAAAAACCGACACGCCACCGAGAGCGACCGAGACGAGAACGAGAGAGCGAGACAAGACGAATGCGCCCTGTACACACTCGCACTCGGCCTGTCTCGGGGTGTCTCGACGAGTGTGTACAGCCGCCATTAGACCAAGTGATATTTGGGAGGCGTATATTGGCACGACTGGTGTTTAAAGGTTAGGTATCGTATCACAATCGGTGACTAGCACAAATAAAATTAACAGCGTCTCTATGAAAAAAGGCTTAAACACCTTACCGTTTAGTAAAATTATACACTACACTTGCAGTACCTAGTTCAAGTAAGCATAGACAAAGACTCTCTCTTAAAATATATCCGTACGTATGTCCGTCCCTACTTTAAGAAACATGATTCATTTTAGGAGAAGAATACTCCGAGTGTTACATGTTCTACTCTGTACATTTTGTAATAATTATTATTTACACAATGAAAATAGTTTCGGTTCCCGCTTACCATGGAACTTATTAGGTACCGAGATAAAAAGGCTATGTGTTAATCCAGACTATAATCTATCCCTGTATCAAATTTCACCGAAATCCATTCAGCCGTTAGAGCACGAAAGAGTAACAAATAGGTACTTATCCACACTCATAAACTTTCGCATTTAAGATTTTAATAAGATTGAAAGCTTTTTATTTTGTACAATCTATAAAGCGTTCCTAGCAGATACGCTTGATGTGTTCTCAAAGAGATTTCAACTCAAAGTATAATATTATCCTCAAACTACGCACAAAAGTTAAGCACAATCTACTTAGGATTTACATACATACATACATATGGTCACGCCTTTATCCCCGAAGGGGTAGGCAGAGGCATATTATATGCCCACATTTCACCTTTGTATAATTTGTCCCACGTAATAGGTGGTGAGCCGTATTGCCGTGTTTAAATGGACAGGCGCAGGTTGTGACTGCCTGCTGTTGAAATAAAGCCTTCAACTTAGCTTAACGACTGTCATTTTACTGACAACCGGGACCAACAGCTTAACGTGCCTTCCGAAGCACGGAAACGCTCAAATAAATGGCACAAAGTGATCACATGGATGGTCACCCATCCATGGACCGGCCATAGTGAAAGTTGCTTACTGCAGTGATCGTTTACAGAACACGAGTCCGCGGGGCCACGAGCGCTTCCTTACTTAGGATTTAGGATTACTAAAAGCTTTACTGAGCATTTTATGATAACGAGTAGTAAGTAGCTTATGAGAACAAACTTCAGCGGAAGTAAGCGCTGAAGCGTTGGAAGCGCAAAGCTTGTTTTCTCTCTATCTAAGAAGCGAATAAACCGCACTAAAACTTTGCGTGTGGCATTGTGTAGTAACAATTTATTAAAAAATGTTTAATTGATATGAAGTGGACTAGCACATATATGTACAATGCAGTATGTGGTCGGATGTTTATCTAACCGCGTCTATATAAATGGGAGATCCAAACAGCGAGCTCACTATTTACCAGTATCATCCACGATAACCAGTATCGCGGGCTATTTGTATAAGTTTTTCGAGTATACACAAAAATGAAAACGTTTGTGTTTGCAGTGTTTGCACTGATAGGTCTACTGGTGTTGTCGACAATGGCTACTCCTATTCAAGAACCCACGGATGTTCGAGGTATGTTTCTAGGCTCAATAAGAAGGTACATAAATTTGTTACGATATCAACAGTTATTTTTTCAGTATTTGTTTTTTTTTTGGTATATACCTACCTACTGAGAATTATTTTGTATCCATTTGTTTAAATAAAGATGCCTTATCAATAGGTAGGTAAATGTGATTAATGATTACATGGCTGCTTGCGAATTAAATTTTGTTATTATGTGAGCGATATTCATAAGGTCTAGGCAGAGGTGTTTCTCTTGGTAGTTGCGCATATGTGTACTTTAGTCAAAGTGTACCGAAATATTATCAGCCAGCTTTACACCTCAAAGAATGTATCGTGCGAGTATGTTATAGCTCGTTTTTAAGGTCTATTCCCAGTTTCCCCCGAATTCATAATCGGGGGAAACTGGGAACAGATTGTTCCCATTTTCCCCCGAAATATTATTTAAATTATAAATCCATTTTGGGAACTAACAAAACAAAAAAATTAACCACGAAAGCTAAGGCGGGAGCTCCGCTCCGCTTCGCTCCCGCCTGACCTAACCTATCCGAGTCGAGGTTTTTAATCATAATAAGTGAATAGTTAACACCCCGACTCAGAGAACCTCGACTCGTTTTTTTTTTTTGTTAGTTCCCAAAATGGATTTATAATTTAAATAATATTTCGGGGGAAAATGGGAACAATGTGTTCCCAGTTTCCCCCGATCGGGGGATAGCATTCGGGGGAAACTGGTAATAGACCGTTTTTAAGGCACTATTCGTGTACTTACCTCACCGATTTGTTCAGCCAGTTTATAAATTCTAAACAACCACAGATATCTAACTTTCTTGTTATCTATTTTCTTGACCTTTGCTAACCAAGTTCAAGGAAAAGAGAACGATAAATTAATTCATAATTATCAATAGTTAAATCATCTTTTTAGTATACCTTTCTCCACTTTGGATAATCTTGGAGGTTGAGCACTAAACGGTAATCTCGCGCCGAAGATAATAATAATGTTCTTCCTTTAGAGAGAAGGATGCAATACACATTTTACCAGATGGACCAAATGTCCCAAGTATTTTATAAGTCGGTTTATATAGAGGCAGAATGTGGCTCTGAACTTTGCTTTTTTTAGCCTTACATTATTCCAACTTGGATTAACGCCTTCCTTGTTACCTACTGTTAAATTAACCTGCCTTCCAAAGCGCGGAAACGTGCGTAAATGTAGGTAAGACTGAGCGCACATTGGCGACACGACAGTCTCAAATAGACTACCGCTTTACTAATTATTCTATATACTACTAGCTGATGCCCGCAGCTTCGCCCTCGTAAAATTTATTTCCGTTCCCGCTTCCATTGGGAACTTATTCCCGGGACAAAAAGTAGCTAAACCTGCAACCACTGCGAAGGAAACATCTTACAGACAAAAGTATTTTACGGTGCACTACCACGTCCGATATCAGCAGCCGATTTTTATGCTGAAAGTTGAACCGCTCGTATTTCCTAATTTTATTATGGTATCCTACTAATATTATAAATGTGAAAGTCCTACTAATATTATAAATGTGAAAGTTTGTGAAGATGTTTGGATGTTTGTTACTCAATCACGCTCTAACGGCTAAATGGATCTGGCTGAAATTTGGTACAGGGATAGAGCATAGTCTGGAATAACACATAGGCTACTTTTTATTCCGCGAAAATGTTCCCACGGGAAGCGGGAACTAAATATCACGCGGGCGAAGCCGCGCGCAATAGCTAGTTTTGGTATAAAGAAAGGGTCAGTTTTAAGACAGACATGTCTTTGATGTGTGGTCAGCCTAGATTACCTATCTCAGCCAGCAATATCCTTAGAATACGTCTTTTGACACAGTGATCGTGTGCCCAACACCAATCAGGCAGACCTATTAGTGTTTATAAATATCTACTTACGTACGATGATACAGTAAGCTTAGCTTATACAGTAGAGCCCATTTAAACATGCGTACCTATACCTTGCAAATGATTGCGGTGTAAACGGGTCAAAGTCGCGCAATTTTTAACTAGGTAAGATAAACTCCGAATAATTTACGTAGATACGTAAAATAACGTTTACATTGACCTCATTACTGCACAAACATCAGAAGCTACTGATATAAATAGATACTTATAGATTATACCTGTCGTAAAAAACAAGAACACACTCTATTATATAGCAAATAAGTTTTGTCTACTTATGCCAGCAAAAAATGATTTAAATATGCACCTATTTATCGTCATATTTTGATTTAACGTGTGGAAAATACGTCATGGATGCTAAACCGGACTCCTACACACTAAAAACCATACGTTATATTATAAACTTAAAATTAAACAAAAATTGGCTTGAAACTTTTGGAGAAAGAAAATAAAATGTGGCCTTTAACCAGGTTTAAAATAGGACTACTTTGATAATGTTAATACTACAGATATTGATTTAAGCAGGTTTTCTTTGGCCTGTTTTATCATCTTAAGAAGCGGACGGCAGCGCCTACACTTCACCTTTAATGCTCTTTAGTGCACAGTCTCACCGACAGTAATCTAAAGGGACCCTATTATTATCATCATCCGACTCGACCCGATCATTAAACAGTCTACATGTCTAAGTGTCTACTAACCATTCCGAGTTCTATGAAAGTTCGACAATCTATTAAATGTATAGCCTTCGCACATTACCCTCGGTCGCTAATCCTGTAAAACCACACGGTGCCCTATCATCTGCCTATGGCAGGGAGCCCCGGGTACGACCTCGGGAGGATAACGCCAGGGCTCCCGACAGCTTTATCTACCATCGCATACTTTCCTATTACATCTTAGAGGGGTTCCGGTGCTCTCCCATTTCTTGGGAGGGAGGGGAGAGGGATTGTACTAATCCCTCGTCTTCGGTGAAGAGACACGCAGCCGTCTTGGCCTGCGTCTGAAAGAACAGCGAGCAGTCAACTCGCCTCTCTCAGGCCTTGGGTGTAAACTCACTGCATACAAGAGTACAAGATTGTACACAAGTTAATACTTGTATGCTTTATGTACCTAATGTATTTATTAATACCATACACGTTATGTATCACATATTCTCCTCTTCTGCAGACCGTCTGTATTATGTTAACTTTTTTTAAATTTGTATATTTACAATACCCTAACTTCTTTTTTAAATTGTTTCTCTGTATTTTTCAGTCATACAATTAGAAGATGCGTGTGTACAACAAGGTGGTTTGTGTGTTAACATTGAGGACTGCCCGTCCGACAGATTGCCAGCTTTCACCTTTTCCCTATGTCCTCTTCAAGAACATCTTGGAGTCACGTGTTGCTATGTAAGTATGCATTAATTATAATTGATTTTGTTTTACTTGCATTTCTTCTCTATCTCTATACAATAAAGGCAGCTGATACTTTTAAACACTTAAACAAAAAAAAAATCAAACTTTGAAATAAACCGCACAAAAATTTGATTCTACCTAGAAATCTCAGTAGCAGCGTCGTAAAAACTGCTACTGCGCCACTGAGGCTGCCAATTTTTATAAGATAGCAGCCAGATTTCAGATATTACCAGTTAGACCTATATTTATTGAATAAGACCTGTTGATCTGTGACCGCCCGGTAAGACTGAGCGCACATTACTACGCTAGAATACCGCTTTATTAAATCTGTAGACCCAGTATTTAGTAATCTGTGGTAGAACTACACACACGCGGTCTTATTACAAAACATAGTTTAACTATACGTATAGTACTTAACTAAATATGTAGAGAAAATAATTTATAGAGCTCCCGTATCATTCTTACAATTTCAAAGTGTCAAGGTTCTTAAGGATTGTTGACCAGTATTCCAGCGCCAGGTTGGATGACGATGATCATCACCATGACGACGATGATAATAAAAAAAAATGAAAAACAATTAAAAATGATTGATGATGATTATGGTGATGATGATCATCAATCTTATGCTGATACAAGTTCATCGGCGAGAAATAATGTAACAGGTGTAAAATAATGTCGTTTTGAAATGTCCATGTAACAAGAAGAGGGCTTTCAGTGTATGGTAGCATGGCTTATCGTGATTTTTCTCTGTATTTGAATTGTTCAAAAGAGCCTTCATTTTGTTTTATAGGTCCACCCCATGTCTAGAGAAGTAACCCCGTATTGCTATGTTGCCTCGTTCATGTAATTCACAAATATAATTATTGATTTTCGCTTTTTTGCATCAAACTGTTATTTTGACTTATGTTTAATAACAATTAAGTACTTATTTTAGTAATATCAAAGTCAAAGTAGAGAATGCCTCCCAAAACAAAAAAAGCAAATTATGAGACTTAAGTTTATAAACTACCAAAAAAAGCAAATTATAAGACTTAAGTTTTATAAATTGAAAAACGAAATCACTATCTTTCAAGCTGTCCCTATTTAGTTGGTCAGTCATAAAACGTGCATTTTCGACACACGATATTTGCTTTTACATAAAATATCATGAAATATTGTCACCTGAAATAAAAAAGCCCATAATTGTCAAGTTGACATTATAAAGAAGTGTATTGCATATAAATACACAGTACCTATACTACGATTTTTAATTCGAGTCAGTAAAATGACATTTTCAGTGTGGCGGGTTTTTTGTCACAAATAAATAGTGATGTGGTTGAATCGAGTTTTACGATTAAAAGTTAGTCGAGATTATATTTTTTTATTCGATATCAAACAGTAATTAAATATTGCATAAAACCACCTATACCGTAATTTAACTCATTCAAATAATGTAGTAAACAAACAATTTGGACCTCGATTGCCCCATAATTATTTACACTAAAATATCAATCCCGATCATCATCACTTTTCAAGGAACCGTAGTTTGTCTTATACAAACATTTCATTAGGGGCCCGTCCGTTAAATGCACGAAAAGACACTTTGTACTTTGGAAATATTTAAGAACTCGCTTCATTAAATGACACGTGACATGTACAAAATAATTTACATTAGAAAAAACAAAATTTACTTAGCACAAAGTTAGTATATTCTGATTTATCAGATATCATGAAATACAATACAGAAATCGGTGCCCAGTAAAACTATGTAGGCTTACGTAGGCATTATTAATCTCTCTCATAGTCATATTGGCACCGACTTCAGTATTATATTTAATGATATCTGATAAATCAGAATAATACTAACGTTGTGCTATGGAAACTTTATTTTTCGGTTTTTACTTTTATTTGAAGTCGGTTTCTTTTTTGTTAAAATTTTTTTTCATTATTTTTAGTGACGTGTAGACTGAAAATCTATCTATCTAGGTGTAAAGTTCTCGAAAGTACAAATTAATCAAGCCCAAACACAAGGTAACTGCTGTATATCGTTAGGGAATTCTATCTTCTGTCTTTCGTCTCCATCATCAGATCGACTTCAGATTTTCATTAAGTTGTACTACTTTAAAGCCCTTAATCGAAAAAATTACAAACGCCCTAGATGTCCCTGCAATTTTAAAAGTTCCCTTCGATTTCTCCAAGATGCCATCATCAGATCCTAACTTCCTTATAATGGTGAGTATCTATTTCCGAACGAAAAAATTTTTTTTCAAATCGATTAATAAACGACGGACGGAGTTCTTCGCGAAAAAACATTTAAAAAAAAATTATATACGGTCGAATTGAGTAACCTCCTCCTTTTTTGAAGTCGGTTAAAAAATTATGTACGGTCGAATTGAGTAACCTTCTCCTTTTTTGAAGTCGGTTAAAAACTACTTGAATTGTTTTACTTAATTTCTCTGATTCTTTTATTTTATTTAGCTCGCCATATTGACGTCGCCACCAGCCTGATGGAAAGAAGCCGTGGTGCATCTAGCGATTGGGGGCCACTTCTGATAGTGGTCCTCAAGTTGGCGGCCCTGTGATGTGCCTCTTCACGCTCCTCTTGAAGAACCCGGGATTGTAAGATGAGGGAAGCACGTGTGCGGGCAGGTCGTTCCATGACGTGATCTTTTTAAACATTTTTTCCTAGCTTTTATAATAATGTTATAGTAAACAATTTTAATATGCTGGTAAGGTCCATATTTCTCGAATTATTTAATCTATTACAAATTTACAATAAAAAAAAATGCTTTCATACCTAATAAAATAAAGAATGACTAAAATGTCTAAGTCTATTGATTGTCGAACATCACTATTGTAGCGGGTCACCCTTTTTCGTATCAGTGACAGTTGCAATTGTCATTTTACTGACTCGAATTAAAAATCGTAGTTTAATATGTATTTTAATATGTCCCCTGTAAACTTTTAAATTTGATTGACATAGAAGTATCAACTGTCCCTAATTAGTTGACCACGATCCACGACAGTATATACTTGACTTGTGCATTGACAAAGAGGAGAGTCTTTATATGGCGATGTGAATTAGATTAGGAAAACATGCAAGCACACAAGTAATAGCTACCTACTTTCCGAATTACTTAATGGCATGTATTTAAATCGATATCTGTTTATTCCCTTTTTTCGAACAAAATATTACAAAGTTAAACCAAAAATACTGACTTGCACACTAATTATGCACACTAAATAAGTCAAATTCAATATACTGTTTAAAGGTGTTTGCAGAACTATTTCACTGAACAGATCACTATTATCAAAATCGTATATCTAAAAATTCCTTAGCTCAACAAACTTATTAAAACTTTTTTTAAGAATACCATCGCCTAATTTACTTTTATGAACATCTTTTATTCTAATTAAAAACCCAATTTAATCAGTCATCTTTACAAAATTAAATTTTATTAATCAAAAAAATAAAAAAACTAACCTAACCTAACCTATTCCGTTTTAAGATTGTAAAATTTTGAGTGCAAGTTAGTATTTTTGATAAGCAATTCGTATTTTTGTGTAGCAAATCTTATATCCGGTGTACGAACCAAATTTTTGGTTTAAAATCGTTAAAAAAGGTCATCTCGTTTTGTATACAATTTTAGTTTTTTAAGTAGGACATGTTTAGTTTATCAATTGGTTTTTTTGCACAGCATTTGGTTTTCTGGTTTGCATTCAGTAAATTTGTGGAGTTACCTAGTGTGCAGAAAAATTAAACAGATGTGCATTTAAAAATATCCCTTACTTAATTACATGTTATTAACATGACTCGTATTTTTTATTACAGAATTAAGCAGCATTGCAAGAACACAATTTCGCAGTTTCAGATCTACTATTATTAAATTTAAGGAACTTAAACTTAGGTTAGGTTATTTAAGTTATTGTAAGATTCGTTTATTGCTAAAAAAGTGAGAGCAATTTGTTTTAAAATGGATCGCCATATATTTTTGATAAAATTGGAAGTGTTCCGTAATTTATCTTTGTATAACCTATCTACTTTGACTATTCTATTAGTTTCTGTTCTGCGATGGTCGAATATTGTTAATTATGAAGCCTACTTGTCTGTGATAGCTTTCCTTATGAATTCGTTATAGTTATGTGTAATTGCCAATTACCAAAGATAATATATATAGTACTACATTATATTACTGCAAACAGTTATTTGTGCTTAAGTACATACTTCACCTTATAGTATCGTTTAGCTGCTAAAGGGGAAGGGGGCTTGGACTCTTATTAGCAGCTGTTACGGGGTCGTTAGTTATAGATAGATTCATTCATTATCAAAACTGTAAACTGAACCTTTAAAAAAAAGTTTAAAAAGTGAGCTTAATAGATAAAATATAATTGAAAAATAAATATTACGTACTTATTTAAACTTTTAGAACGATATACCTACCTACCTAAGTACCTATATATTACAGATTTAAGAATCTATACAAACTCAAGAATGAATTGTTCTAGATTAAGACCAAGAATGACTAACAGTCAACCCCTAAGCATGGGTCAGTGTTAGCGCATAATAAATGTACATACATAAATACCTATCTATATATTTACTGTTCGACAGTCTCGGTAGGTATTATTGATATGGCGCTTTCCAGTAGGTTAATGAATGTATTAATTATTAATATTTAAATATTTATAAAAAAAATCGAAATAAATGTATGTGTGTTGTTATTTTTAACATATTACTTTAATTTGATTGCCGATATCTAAGTGGTTTACCTCCCAGTAGTCGATACAAAATAACGGCGTTATGACTGTCTCCAGACAGACTACTGCTTTACTCAATCTATGAAACCGGGAACACTGCGAAACAGACGTCTCACAGATAAAACTGTTTTACGGTGCTAGTCCACATCCGACAATCTGCAGCTGACTTACGGTATAATCGGACGGATCGGATTGTCAATCTCAGCTTGAGCAAGTCTTAGTGCAATTTTAAGCCGTATGAAAAACTAAACGCACGCAGAAGTGAGTAAGACATGGGACACATTTTGGCTGCAATTATTACGATTGGTAGGTGAAATTCAGTGGCGTAACTACACCATCTGTCTGGGGCCCGTGGCAAATTCGGTGGATGGGACCCCCTCAGTGAAAATTCTTAAGTTAGGGATAGGTTATATCTAGTATTTTGGTAAATTTATTCTAAAAATAAGGGCAAGTCTATCGCACAGAGGTAAAAATGGGTACCTATATGTTGGAACACTATTATGAATGAAATGAAAGAAGTCTCCATTGATCCCTCGAGTAGAAAAAAATCAACCCGTGATCTCTTCTTGGAAATTGGTTGGCCCTTTTCAAACCTAAAGCACAATCATATTGTGCCTAAAGTGCACTCGCAAACACCGCAGATGCGCTATCTGACAAAACTATCCGCAAAGCGAAGCAGAGCCGACATCACGGGACGGCCGCCCGTAGCAAAGACCGCCCCAGTCTGATCAGCTGAACAACTGGTCAGCAATGTGTCCAGCTCCAGTAGAGCGGGTGCATGATCTGACCTGTTCATTATTCGCGTGGTCCCGTGTACCACCTGGGTCAGACTATGGGAGAGCGAACGCATGGGCGGCCCGTCACACAAGGTCTTTCTTGACGGACCCCAGCTTCTCAGTGTAGGTAGTAGCCATTGAAGTCCCCCAGAAATACCAGCTCAGAGTTCAGAAGCCGCTTCTGTACGTTATCTGCCCTCTCGCTGTGGTGCTAAAAAAGTGAGTACGACACGGTAACAATAGACGCACACGTAATTCTGCCTCATGGCGCCATGATCCATGTAAATCCAAATGACGGAAAAAGAATTGTTTTCCATGAAGCGCAACTGTCGCCAGCAAACATCGGCCCTGAAGAATGCGCACACCCCGGACTTATCTCATAATTGCTCCTTGATTATATTATTCGAGGTCTAAAGTAGAACTTTTTATTATCTGCAGTAAAATAACGTTTTGTTGGTTGCCGCTTTTGTATGAAATAGTAGTAAAATGACATTTTGAAACGTCATTTTACTGCTTATCATAAAAAGTCAGCCAGGGCGGCGCATTTGTTTTTGTTGGGAACGTCACAGCTGGCCGGCCGTGCCGTCTTTAGGTAGTGGAAGACGGCGCGGCGTCTAGGTTTACATGAAGTCCACGATGTTGGTGAACCCCGCCTGAAATTGGGATTTTGCGGATTGGGAACTGCACGACACGACGCGACGTGACAAAATATTCTCTATATGAAATTATATGAGGCAACACGCACTAAGCGGCAACTGAACTACACTTCAGCCGACTGCAGCGGAACTGCGCGACATAGTTGATCAACTTACCAAAAGTGTCGCTACCTGTCGCGCCGTGTAGTTGCCGCTCAGTGCGGTTTAGGCCAACTTCATTATCATAGTCAGTAGGGATGCATTATAGTTTATTAAAAATATCGATATTGGAATAAAGATATTTTTCAAAATAAAATATAAATATTGAAAACATCGATGTTAATAAACGATATAATATATCGATAATCACGAACGTTATATCGATTTGTTTGCCGCTTTTGTTGTTTTTTTAAAGAACAGTGTTCGCACGGAAACACAACCTTTTGTTCACAACTCCGCTTTTTTTCAACCGATTGCCATGAAACAAAGCTCAGATTTAAGCTTAACAAGATCTCTCTAATAAAAAAAGAAAACGCATAAACATCCGTTCAGTAGTATTTTCGTCCACCGGGAACAAGAGAGAACAGACAAGAATGAATAAAAACAGTTGTGTGCAGTATCGTTATAATAAAATATTGTAATACAAGTATATGCGAAGCGCTCGTGGCCCCGCGGACTCAGTGTTCTGTAAACGATCACTGCAGTAAGCAACTTTCACTATGGCCGGTCCATGGATGGGTGACCATCCATGTGATCACTTTATGACATTTATTTGAGCGTTTCCGTGCTTCGGAAGGCACGTTAAGGCGTTGGTCCCGGTCACAACCTGCGCCTGTCCATTTAAACACGCCAATACGGCTCACCACCTATTACGTGGGACAAATTATACAAAGGTGAAATGTGGGCATATAATATGCCTCTGCCTACCCCTTCGGGGATAAAGGCGTGACCATATGTATGTATGTAATACAAGTATTTTTTTTTTAAATATATCCGTTGTACAGACATGACCACTTTACAATTTAATAATTATACGAGTAGTGTAGACAGCAAACACTGAAACTTTGAAAACTGTTTATATATATATATATAGTATATATGAATACTACAGAACGGATGTTTATGCGCTTTTTTTTAGAGAGATCTTGTTAAGCTTAAATCTGAGCTTTGTTTCATGGCAATCGGATGAAAAAAATCGGAGTTATGATCAAAAGTAAATAATCAAGGTTGTGTTTCCGTGTGATCATTATTCTTTAAAAAAAACAACAAGAGCGGCAAACAAATCGATATATCGATATAACGTTCTTTATAAACATCGTTCGATATTCTAATATCGATATTTTTAAAAAACGATATTGCATCCCTACTGACTATGAAAATGAAGTTGGCCTAAACCGCACTGAACTGCACTGCAATTACACGGCGCGACAGGTCGCGACACTTTTGGTGAGTTTTTTTTTTTTTTTTTTTTATAATTTTTTTTTTTTTATAAATAAATAAATAAATAAATAAATAAATAAATAAATAAATAAATATTCACGGACATCTCACACAACGTTATCTGATCCCAAAGTAAGCTAGGAATAACCTGCTTGTGTTATGGGTATCAGACCACGGATGTTAATACTTATATACTTTTAAATACATACATATTATACATAGAAACACCCAGTTGATCAACTTTGTCGCGCAGTTCCGCTGCAGTCGGCTGAAGTGTAGTTCAGTTGCCGCTTAGTGCGTGTTGCCTCATATAATTTCATATAAAGAATATTATGTCGCGCCGTGTCGTGCAGTTGCGCTGCAGAGCAGTTCCGCTCAGTGCGGTCTTACCTTAACTGTATGCGGCGACACTACACGACTTTAGCCAACCGCGCGAAGTTGAAGGCGCGAATGTAAGCAGTTGATATTGACTTCACACGACTGCAGCCGCCTGCGTGCAGTTGATATCATGACTGTATGAAGTCGAACATAAAACTGCATGCAGTTAAATATATCGACCGCGCGCAGTCGCTGCGATGCAGTCCGTCTGATGGCAGCCTAAAGACGTGGTTGCACGGAATTTTCAGGAAAACGGAAACGTACCTGATTCACAATACATAGATTTGCTTTCTGTGGCTTATCAAACTGACGGAAGGGTCACCACTAGGGTTGCCAGATACAGTCATTTAATTTCCGGGACAATTCGAGGGTTACGCATTCAGTCGGTAGGAAAATATAAAAAAACCGGCCAAGTGCGAGTCGTTCTCGCCCATGAAGGGTTACGCAGCAGCAAGTACCATTATATAAAAGTTCTTGTAGTTTGTTGTAACTTTGATTGATGTTTTAACACGTTCGCTGTGTAGTGATTTTATTAGGCGAAAATAGCGGTTATGACGTTTAAAAAAACTTAAGTACTACCTAGGTCTCGTTCAAACCAATTTTCGTTGGATTTTTTTATGGCAATGTACCCCTACATTAAGTACATTATTTTTTTATGGACCTTACTTCATCAAGTACAGTGGAAGTTTATTAAAGCCTACTTCATCAAGTACAGTGCAAGTTTATAAAAGCCATGCGCGCGCGATTAAGCGTGCGATGACTGTCCAAAAAGTCGCTATAACAACAAATACGTGATTATCGGAACCTCTATTACTGAGGACCATCTGTCTGTCAATGAATGTAACTCATAGGAAACGAATATGCTCCAAAGTGTAACGAAACCATAGCGGGGTTCAGAAAACCGGTACAGCGCCATCTATCGAGCAGTTGGTAAATATGCTTTCACATTTACCACTTTACTTAGTGGCTTGTGGTGTTAGTCTCAGTGAGTGATGCATTCATTTACAGTGATCTTCATAGCACATTTTTAGGGTTCCGTACACAAAGGGTAAAAAACGGGACCCTATTCATGAGACTTCACCTTTCGTCTGTCTGTCCGTCACGAGGCTGTATCACATAAACGGTGATAGATAAATAGCTGAAACTTTCACAGATTATGTGTTTCTGTTGCCGCTCTTACAACAGATACTAAAAACAAAAAAAAAGAATAAATTAAGGGGGCTCCCATACAACAAAAGTGATTCTTATGCTATTTTATTTTATAGGTAGACTAGCTGACCCGCGCAACTTCGTTTGCGTGATAAATGAAGAACCGCTCGACCGATTTTGTGCAAACTTCACATAAACCATCTACTAAATAGTCCGAACAAAGCCTAAACATTTGGTTTGGATAGGTGAGCCCGTTCTCGAGTTATAAAATTACAACGAAAAGTGGCATTGATTTTTATATATATAGACTAGTACATTACATTGTAGTTGACTGTACAATAACAATTAACACACAACAGCTATTACGCGTTTGTCGATTAATACATTTTTAAATGCAATGAAATTTTATATGTCTTTGTGTTTCCCCCTTCACTTGTATGAAAACTGGCAGAATATTTTTGTATGCGGTGGTTCGCAAAGGCTAGTCCCGTGTTATATGGTCTAAGCTTAAATTACGTTCATAATTACTATTCCGATAAACTACATTAACATTTTATAAATTTAAATATTACATACTTTACCCGTAAATACATTAATATGGGAGTAAGTGAAATTCAAGTTTCCCTATTTCCCCACATTCCACTGATATTGACTTCATGCATGCTACCACAGATAATTTATAGAATTCTTTTTTCAAATTTATAAAAGTTTAGCTGTGTTTGAAAGCAGCAATGTTCGTGTATAACGTGTCTATATATGATACGTCTTTGGTCCAGACACTATTTTGACGTTTGACATTGTCACTGTCAAACGTTCTACTTCAAAACAATGGCAGTATCTTATGAAAATAATAAATATGCCAATAATTCTGTAACAGTTATTATGTTTAATTTTGGTGATCCATTAATGTGGGATGAGTTATATTTTAAACGTAAATCAGGAAATTAAAGTGGAGTCATTTTAATAGGGTAACATTTGACAATTCAATTTCACAATCAAATTATGTACTTGTCTTATTTTGCTTCTTAAATTTACGAAAAAAAAAAAAATAGTGGGACAGGGATTCGCCTGATGATTTTTAAAATTCACATATCTTTCAAGTCCGTATCTATTCATTCGCTTTCTCATTCGTCATTTTCATTATGAAGATAAAACTGACAGACGCCAAATGTTACTTATACCTATTAAAATGACGCCATTTTGGAAGGTACAAAAATAATAAATAATTTTTATTTCGATGTATTTTTTTGTATTTTATAAGTTTACTGTTTGAATGCATGGTACTTACAAAATTAGATGCTAAAAATAATCATGACGTTGAAGTATATTAACAGTGGCTAATAAAAAAGTTAACTGGCGGCTATAATTTATAAATTCAGACGCTCAATAATTGTGGCTGACTTAGTAATTTAAGATGCAAAATTTTTAGAGCCCAATAACGCTGTTAAAAAATTAGCACCCGTTGAATTATACGTAGTCAAAGTTTATTAAAAATTCGCAATCACTCTTTAAACTGCTGGTTCAAATTGAAGGAAATTTTAAATATAGCGTATCTGTACGAAGCCTGCTTGGTTACTGAAAATTTAAACTTCTAGTTTTATCCACAACAAAGTTATAGGTTCGAGTTCGAGAAAAGATAGTACCTACTGCCGTGCCGCTGCTGTCGCCAACTTGGTATAGTAGCCTTTGTGGCATAATTAGCTTTGAAAATACTAATAATATAAAGAGGAAAGATTGGTTTGTTTGTTTGTTTGTAACGAATAGGCTCCGAAACCACTAGACTGATTTCAAAAATTCTTTCACCTATAGAAAGCTACAATATCTGGGAGGGGAGTAACGTAGGCTATAATTTATTTAAAAAAAAATAGAGATCCGTAAGAAAATCGCAAATTTGTAAAAAAATATAGAGGAATGAAAATCTTTATAGGCGTGCGCTGAGAAAACTAGAGAACAAAATGATGTACCACAGGTGTTTAGGTCTTTTTAATGTCTACAAAAAAGTCCGCGAGGTGATATATGCAACTGTAATAGCTTTTCCACTACAACAGGTTTTGTGTTCTCAAATTTAATTATTGCATCAACAGGAACAAAAGTAGTTCAAATTTGAATCACGATATTAACCCTTATCCAAATATAAATAGCTTTATCATCAAGGGCATTTATCTAGAAGTAAATTCCCTTTTATTTCATTCAAATCAAACCTTCCGTTTAGAAGTTACTACGAGTACAAAAAAATGTTACGAGCAAATTTCTAGCTGCTCGCCGTGTTACGTATGGTTATCGACACTATGCTACGAGGTGAATAATTTATCTATAGGCCCACATCCACCAGCTTGAACGCTTACTAGAATATCCAAATTTGACAAGTAGGTAGGTTTCTTATAAATTCTAAGGGTTCACTAAGAAAGGATTAGTCAAAATTCGTCCCCTAAAGGGGTGAAATGGGGGTCCAAAGTTTGTATGGGGAAACAAGATTAGTTATACTATTTTATTCCAAATTTCACAGGAGTATTCTTAAAGATAAATATGAGAAACCACGTGTCTCCGGTTTTTTGAAAATTCAACCCCTAAGAGCCCCCAATAGGGTTGATAGTTCAAAATATCGATACGGGTATCGTTGCCATAGTATTTTGAGACGCTAATTTCAAAAATGGGACCAAAATTAAAATATGACGTAGCCGACGTGAACTATGGCCCCTGGTGAGGAATGCTTAATACGAAGATAGCATAGATTTTAAGATTTGGATGGTTATAATATACTCGCTGATTTACAGCCACACGTTATTCAGAGTTTTGAGAATGCAATCCCCTAAAGTAATTAAAAGATTACATTACATTCCAATAATTGAACAGCTCACAAACATATTATTAACTAAATTACGGGAGTAATTTAGTTAGTAAAATGTACGTAAACGCAGCGCAACGGGAGTAAATGCGACGGGAACGGGTGATGTACCTACTCTCTCTTATGTGACGCAAACGAAGTTGTGCGGGTCAGCTAGTCTATTATACAGCAAAATGAATTTGCGAAATGTATGTAGGTACGCGCCTAACTTTAGAACGGCTGGACCAATTTCGCTAATTCTTTTTTTTGTATTGGTTGTAGCCAGGGCAAGGTTTGTATCCAAAAAAAAATAGAATAAAGAGCCTTTATCTTACATCGTGAGCGGAACAAAGTTCACCAGGTCAGTTAGTGAGCAACCTATTATATTAATAATATAAGAACCCAGGAAGGACTTCACAAAGAAACAGAAATTTGCATAGCCATAAAAAACCAACGGTTGCAACGGTGGAGATCAGTGGCTCAACCCCCCTGCGCTACACAGGCTAGTCACAAAGCTCGGCGAGCTACGCTTACGCTACGTACGTTAGTCTCTCCGCGAGTTCGCTACGAAAAGCACACCGCGTGCCACAATATCCGAACGAGTAAAATCTCCTTCTACACGCAAAGCTTCAAGTTGAACGTAAGTTTACCAATTGATTTTTTGCTCTAAAAGACAGTTTATTTATATATAATTATATTTTTAAATATAATTTCATGTTATGTGTATGTACTTTTTATTAATTTCACATTTCAACACCAATTAATTGACAATAATTGTGGCTATTGTTTTTTTTGTACCTAACCAAAATGTTGTTCTTTTTGTTTTTAACTTAAATTTCTTGGTTGATAAAACGTATGGAATGGCTACACTTTATTCTTATCAAGGTTATAAATATACATATAGGATAATTACTGGTTATACCTAGATCTAGGCGTCGATGTTTTAATGCATTATTATCATAACTTCAGACTGATTTCATGAAAAGTCTGGTCCTCAAGCTTAAAAGTTTTCGAAGTAGGTATAAAACGTTTCCCTATTTTTTCGAAGAAGATAATTATAAGACTTTTCTCTATTAAATTGGTGTTGTAGGTACCAGATGTTATTATATTTAATTACGGATTTTGTGTAGTGTAGAAGATTTAGTAAGTTATATTCTAATCATCATCGCTAAAACTGTAGCTAGCCAAATGAAATCAAATAGAAATAGATTATTAATGGCAAAAGGAATTGATACATAGACATATTACTGCTACTAGTCATTTTCAGTAAATATTATCTATACATTTTAAAACTATGAACATTTTAATTGTTTAGATTTTAAACTGACATGGTTAAATACCTACGAACTATTGTTATTTAATTTACGAAATATTTGTTCATCGAGTTTCCGATATTTAGGCTCTGTTGCGTCTGTGATCACTGTGCTTGAAACTTGAATCAGTGCCGAAATTCAGAAGCTCGATGAACTATGAAAATAACTCGTTAATAGTAGGAGTTCGTATACAGGAAAATATTATGCAAAACATTTTTTCGACTGTGCTGTGCAGGTTTAAATATACAATAATGTAACCACAGCCTTCATATTTCTTTATACTGTGCTACTACCTACTAACACTATACAGAACCTCAAATAACTTCAGAATGACGTTTAAGAAGCCGTCGGAAACATCTACGAGTCACTAAAACACAAGCAAATCTTAGCAAAATAAAAAGACGAAATTGTCAAAACTCTTCCAAAGGATAAAATACATCAAATCACGCCTTCAATTCCATAAATAGTTCATGATGGATTCGCAGACTGCTAGAGTAGGTCTAGGCAGTATTAGAAGACACACAGATAAAGATATAACAAAATCTTTTCTTTCAACAAGATGAAAATAACACATAAAGTGCACGCAATGAATCTCGAAATGCAGAGCGAATGGTTGACTGTAAGCGAATTTTGTATTCCTATGATCTTGAATTGGCGGACCGACCTATTGTACGACTGATCGCCAGCTTTGCTAAAGTTTCACCCTAATGCATTCCAGTTGACCTTCCCTGACCAAAGTAACCTGGGTGGGAGAAAGGCACAGATAAAACATGTGGCGAAGCAATTGCAAAAAATGAAATAGTTTTTTTTCACTTCGTAATTAACAATTTACTTGAATCCTTTAAGCAACTCTATTGTTTATATACTGGGTGTAACAAAATTACCTCTCCAAATTTAATGAGATGACTTGGCATCGGAAATCAAATACAAATATTTAATAAAAAAGGGGGGTAAATTGTTTTCATTTCTTTTTAATTTTTTTTTGTCGCACATTAAGAATTCATTTTTTACCGCGGCAATTCGAGGTAACATGGTCGCCGTGGCAAAACAAACACATAGCACTCGTCTGGCTGTCGTTGTCGCTTGCTACTGCCGCTCAGTAGCGATAGAAAGGGTTAAAAAGGGAATTTATAGGACCTTTAAAACGGCTTTACGGTTAAAGTATTCATGTGATTTTTTTTTCTTCATTTTTGTAATGTTTCTTGACTGATGCCACGTCACGTGACGAAATTTGGAGAGATAATTTTGTTACACCCAGTATAACAATTTTAATCGATAGGAAGTAAAAAGAATGACAATATTTTTTTCGGGCTCCG
The DNA here is from genome assembly GCA_933228765.1 of Miltochrista miniata. NCBI lineage: Eukaryota > Metazoa > Arthropoda > Insecta > Lepidoptera > Erebidae > Miltochrista > Miltochrista miniata. The sequence continues at coordinate 25,736,291 of OW121747.1, forward strand.
TACCCAAAGCGTAAAAACCGGACCTTATTCATGAGACTTCGCCGTCCATCTCTCTGTATGTCTGTCTGACTGTTGTCGGTCTGATTGTTTGTCTGTCCGTCACGTGGTTGTATCTCATGAAGCTTTATAATATTTAATCTCAGTAAATGGTCAATAGCAAAGTTATCTACATGCCATTCGAATTGAATGACACCTCAATCACCATTTTCGGAGAAGTAGAAAAATAAATCCAGTACAATTTTCCGTCAAAATTGCACCAAAATCAACAAACCGCTATTTGTAAAGCGAATAATCGGACATCAAAAGCTGTATTTGCTTTTTAGAGCAGACAAAAGCAGTTTTCGTCTATTTGAGTTGGAGTTGTTTGGAAGTTTCAATGGTTTCAATCGTTTGAACCTTTATTTGAAAAGCCAAATTATAAATGTCATAAAAAACCTATTTCAACCATAGATTTAGAATGTACTTTATGTTGAGAGTAGCGAAAAATTCTAAATCTATGATTTCAACGCTGAACATGGTAATGACTTTCTGTAACTATATTGTGTTCTTATTTTTCATCAAATCGTTGAAAACAAAGGTATGCGGAATGTACTGCGATACAAAAGAGACCATGACATGTGCCTGGGGATCGTGCGAAGCATGGCCTTGTACGGGGCTCCCGTATGGGCGGAGACCCTGACGGCCAGCAATGAGGCTAGACTGCTGAGCCCACAAAGAGTGATGGCCGTCAGGGTGATAAGAGGATACCGCACGATCTCCGGTAAGGCGGCATGTCTCCTAGCCGGGACCCCTCCATGGGACCTGGAAGCGAGAGCCCTTGCGTCACTGTTCAGATGGCGCAAGGAGGCGCTGGAGCGGGGCCAAAGGCCTGCGTCTCGAGAAATCGAGGCCCAGCGGACCCAGCTCCACCAGGAAACCTTGGAGACATGGAAGGTGCGACTTGAGCAACCAAAGGGGGGATTCGCCACAATAGCGGCCGTCAGACCGGTCATGGACGAGTGGCTGGAGAGAAGATAAGGTTGTTTTTGTTTTTTTAAGGTTGCCTGGTAGAAATCGCTCTTAGCGATAAGGCCGCCCATTGTACATTACAAGACCTTGTATTCCTTAACTATGTAAATATTTTTTTTTGGTGTACAATAAAGAATATTTCTATTGTATTCTATTCTATTCTCTCTCCTACCGGTTGACACAGATGCTTGCCGGGCACGGTAGCTTTGGTACCGTTGCCGAGTGTCAGCACTGCGAGGACCGCAGCGATGACACGGCGCTCCACACGCTGGTGGAGTGCACGGCGTGGGCGCAACAGTGCCAGGTCCTCGTAGTGGGTCTGGCGTGGACACTCTCTCGCTCGAGGCCATGGTGCGAGCCATGCTCTCCAGCGGGAGTAAGTGGGACTGCGCCCCGCCTCTTTCTGCGAGCAGGTCATGCTCGTGAAGGAGGCGGCGGGCCGGGTGCGGGAGAGAACTCTCCCACCCGAGTTCCGCAGTCGGCGCCCTGGGCGCCGCCGACGTGTCTACACCGAGGACTATCGGCCTCCATGACCGGGGGTCTGAGGACGGTGAGAGTGCCGCTCACCGTCCTTACAGAAGCAGGCCCATGACGGCAGCGTGACGTGAGCAACTCACGCACGCCCCCCCTTAGAAGCGGGGTCACACCCGAAACCCCCCATAGACGCGGGATTGTACCCGAACCACCCCCTGGGCGAGGCCGCAGTGACGGCCGTAGGTCTGTTGGGAGTCCTGGGACATCCTTCCTGAGGGCTTACCCGGGACTCTCAACCTGCTCTGTTGGGCGTTACGTGAGGTTTTTTAGTCGGTAAGAGTCCGGCATAGCATCCTACGAGGATTTTCCCTCACGTTAAAAAAAAAAAAAGACCATGACATGTGATATCCTCTGAATATTTAGATAGCCATCATCCTCAGTGAGCGTTTTAGAATTGCAGCATTACTGACTATAGATTCGTCCTCAATACTGGAGCCCCGTAAGACTTCCAATCTAGCAATTTTCTCATAACCGAGCTTCCATCGCGTCCAGACATCAATGGCACTATAAGAGACAGCATGAGGATAGCCTCATGCTGTCTACACACATCACGGGGTGGCTGCCTAAGTTATTAGAGGTATTCGGCGGCTGGTTCTTGAGGTGGAACTCGTAGATTTAAAACCATTTTTCAGTGGATGCGCTGTAATCGTGCTAACGTACTGAGAAGATGCATTGAAGAGTGGATACAAAGTTATCTGCATTCTCCATGAACATGACCCTAAATTCTACAGTTTGTTACAGCTATTGCGCTAGCAGAAGCATGCACATTGTGGCGGTTAGACTTGTTTCTGTGAGCCTCTCTTTTAGAAGCAGGGACTAGCTATATAACAATATGCAGAGGTTGTCAGTTGGTATCACGGTCTCGGGGCTATGGTTTTGTTCAATGTTTTATGTGCTTGTGCACAGTTGATCCGAACAAAGTGTCGCCACACATAGACTAACAATCGCAAACCGCAGTGGTAGCCAAAATCGGTAAGGGGTCCTGGGACATGATTTCAATGGCTTATCCGGGCCTTGTCGGTAAAAGTCCGGCATGGCATCCATGAGGGATTTTAGCTGGTAAAAAAAAACACAGATGTGCGTGACATTGAGATAACGACCATTGAGAATTAACTTAGTCTAAGCCTATTTTGCGAATGAAAACTGAACAATCAATGAGGCTTTCTTTTTTAAAATTAATAAACCTCTATTTCAGATTTAAGATTTTTTTTGATTATGTACCTATTCGTATAAATAATCAAAGGTATGTATAAAATTCTTCCTACAGCGCATCGGCGCGCGGCGTACCTTTAGATGAATATGATTATTGCAAAGGAAATACTTATCTACTAGACTAGTTCATTTCAGTATAATGATGTTAGAGAGTTTCAAAAAATACCTACTCGTTATACCTAGTTTACCTAATTAGGTACAGCCCACTAGCCAAAACGTGATTGATACACAGAGAAAACTTGAGGAAAATAGCGAAAGCAGGAAAACAGCAAAAAATAAAAGCAATCTTGTATATCCAATTTCTTATTTACATTAGCCCATTTGGAGTAAATATTCGGTCATAATGAACATTCTCATATTACAAATCCGATAATTACCTAGGTGTGTGGTGATGACGGAAAACTATCTCCGAAAGTACTTACTGAATTAAATCAAATTTTGATGGAAGAATGAGTTTTATGAAGTTGAAATTTTCACAGAAGATGTATTTTTGTTGCCGCTTTAGCAACAGGTACTAGAAATAGAAACATTATAATACAAACGGGCTCCCTTAGAACGAACGTGATTTTTTGCCGGAACCCTCCGTGCACGATTCCGATTCGCAATTGGCCGGTTTCTTAAAGAAACATATGCCACCTTTATAAGATCATCTTTTGTTATCCATCCGTTTGTCTGTCAAGTCAAGACCCTATTTCGTGAACGCGTTGAGGTAAAGAGTTGAAATATTATGACCTTCAATTTAGGTATAGGGTTTTTTATTATGATTTAACTACAATTGTATAGCTTTCAGATTTTATCCTATATTTCTAGTTTAAGAAGATATTACCTTCCCAATTTCAAAGCTCTAGGTCAACGCGAAGTACCTACTACCCACCTTACTAATTTTGATTCCCTTGACGGTGTTGAAATATATGTTATTATTGCGACATAAATAGCCGTAACTTTTTCCGCGTTAATTTAGAAGTATGTTTTTTAAGGGACTATAGACTTATATAATACTAGCTGACCCGCGCAACTTCGTTTGCGTGATAAATGAAGAACCGCTCGCTCGATTTTGTTTAAACTTCACATAAACCATCTACTAAATAGTCCAAACAAAGCCTAGACATTTGGTTTGGATAGGTGAGCCCGTTCTTGAGTTATAAAATTACAACGAAAAGTGGCATTGATTTTTATATATATAGATATGGTGTTAATTTTACGTCGACACCTCTACGCAATTACTAGACAAAGGGTCGTGACAGTTACACGTAGGAACGGACGGACGATCAGGGACGGATGTACGGAACCCTCGGTGGGCGAGTCCGACTCCCACTTGTCCGGATTTTTTGAGACCGGGGTCTTATTATTCAAGATATTACAACAGTTTGCTCTAACAACATCAATTGTCAGTGTCATGAGTGTCATCGAACGCAATATTAAAAGTACAAAACCATTTGTACTTTCAATAACGCAATTTATCAAAGTATGATATTCATTATTAGCTAAACAACAATCTTCTAATGTCCACCGTAATGGAGATCGCGACTTGGTTCACGTAGGCACAGTATAAATATTAAGTTGTTTAACCAGTATCGTAGGCATCGTAGCTCCCTACAAACGGACGAAGCGCAAGCTATACCTACGATTCTCGTTTTCGACAGGCCTTTCAGCACGCAAGCAGCGTCCGCAGTCGCGATTGTGCCCAGTAGACGAATGGACGGTGTGTCGTTTTTTAAATAGTAACCGCGCGTGTTTTATTTACTAAAAATATTTAATATGACAACTAGAGTCTATTGTGCTTGTTTTGGTTGCATGAATTCGTCAATAACGCACCCAGAGATCACGTTTTTTAGATTACCTGGAAACTCCAAAAGGTAAGACTGTAAATTGATTTTACTGAAGTACTAATTGGTACTATACTACTAGTTGACTAAAGTTAAACAAAGTATGTATGTTTGTGTTTAAAACTAGACTTGTGCTTGCTCAGTCAGTGAACGGTGCGATCCAATATAGTACAATATCCAAAAAAAAACTAGTTCAGAACTCTAGTACGTGTAGGTAGTATTTATTATATACACATTTAGTTCCGTTGTCAGTTCGTAGTTATTTAATTGAGAGCAATGATTTAGGTATGTTTCAAGAGTATTAATTTCTTTGTGGATGACCGATGTTACAGTACACTTAGCACCGTATGACTGCCTCTGTGGCGCGGTCGGTATTGATACCGCCTGCGGCGCTGGAGGTCGTGGGTTCGATTCCCACCCGAGACAAATATTTGTGTGACCCATAAATGTTTGTCTCAAGAGTCTGGTTGTTTCTATGTATAATATGTATGTATTTAAAACGTATATTAGTATTAATATCCGTGGTCTGATACCCATAACACAGGCAGGTTATTCCTAGCTTACTTTGGGATCAGATAGCGTAGTGTAAAATATCCGTGAATAAAAAAAAATTGACAGCATTTTGTTACCTTTGATTTTTATTACACGCATAGAGACAAATATGAACTTCCAAAGTTTAACACAACTTGACAATGTACGAAAAGTACTAGTGTACTAGAGACTGACTAGTACTTTCAAATCGAAAAATAGTTTTATTTTGGAAATCAAAAATTTAACGCAGTGATTATAAAGACTAGAATTCCGTGATTCTATCACTGACGAAACATGTGATGAGCCGATTATTATTGTCTACGCCGCTTACTCGTTTTCAAATTTCTACACCCGTCTCACTCAATCGTTGGTAGATAACGGGCGCTGCGCCGCCACGCCGCCGCCCCGCGCCGCCAGCCGTTGCGGGGATATTATATTATTACTCACAAAGTATTTTTTTGTTTAAATAAAAAAGGTACATATTTACTCGAAATGAAAGCCGGTTGTCAGTAAAACAACAATCCTTCATACAAATTGAAGGCCTTGTGGGCAGATTGAATTAAATCAACTGCATTAGGCTCACTATCTATTACGCGTACGTAAAACTATAAGGTAACATGTGGGCATATACTATGCCTCTGCCTACACCTTCAGGGATAAAGGCGTGACTATATGAATGTATGTACATATTTACAATCGCAATACTAAATAGAAAGTCAAAGTAGGCACATATTATTAAAATGCTGTAGGTGGGCAGCCCTATCGCATGCTTACGTACCGCGCGGCTGTAGGCATTTATTTCTAAAATCTGGCCGAGTCAAACTACAGTATACAGTGACGTAGGGTAGGACGTTCACCCGCCAGATGGACCGATGGTGCAGTATAGGTAATAGGTCGCAGGCTGGGACTGGATGTGAAAGCCAAGCCACAGCACCATGTAGTGCACTGCTAAGGCTGTATATTAAACTAGCGGACGCCACGCGGTTTCACCCGCGTAGTTCCCGTTCCCGTGGGAATACGAGAACAAAATATAGCCTATGTTCACTGCAAAGAGTGCAGCTTACCAACAGAAGAATTTTTCAAATCGGTCCAGTAGTTCTGGAGCCTATTCGTTACAAACAAACAAACAAAAAAAAAATCTTTTCTCGTTATAATATTAGTATAGATATTAAATAAAGTTATATATATCTCTGTATCCGACTCCCAACAGACCTACGGCTACTACTACGGCCTCACCTTGGGAGGGGTTCGGGTGCTATTCCGCGTCTTTGGGGAGTTTTTCGGGTGTTATCCCGCGTCTTAGGGGGGGGGGGGGGGGGGGCGTGAATCTCTCACGTCACGCTGTTAAAGGGCCTGCTTCTGTAAGGACGGTGAGCTGCCCCCTCACCGTCCTCAGGCCGCCGGTCATGGAGGCCGATAGTCTTGGGCTAAGACAAGCCGCGCCCCCGCAGCCGACTGCGACTGCGGAACTCAGGAGGGAGAGTTCTCTTATTTTATTGGGCTAATGTTTCTAAACTCTACGACCACGGTTAGATCCGATAGGGGTTTTCTTCCGCGTACGCTTAGGTTGTGGAATTATCTCCCTGCCTCGGTTTTTCCAAACGCCAACATTATGGGGTTCTTCAAAAGGGGTCTTAGAAGGTTTTTACAGGGTAGGCAGCGCGAGTGTGGCGCCTCTGGTGATGATGACAAATGATTAGAGCACGATTGGGTCCATATGCAAATCCAAAATAGCCTATTTAAAAGTAACGCTTCTCTCTAATTAGAACTTTTCACAATTAAATATAGATAAGTAGTACTTCTCTGTACAAATAAAAAAATATATATCTGTACCAACACGCCTAAAAGCGTACCCGCGGGCGGTGGCAAGTCGAATGCTCGATGACTCAGTCCTTAACGCTTTAGGCAGTTTCAACATAATTTTCGAAATGATTGTTCTGCAGATGAGCGCCTCGAGTAAAATTGCCTGAGGGATCAAAAACAGAGCTAGGTGTGCTTTAATATCGTCGGCGCGGTGAGTGAGCGCTTGCGGCGATAGGCGAGGAACGCCGCCGCGCCTGCGGGCTAGCCGTCGCGCGTAGCCCCCTCTCTCCATAACTCCTTCGACCGACACAGCCCACAACCACCCAATATTATAATATAAAACAATCGTATTCGCATGTAAGTTTCACGACCAATGTGGCTAAATAATGTATAACCAGACCATAGTTATATTTTATGTGCATAGAGCCGAGGGCGGTGAGAAAACGTGATGACCAGCTCGGACCACTACTTAAATACGTATCTTTAACAAAAGATAGTGACATTATTATGTTGAACTCGTATTACACATCGACGTGGCAGTCATTATATAATATTCAAATTTTCATCGAATCAGAGCAGAAATAACTTTTGCCCTTATTCGGGGAAAATTGAAGAAGAATTCGTGTTATTCGGTAAATTAGTAGGTTAATAATTAATCAACTCCCATGATAGTGGCTCTGAACTTCCCTTTTTAGGGTTTCGTAACCTAATGGCAAAAACGGAACCCTTATAGATTCGTCATGTCTGTCTGTCTGTCTGTCTGTCTGTCTGTCTGTCCGTCCGTGTGTCACAGCCACTTTTCTCCGTAACTATAAGGCCTATGCTATTGAAACTTGGTAACTAGATGTATTCTGTGAACCGCATTAAGATTCTTATATACAACTAGAAAAAAAGCAGTAAATTTTGGGGGTCCCCATACTCAGAACTCAAACTCAAAATTATTTTTTTCATCAAATCCATACGTGTGGGGTATCTATAGATAGGGCTGTAAAAATGCTATTGAGGTTTCTGAACTCATTTTTTCCTACAGTGAATAGTTTGCGCAAGAGACACTTCCAAAGTGGAAAAATGTGTCCCCCCCCCCCCCCCCTCTAACTTCTAAACTAAGAGAATGATAAATCTAAAAAAAATGTATGATGTACATTGCCATATAAACTACCAACGAAAATTGGTTTGAACGAGATAGAGCTGGTAGTTTTTTTATAATACGTCATAAATCGCAATTTTCGGTTAGAAAAATCACTACCACTGCGAACGTGTTAAAACATCAATCCAAGTTACAACGAACTGTAAAAACTTTTATATTATGTTACTTGCTGCTAGGAAACCCTTCATGGGCGAGTCCAACTCGCACTTGGCCGGTTTATTATAGAATAGAATAGAATGGAATATGCTTTATTGTACACTAATTAACATTTACATGAAAGGAATACAGGGTTTATACTCGAGATAAACCACAATTCAATTAATTATTTGTTCCATTAGATAGAACTTTTAAATATTTTTATCAGTATAAATTTAATTTAAGTACCTATTAAGTATTCAAAAATGTATGAAAATGCAGTGAATATAAAGCTCTTCCTTTTCTATTGTTCTCTTTTGTCATAATGGATAGTCACAATAAAATCTTTGAGACTCAATCTAACCTCTTTTAAGACACTATACCTGATAAAGTTCTCTAACTTTATCAGGTATAGTGTCTTAAAAGAGGTTAACGGCAACAGTCCGATACTCTATCGGACAGTTGCCGTGCCTAAAAAAAAGCGAAGTTAAACTTACAGTAGTTACATACAATAATTACATACTTTGGAAAAGCCATCATCACCCTCCCAAGCTTGACTTTTCCCATAGTATCTTTTCAGTTATATTCCCCGTTTAAAGTATACCTACTCAAGGTAAATTATACTAATTACTTGTGGGTCGATCTCGATACTGATCTTAAATAAAATAAAGTTTCATCACAAAATGTACATAGATAAACGGGCCTAAAAAGTCAACATTGTATGTTTTATATCTGATCATAGTCCGGTACGAGAAAGTTATAAAGTTCCTATAATTCTAAAGTTATTTTTTTTTTACAGTGTGTGAGGTAGGTATATATAATGCTACTGTAGCGTTTTCTAACAGATCTGAGGTCGGGGCTAGGTATAGTTTAGGTATTTGTACGTCAATTCTATAACTGAAAGAATATTGAATTAGAGATAAAAATCTTTGCGCTATGGTGTTAAGCTAATAATTGCCGATATATATTTACATTTTCTAACAATTTCACCCACGGGTTTACCCGTAAATTACAAGAAATGATTTTTAGGGCCTAGCTCAGTGACAAAAATATTACAGTCTATAAAACAAACGTATTATAACGTGGAATTCATAAATAAATGCACGAAACGAAATTCTAACAAATTACTCCACATACTTTTTTGTTTTCATTAATCTTATCTTTTATAATCGATTACTGCTTAAATAAAATATTAGAGATATTAGAGTTTGTCGCTACTGTTCCTTAAATATCTAACAAGAATAATACAAAAAATTCTAACACATTAGTCAGTGAATTAAAAAATAAAAAGAGTTTTCTATAAAATATTATCCCCGCAGTCTGCGCGGGTAGGGAGGGGGTTCGCAGTGCCAGTCGTATCGTCTAAGTAGGTATCGTATTGTTGCGCGCCGCCCGTTTCTTTTCACGCCGCAAACCGTTACAATTTTGTACACTTTGTTAGTAGAATTTATAAAATATGCGATGAAAATATTATAAGAACCAGTAAAATTTTATGCAAACTATTTACATAATAAATTGTTTGTTATTTGTTTGTTTTTATAAAATTCCCATTTGCCATCAAGTGCGTATTGGGAATTTATTGCCCCCACTTTAACTCTGCGTTGTTGTTTGATTTTCCGATTTTCCTTTCCACTTGAGACGGTCATTATGCGTGAAAAATAGATTTTATGATAACAGAAGATACTTACCTGGTTAAACTTTTTTGCGGCGTGGTGTTTTATATTTAACAGTCCAGTCTTGATTCTTTCGAATTATTATTATAATAAACAATTTTTTAAAACTAGTTGTCATCTGACTATGCTGTGCTTGGGAAAATTTCAGGGATAACTTGTCTACTAATGCCGAAATTGTACTACTCCTAGTATCAAGTATCTCTTAAGTATAGTGTCTCTTAGCCCGACTTTATTTTACTGTTGAAAATATCGACGCTGGAAAGGCAAACTGCATTAACAGCCAATTTGGTCGAATATGAGTTATATATATCGTTAGAATCGCCTGATTTTTCTCTTTCGAATGGTCTTTGGTGGTCGTTCAGACACCGGTGATTTTCGATTTTTTAGTATATTTTTGTGTTTTAAATCCACTCATTTTTTGATTTTGGTTCATAAAGCGCCCATGACAGCAGCTTAATACTGATAAGTCATTTAGCCTGCACATGATTTAAGAAATCATTATTTTAAAACATTTAGCCATTCCAGTAGTCAGTCAATCAGGAAAACATTTTAGTGGTTGGTAATTATTATAGAATTTCAAAATAAGTCAATTTACTGGTCAATAAATTTTAGTTTATTGTCGTATAAAGCCTTTTACCTTCCTTCTAATTGTAAAAATTAGGACGTTAAACCAATTTTGTCGATGGCCCTTACTAATAAATTGGTCGATAACACAATTTTACCTGAATTTATTTTGATGTGTTTAGAGCACATAAGCTACTCTGCTTAATGCAAAATTCATTTTATTAGTGTGATAAAACCACCAAAAAAGAAAGACAAATATAAAACACTGGCGGTAAAATTATTTGCGCGCTCTCAGTGATTGCGGTGATTTCACACATTGACACCATTTCTTTTATTATTTGGACCACTTCCAGAGCGTGGTTGTTCAGTCTCACTGGTTCAGCACTGCTTTGCATTATCTTAATTTAGATTAGTCTCTTTGCTTTACACATTGTGCCAGAGCCTTCTTCAGAGAGAACAAAGAGTTCCCCAAAGTCGGAATATACCTACGTGTATATTATTATGAGCATCCTCTTAATTCTATTATTATTCATCTTATTACCAGACATCACATAAGTAGCGATAGGTATCCTCCCTTACTCACGTGTATCGTGCAAGTTACGGCTGCCATCTCTGACTCCATCAGCCGGTGTCTCAGCATTTTCTGTTTCACCCATTTTTATGTCTTTGTCACTTTTTTCGCAGTTTAGGGTAGTTTCTATTAATACCGGAGAATTGAAGATTCCTTGACGTCAAAGAAGTACCCTAACGCGAACTGCTTTGGTATTGTGCCTAACACTGGAAGATTTAACGCCCACAAAAGTAACCAATTACTCACTATGGAAAGCTTGTAAAAACCTTGATAGACCGTCGCATCAGAAACCACCTTTACGTGCACATGATGGCAAGTGGATCAGAACAGCTCAAGATAAAGCTGAAGCCTTCGCAAAGCATCTCAGTCAGGTCTTTACCCCAAACGAGTCAACACTGAATGGGGATGAATCCTACATCGACTCTACTCTAAACCAGAACCATCAACTGGAGTCATCTCTGAAACTGATGACACCGAAAGAAGTGGCCAAGAGCCTCAAGGGACTTAAGAACAACAAAGCTCCAGGATTTGACCTTATTGACAGAAGAGTACTCGAAGAATCACCTCGTAAGGTAGCCGTGTACTTAACAATGATATTTAACGCAATTATGAGAATTGGGTATTTTCCTGACCAGTGGAAAGTCTCAGATATTATAATGATCCACAAATCAGGAAAACCACTTCACGAAATTACATCATACAGGCCAATCAGTCTTCTGCCGATAATGTCCAAGCTATTTGAGAGGTTGCTTTTGAACAGAATGATGATTGTCATAAAGGATAAACAAATTATTCCTGAACATCAGTTTGGGTTTAGGCAAGAACATGCGACGGTTGAACAGGTACACAGAGTATGTAGAGAAATTAGGAGGGCGATGGAAAAAGAAGAGTATTGTTCAGCAGTCTTTCTCGACATTCAACAAGCCTTCGACCGAGTCTGGCACAAAGGTCTTCTCTACAAAATAAAATCAATATTTGCGCATCCATTTCATAATATCCTGAAGTCCTACTTAACTGACAGGATCTTTCAGGTGAGCGAAAAAGACTGTACCTCCAACTTCTATGTAGTATTGGCAGGAGTCCCACAAGGGTCCGTGCTGGGACCTGTTCTGTATACACTGTATACATATGACTTACCGCAGATTCCAGGGGTAACTGTTGCAACATTTGCGGACGACACAGCCTTACTCTCCTCGAACAGATGCCCTATCAAAGTCTCTCAGGTGTTACAAAACAGCCTGAATGAAATCGAGAAATGGCTAATTGACTGGCGAATTGCCGTCAACGTGTCCAAGTCTGTACATAATAATTATAACGTTCACTCTTCGAAGGGAAGATTGTTCCCCAGTCTACATAAACGGCATACAACTGCCCCACCAACAAACAGTGAAGTATCTTGGCATGCATTTGGACCGTAGACTTACCTGGAGAAAGCATATCGAAAAGAAACGAGAGGAAATCAACCTGAAATACAAGGGTCTCTATTGGCTACTAGGACGTAACTCAAAATTATCCTTGGATAATAAACTACTAATATACAATTCGATTCTGAAACCAATATGGACATATGGAGTGCAGCTGTGGGGCTCCGCCAGCGCCTCCAACATAATGATTATGCAAAGAGTACAAAACTACATAATAAAGCAAATATCTAATGCGCCCTGGTTTATAAGAACACCAGTGATCCACGACATTCTCGATATACCAATGATCAGGGAGGTAGTAGAAGCCCATAGAGTCACCTACCGGTTAAGGCTATCAAAGCACCCAAACCAACTGGCGGGACAGCTCACTATTCCTGAAACCATACGTCGGCTCAAAAAGCGACGGGATATATTTGACGTCTAGAGGGTTTATAAAGTAAATCCAGGCAAAATAAGGAAAGGGCGGGGTTCCGTTGGGAGCTAGCTCTGAACGTCAGCAGCACTCACACCTCATCTGCTTATAGTTTTAAGACTGATTGCATGATATAACGAAAATATATATACATATATATACATTTCATAGTAAACGTTATTTATAATAACCATTCTGATTTTCAATGGGATTACTCAAGTGGTTAATTAGTTATGATTTTTTTTGCAAAATATGAAACTTTAAATGCCTCTCCTGAACAATTCATATAATGGTCGTTAATGCAATTAGCCTTTCCAGCGTCGATATCGCTACTATACGTGCCAATTTGAAGAACTGAGATCGTAAAGGAATTAGTAAACAATAGACTAACATTATCATTTCATTGTGCAGTCTCAAGTGGAATCGGAATCGATCGATCGAATAATAATAACCGACGAGAGACCGTCGACTGCGCATGCGTACCGCGGCTGCGCGCCGCCGCGTCGATGTCTCTCGCGCCGTTTTGAATTATGTTCGCGCCAATTTAAAGTTTTTGTTATTATATTACATATTTCTTGACTAATGTGTTAAAATTTTTTGTATTATTCTTGTTAGATATTTAAGGAACAGTAGCGACAAACTCTAATAACTCTAATATTTTATTTAAGCAGTAATCGATTATAAAAGATAAGATTAATGAAAACAAAAAAGTATGTGGAGTAATTTGTTAGAATTTCGTTTCGTGCATTTATTTATGAATTCCACGTTACAATACGTTTGTTTTATAGACTGTAATATTTTTGTCACTGAGCTAGGCCCTAAAAATCATTTCTTGTAATTTACGGGTAAACCCGTGGGTGAAATTGTTAGAAAATGTAAATATATATCGGCAATTATTAGCTTAACTCCATAGCGCAAAATTTTTTATCTCTAATTCAATATCCTTTCAGTTACAGAATTGACGTACAAATACCTAAACTATACCTAGCCCCGACCTCAGATCTGTTAGAAAACGCTACAGTAGCATTATATATTCCTACCTCACACACTGTAAAAAAAAAACAACTTTAGAATTATAGGAACTTTTGAACCTTAAAACACTTAGTTTTACTGGACTATCATTAAATGTTTCATTTCAGTGCGTTTGTTAATGCTTCATTTCATTTCGATGCGTCCCCGTATTTTGTGGGAGTAGCAACATCCCCAGATGATTCATTTAATAATGTTATCATTTTACGGTCTCTAAAGAGCATTTCTTGTACAAATCTGCAAATAAACCAGATTATGAATAAACTGTTGGGAGTCCTGAGACACCCTTCCGAGGGCTTACCCGGGACTCCCAGCCGTACCTTAGGTTGTTGGGCGTTACGTGAGTTTTTTTAAGTCAGTAAGAGTTGGGCATAGCATCCATGAAGGATTTCCCTCACGCTAAATAAACAAAAAAAAAAGATTATGAACGAAACGAGCTGTTTCCTTTTCAGCCCCTCAGAGCAGTTGGCCGGTAGTATATCATTTAGTTGAGTGTATCATTTTCCGTACGACACAGAGTTATGGAGCTGATTACTGAATATTTTATGTGTACAACGCACGCTAATGAACCCTATTTATTAATTAACAAGCTCTCAGCTGTATTTTCACTCGCATTAATATGGATTAACACAATAAATTACCTTTTAAGTTGAGTTTCATATGCCATTGAAAAGTTGTTTTCAAACTCTCTCTGTATAAATTATGTGAAACTCGGATCAGCGATTAGGTGTGAAAAACATGGATTAGTTTTTCGTTGTAAATGGTTACGGGTTATATTATTCCTAGTTTTTGTTTATGGGTAGACACAGGCTTGGATTGGTTTCCTAACACAGTTTCCATCTTAACGCACTTAAGCTTTACATAAATTATTATTAGTTTTAATTATAAAAGGGTTACGGATAGCGGTAGTTATTGCAAATAGTAGCTGTCAAGGCACTTTATATCCAGAGACCGAGAGCTGTTTGATTGGGGTAGCGAAGACATAATTGATTGGGATCTTTGGTATAGTTATTTTGATTTTATAAGGGAACTAGCGGACGTCACGCAGTTTCACCCACGTAGTTCCCGTTCCCGTTCCCGTGGGAATACGGGAATAAAATATAGCCTATGTTCACCGCAAAGAGTGTAGCTTTCAAACAGTGAAAGAATTTCGGTCCAGTAGTTCTGGAGCCTATTCGTTACAAACAAACAAACAAAAACAATAAAAATATTAGTATAGATTTCATGTACCTACCTACTCGTGTTACTAAATTTCGCTCACTCAGCTAACGAGCAAAGAGTTATGGATGAGACTGAAAATAGTCATTAGGGTTCCATACCCATAGGGTAAACATACATACATACATACATATACTCACGCCTTTATCCCCGAAGGGGTAGGCAGAGGCCTATACCGGCCCACATTTCACCGTGTACAATTCGGTCCCACGTAACAGGTGGTGAGCCCATCGCCGTGTTGAAATGGACCGCCAACGTCAGAGCCTCGTCCGTTGTTCAGCAGGTGCACGAGCTTGCACGTGAGGTTGACTTGGGCCCGGAGGTGTTGGTAGGGCCCCACTACACCCATAGGGTAAAAACGGGACCTTATTCATGAGACTTGGCTGTCCGTCTGTATGTTCGTCATGAGGCTGCATCTCAGCAACCGTGATAGCTAGAGAGCTGAAATACAGATGATGTATTTCTGTTGCCGCTAAAACAAAAAATACTGAAATTAGAAAAATAGTACCTAATAATAATTTAGGGAAGCTGCCATCTAACAAAAGTGATCGTTTTCGTTTTATCGTACAGAGCCCTCCTCGCTAGGGCTCTTAAGAGGCATCTAAGCAAACCCTGGCCTTGTCTCTAACTAAGCTGCTATAACTATCATTACCGCATTGCATCATAGACGACCGCTGCCGGGCATAGGCACACACACAAAAAAGCTATAATAACTGTAGGTAGGACATAGAATGTCATGCTTTTTACAGACTGGATTAAAAAAAAAATGTTTGTTGTGCCAAGCCCCTTAAAGCCGAGGCAGCCCGCGGCTTGAACATAAACTATATTGATAAAGCGGAAAGGGCGCCTGTTGTGCCGCGAGCATACCCGCAGGCCACGACATTGTGTTGCGGCCACTCTATTGTGTGTAGAGTACAGTATAATACTACGATATAATTTTTGTTCCTGCAATAACTACAATTTGCTGTACATACGTTTTAAACATCTACTTCAAAAATAAAAGCACTTGGAGATCTCATGGAGAATATAAGACCTATACTTTTACAGGTTCATTTTTAGGGTTCCGTACCCAAAGGGTAAAAAACAGCGACCCTATTCATAAGACTTCGCTGTCCGTCTGTCTGTCTGTCCGTCTGTCCGTCATGTGGCTGTATCTCAGGAACCGTAATAGCAAGGGGCTTCCATACAACAAATGTGATTTTATATCGTTTTTTGGTAAGGAACCCTTCGTACGTGAGTGCGACTCGCACTTGGTTGGTTTTTTTACACCTATTAGTAGCAGGTAAGACTAGACAACGTTGCCTGCTAGTAATTATAAGGAAAATAAATAGTCTACATGTCGGTTGCCATGTAATGTTGCACTAAGTCTGGTACAGAATATTAATTATGAGTTATTTGAATAGAATATGGGATGCTGCAAAATGGAGTTTGCAGAGTGATAATAGGCTATTTACGGTGCTAGTTTACTAGTGTGTATGCGATGGGCGCAAAAACTACTGAACGAATTTTGACGCAATTTTTTTTAGAAAGATTTTGGTGAGCTTCGGTCAAATAAATCGAAAAACTATGGTTAGACTTAAAATCTTACGTTCACAGTCGATCGAAAACGCAATCGGGTAAAGACTGGTAGTGTGTGCCATGCGAAATAAAGGAGAAAACGGACATATATGTATATAAACATAATAGAACAATCAAGGTTGGATTTCCATGCTATCATTATTCTTTTCGCTATAACTTACATCCACGCGAGCGGAACCGCGGCCATTGGCTAGTTTAAAATATTATTGTGAAACCAATTCTATCAGGGATGACAAAAATGAATAATAATAAATATTTGTGGACACTTTCACACAGCATCATCTAGCCCAAATTAAGCTAAAATAAGCTTGTGCTATGGGATCTAGACTATTCTAGACGACTGATAGACATATTTATATATTTCTAAATATATCTACATAGAAAACACCCAACCTCAAACAAGCTTGTTACAATTTGCTTGTTTTGTTTGTCGCTTGTGTACAGTACAAGCTTGTTCATTACTGTGTAGGTCAAAATAAAAGAGTGAAGTAGTTTCAATTCCCCTGGCTGATATCGCTGGCCTACTTTAGCTCCGGGCGCAGCTTCATTCCGGATATATTCTGCCCTCCAGCGAGCCCTGCAGCGTTTTACGTCCTTTGAACATTTATAATCAAATTTACGCGAACAAAATAGTGATGCCAATGTTGGACACAATGTATACTTATGTATATTTATATAGGTATAAACATAATATTGATTTATAGGCAATATATTATTTAGGTCACAGGGTGGGATTGAATGCGGAAGGCGTCCAACCGTGTGTTGTGGCGTAAATTGCGAGAGACATACATTCGCCGGTTGACTGCCATGTTTTGATTTAATCATTGAACTAATCGGAAAATATTATTTTTAAAGACTGTTGATGGCATGTGGAATATAATACGTTCTACTGCAGAGACATTTGGCCTGCACCTCCAGGGGTTTGACTAGTCAGTATTGTGTAAGTGGAATAACACTCGGCGCTGGCTAGCCAGTTCCTTTGCTCGAACTTGGCTTGACACGCTGCCGCGTGTAGATACAGCAAGAGATATCGAACATCGTCCAGAATGGAGGCAGAGTAGAAAAGCCGACCGCGGGTTCCGAAGCGAGAGTTTCGTACGTGTCCGGGACTAAAGCTCAGATGATGATGATCTCCTTGTTGACTAAGTTTTAATGTAGGACATTAGAAATTTGAGTAAACATTCATTGAGAGCAAACGCAATTATTAACTTGGGCTTTTGACAGCTCATAACCGTAGTGGAGAAATTACTTTGTCTGGTGTTGCTCGACACTTACAGAGTCATGCAACCCCTCACCTATCAAAACAAAATAGGTGAATATTTGTACATAAAGTACCTAACCGAGAAGGGCATCCGTCGTCTAGGTCGGCAATGCGTCCGTAGGCTACGGTAATCAACCATCAGGTGGGCCGTAAGCTTGTTTGCTAGCTTAGTAGTATAGAAAAAGGTACTGGAATTCCTCTCGAACTATTTCTGTACCTACTTACTTACCACTAGTTTCTAATAATTCGAAAGTAACCCTGTCTGATTCTTTCATACCACGGAACCAATTCTGATGAAATTAAGACATTATCGCTTCGAAAAAAACACAAAGGTAGGCTACTATTTATCCTGGAAACCAGTTAATGTGGGAAACGGGTACAGAAAAGCTTCACCATGCGAGAGCGGACCCGCTAGCTTTATCTAGTAACTTGCCTAGCTATTTTTATAGTTAACAAGATATAAATACTCGTAACTCTTCTCATTTTTGAGGTTCCATACCCAAAGGAAAAAAAACGGGACCCTATCACTGAGACTTTGCTGTCCATCTGTCTGTCTCTCTGTCTCCAGACTGTATTTCAGGAGCCATGATAGCTATAGAAAAGAAATTTGCACAGAATGATGTACCTATTTCTGTTGCTGCTATAAAAAATACTAAATCCATGATAAGTAAACAAATATTTATGGGGCTCTCTCATACACCAAACATAACGCACTTCGCCGGTTTTTTTTTAGTTCAGTTATCATGCTCAAGTAATTTCTATGCATTTTTGTTATAGAAATAAACAGTTTTTCTGTCTTTCTTTCTTTCATTTAGCCAATGCTTGGTTCAAATTTCTAATTACGGTACTACTGGTATATCTACCTAATTAGTGTGCAGTGCAAACGCAGAGCGCGCGTCGCGCCGCATAAGGTGACATCAAATTGATCACAATGATAGGACACACACTTTGATCAACAAAGGGCACGCAGTATGGTTAGAACGTATTGTTGTACAATGGTACCACGGTAAACAAAGGATTAATTATCCTCTTTGCTCTGGTCGTACGGCACGGCGTTGACGTACAAGTTAATTAAGGATTTGACCACATACTATTTCATATTAAATTTGTCATGTGTCATGATACATTTCCTCGAGTAACGTACACTGTCATCATGGTACTCGAGCGAATCATATGACAAGTAATGCATTACTTACATTAATTTACACATGCCTACTAGAGAGCTGAAATTTTCACAGATAATGTGTTTCTGTTGCCGCTATAACAATGAATACTAAAATCAGAAAAATAAATCATTATTAAGAGTGGCTCCCATACAACAAACGAGATTTTTGGTACGGAACCCTCTGTGCGTGAGTCCGAGGAGTCCGGAGAGACGACGGCCGTCTGAGCATCCAAACCCAAGCGTCAAGAATCATCCGTTGCTCAGAATTCTACAGCTACTAATTAATATAAAAGAAAATGCACTCTCAGACCACTATATTTATTACAGCGGTTAGGTATCCAGTGATATGGTATTTGGGTTGTCGCGGAGCAGGCAAACAGCCTACGGCGTATTTATAATGATACCAGACAGGTAACAGTAGTGGCATGCTTCGTGACGTTACGCCCCCTACCGACTCGCTACTGTAACTACAAGTATACAGTAGCGCGGACTTAATAGCATGATTTCCAACTCGTTTTGCGACCTCTTTGGTGACTGTTCTTAGTATAGATTAATTCTTTTTTTAAATTAGCCTCGGTTTTTTTTATTGATGTAGGTACTAGGTACTTAGTTTTTAAGCAGGAAATTGCAACATAGCTACATATTACGTAAGTATAGGGCTGGAAAGTGAAATAAACGTAGCGTAGGTAATGCTGTATTTCTTGTTATGACACAAACTACACAGAAAGCTCGACTAAAGTTTTCACCGCAATGCTAGAGCGTGAACCCGAATACGCTGCTATTTATAACAATATATTATAATAATAAAAATGAAAAAGATTCATATTTTCGCAAAAAAGTAAATAATAAATAATATTCAAGGACATTTCACACACTTTCACTGTACTTTTTGCACTATTGTAAATTTTATGTTGTTAGTACAATACAGCATATATTCTTAATACATCAATTTACTTAACTCGGACATTATCCGTAAATTCAGAAATCCAAAGAAGAACAAGAACCTTGACAAGACCGGCCAAGTGCGAGTCGGACTCGCACACAGAGGACTTCGTAGCAAAAAACGACAAAAAAATCACGTTCCTAACTTTTTATTTATTTTAATTCAATTCAATTCATCTCTCCGCCTGGGCTGTAAGGTGTGTGAATCCCATGTATGCACCTGCGGTTCCACGGTGGGGGAGGACGGTCACCACGCATTGAGTTGCCGTAGAAGCACAGGTAGGTTTCCGCGTCACCATGCTCTGAATGACATTGTTCGGAGAGCCTTTGTTTCGGCAGATGTCCCGTGCCTTTTGGAGCCACCAGGTCTTAGTAGATAAGACGGCAAGAGACCGGACGGCATGACTTTGGTGCCATGGAAAAACGGTAGGTGCCTCTTGTGGGATGCCACGTGTGTTAGTACCGTCGCCCCTAGTCACCTCGAGTATTTTTCATGAAATTATTCTTTATTCTAAAGGTAAATTAGTGTCGAAATGGCCGCATAAATCTAACTATGGTTCCTTAAAACGAATATGATCAGGATTGATATTTAAATGTAAGTAATTATGGAGAGTCGAGATCCAATCTGTTTGTTTACTACATTGTCTGAATCTGTTGAATTCCACTATATTTGAAGTGTGAGATACACGAACGTAGCCGAAGGTAGCCGAGAGTGTGATTCGTTTTCGTGACAGAATTTCTGGATTCGGTCTCCACGCAAGGCCCGCGATAGAAGCTATGCAATAGCTTAAAAAAAAAATTCAATTGAAATACATTATCTGTGAAAATTACAGCTCTCTAGCTATCAGGGTTCCTGAGATACAGCCTCATGACGGACAGACGACAGACAGATAGGCATACAGACAGACGGACAGCGAAGTTTATAGGTTCCCGTTTTTACCCTTTGGATACGGAACCCTTAAAAAGGAAACTAGGTGGTGGGTACCTTTTTGTAATAAACTAGCGGACGTCACGCGGTTTCACCCGTGTAGTTCCGTTCCCGTGGGAATACGGGAATAAAATATAGCCTATGTTCACCGCAAAGAGTGTAGCTTCCCAACAGTGACAGAATTTTTCAAATCGGTCCAGTAGTTCCGGAGCCTATTCGTTACAAACAAACAAACAAAAAACAAATCTTTCCTCTTTATAATATTAGTATAGATGTTAAAAAGAGGAAAGATTTGTTTCTTTGTTTTTTTTTTGTTTGTTTGTTTGTAACGAATAGGCTCCGAAACTACTGGACCGATTTGAAAAATTCTTTCACTGTTGGAAAGATACACTCTTTGCGGTGAACATAGGCTATATTTAATTCCCGTATTCCCACGGGAACGGGAACTATGCGGGTGAAACCGCGTGACGTACGCTAGTCTATACTTATAATAAAACTGTTGAGGGTCGAGAGTCTGTACATGGAAGATATTTTGAAAATTTTAATTGTAGGGCGTTCTCTAATCGATACTGATGCCGAAAATGTAATTTAATTTTTTCATGTCTGTCTGTCTGTCTGTCTGTCTGTATTCCGAATAAGTATCACGCCAAAACTACTGAATCGATTTGAATGAAACTTGATACAATTATAGCTTATGATCCGAGGAAGGTTCTAGGATACTTTTGATCCCTATATTTTGCGCGGTTCCTTTGGGAGAGGGGATGAAAGACAAAATGGTTTTTTAGATGTAACTTCTCAATGCGTCGTCTGATTTAAAAAATGTTTTTAGTGTTATATAAAGGGAGTACTTTTAGAATTATTTCACACCAGTTTCAATGTAGAGGGTTTTGTTGTTCAGGAATTAGAGACATCTTAACTATCGCAAAATCTAGAATTCAACGGTTCCTTCGAATTTGAGGGTAAATCTAAACTGGCGTGTTGGCTTAATCATTAAAGAGCTTAATGATTAAGGGCAGTTTCATACGCTGCTTGATGAGTCTGATGAAGAAATACACCTCCTTTCATACACCATGTGTGACGTAAACAAAGTTACGAGGGTCAGCTAGTTTATAATAAAGTAACAAGTTATTATTTTTAGTTTTAACTGTTCAGGTTTAATTTATAAGATACTAGCTGACCCGCGCAACTTCGTTTGCGTAATAAATGAAGAACCGCTCGACCGATTTTGTGCAAACTTCACATAAACCATCTACTAAATAGTCCGAACAAAGCCTAAACATTTGGTTTGGATAGGTGAGCCCGTTCTTGAGTTATAAAATTACAACGAAAAGTGGCATTGATTTTTATATATATAGACTAGCTGTTCCTTGCGGCTTCGACCGCGTAGAAGTCGTTATCGCGTAAAATCATAACCCTCCTTTAGCGCAGCCGGTTTAAAAGTAGCCTATGTCCTTCCCAGGGCCTCGAACTAT
Source organism: Miltochrista miniata (assembly GCA_933228765.1). Classification (NCBI taxonomy): domain Eukaryota; kingdom Metazoa; phylum Arthropoda; class Insecta; order Lepidoptera; family Erebidae; genus Miltochrista; species Miltochrista miniata. The sequence goes on from OW121747.1 coordinate 25,758,724, forward strand.
CCCTATACTAAATGTCGCCTCAATCACGAATTTAGGGGTGAAAGCGTAACAGACAGACAGACTCTACAGAGTTACTTTCGCATTTATAATATTAGTAAGATATTTAATTTGAAAAGGAGGCGATGTTCCTTAGACACATTTAATCAAAATCCGACAGTCATTTATTTTCTACATAATTTTAATTAAGGACTTGCAAAATTTTGTGTTTGTTTACCTTTTCCTTAATGGAAAAGGTAAATAAAACAAAAGTTTATCACAATGTTCGCTTAAAAAAACAACATTTCAATTAGGTCTAAAAAGTTCTGAAAAACAAAATATTCGCTTATAAAAACAACGTTTCAATTATCTAAAAAGCTCTGAAAAGTAAATAAAAGAAGGGTAGAAGTAGAGAAATGAAAGTGAATAAAACTCGTTATCTCTTCACAAAACATAAGTCTGGAACGTGAATAGGGTGTAAGGTGTGAAACCACTGAGATAGGCCACCAGACGACTGCGGCACAGATGCATTCTAAAGATAAAAAATAATTGAAGTCGGACTTGGTCCGGTGAATAGCCCCCAGCTTGTACACTACACGACATCGCAAATGTCACTTTTTCCTTGTAATTTCTTGCTCAGTTTTGTCCCGGCTATATCCAGCATTAATAATAATAAGCCTGTACTCGTTGCCTACTAGTTAGTTCTAATCGCAAGCTTATTCTAACCCTCCAGCGATGTAGTTGGCGACATTATTACAAGACCATGTTCTATTTTCAGAAGTAAGAAACGGATATTTTACTTGTTTCTTAGTATTTTCTTGATGGGCAGTAGTGTGTGAAGGATGCCGTGGGAGCGGAGTCAGTGGGTCGCATCTCGTGGGATGCTCTCACGCTGACGAATCGGTAAATCTCACGTCTCTATTGCACTTTTACATTTTGAAGCTTCATCGAAAAAGGTACCTGAGGCTTATTGCTACGCGTTCCCTTCTTATATACATTGAAGTACGGACACAGTTAAATACACTGCAAATATTTGGCTTACCTACACCAAATTTTTGAAACTTAGTAATTTTTTACTGCGTGTTCAGTGTCGAATATTCTTACTTTGACACTAAGTTGAAACATTAGTTCGGCTCGATTGCTAAGCGTGGTTGGCAAAACTACCAACTATTTATTTTATTAATACCATTATAATGCTGAAGAGTTGTTTGTTTTAAGGGTTTCGTAGCCAAATGGCAAAAACGGAACCCTTATAGATTCGTCATGTCTGTCTGCCTGTCCGTCCGTGTGTCACAGCCACTTTTCTCCGAAACTATAAGGCCTATGCTATTGAAACTTGTATTCTGTGAACCGCATTAAGATTCTTTTAAAAAACCAAAAAAAGCAGTAAATTTTGGGGGTCCCCATACTCAGAACTGAAACTCAAAATTTTTTTTTCATCAATACCATACATGTGGGGTATCTATAGATAGGTCTTCAAAAATGCTATTGAGGATTGTAACATTATTTTTTTCTAAAGTGAATAGTTTGCGCAAGAGACACTTCCAAAGCGGAAAAATGTGTGTGTCCCGTCCCCCCTCTAACTTCTAAACTAAGAGAATGATAAGTCTAAAAAGAATACATGATGTACATTGCTATAAAAACTAGCAACGAAAATTAGTTTGAACGAGATAGAGCTGGTAGTTTTTTTTTAATACGTCATAAACCGCAATTTTCGGTTAGAAAAATCACTACCACTGCGAACGTGTTAAAACATCAATCAAAGTTACAACGAACTATAAGAACTTTAATATTATGTTACTTACTGCTACGAAACCCTTCATGGGCGAGTCCAACTCTTCTCGGTTCTAATGTTAATTCAGCAAGTAGGTACGTCAACTCGTAGGTTGAATTTCAAAAAAATATTTACAGCTCGATAGACCATTTATCGAAAAATACTATCTATAGTAATATCATCACGCTACGCGGAGCAGTAAAAGAGTTCTCAAACTGATTCTTTTTGAGAGCTTCCGTTACTTGTGTTTTTTGCACAGAAGGGTTTGTTTGCTTTCGGGACTTGCGCTGGGATGATGATAACATACGTGCGTTAACAAATTCAAGGCAATTAATATCGTGCTTAAAGCTATGTAGATACAGATTATAACAATACAATACATGTTTTTAGTAACGAGCTCCAATTTAGGTATATAAAACACCCAAGGCGTCACGCCGCAGGCAACACGAACATCTGATGGATTCACGAAACGGGTCCACAGATGCCTTTAGGCCTCCGCTTGCTCGATAGCCTTCAGGCTATAATATCCATAGTAATATTATAAATGCGAATGTACTTATCCCTGTTTATTTGTTACTTTTTCTCGGCTGACTGAAATTGGGAAAGATCGCAGGAGATGTCTTACGCAGTCTTTGTCTCAAACGTCATTTTGAAGAGGCAACGTGCGATGACGCTATGTCTGTGGTATGACGTGGTAGTGGACTATATACGATTGTCATGAAATGAAATTTGGTAGCTTATTTTTGTAAGCTTTTTAAAATCTCTGATATGAATGAAACGTACTGAAAATCGTAGTTACAACTACAATGCAATATTCCAATAGATACAGAATCGTTCCCCAAAGAGTCGAACCGAGCACTACTTATAAACCAAACCGGGTAGTAATATCTCTTGGTTACAGGACATTAAAATTTGTTCTGTAAACCTATTCTTAAACTGCTGAACAAATTACCTCAAATTTGTCATATGAATAGATAGATAGTTTATACGCAACTTATTAAAAACTATAAAAGTATGTCGCGAATGAAAACGCGGGGCATTAAAGGGTTTAGTCATAAGCATAGAAAGAACGAACGAAAAAAAAATTGGAGAAGAAAGAACTATGTATATATGTAGGTACTTATAGTAAATCCTAAATTCAACCAGCAATATTGAAATTGCACATTATTGGGGCGACAGGGTGCACACTGCACACTGCACAACCACCGCCGACGGCTCGGTTAGCGTTCAATTTTCTAGTCAATAAATATAACATATTTACATTCTATCATTTATGGCTATGCAGCTATGACAAAGTTAGTAATAATTCAATAACAAATCCTACCACATTTTAACCACTACGTAATTTGAAAATCAGTCAATTTATAGAATCTAGGTTTGGTTTTACTAAGGAAATCTGCTTTTTTCGTTGCCACATTGATAAGATATAAATAAGATCATCCTAAAAGAATATAGGTATTATTTAAAAAAAAAACAATCAAACAGAAGCTCATCGTTTGTATTTACTAATATATATTTATCTTTTCAGTTTTGCCTACAAGATGCTCCCTATAAAGCCCAGTAGCCCACAACCAGAAGAGGGGCCAATGGAGAAGAAGCTGATAGCCGGCATACCTCGCGTAGCTCCCACTACAAAGTTCAATGCTCCAGTACATATCGACGTAGGCGGCACTATTTATACATCCTCGTTGGAGACTTTGACGGCGTACGTATTGATTATTGTTAATTTAGACCTTTGTTTCATCCGTGTAGCATCGGGTAGTGAGGGACTACACTAACTCCGGATGACATTTTAATACATATATATAAGTTATGTGTCACAATGTTTTGTCCGGGATGAACTCTCTAAACTATTAAACCGATTTTAACTAAATTTGCACACTGTGTCACAGATTACTAAATAGTTACTACGCTGTGTGCAGTTTGATCTCTGATATCTGTAGTGCAGCTTCTCAAAATTCCAAGAGTCAAAGAATTCAATGCATATAGACAAACATACATTTTAAATACAAATACAGGATTCTTAGGCCTGCTGATATTTCTATTTCGCAGTAAGGTTGCACATATGTAGTTCCTTGCTCACAAGTTTTCACAGTAATATTGAATTGCTTCAATTCATTTCTTTACCACGTACAAAATACATTTATTGGTAATAACATTTTCTCTGAGCCTAATAGTCTAGATTGGAACTTGCAAAAGAAAGTTGTAGAAGCTGACTACACGAAAGCTACGTATTAGTGATTTACTTCAACCTTTTTACGTTACCTATATACGATGTTGGAAATATATTTTTTTTTACATTGGCAATGCCGCATGTACCTATTTGGGATAGCTACCTAAGTAGATAAGTAGATTGTAAGTATCTTTCGTACCTACATATCTACTATAGTTTTCCTTAAGTTATATAGTTTTATAAAGTTTGGGATTTAAATTCATCCGAATTTATTGTTTTTCTATTATTTCATTAATAGCATTGTCCTCAAGGATTCTTCCATAAAGTTCTTACCTACTTGATAATCTCTAATCCCTTAGTTTACTCCCTTAGGCTTAAATTAGAAATTAGTGTCCGACCGAAACTGGTTTTCCGGCCGAAACCGAAACCGAAACCGAACTTTCGGCCCCAGGGTCAGTTTCGGCCGAAACCGAAACCGAAACCGAAACTCACGTGTTCATATTGAAAAAAAAAACAGTCAAGTGCGAGTTGGATTCGGAAAAATTGGGCACAAAAATTACGTTAGTTGTGTGGATGCTTTTTTCTGATTTTAGTAGATATTTTTTGTTATCGGCATCAGAACAGGGTGAGGTGGTGGTGGCAGTGTCTCTTGACGTCGCTAACGCTTTCAGCACCTTGCCCTGGAGCTGCGTTTGGGAGGCGCTTATTTCCCATGGAATGCCTCCTACCTCCGTCGAATTGTCGGGGCCTATCTTTCCGAGAGGGCCATAACTTACCCGAGCTGGCTAGGGCTGGGTTCGCGAGATGTGTCGTTCGGTGTTCCATAGGGATCGGTCTTAGGACCGCTTCTGTGGAACATCGGTTACGATTGGGTGCTGCGTGGTCCGTTGCTCAGAGGTGTCGGCATAATGTGTTACGTGCGTAACATGTTACGACGACACCCTTATTACAGCGCGAGGAGCAACGCACCGAGACGCAGCCCTGAGGCCACCTGCGGGATCCAGCTTACATATAGGGTGAGTCAGCATCGGCATCGAGCTCTTGATGACGTATCTAGGGCTCGTACTCGATAGCTGGTGGAACTTCAGATACCACTTCCGAAGTTTGGTCTATAGCTGAGGGAGGGGGCATCAGCCGCACTCTCGCAGTTGTTTCCCAATCAAGAGACCCAACGCTTCCTGCAGGAGACTTTACCTTGGGATCGTGCGGAGCATGACCCTATACGGGGCCCCCGTGTAGGCGGAGATCCTGATGGCCAGCAATGCGGCTAGATTGCTTAGCCCGCAGTAGTACCCGTGTCAGGGTGATAAGGAGATACCGCACGATCTCAGTTGAGGCGGCATGTCTTCTAGCCGGGACCCCTGTATGGGACCTGGAAGCAAGGGCACTTGCATCATTGTTTAAAATGGCGCAAGGAGGCGCTGGAGCGGGGCTATAGACCTCTTTCTGTGAGCAGGTCATGCTCGTAAAAGAGACAGCGGGGAGGAAGCGGGAAAGAACTCTGCCTCCCGAGCACTCCAGAACCGGGAGCCTGAGGACGGTATCGGGGCTTCTTACCGTTTTTACAGAAGCAGGCCTTAGACGATAGCATGACGTGAGAGATTCATCTACGCCCCGCTCAAGAAGCGGGATAACAACTGAACAACCCCCCAAAGACGCGGCCGCAGTATGCCCCATTCCAAGGGATACGCGTGGTTTTTAGTCGGTAGGACTACTGTACAGTGAAAATTTTAGGCCCATATTTAGCACGGTTCCAGCGATTCAACCTCGGCTAGGCCTCATGTCTCGTTAATAGGCTTTAACCCCTCCGTGTGTGAGTTAGACTCGCACTTGGCCGGTTATTTTTTCAATAGGTGCAACAAGTTCCACCAAGTGCCATCAATCAACTGTATCAATCAACGTTATAAATCTTCTCAAGTGTTCATTTTAGAAATATCTCCACCTAAAGATGAGTTTCTTTCTTTTACGTGTGGAATTACTCATAGATGCTATTGCGAACTCCCACGACTAAAACAACACGGTGCCCTGCTAGTCCTGCTACTAGCTCTTGGCTGGTTTTGGTTACATTCTAGAAGTATTTAACTACATTTGATTACATTTTTGAAGCGCTCGTGGCCCCGCGGACTCAGTGTTCTGTAAACGATCACTGCAGTAAGCAACATTTACTATGGCCGGATATGGATGGGTGACCACCACGTGGACCACTTTGTGACATTTATTTATGAGCGTTTCCGTGCTTCGGAAGGCACGATAAGCCGTTGGTCCCGGTTGTCAGTAAAATGACAGTCGTTAAGCCAAGTTGAAGGCCTTACGGGCGGCTTGAAAATTTTTTAACTGTGGGTCGTCACAACCTGCGCCTAGGTCGGCAGCGCGTGTGTAGCGCCTCTGGTGTTGCAAACGTCTATAGGCTACGGTTACCAACCTTCCGGTGGGCCGTAAGCTTGTCTGCCACCTAAGTAGTATAAAAAAAAAAAAAAAAGTATATAACTAAAACTGGACAACAGTGAGCCGGACTAGCGCGCGTAGGGTTCCGTACAAGAAAATCTGCAAAAAATCACGTATGTTGTTTGGGAGACCCCCTTTAATATTATTAATTTGTCTATTTTTATTATTTGTAGCTATAGCAGCAACAGAAATACATCATCTATAAAATTTTAACTGTCTTATCACGGTGCATGAGTCTGCTGACAGACAACCAACGAAGTCAACGGAACTGACAACAAAGGGGTAGGGTTATGTAATGTCCTAGATCACCTTATTAGGATTCCGTAAAAATTGTATTATTATAACTATTGATTGAAAGTTCTTTGTAAACCTGTAAATCTTCGGTTAGTAAAATATAAATATTAACTGGTTGGGCTGACCCTAACAACGTCTCAAGCAGAGCTAGGCACTCAAAATTCATGAACACGTGAGTTTCGGCCCGGCCGAAAGTTTCGGCCCATTTTGGCCGAAACCGAAACTGCGGCCGAAACTCGATTTTTTGGCCGAAACTGGCCGAAACCGAAACCGAAACCGAAACTTCGGTCGGTCACTATTAGAAATATCCTTTCTAAAGCTGAGCGCACATTGGTGACAAGACTTTGTCGAAATTCAAACAACAAAAACAAAAATCTTCACAAACTTTCACAAATATCCCTGAAGAGGTAGGAAGAGGTATAATTATATGCCCGTATGATGTACATATTGAATTATAAAAGACTGCATTCTTAGAAGCTTCCATTCCAAGAAGTATTAAAAACAACATTTGGTTGAGGTTCTACCAATTCATTTACTTCCATTTAATTTCTATACATTGGCAGCATTATAATTAAATACATAGGTACTTACATCAATATTTTATATTATATAATATCGGTTATATACGTGCATAAGCCTGTTTTATCTCGGCTCAGCGTGTTATTTCTCTGTGAGAGCGTACATCGCACGGAGCGCCAGCGGCCATGCCCGGGGCCCTGCGGGTTATACCACGCTCCGCACAATCACTCCCAACATCAACCCCCCTTCGGCTTTTTCTTTTAATCAATTCCCTGGAGGGCACAGAAATGAATGTATGGTTTCTTCGAATAATCGATGTTATTATAATAAAATTTCGTAATTATTCGATATTCGAACAACAAAACGACAAAACGCATAGTCACATAAATTCTGTTGGGAGTCCTGGGACATCCTTCCGAGGGCTTACCCGGGGCTCACAACCATAGGTCGTTGGGCGTTATGTGAGTTTTTTTAGTCGGTAGGAGTCCGGCATAACATCCATGAGGACTTTTCTTTGACTTTGACTTTAAAAATTTCTTCTTCGCACGAGTCTGTAGGTAAAGTTCAAATAAGTATTATACTTTTGAATAGATTATTTTAACCTAACCGATATTATAAATCTAAGATTTTTTTTATCATTTTCTCATATTGTCAGGAACGCGGGTGGAGTCAGTGGCGCCATCTTGTAAATTATAAAATGTAATTACCCCAACTCAGCATTAAATTCGCTAATAGAATGTCTTGACTCTAGACACAGAATATCTAATTGCTCTGAACCATCCATTTCTTTTTCAAACTCGTTTCTAAGTGATTACTTGTTTAATCTCACCCAGTACACCCATAACTGTAGATATAGCTAGAGTAGAATATTTTCCGTACCTCATTGGAGTATTAAATATTTGATGGGTCCTAGATAGCTAGCGACTAATTCTTCGGCCGGCCGGCGGCAATATGCCGTAAGGCATGTGTGACTGCATCATGAAAGAGGTTGATTTGGGCCCTGGGGAACTTGGAGTTCTCTTTTATAGAAAGGGTTTTTTTTGTTTTACACAACAAAACTTATATTCAAAAGCAATGTTTAGTATGTGCAGGTTCTTTATTTTCTCAACCGGGTACGTTAAAAACAATATATTCACAAAACGGATTCTTACAATAGTTGGTATACCTAAAATGTAGAGTTAATTAAGTACCTGGCGAGGTAGTGATGGCGCCGTCTCTTGACGGGAGCTGCGTTAGGGAGGCGCTCATTTATCTTGGAGTGCCTACCTACCTTCGTCGAATTGTCAAGGCTTATCTTTCCGACTGTGCCATAACTTATCCGGTTATACTGTGCCCGAGCTGGCTGAGGCCAGGTCGGTAGAAGTACAGTGGGGTGTTCCACAGGGATCGGTCCTAGGACCACTTCTGTGGAACATCGGTTACATTGGGGGCTGCGTGGTTCGTAGCTCGAGGTGTAGGCGTAACGTGTTACGCTTACGACTCCCTCGTTACGGTGCGAGAAGCAACGCACCAAGATGCAGCCCTAAAGACCACGGCAGGTGTTGCTCAAGCTGTGGGTCGCATACGGCGGCTGGGTCTGGAGTTTGCCCTTCACAAATCCAAGGCTCTGGGTTTCCACGGACCTCGGAAGGAGCCGCCTACTGGATCCAGCATACAAGTAGGGATCGTTAACATCGGCATTGAGCCCTCGATGAATATCTGGAGCCCGTACTTGATAGCTAATGGAACTTCGGACACCATTTCCGAAATTCGGTACCAAAACTGAGGGGGACAACAGCTATACTCTCGCGGTTATTGCCCAATTTTTGGGGACCCAACGCTCCCTTCAGTAGACTGTACCTTCGAATCGTGCGGAGCATGGCTTTATACGGAATATCCTGACAGGCTGACCAAAACGTGATGGCAGTCAGGGTGTTAAGAGAATGCCGCACGATCTCCGTTGAGGTGGCATGCCTCCTAGCCGGAACCACTCCAAGGGACCTGGAAGAGAGGGCCCTTGCGTCATTGTTCAAATGGCGCAAGGAGGCTCTAGAGTGGGGCCATAGGCCTGCGCCCCGAGAAATCGAGGCTCAGCGGTCCCAGCTCTACCAGGAAATCATAAAGACTTGGAAGGTGCGACTTGAGCAACCACTGTGGGAAAACGTCACAATCGGGGCAATCAGACCGGTTATAAAGAAGTGGCTGAAGGGGAGCCATTGCAACCTCTCCTACTGGTTGTCACAGTTAATTACCGGGCACGGGTGCTTTGGTAAACATCTGTGGCGAATACATCGGCAGATCGCGTGGACTCAGCGTTTCACACATTAGTGCAGTGCACAGTGTGGCCGCAATAGCGCCACGTTCTAGTGACAAGCCTGAACGTGGACATTATCGCACAGGAGACTATGGTGCGGGCCATGATGTCGAGTGGAGTAAGCGGGACGTAATCGGGATACTGATGATCTGATGATGATTGATCCTGGGACATCCTTCCGAGGGCTTACCTGGGGCTCTCGACCCTAGGCCATTATATACTATATACCTATCTAATAAGTTATGTAAGTGGCTGCATCCAATCGATAAGTATAATATCAAGCGAAATCATTAGGTACAATTAATTTGCATTGTGAGTGTTGTTATAGAATTACCTTGCCCATGCGACCTCAACCCACTGATCTGTATTACCTCAACCTCAAATCAGCCAACACAACATCATGGAGATGAAATACAACACGTCATATTCTTTACTTACAGTTACCCGGAGTCTCGTCTCAGCAAGATGTTCAATGGTACAATACCCATCGTCCTCGACACCCTCAAGCAGCATTACTTCATAGATCGAGACGGTGGCATGTTCCGACACATTCTCAACTTTCTACGCAACAAGAAGCTACTCCTGCCGATGGAGTTCCCCTATTTGGAACTCCTGCTGCATGAAGCTCATTATTTCGAACTGGATCGTAAGTATTGTTACTAACTACCAATATGATAATAAATTGACATGCTGTCGAAACGAAACCTTCTCCCATTTTTAGTGTTTTAAATAAATTATGTTAAGTAGCATTTTTATGGATTTAGCTTTAAAAGGATTATCGAATCTAAGAAACTTTTATTTTATTAGACCAATTTGAAAATCTATAGGTACTTTCTAATTTAAAGTACTATTTTATTCAATAAACTAATTGTTGTTATTATACTATCTGATATCTGTGCACTATATTAAGGATGTAAAACGCAACGGAAACCCTTCCAGACTTTTATTTGATGAAAAAGCTGAAATATAACAGAAAATGTAGCTTTCACTCAGAATTATCAAGAGCAATCTAGATTTTTCCTTGTTTATGCTTGATTATATTTATGTATCTATATACATAAATATAATCAAGCATTTTACCCGAATGGGAAAGGCATACGACGACGCGCCCGCACTATTTGTCAATTGTGTAAATGCATTAAAATAAATCAAGTTTTGAGTTTTATTTATTACATTTTAATGTTTATTTCACTACTAGCTGATACGCGCGGTTTCAAATGCGTGAAATTTGGTTCCCGTTCCCGCTTCCCGTGGGAACATTTTCCAGCGATAAAAAGTAGCCTATGTGTTATTCCAGACTATACTCTATCCCTGTGCCACATTTCAGCCAGATCCATTCAGCCGTTAGAGCGTGATTGAGTAACAAACATCCAAATATCCAAACATCTTCACAAACTTTCACATTTATAATATTAGTAGGATTTAGAACAATATTTAATAGCTTGCGTTGAATAAGTAATTAATACAAAGTATATTTTTACATTATTACTATCTAAACTAAACCTAAGTAAGGCTTGCGCGGCATTGTGCCTAAAAGACTATAACAGCATTCCCCCTTTGAATAGCAAAACCTATAACAAGTTTTAATATGTTATTTTACTAAAAGCTCTTCTTTAAAGCTCTCGTGACTTCTGTTTGACGTGGCGCCATCTGTTGCTTAAGCTATGAAATATGGTTGTTCTTACACAAGGATAGTAGTTTCCAAATTAGCGAGGTTCAAGTTCTAACTGGTGTGCAAGTAGCTCCATCTATATTTTTTTAGTTTTATCACTGGCGATTAGTAATTATCTTAGAATAGTGTAAAAAAAAAACTTAAGCGTCTCGTTAATTGAACTTTCGCTTGAGATTTCCTCAGCATATGAAAGTAGTTTTCATGAATCATCATCGGTGTAACTCCTACCATGCCTACTCAGTGATCTTTATGAATGGTTAAATACTTAATAAACATTTTGTAAAATTGCCTAAGCTGTTCTATATTCAGACATGATCATATTTAAATAATAAATAACAATGAAATACAATGTTTTACAGATATGGTGTTCGCCCTGACTAAGATGAAGAGCGAGCGTGAGGACTCAAAGCAGGACCGGGAATGGCTCAGCCAGGCCACTGAGCGTCTGAAGCAGGAGGCCGAACTCCTCATGCAGGAGCGAGATAGATTGCAGCAGGGCTGGTCATGAACAACGGTATGTATTAGCCTATGAAATAATTTTCATGAAATGGAGTTTGAGATTAATGACTGTAAAATGTTAAGTACTTACTTTTTTTTTAAAAATGATTTATTCTTGTTTTCAAAATGGCTTGAGAAAAATATTTTTTTCACATAAAATTTATGATTTACTTAGTAGGTATACCTACATATTCACCTTTTCAAAATTATCTCTAAAACGAATATTGTTTAAAAAAACTAATTGACTATGACCACGTGGTCATGCCGAGTTAAAATGTTTTCTCCGGTCTAAAATCGACTAAGTAGATACGTAATTTAAAGGAGGTTCTAAATTCCCTCAGAAAAAGCAGTTACTTTGGTGATTTGCTTTTAGTAAATTACTTCAGCTTCTTGTGTACTATTCTTTGAAATATTACCCAAGAGACATACTTAGGCTATTATTCTGTTGATATCGAAGGCGAATTATCTGCTTCTTTCAGACCTGCTCTTCAGATGCTTCTACCAGTGGGTCGGGCAGCGGTTCTACTGGAGTCAAGAAACGTCGCATTTAAATCGCTTGTCTATAAAACGAGACATTCCAAAGTCGTTTAGTTTAAGTCTTAAAATTCCTTCTTGAGTTTAAGTTATTAAATTTACATCACAGCTTTTTAATGAATGGCGAGAAGCACTACCTACTTTAACGACGATGCAGCGTTAGGTCTGCAGTAACGTTAATGTGATTTGGTGGATTTTGTCAATATTAGAAACCTAGTGGTAGATACATATGGAGTCCACGCAATGCCTGATAGAATATAAACTTAATTTGGCTTTGAAAAAGCGGTTTATTATATAGATACAAAAACACTTTATTTAAGAAATGTTTTAGCGTTCCTGTTTAGTCTGACAAAATTTTATACATAACTAAAATCTGGAATAAAATCTAAGAAGGTTATGATATAGGTATATATATATGCATTTTCTGGTGAATCTCGTCATTTACTTGTTGTTATATTTTATTCGAAAGCATGTTAGTCAAAATATGTTGATTTTATCTATAAGGTGCGAAAATTTGGTACCGAGACGAGTGATGGTATCTCATTTTCGTACTCACTATTAATTGTAAGATCTTTCATTAGTATCGTAGAGTAATTATTTCATTATATCTGCCTGTTTATCTATAGTTGTTAATCAACGAGATGTTGATTGTTAATCTTCAATAACTCGCATAGCTACAACTTGACGTTTTAGACAAGTAAAAAAAGATTAGTTAGTTTAGCTACGTTCATAAACTTTCTGACGCATTTAAACGTTTTCAAATTGATTCTTGATCTTTTTATACGTAAGTATTACACAGTTTTATACTGTGTAATACCCTTATCGTGAACGTCAATATAAAAAATAATGACTCACTTAATCTGTTCCGGATTCTGTAAATACAAATTATGCTGTAGAAAATATTCAGGTAGGTATATTAAATTACGCACTAAGTTCATTATCTATACTTATAATAAAACTGTAGAGGGTCGGGAGTCTGTACATGGAAGATATTTTGAAAATTTTAAGTGTAGGGCGTTCTCTAATCGATACTGAAGCCGAAAATGTAATTTAAAATTTTCATGTCTGTCTGTCTGTCTGTCTGTCTGTCTGTCTGTCTGTATCCCGACTAAGTATCACGCCGAAACTACTGAACCGATTTGAATGATACTTTGTACGATGTAAGCTTTTAGTCCGAGGAAGGTTCTTAGATACTTTTGATCCCGATATTTTGCGCGGTTCCTTCAGGAGAGGGGATGAAAGGCAAAATAGGTTTTTAGCTATAATTTCTCACTGCATGGTTCGATTTCAAATATTTGTTTGGTGTCTGAAAGGGAGTACTTTAAGCATTATTTCATACAATTTTCAATATTGAGGGTTATATAGTTGAGAAATTAGGGGCATCTCAACTTTCGGTAAATCTAGAATTCAACGTTTCTTTTGAAAGTGAGTCTAAACGGGCGTGTTGGCTTAATCATAAAAGAGCTTAATGATTAAGGCTATTGTAAAATAATTCAGTCCGCGCCGAAGGCGTGGACTGAATTGTTTTAGAATCGACTTAATCTTTAAGCTCTTTTATGATTAAGCAAACAGGGCCGTTTCACACGCTGCTTGATGAGTCTCATTAAGAAGTACCCCTCCATTCGTACACCTTATGTGACGTAAACGAAGTTGCGAGGGTCAGCTAGTTCAAAATATAAATGTATTAAGATTGCATTTAATTGTATTCATGCTGTTGTAAGTAGCTAGCAAGTACGTTGATGCTGCCAATTTTAGCTATCATGCTATTATTCTAAGGCGTAAAGCACACTGATTTGGCGTCTGATATGGCAAGGACATGACGCGCACATCATTCTGTTTCTATGAAATACGGTACCTACCAAATACATCATATATTTGGTAGGTACCGTATATCAATAGCGTCATTATAATATAATAAACGGGCGCGACCCCGCGGAAGCCGAAATGGCATACTATAGTGCGTAAGATAAGGGTCGTTGAATTTGTTCAAGGATGATCTTATTGCCGTTTACATGGTAGTTTTTCATTTAAAGAAAATGATGTCCGTGCCGGGTCCTTACCAGACGCCAAGTATGCTTTGCCCTTAAGGTTAATTGACAGTTTCAAGACCATGCTTACTTGATTTAACCGCAAGTTAACGAGTTGGCCTAAAGACCCTAAAGTCTCACTAGGTTTTATATTATTAGTTATATAAATACGTACTGTTATAGTACTTCGTTATTATAAGAACTCGATAACATCAGAAACTAAAAAAAACCTTACTTCGTTAAATTGGTGATACACCGAACATGGTGTAGGCAAACACTTGAAAATACAAAATAAACATGTCTTTTTCTTCTAAAAATTTCACGTAGATTGTGCGGCTGAACACACATAAAATAGAGACACGACTGTTTATGTATGAACCTTGCTTTACATTAAAAATTCAATAGGTTCGATTTTCGGCGTATACATATATCGGCTGTCGATAATCGGACGTGAGCGTACACCGTAAAAATCTTTTGTCTGAAAGACGTCTCCTTTGCAGTATTCGCAGTTTTATAGATTTAGTGAAGCGGTAGTCGGTCTTAAGACGGTCTTGTCGCCAATGTGCGCTCTGCCTAACAAGATATACCTTGATGTAAGTGGAATATTTAAGTATAGGGGAAACTGGGGATACTTGATCCCTACGGGAGACTAGGTACACACGATTTACAGAACCTGTATAAGTCTTATTTAGTTATATAGTGGCAATATCGATTGTATATGGTACACGATAACTTTTTAAAGATGATAAACCTATCATATTTAACACTTTGACAAATGGCGGGCGAGTAATTAATTGTTGCGGCACAAAGAAAATTTTGGTGAGTTTTTATTGTGACTAAACATTTATTTAATATAGGACTTTTAAGTGTGTATGCATTTAATACGAGCCATTATCTATATTATTAGCCATTCTTTACGTAATAAAGTGGTAATATTAATAACATTTGAAAATATTTTTGTTTATAACCTCAAATAGCTCAGGGTATAGATACTTGGTACACTTTATTATAGGAGATTTGATCCACCTGGCTCAAGTGTCCCCTACATTTTTTTTCAATTCATTGCAGAACAATATGCCAAGAGCCTAAAAAACCAGGGGAGGTGCCTGAAAAATGGTGCCAGGGAACGAAAATAAAGCTAGTCCATGCCCTTAAAGTGCAATTGAACGAGCTATGCTATGGACGTCTCTGAGGGATAAAATCTGGAACGATGTTCTCCGTTAGAGAACCAGAGTGGTCGACATAGCTCGCAGAAGAATGCATCTTGAAATGGCAGTGGGCTGGCCACATCTCTGTAGGAGAACCGATGCCGATGGTCGGTGGAGCAGACGAGTTGTGGAGTGGCCTGCTGTTAAAATTTTTCAAGCCGCTTAAAAAGGCTTTCAACTTGGCTTAACGACTGCCATTTTACTGGTAACCGGGATCAACGGCTTAACGTGCCTTCCGAAGCACGGAAACGCTCAAATAAATGTCACAAAGTGATCACATGGATGGTCACCCATCCAAGGACTGGCTCTTAGTGAAAGTCGCTTACTGCAGTTATCGTTTACAGAACACTGAAACCGCGGGGCCACGAGCGTTACTAATACATAGAATATATTATATAATCTGTGCTAATACATAAACCGTGATATAGATATATGAAGAAATATGTGATTTCGAAAATGAATAATGACATTTTTTATTTAACTCCTTAGTAATGGTATCATGTGACCCTAAACATGGGAGACTTGATCCCCCAGGATCAAGTCACCCAGAGCGGGGGGATCAAGTCTTACGTATATACGGGACACATGGTACGAATCCTTATTATTGATTTTAGTCTAATAACTACTAAATTTAGATATTCATATTTTTGGCTCTAACAGAAGTTATAAGCAAATAAATTTCACGTATTTTAGTACTAACGGTTTTTTAAACGGATACTCAATATAGAAATTAGGGATAAAAAACAAAAGGGGGGGATCAAGTGTCCCCAGTTTCCCTTACTCTAAGTTATATTGGATCTCTTATTTCGTAAGTAATTTCTTATTTCGCGATAGATAATGATGTATTAAAAAAAGTGAGATTGTGACTGACTCAGTCACGTTTCTTACTTAGTTATTTTCTATTTGAAGTGTGTATCGTTGTGGTCAATGTATATTTCTGAACTGTTATGGCAATGTATATCGGAAAAATAATTTAGTTAACTGTAGAAATAAGATTTGTTTTGATATATTAAGATTTGAAAATTATTAGAATAGATTTAGGTATTATAAAAAGCATAGTAGGTACTTGTGAACTGGTATAATTGCTTTTCATTATTCTGTTAGCAGTTTTTTTATTGATTGAATATATTTTGAAAGCAATTAGTGTGCTAACTTTCTTTTACACTATTTGTAATGTGAAAACAGACAACTTGATTCAAAGTCAGACAGTACCATTGCCTCAACCTGGGCAATACTCTTCGAAATATGCTACCACTGAAACAACTGGCATGCTGGCTGCGCTTGGAGTTTGGCTAACGATTGACTTACCGACTGATGAAAAAGCGACTTTTTAAACAGCTTGAGACAGACAATTTACAATGCAGTGTGTAGGAATATTTAATGTATCCTAGCATCTAAGGCTATATGTTTCTGTTTTATTTGTGATTCAATCTTTAACTTGTATCGGTGTCGTAGTATCATGTAGGTATTTATACCAAATGTGAAATAAAACTCTGATGTTGTATTTTTGTCTTTATTTACTACCCATAAAATACAATTATTTATGAAACAGTGGATTTGATTCTTATATATGTAGCGAAATACATAAATAAAAAAAAGCACATTAATGTAATAGTTGCACATAAAAAATTATATAACACTAAACATAATTTGGACCCTGAACGGGTTTTTAGAAAATACAATTTTTATTGGCTCCTGACCTTAGTGGTCTTAGCCATACTGGTCTACTACTTGGGGCATCTGAAGACAAATAAACAAGGGTTCCGTGCAAATGCACACCCCGGGTATCACAAGGGATACTCTAGAATTAACCTTGCCAATCAAAGAGGAACGATAAATTCTAAGATTGTTCTAATTCATTCAAATACGGAAGTTTGGTTACAAACAAAAGAAGTGGCATAGCGTTGGTAAGGAAAGGCTTTATTATTTTGTGTGGGAAGCGCTCGACTAAAACGACAGTTTCCCTACCACTGCCTACGGTCGGGAGCCTCGGGTAAGCCCTCGGAAAGATGTTCCAGGATCACCCACAGACTAGCTACTGGATACTACAGTGGGTTCTATGGGTTCGAGTAGAACCCATAGATTAGGCCGCGGTAGTATCTAAAGTATTCCGCGTCTTTGGGGGATTGGCTCAGGTGTGAGAATATCCACGTCCAGACTTGCCACGAGAACCTGTCGGTGCTGAGCACTCTACTAATATATGTAGCGTTGTGTCCACGCTGCGTTCCTCGCAACGCTGGTACTCGGCCGTGGTCTCTCGGTGTATTCACCACAGATACTTACCGAAACACCCGTGCCCAGTAAATATCTGTGGTAAGGGTGGAGAGGTTGCCGTGGCTCCTCTCCAGCCACTCGTCCATGACCCGCGCTCCGATTGTGGCGTTTCCTCACCTTGCTTGTAAAGAAACACTGTTCAAATAAATCACCTCAAAAGTCATACTCAGTTTTCATAGCTTCCGGTGATTGGACCCTACTTATAACTACGGAACATAGTTGACGGTGGAAGGTGAACGTTTATGTGCATAAAAAGGTGGCCACCCTAAATCTACAAATTGGGTCGCAAATTCCAGACGTTAGCATTGCCCAATTGGTTTTATGAATTGCAGAATGAGACATGGTTGTGTATGTCCCTAAGGACTGAAAAAGTAAGTAAAAAAAAATAAAAAAATATTCTCGGACATCTCACACAACGCTATCTGATCCCAAAGTAAGCTAGGAATAACCTGCTTGTGTTATGGGTATCAGACCACGGATATTAATACTTATATACTTTTAGATACATACATATTATACATAGAAACACCCAGACTCTTGAGACAAACATTTATGGGTCACACAAATATTTGTCTCCGGTGGGAATCGAACCCACGACCTCCAGCGTCGCAGGCGGTATCACTACCGACTGCGCCACAGAGGCAGTCAAATGTATGTAGGAAATAAAACAAGTTCCTACCTTCATTTTAGTAACAAGTTAATTTTCCTCTAGCAGGATGGACAATGGACTCATAAAAGACTGCAAGGATGCATTGGAAGCGGAAGCTGGAGATCAGTGCCGTATTCAAAAGACTTGATTGGATTGATTGGTTGAGTATATTTAAATTGGATGTTAATTCTAGAGTTTTTACGCTTGTAACCCCGGGGCAAGCGATTTTTACTCAACCAAGGTACTCGTATTATAAATTATGAACAATGACGTGTGATTTTGAGCAAGTTAATACTTTACTCCGCCTTATGGATGACATGACACTTAGCTTATAACATTTAGAAAAGTTTCAAATGACTAAAATACACATAATAGTAAACTTGGCTATATTTTAAAGTCAGGTAATCGTAATTTGAGATTACACTTATATTTTCGCAAAATTATAATAATTTGAGCTCTTTCATCATTGTAATTTAAGTAGCTATAAATCCTTTCAAAATACCTCAATGGTCCTATCATTTCTATAAAATCTTAAACATTTCGTTCCACCTGTTCATAAATTCGCCGTTCTCAGACCTACTTAGGCCTTTCAGTCCTTATAAGTGTTTTATTTTAATAAAATTAAAATGTTTAAAAAGCACAATTACTTACGTATCTAAACTTAATTTAAACTACACAATTATCTATACATACTTAAAAAAACTGTAGACGGTCGAGAATCTGTACCTACGTGGAAGAACTTATGAAAATTTTAACTGTTGGGCATTCTCTAATCGATACTGAAGCTCAAAATGTAATTTATTTTTTTGTCTCTCTGTCTGGCTGTCTGTATCCAGAATAAGAAACGGCAAAACTACTAAATCAATTTGAATGATACTTGGCATAATCAGATCTTATTATCCGAGAAAGGTTCTAGGATACTTTAGATCCCAATACTCTGCGCGGTTCCTTTGAGAGAGGGGATCAAAGACAAAATGGTTTTTCAGATGTAATTTCTCACCGTAAGGTTTTAAATATTTTTTGGTGTCAGAAAGGGTGTATTTTAAAGATTATACCATACAAGTTTCCAAACTGAGGGTTTTGTAGTTCAGAAATTAGAGACATCAGAACTTTCGCTAAACCTAGAATTAAGGAGTTGTTTTGAATGTAAGGGTGAATTTAAACTGGCGTGTTTGCTTGATCATAGAAGAGTTCAATGATTAAGGCTATTATAAAATAATTCAGTTCACGTCATAGGCGTGTGGACTGAATTGTTTTAGAATGGACTTAATCTTTAAGCTTTTTTTTGATTAAGCAAACAGGGCAGTCTCATAAAACACTCCTATGAGTCTGATGAAAAAATACATTTCCTTTCATACACCTTAAGTGACGTAAACGAAGTTGCGAGGGTCAGCTAGTAATTTAATACGTTCAAAAAGTTATCAATAATTTAATTTATCCAATTTCATCCATTTTAACATAGGTGGTTTGACAGTGTAATCCTGTGACGTTTGGTTAGCTCTGCAGAGTCTGTAAGTATCATAATATTCTCTGTGGCCCGGAATGTGCGAATTTTATTTCTTATATAAAATTGTCAGTATGAGCTTACCACTTTGGCACTGTCTATGAAAAAACGATATTTATGTATCCAGATTAAAATAACAAGATATCTACAGCAGCGTTGCTACTATTTTAACTATTATAAATATTATATTCATCAGCAACTAAACAACAAGTTTATTTAGAGAAACAAATAGTTTATAAATAACAACAAAGTTGTCGTTAGGTACGTACCATTAATTTTAATGGGGTTTTGACACGACCGACCACCATCGAGATGGCAGATAAAATGATGACGTCATCGAATAAATGACAACAGCATGACTTATGTTTATGTAAAGTTTTGATATGGCAATAAAATCAGAAGAAAATCTTGATAATAATATAAAATTTAATCTTACCTACATCCTAAATAATAGCTATAACGTTGTGTATTCTTATTATAATCTTAATATCTGCAAGTTGCTTACTGTTCGCCTGCTTTGTGAGTTAAAGTTAAAACGATTCAGAAACTACTGTTGGCACGTTAAACATTTATGCTTGATCACAATCACTTAATTACATACGATTATAACGTAAATCTAACAATTTACTTACTAACTATCAAATAGATGGCTTAATTATGGCTGTATATTTCTCCTTAAAGTCAGATATTTTTCTATAGAAGTAAGTAAAAACTGCAATTTTACTTTTAGTGGAAATCAGATTTTATGGGCTCCTTTTAATTCTACGAGCTTTTCATGTCTGCACTTTGATTGTATACTTGACCTTTATTGTGTGACGTTCTAAGCATTTAGGCATGTTCATCCCTCCACCATTAAAAAACACTTTATTTCTAATATTCCCTATAACCTTTCCTCCAACTAAGCTTAAGAGCTTGTTGGCTTGCTTTATAACAGGGGAACAGTTCAACGGAGACCACCAGAAAGCGGTTCCCGTTTTTATCCTCTAGACTACCGCCATCAACCCTCTATCACTCATGCCTACTTCGATCTCCTTCTTCATTAGAAGTAGAGAATGGTCACCCCATTGCCTTTACTTGAATTTTCCATATACGACCCGCCTTTCACTTATCCATTGATGTTAACTCCTTTTCGTTACATTGATCTCACTTTACACTTTCAAACAATTG
Organism: Miltochrista miniata; assembly: GCA_933228765.1. Taxonomy (NCBI): domain Eukaryota; kingdom Metazoa; phylum Arthropoda; class Insecta; order Lepidoptera; family Erebidae; genus Miltochrista; species Miltochrista miniata. The sequence goes on from OW121747.1 coordinate 25,779,731, forward strand.
CGTTGAAAGAGTTTAAGCACGTTTTGTGTAGGTACCTATTATAGTTGACAAATCTCAAATAATCTATTTCCCCATGTAGGTGTTTTAGAGGTAAAGGTGCAAAGAGTTGCTGCAGAGTCACTCGGTTGGTAAGGACGCCACAAGTCTTTCTATGTTCTACAATAGATAGTTTGGCATTAATTGAAAGAGCTCAGCAGTACTCTCTTTCGACATCTTTAAAATGGTTACCTACATACCTATTTAGTACCTAAAAGCCATGATTTCGAATGATTTAATGGAATTACAAAGCTAACATCGACAATATTCATTAAACTACTGTAACTACGTTATAATATAATAAAAAGTTATTGGTACCTATGAGATCTATTTTTGTGTTACCAATAGATACTATTGTATTTATTTTATGCTAACACCTATAAAACCGATTATATAACCTATAGACATAATAAAAAATAACCGAACATGGCGATTTAGTCAGTCATAGTCAAAATTATCTCTAAAGAAAAATCTATAGATACAATAATTTTAAAGTAAGTTAAAAAAAAATTAAAAGAAATATTAGACACATAAGGGTGCCAAACTGTTTTTATATTTTTTGCACCATCGGAATAAGTAAATAACGCTAGTTTCCTTTGAGCATGAAAACTAATAATTATTTTAGTTGTGTGTACCTACGACTTTCTACCAATCATTGTGTTGTTTCCAGATTTTAAAGGTTAGCTACATAAAACTACTACTGAATACTCCTATATTGCAGTTTTTAGTAAAACCCTTTTATAAAAATTATAATTCAGAGTCACGCTACTAACACTAATTTGTTACCATAAATATTTTTTAAACTGGGCTCTTTAAGATGCGCTTTAAGATATATTAAAATTACAAACGAAATGCTAATATACATACATTATACTAAATTGCCCCGTGTGGCGACGGGGTCCCGTGTTGCAACGGGTAAGAGTACAAAATGTCGCCACCCCAATACATCCCGAGGGTGTCGTAAGAGGCGACTAAGGGAACACTTTCGCAAAAAGATTCATTGCGTAGAGAAGGAAAACTCGAAATGAAACCCGGTTGTTAGTAAAATGACAATCGTTAAGCCAAGTTGAAGGCCTTATGGGCGGCTTGAAAAATTTCAACTGCGGGTCGCGGCAACCTGCGCCTGTCCATTTCAACACGGCAATAGGCTCACCACCTATTACGTGGGACATAAAACTATAAGGTGGAATGTGGGCGTATACTATGCCTCTGCCTACCCCTTCGGGGATAAAGGCGTGATTATATGTCTGTATATACTAAATTAACAACTTATCGTTAACAAAATAAGACATTCAACAACTAAAAATATTCAGTCTTGCGATACGTGAACAGTAAATAAACATTTTGAAGTCCTTTTTACTAAAAAGGCTTGGATTTAGGATGTTTTCTATTTTAGATGATTTGATGTTTTAAACTGGTACGTTTGACTAGGTTTTAAGTGTTAAACTTTGGCAAACTAGAGTAATATTCACTTATTATGAGACGCTACCTGATTATATTAGATTGACTTAGAAACTTTAGAAGCTATTCATATTTGAATCATTTAATAACTCTCAAAGAGCTACTGTGACCTGCGACTCAAGTTTTATTACCATTAACCATAAAATATAGCCGCCTGGTTGGCCTTTTCTAGCTCAGCCTTAGGCTTAAAGTATTGTTCGTTATTTCAGTGCAAACTTTGACGATAAATAGATAAAATTAAATTATATAATCAATGTCTAAAGTAAATGCCAATGTTTCGTATCTTCTTACAACTTATAACACTTATTAGTGACTACAGAAACCCGTAATGTGTTATCGTGAATCTATGGTCTCGTGAACAATTATGTTCTAAATTCTAAACAATGATAGACTATGTTTCTTATCTGTAAGAACGCATGTTCAGGTTTTGTTGCCTCGACATGGTGACTAAAAGACGAGTACGAATGCAATCGCATTGTACTAAAAAGACAGCTAATATCGTTATTACTAGTGTCTTGATTTGACCGCAACAGTTTGGCACGCGAATGCACGTGTAAAGACTAATTAATTTTAGTATTTACACGTATGGCAATACTCTACCTTTGTATACAAGATAAGAAATGTATTTTAATTTTAGACAAACTTATATAAAACATAACTCTTCTTTTATTTAAAGTAATTATAGCAATATAATATATAATAAAAAATCAGAGATCCTCATAATATGACTTTACAAACTAGCATATTTAACCATCCTCTATGTGTAGGTACGAGACTCGTTCAAACTCTGCTGAAAGCGAGTCTTTATACCTACCTACATTAAAGTATGTAGTATGATTCAAATAAATCAAATTGTTACATACATAGGTAGTTAAAATATAACAAAGGTACTTTATGACATTTCAATTGTGAAGTTTTTTTTTCACACAGGTAAAACTTCCTTAGCTTGTGTAAATAAATAGTAAAAAAACAATTAATTCAATCGAATTCAGGAGGTTTCTGGTTTTGCTGATCACTCTCAAGCTGTCGCAAAATATCTTGAACCTCTGCTGACACCTGAAATCCAATAAAGATGTCTGTGATATTTACATAGAAACAATTATTTTACAGAGGAAAGATCAATAAACTCTGGAAGTACCGATTTTTAAAAAATCTGTGAAGCGCTAGCCAAGTTGAAATGTTTGAACTTGGCTAGGCGCTTTATAGTAATCTTGCTGTCAGAATGTAGCAGGTTGATCAAGGCTTCTGAGATTGCTTTAGATATAGAATATCACTTTCCTTGGTTACACATAGTCGTTAGTGAACAGTGTGAACACCGTGTAGTTTTATTCGGTTCGGGTTTGGTGGGATGTTGTCCGAGGTTGCATTACACGTCAAAAAGGGGGGAAGTTGACATTTCTAGAGGGGTATGAAGTCAATTACTTCCAACATGCCCAATAAATTGATCTTAGCATTCGATCCTTCCTACTATAGTCAATAGACTTCGGAAAAACTGTCTAAGGTCTTGTGGACTGTAATAGTGACCCTCAACTCGATAGGTGCCGTTAAGACTCTGGTAGGTCAGACCCCAAAAAAACCTCGCCCTCGAGTTTTTTTTTACTCCTTCCGACGAAAACAATACGATGCCTTAAAACTATCTACAGCTGGGAGTCCCGGGTTAGCCCTCGGAAGAGTGTCTCAAGGATCCCGGTAGACTTTGGGTACCACTGCAGCCTCGCCTGGGGGGTTTGGGTGTTATCCCTCGTCTAGGGTGTTGGTTCGGGTATTATCCCGCTACTTGGTAATGAGCCAGCAATACAAAAAAATAACGCGAACCCTTGGTTATAAAATTAACAATTTAGATCCAATGCAGTCTTTGACGCAAGTGGTACATGAATAAGATTTATGAATGTACAAAGATAGAGTTTTATTGTATAACTAGCGGACGTCGCGCGGTTTCACCCGCGTAGTTCCCGTTCCCGTGGGAATACGGGAATAAAATATAGCCTATGTTCACCGCAAAGAGTGTAGCGAAATGCGATATGGGCCTAACCCGAAATGTTTTTTGGATTAGCTACCATGTACTTAAAACATAATTTACTGTAATGGGCTTCAGAGACGGTCAATGTGATTTGACAGGTCTGCTAAAATATGAATGAATATGAATGAAAACAGTGAAAGAATTTTTCAAATCGGACCAGTAGTTCCGGAGCCTATTCGTTACAAACAAACAAACAAAAAAACAAAAAACAAATCTTTCCTCTTTATAATATTAGTATAGATACTAACGACGCACTTTAAAATCAGCCGCCAATGAACATTGGCAAAACAGGTACTAATGTTTAAAAAGAATATTTATTCAAAGCTTACCAGTAAATCCGGAAAAGTTGGATCTATTGCGTCGAGTGACTCGGTTGTCGAGATCGCTGTCTCTATTTGCGTGTTAAATACTGAAAAAAAAAAGGATTATTCATGAAATACTTATACCTGGTAATAATAAACTAATTTTGTAAGTGGATAAATAATGTCTTTAAATTCACATTATTTGTCCTGTTCGTGACTACGTCGAGAAGTGAGCAAAATTTCAAACAAATAAAATAATGATGCTCGCGATTCACCCGCGTAATTCCCGTTCCCAATTCCCATTACAAAATTTTCTCAGGACAAAAGTTAGCCTATATTATTATTCTATCCCTTTCCAAATTTCCATTTATCATTATGTAACCGTTCAGCCGTTAGATTAGAGCGCAATTGAGTAACAAACATCCAAACGTTTTAAAATCTTAACAAACTTCTACATACATATAGTCACAGAAGGGGTAGGCAGAAGCATAGTATACGCCCACATTTCACCTTATAGTTTTATGTCCAAGGAATAGGTGAGCCTATTGCCGTGTTGAAATGGACAGGCGAAATTTTTCAAGCCGCTCATAAGGCCTTCAACTTGGCTTAAAGATTGTCATTTTACTGACAACAGTTAACCGTTAACATTTTTCTACATTTATAATACGAGTATTAGTAGAAATAGGTAGTGGGAAGTAGGGGTAGAGCACACTTACATTCTTCCAAAAAGTCTTCAAGGTTTTGCGATTCAGAACCACATATTTGGGGCGGCGGAACTACTTCAGTGTTTTTCTTTTTATATAAATAATCCTCATCTTCATACTCGATGTGTCTCTTAGTTCCACTTGGAAAATAAGCTGAATTTGGTTCCGACAGGTTTTGAACGATGGTTGATTCTTTTTGCGCCTCTTCAAATGGAAAGTTATTTATGTTGGGATCAGTGGCATGAAATTTAGGCCCTGGGTCATTTCCGTTATTGTATGTTGGTTCAGTTATTTCACTTATATTAACGCAAGATTCACTTGAATACCCGCTAGTTGGTTGATCGAGGTAGCCCAAATTTGGGAAACACAGAACAACTTGCTCCGGTTCAGGGTTGACAACATTCAGAGCCCCGGCCGAGGATTGCGCACGATTCAAAGCATTATATGAATCTTCACCCGAATTATGTGTTTCATTGGAGTTATTCTGACCTGGATCAATAACTTTGTTGTCTTGGTTAACACCTTCAACAGGTAAGTCAAATGCAGGGCAACTAGCGCTTCGGTTTATCGGGTTCTCTTTATTAATATTTGGAATATTTTGTAAGCAATAAATAACATTATAGATCCTGTTGATAGCGCCAACTATGTTTTCTTTGGTGGGAGGAATGATTTTAATATGTTGTGCATTGCTGGTCTCAGGCGTGTCTCCAGTACCATCACCGCGAGTAGTTTCAGGTGGAGTAGATGGTATATCGGTCACCAAACTTAAAATAACTTTTTCAAGGCGTCTTGGGTCTTCGACAGGTGTCAGTTGTGAATTATTTATCTCCTGAAATGTAAAAAATAAAATTAGTCAACTTTACATCGATATCTTTTTACTTTTACTTTGTTAACTTATACGGCAGCAATGCGATTTCGCTTCCTTTTGTACTTTCCTTCTCAGTACTATCTGCTTGTAAATGATTACCGTGACCGTGTATTGTGTCGTAATTTGGGAGAGGCCTACGTCCAGCAGTAAACTGCCATAGTTTATAGTAGATTAAAACTGATTATGGTAGAAGATCCTAGGAATACGTATAGATGCAATAGTTCAACTCCAGCGTAAGGACTAAAATCGCGTGCATATGAATCGTCTATCAAGGTACGTAACTGCGTGAGTGGACGCGACCGCTCTGCATGCGATATTTCTTACTAACTGTATTTACACTATTAGAGCCGAATGGATAATAATATGTTTTATCATCATCGTTTGAGTAAACGGAGCAAGATCTCCTGATACAAGCATAAATTTGCCTAAAAGGAGATCTCCAAACATTTTGTAATATGTACTTATAAGAAACTAGAAACAAACATTTTTTTTATTATAAACGGCTACACCGGACTTGTTTTTTTACTTTTACTTTAATTCTACATCCGGTCATAGTTTACCAGTGGGGTTTCTAGTCATAATGTCTTTCTCTTCCCAATATAATTTTTAAAAGAACTATTTTTTAGCTCTGTAGCTGCAAAATCCAGATAAAGGTTGATTTTTTTAATGAACTGTGATGGTCGTTCACGTACATTACTATTATAAGTAGGTAATATATTATTAGAATACCGTGTCCCTTCATTGCCACGTGTCGATTATTTCGGACAGTTGCAAGTCACATGATCATGACGCTTGGACTTTTGGAAATTAACTTAGTGAAAAATTAATATTAACATACAAATTTGAAGGGTGTTATTTATGAGATTTGTAATGATTGATTACGATTACAAATTTGATCATAAAAATTATCATATGATTTAAAAAAAATAATCTACTTATATTTTTTTTAAATATGATTTAAAAAAAATATTATCTAATCAACTGGTTAGACTTACGTCATTGATTTCTTCCACATTAGCTTCTATAGGTGGAAAATCCATAGTGTTGGCCGTCATAGCGTACTTCTGCTTCATGTATTTGATCATTGCTTTGCCTTCCTTCTCGCTAACCTCAGTGTTAGTGCAAATAAAACTGGTACAGTCGCCAGTGAACTTGTCGACGTCGAGGCGGCCCCGGGTCCTCATGTAGATAAATTTACCATTTTTAGTAATCAAGCGATAGCATGATTCACCAAACATTTTTTTCTTGTCATACACTGTAACAAATATTCAACTACTGAATTCCTGTATTGTCGATAAATTGCATACATTTCGCAATAGCTTTTCATATGTACGCAAGGCTTTAGCATTCTTTAAAGATAAATTTAGCAATGCAGTAGTTATACAAATCGCACTACAGAAATTTGAAACTATTATAATAAAACGTACACGTACTTATGATTGTAAACTTATGAGTTATGGTGTATATACTCACATATTGAGTGTAGAAAATGTTGCACCTAAGTGGATATTAATACGTATGTCAACTGATAGTAAATCAGTCTCGTAGTTAAGATAGGTAAATAATATTGTCGTTATGCAGTGCAATGGAAAAATAGAAAGTGGTTATCTCAAGTAATAACTATTTATGAAATAATGATAGACATGGCAGATGTACAGGCGGTAAACAAGTGGTTAGGTACAGATAATATGCTCGCCTGATTAGGTAGGTAGGTACACATATACTTGAAAGGCGTTAAATGACATTTCAACTAACGCTATCGCCAGACTTCTGTGAAATGAAAATTCGCTGTAGCATTTTTGTTACGTGTGAAAACGCCATAGATGCTGTGCCCGACTCCTACCGACTGAAACCGTACGGTGACTTAAAACTGTCTACGGCCGGTAGTCCCTAGGTAAACCCTCGAATATTCAATCTATAGAGCAAGCGAACAATATGAAAATATAAACACATAATTGCGAAGAAGGAAAGGAAGCTTGAATCAATAACGGATTTCCATTTCAAGCGCATTGAAGATTAGAATCAAATACAATGTGATTATTTGACGAACGTGCCCAACCAACTCCTTGCGAACTTAAATAGGAACCTATGTACATACAAAAATGTACTAAAGTAGAGACTTACTCTCTCGCAGAGCGATGACGACCCAGTGCATGTCGTCTCGGTGCATGAAGTTCATGGCATTCATTCCATTCACTTCGTGCATCATATAGCCCGTGACTAGAGCAATACGAGATTCGGTCTGAATGATCTGACCATCGATAGAGTGTCTAGTACGATATTCCATTCGGTAACATTCCATTGCACTTTCGTTCATGAATGTCTCAGTAGTGGGGCGTACCATTCCTATAAACACCTAAAAACAATCGTAACAGTGTTAGTTGCATTATTTATATAATTTGTTGTCTTTGTGAAGGTTTGTGTCACACACACAACAATGGAGTTGGACATTGACTCAATTGACCTTCATTTTATTAATTTAAGTATTCTAGAATTTCATATCTATTGTACCGCGATAGGTATTGTACAGGCAATTAATTGGCTGGCTTCGGCCCAACTCCTCTTTTTGGATGGGTTTTGAACTCTATGTAACTGCGCAGTACATTTTACAAAAAGGCAGGGCATCAAAAGTCAAGAACGGTGATAATCTGATAACAGATAGGTACTTACAATGTCATTTCCACTTGAACAAGGATTTTCAGATCTGGCACGAGCGCGTCGCACGATTTGACAGCATCGTGAAGTACTGCTATTAGCTCGATCTGATTTTCTCATTGATCCTTCAAATTGGCATGATACGTATTGAACCGGCTCTGATCGATGTCCGTTTTTCTTGAGTCTGAAATTGCAAAATACGTAAATATTAGTCCGTACTCGTATGCAACGAGTGCAAATCGTTCTTGTTGACTAAAATTTCCCGAGAGTAGAGGATAATATAGGTACCTATCGAACCCAGTTGACCAGTGCACTAAATACAGTAAGCCACAATTAAACCCGAAAAATGATTGGGTCACCTTACGTCAGGCAGTAAACTGAGATAGATTTGATTTATTCTTTATTCAAGCTATCGCATTTTTATATTTTCAATCTTCTTTTATTTTCTTTTTTATTTATTTCATATTAGCATCTAATTTTGGTGCTTGTTGCTCAGAAACTTGGATAGGCTTTTATGAATTGATGATTTGCAAATACATTTAGAGTGGTACTGCATTCCGAGCTCATAAATACAAGAACACCTGCAGTTTTTTTGGTAAACATGTATTACTCTGAGCGAGGTATTTTAGGCCCATAGGCCAAGATTGAAATCTTTTATAGCGTGCACTTTTTAGGGTTTCGTAGTTTACTTCGCGCATAGAGAGTATTGTATCCTTTATTTTTCTTAAATATACCCACCTTATGACAAACTGTCTTTTCTCCTGCATTAGCTCTTCTTCCACCTTGCTTACGGCACCAGGTTCATCAGGGATTAGAAGTTCGCCATTGGGGCCCAATTTCTGTGTTCTTGGCATGAGCTGATCTCTCAATATATATCGATCATGTTCATGTGTGAAGTTTAGTAAATTCTGTCCAAGAAGGTCGAGCTATAAGATAAAAGAAAGAGTTAGAATAAAGTTTAGTTGTGATATAGTTACACCAGTGAAACATAACAAGACATTATAATTCAAAGATAGTCGCAGCAGCGCATACTATATATTCGATATTAACAGTTTATTTTTGTAATTAAAATTTAGTAAATTGTAGATAAGTTTTAAATATGGAAAAAAAGGTTTCGGCAGCCAGTGGTTAAGGCGTCGCACGGTATGAGAGATGAATGACGCAGGTTCGAATCCTGCCCGAAACTGATATTTATCCATACTTAAAATTGATTACTAATTGCTTTTCAACATTTTTATAACGTAGTTAAGTTTATAGTTATAACGTCAGGTTCTTTCATCAACGGTGTGTCTCTTTGATAAAAATGATTGTAAACTTGGTTCTATTGTAATTATCGAAAGTGTAAATTAAAAGAGCCTAGGTTCGATATTCATGTTATTGGTTTCGAAGCACTTTCAGACTGGTTTGTTGTTTACTCTCTCTCTTTAAACATTGTAGGTACTTCATTAGCGTTAATATAAAATTATAAGATAAAATAATTTATCCTTACCTCCGAATAACGGAGATATTCGTGGACGGTTTGTGAGACGGAAACGATGAGCCCCCTGTACGTGACAGTGATCATGAACCCATTGAAAAGGTTCAGCACTCGCATCATAGAAGCAGGTCTGAAATCTCGAGCATCGCGTCCAACGGAATCACCGAAGACTGCAAAAGGTTATTTAAACAATTGTCATTGTTTGACAAGTAAATACTTAAAACAAGTAACACGATATTTTAAATTTAATGTTATAATGTAGATCCCTATGGTATCCATTTAATTTAGGGACGTACTCGGTGCCCATGTGTGTCTGAATTTACAGAATAGATGGGAATTGGAGGAGCAAACATCTACACGATGGAAACCTTATCTAGGCGTCGAAGGATTCCTCCAGGTAATGACACGTGTTGGATGGCAATGCTTATTCTCTGAGCGAGGAAGAGGGTCAACACGTAAAACCAAATGTTCCTCCCTCCAACAGTTGGTTGACATAGAGATTTAAAAGTTTTATATTGCAGAAACGAGTCGTCTAATCAAACAAAAAAAAAACTGGACAAATGCGAGTCGGATTTGCCCACTGAGGGTCCCGTCCGTTCGTCCGTCCGTTTGTGCATACATCCGTCTCTCTGTCGGTCCGACAAGACCCTTTATCTTGAGAATCTCTAGAAGAAAAATCTATATTAATAAAATAATTCTCTATATTTTATACTCGTAGAAATCCAGTCATCTATTAGCGCCCAGCCCAAATCCTTAGACCTAGAAACTTGAAATTTTTAGGGTAAGCTACCTTTATATAATAGGCTACCGATAAGAAAGGATTTTTGGAAATTCCACAATTAAGGTGGCAAAATAAGGTATAATCGGTTGATTGGAACTTTCCCATTTTTTATGTTAGCATGAATTTACATATTTATAGATCGTGTTTTTTCATTACAAAACAATAGACACCTATATCAGGGATTTGCTAAATTTTGCCAATAAAGCTGTAAAACAGCAGATGTCAGTTTTTATGGGAACTTTTCAATGACAACTACTTAAAATTTCGAATACCTGTTTCTAAATAAAAATTAGTAGTAGTGTTTCTGATCAGTGAGGAGAAACTATTTTACGGAAACACGTATTGCAAATACCAACATTTGTATTATGTATTTATGAATATGTGTAGAGTGTAGGCGGTGAGAGATATTCGCGTAGTTGACATAATATTGAAACACACGGTATCAGCGCAACGATAGTGCAGCGAACATTCGAATGCAATTGATACGTTGGGATAAATCCTTCTGCGCTGGTTGCTGTCGCAGTATCGTTGTGTTAACCTTGCGCACACGTCCTACGCTGGAGTCACTCATCTAGTTTTGTAAGATTATCGTATTTATAGTTAGTATCAAAATTATACGAAGAACCACATATTTATATATTCTTTTGCAGTAAATTGAAGGTACGGGTCAGTATTGTTTGTCATTATCACTATTTTGTTTGTCTGTTTTGTAATTGTATCAACGTTATTTTATGGTAGGTAGATTTTCACATTTCTATCACTTCATACAAGGATGCTTGATGAGGTAAGGAATATTATTTCTCGATTAACTGAGCATTGTTCATTAAAATTCATAATAAAATTCTACTACTAATTCAATGCTTACGGCACCGGTCATACAGATTGCATCACAATTGCGAAGTAGGCAATACTTTATATTGTTTACAATCATACGGTAGGTATAGTAGTAGGTTATTTTTATCGTAGCTTGGAATACTTTTGGTTAAGATTAGCATGATTGTATAGGATTTCCGCGTAAGTCTCGATCACAGTATCTAATGTGACATTTAATCGATGGACCGAAAATAACTGAATTGCAATGCAGTGTGTTGATGGCCTAAAGGTAAAAGCATGGCTTGGCACGTGCGCCGGCGCACTCACGTTACCACACACGATTGGCTTTTATATTGATAGACAAATATATATGTTATACTGCAATAACTAATTGCTTGAAATCGTAGGTATTTGTTATTTATTTGTGTTCTAGTATTTGAGGCTATGCTATAGTAGCATAGTCTCGAATAGTAGGTAGAACTCATTTATGTGTATGTTTTTGCTATAAGAATTACCGAAAATTTTCAAATTCTATTAGTAAAACGTCGGAAGAATTAATAAAATTGTTTAATACAACATTATATAGATAATTTTTGACTTGCAAGAGCATCTTAATCACATTAGTTTTTTTAATTAGCTCAATTATTTGAAATTAGCTGACCGAACAGACGTTAGACGCGAGCATATCCACTTATTAATTTCGCTTCATGCATCTGATATTGTGTTAGTCAATATGTCAAACGTGCCAATTACAAACGACCCACAGGTATGTCAAACACTATTAGACAATTTAATAATAACACAGGCCTGCAAAATGAGGGTCATAACTTCCTCTCTGGAATTTGATAGCTGATCCTAGGGTATTTTGGTGCGCTGATTACGAATATGTACTTAGATTTTCTCCATCACCTCCAGATTTTTCGAAAAAGGCCCCGATAGAAAATAGAAAAAAAGACCCACGTTTTCTCAAAAAAAATATATATTTAAAAAAGTACATTACCTTTAACTTATAAAACGACTAAAATATATTAATAACTTGTTACTAGTCTAAATTACACGTAAATTTTATATGTGGAACCTGGTTCTTTTTTCCTGGAACCTTCGGTTGTGCGATTTTCGCTTAAATTTCTGGTTTGGATCGTCGCGCTTCAATAAACAACAATAGTCCGCTATCATGCTAGTATTCCATCTTCCACGATACCAGATTTCAAGCTCTTTCAAATCTTGCTAAAATCTTTCGCCTTGTTCTTTGCTAACGGCTCCTATATTTTCTGGGAAGTAATCAATGTGCGAATTTAGGAAATGAAGTTTAGTGCTTGTTTATGTCCCTTTTATTTTAGATTTGTATCCAGTTATGTCACAAAAACAAAAGTAGCCATCTTTATCGTGGTCTTTAGCCTCTCTTCATAGCATAGATGAAACAATTTTGAAGCTATTTTTCTGGCCTTTTAAATACTTGCGAAATTGTAATAAACAAGTCGAACAAAGTTTATGAGGTGTCGAAGTTTTGTCTTGGTTACTTAATACGTGTCCAAAATAACTTTTGTAAATATTTTTCACTAACTCTGTAATGCTGTTTCATTGTTTTATAACCATAAAATTCCGTGAGATATTACAAAAACAATTTGTAGAATTTAAACAAGTTCGCAATGACATTTTAAAGTTCGTTTCAAGATACAACTGTTAATTTTCTAAATCAGTGTGGGCACTTATACAAAAACCCTTTGGTTTATCTTTATTACACCCTTTTCTAATAATATTTACAAAAATAGGTATCTAATATTACTACTAGGTATTTTTTTTTATTTTATTACAAAATTAAGTCAAAATTACCCGTTTTAACATGGTTAAGGCGAATTACCTATACTTTTTACGTAGTAATTACCAAATTACTGATTTGCATGAATTTCTATGTCCCCTTACACTAATTAAATGCAATAAAAATAAAACTTAAGTAATTTTATGACGTTTTATAAATTTCAAAAGGTAGGCGCTCAGACATTTTGAAGAAAATCTTAAATATTCAATATCAAAAAATCCTGACGTGTAGGATTTTTTTTATTATTTTTCTCGTAATCAGCACATCAGAAACTATAGAAAATGTTGCTCAGATTTCAAAGAGGAAAACCATTGCAGACCTGTGTAATTATTGTGAAAATTTACAAATTTTGAAATATTTTGCTCAACTTTCATAAATTTTCTTTCATTCCGACCTTTTTCTTATACCAATAAACTAAATTATTGATATCCATGCCTGAAGGAAATAGGAATTCATTTAAATATATTTAAGTGTAGATAAAAGATCGTTATGACAGTAGCCGTTCAGGGAATACATTTTTTTATTTATTAGCAAGATATGAACGCTCGTTTCATAGTACATATTAGCAAAGTTTAAATAATAGTTACTACGTAACTATTTTTATTATTACTAAGATATACCTAGTACTATTGACGTCAAGAGAGAAGATGACTAGTATTATGTTAGTAAGCTCACAATAATGTAGTACTAGGTTCAGCTTGTATCTAAAATTCTCATGTCGATTCACTCTGATCCTACTTCAACTTTTAAACATCCTTGGTAGAATAGTCACAGTCACTGGCAAACACATAATTTTCACGAAAGTATTTATTATATCGTAAGTTTTTATATTATGTAGGATAGTATAATTATATCATGAACGACAGTTTTCTTTAAAAAACTTAATCGTATAAACGTGCAACTTGCGTGTTCGTGGTCTCCGAGCTTTCGAGTACCTACCTACGGTAAGGTTCTATAGGGGCTTCCTTACGCGCACTATTAGATTTTGGAATGAGCTCCCTACCTTAGTTTTCCCAAATGCCTACATTCTGGCAAGGTCGGCAGCGCGAGTGTTGGTGTTTTAAACGTTCATAGGCTACGATAACCACCAATCCATCAAGTATTACCAACGCCAATAAAAAAAAAGACAATGTTACTGATGTATTTTTACCCGTTAAAATTCCCAGGAATCATGTTATCTTCTAGACCTTAATTGGAAACAATCCAAAATAACATATTGTCCAATGATACTCGTAGTTTGACGTAAAAAGAAACATGTTAGTCTCTCTCTCACTCTTTCAAACAGGATCCTGCCGTTTGGCAAAATAGGTTTCGTCAAATTTCACGTCTTAAAAAACTTATTGCATAGTTTCATTTCCCAAAAGAATCTTTAGCAAATTTATATTTCGCATTTTAATCACTTCGTCAATTATTCAATTGGCAACTTTGTACTTGCTCAATTTTTATTAAGTCAAATATACATTAAGCAAATGCTTTATTTTGCGAAACATTATGATCAAAAATTAAGTTCGTTCAAATTTTGATTTTATTGTGGGTGAAAAATTGTAAAAACATAAAAAAAACTGATATAAAGGTAGGTTAGGTTAGGCTAACCTAACCTAACCCACTTTTATATCAGATTTCTTCTCACTCGCTCGGCTCGCGCTCTGTTGAGTTCACAGTTCTACAACTGTGACCCCAACAGGGCGCGAGCCGAGCGAGCGAAGCGAGCGTGCCGCGGCAGCGGCCGGCGGAGCACCGGAATTGATTTGTATAATAGTAATTTGCCAAGTTTTTAATGCAATGAATTTACACTCTAAAGGAAATCATATGATATGTAATATTTTGGGAAAAGTTTGATATACCAAACCGTATTTCACTACCTAATACTTAGTAAGTTACGCCAAGCCATGTTTGACTGCCTAATACTTGGTACAATGAAACTTTGCCATATAATTATTTGTTAAACAATAAATTGCCAAAAATAATATTACTAACTGTAAAATTGCGAAAAGTTGTTTTGCCAAATGAAAATGGGAGACATACTTTGGCATGTGACACTTTGGGGAACGTTTTTTGCCAAACATTAGTAAAACCTTTTAAACGTATTCAAGTCAGCTCAGGAAAAAAAAAATATACAAAAAATAACCGACTTCAAAGTAAAACTAAAAACTCAGAAATAAATCACACATATTTTTATTTATCAGACAGTAATAAATATAATATTGAATTCAGTGCCAAGTTAAACACTATGTTTAGGTAGGTATTATTCAACTACTATTAAACAAGCTAATATTAGTAGGAAGGTACGGAATAGGTATCTGTACTGCGGTAATTATCGACTTTTCTTGTAGTATTAACTTATTAAAAGTTATGAGGTAACAAACATAGAGGGTAACAAAAATACCGTCGAATTGAGAACCTCTTAATCTTTTTTGAAGTCGGTTAATTAATAAAATGTGCTACAAGTCTATATAGCCGGACATTATGAATTATTATTCAAATTGTATGACTCACTGTCTCGGTGCATTACAAATAAAAATAGTTTGTACTTGTACGGCATGTTCTGCGCAATTATGACAATTTATGTATTTAATTTGTAATTGTTACAAGCTTTTTACTAGCCTACTTTATATTTTGTAGGCAAAAGTTTCAAATGTGCAAATTTGTAAGTACAGATTGACTGAAATCGCTCGATATATCGGTCCACAGCTGTACGTAGGCATCCTGCGCTTTTCGCATCCAGTTTCAGCCTGCGACCTTTACCAGGTCGTCGGTCGGTCTGGCGGGGGACGTCCTACCCTATGTTTACCGATTCGCAGTCTCCACTCTAGAACTCGTTAGCTCCATTGGCCGTCGGTTCTTCTACAGATGTGGCCAGCTGCCACTTTAATGTGCTTTTTCTGCGAGCTATGTCGACCACTCTGGTTCTCTGCTGAATAACCTCATTTCGAGGTTTATACCTCAGAGATACTCCATAGTTCGCTGTGCAACTTTTAGGGCACGGACTAGCCGCACCGTAAATGTCCACGTCTCGGCTCTGTATGTCATAACTGGTAAGACGCACTGGTTGTAGACTTTCGTCTTTAGGCATTGCGGTATAAGTGAATTGAAAACTCGACGTAGCTTGCTGAACGCTGACAGCCCAAACGGATCCTTCTTGCGATTTCCTTGTACAGGTTGCCCTTGCCTAACGTGATAACATGCCCAAGATAGGTATACTCCTGGACAACTGTGTCGTCGGACCACTGTGTCGTTCGGACGCATGTGCCTCTCGCAAGGCCTGAACCACCTCGGCCCAAGGAGTGGCGACATGTGTGGCACTACAAGTCAGCAGACTGGGATGGACTGCGAGAGTTCTATGCGTCGTACCCGTGGCGGCGGCTTTGTTTTGCCTCAGAGGATCTGGATTCTTGTGCTTTAGCAGTCGCTGAGGGGATCTCGGAGGGTATGGAATGCTACATTCCCAACCGATGGATCCCTGTAGGTGCAAAAAAGCGACCGTGGTTCAATCGGCTCTGCAGAGAAGCCTAATACAGAAAGAATCTGCCTACAGGGCTTGGACCACGGCTCGTGCAAATTCGGATCCAAACATCTCTGAGGTGAAACGCAAATTAAATGCCGCCTCGAGGTCCAGTAAAAGAGCAATTGTCAAGGCCAAGTTCGATTTCGTCGGCAGAATTGGCGAACGGCTAGCAGGCTACCCTTCAGGAAGTCGTGAATTTTGGTCGCTTGCCAAAGCTGCCGAGGGAAACTTCTGTCGGTCAGGATTACCACCCTTGCTTAAACCCGACGGTAGTTTGGCCCAGAGTGCCAAGGAGAAAGCCGACCTTTTGGGTAATCTCTTTGCCTCTAACTCGACCATGAGCGACGGGGGTGCTTTACCGCCGGGCATTCCGAGTTGTGGCACTTCCATGCTGGAAGTTAAATTTACACAGCGGAATGTCCGGCGGGAGCTTCAATCTCTGGACGTTCATAAGTCGAGTGGGCCAGACGGCATTCCCGCGGTGGTACTTAAGCATTGTGGTCCAGAGTTGTGTCCGGTACTTACACGTCTTTTCACACTTTCCTATTCTATGCAACAAGTCCCGGCGTCGTGGAAGATCGCGTATGTACATCCTGTACCCAAGAAGGGTGACAGAACCGACCCGGCCAATTACAGGCCTATAGCCGTCACCTCCCTTTTATCCAAGGTGATGGAGCGTGTAATTAATACACAGCTCCTGGGGTACCTTGAGGAACACGACCTGCTCAGCGACCGGCAGTACGGTTTCCGTCACGGTCGCTCGACGGGCGATCTTCTTGTGTACCTGACACACCGATGGGCGGCGGCTATCGAGAGTAAGGGTGAGGCTCTAGCTGTGAGCCTCGACATCTCTAAAGCCTTTGACCGGGTCTGGCACCGTGGTCTTCTTACGAAACTGCCCTCATATGGACTACCCGAGAGATTATGCGGATGGGTGTCTAGCTTCTTGGCCGGTAGAAGCATCAGGGCCGTCGTTGACGGCAGCTGTTCAGACTGCATGGCCATAAACGCTGGAGTACCGCAAGGCTCAGTGTTGTCCCCTACTCTGTTTCTGCTGCATATCAATGACATGTTGTCTATTGACGGCATTCATTGTTATGCGGACGACAGTACGGGGGACACTTGTTACACGGGCCGCCCCGGTATCTCTCGGGACACAGTGGAGGAAAATCGTGAACAGCTTGTGTCTGAAATCGAGGCTACTCTTACTAGAGTGTCCGATTGGGGTGGACAAAATCTTGTCCAGTTCAACCCTTCCAAGACACAAGCGTGTTTTTTCACCGCTAAGCAAACCCCAATTACTGTAGCGCCGCAATTTCAGGGCACATCTCTTTCCATCTCCAAAAGTATAGGGATCCTTGGCGTTGACATCTCCAGTGACGTTCAGTTCCGTAGTCATTTGGAGGACAAGGCTAAGCTGGCGTCCAAAAAGCTAGGTGTGCTCAACAGGGCGCGGCGGTACTTCACTGCGGCGCAAACACTGCTTCTCTATAAGTCGCAAGTGCGGCCGCATATGGAGTACTGCTGTCACCTCTGGGCGGGAGCACCTGAATATCAGCTTCGTCCATTTGACTCGGTGCAAAGGCGAGCTGTAAGAATTGTCAACGATCCTGTACTTACAGCTGGTGTGGAACCTCTTCGCGACAGGAGAGACTTTGCCTCCTTATGCGTGTTCTACCTACGTGCTCTGAGGAATTGTTTGATATGATGCCCACGGCTACGTTCTATCATCGCACCGCTCGCCACAGACAGAGAGTTCATCCTCACACTCTGCGTCCGGTGCGTTCCAGCACGGTTAGATCCGATAGATGTTTTCTTCCGCGCACGCTTAGGTTGTGGAATGACCTCCCTGCCTCGGTTTTCCCAAACGCCTACAGTATGGGGTTCTTCAAAGGGGGTCTTAGAAGGTTTTTACAGGGTCGGCAGCGCGAGTGTGGCACCTCTGGTGTTGCAATCGTTCATAGGCTGCGGTGACCACCGGTCCTTCTGGTGGGCCGTATGCTTGTCTGCCACCTTAGTGGTAAAAAAAAAAAAAAAAAAAAAAACAACCTCAAGCCTCGGTCCTTTGACGTAGATTGGTCCCGGCGTGACGTGCTCATTAAACATGACCTTGGTTTTCTCCAAGTTCATGCTGAGACCAACACGTCGAGACGCATCGTTTAGGCTGTGCAACATTCCGCCCAACTGTTCCAGCGTCTCCGCCACCACACGACGATGTCGTCGGCAAATCGAAGGTGCGAGATGCGCACGCCGTTGATCTTCACGCCCCATACTTTCCAGTTCAGCATCTTGAACACGTCGTCCAGCGCATTGGCGAAGAGTTTCAGGGATATTACGTCGCCCTTTGCGCAGTGCAATGGGATTTGTTTTATAGTTTTCCAGCTGGATGGTCATAGTAGCGGTCCCGTACAAACATCTAAACACCTAGACATAACGCCAATCGACCCGACACCGCTGCAGAGCGTCCAGGACTGCCCAGATTTCGACTGAGTCGAAGGCTTTCTCCACAAAAGCCCAACAAAGCGGCTGATTGTACTCGTTCGTCTTTTGTGCAATCTGCCGAGCAGTATGGATGTGGTCTACGGTACTGAAGCCCTTACGAAACCCGGCTTGCTCCTTAGGCTGAAACTAGTCGAGTTTTCTGGTAAACATGGCTCAGGAGTGAGATGGGTGTGTAATTTTTCAGCAAGGTCTTATGAACTTTTTTGAAAAACAGAGCCACTGCGCTTCCGCTCCACGCTTTAGGTGTTTGTCCCTGTTCGAGGACGGAATTAAAGAGACTCGTCAGCTCTTTGAGAACTGGAGTCCCGCCAGCTTTAAGAAGCTCAGTCGTAATTCCGTCCTCTCCAGGGGGTTAATAGTTTTTTAGTTGCTCGAAAGCCGCCCTTACCTAGCCCTGGTCAATATTTGGAATGTTTTCGGTATAGGGGCGCGGTTAGTTGCATAGCAAGAGCAATGTTTTGCGAAATATCAACTTGAACGCAAAATAAAGTCAATTTTTTAATTAGACGAAGTCATTTGACAGCAGCTCATGTCACTTCGTCAAAAAGCAACAATAATAAACGAAGTGACATTAGCTGCTGTCAATTGACTTCGTCTAAATAAAAATTCGACTATAAGTCGTGAATAGGCAGCTATAATAGTAATGTAATGAAATTCATAGAGTAAACCGAAAATACTATTTTAGAATAAAAATAGTATACGTAATAATAGTTTATGTACCAAGATACCTATCTAGGTAATTTCCGTTTTACATTATTTTTGTATAATATTGAAAGCTTTTAAAATAATCTTTTGTTTTTATCATTTTGCACTATCAGGTCATAAACTGATTACACATTCTTGAGGTGTGACTACATTATATTTTTCTGATCATCAAATAAATGCTTTTTTATATTAATATTTTATGATTAATTACTTTAACCTACTTCATTGTTTAGTTTATATCACCTCATAGTGTTATCCAGTAATTGCATTCAGACTCTATCAACTGGTGTCATCTTATTTCATCAGAGTAATATTGTGTGGGATATGACATGCCATTATTAATATCATACACAATGTGCGCACCTGCAGCGTTGGATGGAAACTCTACTAAAAGCAATTGGCCTATATTGCATTACAAGGATACTGCACAATATACCTTTCAATTTAGTCGCGTTAGCTTCGCGTTACTAGTATGGGTGGAGTTTGCATTCCATCACATAACAATTACTGTAAGGAATGTGGCCAAACTAGAAAATGTTTGCAAATAAAGCATGGAACTAGATCACTCATGGGGTAATTAACTGCGTCATATAAGAAATATTATGATTAACCTAATAAATCTAGAACAACAAAAGTAAACGCCAGCACTTAAAAAGACGAATACGCACAGCTTAAGAGCGTTTTCACAATATCTTTTCCAAAATCGGAGTCAAACGCGTACCCGATATCGGGGTAAGTAAAATGTATGAAATATGTACCTATCTTCCATATTGGAGCCGAAACCGTCATTGAGTCGGCTATTTGATGTCTGTTATCGTCTTCGGACATCAATATCGGATCAGATACTATGAAAACGCTCTTAGGACTTACAATATTGTCAGTTCAAATTTCAATATCTTTATTATAAACATAAAAAAGTTCTAATTCTCTCATAATTCAATAATTTATTGACTAAACTTACCATATTGATTAGCCCGTAGGAAATGAGCTGTGAGACGGAGCACCGTGGTCTTGTCAGACTTTCGGCGCGCAATTACTGGCGGCACTAATGCTTGCAGATCTGCTACTGATTTGTTCAGCCTGTCACGTCTCATTTTTTCAGCTCGGTTGCGCATTTCTCGGGGATTTTCCCTATAAAAAAGGAAAAAATATTATTCCCTCTAGACAGAATTTCAGAGATCAGGGTTTGAAATAGGCTTCTCGTGTTAATGACAGATCTATCGGTCTATTCAACATGTCGAAAGTTCGCAGACGCCAATAGCTTAAATATTTATATTAGTCCGGGATAACACATAGGCTACTTTCATTCTAGAAATTTTTTCATGGGAAACGGGAAATGGGTACCGAATTTCACACGTGCAAAGCTGCGAGCATCACGTAGTTATTTATATTTTTATTGTCAGATTCAATACGAAGAGTGTCGGTTTAAGAGTAAATAGGTAGATTAAAATTGGTATGCAACCAAATAGTGCATCTAGAAAATACTTATAGGTACAGTAACTTTTTCACCTTGCGACAGATTTGGTATTCCTCACGTCAAGAAAAGTAAGTTTTTAATGGCTCTATTTCCGGAGTATACTGAGATCTGTGAAAACTTTAGCTCCTTAGTTATCATGGTTACTGAGATACAGCCTCGTGACGGACAGGCAGATAGACAGACAGATAGTCAGACAGCCAGACGGACGGTGAAGTCTCAGTCTTCGTAATTTTGTGAAGGTTGGGCCGGTTCAGATAGCATCACAAATATGCTACCAGAAAATCAGAACGAATAAATTTTACACAAAGAATTTGATAAGGTTCATCAACGTTTATCATCATCCTCCGAGCCTTTAGTCAACTCAGTTTTGGTCGAATTACCCGTCTAACTGCGATTTAGCTGTACTTCGATGTACTTCGTATAAAGTTACTGCACTATAATTAAAAGTTTACAATGCAAGACTTTCGTACAATCAAACATCCTACCTACTCAACTACATTCATTACATTGTAATGTGATGGTTGCGGAAAATAATAAGATTATTGGAGATATCACAACCATAAAGTTATCGATGCAGGCAAAATAACATTTGTTTGCAGTAGAATCATAGTTGGTAGAATTATTTGATTTAAATGCGACACTTGAAATGAAAGGTAATTTCGATTAGGAGTGAAATTATTTTTTAACTGTTGATTTATATCAAGCTAATGTCGACAGCTCTGTCCGCTTGGTGAGGATTACCCGCATCCTTTTCCTCCCTGAGCATTTTCTTTACAGGTATTTATAAAATTAAATCAGGGAAGTAATAGAAAAGATTCCGTGTCATCCATACTGGCTCGTTAATTCAAAGTTTATCACATGTAAAATCTGAACTAAATTACAATGGGACTAGGTATACAAATCTGAAAAAAAAATACAATGGAAATTGTGAATATTAATAGATTTTGCGAGTTAGTAGTAATTTTAGAGGGGGGGAGGGAAATGATTTTATTTTAGCACTTTGTTGCCGTGGTAAATAAACGTTCATTTTTCCACTTTTAGGCAAAACAAGTACTTGTTAGCTTTACTGTATTGAAAATGATTGTATAGTTTCTTCTAGTAACGACTGTTTTAGTCCGACAAGTATCTAGCTAGTATATCAAATTTCATAGCATGCACTGACTAATATGAATAGTTAGCCGGCTTTGAGGTGAAGTAATTATCCTCATTTATTAACGACCTACACAGATCTATGTCGTTGATAAATTAGGGTAATTACTTCGGAAAATGTCTTTTGCTCTTCACCAAATGTTAAAACGGCAAGCTAAGACCCCGCTGTCCGTCTGTCTGTCTCTACCATTTTTTTTGTTTAACGTGAGGGAACATCCTCATGGATGTTATGCCGGACTCCTACCGACAAAACAAACCTCACGTAACGCCCAACAGCCTATTTTTGGGAGCCCCGGGTAAGCCCTCGGAAGGATGTCCCAGGACTCTTAACAGACCCACGGCCATCACTGCGGCCTCGCCCAAGAGGTGGGTCAGGTGCAATCCCGCGTCTTTGGGGGTTTCGGGTGTGATCCCGCTTCTAGGGGGGGGGGGGCATGCGTGAGTTCCTCACGTCCCGCTGCCGTTATGGGCCTGCTTCTGGAAGGACGGTGAGCCGCCCTCTCTCCGTCCTTACAGAAGCAGGCCCACGGTGAGCCGCCCTCTCACCGTTCTCAGGCCCCCGGTAATGGAGGCCGATAGTCCTCGGCGAAGACACGTCGGCGGTGCCCAGGCCGCCGACTGCGGAACTCGGGTGGGAGAGGTCTCTCCCTCACCCGCCCTGCCGCCTCCTTTACGAGCATGACCTGCTCGCAGAAAGAGGCGGCGTAGTTACTCCCGCTGGAGAGCATGGCTCGCACCATGGTCTCGAGCGAGAGAGTGTCCACGTCCAGACCCACCACGAGGACCTGGCGCTATTGCGCCCAAGCCGTGCACTCCACCCGCGTGTGGAGCGCCGTGTCATCGCTGCGGTCCTCGCAGTGCTGACACTCGGCCGTGATTTTCCGGTGTTTTCGCTACAGATACCTACCGAAGCTACCGTGCCCGGCAAGTATCTGTGTCAACCGGTAGGACCAAACTTCGGAAGTGATGTCCGTTCCACCGGCACAAGTTCCACCGGCCATCGAGTACGAGCCTCAGATACTTCATCGAAGTCTCGATGCCGATGCTGACGCCCCCTACCCGCAGGCTGGACCCCGCGGGTGGCCCCTTCCGATGGCCGTCTCTTGGCCTCCTCATATGTATGTATTTAAAAGTATATAAGTATTAATATCCGTGGTCTGATACCCATAACACAAGCAGGTTATTCCTAGCTTACTTTGGGATCAGATAGCGTTGTGTGAAATGTCCGTGAATATTTATTTATCATTTATAGTTTCTTCTAGTAACGACTGTTTTAGTCCGACAAGTATCTAGTATATTAAATTTCATAGCATGCACTGACTAATACACTCGTAAGAGGCGACTAAGGCAACACTTCCGCAAAAGATCCATTGCGTAGAGAAGGAGAACTCGAAACGAAACCCGGTTGCCAGTGAAATGGCAATCGTTAAGCCAAGTTGAAGGCCTTATGAGTGGCTTGAAAAATTTCAACTGTGGGTCGCGACGACTTGCACCTGTCCATTTCAACACGGCAATAGGCTCACCACCTTTTGCATGGTACTTAAAGCTATAAGACTTAAAGCTATAAATATGGGCGTATACTATGCTTCTGACTATCCCTTCGGGGAATATATGTATGTAAAAAATCTAATAACTGCGCATTTGAAATCATAAAAAAACAGTCTTTAAAGTACTTTAAAGTGCTTAATCAAAACTATGAAATGACATAAACAGCCAGTAAGTTTATGTCATTTTGCAGTTTTCATTAGGCACTTCAAAGTTCTTTAAGCTTTTGCGTTAAGGACTGCAGCGATGACACAGCGCTGACAGCGCTCCATACGCTAGTGGAGTGCACGGCGTGGGCGCAACAGCGCCAGGTCCTCGTAGTGGGTCTGGACGTGGACACTCTCTCGCTCGAGACCATGGTGCGAGCCATGCTCTCGAGCGGGAGTAAGTGGGACTGCGCCGCCTCTTTCTGCGAGCAGATCATGCTCGTGAAGGAGGCGGCGGGGCGGGTACGGGAGAGAACTCTTCCACCCGAGTTCCGCAGTCGGCGGCCTGGGTGCCGCCGACGTGTCTTCGCCGAGGACTATCGGCCTCCATGACCGGGGATCTGGGGACGGTGAGAGGGTTGCTCACCGTCCTCACAGAAGCAGGCCCATGACGGCAGCGTGACGTGAGAAACTCACGCACGCCCCCCCCCCCCCTTAGAAGCGGGATCACACCCGAAACCCCCCCCAAAGACGCGGCTAGCACCCGAACCTCCCCCTGGGCGACGCCGCAGTGGCGGCTGTAGGACTGTTGAGAGTCCTGGGACATCCTTCCGAGGGCTTACCCGGGGCTCCCAACAATAGGCTGTTGGGCGTTACGTGAGGTTTTTTAGTCGGTAGGAGTCCGGCATAACATCCATGAGGATCTTCCCTCACATCAAAAAAAAAAAATAGCCTAATTTTTATCCCGGGAATAAGTTTCCTCGAGACGCGGAAACGGAAATAAAATTTCACGCGCCATTTAGTGGATATTTTATGCTATCAAAAAAAAACTTGTAAAAAAACACGTCTTGCAACCGTGAAAAGTAGTGAAATTCATGTAATACCAAGTCAATGTCCATCAATCAATACATATAATAAAATCGTAACAGGTCGCTGTCTGCACATGGAAGATAAATAAGAAAAAATATTATAGGAGGGCTTTATGAACGCAATAGAACCCAAAACAATGATTTTTAACCGACTTCATAAAAAGGAGGAGGTTTTCAATTCGTCTGTATGTTTTTTTTTAGGTATGTCAAGCGATAATTCCGTCAATTATAGACGGGATTACTTCTGAGGTGGTCCCATTTTCACCAGGTCAGGATCTGATGAAGGGATTCAGGAGAAAACGAGGGCAACCACCAAAAATTGTAGGGACAACTAGTGCGCTTGTTAACATTTTAATTAAGTGCTTTAATGTTCTACACTTTAATGAAGGTCTGGCGTCGATCTGATGATAGAGTCGAAAGACAGTCGAGGGCATTCCTGAACAATTTACAGCAGTTATTTTGTGTTTGGGCTTGCTTGATTTGTATTGATGAGAACTTTACACCTAGATTGATAGATTCAACTTAAAAAAAAAAGGTCTCAATGTTTTATGTATGTTCACCGATATTTCCGTCAATTATACACGGATTTCAATTTTTTTTGTTGATATGGGTTTACTTCTTAGGTGGTCCCATTTTAACGGGATATTTTAAATGCACCTCAGTTTAATTTTTCTGCACACTAGGTACCTCCACTAATTTACTGAATGCAAACCAGAAAATTAAATGCTGTGCAAAAAAACTAATTGATTAACTAAACATGTCCTACTTAAAAAACTTAAATATTACTCAGAACGAGACGACCTTTTTAATCGAATTCACACCAAAAATGTGGTTTGTACATCGAATATATGATTTGTGAAACAAAATACGAATTGCATATCAAAAATACTAACTTGCACTCTAAATAGTACTATCTTATAATGGAATAGGTTAAACTTTTATTTTTTTGGATCAATAAAATTTAATTTTGTAGAGGTGACTGATTAAATTGAGGTTTTACTTAGAATAAACGATGTACCTAAAAGTAAATTAGGCGATAGATTTCCTTAAAAAAGTTTTAATATTTTTGTTGAACAATGGAATTTTTAGATATAACGGGTGTTTTTTTTAGAGGTATAGAACTTTAAGTTGCCACCACTTTTTTAACTGGCGGTAATTTTGTCAACTGTCAAGTGATTTATGTTTAGTTTGGTTTGGCATTTTAACATGAATAGACTGACGCCGGAACAACGCTTCCAAATTGTGCAAATTTATTTTGAAAAGCATGGTTCTGTCCGAGAAACGTATTGCGATTTTCATAAGCAAATTTTGTTGAGCGATGAAGCCTACTTTTGGATGAATGGATACGTCAATAAACAAAATTGCCGTATTTGGGGTGATGATAATCCTCAAGCGTATGTTGAGACACCGTTACATCCAGAAAATCTGACTGTGTGGTGTGCTTTATGGGCTAGTGAAATAATTGGTCCGTACTTCTTTAAAAACGATGCTGACCAGAACGTTACAGTTAATGGTGACCGCTATAGAGCGATGATTACTGACTTTTTCGTTCATCAATTGAACAACCATGATGTGCAGGAGTTGTGGTTTTAACAAGACGGTGCAACATGGCACACAGCTCGTGTCACAATTGATTTATTGAAGGAAACGTTTGGTAACCGCATAGTTTCACGTTTTGGTACCGTGGTTTGGCCTACAGGATCGTGCAATTTAACGCCACTTGACTATTTTCTGTGGGGATATGTGAAGTCGCTAGTCTACGCCGATAAACCCGAAACGATTGACCCCTTGCAGGACAACATTCGGCGCGTTATTGCCGATATACGGCCACAAATGTTGGAAAATGTCATCGAAAATTGGACCTCTGGATTAGACTACGTCTGAGCCAGCCGTGGCGGTCATATGCCAGAAATCATATTTAAATTATAATGCCAGAAAATTGTCTTTCGAATAAAGTCAATTTCATATCAATAAAAAAAATCCCTTTTGTTTTATTCCATTTCAAAGTTCTATACCTCTAAAAAAAACACCATTTACTATTCTGATAATAGTTATTCGTTCAGTAAAACAGTTCTGCAAATACCATTAAACAGTATAATGAATTTGGTTTATTAAGTGTGCATAATTAGTGTGCAAGTCAGTATTTTTGGTTTAACTTTGAAATATTTTGTTCGGAAAAAGGGAATAAACAGATATCGATTTAAATACATGCCCATTTTAACCAGGTTAGGATCTGATTATGGGATCCTGGAGAAATCGAAGGCAACCACCGAAAATTATAGGGACAACTAGTGCGTTTGTTAACTTTTTAATTCAGTGCTTTAATGTACTACCATTAATGAAGGTCTGGAGTCGATCTGATGATGGAACCAAAAGAGATTCGAGGGAATTCCTTAACGATTTATAGCAGCTACCTTGTGTTGGGGCTTGATTAATTTGTATTGATGAGAACTTTCACCTAGATAGATATATATTTCGGTTCACCCGATACTTAAAATAATAAAAAAAAAATTTTCAATAAAAAATGCAACCGCTTAACCGATTGCAATTCGGTTTTTTTTATTGTGTTGAGGTTTGCTCTACTCAACGTTTATTTCATGTCAATCAGTAAATAAATAAAAAAGATATAACACTTTTAAGAATCATAAATTTTGAAAATTTCAATTGTAGGGGTTTCTTTGAATGTAAGTGTAAATCTTAACTGGCGTGTTCGCTTATTTTAAATGGTACATTTTCACAATGGTAATTTTTTTTTTAAAAAATGCAAAAGAACTCCAATCATATTTTTCTATTTTAATCATTCATGTACAATTTTGAGCTTATTTATTAATATTTACACAAAAATTTGTCGAAATTTTTTGTTTTTTTTATCAACGTAACAAAAAATCTTACGTTTTTCGAATTATTTAAAAGTAAATATTAATAAACTAGCTGAGCCCGCAACTTCGTTTAAGTCACATAAGGTGTATGAAAGGAGAGGTACTTCTTTATCAGAATCATCAAGCAGCGTGTGAAACAGCCCTGTTGGCTTAATCATAAAAGAGCTTAAAGATTAAGTCTATTCTATAACAATTCAATTGTTTTAAAAATAGCCTTAATCATTAAGCTCTTTTATGATTGAGCCAACACGCCAGTTTAGATTTACCCACTTTTAGATTCACAAGTCTATGTATGATTCTTTAAAGTGATATAACTTTTTTATTTATAAACCGATTAACATGAAATAAACACTAAATGTTAAGCGGAGCTAACCTTAACACAATAAAGAAAACCGCATTGCAATCGGTTAAGCGGTTGCTGAGATTAACGTGCACAAACGTACAGACAAACAGACATACAGACAAACAGACAAAAATTCTAAAAAACATTGTTTTGGGTTCTATTGCATTCATAAAGCCCCCTATAATATTTTTTCTCGGTTATCTTTCATGTACAGACAGCGACTTGTTACGATTTTATATATGATGATGATTGATTGATTGATATTGATATTGATAGCTCAAAATTGTACATGAATGATTAAAATAGAAAAATACGATTTGAGTTCTTTTGCATTTTATGAGAAAATTTACCTTTCTGATGATGTAAAAATATATATTTTTTACATCATCAGAAAGAAGAGATTTTAAGTAATAAAGTCCACCAATTTTTTAAAACTATCTGATATTTTGTCGGGTGATTGAAAATTTAAATGCTTTTGCGATATTAAGTCTATAAAAGGAGAAAAAATAAACATTCTGGATCAAAAAAATTACAGTGCATTAGGGACATAAAAAGAAAGGTTTCTGCCAAATTTCATGAAAAAACCAAAGTTTTTCTAAACCCCCCATTTTTTCACTTCCCGACCTCAGTAAATTATTTTTCCTGTTGTTTTTGTCACATTCTCTTCCTTTTGAAATAGGTTTCATTCTACTACTATTTTTTTACATTTTTTGTCATTTTTAGAGGCTTCTGCACTGGTCTATATATCGCATGACAAATTTACTTATGCAGTTGACGTATCTGGAAAACTGGACTGAAGTTCTATCTAGAACTGCAGTCCATAGAATATCATAATTTTTCCTCCATTTATATACTAAACACTAATTGCATTCAAAATTTTAAGGTTCTTTGCACTCTAGAAGTGCCTTAGAGTTTTGATGATCGATCAGTCAGTGAATGATTGACTGCGAATTTTTAAGAAACTTGGACTAGTTTTTTTTCGTAAACTACTGGTTCAATATGTACGAAATTTGAAATATCCCGTATTCATAAGAAGTCCGCTTAGTTCCTGAAAATACAAACTTCTAGTTTTATCCACAACGAAGTTAATAGGGGGTTAAAATGGCATGAGTGGGTTCGAGACAAGATCGTCAGATTTCTCAAGCTGTGAGAGTACCTACTCGCAATACAGTTGTCGTTATCCCCAGAGCTTTAACTTTCAGTAGATAATATAGTTGTTATTCATCTAACAAATGTTGTTTGTAATAATAGAGTAAATTTAAATCTACTGCATCACTGTTACCTTTATTCGAAATATGCCGCCTCTAGAATTGTCCTCAAGTCTCCAGTGCATATAATGTTAGTTTATAACCGAATGGTTTGTCGCCCTGTATTTATAATTTTCATGAATATTTCATCTTCTTCGAAGTGTCATTGTAGGTACTTAGAAAGTGGGATACAACGTGATAGAACAAAGACCTATAAATCCATTGTATAAACATCTAGTTTTACAATTCATGACGAAATGTTTTGATTTCGTGATAAACTTTAAATCTTCAGATCTTTATTTTTGCACTTATACAGTCAAATGTAGTAGGCATCAATATATTTGTATGCATCCTTTTGTTATGAAAACTTTGAATGTTGTCAGTGAAGTATCTTTAAAGCTGATCGCACATATGTAAGCAACGTACGTGCCGCACCAATTTTTTGAATGGCAATCGCAACTAGATTTCAAAATATGGCTGCAAGTAATTTTTGACATTATCAACTTGCTTATAGTCTTTTGTTTTAGCAGTATAAAAACCCGTGTGCATGTATTATTTATTATTTCCGTGTAGATACGTATATGGCAAAACTAGCATGCATGCGGCTACACCGAACACCAGCACGCGCCGTACGCGCCGCATTAGACGTCATCAGAATGCTATTCGGATGCCTACCGCATTTCTCGAAATGCGGCGCGTACGGTGCGGGTGTAATGTGCGAGGTTTCATATCATTTCATACAACGAATTCTAAAATGCGGCGCGTACGGCGCGAACGGCGCGTACGTTGCTGAAAAATGTGCGATCACCTTAAATCAGCTTGTCCTGAATAATCAACGCACAATCAATATTACTGAGTCTATGTAGAATGCTGGAATGTGAATCATCAGTGGTGCTGAAAATTCACTGAAAAATTAAGGTTCTTATGTGGGTCTGGCGAGGGAGCCTGCTGAATGTGGGCGGCACAAGACCGAACGTTGAAGCGATCTTTGGGGAGGCTTATGCCCAGCAGTGGGCGCCAAATCCGCTGCTATGATGATGGGTATAAAATATTATTAACAAACAAGGACAAGGCTTTTCTTTTGTTTAACGTGAGGGAAAATCCATCATGGATGCTATGCCGGACTCCTACCGACTAAAAAACCTCACGTAACGCCCAACAGCCTATGGTTGGGAGGGTTGGTTGGGTGGTTCGGGTGCTATCCCGCGTCTTTGGGGGGTTTCGGGTGTGATCCCGTTTCTAAGGGGGGGCGTGCGTGAGGTCCCTGACGTCACGCTGCCGTCATGGGCCTGCTTCTGTAAGGACGGTGAGCCGCCCTCTTACCGTCCTCAGGCCCCCGGTCATGGAGGCCGATAGTCCTCGGCGAAGACAAGTCGACAGCGCCCAGGCCGCTGACTGCGGAACTCGGGTGGGAGAGTTCTCTCCTGTTCCCGCCCCGCCGCCTCTTTCACAAGCATGACCTGCTCGCAGAAAGAGGCGGAACAAGGTTGTCCTTATTTATTTATTTATTTATTTATTTATTTATGCACACACTAGTATATAATAATTATAGGTATAGCAGGAAACTTAGGTACAATGGTACTGCTTATTTCTAGAAGAAATATCTCCCAGCAGACCGGCGAGAGGAGAACATGAAGTAGGAAAAGAACAATTAAAAGTGTGTAATTGAAAAGAACAGGAGAGAATTGATATAAAACACATACAAAAGAACAGAGGCAGTTTTAACTATATAAATATAATAATAAATATTTAAATAAATACTTTATAAACAAATACATAAATAGGTATAGGTATATAATTACATAAATAAATAGATACATAAGTTACAAAGTTGATAAATAGTATTCACGGACTTTCCTTTTAAAAGTAGAAACAGTTTTGCTATCTCTGATGACAGGTGGGAGTGAGTTCCACAGTCTGACCGCATGCACTGTGAAGGAATTGGAATAGAAATCAGTTTTATGCTTAGGAAATCTTAGATTCGAGCGTAGGTGTGTTCTGCAGGGAGCATCAGGAGAGCGAAAAAATGCGAACCGCTCCCTGAGATAGGAAGGAGAAGAAGGGTTGTGGAGGATATTGAAAAGAAGGCAGAGGATTCGAGTGTTTCGGCGAAGGCGGATTGGGAGCCACTTGAGTTCTTTGCGAAGGTGGGAAACATGATCAAACTTTCTAAGATTAAATATGAAGCGTATACATAAATTTTGCAATCTCTCAAGTTTATCTAAAAGCTCCTCTGTAGCGTCCAAATAGCAAGAATCAGCGTAGTCAATAATGGGTTGAATGATAGTTTGGGCAAGACTAATTTTCGTCCTCAAGGGTAGTAGAGTTTGGAGGCACCTCAAAGAGTGGAAGGAAAAATGCACCTTCTTGCTGACATCATTTATGTGGGCGCTCCAAGATAGAGTGGTATCCATTATCACTCCTAGGTTCTTCACGGAGTCTGCGTAAGGTATTTGAATACCGGCTAAAAGAACAGGAGAAGGTTGAGACTCCGAAAGAATGTCGCAGTAGTATTTACTACCAATGATAATGGCTTGCGACTTCGAAGGGTTAATACGCAATCCGACCGAATTAGCCCAGTCATTCAGTGTATCCAAATCCTGGTTTATGGATGATATCGCGGGGAGGGGATCGGTAGCCGAAAAATGACGGTACAGCTGCAAGTCATCAGCATAGAGATGGAAGTTATTGGTAATAAGACTAGTAGCAGAATTAATGAAGACAGAAAATAAAAGAGGAGATAGCACGCCACCCTGAGGAACACCCGCAGATAGCTCGCACCAGTCAGACGATGTCTGACCGATTCGAACGCACTGAGAGCGCCCTCGAAGGTATGAATCAAACCAAGAGATAGCAGAAGAAGAGACATTTATAGACCTTAATGTACCTAGCACTACATCAAAATCCACAGAGTTGAAAGCGCTGCTAAAGTCAAGTAGAACTAGTAGGGTTAACTGTTTCCGCTCCATAGCCCAGCGAATGTCATCCGTCACTTTTACAAGTGCAGTGACAGTGCTGTGCCCAGCGCGAAATCCCGACTGAAAAGGGCTGAGGGAGTTAGAAGAGGATAAGAAGTGGGAGAACTGCCGATGAACAATATGCTCAAGAACTTTAGAGAGAAAAGGAAGAATGGAAATTGGTCGGTAATCAGTCAGCAAACAGGGGTTCGTTTTTTTAGGCAGAGGCACAACAAACGCTGACTTCCAGACCTCAGGGAAGGAGCAAGAAAATAATGAATAATTGAAGATGTGAGTGATGACAGGAAGTATAATAGGGAGAATAGGGAGGATCATCCTTGAGCATATGCCATCGTTTCCCGAAGCAGTTGAAGAAATGGACAGTAGGGATCTCCTAACGTCGGACTCGGAGACCGAGTGAAACTGAAAAGAAGAGGTCTGAGGCACAGGTTCTCCCAGTAGTCGTAGTAAAGTGGCACCTTTCACATTTACATCTAAGGAGACAGGTGGCCGTGAAAAATGCTTGTTTAGCGCATTGATATCAATGTCCCTTGTGTCAGAGACTGGAGATTTACCTATGCCAACAGACCTCAGGAACCTCCAGGTATCAGCAGAATTCCGACTGTTAAGAGAATCATAGAAATGGCGTCTCCTTGCATCTCTACACATCCGACTGCAACGATTCCGCAGTGACTTAAACGCTACCAAGTTTTGCTCCGAGGGGCTATTTCTAAGTCGCCTTTTCGCTTTGTCTCTAAGAGCCATCAGATTTTTAATAGTTTCGTTCAACCATGGAGCCGGGTAATGCTTGATGCGTACTCGTTTGACGGGGGCATGTCGATCGAACAACGTCATAACAGTGGAATTGAAGAAGCTAACCATATCATTGACATCAGAAGAGTTGAATACCAGCGACCAGTCAGCAGAAGCCGCATCAATCTGTAGCGCCTCCAAATCCATACCCCTGAAATTGCGAAGAAAGCAGATTTGTGGCTTACGTTTGGGGGGACGAACATGTAAAGAAACGTAAAGTAAGTCGTGACAGGAGAAAGGAGCGGTCAACTGACCATGAGTGCACACATCATTGGGTGAAGAAACAATGACCAGGTCAAGTAATGAGGGATTGCGATTAGGCACATGGTGAGTTGAAGAGAGAGGCAGAACATGTAGGTTATAGGCTGACAACAAAGATAATAGTTTGGAAGAGCGGGAATCATTTTTTAACAAACAAGTATTGAAGTCACCCATTATGACTACGTGGTTGTAGGATGGAGTGAGGTCATGTAATAGATCATCAAAAGAGCTGAAATAGTCTATCGTCAAGTCAGGGCTGTAATAAACTCCGAGTAGAAGTTTAGTATTCAGAAGAGAAATTTCCAGGAAAAGATGTTCGGCAGATTCCGTGTAGGCGGAAGGAGATGCGCTGACAACCTTATGCGGGATGTCAGCACGCAGGTATATTCCTACACCGCCACAACGTATACCTGTTCTATCATTACGTATCAGTACGTAACCTGGAAGTGAGTACTGAGTTGAAGGAAGAGAAGGCTTTAAAAAGGTTTCAGAGATGAGGATAGCGTCAAGAGAGGAGTTGCTAAAGGTCGCCAGAAGATCGGAATAATGGCCCTTAACACTCTGTGCATTAATATGTGCTAGATTGAAATTTTTAGGATAGTTTGAAGAAAAAGAGGAGAGGTGGTTGTGCAGGGTCAGAGCAGCAGCTAGTGATGATGCAGCAGGTGATGGTGCAACTGATGATGTTACTTCATCATCATCTGCACTGTGGAAACTGTCAGAGGCAGAAGAGCATGAGAAAAAACTACTATTTAAGTCACAAAGGTCATCCGTATTTTGCATGTAGGGGAGTAAATAAATATAATTTTATAAATATAACTACGTTAATATCACAAAAATTTCAAGAACAAAATGTCTTGAATTTCACCAACTCGCTGGTATAGTGGTAGAAATTTTGACAAGACATTGTCACCGAAAGAAAGGAATGAATACAAAAAAAAAAAAAACTTTTAACAATTTTACAGAGAAATTACACAGGGACAGTGCTGAAAAAAAAAAAAAAACAACGTACAATTTTTAAAACCCTCAAGTTACGAAAAGAAAAAACAAAAATTAAAAAGTTCGTGATTACTGCTGCTGTTTCGCCCGAGCAGGTAAATATTTTAAAACAATGTTTATCAAGATGTTAAATAAATAGGTGCTATAATGAGTATGCGAAAGTGTGAAGACGGCACTAGCTTGAAATGAAGCAAAGTGTCAATGTCATGTCAATGCCATCGACGCACGTTAATTGTCAAACTCAATTACATACTTCTAGTGTTTACATTTCATTTTGTGTGCGTGCATTACTACTCATCATAACCAAGATTATATTTTAATGACGTATGTACTTCCGTAAATTTAATAGTGTTAATAGTGAGTAAACAAAAGACTTAAGACCCGAATACACACTAGAGGCTTAGTGACGCAAACAATGCAGCAGCGAGGGGCTAAGCGTGACTATGCCATGAGAGCCGTGGCCGAATTTCACACTCGTCGACGACTGGACTTGCCTGCTTTCTGTATCTTCGGAGCCTCAACAGTCCTCGCAGATGCGACGGCAACCGGCAGTGGAGATTTGCTGGCCTCTATCACGGGGTTGGGATGCTGGCTAATTAAGTTGTCGAGTTCAGCCTGTGTCTCGATTTTCCGGCGGACCTTCCCTGGAGTGATGATGTTAATCCTGCCCTCAACAGACCAACAGTTCCTCACGCCAAAGTGTTGCCTCGCAGCCGCGAACACACGGTGCCGCGCTTTGGTCAAGAACTCCGACACAGTAACATGCGTACCTTTTAGTGATGCTTTACCATCCCACACAGTGTGTCGCTGCTGCACTCCGTGAAACCTCACGAGGATAGGGCGTATCTTCCCACGAGCACCACCCAGTCTGTGGCAAACATTAAGGTGTTGTGGACCCACCTCAGAGAGCTTCATATCGGCAGTTATGACATGCAGAATGACCTCATGAAGATTTTCACCAGTGCTCTCTGGGATACCATGGAACAGCAGCACTTTTCTTCTCGTCATGGTTTCGTGTCGGTCCAATCCCAAGGTGAGCAGCTCAATCTGGGACTTGAAGCTGGATAGTGTCTGCCATACAAACTGTTTAAAGTTGCTGAAATCGAGTGCCAGTTTCTCAGCATCCGGTGTTGTGGCAGCATCGGTGGATGAGACCTTCTTCAATTTCTCGTCATACTCAGCCATTTTGGACGTAAACAGTTTCTCCAACTCCTCAAGACCGTTGGCTAGTTTTAGGTCCATTCTTGTTTCGTTGTTATTGACGGCTTGGATCACTTTTTCGAATTGATTGTCACTGGACAGCAAGTATAGGTGAGTACTAAATACAATTAGCACATATAAATGCACTAAACACTATTTAATTTAATTAAAATTAATAATAATGCAAGAGCTTAAAATTTTGCGTGTTTTCCTTGCGACTACCCACTTTTTTTTTACCTTAGCCTTGTGGCTAATTTAACAGAAATACAATTGATAGAAATCATTGATGTAGAACAGACAATGTTGGATTGGATGATAATTAAGTTAAAATAATTTAAAACATGTTTCAGTATTGAAAAAATTTAACCCTAAAGGGTGGATTCAATAAGGGTGCCAAATTTTGGCCTCCATGGGGGCCTGAGGACGGTGAGAGGGCTGCTCACCGTCCTTACAGAAGCAGGCCCATGACGGCAGCGTGACGTGAGGAGTTCACGCACGCCCCCCTTAGAAGCGGGATCACACCCGAAACCTCCCAGAAACGCGGGATAGCACCAGAACCGACCCCTGGGCGAGGCCGCAGTGGTGGCCGTAGGTCTGTTGGGAGTCCTGGAACATCTTCCGAGGGCTTACCCGGGTCTCCCAACCATAGGCTGTTGGGCGTTACGTGAGGTTTTTTAGTCGGTAGGAGTCCGGCATAGCATCCATGATGAATTTTCGCTCACGTTAAAAAAAAGGGTGCCAAATTTTCAATATTGTGCCTTTGCATAAGTCAAAGGCAGAAGGACCAGCTGGATTATACATCAAACAACGATGTATCGCCCACGTCGAAAGGATGAAAATTCACGCTGACATTGTGTTGTGCGTAAAATTAAATGATTTTCTTTCTTTCTCTCTTTCATATATTCTCGTCTTGCCACGTATTTCCATACAATTTCTCGACGCGATAATATCGCTCTAATTTTCTTCCTCGGTAGAACAGCCCTAACAGCAGTGTCATTTAGACACCAGAAAAAGTTGGTCGAATCAGTTATGATACTTAATGTTATATTCGCTGCTTCACAAACCACTAGTCCGCCTTCTCGATATTTACGATCAAGAAAGAGAGTTATTTTAAACGAGATAAAGGATACGACAGGTATTTGAAAGAATAAATTTTCTAAAGCCCTGGCTTCCTTCAGAATGCAAACAACCCTAACAAGTTGTACGGCGGATCAGTCAGCCTGAAAATAAAAATATTGTTGAACAAGATCACTTTTCCAGTTAAAACCCAATAACCAAGTGTTGCGTTTTAAAGTTATGATGAATAATTTTTCAAGTAAGGTCATGCGTGTGCGTTTAGGGATTTTATTAAAAAGTGCGCATTTATCACACGGTCACAACTTGCAAGAAAATGCTAGTGTGTTTTTAAAGTTCAAAGCGTAAAAACGGCATCCTACACATACGTAGTTTACTTTTGCGAAGCGCAAACTCAGATTAAAATGTTATGATATTGAGATTCATCTACATATAAAGTAGTTTTACTAACTTGATGTTTAATGCGGATTTGTTTTGATGGATTGAGGGATTTCTACACGTAAGTAAAACTTATACAGCTGTGCTACTTGTGATAGAATTCTCATTAAAAAAACCTAGAATTTAATTCTAACTCAGAACGGTCAGCTGTATGTAGCCAAATGTTGAAGGTTGCGAATTCGCGTCCTCGCAACCGATCTACACTACCTACACATTCAAACACAAGCAAAGTAGTTTAGCTGAAGAGGCTACCGTGAATGTTAGGTATAACGGTTAAAAGTAATCTTCAGACATAAGTAGGTACATATATTTAGACATGCTCACACAACGTCAGTCAATCAAATTAGCCTATGGCAGTCCACTGCTGGACGTAGGCTTCTCCCAAAATACGCTGCAGTACACGGAACAGTCCCTTGCTACCAATGTCAGGTCAACACAACGTCATCTAGCCCAAACTAGCTTATAAGCTTGTATTATGGAATCTAAACATCTGATAAACATAAATAGGTAGGTACTTAATGTGTCTAAATACATACTGACAAATTATACTTAAGAAAAACTAAAACTTTGAAACAATGATTTGCGGATCATTAAAATATTTGATTCGAACCCGAACACTCTAAATATCTCGTAATCACACGTGATGTGTGGCCGATAGTAAAATAAACCGTATTGCTAATGCCACAGTTCAGAGAAACTGAAATGGCACGCCTCTCATTTACGAAGAGTAATGTACCTACAGAGTACATCGTACTAGCGGCATGCAAGCGCCAACAAACGAATGAAGATACAGTAGTAGTTTCATGAGTTGCTAAGCGGAAGTTTGATCCCATTATTATAAGTCTGTGTCACTATGGTGGGCTTTGTCAAAAGTAAATGGAAATCGTCGTTAATTATTAAACAGAACAGCGAATATGTGCTCTCAGGACCACATTTTAGCTGTTGAATCCAGCTAAAAGGTGATTCCAATAATTTAAAGAGTCTTTTTTATCGAAACCAGTGCGTGACGCCGACTTAACCGCATGTGACCGCGGAGCACCAGTGCAGTTCATGTTGCACTTGCTTTCATGTCCCCTATGTCCTACGAGTACCTGACAGTGCGGTGAGTTTTCTGCCCAAACTATCTAAAAAGTCAATAAATAGAGTCAATAAGTGATTCTATAGAAGAAGAAGAACCGAGTTACTCTCTTTTATTTTAAGTTCAGGAAAGTGCCCTCAATATCGCAACTAGATCACGTTTACCGCTGGTCACCAGCACCTTAATTTTATTCTGCGTTATATGGTGACGCAAGTCAACCATCCGTCGTCTAATATTACATGAACTTTGAGAAGTTTCTAAAAGTGAAACCTTTTTACCCCTCTCTAGGAATATTTCGTAACTGGAGGAATCTAAAATTCGACTAAGACAAGATGAAACGTGAAAAAAAAACGTATTTAATGAATTCGTGTGAAATTTCGTCGACTAGTTAGTCTTTAGTCATATAAAAGAAATAGTATATATTTTAGGAGAGGCAGTACAACAGCAAAATCGAGGCCAATACTGTCTGACATGGTGGGATCAAAGGCTTCAGAGCTTTGAAGAGTTCAATAATTGTGAAGTGGTTTAGCACGTGTACCATTACTTATTCGGCGAAACTGCTTTTCGGCTGAGGAGGTAGGTGGGTACTAATTGGCAATTATGCCTGTAATTCGTAAAATACTTTGCAAGTATCACTATGTAGTGAGAATTTATATTGTCGATAAATACACTGAAGGACGATCTCTGCCAGCGAAATTGAACCATTAAAATTATAATATTAAAAATCTATTAGCAATGTGAAGTACTTTTAGAGTTTCTGTAAAATATTGGACTCAAAAAATATATTGATACTAGAGGACCAGGCCACGCGGTGTGGTGGATAAGGTTTTTGTAGCTTTCCACAACAATAATAATGTCCTATCTCTAAACTTGGATCAAACTGCACTACGTTAAGTATTTTAGGAGTTCATCGCGGACAAATAATATGACACGTAATTTTTGAAAAGTTGACAACTGATTCTAAGCAATCACTGGGGCTATCTTTTTGGTGGACACTGAGCACCGAGTAGGTACTACACTGATAAAACCGAGTACTACACTGGTTAAACTTAAATACTGCTGCTCCTCTGCACAGAGCATTATAAACCACTACCGACACTTCAATGATGTTACTTACGAGCGCTAAGACAAACCGGACCGGCACCATTGAACTAATACTACTACGTAGTAATAATTACTCAAAGACCGGCACTCGATTTTTATCAGTAGGTACCTATTTTTATTTTATTGACTTCGTACCTCAAAATTCTTTTTCACCGCCTCTCTTGGTATCCGAATATGGGCCTTTTCTCATCACTGGCTCGGCACTGTCAAGTCTGTCAACGTGGTAAGTTATACCGTGCCGTGACGCAACTTTCCGCCTTGACTTTGCCTCTGCATACCCCGTGCGTGCTTGAGTAATAAATATCCAAACATCTTCATAAACTTTCACATTTATAATATTTGAAGGGTAAGTAATTCCATTATCATGTGAAAATGCTGGCCATTGCAATCCAGCGCAAAAACGCAGCAAGTGTGATGCCACAGATGAATAAATAGTTACTACGTAAATGGACAGTTCTGCGCCGGGAGTGGTCATGGGCTGGTTTTTGAGTAGTTTATAAGATTATTTAAGTATATTTCGTGACCAATTAACTTATTTATTATTATTAATTGACATTGCAATGGCAGATTATAATATTACATTAATAGATTAAATTGTCCGAATGTAAACTATTCTCGTCTAAACGAAGTGCTCATGGATGATTGTATCTGCCAGTTCCGGTGTTTAGCTAAATATAGTTTATTAAACACTCCCTGTAATGAAATTTTATTGCTTTCAAGCACTACTTATTCTAAATTATTGTAACACTGTGAGTTTGTTATAATACAGTGTACAGAGAAATAGGGCAGGCAACATTTTCTCAATATTTGTGCATGTGATCGGTAGCAGGAGGAAAGTAATCCATATTATTAAACACCACAATCGAGTAGCTTTTTTAACCTTTTATAACACTGATTCTTATATTAATGTGTATAGAGAAATGTTTGCCGTCGAAATAAGCATGTAGTCCCTTATTCCTGTCTCTTTGCCTCAAACACAAAAAAACACTATAAATTATTCTATATATTAGGATAATTACTTCGATAATTGGCAACACACCGATTAGCCTAATATAATGGTGTGATATGGAAAATTATTCATGAAATTCTATGGTCCTGTGATTATCAAAATTCTCGACATAATTAGGACGATATTACTTATACAGTACGAAATCAGTCTGATATAATATTTCGGAACGATTTTTCTTACGAACACGTTTCCTAAGCGACAACCTTGCTGACATGTGGGTGATGATATTCTACTCTTTTAATTGTGATAGATTTTTGAGCCGTTTCGTGTGGCCATTAGTATCATAATTTAAGGCTTATGTGCAAGGCGGTAAGGTGCATTATACAGATGTGAATACTCCATTGGATCTCCGCCGAACTAACGAAACCTGAGTGAGTGTGTGTGACCAATATCCCTCGTACCTAGTATGTCACGAATGGTGGTATCCCTGGAATATTTATTGGTAAAAAAAGTAACATAATGATGGGGTACTTACGCTATTGTTGGTGTCTGAGACCCTTGGCTCTTGTTCATAAAAAAACTAGACCTATGTAAATACACGTAATATCTACATACACTGACGTAATTCTTTCAGAAAACATTGGTACTATTATATAGTCTTCTTCTGCAGAACGGCAAGAAGAAAAAGAATGCAAATAAAAAGTGGATGGAAGTGTTTGTGAGAAAGCTCTAGGTACATAGATACCTAATTATACACATATAATATGTAATTCTGCTTATTATTTTATTAAATCTGTCTTATCAGGAAACGCATGAGAGGTATTGACATGCCAATTAAACTGAAGATTGGCCTCATTGTGAGAAGTTGTGACATTACTTCGTTTTAAAAGATTAAGCATAACTTCTTGTTTAATATTTAAGATAGCCTTCCACCCTACCTTTATCTAAACAGTTAGGTATATAAAAAACCGATACAAATTGAGAAAATTTCTACTGATATTATGTAAATATGTAACTAAGTTCCTTGCATGTAAAATAAATGTGTCCATTTCGATTGCTCGGCCAATATGTCGTAGAAAAAAGAAACTTATGTCAGCATTTCGAAGGAATTCGTAGAAAACGAACAGTGAAAACCACAAATTCGAAGAGTCAATATTTAGAAAGTTATAAGGGTTTAACCGTGGCCGCGCAGTCCGCATGAATTCAACTGCGCGGCCACCAGTTCTCTTGAACGGAGCTACGTACAAGTCTAATTCTTTTTGCTAATCATTGATACGATTTCGAAGAAAATGTAGATTATAATAATAAAGCCCTACTATTTGAACTTCACGAAATACGGCACTCCAAAGTTATGGCCGCGCAGTCCGCATAAAGCGAACCGCGCGGCCACCAGTTCTCATTAACGGAGCATTGTAGAAGTCTAATTCTTTTTGCTAATCACTGATACGATTTCGAAGAAAAAGTAGATTTGAAAAATATAGCCCTAAAGTTTGAACTTCTCGTTCTACAGCACTTACGTAAGGGCGAACCGCGCGGCCACGTGTTTCTTAAAGTGGAGCTTAAACAGAATTTGGTAGAGGTCTCATTATTTTTGCTAATCATTGATACGATTTCGAAGAATATGTAGATATCATGAATGAAGTTCTAATGCTTGAAAATCACGAGTTACAGAACTTAAACCCTGTAACTCGAGTTAAAAGAAGGGTGACCATGATTTACGTCGCGTCGATGAGATATTCCCAAAAAAAAAATTGAACCAAATTCATACAAATTTACCTAAACCTTTAAAATATTTACCTAGCACAAAGTTATTATTTTGATTTACCAGATTTTATTCAATATCATATTGAAGTCTGCGCCAAGTAAACCCATAGGTATAGGTAGGTAGGTATTATTAATGGCAACAACTTCCATATTAAATTGAATAAAATCTGATAAATCAAAATACATATCACTATGTGCTAGGTATATTTTATTTTTAAGGATTTGTATGAAGTCGGTTCTATTGTTTAATTATTTTTTTATTATTATTTTAAGTGACGGGTTGACCGATAAGTATATCTATCTAGGTGTAAAGTTCTCATCAACACAAATCAATCAAGCCTGCTGCAACACAAGGTAACTGCTGTAAATCGTTAAGAAATTCCCTCAACTGTCTTTCGGTTCCATCATCATATCGACTCCAGACCTTTATTAAATTGTAGTAGGTATACTTACTTATTAAAGCACTTAATCAAAAAGTTAGCAAACGCACTAGTTGTCCCAACAATTTTCGGTGGTTGCCCTCGATTTCTCCTGGATCCCAGCATCAGATCTTGATACCCTGGATATGGGACCACCTCAGAAGTAACCTCATTCAAACAAAAAAAAATCAAAATCGGCGCCGCTATCGCGTAATACTTATACATAAAAAAAACATAGCGTACGAATTGAGAACCTCCTCTTTTTTGAAGTCGGTTAATAAGACTTTTTAATGTCACGTATATTGCTATACTTTTAATCGTAAAAAGCAAATAGTTGTAGTCCCTTGGTTTGAATTTGAATAGAGCAGTTTACTTCTAGGGTATAAATAAATAAATATTCACGGACATCTCACACAACGCTATCTGATCTCAAAGTAAGCTAGGAATAACCTGCTTGTGTTATGGGTATCCACGATCCACCACGGATATTAATACTTATATACTTTTAAATACATACATATTATACATAGATATACCCAGACTCTTGAGACAAACATTTATGGGTCAATTTATTTATTAAAATGATTGAAATTAAAAATATTTTGATTACTTATTATGTACTGAATTATTACTTATTAAATAGATGTTTCTTTATGGTATTGTTATAGTTTGATTTTATGACTTAAATTACGCCAGTAATTACTAATCCGATAAACAGCACTAACATTTTATAAATTTAATTATTACTTTTTACCCGTAAACACATTAAGTAGGTAATCATATGTCTCAGTAAGTGAAATTCAAGTTTCCTTTTTACTCCACGTTCCTCTGATATTGATTTTTTTTCTTTCGCCAGCAAATATGTTTACTTCATGCATGCTACTACAGATAATTTATAGAATTCTTTTTTCAAATTTATAAAAGTTTATTTGTTTTTTAAAGTCGCGATGTCGATGTATATAGCTATGATACGTCCTTGTTTTCGACCATTTTAATTGCTGATTTAATTTCAAATGCTTTAGTTTTACGTAAATTGAATCTAAATACCACTATTCAAGTAATATTAACCTATAACGTTGGTAGTCTGGACATAACAATATCAAGTAAGGTATTTCCGCAATACTAATATTTTTTACCCAATATTTAAGTTGGTAGGTAATGAGGTACTGTATGGTGTTTTTACGTATAGTACTTAATTAATGTAATGTAATCGAAAGTCAATACTTTATTTATATGTACCTACTTACTTTACTTTTTTTATAAACGACATTTTAATACCTACATTTATAGAAGAATACTTCTAGTTAGTAAATAACACCTTATATAAATAAGTACGGAAAATGCTCAGAATAGTTGTGGACCGCTTCATCTTAGAAAAATTTACAAATGCCATCAGGCGAATTATCGTCCCGTCCATTTGTCTTCTTTGGGTTGGGCAGTTCGTTATCGTCGTGGTGATTTGCTAAGGTTTGTTTCCTTTTGGTGGTTGCTGTGGTTGGGATTGTTGAACTGTGGGAGTGAGGAGGTCCTGCACCAAAAACCAATATTAAATGTAGTGGAATATCTATTTCACACAGCGCCATGTAGAATGAATGATTGCCAATCGCCAGCAAATATGTTTTCTTTTTAATAAACCTATTTTACTTAAAAGCTTACAAGCACATTTTCGTAAGACTAATTCGAATCACTAATTCTCAATTGAATTGAATTGGAATTCAATTGAAACAATCAGTAGCTCTTTTTACAAGAAAAGCTACTTGCTATATAAATATATTTACACTATGATATTAAAATAGTAAAAAGCCTGGATTCACACACTATAAATCTTGGTCACCCTATTTTTTCCTTCGATTATTGGTTTTAAGTTCTATACGTCATTTAGTTCTTAATTTGAGGCTTTATTCATACTGTCTACATATTCTTCGAAATGGTATCTGTAATTAGCAAAAAGAATGGGACTTCTACTAAGCTCCGTTTAAGCTCCATT
This sequence comes from Miltochrista miniata, assembly GCA_933228765.1. Taxonomy (NCBI): domain Eukaryota; kingdom Metazoa; phylum Arthropoda; class Insecta; order Lepidoptera; family Erebidae; genus Miltochrista; species Miltochrista miniata. Next base: position 25,824,077 of record OW121747.1, read on the forward strand.
TAAGAAAAACCGTGGCCGCGCGGTTCGCATTGTGCGGACTGCGCGGCCATAACTTTGGAGTGCCGTATGTTGTGAAGTTCAAATAGTAGGGCTTTATTATTATAATCTACATTTTCTTCGAAATCGTATCAGTGATTAGCAAAAAGAATTAGACTTGTACGTAGCTCCGTTCTTCTCAATTGAATTGAATTGGAATTCAATTGAAACAATCAGTAGCTCTTTTTACAAGAAAAGCTACTTGCTATATAAATATATTTACACTATGATATTAAAATAGTAAAAAGCCTGGATTCACACACTATAAATCTTGGTCACCCTATTTTTTCCTTCGATTATTGGTTTTAAGTTCTATACGTCATTTAGTTCTTAATTTGAGGCTTTATTCATACTGTCTACATATTCTTCGAAATGGTATCTGTAATTAGCAAAAAGAATGGGACTTCTACTAAGCTCCGTTTAAGCTCCATTTAAGAAAAACCGTGGCCGCGCGGTTCGCATTGTGCGGACTGCGCGGCCATAACTTTGGAGTGCCGTATGTTGTGAAGTTCAAATAGTAGGGCTTTATTATTATAATCTACATTTTCTTCGAAATCGTATCAGTGATTAGCAAAGAGAATTAGACTTGTACGTAGCTCCGTTCAAGAGAACTGGTGGCCGCGCAGTTGAATTCATGCGGACTGCGCGGCCACGGTTAAACCCTTATAACTTTCTAGATATTGACTCTTCGAATTTGCGGTTTTCACTGTTCGTTTTCTACGAATTCCTTCGAAATGCTGACATAAGTTTCTTTTTTCTACGACATATTGGCCGAGCAATCGAAATGGACACAAATAAATTCATCATAGTTAACTCTCCTTTGCGTCAGGAAGTCTGTTAAAAATACGAGACTAACGTAAAATGCCAGTTATAATAAAGATTAATATTTCCGTAACTATTTTTAAGACATTTTAGTTCGAGATATACCTATGCAAAATTTTAGTTAGGTACATACATAAGTAAGTACCTATTTTTAAGTCAATTAATAAATCCGTGATAGGTTTATTTGATTGATTGATTGATTGAGAATAGTTTCAAATCATTACCATTTACTCAACTGAAAAGTCACTTAATACTCAAACTTCTAATAAGTAATTTTAAAAGATAATACCTCCCGACTCGCCTCTTACTATTGTATGGGGTTTTTTATATAGAAACTTGTTTAGACTTATACGTCACATCCTAATCAGGTTATTTTAAACAATGTTGAAGAATACCTATTGTTTGTGGTACCTACTTTCTATTTCATGATTTTCCTATTCCGATTTGTATCATCTAAAACATACCAAGTAAACTGCCCAAAGGGTGTCAGGCCACGCATGGAATTTGGTAGTCACCCATAATGGAACATGGTTCGCATTTTTCCAAGTTAGGCCTCTGTAACTCGAAAAATTTTTCAAAGTTTATCACATGGACTATCATCAACATATTTTTTGCAGATTGTTACCTCCTGAAACGTAAAAGCTAAACGGTACTTTAAAAAATCAAAAAGTATTTTTAGTGTTTTTATTCTAGCACTGTGTTGCCGTAAAAAATAGACATATCCATGCAAAGTTTCTTTTTTCTAGCACTAACCGTTTGGAAAGTCAGTCGAGGATGGACGGACGGACATGACGGAACGGTAAGGATTATAAGATGTGAACTATTGAACACCATAAAGGAGCTATCTGCACATCAATCTGTACTATAAATTGCGTTATTATTGTTTATAGTATACTTAGCTAATCATATTACAAATAAATATTAAATACCTACTTATTAACTTTACTTGCATTTAAATGAATATACTTAATTTCGATTTATTCGAATTACTTGTCTATGATCGATTCTGCGGTATTGTTGGAAGACGCTTCACTACGATAAGTGGGCGGTACTCGTCTAAGCTACGATATTTTTTTGAAGTATATTTGACATAAACAAATCCGATACTTCATAGGCGTGAGCTGTCAAAAGTATCAACCTAATTTTAACAGAGTATAACTCAACCGTAGTCCAGTAGTCGTGTGACATAAGTAGTTATTATCTGCATTACGACTATCAAAATAAAGCCAATTAATGTTCATAGTACGGTACATTTATAATGTTGGTCGAACGCCAAGAAATTAGAGAGATTTGCGGAATATTTTGGACAATAATTTCTATTTACTTAAATAAACAGAGTGCGCCGGTTTAGGAGATGAAATGAATTAGTACTTTTCACCGGCGACGTATTATTTCGCGACAGATCTTCTGTCATCGAATCTAGACAAAAACGACGTATGTCAGTCATCGTTATCACTCATAGAGCAATACGAAATGACTTTGATCGGGAGGAGAGGCGCCATACAGACACTTTTCTCTCTGTCAATACACAACGCCAAATAGAATAACAAATATACATTGTCTAAAATTATGAGTGTATTTTTTTCCACCCGTTCCTTCAGGGTTGGATTTGGTCAAGTTAACCTACCTATTCTATATGGAATAATCCACCCCCGCCCATACCTGACCCAAATGTGCCCAAATACGCTCGCGGCGTTGCCTCTCTGTATGGCTATGGCTAACCTTTGGATGAGTGTATTGTTTTAATTGTTTCGTCTAGGGTTTATAGTGACAGCCGATTGCTTAGTGGTGTTTATAATTTCCCTCCGCAATATTTGACAGACAAATACCTATGTATAGTTTATGGCAAACAAGCTATGTCAAGTCTCCTTGTATAGTCCGTTCACAGTTATATTACCTCTGACTGACAGCTTGTCGATCATTTCCTGTGTGTTGGCATAGCAGTAAAGTCCCCCTATGAGTGCCAGCCTACGACATTTTACCGATTATACAGGAGACTATAATATCCACCCGTTAACCCGTTAACAGTTTTGTTTTTCATGTCCTAACATACTTAACTTTACGAGACAGTGCACTTATAACTACACGATTGGATTTGATTTTTTTTTATGAATATCTGAAAAGAAACATTCACTACCATCACCAACGGAGGTGAAGTTGCTGCACCCAAAACGTTCCACATCTCAATTAATGGTCACACCCGAAAAAACGATAGCAAAAAAAGAAAGTAAGTTTCGACTAAAAGTTAGATTACATGGGAGAAACATAGGCAACCTAAGTGCTAGAGGTAATGTATCTCTGAACGGACTATACTGGTCGCGTTGCTCTATGATATCATTCAATAAAGTGTAATTACCTAGTGATTTTAACAAAACTACCCTTCGCACGTGAGCCGTCTGGGTCCATTATTGCTTGATCTATAAACAAGAACGGTCTGCTGAAGTCAACCTAAGCAACGAAAATGTCAGAAAAAATTCTACAAAATGGTTACTATTTGTAACGAGGTTTCTACCAGTATCGCTAAATCTCATTTGGACTGTCTCGGTGGCGCATTCCGTAGTCTGTTCTATATATTTTGAAATAGTCATATAATATGATGTAATTTAGAAATGTATACTAATATTATAAAGAGGAAAGATTTGATTGTTTGTTTGTTTGCATCGAATAGGCTCCGGAACTACTGGACCGATTTGAAATATTCTTTCACTGTTGGGAAGCTACACTCTACCCGATGAACATAGGCTATAATTTATTCCCGTATTCCCATGGAAACAGGACCTATGCTGGTGAAAGCGCGTGACGTTCGCTAGTATTATATAAGTATGTCTATCAGTCGTCTAGATCCCATAGCACAGTCTTATATTAGTTTAATTCGGGCTAAACAATGTTGTGTGAGAATGTCCACCAGTGTTTTACATTTTATTTTTAAGTATTATCTCAGCCCCATAGTTTAGTAATTGTATGATTGGCACTGTCAAAGATAACCTCCCACATGATGCCTTCGCTAAAACTTCATAAACAAAATAAGTCCTCCCATTAACCAACTATACATATTTCAAAATCATAGCTTCGTTATCCGGTTAAGTTAGAATTACTAAGCAACCTAGCGAAAAATTCTAAATCTATGAACTAACTCATTTAGTTTAATAATTTTACAAAAATATCCTATCTAGAATGATGGCCCGTTAAAATATGTTTTTGGAAAGGAGAAAATGTAAGTAAAATAGGTACATTTTTGGGTGACGTTTAACACAAGCTTTTGGAAATGTTATAAAACGTGTAGGTAAAAGCACATAAATACATAATAGTAAGAGCACGTAAACACATAATAGTACCCTCGCCTCCGCAAGAGCTATGAAGAGAGCTATACTTAGACTTGTGGAACAAGCTCTGAAACACGTCATCTGAGGTTCTCTTTCATAGAACAAGAGATGTAGACGCAGTTCGTAGAGTAAGCACATTAAAAAGGCCATTGCTTTTTAATGGGCTCTCTCTGTGAGCTTGCTACATCTGTAGAAGAACCGACGGCCCTTGAAGCAGGATAGTTCTAGGACGTCGACTGCAATACGGCCAACGTTTGTGCCCCCCACCGCCAATGAATACCGTCAAAAGACGCTAGACCGTGTGATGTGACATAAAATGGGGGAAATTTACATCCAGCCGAGGACTGCTAGAGACTGATTTGAAAGCAAGAAGTAACAGAAAATAAATGCGTCATAATGATTCCCTGCAATAATAAACAAATAGTATTTAAAAAGATACAATGCAATTGTGATATTGTAAGTACATAATTATTACGTTAAAGCTTACACAGAGTGCATCGCGTACGTAAGCGATGCCAAGATTTAAATTTAGCGTACCTCGCTAGCCAGTACAGTGTATGAGCGGCCAAGTCACATGGAAAAAAAGTGTTGTACGTACTAACTTATTGTACTTTTCATTTAGGTACTAGCAGATGTCCACAGCTTCACTTAAGCGACTTTCTCTACACTAAAACACTTCTTTCTTGAAACTGTGTGACATGTGTACATTTCCTTTCTAAGATGTCATTAAAATTTGCTTTCGGACCAACTGAAGTTATAACTACACCAGTGTCAGATGAAATTATGCGAATGTTCAATAATAGGATATTGTCTTTTAAAATGATTAAAATAACTAAAATAGAAAAGGGTACAGGAACTGAAATATTTGTTGGTTGTCAAGATCGCTTAGCTCAAGCTAATATTATAGCTTAATTATGGCTATAATTATGGAGCTATGAAAGGATCCTTAAAATCTCTTAACCTTTTATGTGCTATAAATCAACACTAATAAATTATTGATGACTTTGTAACTACAATACTGCAAGCTGCAAGTAATTACTACCCAGGCCGTAATGAATGATAATAATTATAATTCCATAATAATAATAATTCCTCGAGATGGCCCGGGACTCCCACCTGAAAACGATTTGTAGGGCGCCGCCCGTGTGGTTTTAGTCATTAGGAGTCCGACATGGCATCCATGTGAATTTCCACTCGTAAAAAAACCAAGAGATAAAGAAACCTGTTTGATATAGCTAAGCACCTTAATAGCCCTACTTATTAAAAAAAAAACTCCTATTCCACATTACAAATTACTATTCCACAATACAAGTAGGTATAATTGTGGTAGGTATTTCTTTTTATAGAATAGGAATTTTATAGTTAGGTATGTCATGTCATTGAAGAAGATTTATTGAAGTTTAATGGATTTAATATCTATGTGACATTTTTAATGGTTGATGTACAATTTTTTTTTTATACCGGTATGATTGCGGACGGGCAATTATTTACCCGATTGAAAGTGTTCATCCTTGTCTATTAGTGTTTACATACATTAGATTAGAGGTACCTATCTCGCGCTGTAGACCCAGCAAAAATCTAGTAGCACTACCTACTCTCCGAGGGCTTACCCGGGACTCCCAACAATAGGCTGGTGGGCGTAACGTAAACATCCATGAAGATTTTCCCTCACGTAAAAAAAAAAGCATTGCCTACTTTTGAAGCACCCATACGACTTTCGTGTGGGAGCTCCTGTTGGAATGTACAGCGCATTCATTCGTAAGAAATCGTAGGCAGCTTTCGGTTTGTAGAATAATTCTGTTTTATTTTTAGAATCTCCTATGTCGAATATTATTGAAGTCATAATTCAACAAACACACATTTTTCGTTTCATTTATTCTTACCTAGGATTTCGCTGATAATCTATTAGGTCAATTACATTTGTGAAAGACAATCTTCTTCCTAAAATACCATTACGCAAAATGCAACGAAAAGCTTTGTGGTCAGGTGGGCACAATAAAACGGAATAATATTCAAAAATACCTAGCTAAAAACGTTAAGCAACTACCCTCCCTCCTTTCAGCCAGTTGGGTGAAAATGGTGTTATTCTCCAAATTTCGCGGTAAAAAGTGATAGAATTCAATAAAAAACAGTTCCCGGAAAGCGTAACAATGAACTCGCACAACAAAACCATTTCAAATTCTCTTTAATGGAAGTGATGCCTATTTATGTCTTTACACTGTGCGAAGAGGTGCGAATTCATAACAAGCTGATCATCAAACCACACCGTTAATACACCTAACCATATAATAACTACGGATACGCGAAATTTTGACAAGATTATTTTATGAATCTTCCAACAAAATTGGCACCAAAGAAGAGATTAGGTATTTTTTCGAAATGCAATATCTTATTCCTTTATAAAATTAGCTCTTTGATAGTTTGGTATAATGGTGATGGCTTAGGCTATAAAGCTTCCGATTTTAGAATTATAAATTTTCTGTAAAAACTACCTAATAGGCAACATATGGATCAAGAACCGCGACCACTAGCATTTTTATGGAAAGTCGACAATGCCAAAGAACTGAAATGGCGATATCTTGCGATTTAAAAGATCACCTGCAAAGTGTTTTTTTCTAAATTTCAGGAAAATCGATTGATAAATACGACCTGTAAAGAAAAATATACGCACATACAAAAGGAAATTTGGCCAATTGAAAATGGACGCGGCACTTACACTGTTCTCTCGGCATTCGAGAAATTCTTCGTATTTTTTAAAACTACTCGATCAATACCAATTATTTTTATACCTCGACATGAGTAGGTACTTTTTAGACAGAAATTTGACCTTATATGTGCTGAACAGATTACAATCTACATTCTACACTGAAGGTAACATTATTGTGTGCAATATCCCATAAATGTAGAGGGAGGGAGAATTTCATTTAAAAGGATTCAGTTTTATTTTATTTTCTTTAGTAAATCAATATTGTTTGTATTTTTAAATTAAATCTATATATATAAAAATCAGTGCCACTTTTCGTTGTAATTTTATAACTCAAGAATGGGCTCACCTATCTAAACCAAATGTTTAGGCTTTGTTAGGACTATGTAGTAGATGGTTTATGTGAAGTTTGCACGAAATCGGTCGAGCGGTTCTTCATTTATCACGCAAACGAAGTTGCGCGGGTCAGCTAGTAAAGTATAAATTAAGGTTGCCTTGAGATTATCCTTCCGAGGGGGTTCCTGGAGCTATCAATCTTAGGCAGATGGAAGGGCACTGTGTGGTTTAAAACCGGTAAGAGACCGGCATAGCATCTAGGAAGATTTCCGACAAAAAAAAACATAAACGCAAAGGTCTTATCTGATTATGTGTAGTGCAATTGTATAAATTATTGAACATGCTTGCCAGTGCCACTGCTCTCTCCGAGTCATTAGTAATTGATAATTACTATTAAGTACAGTCGGCCAAGACTTTCTTAATGGAATCTAATTTTCTTATTCAAACTTGGCACATAGCATGCTGATTACATGATATAGAGAGCAAGAGTCACCAATGGTCATAGTCTTAGTTTTAAGTCCCTGCCCTACTCCTGATACGTCACTAATGTGTGGAGACCTTTACGGCAAAGCATGTGGAACTGATTGTTTCATAATCTATACATTTAATAAAACTGTTGAGGGTCGAAAGTCTGTACGTGGAAGATATTTTGAAAATTTTAATTGTACTGCGTTGTCTAATCGATACTAAAGCTGAAAATGTAATTAAAAATTTTCAAGTCTGTCTGTCTATCTGTCTGTCTTTCTGTCTGTCTGTCTGTATCCCGAATAAGTATCACGCTGAAACTACTGAAGCGATTTGAATAAAACTTCGTACAGTCTGAGCTTATGATCCGAGGACGGTTTTAGGTTACTTTTGATCCCGATATTTAAAGCGGTTCCTTTGGGAGAGGGGATGAAAGACAAAATGGCATTTTAGGTGCAGCTTCACATTGCGTGATTAGATGCCAAATTTTTTTTCACTGTCATAAAAGAAGTGCTTTAAGGATTGTTTTACATAAGTTTCAAAGTTGAGGGCTCTGTAGTTCAGGAATTAGAGACATCTCAAGTTTTATATAGTCTGATGAAGAAACACCTCTCCTTTTATAGACCTTATGTGATGTAAACGAAGTTGCGAGGGTCAGCTAGTATTCAAATAAATCTAAATCGAAGGGCGGTAGACTATTATTTCCATTTGATGTTTAAAACCCCACAAAGTTCATAGCAGTAATTGCTGTAATCATTGACGTTTGTGATTACTGATAACAAAGTTGGTAGTAGTTAGGTGAGCAGATTAGCAGTATTTCACACTGAATTATCTCAACTGTAAATAACCTATTACATAAAGTTAGTAGTTCAATTCTTCCTTTTTAAAAAATTGATAGCCTTAAAAACCTCGAGGTTATCGTAAAAGATACGCGGCAATTATAATTGTTACATTATTAATTACCCCTAAAGGTAGGTAGTTAATCTTCTGTTAATTTGTGAGGTCATTGTGTAATTATTACTTACGTAACAATATTATATATAATACCTAGTTCACAATTATTTTCTCTACAAAACACTCCTTCAGTCGTGTCGTGGCTGCCGAAGATACATTGAAGATTTTGAACCATTCAGTAATCGGTCATGGTCATCGTAGCATATAGATGCAACACCAGAGTTTGATTTATCATTATCATTCATAAGCTTACATTTAACCTTCTAACCCTGCCTGTAAGAACACCGGCTCGATGGTCGACTTCGGTCCGGTACATCAAAATTTTTGTAGTGTCTTTATAAATCCGTAGTGTCCTAATCTACTGCGGTGATAATACTATAAAGACCTAGACGATATTGTTTACCATAGAAATTACCTAGTACCTAATGAAACAGTATAGGAGATAAAGTATTCTGAGAAGGTTGAAAAGACCTAGTGGAAAATGCAACAATGTGACAGATACGAGTTCTATTAAATAAAGTAGACGGTCGCGTGCATTTAACCAAGTCTAACATACTTATTTACACCTCTTTGATTGAATTACAAGTAGGTAATTTCTATGCAAAGCGATTGTGGACATGAAAGAAGTTTCTTTAGATCTGCATTCAACTTTACGTTCATTACAGGTTATGTAAGTCACAGTAAAACTGCAAAAGCCGTTATATTGTAATCTACCTAGTGAGAAAATAAACAATGAAGATATTTTGAACTGTAAGAGATAGTAGAATAAAAGGTGGTTAGGTTGGAACAGTGACAGTAAACACGCGAAGGCGAGCGAGTGAAGCGAAGCAGGGCGCAGCAGCAGCCGCCTAGCGTCTAATGCCCAATTAGTTTTATTTTTGTATTATTTCTCTTCGTTAGTTGGCAATCTAACAGAAAATAGGCCGTTAGATTCCAAAACTTTAGGCCAGATCGTCAGATGGGTAATATTTCTTTTGCTTTTCATATCATATAAATAATTATACTGACGTATACCTACTATACATGAAAAATTAAATAAAGAAAACCTGATAATTGCTCAATCGTTGTTAATTATCGTATTTAATAATCATAACTACTGCATCTTTACGTAGGTATACTATTAGGTTATAAGCGAATGTAACTCTGGCAGTACGCTTTTGTGTGCTTTTACGTTTAAACTACTGAACCGATTGAACGTCCCGTGAATATAGGATGAATTTCTTTGAAAAATATGATGACATTGTCATAAACACCTACCACCCTTTTTATACTACAAGGATGGCAGACTAGTTGATTTTTTTTTTTACGTTTGAACTACTTTATTTCATTAACCGATGCTAATGAAATAAGGTTTTCTTCTTTTTATATTTAGCTCGCCAAAATGACGTCGCCACCAGCTGAATGGAAAGCCGTGGCGCATCTAGCGATTGGGGGCCACTTCCGACAGTGGTCCTCAAGTTGGCAGCCCTGTGATGTGCCTCTTAACGCTCCTCTTGAAGAACCCGGAATTTTAAGATGACGGAAACACGTGGTGCGGGCAGGTCGAAAGATAGAACAACATAAGCTGTTATTCTATGAGTATATTGTTCTGTGAGACATTTCAGTGGACACTGGGGCGGGAAAACATTACAAGGCAGGCGCAGCCGCGAGCTTTGCCTTGTAAGCTATAAATAAGTAATTATCATTTCTACATAATAACAATTACTTTTTTATAGAATTATAGCGCTCAAAGCTAGTCTAAGAATGAAAAATATTGCGTTCTATAGACTGATTAACACCTTTACTAACGCATTACCTACTGATAAATTATTGCAATTGATGTATAAAATAATAAAGTCTAGTTTTTTTTTCTTTTTTATTACATACAAAACGTTTACCTGTATGTTAAAGCTACTATATGTTTTCTTGCATTTAAAAGAGGCTTGATCAGGAACCTAATGACATCTTCAGCAAGTCGATTAGAATCAATAAAAAGTTATAAATCTATCATAACGTTTAAACAACGTCCTGTGTTGAGTAACACGGTTCTATTCTTCGCGCTTTATACAGAGATATACCTAGTTATCAGTAAATTAAAAGAGGTCTTATTACGTTCATCTCGTCGAGCGAAATTCTTAAAAACGGTAGAAACTTATTTTTCGCTTCACGTATTAACAAATAGATACTGTTGTGCCCACTCCCTATAGCACTGAGCATGGTTGCATGTTAATCGTGTTTGCGAAGTTCTTGCGATGCGGTGATTATGCGCCATTGGAGGAGGTGTTATAAAAATAACTATGCGCTATGGACAATACAACAAAACTGACACATAAAATTTATGATCATCGGTGTTCACACAAATTCCGAAATTCGCGTTCGGCATAAACTAAGTTTATGGTATGACATCAGAAACGTAGGTACCGTTCCATCCATTATTTTGTGCATTAGGTGTGATGCAGTCTTTGTAAAAATATGTAAAGTATATCCACGGTCATCTTTAAAACGTCCAGTCCGAGTTTCCATTTAGTTATTTATTGAAGTTGATCTTATTGCTTTTTTTACACAACTACGACAAAAGGAAGGGTAGTGAAGTTGGCAGTCTCTGTGCATTTGGACTTATCCATAGTTCACCAAGTGCTTGATCTAATGTAAATGAGTTGTTACTACGAGTGGAAGTGTCTAAATGTGGGTGGTGGGCTAAATCTGGAGTGATTTTTTTTACTGCGTCATTATTTTGAAGTCTGATTTTAATATCTGAGCCTTGTTAATTTAAGACGTGGAAGTTTTCACTGGCGTAATGTATACTGATATTATAAATGGGAGAGATTTGATTGTTTGCACTGAATGGGCGCTGAAACCAATGAACTCATTTGAACAGTATCCTCGGTTGACATCGGATATATTCTATTCGCGTATTCCCACGCGCTGAAACCGCTTGACGTCCGCTAGTTTCTGAGTATCGGTATTGCTGAAACCTCCTTCATCACAGAGAAGAATTTCCTCAAAGATCATAGCAATTGCAACAAATAAATAACGGACGTAATGGCGAAAAGGAGGACAACTCTAATTCAATCTTTGTACCAACCGTTCTCTCCAGCGTGGTACAGTAAAGCTAGCTAACCCTCCTAAAACCATTGGGAGCGGCCTACGTACCATGAAGGTAGGCATATTTTATTATTTGTTGAAATATTGCAATCATAAACACCTACCGCCTTTTTAGACTACTAAGGTGGCAAAAAAGCTTACGGCCCACCTGATGGAAAGTGGTTACTGTAGCCGTAGTATATGGACATTTGAAATAGCAAAGGGGGGATCTAAACCCTCTCAGGCGATCTGCATACAAACAAACGAAATAACGAGTTCACCATTCAATATTAAATAGACAATTCGTGCAATATTGAAAACTGAATGGATCTCTGCAATCACGTGTATTGATCCAGTGCTGATAAGGAATATTCTGATAGACAGTTGCATTGTTTATTGTGCACTCTTTGTCTCAAGAAGAGAGGAATACCTACTACTTTTGGGGCGAAGTTCTTTAACGCGGCTTATGGGTTTTTTTTTAACGTGAGGGAAAATCTTTCATGGATGCTATGCCGGACTAAAAAACCTCACGCATCGCCCAACAGCCTATGGTTGGGAGACCCGGGTAAGCCCTCGGAAGGATGTCCCAGGACTCCCAACAGAAGCGCAAATTAATAGGAAATTGTCTCGTAACGAAATCCTGAGTTTTTATTTTGTTCTATTACTTGATAAGATTTTTTTTTAATAATCTGTTTGGCGCATTCCGCAGTAACCGCCTGCCACGCTTGAGGTCCCGGGCTCATATCCTGGGTAGGTCCAAATATTTGTGAGCTCCACAAGTGTTTTCTATGTATATCATGTATTTATTTATTTGTGGAGTCAACTGGTGACCCAAGGGCTGGCAGTTTTCTCATTTTCTCGCTCAACGAATAGGTATTGCTATTCAAAGGGGGAATGCTGCTAGTTTTTTAGGCACAATGCCACGGGGGCCTTATTTAGGTTTAGTTTAGATAGTAATAATGTAAATATAGATATGTAATAATTATGTTTCTCTGTAATTTTTAGCAATAAATGTACCTATTTTGACTTTCAATCATTTACAAATATATAAGTATGTTTATCAGTCGTCTAGATCCCATAGCACAAGCTTGTTTTGGGCTAGATGATGTAGTGTGAGAATATCTACAAATATAAAGTATGTGATTATACTTTTGAAAGGAAATGTAGAATTGAAACTGCTATTTTAGCCAGGATAGCTTCTTTGGCTAGTGGTAGAGCACTTTAATAGTTTCTTAAACCAGGGTTGAGAGTTCAAATCTCTCAGAAGGCAATGACCACCTTTTGGAATTTATTTTTACTTATTTTCCACTAGCTGATGCCAGCAGCTTCGCCCGCGTAAAATTTGCTCCCGTTCCCGCTTCCTGTGGGAACTTATTCCCGGGATAAAAAGTAGCCTATGTGTTATTCCAGACTATAATGCATCCCTGTACCAAATTTCAGCCAGATCTGTTCAGCCGTTCGAACGTGAAAGAGTAACAAACATTCACACTCACAAACTTTCACATTTAGGTATAGTATTAGTAACTAAGTTTACTAATATAATTTGTATTATTATAATTTTTTTTAACGTGAGGGAATATCCTTCATGGATGCTATCCTACCGACTAAAAAACCTCACGTAACGCCCTACAGCCTACGGTTGGGTGCCCCGGGTAAGCCCTCGAATGGATGTCCAGGACTTTGTATTATTATCATATAGCCTCAACGAAGGTCTTCACGAAGGTCACGACCGCCCTTTTATTTTTATTGGTAAAAGAATGGAATTAGCAACTATACGTATAGGTACCCTGTAAGCTTTATATTTCACACGACGGCGATTGTGGACGGTATAATGTTGTCGGTATCAGTTTTATCAACTTGATGGAATGCAACCGAATTGTTATTCGTATCGCCTGCCAGTTGCCAGTTGCGACCCAAGGGTGACAATAACTGCACTGCATTGTAAATTTCGACAGAATGTATGTTCGAACAATTAGTTAAAGGGGTTTGTAAAAGGACAGTATAAAATTACGAGCAAGCGTGAATCAAGAATTTAGGAATCAATAATACTGAAACAAAGGAATAAGTTAACAAGAGGAATATGATAGTAAATTTATTATTATTGACACAGTTATTTATATATTTAGCTTCTCCTTGTGCACTAAGGTGGGAACTTTACTTCTTAATAATATGGCAGATGTTGATCTTGAGACGGAACCTCGCCTATATAATAGGTATTCATGGGCCAATCCACCTTGTACTGTGTTAGTGCCTATCCTGTGGCAATTTATTCCACTGCTGGACATAGGCCTCTTCAAAATTACGGCACAATTCACGGTCCACTGTCTTGGATTGTCAATAACAAAGTAAATAATAATACTCTAGTGCCTTTTTTTCCAATTTTACCCAACTAACTAATCAACAAGTTATTGCGAACGAAACTCAGCACGTGGTATTTTTCCTCAATTGAGCTAATTACTGTAGTAAACGATATCAAGCTGTAAACATTATACATAATTCCAAAAGAACAGGGGACGACGATGATGATATTTTTTGCCCGATTGCCAAGAAGGGTTATTCTATTAAACTTATTAACACAAAATATATGCAATACCATTATCCGCTAAACTAATTTTCATCACGTTATCGCAAGAGATATTGAAGATGTTTTAATTGGACAGAGTTGTTCAATTATAAAAAAATATTGATCCTGTATTTCCTAAGAGCACAACTAAATAGTTGAGCACTATGGACAATGCAGCGTAAGATAATTAAATAACCTCTACTGCACATATCCTCCTAGCTACGGAAAGTTGATAAATATTTTTTACTGCCCCGGGGTGGCGTGGTCAGACCGTCTGCAGCGCTTGAGTTCCTTAGTTCGATTGGTTTAGGTGTTTTCAATGTATAATTACATATATGTATGTATTTGGAAATATATAAGTATGTCTATCATAGTTTAGATCCCATAGCACAAGCATATGTTAGCTTAATTTGGGCTGGATGATGTTGTGTGAGAATATCCACAAATATTACTACGAGTATTATTTTTTAATCCTGTAGATACTAATTTCTAACAAGAAATAACGTTATAGAGTGCAGTTTGAGAAATATTCAACTCCTACACAAATGCCAGCTATCTGACTTTATAATACAATGCAAGTCACCCTGTATTTATAGAATTTAGAATCTTTCGGTATACAATCTACTATCATAGAGTACGTACAGTTACACCGCTACTTTACACAAAAACTGTATTAATTAATAGTGACATTCTTTTAATTGGTTTTTGAATATGATTGTAAGTCATCATTGATTGTAAGCCATGATAGCATATTATACTTACCTACATCATATAGGTACCTACCGAGCACAATTATTTCATCCTTCTGTGGTGCCGAGATAGAAAACGAAATGTCACCAGCTCAATTCATTCCTTAGGAGTCGTAAAGAGCGACTAAAGTAGCACTTTTGTAAAAGCACTAGTTCCAAAGGAAAGCAACATTCAAAATAAATGTTCGTTTGGCTGCGTGGTCTACTAGGGGAGGCTAAGACTATGAATAGATCAGGTTTATAACAATAAATATTGTGGGACAGTACAAGTGTCGGTTTTAATATGTGCAGCAAGTTCCACCAAGTGCCATCAATCAACAGTATAAATAATATATGTACGATGAATATCCTTCAGCTTCAATCGAATATCATATAACAATTGATTGAATATCATTGCATCAGTCTTGTAGATAGGTACTGTTACAAATCCAGTGCCTCGTCTCCTTAGTCTGAGGTAAAATATTGCTCTCTCGCAACTCAGTTCTTCTACCGAAAAAAATAGTGAGATTTATGTAATACGAAGTCACAGAGCGCCAAAAGAGAAAGACGAAAAGTGGGTAAGTTCCGGTCATGGGTTAAGCTGACTTAACCCTTAAGGAATTACAGTAATCGTAAAATGTGTAGTAAACAGGCCACAGAACGTTAAATATTTTGTAAGAAGCCCCAGTCGAGTTCTCTTAGAGCGCAATTAAACGTAGCTGTGTGCACTGTGCATTGTGCTCTCCATCAAAACATTCTAGACGTACAGTCATGCATCACAGTGTTTACTAGCAAACGCACACACTTGTTTCTGTAGAATTATGTGAACACTACATAAACATTGACTTAGTACAGTCACTTTATAGACACCCTGATTAAGGCACTTTTAATAAAATACGTATAAATCTTATTTTAAGGTGGCAATTTCGCTGTTTAATTTATATTGCACCATGGATTAAGCTGCTCAAATCTGGGACCTTTTATCTTATATGGACTGAACTCTGCCAACTTATCATAAGATGGATATGGCTGTCCTGTTTGGGACTTGATCACAAATAAGCCTATCGCAGTTCACTCCTGTGATTTCTTCCTATCAGTTTGGTAGGGTGATTGACTCCACTGAATGTCTGTGGCCAGACTGATTAGTACAGGATTTGGTTTCGGGGTTTCCTTTTCCTAGTCATAACCACGACCATTAGTCAGCGGGTCGTTTGCAGGTGAGCCTAGCTTGCGCTCGGTGCGCACGGTCTCGGTAGTGTCTGCAGTTCCGTAAGATAATTTCATATCACAATCTCACTGCGCAATTTACCTACATATTGGGAAGCACGTATCAACTGCTGCGGATGTTCCGAGTGTTTATCACAGAGTATAGTCGTGACCTTGTAACAGCTGTGACAGTGAATGGCCTGCTGATAATGATCCCTGCTTTGTTTTTTGCCGCCATGTATTCCGAAGAGAATTGAGGCGATACTTGTCCGTGGACTAGAAGACTAAGTGGAATATCGAAGCAATATCAAAATAGTTACATGAACGCGGTTTCAGATTTTGAGAGGAAGCCACCCTTTGATTATAAATGTATGCTTCCATCGTGCCTGTGTGTGATTGATAGTCGTTATAGATCATTGTAAAGACAGGAGCTACTATACGCACGTGTAAACATTACACGTTTTGCTGGTAAGAGCCGTTCTAATCGAGATCTAATTTCACAAATACGGTCATCCTACGCCTGTTACTGCACATGTTTGTATGGAATTACTACATGTTTACGCGTTGCGATTAAGCTATGAGTAAACAGCGGGGAATGCAGGCTACCATTAACCACCTGGTCCACATTATGACTGTCACAAGCATTGGTATATGATTCGCTGCAGTATTTACCTACGTCACAAATGGTAGATTTGCCTACGCAAAGAGGTTGACGATAAGCTGGCGGTCAGCATGATATAATCGGTTTTTATCAGTCGTTGGTATGCAAGTATGTTTGCATACAATTGGATGTATTACTGACTTACATTAAATTACATCAACATCTTTGGATGAATGCTTGTTTCGGTAAATTCCGTTCTTAAAATCTGCCTATTTTAATCGAACACTATTATGTTCGAGTAACGAATGGAACTTGGTACGCTGATAATAGGGAACAGGTTCATTAAGAGGTAATTTCTGACATATTTCACCACGATCAGATTACTTGTAAAAGCGTTTTCTTCCGAGGGCTTACCCAGATCCGGGTCTTGGTCAGATTGTAGGGCACCGTGTGTGGTTCTATCCGATAGGAGTCCTACATAGCATCCATGAAATACGATTCACGTAAAAAAAATAACAAAAAAGGAACCGACTTCAAACCAAACTAAAAACTGAAAAATAAAATTTCTTTTTTTCAATTTCGTCAGGGAATTCCCTCGACCTTTGGTTCCATCATCAGATCAACTCCAGACCTTCATCTAGCCGCATCTAGGAGCAATAGGATCTTAATGGAAAATGAATCGATATGAAAGAATAACGACAAATTTACTACATATACACGTTATATACACTTTTCCAATATTTTGGAATCACATTCTTCGCACCTACATACTCTACTGAAAACTGAAAACTTTTGTGATATCAGACCGGTATACTAAAAAAAAAAAATATATACGGTCGAATTGAGTATCCTCCTCCTTTTTTGAAGTCAGTTAAAAAGACCTGCTACCCATATAAAACAGTAGTTTATAAGGAAGGTTATCGGAGCCCGGTAGAGCCCATAGATAGAGCAATGCGAGTACTGATCGTGTTGCTCTGTGGCCAACATGAACCACCATGCAGCCAGTTCTTCTATGCTAGGTGGTCACCGTTCCGCCATTGCAGTCATCTCTTAATCTTAGTTACTAACAATTTTCTTCCTATAGATAGCAATTTAGCCAGATAAATATAGGCTACGTGCTCTGTTGAAGCGAACATTGTTATAAATGATTCTCGGGGTTACTAGTAGTAAAACTGAGAAAAAATTTACATGCAGTCTATCTAGGAATAGGTCGTGCCTTGCATTATAAGTTCCTTTACAACATGAGTGAAAATTATTGTGGCCATAATATTCGTATTATCCAATCGGGTTGCAGTTTCAAATCTTATTTTCCATCCGCATCTATGTGATCAAGTCGACCAAGACCTGGGTTGTTCGTTTCAAGAAGTTCCAGCTTTGTATACGGCGAGAGTGCTTCTCATACTGAAATTTACCAACACCAGTTTTCAGTTCAGATTAGCTATGTAGCTCATAGTCTTAGTTGTCTCTTTTTACACCCGAGTTTGATTATGCTAAAGTACTGTCATGAGGTAAGTCTAGAATTAATATTACCTACGATATTATACGAATTATAGAAAGTTAATTGACATCAATTTTCCACGAAAATCAAAAACATTCGAATCAAGAAAATTCGGAAACAGAAATGTCGGTAGATATGCAACTAAAAACATACGGCCTTTTCTTTTGTTAGTTAAAACAATTTGTTTGGTCAGGTCGACCAAATACCAATGGAATCATTTTTAGGTATGCACAGATTAGTATGGCGAGGTGGCACAGAGTATTATAGGGTTGTATTACATAGCATTCCGTACCATCTTTGGTACTTGCTACTAATCTGACACTATTGTGTAAATAAACAATCAGGTTTTATAAGACCGGGAATTGAAGGCTATGTTCAAAAGGAAATCAAAGGGCTATCTACACATACAGCTTTGGCGTGCAATTTGATTTCTTGGGGGTCAATTTTCCCTTTTTCTGCAGAGAGGCGATCGCGGGCACACGTCGACGATTATCGATTTATGGCATAAATATTGACTTTCTGTAAAACCTCTTAAATAAAGTTTAAAGAATATAATTAAATAATTCAATCAATCTATCAAATTGATTCGAGTTTCTTCTTTTCGCGATTACCTTGACATTGTAAATGGCTTGACCTTATCGCTTCAAATAGTGAAAAGTGCCTCAAATATTAATATTAAAGATCCGTATGACGCTAAATGGACCATTATCTTGATCTAGATCTCAGGAGTCGTCTAATGGTCTAATGGTCTGACGTTATAAAAACAAATAATTTCAGTCAGTTCATGAACTAAAAATGCTTGAAACCAAACACACGATTACTTACAAAATTCTCGACTTTTTTGTGAATTAGAATTGTTGAGTTTGTGAAAATTTATTATATTTTTATTTATTAGGAAGACAATAGTAAAATGTTCATTTTCTCGAACCATTTGTTTTTGTTGCATTAGTTAAACGCACGCACGCACTAAATGCGATCGCATCTCTCTTTTTCTTGCACTCTAAAATATATACCTTCTACCTTCTCTTAAGAGATTGCCTCTTCTGACAAGGCCGCCAATTTTAACATCAACCAGTTTCCTGAAGTAAAATACCTACACAGACTTTTATTTTTACAAATCTGCGTATGAACATGACAGCTATTAAGTCCAAGATTTTCAACACAATTTTTAATGTTATGAAATTAATAATTAAACAAATAAATTTTAAAAAAATTAACGAAAAAGAAACCGACTTCAAACAAAACTAAAAACTGAAAAATAAAATTTACTTAGCACAAAGTCAGTAAATTCTGATTTATCAGATATTATTAAAGACTAGCTGATGCCCAAATTCGTAATACATATTATATGAGTTGTGTAAATTTATTTATTAAATACATTTCTTAATTCATTGGCTACTACTTGACTCAACTTCTCTTCTAAGCAATTGACATCGTAACTTAGTTCCTTCTTCAGGTAGTCCCAGTCATACTGTAAGCCTACGACGTATGGGAAACCCGAACTACGGTAGACTTTGTCCTCATAATACGATGGTCCAACCAAAACCTGTTAACTTAATAACCATGTAAATTTCATCTGCTATATAGGCGTTCATATTCATTATAATGGCTCTTTTTACTTGTCAAATGTGATCTTCAGAGAGGCCCTTCCCGTATTTTACAAAGACTTAGTGAGTCTGTGTCCTGCACCGAATGCAGCCAGCACTATATAATAAAGTTCATACCTTCCATGACCAGTCGCTTAGGGCCTGCTGACAATCTTTCATTCTAATGCACAGTGGACACTACCTGAAGCGTGGTCTTTCATTATTCCTGGCTAGTCATCTTCGAATTTTCTTCTTCTTTCACATATTTATTTTTTGTTATACAAAATTTAACAATAATATTTCCGTAAACAAATTGTTCGTCTCCGAGTGCGCAGTCTGACAAAAGCAAAATCATGAAAATGACAATGTCATTCGGATTGAACTTCCACAAATGTGTCAAAATAAAAAGTAATTTTAATCAAAAATAAGAGTATTTAAGGAGTATTGATATCAACTCCGGAGAAAATCAGCTCCAAAATAATTTAAATTCCTATTTTAGGTCGATAATGTATAAATTTCAATAAAATAAGTAACACGTCATCAATTAAGTTAATAATGCTATATGCCAAATTTTAAGCAGATCGGACAAAGGAATCGCGTTGTCCCATACAAACTTGACCCTCCTTTTTTATACCTTTAGAGGTGGAATTTGCAAAAATGGTAAAATTACTTATTTCAAATTGTAACAAACAACGCTCGTGCTGAATTTCATCATCGTACCATTAACCGTTTAAGCAATAATTGATAATAACTTTATACGACTTAAGTTTGTTTTTTATTTTATAATAAGTATACTTTCCCGGGATAAAAAGTACCTACCCAGTGTGGTGCCCAGGATTTTAAAGAATAATTATACCAAGTTTCATCGTAATCGAACCGGTAGTTTTTGCATGATGCCTGAACAAACAGGCAGACAAACAGACAGACAAAAAAATTTTTAATCTCGTTTTTGGGTTCGGTGTCTGTCTAGTAACACCCCCTGCTATTTATTTTTTTATATTTTTAATGTACAGAATTTTCACTTCTAGAAATTTATTATAATGTTGCCCGTGGCACTACCGCTTGGCACTACCAGTAGTGTCACGGGAAATTTTACTTTCCCGTGGCACTACTGGTAGTGCTACGGGTAATTGTACATTTACGTTGACACTACCATTTGCCAGTAGTGCAACGGGAAATAATATTTCCCGTGGCACTACTAGCAAATGGATTTCTAAAACAAATGAAGATCGCCAAAACAAATGAGAATCGCCAAGACAAATGAAGATCGCTTAAACAAATAAACATCGTAAAAACAAATGAACATCGCTAAAACAAATGAATATCGGTTAAAACAAATGAAGGTCGCTAAAACAAATGAACATCGTAAAAACAAATGAATATTGGTAAAATCAAATGAAGGTCGCTAAAACAAATGAACATCGTAAAAACGAATGAAGGTCGCTAAAACAAATGAACATCGTAAAAACAAATGAATATTGGTAAAAACAAATGAAGATCGCTTATACAAATGAAGATCAGTTCTAGGTGAAGCCGCAGTGGTAGCCATTAGGTCTGTTGGGAGTCCTGGGTTATTCTTCCGAGGGCTTACCCGTGACTCCCAACCGTAAGCTGTTAGGCAGGGCACATGAGGTTTATTAGTCGGCAGGAGTCCGGCATAGCATCCATGACGATTTTCCCTCACGTAAAACAAAAAAAATCAGTTAAACAGATCAAAAAAAAAGAAATAATATAGTTAGTTATATTAAAAATGCAAAAGAAATAAATAACAAATATTAAATATTTTTTTTATTTTTAGCTCGAAAAAGAAATTAAACAAAAGTTATGATGTCTTATAATAAAATCAAGTTTCCATGCAAATTTTAATGATTTGCTTATTAAGTTTAGGCTTTCTAAACTAGAGATGCGAAAATACTATGGCAAAAGGTCTTTATTGTAAAATTAAGGCCTATTACATTAAAATGGTACTCAGCCTACGATAAAAGCCCATAAACGATACTCATAATGAAATTTTGTGATTACGGCGCGGCGGCCATATCGGATTGCAAAATTATCATGTGATTCGTACTCAGCATACCAAAAACCCCTTATACGATATTCAACATGAAATTTTACAACGGTGGCATGGCGGCCATCTTGGATTGCAAAATTAACCCTAAATTCGTACTCAGCATACCAAAAAACCCTTTATAGGATATGCGACATGAAATTTTACCACGGTGGCGCGTTGGCCATATTGGATTGCAAAATTAACCTGAAATTCGTACTCAGCATACCAAAAAACCCTTTATAGGATATGCAATATGAAATTTTACCACGGTGGCGCGGTGGCCATATTGGATTGCAAAATTAACCTGAAATTCGTACTCAGCATACCAAAAAACCCCATAAACGATATCCAACATGAAATTTTACAACGGTGGCGCGGTGGCCATATTGGATTGCAATATTAACCTGAAATTCGTACTCGTACTACTATTTTTTTCCCAAAAGCATTTGACATCTTAGATCGTATGTCCACCTATTTTAAAATCCGGACCAGTGTGCGGCCGGCCAGCCGCAACAAAAAAGCGCATTGATGTTACAAGTGGTATCAAAACATTACACATTGTATCATTACAAGGCGCGCATTGTAATGCTCGGTTCTCCTCCCTCACTGATGTAACCTCGTCTTGTATCATTACAAGGTGCGCATTGCAATGCTCGGTTCACCTCCCTCACTGCTGTAATTTTCGACTCGTAACGTTACATTACGCGCGAATGCTCCCGGTGGGGGAGCGCCTTAACTGAAATAGAATATTCAAGGACATTGCCGATCTTCATTTGTTTCACTGATCTTCATTTGTTTTATCGATCTTCATTTGTTTTATCGACCTTCATTTGTTTTGCAGATCTTCATTTGTTTAACTGATCTTCATTTGTTTTATCGATCTTCATTTGTTTTATCGACCTTCATTTGTTTTGCCGATCTTTATTTGTTTCACTGATCTTCATTTGTTTTGCCGATCTTCATTTGTTTTACCGATTGTCATCATGGGACCATGTGAGAACATGTTCGCTCTTGATTTGATATGTTTGGTATTTAGTAGTGCCATTGGTAATTGGTAATGCCATGGGAAATTATACTATATGGATTTAATCAGCCAATAGGAACGGTAGTGCCACGGGAAAGTAAAATTTCCCGTGACACTACTGGTAGTGCCAAGCGGTAGTGCCACGGGCAACAAAGGGTATAGATAATACAGAAATCGGTGCCCAGTAAAACTATGTAGGCTTAGGTAGGCATTATTAATCTCTCTCATAGACATATTGGCACCGACTTCAGTATTATATTTAACTAGCGGTTCCCTGTCACGCTTCGCTGTGACTTTTTTATGGTGGTTTCATGTACCTATGAGAAATGAGTAGGACACCAAAGGATAGGTATATTTCAAAAAAGTTTAATGTTGAGCCGTAACCAAAATTATAAATCTTTCGGAAAATACAATTAACATCCAAATCAATTGAGAAATAAAATCTTTTCTATAATTAATGTTCAGTTTTTAAAACATAGTGCGCACGTTTTAAAAAAATAAATTCACTCTTATAATATTTCCATAACGCGCCAAAACTCTAACTTCAAAAATAACATGCAAAACATATCTAACCTCTTTTTAGGTAGTTACTCTCTTTTATTATCCTGAATGCAAGGAGGCCGCAATCAAACTTCTCTTAAAAAACAGCAATCTGGTAGGTAGGTACCTTTTTAAATAGGTTGTTTATAATATTTTGTTCTAAAGCTGGCAGAATAAAATTTAAAAAAAAAGCGATCAGCGCCATCTATTGGTAAAATTACTTTTTAAAGCTGTTTTATTCTTATTGCTGTTATGATATAAGTGTATACAGTAGCCTAAAACCATTTCTGAATCCTGTTGTATATCGTGTCCAATTTTGAGCTCAGTCGATTCAGTAAATTGTAAGTTTTTAAAGAGTAGGTACTTATACGCACACAACATTTTTATATACTTACTAGCGGTACCCTGCCACGCTTTGCTGTGATTTTTTTATGGTGGTGTTATATACCTATGAGAAATGAGTAACAAACCAAAGGATGGGTACATTACAAAAAAATAATAATATTGAGCCGTAACCAAAGTCATAAATCTTTCTGAAAATCCAATTAACACCCAAATCAATAGAAGCTTCACTTAAAAAAAAAATATTCTGTGATCAGTGTTCAGTTTTTAAAACATCGTGCGCACGCTTCAAAAAAATAAATTTTTAATAATATTTCCCTAACGCGCCAAAACTCTAACTTCAAAAATAACATGCAAAACATATCTGACCTCTTTATTAGGAAAGTACTCTCTTTTATTATTCTGAATGCAAGGAGGCCGCAATCAAACTTCTCTTAAAAACAGCAATCTGGTAGGTACCTTATATAGGTTGTTTATAATATTTTGTTCTAAGGCTGGCAGAATATAATTAAACAAAACGACCAGCGCCATCTATTGGTAAAATCACTTTTTAAAGCTGTTTTATTCTTACTGTTGTTATGATAAAAGTGTATAAAGTAGCCTAAAACCATCTCTGAATCCTACTGTATATCGTGTCCAATTTTGAGCTCAGTCGATTCAGTAAATTTTGAGTTTTTAGTAAGTACTTAAACGCACACAACATTTTTATAGGCAAATTATTAATGAGGCGACTAACAACTTATTAGGCGACTAACTACATGGTTACAAAAAAAATAACTTGGTAGTGATTAAATATTTTAGCAACAATTATATTATAATAAGCTACAAAACGCAGGATTTATAAAAACTAAATAACGGCTGCCACTATAAGATAGCAAATATTTTAAACAGGAAAATTTAAATAAGGCTGGGTATTAAAAATAATGACTTGGCAGCTAATATTAACGGTGACAAATATTGTATTGTTAGCAACTATTGGCTTCCATATAAAAATACACTTTCGGGTAGTGATTTGTAAGCAGCTATAAAAATTAAAACGGGTCCAAATTTTAAGTATTAGGATATCAGAATTTTTGTTTGTAGAATCATAAAGTACTAGCTGACCCGCGCAACTTCGTTTGCGTGATAAATGAAGAACCGCTCGACCGATTTTGTGCAAACTTCACATAAACCATCTACTAAACAGTCCGAACAAAGCCTAAACATTTCGTCTAGATAGGTGAGCCCGTTCTTGAGTTATAAAATTACAACGAAAAGTGGCATTGAAGCAGAGGTGTGGGCCGTGGCGTGGGTGGTATAGCACAAGCATTATTTACATTTCATCGAATATTTATTTGCGATAACAACATTTTGCGCTATTGATCAAAACATATACTTAATGCTCAATTCATGAATGTTCAGTTCGTATAATATGTATTTCATCGAATATTCTATTGGTATAATGTAATGCAGTGTAGAAGGGCAGGGTTAGGTTAGAACTGTGACCACAACAAGCACGAGGCGAGCGAGCGAAGCGAATGAGCCGCGGCAGTGGCCGCCGAGTGCCAGACAAAAAATAAAATATGAAAAAACAATGAAACCACCGTCAGTTTATTGAAAATGGTAGAAAACTAATTATTAATAAACCGAATAATAATAATAGCAATAGACCAATAATATTTTTTGCATGCCGCAAATTGCTTTATTTAGACCTTATTAAATGTCCCAAAGATTATGTTTTTTATGATCATGTGTTTATTTTATTCGCATCTCAGCTAATTTTATAAACTACCTCATTGTATAATATATAAAAGCCTATTTTTTACTTTATATTCGCCACCAAGTTGTCGCCTAACAATAAATTCAGTTGCTTCACCAAAAAATCCTTTATTTCCCGTGGTCCACCTCGTAGTCCTCCCAGGTGAACCACGGGATTTTTTTTTTACCCGTGGTCCACCTGCATAGCCATATGTTTGTAACAGTAAATTATATAATAAAATTATGGATATACTTATGACCAAAAAAGTAAAAAATTACCAGTAGTACTACTAAGTGGTCCCAGTAGTACCACTGGTACTTAAATTTTAGCCATGGTACTACTGGATCAAAAATAAATGAAGATCGGTAAAAACAAATGAAGATCGTAAAAACAAATGAAGTTTGAAAAAACAAATGAAGATCGAAAAAACAAATGAAGATCGGTAAAAACAAATGAAGATCGGAAAAACAAATGAAGATCGAAAAAACAAATGAAGATCGGAAAAACAAATGAAGTTTGAAAAAACAAATGAAGATCAACGAAAACAAATGAAGATCGGCGAAACAAATGAAGATCGACAAAACAAATGACGATCGAAAAAACAAATGAAGATCGGAAAAACAAATGAAGTTTGAAAAAACAAATGAAGATCAACAAAAACAAATGAAGATCGGCGAAACAAATGAAGATCGACAAAACAAATGAAGATCGGCAAAACAAATGAAGATCGGCAAAACATGCAGATCAATAAAACAAACGTCTATAAGCAAGTTCATAAGGTCAAAAACTATTCGCAGCTATATTTTGTAATCTAGATGCGATTGCCATTCAAAAAAATAGGGGCAAGTAATTCTCGACCTTAACGACACTTATTTACAAATGTGCTTTTAGGCGTTTATAGACATCACTGATCACGAAAATATAAAAAATAAATAAATATTATGCATGCTCCTAAGGTCGAAATTCGCCGACCCATTTTTTTAATCTAGATGCGATAAACATTCAAAAAAATAGGTGCAAGCAATTCTCGACCTTATAAACATGCATAATATTTATTGATTTTTTACATGTTCTTGATCAGTGATGTCTATAAACGCCACAGAGCACATTTTTGAGATGTGTCATTAAGGTCGAGAGTTGCTTGCACCTATGTTTTTGAATGGCAATCGCATCTAGATGACAAAATATGGCTGCGAGTAGTTTTTGACCTTATAAACTTGCTTATAGTCTTTTGTTTTATTGATCTGCATATGTTTTATCGGTCTTCATTTGTTTTTTCGATCTTCATTTGTTTTGCCGATCTTCATTTGTTTGTCGATCATAATTGGTTTCGCTGATCTTTATTTGTTTCGCCGATTTTCATTTGTTTCGCCGATCTTCATTTGTTTCATTGACTTCATTTGTTTCGTCGATCTTCTTTTGTTTTGTTGATCTTCATTGGTTTTGAAAATTATTTCATTACTTTATACATTTTACCTTTTAGATGTTCTTCGTATAGCACAACCTATAATGGATCTTTTTCCACTGACCTGTCTTAAAAGATCCATTTTTCATAAAAAAATACTTTAAGGTATTAAAGTGGACATGATAAGTCCACAAAGATCCATGATGAATCCTTTTAATGGATTTTAGTGGATAAAGGGCACTTGCATAAAAAGGTTACCATAGCTGTAAGTGTTGATAGAAGAGCGCTAAGTGTCAGGTGGACCACGGGTAAAAATTATTTCCCGTGGTACACCTAGGTGAACTACGGGTTATAAAAAAATTCCCGACGTACACCAGGTGGACTACGGGTAAAAAAAAATTCCCGTGGTTCACCTGGGTGGACTACGAGGTGGACCACGGGAAATAAAGGCAAAAAATCACTGCCAATTTAAATTTAAATAAAGCGAGCATCTCAATTTAAAGCTGCTACTTTATGCTTAAAATGCTGTTTCACTGTAGCTGCCAACCCATTATTTTTGCTACCCGTTTTAATTATTTTTAAAATCCTAAATAATATTAGTTTGTCGCCGTGTTAAATACATGCCATTTTTATATATATAGATGGTTGACTGATTTATCAGATATCATCTATATCTATATAGATGATATCTGATAAATGAGAAAATACTGACTTTGTGCGAAGTAAATTCTATTTTTCAGCTGTTAGTTTTGTTTGAAGTTGGTTTCTTTTTGTTTATTTTTTTTATTTATTACTTTTTAGTGTACAGAAATAGAAAATATTTATGATGTTTTTTATGTACAAAGGCATAAAAACAGAATTTTTGCCGTAAATTTGATGATTTTCCCTCGATTTTCCCAAGACCCCAGCGTCAGATCCTGATACCCTGGATATGGGACAACCTCAGAAGTAGCCTCTTTTAATCTATCGAATAATTAAATTTATATAATCCATCCATAATTGGCGCCGCTATCGCGTAACATACATTTATTTATTTATTTATTTAATATAAAAAAATAGCGTACGAATTGAGAACCTCCTCCTTTTTTGAAATCTGTTAATAGGGTACCTACATTAACGTCAAATACATTTATCTATCTAAGTCATTTTCATCTAAATTAAACGTGTGCGCATAATTTAAACTCAAACGATTAGATTAAACAAATATTTTTTTTTAAACTTTTAATCGATTTCAGTTTTATTAATTATGCAATATGATCTTAGCCAACAGGCCAAGACATATCAACTTGAGAATATCCTTTTAGTCAATTGAAAAAATAAATTTGTGACAGATGACATGAACCAAGGACAGACTACTTAATGAAAGAAAAAAAAAACTCGACACGTGTAATATCTAGACCTGTACTGAAGATACCTATAACAACGATCTGGTGTGGTTAAAAGCTTGAGATCACATTTGTTATCATCCTAGCTTCCGAGATTCGTTCAGCCTCTACGAATAATGTATAATCCATTATTCGTAGTTCAGCCTCTAGAATTTTGTGCAACAGACTTGACAGTGTTGCACGGACTTTTTGTAGGTTTCTTTTTCTCTTATTTTTGGCTTTCCTGGCTCGAGGGGTTTGTCAAAAATATGAATTAAAAAAAATATCCTGGCACTGGAATTCTGGTCAAAATCCTTAAACCCCTGATCTTGAGACTTTTTAAGCTTGTGAGAATGATACGGAAGCTCTATAAATTCTTTTTCTTCATATTTAGTTAAGTACCTACTGTAGTTAAGCCATGTTTTTTCATAAGGCCGATAGTGTCCAAGTCTGGACCAAGTTCTACTTACAGTATCGAGGTGGAACTTTACTAATAAATTCTACAGATGTCTATCCGTGGAATTTGTCGACAAAAAAAAACTCGCGTTACACTGCGTCATAATAGGTAGGTACTCTTCCCAACACTAGTGCACGCGCGTTGTTTAAATAATCACATAGCAAAAATAAATGTATTACATTTCAAGTACTTATGTCCTATTTTAGGGTTCTGTAGCAAAATGGCAAAAACGGTACCCTTATAGATTCGTCATGTCTGTCTGTCTGTCCGTCCGTATGTCACAGGCGCTTTTCTCCGAATCTTTAAGGCTTATGCTGTTGAAACTTGGTAAGTAGATGTATTCTGTGAATCGCATTAAGATTTTCATATAAAACTTGAAAAAAAGCAGTAACTTTTGGGGGGCCCCATACTCAGAACTGAAACTCAAAAAATCTTTTTGTGGTTTCTAACCTAGTTTTTTTCTAAAGTGAATAGTGTGCGCAAGAGACACTTTCAAAGTGGAAAAATGTGCCCCAATAGAGGGGGAACCTCTAACTTCTAAACTAAGAGAACGATAAAACAAAAAAAATATGATATACATTGTTATAAAAACTACCAACGAAAATTGGTTTGAACGAGATCTACTTGGTAGTCTTTTTTAATACGTCATAAACCATATTTTCGCCTAGAAAAATCACTACCACTGCGAACTTGTTGTAACATCAATCATAGTTACAACGATCTGCAAAAACTTTAATATTATGTTACTTGGCCCGACTTTTATGGGTTAAAAACTTCACGTTCTCTACTTAATGCATACGGCCTCGGATGGGCTTCCCAGGATTCCCAACAGACCTTGGCTACCATTGCGGCTTCACCTTAGGGGTTTGGGTGTCGCGTCTTTGGGGGTTGTTCGAGTGTTATCCCGCCGCCTCTTTCACGAGCATTACCTGCTCGCAGAAAGACACAGCGGTGTCCCACTTACTCCCACCGGAGATCATGGCTCGCACCATGGTCTCCAGCTAGAGAATGTGTCCTCGTGGGAAGTCTGGACGTGGAGACTTCCCACGAGGACCTGGCGCTATTGTGCTCACGCTGTGCACTCCACCAATGTGTGGAGCGCAGTGCCCTCGCTGCGTTCCTCGCAGTGTTACTCAGTCAAGTATGGCCTGTAAATCCTGTAATAGGTTTCCCTGTACAACAAGCTACGTGGATACAATGGCGACTAATTAGAAAATGATTTCAAATTAACTTAATTGTAACCTAATTAGTGCCTAATGTAGTCTAATGCCTATTGTCATTTAGTGTACAATATGATGTACAATTATTGACCTGTATTATCACGGTAATTTAATATATTGTATTACCGAGATAATACACTATTATATTATATTTCAATTGATTGCTGACTAGTTGTATAATATACGGCAATATAGGCTCACCAAACCTAAATACATCTTCGGGAAAACGTGTGATATAGTTATATGTGTAAGTACCTATTATAATATAACAAAAAAAAAAGAAAAATTACTATTCGAGTTCATAGCCTATCTGTCCCTATTTGTGCGCAAGTTAGGTCACAGGTCCTTGGGACTAAAAATTCTTCGGCAACCTGATAAAGCGGTGCGCGGTGCAATGACGAATCAACTAACGTTTTGTAAAAAAATAGTTTAAGAGTTATACACGCAAGAATTTTTTTAGCTCTAAGCCGTGAAGTCTGATATGATGAGGTTATGCATCACACACCAGTGCTTTAATTATGTGACCTTGAAACATTTTTGACTAAAGAGCTATTTCTCAAATATTATGCTTTTAAAGTCCTCTTTTGCCGGGTTCAAATGCCCCCCATCTCCTTTTACCAGCTACAAATTTGTTAAAACAACTACGGAATCCTACATTGCATGTAGCTGGTTTAACAGTTTTTATTTAAATTAAAAAAACACACTTACCTTATGAGTGAAACGTGTAAAAGTTACATGTCATTACCAATAACTGTTGAAGATCCTCCTTACTAAAAGCCTAAAAGGATGTTTCTAAGCGGTGCCTGGAATTTCATCCCAAATTATCGTAATCAACTGTAATATTATAAAGTCGAGAGATTTGATTGTTTGTTTGCATATGCATTAAATAGGCTTCAAAACTACTGAACTACTTATTTGAAAAATTCTTTAACTGTTAGGAAGTTACACTATCCCTAGGTGCCATATTCTTTATCCTCGTATTCCCACGGGAATGGAAACTACGCGGCGAAAACCGAATTACATCCGCTAGTATATCTCAAGTAGGTATGACAAACTTTAATCCAATAAACAAGTGGTCAATTAAAAATTATGCCTATTTCTTGACGTGTGACGGTCCATAGACACAGACGGTTGTCATGCTGCACTGTAACCGACTAACGCGGTCTCTAGCAGATCATGCTGCATGATCTTGCAATCAATGCAATGCTTCCATCAACACATAAACGATCATGCATGCATGACGTCACGTAAATTCATTACGCCATGCCACAATGATCGTTTAGGGACTGCATATTAAGCTGAGCGCACATTGGCGGCAAGACTGTCTCAAGACTACAGACTATCGCTCTGTACTGAATCTATGAAACAGCGAACACTGCGAAGTTTTACGGTGCACGCCCACGTCCGGTTATCGGCAGTCTATGTTTACGCCGAAAATGGAACCACCCTGAGGTGCGTTCAACCTAAGGTAGGTACCCCACGAGACGCCCCACACAGTTAGTCAGATAGATATTGTCGAGTTTTTTTACGTCTGGGGTATTACTACAACAAGACTATACCGGACTTCTACCGACTGAAACCACACGATGCCTTACAATTGTCTACGGCCCGGCGTCCCGGGTTATGAATTTCAGTTATTTCATAGAAATAAACAAGATTTTCTGAAGAGGGGAATCTAAGAGAGGACTTAAATGTGTTAGGCTTAGCGTTTGCATAATTGTTTTCGAAACGTTTATTAGACCACAACCC
This sequence comes from Miltochrista miniata, assembly GCA_933228765.1. Lineage (NCBI taxonomy): Eukaryota > Metazoa > Arthropoda > Insecta > Lepidoptera > Erebidae > Miltochrista > Miltochrista miniata. The sequence continues at coordinate 25,855,851 of OW121747.1, forward strand.
AATTAGAAATGACTTAGAGCCCCCCAGTAGCACTTGCAATTAACCGACAAAATACATTAAACATTTCCTTACTAATATAATAAGCGTGACAAATTATAAGTAGGTAACAGATGTTTGTTACTCTTTTATAGTACGAATAGGCTAAACTGACTTTTGTTAGCTTCGCTTTTGACGTGAGCACAGAATTTAACGCGGGCGGAGCCTGGGCACCAATCTAGTTGATATATTATTAATGGTTTTCTTCATTACTTTTTTAATGTTTTCTACTACTTATTTATTATAACCAGTCATAATACACAAAAATTAACTGGTAATAATATAACCAGTTAATTTTGGAATAATTCCGGTTAGGCGCTGATTTTTGTTGTTTGATGCTTCCTATCGTAAATAATAATAAACAAGCTGACCCTCGCAACCTCGTTTACGTCACATAAGGTAAGAGGTGTTGCTTCATCAGACTCATAGAAGTGTCTGAAACTGCCTTGTTTGCTTAATCATAATAGATATAGCGTAAGTTGATATGTCTCTGATTATTGAACTACATAAAAATTTTAAATAAAAAATTGAACCGATTTCATACAAATCTTTAAATATATACCTAGCACATAGTAATATGTATTTTGATTTATCAGATTTTATTCAACAATATCGTTTTGAAGTCGGCGCCGCCGCCAAGTAAACCCATAGGTTTAGGTAGGTATTATTAATGGCACCAACTTCAATATTATCACTACATAGTATAAAACAAAGTCGCTCTCTCTGTCCCTATGTCCCCATGTCCCTTTGTACGCTTAAATCTTCAAAACTACGGAACGGATTTTGATGCGGTTTTTTTTAATAGATAGAGTAATTAAAGAGGAAGGTTTATATGTATGATAAGATCATTAAATACTGGAGAATTACTGTTATTGTTGAGGTTTCTAATGTGATGTCGTAAATAATTAATTTTTTTCCACTTACATTGCAAACGCAGGCTGAATTCTACGAGATTTATCAAAATAATGTACTAAGTATTGTACACATTGTAAAGGTCTACAGAAAACTCCGCGATGGCATATCTCTATCTCTTATGGATATCCCACAAAAACATTTTTATGTCATTTACTTTTTACGACAAATAATGGCTTATTTTCGATGCGGTTTTAACCAATACAGCATTAATCCTTATTCAATTAAATACCTTAAATGCATTGTTTATTTAATATAGATCTATATGGCCCTTAACAGCAAATGATTTAAATGAATATTTTCTAAAATATTGCAGATATAAAATTCCGGGACGTAGCCACAGTATAAATATATGTTGTTTAACAGTGACGTAGCGTTTGCGGCTGTACCGGCCGGCCGCACACTGGTCCGGATTTTAAAATAGGTGGACATACGATCTAAGATGTCTAATTTGTTTTGGATAGGAAATATAGTGCTAATTAACATTTAGTACTACAACTTTTCCATAAAATGACTCATTCATGCCGAAAAAAAAAATGTAAATAAAAAACGAATGGTGAAAATTTATTTGGTTAATTTCTCAGTTCAGTATCAAAGTATAAAGGCCTCACCTTATATTTTGATAAGCAACTATGATCTTTAATACGCCAACATAAAAAAAATCCGCGTATACCTTTTTTCTTTTTATACGTGAGGGCAAATCATCAGAGACCGACTAAAAAACCTCACGCAACGCCCAACAGCCTGTGGTTGGGAGCCCCGGGTATGCCCTCGGAAGGATGTCCCGGGAAAAGCGGATTTGGGATCCACAATGCTTTAAAGTTCACAGTTTTTCTGTACTTAGTGTATTTAGTAGAGATGCGCCGAATGTTCGGCCGAATATTCGAATTCGGTACATTCGGCAAGTTTAGGAAAGTTCTTATTCGGCCGAATATTCGGTTAATTTGCCGAATAATTACCGAATGTTGAAATTATTATTACCAACTTTAATAGTTATTGAATAGGTGGGGTTTAGCATAATTAACGTCATGGTACAGAGATCTGGTGATGCACAGTAAAGTAACGTAATCATTTAGGTGATAAGGCCAATCTGGCGTCCAATAACTTTGGAGTGCTTAACATTGCTTCCTTTAAAAAATGCCCGGTTTTTACCCCGAGCAGAGCAGACCCATTTTTGAATCCGTTTAACTCGCAATAAACTCGCAAAGTACTTGTTTTCCCACCAATAAATGATCGATATGAAAGGACTGAGTGGCAGAAATTGTTGTAATGAGGTGGCTCAGTTCTAGATAGTGGTCCGAGTCATTACGGAGTCCGTTTTTATCTGTTCTTCTTTAAGATACAATATACAAGTACTTTTCTTAACATGGTTTCGTGTCACACGACATTATCGCTAATACTCTACAAAACACAACCAAACCAAAACTCGCAACTGAACTAACTCTCTGTGAAAATGAACTGCTTATTTTCCATTTCACATTTCTAATTCCCCTCATTCATCTCAATCCTCATTTTTATATTGAAACTCTTCGTTGGTGGAAAACAAAACTCATTTAATTAAAAACGAGCCCGTTCAGCTCACCATCTCCCGCTAATTACTCTATCGGTGCGTGCGGCCACACATGGAGTGCTTTTGAGCTGGTGCTCCTGAATACCAGCTTTGCCCGTTCGACTCGGTATAGGCGTGCTATAAGGGTTATTAACGATCCTCTACTTAGGGGTCTTCGCGACAATTTTGATTTTAACAGCTTACGGGATCTGCAGATATAAGCGAACCACCATATAATAGCGGCGATTCCCTGCGTAAATGGAGATTTACTGGTGAAATATTTCTGTTTAAAGGTGACACAAAAAAACATTTCGACTGTAAACTTTCTTCACACTTGCAAGCCGTTCGATTGAGAATCGGCGCCCTGGGATTAAGGAGTGCGCGCCTAGCGCTGAAAGAATGTCGCTAGCCTCGTCGTCTGACCTGTATTAACCTGTTTACCGCGTAGACCGTTTATTTGAACCGAATAGTTCGGCCGAATATTCGGTTCGGTACATTTTATACCGAATCTTCGGCCGAATGTTCGAATTCGGTTCAACCCACATTCGGCGCATCTCTAGTATTTAGTATCAGCATTGCACCCGTGCGAAGCCGGGGCGGGTAGCTAGTATTGAATAAAATCTGATAAATCAAAATACATTTTACTATGTGCTAGGTAAATTTTATATTTAAACATTTGTATGAAGTCGATTCTATTTTTTTATTTAAAATTTTTATTTTTTTATATTAAGTGACGGGTGGACCGAAAAGTATATCTATCTAGGTGTAAAGTTCTCATAAACACAAACCAATCAAGCCGAAACACAAGATAGCTGCTGTAAATCGTTAAGGAATTTCCTCGACTGTCTTTCGGTTTCATCATCAGATCGAGTTCAGACCTTCATTAAATTTTAGTACATTAAAGCACTTAATCAAAAAGTTAACAAACGCACTAGTTGTCCTTACAATTTTCGGTGGTTGCCCTCGATTTCTCCTGGATCCCAGCATCAGATCCTGATGCCCTGGATATGGGACCACCTCAGAAGTAACCTCTTGCAAACAAAAAAAAAATTCAAAATCCATCTATAATTAACGTTGCTATCGCGTAACATACATACAAAAAAAACATAGCGTACGAATTGAGAACCTCCTCCTTTTTTGAAGTCGGTTAAAAATCAACCAACAATATTAAAACTTGTGCGGAACAATCCTTAAAGTACTCCCTTTCTGACACAGAAAATAAACATGTGAAATCGGGCTATGCATTGAGAAATTACAACTGAAAAACCATACAAGTCTTTCATCCCCTCTCTCAAAGGAACTGCGTAAAATATCGGGACCAAAAGTATCCTTAGGCCTTCCTTCAGATTGTGCCAAGTAACATTCAAATTGACTGAATAGTTTCGGCGTGATACTTATTTGGAATACAGACAGTCAGACAAAAATAAAATTAAATAAATTTTCGGCTTCAGTCTCGCTTAAAGATTGTCCTACTATAAAAAATTCAAAATATCTTCAATTTACAGATTCTCTATTCTCTACAGTTTTAGTATGCAGGTATGCGTAGATAACTAGCTGACCCGGCCAACTTCGTAACGCCATTCTTTTCATGTTCTGCCCTATAAATCTTGTTCTGCCCTTAAAAAACACTAAAGTAAAAGAAGATAAGACATAAGACGTGGTATAGCACCCGGCTCCCCCCCCCCCCCCCCGGGCGAAGCCGCAGTGGTAGCCGTAGGTCTGTTGGAAGTCCTGGGACATCCTTCCGAGGGCTTACCCTGGGCTCGCAACCGTAGGCTGTTACGCGTTACGTGAGGTGCACTAGTTTGGTGCAGTATTTTGGAACTTATGTGCGCACATCTTAGATCATCTAACCACAGGATGCGCCTTACTTAAGCATTGTTTTCTGCCATTGCACATGACCATTTGGTCTTTTGGCTTTATGAAAAGCCTGTACATCAGTACATCATTTTATATGATTAAACTAGTACATTACATTGTAGTTGACTGTACAATAACAATTAACACACAACAGCCATTACGCGTTTGTCGATAAATACATTTTTAAATGCAATGAAATTTTATATGTCTTTGTGTTTCCCCCTTCATTTGTATGAAAACTAGCAGAATATTTTTGTATGCGGTGGTTCGCAAAGGCTAGTCCCGTGATATATGGTCTAAGGCGCACATAGAATTATAACGCATAGAATTATAACTTATGTGCGCACATAGAATTATAAGAATTATTGGGTTTCTATGTGTTATAAGTCTATGTGTGCGCATATAAATATGGGATGTTTGATTATATTCACATAGATAAGATATGTTGTAAACAAGTGTTTACTAATTCACAAAACAGTTTATAATAATAACGAGTTAGACAACACTGTGTTAAAAATGGCAATGTTATTAAATTTATCTAGACAAGGTTTTTCCTAGGTACCTACCTATAATTTCATTAAATTTCAAAAAAATGTCATAAATTGCGCCTGCCCATTCCAACATGACAATGGCCCACTACCTCTTTTAGGAGTTAAAAGCTACAGGTGAATTAAATATTAACGTACCTACTTCCCATTCGGGAATGAAAGCATTACCAGCACCTATGTATCATTTCTTTAAATGCATGTTTTAGGGTAGGTACCTATCCGTAGTAAACAAGGAATTCAAAGTCAACTGAGGCAATCAAATCAGGTCAAATCGTTGCAAGTTTATGTGCAATAAATAAAGTATACTGCCCAATACTGCCTGAGAAAATGAACTACTCAACAGAACTAGGAGCTTTTTACGGTAAAACCTTCGATCAACAATATTATGGTTGATCGAAGGGTAAAACATTAGCAGCTACGAGTGCTACGACACCCTTCATTATGCGTAGCGATTGTTGTCTATTTGAGCCAAATTTATATTATCTGTGGGTCAAATGTTCAAGCTGAAATTTAAAGCAGATATCCTTCACCGATTGTACTATTGCTCTTTACATTATCATGTAAATTCCCTAACAATACAACAGTTTGGTGCCTAGTGTCATTCTAATGTTCCAACCAGAATCGCATGAAGGAGCGACCTGCGGCAATTCTAAATAATAGTAATGGATATTCCTACACAAAGTCATCTAGCCCAAATTATGATAACATTGTGCTCTGCATTTCTCTGTATGTAATTCATACAAACTAACCTAGAAAACCCTCGCAAATCACACAAAAATTTGATTTGACCTGGGTATCGAACCTGGGGCCTATAACTATGGCAATCGTGTAAACTATCGAACTACTTTCTATAATTACTTTTAGGATCAGACGAAACCTTTTTTTCAATAATTGTTTTCTTTTTCACTTCTATTGACACGAACAATAGGATGAGGAATACCCACCTAGTATAATTACCGTAAAACCTTAAATACACTCGAGAGCAATGAATCCGGGTCACTTAAAGAATGTTAAAAATCTCGGAAACTAAAAATGATAGGTTAATGCAATAAATTGTATTTAATAGACAATGTAATACTCCTTCAATGAAAGTAAAAAAAATATGAGTCACCATACATTTTATTAACACAAAATTACATAAAGAAAAAACTGCTGATCTCTCCTTAAAACAAAAATAGGAAACATGAAATTTTTGAACTTTATTACGATTTTCTTGAATTTTAATACTTCGTATTGCCTCCTCGTGCTTCCATTACTGCGTTTACGCGGTTTGGCATGCTGTACACCAAGTTCCTTATACGATTTTGGGGAATATTCTCCCATTCCTCTGTGAGAGCAATTTTGAGCTCACGAAGCGTGATTGGGGGAGGGTTTCGTTGTTTTACGCATCTGCCTAGCTCGTCCCAAGCATGCTCGATCGGGTTGATATCCGGGCTGCGCGCTGGCCACTCCATACGAGTAATGTTCATCTCTTGAAGGTAGTCATTCACAATCCTACCTGTATGAGGTCGGGCATTGTCATGCATAAATATAGCATCCTCACCTAAATTGACCATAAATGGACCAACGTGATCATTGAGGATTTCTTCCACATATCTTACGCTAGTTAAAGAGCCGTTTTCTATGATCACCAGCTCTGTGCGACTTTCAGAAGAAATTCCGGCCCACACAAGTACAGACCCACCACCGTAGGCTACTTTTTCTTCGATGCATGCTTGCTTGAATCTTTCCCCTGGTCTTCGATACACTCTGTGTCTTCCATCGTGCTTGTAGAGCATAAATTTTGATTCGTCGGAGAACATAACTTTTGACCAATCTTCAATACTCCAATTTACGTGGCTCTGGGCATACCTTAGCCTCGAAATACGATGCCCACGCTCCAGTTTAGGGCCGTTTGCAGGTCTAAGGGGTTTTAAGTTAGATTCAGCAAGCCGACGTCTTACTGTCCATGCACTTGGGTTACTTCCTCCGAGGCGTCGAAACTGATTGGTGAGTTCAGTTCCTGTGAGAAAGCGATTTCGAAGCATGGTGTTCACCAAGTATCGGTCTTCTCGTGCTGTGGTACACCTGGTTCTGCCCGTTCCTGGTCTGCGTAGGTTAGAACCAGTTTCTTCGTAACGTCGGAGAACTCTTTGTACTGTTGACAGCGACACACCGACAGTCCTGGCTGTATCGCGCTGACTCCGGCCGGTTTCCAGCATTGTAAGTATTCTGGTGCATTCTTCAGGCGTAAGCGACATAATTTCAGCTTGATTAATGAATATAGAGCACTATCAACATGGTTTATGTACCCACATAAATGACAGATTACAAACAAAAGCAACACCAAATGCTGTAATTTCGTAGTTCCATCTTCGAAAGTGGCCCTTTTTCAAATTTGATTTTTTTATGATATAACTTTACAATAACTAAGAAGTTTTAATACCTTCATTTAAGGAGTATTACATTGTCTATTAAATACAATTTATTGCATTAACCTAGCATTTTTAGTTTCCGAGATTTTTAGGATTCTTTAAGTGACCCGGATTCATTGCTCTCGAGTGTAGTTATCTAGATGATAATTCATAAAATATTACTTATTCTATTATACCTATACTCTCTACCATTGTTAACGAGTTAGATACCTAAGTTCGTAGAATTTGTCTCGTGTACCGAATGCACCTGTTGCTTGCAGAATTGAGCTTTGAACCAAACAAATACAATGTGCTCGAGCGGATTTACTGTGAACTTTATAGAATACAATTCATATATATTTCAACATTAATTGCATTTTCTTCTAAGTCATATATACTTTATTAAAAGAAATAAAATTTCTCACTATAGTTGCGATAGAAATATGCCAAAAATCTTAATACATCTTTATACGTCTTGATTAGAGATAAGTCCTGTAGTTGCTTCCAACATCTCATCCGAAGATGCTTCAAGTTCAGTAGCAACTAGTACAAGGATAATTTTGCTGGGTGGGAGCGACTGCCGTTTTACCTGTCATACCTTTGCAGGAGTCTAAGGGTACTCTAGTAAAGGTGGTACAGATGTCTGGTAGAGCCCTTTACAACGTGTGCCATACTCCTATCAAATGGGTGTAAAGTTTAAATTCAATTATGTTTAAAATTAGTAGCGGAAAAGGCAACCCTCATATAAATACATAACATAATAACTAGTGTGCATAATAACAGCGCGTGGGACGTGACGCAAATAAAACATGGGTGTTGAAAAATTTGCAAAATGTGTAGTAGGTACCTTAGTTCCATTTACCATGTTATTTATTGTTTATCAATTCTGCAGATGCGAAAAAAAGATCAGAACACCGAAATCTTCTTACTTTTTTAACAGTATGCTTAAAGAATATAAAGCTACGTACCCTTTGGGAACGGCTGCAGAATTGCCATAATGTTGTAAGTGCAAGGCTCTATTTGTAGCTTGCTGGGATGTAGAGGGTTGCACTTGCGCCGGCGGCGGCGGCATGCTGTTAGCGGGTCGCGGCGGCGGCGGTGGTGGCGGTGGCATCATTATTCTCTCACGATGAGGATGACTATTTAGAAACTGACAGTCGAATTGGTTAATCTGATTGTCAATATTCGGGAGCGACCAACTAGCCATGGTCTGCTCTGGATCAAAGACGACTCAGTACTGCGCACCGTACTGTACGTTAGACGCGTGCAGCGACGGAGGCAACGCGCGTATACTGACGCGCCCCGCTAACGTCTCCCGCCTTTGCTCGGTGCAACGCATAAACAAACTGCAAATCCTTTATCTGGCCGCTTCATGGCTGGCACTCGCCGATGTACGTTGTTAGCCGGCTACTGATAAAGGCCGATCTTGAGCGACATTCACACTGAAAACTAATTAATCACTTCTAATCCGATGCCTGTCACACTACACACCTAAGAAGAGTATAATATCGTAAAAAAGTTGCAGTTGTTTTTTATTTACTACGAGAGCAGGCGGTTTGTTTATGTTATTACGCAGTTTTTCACATGGTCACGTAGGTAGAGCATAACATTTAAATTATACACTTTATGCATCGGTTTTATAATGCAATTGATTCACTCCCGCAACGAGGTGTTAGGTAGGTAGGTACATACTTGCTTCAACTTTAAACGTAATTTAAAAAAAAAAACATAAAAACGCATCTCAATAATGTAGGCTTACAGAAAAGAAAATTATTAGAAAAGAAGACATTAGATTTTGGGGATTAGACCACGATCTACTTCTATAAGTGATAGTCCTCTTCATTTTTATGGTTTCTTCCTTGAACTACCTACCTAGGTTCACGTTTCAGAACTCGTGTTTTTTTTTTCTCGCGGGTGCCTCATACTGTGGGATATCATTAGATACTTAGGTCTTTAAAACATTGAGAGATTTCTAAAACGACTTTTTTATTAAGGCATCCATTTTAAAAAGCATTTCTTTGCTAAAATAGGGCCTCCCCGATTCTAAAAGCTAAACGGATGGCTCGATAATCTGAAAAAATCGTAATGATATAAAATCCACGTGATGATTTTTGAAGTAAAATTATAACGGCTTACCGATATTAATTTCTTTACTTTAATAGTTAGATATAGGAGCCTAACATTTGAAGTACACTTATTAAGTACCTACTTGGAAAAGTTGGTCCAAAATTATCGAAATAATTACAAAACTACCTTCTAAATCCACGTGCAAGTATGGGTGAGTACGGAATACTATCAGATTTCTACTATGATACTATTCTATGCGTAGCCTGACCCGCACTTCACGGGTGATTTTAATACTGAAACTGGTCAAATACACATTCGAAGTAACTACAGTGAATTTTAAGGCAGACGACGCTATGTGGAATGAACTTAACCTTGTTTATAGAATTTAGGACTAGGGCAAAACGATGCACTTTAGTATCCGTTTTTAGGGTTTCGTAGCCAAATGGCAAAAACGGAACCCTTATAGATTCGTCATGTCTGTCTGTCTGTCCGTCCGTGTGTCACAGCCACTTTTCTCCGAAACTGTAACGCCTATGCTATTGAAACTTGGTAACTAGATGTATTCTGTGAACCGCATTAGGATTCTTATATAAAACTAGAAAAAAGCAGTAAATTTTGGGGGTCCCCATACTCAGAACTGAAACTCAAAAATTTATTTTTCATCAAAACCATCCGTGTGGGGTATCTATGGATAGATCTTTAAAAATGCTATTGAGGTTCGTAACATCATTTATTTTTTAAGTGAATAGTTGCGCAAGAGACACTTCCCCAAAGAGAAAAAATGTGTCCCCCCCCCCCTCTAACTTCTAAAATAAGAGAATGATAAATCTAAAAAAAATATAAGATGTAGATTGCCATAAAATCTACCAACGAAAATTGGTTTGAACCAGATCGAGTAGGTAGGTTTTTTTAATACGTCATAAACCACAATTTTCGCCTAGAAAAATCTTTACCACTGCAAACGTGTTAAAACATCAATGAAAGTTACAACGAACTTCAAGAACTTTTATAGTATGTTACTTGCTGCTACGGAACCCTTCATGGGCGAGTCCAACTCGCACTTGGCCGGTTTTTATTTGTAAGTACTGTAAAATGAATGTAGGTAGGTGTGTAATAAACCTTTTTCTTGAATAACTATCTATTGCTGAAAAGTGCTTCGAAATCCGGCGAGTACTTAAGTCGAAATCATTTTAAACTAGGTATCTATGTGAAAATTATATTTGGTACTTATCTACCCGTACCTACCTATTCGAAATATTGAATCATTAAACTGAAACATTTTCTATCCTTGGCATATTGTTAGAGACGATATAGGGATTGGGATCTGATAGGGTAAAACCGTCTTCTAAGTTCCTATCGTACCTATAACTTACGATCATTTAGGTACAGCTATCACAACCGTTTACTTTACTGGTATCCGGGATCCGTGAATAGACAATTGTTCGAAGGATGGGGTGGGGGTCATCCGTCTTCTATGACCAGGCAAAGGCTCTCGTGCTAGATCGGTACAATCAAAGAATTGAATTCGCATTTCCGATGCCCGGTTACTCCACTTCGCAATGTGGAATGTGCACACGCTAATGGACAGTTTGCAAGAGATAAAAAAATTAGCTCTCCTCCAAGAAACTAAGTCAAAAGGATATCTTAAACTTTACCATGTTTTTAAGCCGCCTGTTGATAACCAAACCAAAGTATGTAAGGTAACAAGTATGCTATGACAGGGATGGACATATTCATGAAGATATTGTGCCTTGCATGAGGACTATGAGGAGTAAAAATAAGAAGTAAAATGGTACAATTATTCTTATTTTGTGCCAGTGAGTACTACAAAAATAATGTAGGTAGGTGCCTACCTAACCTAAATTTTTGTGTATAATCCAAGGTGCGATCTCTGTTCTGACACGAGCAGTATTTTGTTAAGAATATCATTGAAAGGATAAGTGAAAAGCGAACGAGGTCAAATAAAAAAAAACAATATTGATTTCTAGAAGATGACCTACCATACAATACAATCCGAAGTTAAGTGTTTATTCACTGTTTGTACTCGTACTAAAAGAATTTATTTCTATAGTAGTCGCTCGACTGCGACCGCGAATTACGTTTAGATGATGATGAATGCGATAAATACAAAGTTGTTAAATGGCAACAAGTCTTGTTTACGCAGCATTTGTATGTTATTTGTAAATTTAATTAGCTACTTATCTAGTGCAAGGAAGTTCCTATCGTTAAGATAAGAAGTGCATTTAAAAAAGGTTCGATTGGGTCACATAAACTACAACTAGTTCTTCTGCGAAGACACTGTTAAATATTTATATACTGTGGCGAAGAGCTAGACCTCGTGAGCAACCAGAAACCAAACCAAAAAAATCTGTGAGGCACCTATTACGAGTATATAGGCATAAAGCATATCTGCATAGGACCCGGTACGTACAGGACTTAGCTATCGGGCAGGTCGCATGACCTGCCTGGTATTGTTCATTATTGACGCTGTGGTAATCGAACAGATATAAGTAGACTGCCTGCTTTCAAACATCCATGGTTCATTCCTTGAATAGTGAAAGTGTAGCCCCTCCGCCTCACAACGATTGAAAGCCTGTTCTAGTGTCTTCAAAGTCCTATCAAATAGTTTCTTTTTTATTATTATAGTTATTTCTTTTCTTTTCTTCTCTTCTTTACATCTAGCGATTGGGGGTCACCGTCCCAGTCTGTACGACTATAGAAAGCGGCCTTCAAATTGCCAGCCCTATGATGTGTCCTTTACGCTCCGCTTGAAGAACCCAGGATTGTAAGAGGAGGGAAACACGTGCTCTGGCAGGTCGTTCCAGGTTTTTATGGTTCGACAGAGAAACGATCTTTTGAATCGTTCAGTTCTAGTTCGAAGATTCTCTCCACTGTGTGAGAGTAGCACCTCTATCCAACACGCGTTGTTTGGGATCGGAAAGGAGAGGACGGGATTAGGTAGAAGAGTTCTTCAGAACACTCACCGTGATAGATACGGTAGAATGCAGACAAAGACGCAATAGTTCTTCGCTGCGCCAACGGCTCCAGATTTTCCGTCACCTCCTGGCAGTTGATAATGCGAATAGCACGCCGCTGCATAGAGTCCAGCGCATCAAGCAAGTACCTCGCGGAGTCGTCCCAAAGGTGAGAGCAGTATTCCACGCAAGGACGTACATACTTTTCCGGGATAAAAAGTACCCAGTGTGGTGCCCAGGCTTTTAAAGAATAATATATTAATACTAAGTTTCATCGTTATCGAACTGGTAGTTTTTGCGTGATGCCTGAACATACAGACAGACAGACAGACAGACAGACAGACAAAAATAGGTACTAAAAGTAGTAAATTTACCTTGCCCAATGTAACACAGGCAGAAACCAATGTGCAACTTAATGGCCAAGAGTTGGAACTTGTGAAATCTACTGCGTTCTTAGGGTTGACGATCGATTCTGGATTGCAGTGGGGCCCACATATTGAAAAACTGGCTGGCAGATTAAGTTCAGCAGCATTTGCTGTCCAAAAGATTAGGCATTTGACTGATGTAGAAACAGCGCGAATAGTGTACTTCAGTTACTTCCACAGTGTAATGTCATACGGTATGCTACTATGGGGCAGTGCCGCAGATATAAATACAATTTTTGTTTTATAAAAACGGGCCATAAGAGCCATATATAGATTAGGTCCAAAGGTCTCTCTGCGCGAAAAATTTAAAGAATTAAATATTCTGACTGTTGCATCACAATATATTTTTGAAAATCTTATGCATGTTCAGAAAAAATTATCTAGTTTTACTAAGTTAAGCGATAGACACAATGTGAACACCAGACATAAAAGCAACCTTGCCGTTTATCATTGTAGACTGAACAAAGTCAGTAATTCTTTCCTGGGTAACTGTATACGTTTTTACAACAGGCTTCCAAGCGTAATTAAAAGCATGCCCCTAATTAAGTTTCAAAAGTGTATAAAAAGTAAATTGTGCTGCAGGGGCTACTATGCAATTGACGATTATTTGATTGATAAGGAAGCCTGGAAGTGATCTGCTTGCTCTACTGATGGAGTTTTAGTTTATAGTATCTACTTATTGTAAATATGTAGTGCACAAAAAGAATAGCCCGCCGAGTTTCTTGTTCTTCTCAAGCGGGCCGCGTTCCGAACTGGTGGTACTATTTGCATTGTATTCATTGACGTGTCGCAAGTGCCCATGTATTAGGATTATGCGAAATAAATGTTTTTTGACTTTGACTTTGGTTATCAACGTTATGATTTGGATTCACTGTTATACAGATCAGTGTTTGCATTTCATTTTGAAGTAATTTTTCCATGCGAGCACATGATTATTTAAAAACTGAAGAATAGTCACATAATAGAATTAGGTACCTACATTGTTTTCAAGTGAAAGTTCCCTTCTCGGTGTGAATTGGATTTTATGAAACAAAAAAGCGTAAGGGAAACGGCAGATTGTTTGATTTAGGTTTAGGCTTCGGCTCAGTTTTCATGACTAGAACTTTTTGCAATACTTGGCCCCATCCATTTAGGGGCTGAAACCTAACATACAACCTATATTGACTTATCTATATATCTATATCTATGCCACTTTTCATTGTAATTTTATAACTCAAGAACGGGCTCACCTATCCAAACCAAATGTTTAGGCTTTGTTTGAACTATTTAGTAGATGGTTTATGTGAAGATTGCTCACAATCGGTCGAGCGGTTCTTCATATAACACGCAAACGAAGTCGTGCGGGTCAGCTAGTATGTTATAAGCGCCTACGAAAACGTTACACTGGGAACAAAATTATATTATTTTTTAGAATAATTTGCGACCTATGTTAGACCTTAGTTTTTAAAATTATATAATTCATTACTTTGTTCACACTCAATAAAATCACTTGTCTACTTAATAGTTAATTTTTAATTTTTAAAAAGTCGCTATCGTGCTCCCAAAGTAAAACAACATAGACTCTAGAATACATAGGTTAGGTTGGAACAAAATATGTGCATAAGTTTGTATTACATAATTCGCGACATAATATTATTATAATAGTCTACAATCATTAAAAATGTTTGAGTACTTAAATGAATCTTCAGTCTTTTCCTAGTAACACTTCTACGTACATGGTCTACTGAGAGGTAGCGCCGCGCCGCCGCGCCGTGACGCAACAAGTAGGTACAAAAGCAAAAAGACACGAAATAATAAAGTTTCAAAAAATTATTAAACCGGTTTTTCCGTCTTTCTAGTGTTCAAAATATAACTCATACTCTCCATCGTTTATATATTAGTAGATGGGAATTAACTAAAATGTCATTTATAACTATAACAGCCTTACAGGACATATCGTCGTAACCATAGATTTAGAATTTTTTGCTAGTCATAACACTGTGATTTTGAGTTACGTCGCTGACACTGGATACTATAGTGACCTTCACCACCAGATGTATTTTCTTTTGGAATATCACATATTATACGTACATATGGATCCAATTAAAAAAAAATCTGAAATTACATATTCCGTGCATACTTTTCCAGTACACGAACCGTTTTTGCAATCAGTGATTTGACTTTTTAACATTGACGATGCCGATTCATTTAACGACGCCACACCACTATCTGATAATATTAATACATTTATAGTTAGGTATAATCGAAAAATTCCTTGTTGTACACGTTTTAGTCGGAACAAAATTTTGGAAAAAGTGGCACTGAACACGAAATCAATTAATTTTTTTTTCTACCACAAAACAAACATTACAAGAACAGTCTATTACTTCAAGATTGGCTTGTACTGTGGATTTATAATATTATTTTAAGATTTCTGTTCGACTTTTTAAACAGTCTACGGAAATATCCTTATGTACCAAAACAGTAACCAATCTTGAAAAATCCGAATTGAAGGAATAAATATAGAGATACTAGCGGTACCCTGCCACGCTTCGCTGTGACTTTTTTATGGTGGGTTTATGTACCTATGAGAAATGAGTAACAAACTAAATGATGGGTACATTTAAAAAAAATGTGTGCCTTATTTTTCGAAAGAAATATCATGAAATATATATAGGAGTTAGTAGTCCAAACGTCCAAAAGTTCAATAGTTCAAAAGTCCAAAAGGCCAAAGTCAAAAAGTCAAAAAGTTCAAAAGTCCAATAGTCCAAAGGTAAAATAGTCCAAAAGTCCAAAAGTCCAAAGTCCAAAGTCCAAAAGTCCAAAAATTCAAAACTACAAAGTCTAATAGTCTAAAATTCTAAAGTCCAAAAGTCCAAAAGTCCAAAAGTCTAAAGTCCAAAACTCCAAAAGTCCAAAACGCCAAAAGTATAAAAGTCCAAAGTCCAAAAGTCCAAATTCCAAAGTCCAAAACTAGAAAACTCCACAACTCCAAAACACCACAAGTCCAAAAGCCCAAAAGTCCAAAATTCCAAAAGTCCAAAAGTCCGAAAGTCCGAAAGTCCAAAAGTCTGAAAGTCCAAAAGTCCAAAACTCCAAAGTCCAAAGTCCAAAAACTCGAAAAGAAATTATTTTTTTCTTGGATTATAGGTTCATTTAAGTCTTTATCTACATTTTTCATTTCCTTTTCTTTCAAATTTTCAGCGAAGTCTTCACTTATGAAACTATGTTTTTCTTGGATTATAGGTACATTTAAGTCTTTGTCTATATTTTTCATTTCCTTTTCTTTCAAATTTTCAGCAAAGTCTTCACTTATCAAACTATTTTTTTCTTGTATTATAGGTTCACTTAAGTCTTTTTCTACATTTTTCATTTCCTTTTCTTTCAAATTGGCACAATTTGCTGCTTTCAATTCTCTTGTTAAATACTCTGTATGTTTCATGACAAAGTCATCTACCCTCATTAGTTCACTTCTGCTATGTAACAATAAAGTTTTGACATTTTAAAAGTAGCTTTCTACATTACTGCTACTGGCGACATCTGACGACAAACATGTCACAAAATGTGGTAAATAGTATATATTTTCATAATCTGTTTTATAACATAAATCAGAGTAAACGGTTTCAGTATCAACAACGGCATCAAACCAAGTTGTAAAGGAGTTCACAGAGGTTTTATCTTCCTCATAGGTTTCAATCACGTTATCTTTATCACAGTAATCAATAGCAACCGATTCTTCATTTGACATTTCAAAAGATGTTAATATATCACGAGGCTTATCACTTTTGCTTTTGCTACCACCCTTAAAATTTCTATCATACTTCTCTAGCGCCACTATAATTAAATTTTCTATTGAAATTTTTGCTTCCTCAATATTTGTACCTACAGCTTTTCAGTCATAATAGACATCTAAAATAGAACGACTTGACAAGTTTATCTACTAACTTGAAACAGTGGAGACGATACAAAGTTTTCACAAAATGTGATGAATTCAATCTCAAAAGACAAGTAATATTACAACGTTCTCTTTGGTCTAGAACATTGAAACAATGCGATACATTTTCTCGGGTTGTCTTAAATCTCGTAAACGCATTAACAACAGCTCCGATTATGGCGGCTGAATCATCGCAAATTACTTCGTTAGGTGTTTTCATTTTTGTGATCCATGTCTTCAGTCAATGACAAATACTATCCATAGTTCGTGACGCAGAAATCATTTGAGCAAGTAGCACAGTCTTATCATTAACCTTTTTCTTTTTTTCAATTTCAAATCAGTTCAATTTTATTTATTTTCTTCCTCAAAGGTACACAGAATACATACTTAAAACAAATAGCTATTATCGTTACAAACCTTTGCGGGAGACTGGTATCTGCACTAGGAAAATCCTGTCACGCTGATTACCAGGCCCCCTACATATGAGTATAATATATAAATACAATAGCGCAGACATAACAGTGTACTTGCACAGTAGCAAGTATTATGGGCTACCTATAGCATCACAACATACAAAAACAAGTATTTACTTTCATAATCATCTGTAGGATTAGGAGGATCAAGTTTCTTGAAAATGGAACCAGACGCGTCTATACTTAAAACGGCATAAGTATTTTTTTTTAATAATTAAGTATTCTTTGCATGTTTTTATAGAACTTTAACTGAAGTTCGGTCCAGTAATGTATAAAAAACGGTTACAAAGAAACCGTTCTGATGATGTTCACCCACGGTTCTGTAAACGACATAATCCATAAAGCCAACACTACTATTTTTAATACAGTTGCTCAAAAAGTGACGTATTACAGGGACGTATAGCGTTCGGGATGTGGGCAATTACAGACCCGTGCTTTTTCTTTACCTTTCCCGCACTCGTGCGTTTTCTTTACTGACAAAATAATGTCTATTAAAAATGAAAAACCAAACAAAAATTCATAGAAGTTTTAGTGATTCATGCAAATATTTCTAAAAAAGATACTAACTTGTTCCAATATCAGATCAAAAGTAATTTTAATTGAAATTTAAACATAAAATTAATATAAGAATCGGCCAAATTAAATTTATTAATATAAAAAAAGTTGGCTGTATGAAGTGCACTGCCATAGTCTCTGCTTAGGTAGGTATATATTCTTTTACAGATGGCGCCATTTTGAAAAATTCAGGTTTATTGTGTTTTTATTATTTTAATAAATTGCTTAATTTTTCGCAACTGTATTAAAAATAGTTGTTCAATACAACGTGTGGGACTGGTATTTCAACTCGTTCCGACTGTCTAACCCTCGCCTTCGGCTCAGGTCAACATCTGTCGGAACTCGTTGTAATAACAGAAATCCCACACTTGTATGGAAAACTACTATATTGTAACGTTTTGTACCTTCGAATTTGTTTCTTATATTTTGCAATGATTTTATAGTCGGCACAACAGGTGGTTCACAATATGCATGAATATCCATAGAAGAATTAATTAGTTGTTTTCTCACAACTATTGGAAATTGATTTTGTATTTATGAAGCTAATTCTTTTGTTTTGTGGGAAGACATTGATATTTTTGATCTATGATTTAAACTTGTATCAATACTTTCAAATGAACACGTGACTATGACACTATTACTATTCCCTGTAGTAGTTGAATTAATTGTACCGTTGCATTCCTTACAATTGCTAGTACATTTCATATGATAATCATCAGATACAGAGCTATTTTTAAAAATCCAAACACAACGATTATTCGTGTAACGTCAAATCCATTCAGAGAAGTTATTTGTCCACTTTGATTTAGGCATTCTCTTCCTCCCTTTATATGTCACTCCAGGTTTATTTACATCGTTTCTTCTGCCAGTCACTCATATAGGTTTCACATCATGCCACGAAACCGAACTTTCGGCCCCAGGGTCAGTTTCGGCCGAAACCGAAACCGAAACTCACGTGTTCATATTGCAAAAAAAGAAAAAAAACAACAGCCAAGTGCGAGTCGGATTCCCGTTCCTGTTTCCCGTCCCGTTTCAAAAATTGGGCACAAAAATTACGTTTGTTGTGTGGATGCTTTTTCTGATTATAGTAGGTTTTTTTCCGCACTCTCAGGGTTGTTGCCCAATATCAGGAGACCTAACGCTCCCTGCAGGAGACTGTACCTTGGGATCGTACGGAGCATGGCCCTATAGGGGACCCAAGTATGGAGGGGCGTAGATCCTGATGACCAGCAATGCAGGTAGATTGCTTAGCCCGCAGAAGGCGACGGCTGTCAGGGTGATAAGGGAATATCGCAAGGTCAAGGCGGCATAACTTCTAGTCGGGACTAGGGCTTGAATATCGGACGCTTTTTCAGTTCCGGAATTGGGTTTCGATATTCAATATTTCAATTCCGGAATTCCGGAATTCCGGAACTCAATCAAGTTTCTTTCTGTACAAAATAGTGATATGTAAAAAAAGAAACGGGAGCTGACAGTCCCACGTGATTAGTGATAAACTACTTTGATTCCCAGTAAAATTACTTATTTTAACGTAACCAACTAAAAACCACACGTTTCCTAACTATTGCCTACGGTTTGCCCGGGTAAGCCCTCAGAAGGATGAGGACACACAGGCCTTGACTATCACTGCGGCCTCACCTAGGAGGTTCGAGTGCTATTCCGCGTATTTGGGGCTTGTTCAGGTGTTATCCCGCATCTCAGGGCATGTAGCGTGCCTGAAACTTTCACGTCACGCTTTCGTCTTGAACGTTTTGCTTTTGTAAGGATGGCGATTAGCCCTCCCACCGTCCTCAGGCCCCCGATTATGGAGGCCGATAGTCTTGGGCAAAGACATGCAGAATTAGCGTTCTCTCTCGATCACTTTTCGCCTCAATAACTGATCACAGAAAGACGCAGTGGCGTCCCACTTACTCCTACTGGAGATCATAGCTCGCGCAATGGTCTCCAGCGAGAGAATGTCTACGTCCAGACCTACTATGAGGACCAGGCGCTGTTAAGCCGACGCTGTGCACTCCACTAATGTGTGAAGTACTGTGTCCTCACTGCGTTCCTCGCAGTGCTGGCATTTAGGTGTGGTTTCCCAGTGTATTCATCACAGATACTCACTGAAGCTCCCATGCCCGGTATGCATTTGTAACAACCGGTAGGACAGAATACCCGCACCGTGGCTCCTCTCTAGTCACTCCCCCATGACTGGTCTGACCGCCGTGATTGTGGCGATTCGGCGATTCCCCCCTTGTGTGATGTGATGTGGTGATTCGGTTTGTTGCTCAAGTCCAGGTCTCCACGGTTTCCTTGTGGAGCTGGAACTGCCGAACCTAGATTTCTGGAGACGTAGGCCTATGACCCCGCTCCAGCGCCTCCTTGCACCAGACAAAAATAAATTAGAAATATAATTTATTTATTTAAACAAGGACGCAAGTTGCCTCGCTACCAGATCCTCGAGACATGCCGCCTCTGAGCAACAGACCACGCAGCACCCAATCGTAGCCGATGTTCCACAGAAGCGGTCTTAAGACTGATCTCTGCGGAACACCGCACGACGTATCTCGCTGACCCGGCTGGGCCCTAGCCAGCTTGGGTAAGTTATGGCCCTCTAAGAAAGATAGGCTCCGACAATTCGACGTAAGTAGGGAGGCACTCCATGATAAATAAGCGCCTCCCTAACGCAGCTCCAGGGCAAGGTGTTGAAGGCGTTGCCGGTGTTTCTTGACATCGCCATCGCTTTCAACACCACCGTACCCTGCGATGTTACTTCCTCCGTCAGTCTTGTAATGGGCATTAACGCATCCACGCTGGAGTGCCCTTGACGGAAACCAAACTGGTTATTCGCCAGATCTGGCCCCACACGTGTGAGGTGCCCGGCTGTGCGCTGTTGATGAACAATGATACGCTCAAGGAGCTTGCATACCTAACGAGGTATGCAAGCTCCTTGAGCGTATCATTATTGGGAATCGACTGATCGGGGATCGGCGGGAGTTCCTCAACGGAGCAACACGATCGGCCGATCCCCGGATGGGTAGACTGTCGACCACTTTGCCTTTCGGATCAAAACCAGTTTCCCTGTCTTCCAGACCTTGGGAATCTGGCCTTTTTCGAGGCATGCACAAAAGAGCCCCATCACTCGAGGCCCGAGATCCTCAAGAGCCAGGACCCACGCTCGGCCTGGAATGCTGTAGGGTCCAAGGACACTGTCCGTGCGGAATCTAAGCCGCAGTACAGTCACCCATAACTCACCTTCAGTGACTTCGGGCACTTCATTCTCGCTGTAATCAGCGTCGGGCACCTGAGACGGAGCCATGTGCGACGGAATATGTTCCTCCGCCTTGATGAGAACAGGGAACCCAGGACCCTTTCTGGGTCAGTGGAGCGCCTTGGGGCAAAGTTAGCCCCTAATAATAAGGTACGGGCTCCATTAGTTCCATCAGAACTACTAGAACTATGCTGAGCGAGACCTCTGTCAAATTCTTACAGCGTTTCTATCACAGTTAAATTTAACTCGTAGCATAAGTCAGAGCTAAGTCTAAGTTCGCACTATAAATTGAAGTCTAAATGTAAAAAAATACAAAAACGTCATCAATAAAATTATTATTATTATTCAAATAGTATGTTTTCTAACAAATACCATTAATTTAATGGATTCACATTCTTAGTAGGTTTTAGAAATATCATCAAATAAAATGATTAATACCTAAGTACATAATCTAATTAATTTGTTAATAGAGAAATCCTAAATTATCAACATTGTAGTAATTAAAGGTAATTAAATTGCATAAGAAGCTTATAATCTACATTTTTGTTTGTAAGGAAATTAAAGAAGCGAAAATATATTTTATTTTTCAATATCGAAATACCGGTATTGATCTCGCCAATTCCGGAATTGAGAACGATATTAGATTTTATCGGAATTCCGGAATTATGTCAATTCCGGAATTCCGGAGTTCAAGCCCTAGTCGGGACCCCTCTGTAGGACCTGGAAGCGAGGGCCCTTGTGTTATTGATTCAATAAGCTCAAGCACTTGGCTGGTTTTGGTTACATTCTAGAAGTATATAACTAAAACTGGATAACAGTGAGCCGTACTAGCGCACGTAGTTCCGTATAAGAAAAGCGGCAAAAAATCACGTCTGTCGAATTTATCTGTTTTATATTTTGTTGGCCCCCTTTAATATTATAAATTAGTCTATTTTTATTATTTGTAAAAAAAATAACGATTCCGATTCTGACTTCCTGTATATAGGACCACATGGGAAGCACCAGCTTTCAAATAAAAAAGAATTATCCAAATCGGTTAACTCCTTCAAGCGATTTGCCGGTATCAAACATAAAAAAAAATACAGACGAATTGAGAACCTCCTCCTTTTTTGGAAGTCGGTTAAAAAGAGAACATCGATATTCGGCCTCCTTGCATTCAGAGTTAGCGGTTAGGTTATCAAGGTTATGATTTGCATTCACTGTTATACAGATCAGTGTTTGAATTTCATTTTGAAGTAATTTTTCCATGCGAGCACATGATTATTTAAAAACTGAAGAATAGTCACAGAATAGAATTAGGTACATTGTTTTGAAGTGAAACTTTCTCGGTGTGAATTGGATTTTATGAAACAAAAAAGCGTAAGAGAAACGGCAGATTGTTTGATTTAGGTTTAGGCTTCGGCTCAGTTTTCATGACTAGAACTTTTTGCAATACCTACTTGGCCCTATCCATTTAGGGGATGAAACCTAACATACAACCTATATGCCTACATTGACTTATCTATATCTATATACATACTAGCTGACCCGCGCAACTTCGTTTGCGCCACATAAGAGAGAGTATTACCTGTTCCCGTCGCATTTACTCCCGTCGCGTTGCGTTTACACCCGTAGCGTCTTGTCGTTAAAATTCAATACTACGCGAGAGAGAGAGAGAAAGGTTTCTCGTCGCGTGTATTCCCTCCCGTCGCATTATTTTTAAGAACAATTTCGTTTATGAAAGAGGTATCCCGTGGCATTATGTAGTAGTTGCACAAAAAATTGATTACCATTAAAATGGTTATTGTGCACCAACCCAAAGATAGACACATGCTATCGCGCAATTTTTTTTGAAGTTTTTTAAGAGAAACAATTTTGTAGTACATATTTATTACATAACTATAAATATTTACGCAGCACACGCAACGAAGCTCTCAAAAGGAATAACTTTTCCCCCGTTTTTGAAACATTTACTATTACTGCTCCGCTCCAATTTGTCGTAGCGTGATGCTATATAGCCTATGACACTCCACAATAACGTAGCTTTCTATTGGTGAAAGAATTTTTAAAATCGGTTCAGTAGATCCCGAGATTACCCCTTACAATTTAACAAATATACAAACACACAAACTTTACTTCTTTATAATATTAGTATAGAATCATAGATATATTATAAGTCTAGGTGGAAGGTCAAGGCGCAGAAACGGCGCAAAAAAATTCATGCAACTGTTACATGAATTGGTCTAACCCGCCGCTCAGTGCCGATCGTGTCGCCTTGACGTCACCACGTAAAACGCGCGCTAAGTAGTGTACGAAAATCTAGCTAAAATGTCGTTTTGTGCAATTAAAATTTGTAGAAATTATAGTAGGAGATTAAAAACTTCTAAACATGTCAGCTATCATCGGTAAGAACCCAAAATAAAGCTTATTTTAATTTTTCTTTTCTTCATTATTAATCTCGCAAAATTCATCAGTGTTGCCACTTTATTGTTTTATTCTCCCAACTTAACAATTGGGAAAGGGGTAAGTATACCTAACTAGTTTGTCTAGGAAATGATTACTTATATTGATTTCTTAATACACTATGTACTAATATATTATTTATTATAATGAATTGGATCTAATAAATCAATTTCGAAAGTTCATGTGTTATTAATTTAACATAGTTTTTGAAGGAAGAATTATGTAATAAAATGATACCTAGTAGGTACTTATTATTTCGTAGTTACAGTTATTTCTGGATGTTACTCTTGATACTTGTGGAATCGGTTTATTATAATCCTTTATTTAAAAAAAAAAAAAAGAAGTTACCTGTACACATTATTTACATTTTTTTTATATCTTTTCGATCATGATTATTTTATATACACATACATACATACATAATGGTCACACCTCTATCCCCGAAGGGGTAGGCAGAGGCATATTATATGCCCACATTTCACCTTTGTATAATTTGTCCTACGTAATAGGTGGTGAGCCGTATTGCCGTGTTTAAATAGACAGGCGCAGGTTGTGATTGCCTGCTGTTGAAATAAAGCCTTCAACTTAGCTTAACGACTGCCAATTTACTGGCAACCGGGACCAACGGCTTAACGTGCCTTCCGAAGCACGGAAACGCTCAAATAAATGTCACAAAGTGATCACATGGATGGTCACCCATCCATGGACCGGCCATAGTGAAAGTTGCTTACTGCAGTGATCGTTTACAGAACACTGAGTCCGCGGGGCCACGAGCGATTCGAGCGATTTTGTATACACATTTTATCTAAAATCTTTTTGATAAGAAATATTTTATTTTTGTTGGTATTGTACATTGTACATAACAAAAGTACTTAGTATTTTTTAGAATGCCCAGTGATCCAATAAACAAATATATTATAATGTTTTATTTGGTCCTTTATAATATTATTATTAAGTACAACATAAAAATATATACAATCATTAAATATTAGAATTATAACTAGGAATTAAATATTTACAGAAAAATGGGAGAAGAATAAACAAATATGTATACAATATTGATAACAGTAAATATTATACATCCTTCATTATATATTAAATTAATTACATAAACTATAATAAGACTTAGTTTAATGCAATTTTAGGGAGAAGCTGGTATCATTATTTACGCACACAGAAAAGCCGACGCACAGTGTAAAGACACTGGCCGCTCGACGGCGCACGCACACTATTGCGAAATCGTAAGCCGTTTTGTTCATGTCGATTGTAGAGCGACCCTCCATCTTGACTTATAATATATCTATGTATAGAATATTAGTATAGATAATGTCTCGATCCCAGTACAGTTTCACAGTTTCGCTATTTAAGACATTCTTTGGTCTGTATTTATAATAAGGTTCTCTTTTATCTAAAAGGTTAAATTTCTGAGCTATTAATGCATGCATTTGTTTTGCAACATTATTATGGCGATCTGTGTACTGTTTATTGGCTAAGAAAGGGCAACCTCCTGTGATATGATCTATTGTCTCTTGATTTGTGTTGCATAATCTACATCTATCGGAAACTACAGTTGGGTTATATATTTCTGATAATTCTTGGTCTTTACTATTTGGTCTTGGATTGCACCCATAAATCCCTCTGTTTCTTTGTAAATATTCCCCTTATGTAACCATGCATTTGACGCTTCCCTATCTATGTGTTCTTTTTCCAGTTGATTAGGGTATTTTCCATGTAACGTCTTCAGCTTCCAGTTACAGATTTTTTGTTCAACAGTGATGTGATTTATGATTATTATCATTCAATTTTAGCGGTGTGCAATATTGGCAGATGTATGATTATTATCATTCAATTTTAGCGGTGTGCCAGAAGTGTTAATGAGCGTCAATACTTTGTGGATTTGGCTGTCGGCTGTTTTATTGTGCATGTACATTCGTATGTTTTGTACTTGTCTGTTGTGTAGGCTTCTAATGTCATTAAACCCTCTACCTCCTAACTTTCTTTTGAGATTAATCCTTTCTGTAGCTGAGTGAATGTGGTGAATGCGGTGTTTATTACATGTGGTTCTTGTAAGCCTATAAAGTTTATCCAAATCTGTTACTGTCCAACTAATAATTCCAAAGGAGTATGTTAACACAGGGACTGCGTACGAGGTTATGGCTTTGATGGTATTCCTAGCTGAAAGTTCTGTCTTTAATATTGTATTTAACCTATCGGAGTATTTTTTGGTGAGGTCCTCTTTTATTTTACTGTGATCTAAGCCAATGCCCTGGGAATATCCTAGATATTTGTACGTGTCTGTTAATTCCATTCTGTCTATTAATGAATTTTGTTGTGTTTGCAGTATGTATGGATCTGTTGTGTGATGTTTACCTTTTACAATGCTATTTATTTTACATTTATCTAAGCCGAACCTCATTTTAATATCTTTACTAAAATTTTCTGTGCTTTTTAATAGACTATTCATGTGGGGCCTAGAACTTGTGTAGAGTTTTATGTCGTCCATGTATAAAAGATGTGTTATTTTTGTGATCGGTTCTTTGTGTAGTGTATATCCGTGACTAGTGTTATTTAAAATTCTGGATAACGGATTTAATGCCACGCAAAACCAAAGGGGGCTAAGGGAATCTCCTTGGAATATTCCTCTGGAAATTTGAATAGGGTTTGACTTAATGGGGCCTGATTCTGTATTAATATTAAGCAAAGAGAATACAATACTACGTAAGATATTAAGCACTGTTGTCCATTTTTGCATTGTTTGCTGTAAAAATTGTATTAATGTTGTGTCTATTTTGTAATTTCTTAGTATTTCTATTAACCACGAGTGAGGAACACTGTCATATGCTTTTTGATAATCTATGTAGGCAAAATAGAGATTTCTATGTGACCGTTTGACCTGATGATTTCTCGTGTTTTAGTCATCATATCATGATAGTTTCATTACTAGGTCTTTTTGTTCATTTTGGGATTATTATTGCTGCTTTGTTGTTTATTTTTAAGGTTATTTATTTATTATCGTTGTCATTCATTAGTGTAATAACATTATGAAGCCGCAAGCCGTGGCGCGGGTGGGCATCCTTGACTTTTACGGTGTCACCCCAGTCTGTCAGTGTGAAGTGTCACTGTCAGTCACTCTGTCTATGCCTGGTTGTTGTTTTATTTTTTAATAAGTACGATCTATTGTTTTGGACTGGTACCATTGATTTAGGGCAGGGAAAATCCTAAGTTTAGGCTGGGTTTATAATGTATAATTTTATTTTTTATTTTCTTAAATTGAATTATTATGTATTGATATTATTTAATTAAATTCTCTATGTGGTTAACGATGTTTTTAGTTTACTTCACGATGATGGGTATTCTATC
The DNA here is from genome assembly GCA_933228765.1 of Miltochrista miniata. Classification (NCBI taxonomy): domain Eukaryota; kingdom Metazoa; phylum Arthropoda; class Insecta; order Lepidoptera; family Erebidae; genus Miltochrista; species Miltochrista miniata. The sequence continues at coordinate 25,882,612 of OW121747.1, forward strand.
GAATAGATATGTGCACGTATTCATAATATGATGTTTTATTTGTATTCTTTGTTGAATTCTTGTGATGTTTTATCTGTTTGATTTGGTTTTGTGTTAATCAAAATATTGTTTATTGGAAATTGGTATTTATTATTAATTTTATGATAAATTTTTACAATTTTATAATAGTAGAAAGAGATAATATTTAATTGATGAATTGTTTTTATATGTATATTTTTTACCTATTTTATTTTTTATATTTAAATAATAGGTAATGATTTTATTTTTTTTAAGTAGTGTGATGTCACTTAACGTACGGATAGGAGGAAAGGGGCCATCTGAAAACCAGCGCGGCATACATTTGTATTAATGGTATGCCGCATAAAGCTGAGATGACTGCCTTTTCGAGGGCATGCCACATAAAGTGTACCTACATTATATTATTTAAATCTTTGCGAATTTATTTTATATGTGAAATGTGCTTGAATAAATTGTTTTGTTTTGTTTGTAATATAGACTAACATAGGTTTTAAGATATTTGTTACTAACACGTATACTTAGTATGAAATAAACATAGTTGTAAGATCACTGTTACTAACACATATTATGGACCTATGTCTGAGATAAATAAAATTATGTAATTATGTTATAAAAAAAATTCTTTCTTTCTTTCTTTCTTTCTTTCTTTCTTTGTCAAAACGAACCCCTAAAAGACTTATATACACACTTGCTGATGCGCGCAGCTTCGCCCGCGAAAAAAATTGTTCCCGGTCCCGCTTCCCACGGGAACTTATTCTCGGGATAAGAAGTAGCCTATGTGTAATTGCTGACTATAATCTCTATCTCTGTACCAAATTTCAGACTGATCCGTTCAGCCGTTAGAGCGTGAAAGAGTAACAAACATTCACACTCACAAACTTTCTCATTTATAATATTAGTAAGATTATATAAAAATCAATGCCACTTTTTATTGTCATTTTATAACTCAAGAACGGGCTCATCCATCCAAACCAAATGTTTAGGCTTTGTTTGAACTATTTAGTAGATGGTTTGAAGGTTGCACAAAATCGGTCGAGCGGTTCTTCATATAACACGCAAACGAAGTTGTGCGGGTCAGCTAGTATGTTATAAGCGCCTACGTAAAACGTTACACTGGGAACAAAATTATATTATTTTTAGAATAATTTGCGACTATATGTCTGGCCCTGTCGTATTCACTAGTTTCGCTGGCTAGGCGTCTAGCGAATACTTGGTAAAGATAAGACGTTCGTCGTGGGCGAGATGTGTATATAAAATTCATTACTTTGTTTACACTCAATAAAATCACTTGTCTACTTCATAGTTAATTTTTAAAAAGTCGCCATCGTGCTCTCAAAGTAAAACAACATAGTTACACTCTAAAATACATAGGTTAGGTTGGAACAAAATATGTACATAAGTTGGATAACATAATTCGCGACATAATATTATTATAACAGTCTACTATCATCAACAATGTTTGAGTACTTAAATGAATCTTCAAAATTTTTTCTAGCAACATCAACACTTCTACGTACAGACGAATTTGAGAATGCATGGTCAATCCAAAACGAAATTGCTTTGCACTGAGAATTGACGCCATCTATCGGATAACATTGGTCTACTGAGGAGAAGCGTCGCTGTTCCGCAACAAGTACAAAAGCAAAAAGAAACGAAAGAATAAAGTTTCAAAAAATTATTAAACCGGTTTTTCCGTCGTTCTAGTGTTAAAAAATAACTCATACTCTCCATCGTTTATATATTAGTAGATGGGAATTAACTAAAATGTAATTTATAACTATAACAGCCTTACGGGACATATCATCGTAACACTTCCATTTTGAGTAACGTTGCTGACAATGGATCTTATAATGACCCACACCACCAGATGTATTTGGAATAAATTCCACTACACGTACTAAGTAATTACAATATTTTATCGGAAAGCAGCAGTTCTTTTGGAACATTGTTCTTTGGACATTAATATCCAATTCGAAAAAAAAATTATCTGAAATTATATTTTCCGTGCATTTGACTTTTTAACATTGACGATGCCGATTCATTTAACGACGCCACACCACTATCTGATAATATTAATAAATTTAAAGGTATAATCGAAATTTTCCTTGTTGTACACGTTTTACAGTCGGAACAAAATTTTGGAAAAGTGGCACTGAACACGAAATCAATAAAAAAATGTTCTACCTCTTAACTAACATTACATACATAGATACACATTTTTCATTTCTTTTTCTTTCAAATTTTCAGCAAAGTCTTCACTTATGAAACAATTGTTTTCTTAGATTATAGGTACCTACATTTAAGTCTTTTTCTACATTTTTCATTTCTTTTTCTTTCAAATTTTCAGCAAAGTCTTCACTTATGAAACTATTTTTATCTGGTTTATTTAAGTTTTTATCTACATTTTTCATTTCCTTTTCTTTCAAATTGGCACAATTAGCTGCTTTCAATTCTCTTGTTAAATCTTCTGTATGTTTCATGACAAAGTCATCTACCCTCATTAGTTCACTTCTGCTATGTAACAATAAAGTTTTGACATTTTAAAAGTAGCTTTCTACATTACTGCTACTGGCGACATCTGATGACATAGATGAGTTCAGAATATGGGGAAACATTATGTTTGACCAAAGAGGTATTCTGAGTACAAGTTTGCGGAAACATGTCACAAAATATGGTAAATAGCATATATTTTCATAAACTGTTTTATCACATAAATCAGAGTAAACGGTTTCAGTATCAACAACTGCATCAAACCAAGTTGTAAAGGAGTTCACAGAGTTTTCATCTTCCTCGTAGGTTTCAATCACGTTATCTTTATCACAGTAATCAATAGCAACCGATTCTTCATTTGATATTTCAAAAGCTGTTAATATATCACGAGGTTTATCACTTTTGCTTTTGCTACCATCCTTAAAATTTCTATCATACTTCTGTAGCGCCACTACTTATAATTAAATTTACTCTTAAAATTTTTGCTTCCTCATTATTTGTACCTACAGCTTTTCAGTCGCAATAGAACATCTAATATAGAACGACTTGACACGTTTATCTACTAACTTGAGACGATACAAAGTTTTCACAAAATGTGATGAATCCAATCTCAAAAGACAGGTAATATTACAACGTTCTCTTTGGTCTAGAACATAATAACAAAGCGATACATTTTCTCGGGTTGTCTTAAATCTCGTAAACGCATTAACAACAGCTCCGATTATGGCGGCTAAATCATCGCAAATTAGTTCCTAAGTGTTTTCATTTTTGTGATCCATGTCTTTAGTCAATGACAAATACTATCCATAGTTTGTGACGCAGAAATCATTTGAGCAAGTAGCACAGACTTATCATTAACCTTTTTCTTTTTTTTCAATTTCAAATCAGTTCAATTTTATTTATTTTCTTCCTCAAAGGTACACAGAATACATACTTAAAACAAATGGCTATTATCGTTACAAACCTTTGTGGGAGACTGGTATCTGCACTAGGAAAATCCTGTCACGCTGATTACCAGGCCCCCTACAGATGAGTATAATATATAAATTAGTGTCCGACCGAAACTGGTTTTCCAGCCGAAACCGAAAGCGAAACCGAACTTTCGGCCCCAGGGTCAGTTTCGGCCGAAACCGAAACCGAAACCGAAACTCACGTGTTCATATTGAACACGTGAGTGAACCAGCCAAGTGCGATTCGGATTCTCGCACAGCGGGTTCCTTTAAAAAATACGTTTGTTGTGTGTGGATGTTTTTTTTGCCATGGAATGCCTTCCTACCTCCGTCGAATTGTTTGGGCCTATCTTTCCAAAAGGGCCATAAATTAGCCGAGCTGGCTATAGGGCCGGGTCGGCAAGATGTGTAGTTCGATGTTCCACAGGAATCGTTCTAAGGACAGCTTCTGTGGAACATCGGTTACGATTCGGTGCTACGTGGTCCGTTGTTCAGATTTGTCGGCGTAACGTGTTACGCCGACGACGACCTCGTAACAGCGCGAGGAGCAACGCATTGCGATGCAGCCCTTGAAGGCCACGGCAAGGGTTGCTCAAGTGGTGGGTTGTATACGGTGTCTGGGACCTGAGGTCGCCTTTCAAAAATTCGTGGCTCTGTGCTTTCACGGACCTTGGAAGGGGCAATCTGTGGGATCCAGCTTGCATGTAGGGAGCGTCATCATCGGCATCAAGCCCTCGATGACGTATCTGGGGCTCGTACTCGATAGCCGGTGGAATTTTGGATACCTCTTCCGAAGTTTAGTCCCAAAACTGAGGGGGGCATCAGCCGCACAATCAATCAAATCAAATCAAATCAAAATTATATTTATTTCACATAGGCATTATACAGATGCGCTTGTAAAACGTCCAGAATATAAAACAAAAACTCTACCACCAGTTCACAACGCGACCCACCTGAGAAGAACTGGCAAGAAACTCAGCGAGTTGTTCTTTTTTTTGCTCTATTTACAATTTTAAAGAATCTAAAAACTAGGCATTTTAACAATTTTTTTGAGAATCCAGCAGAGCAGGTCATTTCCAGGCTTCCTTATCCAAAAAATAATCATTGATTGTATAGTAGCCCCTGCAGTACAATTTACTTTTAACAGATCTTTTAAACTTATTAAGGGACATACTTTTAATTTCGTCTGGAAGCCTGTTGTAAAAGCGTATACAGTGACCCATGAAAGAATTGCTGGTTTTGTGCAATCTGCTATGAAAAACAGCAAGGTTATTTTTATTTCTAGTGTTGTCATTGTGTCTATCACTTAACTTAGCGAAACTATGTAGATTTCTTGGTACATACATAAGGTTTTCAATAATATATTGTGATGCTACAGTAAGAATATTAACCTCTTTGAATTTTTCGCGCAGAGAGACCCTTGGACCTAGTCTTATATAGCTCTTATGGCCCGCTTTTGTAAAATAATTTTTTTTTTTATATCTGCAGCATTGCCTCACAGTAGAATACCAGAAGACATTATACTGTGAAAGTAACTGAAATAAACTATTCTAGCCGTATCTACATCAGTCAAGTGCCTTATTTTTTGTACAGCAAACGCTGCTGAACTTAATCTACTAGCTAGTTTTACAATATGTGGACCCCATTGTAAACCAGCATCAACCGTTAACCCTAGGAATGTGGTTTGTTCCACAAGTTCCAACTCTCGACCATTAAGTTGAACATTGGTTTCTGACTGTGCTACATTAGGCAAGGTAAATTTAATACATTTAGTTTTATCATCATTTAGTCTAAGATTGTAGTGTTAAACCAATGAACCACTTTCAAGATTGCGTTGTTGACATCGTCATAGTTATCTATTTGTCTTTTAACTTTGAAAATCAAAGAAGTATCATCTGCAAACAAAACAATCCTGTTGTTGTCCCCCACGTAAAAGGGTAGGTCATTAAAATATGTAAGGAATAAAAATGGGCCGAGTATTGAACCCTGCGGGACGCCCATAGTAACTACAGATCCCTCTGAGCGTGTACCATTAACATCGACCCGCTGAATTCTATTGTTCAAATATGAAGTCAGAAGGTCGAGAGCCCTTTCGCGGTTGTTGCCTAACATCAGGAGACCCATCCAACCCAACGGTGCGTTGGGTTTGAGCGTCTCACGTCTGAGCGAGCGGAGACCGTACCTTGGGATCGTACGGAGCATGGTCCTGTACGGGGCCCCCGTATGGGTGGACACCCTGACGGTCAGCAATGAGGCTAGATTGCTTAGCCCGCAGAAGGCGATGGCCGTCGTCAGGGTGATAAGGGGATACCGCACGATCTCAGTTGAGGCGGAATGTCTCCTACCCGGGACCCCTCCTTAAGAGCTGGAATCAAGGGGCCCTTGCGTCATTGTAATTAAATAATTAAATGGCGCAAGGAAGCGCTGGAGCCGGGCCATAGGTCTGCATCTCGATAATCGAGGCTCGGCGGTCCGAGCTACTAGCAACCCCCAAAAGACGATGGATAGCACCCTCGCCCTTGGTGAGGCCGCAGTGGTAGCCGTAGGTCTGTTGGGAATCCTCTGGACCTCTTGCGAGGGCATACCCGGGGCTCCCAACCATAGGCTATTAGGTAGGAATAGGATACGTGCGGTTTTTACCCGGTAAAAGTCCGGCATAGCATTCCTGCAGAAAAAAAAGCGGCAACAGAAATACATCATCTATGAACATTTTAGGTCTCCATCTGTCACGGTTCCAGCGATAAAACCTCGTGACTAATAGACAGACGGACTGCTAAATTTCATGTCTCGTTCATAGAGTCCCGCTTTTACCCCTCCGTGCGTGAGTCCGGCTCGCTCTTGTACAGTTTTAGTTATATACTGAATGTAATCAAAACCGGCCAAGAGCTAGTAACAGTACTAGGGCACCGTGTGGTTTTAGTCGGTAGGAGTTCGTAATAGCATCTATGAGTAATTCCACACGCAAAAGAAGTAGAGTTCCATACAAGAAATGCGTCAAAAAATCACGTTTGTTTTATGTTGTATTTTTATAATTTGTTGCTATAGCGGCAACAGAAATACATCATCTGTGAAAATTTTAACTGTCTAACTATCAAGGGTCATGAGCTACAGCCTGCTGACAGACAGACAGACAGACGACCAACGAGGTCTTAGGAAGGGGACCCTGTTTTTACCGTTTTGTATAGAACTGACTACTAAGGGGTAGGTTCATATAAAGTCCTAGATAACCTTTTAAGGATTCTGTAACCAAAAAGTAAAAACGGGACCCTAAAAAGGTGGTCCAAGATATAACACAGCGGTAATTGTCTAATACTTCTCAATGATTGTAATATTGATTGTGATTTGAATAAAATTGTATTATTGTAACTATTGATTGGAAGTCGTTTGTAAATCTCTAAATCTTAGGTAAGTAATAAGTAACATATTAACTGGTTGGATTGACCCCAACCACATCACAAGCAGAGCCAGGCACTCAAAATTAACAAACACGCGGCCGAAAGTTTCGGCCCATTTTGGCCGAAACCGAAACTGCGGCCGAAACTCGATATTTTGGCCGAATCTGGCCGAAACCGAAACCGAAACTTCGGTCGGTCACTAATATAAATACAATAGCGCAGACATAACAGTGTACTTGCACAGTAGCAAGTATTATGGGCTACCTATAGCATCACAACATACAAAAACAAGTATTTACTTTCATAATCATCTGTAGGATTAGGAGGATCAAGTTTCTTGAAAATGGAACCAGACGCGTCTATACTTAAAACGGCATAAGTATTTTTTTTAATAATTAAGTATTCTTTGCATGTTTTTATAGAACTTTAACTGAAGTTCGGTCCAGTAATGTATAAAAATCGGTTACAAAGAAACCGTTCTGATGATGTTCACCCACGGTTCTGTAAACGACATAATCCATAAAGCCAACACTACTATTTTTAATACAGTTGCTCAAAAAGTGACGTATTACAGGGACGTATAGCGTTCGGGATGTGGGCAATTACAGACCCGTGCTTTTTCTTTACCTTTCCCGCACTCGTGCGTTTTCTTTACTGACAAAATAATGTCTATTAAAAATGAAAAACCAAACAAAAATTCATAGAAGTTTTAGTGATTCATGCAAATATTTCTAAAAAAGATACTAACTTGTTCCAATATCAGATCAAAAGTAATTTTAATTGAAATTTAAACATAAAATTAATATAAGAATCGGCCAAATTAAATTTATTAATATAAAAAAAGTTGGCTGTATGAAGTGCACTGCCATAGTCTCTGCTTAGGTAGGTATATATTCTTTTACAGATGGCGCCATTTTGAAAAATTCAGGTTTATTGTGTTTTTATTATTTTAATAAATTGCTTAATTTTTCGCAACTGTATTAAAAATAGTTGTTCAATACAACGTGTGGGACTGGTATTTCAACTCGTTCCGACTGTCTAACCCTCGCCTTCGGCTCAGGTCAACATCTGTCGGAACTCGTTGTAATAACAGAAATCCCACACTTGTATCGAAAACTACTATATTGTAACGTTTTGTACCTTCGAATTTGTTTCTTATATTGGAAATTGGTTTTGTATTTGTGCAGCTAATTCTTTTGTTTTTTGGGAAGACATTTTTATTTTTGAACTATGAATGAAATTTGTATCAATACTTTCAAATGAACACGTGACTATGACACTATTACCATTCCCTGTAGTAGTAATACTAATTGTACCGTTGCATTCCTTACATTTGCCAGTACATTTCATATAATAATCATCAGTCACAGAGCTATTTTTAAAAATCCAAACACAACGATTATTCGTGTATCGCCAAATCCATTCAGAGAAGTAATTTGTCCACTTTGATTTAGGTATTCTTTTCCTCCTTATATATGTCACTTTAGGTTTATTTACATCGTTTCTTCTGCCAGTCACTAATATAGGTCATGCTACGATTCACTATTAAGTTCAAATGACTCCACAATAATCTGTCAATCACTACTACTAGAGCTTGCATCATCCTCAATGTTAATGGATTCATCATTGTTTGAAACGTCACTCGATAATCACTAAAAAAATCAAGAAAATGTCTCTTGGCCGATAGATATAAGGCTTTGGGTGACATACGACACAACAAATTCTTGCTTATGTCTTTAAAACACTACTTTCACGCGAAGGTAATTCTTTCAAAGTGTTTGTGGTCCTGAAATGCAGCCTTTGGTTCTTCTAAACACACAGGCAAACGTTTTGCGCGCTGCATTATAATGGGATACGTAATTGAGATAATTAGTTATAGAATATTACATTTATCACAACTAACGAAACAATAATGTAATGTTAAAGATCGCAATCGTAATGGAAGAAATATTTTAAAAGTATCGTCGTCGTAAGTGTCCTTTATTTTTGTTTTTATTAAATCAAGTTTTAATTTGAATGAAAAAAGCAATTTAATACAATGATAAAATAACATATAAGTAAGTACCATTGCATCATGTTCATTTTACAATACGTTTTTCCTCTTCCTAAGCTTATACTTGAGTGCCTAAACATATAACATAGCACCGGTATAATAATATTATTTGCTAACAAATTTTATCAGGCGTTATGTTTGACAATTTTAGAATAGTAGAAAAAATTAAACAACTAAGCACAATGATAAGTATTTTTTTAAACACGTACATAATAAACAGTGTACGTACAACAATGTTCATGAAAATCACTCCTTTACATCTATCCTAAGTACTTGTTCTAGGTGGCGCTGGCAGGGAGTTTGCTTTGCAGCAGAGCCACATTCAACGGACATTATTCCTCTATTCCGTATGCGTACAGTTATATACAATGCATGTACACTATGTACGTTTGACGAACATTGTTTCGTGATAAATATGACCGCTATTTATGAAGGTGGCTCTGCTGGAGAGCATGACACGGATTTTCCCTCACGTAAAACAAAAAAAAAAGGCTTGTCCCTTTAAACACGGTAATAGGCTCATCGCCAATTACGTGGGATAAAAACAAATGATGAAAATGTCGGCGCGCCCCCACTGTCTACCCCATCGGGGATAAGGACGTGACTATTTGTATAAGTATATTATTCTTTCAACGAATAGCTTCATGATTACTTTTCTCTTTTGAATTGGATTTGTATGTGCCGTTATTGCCGTCATTTCATAGAACTCCCGTAATTTAAAACCGCGTGTTAGCATAGTTTGTTTACTAGCCTGGTTCGTTGTCAACTAGTTATGTTCGAAAATAAAATATCCTTGTTTGTTATTTATGGAATACGAGTATATGGCTTTGTAGAAATATAAACTACCTATACTTACATATAAAAACCGGCCAAGTGCGAGTTGAATTGCGGCACAGAGGGATCCATACTAAAAAACGGCAACAGAAATACATAATCTATTAAACAATCCAGCTCTCTAGCTATCACGGTTCATGAGAAACAGCTTAATGACAGACAGACAAACGGACAAAGGAGTCTCAGTAAAAGGCTCATGTTTTTACCCTTTGGGTACGGAACCCTGAAAAGCATGAAAAAAAAATTAAAAAGGACTATGAGTACTTGCCCTGACTTCTACATATTATATGATAGAGAAGCCAAGGATCAAGAACTAAGCGATAAAAAATAGTTTCTCTCTCGAACCTCAGAAACATGGAACTCTTTGCCAGCGTCTGTCTCCGACAACCCTTGGTTCTCGAAGTGGATTATGAAGAGGCACGTTCTTGGCCCTTCAACTTGAGGGCCACTAGCAACAGCCTCGAGGACTGTGAGAGTGCCTTCAATTTGAAAGATATCACCATGGCTTTCCGTCAGACTGGCAGACATCATATTGGCGAGATAACTAAAGGCAGGTACGAGTACAAAGAAAATTTTTAAAAAAATGTATGGAACGCAAAACCTATTTCATTCAAAAATAATAACTTGACTTGGTGATTTAATACCTACTTAAGCCTTGTTTGAAGGTTCAGAATTTAGTTCATAAGTAACTCAGTACAAGTACGTATTATGGTGTTGCAAAGCAAAATGAAAGTAGGTTCATAAATATAAAATCCATTTGTCGACGTAGCTACCATTTTATTTTTCAATTGCCATTGTGGCAACAAGCTGCTAGGATTAGGTTCCTTTCTTCTTGCATTTGTGTGTGTATGATAGAGTTTACTGAATAAGTACAGATTTAATGTAGTCTTACAGAAAACTGTAACAAAGTACTACATTGTTTAGGTACCCTTTTGTGTAGAAATGTAATAGTATAAAATATTTTTAACTACATTTTATATCATTAGGCAACAGGTTCTTTTCATCACCTTATTTAGCTGGTATACACTGGTGACATTATAGCAGGTATGTCTCTGGTTACCTGGAGAAGAATATGCAGTCTTTAGTATTACTTGATTTAAAAAAAAAAGTTTGATTTTAGCCCTTTGCCTTGTTTCTTGTGCCTTGAGAAATTCAACGTACAGTTTTTTAGCCCCTCTCTATAAAATAGAGTGCAGAGGGGCTTATTGCCAGACTTTGTCTGTTGTCTGTGACTCTGTTGCATTAAACTACGTCACTAGGTCACGTGGATCATCTGTTCAAAGTTTAAAATAAAACAAAAATGACAACGTCAATCAGATTGAACTTTCACAATAAACGTGTTAGAGAGGGGCAGCCGGGTGAGAACGATTTCACGGTTTCTTGTTTAGCACTGTATAGCTCCCTAATTCAAGAATAATTCAAAAATCATCAGCCTATTCACTGTGACGCATAATAAAAAATAAAATAAAGCTACTTGTAATGTTTTAGTGTATTACTGTATTTTTTCAGTGTTTTACAATGCCCCTAACTTGTTGTCCAGTATACATCATCGAAGGAAAAGTAACCATTTACTGTTATGTATTTAATTTTTCCCATGGTTGATGTAGCAAAAAAAGAAATTTTTGTCCAATATTCTTCTCTTTGTCGTAATTACCTACATAATAATTGTGCTACTTACTACACTAAAATGTATTTATTCCAACTACTCTTCGATTTTCATGGTTTCAATTTCAATTCTAGAAGACATAATTTTGTTGCATATTGGTGCTGCCTGAAAATACAATTTCAGATGTAGATGTTCTGATTCTGAATAATTCTCAAGATATAAGAGCAAATGCAAAATAACGTGATACTACATTAAAATTGTATGATAATGTCCAAAAATATAATAATTTTTCGACAATTATTTTAAAGTAGCCTTCACCCGCGTAAAATTGAGTTTTCTTTCCCCCTTACCATGGTAACTTCTTCCAGTGATAAAAAGTAGCCTATGTGTTATTCCAGACTAAAACTATTCCTGTACCAACCTCAACCCAGACCCCACGCAAGTACGGCGCGTAAGTCCCAACGATTCAGTCTTCTTAGCCAAGATTTCGGCGAGACCGTGGGTTGGTGGAGGGGATTATTTCTATACTAAATCTCAGCCAGACCCGTTCAGCCGTTAGAACATGAAAGAGTAACATACATCCACACGATTTTATAATTAGTAAAGATTACTATATACTTATTCAAAATTTTTTGTGATTTTCAGCTTCGACCATTGTAATCTCGTAACAACAAAATATTGACCATTCTACTTACTTTTAGGATCTGAGTATCTTATTTTTTCTCCTACAACAAATAATTATAATATTTGTACCATGGAGCAAATATAATTGTACTAACCATACTACTACGTAATGCGATTCTTCTTGAATAACACGGATTACTTGACTGAGAGATGAACTAAATATCTTTACTTACAATATTAAATACCTACAAGTTGTGTAGTAAACTGTTCACGTGTTTCTCTTCGAGATCAGACCAATGTCTTCAAATACAATGGCAGCATTTTAACAATTGTTATTATTCGGCTTCTCTCGGGTCAGAGAGGTTGCCCCATAAATCTTAAATCGATTTCAATAACATAAATAACCACTCGTGGACTACGAAGTTAGAGGAACAAGAAATTCAGGAAAATCGAATCTCGCAGTTGCAAGTAACAAGAAACTCAGAAATCGAACCTCAGAGTTTTGATTATGTTTACCATTTTTTATGAAATAATTACAAATTAATAGTTTTTTCATCCCTTCCATTCGGAAAGTATCACTTTGTACCCCTTTATCGCTCTTTTATGCTATTAAGGCTGGACTCGACTAAAATCGGAGTACGACTATACTAGAGAATAACTTGTATTTATACTAAAAGTAAAGTGAAAGTGAAGCTACCACCAACAACTAACAAGCAAAACATAACTATGGTAGGTTACCATACTGAAAGAGTCTAAGGTTAGTAGCTAGTTTTTTTTTTCTTTTTTTATACCACTAGAGTGGCAAACAAGCATACGGCCCCACCAGATGTACCGGTGGTCACCGCAGCCTATGGACGTTTGCAACACCAGAGGCGCCACAATCGCGCTGCCGACCCTTTAAAAACCTTCTAAGTCCCCTTTTGAAGAACCCAATACTGTAGGCGTTTGGGAAAACCGAAGCAGTGAGATCATTCCACAACCTAAGCGTACGCGGAAGAAAGCCTCTATTAGATCTCACCGTGCTCGAGCGCTCAGGACGCAACGTATGAGGATGAACACCCTGTCTATGGCGAGCGGTGCGATGATAGAATGCAGCCGTAGGCATCATATCAAACAATTCTTCAGAGCACAAACCGTTGTACAGGCGGTAGAACACACACAGAGAAGCAAAGTCTCTCTGTCACTAAGAGGTTCCACACCACCTGCAAGTATGGGATCGTTGACAACTCTCATAGCTCGCCTTTGCACCGAGTCAAATGGACGAAGCTTGTATTCGGGTGCCCACGCCCAGAGGTGACAGCAGTAGGTACTCCATATGCGGACGCACTTGCGACTTATAGAGAAGCAGTGCTTTCGCCGCAGTAAAGTATGGTAGGTGCCATAGTTACGTTGCACTTGTTAGTTGTTGGTAAAATGGAAAATAACTTGGTAGGACTTCGGATTGTCCTCCCACGATTTAAGGGCTGGAAGGTGGAGGGGGGAGGGGGGGCGTGTAGAACCCCCCCCTAGAAGGAAAAGTTGCGGACGCCCCCCCTTTTTGAGTTACGATTTTTTTTTGTATTATAACCTAACTTTCGCATTTTCTTGGTCTGAAATTGTTATAATAATATTATAAAGGACACCTCTGGCGCTCGGCGGCCGCTGCCGCGGCACGCTCGCTTCGCTCGCTCGCCATCGCACGTCAATGGTCACAGTTCCAACCTAACCTAACCAACAATAGTTGGATGGTGGTAGATAATCAACAATAGTTTGGCTAAAAGACTGAAGTTAAAGGCCATAAAACAAGTATTACAAAAAAAATATAACTGTCAGACAGTAACAGCGACAGCGCGTCGACGACGTTTTACGTTTAGTTTAACATAGCGGCAATAGTCGGTAAATTATTGTCAGAATACATTTAAGTAATAGCATTCATTTATATCAACGAAATATATGTATTATAATAAAATATGCATAAAATTTTACGTAGTCACTAAATATACCTATTTATTTCATTATTAAATGAAGTTAAACATTTTAGTGCGTAAACCATAACTAAAACGAAACATTTAATGACGAGCCGACTGTCAAAAGCATTGAGAGTGTATGTATTCTGTGGTCAAAAGTGACAAATTATTGGTAAATTTTTATGATTTTCATTTTTTTTTCTTGTTACCCATTAATCTCCGCAAGTTAAAACTTCGTGTGGAGGCTTCTAATAATATTAGCTTTGTGTAAAAAAAATATGAACCCCAAACTCGAGGGAGGACAATCTAAAGTTAAGCCAATAACTTTACTTTTAGTATAATTCTCTAATAAAGTCTTACTCCGATTTTGGTCGAAGAAAATATTTCAAAAACTGTGTGTGCAGAGTACTGTAACTCTGCTCATTACTGTGTTTTGCAGGGCAAATTCTCCATTAGAAACTCTTAATTCAATGAAAATGAAAATGAAAATATCTTTATTTATTTAGGTTACGAAGTAACACTTATTAACGTCAAAATGTTTGCTTCTACATTTACTGCCAGATTTGCAATGCAATAGGTAAGCCTGTGAGGAAGCACCTGGCAAGAAAACTAACGGCCACTCTTACATTCGTTTGTCATGCAATAAAGATTAACAATTTTGTCTACACAAGCGACATTTACAATCGCTAATTAAGTGAGGAGCAAGCAACTCATGTCCATTGTCTCTGTATCTTTTTAAAAGATGTGCCATAATTTCCATTTTGAATCTATATAAAGGCAGGTTCATAATACCTGGAATTTTATTGAATAGGCGTACACCAAGTCCTTCGAATGAGTCGTTTACCTTATGTAATCGAAAAACCTTTCCAATCAATTTATGCTTATTTCTAGTATTTATTGAATGTACGTCACTGTTCTTAAGATAATAGATGTATATTCTTTTTAACAGACATTATGTTCTCAAACATGTATTGCGATGCAACCGTTAAAATTCCTATTTCTTTAAATTTCTCTCTAAGCGATTCTCGAGCATTTAATTTATAAATTGCACGTATAGCTCTTTTCTGAAGTACAAAAATAATTTGTTCATTTATCATCTGCTGCCTTGCCCCACAGCAAAATGCCGTAAGACGTGACGCTATAAAATAACTAAAATAAACCAGCCTGGCTGTTTGGACATCAGTGAGCTGGCTGAAGCATGGCAAAAGCCGCTGAACTGAGTTTTGCTGCTAGACACGATATTTGGGCAGTCCACTGTAATTTACTATCTAAAGTGATCCCCAAAAATACGGTTGATTCTACAAGATGAAGGGTGTCACTGTTCAATGTTATATTTGTTTCATAATTTTTGACATTGCATGGTAAATCTAATACATTTTGTCTTTTTTGCGTTCAATAGCAAATTATTGGTTGTGAACCAATCTACAACTTGGGCTAGTGCACTATTTACGTTGTCAAAAGTACTTGGATTGCGATCATCTTTAAAAATAAGTGATGTCTCATCAGCAAATAGAACAATATCGCACAAGTTCTGTACATAGAAAGGTAAATCGTTAATGTAAATAAAAAATAAAAAAAGGTCCTAGAATTGATCCTTGCGGCACACCCATAGCTACAGTAGCTCTAGAGGACCGACTTCCATTAATGTCAACATATTGCATTCGATCTTTAAGATAGGAGGCAACAAGATCCATTGCAGACTCCCTTATACCATAATGATCTATTTTTCGTAATAAAGTGTTATGATCAACGCAGTCAAAAACCTTGGACAGATCGCAGAATACCCCGATGGCATCGTGTCGATTTTCCCAAGCGCTGAATATATGTTTTATCAGTGTCACACCTGCGTCAGTAGTAGAACGACCTCTTGTAAACCCATACTGCTCGTTGTGTAGTAACATATTTGAACTAAAATGTGATTGTAATTCCTGCAGTATAATTTTGTCAAAAATTTTGCTAATGGCAGGCAGTATTGAGATAGGACTAAAGTTACCAGGGTCGGTTTTGGATCCGGCTTTAAAAAGAGGTATCACTTTACCTACTGTGTTTCATTAAATCTGGAAACACGCCTTTATCAACACATATATTAAATATTGCAGCTAGATGAATTGACTGCATTAATTTCACAGAAAAACCCCATAAGTCTGCTGTATTTTTTGAGTTAAGCGACTTAAAAACTTTAACGATATCGTTGGGATTCACATATTTAAATCTAAATGAGATTCTACACTGGTCCACGCTGCCCCTAAGCATTCGTTGAGCTTCAACTGGGCAAGAATTTAAGGAGCTCGTTGTAGTCGCGGGTATGTCTATAAAAAAAATATTAAAGGTTTGTGCTACATCTAAATTATTATTAATCACTCTATTATTAACAATCAATTCAATGTCATGGTCACGAGTTTTGTGCCGTCCGGTTTCAGAATTAATTATATTCCACGCCATTTTTACCTTATTGTTCGACTGTTTAATCTTCCGACTTAAGTGTAATGACTTCGCAGCAGCACATGCCTTTTAAAGGTTTTTGAATAAAGTTTAACATACTGAATAAAAGCAGGATCAAAATTAAATTGCTTCATACCATATAACTCATATAACTTCGCCCTACTTTTGTATATACCAGTAGTTGCCCAATCACAAAATTGCATGCCTTTATTTTAATAAAAGGTTTTTGATTTGAAAATGTTATTGTACTCAAACTGAATGGTATTCAATAAGGAGTCGTATAGGCCGTTTGGATCTTCCTCATTAACGTTAAGATTGGCAACCTTTGCTTAAACTTTTTCACTAAATTGTGCTAGGCGACATGTACTCATTGGCCTGCAAGAAATTTTGTTTAATTTAGCCGTTATATTAATAGGAAACGCAGTTTTCTGCCCCAGGTGATCTGATGGAAAGTTACTTATTTTTTTTGCCAGTGGTTCACAGTTGCTAAACATATTATCTATACATTTTGCAGAATGTGAGGTGATGCTAGTTGGCTCACAAAATAAGTTTTGGAAGCCAAAGGAACTAAATAAATTAATAAAACTAGTACGTTTCGTCGAATTTACAAGTATGTCAACATTAAAATCACCACACACCACAATACGTTTCTTACTAGTGCACAAGTGCTTCAATACATTTTCCATTACTTCTTCAAACAAATTATAATCGATATCTGGCGGGCTATAGACACAAAGGACAATCAACACAGGATAATTCCGCAGTGCGCTCAACAGAAAGGGCCACAATATCTTTACGTTCTTTACAGTTTATATTATTAGAAACAAATATTAGCGAGCCACCCCGAATAGCATATTTTCTTGTGAACGCACTGTTCAGTGAATAAAATTCACTGTTAAACATTAATTCATGACTTTCCAACCAATGCTCTGTAATACAAAAGACATGAATATTGTGTTCTTTGATATAAAGGTCTATTTGCAATAGTTTGTTGGATATGCCTTCAATATTTTGGTGTACTAACTTTAGACTACTAGTTAATAAATTGTTGTTGAACTCGAAATTATTTCTTTCACTTACATTATAAGAGGTCTCAATAGACTCAAAAGCCCTAAAGCCATGGCTGGATTTATTATCTGTTGTCTTACAATCTAGTTTTTTGGGATGATGTATCCTTCCCAAGATAAAATATCAATATTATTATTTTGATTATAATCAATACAAGCCGTTTTATTATAAGCCAAAAGATTGGCTTGATTCAATAAAAAATTTGATAGCATTATCGCTACCTGTCGTCTTAAAAACTTTGAAAGTAAGTATCTATCTAAGGTCATAAAAGAATAATTATTAAAAAAATCACTATTCCTACTTCTTGTAGTCAAATAGTATAATTTTCGGTTTATTTTGTACCGAATATTGTTTTCATTACGCGTGAAACATTTACTTTATGGTAATGTAGAAAGTATTACCTGTTTCACTGACAATTTTGACAACTGTTCATGAAACTTAATAATATTTTTGATATTTACACAATCTCTCCTGCCAATAAGTATTACCAGGCCTCCGTCACTCGCTACAAGTCGTGTTATAAGCACCTACTCCTGAGTATAACGTAGCAGAACTAACGTGGCCGACCAGCAGAGGGCTGCCACACGCCAGACCGAGCGAAGTGCGCACAGCCAATGTACATTACCCGCGTAAAATAATATTTCGCTTTATTTAGTGTTGCTTTTTTTTCATCTTACTTCTTACTAATATTCTTAAATTAAATGCGAAAGTGTTTGAGTGCGGATGTGTAGATGTGTTGATGTTTGTTACTCTTTCACGCTCTAACGGATCAACGGATCTAGCTGAAATTTGATACAGGGATAGATTGTAGTTTGGAATAACACATAGGTTACTTTCTATCCCGGGACTAACTTCCCATTGTAAGCGGGAAAAGGAACAAACTTTTACGCGGGCTAAGCTGCGAGCATCAGCTAGTTATAATATAATTCTTATGTAAAGAAGAAGTTATAAAATATAATAAAGTTTTTTTTCAGACACTGTATTTATTGTTTTTTGTAGTTATATGTATTTTTGTTCAGTGCTTACAACCCTAATGTTGACAATAGTTGTCACTCGATGACGCAATCATACGGTGTGCGCACTGTTATACGGAGTTTCGAAAACTGGTTTTTAAAAAAGAACTTTTAAAACTTCAGGCACTATGACCTTTATTCAAAAAAAGAATATAACAGGATTCTCTTGGGATCCTTAGGCAACCGCGCGATTCGGAGGATGGAGACAGACTGGCCTGTGGCTGAGCCGCTGGACAGAGCAAGGGGCTGATAATCGGGAGTCAGCATAAAAGATGGTAGGACAGCACTAAGGCTAGCATAATGTGGATATAACACCTCCCCCTTTAAGAGGAGACTTTGGGGTAAAATTTAAACAAAGTCTCCACTAGATCCTTGTTCTAAGTGGAGCAACGGAAGTTGGTAAATCGTCTTCAGCGTCGTGTCTGTCGGTCATGGTAATTATTTCTGGAGTAGGTTGGGGTGGAACTCTGTTAAAGTTTAACTTGAACTGGAAAGGTCGGTTGCTGCCGGATTTACATAATCTTTTAAAACACAGGTAAATTACAAATAATACAATGAAGATTACAATAATAATTACAGTAATGGAATAATGTGTCCCGTATTTAATAATGTGAGGAGCTTGTAAGCTTTTTACATCATTTAAAAGTGATTCCAATTTAATTTTATTATCTTTGTTAAGATCATCTAAGTCTATATCGTTTAAATGAATAGGGGGCACATCATTCATTAAACTATTTAGTTTTGCCGAGTTACAACAAGTGTCATTAATTAGGTTAAAGTCTGGCATATGGTTAATAGGTGAAGTAATATTTAGAACATTATATTTTGGTATTAAAGTCGTACTTTTACAATAACCAATACAATCGTTAGGAATGTGCAATATGCCAGTACCTAGTATAATAGTTTCATACATGTTAGAATTAAGACAATCGATAGAGATCTTATTAGTATCAGATTGAACATAAATCCACTTATTATTTATCAATGGTTTCCAAATATCTAACTTTCCAAAAAGGGTTTTTGTTTCACACTGTGCGGGTTTTTGACTGTTCACTTTCGCTAATAGTTCACTTTCACATATCAATTTCGCGTCTGTAGAATACACGTTCTCTATATCACAAATGTAGTTTCCAGGTCTTATAACCTTGCACCGTTCTAGGTCGTCTAAAACACAATAGTGAGATTTGTCTTTGGTCATTGCTATATATCTAGAATTTGGAATAATTAAGCTAAAAGAATTAGATTCTTTAACATTATGTGGAACTGGAAAAGGTATGCTATGAAACAATACATATTCTTTGGTGTTTACCAATGGCACTTGAAGAACAAACATTAACTTATGACCTATGAAATAACATGCTAACTTAGAAATACTTAAAATAAAGTGTATAGAATTAAGATCTAAGGTTACAGGAAGCTCGAGGTCACTTGACAAGTGTCGGTAGTTATTGGCAAGCTCTCTATGCAGTTGCGTTGGGGTTATGATGGAAGGGTGCAACAAATTTTGACCGCTAAATAGGATGGCGTTAACTATGTCCTCTAGTTGAAAAGATAGAGTTAATATAGAGGTCTCTAGAGCATTAAAGATCTCATTAACGTTGGCCATTAATAGCAGTCCATTAGTAATTTCTGAGATGTTTCTTATATTAAGAGAGAGATTGTCAATAGCTTCGTTTAAACTAGCTTCGTTTTCTACAATTTTCTGCAAAGTGTTATTAAAACATGTTATCACTGAGTTAGTGATCAAAATGTTTTCCTTCATCAGTGAAGTCAACCGATCTTCATCATACTGTAAAGAGTTAATGGCCTCATCGTATCTCATTGCGTCGTTTTCGTCTAAGGTTCCAAATATTTGTTTTAGAACCGTGCCTATACCTCCAATCCATGCACCACGTTTGGTTCTGTTATCTACTAAGTGTGAAATGGAATTAAATTCCTTATTCAAATCGTGAAAACGGACAGTTAATGGTTGTAACACGTTGTAGCATTCTGCCATAATTTGTATAATATTTGTTTGGTTACATAAATGCCTAGTAGTGTTTAATGCAAATTCAATGTTTTGAATGTGTGGTTCCAGGTGTGAGATATCAATAGGGATTAGGATATTTAATTGTACATTATTAATTTTAAGTTTGCCAAGATGATCAAAATACAGCCCAGAGCTTGAGGTGATCGGCTGGACGAACTCTTGAGGGGATTGACCTCGAACCGGTCTGTAATTAATTAATAACTAACATTAACATTAAGGTAAAATTAATTCTTCTCAGTAACTTACTAATGGGAATAACCTATGGGTTTGATTAAATTTAAGGTAAGTAATTTAATAGTTTGATTAACTTCTAATTAATTTGATTAAGGCTAAGGTAAGTAACTTTAAGGTAAGTAACTTCTAGATAATTTGATTAAGGCTAAGGTAAGTAACTTCTAGATAATTTGATTAACTTATGGTAAGTTATCTTTATTTAACTTTATATTTACAGGTCTGCACTAACGTCAGCGGGTTTCACTTGATCAAAGTGATGAGTGACGTGACGTCGGTTGATGAGTAAGGTAAGTGTATTGTTACCATTTATTTTGATTATTTTATAGGGTCCTTTCCAAACAGGGGAAAGTGCTTTACGTAGTCTCAGATGGTTCTTTATATAGACGTAGTCGCCTACTTTGTAGATAACTGGACGTGTACGGGTATCGTAGTATCTTTTGGAAGAGTCTTTTGATCTTCTTATGAATTCAAGGGCTTTTTCTTTAGAGTGTTTCAGTCTACTTTGTAACATACGGACATAATCAGGATATGTCGCGCCGGTAGGTTCGTCGTAGACGGAATTTGGTATAAATGGTTTGGTACCAAAAGTCAATTCGTAAGGTGTGTAATGGGTTGTAGAATGTACGGTTGTATTGTAGACGAGCATGGCTGTGTAAACGTATCGGGGCCAGTTCGTCTGTTCTTCGTTAATATACGATTTGAGATATTCTTTAAGCGTCGAGTGGCTTCTCTCTAGAGCTCCTTGAGTCTGCGGATGATAGGGAGAAGACCACAGGTTTTTTATTTTCAGGAACTCGCAGGTCTTTTTAAAGAGATCTGCTGTGAAGTTAGTACCCTGGTCGGTAAGTATTGTTTTAGGGATACCAAAAATGGATACATAATGAAGTAGACATTCGGAAGTTTCTTCTGCTGTTGTGCTTCGGATTGGATATGCAGAAGAGAATTTTGTGAGGTCATCTTGTACGGTTAAAATATATTTGAGTTTCGCGGGACCTGCTTCTGGAAGAGGACCAACAACATCAAGGGATATCCTCTGGAAAGGTTCGGAAGATGTACTAGTAATTTGCATAGGTGCACGATTTACTCTTCTAAGTGCTTTGTTCTCTTGACAGGGTTTGCATTGTTTTACGTAGGATTCAATATCACTGCGCATTCCCTTCCAGTAATATCTTTCTTTAATTCTATTATACATCCGGTTGGAACCGAGATGACCTGCAATAGGAATGTAGTGGTTGTCAGTAAGTATTTTCTTGATTTCAGTTGGAGTCGGGTATAAGATGTTATTGTGATGAATTTTTATTTTAATATTAGTATCGTGAAAGAGGTAGGAAAGGATGTTGTGAATTTTGATAAACGAGTGTTTTTCAAAAGGGTTTCTCAAATCGGAAATACCTATTTCAGAAACGTTGTCATGTTGTGACAGTTGGTTTCTGATGGTTCTTAATGTAACATAAATTTCTGGGTAAGATGCTTCGTCGAAATGATGCACCTTGGTGAATAATAAATAAATAATTTTATTATTATATTGTATTCTTTCAAAAGAGAAGAGTTCTTTTTCGGAGTTCATGACCTGGGTATTTATTTCAGGGTTACTGAGGATGTCTTGGATATATGAATTGGACTCATCCAGATCAATAGAGGTAGGAACTAGAATGGTTTTTGATGAACATTTCATTAGACTTTCGTTACATTCTTCTATGTCAGTATTAAAGGTTCGATTTCTATCAGCTATAGCTTTCAAAAATGTACCATAGTCGTCGTTAGTTGGATTAGAATGTGAGCTTGTCGACGGTTGAGGATCTGGTTCGATTTGGGAATGAGTAGAAGAGGGTTGGTCGGGTAAGTCGAACTGCTCAGGTTGAGTAGGTTCAGAAGGTTGAAGTAGTTCATCAGCGATTTCATCTCTCTGGATGTCTGGAATATTTGTTGGCGAGTCTAGGTCAAGTAGAGGTACGAGATCTCCTGCGTCAATGTCAACATTTTCAGGATCTGGATGGGATAGAGGTAAGTCATCTAAGTCAAAAGACGGTGGAGAAAGTATCAAGTCCTCTAAGTCACTATCTAGCTCATGAGTGGGTTCTGGGTTTTCCTGTTGAACCGGGTTCACGGGAAAACGAGATAGAGCGTCAGCGTTGGCATTGATCTTGCCCTTCTTGTATTGGATATCGTATTCGAATTCTTCTAGCTTTAGACGCCAGCGAATGAGTCGTGACCCAGGGTCTTTACAATTAAATAACCATTGTAATGGTTTATGGTCTGTGAGGATTTTGAACCGGTGACCATATAGGTAAGGTCTGAATGTCTTAGTACCGAAAATTATGGCGAGACATTCTTTTTCAGTGACACTATAATTACTTTCTGCTTTATTTAGTGTTCGTGAGGCATAGGAGATAGGGCGATCCTGTCCAACAGGGCCCTGGGATAGTATTGCCGATATGGCATAGTTAGAGGCATCGCAGGTTAAGAGGAATGGTTGGGTAAAATCAGGATATGCAAGGATTGGGGCAGTGACGAGTTTAGTTTTTAGGGTTTCGAAGGCAAGCTCTTGTTCGTTTTGCCAGTTAAAAGGGGTATCCTTCTTCAATAGGGATGTGAGAGGTTTAGCCAATTTGGCAAAGTTTGGAATGAATCTCCTGTAATAGGATACAAGACCCAAGAATGATTTAATGTCTTTGGGTGACTTTGGAGTAGGGAATTTGGTTACGGCTTTGGTTTTATCAGGATTTGGCTGAACTCCGTTTTCGCTAATGATGTGTCCGAGATAGACGACTTCTTTACGGAGAAATTCACATTTATCTGGCTGGAGCTTGAGATTGAATTGACGAAGTCTGTCGAAGACAGCTTTTAGATTACTGATTTGGGAACTTAGGTCATGGGAGTATATGACAATGTCGTCTAGATAGACAAAACAGCGTGTACCTTGGAGACCGGAAAGACAGCTATTCATCAGCTTTTGGAACGTGCTTGGGGCGTTCTTGAGCCCAAATGGCATCCGGTTGAACTGGAAATGGCCTTGAGGAACGGAGAAAGCGGTTTTGGGAGCGTCCTCAGATGATATTTGAATTTGATGGAACCCAGAAGTAAGATCCAATGTCGAGAAATATTTACTATTTCCCAATTGGTCGAGGATTTCGGATATTTGCGGGATAGGGTAGGTTTCGCCTATGGTTATGTCGTTGAGTTTGCGGTAGTCTATGACTATTCGCCATTTGAGTCTACCTTCAGAGTCTGCTTTCTTGGGGACTACCCATATTGGCGAGCTCCAAGGTGACAGGGAAGGTTCTATGATGTTCTGATCGAGCATCTTGCTGATTTGGGTTTCTACTTCCTTCTTGTGGAATTCGGGAAACCTGTAGGATTTAGTGTGAACCGGAGTATCGGTTGTGGTTTTGATTTGATGGCTAACAGCAGGGGTAAAGGTAAGTTGATCGTCGGATAAATGAAAGATATCTGAGTATTGGCTGCAGAGTTCTATTAGCGCATCGGTTTCTTCTAGGTTCAGGTGATCAAGTCTTAATGTTTGTATCACCTTGTCAGTTCGTGAACACGTGTTTTTAGGGTTATTCAACCGATAAGAATTGGGATAGAGAGGTGTGACATTTAGATTTAAGTTGGATTTGATAGTGACAGGGGATTCAGAGGTGTTGGCAACAGTGAGGTTAACGCGATTATTGTCTTTAACCTTGACAATACAGTTGGATATAAGTAGGTTTTCTGAAAGACGTTGGTCTGAGATGACTCCTTCTGTAAGGTTAGTCTTTTGGATTGAACATTCGATGACGGCTTCTGTACGAGGCGGAATTACATAAAAAGGTTCTGAAAAGTTTAATTTGATTTCTAGGGTTCCTATTTTCAAGATGTCGTGGGTATAGTCTATTTTGCAACCGAAATGAGTCAAGAAGTCGGTTCCGATTATACCATCGTAAGGTAGGCTAATATTCTTCACGACATGAAATTTATGTTTGATGAATTTCTTCTGGGTTAGCTCTAATTTGAGCTGGAAGTGGCCTTCTGTTGTCGTTGGTTCATCTCCAGGGTCTATACCCTTTAGTTTAATCGGTTCCTTTATTAGGATAGGAATTTTATGGATGCTGGATTCTTTTGAAAGAGAAATGGCGGCACCTGAGTCCACCAATAGGGATAAAGGAATTTCAGATACTTGGGATTGTAACAAGACATGTGGTAACAACCTCTTGGTTGTGTCGAGGTTAATTTCGAATATTGTTTGGGTTTTAGAAGGAATAGAAGAATTGGGATTCGTGATTATGGAATTGGTTTGGGCGCTTATTTGGGGCTGGTTACCCATGAGGTCCCTATTGGATACAGAGTTATGGGCGCTTGTTTGGGGCTGGATACCCGTGTGGTCCCTATTTGATACGGAGTTATGGGCGCTTATTTGGGGCTGGTTACCCGTGTGGTCCCTATTTGATACAGAGTTATGGGCGCTTATTTGGGGCTGGTTACCCGTGTGGTCCCTATTTGATACAGAGTTATGGGCGCTTGTTTGGGGCTGGTTACCCGTGTGGTCCCTATTTGATACGAAGTTATGGGCGCTTATTTGGGGCTGATTACCCGTGTGGTCCCTAATGAATGCAGAGTAATGGGCGCTTATTTGGGGCTGGTTACCCGTGTGGTCCCTATTTGATACGGAGTTATGGGCGCTTATTTGGGGCTGGTTACCCGTGTGGTCCCTATTTGATACGGAGTTATGGGCGCTTATTTGGGGCTGGTTACCCGTGTGGTCCCTATTTGATACAGAGTTATGGGCGCTTGTTTGGGGCTGGTTACCCGTGTGGTCCCTATTTGATACGGAGTTATGGGCGCTTATTTGGGGCTGGTTACCCGTGTGGTCCCTAATGAATGCAGAGTAATGGGCGCTTATTTGGGGCTGGTTACCCGTGTGGTCCCTAGAATTAGTAGAATTAGTAGAATCAGTAAAATGGTAGGCGTCGACTTTGCGGACTGGTCTCGTGCGACACCGTGACGAGACTCTTATTCGTTTAAATTGTCCGGTATGAACTCAGTTGTATCCGGGTCAATGGATTCATCCGGTTGATCTACGAAGTTGATGCGTTTGAAGGGTTTTGATTGGTTTTGGCTATTAGCCGGATATTGAAGGGTTCTGAAACGGTGATTATTAAATTCACGTTTCTTGCACACAGAGATGTCGTGCCCAGAATTTTTACAGTAACGACAAACGACGTTAGAACTTTGAGAAACAGTGGGTTGAGCTCTTTGTGACGGATATCTATAAGAATCGGAATTGGACGTACCTGGTTTCGGTTTTGACTGGATGCTCTGCTTCGGGTCCATTTGTGGACGCTTATACAGTGTCTGCTGTATACGTTCTTCTGAGACTGCCAGGTTGATAGCCTCGTTCAGATTTTTAGGAGACCTACATCTCACGATGTTCGAGATACGGGGTTGTAACCCCATTAAGAAATGATGGAGGGCCAAGTCCTCCATGGCTGCGGTACGGCCAGGTAATTCTTTAACCTTAGTGTTTGATAATGAGATTTCCGTCAAGAGTTGAGAGAGGTGCGTTTCTACGCGTAATGAATATTGGCTTACGTTCTCTTGTGGACTTTGCCTGCTCTCTTGGAGATCAGTAAGGAGATGTGAGTAGTGTTTGCGCTCACTGAATTGAGTTTTTAGAAACTCCTTAAGCTGCTCCCAAGATGTGAATTCTTTAATAGAACAGGCAATTTCCGCCCGTCCGTTCAGTTGACTTAGGATATATTTGAATAAAATAGGCCTACGGGCCTCTGTTGCAAGGTCATAAGCGTTGTCGCAATTTACTAGGAAAGAACTTAGAGTTTCCCTTTTTCCGTCATAAGGTTTTATAAATTTGAACAGAGTATTCAATTCAATTTCGCTCATCGTAAGAGCTACTGCGGTTTTCCTTGTGACCCGAGGGGACAAAATTGGTGACTTCGCAGAGTCGTTGTCACTTACTACTTTCTCGGGTTCGGGGATAGTTAGTTGCAATTTACTATCTTCTTCTTTATACTGTTTTGGCATAATAGAACAAAGAATACAGAGCTAATACTAAAAATGTTACGAACAACAAAACAATTTTTAGAGCATACACAAATTACACAAAGAATATAAAAAGGTTTAAATTGAATTGAACAAAGGGTTTGAGAATCACTGATATCTAGACCTAGTCTAAACAATGACCAAAGACTCACGACAATGTGTGGGCGACGGTGACGAATACGGCGAACAGGAACATTCCGACTGATAAGACGGTGTACTTGCGCGTTGGAAGAGACGTTTTAATTTCTCGTGGACTGGAACACTTGATGACCTCGGATGACTTGGAATATTTTGAATGCAGAATCTCGATGATTGGACACGGAGTATGGTAATTACCACGTAGATGAATACTCGTAAGTATCTTCTGACAGGTTCTTGAATTAGGACGAGATGGAAGAATTTTCTTCTTTACAGGATATAGAACAGATTCTTCTTAAATCATAAATTAGATTCGCGACGAGACACGACGTGTGCGGATTTCGATACGGATTTTGTATTCACAGATTTCACTGAATAACACTTGATTTCACTGGGTTACACTTCACCACAGATTTTAGGGTTCAGTAAACTTGGATTTCGAATAGAATGCAGCGCGAGTCTGTAGCGGTTGCCGGCACTGGGAATTTTCGGATCCCACCGCTGCCACCAAAATGTTATACGGAGTTTCGAAAACTGGTTTTTAAAAAAGAACTTTTAAAACTTCAGGCACTATGACCTTTATTCAAAAAAAGAATATAACAGGATTCTCTTGGGATCCTTAGGCAACCGCGCGATTCGGAGGATGGAGACAGACTGGCCTGTGGCTGAGCCGCTGGACAGAGCAAGGGGCTGATAATCGGGAGTCAGCATAAAAGATGGTAGGACAGCACTAAGGCTAGCATAATGTGGATATAACAGCACGAAACTCGACTCTCGGAATACGTCGTAGAGAATGTTTTCCACTGTAGCGATATGTTTTTGCTAATATTTTTGAGGTTCCCGCCGAGTTTCTTGCCAGTTCTTCTCAAGCGGGCCGCGTTCCGAACTGGTGGTACTATTTGCATTGTATTCATTGACGTGTCGCAAGTGCCTATGTATTAGGATTATGCGAAATAAATGTTTTTTTGTGTTTGAGTTTGAGTTTGAGTTAAGTATGGGAGTGATGTATCTGTTACGTAGTAACTATTATTTAATCTGTGGTATTACTATTGTTGATTGTGGGCAGTGTGTACTAGTCAATACTTTACTAACTATTCGAGAGTAGGTGGCCCCAGGAAATGAATTGATTATGACCGAACTACCCAATGTTCAACTAAGTGGTATCCTAAGTTCTGGCCGATTTCATCACAATAAACAACTGTCTTTCCAGTATTTAAAATTTGTGAAACTTTTGTTACAGGGTCAGCAGAGGAAGTTAAGTTTGATTGTATAGTATGTTCATCCATGCTGCCCACAGAGTCAATCATTGGAAACATTGTCTCAGTCTGTGATGGTATGGGCAAGGAAGAGTGTGGCAGAGATTCTTCACAGGCTATAATTTCTCAAGTGAATGGAACCTTTGTTCATTGCTGTGACAAGACTCAACCAAGCTATTTAGTGCCTCAATATACTCTCCAATTTCTTTTTGTGATATTTTGTACTTTAATGTTATTGACTCTAAAGACTTATTTAAATGTATGATTTGCAATTGAAGTATATCAGTCTCATACTGCTCTGTTTGAATGGTTAATCGTTTTCTACTAGTTTCTATTACTTGTTGTATGTAGCTGATAATTTGATTTACAAGTCCTAAAATATTTATTCGCACCTATTTTAAACTTTTTGATTTGTGTCTGTGATTTAACAATAAATTTATTGAGCTTTATATATTTTTTTAATTTATTCCTACTACTACTAACTAATCTAATGGTGTTGTTAGAAGCTAAAGTATTATCTTTAGAAGTATCAGGTGTCGAGAGATCTATAACATCTGAGGTCATGGGCTGGTCAAGATTAATACGACTTGACTTTACACTCATCAGCTCATCATACAGACTGTGGGACAGGGGAACCTGATCAGCTGATTTGAGAGTCTCCCTGTGAGTGATGGAGTTATGAACATCACTTAGCTCACATTCCAGAATGCTGATACGCTTTAAGGCTCTCTTATGGGTGTTGCTGCGACGTGCCCGAAGTCACCGAGGGTGAGCTAGGGGCAGCAGTGCTGCGGCTTAAATCCTGCAAGAGCACGGCCCCCGGACCCAACGGCATTCCAGGCCGAGCGTGGGTCCTGGCTCTCGAAGAACTTGGGCCCCGACTAATAAGGCTTCTTAGCACATGCCTCGAAAAAGGCCAGTTTCCCAAGGTGTGGAAAACGGGGAAACTGGTCCTGATCCGAAAGGCGGGGCGGCCGGCGAACTCACCATCTGGGTACCGGCCGATCGTGCTGCTCGACGAGGTGTGTAAGCTCTTTGAGCGTATCATTGCTGAGCGCCTCGTCGGGCATCTCACACGTGTGGGGCCAGATCTGGCGGATAACCAATTCGGTTTCCGTCGGGGGCGCTCCACTGTGGACGCGATCATGCGTGTCAGGAGCCTGGCGGTGGAAGCTACATCGCGGGGCGAGGTGGTGATGGCAGTGTCTCTTGACATCGCCAACGCCTTCAACACCTTGCCCTGGAGCTGCGTTAGGGAGGCGCTCATTTATCACAGAGTGCCTCTCTACCTCCGTCGCATTTTCGGGGCTTATTTGTTCGAGAGAGTCATAGCTTACCCAAGTTGGCTAGGGCCGGGGCGGCGAGACGTGTCGTGCGATGTTCCACAGGGGTCGGTCTTAGGTCCGCTCCTGTGGAACATCGGCTACGATTGGGTACTTCGCGGTTTGTTGCTCAGAGGTGTCGGCGTAACGTGCTACGCCGACGATACCCTCGTTACGGCGCGTGGAGCAACGCATCGAGGAGCAGCCCTAAAGGCCACGGCAGGGGTTGCTCAAGTCGTGGGGCGAATACGGCGGCTGGGTCTGGAGGTGGCCCTTCACAAATCCGAAGCCCTGTGCTTCCACGGGCCTCGGAAGGGGCCGCCGACAGGATCCAGCATACAAGTAGGGGGCGTTAGCATCGGCATCGAGCCCTCAATGAAGTACCTGGGGCTTGTACTCGATAGCCGATGGAACTTCGGACACCACTTCCGAAGTTTGGTCCCAAAGCTGAGAGGGGCAACAGCTGCACTTTCGCAGTTGTTGCCCAACATAAGGGGACCCAACGCTCCCTGCAGGAGACTATACCTCGGGATCGTGCGGAGTATGGCCCTATACGGGGCGCCTCTATGGGCGGAAACCCTGACGGCCCGCAATGTGGCTAGACTACATAGCCCGCTGAAGGCAATGGCCGTCAGGGTGATTAGAGGGTACCGCACGATCTCTGTCGAGGCGGCATGTCTCCTAGCCGAGACCCCTCCATGGGACCTGGAAGCGAGAGTCCTTGCGTCGCTTTATCAGTGGCGCAAGGAGGCGCTGGAGCGGGACCACAGGCCTGAGTCTAGAGAAATAGAGGCCCAGCGATCCCTGCTCCGCCAGGAGCTCATGGAAACATGGAAGTTACGACTTGAACAACCAAAATGGTGGCTCACCACTATTGAGGCGGTAAAGCCGGTCATGGAGGAGTGGCTGGAGAGACGCCATGGTAGCCTCACCTATCGAGTGTCACAGATACTTACCGGACACGGGTGTTTCGGTAAGTATCTGTGGCGCATACATAGGGAGGTAACACCCGAGTGTCAGCACTGCGGTGACTGCAGTGAGGACACGGCGCTGCATACTCTGGTGGAGTGCTCAGCATGAGACCTCGTTGTGGGCCTGGGCGTCGACGTTCTCACACTGGAGACCATGGTGAAAACTATGGTCTGTAGCGGAAGCAAGTGGTATGCCGCTGCATCTTTTTGCGAGCAAGTTATGCTTCAAAAAGAGGTGGCGGGGAGGGACCGTGACAGGGATCTCCCTCCAGAGTTCCGCAGTCGGCGGCGAGGTCGTCGCAGGCTGCTATACGCCCAAGACTACCGACCTCCATGACCGGGGGCCTGAGAACGGTGGGCTGGCTGCTCGCCGTTCTTACAGAAGCAGGCCAAGACGATGGCGAATATCTCTTTGCCCCTCATAGTGGTGATAGTGGTGGGACAGTACCCAAATCCCCCCCCCCCTTCCCCTAGTAGCGGGTTAACACCCGAACCAACTACCCAGACGCGGGATAGCACCCGAACCCCATAGGCGAGGTTGAAGTGTTCGCCAAAGTCTGCCGAGAGCCCTGGGACATCCTTCCAAGGGCTTACCCGGGACTCCCGGCCGTAGACAGTTGTAGGGCATCGTGTTGTTTTAGTCGGTAGGAGTCCGGCATAGCATCCATGTAGGATTTCCACACGTAAAATAAAAAAATAAAAAAAATGGGTGTTGCTGCACTCTTCCAGACCTACCACCGTTTTCTGAAGATGATTCCGCTGTAGTGTGAGCTCCATCACCTGAGAATGTAGCTCGGCCAACTCTTGTTTGAGTTGGGTATTTTTCTCTATGACATTTAATATTTCTTTTTCACTGTCGTCCCGTTCCTCCAACAACTGCTTATTAAGATTTTTGCAAATTTCAAGTTCCTTAATGGTGAGATTAAACTTTTGTTGCAAGTCACGGGTTACAGCACTGTGGGTCATCATTTTTATTTATATTGCCCTTTGAAAATAATTTATATGTGTGTTAAGTGAAGGATGTAGTGTCACTGGTAGTTGACAAGTAATTTATAATACTTTACAATATTTACCTACTGAAAAAAGGGAAACAAAATTCTTAATTTTGTATAAGTATTACTTATGTAGATTCAATTGTATTTAAAAACCACTTTAGCACTTCAATACACAACCAATTTGAAATGTATATTTATTTTTGTGTTAACTATAACAATTTTGCAATGAATGATAGTCTGATAACAAAGTTAAATGCAAATAAATACAAAATTTTATTAATTTCTCACTTGGTATGGTATACGCCCTTAGACCATATATCACTGATCTAAGTACCTACCCTACTCTCAAATCGATGCCTCCAAGGAACACTCCTCTAACTCAAAATTTTAAAATTTTTGTTTTTTACCTAATTTGCTTTAATATTATCTAAGGATTAAGCCCCCGAGTTTTTATAAAAATATCATGAGAAACAAAAAAGTTTTAAGATTTACAAAACTCAAAAATCATGGGGTAGACATGCTACTATAGCGGTGCGTATGCTGAGCGCACGGGCGGCGGCCCGCGAGGTATATTCCACCAACTACGGTTGGTGGGAAGACGCGCGGGGGGTTCACGCAGCTCGCGCGCGCTCGTTTGTTTATCGTCGCTTTGGTGGTGAAGAGAGTCAAGCCACAATTTTACTCAAAATGAACTAAATATGCCACATGCATAGAAAAATGTTGTTTTTATGATGGAGAATAGAGCTAACTGCCAAAATAGCTTGAGAATCTCGAAAATTGAGGTCACCGTATGGCCACCCGATGTCTTTAATTTCACCAGACGGGGTCTTCCAAGCTGTTGGACTAAGACCTTGGAACCCCTGTTTTGCTCGATCACAGCCTCGACGACGCTGGTGCTATGTCGTCTGAGGTCACGTCGTATCAGCTAGTGGATCCTTAGGTTCAAATTTCACTGGTCTGACGAAGACGTGTGCAATGATCGCATGTCTCATCTTATCCTCATAAGTTCGAGAGTCTCGGGCAAGAGCTTAGAGCACCTGTTATTGCTTTTTCCGGACAAAAACCTTCGGGACTATTCAGGGCCTGATTTACCCATAAGCTTACTAAGCTGAAGCTTAGGATCAAGCGGGCGCCTGGCGTTGGGCTCGGCGCAGGGCTGTGACTTACGGTGCTCCCAAAAAGGAGCACACAAAACATCTAGCAATTTTTAACAGATTGTAACAACTCCTAACAACATGTATTAAATTGTTAGTTAAGATTTTGTTACACCAAAGTACATAATAATATTTGATAATTTAGCGAAAATACAAATAAGTGCGTTAAAATTAAATTCCTGCGCCCATCTCCCTGGTAGCGTGGTAGTAAATACGACAGCTCCACCCGTGTCGCGTTCAAGGCACCCAGGAACCAAAGTGAATGGGTGTCCAGCTTTTTGGCCGGTAGAAGCATAGGTCCTGAATGCATGGCCATAAACGCTGGAGTACCACAAGGCTCGGTGTTGTCCCCCACTCTGTTTCTGCTGCATATCAATGAGAAGTTGCCTATTGACAGCATTCATTGTTATGCGGACGACAGTAGGGACGGGCGACACTTGTTACACGGGCCGCACCGGTATCTCTCGGGCTGCAGTGGAAGAAAGCTGTGAACAACTTGTGTTTGAAATCGAGACAACTCGATTTCAAACAATAGAGTGTCCGATTGGAAAAAACAAAATCTTGTCCAATTCAACCCTACTAAGACACAAGTTTGTGTATTCACCGCAAAGAAAACCCAATTTATTGTAGCGCCATAATTTCAGGGCACAACTCTCTCCTACTCTGACAATATACTGTCAGAGTAGGAGAGAGTAAATTAGTTGCAGCTGGGGGCGCATATTCATAGCTAGCCTAGGGCGGGCGGAACCCTAAATCAGGCCCTGGGACTATTGCTGCAGCGTCCTGACTATAACATCAACTTTTTATGGGGCAATGAGTTCATCAAGAAAAGCTTTTGAGACTCAAGAAAGTTGACAAGCCCCCGGTCATTCCTACGCCCCACTGCAAAGAGGCTGATTTTCATTTTGCCGCGTTTAGTACTCCCACTATGGCATTAAAGCCCCCCATCACAACATTGTAGTGAGTCTTGGCATTACGGTCGGGGCATACACCTGGATCCCCTTCAGGAAGTACCTGTTGGTAAGACTTAGTATACTAAGGCGAAACACTGCTGATCTCCACAACGATGCTAACGAGGTCCTTTTTCACCACAAAGTCGACACCACCCTCGGGAGAATGCCTTCCGTCACTTTCTCGAAAGTAAAACAGGTCCTCGCACAAACCCAGTATGTGCCAGTTTATGCGACCTAGTTCTACCTCGAGTGCCATGAGCCGCTCGTCCATGCGCAGATTGGCTCCTTTGAACGTTGCCAGGGTTTGGTAAAGGGTTTCTTGCGAGTTTTCCTTCTCTACATCATGACCCCGTCCGTTAATCGGCAGGTGCACCACCGGCAGGTGAGGCTGGCTTGGACCCCGGGGATGTTGGTGGGGCCCCATCGCACCCAGGACTTTTATAAAAAAGTTACAATTCCTACCTCTTGCCATGATTTTATATAAACCTTAATGCTTCAAGTGAGGATGTTGATGAAGGCCTATTATTAGTAAAGATTTTTAACAAATATCTATATCTTTTATTATTTTTATATATACGATGATAGCTACAAAAGTAATATTACTGTGTCGCTGCTATCAACGCCCTCCTTATAAATGTAACATAATTGCAATCACACAATGTATGCAAACTAAACGAATAGTAGCGTATATTGGAACCTATTAGAATTATACAATTTAAAACCTATGTAAATGCGAGTGTGTGTGCGTGCGTGTGTATGTGTGTGTGTGTGCGTGTGTGTTTGTGTGTGTGTGTGTGTGTGTGTTTTGTTTTCACCCACGGATACACAACGCACATAGCGTTGTGTATCCGTGGGTGTTTCCTTCTGTAAGACTCATTCATATTAGGTTTCCAATCGGTATCAGGTCCTCGGTCTCCGAATAAGTAAGGGACTCCAAAAACTCTGCAAGCATGATTTGCAATTTATTCGGTGATAATGGATAAATGTTCAACAGCTTTATTACTTTGTACCTAGTTATTAATGAAGATAATTTTAGTTTTATGTAAATGAGGTCCTAACTGATACAAATTGCAAGCATTGATTCTAAATTTGAAAATTCTAAATAGGTCTATGACACTTATATCTTTTCACCACCATGTTTATTAATTAGGAATGTTCAAAAGATTTCAATAGTGAAAAGAGACAAGTGCCAATTTGCAATTAACAGAAAAACCCGTCTGCTAACAAAAGGTATTATCATGTTGTAACTAGGAACATGTTTACCTAATGTAATGCCACTCTTGTTAAAATCTTACTTACGGTTTGGAAGTTGTAGACTAATTATTATTTTTAGTTCAATCTCGACACTTAAATGCTCGTTATCTCGAAAATTGTTTTTTTTTATACTACTTAGGTGGCAGACAAGCTTACGGCCCATCGGAAGGTTGGTAACCGTAGCCTATAGACGTTTGCAACACCAGAGGTGCTACACACGCGCTGCCGACCGGGCGCAGGTTGTGACGACCCACAGTTGAAATTTTTCAAGCCGCCCGTAAGGCCTTCAACTTGGCTTAACGACTGTCATTTTACTGACAACCGGGACCAACGGCTTATCGTGCCTTCCGAAGCACGGAAACGCTCGTAAATAAATGTCACAAAGTGGTCCACGTGGTGGTCACCCATCCATATCCGGCCATAGTAAATGTTGCTTACTGCAGTGATCGTTTACAGAACACTGAGTCCGCGGGGCCACGAGCGTTTCAAAACCTCCAAAGCAACGATATACTGTGATTTACTATGGTAAGCATATTCATTTCTAGAAGTTTTTAAGTTAAAAAGAATTATTTTATTCGTACGTACTGTATGTTATTAAGAAATTTTTAATAATTAAAATAAATAAATATGTTTACAGTAAACTTTGTTTCCATTTATTTACATACATCTATAAAATAAAATTTAAAAGTATTATGTAAAATTCTAAGGTTTTCGTTGTTAACTACTAAATACAAAACGTAAAGTCCGTATACTTTAAGAGTTACAATCCACTAAGTATATGATTATTAGCAGTTTGTTACACGGCGTAACATTTTCTTGTTATCCCAACTACAAAACTCCAACTAACATAAATTGATATAAATTGGTTTTATTGGCAGAAAATATTGGTTAAAAAACGTTACAAATTCGATTTTAGACGTAACTAATATGTGTATTTTATTCCTTCAAGGATTTTATTTATTATTCTGTATTATCTAATATTCCCTCATATATTCCTCCAACTATGAGTTAGTGGAATGTATGTAAATCTTGTACTAGATTTGTTCCTGTTACAATCCGCTAACTGGGGCTAACTTTAAAATTAAAAGGATTTACAATATACTATAAATGGGGTTTGAAGCAAGAGTAAATCAGCTAGTAACATACAAATATATCTGCATTAAAAAAGATTTTATCGAGTTTTTTCGTTCAAATGCTTCTCGTGTAAACCTATGAATTTGAAGTTAGAGGAGTGTTCCTTGGAGGCATCGATATGAACAAATTGTAAGTTTAAAAATTGGAATTTTAACAGAATATTTTTATAAGTTCGTTTTCATGAAGTTAAAAGAAAGAAAAGAAAGAAAACAGTTTATTTTGCAACAATACAGACACAATATTAAGTACAACAAATTATGTGTAGTAGGTACCTTATCTTAAATTAAACCTAGTCATCACAAAATTGTTGTGTATTCTTAGTATTATAGAAAAAAATAAAAATAAAATAAAAAAAAAAAAAAATCAAATAACCACCACCACTAACACACACACACACACACACAAGAAGAAAGAAAAAAAAATTGACAATTATAATCCTACAGGGAAAAGGTACCACACAAACATCAATAAGCATAGTAAATTGTGCCCATCTTGCGCAAAACTCGGCCCTCTCTCAGCTTAATGCTGTCAATTTACATTGACTGCGCTGATTTTCAGAGAGTGCCGAATATCGAGATGGCGCCACTACCCCTCCCGACTCCCGACCAATGATCAGGGTCCAAAATCTAAAATAGTTCACAAAAAAAAAAAAAAATGCATATATATATAAACCCAAACATTACAATAAATATTATTAATGTGTAAGTTAGAATTATAATAATTCAGGACAAAAACGAAAATCAAAAAAAAAAAAAAAAAAAAAAAAAAAATAACATGAAATCATAAAACCAAATTACTTTTCAATGCGGCAACACAGCAGCAATGTCACCCCTGCGGCATCGTCACTGTCAAGTGTCACATAATGAGCGCGTGCTGCCACGCGTCATCTACGTACGTGGCATTATTAATATTAACCTTAATTATTTTATTTGGTTCAGGACACAAGAAAAAAAAAACTTTTATGATCAAATCAGAATTAAATCACGCAAGCTGTTTCCGCCCCGTGACCAGAAACAAACTCTGGAAGGCAATAAAAACAAACCCACACACAACCACTC
The DNA here is from genome assembly GCA_933228765.1 of Miltochrista miniata. NCBI lineage: Eukaryota > Metazoa > Arthropoda > Insecta > Lepidoptera > Erebidae > Miltochrista > Miltochrista miniata. The sequence goes on from OW121747.1 coordinate 25,919,588, forward strand.
AAAAAAGACCCGTGACACAGAAAAAGTAAGTACCTACGCTTGTTCTTTACATATAAAAAATAAATAAACTAGTCTCAGAGATTATCTCATTCAAAAAGGAGCAGCAGTTTAAGTTTCCTTTCTTAAATGCTCTAACTTTGCAACTCTAGCAGTTATATTTGTAAGAGAGAAGGAATAATGTAGATAACAACAATAATAAATAACAACAATATAAGTGGACACTCTCACACAACTTCATCTATCTTCCTCGGTTAACAACCCTACATATTTCTAAAGTACATACATTTCAATTGATTAATAATTTTTTTTTTCCTTAAGCTAGTTATTTCTTTTTTTTTTTTTTTTTTTTTTTTTTTTTTTTTTTTTTTTTTTTTTTTTTTTTTTTTTTTTTTTTTTTTTTTTTTTTTTTTTTTTTTTTAAGTTAAAGGACACTTTTCACTAGTAACCGTAAACTCGCAGCTATTTTTCACTTTTTATTTCGTCGACGTCTTGTGTATGCTTTTAATATTACCTACTTACAACTTATTTTCTGTAGTTAACTTGTATATTTATCACTATTTTGCTTTAAAAGGTTTGTTATTTATAATTTTGAATCCTAAAAATTCACAAAAGTACATAAAGATTACGCAGTGTGACCGAATTTCAAATTTAAGATGGGATATTTATGTTACTTGAAACTTTGAAGTTATAGTTTACTTAATATGAAACAGTATAGTGTACACTTACCTAGTCCACATAAACAAATTATATATTATATTATTATGGTTCCTTGTTTAGTTTATTTGTCTTCCATGATCGTTGTACACTTGTTGGGATGATCGATTTATCTCTAATCTTGCTTTGATAAACATTTTTCGATAACGTGGGTGCATGCCTCTGTTCGGCGTTAGATCTTTCTGTGGTTGACTGGCAGAGTTACAATTGCAATTACTTATTGTATTAATCGAAGTACCTAATCACCCATACAATCAATGCATATTTGCCAACGCAGCGGCAGTTTATTGATGCCCTTCTTAAAGAAATCAGCTGGACGGGAGGCAACAAATTCTTCAAAGGCATTTTGAACTGCCTCTCGGGTATTGAATTTCTTCATTTTGAAGTTATCCATATTCTGGAAAAAGTAATAGTCTGTAGGCGCAAGGTCTAGTGAGTATGGCGGATGACGGAGTGGTCGCGCATTGTTGTGCAGGAGCAGCTGTGACGAGCGATTGACCAATGCTGGTTGGAGATGTGCCAGCTTCTCCATCATTGTGTTCAGTTCTTCACAGTACACATCTGCAGTAATGCTCACCCCGTTTGCTAAAAAGCTGTGATGAATAACACAACGGCGCTAGACCACCATACAGTGACCATCACTTTTTTTGGGGTAAATTTTCGTTTAGGGCATTGTTTAGGAACCAGGATCCAACCAACTTGCTGAGCGCTTGCGGTTATCAAACAGAATCCATTTTTCATCGCAAGTAACAATGCGGTTCAAAATTCCTTCATTTGTGTGTCTGTTGAGCAATGCAAGGCATCTCTCGACGCGTACTTCGCGCTGGCGATCACTGAGTTCGTGGGGCACCCATTTGTCAAGCTTTTTACCTTGCCAATTTGCCGCAAGTGGACCAATATTGTTTTATTTAGTTAATTAAGTGTGGGTAATTTCTTGTACCAAAAATATTTTAAGTAATTTGATTGTAATAGTGCAGGCATTTGTGAAAATTATGGCTAACGTTCTTTTGTTTTTAATAAGCTTTTATTAGGTCGTCGTGTATGTAACTAACAATGTAATGGAATCTAAGGATACTAATTTAACCATCTTCCAAGGATCGTAGCGTCTAGAAAACTGGCAGATGTATGTAGTTCTGATGACAATACAATAATATGGTACTGTCAAACTGATATGATGATGGAGCCGGAAGATAGGCACAGAAAACAAGTGGAATCTAAGGTAGCTAATTTAATCAGCTTCCAAGGATCGTAGCGTCATAAAAATTTGCAGCTGTATGTAGTTCTGATGACAATACAATAATATGGTACTATCAAACTGATATGATGATGAAGCCGGAAGATAGGCACTGAAACTTTGATGGAAAAAGTGGAATCTAAGGTAGCTAATTTAACCAGCTTCCAAGGCTCGTAGCGTCATGAAAATTGGCAGCTGTATGTAGTTCTGATGACAATACAATAATGGTACTGTCGAACTGATATGATGATGGAGCCGGAAGATAGGCACAGAAAACAAGTGGAATCTAAGGTAGCTAATTTAACCAGCTTCCAAGGATCGTAGCGTTATTAAAATTGGCAGCTGTATGTAGTTCTGATGACAATACAATAATATGGTACTATCAAACTGATATGATGATGGAGCCGGAAGATAGGCACTGAAACTTCAATGGAAAAAGTGGAATCTAAGGTAGCTAATTTAAGCAGCTTCCAAGGATCGTAGCGTCTAGAAAATTGGCAGCTGTATATAGTTCTGATGACAACACAATAATATGGTACTGTCGAACTGATCTGATGATGGAGCCGGAAGATATGCACTGGAACTTCATGATGGAATATCGTATTATATCTGTTTTTGGATTCGTCAGAAAAGTCTTGTACTGAACTTTGACCAGACTTAGGTTTCAAGGTTATGACAAACCTTTTTTTAATTGACTTGTAAAACTATGCAATGGAATCTCAGGTAACTAATTTAGGCATCTTCCAAGGATCGTAGCGTCATGAAAATTGGTAGATGTTTGTAGTTCTGACAACAATACAATAATATGGTGCTGTCAAACTGATCTGATGATGGAGTCGTAAGATATGAACTGTAACTTCATGATTGAACATCGTATCATAGCTGTGTTTGGATTTGTTAGAAAAGTCGTGTAATGAACTTAGACCACGATTAGGGTTTAAGGTTATAACAAACCTGTTATATATTGAAGTTAATATTAAGTGTAAATATTGACATAGGTACCTGCAGAAAATGTATATGTATTAGAGTACCTAATAATGAAATATTTTCACATTAGTCGAACTCAGACAAAACACCATGTAATACAGAAATCCCTTCTAATATTATAAATGCGAAAGTAACTCTGTCTGTCTGTCTGTTACGTGTTCACGCCTAAATCACTGAACCGATGTTGATGAAATTTGTTACTGATAGTTTGAGTTTAAGGGAAGGACATAGGCTACTTTTTAACTGACTGCACGAAAGGAGGGTAATGATTGTATGCGATAACGACTTCTACGCGGATGAAGCCGCAGGGAAGAGCTAGTTAAGGTATAAGTGTTGTGACTAAAAAGTATAAAATAAATAAATGGTTTAAAAAACCCTAGAAAAATACGCTTTTATAATGCACGAAAAAACCAAAAATAAATTATGGATCGTTCAAGTTGCCTCTATTTCTGGGCTGAAGTGTAAACTATGTGCTTTTAGTTATAATATTTGATTGTAAAAGCGTGGGGCGCTAGAACAAGAAATACTTTTTTGTAAGCAAATTCCTATTAATACTAATCCTTGTGAAAAATGTGACCTTATCCTTAATCTGACAAGACATCATGCAGCTTCCGCCAGGAAAGTCTTTCCTGTTCCAGCGCCCCACTCTTTTGCAATCAAATATTATAACTAAAAGCAAATAGTTTACACTTCAGCCCAGAAATAGAGGCGACTTGAACGATCCATAATTTATTTTTGGTTTTTTCGTGCATTATAAAAGCGTATTATTCTAGGGTTTTTTAAACCATTTATTTATATTATTAAGGGTTTTGAAATTAGGAGTAAATATTAATAGCAAAGGGAAATTTTTAGGGAATCTCTATAATGTTGAAGAAGGTGTTTGTAAAAATATATTGTTCTTTTCAGAATGAGCCTCCAATTTTGGGTGTAAAAACCCCTGCCCGTACCTTTATGGCAAAGGGATCTTACGCACAAATATTGTGATAAAAAGCATAGGCGTAGACCCATATTTTTAACTATATTAATCCTGGAAGAAGGAAGTCCCATCCCCAGGATCTGGATGAGTTAGATTTAAGTTAGATATAAGTTATTATTGTGTGTGTTTCATAATATGGCACATACAATTCATATAATTAGAAATATAAATTACACATCAAAGTACAAACCATGTTATGTTTCATATTATGAAACATGCAATGTTGCATTTTTTAGGCCCTCTGGACGCTAAAATCAAATTATCATAATGCAGTCCACTCACTGCATTTCATTGGCTGACTTGATTGAAACGTTTAGATTGAATTTCATTGAACTATGTAGTTAAGTCCATCGGAATATCCAATAATGAATTATCGGATCTAGACTAGTATATTAATCAAATCATCCTTATTCAGTCCACTGCTTTCTATTGGCTAATCTGATTAAAACGTCCAGGTTTAATTTCATTTTACAATTCAGTCCATTGGAATATTTGTCAGTTTACTCTTGGACACATATTTGTTGAATTAGGAACAGAGCTTTCTGTCTACGACGTACACCTCTCCGGGAATACCACAATTCGTTAGACGTGTTTAAACAGCTTCTGCAACTGGAGTCTGTGTGCATAGATCTGATAACATTTCACGCCATTCGTCCAATGTAAATTCGGTTTTGCTGAAAATACATAGCAAAGACTTCGGAGATACCTAGTATTTAATCCTTCACGCATATAGGATCGACCCTATCCTCCTACCCCTGAAGGTATAAAATCTTTACGAAATTTTTGAAACTTAGTGTAGATGTTAGGTATGGTATGAAAGCCTTGGGAAAATTATTGAAAAAACTCGTAAGCTTGGAAAAGTGGGATGTACTATACATAGTACATTCGATGTCTGTTGAGCTTAAATATTTAATTTGATGTGCTATCTGTAGTACTTTAGTTGTGAAATAGTGTAAAAAAAGAAATAAAATTTTAGACTTTAGTTCAAAAAAATGCTTGTATATTGCTATAAAATAAGTTAAAAAGTTCAAAAAATATTTAAAGAATCAAACTAAAAACAAAAATTTACGGAAATAATGTCTTAGTAATCAGACTCTTCAAAGCAATGTTAGCATAATAACACTATTTAAACTCTCCATGATAATGTGTGGCGAGCGTGAATTCCTCACGTCACGCAATTTAATTTAATACCTATGCAATTCATCAAGCAGTTTTCTAGTAGAGAAATATCTACCATAACATAAAAATGGCTAGGGCGTTTCTGTAAGAGCTTAGGAGACCATGAAGGCGAAGGGACTGGTACTAAAGGGACATCTGATAATGAAAATGAATTAGAAATATTATTCTCTTGATATGTAGGGTCATCGTCAGAATCTTCTGAAAAATCATGCTCGGATTCGTCTAATATCGTCAAAATTAAGCTATAAAATATGAACATCAATCACACCGTTGGCACATGATGTATTATGCATAGTAGGTACATCAAAATAGTTAAAAACCGGCCAAGTGCGAGTTGGACTCGCCCATGAAGGGTTTCGTTGCAGCAAGTAACATAATATAAAAGTTCTTATAGTTCTTTGTAACTTTGATTGATGTTTTAACACGTTCGCAGTGGTAGTGATTTTTCTAACCGAAAATTGCGGTTTATGACGTATTAAAAAAAAACTACCTGCTCTATCTCGTTCAAACCAATTTTTGTTGGTAGTTTTTATGGCAATGTACATCATATTTCCTTTTTAGATTTATCATTCTCTTAGTTTAGAAGTTAGAGGGGGGGGGGGGGACACATTTTTCCACTTTGGAAGTGTCTCTTGCGCAAACTATTCAGTTTAGAAAAATATGATGTTAGATACCTCAATAGCATTTTTTAAGACCTATCTATAGATACCCTACACGTATGGTTTTGATGAAAAAAAATAATTTGAGTTTCAGTTCTGAGTATGGGGACCCCCAAAATTTACTGCTTTTTTTCTAGTTTTACATAAGAATCTTAATGCGGTTCACAGAATACATCTAGTTACCAAGTTTCAATATCATAGGCCTTATGGTTTCGTAAAAAAGTGGCTGTGACACACGGACGGACAGACAGACGGACAGACAGACAGACAGACATGACGAATCTATAAGGGTTCCGTTTTTGCCATTTGGCTACGAAACCCTAAAAACAGTTACTTGACCCCTGTTGTACCTACTATATGTAGGACATCAAAACATTTGACCTTGTAGTGACAAAACTATTGAAACCAAAACCAAAATACATCGTAAATATTTATTATCATATACTTCATAACACAGGCCAACGAAAAAAAATATTGTAAAAGCTTTTTAGACCAATTTGCCTAAATTTTATGTAATTTTGGATGCTGAAACCGTATTTGGTATTAGTTTTTTTTTATCACCCACAATTCTCACACAATATGACATCCATTGTTATTTAAAAAAAATAAGGGAAAAATTGATACATTAAAATTAAAAATCCAGTTTCTTTTTATTTACTTACATTTTCACTTACAATAATATTGAACTATTATAATGCGAATATTAAGTACTTATTTATTTGTACTTTCTCTCCCTTTTCTCTGTAAAATTTCCAGAACAGCCTTTTCCCTGATGTAATGAGTTCCAAATCCTCTTTCTGCTTGAAAAAATTAGTAAACTGTTGATCTCTTGTGCTAAGGTGATAAATGAATGTTCCAGATTCAAATTAATGTTTTTCTTTCAGTCTAGAATCAAGAAGTTCCACTTTTTCTTGGTCAAACCCAGTGTAAACAATAACAGTTCTAAATTTTCTGGAGAACTTACAAAATCTTCATGACACGGTTGACTTTCATTTAATTCGGGACTGGACTGTCATGACTGGACAACATGATCTTCAGATTCTGGTGGCATAGTGCCAGGATGTCCCGGTCCATGTCTTATCGGCCGAGCAATTGATGGAACATTAGGAAAGACAATCACTTTCATATTTTTTGAGTTATATCCAGAAATATCTATGTTATAAAAATAACAATCATTTAGTTGACCATGGTAACTGCGAATTTAAAAGCTTTCTAGTCGATTTAAACTACTTCCGAAGATCCTCCACACAAACTTAGCAAACTGGGTGAGAAACCCATGATTTGTCTTAATTTACAATTCCCGCACCAAAATATGTTATACTTTTATTTACAAAATCAGTGGGTAATGTTTCTTTGATGTCTTTTAATAACAAAATCATCACATAGGTAATCATAACAAAACGCAATTTAAATACAAAACATCGATTAGCCATATAAATACAAAACATCCAAGTTAAACACTGCAATGCAAGGTAATGTTAACCTAAATAAAACAATGAGCCGTGCAAATTTCATAACTTCCTACCAAATAACATTTGATTTCATTGCCAACCTTATAACACTAAAATATGTTGCCAACTTTTTTTATTTAAATGATTAAAGATAGATTACACTATATTTTCGATAGTAAAATTAACTATTGTCTTATATTGAAAAATGTGAAAAAACGGTGGGTGATACAACATTTTTATATTTTTTTTCGGAATCAGCTCATCGAATTACATAAAGTTTAGCTAAATTTGTTGAAAAAGTTTTTTCATCGTTGGCCTGTGTAATCAAATAGAAAACACATTGCAATCTAAAAATATTATCCTGAAGAATGAATCAATATGAATTACTTACTATGTTTCGAACTAAGAAGCGTACACCTGAGTTGAGATTTTTTCTTAGAAAGAAATTTGTCAATCTGGTGAAGGTGGTAGTATTTTTTTTAAAAGAGACGGTCACATACCATGCTTTAGCAGAAGAAAAAAATTCAATTTTTTAATTAGCTATCTCGTCAGATTTTTTTACTTTTGATGTACTATGTATAGTACGCCAGGGGTTAGGAGGCTATATCGCCTGAATGCGTTAAGGATTTTGACAGACAAACGGAGGGACGGACGGACGGACGGATACGCCGCCATAGCTGCAAATGCCTTGTCAAAAACTAGTAAACGAGCTGACATAAAAGAAATAACAAATGATACTAAATTAGTGTGTGGCGATATAGCTACTGGGAAGGAAATATCGGCTCGATAATTAACCTCTGTACACCCTAACAATCTACAGTTAATTCCACTGAAATCAACAGTTCATGAAAATATATTATCGAACTCAAAATACTCTCGAGGTAATTTGATTGATTTGATAAGTTTAAAAAGTAGTAATATTATTATTATTATTTATTCCAGTCGGTGTCGAGACCCTAGGTCCTTGGGGTCCCAAGGCGCATAAATTCTTTAAAATTTTGAAGAAGCGTCTTGTGGAGTCTACTGGTGACCTGGTAAGGGCTGGCAGTTATTTCTCCCAACGAATAGGCATCGCCGTTCAAAGGGGGAATGCTGCCAGTCTTTTGGGCACAATGCCACGGGGGCCCTATTTAGATTTAGTTTAGTTTTATTTATTTTGTAAATAGTTATTACGCTTTAATGTCACAGACTTACAATAAGTAGCAGACAAAGCATTAGAGATTGAAAAGTACGCCAAAACTAACACATATAAAAACCACACACACTAACGCAACTACAGGGAAGGAGTTAGCCGCCTAGTTCAATAAGATTAATTTTAATGAAATAAGAGTATCTTAAAATACCTCTTTTAAGGTTCCGTAGCCAAATGGCAAAAAACGGAACCCTTATAGATTCGTCATGTCTGTCTGTCTGTCCGTCCGAATGTCACAACCACTTTTCTCCGAAACTATAAGACCTATGCACTTGAAACTTGGTAAGTAGATGTATCTATTCTGTGAACCGCATTAAGATTTTTAAATATAACTAGAAAAAAAGCAGTAAATTTTGGGGATCCCCATACTCAGAACTGAAACGAAAAGATTATTTTTCATCAAACCGATACGTATCCATAGATAGGTCTTCAAAAATGCTATTGAGGCTAAAGCACCTTTAGAAAAATATGATGTTACAAAACATCATTTTTTTCTAAAGGTGCTCCCTCACCGGGAGCATTCGCGCGTAATGTAATGTTACGAGTCGAGAATTACAGCCAGTGTGGGAGGTGAACCGAGCATTGCAAGCGCACCTTGCTTAGATCATCTAACCACAGGATGCGCCTTATGACCATTTGGTCTTTTGGCTTTATAAAAAGCACTGCACATCAGTACATCATTTTATATGATTAAACTAGTACATTTCATTGTAGTGGACTGTACAATAAAAATTAACACACAACAGCCATTACGCGTTTGTCGATTAATACATTTTTAAATGCAATGAAATTTTACATGTCTTTGTGTTTCCCCCTTCACTTGTATGAAAACTGGCAGAATATTTTTGTATGCGGTGGTTCGCAAAGGCTAGTCCCGTGATATATGGTCTAAGGCACCTTGTAATGATACAAGACGAGGTTACAGCAGTGAGGCAGGTGATCCGAGCATTGCAATGCGCGCCTTGTAATGATACAATGTGTAACGTTTTGATCCAACTCGTAACATCAATGCTTTTTTTTGTTGCGGCTGGCCGGCCGCACACTGGTCCGGATTATAAAGATAAAATAAACATACGATAAGATAAACATACGATCTAAGATGTCAAATGCTTTTGGGAAAAAAATAGTAGTACGAGTACGAATTTCAGGTTAATTTTGCAATCCAATATGGCCGCCGCGCCACCATTGTAAAATTTCATGTTGGATATCGTTTATGGGGTTTTTTGGTATGCTGAGTACGAATTTCAGGTTAATTTTGCAATCCAATATGGCCACCGCGCCACCGTTGTAAAATTTCATGTTGCATATCATATAGGGGGTTTTTTGGTATGCTGAGTACGAATTTTGGGTTAATTTTGCAATCCAATATGGCCGCCGCGCCGAATTCACAAAATTTCATGATGGGTATCATTTAAGGAGGATTTTGGTACGCTGAGTACGGATCTCATGATAATTTTGCAATCCAAAATGGCCGCCGCGCCGAAATCACAAAATTTCATGATGGGTATCGTCTAAGAGGTTTTTTGGTATGCTGAGTACGAATCACATGATAATTTTGTAATCCAATATGGCCGCCGCGCCGAAATCACAAAATTTCATTATGGGTATCGTCTAAGGGGTTTTTTGGTATGCTGAGTACGAATCACATGATAATTTTGCAATCCAATATGGCGGCCGCGCCGAAATCACAAAATTTCATAATGGGTATCGTCTAAGGGGTTTTTTTGTATGCTGAGTACGAATCACATGATAGTTTTGAAATCCAATATGGCCGCCACGCCGAAATCACAAAATTTCATGATGGATATCGTATAAGGGGTTTTTTGGTATGCCGAGTACGAACTTTGGGTTAATTTAGCAATCCAAGATGGCTGTCGCGCCAGCGTTGCAAAATTTCATGTTGCATATCGTAGAAGGGGTTTTTTGGTATGCTGAATACGACTTTTAGGTCAATTTGGCAATCCAAGATGGCCGCCGAACCACCGTTGTAAAATTTCATTTTGGATATCGTGAAAGGGGTTTTTTGGTATCTCGGCATACTGACAGAAATCTCGCAACAGTGGCGCCGTGGCCATATTGGATTGCAAAATTATCAGAGATTCGTACTCAGCATACCAAAATCCCCCTTAAACAATACCCATCATGAAATTTTGTGATTTCGGCGCAGCGGCCATAATTGATTACAAAATTATCATGTGATTCGTACTCAGCATACCAAAAAACCCCTTAGACGATACCCATCATGAAATTTTGTGATTTTGGCGCGGCGGCCAAATCGGATTGCAAAATTATCATGTGTATCGTACTCAGCATATCAAAAAACCCCTTAAACGATACCCGTTATGAAATTTTGTGATTTCGGCGTGGCGGCCATATTGGATTGCAAAATTATCATGTAATTCGATCTCAGCATACAAAAAAACCCCTTAGACGATACCCATCATGAAATTTTGTGATATCGGCGCGGCCGCCATATTGGATTGCAAAATTATCATGTGATTCGTACTCACCATACCAAAAAACCCCTTAAACGATACCCATCACGAAAATTTTGTGATTTCGGCGCGGCGCCAATATTGGATTGCAAAATTATCACGTGATTCGTACTCAACATACCAAGAAACCCCTTAAGCAATACCCATCATGAAATTTTGTGATTTCGGCGCGGCGGCCATATTGGATTGCAAAATTATCATGAGATTCGTACTCAGCGTACCAAAATCCCCCTTAAACAATACCCATCATGAAATTTTGTGATTTCGGCGCGGCGGCCATATTGGATTGCAAAATTATCATGTGTATCGTACTCAGCATATCAAAAAACCCCTTAAACGATACCCGTTATGAAATTTTGTGATTTCGGCGTGGCGGCCATATTGGATTGCAAAATTATCATGTGATTCGATCTCAGCATACAAAAAAACCCCTTAGACGATACCCATCATGAAATTTTGTGATATCGGCGCGGCCGCCATATTGGATTGCAAAATTATCATGTGATTCGTACTCACCATACCAAAAAACCCCTTAAACGATACCCATCACGAAAATTTTGTGATTTCGGCGCGGCGCCCATATTGGATTGCAAAATTATCACGTGATTCGTACTCAACATACCAAGAAACCCCTTAAGCAATACCCATCATGAAATTTTGTGATTTCGGCGCGGCGGCCATATTGGATTGCAAAATTATCATGAGATTCGTACTCAGCGTACCAAAATCCCCCTTAAACAATACCCATCATGAAATTTTGTGATTTCGGCGCGGCGGCCATATTTGATTGCAAAATTATCATGTGATTCGTACTCAGCATACCAAAAACCCCTTTTAACGATACCCATCATGAAATTTTGTGATTTCAGCGCGGCGGCCAAATTGGATTGCAAAATTATCATGTGATTCGTACTCAGCGTACCAAAATCCCCCTTAAACGATACCCATCATGAAATTTTGTGATTTCGACGCGGCGGCCATATTGGATTGCAAAATTATCTTCTAGTCTTTCTGTTCCCGGTTTCCATTTCGGAGTTTCCAGTTCTATGATCCGGTTCAAAATCGCAATAAAAATCATTTCTGCTAATAGTTTTGCACCAATTTTTTTAAAACCTTCTCCTGACAGAAACAAACACAACAAAAAAGAATTAGCGAAATCGGTCCAGCATTTCACGCGTGATGCCGTGACCACGGAAATCGGGCTTCATTTTTATATATTGTATACTCAATATCATCGAAGATTACAGGCATTATATTAAAATGCAATTCTGAACTAATTAAATGCTGAATCACAGCTTGCCACACTTATTTTTATGTTAGCATTAAATTTAATCTTGAAAAGAAGTGCCTGAGTTTGGCCCCTACATTAATGAGAGGTATCTAATACGTCAAACTGCAGCATCGGCAGCTTAAACCTTTCAAAAACCTTGCGGACGTCATTTTTTTTAATATGTCATGTATAGTGTTGCTATACGTGTAGAAACGAGATAGCAGCATTCACTAACCCCTTAGAGCGAGCGGAATGGAAAGACCAACGCACACAAACATAATTAATGTTTCGTCTGCTACTTATTGTACGTCTGTGTTTAATGTACATATCATTTGTCTAATATTTTATTGAATAAATTATTATTTTATCAAAAAAAAAATACTACTGCTGAATTAAATAAAAATAGAGAGAGTGTGAAAGAGAGAGAGTGCCTAGATACGAGAGGCGGTTGACCATAATTTGTTATGGCTAACATAACGTTTTCCGCTAACAAGCATTTTAGATCAAATGTATACGTTTTCAAGCAAAAGTTCTATGAATTAGTAGTTAAATTGGAAGTTCCATATTGAGTAGCAGTCGGACCACTAAGACAGCAGACATTGGTCTGAGCAATCGGCCTACAAAGTGTGTCGTGCGTGCGCGCTGATAACATGCACATTAGAATATTGGTAAGTAGGTACTCTTTATTCAGAAATAAAAAAACTTACCTGGATGTCGATGTCAGAACAGACTCTTCGTCCCCAGATTGAGTGGAGATCGAGGATGGTTCCTGGATTATATCTTCTGAACTACCGTCAGGAGAAGCGGGTGCAGGTGACACCGGGGCTGGTAGGTAGTCTCGCGTGCTTCGAATGACGCCAGGCGTGTGGCTTTGAGTCTCCGTCATTTCTGAAAGACCTAACAAGAATAGTACCTAATGTAAGAAGAAGAATATTTTGAATTTTGTGTGCGGGGATAAAAGAGAAGGACCACAAGTAAAAATAAAACCGGCCAAGTGCGAGTTCGACTCGCCCATGAAGGGTTTCGTAGCAGCAAATAACATAATACAAAAGTTCCTGTAAATCTTTGTAACTTTGATTGATGTTGTAATTCAAAATCATCCGGTGGAGCTGCTGCTGTTCTTTGTCACATTACTGGAAACATTGAATAGTAATCGCCGACTTGTTAATGTAGTAAATAAATATGGTAAATAGTAACGTAACAATCAGAAAACCTTCAAAACGTAAATCCAGATCTCTTGAAAGAGTTGACATGAGTGTATCTCTGGATTCCTCATACTCGGATGAGCTGTTGTGTAAAAGCTTAAGTTCCTCAACACAGATCACATCATTATGTACAGAAAAAATAAAGGATGAAGTTAACACTCTAAAATCAACCTTATTAAGCACCCAAAATGAATTGGAGCACATAATTCTGGAAAACATAGATTTAAAAAAACTAATAGGGCAGTTGTCTCATGAAATAGAAGTCTTAAAGCAGATTTGCAAAAGCCCTCTGTCATCACTTCGCAAAAATCAGTCTTCATCAGGAAAACATGTAAGGAGACGATTAACAGAGTCCTTCAAGACAACTCCACTTCATAGTCAGGACGAATCCTTACAGGGTAAGGATTATGGGCGGACACGTGATCGGTCAGTTAAAGTATCTGAATCTGTAGTACAGAACCCCAAGGAACACGCCAACCAACTAAACAACCTACTGGGTGGTGCTGACTGTTCCAAGAAATCTCAATTATCAAAATATACAAATACTTGCAAGACACCACATGAAGGGGATATTGCTAAGACTAATATCAGCGGGAAACAATGCTCTACGACACAAAAGCAGCACAAAGGAGTCACAGAGTCTACTGCTAAAAGTAAGCCACAACCAAAGCACAGAGTGGCAATATTTGCGGACCAAAGAGGCTATGGGATGCGGAAACAGTTGCAGCATTTACTGGGACAAAGTTACATAGTTACTTGCTTTTTGAAGCCTCATGCTCAAATTGACCAGGTACTTGACTCATGTTTATTATTTTGTAAGAATTTTACTAACTTAGATTATGTAATTATTTTGGGGGGTAGGAATGATAGTAACATTTTAAGACTGCAATCTTTCCTTTACTCTACTCTGCATAGAATGCAACACACTAACATTATAGTGGGTGATATCTTAAAAAATAGTCATTTAAATGAACATAAGCTAAATCAAGTGTTGCAACACATTTGTTCCAATTTTAAAAATAACACTAGGTTTGTCCCTCTTGACAGTGCAAATTGTAACAGCACTAGACATTTTAATAAACTAAATTCATCCAGAAATTTACTTAGAGAAATATTAAATATAGGTAACAGAATAAATTACATTAATTATTGTGATACAACAATGAACTATAGGCACACTGCAGTCAAAAATATCAAATATTGTATGAGTGTAGGAACACAGACAGATACTGTATTTTGTAACAATAATGGTCTATCTGTTAGTGAGGGAGGGTTGAAGAGTGATGATAATTGTAACATAAATCAATCTGACACCACTTGTTTTCGTCAGCAACCATAACAAAAAATGTCTTGGTAGAAATAGGGATTCACCATATGTACAATTTAACATTTTTCATCAAAATGTATGTGGCTTAAACAATAAAAAAGATGAACTGGAAATGTATATTGACAATTTGGACAGTACTGTGCACTACTTGTGTATAACTGAGCATTTTCTTAATGAGGATTTAATGAGATTGTTAAATTTTAATAACTATACAGTAGCGTCTTATACTACTAGGATAAACAAAACAAGGGGCGGCACCCTTATATTGGGGCGTAAAGACCGGGAATGGGAAGAGTTAAAGATTGGCAATAAACTATATATGATTGGGGCGTTTGAAATTTGTACAATTAGGGATAGTGAAACGGGTTTGATTATATGCTGCTGTTACCGGACTCCTTATGAGGATAATTTTTCTATATTTATGGACCGGCTTGAGAGGCTGTTGGAACACCTTTTAAACAGGAGATCTTGCATTTGCGGAGACTTTAACGTGGACCATTTGATAGAGTCCGGTAAACTTAGGGATTTTACAAGTTTGTTGAAATCTTATGATTTCAGAGCTCTTGTGTACTCTGTTACATTTATACGAAATGAATCCCAATCATGCATTGATAACATCCTTACTAATATTTCAGGGGAGTGCATAGAATCTTGTGAGGTTGATCATAACGGTTTTTCAGATGGACATGCGGGGTTGTTGTGCAATATGTCAATGACTAGAAATATGAACACTATTAATCTTAACAAAACTATTTATGTAACAAAAAGACATCATACTACAGTCAATAAAAATACATTTCGACATTTATTAATGAAGCAGGACTGGAATTCTTTCGGAATTAACTTATTTATACAACGACTAGGGGACTCATACAAAAAAGCATTTAGGAAAAGGACAAGACCAATTAAATTGAGTCGTATATCCAACTTGCGATGGGTTACAAAGGGTTTAAAAGTGTCTAGTAAAATGAAACGTTTCCTGATCACAGCAAATAGGAGTAATGTGGATAGTAGTGTTACTAATTACAGAAATCGTTATATTACCATATATAGAAATGTTGTAAAAAAGGCAAAAAAATTAGCTGTACAAAACGAAATGGCCCGGTCCAAAAATATCTCCAGGGATGTCTGGAAGATAATTAATAGGCATAGAAATAAAAACAAACCAATGAGAGATACAATTAGACTAAAGATGGGCGATACTATAGTCGCAGAACCCCAAAAAGTGGCAAATATTCTAGCAGAGCAGTTTAGTTCGAGTATAACAACCGACTCCACTTACAATATAAATAACGCGGTGGAAGTACTTAGGTATTGCACTGATAGAGTAGATGTCCAGCTCAACTGGGACAAAACCACTCCAGCTGAAGTCAAAAAAATTGTTAGACATATGGGGTCTAAAAACTCTTATGGTATTGATGGACTGCCTTTAAACATAATTAAAGATAATATAGATATCTTAGCCGAGCCTTTTAGTATTTTCTACAATAACTGCATGGCAGAAGGTATTTTTCCTGACCAGTTTAAAATTGCGAGAGTTATTCCCATCTACAAGAAGGGATCCAAGCTAGATCCTAAAATGTATAGACCTATTTCACTGTTACCCACCGTCTCTAAAATATTTGAAAAACTAATTAAAACTAGATTAATGACGCACATTAATAGTAGTAGAGTGCTAAACTTGAAGCAATTCGGCTATCAAGCAAAAGTAGGTACCCGTGATGCCATTGACAGTTTAATTAGTGACGTTAGAAATAGGCTCAATATGAAACACAAGGTCGCGGGTCTATTTCTAGACCTGAGTTCTGCGTTTGATACCGTTAACCACGATTTACTTTTAGCCAAACTTGAGCACTATGGCATACGCGGTCAAGCCAATCAGCTTCTTAGCTCGTACTTAAAAAATAGAAAGTTTTTTGTGGAGATTGCTGGCACAGTCACCGAAACCCAAGCTAGTTGTAACAAGAATGTTGCAAAACATTATGAGCAAGTTTTTAAATCAAAAGTAGTTCAAAGCTCAAAGGGGGTTCCTCAGGGATCAATATTAGGCCCAATATTCTTTGTTTTGTTTGTGAATGACCTCATTTATCATATTGAAAATATCTTTTTAGACGAAGCACAGCTAGTACTGTTCGCAGATGACACAAACGCTATAGTATCAGCGAAAGACATGGAATCTCTCAATGATAGGGTGAACAGGGTACTAAGTGTATTAAAAAATTGGTTTACAATCAATGGGCTGCTAGTTAATTCTGGAAAAACCAATGTCATGCTCTTTAGATCTTCCGCAAACAGTAGTGACCAACTTAATTGCAGCCTTAACGGCACTCGAATTGTCACGGTTGAGACAGTGAAGTTCTTAGGAGTTTATGTGGATAGGGACCTTAACTGGAAGCAGGAACTCGTAGCATTAGAAAATTCGGTCAGTTCAGCTTGCTACGTGCTTAGAAGTTTGCGAAATGAGGTTGGGGTAGAACAATTAATGATGACGTATTATGCACTTGTAGAATCGAGAATTCGGTACAGCATCCTGTTCTGGGGAGGTAGCTATGACTACAATGTTCAAAAGGCTTTCATTTCGCAAAAACGAGCAATTCGCACAATCGTACGCATTAAGCAACAAGTATCCTGCAGGGAATATTTCAAAGAACTTAAAATACTGACTGTTCCTAGTCTATATATCCTAGTACTCTTAACAAATTTGAAGAAATATATTCATGAATATGAGACAGAAGGTGAGAGGTTAGTTAGAGAAAGTACAAGACGCAAAGACCTTCGAACCAAGCTCATCCCGAGACTTAAGGTGGTTAAGCACAGTACTTACCATATGTCAGTAAAGTTATTTAATAGACTGCCCACTGAAATAAAGTTGTTGTTGTATAAGGGTGAATTTCTGTCCAAATTGAGAGAATATTTGATAGAAGGGAGCTTTTACTCTGTGGATGATTTTTAATTGACAAACTGACCTTTAAATAGGAACTATCTGACGGACATTGTTAAGACTATAGATAGTCCAATCCCGCCCGATCTGGCAGTGATGTAAACATGTCATGTTTGACAATCCTTGTCTAAGACAATAAGTAGAAAAATATAGTATGACATATAATTGAATTTTTTACTATCCTGAGTAGGTATTTTAAATGAAAATAAACTATCATGGGGAGGTTGTTTGGTGTCGAAATGATTGTAAGAACACTGAGTGACTCCTGGATACTAGAATATAATCAGGGTGAATACTCAATTGCAAGTAACTATGGATATATAGGATCAAATGTGTTTGTTTACATTTTTGTGCAAAGCTATTGAGATATGGTTGTTTTAATTACCTGTACTTGGCTGACATTTTAAATTGCTTTATATTTGTACAAGTATTATTTTTAAAATGATATGTATTTGAATTGTATAATTATATTATGCTATGTCTTGAATTGAATTTTATTATGTTATTTATTTGTATGATGAAATAATTTTAAATGTTTTACATTAATGCATTGAACCGATGCTAAATTTTATTGACTGATGCCAACGACGTGTTATAATATAGACACGTCATGTACGAACATCACGGCTTTCAAAAATGGCAAATATTTTTTATATTCAAAAAAAGAATTTCTATGAAATTATCTATGGTAGCATGTATGAAAATTAAGGCAATTGCCTGACTTTTTTGTTGCCATTTTTAAGTGTTGGTAACGTATCTATAGTTTTTTATATATCGTTGACTGATGCCTGTTTCGTTTCGCTCTGCCTTGAGGATTGTGTGTTAGTTTTAAGTGCATGTAAATCCGACACAATGTAATAATTGTTTGTGATAATAAATAAATAAATAAATAAATGTTTTAACACGTTCGCAGAGGTAGTGATTTTTCTAACCGAAAATTGCGGTTTATGACGTTTAAAAAAAAATCTACCAGCTCTATCTCGTTCAAACCAATTTTCGTTTCTAGTTTTTATGGCAATGTACATCATATATTCTTTTTAGATTTATCGTTCTCTTAGTTTAGAAGTTAGAGGGGGGGGGGGACACATTTTTCCACTTTGGAAGTGTCTCTTGCGCAAACTATTCACTTTAGAAAAAAATGATATTAGAAACCTCAATAGCATTTTTAAAGACCTATCTATAGATACCCCACACGTATGGGTTTGATAAAAAAAAATTGAATTTCAGTTCTGAGTATGGGGACCCCCAAAATTTATTGCTTTTTTTCTAGTTTTATATAAGAATCTTAATGCGGTTCACAGAATACATCTAGTTACCAAGTTTCAATAGCATAGGCCTTATGGTTTCGGAGAAAAGTGGCTTTGACACACGGACGGACAGACAGACAGACAGACAGACATGACGAATCTATAAGGGTTCCGTTTTTGCCATTTGGCTACGAAACCCTAAAAAGTAATCTCTGAATATATCATACAACAAAAACCGGACAAGTACGAGATGGATTCGCCCACCGAGAGGGTTCCACACATCCGTCCATCCAACCGCGTCCGTCCATCCTCCCGTCCGTGCCTCGTCTTTCTGTCAAGCCCCTTTATTTCGTGAATGCATGAAGGTGACGAGTTTAAATGAATCCCATATTTTGTTAAAATCTGTGGTCCATTGAAGCTGTAAAAAAAATAAGGAAAAAAGTTAAGGCTGCTTATGTCGTTAAAAACGTGTATTTCGAAAATTAATAGGGTACTTCCCGTTAATTTACACTAAAACCATGAAATTCAGCAAGTAATGTCCTATTAGGTATACCATGAATATATTATTATAAAAAGAAATTAAAAACTGTACCTTTGTGACGAAAACATTAAAAAAACGTTGTCTATGATCCCATACTTACAGGTGGCGTAGAGTCTTTTAGCAATTTGAGAGACTTTGCCTCCTTACGCGTGTTCTACGGCCTGTATAATGGTTGATGCCCTAAAGAATTGTTTGATAAATAAAAAAATAAATGAATATTCACGGACATCTCACACAACGCTACCTGATCCCAAAGTAAGCTAGGAATAACCTGCTTGTGTTATGGGTATCAGACCACGGATATTAATACTTATATACTTCTAAATACATACATATTATACATAGAAACATCCAGACTCTTGAGACAAACATTTATGGGTCACACAAATATTTGATGTAATGCCTACGGCTACGTTCTATCATCGCACGGCTCGCCACAGACAGGGTGTTCATACTTTTACACCTTGCGTCCGGAGCGTTCGAGCACAGCAAGGTTCAATAGGGGTTTTCTTCTGCGAACGTTAAGGTTGTGGAATGATCCAACCTTGGTTTTCCCAAACGTCTACAGTATGGGGTTCTTAAAAAGGGGTCTTGGAAGGTTCTTGCATTGTTGGTCGGCAGCGCGAGTGTAGCGCTTCTATTGTTGCAAACGTTTATAGGCTACGGTAACCACAATCCATCAGGTGGGTCGTAAGCTTGTCTGCCACCTTGGTGGTATAAAAAACGTTCTTTGAAGTAAGGACTTTCTGCCAAGACCATGTATCTCGTGAATGCATAAAAGTATCGAAAATTTTGAAATTAATGGTATAAAGGTGTATGATGATACCTGGAAGCCGTTAAAAATCAAACCTCTAAGTTAACGCGAAAAAGAGTTACGGCTGTTTATTTCGTTTTGTAGATTTTGATAAGGCACGTACTTAAAGGTCCTCTTTAGGGTTTCGTAGGGAACCCTTATAAATTTGTCATGTCTGTCTGTCTGTCTGTCCGTCTGTCTGTCCGTCCGTGTGTCACAGCCACTTTTATCCGAAACTATTAGGCCTATGCTATTGAAACTTGGTAACTAGATGTATTCTGTGAATCGCATTAAGATTCTTATATAAAACTAGAAAAACGCAGTAAATTTTGTGGGTCCCCATACTCATAACTGAAACTCAATTTTTTTTTCATCAAACCAATACTTGTGGGGTATTTATAGATAGGTCTTTAAAAATGCTATTGAGGTTTCTAACATCATTTTTTTCTAAAGTGAATAGTTTGCGCAAGAGACACTTCCAAAGTGGAAAAATGTGTGTGTGTCCCCCCCCCCTCTAACTTCTAAACTAAGAGAATGATAAATCTAAAAAGAATATATGATGAACATTGCCATAAATACTACCAACGAAAATTGGTTTGAACGAGACAGAGCAGGTAGTTTTTTTTAATACGTCGTTAACCGCAATTTTCGGTTAGAAAAATCACTACCTCTGCGACCGTGTTAAAACATCAATCAAAGTTACAACGAACGACAAGAAATTTGATATTATGTTACTTGCTGCTACGAAACCCTTCATGGGCGAGTCCAACTCGCACTTGCCCGGTTTTTTATAATTTCGTTACAAATGTACAGATTTTAGATTTTTTCCCCTGTAGATATTTGTGATTTAACTGGACACTGGACACGCCACTTTTCATGGTTCTAGATAGAATAGATAAATTTATATTTCTCTATAGGTTTATTTGAATTCCTTGAGTATGTCGAAATGTTTTACTGCAACATAAACGGCAGTACTTTTTTCCCCGTAAACTTACAATTGCAATTTCTTCATATAATCTTCAAGAGACCAAAACCTAAGTGTAATGGTTTCAATTTCAACTCGAAACCTTTACACGTTCTTGAGTGAAGGAATCTTGGCAGACAGACAGACGCACAGATGGACAATAAAGTAATCCAATGAACCGGCCAAGTGCGAGTTGGACTCGCCCATGAAGGGTTTCGTAGCAGCAAGTAACATAATATAAAAGTTCTTATAGTTCGTTGTCGTTGTAACTTTGATTGATGTTCTAACCAAAGACTTCTATATAAACTGAGGCAGACATGCCCTACGCACCGATTTTTGTAACCTATAAACTGAGCTAATTAGCAGCGTTGCTCGCACTGTTGCGAGTCAAAATTTCGAGAGTAGGTACTCGACTTGCAATCGGAGTCCATACGCCTTCTCTTTTACTCTTTTTCTTTTCGTATATTGCTATAGTGTGTGGTGACAATTACGTAAAAAATATTTATAAGTGAGTGTAGTCTTAATAATGTGTGTATTTGAGGATTGCTTTTGAAATCTCGTTTGTTAGAGTACGGCGCGTCTACCTCAGTTTATACTGGTTGAATTTATAGTCGTTCTGGACCCGAGAGGGGGTTACTAGGAATCAATAATGGAACCATTTCGGAGTGTCAAAACAGCTGTGCAGGTTATAATAAAAAAATGACTTCTATGTAATCTTTATCACTCGTTCGAGTTGAAACATTAGTAGCGCTTCGATTATTCATTGAACTTTTCAATGAATGAAACTCCGAAACCCATAGGTACCTACGCCGCGGCGCGTGTCTCCATGTGATCAGTTCATTGGCCGAATGCATCGTTTCGATAATAATAGGTACTTAGATAATAATAAAGGACTCCAATTTCTCCTTCATACTTTACGCGGGTTAGGACCGTCGGAAATACTTTAATATTGTTCTATTTTACGGTGAATTAATAAGGTTTATGTAATAATAATGAAAACAAACACGAACAAATAGGGAGTATTTCCGGCGTATTTAAAAAATTGGAGCTATTTACAAAATAATCAACTTAAATACCTAGACCTACCTATTCACAGTTTATTTACACTTCCCTGTACCTTAGCAACTGCTCAAAATGGAGTCCAGAACGTTCGATACACAAACGGGCACGTTTTAGGCTATTGTCTTTTAGTTTATTCAATGTGTCTCTGTCACTTTTCACTATTTCAAAGGCGTCCACTATCGCACTGCGTAATTCATCACGAGATTCGTACTCTCGAGTGTAAACTAATCGTTTTATTTCCGACCACAAATAAAAGTCGATCGCGACGACAATACTGCGCGCGAGTTATAGTCGAACTGCGCGCCGCGGTCGCCGGTCGGCGGCGCGGTCGGCCGAGCGTATTTACCTACCTACAAGACGTAACTAGTCGAGTACCTACCGACGTTACTTGGCAACGAGTCCACGTGGACCGATGCGTTCATGCGTTGTGATTGGTCGAATTTTCCCGGCGCGGTGACTCTACTTACTGATTGGAACGTTAGACATTGAATGAAAAATTGTAGTAGAAAATCGTAGTAAACGTATTTCGTGAAATTAAAAGGAATAACCAGGTGTTCTCGTTTTGATTTTGGCAAACGATGTAGATTTTGACATTTTCGTAATTTTTTATTGTTGATTTTCAAATTGACAGTGCCGATCGGTTCTGTTATCGAAACTGGGCCTAAACCTTTCCGTTCCAAAACGACTATAAATTCAACCAGTATAGAAGTCTTTGGTCTTAACACGTTCGCAGTAGTAGTGATTTTTCTAATCGAAAATTGCGGTTTATGACGTATTAAAAAAAACTACCAGCTCTATCTCGTTCAAACCAATTTTTGTTGGTAGTTTTTATGGCAATGTACATCATATATTTTTTTTAGATTTATCACTCTCTTAGTTTAGAAGTTAGAGGGGGGGGGACACTCATTTTTCGACTTTGGAAGTCCCTCTTGCGCAAACTATTCACTTTAGAAAAAAATGATGTTAGAAACCTCAACAGCATTTTGGAAGACCTATCTATAGATATCCCACACGTATGAGTTTCATGAAAAAAAAATTTGAGTTTCAGTTCCGACTATGGGGGCCCCCAAAATTTACTGCTTTTTTTTCTAGTGTTATAACGGGTGTTTTTTTTAGAGGTATAGAACTTTAAGTTGGCCTAGCTGTTTTAACCGGCGGTATTTTTGTCAGCTGTAAAGTGATTTATGTTTAGTATGGTTTGGCATTTTAACATAAATAGACTGAAGCCTGAACAATGCTTCCAAATTGTGCAAATTTATTTTGAAAATCATGGTTCTTTCCGAAATGCGTATCGTGATTTTCATAAGCGAATTTTCTTTAGCGGTGCAGCTCACTTTTGGTTGAATGGATACATCAATAAACAAAACTGCCATATTTGGGGTGATGATGATCCTCAAGTGTATGTTGAGACACCGTTACATCCAGTAAAACTGACTGTGTGGTGTGCTTTATAGGCTGGTGGAATAATTGGTCCGTACTTCTTTAGAAACGATGCTGACCAGAATGTTACAGTCAATCGTGACTGCTATAGAGCGAAGATTACTGACTTTTTCGTTCATCAATTGAACAACCATGTTGTGCAGGAGTAGTGGTTTCAACAAGACGGCGCAACATGTCACATTGCTCGTGCCACAATTGATTTATTGAAGGAAACGTTTGGTAACCGCATAGTTTCACGTTTTGGACACGTGGATTGGCCTCCAGAGTCGTGCGATTTTACGCCACTTGACTATTTTCTGTGGAGATATGTGAAGTCGCTCGTCTACGCCGATAAGCCCGAAACGATTGACCACTTGGAGGATAACATTCGGAGCGATATTGTCGCTATACGGCCACAAATGTTGGGAAAGTCATCGAAAATTGGACCTCTAGATTAGACTACGTCCGAGCCAGCCCTGGCGGTTATATGCCAGAAATCATATTTAAATTATAATGCCAGAAGATTTCCTTTCGAATAAAGTCATTTCCATATCAATAAAAACAATCACCTTTGTTTTATTCCATTTCAAAGTTCTATACCTCGAAAAAAAACACCCTTTATAAGAATATTAATGCGGTTCACAGAATACATCTAGTTACCAAGTATCAATAGCATAGGCCGTATAGTTTCGGAGAAAACGGACGGACAGACAGACAGACATGACGAATCTATAAGGGTTCCGTTTTTGACTTTTGGCTACGAAACCCTAAAAAGGGTTTCGTTCTTTTCCTTTTGAGGTACGAAATCCTAAAAATAGGTTGAAAAAAGTCACATATCGGGCTATGAATAATACGAGTATACTTAAACCAATTACATACATACATACATACATAACATCACGCCTGTCTCCCAACGGGGTAGGCAGAGACTATGACTTTCCACTTGCTACGATTCTGGCAAACAATTTTCGCTTCTTCAACTTTCATAAGTGTCTTCATACATGCTCTTCGGTTAAGGGTACTCTTGACCTGGCCTTTTCTCAGAAGATTATTGATTTGATCGACATGAGTATGCCCAGGTCGCCCCTACCAGTTTGCTCATTCACTCTCGCTTCATAAAACTGTTTCGTCAGCCTATTTCCATTCATTCTCTCCACAGGTCCAAACCATCTGAGCATCCCTTTCTCTATCTTAGTCACTACATCTTCTGTCATACCGCAATGTTCCCTTATCACACTATTCTCTACTTTATCCCTCAATTTTACTCCAGCTATACTTCGCAAACTTCTCATTTCCACTGCATTAATTTTACTTTCATCCTCCTGCCACACCCAACTTTCACTACCTTGCATAAGTGTAGGGACAAGCACTCCTCTATGTACAGCCATCCTTGCCTTTTTAGACACGTTCTGACTGCTCATAAAGGTGTGAATGGCTCCATTCACTTGGTTTCCTGCCAAAACTCTTCTTAAACCAATTACAAACATTTTAATATTTCAAATGAAGTTTAGTTGGTTGAGAAGAAATGTGTGTAAATATTATGTGAATTCAAATAAGCAAGGCTTGCTAAGGGCAATATGGGAGACACGTGTGGAATATTATAAAGGATGTAAGTTTGTAATATTTATGTTTATAATATAAAAGTAAAACGGAATAAAATGCATGCGGTATAAATGCAGCACCATTGAGAAGGTTCGCTACTACTACACTTCTTACTACTTACTTTACGTACCTGTTGCTTCGACTATGTGCAAATTAGGTAGGGGTGCTGGCGTGTATCCAGGAGGTTCAGGCGACCCTCGCGCTTAACGCAACCTTTTCATGCCTGAAGCAATTATATTTTATTTTAATTTGAAGCGCTCGTGGCCCCGCGGACTCAGTGTTCTGTAAACAATAACTGCAGTAAGCAAGTTTCACTATGGCCAGTCCTTGGATGGGTGACCATTCAAGTGACCACTTTGTGACATTTATTTGAGCGTTTTCGTGCTTCGGAAGGCACGTTAAGCCGTTGGTCCTGGATGCCAGTAAAATGGCAGTTGTTGAGCCAAGTTGAAGGCCTTTTTAGCCGGCTTGAAAAATTTCAACAGTAGGCAGTCACAACCTGCGCCTGTCCATATCAAAACGGCAATACAGCTCACTACCTATTACGTGGGACCAATTGTATAAATGTGAATGTATCTCACACCTTCGGTTGTATCCCCGCTGGCTCAGTGTACTGTAGACAGTGTAGAGTTGTAGACGATCACTGCAGTAAGCAACTTTCGCTATGACTGGTCTTTGGATGGATAACGACCACGTGACTATATTAAGATATTTCATTTGCGAGTTTTCCCGTGCTTCGGAAGGTACGTTAATGCGTTTGACACGGTTGTCAGTAAAGGGCTCAGGAGACGCTCAAGCGACTTGACTCAAGTCTGATAAAATTTGAATGAAAGTAGCTTCAGTGCGCGTGATTTCTTTGCACGTGTGTTTGTGCATCGACTTGTTGCATGATATTGACTCTAGTCGCTTGACCGTGTCCGGAGCCCGTACCAAGACAGTCGTTAAGCCAAGTTGAAGGCCTTAAGGGCGGCTTGTTATATTATAGTAATTGGAACATCGGAACCCGCGATCATGGTTTCGGGGTCCGCGATCATGGTTTCGGGGCTTCGATAATTTTGTAACTGTGAAGGATCTTAGAGGCCTAGAGACGCGACCATATTGGAAAAGAGATCGGAAGACTTAAGAAGTTTCTGTCTCTCAAACTGTATCTGTATGTTTATTTTGGTCCCTAAATCCTAAAAACTTGATTTACGGATACGGAGAGGATGCGCTTTAAACATGTTTGAATACGCGTTTGAATAAGACTTGGCAAATAGGTACTCGTAGATAGTTTAAATAACTATCTACGAGTACCTATGTGCCAAGTGCGACTCGGACTTGTGCATGGACAGTTCCAAAAAAAAAGTAAAACTGTGCCAATTAAAACTGACGTAGTGAGTGAAGTGTGTCGCCGGCCTTATCCTTCGT
Organism: Miltochrista miniata; assembly: GCA_933228765.1. Taxonomy (NCBI): domain Eukaryota; kingdom Metazoa; phylum Arthropoda; class Insecta; order Lepidoptera; family Erebidae; genus Miltochrista; species Miltochrista miniata. The sequence continues at coordinate 25,946,253 of OW121747.1, forward strand.
TGTGACAATAGCGGAGGGTAGTTTGGCAAGAAGTTACTTCATGGTTTTCGTCGATTCTCGCCTCAGTCCAACCGCGACCACGGGCTCTGCAACGTGCTCGAAACGTCGGTGTGAAAATGTAAGTAAATGTGTTTCGCGTGAAGTCCCGAATTCTGTAAGTATGAGCATGGACAGTTCCATACCTATAAGCCCAATAAACCGCAAAAATATAACTTTTGTTGTTTGAGCGCCCCTTTTTTGGGGTTCCATAGCCAAATGGCAAAAAACGGAACCCTTATAGACTCGTCATATATTTGTCAGTCTGTCTGTCCGTCCGTATATCACAGCCATTTTTCTCCGAAACTATACGGTCTTTGCTGTTGAAACTTGGTAAGTAGGTGTATTCTGTGAACCGCATTAAGAATTTTATAAAAACCCACATTCTTATAACTGAAACTCAAATTTTATTTTTCCTTCAAACCCATAGGTACGTGTTTTGAATATCTATGTATAGATACATATCTATAGATAGGTCTTCAAAAATGCAATTGAGGTTTCTAACATTTTTTTTTTCTAAACAAGAGACACTTCCAAAGTGGAAAAATGTGTCCCCCCCATATAAGAGAATGATAAATCTAAAAATATATGATGTACATTGCCATCCAAACATCCACCGAAAATTGGCTTGAACGAGATCTAGTTAGGTAGGTACTAGGGAATGCAATCCCGCAACGTATTGATAATCCCGGTATTTGTGGGACTGAGAGTTCTCAGTCCCGCGGGATCCCGGTATTTGCGGGATCCCGCATATTTCTGAAAGTCATTGAGAAAATAATAGAATTCTGTATCATACATGCATCTAGAACTGAAAAATAGTCACGCCTTAATCCCCGAAGGGGTAGGCAGAGGCATATTATATACCCACATCTCAGGTTTTAAGATTTCGTCCCACTTTGTTGTGACTACTTGCTGTTACAATTTTTCAAGCCGGGCTGTCAACTTGGCTTTATGACTGCCATTTTCGCCAAAAGAGACCAACGGCCTAACGTGCCTTCCAAAAAAAGCACGGCAACGCTCAAATAAATGTCATCAAGTGGTCACCCATCTAAGGGCTGGCCATAGTAAATGTTGCTTACTGCAGTGATCGTTTACATAACACTGAGTCCACGGGTCCACAGCGAAAAATAAATTATTTCATTTATTGTGTAATTACTTATGTAATTGAGATTATTAAAAAAATATGCATATAAGTAATAAAATACCTAATGTAAATAAAATACCGATAAAATGTGTAGTTTTGGCATTACTTTAAAGTGCGCATAAAACATAGCATGTCAAAATTCTTGTTTGCCAAACGATTCCTAACTTTACATGTCAGATAGCCAGCAAGCAATGTACGAGATATAATTGAATACTTTTCTATCTGTTCATAGTACAAGAAAAGTCAAATCTCCCTGATTAAATCACTAAAACAAATAAGTACGTTATGGTTATATATTACGTGACAATTACAAAATTCTTTCTTAATTTGCGCGCTTCCGCTTACAGAACAACGTTTACCTTTGCGCAGTCCCGCTAAACCCTGAGGATCCCGCACGATTTACGTGCGGGACTGGTCCCGCAAAAATACTGCGGGATCCCGGTATTTCGGGATCCCGGTATCCCGGTATTGCATTCCCTAGTAGGTACCTACTTAGTAGTTTTTTTAATACGTCATAAACCGCAATTTTCGCCTATTATAGAAAAATCACTGCCACAGCGAACGTGTTAAAACATCAATCAAAGTTACAACGAACTACAAGAACTTTTTATTATTTTATTTGCTGCTGAACCTGCGGAATCCTTCATGGTAGAGTCCGACTCGCAGTTGGCTGGTGTTTTAATTATAGTTTTTAGTAAGTATTTTAGTTAAAAGAGAATTTAAAACTCATGTTTTAAACTTAAACCCTTCTCCATTTATAAAACCAGTTTTAGGCGCTCATTATGAAATGCAAATAAAACATTATTAATAGAGATGCGCCGAATGTTCGACCGAATATTCGAATTCGGTACATTCCGCAAGTTTTGGAAAGTTCGTATTCGGCCGAATATTCCGGTTGTCATTTAGGTGGTAAGGTCAATCTGGCGTCCAAAAGTGCTCAACTTAGCTTCCCTAAAAATGCCCGGTTTCACCGCAAGCAGAGCAGACTCATTATTGAATCAGTTTGACTCGCAAAGTAGGAACTTGTTTTCCCACCAATAAATGTTCGAACTGAAAGGACTGAGGGGCATAAATTGTTGTAATGAGCTGACTCAGTTATAGATAGTGGTCCGAGTAATTAAGGAGTCCGTTTTATCTGTTTTTCTATAGGAAACAATATGCAAGTACTTTTCCTTCACTTGATTCCGTGTCACGCGACGTTATCATTAATAATACGCTACAAAACACGACCTCACGCAACCAGTACAAAACTCAAACTGACGTAACTCTCTGTGAAAATGAACCGCTCGTTTTATATTTCACATTTTACATTCACCTTACTCACCTTCATTCTATTTTTTTGAAACTCTTCGTTAGTGGAAAACAAAACTAATTTCATTTAAAATGAGCCCGTTTAGCTCACCATCTCCTGCTAATTACTCTATCGGCGCGTGCGTCACACATGGAGTGCTGTTGTCATTTTTGAGCTGATGCTCCAGAGTACCAGCTTTGCCCGTTCCACTCGGTATAGAGGCGTACTGTGAGGATTATTTTATATGACGGCAGCGTGACGTGAGGGATTCACGCCCCCCCCCCCCCTTAGAAGCGGGATGACATCCGAAACCCCCCAAAGATGTGGGATAGCATCCGAACCGCCCCCTGGGCGAGGCCGCAGTGGTGGCTGTAGGTCTGATGGGATTCCTGGGACATCCTTCCGAGGGCTTACCCGGGGCTTCCAACCGTAGGTTGTTGGGCGTAACGTGGCTTTTTTTGTCGGTAGGAGTCTAACATTCATGAGGATTTTCCCTCACGTTAAAAAAAAAAGGAAGACCAAGTAAAGTTTTTAGTCGGTAGGAGTCCGGCATAGCATCCATGATGGATTTTCCCTCACGTTAAAAAAAGGGGCATTCGCGACAAATTCTATTTTCTACAGCTGTAAGAACAGCTAGGTATATTATAATAGCAACAGAGTTGCAATTCCTAGCATAGACGGAGATTTACTGGTGAAATATTTGTGACTAAATGTAAGACAAAATACATTTCGACTATAAACATTCTTCATGCTTGCACGTTGTTCGATTGAGATACGGCGCCCTGGAGGAAGGCTGAAACCCGGCCAGCGCTGAAAGATGTCGGAAGTCTCGTCGACCGACCTGCATAACCCTGTTTACCGCGTTAATTTAGACCGAATAGTTCGGCCGAATATTCGGTTCGGTACATTGTTTACCGAATATTCGGCCGAATGTTCGAATTCGGTTCAACCCACATTCGGCGCATCTCTAATTATTAACTAGGTAGGTAGGTCAATTGACACTCGTTAGTCAACCGCGCACAAAAATTTTATTTTCGGTTAGATACATATTAACAAGATTAAGCAAAATTTAAGCAGCTTAAGTATAATTATTTTTATTTTACTATGATAGTAGGTAATACTAGTTTTAAATTTTCAAACACGCATCTTTACGTATAGGTATAATACAAAAGTGAGTCCTGTGTCGACTCCAGAAGAGAATACGTGAATAATGCCTCCAATACAGCATTATTGACGATAAATAAAATATCTTATCGCGCTCCTGGCCCCCCTACTTTGATTAAAGATCTTATTTCAAATGCAATAAGTACTAACCAAAGCGCACTAACACATTCGAAGTCCTAATAAAGTTATCACTTGTAGTTAGAGTTCAAGTTCCTTAGTTTGTTGCCATGACGACGACTGCATGCGGTCTTTGAAATGCAAAGGTCATTCACCCGCGCTGCACCCAAATAAACATCTTTGACTAATATTTTGACAATGACTGTGATATAGGTAGGTACCTAGTAAACTTTAAACTTTAATAAGTTCCTACTTTAGTACCAATCTGTGTGGCCTTAACTTAAAAGTACCTACCAGACTTTGGTGGAAAATATAGTGTTCGTACTTAGTTATATATTATTAAATACTTTTTATGACGTACCTTTATCTGGTGTGGGAGTTTTGATCCTGTTACTTCATGGGTTTTAGAAATCTTTACACAAACCAACAAAAACTTAGTAAACCACTCTACCTAAACATTATGAGACATGTTGATATTTAGTTTAATTTAAATCAAAATTAGGAATAACAACAAGTACCTAGTTAATTATAATCTCAGAATAAATTTGGTTGTTACAGAAATGCAGTCAAACTTATCTTGATTACATACTTAGAAATATTTATAAACAATGGTGCGCACTCTATCGTACGCATTGGAATTACTGTTTAGAAATAGTGTTTAAAGTTTGAAATAGATGTCACTGTTCTCACATTTTTTACATAGAATAGTAGGGGAAATTGTAGATTCATTCATCCAAAATTAATTTGCTAAAAACCAGCAGAAGCGAAAATAATATTTTCTACCCTTATTGTAATGGATAACATACTTTAGATTTAGAGTATTTGATGTCAAATTATTGTGTGACATTGAACTTGGCTCGGCTTTATTTTTATTAGAACCTTATAATAGAGTCACGGAAATAACTAGTAGGTATCTTAAAATATTTTGCTATTGCTATGAAACAATCTGAGTTAGTTTTGAATAATTTGTTTCAATCGAATAATCAAATAAATACTAAAGTCGCAAAATAGAACTAATGGTACATTCTCTAAGTAGTAGCTTACACATCATATCAAACTAGCAACACTACTAGTGCGGCTGTGATGTCATAGGTGGCGCTGTTCTCACACTTTTAGATAGAGTGGCTTATAATAATAAACTGTGGTAGAGTTGAATATAAATAATTTATTCACTCTGCAATTTCTTTTCGACCTCCTTGGTTCTTTGTTTCGAAGTTTTTACCAGAAGCGTATTACGTGGTTATAACAGGGAGATTTGTGAAAATTTCAGCTATTTTTGCTATCACGGTTCCTGAGATACAGCCTCATGATGGACGGACAGACAGACGGAGAAACGGCCAGCGAAGTCTCATGAATTGTGCCCCGTTCTTTTGCCCTTTCGGTACAGAACCCTAAAAGTACTAACTACTCCTATATCCAAGTACCTACTTCTTGATGAGCTCTTCAGGTACTCGTACTACTTACTTCATGAGAATACCTATACTGCCAAAGATGGGGAGAGATGTGCCCTAAAATTGTGGCGCTACAGTAAATGAGGTTTGCTTAGCAGTAAATACACAAACTTGTGTCTTGGTAGGGTTGAATTGAACAACATTTTGTTTACCCCCCAGTTGGACACTCTGGTGAGAGTAGTCTCGATTTTAGACACAAGTTTTTCACAGCTTTCCTCCACTACAGCCTGAGAGATACCGGGGCGGCCCGTGTAAAAAGTGTCGCCCGTACTGTCGTCCGCATAACAATAAATGCCGTCAATAGACAACATATCATTGATATGCAGCAGAAACAGAGTAGGGGACAACACTGAGCCCTGAGGTACTCCAGCGTTTATGGCCATGCAGTCAGAACAGCTGCCGTCAACGACGGTCCTGATGCTTCTACCGGCCAAAAAGCTGGACACCCATCCGCATAAGCTCTCGGGCAGTCCATAGGAGGGCAATTTCGCAAGAAGACCACGGTGCCAGACCCGGTCAAAGGCCTTAGAGATGTCGAGGCTCACTGCGAGGGCCTCGCCCTTACTCTCGATAGCCGTCGCCCAGCGCTGTGTGAGTTACACAAGGAGATCGCCAGTCGAGCAACCGTGACGGAAACCGTACTGCCGGTCACTGAGCAGGTCGTGTTCCTCAAGGTACCTCAGGAGCTGTGTATTGATTACACGCTCCATCACCTTTGATAAAAGGGAGGTGACGGCTATAGACCTGTAATTGGCCGGGTCGGTCCTGTCACCCTTCTTGGGCACAGGATGCACGTGCGCGTTCTTCCACGAAACTGGGACTCGTTTCATGGAGTATGAAAGCGTGAAAAGACGTGTAAGTACTTGACACAGCTCTGGACCACACTGCTTAAGGACCACCGCAGGTATGTCGTCTGGCCCACTCGACTTGTGAACGTCTAAGGACTGAAGCTCCCGCCTGACGTCCCGCTGCCTGAAATTAATTTCTGGCATGGAAGTGTCACACCAAGGGATGCCAGGCTTACCTCAATCGTTCATGGTCGAGTTGGAGCCAAAGAGAAAAACCAAAATGTCGGCTTTCTCCTTGGCACTCTGAGCCAGACCACCATCCGGTTTATGTAGGTGTGGTAATACCGACCGACAAAGTTACCCTCGGCAGCGTTGGCAAGCGACCAGAATTCACGACTTCCAGAAGGGTAGCCGGCTAGTCGCTCACCAATTCTGCCGACGAAATCACACTTAGCCCTGATAATTGCTCTTTTGCTGGCTCTCGAGGCGGCTGCTATAGGGCTTTATGAATGCAATAGAACCCAAAACAATGATTTTTAGAATTTTTGTCTGTTTGTCTGTATGTCTGTATGTCTGCATGTCTGTATGTCTGTATATCTGTTTGTCTGTACGTTTGTGCACGCTAATCTCAGTAACCGCATAACCGATTGCATTGCGGTTTTCCTTATTGTGTTGAGTTTATTTCATGTAGATCGGATAATAAATAAAAAAGTTAAAGAATCATAAATAAACTTATGAATCTAAAAATGGGTAAATCTAAACTGGCGTGTTGGCTTAATCATGAAAGAGCTTAATGATTAAGGCTATTTTAAAACAATTCAGTCAGCGCGGAAGGCGTGGACTAAATTGTTTTAGAATAGACTTAATCTTTGAGCTCTTTTATGATTAAGCAAACAGGGCAGTTTCACATGCTTGAAGAGTCTGATGAAGAAATACATCACCACAGTACATCTCCTTTCATACACCTTACGTGACGTAAACGAAGTTGCGGGGACAGCTAGTAACTAAATATGTACAGGTAATTAAGTAAAGTAGCAATTACACTTCATAGCATTATTATAGGTAGTATATTCCTGCTCAAAAAGTGAAAGATGGCTCTCTCTTTCCTTTCGAAAAAGAATCTTATTCCAACCTTTTCTCCTGCTGTAAGAAAGAAGGCTACTATGTCGAGTGAAGCTCGGTCACCTAGTTAAAACAAAACAAAGATTAATAAGTACTACTTTAATGGAACTTGAAACCAAACAATAAAACGATAAATGTCCCTCAATTACCTACCTTTGTTTTTCTTGTAGTCCCCGATTAGTATGCAAAACAATGCTGATTGATTTAATAATCTAATACCGTTTAATTATATGTTTGAGCCTCTAACTTGACCATGATGACAAGAGAGCTACCACAGTCATCAGTCAATTGTCTATTGGTGACACTTTTTATGACGATTTTGCTAGTTTGCTATGTGGTGTGGTTTGAACATGGTTTTCATCCCCTTGAAAACGTTCGTTTCATTTGAAACTTTGCACACTTAACAAGGACCGATGACAATACCTACCATAAATGTTATGTGCTCCATTATCTTTACCAAGATCTTCAGGATTACCGAATTTATCATTTCCCATACCCGATACTGTCTTTGTGCCAAGTTCAAATAAAACACGCTTTTGAATTACTTACCAAACAAAAAACTAATAATACCTAGTTTAAAAAACTACGTTAAGCTTTCGTTTCCCATGGGAACGTATTTGGGTAATAAAAAGTAGTCTACGTGCTGTTCCAGACTATAATGTGTCCCTGAACCAAATATCAAATCAGATCTATTCAGCCGTTAGAGCAGACATCCAGACATACACACTCATAGGGCGCCTTCAAATTAGAAGCTTGAAAAAACGCTTTAGTCGCGCCTCCAAAAAGAAACGCCACGTAGCCGCGCGTCAGTGGTGCTTCAGTAAATTCTATTAGTTACGTTTGTTACGAAATGGATTCATAAATTGAAATTCAGAGTACGAGTATAGTTTCAATACTAACTAATGTCCCTTCCCTATACAGAAATGTCGTACGTGTGGCACGTTAGTGGCGCTGCAACTGCGCTTCTAAAAATTATATGAAAATTTGTGGTGGCGAGTCTAGCACACCACTGTGGCACCACTGTAGCGTTTCGCCTCTAATTTGAAGGCGCCCATAAGCTTTCGCATTTATAAAATTGGTAACATCAAACTAAGTGCCATAACTGTATCTTATATTCATAAGGAAATAAATGTGATAGTTTTTTCATAGCTTGGTCGTGATAGTCCGCACTACTGCCTTGTTAACGGGGACTTGAACGCCAAAGAGGAAGTTTTTTTTCCACCGAGTCCAACCGCGACCACGGGCGCTGCAACGTGCTCGAAACGTCGGTGTGAAAATGTAAGTAGATGTATTTCGCGTGAAGTCCCGAGTACTATAAGTATGAGCCAAAGAGAGAGTACCTATAAGGACGAGGCCATACGAAAATCAAATTAAAAGTTAGGGCCCTAGACTCTTGCTTGAACTTACAACTACTTACATTGCAAATGACACCTAGGCACTAGGCACAATCTTCGTCAGAATCCGGAAGCTGCTATGACGCGTAATCAGACGATAGAAAGAAAGAAAGAAAGAAAATATTTTTATTAAGGACACGCACAATGAATTAAAAACAATAAAAATTAACATCTAATCTTAAAAATACAAGGCACTGTGCGAACCCAAAATAAGGTCGCCATCTCAGCATAATGCTGCCCAACCGCAACGATAAAACGAAACACGAAACGATATACAACAGCATTGAAGCTACGATAGTTGACAGGAGCAGACATAGGTCTTTGTCGATTAAAGATTCTCCGATGTTTCTATTTGTCACGTCACAGCTAAGCAGCTGATCATCGCGTCAGTTCATTTGATAGGAATACTCTCTTTTTTAACAAGAGGAAAATCCTACATGTAGGTATGCTATGCCGGACTCCTACCGACAAAAAACCACATGTATCCTACCTAGCAGCCTACTGTTGGGACTAGTTGGGAGCCCCAGGTAGATAAGCCCTCAGAAGGATACCCCAGGGACCATCTAAGTCTAAGAGAGGAATAGGTAGGTACTGCACAGTAGGTAGGCACCTTCTTGAACAATGATGTTCTCGTCGTCTTTGTTTCTGTATAAATCCAAAATCTTGTTCTGCGAACACGTCTCCTCGGGTTCAATCTACGTCAAAGGACTCATACTTGAAATAATTTAAGGATATAAATGTATTGTAATTTCTTTTTTTTTCAAGTGTGGAAGTGCTCATGGAATCTATGGCGGACTCTTGCCACTTACAAACACCACACGGTGCTCTTCTACTGCTAACGGCCGAAAGCCAGGCTCGAAGAGCTCATCAAGAAGTAGGTACTTGGATATAGGAGTAGTTAGTACTTTTAGGGTTCTGTACCGAAATGGCAAAAACGGGGCACAATTCATGAGACTTCGCTGGCCGTTTCTCCGTCTGTCTGTCCGTCCATCATGAGGCTTAATCAAAGAGAGCTGAAATAGTACGGGCGACACTTTTTACACGGGCCGCCCTGGTATCTCGCAGGCTGTAGTGGAGGAAAGCTGTGAAAAACTTGTGTCTAAAATCGAGACTGCTCTCACCAGAGTGTCCAATTGGGGTAAACAAAATCTTGTTCAATTCAACCCTACCAAGACACAAGTTTGTGTATTTACTGCTAAGTCATTTACTGTAGCGCCACAATTTTAGGGCACATCTCTCCCCATCTTTGACAGTATAGGTATTCTAGGTGTTGACATCTCTAGTGACGTTCAGTTCCGAAGTCATTTGGAGAACAAGGCCAGGCTGGCGTCCAGGAAGCTCGGTGTGCTCAACAGGGCGCGGCGGTACTTTTCTGCGGCTCAAACACTGCTACTCTATAAGTTGCAAGTGCGGCCGCACATGGAGTACCTACTGCTGTCACCTTTGCGCGGGGGCACCTGACTATTAGCTTCGACCGCTCGCTTCGGTGCAAAAAGGAGCCATGAGAGTTGTCAACGATCCTATGCTTGCAGGTGGTGTGGAACCTCTTTGCAACAGGAGAAACTTTGCCTCCTTGTGCGTGTTCTATCGCCTGTACAATAGTTTGTGCTCTGAAGAATTGTTTGAAATGATGCCCACGGCCACTTTCTATCATCGCAGCGCTCGCCATAGGCAGGCTGTTAATCCTCACACTTTGCATCTGGAGCGTTTGAGCACGGTTAGATCCGGTAGGGGCTTTCTCCCGCGTACTCTTATATTGCGGAATGATCTCTCTGCCTCGGTTTTCCCAAATGCCTTCAGTATGGGGTTCATCAAAAGGGGTCTTAGAAGGTTTTTACAGGGTCGGCAGCGCGGGTGTAGCGCCTTCGGTGTTGCAAGCGTCTATAGGCAGCGGTGAACACCAGTCCATCTGGTGGGCCGTATGCTTGTCTGCCACCTTAGTGGTATAAAAAAAAGGGCTAACATAAACATGCTTACGAGTAATTAGTGCACAAACTGAGACAATATAATTTTCAAAATCAAGGTTTTTATTTTAGCGCCACAGGTCTGCCATAATTATTTTCTAGAAATTTTAATATACTTGTATATTAAAATTTCTAGAATTGTATCAAATGACACCTCGTGTGTCAAAATCTGTCAAGCCATTCAGGCTGTAGGGTGTGACAAAGAAATCTACATACATACATACATAGTCTCGAAAAACATTACCCTCCTTACTTCGGCAGTTCGGGTAAAAAGGCTAGCCACCTCTCAGTCAAAGGTTAGTAGGCACCCCTTGCCCAAACACTACTAGGTTTTTGCAACCCTTTGCCATTTACCATGGGAAGTTAATTAAATTATGATTGCTTGAATCTAATCTTGACGAGCAACTTAGCTAACTGAATAACTATCCAAAAAAAATCAAAGGATAAAGCCGCTATACAACACATAAACGGAAATAGAAAAAGCTTATACCTATTACGGAAGTAATAAAATATATTCTAGTAGTGCAACCAGTAATAAACTATTACAAATCACGACAATGTTGATAGTACACGAGTAAACTACTAGCGTAAATATCGTTGTAACTAGCTGTTCTCAAGTCGTTATCGCGTAAAATCATTACCCTCGTTTTGCGTAGTCGGTTAAAAAGTAGCTTATCGTCGCTGCGCTTGCAAAAGTCGCTATGTATTTTTAAGCTACTTTTCAGGAGGAAGTAAAAACGGATTTACTCGAAATATAACTGTGATAAAGATAGTACATATTTTTTTTATAATGTAAATATTATATTTACGTTGTGGAAGATGACTTTAAGAATAATAACGTTAAAAACGAAAATACCAAAAAATTAATATTGTGAATCTGACACATAGCTAAAATTGTTTGGGTCACAAATATCGCCATGTGTTGTTGAGCACATAGCGGGAATAACTAAAACATAATTCACGTTGTCTAATTACACATAGCTATTTAATAAAAGGTGACAATTGAAAATAATACCAAATTCTAGTAAGAAACTATGGCAAACATGGTGTCCTCTGCCATAAAACTGTGCTGCCTTAATGTGTGAGGATGTGTTGTAGGCAATAAAGGTGCCGAGGAAGAAACGGGAGGGCAACATTTCTCTCCCATACCGCAGACGCATAGCACTGGTCGCCGGAGATTCCATAACGATCTCCATCACTCTGGACAGGCTACCACCCTTTCCTTTTTTTTAACGTGAGGGAAAATCCTCATAAATGCTATGCCAGACTCTTACCGACTAAAAAACCTCACGTATCCTGCCCAACAGCCTACGGTTGGGAGCCCCGGATAAGCCCTCGGATAGATACCCCAGGACTCCCAACAGATCTACGGCTACCACAGCGACCTCACCTTGCTATTCCGCGACTTTGGGGGCTTTTCGGGTGTTATCTCGTCCTCAGGAGCCTACCGAGGTGGTCATGGAGGCCGATAGTCTTGGGCAAAGATAAAATATGTCGGCGGCCACCCCACCGCTGACTATGGAACTTGGGTGGGAGAGTTCTCTACCGTTCCCTACCTGCCGCCTCTTTCACGGGCAAGACCTGCTCGCAGAAAGAGGCAGCGCAGTCCCACTTACTCCCGCTAGGGTTCATGGCTCATACCATGGTCTCCAGCAAGAGATTCACGTCAATACCAGATACGAGGTATCTTCCAGCCTAGAAAGACGTGGTTTCCACGACAACCGTGGCGGCGAAGGGTCGCCGCAGCTTGGCGACCACGGCTGGTGAGGGTGCCTGGGAGTAATTTTGAAGGTGCACCTAAATCCCTGGCTACATGCAGCCGGGAAGGAGACTACGAAAAGGCGTGCTGTACCAATTATTTACCTCTACCATCTCCTTTAAAGCAACCAAAGAATATTACTATTTTTTAAGGAACCCTGGTAGGTATGCAAATGTACATACCACTTATAATACTAGTAGTTTCAGATACTTGTCTGTGTCCCAATGAATTATGAATTGAATGAATTATGAATTACTTGTCTCTAAATATATGCGACTGTTGTGCTAAGATCCCGTAAGGAGGTTGATTCCCGATTAGACTCAAATATTAATGTGATCCAAAAAATAATGCCTGAAAAGGAATGAGTGCAGAGCTCAGATTTTTGAGCAAGAAATTTTAGAATGAAACGAAAAGGGTCCTTTATGAGAAAAGCAGGCTTAAGTAAAGGAGATTGGGATTTTATGGGGTATTTAAAAATAGACATTTCAGTGATCCAGCGAAGACGGAAGGAAAACCACTTGAGTCTTAGGCAAAATATAAAATTCAGCGAGGCCACAGTACTTCCCACAATTAGGGAGTACATAGCGTGGGCGCAGCAGTGCTAGGTTCTCGTGGCAGGTCTGGGCGTGGAAATTCTCTCGACAATGGTGTGAGCAATCATCTCCAGTGGGATAAATTAGGACGCCGCTGCGTCTTTCTGTAAACAGGTCATGCTTGTGAAAGAGGCGTCGAGGAGGTAGCAGGAGATAACTCTCCCTCCCGAGGTCTGCAGTCAGTGAAAAGGGGCCGTAGACTTGTCTTCGTCTAAGACTATCGGCCTCCATAAGGACGGCGGGGAGCTACTCACCGTTCTTACAGAAGCAGCACCAAGAAGGCAGCGTGACGTGAGAGTTTAGCTCATGCCACATGCCCCAAGCGGAACAACACCCAAACAACCTCTAAGAACGCGTGATTGTTGCCGAACCAGCACTCGCACCCGCACTTTTAGGTCGCAGTGGTAGCCAAGGTCTGTTGGGAATGCTGCAACATCCATTAGAGGGCTCACCCGGGGCTCCCAGCTGTAGTCAGGTCAGAACAACGTGTGGGTTTAGTCGGTAAGAGTTGGGCATATCGATGAGGAATTCCCTTTAATATAAATATATTTCGAGATCAAAAACCTATGCCACAAATAAATAAGTTTTGAAGCCTTTCAAGTTTATTTAGGAGCTCTTCGGTGGCCTTGAAATATAATATCAACCGTAATAGGCAGAATGAGAGTCTTAGTTCTCAAGAATAATAAATTCTAAAGGAATTTCAGAGCATTCAAGGTAAAGGCCTGTGACCTTCGGGGGTCGATGCACTATCTAAACGGACCCAGTCAGTTACTAACACGTACTAATCCCTGATTCAGGTTGGAAAAGCCAGATAACCATCTGAATCCAAGAAAACATGTTATGCCTGTAGGGCGTCAGCATAGATATTTAAATTGCCAAATACTACTTAGACTCGAGGCAGAGTTCATGAAAAAGGAGAATAAAAGAGAAGAGGGAACACCACTGTAATGTACGCCTGCAAAGAGCTGTTATCAGACTCAAAACATTTTCAAATAAGCACACACACACTGACAAACAGAAAAGAATAGAAAGGAATCAACCCAAGAAATGTAAAAAAAAATATTTACAGACTTCAGAGGACTAATTAGCATATCGAAATTGACAGAATTAAATGCGCTGCTAATATCTAGTAATACTAATAATTAAGGCAAGTTCAATCTTTTCCGTAGCTTTACGAATGTCAACTGTTTAATGAGGGCAGAAATAAGATTATGGCCGGCGCAGAACTCTGGTTGAAAGGAACTAAGGCTGCTGTTGGAAGACAAAAAAAAAAGAATACATAGTTGCCGATCGCCAATACGCTCGACGACTTTGGAGAAATAAAGTGTAGAATAGTAATAGGTTAAAAATGATATTGCGATAAAGAATTGCATTGGTACTTATTATAGGATTCAGGAAAGTTACTAAAGAAGAGTACAAGAAACCGTCACTAAATAAAGAAGAATTGAAAAGATCGTCCTCGAGCAAAATTATAAGCTACAATCAGCTGACGCTCCAGCTTGCTAGGCATCTTTTAAAAAATAAACATACCTACCCGAGCAACTAGCTACACCACTCTCTTTGCTTGTTGAATGATGTAATTCAGCCTGTATTATTACATTTGATTCGTACCTTTTTACACTTAACTGAAATATTCTAGCTCCAAAGCTGCCTTATTAATTTCAATACATTCCTGAACGGATCGATGGCAAATTTCATAGAAAAAGATAGCTATGTGACACTTGATTTGTGCAATGCGCGATGTTTCAGGTCAAAACTTATACACCAATATCGCTATGTGCCCGTAAGCACGTAGCGGGCGCAATTCCGCGCAATTGACCATATTTTGGTTAAGGTGAACATTTTAGCTATGTGATTTGAAGCACATAATTATTTTGAAGGCGCAAAAAAGTATTGATTTCACATAGCTATTTTTGAAAACTCCGTTAATATTAGGCTTTTTTAAATTTCGGTTTTTGCATCTTGTGCGCCTTGAAATAAGGATCTAAATGGCATCAAAATCCAAAATTCGAAAAAAATCACATAGCGACTTTTGCAGGCGCAGCGACGTTATTTATGTCCGTCCCAGGGACTATAACTATCTCTATAAGAAATTTCATCTAAATCGCTTTAGCGGTTTAGGCGTGAAAGAGTATAAGCCAGACAGACAGACAGAGTTACTTTCGCATTTGTAATATTAAGTAGGGAGGGATACATAAATAAGTTACGGCCCCAGTGTAGATACTGTTGAACTCAAGTTAGTCGAGTACTTTTTTACAAAACTACATCTTTATCTCTGAAGGATTTTACAAGCACTCATTTTACCAGTCATAGGTATTTTGTCAAGCGTAACAGGTGTTGAGTCTAATCTAACTATTTAGTAATCTGTGGTCTTATGTCGTATTGAAATGGACCGGTGCGGTGTGGGCTAAGGTTACCTACTTATTTTGGTTTTTTTTTTAAATCTTGTACCTTATGACAGCCACGTTACTGGCAAACGGGACCCAACAACGGCTTGACGTACCCTTCGAAGCACGAAAATTCTTTTAAATAGAAATTTCAAAAAGGCGTTATAATATAACGTGTAGAATTCTCCACGAATGATAAGCCGGATCCCGCTTCTCTAAGAACGTTGAATACTTTAGGTGTGATCATAAGGATATACTGAAGTTTAAATCCAAACAATCAATCATAGTTTAAAAAATCACTGGGCAACGGTCTCTCCTAATTTTATTCTCGTCTTATTGTACTTTGCCTAGCCTGACTGGGTAATACAGGATTTTCCTTCGAGCTTCCTTCGCTACGTCAACACTTGCAAGTCGAACTGACTTGGGTTCCGAAAATGTCGCAGTTCTCGCTGAGTTTGTTGGATAACGTCGCAACTCTTCCACTGCAAGATAGACCCGATGTTCACAATTCACAAAAATCCATTTGTGGAAAACATGGGGCACCCAAATCTCAGGTTGGTTGTTGGTACTCAATTATCCATCAGGTGGGCTGTTAGCTTGACTGCAAGCTTAGCGGTATGAAAAAAAGTATGAATCTAATGTTCAGGTTATTTTATTGGAATAAAGACACTAGTATTTTAAGTATAATACAACAAAAATACGCACAAAAAAGTAAAAAAAAGTAAGTAGTTCCTTGGTCAGCATTAAGCAGAATTACTTTTAAACTTGACCTTTTACGGTAGTTCGTTCCATATTTTGTGTACTGATAATATCCAATCGTAATAAACTTTCCTTAACCTTACTTTCCTTCCATGTTCTGTGGCCGCGTGGGATATCTTGTAGGTACAAATATCACATTGTCATAGATGTTTTTTTTGGGGAATGCTGCTAGTCTTTTGGGCACAATGCCACGGAGGCCTTACTTAGGTTTTTGTTTAGATAGTAATAACCTAAATATATAGGTAGATATGTAATAATTATGTTTCACTTTAATTTTTAACAATAAATGTATTCTACTCAATAAAAAAAACTTTAACAACAGCTAATCAATTTGATAGTATTACCGTATAATAGCCCAGCTAACTGAGTGTTCTGTAAACGATTACTGCAGTAAGATCTTTTGCTATGGTGGGCCCTCGGATGGGTGATTACTTTGTGAAATAACAGATGATAGCTTCGGAAGGCACGTAACACCGCACCGCCATAATTTCTTAGTTGCTGTTTAAAACCTCTGGAATTATAAGCTAATCCGATTTGTAATTTGTATGTGAAGTAAGCCACACAGATATCAACCACTTACTTTGGGCGTTTATACGTAACAACGGTGCGTGCAACCCGCTACCAATAAATCACAACCGCAATCTGCCTTCAATGTCAAACCTATAAACCAGCATAGGCACCCTAGACGGCCTCCACTCGACACTCCCGAGTTCAACAGTGATATAAAAAACTGACCTTAGTTAAAAGTTAGTTTATAACGCTTACTCGGAAAAGAAAATTATAGATGTAGTAGGTATATTTCAATATAAGGAAAACAATCAAAGTAAGTTTTTTTTATACCACTAAGGTAGCAGACAAACATACGGCTCACCAGAACGACTGGTGGTCACCGCAGCCTATGAACGTTTGCAAGGGCGCCACACACGCGCTTCTGATCCTGTAAAAATTTTCTTAGACCCCTTTTGAAGAACCCCATACTGTAGGCCTACCACCACTGTTAACTTCTATCACGTTGGTTCACGCCTAATTAACACCTATTCAATTATAGTACCTAGTATCATACAAGAATTTATTTTTTAACTTATTTAAATAATCTGCAGAAAAACAGTTTCAACAATTCGTACTTTTAGGGAAGTAATTTTACTTACTGAAAAAAGAAATAGTTCTACACTTGACCGATTTTTTGTATAAAAATTCTTGAGGCAAGTGCTATATTATAAGCAATACAGCACAGTACTTACACTTAGCTATAACGTGTGAAATGTATTTAAGTGCTTTTCTAGATTCGGCGACACATTCATCATGTTGAGTGGGGTTGCTACCTACACATAAGTACAGATCAATGGGTTAAAAGTTTTGAAGTGACTATTATCCTAATGAATTCACAAGTATTTTTTTAGTATTACGTACCTACCTAAAGGGTAATTAAAAGACCCTATTTTTGAAGTCGTTGTCCGTGTATGTCTGTCTTGTATCCCAGGAACCGCTTTAGCTAGACAGCTGAAATTTTCACCGATGGTGTATTTTTGTTGTGCTATAACAATTATACCTACTTATATCCGACCCCGTGTGGTGACGGTAAAGAGTATAGAATGTCGCCACCACAATACATTTCGAGGGTGTCGTAAGAGGCGACTAAGGGAACATTTTCGTTAAACTATCCATTGCGTAGAGAAGGAAACATGACAATCGTTAAGCTTAGTTAAAGGTCTTATGGGCAACTTGAAAATGTTCCATTATGGGTCGTCACGGCCTGTGCCAGTCCATTTTAACACGGCAACAGGCTCACCACCAAAACGTGGGACATAAGTATTAAGTAGGGTGAAATGTAGGCGTAAACCATGCCTCTGCCTACGCCTTCGAGGATAAAGGCGTGGCTATATGTGTGTAAGTACTAGAATCAGGAAAAATATATTTAAGGGGGCTCCCAAATAACAAACGTGATTATTAGCCGTTTTTGGTAAGTAAGTAAGTAAACATGCGATTTTTAAAAATAAATTCGTAGGTACAACATCGGGCTGAGTATTTCTAAACTATTAAGGCTGGTTAAGGCTAGTCAAAATTGAGTGTCACACGGACCATCAGTGCGGACCGCTCCGCGTAGGCCAATCTGTATTAAGCATAAGGAGCGTTTTAGAGTAATGCGGGTCCGTACGGACGGCCGCCCGCGCCTATGGCTCCACAGCCATCCGCAAGGCGCGTCCGCGCCGCGGGCTATCCGCGCGGACCGCTGCTCGCGCGCCTCTTCTTCTTATTGAGCGTTTTAGTATCGTGCAAAGCGCACGCGTCAGCAAAGTACAGTCATGGCGAGTATAGTCATGTAATAAAGGGCTATAACTAATAATAATACCCGCCACATTGGATGCATTGCGCGCTTCTGTACACCGCGGTGGTCAGGACGTTACTAAAACCAAAACGCCATACGCGGACGATCAGCGCGGATCACGTACGCACGGAGTGATCCGTACTGACGGTCCGTGTGGCACTAAATCCAGCCTAAAACTTTTCGCTTGCACCTATTATGGGTTATTTTAAATAAACTGATCATTAAATAGTGTAGGAAACGTCCATTGGCTACGACGGTGACTACTTTTCATCCGGTGGGCCGTCCACTTGTCTGTCACTTTAGTAGTATTTTTTTTACTTTGAATATAAATCAAAGGTAGGTAGCTATCCCAGTGGTTGGCTGACAGAGAATGCCTTGAACACAGATATCAAAAAAAGGAGATGGTGCTGTTGAGTAAGTAAGTGCATGAAAACCGGGTTTCGTTAGCTGAACCCCACTCCGTGCTCAACGCAATCAACCCGATCAATCATCGGAATAGTAAAAACCAATCACACCTCAGCTCCGCTGCTGCAAACAAAATCATTGGGCAAAAAAAGTCGGTTTCTCTGCCAATGAAATAGCTCTAGTGATGGGGCAATATTTTAAGAAATGGTAGATACAGTATCGATAGTTGTATACAGTTTTTTAGTTTGTATACAGTTTGATAGTTGTATACAGCTTTTTATATACTTTTTTCTGATTTCTGTGGCCTTGAAACTCTTTAAAACTGCTTTGTGAATAGAGTAAAAAAATACATACAGTTTCAAAATATTATTGCATTATGATGGAAATTACACTCGTCGTTATGCGCTGAAACGTGTAGACGTCGTCGTAGGTGATAAGATGTCAAGGTCGGCGTGAAATAAATTATCCCCTGTGTAAGTAATTATAATATATTGTCAAGAACAAACCAAAGGATAACTATGATTTAGCTAGAACATTCGCCGCAGTGCTTACATGTAGGGCACAGATAGTAGGTAGTTACCTATCATTATAGATGATTAAAGAAATGCAGAAACTTTATAATTATACTACTCAAACAAACAGTTTATGATCATCATGAGGATGGCCACATGTCATATTGCTCCGACAAAATGATGTACCTACTTATAGGAAATACATTTTGTAAACAAGATTCATCTCACCTTTGAAATTCGTTCGTTGAAACAACCAATATAACTTTATCTTAGTTAGGCTGTCGCGAACAATAGCTATGTACACTCGTTGTATCATTGTAATCACAACGGGTTTATTTATTTCTAATTATTTATGTAATTTAATTATTCCATACAATATTTTACATGTTTTCGTAAAATATAATTATGCCTTGACTAATTTTATTTAGAATTCGAACTCGTATAGATGGAGGTTTAGTAATTGCTCATAATGTATGTGTCTATGATCTATTAAACCCCATTGTTAATGTTCACGTATCTCGTTATGTGATAAGTTCGTTAATTTGTTGCCTTTTGAGAAATATTTAAGTATGTTAATTAGTTGTCTAGTTAAAATGGTACTTATGCAAATACTGACTTAATTTGGGGTGCCTGTTGTTTATTTATTACTTGGAAATGAGTTCTTGAGTTGCAATTACGTTCGTATGAAATCCTAGCTGAGGCCCGCGGCTCCGCGTGCGGAGATGTCAGTAATTGCGACCAAAACATGCTAAAAGGCATCCGCTCTCATAAATCGTCGCTGCGCTTGCAAAAGTCGCTATGTGATTTTTTTCGAATTTTGGATTTTGATGCCATTTAGATCTTTATGTCAAGGCGCACAAAGTGCAAAAACCGAAATTTTAAAAAACCTAATATTTCCGGAGTTTCGAAAAATAGCTATGTGAAATCAATACTTTTTTGCGCCCTCAAAATAATTATGTGCTTCAAATCACATAGCTAAAAAGTTCACCTTGACAAAAATAAAGTCAATTGCGCGGAATTGCGCCTGCTATGTGTTTACGGGCACATAGCGATATTGGTGTACAATATTTGCCCTGAAACATCGCGCATTGCAAAAATCAAGTGTCACATAGCTATCTTTTTCTATGAAATTTGGCAGCCGTTTTGGATATTTATGTCAGCGATCCGTTCAGGAATGTATTAAAATAATAAGGCTGCTTTGGAGCTAGAATATTTCAGTAAAGTGCAAAAAGATTATTAGTTTTTATATTTAGCTCGCCAAATTGACGTCGCCACCAGCCTGATGGAAAGCCGCGGCGCATCTAGCGATTGGGGGCCACTTCTGACAGTGGTCCTCAAGTTGGCGGCCTTGTGATGTGCCTCTTCACGCTCCTCTTGAAGAACCCGGGATTGTAAGATGAGGGAAACACGTGTGCGGGCAGGTCGACAGAGGAACGATCTTTTGAAACGCTCCATTCTGACGAAAATTCTTTCCACTGTGTATTAGTGGCACCTCTGCCCAGCACACGTGGTTCGGGATCGGAAACGAGAGGGTGGGATCAGGTTGAAGAGCTCTTCAGAACATTCACCGTTATACATTCGGTAGAAGGCAGCGAGGGACGCTATGGTTCTTCGCTGCGCTAACGGTTCGAGGCCTCCCGTCACCTCAGGACAATCAATTATTCGGATAGCACGTCTCTGCATAGCGTCAAGTGCGTCTAGTAAGTACCTCGCGGAGCATCCCAAAGGTGAGAACAGTATTCGACGCAGAGGCGAATCTGCGTCATCTCTGATGTGGCGTAAAATACCGTCTCACCTTATTCAGGATTCCTAATTTTCGCGAGGCCAGCCCAATATAGCTCTCTATGTAGTTTTTGTGATTGAGCTCACGCCGGACGTCTATACCGAGGATCTCCAGGTTGTCCTTTAGTGGAACCGTAATGCTCTGAAGAGAGGGTAGGGGTAGAAATAGGGACTTGACCAGGTTGTCCGAACCCCATTGGGCAATGCAGTCCAGGTCCCGGTCGAGATCCGCCACGAGTTGTCATCTCTTCCCCTCCACGTCGCCTCGCTTCTCCACTGGACGGCCAGAATAGCTGCCATGCAGAGTACTAATATCATCCGCATAACAATGAATGCACCCAAGGGACAGCATGTCATTGATATGCAGAAGAAAGAGAGTTACTCATTCCTTTCCAGCCATTATTTTTTTGTATCACACAAATATTTGAGTCTAATCGAGAATCAACCTCCTTACGGGATCTTAGCACAACAGTCGCATACATTTACAGACAAGTATCTAAAACTATTAGTATTATAGGTGGTACGCAGTACGTACATTTGCGTACCTACCAGGTTTCTTAAATAAATTGTAAGGTTTTTTGGTTGCTGTAAAGGAGTTGGTAGAGGTAAATAATTGGGACAGCACGCCTTTTCGTAGTGTCCTTCCAGGCTGTATGTAGCCAAGGATTTTGGTGCACTCTCGTAAGGAAATCCCAGGCACCCTCACCAGCCGTGGTCGCCAAGCTGCGGCGACCTTTCGCCACGGTTGTCGTAGAAACCATGTCTTACTAGACTGGAAGTATCTCGTGGCAGGTCTGGATGTGGATCTCTCGCTGGAGACCATAGTACGAGCCATGAACCCTAGCGGGAGTAAGTGGGACTGCGCTGCCTGTTTCTGCAAGCAGGTCATGCTCGCGAAAGAGTTTGGAGAGGTTTGGGAACGAGAGAGAACTCTCCCACCCGAGTTCCACAGTCGACGGGGTTGCCGCCGACATATCTTCGCCCAAGATTATCAGCCTCCATGACTGAGGTCCTGAGGACGGTAAGGGGGCTACCCACTGTCCTTACTGAAGTAGGCCGCCGACTTTATAGATGTCAGCGTGACGAAGGGATTCACGCACGCCCCCCCTAAGAAGCGGGATAGCACCCAAAAAGCCCCCAAAGACGCGTGATAGCACCTGACCCCCCCCCCCCCCTAGGTGAGGCTGCAGTGGTAGCCGTAGGTCTGTTGGGAGTCCTGGGGTATCTTTCCGTGGGCTTACCCGGGGTTCCTAACCGTAGACTGTTCTACAGGATACGTGAGGTTTTTTAGTCGGTAAAAGTCTGGCATAGCGTTTATGAGGATTTTCCCTCACGTTCAAAAAAAAAGGAAAGGGTAGTAGCCAGCCCAGAGTGATGGAGATCGTTCTGGGATCTCCGGCGACCAGTGCTTCTGCTGCGGTACGGGAGAGAACTGTTGCTCTCCCGATCCTTCCTCGGCGCCTTTATTGCGTACAACACATCCTCACACATGAAGGCAGCAGAGTTTTATGGCAGAGAACACCATGTTTGCCATAGTTTCTTAACAAAATTTGATATTATTTTCAATTGACACCTTTTATTAAATAGCTATGTGTAATTAAACAACGTGAATTATGTTTTATTTGTTCCCGCTATGTGCTCAACAACACATGGCGATATTTGTGACCCAAACAATTTTAGCTATGTGTCAGATCCACAATATTAATTTTTTGGTATTTTCGTTTTAAACGTTATCTTTCTAAAAGTCATTTTCCACAACGTAAATATAATATTTACATTATAAAAAAATTACGTACTTTCTCCATCACAATTATATTTCGAGTAAATCGGTTTTTACTTCCTCCTGAAAAGTAGGTTATAATTACATAGCGACTTTTGCAAGCGCAGCGACGAAATGCTAACTCAGGGACGTGACCATTGGACTCCGCTAGAAGCACTAGCTCGGCATTGTGAAACGGCCTCTGCACATCATTGCCCCCATCAATAAAGTCGGAATAGACTCTTCTCTATGTGAGAGCTGTAGCTGTCGTGATGAGTGATGCTTGGAAGCATAGTCGGCGATGGTGAAAACATTAAGGCGAATGGTTGCTGTTAAGAAATATCGGCTTTATTTCCAAATCGATCCTCGATTGAAAGAGTAAAAAAGGAAAGACTTTTCTTGAGAGCAGTGCATTTGTGTCTTTCATAGGTGTTAGAAAGGTATTGGAAGTTCAACAGTCACTTCTAAGAATACTGAAATATGCCAAGGGCTTGTCACCAACTCATCACCAAAGACCCGTCATTTTATCACCATCATCGTCGTTGTAGTATAAATCTGACAGTTACTATACTAGAGAACTTTTAAATGAAGTGTTTACGTAAACTGGGGTTTTAACAATGAATCGCTTAACATAATTAACACATCATTTATCACACACAACTAGCTTTGTAGTTAAACGCTACAAACAGGCTTGTCTTTAGAAGTACTCTGAGTAAATAGGTTCAATTATTAAGAGGTTTCGTTATACATATTCATTTATTCAATGTTTAGGTTTAGGTAGGTATAAATTTTACAGGTACCTACTAAATACTACATAAGTATAACTCTTTTTTTTATTCTTAACAATGCGTTCCGGGCAGAGATGCTACTGGCATACTAACATGGAAAGTAGCATCACCAGAACCAAGCGATTTAGATCAGTCACGGTAGTTCCCCATCAGGCCAGGGTCATTTTGGGAGGCTAATTCAAAAGAGTCTAGATTATATTCTTTACAAGTGGTTTGGGTTACTTTTAGAGCAACTTATAGAGCAAGACAGTTTTAATTCTTGAATTGTGAAGTCCTTAAAGTTGGATTGTGTTAACCTTTAGAAGACCGTTGCTATAATAATAATATATTTCTATAGCTACGGTCAGCCACAGAAGAGCCTGACAGTAGTTATAGAAATAGCTCTTGCCTTCAAATTATTCCTGTCCGAACTTCGTATTACAAATGCATGCACCGTGGAGTCAAAGCTACAACAATATACTGTTGGAAATAATAGTAAAATATAATTAAATGCTAGCTAAAGTACAATCAAAACGATTTATTAAAATAAGAATTAGCGTAGATAAGCATCTTTTATATGTTTAGTTGAAAGAAACGTACGTTTTTTTATACGTTGATAGGCATCTATCCATAATTCCTATAATAAAGATTTGTGTTAAAGTATTTTAGGTGTAAGTACTTTACATGCCTGTAAGTAAGATTGTGTTTAAAAAGAGCACAAAATGTTACTTTTGTATCAGATATAAGGCCTGCATTTACGTTACTTATCAAATATACTTCCCTAAGGTTCTAGGTTCTGCTCCACTGAAGGGTCCGTGATATACGCTATTTCACTCCTTTACCACGAAGGCTCTACAAAAGATATCGATCCACTGAACGAATAATTAACCTTAGTCGGTCAATTGATGTTAATTGAGTTCTAATAATTAGTACTTTTAATAAATTTTCAAGGCCATCGTGTTAAATGACTTTTAAAAGTCCGTAAATATTATTACTAACAATATTTCCGTAATATTACTTTTTATTACCTTGCCCTGTTCGTAACCCAAAAACTAAAATTAATTCACGAAAGTTCGTCCGCTTGTTGGTATTTGAATAAACTATTTGGCAAACCTGTGTAAATAAGCGCCTCGTTGGTTTAGAGGCCATAATGTGCGACTGTGAATCACGAGGCCGTGGGTTCGACTTCCACCAGAGTATTACTATTTAAAAGTATACAAGCTGGATATTCCTAGCTTAATTTCAGATCATCTAACGTTGCTTGAAAATGCCCGTGAATATTTATTTATTTTATTATTTAAATGTGATGTGGTGTGGAATGGGTTTGGCCTGATGGAACAGGTGTGTTTTGGAGTAGCAGCAGGAAGAGATTGAATAGGACAGGCGCAAGACATGTCCACATTGTGATAATAAGACAGAGGTCTAGCAGTAAATTAGCGTAGTCTCATTTGAAATAGGTACCTATTTGATACAAATCCGAGTGTTCTGAAGGGCTCTTCAATCTGACCCCGCCATCTCCTTTCCGATCTCGAACAACGCGTGCCGGGCAGAGGTGCCCAGTGCCCACATACAAAGTAGAGAGAATCTTCGCCAGAACTAAACGTTTCTAAAGATCGTTCCTCTATCGAACTATAAAATCCTTGAAAGACCTGCCCGCACACGTGTTTCCCTCATCTTACAATCCCGGGTTTTTCAAGCCGAGCGTGAAGAGGAACCTAGCAGGGCCGGTCAGAAGTCTTACGGACTGTGAGAGTGGCCCCCAATCGCTAGATGCGCCACAACTTTCCATCAGGCTGGCGACGTCAATTTGGCGAGCTAAACATAAGAAATAAAATCCGACGACATACAATACACATCTCGGTCTAAGGAAACTCTTGTACTGTTTATCCGATTGAGCTAAAAGTCTTCATAGGTACTTTCAATTTCGAGACAATACTGAAAGTGAAATCTATCTAGTGATTCGAACTGCTGTTATCATCTTCATCTGAGAGATATCTTCATGGGTTGGACTCTTCGTCATTTGAAAGACTATAAAACCAAATTTAAAGTCCTGGTAGGTGCCATCTACCAGAACCATGAATTTGGTTTTATAGTCTTTTGATTTATCTTCGCAGGAGAATACTATTACTACGGTATCTCCTTCTATGCATCTTGCTTTGTATAAATACGATGACAATTAACTCAGTAATCTGGCAGCTTAATTTCTTTTAAAATAAATAAAAAGTCTTTATTACTACTATACACATTAATTATACAATTTTTTTTTTAAATAAAGAAAATTTTATGTAGAAGTTGCCTCTGCGGCATAGGCCTCCCCTAAATTTCTCCATTCCCCTCTTTCTGTTTTTTTTTTAAACATAGATATAACTATAAGACAGGTGGTAAAAATAACTTCAGTCATCATCGTAGTCTCTATCTAGAGTTCTAGAAGTTGGCTCGTCCGGGCCATCGTCCGGGCACACGCAGAGAGTTCAAAACGTATAATGATCGAAACACCTCTCGACGCCTCTCCTTTCTGCGCTGCTTGTAAAAACCTGCTAGGGATTCTTTGAAAAACCTCACACATTTTGCGAAAAATCGTGTAAATAAGCTTAATTAATAGTACGCGGAAGGAAGCCCTTATCAGACCTTATTGTGTATGAATGCTCCGGACGTTATTTGAGAGTGAACAGCCTTGTGGCGAGTTGTGCAGTGAGGCAAGTAGTTAGGCTATGCCTTGTTGAGCACTGGCTACGATATTTCACGTCAATAATGATTTCAAGACTAAGGATCACAATATGTTTTAGTTATGGACAAATTAGTCTGAAATAAGGAATTTTATTATCTATCTTCTATATCTATAAAAATCAATGCCACTTTTCGTTGTAATTTTATAACTCGAGATCGGGCTCACCTATCCAAACCAAATGTTTAGGCTTTGTTCGGACTATTTAGTAGATGGTTTATGTGAAGTTTGCACAAAATCGGTCGAGCGGTTCTTGATTTATCACGCAAACGAAGTTGCGCGGGTCAGCTAGTTTAATCTATATATATAAAAATGTTGTGTGCGTTTAAGTATCTATTAAAAACTCAAAATTTACTGAATCGACTGAGCTCAAAATTGGACACGAT
This sequence comes from Miltochrista miniata, assembly GCA_933228765.1. NCBI lineage: Eukaryota > Metazoa > Arthropoda > Insecta > Lepidoptera > Erebidae > Miltochrista > Miltochrista miniata. Next base: position 25,972,884 of record OW121747.1, read on the forward strand.
ATAAAATAGGATTCAGAGATGGTTTTAGGCTACTTTATACACTTTTATCATAACAGCAATAAGAATGAAACAGCTTTAAAAAGTGATTTTACCAATAGATGGCGCTGGTCGCTTTTTTTTAAAATTATATTCTGCCAGCTTCAGAACAAAATATTATAAACAACCTATTTAGAAGGTACCTTATTGATGTTTTTTAAGAGAAGTTTGATTGCGGCCTCCTTGCATTCAGAATAATTAAAGAGAGTACTTCCTAATAAACAGGGTCAGATATGTTTTGCATGTTATTTTTGAACTTTTTGGACATTCGGAATTTTGGAGTTTTGGACTTTAAACTTTTGGAATTTTGGAGTTTTGGAGTTATGGAGTTTTGGACTTTTGGACTTTTAGAATATTAGACTTTTAGAATATTAGAATTTTGGAGTTTTGGAGTTATGGACTTTTGGGCTTTTAGAATATTAGACTTTTAGAGTTTGGAGTTTTGGAGTTTTGGAGTTTTGGAGTTTTGGAGTTTTGGACTTTTGGACTTTTGTACTTTTGTACTTTTGGACTATTGTACTTTCGAACTTTGTACTTTTGGACTTTTGGAGTTTTGGGCTTTTGACCTTTTGGACCTTTGGAGTTGGAGTTGTAGAGTTGGACTTTGGACTCTTGGAGCTTTGAACTTTTGGACTTTGGACTTTTGGACTTTTATACTTATGTAGTTTTGGACTTTTGGAATTTAGGAGTTTTGGACTTTAGACTTTTGGAATTTTGGAGTTTTGGAGTTATGGAGTTTTGGACTTTTGGACTTTTAAAATATTAGACTTTTAGAATATTAGAATTTTGGAGTTTTGGAGTTATGGACTTTTGGGCTTTTAGAATATTAGACTTTTAGACTTTGGAGTTTTAGAGTTTTGGAGTTTTGGACTTCGGACTTTGGACTTTTGTACTTTTGGACTATTGTACTTTCGAACTTTGTACTTTTGGACTTTTGGAGTTTTGGGCTTTTGACCTTTTGGACCTTTGGAGTTGGAGTTGTAGAGTTGGACTTTGGAGTCTTTGGAGTTTTGGAGTTTTGAAGTTTTGGAGTTGTGGAGTTTTGGAGTTTTGGACTTTGGAGTTTTGGATTTTGGGCTTTTATACTTTTGGACTTTTGGAATTTTGGAGTTTTGGAGTTTTGTACTCTTAGAATTTTAGACTTTGTAGTTTTGGACTTTTGGACTTTTTGACTTTGGACTTTTGAACTTTTGAACTTTTGGACTTTTGAACTACTAACTCCTATATTATATTTCATGATATTTCTTTCGAAAAATAAGGTCATGAAGAAGTTTCACTTCTTACGTGTGTACAATAGTACAGACACACATTTTTTTTTTAAATGTACCCATCATTTAGTTTGTTACTCATTTCTCATAGGTACATAAAACCACCATAAAAAAGTCACAGCGAAGCGTGGCAGGGTACCGCTAGTATATTATAGAGGCGACCACTTCACGGCGATGAAGAAAGTTCTTACGTTGTAGGATTTTATCATACAACTGATGGGCCGCGGCCCGCCAGGCGTGATCGATCGGTCGGAAAGGGGGGATCGGAGAAATTTCTTCACCCGTTCGCGATAATTTTACGTGGTGTCTCTCGGAGAGAATCCATTAAAGCCTTTCGAGTCGAATTGGACTGAAATTGTAACACTATAGATTTATGTAATAAGCATAAAAATATGTAGGTACATAGTATCATACTTACATAAAACTTCTTTTTTTTAGGGTTCCGTACCTACCTCAAAGGAACAAACGGAACCCTTATAGGATCACTTTGTTGTCCTTCCGTTCATCCGTCTGTCTGTCAAGACCCTTTATCTCGTAAACGCGCAAAGGTATCAAGAAATTAGCATCACATATTAAGTTCTATGGTCCCTTGAAGTTCTAAGTTAACGCAAAAAACGTTACGGCCGCTTATGTCGTCAAAAACTTGTATTTCAACCAGGGTTCGAAAAAATCCGATTTTTTTGATATACCTATATCCGATTTTTTGAGATAAATCGATTTTTATCCAGGCTAAGAAAAATAAGCGAATTTCGTTCTGTCTGGGGATTAAACTCTTAAAAATATGAAAAGAATTTGTAAAATAATATAAGAGGTGTCAAATTGACAAGATTATGTATACTAATATTATTAAGGGGAGTGGTTGACAAAGTTTGCGAAAAAGAGGTGCAAATAAAGACGTTCTTCTCGGTATTAGTATACGAAAAATGCCAGCCAAAAGTAGATTTGAAATCTACAAGATGTGTTCCAGAAAATGGTTTCATCAGAAATTGTGTATTTATTATAAATAACTAGTAAAACATCACTGAAGTAGCTCATATTTTTTTAGAAGAAGTCGTTGTATGACATCTATTTATTAATGAATGATAATAAAATTTATATCAGAGACTAAAGAAAACATAGACCTCTAAAATGGTTTTCTTCAATTTTGAATTAGTATAAGTTTTAACTAATTATAACCAATAATGTATTCAAAGAATACATCACATTGCTTGCTTCCCCGCGCTCGCCCGAAAATCTAGTGCGGGGGGAGTCGTGTTGCTAGACGGACGTGTGTCGCTCTGGTCTGCAAAATATTCTCGTAAAATGTTATATTTTCATTCATGTACAGATTAATGCGTGTAACAGAGCCAGAGCCCGAGTTACACAATGCATACTGCATTACATGAGAATATAATGCATTTCAACTTATTTTTCGTATTGTTTTATTAAATTACTTCGAAAGGTAATCATGCTTATATTGTAAGCATTACTTAATCATTTCAATATAAATAAATGAAGAAATATTTGTGGACATTCGCACACAACTTAAGCTATTATAACCTTGTGCTAAGGGATATAGACAACTGATGAAAATACTTATATTATAGTTATTATTAACACACTGCTTTTTTGAGTCACTGCTCTCAACCTAAGCTGAAAGAATTGACTCTTTTAGCTTATTGCGTCTTGTGGGTCGCCACAAGTAGGCACCATCTACCGGCAAATTGGTTAAGGAATAAAAGTGAATAAAGTGAGTGCTCGCCGAGTTTCTTGCTAGTCTATATCTATACATAATAATAAAACTGTTGAGGGTCGAGAGTCTGAATATGGAAGCTATTTAAAAAAAAAGAACGCGTTCTCTAATCGATACCTACTTAAGCCAAAATGAAATTTAAAATTTTCATGTCCGTCTGTATTCCGAATACGTATCACGCCGAAACTACTGATTTGAATGAAAATTGATCCGAGGAAGTTCAGGAGTTAGAGACATCTCAACTTCTCTAAACCTAGAATTGAAGAGTTCCTTTGAATGTGAGAATAAATCTAAACCTGCGTGTTGCTTTGTCATTTTTTTCATTCAAATCGATTCTGTAGTTTCTACGTGATACTTATTCGGGATACAGACAGACATGAAAATTTTAAGTTGCATTTTCGGCTTCAGAGGCATATTATTATGTCCCCACATTTGTCCCACGTAATAGGAGGTGAGCCGTATTGCCGTGTTGAGATAGACAGGCGCAGGTTGTGACTGCCTGCTCTTAAAATTGTTCAAGCTGCCAGAAAGACCTTCAACTTGGCTTAACGACTGCCATTTTACGGGCAACCAGGCCTAACGGCTTAACGTGCCTTCCGAAGCACGGAAACGCTTAAATAACTGTCACAAAGTGGTCACATGGATAGTCACCTATCCAAGGACTGGCCATAGTGAAAGTTACTTACTACAGTAATCGTTTCCAAAACACCGAGTCCGCAATGCCACGAACGCTTCTTATTTATACATATCTAGCTGACCCTCGCAACTGCGTTTACGACGCTTACGTACGTACATATTTTTGTTGGTTTGTAATAATAAAATGAAATGAAATTTTGTTTCTCAAAAGGAATAAAAATTTCAAGCGGGTGGAAGACCCCTTTTGTCTGGATTTATAATAATTTAAGTACAAAACAATGAATATATGAACATTCGTCAAATTTGTAAATTCGTCACATTCAATTTACGTAATAATTAATCACGTTTTTTGTAGTGTATTTTATATGCAAAATTGAAATACAAACGTTTGTTTTTTAATTTACTTTTAGCCTCTTGCTATAAAATAGATCGCAGGGGGGCTTATGGCGAGACTTTGTCTGTAAACTACGTCACTAGGTAATCTGTTCAAAGTTTGAACTAAAACAGAAATGACAACGTCAATCGGATTGAACTTTCACAATAAATGTTTTAGAGAGGGGCAGTCGGGTGAGACTTTCTTGTTTATTTGGTGAAGCCAGGAACGCATTTCCGCTACTATTTTTTCTTCTTCTTCCGTGGTTCTTTTACTCTGATGTCTCTGTAGTTGCGCTACTCTATGTTGGCGAGTCATATCGCCCATATGCTCAAGGTCGTTAGCCCTGGGTATGGCCTTAAGAAGGAAAGATTTGATTATTTGTTTGTTTGCATCGAATGGCTCCGAAACTAATGGACCGATTTGAAAAATTCTTTCACTGTTGGGAAGCTACACTCTTCCCGGTGAACATTGGCTATAATTTTATTCCCGTATTCTTCCGGGAACGGGAACTAAGCGGGCGAAACCGCGTGACGTCCGCTAGTACTTAATAATATTATAATGATCATTTAATTCAGAATTTAAAAACCGGCTGAGTGCGAGTTTGACTTGCGCACTGAGGGTTCTGTATTGAGAAGCGGTAAAAAATCACGTTTGTTGTATGCCCCCTCCCCCCCCCCCCTAATTATTATTCTTTTTCTAATTATTTTAACAGTATCATCCGTGACAATGTCAGGTAATTTCTCTAGCTCTCTGTGTCTCATTTTTAGGGTTTCGTAGCCAAATGGCAAAAACGGAACCCTTATAGATTCGTCATGTCTGTCTGTCTGCCTGTCCGTCTGTCTGTCCGTCCGTGTATCACAGCCACTTTTCTCCGAAACTATAAGGTCTATGCTATTGAAACTTGGTATTATAACTAGATGTATTCTGTAAACCGCATTAAGATTCCTATATAAAACTAGAAAAAAAGCAGTAAATTTTGGGGGTCCCCATACTCAGAACTGAAACTCAAATAATTTTTTCTATCAAATCCATACGTGTGGGAAAATGCTATTGAGGTTCCTAAAATCGTTTTTTTCTAAAGTGAATAGTTTGCGCAAGAGACACTTCCAAAGTGAAAAAATGTGTGTGTGTCCCCCTCTAACTTCTAAACTAAGAGAATGATAAATCTAAAAAAAATATATGATGTACATTGCCGTAAAAACTACCAACGAAAATTTGTTTGAACGAGATAGAGCTGGTAGTTCTTTTTTTAATACGTCATAAACCGCAATTTTCGGTTAGAAAAATCACTACCACTGTGAACGTGTTAAAACATCAATCAAAGTTACAACGAACTATAAGAACTTTTATATTATGTTACTTGCTGCTACGAAACCCTTCATGGGCGAGTCCAACTCGCACTTGGCCGGCTTTTACCCTTTGGTTACGGGGCCCTAATAAATGAGAAAGATTTTTTAATGATCACTTACACAAATAATAACTTGTAAGAACCTACTTATAAATCAAATAATTTTAATAATCTGTCCCATGAATCCGTATCTTTTTATAACCTTGTAAAATGAACCTTATTTTAGTAACGTTAAGGTTTCAATTTCAGTTAAAAGCTGACCATACTGGTATGTCAAAGGGGATTTCCCCAACTTAAAATGAGGTTGCCATTTTGGAAAACTATCTAAAATAATTCTGAATTGTACTTTTTCGCAACGTGTTGCCCGAGTAAACATTGATCTCCAATTTTTTTTTAGTTCAGAACACAGGAATAAATCCATTGATAAATATCAAGATACAAATAAATTGATATATTATATCGTGATATAAATCATGATATATATCCGCTGATATATATCGGCGAATCCTGATTTCAACACTCACAAGGGAATCAAAATTCATAGAGTAGTTCCCATTAACCTAAAATCATGGAGAGACGTACGGGACGTATGTACGGAAGAAACCCTCGGTGGGTTGAGTCCCACTCGAACTTGTTCGGTTTTTTTACGTAAGTAAAAGGACAGTCACAGACGCCATAAGCCCCTCTGCACTCTATTTTACAGAAAGGGGCTTAAATGAAAATTTTCCTGTATACCTAAAAACTTTTTTACCACCAGCTAAAAATTTACTATTACTAAACCATGATAATACGTATGATTACATTTATATGTAATCAGAAACAGATGTATCGTAATCTGTTACGGCCTTTTATTTGGAGACTAGCTGTTGCCAGCGACTTCGTACGCGTGAAAATTTTGTTAAAATGCCAATTTTATTGCTCTCTGCTTAGCCCCTTGGATATGTAGCGTGATAATATATGGCGTATTTGAAGATCGAACCCCTAGTTAATAACGGGTGTTTTTTTTAGAGGTATAGAACTTTAAGTTGGCCTAGCTGTTTTAACCGGCGGTATTTTTGTCAGCTGTAAAGTGATTTATGTTTAGTATGGTTTGGCATTTTAACATAAATAGACTGAAGCCTGAACAATGCTTCCAAATTGTGCAAATTTATTCTGAAAATCATGGTTCTGTCCGAAATGCGTATCGTGATTTTCATAAGCGAATTTTCTTTAGCGGTGCAGCTCACTTTTGGTTGAATGGATACATCAATAAACAAAACTGCCATATTTGGGGTGATGATGATCCTCAAGTGTATGTTGAGACACCGTTACATCCAGTAAAACTGACTGTGTGGTGTGCTTTATAGGCTGGTGGAATAATTGGTCCGTACTTCTTTAGAAACGATGCTGACCAGAATGTTACAGTCAATCGTGACTGCTATAGAGCGAAGATTACTGACTTTTTCGTTCATCAATTGAACAACCATGATGTGCAGGAGTAGTGGTTTCAACAAGACGGCGCAACATGTTACATAGCTCGTGCCACAATTGATTTATTGAAGGAAACGTTTGGTTACCGCATAGTTTCACGTTTTGGACACGTGGATTGGCCTCCAGAGTCGTGCGATTTTACGCCACTTGACTATTTTCTGTGGAGATATGTGAAGTCGCTCGTCTACGCCGATAAGCCCGAAACGATTGACCACTTGGAGGATAACATTCGGCGCGATATTGTCGCTATACGGCCACAAATGTTGGGAAAGTCATCGAAAATTGGACCTCTAGATTAGTATCTTATATGCCAGAAATCATATTTAAATTATAATGCCAGAAGATTTCCTTTCGAATAAAGTCATTTCCATATCAATAAAAACAATCACTTTCGTTTTATTCCATTTCAAAGTTCTATACCTCGAAAAAAACACCCTTTATTTGTGCAAAATTTGAATCAAATCTACTGATTAGTACTTTTGAAATTCTTCCGGTCAAAGCAAAGCAAACAGACAAAAAATTTTCTATCTTTATTTTCGGCTTCGGTATCTTATGTTGAACACCCAGCTAGTATTTTTTTATAAATATTTCCAATGTACAGTTTTGACTTTTCTATCATTTTATTAGGTATATGTATAGATATAGATGAAGATAAAGAGTCATCAAAAGTACGCATTGTATTGGAAACCAACAGGGTACGTCCCTAGCCCATGTTAACTGTGTACTATGTCCAGTCCACCTGGTTAGGCCACGGGCAAATTATTTTTGGGCTTCGTCTCGATCACCAGAATGTCCTATGTTGAATACCTGCGAACACGAAAGTATAAATCTATACATATAATAAAATGATTGAAAAGCCAAAACTGTACATTGGAAATATTAAGAAAAAAATACTCGCTAGGTGTTCTACTCAAGATACCGAACCCAAAAATATAGTCAGAATTTTTTTTGTCTGTTTGTCTGTTTGTCTGTTTGTCTGTTTATCTGTTTGTCTGTTTGCTTTGCTTTTTCCGGAAGGATCTCGAAAAGTACTGAACAGATTTGGTTAAAATTTTGCACAAATATTATTTAGGGGTGGGGTCTTAAAATAGGCTATATACTATCACGCTACATATTCTAGGGGCTAAGCAGAGAGCAATGAAATGTGTAAACCGGTGGATTGATTTAACTTAAACGTAGCAGGAATATTAGTAAGAGTTAGGTTGTACACTCAGACAACATATTATTGCGCTAAATATTTTAGGAGCTCGGCAGAGAACAATGAAAATCTTTTCGTATATTTTTGCAAAATAGAGAAACTACTGAATAATTTTAATTAATCTTTTACTTGAATAGCAATCTAGAGGTAGGATCTTTATATAGGCTGTATATTATCACGCTACATATCCTAGGAACTAGGCAGAGGGTAGTGAAATATGTAAGTATGTGGATTGATTAAACTAAAACGTTGCAGGAATATTAGTAAGAGATCGGTTTTACAATCCGGCTACATTATCACGCTAAATATCTTGGAGGCCCGATAGAGAAAAATTAAATCCTGTGTTTGCTATGATATCCAGACGACTGATATACATATACTTATATATTTAAAAATACATACATATTATTCATAGAAAACACCCATACTCCGATAGAAACATTTGTGGATCACACAAATAATTGGACCAACCCAGAAATCGAACCCAGGACCTCCGGCGCGGCAGGCGGTATCACTACACCGACTACGCCACAGCGGCAGTCAATGAAATTATATTTCATACTAGCTGACCCTCGCAACTTCGTTTACGTCACATATATTAGGATATGAACGGAGAGGTATTTTTTCATCAGACTCATCAATCAGCGTATGAAACTGCCCTGTTTGCTTAAACATAAAAGAGCTTAAGATTAAGTCTATTCCAAAACTTATTTATTTTCACATTCAAAGGAATCCTTGAATTCTAGGTTTGGCGAAAGTTGAGATGTCTCTAATTCCTGAACTACAAAACCTTCAACATTGAAACTTGTGTGAAATATTCCTTAGAGTATTCCCTTTATAAAACTGAAAAAAAATTGGAATCGGACCACGCATTGAAAAGTTACAACTAAAAAAGTCGTTTTGTCTTTCATCCCCTCTCCTAAAGGAACCGCGCAAAAGATCGATATCAAAAGTATCCTAGAGGCTTCCTCGGATTATAAGCTCTGATTATACCAAGTTATTCGGAATACAGACAGACAGACAGATAGACATAAAAAAATTCAATTGCATTTTTGGCTTCAGTAGACTCTCGACCCTCAACAGTTTTATTATATATGTATAGACTAGCTGACCCTCGCAGCTTCGTTTACGTCACATAAGATCTATGAAAGGAGAGGTATTTCTTTATCAGACTCATCTAGCAGCGTGTTAAACTGCCCTGTTTGCTTAATCAAAAAGAGCTTAAAGATTAATTCTATTCTAAAACAATTCAGAACTGAATTATTCTACAATAGCCGTAATCATTAAGTTTTTTTATGATTAAGCCAACACGCTAGTTTAGTTTTACCCTCACATTCAAAGGCACTCTTGAATTCTAGGTTTTGCGAAAGTTGAGATGTTTCTTATTCCTGAACTACAAAACCCTCAACATTGAAACTTGTGTGACACAATCCTTAACGTACTCCCTTAATGAAACAAAAAAAAAATGGAATCGGACCACGCGTTGAGAAGTTACAACTAATAAACCATATGTCTTTCATCCCCTCTCCCAAAGGAATCGCGCAAAATATCGCGATTAACAGTATCCCAGAACCTTCCTCGGATCATAAGCTTAGATTGTACCAAATTTCATTCAAATCGAATCAGTAGTTTCGGCGTGATACTTATTCGAGATATAGACAGACAGACAAGCAGACAGACATGAAACATTTAAATAACATTTTCGGCTTGAGGAACAAAAGGAACCCTTGAATTGTAGGTTTTGCAAAAGTTGAGATGTCTCTAATTCCTATACTACAAAACCTACCTACTACCTTTTTTAGTGATATGGAGGGAGTACTTTAGGGATCGTTATAGACAAGTTTCAATGTTGAGGGTTTTGTTGTTCAGGAATTAGAGACATCTTAACTTTCGCAAAACCTACAATTCAAGGATTCCTCTGAATGTGAGATGGATGTTTTAGAATGGACTTAGGTACTCTTTAAGCTCTTTTATGATTAAGCAAACAAGGCAGTTTTATACGCTCCCATGAGTCTGTTAAAAAATACCTGTCCTTTTATATACCTTATGTGGCGTAAACGAAGTTGCGCGGGTCGGCTAGTAAAAAAATAAATATAAATATTCACGGACATTTCACACAACACTATCTGAAGCTATCTGAAGCTAGGAACAACCTGCTTGTGTTATGGGTATCAGACCACGGATATTAATACTTACATACTTTTAAATACATACATGTTATACTCGTACATAGAAACTCCCAGACTCTTGAGACGAACATTTATGGGTCACACAAACATTTGTCTCCGGTGGGAATCGAACCCACGACCTCCAGCGCCGCAGGCGGTATCACTACCGACTGCGCCACAGAGGCAGTTGTAAGTATACATACCTAACTTACTTTACTTAACACATACATACTTAACTTACCTTCCTTAACACATAGATACATACTAAACTTACCTTACTGATCACGAAAGTATACATACTTATTTACTTATTTATTTGTTAGTTTTGTACACACAATAGAGAAAAAATTAAAATAACAAGGAAAATTGTACAAAGCACTACTTATTTCTACAGAATTCCCTTCCAGTAGGCCTGAGAGAGGAGATGTAAAGAGGAAATAAAGTAAATAAGTGTGTGCAGTGCAATACTCTTAGATTTAAGGATTGAATTCCTGATATCCTCAAGGATTTCTGGAAAAATAGTCTTTGGATAAATCAAAATCAAAGTTATGACAATAAGTAAGTAGTAAATAACTAAATTAGTATTATAACATTGACATTACCATAACCTAGGCAATATCCTTATTTCTATTTTAATAATACCTATGAAGTTCATTAGTCATTGCACTGATTTATCATTAGATACAGTCATTTTATTTATTACGCGGTCAGACTCGTTTTATGATCAAAGCTATCTCATATCAAATATGAAAGCCTATGTAATTTCAACATAATATATCATTACTTATGCAGATATATTGCATTCAACTTGATTTATTATCATCACGACCTAGAACTAAATTGTGTAGATATACCTATACAAGCACGTGTTTAGATTATGTGACCAATTTTACAGCAGTTCCTACGAATAAGGTAAATAAAGTAATTTAAGAAATAAGATTTATATATTCACTAACTTTCCAGCGCAACTTCGTTTACGTTATAGCCTAGATACCGAATACAACGCCATCTGCTGGCCTTTTTTTTGTTTAATGCGAGGGAATATCCTCATGGATGTTATGCCGTACTCCTACCGAATAAAAAACCTCACGTAACGCCCAACAGCCTATGGTTGGGAGCCCCGGGTAAGCCCTCGGAAGGATGTCCCAGGACTCCCAACAGACCTACGGCCGCACCTGCGGCCTTGCCCAGGGGGTGGTTTGGGTGCTATCCCGCGTCTTTGGGGGGTTCCGGGTGTGATCCCGCTTCTAAGGGAGGGCGTGCGTGAGTTTCTCACGTCACGCTGCCGTCATGCCGCCTGCTTCTGTAAGGACGGTGAGCCACCCTCACACCGTCCTCAGGCCCCTCACCTTCCTCAGGCCTCTCACTGTCCTCAGGCCCCTCACCGTCCTCAGACCCCTCACCGTCCTCAGGCCCCCCATCTGCTGGCCTTATTAGCGAATCTAAACCATCCAGGGCGCCACCGGAACGCATACAAAAAAAATCATTTAAATCTGTCCAGCCGTTTAGGAGGAGTTCAAGTGACATACACACGTAAAGTCGAATTATGATTGTTGGACATTCTCACACAACATCATCATTCAAAATAAGCTATAAGCTTGTGCTATGGGATCTAGACGACTAATAGACATACTTATATATTTCTAAATACATATCGATAAATTACACCCAGACACAGAACAAATCAATGACATGTACTCATCATACAAAGAGATTTGTCCTGGGTGGGAATCGAACCCACGACCTCCGAATCCGTAGTCAGGCCGTAACTACGTTAACCACTAGACCACGAGGCCAGTCATATAAAAAGCTATTATAAAGATGAGTTTATATACCTACTTGCTCTATTGCTGTGCATCAGCGTCAGAAGAAAACTGCCAGCGTCGTAATATCAACCTTTAGGCAAAAAAGAAACGAGAAATGTTCCCTTTAGCCCATCTCTATAAAATGGAGTGCAGAGGGGCTTATGGCGAGACTTTGTCTGTAGTCCGTGACTCTGTTGCATTAAACTACGTCACTAGGTCACGTAAATTTTATCTGCCTCTGTGGCGCAGTCGGTAGTGATACCGCCTGCGGTGCTGGAGGTCGTGGGTTCGATTCCCACCGGAGACAAATATTTGTGTGACCCATAAATGTTTGTCTCAAGAGACTGGGTGTTTCTATGTATAATATGTATGTATTTAAAAGTATATAAGTATTAATATCCGTGGTCTGATACCCATAACACAAGCAGGTTATTCCCAGCTTACTTTGGGATCAGATAGCGTTGTGTGAAATGTCCGTGAATATTTATTATTTGTTTAAAGTTTGAAATAAAACAAAAATGAAAACGTCACTCGGATTGAACTTTTATTTTCACAATAAACGTGTTAGAGAGGGGCAGTCTGGTCAGAACGATCTCACGGCTTTCTTGTTTACAGCTAAATATCTTCATGGATGCCCTTGCCCACGCGCACACAGTGCTTTACAATCTGCCTACGGCTGGAAGTCCCGGGTAAGAAACCAAACTTCTGATTGCGAGTGGTACCTCTTAAAAGCTTGGCTATCTTTATAAAAAGATTATTTTCTAAGATCAAAAGAAACGTAAAGTGATCAAGAGTAGTAAAATTGTATAATTACTACCTAATTATCAAAATCATTGAATTCATTGGAATCTTCTCCGCGTGAGCTGGTGACAGACAGAGGGACAGACAGCGGGGTCTCAGTAGTGGTAATAGGGTCCTGCTTTTCCCCTTTGCGTACGACGCGGTACCCTGAACATCATAAAGTACCAATGCCAATTAGATCGGATATCCGACCGTGTTTTTCTGAGGTCAAAACTTAATGAACTTGAATGAAAAACTTCATATCGTCCTAAAAGACGCTGATGATCTTTAAAAACATTGATTTTAAAACAAGTTTTTCTATGCAATAGATGGAGCTGTGAGGACCGTGAGTGAATACTAGCCAGCACGTTGGTCTTTTCCAGTTGAAACATTAGTTTATTTAAAAACCGCTGCATCAATACAATTAGAGCGTTATTCCGGTTGCATTCAAATTCAGTGCCACAGAGGTCTGTTTTATTTTTATTATATTTTCCAATTTACATTCTTACAATTTTCTTTTTGTTATAGTTCTGCCATCAGTATCTGCAAAACGCGTTTTTTTTTCATAACAGTAAGGAATTTTAGCACAGTATGTTTAAAACTTTTCATACTTGTTGGCAGTTTTTATTACTGCGCGAAAACAATAAAATCAAAGCGCGCAAGCTCTACATCGACCTCATTGATAATAACTAAGTTACTTTAGCCAATGCCCAGTGAGCAAAAATTCGCGGCGCAAACTTTTTTCTTTCAAGGTTATATTTAAATAGTTCCTGGTGTGTCGACACTAACGCCAAGTATTGCGCCAGAAAGCATGCTCTGGAACCGCGATGTTCGCTCCGAAGGCCGGCCATCATTCAGCCAATGTCCCTAGATACCTGACATCAATCACGTAGGCACAAATAGAGCTGTGCTCGCGTCTCCGCCCGCGTAATGAAGTTCTCTACCGTACGAGTTTTCCGTCATTAATATCGCATTGTTTTTGACTGATTTCGATATTTATTAATTTATATTGTGAGTGAAACTTAAAGGATAGAAATAATGAAGATGGTGAGAATCTTCGCCAGAACTGAAAGATTCAAAAGATCGTTTCTCTGTCGAATCATAAAAACCTGGAACGACCTGCCAGCGCACGTGTTTACCTCCTCTTGCAACCCTGGGTTCTTCAAGCAGAGCGTGAAGAGGTTCATCATAGGGCCACCAACTTGAAGACCATTGTCTATAGTCTTGTTATAGACTGTGAGAGTGGCTCCCAATTACTAGATGTCGTTATGGCTTTCCATCAGGCGGTGATATCACTTTGGCAAGCTAAATATATGAAAAAAAAAAACTCAATAAATGGGCTATGGAGCTATAAAAGAACTTTTGAATTCCAACCTGCAGTTTCTGATATTTATTGCCTTTATACAAACAAACTCTTTAGCAAAATGTTCTATAATAAAATAATGTCATTTATGGTTCCTGTTTACATTATTTTTATGTATAAAATTAACATAGAACAAGGATATTTTTTAAACTTTAATGCATTTTACCGCAAACAAGGCACGCTACGGCCTACGAGTACATGGTTCGTTCGTTATGCGCGAACCTTGACATTATAAATAATAAATGTATAAATAATTATTGCAATAAACGATATTATATTTGTTTTAAGATTGTAGTGTGAATTTTGAGTTATAATTCGTTCGGAATTTGTAACCTCTTTAAAATGCAAGCGCAAAAATACAAATCAACATCAGATATTTACAGAAAGTAACGTAGGTATTGTCTAAGTAATTATATTTATTAAAAGTCTTTGTAAATCGTGACTGTGTGTTTTAAAGGTTTTTTGTTAACACGTTCACTGCGTTACGGGGTTTTTTGAACCTCGTGCAGTGATGTCGTTCAGTGCGGACGGAAAAATCTAGGGTGTGCTCGTTGGTGCGGGAGCTGTATCTATGAAATTATTTAGTGTATGAGAGAGATAAATATATATTTTTCATGTACGCTGTTTGAAGAAACAGTTGCTATTTTAAAATTATACGGGGTCTTATTAACCCCGTTACGACCAGAGGGCAAAACTTATCTTCCAGTGCGATACGGGGTTCAAAAAGCCCAGTATAAATTATTGTGTTCCCGTACGGGGTCGTGAGCTCATTAGCATAAATGCTGTTATTAGCACAAGACGTAGTGTTTAATTATCGATAATGAAGCGTTAAGAGAGAGTATGAGCAGTCGACTTGCAGATAATAAAGTTAAAAAAATAAAATCATTTTGTAGGAAGTGCAATAAGGCATACTGTTTAGAGTGCTACAATTTAAAACATTGAATGCATCACATCCGAGTTGTAACCTACGTTGATCATATTTTCATTATAATATAATAATAAATAATAAACAAACTTTACAACTTTATTAGGTTTAATATTTATATACACACCTACTTAGAATATGTTTGAATTTAGTGTTACAGTGTATTGTACCTAGTAAGCTAAGCTGTATAACTCCCAGTTTACATATTTTTAATTCAAATAATTATGTACCTTTAAAATGTGTTACCTAAGTTCCTAAATAAAGTTCCTAAGCTGAAATAAATATTTTTATTCCAGAAATAAAATTTATCGTTTCTCCTATTTCCCAAAACTATAATTTTATCGATATAATTGAGTTCTGTGCGTTACGGGGCTGTACAACCCCGTATTTTATTATATCAGGTGCGGTACGGGGTTTACAAGACCCTGAATAATTTGTTTTCGTTTTATTTTCGTCAATTTTTGCCAAATCTAGTGGCGAAAAGACTATAACATAGCTCACGGGGCACTTATACACCTGTATCGCACTATGAAGGAAGCACCTCACGGGGCGCATAATATCTCGTAACGCACTCGAATTCAAGACGGCTTTTGAGCTCACGCAGTGAACGTGTTAATAATGTAAAGTTACACTTAACTACATGAATTGTAACTGAATATAAAAGTGTATGTATATAACAACATGTAGGTATTGTATTTAATGATCTGCTATTCAGACATAGAAAATAAAATGTCTTATGTATGAACCTCAAAAGTACACAGGCTACACTGGAAGACTTCACAGGTTTTTGAACTCACACCTCAATTCTATTTTGTATGTAGTTCAAGTTCAAAGGGATGCGAGAATCCCAGCGCTGGAGAGCCGTAAGACTGCGACTCGTCCAAGAGACGCTGCGAAATGTGGATCTTGACAGTTT
Organism: Miltochrista miniata; assembly: GCA_933228765.1. NCBI lineage: Eukaryota > Metazoa > Arthropoda > Insecta > Lepidoptera > Erebidae > Miltochrista > Miltochrista miniata. The sequence continues at coordinate 25,988,905 of OW121747.1, forward strand.
CCCAAGTTACAAGTTGTTATAAGTAGGACAAGTTCGGTGTGAGCAGAAGGAGTGAAGAGTAAGTACTCTGTTTGATACTATTGGCCAAGCCATAATTAATGTCACACTCACTCCGGTCACTCCGGTTGAGTAATTACCAATATAATATTATAAAGAGGAAAGATTTGTTTTTTTGTTTGTTTGTTTGTAACGAATAGGCTCCGGAACTAATGGACCGATTTGAAAAATTCTTTTACTGTTGGGAAGCTACACTCTGCGGTGAACATAGGCTATATTTTATTCCCGTATTCCCACGGGAACGGGAACTATGCGGGTGAAACCACGTGACGTCCGCTAGTTACCAATAAAACCATACGTGGTAATAAAATGTCTAGCAATAAGAAAATACATTGTTACCTTCATACCCCTGGGGCTCATTAGTTTCGACTTGTATATTACTGAAGTGCCAGACAAGCATACGGCTCAAGTGATCGAAAGTGGTTTCCATTTATGGTGGTCTGTTGATGTTAACAATATCAGAGCTGTAACACTTGCGCTGCCGACAGGAGCATGTTGGAGCTACTTACTATAATAGTGGCAATATTACTAGCAAACGGGACAAATAAATTAAAGCACCTTCCGAAGCACGGAAACGCTAGTAAACTCATGAAATGGTTGCCCTTTTCCGACTGACGAAGCGTAAGTTGCATAATGAAGTCATATTTTACAGAGTAAGGTGGCTAGCGAGACTGCAAGCGCTTCAATGCCAGTATGTAGGTAGTTTTCGAGATGATCTACTTACAAAACTTCAGGATAGACTCCAAATGGTATTTCACAAATTACTATATTTACACCACATTCACCATTATCCTCAAAGTGTTTGGTTCCAGTTTAATTTATCACTTTGGCATCAGAGCTCAGTTGTATAACTCCTTTTTTCAAATATATTGGCAACCTTGACAGTTCAAAATTACACATTAAAAGTAGGAAAAAAACTACTAAAAATAATACTTAACTGACAGCATAAAATATAAGTTGAAGCTTGAAGTAAAAAATAATGAATAAATAATAGGTCAACTATAAACAAAACTATTTTGTATAAGTATAATAAGTACATGAAACTATTAAAAATGTAAAGTTGGTTCGTCAAGTATACAACGAGCTTGGGCGTTTGGTACGAAAACGGTTACCAAAATACTAATAGTGTTACTAGTATTTGTTGAGTAGTTATTTTCTAAGTGAAGGTGATTACTTCCGTCTCTAGTTCATACATTCTTATCTTGAAAATTATACTGAAAACAGACTGTTTAGTATTATAACAAAACTCGTTCTCGGTAAACGCAAAATAACATTAAGAACTCTTTGAATGACTTAAAACGTCTAAGTAGTCATAAATTTCGAATCCTGCAATTTTCTTGGCCAGCACAGGACATTTTGCCATATTTAAAAATAGATATGTGTGTTGATATAACTTTAAATATGAATAGATTGCTATGAGGTGTCCGTTGTTCTCTAGATGGTTCCCGGCTGCCTAATGTTACGAGGGTAAGTACGCTACTATTGGTAACTCTTTGGTTAAGCTGAGCAAACTAGGTATACCGTTTGTATTTCTGTTGAGGCTAGGACGAGACATAGTTTATTCCGTAATACAGTAGTTGCTTCGGTGGTTCCGAGTATACTGTGCGTATACTATAGTACATACTCTAGCAGACTGGAAGGTCTATCGTGTACTGAGCAGTGACGTGGTATTGTGTTGACCATTGAGATAGAACATGGATGGACGGTGTCACATTAAAACCAAACGCTCAGTTTATATGTCCCAGTCTCTTACCATTATGCTATACCTACATCTACCGTGGTGCTATAAGGCAGACACGGCGCCTAAATATTATTTTTTGGAGTGTAAATAAAATAAAGATTTTTTCGATTCTTGATACTCTGGTCCTATTAACTGAGTTGGCCGACAAACATACAATCTAGCTAATGGGAAGTTTCTGGGGATATCCTCCCGGGGCTCCCAACCGTAGGCAATACTTAGGGAACTTGTTTGTTTTTAGTCGCTAAGAGTCCAGCATCCATGATGGATTTTTCACACGTTAAAAAAAGAAAATAAAAGCTAATGGGAAGAGTTTGCCGTAGTCTATGGATAGGTGTTGCCGACCCTGTTATTGTTGCAAAGTATAGGCAAATCCTGTAATTTCGTCTGTATTTCCAATCGATGTCAAAATGCTAATGAAAGACAAAATGCCCTAACTCATGGATATTCGACACAGACCCCAAACTCTGTTCAAGATTCATTCTAGTCTGGTGTAATCAGTTTAACCAGTAAATACCTATGATATCGATAAAAACGAGACCCTATTTATGAGACTTTGCAGTCGGTTTGTATGTCTGCCTTACTGTCTGTCTGTCCGTCATGAGGCTGTACCTCAAGAACCGTGATAGCTAGAGAACTGAAATTTTCACAGAAAAAAAGGACGTTTCCATTTAACAAACGTGATTTTTGATGTTTTTTGTCACGGAACCCTCTGCGCGCGAGTCCGACTCGCACTTGGCCAGTTTTTTTTTGTGTTTTTTTGTATATCAGTAAACAAACAGATAGAATGGTTACGTAGATGAGTTACATCATAGTGTTTACAGATTTGTGTCAGCGGTTTACTGGTGGTTCTCCTCTCAAGATTTTATATTGTACTTAGTCATTATAGTATAAAATATATTTATATTTTTATAAAAATAAAATAAACTTGGTTTTAATTTCAATGAATAACACGACATATAGCTAATTAATCATAAAGCAGTTTTTTTCGTATTATGTTATATCATGTAAAGTCGCATTTATTTGCACACAAAATAGTGAGTCTGTCTATTAATTTTCTGAAGTTAGAAACGTGCTAACGTTTTTAATATTAAAATTGTATTACTATTTTTATTTATTTATTGAATTTATGTACACACAAACAAGAACATGAAAAAACAATTACAGAGAGAGAAGAAAGTACAAAGGCACTACTTATTTCCATAGAAATCTCTTCTAGTAGGCCTGAGATAGGAGATGTAACCGATAAAAAATATAATTTGTGTGCAGGTTAACAATACAAAAAAAATCACGTAAACTATATATAACTATCTAATAAAAATATATACTTAAATAAATTCATAATATTGTATATAAAACATATAATAACTACATAAAAATATTAGACTCTATGATAAAGAGGAGAGGTAGTGTTCTCGTACTCTTTTCTTAAAGTAAATATGGTTTGAGACTTATGTATATCAGCCGGTAGTGAATTCCACAGCCTAACCGCATGCACAGTTAAAGAATAAGAATAGAAGTATGTCTTGTGAGACGGAAAATTAAGACGGAAAGTGAGATGTGATCTGCACGGTTTATTAGATTTATTCATAAATGTAAACCGCTCCCGTAGATATTAAGGGTATGAAGGGTTGAAAAGAATATTGTACAGAAGACACAGTATCCGAGTATTCCTCCGAAGGCGGATAGGGAGTCACCTGAGTTCTGCACGAAACTGTGAGACATGATCATACTTACGTAGATTAAAAATAAAACGAATACATAAATTTTGCAAGCGCTCAAGTTTGTTTAAAAGCTCCTCTGTAGCATCCAAGTAGCAGGAGTTCGCATAGTCCAAAATGGGTTGGATTAGGGATTGAGCTAATAAAATTTTCGTTTTCAAGGGCAGAAGACTCTGGAGGCATCTAAGCGTGTGAAAAGTAAAATGCACCTTTCTACTGACCGAATCAATGTGAGCTTTCCAAGACAAGTTTTGGTCAAATATAATGCCCAGATTTTTGACAGTACTACTGTAAGCTATAGGAAACCCGTCAAGCAGAAGAGGAGGCAAAGAAGCAGTATCTACACCACATAACATTTGCCTGCTACCGATAATCAAAGCCTGGGATTTGCTAGGATTTATTTGGATCCCAAATGAATTTGCCCAATGGTTAACAGCTTCTAAGTCACGATTCATAGCTGCAATTGCAGTCCTATATTCGTTGAGTGAAAATTGACGGTACAGCTGCAGATCGTCAGCTTAGAGATGGAAGTTTGAGGAAATAACTCGTACAGCAGAGTTGATAAAAACAGATAAAAGTAAGGGAGATAACACGCCACCTTGAGGCACGCCTGCACTGAGGTTACACCATTCTGAGTGAGATTTATTAAGGCTAACACACTGCGAGCGTCCCCGAAGATATGAGTCGAACCAAGACACAGTCTCCGCGGAGAAATTGAGGGACTTTAGAATTCCAAGGAGAACGTCAAAATCCACGGAGTTAAACGCACTACTGAAATCCAGTAGCACTAGAACCGTGAGCGATTTGCTCTCCCTGGCCCAGCGGATATCATCTGTGACCTTAAGAAGAGCCGTCACAGTACTGTGTCCAGGTCTAAAACCGGATTGGAAGGAGCTAAGAAGGTTATTCTGTGTTAGATAACTTGAGAGCTGTCGATGCACTAGATGCTCGAGGACTTTGGACAGGAAAGGAAGAATGGATATGGGTCGATATTGTGACAATGATGTAGGATTTGATACTTTGGGAATTGGGACGATAAGTGCTTTCTTCCAAACACAAGGAAAGCAACCAGAGATCAATGAAAAATTAAATATGTGAGTTAGGATAGGAATTAAGGAGGGTAGTGGGTGTGAACATTTTAGAGCTTAACTCATCGTTTCCAACAGCAGAAGAAGTTATAGATAGGAGAGACTTTTTAACCTCGACCTCTTCAACTATCTTGAAATCAAATGGAGGACATGGTGGTACCGGCAGTAGCGAGAGTTCTAGCAAGGTGCTAGACTTCGTAATAGGGTCAAGCATGATAGGTGGAATTGAGAAATGATTATTAAGAGCAAGCAAATCAACATCTTGACCATTCACTGTGAAAGACTTACCGATACCATTAGCTTTGAGAAATTTCCAAATATTGGAGGAGTCACGGGTATCAAGAGACTTGTGAAAGTGGCGACGTTTAGCATCTCTACACAGGCGAACGCAGCGATTCCGCAGAACTCTGTAGCGATTTAAATTCAAATCAGTACGATTACGTTTATACCTTCGTTTGGCCTTATCTCTTCTTCCCATCGCCTCCCTTATTTCAGTAGTGATCCATGGAGCTGGAATGGATTTTGCTCTCACTCGTCGTTTTGGCGCATGGCGATCATAAAGACCAGTCAAAATACTGTTAAAAATCGCTACTGTGACGCATCCAATTGTTCATTTATAATACTGTCGATAATCGAATCGATTTGTAAAAATATTTACATAGAATATTTTATAAAGAATTCCAGCTAATAATGAAATAAGTATCAGATATCGTACGTTAAAAGTAATTACATCACTCTATCTATTGATGAAACTGCATTAAAACTGATAAGTAGTTTGAAACATCTAAGCACAACACAGCCAAAGCGAATTAATTTTATACTATGTAAAGATCAATCGCAATCAGCTTCAGTATCGGTAACGTTGTCATAGATAGTAGGTTAACTAGTTTCTGCTGAAAAGGAATTGGAAAGCATGAGTTAAGGCAAAGCTTAATATACTATAGGTATATAGGTAGGTACCGAATGTCAGTCACAGCCGCTCATCCACTATAACTTCATTGCAAACATCCGAACATTTCTTCACAAACTATGCTGTGAAAGTAACTGAAATAAACTATTCTAGCTGTATCTACACCAGTCAAGTGCCTTATTTTTATATAGCAAATGCTGCTGAACTTAATCGACTAGCTAGTTTTACAATATGTGGAGTATCAACCGATAACCCTAGAAAAGTCGTTGATTCCACAAGTTCCAACTCTCGACCATTAAAGTGAACATTGGTTTCTGACTGTAGGTAAATTTAATATATTTAGTTTTATTATCATTCAGTTTAAGATTGTTAGTGTTAAACCAATGACTACTATATTTCACATTATAATCCTACCTTTATACCTATATTTATAATTACTGTTATTATAATTTTTATGGATTGTGTTACATGAAAAATTTGCATGCTGCATGCAGTGCTGCGGCTAAACATGCTGTACTAGTATAAAATATAAGATCTTTTGTGACCATGTTTATGAGCAAATAAATCTATTCTATTCTATTCTACCGTATGTAGGTTTTACATAAAATTTAAAGTTTGTACATAAGTTAGGTTGTTATTAATTAGGTAGGTACCTTTCTTCTACGAGTCATTTTAATACTAGTACATCTGCGAAGAGTAGACCTCGCGAGCTACCAGAAGCCAAATCAAAAAATTCTGTCAGGCACTTATTATTATGTGCCGCATATCTGTATAGGACCCAGTACGTACAGGACTTAGCTATCAGGCAGATCACACTATTGATGCTGTGGTAATCGAACAGATATAAGTAGTCTGCCTACTTTCAAACATCCATGGTCATTTCTTAAATAGTGAAGGTGTAGCCCCAGTGAAAGTTAAGCCCCTCCGCCTCACAACGATTGAAAGCCTATTCTGTGGCCTCCAAGGTCCTATCAAATAGTTGACACTCTTTTTTATTGACGTGAGGGAAAATCCTACCGACAAAAAAACCTCACGTAACGCCCAATAGCCTATGGTTGGGAGCCCCAGGTAAGCCCTGGGAAGGATGTAACAGGATAGTTGACTCTTTCCGTAGTATTTCTCAATGTAACTATCAAAATTGGAGCATTCCCCCCTAAATTACCGCTTTGGCCTACCCTCACTTTCCATAAAAGCGTGGGGAGCAGGTCGTCAGAGCATAGCTAAACAATCATAGAACGGCGCAGATGTAATTGCTCTATCTAGACAAAGTCGATAGTAAGTACGAGTATCTACACACAGCACCACATGATCAACATCGAAATTATTAAAATCAGTGTCATTTGATATGCCATGAATCACTGCCGTTGTAGTCATAGCGAAACATGGTTGATATTAAAACCCAGCAAAACATGCTGAAAATTGACCAAAACTTCCTCTTTTCGCCTCGAAACTCATGGTTTCATTCATTCTTGACGACAATCACGACAATAACAATTCAAGTAGGTACTAATAAGTTTGACGAGATAGTGGTTTAATGAAAATAGCAAAAATAGTCACAATGTGAATAAATTCATAATTATCCTGTTTGCAATCGCGTTAGCGCTATCTAGTAGCAATAGTTTTGTAACTGAAATCGTAAAATTCAAATTTTAATTTCGTAAATAACTTTTGTTGTTGTAAATAAACCCTAATACTATTAGGGTTCCGTACCCAAAGGGTGGAAACGGGACCCTATTCATGAAACTTCGCTGTCCGTCTGTTCGTTATGAAGCTGTATCTCAGGAAGCGAGATAGCAAGAGAACTTAAACGTACACAGATGTCGTATTTCTGTTGCTGCTAAAAGAACAAATACTAAAATCAGAAAAATAATACTATTTAAAGGGGGCTTCCATACAACCCAGCGCTTGCGAGGCCGACTCGCACTTCCCTTCCTTTATTTTTATGGTTCCGTACCCAAAGAGTAAAAAACGGGACCCTATAATATTTATGAGACTTCGCTATCCGTCGGTCTGTCTGTCCATCACGAGTCTGTATCTCAGGAATTGTGATACACTAGACTTGTGACAAATACTAAAATAATAATAATATTTAAGGGGGGCTCCCATACAACAAACGTGATTCTTTACCGTTTTTTGGTGCGCGAGTCCGACTCGCACTTGGCCGGTTTGTTTTATTTTACAACAATTTGCGAGGAATTATACTATTTATATTTTATCCAAAAATCATTAAGATCCGTTCATAAATAACGCGACACCAATCTTCCTCGCTTTTCTGCCCCATTTTCCCCCTTATCAAAAAAAGCTCTCGATAAAAGTTGTATTTTGAATCAAGGAACACGTGTGCCAAGTTTGGTTAAGAAATGCGTCCTCTAGCTAGACTGTCTAGACCGGAACTGACACTGAAAAGCTAAACCGTCCATACTGTCGAAACTGAGACTTTCGTTCGCTACGTTCACTCAGTCAAATATAAATGTAGTGATATAAACTATCAGAAATAGAGCCACTATCAAAGATACTCAAACATTAGCTACTAAATAGGTACTATGTGTTATGTCAAACCCATGTCTTTTGTTTCAGGGGAAAGTTTCTTACTACAGCCCAATCAACGTAGGTAATGTACGAGTATGTACGAACATTACCTACGTTGATTGGGCTGCTGCCTAATTCCTTTTTAGGGTACCGAACCTAAAGGGTAATAACAGAACCCTATTTATGAGACTGCACTGTCCAGCTGTCTGTCTTTCCGTCTGTCCGGTATGAGGCTGTACCTATCTCAGGAATCGTGATAGCTAGAGAGCCGAATTTTTTTTTCTTTTTTTATACCACTAAGGTGGCAGAGAAGCATACGGCCCACCAGAAAGACCGGTGGTCACCGCAGCCTATGAACGTTTGCAACACCAGAGGTGCCACACTCGCGCTGCCGACCCTGTAAAAACCTTCTAAGACCCCTTTTGAAGAACCCCATACTGTAGGTGTTTGGGAAAACCGAGGCAGGGAGGTCATTCCACAACATAAGCGTGCGCGGAAAAAAACACCTATCGGATATAACCGTACTGGAACGCACCGGACGCAGAGTGTGAGGATGAACTCCCTGTCTGTGGCGAGCGGTGCGATGATAGAACGTAGCCGTGGGCATCATATCAAACAATTCCTCAGAGCACATTCCATTGTACAGGCGGTAGAACACGCATAAGGAGGCAAAGTCTCTCCTGTCGCGAAGAGGTTCCACACCAGCTGTAAGTACAGGATCGTTGACAACTCTTACAGCTCGTCTTTGCACTGAGTCAAATGGACGAAGCTGATATTCAGGTGCTCCCGCCCAGAGGTGACAGCAGTACTCCATATGCGGCCGCACTTGCGACTTATAGAGAAGCAGTGTTTGCGCCGCAGTGAAGTACCGCCGCGCCCTGTTGAGCACACCTAGCTTCTTGGACGCCAGCTTAGCCTTGTCCTCCAAATGACTACGGAACTGAACGTCACCGGAGATGTCAACGCCAAGGATCCCTATACTTTTGGAGATGAAAAGAGATGTGCCCTGAAATGGCGGCGCTACAGTAATTGGGGTTTGCTTAGCGGTGAAAAAACACGCTTGTGTCTTGGAAGAGTTGAACTGGACAAGATTTTGTCCACCCCAATCGGACACTAGTAAGAGTAGCCTCGATTTCAGACACAAGCTGTTCACGATTTTCCTCCACTGTGTCCCGAGAGATACCGGCAGGCTGATTACGTATAAAACAGCGATCAGCGATAGTCGCGCAATCATTGCGCAATCATCGCACGATTTATCGCTGGTGGCTGAAAAAATTGTATTATGTTAAATTCTATAGCGAATCGTTCGCTAATCGCTACGTCGCACTTATCACTACGAAACTAGCGCCATAAACAATTACGTGGCGATCACTGAAAACTGGGAACTGTCAAATCTGTTGGGCATTTCATTAGTGTATGTGCGTGCTGAGAGACCACTTTTATTTTTTCGGATTTTTGCAGTTTAACTAACAATAGTGCGTAGTAAAATTTGCGAAAATATTTGTAAAGCTTAGTGATCGGTTAGAAAGCGCGTCCGAACACGTGCTCGCAGCACTATTGTTAGTTAAACTGCAAAAATCCGCAAAAAATGAAAGTGGTCTCTCAGTACACACATACACTAATAAAATATCGAAATCGCTGCCTGGAGGTTGTCAAAAACGATACGTAATACGAAATTATCGCCAGATCGCTGCCGCAGTATGGCACAAATACACTTTTTAATTTACTGATTGTCCTACAGAGGCAGCACCGTCGCTAGTTGGCTATGGCAAAACGATCGTTGATACGTAATACGAAACAGTCAACAAACAGCGATTATCGCGCGATTTCCGCGAGATTATCGCTGTCGCTTGCCTATTGTAACATACGTAATAAGCCTGCGGGGCGGCCCGTGTAACAAGTGTCCCCCGTACTGTCGTCCGCATAACAATGAATGCCGTCAATAGACAACATGTCATTGACGGTACTCCAGCGTTTATGGCCATGCAGTCTGAACAGCTGCCGTCAACGACGGCCCTGATGCTTCTACCGGCCAAGAAGCTGGACACCCATCCGCATAATCTCTCGGGTAGTCCATATGAGGGCAATTTCGTAAGAAGACCACGGTGCCAGACCCGGTCAAAGGCTTTAGAGATGTCGAGGCTCACTGCTAGAGCCTCACCCTTACTCTTGATAGCCGCCGCCCATCGGTGTGTTAGGTACACAAGAAGATCGCCCGTCGAGCGACCGTGGCGGAAACCGTACTGCCGGTCACTGAGCAGGTCGTGTTCCTCAAGGTACCCCAGGAGCTGTGTATTAATTACACGCTCCATCACCTTGGATAAAAAGGAGGTGACGGCTATAGGCCTGTGATTGGCCGGGTCGGTCCTGTCACCCTTCTTGGGTACAGGATGTACATACGCGATCTTCCACGACGCCGGGACTTGTCGCATGGAATATGAAAGTGTGAAAAGACGTGTAAGTACCGGACACAACTCTGGACCACAGTGCTTAAGTACCACAGCGGGAATGCCGTCTGGCCCACACGACTTATGAACGTCCAGGGATTGAAGCTCCCGTCGGACATTCCGCTGTGTAAATTTAACTTCCGGCATGGAAGTGCCACAACTCTGAATGCCCGGCGGTAAAGCACCCCCGTCGCTCATGGTCGAGTTAGAGGCAAAGAGATTACCCAAAAGGTCGGCTTTCTCCTTGGCACTCTGGGCCAAACTACCGTCGGGTTTAAGCAAGGGTGGTAAACCTGACCGACAGAAGTTTCCCTCGGCAGCTTTGGCAAGCGACCAAAATTCACGACTTCCTGAAGGGTAGCCTGCTAGCCGTTCGCCAATTCTGCCGATTCTTCGAATTCGAATTGAAATTTTTACAGATGATGTATTTCTGTTGCCGCTAGAACAAAAAAATACTAAAACTAAAAAAAAAGGTGGTATTAATACTCTCGTACAGCAAACGTGAGTTTTTGCCAGCTTTTGGTACGGAACTCTCCGTGCGCGAGTCCGACTCGCACTTGGCCGTTTTTTTGTAATGCAGGATGATGCTCGATAAAAAACACAGGTTAGCATTATCATAAACAAAATTTAAAACTCTACTATGGTTTCAGGAAATAAAATCCTCATGTATTTTTTTTTCAAAGCGGATTAAAAATGATGAGCAGCTATAACAGAAACCTGTTGTTATAATAATAATAAACCTATTATCTTTAATAATAATAATATAAAAAATTAAAGCTGTGTTTATTTAAATTATATTATACTAGTGATAAGAGTTTGTTAAAAACTTGTATTGATGAGCCAAGCAGGTGGGCGCTTAGAAGCGGGGGTTATCCTTGTTTCGGGGATACCTATCGCCATAATGACAATCGGTTGGCACCAGCAGGCACAAAGGTTGCCAAATCTCTTTGCTACTGCCAGTTCGTTAGTGAGTGAAGCGCCATCGGTCAGCGACCCAGCCTGTTGGTTGCCGATCGCCACGGCCACGGCCTGCCTGTTTGAGTACTGCACCTGTCAGCTGTCACTCCGGGATACATCAGTGATTCTGCTCCTGCTTCCCCCAGTGCCCAGAAGGGGTTAGAAAACACACAACCTACGTGTAGGGTTCCCAACCTTCATGCAAACTTATTTTTATGCTAGGTAGTGAGCGCCAAGGTGGGCTTGAAATTGATAGTTCAAAAGAGAGGTTGTAAGGTTGCATTGAACTGCTACCCGTATATAACCCCTCATCTGTGTAGGGCGTCAGCGCGCGGTAGCTCGCATCTGTGTAACCTACTGCGGGGGGGGGAGCGCGGCGTCGACTGATGTTCTAAAAATGGCGATTTCTCATAACTTTTCTATGGCAGCCATATAAAATACTTACCTCACTGGAATCGTTATGAAACAAGCTAATGATAAAATGATAGATAAGACCAGTTCTGCCTTGTAATGTATTACTAATTTCTATTAGAAAAAAGAATTTGTAATTTTTCACCAGTTTTCTCTACAAAAATTGTAAAAAAAAAAAAAATAATGTACAATTCCAAATTTTTTTTTTTTTAGTATTTTAAATACATCGTATTTCACAATGTTCAACAGACACAATACAACTCGTAGTACATTTTTTTTTATTTACAAGCTTTTCAAAATACGACTCATTTCGGCGACCCGACCGCCGACCGCCAAAAAAAGGTTAAGTTCATGCCATTATATGTGACTTTATTGTGTTTTTATACGAGTACATTGTTCCAGTAGGTATCTATTTTTAAAATGATTCACAGTCACCTGGTGATTATTTAATATTAATTTGATATTCAATTTAAATAATGTTACGGTTCGAAGTAACTTCCTTAATTAGGAATCATATTGTTGTTCGTAATAATATAAAATTATTATAAATCTTTTATTGACGGTTGTAGTTTATGGATCGATGATTGTATATTTACAGACTTTAATTAATGTATAAATCGCTTACTGAATACAAAAAGGCCACAAGTAGAAAAAGGGGAAATTTGTTTTATTGCAAAAATTATACGTTCAATCACAGTACACATAATATTACTCTATGTTCAAATAAGACACCCATTGTTTACGCTTACTATAGGATCAAACTATTTCAGCGCCCTTTTTGATTGGAGCATTTTGATAGGTGAAATCAGTGCAAAAAAGCCGTGTAATAAGAGCTCAGAAATGTAATGCAAACGTGTCAAAATGCGTGCTAAAATGCCACAACCCTCAAATACGGTCGTTTAACATCAAGGCTTCGAGTAAGTTTGATTTTGTCACTGTTATTACATGTTTTGTTAAGCGTCTGCAATGCATTCTAACTTTAAAATAGTGGCAATAAGGTCATAGTAAAAAAACGTGCAACATTTTAGAAAGTTTTTTAGTAGGGAAAAGTAAAATTTTTGTACTCTAGCCTTTATAATGCAGCATTGTTTTGATCTTCGTTCAGACTTAAACGATGATACTTTCAATAAAATAATTATTGTTACGTAAAAAGTACTAGCGAACATTTGGTTTTTTTAAAGTTATATTCAGGTTTGAATCTATTACAAATTTTAAACTGTTCGCAAATAGAGCTAAGCATGACGCACCTAATGAAATATCATTAACATAATAATAACATATAAAAATTTTAAAATACACAATACACTTTTGTGAATTTGCTTTGGCCGTTCCGAAAATTTTACGAATTTGATTTGTGGCCTTTTTGCATTCAGTGAGCGAAATATTCGGTCGGAGGCCAATAATGCCTTGCCTTTTTGTATTTCTAATTACTAAAATAGTTATCTATGATATCTATCACATATAGATTATAAAAAATGGGTGCAATTTTAACCCTCCCTACTTGCCGATAGTCGTTTTGACCTTTTATTTTAACTTCATTGTTTTATTGATCTTCATTTATATATAAAATATTATTAGTTTTAAAATTAATTAAAATGGGTCAGCGCCCATTAGTCCCCTAAAACTCGTCCCTTAGCATAAAAGTTGTACATTCGACCCTTTTTTAGGTGCCCATTGGTCCCTCGGTAGGAGACCAATTAATATTAATTAATTTTTAATGTACCCATTCGTCCCCTGGAATAAAATATACAGATTCGACCGCTATTTAGGTGCCAATAGGTCGCTCCACACGCATGTGGGGTGCACGGCGTGGGCGCAACAGCGTCAGGTCCTCGTGGTGGGTCTGGACGTGGACACTTTCTCGCTCGAGACCATGGTGCGAGCCATGCTCTCCAGCGGGAGTAAGTGGGACTGCAAGCAGGTCATGCTCATGAAAGAGGCGGTGGGCGGGAACGCGAGAGAACTCTCCCACTCGAGTTCCGCAGTCGGCGGCCTGGGCGCCGTCGACGTGTCTTCGCCGAGGACTATCGGCCTCCATGACCGGAGACTTGAGGACGGTGAGAGGGCGGCTCACCGTCCTTATAGAAGCATTCCCATGACGGCAGCGTGACGTGAGGAACTCACGCAGTTAGAAGCGGGATCACACTCGAAACCCCCCAAAGACGCGGGAAAGCACCCGAACCACCCCCTGGGCGAGGCCGCAGTGGCGGCCGTGGGTCTGTTGGGAGTCCTGGGATATCCTTCCGAGGACTTACCCGGGGCTCCCAACCATAGGCTGTTGGGCGTTACGTGAGGTTTTTTAGTCGGTAGGAGTCCGGCATAACATCCATGAGGATTTTCCCTCTCGTTAAACAAAAATAAAAAATGTGCCAATAGGTCCCCTCATACACAAACAGCTATATTTTTAACACGCTTTTATTAGCTTCAGTTGTAACTACATATGTATGTAAGAAAATCTTGGAATGTTAATTTGACCCACTTTCCGTCCTTCGATCAGGCTGAAATTTTGCAGCTAAAAAACGTCATTACAAATCCAATATATGGCGGCCTCCCCAAAATGGCGGACTGGCTGTTTGAAATCCACCCCCATGATATGGGTATCGAATGAAAGGGTTTGCTGTCAGGAATACGAAAAAAATAGTCACGTGACTTAAATCCAATATGGCGGACGTCCAAGATGGCGGACAGGCTATTTGAAATGCACCTCCATGTTATGGGTATCAAATGAAAGGGTTTGCTGTTAGGAATACGAAAAAAATTGTCACGTGACTTAAATCCAACATGGCGGACATCCAAGATGGCGGATTGGCTATTTGAAAGGCACCCCCATGATATGGGCATTAAATAAAAGGGTTTGAAGCGTGTTTTTTAGTTTTTTAAACTATTTTACAATTATTATTTACTTATAATCCGTTACGTAAAATCCAATTTAGTACAGTTATGAACAACAAGTTTAAAATACATTACCTAATTATATAAAATTAAAGAATGTTAACATTTAAAATAAAACTTTGATTGTTCTTTAGGACCAGCTAGTAAGAAGGAAATTTTACATATTATAACAATAGGGGAAACTCTAAGAATATATTTTACACCTTGTCTAGGATAACGACTGCGACATGGAACCATTCATACGATACTCCATAAATAATATAGTCCCTGGTTCTAGGCTGCCTAGAACCAGGGATTATATTGAAAACAGAAATAACTATTTTTATTAATTGATAATCCTTTAAGTACTAGCACAGATTATATAATATATTCTATAGTACTAGTAATAATTTGATATAACCTACGTGTACTCACCAGTAGTAGCCATAACGTACTTGTACTAACAAGTAGGTTATGGTCTTTTTTTACTTTACCCCTCCCCCTAAGTTTAAGCCATACCAAAAAAAAAATCTTCGTGTACTAACCAGTAGGTTATATTCTTTTTTATTTTGCTTTAACCCCGCCCCCCTGCCCTAAGTGAAGCCGCAGTGGTGGTCTGTTGGGAGTCCTTGAGTATCCTTCCGAGGGCTTAGCCGGGGCTCCTAACCGTAGGCTTTTAGGTAGGATACTTGTGGTTTTTAGTCGGTAGGAGTCCGGCATAGCATCCATATAGGATTTACCTCACGTTAACAAAAAGTATTTTGTGGTTGAATATCTTAGGATTAAGTATTTTGTAAATTATTTTTTTGCGTTTCGGTTATCCGATCGTAAGGCATTTTATATTATTTATATTATATAGGTACTTGGCGTTTTGAATATTGATATTTCGATTTCGGGTATTTTGGGCTAATGCATTTTAAGTAAAGGCATTCTGATTTCGGGCATTTTAATATATAACCTTTTTTTTGCTGATCACTAAAAAAAACTAATAGTTGATAATGTTGTTATTGGTTTTATTGTTTACAAATGTGCGTTTTAATCTATAAATGTGCACACATTTTAATTTGCTACGGTGTGTCAAGTAAAAAAACGATTTGTTTATTTGCGAGGAGACTAAATCACTAAAACTAATTTTATTAAACTAATTATCTGATTGATTTATTATTCTGCAGAATATGTGTAATAAAAAATAATTATGTGCTTTAAGTCAATGTTTTATTTTCATCATATGCCTTTACTACGCGATTGTACCACAACCACAGGGACCCATGGAGCAAATGCTCCATGCAGGGACCAGAGTAAATGATAAAAATATATAATAATTTAAATAAATAATAGACCAGGGGCCGAGTGTACACCTCAAAATCATGAAGGGACGAATGGATACAGAGGACGAATTTCAGGGGACCAGTGGGTACGAAACCCACTACCTGCTTATTTAAATAAACACGGGATTAAAATATTGATATTTTTTCAACGGTACTTGTCACGTGAAAAGTGGCAGTAGGAGGTACCTAATCAATGGTACTGATCGCAATGACTGACTGGAACTACTAATAGAACCCCCTTAAAACACATGAAAACATTCTTTGTACGGATTTGTACTTATATTGTGTCATTATTGGAGCTCATCGACGGCGACGCAGAGCTTTTTTAAGGTTCCGTACCCAAGGGGTAAATACGAAGAGAAAGGGATCCTGTTACATACACAGACTTTTTTTTTCACATCTGGTTTTTTTCCACCTCTCATTACATACAAGACTTCACGGCCCATCAGGCTGTATATCTCAGGAACTTTGTTAGCTATTTTTAGATTCCTCCGTGCCAAAAATGACAACTGGTTTTAATAATTTTTGAAGTGTACACAAACGAACTTAACTTATTGTAGGTATATTGTATTGTATGTTATGCGCTACTGAACGCGTCGCCTTAGAACCCGCGTACCCAATCTTCAGACTTAAAAACATTAGAGTACTTACGTAGGTAATAAGAATCTACTTATAAATGACAAAAAGGTGCAAAATAAATAGTATACCTAAATACCTAAATACCTAAATATTTACAGACATTTCACACAACGCTACCTGATCCCAAGGTAAGCTAGGAATAACCTGCTTGTGTTATGGGTATCAGACCACGGATATTAATACTTATATACTTTTAAATACATACATATAATACATAGAAACACCCAGACTCTTGAGACAAACATTTATGGGTCACACAAATATTTGTCTCCGGTGGGAATCGAACCCACGACCTCCAGCGCCGCAGGCGGTATCACTACCGACTGCGCCACAGAGGCAGTCAAAAAAAGGCAGTATAAAATTGTTACCGTACTTAAATATGAAGATGTCTTCTTAAGAACACTTAATGGCCAGTTTAATTTAAATAAAACGAACAAGCTAAGCTAAATAACAGGTTCAAATTACTTATCTTAGAAGTTCATTAAGTAGTTGCTAGCGAAATGTTTAAAATGAACCTGAATTGTCAAAATAAGAAACACAAACATAGAATTCCCAGTCCTAAATTCAAGTTACTTGAAAACTCGAATATTTGGATTTAAATGACATCAATCATTTTTCACGTAGACTTTGGGAATACATAGCAACATCAACGTTGGTCACTTCCACTTGGAGACTGCGCGGAGACGAACAATATCTTACCCGGTCTCTTGGAACCGAAGAGAAAACCGACCCTTAGGAAGTCCTCTTTGCATAAGTCGACTTAGACGTTGGGGCTGCTTTAAATCTGAAGGTGTGAAATGCGTGGCGAAAAATTAATTCATCCAACTGTGTTCATGCTTCCATAATACATGAAATTAGTCCCAGCTTCGGCGAAGACGTCCTCCACACTCGTGCACCATGCCCAAAGCTGATGACTAGACAGGGCAATCAAACTCTGATTATCACCTCACTTCTATCAAATATGATGGATGGTGTAATTAAAACGTTAGTCTATTGACATAAATGGGTAAATTACAACACGTCCATTAAAATCTTCTTTTCCGCAGATTTTATTAAAACGTTTTATAATAAAATAAAATCGCGTTTATTAATGGTTTTGATATTAAATGTATTCTGATTTAGTATCTAGCAGATAACTAAAAAAAACTAACGAGATATACAAGATTAAAAATGACGTGACACGGCGATGACAAATGCTTGCACGGCAATGAAACAAGCGTCCACGGCAATGAACAAAATATACAACAGGTAAAGATGTTTTGCTTTTTGATGACAAGTTACGGAAATGAATTACCTGGCCACGGCAATAAAACTAAATCGTTTTATAAAGCATGGCAATGAATTTTTCTTCATTTCGGTGTTTTTTTATTGACATAGCAAATTTTGACCATGGCTACTACGGCAATAAAAGCATGGCGATGAAAAACAAACCAAAAATATAAAGTAACAAAAAGCTATTAATTATTCGATTTAATAAACACTTCACAAAAATAAACCAGAGAAATAACGTTCTATTGAATCTTTGATCAAGAGGATAAACTTATAGAAACAGATAATTATACCTATCCACGGCGAAATATATTTATGGCGTATACTTATATTTATGGCGCGAAATGCAAGCACGTAGGTCCTTCCACGTCGAGCACTTAGGCGGCACCTATATGCAACGTTTAGCTCATGTGAGGGAGGATGCAAGTCGTTAAATAAATCAATATTCTAAAACATGTTTAGAACACGGCGATGAAAGGTAATACTGGGACAAATGAATTTTTATTAACCATTCTTTGTATTGTTTAAATATTTTAATACATTAATTTCATAACAATACTTTAACTAAGTACTACAGTAAAAATAAGCAATATTTTTTTATCAATGAGGTATCACGACAAAGATTTCGAGGTTTAACATTTTTTTTGGAGAACCTATAATCATATTAATTAGAATATTTAGTGCTACACATAGGTCACTATTTCACCTAACCAGAAAAAAGCTGTTAGTGCATTATAACTATGAATTTTAGTATCGACGATTCATCGATGCCGCTCAATTCTTGCTTCCGGGATATTCACCCACATCTATCACTGTAGTTCCATCATGGTGTTGTCTCCCTTATAGAACACGTGTATTGTGTTGTCTCACAATTCATTTGCGGATTATACCTTTCCGCGTAGCTACTATTTTACAAGTGTAAAGCGACACTTCGTCGACTTGAAAAGTCCCTGCTCAATGCACACACACGCGCGAACAAAGCACGCGGACTTGGCGCAACTTTCATACGATCAAAGAGGGCCAATTCGCGTAATAATCAATTTCGATTCGTACTATTTTACTACCGTAGTATAAAAAATTCAATCAGTGTGTTTGTTACGCATTTTTGAGATTATATTCACTTTCTATTTCAAAACTTAGAATCTTCAGGATCAAGGGTTGATATTTAAAGCCAGAAACTATTAATTTCTATCTAAGGTTTCACCGTCCAGTATCCAAGGTCCGGTCTCTGATCCAAGACTCTAGATCCTGGACCACCTGCCCCAGGTGCATTGACCCTAAAACCAGGACAATTGACACTGGACCCCAGACCCTGGAACTTGGTCCCAGATCCTGGACACTAGTACCATAACCCTGGACCCCGAACTCTGAACCCCGGTACCTGCACCGGCATCGACATAGGTAGGTACCTTGACACTGGAACCCGCACAATTGACTCTAACCCTGAATCTTTGCCCAGACCCTGGACCATGTGATGGTACCCGTACCCTGAACTACAATTCTGAAACCCGGTGCCATCTAGAAACTTATTAACTAACGCACTGACTGAATTTTTTATACCATGTCAGTGAAATGGTACGAATCGAAATTCAACCGAACGAAAATAATCAGGGGAATTGGCCTGCTGAGTTTGATGTGTCGTCAGACTTTTCGAGTTATTGATCGTCTCCATGACGCATAAAAGCTAAGTAGAAAAGAGTCGGGAAAAGAGAGAGAGAGTCAAGGCCACTCGGATAAGTGCATTCAATTGGGGTAGATAAATCTATAGAATTTTTACTTATAGATACTTATTATTATTATTATTATCAAAAATAGCAATACGGCTCACCACCTATTACGTGGGACAAATTATACAAAGGTGAAATGTGGGCATATAATATGCCTCTGCCTACCCCTTCGGGGATAAAGGCGTGACCATATGTATGTATGTATGTAAAATATCAAATCACTTATAAAATACTCACAAAAGATTTTTTATTGCTATTCAAACTGTTTTTGTCAATGATTTATAACACTTAAAACTCTAATGCGCATTCATCATTCCTTCACTACATACATACATACATACATACATATCATCACGCCTGTTTCCCATCGGGGTAGGCAGAGACTATGGCTTTCCACTTGCTACGATCCTGGCATACCACTTTCGCTTCTTCTACTTTCATAAGTGCTTTCATACACGCTCGCCGGTTAAGGGTACTCTTGACCTGGCCTTTTTCCAGCAGGTCATCAATTTGGTTACCATGCGTACGCCGAGGATAACCCCTACCAGCTTGCCCATTCATTCTCGCCTTATAGATCTGTTTAGTCAGTCTATTTTCATCCATCCTCTCAACATGTCCAAACCATCTAAGCATCCCTTTTTCTATCTTTGTCACTACATCTTCAGTTATACCACATTGTTTTCTAATCACGCTATTCCTTTCTTTGTCCATCAATTTCACTCCAGCTATACTTCGCAGACTGATCATTTCCACTGCATGAATTTTACTTTCATGCTTCTTCTGCCACATCCAACTTTCACTACCATACATAAGTGTGGGGATAAGCACACCCCTATGCACAGCCGCTCTCGCCTTCTTAGACACGTTTTGACTGCTCATAAAGGTATGCATCGCCCCATTCACTTGATTTCCTGCCAAAACTCTTCTCTCAATATCCTGGTCACACTTTCCATCCCTCGTAAATTTTGAACCCAGGTATACAAATTCTTTCACCTGTTCCACTCTTTGCCCTTCGATAATAATAGGGCAATTCGTCATACATTTCTCTCTTTCAAAAACCATTACTTTAGTCTTACTTACATTCACTTTCATTCCACTACCTTTCAGCGCCTCATGCATAATATTAACCATCAACTGCAACTCCTCCGCCGATGCAGCTAAGATCACCTGATCGTCAGCATATAGGAGGCATTTGATGGTCAGCTCGTTCAGTTTTATACCACACGCACTCTCTTGCAATTCTTTCAAACAACTGTCCATGTACAGGTTAAACAGCCACGGTGACGCTACACAACCCTGTCTCACACCCCTTTCTATATTAAAGAAGTCCGTGCAAGCTCCGTTGATCCTGACACAAGCACTCGAGCCCTCATAAAGAGATTTCAGTGCTCGTATCAAGCTGCTGCTCACCCCGTACAAAGACAATGTTGACCATAGTTCATTCCTCACCACTTTGTCATAGGCCTTCTCCAGATCTACGAATACGCAATATACCTTTTGGCTTTTCGCCAAAACTTTTTCTGCTATGCATCGTAAGGAGAAGACCTGATCCGTGCATCCCCTTCCTTTCATAAATCCTGCTTGAACATCCCACATTTTTCCTTCACTTTCATTCATCACTCTTTTTATCAACACTTTCGCATACAGTTTACCGACGATGCTGAGCAGGCTTATGCCGCGGTAATTTTTGCACTCTTGCTGCGACCCTTTTCCTTTGTACAGCGGCACAATGACGGCTTTGGACCATTCTTTTGGTACGCTGCCATTCCTCCAGCACAGATTAAAAAGGCGGTACAGCTGGTCAATCACCACGCCACGTCCTGCTTTCAGCATCTCAACGGAAACCCTATCAATCCCAGCAGCCTTGCCTAGTTTCATACTATTCAATGCTTCCACTATTTCTTCCATGCTAATGTCGTTTTCATTGCCGATTTCATTCATTTTACAAAAATGAGTTTGCACTTGCGTATCCTCTTCATCAAATAGACTTTCAAAATACTTCTTCCATATTTTTAGCACACACTCTTCTCCTCCCACAAAACTTCCATCCTGGTTTCTGATCTTATTAAGCGGTGATGTGGTCTGTTGACTCCTTACCGCTTTTATGGACTTCCAAAAGAATTTTATATTCTGTTGGAAGTCACCAGATAACCTTTTATCAAATTCATCTCTATCATTCTCCTTCTTTCTTACTAACACCTCTTTTGCCACACGCTTATACCTTTTATACTCATCGTTGGCCATTCGTACATCCTCATCCGTTGCCTTCTGCATTCTTTGATTGGCCTTTGTAGCCAGCAAGTCCAACCATGCTTTCTTCTTATCAGACAACGCTTTCAGAACTTCCGCAGTCATTCTTTTTAACTTACATCCTTGGCTTCTCTTGCTCACACCACACAGTTCAATCGCAACTTCCACGAGTCCTTCCTTAATCGGCTTCCATAATTCTTCAATCTCACATACTTCATCTAAATTATCAAACTTTTTGCTTAGTTTGCTCACAAATTCCTCTTTTATACCTATCTCTTGCAAATTCTCAACTTTTATGCGTTCTAGTACACTAACAGGTTCACGCACACGGTGCCTCCACCGCTGAAACAGACCTCTTACTCGGCTGACAACCAAGAAGTGGTCTGTGTCAATCCCAGCACCGCGGTAGGCTCGAGTGTCTAGTACTTTCTTTCTCATCCTTGCGTCAACAATCACAAAGTCAATCATGCTCCTCTTACTTCCTTCTTGTCTCGTAACCAAGTGGATATCTTTGTGGTGAAACATGGTGTTAGTCACCACAAGATTCCTCTCCAAACATACTTCAAGCAAACTTTCTCCATTTTCATTCACTCGCTCATCACCAAACTTTCCCAATATTCTTTCATACCCATCACGCTTGACTCCAACCCACCCATTAAAATCGCCTAACATTACTATCCTCTCATTTAGTTTGCACTTACTCAAAACATCACTCATGCTCTCCCAAAATGCCTGCCTCTCACTTTGGTCTCGTAAAGATCGGCGCCGCCGCGCATCCTATACTCCTAAAACAAAGATGCGGGTAAGTCCAACCTTCAGCCTCAACCAAAGGAGTCTTGGGCTTACACATTCATATTCTGTGACACATTCATTCATTCTCGCAGACAGTACTACACCAACGCCCTGACACGCTTTACTGGTTTTAGGCACACCCGACCAGTAGGCAGTGTAGGGTCCATGTGTGGTGGTGTCACATCCTTTCCTCTTTGTCTCATTCACGCACAGAATATCGAGTCGTCTCTCTTTCATCATCTTGCATACTTCCTCAATTTTGTCTATCATACCTCCTCTTACATTCAACGTAGCAAAGTGGCTATCCACAGTCCACTTCCTTCACTAATCCACAGTCCTTCACTAATTAATACATATTGACCAACATTACTTATAATTTCTACTTACCTAGCTATTAATTTGAAAAGCCGATTCTGGGATTGTTTTCGCGCATATATTACTGAGTACTGGTTCACAAGCGGAAGGTAACATTTCCGGCGTGTAATAAAATTGAATTTACAATACAAAGGAGCTTTTTAGGTGTGCCCCTTTTTTTTCTGATAGAGTTGACAGCGCTGCACCAGTGCTCAGCCTTTACGGACATTATGTCCCTATAGATAGTGTTTAAAAATGTTGTTATTTTTAAAATACTATTTAAATGAATCCTTGTCACCTAATTAGCCAATACGCACACTTACGAATCAATAGCATGCCAGTTTAATGAGCTACACTCTACACTCGTTCATTTTCCCCGTGGCAGTCCCATTTCCTATAACTATAAATGACTCCTTAATTGTTTTCAATTCGAGTTTACACGAGTTTATACGCCTATTTGAAAATGAAAAGCTCTTTATTTTACTGTCCCATCCATAGATTTAGAATGTACAAGATGAACAGTGTCAAACTGAAGACGAGACCAAAAATGAAAGATCTATGTGTGAGTTAAATAGTGTTGTTGAATGGTCACACCTATGTTATCGATAAAAGTATCTGTATAAATGGATGGAATGGAAATGAAACTTCTGAGCGCACAAAGTGCTTAGAAGTTTCATCTCCAACTTCTTGTTTTGGGGAATAAATTGTAAATTTGAATGTAATCGACTATGAAAAAGTAAAAATGGGATTATATGGGGTAACTCGTAATATTTGAAATTCTGTAGTGATCTTACGATTTTAACAGGTAATTTATGGCATCGTTCATTGCATTGTTGCCGTACATATATATTTTGCCAATTGAATTTGAAATTTTACTGAAAATCCAACTCTTATCGTAATACTAAACCTAGAAAATCATTTATTATTGAGCCCTAGTAACAATAAAAGATATTACTCGTAGATTTTTTTAAATTATATTAACCTCGCCAAATTGACGTCTCCACTGATGGAAACTAATGGAAAGTCGTGGCGCATCTAGCGAATGGGGGTATGCTTACAGCACACAAAACTTCTGACAGTAGTCCTCAAGTTCGCGGCCCTATGATGTGCCTCTTCACGCTCCGCTTGTAGAACCCGGGATTATAAAATGAGGGGAACACATGTGCGGGCAGGTCGTTCCAGGATTTCGTAATTCGACAGAGGAACGATCTTTTGAAGCGCTCAGTTCTGGCGAAGATTCTCTCCGCTATATATGAGTGGCACCTCTGCCCGACGTGTTGTTCGGAATCTGTAAGGAGATGGTGGGATCAGGTTGAAGAGCTCTTCAGAACATTCGCCGTGATGCATTCGGTAGAAGGCAGCCAAGGACGCTATGGTTCTTTGCTGCGCTAACGGCTCGAGGCTTACCGTCATCTTAGGACAACCTATAATTCAAATCGGATAACACGTCTCTGCATAGCGCCAAGCGCGTCCAGTAAGTACCTCGCAGTCATGCGTGCAGTCATCCCAAAGGTGAGAACAGTATTCGACGCAGAGGCTAATCTGCACCTTGCACAGCGAACATCCCGGTGTGGCGTGGAGTACCTTAAGTGAAGTAAAATTATAAAAATTCAACTCAAAATGGTTCACAAATTTTGGAAATATTATATTAAAATAGGCACAAAACCCTAAAAAAAGGTTAAATAACACAGTTAGAGTAAAAATCAATCATATTTATAATAAATTAAATCCAGATAAGTTTGTTTGTAGCAATGCCACTATAATGAACTATCGACATTCTTATCGATACCTACCCATGACTATTTTACTGTAAACAGCCCTTTTTATTTCTGCCTTATATATCCTCCTAAAATGCATTTACACATTAAATATTGTGTTATGTATGAAGGAAAATGCATAATCTACGTTATGAGTTGGACTTTCAGTGAAATTTCACATCCAATTTGGCAAAATATGTACGGCAAAAATGGAATGAACGAAGTCACAAATGACCTGTTAAACGAGTCTTTCTTCGTATAATTGCGTTTTGTAATATCCTATTCACACACTAAACACGACACTATTGTTGAAAATATAAAATTCTCTATTTTAATCGTAAGATCACTACAGATTATTGGATATTATGAATAACATAGAGCCGCCATAGGACCCCAACGGGCTCAGCGACTCAAAATACTGACATTTGAGTACACAATTTGCTTTCTCTTTTCCTCTCGAGCTAAGTGCTATGGATAATGAGGTCTCGCTCGCACACTTTGTATATCTATTGAGAGTAGCGAAAAATTCTAAATCTATGGTCCCATCATATTAAAAAGATCAAGTTAGCTTCTTTGACGTTGGACGCACTCTGACAGTCGTGTCATCTGGTGTAATTGTTTTAATTCTCGTACGTTTTCATAAAATACAACGATGGGTTTTGTCTCAACCAAAAGCGTAAACCTTTTAAATTCGTTAGCTTGAATAATCATTGCAGTCAAATAATTATTAAAAAAATTACACTTTTAGCTTTTGTTTTGTTTGGCAACAAATGACGTCACACAAGGCGCCATGACAATTTGGAGCGTTTTCGATACAAATTTAAATTAATTTTTTAAATAAAAAAATAAACTATGCAGATGATAAAGCCACAGGATTTAACAATTATCGAAATTTAGGACACAAGCCTATTATATGTAGGTTTCTTTAAAAAAATTAATAAATTATCTTTTAGAGTCGTTGTTTTTATTCATAATATCTAAATATAGAAAATACAAACAAATGAAATTAGAAAACTAACTTTAATGCTGACCAAAGAGATAGCACTGCTGATTTCACGGATATCTGTGGCTGACGAAAATTTACACAGTGTTTGATGAAAATTTAAACAAGACTATTTAGCTTAGATAAACTATGGCTTATTCGAATGGAATCTTAAAAGGTTTTGCAGGGTTGGCAGCGAAGGTGTAGCACCTTTGCAAACTTCTTAGAATATGATTATCCTTTATTTTTCGTTGACCACTTCCGATCAGATAGGTCGAACAATGTGGGTATCTGTGGGACGTGGCCAGTATTGCCACTATAATAGTGTAAAAATAACCTAGCTATTATCATTCCATCTGATAATTTTTTTTCAGTAGATACGTTTTGTTGCGAAACATGGTCAATTTTTTACGCGGCAGGAGATGACAGTTGATATTTTTCACTTTTCTGCATCATGATTAGTTGGGAATATAATGAATATTTACTGCCGAGCAGTAAGTAGTATGTAAATGAAGAAGTTGAGAAGGCCTTGAGTAAGAACATTATTATTTACATGAAAAAGTTACGAATGCCTTAAGTAAAAGTAGGTGGACCCTGCTTCGAAACAGAAAATATGAAATGTGAGACCATATTAATGATCACCCGAAAACCGTAGGTACTCGCGCAGAAAGAAACGGTGTGTATTTAAGATAATCCTGTAGCAAAATTATCTTCAAAAAATACATACTAAAGTAATAATAAAGCATCCTATTTTTTTAACAATAATTGGTATGGCGTAACAATCAGCTGGGATGCGACGTACCGTGAACAGGTATCTCAATTACACCTTTATTTTTGGAGGATGTCCGGCCCTTAACATTATAACTGGAATATTGCATACAATTTAAAGATGTATATCTTTTGTGTGTAATACAATATATATACATTGTAATTACCTAGTCTAGTTTATAATATAGGTACTAGCTGACCCGCGCAACTACTTTTGCGTGATAATTAAAGAACCGGCCGACCGATTTTGTGCAAACTTCACATAAACCATCAACTATAGGTATATTATACCTACTAGGTATATTATAGTCAGACTAAATAGTCCGAACAAAGCCTAAACATTTAGTTTGGATAAGTGAGCCCGTTCTTGAGTCATAAAATTCTAACAAAAAGTGGCATTGATTTAATATTTATATTTTATTTTAAATAAAAAAAAAATTCACGGACACTTCCACACAACGCTTACAACAAAACTTACAGCTATTACATCAAAGTTAAAAGACTCATAGGTATAAGAAGACCAATTACAAGTTTTTACGTGTAAATACAGATGTTAGAAGAATAGGGATACAAACAAAGTACGGTTCACAAATAACGTGTTAGACACAGAATAATAAATAATTACAATAAGCAACTCTCAAAAATGCATCACTTATAGTCCTCCTGAGTATTTTTGCACTGGTGTTGAATAAGTCAAGATTTGTGACTCCGAGATAACATTGAAATCTCTGCTGGAGAAATGAATTATCTTCATTTACGACCACTTCAATCCCTTTGACCGCAGCTACTCGTAGCTAATTTACATAGCCTTCCGCGAAAAGCCAATTGTTTAATGCCAAAAGAATTTTTCTATTTTTAATATTACGATACCTAAGTACCTCATTTACTTTTTGTATACTATTAAAGTGGCAAAAAAGTCCGTAATGGAAAGTGTTTATGTGTTCTTTCATGGTCACTTACATTAGTATCGATGGTCCCTAGGTAAAGTATCGAAATTGAAAATTGGTACTTTACAGGAGAGCTGTTTAAAGTTAATTTTTTGCATAACTTTGTCATTAATGATTATTTTTTCATAAAAATTTGAATTTACAGTTTCGTTGAGTTCACAAACTATTCTATTGTACCAAAAATCAATAATCATAAACCATTTTCGAGAAAATTGAGTTACGATAGTATAACACGTAAATGAACTTGCTCTGTGAATCGAAACTGGCACTTTCAATAAATATTTAAATTCGTCATACCACGTACAGTATCGAAATCGGCAGTTTCGATAAAAATGCTTTAAAAAAATACCACGTACATAATGGTAAGTGCCACTTTCGTTGTACCAGGAATATGACAACCCGTCATAAACAATCAAAACTGCCCGAATCGATATATTACGTGGGAAACAGTAAAATTATTTATGTATTAAATTATTTATTTATTTATAATTGCAACGACACGACACGCATGCTCTGGCGGCGGGGCGACGCGACGGCGACGTTACGGCGTACACTCGCGGTAGTGGTAGTTCCGTCCTTGTCACACACTCGGTCATGCAGCGTAAACCCGCGAAATTTAAATTTCGTTGTTATAGGACGGATGGACTGATACGTTTCGATAAAATACGTCTCTAAAAAACGGAAAAGTAATGTTTTTTTTTATTTTTTTGTTCACGGGTCAAAAAATGAATAGCATGAATTGTCCAAACAGTAATAAAAAAAAATTGCCTTTTTGTAATTTCGATACTTTACGTAGGGACCATCGGTATTACAGTTAACAGTTATTTACTAAGTGTAAGACTAATATTATAAAGGGGATAGAATTGATTGTTTGTTTGCATCGAATTGGCTTCAAAACTACCAAACCTATATGAACAATTCTTTCACTGATAGGAATCAGTGAAAGAATTGTTCATATCGTTACACTATCCCCGGCGAACATAGGCTTTATTAACCGACTTCAAAAAAGGAGGAGGTTCTCAATTCGTCTGTATGTATTTTTTTTTATGTATGTCAAGCGATATTTCCGTCAATTAAAGACGGATTTCAAAATTTATTTTTTTGTTGAATAGAGTTTACTTCTGAGGTGGTCCCATTTTCACCAGGTCAGGATCTGATGATGGGATCCAGGAGAAAACGAGGGCAACCACCGAAAATTGTAGGGACAACTAGTGCACTTGTTAACTTTTTAATTAAGTGCTTTAATGTTCTACACTTTAATGAAGGTCTGGACTCGACCTGATGGTAGAGTCGAAAGACAGTCAAGGGCATTCCTTAACAATTTGCAGCAGTTACCTTGTGTTTGGGCTTGATTGATTTGTATTGATGAGAACTTTGCACCTAGATTGATAGATCCGCCTTCTAAGAGAGAAAGATAGAAAAAAAAAAGGAAGTTCTCAATGTTTTATGTATGTTCACCGATATTTCCGTCAATTATAAACGGATTTAAATTGTTTTCTTTCTTGAATAGGGTTTACTTCTGAGGTGGTCCCATTTTCACCAGGTCAGGATCTGATGATGGGATCCAGGAGAAAACGAGGGCAACCACCGAAAATTGTAGGGACAACTAGTGCACTTGTTAACTTTTTAAGTAAGTGCTTTAATGTTCTACACTTTAATGAAGGTCTGGAGTCGACCTGATGGTAGAGTCGAAAGACAGTCAAGGGCATTCCTTAACAATTTGCAGCAGTTACCTTGTGTTTGGGCTTGATTGATTTGTATTGATGAGAACTTTGCACCTAGATTGATAGATCCGCCTTCTAAGAGAGAAAGATAGAAAAAAAAAAGGAAGTTCTCAATGTTTTATGTATGTTCACCGATATTTCCGTCAATTATAAACGGATTTAAATTGTTTTCTTTCTTGAATAGGGTTTACTTCTGAGGTGGTCCTATTTTAAACAGATCAGGATCTGATGATGGGATCCAGGAGAAATCGAGGGCAACCACCGAAAATTGTAGCGACAACCAGTGCATTTGTTAACTTTTTAATTCAGTGCTTTAATGTACTACAATTTAATGAATATCTGGAGTCGATCTGATTATGGAACCGAAAGACAGTCGAGGGAAATCCTTAACGATTTACAGCAGCAACCTTGTGTTTGGGCTTGATTGATTTGTATTGATGAAAACTTTTACCTAGATAGATATATTTTTCGGTTCACCCGTCACTTAAAATAATGAAAAAAAATTTTTCAATAAAAAATAAAACCGACTTCCAACAAATCCTGAAAATTAAATTTACTTAGCACAAAGTAAAATGTATTTTGATTTATCAGATTTTATTCAATATAGTATTGAAGTTGGTGCCATGAATAATACCTACATAAACCTATGGGTTTACTTGGCGCCGACTTCAATATGATATTGAATAAAATCAGATAAATCAAAATACATATGACTTTGTGCTAAGTAAATGTAATTTTCAGGATTTGTTGGAAGTCGGTTTTATTTTTTATTGAAAAATTTTTTTTTTATTACCGCATACTCACGGGAATCTGCGTGACGTCTACTAGTAGGTATACTTACTTACAATAAAGTAAAATTTCACAATATGAAGTGAAACGATGGGAATTGAATTTTATGAAACGCAAAAGTATTCCGTATCCGAGTGTAACGTATTTTGGGTAAAGTTAAGAAGCATATGGAAAAGGTGACGATACCTACTTGATTCTGGGTTTCGGTCTGGCTCTCGGAGATAATTGGATTTTATGCAGTTTTACTTCTAAAGCGTGTGAATCCAGTCTCGTTTTTATTACTTAGATCCTTTCTAATGGAAGCTAGTTTCCTTTCACTCGAAACATTTAAAAGTTGGCGGTGGACTCATATCTCCCATTGACAATCCCCTGGAGGAGACAACATTACTTTCCAGCACTGGTGTCCACTCTCGCTGGGGGAGATATCGATACAAGGTTTTTAATAGTTTAGATGCTTAAGGACTTTCAGCTAGATGTTGTTATTATCGACTCCAGTCTTTCTTAAATCCTTTTAGTTTCAAGTAGCTATTTGATCTATTTTTTTTCCATACTGTTCAAGTAATCAAGTAGTTATATATAAATTATGTATAAAGTTCACTGCGAAAAATAACGCGTAACAAATCTTTAATGTGTCTTAATTTATATAATTTATAATCTTATATATAAAAATTAATCGCAAAATGTGTTGGTAAGCGCATAACTTCAGAACGGGTGGACCGATTTCACTAATTCTTTTTTTGTTGTGTAAGGTATTGTCAGGAGAAGGTTCTTATGGAAGAAAAAATATTGTATTCCCACGGGAACGGGAACTACGCGGGTGAAACCGCGTGACGTCCTCGAGTAATTAATAAAACTCTAAATGCTAAGAGGCGCATAAATAGTTATAATAAATTAGCATGCCATATTGAAAAAATTACAAGTAAACTTGATGATTATCTACCATAATAACATAAATAGGAATTACTTAGTTAGTAAAGTAAATTTAGCTAGTAAAGTAATCTTACTAGTATCCCTACTAATATTATAAATGCGAAAGTAACTCTGTCTGTCTGTCTGTCTATCTGTCTGTCTGTCTGTCTGTCTGTCTGTCTGTTACGCTTTCACGCCTAAACGGCTGGAGCGATTGAGATGAAATTTGGTATGGGGATGGTTCAAGGCCCTGGGAAGGACATAGGCTACTTTTTAACCGACTGCGCAAAAGGAGTGTTATGATTTTACGCGATAACGACTTTCACGCTGTTACGCTTTCACGCCTAAACGGCTGGAGCGATTGAGATGAAATTTGGTATGTGAATAGTTCGAGGCCCTGGGAAGGACATAGGCTACTTTTTAACCGAGTGCGCAAAAGGATTGTTATGATTTTACGTGATAACGACTTTCACGCGATAACGACTTCTACGCGGTCGAAGTCGCGGGAACAGCTATCCCTGGCTATCCCTACTAATATTATAAATGCGAAAGTACATAACTCGGTCTGTCTGTCTGTCTGTCTATCTGTCTGTCTGTCTGTTACGTTTTCACGCAAAACGGCTGGAGCGATTGAGATGAAATTTGGTATGGCGATATTTCGAGGCCCTGTGAAGGACATAGGCTACTTTTTAACCGACTGCGCAAAAGGAGTATTATGATTTTGCGTGATAACGACTTTCACGCGATAACGACTTCTACGCGGTCGAAGTTGCGGGGAACAGCTATTTAATATAAATGAGCTTAAAGATTAAGTCTGTTGTAAATATTCAATCACACTACTTAGCCTAGGGGCCCTAGGGGCTTGACAGAGAAGGAATAAAATCTGTAGGTATACTATATGGGCAAAAGAGATGCTTACGAAATAGGTTAGGTTCAATTTTTATATGCGGATAGGTTTATATAAGCGTGAATCCCTCGCGTCACGCTGTCGTCTAGGGCCTGCTTCTGTAAGGACGGTGAGCGGCCTCCTCATCGACCTCAGGCCCCCAGTCATGTAGGCCGATAGTCTTAGGCGAAGACAACTCGCCGGCAAGTGGGTACTTGGAACTTGGGTGGAAGAGTTCTCTCTACTTTTGAAAATTATTAAGTCTATAAGGCTAATAACTTGGTTTTACGACTGCCATTTACTGGCTACCGTTAGCGTTAGTGTTATCGTCTCAAATCTTTCGGTTATAAGTACTTAAAGTTTTCAGTCTGTGGCCCTAATCTAACAAACGTTTCGTATTCGCGCTTCACCATACTACTTACTCTTTTTATTATTAAAGGGGCCAATTAATAAAGATGTACGTCATACCGGCCTTGGACCCGCTAAAACCATTAGGTCTCTACCCATCCTTCTAGCGCAGTCCTGGGGTATCCTTTAGAGGGCTCCTTTAGAGGGAGGCCAGGGGCTCCTAACCGTAGGCTGTTAGGTATAACAGCCTACGGTTGGGAGTCCTACCGGATACGTGTGGTTTTTTGTCAGTAGGAGTTATAGTATATTCATGTGGCACTAACCTCACATTAAAAAAAACCATGTAGCGCATAGCTCCCCGAGTAAGTTAGAGTATGTCCTAACTTTGTCCCCACATTTTGGTTACGACTTATCCTAGAGGCTCGATAGAATACAGTTCAAACTTTGCTTATAATATAATTTCCACGCGAACGAAGTTGCGGGTAACAGCTAGTTATATTATAAGTGGGTAAGAAAGAATGTGTTGATGTTTGTTACTCTTTTAACGCTGTACTGGCTAAACGGATCTGCTCTAAATTCAATACAGAGATAGATTACAGTCAGCCACATAGTTTACTTTTGTTCCAGCACGAAGTTCCTATGATCCCCATGATATAATATATAATACTTTATTGGAATCAAAAACAAGATACATTGTTACTGTGTACGAAACTAACTGCATTAGTTATACAACTGTGTCGCAACAACAATACTAAAACAAAATTTGCGTATTGTATGTAAGTATAGTAATTCCTTGTGGGTATGCGTGTGCGCGCGTGCTTGACTTTGTGTGTATGTGCAGGCAAGTGATTGAGAGTGTGTGCGTGCGCGCGCATCTCTCTCTATGTGTGTGTGTGTGTGTGTGACTGTCTTCGTTGATACAAGAAGAAGAAGAGTCACTATGCATCTAGAAGTCCTTCCAAGTCAAGCTGTACAACCGGCTATCTATACGCGATTTACATTCGCGTCTAGTATATCTATACATATAATAAAATGATAGAAAAGTCAAAACTGTACATTGGAAATATTAAAAAAAATAATACTCGCTGGGTGTTCAACATAATATACCGAAGCCGAAAATATAGTTAGAAAAATTTTTGTCTGTTTGTCTGTTTGCCTGTTTATCTGTTTGTCTGTTTGCTTTGCTTTGTCCGGAAGGATCTCGAAAAGTACTCAATAGATTTGATTCAAATTTTGCACAAATATTACCTAGGGGTAGGGTGTTAAAATAGGTTATATATTATCACGCTTCATATCCTAGGGGCTAAGCAGAGAGCAATCAAATTGGCATTGTAACAATTTTCACGCGTACGAAGTCGCGGGCAACAGCTAGTCGTTAATAAATCTGTTCACCTTTTTATACAAGATAAACCCTTAGAAGTAATATTGTTGTCTGGCAAACTTAGTTGGGTCACGCTCTGTAGTACATACTTTTTTTTTTTTTTTTTTTTTTTTAACGTGAGGGAAAATCCTCGTAGGATGCTATGCCGGACTCTTACCGACTAAAAAACCTCACGTAACGCCCAACAGCCTATGGTTGAGAGCCCCGGGTAAGCCCTCAGGAAGGATGTCCCGTGACTCCCAACAGACCTACGGCCGCCAATGCGGCCTCGCCCAGGGGGTGGTTCGGGTGCAATCCCGCGTCTATGGGGGGTTTCGGGTGTGACCCCGCTTCTAAGGGGGGGCGTGCGTGAGTGCTCACGTCACGCTGCCGTCATGGGCCTGCTTCTGTAAGGACGGTGAGCGGCCCTCTCACCGTCCTCAGACCCCCGGTCATGGAGGCCGATAGTCCTCAGCGAAGACACGTCGGCGGCGCCCAGGGCGCCGACTGCGGAACTCGGGTGGGAGAGTTCTCTCCCGCACCCGGCCCGCCGCCTCCTTCGCGAGCATGACCTGCTCGCAGAAAGAGGCGGCGCAGTCCCACTTACTCCCGCTGGAGAGCATGGCTCGCACCATGGCCTCAAGCGAGAGAGTGTCCACGCCCAGACCCACTACGAGGACCTGTCGCTGTTGTGCCCACGCCGTGCACTCCACCAGCGTGTGGAGCGCCGTGTCATCGCTGCGGTCCTCGCAGTGCTGACATTCGGCCGTGGTTTCCCGGTGTTTTCGCCACAGATACCTACCGAAGCTACCGTGCCCGGCAAGCATCTGTGTCAACCGGTAGGAGAGAGCACCGTGTCTTCTCTCCAGCCACTCGTCCATGACCGGTCTGACGGCCGCGATTGTGGCGAATCCCCCCTTTGGTTGCTCAAGTCGCATCTTCCATGTCTCCAGGGTTTCCTGGTGGAGCAGGGTCCGCTGGGCCTCGATTTCTCGAGACGCAGGCCTTTGGCCCCGCTCCAGCGCCTCCTTGCGCCATCTGAACAGTGACGCAAGGGCTCTCGCTTCCAGGTCCCATGGAGGGGTCCCGGCTAGGAGACATGCCGCCTCACCGGAGATCGTGCGGTATCCTCTTATCACCCTGACGGCCATCACTCTCTGCGGGCTCATCAGTCTAGCCTCATTGCTGGCCGTCAGGGTCTCCGCCCATACGGGAGCCCCGTACAGGGCCATGCTTCGCACGATCCCAAGGTACAGCCTCCTGTAGGGAGCGTTGGGTCCCCTGATGTTGGGCGCTCTGTAGTACATACTCTTTGTATATCACGTCTTCTTTTCTTACTTCTATACCAACGATACTCAAACTTTTTTTTATGTGGGCCACAAACACGTTTCAGCCATGGGGTTGCGGGCCTCAAGCCGGAGGGGGGGGGGATTATTTAGGTATTAATTAAAATTTCATATTTTTTTACGATAAATTAACTTTTATTAATAAAATAAAAAAAAGATACAAAGTTGTTTCATATTGTTTTAGTGCGATTTTTGAAATTGTGAACACATTTTTAAAACTTTATCAAGATCTGGCTTAACGCTACCTGCTAATCTTAGAATCTGATAGTTTATTTCTGTCAGGTTTTTCGTGTACTTCATTTTTGAAAAAGACGATTCACACGTGTGTAGAACCAAAGAATTTTAGTTTTTATGATTAGAAGACAATCCAGATATTATTTTATATAGGGTAGTTTTATAATTTGTTACCGTGCAATCACATATTACTAATAATATGCTGCGTTCCGATTTACGCCAAAATCATTCGGTGCCCATTTTTGATGAGTACGAAATTATGGGCCAACTATAAAGGCCCGGCGCCGGCGGGCCAACAATAAAGGCTCGGCGGGCCAAATGTGGCCCGCGGGCCACCGTTTGAGTATAGCGGTTCTATACTATACTTGTATGCAGGATCAAATACAAGTTCCTGGTGCTTGCGTACCGTATACACCGATGTAAAATATAACAGCGGCTAATAGTTGGAAGCTGACAAATCCTGTATAATTCAACAGTGGGGAATCAAGACGCTTTATTTATTTATTTAATAATGCATGGAAGACTTACAGCTATACAAAACAGTATAATGCTTAGGTTTAGCCGTCTAAAAGCCAATCACAAGTCCTCGCTTCTAGTTACTGACTATTTAAAATTAGCAATGTGAGCTTACCATATTACTAACGTGATTGATAAGACCGATGTACTTAGTAACACGATCAGAAAAATTATACATGTAGTTAACAAATTATACGCAAACATCAATGTATCGATGGAATACCCATAGCACTAATTGAAAAAGTCAAGGCTTAGGCACTTTCTTGTTGAAGACAGACTTGTGACAAAGGGTTCAATATCGTACCGCTTACACAGATTGTTAAAATTTCTACTTACACGTATTAGATAGCTATTTTTTCTATAGTTGGTTTTCGCAAGAGACGCATGGAGGACAGGATTGAAGCGGTAAAATTTACAGGGAACATTTAGATGAATTTTGTTTAAAAAGTCGAACAACTACAGATCCAAGTGGGTACTTGGATCTGTAGTTGTTCATAGCTACAGCCTGCGACATATTTTCAAAATAGGAGGAGAACCAACACCAGCCATGTATTCCGTTATTGTGTAATTTGATTTTAAGGGTAAAATGGTCAATTCTATCAAACGCCTTGCTGTAGTCAGTGTAAATGACATCCACCTGCTCCCTATGCCCATGGAAGAAGTAATGAATAAATTTAATATCACCAA
Source organism: Miltochrista miniata (assembly GCA_933228765.1). Lineage (NCBI taxonomy): Eukaryota > Metazoa > Arthropoda > Insecta > Lepidoptera > Erebidae > Miltochrista > Miltochrista miniata. The sequence continues at coordinate 26,025,246 of OW121747.1, forward strand.
GGTGCTTGTTGTAGAGCGATCTTTAAGAAAGCCGTGCTGGAAAGGTTTCAAAGAACTTGCAGGATAAAGTTGATTGTGTACAATTCGTTCGAATATTTTGGCTATGACACACAGCTTCGATATAGGCCTGTTATTAACTATTTCTGTCTTTGAACCCTTCTTATTTATGTACAGGCGTAATACCTATAGGCCGACTTCCATAGACTGGGGACGGTACATAAATGTAAAGAATTCGCTAAAAGAAGTGTAATGGGAAGGAATTTACTAGAAGTTGGGGTGATTCAACTTGTTCACGGCGTCAGTTTTCACCTCGATACGACAAATGTGCGCCAATGAGTTACTTAATGACGTATCAAGAAATAAAATTTGGTTATCATTGTCATCAGGTACATGCTCCAAAAAGTTAGATTTGAAATAGGAGGCGAACGCCTCACATATGGATTCACCTGCAGTTACTTAGTAGTTGATTGCTAATATATAAAAGAGAATATATAAAAGAGAAGTAAATTCTATCATCTGAGCCATAAAGTTCCTAGCTCAACGCTGAAATATTTGTATTTTTCATTGGTAGATTCTTTATTGGATTATGCTCTTGATAGTTACGGGCTAACGTTTAAAACTAATATTGATGAATTAGAGACATTACAAATTAGATTTCTAAAACCTTTGGTAACAAAAAAAAACTAAAGCAAAATGTAAAGGAGACTACACTAAATTATTTTCTATCTGCAAGATTCTTCCAGTAAGTTTAAAACATAGGTACTTGTTGGCCATAAATAATCATAACACTCAGGAGCATAATCTAACACTAGTCAATAATAGTCACGGCACTCGTTCTATGTCTGCAGGCATATTTGTAGTACCTAGAGTGAAAAATTACTTTGGAGATAGAACGTTAAAAAAAACGATTACCATACCTACTAAATGGACTGCCAGAGGACATTAGACGGCCGGTCAGAAAACTATTTAAAAATAAAATCAAGAGCTACTTACTCTCGATTCTATAGACACTCGTATAGTATAAATATTATGTTATAAAAAATAAAAATTATGCATGTTAGACTCATTCGTTCCTGCAGAAAAACTGTGAAAACAGTTTTTTGGGACAATGATTAAAATGTACCTATTTGTATGTACCTATAGTAAAGTAAATAAAAAAAAAGAACTGGGAATAGCACCTGAGTTATATTTATTCTTGACAAAGGTCCAGAATTTTTAGGATTATCTCTAACGGACTTTTCAATTATATAACATAGGAATTTTTTCATATATTTATGTTTTTCTTTAAGTGCCATTATCAATGATGAGCTATACCATATCGGATACTTACCCTTACGCTCGAGCTTTCAAGGTATCCAGAAAAAATCCACAGCTTCATTCATTGACGGAAGTTGAAAATTCACGTGCCCAGTCAACTGCGCAAATACAATCATTCAACGAGTCAAAATCACCCCTACTGTACAATTACCTCATTCTAGTTGATCCATCATCATCAGTTAAATAATATATATCAGCAAAACTGGATGGTGTTTATCTATGGGAACTAGAGGGTCAGAGTGTCCAAGCGCACTTATAAAATTATTTGAAAGAACCAGATCTAATATTCTGCCTATCCTAATTTTAAACCCATTGTACTGTCCAAGACTCATCGTACATAATTCATCGGCAAATAAATACTTGTCGGTGGAAGTTAGGTTACCTGGTACCACCGGAGAATACCTACCTGAAGATGCCAGGCATATTGAAGTCACCAGTAATAACTAATTTACCCACTAAATTATTTAGTGTTAGGTGATGTCAATGTATCAATGAGTATAGATCTATCTCTTGAGTAGTTAGATTGAAAAAATATGTCGCCCAGTAAAAAGTCACCGAGGGAGAAAGTATAGTACCTATAAGTGCACGACAACTAAGACAGTGTGCAACGTCTGTAGGTGCGAGCAGGCAATGTATATTTCTACAATTAAGGTATGCAATGTAATCGGTACGATAATGACCAACATAGAACTCATGAGGTGAATAATTAGAAATATTTAAGTACAGTAGTGCGTCAGGGGAGCCAAACCTTTTACAACAGCTTATTCTAATACATTCAAAATCTAAAGAAAGAAAATATATTACGGTAAAAATACATAGTAGACGGTGTGTTACTGTGGTAATACGTACACCAGTACAATAATAGTTCATACCAACTTGTTTAAATCGGACTCCTTTCTAATAACAAAAGATTTCAATTTGTTATTTTTACGTATGTGGATTTTTCCATGTTTGACCCAAACATAATCATAATACTTTTCTCTGGCAATAATTTTAGTTTTGGTTAGTAACTTTTTAGTTTCCATACGAAGATGGTCATTGACATAGAAACGTGCGCCTCCTTGAATGCCCTACAAATCTTTAACAGCGCGTGCCGCTGCAATATGGGAAAGCCCCATACAACGCTGTCTCAAAACCCTTTTAAGCTAAAGTCGAATACAAGGAATTTAATTAGTCATTTTATATAGTCTAATACATTATCTTGCGATTTGCATAATTTATTTTATTGTAATTGTTAAACATACTATAAAAATCAGCATCAAACCTAACTCACATTAAGAGGCATCACTACGGGTGCAATATATTGCCCCAGTTCAAAGTCACATTACTCGTGTCGACAAACTTTTGATGGAAGTCTACAAGTATTATACATTTTTAGAATGCTTATAATCTCCTTATTTTAATACGTGAATAAACTCAAACTCAAACTCAAAAAAACATTTATTTCGCATAATCCTAATACATAGGCACTTGCGACACGTCAATGAATACAATGCAAATAGTACCACCAGTTCGGAACGCGGCCCGCTTGAGAAGAACTGGCAAGAAACTCGACGGGCTTTTCTTTTTGTGCTCTATTTACAAAATTTAAACTAAAAATCACAAACTATTGCTTGAGAATGCAGTAGAGCAAGCAGATCATTTCCAGGCTTCCTTGTCAAGCAAATAATCGTCAATTGAATAGTAGCCCCTGCGGTACAATTTACTTTTTTTCACTTTTTAAACTTATTTAAGGGCATACTTTTTATTTCATTTGGAAGCCTGTTGTAAAAACGTATACAGTTACCCAGGAAGGAATAACTGACTTTTTTCAGTCTACACTGATGACAAGCAAGGTTATCTTTATGTCGGGTATTTACACTGTGTATATCGCTTAACTTAACGAAACTAGATAGATTCTTTTGCACGTACATAAGATTTTCAAAAATATATTGTGATGCTACAGTCAGAATATTTACCTCTTTGAATTTTTCGCGCAGAGAGACCCTTGGACCTAATCTATATATGGCTCTTATGGCTCGTTTTTGTAAAACAAAATTGAATTTATATCTGCGGCATTACCCCACAGTAGAATACCGTAGGACATAACACTGTGGAAGTAACTGAAATAAACTATTCTAGCTGTTTCTACATCAGTCAAATGCCTAATCTTTTGTACCGCAAATGCTGCTGAACTTAACCTGCCAGCTAGCTTTTCAATATGTGGACCCCACTGCAATCCAGCATCGACCGTCAACCCTAGGAACGCCGTAGATTTCACAAGTTCCAACTCTCGGCCATTAAGTTGAACATTGGTTTCTGCCTGTGTTACATTGGGCAAGGTAAATTTAATATATTTAGTTTTGTTATCGTTCAGGCTAAGATTATTAGTATTAAACCAATGTACTACTTTCAGGATTGCATTGTTGACATCGTCGTAGTTATCTAGTTGTCCTTTAATTTTGAAAATTAAGAAAGTGTCATCTGCAAACAACACAATCCCGTTGGTGTCCCTTACGTAATAGGGTAGGTCATTTATATAAATAAAAAATAAAAATGGTCCCTGCGGAACGCCCATAGTAACCACCGATCCCTCTGAACGTGTGCCACCAACATCGACCCTCTGAGTTCTATTGCTCAAATATGAAGTCAGAAGATCGAGAGCCTTGTTCCTTATCCCATAGTGATGCAGTTTCCTGATCAATGTTTCATGTTGAACACAATCAAAAGCCTTTGACAAATCGCAGAACACAACAAGCGCATCATGTTTATTTTCCTAGGCCTCATAAATACTCTTCATCAAATCTACACCAGCATCGGTAGTCGACCGTCCTTTCGTGAAGCCAAACTGTTTAACATGAAATAATTTGTGATTGTTAAAATAGGTCAGCATCTGCTCAAGTATTAATTTTTCAAATATCTTGCTCAAAGTCGGCAATACCGAGACAGGTCTGAAATTACCTGGATCAGAAGCACTGCCAGCCTTGAACTAGGGTATAACTTTACTATGTTTCATTAAATCAGGAAATACACCCCCTGAAACGCAATCGTTAAACACAGCTGCCAAGTGGGGGGCAATGACATCAATGACACTAGACACAGATTTTACTGATAGCCCCCATAGGTCTGCAGTTTTTTTAACATTAATAGCCTTAAAAGCTTTCAAAATGCCATTACAGTTGACAGCCGTGAATTCAAACGCGTCTTGACAGCTATCTACACATTCTGATAATAATTGCTCAGCGGAAGTGGAAGACGACCGAAGAGTATTCGTTATACCAATAGGTATATTACTGAAAAAATTTTCGAACTCAGTCGCTACTTCCAGATCCCCTGTAACGTGGCGACCGTTTATCTTTAAATGAAAGCTTCGTTCACTTGTTTTAGACCTACCGCATTCAGAATTTATAATGTTCCAGGGAGTTTTAATTACATTTGTCGAAGCTGTAATTTTATTTCTAATGAAATTTGACTTTGCCAAGTAACAGACCTGTCTAAATGTCTTTGAAAATTTTTTAACATATTCCTGAAAGTCAGGGTTGAAATTAAATGATTTTTCCGAATAAAGTTCATAAAGTCTCTTACGACTTTTATAAATACCGGGTGTTGCCCAGTCACTGAAAACAAAACTGCTTCCGAACGATACTGTTTTTGGTGTAAAGATTTTCCCAAACACATCATGGATTAAGTTGAATAAATCAGCATAAGATTTATCCACAGTAGTGTAATCGGGCAATTCTGTTATCTTATTTACTATATTTTCTCGGAAAATTTCTAAGCGTTTTGAGTTGACTGGTACAAAACTGATTACATTCTTATTTCTGGTAATATTTCTAGAGTACAGAGCCGATTGTCCTCGATTTTACAGGGTCCACAATACAATTCCTAACAGGGTGTATATTACTAAAAATGTTATCAATACAAGTAGCACTACTGGCAGTTATACGAGTAGGTTCTAGAAATATGTTATATAAACCAAAGGATTTCAATAAATTTAACATTTTCCGCCTCTTTGTTGGTTCCAGCGAAGAATCTAAAATATCTACATTGAAATCTCCACAAACTACTACTGATTTTTTAGAGCACTGGCATTTAAACAAAGCTTCTTCCAGCTTCTCTTCAAACTGTATGTATGGAGCATCCGGGGGACTGTACACGCTTAATACAATGAACTGCTCGAACTCAATACTAGCTATTTCAATAACTCGTTCAAGAGAGAGGATTACTATATCTTTACGTTCTTTAAATTTTATAGACTTGTTAATAAGAATTAATGAGCCTCCTCGTATACATTTTGTCCTACAGAACGAGCTAGCAACCTGGTGATTTTTAAAGTTGAACATGACTTCATGACGCCTTAACCAATGTTCTGTGACACAAAAAATATCAATGTCATTCAAGCTCATGTACAACTCCAACACCAACTCCTTCCCATTAATAAGGCCCTCTACATTTTGGTGCACCAGGTGTAAACCATAATTTTTATGATTAGTAGATTCAATGGCCTGAGAGCAGTCAGATTCAAAATTTTGCTGTGGCTGATGTAAAACTAAATTGCCAGATTTAACATTCATTGATTCATACATTATGTCAAGCTTAGTGCAAGAACGTTGCTCTTTTGTCCCATAATCTAATTTAAATTACTTGATTATAAACAGCTATCCATAGTTCTATTATCAGTAATGTCATATTTCTGCTCAAAAGGAGCAGGTTGGGTAGCCAGATTTTTGGCTAGTATATCTTTAAAATAATGTAGCGAAAATGCTACCTGTCTTTTAAAATAATCCAAAAGCTTATGCTTTCTTTTAGTCAAGTAAAAATAATAATTCTTCCTAACAATTGTGTTAGTGTCAATTAAATGAAACTTTTTATTGTGACATGTTAATGTGTCCAATGACAAATTGAAATGGTACCTAGTCCTATTTTCCGCAACTGGCATACCCTGGCAATAAGGCAGTGTGTAAATAATAATATTATTTAAATCTAATGAGCTTAATTTAATAAAGTATTCAATAATATTTTATATTTGCGTATAACAAAATAAAACTCGAACATAATTCAAGGTGACATACGTTTTTGAGATCTTTTTTAAACTATTAGTTTTTACCGATGCTTGCAGCATTTTTGCACTTTTCGAAATATCATCGAAAATGTATGACGAGGTAAAAATTGCGTTTTTCTCCAACTTCGTATAAAATTACTTCATATCTATTATGGTTAAATTGATAACAAAATAATTACACTGGTAAGTGTTATCTATAGTTTATTAAGTGGTAGATATAGTTTTGACAACCTTGCATGATAAAAATGCGGTCTCTTATCGAGTTAGGTCAAAGTTGATTAAGGTTGGTTATGGAAGGATGCATATTGGTTTTTATCTTTTTACACATTGTACTACCTATTTCTGGGACCTATAAAAGTAGTCAAATCCTGAAAACATCACAGTCAGTAACCAGACACGCAACTGCCCAAAAAGCAATTATTATAGTAAATAACCATTTCTGAACTTAACTAATATAAAAATGAGTGAATTTGTTTGTAATAAACGTGAATTGTGATATTGGTTGGTTAGAGGGCAGACCATAGAAACCTACTTAGAAGAAAAATTTAATTTGTCTCAAGATAATAAAGCAACTGTGATCTCCTGCATTCAAAGGAATTTACTGACTCAATGTAATCAACGCTGGAGAAAAGCGTACCGAATAAAAGAACGTTCCGTCGAGACCCCTTATTTCGCCTGGGTTTTGACACTTTTTTCATCATATCTTTTTATTTTGAAAGTATTTTAAATTGACTTGAGTAAAAAACGATTTTACTTAACACAGGCTATTACTTTAGACGATGTAAGTATCGAATATCATTATAATTAGGCTACAAATTGACTCTAAAGGTCATAGGCGAAGTTTCGGTCTTTTTCCTAACTTCGCCTACGGTTTATTACGGGGTCTTATGAAGCTTATGTTTGTTGTCAACTAGGCTATTAAATTTAGAATCCGAAAAAAGAAATATTAACCTTACCCGGAACGCAATAAAGACACAATTTCTTTAAAAAATGTATAGTAGGCGAAATTTGGAAGCGATTTGAAGATGTTCCATACAATTGATCTAACTTTGATAGGGTTGTCACAATTCTTGGTAACTTGCCTTACTGTGAAAAAGGTGATTAATGAATTAAGAAAATAATTGTTATAAAAAATAATCATCTACAATAAAAAATGAAGTCACTTAGTCAATAGTACCCACAATTTGCTCATCAGATAACCAAGTTGAGAATCCTGTATCTCTCAGAAAAGGTGTTTCCCATTGAATTTTACGAAAAATTCATCGGAGATGGTTGGTTTTTCAAAGTCCCAACCTAAGAAATTCTCACTGCGTCATTTGCATTCATAACACAATACCTATATGATTTTAAACTAACATGGTCATTACTATACATTTTATTACTAATAACGTGATTTTAGAATTGACAACCCTACGGGTAGGCGAAGATTGGTAACAATGTGACCGTCACTACCACCTCGGCAGCATTTTATGCCATTTTGAGCTCAAATTGTACGCTAGATAAAAAATATTTACGTTATATTACAGCCAAATAAATGTATGTTGTAGTCAAATAAAATGTTTAACATTCCACTGCCTACAACACTGCTTAAATACAAAATTTTCTACACCGACCAAAAAACGTAGTACATTTTCCAACACAAAAAAAGCTTTTGTAATGAACATAGGTAAGTTAGTCGCAATTTAGCTGAAGAATCTTGCTATGGATAAAATATACTTGCTCATGAGCAGTTTTATGCGAGGTTTAATCAATAGGTTTCTTGGTAATTTTGAATTTTGTGAAATCAGGCGAAATTTGGTAACCTAGGCGACATTAGGGGTCTCGACGGTTTCGAAAGTAAAAACGCTGAATGGCCTATTTAGTGTTCCCCTGGAGTGTCATGGGTCTGTTGATGAACATTGCCCATTGGAAGTACTGGAGGCAGACCATCAAAACCTTACGATGATTGTTCAGATAAGACAAAGAAGCGAAAAAATATGGAAGTAATACAAGAGTACGGATTCAACTGTGTACTCAATGCATATGCTCAGGCGCTAAGATCTATGGGTGAGACAGAGGAGGCCGCTATCGTTAACATAATAAGAAGTACAACAAAAAATGATAAGAAAAAAATATTTAAATACGCAACGGAAATCCCCGAAGAAGTAACACCATTTTCAAAGGAAGAAGCATTAAGGACTTTTATTGATTTAGACCTCAGTAAAGAACAGTATGGAAAACTACGAGGTAGTTCGGCTGATAAAAATTGCAATATATTTCCGTCTTATGCAACCCTAGCTGAAGCAAAAAAAATGTGTTATCCTCCTAATTCAAGCATAACCATTACTAACATAAGTGCAAAAGTTAATCTACAGGATTTGTTGGATCATACGGTAGCACTAATTGATTCAGTTTACAAAGATAGTTTGAAAAACCTTAAATTATTCTGTAAATGGGGCTGTGATGGCTCCTCAGGCCAGAGTGAATACAAACAAGTTTTGCCGGAAGAAAGCGATCTTATATCAGATGCCAACCTTTTCATTGCTTCTCTTGTCGGGTACAAGGGTACAAGTTGACTCATAGACGAAGTAGCTAACAGAGTTGTTTGGAAGAACGAAACTTGCTCATCTGTCCGATATTGCAGACCTATATTGTTAGAATTTGCCAAAGAAACTCCTGAAAAAACAACGTTTCTATATCAACCGTCAATTACAGAATCTGTCTCCTTCTTTGATAAATAAGAATGGTAATGTAATAAAAGTGACACATGACCTATTTTTAACTATGATTGATGGTAAAGTAGCACAAGTTCTAACAGACACTCGCTCAAGCGCATCTTGTACTGTTTGTGGTGCTACTCCTCGTCAGATGAACGACTTGGAGGGTGTTAGAGCTCGTGACGTCAATGAAAATTCATTTCAATACCGGCTTTCTGCATTGCATGCTTGGATCAGGAGTATGGAGATGATTTTAAACATTTCCTACAACCTGTCTTTTCAAAAATGGTCAGCTGTTACTTCTGAAAATAAAAAAGATAAGAGTGACAAGAAAAAGCTAGTGCAAAATCAGTTTAGAGAGGTACTTGGCTTGCACATCGACAAACCTCGACAAGGATCTGAAAACAGCAATGATGAAAACACAGCTCGAAGATTTTTTCAGAGTTATTCATGCTCTGCAGATATTACAGGTGTTGACGTAGAACTTATAAAACGTATGTATATTATATTGCAAACGAAAAAATTGGAGAATATGCCTTTGCAACAGCCCAACTATATGTAAGTAAATACAATTTGTATTATATGCCTTCTTCAGTGCACAAGATTCTGACACATGGCGAAAAAATAATTGATAACTGTGCAATATTGCCGATCGGCCAATTATTCGAAGACGCACAAGAATCCAGAAACAAAGATTGTAAAAAAATCAGACTTCATCACTCTAGAAAATGTTCAAGAGTAGCTACTAATGAAGATGTGTTTCATGGCTTGTTGTACACTTCTGATTCATATATTTCGAGTTTAAGAAATACTACGGAAACAATATCGAGAGAACTATTCGACGAAGCCAAAGCTCTTCTTGCTGTCAATATTTAAGAAGTTACCTTATTAAGTACCTATTTATTAGTTTTTAATATGTTTGAAATTATATTTATGTACATTATGCGATACATATATGTATATGCGATTTCGTATAAGTAAAATTAAAAAATCAAATACTGTATGCGTTTTCTAAGTTTAATTGTTTTTCTTCTCTATTATTAAGATAAATATAAAAAATTATCAAAATCAGTTTCATTATAAATAATCTATATATATTCAAGAATATACGGTCAAAATTACAGCTAATTTGAATGAATACAGAGAAAGAATATAGAGATACAGAGTTTTGAGACGAAACATACGCAACTTTCCCATAGTGCGCTACCACAAAATCTTCCTCTATGTAGCGATTCAGGAAGCTGACTATAATAAGTTTTTGGTCAGAGTTATAGATGGGTACCCTGGAAATGTAGTTAATGCAGTTCTTAGGAAAGTTGTAGTTGATCTTACGTCCAATATCATCCACAATTAGATACAGCTTCTCGTCTTTTTTTACTGGAACGCCTTTAATTTCAATATTATTTTAACGAGAACGTTCCTCGTAGATAACATGATCATGTTTGGTCTTCTCTAGATCCGCCTGCATCGTATTAAAAGCTTCCAAGAGTTTATCGTAGTCGGCCGCTTTTATTTCCAGTTCTGACAGTCTGTTATTGATATCAAGCAATTTTTCGTTGTAGTGGACATAATTTTCCTTTAGCTCCACCAGTTCTACTTTGATCACACGCATATCCTCAACAAGGGTTGGTAAACTAAGTAGCTGACGTTTCATTGCGCGATTTTCAGATAAAATTGTGTATAAGGTTTAGGGTTCCGAGTTTGACATAGCGGGAGAAGAAATTCGACCCTTCGGGCATTTCCACTGTTCCCAACTTGCGCCAACCTGATTTGGAGATACTTGCACATCCAAAATCCAATTCTTTTATACAGCTTGCACAGTTTGCACACTGGACACCGTCATTGAATTGAAGACTGCATTCCGAACACACCTTCATTTTGAATAAGTACTAACTTGAATTTGAACAGCATGACCTTTAATATAACCCTTTGTGCCCTTTCTAATCTCAGGGAAACGGTTTCACCAGCACTATTGAGATAGATTGAGATGGAGTGCACCTAAGCAAAATAAACAGTTTTCAGCGTAGATTCAGCGTTTGCATATAAATAAATAAATATTTGTGGACATTTTCAAAAATAGATTATATGTTAGGTTTTAAAAACAATTAATATTAATTTCCTAGTTCTGGCGATAAGGGTTTCAATATCCTAAGCCACGCTAAGGTGCGGTCAATTTTTACCCCAAAATATTTTTCGACATTTGATCGTACAATATTAATGCACTCACACTGATCAGAATAGTCACAGTTATGACCTTTGACCGTAAAAGACTCGGGAGGCTGAGCTGACATTCTAAGTCCAAAAGTCATAAGCTCATTTTTTGAAGGTTAAAAGTGAATAGGTTGTTAAATAACCAGTACGTAACCACATTTTGCCGGGCCCGTACCCAAGCCATGAACGAGGAAAGTAGTGTCGTCGGCGTACCTACGCAATAATTTTTGTTTGTGGCAGAGGTAACTTGCCGAGTTCATCTATATACAAAATGAACAGACTAAGCCCAAGCACGCTGCCTTGTGATTCGCCATAGTTAAGAAATTCTTTCCTACTCTTATATTTATCGACTTTAACTATCTGAGAGCGACTATTAGGTAACTTTTGAGCATTTGTTGATACAATTGAAGTGGAATTTGAATATTTGCTATACTTTTTATTATTTGCCAGGTAGCTTTTGGGTTACGGCTGTGCCTTTCAAATTCTGTTCGTCCTTACTGTTTTTTTTAATAGGTTATTGCAGAAGGTTTTTTACCTTTTGTAAATTAGTTATGAAATATCTTTCCCTGGCTCTCTTTTAGACTTCCTGTACAGTTTATGACCACGTCGCGCATATATTTGAAGAGTCCAGGAGTAATCCAAGGTTTAATTGCTTTTCGTCTACTTGTTACTCATTTCTCATAGTGCAACTATAAAAAGTCAAAGCGTAGCGTGGCAGGGAACTATGGCTAGAACAGGGCTAGTCAAAATAAAACTCACGTGCTTATTTGGCCAAAGATTTAAATTAGCAGTATTCTCCGACACTCGTAACCTTCTCGTAACCCATCTAAAAGCTATTAAAAACAATAGATTTATTGCGGAGCAATGACACTTGATGCGGCCTACAAACGGGCGTGCTATCATTTTGAATAATCGGGTGGCACTAAAGATTTAGCGTCCGTACACTCAAATAAAGTCTATTCGCCTCCTATACTATGCCTCTACACCAGCCTCTACGCCGGCGGTAAACTTAAAGCGAACGGGCTATACTAAAATATATGGACAACATGGAACATTTCCGGCTAAAAAATGAGGTATATGCTTAGATTATATGATTATGCGGTTTAAATTAGTAAATAAATGTAATCTTTTTCTCATTATTTAGCTATTTTGTATTTTAACTAAAGCAATAAATTGGAGGAATGTTAAAGGTTGATTTCGATGATTTTGATAAGTTTTTTGAGGATTTTATTTCGAAAATAAATTTATTTTGTAATAGCCTCAATTTTTAAGACATTAAAAGTTCATTTTAGTGTCATTTATTTCTTCTTGAATATTTCCAAATTCCTAAGTGTCTTTGTGTGCATTTTTTGCCCGCTTCCGGAAGACGTGGATCGCTGGAGAAGGTCGGCTCGCGACGATCTCTTCCATGGCTGTGCCAATAGGTTGGAGGATACTTCACGATCGAGCAGCTCTTGGGGGCCGTCCGGCCAGTCCTTCGCGCTCTGGCGAAGAGGACACACGAAGCACCGCGCCGGGGCGTACCACCTCAAGCAGCTCCTTACAGGACATGGCTGTTTCGCCAGTGCCTGTGGGAGATGGTGGGCGTGGAGTCGGACCCTGAGTGCCGTCACTGTCCAAGCGGCCCCGTAGACTCGGCGGAACACACTCTCGCCGAGTGTACGGCTTGGGCTCGGCCGCGTATCGCCCTCTTGGACGACCTAGCACTATCGGTCGGCATCCAATCGTGCTGGGTCGCTGTCGTTTCGTTTGCTAGAAAGGTGATGGCGGCCAAACGAGAGGAGTGGCGTGTGCGGGAACGTGCTGGTCAGACACATCCGCCCTACCGTACCGTTCGGGGACGCCGCATGGCGGTGGTCCGAATCGTGGGCGGTGGTCGGAGGACCCCGCCCACGATGATCAAAGAGCGGCAGGCACCTCCCCGTGTTCCGGCTCGGCCGGTCTCTACCGTTTCCGAAAGCGGTGCGATGCTATAATTATCTACAACTCCATAAAGAGGTTCAAAGAGTTCAGGGATGGGGGCAGACCATCAAGTCCCCCCGTGGAGAGTCCCGTAGTAACAGGCCGCAGTGATTTATCCACTGGCCTATCCTGCGACCCGGTTAAAGCGAGGCGGAACACCGCACGGTTTAGTGGGTAGGACGGTTCCACATGACGGGCCGTGAGTCCCACACAAAGCCATCTTGCTCCCCTGAAACAAGGCGTGTAAGAGCATAAACTGCAGTCCCCGCGTTAAAAAAAAGAACGAGCCTCTCAACAATAATTAAAAAAGCAAAGTAGTAGTTCAAGAGTTAAAACATAATAGGTATAACTAATTATCATCACAGATAAAATAAAATATTACTTTCAATTTTAAATTCTCTGTAGGACATAGTAGAATAATTTATGCTAAGTAGGTAACTAGTTATTATATGCGCTGCGATGTCATAATTATACATATTCGTTGGAAATAAAGTAAACAAAGTAAGTAGTTCTTTTATAAGTAGTCTTATTTTTTTTTTGATGCCATCTGTTGCTACTTCTAAGCTAATCTTAATATTCAACTCAAATTCATAACACGTGCGCGATTAGTTAAGACACGCGTATTCGTCAGGTAAATGAATCCGTTAGTGCATGAAAGAAAGAGGTCTTAGAAGGTTCTTGCAGGGTCAGCAGCGCGTTTATAGCTTGTAGCGCCTCTGGTGTTGCAAACGTTCATAGGCTACGGTTACCACTTCTATGGTGGGCCGTAACAAATAGAAACAAACATCCATCCACGCTCCATACTCACAAATTTTCACGTTTATAATATTATGTAGTAAGATTTTGTTCCAACCCCTTCAAGGAACAAAGCAAGACCGTATCTTTGTATTTATAGTAACACTAACAAATCCACTACTAACCTAGATATCTATGCACATAGCTGTAGACTCGCTGACACTGCGTGCCCTTGTCCGACTCTCATTAAAAACGATGATTTAAAATACCTAGGCGTAACAATCGATAAAAATTTAAACTTTCGAGAACATATTACCTTGCTTTGTAACAGAGTGCGCAAATTGATGTACATATTTAGGAATCTACGTAACGTATCAAAATATAAATTAATAAAACAGGTGTACTTAGCGCTGGGCCAATCTATTATTATGTATTGTATTACTTCCTGGGGCAGTGCCGCGAGATCCATCTTGCTCCCGCTGGAACGATCCCAAAGAGCTATCCTTAAAGTAGCTACCTTTCGACCTTTTAGATTTCCCACACATCAACTATACATTGCATGTGAAGTACTCACGGTGCGCCAACTGTTTATACTGAACACTATATTACACCAACACTCCAAACTATCTTTGCTTGCACCTAAGTCGGACAGGAGACGTAAAGAAATAATATTCACGCATACACCACTTAGACATGCTTTCACAAATAGATTCGTTTTTGTTTCTGGGACCTTATCTATATAAAAAACTCAACAAAATACTAACCATACATAATCGAAACCATAGGGACTGTAAGATTAGAGTTATAGAATATTTACAGACCCTTGATTACGAGGACACGGAAGGGCTGTTGGAAATTTTAAAATAATAGGATATTTTCGTAGCATAATTATAAGCATAATTATTAGCATAATTATTATTTTTTATTAACTATTAATTTAATTTTATTTTATTTACTATAGACTTGTATTCTTGAACCGTTACACGTCAGGCATCATATTATAACTTAGATACTTGAAATGTAAAAATAACAGAACAGGTGTAATCTGAAACACAGGTTTTTTAAAAACCTAGATCAGATAAAGCGCTACTATACAATGGAACCAAATAGCATTACTGACTGACCATTCTCTAAATTTTGTGGAAAATGGTAAATTAATTGCATTCTAGAGATATATACTTTAAGATTTTATAAAATAGATATAAGCCTATATTGTAATCTTTGTGTAAACAATTTTTCATAATAAATATATTATTATTATACTCTTTATTGTTCTAAATAACTTATATAATACATTTTTAAATATGAAACTATAAAAAGAAATACATTTAAAAATATAAAATATAGTATCCCACCGGCAGCGAGTACAATATACGGACCAAGCTACCGGTAGTCAGGGCTCCAGAGAGAGGAACCTCCGCACAATGCGTGCCGTGTCCAGTAACACTGCTTTTTGCATCACGCCCTTGATCCAGCTGCCCAACGCGAGCCTCTGAAGATGTTGGTCGAGGCTCTTAGCTATAAGACCATTAGCGGAAACGACTATTGGAACAATGATTGCCGCATCGACCTCCCACATGTCGACAATCTCGCGAGCTAAGTCCACATATTTTATTTTTTTGTCGCTCTCAGCTTTCATGAGATTCTCGTCATGGGGGATTGTGATATCAACAATCATTGCTCGCCGTTCAGATCGATCTATTACCACAATATCAGGTTTGTTGGCTACAACAGTCCTGTCTGTGATAATAGATCGATCCCAGTACAATGTGATATGACCATTTTCAAGAACTGGCTCAGCTACATACCTGTAATATGGAACCTCGATATCCACCAGGTTATACTTCAGAGCAAGTTGCTGATGGATTATCCTGGCTACTAGGTTGTGCCTGTGCAAGTACTCGCCGTTAGCAAGACGAGAACAACCAGAAATAATATGCCTGAGGGACTCGCCAGGAAGATGACACGCTCGACATACATCGATTGTACCATCCCTCAGTATATATTTCCGGTAGTTGTTCGTCATGATAACTTCATCTGCAATTGCACAGACAAAACCCTCGGTCTCCCCAAAGAGATCACCGAACCGTAGTCAAGCCACAGAGGCTATAAGGTCTACATGAGATCCATGTAGAGCCTTATAAAACCCACCGTGGAGCTCCTTGCCCTTCCATATCTCCTGCCGGTCATCGACACCCAGTATTACAGGTTTCCGCCAGTTCTCTTTAGCCAAGGCAAGCGGGGTGAGTCCAGTATCCACTTTGACAACATCCCGATGCACATCTGCATTCTTGTGGAGAAAGTATTCTCTAAGGTTGTACACCTCGCGGTTATGTAGGGTTTTTTGCATTCAGGAAGCCTCGGCCGCCACATTTCCGCGGGATGTACATCCTCATCACCGATGAACGCGGATGATGCATTCGATATGATGTCAAAAGTGTACGAACTCTCCTGTCTAAGGCGTCTAGTTCAGTTTGAGTCCACTTGAGTATCCCAAAGGAGTACATCAAGAGTGGCATGACCCAGCCATTATAAGCACGCACCTTGTTGCCGCCTGATAAAAGACTATTTAATACTTTTCTCAGGCGACCCAGGAAACGTTCTCGCAACGACTGTTTCATGTCAGCTTCATTGATGCCCAACGCTTGTGACATACCCAAGTACTTATAGGTGTCAGATACGAGGAGTGATGTCAGATGAATGGAATCAGAAAGCTGAATACCTTCCGATTCCACTATCCGTCCTCGCTTAACATGCATAACTGCACATTTATCCACACCAAATTCCATTCTGATTGAATTACTGAAGTTCTCAGTTACCTTTAGAGCAATTCAGAGCGAAGTATTTCTCATTCCTATCCTACATCACTTTCCTTGAGGAGTCATTTCTCCGTTATAAGTTATTAGTTGTGGTTATCCTTGAATATTGTGCGTTAGGATTGACAATTCGAGAGGGTTTTGTGGGTTCTTCTCCTTTCCCTCCTTTACTATCGTTCTAATGTGGAGGAAAGAAAATTGTGCCAGACCACAACCATTCTCTAAACCCCTTCTAATATTATAAAGGCAAAAGTGCACTGTCTGTAGTTCTGATTTCACGCATAAGCGTTTCAAGCACAGGCTAAGCATATTCTGATGAAATTTAGCTCAAGAGATAGAATAGAGCCTGGGAAAGATTATAGATTACTTTTTTATTCCGGGTATACCTAAGTTCCTGTGGGGAACAGGTTCGGGGAAACCTACCCCCTCGGCCATTCGAGTAGGGGATTGCAAAATAGTCTTCTAGGATCAAAATAAAAAATACCAAATCAAAGCAAATAGTAGTAATGATACTAACCAACTTAACTATAAGTTAAAATAACAATGCCTAATCAAGTATCTACTGTGTAAAAACTGTGATGCAACTTTACTTCTGACCTCGATGGATAATTCATTCACCTTTAACTGACAGTATAACTAATTCATGTTTCAGTAATAAGAGTATAAAAACACTATAATACATTCATTGTATTAAAATGTTGTATGTAAATTTTCTTTTTATTTTAAGGAATGCGGGATTTCTTTAACTTGCAACCTTTCAAATAGATAGAATTGCAAGTATCTTCATCATGGCTTTCTGGTCTTTTCGAGTCTAGTAAATATCTTTGAAACTTTGCTTACCTCTCGACTGTGGTTAGGGCTATGGGGAAATGACGAAGTGCATTAGACGTTCCCAGTCCGACATGCCACCTCACCGTTAGGAATGATTGTGGGTTTCACAAGTAAAAAGGTACACACGACCTAAGAAGGAAATCTCTAGTTATGACAGTGTCGAAGTTGGTTACGTTACTCAGTGTCATGTAACTTCAGAGCAGTACTAAGGATGCAATAACTAGCAGGACGGAAATTACCTACTACTCTAGTGATGCACCTAATGGCACTTGTTACACTGATAGCTAATAAAATGCCCTTTCTATATGTTGTGAACGAAAACTTCTCTGCTAACGAAGGAGTGACTACATATGAAGAAACGACGGCCAATAAAGCAGTTGAATTCTGGAATGAAGACCGCTCCGAGTCTCCAGATGGATCCATGACCTATGTAAAACGAATCGAAGGGAAGGACTGTATATTTATATAAATATTTAAAAAAAACAAAAGAAAATTATCTGAGGGCACCGTGCCCTCCGGGCCGGGCGAGCGGCACGGCCGTACTATCTTTTCTTGAACCCACTCAGGCCATTTTCGACCCCCTGTAACTTTGATGTCGATAAAGCTAGAAGTTTGAATGTTCTATTACTAAGTGAGATCCGTTTAAATACCATATATTTTAAATTTCGTTCGGTTTGAACCGGTAGCTTAAGAATTATACTAGTCAAAGTTGCTTAAAAATTCGTAGTCACTCACTCACTGACTGACCGATCACCAAAATTCTAAGCTACTTCTTGTGAACATGAACCTTCAAATTTAGATTGCAATGTAGTGTTTAGTATATAACCAGAGGAAGAATTTAAAAAATCTGGAATATCGGTCCAGTTTTCGAGTTTCACCAACTGCATAGATAGCTTTGTAATCCCATATAAGTTTAAAGAATTACAAAGCTACATCTGCAGTCAATAAATTAGCGTTTGTAAATTTAAAACCTTATTAAAGGCTAGCTGACCCTCGCAACTTCGTTTACGTCACGTAAGGTGTACGAAAGGATAGGTATTTATTTCATCAGATTCATCAAGCAGCGTCTGAAACTGCCCTGTTTGCTTAATCATAGAAGAGCTTAATAATTAAGGCTATTGTAAAATAATTCAGTCTACGCCTAGGCGCGGACGACTTTTATGATTAAGCCAACTCGCCAGTTTAGATTTACCCTCAAATTGAAAGGAAAACTTTAATTCTAGGTTTTGCGAAAGTTAAGATGTCTCTAATTCTCGAACTACAAAACCCTCAACATTGAAACTCGTGTGAAACAATCCTTAAAGTATTTTCTTTATGACACTGAAATTTTTTTTGGAGTCGGATCACGCATTGATAAGTTACAACTAAAAAACCGCTTTGTCTTTCATCCCCTCTTCCAAAAGAACCGCGCAAAATATCGGGATTAAAAGTATCCTAGAACCTTCCTCGGATTATAAGCTCTGAGGGGCAAGTGCGAGTTTTTGCGTGAGCTTGTCGACATTCACGGCTCACCAATTCGTTTGGAATCGAGACCCCGCCACCTAGCTGTAAACGCGGGAACTTGTCTCGATCCCATACAAATCGGTGATAACGCGCTCGTTCGTGAATGTCGACAGGCGCTCACCGAAACTCGCACTTGCCCCTCTGATTGTACCAAGTTTTCTGTGATTCAGTAGTTTCGGCGTGATACTTATTCGGGATACAGACAGACAGACATGAAAACTTAAAATTACATATTCGGCTTCAGCATCGATTAGAGAACACCCTTTTTTCTTTGCCGGACTCCTACCGACTAAAAAACCTCACGTCACGCCCAACAGCCTGTGGTTGGGAGCCCCGGGGAAGCCCTCGGAAGGATGTCCCAGAACTCACAATTAAAATTTTCAAAATATCTTCCATGTACAGACTCTCGACCCTCAACAGTTTTATTATATGTATAGATTTTGAAGTACAACATCTATAGCCGAGGGGAAACCGATTCAGGGAAGGAAAACAGTGGGCAGCTATAACGTATGCTTGTCCATTTCAACATCGCAATGTGGCACACCGCGTCAGACAAAAACTAAGGAGAAATGTGGACATATAGTATGCCTCTGCCTACCCCTTCAAGGATAAAGTCTTGACCATACGTGTGTATTTATGTAGGTATATTTCATCAAAACTCGTTGATTGAGCCTATCCTAATTTGTTCCAGTTTAAATATTTCTTTTTTAGTAACATTAGTTCAATAAAGCCTAAATAAAAAGTCATACGTTTAGTTACGATTGTAGGTATGCGGTTGGAATTTTTGACTTTTAACCTCTCGTAAACCGTACCTGCGAACGTGACTCCCAATACCTCAGCCCAGACACGAAGGAGCAATGTGAGTATTCTTTATAAGGTCGTTCAGTGTGACACCACATAATATTCATTGCAGACTACTCATGTTGGCAGGCACTGGCCATCTTTTGTATGAGTACAGAATAACCGAGTCAGAATGTTATACCGGTTTGCTACATAACAGCTTAATGGGATGATTTGGCTCCCATGTGCCACCGGTTGCCACACGCCACTTGACCCAAGTGGTAGGGGTGTATGCTCTACTGTAGTAGCTGGCATCCAAAAACATATACCTTACGTAACGTACGTGGTGTCTTCTCACCCCTCTTGAGTGGGGGTGGGGTTCCGTTGAAGCGTTGTGCTCCTTTTGGAGGTGTTCCACGCAGTCCATTACCATGGACCGGTCGTTGGGGTTGTTGACCCGCCGTCCTCGAGGCAAGGCGCCTACGAGAGGACGGGGTTGGCACTCGTGGGTGTTTGTGGCGCCGCTCAAGGGAGCGGATAGGATCCGTTCCCGAGCGGGCGCTTATTCCTCCCTATTGAGAAGCCCTACCTTCTCAAACAATGCGGGAGGGAAGATGTGGAGCAGTTCTTGTGGCTCAATGTTGCCGTTCGCCACGTGCTTCGTAAGAAGTTCGAACAGGGCAACGACTTGTGACCTCTCCATGGTGATTTTATCTTTGTGTGCCTGTTCCGCCGGCACTGGGGGTTGCTCTAGGGCGGCCTTCTTGTTGTTGTTGTTTTTGCGGCTTCTTTTCCTCCGTTTGGTGGTGGGTTTGGGGCCGGCTGGGTTTGCCTCCGCCATAAGGGTGGCCGGGGCTGAGTCCTTGATCTCGTTAGGGTGCTCGATAATCTTCGGTGGGCCGGTCCTGGGTGTCAGGCCCCCCTTGGTCTTCCGTGCCTCCCTCTTGTAGGCAGGGCACGCAGGGCTGCTTGCTGGGTGGGGCCCCTTGCAGTTTGCGCAAGTGGCCGGCTGGTCTCTAGGCCGTGGGCAGTCGTGTGCCGGGTGTTTGTCACCGCACCGCACACAGGCTAGGGTTCTGTGGCAGTTTTGGGAACTGTGGCGGAACCCCTGGCAGCGATGACATTGCGACGGCCCTTTTTTACCCCTCCAGGCCTCTATGGTGACACCGGGCATGAGCAGGACTTCGTCTATAGCGTACGCCTTCACAGCGTCCGTTGTTTTCTCGACCTCCGCGAAGAAAATACACCCCGGTCTGCCCGTTCGGGCCCGGATGTGCTTGGCAAACTTGACCGGGACGCCCTTGTCGGTCAAGTCCCGTACTATTTCCTCCGCGGGGGTGTCGGCTGGGAGGCCACGAATGGCCATCTTGAGCGGCTTCTGGTGTGGCGGGGCGATGGCGTAGTAAGGCGCCTGCTCCTGTCCGAGTTCATCGAGGTAGGCCTGTAAGGCCCTAAACTCGTCTTCGTCTTTTGGGGTGAATCGGAATCCTTTCCCAAAGGGTCTCCCGTTGGGCGGGTGTCCGATCCTCTCCGCTAGTTTCTTGAAGTGGTCCGTCCAGTTGTTTAGGCGGTCCACTACTAGCACAGGCTGCTTGCGCGCTACTGGTGCGGCTGTTGAGTTGGTTTCATTTGTAGTGCGTTTCGTGTTCGCCGGCGGAGGCGGCGCGGCGGCGAGTACGGACGCCATAGTTCTTGGTGTGAGCTTCGGGGCTGGCGTCGTTCCCGAAGTAGACGGCGTTGGGGTAGATGGGCGTGCCGCAGGGGAGGGTGCAGGCACCGCTCTCGGCGCGCGCCTGGTGGGCGGGGCGAGGGACTTGTACGACGACGAGTCCCCCATCGCGCCCTCCGGCGTCGAGCTGCCGACGGGGTCTGCTTCCTCCAATGATGGTGTTGGTGATTTTTGTAAATCCGGCCTCTTCGCTGACCGGCTACTGCCCCCGGAGTCTTCCTCTCGCGTCCTCTTGGTAGCGATAAGTGCCTCGGAGGCAGTAGTCGATGCTTGGGTGGTGGAATTTGGGGGCTGCTCTTGGTCCTGGTGGAGTATCATCTGCACTGTCCGTAGAATAGCGATGTCTCCTTCAGGGATGTCTTCAATTCGGCTGTCTCCTAGTTGGGTCTCCATCATCCGGAAGTAGGCTCCTACCCAGCGCTGCAGTCCCTGCGTCATTTCTCCCTTCTCTCGAATGGAGTTAAAGACACTCAGGTCGCCCTGGTATCCCTGACGCCGGGACTGCACCACTGAGTCGTGCTGGGACCCACTTCCGGCTGATGCGGCCGATGCTGTCGTGTTGGTAGGATTGCTCATAGTGGGGTAGATTCGTCTCGTGGCGCCTTGACGTGGTGGCTGGATGCCAACGCCGCGCAGTTAGGGCCGGGGCTTGGCGCTGGTGCCAGACCGACCCTTTCCATACGACGGAGGCAACCACCACGCCGGCTATCAAGAGGGAAGCTCTCCCCGCTCGGGTGAACCCGGGCGCGTATCTCCTAAATTATTTGCAAAAAATAATTAGGAGATAGTTCGCTGGTCTTCTGTGGCGCCCGAACGTAGCTTGTGGTTGCTGCGACGATACTAGACAATCCACATATACCTTGGAGAATCTTTGTCAATATTTTACAGACACACATAAATTTGCGACCATTTGCAGTCTCGCCTGTGACAAATCGAAGTTACGTCCTCAGTTATTTAGGTTTATTTTTCTTTTATTTAGCTCGTCAAAATGATGAAGTGCGCCGTCTGATGTGACATCTAGCAATTGGGGGCCACTGTCACAGTCTGTAGACTGGCCCTCAAGTAGGCCATGTGCCTCTTCACGCTACGGTTGAAGAACTCAGGATTGTAAGAGGAGGGAAACACGTGCACAGGCAGGTCTTTTCAGATTTTTATGGTTCGACAGAGAAACGATCTTTTGAATCGTTTAGTTCTAGCAAAGATTCTCTCCACAATGTGAGAGTGGCACCTCTGTACAGCACGCATTTTTCGGGATCGGAAATAGGTTTTAAAAATTATCTGTAAGAACATGTTAAATAAGAATTCTAACGAATTCACACTCACATTAATCAAATGAATGCAACCTGATTTCCTATGATAATATTGTCATAATTTAATTTTATTATGAAATAAAAATGACAATAATTTATATTTTGGAATATAAACTACAAGGACAAAAATCCTAATAATATTATACCTAAATATGAAAGTTTATGAACATGTTTGGATGTTTGTTACTCAATCACGCTCTAACGACTGAACGGAATGACTGATCAAACTTCTTGTATAAGCTACTGGTTTTCCACAGCTCTAATATCTTCGAGGTCCGCAGACGATTTCCGACGATTTACATTATAAAGGCGAAAGTTTGTGAGTGTGGATGTGTGGATGTTTTTTACTCTTTCACGCTCTAACAGCTAAACGCATCTGGCTGAAACTTGGTACAGGGATAGATTATGATATTTTTATCCCGGGAATAAGTTCTCAAAGGAAACGGGAACGAAAACAAATTTTACGCGGGCGAAGCTGCGGGCATCAGTTAGTGAATAATATATTTGTCAATTTGTAAATTTTACCCGTGTTTTACAAGCTATCTTAATATCACAATAAATAAGAATTCAAAATAACTCACGTTAGTCAAATTGATATCTACAACCTGATTTATCCTTTGATTTATAGGTATCTACCTCATAATTTTATTTTATTAGAAAATCAACGAAATAAAAATGACATTCATTTGATAACATATTATGTAATATAAAGGACGAGGTCAAAAATGATAATAAATATGAACATCAATTTATTTATCACTAGCGACCCGCCCCGGCTTCGCTGGCTTCGCACGGGTGCAATGCTGATACTAAATACACTAAGTTCAGAAAAACTGTGAACTTTAAAGCATTGTGGATCCCAAACCCGCAGGGATACGCGGAAAATTTTTATGTTGTCGTATTAAAGACCATAGTTACTTTTCAAAATATAAGGTAAGACCTTTGTACTTTGATACCGAACTGAGAAATTGAACCAAATAAATTTTCCCCCATAAATTTTTCATTTTCATTATTTTTTTAGGCATGAATGAGTCATTTTATGGAAAAGTTGTGGTACTAAATGTTAATCAATACATATAATAAAATCGTAACAGGTCGCTGTCTAGGGGGGCTTTATGAACGCAATAGAACCCAAAACAATGATTTTTAGAATTTTTGTCTGTTTGTCTGTATATCTGTTTGTCTGTACGGTTGTGCACGCTAATCTCAGTAACCGCTCAACCGATTGCAATGCGGTTTTTTTTTTGTGTTGAGGTTTGCTCCAGTTAACATTTAGCGTTTGTTTTATGTAAATCGGTTTAGAAATAAAAGAGTTATAACACTTTTAAGAATCTGATATTTTGAAAATTTTAATTTTAGGGGTTTCTTTGAATGTGAGTGAACCTAAACTGGCGTGTTGGCTTAATCCGTATAACAATTCAGTTTAACAGTAAAATCCGTATAACAATTGGACTGAATTGTTTTAAAATAGACTTAATCATTAAGCTCTTTTATAATTAAGCAAACAGGGCAGTTTCAGACGCTGCTTGATGACTCTGATGAAGAAATACCTTTCCTGTCATACACCTTATGTGACGTAAACGAAGTTGCGGGCTCAGCTAGTTAGCACTATATTTCCTATCCAAAACAAAATTGACATCTTAGATCGTATGTCCACCTATTTTAAAATCCGGACCAGTGTGCGGCCGGCCGGTACAGCCGCAAACGCTACGTCCCGCAATTTTATATCTGTAATATCTTAGAAAATATTCATTTAAATCATACGCTGTAAAGTGCCATATAGATCTATATTAAATAAACAATGTATTTAAGGTATTTAATTGGATAAGGATTAATGCTGTATTGGTTAAAACCGCTTCGAAAATAACCCATTATTTGTAGTAAAAAGTAAATGACACAAAAATGTTATTGTGGGATATCCATAAGAGATAGAGATATGCCATTGCGGTGTTTTCTGTAGACCTTTACAATCTGTACAATTCTTAGTACATTATTTTGATAAATCTCGTAGGATAAATCCTGCGATTGCAATGTAAGTGGAAAAAAATGTAATTATTTACGACATCACATTAGAAACCTCAAAAATAACAGTATTTCTCTACTATTTAATGGATGTTATTATACATATAAACCTTCCTCTTTAATCACTTTATCTATTAAAAAAACCGCATCAAAAAAAAAAGATTTAAGATTACAAAGGGACATAGGGACAGAAAAAGCGACTTTGTTTTATACTATGTAGTGATTTCAGTATCAGTATTAAAATTACTTTATCTAGTAAATAAAACTAGAGACTATTTTTTACACTATTATTATATTTATCAATATAATCGATTTAAATAAAAATGAAACCCCGCATAAGTATATACGCGCATAACTTCCGATCGACTGTAGCAAATTAGATAAAGCAAATCATATGTTTTTTACTGTCAGGAAAAGGTATGTACAGAAAAATATTCGAGAAAAAAAAAATGGAGGCACGAAGCTTGCCAGGTCAGCTAGTAAAATATAAGCAAAGACAATATAAATAGTATCTATTACATTACAGCAGGTTAACTATTTTTAAGATTATATTAAGAAGAAGAAGCACTCGTGGCTCCGTGGACTCAGTGTTCTGTAAACGATCACTGACTGTAGTCACAGATTAATAAATAGTTGATGCTGTAGTAAGCAACATTTACCACGGCCGGTCATGGATGCGTGACCACTACATGACCACTTTGTGACATTTATTTGTGAGAGTTTCCGTGTTTCAAAAGCACGTTAAGCCGTAGGTCCCGGTTGCCAGTAAAATGGCAATCGTTAAGCCAAGTTGAAGGCCTTTAACACAATCTGGGCCTGCCCACGTATACACGGCAGTACGGCTCACCACCCACCACCACCACAATATGGGCATATAATATGCCTTTGCCTACCCCTTCGGGGATAAAAGGAGTGATCATATGTATGTATGTTTTCTTAAGAACACAGGCTGAGGGTCTGTTTATCATTTAATGTACTTTAAATTTGTATAAATTAGGTTAGTGCGTACCTACATCTTACTAATATTATAAATGCGAAAGTTTGTAAGTGTGGATGTTTGTTACTCTTTCACGCTCGAACGGCTGAACGGATCGGGCTGAAATTTGGTACAGGGATACATTATAGTCTGGAATAACACATAGGCTACTTTTTATCCTGGGAATAAGTTCCCACGGGAAGCGGGAACGGGAAAATAAATTACACGGGCGAAGCCGCGGGCATCAGCTAATACATACATAAATACATACAGTCAAGCCATTGTCCACGAATGGGTAGAGGCATAGTGCCCACATTTCACCTTATAGTTTTATGTCCCATGTGATAGGTGGTTAGCCTATTGGCCGTGATGAAATGGACAGGTGCAGGTTGTGGAGACCTGCTGTAGAAATTTTTCAAGCCGCCCATAAGGCCTTCAACTTGGCTTAATAATTGTCTTTTCACTGATAACCGGGTTACATTCTAGTTTTCCTTCCCTACGCCAGGATCGTTTAGCGAAAGTGTTCCCTTAATCTTACGACACCCTCGGGATGGATTGGGGTGGCGACATTTTGTACTGTTTTCCATCGTCACACAGGGCTCCAGTCGCCACAAGGGGCACAGTGGAGTTACAAAAAAATACTAAATAATACAAGAGAAGTAGAACTTGTCGTAAAGGCCCACTCCCAATCAAAAATAAGTCTCATCCGGGTGCCGAGATCCAGGGTCAGGACTTCGGGTTCGAGCGTCAAGCGTTCAGCGGGTACCAGGGTTCCATATCTGGGGTCCAAGATTCCGAATCCAGAATCCAGGGTTTGGTTCTGTGCTTAGAATCCAGGGTCAAGGTACCTGGGTCTGAGTCCTGCTTTGGGTAAGTACCGTGGTCCAGGATCAGGTATCCAGGGTCAAGGCACCTGGGTCAAAGGTCAAAGGTTCGGGTACCAAAGATCAGCATTCAAGGTCCGGGGCTCGAGATCCAGGGTCCTGGTCCAGGGTCCAGGTTCTCAATTCTGGTCCAGGGTCAGAGTCAAGTCAAGTCTAAGGTTCAGAGCTCCGTTGTAGAAGATTCAAGGTCAAGGTACCGGGAGGTGCCCACACCCCAATCCTTCATTTACAATTTCATATTTTTTAAGCGTAGCATAATATAGAAAAGTTTCAGCTAAAAATAACTCTGATGTAAGTAGATAGACAATATTTTATGGTTTCGTACCCAGAGGGTAAAAATGCGACCCTATTCATGAGACTTCGCCGGCCGTCTGTCCTGATATATCTACTGCTAGAAAGCTGATTTTTTAAAACCGGGACCCTATTAATGAAACTTCGCCGTCCGTCGGTCTGACTGTCTGTCGGTCCTGTGTATCTCAGGAACCGAAATTTTCACAGACGTATTTTTGTTTCCGCTAACAAATACTAAAACCGGAAAAGAGGGGGGCTTAAGAGGGCTCTCACACAACAAACGTAATTGTTTGCTGTGTATTGTTACGGAACCCAGCTTACGTGAGTACTCTACACTTGTCCGGTTCT
The DNA here is from genome assembly GCA_933228765.1 of Miltochrista miniata. Taxonomy (NCBI): domain Eukaryota; kingdom Metazoa; phylum Arthropoda; class Insecta; order Lepidoptera; family Erebidae; genus Miltochrista; species Miltochrista miniata. The sequence continues at coordinate 26,052,698 of OW121747.1, forward strand.
TTTTACAGATAATGTATTTTAGAGAAATCAGAGAAAGGGGGGATTGAGGGGGCTCCCTTACAACAAAATTATATTATACACTCTTCTATTTCTACGAAGGCGTAGGCTTAGGTAGGGAACTATATGTCCACACAAGCAGGTAAATATCGTTCCAACATTTTATGGTATAAAATAAATTATGTTAGTATAGCACTTTACTAAGGAATTGATTGGTTTTATATAGTTAATTTCCTTGTTGTAAAATACATTTAAAAAGAGGATCAATTTTTAAATGTATTCTAAAACAAGGTAGTAGGTTTATTTTACCTTTGTAAAATAAATGTAGTTTACTTAAGATATCCTAAGTTAAATTAGGGTAACTATACATATATTACGAAGCAGGAGTAAAAAGATCTAGTCAATTTCATTTGATCTTTCTTTATTTGTAAAAACCAATCAATCAATCTACTTCCGTATGATAAACAGAGGTATGTCCTGATCTAAGACGGTAAGAAAAATATAACAAGGCGTCTGAAATTAAAAGCGAAATTCGATTATGATATAGTGATGTGTTTAATGTATTTGGACGATTTCGTGTATAAGAATAAGCATCACTAAGAAAGGAAATCGATATACTATTGTATGAACTTAAAAAATGACCGTAGCGATTGGAGCATCAACTTATGATTTATCTCAAAAACGAATATTTCTTAGTTTACGTGATGAAGCGACATCACCATCTGAATAAACACGATTGAATTTAGATCAGCAGCTACCTCGGAGCTGCGATATGTACTTGACCGTGGGGGCGCCACTGAAGACCTTAGCCTAAATGTGCATGACTTGTTTATTTATGCGAAGAAACCTCGCCCCATAATTATTGGACACGACCGTCTTCCGAAGCGACTCTATGCACTGCACGACAGGTCCCACGCACTTGACATTGAATTAATTCAGAAGATTGCGACAAAGCTGAGACAGATACTGACCTCTACTGCCGGACTCGCCGGATAATACATTCGCCTTATGTGACACTGGCTGTCACACTTTAGACACGTAATGACATAATCTGCTCATTAGTGTTACGCTACATGATTCGACTAACATGAATATTAGAGATAACACCGGCTAAGTGGCAGTACTTTGTGTGGGTATTGTTTGTGGTACATAGAAGATATAACAAAATAATGAATTGCGTGTCGGAGGATCTGTGTTACTTGCAAGCTGCACATATTCACCTTGATCCATTTGCCCTGACTTGAGACAAAGAGCACAAGGCCATACTTTTCAGTCCACGCTACGATCACAATCTGAATCATTTGTGGCAGCCGCGTAATTGTACAAATTTTGCAATTATAATTTATTAAGTAAGACAATCAAGCAGTTAGTACTTAAAGAGAAATCAATTAAGATCTACCTACTACCTCAAAAGGCTTAAGTAAGATTTATCCAATTGCGTCAATATTTTTTACTCACGGCTGATATATAATCTTTTACAATACGATTGTCAAAGAAACACTCTTGAATAAAAGAATTTACTAACTTTATGAGATGAAATTTCTAGTGACTATCTATATCTATACTTATAATAAATCTGTAGAAGTGAAAAATCTGTACATTCAAAATATCAAAAAAATAAATAGCAGGGGGTGTTACTAGACCGACACCGAACCCAAAACTGTGATTAAAAAGTTTTTTGTTCGATCCCTAGACCCAAAGTTATTATCAATTATTGCTTAAACGGTTAATGGAGCGATGATGAAACTAAGCATGAGCGTTGTTTGTTACAATTTGAAAAAAGGAATTTTAACATTTTTGCAAATTCCACCTCTAAAGGTATAAAAAAGGAGGGTAAAGTTTGTATGGGACAACGTGATTCCTTGGTCCGATCTACTTAAAATTTGGCATATAGCATTATTAACATAATTGATGGAAGACGTGTTTTGTATTTTATTGAAATTTATACTATAACGAGCTGAAAAGGAAATGTAAATTATTTTGGGGCTGATTTTCTCCGGAGTTGATATCAATACTCCTTAAATACTCTTATTTTATACTTAAATTACTTTTTATTTTGACACATAATTTGTGAAAGCGTTGTCATTTATGTTATATGGTTTTACTTCAGATTTCAAAGATATGATTTTACTACAAAGCCATAAAGTTAAATAAAAAGCGCTATTTTGGTATAATATTAACCAAATATGCTATACGGAAGTATTATTGCTAATTTATTCAAATTTTGTGTGACAAAAATACATTTGTGAAAAGAAGAAGAAAATTCTGAGATGGCTAGCCAGAAAAAATGAACGACCACGCTTCAGGTAGTATCCACTGATCAATAAAATAACACCGCATGTTACCATCTACGCTCAATCCTTACGACAAAAATTGGTCATGGAAGGCATGAACTTTATTCTACATATAGTGCTGACTGCATTCTGTCAGGAAACAGACTCATTAAGTCTTTGTAAAATACGGGAATAGACTCTACGAAGACTACATGCGACAAGACTGAAAAGAGCCATTACAATGAACATGAACGTTCAGCTGATGAAATTTACATTGTTATTACGTTACCAGGTCTTGGTTTGACCATCTGTATTAGGAGGATAAAGCCTACAGTAGTTCGGTTTGTTTAAACGTCGTAGGCTGGGACTATCTGAAGAAGGAACTAAGTTACGATGGCAATTGCTTAGAAGAGAAGTTGTGTCAAGTAGTAGTATAGCCATTGAATTAAGAATCGTATTTAATAAATAAATTTACTTGGTTCATATATTATGCATTATGAATTTGTTAATCAGAAATCTATCTAACTAGGTATTATTATAAATGCGAATGTTTGTGAGTGTGGAGTGTGGATGTTTGTTACTCTTTTACGCTGTAACGGCTGAACGGATCTGGCTGAAATTTGGTGCCCACAGAGATATGTTATAGTCTAGGAACAAAATTTCACGCAGGCGAAGCTGCGGGCATCAGCTAGTTAACAATATGTACCTAGATGAATAAAATTATCATCATCAATGTAGGAAAACATTAATGAATTAATAGTTTTATTGTTCATAGCTAAAACCGCTTACTGTGCATAACTTTCAACCGGATGGAGGCTTACCTTCTCCTTTTTGAGGTCAGTAGGAACCTCCATAGACTGCAAACGCAGAAACCAACTACATACTTTTATTGTAATTTTACGAAACATAAATCAATACTTTTAAATACTCTCCAGGAGTTTGTGGACATACTTATTCCAGTATAGGTAAAGGGGAAAAGGGGTCCAAAATATTAACTTTTTGAATGGTTAAACTCATTTTGATAAACTTTCTTTTCTTTTTGCTAGCAAATACCTCATATGGGTACAAATTTAGTTTACAAGTTTTAAATAAAGTAAGCAGTTATCACAAACAATAAGTAGTATTGTTTGACCGCTTTCAAGTTATGAATAGACAACCTCGACATTGCCTCGCATGGTAGGAGTGAAGGTAATAATGTAATACGCGTAATGTATTACAAAAACGCCTCGGGCAATTACGTCAAGTTCAAACATAACTGCGATATATCGCATACATATATAACAAGTTCCGTACAAGACTCCGTAGAAGAACTTCTTGTTTATCTATGACATATCAGGCTTCACCATCATTTGGGCGGTATTCCTGGTTGTCAATACCTCAGTTTTAGTAATCAACGGGTCTCGTCCACAGAAGCGGGATAACAGAGTCCTAAAAGTCTATCGGGAATCCCGGGGAACCCCCCGTCCCCGGCTTACCTGGGGCTACCGGCCGTAGGCAGTGTTAGGGCACGTGTGGTTTTAGTTGGCAAGAGTTCAGCATAGCATTTATAAGGGATTTCCACACGTAGCGTGAAGCGCTCGTGGCTCCGCGGACTCAGTGTTCTGTAAACGATCACTGCAGTAAGCAACTATCACTATGGCGGGTCCATGGATGGGTGACCATCCATGTGATCACTTTGTGACATTTATTTGAGCGTTTCCGTGCTTCGGAAGGCACGTTAAGCCGTTGGTCCCGGTTGCCAGTAAAATGGCAGTCGTTAAGCTAAGTTGAAGGCTTTATTTCAACAGCAGGCAGTCACAACCTGCGCCTGTCCATTTAAACACGGCAATACGGCTCACCACCTATTACGTGGGACAAATTATACAAAAGGTGAAATGTGGGCGTATGATAAGCCTCTGCCTACCCCTTCGGGGATAAAGGCGTGACTATATGTATGTATGTATGATCCACACGTAAAACATACTCCAGTCTTAGACTGTTGGGCGTAACGTGAGGTTTTTTAGTCGGTAGGAGTCTGGCATAGCATCTATGACGGATTTACCCTCACGTTAAAAGAAAGAAAAAGTAATCACGGTCATATCTTTTTATAATTTTGAGATCCCAAACAAGGATAATGTTCAAAGGAATCAGTTGTATATTACGGAAATAGAGTAGCTGTGTATCAGCGGGCTCCTGCAACTTCGCTATAATAAACAATCAAAATTATTCCAGACAGATGTTTTTGAAAAATAATTGTTTTATGAGTTCCCTACTAACCTTGGCCATCTTAAAGTTCAAATTTTAGCATTACCGTGAAATTTATAATACATTTTATTACTTTTAATGAATACTTAGATAGTGTTTCTAAATGTCCAAGCCACTAAATAAAGATCTTTTTTTGTTTCTGATACAAAGTGACACTCTTGTTAATTCGTAAGATTTGTATTTCCAGAATTCCTTTCCGAATTTCAGCTATCTAAACTAAGCAGTTTTGGATAACATCATTCAGAACAAACTATTTAATAGCTAAGTATATTTTAAATTAGATGAATCAAGTAGAATATTATATAACGAATAAAATATGGTAATTAATTACATAAACAACTAAAAAGGTAATATCATCAAGATAATGTATACACTTAATTTATTATTACGTCAGTTTAAAGGATTATTTAAATAACAGCAATTATCAGGGTCACCGTACATTAAAACTAACCTAGTACGAGTATATACGCTACCTGAAACTTGACTCTTGATTACTATCAGCATGTTGAATAGATACTAAACCATGAGGAAATTCTAATTGTTTTACCCGATACTACCGCTCAGTGTCGTCGGAGCAACGAGTGGTTTTAGCTGTTAAAAGTTCGGCAAAGTATCCACGAGGATTTCCGCTATCATAAAACCGGCCGAGTGCGAGTAGGATTCGCGCACACAGGGTCCACCTTACCAAAAACGGCAGAAATCTACGGTATATAGGTATATTTCTGATTTTATTCTATTTTGCATTAGTAACGAAAGCGGTCTATACCTACTTATATTGTTATAGCAGCAAGAGAAATACATAATCTGTGAAAAATTCAGCACTCTAGCTATCACGGTTCATGAGATACAGCCTTGTGAGAGACAAACAGACAGACAGATGCACAGCGGGATCTCATTAATTGAGTCCTGTTTTTACCCATGCTTACTAAAAAGAGCGCATTTACCGCTACTTATCATACTGAAGTCACCTTAGTCGAAGGCATAGGCTAGGAAGGCTTCCTTTATAGGGTGTATCTGGTTCTTCAAGCACAAGCTGTTGTGAGGAAGCACCGTGAAGTCAATTCGATTACGATTTAACTAACTAACTAACTAACAACAAAAAAATAAAATAATTTGATTGTTGGATAATAAAAAGAAGCCGTGAGATCGGTCTCTCGTATCGGTCTTTCTAAGACGTCTTCTAAAAAACCAGGTGACCTATTTTTTTTTAATTTTGTATACTCTCTCAGAATGACCAGCTATTACTGTCTGCAAAATTTCAGTTTTGTAATTCACGTGGTTTTGAAGTTATGAGTTGAATGCAACAGACACACAGACTACAGACAAAATCTGGACATAAGTCCCTCTGCACTCTATTTTATGGAGAGGGGCTAAAAGCTTGCCCTTCTGGAAAGAACATTTCATGTCACTGAATTCCTTCCAAAGAAAGAAAAAACCATTGTCACATTCGACAGCGCAAGTTTTTCAAAGCGATCCAGATTACCTATGAAGTTGGGTTCCATGTCTATAGATCAGACACTATTAAAGTTTAGACATTATTGTCCATAGAGCAACGCAAACTGAGGCGTGCGGTGCTCTGTGTTATTGCCTAATAGAGTCGCAATAAAATCAACATTCCTTCCCATTTTACAATCTTTGATATAAACGTTAAACTGTTTGGATGCTCCAAAGTCAACATGTGATTTTGTAAACCACTAATATTGGTATACAATTGAACTGAAAATCTGATGTATAGCTGGAAGCCGAAGATTTGGGTTCAACGGTTAATGACACCCTATTTTGAACTTTAACTATACACATTTCACTTTATATTATAATATCATTCAGGAAATAAACTTGTTTAATAAAAACTTAATTGTTATAATTTTAGTAAACCTATAATTTGAAAGGCTCCCGTTAAATCAACAGGTTATTTGACAAAAGTCACAATTTATGTAAACCAACGATGTAAATCTCTTAAAATAACTTTATTATTAGATTAGGTACTCTTACATAATGTGCATGTTTTGTATTAGACCAGTGTTACGTGTGCCCTTGACTTTCACCTTCGACATTGTGTGCGCGGCTGCGCGGGCGCCGAGGCGGTCGTTCGTAGCGCTGCGGCCGCTGCAGCCGACACGGCGCGGACGACGTGATTCGGGACGTTACGTGGCAGCCTTGACTTTAGTCAAGGCAGTCAGTTAAACAACATTGGTATCACCGGCGACGACGACCGCTTTACATACTAGAGCGACCTACAACTAATGTACAGGAATACATAATAAAATAAAATTGTAACCGATTGAAAATCAGAATTTACATTGAAGACACTTTTTGTGATGGGCTGTCTATAGTCCGTAACGAAGAAGAAAAAGTTTCTATGTTAGTCTAGTAGCAGTCTGTATTAGACCTTGAATCTTGAACTGATTTGAGTTCATACTCCAAAAGAAGGCTCTTTTACTCCCTTAGGTTATCTTCGGAGAGAGGATGAATAAACGCATAAAAATAACCTCTAAACTCGTGTCATCACTGGAATAATTAAGTTGACATAACCAGAAATTGTAAGTGCCCCTGCTGTCAACTTCTCAAACTTCTCATACTGCATAAGCGTGGATAAGACGTAGGGTATACGGGATTTAATTCCAAAATCTAAGCCTATGAAAAAAGGTGTCCGTATTGGTATGCAGCCTTTTCGTACATGCACTTGCCTTTTCGTATGCAGAAACTCCTTAGATCAGTGCTTCCCAAACCGTGCGTCGCAACGCTCTGGGGCGTCACGTGTTGATGAGAGTTTTCCATTCGCCCATACCATCGACACCTTCAACACAGGAAGATGGACAACTAGTAGCATTGTCCTGCGATAATTATCCTAAAGCTTCAATACAACTAGGTTAAACAACAATTAGTTTAAATTGAGCTTCAAAATTCAACTGCAATACTGTCTTTGTTTTTTGTCAAAATGGGCAAACTGTTGAATTTTGGAGCTCAATTTAAACTAATGAATATCGTGTCATCAGCATTTTGCGACTTCTTACGTGTAGGAATCAGGCTTTTCAGTAGTTGCAGTAACAAACTAAAGTAGAGGTCAAAACAGACACAGAAAAAGAAATGCTAGCTGCAATTCGTCAAACTGGCGCTACAGTTTCACCAACCAAAATGTAGAGCATATATTGAAGCGAATTATACCATCGTTCTATAGTAGAGGCGGTCACAGGCATTTCAGGCTCTGCTTAAATGGTTTTTAGGGTTCCGTACCCACAGTGTGAATTCGGGACCCTATTCATGAGACTTTGCCGTCCGTCCGTCTGCCTATCTGTGAGTCACGAGGTTGTATCTCAGAAGTCATGATAGCTTGAAAGCTGAAATTTCTTTTGCCGCTATAACAACAAATAATAAAATCAGAAAAAAGGGGTATCAAGGGCCCCAAACACGATTTTTCGCCTTTTTTGGTAGGGACACTCCGTGCGCGAGTCCGACTCGCACTTGGCCGGTTTTTTATATATATGTAATGTAGTATAGGGATAAAATGAAAGGGCAATGTCTACCAACATTTTGAGTAAGAATAACCTGAACATTGTGAAATGTCGTCCGATGTTCTATATAAAGAATTTATTGATGCGTGACGACGGGTATGGAACGACAATTTTATTTGTTAACCTTTCATGGGTTTTCCTGCTTACTATTTCTTTAGTGACATTTGGTTGCAGTCTCGTTCAATATCCTTAATTTTTTTAACGTGAGGAAAATCCTACCGGGATGCTATGCCGGACTAAAAACCATGGTTTATTCATTAAATTTCACAACATCATTTTACATGTCTAAAACCAATTTATATAACTCGCTCCGAACGTATTCGGTGCAAAGATGCCCATTACACTGACGGCATTGCCACACTGGATAGCTATGGCCAACCTTCGCACCATATACGAACCGAATCGGGAGTCTCCTGTTTTAACTCCCAACCGACGTCCGTTTGTGTAAACTTTTATAAATACTGTTGGTTCTACTGATAGCACCTGTTGGAAGAGGCTTCCAGTAGTCAATACTAAACAATATAATAAACCTAATGGAAGCCTCACTGCAATAATATTATAGTAGGTAGGTTACTACGAATAACATACACAACAACACAACAAACGTAAACGTAAACAACGTTACGCGGTTCAGCCAGTTAGCTTTAACTATAAATTTAATTAAAAATCAATGCAATATAGGTACCTGCATACGTCATTTATTATAAATTATCTTAATAAAAACTACGAGTCTTCATGTAGCAGAGCACGAGTATCTGGTGCCAAAGGTGTATAAAACAGTATCACAACTTCATTCTTTTTTATTATGTTACAAATAAAATAATGTATTTTATAATGTAACTAGTTGTCTGGCAGACGCTAGTATCATGCGGTTTGGACCGCATGATACTAGCGATCCTGCATGTGCGGAGAATTTGATAAATTCAGGGGTATCATACAGATAGTTCTAGTCTACTACCTCTCGATTTTATGATATACACAAAGTAAATTTATCATGCCGATGTCATTCTTTGTAAAAACACGTGAGCACACAATGTATCATTGTGGATATGTACTTAGTCAAGCACGAGGAACGTAAAAAGAAGAAATATGATATTTAATAGGATTTTGTTTGAGTGAAATTACAAAGTGCTAAGTAGGTAGTTAGTTTAAAGAGAATAACGTACTTTGTAATGTTTTAGTAGTTTAAGAGATCATAGAGCAACGCGACCAGTAGGTACAAAGGGAGTAGACATATAGTATAGCATGAACATATCTGTCTGTCATATTGTGTTGTGTGAGAAAATCGTTTTCATTTAACACAATTCAACAAAAGCAATTAGCTGTCACTATGGAAATTACACAAAACAATTAAAACAAACCTCATAATTTTAGACACACACTGTACCAGGTATTTCGTGTTTGGAGTAGGTACTTACGCTTCTCAGTACTCTGAGAATGGCGCCTCCCGATAAAAGTTATAGGTCTTGCTTGGTGTTTGCTAATATCATTAAAATAGGTCGTTTCGTTTTAAAGGAGTTTGATTACAAACCCGAGATTTTAATATTTAGGATTTTCAATACCCACTGTTGTTCTGGCTCTTTTACGTGTGGAAATCCTACCGACTAAAACCACACGATACTTTACAAATGTCTACGGCCAGGAGTCCCGTGTAAGTCCTCGAAAGGATGTCCCAGAGCTCTCGGCAGGCTTGGCGACCACTTTTGACTCGCCTATGGGGTTCGGGTGCTATCCCGCGTCTGGGGAGTTGGTTCGGGTGTTATCCCGCTACTTGGAGAAGGGGGGAGGGAGTTAGGTACTTTACCACCACTATGAGGGGCAAAGAGATATTCGCCACCATTTTGGCCAAAGACTTCTATATAAACTGAGGTAGACATGCCCTACGCACCGATTTTTGAAACCTATAAATTGAGCTAATTAGCAGCGTTGCTCGCACTGTTGTGAGTCAAAACTTCGAGAGTAGGTGCTCGACTTGCAATCGGAGTCCATACGCCTTCTCTTTTACTCTTTTTCTATTCGTATATTGCTATTGTGCGTGGTGACAATTACGTAAAAAATATTTATAAGTGAGTGTAGTCTTATTAATGTGTATATTTGAGGATTGCTTTTGAAATCTCGTTTGTTAGAGTACGGCGCGTCTCCCTCAGTCTATATAGAAGTCTTTGATTTTGGCCTGCTTCTGTAAGAACAGCGGGCAGCCAGCTCACCGTTCTCAGACCCTCGGTTATGGAGGTCGGCAGTCTTGGGCGTATCACCTAATATAAATTACATTACAAAGAAAAAATACTCTAAAATTTAAAAAAGGCCTTAGTATTATTGGAACCGTTTGCGGACAGGACAGACAAACCACTCGACATGTTATTATTTTTTTTTTGATTAATATACTTATGGACTGCCTAGGCTGATTTTGATTGATTTGACTAAATAATATTTAGTTTATGGTACAAAGTTTGATTGAGACATAGTCAGCTGAGGAAATCGAATTTTTGTAGAGGAATGAATAGGTTGTCGATAACTTACTTACAAATATATATACTTTACAAAATAGTGTATAGAAGAATAATATCGTGATATTAATTGGTCACGATACAATATTTTGCTATTCAGTTCCGTGTATTGTGACCGAGCCAATGATGAAACAATACACTTTTATATTGTTGCCCTGTCTTAGTTTTTTTTTTTTTTTTTTTTTTTTTTTTTTTACGCGGGGACTGCAGGTTAGGCACTTCGCCGCCTTGTTTCGGGGGATCAAGACGGCTTCGTGTGGGACTCACGGTCTGATATGCGGGACCGTCCTACCCACTAAACCCCGCGGTGTTCCGCCTCGCCTTAACCGGGTCACAGGATAGGCCGGTGGATAAATCACTGCGGCCCGGCAAAGGGTCGCCCCATTACGTAGGGACTCTCCACGGGGGGGACTTGATGGTCTGCCCCCTCCCTGAACTCGTAAAGGAGTTATAAGTTCCGATGGCGTCGTACTGCTCTCGGATGCCCCTCTGTAAGCAGAGGGGGTAGAGAGCAGTCGAGCGGGTGGGCGTAAGGCGCCCCCGAATCGAACAAGGCACCCCCGGAACACGGGGAGGTGCCTACCGCTGTTTGATCATCGTGGGCGGGGTCCCCCGACCACCGCCCACGATTCAAGGAACTAGTCGGGGGCGCGCATCCACGCCGCCATGCGGCGCCCCCGAACGGGACGGCGTGGCGGGAGCGTCTGACCAGCACGCTCCCGAACTCGCAACTCCTCTCGTTTAGCCACCATCACCTCGCTAGCAAACGAGGCAACGGCGGCCCAGCACGATTGGCTGCCGACCATGGCTCGCACCACAGCCGGCAGCGACAGGTCCCTGCCGATAATGCCCGAGAGGGCTATACGCGGCCCATCCCACGCCGCACACTCGGCGAGAGTGTGCTCCGCCGAGTCTACGGCGCCGCTAGGGCAGTGACGGCACACAGGATCCGACTCCACGCCCACCACCTCCCACAGATACTTGGCGAAACAGCCATGTCCTGTGAGAAGCTGCGTGAGGTGGTACGCCGGCGCTCCGTGTGTCCTCTCCACCCAAGCGCGAAGGACGGGCCGGACGGCCCCCACGAGCCGCACGCTCGCGGAAGGATCCTCCAACCTATTGGTCCACTCCTGGAAGAGATCGTCGCGAGCCGACCTTCTCCAGCGATTGATGTCTTCCGGGAGCGGACATCCTCCACTACTACGCAACAGGGCGCTCTCCTCGTAGACCTTCTTCAGGACTCCCGCCTCGAGATCCCAGGGGGGGCTACCGCCAATGAGGCACGCCGCCTCGTAGGAGACGGTGCAGTATGCCCGCGCCGCCCTCTGCGCAATCACCCGCTGCGGTCGTCGCAGTAGGCATATGTTGCTAGCGCAGAGGGCGTCCGACCATATAGGCGCTCCGTAGAGCGCTTTGGAACGAACTACACCGTCGTAGAGGCGGCGGCAGGCGCTTCCTGGCCCCCTCATATTGGGGAGTAGCCTAGCTAGCATTCCGGCATATGACAGTAACTTCGGCGTCAGTTGCCGGAAGTGCTGGACAAAACCCCACCGACTGTCGAGGACCAGACCAAGATACGCCCTGTCTTAGTGACAAGCTCAATTCTATTGTTCAGAACAATTTCGAGGGTGCCTTAAGAACGAACTAGTATAATTATTTTGTTATGAGTTGTACGTATGTAAAATATCTAGCAGACACGCAAAGCTACGCTCGCCGGGATGTTGCAACCAAAAAAAATCTTCTTACAGAAATCCAACCTGATTACTTACACTTTTGTTCATATCTCCGGTTCTACTCAAACAATTGCCATCAAAGAAACGTAAAAAATGAAGTATGGCCAAGATCCTTGTAATATAAAAAACTACATCAAAATTGGTTCAGTAGTTTTTGCGCTCAGCGCGGTCCAAATGACATAAAGACAAACAGACAAGAATTTAAAAAAAATGTACTCAGTATCGTTAACACAATCCAAGTATTATTTCTCTCTCTCTCTTCACATCTCCATTGTACATACATGACCACTTTACAATTTTATAATAGTATTGACATAAATAAGTCCCGATTTTTTTTACTTTAGTAGACACAGAAGGATATAAGATACTTATCACTTCCGAATTTACAAGTATGAACCTACGTACTCGTAGTTTCACGAAATCTGTACTAGAGATAAAACGGATAACTGTTTCGTGGAATAACGGACATTGATTATATTTGGACTCGGATATCGGACAACCAGTCGGAGATCCGGAAGAAAAAAAGGCAGGTAGGTATGATCATACAAAACTAGTTGATTGTTTTTATTTAAATTTTGTTTCATATTTTTTTCTGTACTTAACTTCTTTGAGGTAAGTAATTAAGTATTCAGTTCATTAGTAATTTTTAAGACACGTTTAGATCTTATGGCACGAAAATTAATAATACTTTCAAATGTAATGTCAGATGTACCTAATGTGTCTGAATGTATTAACCAGAGATGATATCTTTACATTGTATAAAATAAACACGTTTGTCCTCTCCTTACATCTTTTAAACTACTTAACACATTTGAATGCAGTTTCCAGCAATAGATAGAGTTATTCATGACGAATGATTATACATATAATACATACCTATTTTAGTACAGAAAAACTGAGCTGTAAAGCAAACAAACTTCTGCGGGTCAGCTAGTATTGAATTAAAATAAGTTAATTTATTTACCGCGGATATGGACCAGAGTGTCGTGACTCGCGTGATAATGTAAATAGAATATGTATATCGATATTATTTGCGAGGCCCGCACGTGGTGTGGATGTGGATGGAGACCTAAACACACAGAGCAACGCGACCAGTACAAGTTTGACCTATACATAATTCTGTCTGTCATATTTTGCGGGGGGAAATCAAATTCGTATACATCACTAATTCACTACAAAAGCAATCGGCTGTCACAAACCAATACACTCATAATTTCAGACATACACATATATATTTCTTATTTAGGTGTGTGTATAAGCGTGCACTTTTGGAAGTCTGCTTTGACTGAAAGGAAATTCTCAGTATGCCGCCTCCCCTCCGTGTTGCTCTATGCCTAAACACGGTAGATCCCTGTAATGTATAGGGAAAAATCACAAGGTTGAATGTTACTTTTTCAAAACTTTTTATTTTTACTTTGTCACAATTATTATTTTAATCTTATTATAATAATATGGACGTCATTAAAATTTTAGCAAAATGTTAAATAAATTGTTGGTAAAAATTTATCATTGTAAAGTACCAAGTTGCAATTTCGTAAGTTATTATGTCCTAAAAGAATCAGAATGACAGAAAATCTGTCAGATTTTGCTACATTATTCCTGTAGCTAACTTAACGTAGTTTACCGACAGTAGTGTCTGAACTTAGCATGAACGTTTATAAAAAAACCGGCCAAGTGCGAGTTGGACTCGCCCATGAAGGGTTTCGTAGCAGCAAGTAACACAATACAAAAGTTCTTATAGTTCGTTGTAACTTTGACTGATGTTTTAACACGTTCGCAGTGGTAGTGATTTCAATAACCGGAAATTGCGGTTAATGACGTTTTAAAAAAAACTACCAGCTCTATCTCGTTCAAACTAATTTTCGTTGGTAGTTTTTATGGCAATGTACATGATATTTTTTTTTTAGATTTATCCTTCTCTTAGTTTAGAAGTTAGAGGGGGGGGGGGACACACATTTTTCCACTTTGGAAGTGTCTCTTGCGCAAACAATTCACTTTAGAAAAAAAAAATGTTAGAAACCTCCATAGCATTTTTGAAGACCTATCTATAAACACCCCACACGTATGGGTTTAATGAAAAAAAAAAATTTTGAGTTTCAGTTCTGAGTATGGGGACCCCCAAAATTTACTGCTTTTTTTCTAGTTTTATATAAGAATCTTAATGCGGTTCACAGAATACATCTAGCTACCAAGTTTCAATAGCATAGACCTTATAGTTTCGGAGAAAAGTGGCTGTGACACACGGACGGACAGACAGACGGACAGACAGACAGACATGACGAATCTATAAGGGTTCCGTTTTTGCCATTTGGCTACGAAACCCTAAAAATAAAAAGTAAAACTAGGCGGCTATTAATCAATGAAGTTTTTATCTGATCTTTGTCAAATCTCGGAGTCATTAACGAAACAAAATTATTTATATTTGTACCAGTACAGACGTTTCTGCTTTTTTATTTTCTTTTAACGTGAGCTAAAATCTATTATGGATGCTATGCCGGACTCCTACCGACTAAAACAACCTCACGTCACGCCCAACAGCCTAGGTTGGAAGCCCCGGGTGAACCCTCGGAAGGATGTCCCAGGAGACGTTTCTGGTCTTGTAAATCTTTTATTTTGAATTAATAAATAAACAAAAAGAAAACTGAAAACCTAATGTTACTCCACTCCCTTGGGCAGGAACGTGATGATGACTTATGACTTTCCTCAATAAATGGGCAATCTGACCAAAAATTGCCCATTAAGCTCATACGCTCTCAGATGTTACTTCTTTGTAACATAACAAATTGAACAACAGCTCTGTATGTATAGTCCAATCCTGCACGATCTGGCAATAATGTAAACATGTCATGATTTGACAATCGTTGTCTAAGACAGATGAGTAGAAAAATATAGTGTGACAAATCATTGAACTTTTTACTATTCTGAGTAGGTATTTTAAATGAAAATAAAAAGAAGCTATTTGGTGTCGAAATGATTGTAAGAACACTGTATGACTCCTGGATACTGGAATATAATCAGGGTGAATACTCAATTGCAAGTAACTATGAATATATAGAATCAAATGTGTTTGTTTACATTTTTGCGCAAAGCTATTGAAATACAGTATAGTCTAGAACGTGACTCATTGAATAAAAAGTAAAACAACACAATCTGCATACTGTAGAGTTGGTTCTTTTTTATCAAAACTGGTCGAGTAATTTAGTAACTGAACACAAATATTATTAGTACACTTGAGTTCATAATTCTCTTAGCGTCGTAGGCTTAGCTTACCGTACTGCTGATTAAACATTAAGACGTTGCTAAGGATATTGTAGAGCAGTTTTAAAGCGCCTTATTAGAAGACAACATCTTAGCGGGTTTTGGATATTAGCACCTCTCTATAAAATAGAAAATCAAAATCAAAATCAAAAATGTATTTATTTCACATAGGCATTATACAGATGCGCTTGCAAAACGTCCAGAATACAAAACAAAAACTCTACCACCAGTTCACAACGCGACCCACCTGAGAAGAACTGGCAAGAAACTCAGCGGGTTGTTCTTTTTTTTGCTCTATTTACAATTTTAAAGAATCTAAAAACTAGGCATTTTAACATTTTTTTTGAGAATCCAGCAGAGCAGGTCATTTCCAGGCTTCCCCATCCAACAAATAATCATTGACTGCATAGTAGCCCCTGCAGTTCAATTTATTTTTACAAGACTCTTTTAAACTTATTAAGGGACATACTTTTAATTTCGTCTGGAAGCCTGTTGTAAAAGCGTATACGGTTACCCATGAAAGAATTGCTGGTTTTGTGCAATCTGCTATGAAAAACAGCAAGGTTATTTTTATTTCTAGTGTTGACATTGTGTCTATCACTTAACTTAGCGAAACTATGTAGATTTCTTTGTACATACATAAGGTTTTCAAAAATATATTGTGATGCTACAGTAAGAATATTAACCTCTTTGAATTTTTCGCGCAGAGAGACCCTTGGACCTAGTCTATATATAGCTCTTATGGCCTACTGTTGTAAAATAAAAATTTTATTTATATCTGCAGCATTGCCCCACAGTAGAATACCATAAGACATTATACTGTGAAAGTAACTGAAATAAACTATTCTAGCCGTATCTACATCAGTCAAGTGCCTTATTTTTTGTACAGCAAATGCTGCTGAACTTAATCTACTACCTAGTTTTACAATATGTGGACCCCATTGTAAACCAGCATCAACCGTTAACCCTAGGAATGTGGTTTGTTCCACAAGTTCCAACTCTCGACCATTAAGTTGAACATTGGTTTCTGACTGTGCTACATTAGGCAAGGTAAATTTAATACATTTAGTTTTATTATCATTTAGTTTAAGATTGTTAGTGTTAAACCAATGAACCACTTTCAAGATTGCGTTGTTGACATCGTCATAGTTATCTATTTGTCTTTTAACTTTGAAAATCAAAGAAGTATCATCTGCAAACAAAACAATCCTGTTGTTGTCCCCCACGTAAAAGGGTAGGTCATTAAAATATATAAGGAATAAAAATGGTCCGAGTATTGAACCCTGCGGGACGCCCATAGTAACTACAGATCCCTCTGAGCGTGTACCCTTAACATCGACCCGCTGAATTCTATTGTTCAAATATGAAGTCAGAAGGTCGAGAGCCTTGCTTCTTATGCCATAATGGTGTAATTTCCTGATTAATGTTTTATGTTGGACGCAATCAAATGCCTTAGACAGATCACAAAACACACCAATTGCATCTTGTTTATCCTCCCAGGCATCATAAATACATTTCAATAACTCTACACCAGCATCGGTAGTCGAACGTCCTTTAGTGAAAGACTTATGGCGATTAAACTACATCACTAGGTCACGTGGATCATCTGTTCAAAGTTTGAAATAAAACAAAAATGACAACGTCAATCGGATTGAACTATCACTTTTACAATAAACGTTTTAGAGTGAGGCAGTCGGGTGAGACCATCTCACGACTTCTTGTATTAATAAGTAGGTCTAAAAATATAGCCCGCAACGTAGTGCTCCAAAAATCCAAATTAATACGATTTAGTAAAAACCCAAATATTAGCTTATAATACGCACATGTCAGCATCTAATTTTATCAGTCGCTGATACTGCGCAGTAGCACTAAATTTATGATAATTAGTCAACCGCGTATTTTGCCACAACGTCGAACAAAAACCACATCAGCGTAAATTTTATCATCAAGCTCAAGTACATTGCAATGAGGAACAAAGTGAATTGTGCAAAAGTAAAGTTAAACACTCTCCAATGCTAACCTTTCCTTACCAGTAAGCTGCAAAGAGAACGCTACATTTTTTTTTATAATTAAAGATCAAAAATTGCAATAAATCCATTCGAGGAAGGAAGCTTGTCAAGTCTATAAATACTTAATCCTTCGAAATTGAAATATTGAAACAAAAAACTCTCAGAAATTTTATTACGTAGGTAGAAGGTACCTATCGGATTTACTTTCCGAAGCTTTATTAAAATTGTACGCAAGTGTAACAAAACAATACCATCAAAATTGACATTACCATAATGCCATATCTTATGAAAATTTTAAATTAATTTATCATAAACTCGTATATCAAGACCAGCATTAATGTTATAGAAACGCGTCAAAATAAATGTACAACTAAGTATATGGAATTTACGATATAAATTAACATAAATTCATAAATACATTATGTATGTGCTTTACGAAATCATTGACGTGTGCTAAATTCGCGTGTTCGTAGAATTAATATTGTTTGGGAATAATGTTCATGGTTGTTTGTGTTTATGTTTGATTTTGACTTTACAATTGGACAGCGGGGTCAATGGTAGAAGAGGAGTAACCCGTGGAGCAAATATAAGTAACCTTCTCTTGTTTCCAGTTAATTTGTGTTTCCAAATAGTTACCCCGATTTCAAGTGAATTGGGGTAAGTATTTGGAAGCAACTCGAATGTGACATTAGCTATTTATAGACAGATGGCATTGTTAGGGATTACAAAATGTTTATCTTTTGAAATAAAAAAAAACATTGCTTGTATTTATAGTGTCATGGACTGATAACACGTTTTGACAAAATTTATGATGTAATTCAGTGATTATCGATTTTGTCAAACTAATTATGTAGTATTTATCCGATTTACCGATCTATGTTGCCATAATACGAGTAGGTACTACAGTAAAAGTAGATATGTAATTCATATAAGTTGGTACCTCATCTCCGTATTAACTTTAACTGTATCAATTTTCTTTCAGAAGGGGAAGGTAGAAACACAGTACCTATATATGGTAAAATGTTAAAAAATATCCATGGTACAGTTAACCGGACTATGGAAAATTGATTTTGTTCCATAGTCCAGTTGACCGGACCATGGAAAATGTAGTTTGACAAAATTTTATGGTCTAGAAAATCATCTCAAATCATTCAATACTTTTTTTGATTTTTTATAAAAATTTATCGAGTGGTAATCAAAATGAAGATTTAAAAAAATATATTAAAAAATGAATAATTTTACACAGCAGTCGATGCTGTGTAAAATTATCCAATTCAATATAAATTTTTCGTAGTTATACGATAAAAAATAAAACATTCAGTGTGGACTCTGAAAAAAATTGTGTGGTCTGGTTGCCTTGTCTGGAAAAGTCGTCTGGGAGAGACTGCATGCGGAAGGCGGAGGAGGAGAAGAAAGCAAAATGGCGCACATTGGGAGAGGCCTATGTCCAGCAGTGGACTGCGTTAGGCTAATTGAATTAAATGAATTGGATAATTTTACACAGCAGTCAAGTTTTTTATTTTTTAATAAACTTTTTAATCTTCATTTTGATTACCACTTAAGTATTGAATAATTTCTGATGATTTTCTAGACCATAAAACTACATTTTCCATGGTCCCGTCAACAGGACTACGGAACAAAATCAATTTTCCATAGTCCAGTTAACTGTACCATGGATATTTTTTCACCCATAGTCCGATTGACGGTTGACCCGACAACTTAACCGTACTACGGGCAATCGATGGCTTAACGATATAGGTACCTATCTGTATATACCTAGGCTGTGCCCCACAAGTAGTTTGATAACTATTCACAATAATTATTTGCTCAAAGTATAATTTGATACCAATTGACTACAAATAAACGTAGCTACACAGTACAATTTAACACAACTAGGTATGCAATCAGAATAAATTCAGCAAGAACACTGTAATGTTATAAAATTATTTAACATTTAATATTTATTTGACAGGGTGGGTGGCACAAACTGTTTAGGATTTATATCTTGCAGTTAATAGCTAATTCAATCTTTATATAATTATGATCACGACATTAGGTAATATTCCCTAGTACGTTTTTGGGGTTCCATACCCAAAGAGTAGAACGGAACCCTTTAGGTAAAGAACATGAAATACTGAGAATCCACTGCAGGTCTACCTGTCTGTCACCAGGGCCTTTCAACTGTTGGGGTCTGGGGACGGTGAGAGGGTCGCTCACCGTCCTTACAGAAGCAGGCCCATGACGGCAGCGTGACGTGAGCAACTCACGCATGCCCCCCCTTAGAAGCGGGATAACACCCGAACCACCCCCTGAGCGAGGTCGCAGTGGCGGCCGTAGGTCTGTTGTGAGTCCCAGGACATCCTTCCGAGGGCTTACCCGGGGCTCCCAACCACAGGCTGTTGGGCGTTGCGTGAGGTTGTTTTAGTCGGTAAGATTCCGGCATAGCATCCTCTGAGGATTTTCCCTAACGTAAAAAAAAAGCTATCACTGTTCATCAGATACAACCTGGATATATCTCTAAACTGAAAATAATATATTTAAACGAGCTCCCATACGCCTAGCGCCTTGTATTGCCGTTTTTGGTAGGTAGCACTTAGCCGGTTTGTTTATGGTTTTGTACCCAAAGGGTTAAAACGGGACCCTATTCATGAGATCTAGCCATCCGTCTGTCTGTCTCTCTGTCTGTTCGTCACGAGGCTGTATCTCAGGAACCGTCATAGACAGAGCTGAAATTTTCACAGATGATGTATTTCTGTTGCTGCTTAGTAAAATCAGAAAATCTGGGGAAGGGAGGGTTAAGAGAAACGTTTTCCCGGTACGGAATCGTCTGTGACCGAGTTCGACTCGCACTTGAATGGTTTTTAGTGATTACTGTCAAGCTAATTTTCTTGCACTTTAGCTAGTTTTATAAAACTAGCTAAAGTTCAAGAATTTATGTACCAATAAAATAATGTGTGTCGTCTCACATAAAATTTCGATTACCGAAGCTTACTAGGGTACTTAGGTACATAACTCTTATTCAAGACTTTGATTTCACTCACCTTAATTGGAGCTTTACCTGTATGGTGTTTGATAGAGCTCGGGCTGGAAGTATTGAAGGAGATGTTCAGGTTATAGTTCCACGAAATTCTTTATAAATATTCAATACCATCTCGGCGACGGTTCTAAATAAGGAGGAGTTTATAAATACCTTTACCATTATAAGACATACTTGCTGCATGACTATTCAGGAAGAGTCGTGCCAAGAAAAAGCAATAAGTAAATAGGTATAACCAAGTTACTCTAGTTTAAATTATAAAAAAAAATCCAATCATGATAAATAACTATGTCCAACTAAGCAATTACTAGATCGTAATGATGCAAGACAGTGTAGCTATTGGTAGCAATATTTGTAATTCTAAAAAGATACGAAAGAATTTCGTGGAACTATATCCTGAACAATAATGAATGGTGATCACGCAATCCATTAACAGAATTGTCGATAGAAAAAATTTTTACCTTCTAGTCTATTTACGAATTCACAGTCCTATAATTGTATCGGTCTGTGAGGTAGATAGCAAGTAAATAAGATGATAGATTGCATCAGTAACAAACAAAGGGGAACAAACGAGTGGAGACCGCAACTCAGCAAGCGTAGGGTAGGACGTCCACCCGACAGGTGGCATGACGACCTAGAAGAGGTCGCTCACCCAGCAGTGGACTGCCATAAGCTGATTTGATTGATGTCAGTGTTATGATTTATAACAACGACGACAGCGGCGGTTCTGCTTGGAGCCATCGACCTTCAGATCAAAAGTCGCAGTTTAGATAATTCTGACGTGATAATGATTACCTATGTGAAATCACTCGTCAACGTGACGTAGACGGGAATTTTATTAATGAACCTCTAAATAAAAATATGCGGATTAAGTAATTTAGGACTTCCCGACAAAACATATTAAACTTACGAACCACCGTTTAATTTCAAATAAAAATCAATCGGTTCATCCGTTTAAGCGCGACGCGGCGGTATCACAGACAGATCTACACAGTTATTTGTGGGTCAACATCTCGTTAAGTTTAAAAGTTAAAAGAAACAATGTTGGTGTTACCCGTATACAATGATTGGAGTGTACTGTTCTACTGGCTAATATCCGCGGCATCACCCACGTCGTAAAGCTGTCTTGCAAATGATTCCTACAGGAAATTGTTCCTGGTTAATCCTGGATTAAATGTTACTTACTTTATGTTACTTCAAGGTATTACCATAAAATAATAAGGTACAGAACACAATCTCATGTACCTATGTACTTTTTTTTTAAACCTACGCTCTGCTATACACACTCGCGCACAAACCATTGTCGAAATTACTTTGAAAATCCTATGACCTCGTGTTCGTGAACTCCATGAACGGTGTGTTTGTGTGCGTAGCCCGAACGCACTTTCTATAATAAATATTCTTCTGTACTTATTATTTTGTGATATTACCATGTTTATTTTTATGGTGATTTAATGCTAAATTGTTCAAATGGATTAAAACTTAGTATTACGTGAATTTCTTCTTGAATGACTCTTTTTCCTTCTGGAAATTTCCGAATTTAATTATTATGGTTAAAGTTTCCGAGTAGTCAAGTAGGTATGTGTTATTCCAAACTATAATTTTTACCAGTAAAAAAATCAACCGGATCCGTTCAGCCGATAGAGCAGAATTGAATGACAAACCTCCTCCAAAACATAAACTCGTAAAAATATTCACAATCTTTCACTTCTAATATTTGTTTATTCTTTAGGGATTATGGTTTATTTCATTTGAACCCTAAACATCTTGTTTTCCTGAGAAATTCTCATCTGTGTCATTGCTGCTCATTATTTTCTTCTAGGAATCCGTATTTATCTTGAATTTTATTCTCTCGTCGTTCATCTCGGTACCTACCTGTTCGACTAATCGGACACATTAGTATATTGTCGATACATATTAAATACAACAACATAAACACACCCATCTAGAAATATCTATAAACATCCATAGACAACGCTGATCACTTTCGATTAGGTAGGCCTTATGCTGGTGTGTCAGTTTAGAGCAATGTATTACAAACACACAAAAAAAATGTCTTGAGGATTTTAGGAAAAAATAAGCCTGTAGTGAAGAAACAACAAACAAGGCATCTATTACCTACCTACCTACCTTCATTATTTCATTGGTCTTTACAATAACTCTCAAAACGCCGTCGTCCGTTTAAATAAGATACGAGTATGGCATTAAAATTTACAGATACGATGTCAAACGACGAGACGTTCTACAGAATTACATACTTACCTTTTTTTCCGTGTGAAAAACCTACTTAGATGCTATACCGGACTGCTACCGACTACATTTTAAACCAAACGATACCTTACAACTGCCTAAGGCCCGAAGTCCCGGGTATTTTCTCGGAAGGATGTCCCAGGGTACCCGGCAGGAATGACATGCCCTAAAACATAGGAATAATATAGAAGCACCTAGAATAACCAACATTTAAATACTATGCGTGTAACAATTTTGAGTCGCGCTGAGTATTACGACTGTGTTAGTCACTTATCATTATTATATACAATTACCACAGTAATTTGTCCTCGTATGATATAATCGTAACCCAGCAGTAGTTTAAGATTTTACTGAATTTGGCCTTCGTCCATGTGTTACTTGGATGAAACATATTCACTCATGAAACGATGTAGTCCCACTATGTCAAGTCCCGTTACGTCGAGTCGCTCCTTGGGTCGGTGCAATAAAGCATAGTCGCCTCTACGTCGAGTCTCCGCTACATCGAATCGTTCCGAGGGCAGGTGCAATAAAGTATAGTCACCTCTATCTATGTCAAGTCACCGCTACGTCGATTCACCCTAAGTGTAAGCACCACCAAGTGGATGTGCCGACACGTCGAGTAGCCTCCACGCTCCACGTCTACTTTGCAAAGTTTGTTTTGCGTTTATTCCATTTATTCCCGCTACGTCGAACCAATGAAAAATGTCTCATTTATTACCGTCACGTCTACTAATTATGAACGAAGTTCTAATAGTACGGTCGTGTAGGGGAGATGTGCCCAAAGCGGGCACTGGGCACAAAGCAGGCACTGTCTTTAAATATAATAATTTTAAAAAAGAGCACGCTTATAACACGTCACAGTGATCCCCGCGGCCCGCACTCCTCGCATCCTTCGTTCAGTTCACCAGCGAGCACATTATTACGAGTTGCGATTAAAAAATGTTTTAAGTGAGTTTTTGAAAATATTGCAAGGTATGTACTCGTTCGCGCTAAGTTTGCCGGTCGGCTCTCAAACTACGCCTCTACGCCAGATTCTACGCCAGCGGTAAACTTAGAGCGACCGAGATATAAGTAGATTTTCATTGATGTGACGTAGCGGTAATAAATGGAATAAATGCAAAACAAACATTGCAAAGAAGACGTGGAGGCTACTCGACGTGTCGGCACATCCACTAGGTGGTGCTTACACTCAGGGTTATTCGACGCAGCGGCGACTCGACGTAGATGCGACTACGTTTTATTGCACCCGGCGGCCCTCGGAACCATTCGACGTAGAGGCGACTATGCTTTATTGCACCGACCGAAGAAACGACTCGACGTAGCCACAGATTACTAAATAGTTACTGACGTAGCGGAGACTCGACGTAATGGGGCTCGACATAGTGGGATTACATTCATGAAACAATGATAGGCAACATTGCAAAGGCTGTACTACTGACCCGATTCGAAAAAAAATCCCTTTTGTGAAGCTTATCTATTACCGGTGAACATAGGCGATATTTAATTCCCTTATTTCCACGGGAACGGGAGCGACGTGGGTGAAACTGCGTGATATCCGCTAGTATTTAGATAACTAGGCTTGAAATTCAGCCGAATTTCGAGCCTAGTTTATCGGCCTACTACTAATAGACGAATATCGAGCCTAGTTTATCTGTCTACTACTAATAGACGAATATCGAGCCTAGTTTATCTGTCTACTACTAGTAGGACATTAGTGTAAATAAGGTCTAAGTAATTAATGTCTCAATACTTAGTGCCTGCTCTAACTCGACCTACATAGGACATTCTTTCGGTCAGTTTGCCGACTACTAACTAAAGCAACAACACACGCATGGTGAACAGATGACCTTATAAAGTTCGGAGCCTTCTGGATGCAGGCGGCTCAAGACCGAACGTTGTGGCGATCCTTGGGGTAGGTCTATTCCCAGCCATGGGCGTCAAATCGACTGATATAATGATGACAATGATGTTTTACAGCCTTATTTAAAAAAAAATGCACTTACGTACTCATAGTCTTTAAGAACTAAAATAAAAATTTATCGAACTCGTGCTAAAGGCCTGTGTCGCTAGGCGCACTTTGCAATTTCCTGATTGAAAACTAGTTTTAAAACTTGTTCGGAAGTGGAGTGATAATAAACTAAGAATAATTAATACCTATATCAACATGATCCGTGAATCATGGTTCTTAATACTACGACCATATAAACCTATAATTATAATATCATCACCATTCAAATGTTGGTTACAGTTACATTTCTTGCAATAGCGGTTTTATACGAGAAGGAAGGATAAAACACACAATATGTCATCTCATAACAAGAGTACCTACATCAAGTCATGAATTCTTATATTTATTTTTCCAGCTGATACCCGGTTTTTTTTTACGTGTGGAAATCCTACATGGATGCTATGCCGGACTCCTACCGAAAAACCACACGATGCCCTACAACTGTCTACGGCCGGGAGTCCCGGGCAAGCCCTCGGAAGGATGTCCCAGGGCTCTCGGCAGAGCTGATACCCGGTGACCCTGTAAAATGGCTAGATGGCTATACGTGACTAGGTATAGGTAAAGAAAGAAAGAAAGAAAGAAAGAAAAAGTTTTTATTCCACATTGATTGACATAAAAAAAAATTATAAAAATAAACTAAAATACCTAAAAAAAACACACACTATTTAAAATTTACTAAATATAAGCATGTGGAACAATGGCCGTCTCTCAGCTTAGTGCTGTATGCGTGTGGTGCACGCATACAACGCTGATTTTCCGAGACGGCCTGACGGTTTGCATAATAATACTAAATCTTTAATAAATCTGTAGAAGTGAAAATTCTGTACATTCAAAATATCAAAAAAATAAATAGCAGGGGGTGTTACTAGACCGACACCGAACCCAAAAATGTGATTAAAAAGTTTATGTCCGTCTGTCTGTCTGTCTGTCTGTCTGTTTGTTCAGGCATCACGCAAAAACTACCGGTTCGATTACGATGAAACTTGGTATAATTATTCTTTAATAGCCTGGGCACAACACTGGGTACTTTTTATCCCGGAAAAGTATATAGAATTCAAACCAAACTTAATTTTGCGGTTCGATCCCTAGACCCAAAGTTATTATCAATTATTGCTTAAACGGTTAATGGAGCGATGATGAAACTAAGCATGAGCGTTGTTTGTTACAATTTGAAAAAAGGCATGAACTTTATTCTACATATAGTGCTGACTGCATTCTGTCAGGAAACAGACTCATTAAGTCTTTGTAAAATACGGGAATAGACTCTACGAAGACTACATGCGACAAGACTGAAAAGAGCCATTACAATGAACATGAACGTTCAGCTGATGAAATTTACATTGTTATTACGTTACCAGGTCTTGGTTTGACCATCTGTATTAGGAGGATAAAGCCTACAGTAGTTCGGTTTGTTTAAACGTCGTAGGCTGGGACTATCTGAACAAGGAACTAAGTTACGATGGCAATTGCTTAGAAGAGAAGTTGTGTCAAGTAGTAGTATAGCCATTGAATTAAGAAATGTATTTAATAAATAAATTTACTTGGTTCATATATTATGCATTATGAATTTGTTAATCAGAAATCTATCTAACTAGGTATTATTATAAATGCGAATGTTTGTGAGTGTGGAGTGTGGATGTTTGTTACTCTTTTACGCTGTAACAGCTGAACGGATCTGGCTGAAATTTGGTGCCCACAGAGATATGTTATAGTCTAGGAACAAAATTTCACGCAGGCGAAGCTGCGGGCATCAGCTAGTATTCAATAAAATTGCCGTCAAGTGCTCGTTTAAGGAGACGCGGCGCTTCGAGCGGCGCGGCGGGCGGCCGGGCGGGCCGCCAGAAACACAAACGTATGAAAATGTTCAGAGCGTTCAAGGAGAAGCGTTTTTGCAAGCGTTTGTTTGAGTTGTAGTTGCCACAGCGGCGAGTGTCGTCGCGTCGGAAGCGGCAATTGAAGCGACGGGTGACGCCGCGGAGGACGCGGCGGGTAAACCAGCGAGTCTCGCAATGGAGGAACGCGGCGGATGAAGCTGCGGGTGACGCCGCGAAGGACGCTTCAAGGAAGGGGTGGGAGATGTGCGGGGTATGCGTTAGGTAGGAATGTCGGGCAATATCGTTCATAGAAAATATCGATATTAAAATAAAAATATTTACCGTCAATCGTGGCAACTTCACCATATTTTTTGACGTTTATGCAATTTACTACAACATGAAGCTGGCTATGGAAGTTTTGCTTGATCAATTTGGTAAAAAAGGGCCGTCTCTTTTGGTTGAATTATTGAATTCTACAAAAAGCTACATAGAATAGCTGTAATCATCAAAAGTATGAGCGGGGTAAAATTGACACATTTTTGGCAACTTTACCTAGCCTTTATATGGAATGTGTGCCCCAGATTGCACACGACTTAAAGTTACTTATAGCCCTGGCGCTAAAAAAGCGATGTATGTATTTTTGAAGCAGCCATCTTCGTTTAAATAGGTAATACCAATACATAGGGAAAGTTACCACCAGAATTTCTGAAATTTTATAAAAATGTATGAAAGTCATCAGAGTGTCAAAAAAAATCAATTTTTTTTTATTGAAAACCTCATTTATTAAAGAACCACGCAACAGGAATAGAACAATTCTCCAAAACGATAAATAATTAAATGCCTACCTGCCTATTTAACATGAAATATAGGCACATAGGTAGGTAGGTAAAGTTGCCTTTGTGCCAAATGAGGTAACTTTACCTAACCTCAAACAACATTACCTTTTCCAATAACTCCAGAAATAAAAGTTTTATAAGATTGAATAATAGTGATACACCATAGTAACAATTTTTCCCATAACATTTAATATAATTCACTGATCTGAACAATATTTTCTGCAAGAAAAACCAATCTTTAGCCGGTGACACAGCAAACTTAATTGACCACATGCAATGAAAAAGTACACTATTTTGACAGTTGACGAAGTTGCCAGCTTGAAAAACTTTTTGGGTTACTACAATTTATTATAAAATCTACCAATAATCGTAAATTTGTGCTAACTGTCACAGATAAAGAAATATGTAATGAAAACTAGTACAGGGCATGCTTAGGTAAAGATGCTCACGAAAAGTAAAGATGCCACGATCGACGGTATCAAAATAAAATATCGATATTTTGATTTTGAAAATGTAATCGATGTTTATAACCCTCTGGAGCAGAACGTCATGAAAGCAAAATATCACGTACGCAAAATAAACGATACATCGATACTTATGAAAGATTGGCGTTTAATTCCATACGTTTCAGGGTGGCGTTCTATCTCCTCTTTTATTCTGTATCTTCATCAACTCGGCTACGAGTCTTATTTCCAGTAACTTCCATCTCTACGCTGACGACTTGCAGCTGTACCGACGTTTTTCGGCCACTGACGCCCCATTTGGCATATCGTGCATTAACCGCGACTTAGACGAAGCGACTGGGCTAATTCGGTCGGACTGCGCATCAACCCTCTGAAGTCGCAAGCCATCGTCATTACCAGTAAGTATCAAACTGACAATATGCCGGTGTCTGAACTGGATCCAGTTCTTTTGGCCGGTATTCAGATACCCTACGCAGACACTGTGAAGAACCTGGGAGTGATCATGGACACCACGCTATCCTGGAGTGCCCATATTAGTGACGTCAGCAAGAAAGTGCACTTCTCCTTTCATTCGTTGAAGTGCCTCCAGAGCCTCTTACCCTTGAGGACGAAAATTAGTCTTGCTCTAACTATTATTCAGCCCATTATTGACTACGCCGACGCCTGCTATTTAGACGCCACTGAGGAGCTTCTGGATAAACTTGAGAGGTTGCAAAATTTGTGTATACGCTTTATATTCAATCTTAGAAAGTTCGATCATGTTTCTCACTTTCGCAAAGAACTCAAGTGGCTCCCAATCCGCCTTCGCCGTAACACTCGAATCCTCTGCCTCCTTTACAATATCCTTTATAATCCATCTTCACCTCCCTATCTAAAGGAAAGGTTCTCTTTTGTTCGTTCTCCTGATGCTCTCTGCAGATCTCACCTACGCTCAAATCTTAAATTTCCTTCTCACAAAACCGGTTTTTATTCATCCTCTTTCACCGTGCAAGCAGTCAGACTATGGAACTCACTTCCGCCTGGTATCAGAGACAGTAAAACTATCACCACTTTTAAAAAGCAAGTCCGTGGACACTATTTTTTTTTTGATTTTTTTTTTGTTGCCTACGGATTTTTAGTTTTTGAATAATTTAATTTACTTTTTATTTATTTGAATATTTTGTTGATTCAATGTGAAAAACATTTAAATTTCAACCTTATTGTTCTACAACTTTAATTTGTGTTGATTATTAAGAACTTACTATTGTTTATTTTAATATTTTGAACCTGTTATAATTTGATTGTTCTAAAACTTTAATTTGTGTTGATAATGTAAGTACTTACTATTTCTGTTGTTTATTATTAATGAATAAAACTTGATATGGTATTTATTTTATAAAAAAATTAATGTCAAATTAGGAAAAAATCGATTAATTTAAAAAAATCGATTATTTTCTTGAGAAAAATCGATAATTTACTAATCGATTTTTCATGCTAAAGAAAAAATCGATTAACTAAAAATCGTTTTTTTATGTACAATGTCACATCCCTATGTCGCACTGAACGACGCCGTATATGAAGCTGCGTGCAACGCGGCGGATGCAGCGCCGAGTGAAGCTGCGTGCCACGCGGCGGACGCAGCGCCGAGAGAAGCCACGCCACGCGCGTCGCTCGACGCCCCGCGTGTCCTTAAACGAGCTCCTACATTTCTATATGTTTGATTTTGCGCGTGACGCTACGCGGGCCGCTTCACGCGCCGCCTGACTATAAACGGTCAAATCGCTTTACGCGCCGCTGCAAGCCACGCCGTACGCGACGCTTGACGCCCCGCGTCTCCTTAAACGAGCCCTAATTGTATAAATAAAATTAAATATAAATACTGAGAAAAAAGAAAAAAACAAACACAAAAAGGCATGTAGCCAAACACTAGTCTAACTTTTTTAGATATGGCAACCCCAACGCACTTCCGTCTCCGAGACGCGACGCCAGGTACCATTATGGGCCATGAATTTCAGGTGAACTTTCAGTAATACATCACTAGTCTCTGTCCAAGTAACAGACAGATTAAGATGTTTTTCCTGGATATAAAAAGCTGAAGAGAACATAATTTTAAACATCACTTCGATCTATTGATCCCTTAAGACAAATAAAGAAACTCACTTTGCCATATATAGAATGTAATCAGACCTATCTTTTCTCTACATAGGGTATTTTACATTAGTAAATAAATTCAATTACCAAATAAGCACATCACTGCAGAACAACTTATTGGCTTTGTTATTGGGTTTGTAATTATCAGGACAGGGTATGGTTTTCTTTTTATCGTGATGGCAAATTTTTCATGGATGCCATGCCGGACTCCTACCGACTAAAAAACCTCACGTAACGCCCAACAACCTATGGTTGGGAGCCCCGGGTGAACCCTCGGAAGGATGTCCCAGGACTGTCAACAGACCTACGGCTACCACTGCGGCCTCGCCTAGGTAGTTCGGGTGCTCTCCCGTATCTTTGGGGGGTTTTGGGTGTGATTCCACTTCTAAGGGGGGGCGTGCGTGAATCCCTCACGTCACGCTGTCGTCATGGGCCTACTTCTGTAAGGACGGTAAGCAGCCCACTCATCGTCCTCAGGCCTCCGATCATGGAGGCCGATAGTCTTCGGCGAAGACACATCACTACAAAAGCAATCGGCTGTCACTATGGAACTCGCAAAACAATTAAAGCAATACGCTTATCATTTCCTACACACACATACACATTTTTTATAAATGTGTGTGTATAAGCGTAATAATTTTAAAGTACACTTGGACATAGGGGAATGCCTCATGGCCCATGGCGTCTCCCCCCCAATAAAGTTATAGATCATGTTGCTCTATACTCTTACGTATATTAATGTCCAACAATATTCATCATTCGTGCCTTAAGTATCATAACTACTGTGATTCGTGACTACACCGGTGCAAAGCCTTGTAGCTAATTTGGCGTAATATCATGTACAGTACCTACCTAGTTTAACATAATTTTGTTATCTAAAACATATCCTGTTTTCCGTTAAGAAAGGACCAAACCGGTACCGCAAGTGAATATGTTTCCTGGCCGCCGCTCACGCCTGCCAGCCCATTGCTTGGGTCAAGGCAACAGCCACGTTCAATTTTATTGTTAAATTACCGCAATTTATATTATTTGCTTTTTTAGAATTGCGATTATGCTACATGAGGTTAAACATAATTGTTCTGTAGACATTGACGCGGCTTGGCGTAGTTGGTGTGTGATTAACATGTTATGCAGGTATGCTTGTTATAGAATACCAGACAAAATGTTTTATGTCATACTGTTATTAACATTAAACGAAATATCTAAAATTCGTCTTTTTTTTAAAGTGAGGGAAAATCCATCATGGACTCCTACCGACCAAAAACCTCACGTAACGCCCAACAGCCTACGGTTGGGAGCCCCGGGTAGCCCCTCGGAAGGATGTTCCAGGACTCCCAGCAGACCCACGGCTACCACTGCGGTTTCGCCTAGGGGGTGGTTTGGGTGCTATCCCTCGTCTTTGGGGGGTTTTCGGGTGTGGTGATCCCGCTTCTTTGGGCTGGGAACGTTCGTGAATCCCTCACGTTAAGCTACCGTCATGGTCCTCTAAAAATTGTCTTCAATACTTTTAAGGATAACAATTTCACCCTAGCTTGTCTTACTATAAAAACAAACTTGGCCTCTTTCAATCGTTATGCCTTCTTCACTTGATGCCCATCACATGGGCGCACTTTTTACAGCAAAGGATACAGAGGCTGGCATGTTGTCAGTCTTAAGTACATACTTTATAGCCCTCAGCAAGTTATAAATTAATATATTTAATGTCTATACCTAGAAATAAAGTGAATGAAAATAATAACTTTAATTATACTTTTGAGTAGTTACGACTGTTGCTTATTTAGCAGGTAACCAACACAATGCTTAGTATCAAATAAACCTATAACTGCTAAATGGTCAAGCTATAAATACTCGGCGGTCTTTATCGGAAATAAATTGACAGTGTAATATCGTGACCGGAAGCTGCAAGAGTCCTTGTTCTGGCCACGAGACAGTCGTGTTAGGCTCAAGTGGTTTATACTGTGAGGTGACACACACAATATGAACATGTCACTCGCCATGAGCAGACAGTTCACTTGCAGAGTTTTAAACCGGAACGGTCTTATGCTGTGCGGTTCAATTCCAAGGAAGTTCAAAATTATAGAAAGTTTCCAGATATTGTTTTGCAATCAAGCGTTATAAGACTATCCCGTTCCACTGCTGGACCATTTCTAGCTAATAATTCTCAACTTTTCTTAGGCTCGATAAACTAAGGACTGACTAAATAATCTAATCTTCATCCGAAAGGAAGCAAGTGCGTCACGGGCTTGTTAGGTTCATAAAATTACCTTGAACCCCTAAGATTGGGGAGGGGAGCTTATATCCTGATGTATAATCTCAACGTACGTTTGATCAACGTAGGTAGGTAAACAATTTAGATTTTTATTTAGGTACATTTATCGCGTAAGATCTCAGAAGGATTTCCCAGAGACTTCCGGCTTCTAGTTAAGGGAATTATAATTCTATTACATAGCTGTAACTACCTTTATGGGGTCACATAACTCATCTACTTACTGAATAAATTCCCTTGTGAGAATTTTACTGTAGGTATTAATAAGCACTGGTGGAAATTTTTTTTCCAGAATTACGTATTTTTAATAGCTTTGTAAGTATTGTTGTCGTAAACAAACTTTATGTTACATTCAATGAAACATCAAAATTCCCCAGCATTACAATCTATTTTTATCTGAGGCCTTATACTTATATAGGTAGGTAGGTATATGTTTAACGTCTTATTAGTGACTAACGACAATATATGGATATCAGCTTCCGCGGTTTTTAACTGTAATTATAAATAAAGGCATAGGATAGATACCTATACCGCTGCATATTTTGCAATCTGCCTTTTAAAGGTTCTAATTTATCGAAAGAATGTCTGATGCAATTCCCTTTGTCTCGCCTGAGCAACTACGCTACCATTAAACTCGTCTCTTTAAACCCTATTAGTCGACCCAAAAGTAGGGTTTTATTATTTTGTTTTGTGTCACCTTTACTCGGGTTGTGACTTTGTAGCTCAAAAGTAAAGTAACGATTTTGACGAGTACAAGGCATGTAACCACATTTCTCCAAAAACCGGTGTTTCAATTTTCACTACAAATCATAAAAATCAATACAGGCTATTAGTAAAGAATTGAAAACGCACTCGCATCAAATTGTGTAAACACGAATTCATCTAGACTAATATTATAAAGAGGAAAGATTTTTTTTTTGCATTTTGTTTTTTTGTTTTTTTTGTTTGTTTGTTTGTAACGAATAGGCTCAGAAACCACTGGACCGATTTAAAAAATTCTTTCACTGTTGGGAAACTACACTCTTTGCGGTGAACATAGGCTATATTTTATTCCCGTATTCCCACGGGAACGGAAACTACGCGGGTGAAACCACGTGACGTCCGCTAGTTGTTCATAAAGTGCAGAAAAAGAGCAGTGTCGAATCCAACTTTCGTAGTATAGGGCTAACGACCTTGACCATCCACGACACGCGTCCTTCAGACAAAAAAATTTTGTTCTATATCGGTAGCTTATTTTAGTTTAAATAGTAAAAGCTCATACTTACTCAAAATTGAAGAAAACCAAATTAAAGGTGTATGTTTTTCTCGGAGATTGATATATTCATATTTAATCATTTGATATAAATGCATTCATCTAAAAATTTGGGACTGATTACACATTGTAGAACGAATATAATTATATAGGTACTCTTACATCAATAAACTCACAATTTTTTTAACAAGACCATAATGTTGACACACATCTTATACATGAAAAATGCCGTTATATATTTTTGACAATCGTTTCAATTTACTATCTTATCTTACATCGGGGGCTGACGAAGTCAGCAACACTTCGACCCAGTGGGATCTTTTGTGTTTGCCCCTACCTTAATGTTTCTTACTCTTTGAAGAAGTGGTCTATTAGCGCGGTGATCCCACTTAGAGGAAGAAACCTGTATTCTTCCGGTTTGGGATAAGCATTCCCAAGGAGGCTCATACGCTTCGCTGCTAAGACGTCGCATTCGCACAGGATGTGCTCCATAGTTTCCCTGACATCACCGCAGGCTCTGCAGTCGTTATTTGAAGTGATCTTCATTTTAAAAAGCATGTCGTTTGTTCCGTAATGCCCTGTAAGGGCACCAACCACAGCTCGAGCTTTGCTTCTTCCATTATTCAATATAAATTTTGAAGCCTCATTGGTTCTGCTACTTATGAATTTCTTCGAATGTAGTAACCCTTGACTGATATCCCACTCTTGCATGTGTTTATTATCAGCATAATCCTTAGCGGCCTTTATGAATGTGCATGCTGGTAGGCCCATACATGGTTCAGGTCCAAGCATGGCATTTGCCGATCCTGTCCTAGCTAGCTCATCGGCCTTCTCATTTCCTTTTATTCCTACATGGCCTGGGACCCAGAGCAATCGCAGCTTGTTCCTGCGGCCCAGTTTGTTTAGGGTTTTCACCGCATTCAGGACAAGTTTTGAGTTGACCTTGTAGGAATTTAAGGCCTTTAGTGACGCTTGACTGTCGCTAAGAATGTAGATGGTCTTGTTCTCTACACTCCTTTTCAGATTTTCCTCTGCGCATGCTATGATGGCATACATCTCGGCCTGGAAGACCGTGGTGTACTGACCCAGGCTGCTCCAAAGTTGTGAAGATTCTGAGTAAATACCTGCTCCTGTACCAGATTCTGTTTTTGAACCGTCTGTGTACCAGATGAGGCAGTCTGCATCTGGTGAGCGCAGTTCCTGCTTCCAGTCTTCCCTTGTGGGGACATGTATTTTGAAGTTTCTTTTGAAGATTTTTAAGCACGGCATAGCGTCGCTAATCATATGCATCTTCCTTTGAATCTCATCATTAAGCTCCATTTTTGTATGCCGCGTTGTTGGCCTATTGCAGTTAAAAGCGCCTGCCGTTTTTAGTCTGTATAAGGTTTTGATCGCCTCCTGTTGTATGAAGATGTGAAGAGGGGTTAAGTTTAGTATTATATCTAACGCCTTTGTAGGCGTGGACTTAAACGCTCCTGTGATAGCCATAGTGGCCATCCTCTGTAGTTTGCCCAATTCTTCCACGCACGATGTTAGTTTGGTTCTTGTCCACCATACAACACTGCCGTAGGTTAAAATTGGGCGAACCATAGTGGTGTAAATGAAGTACAGTACCTTGGGCTTCAGGCCCCAGGTTTTGCCATACGCCGATCTACACATATTGAAGGCTCTCATGGCTTTTTCTGTCACCTTCTTGGCATGCAGATTCCATGTGAGCTCCTTGTCTAAGGTCATACCAAGGTATTTCACGTTGGTGGACCATTCTAACTCTGTGTCAAATAAAAGCAATTTCTTTAATTTGCTCAACCTCTTCTTTCTTGTAAAAGGAAGAATTGTAGTTTTGCTGGGATTAATGGTTAGATGGTTTTCAGCACACCATTCCTCCACATCCTTCAAAGCTTGTTGCAGAAGTTCCGAGACAATTTCCGGAAATCTACCGTTGATCATGACAACTATGTCATCTGCATATCCCACAGCGAAGCATGCCCCTCTATTCAGTTTGGTTAGGAGGGAGTCTGCTACCAGACACCACAGTGTGGGGGACAATACCCCTCCTTGAGGGCATCCCTTGGTCGTTGTGGCGTGAATTTCATCTCCTAATAGAGATGACCTTACTCTCCTGCCCCTCAGCATGAAGTCAATCCATTTGCAGAGGGTGGGGTCAATGCCGTGTTCTTTTGCGGCTTTCATAATCGATTCGAATGTTGTGCGGTCAAATGCACCCTCAATGTCCAGAAACGCAGCCGCACAAATCTCTTGACCATCAATAGCATTCTCTGCTCTCTCAACTACATGGTGCAACGCAGTTTCGGTTGATTTTCCGGTTTGGTAGGCACATTGTAGCTTATGAAATGGTTTCTTTGTGAGAGGCCCATCCCTTATGTATTGATCTACCAATTTCTCCAGGGTTTTTAATAAGAAAGACGAGAGACTTATCGGACGAAACGACTTGGCCTCTTCATAGCTATCCTTCCCTGGTTTTGGAATGTAAGTTACCTTTACTTCCCTCCATATCTTTGGAATGAATCCAAAGGCTATGCAGGCCTTAAAAAGCCGCATCAAGTGCGGGCCTAGTATAGGAAGACCTTTCAATTTACTAGGTATTTGCTAACAAAAAATGGTTTCATTTGCACCTCTTTTTGTCCCTTTTGAGACACATACTTGTGATTTAATACATTTTCCTCATGCAGATAGTATTAACGGGTAGATCCCTATAAGAAAAATAAAGTGATAGTAACTCGTACTGCAAACTCGTTTGTGTACCTACTTTACTACCAAGCCTGTGGTTATGGGTTTATCCAGAGACAATTTGGAAACCCAAGTTATTCCAGTTTTTGCTTACCGTCTTTTTCTAGTAACTGGGTTCATAAATAAATAATAATAAAGCATCGATCGGAGGCCTGCCTTCGTGTTATGCGTATGACGTTCTGAGAAACTGTTCTTTTAAAGTTATAGAAGGAATAAATCTGTCAAAATGCCTTTTTCTTCAAATTTTGTAGGTTCCTCAAAATAAGAGAATACCTATTTGCTTTTACCTATAGAAAGCAATAATATTTTACAAGCTACATTTGAAATCTAGTACGATCATGTACCTATATACAACAACTTTAAACTAATCATTTGCAAATAATGCAGCACATTTTAAGGTTCAGACAGATTCAGTGCTTGAAAAATAATTCGTAACTACGTTTTTATCTTTACAATAATAAGTAGAATATCATACAAGGTTCTAAAATGACTGCAATGTACACGAGGTCTACTCCCAGGCTATAGCTAAGGATTAAATAGAAACCAAGATAAAATAAGAAAGCAGCGAATGGCGAAGAAATAAAATATAATCCAATAAAATGTTAAAAGCAATTTCAATATGACCGCAACGTAGAATTTAAGAACTAAATTAATTTGGTTAAAGAATTCTCTTCCAAATTTTTCTTTTCTTTTTAACTGACTTCAAAAAAGGAGGAGGTTCTCAATTCGTACGCTATGTTTTTTTTTTTGTATGTATGTTACGCGAAAGCGGCGCCAATTATGAATGGATTTTGAATTTTTTTTTTTGCTGACACTAGGTACCTGTATAAAAAACTCCTAGATAGTAAAATTTAACTTTTTCCTGGAAAGCAATAATGATGAACTTTTGTAAAGGTTCCGTGGGTTATTCCACTGAGGTCGAGCCCGGGACTCCCGACCGTAGGCAGATGGAGTGGAGAGGTACCGTGTGGTTTGAGTCAATAGGTGTCTGGCTTATTATACATGAAGATTTTCACACATAAAAAAGGTATTTTATAGTACAAATACAAGGTTCTAAAATAATGATACTGTAGGTATAATACGCTCGTGTTCTGTAATCGATCACTTCAGTAAGCAACTTTCACTATAGCCAGTCCTTGGATGGGTGACCATTCATGTGACCACTTTGTGACATTTATTAAAGCGTTGCCGTGATTCGGGAGGCACGTTAAGCCGATGGTTCCAGTTGCCAGTAAAATGGCCTTTCTAGGCGGCTTGAAAAATTTCAACAGCAGGCAGTTACATCCTGTGCCTGTCCATCTCAACACGGCTATATGGCTCACCACCTGTTACGTGGGACAAATTCTAAAAAAAGCTGAAATGTGAGCATAGTGCCTCTGCCTACCCTTTTGGGTATAAAGGCGTGACCATATGTATGTATGAATGTAGGAATATATATGATACAGATTAGTCGTATTACAATGGTAAATTGTATCATAACATGTTGTTATCCTTTTATTTAATAGAAAACCGCGTTGCCAAGTTTGTGCGTGTATCACTGCACGACCCGTTCACCTCGCTATTGTATCCGTATTTGCCTAATAGTTAGAATTTACTATGGAATGCAGTTTTATTCATACAGAAATATGAGTAATAGTATCGTCGGTAGTAATCAAGGCAAAAATTACTGCTTTTAGCCACTTTTTTTTTTTTGTTTAACGTGAGGGAAAATCCTCATGGATGTTATGCCGGACTCCTACCGACTAAAAAACCTCACGTCACGCCCAACAGTCTATGATTGGGAGCCCCGGGTAAACCCTCGGAAGGATGTCCCAGGACTCCCAACTGCTTTTAGCCCCTCTCTATAAAATAGAGTGCAGAGGAGCTTATGGCGAGACTTTGTCTGTAGCTGTGACTCTGTCGCATTTAACTACATCACTAGGTCATGTGGATCATCTGTTCAAAGTTTGAAATAAAACAAAAATGACAACGTCAATCGGATTGAGCTTTCAGTTTCACAATAAACGTGTTAGAGAGGGGCAGTCTGGTGAGAACGATCTCATGGCTTTCTTGTTTATCATTCATCACAGTAAATCCATGGTGACTTCGTTACTGATTTTTTCTGCACTAGGTATATGAACTATGAATTGGTTTTTACTCAAGATAGTGTTCATTAGCATTTCTCTACATAAATATGGCATGTATAACGTTTATGTTGACTACCGGAATTTGAATTATATTTTAACACATTATATTGAAGACTGAAGAAATTATAAAAAAATATGAAACATCTTTTAATTATACTGGATTTACACAGAATAGAACTAGGTACTTCACGCTAACATAGATCTTCCCACTATTGTACCAAATGTAACTTTGTAAGTAATTTAAAATAACGTACATTTTCTCAATCGATTAGTTATCTGATTTCACAGCACACGGCGACGAGATATCTTATTTTTAAGGTTCTCACAGAAGAACATCGTAGCTTTTAATTGGGTGCTGTTGCAGTGGCAGTTGTGATTTGACTTTTTAAATAAAACATGGCCGAATTTCATTGTGCTGTCGGAAGTGATAAAATTTTGACATAACCAATCCTCCTTGGATGTAAACACCACAACTATAACAATCTCAAAACCAACACTTTTTTTTGTCTGGGTGTATCTTTGTATTATAAGTATGTACCTACCTATTTACAAAAAAAAGTATGTGAGCATTAATATCCGTGGTCTGATACCTGACACAAGTAGGCTATTCCTCGCTTATTTTGTAATCTGGTTGCGTTGTGTAAAAAGTCCGTAAATATTTATTTATTTTATTTATTTATGATACGAACAGCTGACTGATGAGTATGAATTTAACATTTAGACAAAGGGCGTGACGGGGGCACAAACAACTTGATGTATTACTTGTAAGTACCTACCTGCTAACGAATGCATCCAGTACGTTTAAATTAACTTGATATAGTAGTTCCGTATCCGTCTTAATGATAGCTAATGTTAATAACATGATTTTTTCTTTTATGGTGATAATTAACTTCCTCATATTAATTACACACTTTGTTATATCAACGAAACTATGTGACTCGTCTATTTTTGTACCCAGTTGAGCACTGATGCCACTGTAACCAATCAAAGATAAACATTCTATGAATTTAAAAAAATCCACACAATCTGTCGACAGTAAAGAAACGTGATGGACTGATCTAAATACAGCTGAAACGGTTGAACGAATATATAACAAAATATCTTTTCATTATTTAGATTTTCATCCTTGCACGGTTTTACTATAAGTATATACATATTTTACTGTATGTATGATTCGATAATGCCAATATCCCGAAAATGGTACTTATTATGATATTGTTTTTATACTGCCTGCCGACTGGCAACAGATTTACTATTTTGGGGACAACTGTTAAGTAGGAAATTGAAAATCAATAAAATTGCAACCGCTTATCCATCACATTTACCAAACAAATTAATGTTTGTTACAGCACTTAAGGCCGTGGATAGGGCTAACGACCTGAACCATACAAAACACGCGTCCTTCTAACAAAGAAACGTAGTATTTTATATCATAAACTACCTACTTGTAATAAGTAAATACGCATACATTTTTTTCCTGTCGATAAAAATTGAAATAATTAATAGCATTCGTCTAAAAAGCTGGGGCTTACATTATGTGTACATTATTAATAAAAAGATTAAAAATCTATTTTTGCCTATCACTTTCGTCTACTTATGCTGACAAAATAGTAGATTGTATAACAAGAGAGCAAAATAGTATTTTCACTTCTTATGCTCGTAAAGTTCTTGTTTATGCTGGGTGTATGCGGACTAAAACAACATTTTATGCTCTAGTGCATAAAGTTCTTTTTCTTCTTCTAAAACAATATGGCCATACTAGACCGTAGAGACGGTACCATGAAGATCGTGTTACTCTATGAACCAAACATAATAAAACGCTATTAAATAACTTGTTTTTTTTTTTTAATTATTACATATCTATATTTACATTATTACTATCTAAACTAAACCTAAATAAGGCCCCCGTGGCATTGTGCCCAAAAGACTAGCAGCATTCCCCCTTTGAAAAGCTTGTTTTTTTTTTGTTACATTTAATTTGTACTTTCTGTGTTCTATATAAATTAAGAAACATTAAAAATCAGATAGTATTATGAGTGAAAAAATATTATAAAATGAACTTATGATTAGGCAGTATAGGTCTCGTTACCCATGCCTAATGCTTCATGTAGAATGATTAAAAAAAAACTTGAAAAAAGACATTGGCGGGAAAGAAACTTAGAAAGTTAGCAGTATTTAGACATTTTGTGTAGTTAAATTTGCTTTATTACTGAAAATAAATATGTCTTCAAGTGGAGATGAAATAACACTCACTCCTAACACTTTAATAATGGAAAGAACTGCAAAGAAAGTTGTTCAGCAGATATTGTTATTATATTGCAATATCACTGTTTCATTTCCTTGCAATCGAAGTGAAAAGCAGAGTGTATAACTCGATCATAAAACCCATTTTATCCTCGACTTAATATCCACCCTCGCCTTACGTCTCGTATAAAATGGCTTCTTTTATGCACTTGTAGTACAATCTACTATTTTACGGCGAGGGCGCTACTTTGAATCACGAGCGAAGTGAAGGATTCTAGATTAGAATCCCGAGCATAGCGAGGGCGAGAGCGCTCTTTAGTTTTTTTTTAGTTAGCTTAGGACATTGCGCTGTGCAGCCAACCCTTGCCAGCCAGTAATTCATATAATTTGCGTTCGATTTCTATGAAATTTTCAAGTTCCAAATGAGACGGGCGTCATAAGTAGATATAATTCAAGAGCGGATGGACCATTTTTGTGTCCGGTTATTCTGGATTTGTATCCAACCCAGTTAGCAGAATATGTAATGAGAAAATTCTAATTTGAAGGCGAATTTTTTTCCGTATCTGTGGAATTTCTCATGGATGCTATTGTACTTCCACTGACAAAAACCACACGGTGCCCTTGGTGGGCTTTTGGAAAAATAACCCTTTTTTTACCCGGTGGGTTTAGGTTTTATCTTTATCCCGCTTCTGGGTGGAGTTCCGGTGTAATCCCGCTTCTTTGGGAGAGCGGGGGGTTCGAAGTCAATACCAATTTTGCCGGAACCAGTTATAAGTAAGTATCATTATCAATCAAGCAGTCGGCAGTTTACTGAATAGTTAGTTATTCTGTGACTGTAACATAAACTACAAAACAGTATTTAACTTTAGATCATAAAAATAAATTCTTCAAGACCTGAAGAACTCTGGGTTTATTAAAAGGGATGTATTTAAATGCATATCTTTATAATTTTTCAGCACACTAGGTACATAATTCCACTAATTAACTGAATGCATACCAGAAAATTGAATGCTGTGCAAATAAACCAATTGATTTTATCTAAGCACTAGCTGACCCGCGCAACTTCGTTTGCGGCACATGAGAGTTAGAAAAAGAGAGGTATGGTATTAATATTTTGAGTAATATAATGTTTCCTGTCGCATTTACTCTCGTCGCGCCTAGTCCCGTGGCGTCGCTTATATACATGAGAGCTGACCCGCACAACTTCGTTTGCGTCACATGAGCGAGAAAGAGAGAGAGGTGTA
Source organism: Miltochrista miniata (assembly GCA_933228765.1). Lineage (NCBI taxonomy): Eukaryota > Metazoa > Arthropoda > Insecta > Lepidoptera > Erebidae > Miltochrista > Miltochrista miniata. The sequence goes on from OW121747.1 coordinate 26,094,650, forward strand.
GTATTAATATTTAAGGTGATATAATGTTTCCCTTCGCACTTACTCCCGTCGCGTCGCTTATATTCATTAGAGCTGACCCGCACAACTTTGTTTGCATCACATGAGATTGAGAAGGAGAGAGGTGTGGTATAAATATGTAAAGTGATATGATTCCCATTGCATTTACTTCCACCCGTCCTTTTTTTGGTACGGAACTCATGTGTGTCCGACTCGCACTTGGCCGGTTTTTATCGTTCAGTTGATTAGCTACCACTGCAGACCATGTTAACCTACTCCCGTCGCGTCGCTCATACTTCAAAACTTATTAAAAGGGGTTATTGTAAGTGAACCTTAAAAGATAGGCATATGCTGTTGACGACATTTTTTTGTAACTTTTAAAGGGGAACATTTTTGTGACACAAAATTTTCACGTAACTTTTACCATTTACGCAACGTACGCAGGGGAAGCTCTCAAAATAAATAATTTTTTCCCGTTCTCGAAACATTATTTATGGCTGCTCCGCTCCTATTCGCATTAGCGTGATTTTATATTGCCATTAGCCATCCTCAATAAATGTACTATTAAACTGTAAAATAATTTTCGAAATGCAACCAGTAGTTTCTGAGATCCTAGGACAAACAAACTCTTCAGTTTTATAATATTGTGAGCGAACCTTAAAAAACAGACAAATTAGGTTATTGTGAGCGAACCTTAAGCGATAGACATATGCTGCCGCGGACTTTTTTTTAGAACTTTTTAAGAGAAACAAAATTGTAATACACAATTTTCTAATCTTTAACTATTTACGCAGCGTACACCTCGAATGCTCTCAGGCAGCAAAAAATATTCCCCGTTTTCGAAACATTATTGATTGCTGCTTTGCCCCTATTCGTCTTAGCGTGATGTTATATAGCCTATAGCCATCCTCAATAAATGGTAGTCCATTTATTGAGGATTTCAAAAATTCTTTCACAGTTTGATAGTTCAAACTGTGAAAGAATTTTTGAAATCCAACCAGTAGTTCCTGAGATCCTAGCGGTCAACCATACAAACAAACAAACAAACAAACTCTTCAGCTTTATAATATTAGTATAGATGTCCTATTTAAAACCAAAATTGTACACAGTACAAACGAGATGACCTTTTTTATCGAATTCACACCAAAAATGTGTTCGTAGTGTTGAGATATGTGATTTTTTAAACAAAAATACCAATTGTTTATCAAAAATACTAACTTGCACTCTAAATTGTACAATCTTTTAACGGAATAGGTTAGGTTAAGTTTTTATATTTTTGATTAATAAAATTATTTTTTGTAGGAATGCCTGATTAAATTGGGTTTTTATTTAAAATAAACGATGTTCCTAAAAGTAAATTAGGCGATGGTTTTCCTTAAAAACGTTTGAGCTAAGGATAATTTTGTTAGATATATACTATTTTGATAATAGTTATTCGTTCAGTAAAACAGTTCTGGAAATACCATTAAACAGTATAATAAATTTGATTTATTTAGTGTGCATAATTAGTGAGCAAGTCAATATTTTTGGTTTAACTTTGAAATATTTAATAGTTCGAAAAAAGAGAATTTAGAGATGTAGATAAATACATGCCTTATTAAATATCTTCGTTTATGAATATATATTGAAAACTTTAATAACTATATCGACGACTTTAATGGCTAATAACAATGCTTCTCGATCGCATAATAGATACTAAACAGCACGGCATTTTCAATATCACGTTGTTGAAAAAAAACCTTACAAAAAATAGCTCAGCCTTTAATACAAAACGGATGTAGGTGTTGTTAGTGTGTTCCGATTTGTTATCGATACTATTTGTTACCTGCTTGCGTTATAGTACCGTAACGATATATTTTTAATTATTATAAGTAAACATTACGTTACTTTAATTATATATGTTACTTCAAGCGAAACTTGTATACCGTAACGGAATGTACCATTCCTGTTAATATTCTACTATAGAATAGACTATAATATATGGCTGAATTTTCGTTTTGGTGCAATCTAAATAAAGATAAAGGTCTCTATACGGTTGCAGCAGGAGACGTCGACCTAAAAAAAGTTGTAGTTTGATGTGAAAGATAAAGACTTCAAGGGATGCCGAAGAAGAGAGTAAGTAAGATGATCTCATTCGGTCTCAGACGGTTATAAACCAAAGACTTCTATATAAACTGAGGTAGACGGACGCGCCGTACTCTAACAAGCGAGATTTCAAAAGCAATCCTCAAACACACACATTTCTAAGACTACACTCACTTATAAATACTATTTACGTAATTGTCACCACACACAATAGTAATATACGGATAGAACAAGAGTAAAAGAGAAGGCGTATGGTCTCCAATTGCAAGTCGAGTACCTACTCTCGAAGTTTTGACTCACAACAGTGCGAACAACGCTGCTAATTAGCGCAGTTTATAGGTTTCAAAAATCGGTGCGTAGGGCATGTCTACCTCAGTTTATATAGAAGTCTTTGTTATAAACGTCTTCATGGTCATTATACCGACTATGTAGAACGCAGTATAATCAAATGCCCCTGATAGTTTAACACTTATGTAGAAAGTATTCGTTATACATGTTATCAGAGACAGCAAAACTATTACTACCTTTAAAAGGAAAGTCCGTGGTTATTATTTGTCTTCACTGTAAAGTTACTTATTTATTCGTGTAACCATATTTATGTATATATTTTAAGATATTGGTTTGTATATATCTATACTAATATTATAAAGAGGAATAATTTGTTTTTTTGTTTGTTTGTAACGAATAGGCTCCGGAACTACTGGACCGATTCGAAAAATCCTTTACTGTTGAGAAGCTTATACTCTTTGTGGTGAACATAGGCTATATTTTATTTCCGTATTCCCACGGGAACGGGAACAACGCGGGTGAAACCGCGTAAAGTCCGCTAGTTATTTATATATATACTAGCTGGTGCCCGCGGCTTCGCTCGCGTCATCGTCGGCTCATCACATCATTTTGTATTCTACCATACATACATACATTATTATGCATAGAAACCAGTATTCATAGATCCCAACTCCAGAGCCAGGGTTAGAAACCAGAGGCCTAAACACGGCGGTCGCTTACGCAGCACCGAGGTAGTCAGATATACAGTAAAGAACCTCTGAAATCCATTACAGCATTATCATGGTAGGGTGATATTAATTTGGCGACTCAAATCAAACAATCAAAGAAACAAACACATCTTTATTCATGTAGGTTCATAGTAATACAATGAACGTCTTTATGAATGATTCTACATTTACATTTACTGCCAGATTCGCAAACCAATAGGTAGAGCCTGTGAGTAAGAATCTGGCAAGAAATCTCACGGCCACTCTTTTCAAACTGCCAATAAGTACCTATAAACAAAATATAGCATGGAAAACAAAATATAGAATGGAAAGCCGCAAGTGTAATTTCGTTTTAAAAAATGTACCTAGAAAAAATCAGGAATCCAAGGACGACCTTATGGACATGGTTATGAATTTGTCCCAGAACATAAGCTGTGCACTTATTAAATCCGACATAAAAGATATATACAGAGCTCGCGGGGGTCACAGTGAAAAGCAGGCTAATCCTATTATAGTAGAAACCAGTTCTACAATATTAAAGACTGAAATATTTAAAATGGGGAAAGCCTACAACGTCAAACATCAGACGAAACTGTGCTGCAAGCACCTAGGATTTAAAACCCAAGAGTACACGCCTATCTTTCTAGCGGAGCATCTAACAGCAAAAGGCTCTCGACTTCACTTTCTTGCACGAGACCTTATGAAAAAGGGAGCCTACAAATTCTGCTGGACTGCATATGGGAAGGTTTATATTAGGAAAAATGAACAATCGCCGGCTATATTAATCACAAACGAGCAACAGGTACATAAACTTATGACGGAATGACTAGGTAGGACCTGTTGTTTCAATTATTACTTTTTACAACTCATGTGCGCATTATTAAGCAAATCGCTAGTTCATCAACATATTTCTTTTTTTGCATGTTATGTGTACAAATAAATACTTTAAAACTTATGAACACTTCGCTATATTATACTACATTACTCACCATTCTTAATGTCAACATATACAAATCTCACACTCATTCTACTTTACAATCAAAAATACACTTTATATCAAACTATATTTACAAATACACTCACATAAAACACTTCAAATACATTTTCATAAAAAACAACGACTTGCTTGACTTTAATTAATCAACATGAAGACATTTACAATAACACAAAATCAATCTCTGTTGGACAATGAATTAAAGGGTAAATGGACTTGAGACTGGCGTATCGCCATTTTTTACTGATTTTATTTGTATCTATTAATTTTACTAGGGACTGGCAAAATCGTTAATAAACGGAGGGCCATTAATTAAAAGAAGAAGAAGAAGAATCTCTGTTGGACATCAAATAGGAATGACAATGTCAATCGGATTTAAGGTTCAAAAATGTGTCACTATTAAAAGTAATTTAAATCAAAAATAATGAGTAAGTTTTTTAAGGAGTATTGATAACAATTCTGGAAAAAATTTTCCCCAAATTATCTTACATTCCCTTTTTAGCTCGTTATAGTATATTTTTTTATAAAATACGAAACACATCTTTAATCAATAATGATTTTAATGCTATAAGCCGAATTTGAAGTAGATCAGACCAAGGAATCACGTTGTCCCATACAAACTTTACCCTTCTTTTTTATACCCTTGGAGGTGGAATTTGCAAAAATGGTAAAATTACTTTCTTCAAATTGTAACAAAGAACGCTCGTGCTGAGTTTCATCACCGTACCATGAACCGTTTAGGCAATAATTGATAATAACTTTATACGACTATAGTTCTTTCATCTGCGATTCGATTTAGATGAAAAATAGCCTAAAGCCTCCCCCGAGTTGAGCTTAATCTTTTTTTGTAAACAGCAAATGAATCCGTTCAGTATCTTCGGAAATCCTGACGCTCATACAGACAGACAGACAGACAGACAGAAAAGAATTTTAAAAACATCATTTTTGTGCTCTATTGGTGTTTTTATACCGCCTCCGCTACTTTTTTTTTAATTTTATCAATTGTACAGACACACGATTTCTACTCTCTTATTATAGTATAGATAATGATTTATTATTATTTACTAGCTGACCCGCGCAACTTCGTTTGCGTGATAGATGAAGAATCGCTCGACCGATTTTGTGCAAACTTCACATAAACCATCTACTAAATAGTCCGAACAAAGCCTAAACATTTGGTTTGCATAGGTGAGCCCGTTCTTGAGTTATAAAATTACAACGAAAAGTGGCATTGATTTTTATATATATAGATTTATACAGTATACTATTTGCATATACCTATGTATATTTTAAATTACTTATACTTTTGCGTGTGTTACTTCAATTCTATCCTGTTCTTTAAATCACACACTTTTACTCGTTTTAACCTACTTTATGCTCTCCTATCGCACATTATCGTCTTGAAAATTTGCATAACGATTCATTTATTTAGGTAGGTACCTAGTTGTTTATTCACAAAATTGTAAAAAATAAACAGAGATATCTGCATAATTATCAGTATTATAGAGGATGATAAAAAAAAGAAAGTAAATAAATAATAAAGGTTACGAAATGAGGAAACTTTAATTTTAACCACACTATTTCTGTTGAAGTAGGTACCAAAAACATAAAGAATGTAAATAGAAGTTACACTACTAGTGTTTTTTGTAAAGTTCTCTACAACCACGTTTGTAACACGTGGTACACGACGTTTAGTAGGGATTTATAATTTAATCAGTGGTATTTATGAAACATCCATTAATCAATCGATCTAATCAGCCCGTCTCCCCACTGCCGAGAGCCCTGGGACATCCTTTCGAGGGCTTACCCGGGACTCCCGGCCGTAGACAGGTGTAGGGCATCGTGTAGGATTTCCACACGTAAAAAAAGAAAAAAAAAACCGTCTCTCCATACCCCGAGTTATGCCGAGCCGTAGTTTCTATTTCAGTAAGCAAATACAAAATTATTTTCTTATTTTACAAAAAGATTTTCTGGACTATGAATAAAATTTCATGTCAGATCTATACCTATACTAGCTGACCCGCGGAACTTCGTTTGCGTTACATGAGAGTAAGAAAGAGAGAGGTATTGTAATAATATTTCGAGTATTATAATGTTTCCCGTCGTATTTATTTCCCGTCGCATTTACTCCCTTCGCGTCGCTTATATTCATTAGAGTTGACCCGCAAAACTTCGTTAGCGTCACGTGAGAGTGAGGGGGGGTATTAATATGTAAAACGATGTAATGTTCCCCGTCGCATTTACCATCCGTTTTTTGGTATGGAACTCATCGTGTGCGAATCCGACTCGCACTTCACCGGTTTTTAAAGTTCAGTTGGCTGGCTATCAGTGCAGGCCACGTTAACTCCCGTCGTGTCGCTCATACTTTAAAACTTAATAAGAGGTAAGTGATTTTAAAAGATAGGCATTCACAAAAAAAAGTCTTCAACTGCATTGAGGACTTTTTTTTAAACTTTTTAAGAGGAACAATTTTGTGATACACATTTTTAACGAAACTTAAACCATTTACGCAGCGTACGCAATGGAAGCTCTCAAAAAAAAGAAATTTTCCCCGTTCTCGAAACATTATTCATGGCTACTCCGCTCCTATTCGTCTTCGCGTGATGTTATGACGTCAGTAGCCATCCACAATAAAGGTAATATTAAACTGTAAAATAATTTTTGAAATGCAAAATGTAGTTTCTGAGATCCTAGCATTAACAAACTATTCAGTTTTATAACTATTTAGGTCATTGTGAGCGAACCTTAAAAGATAGACAATTATGCTATCGCGGACTTTTTAAGAGAAACAATTTTGTAATACACAGTTTTTACGTAACTTTAACCATTTACGCAGCGTACGCCTCGGAAGCTCTTAGACGGTAAAAAGTATTCCCCGTTTTCAAAACATTCTTGATTGCGGCTCCGCTCCTATTCGTAGTAGTGTGATGTTATACTTATAGCCTATAGCCATCCTCGATAAATGGTCTATCAAACTGTAAAGAAATTTTCGAAATCCAACCAGTAGTTCCTGAGATCCTAGCGTTCACACAAACAAACTCTTCAGCTTTATAATATTAGTATGGATTAAAACTGTAGAGGGTCGAGAGAGTAGTACATAGAAGATATTTTGAAAATTTTAATCGTAGGGCATAATGTAACCGATACTGAAGTTTAAAATGTAACTAAAATATTTTGCTTGTTTGTATGTGTCCCGAATAAGTAAGTATCACACCGAAACTACTTAATCAACTTGAATGATACCTACTTGAAATAATCGAGCTCATGATCAGAAGAAATATCTAAGATATTTTTGATACGATTGTTCCACACAAGTTTCAATACCTACTGAGGGTTTTGTAGTTTAGAAGTTAGAGACATCTGAACTCTCGCTAAGCCTAGAATTCAAGTGTTCCTTTAAATGTAAGGGTCTTTCTAAACAGGCAACAGGGCGGTTTCACACGCTCCTATGACTCTGATGAAGAAATACCTCTCCTTTCATACACCTTACGTGACGTAAACGTAATTGCGAGGGTCAGCTAGTATTTCATATATCTGCTTTCATGCATGCCCAAAGATTATTTTTAAAAGTGTCGAAGTTTTAAACCAATCGATTGCCCTTTTCAATTATTAACCCCGTGTGTCGACTCTACATCTTCCTTTATCTGCATGTAATAATGTAGCCCATGAGACAAACATACATATAAATGACAATGTTACTTGAAAAATAAGTTAAATATTCCCTTTTTTATAAGTACAATACACTCATAACAAAAAAGCAGTAATCTATATTCTTGACTCAACGGTTTGTTTTTTTAAATGAATCATTTTCTTAGAATTTTAACCGGGATTTTACAGATACTACTAGTGCTTCACATAAGTTTGACTAGAAATGAAAGGTCAATATTGCTTGTATTGACCTTGTATCTGGTTTCCTGTTGCCCTAACTACCTGAAATAACTTACCAGTGCTCTGTGACCATAATAGAGCATATTTGTAAATATACCATTATCTTGATAACCCGCTGAGGTTCTCGCTGTTTTTTCGTAGAGTTGTGTTAACTAATGGTCATAATAATTAGTGTTACCTTTTTTGTTCTATAAATAATTGAGATTTAAACGAGTGCTGGCGATAAAATATTTTTTATGTGGACTAACCACGTGGCTCCGTCCGGTTATGAAAGTACTACAGTATAGTAATTATAATTTATTATGTTTAAGCTATGCGTTGGAGTAAACTCGTGGCAATATTACTAAAACACAAATTGATATCAAAAAAGAAAATATTAAGACAGCACAGACAGCGCTGTCTTATTATTTTCTTTTTCGAGACCATGTTCGTATCAAAATTTAATCTGAAACCTGCTTTTGTAATTTATTATTTTTCTCTTCGGTCTGTGAACCTGTGACCGATCGCCCGTATCGGATCCTTGTTTTGAATGATTCGATCTTTTCCTAAATATCTGTGTATAATGCTTCTTAGAATAGTAGGTATTACGGTACTGCACCGTTAGTGACATTGATGAGTCGACTAATTACAGTTGCGATAATCTTACACCCTACTTTGGGGCATGGCCTAAATATGTTTGAAACAAAAGGCAGCACAATATTTGTGACTACTCTCGTCGTGCACTGGCGTTAAACTGCGAATTAGATAGCATGTGGTTGGTATCTACCTGATTTTGTAGACTACTAGAACAGCGGTTTTTTTCAAGATTAAAGGAGTGCCACTTCTGTACGAAGTACCATAGTGTAAATCCGTGGCTAAAGTTTAATTAAGCTAAGCACACATTAGAGACACCATTGTCATAAGGCGAATCGGAACACCAAGAAAGGGGCGAGTCGGGAATTTTATTTGAAAATCTGAGGGGCGAGCGGGCCGTAGACCAAAAATACAATAAGTTATCTAGATACATATATGTATATTATTTATTTTTTGTTACGAAAAAGTTAATTTTTAGTGTATTACTATAACTTATCATTATAATTGTAGTGCGTGTCTATGGTCCAACTTCAATTATTTCGACATTACATGTTTTTGCCAGTAGTATTTCCTATGCGTCGTGTTATTATAATAATAATAAATACACCGGCTTTGCTACCGGAATAAAAGCCATTAATAATTTTTTGACAACGATTCATTGCGTAGGGAAAGAGAACTCGAAATAAAACCCGGTTGTCAATAAAATTACAATCGTTAAGCCAAGTTGAAGGCATATTGAATAAAGCCACTTGTACTATTCCACAATATTTGTTGAAATGTTGTGGCACAGCATAAGTGGTGTTATTCAATATGTGCAGCAAGTTCCACAAAGTGGCATAAATCAACAGCATAAATAACAATTTGAAGACCTTAAATGCCGCTTGAAAAAAATTCTACTGCGGGTCGTCACAACCTGCGCCTTTCCATTTCAACAAGGCAATAGGCTCACCACCTATTACGTGGGACATAAAACTCCTTAACTTACTCATCTCTGCATCACCCTAAGGTTGACTGGAAGAAAATGCCTATGGCATTAAGTCCACCTTTGTACAATTCTTGTGCATAAAGTTTTAAATAAATAAATAAAACTACTACTAAAACTATAATGAATAAATCCACTTAAAGTTATATCTATACTAAAACCCATTAAACTACCATCAAGAACAGAATAACCAACAGTACTGGCATATCACTCTTCGAGTATCCAAATCCACCTTCTATTCAAGTCTCTTACCCAAAGGGTGAAAACGGGACCCTGTTACTGAGACTCCGCTGTCCAACCGTGTTTAGGCCCAATCTCAAGAACCACGACCACTAGATAGCTGAAACTTTCACAGACGACGTATTTCTTTTGCCGCTGTAACAACAAATACTTGATCAGAAAAAAGGTATTATTTATGAGGGACTCCCATACAAAAATCGTAATTTTGCCGTTTTTAGTCTGGAATCCTCCGTGCGCGATTCTGATTTGCAGTTGGCCGCTTTTTTCTTTATTTTTTTATGTGTCGAAATTAAAAACTACTCGGTGTCCTGCAACTGCCTACTGCCGAGAGTTCAAGGTAAGCCCTCGGAAGGACGCCGACAGAGTTGTCTTCCGCTTAATACCGTAAATCTACACGTCATCCTCCCCCATAGAAACCCATCGGGAAATTTAGTGCAATGAGTCCACAAGAATTTGCCAGTTTGCTAGCGACACGTTCCGCTTTAAGCACCTAGTTATAAAAAACCGGCCAAGTGCGAGTTGGACTCGCCCATGAAGGGTTTTTTAGCAGCAAGTAACATAATATAAAAGTTTTTATAGTTCGTTGTAACTTTGATTGATGTTTTAACACGTTCGCAGATTGTTCATTCGATCAGTGGTAGAATGGCATAATGATTTTTCGGTCACACGTCAAATGATCAAATGAATTTCGATCAACAGTGGTAAACCGGATTTTTCCAAACGAAAATTGCGGTTTATGACATATTAAAAATAAACTACCAGCTCTATCTCGTTCAAACCAATTTTCGTTGGTAGTTTTCATGGCAATGTACATCATATATTTTTTTTAGATTTATCATTCTCTTAGTTTCGAAGTTAGAGGGGGGGGACACGTTTTTCCACTTTGTAATTGTCTCTCGCGCAAACTATTCACTTTAGAAAAAAATGATTTTAGGAACCTCAATAGCATTTTTGAAGACCTATCTATAGATAACCCACACGTATGGATTTGATGAAAAAAAATTTTGAGTTTCAGTTCTGAGTATGGGGACCCCCAAAATTTACTGCTTTTATATAAGAATCTTAATGCGGTTCACAGAATACATCTTGTTACCAAGTTTCAATAGCATAGACCTTATAGTTTCGGAGAAAAGTGGCTGTGACACACGGACGGACAGACAGACAGACAGACATGACGAATCTATAAGGGTTCCGTTTTTGCCATTTGGCTACGAAACCCTAAAAAGGTGGAAGTTTCTCTCGTTCTACACAGAAACGATCTATTGAATCGCGTGGTTTTGGCGAAGACTCTCTGCAACACTATTCCACAGTTCATGATCTAACTAAAAGGAGAGGGTGGGAATAAGTTGAATAGCTCTTTAGAACACTTACCGTGGAAGATTCGGTAAAATGCAGCGAAAACGCTATTGTTCCTTGATAATGAAATGATTACTATATTATAACCGTAATGATATACATATTACGAGTATTTTGTTCATACTTTTAAATGCTTGATTATACAGTAGTAGGTTACGATTCTCTCACATGCTCTGAAGTTACACTTTTTATTTCACCTTCGGGGTAGGGATAAGTAGGTAGTTGCCTTTTTTTTAATAAGATTATTTTACTAGTTCTACAAATCAGATAGGATCCCGCTTCTTAGAGGGGCGTGCATGAATCCCTCACGTCACGCTGCCGTCATGGGCCTGCTTATGTAAGGACGATGAGCAGAGCAGCCCACTCACCGTCCTCAGGCCCCCGGTCATGGAGGCCGATAGTCTTCGGCGAAGATACGTCGGCCTATAGAATACGCTTACTACTCGTATCTATAATACTTACTTGCAGTAAATAGTCAATCAATCGAAGTAATTCGTATTAGTCCCCTTAATATATAGCATGAGATGAGGTCAGCTCCATCCGGCCTTGTACTTATTCGCAATTTGGATTTCTTGTCCCTTTTTGTTCAATTATAATGAATACTGGTCTACCTTACGCCAGATAAGTACACATGAGCTAAATACCTACAAACATTGTGAAGAATGCTACATTACTACTAAATACTGCACAATGAACGCTACATTATAGCTGATTGTTTAAGATATGTTTATTATTGAACCACAGAGCAACGCACGTGGCTCTATGTATTGAACACTTTTTTTTTTACTTTTAGAAAGGAGTAATAGATGGGGTCTACTCTGAGAAGCCGTAGCGGACCTTTGTCATGTTCCTTACAAATAGCATAGACAGGTCTTTCAAACAACAGATAGGTATAAAATCCATTTATAAAAAAAGTAGATTTCCGTGTTTTTAACCGACTTCAAAAAAGGAGGAGGTTACTCAATTCGACCGTTTTTTTTACGTTTGTTCGCGCAGAACTCCGTCGTTTATGGACCGATTTGAAAAAAGAATTTTCGTCTGAAAATACGAGTAGATACTCACAAGGTGGTCCCATTTTAAGGAAGTCAGGATCTGGTGATGGCATCGTGGAGAAATCGAAGGGAAATTTTAAAAATTGTAGAGGCATCTAGGGCATTTGTACTTTTTTTTATTAAGGGCTTTAAAGTAGTACAACTTAATGAATGTCTGGAGTCGATCTGATGATGGAGACGAAAGACAGTAGAGAGAATTCCCTAATGATATACAGCAGTTACCATGTGTTTGGGCATATAATACAGGACGTATTTTCTTGTTTTAAAAGCTAAAATATATCTTGGGAAAATATATGTTAAAATTGCTGACGATTTTCAACTTTCCGACTTCATTGCAACCTACCTATCTAAGCGGATTCAATAGAAATAGGAATCTAAACCGGACATTAAATATAAATATTAATATTAAAATCAAGTAATGACATTGGTTATACCAGTAAATCCACCCACTATGGGTGGAATGAATTGTAATGACTCATATGACGTCAATTTTACAGTAATGACGTTATATTGGTGATGTGAGAAGGGAGAAACCGTATAATTATATTGTTATATTTTATCTATCTAGCTTATTTACTAAAGAAAGAAAGAAAGAAAGAAAGAAAGAAAGAAAGAAAGAAAGAAAGAAATTATGTTTTATGTTTATTTATTGTTTTTTTTTACTAGACTTTTGAATGTTTGTTACCTACTCAATTACGCTAAAACGGATCAGTCTGAAGAATGGCTATAAGGCATTTAAAAAAATAAACAAATTTGGAACATCGATAGGCTCCGAAACTCATGAACCGAAAAATTCTTTCACGGTTGGGAACCTTCACTATCGGGAGGGACGGGAGTTCACGGGAGCTACGCGGGTGAAACCGCGTGATATCCGCTAGTTTGTAATAAACGAGAACAGATCTTTTCTGGAATATAGATAATAATACTTATTTTTAGTGATATGCTTGAGCGCAAAGTTAATTCACTGTAACCGGACGTACCCAAGTAGCGAGAAGCTTTTTGCGAGTGGAACGAAATCAATTGGAAATTTAATCTAAACACCATTTTATTCATTGCCATAACTAATAAGGTTCTATTTTTAGATAGATTCTTATGGGCATTAATTTACTATGAAAAAAAACAGGCTTGCTGAACTGTTTTGGTTATATTTAGTACCACTATTGTTTGGTGTTATGATTTGGTTAAAAACAACTTCTAATAGTAGCCTTATTGTCATTAGTACACACTAGTAATAATGAACTTTTGGGATTGTTGTTAATAAATTAAAATCATCTATGCCACTAGAAAAAAGTATCTGATCCAGGTTGGTTCAGAATAATAATTATGGTGTTTCTCTATGTGCAATATTAAGCTAGTAGAAGCTTGTGCTAAAGGATCGAGACGACTGATAGACATACTTATATGTTTGTAAATACATACATTACTTAGAAACTTAGAAAGTATGTATTCATCAGTCGTCTAAATCCCAGAGCACGGGCTTATAATGATACTAGCTGTACTCAAATTGGTCGGAAGTCCCAGACGTCACGCTAAGGACCCGGCACCCGCACGGAGAATCCAGGGAATGCTAAGAATAGGGTCTAGCTTAATTCGGGCTAGATGATGTTGTGTTAGAATGTCCACAATAATTATTTATTTATTTTATTTTAATCATTTTTATAGTGGTTAAAGTGTTTAGGGACCCTGCTGATAATACTGAGTGTTCTTCTTGTACACTGAACTACATTTAAACTACATTTAAACCAACTTTTAAAGCCAGGCCTAAACAATTATTGGGAGTGTACCTAATAGCATGGTTCAACTGTTGGTAGAAGAACCTGATTCTGGTGCAGCAGGCGTACTGGACTACAGTTTTCCTTATTTCCACTTGAATCCCCGGGATTCATGCGATTGTCAATAGTACCCAAGGACTCGCCTTAACACTTGGAATACCCACCTGGAGATTTAATATTACTAAGAATAATATATTTAACTAGCTGACCCGCGCAACTTCGTTTGCGTGATAAGTGAAGAACCGCTCGACCAATTTTGTGCAAACTTCACATAAACCATCTACTAAATAGTCCGAACAAAGCCTAAACATTTGGTTTGGATAGGTGAGCCCGTTCTTGAGTTATAAAATTACAACGAAAAGTGGCATTGATTTTTATATATATAGATTAAAATAAATAAATATTTGTGGGCATTTAATAAACCATTACTGTACAACTTCTAGAAATTGATTAGTCTTAGAGAAAACTATTTTCATTTTTGTTATAAAATATTTCATTAGCCACCAGTGGGGGGGGGGGCTTCGTGTAATAGTGAGGTCTATGGAATTCTAAGCACGATAATATGAACAAACATAAATTGCCTATTAATATTCTACAAGCAATGTGTCAACTCATTCACCTATTGTTATAAGTAGGTACGCGGCGCGACAAAAACGGAACGTGAAGTACCACATCACTCGGGGAAGCACTTTATGGTGAGATCATTATATTTCCCACTTTCCGAACTTTTTCATTTATGACGTAAATGAGTCAATTTGATTTTATTACCTACCCACCACTTCACTGCTAATTGAATTGTGGTTTGCGATGAAATTCAGTTCCATGATGGATTTCAATTGTCGTTCTAAGGGTTCCGTACCCAAAGGAAAAAAACGGGACCCTATTACTGAGACTTGTCTGTCCGTCTGTCTGTCTAGACAAGTCTCAGTAATAGGGTCGCGTTTTTTCTGTCTGTCCGTCTGTCTCTCACGAGGCTGTATCTCAGGAACTGTCATAGCTAGAGAGCTGAAATTTCCACAGATGACGTATTTCTGTTGCCGCTGTAACAACAAACGAAAATCGAAAATCAGAAATAGAAGGGGGTTAAGGGGGCTCCCATACAACAAACGTGATGTATTGCCGTTTTTTGTACGGAGCCCTCGGTGCGCGAGCCTGTCTCGCACTTGGTCAGTTTGTTTTGAGTGTCCTATCTTCTTTTACTCATAAGGTTTTCTTATACTAAAGTACTTATGGGAACGTCATACTTTAATCCTTTTTCATCTTAGTATTTTCCCAGTTACTTTCTAACTTTACCTTGATTTTGAGTCTGGGTTTGTTTTATTTGGGTGATACGAGGGCGGCACTGAAAGTATCGGGAATGGAATATTTCCACTGTTCCTGTCATTTCCTGAAGAAGCTGTGGACGCCTACAAAACCGAATGGAATGGTTGCTTCAATGATTGGTTCCATCGTAGGGAAAAATGTGTCAAATTTCGCGGAGAATACTTCGAAAAGCAATAAATACATTTTTAAATAGTAATGTTGTGTCACTTCCTTGATTCCGGAAATTTTCAGTGCCGCCCTCGTATTAGCAGGAGTAAGTATAATAGGTAGTATATGGAATTTTAGTTTTCGTCAATGTTGGGTGCGAGCGACTGCCACCTGACCTCCCAGTCGTGTAAGGGCGTCTGCGCTGGAGCCTAATAATTATATTGAACAGCTGATGCATCACTTGAGGTTGACTTGTCGACAGTAGGTACACTCTTAAACTCACGCCGCCGCGCCACCGCGTTAAAACGTTGTATGTACTACTTATTCGGCTTTATTTTAATAGATAGTAGGTATCGCATAATGCTATAATATTTTCTGAATTCTAGAATTGAAGTTACCCAATATGTACATCCTGTTAAAATAAACAGGATGTAAATTCACTTTAATATTGCAATTAACTGAGTTACTTATATAGTTCTTTACAAAATGACATTGACACTGCAAATTTTGGCATTAAATGATTTGTTTAAAAAAACAATCTGCTTTAGAATGTACATAAATTAATACTTTAATGATTATATTTTAATGTAGAAGTATTTAGCAAGCTATTAGCCGTTTTATTATAATACCTATAGGCATAACATTATTCAAACTTTACCAGGACTTAAAATTGAAAGAATTCAATGCAAGCCGGTAGCATCTATTTTTCTCACTTTAGAGTCCTGGGTCATATGAATAGATACTAAAAAAGGAATAATATAAAAATATCGGCGTTTTCAACATTAAGTCTTACAGAACTTCCTTTATATTTTTCAGCACACATCATACACAGAAAACCGCCGGAAGACGTGAATAATAGAGTTTTTTTTTTTCTTTCTTATGGCGATACTGTTTTCCGCCAAAGACTCAGTGTGGATTTGGTAAAATAATAGAGTTTAATTAGGTACTTACTTCAAAGTTATACGTCATTGTATTGTCACAAAAACATTCCTGATTATTATTCATTTAAGTGCGAGGCCGCATTTGCGTTTTTCCGCGGCGGTTTCTAACCTCAAAATGTCATCAAACTGTCAAAATTAATGAAATCAAGTCATTGTTTTGACATTTTCTCGCCCTAAACTCTTTACAATTTTATTCCCCTTTCCTTTCTCCCGCAACATATGACAGACAGATATGTATAGAGGAAACATGTTAGGTCGACTCCCCTTGTACTGGCAGCGTTGCTCTATGCTTTGTCCACTGGAGGGCAACTGCCTTTAATCCGTTAATGAAAGGAAACATCCCCTTATTTTCAAAATATAAACTAAACTTCATTCAAAGATTGTTTAAATTCGTTTGTCGTTAGATTGTCGGGAATCGTACCAACTTATATAAAAATAATCGTAGCTATTTTATTATTCCAATAGGTAGAAGCGCCCCGAGAAGATTTAAAGTTCATTCATGTGTTCTTCTAACCTATTCATCTTCTATACTTAATATAAAAATGTAAAGCAAAATGTCTTAGTAAGCGCATAACTCAACTGGTTGTTACGGCGAGAAAAATTAGAATAATTGCCGGGAAAACCCTAAAAACAGCTCTTTTCTTTTTCCCATACAAACGTTTTCTAACTAAAATGTAGAGTCAAATAAGTTTATCGACGTACCTATATCCCGGGCGAAGCCGGAGGGCACCGCATTTAGTGATTGTAGTAAAATTAATATTAGTTTTTGCTTTATTTTATGCTAATACGAAATGTTTACTAGATAAATTTTATCCTGAACAATAATCCTACCAATTCGTATGGTAAAATAGCGAGTTTCATGTAAGTTCCACAGTAACCGCCAATTGCATTTGTAGTGGTGTATCAGGTAAACAAATAAAGACACCTTTAATGGAGGTCGTGTTGCTCTATGTTTTTAAGATACTATAACATTTAAAGAAGCCAGAAATTTTCCATCTGCTGTACTGTCAACGGTAAACCCCACGGGCGTCGGGCGCCATAACAACAAAATTCGTCAATGAGAACGTCAATTAAAACAACACATTAATCTTACGTGGAAAAACATTATTCATATTTCAATTATTATTCAGATAGGTAGTGCTAGTCACACAGCTTCAAATTCAACTTAATTGCTTACAGAGAAGATGCGCGTCATATACATACCTATATCTCTAATTCCTAAAGGAACTTTGTTGATATTTATCAATATAAAAAATAACACAATTTTTTTTAAGCTTTAGCCAAATTAAAGCTATTGAAGGGTGTCTCCAAATTAACACATGTTTTTAATTCAGTAAACACAGTTTTTAGTCTTCAGGTTGCGATTTATTTTACATCATACTAAAGAAATAGTAACTAGTATACAGGATGGAATTTTAAAGACGGTAGTTGGAGGGAAAGTACCAACCAAGTTTTGCTGAAAGGAAACATTCTTTTTTTTTCAAAAGTAAGTAAAATTGCATTTAAAGATTTTTGAAAAAACACCTGCTTGAGCCGGAAATCGAACCTGAAATAGGTATGTGAAAAAAAACATCCTATATTTTATGATACCAATTGAAACAGTCTTTAATAAGGATCAATTTCTTTTAAACAACATAGTATCTTAAATTAAAGGAAGATCAAGTAAAATATGTTTTTATTGTAAATCTTACTCACTATCTGAAGAAGAAAAAATCAGTCTAATTGAGAACCTCCTGCTTTTTTTTGAAGTTAGTTGGTTAAGTGACCAGAACGAATATTCCCATTTACAGAAACTAAACCATTTTTTTAACCAACTTAAAAAAAAGAGAAGAATCTCAATTCGACTGTTTTTAATACGCTTTTATTAGGTCGTCGTGAATGTAACTGACAATGTAATGGAATCTAAGGAAACTAATTTAACCATCTTTCAAGGATCGTAGCGTCATGAAAATTGGCAGATGTATGTAGTTCTGATGAAAATACAATAATATAGTACTGTCAAACTGATATGATGATGGAGCCGGAAGATAGGTGCTGAAAACAAGTGGAATCTAAGGTAGCTAATTTAACCAGCTTCCAAGGATCGTAGGATCATGAAAATTGGCAGCTGTATGTAATTCTGATGACAATACAATAATATGGTACTGTGAAACTGATATGATGATGGAGCCGGAAGATAGGCACTGAAACTTCGATGGAAAAAGTGGAATCTAAGGTAGCTAATTTAACCAGCTTCCAAGGATCGCAGGGTCATGAAAATTGGCAGATGTGTGTAGTTCTGATGACAATACAATAATATAGTACTGTCAAACTGATATGATGATGGAGCCGGAAGATAGGTACTGAAAACAAGTGGAATCTAAGGTAGCTAATTTAACCTGCTTTCAAGGATCGTAGGGTCACGAAAATTGGCAGCTGTATGTAATTCTGATGACAATACAATAATATGGTGCTGTCAAACTGATCTGATGATGGAGTCGTAAGATATGAACTGTAACTTCATGATTGAACATCGTATCATAGCTGTGTTTGGATTTGTTAGAATAGTCTTGTAATGAACTTTGACCACGATTAGGGTTAAAGGTTATAAGAAACCTGTTATATATTGAAGTTAATATTGAGTGTAAATATTGACATAGGTACCTGCATAAAATGTATATGTATTAGAGTAATAATGAAATATTTTCACATTAGTCGAACTCAGACAAAACACCATGTAATACAGAAATCCCTACTAATATTATAAATGCGCAAGTAACTCTGTCTGTCTGTCTGTTACGTTTTCACGCCTAAACCACTGAACCAATTTTGATGAAATTTGTTATTAAGATAGTTTAAGTTTAAGGGAAGGACATAGGCTACTTTTTAACTGACTGCGCAAAAGGAGGGTAATGATTTTATGCGATAACAACTTCTACGCGGATGAAGCCGCAGGGAACAGCTAGTAAAGGTATAAATGTTGTGTCTAAAAAGTATAAAATAAATAAATGGTTTAAAAAACCCTAGAAAAAATACGCTTTTATAATGCACGAAAAAAACAAAAATAAATTACGGATCGTTCAAGTTGCCTCTATTTCTAGGCTGAAGTGTAAACTATGTGCTTTTAGTTATAATATTTGATTGTAAAAGCGTGGGGCGCTGGAACAAGAAAGACTTTTTTGTAAGCAAATTCCTATTAATACTATTCCTTTTATAATAAAAATCCTGGCGAAAGCTGCATGAGGTCGCCCAAGAGCATAACGTTTATACTGCCAAAGGGAACGCCTCTTCTTTCAGGCTATTAAGTAGATACATGAGGGAAATAAGTTAACAGTGGAAAAACGTAGAGTTCTTGTTCGAGAACGAGATATCTTTGGTTACCTATGATATGCGCTTGGGGATATATGCGTTTGTATTACTGGGTCATTATCAGGCGGCTCATTATTTGGTTGACTTCAGTGTACAATTTTTTTTTTTCAACTAAGGTTTTACTTACATGAAATCAATACATATAATAAAATCGTAACAGGTTGCTGTCTGTACATGGAAGATAAATAAGAAAAAATATTATAGGGGGGCTTTATGAACGCAATAGAACCCAAAACAATGATTTTTAGAATTTTTGTCTGTTTGTCTGTATGTCTGTATGTCTGTATGTCTGTATATCTGTTTGTCTGTACGGTTGTGCACGCTAATCTCAGTAACCGCTCAACCGATTGCAATGCGATTTTCTTTATTGTGTTGAAGTTTGCTCCAGTTAACATTTAGCGTTTGTTTTATGTAAATCGGTTTAGAAATAAAAGAGTTATAACACTTTTAAGAATCAGATATTTTAAAAAATTTAATTGTAGGGGTTTCTTTGAATGTGAGTGAACCTAAACTGGCGTGTTGGCTTTAAAAGTTAAGTCTTGAGAAAAGGCTTTAGAAGTAAGTTAAGTCTATTTTAAAACAATTCAGTCCACGCCTTCGGCGCGGACTGAATTGTTTAAAAATAGTCATAATCATTAAGCTCTTTTATGATTAAGCAAACAGGGCAGTTTCAGACGCTGCTTGATGACTCTGATGAAGACATACCTTTCCTTTCATACACCTTATGTGACGTAAACGAAGTTGCGGGCTCAGCTAGTATCAAATATAGTGTTAATTTAAAACATTTCAGTAGTTGAGGGAACTGTATAGACTGAATGGTTATGAAGGGATTTCACTTTTTTATAATGGTGTCCACCGAAATCAAAATGGATCGAAATCATTATGGATCACACAGATATTTGACTCTGGTGTGAATCGAACCCAAGACCTCGTTATTCGCAGTCGTACATTTTTACCTCCAGACCAACGAGGCAGTTGAAAAATGCAAATAAATTAATTATTGATTGATTTCGATGCTTTTAAATATTGATCTCCGTGCAAGTATTTCCACTAAAAAACACCGGAATCAAGGGCACTGAAATCAAAATATTTAGCAAAATCCTATATATTTTTAAAAGTAATCTGTATTATGAATACTTATGTTTTTTACTGAAATCTTATACATAAAAGACACACTTTTAATATAGCTTTACATCATTTGTTCAAATAATTGAGGATAAAATGGATGCACCGAAATCAATTTTGGGTATCTACCAAGCCACCGAAAATGATTACGAACCTTAACAAAACAGTGGGGCGATGACACACCGACGTCTAGTCCTTACCACCGGTGCGGTGTAACTGACAGTTTGTATTACTCGAACAACTATTCTTGCAGTCGCTAGAGATACAGAGTAATGAACGAATCGGTGCGCGCCACTGAAGTCAATTCTGAACGTCGGACGTAAAGACAACCAGTTATAACTTGTCTAGTAATGCCGATAATGGCTTAGTAATGTTATAAATAGAGTAAATAGTTATCAAGTTATTTGTGAATATATGCACATATAACACCTATATTGGAGAAAAAAAGATAAAAAATAATTTTCGCTGCAATAAGGGACCGGACGCGACACCGAGGTCAATATTTTCGTAGTTTTATTTTTTTTAAACTAACTTTTACGTGATTAATCTAAAAAATACCACAGGCCCCCCCTACTATTTTTGACCGTACAATTTGTAGAAAAAAAATCATATTGATAAGTAATCTACAGGTATTGGTTTTCGACGCGGACTCGCCTATTTGAGCCGGCTGAGAATGACCGTACTATAATTATAATTAGTACATGATTACTACATATTGTACTAAATATCTCGGAATGTCGAAACTTTAAGGATCTACCTATGAATTATCTAATAGAGATCCGTAACGGTAATAGGTTTACTCTTATTAAGCGGGCGTCACGAAAAACTGGCAAAAGTGGGTGTTGAAAATGCGTAGGCGTGATTAACTACTTTACTTTTCAAGTAAGTGTGTTATGCATTTCAATTAAAGCCTATTATCGTTAACATATTTCCGAAATATAAAATGATATTAATAATAATAAAAGTCACAATAGATATATAAAAGCGTGACAGTGTAAATTAATAGTTTAAAATCACGTAAAATACACGCTTTTATAAATGTGACCTTATCCTTAATCTGACAAGACATCATGAAGCTTCCGCCAGTAAAGTCTTTCCTGTTCCAGCGCCCCACGCTTTTACAATCAAATATTTTAACTAAAAGCACATAGTTTACACTTCAGCCTAGAAATAGAGGCAACTTGAACGATTCATAATTTAGTTTTGTTTTTTTTTGTGCATTATAAAAGCGTATTTTTCTAGGGTTTTTTAAACCATAAATTTATTTTCTTCTTCAGATAGTGAGTAGGTAAGCTTACAATAAACACATATTTTACTTGGTCTTCCTTTAATTTAAGATACTTTAGTTTTGAAACGAAATTGTTCCTTATTAAAGACTCTTTCGGTTGGTATCATAAAATACAGAATGTTTTTTTTTTCACATATCCAAGGTTCAATTCCCGGCTCAAGCAGGTGTTTTTTCAAAAATCTTTAAATGCAGTTTTACTTACTTTTGAAAATAAAGGAATGTTTCCTTTCAGCAAAACTTGCCATTATCAATAGTACTTTCCCTCCAACTACCGTCTTTAAATTCCACCCTTTATATAAATATGCATAGAAAAGGGTTATGACTCCCACGACTTTGCTGGCACATTCTCACTCGTTTACATGCCTAGTCCGTTACTTACTGCATGAGACATTTACTTATCCTGTACTCACTCGTATCAGAGAGACCCTCCCCTTCCCCAAATAGCGGCCTAAAGGTCATAGCCCACTTAAACGACTCTGCTCCAACACAGCTCCCACCCAACACTGCCCTAGAAGAAGACTACTGCTCGCAGTCTACGCGGCGACAGCTGGCACGCACCCAGCAGTCCACACGGCGACAGCTAGCAGACGGCCAGCTGTCCACCAGCCGACCGCTCTCGCTTTTCGCAATAGACACAGTGCGGCGACTGCTAGCAGTGAGGGCACCGCGCCGACCGCTCGCCTCGTCTACAACGCACGCCCAGCGAGGCGTCAACTCCTGAGCAGTGTGACGACGGTAAGCTCACTGAAAGCGAGCTGTCTGCTAATTGATGATGGCAATGTAAAATATATCTAAAGAGCTATGTTTAAAGCCTATATCTGAATTGTATTATTTTTGGCGGGTGGGAGCAGAGTCGTTTAAGTGGGCTATGACCTTTACACCCAAACAAACACCCCAGACGCGGGATAGTACTCAAATGGTATCCAAAGTCTGCCGGGGACACTGGGACCTCCTTCCGAGGGCTTACCCGGGACTCTCGGCCGTGGATCGTAAGGCATCATGTGGTTTTAGTCAGTAAGAGCCCAACATAACATTGATATAAGATTTTCACACGGAAAATGAGAGAAAATCCGTCTCAAATCACGAATTTCGGCCACATTTATGCAAAAGTGTCATAGAAAATATGAATAAAAAAATGCTTATTGTGCCAGCAAAGCTGTGGAGGTTTCTCAGATATTATTCCTATGTCATGTGGGTACACGTATTTTATGATTCAGTAATCACAACATGGACTCTAAAAACTGTGTTTTTATTTCATTAAAAAATTGCGTTAATTTTAGGACACCCGATGTAAAAGCAGGTTCTGATATGGCATCTAGATAACTGTCAAACATACTTATTAAAAATGTTTAAATAGGTACATACAATGTCAAATTTCAGATGACATATACATTAAGTACTTCATATATATGTACATTGTTTGCTTTTTTAAGGCAAGCTGTGTCAATTGTATAGCAAGGATTTTTGTTTTAATAATATGTATAGTTTAATAGCAGTTATGCCTACCGTGAGCTTACGGAGAGGTCTACATCCAGATTTAGATTTTAGATCAATTCAGACCACTTCAAACGGTCTAGAAGCGGCCGTCACTGCCACTTCTTGAGAGTTACGTTTAATGACTATTAAACGTAACTCTCTGAGAGTTACGTTTATTATATCACGATTAGAAAACTGTTCAAAATATTTTCATTACATCCTTAAAATCCTAATAATATATTAAGTGTGAAAGTTTGTGAAGATATCGTAGTTGTCGGTTTGTTAGTCAAATACAGTTGAACCTTTGAACTTATTTACCAGAAAATTGGTATAGGTACAGATGGATGAACTCAAAGGTTACTTTTCTCTAGAGAGCAAGAAAACTATATTACTTGGCTGCAGCAGCGGGCATAACTCATCACATCTCAAATCTCGCATAACTTTGAATAAAGGAGCAAAATTAATATCAATAAACAAACGACCGCAGGAACTAAATATTCTGTGCTGTAATAAGTAAATATGTAATATTATGCTAACATTATGTGTTTAAACTGTATGAAATAGCCACTGCTTATTAAATAAATTACGATTACAAATATTATTTAGGTATGTAAAATGGCAACAAAAACAGTAGGTAGTAGTTTTTCTATATTTTTATAATTAAATATAACACTTCGCGGACCACTGCTGCTGACACAGTTAAATGAATTTATTATTGGATCATGACTTTTATTTGTTACGGTAGTTATGTTTGGTTAATTTGCGAACGTATTATTAGATAATCGACCGATACTGGCTAATCTATTTTTAGACTTTGATTTTGCTGCGTAAATATTTATAGTAATGCACCAGGAGAGCCTAAAAATAGGTTATTTGCTACTAAAATAATGTAACTAGTAACATTTTTTACTAGACTTTGAGAGGCTATATCAACTCCCAACTCCGACAAGATTGCCACGTCACTAAGTGTATCGAACCTCATCGTATCGATGAGGTCGTAGTTACGGAATCGTGGGCTCAGTTTTTGCAGTGAATATTAAATAACTCATAATTAACAGTGATAGAGTGGGACTGGGGAAGTATCGTGTGTCATAATGAAAGAATGTAATTATCCACGGAATCAGACTGTGTAGAAACCAAGAACAGAACAGCGCTACGTTTTTGTGAGTCGAATCAATAAATTGACAACAATGATGCCATTAGTATCATATTAAGAGACTGATCCACTATTTAATCGCGGAACTTTATCATCGGAGAGTTAAGTACATTCGATTTGAATCATTTGTCCTTCACGGGACGGGTCGGGACGTACCTTCGGTACGGCACATTGCCCTATTCAAAGACACTTGAGTCGGCCCGCGTCTCGGCCTGGCCGCTTTTTATCATTACGGTAGAAGTTTCAGGGCCCCAGGTGGCCAGTCTACAAATCTATTTACACAGTAACTAGAAAGCACCCGCGGCAAGTTTGAGTGATGTGCCGTTGCCGAATTCTATGGTAACTTATTTCGGAAACAAAAAGTAGCCTATGTATTATTCTACAATAAGATTATATTGTTATACAAATTTCAGCTAGATTTGTTTACCGTTCGAATGTGAAATAGAAACAAATATTCATCTATCGATCATTGAGTAGCGAGTGATCCTCGAGGTAACGCATGAGCTTTTTGTTTAGTAGGCATTGTATATTAAAAGTTTTTGCGTTAAAAATGCTAAATATTTAAGTTTTTTTTAGCTGGATAGACACATAGTCATGTTATTATCGGTTTACTAATGTTTGCCATAATTTCATATGCCATACTGGTATTTGCCATAATTTCATTAGTAATAACGCTTCAGTTGCCATAATCGTGAAATGACATACAATGACTTTCACTAATTCCATTGATCATAATCACTCAATCTTGAGTGATTATGACCAATGGAATTAGTGAAAGTAATTATGGCAAATCCATATATGTATTTGCCATAATTTTTATTTTCAGTAATTCCATTTTCCATAACTTTTCTTCACCATAATATTAATAAAGATAATTTATACGACACAGATTTTTTATTCACAATTAAACCTAAAATTAAACCTCACATGGCGTCTACTAACTAAGCACGACCTTCTTCTGGGTGGTTTAAAAAAAACCACTAAGACTATGACTATGTCTTCGAACTTAACCTATCCGAGGCGGATTGCACTGAGTCGGAGTGTTAACGATAATTAATTTCGACCTAAAAATATTATGTGTTATTTTCATTATTACCTTAACAAATTTTGATTATGTCAAGAGTCGATTATGAGATGTGTTACTTATGGAAACTAATTATTATACTAATTATATGTTGTTATAGACAGTCATTTTATGGCAAATAAAAGTTTTCACTGTTGAGTTGTTAAGGCAAACGTTATTAATACAAATGATAATAGTGCAAGTAAATATTACGATCGGGGATGATTACGGCAAACAATATTAGTGCAAATGAATTTATGGAAAACGAGAGAAGACCGTTATTATCCTTAAATGAGTATACAAAATACTAATAATATACATAATATAATATGCGTGTTTCCCTCATCTTACAATCCTGGGTTCTTCAAGCAGAGCGTGAAGAAGCACATCACAAGGCCACCAACTTGGGGACCGCTGTCAGAAGTGGCCCCCAATCGCTATATGCGTCATGGCTTTCCTTCAGGCTGGTGGCGACGTCAATTTGGCGAGCTAAATATTTTTAAAAAATCTTGATACTTAAAAACTTCAGCATTTGTAATTAGTATTTTTGTATACTCGTATAAGGATAATAACATGACTATGTTTCTATCCAGCAAAAAAAAACTTAAATATTTAGCATTTCTAACGCAAAAACTTTTAATATTTACATCAACAATGCTTAAATTGTTTTGTACGTACGAAATATATTAAACATGTAGGTACCTACATAGTTTCCCATTCACGACTATAATTATTCTCTTCTTAATGATAAGTACAGTTTTAGTTACGTCTCGTGAATTTTTTTACCTAGCTCGTTATGTAATAACTTTTAAACTTTGCAACATCTATATATATAAAAACAAGAACTGACTGACTGACGATCAACGCACAGCCTAAACCGCTGGGTCTAAAAGCATGAAATTTTGCACAAATGCTCCTTATGTGACGTAGGCGAGCAATAAGAAGGGATTTTTGAAAATTCCACTCCTAAGGGGGTAAACTAGGGTTGCAAAGTTTCTATGGGACTACGTGATTCCTTGGTCCGATCTTCTTCTGATTTGGCATAAAACATCTTTAACTGAATTGATAGGAGACGTGTATTTTATTTTATTAAAATTTATCTTTCAACATGGTTAAAATGGGGTTGAAAAATATTTCAGGGGGGATTTGCCTCATAGTTCATATTAATACTCCGTAGTCGGTACTTTTTGATTTTTTTTTTGACACATTGTCATGTTTGACAGCTCAATTCGATTTAAAAAAGATTGTCGCAATTTCGATAAATGTCATAATAATCAATTAATAATTTTATTAAAACTGCATATTTTATTGATTTTCCCTGCAATTTGTGGAATTGCCTTCATATTTTGTATGTCAAAAATACATTTGTGAGAATGAAAACCTGAAATGACTGGCTAGGGAATCATGAAAAAACAGTTCTAGGTAAGGTGTACACGGTTCATCCGAATAATACAGAATATTTATTACCATCTTCGCTTTCTTTCTTATTATATACATTTCATTTATACAGGGATAAAACAAACAATCAGAGACGTTATAGATGAACATTTTGCAGATGAAATCTACAGTAAATGTCTGGTAAATTGTATTAGTACGGGTTGCCTCAGCCTCAAAAGTCTGAAGACCTACACAATCCAGAAATATGAGAAAGAAAGAAGTTAAGATATCAATTCCTTAGCAAAAGCAGAGAATGCTCTCTAAACCAATTAACAAATACATTAGGTATTAATTTTTACAAAAATATAGTTTTACTTCGCTCAAAGTAAATACGTATTTTGATTTATTTAGTCAGAATTATATCTATAAGTAGGTACATATAAAAACAGTACTGTAAAGTGCCAGCGGGCGGTCACACCTGCAGAAGACCACAGACGACGGCAGATGGAACAAACGAGTTCTAAAGCGGGCATCGCGACTTGGTCTACCCGCCAGATGGACGGCCGAGGACCTAAAACAGCTATCTCAGGAATCGTGATAGCTAGAGAGCTGAAATTTAAGATGATATATTTCTGTAGCCACTATGACAGCAAATACTAACGTCAGAAAAAGGGGGGGGGGGATTAAGGGGGGCTCCCATCAAACGTGATGTTTTGCTGTTTTTTTGGTACAGAACCCTCTGCGGGATTCCGCTTCGCACTTGACCGGTTTCTTATGCTACTAAGATGGCAGACAAGCTTACGGTCCACCTGATGGTTGGTTTCTGTACCGGACTAAGCGCTGCTGCATGTCGACCCATATTTCCCTTGACACTACCACTACAGTCATGGGAAAGTAAAATATCCCGTAACCCTACTGATAGTGCTAAGGGTAATTGTATCTACCTACTTTTACGTTGACCCTTTCCCTTTGCCAGTAGTAGTATAGTAGTTTTAGTAGTGCCCGTATGAATTAAAGAGCCACATCACCTTTTTCGAGACTATGTAGGTATGCAATTATGTATGAATGTATGTCCATTTCTTTGTCACATCCTACAGCCTGAACGGCTTGACGGATTTTGACATGCGAGGTGTCATTTGATTCGTCGTGTTTCGTGAGTGACATCAGGTACATAAATATTTGTAAAAAATCTAAATAGCAGACTTGGCGCTAAAATGTAAGCCTTGAAATTTTTTCTTGGACGCTCTACAGCCTGAACGGCTTGACGGATTTTGAAATACAATGTGTGATTTGATTCGTCGTGATTGTGTAAGTTACACCAGGTATAATAAAATTCCTAGAAAATCTAAATTGCGGATTTTTGGCGTTATACTTATTTGACTGTGGACGCTAAAACTACTTAACCGATTTTAATGCGGTATTATTTGTATATAAGGTCTTGGTCAGACTTCAAATCTTACATTTAATTGATTGCAATCGGTTGAAAAGCACCGAAAATATAACCGAAAATATAATAATGAAATTTACTTCCGTACTTTAAGCATAAAAGTTATAGGCCAATTTTTTTGGACTATGTAGGCCAATAGATAAAAAGTCATATTTATGTCAGAGTGACCCTTTATTTCCCGTGGTCCACCTCGCAGTTCACCCAGGTGAACCACGGGATTTTTTTTTACCCGTGGTACCTACACCTGGACAGAAATCAGAAAATACTTTTTTCTGGTTTCTGTGAGCTCCGCAATCATAACATCTGGATTAAGGAGTTTCTTTAATCCTTGACGAAGCTGATATATTTTAATGTCTTTATTTTTGTATCATTTTGTAGGCATTACGTAGTGTGCCTATGTGCCTACTGGAATTCAAGAAGTTACGAAGAGTTTAATTTGGCTCCTCAATCTTCGAATAAGGTTCGCTTACAATTACAATAACCATTTTAATGAAAATCCAATTTGTGATAACTAATCCAATATGTGCCAAAATAATACAATGGGAATACACGCGACAGGAAACCACGCGATAAGAATAGAAGCGACGGGGAACCTATATATTTCTCTCTTTCTTACGCAAACGAAGTTGCGCGGGTCAGCTAGTTATTTAATAAAAACAATACACTACTACCGAACTGTATTATATAATATTTCAACAGGTATCTTTACAATTGTCCTGGGACATCCTTCCGAGGGCTTCCCCGGGACTCACAACCATAGGCTGTTGGGTGTTACGTAAAGTTTTTTAGTCGGTAGGAGTCCGGCATAACATCCATGAGGATTTTCCCTCACGTTAAACAAAAAAAAAGGTAACTTTACAAATTGACAAGTTGTAGACAACTAACGATTAACAAGCCATAAGCATGTGTGACAGGGGTCACCACCGAGTCCTCTGAACAAATGTTTCTAAAAAATATCTTTGCCTATAATAAAGTTAGACTTTAAAAGTTAGTTTGATGTAGTGGTGTGACTGTATACATGTCTGTTAAAATAAGATTGGCAATTAGTTGTATTCCTAAAGCGTGTCGTAATTAGGTACCTCTGATATTTATTTTGACAATGCCTTTCCATTAGTGAAATACAGACAGATATAGTATATTATTATTCTTCGCATGATTGGACTGACTCTGGGGAGTTTCAGCTAAATTACAAAGGGGTTTATGATGATTTATTTATTGAGGAATTTCACAACTGACTCAGTGAAAATAAACTAAGCTCACGAGGTTAGTCAAGTCATCAACCACATTTTGTATTTCAGTTATGAGCATGACAAAATATTTTAATGGAAATTTGTATGTAAATACACGATTTTACTATTTCCCTGAGGTACACCAACCATATGACTGATGTTTTACACATCTATTCATTAGTAAACGGGATGAGGAAGAATTTCCAGTTCTTGTCTATAAATGTGGTAAGGAATCTTGTAACGGAAAATAATATAATTCAACGTAGCTGATTTATACTTGGTCTTGGTACCACAGTCATGATCAAGTAATTTTGGTAAAAGTGATGAGTAATCCGTGGGGACTTCTTCAAACAAAAAAAAAAAATTTTTCAATAAAAATAAAACCGACTTCCAACAAATCCTGTAAAATAAAATTTTCTTAGCACAAAGTAATATGTATTTTGATTTATCTGATTTTATTCAATATCATATTGAAGTCGGCGCCAAGTAAACCCATAGGTTTATGTAGGTATTATTAATGGCACCAACTTCAATACTATATTGAATAAAATCTGATAAATCAAAATACATTTTACTTTGTGCTAAGAAAATTTTATTTTACAGGATTTGTTGGAAGTCGGTTTTATTTTTATTGAAAAATTTTTTTTCATTATTTTAAGTGACGGGTGAACCGAAAAATGTATCTATCTATGTAAAAGTTTTCATCAATACAAATCAATCAAGCCCAAACACAAGGTAGCTGCTGTAAATCGTAAAGGGTTTCCCTCGACTGTCTTTCGGTTCCATAATCAGATCGACTTCAGACCTTCATTAAAGTGTAGAACATTAAAGCACTTAATTAAAAAGTTAACAAGTGCACTAGTTGTCCCTACAATTTTCGGTGGTTGCCCTCGTTTTCTCCTGGATCCCATCATCAGATCCTGACCTGGTGAAAATGGGACCACCTCAGAAGTAAACCCTATTCAATAAAAAAATAAATTTTGAAATCCGTCTATAATTGACGGAAATATCGCTTAACATACATAAAAAAAAATACATACAGACGAATTGAGAACCTCCTCCTTTTTTTGAAGTCGGTTAAAAAGTCACCGGCTGCTGTTGGTACGTCCAGGACAACCGTCCTCTATGATCGAGGGCCTGAGAACGGCGAGTGGATAGCACCCAATTATCCCCCCTTTCCCCAAGTAGCGGGATAAAATGCGAGCAAACCCCCCAGACGCGGGATAGCACCAGAACTATCAAAGCAAGGCCGCAGTGGTAGCCAAAGTCTGCCGAGAACCCTGGGACATCCTTCCGAGGGCTTAGGTACCCGTAAATTCCGGCCATGTACTGTTGTAAGGCATTGTGTGGTTTTAGTCGGTAGGGTCCTGCATAGCATCCATGTAGGATTTCCACACGATTAAAAAAAAAGCTTAAATAAAATATAAACGTGTAATCAACAAGGAACAAGAATAAAACCCCGAATAGGATATTTTTCATGATTTTGTTGAACTAAACAACTGGGTGGGTTGGTGGTCAGTCAGGTGTAGGAACACATTGGGAATCTGGCATATCTGATAGCCACAAAGGGGAATACTATACTATGCTATGTTCACGCCAAATCCCTTGCGGGGTAGGCAGAAAGAACCGAGCGCCACATGGCACGGTTCATACACACCTCACTTGCTTCTTCAACTTTAGTTTTTCTTTTCATGCGTGCACGTCACCACAAAGGGGAATGCTTTACAAATGTTAGCACAATAGACGACCAATCAATTATCTATCAAACAATTTTTCCTTACAGTCGTAAGAGAAATTGAATAAAAGTCCTTAACAATCTCGTGTCCTCAAACTACGGAGTTGCTCAGAAAACCTTGAAACATTAACCTCCTTCCTATATGGAAACCGATTCCCGTTCCTTCAAAGGTCATACACATCACTTGCGTAGCATTATCATTAAGAGAAATTAACGAGAAGGTTTGAAGCGCTGCCTCAGTTATCTGAAAACGATATTTAACTGCAAACAACATTCCTTTATATATTCATTCCATTCTTTTTAGAGAAGAATGGATCCGTGTGTATTCCGTTAGGTAAAGAAGAAAATTAATTATTAAAAATAAAGAAAATTTATTTTTATGTGTTATAATTGTATTATAATTCTGCATAAAACAACAAAAGCAGAGTTGGTTGGTAACAAAAACAGCACATTATAACTTTAGTCAAAAATAATAGATTATATAATGTACTAGCTGACCCGCGCAACTTCGTTTGCGCCACATAAGAGAGAGTATTACCTGTTCCCGTCGCATTTACTCCCGTCGCGTTGCGTTAACTCCCGTAGCGTCTCGTCGTTAATATTTAATACTACGTGAGAGAGAGAGAGAGAGAGAGAGAGAGAGAAAGAATTCTCGTCGCGTGTATTCTCGTCGCATTATTTTTTAGAACAATTTTGTTTATGAAAGAGGTATCCCATGGCATTATATAAGAAAATAAATTGATTGACATTAAAATGGTTATTGCGCACCAACCTAAAGATAGACACATGCTGTCGCGCATTTTTTTAGAACTTTTTTAAGATAAATAATTTTGTAGTACATATTTTTTACATAACTATAAATATTTACGCAGCACACGCAACGAAGCTCTCAAAAGGAATAACTTTTCCCCCGTTTTTGAAACATTTACTATTACTGCTCCGCTCCTATTCGTTGTAGCGTGATGCTATATAGCCTATGACACTCCACAATAACGTAGCTTTCTATTGGTGAAAGAATTTGTAAAATCGGTTCAGTAGATCCCGAGATTATCCCTTACAAATTAACAAATTTACAAACGCACTAACTTTACTTCTTTATAATATTAGTATAGAAGTATAGATTATAAACGGGATTTCACGCGGCACTATTTTCTTATTTTCCCCGACGTTTCGATAGGGTTACACCTATCATGGTCCCGAGGCGACTGATGCTTGTAGGCTGGAGATTCTGCTATGTGTCGGGAGTTTTCGAAGTACCCTCGAGATTGTCAATCTGTGAAAACACACGGCACACAACACTGACTGTATCCGCGGACGCGTTCACTATTTTATCGCGATAAACGTCGGGGAACAAAAAGAAGGCACCGAAATTAGTGCCGCGCAGAATCCCGTTTATAATACACTCGAGAGCAATGAATCCGGGTCACTTAAAGAATCCTAAAAATCTCGGAAACTAAAAATGCTAGGTTAATGCAATAAATTGTATTTAATAGACAATGTAATACTCCTTAAATGAAGGTATTAAAACTTCTTAGTTATTGTAAAGTTATATCATAAAAAAATCAAATTTGAAAAAGGGCCACTTTCGAAGATGGAACTACGAAATTACAGCATTTGGTGTTGCTTTTGTTTGTAATCTGTCATTTATGTGGGTACATAAACCATGTTGATAGTGCTCTATATTCATTAATCAAGCTGAAATTATGTCGCTTACGCCTGAAGAATGCACCAGAATACTTACAATGCTGGAAACCGGCCGGAGTCAGCGCGATACAGCCAGGAGTCGGTGTGTCGCTGTCAACAGTACAAAGAGTTCTCCGACGTTACGAAGAAACTGGTTCTAACCTACGCAGACCAGGAACGGGCAGAACCAGGTGTACCACAGCACGAGAAGACCGATACTTGGTGAACACCATGCTTCGAAATCGCTTTCTCACAGGAACTGAACTCACCAATCAGTTTCGACGCCTCGGAGGAAGTAACCCAAGTGCATGCACAGTAAGACGTCGGCTTGCTGAATCTAACTTAAAACCCCTTAGACCTGCAAACGGCCCTAAACTGGAGCGTGGGCATCGTATTTCGAGACTAAGGTATGCCCAGAGCCACGTAAATTGGAGTATTGAAGATTGGTCAAAAGTTATGTTCTCCGACGAATCAAAATTTATGCTCTACAAGCACGATGGAAGACACAGAGTGTATCGAAGACCAGGGGAAAGATTCAAGCAAGCATGCATCGAAGAAAAAGTAGCCTACGGTGGTGGGTCTGTACTTGTGTGGGCCGGAATTTCTTCTGAAAGTCGCACAGAGCTGGTGATCATAGAAAACGGCTCTTTAACTAGCGTAAGATATGTGGAAGAAATCCTCAATGATCACGTTGGTCCATTTATGGTCAATTTAGGTGAGGATGCTATATTTATGCATGACAATGCCCGACCTCATACAGGTAGGATTGTGAATGACTTCCTTCAAGAGATGAACATTACTCGTATGGAGTGGCCAGCGCGCAGCCCGGATATCAACCCGATCGAGCATGCTTGGGACGAGCTAGGCAGATGCGTAAAACAACGAAACCCTCCCCCAATCACGCTTCGTGAGCTCAAAATTGCTCTCACAGAGGAATGGGAGAATATTCCCCAAAATCGTTTAAGGAACTTGGTGTACAGCATGCCAAACCGCGTAAACGCAGTAATGGAAGCACGAGGAGGCAATACGAAGTATTAAAATTCAAGAAAATCGTAATAAAGTTCAAAAATTTCATGTTTCCTATTTTTGTTTTAAGGAGAGATCAGCAGTTTTTTCTTTATGTAATTTTGTGTTAATAAAATGTATGGTGACTCATATTTTTTTTACTTTCATTTAAGGAGTATTACATTGTCTATTAAATACAATTTATTGCATTAACCTATCATTTTTAGTTTCCGAGATTTTTAACATTCTTTAAGTGACCCGGATTCATTGCTCTCGAGTGTACATTATGTGTGCAACGCGTGTTAGTTTAAAACAAATATATTATATGTCTTAGTAATCTAGTACTTCTGTAGATGTCCTTGACTGCTTTTCAAGTTGAAGCCACGTGCATTAGCATTGATAAAGATTTAAAGGCATAGAAGTTTGGAAGACAATTATTACATTTACTCACGAGTTCACGACTACATTGTTTAATATGACAGTGTAGTTTTTAAATCAATACTTTGTATTTATTTTTTTTATTGTATAATCGCACGTCGAAATCTCCTGTCTGACACTTATCAGTAGGTATATAAGAGAGTCTAAAGGAGTGAAGGTCACTATTATAAGCATATTTGACCGCCTGCCGCGCTGGAGGGTCCTGGGTTCAATACCTGGGTCGGTTCAGATATTTGTGTGATCCACAAATATTTGTTTCGGAGTTTAGGTGTTTTCTATGTATAATAGCGGCGTTTTTCCTGAAAGAAAACGCATATTAAAATACTTACCTAATTCGAAGCTTATATAATGAGATAGGCATATCCGTTACCCGTAGGCTTATCTTTCTCATGTTTGATGACGTATTTCCGTCGACTCACCAGCAGGTGGCGCCGCCTGTGAGCTTATAAAAGAACATGGCGTCCACTTTGTCCTCATTGGCTTTTATTCACCAGGCAGATTTAAAAAGTAAGCTTCGAATTAGGTAAGTATTTTAATATGCGTTTTCTTTCAGGAAAAACGCCGCTATTAAAAGTACTTGACCGTAATTCGAAGCTTATATAATGAGAAATGTTTGTTTTCGCCTGGTGAGTGACGGAAACGCCAATGTGATTCTAATTTATTTTTAGGAAAATAATATTATACAATGTTGTATGTATGGTATCTAGATTCATAATCTTTACCATCTTGAACAACTTCATATGTAATCTTAACAGACTAAATAAGGAATCTTATTTAAGGAGTAGTAAGTATTCCTTCTATTGACAGGATTAAATAATTGCGAATTATTATTATATTTGATTGGTGGTAGTAGCTGACATTATTACTCGACGATAAAAAATTTTGAAATCTATCGTCAATTACCTCGTGTTAAGGATTATTTTGATCTTTCCACCACCACCAATTCTTAGAAGCTGCTGTTGACCGGGTAGTGCCGGGGCTAGAATAGTTGGAGAACCTCTAACAGTCATAAATAAACTATTGGACTGTGTAGTCTCATATCGGTTACTCTGATATCCTAATTTCTATCTAGAATAAAGGATTCAATTGATTAGTCGTAGGTGTTATCTTTGTTTACAATAGTTTTCCAACCAGATTGTCTGAAATGAAAATGATCAGTTTCGGACTCTTGATTCGGGCCTGAAAGTAGTACCTATGACGTGAGTTAATGCAATCGAGCAAAGTTAGATCGTGGTTGCGGCGACCTAAGCATAAAATCACTATGACGAGAAACCTGAAAAATGTTCTCTTTGTATCAATACTTGGTAATATTGAACTAAGTCATCAATCCCAATATCAATGAATATGTGACTTAACTTTCTTTACATTTTTTAAAGAAATCGACCAAGATAATATGTTTAACCAAAACATGCGAACTATGTAAAGTTGACTAACGGTTTCTATATTATCAAGAACAGCAACAACAGATTTATGTAACAGAATCGTATTATATAATAACCATGAATAAAATGCAAGTCGGTTAAAACTGTAAAATTTATAAGTATCTTAAAAGGTAGGTCTCAAGGAGCTCAATAGTAGAAGTTTTTGATTTAATATCTGTTATTTACCTCTTCGCCCCCCCCCCCCCCCCACATTTCCACAGATTCTCTATGTGAGGTGGTGGGAGACCTGTCGAGGTGTTTAGTAGAAGGAAAGAAATAATGTTTATTAGTTTCTTTTGCAGGCTCTGCAGAACGAATGGAGCTTACAGAGCTCTCGCTTTGAGATCTGCCCTCTATTATTACCTTGTGCCATCGCGGCACCACAAACACTCCTGTTGACCGATTAAGGTGTGACAGCATCTTGGGTATTAAAAATGGTGGTGGAAGTAATATCCACACATTACAAACAGGCCTATCATGTGTAGTGTTCTCCATTTCATAATAGGAATATTGTTTGTAGGCAATCTTGCCTTAGTGGTGTTTGAAGCAGGATGCTCACAAAAAATACCCGGAGGAGCTGATACATATGGTATCGGCTCGGAATGCAGTGTATGGTGAAGTCAATTTGATGTCGGACCATTACACGCAAGCTGACGAGTTAAGTTCGTCAAGGCAATTGATTTGGTCTCGTCCCTCTGGGGGGATGGACTACAACTGCTTTGAATGAGTACAGACTGTAACACAGTACCGGTATATGATTTCGAATCATGTGTAAGATTATCAACATCTCTATTGATGCAGTGCAATCTTTGTTATTCTAGGCCCTCGAGTCTGTTAGAGAAATGTTTTCTAGCTGGGCTCCCAAGCGAAATCTGACGCGTCCGTGGTAAGAAAGCATCTCGGATGGAAAGCTTGTAAAATTGTCGAGAACCGGTAATTGCGGACCCACTATTGGAGGTCCACTTGTACCACTCCGTGCACTACTATTTTCTTCAGTGGGTTGTCGGTTAGGGGATTGACAGAATGTGACGCTGAGGTAAAGCTACCTCTAGGCACTGCGAAAGTGGTAAAAATTCAAAAGACCCACCAAGTTTGAATTTTCTTTAAAAGAACTAAGTTTCTTTGATTTGGAATTAAATAAATCTTCATTTTATGTCTAATATCTTTTCTTTTGGTATTGGACTTTCAGGTAGTTCTATGTCTATCGCATAACGATATGAGAGGTTTCTTCGGGAACCTATTATTGTTTTCTCCCAATTGTCTAACCATCCCTGGGTTTGAAGAGTTTTCAAGGCTATTTGTACGTGTTTGTGAAGAGTAACAGGATTTTGATGCGCAAAATGAGATTTTGTGTAGGTAGACGAGTATTTGAATACTCTTATTCTATAGAAATCGAGGCACCCAGATGGTGAGAAGCGAAAATGTTTTGGGTGCGGCTTACCCGAGCGGAAGACAAGAATGTGCTCTGAGAAAGAATAATGTACACTACATCAGCTTCATCATGAAAATAAGCTTGACTGAGATGTATTTTGCACATCCAATCTCGTGGTTGGAGGAAATCTGGTAAACGGAACATGCTGAAAGATAGAATTATTCTGGCTTCACAAAGGCGTACAATGTCCTAAAACTGAATTCTTGGCGGATGACCCATCGCTATTTGAAGTTAGGAAAAGTGGAGAAACCAAACTTGGTGACAAAGGAACTAGTTTTAGAGTGCCTTGAGCATTTATCTTTTGAACCATTGCACAATGTGGTCATTTCAGTTAAAAAGGAAACCTGTATGGATTCTTAAGTATTTAAAGCAATTAGTATTCCACCTTAGTCAAGTTTTCCATAGCATTTTAACATAAAGTGAAAATTTACAACTTTGTCAGAACGGGACTGAGTTCGGTGTAAATTTAAATGTGGGAAGGTTATCAGTTTTGAGCAGGATTCGAACCTGCGTCCTCTCGAATACCGTGCAGGACGGATTGGAGTTTCTGGATAAAGGGAATGCGGTACCCTTTCATAAATTTAAAACTTTTTGGTACTCTCGTTCCTTACCAACGTATTTTGTACAGAGTTAACTGACCGACATAGAATGACAGGGTCATATCATTTAGTGTTTCCTTTGCTGGTGTGGGCAGAGGATGTTTGACCTCTCCTAGTCTCTTTGAGAGCCTCGAGCTCGGAAATTTCGTAATTGAAGGGACAACCTTGCATGGTTACTTAGTATGTTATCGTACGCCTGGTTACTATCGTAAATTACAATTATTATAGATACACAATATTGTACATACCCCTCGAGGGTGGTTACTGGTTAGTGTTTCCTTTGCTGGTATGGGCAGGGGATGTTAAACTTCTCAGTCTCTTTGAGAGCCTAAAGCTCAGAAATTTCTTAATTGAAGGGACATTTACTGTCGTATGCCCAATTATTATGGATATTGTACACACCCCTCGAGAGTGGTAACTGTAATACAGGCCTAAAAAGGCTCTTGGTGCAATGGAATCTGGACTCCATTCGATGGAGATCTGATCTTGACGCCTGATCCTCTCGAAGGCTGGCGTAATGATTTGGATGAACTTTTTTCGGGGTCATCCTTTTTGGAGATCGAAGATCAAAATGCATGCCTTCCCGAGTGCCGTTGAAAAGGCTTCAGCCTCGAAAATGTATGTGTTTGAAGACGATATTTTATCAAGGTTCATTATTAAGAATTGGGCATTTGACAATTCTGAGAATAATATGAAATCAGATCTATGGCCGCAAGCCATTTGTAATAAATTGATAAAAGATTTATGGAAATCCTATTATTAAAGTAGGTCTTCAATTTTGTCATAAATATTTCCGAAGAACGTAAGTTTTTAAAAGACTCTTTGTTTAAAAATACAAAAGGTTTTGGCAGCAAAAGCCTTTTGGCAGAAGAAAGAAAGAGAAAGAGCCTTGTCAGCTTTTTCAAAATGTAGCAGGGATTCGAATTGTCGGATCTCCCCGTTTTTGTCTAGGTTGACGAACCCAGGACTATGATTTTACAATAGTGGGTATCAGCATATTATCTTATCTAGGCAATTTGTCGCCAAAACGTATCTATCAACCTCTTAGGTTATACTGTGTCTTAGGATCTTGGGTAACCGAAATCTCTTTTAATGCTGTCCCTATATAAAATACGAAGCAAGGATGATTGTTTCTATCGTCCTCGTAATTTAACCTCTGATCTGTGAAGAAATTTACACTTGGTCAGGACCAGTGTTAGGTAATAAGAAATAACTCACCTATTTCCATCATCCTTATTCGGTTTAGTGGAAGTCGGCTTCTTTTACTCCACTTACGACAATGCACGTGGCGTCGCGATCGCCCTTATTTGAAGTTCGAGCTAAATGAGCTAGAACTGTAGCTATTTGACGTACCTAATACAGTAACTGGAGCTCAGAGCGCGCTTCTGAAATACTCCATTTGGAATTAGCCCACTTTCTAAGGATGGAGGATTCATTTCTATCAAGAAACCAAACTAAAAGAAATAGTATTATGTTAGGTACCTAAAATTTAAGTACTACTTTCATGGTGAACATTTAGTTATTACTTTGACACACTCGTACGTATTCAGTAACTTGGGATGATTACGATTTTACGCATAATAGGCCATATTTTTACATGTATAGGAACATTTAGTAATTAATGTGCCTTTATGTGGGTAGGTATAAAAATATTTTCTATATTCGGCGGTACTTACGCTGTACATACACGAAGCAAATAATATCTAAAAAAAAAGTATTAGTACCTATGAATACAATCTATAAAATCAGTTTGATATTAGCTGTAACTAAAGATATTAAATAAAAGAAACTGCAACCTCGAAAGGTTTACGTGCTACTTTAAAATAATAGGTTATTTCACGTTATGACGAATCACACTTATATGTGATCGTAAAAATATGAAGTAAAAACATACCTGAGACTTAAACGAACGGTTAAACCGTTAAATATGTCTGTAGGTTCACTTACTTCAATCACAAGTCACTTGTTTTAGATTCACTGTATATTCAAACGAACGGCAAAGCCTAATCTTAACAGACTAAATAAGGAATCTTATTTAAGGAGTAGTAAGTATTCCTTCTATTGACAGGATTAAATAATTGCGAATTATTATTATATTTGATTGGTGGTAGTAGCTGACATTATTACTCGACGATAAAAAATTTTGAAATCTATCGTCAATTACCTCGTGTTAAGGATTATTTTGATCTTTCCACCACCACCAATTCTTAGAAGCTGCTGTTGACCGGGTAGTGCCGGGGCTAGAATAGTTGGAGAACCTCTAACAGTCATAAATAAACTATTGGACTGTGTAGTCTCATATCGGTTACTCTGATATCCTAATTTCTATCTAGAATAAAGGATTCAATTGATTAGTCGTAGGTGTTATCTTTGTTTACAATAGTTTTCCAACCAGATTGTCTGAAATGAAAATGATCAGTTTCGGACTCTTGATTCGGGCCTGAAAGTAGTACCTATGACGTGAGTTAATGCAATCGAGCAAAGTTAGATCGTGGTTGCGGCGACCTAAGCATAAAATCACTATGACGAGAAACCTGAAAAATGTTCTCTTTGTATCAATACTTGGTAATATTGAACTAAGTCATCAATCCCAATATCAATGAATATGTGACTTAACTTTCTTTACATTTTTTAAAGAAATCGACCAAGATAATATGTTTAACCAAAACATGCGAACTATGTAAAGTTGACTAACGGTTTCTATATTATC
This sequence comes from Miltochrista miniata, assembly GCA_933228765.1. Classification (NCBI taxonomy): domain Eukaryota; kingdom Metazoa; phylum Arthropoda; class Insecta; order Lepidoptera; family Erebidae; genus Miltochrista; species Miltochrista miniata. Next base: position 26,135,527 of record OW121747.1, read on the forward strand.
AAGAACAGCAACAACAGATTTATGTAACAGAATCGTATTATATAATAACCATGAATAAAATGCAAGTCGGTTAAAACTGTAAAATTTATAAGTATCTTAAAAGGTAGGTCTCAAGGAGCTCAATAGTAGAAGTTTTTGATTTAATATCTGTTATTTACCTCTTCGCCCCCCCCCCCCCCCACATTTCCACAGATTCTCTATGTGAGGTGGTGGGAGACCTGTCGAGGTGTTTAGTAGAAGGAAAGAAATAATGTTTATTAGTTTCTTTTGCAGGCTCTGCAGAACGAATGGAGCTTACAGAGCTCTCGCTTTGAGATCTGCCCTCTATTATTACCTTGTGCCATCGCGGCACCACAAACACTCCTGTTGACCGATTAAGGTGTGACAGCATCTTGGGTATTAAAAATGGTGGTGGAAGTAATATCCACACATTACAAACAGGCCTATCATGTGTAGTGTTCTCCATTTCATAATAGGAATATTGTTTGTAGGCAATCTTGCCTTAGTGGTGTTTGAAGCAGGATGCTCACAAAAAATACCCGGAGGAGCTGATACATATGGTATCGGCTCGGAATGCAGTGTATGGTGAAGTCAATTTGATGTCGGACCATTACACGCAAGCTGACGAGTTAAGTTCGTCAAGGCAATTGATTTGGTCTCGTCCCTCTGGGGGGATGGACTACAACTGCTTTGAATGAGTACAGACTGTAACACAGTACCGGTATATGATTTCGAATCATGTGTAAGATTATCAACATCTCTATTGATGCAGTGCAATCTTTGTTATTCTAGGCCCTCGAGTCTGTTAGAGAAATGTTTTCTAGCTGGGCTCCCAAGCGAAATCTGACGCGTCCGTGGTAAGAAAGCATCTCGGATGGAAAGCTTGTAAAATCGTCGAGAACCGGTAATTGCGGACCCACTATTGGAGGTCCACTTGTACCACTCCGTGCACTACTATTTTCTTCAGTGGGTTGTCGGTTAGGGGATTGACAGAATGTGACGCTGAGGTAAAGCTACCTCTAGGCACTGCGAAAGTGGTAAAAATTCAAAAGACCCACCAAGTTTGAATTTTCTTTAAAAGAACTAAGTTTCTTTGATTTGGAATTAAATAAATCTTCATTTTATGTCTAATATCTTTTCTTTTGGTATTGGACTTTCAGGTAGTTCTATGTCTATCGCATAACGATATGAGAGGTTTCTTCGGGAACCTATTATTGTTTTCTCCCAATTGTCTAACCATCCCTGGGTTTGAAGAGTTTTCAAGGCTATTTGTACGTGTTTGTGAAGAGTAACAGGATTTTGATGCGCAAAATGAGATTTTGTGTAGGTAGACGAGTATTTGAATACTCTTATTCTATAGAAATCGAGGCACCCAGATGGTGAGAAGCGAAAATGTTTTGGGTGCGGCTTACCCGAGCGGAAGACAAGAATGTGCTCTGAGAAAGAATAATGTACACTACATCAGCTTCATCATGAAAATAAGCTTGACTGAGATGTATTTTGCACATCCAATCTCGTGGTTGGAGGAAATCTGGTAAACGGAACATGCTGAAAGATAGAATTATTCTGGCTTCACAAAGGCGTACAATGTCCTAAAACTGAATTCTTGGCGGATGACCCATCGCTATTTGAAGTTAGGAAAAGTGGAGAAACCAAACTTGGTGACAAAGGAACTAGTTTTAGAGTGCCTTGAGCATTTATCTTTTGAACCATTGCACAATGTGGTCATTTCAGTTAAAAAGGAAACCTGTATGGATTCTTAAGTATTTAAAGCAATTAGTATTCCACCTTAGTCAAGTTTTCCATAGCATTTTAACATAAAGTGAAAATTTACAACTTTGTCAGAACGGGACTGAGTTCGGTGTAAATTTAAATGTGGGAAGGTTATCAGTTTTGAGCAGGATTCGAACCTGCGTCCTCTCGAATACCGTGCAGGACGGATTGGAGTTTCTGGATAAAGGGAATGCGGTACCCTTTCATAAATTTAAAACTTTTTGGTACTCTCGTTCCTTACCAACGTATTTTGTACAGAGTTAACTGACCGACATAGAATGACAGGGTCATATCATTTAGTGTTTCCTTTGCTGGTGTGGGCAGAGGATGTTTGACCTCTCCTAGTCTCTTTGAGAGCCTCGAGCTCGGAAATTTCGTAATTGAAGGGACAACCTTGCATGGTTACTTAGTATGTTATCGTACGCCTGGTTACTATCGTAAATTACAATTATTATAGATACACAATATTGTACATACCCCTCGAGGGTGGTTACTGGTTAGTGTTTCCTTTGCTGGTATGGGCAGGGGATGTTAAACTTCTCAGTCTCTTTGAGAGCCTAAAGCTCAGAAATTTCTTAATTGAAGGGACATTTACTGTCGTATGCCCAATTATTATGGATATTGTACACACCCCTCGAGAGTGGTAACTGTAATACAGGCCTAAAAAGGCTCTTGGTGCAATGGAATCTGGACTCCATTCGATGGAGATCTGATCTTGACGCCTGATCCTCTCGAAGGCTGGCGTAATGATTTGGATGAACTTTTTTCGGGGTCATCCTTTTTGGAGATCGAAGATCAAAATGCATGCCTTCCCGAGTGCCGTTGAAAAGGCTTCAGCCTCGAAAATGTATGTGTTTGAAGACGATATTTTATCAAGGTTCATTATTAAGAATTGGGCATTTGACAATTCTGAGAATAATATGAAATCAGATCTATGGCCGCAAGCCATTTGTAATAAATTGATAAAAGATTTATGGAAATCCTATTATTAAAGTAGGTCTTCAATTTTGTCATAAATATTTCCGAAGAACGTAAGTTTTTAAAAGACTCTTTGTTTAAAAATACAAAAGGTTTTGGCAGCAAAAGCCTTTTGGCAGAAGAAAGAAAGAGAAAGAGCCTTGTCAGCTTTTTCAAAATGTAGCAGGGATTCGAATTGTCGGATCTCCCCGTTTTTGTCTAGGTTGACGAACCCAGGACTATGATTTTACAATAGTGGGTATCAGCATATTATCTTATCTAGGCAATTTGTCGCCAAAACGTATCTATCAACCTCTTAGGTTATACTGTGTCTTAGGATCTTGGGTAACCGAAATCTCTTTTAATGCTGTCCCTATATAAAATACGAAGCAAGGATGATTGTTTCTATCGTCCTCGTAATTTAACCTCTGATCTGTGAAGAAATTTACACTTGGTCAGGACCAGTGTTAGGTAATAAGAAATAACTCACCTATTTCCATCATCCTTATTCGGTTTAGTGGAAGTCGGCTTCTTTTACTCCACTTACGACAATGCACGTGGCGTCGCGATCGCCCTTATTTGAAGTTCGAGCTAAATGAGCTAGAACTGTAGCTATTTGACGTACCTAATACAGTAACTGGAGCTCAGAGCGCGCTTCTGAAATACTCCATTTGGAATTAGCCCACTTTCTAAGGATGGAGGATTCATTTCTATCAAGAAACCAAACTAAAAGAAATAGTATTATGTTAGGTACCTAAAATTTAAGTACTACTTTCATGGTGAACATTTAGTTATTACTTTGACACACTCGTACGTATTCAGTAACTTGGGATGATTACGATTTTACGCATAATAGGCCATATTTTTACATGTATAGGAACATTTAGTAATTAATGTGCCTTTATGTGGGTAGGTATAAAAATATTTTCTATATTCGGCGGTACTTACGCTGTACATACACGAAGCAAATAATATCTAAAAAAAAAGTATTAGTACCTATGAATACAATCTATAAAATCAGTTTGATATTAGCTGTAACTAAAGATATTAAATAAAAGAAACTGCAACCTCGAAAGGTTTACGTGCTACTTTAAAATAATAGGTTATTTCACGTTATGACGAATCACACTTATATGTGATCGTAAAAATATGAAGTAAAAACATACCTGAGACTTAAACGAACGGTTAAACCGTTAAATATGTCTGTAGGTTCACTTACTTCAATCACAAGTCACTTGTTTTAGATTCACTGTATATTCAAACGAACGGCAAAGCCTAATCTTAACAGACTAAATAAGGAATCTTATTTAAGGAGTAGTAAGTATTCCTTCTATTGACAGGATTAAATAATTGCGAATTATTATTATATTTGATTGGTGGTAGTAGCTGACATTATTACTCGACGATAAAAAATTTTGAAATCTATCGTCAATTACCTCGTGTTAAGGATTATTTTGATCTTTCCACCACCACCAATTCTTAGAAGCTGCTGTTGACCGGGTAGTGCCGGGGCTAGAATAGTTGGAGAACCTCTAACAGTCATAAATAAACTATTGGACTGTGTAGTCTCATATCGGTTACTCTGATATCCTAATTTCTATCTAGAATAAAGGATTCAATTGATTAGTCGTAGGTGTTATCTTTGTTTACAATAGTTTTCCAACCAGATTGTCTGAAATGAAAATGATCAGTTTCGGACTCTTGATTCGGGCCTGAAAGTAGTACCTATGACGTGAGTTAATGCAATCGAGCAAAGTTAGATCGTGGTTGCGGCGACCTAAGCATAAAATCACTATGACGAGAAACCTGAAAAATGTTCTCTTTGTATCAATACTTGGTAATATTGAACTAAGTCATCAATCCCAATATCAATGAATATGTGACTTAACTTTCTTTACATTTTTTAAAGAAATCGACCAAGATAATATGTTTAACCAAAACATGCGAACTATGTAAAGTTGACTAACGGTTTCTATATTATCAAGAACAGCAACAACAGATTTATGTAACAGAATCGTATTATATAATAACCATGAATAAAATGCAAGTCGGTTAAAACTGTAAAATTTATAAGTATCTTAAAAGGTAGGTCTCAAGGAGCTCAATAGTAGAAGTTTTTGATTTAATATCTGTTATTTACCTCTTCGCCCCCCCCCCCCACATTTCCACAGATTCTCTATGTGAGGTGGTGGGAGACCTGTCGAGGTGTTTAGTAGAAGGAAAGAAATAATGTTTATTAGTTTCTTTTGCAGGCTCTGCAGAACGAATGGAGCTTACAGAGCTCTCGCTTTGAGATCTGCCCTCTATTATTACCTTGTGCCATCGCGGCACCACAAACACTCCTGTTGACCGATTAAGGTGTGACAGCATCTTGGGTATTAAAAATGGTGGTGGAAGTAATATCCACACATTACAAACAGGCCTATCATGTGTAGTGTTCTCCATTTCATAATAGGAATATTGTTTGTAGGCAATCTTGCCTTAGTGGTGTTTGAAGCAGGATGCTCACAAAAAATACCCGGAGGAGCTGATACATATGGTATCGGCTCGGAATGCAGTGTATGGTGAAGTCAATTTGATGTCGGACCATTACACGCAAGCTGACGAGTTAAGTTCGTCAAGGCAATTGATTTGGTCTCGTCCCTCTGGGGGGATGGACTACAACTGCTTTGAATGAGTACAGACTGTAACACAGTACCGGTATATGATTTCGAATCATGTGTAAGATTATCAACATCTCTATTGATGCAGTGCAATCTTTGTTATTCTAGGCCCTCGAGTCTGTTAGAGAAATGTTTTCTAGCTGGGCTCCCAAGCGAAATCTGACGCGTCCGTGGTAAGAAAGCATCTCGGATGGAAAGCTTGTAAAATCGTCGAGAACCGGTAATTGCGGACCCACTATTGGAGGTCCACTTGTACCACTCCGTGCACTACTATTTTCTTCAGTGGGTTGTCGGTTAGGGGATTGACAGAATGTGACGCTGAGGTAAAGCTACCTCTAGGCACTGCGAAAGTGGTAAAAATTCAAAAGACCCACCAAGTTTGAATTTTCTTTAAAAGAACTAAGTTTCTTTGATTTGGAATTAAATAAATCTTCATTTTATGTCTAATATCTTTTCTTTTGGTATTGGACTTTCAGGTAGTTCTATGTCTATCGCATAACGATATGAGAGGTTTCTTCGGGAACCTATTATTGTTTTCTCCCAATTGTCTAACCATCCCTGGGTTTGAAGAGTTTTCAAGGCTATTTGTACGTGTTTGTGAAGAGTAACAGGATTTTGATGCGCAAAATGAGATTTTGTGTAGGTAGACGAGTATTTGAATACTCTTATTCTATAGAAATCGAGGCACCCAGATGGTGAGAAGCGAAAATGTTTTGGGTGCGGCTTACCCGAGCGGAAGACAAGAATGTGCTCTGAGAAAGAATAATGTACACTACATCAGCTTCATCATGAAAATAAGCTTGACTGAGATGTATTTTGCACATCCAATCTCGTGGTTGGAGGAAATCTGGTAAACGGAACATGCTGAAAGATAGAATTATTCTGGCTTCACAAAGGCGTACAATGTCCTAAAACTGAATTCTTGGCGGATGACCCATCGCTATTTGAAGTTAGGAAAAGTGGAGAAACCAAACTTGGTGACAAAGGAACTAGTTTTAGAGTGCCTTGAGCATTTATCTTTTGAACCATTGCACAATGTGGTCATTTCAGTTAAAAAGGAAACCTGTATGGATTCTTAAGTATTTAAAGCAATTAGTATTCCACCTTAGTCAAGTTTTCCATAGCATTTTAACATAAAGTGAAAATTTACAACTTTGTCAGAACGGGACTGAGTTCGGTGTAAATTTAAATGTGGGAAGGTTATCAGTTTTGAGCAGGATTCGAACCTGCGTCCTCTCGAATACCGTGCAGGACGGATTGGAGTTTCTGGATAAAGGGAATGCGGTACCCTTTCATAAATTTAAAACTTTTTGGTACTCTCGTTCCTTACCAACGTATTTTGTACAGAGTTAACTGACCGACATAGAATGACAGGGTCATATCATTTAGTGTTTCCTTTGCTGGTGTGGGCAGAGGATGTTTGACCTCTCCTAGTCTCTTTGAGAGCCTCGAGCTCGGAAATTTCGTAATTGAAGGGACAACCTTGCATGGTTACTTAGTATGTTATCGTACGCCTGGTTACTATCGTAAATTACAATTATTATAGATACACAATATTGTACATACCCCTCGAGGGTGGTTACTGGTTAGTGTTTCCTTTGCTGGTATGGGCAGGGGATGTTAAACTTCTCAGTCTCTTTGAGAGCCTAAAGCTCAGAAATTTCTTAATTGAAGGGACATTTACTGTCGTATGCCCAATTATTATGGATATTGTACACACCCCTCGAGAGTGGTAACTGTAATACAGGCCTAAAAAGGCTCTTGGTGCAATGGAATCTGGACTCCATTCGATGGAGATCTGATCTTGACGCCTGATCCTCTCGAAGGCTGGCGTAATGATTTGGATGAACTTTTTTCGGGGTCATCCTTTTTGGAGATCGAAGATCAAAATGCATGCCTTCCCGAGTGCCGTTGAAAAGGCTTCAGCCTCGAAAATGTATGTGTTTGAAGACGATATTTTATCAAGGTTCATTATTAAGAATTGGGCATTTGACAATTCTGAGAATAATATGAAATCAGATCTATGGCCGCAAGCCATTTGTAATAAATTGATAAAAGATTTATGGAAATCCTATTATTAAAGTAGGTCTTCAATTTTGTCATAAATATTTCCGAAGAACGTAAGTTTTTAAAAGACTCTTTGTTTAAAAATACAAAAGGTTTTGGCAGCAAAAGCCTTTTGGCAGAAGAAAGAAAGAGAAAGAGCCTTGTCAGCTTTTTCAAAATGTAGCAGGGATTCGAATTGTCGGATCTCCCCGTTTTTGTCTAGGTTGACGAACCCAGGACTATGATTTTACAATAGTGGGTATCAGCATATTATCTTATCTAGGCAATTTGTCGCCAAAACGTATCTATCAACCTCTTAGGTTATACTGTGTCTTAGGATCTTGGGTAACCGAAATCTCTTTTAATGCTGTCCCTATATAAAATACGAAGCAAGGATGATTGTTTCTATCGTCCTCGTAATTTAACCTCTGATCTGTGAAGAAATTTACACTTGGTCAGGACCAGTGTTAGGTAATAAGAAATAACTCACCTATTTCCATCATCCTTATTCGGTTTAGTGGAAGTCGGCTTCTTTTACTCCACTTACGACAATGCACGTGGCGTCGCGATCGCCCTTATTTGAAGTTCGAGCTAAATGAGCTAGAACTGTAGCTATTTGACGTACCTAATACAGTAACTGGAGCTCAGAGCGCGCTTCTGAAATACTCCATTTGGAATTAGCCCACTTTCTAAGGATGGAGGATTCATTTCTATCAAGAAACCAAACTAAAAGAAATAGTATTATGTTAGGTACCTAAAATTTAAGTACTACTTTCATGGTGAACATTTAGTTATTACTTTGACACACTCGTACGTATTCAGTAACTTGGGATGATTACGATTTTACGCATAATAGGCCATATTTTTACATGTATAGGAACATTTAGTAATTAATGTGCCTTTATGTGGGTAGGTATAAAAATATTTTCTATATTCGGCGGTACTTACGCTGTACATACACGAAGCAAATAATATCTAAAAAAAAAGTATTAGTACCTATGAATACAATCTATAAAATCAGTTTGATATTAGCTGTAACTAAAGATATTAAATAAAAGAAACTGCAACCTCGAAAGGTTTACGTGCTACTTTAAAATAATAGGTTATTTCACGTTATGACGAATCACACTTATATGTGATCGTAAAAATATGAAGTAAAAACATACCTGAGACTTAAACGAACGGTTAAACCGTTAAATATGTCTGTAGGTTCACTTACTTCAATCACAAGTCACTTGTTTTAGATTCACTGTATATTCAAACGAACGGCAAAGCCGTTAAATAATTATTTCTGTAAATTCACTTACTTCATCCCAAGTACTAGTTATATAACTAGTAACTAGAAAAAATAAATGCACTAGCAGGTGTTCCAGCTATAACCTTTTGCTACGGGAATCAAAACGCCAATGTGGACAAAGTGGACGCCATGTTCTTTTATAAGCTCACAGGCGGCGCCACCTGCTGGTGAGTCGACGGAAATACGTCATCAAACATGAGAAAGATAAGCCTACGGGTAACGGATATGCCTATCTCATTATATAAGCTTCGAATTACGGTCAAGTACTTTTAATATGTATATTACACATAGAAAACACCAATTATGTATATTTGTAACTCAAAGATGTTAAGTGTTACTCACCAACTAGCGCGAGGTAGCTATGCAGAGAACTCTATCCCAGGGCGCCTTATTTCTGAGTTTCCAGTGTGTGTGCAAGGATAGGCTAGGGCTCTAACGAAGACAGACAATAGGGTGTACACACATATATTTATTAAGTACACAGAGATACACAGAGACACACAGAGAGCTTATTCACTGGTAGTCACAAATATCATAGGTACACAGAAATATAGTCAGGGCTTAGATACTAATACTACTCAATAGACTACTGCCGCGTGAGCAGGTAAAACGGGTAAGCAGCTAACTACACTTATAATTGGGTGACAATTACTGGCCTTGAGTCAAGCTAAGAGCGATACAGCACGAGAATGCCACGTGGAGGCGGTTGGTTCCTCTCAAAGCCCCTCGCTCGTGCAGTCCACGTGTCTTTGGGTGTGGCTCTGCCAACCGTGGACGGGCCGCTTTTCCCCGTAGTAAAAAACCCTGTTATGACAAGTAAACGACAAATGAAATAACTGACATCGCGACCGACGAAATTCGAACCGCTTAGCAAACAAGAAATGACACTTACCGGTATCCCGGGTGTAGGTTGACACAGAGTCCAACTCCTTCCGAGGAGAATAAGTAAACTCAGACTAATTCCTTAACAGGTCCTCAGGTTGCAACTTACAACCTCCAAAGAAAAATTGAGGCGTGCCACTCAGAGTAATATCAATTTCCCTCGTCCTTAGCCGATCGTAAAAAGAGACTTGGAACTTTGTATCAGGGCTTTATCCCCTCTCTCACGTGGAATCGTCTCGAATTTCATGCAAAACCTGCTTTCATTGAATGCAAAAACGATTCGTCACCGATCCTTATGACATCCTGTCATTCTGACAGCAGAAATGTCACCACTGACAACCGATTAAAAAAAGATAACTCGATTAGGCTGCTTTCACATCCTGAATACTGCATCTATAGAAAATAAATGCTACAACCACCCCCCCCTTTAATAGTATTTCCTGCGGATATGACACGCTGGAAATACACAATAAAGAAAACAGAAAAGTACTGACTAATAAACAAAGACAACCAGCTAGGTCCTTCAAACACCAGCTGACTACGACCATTACAATACCAAAGAAAGATCCTCCTATGTACCTAACTAGACACTGACTCGTGTACCGGATAGGCTAAGTAACTAGAGTCTAATGCCCTTCATAGAAAACGAATGCTCCCTTTACTCACTGCCGATACCCTAACACTACCCAAGCTCTCAGGATATTGTGGAGTACTGAGAAGCGAATGAGAGAAAAACGCTCGGTGCGGTGCATAGAAGAAACTACAACGTGACAATTTAAAGTCACGTACACATATAGAAATACAAACAAAAGATTAAAATAGTCTTACATAATTATCACATAGCACTGGTTTAATAAACTAGAGAAACAGTGCTATGTAGTTACGTTAGGTATTGGAGACTGCTCCTCCTGATACTTCAGGATGTCCTTGATATGGTACTCCCCAAGATCCTTACCGTCCAGATCTGACAGCCTATATACTAAAGGGGATCGTTTAGCAGTCACCACACATTTAAGGAACTTAGGGGCTAGCTTAGAAGTAAAATTCTTGGCCTTGTTGGACAGGTAGAACGTGCGTTTGTAAACTATCTGTCCCACTTTCAGCTCCACATGCCTTTTTCTGAGGTTGTAATACTTTTCATTACGCTGGTGGGCAACGTTCAAATGTTTCCTCACCTGGTCGTAAATGCGTTGTATTTCTCTCAGCTTGACACCGAAGGCTGATGGATCGTCAACAGAGACTGAAGTAGGATGGCACGCGATATCTGTCTGGCTGTATAACACTCCATCCTCAATAAATTCCCTACCATGTACCAAAAAGTAAGGGGTGAAACGAGTTGCTTCGTTAACTGCAGTGTTTAAAGCACACTGTATCTCAACCAAGAACTGATCCCAAGACTTGTGTTGTGACTTCACATAGCATGAGATCGCTTGAACCACATTACGAATAGCTCGTTCCGCCTGATTAGTTTGGGCATGATACCTAGGGTTATAATATATATTAGGTACATTGTATTTAGCCAACAGATCCTTAAATGGCTTACTCACAAACTGAGGGCCATTATCCATGTAAATAGTCTTGCAGACTCCGTGCACGAGAAACACACTCTTCTCTATGAACCTCGCGACTACAGCGGCTGTGGCAACCCGAACAGGGCACAACATGACGTATTTGCTAAAGTAGTCGGAGACCACGATCAGGTGTACGTTTCTATTGCTCGAAGTGGGAAAGGGACCAAGCAGATCGACAGAGATAGCTTCGAATGGCTTCGAAACCCGCTTCGGGCTACCCATTAGGCCGAGACGAGACGTATTTACGGGTTTGTAATGCTTGCATGTTTCGCAATTCCCAACATATTCTTTGACGTCCTCGTACATCTTGGGTCAGTAATAATTTAGGGCTAACCTTTTATGCGTCTTCCAAACGCCACCATGGGCACTAAGTGTGTCATCGTGGTACTTAGAGAGCAGGGGCAAGCGATCCTCCTGAGGTACCACCAGCTTCCAGTCAAAGTCTGAAGTCAAAGAATATTTATTTTTTGTTAACCTATATAGAAGGTTGTCACGAATGTCATAATTTGGTGACTTCCTAGGGTTCTTCCGAACACTATTCATGGTGTGGTCATACCACGGGTCTTTAGTGGGTACTGCATCGAGGGAATCAATTTTGATACGAGACAGAGCATCAGGTACAACGTGGTCTTTACCTTTTCGATGCTCTATGTCAAAGTCGAATTGACTGAGCCTCATACTCCAACGTGCTAGACGACCCGTGGGATTTTTCAGTTTATGGAACCACAGAAGAGATGAATGATCCGTGACGACCGTACATTTTTGGCCTTCGACGTACTGTCGAAATTGTTCCAAAGCGAAAATCACGGCCAGAAGTTCTCGCTCAGTTGTGCTGTAGTTCACCTCGTTCTTGTTGAGAGAACGGCTACAGTAGGCGATAGGGTGCTCAACACCATCGTGAGTTTGTGTCAGTACAGCAGCAACTGAGTAAGCTGACGCGTCACTAAGAATGCGGAAGGGCATCTCAAAGTTAGGCATTTTTAATATAGGGGCAGAAACCAAGGCTGACTCTAGCAGGTTAAAGGACTGTTCAGCCTCAGGGGTCCATTCGAACTTAAGGTTCGTAGAAGTGAGTTTGCACAGAGGTTTACTAATCTTCGAGAAGTTGTTAACAAAGCGACGATACCAGCCGGCCATTCCCAGAAATCTCTTAACCTCCTTAGGGTTAGAAGGGGTGGGATAGTTGAGGATAACTTCAACTTTACCCGGGTCTGTCCGTAAGCCATGTTTGTCCACATAATACCCCAGGTATTTGAGTTCACTCCGACAAAAGTGGGATTTTTTCATGTTAATTGTTAGGCCAGCATCCTTGAGTTGCTGATAGACTCTATGTAAGAGCTCTACATGCTCCTCAAAGGTGCTGGACACACAGACTATGTCATCCTGAAACGCAAATACCTTGTTGTCGAACTCGGGACCAAACAGACGGTCCATGAGGCGTTGCATCGTGGCACTGGCCCCGACAAGACCGAAGCACATGGAATTGTAATGGAAAAATCCTCTCCGGGGAACCGTAAAAGCAGTCTTCTCAGCAGACTGGAGTGAGTCGAATGGAATCTGCCAGTAGGCCGCACTCAGATCTACAGAGGTTAAATACTTAGCATTATTAAGATGGTCCAAGATTTGATTGATATAGGGTAAGGGGTAGGCGTCACTCTTAGACACAGAGTTCAGCTTGCGAGAGTCCAAGCACAATCTGAGGTCGCCGTTCGCCTTCTCCACCATGACCACTGGAGAGTTCCAGGCGGACTGAGACGGGGACACTACTCCCATCTCCAGCATTCGGTCCAGCTCGGCTTCCAGGGCCTTCTGCTTAAGGGGAGAGAGCGGATAATAACGCTGCTTGATCGGCTTGCTGTCACCAGTGTCAATGACATGGTGCACAAGTGAGGTCCGACCTAAACCCACCTTATCAGTGTTCAACGAGTCGAATTTTTCAATGACCTCGTTGATTATACACACCTTTGTTTAGTTGTCAAGTTGTCGTAATCCTCGAGGCCACCGTTAAGGGACACAGACTCTATAGGATTATTATCACTAAAACTATCAAGGCTAATATTTTGTAAAATTAATTTATCACTTAACTTAAATTGTTGCCAGAAATCCACACCAAATATCATGGAGGTGGTTATTCCTGGGACAACATAGAACTTGACAACTCGGATAACCGAATTGTACTCAATTGGCAAAGAGATACAACCCAGACATTGCAAGTGAGTGCTGTCTGCAGTTGTAATGCGAAAAGTAGGATTGATACTCACAAGATCAAAACCCAGTTCCAAGAAGATGCGGTGCGCTCCCTTACCTAGTATAGAGCAGGAGGCACCGGAATCTAGAAGGCCTAAGATATTTAAATTTAAAACCTTAACAACCAGATACGGTCTAATGTCACTATCCCGTTTAGGAAACAGGACCTTATCAGAAATAGACTCAGATACAGAGTAATGCACAGAGTTCCTAATAAGGCCCTGGCCTACGCGTTTTTTGACTTGCTAGTACAGTGTGAGCAGTCTGGGGTCTTGACTCCTTTGAGACCACACCGGAAACACACCAGCTCCCTTGACTGTGTGCAGCTGTATGCAGTGTGACCGCCCCCGCCGCAACGAAAGCATTTGCGATCGTGGGGGGTAACCGGCGTCTCCACTGCAGACACCTGCTTAGCGGGCTTTTGTACACCTTTGTTCTTAAGCTGGTGTAAGTCAGATGAAATCTCAAACTTGTCAAGAGCAGGCTCATGGAAAGCGTCTGCCCTAGTACGCGCAAGCTCCAAGCGCTTACCCAAACGTCTCAAGTCATCTACAGAGTTGACATCATGCAAAGCCAGTTCCTTCATGTAGTCAGGTCTAATGTTGTGCATGAGAATGTCCAGCTGTTCCTCACTGGGCATCTTACATGACAACCTTGAGAACATGGCTTGCATTGTACATATATAGTTAACCAAGGACTCAGAGCGGGCTTGTGTACGCTGTCTTATCTCGTTCCTGAGGCGGTAATCATAATCAGGAATATCGAAGGTATCTCTAAGCTCACTAATAAGATCCTCATATGAGATGAAGTTAGCTTTGTTTGTACGGAACCAAGACAAAGCCGGTCCATCCAACAGGTCGGAGAAAGCCATAAGGAGTCTAGGCTTAGTAACCTCCCGAGCACATCTAAGTTCCTCTAATCTCTCTAAAAACACACGTACACAAGTAGAACCATCATATTTTAAGTTAAATGAACATAAGTTAAGGGGACGTTCTTTATACACTATGTTGCATGTAGAACTATTCCTACTTGAACTAGCTCGCACCGAGCGGTCCTCTCTCACTACTGGTGAAGTATATTCCACCTGGTCACGACCCGAAGGATCATCACCATCATCATCCGAACCTTCGGATTCAGAATCACTACTGGGTTCAGCCCTAGCGATGATCTTCACTAGCCTACCACGAATATCCACCAGGTCGGGGCAATCCAGACCACAACGAGCTAACCTACTCAATAAGTAGTTGGCTCTGATAGACACCCTAAGACGACTACCCTTATTAATGAAGATGTCACCTGACTGAATAGCCTCCTCCAGCTCGGAGACTTTTGGAAGGCAGATCGAGAGCTCAGCCGATGCATCAGCGGGTACCGGAGCACTCGCTTTGATGCTACCTCGACGGACGAGTCGGTGTGCCGTTCTTAGCTCACTCCGAAGGCCAGACACTGTCGTTTCCGGTTCCACTGAAATTCCCATGTGGGACAGCTCGTTAGCAAGGTCATCCTTTCTTAAATAATTAATATATTTTTTCATCTGTGCCATTATGTAAAAATTTACTTACAACAATTATAAAGATAAAATGGCACAGATAGGGATCAATTACAAAGTAAAAATGTAAATTGAGTTACAACAAAGTGTACTAAGTTAGGTAATTATGTTTCAAATTGACTTTTAGAATTTAACAAAGATTAAGGGTATACTAAGAGAGAAAAGTTTCTAAATTTTCTGATAACACTGTTCAGGTTAACATTCAAAATTACAAGGTATCAAGATACCTTCAAAAAAAAATTTATAATTACACAGAGTGAAATTCACTAAGTTAACACAGAGATTCACTAAGTTTACCTTACAAGGTGAAGCTATAGAATAATATATATTGTATATTAATCTACACTAATATTATTATAAATACATGTGTGCACCACAAAAAAAGAAAAAAAAAGAAACACATAAAAGAAAAAACACAATAACAAAAAAGAAGTGGGTATGCCAAATAAAATCAAAAAATCTTTCCAAAATCACAGCTAATTTTAAATTTTTAAATTTAGAATTATGTGTCTTTTCCAGCCAAAGATGTAGGGAGCTGGAAGAAGACGAAAGGGAAGGTTTTGTGCTTAGCTGCTAGCACCACCAATTAACGTCCTGGAGCGTCTCGGACGATATTACAGGATGGTTTCGCCAGAGATAACCACCTATGCACACACACCAGACTGAGACTACCGCAGAGTAGACCCAGAGATTTGCCACTACGTTGGGAGCTAATTTGTAACTCAAAGATGTTAAGTGTTACTCACCAACTAGCGCGAGGTAGCTATGCAGAGAACTCTATCCCAGGGCGCCTTATTTCTGAGTTTCCAGTGTGTGTGCAAGGGTAGGCTAGGGCTCTAACGAAGACAGACAATAGGGTGTACACACATATATTTATTAAGTACACAGAGATACACAGAGACACACAGAGAGCTTATTCACTGGTAGTCACAAATATCATAGGTACACAGAAATATAGTCAGGGCTTAGATACTAATACTACTCAATAGACTACTGCCGCGTGTGCAGGTAAAACGGGTAAGCAGCTAACTACACTTATAATTGGGTGACAATTACTGGCCTTGAGTCAAGCTAAGAGCGATACAGCACGAGAATGCCACGTGGAGGCGGTTGGTTCCTCTCAAAGCCCCTCGCTCGTGCAGTCCACGTGTCTTTGGGTGTGGCTCTGCCAACCGTGGACGGGCCGCTTTTCCCCGTAGTAAAAAACCCTGTTATGACAAGTAAACGACAAATGAAATAACTGACATCGCGACCGACGAAATTCGAACCGCTTAGCAAACAAGAAATGACACTTACCGGTATCCCGGGTGTAAGTTGACACAGAGTCCAACTCCTTCCGAGGAGAATAAGTAAACTCAGACTAATTCCTTAACAGGTCCTCAGGTTGCAACTTACAACCTCCAAAGAAAAATTGAGGCGTGCCACTCAGAGTAATATCAATTTCCCTCGTCCTTAGCCGATCGTAAAAAGAGACTTGGAACTTTGTATCAGGGCTTTATCCTCTCTCTCACGTGGAATCGTCTCGAATTTCTTATGACATCCTGTCATTCTGACAGCAGAAATGTCACCACTGACAACCGATTAAAAAAAGATAACTCGATTAGGCTGCTTTCACATACTGAATACTGCATCTATAGAAAATAAATGCTACATATTACAAATATATGTAGGTACATATTTCAAAATACATATATAGTATGTCTATCACTCATCTTGATCCCATAGCACAAGCTTATATTAGCTTAATTTGGGCTAGATGATGTTGTGTTAGACTTTCCACAAATATTTATTTATTTATATAAAAAAAAAACTTACCGGCTAAAATAGTATTGCGTAAAGTTTCCGAAAATATTGGTATGTGAGACCGATATGGAGTGATCTAGCAAATCATAATTTTGAATATCTTGTAGGTAAATATATTCAGTAGCAATATTCATATCTCAGAAGATTTGCAAAATAAACACGTCGACAGATACCTAAAAACACTTAATTTTGTTTATCCTTTTTTTTTCATAAAACATTTATGAATAAATTTATACTCTATTTGTACACAATAGGAATTTAAAATGAGGATCGTACCTACATACGTGTACTTACATTGCTTTAATTAATACTAGTACCTCGCAAGAACCCAGGAAAAAACAAACAACCTGTGTGGAATCATGATTCATTATGTTTCAGCCAAAATCATCAAGATCCGTTCATGAATAACGCGTCAAAAATCTTCACTCTCCCCTATTTTCGACAAAAGCTCTCGATAAAAGTTGTATTTTAAATCAAAGAACACGTGTGCCAAGTTTGATGAACATCGGGAAATGCGTCCTGTAGACCTGAACAGACATACGTATACACAGACATACGGACGAAAGCAAAATCGTCCACACTGTCGAATTGGAGACTCTCGCTTGCACAATTAAGTTCATAAAGATGAGATTATTAAACCAAAAATGTTTTTTTTTTCTGATAATGCTAATGTAGATGGTGCGGTCTGGTTAATCTGGCAGGACAGAAATTGTAAACATAAGGAAAACATATTATGATAGAATTTACTAATGATGATGTAGGTCTACGATGTCGAGTCTCGTCACGTCGAGTCGCGGCTGATGCCATAACGCGTCATCGCCTGTACGTCGAGCGAGTCACCGCTACGTGTACTCGTACCTGAAAAAATTCATCATCCCGCCTCGTCGAATCAATGAAAAACTACCAAGTAAATTTTATTTGACAGTCGTGTGAAAAAGTGTAGCAAAGCAATTTAGCCATTGTTTCAAATAGTGGATTATTTGAAATAATGGGTAAATTGCTTTCCTTCATAGTAAATACAGGATGGTTAGATTAGGTTAGGTTAGTACCTATATGTAATTGTTATAAACAATGACCATTGACGCCAATTTAAAGAAAAGAACTGTGACAGTAACATTGTAGATACAGTTTGCTCACACATGAGATTATTGTAGCAAAAGTAAAATATGGCGCTCGGCTTCGGATTCGACGTAGCGGCAACTCGACGCAAAGGCGACTACGCGTTGCCGCACCGGCCCTCGGAACGATTCGACGTAGTGACGGGACTCGTCATAGTCACAGTATAAATATGTTGTTTAACCAGTATTGTAGCTCCCTACAAACGGACGAAGCGCAAGCTATACCTACGATTCTCGTTTTCGGCAGGCCTTTCAGCACGCAAGCAGCGTCCGCAGTCGCGATTGTGCCGAGTAGTTAAATAGTAACCACGCGTGTTTTATTTACTAAAAATATTTAATATGACAACTGGAGTCTATTGCGCTTGTTTTGGTTGCATGAATTCGTCAATAACGCACCCAGAGATAACGTTTTTTAGATTACCTGGAAACTCCGAAAGGTAAGACTATAAATTGATTTTACTTAATTACTAATTGGTACTATACTACTAGTTGACTAAAGTTAAACAAAGTGATTGACACGAGTGAACTAGGTAGTAACATGAAGTAGGTATGTTTGTGTTTAAAACTAGACTTGTGCTTGCTCAGTCAGTGAACGTTGCGATCCAATATAGTACAATATCCAAAAAAAAACTAGTTCAGAACTCTAGTACGTGTAGGTAGTACATTTAGTTCTGTTGTCAGTTCGTAGTTATTTAATTGAGAGCAATGATTTAGGTATGTTTCAAGAGTATTCATTTCTATGTGGATGACCGATGTTACAGTACACTTAGCACCGTATGACTTTGATTGTCAGCATTTTTGTTACCTTTGATTTTTATTACACGCATATAGACAAATTTGAACTTCCAAAATTGCCCGTGACTCGCTCAAGGCCGCGCGCTGTACACCTACCGCTCGGCGTACTTTCGAAAGTACAACTGGCAGAAGGAAAACCATCGCCTAATTTACTTTTAGGAGCATATTTTATTCTAATTAAAAACCCAATTTAATCAGTCATCTTTACAAAATTAAATTTTATTAATAAAAAAAAATAAAAAACTAACCTAACCTATTCCGTTATAAGATTGTAAAATTTGGAGTGCAAGTTAGTATTTTTGATAAGCAATTTGTAGTTTTGTTTAGCAAATCGTATATCCGGTGCACGAACCACATTTTTGGTTTAAATTCGATAAAAAAAGGTGATCTCGTTTTGTGTAACATTTTAGTTTTTTAAGTAGTACATGTTTAGTTAATCAATTGTTTTTTCTTTCACATTTCTGGTATGCATTTCGTTAATTAGTGGAGTTACCTAGTGTGCAAAAAAATTATATAGATGTGCATTTAAAAATATCCCATTTATAAGACCAATTTGTTAATAAATCACACATAACCATGGTTTTTAAATATAATCTAGCAATCAAAAGGTACATACATTTTTATTGAGAACTTATTACTCACAAAGGATTTTTTTGTTTAAATAAAAAAGGTACATATTTACTCGAAATGAAAGCCGGTTGTCAGTAAAACGACAATCCTTAATCCAAATTGAAGGCCTTATTGGCGGATTGAAAAATTTCAACTGCATTAGGCTCACTATCTATTACGCGATACGTAAAACTATAAGGTAAAATGTGGGCGTATACTATGCCTCTGCCTACACCTTCGGGGATAAAGGCGTGACTATCTGAATAATAAATAACATAAATAATAAATATAAATAAATATTCACGGACATTTCACACAACGCTATCTGATCCCAAAGTAAGCTAGGAATAACCTGCTTGTGTTATGGGTATCAGACCACGGATATTAATACTTATATACTTTTAAATACATACATATTATACATTTGAATGTATGTAAATACATATTTACAATCACAATATTAAATAGAAAGTCAAAGTAGGCACATATTATTAAAATGCCATAGGTGGGCAGCCCTATCGCATGCTTACGTACCGCGCGGCTGTAGGCATTTATTTCTAAAATCCGGCCGAGTCAAACTACAGTATACAGTGTCATAGTGGAACTACATCGTTATGTATGATCATTCAGAAGATTTTTTATACCACTAAAATATTTAAGATTTCAGACTATTCGAATAAATATTTGTAACGGGATCAAATAGGGTAATCCATCCGTGCGCGCACTCGGGACATCCAGGCGGCCTTATTATGCGGCCAGGGACATGAAGGCAACCGTGTGGTTTTGAGTTCGATATGTATAACATAACTAACTAACTAACTATCTTCAAGCCAAATCCCTTGCGGGGTAGGCAGAAAGAACCGAGCGCCACACGGCATGGTCCATACATACCTCACTTGCTTCAACATTGCTTGTATAACATCCTTGAGAATTTCCACACGTTAATTAAAGGAATATATTTTGCTATTCTAAAATATTTAAGGTAATGGGTTACTCATCGACTTCTCAACTTAATTCCACTCGTGGAACGGAACAATAATGGAACTCGTGCTAGACAAAAGTGCGACTAAGCTGTGGTGGGACTACTCGTATTAACATTATTTTAAATTTATCATATAACCGTTAGTTTTCTACATCATTAGGCCGGCAACCTGAGGGCCTTTGTCATTAGTTTTGTGGTCTTTGTGTGGTCCATAACTTAGTCGCTCAGTGTCTGGGTTTTTATCCTTCTAAGTTAATCACATTTTTAAAGGAAAAGTTTAAACCCTCCTATCCGTCATTTTATACTCTACAGGTAATTACAATGGTGACTAAGAGAAATCTGCGCGTATTAAAATTTTAAGTGTAAGCAACAAAGATGATTCATGTCTAAGCGAGCGATACGAAATGTGATGGCTATTTGTTTGATTCATTCACATTATATCTACGAATAATGTATTCTACATCGTTCGTAGCATTATATTTATGTTCAGTAAAATGTACTATACGAGGAATAAATACTTATGTGTATTCATCAGTTTAGCGAAAGATTCGTTCATCTGTACATAATATACTACCTACATACAAATAAATAAAATTGGAGTGTCTATTAAAATAACCGCTTTCTACTACATGCATATGAATGTATATACGGTACACATACCAAAATATATATTTAGATAGCTTATGTAATAAGGAGTAACTCAGGCTTTTATATATCTTTACTAATATTATGAAGAGGAAATATTTGTTTTTTTGTTTGTAACGAATAGACTCCGGAACTACTGAACCTATTTGAAAAATTCTTTCACTGGTGGAAAGCTACACTCTTTGCGGTGAACATAAGCTATATTTTATTCCCGTATTCCCACGGGAACGGGAACTACGCGGGTGAAACCGTGTGACGTCCGCTAGTAATATTATAAGGCGAAAGTTTGTGAGCTATAACGACTGAACGGATCTAGCTGAAATTTGGTAGATGGATAGATTATGGTCTGGAATAAGACATAGGCCACTTTTTATCCCGGGAATAAGATCTCACGGAATGCGGGAACGGGAATAAATATTACGCGGGCGAAGCTGCGGGCATCAGCTAGTATAACACTAAAAATAGTACTATTCTAGCATTATTTTATCTGTGATTCCTAGTAGGAAACTTTTTCATATTGACAGAGTAACGTTTCCTATTAAATATTTTCGAAGTGAATTTTCCTTAAATATAATCACTCATTTAGGACGTCCTCTGAACCCGAACGCTGGACAAATTATTGGCCAATAAGACTGAAGTTTTAAATAAGTTTTTTTAAGGTGGTAAGAATTTCTGCTGATTATTGTATAGGTATGTTTCTAGTAGCTGCTATATCACACAACAAAGAAAAATGAGGATATCAAGCAATATTTATTTTTTAACAGAATAACTGAAATTGTCATATAAAAGCAAAAACTGACTGATTGATGATCAGCCAAATCTGCTAGCCATAAAATTTTGCAATAACACTTAATAAGTGATGTAGCTGTACACTCAAAAATGAATTTTGATTTGTTTGTTTTATTCCTTTGCTTCAATCTATTTCAAGTTAAGCATAAAACATTTTAACAGAATTGATGGAAGACGTTCGTTTCGTACATATTTATTTTATTTTATTTCTCAACAAGTTAAAAATGCGTTTTTATTTTGTTTCTTTTTGTTTCGTTGCATTGATCTGAGGGTGACTTTCTTCAAAGTTGATATCAATCTATTTGATTTAACATAAATTACATTTTACATTGACACATAATTATTTTGCTATAACTATGCAGTTATTATACTTATATTTCATACTAGCGTACGTCAAGCGGTTTCACCCGCGTAGTTCTCGTTCCCGTGGGAATACGGTAATATAATATAGCCTATATTCCCCGCAAAGAGTGTAGCTTCCCAACAGTGAAAGAATTTTTCAAATCGGTCCAGTAGTTCCGGAGCCTATTCGTTACAAACAAACAAACAAAAATACCTACAAATCTTTCCTCTTCATAATATTAGTATAGAAAATTCTATTACATGCAGTATTGACTTCATATTTTGTTGTCAAAAAAATAAATAAAAACCGGCCAAGTGCGAGTTGGACTTGCCCATGAAGGGTTCCGTTGAAGCAAGTAACATAATAATAGAAGTTCTAATAGTTCGTTGTATCTTTGATTGATGTTTTAACACGTTCGCAGTGGTAGTGATTTTTGTAACCGAAAATTGCGGTTTATGACGTATTAAAAAAAAACTACCAGCTCTATCTCGGTCAAACCAATTTTCGTTGGTAGTTTTTATAGCAATGTACATCATTTATTTTTTTTAGATTTATCATTCTCTTAGTTTAGAAGTTAGAGGGGGGGGACACACATTGTTTCACTTTGGAAAGAGTCTCTTGCTCCAACTATTCACTTAAGAAAAAAATGATTTTTGGAACCTCAATAGCATTTTTAAAGACCTATCTATAGATACCCCACACGTATGGGCTTGATGAAAAAAAAAATTTTGAGTTTCAGTTCTGAGTATGGGGACCCCCAAAATTTACTGCTTTTTTTCTAGTTTTATACAAGAATCTTAATGCGGTTCACTGAATACATCTAGTTACCAAGTTTCAAAAGCATAGACCTTATAGTTTCGGAGAAAAGTGGCTGTGACACACGGACGGACAGACAGACGGACAGACAGACAGACAGACATGACGAATCTATAAGGGTTCCGTTTTTGCCATTTGGCTACGAAACCCTAAAAAGAGGAAATATGTAGATGGCTTGTCAGGAATATTGAACGCACACTTTAGGTAGAGTATAAATAAATAAAAATACTTAAATAAATATTTGTGGATATTCTCACACAACATCATCTAGCCCTAATTAAGCTTATATAAGCTTGTGCTATGTGATCTACAAGACTGATACTTATATATTTCTAAATACATAGTCGTACATATTATATTTAGAAAACACCCAAACTGCGAAACAAACATTTGTGAATCATACATATATTTGCACCGAAGCCCGGGAATCGAACCCAGGACCTCAAGCGCGGCAGGGGGGTGCACTACAACCGCGCCACCGAGGCAGTTGACAACTGCCTTCACGAGGTTAGGGATCCATCATCTTGAAGACATCTTGAAACTTTGTTGTTGGTGCAACACTTGTAAGAAACTTGCAAAAAAGATTGTAAAATAGTTTTATGATTACGATAGAATACTTTACCAATCACTCTAAGAATTATAGTATTTTTTTTTCTTTTAAAAAATTATGTTTGATATATTTATTTAAATGGTTTCTGTTTGCTCCACTTAACATTTAGTGTGTGCGTGTAACCTTTACGCGCGGTTGAAGTAAAACTTCTTTGCCATTGACGGCATCAAATGTTATATTAATATCATTCATTCGAATTTTGAATAGTAAGTTACTACGTTACTTCCGTCAGAAAGAAAATCTGAGTTACTCCCTCTAGTCGCGCCTAAAGAAGTTTCACTTCAAAAAGTTATATCGATCTAAAGAATCACAAATAAAATGCAGCGTATAAAGTCGCGGACAACAGCAAGTATATTGCAGCTATGTATGAGACGGGCTGAAGAAAACTTCTGGCACAGGTTGTGGTGCTCCAGCCGTTTTCGCTGGATAGTGCAAGTTCGCACACAGACTTAATGCACGAAAGTGAAGTGTTTCCTAACATAGTACTTAAGATTTTTATTTAGTAACAAAGTTGTAATAAATTATGTATAAATAGGTTAAGGTATATCTTTGTCATATATGCCAATAAAGATATTATTTATTTGCACCGTTAAAAGGTTTATAAGTGTCTTTTTCCTCGCCACTCATTGTCCTGGAGTTAAGTAACTTGTAAAGAAATATTGTCAAATTTCATGATCCTGTTTAAAATTGTAATAGAATATTTTGTAAAAAGGTACATGCATTTTACACTCTGCCGCTCTCTCCTATAAAGTTCAATTCTTTGACATTTTTTATTGGTATAGCGCGTTGCTCTGTGGGTCTCCGGTGGTATTATTTTTATAAAATAATTATATTATACAAGCGGACGTCACGCGGTTTCACCCGCGTAGTTCCCGTTCCCGTGGGAATGCGGGAATAAAATATAGCCCATGTTCTCCGCAAAGAGTGTCTTTCCAACAGTGAAAGATTTTTTCAAATTGGTCCAGTAGTTCCGGAGCCTATTCGATGCAAAAAAACAAACAATCAAATCTTTCCTCTTTATAATATTAGTAAACTCGTAGATAACATATCACCGGGAGAATATTACAAATATATCATTTATACCTTTTATGATTATGTTGAGCAGGAATACGAAAATCTGAATAATGCTTAATTAATAGAAAATACTGAAAAAGATATAAGTTTGCAACAATGATACTAATTTTAAGCTGATTCTTCTGTTTGTCACAACTGGTGAAGTACAAAGCGAGCCCCAGATTGTAAAGGAGTACATGATAATGTAGCAATGAGTTACTTCAATAGTAGGTATCGTGTGAATCTCCGAGTGTTCTGTAGTAATAACTTGGTAGTGGGTCATTGTTGGTTCGACATGTTCGTGACAGATACTTCACCTTGTAAATGTGGTGATGATATCCACGTTGAACCTTCATTACGTTCTGATTTTAATTTTAATTGAGTTATTACATAAGCTTTGTTTGCACGATTTTCAATTTTACTATTATGTGTTACATTGTAGCTGTGTCTTATGGGAATGTGATGTTAAGGGTTAAAACTTTAAAGTATTCGTAAAAACAAGCAGTCTTAAAAACATTACTCTCCGTCTTCGGCAGTTCGGGTAAAAAGTAAATACAAATTATTATGAATTATGGTAAACGTAGATATCGTTTGTCTTATTTTACCATTTCTATACTTGATAAATGTGAGCATTCGCTCTCTTTTATAAGGTTAATGACATAATGTAATAAATACATATAATAAACACACAAATGAAAAAATACAGATACAAAGGCTGAAATAGATTTGCTTAAGTATAAAACATACACTATTCATTTTTTATTCTCTTATTATATTTGCAAATTCAGACATAATTATGAATTTTAATTATTGCCTTGGTTGACCCTCGTTAATGTTTAGTGGTTTTAAAATTGTCATCAGTGCGTACTAAAATATGTCATTTATAGTGGTTAGTTCTTTTTACAAATGATAACACTGAATTGACTTGAATACTGCTCTCACGGGACGACTTCGCGAGGTACTTGCTTGATGCGCTGGACTCTATGCAGCGGCGAGCTATTTATATTTCGCTTTATCAACTGACGGAAAGCCTGGAGCTGTTGGCGCTTTGAAGAACTATTGCGTCTTCGGCTGCATTCTACCGTATCTATCACTGTAAGTGTTCTAAAGAACTCTTCAACCTAATCCCACCTTCCCCTTTCCGATCCCGAACAACGCGTGCTAGACAGAGGTGCCACTCTCACACAGTGGAGAGAATCTTAGCTAGAACTAAACGATTCAAAAGATCGTTTCTCTTTCGAACAATAAAAATCTGGAACGACCTGCCAGCCCACATGCTTTCCTCTTCTACAATTCTGGGTTCTTCAAGCGGAGCGTGAAGAGGCACATCATAGGGCCGTCAACTTGAGGGTCGCTTTCTATAGTCTTACAGACTGGTAACGTGGCCCCCAATCGCTCAGGCGGCATCATCATTTTGGCGAGCTAAATATTAAAAAAAAACACTATTGAAAAGGGATAAATAGTAAAAATAAAACCATTATCATAATTTTATAAATAAACCCGGTACATTCGGTTTTTCACATGGGATTATAGCAACACCATGGGGTATATAACGGTAGAATTGCTTTTTGAATCATAGACGGATTTCATTTATTTTCTTTTGTTAAATAGGGTTTACTTCTGCGGTGGTTCTCTAACTATCACGGTTCCTGAGATACAGACTCGTGATGGACAGACAGACCGACTGATAGCGAAGTCTCATGAATATTATAGGGTCCCGTTTATAAGAAGAATGTGGCGAGCTGAATGTAGGTACGCCTCCTCGACTAGACCGCTAATCAAGAGAGTGCAGTAAATTTTAAAATCTGACTTACAAAGACAAGCCTAATAGATACATATTCCGGCATCGCACGAGCCACAAAAAGCTAGTAAAGTACTCGTAGCATTGTTTGGATATAAATATGTAATTTGGGCAAAGCGATTAATGCGGCCATTTTGTATAACTACCGAGCATTATGCATACATAACAAATAGGTATAATATATGTTATATAAATATATTATTTCAATGAATGCTACAAAACATAAACATAACTACATGTGCCATAGAATTGTGTCATGTCGAGCTGTCCACATCTGCAGCATTATTTTAATTCTTTACAAATTAATTCCTAAATGTATGTCTGAAATTCACACACGTTATTGCATTTATGGCTCACACAAAAATAAGTTTTGTTTACAATTTTTGTACTACTTAGGTACTCAAAACTCTCATAATACTTTTAACAGTTTCGTCATTGAATTCGATGAAAATAAAACTTGTCTGTATACCTACTACTTAAAACTGTCATAATTGTTTTAGCAATTAAACTTATAAAATAAGTGGTATACCTAACGCTCTAGAATACATCATACATCCTCAAAAATATAAAAATATTTTGAAGTTTACCTAACATTAAAACACATGTTTTTTGTAACGTGATGTAGGTACCAATCTACCCTTAAAATGAAAAATTGGGATAGTTCCTATCCTAATTTTCAAATCGACCCTAGTGGCTTTCATTCCTTTGTCAACCTATATACTCGTATTGACAAAGAACAATAAATGGGTTGCAGAAGGATTCGATACGTGTCGCATCGCACGGAAAGCCTAGATATCCATTTGGCACTTTCGTTGATATTTTATTTATTCTCTCAAGGAACAGTTGGCCTTAAAGAACGGTTTTCACAAAGATCAAATAATAAAATTTATTGGTCAATTCCAGTAGATAGTGACTACTTATTGGCATGATAATGAAACTACAAAAAATACGATGGTCTAAAAACACCTATTACTAAGAAAATTTTAATACCACTATGACATCGGTGCACAGTGTCCGTTGCGTGCAAGCAAGGTTATAATCGAGATTTCTCAATGGAATTCTCCTCTCGACAAGTACTTGCATTCATTCACATATTTGTTAGGAAAAAAAATACTGTAAAACAATAATACTAGAGAGTATTTATGTTGTTGTTTACATTAAATTGTTATGTAATCGGGCTCTTTTAGCATAACGGTTCTATAATTTAGTTGTTGACCGCATAAACACTTACCAAAAAAATCCACAGTCTTTTGCGAAAAATAGTATCGCCACAAGGGAAAAAAACCGACCAAGTGCGAATCAGACTCGCGCATGGAGGGTTCCGTATCAAAAAACGTAAAAATAATTATGTTAATTGCTTGGGGCCCCTTAGTCCCCCCTTTTTTCTTATTGTAGTATTTTTGTTATATCGGCAACAGAAATCTGTAAAAATTTCAGCTCTCTAGCTATCACAGACAGACAGACGGACAGCAAGGTCTCATGAGTAGGGTCCTGTTTTTGCCCTTTAGGTACGAAACCCAAAAATAGTATTTAGCAAACCATGGTGTTTAATTACATATATAGACCACGTATGACGGGGAAAAATAGTATCCCCACTTTCCTTGGCAAATTACAGCTTTCTAGTAGGTATAACGAGTCACTGAGCAGGACTAAGACTGCGGACACACATAATACATACATATGGTCACCCTGTTGTCTCCGAAGGGGTAGGCAGAAGGATATCATATCACCATATTTCACCTTTAAACTTGTCCCATGTAATAGGTGGTGACTGGTGAGCCGTATGTGGATAAGGACAGGCGTAGTTTGTGATTGCCCACTGTGGAAAATTTTCAAGCCACCTATCTTCATTCAACTTTTCTTAACGACTGCCATTTTACTGGCAACCGGGACCAACGTGCATTTTCAAGCACGGAAACGCTCGCAAATAAATGTCACAAAGTGGTTACGTGGTGGTCACTTGTCCAAGGACCGACCATAGTAAATGTTGCTTACTGCACTGATCGTTTAAAGAACACTGAACACTGTGTCTGCGGGCCCAAAAGCGCTTCATAGACATTGCTAAAATATAAGGTAGTGATATTTACTACTAATAGGTAAACAGCATAAGTACTTAGTTTAATAAACACCCATTAGGAAATGTTTTGCAACTTCCAAAGTTCAAAAATGATGTAAATCGTGTTATCTTGTGGCATCATATGAACAATTCTACCGCCTCAAGTATTCACTGATAAGTACCTGGTCAGCCAGCAAGCAAATTGCGGTTCAAAGTTATTATAAATGTTTTGGCCGTCGTCATCAAAATCAAGTTTGTAGATAAACTAACGGACGTCACGCTGTTTTTCCAACGTAGCTCCCGCTTCCGTGGGAATACGGGAATATAATATAGTCTATTTCAACCGGGGAACGTGAAGCTTCCTAACACTGAAAGAATTTTTCAAATCGGTTCATTACTTTACGGGCATAAAAACAAACAAACAATCAAATCATTCCTCCTTTTCTTTTATTAAGCTCGCCAATTGACGTCGCCACTGATTGAAAGCCATGACACATCTAGCGATTGGGGGCCACTCTCACAGTCCGTAAGACTTCTGACAGTGGTCTTCAAGTTGGCGGCCCTGTGTAGTGCCTCTTCACGCTCCGTTAGAAGAACCCGGGGTTGTAAGATGAGGGAACCAAGTTTCCTCTTTATAATATTATTATAATAGATATTTCAATTTACAAGTTGCATTTATTACAAGTGCAACTTGTAATAAAGAACACAATATGAACTAAGTCCCTTCAGCTTAAGTGACTTCCCCTTAATAGAGACATTAAGAAAAGTGTTAATGGACACATTCTTACAATTTACTCTATATTAACAGTTTAGGTTAAATGTTAATTACTTATTAGTCTTATGGCTAGATTGTAATTTATATGATATGCTATTATTGTAGCACGTCATTACATAAAAAAAAGATATTTCAATAGATGGCGCACGCGGCTCGACGCATGTGTAATTTTGCTAGCGTTTTTTGTTGTGAAGAAGCCTGTGTTATTCCACACTATTATCTATCCCTGTGTCAAATTTCAGCCAGATCAGATCAGCCATTAGATCATGAAAGTGACATTCGCATCCTCACAAACTCACATTAATAAGTAGGTATTGAGTTTCTATTCATCTTCATTTCTAACTATCACCGTAAGACGAAGATGCAAGTTTGAAATGCAATCAAGCTATTTTTTCCACATAAAGTCCGACTAGATGATGGCAATGAATACTTACTGCAATACAATTTGACAGCTACTCCAATAATACATTATTGCATTGATGGTTTCTACTCGTATTATGAAGGTTTCAATCATTTTGATAGTCTTTGTACTCGTAGTAGGTAAGTATACCTAAAGATATGAAAAAAAAGGAAATACTGAAAAATATTCTAAGTATTTATAAGTGCAATAATTATAATAAACTAGCTGACCCGACAGACGTTGTCCTGCCTTAACTATGAAAAATCGGTATTCCGAGTTCTGATTACCCGGTCCCCTGTTCCCGTTCCCGATTTCCTGTTCCCGGCTTCGAGTTCAGAGTCCCGGTTCCTGGTTTTCGAGTGCCGGATTCCAGTTCCAGGTCAGTCTTTCTGTTCCCGGTTCTCATTTCGGAGTTTCCAGTTCTAAGACCCAATCCAAAATCGCAATAGAAACTATTTCTTTTAACAGTTCAAGCGGGTTACAGTTATTTAAGAATTTTCCACCCATTTTTTTAAACCTTCTCCTGACAAAAACAAACACAAAAAAAGAATTAGCGAAATCGGTTCAGCCGTTCTGAAGTTATGCACGCACCTACATACATTTCGCAGATTCATTTTTAGATAAATTTTAATGTTTTCATTTTTAAACGTTACTAGCTGACCCGCGCAACTTCGTATGCGTCATATAAGAAAGTAAATCACCCGTTCCCGTCTCATTTACTCCCGTCAGAATAATTTCGTTAACGATAGATGTTTCCCGTCGCATTATTGTAGAAATTGCGCATATTCATGCATAGGACGTGGACTACCGGTGTACGTCGCCAGCAGAATAGTGAATCGACCAAAAAAAAAGCGAGGTCAAACGGGATAAAAAGTATCCTATGTCCGTCTCCTGGTTCTAAGCTAGGTACCTCCCCATCAATTTTCAGCCAAATCGGTGCGGCCGTTCTGGAGTTATAAATGTTGTAACAAATCCGTCTTTGTTTTATATATTACGATTCAGCATTTTGATGATATTTGCAGCACGCATTCTGTAAATTCTATGTTACAATTAAAAAATCACAATTATTGTCCAAAGCGGTAAGGTTAGATTTGAAATAATATTGTATGGTGGTAAAGTATTCTCTAATTTTCTAATTTTCAGCGCATTTTTTAAAAATTTTTCTCTTAAAAAATCCCTCTCCTAACAATAACAAACACAACAACAAAAAGAATTAGCGAAATCGGTCCAGCCGTTCACGCGTGATGCCGTGACCAAGGATATAGGGATATATTTTTATAAATATAGATTACACGTAGGTACTCGGTCTCCGCCTTCGGCGTGGACTTGAATTGTTTTATAATAGAATCATTAAGTTTTTTTAAGATTAAGCAAACACGGCAGTTTTGAATTACCCTCACATTCAAAGGAACCGTTGAGCTCTAGGTTGAGTGGACGACTCGGTGGCAACTTGCTGTTCATAATGCCTGCCTAATGTTGTGTCGGACTTATAATGGTATATATCTCTATACTCGTATTATTGGAGAATCACGCAAAACGAGTATTCATTCGTTGAACACGCGAGATTCAGTTGTCGAATGCGCGAGGTCTACTGGTTTACGACGAATGGAACTTTGAAAATGGAATGGAAATTAAAATGGACGCAGAGCAATGAGGAGGGACTGGTAGGATGCCGCTGCCGGCTGGGTCTAATGAGCTAAGACCTTTAATTTCATTAATCTGCGATACATTAAGTGAGCTGGTGGATAAATATAGATATTGTTTCAAAACTAATACTTCCCTTTTTACGAATACCATAGATAGAGCGTCTACCACAGACGTATGCGTCTACTCATATAAATGTTTACAATTTTAAATTATATTGTCTAATGAAATGAAACACCATGTAGTACCTACATTGTTTTGCAACAAGCTACATCACAAAATAAATATCAGTACAAGCCATACAAGATAAATAAAACAATACTTAAATATTTAAAAACTAGGATGTTTTTATATCAGAAACCTGATTAATAGAGATGACTGCCTACAATTGTCTATATTATTAAATTTATATCAAACGAAATTATTGTAATAATTACATCATGTTTTTTCACGCGCAGTTCTTTTATAATTTGATCGACGGAATTACCCAACGCAAAACCATAAGACATTCACTACCGGGCTCAACTATTGGGTTAATACAGCTAAAAACTGCATTAGATGACTAAAGTTACTTTCAAATTCATAAGAATCCTGTCCAGTGTTGTTATTGGAACCGGTCTCAATTTAGCTTAAAGTCTCTGATGAATTGAAACTCCCGCAAACGCTATGGAGCGCGTGATCTGCGGCTGGGTCTAATTTTAACTGTTTACGGCATCTGTTCAACTGTATCCTATGAAGTCCACTGCTAGAGAGCCATAATCTATGAGCACTTGTGCTACGAAAGGACAGAGTAGGAGACTTCATCAGGCAGCGTCTAACAGTGACAGCACTCTAACGAACACACACGCCATGGCTTTATCTCGGAATTGCTCCTCGGTGATTATAGCCGAGGTAACATAATGTGGGATCAGCTGTTACTACGCTTATCCTCAGGGCAACGTATTTGTGTCTCCGTGAGGAAGATCACAGTCTCCTTAGCCGGCTGGTGGACCCATTTACTGGTCCTTCGTCACAATACTACACCGTCACATAGGTATTTATGTAAATGACCTACCACAAGCAATAAAGAATCAATGTACCTAGGGGTCGTCCATTAATCGCGTGAGGTTTTTTTGGGCATTTTTTGAACCCCCCCTCCCCCTTGGTGATATTTGGTGAGGTTTCAGATTACCCCTCCCCCCCTGGGCCGAATCACGTGTATTTTTAGTAACTAAAAAGTTTTTTTTAAAAATTTATTCATAGAAGTCTCTATTGTTATAATCTATCCATACTTCTATACGAATACTAGCTAATCCGCGCAACTTCGTTTGCGTCACATAATAGAGACAGATATGGTATTAATATTTTAATATATTTCCCGTTGCATTTACTCCCGTCGTGTTGCTATATAATATTTATTATTTTGGAGCTAATAAAGAAGGTGTCAGTTTGTCAAGCTTAAAATCTTACGTTAGTTTGATCGCAGTTGGCTAATTAGAAGGGAAGTTATTAACAAAAGTACAAAAATAAAGGTTGAATTTCCATGCGATCATTATGCTTTTGGTCACGACCATCGATATCCACGTGGACTGAGCTGCGTTTTTTTTTTTGTTACGGGGGGAATGCGGTTTGGCACCATTATCCTAGCTGCGGGGGCAGCCGGGATGGTGTGTGGAGGAGGTCCCGAAAAGGGACCGCCCTACCCACTAAACGCCGCAGTGTCCCCCCTCATCCTACAGCCGGCATGGATATCCAAAGATTGTTCACGTCGGCCCGGCCCGGCCGGGGGCTCCAAACACTTTCGGGGTTCTGGCCCGCAGCGCACCGCTCTCGAGCGCTTCTCTGGAAGCAGAGAGGGTAGTGAACGGTGAGCGGGTGGGCTCTGAAGGCACCTCCGGAACAAGGAGAGGGGCCTTCCCCCAAATGATCATCGGTGGACGGGGTCATAGCTGCGTGCATCGGCTAGTCTATTATTTAACTTGTAATAAAGCTATAGAGTCGAAAATCTGTCCAATATATTTGGTAATTATTTTCCAAGATTTTTTTTTACTGGACGTTCTATCTATAAAAAAAAATTTTTATGTAACTTCCATTACATTCGATACTGAAGCTAAAATAGTTTTTTTTGTATGTCTTTCTGTATCATGCCAAAAGTATAGATAGCACCATTTTAAATAATACTGACATAATTTGAGATTATTATTGATCGGATTGAAGCCGATATTCTGCGCAGTTCCTTTCGGAGACACGATGAAAAACAAAATGATTTTTGTGTTGTATGATCAACGCATAGGTATTCCGATTTCAATTAATTTCTGATGTAAGAAAGGAATTAAGTGCTTTATGAATTATTCCTTACAAGTTTTAATATATTGTAGGTTTTGTTGTTCAGAAATTACAGTGATCTCAAATTCAGGGTTGTAAAGTTGCTGTTCAAAATGAATACACGTGATATCTCACTACACCCCCCACCCCCCCCTGGTGATGTTTCGTGATTTTTGTCAGACCCCCTCCCCCCCCTTTCGAGCCTCACGTGATTAATGGACGACCCCCTACTATGTTTGCAGATGATACCACAATAAAAATGTGTTTTTTTTTTATTTACTACTTAGGTGGCAGACAAGCTTACGGCCCACCGGAAGGTTGGTAACCGTAGCCTATAGACGTTTGCAACACCAGAGGCGCTACACACGCGCTGCCGACCCGGGCGCAGGTTGTGACGACCCACAGTTGAAATTTTTCAAGCCGCCCGTAAGGCCTTCAACTTTGCTTAACGACTGTCATTTTACTGACAACCGGGACCAACGGCTTATCGTGCCTTCCGAAGCACGGAAACGCTCGTAAATAAATGTCACAAAGTGGTCCACGTGGTGGTCACCCATCCATATTCGGCCATAGTAAATGTTGCTTACTGCAGTGATCGTTTACAGAACACTGAGTCCGCGGGGCCACGAGAGCTTCAAAACAAAGATCAAATTGGTGCCATTAAAATAATACCTACCTAAACCTATGGGTTTACTTCGCGCCGACTTCAAATAAGATATTGAATAAAATCAAAATACATATTCCTTTGTGCTAAGTAAATTTTACTTTTCAGGTTTTGTTTGAAGTCGGTTTTATTTCCTACTCCGCCGACACCTTGTGCAGACATGCAACTCCGTATCATAAGAGACGCCGGAAACTTCACTTTACGTTTAGTCCTAGCTAAAAATTTATATTAGGTCGAGCAAAAAGTTTTTATGCAGTTTTGAACCAGGCACATTCATTATTTTATTCAATGGTCTTATTTTAACTACCTACTTAAGTCCTGGGACATCCTTCCGAGGGCTTACCCGGGGCTCCCAACCATTATATAGGCTGTTGGGCGTAACGTGAGGTTTTTAGTCGGTAGGATTCCGGCATAACATCCATGAGGATTTTCACTCACGTTATACAAAAAAAAATTACCTTCTTAACAGAACAGTTGAAGGGAATAGTTTACGAAAGTCAGGTGTAAAGCATAGTCTTATTAACCACAGGACTAATGGGAAAAAAATTACCAGTTCTGTTAACAGAACTACTCAACAGAACAGGTGGGAGTAGACGAAACAATCGAATACTAAGAAAACTTGATTTTATTGGTTTACTTACTTGGATTTAATTCTTGAAACTGTGATTGTTCTCTTTGGTTTTGCAACAAACATTACTTATTCTTAACATTAAGGTGAGGTTCTATCAATAATCTATGGATACTTCACCTAAAGTCGCCGCCCAAACTGTGGCACTTATCCAGGCCGGACACAGCCAAAGAAATGTAAGTGCTCAACTTAATTTAAGTCGATCTGCGGTCCAAAATGTTTATCGGTGGTACCTAGAGACTGGCGGCTTTGTTCGTTGCCAAGGAAGGCCACGATCTTGGGTCACAACTGAAAGGCAGGATCAATTCATCGTGACGACCAGCTTGAGAAATCGTCACCTTACCTCCATTGAGATACAAAACCAACTTCGCGGCTTCCACGGAGTATCTGTGAGCACTCGAACTGTTCGGAGAAGGTTAAAAGAACGCGATATGGTACTACACAAGCCAGCTAATGGCCTCAAACTAACGCGAGCCCACCGAACATCGCGTCTTCATTTCGTGCGCACTCATTTAAATTGGACTCAGCAGCATTGGAGCCGTGTACTCTTTTCTGATGAGTCTAAAATTGCGTTACAGGCAATGATGGGAGGAAGAAGGTCAACCGACGTAAGGGAGAGCGTTTTCCACAATGCTGCTTTGAAGAGAGGGTTGCTTATGGCGGTGGCTCATGGACAGTCTGGGGCGGTAAATCCGCGACCGCAAAACTCAACTTGAGGTTATTACGGGACCACGTCTGCCAACCGTAAATGCTGAAAGTTACATTCGTGAGTGCTTAGACCCTCACGTGATGCCATATGTGGACCATGTGGGCCCAAATTTCCTTTTTATGCATGATAATGCAAGAGCCCATAATATATATTCGGGATGTGAACATGACAGTTATGGACTGGCCAGCCAAAAGCGCAGACATGAAACCCGATTGAGCACATGTGGGACGAGCTAAAAAGACGTGTTTGGGCTCGTCAGCTAGTTGCCCAGACGATGCAGAAGTTGAAAACTGCTATAGAAGAGGAATGGGAGATGCTCCCTCAAAATTTCATAGAGCGGTTGATAAACTCTATAGATGTGTCCAGAAGTGTATTTTGCGTGAGTGACAATGGTAGACGAACACATTTTCGTTGTGTGTATGTGTTTTTTGATTTTTTGATTTTTTTTATGTTATGTAAAGTCATGAAAGAATTTCACTTACGTTAAAATAAACTTTAAATATTTCTCAAATTGTGGTTTATTTCTTATTAAACGTTCTTCATTATTTACTAATATTTACTTTCTATATTTTATACTTTGCCCTACTTTCTTTACTAGACGAAGTATTTTGCATCGGGGCTCGTAATTGAGAAGAGAAGAGAAGAGAGCAGAGAGTAGAGATTACATAGTATTACTTAAACTGCAATAATATATACCTATTATTAACTTTACAATAATATCTTTAATTCCATCTTATTCTTTTTACAACTTTATAAGATAAGTTCAGTTACTAAATATCGGAAGCAATTTTCCTCGCAAGCTCCTAATGTCACCTTCAGTCGCAAACACCAGTTCGCTAGGGGAAAGATTTATATACAACTAGCTGACTCATGCAACTTTGTTTACGTTACAGTTCGACTTTTTTTATAAAGGTACCACTAAGGTGGTAGTCAAGCTTACGGCCCATCGTGACATCTATGAACGTTTGCAACACCGGAGGCGCTACACTCGAGTGGACGACCATGCAAGAACCTTCAAAGACCCCTTTTAAAGAATCCCTTACTGTAGACGTTTGGTAAAACCGAGGCTGGGAGATCTTTCCACAATAAATTTAAGCGTTCGCATAAGAATGCTTGCTCTTTCTGTACTATGATATATTGTATTATACCATATTATACAGTTTGATGGCCATCTGTTCTTCTACAGATGTGGTCAGTCCGTTTCAATTACTCTCGTTTACTGGCGGAACATTGATTTGTGTTATGGCGTAAATTGAGAGAGGCCTAGTGGACTGCCATAGACTGATTTGATTGACATAAGCATGTACATATAATTTTTTATGATTACCTCGTAAATAGGTAGCTATCTCGTATTAAAAGCTTTTAATAATGGCAATATCAGGCAACTCTGGAGACTCCATCAGATTCCTTTTCGATAACTTTTCATTGGCCTGTATTCAAACATAATGAAACCAAATTTTGAAATTTTAAAAACAATTAAACATTAGTTGTAATAATAAAACTAGCTACATTTTAGTGGTTAATGAGGCTTACAAAAACTAAAATGTAAAATAATGTATTCGATGTCTCGAACAAAGGTTATTAAAGATGAGACAAGAAGCTCACAAAGCATTATATTACCAAATAGGTCAGTTTTGTTGTTATTGTTTGAGTGCAGACGTGCAAATTGTCTGACATTTTTAACTTACCCACGCTTTCGGCTGTAGAGTAAACTTCCTGGGTTATTGACATACATCCAAGGTACAGTGTATTTACATGTATGTGTGTCAGCATCAAGGCATCTAAAATTACATATTATATTTATTTTTTTAATTAGTATAGTGAAGCTGTACCTATACTGTATTCGATTTCGTATATCAAGTCACTCGGTTGAAATTAACAGTGTCAAAAAGACCATACTAAAACCTACATAAATACTAAAGGCTGCCTTTTCGAGGGCATACCACATAAAGTGTACCTACATTATATTATTTAAATGTTTACGAATTTATTTTATATGTGAAATGTGCTTGAATAAAAAATTTCTTTCTTTCTTTCTTTCTTTCTTTCTCTACATTTCCTTCAAAATTGATCAAAGCGTGCCTACCCTGCTCATAGATGTTCGTAGGCACATGCGCTTTTGTTTGTGCGTTTATTTGAACATAACTTATTTATTGTCTGTTTATTATAATAATACTTCCGTGAGGCAGGAAACATCATGTGGTACCAGTAAAGGTCATGGCTCTGTTCATCTCAGTCCGCAGATCATTTGAATATCGGAGTTTCTCTACTCCACAGACCTAAGTTACAATGTTCTATTATGTCGTATTTGAGTCAGAATCAAAGCCGAAAAGTGATAACTGAGGCTCAAATTAATCATTTCCATAATATTTAAGTCAAGTATTAAATTGGTATTATCGGCAGTCATAAAGACAATGTGTTGCACACGAAGCATAATTGTGACTTTCTAACTTTCGGATTTGCTGTAACGTTATCTATGTTTATCTACACTACATGCACTCCAAATAAACATTATGTAAGCCAAAAAGAAAGACAAGGACAAGAAAATCATCAGAACATCAGCCACTATTAGATCCGAGCACGCTCTTTGAAACCCGGGGCTTTTTCAGTATAAATACCAGACGAAAAGTTCACGGTTTGCTTACAAACGCAAAAGATAGGTATTGTAACAGCGAGTGTGTTGAGCAACCACGAAGATTTCCACGGATCAGGCTGAAAGGAACAAAATTGGACTTTGGGGTTCACTGTATACCTCTCTATCTATGGAACTCTGCACTTTTTTTTTGTTTTCACCTCTCCCGCATAGCTCACTCATCGCGCCAAACGTATCTTTTATTTTAAAAAATATGTATTTTACATCAGGAAGATGTTGAAGGATGAAACTTATCTGGCACTGTTTTTTTTTTGTTCCTACATTGTTTTCATTTTTAAGGAAAAAAATACTACAATGCAGTTGAAGGCTAATATAACAGTTATAATAATATGACAACAATATATACAAAAATATTATGTGGAAAATGTTTTACATATGTATTTGCGTCAGCTGTATAGACAGACGGCCAAAGGTACTATTACGTGGTCCTATTATGTCCTATTACCTATTACGTGGGACATAAAACTATAAGGTGAAATGTGAGCGTATACATTGCCTCTGCCTACCCCTTCGGGGATAAAGGCGTGACCATATGTACCTATGTATGTATACACAGAATGTTTGGTATTAGGTACTCACTTCACAGTAAAGGTACCTATATAGGTACCTTTACTGTGAAGTGTCCGATAGAGTGGTTGATCACAGAAAACCGTAACATGACCATATGGCCATGTTATGGTTTTCTGTGATCAACCCCTCTATCGGACACTTCTTTGCGTTTTACATTTAGATTTCTGCGAGGAATATGCGAAATAGGTATTTGAATTTAGGTAATGACATCGCACTGCACCCAGTCAACTCCGTACAGTGTGATAAGGACAACTGTAGTTCAGAGCAATTTTACTTGGAGGAAATCGAGATTCATGTTCCCTTTATTTCTCCATGAAAACTGAAACCATTGAAATATAGTAGATTGTATAACAAGGGGGCAAAATCGTATTTTTACGGCGATGGCGCTACTTTGAATCACGAGCGAAGCGAAGGATTCTAGAATAGAATCCAGAGCACAGCGAGGGATTCTAACGTAGAATCCTGAGCGCAGTAAGGGATTCAAAGTACACCGCCCGAGGAAAAAAATAATTTGCCCTCGAGTAATATACTCTAATTGTCATTCCCCTTCTATGAGAAAAAATAAGTTTTGTGCGACGTAGTTACTTTCTATAGTTATTGTTCCAGGAGTTCATGGATTGTCACTTTCATAACTTGACGTGGAACTTATTATATTTGCAGAAGAGAAATAAATATGTTAACTGATTACAAGAACATTAATAATGACGAATACGAACAGATAAATGGCGCTCTTTATTTTTTGTTAGTTAGCTCAGGACACCGCGCTGTGCAGCCAACACTTACCTACCAGCCAGTAATTCATACAATTTGCGTTTGATTTCTATGAAATTTTCAAGTTCCAAATTCAAATCACTTTGCCGCCCGCTAAAAAGCTCTTAACAGAAAAGAGCTATTTTGCGCCCCGTTATCCTGGTGCAAAGTGATACTTTTCGAATAGAAGGAATGAAAAAATATTTACTCTGCACCTCTTTTTCGTCATTTTCTGAGACGGGCCTCTTAAGTAGATATAATTCGAGAGTGGATGGACCATTTTTGTGACCTGTGATTTGTGGATTTGCATCCAACCCCAAGCAGAATAAGTAATGAGAAAATTCTAATTTGAAGGTGATTTTTTGTCTGTATCTGTGGAATTTCTCATGGATGCTATTGCGGACTTCCACTGACAAAAACCACACGGTGCCCCTGGTGGGCTTTTGGAAAATAACCCTTTTTAACCCGTAGGTTTGGGTTTTATCTTTATCCCGCTTCTGGGTGGAGTTCGGGTGTAATCCCGCATTTTTGGGGAAGCGGGGGGTTCGAAGTCAATACTAATTTTGCCGGAACCAGTTATAAGTAAATATCATTATCAATCAAGCGGTCGGCAGTTCACTGAATAGTTAGTTATTCTATGACTGTAGCATAAACCACAAAACAGTATTTAACTTTAGATCATAAAAATTAATTCTTTAAGACCTTAAGAACTCTGGGTTTATTAAAAGGGATGTATTTAAATGCAACAGAAAAGAGCTATTTTGCGCCCCGTTATCGTGGTGCAAAGTGGTACTTTTCGAATAGAAGTAATGAAATAGTACATTGTATAACAAGGGGGCAAAATTGTATTTTTACTTTACGGCGAGGGCGCTACTTTGAATCACGAGTGAAGCGAAGGATTCTAGAATAGAATTCCGAGCATAGCGAGGGATTTAGAATACTGAGCGCAGTGAGGGATTCAAAGTTCACAGCCCGAGGGAAAAATAATTTGCCGTCGAGTAATATACTCTACTTTTCATTCCCTTTCTATGAGAAAAAATTACTTTTGTATGACGTAGTTACCTTCTATATTTATTGTTCCAGGAGTTCATGGATTGTCACTTTCATAACTTGACGTGGAACTTATTATATTTGCAGAAGAGAAATAAATATGTTAACTAATAACGAGAACATTAATAATGACGAACATGAACAGATTTAAATGGCGCTCTTTAGTTTTTTTTAGTTAGCTCAGGACACCGCGCTGTGCAGCCAACACTTAATACCAGCCAGTAATTCATACAATTTGCGTTCGATTTCTATGAAATTTTCAAGTTCCAAATTCAAATCACTTTGCCGCCCGCTAAAGAGCTCTTAACAGAAAAGAGCTATTTTGCGCCCCGGTATCGAGGTGCAAAGTGATACTTTTCGAATAGAAGGAATGAAAAATACTTTTCACGCCATTCGTAGTTTCGACGCCATTTTTTAGAAAAAGAGTATGTCCATACCTATTTTTAAACGTTAAACGCTTTTCGAATTTGTCCGTGAAGTACTCCTCTAATCATGGCGAAAAAAACTGGTCATTTTTCGCCATGTTTAAAGTATTTATTATTTGCCTTCTGTTTTCTAGTTATGCGTGTGTAAATGCAATGATAATATGCTATAAAGGACTTAATAAAAAGAATAAACAGTATTGGAAAAATAAATATCTAGTTATTTTCCATTAAAATCCCTTCATTTAAACAGTGCTACAGTGGGTATTTATTATACTTCCGTTGATAGAGTCACAATAAATCATTTAATTTAGCATCTAATAGGGAAATGATTGGCACAAAAATGGTTTAAGTTATCTGAAGATTTTGTAACACTATGGTGGTAGACCTGATAGAAACTTTCGGTTCGATTGGGCGAAAGTAGTCACATATTATGACGTTAGCAACATCACTGGTGCTACACTCACGCGGTCGATCCTGCAAATATCTTTTAAGACTACTTTTGAAGAACTACATTATCTAAGCGTGTGCGAAGCCAAGTGGAAGCAAAGTCAGAATGAACCCCCCGTGCTTTGCGATAAAAAATGGCCTGATAAAAGGCCGTGAGCATTATGCCAACGACTTTTTCTCAGACCATTTTTTCTCATCTAATTATTCAGAGCACAACCTATTGTAAACAACTTAGTTAGTCGCTCTTGTCGTAAAGGGGCTCAATACCGCCTGTAATATCTTTGATAATCCTCATAGCCCGCTTTCGTACGGAGCCAGATGAGGGACATATACAGGTGCACCAGACCAAAGGTAATAGCAGTACTCCATGTGCGTATAATGTGTGATAGCGACTTGGCCTGCGATTAGAAAAGCAGTGTTTGCTCCACAGCAAAGTGCCGCAGCGTACTGTTAGAGACTTGTCCTCTAAAGGACTACGGCACTGAACATCATCAGGTTACTCAACAGCAACATCAAGGATCCCTATAGTCTTGGAGATGGAGAAAGATGTGGTGCGGCACAGTAAATGGGGTTTTCTTAACTTCTTATGAATGCTTATAAGGTCAAGAAAAGTTTGTACAGTGGAGAAAAAAACAGTTTAACCGTTTTATTCCTATCAGACCAAATACAAAATTGTACGGTTGGGTATTAAAAATGGTTGATCCGAGTTGACCTTTTCAGTTGGTCGGAGTCGAAGTAGGGAACAAAAGCCCTGGGTGAGTTTTTGATGCTAGCAAAATTATTCATCCACTTGAAATTAATACTATCAAAATGGTATAAACTCAGGTAGGTACTTATAAAATAACTAAAGCACTGATTGTCTTTTTAAAAAAATGCAAAAATAATTGTCGAACCTAATGAGTAGCGTTTACAATATTTTATACTTCTTACTTCCATTCCGAACAAGGAAACGGTCCAATCCAAACGATCGACTGCTATATTTTAAACTATTTAGTATATATATTTTATACATATACCTCTACCTATAGTATGCCACTGTAGACCCTTTCCGGGCTAAGGGCGTGACGCGTGGCATCGCTAAAGCAGACAGACCAGTTAAATTCCGCAGTAGATTGAAAATATTATTGCCTGCTATTGTCAGACTTTTGTTTTTAAAATATTTTATAATGGCCTTTATGCTACCTCTGTGGTATAACATATCAAATTAGGACTATGAACTGGATGATTCTTTGATTAAATAATGTATCAGGGTATGTATTTAGAAATATACATGTGAAAGTAGTTTATAAGTCGTCTAGATCCCATAGCGCAAGCTTATATTAGCTTAGACGATGTTGTGTGAGAATGTTCCCAAAAATACTGAGCTATGATTCGTGGAATTGAAAAGAAACATACACCTTTCTAAACAAATAAAAAATTGCTATAGTTTTTTCCCAGAAATACTAGACGTTCTTAAAAACCTAGCGCGTCTTTATAAAATAAACAATATACCTGCTTTAATCCATTAAATAAGTTGTGAATTATCGTCACAAGTTTTATAAGATATTGTGGTGTAAATTAACTAACTTTGTGGTTAATATTGTTAGTTGCCATGCACTTCGCTAGCATAAAAATATTTTTATTGTTTATTTTTACCGAGGTCCCAACGTACCTACCTTCTACGTGCGTTACGTATGACATGGTATGGCAATACGTGACTGTTCTTTAAACCTGTGGAAATCCTCATGGATACCTATGAGTGAAACCACACGGTGCCCTAGAAGCCACCTACAGTCGAGAGTCCCGTCTACTCCCACCTGTTCTGTTATCAGAACTACTGGTAATTTTTACCCATTACTTCCATCCACAGGACAAATGATAACGCAAATCCCACCTGTTCTGCTCACAGAACTACAGGATTTTTTTTTCATTAGTTCTGTCCACAGAACAAATCTTAATTCAATTCCCACCTGTTCTGTTGAGTAGCAGAACTAATGGTAATTTTTTCCATTAGTTCTATTTACAGAACCAGTTGAAAAGTTCCACAGCTTTGCCAGGTAAGCGCTTTGAAGGATGTCACAAGGATCCTGGCAGATTTTAGCTACCACCGCTGCCTTATATACTGGTTCAAGTAGGGTAGACTGGGTACGGTTAAAACGGTGGACGGTTGAAACAACGCGAATATCTCGTAAACAGTGCGTGATGAGGTGAGGGGTCCAAGGGGAGTATGAAGCGGGTGACAAGCCAAAACACGAATTTTAGTATCACGTTGTTCTACGGGCGCTGTGCTTGGCTATAGGAGGCCCCATTGTGTTTTTTGACATCCAAGTAAGTATTTTTGTTCTTACATTTTTGCAAATATTTAGATGTTGTATAAAGTTAGAGTATTGAGAGTTTTCTTTCGTTTTAATTGAAGTCTGTAGAATATTGTAGTATCATTAGTTTTTAATTAAATGTGTAATAATTCTAACTGTGAAACTTTTTATACCAATCGGGGGGTTGGGGACAGTTGAAACATTATTTGTGGGTACGTTTGAAACATTTTATTTATTCAATTTTCTTGTTTTTCAGATGCCAAGGGTACGCCAAAGAAAGACTACGAAATGTCGGTCCGACTTATCAACATGCAAACAAGCATATGAAGATGTAAAAGCCGGATTTTGTTTTGTTTAGTTCGATTTTTGTTTGGTTGATAGTTAAAAAAATTACCAATATCACAAATTACCTATATTGCAAATATTACTGTCAAGAAAATCTTACTATAATTTCATTTAAGTTGTACTTGATGTAAAACTTTAAAGGCTGATAAAAATACTGTTATACTATGATTTTTAATTCGAGTCAGTAAAATGACATTTTCAGTGTTGCGGGATTTTTGTCACAAATAAATAGTGATGTGGTTGAATCGAGTTTTACAATTAAAAGTTAGTCGAGATTATATTTTTTAATTCAATATCAAAAAGTAATTAAATATTACATAAAACCACCTATACCGTATTTCAACTCATTCAAATAATGCAGTAAACAAACAATTTGGATCTCGATTGCTCCATAATTATTTCCCTACATTTAAATATAATCACTTTTCTAGGAACCATAGTTTGTTTTATACAAACATACACACCAATTTACCTTTAAAATAATTTCATGAAAAGTACTTTGATGACAAAAATTTAAAACTGTCATTTTTGCTTGTCCTTGAATTATTTTTTCATCCCATCTATTCGAAAAGCATCACTTTGCACCACGATAACAGGGCGCAAAATATAAATAATCTTTTCTGTTAAGAGCTTTTTAGCGGGCGGCAAAGTGATTTTAATTCGG
Source organism: Miltochrista miniata (assembly GCA_933228765.1). NCBI lineage: Eukaryota > Metazoa > Arthropoda > Insecta > Lepidoptera > Erebidae > Miltochrista > Miltochrista miniata. The sequence continues at coordinate 26,180,254 of OW121747.1, forward strand.
AACTTGGAACTGAATTTATAACATTCATAGAAATCGAACGCAAATAGTATAGGGGAAACTGGGGATACTTGATCCTATTTGACCATTTCCACACGGGTTAACCTTTCTACAATAACTTTTTTTTTTAATGGTTTGGCATCAAAAAATATACATAATGATTATGCCAAAAAGCGCGCGTATTTGCTTCACGATTAAACATCGCATGTAATTAGGCTGTATGGATGAATTGCCTTTACATTTCACTTGTGGGATTATAACAACAAAACAACTTGTATGAGACTGTACTTGGGGATCGTGCGAAGTATGGCCCCATACGGGGGCCCCGTATGGGCGGATACCCTGATGGTCAGCAATGTGTCTAGATAGCTGAGCCCGCAGAGGGCGATGGCCGTTAGGATTATAAGGGGATACCGCACGATCTCAGGTGAGGCGGCATGCCTCCTAGCTGGGACCCCTCCATGGGACCTGGAAGCAAAAGCCAAGGGTCTGCGTCTCGAGAAATCGAGGCCCTGCGGTCCCTGCTCCACCAGGAAAACGTGGAGATATGGAAGGTGCGACTTCAGCAACCAAAGGGGGGATTCGCCACAATCGCGGCCGTCAGACCGGTCATGGACGAGTGGCTGGAGAGGAGAGACGGTGCTCTCTCCTACCGGTTGTCACAGATACCGGCCACGGTAGTTTCGGTAAGTATCTGTGGCGAAGACATCGGGAATCCACAGCACTGCGAGGACCGCAGCGATGACACAGCGCTGCGGTCCTCGCAGTGTAGTGCACGGCAAGATTAAGTCTATTATAAAAAAAATCAGTCCAGTCAATTCAATTATTAAGTCAATTATTATAAAATAGCCTTAATCATTAATCTCTTTTATGATTAAGCCAACACGCCATTTTAGATTTACCATCACATTCAAAGAAACCTCTTAAATTAAAATTTTCAAAATATCTTCGATGTAATAAATTCTTAAAAGTGTTTACTTTACTTGTTGTGTGCGTTTACTTTTTTATTTATCAACCGATTGACATGAAATAAACACCAAATGTTAAGTACTGCAAACCTCAACACAATAAAGAAAACCGCATTGTAATCGGTTAAGCGGGTACTGACATTAGCGCCCACAAACGTACAGACAAACAGACATACAGACAAACAGACAAAAAATCTAAAAATCATTGTTTTGGGTTCTAATGCGTTCATAAAGCCCTCCTATGATATTATTTCTTATTTAGCTTCCAAGTACAGACAGCGACATGTTACAATTTTATTATATGTAGGTATAGGTATTGATATTGATAATACGAATTGTAAACTAGCTGACCCCGCAACTTCATTTACGTCACATAAGGTGTATGAAAGGAGAGGTATTTCTTCATCACTCTTCAAGCAGCGTGTGAAACTGCCCTGTTTGCTTAACCATAAAAGAGCTTAAAGATTAAGTCTATTTTAAAACAATTCAGTACCTTTTATGATTAAGCCAACACTCAACACTCCAGTTAAGATTTACACTCACATTCAAAGAAATTCCTACAATTAAAATTTTCAAAATATGTGATTCTTAAAAGTGTTATAACTTTTTTATCTATAAACTGATTGACATGAAATAAACGCTAAGTGTTAAGTGGAGCAAACCTCAACACAATAAAAAAGCCGCGTTGCAATCGGTTAAGCGGTTACTGAGATAAGCGTGCACAAACGTACAGACAAACAGATATACAGACATACAGACAAACAGACAAAAATTCAAAAAATCATTGTTTTGGGTTCTATTGAGTTCATAAAGCCCCCTTATAATATTTTATCTTATTTATCTTCCATGTACAGACAGCGACTTGTTACGATTTTATTATATGTATTGATTGATTGATGATATGTTATAGATAGATATTATATATTTACAATATAAAATTTAAAATACAATACAAAAACATCTTTACACCTAATAAAATAAAGAATGACTAAAATGTCTAAGTCTATTGATTGTCGAACATCACTATTGTAGCGGGTCACCCAATTTGGATCAGTGACAGTTGCACTTGTCATTTTACTGACTGAGATTAATAACACAGGCCTGCAAAATGAGGGTCATAACTTCCTCTCTGGAATTTGATAGCTGATTCTAGGGTATTTTGGTGCGCTGATTACGAATATGTACTTAGTTTTTCTGCATCACCTCCAGATTTTTCAAAAAAGGTACAGAAAGAAAATAGAAAAAAAGACCCAAGTTTTCTCATAAAAAATATATATTTAAAAAAGTTCATTACTTTTAACTTTAAAAACGACTAAAATATAATAACAACTTGTTACTAGTCTAAATTACATGAAAATTTTATTAGTTGAACCTGGTCCTTTTTTCCTGGAACCTTCGGTTGTGCTATTTTCGGTTAAAATTCCAGTTTGGATCGTCGCGCTTCAATAACCAACAATAGTCCGCCATCATGCTAGTATTCCATGTTCCTTGATACCAGACTTCAAGCTCTTTCAAATTTAGGTAAAACCTTTCGCCTTGTTCTTCGCCAACGGCTCCTAGATTTTCTGGGAAGTAATCAATGTGCGAATTTAGGAAATGAAGTTTTGTGCTCGTTTATATCCCTTTTATTATTAAAATTGTATCCAGTTATGTCACAACAACAACAGTAGCAATCTTTATCATGGTTGTTAGCCTCTCTTCGTAGCATAGGCGAAATGATTTTCAAGCTATTTTTCTGTCCTTTTGACCACTGGCGAAGTTCTAATAAACAAGTCGTACAAAGTTTATGAGGTGTCCAAGTTATATCTTTGGTTAATTAAAACGTCTCCATAATAACTTTTGTAAATATTTTTCACAAAGTCAGTAATGCTGTTTCGTTGTTTTATCACCATAAAATTCCCGCAAATATTACAAAAACAATTTGGAGAATTTAAACATCTTCGCGATGACATTTTAAAGTTCATGTTGCAAGATGCGCACTTCAACTGTTAATTTTCTAATAAGTGCGGGTACTTAATAAAAATAAGCCTTTTGGATTATCTTTATTACACCCTTTTTTAATAATATTTACAACAATTAGGTAATATTACTACTAGGTAATATTTTTTATTATTTTATTACTAAATTAAGTAAAAATTACCCGTTTTCAACATGGTTAATGCGGATTACTTTTACTTTTTATGTAGTAATCATCAAATTACTGATTTTTATTAATTTCTATGTCCCCTTACACGAATTAAATGCAATAAAAATTAAGCTGAAGTATTTTAATGACGTTTTATAAATTTCTAAAGGTAGACGCTCAGACATTTTGGAGCTAAATCTTAAATATTCAATATCAAAAAGTCCTGACGTGATGGATTTTTTTTATTATTTTTCTCGTAATCAGCACATCAGAAACTATAGAAAATATTACTCAGATTTCAAAGAGGAAAACCATTGCAGACCTGTGTAATCCGACTTTAGGTTATAAGTATCAACAAAGACTATACTATATAACTAAAAAAATATTTGTAATTTTCATCTGTGCCATTAAAATATTATTAGATGACTAGTTCTTTACTGTTTGTTTTTGTTATTTTTCTAATAAAACGTGATAACTTATAATATTTTGTATTATTTGCATGTGTTTCATTTGACCCCAAGCACTGTTTCAACCGACCCTGACATGGGGACGTTTAAAACAAATTACCGTTTTTTTTCCACACAATTTTACACAGAAAACTAATTTAAAGTGATTTCAAATAACATTGTCCATTAGAAGACAGATAAAAGGTCTTTTGTTTAATACATTTCTTTCATCGCTAACTTAACAAATTCCGATGCTATGCCCGATAAACGCAAAAATGTTTCTACCGTACCCAGTCTACCCTACTATCCAGCACCTCTGGGGGTTGGTTAAGGTTATCCCGCATATTCTTGCGGCGTGGGGCGTGCGTGAAACACTCTCATGTTATGTCTGCTCATACTAAGCAGCGTCCAGAGCTTTTAAAACGCCCTGATATGGTCATACAATACATAGGTATATTATGATTGTGAAATCATAATATACCTATGTATTGTGTATTGTGTGTCTTTCTTAATAAATAAATAATAATTTAAAAGAAGAAAGAATATACAAGAAATTTACTACAATATAAGCGATGGTTTCGTTCGGTGACAAGTTCAACCGCGTTTATTTATCATAAATCAATCATTATTCGTGTTTAGTATTTGTAAATAAACATTATGCAGTGAATCAAGGAAGTTTCGGCCACGTTATACCACTAACTCGCGTTACAACCCATACTTCTAGTTTATGCTCGTTATTTTGATATCTAAATAATGAATGCAAGTCTGCCTAATTTGTTAACATTTATGAATTACTATTTCACTTTCTTTTTTTATTCTACTTAGGTGGCAGACAAGCATATGACCCACTAGAAGGACTGGTGGTCAGTAGCTAATGGACGTTTGCAACACTGAAGGCACCACACTTGCGCTGCCGACACTGTAAAAACCTTCTAAGTTGCACACTTCTTGGTTAGAGGGTAGGTACCCCGCGATCTCTGTCGAGGTGGCATGTCTCGTAGCCGGGACCCCTCCATGGGACTTGGAAGCTTTCGTCGCTTTATCAGTAGTGCAAGGAGGCGCTGAAATGGGACCGCAGCCCTCAATCAAGCAATCACCACAGCCTATAGCAGTCCACTGCTGCACTTGGGCCTCTCTCAGTTCACACCACTTTACGCGGTCTTGTGCCTTTCGCATCCAGTCCCAGACTGCGACCTTAGTAGCTGCAGTAATCAATCAGAGCTCGTGAAAGCTCTGGTTGATTACTGAATCTCTGCTTGGTGGGGGGGGGGGGGGGGGGGTGGCGAAGTCTCACCTTATCGAATCGAAAATAGCTTAACGTGCTATACTGCAGGTAGGTTACCCTTTCGCTATTCGACAGTGGAGCTGTATAAGAGATGGGATGTTCTAACTGTCCGACAAAGCTTCATACTAACCCAAACCTCCACAATGATAAGGGCCGTAAAACCAAACTTTTTAATACAGAACTGTCTCGTCGCTTTTAGGGTACCGTACCCAAAGGGTAAAAACGGGACCCTAAAAGCAGGAGTTATGAATGTTTTTTTAAAAAAAACACAACTCAATACTTATTAATGTTTTTTGAAAAGAGATTTCTTGTCATTTAAATTAACGGCTATTTATGATAATAATTTCATTCAATTCTTCCTTGCGTTTCAACAATTTTATATTATTGAAACGCAAGGAATTATCACAATCATCAAACTTATTGTGCATACAAACTATGTATACACCTTGGATTCAATAAGTACTCAATATGACAATAAATATTAAAATAGTGTTAGTTATACTACTTGTGAAAAACCTGTAGTCTGAGAATGGCCTCCGCTCACACTCCTATATATTGCATACAATGTTCTACTTCCGGCCTCCTTATAACCAGGCGGAAGCGACATTGCACCATATTTTATTGTCCACCAGACTGATTTATTATCAGCAAATATTATACATCCAGTTTACACATGTCAATCGACTAGAACGCTTATCACAAAGCCTTATTATTACTATTTGAAAAAGCTGCTTTTCTAGCCTATTATTAGTATCATTGCAATATTGATCACCACTTTTTAAAGTTCTTGCTTAAGTCCTACAAATTCTAAGCAGTATCTTTGTAGCCCTTATTCGTTTGTCACTTGGGTCCAAAATGTATCCTCCGAGTAGAAAACTGCGACTCAAGGCTGGGCCGTCAGCATGTGCACAGGTGTTTCATTAACGTTTAGACAAAGCCTACACTTCCGTGTACCCCTGAGGTTGTGTATGTGTTTGTTTAAGCCTATGATGCCCAGTGAGTGCTCTGACCAAGGTGCGTAAGTCATTCCTGCTTATGATAGGCAGTAATGAGTTTATTTGAGTGATTCATTCCTGTACTATTCCTCCAGAGTTGCAGAGCCGTATAGGGGCTCTAGGTATCCAGGGTGAGCTTAGCTAGGCTTTTTAGTATGCTGCACATCGGGTGTGGATCTAAGCTTTTTTCTCGACTTCTGCTCTAGCAAGGCCATACTAACATTTTACTTTGTTGTTATAGCCTTTGCTACTTGGAAAGCCTTTGCCTATTGGATCTTGGAATTCTATTGTAACTAAGTATAATACCGGAGGTGAATTGACTTGGATCAAAATTTTCACAAGTAACTGGGAGTATTTTATTTATGCTAGAAAGCTATGTCGTTCGGCTCAGTCGGACTTAGTGAATGATTTCACCCTATCTCATACATTGAATTTTGAATTTGATGACCCGTGTGAATTTACAGGTAGTTACCGCTTGACCAAAATCTACTATTTTGGTCAAGCGGTAACTACTGTTTTTAAATAAATTATTTGTTCAATGTTGTCAACAAAATCTCATAATAATTTAGGAAGATGTGGTAAAAAATGCCATTAATTAATAGGTATACTAGTGGTTCGACTATCCGGATAAATTAATAATTATCGTCAATATGTAATGTTTCTATAATTATGACGGCATCTACTACCAATATAGTCACAAGATCGGCCACGGAAATTAATATAAAAAGTCCACCTTCTCTGCAGCAGGAATGACCTCAATCGTAGTGCTGTTCCTGTGTTCCAGCAGATGTCTGATAACCCATCCATGTATGTATGTAATTAGACTAATTAGGTATAGGTACTATAGAGCGCACACGTGCCGAAAAGCTTACGTAGTGCATCTTAACCAACCTACCCAAAGATGAGCAAAAGATTCCCAAATATATTCAAAAGGTGGTGGGTACAAAATAATGGTTATAATGATTCAGAACAATTACTTACGTATTCTGACGTGATTAATACAAATGAAAAAATTTGCGTATTAAAATGTATCTTATATACTTCTAGCAACTTCTTAGAACTAAGCAAACTACTTATCCTTAGAAGAATATCAAAACACGTAGAAATTTCACCATTTTAATTCATATCGTATAGCTTAAGTGTTAATATTCAAAATTATTAAAAAACTAGTTTCGAAACAAATACAAGCGTCGAAGAAAGGCAGAGAAATGTTGTTCGAAATATCGAGCTATCGTCGAACCATTTCAAAGCATTATTGTGCGGTGGTAGCCAAAGTCTGCCGGGAGCCCTGGGACATCCTTCCGAGGGCTTACCCGGGACTTCCGGCCATAGACTATTGTAAGGCATTGTGTGGTTTTAGTCGGTAGGAGTCCGGCATAGCATCCATGTAGGATTTCCACACATAAAAAAAAAAAAAAAAAAAAAAAAAAAAAAGCATTATTGTGGCATTTCAAATCATGATGGAAATCCACTGAAACGTGCCATTTTTATCGGGTTATACACTTCATCATTCTTTTTTAAACCGAATAATAACAGTATCGAATTTAATTCAAATAACGTGAAATATCACCAACGAACATTTTTATGTATTATATTCAAATAAGTAATAAAATTATCTCCGTAATAATGATGCTCTATGACTTCGTTATTGGTCGAATCTGGTCCTGGCCAAGCAGTTGAACGGCCAATCGACTACTCATAAATGAACACCGACTAGTCGGTTAGTAAGTTAAATATACACCCCACCCCATCACTAGATTTATAAAATTGTCATTCTTTTAAATAATCTTGAAATTACTTAAATTTATGTACATATTATTATAAAATTGTAATGTTTATACAACGGAGGTTGCATATTTTAATTTAAGAGCAACATTTGTTTATTTTCATAAATTATAGAACCCTGAACTTGAACTTGGGCAATCTTACTTAAGTTTGTATTAGAAGAGTAGGTACTTTAACGACTATCAAGACAGCTCTAAAGTACAGGTTTATAGAGTTCCTTACCCTAAGGGCAAAACGACGACAAACAGACGGTTAGCGGAGTCCGTAAAAGGGTTCTATTACACACTCCACTAACTGTTTTTCTGTCTGCCCCTTTGTTTTTCTCCTGGCTGAATTTTGAACCAAATTATGAACCCTGATAACTAGACAGTTGGAGTTTTTTCATAAATAGTGTATTCTGCTGCTGCTATAATAACAAATACGAAAAGCTGGAAAAAATATTGAAGGGCTCCCACACAACAAACGTGATCTTTTTGCGGTTTTATGGTACGGACTACCAGGTGCGAGTTGGACCAGGTCCTACTCGCACTTGGTTGGTTTTTACTTCCTTGTTGTTGCCTCAAATACTGTCTGACTAAAGGAAATCAGTCCTTACAGAAACAGTCTCATGACGGCAGCGTGACGTAAGAGATTCACGCACTCGGATGTGATCCCGCTTCTTAGGGGGCCTAAGAAGCGGGATCACATCCGAAACCCCCCGATGACGCGGTATAGCACCCGAACCACCCCCTAGGCGAGGCCGCAGTGGTAGCCGTAGGTCTGTTGGGAGTCCTGGGACATTCTCCTGAGGGCTTACCGTAGGCTGTTGGGCTTTACGTGAGGTTTTTTAGTCGGAAGGAGCCCAGCATAGCATCCATGAAGGATTTTCCTTCACGTTAAAAAAAAATACGTGATTGAGAAGAAGTAGCAATAAGAACATGGTTATTGTAACTTAATTTAGCATACATTTTTATTACGATTATATACTAAGAATATCATTGACTGCGGTTATACTCGCGTGTACCTGTGGTAAGTAACAAATTCGCCAGTGTCAAGATTTTTTAGGTCATAATACATTTTTGGCTAATACTAAAAGGAAAAAGAGACTAATTTATTAGTTCTGGTTCACATAAACTGTAACACATAACACATTTCACACAAATGAAGAATACTCTTCAATTTTTGCATGCTATAACAAACACACGTCTCTAGATGATTGTTAAAGAAAGGGATATTTTTAACTGCACATCTGTTTATTTTTTCTGCACACTAGGTAACTCCGCTAATTTACTGAATGCAAACCAGAAAATTAAATGCAGTGCAAAAAAACCTATTCATTAACTAAACATGTCCTGCCTAAAAAACTTATAATGTTACTCAGAACGAGATGACCTTTTTGATCGAATTCACACCAAAAATGTGGTTCGTACATGGAATTTATGATTTGTAAAGCAGAAATACGAATTGTTTATCAAAAATACTAACTTGCACTCTAAATTATACAATCTTCTAACGGAATAGGTTAGGTTAGGTTAGACTTTTATTTTTTTGATCAAAGTAAATTTTATTTTGTAGAGGTGACTGATTAATTTGGGGCTTTACTGAGAATAAACGATGTCCCTAAAAGTAAATTAGGCGATAGTTTTCTTTAAAAAACTTTCAATATTTTTGTTGAACTAAGGAATTATTAGACAATAGTATAATGAATTTGATTTATTTAGTGTGCATAATTAGTGTGCAAGTCAGTATTTTCGGTTTAACTTTAAAATATTTAGTTCAGAAAAAGGGAATATACAGATATCGATTTAAATACATGCCTTAAAGAAATGGTCAAAATGGAATATCAAAGGGTCGCTGGCCCCGGAAAATTACATTTACGAGGAAAGAGTTGCTTGCGAACGCAACGATGCCGGCAACCTGAAGTTAAATGTGACGAAAGCTCGCTATCTGATTTTAGTTAGCCACAGACAAGTTGTATCGGCTGTATCTGACGCCATGGATGCCATGCTTTGGTATCAACACACACCTACAGTAGGTGTGTTTGGATTCCAAAGGGTCGATGTTAGAACTTGGATGGCGTGAAATGTGGTCCTAAAATTCTGGTCCACCGGAAGTGGCAGATCTAAGTCACTTATATCTTCGTACATGCGAATGCGGCCATTACTTCCACAACATACGCAAGAGCTGGATGTGGTCATGAATATGCAGCAGTGAATAGTGAATGTGTGATGTTACAGGGATGGGATGAATCGTGGAAGGTAGTAGGTAATCCTGAATTATCCTGAAACGGGGACTAAGTATCAGTTCAGGTCCTAGCAGGCTACATAAATGGCTTGTCGCTGACGTGGGGACGGATGACATGCGTTCTGACGCCCTTACATCCACAGAACATCGATCTCATACATTGCATCGTACTATGTAACAAATGATGCTAAAGACTTACTTCACTGCTAATAAGCTATGTAAGAGGGAGGACAATAGAAACACTGAGCTTCTTAACGACGGATGATTGATGACATCCTCGTACAAGCGTAATAATTATAAGCTAGTAGAACTACGCTACTATCGTTGCATATATTATGTCATTTTTATCATGAGCTAAGTTTCATAACCGTAAAACGGGCACTAGTCACAGTCCGTAATATATTTTTTTTTAAATACGGTTATTTTTTACACAAGGATATATTAATTGCTTAGTTTTAGAAGTCAAAGATCGTGTTGCTCTATGGTAATATGTATAAAACAAATAAACACGTGGTTTTACTATCGCATCTCTAATGACTTAATAATATGACGATAATAATATGCACGTTATTCTTTATACCTACGTGTATATGGCCCTGACGATGAAATTATAATATGAAGTAACGATTATTAAGAAATACAGTTAATATTTCACTATGCTTATAATACGTCACACAGGGGACGACGACGCGTGTGACCGAGTTATTGACAAATTCACTGCATATATTATCTACTAGTATAAAATTGTAAAAATATCTGTGATGGTACATTCAAGATAAATTTAATAAAATAACTGTAATCGACTAATTTGGGATTCTTAAGTCGAAATCTATAATTCTTTTCTACGTGTCAGTTTGTTTGTTTATTTATTTTTTCGAGGTTGGGGAAAAATTCAGTAGCTTGGTCATAAATTGTGCTGTTAGAATTTTATATGTATTTATGCAACTTAAATCTTGCTGCATGTTTCATCAAAATATGTTCAGCGGAAATGATAATACAGCTTGACCTATGTTTTACTAGAAGCACGATTGGCACCTGGTTAAACCTCGAAGACGAAGTCGCGGGAAAAAGTTAGTAGTATATAGTAATATTATAAAGAGTAAAGATTTGATATTTTGTTTGTATGCATCGAATCCAATCCCCGGTTCACATAGGCTATATTTAATTCCCGTATTCCCACGGGAGCGGGAGCTACGCGGGTGAAACTGTGTGACGTCTGCTAGTCTACCAATACAGCGTAAATTATAAATTATAATCGCCGGTTGTAACCGTACTTTCGGAGCAGCGATGACGCATTCGTGACGTCTAATAACACACTTCTGCGCCCATGCTAATACCAGTCCGCGGCCGTCCACCGATCACAGAGGGAATCCCCAACGATCTTTAAAACTTTCTGTTTATTTCATAACATACAAATTCAAACGAACACATTATATACACACTGGAAAACCCACTTGAAATAATGAGATGATATTCGTATTCATTCATAATAATTTTCGTGTACATGGCCTTGCAATTTTTTTAAGTAACTATATGTTTGTTTAGTGTTTTTAGTGTGTTATGGCGATAAATTATGTGATGCGTCAACCGCAGACTACCATAAGGCTGATCTGGTCGTTTAAAAACTTTTCCTTTTACATGTTTACCAGTAAACCTAAGGGTGGTTGATGCAGAATGAGATTCCAAAATTACAGAGATAGACAGGAGCATATTATGAAATGCTGGGCAGGTCAAAACAGCGTGGTGTTGACGATGGTTGAGCGTGCGTCAAGCCGCTCATATTTCACGGGATAGAGTAACAACTTTACCGTTACTTCCTCCATTATTAACCCGTGCGTGCTTATAAAAGCACGCACGGGTTAATAATGGAGGAAGTAACGGTACTACGGTCGTGCTTTTTAAGGGAACATTAAACCGCTGGTCCTGGTTGTCAGATAACATGGCAGTCCTTAAGCCAGTTTGACGGCTTTCTATAAAGAAAGCCGTCAAACTGGCTTAAGGACTGCCATGTTATCTGACAACCAGGACCAGCGGTTTAATGTTCCCTTAAAAAGCACGAAAATTCTGGCAAATGAGAATGTGACGGAATATTGTTACAGATTAGCAAAAATCGGATTATAAAAATATCTCTATATAAGTAAATCACGCGAAATATCGTCTAACGGTGACTGTTGCAAGTTATATTACATGCTACGTACAGGAAAATATTTTGATTACTATCATTAAATTATTCTATGTTGAGAAAAACCCTATAGCGAAATATGGAAAATTAGCTGTTAGCTTTTCCACATCACAAAGGTTTGTTAAAAGTGTGTCACTGTAATTTAACCAAGATTATTTTATCTTAATGCCAACCAACATGTAACAAGGCAAAATGTACATGACATACATTTTGAACTTCGAGGGTGATGACCCTTAAAAAATTGGATGTTGACCTTAATGCTAAGGGGGGTCATGTCTGTATGTTTGTAACTTTTTCACGCCCTAACATCTGAACGGTCTGACTGAAATTTGGTAAACTATGTGGAATAACACATAGGTTACTTTTTATCCCAGGAATAAGTTGGTTTCATAGAAAGCGAAAACTGGAACAAAATCCCACGCAGACGGAGCCACCTGCATCTGGTTCAATACATAGCCTGACAATTTTAGTTATAAAAATGTTCTACTAGAATAATCATAGCATTATAATAAAATTATTATAAAAAAAATTAATTACCTACCTTCTTTTTTTACATTCCAACGCAAACAGAGGAGAGCTATAAGTTGGCCCTATATAGAGTTGATCAGTTATTTTTCTTCTTCTTCTTTGATCTAATAGCCTATGTCATACCTAATTGAGTGTAAATAAGTATAGTCTTTTGATCTCTTTTAAGCTCCGACGCAAACAGGGCTGTTTTAAGTAACTTTTTTATTATTTTTTTTAAAAGAGTTTTTCTAGCAGCGATTTTAATTAAATTTAAAGAACTCCCCATATTTTTTAAAAAGGGACCTAATTTACTTGTCCTGTTTGCTGTTATCCACCGCTATTATTATGGCATCATGCAACAAGCTAGCGCTTTTCTACCTTTCTGTCCTATAATATTTATATGTATTATACACTTATTCCTTCCTCTTGAATCTATCTATCTAATGCTGAAAACTGCAACAAAATCCATAGAGAATAAAAGATCTAAGAACACAGTCAGAATAATGTATTTATTTCAAAAAGTTGCTTCATCACCAAAACAATTAAGTGAAAAAGTGACGTAATTAAAACTGATCAACACAGCGAAGTTGATAGATAAAATCACCGAGTTCCGAAAACTAAATCGACATTTCCTCAAAGTCATTAAATATTTATGACGCAAACTACTGACATTGACTGACGTGAACGTGTGTCACCTCAGCGCTATTTGTCAATAAACCTAGGTTTTGGTTATTTACCTGACGGGACTCAACCGTTCACTAGTGAGTATTTGCGGTTTGTATTAAGTGAAACTTCCTCAATATGATATGATGAAAGGGTTTACCCGAGAACAGCATACCTTTATCGTTTCAACGCGTCTATAAAGAATGCCTTTATTATTTTCAATTGAAAAAAAAAGTAGATTCTGGTTCGAAGGAAAATTCAAACTAATGTCAGCTCTGGGTCACTGTTTGAATTAATGAAAATTTCTTTTTTTGTTTGAATCAGTGTTTGATTTTACTTGAATCTAAAAATTAACTATTGTCAGTTCATAATGAAAGAGATTCATGTGATCAGACATTTATCTCTTTATTTCAAAATTAAAGTTACTAAAGATGTATGACGTGTATTTGTTTACACACCAAGCGTGTTTTTGTTTTGATTTGAGTCATTATCATTTTGTTTTGTTTGTCGGCTTTATGTCAAACCTAGCGTGTTTGTTTTGATTTGAAGCATTATACTTAATTTTATTTTGTTTACCGGTCTTTCTCGAAATCGAATCGCTTATGTAATACTAGCAGACGTCACACAGTTTTACGCGTGTAGCTCCCGTTCTAGTGGGAATATGGGAACAAAATATAACCTTTGTTACTCAGGGTGAATATAGCTTTCCAATGGCGAAAGAATTTTTGGTATCGCTACAGTAGTTTTTTAGTTTATTGATTACAAACATACGCACACACAAAATACATTATTTTCCTGATTGTAATATTAGCACAGAATAAAGAGAAAAGCTGTTATTGTGGTGTAGATTATTAAAAAAATAAAGAGACGAACTGGTTTGTTAGAACTGAACTAAATGGTGAAAATAATAGGTGCATTTTAAAGGTATCTAGCCTGTTTTTTGAGGACTTGCGAACGTCCCGCGGTATCACCCGTTCCCCTTCCTGTAGGAATATGGGTATAAAATTATTAAGCCTATGTCACCCGGGGATAGCGTAAATTTCCAACGGTGAAAGAATTGTTCAAATTGGTTCAGTAGTTGCGGATTGTATTCGATTCAAACAAACAAACAATCAAATCTTTCCTCTTTATAATATTACGAGTACTAGCGGTTTCGAGTACTTTTGACCTGCCCTTTTTGCAATACATCACTAATTTGTTGGGTGTATGTTCTGCGAGGTCGACCTCGGCTTGCATGTCCACTTACAAGTCCCTTCCATACTTGGTGTGTTATTCGCTTAGTACTCATTCGTTCTAAATACCAAAACCACCTCTTTTTTATTTTTATATTTAGCTCGCCAAATTGACGTCGCCACTAGCCTGATGGAAAGCCGTGGCGCATCTAGCGATTGGGGGCCACTCTCACAGTCCGTAAGACTTCCGACAGTGGTCCTCAAGTTGGCGGCTCTGTGATGTGCCTCTTCACGCTCCTCTTGAAGAACCCGGGATTTTAAGATGAGGGAAACCCCTGTGATGTGCCTCTTTACGCTCCTCTTAAAGAACCCGGGATTTTAAGATAAGGGAAACATGTGTGCGGGCAGGTCGTTCCAGGTTTTTATAGTTCGACAGAGGAACGATCTTTTCAAACGCTCTGTTCTGGCGAAGATTTTCTCCACTGTGTATGAGTGGCATCTCTGCCCGGCACGCGTTGTTCGGGATCAGAAAGGAGAGGGTGGGATCAGGTTGAAGAGCTCTTCAGAACATTCGCCGTGATACATTCGGTAGAAGGCAGCCAAGTACGCTATGGTTCTTCGCTGCGCCAACGGTTTGAGGACTCCCGTCACCTCAGGACAACCAATTATTCGGATAGCACGTCTCTGCATAGCGTCAAGTGCGTCCAGCAAGTACCTCGCGGAGTCATCCCAAAGGTGAGAAAAGTATTCGACGCAGGGGCGAATCTGCGTCTTGTACACCTGTACCTTAGCGTACTACGCGCACGTCACGTGGTTTCACCCGCGTAGCTCCTGTTCCCGTGGGAATATGGAAATATAGTATAGCCTATGTTACTCAGAGTGAATGTAGCTTCCAAATGGTGAAAAATTTTAGAAATCGGCATTGTCGGATACTACTAATGAATAAAGTCAAATACTACTTATTTGACTTTATTCATTACAAACATCCACACACACACAAATACAATTTTTTCCTCTTTATAATATTAGTGTAGATGTAGATATTATAGAAGAATTATAAGAATATAATATCATCGCGCAAGGTCCACTTTTCTTTGCGTGTATTTACTTATATTTATAAAAGAAGACCGAGCTACGACATCACCTCAAATCTACTCAGTTTAGGAAGCTGCCGCTGACTGAATCCTATTCGCAGACACGTATGAAAAACACTATAATCCCGAAGGATGTATGTGGCTCGCCGTCCAGATCCTATTCCTATTTTGAAGGTTACTTAAGAGTGCAGTACTTGTAAAACCCATGGTAGCGTATTTTTTAATATGGAAATTCCTCATGGAAAACCACACGGTGTCCTACTACTGTCTACAACCGGAAATGTAGCGTGTGAAATTAACATACCTAAAGACCAATGACTTGAAAGACTGCCTCGTTTGTCTAGAGGTCGTAATGTCCAACTGCGGATCACGAGGTCGTGGGTTCGTTTTTCACTGGGCACAAATATTTTTTTGATCCATAAATATTTTTCTCGAAAAGCTGGGTATTTCTATGAGTATGTATTTACAAAAAAATAAGTATTAATTTCTGATGTCTGATGTTCATAATACAAGCAGGGAAATTCTAGCTTACTTTGGGATCAGATATCGTGAATAATTTACTTTACTTTTATAAAACGAATCAATAAATCGTCCTCGGCGCTCGCACAGTAAGTCCATCAAAGTGCTGAGAATAGGGTATAAATGTACCAGTTGTACTTTATTATGAGTAACTCAATCAATAATACTATGAAATCAAATAAAATAAGTTACAATCACTTAGAACATACTAGTAAATCAATCAATCATTACTCACTGAATTAAAGGAAACCAATTTAATACTAACTAAACTCTGTTCAGGCATTTGGTGATAATCACCTCATTTCTCACCGATTCCCACTAGGATCCCATTCTCCCCTAGGTAGGGCCGCAGTGGCTGCCATAGGTATGTTGGGAATCCTGGGGCCATCCTTCCGAGGTTACGTGGGTTCCTGCCCTATACTTACCAACCCTAGCTTACCCGGGGCTCCCACCCGAAGGCATTAGCTAGGAAACGTTTGAGTCGGTAGGAGTCCGGCATAGAATCCATGTAGGATTTTTCTCACGTTAAAAAAAACGAAAAAGGATCCCCTTCTAAATTTTTTTATGCTTATTTTTCCTTCCCAGTTAATGAAAAATGAACATCAGATGTGAAATTATAGGTCGAGGGTTATTTGAAATTAATATATATGTTATAATTACTATTGGTTAAGTCTTGCTACTGCATACATATATACAGCCCAGCGCATTAATCAAAACCACTTGACGTGGCTCCTGTCCTATACTTACCAACCCTAGCTTTCTCGATCTGTCATGTAGTCTCTACATTACCTTGTCCCGAATCACGACTACATCGAAGTGCTTTAGCCATGAAACCTCTTATTTTATTTTATTTATTTATTAGTTTATGTACACACAAATTACAAAAAAAGAGAAAAAACATAATAAAGAAAACAGCATTGTACAAGGGCCTACTTATTTCTACAGAAATCTCTTCCAGTAGGCCCGTAAGAGGAGATGTTAAAAATAGGATAAAGATTAATAAGTGTGTGCAAGTTAAGGACCCTAAATAAAATAATAGTATACATACTCAAATACATATAAATTGTTAAACTATACATATATACAAACATAGGTACATACATACACATACATATGTTCACTATAATAAATACATAGGTACAATATACACATATACATACATACATACATATCTCATTTAGATATACTTAAGTTCAGATAGTTACGGCAAAGAGCCCTTTGACTATGTCTACTACATGTATGTTTATTTTATCTATTGAATTATTACTATTATATTGTAGTATTAGTAAAAATAATTTCACAACTTTAAATAATAATCATTTATTTTAGGTAAGAACAGTATGGACACCTACAAAACAATAAATAATATATTACATACAAATATTAAAACAAGAAATAAATTAAATTGCACTATTACAAAATGATTATGAAATAAAATGAAATGTTTGATGAGATTAATTATAATTTGACATATTAATAGGTAGGTATATATTCCTAAAAAATCTAGGGAATTAGAAATGTTTAGGTTACATGAGGAATTTCAAGCGTAAAAAGGTTTACTTAATTTTCTTAATTTCGAATTTATTTAATTAATAACTAGATTTGTGTAGGGAAATGGTAAAATCATGCTGTTATTTTATAAACGGCAGGAACGTCAAGGTATCTCGAAAATCAGGAAAAGGAGAAGTATTAAATTTCTCTCATCTTCAGTATTTTAAGTTAAAAGAGTCAGTATTTTCATAAAATGAATTATACCAAGCCACACAGTACATATAGAATTCATTTTTAATTTCAATGATGTCTACAATTATGTTAAAAGAGTTTTTGTTTACGAACATAGATTAATGCAAATTAAAATCTAGTAGCACTTAGTTGTATTTGCAAATGTCTGTGTTACTGCTAAAACCTGAATATTTGCAAATTTAAGGTTTACCGGAATCTTTTATAACTTATGAAAGAAATGGTTACATTCGCTGTCCTGTTTTTTCTATTCTCCGCATAAAATCGAGATAGGAATATTGGGTATGTTTACTGTTCCGATAGGAAACAAGAAGTGGCGTTAAGTAGGTCTGCCTCTTCAGCCCACTGAATGTGTTGTTATCAACCACTTTACAGCCAGCCACTTACGCTACTTTACGGGTATTTTGTATAGTCCTTTAACTCGAACAAGCTATCAAGCTATCTCCGAAGTTGACGGGGGTGAGAACCCTGGAGCTCCAACCTGGGCTCCTCAATCCTAGTCAAAGAACAATGGCAGGTTTCCATACTAGCAATTGTCTGACATAAAAGATGAGCGCACATAAGTGAAAAATATGTCAAACGTTTCAGTTTTGCTAGTAGATTCCATAAATGAATTCATTTTCCATCGAGAAAGCCGGAAAATAAAGATATTGTATATTTATCGTTAGGTTATGTTGTCATACTTAGTCCCGCCATACCTACTTACCTATACATATAAAAGTTCAAAAACTATGGTGACTACAGACTACAGTATTGTAACCGACTGGAGTGTTTCTCGATGGTCATACTGATATGTCAGAACTATTATTTTATTGAATGTATACCTACATGTTTTGAATAACTCTAATAAAAAATCTAGTACTTACCTATATAAAATAGAACGTGCAGTAGGCAAACAAGTTGCTACAGATCTAACTGTTGTTAGAAACTTTTAGTAGGTACATATACAGGAGTAGGGTATAGATTTGTTGCCAATATGATTGAGAGTCATGTCATGGAAGAAAAATAAAACCACTATTTTTTCATTTCTTTTATTTCACTTGTATAACATTTCAAATCGGCGCAATATGTTCACACATATAATGCAATTAAAACAAACAATGCGCGTAGGCCTCGATTGTCTCCCACGATCTTCCATTATCGATGAACAACAAATCCAATTCACAAATAAACAGTCCAGTAGGGAATAACACAAGGTCACTCAAAAGCTATATCAAGAGTCCTTTGGGCACGCACTAGTCACACGAGGAAATAATCAGAGTCCATAAAACAGTCCAGGGTCAGTTATTATTAAAGAAAATCAGAAAAAGCATACAAAACAACACTTTCGACAAAAAGCGCGGAGTATTCTGTAATCTGTCATGTCAAACTGACAAGGTACGAACGCACGGTTTGATTGGCTAGCTTACACGCCTCATGGCTGTGAATAATCGTTGAAAATCTTTTAAAATGTAGATTTAACGCCGGCTTTTATTTGAACATTTAGGTGCTAGTAAAATCACAAAATAAACAATTAATTACTTTGGCGTAACTCATTTTTATGGGCGTTTTTAAATTATCAGACAATTTTCTGCCATTGTTCTTTACCTTAAGCATTTAATATTGTTGTGTGGACCTGCCCCTGTTTAAATAGCGCGATGTTATCTGTATGGGTACAGAAATAATCATGGAAGTTACTTGTGTATGTCTCGATGCTGTTCAACGAACTGTTTAATACCAAGCTTAACAGAAACGGATCCATTGATGGACAGTATTTATAATTATTTGAAAAGAAATTCTGCGTAATCCGGCAGCTATTTTCACTTAGATCTGAAGCCGAACGTTGAAGTACAAGGTTCACTTTTCATATTTACTTGTATCCTTAACAATGAGATATCAGTCGTATATTCTTCTAAAAATTTCGTTATGGAAACCTATATTTTTAAGAGTATCAACGTTAAGTAGTTCTGGGAAACGAAAAATAACCTTAACCTATACCATAACTAACAGAAAATTTATTTATATTATTCCAACAAATAGTTGAAGGATATTTCACATTTTATTAGGTGAAGGTTATTTTTTTAACGTTGGTACAAAAGTACAGGTTCTTTGAACACTTCCTTATTTATTTATTTAAGTTACGCTAAATATTTTCCAGAGTGGGTAGGTACCACCCGTGTATCGCGCTAATATTGTAGCTGAATGTTAGGATTTGTAGATATTTTTTTATTCACTAAAGGCCAACTTTTGCTGCAACTTATGCACATAAGCAATAAAATTTTATTGCTCATGTAATATGTAAGCTCTCACAGTCTGAAGATACTTTATTATACTAAACATCCTTCAAATGTTCTAATTCTGTGAGGACATTTTTTGTCGACACTGATTGTGAATCTTATTAACAAAGATCGAAGGGAAGCAAGATCCATCCCAGATGTCATAAGTGATTTTAGCTTTTAAACTAAGAAGCCCACATCAATATCGGTTCACCAATTGAAAAGTTAATTTGAAAGAAGACGGATGCCTAGGTAGGTAACTATTATATTATAATCATTCTTTTTGAGTCGGGGATGAAAACATTCTAAGTATTAATTTCTTCAGCTGATAAGCCAGTGAATTTATATACTTACCCCATAGTCATCCACTAATAGGTATTACTATCAAGATAGTATTGAAAAGAAATTAGTGTGCTAACTCAAGAAGGGTTTAAAAAAAACGAGTCTCTGTGATACGATTTCGACCCGTATCATTTTAATGAAGTTATACAGTGAGTACTTCGTCTAACTTCCTGCATTTATAGACGCAAATAGCCTTTTAAAGCATAGTGTGAGCCCTGAGTGCACTTTAAATCAAATTGTGAAACTTACACCGTATATAAACGAAGAGCCCTGGGACATCCTTCCGAGGGCTTGCCCGGGACTTCCGGCCGTAGACAGTTGTCAGGCATCGTGTGGTTTTAGTCGGTAGGAGTCCGGCATAGCATCCATGTAGAATTTCCACACGTAAAAAAAAACACCGTACTACCCGTTCGCTCTAACTTTGCCGCTGGCGTAGAGGCGTATACCCGAATTGTTAATTAGACGAAATAAATTGACAGTAGCTAATGTCACTTCGTCATAGAAAATAAGCAACATTGTATGAAGAAGTGACATTAGTTGCTGTCAATTTACTTCGTCTAATTAAAAATTCGACTTTAGTATGGAGCCGAGCAGCTAAGTTAGAGCGAACGAGCAGTATATTAATTTATCTATGAATCAATTTGGAGAATTTCGTAAGGGTAGTAAAAATATACTGATAATTTATTTCAGGGGGATAAATAACAGGTGAAAAAGTGTGCGTGAATGTATGTATTCGGTAAAAACATATTCTTGAAATAGCAGTTTGGATAATTTTCATTTTATTATCCCTCGGTATTGTAGCCACAGCAATATTACTTACCTAGTACTTGCATAGTAGACGGAGGTTCGCACAAAGCCTTCGTTGGGGACATGCCTACCGAAGGCTACAGAATTAATACTGGTACAGATAACTATGTAGCTATCTAGTGCTAGAATTATTTCTGTAGCCTAGCAATACATTATAGCGGATCCGAATAGAGTAGTAGTTCCAATCCAATACGTCTCTAATTTTATAACTTGTCGAAGATTTTTATTAATTTTGATTGACAAAGTCCTTGCTAGAAAATTTTTATCCGTCCTAAGTTTAGTGTGGACTGTAAATGTATGTAATATGATAATTGCAATCTCTTTTATTATTTCTAACAAAATGCCTACTTACGATAATTTATTCAGGTGGACAAACATGAGTACATGACATACATTGCTCTGACAAAAAAAAACTTTATCTGTTTAGTCTTTTTGCCACGTAAAATTGAAAACAATAAATATATAAGTTAAATAAAACACTGCATCTGATTTAAAAATAAACATTTAATTTAATAAAATCACACATATCTACTTAAGAACTATAAACAGTCCTTTCAAATATCTACTCAGTTTTTGTATTCAAGTTATTTCATGGAAATTAAGTACAGTAATACGTCCATTCATAATTATTATAATTTAAATACATTATTATTTTCAAGTTGCTAACTCCACAACAAACGAGGAAAATTAATGTGGAATTAGTACCTACCCATTAGTAAACCTTGTGAATCCATCGAGTAATTATTATATAGGTATTAGTAAGTGCTTTTCCTAGGTAAGTACACCTCTTTTTTTCACGTGAGGAAATCCTCATCGATGCTGCAAAACCACTCTTTGCCCTACAAACTACCTACGTCGGGGAATTCCAGGTAAGCCGTCGGATTCTCCCGAAGGATGTCTAAGGAATCCTGACAGACATTGGCTATCACCGCCACCCCAACTACGGGTTCGGGCCCTGGGACATCCTTCCGAGGATATAGATTCCTACAAACCAACCCGTAGGTTGGTTTGTTTATTTATTTATTAAGATTTACCAACATTTAATACACTGATACAAGCTTCAGGAGTTACATTAAATACGTTTTTAAAACCAGTGTAACAAACAATTATAGGTAAATACAGCATGCTATTTTAAACTAGGTGGGTACCTACACTTAAACTTAAAAAAACAATTTTGACAATTATTAATAGGATAATTCTTTACATAGAGAAGGTAGTTCAAGGAACCAATTAGTGATTTTCACTTCTATAATATTCCATTAGTGTGAATCGAAACTTGGTTAGCGAGTCTGCATGGATATCCACAAGAGCACTTGTTTGATTTGCCAACCTAGAGAACCTTGGGATTGGGGAGTTAGCCCCATAAGCTGTTCTGCGTAATGGAGGGTAGAAGGGAGTGACGCAGTTAAGGGGTGTTAGAGCCCTCTTCTTGGGGCGTGAGGTGTGCGTAAAACTCTGACGTCACGTCACTATCTTAGACCTGCGCCTGTGAGGACAGCGAGCAATCTCTCTTATAGTTTCTATCTTTAATACAATCTCACACAACGCCATTTAGCTTTGTTTGTTTTAATTCTGTATACTGAAACAAAATACATTAACATTAATAACTAGGAACTACGATGTACAAATGCGAGCAACACTGAGTTTTCTCCCAGCAAACCTTTTCTCTCATAGCTCATATTAAACCAATATTACATACAAAATTTTGTGCTGTGATCTAGACAATTAATAGACATGACATATTTATATACTTCTAGATGGATCCCTAATAAACGTAAGTACGTAGAAAACACCCAAAATTCATTATCAACATTTTACTGATCTAATGGATGATAACATTTATTGTTAAAAATAACAGTAAAACATAATTATTACAAATGTATTTACATTATTACTATCTAAACTAAACCTAAATAAGGCCCTTGTGGAATCTTGAGTCACCAGTCGACTCTACCCACTAGGCGCTTTTTCAAATTCATGAAAAATTTATGCATAAATTTTTTATTTTGAACCAGAGACCTCATCAGGGCAGTAACTGGCACGCACCACTCCACTACCGAGGCATGGATGTACAATTAATGGTAACTTGTACTTTCCATTAGGGTTCCGTACCTACCATCTAAGCGAGGCCGCGGTGGTAGCCAAAGTCTGCCGGGAACCCTGGGACATCCTTCCGAGGGCTTACCCAGGACTCCCGGCCATAGTCTGTTGTAAGGCATTGAGTGGTTTTAGTCGGTAGGAGTCCGGTATAGCATCCTTGTAGGATTTCCACACGGTAATAAAAAGGGTTCCGTACCTTAAGGCTAAAAACGGGAGCCTATTGCTGAGACTGCGCTGTTCGCCTATCTTTTTACAACTTTATTATTTAGTCTGTCACCAACCTGTATCTCATAAACCTTGATAGCAAGACAGTTGAAAATTTCACATATGATGTATTTCTGTTTCCGCTAAAATAACAAATATACACTAAACATGGAAAAAATACTAAGGGAGACTTCCATACAACATTTGCCGGTGGCGCAGTGAGGTCTCGGATTCAAACTCTCTGCTCAGAATAAATATAATGTTATGTTTTATACGGAAATCTTAGCTTGGCTATTTAGAAATAGAAGGATGAGATAGCAACCGCGTGAAATTTTATTCCCGCTCCCGCTTTCGATGGGAAATTAATCCGGAAATAGAGAGTAAGCCTTTGTATTATTTCAGAACACAATCAATCCTTGTAAAAAAAATTAAGCCAGACCCTGTTCAGCCGTCAGAGCATGAAAGAGTAACAAACATTCACACAATAGTACATCTATCACTATCACCTATATACTCATGAACATTCGCATTAATAAAATAAAAAATAATAATAAAATATGTGTGTCAAATGGAATTGCAAATTGCTTAAAATGTACACATAGTAAATATTTATTTACGTATTTACATTATAATAAATAAATAAATAAATATTCACGGACATTTCACACAATGCTATCTGATCCCAAAGTAAGCTAGGAATAACCTGCTTGTGTTATGGGTATCAGACCACGGATATTAATACTTATATACTTTTAAATACATACATATTATACATAGAAACACCCAGACTCTTGAGACAAATATTTATGGGTCACACAAATATTTGTCTCCGGTGGGAATCGAACCCTGATACCGTGATATTAATAAGATATCGTATTAACTAATTGTCTATGCTATCACAAGCCTGTATTAGCCTAATTTGGGTTAGAAGACGCTGTGTACAAAAATGTCCCACAATATTTATTTACTTTTTATAAGGATAACATAGTCTATTTCTAAGCAATTTTATGAAAAATTTCTTAGAATACTGATAATATGGAAAGTAAAATATAGGCATAGGTACTTAGCGGTTCACTGCGGTTGGTTAATTCTTAGAGCTCGTTTACATATCAAGTCATTAGCGGAGTATAAAAGTTTCCTGATATTCATAAAAACATAGGGAAGCACATATTTAAACAATTCAGGCAAATACCTACTTACTTTTTTGTGTAAATTATTAAGTATAATTAATTAATTTAGGTTACTTGTGAAGCTTTGTAACTGTAGATCGGTCTAGAATGAAGAAAAAATCAATAAATAGAACTTAGCTGTCATACCGGAATGCAATTTGACGTATATAGTGAAGAAAATTTTAACTTCAAAAGTCATCAGTTGAGACGCTCAGCTTTTTTTTTAATGTAGGGATAAAATAAATTAACAATAAGTTATTAATACGGTGATTTTAGACAACAATATTTACTCTAAGTGTTTTGAAGCAAAAAGAAAAGTTTTAAGAAAATATGTACGGACAGAGAGTGTTTAACGAACACCCCATGAAACTTTCCGAATTCAGGTACGAACCAGTAATGTGAACATCCTTGCAGTCCAGATAGACATCTTGTTAGTTTCGTTTTTCGAATAGGTACACGCTTATTAATTTGTTTCACTTGATATTTATCTGCATGCTCCACTATAAATAGTTTTCAGCATTTTTCACCAACTTGTTTCAAATTATAACACAACTTATGATTGCTGTAACGTATTGCTATTTAAAAATGTATCAAGAAATCAACTTGACACCAGTTCCTATAACTTGAGATTTTCAAGAAAATCAGAATTATAGTACTTGAGTACCTAATAATTTTAAATGTAAGTAGGTAATCGTTGCAAATGACATCACGAACAGAGTGTTGTACAACAACAAAACCAACAGTATGGGCTTTAGGGCAGCTGATGACGATGATGGTTTGGGGGCCGGGGGATGCCGGTGGTCGAGGACCAGGAGGCTGGCGGGCGTGCGCGGGCCGGGGGGAGGGGATCATGACGCATGCGCGACGAAAGGCGCTGCGGGGTGGGAGGCGCGCGCCTAACACTATTTAAACTGTTCTTACGAACGGTCATCATGCATTGGTCTGTTTGCAATCCAAAGTTTAGTTAGCTATAGTAATACGACAGCCCGAGTCGTAGACAGACAGGCACAAAGCCCGTGGTCGAGACACAAAGCTATCGCAGACAATACGCTAGCTACTCGCGCAGTGAACAATCGTTCAGGCTCTACCGATTCCAGTGCTGTGTTAAGAGATACAATGGCCGTCGCAGCTGCACAGAAGAACCGTGAAATGTTCGCGATCAAGAAGTCCTACAGCATCGAGGTGAGGAGCTGGACTGCAGCAGGGGGCGCCTGGTGCCCCCAGTGCCGCCTGTCTCTGCCGCTAGCTCATTTTCTTCTAACACTACACACACAAATAGTTAAACTACCCTTAATTCCTGACATATCTCATACACATACAATTTTAAATTCCATTCAAAACAAATAAGTGTTAAGTTTTAAAGTATTGGATGACAGTAACTGCGCATCATTTCCAATTATTATTGACATAAATATTTGAAATTGGAGGTTAATCTTCTCGAGAATAACATTGAAAGGCGTTATTTGCTCCTTGACGCGTTTTATTATTAAATTTACTAAAGTACCAAAATAATCGACCACTTAAATATTCATTTTCATAGTTTAAAGTAGATGATATTATATATTAAATTTTTAAGCAGTATTTAAAATTTTAAACAAAGACATAAATCATTTGAGAGTAATTGTCAAATAAGTTAAATTAAATAATATTATGTCAAAAGTGTTTTAAAAAGAATTATTATAATATTGAAGATATAAAGTGTCATTTTATACGTGCATAATAAAAAAAAAAGTAGACTAGGTGGTATCAGACATGCCAACAGATTCCAATAAATCTGATTGATCCAAAAAAACACAATTGCTCGTTTATTACCTACAAATCAAACTCGTCCTTGTACTACTATAGAACACAATAATAGACATCTACCCATCAGAACAAGTTATTTATCTTCGCCTAGATTTTGTAAACAAATAACCACTCGAAAGTAAAATCTATAATGTATATTAATTAATAGCACTAGATAAAATAATACGTTTATGCCAAAATACTGATCGACACATCATTAGGAAAGTAGCGTAAATATTAAAATGTGTTCATTCATATTACTCGTATATTTTCGCTGTGTAAATTCTTCTGTTATATCAATCCAAAAGCTTGGGAGTTACGCAGATGAAGACGTGAACCCGAGAATCAGGGCACAGCAACTTATATATTGTGGTTGGGTAATTAACTCATGCAGCGACACTTTCACGGTGAAATCACATTATTGTGTGACAAATTGCATAATTTTCCATACAACAACATACTAAGTCATTGTTCCACGTAATAACAAACAGAACATCTTACTAGCTAACGAGCTCACCGAGTCTTCCGTTTAATATAAATACCGTCGAATAATCTCGTCTTATCACGGAGTTTTTTTATTAGCAGGTTAATTATTGCCATTGTGAATATTCATCGTCATCAAGTAGTAGGTAACAGTTATCTGAAGTACGTCGAGAGCATTGTTATTGTACCTTTATATTGTAAACTCTAGTAGACAGATTCAATAAAGCTTACTGATTGACAGTAAACAAAGCTTCTGCGAATATTTTTGCGAATTATGTTAGAGTATGTACGAACATATTAAATTAAAAACAATTAATTGAAATTCCGCCAAGAACGGCGAGTGCGTACATGCTGTGACAATGCAATGCGATAACTTTAACATTTCCGTATAAATTGGTCCGTTGCTGTGCGATAATTAGCCCTGTGGCTAATATGCTGTGATAATCGAATATTTTGTGATTGGTGACTGAATGATTGTATTTCCTTGACCGATGAAGGTCGGAATGCAAGGCAGTGCGACGCTCACCGTGTCCACTGTAATCAGCAAAGATCGTTAAAGTTCTATCATGTGACACGATGAACAGAATTAACTTAATAGGTTTATACAAAGGCACCGATAATAAATTCAAGTATTGGCACTTGAGATTCTCATTGTTATTGTAGATAGTTATTATAGCCAGGTAAACAGACAGTATCATGCAAACTGTTGACCTAAGTTCTTGCCTGTAACAATTCCGAGGTCAGTTAGTTTGCCCTTGACCAATCGACATTCGTGATGCAGTCTATTGCACCATGCAGGGACAACTGAATAGCATTATATATTTTCATTTACTTGGAGGTCAAATTCAAACTTCCTTTTTATACGCGGAACGAATATTCACAATACATAATTGAATCGAATTAATCTGCTAATATTTCTTTTGTTCTACGCGATTTCGTGTAGTATCGACATGTATTAACTTTAGAGGAAGTTCATAAGCAATTTTGTGAGCACGAAAACGTACCGGCAATCATGTTGAGCTATTATAAAGCGTTAAATTGATTGTAGGTGTACGGTAGCTTTGAGGGTGGACACAGACCAGCGGGCGGCGCACTCTGGCTTAGCTTAATTATCTGTCGACCGATTCGAATGGTGAAGTGGCCACTCGGGCAACACCAAGGCTAAATCAACCGGATTCCGGCTCCTGTCCGCTCCAGTTAGGCGGACCTTTAAATTAACAATACCGCGTGCGACATTGTTTCCTCAATTATCATATACATACTTGCATTATTGCAAATAATCCGGAGATGATTTTTAGATATTATACGAAGATTTAAACGATAAACTTAATGAAAAAAGGTTACTAACCGCATAATTATTAACTTCGTTGCATTTCAGGGGCTCGGTAACAATAGCGAATGATTAGCTCAACCCTTGACATACATACATAGGCCCGCACGGCCACTCTAGTGGAAAATGCTAGGTCTCGCCGCCCGCACACGGCTAGCCACCGCGACACCCGCGACACCCGCCGCTCCTCACAACTACGTGACGGAAATTACGCTGTCATCGACACCGACATAAGCCTTACCACTAAACCGCTCGTAACTCGAGGAAAATTAAACATCATCACTATTACGATGTGCCACCTCAATATTATCTAATATTGTTATGTAATTAACATTAACTATGATTTTTCATTAACGAAAATATATTCTGATTGGCATTCAATCACAGTTGAACATAGTAAAATAGATTTTAAAACAATTTTGCTAAAGAAGAACTTTAAATCTAATCATAAATTAACAAGTAGTTGTAGAATCTATTGTAAAGGTAAATAGTGAACAAAACGTCCTTACTTAGCTCTTATAGTGTCGTAACGAGTCATTAAGTCATCCAAAAGTCTAAATCTGCAAAGTAAAACTGCTCTAATTGGGCCCATTCAAGTACAACCGTTCAGATCGTTCCTTTGTAAGATTTCGATCGCACAAGTAGCATCCGAGCGTACTTCTGGGGCGACAATAATGGGAGCACTTTACGCCCGGCCACACTCAGGAAATAAGCTTAAGAACTTCGTAAAAGCAATTCCTACTCTCACATGAAATATAACGTGGTGTGACCGCTTCATATTTATAAGGATTTAGGAGATCACACTGATTTAGAGATGGTTCCTTTGTGTTCGCTCTGTGAAATGAGAACTGCTCACGTGCAGCATTAACCTTTTATACCTACATTGATGTGATCTTTATGACATAATAAAAAGAACTAAAAAATTAAGGAAAACGTATTACGTATTAATAAAACTAATTCAGTTATTCATAAAGTGAACACAAATGGACCACCGACGTATAATAAGGTTGTATTGAAGCGGGTTATTCACACTCATACCACTTAAATGACACAAAACGGAAAACACATTACGTACGCATATAATTCAAGAATCTTAACGATTTTAATTAACGCTAAAAGTTTTGTTGCTGTAAGATTATAACGTAGCATTTATTGTTAAACAAGAAAATCTTAGGATACTTCACAAATACAGTACACAATATGATAGTAGGTAGGTATATTACCGATTAATGAAATCAAGTGAATAAACGATGGCTTTTCTTTCAGAATGGTTATCCATCTCGTCGCCGTTCTCTAGTTGACGATGCCCGCTTTGAGACACTTGTAGTTAAGCAGACCAAACAAAGCGTACTAGAAGAAGCTCGTGCCCGCGCCAATGGTAAGATTACTATATTTTTTAAATTAATTTTCCAGATCATTGAAACTTAATGTATACAATAAGTATAGGACATGTAAGTAGACAAGCTGCGGAGCACAACTAACAAAGATCCAACAAAGTACTACGTACTCTTACATGATATCATGACCAAGCAATCAATACCAATTGTGTAGGGTGATGTGTACCTACCTCTGCTGCTACAGCCATTATCATTCGTTCACTTAACTCAAACACTAAATGTTCCAGTATTTCTTTAGTGTTTCCTTGCAAAATTAATAATTTGAGCCTTTTTTGGGGGCCTCTGAAATCAGTGCTTCGGAATCCAGTATCCGTTTCTCTGTTGTTATTTTCTCACTTCTGATCATCCCCGATTGTGAAATCAGTGCCTGACAGACGTACCTACTTGTACTTAAACTTATGGCTGACCAGGGGTTCTATAATTATTCTACGCGATTGAATTGGTTGCTACGAGTATGGGAAAAACTGTACATCAAATCAATAAATTTAATAGAATGTTAACATGCGCATTTATTAGTTTTCAAATGCAGTTAATTTTTTGATGACTATTTTAGGAAAACATTTGACAATGATACAACTTTCGATGTTCATTCATTTATTAATTCGTGACTTTAAGTTTTTCTACTATATTTTTATTTTTATTTATTTAAGTTTTGTTTTCCGTTTTATAATTTAGATTCTGGTTTGGATTCCGAATTCCTCCAAGATGAATCTCATATTGGCAATGGCGATTACTCCCCGACAGTGGAAGATGGAACTTATCAAGACGAAACAAAGAATGGTCACCTAGGTAACTTTATTGCTGCGGTTTAAATTTGTTTATTTATTTATTTTTTATGTTTCATTTGTTTTAAATTCCTTTTCGTTTTTTTTATTTTTTTAGCTGACACCGATAACTGCGGTGACAAAGAGGTTGACGAAGGTAAGATTTTACATACAAGTAATAGATATTATGTTATACTATTCTATTATCTTTGTACTCCACACACCACTCTGTGTATACTGATTATATCTTAAAATAATACATGTTATCGATTTCGTTATAGATTACACCCTGACGGAGGAGGAAGTGATTTTACAAAATGCTGCAAGTGAATCTCCGGAAGCTGAGCAAGCAATTCAGCAGGCTGCATTATTGCTACGTATGCGCGATGGAATGGGTTCTCTCGCGCGCATCCTCAAGACCATTGATAACTACAAAGGATGTGTCCAACATCTCGAGACTCGTCCATCCCAAACGACTGGAGTTCAGTTCGATGCTCTCGTAAAAGTCAGCATGACACGTAGTAATTTGCTGCAACTAATTAGATCACTTAGACAAACAACGGCTTTTGCTGGGGTAAACCTCGTGTCTGAAAACAACATCTCCAGTAAGACACCTTGGTTCCCTCGCCACGCATCAGATCTCGACAACTGCAACCATCTAATGACCAAATACGAACCAGAATTAGATATGAATCATCCTGGTTTTGCGGACAAGGAATACAGGGAACGTAGGAAAGTTATTGCTGAAATCGCTTTTGGATACAAATATGGAGACCAGATTCCCTCCATCTCATACACTGAGATCGAAAACGCAACTTGGCAGCGAGTTTTCAATACTGTTTTAGATTTGATGCCCAAGCACGCTTGCAAAGAATACAAAGCAGCGTTTGGAAAATTGCAAGCTGCGGACATCTTCGTTCCTCATCGCATTCCTCAACTTGAAGACGTAAGCAACTTCTTGCGCAAGCATACTGGATTCACACTTCGCCCCGCTGCAGGTCTACTCACCGCCCGCGATTTCTTGGCATCTCTAGCATTTAGGGTATTCCAGTCAACACAATACGTACGCCACAACAACTCTCCATTCCACACGCCTGAACCGTAAGTACTTAAAATATTATAATTTATAATTCTGTAGTATTTTCATACTTATAGTTCATTAATACGAAATGTTCTTGATACCAACACCAATGCTAAACATTAATCATGATAAATATTATAACAACTAATACGGAAACCGCTAAAATGAATATTACCGAAACATTCATTACTAGTTAATTAGGTTCAGAATATTTGCCTTGACGAGTCATTTTACGGAAATATTACGCAACCAGTCCTTCTTGATGTTATGTAAATTGAACCAAATCATGAACAAATGTAGATCAAGCTTCATACGAATATTTATTTCAATGTCATTTTTTTATTTTGTACGTAATTTACTGTCTACGTGTGCGCCTATATTGGATCCTTGAGCGTTAAAACAATTTACCGCCTGGAACAAGCGAGGGCGCGGGCGTAGTGTCGTGATGGAATTGTAACCTTATTAAATGGTTCGCTTGTAATTTCGTTATAACTAACTAGTATTAAATGGAGAACCAGACTTGACACCTTGGTACGATCTGTTCTAATTACCTCTATAATATCTATAGATGCTAAGTTTAGAGTTACAGCTACTATGCCGTTAAATTGCAGTATAAAAATACTGACAGTTGTACAAAATCTGCAGTAAAAAAACACTTAAGTTTAATACTGAAATAACAATAATCTGGCAATAAGGATGTAAATTTTTCATCAATAAATTAACCATATATCAATCAGATAACATGATAGTGCGGTTCAAAATGCTACTTTATTCAATTAGTGATTTATTAATTTAGCAAATAAATAGCTTTTGAGACAATTGTACTAGAATCATTTTTTAAATTTGATTTATTCTTTTTTATTTCAGTGATTGCATTCATGAACTTCTTGGACACATTCCTCTCCTAGCCGACCCCAGCTTTGCTCAGTTCTCTCAAGAGATTGGGCTCGCATCTCTTGGTGCATCAGACCCTGAAATTGAAAAGCTGTCCACGGTAAGTGCCGTGGTTATCAATTTAGTATCTTTAGTTAAATTATTTTGTGTAACATAAGTCTTGCGAACATCTTAATTTTGTTAATGGGCCCAGCTATTGCGAAATGTATAATAATTATATCATTATAGAAATTAATACACCCGATGGCGGTGCATTATAAATAAATGTTTCTTTTTTAGGTATATTGGTTCACGGTTGAATTCGGACTGTGCAAAGAGCAACAGCAACTGAAGGCATACGGCGCTGCCCTCTTGTCTTCAATTGGAGAGCTGCTCCATGCACTCAGCGACAAACCAGAACTTAGGCCGTTCGAACCCGCTTCTACCTCCGTACAGCCCTATCAAGACCAGGAATATCAACCTATCTACTATGTAGCCGAAAGCTTTGAAGATGCCAAAGAGAAATTCAGGTAGGATTTATTATTCCACCATCTCACTAATTTCCTGTATTTGATAATTATTTCGCAATTTGACTTTAACAAAATTTATTTATTGTAGACGCTGGGTGTCAACCATGTCTAGACCATTCGAAGTACGCTTCAACCCACACACCGAACGCGTGGAGGTGCTGGACTCTGTTGACAAGTTGGAGACTCTGATTTGGCAACTGAATACCGAAATGCTACACCTTACCAATGCCGTCAAGAAGCTCAAAGGCTCAAACTTCGAATGATCGCCTTACCATATACTTAAACATGATTCAAAGTGTGCAGTGTTGCCGCAATCTGTATAGCTAGTGATATCATAGACGTAAGATTGTTGTGGGCGTGTGTGGAGCGTGTGTGTGAGCGAATGTGAAAACGTGAAACCATCCAATGGTACTTCGTTGAATTCCTTTTTGTACCTTATTGTATTATTTATTATGCCTGCTCATTGCCCGGGTCTCGGAAACTGCACGGTGTTCTGATTGCCCATTTACAGGAATCGTGCAGATTCTCAAGACCTTACTATTTTTAGTATTAATTTATAATTTAAAGAAACACAAATAAAAATGGAGCACTAAAAGACAAAAATGAATCATAAAATATATGCGTTTGCGTGATTTAATGTGTTTTATTTTACGTAAAAACTGTAAAAATGAATGAATTCTTATAAATATGAAGAATTAAAAAAAATGCTCCACTACAGCTAAAGGTCAGCACAAGGCACCAAAGTCACTATATGGGACAAAATGGATAGGTACAGAATATGATTAAATAAGTATCTCAAAGTAGATACCTATGAAGCAGCTCAATAACTGGACGCTTCAGATTTCTATATTACCGGTAAAATAAAAACGTTCTAATCTGAGGACACAAGTTTCTTACGACAACAATCAAGTACTAGAACTGTGCCCATGGGTCACCACATCAATGGCCCAGCCCAAGTCAGCATAAGAGAAAAAATAAGTTTCGGTAGTGGCGACTACCGAAACTTATTTTTTCTACTACAACTACATCTACAACTGCCATCGATTGTAAAAGGCGGTTTACAGTCGATGGCAGTTGGTGCCACCATATAGCAGGTGAGATTTCCGTAAATTTCTGTAGGAAAACACCTAATACGGTTTTTTACAGCCAGATAGCTTATTAATGAAACATTATTATGAAACACTAATTCGATGACAGTAAATAAATACCAATGAAGTTGGCCCTATATACAAAAGTTTCTGGAGCCAACCAAGCACACAACGGTGATGAGATATTTCTCTTGATCATTTACATCCAGATAGCATAGTAATGAATTAAGTAGTGATCTAATAAGGATTTTTTCTACCTGAAGATCGTCAAATGAACCCGTACGACGAGGAGACTTGGGAGTTTATTTTTAAAGTTCAGGGTCTAGTTTCTTACTCCTCTCTGTCTCTGTTCCCCTTGCATAATCAAGATATTTTTCTTGATCATTTACATCCAGATAGCTAATTAATGAATTAAGTAGTGATCTAATAAGGATTTTTTCTACCTGAAGATCGTCAATTGAACCCGTACGACGAGGAGACTTGGGAATTTAGTTTTAAGTTCAGGGTCTAGTTTCTTACTCCTCTCTGTCTCTGTTCCCCTTGCACAATCAAGATATATTTCTCGATCATTTACATCCAGATAGCTAATTAATGAATTAAGTAGTGATCTATTAAGGATTTTTTCTACCTGAAGATCGTCAATTGAACCCGTACGACGAGGAGACTTGGAAGTTTAGTTTTAAGTTCAGGGTCTAGTTTCTTACTCCTCTCTGTCTCTGTTCCCCTTGCACAATCAAGATATTTTTATTGATCATTTACATCGAGATAGCCTATTAATGAATTAAGTAGTGATCTAATAAGGATTTTTCTACCTGAAGATCGTCAAATGAACCCGTACGACGAGGAGACTTGGGAGTTTAGTTTTAAAGTCCAAGGTCTAGTTTCTTCAATCAGAGACAGAGAGGATTCTCTCTGTCTCTGTCCTCCTTGCACAATCATCTGAACCGTGCTATTACCAACAGAATGCATGTAGCGTAATGCTGTTGGTGCGTATGTGGCTCAAACTTCTTGTATCTACGTTTTTCTCTGATGAAATAGCTGGTGGAGGCGCCATGGCTAGAAACATTACAGATGTCTCTTTTAATACTAGAGCGAATTAATAAGTCCGTGAATTTAGAATTTACGTATCCTGCGAATAAGTATCTGTCCGTTGAATTCTATCAACATTTGAGACAGCCATTGGAGGCGGACTACCGCGTGGTTTATGGAAAATAATAATAGAAAAAGTTAATTTCGTGTGCATAACGAACATTATTTTTTCCGGAAAGAAACCTTCACTGAAACCAAAGTTAATATAATTATCATAGGAACTCTGCACCATTAATTTCAATGATTAAAAAAGTAGTTTACTGTAATTCTTGCGGCTGTATAAACACGGAAGAAACCGAACATTATGTACGCCCAGCTGAGGTCTAAATACCCGAGGCAAATATAAAAAGTCATATTACCTATGGCCGGTGGTCAACTGAAATTAAAAGTGCAAGTAGAAGTCATAGGCATCTCACATGACCCATTGGTATAGTAGAGGAACACGACCTGTCATTAAAAACGCAATCATGTGACACCTTCGAAACAGTAAGTAATTTAAATACCTATAGACGAATGGGTTTGTCAGGGCAAACAATCAATGGTTAATATTAAAACAGTCTTAACATTGGGAGTTTTTTTTATTCAAATTAAAATCCTTATAGAATGTTTGGGCAAACATGTTATCTGATGATTAGATCACTGCCGGATTACAATATGCGGCATCGTGTTTCCACAGTCGCCGATAGTGGGAGGTTGCTTGCCACAGTCACGGATCCAGGATTTACCCGCAAAAAAATTGGCTAGCAGTTGTCCTTTCGCTTGGGCCTTGTGAGCCAGTATTCCGTCAAGATAACGCAGCGGCGGTCTTGTAGAAATTGGCCTGCATGGCTTTGGCCAGTCGCCTGTATCCAAGGATGTGACGCGAGTTCCTGACCAAACTGGCATCCCTTTTCTTGAAGGCCCTCTGACTGGCCCTAGTGGCTCTGTTGTACACTCCCTTGAGGCGAGCCACATTCAGGCACCACCCGAGCCCTGACCCAGGCGCAGTACGACGTCTGTTCTTATTGACAGTAACGGCGCACTCACGCGCGAACCAGGGACGATCTTTGCGGATATTGGCGACATCAATGTAGTATTCCATACCTAATGAAATCTCGCCAGCAACCCCAGAGGCGCTTTCTGCTGAAGCACTTCCCGCAAAGCAGGGCTGACTCCACGGGACGGTTACTAAGTATTGACCGACCGTGCCAGTCTGCTGGCGAGTAATGCCACAATCACCGTGTCACCTCTACTGCCCTTGCCGGAGACGACATCTGCATGTGGGCACGCACAACACTGTGGTCGGAGTTACCCAGTGGTAGCGCCGACTGACAGACTGTACTGTGTATATGTTATAGGCAATGTGTATAATCCGGCATTGTATACAATGCTTAGGCATTATATACATTGCCTAAAACGTTTAGGCAATGTGTATAATACGATTTATTTCATACATTGACTAGGTATTGTATGAAATGCCCGAAGCGCATCAGGCAATGTGTATAATGAATGGACAGATTCGACGACAGAATCGTTAACCAAATAAGAACTAGTCGACAAAACAAAAAAAAATAACCACGAAGGCTAAGGCGGGAGCGAAGCGGAGCGGAGCTCCCGCCTTAGCCTTCTAACCTAACCCATCGGGGTATAAGTCGGGGTGTTAATGTAAAATTCTGTTCCCGTTTTTGCTTCCTAAGTGGTAATAATAGAACACATGTCTTATCAGCACTGTCTGCTGTTGGAAGTTGAAATTAGAAGTAGCTCTCAAAAGATTAGTACTAAATCATAGAGAAGAAAAATAGATTACACACATTACCTATGCTTCGACCGGCATTCTATACAATGTCTAGGTATTCTATACATTTCCTAGGCAAAGTGTAAAATAGTTTAAGCATTTAATATCATTTCATACATTGTCTGAACGACCCCGTCATTCTATACAATGCCTAGGTATTGTATAGAATGCCTGCATTATACACATTGCCTATAACATCTATACCATTTGGGTCAGACTATGGGAGAGAGCGAACGCGTAGGCGGCCCTGCATCGGTTTTGAGGGACCCCAGCTACTCAGCGTGATGGCCATTGAAGTCAGCCAGAAAAATCAATTCAGTGTTCGGGTCTAAACATATTTAAAAAATTCGTTAGAATTATATTAGTTCTGTAGTAGGTATCTCATACCACCATGTATTTAGAATTTAAGATTAATCCTAAATTTCCATGCGTTTCCGTGTGTCTAAAAGCAGTTGTTCCCTTTAGGTTAAGTAGAGTATTACTTGAAGGCTTTATGTCTCGCCTGAAAATAAAATAACAGGCTGCCTGTTATTTTATTTTCAGGCGAGACACTACCTATTTCTGTTAATTGCAACATAGCAATAGGCTAACCGGCGGAGACCCTGACGGCCAGCAATGTGGCTAGACTGCTGAGCCCGCAGAGAGTGATGGCCGTCAGGGTGATAAGAGGATACCGCACGATCTCCGGTGAGGCGGCATGTCTCCTAGCCGGGACCCCTCCATGGGACCTGGAAGCGAGAGCCCTTGCGTCACTGTTCAGATGGCGCAAGGAGGCGCTGGAGCGGGGCCAAAGGCCTGCGGGTCGAGAAATCGAGGCCCAGCGGTCTCTGCTCCACCAGGAAACCGTGGAGACATGGAAGGTGCGACTTGAGCAACCAAAGGGGAGATTCGCCACAATCGCGGCCGTCAGTCCGGTCATGGACGAGTGGCTGGAGAGGAGGCACGGTGCTCTCTCCTACCGGTTGACACAGATGCTTGCCGGGCACGGTAGCTTCGGTAGGTATCTGTGGCGAAAACACAGGGAAACCACGGCCGAGTGTCAGCACTGCGAGGACCGCAGCGATGACACGGCGCTCCACACGCTGGTGGAGTGCACGGCGTGGGCGCAACAGCGCCAGGTCCTCGTAGTGGGTCTGGGCGTGGACACTCTCTCGCTCGAGACCATGGTGCGAGCCATTCTCTCCAGCGGGAGTAAGTGGGACTGCGCCGCCTCTTTCTGCGAGCAGGTCATGCTCGTGAAGGAGGCGGCGGGCCGGGTTTGAGAGAGGGCTCTCCCACCCGAGTTCCGCAGTCGGCGGCCTGGACGCCGCCGACGTGTCTTCGCCGAGGACTATCGGCCTCCATGACCGGGGGTCTGAGGACGGTGAGAGGGTCGCTCACCGTCCTTACAGAAGCAGGCCCATGACGGCAGCGTGCCGTGAGCACTCCCCTTAGAAGCGGGATAACACCCAAAACCCCCCAAAGACGCGGTATAGCACCCGACCACCCCCTGGGCGAGGCCGCAATGGCCCCGGGACATCCTTCCGAGGACTTACCCAGGGCTCCCAACCACAGGCTGTTGGGCGTTACGTGAGGTTTTTTAGTCGGTAAGAGTCCGGCATAACATCGTCTGAGGATTTTGCCTCACGTAAAAAACAAGCAGTAGGCTCACCACTTAGGCAGACCAAAAGCTAATGAGGCCAAACACCCTACGAATATGATTGGGATAGAGGTCAACGTCAAGCAGTAGAGATTTGATTGATTGCATAACGTTTAATGTTACACTATTATTCTAGACAAATAATTAATAAATAAATGCCTATAATATATTCACGGACATTTTCACACATCTGATCCCAAAGTAATCTAGGAATAACCTGCTTGTGTTATGGGTATCATACCACGGATATTAATAAGTACTTATCATACATAGAAACACCCAGACTCTCGAAACAAACATTTAAGGATAGATGTTTTATGCAATAAATAAGTAAATAAATAAATAAATAAAGTTATGGATCACATAATTTTTGGGTCCGCTGGGATTCAAACCCACTACCCCGTGATCTCTAGACCAACGAGGCTGTCAAAATTCCACTTCCTTTGATCTTGGTTACAATTGTTTGAAAGTTTCAGGTTTGTAACGCTTTTTAATAAATGTTCGGTGGTTTGATGATGGCAATAATAATTGCATTTGTATTAGCGTCCTTTTTCATAATAGGCCTGTCGCCATGTAGTGCAATCGCCATTCACCTGGAAATGGTCGCAGGTTGGGACTGGATGCGGAAGGCGTATGGCCGTGTGTATGGTGGCGTAAATTGGGAGAGGCCTACGTCCAGTAGTGGACTGCCAGGCTGCTTTGATTGATTGATTGCCATATACTGTATAAATAGGGAAATAAGTTTGGTTGTTTATATACGGTTATTCGCGTGTAATCGAGTATGCATTGTTTAGTGAGCAAATTAATATTTACGTAGAAAAAATGTTCTCAAATACAGACAATTTAAGACAAAATTTATTAAAAAATATAGAGAGCATGAGGATAGACTGAGGATAAAAACATATTCGTGCAAGGGTCGTTTACGTCTTTCGATTTGGTCATTGACATTTTATTATTACTGTCTTTTTTTTCAGTGTTGGAATAATTATATTGACATTCATGTAATACATTAGACATTTCATACATGGTCAAACAACTAATAAACTCTATTATATATTAATTGTTTGACCATGTAGAATGTCTTGACTTATTTATATTATGTACTTAGCCTAGTATGATTAAAAATAATAATTGTTTAACTATGAAAATCTCCAATTTTATTTTTATAGAATATATAACAGGAGTGACTATTTATCCCAAAAAGTGTATGTGTAAAATAAAAGGAGTAGGTAATAGGTATAATATAGGTAGGTATGTAATTATAAAATATTTTTTTCTTCGTGCTCGTGATTAAATTAAATGCTATAAAACATCTAATTTAATGCTGCTGATGCTAATGGATCTAATGTAATCTGATATAAAAATGAATTTTAAGTAAAAATTACAAAATAATAATAATTTAACGATTCAGTTACATGCCATTATAAATATAATCTTCAAAACCATTACACGCAATCAATGCAGTAACTTTAATTCGCATATTACGTAGGTACATTTGCGCGCTACTGGCGGTAACGGAAAGTAGCGAGGAAGTTTGTCCATAATCAATTTACCGACTCGATACCCATATTGACAGTCTGTAATGGTGCACTCTTATAGAAGTTGTCAATAAATCTCTAGTCCTCTCGAATAGGCAGGTACTTTCATAGTACTGCGGGGAGCGCAGCGAGGACACAGCGCTCCTCACACCGGTGGAGTCCAGGCGTGGACGCAACAGCGCCAGGAGTAAGTGGGACTGCGCTGTCTCTTTCTGCGAGCAGGTTATGCTCGTGAAGGAGGCGGGACAGCAGTCGTACCCCCCCCCCCCCCCCTCCTAGATGAGGCCGCAGTGGTAGCCGTAGGTCTGTTGGGAGTCCTGGGGTATCCTTCCAAGGGCTTATCCGGGGCTATTAACCGTAGGCTGTTGGCAGGACGCATGAGGTTTTTTAGTCGGTAGGAGTCCGACATAACATCCATGAGGATTTTCCCTCACGTCAAACAAAAAAAAGGGTACTTTCATAGTACCTACTCGACCTGACATAGCCGTAACCTCCTGATTGCCACCGCTCTCCTGCACCGGTCACCATTGAACTCCGTCGAGATTATAACTACTTTACCTCTATTGATTATACATTTTCAGGTTAAAAAGATACTATTATAGAAGTTTGTGTTCGTATAATGTTTTTATGAAGATCAGGTTTATATAAACTCTTCCATTAAAGCTACATTTTTACTATTTTAGGAATCTGTAAAAGCTGCAATAAGAGCACGTGTGTTCTGTTTGTAAAAACCTTTGTTACCATAGATTTGGAATGTACAAGATGAACAGTGTCAGACAGAAGACGAGACCGATTTTCTCCTTTTCTATAATCTTTTTATTGTTGCAATCTATATTTCACAGGACTTTTATTTCTACTGTGCTTTTAGCTGAGAGTATGATACGATTAAGCTACTCAATTTCTAGTCCAGTTCAAAATACCTACAAAAAATACCTACATCTGTTGTTCCCAAAGGCTGCCTATAATTGAATGAAAGAAAATGTCTACATCTGTAGTAGTAGGTACATAAAATGTAATAAAGCGAAATAAAGACAAGACTGACGTTTTCAGTAAAAGGAGACAAGGACCCTGGTCGGGGCATACCTGTAATAAGATTTGCTCCAGTCGCGGCCTCTGAGGAATATGATCGCTTTCAATTCTACAAACCTAATCGGATTGCGACGGAAAGAATATTAATTGAAATTTGAAAGCTTTTCGAAAGTCTCAGTTACTACTCTGTTAGATTTCCTGAACCGTGAGATATGTACCTATTTATAGAAAATATTGCCTTACTATAAATATTTTGTTCGAACAAAAGAAATAGATTGGCATCAACTTCAGGCTCAAGTGCAATAAATAATAAGTTTCATGGACGGTCTTAATACAATAAATTAGTCTGAGTGCAAGTAACTCCTTTAACTCACCCTTGTGAAGTACCTACATAAGTCTCTACATGTCGAGCAAAACTTGAGATGTATTACTGACAACAGTGACGTTATTTTTACATTACTTAATTCTTTGGTTAAATCCGGCTTACATGTACAGTGAGCCTACCCTATTTAGGGTTCCGTACCCAAGCGGTAAAAACGGGACCCATTTTTTCATTAAAGTGAGGAATAATCCTTCATGGATGCTATGCCGGACTCCTACCGACTAAAAACCTCACGTAGCGCCGAACAGCCTACGGTTGGAAGCGCCGGGTTGCCCTCGGAATGATATCACAGGGCTCCCAACAGACCCACTGCTACCACTGCGGCCTCGCCTAGGGGGTGGTTCGGGTGTTATCCCGTGTCTTTTGGGGGTTTTCGGGTGTCATCCCGCTTCTTAGGGAGGGCGTGCGTGAATCCCTCACGTGACGCTGCTGTCTAGGGCCTGCTTTTGTAAGGACGGTGAGCAGCCCCCTCACCGTCCTCAGGCTCCCAGTGATGGAGGCCGATAGTCTTGGGCGAAGACACGTCGGCGGCGGCTTCCGCCCCGCCCGCCTCTTTCACGAGCATGACATGAAAAACGGGACCCCATTTATGAGACATCACTGTCCGTGTTTTTGTCTATCTGTCTGTCCGTGATAGCTAGAGAGCTGAAATTTTCACAGATATGTTATGTATTTCTGTTGCCGTTATCAACAAAAATAGGTAGGTATGTACTAAAATCAGAAAAAATAACTAAGGGGGGCTTCTATACAAGAAACGGGATATTTTTTCATTTTTTTTTTTTCTATACAAGAAACGGGATATTTTTTCATTTTTTGGTACGGAAGTCTACGTGCGCGAGTCCGACTCGCACTTGGCCGGTTTTATACCACTAAGGTGGCAGACAAGTATACGACCAACCTGATCGAAAGTAGTGAAAATTGCCTCACTAGAGTTTATATATAGGTATTTTGTTTATATACGTCTCATAAGAGGAAGAGCGAGAGGAAGGTTTATAAAAAGAGAATTATTTCTTCATCAGGCTCATAGGAGCATTAGGCGTGAACTGAATTAGTTTACAATAGCCTTCACTGTTAAGGGGCGGTTATAGCGCACAAGTAGGCATTTGGCGCTCCCCTCGCCCCGGGCGCAAGACACACCGCGCGCCGGCAGCGGCAGTTAACTCTCATGCCACAGTATACCTACAGTATAGTAGAAAGAAACAGCGTGCTAACTTTGTTTAACGTAGTAGGTAAATGCATCTAACTTTATTAAGTGTAGTGATTTATTAGAGTTTCGTAAATAAATGGGTTAATTAAAGATATATATTATACCATTATTTTTAAGCTAAAAAGTTTGTTTGTTTGTTTAGTTGTTTGAACTCTAGAGTCTAAGAGACTGCTAGTTGAATATCAAAAGTTCCTTAACAGAATCTCAATTTTTCAAAAATACCAAAATATATAACATCACGCTAAGGCAAAAAGAGCTGAGCAGCAACGAAACATTTATCGAAAACTAGGATATTTCATTTCTTTTGACAGTTTCCGTTGCGTAAGTTTGCTAGATGGTTACAGTTGCGTAAAAATGAAAATTACATAATAGCTGGTCATAAAAATTTCTAAAGTTTTCTAAAGTTGGTATGCTAAGTATGAATCACGTGATCATTTTGCAATCCAAAATGGCCGCCGCGGTGTAATCACAAAATTTCATGATGGGTATCGTTTAAGGGGTTTCTTGGTATGCTGAGTACGAATCACATGATAATTTTGCAATCCGAAATGGCCACCGCGCCGTAATCACATAATTTCATACCATAATCACATGGATATCGTTTAATGGGTTTTTTCGAATGCTGAGTAGGTACGAAGAACATGATAATTTTGGAATTCAATTTGGCCACCTATGCTATTTACAGTAGTAAACTAAAAAAAATTTGCTTATAAAGTTTAGGCCTAGCAATGCGAAAATACTATGACAAAAGGTTTTTATTGTAAAATTAAGGCCAATTACATTAAATTGGTACCTAGCAAACAAAAGAATCCCTTAATCGATACCCATCATGAAATTTTGTGATTACGGCGCGGCAGCCATATTGGATTGCAAAATTATCACGTGATTCGTACTCAGCATTCCAAAAAACCCCTTAAACGATACCCATCATGAAATTTTGTGATTACGGCGTGGCCGCCATGTTGGATTGCAAAATTATCATGTAATTCGTAGACATTTTAATGCATTAGGTAGCTGGTTACCATGTCGTGAAAACACTTAAAAAGTAAAAGATCACCACATTTACCATGAGTCGCGTATGGGTATTTTAGTGAAATCCCTTCATCACTCAGGAATTAAGCTGATGGTCTTCAAAATGTATAGCTAAGTACCATCATGGATACATTGACTTACGATCAAAAAACCGCATCAAAATCGATCCACCCCTTGGGCCGTGACGAATTCACAGGACAGAGTTGTTAATTATGAGAGTTCGTTAATTGAATTAAAGAGTAACTAGTTACAATGTAATAAGTCTTATCCACATAAGAAAGAAAGAAAGAAAGAAAGAAAGAAACCTTTATTTGTTACAGACATGCAGGACACTTATTGCTAACCTAAAATTAATCATGTTTTATTGCATTGTGTGCCTCACGACTGCATCAAAGAGGTGTCCAGTTCAGCATGTGCCAGGCGGAACCTTGGCGCTGATTTTCAACTGGAACCTTGGTTATGTGTGTAGTTGTGTGTGTGAGAGTGTAGTAAGTGTGGATGTGTAAAAATATATGTTATAGCAGTGAAGTATGAATACTAATATAATTCTATATACCTAGTGTATAAAAGTAAGTGTTTATTATTTATATTTATTATTTATTGTTTATGTATATATTGTAAGGTAATAATAATAATATCATAATAATAATTATGATAACAAGCCCTTAAATTTCTTATTATTGAACATTAACTACTTACATAAATTATTCCTATAGTTACATATTAATATAAAAACTACATTATTCTAACAATATATAAACAAAATTATGCCTAGCCTAATGGTCATTGTATAAAATAAAAGAGATAAAAAAAAAAGAATGCATTGCATGTTGACATAAATAAATACCTAGGTTAAATAAGTGATAGGTCACAATTTACGCCATCCAGCCCCCGTTGCGCTTCTAATAGGTACACGCGTAATCTTTTCTTAAAGGTTGTTAGCGATAACCTGATGATAACGGGGCCTGATGGGACGCGTCATCGCATTTCTTCACTCCACGAACTACGCGAATTAAAAATGCCTTCGGCTGCCTCAAAGGAAACGGAGCAAGTTCATAAAGCTCCAAGGTCTGCAAGCGCCAGCGATTATTCCCAGTTGTTCCGTTGAAGTAGTTCCGTGGCGGAACTAGTGAGACTTTTTTTCCCAGTTGTTCCGCGGAACAAAGCATCAATAATTCAGTTCCCATTAG
Organism: Miltochrista miniata; assembly: GCA_933228765.1. Lineage (NCBI taxonomy): Eukaryota > Metazoa > Arthropoda > Insecta > Lepidoptera > Erebidae > Miltochrista > Miltochrista miniata. The sequence goes on from OW121747.1 coordinate 26,225,043, forward strand.
TTCCGCGGAACAAAGTATAAATGAAATACTAATAATTTCATTCCCAATAGTTCCGCGGAACAAGGCATAAAATAAAAACTAATAAATTAAGTCCCAGTAGTTCCGCGGAACAAAACATAAATTAAAAAGTAATAAATCAAGTCCCAGTAGTCCCGCGGGAGAAAGCATCACTTACATACGAATATTTATGTTCCCATTAGTTCCCTACGGTGTCTTACGGCTATTAACTAATACAATTAAAAAGAATACAGATGAAGATCGACAAAAAAAATAAAGATCGGTAAAACAAATGAAGATCGATCTAAAAAATGAAAATTAACAAAACAAATGAAGATCGGTAAAACAAATGAAGATCGACAAAACAAATGAAAATCAATGAAACAAATGAAGATCAACTAAACAAATGAAGATCGCTAAAACAAATGAAGATCGACGAAACAAATGAGGATCAATGAAACAAAGAAGACCGGTGAAAATCGGCAAAATAAATGACGGTTAAATAAACAAATGAAGATCGAAAAAACATATGCAGATCAGCAAAACAAAGAACTATAAGCAAGTTGATAAGGTCAAAAATTACTTGCAGCCATATTTTGTAATCTAGATGAGATTAACATTCAAAAAAATAGGTGCAAGCAATTCTCGACCTTAATGACACTTATCTAAAAATGTGCTTTTAGGCGATTATAGACATCGCTGATCACGAATATATAAAAAAATAATTGATATTATGCATGCTCATAAGGTCGAAATTTGCTTGGACCTATTTTTTGTAATCTAGATACGATACCCATTCAAAAAAATAGGTGGAAGCAATTCTCGACCTTATGAACATGCATAATATTTATTTATTTTTTACATATTCGTGATCAGTGATGTTCATAAACGCCTAAAAACACATTTTTAGAGAAGTGTCATTAAGGTCGAGAATTGCTTGCACCTATTTTTTTGAATGTTAATCTCATCTAGATAACAAAATATGGCTGCAAGTAATTTTTGACCTTATCAACTTGCTTATAGTCCTTTGTTTTGCTGATCTGCATATGGTTTTACGATCTTCTTTTGTTTATTTAACCGTCATTTATTTTGCCGATCTTCATTTGCTAGCCGATCTTCACCGATCTTCATTTGTTTTACCGATCTGCATTTGTTTTGTTGATCTTCATTTGTTTGATCGATCTTCATTTGTTTGATCGATCTTCATTTGTTTCGTTGATCTTCATTTGTTTTACCGATCTTCGATCTTTGTTTTTTTTACTACTGGGAATAAAATAGTCTCACTAGTTCTGCTACGGAACTATTGGGAATGGAAAAGTCTCAGTAGTTCCGCTACGGAACTATTGGGAATGGAAAAGTCTCAGTAGTTCCGCTACGGAACTACTGAGAATAGAAAATTCTCACTAGTTCCGCCACGGAACTACTGAGAATAAAAATGTCCCAGTAGTTCCGTGGTGCGGAACTACTGGGAAAAAAAAGTCTCACTAGTTCCGCCACGGAACTATTGGGACAAAAAGTCTCACTAGTTCCGTCGCGGAACTACTGCCGCGGAACTACTGGGAATGAAGGGCGATACGATGCGATACCCGATGCGATACCGATGCGATACGATACCTATGCGATCCCTTATTACTTTTGTTTTCGTTTATTTTCACTTTCACTCTCGCGTATGGTTTGTACTTATTTTGTTTACGTTTTGTCGTTGTGTGGCGTTATTGTCACTGTCATTGTAACTGTCAGTGCGTAACGTCAATAAATTAAGCGTCATAGACTAAATTTACTAAGTCATAGAGAACAACGTTTAGTTTTAATGGTTGCATTTCTATTTTTCTTGATGTATCTGATGTTTTTAATTTTTGTAAATTATTTAAATAATGTTTGGATAGGTATTTGGTAATTATTTAATATTGTTATTTTGATCTGTATTTTTAGCACTCAACTGGTGGATGAACACTGCTGTATACATACGCACCACTTTTTGATGTTTTTTTTTTGTAATATTTATTGTTTATATTTATATTTTTATTTTTATCAGTAGGTGAATATTTATAGGTATATTTTATTTATATATTTACTTAATATATACATATATAGTGTATGTCATTGCCAATTAGGACAAATGATAGCTCAATAAGGCCTCCTTCACTCGCAGACGAGCTCGAATCGCATTTCTCAAATGTGCCTCTGAATTTTAATGTTGTGCATATTAATGCTCAGAATATTAACGCCCATTTCCCTGGTATGCTGGCAAACTTAAGCAGTAAAAACATCCATGCCATTCTTGTATCCGAGACCTGGTTAAGGCCATATATGTCTTCTCTTCCTGTCACTCTTCCAGGATATCAACTAATAAGGAATGATCGTTCGGATTGCGATGGTAGTGGTGTTGCTATCTATTTGAGAACTCAAATTCCCTATAAAATTTTACAGATATCAGCTCAGCCGCCGCCATCGGATTCGGGTGAGTTAATCTTTATTGAAATGGAGCTCCATCACATCAAGGTACTTCTTGGTGTCTACTACAGCCCCTCCTCACGAGTTAACTATTTCTCTTCTTTCGAAATCATGTTGAAAAACCTGGTACCATCCTATGAGCATAACATAATACTAGGTGATTTTAATACTTGTCTTGTGAAAACTGTCCCTCTCTCTCTCTCACGAGCTTTAAAGCTTCGTAATATTTTAGACTCTTCTAATATTTTTGTCCTTCCATCGTATACTACTCACTTCTTCACTTTCCCAACTGCGCTCCTTCCTTTATTGACCTCATTATCGTTTCGTCTGATGTGCATGTAGCCAAACACGGTCAATGCACAGCTGACATCTTTTCTTATCACGATCTGATCTTTCTTTCGTACAAAGTTCGTCCCCCTAAGGCCAAGTCTCAGGTGTTAATGCAGCGAAACTTCAGTCGGATGAATGTCGAAAAACTAAGAGCTGACGTAATTAATATAGATTGGACTTCGTTGTACAATTCTGGTTCCGTTGATGATAAGGTTAGCATTCTAACTTGCAACTTAATCAAGATTTACGATATTCATGCACCGATCCGTGCAGTAAAAATCAAACACACTCCGTCGCCTTGGCTCACTACAGATATCAAGGAATTAATTAATAAAAAACCGGACAAGTGCGAGTTGGACTCGCCCATGAAGGGTTTCGTAGCAGCAAGTAACATAATATAAAAGTTCTTATAGTTCGTTGTAACTTTGATTGAAACTTTAACACGTTCGCAGTAGTGATTTTTCTAACCAAAAATTACGGTTTACGACGTATTAAAAACAACTACCAGCTCTATCTCGTTCAAACCAATTTTCGTTGGTAGTTTTTATGGCTGTGTACATCATATATTTTTTTTAGATTTATCACTCTCTTAGTTTAGAAGTTAGAGGGGGGGGGGACACTAATTTTTCCACTTTGGAAGTCCCTCTTGCGTAAACTATTCACTTTAGAAAAAAATCATGTTAGAAAACGCAACAACATTTTGGAAGACCTATCTATAAATACCACACACGTATGGGTTTGATGAAAAAAAAAATTTTAAGTTTCAGTTCTGAGTATGGGGACCCCCAAAATTTACTGCTTTCTTTCTAGTATTATATAAGAATCTTAATGCGGTTCACAGAATACATCTAGTTACCAAGTTTCAATAGCATAGGCCGTATAGTTTCGGAGAAAAGTGGCTGTGACACACGGACGGACAGACAGACAGACAGACAGACATGACGAATCTATAAGGGTTCCGTTTTTGCCATTTGGCTACGAAACCCTAAAAAGGTAGGGCAAAATCTAAATTTAAATACCAACCGAATGAGTACAATCGAGAGAGATATGTGAGAATACGAAATCTCTGCAATAAGGTTTGTAGGAATGCACAACGCCAGCACATTCAAATGTCCATACAAAATGGAGATCCAGCTAAAATATGGAAATTTCTAAGAACCCAGGGAGTTGGCAAGTCAAAACAAGATGTAAATTCAAGGAATATTGATCTCGACGCTTTAAATGGGCACTTCTCAACTTTTTCGAGCTTTGATGATACTACCAAAACTAACACTATGAATAGTCTTTCACAGCTTCCAACTCCCGGATATCAATCATTTACATTCAATCAGTTCACGGCTTGTGATGTTAAGAGGAGCATTACGTCTTTGGCGTCCAATGCAGTCGGCAATGACTGTATTAGCCGCAACATGATCATGCCTATTCTTGATGAAGTGTTACCAGTCATTTGTGATATTTTAAATTATTCTGTTTCCGTGGCACATTTCCAACGGTCTGGAAGCAAGCACAAATCATACCCTTACCTAAAAAGTCTAGCCCTTCTTCTTTCTCCGATTACCGTCCTATCTCTATCTTGCCTTTTCTTTTTAAAGTTCTTGAACGTCTTGTTCACACACAACTAAACTCCTTTCTCAGTACAAATCTTCTTTTAAATGCTTACCAATCTGGTTTCCGGCCAGGGCATAGCACAGTTACAGCCCTCATTAACATTACGGATGACATCAGGATGGGCATGGAGAATGGGAAGCTTACATTACTGACGTTGCTTGACTTCAGTAATGCTTTTGGTACTGTAGATTTTCGCATAATGCTTGAAATTCTACGCTCTATTAACATATCTCCACCAGCGCTTGATTGGTTTCGCAGTTACCTGACTGGTCGCCAACAACGTATATGTATTGATGATTCTGTTTCTTCCTGGAGTAATATCGGAGTTGGTGTACCGCAGGGTGGCGTTTTATCTCCTCTATTGTTCGCAATATTTATTAATTCCATTACAAAACAACTAGTTTCATCCTACCACCTTTATGCAGACGATTTACAAATATACTCGCAAGCTACTTTAAATTCATGAGGCTTTCACTGTGGTGAATTGTGATTTGGAACGTATATGCGACTGGAGTAACAGCTATGGTCTGAAAGTGAACCCTACCAAAACTCAGGTAATACTTATGGGCAGTACCGGGATGATTCGTAAAGTGAACTGGGCACAGTTGCCACAAATAGTCTTTAACGGGATGCCGCTGCCTTTGAGTGATAAGGTCAAAAACCTGGGGATTTATTTTGATAAGACACTGTCCTGGGGGCCTCAATTGCAGGAAGTTAATCGCAAATTATTTGCCTCAGCTGGCTCTTTGCGTAAATTGCGCAGCCTTCTTCCGATTTCGACGAAGATTTCGCTTGCACAATCATTACTTCTTCCAATATTAGACTATGCCGATGCCAGCTACCTTGATCTCACGGAGGAGCAATTAAATAAACTTGAGCGCCTTCAAAATTTTTGCATAAGGTTCATGTTTGGTTTACGCAAATATGATCACGTTTCTGAATACCGCAATCAACTCAAGTGGCTCCCGATTCGCCTTCGACGTAATACTCACATCCTTTCTTTACCATATAACATATTATTTAACCCTCTCACTCCCTATTATCTCAAGGAACGTTTCGAGTTTCTAGGAAACAAGCATTCTAGGTACCTGCGATCGACAGAAAACTTAAGCCTGCTTATACCAGTGCATTCAACAAAATTTCTTGATAAGTCCTTTACAGTTGAAGCTGCACGATTGTGGAATGCACTCCCGGTTACTATCAGACGAGCTCAAACGTTGGTAACGTTTAAGGTGAGGGTGAAAGTATATTATTATCTTTCCCTTTAAGCTAGCTGTAAACTGAGCAATATTATGTATTTTTATATGTATGTATGTATGTTTGTATGTATGTATGTATGTATGTATGTATCTATCTATGTATGTATCTATCTATGTATGTGTGTATGCCAGGTGTATGTACCTTTGTATACTATATATTATGTGTATTGTATAGGTATGCATAGTTATTGATTAAACAATTTAGAAAGCCCGATATTTAATCTCTGATACAGTCTTGTCCATCTAAAGGTTGCCTGGCAGAGATTGCTATTTGCAATAAGGCCGCCCATTGTACCTTCTTAATATATTTGTATTCTAGTTTTAAGTTTTATTATCTTTGGTGTACAATAAAGCATATTATTATTATTATTTCCTTTATTAACATTTAATACACATATTTGATACATTTTTAAATAAACTTATACAAAATTAAAAATCTATTTAAAAATATATAAAACAGCAACCCACCGGCATCGGATACAGGGACCAAGATACCGGTGGTTAGGACTCCAGAGACAGAAACCTCCTCGCAATACGTGCCGTATCGAAGAGTACTGCTTTCTGCATGTGGCTCTTGACCCAGCTACCTAACGAGAGCCTCTTAAGATGTTGGTCGAGGCTCTTGGCTATAAGTCTGTTTACTGAGACAACTATCGGGACAATGATTGCCGAGTCCACCTCCCACATGTCGACAATCTCGCGAGCTAAGTCCAAATATTTAATTTCCTTATCTTTTTCAGCTTTCACGAGATTGCCATCATGAGGGATTGTGATATCAACAATCATTACCTTGCGCTCGGACCTGTCTATCACCACAATATCAGGTTTGTTTGCAACAACAGTCCTGTCTGTGATGATAGACCGGTCCCAGTACAATGTGATAGGACCATCTTCAAGAACTGGCTCAGCAACATACTTATAGTACGGAACCTCTGCGTCCACCAGATGGTATTTCAGAGCAAGCTGTTGGTGAATAATCCTGGCTACTTGATTGTGCCTGTGCAAGTACTCGCTGTTGGCAAGACGAGGACAACCGGAAACTATATGTCTGAGGGACTCACCTGGTTGGTGACACGCTCGACAAATATCGATCGTGCCGTCCCTCATAATATACCTCCTATAGTTGTTCGTCTTGACAACTTCATCTGCAATTGCACAGACAAAACCTTCGGTTTCTCCGAAGAGATCGCCGAAACGTAACCAGCCCACGGAAGCTAAAAAGTCCACATCAGACCCATGTAAGGCCTGATAGAACCTACCGTGAAGCTCTTTACTCTGCCATACCCTCTGACGGTCACCGAGGCTAAGCACTGTATGCCTGCGCCAGTTCTCTTTAGCCAAACCAAGTGGGGTGAGACCAGCGTCCACCGCAACTACATCACGATGCATATCCACATTCAGATCAAGAAAATACTGTCTAAGGCTGTACACCTCGCGGTTACGGAGGGTTTTAGCGTTTAAAAAGCCTCGTCCTCCACATCTTCGTGGGATGTACAGCCTCATCAGAGATGAACGTGGATGATGCATACGGTATGCCGTTAACAATGTACGTACTCTCCGGTCCAAAGCTTCCAATTCGGTTTGAGTCCACTTGAGTATACCAAAGGAGTACATCAGAAGTGGCATGACCCATCCATTATAAGCTCGCACCTTGCTGCCACCTGACAAAAGACTATTTAGTACTTTTTTCAGGCCACCAAAGAAACGCTCTCGTAATGAATGTTTCATGTCTGCTTCATTGATGCACAAAGCCTGCGATATACCCAAGTAGTTATAGGTATCAGTTACGAGGAGTGACGTCAGATGAATGGAATCAGAGAGCTGAATACCATCTGATTCCACTATCTTCCCTCGCTTGATATGCATGACTGCACATTTGTCCACACCAAACTCCATTTTGATAGAATTACTAAAGTTTTCAGTAACCTTTAGTAAATCTATCAATTGTGAGTTCGTTGTGGCAAACAGCTTCAAATCATCCATATAAAGTAGGTGAGATATTACCTGACCTCCTCTTCGCAACTTATAACCTAGCCCTGAACCCTCAAGTAGAGTACTTAAAGGGTTCAGTGCTAGACAAAACCAAAGAGGACTCAAACCGTCACCTTTTTTTTTTTTTTTTTTAATGTGAGGGAAAATCCTCGTAGGATGCTATGCCGGACTCTTACCGACTAAAAAACCTCACGTAACGCCCAACAGTCTATGGTTGAGAGCCCCGGGTAAGCCCTCAGAAAGGATGTCCCGTGACTCCCAACAGACCTACGGCCGCCAATGTGACTCAAACCGTCACCTTGGAATATTCCCCGCTCGATTTTTACAGGTTCACCATCACCGCATGTCCTTCGATATCCTGGATAGCTAAGAAAAGTTCTCCATTGACTCATGCATGACTTTAAAAAGGTGCATAGAGTTGCATCGACTTTATACAACTCCAACACCCTCAAAAGCCATGAATGAGGAACGGAATCGAACGCTTTCTTATAATCTATCCAACATACGGAAAGATCTTTACGGTTGCGGCGAACCTGTTGGCTGATGGCCATATCAATGAGGAGGAGTTCTTTAGTACCTCGACCGCCACTTCTACATCCATTCTGAGAGGCACTTATTACCGTATTAAAGCTAATATGCTTGGCAATTTTGTCTCTCAAAATGGATGTGAGAAGTTTATAGACTGATGGTAAGCAAGTGATCGGCCTATAATTGCTGGGGTTCGAGGTACTTCCTGTCTTATGAAGCAGGTGAGTAACTCCTGTTGTCATAAAAATTGCCAGCGAGCCAGAATCAATGGCTGCCTGGAACTGAGATGCCAAAAAAGCATGTGAACTACGGAACCATTTCATCCAAAAGTTTTGCAGTCCGTCCGCTCCTGGAGCTTTCCAATTTGATAACGAACGGACTGCATTACTCACATCTAAATGGTCTATTTTTACAGGTTCCATATCTACAATGCCTTCACATGCCTTCTCGACATCACACATCCAGTCAACTTCGGTATGATTTACCGGTGCCGACCAGATGCTGCGCCAAAACATGTTCGTTACGTCAGCATCCGGTAGGCTACCAGTACTCACACCTTTATCTGGTCGCTCCCAATTCCTATAAACACACCTCTGGTCTCTTTGGAATGACGAAAAATATAGACAAAAATTATAGATTACTTACAGTAAAAAATACACTTGTAGGTACAAATGTATGTGTTATTATAATAAAGTGCTGATTACGTGCAATTTTGATTTTGATTTAATATGTACGTATACATATGTACCTAATTAGGTACTATGTTTCTATATTAAAATACTTAAGTACATACATATTTACATAAAAAAGGTTTTTCATTTCACATAACGTTTTGTATGACGTCCGCTTATTATGACGTGTTTGTCAATTCCTTTCGATGTCATTATAAACGGACTCTACTGTACATACTTATCTTATGTATAGGAACACTCAAACTCTCAAGACAAATAACAAAAATTTGTGTGATCTAGAAAAGATCATACATTTTTTTGTCTCCGGTGAGAATCGAACCCACGACCTAGTGATCCGCAGTCGCCCTTTACGACCTATAGACCGAAGAGGCAATCAAAAAATAAGAACAAAAAATGAACAGTGAGGGCCAGTTAATAAAAATATTGTAAAATAAATAAACATGTGCAGCGTAGTTAGCGGTGCGTTGACATTAAACAAGGCAAGTGGAGAGGCACGGCCTCAGTCGAGCAAGGGCGCGCGCAGGCCGCTGCCGCCGCCGCGCCGCCGCTGGCTACTAACCATGGCGTGTGGCAGTGGCACTCACAACAAAGCCAAGCCTACGCCGATGCCGACGCGACGTCGACCGACGCGTTCGGTCATAGCGCACGCAATATGCTCATATTATTATTTACTTGCCGAATACATGTGAATAAACCTGTCAGTATGGGAACATGCAAATCAAACTAAGTACGTAGGTACCTACCATACTGTCGTGATTTATCGGCATCTAAACTTTTACATTATTTCTTCATGTTGAAGAAGATCGATGTGCGTTTCGGGTCAGGTAAATAGTCACTTTTTGCATTTAGTATAGTATGCTAGTTTGTTTACATTTATATGAAAACAGTTAGGTAAATTTGACAAGGAATCTATCTATATATTTTCACATAAAAGAAAATATATAAATTAATTACTAGCAAAGTAGCGACCCCCTCGGGTTAGGGTTTGTGCGCGGGTACACCTCATATAGTAGAACTTTTAAGTAATAATTTTATATTGCATAACAACTAATAGCATAAACCTCTTTTCGCAGAATATCGATTGGCATAAACTCATTTAGCATACATTGAAACCCATAATTTTGTAAGTCAGAATCATCTGTACTGTACGCATAATTTTTATATCCATAATAATCACAATGTATAATCATCACATCGCAGAAAGTTCAAAACCAGATTCATCTTTTGGTATATATTTCTTATCCATAACTATTTAAAAGTAGAACCATCATTTCGCATAATGTTTACAGCAAGAATCATCTTTTATGATTATTGCAACACTTTTCTAATCAGTCGTTGATATAAAAACCGTAGGCAAGGATATAAAAACCAATAAATGATAATTATACGGTTATATGGTTTTTATATCCTTGCCTACGTATATCGTAGGCAAGGATATAAAAACCAATAAATGATAATTATTTGGTTTTTATATCCTTGCCTATGAGAGCATGCTCGTTTCTGGCACTCGCCGGCCGCAGCCGCGGCACGCTCGCTTCGATCGCTCGGCTCGTGCATAAGAAGTCACAGTTCTAACCTAACCTACCCATTTTATAGAAGAAAGTAACCCAATCTATATTATTCTAATTGAAATTCTATGATCTTTATAGTATGCCTAGTCAAATCGTGCCAAATAATCTGTACTCTAAATGAACGTTATACTAAATGAAGTTATACAAAATTTTAACTATGCCAAAGGTAATTAAGCCAAATAAAATTCTACTATCTTAAATGTATGCCATTCTAAATTCGGTCATAAGCACATTATGCCTAAAAATATTTATGTCAAATATTTTTTATGCCTAATAAATGATCGATTAAAGAAGTTTCTGCGAAGTGAGTTATCCCAAATAGGTTTCGGAGTATCAAGTTTCTACCAAATAGACGGCACCCTTTGTGCGCAAGTACATCCTTTTCAATTAATTAGTTTCTTTTTGTCATAAGAACCACTTTCGGGATAAAACATGTATCCAGTCATTCGCTATTCTATGCTTTTTTTTTTGTTTTGTTTACGTGAGGGAAAATCCTTATGGATGTTATGCCGGACTCCTACCGACTAAAAATCCTCACGTAACGCCCAACAGCCTATGGTTGGGAGCTCCAGGTAAACGCTATTCTATGCTATTATGATTTTCAAAGTTCCGTAGCAAACAAAAATTCTGTAGAGTTTCAGTGTAAGTCCACCTATCTCAGCGAGAAGTGATAACTGGCATGGTTGTATATAATTTTGATATTTTATTAGAATAGAGCCACTACACTTCGTGCCCCCGCCGTTAAAGTATTTCACAAGCGTATGTCCAGCGTTAGCTGAGTGACGCTGCGTCACCCTTCCCTAGAAGGGTGATCGCTTCCGACGAGTCTTCAAGGCCCAAGGGCTAGAGGCTCAAGGTAGAGTTTAGTCAGTAAGAGTCTGACATAATCACACGGCCGGCCGTGTGGTACGCATGTAGCGTTCTCTACCTCCACCGGGTGGTGCCTTAGGGCTCAAAAAAAAAAACCACTTCTCGAACAAAAAAATGGAAGGGACCTTGGTCGTAGGGCTCTCAATTCTTTTTAAGTAAAGTAATAAGTCAGAGTAGCAGAAAATAAAATGAAAACTATTAAAGTCTATGTAAATCTATCAAATTTACCAACATGTAAAAATGTATTGTATGTAGTGCATGAACAGCGCCTTATGCTGCGTCCACATTTGTTACATTTGGACAGCACGTTTCTCCACTACTGTGTCAGACTTGCGTTTTGATGCCATAAAAACTGCAGCTTTGAGGCTATCCATGCCGAACACCCGAAGAAAATGCTTGACATAGAATAAACGTCACGGTGATTTATGGCGATACTAGCTAGTCGTCATGTCCAGTGTAGACGCTGTTTGCATACGGACACACATCAAATACACGTGGAACGGGTCGTGAAATCGAAAATGGGTTTTGGTGTGTACTTTCATAGGGTATTCGGTGTTGTTCATTGTCCGCGTTACCGGGAGACGTTCGCACTTGCATTTATGACCCGCGTTGAGGAACACTGGACGACACAAACACAGAGACGGGGTACAGAGGGGATCACGCATACATACATACATACATATGGTCACGCCTTTATACCCGAAGGGGTAGGCAGTGGCGTATTATATACCCACATTTTACCTTTTTAGAATTTGTCCCACGTTATTATAGGTGGTGAGCCGTATTGCCGTGTTGAGATGGATGAACGCAGGTTGTGACTGCATTCTGTTGATTTTTTTCAAGCTTGGACCAACGGCTTTACGTAAGGCACTTACGAAGCACGGAAACGCTGAAATAAATGTCAAAAAGTGATCACATGGATGGTCACCCATCCAAGTACTGGCCATAGTGAAAGTTGCTTACTGCAGTTATATTTTACAGAACAATTAGTCCGCGAGCCACGAGTGCATCGCGTGACGAGTACCTACGTGTACGAGTGACTCAGTGTGCCGTAAACGATTACTGCAGCAAACCACTTTAGCTATGTCAATTCTTTGGATGGGTGACCACCGCGTGATCACTTTGCGACAATAATGTTATATTTCATCGCTGTGCCCGATTTTATGATTTAATTTTATTTTACGATGTTTAGGGTTCCGTACCCAAAGGATAAAAACCCAATTACTGAGACTCTGTTGTCCGTCTGTGTGTCTGTCACATAATTATGACTGTATCTTATGAACCGTGATAGCTAGAAAGTTGACATTTTCACAAATACTAGTAGGTACGTACTTGTTGTTGTAATAATTCACAAAAATATATACTGGACCTCCCATATAACAGACGTGATTTTCCGTAACAGAACCCTCCGTGTGTTAGTCTGGACTCGCAAATGGCCGCTTTTTTTTAATTATAAATCTACATACCAGCCGCAGCAACATTACGAAATATAATACTAACTACCAATGAGATAATGTCCATAATAGCACAGTGTGTCTCTATAGCCCGTTCGCTCTAAGTTTTCCGCTAGCGTAAAAGGTTCGTGTAGAAGCGTAGTAGGCGAATAGCAAACTTAGAGCAAACAGGTAGTATGTACATTTAAAAATAAGAAGATCGATGACCCGTTCCTTGCATTCGATATTTAAAACTTGCAGCTACCTGTCAGCACAATATAAAGCCCGTCACATACGTACCTAGCTATAATATTATATTAATATGAAACACAGCAAGGCGTATTACGACATATTTTCTACCTATATAAATTTAAAAGAGTCCACACACACAGCTATAATTTCTATGACCTCGACAAAATATGTCGACAGATTATATCTCTATATATTTTAAGGAAGATTGTGTAGACCGAGTGAGTAAAATTTATTGAAGTAAAACTTCTTTAGGCGCAACTAGCAGCGCAGTAGGGAGTAACTCAGATTTTTTTCTGACAGAAGTAACGCTTACTGTTTGGATTTCGAATAGCGGAAACGTAGTCCGCTATTCAAAATTCGAATGAATGATATTAATATAACATTTGATGCCGTCAATGGCCAAAAAAGTTTTACTTCAATCGCACGTAAAGGTTACACGCACACACTTTTTTATAATATAGCTCTCGTGTCGTCGTTACTTGCTTTAATATAATATACTAGCCAATGTGACGCGGTTTCATCAGCGTATTTTCTTTTTCCGTGGAAATAAAATATAGCCTATTTCACCCGGGAATCAAATCAAATCAAAGAATTATTCAAATCAGTTCCGTAATTTCGGAATCTATTCAATGCAATCAAACAAACAGTCAAATCTTTTCTCTTTCTAATGTTACTAGTATAGATATCTCAATACATTAGTAAATATGATAGCTACGTCTGTGACAGGCTTAACAATGGCAGCACAACCGGACGGCATAACCTAGGCCCGTCCACATTGAGCGTTACATGTTCGACACAATTACACATTACACTAGTCGAGGATATGACACAAATGTGGACTCAGCATTAGGCATTCAGTTCCTTCCTTATCTAAGCCGGCAGTCGATCTGGAAGAAATAGACTTACCTATCCGAAATTTAGCCATAACAAAGTAGGACACTTTGTTATGGCTAAATTTTGAATAGGTAGGAAAGTCTATTTCTGCAATAAATATTAATCCCTACTTCCCTACTTATATTATAAATGTGAAAGTAACTCTGTCTGTCTGTCTGTCGGTCCTCTGTCTGTCTGTGTTACGTTTTCACGCCTAAACCGCTGGACGGACGATTTTGATGAAATTTGGTATAGAGATACTTAGTTTCAGTTCAAAGTTAGGATATAGGTTACTTTTTAACTAACTGCGCAAAAGGAGGGTTATTGTTTTTACGCGCTAACAACTTCTACGCGGACGGAGCCGCGGGGAACAGCTAGTAAGCTTATGAAACTTAAACACAGGGCATCGGTCTAGTTTGGAGAGCAGAACCAGTATCATGGAGAAAATTTATATATTTGCTCCACGACCAGTGGAGAGATTAAGACTGCAACTTAACCTTGAGTTTATAATTAAGACTCCAATGTACTACGTTTTTGGGATTAATAAATATTATTATTATTAAACAGTTTTAAACTCATACATTACTTTTTTATTGTTTAGAATAGCCAAGCTACGGAACTCTACATTGCACGTGCTACGGCACGCATTAGGCGAGTTTTTATATTTTGTATTTCTATAGTAAAACGTGATTATAAGTAGGTTGTATTAAATAGGTGTGAATGTACTGAATGCGTGCTAAGTGATGATTCTCTACCAACACTTGCAGCCACTTGTACTGCAAACAACACCAAAATGTATGTTATGCTGTACCGAGGATCTTTGCGTCCGGAGCATTCGAGCACAGCAATGTCTGCTTTGTTCCGCGCACGCTTAGATTGTGGAATGATCTCCCTGTCTCAGTTTTCCCAAGCGGTTCTTCAAAAGGCGCCTCGGGTGTTGCAAACGGTCATCAGCTACGGTGACCACTTAGGGTGAGCCGTCAGCTTGTCTGCCACCTTGATGGCATGAAAAAAATAGAACCTTATGTATCTAATAGGTACATACATTTTAAGGAGCCGTTGCTTATTTAAATATCTGACGGAAGTACAGAGAAAAAGATAATACTAGCTAAAACTCTCGCTTTGCTTGTTGGTCGTAAAGTGCGACTAAATTACATTCTTCTACCGTATAGGTATTTAGAACCTACTACGTTACCTAAATAAAAACCGTTTTGATTTGATCGGTTTGATCTCAATATATGTACATATAATAGCCATTGACGAAAGGACGGACGGACCGTCGCCGTCGCTGTCGTATCTCCGAGTATAGTTCAATAATGGAACTACTGGGACAAAAAAAAGATAATCCCAGTAGTCCGTCTATCTGTCACGCGCCGTTGTTCCAGCCCTTTCTTGCCCGTGGTATTACCAGCGGTACTACTGGCAGTACCACGAGTAAAAAAATTACCCGTGGTACTACCAACCGGTCCCAGTAGTACCTACCAATGGTAATTCAATTTTACCCGTGGTACTACTGGATATAAAATAATTGAAAATATCTAAAAACAAATGAAAATCGGTAAAACCAAATGAAGATCGGTGAAAACCTTAGATCATCTAACCACAGGATGCGCCTTACTTAAGCATTGTTTTCTGCCATTGCACATGACCATTTGGTCTTTTGGCTTTATGAAAAGCCTGTACATCAGTACATCATTTTATATGATTAAACTAGTACATTACATTGTAGTTGACTGTACAATAACAATTAACACACAACAGCCATTACGCGTTTGTCGATTAATACATTTTTAATTGCAATGAAATTTTATATGTCTTTGTGTTTCCCCCTTCATTTGTATGAAAACTGGCAGAATATTTTTGTATGCGGTGGTTCGCAAAGGCTAGTCCCGTGTTATATGGTCTAAGGTGAAAACAAATGAAGATCGGTAAAAATAAAGGAAGATCGGTGAAAACAAATGAAGATCGGTATAAAGGTCGTGAAAAACAAGTAAAGATCGGGAAAAACAAGTGAAATCTTAATTTTTATCTTAGATTTTAGAGAAAATAAAAACTGCACACATAGGTACATAGATTTCCAAAAAACTTCTTGCACGGTTCGGAAATCGAACCCGGTCGTTTTGAAAATTAAGACTTACACTATTTCTATTTGAATATCATAAGCAGTAAATGTTACTATGAAACATGATATCGCTACTAATCATCAATCAATACATATAATAAAATCGTAACAGGTCGCTGTCTGTACATGAAAGATAAATGAGAAAAAATATTATAGGGGGCTTTATGAACGCAATAGAACCCAAAACAATGATTTTTAGAATTTTTGTCTGTTTGTCTGTATGTCTGTATGTCTGTTTGTCCGTACGTTTGTGCACGCTAATCTCAGCAACCGCTTAACCGATTGCAATGCGGTTTTCTTTATTGTGTTAAGGTTAGCTCCGCTTAACATTTAGTGTTTATTTCATGTCAATCGGTTTATAAATAAAAAAGTTATATCACTTTAAAGAAGCATACATAGACTTATGAATCTAAAAGTGGGTAAATCTAAACTGGCGTGTTGGCTTAATCATAAAAGAGCTTAATGATTAAGGCTATTTTAAAACAATGCACTTAATCTTTAAGCTCTTTTATGATTAAGCCAACAGGGCAGTTTCACACGCTGCTTGATGAGTCTGATGAAGAAGTACCTCTCCTTTCATACACCTTATGTGACGTAAACGAAGTTGCGGGCTCAGCTAGTATCCCTACTAATATTATAAATGCGAAAGTAACTCTGTCTGTCTGTCTGTCTATCTGTCTGTCTGTCTGTCTGTCTGTCTGTCTGTTACGCTTTCACGCCTAAACGGCTGGAGCGATTGAGATGAAATTTGGTATGGGGATGGTTCAAGGCCCTGGGAAGGACATAGGCTACTTTTTAACCGACTGCGCAAAAGGAGTGTTATGATTTTACGCGATAACGACTTTCACGCTGTTACGCTTTCACGCCTAAACGGCTGGAGCGATTGAGATGAAATTTGGTATGTGAATAGTTCGAGGCCCTGGGAAGGACATAGGCTACTTTTTAACCGAGTGCGCAAAAGGATTGTTATGATTTTACGTGATAACGACTTTCACGCGATAACGACTTCTACGCGGTCGAAGTCGCGGGAACAGCTATCCCTGGCTATCCCTACTAATATTATAAATGCGAAAGTACATAACTCGGTCTGTCTGTCTGTCTGTCTATCTGTCTGTCTGTCTGTTACGTTTTCACGCAAAACGGCTGGAGCGATTGAGATGAAATTTGGTATGGCGATATTTCGAGGCCCTGTGAAGGACATAGGCTACTTTTTAACCGACTGCGCAAAAGGAGTATTATGATTTTGCGTGATAACGACTTTCACGCGATAACGACTTCTACGCGGTCGAAGTTGCGGGGAACAGCTATTTAATATAAATGAGCTTAAAGATTAAGTCTGTTGTAAATATTCAATCACACTACTTAGCCTAGGGGCCCTAGGGGCTTGACAGAGAAGGAATAAAATCTGTAGGTATACTATATGGGCAAAAGAGATGCTTACGAAATAGGTTAGGTTCAATTTTTATATGCGGATAGGTTTATATAAGCGTGAATCCCTCGCGTCACGCTGTCGTCTAGGGCCTGCTTCTGTAAGGACGGTGAGCGGCCTCCTCATCGACCTCAGGCCCCCAGTCATGTAGGCCGATAGTCTTAGGCGAAGACAACTCGCCGGCAAGTGGGTACTTGGAACTTGGGTGGAAGAGTTCTCTCTACTTTTGAAAATTATTAAGTCTATAAGGCTAATAACTTGGTTTTACGACTGCCATTTACTGGCTACCGTTAGCGTTAGTGTTATCGTCTCAAATCTTTCGGTTATAAGTACTTAAAGTTTTCAGTCTGTGGCCCTAATCTAACAAACGTTTCGTATTCGCGCTTCACCATACTACTTACTCTTTTTATTATTAAAGGGGCCAATTAATAAAGATGTACGTCATACCGGCCTTGGACCCGCTAAAACCATTAGGTCTCTACCCATCCTTCTAGCGCAGTCCTGGGGTATCCTTTAGAGGGCTCCTTTAGAGGGAGGCCAGGGGCTCCTAACCGTAGGCTGTTAGGTATAACAGCCTACGGTTGGGAGTCCTACCGGATACGTGTGGTTTTTTGTCAGTAGGAGTTATAGTATATTCATGTGGCACTAACCTCACATTAAAAAAAACCATGTAGCGCATAGCTCCCCGAGTAAGTTAGAGTATGTCCTAACTTTGTCCCCACATTTTGGTTACGACTTATCCTAGAGGCTCGATAGAATACAGTTCAAACTTTGCTTATAATATAATTTCCACGCGAACGAAGTTGCGGGTAACAGCTAGTAATATTATAAATGCGAAAGTAACTCTGTCTGTCTGTCTGTCTGTCTGTCTGTTACACTTTCACGCCTAAACGGCTGGAGCGATTGAGATGAAATTTGATATGGGGATAGTTTGAGGCCCCGGGAAGGACATAGGCTACTTTTTAACCGACTCCGCAAAAGGAGTGTTATGATTTTACGTGATAACGACTTTCACGCTATTACGCTTTCACGTCTAAACGGTTGGAGCAATTGAGATGAAATTTGGTATGTGGATAGTTCGAGGTCCTGGGAAGGACATAGGCTACTTTTTAACCGACTGCGCAATAGGAGTGTTATGATTTTACGTGATAACGACTTTCACGCGATAACGACTTCTACGCGGTCGAAGTCGCGGGTACAGCTATCCCTACTAATATTATAAATGCGAAAGTAACTCGGTCTGTCTGTCTGTCTGTCTATCAGTCTGTCTGTCTATTACATTTTCATGCTTAAACGGCTGGAGCGATTGAGATGAAATTTGATATGGCGATAGTTCGAGGCCCTGGGAAGGACATAGGCTACTTTTTAACCGACTGCTCAAAAGGAGTGTTATGATTTTACGTGATAACGACTTTCACGCGATAACGACTTCTACGCGGTCGAAGTCGCGGTGAACAGCTATTTAATATAAATGAGCTTAAAGATTAAGTCTGTTGTAAATATTTAATCACGCTACCTAGCCTAGGGGCTTGACAGAAAAGGCAAAAGACATGCTTACGAAATAGGTTACGTTAATTTTTTATATGTGGATAGGTTTATATAAGCGTAAATCCCTCGCGTCACGCCGTCGTCTAGGGCCTGCTTCTGTAAGGACGGTGAGCGGCCTCCTCATCGACCTCAGGCCCCCGGTCATGTAGGCCGATAGTCTTAGGCGAAGACATGTCGCCGGCGCCGGCGCTCCCGCCGCTGATGCGGAACTCGGGTGGGAGAGGTCTCTCCCGCCCCCTCCCCGCCGCCTCTTTCACGAGCATGACCTGCTCGCAGAAAGAGGCAGCGCACCCACTAACTCCCGCTGGAGATCATGTTCTCCAGCGAGAGAGTGTTCACGTCTAGAACTGCCACGAAGGCCTGGCGTTATTGCGCTCGCACCTTGCACTTCACCAATGTGTGGAGCGCTGTGTCCTCGCTGCGTAGCTCGCAGTGCTGGCACTCGGCCGTCTTTTGCTAACTTTAATACCAATGAAAGGCAATCTCAACATCTCTGTTTGTTTGTTTATTAATTCATCAACTATGCACATCATGTATGAATTCAATAACATAATAATACTTTAAAAGAATACAGTTCATCAGTAACAACAGTAATAACAGCTTGGTATTGTTAGATGTGCGTGGTGTAACAATAACATCTGCATAGAAAGCTGTATTGGGCCAGTACCAAAGAAACTAGAAATCTTGAATAAGTAAAAAAGGCTGCTAATTTTTTATGCCGCATAAGACAAAGTCTCCTGTACATGGCGCAGATTCGTTATTAAGAATACTGCTCTCAACTTTTGGATAACTCCCAGCAGTGCTTACACTCCGTCTGTACATGCAGCGATGTGATAGGTATTCACAATAAAGACTGTCCTGAGGTAACTGACAGCCTTGAACTATTTATTGGTGCAGAGTAGAACAATAGTTTTTTTTTATACTAAGCTCGCCAAATAGACGTCGCAACTGATGGAAAGCCGTGTGGCGCATCTAGCGATCTAGCGATACTTTCACAGTCCGTAAGACTTACATTCAATTAATAGACCAAATCTACCAAGGTGAGGTAAAGAGCTCTTCAACTTAAATAAATATTAAATAACACGGGCCCAGATACCACTCGCATGCATTGAAAAGACTTCGCCAGAACCCAGCAATGCAAAAAATCGTTTCTCTTTCGAACCATATTCGCGTATTCGCGCTTCACCATACTACTTACTCTTTTTATTATTAAAGGGGCCAATTAATTAACACGTACGTCATACCGGCCTTGGACCGTTAAAACCATGAGGTCTCTACCTCACCATCTAGCGCAGTCCTGGGGTATCCTTTAGGGGGCTCAAAACCGTGTTAGGTAGGATACGTGTGGTTTTTTGTCAGTAGGAGTTATAGTATATTCATGTGGGATTTACCTCACATTAAAAAAAAAACCATGTAGCGCATAGCTCCCCGGGTAAGTTGGAGGTTGTCCTAACTTTGTCCCCATATTTTGGTTACAACTTATCCTAGAGGCTCGATAGAATACAGTTCAAACTTTGCTTATAACATAATTTCCACGCGAACGAAGTCGCGGGTAACAGCTAGTTATAATATAAATGCGAAAGTAACTCTGTCTGTCTGTCTATCTGCTACGCTTTCACGTCTAAACGGCTGGAGCGATTGAGATGAAATTTGGTATAAAGATAGTTCGAGGCCCTGGGAAGGACATAGGCTACTTTTTAACTTACTGTGCAAAAGGAGGGTTATAATTTTACGCGATAACGACTTCTACGCGGTCGAAGCCGCGGGAACAGCTAGTCTAATATAAATAGAATGCCTTGTATTTTATGTTATTTAATTAAGTACTTACAATGGTCGAAGTGAAAACCATTTTTTACTCTGCAACGTTCAGCTCCTTTAGGTAATGATCTTACTATATTTAGTTTAGGTAATGATCTTATTATACTATACTTACCTCGTATATTAAAATATTACAACTGTGAAAATGGAAGAAAAATAATTTATACATTAGAGCGCTTTCTTTTACGTATGGAAATTGTCATAGATTCCATGCCGAACTCTTACCGACTAAAACCATACGGTGCACTACCAATGCCCACTGTCGACAGCCACTGGGAAGTCCTGGGAAGAATTTCCCAGGATACATATAGCGGTGTAAAAATAAAACCACGTTAGAAACGATTGTACATTTCCCCATTGGTAAATGTAATAAAACGAGATGCTGTGGTAAAATGCATCTTGTTTTATTAGCATTATATTATGCTCTTAATTAGAATTAAGAGCATCATATTCTACAAAAATTTCAAGACCAAAGAAAAAGTAATAGGTATGTATAAATATTTTATTAAGAAATTATCAACATTAAAACAATTTAGTGATAATAATAATACATAATATTATAAATTCATGATGTCACGATCTTATTGAACTCGTTACCTTCCTCGCTGTCGGTCAGGATGACAGAGTAGCTGTTTTTGAGTGACGTCACTTGACCCTGTAGGGTACGAAGCCTTATTTCGACCAATTCAAAGTTCTCCTGTAGATTATTTATTTGAATTTGCAGTCGTTGACGAATCTATGGGTAGAAAGATAGTATAAAAGTATAAATATTACAACAGCTTGTAATAACATATTATAACAGTGCTTGGCCGTCGCTTGACATTAGCACAGAGAACTTGTTATACGAGCTAGACTGGATTGGAAATATACTTACTTAAAATAATACAATATAAAAACGTAACGAGTTGAGGGCCAACAATTCTGAGGAATTTTGAATCTTTTTCTATTTTTGCCAACATGTTTCTTGTTTCATTTCTATCGTATGAAGGGAATGCATGTTTAAGTTTTATTCGTTGTTATTTAGCTTTTGATATATAAAAGCCAATTGGAGGTAATGACTGAAAAACCTGAGTATTAATCCATTTGCCTCTGTGGCGTAGTCGGTCGTGTAACCGCCTGCAGCGCTGAAGGTCCTGGGTCGGTCCAATTATTTGTATGATCCACAAATGTTTGTTTCGGAGTTTGGGTGTTTTCTATATATGTATTTATTTACAAATACATTTATAAGTATATCTATCAGTCTTGTACATCTCATACAGCAAGCATATATATAACTTTATTTGGGCTAGATGATGTTGTGTGATATTGTCCACAAATTTCAATTGATATTCTAAAGATTTGTTACTTATCCATTGTTTAATTATACGAAAAGGGAATTAAAGGGACTTCAATGAAAAGATAGTGTATTTATCTAATTTGACCTACAATTGTCTATACTTTGCCGTTGGTGATAAAATACGGAGAAACTACGAACTAGAGTGCGAAGTATAAAATAATACACACATCATCTCTCTCCTTCTGACAAGCCCTACATTGAGCTCGACTTTGAATCAATTGTCTTTCCAGTTCCGATATCTGTGCGTGCAGATAACGTCGCATAGAATCCGATCTTTCCTTACTTCTATTCAATGACCTGGTGCTCTCATCCCTCAATTCTGCCAAGTCTTTTATTAACTGAAAGCACTCCGAAGATTTTTCTTTGAAAATTGCTTCTTGGTGCAACAGTTTTTCGTCCAACCGCGTTACTTTACACCTGGTACATAAGACATCAATATTTGAGTAAATAATCTATTATAACAATAATATTACAGTCAGTTAATTCAAAATACTAACGGATAAATTCTGTACACTTAAGGAAATATAAAGATATGCTACCAGGGTAAACAATGCTGTGGCTGTGAAACATGGACAGTGGAGTGCAGTTACAGTGTGAAGGACTTCGTGAGGAATGTCCGCATTTTTCGTCGTCATAATATTTGTAATTTTACGAACAAAACGCAAGTGACGACAATGATAACCGTATCCCAGTAGGAGAAATGGAACAACCAAAACTATCTTGCTAGGTGGAGAAAAATAGGAGCGGAGGTCAGGAAGTTAGAACACCGCCTACTTGATAGTAAATAAATAACGAAATATTTGTGGACAGTCTCACACAACATCATCTATGTCATGCTCCGCAGCAGAACCACTTTGACTACATTATGTACAAGTTACAGGATAAAATGTAGATAATGTCTATATTTTTGTAGCTTAATATCAAAAACTGTATATTGTTAGTTTCTTGGGAAATATCAATTCAAAGTGGTCATGCTACAGAGCATACTCTCCAGCAGGACCACTTGTAAATAGCGGTTATTTCACGCTGATTGTGCACAGGTCATAATATAAACAAATGTATATTTATTGTATATCAAGATAACATCTACAATTTTAGATAAATACTTACTGATTTTTAGTAACATGTAAATATTTTATCGGAAAGCGCCTGCTATGAATTTGCTAGCAAATAGCAAGATTAATATATTTCTTTACGATGTATAAACTAGCTGATGCCCGCAGCTTCGCCCGCGTAAAATTTCTTTCCGTTCCCGCTTCCCGTATTTGATCCCCTTGGGGTAGAATTTTTCAAAATTCTTTCTTATGGAATACCTACGTCAACTCATAACATCTACCCGCATGCCAAATTTCGCCGTGTCCCAGTAGTCCCATTGCGTAGTTCCATGATGGAACTACTGGGGTTTTTTTATCCCAGTAGTTCCATGGAACTGCTATCTTGTTTTGTCGTGTCCCAGTAGGTCCATTACACGAACAAAAGTACAGTTATGTAGTGAATTAATTATCATATAGCAAATGGAGATCGAAACATGACCTGCTCGCAGAAAGAAGAGGCGCAGTCCCACTTACTCCCGCTGGCTCACATGGCTCGCACCATTGTCTCGAGCGAGAGAGTGTCCACGTCCAGACCCACCACGATTTGTGTGCAGTATAGAGATAAATTTAATTAATAATAGTAAATTAATTGTAGATGTTGTTATCTTGATATACAATTTATGTATCGCATTAAATTTGCTATTTGCTAACAAATTCATAGCAGGCGCTTTCCGATAAAATATTTACATGTTACTAAAAATCAGTAAGTATTTATCTAAAATTGTAGATGTTATCTTGATATACAATAAATATACATTTGTTTATATTTTGACCTGTGCACAATCAGCGTGAAATAACCGCTATTTTAAAGTGGTCCTGGTGGAGAGTATGCTCTGTAGCATGACCACTTTAAATTGATATTTCCCAAGAAACTAACAATATACAATTTTAGATATTAAGCTACAAAAATATAGACATTATCTACATTTTATACTGTAATTTGTACATAATGTAGTCAAAGTGGTTCTGCTGCGGAGTATGACACCATCATCTAGCCCAAATTAAGCTAATATAAGCTTGTGCTATGGGATCTAGACGACTGATAGACATACTTATATATATTTCTAAATACATACATATTATACATAGAAAACACCCAAACTCCGAAACAAACGTTTGTGGACCACACAAATATTTGGACCAAACCGGGAATAGAATACACTATAGAGGTTACACTACCGACTGCGTCACCGAGGCAGTAAAGCGGTTTTCTGACTTCTCGTAACACCTCTCCTACTTTTCTCCATATATATAATTTTCATTACCATTCATGACACCAGTATAATATTCATCATATAACTAGTCCTGATGAACTAGCTATTTGATGAGTATTATAATGGTCTAGTTCTGATGGATTAACACGTCTTGATGAACTAGCTATTGAAGAATATTATACTGATGTCATGAAGTAGCTTACTTTAAACGTAAAAGTTGTACAAAGCTTTAAAAACTGCAGGCTCCAGTTGGTAGAGCTTTTTGTCATTACAAAGAAGTTACCATATTTTTGACCTGACTGATAATTCTCAACAATACGACTAGAAGCGTAGGTACGTATTGAATACACGAGAAACGGTATTAGTCTCAAAGGTATTTAGAAACGGCAAACATGATTTCATCAATACATTGTCATCTGTTTTCATAACGTACAGTTGAGAATTAGCGGTCTGAAACCTGCTGACCGGATTTGTTTTATTGAAAATTGTATAGGTTCAGTAGTTTCATATCTTGCTAACGCTCCTCTTGAAGAACCCGGGATTGTAAGATGAGGGAAACACGTGTGCCGGCAGTTCGTTCCATGTTTTTATAGTTCGACAAAGGAACGATCTTTGGAAACGCTCAGTTCTGGCGAAGATTCTCTCCACTGTGTATGAGTGGCATCTCTGCCCGGAACGCGTTGATCGGGATCGGAAAGGAGAGGGTGGTATAAGGTTGAAGAGCTCTTCAGAACATTCATCGTGATACATTCGGTAGAAGGCAGCCAAGGACGCTATGGTTCTTCGTTGCGCTTACGGTTCGAGGCCTCCCGTCACCGTCATATATATGTAATAAATATCACAGAAAAAAAAGTGAAAAGAAATTCAACGCCGATGTCAGATGACTTATGTAATGGATTTGGGTCAAATGACATTGCCAGTTCGTCATTACTTTTTAAAGATCATTTCAAAAACAATACAGCTAAAACAGTGATCCCTAAGGTGACGGCCAGAATTTCCAATTAATGTATGCGAGTACATCGGTCTACCTATTCAATCAATGACGTGGGAAGTGGGATTATTCGTTAATGCTACACTAACAACAGATCTACACTCTGAACAGATAGGTCTCTTGACTTATTACTAGATGCGATAGAATAGAACAATTCAAAGAAATTATACATAATTATAGTATCTCTCGTAAAGGAAAAATTAAATTGACATTGACATTCTAGACATACCTCAAGCCTTAGTAGATACTCACAGTATTTTTCGCACGAGTGCTATAGTCAAAGAGCCCAGACCTGCCATACATTCGTTATTTTATACATACATACTTACATATAATCACGCTTTTATCCCCGATGGGGTAGGCAGTGGCATTGTAAACGCCTACATTCCACCTTACAGTTTTATGTCCCATGTACCTAATAGGTGGTGAGTCCATTGCCGTGTTGAAATGGACAGGCGCAGGCCGCCGCGAACCGCAGTTGAAATTCTTCACGCCGCCCCTAATAAGGCTTTCAACTTGGCTTAACGATTGTTATTTTACTGACAACCGGGTTTCGTTTCGAGTATTCCCTCTCTACGCAAAGAATCCCTAAGCGAAAGTGTTCCCTTAGTCGCCTGTAACGACACCCTCGGGATGCATTGGGGTGGCGACATTTTGTACTCTTACCAGTGTCGCAACACGGGACCCCGTCGCCACACGGGGCATTTTATAACAGCTGACAATTTCTCAGAGCATTATCCTATAGTAAAGGGGTATATATACCTACCTAAAATAGTACATCTCTAATTCGTTACGGTATAAAAGCTTGGTTTAGATAGGTTAGGCTATGGTCTCATATAACGTCATAGGCTGCGTATACGTCACACGTCACGCCATATCATGTAAAACTGTAAACTGTTTTATACTAGGTATAACAAATTTGAAGTACTATTTTTAACCCCTTTAGTACTTGATATCCTGAAGTAAGTACAGTCCCAACTCCACACTCACTGGAGCGTTATAAGCTGTGTTGGGGACATACTCGCAGAAATTATCAGCAGTTATAAAATAACAAATTGCTGGCAGGTCCGGGCTTTTACTCTTTTAAGTTTTTCTATTTTACAGTTTCATTATTCATAAACAGTTTGAAGTAGGTACTATTGTTGAACTATTGTGATAAAAGGAAAAATACGATCTTTAAGCAAACATTTCTGCTCTGGATGAGAATATTTCTCATGCAGTCCCATCTATGGTGACTCTCGTGTATTTTTTTTACTTTGATAGGTAATGTTGAGATAGTAATTTTTTATATAAAAAAGCATAGTAACTTAGCATCGTCCAGCATTTTCAACAGTTCCTCCGTTTCTTTCCTTTTCTCCTCAAGGTCAACACATATCAATCGGTTTTCTTCGATCAGTTTCGATTTATCAGCCTTCTCTTGGTTCAAGTTATTCACGGCAATGACTAGCTGTAACAGCGTTGCTTAGAGTCCTTTATTAGTTCATGATCACGTGTGCGATTTACAACGAAATAAGTCTTATATATCAGAGCTTTGGATTAAGACTTTTATTAGTAGGTCCCTATAAAAAAAATAGGTTAAAATTTTGCCATTCGACATAGCGTACGCAGACCTATGGCAAATCCTTATGGTATCTTTCGAGGTTGCTGGTTCAGAAATAACTTGCACCAATAATTAATTTATCCATTAATCTCAACAAAGAAAAAGATCTGCAAAAAAAATCATTCTAACAATTTTCTTAAATATTTTCGAAAAGACCTTTCTTACAAATTGACCTGGTGCAGTAAATGTTTTTGTTATTTAAAATATGACCTACCTTTTCTTTCACCCGATGTAATTCACAAGATAGTTGATGTGAGCTATCCTCGGCTAACCTTTGTAGTTGCTTGGCCTCTTGTAGCTGCATCTGAGCTCCTTTTAATAAATCCGGCAAGGGTGCTAATTCTTGTAACTTTTCTTGAAACTGCATCTACATACGAAGATATCTTTAATTTCTTTCTTTGCCTATCTGTCTGTCTGTCCGTCATGAGGCTGTATCTCAGGAACCGTGATAGCTAGAGATATGAAGATTTCACAAATGATGTATTTCTATTGCCTCTATGACAACAAATACTAAAATCAGAAATAAGGGAAGATTAAGGGCTCCTATACCACAAAGGTGAATTTTTGCCGGTTTTCGGTACGGAACCCTCTGTGCGCGAGTCCGTGTCGCACTTAGCCGGCTTTTTAATTTAACTTCGGCTCCTGATAAAATACAGAGCGACTCTTTTAGCGTTATAACGCTAAGTATACTTACCCATTTTCGTTATCATTACCATTTGAATGAGTAGGGTCAAAAGGACTAAGAAAAGCCACGACAATTTAACTCTCACAATTTCTACCCTAATTATAATCAATTCTATCGCATACTCGTACGCACCCCTGTCCCGAGAACAACTGGCCGCGAGTTATAGACCATTTTTGACTATTGTGTGGCGACGGTGTCCCGTGTCGCGACGGGTAAGAGTACAAAATGTCGCCACCCCAATACATCCAGAGGTTGTCGTAAGAGACGACTAAGGGCACACTTTCGCAAAAAGATCCATTGCGTAGAGAAGTAAAACTCGAAATGAAACCCGGTTGTCAGTAAAATGACAATCGTTAAGCCAAGTTAAAGGCCTTTTGGGCGGCTTGAAAAATTTCAACACGGCCATATATATTGGGTGTAACAAAATTACCTATCCAAATTTCTTCACGTGACGTGGCATCAGTCAAGAAACATTACAAAAATGAAGAAAACAAAATCACATGTACCTACACTTTAACCGTATAGCCGTTTTAAAGGTCCTTTTTTATCCTATTTTCACCCTTTCTATCGCTACTGAGCGGCAGTAGAAAGCGACAACGACAGCCAGACGGGTGCTCTGTGTTTGTTTTGCCACGGCGACCATGTTACCTCGAATTGCCGCGGTAAAAAATGAATACTTAATGTGCGACAAAAAAAAATTTAAAAAATGAAAAATTTACCCCCCTTTTTTATTAAATATTTGTATTTGATTTCCGATGCCAAGTCACCTCATGAAATTTGGAGAGGTAATTTTGTTACACCCAGTATAATATCTGTTACGTGGGACATAAAACTATAAGGTGAAATGTGGGCGTATACTATGTCTCTGCCTACCCCTTCGGGGATAAAGGCGTGATTAATGTATGTATGTATGTTTATAGACGGATAGATGGGATCTGAAGTGAAGTGAAGTCTGAATCACCCTTGATTAAAAAAAAACACCCTTGATTAAACTTCAGACCAACACCCTTGATTAAACTGTTAAAATCCCCCAGGGTATTTTAACAGTTTTAGCCCTGTAGATTCGAGTCCGGCATAACATCCATGGGGATTTCCAAAGGCCAAGCACAAATTTTTGATACATGAGTAACTGAACCAGTGACCACGTCCTGTACAACCTGGTTTAAACGTCAGTCAACAAAAAAGAGGTTTCCACTTAACAGAGTAACTGCGTTTAACCACAGATTAAATTATAGTTACTACGTAAGTTTAACCTCGGAAATAAAATACCTACCTATAATTGTTGCATAGCAGCATTAATTTATAAAACCAATATAGATACTTTTAGAATAACAAAAATTAACACTTTAAGGCTGGATTTGACCAAAGTCGGAGTAAGGCTATACTAGAGAATAGCTCGTACTTATACTAAAAATAAAGTGAAAGTGAAGTCACTACCAACAGCTAACAAGCACAATGTAACTATGGTAGCCCACATGGAGCAAATATAAGAGAGGAGAGGGCCTAAGCAAGCGTGCACTGTGACCGTTCAATGCGGGTCCTGACGTCATCAGTGGGCGTGGCTTAAGTCAGTGCGCTGTCCGCGTTCATCTGGACAACTTCCGGTTCGTTAGACGCAAATATATGTCAAAATTCGTATTTTCGCGAAATTAGAAGAATTTAAAAATATTAGGATAAAGTGTTGTGTTCTATCGTGTAAAAATTACTCGGATAGACGTTTTGATGCTATGCATGGCATCACATTTTAGTTGTAAGTATTTTTATTCGTTATTTTCATAAATAGTTCTAGAAACATCTGTGATCCCCGGATACAGCAAAATATTTTTTACTCGACGCTAGATGGCGATACTTTGTGTTTTGGTTACCTAAAATATGTAGGTGCGTAGAGCTCAGTAATAATATTATTTTAATATTAAAAGTATTTAAACTTATTTAGCAATAATTACGAAATAAATTTAGGCAACCAAAGATTATTTTTACAAATTTATTTAAGAACTTCAATAACAGACCGCCATCTATTGCCAAGAATAAACAGTACTAAAAACAGGAACGAATTTAGAATTTTACTGAGGGGCCCATAACCGTCCTACCTACTAGTAGTAGGTACAAAAAGTAATTTTTAATATAGTTGCTCAAAAAGTGACGTATTACAGGGACATATAGCGTTCGGGATGTGGGCTATTACACGCTCGTGCTTTTTCTTTACCATTCCCGCACTCGTGCGTTTTCTTTCCCAATTGTCAAAATAATGTCTTTGATTCATGCAAATATTTCTAAAAAAAGATACTAACTTGTTTCAATATCAGATTAAGAGTAATTTTAATTAAAATTTAAGCTTAAATTAATATAAGTATCGGCCGAATTAAATTCATAAATATAAAAAGAAGTTGGCTGTATGACTTCATAGAGACTATGGCAGTGCACTTGCACTGCCATAGGAAATGGTTTCCATTACAATTTTGGATCGGGTCTTAGAAATCAAATCACCAAAATGGGAACTGGGAATAGAAAAACGGACTGGGAAATGAAAATCAGGAACCGGGACCAGTGATCAGGAAACCAGGAACGGGAACATGGGACCAGGAACTCAGGATACCGATTTCCATATTTATAGTTATGGCAGGAGAACGTCTGTCGGGTCACCTAGTTAATTATAATTTTAACAATCGATACCTACTAAGAATATTTTATTTAATTCATATTTTTTTAATAGGTACGGAAAAAAACATTCTTTAATTAATCTTACAAAATATTGGTAAAGTTTCTGAGTGTGGATGTATGGATTTTTGTCACTCTTTTACGCTCAAAAGGCGAAATGGACTTAGCAGAAATTTGGTACAGGAATAGATTATAGTCTGAAATAACACATTTTCAAAGCTTTTTATTCCCGGAGTCGATTCCCGTGGAATGCGGGAACGACAACAGAACGCTACGTAGGCAAAAGCGCTGGTGCTTTTGTTTTTGTATAAACCTAAGTATGTTCATTGAAAATTTTTCAAAGTTCTTGCATTTTATCTACGGTTTAACGACAATTGGCGGCAGCTTGATTGGCTTCTTATTAGTAATTTGTTCACCATGTGGGGTTTATTCTTTCATTTTTTTTCTTTAATATTTATCGCTGACAATACAGTAAAGGCTTAATAACTGTTATAACTTTGTTACCATATAATTTGAGTTTTGCGAATAGATCATTTTCGCTATAATTTTCCCTATTATTGTCTATATTATAATTTAGAAAAGACTTTATAAAAAAATATATTTTCATAGTGATAGAAATAAAAAAATTAATACACTATTCATCTTGCTAAGAGTTAATACTCCGGGGGGACAAAATATTCCAACTTCGGCCCTGTTTTCAGTGTACAGTAGCAGTACTACGTAGTAACCCGGAAGTTGAAGTAAGCAAGTAGTTTTGACACTGACCGCTAGATGGATAATAGTAAAGTGGGCGGATACAAACCCCTCCTCACCACACCCTCCCCCCGCGCCGAGTCACACATTGTTTCATATGGAAATCATATTACAACACCTCCTCTCTTATATTTGCTCCATGGTAGCCCATGTCCCATAATAAAATACTCTATCCTGTATGGTTACCATAGTTACTTCATGCTTATTAGTTGTTGGTAAAATGGAAAGTCACTTTACTTTTAGAAAAGGTACAAGTTATTCTGCAGTATAGTCTTACTCCGATTTTGGTCGAATCCAACCTAAATCTACTATCTACGGCATAATTTGAGATTAATGCACCATAATGAGTCTTTTCCTTTTGTTTTTTTTTCTGTGGCGCAGTCGGTAGTGGGTCCTGGGTTCGATTCCAGGGTCGGTCCAAATATTTGTGTGATCCTCAATTGTTTGTTTCGGAGTTTGGATGTTTTCTATTATAATATGTACGTATTTACAAATATATAAGTATGTCTATCAGTCGTCTAGATCCCACAGCACAAGCTTATAGTAGCTTAATTTGGACTAGATGATGTTGTGTGATTGTCCACAAATATTTATTTAAGTAGGTATTATTTTTGTTTTTCCTAGTTTCTTGCGATATTTTTCAGTAGGTACGTGTGTTGTTAGTTAACGTCACATAGTTCTTTAGATCATTACTATTCGCTATTTAGTATGTTTATTACACTCCAATTGTATTTTATCCTTCAACTGCTATAATATATATTTTATCTACTTAATAAATAAATTCAGAATTAACTTCCAGCTCACCATTAGGTGCGAAAAATTTAGAGGTCAAATATAATATTAACAAGTCAAATATCTAGAGGTAATTTGAGTAAGTTGTGTCAGAAAATTTAAATACCTGAAATTCTACTAGAAAACCCCGCCTCTGATACGCATAAACGTTTATGCGTCATAGCCATATGGTTGCAACCTCCACAATTACCTACCTAAAAAGTAGGTATATCAACTTAATTCAATTTGTGTTTTTTTACTCCAAATATCATTCTTCGCAGTACCTTAACCCAGAGGTTAAGGAGGGTCAGTCCTCCTTAACCTCTGGGTTAGGATCAGTCCTCCTTAACCTCTAGGATAGGCCAGAGGCTAAGAAAGAACACGTTGGTGGTTTGCGAATAAAATGGCCTCTCTCCAGGTTCTCTATCTGGACTGTGCGAGTTCCTATACCTATATACAATACTAGCTGACCCGCGCAACTTCGTTTGCGTAAGAGAGAGAGAGAAATAGAAAGGTCCCCCGTCGCTTCTATTCTTATAGCGTGGTTTTCTGTCGCGTGTATTCCCGTTGTATTATTTTGGCACAAATTGGATTTTCATTAAAATGGTTATTGAAAACGAACCTAATTCGAAGCACTATCAGTAGGGTTACGGGATATTTTACTTTCCCGTGACTCTACTGGATGCCAAGGGATATATGAGTCGACATGCAGCAGCGCCACTGGTGTTGCAAACGTTCACTGTGTTAATTAGTCCACTACAGTAACCAACCATCAGGTGGACCGTAAGCTTATCTGCCATCTTAGTCGTATAAAAAACTGGCCAAGTGCGAAGCGAGGAAATAAATAAAGAATAAAGCATAGATAGGAATAAAGTCCCTTAATGAGTTCCATTCCTAACAACGGTTGGCCGGTTTAGTTGGTCGGAGTGGAAAGACAGAGAGGGTTCCGTACCAAAAAAACAGCAAAGCATCACGTTTGTTGGATGGAAGCCCCCTTAATCCCCGCCTCCCTTTTCTGACGTTAGTATTTGTTGTCACAGTGGCTACAGAAATATATCATCTGCAAATTTCCCCTTTATCCTCGTCGTGCCACCAACTTGTCAGCTCTCTAGCTATCACGATTCCTGAGAAACAGCCTTATGACGGTCAGATAGACAGATTGTAGCATTTATTTTCTATAGATGCAGTATTTAGGATGTGAAAGCAGCCTTATCGAGTTATCTTTTTTTAATCGGTTGTCAGTGGTGACATTTCTGCTGTCAGAATGACAGGATGTCATAAGTTCGGTGACGAAGCGTTTCGCATTTAAAGGAAGGGGCTTTGTTAAGATTTTTCGTGAAAGACAGGACTTTTGACCGAGACCTGCTTTGGGGTAGTTGGAGGTCCTTTGGCTTTTGCTCTGAGACTGTGCCGCGAATCAGTTTTTCGCTCAAGCGCGATTATTTGTTACCTCGCGTGGCCTAACGGGCTGTGATTGGGTTGCTGCATTGCATCTTGCTACATTTTACCCAGAAAACTGGTGAGTCACTTCTTCTTTTGCAAAGCGGGTCGATTGTCGTCTGTCGCGCAGCCAAGATCTTAATTTGTCATTTCTTTCATGACAGGGTTTTTTACTACGGCTAGTTGCCGGATGAGATATTTGGTGCCGCACCTATAAGTTAGTGGGCTGCACGTGGTACGATAACGTGGAAGTGCGGACTACACGAGCTTCTCATGTGAGAGGTATCTGCCGTCATCACCTGGCAGTAACAACAGGCAGTCACTCTCACTCAGCTCACTCTGCAGGCCAGTAAATCCACTACTTATGTGTAGCTTAGTAGCATAAGTACCTAAGCACTGACTATACTTCTGTGTACCTGTGATATTTGTGTCTATCAGTGAATAAGCTCTCTGTGTGTCTCTGTGTATCTCTGTGTTATATAAATATATGTGTGTACACCCTACCTGACTGTTTTCGTCAGAGCCCTGGCCTACCCTTGCACGCACACTGGAATCTCTGTAGTAAGGCGCCCTGGGAAAGAGTTCTCTGCATAGCTACCTCGCGCTAGTTGGTGAGTAACACTGATCATCTTAGTGTTATAAATTGGCTCCCAACGTAGTGGCAAATCTCTGGGTCTACTCTGCGGTAGCCTCAGTCTAGTGTGTGTGCATAGGTGGTTACCTATGGCGAAACCATCCTGGTGAATCGTCCGAGACGCTCCAGGACGTTAATTGGTGGTGCTAGCAGCTAAGCACAAAACCTTCCCTTTCGTCTTCTTCCAGCTCCCTACATCTTTGGCTGGAAAAGACACAAAATTCTAAATTCAAAAATTTAAAATAGCTGTGATTTTGGAAAAACTTTTTGATTTTATTTGGAATACCCACTTCTTTTCTTATTGTGTTTTTTTTCTTCTTTATGTTCTTTTTTTTATGGTGCGCACATATATTTATTATATTATTAGTGTAGATTAATATATAATATATATTATCCTATAGTTTCACCTTGTAAGGTAAACTTAGTGAATCTCTCTGTGTTAACTTAGTGAATTTCTCTGTGTAACTTAAAACTTTTTTATAAGGTGTGTACATACCTGGTAATTTTGAATGTTAACCTGAACTGTGTTATCAGAAAATTTAGAAACTTTTCTCTCTTAATATACCCTTAATCTTTGTTAAATTCTAAAAGTCAATTTGAAACATAATTACCTAACTTAGTACACTTTGTTGTAACTCAATTTACATTTTTACTTTGTAATTGATCCCTATCTGTGCCATTTTATCTTTATAATTGTTGTAAGTAAATTTTTACATAATGGCACAGATGAAAAAATATATTAATTATTTAAGAAAGGATGAACTTGCTAACGAGCTGTCCCACATGGGTATTTCAGTGGAACCGGAAACGACAGTGTCTGGCCTTCGGAGTGAGCTAAGAGCGGCACACCGACTCGTCCGTCGAGGTAGCATCAAAGCGAGTGCTCCGGTACCCGCTGATGCATCGGCTGAGCTCTCGATCTGCCTCCCGAAGGTGTCCGAGCTGGAGGAGGCTATTCAGTCAGGTGACATCTTCATTAATAAGGGTAGTCGTCTTAGGGTGTCCCTCAGGGCCAACTACTTATTGAGTAGGTTAGCTCGTTGTGGTCTGGATTGCCCCGACCTGGTGGATATTCGTGGTAGGCTAGTGAAGATCATCGCTAGGGCTGAACCCAGTAGTGATTCTGAATCCGAAGGTTCGGATGATGATGGTGATGATCCTTCGGGTCGTGACCAGGTGGAATATACTTCACCAGTAGTGAGAGAGGACCGCTCGGTGCGAGCTAGTTCAAGTAGGAATAGTTCTACATGTAACATAGTGTATAAAGAACGTCCCCTTAACTTATGTTCATTTAACTTAAAATATGATGGTTCTACTTGTGTACGTGTGTTTTTAGAGAGATTAGAGGAACTTAGATGTGCTCGGGAGGTTACTAAGCCTAGACTCCTTATGGCTTTCTCCGACCTGTTGGATGGACCGGCTTTGTCTTGGTTCCGTACAAACAAAGCTAACTTCATCTCATATGAGGATCTTATTAGTGAGCTTAGAGATACCTTCGATATTCCTGATTATGATTACCGCCTCAGGAACGAGATAAGACAGCGTACACAAGCCCGCTCTGAGTCCTTGGTTAACTATATATGTACAATGCAAGCCATGTTCTCAAGGTTGTCATGTAAGATGCCCAGTGAGGAACAGCTGGACATTCTCATGCACAACATTAGACCTGACTACATGAAGGAACTGGCCTTGCATGATGTCAACTCTGTAGATGACTTGAGACGTTTGGGTAAGCGCTTGGAGCTTGCGCGTACTAGGGCAGACGCTTTCCATGAGCCTGCTCTTGACAAGTTTGAGATTACATCTGACTTACACCAGCTTAAGAACAAAGGTGTACAAAAGCCCGCTAAGCAGGTGTCTGCAGTGGAGACGCCGGTTACCCCCCACGATCGCAAATGCTTTCGTTGCGGCGGGGGCGGTCACACTGCATACAGCTGCACACAGTCAAGGGAGCTGGTGTGTTTCCGGTGTGGTCTCAAAGGAGTCAAGACCCCAGACTGCTCACACTGTATTAGCAAGTCAAAAAACGCGTAGGCCAGGGCCTTATTAGGAACTCTGTGCATCACTCTGTATCTGAGTCTATTTCTGATAAGGTCCTGTTTCCTAAACGGGATAGTGACATTAGACCGTATCTAGTTGTTAAGGTTTTAAATTTAAATGTCTTAGGCCTTCTAGATTCCGGTGCCTCCTGCTCTATACTAGGTAAGGGAGCGCACCGCATCTTCTTGGAACTGGGTTTTGATCTTGTGAGTATCAATCCTACTTTTCGTATTACAACTGCAGACAGCACTCACTTGCAATGTCTGGGTTGTATCTCTTTGCCAATTGAGTACAATTCGGTTATCCGAGTTGTCAAGTTCTATGTTGTCCCAGGTATAACCACCTCCATGATATTTGGAGTGGATTTCTGGCAACAATTTAAGTTAAGTGATAAGTTAATTTTACAAAATATTAGTCTTGATAGCTTTAGTGATAATAATCCTATAGAGTCTGTGTCCCTTAACGGTGGCCTCGAGGATTACGACAACCTGACAACTAAACAAAGGTGTGTAATCAACGAGGTCATTGAAAAGTTCGACTCGTTGAACACTGATAAGGTGGGTTTAGGTCGGACCTCACTTGTGCACCATGTCATTGACACTGGTGACAGCAAGCCGATCAAGCAGCGTTATTATCCGCTCTCTCCCCTTAAGCAGAAGGCCCTGGAAGCCGAGCTGGACCGAATGCTGGAGATGGGAGTAGTGTCCCCGTCTCAGTCCGCCTGGAACTCTCCAGTGGTCATGGTGGAGAAGGCGAACGGCGACCTCAGATTGTGCTTGGACTCTCGCAAGCTGAACTCTGTGTCTAAGAGTGACGCCTACCCCTTACCCTATATCAATCAAATCTTAGACCATCTTAATAATGCTAAGTATTTAACCTCTGTAGATCTGAGTGCGGCCTACTGGCAGATTCCATTCGACTCACTCCAGTCTGCTGAGAAGACTGCTTTTACGGTTCCCCGGAGAGGATTGTTCCATTATAATTCCATGTGCTTCGGTCTTGTCGGTGCCAGTGCCACGATGCAACGCCTCATGGACCGTCTGTTTGGTCCCGAGTTCGACAACAAGGTATTTGCGTTTCAGGATGACATAGTCTGTGTGTCCAGCACCTTTGAGGAGCATGTAGAGCTCTTACATAGAGTCTATCAGCAACTCAAGGATGCTGGCCTAACTATTAATATGAAAAAATCCCACTTTTGTCGGAGTGAACTCAAATACCTGGGGTATTATGTGGACAAACATGGCTTACGGACAGACCCGGGTAAAGTTGAGGTTATCCTCAACTATCCCACCCCTTCTAACCCTAAGGAGGTTAAGAGATTTCTGGGAATGGCCGACTGGTATCGTCGCTTTGTTAACAACTTCTCGAAGATTAGTAAACCTCTGTGCAAACTCACTTCTACGAACCTTAAGTTCGAATGGACCCCTGAGGCTGAACAGTCCTTTAACCTGCTAAAGTCAGCCTTGGTTTCTGCCCCTATATTAAAAATGCCTAACTTTGAGATGCCCTTCCGCATTCTTAGTGACGCGTCAGCTTACTCAGTTGCTGCTGTACTGACACAAACTCACGATGGTGTTGAGCACCCTATCGCCTACTGTAGCCGTTCTCTCAACAAGAACGAGGTGAACTACAGCACAACTGAGCGAGAACTTCTGGCCGTGATTTTCGCTTTGGAACAATTTTGACAGTACGTCGAAGGCCAAAAATGTACGGTCGTCACGGATCATTCATCTCTTCTGTGGTTCCATAAGCTAAAAAATCCCACGGGTCGTCTAGCACGTTGGAGCATGAGGCTCAGTCAATTCGATTTTGACATAGAGCATCGAAAAGGTAAAGACCACGTTGTACCTGATGCTCTGTCTCGTATCAAAATTGATTCCCTCGATGCAGTACCCACTAAAGACCCGTGGTATGACCACACCATGAATAGTGTTCGGAAGAACCCTAGGAAGTCACCAAATTATGACATTCGTGACAACCTTCTATATAGGTTAACTAAAAATAAATATTCTTTGACTTCAGACTTTGACTGGAAGCTGGTGGTACCTCAGGAGGATCGCTTGCCCCTGCTCTCTAAGTACCACGATGACACACTTAGTGCCCATGGTGGCGTTTGGAAGACGCATAAAAGGTTAGCCCTAAATTATTACTGGCCCAAGATGTACGAGGACGTCAAAGAATATGTTGGGAATTGCGAAACATGCAAGCAGTACAAACCCGTAAATACGTCTCGTCCCGGCCTAATGGGTAGCCCGAAGCGGGTTTCGAAGCCATTCGAAGCTATCTCTGTCGATCTGCTTGGTCCCTTTCCCACTTCGAGCAATAGAAACGTACACCTGATCGTGGTCTCCGACTACTTTAGCAAATACGTCATGTTGTGCCCTGTTCGGGTTGCCACAGGCGCTGTAGTCGCGAGGTTCATAGAGAAGAGTGTGTTTCTCGTGCACGGAGTCTGCAAGACTATTTACATGGATAATGGCCCTCAGTTTGTGAGTAAGCCATTTAAGGATCTGTTGGCTAAATACAATGTACCTAATATATATTATAACCCTAGGTATCATGCCCAAACTAATCAGGCGGAACGAGCTATTCGCAATGTGGTTCAAGCGATCTCATGCTATGTGAAGTCACAACACAAGTCTTGGGATCAGTTCTTGGTTGAGATACAGTGTGCTTTAAACACTGCAGTTAACGAAGCAACTCGTTTCACCCCTTACTTTTTGGTACATGGTAGGGAATTTATTGGGGATGGAGTGCTGTACAGGCAGACAGATATCGCGTGCCATCCTACTTCAGTCTCTGTAGACGATCCATCAGCCTTCGGTGTCAAGCTGAGAGAAATACAACGCATTTACGACCAGGTGAGGAAACATTTGAACGTTGCCCACCAGCGTAATGAAAAGTATTACAACCTCAGAAAAAGGCATGTAGAGCTGAAAGTGGGACAGATAGTTTACAAACGCACGTTCTACCTGTCCAACAAGGCCAAGAATTTTACTGCTAAGCTAGCTCCTAAGTTCCTTAAATGTGTGGTGACTGCTAAACGATCCCCTTTAGTATATAGGCTGTCAGATCTGGACGGTAAGGATCTTGGGGAGTACCATATCAAGGACATCCTGAAGTATCAGGAGGAGCAGTCTCCAATACCTAACGTAACTACATAGCACTGTTTCTCTAGTTTATTAAACCAGTGCTATGTGATCATTATGTAAGACTATTTTAATCTTTTGTTTGTATTTCTATATGTGTACGTGACTTTAAATTGTCACGTTGTAGTTTCTTCTATGCACCGCACCGAGCGTTTTTCTCTCATTCGCTTCTTAGTACTCTACATTATCCTGAGAGCTTGGGTAGTGTTAGGGTATCGGCAGTGAGTAAAGGGAGCATTCGTTTTCTATGAAGGGCATTAGACTCTAGTTACTTAGCCTAACCGGTACACGAGTCAGTGTCTAGTTAGGTACATAGGAGGATCTTTCTTTGGTATTGTAATGGTCGTAGTCAGCTGGTGTTTGAAGGACCTAGCTGGTTGTCTTTGTTTATTAGTCAGTACTTTTCTGTTTTCTTTATTGTGTATTTCCAGCGTGTCATATCCGCAGGAAATACTATTAAAGGGGGGGTGGTTGTAGCATTTATTTTCTATAGATGCAGTATTTAGGATGTGAAAGCAGCCTTATCGAGTTATCTTTTTTTAATCGGTTGTCAGTGGTGACATTTCTGCTGTCAGAATGACAGGATGTCATAAGTTCGGTGACGAAGCGTTTCGCATTTAAAGGAAGGGGCTTTGTTAAGATTTTTCGTGAAAGACAGGACTTTTGACCGAGACCTGCTTTGGGGTAGTTGGAGGTCCTTTGGCTTTTGCTCTGAGACTGTGCCGCGAATCAGTTTTTCGCTCAAGCGCGATTATTTGTTACCTCGCGTGGCCTAACGGGCTGTGATTGGGTTGCTGCATTGCATCTTGCTACATTTTACCCAGAAAACTGGTGAGTCACTTCTTCTTTTGCAAAGCGGGTCGATTGTCGTCTGTCGCGCAGCCAAGATCTTAATTTGTCGTTTCTTTCATGACAGGGTTTTTTACTACGGCTAGTTGCCGGATGAGATATTTGGTGCCGCACCTATAAGTTAGTGGGCTGCACGTGGTACGACAACGTGGAAGTGCGGACTACACGAGCTTCTCATGTGAGAGGTATCTGCCGTCATCACCTGGCAGTAACAACAGGCAGTCACTCTCACTCAGCTCACTCTGCAGGCCAGTAAATCCACTACTTATGTGTAGCTTAGTAGCATAAGTACCTAAGCACTGACTATACTTCTGTGTACCTGTGATATTTGTGTCTATCAGTGAATAAGCTCTCTGTGTGTCTCTGTGTATCTCTGTGTTATATAAATATATGTGTGTACACCCTACCTGACTGTTTTCGTCAGAGCCCTGGCCTACCCTTGCACGCACACTGGAATCTCTGTAGTAAGGCGCCCTGGGAAAGAGTTCTCTGCATAGCTACCTCGCGCTAGTTGGTGAGTAACACTGATCATCTTAGTGTTATAAGATGGACAGCGAAGTCTCATAAATAGGGTCCTGTTTAAGGGCACGAACCCTACAAATCGTTTCTTTGTGCGCAACAATGCCATAAATCTAATTTCAAGGTTCCAGATCTCGATCAGGTATCTATGTCAGTTTTTATTTTTATATCAATCAAATCAGCATGTATGCTCCTGGACGTAGGCCTCTCCTAATTTACGTCCTGCGCCTTCAGCATCCAGCCTGCGACCTCTTCTAGGTCTTCGGTCCATCTAGCGGGTGGACCAAGTCGCGATGCCCTCTTTGGAACTCGTTTGCTCCATCTGCCGTCGTCTTTCCTCTGCTGTGACCAGCCCGCGGCACTTTACAGTACTGTTTTTATATGTATAGATATAATTCTGACTAAATAAATCAAAATACGTATCTACTAATGTCTTTGTTAATTGGTTTAGAGAGCATTATCTGCTTTTGCTAAGGAATTGATATCTTAACTTCTTTCTTTCTCGTATTTCTGGATTGTGTATGTCTTCAGAGGCAACCCGTACTAATACAATTTCTCCTATTGTGACCAGACATTTACTGTAGATTTCATCTGCTAAATGTTCATCTATAATGCCTCTGATCGTTTGTATTATCCCTGTATAAGTGTATATAAAAAGAAAAAAAACGAAGATAGTAATAAATACTCTGTATTATTCGGATGAACCGTGGTACACCTTACCTAGAATTGTTTTTTTATGATTCCTAGCCAGCCATGTACAGGTTTTCATTCTCACAAATGTATTTTTGTATACAAAATATGAAGGCAATTCCGCATATGGAAGAGCAAAAATCAATAAAAATATGCAGTTTTAATCAATGATATAAAAACTATAGATACGTTATAGACACTTGAAAATGGCAACACGTAAAGCAGGTAATTACCTGAAAATCTGTGACGCGGCTGTAGGGTTAGCGAAAGTTCTATTAGCACTGTTTTAAATTCTTTTAGTAAAGAAAACTCGAAAAAAAACCTGCCATCATGTATCTTCAGATGATGCACAAGCTACACAGCAACTGTTCAATATAAAATCGTGTCATTTCATGCTTATGTACAACAGAAATAATAATATTATTTCATTTTCTCGGATCGATAAAATGGCGGCAAGCATAATGAATGCTCCTTGTGAAAATGTACTCTATAGTCTGTGGTTTGGCGCCCGCGACCCGTAAGGGGATGTCGGGGAGATTTTGTACTAATGTTTTATTTTGCTATTTGAATATTTTTTTTTATTTAAGTAATTATATTTCTTTAAGAAATAATGAACATTAAGATTATTAAAATTATTTAAATTACAAATATTTGGATTACTTAGGTACTAGGTACTAAATTATAACTTATTAAATAAATGTTTCTGTATGATATTGTTATATTTTTATTTTATGACGCAAATTACGTTAATAATTACTAATCCGATAAACTACATTAAAATTTTATAAATTTAATTATTACGTACTTTACCCGTAAATACATTAACCATATTATGTCTGAATAAGTGAAATTCAAGTTTCCCTTTTTCCCCACATTCCTCTGATATTGACTTCATGCATGCTACCACAGATAATTTATAGAATTCTTTTTTCAAATTTATAAAAGCTTTGCTGTTTTTGAAAGCCGCAATGTTCGTGTATAACGTGTCTATATATGATACGTCTTTGGTTTTAATAAAATTATTATTAGATTTTTTTTGACATTTATCAAAAATAGCCACCATCTTTTTTAAATCAAATTGAGCTGTCAAACATGACAATGTGTCAAAAAAAATGGAAAAAGTACCGACTACGGAGTATCAATATGAACTATGAGGCAAATGCCCCCAAATTTTTTTGCTAACCCATTTAAAACATGTTTAATGATAAATTTAAATAAAATAAAATACACGTCCCCCATCAATTTGGTTAAAGATGTTTTATGCCAAATTTGAAGAAAATCGGACCAAGGAATCACATAGTCCCATACAAACTTTGCAACCCTTGTTTACCTCCTTAGGAGTTGAATTTTCAAAAATCCCTTCTTATTGCTCGCCTACGTGATATAAGGAGCATTTGTGCGAAATTTCATGGTTCTAGACCCAGCGGTTTAGGCTGTGCGTTGATCGTCAGTCAGTCAGTTCTTGTTTTTATATATATAGATTATACATTACATATATAGGTAGGTATCTATAGAAACTCGCATATACATACATACCTACATATAGTCACGTCATTCGTGGATAACGGATCCACCAATGGGTAGGCAGAGGCATAGTATATGCTCACATTTCACCTTACTTATCGTTCTATGTCCCACGTATGACCCATTGCCGTGTTGAAATGGACAGGCGCAGGCCGCGACGACATGCAGTTGAAATCTTTCAAGCCGCCCATAAGGCTTTCAACTTAGTTTAATGATTGTTATTTTACTGACAGCCGGGTTTCATTTCGAGTTTTCCTTCTATACGCAATGGATCGATTTGCGAAAGCATTCTCTTAGTCGCCTCTTACGACACCCTCGGGATGAGTTGGGGTGGCGACATTTTGTACTCCTTCCTATCGCTACACGGGCTCGTTGCCATACGGGCATACTAGATAACTGTATAATATTTTTTTAAGATATGCAATATTATAACTAGTAGCGCCATCTATCTCAGACTAAGATAGCTACATCCTTTATTATGTTGCTTTAGTACGTCAGAGAACTACCAGTATAAACTGCTCCTAATAAATAATAATTATAGATTTCATCCAAAGGTTGCAGGGCAGGAATTGCTTTAAGCAGGAAGGCCGGCCATTGCACTGCTTATAGTCGAAACAATTTTTCATTCTGATTTGTATGTTTTCTTAGTGTAAGTACAATAAAGTACAAAATAATTCTACAATAATTATGAGCAAGAAATTTTATTTGCTGTCAAGTCCTATAATTATTGAAAAAGGACAGTAGGTACAAAATAATTCTAAAGTATAATAGGTACATGGCACTCTCGGTAGTAAAAACCAACCTCGGCGGAGGTCTGGTAGTCTGGCCCTGAATATAGTAGAATTTTAGATGACTATCGCACCCAACAAAACTCTTGTCTATTATATTTTGAATAAAACCGTGACTAAATGCTAGTATGCGTCAATACACATTAATTTCTATTTTTACGAGTTGCAATTTTTGTAACAGTGACATCTATATCAAGCTGATATAACTACACCTTGTTTGGGGTGCTAGGTCGGGAAACCTCCTAGTGTGCTTGGTCCGGTTTTCTATCCCTTCGGGCTATATGCCCGGTGGGAGTGACAACTGGACTAAGACGGTGCACCCTGGAACATCGGCTAATGGGTGCGGTGTGCAGCCCTCATTA
Source organism: Miltochrista miniata (assembly GCA_933228765.1). Lineage (NCBI taxonomy): Eukaryota > Metazoa > Arthropoda > Insecta > Lepidoptera > Erebidae > Miltochrista > Miltochrista miniata. The sequence goes on from OW121747.1 coordinate 26,268,916, forward strand.
GTCGATGTACTAATATCCCGGCAAGCTGACCCCATGGCGAGGGGGTCGCAGTTCGGTGGGCCTGCTAGGCCCACGGTGTTGCGTTGCATCTGCAGCGCAATACAGCGTGGCGGACGCCCCAATGCTCCCGGCTTTCTGGCTGGTAGAAGCATTGGGACGGTTTTTCGGCCGTCATTTGACGGAGTTGCACGGTGGTGTGTGTTGCTGCCGGCCGCGAGTAACAGCGCGGCCGACAGCAGCAGTGCTTGGCTGGCATCGCTTCGCCACATTTTCTGACGAGGCGATGGCGGCAAAGTGAGAGGCACTGTACGGGAGGGGCGGGAGTTTGGGTAGATGCTTCCGCCCTATCGTGCAGTTCGAGGGCGCCGCGGTAACCAGTCACTGCGCGCCCCGGATTGTTTCTTGACCGTGGGTGTAAGGTCGGGGGACCCCACCCACCAACGGTCACACGGCGGTGGGCACCTTCCACGTGTTCCGGGGGTGCCCATTAGCGCACGCCTGCGCCAGCCGCTCTCTGTCTCCTCTATTACAGAGGGGCGCTCGAGAGCGGTGCAGGCGTGGTCTTTTCAGCTCCTTAGGGAGCTTTGGGGAGCCGCCCATCTGGCTCCCCCGAGGAGAGCCCCGAATTAACGGGGCGCCCCTAGCCGGGTCGACGTGAATAATCTTTTGATACCCCTCGGCCCTGCTAATGGGTGAGGAGGAACACCGCGGGGTTTAGTGGGTAGGACGGTCCATTCCGGACCGGGCCGGGAGTCCCACACACCATCCCAGCTGCCCCCGCAGCTGGGATGAAGGCGCATAAATGCGTTCCCCGCGTAAACAAAAAAAAAAAAAAAAAAAAAAAAAAAACTACACCTTGTTTATGAAAAGTAGAGCAACTTCACATTCGGCCAAATTCGTACCGCGATGTGCCACTGCTCTACATTTTTCCTTACCACTACCAGCGCTAGGTGTATTTTGACGATTAATTTTTCTAACGTGTGGAAATCCTTCATAGATGCTAAGCCAGACTAGTACCGGGTAAACCCTCGAAAGGATGTCACAGGATTTGACGACAACCCTAGCCATTTGTGAGTTATCTATACTAATATTATAAAGAAGTAAAGTTTGTGTGTTTGTTAAATTGTAAGGGGTAATCTCGGGATCTACTAAAACGATTTTAAAAATTCTTTCACCAATAGAAAGCTACGTTATTGTGGAGTGTCATAGGCTATATAGCTTCACGCTACAACTAATAGGAGCGGAGCAGTGATAGTAAATGTTTCAAAAACGGGGGATAAGTTATTCATTTTGAAAGCTTCGTTGCTGTGCTGCGTAGGTAAATATTTATACTTATGTAAAAAATATGTACTACAAAATTGTTTCTCTTAAAAAGTTCTAAAAAAAATACGCAATAGCATGTGTCTATCTTTGGGTTGTTGCACAATAAACATTTTAATGGCAATCAATTTTTTTCTACAATAATGCCACGGGATACCTCTTTCATAAACGAAATTGTTCTTAAAAATAATTAGGTATTACCTTCATCTTTTGTATTTCAATCTGAATCTGATCGGAAACTTGTTTATTGTCTAACTCGATGACGTCTAACTGTCGCTTGAGTTCTTCAACTTGTTGTTGTGCTTGTAAATACTGAAAGCGAAAGTAAAGGCAAAAGTGAGGCAAGAATGTCGGAGTACCTAACCTAAGTACCTACCTACCTAGTTTTAATCATGAATATCCTGTAGGTGACAGTTATGATATTTTGATAATTAAAAAAATAGAATAATTATTATCCACTTAATCTTACTCAGCGGACAGCGGTATGGTATTACAGACCTACGTTATATACCTACGTACCTTTTTTTGTGGCTATTATTTAACCTTAAAAAATTTCCTGCTGGCAGACATGGACCTAAAATTGGAACCGATGGAGTCGTGTGTGAATGGAGAAGTGTAAGTGATACATACTCGAGAATAGTGGAAATAAGTGCCTTTAGAGGCCCAGCCGTAACTTCAGCGTCACCCAGCCAGCCGAGGTACTTACCTTGTTGTTTAAGCTACTTGAAAGCAATACTTATCAGACCTGCCAACGTACAGCTATGTTGTCTGCGGTTGTGCATGAGGCTTGAGGCCATAGGAAAGGTGCGTTTTCACTAACGCAGAGAGGGGTAGAGTGGAGCTGAGCATACAGTGAGTTGGCCAATCCCTATGCTCGAAAGTGCTCGGACTGGAGATTTCGAGCATTGTGATTGGCCAACTCACAGTTCACTCCGCTCAGCTCCGCGTCAGTGTTAGCACACCCTTAGACAGATTCGTAACGGCTTTCAGAGTTAACGTGTACCTACATCTGACCATGGGCCTTTGTAATCTCGAAACGTCATAGTTACACCTAGGTAGACAAGGGGTATAAAATTAAACCCTGGAACACCCTGGTGAACCGATGTGACCGAAAGTTAACATTGGAATACCTACGTGAACCGCGTAGGTTCTCCACGGGTCAGAAAGTATAAATAGTTCCCTAAGCATATCTTTCATATTTGATGGCAAAGTACCTACCTTTGCTCTATAATCATGCAACTGTTCAGTTTTCTCAGTTACAGTCATTTTTAATTCTTCCATTTCTTCTTTCATATCTCTGATTTGCATTTTCAAGGCTGAAGCCTCTTCGTCAGAAGCTTTCCGTGATTCCTATTGATGTACAAATGGATATTTTAAATTGCGTAATTTTTTTCTGTATGATGTTTGTCTCTAAACTAATTGAAATTTTTAAAGTTTGAGGTACGAGTAGATATTCTTTGTTATTTACAACTATGTAAGTACATTATGTAGTTAAAATTATTCCGAAAACTACCTACATACATGTCATAACAATTACAGTAAGATTAAAAGGATGCTCACGTGCCTTCTCAGACAACATGCCAGTGGTGCAAATAGTATTCAATTTCTGTTCTAGATCTTTCAGTTTTGATTCATATTTCTCTCTTTGAAATCTTTCTTCCCCTGCCGCATTTTTGGCTGTGATAAGTTCCTCTCGAAGCTTTATAATCTATTATTTATAATTTAATTAGTATATAAAGTTCTAGGGCAATTAGTGTGTTTCCCTCATCTTACAATCCCAGGTTCTACAAGAGGAGCGTGAAGAGGCACATCACAGGGCCGCCAACTTGAGGACCACTGTCAGAAGTGGCCCCCAATCGCTAGATGCGCCACGGCTTTTCATCAGGCTGGTGGCGACGTCAAATTGGCGAGCTAAATATAAAAAAATGACTATGTCATACTTGTTGTAAAATACGATTAAGTAAGAAACAAGTAGGTATAGATCAAAGCATTATATTACGGTCCTGTACTGGACAGCTGGACTTCGATATTCCAGTGGTGGATTAATTTTCTAACTGAGAAATCTATAAGTCCCATTCGATATCTGACCGTAAAATATGATACATCCATGCTAATCTCTTTGCACAGAATACGGAGTCTCCTTCCGAGTTCCGCAGTCTGCGGCGGGGGCGACGTAGACTTGCCCTCGCCGAAGACTATCGGCCCCCAAGACCGGGGCCTGAGGACGGTGAGGGGGCTGCTCTCACCGACCTTACAGAAGCAGGCCCGAGGCGACAACGTGACGTGAGGGATTCACGCACGCCCTTATCATCTAAGAAGCGGGATAACACCCGAATAAACCCCCCAAAGACGCGGGATAGCACTCGAACCCCTCCACCCCCTAGAAGAGGCCGCAGTGGTAGCCAAGATCTGTTGGGAATCCTGGGGATATCCTTTCGAGGAGGTACCCGGGGCTCCCAACCGTAGGCAGTAGGTAGGGAACGTGTTGCTTTAGTTTTTAGTCGGTAAGAGCCCGGCATAGCATGCACGACGGATTTTCCACACGTAAAAAAAAAAGAAAAATCCCTTAGCGACAAATATAGACGACGACGACGATAGACTTAGTTGTTTTATTGATTCCTGATAATATACTAGGTACAATAAACAAGTAAATTTTAGTTTGTAGGTATGTGCATGTATTTACAAACTATACCTCTACATAGTTACATAGCTTAGTTACATGAATACTATATTAACCTATAAAAAATGATAATTTAATAATAAACCATAAAGTAGACAAAAAGATAACACTTGGAAATTGTACGTTAATTAAAAAAACTAACAAAGGAATACGCAGGTAACAATAACAAAGACAAATCATTAATTCATAACAAAAAAAAAATATATTTATAAACGGGTGCTAATTAAGCGAACTATTTTTAACAGCAATATTGGCCTCCAAAAAAAAGGCATGTATTTAAATCGATATCTATTTATTCCCTTTTTTCGAACAAAATAACACAAAGTTAAACCTAAAATACTGACTTGCACACTAAATATGCACACTAAATAAATCAAATTCAAGATACTGTTTAATGGTATTTGCAGACCTATTTTACTGAACAGATCACTATTAACAAAAAAGTATATCTAAAAATTCCTTAGCATAACAAACATAATATATTTAAACTTTTTAAGGAAAACCATTACCTAATTTACTTTTAAGAACATCTTTTATTCTAATTAAAAACCTAATTTAATTAGTCATCTTTACAAAATTAATTTTTATTAATCAAAAAAATAAAAAACTAACCTAACCTAACCTAACCTATTCCGTTATGGGATGCGGGGTCCTACTAACATCTTAAGGACCCCAATGGGTCGGATCCTCCTCGTGGTGCATCCTGGGCAACGGAGTAGCGACCACTCCCCTTCCTCTGTGGGGGAGTTGTGCTACTCTGGCTAATTCCGGCCGAGGCGGGAGTAACCCACCTGTGGGTTGCTCGGTGGTGTGTGTTGCTGCCGGCCGTGCCGTTATTCACGGCAATGATGGGTCGCCGTCGCTTCGCCTCCTTTGCTGGCGAGACGATGGCGGCAAAGTGGGAGAGGCACTGCGTGGGGGGCGGGAGTTTGGGTAGATGCTCCCGCCCTGCCATGCAGTTCGGGCTGCCGGCCGTGAATAACGGCGCGACCGGCGGCAACAGTGCTGGGCCGCTGTCACCTCGCCAGTTGACGAGGTGATGGCGGCAAAGCGGGAGGTGCACTGTGCGGGGGAGCGGGAGTAACCGATAATGCTCCCGCTCTGCCGTGCAGTTCGGGGGCGCCGCGGTGAGGAGTTACTGCGCGCCCCCGATTGTTTCTTGACCGTGGGCGTAAGGTCGGGGGACCCCGCCCACCAACGGTCACATGGCGGTGGGCACCTTTTCCGTGTTCCAGGGGTGCCCATTAGCGCACGCCTGCGCCAGCCGCTCTCTGTCTCCTCTATTACAGAGGGGCGCTCGAGAGCGGTGCAGGCGTGGACTTCAGCTCCTTAGGGAGCTTTGGCGAGCCGCCCATCTGGCTCCCCCGAGGAGAGCCCCGAATATACGGGGCGCCCCTAGCCGGGTCGACGTGAATAATCTTTTGATATCCCTCGGCCCGGCTAAAGGGTGAGGAGGAACACCGCGGGGTTTAGTGGGTAGGACGGTCCATTCCGGACCGGGCCGGGAGTCCCAACACACACCATCCCAGCTGCCCCCGCAGCTGGGATGAAGGCGCGTAAATGCGTTCCCCGCGTCAACAAAAAAAAAACCTATTCCGTTATAAGATTGTACAATTTAGAGTGCAAGTTAGTATTTTTGATAAGCAATTCGTATTTTTGTTTAGTAAATCATATATCCGGTGTACAAACCACATTTTTGGTGTTAATTCGATAAAAAAGGTCATCTCGTTTTGTGTAAAATCTTAGTTTTTTTAAGTAGTACATGTTTAGTTATTTAATTGGTTTTTTTGTACAGCATTCAGATTTCTGGTATGCATTCAGTTAATTAGTGGAGTTACCTAGTGTGCAGAAAAAATATATAGATGTGCATTTAAAAATATCCCCAAAAAAAATACTGTGCCTTCTAAATTTCTAAGTCAGCCACAATTAAAGAGCGTCTGAATTTATACAATATAGCCACCAATTTTCTCTTTAATAGCCACTGTTACTACAATTCAGCATCGTGATTATTTTCTGTGTGGCAACGGGGTCCCGTGTTTCGACAGGTAAGAGTACAAAATGTCGCTACCACAATACATCCCAAGGGTGTCGTAAGAGGCGATAAAGGGACGAGGGAAGGCGACTTTCGACAAATTGAAGTTCCCCCTATTAGCCTAAAAATCCACAGTGCCTTTTCCTGAAACAGTTGAAGTCGGCTTTCTGGTGCTGCTGATGCGGCTGTACTTCGTATATTTTCACCCGTGCTTCACAACCAATTGACGATATCGGTGTTCTGTAGTTAGACTATAGTATTTTAGCACCCCCCTTGTAATCTTATTCTGTACTAGCGGACGTCACGCGGTTTCACCCGCGTAGTTCCCGTTCCCGTGGGAATACGGGAATAAAATATAGCCTATGTTCACCGCAAAGAGTGTGTGTAGCTTCCCAACAGTGAAAGAATTTTTCGAATCGGTCCAGTAGTTCCGGAGCCTATTCGTTACAAACAAACATACAAAAAAAATCTTTGCTGTTTATAATATTAGTATAGATATATTTTACATTGATATCAGTATGTATTTGTTTAGAGATGTACAATATGTACATACTTACAAATCGTTTCTTCGGTCAGTTACTGAATGGAAAATCGTTCTCGTAGTCGGCAGTTAATCGACTACCTAGTCCAATTTCAGTGTTTAGTGCGGGATTCACAATTACCTAATAATGTCTGTATATTATTTATCACACACCCCGTTGCCTATCCTATTACGAAGTTTTATTGGCTTTATTGCGGTTCCGAGATTATATTTTATTTACAGAAGATCAATACAATGCCTTACAGGGTTTTTCAACACAAATTGTTATAAATCTATACATACCTCGGGATATTTATAATAATTGTCATCACGCTCTTTCGTCAGAGGTTCATTCAGCATATTATTCGTGAGAATAGGATCGATGTGCTAAAATAAAATTATTTTATTAAGGCCTTAAAGCAACCTACGTTTCACTAGTTTTAAAAGTCAAAAAGTTTACCATTTACCTTTTAAACATTCCCTACTGATATATTAATGCATTGGATTGCATTAGATCATTAAAATAAGGTGAAGGAACTTACTCCGTTGAGCAAATTGTTACCTGTTTCGAGTAAGAAAAGATTATTGTTAAAGAACACCAATGCAGAACTCACGGGCATGACATAACCCTTTATCTGTTTACGTAGGTCCAAGTCTAAGCGATCCCGTTTCATAGCAGCTAGCTCCATCTGAATTTCCTTAACCTCACCTTCCATATCTCCCAATTGTTTATGCTATAAGAAACAAATCATCATGAACTGCTTGTGAGATACTGTATTTAAAAGAGAACTTTGCCTATTATGATGGAATGTTTATTCCCGCATATTATGGTGCCCGAGCTCAATCAAATTTGTTTATGAAATTTTCAGCAAGTCTATCTTTCTCAGATAACTGGCCCACCGCACTCGAGACTGCGTTCAAAAGACTCACTAGCTCTATGAAGACTTCCAACACCTTTTCGAACAGGTTGCATGACACAAGGCTTAACTTTTCTTTTGCCTTTCTTCAGTCCTGATACAAGTGTCCCTCGATAAGTAGATATATTATTATCATAGTTTATACCACCCACTTATACCTCCTGGGCTAGTCCAGCGGTTGAGTGCATCCGTTATACCGGTACGTATCCAAAGTCATATAAATATCATCGAAAGTAGAGTTAAGAGGTTCAGCCTAGTAAAGTGACGGTCACCTACAGCTCTCTAAAATGAAATCAATGGTAAATTATATTGTAATAAACTTAGATAGGTACCAAATTTGATGATCCTTCCGTGATTTCAACATTTTCAATAGGCTTTCCTTGTCCAAATGGCCAGAAGTCTGATTGAGGCATTAACATGAATAATTTATAAACGTCAATATAAATATGTTGAAAAAGTACGATAGTTTGTTAGAAAGAAAAATATAACGAAAATTAAATGTGTACAAAATAATCACAGCAAACGTGGTCGACTACAAATGTCAAACAAATTTCTTACTGGCCAGATTTAATTCAGGATGAACAATTTGACAACGATAGTAAAAATATTTACTGTTATTATAACTTACCATGGAGGTTGGACGATATCTATGGTTTCGTAGTAAACCACTGATCTGTTCTGTACACAGAGCATCGCGCGCCTCTACAGAGGGAGGGGCCAAAGCTTTCAAACCCCCTCTGGCAATAATGTGACACATAATGTGACATATCGACGACAAAAAGTGCCCAGTTCCATACAAACTGAAGGAAGATTTCCCCCCGCCACCCGCAAAATATGACAGAAAATTTTGTACCGAGCAATCGTTCTATGCCGTCTCCCCTCAGACAGTTCGCGTTGCTCTATGGTTCTGTATTATTAAGTAAACCAAGAACCCCTACAGCTTCTTAACATTTGTCCGCTCATCTGTTCACTACCCAAGCCAACCCATCGTTATAGAACGATGTAGTTAAATGCCCCCCAATCCCTACTAGTTCCTCCGCCAGTCCTCAACGATTGATCGACTCCGTAAGTGATCGCCCTCCATTCCGTCGCACCAGGGTGACCTCATACGCATGACCGTGCTCCGATAAAGCTTGCAGAGTATGCGTTTACGAGTAATGGAGTGGAGACCGCGACTTGGCAAACGTAGGGTAGGAAGAACCCCTGCCAAATGAACCGACGACCTGAAGAAGATTGCTGGGAGTGACTGGATGCGGAAAGCGCAGGATAGACATAGGCCTCCAACCAATTACGCCACAATACACTGTGTATTGTGGCGTAATTAGTGAGAGGTCTGTGTCCAGCAGTGGACTGCCATATGTTGATTTGATTGAGGACGCCCTCAGCATACCTTATACTTGCTTTAGGACTCCAGCGTCGAGGTCCCACTGAAGGCTCCTTGCCAACAGACACGCCGCGCCGCACCGCCTCCTCAGAGACGATACAGTACGCTCGTGTATAAGCCGCTGCAGACGACGCTGCAGCTACAAACTACATGATAATTTAAGAAAAAGTAATCAAATCCCAGAGGAGGATTCTGGATTATACAGTTTGGCGTATTTAACATTCAATTATTTCTTTTTGTTAGTCTATTACGTATATTTATAATCTAATAGCTGTTTCCTGTGGCTACTTCCGCGTGGAAGTCTTTATCGTGTGAAATCACTACCCTCCTTTTGCACAGTAGTCGGTTTAAAAGTAGCCCATGTTCTTTCCAGGGAAATTACATATTTGGCCTCTCGTCCCTGCCTTCTTGAATTCCGTGCGTGGTTTTATTTTAGTTAGGTACATACTTAGCCTGGCCTTGTAGTCCAGTGGTTACAGTACCTGACTACGTCTTCGGAGGCTGTGGACTCGATTCTCACCCAAGACAAATATCTTTGAGTGATGTGCACATTGATTTGTTCTGTGTCTGGGTGTAATTTATCTTTAACATGTTTTTACTTAGATAGAAAAATATAAGTATGTTTATCAGTGGTTTAGATCCCATAGCACAAGCTTAGATTAGCTTAATTTGGGCTAGATGATGTTGTGTGAGAATGTCCAAACATAAACAAACTAGCTCCCAAACGGTTTTTACTAGAGATGCGCTGAAGGTTCGGCCGAATATTCAAATTCGGTACATTCGGCAAATTTTGGAAAGTTCGTATTTTTATATTTTTTTTTCTTTTTTTTCCTACTGGCACTCGCACAAACACTGACTGACAGCGGAGGGTAGTTCGATTATGTATTTAACTGAGAAATACCAAACCACCGACAACAATGGAGATAAATAGAAAATGTAGCCAAAGCTGTCAAGTCACTTGTTGTTGTTTTGGTGAAGTAGTGCTTACGTCTAAAAAACACTGTCCCTTTGTGCAAATTAGAGTGAAAGTGATTGTTTCACGATGTGTGAGTTGCAATCTTCAGCGAAACACATAAAATCCTCAAGAATCAATTCCAAAAGGATGAACACCAGGATTTGTGGTTAGTTGCATGTTGTAGAATATTATTGTCATATATGATTTGTATACCTCTTCTGCGCTTCCCTTAGTTAAACCTTAGCATTATTGAGATCACAATCCACAGTATTTTTATGCAGGTATTTACGTACATTCTGTATGCATAAGGCCGAATTGTTGTTGTTCTGTCTCATTCATACTCCTCTAAATTGTCGGTTAATTTCAAAAAAAAATCTACACTACCATTCCACTAAAATACACATTTAATATATAGTTTTGATCCCATATATATTTACTTTGCCTGTGTGATGATCTTCTTTCTTTTTTATCTGCAACTATCTTCTTAGTATCGTAACAATTCTTTTTTAAGTCAGCACTTAAACTTATGTGTTGAAACAGGTTCAGATTTTCTTGCGCTTAATTTCGGCAATATATACCTACTTGTCTGTTTGCATTACAAACTATAGTTCTTGGTAAATATACTATTGTGAATAGGTTTGTATCGTTATTATATAGTTTAGCGCGAAATTACTATTTTTTAAAGGGCTTGTATACGGAGATGTTCTTAACGTTAGGACGGTGGCGCCCTCTCCCCTTTTTTTTTAAATTAATTATTATTGAATTGGGAGGGGTTTTCCAATAATTAACGTCAGGGTACAAAGATCTCTGATGACGCACAGTAATACTGGGTGTAACAAAATTACCTCTCCAAATTTCATGAGATGACTTGGCATCGGAAATCAAATACAAATATTTACAAATACATTACGAATTCGTTTTTTACCGCGGCAATTCGAGGTAACATGGTCGCCGTGCCAAAACAAACACGGAGCTCCCGTTTGGATGTCGTTGTCGCTTTCTACTGCCGCTCAGTAGCGATAGAAAGGGTGAAAATGAAAATTTATAGGACCTTTAAAACGGATTTATGGTTAAAGTATTCATGTGTTTATTTTTCTTCATTTTTTGTAACGTTTCTTGACTGATGCCACGTCACGTGACGAAATTTGGAGAGTCAATTTTGTTACACCCAATATAAGTCATTTAGGTGATATGGCCAATCGTCCAAAAAGTTCGGAGTGCTCAACGTTGCTTCACTAAAAATGCCCGGTTTTCATCGCGAGCAGAGCAGGAATATTATTGAATCAGTTGAACTCGCAAAGTACAGTTTGTCTATAAAGTCGTGAAATGAATGTTTGAGGAACTAAAAATAGTTATGTGTGTGGCAACACTGGCAACACGAAACATAAGTACGTCAGTTGTCAATGCTATCGTCGAATTTCGTTTACTCTCTCACGTAACTTTAATGTTTGGATTAAACTGCAACAAACTGAAACCAAACTACGCATAAAGGTTTGAGAAATGAGTAAAGAAAATCGGAGTGGTGCGCAGGAAGTGATTTTTAAAGTTTTCCAGTGATGTTTCGCGGAGTACCAAGCTGGACAATTGTTGTGGGATTTTGAGGATGTTTATGAGCGAACAGCATCTTTGGTGGGTATGTACCTAATCGTGTTATTGTTTGTTTTGAATCTGCCTGAAGTTACAAATTTACTGAATTTACGATTTGGAGACAAAAAAAGGCATTGTTTACGTTGCATATTTTTAGGTTAGAATCATAGACTTACAATCTACCTATAATGTAAGTCAGTGGTTAGAATAACATTGTTATAGTGGAATTCAACATATGTAAATAATATAGTAAACAAAGCAATTGGATCTTGACTGCTCCATAATTACTTACATTTAATTATCAATCCTGATTATAGTCGTTTCAAGGAACTCTAGTTAGATTTATGCGGACATTTCGACACTAATAAACCTTTAGATTCTAGAATAATTTCATGAAAAATACTCGGATGGTAAAAATTTAAGACTGTCATTTTTGCTTGTCATTAAATTATTTTTTCTCAGACTTGTTTGTCTTTGCCATAGTGTTGTAAAACTGTTGTACTGGCCAATTCATTTTAAAAGGAGGTCATTGTTTTATCAATCTGTCAGTTCGAAAAAATGTACTTACTTTAATAATATAACTTATTGACCCAGAGAGCGACGAGTGCGAGTCTTTGCCCCTTTCACACGTACCGGTTGCCGGGTGCCGGGTACCCGGGTGTATGGCCGTGTACTATAGCTTTCACACGTAACGGCGTGATTTGCCCGGCAACCGCTTGATTTCGCCGCCGGTTACCCGGCACCGGCTACCCGGCAACCGGTAGGTGCGTGTGAAAAGGCACTTTGAGTTTGGGTCTTCGATTCTACAGTATAGACGATTTTGCTTTCGTCCGTATGTGTGTGTGCATGTCAGTTTCGGTCTAGAAGACGCATTTGTTAACCAATTTTCTCCAAATTTGGCACACATGTTCTTTGATTTAAAATCATTGATCTACGAAAAGATAAAAATACAACTTTTGTCGAAAGTTTTTTTAATATGGCGGAAAATAAGGGAGAAAAAGGGCCCCGTTATATATAATGGGATCATAAGGGATATAATTCCTCACTGGTTGTTTTTTCCTGGGCGCTCGCGAGGTCTACTCTTCGCAGAAGTACTTGTATTAAACTGGGACTAACTAAGTATTTGTGCGACCCAGAAATTGTCAGAAGGATCCGGTTAGGCTTAGTACCGTGTGGAGGAGTAAGTTTAAAGAGGCTAACGTCCATCAGTGAACTTCTGTTATATTTGATGATTTGTTTTTTTTTTCTTCCTACGTAAGGCTTTACCTGTCCCGAAGTATTAGTTCAAAGTGATTAAGCGAAGGTGCCCTTATTTTTTTTGGAGCGGCGAGATTGGCAGCATACCTATGTATTTTGTTTCGTAACTTTTTTTATCAAATTTTGTGACCTAATGTACTTTTATTGCGCTTGTTCAAAAAGCTATAATTTTTTACTACTTTGCTTCGAATATACCTGTCACCATTATAATGGCCTACTTCCCTTTCTTTGGATTTAAAAACCCCACATTAGAAATCTCTCAAGATGTCTTAGTCTGCTTCTGTAAGAACGGCGAGCAGCCAATGAGGCGTCTACACATTTTATCATCCCTAAACTAATATATTATTGTAAATAAATGATTATACTATTAAATTTTCTAAAAATTTCTTTTTTTTTTTAAAAGATCCTTTAATTAAATTAATATAAAAAGTTATTGCACATAATATATATAGATATAAAGAATTACATGATTTGATGAATTTGGCGATTGATTAACCGAAGTAAATGAATGTACGGTGAACTAGATATAACTCAATGATTACTTACATAATTAGAATCAGTTTAGTTACAACACTATGATCATAGACAACTTCTGTCAAAACATGACATGTTTACATGATTGCTGAGCTGTCCAGAAATAGACTATAGTAGGTTATTTTATAGTACGACCTACATTTTTGATACTCAGTTCAATCTGGTTTCCTACCAATTTTTTATTTTGAATTATCAATCATGAATTGAATTATCAATTGAATGGATCTGTCTGAAATTTGGTACAGGGGTAGAGTATAGTCCGGAATAACACATAGGCTACTTTTTATCCCGGAAAATGTTTCCACGGGAAGTGGGAACGGGAACCAAATTTCACGCGGGCGAAGCCGCGCGCATCAGCTAGTTTATAATATTAGTAGGTAAGATTTTACTCGGAACGAACTCCTCGTATCAAAATCATTTTGGTCGTACTATATAGGGTTGCTACATGAGTTCAGCAGCGCCCTCATTTAATTTCACGACTTTATAGACAAACTGTACTTGTTTTTCCACCAACAGATGGTCGAAATGACAGGACTGAGTGACAGATATTGTTGTAATGAGCTGGCTCAGTTCTAGATAGTGGTCCGAGTCATTACAAATTCCACAAGTACTTTTACTTCACTTGATTCACTCACTCATAAACTACAAAACACGACCGCACACAACCATTCTAAAACTCCAACTGTACCTACTAACTCATCATTTTACATTTACCTCACTCATTTCAATTTAAGTTTTTAACTCTTCGTTGGTGGAAAACAAAACTCTAAAACCGGCCTAGTGCAAGTTGGACTCGTACCATGAAGGGTTCCGTAGCAGTAAGTAACATACCTAATATAAAAGTTCTTGTAGTTCGTTGTAACTTTGATTGATGTTTTAACACGTTCGCAGTGGTAGTGATTTTTCTAACCGAAAGTTGCGGTTTATGACGTATTAAAAAAAACTACGAACTCTATCTCGTTCAAACCAATTTTCGTTGGTAGTTTTTATGGCAATGTATATCATATATATTTTTTTAGATTTATCATTCTCTTAGTGTAGAAGTTAGAGGGGGGGGGGGGGGGGGCACTCATTTTTCCACTTTTGAAGTGTCTCTTGCGCCAACTAATCACTTTAGAAAAAAATGATGTTACGAACCTCAATAGCATTTTCAAAGACCTATCTATAAATAGCACACACGTATGAGTTTGATGAAAAACCAATTTTGAGTTTTAGTTCCGAGTATGCGGACCCCCAACATTTATTGCTTTTTTTTCAGTTTTATATAAAAATCTTAATGCGGTTCACAGAATACATCTACTTACCAAGTTGCAATAGCATAGGCCTTATAGTTTCGGAGAAAAGTGGTTGTGACATACGGACAGACAGACATGACAAATCTATAAAGGGTTCCGTTTTTGCCATTTGGCTACGGAACCCTAAAAAAAAGTCCGTTCAGTTCACCAGCTCCCGCTAATTACTCTACTGGCGCGTGCGGCTACATATGGGGAGCTATTTTCATTCTAGGCGGGTGCTCCTGAACCAGCTTAGCCCGTGTTCGACACGGTATATAGAGGCTTGCTATGATGATTATTAACGAACCTCTACTTAGGCGTCTACGCGACAGATTCTTCTTCGATTTTGTACAGCTAGATGAACCACTATAATGTATAATAGCAACAGAGCGGCATCTGCATATACGGAGATTTATTTGTGAAATATTAGTGACTAAAGCTGAGACAAAAGACATTTCGACTGTAAAATGTTTTCACGCTTGCAAGTTGTACGATTGAGAATCGGCGCCCTGGGGTTGAGGGCGCACCCAGCGCTGAAATAATGTCGTCAGCATCGTAGACTGTCCTGTTTAGCACTTTAATTTGAACCGAATACTTCGGCCCAATATTCGGTTCGGTACATTTTATACCGAACTAGCTGATGCCCGCAGCTTCGCCCGCGATGGGGCTGTATGTAAAAAATGATTTTCCTGCTTTTCTGTTGAAACTTTTCCTGAATTTTCTTTGCTATAAACCTCAAGGAGCCCGCGACCTTTCCAACGAATGCAAGACCGTGGAAATCGGTTCGTGCGTTCTGGAGTTATAGCGTCAGGAAGGAAAACCCGACTTATTTTTATATAATAGATATTCGGCCGATTGTTCGAATTCGATACAACTCAGATTCGGCACAAATCTAGTTTTTACCGATCCGAGAACTTTATGCAGGTACTGCATAAAGTTCTCGGACCTGCAGTTAATACCTATTCAGTTTAAAAAGGTAACGACACTGGCCAGAGGAAAGCCATAGGGGTCATTCGCATGATTTAGTGGTTAGATAAACTAGTGCATTAATCTTATTTACTGACTGTAAATAAGATAAATAAATAAATATTCACGGACATCTCACACAACGCTATCTGATCCCAAAGTAAGCTAGGAATAACCTGCTTGTGTTATGGGTATCAGACCACGGATATTAATACTTATATACTTTTAAATACATACATATTATACATAGAAACACCCAGACTCTTGAGACAAACATTTATGGGTCACACAAATATTTGTCTCCGGTGGGAATCGAACCCACGACTTCCAGCACCGGAGGCGGTATCACTACCGACTGCATCACAGAGGCAGTCAATAGATATCCACAAACTATTTGGGCACCCATAATTCTCGGCTGGACCGTTCAGACCGACCACAGGCGCTGACGCAGATCCATCGTAGAGGCGGGTAAGTTTGTGGCCCAATATATTTTTAATGTGTTGTGTGTGTTTAGGTGAGCGACCCTCTCACCGTCCTCAGACCCCCGGTCATGGAGACCGATAGTCCTCGGCGAAGACACGTCGGCGGCGCCCAGGCCGCCGACTGCGGAACTCGGGTGGGAGAGTACTCTCCCGTCCCCGCCCCGCCGCCTCCTTCACGAGCATGACCTGCTCGCAGAAAGAGGCGGCGCAGTCCCACTTACTCCCGCTGGAGATCATGGCTTGCACCATGGTCTCGAGCGAGAGTGTGTCCACGTCCAGCCCCACTACGAGGACCTGGCGCTGTTGCGCCCATGCTGTGCACTCCACCAGCGTGTGGAGCGTAGAGCGCCGTATCATCGCTGCGGTCCTCGCAGTGTTGACACTCGACCGTGGATGTTATCACATAATGTATTTATTTGTAGATAGGTAGGTACTATTGGAAAATAATGCCAGACTTACAAAACATAAAAATAAATACTTCGCCTAATATATTTGACTTTAAAAAAACGGCGGAATGGGGCAGACGTTTAATATGCCTGATAAGTGATAAATCAAGTATTCTAATGAGATAAATAACATGGCTGCGGCAATCTTCAAATGTCCAGTAGAAAATGAAGAAAAACACATAAATGGAGAGGAATCTTCAGACAAGATTATTAAATTAAGTATACAAAATAGGTATATATTTTTGTGTTTTTTTTTTTCAATTACTAATACTTTGGGTTTTCTGAAAATATATACCTACCTAACACCTAAATAGTTCTGAGAGAAAAATTTCAACAACAGTCATTTGAAACGGCTGTATGGTATGAATAATTTACTTGAAACAATTATTTGATTCACTATAGTTCAGCAACTCAGTTCACCCATTAAAAATAATATCAAAATTAAATGACCTAGTTCATCTATGTATTTAGGTCAAAAGAATTCAAAAAAACCTATTTTCGATAAAACGATTGAAAAGCTGATGGCCTTCAGGAAAATGTTATCTATTATATAAAAATAAGTCGGGTTTTCCTTCCTGACGCTATAACTCCAGAACGCACGAACCGATTTCCACGGTTTTGCATTCGTTGGAAAGGTATCGGGCTCCGTGAGGTTTATAGCAAAGAAAATTCATTAAAATTTCACATACAGCGCCATCGCGGGCGAAGCTGCGGGCATCAGCTAGTCTTTAATATATAAAACAAAGACGGGTTTGTTACAACATTTATAACTCAAGAACGGCCGTACCGATTTGGCTGAAAATTGGTGGGGAGGTAGCTTAGAACCAGGAGACAGACAAAGGATACTTTTTATCCCGTTTGACTTAGCTTTTTTTTTCGCTTTTTTGGTCGATTGACTATTCTGCTGGCGACGTACACCGGTAGGCCACGTCCTATGCATGAATATGCGCAATTTCTACAATAATGCGACGGGAAACATCTATCGTTAACGAAATTATTCTGACGGGAGTAAATGCGACGGGAACGGGTGATTTACTCTCTTATGTGACGTATACGAAGTTGCGCGGGTCAGCTAGTAAGAGATAAATGATAAGAAATTATGTTTGAAATATACAAAACGCGATTTATTAAAAAATAAAATAGAACTCGGGGTCGTGGGGAATGTTCAAGTAGCAAGTTGCGATCTCCAATGGTCTCCGCTGAGTCCCGACTTATCTGGGGTGATGGTGATGGCCTTCTCGAAGAATCTTGGCGGTAACTCCATCCACTACGACGAATCTTGTGCGGTGTAATATGTAATATTGTACTTCAATGTAGACCGCCGTAGTCTGACTGGTGTACCGATGCACTTTGAATGGTGGAGGGTGCAATGTGCAGCCTCAAGGGTGGGCACTGGAATGTTCCATTGAGAGAATTAGGTTCCGCATTTTCTTCCCAATAATCTCCCCAGAGACCAGTCGGCTCCCGTTCTGCGATGAGCAGCCCCGGAAGTCGAGAGGTCTCACAAACCCTTGTTTTAAAACTAAATTAACAGTCTATTTCCTTTTCAACACCACCCTCGGTACCCCCTATATTTTCTTGAGACCAGCCCCCGTCGCTTTTCACTTTTCAAAATTAGCTAACGTTATACTCAAATAATCTTACCCGCTATATGGTCTTCGTATTTATCTGATTTGGAGATGTTTACTCCTTACACGCAGTTATTCGTATTTATTTGTAAAAGAAGTTGACTTTGAACTTATCTAGAAATATTTTAAATGATGAATCCTTTCACCGATCTTCGCGTGTCTCTGATTTTAAACTTTAAACTGTCAGTCTCAACCACTTTGCGCATCGACTTTTATACTCTCGAAGAGCGACTCTGGTGGCCTAATCCATGACTAACTTAAATGTACGGCTCCTATTAAGCCTACCAAACTAACTATTCTGTTGTTGCGACACCTAATCGGTAGATGGCGCTTTTCTAATCATTATTTTTACCTATATTTTTATATAATTAATAAAGAATTATTAATAAAAAATTAACCGTTGTTTGGCAACGTTAAACGCACGATTTATGAGACGGCCCACAGTGGATGAAAAACTTTTTACTGATTTTACAAAAACTAATGATGCCAATGTGTTTATCTTCATAATTGTAGTCGAAAACAAAGTGACACAATTTTGATTAGAACTTAATTTTAAAAAATATTCGACAAAAACTGATTTCAATGCATACATTGGTGCATTTATTATACATTGGTTTTTAATGTGCTTTTCCATAGAAAAGCACATTAAAAAAGGGATAGCTTGCGATTTTCTCGTGTTTTCTTATTTTAACGCTTATAGTGACTCCTGTAGATCAAAAATAATATGACTAGTATACGGGACCGGGAGTTTTTGAGAGATACTTATAAGCAGACGACTATAATTTTTTCTCACTTTTTTAGCAACATTTTTGTATTGTATAGTGATTTTTCATTAACATTTGAAGGAAATAATGTATTAATCAAATAAAACAATAACGCGTTATATAAAACATATATCATCGTTATAAAAATGCCAAAACTTACTTTTAAAAACAAAGGCATAAAAAAAAAAGACTTAAAATTAATAAAAACATAGAACAGAAACGATTAAATTAACATGTATGTACATTAAATAATCAAACAAAATTCCAAATATGTAGACACAAAAAAATCATTATCCGAAACTTCCGTTTCTAAATCTTCTTCTGCTTACGCAGAGCCTAACTATTCATCAGTATCTATGAATTTAATTTCAAAAAAATGTCCTTTACAGTACACATTTTAGGACTGTTTAAAACGATTTATAACGAAAAAATTGATTTAAGAGCCATGTAGATTTTATTCTTCTGACACAAGTAAAGTAACTCATCATACAAAATAATTTTGACCCTTACCTTAGACCTCAAATCGGTAATTTTATACAACATGCTTAACTCATTTTTCGAGCCTTTTAGTGGTAATTTATATACATTACCTACTACTTATCTCACATAATTTCTGCAATTTTATATTTTTCAGGTGAAAATCTAAATGTTTCTTGATTCCACCTATTGATGAATGGGCGGCGGCCCCGGGTAACTCATCGGAAGGAAGTTTCAGGGTCCCGTGTAGACGAGCTCATCACCGCGGCTCAGCACTCAGCTGGAATGATGCTAATCCGCGATTTTTGGAGGTTCTGTTGTTATGCTGTTTTGGGCCTACTTACGTATGGACATCGTGCATCCTTCCGCCCCCCCCCCCCCCGAGTCTGGTTGCGCCAATTGCAGCAGTTCCCTCCTTGGTTGCTCAGTCTGCACCTTCCATGTCTCCATGAGTTCCTGACTGCGCAGGACGCATTGTGTTCCCTAATGTTAGTCAACCACCGCGAGAGTGCAGTCGTTGCCCCTCCTCAGTTTTGAATAATGTCTCGGAAATGGTATTCGAAGTTCAACCCGCTATCGAGTACGACTCCGAGATACTTTATAGAGGGCTAGATATCGACGCTAATTCCCTCTACTTGTATGCTGGATTCCGTGGGTGACTCCTCCCGAGGTCCATGAAAGCACAGTACCTGAATCCGTTGAAAGCCGATTCAGGTACTGTGCTTTCATGGACCTGGTGAAAACCGTTCCAGGAACGTAAAAATTGCATGTTAATGGAATGGATCGGTAATACTTGCGAATTTTCCTTTCGGTTTACCTTATTAGATTCACCTTGCCAAATGTTAGGCTCGTTAACACCAGTATTAGGATTAGGGATGATCAAGTAGAATTGGTCGATGAAACTGTCTTTCTGGGCATAAAGTTAGACTCCAACTTTTTTTTTTTTTTTTTTTTTTTTTTTTTTATTTTAATGTCTAAACAATATTACAATAACATAAGTACACCCATTAAACCCTCAAGGGTTTATCCTGGGTGTGAGTGTACATTTTATTAATAAGAAATTCTGAATTACAATACAAAGGTTAACTATTTTACAACGAGTTGGATATAAATTAATAGGAGGTAGGAAGCAAAATGTCTCGAGCGCAAACCGGTCGATGTTCACGCGCGCTCGTTCGATGGGCAGTTCACACCTCCTACATACCTTTAATGAGAGTGAAAGTTCGCTATACAGGTTGATGACAACATTAGAATTATTGGTAGATTAATATTATATAATTTTAAAAGAAAAAGTTATTTTTTCTTTATATTTACATTTTGATTGCTTAATAGATAAGTAAATACAAACAATATTATATAAATTAATATATTTTTTTAAATGAGGTATTGATTTCTTATTTGCGATTTTTTTTTAGAAATAAAACTACATTACATATATGTAATACAAATCATTAAGTACATAAGTTATTTCCATTTTTTTTTTCTTTTTTTTTCCTTTTTTTTTAAGCAAGATATTTATTTAAATATTTCGTATTATTTCATGCTAAATTATTTGTTTTATTTATTTGAGGTAGATATATGTTCTTAATTATTCGTTTTATGTTCTGTGAATTTATTTGACTTCTTGTTTCTAATGGAAGCTCATTTATAAGCCTAGGTACAAGGTAATCAGTAGTTCGTGTACCGTAAAAGTTTTTAGCTGTTTCAGTAATTAACTTTTTATTTAAAATTTTACGTGTCATTATTGGGTGATTAATTAAATTATTATTGTATTTAAAATAGTTCTCTACTATAAGCACCATTTTTAGTTTCTTCTGAATGGGCAATACGTTACTAAATTTGAATAGTTTTTCATCATCATTATTGAGTTAGATTCGAACATTTTTAGGTACAATGGATTTCAATAAACGAATTGTAATGAATATATTTTATGCAAATAAGACGAAAATGTTCGCCCATAACTAAAAAGCCCATATAGAACAATACTCTCCGCTAGGGCGGTATACATGTCGAGTAAAATAGGGAAAGATATTTTATATTTAAGTAAACAAAATTTTGCCAAAATGGCGCGAAGTTTATCACACACCGTATCCACATGAGCTGACTAATTGAATCTTTCATCAATGGTTACTCCTAAGTATGTGATTTGAGATACTTTTTTAATACATACACAATTACAATCTTTTTCTACCATGCAAGCAGTCGTGATCATGGGCAACCAATTGGATGTTAATATCACTGTTTTTTTTTATTATAAGCCGATGACACATGCAGCATTTTAGTTTTCTGCGCATTCATAACTAGCCCTACATCGTGCGACCACTTTGTTAACAGAGTGAAGTCCGTTTGTAGTTGATTTATTGCTACTACCATATCACGATGGGCTGCAATGAGACATGTTACACATGTATCATCAGCATATTGATAGACGACACATGTTTTTATGTTGTTATTCATATCATTTACGAAGGCAAGGTAATGCAGGGGGCCTAATACGGATCCCTGCGCTGTACCCTCCACAGTTTGAACCTGATCACTTAATTCATTATCTATCTTTACATGGTAGGATCGGTTTTTTAAGTAGTCTACACACCACGCCAGAGTAGGACCACGTATGCCACTGTGTTCCAGTTTCTGTGGAAACTGCAGTGGGGGTCTCATATCGAGAAAGTCTCGGGCAGACTGAGCTCTGCAGCCTATGCCGATAAAAAGATCCGACAACTGACAGACATTAGAACAGCGCGTCTTGTCTACTTTAGCTATTTCCACAGTGTCATGACCTATGGCATACTATTATGGGGTAACGCTGCCGACATCGAATGTATCTTTGTGTTGCAGAAAAGCCTTTGGCGCTCGGTAAGACTAATTCGTAGTGTGCCTAACTCGCGTTACGTCTAAATGTCATTTACAATTCGCTTTCAGCCTAATTAGCTGTATGCCTATATAGCAGTTGGTCTATTTCGTATATGGACTACTTCGGCATTACCTAAATCTTAGTTGGTCTACATCGCGTTATGCCTAAAATATTAATTAAGTTGAATTCTTAATTTGTACATAGATGAAATCGTTGTCATGCAGCTGTAAGGATATTTTGACGTTTTAATGAATAATATCAGTTTCATGTTATCTATAGGTAGGTACTTTTTTTTAACGTGAGGGAAAATCCATCATGAATGCTATGCTGGACTGAAAAGTTTAAGGATATCAACATCCTTACTGTGTATTCACAGTATATACACTCGAGAGCAATGAATCCAGGTCACTTAAAGAATGTTAAAAATCTCGGAAACTAAAAATGATAGGTTAATGCAATAAATTGTATTTAATAGACAATGTAATACTCCTTAAATGAAAGTAAAAAAAATATGAGTCACCATACATTTTATTAACACAAAATTACATAAAGAAAAAACTGCTGATCTCTCCTTAAAACAAAAATAGGAAACATGAAATTTTTGAACTTTATTACGATTTTCTTGAATTTTAATACTTCGTATTGCCTCCTCGTGCTTCCATTACTGCGTTTACGCGGTTTGGCATGCTGTACACCAAGTTCCTTATACGATTTTGGGGAATATTCTCCCATTCCTCTGTGAGAGCAATTTTGAGCTCACGAAGCGTGATTGGGGGAGGGTTTCGTTGTTTTACGCATCTGCCTAGCTCGTCCCAAGCATGCTCGATCGGGTTGATATCCGGGCTGCGCGCTGGCCACTCCATACGAGTAATGTTCATCTCTTGAAGGTAGTCATTCACAATCCTACCTGTATGAGGTCGGGCATTGTCATGCATAAATATAGCATCCTCACCTAAATTGACCATAAATGGACCAACGTGATCATTGAGGATTTCTTCCACATATCTTACGCTAGTTAAAGAGCCGTTTTCTATGATCACCAGCTCTGTGCGACTTTCAGAAGAAATTCCGGCCCACACAAGTACAGACCCACAACCGTAGGCTACTTTTTCTTCGATGCATGCTTGCTTGAATCTTTCCCCTGGTCTTCGATACACTCTGTGTCTTCCATCGTTCTTGTAGAGCATAAATTTTGATTCGTCGGAGAACATAACTTTTGACCAATCTTCAATACTCCAATTTACGTGGCTCTGGGCATACCTTAGTCTCGAAATACGATGCCCACGCTCCAGTTTAGGGCCGTTTGCAGGTCTAAGGGGTTTTAAGTTAGATTCAGCAAGCCGACGTCTTACTGTCCATGCACTTGGGTTACTTCCTCCGAGGCGTCGAAACTGATTGGTGAGTTCAGTTCCTGTGAGAAAGCGATTTCGAAGCATGGTGTTCACCAAGTATCGGTCTTCTCGTGCTGTGGTACACCTGGTTCTGCCCGTTCCTGGTCTGCGTAGGTTAGAACCAGTTTCTTCGTAACGTCGGAGAACTCTTTGTACTGTTGACAGCGACACACCGACAGTCCTGGCTGTATCGCGCTGACTCCGGCCGGTTTCCAGCATTGTAAGTATTCTGGTGCATTCTTCAGGCGTAAGCGACATAATTTCAGCTTGATTAATGAATATAGAGCACTATCAACATGGTTTATGTACCCACATAAATGACAGATTACAAACAAAAGCAACACCAAATGCTGTAATTTCGTAGTTCCATCTTCGAAAGTGGCCCTTTTTCAAATTTGATTTTTTTATGATATAACTTTACAATAACTAAGAAGTTTTAATACCTTCATTTAAGGAGTATTACATTGTCTATTAAATACAATTTATTGCATTAACCTAGCATTTTTAGTTTCCGAGATTTTTAGGATTCTTTAAGTGACCCGGATTCATTGCTCTCGAGTGTATATGAAAACTTATTATATACTCATAAAAATAACAGTTAATTTATTAAAATAGTGATATCCATAACCTAAACTTAAGAAATAAGAATAAATTGGCTGTACCTAGATTTAGGCTTAATTAAATAAGCAATTCTTTTGCGGGCAATTGTATTCGAATGTACAATACATTTCCGACAGCCGTAACAGGTTTGTCAGTTAATAAATTTAAAAACTAGTAAAACTTAAATTGTGCCAGAAAGCTTATTATAGCATTACTAGCGGTACCCTGCCACGCTTCGCTGTGACTTTTTTATGGTGGTTTTATGTGCCTATGAGAAATGAATAACAAACTAAATGATGGGTACATTTTAAAAAAAAATGTGTGCGTGAACTATTGTGCACACGTAAGAAGTGAAACTTCTTCATGACCTTATTTTTCGAAAAAAATATCATAGGAGTTAGTAGTAGTCCAAAAGTTCAAAAGTCAAAAAGTCCAAAAGTCCAATAGTCCAAAAGTCCAATAGTCCAAAAGTCCAAAAGTCCAAAAGTCCAAAACTACAAAGTCTAAAATTCTAAAAGTCCAAAAGTCCAAAACTCCAAAACTTCAAAACTCCAAAACTCCAAAACTCCAAAACTCCAAAACTCCAAAACTCCAAAACTCCAAAACTCCAAAACTCCAAAACTCCAAAACTCCAAAATTCCAAAACTCCAAAAGTATAAAAGTTCAAAAGTCCAAAGTACAAAAGTTCAAATTCCAAAGTCCAAAGTCCAAAGTCCAAAAGTCCAAAAGTCCAAAAGTCCAAAAGTCCAAAACTCCGAAACTCCAAAACTCCAAAACTCCAAAACTCCATAACTACAAAAATCCAAAACTCCAAAACTCCAAAACTCCAAAACTCCAAAACTCCAAAACTCCAAAACTCCAAAACTCCAAAACTCCGAAACTTCGAAACTTCGAAACTCCAAAACTCCAAAACTTCAAAACTCCAAAACTCCAAACCTCCAAAACTCCAAGACTCCAAAACTCCAAAACTCCAAAACTCCAAAACTCCAAAACTCCAAAACTCTAAAACTCCAAAACTCCAAAACTCCAAAACTCCAAAACTCCAAAACTCCAAAACTCCAAAACTCCAAAACTCCAAAACTCCAAAACTCCAAAACTCCAAAACTCCAAAACTCCAAAACTCCAAAACTCCAAAACTCCAAAACTCCAAAACTCCAAAACTCCAAAACTCCAAAACTCCAAAACTCCAAAACTCCAAAACTCCAAAACTCCAAAACTCTAAAACTCTAAAACTCTAAAACTCTAAAACTCCAAAACTCTAAAACTCTAAAACTCTAAAACTCTAAAACTCTTAAACTTCAAAACTCCAAAACTCCAAAACTCCAAAACTCCAAAACTCCAAAACTCCAAAACTCCAAAACTCCAAAACTCCAAAACTCCAAAACTCCAAAACTCCAAAACTCCAAAACTCCAAAACTCCAAAACTCCAAAACTCCAAAACTCCAAAACTCCAAAACTCCAAAACTCCAAAACTCCAAAACTCCAAAACTCCAAAACTCCAAAACTCCAAAACTCCAAAACTCC
The DNA here is from genome assembly GCA_933228765.1 of Miltochrista miniata. Classification (NCBI taxonomy): domain Eukaryota; kingdom Metazoa; phylum Arthropoda; class Insecta; order Lepidoptera; family Erebidae; genus Miltochrista; species Miltochrista miniata. The sequence goes on from OW121747.1 coordinate 26,294,508, forward strand.
AAAACTCCAAAACTCCAAAACTCCAAAACTCCAAAACTCCAAAACTCCAAAACTCCAAAACTCCAAAACTCCAAAACTCCAAAACTCCAAAACTCCAAAACTCCAAAACTCCAAAATTCCAAAACTCCAAAACTCCAAAACTCCAAAACTCCAAAACTCCAAACTCCAAAACTCCAAAACTCCAAAACTCCGAAACTCCAAAACTCCAAAACTCCAAAACTCTAAAACTCTAAATGTCTAAAACTCCAAAACTCCAAAACTCCAACTCCGTCCATAATGTCAAACGCCCAAAACTCGAAAAGTCCAAAAGTACAAAAGTCCAAAAGTCCAATAGTCCAAAAGTTCAAAAGTCCAAAGTCCAAAGTCCAAAGTCCAAAGTCCAAAAGTCCAAAAGTCCAAAACTCCAAAATTCCGAATGTCCAAAAAGTTCAAAAATAACATGCAAAACATATCTGACCTCTTTATTAGGTAAGTACTCTGTTTTATTATTCTGAATGCAAGAAGGCCGCAATCAAACTTCTCTTAAAAAACATCAATCTGGTAGGTACCTTCTAAATAGGTTGATTATAATATTTTGTTCTGAAGCTGGCAGAATATAATTTAAAAAATAACGACCAACGCCATCTATTGGTAAAATCACTTTTTAAAGCTATTTTATTCTTATTCCTGTTACGATATAAGTGTATAAAGTAGCCTAAAACCATCTCTGAATCCTATTGTATATCGTGTCCAATTTTGAGCTCAATCGATTCAGTAAATTTTGAGTTTTTAATAGATACACAAACGCACACAACATTTTTATATATATAGATTAAAGACTTTCTAGAAGACAAGGCTGCCTGGCAGTGACACGAATTGCTCCTTTCTACATTAAAAAAAACTGTATCAGATACTAAGATGAATTAAGAGGGACCGGACTGAGTTTCTTGGAGTGTTCTTCTCAGTCTGTAGCATTTCCGAACCCCCGGTAGAGTCACAAAAATTTTGACAAACCTAAATTTTTTTTTTTAAATTTCAAATGGAATAAATTTTATTTTATTTATTTTGTTTTATTTTATTTTTTGTTAACAGAGTAAAGTCCGTTTGTAGTTGATTTATTGCTACTACCATATCACGATCGGCTGCAATGAGACATGTATCATCAGCATATTGATAGACGACACATGTTTTTATGATGTTATTCATATCATTTACGTAGGCAAGGTAATGCAGGGGGCCTAATACGGATCCCTGCGCTCTACCCTCCACAGTTTGAACCTGATCACTTAATTCATTATCTATCTTTACATGGTAGGATCGGTTTTTTAAGTAGTCTACACACCACGCCAGAGTAGGACCACGTATGCCACTGTGTTCCAGTTTCTGTGGAAACTGCAGTGGGGGTCTCATATCGAGAAAGTCTCGGGCAGACTGAGCTCTGCAGCCTATAATAAGATGAATTAAGAGGGACCGGACTGAGTTTCTTGGGGTGTTCTTCTCAGTCTGTAGCATTTCCGAACCCCCGGCAGAGTCACAAAAAGGGAATAAATTTTATTTTATTTATTTTGTTTTATTTTATTTTTTACGCTTTTGGTGACTTCAGGCACATCGTTCTAACAGTAATCCCCGTTTAGGGCCTGAGACGGAGCCATACGGAGCAATATGTCCCTTAACTCCAGATGGAAACAAGGAGACCAAGCAAGACCCTCTCCAGCTAGGTTAGTCGTGGCACCTTAGTGCGAAATCTTTTGTTTTTTTCTTTTAATGTTGATTCATACCAATATTAATCATGCGAAAAATATTTCCCTGTAGTAAAAATACCACAAAATAATTTTCCAGGTCTACAACAAATATTAAAATCAGAAAAATAATAATATTTAAGGGGGCACCTTTACAAAAAACGTGATATTTTACTGTTGTTTGGTACTAAGCCCACCGTGCGTGAGGCCGACTCGTACTTGGCCGATTTTTTTAATTCTTTTCGATAACCTTAAGTACCAAGTTACATCAAATATCATCAAAAGTCTTAAAGTGAAGTCCTTTACAATACATTTGCATGTGATTTTCCATAGTCTCTTACTACTTACACTTCGTTCATTTGTTTATACATAAAATATCAGTAACGTAAGGTACAACTAAACATATTTTTTTAATGTAACGGACACGCTATTTTGGAAACCAGTAGACACTCCAATATCTTGAGTATATAGCATGAAAGAAGAAGAAATTCTAAGAAACTTCGCCCTTGACACAATTAAAATCGAACCAGACAGTAAAAAATTACATACAGATTTATAAAAATAAAATAGTTTTTTGGCTCTCCTGAAAAACCGTGTTTTGTCCCTTACATTAATTGATACTTCTGGTGTCGATAATATTTCTAATTTTGTTTGATTATTTAATGTACATACATGTTAATTGAATTGTTTCTGTTCCATATTTTTATTTATTTTAAGGTAGGTATTATTTTACCACTTTTTATTTTATAAGTAAGTTTTTGTATTTTTGTAACTATGATATATGTTTTATAAAACGCGTTATTGTTTTATTTGATTAATAGGTATATTATTTTCTTTAAATCTTAATGTATAATCACTATACAATACAAAAATGTTGCTAAAAAAGTAGGAACAAGCTATAGTCGCCTGCTTATAAGTCTCTCTCAAAAACTCCCGATCCTGTATGCTAGGCATATTATTTTTGATGTGGGTAGAACAGTACTAAGCTAAAATGTTGTTTATCAACAATTATAACTGTAAAAAAACGAACTAGACATATTTTCTTAAAGGAAATGAAAAAAATGATATTTCGTCATATAGCTCCCAGAGCGGTGCCTAGAGGTACTTAAAATGTTCGGCAGACTGATATTTTGCTAACAACCCATTAAAAGTAACTATAAGCGTTAAAATACGAAAACACGAGAAAATCACAAGCTATCCCTTTTTTAATGTGCTTTTCCATACATTGAAATCAGTTTTTGTCGAATATTTTTTTAAATTGAAGTCTAATCAAAATTGTTATTTTCGACTACAATTATTAAGATTAACACATTGGCATCATTAGTTTCTGTAAAGGTTATCAAGATTCCTATGTCTGTTGCCCGTGGCACTACCGCTTGGCACTACCAGTAGTGTCATGGAAAATTTTACTTTCCCGTGGCACTACTGGTAGTGCTACGGGTAATTGTACATTTACGTTGACACTACCATTTGCCAGTAGTGCCACGGGAAATAATATTTCCCGTGGCACTACTAGCAAATGGATTACTAAAACAAATGAAGATCGCCAAAACAAATGAGGATCGCCAAGACAAATGAAGATCGCTTAAACAGAAAACATCGTAAAAACAAATGAACATCGCTAAAACAAATGAATATCGGTTAAAACAAATGAACGTCGCTAAAACAAATGAACATCGTAAAAACAAATGAAGGTCGCTTATACAAATGAAGATCATAGGTGAGGCCGCAGTGGTAGTCATAAGGTCTGTTGGGAGTCCTGGGGTATTCTTCCTCCAGCTGTTAGGCAGGGCATATGAGGTTTTTTAGTCGGCAGGAGTCCGGCATAGCATCCATGACGATTTTGTTTAAAACAAAAAAAAACAGTTAAACAGATCAAAAAAAAAGAAATAATATAGTTAGGTATATTATAAATGCCAAAAGAAATAAATAACAAATATTGAATATTTTTTATTTTTAGCTCGAAAAAGAAATTAAACAAAAGTTATGATGTCTTATAAAAAAATCAAGTTTCCATGTTTCCATGCAAATTTTAATGATTTGCTTATTAAGTTTAGGCTTTCTAAACTAGCGATGCGAAAATACTATGGCAAAAGGTCTTTATTGTAAAATTAAGGCCTATTACATTAAAATGGTACTCAGCCTACGATAAAAGCCCTTAAACGATACTCATAACGAAATTTTGTGATTTCGGCGCGGCGGCCATATTGGATTGCAAAATTATCATGTGATTCGTACTCAGCATACCAAAAACCCCTAATACGATATTCAACATGAAATTTTACAACTGTGGCAAGGCAGCCATCTTGGATTGCAAAATTAACCCTAAATTCGTACGCAGCATACCAAAAAACCCTTTATAGGATATGCGACATAAAATTTTACCACAGTGGCGCGGTGGCCATATTGGATTGCAAAATTAACCTGAAATTCGTACTCAGCATACCAAAAAACCCTTTATAGGATATGCAATACGAAATTTTACCACGGTGGCGCGGTGGCCATATTGGATTGCAAAATTAACTTGAAATTCATACTCAGCATACCAAAAAACCCCATAAACGATATCCAACATGAAATTTTACAACGGTGGCGCGGCGGCCATATTGGATTGCAATATTAACCTGAAATTCGTACTCGTACTACTATTTTTTTCCCAAAAGCATTTGACATCTTAGATCGTATGTACACCTTTTTTAAAATCCGGACCAGTGTGCGGCCGGCCAGCCGCAACAAAAAAGCGCATTGATGTTACAAGTTGTATCAAAACATTACACATTGTATCATTACAAGGTGCGCAAAGCGCATTGATGTTACGAGTTGTATCAAAACGTAACACATTGTATCATTACAAGGCGCGCATTGTAATGCTCGGTTCTCCTCCCTCACTGCTGTAACCTCGTCTTGTATCATTACAAGGAGCGCATTGCAATACTCGGTTCACCTCCCTCACTGCTGTAATTCTCGACTCGTAACGTTACATTACGCGCGAATGCTCCCGGTGAGGGAGCGCCTTAACTGGAATATATTTATTACCTACCGTTATAATTATAATATAATATTCACGGACATTGCCGATCTTCATTTGTTTCACTGGTCTTCATTTGTTTTATCGATCTTCATTTGTTTTACCGATTGTCATCATGGGACCATGTGAGAACATGTTCGCTCTTGATTTGATATGTTTGGTATTTAGTAGTGCCATTGGTAATTGGTAGTGCCATGGGAAATAATACTATATGGATTTAATCAGCCAATAGGAACGGTAGTGCCACGGGAAAGTAAAATTTCCCCTGACACTACTGGTAGTGCCAAGCGGTAGTGCCACGGGCAACAAAGGCGCCGATTTGTATAAATCGATCCACTGTGCGGCGGCGGCGTTGTATGAAGGTTGCGTCGGATCGAACCCTTATTTTCACATCAATTTCACGCCGAAATATATGAAAAAATCAATATTACATGGTAAATATCCAGTTAACTCTAATAATAGTGTTAGTGACCATGAACGTTTAAATACCTATTTTCTCCTAATCATCTAATCTAACAGTTGTATTAGGTTTCCGCGAAGCTCAAATTCTACATATTTAGCATCATTGCATGGGCTCCCCATTTGTAAAGGACGAGGCCTTTGTCTTCTTTAAATGAAAATGAAAAATATGCAGGAACTTGGCAGCATGATCTCTGTAACCTTAGCCCCTTCCATGTGGATGGAACAAACAAATTAAAAAAATGAGATGACTCGTTGACACTTGGCTGTCACGATTTTTTGAGCATGACACTTTGACTTTGACATTTTACTACTTTGAGAGAAGCAGGCTCAGGCTGAGTGGCTGATGGATACGGGAAGAGAGGGAGATTTATTTATCTAGGGAAATAAGGTTTTGTGAAATTTTTACATCATGTGTGATTTGATGAGTGCGGTAGAGTGCTGCCTGTAGAGTTCTTGTAATTTTTAACTATATCTTAACGCTCCAAGTTTAAGTACGTAATGTACGATTTATCACATTTTATTTGCTTGTACTTAGCTATAGGACTTTGCAAATTTTTATTGTGAGGACGTGGAAGTTACCTACTTGAACAATACGTAAAAACAATGCAAAAATAAATAGATTTAAAAATAAAATTAAAATGGCTAGTATATTACCTTTGAGTTCGAAATCGATTATTTCAATGTTCTTTCACTGTTTTGGGAAATCTAATATGCTGCCTAGTGGAATGCCTTACTATCTGACTGCTAGTATATTTTTCAAAGTTTTAAGCTTTTTGCTTTATAAAATTTTCAGAGTAAAACATGACATAAAAGTTGTATAGACTAGAAATCAGAATAAAGACATAAATGCTGTATAGGCTAGAAATCAGAATATAAAAATGCCCAAAATGGATATTCAGATAGACTTTAATGAGGCCGGTCTGCAATCTACAGCATCACAAAGTAAACAAGGTCAATGGAGTCTAAAAAAAGAAACTTCTGTTATCATCACTGACCCACAAACTGTCTCTCACAGAAAAATTATAAGAGTAAGTATATTCTGTGTCGTTTTAAATTCGAGTTGAATCCTTCGCTTGGTTCTATTATTTCGAATATCTGTTTCAGAGATGGAATCGTCTTTCTAGATTACAAAGGTCTATTGTTTATGCCCTGATTGCAATAGGAACCATATTATTAGTCTTGGTTTATTTATCAAAAATTGAAAAAGTTGAGGTAAAGGACAAAATTCATAGTGACATAACTCAGGTATGTTCATTTTTATTCACATTTAGTTACAATTCACTCGGTCACTCACAGTCAAAAACAGTAATGATAGTCGTAATAAGACAACAATAATAGAAGTGCAGGGTTCTGCCTATTACCTAACCAAAAAGATTTATACAGGACATGGGTATGCATCTCTGGAATCATTCAATGTTATGAGCAAATTTTTTTTGACTTTATGTTTGTTAAATGGTGGCCTTATGGCCTTCTGTTCCCAAATTTTTCTTGTATTCCAAAATCAGTCAACATTAAAATCAGAATATTGATGCAAAATGTAATAACTCCACTCGCAGGGACTTTTTTGCTATTTGCGCTTCTTATGGTAACATATTCTCAGGATAAAAGGAACCCTATATGTTATTAAAGAATATAATCTAAAGCTTCAACATGTTTCAGCCACATCCATTCCGTCGATATAGCATGAAAGAGTAACAAAATATCCAGGCAGCTACACATTTACACTTGCAAACTTTGGCATCTATAATAAATTTTATTAGTAAGATATTACATTAATCATTTTATTTGTTTCAGCAACCTTTAAAAAATATATCTCAATTTCTAGTCAATGACCCTGTGGAAGAGGTATTAGTTCCTAAAAAGACAGCAGATGCAGACAGTGAATCAAATGAAAGGCCTGTATTTACAGGTAGCTTACCAATCTAGTAGAAGTGTTCTTTTTTCTTTTTTTATGTGAGGGAAAATCCTCATGGATGTTATGTCATACTCCTACTACTAAAAAACCTCATGTAACGCCCAACAGCCTATGGTTGGGAGCCCTAGGTAAGCCCTCGGAAGGATGTCCCAGGACTCCCAACAGACCTACGGCCGCCACTGATCAAAAGTGTACTTGTTATAGTCTTTCTCAAACTAATTATTCCCAAATTTCTATAGCCATTCTGGCTCTTATTTTAAATTCCATGATGAATTTAGGAGCTCAATATTTTTTTAAATAAATTTGATCTTACCATTATTATATAAAAATATAATTCTTGTGCAGGACCAAAGAATGCTCGTCAGTTTGCTGTAGTAGAGAGCTTCAGACATGCATGGCGGGGATACAAGCAGCATGCATGGGGCCACGATAACTTAAAACCAGTGTCCGGAATGGCATCAGAGTGGTTTTCTCTGGGGCTCACTATTGTCGATGCATTGGATACCGCCTATATTATGGGGCTGACTGAAGGTTGGTGATTGTGTGAAATTCTTTTGCTTGTTAGTAAAAAGTAAGAAAACAAATGTAACTGCTCTAATTCCTTTTTTGCTCTTTTAAATAGCTTTAGACTACAGAATTAATGTAGTGGGTCTGTCATAACAATGGAATCTAAGCAAATATATTATTCATATGCAATACTTGCTGTTTTTATTGGTATAAGATAGATTGTCTGTTTTTATCTGTTACCATAATACTTACTCTTATTTATATATATATATATATATATATATATATATATATATATATTATTTATTTGCCATTTGTATAATGATAGTGGATGACATTGGCTTCGCCCGTTAAATTTTTCCCATTCAACCCCTCATCCCCTATATAACCCTTTCTTAATGGGTGCAAAAAATCATGTTCATTCATATAAACTTATGTAATGTAATGTTTAGTAACTGAAATTCTTAGTATCCATGTTAACCTCCAGCTGAGCAAATAAGAATCAACTAAGTAAATAAATGTAAACTTGTTATTGTACGTATGCTTCAAAAACTCAATAAAATTCTGCATCAATCGATAATTTTGACACAATTTACAAATCTATAAAAGAATGTTTTAATCCCGGGAACCAGGTCTTTAGGTCAACGGGTATAGGTAAATTTCACTATTCTATTAGTGATAGTCGGGTTGTGGGCATCTGCAGCTTTGATTAGTTACAAATTCCCTGATTTAGATCTCGAGCTGACATCAGTCCACCCATAACAAACAATTTGGATGGCTGAGGCAGCAATAGGGGTGCAATTTAAAAAAATATATGTATGTAAATGAGTTATTTATATTTTTTTCAATATCTTTCATTCACAGAATTTGAAGAAGGTAAACAGTGGATTGAAGATGAGCTGGTGTTTACAAAGAATAAAGATGTGAACTTTTTTGAAGTCACAATTCGAGTCCTGGGTGGTTTACTATCTTGTCATCATTTCACTCAAGACAAAATGTTTCTGAATAAAGCTGTAAGTATTGTACTTAGTTTTCTTGTGCCCAACCTACATAATACGGAATTATTTTACCAGACATTATTTCTTATTTATTTTTATATATTTTAGACTGATTTGGGCGATCGTTTAATGGCTGCTTTCTCTTCACCTTCTGGTATACCATATTCTGATGTGAACCTAGGTGCTAAGACGGCCCACGCACCCGAGTGGTCTCACTACAGTACCACTGCAGAGGTAACCACGGTACAGCTCGAGTTTAGAGAGTTGTCCAGAGCTAGCAAAAACCCTGCTTACGAGGTAAGTAAAAGCTGCCTATTACTTTATCTGATGGGCGATGGAGACTTTCATATTCAACATATCATTAAAATATTAAGAATCTCCCTCTTTCGATCTCTTATCGGGGCCGCTTGTATTAAATATACTTATTTAACTGCCACTGGTGTTGTCGAAAAGATAATCGCAACCAACTTCAGTAATGAACTAATGATAGATACAAATCGACGGAATTTTTGGGAATAAAATGTTTTGTTTAGTTTTAAGTCGGAACAGAAATACTAATAAATTAAGTACTTACGAGTAATACACTTTATTTAAAACTAGCGGACGTCCAGCGGTCTTTTTTTTTTTGACACGCGTTACTCCCGTTCACGTGGAAATACGCTAATTAAAATAGGCATTTAAATCGATATCTGTTTATTCCTTTTTTCCGAACAAAATATTACAAAGTTAAACCAAAAATACTGACTTGCACACTAATTATGCACACTAAATAAATCAAATTCAATATACTGTGTAATGGTATTTGCAGAACTATTTTACTGAACAGATCACTATTATCAAAATCGTATATCTAAAAATTCCTAAGCTCAACAAACTTATTAAAACTTTTTTAAGGAAAACTATCGCCTAATTTACTTTTATGAACATCTTTTATTCTAATTAAAAACCCAATTTAATCAGTCATCTTTACAAAATTAAGTTTTAATAATCAAAAAAATAAAAAACTAACCTAACCTTACCTATTCCGTTATAAGATTGTAAAATTTAGAGTGCAAGTTAGTATTTTTGATGAGCAATTCGTATTTTTGTTTAGTAAATCATATATCCGGTGTACGAACCATATTTTTGATGTGAATTCAAAAAAAAAGGTCATCCCATTTTGTGTAAAATTTTAGTTTTTTAAGTAGTACATGTTTAGTTAATCAATTGGTTTTTTTGCACAGCATTCAGATTTCTGGTATGCATTCAGTTAATTAGTGGAGTTACCTGGTGTGCAGAAAAATTATATAGATGTGCATTTAAAAATATCCCATTAAAATATAGCCTATGTTTACCAAGGATAGTATAGCTTCCCAACATTAAAAGAATTTTCAAATTGGTTCAGTAGTTTCGGAGCCTATTCGATGCTAGCAAACAAACAATCAATCAAATTATTCCTCTTTTCTATAGTATTATAATAATAGAAAAGAGTAAGCTACATAGCCTAATCTTTTTTAAAAGCAGCACAGCCACTTAACTACCAATTTCCTACCTTAGTTTTATGTTTTGCTAAGAAATATATGAGTGGAAGCCCTTGCTGCTGAAAGACCTACTCTGGATTAAAATGACAATATCTTAACAATTTGAATGTTTCAGGACGCTGCAAGTGCTGTATCTGATAAGATACACCACCTACCAAAGAAACATGGACTCGTACCAATTTTTATAAATCCGAATAATGGCAATTTCCTACCGCATGCTACGATCACTCTTGGCGCAAGAGGCGACAGTTACTACGAGTATTTGCTTAAACAATGGATACAAACAGGAAAAACTATTAATTTGTAAGTAATTTCAAAAACGCTTAGCGCCCATGCAATTTTTTGAACTTATATGTCTTTGTATCTGCTTAGATACATATATATTGTATTATAATCCGAATTATAATAGTAATATGAGTTGTAATTTATGTGAAAAAAGTTAAGTTGTGTCAAACGAACCCAACCGAACCTCTGTAAATTATAATTTATGTAAAAACGTTAGCATACTAATTGCTTTTTAAAATTTATCCACAGAAACAAAAGTTTATAATAAACTGCTGTACTATTCAAATAATTTGAATGCCATGTCAAATAAAAATACGGCTGGTTTTAGAGTCATGCTGACGTATATTGCGTTTCGCCAAGGCTAGAACCGCAGAACTGCGGTGTACAATCAAGATTATTGTTCGAGTTAAGTACTGTCGTAAATATAGCGTCAGGAAACGATGGTGGCTGCGGCAAAGTAATAAAATGATAACAAACGTAAAGTATACTTAGTAGGTAGTCGATTCATGACTAATACTTTAGAAACAGACTTTCTAAAGTATATTATTAGACTAGACCAGTATTTTACGTTGTTTAAATCGATTTGTGTAAAATATCTTATGTCGATAGTCGTATCCAGTAAATAAACAGTAATTTTATTCAATGGTTAGCATAATTGTATAATCAGCCTAGTTAGTTAAAATACGGTTGCAGCGTAGAGCGAAGTATTAATTGTAATTTAAGCACAGTCCTAGATTAAGTCGGGCGTAATCATGAGCGAATGTTAATTTTCGTGTCCATTCTTAATGACTCATTGTAGGCGACAATTAATGCCATTTAAAAGGCCAAGCGATAGTCATTGTTCTTGTTCATTTTTGTGTAATTGTGGGTGATATGTTTACGCTTGCAGCTTATTAGACGACTATCTGACTGCTATCGAAGGTGTGAGACAATTTCTCGCGAAGAGGTCCTCTCCTAACAAGCTATTGTTTATTGGAGAGCTCTCGGCTGGCTCCGAGGTAAGGATTATGTCATTATTCTTTTTTAATTTCATAACTTATTCTCACATAAAGCATTATTTATGCAAACGCACATCATTGAAAGAATAACAATAGGTAGATAGTCACATGTATTAGGTGTTTGAATGGTTATTATATTGTAAAACCCGGCCAAGTGCGCTGTTTGAATTCGTAGCGCTCGTGGCCCCGCGTTGTCAGTGCTCCGAAACGATAACTGACACTCACTGTTGACATTTCATGGTCCCTTTGTCAGTACTACACTAGACAGTCGTAAGCGAGTTAAAGAAAAAAATCTAGTGGGTCGTTACTACCTGCGCCTGGCTCACCACATATTTGTTACGTGGGACAAAAAACCAGGAAAATAATATGGACGTATACTATATCTCTGCCTACCTTTTAGAGGATAAATGCGTGATTTGTATGTAAATAAATAATATTTTATTTGCTACCAAATATTACGAATAGGTATATGTTTTTATTTTCTACTAACTAGCAGTATTAATCCACATGCATGACGCTTGACGAATGTTGAAATGATTCCGGCTAATTGACCCGGTCTTGAAATAGTAGCGAATAAACTAGGTCAAATAGCTACTCTGACTTATTATCAGAATAATTATAGCGAAGATAGAATCCTACTGTCGTAATATAATGAAAAACAGCGTCCTTTATATTCTACAACTAATAATTATAAATGTGAAAGTTTGTCAAGATATTTGTTACTCATCACGCTATAACGGCTAAAAATTTCACATTTATAATATTAACTAGCTGACCCGCGCAACTTCGTTTGCGCCACATAAGAGAGAGTATTACCTGTTCCCGTCGCATTTACACCCGTCGCGTTGCGTTTACTCCCGTAGCGTCTCGTCGTTAATATTCAATACTACGTGAGAGAGAGAGAGAGAAAGGGAGAAAGGTTTCTCGTCGCGTGTATTCCCGTTGCATTATTTTTAAGAACAATTTCGTTTATGAAAGAGGTTTCCCGTGGCATTATTGTAGAAAAAAATGATTGCCACTAAAATGGTTATTGTGCACCAACCCAAAGATAGACACATGCAATCGCGCATTTTTTTTAGAAACTGTTTAAGTAAAACAATTTTGTAGTACATATTTTTTTCATAACGCAACGAAGCTCTCAAAAGGAATAACTTTTTCCCGTTTTTGAAACATTTACTATTACTGCTCCGCTCCTATTCGTTGTACAGTGATGCTATATAGCCTATGACACTCCACAATAACGTGGCTTTCTATTGGTGAAAGAATTTTTAAAGTCGGTTCAGTAGAAGACCCCTTACAATTTAACAAACACACAAACTTTACTTCTTTATAATATTAGTATAGATCAATCAAATCAGCCTATTACTATCCACTGCTGGACGTAGTCCTCTCCCAATTAAGCCACAATACACGGTCCTAAATTAAAAGTGTAAATTTTCTTTCTAAGAGTAACGAAGCATTCCCTGCATAATACTAAAAAACATATTGAACTGTGAAATACCCAAAATTGTTCTTATGGTGTCTTCACCAGTTCCTTGAATAGCCAGCAAGAGTTCCAGTTGGCAGTTGCCTTTCGTGGTAGTTTCCCTTTGTAGGTACTTATAAAATGATATCTTAAAATAAACTTGCAATGTACAAAGCTCTACATACTCAACCTAAATCAACTATAATTAGAAGTTGTATCTCTAATTTTCAGGCATTTAACCCTAAAATGGACCATTTGACGTGTTTCCTGCCTGGCACATTGGCTTTGGGACATGCCAATGGTCTGCCAGACTGGCATATGACCATGGCAGAGGACCTGATGTATACTTGCTATATGACATACTCTGCACATCCAACGTTTTTAGCACCGGAAATCACGCATTTTAATTTGGTAAGTACTTTATGTCGTATTTTTAAAAGGACTTCAACAAGAGATTATTTTGACCAATTTTTTTTCTTTGTTACGTGTCGAAATTCCCACCGATGATTTATATAAGTCTATCTATTTGTTACCTACTTATTCTTTAGTGAAGTGAAAAAACCGGCCAATTGCGAGTCGGACTCCCACACGGAGGGTTTCTAATTTGGTGTAACATATTCATTAAACGATCGTTGCGGGCGTTAAGTGAAAAGTACCCATTGAACGATCGTTCCGGGCGTTGAGTGGAACGAACCCTTTGAACAATCGTTCCAGGCGTTAAGTGGAAGGTACTCATTGAAGAAAAGAGCACGTTTGTTCTATGGAGTATGCTTAATTATTATTATTATTCCGATTTTAGTATTTGTTGTTATAGCAGCAACAGAAATAAACTATGAAAATTTCAGCTTTCTAGCCATCACGGTTCCTGAGATACAGCAGCTAAGTCTCACGAATAGGGTCCCGTTTTTACCCTTTGGGTATGGAACCCTAAAAATTAACTTTTATAGCATTATTCAAAATTTTACTAATAAAGTTTCTATAAGATCTATAAATTTATGGGCGGCTAGAAAATTTTCAACTGCGGGCAGTCACAACCTGCGCCCGTGCAATTAGTCCAAGGGCACGGGCACCCTTCCCGTGAGGCCCGCTGTGGGGCTGATGTTTTTTTTCGACCTTGACTGGCCACGTGGTCGGTAGTAGCAGCACAAATTAGAGATAGTACAGATGGAAAACTCATGTATGTACTTTTTTTTCACACCTACCCTCTGCTGCACATACTCGCGCACCAAATCGAATCGAAAATTCGGTTGAGGACCGCCTGACCTCGTGTCTGTGAATGAGTTGCCTATGTGTGCGTAGTGTCTGTGAATGAGTTGTCTATGTGTGTGTAGCCTCTGTGAATTTAGTATGTAGGGTTCCATCTGTACTAGGTATCTCTAATTTGTGTTAGCAGTCCCTCGAATATTAGTTAGCCGTGGGCGTATGGTCGGGGTTGGGAACAGCGCGGGGTTTAATGGGTGTGACGGCTTTTTTCCGGCGCCAGAGACCCACACACCGTCCCAGCTGCCTCCGGGGCTGGGATGACGGCGCGTAAACGCATTCCCCGCGTTAACGAAAATAAAACCTCAACAGAACAAATATTACCTACTATTAGTTCTGTGAACAGAACTAATGGGACACAATACCAGTAGTTCTGCCAACAGAACTACTCGACAGAACAGGTGGGAATTGAAATACCATATTTTGTTCTGTGGACAAGTGTGTCTTTCTTTATTTCGATGGTGATCAGTTATCACTGATAGATCGATCAGTGGATAATACTGATGTAGGTACAGGAGTTACAATATTGAGCATGTGTGCGGGACTTGTCCAAATAATAAATCCACATACAACAAACAAGGAATATTTTGCATTAGGTACCTATCCTATCTTTCAATATCTCGCCTCTCTGTGATGGATCAGATAAATCGTAAGTAACTTGAAGCGATCAAGAAGAGAATACGGGAATAAAATAAAGCCGTTGTCACCCGGGAATACCTGTGTTGGGGAAACTGACGAAACTGTTGATAACTTTATTAAAGAATAGAAAATAACAGTGTAATTGGCCTTTTTAGCAGTGAATAACAGTGTTATCGGATAAAATTATAACGTTTACTAAAAATATTATACAAGGACAAATTAAAAATCACTTTTGGAAAATGGAGGACAATAGTACTTTAAATATTACACTACGCAAACCACGCAGAACTAACTCATCTGATAATAATATTGTCTCCATAACTAATGATATTTTTGATAACACTATTCTGAGTCTACCAGATACAACTGAGTGTTCCGATAATGGAGAACTGTTACAAAAAATTGAAATATTGCAAAACAAACTAATAATTGCAAACAATGAAATAGAAAATTTAAACTCAGAAAATACTAATTTGAAAGAAGAACTGGAAAAATGTAAGGTGGTAATTAATTTGTATAAAAAAGTGAGCTATGGAGAATCTAATTCAGGTACGCCAAGAATTACTCGAAAAAGAAAACAGCCAAACCTTAATAACACTTCAATAATCTCTAATAAACCGCAACAACAAGAAGGTGCATTAATTAGCCCAAGTAAGACCACAAAAACCCCAAACGGGAAATGTAGTGTTATTAACGATGACGATGATCTATTTACAACAAATGACGAAAGCAACCTTCAAGATGACCTCAATGAAATGACTGTGACCAAAAATTTGAAGCAAACTAAGAGGAAAATTATTATAATAGCAGATGAACAGGGACGTAACATGCGAAACATCCTTCAAAAACTTGTGGGAAATGAGTACTTAGTAACCTGCCACTGGAAACCTGGAGCTGACATGTACCAGGTACTCACATCGGAGAACACTTCCATAAAAGCACTTGGTAAAAACGATTTTGTTATTGTATTGGCAGGCATCAATGATAGATATCCATATGAATTCCTGTATTATGTTAGAAATTTTTTTGACACTGTGAGGAATACTAATATTATAATACCAGAGGTTCCTTTTAATTGTTATTTAAATGATGTTAAATTGAATAATGAACTTAAATTTATTTGTACAAGATATGATCATGTACTCTATACTGATATGAATTATCGTACACACTTTCATGGCCTATGGCATCCTTATTTGACTCTATATAAGTGTCAACGTATTCTTAAGGAAATTTTACATATTGGTTATAGATTGAATTATGATTGCTATAAAACTGCAACATTAACTTCTAGGCAGTCTGACTGTACCATTCAAAATGATAAATGTACCCAAACTGACTTCGAGCACCCAAATGGTTTTAATGTGTTAAAGTCCAATAAAAAGTTTTTTCGTTTATAATCATATAAATATTCTTCACCAAAATATAGACGGTATTGCAATGAAATCTGACCAACTTGTGGTGTCATTAGATTCACTTTTGAATGAAAATAAAATGATTGATGTGTTATGTATAACCGAGCACAACATGTTAGCTACTGATACAAATTTTTTAGGAATTCCTGATTTCTGCCTTGGGTCTTTTCATGCAAGAAAGAGTCGGCGTGGTGGCTCATGCATTCTGGTGCGAAGCTCACACCAGTTTAGATCAATTAATGATATAAAAAATTATAACACTAATTGTATTACAGAGTGCTCAGGTGTTGAACTTGTACAACATAATATGATTATTGTATGCATATATCGGCCACCAAGATCTAGTGTTGAGGACATTGATGTTTTTCTGAATACTTTAAGTTCTTTGCTCAGTCAATATTGTCACAAGAGGAAAAAACTTGTAATATGTGGTGACTTCAATATTAATATTTTAGAGAAAGATAGAATTAGTCGGGATTTTTTGAATATCCTGTCCTCTTATAATCTAAAATTAGGTGTACATGAACCCACTCGGCCCATAAGTGGGAAATGTTTGGATAATTTTATTTTCAATTCCCGTGGCTGCTTATGTGTAAATATCGAATTGGCTTTGTCTGATCACAAAGCACAAATACTTACATGTCCCATACAGCCCAGCTCTTCTCGTAGACACTGGTATATAGAAAGACGCGACCTAAGTCAAGAGAATGTTGACAGATTTGTAGAGTGCATGAACTCCCTTACGTTTTCGGAAAGCTATGAAATAAGTGACCCTAGAAGAGCATTCCAATCATTTTACGAACTTTTCACGTTGTTTTATAATTTATGCTTTCCAGTAATATTTAAAAAGGTTAATATGGTGAAGAAGCCGAAATGGATAACAAAAGGAATTAAATTATGCTGTAAACGGAAACGGCAGTTACTGTGGAAGTACCGTAGAAACCGTACAGATAATAATAAAAAGAATTTTATGGAACTATCCTACAGATTAAGACAAATAATAAAACTGACAAAAAAGACTCAAAATGAACATATTATCAAAACTGCCAAAAATAAGTCCAAAGCAGCGTGGTCAGTCATTAACAATTCAGGGTCGAATATTCCTAAACAAGAAATTACTGCCATTAGCATTGACGATAAAACCATTACTTACGATCCACAGACCATAGCTAATTGTTTCAATCAGTTTTTCATACAACAGGCAAATGGAAACGTTACAAACACAAATTTTGCTAATGTTCCTAATAGCTTGCATTCATTATTTATGAGACCTACCTCTCCAAATGAGATCTGCAAAATTATATTAAATTTAAAAGATACAAATAGTACAGGATATGATCATGTTTCAACAAAAATATTGAAAAAAGTTTCCTTTAGAGTATCTGATGTCTTGAGCTATATTATTAACTTATCAATGGAGCATGGTTATTTTCCAGATGAATTGAAAGTCACAATAATAAAACCATTATTTAAGAAAGATAATAGGCAATGTATTAGCTGCTATCGTCCAATTGCACTGGTACCGGTACTGTCTAAGGTCTTCGAAAGAGTTATCTATGACAGAGTTTACAACTTTTTTGAAAGCTTTAACTTGTTTGCTGAAGAGCAGACTGGATTTAGGAAAAATAAAAGCATAAACTTAACCGTCTATAACTTTCTGCAAAAGGTTATACCTAATGTAGATAGCAGAATTCCTGTATGTGCTTTATATATGGATCTTAGCAAAGCTTTTGACCATGTAGACCATTCAATCCTACTCAAAAAACTGAACTGCTACGGGATACGCGGTACTGTCTTAAAACTTATCCAGTCATTCTTAGAAGGCCGAAAACAATCCACTCAGATTAAACACATGTGCACAAAATCTGGTAAAGAAATAATTTTTACATCAGGATTCCGTGATGCAAATATGGGAGTTCCTCAGGGTAGTGTCATGGGCCCTTTATTATTTAATATTTATATAAATGATCTCCCTAGAATAATAAATCATCCTACATTCCTGTTCGCTGATGATTGTACCATAGTTTTTGCGAACAAGAATAGGTCTCTGATGGAATCTCACATTAATGATACTCTAAGTGACATAATTAAATGGTTAGAATCTAATAATTTAAAATTGAATGTAAATAAAACTAACTTAATGATTTTTCAAAATAGAAAGTCCCAAGTACAAAATATCAACATCGACTATCTTGGCAACAATATTAAGGAAGTAGAAATGACTAAATTCTTGGGTCTAAATGTTGATTGTGCATTAAATTGGAAGACACATGTAGAAGGCCTAAGTCAGAAATTATATCAACAGTCATACGCTCTCTATATGCTTGCTAGAACAGTCAACATGCAAACATTATTGATTGCATATCATGGAAATGTAGCGTCTCTGATTAGGTACGGCATTATATTCTGGGGCAACTCTACACACAAAGAAATGGCGTTCATAGCGCAAAAGAGATGCCTCAGGGCGATTTGTAACACTAAACAGCTTGACAGTTGTAAGCCTTATTTTAAGAACCTCGGTATTTTAACATTGCCCTGTACTTATGTATTTGAAATGGTTATGTTTGTTAAAAACAATGAAAAGAAATTTGTTAACTATTATAGTAAGCGAAACTGTTTAAAAATATGCCTTCCGCCACATAAAACGATGCTGTATAATAATAGTGTACTGTGTATGGCACCGCGAATTTATAACCACCTTCCAAAATACTTACTAGATACTAAACCTATTGACCTTTTTAAAAGAAAGTTAAAAAACATGCTTGTTGAGAAGTGTTATTATAGTGTACAGGAGTACTTGACAGATAAATTGTGAAAAGGGAATATTTATTGTGTGACATTATATTTAATTTTCTTCATTTGACATTGTAAAATTGGTAATGACATAAGTACTCAATAATTTTTATACTTTATGCATGACATTTTCTTTTGAATTAATACATCAATATAAATTGATATGTCATAACTGTGATAATATCATAGATTTAGAATGTACATGATAATGATAATGCATGCTAATGATAGATTTGAGAGTAGCGAGAAATTCTAAATCTATGGATAATATTTTTATTGTATAATGTACTTTGCATGCTTAAGGGCGAAATATGGCGATACTTTAATTTTTTTGTATTCATCTACTGTAACCTACCCATATTTATGCAAATAAAAAAAAAAAAAAAAAAAAAAAAAAAAAAAAAAAAAAAAAAATAGCGTAACTTTTTAACAGTGAAAAAAAATTTAAAATCAATTCAGTAGTTACGGAGCCTATTCGATGCAAACAAACAAACAAATAATCAAACCTTCCTCTTTATAATATTATAATCACGTTACATACATCACATGATACAAACTTTGCAACCCTTTTTCACCACCTAAGGAGCTGAATTTTCAAAAATCCCTTCTTATTGCTCGCCTACCTGACATAAGGAGCAGTTATTCAAAATTTCATGGTTCTAGTCCCAGCGGTCAGTCAGTCAGTTTTCGTTATTATATATAGAAAATACGATTTTTTTCAAATAATATTATGTTTATGGAATAAACATTCATATTATACTTACCTATCGCAATTATGAATGTTTATTCCATAAACATTTATTTTCGAAATCGGACCTAGATACGGATCAAAATCAAACTGTTAAGCACAATTTCGAGGTGTTGGTAAGCTTAACCAGTCGCGATTTCAAGTGCTTTTTTTCCAGTACAAAAATGTCTAATGCACCCTAAGAAATATTCACTTAATGCACTCATTTTACGTCAAAAACCACTGAAAATGCGCCGGAGTCGGTTAAAGTTGCCTATGAAAATATTTTGACATACAAAACAACACTACCAATCCGAAGATGCATTACCGGAAGCTTTAATCTGTGTCTTGTTTTAGGCAAGTACTACTGAAGATATGTACACAAAAACGGCAGATGCGCACTCACTCCTGCGACCTGAGTTCGTCGAAAGTCTCTGGTACATGTACCAGTTAACTGGCAACACCACCTACCAAGATTGGGGATGGCAAATATTTCAGGTAACGATTTTATGTCTTTATCTATTCTAATTCTGTAAATTAAAAATTTTAGTAAGCACCTGTCGTTAACCTGGAATAAAATCGAGTCTCGAATCGAATCTCGTTGTTAGAAAAATATATATGTACTCGTACCTATTGTGTTGAGGTATTCTTATCTAAATGCGTGGCGGATGGCAAGGAGGCCGACCACCGGGCGGGCAGTAAGGCCTGCGCTACCTCAAGGCTAAAGCCCCGTCCGTCCGCACGGGGGGGGGGGGGGGTGAGGGTGCACGTTCGCGGCACGGTGCGGAAATGGACGTCCATTGATGGACACCCATATCCGCAGCTGCAGGTGAACCCGAACCACTGCGCTGGTGCTCTCTGTACCAGAGCATCAGACAGTGGTCCATTAACGTCGTATTCTTCACCGAGCCGTACTGGGTTCACCCGGGAAGCCCGGTGGATCTAGACGGCCTGGCGACGATCTTTGGGGGACCGGCGCAGACGACGCGCGCCTAGCGGTCATCTCTAGGGGCCCGGGTTGCGTAGCGGCGGAATACGAGGGTGTGGCTGTCGTGGTCGTTTACATCTCGCCGAGCCTCGACCAGCATCAGTTTGACTGCCTCTGTGGCGCAGTCGGTAGAGATACCGCCTGCGGCGCTGGAGGTCGTGGGTTCCATTCCCACCGGTCATCGGTCGTTTTCAGGTCATCGGTCCATCTGACGGGGGGTCGTCCTACCCCACGCGTACCAAGTCGCGGTCTCCACTCCAGAACTCGTTTATCTATTCTATATTAATACTTATATGTAAAAGTGTACATATAAGTATCCGTGGTCTGATACTCATAACACAAGCAGGTTATTCTTAGCTTACTTTGGATCAGATAGTGTGTGTTGTGTGGAATGTCCGTGAATATATTACTTTGAGCTATGGCTCCCTGAGCTGGACGTCGTTCTTGCTGCAATACCTGGTCGCTAACTTGGGGCTCCCGGGAAACCAGAGACAGGGGGAGGATACTTCAGGACTAGGTCACTACACGTGGTCTAGTCATCCTAAACCAGAAATGTCGCATTCTGGACGCGGCGGGGGCTCAGCTCGGTCATAGACGTTTCGTTTGCGACCTCTGAGCTCGCCCGCCGCGCCGTGTCCAGGAATGGCGTGTGGTGGAGAAGGGGGAGACGTCGTCAGATTACCGATATATTCGGGTCGTCATCTCCCCTCCACCTAACCTGCCGCCAGCTATCGCGAATCCCCCGGAACCGCGTTGGGCACTCCATCGCCTGGATGCGGAGGCTCACCTGGAGGCGGCCATCGTGCAGGCATGGATCCCGATAGCGGACAGGCATGCCGATGTTAATGCCGAAGTGGAGTGGTTCGGGAGAGCCATGTAGCATATCAGCGATGCGGCGATGCCAGGACTAGGCCCAGACCGGCGAGGAAACATGTACTCGTGGACGCCGAAAACCGCGCAGTTGCACGCGGATTGCGTTACCACGCGCCGCCGGCCGGTACACCCAGTTCCACCGGAGGCTTCGCCGCCCAGACAATGCGACAGCCCGAGGGACGAAGCTCTACGATGGGTACAAGGAGGCCAGGAGGGCCGTCCAGACGGCCACGAAAAGCTGATGGAGACCCTGGAGCAGAACCCGTGTTCTGTTTTTAAAACGTGCATGTGAATTCTAAAAATTACTATTTATCTAAATGCAAGGAAGCAGTAATCGACTTTCTCTTAAAAAAATATATTGTACAGTTTGTCTATAAAGTCGTGAAATTAAATGAGGGCGCTGCTGAATGCATGTATGCAACCCTATATAGTACGACCAAAATGAGTTTGATACGAGGAGTTCGTTCCGAGTAAAATCTCACTAATATTATAAATGCGACAGCTTGTGAGTGTGGATGTTTATTACTCTTACACGCTCGAACGGTTACGGTTATACATTATAATCTGGAATAACCATGGCTACTTTTTATTCCGGGAATAAGTTCTTACGGGAAGCGGGAACGGGAACAATACAAATATTATAAATGCGAAAGCTTATGAGTGTGGATGTGAGACTCTTTCACGCTCGAGCAGTTGAACAGATCTGGCTGAAATTTGGTACAGGGCTACATTATAGTCTGGAATAACACATAGGCTACTTTTCATCCCGGGAATAAGTTCCTACGGGAAGCGGGATCGAGAACAAATTCGACACGGGCGAAGCTGCGGGCATCAGCTAGTGAGTTAATAAATAAAACACATTACACATTTTTAATTTTGTTTCTGTTTTATTGAATCAGATCCAGAAGCATTGACAACTAGTACTTATGTTTCCTGTTGCCAGTGTTGCCACACACATAACTATTTTTAGTTCCTCAAACATTCATTTCACGACTTTCTAGACAAACTGTATATAATACTGATAAGGTAGGCTGTTTATAATATATGTTCTATAGCTGGTAGAATAACCTAAATATGTGTGTTTAAATATTTCAGGGATTTGAGAAGTACGCAAAAGTACCGTGGGGCTACACTTCGCTTGCGAACGTAAAATCACAGAAACCAGTACAACGAGACATGATGGAGTCGTTCTTCTTGTCGGAGACACTGAAATACCTGTACTTACTGTTTAGCGACGACAGGTTCACCATAGACTTGAATAAATACGTAATTAACTCAGAAGCTCATCCATTACCTATATACAAAAACTAGTTGTTAAACTCATTTGTATGTTTCAATCTAAACTATGAGTGTGGCTCATAACTCATAAGAGACAAGTCGAGTGATGAAATCAGGGTTCACTCATGAGTGTTGTGTTGTAAATTACGTCTAAACTACTTAAAACTATCAGCAGTGTATTATTATAATATGTTCCCAATATTGCAATGCACTATTATCTTGTTGATATGTCAGCACTATCTGTGTAAAGTAGATATCTATTGAACTTCATACGGTTCGTAGTAAAGCATAATATTTACATTATTCTGATAAAAGAATAAGGTAGTACATATTTCACCTTTACAGCCATTTAATCTTGTATCACGACTGTTAAAAGATTTTATTTTTATTCAATATCGCAGTGAAATTTTCCAAACTTTTCAAGTTTATACTTATAACTAAACTTCAGTAGCATATGGTGTTAAAATTACCAAAGTAGGTAATTCGACAACAAGGACGATCTTTTGAATACAGATCGGAAGAGAGTCACGGTGACACGGTGACAGCTTTTTGTACGACGTCTGTCGCCCACGCCAGTGACGACAAGTAGCCCGATGCAGGCGCACACTGGGCGATATGTCCCCGCGACTGACGCCCAGTGTGCGCCCATTGTTATTGTTTTATAGAATTCTAACTGTTCCCTGCCACTTTTTATAGTTGCACCTATGAGAAATGGGTAACAAAACAAAGGATAGGTACTTACGTTTCAAAAAAATCTAATTTTGAACACTGATCCGGAACCAAAATCAAGAATTGTGCCATTTCCCTTGCACTTTTTTATTTTATAAAATCCAATTCACACCGAGAAAGTTTTACTTGAAAAATAGTTATTAATTCTATTCTGTGACAATGTTTAGTTTTTAAAATTTCGTGCGCACGGTTAATAACTTCAAAAATGACAATACAAAACAACCAGAGTGAGTGAGCTCTATCGCTTCAGTACATTTTGAGTTTTTGAAGCATGCACATACGCACATAACATACTGTTGTCTGTACCTTCCACGTACGTACGGGGCCTACAATATTTTTTTTATTTACGAAACTGACCTGTGCTTAAGTGAAAAAAAAATAGGTATATGGGATGAAAACTATCGTTACTAATTCATGCCTTGACGCTGGCAGAATATTATCGGTGTACCATTACCTAAAAATCTGTTTGGATAATGATTGAAACGCGATACTTTCTTTCTTGAGTTCAATTCACTTACTATTAATGTTGATAAAACGATTAAAGCTTCATAAAAAACAGGGTTAGTAATACAAAAACAGGTACAAACAGCTCTGCTACTACTGATAAACTTGTTTAAAAACGTATCTATTATTAAATACGACCTGAAAAATATTCGACTTTACGCGCTATTTTACATTAACAGTTAGGGCTCCGGAGCAACCTTTTTAATTTTTTTGTCTGTGTACCTATCTGCCAATTATGCCATTTACCATAGAGACTGATATACATTTTATATAGTAATATGACTGATATTTATTGTAGTTATTCAAAAAGGTAGCAAAATAAAATCTTGAAATATCAGTATATTGGTATCCAAATTCCCTACATTTAAAGCAAGTTTTTTGTCATCTACTCTATCCAACAACACATTTAAATCAGATAAAAAGAAAAACTATCGTAGATAAGGCCGTATACGAGCAAAAGTCGATGCACCAAAAATATTTTATAAAGTAAAATTACTGTGAAGCTACGGAACCCTACAATGCGCGAGGATTGAAGGTACTTTATTGACAAATCAAACTTCGCCAATGGAGCGTAATCATACCATAAATGTATTTATTTTTCAAGTATAATTTTTTTTATTAAAAAATCATTTTACTAAAATTTTAACCGCATACTGTAATAGCAATAATAAGTACTTAATAATATGTATAGTGTATAGCGTACATCCTACTAATATTATAAATGTGAAAGTTTGTGAAGATGTTTGGATGTTTAGATGTTTGGATGTTTGTTACTCAATCACGCTCTAACGGCTGAAATTTGGAACCGGGTTAGATTATAGCCTGGAATAACACATAGGCTACATTTCATCCCGGGAATATGTTCCCATGGGAAGCGGGAACGGGGGAACCAAATTCCACGCGGGCGACGCCGCGAGCATCATCTAGTATTGTATAAAATTTACTAACATTCCTTATTTATTTTACTACCATATATATTTATTTTACATGAAAACTGTTTTATTTTTGATATTTAACACCGATGATAATATAGATTACATTGTAAATAACGTGTGTATCATCCTGATAATTTTTATGAAATTTTGCCCAGCAATTTTTATCTGGCTCTTCAAACAGCCTTTTACGGGTTCGAGATGTAATTTAAGAATGCAATAAGTTCTTTAAACGCAAAAACATAATGGAAGAGTAGACTCATAACTTTTTTTAAAAATTTGATACGACAAAAACTGTGCCATTATATAAATTTTAAACAAATATTTTGTTTTTGAGGGTGGCAAATTTATTCTTGCGTCTACTGTAAGATTTTTTTACGACGAATTTATCAGTTTTATCATTTCCAAGAACCACCCACGAGGTACGTATGCGCAATGTGATCATTACAATCATCAATAATGTACTATTTAAGTCATACTTTATGGCACTTTTAACATTGTTATCTACTACTAGCTGATGCCCGCAGCTTCGCCCGCGATGGCGCTGTATGTGAAATTTTGCTGAATTTTCTTTGCTATAAACCTCACGG
Source organism: Miltochrista miniata (assembly GCA_933228765.1). Lineage (NCBI taxonomy): Eukaryota > Metazoa > Arthropoda > Insecta > Lepidoptera > Erebidae > Miltochrista > Miltochrista miniata. The sequence goes on from OW121747.1 coordinate 26,320,132, forward strand.
AGCCCGAGACCTTTCCAACGAATGCAAAATCGTGGAAATCGGTTCGTGCGTTCTAAAGTTATAGCGTCAGGAAGGAAAACCCGACTTATTTTTATATAATAGATTTCATATATTCAGCAACATGCCTTCTCAAAATTTTGCAAGTTAAGAAGGTATACATACCCATACTTTAATTTAACTTATTCTCGTGGTAAGATTGTATAATGTGTACAACAAAATCGATGGTATTATAAGTGAATTTGACTGAGTTTTCATTATTAAAATTACGTTCTAAGCTTAATCGGCGAAAATTATAAGTGATATTATACGTGTGTGTACAATGGACATGAATCTGTAAATTACACTTGTACAGATAAACAAACCCGTGTCGCATTGCACTTGCATTATTGCACTGCACGCATTGCACATGCGCGGTCAAATATAGCGTCATTACTCTGTAGCCTGAATTTACTTTAAACTATTTGTGATTTTTTAATTTTAGTTGTCTTTTGGCAAACTTCTCATCCCAATACGATGCCTGCATAAAAACCTTGTCAGTCGATCAGCAGTTTTATCGACAGGTCGGCTTGAGTCATAGGGAGCTTAAAAACATTGTCAGTCGGGCAGGACAGGTTGACCTGAGTCATAGATAGCTTAGTAAAGCCCGATTGTATACGCGTAGGCCCAAACCCTTAAATTTTAATACCAAGTTTTAGATACAATTGTATAGTTAAACTAGGAATAATACGACCCATAAAATAATTTAAAGAGGGTCAACCCCTTGTCGTGGACTTTTTATAGTTGTTTTATTATTTATACACGGATTTTTATTAGCAATGATGAGAGTTAAGGGTCTAATAGACGAATGCAGTATAAACTGCATCTTTGCAATTGCGGCGGCCATGCCTGTTAGATGTGACTGATTATATTTTTCCATAGGAGTGATAAAGAGAACCGAATTACGAGTCGTTGTAGGAAATTATCTACTCTGTAATTTCACGGCAGACCTGCCGCCAATTGATACACATCTGTATAAAGCCCTTGATGTTTATCGATGTATTTCTTTTTGTAGCTATGTATAAAGACATATAGCAGTTTTGTGTACAGTCTACTTTTTAAAGTTAATTTTCACGTGTAATATATTATGTAAATTAAAATTAAGAATTTCTAAGGCAAATTTTGTTCATATTAAGTATCCTTATGTAAGAGCTGTCATCCCAGCTCTAAATGTAGATAGTACAATGTGTATAATAAATTGTTTAAAGTATGTTGTTTATACCAAAAATTGGAAAAAGTGAGATTTGAAATAACGATAAGAGGGTTCCGTACAATGAACTGTATAATTTCTTTTAAATCTACTTTACAACGAAATCATGTAGAAAATAAAAGGTAATTTGCTCATGAGCATAAAATTCAAATTGGTTACATATAATACTGACGGAACCCTACAATGGATAGATTTTTATGTAACTAATTATAAAATTCAAAGATATATTATTTTTGTGTTTAATAAGTGAGGGTAGGTTCAATTAGTTAATTTAGTTACCAAGATGGCAATGTGGTTTACACAAGAGTATAAAATTTTACATACTTATATTTTACATTCATGTTTTGTAATACTTTTACAGTTATAATGATATTAACTATATAAATAGGTAAAAGTTATTCCTGCCAGCAGATATTATGTACATATCATTTGTGGCTTGCATTTTATTTTGGAATAACTTTATGCAGTTAAATATCTACGTTACAAATATATAGATATTTTTACTCTTTAAGATTTTACGTACTTAATTATGTAGTGTACAGTCCCGAACTTTAATTTGGGACCTACTTAATAGTAATTAATATAGCAAATTGAAGGCAGTATGTCAAGTTATTGCATCGTGAATGGTCTAACATTATTTCAACGCAATAAGTCCCAAATTAAAATACGAGCTCGTACCTTTCGTTATACGCAGTTGCACATTTGAGTTTTTACGTCTCCATTTTGAATTATATTTAAATGATTTTTTTTTTCTAATATTACTAACAATAAAATAAGACATTAACGGTGCACGCGCGGTTCAAGTTTTGTGTAGGATGCATTTTTGGCGACAGACTCGACGTCGACCCCATAATATACAAATGTACTGACCCCTGGGAGAGCCAATAGGACTTTCCCAGTCCTGGTACCCACTTAAAATAGCTGGGGGAGATATCAGTACAAGATTTTTATTATATTTTTTAGGACTTGCGTCTTCGCTAGTCAACGGGGTCCCGTTTTTCCTTTTTATGTATGGTACTCTAAAACATTAAACATTTCAAATTCCTGTTTTTTTTTAAAGTACACTAATGCCTGACAAGCGATACACGAGTAGGTACTTCAAACAGTTTTGACTAAGAGTCCTAAAAATATATTTAAAACCTATCACTGTTACCTCCCCTTCCCAGGTGGGACACCAGACCTTGGAAAGTCCTGGGTCGACCAGGAATGACTTGAGTCCGCCGTGGATTTTGGATTTAGCGTTTTTGTGTATGTCGAGTGCGTTGCGCTTTTGCAGCGTCTAATATCGTAGGTGCGCACCGTTAAGTGGAGTTCGCTTAATCTGCAATACCTAATCTTATTTAAATCAAATATAGGGCAGAAAATCAGTAACCGAACTACTAACAGTCGTATTATTAAGCTTAATAGTATGAAACAAACGGTATCGAGGATGTATATTCTACATTTCTGCATTTATATACTGTAATGTATTATCAATGTCAGTGTAACCTTTCAACTTGTGCTGTTATTTGCTGACTGTAATAAATGTACAATCTATTATTTTGACTATAATTTCCGAAATTATTTTATTTCAGGATAGGGCGTTGTCCTAGCTAGGTGAACGACAAACGCGATACGGCGTGATGCTAAAATATCAAATACACGTTTTTGTGTATGGTGGCTTACGTAGTCGCATTATATCGCTTTTCATCGCGTCTGCGTCCGGTCGCTTACCCAGGACAACGAGCATCGAGCAAGCGACTTATTGCGACCAGTACTTATCAGGTCTCGTTTCAGCGCAACAACATATTAAAATAAGACAGAATCTGGAAACAACGTAAGACGCAATAAATAACGACTTGGTATGTTCGCGTTGCGTCAAATTGCTTCGCGTTGCAGCGTTTGTCGTTCAAGTGGCTGCAGCATTATTGATGATCTCACGGGGGCCCTATCTTGACACTGATCCCCCACCAAATCGATGTTTCTCAAGCCCTCAAAGAGAATATCCTTCGGGCATACTTTAGCTAATGGAGCCTAATGGCCGTAAGTTTTTATGTAAGGCAAATGCTGATTACAAAAACTGCACAAGCTTAAATGAGGAAATACTTACTTTATTGCTTGTATACAGGTGAATTTTTAAAAAGGGCTTGGATGGCCAAATCCGAAACTATAAGGAATAGCGAAAAATGCTCAAAGGAGTCACGAGCCCGATTTTGACGAAACTTAAAACCTCATCATTAGATTTTTGAAAAACCAGTCAAATCAGTTTGACTAAATAGTTAGTCCACCTGGAAACCGAATAATCCTACCTGGGTATCGAACCCGATGATTTTGAATCGGTGGTGCTCTCTCAATAGCCTTTATTTCCCGTGGTCCACCTCGTAGTCCACCCAGGTGAACCACGGGAATTTTTTTTTACCCCTGGTCCACCTGCATAGTCATATGTTTGTAACAGTAAATTATATAATAAAATTATGGATATACTTATGATCAAAAAAGTAAAAAATTACCAGTAGTACTACTAAGTGGTCCCAGTAGTACCACTGGTACTTAAATTTTACCCATGGTACTACAGGTATTCACCCAGTTGCTTTTCCGGTCTGCTGTGCAAAAAGCAATATGGATTGTCTTTCCAGCTCTCCCCTTCTATTTCGCGGTCTCCAAATCATATTAAAATTTTCCTGAGACTAGGTACAAGAATTCGAACTCAATGACATTTTTCAGCAAGAGCTGCATATCATGAATAAATACTACAGTGGATACACTTGAGACGGACGTGGATCACAAAGACTACTCTCGTCTCGTAGAGCGTAGAGCATAGAACTGTCGTCAACATGTTACATTGTACAGCTTTAAATTAAAAAGAGAAATCATCGAGGGTAGGTGTATATTTTTTGGCTACGAACAGCCATGAAGGAGCAGTATGGTTTTAGTCAGTTCAATACTAATGCCCGCCTTAGCTCCGGTTTGCGTGTGGTGCTCATATTGCGTTTTGTACATTCTGCTCCGGAGGGCTGTAGAGTAAGGCACAATGGGAATTGTATAATTTCAGTGCCACTAAATATCCATAGATCCCAGTAGTTCCATTGTCTAGTTCATTAATGAGTGAAATAATAAAAAAACTGTTTAATAATCATGAAAAACCAACAGCCCGGAAGGAAAACCCTTCAAGGCAACATGCGGCTGGTGTGTTGATATTATAATTAGGGTAATGTTAGTATTTTTTCCTCCGGAGCAGAACGTCATGAAAGCAAAATGTCAAAAACTTCAAAACTACAAAAAAGCTAAATGTCATAATCGCAGAATGTCATGATGTCATGCAATAATATAATGGCAGATCGTCATACTTGCAAAACGTCAAAAAGGCAAAATGTCAGGATCGCAAAATGTCAAGCTATGATATATATAACGACGTATAGGGGAATGAAATATATTTAGCCTTTTTTTTAACGTGAGGGAAAATTCATCATGGATGCTATGCCGGACTCCTACCGACTAGAAAACCTAGCGGCCACGATCAAAAAAACAAGTGGCGGTCGGATAAACAAATGAAGATCAAAATGACAAAAAATAGCCAGCAATCATGAGTAATTGCGATTATGACCATCAGCGATCATGACCAATTTCGATTATGACCATCTGCGTTCATGACCATCCGCGATCATAACATTTTGCGTACATGACATTTTGCTTTCATGACGTTCTGCTCTGGAGGGGTATTTTTTATAGGTCCTGATTAACGACTCACGAATGCATTTCGCGTGCAAAAGATTTCAAAATGAAACACATTTTAAAGTTTTATGTTTATATTGTATGTAAATCTAAAGATGTACAAAAATATAAATACATTTATATCAATCTATATACTACACCAAGTGTCTAGACTCCAATCTCGGACGGAGGCTGTTTACTTAGTTATAGGATAAAGGTAAAAATAGTTTTATGAGACGAAGTATATAAATTTCCTATAAGTGGTAAATCGTAATACGAAAATCTTAATACTAGGCATTCTCCTATAACATCAACGATAAGGCTGCTTCTTTAGAATGAGTAACATCAGCCATATATAATATCTAGTATCCAAAGTAGATGCCTTTTAAAATAGTTTTATCATAGACTAAGGTCTAAATTCATTGTACATTATATTCAAAACGTTTTTATTTAATATTTTCTGAACAAGAATATTGATCAACACTATTATTAGCATAAATAACAAGTGCATTAGTCATTTCAAACAGCAGTCATATCTAGAGGAATATTAAATTTAATAGAACAAAGTCGGTTTCGTTTAAATGCAGGATGTTTGAAAATTGATTTAAAATTTAAATAAAATTGGAACTGCTGCAGAACCTGCATTTTTGATTCTAAAAATATGTAAGCCCTAAAACAACTGCTTCAGCGTCCGTTACAGTTTGAGAGAAAAGTCATCACAGACACATTTGTAAGAGAAAATTGAATACCGTACCACTCATTTAGACACATTAACGCAATTAATCTATTAAGTACAAATATATCAGCACAACATTTATCGTATTTCAATAATTTTGTTCAATTTGATTCAAACCATCATCACCTAATACATGCCTAGGAATTTGAACAGTCAGATCTAACATGTAAATTAATATTAAAACTTATCATTATTTTAGAATCTATAATATCAATAGAACAGCAATCTTATGAAGTATAACGGAATGTAATATTTTAAAGAGAATTGTTAAGATAGTGGACAGTCTCAATCTAAATTTTAGATCAGGTAGGTGTAGGTTTATGTTGGCACTTGGGTTTCTAAAACTATGAAGAAGCTAACAAGATGCATACACATTGAAAATAATTGTTTAGAGAGAGAAACTAATCAACATAATAATAAACTTGTTTTCAGTCATGGAATTCATACTAAGTACATATTTGATTCGCTTTCATAAACTGCAAAATATTTGTATTAACACATACTATCATACATCCCATGTCAAGCATAGTGCATGGTCACGAGTCTTCAGAGATGTGTAAATTGATTGATAGATAATACGAAAATGTAATTATTATGACTCAGTTCACTTTTACCTACCCCGCTACCCCATAATTGGGTATCTAGCAGGTTAGGTCAATAAGGGCAATATTTTATCCTTTAAGTAGTGAGTCATACTCACGAGTTCATGACACTTTTTGACAATTTTTTTTTTTTTATTTCAATGAGATTATGTTTTATTTTATTTATTTTATTTTTACACAACCAAAGTTTGTGTCCTTCATGAAAGCAGGATCAGAAGCAAGGACATAGTTACAGCAAGACTCACATATACTTTTTAATAGAGTGAAATTAACAAAAAAAAATAAAGAACTGACTATTCTAGGTGAGCTGTGAAAGTAGGTCCGGGTTTCGAAAAATCTCCTTTGTAGGCATGAAATGCTCTTTGGCCAAAGATGGTAGTGAAGAAACCATTTTATACCCATTTCTCTATAAACTGTCACAGCAGGGTCTTCCCTGCTGTGACAGTTTATAGAGAGGTCTTCCTCAAGGGAATTCTAAAAAATCAATTGATGACACTAAAGAAAGGTGTGTGAAACAATGAGATCAATATGTATGTAAGCTGATAATAATAATCATGAAAATACTAGGCAAGGCGATAGATTGGAGAAGCAGAATAAATTCATCAATATTTTGTTAGTACATAATTTGTGTAACAAGATGAGTAATATATTAGATTTTTTCTTGATCTGCAACATGGACCCAATAGATGATTCATATAGTTTCAGATACTGTATCTTAACAGGCAGACTATTTTCTAGGTCTGGCATAACTTAGAACTCTGAACTTATTCTATACCAGGTTTTAAAACAATAAAAAGTTAGGAACACAGCTTTAAACCTACTTAAAATATCTTCGCTAGAGTTTATAAGACTATTTTAATACTTGTATATTTGAGTGTCCTTTGCACACAAAGGATAAAATTTCATAAAAAATATAGTTTTTAGTAATCTAGGTACATAATACATTTTAAAACATTCTACCAGTTTCAAATGTGGTCCCAGGGTCCCTCACAATCACAAACCCTGAATTTCAAGGAACAAAGACAGGCATTTTCTATCACAACAGTAAATACCTAATACAGTCAAAACCGCAGGCCACACTGCAGATAGTTCATAATGGGATTCAAGATTCTCTTCATAATATAAACCCATATAACCTTGTTATGAAAATCCAATGTAGTTTTGGAAAGATAGAAGAATCAAACTAAGCTGTCTTTTGCTCCATGAATAGTATGGCCTGCTCCTAAAAATATTCATATTAATAGGTTCCAATATAGTGTATCTGTATGAGTACAAATGACTTATAAGAAATCTTACATCAGTACACAATCACAACATTGTAAAGTATAGTACAGGCACTTGATACCACAGTCCTCCTCCTCCACAGTAGAAGCTGTGGATCGTGCCTTGTGTGGTGGTGGAGGCCTTAAATACACACTGTCCACTTTGTCACCACATTTTTCACCTTCCTGTTTGTCAGCCTTGGTTGCAAGTTTTTCATTATTGAAATAATCATCTTTTTTGTCACTTTTGAATTCTCTGTCATTTGTGTCTCCCGATGCATCCTGCAAAGAATATAGAAATTTGTTTATAGGTATGTTATCAACACATTTATAGGATTAGGGCATTTAAGAGATATTACAACCGAGTTCTGCTAGTGTTGTAATGTAGACCTGCAATGCAAGAGTGAGGCCCAATGCTGTCAATCTATGCTAATCATTCATTGGAAGAGAAAAAGATATGTTGATGTGCTGGTGGCACGTGGCATCATCTAGCCCAAATTAAGCTAATATAGGCTTGTGCTATGGGATCTAGACGACTGATAGACATACTTATATATTTTTAAATACACGCATATTCATAGACTAGCTGACCCTCGCAACTTCGTTTACGTCACATAATGTGCACGAAAGGAGAGGTAATTCTTCATCAGACTCGTCAAGCACCGTGTGAAACGGCCTTGTTTGCTTAATCATAAAAGAGCTTAATGATTAAGGCTATTTTAAAATAATTCAGTCCGCGCCGAAGGCGAAGGCTCTTTTATGATTAAGCCAACACGCCCGTTTAGACTCACTTTCAAAAGAAACGTTGAATTCTAGATTTACCGAAAGTTGAGATGCCCCTAATTTCTGAACTACATAACCCTCAATATTGAAAATTGTGTGGAATAATGCTTAAGTATACCCTTTCAGACACCAAAAAAATATTTGAAATCGAACCACGCAGTGTAAATCATAGCTAAAAATTTATTTTGCCTTTCATCCCCTCTCCTGAAGGAACCGCGCAAAATATCGGGATCAAAAGTATCTAAGAACCTTCCTCGGACTATAAGCTTAGATCGTACAAAGTATCATTCAAATCGGTTCAGTAGTTTCGGCGTGATACTTATTCGGGATACAGACAGACAGACAGACATGAAAATTTTTAATTACATTTTCGGCTTCAGTAGCGATTAGAGAACGCCCTACACTTAAAATTTTCAAAATATCTTCCATGTACAGACTCCCGACCCTCTACAGTTTTATTATAAGTATAGATAACACCCAAACTCCGAAACAAGCATTTGTGGATCACACAAATATTTGGACCGACCCAGGAATAAAACCCAGGACCTCCAGCGCTGCAGGCAGCTTTCACTACCGACTACGCCACAGAGGCAGTCAAAACCTTTATACAGTAGAAATTGTTACTTCAGCGTCTATTAAAAGTATTTTTTTGTAAGGTCGAATAAGTAGCAGCTACTCAAGTACCTACTGTACTTTGAGCAGCTGCTGTAGTCAGCAATACATTTTTATATGGATAGAATATTAAAGTGAGTAAGTAAGAATCGGTGCACGAAAGCATGTCATCCAGTACGCCAAGGTCCTCCGACATGGATAGTATATGGGCTGCAATAATTCTATATTGGAAGGTCCAGAAATAGTATGTAGATTTCTGAACCATTTACTTATCTCTGTACACCTAAATTCCATACAAGTCTGCAAATCAACTCTGAAAAATCTAGCTCCTATTTATTTTGTTTTTCCTGTGTATGTAATGAAGCTATGCTCACATGGTGCTTGAGAAATTGCAAGAAAATAGATGACAGTAAACTGTAAAAAAACTGTAGTCTTGCATGGTCGACGGACCTTTACAAGGTTACAATAAAATCATACTCTTCAACTTTCAGTAACTCTTATGGTTACAATGAAATAATACTCACTTTAGTTTCTCCCTTGTCTCGTTGAATGAACTCCTGCTTTTCCTCTGGTTTCTCACTATTGTCTGTGTCTGTAGCTATATCAGATGAGGTAACTGCAGTGCTAGCTGTTGCTACGGGTGGTTTTGACCTCTCCGGCATCAATAAATCAGTTTCTTCTTTTTTCTTGTGCGGTTTGAAATCAGGTGAATCTCCAGACATGCTTAGAAAAAGAATGTTTGCTGTTAGTTTGTGTAAGCAAATAATCAAATCACTTAGTGGCTACGTCAATGCAACTGAGTTGACATGTATGGGCCGGAAGATTAAATTACATTCACATCGCCCCGCACACATTGTCACAATTGTGTACAGCAACGTAATTATTAATGAAAACAACACTGCAAAAATGATGAACCGTACTTTAGCGTGTCCAATTGCAAGTTTACCTTACTCCAGCAGTTTCTGTTTGTTCTCCAGACAAACGACGCCATGTGCTAATGATGGTTTCGAAATTATTGTTTTCTTGCATCTTGGTGTGTCAAAAAATAAACTAACAAAAAGGTTTTAATTTTGTCCACAAACAATAAATTTATCACTATTGATGTTGTAATGAATGGAATCTATCTGTAGGAATTACTATGTACACTTAAAATAACTTCCTGGGTTGTACATGACTAATAAAACTTAAGATTTTATTTAATAAATTACGATATATTTAATTTTTTAGAAAAGAAACATATAAAACCTTGACCTTTGTGTAAAACAAGCAACACAACACAACACTTTAAAAACCCATATCACACGCTAGGGATGCCACCGGAATGGCGATCTGAAATCGATTTTACAAGGAATCGATTTATGGATATCGAAACAAAAAAAAATGACATTAAATCTCATGATTTCTTCCGTGGAAAATGCACAATCAATTATGACTGTATTAGTACAAGATATTAAATTTTCGATAAATCTAATCATAAAGGTTTGCACATAAATTTTCTAAGGCGAAATATCGATTCGCTGAATCGATACAGTGTCAGATATGGATTAACCAATAAGAAAAATAGATTTAAACTTATAAAAACCGGCCTAGTGCGAGTTGGACTCGTGCACAGAGTATTTCGTACTAAAAAACGACAAATATCACGTTTTTTGTATGAGTTAGAGCCACTATTAATCCCCTTTTTTTCTGATTTTAGTATTTTTTATTGCTATAGCGGACACAGACGTACATCATAAGTATGTTGTAAGAATATCAGCTGTCTAGCTATCACTGTTCCTGAGATAGGTACAGCCTCTTGACGGATATACAGATAGACAGACGAACAGCTAAGTCTCATGAATAGGGTCACATTTTTAGCATTTTTTTTTATGTAAAAACAAATACATTTGCAAATCTGCGAAATACTTGTGGTTTCTAAATGTCAAATTCCTAAAATGTCAGACTTGTGAGAAAATAATTTTACTACTTTAATCGCTCTTTTAGATACCGATTTATAAATGTTTTTAATTGAGGCGTATAGAATCAAAGACAGTTAAATCCACTAAGGTATTTTTTTCACAAATAAAAATAACGTTTTAAAATGTTGTAGTCTGGCAACAATTCATAAAAAAGCTCAATGTTAAATATACCTACTGAGAATGAAAACTGTGGCTTATCCCACTGGCAAGTTAAAGTCGAGCTTATTTTTTTATGCAAGTAATTTTAAAAAAACACTTAGCTGTTCTGTTGCCAGCACCTGGATATAGCTGCCTTTCATTACAACTGAAACTGATATAGCTGCCTTTGTTTCTAACAAAAATACCGATGACGTCACAAAGCTAGTAATATAACATAGAGTTATTTATAGATATAGCTTTATTATTAAAGCACTATCAGGAGTATTAAATAATAAAAGAGTAGGTTGGTTGATAGGGTATGGGTGATTAGAGTTAGGTAAATGAATAAAACATTTCAAATAATGTTATAATAACTTTGCCTAAAATTGCTTTCCATATCTCAGAACATTTTGGACGTTTCTGGTACAGCTTCTTTAACAGACATTATATGTGGGATTAGGTCTGTATTTAATTAATTTTCAACGTTTAAACTGACCGAGAAACTTATCTTTTCAAATAAAAATTACAGAACACATACGATCTCCACAATATGCAAACAAAACACGCAGGCGCAGCCATTTCGTATGCGTGACAACGGCACACTCTGATTTGTCTATTTCAATTCTAGCTGTTTTTGATTCTCCCAACTAGAGAGATATAGCTACCTTTGTTGCAAAGCAATACCATATTTTGAATGGAATTGGAATACTAAATAATTGTTGAATCTGTTAGAAATTTACGTGACCATAGCATGAGTGTCACCGTGTCACAAAACTCACGAACCGATAGAGTTGTCGTTTGAGCTGACGAATTATCGTGACCGTTATCGTGTAATGTGCAGACGCCCATTGACTCACGGAAAAGTAAATTGATTTAGTGCTACATTGTAGGTACACACAAAAATCGAGAAAAAATTCAAAGGAATACATTATTTTCTAAGCCTAGCAGACTTGCAATAATCGATTTCTTCTCCTCCATATGATAATCTTCTCGCTCCGATTTCCCCTGAAATTGACATTTTATTTTATAAAAAGTTATAAAATTAGGATGTTTTTTCAGGGCTAAAATAAATCGAGATCACTAGAGAGATCTCCCCCAGCCTTAGATTATCTAACCACTGATATATGGTCTAAGCCCCCAGCTTATACTCAGGTTACGAATCGAATCGATTCTTTTTAGGAAATAATCGTCATCCCTATCACACAACACACGCACATACACACACACCCACACTTACTATTCAGAGATTATATTACCTCTAGCACTTCGGTTGCCTATCTTGATTGCTGTGTTACCCCAATAAGTTTTTGTTTCTCCCATGTAATCTTACTTTTAGTCGAAACTTACTTTCTTCTTTTGCTGGCGTTTTTTTCGGGTGTGTCCATTAATTGAGATATGGAATGTTGTGAAAGCAGCAACTTCACCTTCGTTAGTAGTGGATGGTAGGGAATGTTTCTTTTCAGATAATCATGAAAGCAAAAAATCTTAAATCCAATCGTATAGTAATATGAGCACGGTTTTAGTAAAGTTAAGTATATTATGACATGAAAAACAAAACTCCTCGTGCTAACGGTTGGATGTTTTAATCTCCACTTTAATCGGTAGAATGTCTTAGGCTGGCACTCATAAGGGGACTTTACTGCAATGCCAACACACGGAAAACGATCGTCAAGCTGTCAGTCAGAGGTGCTGCGCTCAAACTGACCTCTTGGGGTACAGACAGCTTTTAATTAACTTTTTCTAGCTTTTAACAGCTTTTAACTAAAATGGTCTAAGGGGTAGGTACAGACACGCTGATGCCTTAGAGTGTCTTGGTAACAAAGCCTGCAACAGACGCACTGATTTGTTACGACCGGAACACGGATTTGGTCCGCCCCGGGACGCTATTCGACCGTCCATAGAGTAGTCCGTCGGAGATTATTTTTATTATTAACTAGCTGATGCCCGCAGCTTCGCCCGCGTATAATTATTCACCGCGGGTACTTATTCCCGGAATAAAAAGTAGCCTATGTAACAAAGATTTGAAAGATTCCTGACCATAATATATCTCTGTACCAAATTTCAGCCCGATCCGTTCAGTGGTTTGTGCGTGAAAGAGTAACAAACATCCACACTCACAATCTTTCGCTTTTATAATATTAGTAAGATTGAGTCCGTCGTTGTCCGCTTATTTGCACATCGGTTTGCAAATCATAATCAGGATGTGTGGATGATCGGACCAGACCAACTAATAGGCTCCCGACACGATCATGCCTTGCAATTGTCAATCACGTTAAATATGAATGGAAGCTGCTTCAGTGTGCGTGATTTCTTTGCATGCGTGTGTGCATCGACGTATACGTGCACATGAAATTCTACGTGCTTGACAATTGCCAATTGATCATGTCGGGACCCCTTAAGTAGTCATGTTCGGGCCGCCAATAAGGACGGCCGTTCATTTTACTTTTACTACTAGAAAGAAACAGACTTTCTCATAGTACCTACCTACCTTTTTGTAATAATTTTTTACTAAATTTAATAAATATTCAATGGTTTTTCGGCTCATCATATATCTATCTACCCATACATAGGTATAATAAAACTGTAGGTCGAGAATCTGTACTTGGAAGATATTTTGAAAATTTTAATAGTAGGACATTCTGTTTTTGACAATTGATACAGAAGGCGAAAGTTTCTTTTTTGTCTGTCTGTCTTGACACCGAATAAGTATCACGCCGAAACTACTGAATCAATTTGAACAATACTTGGCACAATCTGAGCTTATGATCTGAGGAAGGTTCTAGAATACTCTTGATCCCGATATTTTGCGCGGTTTCTGTGGGAGAGGGGATGAAAGACAAAACTTTGGGTTTAAAAATAACACAAGGAGGGTTTCCTGACGTGTCAACAAACGTGATTTTATGCCGTTTTTAGTACCTATGCGCGAGCCCGACTCGCACTTAGCCGGTTTTTTCATATAAATAAATAGATTTTAATTGAGCATAATATTATTAAGGATAAGAATTATTCTACTTACACGTTATACATGGATGGAGACCTTTCATATTTTTTGTTATACTGTGATTCATTATGACTTTTATAGACATAATCCTTCTTTTTATTACGTTTCATGGCAGGTATCCATATTATACCAAAACCTGTGGATGACTTGTTGCTTTTTGGTGTAGTATACGAGGACGATCCACCAAGGGATGGGGACTTTCCGCTAGAGCTAGATCCCAGTGATCCGAATCCAGCTGATGGTTTAGATACTGAGCTAGATGTCTTGTTACCTGAAGATTTCCCACCCGTACTTGATCCAAAAAAACTTCCGCTACTTTTTCCTGCCGAGTTTTTTGTGTCAACATTTTTTCCAAAATAGCTAGAGCTGCTCTTCGAAGAACCTGTCTCAGATGGTTTCTTACTTGATCCGAATACACTTCCACTACTATTGCCCGTAGATGGTTTGGTGTTTATATTTTTTCCAAAAAAGCCAGCCCCGCTCTTGCCAGCGGAACCAGCTCCAGTTTTTTTGTTGATTGGTGCCAGGATGCTGCCTGAAGCAAATTTCATTGTTAAAAATTTATGACTATAACTAGATACATTTTAGAGTAGGTAATTAATTAGGTACGTAGGTACTTAATGTATACCTACCTATAATAATCAATTCAAATGTAAACCAATATGTATGAAAAGGCAAAGTGGTGGGGGAGGGTTATGTATCTCTATGCATGTAATGAAAAAATAGCCTATGTTCCTCTCTAGCTCCGGCCGTACCACTCTATAGAGGTACCTACTTCGTCCTCATTAACTTACATAATATGAGTTATACATAGGACATACACATGGTCACGACTTTATCCCCAAAGGGGTATCAGAGGCACATTCCACTAATAGGTGGTGAGGCGTATTGTCGTGTTGAAATGGACAAGCGCAGGTTGGGACTGGCTGCTGAGGAATTATTTAGCAGCTTAGGGCTTAAACTTGGGTTAACCCAAGTTTAAGGCTGCCATTTACTTATGACTTGGACCAACGCCATAACGTGTCTTCGTAAGCAGACACACGCTCGCAAATAAATGTCACAAAATGGTCACGTGGTGGTCACCCATCCAAGAACAGGCCATAGTGAAAACTGCTTACTGCAGTGATCGTATACAGAACACTGAGTTCGCGGAGATACGAGCACGATGAGTAGATACTGATAGGCTCCTCATATAATATTCATAACAAAAAGCAAAGTACCTACCTATTGAAAAACTCGTTATCATATTCACGATAATTTCTCTCATATATATGTACAGTTACGAGCAATAATATGTATACATTGTCAAGGCTCCTAAAATATGTAAACACCTTCGGCTCCAAAACGAAGTGCTCAACGTGAAGAGCATAAAATTGTAACCACGAGTTCACACCAAAAAACTCGTTATCATATTCACGATAATTTCTCTCATATATATGTACAGTTACGAGCAATAATATGTATACATTGTCAAGGCTCCTAAAATATGTAAACACCTTCGGCTCCAAAACGAAGTGCTCAACGTGAAGAGCATAAAATTGTAACCACGAGTTCACACCATAAATATACACTCATTGCTTCATTAAATTATGTCCATTAAGAAAGGAACAAAACTATGTATGCACGTTTGCATCAATAACATGTATTCACGCGTTGATTCATAAGATGTACTCATCTTATATTCCATTGAATTATATTTAACTTCTCCGGCAATAACATGTATCTGAACGGTGCTGCATAAATATGTATCCACTTTTAATGAAACCTCCAAATTAGATATATATGATTTAATATCTAAATAGAACCTTAGACAAAAAGAATACTGAACTGAAAAAAATTATATATTCTCAAAATTGCATAGGTTTATATTGATATTTTGCTGGCACCGACTCTCAAAAATATTTTTTAGTAATTTGATGTTGTAAATTCCTACTAATCTTATAAATGCGAAAGTAACTCTGTCTGTCTGTCTGTTACGCTTTCACGCCTAAACGGGTGGAGTGATTGAGATGAAATTTAAAATAAGGATAGTTTGAGGCCCTGGGAAGGACATAGGTTACTTTTTACCCGACTGCGAAAAAGGATGGTTATGATTTTACGCGATAACGGCTTTTACGCGGTCGAAGCCCGGGGAACAGCTAGTATTTGATAAATACAAAAATCGCCACATGTGTACCTATAATGTTTAAAGAGTTCCCTCAAGTCCTCATAAACCTATTTTTTACAAGGAGAGCTCCGCTTACGGACTACTCGTGTGAGGGTCGCCTAGCACCTGATCACGATAGCACTGGGAATACTCACTAAAACTCCTTGATACCGATCTGCCCCTGTGACGGTGTTCTGGGATCAGTCTAATTCACCAAAATACTGAAGTCCTCATAAACCTACCCATCAGAACAAAATCTGGAAAAATATCCTTTTATACAAAAGAAGTTTATTCCGGTCTGTAAATGTCGGAGTTATGAGGTAACAAACATTAAAAAAAAAACCTCCTCTTTTTTGGAGTCTGCTAAAACATATTCGGGTTTGCGATACCAAACAACCCGTGTAAAGGTATCAGATCGATTAACTAAAACTAATATTACAATACGGCACTTTAAAGAAAACAAACAAACAAACTTTGTCATTTTCATACATCCATACTAATATTATAAAGCTGAAGAGTTTGTTTGTTTGTTTGTTTGTTTGTTTGTTTGAACGCTAGGATCTCAGGAACTACAGGTTGGATTTCAAAAATTCTTTTACAGTTTGATAGTACGTTTATCAAGGATGGCTATAGGCTATATAACATCACGCTAAGATGAATAGGAGCGGAGCAGCAATCAATAATGTTTTGAAAACGGGGAATATTTTTTACCGTCTGAGAGCTTCCGAGGCGTACGCTGCGTTAATGGTTAAAGTTAGGTAAAAATTGTGTATTACAAAATTGTTTCTCTTAAAAAGTTCTAAAAAAAAGTCTGCGACAGCATGTCTATCTTTTAAGGTCCGCTCACAATAACCTAATTTGTCTATTTCTTAAGGTTCGCTCACGATATAATGAAACTGAAGAGTTTGTTTGTGCTAGGATCTCAGAAACTACTGGTTTCATTCCAAAAATTATTTTACAGTTTAATAGTCCGTTTATTGAGGCTGGCTAATGGCGATATAACATCACGCTAAGACAAATAGGAGCGGAGCAGCCATGAATAATGTTTCGAGAACGGGGATTATTTCTTTCTTTTGAGAGCTTCCATTACGGACGCTGCATAAATAGTTAAAGTTACGTAAAAATTGTGTATTACAAAACTGTTCCTCTTAAAAAGTTATAAAAAAAGTCCGTTACAGCATATGCCTATATTTTAAGGTTCTCTTACAATAACCCTCTTATTAAGTTTTAAAGTATGAGCGACGCGACGGGAGTAAACTTGGTTTGCAGAGGCAGCCAGTCAACTGAACGATAAAAACCGGGCAAGTACGACGACACACGCCGGACTCGCAAACGATGCGTGGAAGTAAAAGCGACGGGAAACATTATAATACTCGAAATATTAATACCATACCTCTCTCTTTCTCACTCTCATGTGACGCAAACGAAGTTGCGCGGGTCAGCTAGTATAATATAAAAAAAATAATACAAAGAATAATAAACAATTTTTCTGAGAAAATAGATCGGTGATATTCGTATGGTTCGCGAAGGTGCCCGACCTGCAGACAGGAACTCTAGCATGCATTCGTTTCTCACAATTTTAAAGAATTTGTTTGTATACAGAGTTATAAAATTTCAGTTGTATACCTACTTATTATTGGTGGAGTGTATATGCAATGAGTGTATATATATTTATGACGTGAACTCGTGGTTACAATTTTATGCTCTTCACGTTGAGCCCTTCGTTTTGGAGCTGAAGGTGTTTACATATTTTAGGAGCCTTGACAATGTTTACATATTATTGCTTTTGACTGTATAAGGTGTTAAAAGGAAATAAAATTCATTATTTCCACTGTTCATCCACATAGATTTATCGCAGGCGAGGGTTTTTACTAGTATAAGCCCTGATAATGTATGTACTGTGTACAAGATTAAATAGGTACCTACATAGTTGTAGATAAGTTTTGTGTGCCGAAGATGAAGTAGTTTGTTACTAAAACTAGTGGACTATCCATTAATACTCTAATTCCTGTTTATTAATATGACCTAGGATGTCTGTAAAATTGTACTAAGTATACTTAGTCACCAACTCCAATCTTCACAAAAGTGGTCAATGTATTGCAGCTGTACCAACTTACTATGAATGGTTTTGGAATGGCATCGGATAGATACCTATTATGAAATATTATAATAGTTTTTTTTTATAGTTAGCTACTTGAACACCAACCAGAGTTACAGTTTGTTATATAACGGACTAGGTTATAGCTAAAAAGGAATACATACTCGAAAAGGAACCGTGTGCCAACCAAGCGAAAAATTCTAAATCTATGGTGCCAACCCAAAGACTTCTATATAAACTGAGGTAGACGCGCCGTACTCTAACAAACGAGATTTCAAAAGCAATCCTCAAACACACACATTTCTAAGACTACACTCACTTATAAATATTTTTTACGTAATTGTCACCACACACAATAGCAATATACGAATAGAAACAGAGTAAAAGAGAAGGCGTGTGGACTACGATTGCAAGTCGAGTACCTACTCTCGAAGTTTTGACTCACAACAGTGCGAGCAACGCTGCTAATTGGCGCAGTTTATAGGTTTCAAAAATCGGTGCGTAGGGCATGTCTACCTCAGTTTTAGATGTCTTTGTGCCGACCCTTGTGGCCAGGCAGGCAGCGTGGCGAACTGAAGGCTAATCAACTCCTAAAATAAATCCTTTTTAATTATTTGGAAATGCCAGAAGCGGTCTGCTGTAGGCTATTTTGATGGAAGTTAAATATAAATCACTGTGAATCTGTCAGGAATAGCTTGGCAAAGACGAGAGCGGGAATAAATAATGAACGTTTTTCCAAGGCATAGAAGACAATATGATTATTCGTGGGGTTAATCTTCCGAGGGCGTACCCGGGACTTCCGTCTGTAGACAGATGGAGGGTCTCCGTGTGATACAGTTCGTAGAATTGAGTATAGCTGAGCACTGAGCACCCATTAGAATTTCCTCAAGTAAAAAAAAGGCATAGATAAAAAGAAATGCAAGAAGGAGAAACTTCAAATCAGGCTTCTCAAGTCATAATTTTAGTATAAGATCCCGTTAGAACGATCTTCACCGAGCTGGTTAATGGATGAAAATGATTTCACATTCAATGAAATATGTCAACAAATTACTTAAAAAATTTAAATTTAAAAAAAATTGTTAACATTTCACTGATTTAAATAATACTAATAAGTACCAATTGAAAGTACAACGCCCATAGGATATGTAAATGTTAGGTTGTCGACTTTTTTCCCGTCACAACTCTTGGATACGCAAGTACCTATAAACAAGTAAATCGATACTAGTAACTTACAGCGATCTGGTTAATGAATTAAAGTTAATTAATATGCAAAAATTATTTCATTGAATCCACCATTGATTATTTCATTGATGACCCGTGAAATGTTTTTATTAATTTATTTTAGATTAATAATATTTTGGACTGAATTTTTTTAGGCAACCCATCTGCAATTAATTTGTTGACATATTTCATTGAATATAAAATAATTTTTATTAATTAACCAGTTCGGTGAACATAGTTCTTAGCGGGATCTTAGACCATTTGTGTAGGCCAGTTAAATTGTCTTATAGCACCTACCTATTCCACACAGCAGATTAAATCTACAATTTGCTATAAAATCTGCACATAAGTAACTTAAATATATAGGATAAAACTGTGCTATAATGTACACCACGAATATGGAATACCTAACAAATATTTGGACCGACACCCGGGAATCAAACCCAGGACCTCAGCTCGGCAGGTGGTTGCACTACCGAGTGCGCCACCGAGGTAGTCAATGTACAATGGGCGGTATAATCGATAGTAGTCTATGCGGGTCTACATGGATGGTGATCAATATAAAGTATACAGTGCACGGCACCTAACTTGACAAGGTTTTGGAGTTAGCGGAGCACTTTTTAGAGTGAGTCAAGCGCGTTTTTGTGTCTCTAAGTGTACGATGCGTGAACTTACCCCCACTACTCCAAAACCTGGCCAAGTTATATGCCCCGTGCACTATATTAGAAAGTAACTAAGTATGTTACGCTTTCATGCCTGAACCACTGAGAAATCACAAGCAAATTTAAACTAGTATAAAAATAATGTACATACCTACCTATCTCAATTTTTGTTCACTTTAAAAATACGGGTACTAACTTACTTCAATTTCTATTTATGGGCCTTCGTCCTTCTATATTTGTTACAGAGTAATATTAATATTTTTATATTCTACTAGATATCCAAAAATTTCTCTATCTTCATCCTTTCAAAGTAAACTTTCTCAAAGGAAACGCGACTTATCCATTACCGAAATTAATGAGTTATAGAAGCTGAATTGTAGATAGAGGGACCGTCCAAAAATACGGTTCAATATTATCAAATATATATTATGGACCCTCTATGTACCTATACTATGGACCATAACTCAATGTATACTATTACTATGGATGGACCTCATTGACAGGTGTCCAATTTCCGGTGTATGTATGACGTATTGTGAATCAACGTTTCATACTTTTCTTCAATGTCCCCAACACGAATGTTGAAGTAGAGGTCAGTAGGATGTTTTCTCATAAGTAGTACCTAGATACTTCTGAAAATCTATATCTTCGCTTTCAGAAACTTCTTCTATACTAATATTATACAGAGGAAAGATTTGTTTTTTTGTTTGTTTGTTCGTTTGTAACAAATAGGCTCCGGAACTACTGGACCGATTTGAAAAATTCTTTCACTGTTGGAAACTACACTCTTTGCAGTGAACATAGGCTATATTTTATTCCCGTATTCCCACGGGAACGGGAACTATGCGGGTGAAACCGCGTGACGTCCGCTAGTGAAAGACAAAAAAATGAAAGTCTTCAGAAAAACGTAAGCCGTTAAAATTATAACTTGACCACGGTTGTAGGACATTAGGGTTAACTTTTTTTATACTACTAACTAAGGTGAAAAGTGTCAAACTTACGGCACCTTACGGCCCGTCTCATGGAAAGTGGCAACCGTAGGAGCAGTGCTACAGACGCGACATTATCTGTTATGTAGGATACCTACTAACTAATATTGTACACTACAAACACTTCTTTAAAATATATAATAATACGCACATAGCCATATTATTTTATTTTATCTAAGTTTGAGTTTCCCTAGTTTTATTTTTTCATCGGTCATGCTTGCAATAAACGTTTCCGAGTTTAAGAGTCTGCTTCAACAGAGATAAGAGAGATGAGTGAACAATAATACGAGCCGGGATCCGTAGTTTATTGCTTGAACAGTAAAATAATAGATAGGTACCTGAACATAGAGCACCGCGACCAGGGATATGCCTCTATATGTTTACGCGATCATAGTTCGTGTTGCTATTTGTGCCTAAAAGATCCTCTCGGTTCAAAGCAACCACATCACACATGTTGGCTTTTGCAATAAATTTGTTGTTTTAAGATAGAAACTTCAAGAAAAGTTAATTGAGACATACACCCATATAGCCACGCCTATAACCCCGAAGAGGTAGGTAGGCAGAAGCATAGCATTTCACCTTATAGTTCTCTGTCCCACGAAGGTGGCGGTGAGTCTATATTCGTGTTGAAAATGGACAGGCGCCGGTTTTAACAACTGTTGAAAGTTTTGAAGCCGCCCATAAAGCCTTCAACTTGAACTAACAACTGTTCTGTTACTGAAAACAACGGCCGAAACACGGAAACGCTCGTAAATGTAATGACACAAAGTGGTGACGTGGTGGTCTCCTATCCAAAATCCACCCATTGCGAAGTTGCTTACCTCCGTGATCAATGGGTCAGCGGGGCTACGAGCGCTTCCTTGAAAGTAACGGCATTATTATTATAACTGATAGTGTCCAGTCTGCTTTTAAAAATGGCGGCCGATTTTCCTTTCTTTAAATTATCTCATTTCCTTTCTTTATCCTACCAGGTAATAAAATGCTAGCAACACAAAAGCGCCAAAATCTAATTGAGAGTGAAAGATAATGTCGTCTATTCAATCCGAAATTCAAAGGGACAGGCACCATTTACAAGATTTATCAATATTTAAACATTTTATGAAGACAATTGAGTAGTAAAATTTAATTCACCCCGTTTCTTAAGGCTGGTATAGGACTAACGACTTTGACCATACAAAATACGCGTCCTTCAAACAAGGAAATGTAGTATTTTATTTATAGTGCTTATTATAGTTGTTTTAAGTTTATGTTTTTTCAGATAAGTACTTATTGTTATTTTTCTCATGTTGATAAAAATTGAAGTCGTAAATAGCATTCATCGAAAAATTTGGAGCTGGTTCTATGATCTTTTTACATGATGTATGACATTATGTAGATATTATTACATATCTATATTTACATTATTACTATCTAAACTAAACCTAAATAAGGCCCCCGTGGCATTGTGCCCAAAAGACTAGCAGCATTCCCCCTTTGAATAGCAATACCTATTCGTTGAGCGAGAAAACTGCCAGCCCTTGGGTCACCAGTTGACTCCAGTTATGTAGATTCAATATACAATTTATAATAAAACCATATAATATATAATATAGTATAAATCATATACCATAGGTACTTTTCACATCTTGTAAATTAAAAATCTATATTTGGCTATCACTATTCATCTACTTATGCCGTAAAAATAATTTCATTTTTACCAGTTTCCCGTCATTTTCTGAGACACGCCTTTTAAGCTCTGCTTTTTAACCCCTCACATCACTATCAACCATTTCATCATAAATGAGCTTTGGTTAAATGGGCATATCTGTTTTGAATAGAATGCTTAGGACCACAGTATTACAGACAAAAACTGACAAGGTGCCTATACCCTCGAAAGTAAATACTAACTCGAAAGGAAAACTACTAATGATTATTTTGTCAGCTGTTATCAAACCTGGTGACCTCTCAGCATTTTTGTATATTTTTAACGAACTTAAAAAAAGGAGGAGATAACCCAATTCGACTGGTAGGTACCTATATATTTCTTACATACATATGGTCACGCCTCTATCCCCGAAGGGGTAGGCAGAGGCATATTACATGCCCACATTTCACCCTTGTATAATTTGTCCCACGTAATAGGTGGTGAGCCGTATTGCCGTGTTTAAATGGACAGGCGCAGGTTGTGACAGCCTGCTGTTGAAATAAAGCCTTCAACTTAGCTTAACGACTGCCATTTTACTTGCAACCAGGACCAACAGCTTAACGTGCCTTACTAAGCACGGAAACGCTCAAATAAATTTCACAAAGTGATCACATGGATGGTCACCCATCCATGGACCGGCCATAGTGAAAGTTTCTTACTGCAGTGATCGTTTACAGAACACTGAGTCCGCGGGGCCACGAGCGCTTCCTGATATATTTTTTATCTCAGTTATATTGTGAAGCTTAAAAGTTATGTTAGTTTAATAAAGTGAATAAAATAGAAGTGACTAGAGTGTGTGACTTTTAATTTCCCCTACATTTTATCCTAATCCGATATCTACATTGAACAACTTGAACCTCTGCGCTCTTTCAGGCAACACATGGAACAGGAAATTGCTGCTGTGAAACTGTCAGTGGAGAGATGCAACACAAGGATGGATAGCCTTGAATCCCGCCTTCGGGCTGTGGAGGAGCGAGCAGTGCCGACCCCCGCAAACCCGGCTGTTGACGAGGTTATGGATAACCTGAAACGCGAGCTCAACGATAGAGATCAAGAGCTGTTATCTAATGACATTGAAATAGCCAATGTACCTGAGCTCAACGGTGAGAGCCCCATACATCTAGTGAAGGCCATAGGGGTGAAGCTGGGCGTTTCAGTGGACGACTTCGATATTATTAGCGCGGAGCGCGTTGGAAAGCGACAGATAACTGCTACAGACGCCAATGGTCCCACAGAGCGACGCCCACGCATCCTAGTAGTGAGATTGGCGCGTCGGGATAAGAGAGATGACCTGCTGCGTGCGGCTCGAGTGCGTCGCGGTGCTACTACACAGGACCTTGGCGTGGGAGGTACACCCAGGAGGTTCTACTTGAATGAAAGGCTTACTAAAGTGAACAGACAGTTATTTCATTCGGCGCGGGAAGCCGCCAGTAGTGCGGGGTGGCGGTTCGTTTGGACGAAGCGGGGACGTATACATGCCTGCCGCAAATCTGGTGAGCAGACTATTCGTATTAAATCTGAGGCTGACCTATACAATGTATTCAATACAGCCTAGCGTCTCTCATATAATTGTTATTTTTTTAAGTAATTTAGGTATTTTTGCTTGTATTAATTATTTTATTGATCTCATAGATATATCGTGGCTGTATTCCCTCTGGAGAGACCCGCAGGGTATCGCGCTGAATGATTGCTGTACCTTTTTACTATCACATGTAAACAAAATAACACTCCTCAAACAATACAAATTATTACTCGTATTCAAGTACACTTACAAACAGCCCATGCAATTAGTGAATACCTACATATGCATACACTTCTTGCAAAACGTACTTACTTTACTCAATATATATATACTATCACAATACACATATACACTACCAACACACTGTACATACAGCTACACTGATACATATTTAGTTAAAGCAATCACGACACGCTTTTGTTTGCACTATTTACTACTAACGTTAATACTTATTGTATCTAATAAATACACGATACTTAAAATACACATAAAACCTTATATTTGCGGTTTTACGTGTATATGTCCATCTTTATCCACATATACTCGCACCTGCGATTTACAACATTTTTTTACTCACTACCCATACTACATATATACTTCCAAGCAATCATCTACATATACTTATATATTCAGGTTAATAAAGTCACTATTCATGCCGTTTTTTATAAGTATATGCAGATTTCTTCTCAGGCACATTATGAACAGCAATAATATTCCTATTATTTAATGGTTAACAATAAGACAAATAAATTTATGCGATTAGGTTTGTTAAATGTTAGATCGCTAAACACGGGTAGTGACGAACTAATTAATACAGTACAAAATCACTCGCCGGATATCTTAGCTATCAATGAAACTTGGCTTAAAAACAATGAGGAGAGTTTGGCGCCGATTATCCCTGGATACAAGTTTCTGCATAGGGCCCGTAAAGGTAAGAAAGGAGGGGGTGTCGGTTTTTATATAAGACGGGGTATAAGTTGCCGAATATGTCCTCATCCAATCTCGCCCCTCGAACAACTATGGCTCCGAGTTCAACTGTCGGGGGCTACTTTGGCTGTCGGCACGGCGTATAGGCCGGAGTCTGTAAGCATAAACGAAGCATTGGATTCTATTAGCGAGTCGGTGAACGTCATGTCAGGCTGTAATTATACCTGTATATTGGGCGATCTGAACATTGACCTCGGTGTAAAGGAAACAAGAGGTGCGAGAGAGCTACTCAACTTCTGTAGACAAAATAATTTACAACAACTTGTGACGGAACCCACTCG
This sequence comes from Miltochrista miniata, assembly GCA_933228765.1. Lineage (NCBI taxonomy): Eukaryota > Metazoa > Arthropoda > Insecta > Lepidoptera > Erebidae > Miltochrista > Miltochrista miniata. The sequence goes on from OW121747.1 coordinate 26,345,750, forward strand.
AATAACGGACACCACACAAACAATTATTGACGTAATTATCACAGATAGTGCATCAAGGTGTCGCGGTATTCAGGTGATTCATAACCCCTCACTGAGTGATCACGCTATGATACTCGTCGATCATAATATCAAGAAGCCAAAAACTATTAAACAAATTAAATTTAAGCGTAATTTGACAGATATTAATTTAGAAAATTTTGTTGTTGATCTAGAATCCATATCTTGGTCCGAAATTAACTCTTTTGACAACGTTGATGAAATGATAAATATGTTCAATAACTACATGTTATTGCTTTTTGACGCACATGCACCGGAAAAAAGAACTATTTGCAAGGACATGCCGAAACCATGGCTCACAGATACGATTAAGCTTATGATGAATTTACGGGACAAAGCGTACGTAAAAGCACATAAAACTAAAACGGAGGCTGCTTCAAAATATTACAAAGATCTCAGAAATCTTGTTACATCTGCCATAGAACGAGAGAAGGTAGCGTATTTTAATAGCTCCGTCAATAATATGCTGCACAAACCAGCCACTCTTTGGCAAAATTTGAAAAGGAATATTACGCCTCGTGTCGCCGTTACAAATAGTATACCAGATTTTTTAAATAATCCAGATAACATCAACGACCATTTTCTAGACTTACCCCCTATAAATAACTCAAGCATGGACGAAAATGCAGTATTCGGTATCAGTGGTGAATCTAGTTTGAACGAAATGTTTAACCTTGAAACAACAACACAGTTAGAAGTTTCCAAAATATTAAATTCAATTAAAACGAAAGCTGTAGGTCACGATAAGTTAAATATAGATATGATACTACTTACTATTAATGTAACTTTACCTATTATCACTAACATTATTAATAAGTCCATTGCAACTCAAAGTTTCCCTACATGTTGGAAAAGAGCTTTGGTCAGGCCTATTCCTAAAAAAAATCACGTAGAACAACTCAAAGATCTGCGCCCAATTTCGATTCTACCAGTATTATCAAAGGTTTTAGAGAAAGTCGTGCTGAACCAAGTCTTAAATTTTGTGAACGAAAACAAAATTATACCCAAATACCAATCAGGATTTCGTAAGGGTCATGGTACTGAGACTGCGCTTCTAAACATAACTGACGACCTGTCAGAGGCTTCCGATAACGGTCTAAGTAGTATTATGGTATTGCTTGACTACTCTCGCGCATTCGATTGTCTTATGCCGGAGCTACTTCTAAATAAATTACAGCATTACGGTTTCTCGGATAAAACATGCCAGTGGTTCAGATCCTTTTTATTTGGTAGAGAACAAATGGTAGTAACCGACAGCTGTGACGGTCAAAAAAAGTATTCTGCCCTGAAACCAAATGAGCGCGGTGTGCCACAAGGTTCTCTGTTAAGTCCTATTCTCTTCTCTATATTTACTGCTGACCTACCAAATCATATAAATTTCTGTAAATATCACCTGTACGCGGACGACACACAGTTATATTACTCATTTCGGGGTAGAGAAGATACAGAATTAGCCGTAAAAAATATAAACAAGGATTTAGAAAGCATATCAAACTGGTCAAGAAGAAACTGCCTAGCCCTCAACCACACAAAGTCCCAGATGCTCGTATTAGGTACAAAAACTCAAATTAAATGGGTATTAGCATGCAAGGAAAAGATTACAATTAATGGAAATGTAATAGAGCAAGTCAAAGCTGCTCGGAACCTGGGTCTAGTTGTTGACGAAGGGCAAAAGTACATTGAACACATCAATAGTAAAATAAGTAATGCATTTTTCAGACTAAAAACACTGTATAAAATAAGAAAATACATAACAGAAGATCTTCGTCTACTCCTAGCAGATTCTCTCGTACTTTCTCTGTTCAATTATTGCAGTCCCGTTTTTAGTCGTCGACTACACGCATACACACACAGGGCCATACAACGTGTACAAAATGCCTGTATCAGGTTCTGCTATAACGTACCTAAGAGATATCACATAACACCTTACCTTAATAAGAAAGGGATTTTAAATATGCAGGCAAGAATGGAGTTGCACTACGCTTGCTTAATTCAAAATGTAATTTGGAGTAAAAGACCTGAGTACCTTTTTGAAAAACTTGCTTGGGCAAGAGACGATAGTAGAAGTATTCGTGCATGCATGCTGAATCTTCTAGCGATTCCATCTCACGTAACCTCTCGCTACCGAGGTTGCTTCAAGTTCGCTGCGGCAAATATCTGGAACGACCTTCCACCGCCACTAAGACTTAAAGTGAGCGGAGCGTATTTTAAAAGCAAATACAAAAGTGCTCTGCTAAGGAGACAACGTACCGCTGAGAACTTGAAGCAACGCTACATGGTAGACGACAAATTAAAATATTATTTTTGAGATACAGACAGACAGACCCGTCATTCCACTCTGACCAACTAAACCGATCAACTCTATCGGATCCCACACAAACGTACACACACACACACACACACACACACACACACACACACACACACACACACACACACACACACACACACACACACACACACACACACACACACACACACACAAGCGCGCTCGCACTTGTTATAAATATGTCATAATATGTTTCATTTTATTTTTTGTTTTTGATTGTTGTATAAAATTTCTAATTGTTGTATGGAATTATGTCATACTATGTTTCCTCTCAGTTTTTATTTTTGATTGATGTATAGAATCTTATTTTTTTTTGTATTTTGATTATTCTAACCTCTTTTATAGGTGCAACTGAAAATCAGCGCTACTTGTTAGTATACTGGCAAGAAGCATTCGCTGAGTTGCAACCTTTTGCCATAACTTGTACCTGAATTATTTATTTCATAAGATGATCTTAATAGTTGTTCTGTACGTGGTTTTGTGGCAATAAACTATTTTTTATTTTTATTTTATTTTATTTTTTTATTTTTTACCGGGCTCTATCGATCAAAGTCATAGGACGTAGACCGGTATTGCTTTATGGTTACGAAACCAGTAATTACCTATCTATTGATTGATTTTCGTATTAATTTGCTAGTATGGTTCTGAATAGGATGGTCGCCTCTGCTATTATGTTAGATGTTGTATGTATATTCATGCTGAATGTCGGTGCTTGTAGATACAATATTGTTCAGCCTAAGAATTTTGTTTACCATGTATCTACGTCATTCGACTAGTACATATAACTCTAATTTGTAACAATTACCAGCTTCAGCATGCCCCGGTAGTAATTGTAACAAATTGGCGCTTTGTAAAGTTATAACTCAATTTATGTTGAAACAGTGTTTATCTGAACGGTTGATTCAGGCGCGGTGCCGCTGGGAAGATCATGCTCTTGAGATTAGCACCTACTTCTAAGAATTTAAAAGGAAAAATGAAATTAAAGCTTTATAAAGTAAACACTAATTAGAGACTTGCCGTTGACAGTAATTCATAAAACCGGCCAAGTGCGAGTTGGACTCGCCCATGAAGGGTTTCGTAGCAGCCAGTAACATAATATAAAAGTTCATATAGTTCGTTGTAACTTTGATTGATGTTTTAACACGTTCGCAGTGGTAGTGATTTTTCTAAACGAAAATTGCGGTTTATGACGTATTAAAAAAAAACTACCCGCTCTATCTCGTTCAAACCAATTTTCGTTGGTAGTTTTTATGGAAATGTACATCATATATTTTTTTTAGATTTATCATTCTCTTAGTTTAGAAGTTAGAGGGGGGGGGGGGACACACATTTTTCCACTTTGGAAGTGTCTCTTGCGCAAACTATTCACTTAAGGAAAAAATGATGTTAGAAACCTCAATAGTATTTTTACAGACCTATCTATAGATACCCCACACGTATATTTTTTTTTCTGCATCAAACCGATGCAGAAAAAAAATTTGAGTTTCAGTTCTGAGTATGGGGACCCCCAAAATTTACTGCTTTTTTTCTAGTTTTATATAAGAATCTAAATGCGGTTCACAGATTACATCTATTTACCAAGTTTCAATAGCATAAGCCTTATAGTTTCGGAGAAAAGTGTCTGTGACACACGGACGGACAGACAGACGGACAGACAGACAGACAGACATGACGAATCTATAAGGGTTCCGTTTTGGCCATTTGGCTACGAAACCCTAAAAAGTAGCTTTGTGCACTTATTCATGTAGGTACCTAAAGCAATTTTCACAAAAATTTTAATCCCTATTAATACATATTATACCTAAATTCAAAAGTACAGAACTGCAAAACCACTGACGCGATTTAAATAAAATTTAGTTTATGAGATAGTTTGAGTCTTCAGGCTAGACATAGGCTACTTTTTAACTGACTGCGCAAAAGGAGGGTAATGTTTGTACGCGAAAATCACATCTACGAGGAACACGGGGGAGAGAGAAATAATGTGAATACAGAAGTATACACCACAGACGGCTTAATGTTAATCATATAACTAGACTATAAATAAATGTTAGAGAGATTTTAAAAATTCTACACTACAAGTAGATATACCGTAAGTTTCCTCAGTATGCTAGCATAATTATGGTAGGTACTGAACGCGACATGTACAAAAAATTGTAATGTCTGTACTGAAATGCTACCAAGTTTTTGAGTAGGTAGATACTAGCCTGTATTCCGTGTCCTGGGACATCCTTCCGAAGGCTTACCCGGGGCTCCCAACCCTAGGCTGTTGGGCGTTACGTGAGGATTTTAGTCGGTAGAAGTCATAGCATCAATGAAGAATTTTCCCTCACGTTTAAAAAAAATGGCCTGTATTCCGTCGTCTGCATAGTACTTCGTAGTCAAACATTCGTTCTTCGATTCGATACGATTATTATTATTATGTCTCTCTTTCACACGGGTATCTTCTTTTTTTTTCTTACGAAGGCACCCGGACTTTTGGTAGGCTTACATGGGGACACAGGTCCAACATGCAGAGGCCCTTTGAGACTTTTAATCTAAAGGGAAATGGGACCCCCACTGCAAACAATCCACATCCGCCTTATGTAGAAGAACGATAAAAATATGCTAACTACGTAATGGGCTATTGTGATGGGTGTTAGATGGTCTGGTTAACTAAGGCTATGGATGAAGACGGCGTCTGCCATTTCAATATACCTATTATTAAATTAAAGCTTTGGCAGACGGTGACTCGCCAACTCACTAGATGGGCCCCCTATACAATCGCCATAGGCCCGTAGGCCTGTAAGGCGACAGAGGGCAACACCGGTGTGAGCGGCTAGGGGTGTCGAGCGGTGCGGCGCCGGTTTCGCCATCACGGGTCAGACCCGGAGCGGGTTTCCCCGTAGTTATGCCCTTGAAAATGACACTTCCACCCCCGAGCATAAAGCTCTGGCTTCCTCCTTCTGACCAGCCAATTAAGGCAAGCCAGAGTTGAGATTTGCTGCATTCCCGGGAGTAGCGTCTCCCGTTAGCCCATTAAATGCTAACTGGTCGAGGAGCGCAACAAAACCCTGAGGAATCGGGACCAATGTGTAGCCACGCACATTCAGCTCGCCACAAGCTGCCCTGCGGATGTGTGCTTTTCTAAAACCTTGTGAGATATTTTTTGTTGATCTCAAAAAGTGGATGACTCGAAAAGCAAATCTACTATGCCCTCATAGGGATGCGTTAATCCTATGAAAAGATAACGACTGTCCACGAGGGGTTTTATTATTATTATTATTACATGTTGATAGATTAGGCGGTCACGTATTCCTCATATAAATAAAACGTTACGATTTGCCAAGCCAAGAGCATAAAGTATTTTCGACTCTTTAATTTTTATTTGAGACGAAACGAGTGGTCTTTCTCGTTTATGATGTCTACCCACTCATCCATGATGTGGGTACAGGGTATCATAAAGAAACCAATATGGACCAAATCCACGACTCAACGATTTTTCCAGACATACTCGTACCTAACTACTACTGATATCGGTTTTAAATTCAAATTCGGAATCTGACCTACCTAGCCAACGTTGCACCGTTAAAGCGGATACCTAGCTAATATTTACCTAAATTACTACTCTTACTAATATCTTACTAATATTATAAATGCGAAAGTTTGTGAGTGTGTGTGTGTGTGGATGTTTGTTAGGTACTCTTTCACGCTCCAACGGCTGAACGGATTTGACTGAAATTTGGTACAGGGATAGATTTTGGTCTGGAATAACACATAGGTTACTTTTTATCCCGGGTATAAGTTCCCACGGGAAGCGGGAACGGGAACAAACTTTTTGTGGGTGAAGCTGCGGGCTTCAGCTGGTTTTAAATAAACAAAGGAGAAACCTAAAGAGCAAGTTCTATACAGCAGAACTAATAGGTACGGTAGGTACGCTACGCTAGTCCCTACTTCACAATAAAATAAATAGCACATGACTGCACTTACGGCGGGCACTTCATTACTTTTATTGAACTACGAGTATCTTGTGCAATGGGTAGCTATTTAAAGTGAGACCGTGCATAAAATAATACAGGTACTACTTATTTTGAGCTGTGGTCGCTTAAGTTTACTTACGGTTAGCAATCACCATCATACTTGATCAGACCTGTCAATTATTTTACAGCTTGGCACTGAAGATGACCTGTTGGCACCCTTTGCTATCTCCTCTATTTTTAGAGAACAGCAAACATCTGATCCACTGACTCACAATGTTCTACTATGAGTGATCTCAGCATCTCAAGTAGCTATAATAAATTATCTCATATTGACTCGTAGCGCGAACAGTACCCTATGGTACCGGTGAACAATTGTATTGCCGTAATTGCTGAATCGCTGTATTGCCGAGGCCAGGGCCAGAGCACTCATCGGTAAATTGGCATTCGCGGACACTAATAATGTTCAGCAATACGTGTCACGTGCCATACAGCGCATTGACTTTGTGAAGAGAAGCTCGTGCGTGGGAACATGCGATTAGACGACATAATATGATAATGTACCGATCTGGTATAAAAACGACATTTTATTGGTATTGTTCTCAGTCGCGTGTTCTGTAATTAGATGAGCTATATTGTGACTTATCTTTACAAACGATAGCATAATTACATCAAGAGAAAAACAAATCTAATGTCTATTTATAAGTGTGGAAATCCTCATGAAAGCTGACAGACTCCTACCGGCTAAAATCACTTGGTACTCTAGAAACTGCCTTCGGAGTCCCAGGCAGGCCATCGGAAGGATTTCTCATTTTCTTGTAAATTATAAAACAACAGCTACTTCTATGTCCACACAAGGTGAAATGTACTCAGACTGTTCACAGTCGGAGAGGTCAAAATCGCTGGACATTTGGTGGTGACTAGGGAATGCAATCCCGCAACGTAATTGTAATCCCGGTATTTGCGGGACTGAGAGGTCTCAGTCCCGCGGGATCCCGGTATTTGCGGGATCCGGCATATTTCTGAAAGTCATTGAGAAAATAATAGAATTCTGTATCATACATGCATCTACAACTGAAAAATAGTCACGCCTTAATCCCCGAAGGGGTAGGCAGAGGCATATTATATGCCCACATTTCACGTTTTAAGATTTCGTCCCACTTTGTTGTGACTAGGACTTGGCTTAATGATTGCCATTTTACCGCCAAAAGAGACAAACGGCTTAACGTGCCTTCCAAAGAAAGCACGGCAACGCTCAAATAAATGTCAACAAGTGGTCACCTATCTAAGGACTGGACACAGTAAATGTTACTTATTGCAGTGATCGTTTACATAACACTGAGTCCGCGGGGCCACAGCGAAAAATAAATTATTCAATTTATTGTGCAATTACTTATGTATTGAGATTATTAAAAATATATGCATGATTTTCATTAGGTATTTTATAAGTTATTACTTATAAAATACCTAATGAAAATTATTAGAAACCAATAAAATGTGTAGTTTTGGCATTACTTTAAAAGCGCGCATAAAACATAGCATGTAAAAATTCTTGTTTGCCAAACGACTCCTAACTTTACATGACAGATAGCCAGCAAGCAATGTACGAGCTAATTGAATACTTTTCTAACTGTTCATAGTACAAGAAAAGTCAAATCTCACTGGTTAAATCACTAAAACAAATAAGTACCTAATTAGGTTATATATTATATTACGTCACAATTACAAAAATCTTTCTTGATTTGCGCGCTTCCGCTTACAGAACAACACATGGCGTTTACTTTTGCGCAGTCCCGCTAATCCCGCGGGATCCAGCACGATTTACGCGCGGGACTAGTCCCGCAAAAATACTGCGGGATCCCGGTATTTCGGGATCCCGGTATCCCGGTATTGCATTCCCTAGTGGTGACCCTTTCCGAATTCTTACTGAGGCTTCGGAGGACAAAACAGGCCATTAAGCCACTAAGACAATTTTCCAGTATCATTTTGGAGTGGAACAAAGTTTGCTGGGACAACTAGTCGTACAAGGTATAGGTATACTTATACCTACCTGATAATAATATAATGTTCTGCACCAAATTTTCGATCGCGAGAACGAACATTGTTAACTGGAACTGTGATATTGATCGCGGAGTGTAATGATTGCCAATGGCACAAGCCCATAAGATGATAAAATCGCGAAAGCAAAATAAAATCTGGTGTTGCAACCATAGGCTACACCGTAGGCTACGAAGACCGCTTTGCAACTGGTGGGTCGTATTATTAACTGCCACCTTTATTATGTAAAAACGTAAATAAAATAACCGTCGTTTATAAGGAGAGATACCAAGAAACAGTTGGTAACCTGAACCAAATGGGAAATAAATAAATAAATATTCACGGACATTTCACACAACGCTATCTGATCCCAAAGTAAGCTAGGAATAGGGAATGCAATACCGGGATACCGGGATCCCGAAATACCGGGATCCCGCAGTATTTTTGCGGGACCAGTCCCGCACGTAAATCGTGCGAGATCCCGCGGGATTAGCGGGATTGCGCAACGGTAAACGCCATGTGTTGTTCTGTAAGCGGAAGCGCGCAAATCAAAAAAGATTTTTGTAATTGTGACGTAATATATAACATAACGTACTTCTTTGTTTTAGTGATTTAATCAGGGAGATTTGACTTTTCTTGTACTATGAACAGATTGGAAAGTATTCAATTATATCTCGTACATTGCTTGCTGGCTATCTAACATGTAAAGTTAGGATTCGTTTGGCAAACAAGAATTTTGACACGCTATGTTTTATGCGCACTTTTGAAGTAATGCCAAACTACACATTTTATCGGTATTTTATTTTCATTAGGTATTTTATTACTTATATGCATATATTTTTAATAATCTCAATACATAAGTAATTACAAAATAAATTGACTAATTTATTTTTGCTGTGGGCCCGTGGACTTAGTGGTATGTAAACGATCACTGCAGTAAGTAACATTTACTATGGCCGGTCCTTAGATGGGTGACCACTTGTTGACATTTATTTGAGCGTTGCCGTGCTTTCTTTGGAAGGCACGTTAAGCCGTTGGTCTCTTTTGGCGGTAAAATGGCAGTCATTAAGCCAAGTTGACGGCCCGGCTTGAAAAATTGTAACAGCAAGTAGTCACAATAAAGTGAGACGAAATCTTAAAACATGAAATGTGGGCAGTTTAGTTTCGGATTAACGTTCCAGGCTCGCATATAATATGCCTTTGCCTACCCCTTCGGGGATTAAGGCGTGACTATTTTTCAGTTCTAGATGCATGTATGATACAGAATTCTATTATTTTCTCAATGACTTTCAGAAATATGCGGGATCCCGCAAATACCGGGATCCCGCGGGACTGAGACCTCTCAGTCCCGCAAATACCGGGATTACGATTACGTTGCGGGATTGCATTCCCTAGCTAGGAATAACCTGCTTGTGTTATGGGTTGATCAGACCACGGATATTAATACTTATATAATTTAATACTTATTTAAAAGTATTAAATACATGCATAATTATACATAGAAACACCCAGACCAAACTCTTGAGACAAACCTTTATGGGTCACACAAATATTTGTCTCCGGTGGGAATCGAACCTACGACCTCCAGCGCTGCAGGCGGTATCGCTACCTACTGCGCAACAGAGGCAGTCAAGTAAAATAGTCAGAAAGTCTGAGTAGTAGTAGTCTATGACTTAGAGACTCTCACCCCCGCCCGTGTCGGTGATGGCACGATCGAACAAGGGGTGCTGAAGACTGTGCCATGTAAAGGGAGAAGAAAAAAAAGCGAACTCTGACTCCAGGCTTTGGTCGCAACCAGGCCTAAGCTCGGATGATGATGATAAAGTCAATAAAGCAAATAATATTTTTAGATTAATTATAATTAATTAAGTAAAACTAATAATTTCTATCTTCAAAGTGAGGTAGAGCTTGTTATCTTTTCAAGTCCCTTCTCAAATGAATCGCCCAATAATTATCTCGCAAAGAGAATATCTGTTTACAAAGTAACTTTACACTGTAATTAAAATTTATTTCCGAAACGTGAACAAACGCTAAGATTTAAGCGATACTTTAGATTCTCCTGAAGATATAAAAATATATTTTACATTTTAGGAAGAGAGAAAATTTCAATAACTTGCCGGAAGCCTTTCTAACCCCGTAATAGCATTAAGGATAGACCTCAATGTAATACACCCGTAAAGTTTTATTAACCAGGATTTTGCAGAGAGTGGGATCAAACTGTTATTACTATAGTAAAAGGAAATTGTACCGATTTTTTCGTAACACACATCTTGGAGTTTGATTTAGCGATTGCGAACGTGTCAGAATAGCAATCGATGTATTTAATCGAACACGATTTCTACAAATACGTATCCGCAAATCTATACGGATTTTCTAATACAGCACTCAAAACAGTTCTACACACATCTAAAGCCTATATTTCAATTTTAAAAACGCAATATAATAATTATTAAAAATACTACACAACTTACTTGTAATCACTTTAGTTGAAACACAAACACAACACATGCATGTTAACGGTAAACCATAGGAGCGGGTTGTATGTGCCGCGAACTTGTGGTATGTGGCGGCGCGACCGCTTTGTGGCCGACTGGTGTTGCCCAACACGGATGGAATGATGGATTTAGTCACGTCACGATATTAGAACTACACAGTCAGTTCATTGGACTATATTTATCAATTCTTCAAAGTCATTCAGGTATTAGAAGATTCAGAGATTTTATTTCGAGTTTGCTTGTGGTTATGCTATCCTACTTTCGATCGGGAATCAAACCCAATTACTCTAGCTAGATCTACATAAAAGCTCATAGTACCTACACATTTTATGCTTCGCTAAGTCCGTCCACGTGTTACTTCTCAGTTCTACTCTGTCAGTTCGTTCTGTCAAAAAAATAGTATTAAACTGCCTCGGTAGTAATCAGGTACTAGGAAAAATAGGAAATATAATTCCATCAAACCCAAAAGCGATAAATAATATAATCCTATCAAAAATTAAAAAGAAGTCAATAATTCCTCCAATAAAGTTAAAGTCCCTTACAAGAATAGAGCCTTTTTCGAAAACATCTAACAAGTATTTCGTAAAATAAAATGATCGCATCAATTCAACAGTTCATAACAGTTCAATATTGAAGTAGGGTATCAATGGGTTTTAGTAGTAAATTATTTATACATACATACATGTTTTCACAAATATTTATCTAATAAACTGTTCTAAAATCCATTCGCTAGATGGGCGGTAGTATGTACATGCAAGTCTGATTAATTACTACTTAGCATCAATATGAAGAACATTGCCTCAACTAAGAATTTGAGTTTCCATAACGTTTACCAGTGTTGAATCATTGAACACATTTTTAGTAATTTAAATATTTTGGCCAACCACCAGATTTGCAGAACAGTAGGTAGGTACAATGACAAATAAGGCTAGAAGAAACAGATGTTGTGTGCAGTCAGTATAATCTATATATATAAAAATCAATGCCACTTTTCGTTGTAATTTTATAACTCAAGAACGGGCTTACCTATCCAGACCAAATGTTTAGGCTTTGTTCGGACTATTTGGTAGATGGTTTATGTGAAGTTTGCACAAAATCGGTCCAGCGGTTCTTCATTTATCACGCAAACCAAGTTGCGCGGGTCAGCTAGTTCAGTATAATAATGAATCAGACAAAAACTAATTTATTTTCAAAAGTGTGAGACATAAGTTATAGATAGATGGGCGGGAACTAAATACACCATTTGGTGACGATGACGAACGTCTCTATTGAAGAAAAGAGGTAAAATTAAAACGTTCACTGCAGAAGCCTAATCTTAAAAAAAAAAAATTAACAAAAAAAGAAACCGACTTCAAACAAAACTAAAAACTGAAAAATAAAATTTACTTAGCACAAAGTTAGTATATTCTGATTTATCAGATATCATTAAATATAATACAGAAATCGGTGCCGAGTACTGCCCAGTAAAACTATGTAGGCTTAGGTTGGCATTATTAAGCTCTCTCATAGTAAATTGGCACCGACTTCAGTATTATATTTAACTAGCTGACCCGCGCAACTTCGTTTGCGTCACATGAGAGTGAGGTATGGTATTAATATTTCAAGTATTATAATGTTTCCCGTTGCATTTACCCCCCTCGCGCTTATTCTCGTCGCGTCGCGTCGCTTGTATTCGTTACAGCTAAACCGCTTATCTTCGTTTGCGTCACATGAGAGTGAGAAGGAAAAAGGTGTTAAAGTGATATGTTTCCCGTCGCTTTTACTTCTACCCATCCGTTTTTCGGTATGGAACTCATAGTGTGCGAGTCCGACTCGCACTTGGCCGGTTTTTATGGTTCAGTTGACTGGCTGCCACTGCAGACCAAGTTTACTCCCGTCACGTCGCTCATACTTTAGAACTTAATAAGAGGGTTATTGTAAGTGAACCTTAAAAGATAGGCATATGCCGTCAAGGACTTTTTTGTTTAACTTTTTAAGAGAAACAATTTTGTAGTATACAATTTTGACGTAACTTTAACTATTTATGCAGCGTCAGCAATGGAAACTCTCAAAAGAAAGAAAAAATCCCCGTTCTCATAACATTATTAATGGCTGCTCCGCTCCTATTCGTCTTAGCGTGATGTTATATCGCCATTAGCCAGCCTCAATAAATGGACTATTAAACTCTAAAATAATTTTTGAAATGCAACCAATAGTTTCTGAGATTCTAGCACAAACAAACTCTTCAGTTTCATTATTTCGTGAGCGAACCTTAAAAGATAGACAAATTAGGTTATTGTGAGCGAACCTTATAAGATAGACATATGCTGTCGCGGACTTTTTTTTAGAACTTTTTAAGAGAAACAATTTTGTAATACTCAATTTTTACAATTTTGTAATACTTTATTTTTAGGGGAGGATGTAGTGTGCCTTCACGAAGAGCGTTACCTGTGCTCGGGCCCTCCCCGTAAGTAGCGGCGAAAGCGAAAACGCGAAACCAATCACTACCGAGAAATGAGTCCCGACAGGGCTAGGGCGTCCCCCCGAGGCGACGCATACCGGTGTGCCCCCGTCGGTATGACTGCATGCGCACGCGGCGAAGGGGGCCGCCACCCTTCACGCAGCGCCAACTCTGGCGGGATGCGAGGAGCCGAGTGCCGGATAGGCACGTGGAATGTGCGTGGTGGTATGGAAGGTAAGATGAATGAATTGATAGATGTAATGAAAGAGCGATGCCTGGATGTATTGTGTGTCACAGAGACGAAGCGGAAGGGGAGCGGCATTGACGATCTTCCTGGCGGCATAATTGCTTTGTGGTCCGGAGTGGACCAAGAGGATCATGCCAGTAAGGGAGTGGGTGTCTTGCTCTCCTCCCGTTTCGCTTCTGGAGTGAAAGATTATGGATTGGCAGGCCCAAGACTCCTGTGGGTACGTATAAAACTGGGGATCACGAGAGTTTTTTTGGTCGCAGCCTATGCTCCCGTCAGCTCGGCTAATCCCCAAGTGCTCGCGGAGTTCTGGGATTCCGTTAGGGACGTCCTCGATTTGGCTGAGGGGAATGAAAAGTTGATCATGTGTGGTGATTTGAATGGATGGGTGGGGACCAAGCGAGATGGCTTCGATGCTGTCCTTGGTCCGTATGGAGATAAGAGAGCGAATGATGCTGGTAAGTCAATCTTAGACGTATGCTTGGAACGAGACCTCCTTGTGGCGAACAGTTTATTCCGTCACAAAGATATCCACACGTATACTTGGAGACGGAAGGAAGAAAAAAGTGTAATTGATTTGATTTTGATAGACAGTCGTCTCCGAGAGGCTATAAGGGATACAAGGGCCTACAGAGGCCCCACTCTTGAAACTGACCACTACCTGGTGGTAAGCCGGTTTGTTGGTCTTTTCAAGAAGTGGAGGCACTGGCGAGTGCGTGTCCCCTTCGGAGACTATGAAAGGATAAAGAGTGAAAAACTGGAAGATGAAAGCGTAAGGAGTATGTATGTAGGCTTAGTCAGTGAAAGGCTTGCAAACGCGAGCCTTTCCGACTTAGATGTGGATGAATGCTGGAATATTATGAAAGAAAGTATAGTGGATAGTGCAAAAGAAGCATGTGGGAGTGCAAAGAGACATGAACATTCGAAAGGTGATGCCTGGTGGGATGCAGAGGTACAATCCTGCGTAGCAAGAAAGAAGAAAGCGTGGTTGGATTATGTCTCATCTTTGCAACTGAATGACAGTATGAAAGACACGAAGAAAGAAATTTACCGCCTCTGCAAGAATGAAGCCAAAGCTTTAGTGAAAGAGAAGCGTGAAAGAATAAATTTGATTGCGGAAGAGAAGCTGACGAGGAACTTCGAGACAAATACCAAACTCTTTTGGAGGGAGGTCAAGAAGTCTCGGAGCTGTTCGTCAGTTTCCAGAATGGATAAGATAAAGAGTAAAGCTGGGGACATTCTTGCGGACCCATTAGAGGTGTTAGAGCGGTGGAATGAGTACTTTGGAGAAATGTATGAATATCTCCCGGATGCGGGCACTGCGAGGGAGTCGATGACTGATCTTGCGGTGCAAGCATCAAGCGGAGATATTACTTTGGAAGAGATTGAATGGTCGATACGAAGCTTGAAAAATGGAAAGTCTGCGGGAATTGATAGGATATCTGCTGAAATGATCAAATTAGGTGGTCCTTGCGTCCGAGACGCCTTCTGGTCATTAAGCAATCTATACTGGAAGACTGGAAGGGTCCCAATGGACTGGAGGCGTGCTATCATCGTGCCCTTGTATAAAGGCAAGGGCTCACGTATGGAGTGCGCCAACTATAGGGCCATCAGTTTGATCAGTATAGCAGCTAAAGTGTATGGCAAAATTATTGAAAGGAGAATGAGGGTGGAATCTGACGGATTACTGTGGGAGGCGCAGGGTGGTTTCCGAAATGGAAGGGGATGTATGGACCAAGTTTTCTCTCTCCGCAACATCGTAGAGAAGCAGCTGGCTGTAGGCCGGAAGGTTTTCTGCGGTTTTGTGGACATGGAGAAAGCATTTGACAGAGTTGTACGGAAGGATCTCTGGGATATATTGCCAGGATACGGGATTGATGGTGCGCTGCTTCGTGCTGTGCAGTCTACATATGTGGGATGTACGGCATGTGTGCGGGTGGGCGGCAGCCTGTCTCCCTGGTTTGACGTCAACATTGGCGTCAGACAGGGCTGCGTGCTGTCGGCTCTGCTGTTTGTCCTGTACCTGGACGATTGTCTTAAGAGAGTAAGATCGATGAATGTTGGATTGCGAATGGGTGACTTACTTGTGAACTGTTTGCTGTATGCAGATGATGCCGTGCTCATAGCCGAATCGCCATCAGAACTACAGTCACTAGTCACAACGATGAAAGATGATTGTCTAATGAGAGGCTTACAATTGAACGCGACTAAAACGAAAGTGATGGTATTCGAAAGAGAAGAGGACAGAACGAATGCCAGGATAACTGTAAATGATGTAGTGCTGGAACAGGTGGATGAGTTTGTATATCTTGGATGTGCATTTAGCAGGGATGGACGGTACACCGCTGATGTAGAAAAGAGGGTAACTGCGGGCAATAGTGTGAATGGAGCGTTAGGCAAACTTTTAGGTACCAAGGGCTTAAGTCAAAAGGCCCAGCTCGCAGTACACAATGCGGTGCTGATACCTACGCTAACGTATGGAAGCGAGAGTTGGGTATGGCAGGAAACGCATGAAAGTAGAATAAACGCGGTCGAGATGCGCGCGCTACGCAAAATCTGCGGAGTAACGCTCGCAGATCGCGTTCGGAATGAAGATGTAAGAAAGAGAGTTGGTCTGAAAGAGAGTGTCGGTGTTAAAGTAAGGAAGGGCATGCTACGATGGTTCGGGCATGTGGAACGAATGGGAGATGAAAGAATGACAAAACAGATATACAACGCGAAAGTGGATGGACGTAGGAGTCGGGGAAGGCCACGACACACCTACCACGACCAAATTAATCGTGTGTTAGTTGAAGGTGATGTCAAGAGCCGTAGGAACCGACGTGCATGCATGAAAAGAAAAATGAAAGTTGAAGAAGCAAGTGAGGTGTGTATGGACCGTGCCGTGTGGCGCTCGGTTCTTTCTGCCTACCCCGCAAGGGATTTGGCGTGAAGATAGTTAGTTTAATTTTTACCTAACTATAACCATTTACGCAGCGTACGCCTCGGAAGCTTTCAGACGGTAAAAAATATTCCCCGTTTTCAAAACATTCTTGATTGCTGCTCCGCTCCTATTCGTCTTAGTGTGATGTTATATAGCCTATAGCCATCCTCGATAAATGGACTATCAAACAGTAAAAGAATTTTTGAAATCCAACCAGTAGTTCCTGAGATCCTAGCGTTCAAACAAACAAACAAACAAACAAACAAACAAACAAACTCTTCAGCTTTATAATATTAGTATGGATGATATCTGATAAATCAGAATATACTAACTTTG
Organism: Miltochrista miniata; assembly: GCA_933228765.1. Lineage (NCBI taxonomy): Eukaryota > Metazoa > Arthropoda > Insecta > Lepidoptera > Erebidae > Miltochrista > Miltochrista miniata. The sequence goes on from OW121747.1 coordinate 26,362,567, forward strand.
TGCTAAGTAAATTTTATTTTTCAGTTTTTAGTTTTGTTTGAAGTCGGTTTCTTTTTTTGTTAATTTTTTTTTCTCATTTTTTTTAGTGACTTGTAGACTGAAAATCTATCTACCTAGGTGTAAAGTTCTCGACAGTACAAATTAATCAAGCCCAAACACAAGGTAACTGCTGTTTATCGTTAGGGAATTCTCTCTACTGTCTGTCGTCTCCATCATCAGATCGACTACAGACCTTCATTCAGTTGTACTACTTTAAAGCCCTTAACGAAAAAATTTACAAACGCCCTAGATGCCCCTACAATTTTTAAAAGTTACCTTCGATTTCTCCAGGATGCCATTATCAGATCCTGACTTCCTTAAAATGGGACCACCCTGGGAGTAACTTTTTCCGAACGTAAAAAAAAATTTTCAAATCGGTCCATAAACGACGGAGTTCTGCGCGAACAAACATAAAAAAAAATAAAAAAAAACATATATACGGTCGAATTGAGTAACCTCCTCCTTTTTTGAAGTCGGTTAAAAAGTAAATGTGAATTCGACCTATCGTTACTTTTGGTGCTCAAACCATTCACTTTAAGGAGTCATAGAAGTTCAAGTTCAAGTTTGTTCAACAGCAATGGTAAGTAAGTATCATAATTATCTAGTGAACTTAAAAGTACAAGATTACTTATCTGTAAATCAAAGGTAGACTATGTTTGTATGATGTGTCCCAGTGGTAGGCCAATATGGACCTTGATAAGTAGGGGACCAATAAGGTACCAGACAGAACGAGCAACGTGGGAGTTTATTATATTATTTACTAGCTGATGACCGCAGCTTCGCTCTCGTAAAATTTGTTCCCGTTCCCTCTTCCCGTGGGATCTGTTTCCCGGAATAAAATAAAACCAATGTGTTATTCCAGAATATAATCTATCCCTGTACGAAAGTTCAGCCAGATCCATTTAGCCGTTAGAGCGTAAAAGAGTAACAAACATCCACCCATCCACATTCACAAATTTTTTTGCCGCGTTTATAATATTAGTTATTTATCTATCTATTACATATTAAATCAAGTTTTGGGTCTCTCTCTTGTAAATTTTATTCCATAGTCGATTATACAGTTCAGGCAAAGTAATATATCTACTGCAGGGACCTTTTATTTATAGTACTTCTTATCTTATACCTATATAAAATTCTCGTGCACCATTCACAATGTTAGTTACGATTCTCCTCCTTCGAAACTACTTGACCGTTTTTCAATAAAATTTTATATGCATATTCAGCAGGTCTGAGAATCAGCAACTATCTATTTTAAAACCCCTAAGTGGTGGGACCAACCATTCCACTCGGGCGGAGCCGCAGGCATCCGCTATTCGTTTATAAAGATCGGTAAATCAGTCCATATCAAAACTTAATCCAACGCAATTACTATTCAGCAGGTATATTTGTGAGGACTAAGGTTCCTCAATTTTAGGAGCATGGTACTAAAAACAAAAAGTGTAGTCTTTTCAGTTCTTGAGATTTTGATTAGCACTAACGTAGTAGATACCTATAGCCTGTTACAGTTTTAATAAATACACACTAGTAGCCCATAATAGTATTATTTACAAAGTAAAGTAAAGTAGATATTACAAGACTTTGTTTATGCAGTTGGTTAAAAATAATGATAAGTATTAACTGTTCCACAGGCAATATGAAAATAAATGTGGCAATAATCGTACACAAATGTCATGCTTTGTTATTTCCAATCAGTATTCAAACTCTTATTTGAGTTCGGCAAATTAAAAGTAATGTTTTTCCACACATTTCAATATTTATCGTTGAACGTGCATGCGCGTGTACTCGTAGTATACACGTTCATATTTTAACCTCGACTTAGTTTTAGATTCTTTAAAAATGTTATGATGATTTCTTTAAGAATTCTCCTATTTGTAGTAGGATTCCGTGCCCAGAGAGTGAAAACGGGAGCCTATGACTGAGGTTTCGCTGTATGACTGTATGTCCATCATGAACTCATGAAGCTGTATCTCAGGAACCATGACAGCTGAAATTTTCACAGATGATGTATTTCTGTTGCCACCATAACGACAGTTAAAAATAAAATCACGGCAGTGCACAAAAATATTAATAGAGATATCACTGCGGCCGCTGCAAATCTTTCCTTAAAAGCACCATTCGAAGAGCCAGCAAGAGCGCCTTCAAGAGAGCGGATGCCTAGCGCGTCACACGGCTGTGTCGGGAGTTAGCTTCGCATCCTACGGGTAGCCGTGGTTACCGGAAGCTGGCCAAAGCTGTGCAGGCTAACTTCTGCCAACCCTCGCTGCCGCCGCTGCGTTACCCGGATGGATCACTGGCTCACCTCACAAGGCCCAAGAGAAAGCTGACTTACTAGTTAACCTCTTTGCGGCCAATTCTCGGGTCGACGACTGTGGCATGCAGCCCCTCACCATCGTCGATTGTGGCTACACAATGTTCGATATAGTATTCCGGATGTGCGGGCGGTGCCACGATCACTCGATACGCGGAAGATCGGTGGCCTTGATGGCATTTCGGCGGTGGTGCTCAAAAAATGTGTGGTCGAATTACCACCAGCGTTAATGTGCCTGTATATCGCCTCTCTTACTCTCTCTACCTCTCCATTTTAGGGGAAGTGCCGGAGGCTTGGAAGGTGGCGAACGTACAGCCGATCCTCAAGAAAGGGTATCGGTTGGATCCTGCCAACTATCGCCCCATAGCCGTCACCTCAATTATCTGTAAAATATTTGAGCTGATCATCAACAAAAAGCTCGTGCTTTACTTCGGGATCACTCGCTACTCAATGATCGACAATATGGATTTAGGACAAAATGGTCTACGGGTGACCTCCTGGTGTACGTGACGCATGTTTGGGGTGAGGCTATGGAGAAGCAGGGCGAGTCGTTGGCCATAAACCTCGATATCGCGAAAGCCTCCGATAGAGTATGGCATGCGTCTCTTATTTCCAAGCTTCCGGCATATGGATTACCGCCCTAACTGTACAATGTGCAGCTGGAAGGCCAGCTACTTGCACGGACGACTGCCAGGCTTGCAGAATAATGCCGGGGTACCACAGGAATCTGTATTGTCCCCAACCCTCTTTTTTTGCATATCAGTGATATGCTGTCCCTCAAGAGGATACATTGCTATGCAGACGATAGCACTCTGTTAAAAAATCTTCTTTCCTACTCTTACCCTCGCTTCAGAATACGACGATTTCACTTGGGGACAATTTGGACATTCTTGGCATAGACGTCCGGCGCGCTCAATCACAAAAATTATATTAGGAGCTGCAATTGTGCTAGCCTCGAAAAAAAATAGGAGTCCTAAACAAGGTGAAGCGGTTCTTTACGCCGCCACTCCAAAAATGTCTTCTGTACAAGACGCAGATTCGTACTTGCATCGAATACTGCTTTCACCTTTGGGACGACTCCACGAGGTACTTGTTTGACGCGCTGGACTCTATGCAGTGGCGTACTTTTCGCATCATCAACTGCCAGGAGGTGACGTACCTAAAGCCTGGAGTGGAGCGCAGCAAAATCTATTGCGTCTTTGGTTGCATTCTACCGTATCTATGACGGTGAGTGTTCTTAAGAACTCTTCAACCTAATCCCGCCCTCTCCTTTCTGATCACGTACAACAAGTGCTGGACTCTCAGACAGTGAAGAGAATTTTCGCTAGAACGAAACGATTCAAAAGATCGTTTCTCTGTCGAATCATAAAAGCTGGAACGACCTGCCAGCGCACGTGTTTCCCTCCTCTTACAATCCTGGGTTCTTTAAGCGGAGCGTGAAGAGGCACATCATAGGGCCGCCTACTTGAGGACTACTGTCTACAGTCTTACAGACTGTGACAGTGGCCCCCAATCGCCAGATGTCGTTGCTTTCCAGGCGGTGGCATCATTTTGGCGAGTTAAATATAAAAAAAGATACTACAATAAGCAACAAAAATTAAATAAAGGGAGGATGGGAGCCCCCCATACAAGATACATGATTTTTTTACAGTTTTTTGGCACAGAACTAGGTGTGCTAGTCCGACTCGCACTTGGCCGGTTTTTGAGTTACGTAATCTGCATATTAGAAGGTACATGTTATGTATTTAAATGTTGAACACCTGCAACCTATTTATTTACTTTAGAGCGAAATCTGTAGTTTGTTTTCGATATAGGTACATACATTAAATACATAATTTATACTATACGTAGACCATACCTAAGAATATGACGTTTAGCAGTAAATTTAGGTGTCTGACTTCGATAACCTAAGAAATAATCTTGTTTAAAATATTAGTTTACGTCATCGCATGTACCTATTGTTTTCTGAGGTCAAGCTCAAGACTCGCCTTTTGACTCAAGTTGCCTATCTCATATCCAATAGTTAGTACGAGTATATATAGTCGAGCAATAAATAACTTGCCAGAAGGATATTCCGCTGAATGACCTACGATCAAGAATTTCTATGACTAAGCTTCAGATATAATGGCTCGTAATTGTCCTAATGTAAAGTTGTTAATGGAATTCGTTTGGAACTTCTAAGTACCTACCTATCTGAGATTAAACTGAGCCATGCTTAGATAAAGACCTTTGTTTTCTCTTGATTATTCGCTCCATAAACACTTACAAATTTTGGTATTTTCATTATTATAAATCAACCTCGGGTCTAGAGTCTAGACGACCATGGAGCAACTTAGTTGAAAACTCATTTCGTTCATAAAGAGGTACTTGTAAAGGTATTGATAAAAATTTCTGTGCTACATATATATATATACCTAGTTTAATAGGTATTATTTAAATACTAATTTCATGCGAATTTGCTCTAATTTATTTCTTCAATAAACCGTAGGCGTAGGTCAAATCAATCTCTGCATTTATTGATTCATCGTTCGTTCACGATATATTGAAAACCGGTTAGACATGATACCTATGTATTAAATATCCAACACATGCGACCGTCTCATTTGTTTGCTTCGTGAAAATGGCAAATCTGAATATTACTACAAGAACTACAAATTTTCATTACCTCACATTTTGCTCACATTTAACTGAACCTTTTGCAACTGCGCAGGAATATTACAAGTCAATATTTGCTCGTAGTTGCCATCAGGTGACGCTAAAGCATTTTCATGTATTATCTAAATAAATAGAGCAATAGAATTGCGGTGAGGTTAATATGCCCTTTTCTCTACTTGTCACGTGCTACATAAGTTTTCTTTGCAATCGTGGTTCGGTAAACGTGTATACAAGACACGTTACATATTTAATGTTGGCGCTATTGTCAACGTGGGTACCTACATATTTTATCGTTGTATTATTTAGGTTTAGTGCTACAGGCGCCAGCCAATTCCGACCGACAGTTTGTAGGGTTCCGTACTCAAAGAGTATAATCGAGATCTTATTAATGAGACTTCGCTGTCCGTCTGTATGTCTACCTGTCTGTCTGTCTGTCCGTCACGAGGCTGTATTTCAGGAACCATGATAGCTAGAGCGCTGAAATTTTAACACAGGATGTATTTCTGTTGCCGGTATATATTCAGAAAAGGGGATTAAGGGGGGCTACCATAAAACAAACGTTTTTTTTTGTTGTCTTATTGGTACGGAACTCTCTGTGCGCAAATCCGATTCGCACTCGGCGTGTTTTTTATTATCTATATATATAAAAAACAAGAACTGACTGACTGACGATCAACGCACAGCCTAAACCGCTGGGTCTAAAAGCATGAAATTTTGCACAAATGCTTCTTATGTGACGTAGGCGAGCAATAAGAAGGGATTTTTGAAATTCAACTCCTAAGGGGGTAAACAAGGGTTGCAAAGTTTGTATGGGACTACGTGATTCCTTGGTCCGATCTTCTTCAAATTTGGCATAAAACATCTTTAACCGAATTGATGGGAGACGTGTGTTTTATTTAATTGAAATTCATTTTATAACATGGTTAAAATGGGGTACAAAAATATTTTGGGGGGATTTGCCTCATGATTCATATTAATACTCCTTAGTCGGTACTGTTTAATTTTTTTTTGACACAATACATGTTTGACAGCTCAATACGATTTTGTTAAAAATGGTCTCAATTTACGATAAATGTCAAAAAAAAAAATATTAAAACTGCTCAATTTATTGATTTTTGCCCTTCAATATGCGGAATTGCCTTCATATTTTGTATGTCAAAAATACTTTTGTGAGAAGGAAAACTTGTACATGGCTGGCTAGGAATAATGAAAGAACAAGTTCTAGGTAAGGTGTACACGGTTCATCCGAATAACACAGAGTATTTATTACCATCTTCGCTTACTTACTTTCATAATTTATATAGGGATAATACGATCAGAGGCGTTATAGATGAACATTACAAGATAAAATCTACAGTATAGCGTGGTCACAATAGGAGAAACTGTATTATTAAGTACGGGTTGCCTCAGCGTCAAAAGTCTGAAGACCTACACAATCCAGAAATACTAGAAAGAAAGAAGTTAAGATAATCAACTCCTTATTAAAAGCAGAGAATGTTTTCTAAACCAATTAACAAAGACATAGGGGCTGGCCACAGAAGACGACAGACGATGGCAGATGGAGCAAACGAGTTTCAAAGCGGGCATCGCGACTTGGTCCACCCGCCAGATGGGTGGAGGACCTAGAAGGGGTCGCAGGCTGGATGCGAAAGGCGCAAAGCGTAAATTAGGAGGCCTACGTCCAGGAGCGTACACATGCTGATTTGATTGATATAAAACAAAAAACTGACTTAAATTCTGATTGAGATCTACGATTAGAACCTTGAAATTAGATTAAAGGCATTAGCATAGGCGCGCGCAAAGAAACGATTTTAGGTTTCGTACCCTTAAACGGGGTCCCGTTTATTCATGAGACTTCGCTGTCCGTCTGTCTGTCTGTCTGTCGGTCATGAGGCTGTATCTCAGGAATCGTGATAGCCTAGAGAGCTGAAATTTTCAGATGATTTATTTCTGTAGCCACTATGACAACAAATACTAAAGTCAGAAAGGGGGGGGGGGGGGGATTAAGGTGGGCTCCCATCCAACAAACGTGATGCTTTGCTGTTTTTTTGGTACGGAACCCTCTGTGCGCAAGTCCGCTTTGCACTTGGCCGGTTTTTATTATACCATACAAAGATGGCAGAGAAGCTTATATTTCGGTCCACCTGATAGTTGTTTACTGTAGCGGACTAATTCACATAATGAACGTTTGCAACACCAGTGGCGCTGCTGCATTTCAACCCAATTATTTTCCTTGGCACTACCGCTTGGCACCCAGTAGAGTCACGGGAAAGTAAAATATTCCGTAACCCTACTGATAGTGCTTCGAATTGGGTTCGTTTACAATAACCATTTTAATGAAAACCCAATTAGTGGCAAAATAATACAACGGGAGTATGTACACGCGACAGAAAACCACGCGAAAAGAATAGAAGCGACGGGGAACCTTTCTTTTTCTCTCTCTTACGCAAACGAAGTTGCGCGGGTCAGCTAGTTCTAAATAAGACTTCGGCTGTATTCTTGTTTCATGAAAGTTTCATATTACTGTAAGAACTAGTTTTTTAAACTAGATGACATGTGTCCTTTGAAGTCACAGACTAAATATAGCTTTATGTGGCAATTGTGATTTATTAAATAGTCACGAGTTCACAACTAACGCGGAAGTAGGCAGGTACTACGCCTTCTTACAGCTCGTTAGGCCTGACACACGCTTTATCGCACACATGCGTTTTACATTACATGATGTCTTTTTGTTATAACTATACTTATCTACATATAATGACGCATTTTTTTATGCTACTTAGGTGGCAGACAAGCTTACGGCCCACCGGAAGGTTGGTAACCGTAGCCTATAGACGTTTGCAACACCAGAGGTGCTACACACGCGCTGCCGACCCGGGTGCAGGTTGTGACGACCCACAGTTGAAATTTTTCAAGCCGCCCGTAAGGCCTTCAACTTGGCTTAACGACTGTCATTTTACTGACAACCGGGAACAACGGCTTATCGTGCCTTCCGAAGCACGGAAACGCTCGTAAATAAATGTCACAAAGTGGTCCACGTGGTGGTCACCCATCCATATCCGGCCATAGTAAATGTTGCTTACTGCAGTGATCGTTTACAGAACACTGAGTCCCCGCGGACTCAGTGTGGCCACGAGCGCTTCAAAATCTCGCTTCGCTTCAAATTTATCTCCGAATGGGTAAAAATTTCAGATTTCTAGCTATCACGATTCCTGAGATACATCTTCGTGACGTACAGACACACAGACAGACGGACGGACGGCGGAGACTTATGGATAGGGCCCTGTTTTAACCCATTGAGTACGTAACCCTAAAAATAAATTAATAAGACTTACCTGTAGCTGTAATCAACTGTAATAAATAATGAAGGTCTATACCTTCATTATTTCCCCGTACCCCAGCATACCCTTCCAAGGAGTTACCAGGATAGCCCGGCGGCAGCAAGGCACGGATAAGTAGAAACTGTGTGGTTTAAGTCGATTCGAATTCGGCTTGGCATTCATGGATATTTTCACCTGCAAAAAGTCAAATACGCTCTCGATTGAGTGTAAAATCGTAATAAAAAATCAAAATTAATAATTTTGGAAATACCCACGACGGTTAAAAAGTAATTGAAAAAAGGATAAAAGAATTTTAAAACGCCCTCCCCCCCCCACTTTAAAATTTAAAAACCGCCGACATGAAAAATACCTCTAAAATGTTATAATAGCGTTGTTGTTTCGGGGACCTGTGATCGTTCCGATAACATGTGGGAGTGCTTTACCAGTTAGAGGTCTCCCGACAACAACGCTATTATAACTTTTTCGAGGTATTTTTCCTGTCGGGGGTTTTTCAATTTAGAAATATTGGTGGTTTTTAAAATTGTTTTATCCTTTTTTTTTTCAATTACTTTTTAATCATCGTTAGATTTTTCAAAATTTTTAGTTTTGATTTTTACTTTTTAGAGAGCAAGAGTTATCACCGTAACACCTATCTAAGAACATGCAATCAAACCCAAACCTATTACTGAAAATTGTATCAAAATCGGACTAGTAGTTTTGGAGAAAACAAAGATCCTCTCACCACAAACAAAAAACGCATATCATACCTACCGTCTCCGCTCCGTCGCGTCGTGGGTAAATGAAAACCGCATTAAAATTAATTTTCATCACAAAAAATGTTTGCTGCAGCGCCCCCTGGTGAGTTGTCACCGTAACATCTATCTAAGAACATGTACCAATCAATCCCAAACCCGTAACTGTAAACTGCATCAAAATCGGACTAGCAGTTTAATAGATAAGTGGCAACATTGATTTTTCATCACAAATAATGCTTACTGCAGCGCCCCTGGTGAGCTATTACTGTAACACCTATCTAAGAACATGCACCATTCAAACCCGAACCCACAACTGAAAACTATATCAAAATCGGACTGGTAGTTTTTGAGAAAGGTGGCAACCGCAAATAATGTTTGCTGCAGCACCCTCTGGTGAGTTGTCACCGTAACATCTATCTAAGAACATGGTATGATTCAATCCCAAACCCATAACTGTAAACTGCATCAAAATCGGACTACATAGTAGTGTCGGAGAAAAGTGGCAACAATGATTTTCCATCACAAATAATGTTCGCTGCAGCGCCCCCTGGTGAGTTGTTACCGTGACACCTACTAAGAACATGCACCAATCAAACCTGAACCTATAACTGAAAACTGTATCAAAATCCGACCAAGTAGTATTGGAGGAAAATGGCAATATGTATTTGCACAAACGAACAAACATCCTCACCACCCAAACGCATATACTGTCTCTGTTCAGTCGAGGTTAAAAATGGTAGAGACCCTTATTTTCTTTTGACTAGTATACATCATCTATGAAATTTCACCTTTCTTGACTATCACAGTTCCTGAGATACAGCCTCGTGACAGACAGACGGACAACGAAGTCTCAGTCTCAGTAATTGAGTTCCATTTTTACCCTTTGGGTACGGAACCCAAAAAAAGAGAAATGTACTTCTCAGTCTCGTACGAATATTATAAAGAAGAAAGATTTGATTGTTTATTTGCATCGAATAGGCTCCAAAACTACTGGACCGATTTGAAAAATTATTTCATTGTTGGGACCATGCCTGAGGATGGTGAGTGGGCTGCTCACCGTCCTTACAGAGCAGGCCCATGACGGCAGCGTGACGTGAGAGATTTACGCACACCCACCCTAACACCCGCCTTCCACTGCGAGCGAGTCGGACCCATTACGGACTCCGCTATACTCGTAACGATGATTTTCGATACATGTCATGTCCGCTTTGGTGGAAGGACCAATGACCAATGGTTGAATAAGAAGCGGGATCACTCCCGAAAACCCTTCAATGAAGCGGGATAGCACCCAAACCACCCCCTAGGCGAGGCCGCAGTGGTAGTCGTAGGTCTGTTGGGAGTCCTGGGACATCCTTGCGAGGGCTTACCCGGGGCTCCCAATCGTAGGTTGCTGGCCGTTACGTGGGCCGGCCGGCATAGCATCCATGAACGATTTTCCCTCCCGTTAATCAGGCTATATTTTATTCCCGTACTCCCACGGGAACGGCAACTATGCGGGTTTACCGCGTGACGTCCGCTAGTATATTATAAATAGGAAAGATTATATTGTTTGTCTGTTTGTATCGAATAGGCTCTGAAACTCCTAAACAGATTTGAAATATTATTTTACTACTGAAAAGTTACAACGTCCGCGGGTGACATCGCGCGATGTCAGCTAGTGATTTCATGAACTACACTCGAGAGCAATGAATCCGGGTCACTTAAAGAATCCTAAAAATCTCGGAAACTAAAAATGCTAGGTTAATGCAATAAATTGTATTTAATAGACAATGTAATACTCCTTAAATGAAGGTATTAAAACTTCTTAGTTATTGTAAAGTTATATCATAAAAAAATCAAATTTGAAAAAGGGCCACTTTCAAAGATGGAACTACGAAATTACAGCATTTGGTGTTGCTTTTGTTTGTAATCTGTCATTTATGTGGGTACATAAACCATGTTGATAGTGCTCTATATTCATTAATCAAGCTGAAATTATGTCGCTTACGCCTGAAGAATGCACCAGAATACTTACAATGCTGGAAACCGGCCGGAGTCAGCGCGATACAGCCAGGACTGTCGGTGTGTCGCTGTCAACAGTACAAAGAGTTCTCCGACGTTACGAAGAAACTGGTTCTAACCTACGCAGACCAGGAACGGGCAGAACCAGGTGTACCACAGCACGAGAAGACCGATACTTGGTGAACACCATGCTTCGAAATCGCTTTCTCACAGGAACTGAACTCACCAATCAGTTTCGACGCCTCGGAGGAAGTAACCCAAGTGCATGGACAGTAAGACGTCGGCTTGCTGAATCTAACTTAAAACCCCTTAGACCTGCAAACGGCCCTAAACTGGAGCGTGGGCATCGTATTTCGAGACTAAGGTATGCCCAGAGCCACGTAAATTGGAGTATTGAAGATTGGTCAAAAGTTATGTTCTCCGACGAATCAAAATTTATGCTCTACAAGCACGATGGAAGACACAGAGTGTATCGAAGACCAGGGGAAAGATTCAAGCAAGCATGCATCGAAGAAAAAGTAGCCTACGGTGGTGGGTCTGTACTTGTGTGGGCCGGAATTTCTTCTGAAAGTCGCACAGAGCTGGTGATCATAGAAAACGGCTCTTTAACTAGCGTAAGATATGTGGAAGAAATCCTCAATGATCACGTTGGTCCATTTATGGTCAATTTAGGTGAGGATGCTATATTTATGCATGACAATGCCCGACCTCATACAGGTAGGATTGTGAATGACTACCTTCAAGAGATGAACATTACTCGTATGGAGTGGCCAGCGCGCAGCCCGGATATCAACCCGATCGAGCATGCTTGGGACGAGCTAGGCAGATGCGTAAAACAATGAAACCCTCCCCCAATCACGCTTCGTGAGCTCAAAATTGCTCTCACAGAGGAATGGGAGAATATTCCCCAAAATCGTATAAGGAACTTGGTGTACAGCATGCCAAACCGCGTAAACGCAGTAATGGAAGCACGAGGAGGCAATACGAAGTATTAAAATTCAAGAAAATCGTAATAAAGTTCAAAAATTTCATGTTTCCTATTTTTGTTTTAAGGAGAGATCGGCAGTTTTTTCTTTATGTAATTTTGTGTTAATAAAATGTATGGTGACTCATATTTTTTTTACTTTCATTTAAGGAGTATTACATTGTCTATTAAATACAATTTATTGCATTAACCTATCATTTTTAGTTTCCGAGATTTTTAACATTCTTTAAGTGACCCGGATTCATTGCTCTCGAGTGTAGGTGCTTACCTCGTGTTGAAAATTACACGTTACAAATTAAGAAATAATGATTGTTTGATTTTGTTTGATGTGAAAACGGTTATATATTACAATACCAGAAATCAGAATGCCTTTACTTAAAATGCATTAGCCCAAAATACCCGAAATCGAAATACCAATATTCAAAAGTACAAGTAGGTATGTGTAATATGAATAACTTAAAACGCCTTACGGTCGAATAACCGAAACCCAAAAAATAAATTTACTAAATAGGTACTTAATCCTAAAATATTCAACCACAAAATACTTTTTCTTAACGTGAGGTAAATCCTATCCTACCTGTATGCTATGCCGGTCTCCTACCGACTAAAAACCACACATATCCTACCTAACAGTCTACGGTTGAGAGCCCCGGGTAAGCCCTCGAAAGGATATCCAATGATTCCCAACAGACCACCACACTGGTGAAGCCAAATAAAAAAAAACCATAACGTACTGGTTAGTACCAGTAGGTTATGAATTTTCATGGTACGGTTTAACTTAGGTGGGGCTTTAAGTAAAAAAAAAACTCTTTCTACATAATTATAATCGAAGTGTACACAATGTACCATCATTAATTAATTAATTAATTATCTTTATTAACCTTAAACACAAATTACATAGTTATTCCTTATTTCTATTTAAATTACTGTACATTAGTATTACATTTTTTTTTTTTTTTTTACAATATTCACTAGAAGAAAGGACTTTACCTATCAACCCCACACTAGGGCGAGCCTGTCTCGTGGAGTTTTTATGTGGTATTACCAGTTTGATGTTAAAATTACAGATTAGCTCTAACTTTATTTCATATTACATACCTATAAATGAAAAAAATGGCTATCATTTTCGCTTACTAAATTCCAATTATAATTATACGTCAACATTTTTAACCTTCTTTCTATTTTGGGAATGATCTATTAAGAATGAATGAATATTAGTGAATGGACATGTTTGACATGGAAGGAATAAATGATAAAATTTTATTCTAAAACTGGAATCAATATAAAAACGGACGAGGAGGCTTTTTAATTGTCGGCGGGTCTGCCATGACAATAATAAGAATGCAAGCGTCAGTGTTTTTAAAATAAGGACCTGCGGAAAAAGATTTTTGTAAAGTCGCAGCAAACAAGTTGTATATGGTGTAGGCGCCGGTGATGGCACCTTCATGTTGTCGAAGCCCGAGACGTGGATCTGCGTATCTACGCCAATGTCGCGGACGCCTGCTGTCAGTAGATACCTTATTGTCAGTGCAAATACTTTTCAGTGTTTTTTTATTGGTTTTGTGTAAATATTTGTTTGATTTGATATAAGAGTAAGTTTATTTTTTTTTCTATTTAATGTTGCAAGATTGCAATGATGGAGTGATTCTGAATGTAAATAGTCAACCTGCCTCGTCTCTGAGTAACCTGGTTCGCTGTCCTAATTGCTCCCAAGCTCGATTTTTTAAGGGTCAGAGAGGTTTGAAAGTGCATTTTGGGAAAGTGCATAAGTCCCAAAATGTACTTTCTAGCATCTCTTCAACGCTGGAGGCCCAACGTGTACAAATTCCTTTTTGGCAAACCATATCTAATTGAAAAATTCTGTTCCGGTCTTAAAAAAAATACCCCGTGGTGCAAGACCAGCAGTGGTTCAAAACCTGGCCCACTGTATTGGTCTTGTAGTACGGGAGAATTCCACCTACGCTTGGGAGCAATTACTTACCTTTTCTTACAGGATTCTACATATTTCAAAAAATCAGGCAAGTAATAAAAGTTTAACATCCCAAATAAAAGATAACTGCAATTCTTCTTCTATTTTAGACCCAAAATTTACAGCTTTTCATAATAATTCACTTTATCATTATGTAGAATCCAAATTAAGAGAAGGTGACATCAGAGGAGCATCCAGGTTATTATTTAGTAGCGACGTGGTGGCGCCTTGCTCTCCAGATACTCTTGCAGATCTGAGGAGCAAGCATCCCGCGCCAAAGGACGACCTGTCCTTTCCCGATCCTCCAAATTCCGACGCTGATATTTTGACTGTTTCAGCCAAAGAAGTAATGACAGCTGTTAACTCCTTCCGAAGTGGTTCTGCTGGCGGCCTCGACGGCTTGACTCCTCAACATTTAAAAGATTTGTTGAGTCCGGCCGCTGGAGAGGCTGGCGAAACGCTTCTGAAGGAGCTAACAGGTTTGGCTAATTTGATGTTATCTGGTAATGTGGACGAAGGTACCATCGACATACTTTATGGTGCCAATCTCTGTGCTCTTCGTAAGAAAGATGGTGGAATTCGTCCCATTGCCGTTGGCTGTACTTTCAGGCGTATGGTAGCCAAAATTTGCTGTCAGTTCTATAAAGAAGAACTGGCTAGCAAATTTCAACCCCTACAGCTCGGTTTTGGGTCAAAAGGGGATTGTGAGGCTGCCATACATGCCCTGTCTACTTACCTTGGCTGCGGTAAGGGAGAGGTTGTTCTTAAGGTAAAGGTAAAGGAAGAACGCTTTTAATTCAGTAAATAGGGACACCTTGTTGACACAGGCCAAATTAGAAACTTCCAAAATTTTCAGTTTTCTTTGGCAGTGTTACCGACACCCTTCTAAATTACTGTATAAGGACAACATTTTAGATTCTGCAGTGGGTTGTCAACAAGGTGACCCTCTCGGGCCACTCATTTTCAGTTTATCAATTCACCCAATAATTAGCCAACTAAATTCGAAATTTAACATCTGGTATCTAGATGACGGCACTCTGGGAGGGGATGTTGATACAGTAATTAAAGATTTTGATTTAATAAAAGATAAATTTACAACCATTGGTTTGGAACTAAATCCTACAAAATGTGAATTATTTGTTAATGATAATATTGACAGTGTTTCTACTATAAGAAAATTTCATAATTTGGCACCAAATATTAAAATTCTTGAAAGACATTCTCTACGCCTCCTGGGGTCTCCTATTCTAGAAGATGCCTATGATTCCTTTATTGAAGAAAAAATTCAAAATTTTTGTGAAGTTTCGGATCGACTCTTTCAAATTAATATACATTCAGCATTTATTATCATTCGGTATTGTCTTTTCGTCCCAAAATTAACTCATGCTCTCCGTTCATCTCAATTTTTTAAACATAAAACACTTTTGGAAAAAATTGACAATATTATTCATACCACGCTTTGTAAAATTTTGAATGCAAATTTCGACGACCGGGCGTGGCTCCAAGCGTCTTTACCGATACGTTTGGGCGGCCTCGGCGTACGCAAAATTTCCGACATCAGTTTACCAGCATTTTTGTCTTCAGTTCATGGCACTGATGAATTAACCAGGAAAATCCTAATTCCTACACTGGTTAATTCTGAAGTGCCAGGCAAGATTGAAGCCATTAATGCTTGGAAAATGTCTTGCCCGGATACTGTTTTGCCCACACATCCATGCTCCCAGAGGCAATGGGATAGGCCGCTCTGCAACGAAGTAAGGAAACAGTTATTGAACACGTGTTCGAATGTTGCAGAACGTGCTCGCCTATTGGCTGTGGGAGAATGGGAATCAGGTGTCTGGCTTCAGGCTCTTCCGTCGCCCAACATAGGTACTATGTTGGACGATATTACATTCAGAATTGCTGCCTGTCTTCGTTTAGGTGCTCCCTGCGTTTCTCCTCATTGTTGTCAATGTGGAGAAGCAGTCGACAGCCTTGGGCATCACGGCCTGTCTTGCAGCAGGAGTGCTGGTCGCAGGTCCCGCCATGCATACATCAATGATATTATCCGCCGGGCTCTTGTCACCGCCGGCGTTCCAGCCGTGCTAGAACCTAATGGTTTGGCTCGCGACGATGGCAAGAGGCCGGACGGTATGTCATTGGTGCCTTGGAAGATGGGAAGGTCTTTAGTTTGGGACGCTACTTGTGTGGATACCCTGGCCCCTTCTCATCTTCCTAGCACGGCGACCTGCGCCTGTGCTGCTGCTGCATCTGCCGAGACACTCAAACGGCGCAAATATAATAATTTGATAGGAAATTATATTTTTGAGCCGTTTGGGGTCGAGACATTGGGCTCGTGGGGTCCAAGTGCACATATGCTTTACAGAGACATCGCAAAGCGTTTGATCGACTCTTCTCGTGACCATAGGGCTGGCCTCTTCTTCGCTCAGCGAATAAGCATAGCTATTCAACGCGGTAATGCGGCCAGCCTTATGGGAACCTTACCATTTGACGGTGATGGGGAGGAATTCTTCGACACCTAGACGGGGCATTGTCAGTTTTGTATAGATTAGTATTTTCCCCTTTTTTTTATTTTGTTGTAGTTATTTTTCTTTTTTTCTGTTCTTTATTTTACTCTGTACATAGTTAATTTAATATTTAATAACCTTGTAAATTTATGTAAATATATATTTATAGTAATTTTTTTTTAATTAAATTATTGAATTACATAAAAATTGCTTGTAACATTAGATTATATTATTGTATTAAATAAATTATTAAATTAAATTGTTAGTCATATGATTTATACAATAAAAAAGAGAACATCGAATAATTATAGCTATAGTTGGTATGGCAATTATTTTGAAAATTGTTCCTGAAAATTGTAATTTTGAAATCTGGCATATTAATTATATGTGTATTTTCAATTTAGGCATTATACGGTAAGATGTATTGGATTAAGGTATTTTGAATATTAAGTTATTTCAATTTAATTCATTCAATTAAGTATGTTGAATTCTACTCGATTACTTGGATTTTATATCTAACTGTCAAGAGTGTAGGTGATGCGAATAATATTAGGTCATAGTCTGAATTAATGATTGACTTTATGTTATTTATGTATAGATTTAATCCAATGAAATTATAAGTTTGAATGAAAGAACTCGAGCCCTTAAGATTAGCCTGTACTTTAAGTATCGGATGAATACGTAAGTAAATAGACTTATTTTAATAAATATTAAATTACTTCCTGAAAAAGTATTTATAACTACATGTGGGTAGGTACTTTATTCCAATTATCGAATACTTAGTTGGCTACTGACAGCTCCTAAATTGGTATAATCGTCTTAGAACATTTTCTAGTTATTCTTGTACCATTTTGATTACTTCATTCATATACCTATATATTTTTGGCATAGGGATAATAATGAAACGAAGGAATCATTGGCTTAGAATCCCTCGATAATAACACAGATGTTCAAGAAAGCAGATTATTTCCCCGCAATTAAACATAAGTAGTTAGGTATAATGATACTTTTTATGAAATTGAATGGATTGAATGTATTGATTGAACTCAAGTAAATAAACTAAATTAAATTAAATGAAATGTCATTATACGGAATTGAAAGACCACTAAAATTGCTTGAATACTTAGATATTAAATTGAATATAAATTAACAAAACCCAACTAAAAGCTCTTTAATCCGCTGCTTTTGCAACATGGCGCTGTAGTTATAATATAATTATCTCGATCCTTTCCTCCAATGAAAATGTGACAAAACCTGTAAATAAAAGATGCACGGTAACAACTATTGGGTAGGTCATCATCACAGAAATCAGAAAAAAGAACACCTTTTTTCTGATATCTGTGGTCATCATCGTCATTAGACACAGAGCAACGCACGCCTTTACAGTTCGCGTTGCTCTATGTTTATATTTAATATCTACTTATATTTCTTTTATGTCATTAGACGATGATAATGTTCAATCTAATAATTTTTAAACTAAATTAAATTAAATTAAATGTCATTATACGGAATTGAAAGACCACTAAAATTGCTTGAATACTTAGATATTAAATTGAATATAAATTAACAAATCCCAACTAAAAGCTCTTTAATCCGCTGCGTTTGCAACATGGCGCTTTAGTTATAATATAATTATCTCGATCCTTGCCTCCAATGAAAATGTGACAAAGCCTGTAAATAAAAGATGCACGGTAACAACTATTGGGTAGGTCATCATCACAGAAATCAGAAAAAAGAACACCTTTTTTCTGATATCTGTGGTCATCATCGTCATTAGACACAGAGCAACGCACGCCTTTACAGTTCGCGTTGCTCTATGTTTATATTTAATACTTATATTTCTTTTATGTCATTAGACGATGATAATGTTCAATCTAATAATTTTTGGTAGTGGGCTAATGGCAGTGGGCATATGCTGTCCCTTTACCAAATTTAAGACAGATCCGCTCTGCTATTGCAGCACGATTAATTAACAAACATCCAAACACCCAAACTTTTACATTTATAATATTACCATAAAATTATTGTATAAACTGGCAGGGTAGTACTTACTTGTAATGAGTTCACTTACTTGGTTACACACTAACAAATCAATCTACCACACTTAAATAAATATAGAAGCAACTGAAACCAGGCGTAAGTCGTTTTGTGGGTTGTTTAAACAATTTAGTTAATACCTAACTGATAATAAAGTTTCTTGTTTGTTTGTAATCAAACCTGTTGGGAAGTTCGCATACTTAGTTGTATGTTGTATGAAGAGATCAAAGGTGTAGGTTATACCTACTCGTAGGTATAGACAAGGATAATGTTCTAGATATCATCAAAGCATAACTTGGCAAAACCTTTGCAGAGGTTCTCAAATTGATATCTTATGTGATAGTTTTTAGTTATTGTTTTGCGGAATCCAGAGTTAAAAAGTGAATGTAGATTTGAGTTGTGCTGGTAACAAGTTCATGCACGATATAAAAGACATGGTATTGAAAGGTATTTGGTATTGAAATGAGGGCGTAGATCTATGAGTGCTTCAGGTCATTCGCCATAGTTCTTAGAAAGCGATCAAAGAGGCATAATTGAAATCCTTACGGGATACAATTTTACTGACCATCTTTTGCCAGTACCTAAGTAACTTGCAAAAGATGAACCATTCAAGTTGATCATATTTGGATACATCGAATCACTGTTTAATATTATTTTATTCACAATCGCCTACCTAAAACCAGTTTGCCCGCCAAGCGGCGACGATAACCTTTGTGTGCAGCTGATGAATCAGTCATCTGATGCAATATCGGGTCAATATACCGTAATTCGTTTTAACTTGCCTTGTTGCTTGAAAAAAATTAAGACTAAATATTTTATATTGCAAGGCTCTTTAATACATTGAAATCCTCAAGAGTGTCATGCCGACCTCCGTCAAAAACCACACGGTCCCAACCTATCCCTCTAGCACCGAGTACCTATCTAACTCTTCAGAACGACGACGTCCCTGGAGTCCTGGTAATGTTGCAAGGATATATGATAAGATACTTGACGGTATGGTGACTATAATGGAATGGAATGCCATGGCATGGTAATAGTTGAAGGTACATTGCAATTGATCAATACAGCCAGAAAAAACAATTGAGAAAGAGTTTCACGTCACGCTGTCGTCTAGGGCCTGCATCTGTAAGGACGGTGAGCTGCCCCCTCACCGGCCTCAGGAAGGTTCTTATACATCTGTAATTTTTAGGTTCAAAAATTTTTAGAAAAAGCTCATTTCCAAAACAATTAGGTAATCCACCATAAGTAAGTAGTAAGTATGTTCCCAACCAAACCCTTATATCATAAACGCATTATTACAGTTAAATCCCGATTACATTTATAATTATAATGATCGCACAGGTTAACTTCAAATAAACACATTGAGATGATTTTAATAACAGATTTTCAGTTCCATTACATAACCGATATTGAAATGCTTTTTACATATCATGTAGGTATATTATTATGAAAACCATTTCAATATCGCAGAATCCAATCTATACCTTTTAGTATAGGTAGATGAGTTGAGCAAAGCAAGCGCAAAACGTAATTAGTTTCCGTAAAGGAATAACAGGCTTCGATAACTTCCCAATGCTTCGTTTGCTTGTGAGTGATAAATTAGTTTACCAACATCACACTGTGATGTTGGTAAACTAATTTATATATTATATACGACGGTCTGTGATGATCACAAACCGTCGTCAGTTCTACTCGTATGGTAGGTAATTATTTACAATTACTGTGGAAATACTATGCATGTAGGTACTGGTATCCCAGCAAGATATTTACGGGTACTCTAATACGGATTGTACCAAAATATGGACTAACATTTTTAAGGTTACAAATTTTCGTTAATATGTTGTACCGCCACATTTGTTAACAATATTGTTAGATAACATTTTGTAACAGTCTGTGTGGAAGCACCATTACACTCAAGCCAACCTGACCTGGTCAACAGACAGACAAGGCTTGGTGCAGGCACTCCTACTTTTTTGAGAGTTCAGATGACAATCGATTCACCAAAAGTGCCAAAAATAAACAGTGAGCATAGCTTCTTCTGGCAGCCGCTTATAATTAGTCAGGGTTTGAACGCGACTGGAAAGGCGCGAATGTTTGAAACAATTCAAAGTTCATTTCGGGTTCGGGTTCGGGCTGCGGAATGTTGTTAATAGGACCTCATTTTTACTCTTCGGGTACCCTAAAAATTAATCTTAACATGGACCTATCGGTACCTACCTATGTATGAGCTGAATAATCGAACACTTGTCCAAAATAAATACCCTTCCTTTGCGTCACACAATTAGGTAAAAATACTTCACATGTCGGCAAGAGAGGGTATACCTAGTACTGTAAAGGCCTGTTTTTCCTTGTCGCATCCCAACTGCAAGATGGGCCAATGCCAATTTCAGTGAGGCTATGAGGTTAATTATTTTTGTATGTAATCGAAATGGTTCTCAGACAACCTATAGTTCTTACGCCAAAGTGGCTTGCATTTCCCGCCGGCCTGAGCCTTCGACGTCGTTTTGAACAACCTCATGTCTCCCGCATACATTTTTATCTAAAGGTTGTGCCAACGAGTCGACACGGCTCTGGTGTGACAGCTTTAGGCAGAGCGCACACTAGGGACACGACTGTCTTAAGTAAGGCTCTTTTGATGATGAGGATTTTCAATGCTGTACATCAAAAATCCGACTAGTCCGATTATCGGCGTAAAATTCGGTTGCCGATTATCGGACGTGGGCTTGAACCGTAAAACAGTTTGGTCTCGTAAGGGTAGCTACACACATAAGCGGGCCGGCATTGTCGGTTCGGCAGTATTTGTCGAACAACAAAGCCGACCCGAAGCAATTACTGCACTTGTTCGACTTCAATCGACACATCATTCCATTCGGCAGTATTGCAGAATAAAAAGCCAACCCAAAGCAACTACTAATTTACGTTCGGCTTGTGCCGATCGGCACAATTAGGTTTTCATTCATAGGCAACGGCAGTTGCCAAGCCGAGTGATAATGTGCGGCAGCCGAGCGGCTCATGATTCCCGAACATTCATCTACTATTCGATTTTTTTCGATTTTATTCGTGTTTACCGTCCGGCTTTGCCTCGCTGTGTTTAGCAACTACCGAGCCGAGTGGTAATGTGTGGCAGCCGAGCGGTCTTTCTGGAGACAGTCTTGTCGTCAATGTACGCTCTCGTCTTAGTCAACATGGAGATCCTGTATTGCGTTTGAAGGTTATTTCCGAGTCATAAGTTGTTTGGGCTACAGTATATTTTATTTATTTTTTAATTTCAGAAGTTGCAAACATGCAATTTTATACGTAGGTGCTAATTTCCTGACTTCGTTACTAATTAATTTTTGTCGAGTTCTCAGTTACATGAAAACTGTTTTGACATATTGCTCCGACATTTGATGGTACCTAAAGGTTTAAGAAATGAAGTCGGTTAAAAATAAAACAGCTTTTCTCACTATGTACGTATAATATTCCTATATTACTTAGGGCGGATTCCACCATAATCAGAGTAAGAGTAGGTATACTAGAAAATAACTTGTACTGAAGTATAGTTAGGTACCATAGTTACGTTGTGCTTATCAGTTGTTGGTAAAATGGAAAATGACTTTACTTTAAAAATAAGTACAGGACTAGGTACAAGTTATTCTCTAGTATAATAGCATTAGTCTTACCCAGATTTTGGTCGAATCCGACAAAAACTAAAGAACACATGTCAATTTAAACTACAACTACAAATCAGTCATTCAATCACTCATTATTGATCGTAAGTATATCTATTTACCTATTAATACAAAATATAATATGTAGGTATTTATAAAACACTGGAAAAAATAAAGTAAGTATAATAAACATTAAAAATATAACAATATTTCTAAGTAGAGTCGCCTATAGCCAAGGAAATAAATGGCACGCTACATCTAGATTCTAGAACGTGGTTTAATAAGTTAAAAGCCAAACCGTGAATATTTTTTTAGTTTCTACTTAAGAAAATACCATCTGGGGTGATCAACCATGATATAGGTGATTTTCAAATATAGGGAAGTACCAAAAATGTGAATCAAAACATACTTTCGGCAATAATGTGAATTATATAATTATACTTAACTAACATTCTTTCAACGGTTGAACTGTGTCTAAAAAATGTAGTTTGAAACAAATTAAAAGTCGAAGTAAGAAGTAAATAAATATAATCGGCGCCTAAAACTTAAAACATACCTGACGTAGAGTATAGGTATTCTAATATATACTCTAAGATACCTAGTGATACGATAAAAGATTTTAACTGTTTAATTTGAGTTTCATAATTTACTACGAATATCTAGGTTAGTTTTTTGAAAGTTAATCAACATTAAAAGTTATGGCACAGTATTCTTGTATAAGACAGAGAAGGGAGGACTGTACTAGCCTAAATTACTAGAGGCAATTCACCTTTATGCCTTCAAATCCCTAAACTAAACGTTTTTACTTTAAGACAACTAAGTGCCAGAATTTGTCGGGCGTGTACACATCGTAGCTCAATACTTTGCAAAACAAAACATTTGGTCGCTGTATGCTGTCAAAACTATTCAAATAATAAGTATTCTACTTAGCCTTAAATAGTTATATCTAATTAAACTATACTAGGTCAAATAAATGCGCAATTTAGCTAAAATCTATCAACAAAATGACATACCTAATTTATCAAAATATGTTATTAGATATAACCACCACGGGTACTATTTGTTCGTTGAATTATCTCGGAATACTCTCATTAAGGGCCGAATGCCAGAGCGCATTAGGTATTTTTACCACCTCACCTAACCGCGGGCGATACCCCCGTAGCATGCGATCGACATGAACTCATTTGACCCCAAGCACTTGTTTGGACGTTGCCAGTTGGTGCAATTGGACGTTGACAGTTGGTGCAGCGTGTATTTCATGCAGCACTTTTTGTTTCCACCAAATAAATTACAACAGAAGTATAAGTTTATCAAACCTATAAAAGACATTTTATTTAGTAAGTGCCTGTTAGCAGGTATATTCAAAATGGGGTTGTAAGAAACCTTTCCTTATTTTTAACCGACTTCAAAAAAGGAGGAGGTTCTACATTCGTCTGTATGTTTTTATGTATGTTCACTGATATTTCCGTCAATTATAGACGGATTTAATTCTTTTTTCTTTTCTTCAATAGGGTTTACTTCTGAGGTAGTCCCATTTTTACCAGGTCAGGATCTGATGATGGGATCCAGGAGAAATCGAGGGCAACCACCGAAAATTGTAGGGGCAACTAGTGCAACACGTTCACGTCTCGTTCCAAGACCAATTGGCTATTTTTGAAGCAAGGTTATCAAGCAACACTGCACCCGATTCTTCCAATTTGGTGGCTGAGTTCACTGCATTCAAGAACTTCACTTTAACTGCCTTAAACCTACTTCAGCAGCAGGTGGATCATCTGTCTCGCAGGGTAGACAGTATAGAAACACGTAGTCGCCGCAAAATGCTACTCCTGCATGGTGTGAATGAGCTGGCTACAGAGGATACAGCGGATACGGTGGTGGTGGTGGTGGTCGCGGCGTCATTATTGAAGTTGGTGCCATTAATAATACCTACCTCAACCTATGGGTTTACTTGGCGCCGACTTCAATATGATATTGAATAAAATATGAAAAATCAAAATATATTTATCTTTGTGCCAAGTAAATTTAATTTTTCAGGATTTGTTTGAAGTCGGTTCTATTTTTTACTAATTTTTTTTATCATCATTTTAATTGTGAGACGAGCCGAGAAAAGATAATAAGAAAAAAATCCGTCAATAATTTATGAAATCAATTCGAGCAGTCTCCGAAGAGGTAAGCATAGGTATAACATAAGTAGCAAAAAAATAATAGAATGCATCTTGTGAGTAAAATAATACGTTTATTTATTTCACATTATAATATGAATAAGACAAGTACCATGCACGCCGCATGTCAGCTTAGACCCAATTAACCGAAAAGTACTGGGTCCGCAATCAAAAAGATTATTATGACGCGCCTTTTCTTGTATTTCTCGCAAAAAAAGTTAATGTCAACAATTCTTCGTCCAGAAACCAACTGTTCATGATTATTCATTATTGTCTCCTCAACTTGAAATTCTAATGAATCATCAGGGTCACTGAAACAAAACATGATATATTTTTATGAGTTGGCAGGTAACGTGGGAAATCAGGGGAGAAGTCAAAGAAATCCAGACACAGGTCCTAGACCTCTTCCAAGGCACTTTGAATTCACGAGGAAGACTACCTGAAAAAGAATGGTCCCATATCCCAATATATTTTCTGACTCCTGACTTAGGGATTTACTGTCGGCGGGAGCTCAGTCTCGAGTCGAATTAAATATTTGTGTTATTTGCAACAGTTTTTTTTCGGACTTTAGGTGATATATCTTCGCGCGGTTTCGGTTGGATATGTTTGCTATTATTTATGCATACGCGGACCACTGGATGTCAGACGCTCGGCAATTGAAACCGGACGGGTTTCAAAATCACGATTGAATTTTTTATACTTTTTAATTTCAATCGCTTCCCTAACCAGTCTTGGTATTTATTTATTTATTTAATATTCAGTTCACGTAGTGGCGTTCTGTCGACAGCATCTTGGGGTTATGTAACTCAATCCAGTGGTCCGTACCAGACTCCAACAGGTGTTCAGCTGTTGCGGATTTCTGTGGTTCGTTGTTTTTGACTGCCCTGATGTGTTCTTTTATTCGGCACGTAACAGTTCGTTTGGTTTGTCCTATAAACAAACTACTGCAGCTGCAGTAAATTTTGTACACTCCCGTATATGGTTAGGGAAGCGATTGAAATTAAGAAGTATAAAAATTTCGATCGTGAGGACGGGTTTCAATTACCGAGCGTCAGGCATCCAGTGGTTCGCGTATGCATAAATAATAGCAAACATATCCAACCGAAACCGCGCGAAGATACGGTAAGCGTTGTATGTCGCGACCGAGGCTCAGTGCGAATCCACAGTGAAAGTGAGAGCGAATCCAATAATTGTGGTGTTGCACGACACAAACGAGTGCGAAGGAGGGTAGATCGATATATGTGCTCCTTAGACTTTCACTTTTAACCGCCAGTACTTCAGTTCCACCGTGATCTTGCTTGCTTGCAACAGCGTCAAAATATCGGAAAAACCAATAATACATGGTAAATATCCCGATAACTCTAATAATAGTATTTATCATATTGTAAACTGACCTGGCTAGATGAGGAATGAATGTCATAGTTTCAGAAGCTTTAGGCGCACTTAATTCATTCTGTAGTTGACTTGATTTTCTAAAACAAAAATTCTCATAAATTTAATAACTAATGGGAAACTAAGAAAAAATTAATTTGAAATGTGTGGTATATTACTGGCGCTCTACATTACTGCTTAGCCCCTAGGATATGTAGCGGGATAATAATTACCTATGTAGCCTATTTGAAGACCCTACCCCTAGTTAATATTTGTGCAAAATTTGAATCAAAAATATTGAGTACTTTTCGAGATCCTTCCGGACAAAGCAAAATTAACAGACAAACAGACGACAAACAGACAAAAAAATTCTAACTACATTTTCGGCTTCGGTATCCTGTGTAGAATCCCCCACGAGTATTTTTTTTATTATGTTTAATGTACAGTTTTGACTTTTGATCTTTTTATTATATGTACATAGACTAGGAACTTAGGTTGCCTAGAAAGTTTTCAAAAACCTATTCTTAGTCTCCCGCAGGTGGCCCCTTCCGAGGTCCGTGGAAGTACAAGGGATATAAACCCTTGTTTGCAGAAATAAAGGATTGAATTGAGTACTAAACCAGAAAAATAATAAATATTTATGGGGGTCTTCCATACAACAAACGTGATTTTTTTTTGCCTTTTTTATTAATAACGGCAACAAGTACACACTTGAAATGAACGCCGCAGACGTGTCTTCGCCCAAGACTATCGGTCTCCATGACCAGGGGCCTGAGGACGGTGATGGGGCTGCTCACCGTCCTTACAGAAGCAGGCCCATGACGGCAGCGTGACGTGAGGGATTTATGCATACCCCCCTTAGAAGCGGGATTACATCCGAAACCCCCAAAGACGCGGGATTGCACCCGAACCTTCCCCTAGGCCTAGGTCAATTCGGTGAATCAGCTTATTGATAGAAATACTGGCATTCAAAATTCAATATTTGTTGTTATGGCGGCAACAGAAACACATTATCTGTGAAAATTTTAGATCTCTAGCTATGTCCATTCATGAGCTACAGCCTCGTGAAGGAAAGACAGAAAGATGGACAGACAAACAGACAGACTGACCGACAGACAGACTGACCGATAGACAGACCGACGGACAGCGAAGTCTCATGAATAGGGTCCCGTTTTTTTACCTTTGTGTACCTACGGAACCCTAAAAATTATCCACTTTTTCATACATTCATATTTACTAAGAAAGTAACGATTATTACACTCAAAATTAAAGTATGAAAGCACCTACGAGTACTAGGTACTTACGATTCACATGTATCTTTTTTTGCAAATGAACCACCGTTCAATCTCGGAATCGATGAGCTGAAAAAAAAAGACTTTGAGGGTACACTACAACGAAACGGCTAGACTACAACGAAAAATAAATAAACTACACGTTTATTCTTTTATGTCGGTAGTGGGTAGGTACTACTGTTATAATTTATACAGTGTAGCAAAAAAAACGTGAACCTACTATTATACTCTAAGCGTCAAACATTATATTATTTACTACCCGTTCGCGCTAAGGTTGCCGCTGGCGGACAGGATGGTGTACAGGCGTAGTATGGGAGGCGAAAGGCAAACTTAGAGCGAACGGGCAATACGTTGATTGTTCAGGCATAGTAAAAAGAGAATATTTTATACCTAGTAGTTACTGTGATTTAGGTAAATACTATCCCTCTTCTTATCGTAAGGTCCCAAGCAACTTTGGGGCACCGAGTTCATTTCTCATAGTCATTCATTACCAAAAACAGCCGTGATCTAACTTACTGGGCCTTTGCTAAATGACACCTACCTGTACCTACGTAGAAGAGGACTGGAATGGGAGATCTCTAAGCCTATATGAGTACGTTTAGCTACTGTACTGCCTCTTCATCAGGTAGCAAAATAATGGTAGCTGTTGGCTTCAGTCGCTTCGCTCAGCATCAACCTTATAATTTCATCATGCCCGTCAGAGAATTATTTGGTTGTGTATTTTTATAAATATAATAAAGATAAAACAATACTTGTAGGAACTTACCATACTTGCCGTCGTAGTAGCCGCAATTGACATCTAGGCATTTTATTTCTCTTGGCTTTTTTTTACCCATATTCACTGAGTACCTAGTCACTAATCACTATATTACACGATATTTATTTATTTATACACAATAACGTACTTATCCTAATATTTACAAATAAATACAAAATAATATTTACAGATTTCTGCAACTACTTCTAATTAAAACGATCGATTCGCGCGAACGAACGTAGCGGGTCACGCACGGATGACAGAGCGACACAGGTCCTACCCAGAACAGCCCTGTCAGGCGTATGAAGTGATTGAAGTGTACGCTAAATGCCTAATTGTTCTAGATTCTACACTTTTTATCATTGTTTTAAAATCTGAGGTGTTTAAAAAATAAATAATAGCATGAATATTGTTCATAAGATCAATATCTTTAATATAGACATGTGTTTGTATAAAATAAACAAGTATATTTTGAGCAATAACAACATTCATCTTTAAAATTTTTGCACATTTCCAGTTTTTCGAGAACGATTTTTATCATATAAAGTTTTATTAATCGTGTTGTAAAAATTAAAGGAAGCAAGAGCATCTATTAAACTATAATAATACATTTTTATCAGATCAAATCAAAGAATATTTCCTAGTATAAAGATCGCTTCAAAATGGGTCGATTTTGGTCGATTTCGGAAATACTAGCCTTAAAAGATATTGTCAATCCGACTTTAAGCGATTAATACTGCTTTAAACTTTAAAAATAACATTAAGCACAAAAGTTTGTCTTATCACTATGTTTCATCACTATCTAAATGTCTATACTCTCTCCGTACTCATAGAATTATAAACTTAAGAATTACTACTAGAACTTGGTCTCATGTGTCGTTCAGGGTCAAAGTGAGCGTGAATCCACCGACTTCACCCAATGGTAGGACCATGCCTTCTGGTGGAGTTATCGTCTACCACTCATACTGCTGTGGTGGGAGTAGGACCATTCGGTAGGATTATGAATCCTTTTATAGTGTCCCTACCTAATCTCCCATACGATTTGGTGAGATATTATGGTACCTACGTCATACTAGTACTTTGCACATGTATTATGTGTATTCCTTAAAGCCTAGATTACATTTAAGTTAAATTGCATCAGATATTTAGTAAATAAATAACAAACTGCTGACAGACAAATTATGAAAATTTCACAGCTGAAAATCCCTCGAGAAACAGATTTGTGACACGTAGCTTTAATGGACTAGCATAAGCATCTTATCACCTATTAGCACATATTATTATTAGGGTAGCCAACCTGACAATTTCCTGCACACGTGTGTGTGTACGTAATACATAGTAAGTACCTACATACCAGGAGGTCGGAGCCGATTACACCCGACGCTCCCGAGAGCGTTATAAATTACACAATTTGCCGCTATAATTAATTTGGCCGGATAGTAAGCGTCGTCGTCGGCGTCGAAGTCAAGTTACAAGACAGGAAATTTGTTCATTTTTATATATGATGTTTCATTATATTATCCACCGAGGATAAAAGATATCGGTCAAGGTGGCGGGCTACCCGCTCCGTAGGGTTCCTTAGAGCTACTAATTTGCATATCAAAATACTTTTTAGCACAAAAGGAATTTTCTTAAGTTCGACTGACCTACTCGTTAACTTGTACAGTCAACTTGTCTGTGATTTTTTTTTATAATTTCATCTATACATTTACCCTGAATTTCGTCACAGAATATTAACAAACATTTAACTAGGTAGTTGTTTAGATACATAACTCTGAGGACCTTAAAAAACCGAACAAGTGCGAGTCCACCGAGAATTCCTTACGTCTCATCCGTCCGTCCAACCCTTACCCTGTGTCCGCCACTCCACAGCCGGCAGACAGACTGTCAAGACCCTATAACTCGTGAATGCGTTATGGCATCGAGCTGAAATTAATACTATATGTTAAGGTCTATGGTCCCTACACTACACTGGTTTGGTCCCTACGGTATTCTACATGGATACTATGCCGGACTCTCACCGACTAAAAAACCACACGTTCCCTACCTAATGCCGTGGGTTGGGAGTCCGGGAAAGCCCTCGGAACGACGACCCCAGAATTCCCAACAGACAATGGCGGCCTACCACTGCGGCCTCACATAGGGGGTTCAGTTGCTATCCCGCGTCTTTGGGGGTTGTTCGGGTGTTATTGCACTTCTTGGGCCGTGTGGCGTGCGTGTATCTATCACGTTACGTTGTCGTCTTGAGCCTGTTTCTGTGCAGCCCCTCACCGTCCTCAGGCCCAGTCATGGAGGCCTATAGTCTTGGCCAAAGACAAGTCTGCGGCGCCCCCGCCGCAGACTGCGGAACTCGGGTGGGAGAGTTCTCTCCACGTACATCCGTCTGTCTGTCAAGACCCTATAAATCTTGTGGACGTGTGAGGGTATTGAGTTGAAATTAGAATCATAGGCTTTATAATATTACGTACCTTGAAGCCACATTTTTCTCTCTTGCGCAAACTATTCACTTTAGAAAAAAATTATGTTTAAAACCTTCATAGCATTTTTGAAGACCTATCTATAGATACCCCACACGTATGGGTTTGATGAAAAATAAAATTAGAGTTTCAGTTCTGAGTATGGGGACCCCCAAAATTTACTGCTTTATTTCTAGTTTTATATAAGAATCTTAATGCGGTTCACAGAATACATCTAGCTACCAAGTTTCAATAGCATAGACCTTATAGTTTCGGAAAAAAATTGGCTGTGACACACGGACGGACAGACAGACAGACAGACAGACATGACGAATCTATAAGGGTTCCGTTTTTGCCATTTGGCTACGAAACCCTAAAAATGGTCTTTAAGTAGGTAACTGCGTTCAGCACATACGAAATTCAATTCCCGAGAATCTTGTTAGGTGAAACTTGCATTTTTGCTTAATACCTAATACCTATTTCACAAAATTATGTCTACAATACCTAAGTACATAAATTTGTTTGAACATACACATACTGATACCATACACAGTATACACACTCACCATAACGACAGACAGACCGTCATTATTAAACGTTGGCGTGACTTAGATATATAAGGCGTCCCAAAACTACCTGCTCAAACTTCGTCACATGACGTGGCATCAGTCAAAAAAAAATACAAAAGAATAAAAGAAACTCACATGAACACTGTAAATTTTCATTATCACCCTTTCGGCAGCAGAGAGCGGCAACGATAGCTAGGAGGGTGCTCCGTGGTTTGTTTTGCCGCGCCGACCATGTTAAATCGATTGCCGAGGTACCAAACGAATACTATGTGCGACAAAATTATTTAAAAAAATTGAAAAATGAACACCCCAATTTTTAGGGTTCCGTAGCCAAATGGCAAAAACGGAACCCTTATATATTCGTCATGTCTGTCTGTCTGTCCGTCCGTATGTCACAGCTACTTTTCTCCGAAACTATAAGGCCTATGCTGTTGAAACTTGGTAAGTAGATGTACTCTGTGAACCGCATCAAGACTTTTATATAAAACTAGAAAAAAAGCAATTAATTTTGGGGGTCCCCATAGGTACTCAGAACTGAAACTCAAAATTTTTTTTTTCGTCAAACCCATACTTATTGCGTATCTATAGTTAGGTCTTTAAAAATGCTATTGAGGTTCCTCATCATTTTTTTTTAAAGTGAATAGCTTGCGCCTCTAACTTCTAAACTAAGAGAATGATAACTCTAAAAAAATATAGGTATTTAAACTTTCATGGTCACTAACACTATTATTAGAGTTAACGGGATATTTACCATGTCCTTTTGAGTATTTCCGATATTTCGGCGCTGTTGCAAGTGCCATGATCACGGAGGAACTGAAGTATTGGCGGTTGAAAGTAAAAGTCTTAGCACATATATCGATCTACCCTCCTTCGCACTCGTTTGTGTCGTACAACACCACTACTATTGGTTTCACTTTCACTGTACAGTCGCACTGGAACTCGGTCGCGACACACAACACTCACAGTATCTACACGCGGTTTCGGTTGGATATATTTACTTTTATTTATGCACACACGGACCACTGGATGCCAGACGCTCGGCAACTGAAACCCGTCTTCACGATTTCTAACGAATCTAAAAAAATATGTGATGTACATTGCCATAATAGACGTAAAATCCCTCTACTACACCAACGAAAATTAGTTTGAACAAGATCGAGTTGGTAGTTTTTTTTTTAATACGTCATAAACCAAAATTTTCGCCTAGAAAAATCACTACCACTGCGAAAGTGTTAAAACATCAATGAAAGTTACAACGAACTACAAGGACTTTTAAATTATGTTACTTGCTGCTACGGAACCTTTCATGGGCGAGTGCAGCTCGCACTTGACTGGTTTTTTATTAAATATTTGTATTTTTCCAATCCCAAGTCATCTCATGAAGTTTGACGAGTTAATTTTGGAACGCCATATATACAACGGGACCCTAAAAATGTCAACTTTAGTACAATCTATAAAAGTAATTAATTATTTATTAATGGCTAAACACTTAGGTTATGGAAGTAATTACTTAAATTGTCCATTTCGATACTGCGGCGTCTTTATGAATTGGCTACCACTGGCTATATTGTAGCTTCATTTTTGGGGTTCCTTACCAAAAGGGACCATATTACTGAGACTCAGCTGTCCGTCTGTCTGTCCATCATGAGGCTGTATCTCATGAAACGCGATTGTTAGACAGTTGAAATTTTCACAGATGATGTATTTCTGTTGACGCTATGACAACAAACATGTACTAAGAACAGAATAAAATAGTAGAGAGGTCTCCCATTCAATAAACGTGCTTTTTGTTTTGCTTTTTTTGATACGGAACCCTTCGTGCGCGAGTTTGATTGGCACTTCACCGGTATTTCGATATTGTTAGAAATGACTTCTCATAGCTACTAGCCCTCTTACGGCAGGCAGGTAAATTGCTGGCCGAGTGGATCCGGAGAAATTGTGACGTTCCTACTTAATAATTCATATAATTGTTTGTTCCTGTAGAATGTAGATAATTGTACAGCCAACGACTTGAAGGTCAAAGTTGTAGTTCAAAGTTCAAAGAAACAATTTTAATAAACGCAATCTATACATAGACGTATAGATCAGGGGTGGCTGAGCTTCTATTGATCGCAGCTATTAGTCCAGTCGATC
Source organism: Miltochrista miniata (assembly GCA_933228765.1). Classification (NCBI taxonomy): domain Eukaryota; kingdom Metazoa; phylum Arthropoda; class Insecta; order Lepidoptera; family Erebidae; genus Miltochrista; species Miltochrista miniata. Next base: position 26,395,533 of record OW121747.1, read on the forward strand.
GTGGTTAAGCAAAAATATAAATATGTAAGTATTAGAAAAGTACAACTTATAAGGCGATATCGCCTTATAATATTTCAAAGAGTTGCGGCTCGTTTTTGGGTTATATCAAATTAGTCACCTTACTGTTCTTTTCGCACGATCTTTAACGTTCCTTGTTATGATACTAATAGGATGCATGTCATCCAAAACGTTAAGTAACAGTCTCGTAGAACTTACTCTTAAACACTACGAACTACTTCTTCGTTCACAGGCTATGAAACCGTTTTGCATACTATATTTCGTATATATGTATTAGTGGTTTAAATATAAATTCATACGGTTAAACCATTGTAATTAATGACGAGCAGTACAAAATTCATTCTAGTTGAGATCACGGAAACTATAACTACTTTACTACAGCTTGGCAGAAACATCTTGAAATGGAAATGCTTGAATTGAATAATTGAAATACCTACGAAAATTTATACTGAATATCTTTAAATAAAATAATATGAAACTTTCTAATGTGTAATTTATTTGCTATAAACCCATTTTGCCAAGCTGTAGGTATGTGCTTTAACATCTACCTGGCACCATTAATTTTATATTAAACGTTTAATCTATTATTACCTACTTGGACAAACAGGGCTTGCAATTTGCTGCTACCAAGAATATAAACTCACGTAAATGGCCAATTTTTAAATATAAAATCTGTAATAATGATAAATAAATACCGCAAGCAAAAACGCATACGGTATATTGACTGGTATCAAATTTTGCTCATGGAGGACATCGACAAATCATATGCGTCCTGGTATAAAAAAATTAGCCGTTAGTAGACTTTGTAGCAAAAATTGCATTTATATCATTTGACTATTAGCAAAATGTGTACACTGTCCAAAATGTAAAATATACGACCCTTTTTGTCAGTCTAACTTAGATGTAGGTACCTGCCTAATGGATTCTGTGGAAAATATAGATGTACCTATTACGAAGAAAACGCGAAAGTTTTGGATTACTTATGTATCTACATGAAATATGATTACGATAAATAGAAAATCTAATGAAGTTACCTTATGTACTATTTAAGTAGGTAAGTCTTACAAATTACCAGTGATCTTAGGTCAAGGTACCCCAAGAGTGTCGTACTTACTGCACAGATTAAGAAGTTTTTGATTTCTTTGAGATGTCTTAGCTTTCGAAGTGTCTCGATAGTCTACCTAATCTGAATGCTAATCTAATGAATTACGTTTGTTCTGGTCAGCGTACACTTAAACCTTACATCATAGTAATGTATGTTTATTGGCTAATATCTTTCTTCTAGTAAAACGTAGAGGTAGAAACCGTCGTTTTTTCTTAGCACCCAATTGCAGGAGTAGTTTTCTTGCCTCAGCCAGTGTCGCCGCATCGTTTCCGTCTTCCATACCAGATATAAACCCGCTTTCAGGGCGGGAGAGCGCCGGAGCAGTTGCAGGTAGAAGTGAGAACCATCGATCTATTTTGGCACTTGAAGACAACTGTTACATGAAACAAATTACATTAGTATAGTTGGCAGCGTGATGAAGTTTGAATAAAATGTTAGACATTTTGTTATTAAGTCTAATTTGCACAACTGATACGTTAAATTCAAACAGTCTATCAGCGACGTACGCTTTGTTTTGATGAATTTACAGGCATGTCCGTTGCATTTCTTGTTCTACGAAAACTTCTTTTTCAAATATTATAATTTCTCTGATAAGATTGAAAAAGCAAGAGATAGGTAAAATTCTATTTAGTGATTTTTGCAGAAGGTAGGTATATGCGGAGCGCGAATGGTAGTTGTGTATGTTCGAATGGTGATTCTTTTGTATATTAAATTTGTATATTAAAAGAGTCACATGAAAGCTTTTTCTGGATAGATAAAGCGAATATTAAAGCGATATATAAGCATCTTACCAAATCTCGTTGGCCAAAGGGGGATCATTGTGAAAGGTGAAGTTGAGCTAGAGCTCAACTTCACCTCTCATACACAACTACAATACATAGGTTTTAGGGTGGCCACCTTATGACGCGTCAGAACGCGTTATAAGGTGGCCACCCTAAAACCTACATAAAAGGGGTGGCAAATCCCAGAAACCCATACAGTGTTCCCCTCTGTGCCACGCTATTTTGTGATGCTCTGTGCCTCTGTGCCGCAGTGCTGAGTGAATAGTCTCTTTTTCAAATTGTTGTTAGGTGTACAAAGACTTTCTCAAAGCACAGTAGCGGAGGTATTGGAGGCCACTCTCTCTCCCTCTCTATTTGATGTGGCACGTAGCGAATTGCTCAACAGTCGTAGTGATTAAAAGTTTTCTAACATGGTTTGAGCATTCTGATGCAGTGGTCACATGTATACAGAGAATACAGATACAAAGTGGTAACAAACCAGATATTGATGAGTCATTCTATTAACCTGTACCTAACGTCCGGCACCAAAAGCCCACACTCAGGCTCGCGCTGAAACAGGAGTAATTGTTTCAGCGTGAGCGTGAACTTGTTTTCATGAACAGTATAATATATTACTTAGGGTTTTGAGTTATACTTTGTAACTCTGAAGGCTGCATCCCAGCAAGCTAATTCAGTTTTTGCGAAACGTACATTCCTGACAGATTTAAAGAATATTTCGTACAAATATTCTACTCGGATGTCTATCAAAGGCAGCTGATTCATTCAGTCTAGATACTGTACCTACCTATTCAAAGCGAGGTGAGTGTCCTTCTAAAATGTCTTTTGCTATTCATATTACGAGTAATAGAGCAGATGGACCATTTCAAACAACTGTCTACGCTCGTAACTCTCATAATAAAACAAAACTATAACATCATAGTTTACGATGCTTGTATGTAATTTTGAAGATTTTCTCAGTTGCAGGAGGTATAGTTTGTTTAAAAATTTTGACTTTAAATTTAATTTCCGTGTATTCCCGGATGCATTTAAGCCTTCATTTCGGAACCCAAGGACCACTTGCCTGCAGTTATTTACACCTCAGCCGATCACCAGTTTCCTCGTTTATAAAACAATGGACCTGCTTGTCATTTAAGATGTCAAGACATGACTTTTGAGATGTCATGGCCAGACAATTATTTCTGCCGGGTTGGCCGCACAACGTGATATTAACATTAAATGTCATTAAAGAAGAAATTATCTTCTTTTACCTACTTTGTATAGTCACGAAATCGAAACCTGCTGTGGACGGAAATTCACTACAGCATTCGGTATCTTTAACTCCATCATAATTGCAGCTTCTGATTTTGTTTTTTATTGCTCTGTACACTTAAAGGAAGAACCAGATGGCCCGATTACCTAGAAAAGTCGCTGAGACCGTATGTTACATCGTAACGAAACTGGGGAGTAGAAGATCTTTACAGATTATATAGTTTTAGTCGACTTCAAAAAAGGAGGAGGTTACTCAAGTCAACCGTTTATGAACTTTGTCGTTTATGAACTGATTTCAAACGTGATCATATTTGCGTAGTCCAACATAAATCTAATAAAGAAGTTTTGGAGTCTCTAAAGTTTATTCAGTTTGTCTTCATTTAGGTTACTAGATAACTGAAGTCTGCATAATCGAGGGTGGGGAAAAGACAAGTGCCACTTTAGATTTTATAGGTACGAAATTTCGTAGTTTATATTGGACCTGCGCAAGGACCCCGCTAAAGCAAAGATTTAACGACTCAGCTCTTGCAGCTTAGGCATATGTGGAAAGACTAATAGTGTATGTCTTTCCACATACGTAGTATTTACACTATGACTGAGGCCCCCAGGATAACTATAAATAGGTTGCATGTAAGAGATTGCCAAATACGAGGCTAAGGGGCCGCCTTTTTTAACGTGAGGAAAATCTTACAGGGATTTTTTTTTGCTATGCCGGACTCCTATCGACTAAAAACCACACGTTTCTTAATGCCTACAGTTGGGTGCCCCGGGTAGGCCCTCGGAAGATTGATCCCAGGACAAGGGGCCGCCTACGAAATCCAGCATAGAAGTAGGGAGCGTTAGCATTAGCATCAAGCTCCTCGATGAAGTTTCCGGGGCTCATACTCCATACTTAGTCGATGACACTTAGGACACCATTTCCTAAATTTGAACCCAAAACACAAAGGGGACTGGGCAAATAGTTGCACTCTCGCGGTTATTGCCCAACATAAGGGGACCTAACACTCCCAGCTGGAGACTGTACCAAGGATCGTACGGAGTATGGCCCATTCGACGCCCCAATTTAGGTGGAGACCCTAACGATTACAATACGACTAGATTTCATAGTCCGAAGTAAGCGATGGCCTTCAGACCGTACCACGTACACGATTTCCCTTGAGCCGGCTTGTCTCCTGGAAGCGAAGGTCCTCGCGCCATAGGTCTGCGCTCCGAGAAATCGGGTCTCAGAGGTCCCAGCTCCGCCAGGAACTTGTGGAGATTTAACTACACTGCAACTAAGGTAGGGAACTACCACAATCGGGGCGATCAGACGAGTCTTCAGAGGTCATGGACGGGTGTCTGGTGAAGAGCCAGGTTCTCGTGGCAAGTCTGAAGGTGCACCTTCTCTCGCTGGAGACCATGGTGCGAGCCATGATCATCAGCGGGAGTTAGTGAGACGTCGCCGCGTCTTTCTGTGAGCAGCCCGTTCTCGTTGAAGAGGCGTTAGGGAGTGAGCGGTAGATGACTCTCCCACCCGAGCTTCGCAGTCTGCGGCGAGGGTGCCGTAGACTTAGACTATCGGCCTCCATGACCAGGGGCCTGAGGACGGCAGGGTTGAAGCTAGCCGTCCTTACAGAAGCGGGTCCCAGATAGAAGAGTGACTTTTTACCACATTTTCGATTTTTTTATTTCGTATCTCTTTATTGGTATAAATGAACTATCTGATCTAGTTTACATTTGGGTCGCAAGAGCTGGAACTTAGCCTGCGCGGGTCTCTTATATATTTTTTTATAACCACCTAAACAAAACCACGCCAAATTCTAATTATTACACTGTTTTTTTGAATAACATATATGTCAAACTTACCAAGCGAATGGTGGTAACTTAGGTGGTTATAAAAAAGAAAGTATAAAAGTGCAGGGAGTTCATTCTGTAGTGCACATATTTTGCGAAAGGGACATTTTGAGAAAAGTACATTTCGCGAAAGGACCATTTTGGGGAAAGGAAATTTTGGGAAAAGGAAATTTTGAGAAAGGACATTATGAGAAAGAACATTTCGAGAAAAGGACATAATGCGATGCGACGGAAAATATCAATACCATCACATGTCTAGTGGAGCTTGGAAATATATTTGAAGGTCATCTGTATATTTGAATCTCGGTTTGGGCTTTTAGAACTCTACGTGGCTCCAGTGAAACCGACTGACTGAGTATAGACGTTTTGAATGAATTAAATATTATTACTGATGGCCTTTACCTCCTCACGTAGTGTTGGTGCAGGCCTTGGAAACGGAAGGTTTATGATTGCAGGGTGTTATTGGACAGTTCTTGAGGTTCTCGTCAACCAGTGGCTAAGGTCACAAGGTACCAAGTAATTAACACGCAGTTATGGGTTTTGGTAATAGGTTTTAATTTCGCCGTAATATGGTCACAACGGAGTCTTCTCGTGTCCACGATAAGGAAGGCCGGAAGAAGGTGATTGTGTTATTCAGTGTCCAGGCATTTACAAGGGAAATAAATGAATGCTGAGCTGAATGCCATTAGTACTTTTATTCATATTTCGAACTCCTCTTGGCATTTTGCTGCGAGCCACATTGCCTAGCCACTCCTAGCTGACCTAAAAATGCGTCATGAGTACTGGCGCTTGCAAGTATTTAAATTTCAATCTTGCAGAATAAAAACTGAACTGTGTGTTACCCTAATGGTACCTACTCTAGGCCATACTTACGTAAATTCATAAAAACATTCCTGTTTCATGTTATGCAGCATCTAGTGGGCTATAAGAAAGCTGTCATAGGTAAATTGATTAAAACAATAATTTTGCAGTGACCAGATGGTATTTAATGAAATGGAATGATACATTATTGTTGATATCTGGATTGTTTACGTACAGTGAGTTCACTGCATTCGAAGACTCGTCTGAACTGGAACAGTTATTTTCTATAAGTAGCTGTAATAGATTTCTACTTACAGGTATCGTAAACATTTGTCTATTTCTACTACGTGATCACATAACTATTTTAACATTGAACATTTAGACTCTTACCGCTTGAAACATTGACATCGCTTCTAACTACTTATTTATCCTAGATATACTGCTAGAAAACATATATTTTGACATGCTTACTAGCTATCGAGTACATTTATTACTCCATTGAGAAATTAAATAATTATGGATGATTAGATTTTATATATCAGGTATTGGGGACTCATGTGAAAATATAATGACTAGACATGAATCATTAAGCCATTCTGGGTAGACATGAAGTGTTACTTATCTACTTAAGACAGCGAGTATGATCCATAATATTCACAAGGAATAAAAAATAAATCAATAAGTATACTTAAAGCAAAAATATTATTACTTCATAAACAGATATTTATGACTTTATTCCAGTAATGGTACAGAATTGTCCACAAAATCTAGGATATTTTTAATTTTTAAAAAAATGTGTTATGTACCTAATCTTTATGTAACGCAGCGAGCAATCGATACGATTCGATAATAAATTTTCTTGTTGAAAATGTATCAAATTCACGACCATTATACTTACTAATGATATTATAAGTATAAGTAAAAGGCTGTAACTCATAATCAGAGCGAGACATCGTTAATCAAGTAATTAACTTCATTAAACGTTCAGCGTTAAAGAATTGATGGATACTTTTGATAAAAATTGCAGATCATTTTATTTTTAGTTTTTTAATTTCTTCATCTTAACGGAAATTGTTTTTAGCCGCTGATCCTAGGATTCACGAGTTTAAAATTGTATTCTGAGATATTAAAATAATTTAATGTAGCCTTTTTTGTGTTTTTCTTCTTTCCGACGTAAGTCAACATTTACATGAAAACATTCTTTATATCTGAAGATAAATTTCTTACAATATAGAGACTAAAAATAAAGGCGTCTCACTCTTGTTGAATGCCTTATTTTCTTTTCAGTAACCTGCCTAAACAGCATTTATACATTTCAGGTCAGTCCTAATACAAACAATACACTATGTCTATGTTCCATTGTGTTATAATGTTAAAATCGACTCATAGCCATATTTTGCTCTTAGTTTCTGACCGCTCTTGATAATTGTAATATTATTACGTTGATATTTTTTTTACTGACTGAGAATAGCTAACTAGCTAGATTCGTCATGTGACGAAGATACATTTATCTCGTATTTATTTGGTCCATAGTTTATAAACTTAACTTGTGATATTCACCCGATTAATTTGGCAACATTTTTACTGGCTCTAGCTACCAAAAATTAATTCGAAATCTGACATTAAATATTTTATATATGTTAAGATTGTAATAGAGTTCTTGAAAGATGTTCTTTAAACAATTTTTAATCGAAAGAAATACATATCTAGCAAAAATCACATTTTTATCAATTAATTGATGAAATGAGTAAAATATTTCCACATCAAATTACCGAATTGTAACATCTATCTTTCTGTACACATATATATCTGTTCATTTATTTTACTATTTTAGAACAAGCTATAAACATCAATAGAATTACTAATTTATTAACGTTGACACCAATTACATAAGAAATTCTGAATAACAACGATATTTCTATTTTACTAACATACAGAAATAATGTACTTTCGTAGAATGTCTACATAAAATTTTTACTGACTACATACATGTTCTATAAACATCTATTCTGATTTAGCAAAATAATATTTAACAAAGTGGTAGCAAGTGTAGCAACCTCATTATCTTCCGGTTATTAAATAATAATCACAGTCCACCGAGCAGTATCTACAAAGTATCCCCTTTTAATACAATTATCACAAGTACTAAACTGCAGAAAGATATAAATTCTTTGCGGTAATGGACCATTATATTTTTATGGCTCAATGAAATCATAAATATTGGCCTGCTTGCATTTTATACTATAACAATATGGCTCATAAATCTAAAGCCTATTTTAATGGCGATATGATAAAGGATATGTTCTGATACATATCTATAGATTCAATACAAAAATAACATCAGGACTAGAATATGTGAACATGATATGTAAATAAATTTCGTTCAATAAATCTTTCTCGTTTATCGCCGATCACGTTGATACCTATGGCAAAATTTGGCACCATTTAAATTCTCCAATTCCAACGAGGACACTATCTAGTTTAAAATAATAGTTTACATAATAAAATATATCTACATACTTTATAAATACATCACAAGAATAAGACAAAAACCTACGTATAAAGAATTTTCTTTTTGGTATCTTGACACATTTTTTTGTTCACAGCCTTTATATCGGGACAGAGCTTTACTTCGTAGTGTGCCTGGTCCACTGTGAACGAAGAGCTGTCATCATCTCGCTACGGTTTGGTACCTTCTCGCTGGTGGTACGAGTAATAGGTGCAGCTGGCGCTAGTAGAGTCATGGAGCGGTCTTGGCCAGGCACCTTAAGAGAGTGTCCAGAAGAACTTTGTGCTTCAGCATGGGTCTCAAATACATCTGAAGTACTTTCAGATGGGCTCACCGGTACAATCAACCTTACGCGCCCGTCTTCACTGGTGGCAGTCAAAGTACAGTTATGAGACAATGGCATGATGAAAGGTACTCCTTCATCCGAACTGAACCCCTCTGGTGTCGAATCCTTCGAAGTGGTCGGTTGGCTGGTACTGTATAGCGAATTTTCAGACTGGCCTACACTCATAGCTTGGGCCATGTTACCGAAGTCATCAGTTGAGCTGGCTATATCTTTATATAGTGTATGGTTCAATAAACTGGCCAGATCAGAGTTGCTGTAATGGTTGATAAGCGGTGGGATATTTGGAAAGGCATTGCTATTCTGGAAATACTGTTGATTATAGTTTATGGTTGCAGATTTAGTTTCATTGCTGTCATTTGGCAGCGTCAAGTTTTGAAACTTTGAAATCAAATAGTTCTGAATTTGATCGTTGGTCATGCCACCAAAACAAGGAGCTGAATTTGAGCCGTTTATTGATTCAGGTGCGGGCGAAATATTGAAAGGTGACATCCGCAAGTTATTGTTCTCCATATTCTGACTGGCCTGTGTACTTTGTGTAATTAAATTGATAAGAGCTTCTGTATTTGTTGGGGAGCGGTTTCCATTGCATAGCGGCAACTTATCGGGCTTGATGACATCATTCATAGGATGTTCCGTTTTCACCTGATTCCATCCAGCAGCATTAAAAGAAATAAACAACTGTAGTTATATTATATACGTTCATCACTGGTCATACTCACATTGTAACACAACACAAAGACGAAAGCAACTAAGAGATGTTTCAGTGGAAACTTTCAGCATAAAAGCTCAACACATTCACAGGTAATAAAACTCACACAATAATAGTACCTAACATAGTTACTCCATTAAACATGCGACAGTGCAGTAACATAAAGTTATAATGAAGTAAAATTATATTTGCAAATTCAAAATAACCATTACAGCATATTGGTTGTAATAATTTAATGTAAGGGCTAAGTTTATTAAAGTTCCTATAGTACGACGGAATTTCTATAGCGACAAAATTAGATCCAACTTGGCAATTTAGGATACCGCAGTGGCACTAGGCGGGAATTTTGTACTTTTATACTACAAACGCATGCGTTCCGTTTAAGAAATGAGAGCTTTGTCAAAGAACTCGTAAGTTTCTTCTTAGGTTCCCAGTAGAAAAGGGTAAATTATCCAATTGTTTCATATTTCAGTAATGGTGGACAACCTGCTTTCACGCATTGCAGAGACAAGCAAGTTGGATCAATTTCTCAAACCAAAGGCTTTCGTTCCAAACAGAAACGTTCTAATTTGATGATTGATGACATAAGCTCGTAGATGAATTATTATTAATACCTGAACGAAAAGTAGTTTAGCTTCATTTCTCAAATCAAATGTTTGAATATGCACAACATTGTACCGAGTGATAATATCACTATGTAAGTTTGCGGGTGTTTGGTTAACAAGGTAATTACCTACTTGCCACGCATTTCAGCAGAGTAAAACAAGTCATCTCAATTTGAAGGTGTCATTGAATAGAATATTCATGCCAAGTGTCGCTGCGGTTTCAAAAAGCAAGGCTCCTCAGAACCAGGACTGGTATATTATGGTAAGTGGTTAAGCAGAGTTAGGTGAGCGACAGTGACCAATTGTGTGTCAATCCGTGTAGTTCCCGGGATTGAGTGATACGGACACCGGCATTAGCAATTTATTTTATCAGACCACTGATATTACTTGGAATTCCCGCATGTCATGTATTTTGTAGCATAATGTAGGATTTTAAGTTTGACGTGCCGACGGTCTAGAAAAGGTCGTAGAGACAGATTGGATGAAAAAGTCGCAGGACCTTTTGTGGTGGCAAATATTGGGAGAGGTCCATGTCCAGCAGTTTTTTTTGTGTGTGAACTAATTTGTAATGTTAGCCCCTCTCTATAAAATAGAGTACAGAGGGGATTATGGCGAGACTTTGTCTGTAGTTTGTGACTCTGTTGCATTAATCTACGTCACCAGGTCACGTGGATCATCTGTTCAAAGTTTGAAATAAAACAAAAATGGCAACGCCAATCGGTTTGAACTTTCACAATAAACGTGTTAGAGAGGGGCAGTCTGGTGAGAACGATTTCACGGCTTTCTTGTTTTCTTTTGAATTTGAAATTACAAAAAGCGAAATATTTTTTATGTGTCATTGTGAGCCAAGTAATTCGTCATTGGAGCCAAAGAGGATTGTTGTTTTGGTAAAGTTAACATTTTGGCCGCGATACTGTAAATAAGTCGAAGTTTGTAGAAAAGAAATCAAAAGTTTATTAAATACCATGTACGCTATTTTTAGACGTGTCGTCAAAATAGTAGTAGCTAGTAGTAGTAGATAACGCCAGCTCAGATGAAGCAAATAACTTTAATGTTTAGTAATACTCCATCTTCCAATAAAATGGATGCTTTGCGAGTAAGTAATTAGAAAAATACAAACAACAACGAAATGCCAAACGCACATGCCTGAATAATAATGCAAATAAAACATCTATATACTAAAATGTATGATGATAGACTTCCTATTGTACAACTAAGCTCGCTAAAGGAAAAACATTTAGTTCACTCAGTTTGCAAACAGAGAAAAAATAGAGAATCCATGCTTCAACAATTCGACTCAAACAGTAATGTTCTCCACTTTTCCGTAAGCGCGCGAGTACACAGTATGTTAGCTCTTGTCAACAAGGGAAGAATTCGCTGTGCCATTCACGCGTAAAATACGCGTGCGTTGTGTGAAGCATAGATACATTGTATTGTGGTTATTTGACATTGTCGCTGGAAATGTGAACGAATCTTTTGTTCCGCAAGCGAGTCTAGTAGTATTAGATTAGAAGTCTTTGGCTACTATGAGCTAAACTCGGTATGCAAAGAATATTGGTGATACTCCGACAAAACGACCTTGAAATTTTCCATCTGCTTTGCATCAACTGTTACAGTTACAGTGACTTAGAGAGAAATATTCAGTGAAATTTATTAAAAAATCTAAATATTATCCTTTAATGCTAATAATAATGTACGAGTGTACGTTAAATCTCTTGAATTTTACTATGGCACTGATTGGTAACAAAGTAAGTACAGCGTTTCGAGGTCATTTTAGGAGTTAGCGACTAAAACAATATTTAATAAAAGGTCAATACCAAATTCGACAAACACTAAGATGCAAAGATTGTATCAGTCGCAGCTAGTCCTGGGTCCATAGATCATTCTTCGCGACCTGGGTCGATCGCGACGACATCAAGAAAGTGATCAATGTTAAAAGTCATTTGAGGATACTTGAGTTGAACATTGGTAAAAGAAGATTCAATGCTGCATCAATCGCTATTGGATTGATGGTTCAAGATATAATTGAATCCGTTTCAAGCTTTCAAGTCATTTGGGGGGGGGGGGGAGACGCATTTTATTCAATCCATCGCGATTGGCACAAGACTAGCTGTAATTAAAATCCTGTGCATATCTCTACATTTTTACATAAATCCCAAAACTCACGAAAGAGTTATTCTGTCAATGAGAACCATAGAAAAATAGCTAACTTTAGCAAAAGTATTAAGTACGAAATTATCTACCAAAATGATTTGGGATTTATAAATAAAAATAATTAAGGTCTATGTAGTATTTAAAAAGAAATGTTCATACCTGAGGCAAGAGTGTTAGTTGCTGAGCGCTGATGGGTCGAGAAGAGCCCCTTTCTCGCTCCTGAAGATGGGCTACTAGGGCAGCAATATGTTCAAGTAATTCTTTATTGTGGACAAGTAACTGGTGCGTACGAGCCTGAAAATTAATCAGATACATTTTATCGCTCTTACTGGACTAAAAGAAACTAAAATAAAAATTGTGAGTGTTAGGTGTGAACGCGATACTCGCGCATATTAATTTAGAAAAATTAAGACTTTTGTTATCTAGGATCTATTGGACTCCTCGTAGAGTCTTTGCAACTTCAAACTGTCTAACCTAGTAAACACACGTTAATGTGTTTAGGGACTGAATAACAGTGGTTACTACTAATGCTGACAAACAAAAGCCAAATCATAAAAAATAAAGCATTCCTCGAATCGTAACTAACCTTGGGAAAGAAGAGATGATGAAATGCGGTAATCAATCAGTCTAGTTGTTTTTACAATGTTCGTAAAAACAATAAACACGTAAGTACTAACTCATAGCATGTTTATAAATTTGTGCACCATTTTGTATTTATGCGCCGTTCGGATATACCCATCTACCATGAAATAAACGCAAATCTCGCCACCATTATATGTAGTTTCGCCTGTGTGTTAGTGGTTACAGTCTCAATTTTATCAAAGACAATAAGTGTATTAGTACTACATAGTTGAAAACAAAAGTACTAAAATTAATTTCTACCAGATTAGTAGGTACTTTTAAATGAAATTATAGGTCCTTAATATGTCCAACAAACAAATAGACAAATTAACCGGAAAAATATTTATAAATTATAATTTAATATACAATTTAATTCACCATAAATGTAGGCAAAATAAAAATGAAAATGTCATTCGATATTCAGTTGCCTCGTAAGTTTCTAACGAGTTTATTCAGGATTTTCGATTGAAATGCTAATTATTGAGAATCCAGGTCAAGTCACTGCAGATAAATTTGTAAAACACGTGCGTGGTGTTGATCTAACAACTTCAAAAAAACTCGTACATTATTTTATCAATAAAGCTAAAATTAAATGGCAAACAACAGTTTGATATAAACAATCTCAATTATTTGCAATTTTTAATAATTTTGAATAGGTACCTGATAAATCAGGTAAAAAGTTACATGTTAACTCAAAGAGGTATAAGAGCTTCAAAAATGATTAAAAATTCATTCCCGAATTGGTATGTCCAATAAAAATATTGCTAGGAGCTGTAATTAACTCTAGCATTGGCAAAAATATTGCTAGGAGCTGTAATTAAGATTGGCATCATCAATACGTTCAGTTCCTTTTTATATCTACTCGTACCTAACCAATGAATGATATATGATTATAACTCATGTTATTTATGTTTGAAATAATAGATAGTGATTTACAGATGAATCAGAGTTCCATCTATAAAAGTGTTGAAAGTGAATAAAAATCAATCTCTTTAGATGAAATGTTTATATTATAATAGCCAACTGGGGATCTGGTAATAATAAAATATATAACTACCCACGCGTTGATAAAATCTATAGAGAATGTGTTATTTTGTGATGATCTTTACTCATCTCTTTAACTCCCTTATGAATGTTGTGGCCAGGGAATGTGACGGTGACTAATATTACATGAATGATGCTTTGAATTATTTAATCTGCCACTGGTATATACTGTTTTGACATTTTTAGAGCTAATTTTATTTTATGCGTGACGTGAGAGCTGCGTTTTCCATTTTTTTTAAATTTTTAATGTAACAGACTTATTTTTATAAATCTAACCTAAGACACTCGATCTAGCCGAAGGAGTTGAACTTTCTTACAATTCTCCCAGTACTTTCAAGTGTACTCCCATACTACAAGCCTAGCGCGATGGTCTAAGGCGGGTGCGACAGGTGGGGGCAACTAGGTGTCCTATCAGGTGTTATCTACCCATAAGCGAGACTTTGGCATTTTTACTCGATACTTCGATTTGGAGATGGGAGGTGTTGGACTCTAGAGATGATGTCCACGAAATACATAAAAAAGGTGGAACTAAGTTAGGTCGCCTATTAGCTAGACCCGCAGTGTGGCCAGAACGCGATGATAGGGTGGTTTGACAATTACGCTTGCTTTCTAGCAGTGCAGTCGAGCTAGGCTCCTGCCACTTCACTATGAACACAAATCCGCTTTTCATTATGTTTGATAGGTACCACGCGTCCGTTATTGCCACCGCGCTAGGCCTGTGATCTGTCCCCATATTCTGGTGGTATTATTATAATATACCTGGTACTACATAAAAAATATTCTACAAACCTGAGCTTCGCATCTTGCGGCCTGTTCTGCTGCCAATTGATCCCTCAGCAACAGTAGTTGGGCAACTGCTGCGCGTGTCTGCTGTGACTGTTGCTCAAGTCTTTCGCGCAGAAGCTGCAATTGATGCTGGGAGCTGAGAGGAGTAGATGCCTCGCTGCCTATCTCGGTGTTCACTTGCTCGACTTTGGTGATGCACTCGGGGACATCAGGCAGGTTGATGGTCGGTGCCGGAGTAGTGCGCTGCAAGTATTTACATTGCAATAATGGTGGATTCATTGAACAGTATACTACTACTAACTTAACTATTTCGCTGAAAAAGAATCTGTAGAAACAGTAGGTAGTTATAGAATAAAGGATGTCTTTAAACAGAACAACAGCCATACATCACACGCCGTGGTAATCTAAGTTATAACTATCTAAGCAAATTGGGTGTAAACCCTAATAAATTAATTATAATAGTCTACGTGTCGACCCACTCCGGCATCTCATTAAAAGTTTTGATTAATATTTAATTTTCATGACTAAACTTATGGTTAGAATGTCTTTTTAGAATATGTGGCAACTTCTTACGTAAAGACCAGTTATGTTCATAACGGCTTTATAATATGTTTAGAAAACACTTTTATTTATCGATAAATTATATAAAATGCACTCAATGCATTTACGTTAGACGAAACTATTTATAATATCTATATAGGTAAAAAAAGCGTATACAGGTAATTATCTGCATATTTAAGATATGAATTATTATTAAAAATGAATCCGTTGTACATTCTTAACAATACAATTTTTACTCGTATTATAAGTATGGTACATGTAGGTACTATTGGCATTTTTCCAATCCCAGAAATAACCACACAATACCTGCACAAGCACAATAGTAAAAATTTATAATACACAGATATCTCATGATTATAATTTTCATTTGCATTCATACACAAGCGGCGTATAAAATCGAAAATAGCCGCTCAACAAAACAATATTTACAGCATCTAACTCAAATGTAAAATGATAGACAATATCATGCCCACCAAAAACGCACTCGACCAAAATATTCAAACCCTGGGTACAGCTATACAGGCAGCGGGAGCGATGTTATAGAGATCTTAATAATTCTCGAAGTTTGCGTGTAAATTTGAAATTGCGTACCAAATATTACCTACCTGTCAGCGCTTTGATGATTCATGTCTATTGTCTAGCTATGAAGAGAAAACGACCTATTTGACTGTCTTGTTGGTCTCGAGTTCGAAATGTGCGACTGCCGATAACGAGGTCGTGGGTTCGATTCCCACCGGAGACCAATATTTGTCTTTATTTGTAATTGTCTCGAGAGTCTGGGTGTTTTTATGTATTATAAGTATGTATTTAGAAGAATACGTATAAATATCCGTAGTCTGATTATGTTATAGGCTAGCTTACTTTGGAATAAGAGAGCGTTATATAAAAATTTTCGTGAAAATTTATATACCTACCTATTTATTTTATTTATAACTAGCGGTACCCTGCCACGCTTCGCTGTGACTTTTTTATGGTGGTTTTATGTACCTATGAGAAATGAGTAACAAACTAAATGATGGGTACATTTAAAAAAAAATGTGTGCGTGTACTATTGTACACACGTAAGAAGTGAAACTTCTTCATGACCTTATTTTTCGAAAGAAATATCATAAAATATACATAGGAGTTAGTAGTCCAAAAGTCCAAAGTCCAAAGTCCAAAGTCCAAAGTCCAAAAGTCCAAAACTACAAAGTCTAAATTTCTAAAAGTCCAAAACTCCAAAACTCCAAAACTCCAAAACTCCAAAACTCCAAACTCCAAACTCCAAAACTCCAAAACTCCAAAACTCCAAAACTACAAAACTCCAAAACACCAAAACTCCAAAACTCCAAAAGTCCAAAAGGCCAAAAGTCCAAAAGTCCAAAAGTCCAAAAGTCCAAAAGTCCAAAAGTCCAAAAGTCCAAACTCCAAAACTCCAAAACTCCAAAACTCCAAAACTCTAAAACTCTAAAACTCTAAAACTCCAAAACTCTAAAACTCTAAGACTCCAAAACTCCAAAACTCCAAAACTCCAAAACTCTGAAACTCTAAAACTCTAAAACTCTAAATCTCTCAAACTCTAAAACTCTAAACCTCTAAAACTCCAAAACTCAAAAACTCAAAAACTCCAAAACTCCAAAACTCCAAAACTCCAAAACTCCAAAACTCCAAAACTCCAAAACTCCAAAACTCCAAAACTCCAAAACTCCATAACTCCAAAACTCCAAAACTCCAAAACTCCAAAACTACAAAACTCCAAAACTCCAAAACTCCAAAACTCCAAAACTCCAAAACTCCAAAACTCCAAAACTCCAAAACTCCAAAACTCCAAAACTCCAAAACTCCAAAACTCCAAAACTCCAAAACTCCATAACTCCAAAACTCCAATACTCCAAAACTCCAAAACTCCAAAACTCCAAAACTCCAAAACTCTAAAACTCTAAAACTCCAAAACTCCAAAACTCTGAAACTCTAAAACTCTAAATCTCTCAAACTCTAAAACTCTAAACCTCTAAAACTCTAAAACTCCAAAACTCAAAAACTCCAAAACTCCAAAATTCCAAAAGTCTAAAGTCCAAAACTCCAAAATTCCGAATGTCCAAAAAGTTCAAAAATAACATGCAAAACATATCTGACCTCTTTATTAGGTGCGTACTCTCTTTTATTATTCTGAATGCAAGGAGGCCGCAATCAAACTTCTCTTAAAAAACATCAATCTGGCAGGTACCTTCTAAATAGGTTGTTTATAATAATTTTGTTCTGAAGCTGGCAGAATATAATTAAAAACACAACGACCAACGCCATCTATTGGTAATATCACTTTTTAAAGCGATTTTATTCTTATTGCTGTTATGATAAAAGTGTATAAAGTAGCCTAAAACCATCTCTGAATCCTATTGTATATCGTGTCCAATTTTGAGCTCAATCGATTCAGTAAATTTTGAGTTTTTAATAGATACACAAACGCACACAACATTTTTATATATATAGATATACTGAAAATGTCTTTTTTGTATTTATATCATGTACCTAACGCTAAACAGCGACGGTTGAAAGCAACATGGAACTGGGCGCAGGCAATAGGAATTCTAGCAGTAATGAACCTGCATTACGAGATATTGAGTAGTAGCGAACCTCGGTATAACGAGGAGCACAAAGATTGGCCAAAAGAAAATTCTTAGAAAAAAAGTCCCATGATAGGCATCGATCGGAGGATATCTCAAAGCAATCATTGACAAAGTAGACAATGAAAAGAAACTGGAAGTGAGTCATATTTCCACGGATACCTTGTTGTTATCCCTCAAGAAAAATATATTACAGTCCCAGGCATTTCAGTTTTGGGGAATCAACGCTCCTTTGAAGCTAGTCTAGTAACAATGTGCGATATCGCTCGGTTCGTGTCTCTGTACCTATAACAACTGTGGCTATTTTTGTGGTGGTCTGATCGTTATGACAGTTATCGTAATTGGTTAACGAGATATAAACACAGAGCAATTTATTTCGATTCCAATTTCGTCAGTTGTTTGTAATTAAAATAAAGGGAACGCCTTTATTGAAGTGAAACTTCTTTATCGGCGTTGGAAAAAAATTTGCGTCACGTCACGTCACGTCACGTCACGTCACGTCACGATTTTTGGTTACGCGCCATCTTTGTTCTGTTCCTCACCACGGTGGATTCGAATTAAGAGTACTTTATCCAGGGATAGCATGTCATTTAAGGGTTTTTGGACTTTTTGACTTTTGGGCTTTTGGACTTTTGGACTTTTGGATGGGACATTGGTACTTTGGGTCTTTGGGACTTTGGAACTTTGAGACTTTGGGACTTTTGGGACTTTGGGACTTTGGGACTTTTGGACTTTTGGACTTTTGGACTTTTGGACTTTTGGATGGGACCTTGGTACTTTGGGTCTTTGGGGCTTTGGGACTTTGGGACTTTTGGACTTTTGGACTTTTGGACTTTTGGACTTTTGGACTTTTGGCCTTTGGGACTTTGGGACTTTTGGACTTTTGGATGGGATCTTGGTACTTTGGGTCTTTGGGACTTTGGAACTTTGGGACTTTGGGACTTTGGGACTTTGGGACTTTTGGACTTTGGGACTTTGGGACTTTGGGACTTTGGGACTTTGGGACTTTGGGACTTTGGGACTTTGGGACTTTGGGACTTTGGGACTTTGGGACTTTGGGACTTTGGGACTTTGGGACTTTGGGACTTTGGGACTTTGGGACTTTGGGACTTTGGGACTTTGGGACTTTGGGACTTTGGGACTTTGGGACTTTGGGACTTTGGGACTTTGGGACTTTGGGACTTTGGGACTTTGGGACTTTGGGACTTTTGGACTTTTGGACTTTTGGACTTTTGGACTTTTGGACTTTTGGACTTTTGGACTTTTGGACTTTTGGACTTTTGGACTTTTGGACTTTTGGACTTTTGGACTTTTGGACTTTTAGGCTTTTGGACTTTTGGATGGGACCTTGGTACTTTGGGTCTTTGGGACTTTTGGATGGGACCTTGGTACTTTGGGTCTTTGGGACTTTTGGACTTTTGAACTTTGGGACTTCGGGACTTTGGGACTTTGGGACTTTGGGACTTTGGGACTTTGGGACTTTGGGACTTTGGGACTTTTGGACTTTTGGACTTTTAGGCTTTTGGACTTTTGGATGGGACCTTGGTACTTTGGGTCTTTGGGACTTTTGGACTTTTGAACTTTGGGACTTCGGGACTTTGGGACTTTGGGACTTTGGGACTTTGAGACTTTGAGACTTTGGGACTTTGGGACTTTGGGACTTTGGGACTTTGGAACTTTGGGACTTTGGGACTTTGGGACTTTGAGACTTTGAGACTTTGGGACTTTGGGACTTTGGAACTTTGGGACTTTGGGACTTTGGGACTTTGGGACTTTGGGACTTTGGGACTTTGGGACTTTGGGACTTTGGGACTTTGGGACTTTGGGACTTTGGGACTTTGGGACTTTGGGACTTTGGGACTTTGGGACTTTGGGACTTTGGGACTTTGGGACTTTGGGACTTTGGGACTTTGGGACTTTGGGACTTTGGGACTTTGGGACTTTGGGACTTTGGGACTTTGGGACTTTGGGACTTTGGGACTTTGGGACTTTGGGACTTTGGGACTTTGGGACTTTGGGCCTTTTGGCCTTTTGGCCTTTTGGCCTTTTGGCCTTTTGGCCTTTTGGCCTTTTGGCCTTTTGGCCTTTTGGCCTTTTGGCCTTTTGGCCGTTTGGCCTTTTGGCCTTTTGGCCTTTTGGCCTTTTGGCCTTTTGGCCTTTTGGCCTTTTGGCCTTTTGGCCTTTTGGCCTTTTGGCCTTTTGGCCTTTTGGCCTTTTGGCCTTTTGGCCTTTTGGCCTTTTGGCCTTTTGGCCTTTTGGCCTTTGGAACTTTTGGACTTTTAGATGGGACCTTGGTACTTTGGGTCTTTGGGACTTTGGAACTTTGGGACTTTGGGACTTTGGGACTTTTGGACTTTTGGCCTTTGGGACTTTGGGACTTTGGGACTTTGGGACTTTGGGATTTTGGGACCTTGAGACCTTGGGTCTTTTGGACTTTTGGCCTTTTGGACTTTGGACTTTGGACTTTGGACTTTTGGACTTTTGGACTTTTGGACTTTTGGACTTTTGGACTTTTGGACTTTTGGACTTTTGTACTTTTGTACTTTTTGACTTAATTTAAGGTGAGGTGAAAATTAAATTTATGAAGAAGTTTCACTTCTTACGTGTGTACACTAAGTACACGCAATTTTTTTTAATTGAACAACTATCTGTATAGATATGAGTAGAGTATTTCAATGAGTGCCGAATCGAGTGCACGGTTTAAGAATGTATAATGATGGTAGATTTTCTTACTTAGAGCATGTGTTGTTTGGATGAAAACTAATAGCTAGATTTTTTCATCTCATGTTGTTACTATCTAAACGGTCGTATTCAGGTGTATTTTTAAAACATCATCATAGGGGCCTTTTATTAGAAAATTGTACATTGAAAAAATCTATTAAAACTATTCCAATTAGAGTTGAGAAGAATGCTTAGGCATGCTTTTTATGCGGATGTTTTTGAGGCGCTGGTTGTGTATCTTCGGTGTTTTGTATACGATATTGATTCATTTTTTTGAAGTGAAACTTCTTTATCGGCGTTGGAAAAAAATTTGCGTCACGTCACGTCACGTCACGTCACGATTTTTGGTTACGCGCCATCTTTGTTCTGTTCCTCACCACGGTGGATTCGAAAGAGTACTTTATCCAGGGATAGCATGTCATTTAAGGGTTTTTGGACTTTTTGACTTTTGGGCTTTTGGACTTTTGGACTTTTGGATGGGACATTGGTACTTTGGGTCTTTGGGACTTTGGAACTTTGGGACTTTTGAACTTTTGAACTTTTGAACTTTTGAACTTTTGGACTTTTGGACTTTTGGACTTTTGGATGGGACCTTGGTACTTTGGGACTTTGGGACTTTGGGACTTTGGGACTTTTGGACTTTTGGACTTTTGGACTTTTGGATGGGACCTTGGTACTTTGGGTCTTTGGGGCTTTGGGACTTTGGGACTTTTGGACTTTTGGACTTTTGGACTTTTGGACTTTTGGACTTTTGGACTTTTGGACTTTTGGACTTTTGGACTTTTGGACTTTTGGACTTTTGGACTTTTGGACTTTTGGACTTTTGGACTATTGGACTTTTGGACTTTTGGACTTTTGGACTTTTGGACTTTTGGACTTTTGGACTTTTGGACTTTTGGCCTTTGGGACTTTGGGACTTTTGGACTTTTGGATGGGATCTTGGTACTTTGGGTCTTTGGAACTTTGGGACTTTGGGACTTTGGGACTTTGGGACTTTGGGACTTTGGGACTTTGGGACTTTGGGACTTTGGGACTTTGGGACTTTGGGACTTTGGGACTTTGGGACTTTGGGACTTTGGGACTTTGGGACTTTGGGACTTTTGGACTTTTAGGCTTTTGGACTTTTGGATGGGACCTTGGTACTTTGGGTCTTTGGGACTTTTGGATGGGACCTTGGTACTTTGGGTCTTTGGGACTTTTGGACTTTTGAACTTTGGGACTTCGGGACTTTGGGACTTTGGGACTTTGAGACTTTGGGACTTTGGGACTTTGAGACTTTGAGACTTTGGGACTTTGGGACTTTGGGACTTTGGGACTTTGGGACTTTGGGACTTTGGGACTTTGGGAATTTGGGACTTTGGGACTTTGGGACTTTGGGACTTTGGGACTTTGGGACTTTGGGACTTTGGGACTTTGGGACTTTGGGACTTTAAGACTTTGGGACTTTGGGACTTTGGGACTTTGGGACTTTGGGACTTTGGGACTTTGGGGCTTTGGGGCTTTGGGACTTTGGGACTTTGGGACTTTGGGACTTTGGGACTTTGGGACTTTGGGACTTTGGGACTTTGGGACTTTGGGACTTTGGGACTTTGGGACTTTGGGACTTTGGGACTTTGGGACTTTGGGACTTTGGGACTTTGGGACTTTGTGACTTTTGGACTTTTGGCCTTTGGGACTTTTGGACTTTTAGATGGGACCTTGGTACTTTGGGTCTTTGGGACTTTGGAACTTTGGGACTTTGGGACCTTGAGACCTTGGGACTTTGGGACTTTTGGACTTTTGGCCTTTTGGACTTTTGGACTTTGGACTTTGGACTTTGGACTTTTGGACTTTTGGACTTTTGGACTTTTGGACTTTTGGACTTTTGGACTTTTGGACTTTTGGACTTTTGGACACTTTGGGACTTTGGGACTTTGGGACTTTGGGACTTTGGGACTTTGGGACTTTGGGACTTTGGGACTTTGGGACTTTGGGACTTTGGGACTTTGGGACTTTGTGACTTTTGGACTTTTGGCCTTTGGGACTTTTGGACTTTTAGATGGGACCTTGGTACTTTGGGTCTTTGGGACTTTGGAACTTTGGGACTTTGGGACTTTGGGACTTTGGGACTTTGGGACTTTGGGACTTTGGGACTTTGGGACTTTGGGACTTTGGGACTTTGGGACTTTGGGACTTTGGGACTTTGGGACTTTGGGACTTTGGGACTTTGTGACTTTTGGACTTTTGGCCTTTGGGACTTTTGGACTTTTAGATGGGACCTTGGTACTTTGGGTCTTTGGGACTTTGGAACTTTGGGACTTTGGGACTTTGGGACCTTGAGACCTTGGGACTTTTGGACTTTTGGCCTTTTGGACTTTTGGACTTTGGACTTTTGGACTTTTGGACTTTTGGACTTTCGGACTTTTGGACTTTTGGACTTTTGGACTTTTGGACTTTTGGACTTTTGGACTTTTGGACTTTTGGACTTTTGGACTTTTGGACTTTTGGACTTTTGGACTTTTGGACTTTTGGACTTTTGTACTTTTGTACTTTTTGACTTAATTTAAGGTGAGGTGAAAATTAAGTTTATGAACAAGTTTCACTTCTTACGTGTGTACACTAAGTACACGCAATTTTTTTTAAATAGATTAATCTTAAAATAGACAGTACCTAAGATAAACATTCGATTGATCTCCATAATTATATTTATTAAATTTGCAATAATATCAATAGGTATCGGTAATTAAAAACATTTACCTATATTAAGTAAAATTTATTAAAGCGACCCGCCCCGGCTTCGAACGGGTGCAATGCTGATACTAAATACACTAAGTACCGAAAAGCTGTGAACTTTAAAGCATTGTGGATCCCAAACCCGCAGGGATACGCGGATTTTTTTTATGTTGTCGTATTAAAGACCATAGTTGCTTATCAAAATATAAGGTGCGACCTTTATACTTTGATACTGAACTGACAAATTGAACCAAATAAATTTTCCCCCATACATTTTTTATTTTCATTATTTTTTTAGGCATGAATGAGTCATTTTATGGAAAAGTTGTAGTACTAAATGTTAATTAGCACTATATTTCCTATCCAAAACAAATTTGACATCTTAGATCGTATGTCCACCTATTTTAAAATCCGGTCCAGTGTGCGGCCGGTCGGTACAGCCGCAAACGCTACGTCCCGCAATTTTATATCTGTAATATCTTAGAAAATATTCATTTAAATCATATGCTGTAAAGGGAGACCATATAGATCTATATTAAATAAACAATGTGTTTAAGGTATTTAATTAGATAAGGATTAATGCTGTATTGGTTAAAACCGCTTCGAAAATAAGCCATTATTTGTCGTAAAAAGTAAATGACATAAAAATGTTATTGTGGGATATCCATAGGAGATAGAGATATGCCATCGCGGAGTTTTCTGTAGACCTTTACAATGTGTACAATACTTAGTACATTATTTTGATAAATCTCGTAGGATTCAGCCTGCGTTTGCAATGTAAGTGGAAAAAATGTAATTATTTACGACATCACATTAGAAACTTCAAAAATAACAGTATTTTTCCACCATTTAATGGATGTTATTATACATATAAACCTTCCTCTTTAATCACTCTATCTATTAAAAAAACCGCATCAAAATCCGTTGCGTAGTTTAGAAGATTTAAGCGTACAAAGGGACATAGGGACAGAGAAAGCGACTTTGTTTTATACTATGTAGTGATATCAATACAAGTAAGTATATTATTAAAAAACATTTGAAGTTTTTAAAGTAACTTGTTATTAGTCTAATTTATATTAACCATCTGGCAGACATTCGAGTTAGTATGAAAATTTGATCAGGCTTCTTTACTTAAAGATTTCTTTATTTAATGAAATGTATGGAATTAAGCGTGTTTGGGAGCAACGAGCTTTTCATCAAAACCATCTTAGATATTCTAGATCTAATCCGATTGTTTACTTATGTCAGTTTTCTAATACTACGAGTAAACCCGACACAATAGTTGTCTATATTAAATTTGGTCTTAGTCAATTTGAATCCGGCAAGGCATCCATGGGATCTGCTCACCCCAAGAAACCCAGCACGATCCAACAAACTGATACATCCTGAAGTTTGAAATAAAGTTTTATTTTCAGTACATATTTGTATTTTTCGTCATTCCACGGTAGAATGAACTAAAAGGCCAGTTGAACAGTCAGTCGCGTTTGACTGGTTGGCCACCCCTGTAATAGTCGATTGGAAGCTATTAATATTAAAGCTCCATTTTACGTATTCGGTTATTCATTTCCTAGACTTGATGTGGTGGAAAATTTATCACTGACCTGAAAGAGGGTAATTACTGACTGCTGAACTCATTTTGTCAAATAAAGTAAGTAAGTATCAAAAGAAGCAACTCAACCATCTGTGGGTTCTACCATATTCACTGTACATTAACACGTTTAATGAACAGTGTTTGACTACTATCATACTACCTACTTCTCATCACTTTGTCTTTTTCCAACTTAGACCTGTCTTTTTCAAACTAGCTGCTATTTTCCATACTTCTAGCTGTGTTGCGAATTATTTACACTTCCGTAATTAGATGGCGCTATTCCAATGTTAAATCATTCTAAAACTGATATTTCATCAATTTGAGATAGGTTTTGTTTGTGATCAATTTTTTTTTCATACCACTAAGGTGGCAGACAAGCATACGGCCCTCCAGAAGGACCGGTGGTTACCGCAGCCTATGAACGTTTGCAACACCAGAGGCGCCACACTCGCGCTGCCGATGTAAAAACCTTCTAAGACCCCTTTTGAAGAACCCCATACTGTAGGCGTCAATATACCTACAACCTCACTACCGAACTATTGTTTTATTAGTAAATCAAGCGTTTTCAGAAGGTTATTTTTGGACACTTATAGCGTACGTTTACGGCGCATTCTTCAGTTATCAGGTTTTAAATTTTGAACTTGCACTTTATCTTTTTCACCTAGCTACCAAGTTCTATGTGGGTAGCAATAGTATAATAATATTATACTCGCAAGGAATAAATATCTATAAGTACCTGCTAATGTTGATTTGGTATAAATCGACTGATTCTGACAAAATTAACATTTATTATATTACTTCAACTGTTAGTAGAACTCGATCTAACAATGCACGTCAGTAGAGAAAATCACACTAGTCGAATTTGGATCCAAGAAATTCACGTTCCGATGATATTATTATAGATTTGATTTATTGGAACGCTTCTTGGATTCAATGTGGAAGAGCGATTATCTAGAGTAGCTACTATTTTTAGTGTGGATAATAATATGTCTATTTTCACCCGGTTTGTTACAATATAGATGATCAACATATGCAGCAGTCGAATATTTCATTCATAACTTAAGCAGTCTAGTCATGAATAGCGCTCGTTTCTCGGCTTGCGGTGAAACTTTGGAGCAGTTGGTCTGCAGGTGAAGACGAAAATAATTACAACGGTATTCCTTCAATATGCACAACTAGACATTTCTCTGATTGAATAATCTAAACCCTAATAAAATAGCAAATAACACAGTTATAAAAAGGTTTTTATTAATATTGTTTTGCAAAACGCTATCCAATAGAATCTCTGAAACAAGTCGTCTTGGAATCATGAAATCATAAATTTACCACATCGCCGTAAAATCAAGAATCAAAGTTTAGTACATTACGTTTGAGTTTACTACATTAATGGAAAGTGCTTGGTCGACTTTTCTTTAGCAAAGGTCTTCAACATAAAGTCAATGTTTACTGTGAAAACATAGGCCTAGCCAAATACCCCAAAATAAGAAACGTTTCAATAAAATATTTCCCTCAATACGTAGGCTTTAGTGTATTGAAAAGCGAAAGCTTTTTCTTGATTTAATAAAATAAGGTATCCAGGTTATTACCTCTATTTGAGATTATTGTTATATAAATATTATACTTTTCTCAGGAAGTTTATCGTAACCTTGGCTTTTGCATATTTTCGACACGTGTAAGGATTCGCGCTTTGTTACCTATGCGAGGCGCGGGTAGGTACCTATACTATACAGCTTAATGGCAGAGGAATATGTACACTTATCGAGGAAAAATCGAATAGAACTAATAGAAAATCAAGTATATACCTATCAGTTCGTTCGTGTTAGGTAGGTATGTAATTCTTTGTCTGAAACATTTCATCTTCTTTTTGATTATTAAATAATAATAGTAATATGCATATATTTAATCTATACTGGTTGAATTTATAGTCGTTCTGGACCCGAGAGGGGGTTACTCGGAATCAATAATGGAACCATTTCGGAGTGTCAAAACAGCTGTGCAGGTTATAATAAAAAAATGACTTCTATGTAATCTTTATCACTCGTTCGTGTTGAAACATTAGTAGCGCTTCGATTATTCATTGAACTTTTCAATGAATGAAATTCCGAAACCCATAGGTACCTACGCCGCGGCGCGTGTCTCCATGTGATCAGTTCATTGACCGAATGCATCGTTTCGATAATAATAGGTACTTAGATAATAATAAAGGACTCCAATTTCACCTTCATACTTTACGCGGGCTTAGGACCGGGGATACTTTAATATTGTTCTATTTTACGGTGAATTAATAAGGTTTATGTAATAATAATGAAAATAAACACGAACAAATAGGGAGTATTTCCGGCGTATTTAAAAAATTGGAGCTATTTACAAAATAATCAACTTAAATACCTAGACCTACCTATTCACAGTTTATTTACACTTCCCTGTACCTTAGCAACTGCTCAAAATGGAGTCCAGAACGTTCGATACACAAACGGGCACGTTTTAGGCTATTGTCTTTTAGTTTATTCAATGTGTCTCTGTCACTTTTCACTATTTCAAAGGCGTCCACTATCGCACTGCGTAGTTCATCACGAGATTCGTACTCTCGAGTGTAAACTAATCGTTTTATTTCCAACCAAAAATAAAAGTCGATCGCGACGACAATACTGCGCGCGAGTTATAGTCGAACTGCGCGCCGCGGTCGCCGGTCGGCGGCGCGGTCGGCCGAGCGCATTTACCTACCTACAAGACGTAACTAGTCGAGTACCTACCGACGTTACTTGGCAACGAGTCCACGTGGACCGATGCGTTCATGCGTTGTGATTGGTCGAATTTTCCCGGCGCGGTGACTCTTCTAACTGATTGGAACGTTAGACATTGAATGAAAAATTGTAGTAGAAAATCGTAGTAAACGTATTTCGTGAAATTTAAAGGAATAACCAGGTGTTCTCGTTTTGATTTTGGCAAACGATGTAGATTTTGACATTTTCGTAATTTTTTATTGTTGATTTTCAAATTGACAGTGCCGATCGGTTCTGTTATCGAAACTGGGCCTAAACCTTTCCGTTCCAAAACGACTATAAATTCAACCAGTATAATAATACCTATAGTAAAATCTTGAAATAATATTTTTAAAAACCCCTTTTTAATTTTTCTCATTCATCACTTTTGGTTCTCTTACTCTGTAATGCAAAACAACTTAAATAATTACAATTTCTACAAATAATCTCCTTGTGCGTCCTTAATAAACAAACGAATTAAAACGTTTACATAATTACCTTGAAATGTAAATAGAAACATATAATATGCACAGTACCTATATGATTCAAAGTACAACTTTGTGACCACAAATCCTCGAAAATAACATGATCTGAAAGCGTTTCAAACTGTCTGCCTGTCTGCTTAAAATGAGGAACCACGAGAATTCGAGCTTTGTAAAATGTTTTATATATAAAATTAAATATGCAGATAGGTGTTTTGCTTCAGGTTAAATGAGCGTTAAAGTGATGACAGATCGGAGAAATGTTTTCTGATATTAACTGCCTTCTAAGCTAATTTTGCCTGTAGTCTATTACCTACATAAAGAGCGTTTGTCTACCCATCTGTAGTCGTCTAAGAAGTGTTTTAGTGCAATAACGAAAGCCGAGTAAGAATATGAAAGAAAGGTTACTAATACTCTGGGGATCCTTTATAAACAAATTTGTTGATTAAAGGTAAGTTTAGCCGCATTTATACTTTGTTGCACACAAGAAATCTATTCTCGTACTATTGAACTGAGTGACAAATCTATATTTATAAAAATGTTGTGTGCGTTTAAGTACCTATTAAAAACTCGAAATTTACCGAATCGACTGAGCTCAAAATTGGACACGATATACAACAGAATTCAGATATGGTTTTAGGCTACTATATACACTTTTATCATAACAGCAATAAGAATAAAACAGCTTTAAAATGTTATTTTACCAAAAGATGGCGCTGGTCGTTTTTTTTTAAATTATATTATGCCCGCATCAGAACAAAATATTATAAACAACCTATTTAGAAGCACCGCATACAAAAATATTCTGCCAGTTTTCATACAAATGAAGGGGGAAACACAAAGACATATAAAATTTCATTGCATTTAAAAATGTATTTATCGACAAACGCGTAATGGCTGTTGTGTGTTAATTGTTATTGTACAGTCAACTACAATGTAATGTACTAGTTTAATCATATAAAATGATGTACTGATTTACAGGCTTTTCATAAAGCCAAAAGACCAAATGGTCATGTGCAATGGCAGAAAACAATGCTTAAGTAAGGCGCATCCTGTGGTTAGATGATCTAAGTACCTACCAGATTGCAGTTTTTTAAGAGAAGTTTGATTGCGGCCTCCTTGCATTCAGAATAATAAAAGAGAGTAGGTACTTACCTAATAAAGAGGTCAGATAGGTTTTGCATGTTATTTTTGAAGTTAGAGTTTTGGCGCGTTAGGGAAATATTATTAGAGTGAATTTTGTTTTTTAAGCGGGCGCACGATGTTTTAAAAACTGAGGGGCAAGTGCGAGTTTCAGTGAGCGCCTGTCGACATTAACGGGTGGGCGCGTTATCACCGATTTGTATGGAATTGAGACAAGTTTCCGCGTTTACAGCTAGGTGGCGGGGTCTCGATTCCATACGAATTGGCGCGCCGTGAATGTCGACAAGCTCACGCAAAAACTCGCACTTGCCGCTCTGAACATTGATCA
This sequence comes from Miltochrista miniata, assembly GCA_933228765.1. NCBI lineage: Eukaryota > Metazoa > Arthropoda > Insecta > Lepidoptera > Erebidae > Miltochrista > Miltochrista miniata. The sequence continues at coordinate 26,424,997 of OW121747.1, forward strand.
CAGAATAGATTTTTTTTTCAAGTGAAGCTTCTATTGATTTGGATGTTAATTGGATTTTCAGAAAGATTTATAATTTTGGTTATGGCTCAACATAATTTTTTTTTTGTAATGTATCCATCCTTTGGTTTGTTACTTACTCATTTCTCATAGGTACACAACCACCATAAAAAAGTCACAGCGAAGCGTGGCAGAGTACCGCTAGTACTTATATATTTATGTACACAGAAAACAGTAGGTAGGCAATTGTGATACTTACAATTAACAAAGATACTGAAATTCACCAATATTACAACTTTAATACCATCCTTTTTACAGTACCTACCTACCATACCTATACAGGTATGGTAGGTAGGTACTCCATTCAATATTTCAATATCAATCATATTATCAATTATATTCCGTTTAGAATATTCTCCAAAAAATCATTCTGAGCATAATTTAAAACATGGAATATTTACGATCTTTTTTGGGATTTCGAACGAAACAAATTATGATACAAAATTTAGGTACATGAAATATGAATTCTATTAAAATTCCTAATTTCCTTAAATTTGCCGTATATCATTAATTCACAGAATTTGATCCTCAACAGCGACTCTATCGTATGGTGTAATAATAAAGGTGTGTTTTTTTTTTCAAAATGAAGGAGTTCGATTCCCAGCTAGGATTATAGGTTTTTCAAAAATCTAATGATGAGGTTTTAAGTTTCATTAAAATCGGGCTCGTGACTCCTTTCAGCATTTTTCGCTATTAATTATAGTTTCGGAATTGGCTATCCAAGCCCTTTTCAAAAATTCAACCTGTATAGTTAAGTCACCAGTTCAGGATTGAAATAAAAAAAGAAATATAACATTTTTAAACATTTTGGGCTGTGATTGTGGTATTTTGCCCGGAGACACAATATGGGAACAAAAAAAAAACGCACGAAAAAATCCAATTAAGGAGTAAAGACTTCGCAATATGATCTTGTATTAAATATGAAAATGTATTATTCAGGCCTGAATTGTAAATATATTTATGTGAATATTAACATTTATATTAGCAATAGCCAAACACGGTTATGAAAATGAGGAATAATAAGAAAGTAAGAAAGAATATTTTGAAACTATGCAATGAGTATTAAAAGGGGCTGATGGAAAGAGAAAAAATGCCTTTCGACGCATATGACCAGAAACGCAAATGACCCGACACGCAAATGACCATATTTTCATCAGCAAACGATCAGATACGCATATGACCAGGATTTTATTTTGATAGTCCGACACTAGGTTTAGAGGATTTGTCAGAGTAAAAATCTTTAGAGAACTTGTTGTTGCAGTGGTACAGTCAACTACAAAGAAATTTATCAGTTTAATCTTACAAAATGATGTATCCCTGCGAGTGCCATAATGAACTAACCAAAGATTGTGACAAACATGGTATCCACCGCACTTGACTGTAAGATGCGTGTAAAGAGCAATAATTATGTTTCCCAATACATTTATAACAATCTTTGGTTAGTTCATTATGGCACTTGCAGCGATTTTGTAAGATTTAACTAGTACATTTCATTGTAGTCGACTGTACCTAACTAATAAACATACCGATCAATCGATCTCGCCGTCTCGGGCAAAATGGTATTTTGTTGAACTTTTTTATTGGGTCAATATTTACTGAGTTACAAAGCATTTTTATTTTATCCGTATCGGAAACTTAGAACACATTACATTCCACGAGTTTCGGAAGTTTGGGTACCAATCTTCGAATAATTTATTCATCAAAGGCGCGTAGTTTGTAAATTCTTTGTCAAAGGCGTAGTGTACATTGCTTAAGTCGAGTTAAGACACTTGAAGGTCTTTGAATTTAAGAGGACTCTTAAGTAAGTTCATTTTATCTTATTCTTTCAGGCCGTAATGCCCGAAGTCCAACAATATCTACGCAGTCTTATCTGAATTTATTTAATAAGTAATATGAATATTGTGTACATGTACAATATGTACATATATAAGGAACCCAGCTTTTGGCTTAAAGATCGAGGACAAATTCGTTTTTTGATGAAAATGTATGCTTTGAGATTTATTTTTGAGTTGCGTCCATTTTTTCACGGCGTGATGATGTCGTGGTTCATTAGAGGAATACACTATACAAATATAATACCGCTAATCGAGGGTAACGTTGGCAAAATATAAACTTTTAAATATCAGTTTTAGGCAAATGTTACCAACTCCATATTTTATTTTATCCATAAAATAAAACATGGAGTTGGTAACAATACATTTTGTTTATATTTTGCCAACGTTACCCTCGTTTGGCGGTATTCAATAATTGGTTTCTATAGCACTGTCTGCAAAAGTAGATAAAGTAGGTAATATGTGCACTTTTATAAATCTGCTAAGCGGTCGAGTAAATAAATTGGATATATCATCCCTGCGTCGAGTACTGTTCTCGCCTCTGGGATGACTCCGCGAGGTACTTGTTGGACGCACTTGACGCTATGCAGAGACGTGCTGTCCGAATAATTGGTTGTCCTGAGGTGACGGGAGGCCTCGAACCGTTGGCGCAGCGAAGAACCGTAGCGTCCTTGGCTGCCTTCTACCGAATGTATCACGGCGAATGTTCTGAAGAGCTCTTCAATCTGATCCCACCATCACCTTTCCGATCCCGAACAACGCGTGCCGGGCAGAGATGCCACTCATACACAGTGGAGAGAATCTTCGCCAGAACCGAGCGTTTCAAAAGATCGTTCCTCTGTCGAACTATAAAAACTTGGAACGACCTGCCCGCACACGTGTTTCCCTCATGTTACAACCCCGGGTTCTTTAAGAGGAGCGTGAAGAGGCACATCACAGGGCCGCCAACTTGAGGACCGCTGTAAGAAGTGGCCCCCAATCGCAAGATGCGCCACGGCTATCCATCGTGGCGACGTCAATTTGGCGAGCTGAATATAAAAAAAAAAAAAAAAAAAAAAAATAGACATCCACGCGGGCGGATCCGCAGACATCAGCTAGTAGTAAATAAAGCGTCTTATGTTCACCTATAAGGTTTACAAACGGTTTAATTCCAATTATTCTCACGCTTTGCTAAAATATTCTCAAATGTTGAATTTCAATTAGCACGTCATAGAGCATCATCTGTCATTGATGCTCTGAGCAAGTAGTAGACGTTCGCAAGTTAATATTTTACTTAGGAATTTGTGTGTGTGAAATTGAATAGAATAATAATTTACTTAGGAACCTCGAACATTTTGCAAGTAATCGCTAATTTGTAAATTCATTAAAAAAGCCGTAGTATATATTTAAATCGATAAGCGATCTATAAATATAAAGATAAAATCAACTCTTAAGACAATCAGTTGTGGAAAAGTGTAAAAAATGTTTAATCGACTTCGTATCTAGTAACTATTATGTTGACAGTTTTCTCCTTTAATTGAAATCGACTGATGAATTTTATAAATGACTAGTACGATCTCCAATGAAAAATCGCTGACTACAACCTGTTAAAAACTGTAATCCGCAAAGAAGAACACATACCTACTTATACAAGAATTTGAGAATCTGAATATTATGAACTACGTTCGCGCGGTCAATTTATTTATCGTCGATTTCTCCGCCAAATTATAATTGATGAAAAAAAATAAACACCTTCCTTACTTCCTTATGTTCACGTCATAAATTTCCATAAGTGAATTTTAAGCTCCTGCGAAAGCTACGATCCAGAGATTCCGTGCGACTTGAATATGTAAACGGCACGTACGTCAAAGGCATTTTGCATGGTCGCGTCCTTTTATTTCATTCGTCTCGTGTCAGTTAGGATTTTTTCGTCGTAAATCAAAGACATTTCCCTGAGGAAGGTGACTGTGAAGTTACACGTGTAGTCATGCTCGAAATTGCTTCAGGCTCTTGATGGAAACTGTCATGCTTAATTCATAGAGATGATGTAATTCTGCAGTACCGAGACTATAAGTTAGTATTATTGTGAGTTCTGAAGATTACACTTAGAAATGGTTGTGTAAAAATGTTTCCTAGTGCCCATAAAACACCGATTAGCACATCATCTATCCTATCTCTGTCCTTATGGAAAATTAGCAAACAAAAATAAACTAAAGCTAAGCTTACATTAAAGACACGACTGTCTTATGCCTTACTCGGCTGTCGATTATGGGCCATGGGCTTGCGCCGTAATAGTAGTTTTCGATACAAGTGTGGGATTTCTGTTATTACAACGAGTTACGACAGGTGTTGACCCGAGCCGAAGGCGAGGGTAGATAGTCGGAACGAGTTTAAATAACAGTCCCACACGTTGTATTGAACAACTATTTTTAATACAGTTGCGAAAAATTAAGCAATTTTATAAAATAATAAAAACACAATAAACCTGAATATCCAAAATGGCGCCAACCGTAAAAGAATACCTTTTTAAGCAGAGACTATGGCAGTGCACTTCATACAGTCAACTTTTTTTATATTTATAAATTTAATTTGGCCGATACTTATATTAATTAATGCTTAAATTTTAATTAAAATTACTTTTAATCTGATATTGAAACAAGTTAGTATCTTTTTTTAGAAATATTTGCATTATTAACAGACATTATTTTGACAATTGGGAAAGAAAACGCACGAGTGCGGGAATGGTAAGGAAAAAGCACGAGTGTGTAATAGCCCTCATCCCGAACGCTATACGTCCCTGTAATACGCCACTTTTTGAGCAACTGTATTAAAAAAATTTTTTTGCCCGGTTTTTAGGGTTCTGTACCTCAAAGGAAAAAACGGAACCCTTATAGTATTGGGTATTAGGTATGTGATTGGGGTATAAGAGTGTTGTATAAGAAGATATTATTTGCCAAATTTCATGGTTCTAGGTTAACAGGAAGTACCCTATTAATTTCGATTCCATTTTCACGTTTATGACGACATTAGCGGCCCTAACTTTTTTCTGCTTTAACTTAAAAGTTTCATTTTTTACAGCTTCAAGAGACAAATTTACTTTATTTTATGGTATTAATTTTAACTCGATAGCATCACGCGTTCACGAGATAAAGGGTCTTGACATACAGACTGACGGGCGGATGAATGGTTGGACGGTGGGCGAATCTGACTCGCACATGACCTGTTTTATTTAGTAATCATACAAGTATTTCCATTGTGTTGAACAAGGGTGCCGAGGTTTGTATGGAGGGGAAGAATCTGAAGTTATGCTTAACCATAAAAATGTAGACAATAACAATTCGTAGTTAATGTTCGCAAGTCATTAATCATTACCTGTGGTGTTCGTCGTCCCTCCTTCCTAGGTGGTGGCGGAAGCAGCTCCAAATGCTTAGGGCGTTCTTCTTTTAAGGCCGCTGAACAATCTTCTATCTGCGCCTTGGTGACAAATGTAGTTCCAGACTCAGATGCACCGCATTCTGAACCCGCTTCTGTTGACAAAACGTTACCTACTTATTGCTATTGATACTTTTAAAACTGTCATTTCGCTGTAAACACGTTGAGTATGTCTTAAAGGTAACTCAAAAACTTACGAATGGAATTTGACACAGTTAAAGATTTTTATGAAGAAGCATAAAGCTATTTATTTCATGAATTACTGTTAAATTACGACGGTCAAGGAGTTGCTAGTTTTTTTTCCGAATTTGTTCTTCTTCATTAAGTTGGCAGTTTGTTTGCGAACGTTCTACATTCATGTGAGTATGTAAGTGCAGATATTTCACTTGAAAATTGGCATCAGTGAGCTTCAGTAAAAGTAATCCCAGCGAGTTTCTACTTTAATTAACTTCCATTAAAAATGGGAAAAATATATTTTTCAAAAGACTGGCGAGATGAGAGCATGAGATTTTTTTTTTTTTTTTTTTATTTTACGTGAGGGAAAATCCTCATGAATGTTATGCCGGACTCCTACCGACTAAAAAACCTCACGCAACGCCCAACAGCCTATGGTTGTGAGCCCCGGGTAAGCCCTCGGAAGGATGTCCCAGGACTCCCAACAGACCTACAGCCGCCTCTGCAGCCTCGCCCAGGGGGTGAGAGCATGAGATAATAGAAATAAATCCCTTTTCCGACTCTCACCATAAAACTTCGAAACATAATGTCAAATAACATATTCTAGCAAATAACCTATATCTCAAGATGACCATCATCTAGTCATCAATCAAACAGAATTTTAAACTGTAGCTTCTGAATATATCAATTGTGATTTTGATGGAAATCGAGTTTGAAAGAACAGCGCCTTCACTCACTGCACTACGTACTATCATGCCTATACTGTTTAATAGAGGCACAATATTAAATAAGAAAGTTGTAGTAAATAAAAAAATTCAGTGATACATTTGACGTTTTTTGAGTCATCACGAAGAAGAAAAGCACAATCAGCCGACTAATATAAAAACAAAATTATGTAGATAAAGGTAAAGTCTATAAAATGATGACGTTGCTCGTTAAACAGCTGTTACCTACATGTTACGTCGGATGTCATAAAACGAAACATAAAAGCTAATTATAAGTCGGCGACAGAAACAGTTAAAAAGAAAATACGTAATACGGAACAGCATGAAACACAATGAGAAGGCAAAAGCGTCAAATACTAGAAGCACGCCAGACTGAATTCAATAAACTTTATTTAAATCATGTGTTTTAGCTACATTTATTGAATGCGTGATTCTTTTCTAGAAAAACATGAGTGACGCAAAGTGCCTAATATAATATATTAATAATTTTGGTTTAATCCCACCGCCCACTATTAATATTATTACGTTATAAATGAATATCTTGCTCCGAGGTGCACCCTTGGCACAAGACGACTTTTGCGTTTACGAGTTTCCGCTCTATGGCTATCGTATGGTGTGAAGATTGAAACTTAACGGTCTACATTCGTTTTACGTTTGAACCACCTGCACAAACATAGCCGATTAGGGTAACTGAATGCAGAAAATTTGCGTAAACTTGCAGCACTCTGCCAAACATCACACAACTGTATTTGTACTACTTTTTCTGGACAGGGAGTTTTTTAAAATTTAGGTCGTACAACCGACCTAAAACTATTTGATGTATAGTAATCTAGATTTTTGTTAAAATAAATTCGGAGAACAGAAACTGTTCTGTGACGCCTTTATCATTCTTATTATAATATATGCGCGTAAAACATACTTTCTTGACACGTCGTTTATTATGTTGACACCGTATAATGGATTCGCTGTGCGAAAATATATTAAGCCACACAGGTGAAGTCGCTATTAGTGTAGTGAAAAATAGAATCGCTATTGTCATATCGCAAAGCATTTATACAACTAAAACTAAGCAATAAAGACAAATTCATTACTGGCATATGTTGTTGAATACCGTTAATAAGGATTGTAATTTCTATAAACTGTAATATTATTGTCCATTTAATTACTAACATAGGTACCTATGTCAACTGACATTAAATTTATTGCACTCTAATTGTTAGGCGGTCATATTAACGTACACTTGAACAAATAAGGGTTTGGAAAGTGTATGTTTAGGACCAGCTTTTTTGTTATAACGCAAACCTTTAGAGATCGGTGTGTCGTTGATGCTTGCGATCGGTTCGTCTGGAGCTGACGATGTAGACGGGGCTGGTTGCTCTTGATTGTTGAGCTGCATTTTGTGGCACACCTCGAATGCCTGCCCCACGGTGCGCACTATTCGCATAGCTTGACTCTGCGTACAAATAAACATATTATCTGTGTTAATTTTATAATCTAAGAAAGAAATACTGCAGGTGTCAAGGTGGTCAATTATATTTTACATCTTTCCTCGTTAGAAACATGTTTCACGTAAAATGTGATCCATAGATTAAATATGTGGATGCTAAATGATGACCAAGATCTCCCAAAACCAAAATAAATATTTTAACATACAAAGACGCGTGACAGAATTCAACTAACCGTTGAGATAACAAATCATGGAAATCGGTATGTCACATATTATGGTATGTTGTCAGTATTTTATGACATGAGCAACAACTAGAAACGCCTCCAAATTTGGTTTTCAAATGTATCTCCTTTCTCTGTAAGATCAAAATTAATTCCATCGGTCAATTGGAAACCAGTGGTTGTTACATTTTGATGTATCTAAGTTGGAGTAATATTTTTTTACACAATTAAGGTGGCGGACAAGCATATATACTGCAGTCTATAGACGTTAGTGACACCAGAGTGACATTCGTCCTGTATGTCTGGCTAAAACCTTTTCAAATTCCTTTGGAAAAACCCCATACTGCAGATATTAGTTATTCGTTATTATTAACAAAAGTTTTAGCATTATGTTTGATTTGGGTAAGTACCAAAGTGACAGTCCAAACAAAGGGGTGGCTGGTTTACTTAGTAGATGTTAGAAGGTTTGAACATTGTTGATTAAGCAAGTAAAGGAAAACTACTTAAGAGCTTTGGGGTAAAGTTGGTAGGAGCTACAATGAAATGAATTACTTTTTCTTCACTTGGATACCTATATGTCCTTGGATACCTTTGCTCTAGACATGTTAAAATGCGATATGCTATTTTTACTATCAATGAAAGAGTACGAATTTCTAGCGAATCTATATACAGGGTGTGGCGTAAATAGTGGTCCAACGTAAAGGGTGTGACATAACAGGTAGTCAACTACAACATACTACAATTTTGTCCGGTTTTGCCCAAGGGTTGAAGAAAAAAAAAAAAAAAAAGAATCGGAAGGACACCGCAGACCCTTAGTGGGACCAAGGTGTTGACCAAAGTCTGTCAGGAATCCTGTAACATCCTTCCGAGTAGTTTTCCGAGGCGCCCGACAAAAGACGGATAAGTAGAGACCATGTGGTTATAAACAGTTTGATTCCCTACTATGAAATTAAAATTTCAGTTTGTAATGAAAATGAAATATCCAGCTTTTAAAAAATAATATTTGTTAGTGTGATACCATTTCGAAATCGGTATTAGACGGGCATATTTTTGAAATAATGGGTAGCAACAGTGCAGTACGTTTATTTTTTTAAAAATGCATTTGTATTTTTATTTATTTATTTATTAGTTTATGTACACACAAATTACAATAAATAAGAAAACATATCAAAGAAAACAGCATTGTACAAGGGCCTACTTATTTCTACAGAAATCTCTTCCAGTAGGCCCGTAATAGGAGATATAAAGAATAGAAAAAGATTATTAAGTGTGTGCAAGTTATGGACCACATTAAAAAATAATAGTAAGTATACATACTCAAATACATGTAAATTATTAAACTATACATACATAGGTACATACATACACTTACATACATTCATATTATAAATAAATAGGTATAATATTATACATATACATAAACAATACATACATACATACATACATAAGTATTCCATTTAGATATACATAAGTTCAAATAGTTACGGCAAAGAGGAGAGGTAATGTTCTTTCAGTTTTTTTTTAAAGAGTGATACAGTTCGGCAAGATTGTATCTTCGGCGGGAGAGCATTCCACAGCCTTACCGCATGAACAGTGAAAGAGTAAGAGTAGAATTCAGATTTATGGCGAGGAATAGTAAGAAGATATTTAAGGTGTGATCTACAAAGAGCGTCAGGCTCACGCATGTAAGAAAAACGCTCTCGCAGGTAGGAAGGGCAAAGGCGATTGTGAAGGATATTAAACAAAACACATAATATTCGAGTATTCCTACGAAGTCGGATTGGGAGCCACTTGAGTTTTTTGCGAAATTCTGAGACATGATCATACTTGCGTAGGTTGAAAATAAATCGAATACATAAATTTTGCAGTCGCTCAAGTTTATTTAAAAGCTCCTCAGTAGCATCCAAGTAGCAGGAGTCTGCGTAGTCAATAATTGGTTGTATTAGTGACTGAGCAAGAGAGATTTTGATGTCCACGGGCAAGAAAGGCTGCAGATATTTGAGGGTATGAAATGTGTAATACACCTTTTTGCTAACCTCCCCGACGTGTTCATCCCAGGTCAAATTGACATTCAAAATAATTCCAAGATTTTTGGCCGTCTCCGTATACGAGATAGGTACACCATCAAGTAAGAGAGACGGTAGTAAGGCCATATCCAGTCCTGATCGCATTTGCCTGCTACCAATAACCATCGCCTGAGACTTTTTAGGGTTAATTTGAAGTCCAAATGACCTAGCCCACTCACCAATAGCACTCAGGTCGCGATTCATACCCGCAATGGCGCTTCTATATTCGTTTAATGTAAAATGACGATAAAGCTGCAAATCGTCAGCGTAGAGATGGAAGTTGGAAGAAATAACTCGAACAGCGGAGTTGATGAAAATGGAAAAGAGTAATGGAGAAAGTACGCCACCTTGAGGAACGCCAGCAATGAGATTACGCCATTCCGAGACTGACTCGTTAAGGCGAACACACTGTGAGCGCCCCCGAAGATATGAGTCAAACCAGGCCACAGCTTCCGTAGAGAGATTAAGGGATTTGAGAATACCTAGAAGGACATCAAAATCCACGGAGTTGAATGCACTACTAAAATCTAGCAGTACTAATAGAGTGAGAGATTTATTCCCCATGGCCTGACGAACGTCATCGGTTACCTTCAGAAGTGCCGTTACTGTACTGTGGCCCGGCCGAAATCCGGACTGCAAGGGGTTAAGGAGATTATTCTGCAATAGGTAACTAGATAATTGTCGATGTACTAAATGTTCAAGGACTTTGGAGAGAAATGGAAGAATGGATATAGGGCGAAACTGGGACAGAAGTGTAGGACTTGTAGTCTTAGGTAATGGAATAATAAGTGCTTGTTTCCAAGCACTGGGAAAACTGCCAGAGTTCAAGGAGAAATTGAAAATATGAGTGAGGATGGGGATGACGGTAGGAAGTATGGGAGTAAACATTTTTGAACATAACTGATCGTTACCAACCGCAGAAGAAGTAATCGACAAGAGGGATCTTTTGACTTCATGTTCATCAACATTATTGAAAGTAAATGTGGGGCATTGTGGTAGAGGCAATAGAGAGAGATTAACTAGAGTGCTTGACTTAACAAGCGAGTCAAGAGATATGGGTGGAAGTGAAAAATGCTCGTTAAGTGCACTCAAGTCAATGTCATGACAATCAATTTCAGGGGACTTTCCAATGCCGTTAGATTTAAGAAATTTCCAGATCTTGGAGGAATCACGGGTGTCAAGAGATTGATGAAAGTGGCGACGTTTAGCATCTCGACACAGACGATTACAGCGATTGCGCCAGGATTTAAACCTAGTAAAGTTAGTGTCTGTTGGATTACGTCTATACATCCTGTTGGCCTTATCTCTTCTCGCCATGGCATCTTTGATATCCGTGGTAATCCAGGGTGCAGGTATCCGTTTCCATTTAACGCGGCGCTTAGGTGCATGCTGATCGTACAGCGTCGTTATGACATTGTTGAAGTTCTGAATTTTTTCGTCCAAGTTATTACGATCAACAACGCAGGACCAATCAATGGCTTCTGCATCTCGTCTCAAATCTTCAAGTGCGATACCCTTAAAGTTGCGAAAAACAGAAAACTGTGATTTAGACTTAGGGGGGCGCATAGACAGGGATAGATAGAGTAAGTCGTGATGTGAGAAGGAAGCAGTAAGTTGTCCATGTGTGGCAACAAGATCAAGGCAGGAGACAATAATTAAATCAAGGAGATGAGGCTTACGGTTCGGACAATGATGCGTAACAGATAGAGGTAGAAGGTAAAGATTAAATGAAGATACAAGGGATTGCAAAGAGTGACTACGGTTATCATCGTTAACCAGGCAAGTATTAAAATCCCCTAAAATGATTACCTGACTAAAAGAAGGACATAACTCGCTAAGCAAGGTGTCAAGAGAGTGAAAGTAGTTTACGTGCAGATCAGGACTGTAAAAAACTCCGAGCAGCACTTTTATATGCTGAACTGTAATCTCTAAAAAAATATATTCCGCCGAGTGGCTGTAAGTTGACTGAGAGGTACTTAATATTTTAAAAGGAATATCCTCACGTAAATATATACCTACTCCTCCACAGCGTTTGTCAGTCCTGTCATTGCGTATAAGCACAAATCCAGGAATTCCAAATAGCCTCGTAGAATGAGAAGGTTTTAGAAATGTCTCGGAGACCAGTACAGCGTCAATTTGGTCACTGCTAAAGGATGCCAGAAGATCAGGATAATGGTATGGAATACTCTGAGCATTAATGTGAACTATGTTCAAATTTTTGGGATAGCTGGTAAAGATAGAGGAAAGCTGTTCATGCAAAGTATGGGCTGCAGAACCATCATCGCCATCACCAGCACTAACAAAGCTTATATCTGAAAGAGAGCAAGATTGGAAGCTGTCATCACTCGATACCGAACCATCATCCATTATTCAAAATAATAAATAAATATATTAATATATTACTTATAAAAATAACAATATAATAATAAATAAAATATAAAATACAAAGAACATGCAATAAAAACAAAAATACTACACAATATAGTAAAAAAGTAGACTATAGCCAAATACCAAGCCCACCCACTCGCACACATACCAATAGATTTAAACAAGAAATTCATATAAAAAACACAAAAAGAATATGCTGAAGGCACAGTGTCAAGATTGGAACATAACAAAAAATTAGACAAAAAAAAATCAAAACTAGTGTAAATTAAACAGATCAGTGAAATTAAACGCACTCAATACAGATCAGTGAAATTAAACGCATTCGACGATGCGTCGTTGCATACTTTTTTCCTTTACAATGACAGTGTCAGCATTATGATTAGCTGTCAGTGTCACTTGTCAAGCTAACTCAAGTAGTCAGTATGTGAAGTTTAGTAAACAACAAAAGTGAAAGCATTTATAAAAGTGAAAACTTAAACTAAACTAGTTAAAACCGGATAAAAAGTATAAATAACATGTACTGCATACAGGGTAACTCTAATAAAAGTTTAAAAGTCATACAGTCTCACTGTTGTGACGTCAAAAAGTGAAATAACACGGCCAAGTTTAATGAACACAACAAGCTTTAACACAACAGTGTAATCAGCCGTCCTCCTCTTTAACGACGACGGCTCCTCGTGGTTCTGGAATCCGAATTGGTGTTTGAAGTCGCATTCTGCCCCATCCTCGATGTGCTCGCGCTCACAGAAGCCACCGTAAGCTCTCCAGGACCGTCACTGATGGATGAACTGGGGTACTTTGTTACCAAAGCCGCCAAATCCGAAGCAGACTCCATCTTATGGCGCTTTTTATCCGGACTTATTACGTTTATAACCCCTCCAGCAGTCCAGACGTTTTTCATATGAAAATGCTTGCGTGCTGCAGTGAAGACCCTGTGCCTGCTTCTTGTAAGAAATTCGGAAAGGGTGTACCCGGTTCCCTTCAACGAAGTCTTGTGATCCCAGACTAAGTGGCGGTACTCCATGTCACGGAACCTGATGACGATGGGACGTGCTTTTTCCTGACTTGACCCAAGACGATGGCACTCTTCAACTATGTTAGTATCTACATTGGGCAACTTCATTTTGTCGGTTAATAAATTGTGACAAGTGTTAAGTAGATTTTCATTCGGCTTTTCAGGAAAACCGTGAAGCAACAGAACCTTCTTGCGCATTGACATCTCAATACGGTCCATGCCAAGTGACACAAGTTGGGCTTGAGTCTTCAGATGCCTTAATGACTCCATAACGAAAGATTTAAACTCCATGAAGTCCCGGGAGAGAGCAGCAATGTCCATATGGATTGGGCCCGTGGAGTCCAGTGCCTTCTGCAATCTATCCTCGTGATTACGAAGACCACTTGTGAACATATTTTCCAGCTTCTCAAGATTTTTCTCAAATCTGCTGTCCATTCTGTGTTGTGATGATAAATCTCTTGTTGTGATGAATGTAACAGGAAAATTTATTTTGTGGCGAGTAGAGGTGAGTTTGGCAACACAATTAAAGTTAAATTAAACTGTAATTAGTGCAATTATTATTACTTTTCTATTAAATACTAGGAGCTCACCAATTTTAATGTTTAGGCAACAACTACCCACACAAAAAAAAAGTCCATTTTGTATTTTAGTGATACTTTAAAACTTGAGGTAAAATTGAGATAAATTTATCTTTTTTTTCCAAGTTTGAAATGGAAATAAACAAACTATATTATTGTTTGTTAGCTAATGTATTAGGCTTTAATAAACAGAAATCAAAATTCAAAACTAACGATTTTTCTTCAAACTACAGCCAAATTTATAAAAAATGGGGTGAATTTCATAAAAGTTTTTTTTTCTGCAACCCTTGGGCAAAACCGGACAAAATTGTAGTATGTTGTAGTTGACTACCTGTTATGTCACACCCTTTACGTTGGACCACTATTTACGCCACACCCTGTATATAAAAATCAATGCCACTTTTAGTTGTAATTTTATAACTCAAGAACGGGCTAACCTATCCAAACCAAATGTTTAGGCTTTGTTCGGACTATTTAGTAGATGGTTTATGTGAAGTTTGCACAAAATCGGTCGAGCGGTTTGTCATTTATCACGCAAACGAAGTTGCGCGGGTCAGCTAGTATAACATATAAAATCTTGATCTCTTGGTCACCGATTTTGTTTTCATTCTTCAGTTTCAGAACTAATCTTACATTTAAATTTGAATAGATTGGCAATTCATAGGTTTCGGGCTTAATTCCCAGGCATATAAATTGGATCGGTTTGAGTATATTTCTGTGTATGTGTTAAGAAATGTAAAATTTATCAGTTACGTCGACCTGTGATGATCCCTAGACACAAGTTTATATTAGTTTCATTTGGGATAGACGGTGGTGTGTAAAATTGTGTCAAAATATATGTTTATTACAGTACTCGTGAAAAAGAAAATATTATTTTTGTTGAAGTTCTTTAACCTGCTGCGGCTAGAGAGCGGTGCCGAGGTAATCGTAAACACGTCTATATTGCCCACTTGGTAGGTAATTGAGAACTGGGAAACAAAGTAAGAGAGATAAACAATACACACATTTCTTTTTGGCGGGATTACGGGTTATACCATGGGCTTAAAACTTAAAGATAAGGTGAGGAACACGGTTATTTGCAAGAAAACAAAAAAAAATCGATGTTTTAAAATATTTGTTTCAATGGAAGTCTAAAATGAAATGATAGGTGGACTCGGCGATCGTTGACATGGTCAGGGCCGCCAAGAAATAGAGCGATAGGTGGCAAGCACGTCAGACAGGCTGATAAAATTGCAGCGGCAGCAGGCAGAGTATGACTGAATACCACACTTTCGGCTCACACGTGTGACAGTTGCGGCGACATGTCGCTCCGTAACAATCGATAGAGACGAACGATCGGCCTAAGCACAGCCTAAGCGTTTGGCTTGTGACGCAGTTCTTTTCCACTACATCAGCCGATTATGAGGTTTTTAAACTCACACGACTTGTATTACATATTATTATAGACTTCGGGTCTTTTTCGCGTATACTCGTACATCTAACTTTGCTCAGCTTTCGACGTTTTGGCTTTATTGCAACAGCCGTGGTCACGAGTAGACTTGGGAAAGCAGCGAGCACCGTCATATTGTACCGGCGATTGTACAGGTCAGGTAGTCACATTAAGGCCATACCCAGGGCTAACGACCTTGAGCATATGGGCGATATGACTCGCCAACATAGAGTAGCGCAACTACAGAGATATCAGAGTAAAAGAACTACGGAAGAAGAAGAAATATAGTAGCGGAAAGGCGTTCCTCGCTTTACCAAATAAACAAGAAGCTGTGAGACGGTCCCACCCGACTGCCCCTCTCTAAAACGTTTATTGTGAGAGTTCAATTCGATTGACGTTGTCATTTTTGTTTTATTTCAAACTTTGAACAGATGATCCACGTTACCAAGTGACGTAGTTTAATGCAACAGAGTCACAGACTACAGACAAAGTCTCGCCGTAAGCCCCTCTGCACTCTATTTTATAGAGAGAGGCGAAAATAAATTAAAAAACAAAGGAACGTTTGTATTTCAATTTTCCTTTGTTTTTAAGTGTAGTAAAAATACACTGCAAAAAATGTGATTGGTTATTACGTAAAAATTAAATGTGACGAATTCACAAAGACGAATGTTCATATATTCATATATATCACATATATCGTTTTACTTAAATTATTACAAATCTAGACAAGAGGGGTCTTCCACTCGCTTAAAATTTTTGTTACTTTTGGAACAAAATTTCATTTCATTTTATTATAACAAACAAAAATAGTAGTAAACGCAGTTGCGAGGGTCAGCTAGTTATGAATAAATAAGAAGCGCTCGTGGCACCGCGGACTTAGTGTTCTGTAAGCGATCACTGTAGTAAGCTCATTCACTATGGCCAGTCCTTGGATGGGTGACCATCCATGTGACCACTTTGTGACAGTTATTTGAGCGTCGTTTCCGTGTTTCAGAAGGCACGTTAAGCCGTTGATCCTGGTTGCCCGTAAAATGGCAGTCGTTAAGCGAAGTTGAAGGCCGTTTTGGCGGCTTGATTAATTTTAACAGCAGGCAGATACAACCTGCGCCTGTCTATATCAACACGGCAATACAGCTCACCGCCTATTACGTGGGACAAATTCTAAAAAGGTTAAATGTGGAGACATAATAATATGCCTTTGCCTACCTCTTCGGGGATAAAGGTGTGACCATATGTATGTATGTAACTAGCTGACTCTCACAACTTCGTTTACGACGCTTAAGGTGTATGAAACATGAGGTATTTCTTCATTAGTCTCATCAACCGGCGGGTGAAACTGCCCTGTTTGCTTAATCATAAACGAATTTAAAGATTAAGCATATTGTAAAACTAGCTGATCCTCGCAACTTCGTTTACGTCACATAAGGTTTGCAAAAGAAGAGGCATTTCTTCATCAGACTCATCAAGCAGCGTGTGAAACGGCCCTGTTTGCTTAATCATAAAAGAGCTTAAAGATTAAGTTTATTCTAAAACAATTCAGTCCCCGACTTCGGCGCGGACAGAATTATTTTACAACAGCCTTAATCATTAAGCTCTTTTATGATTCAGCCAACACGCCTGTTTAGATTTACCGTCACATTCTAAGGAACCCTTGAATTATAGGTTTTGAGAAAGTTGAGATATCTCTAATTCTTGAACTACAAAACCCTCAGCACTGAAACTTGTGTGAAGCAATCCTAGGTTGAATTCTAGGTTTAGAGAAGTTGAGATGTCTCTAACTCCTGAACTTCCTCGGATCAATTTTCATTCAAATCAGTAGTTTCGGCGTGATACGTATTCGGAATACAGACGGACATGAAAATTTTAAATTTCATTTTGGCTTAAGCATATCGATTAGAGAACGCGTTCTTTTTTTTTTAAATAGCTTCCATATTCAGACTCTCGACCCTCAACAGTTTTATTATTATGTATAGATATAGACTAGCAAGAAACTCGGCGGGCACTCACTTTATTCACTTTTATACCTTAACCAATTTGCCGGTAGATGGTGCCTACTTGTGGCGACCCACAAGACGTAATAAGCTAAAAGAGTCAAATCTTTCAGGTTAGGTTGAGAGCAGTGTCTCAAAAAAGCAGTGTGTTAATAATAACTATAATATAAGTATTTTCATCAGTAGACAACTGATGAAAATACTTATATTATAGTATCCCTTAGCACAAGGTTATATTAGCTTAAGTTGTGTGCGAATGTCCACAAATATTTCTTTATTTATTTATATTGAAATGATTAAGTACCGCTTACAATATAAGTATAATTACCTTTCGAAGTAATTTAATTAAACAATACGAAAAATAAGTTTAAATGCATTATATTCTCATGTTATGCAGCATGCATTGTGTAACTCGGGCTCTGGCTCTGTTGCACGCATTACTCTGTACATGAATGAAAATATAACATTTTACGAGAATATTTTGCAGACCAGAGCGACACACGTCCGTCTAGCAACACGGTTCCCCCCGCACTAGATTTTCGGGCGAGCGCGGGGAAGCAAGCAACGTGATGTATGCTTTGAATACATTATTAGTTATAATTAGTTAAAACTTATACTAATTAAAAATTGAAGAAAACCATTTTAGAGGTCTATGTTTTCTTTAGTCTCTGATATAAATTTTATTATCATTCATTAATAAATAGATGTCATACAACGACTTCTTCTAAAAAATTATGGGCTATTTCAGTGATGTTTTACTAGTTATTTATAATAAATACACAATTTCTGATGAAACCATTTTCTGGAACACATCTTGTAGATTTCAAATCTACTTTTGGCTGTCATTTTTCGTATACTAATACCGAGAAGAACGTCTTTATTTGCACCTCTTTTTCGCAAACTTTGTCAACCACTCCCCTTAAGTTTTGGTCAATCATTAGGGGTTGTGACACACTACACTCACTATGTCCGAACAAATACTACGCGATTTATCGCGATACTTACACATCTAACTACTGGATTTCCATGACGGCGCTCGCTGCTTTCCCCTGTCTACTCTTGACCACGGCGGTTGCAATATAGCCAAATCGTCGAGAGCTGAGAATAGTTAGGTAGATGTAAACGCGAAAAAGACCCGAAATCTATTATAATCAGTCGATTATGTTTAAATTTTCATAAGACGTTATGACGTAAAATTATCGTCCGTAAACAGACCTAACAAACAACCCCTTCTTGTAATAGATATTTTAACCACCACAAGATTCTCAAATGTAGAAATAATACTTTAAATGAGTAAGTATAACAGCTTCTCTATTTCTCTTCTAACCGTCCTAATATGTACAAAATCCCAAGGAACAAAATAAACTGGAGCATTCAAGCGCTAAACCCTATATGGTTGTGATAACAATACACAATGGAAAAAATTGTACAAAGACGAATGATATTTTACAAAGCAGATAAAAGGAAGGGTGCGAGGAGCGTGGGAGACAACATGTGTTTTAATTAACGTTCCTCTCATTCAACGCTCGTAACGAATGGAACAGATTATTCAGGTTGGACGCTTATGTTTCAAAGTGATAATGTTTCGGGTAATGAAAGTTAAATCGGTATCCATGATCGATTATGTTTTAATGCTCTTCGATATTATCGAGTGCTAATTTGATAGATAAGAATAAAGTATACGACACTCATTTCACCCGCACTGCTATTGCTTTGACTCCTGTAAACCACTATCTATAGCAATAACCAAGACCACAAAATATACAGAACGGAAATAAGACAAAATCGATGGAACAGTATAGAAATTAATCGAAAGGGAAATTCAAGGAATTGAAAGGAAAAGGTAATTTCGCCTCTTTTATCGGCAAAACGTGATATCAAAAAAAAAAGCAAACTACTATAAAAGAACAGTAATAGTAGAGGAGTACTACCGATGTAGGTTATTAACGATTTGAATAATTAATGTATTAATGCTGAAATCCCTAAAAGCACAAATTTTCATGAGATTCGCAAAACACCACTTCCGATATTAATGAACTGTTTAGTTGTTTGACTGCCTCGGTATGTGACAGCCTCGTGTATGAACCACAAATGTTTATTCCGGAGTTTGGGTGTTAGTCGTCTCTATGTATAATGCGTATATATTTAGAAATAAATAACTATGTCTATCAGTCATTTGGATCCCATAGCACAAGCTTAAATTAGCCTAATTTGGGCTAGGTGATGTTGTTGAGAATGAAATATGTATTAATTTATTTTAGCATATTATTTAATCGCTGCCTTCACCAAAGCTATCAGCATTTACAGCAAACTCTAGGAGCACTAGAGTATTCCCGGGATAAAAACTGTAACCTGTGGACACTCATTCTCTCATCACACTGAGTTTCACGCAAAAACCTTCAGTAGGTACCTACTTTTAGAGTTTGCTGTAATCATACAAAGGGACAGACAATTTTACATGTAGCAACTTTGGCCGCTGTGACGATTTATTAACACCTCGCTTTTTTATAAAAAAATATTTAATATACAAACTTCATCCCGTAACAGTTTTATTATATGTAGATGACGCACAAATTACTGTAATGTACGATTTGTTAATTAATTATATAGATTTAGTTATAAATTGACCGTAAAATTGGAACATCTCAACTGAATGAGCTAAAGAACTGGAATCTCTATATTAATTCTAACGTATTGGGCAGTAGACAGAGTTCTGTAGTAGTGTTTGGACTGAAGCCAGAATCTGACACAATATTACGCTACAGCTACTCGTGCATCTAAAGAAAAAAGACCCGGACGCCACTATTCATCATGGATCGTGATTTTACATAAATTGACACTAATATGACAGTACTAGCTGGCAAGCCGACAAAATACCCAACTTTTCCGCGAAAATCCAACGCTTTGTAGAAATCACGCCTTATATATCAAATTTCATACCTTTATGAAATTGAAATAATGCTAGTACGTGTATGATGGAATATAAATCCATTTTCCTTTTTATACCTTTTGGTGCTTTTGTACTTCCATCAGATAATATAAGGAAAATACCGAGCTTTAATATAATCCTCAAGCTTCCTAATGGCTACAATATAATAAACACCAGTAGATGGCCGTTTGTGTGAATAACGGCAAAGTTTGGCAATGATTGATGATTGAAACACTCATTATTTACTCTCGGACTGTTGATCGATTAGGTATTAAATGTTGACTTGTGACGGGATTAAGATGGTATGTAGCATTGCAGTAACGATAATTATTCAATGTTTATGGAAAATATTATGTACTAACTGTTCCCTGCGGCTTCGACCACGTAGAAGTCGTTAATGCGTGAGAGTCGTTATATCGTAAAATCACAACCCTCCTTTTGCGCAGTCTGTTAAACTCGGGGCTCGAACTGTCCCTATACCAAATTTCATCTCAATCGGTCCAGCCGTTAAGGCGTGAAAGCGTAACAGACTGACAGTTTCTTTCGCATATATTAGTAGGGATATCTCAAGCACACCTGTTTTTTTACGTTTACAAATCCACATGAATAATATGCTGGATTCCTAGCTAGAACCACAAAGTGGCCTACATCTGTGTACGGGAGCCCCAGGTAAGCCCCCAGGATGGATGTCTCAGGATTCCCAACAATTTGGATACCACAGCGGCCTCACTCGAACCCCTGGGAGGCTTGTTCACCCGAAACATCCCTTAAATGAACCTTTTATGAACAGAAACCCGAATCGTTACAGCATCTTATCAGGTAGAGTCATTAGGCAGGTATGTGTAACATATACTGATAGTGAGTCAACTTCCTTGTTAAACCTCAAAATATCACGTGTAAAAGATTGGCACAAAAACATTTCCTTAGATTAGATAAAGCTTGTGATTCTGCCGATAGGGTGGAAAATTTTTAGCGTAGCAAAATCTTGCTTATTTCTTGAACGTTTTTCGACAATTGATTCAATTAAATGAAACAAGGTAAAACTTTACAAAACCTGCCAGCCTGATGAAAAGCATACCAAACATGAAACTATTGGGGAACAGCGGGGGGGGGGGGGGGGGTTCACCTTGAAAAAGAATAACACCACACACGTTGTATTTGTATTCACTACTTCATTGGTATCAAATTTGTTTTCGCGGAACTCTTTAGTGCATTTTTAGTACTGTTATATTCCCGAAATAATCAGTCCAGGTACAAACATACAGATAGACAGACAGACAAAAATGTATTTATGTAAGTGTCGTATATACTTTCACATGCATTTAGGGAAAAGCTGTTAATTTGGAGTTACATACTGACGCTTCAATTTTATTTATTTGTACAGATTAAAGACTAATTATATTGCAGTCACATCCTTCCATATTATTCAATTTAAAATGGTAATGAAAAGCAATCAGGTTGAAGACAACATACGCGTGGAACTGATTCCGTGTACGGTAACTACGGTACGTAAATGGCTGGCCCGGGTTTATTGTATATTATACCGCTGTAATTTAAACACATATTAGGTAATTTATATCGCAGAGTGGTTACCCGTGGGGACAAGAGACAATATGGATGACAACACTCCATTTCATCCCGTGAGTATTACAAAAAGGAAAGAAAGAAATAATCTTTATGCACGTTGTTCATAAAATTTGATGCCTCATTCGCAAGGTTAAACATAGAGCCGAGGAAGGTGATTAAGGGAACAAAAACAAGTCAACACCAATCAGGTTCCCATCGTGATAAGAAAATAATTGACAGTTTTAGTTTTATTGACTTTCTGCTAGACATAGGTGCTCTAGGAGGAGAGGAGAAGGCAAAGAAAGACAAACTTGGCGGAGACGAGGTGGCACTGGATAAATGTGATTTTTAGCCACGTTGTGACTTCTAACATCATCAAGATCAAGAATATTAAGTGAATCTAGTTTAACCTTGCTGATAAGACAATAATAAGATCGATTTCAATTTTTCGACTAATACGCATCTTTTCAGTGATGACATGTGTTAAAGTATGAACAACGCGGGGAAAACACACTGATCCTAAATATAAAGGTGGAAATAAGTCTCACCTGATAAGGTCTGTGCCCTCACTCATAAGATTTCAGCCCGAATTTCACTATTTTAAAATGAACTCAAGGCTCTAGTTTCGGAAGATCTTGGCATTTATATTATGAAAGACGAGTAATACAACTAACTTCGGGGTAAATAATCTATCATAGAGTGGCCGTAGCAGAGATACCGGATCGTCGCAGTTCAATGCTGAACACGAAAATTGCATTCTATAGATAATTGGAAACTAAACAAAAATGCTCGTGACACTAAAACGAGACTGATATTATTTTGGTTATAATATATCTGGTAGATGCATAGGCCAACAGAAGGTATTAATCGTCTGAAACGATAATATGCAAAGTAGATCGTACCTACATAAGAAATATTCCAGTGAGTCTATAGAACAATAGGTATTTCTAAAGGGCATTGTCAGACCCACTCTATATTTCGTTAGTGCAAACCTAAAGACATGCTATGCTCGTGAATTGTTCATAAAATGGTGCAGAGCATCAAACAAAGGCCAAGAGCGGGATATAACTTACAGTTTTAACTTTTTAAGTTGGTTCATTACATATTTAATGTAAACTGTATCGTCGTTTTAATAACTATCTATGGACCTTTAAAACTCACAAACAGTTCGTATAATTAAACAATTAATCTTTATGGTAGTAAAAGTCAATTTTGAGATGAACAAACCATGTAAGTAATGTCAGTGTAAAGTCAAGACAGACGAGAAGATTTATCGTTTTCACTGTCTCTCAAATCACACAAATTCTCTGTATTTTTAGAAATTAAAATTGGTAGGTACAATATATTTGATGGGCCGAGACAATGACCTCTATGCCTATCATCATTTTTGGCTACCTCATTGCCATGAATACGTCAGACGTCTATTTTTATTGACACCGTGACGTTACTCAGAGTGAGGTCAAAGAAATGCTGTTGGTTTAGGATAAAAGCTTTTCTACGTGGCACGTCGGGATCTTCACTCTCTCGTGATAAAAGCGCAGCCCAATGTTTACGACGTCTGCACCTCACCAGCCATAAATTATAATAATTTTGTTATAAAGTACCTAACTCGACAAGCAGTATCTTGAGAAAACCAGACATCTTTAAAATATGATGAGAGGCTACATGTACCTAAATTTTGTTGAGCGTTTCTGATAAAAATACTAGGTACTTACCACACTAAACAATCAATTTAAAGCTTCGTCATCAGATAGAGCAAAAATAAAAACTTATGATCAAGTCAGTTGCTACACATAATATTAATAGGCAAACTTCTGAAGTACTCTTATGGTGTCGAAAAGATTGATTAAAACAAAGTGCAAGAATATCGGTTATTTATGTTTCCTACTACAGAATAAAATTATATTATTTTCTCCTTACACCTAGAATAGATTAGTTTTAAATGATTGATAATCAGATGTTTATCTAACAGATTGTCGCGATGTAGATATGTATATAACTAGATACTGAATTTCGGAACACGATAATATAATGATATCAAGTTTAATATTAAGAGTTAGCTACGAGTATTATATTGTACAGAAGAAAAGCCTAATTTATTTTTGTCTGTGCCTTGTTAAGTATTCGTTATTCACAGAATGTGCCTTAGGCTAAAAGATCTATCACGACAATAAAATTATTTAAAAATTATAGTCGTTGGTTATATGGATAATAAAACCCTTTAATATTTATTATGACTGTCGTAATAAAAGTTTTATATTAAGAGATAGGTACCCCATGTTATTTGTTTATTTAATTTCACTCCATTAGTACTTGTTTATCGTACTGAGAGAAATAATCAAAACAAAACTACGTTTTAGTAACTATTCCAGTGCGTATTTCACACGTATGCGGCGGCAGTTCCAAAATATCTTCTCGTGCACACATACCCACATTACTAAAGTTTTCTGAATAATAAATGGCGTCCATGATAGAAGTATTACTTTTGACGTAAATCACCGTTATGAGAAAATAATACGCATATTAATGTCACTGAAGATTTCGATTTGTAAAAATTGTCGCTTTCATAAGCAGCGGCCGGTTGGTCCTTGGCCACGGGCGCGGTAATCAAAATAAACATGAAACAGTTCTGATAATACCGACACACAACAAGCGTCACGCTACTGGCATATTAAATTATGTTGCAGTTTATTTATTACCATTACTATGTTTATTAGTGTACTCCAGCACCAATTACTCTGAACTAGCGTAATTATCTACACAATTTGATAGTATTTATACACAATGTTAATAAAATCACAATATTATGTCTTATTTCAAGTAAACAAAAGCGTAATTAGATTTCAGATATAAAATGGAATTCGGTTAATAACTAGATCAAAGTATCAAACCTTTCCGCCTACCAAACTATGTGGTCCTAAAAAGACTTATTCTGGTAATCATAACAAAAGCACTATTCGTTCTTGGGGTTAATTGGTCTGGGTTATAAAACAAAACTAGCATAAGTAGTCCACAGGCACAAACACCCACCTCTAAATCTGAGTCATTTCCTTCTAAACTCAAAGCAAGCGGCGGTTCAGATCGTACTGATAGTCTATTAGGTCTTCTTGTAAGGCTGTTGACACCCATCAACTTGCTAGAGCGGCCTAAAGTAGCACAACCACTGTTCGTTATTTCAGGCTCACGAAACGACAGTTTCTTTCTAGGTCGCTCATTAATTTCATGAGTTTGAATATCATGATTCAGTCTATCAGTTACAGGTATCGAAAGTCGCGAATGTACACACATATCCTCCGAAGAGTCAAATTGACCACGAAGAGGTGACGAGTCTTCAAAAAAAAATCCATTGTGAAAATCATCCATGTCATTGTCATAACGCTTTGCCGCTCCAACAGACAGTGGTCTGGGTCTACCACCACTAACAAAATCACGAGAACGACTGTCGTCTATTCGACTTCTATGTTTGCTTTTACGTACTTCACTAAATTCTGGTTCAGATCGACTGCTTTTAAGCCTTTCTGGGTACTTTTTATCTTTAGATTCTTGTTTTGATAACTTCGCTCTTTGCTGTTGTTCCTGTTTAGGTTTCAGGGCACCGCTTATTGAACTGAGAGTACTCCGGGCCTTCAGCAACACTTCAGTGGGCAAGTTTTTCAATAAATCATTCTTCCTTTGTTTGTTAGGATCCTTTTGGTTCGACATTGTCACAAGTGCACTATTTAAGTAGCATGTATTATTTTTTAATCACGACACACGCGCCCGTTTTAGTGTCATGGTGCGCGCGTTCGTACGTATTCGTACGGAACAACTGAAGAGGCAAAGGCATGAGTGCGCGTGCGTCGCGCATCTCACCAAGTACCACAAATAAACATATTTGCGTGTTTCTAAGCGGTACACTTCTTTTCGTACGAAGAGATCATAAAATCCTTATGTAGTTGATTATAGTCAATAATTAAAATGATTAACAGTTACTGGCAATTATTTTTTTAGTGATCCGTACAAACACAATTTACAAGAATCTTAATAAAATTATGTAAAAAGAAATTAAGACACGCATAACTATTAGATGCACTGAAAATGAGAAAATGAACTTTACAGTATGTCAGACGATATAAAGCCTTAACACGTTTAATCTATTAAAATGGCTCTTTAATATATGCCTGGTTACCCTTTTTTATTGTAGGTATTCTGACCACAAATTTCATCCGTTCAGTATCAGTCTTATTAGTCTAGTCTTGTAGTGCAATAATATAGAACGATTCTCAAAACTCAACGGATGCTTGGGCTAAGTTTTATTAGGCGAAACTAACTTTAAGATTTGTTTGAGTAGGTACTAAGGTATCATTCTGTTATATGCAAAGACTTCTATATAAACCTCAGTTTAAGTAGAAGTCTTTGGTAATACGACCCATCTTATTCCTGCATCCGCGTTAGTCATGATAATGGACAAATCGCAAGAAGGTGCCTTCGTTATTTTCAAGGGTTTTACGGAGACCACCCAAAAACGTGGGAAATAAGTATATTGTAATATTTATTCCACCCGTTCCCAGTGGGAGTAATGTTTTGAGGCTTAGACGTTTGTAGGCTTAGCGAAATCGAGGAAGAAAAGAAAAACAAAGGCAAGTTCGGAAACGAGAGCACCGATAGTAATTAGAACTAAAGACTTGGATAATGACCACCAAAGCCATCAAGTTCTAGCTCGAAACAATTCATACTGCCTAAACGTCTTAAGGCTTGGAATGGTCAACGGGTGAGTGTATGAAACTATTTGAAACAATAAATAAATTCCTGACATTCAAGAGGAACTTGCAACCACGATATGTGCAAAGCGCAACCATTGTAATTTTAGACGTGATGGTTTGTTTAGTAGAAGTCAAGTCTCGTTGAATGATTTTCAAAAACTTTCCGCTTTATGCCACGCTCAAATCCTTAAAGCTTTGGTAATATAGGAACTCTTATCGCGTAGGTACCACAGAACTTGGATATTCTTGGTTTGTTTAACGGCTGTGGTTACTGAATATGTGGTGACGGGCAACGACATAGTTATTTGAGGGAAAGATTATTGTACTGTATTTTCTGGATACATAGATCTTTAGTAGGTACATCAAATTACAACAAAAAATATCAGACGATCTTTAATATTGATGAAAATTATGAGACGAAAAATGTGTTTCGCCTGCGGTCTATTGTGATTGTATTTCCAAGAAACTAGTTTTTATCCAGAATGCTGTATTTATTTCTCTAGCTAGTACAGGAAATTCGCTATAGGTATATAATTATTCATTTCCAAATTGTATTTTTATTTAAGAGTAAGTATAATGATTAACTACGAGAAGAAAAAATTACCCATTTTGTGGTGACTTCCATCAGTCTCTTCATAACCTTGCCTACGTGAAGTTGACTAAGCACGTGACATTTTAAGTGTGCTATTCGGTTACTAAACGTAACTAAGCCATAATCGTAATGGTGGCTATAATAAAATACTCTCTAATCAATCGCTCTAATTAAAAAGGGGCCGCAAACGATTCAGCGCAAACAACTC
The DNA here is from genome assembly GCA_933228765.1 of Miltochrista miniata. Lineage (NCBI taxonomy): Eukaryota > Metazoa > Arthropoda > Insecta > Lepidoptera > Erebidae > Miltochrista > Miltochrista miniata. The sequence goes on from OW121747.1 coordinate 26,452,368, forward strand.
AGTTACTTCTTGAATATTTATGGCATTTTCGAACGAGTGATCGGAGACGGTAATTGATTATAAAAGTCGAGTAGCTTGTAGACTGGAAGATTTATACTATCTATAAAAAGAAGGTTTGCGTATTACGTCTGAAATTAGATGAAATGGAAGCGAGAACTTTGTACTGCGATTGCCGACTTGCTTTGACTTCCTTTGCTCAATATCGCTAATAGAGTATAAACATTTTATAAAATCTAATTTGCTTAACAATTGAACTTGTGTCTATTTTAATATTCTTACTAAAGAAACGAGTGTGCAGAGGCGTTCTATTAATTGATTGATTTAAAGAAAGAAAAATAAACTGAGGCCGTGATAGATCGTTAAGATGTGTATTGTTGGGAGCATGTGTGTGAGCCAGATTTTTGATGTAAAGACTCTTACGTCATATTATGAATGACTGAAATCTGTTATTTACCTTATTCTGGATTTATAACTTGGCTGCGAATTTCAATCACCTATTCGCCAAGGCGAATAGAGCATTTTAATTGATTTATTAATTTAACAAAACCTGTTATGAAATTCTGCCTCTTAAAATATACACAGTTCATAGAAAAAATGTTTATTTCAATAGAATTATATTTCTACTTAGTAATCTAAATTTATCTTCATCGATTCTTTGAAAGTAATGACTACCTAGCTTAGAGTATAATTATTATTAACATCAACTTTTATTTTTATTTAGCTTTCACGATAGATTTCTCATTGAAATACGTAGGTTTATAATAATAAGAGGAAATATAAGTGTTAGTCAGAGAAACAATTATCCTCATAAAAATACGTCAATCTTGCATCGAGAAGATTGCCAGAGGCTATTTATAATCCCGGAAAAAGTTCCTAATCTCACGGGAAAACAAACGGTAGCAAAATTTTAAGCGGGCCGGGCGGAGGAAATGTTCTTTATTCAAATTCCCGGAATCAGACGGACAATCTATAGCTGTGCAAACCGTTGTAATCTCGTACGAAAGAGTGTTGTGTCAGAAACAGGACAGCTGTATACAAGTGTATGTTCTCGAAAAGTCACCCGTGGCCTAAAGACATTTCAATTTAACTTTTCTTGAATGTCAAACGATATATTCAGAAGCAATGTTGTGATGATTGTTGTGACAGGTAAGACAAGACATAATTTTGAACCTGTCGCAATATTGAACCACAGGTTCAACAACAAAATACTTAGATCATTAGAAACAAATGCCCTGTTGATTAATCTTTATCTCAAATATAAATAATATTTAAATATATATTACATACATATTTTGCTCTACCACCACTCAAAACTTGATACTAGAATGAATTGAAAAGTACCTACCTTTTCATGTAAAATAAAATCAGTATGTTAGTTAACTCAACAGGGATACTATGTAAACAAAACCGTGTACCCACAATGAAAGTGGAAAATAGGCTGCTATTATTAAAAAAGTTTTTATACACGGCTAACTAGCACCGTTTTGAAATAGACGTTATAAACGGTGAACCATTTATCCTATGTAAGTATAATATCAGCATATTTAGCTATTACAAAACACAAGGATGCCTGAGTGCCAAAAAATTACATGGAGGGTCTAAATGTGACAGGCGAAGGCAAGAAAAATTGGTAGACTGTATCTGCTGAGAGGCTGGGAAAAGTGAGAAATTCCCATGTGATGTCGACGCTGGAGTATAACAAGCGCATGTTAAAGGCACCCTATTGTAACTAAATGTAGGTTGATCGTTTTTAGAGGCGATATTACTAGAGACACTCGGCTCGCGTCGATCTCTTCCGAAAGTAGTCTGATACACTGTAGAATCTCTCGGCGAGTGCTTTGCTCTTGAGGGTTGTCCAGCCCGTTCTACGACAATTGGTAAAGATGTCGCACGATATTCCGACCGCCTCACGTAGCTCCTCAAAGGGCATGGCTGCTTTGCCAGGTAGTTGTGGAAACGGGAGGGTTTGGAGCCGGATCTCGTGTGCTGTCACTACCATAATAAGTTTACAATCAGAGGTAAATAATATCTTACCTTTTTGGTGCTCTTGAACACGTTACACTTGAACACATTAGTAGCGCCATCTCTTGCAATGTAAGAGAAAATCTTCAAATCGGAACTATCGTGTGACACGTAGAATATACGATATATCGGATGATGCATTATCTCAGTTTCAGATGTCACACTTGACTTGCTTCCGCGGCTGAATAGTTTCGAACCTGAAGTCTTCTGTAACAAAAATTCAAAATAAACTTAAAATGTTCAGATGTATTTAATGTTCGGATGTATTTAATGTTCGGATGTATTTAATGTTCGGATGTATTTATCACAAAGTCGTTTGTTAAAAAGACTTATAGGTCAAATATATATATATTTATTTTCTTAAGTTCCCTACCCTTTAAATTAATAAAGACGGTGGTTGTTATTTGTGACATAATTTCTTCATGAAAATACCTTACATTTATCTCGGAATAGTCAAACTTAAGACGTCCCCAATATATTAATGTCGCAATTCCATGCGTCGCAATAATTCACTATAAACTGACAGTGATGCATGGGAGTTAACAAACTCTTATAATTGAGTTACATTTATATTACTCGTATGTACATAGCAAGGGTCACTGGTATTTGGTGGTAGTTTTATAATTTGACGACACTGGTTTATTCACAATTTAGAACGATGAAGATCGGCTTTCGTGAGTGATTTTGGTGATAAATAGTAAAACAAAATACCCATCACCCAGGTGAGCTACGAATTCACGATAATAAAGGGTCTGGATTTACACAAAATGACCAAAAGAAATGTAGTTTTAGGTACTTATAAATTCTAGAATCGATTCGTAACCACAGTGGTCACGACAAAAATGTTAACCAATGCAGCTGTTTTTAAAGACTATTGCTTAATAATTATGTAAATTACTAGGACAAATAGTGTTTGTCTTAATAGTCTCAAATGAAGACCATCACCTAAAATACGTACGTAGGTACGCAATCAATGTAGGTAGGTACCTAGTAGATATTTATAGATGCCCAGTACATATTTGTAAATGTTTAACCAGCTTGATGTTTCTAATAGTTTTGTTTTGTTTACTGATATTTCTCTTTTGCCCAAACCCATGTAAACATCAGAATTCGCGATAAACTATCTTATTTTTAGTAAAGTATGTGGAACAAAATTGATAGCATCTTACCAACCTTAGTTTTGACCTTCTTGCTTCGAGTTGTAATGCGGACACCTTCAGTAGAGACGTCTACCGTCACCTTACGCTTTTTCACACCTTTGGCCTTGAATTCGTACTGCGAAAGAAAATTTTAAATGTACGGACAGCTTTGTCAAATCAATACCTTACTTGTTATGTACAGAAAAAAATTAAAATTAGGCTTGTAAATGTAAGAACTAGTCAATCAAGTCAATTTACACAAAACTTTTACTTAAAAACTTTTTACTAGGATGATACACATTTGTTTGGAGAGTGAAGGCAAAACCCGTGATCAGTTGTGAGTAGATCTCGATGGCTAAGTCGTAAAAGCTGTCCCGGCATGCTAGAAGACGCAGGTTCGAATCCTGCTTGTGACGAGTAATTTTACCACATTAAATTTATATCGCTCTGCTTGTGGCCCCGCGGACTCAGTGTTCTGTAAACGATCACTGCAGTAAGCAACATTTACTATAGCCGGCCATGGATGGGTGACCACCACGTGACCACTTTGTGAAATTTATTTGCGAGCGTTTCCGTGCTTCGGAAGGCACATTCAAGCCGTTGGTCTCGGTTGCCAGTAAAATGGCAGTCGTTAAGCCAAGTACTAGGTACTAAGTCTGTCACGGGACATCCTTCCTGAGGGCTTACCCGGGGCTCTCAACCATAGGCTGTTAGGCGTGGCGTGAGGTTTTTTAGTCGGTAAGAGTCCGGCATAACATCCTATGAGGATTTTCCCTCACGTTAAACAAAAAAAAAGGTACTAAGTCTGGCTTTTTTGGGCGGCCTGAAAACTTTTACAGCGCTCAGTCACAGCCTGCGCCTATCCATATCAACACGTCGATACGGCTCACTCACTACCTATTACGTGAGAACAAATCTAAAAGAAGAAATGGGGGCATATAATTTGCCTCTGCCTACCCCTTCTGGGATAAAAGGCATGATAATTTGATTATGATGATACATTTACAATTTGGTTAGCACCGGTACTAATTGCTTATCAATATTATTTCGTACACGTGACACCGGTCACGTTACGCCTACACACCAGACCACCAGATGACCAGAGGCATCACGTTTAATAGCAATATCTTAGATATTACTCAAACAATCTAGAGTCGAGTAGATATCCATTACCTGTCCCTTCCCTTGAGGAGTTCGATTCGTCACTATTCTGTCATAATTAAAACCTATAGGGAATTAACTCATTGAGAGTGTGTAGTAGGTTTCATCCTCCCCTTATTTCATTAGTTATTATAGGCCATCTTTATATACTTCACTCTATCAAGTGCTCTTGACGTTGTGTAATAATTTGGTGACGAGGGTTAGAGAATGTCGAATATCTTCTACGAAATAAAAGAGTGAATTGCTATTACTTTCGGACTGAACATCCGCTATACAGACAGTGTTATGACAAATTGTGCGACATTTTTATTCAATTTATATTGTTTACGATGAACAGTGCTATCCACGCTATAAAACTAAGCTACGTCAAATATATTTATTTTTAGAATAATATCATTGTTTCTTACTGGGAGTAAAGTTTATTGGTAATATAATTTGTTGACATTCTTACGGCTTGTGAAAGCAGCGCAAGCCTTTCTAATTTATCTATTTAATTTAATATTTATTTCGTAATAATTTATTGCACCCTTGAATACAGCAAGCAATAAATTGCTATAAAACATGTAAACTCTATTTATTGGTAGCAAAATGTGTTAGGCAACAGCAAAAGGTTCCGGTGACCCTAAAGGAAAAGAAGAGCTTTCCTATGAGCACAAAATTACATTCACTGAGTGGTACACTTATAAAGTCAGGAAAATTGAAATGATAAAAAGAAATACCATTCTTACATTATTTATGTTACTTTGTTCAAGCGTATAAATGAAACTACTTGGCTAGTAATCAACTAAAAAATAAAATAAGTCTATAAAACCTGACGGCATGAAAGTAACTTGATAGGTACTGAAGTTTCCGTGTTTTTCAAAGCGCTCATGTCGAATGTGATTCGGATACATCTCCAATGATATATCAACATTCGTCATCCGTCAGTCGCGTTATGGTAGCAATTCTGGCATTCACTTAAAGTTTTACGGATTTATTAATGTAGATATCCTATATAAAAGATAGAGATATCTACCATCCTCACGGCCCCAGAAGGCTGGCAGTTTCTCCTGCCCAGACCCAATAATAAACGAAGACTAGAAACACCGAAGCCAGAAACGTACTCGTAAGTAATAAATATGATTGTTGTTGATTCTACTTTCACGGGTACGTAGGTTAAGCCTCGGTCGACACGGAGCAAGCTTATAAGTTACAAACCTGGGAGTTTGAGAGCTGCTTATATAAAGAACTCACGCCGTGTCATCGAGTTTTTTTAATATCTGACTATCCTATTGTAAAAGGCTATTCGCTAGCTTTAAAATCAAGGCTTTACCAATTGCGGCTACTGACAGTACCATCCAATCAAAAAAATTATGTATTCAGAAAGGTACTTATGTTCACCTCTTAAAATTCATGGAGTCATGGATCCAAGTCATCTTAAAAGATCTTAAAAGTCATGGATCCAAGTCAACGCAGTCACCTGGAACACTCACTCATCATGGAAGACCGTACCTATAAACGATGCCACGCGGGCTCCATTGTGCTTTTATTGTTTACAAAATAGCTGTAATACAACTAAAGACGGCGTTCTTTACTGAAGCCTTTTCAGTCTACTTTACTCAAATATTTCACATTGTATCATAAATTCGAAAGTTTTCAGAAAACAATCGTTCTAATGCCAACCATCTGGTCGCATTCGCATGACAGATATCGATTGATACACACACTTTCATTGTGGAAAAATTCGCCGTTGCTACAGTTGTGGAATGTTTTAGGGACTCTATATTGCCATGACGTCGGTAGCAAGTTACGCTCTGTAAATCATAATGTAGTGGACTAGAATTGAAAACAAAAAGTCGTGCTCAAATAAACGTTGAAGAGGAAAATGATGAGAACGTACGCCTTACTAAGTAAGACTTCCCCCACGATTACTTCTTGACAGTCTTCGAGAATATCAGAGCTTCCTATTAGTCGTCATTCATTGAATGACAAAAGCGCGCGCCAACTTACTCCACTTGGCATCCAGGATACGGGCGTTGTGGGCGTTATATGTGGTGGTGAACAGAATAAACCTGTAATTTATTCATTCAGTGATCCAGAAACCTTTAAGCCAGATATTATTTTTACGCGGGAGTGCACTGCTGCTGAGAAGGCAGCAGGGCGAGTTTGTGGATCAGCCAGTATGGCAGCAGAGCGCTCATCTATCGTGTTGCATTAAAAGTCAAAGGTTAAGTCATTGACAAGTTCGATAGATTAGGTTTTAAGTTAGATAAATCACCATACAGCCCATTAGAATAATAAAAATATGCATAAAAAGTAAATAAATAAATCATTGTAACTGAAAACCACGCCAAATTTTGTCAACAAGGTTTGTTGAAAAATATATGTCATGTATCAGAATTATACAGTAGTAACATACGGTGATAGACAAGGGTCACACATAGAGTTATAAGGTAATAGAGCTTTCTAATTTATGAAAGGAGTTCTCAAATGTTTCAGCGTGAACCTTCGATCAACAGTAGCAACTCACGCGCATAGAGCAACGCGAACTGTCTGAGGGGAGACGGCATAGAACGATTGCTCGGTACAAAATTTTCTGTCATATTTTGCGGGTGGCGGGGGGAAATCTTCCTTCAGTTTGTATGGAACTGGGCACTTTTTGTCGTCGATATGTCACATTATGTGTCACATTATTGCCAGAGGGGGTTTGAAAGCTTTGGCCCCTCCCTCTGTAGAGGCGCGCGATGCTCTGTGCTCACGCGAAACAAACCAAATAATATTAAAACCTTTTCACTTTATTCAACAATGTTAGCATAGGTAATGAAGGCAAAATGAAAACAAATCTAGTTAACCGATTTATCGCAACCGCTATTAATTGATGTGACAAAATGTTCGCAGATTTAACAACCAGTAAAGACAAGCCAATTAAAGTTGAAATGTATTGTGTGTGATTGCTAAATGCAAATGTACGTACACGAATTAGTTGGAGAGAACTAATTCATAAGTATTTATAGTGGCATGGTTACAATTTAAGTTTTATTTGACTTATATATAAGTAACTTGTCCTGTAACGTATAAACACTATCGCATCGCAATTAACATACGACAAATACTTAGTTCCCAAAGTCCCTTAGTTGAAATTAAACATCATTTCGTCTTCTAAATACTGTAAGAATAAATTTTCACGAACGACGTTCAAAGTTGAATGCGAATATTTCTAAGAAATAGATCGGCTTGGTCTCGGAGTCAGTTTAGGTTTATTTGGCGATAAATAGGTTATTTCACGGACGATAAAACAAAGACCCATTCATCTCATATTTCTTTGAAGAAATATGAAAAGGCATACTCGGTTAGTATTTATTATTATTAATACCCGAGGTCGCAGGTACATTTATTTTATAAGTTAGCTCGATGTATAAATAGATTGGAAGTACCTAGATACACACAGTCACGTCTTTGTCCCCGAAGGGGTAGGCAGAGGCACAGTATATGTCCACATCTCACCTGGTAGTTGTTCAACTTGGCTTAACGTTTATTATGTTACTGACAACCGGGACCAACGGCTTAATGTACCTTACGAGATCTGGAACGCTGGCATTATGAAATGTCACAAACTGGTCACCTATCCGAGGACCAGCCACAGCTAAAGTTGCTTACTGCAGTGATCGTTTACAGAACACTGAGTCCGACCTGCTATGATGGTTCATAATTTGATGACAATAATATAATCATTCTAACGCAAAAAGGATTCAATTGGATCATGTTTGTTTGGTTCGTGTTAAATGAGGTCGGATCGAATAACCACATCCAGGGATTGAATAGGTACTTACTACTTTCTTAGATTCTCATAAACTATTATGTATATGATTTATAGGGTTCCTTTGGAAAATGTATCCCTATTACTGAGACTTCGCTGTCTGTCTGTCACTAGGCTGTATCTCATGATACGTGATGGCTAGACGGCTGAAATTTTCACAGAATATGTAAGTAGGTACTTCTGTTGCCGCTTTAAAAGTAATACTAAAATAAACACCCGGACAAGTTCGAGTCGGATTCGCCCACCAATGGTTCCGTACATCGGTTCGCCCGTCCTTCTGTCAAAACCTTTATCTCGTGAGTGCGTGAAGGTATCGAGTTCAAAATTATGATTTCGATACAAATGTACAGATTATAGATTTTTTCCTGTATTAGTAGGTACTCGTAATATAAGATGATATTAATTGCCAAATTTCATAGTTCTAGGTTACCGAGAAGTACTCTATTAATTTTGATTCCCTTAAGGGATCGAAATACACGTTTTTGACGACATAAGCTGCCGTAACTTTTGTACCAGCTTTAAGGGAAGCTTTATAATTCCGTCGAAAAATTATAGTGTTTAGATATTTTTCTATATTGGTTGTATAAGAGGATATTATTTGGTTAACGGGAAGTATTATATGAATTATGATTCCCTCTAAGTGTCGAAATACACGCTTTTGACGACGTAAGCGGCCATAACTTTTATCTGCGTTGTCTTCAAAGTTTGATTTTTTTTACTGCTTAATGGGACCACCGACCTTAATTATGGTATTAATTTCAACTCATACTTTCACGCGTTCACGAGATAAAAATTCTTGACAGACAGACTGACGGACAACAACGTGATCCTATAAGGGTTCCTTTTTTCCTTTGAGGTACGGAACCTTAAAAAGGGGGAAGGTGCTCCGATACAGATTTTTTAAGCTATTGCATAGCTTCTATCGCGGGCCTTGAGCGTGGAGACCGAATCCAGAAATGTCACGAAAATAACCTAACACTCCCGTGTATATGAAGTGAAGTAGGGTGAGGTGGGGTGGGCTGAGGTGTGTAGGGTGGGGTGAGGTGAAGTGGGGTGTGGTGAGGTGAATTGGTGTGAGGTGGGATGGGGTGAGGTTAGGTGGAGTGGACTTTTGTACTTTTGGCCTTTGAGACTTTTGGCCTTTTGGACTTTTGAACTATTGGACTTTGTACTTTGGGCCTTTTGGGCTTTTGGCCTTTTGGACTTTTGGACTTAGTAATAGCATACGTGTAAAGACTTACCCCCTTATTCATAATCGTTTATTAAACCTATTTTAGTTAAAACACATTTTAAGTCTATTGCTGTCTCTAACCATACTCTGTCATTGGTTAGAGACAGCAATAGACCTAAAGTGTGTTTTAACTAAAATAGGTTTAATAAACGATTATGAATAAGGGGGTTAGTATTTACCCGTATGGTAATAGTTGATAAAAAATGCTATGTAATAGCTTTACCGCGGCAGCCCCCGAGTGCCACACGTCTTTTTTTTTCCATTTTTTCGAACGAAACCCTCCGTGTGCGAATCCAACTAGCAGTTGGTCGGTTTTATGAGTCAAACAAATTTAAAGTGACCCTGTGTGAGTGAGTCCTATAAAAGATCCGCTTTCTTGTTCTAAAACAATGTAAAATTACCAACGCAGCTTAGCTAAATCAATTTTACGACGAAACAGTGGGCTGCAGGATCTTGTTTTACTTTGTATATAACTCAGAGGGGAGCAATTAATTGAGCATTAATCTAGTCTTGTTACACTGTTACAGTTTGTGTTCATAAATTATTGTTTACTTTGACCGTCGCGATAATTGCTCGTTCAGTCATATAATAAACAGAGTTGCTAGGCTGCATAATCTTCTTGTTCCAACACTTCAAACAGTTAAACCTCCTTTGATTTAGGGAGACGTGCGTCGCGTTGTCAGTTTTGACTTAAGTTAATTTTAGGATAGAAGTTTTAATATGGCAAAGATAGATATATTACATACAAATAGGCAATTTCCTGCCTCCCACTGAGCAAGAATCCCCACCCCCGCCACAGCTGTCATTATAGTTGGAGGGTATTTCAACGTAACGTTTGCTTAGCCTTAGTGGTCACCTACACATTCAAGCTTTGTACAAACATAACGTGTTTTTTGTGTCGGTGACAGAATTGAATACGTATCATTTGTATTGAGTTTCTGTCCTGTAATTATGGTCCACTAGCTGATGCCCGCAGCTTCGCCCGCGTAAAATTTGTTCCCGTGGGAACTTATTCCCGGGATAACCTATGTGTTATTCCAGACTATAATGTATCTCTGTACCAAATTTCAGCCCGATCCGTTCAGCGATTTGAGCGTGAAAGAGTAACAAACATCCACACTCACAAACTTTCGCATTTATAATATTAGTAAGATGTTACGGCAGTAAGTCGATAAAGAAAGTGGGTATTATAAGTTCTCTCACAGCAGCTGGCAGACTCGAACTCATAAGCAACACGAATCTCACTCAAACCACATCTATAGAAGGGAATCGCTTTTAAATTGCTTATATTCGATTTTTTATGTTACTCAGAAAGTCATATAAACACGTAACCGACACGCGACAGCAGCGGCAATGAACCAATAAATCTATGAACGTAATGTGTTAATTTGCTAGCAACTATGACAGTATCTGACGGTCAAGAAGGGTTTACAAGACAGATTTTTAAATTTTATTCTCATCCCTATTCAGCGCTGACATTATTTGAGGACTTTAAATAAACCAGCAAGTAATATGATTATGGAACGGCTAGAAGCGTCACAAAGTCATGTTAAACCTTTATTCTAAAATTAGTCCAATTTGCACGGGTTCCACGTCACAGAAACTGATCCACCTAATTTAGTGAGCCCCTGTGACCTAAATCCGTCTCACGAACTTGTGAGAGCATTATCCAGCGGTAGGACTATTTCGAGCTATTTTGATGATATGTTGAACTTATTGAGTTTCAAAATACTTACACGAACTCGACGCATAGCAGCGACGATCTCCACACGGCTTGTTGGGCGCGGGACATCCATTGTTCCGATGTACTGCAACAATAAAAAGTTACAATATTAGTACTGCAATACAACAATCATAACAAACCTGAAAACTACAAAAAAAATACAGTCATAACTCCCAATTGCAGTTCATTAGTTAGCAGTAAAATAATAGATATCAATGAAATTGAACAACCGTTCTCAAGTGATGATATTACAATGTAACGATTGATTTGAATTTAAATAGGTGATCTAAGATGCAAAGTCCAAGGATTGTAAATTAATTGTATTGAATATCAAATCAATTGAGGTCTGAATTTCGCGGACTTCAGCAATAGCTGGAAATGCTCATACTCAGTAAGTTTAAAAGTTCTTCTATTTCAAATAACCTAAATTGAGTAAGTGATTTTCAATAAAAATGGGAAGGGTAGAGGTTTATATCCTACTTTCTGCAGGGTGTAGATTGTGGGATATCCCCAATTTAATCTCAGTTAAGAGCGAAAGAATTTTATCAGGGTAAAACCTTATTATAAGGGACTTTATTGACTTATATGTGTTGTATATAGTAAAATATTGGTTTAGATTTAAATCCTTCAAAATGTGAAATTTTAATACATGATAATGTCGACAGAGTTTCGACTTTTTCTAAATTTAACGTTGTGGCTCCAAATTTAAAAAAAATACAAAAAAGTTCTCTCCTACTTCTAGGTTCACCCGTTCTTGAAGATGCCTATGATTCTTTTATTGAAGAAAAAATTCTATTTTTTTGTGCAGTTTCAAACCGACTGCTTCAAATTAACATTTATTCAGCTTTATCAATTATTCGGTACTGTCTTTTCGTCCCAAAATTAACACACACCCTTCTTTCAACTCAATTATTTAAACATTAGGCACTTTTGGAAAAAATGGACAAAATGATACAAAACAAACTTTGCAAAATTTTAAACGCAGATTTTAATGACCGAGCGTAGCTACAAGCGTCTTTACCACTACGCTTGGGCGGCATGGGCGCTCGCAAAATTTCGGATGTAAGTTTACCAGCATTTTTGTCTTCGATCCATGGCACTGAAGAATTGACCAGGAAAATCTACACCTACACTACACTGGTTAATTCTGAGGTACCAGGTAAGATTGAAACCATTAATGCTTGGAAAACGAGTTGCCCAGATACTGTTTTGCCAACCTACCCATGCTCCCAGAGACAGTGGGATATGCCACTCTGCAACAGAGTCAGAACTCTTTTACTGAACACATGCTCAAACGTTGCAGAGCGCGCTCGCCTATTGGCTGTGGGAGAATGGGAATCAGGAGTCTGGCTTCAGGCTCTTCTGTCGCCCAATATAGGTACTATGTTGGACGACACTACTTTCGGATTTGCCGCCTGCCTTCGTTTTGGTGCTCCTTGCGTCTCTCCTCATCGATGTCACTGTGGAGAAGCAGTCGACACCCTTGGGCACCACGGGCTTTCGTGTAGCAGAAGCGCAGGTCGTATGTCACGTCATGCACACCTTAATGACATTCTCCACCGCGCTCTTGTCACCGCCGGTGTTCCAGCTGTTCTTTTGGGAACCTTACCAGTCGATTGCGATGGGGAGGAATTCTTTGACACCTAGACGAGGGTTGCGACAGTCTTGCACATTGTTTTTACTCTGTCTCTCCAAAAATATTTACAGAATAAGGAGGGGGGGGGGGGGGGGGGGCTTCCTTTTTCTGTAAATATTTTTAATTTAATTGTTTTATGTATTTTTATTGTTACTTGTACATAACATTGTTTAAAGCGATTAAAGTCTTATAATTATATTAAGAGTAGTCTGGAAGTGATTACGTTATACTATTAATACCGTTAATGAGAAAGTTTGTGAAGATCTTTGTTACTCAATCACTCTCTAGCGACAGAACGGTGAAAATTTGATACAGACGCCAATAACATTTTTATATAGGCTAATTTATATCCCAGGAATATTCGCCCATGGAAAGCGGGATCGGGAATCGAATCTCGACGCTGCCTTGTCTGGTTTTTTTTTTGTAATGTGCGCTATACACGTATTGAAATTTTAAGTGTTCCACGCCGACATATATGGAAAAATGAATAACTACTAATGAATATTTAAATTTTATAAAATAATATTTTACATCATTAATTCTATCTTCTTGGTTCATTTACAGTGTTGTATTGGGGTAGCCTGTAAATGTTTTGGAAATTATAACTAAGTTAAATGTAGAAATAAACAACCAAATAATAAAAGTTGTTAATATTTCCCCAACGAAGGTCATGCAAATAATTAGAAAAATCTGTTTTAAGATATATTTAGCCTTTTATGTAGGCGTCCCTTTTGTTTGTGAAGGTCTTAATAAAAGAGCGTTTTACGTAAACGTCATATAACAGACCTTTGCTCTTTATTATATAGCCGCATGTCAACTGGAACGGGTCGGGTACCCGCCGCAAGGCACGAATCTTGAAGCTTGACCTCTTTGGGTATGTTTGTAAAACGTCTTTCAGGTGGAATGGAACACAGAATGCTCGAATTACTACGGAAATGTCAGGTTTTAGAGGTCGGTGTCATTTACGAACAAACATTTAGGTGGCGTTTATGTTATGTACAACTACTAGTGCTTTTTGAGAGCTTTTCTGGTAAAGATTATGAATTGCTCACTCACTTAGTACCTACCTATAATTTTTGTAAATTTAATAGACTCAGCAGATACATCGGTTGTCTTCATTACCATAAAGTATTTTCTAAAAATGATTTGAAGCTTGGAAATAAGCCTCTGGCATTTAAATAATATTATCTTGAAACCTAGACCGTATCATTAAAAATTACTCTCTCAGGGTATTTTCCGAGAAATTAATACAAAGTAGGTAATATCTAATGTTTATCAGATTGATTGAGTACCTACTTCTTTAGTAGCATCAATTATGTAGTAAGTACCACATTAAGCCAGTGTCAATGTTCATAATTTTTATGAATATACTTTATCAGAAAAATAATAGGTTCGTACAGAGATATGTTAAGTAGGTAGATAGTGTCTGAACGACAGCAAAGCGTCCAAAATTTTAAGCGCTAACTGTTTGCGGATAAGTGCCGATCCGCCATTTAGTGCACATTCTGTTGTCAAGGGATAAGCTTGTGTCACGTGACAAAATTTTATTGTTTAAAATGTCGAATTTTGCAATAAAAGTGTGTTGAAATTACAGAAAATATTTAAAAACAGCCAGGAATGTCTGTAAGTAACTCGAAACTTATCATAATTTAATGAAATCTATTTATTTATGCATGTCTAATTTATTCAACTCCGTCTTGACATTTTTGTTGGTGTTGCCAGTTTCCTATTCAGAATTCCCCAAATTAAATAAGTAAAGGATTACATAGGTATGGAACTAAATTATTAGAGACACGTAAATATTTTGGAAACGGTCAAGTGTGAGTCAAGAATAGTGAAAATCGACCTATACAATTGTACGGACTCAGTAACGAGAAACTTGGCATACTTTAAATTAAGTGAGAGTGCTGAGTACGAATCACATGATAATTTTGCAATCCAATATGGCCGCCGCGCCGTAATCACAAAATTTCATGATGGGAAAAAAAAATAAAATAAAATAAAATTTATTCCCTTTGAAATTTTTAAAAAATTATTTAGGTTTGTCAAAATTTTTGTGACTCTACCGGGGGTTCGGAAATGCTACAGACTGAGAAGAACACCCCAAGAAACTCAGTCCGGTCCCTCTTAATTCATCTTAGTATCTAATACAGTTTTTTTAATGTAGAAAGGAGCAATTCGTGTCACTGCCAGGCAGCCTTGTCTTCTAGAAAGTCTTTAATGCTATAATAAGCTTTCTGGCACAATTTAAGTTTTATTAGTTTTTTAAATTTATTAACTGACAAACCTGTTACGGCTGTCGGCAATGTATTGTACATTCGAATACAATTGCCCGCAAAAGAATTGCTTATTTTATTAAGCCTAAATCTAGGTACAGCCAATTTATTCTTATTTCTTAAGTTTAGGTTATGGATATCACTATTTTTAATAAATTTACTATTATTTTTATGAGTATATAATAAGCTTTCATATATGTACTGTGAATACACAGTAAGGATGTTGATATCCTTAAACTTTTCTCTTAATGACTCCCGAAACCCCATACCATAGATAGCCCGGACAGCCCTTTTCTGCAACACAAAGATACATTCGATGTCGGCAGCGTTACCCCATAATAGTATGCCATAGGTCATGACACTGTGGAAATAGCTAAAGTAGACAAGACGCGCTGTTCTAATGTCTGTCAGTTGTCGGATCTTTTTAACGGCATAGGCTGCAGAGCTCAGTCCGCCCGAGACTTTCCCGATATGAGGCCCCCACTGCAAGTTGGAGTCTAACTTTATGCCCAGAAAGACAGTTTCATCGACCAATTCTACTTGATCATCCCTAATCCTAATACTGGTGTTAACGAGCCTAACATTTGGCAAGGTGAATCTAATGCATTTTGTTTTAGTTTCATTTAAAATAAATTATTTGCGTTAACCCAGTGGACTACCCTAGAGAGGGCATTGTTTACTTCGTCAAGATTGCGTTGTCCACGTTCAACTTTAAATATTAAAGATGTGTCATCAGCAAACAAAACTACCTCGTGATCGTCTCTTATAAGGTGAGGGAGATAATTTATGTACACTAAAAATAGAAAAGGTCCCAGAATTGAACCCTGAGGCACCCCCATTGTTACAGCAGACCCATGTGACTGTTTACCATTTATAACTACTCTCTGTACTCTATCTCTTAGGTAAGAACTAATTAAATCCAAGGCCGTCCCTTGGATCCCATAATGATCAAGTTTTTGAATTAAAGTCTGATGCTGGACGCAATCAAAGGCCTTAGATAAGTCGCAGAATACACCATAAGCATCATACGACTCCTCCCAGGCCTCATATATACACTCTAACAATTTGATTCCAGCATCCGTGGTAGACCGACCGCGCGTGAAACCGAATTGTTTAGTATGGAATAGTTTATTTGTATTAAAATGATTTTGCATTTGATTAAGCATTACCTTTTCAAAGATTTTACTAAACGTGGGTAGTACAGAATTAGGACGAAAATTGGACGGACCCGAGGTGCTACCCGATTTAAACAGTGGAGTTATTTTACTAAACTTCATTAAGTCAGGAAACACACCACTATCAACACAATTATTAAATATTATTGATAATTCAGGGGCAACCATTTCAATTAACGAATTAACTAAATGTACAGAAATTCCCCAGAGGTCAGCCGTTTTCTTAATATTTAAAGATTTAAAAGTTTTTATGATAGTGTGTATGCTAATTTTACTGAATTTGAATATTTCATTACAGCAAGGAACATTTGCTTTTAACAAGGATTCTGCTATTGGGGTAGAAGAACCTAGGGCTCTGGTCAAATCTACTGGTATTCGAGAGAAAAAATGTTCAAATTCGTTAGCGACTTCGGCATCTGTTGTAATGATGTTACCATTTACTTTAAGTTTAAAATTATTATCATTTGATTTTGCTTGGCCTCTTTCTGCGTTAATTATTTTCCAAGTAGATTTAACTTTGTCTACACTATTGATAATTTTATTACTTATATACTTTCTTTTGGCCGCTAAGCAGTCTGCTTTAAACTTTTTTGAATAAGTTTTAACATAATTTAGAAATTCATCTGTTCTATTAAGCTGTCTTTCTGAGTATAGTTCATACAGTTTTTGTCTACTTTTATGTATATCCTCAGTGGCCCATTCACTGAAGGCTGGCCTGTCTCCGATTGTGACTTCCTTAGACTTGAATATGGAGTTGAACTCATTGTAAAAGGAATCAAAAAATAACTTATACATTACATTTGAATCTAAGCCAGTGTCTAAAAATGGAAGTTTATTGCAAAGTCCAACTCGCATACGTTCCAAGCGGTCACTAGTTACTGGTCTACATAATATTTTACGTCTTTTAACTTTTTCTCTTGTGATCTTGAAAGATGCTATTTGCCCAGTATGATCTGATTTTATCTTATTTATAATACTCTTACTTTCTGGCAACATATCACTGTATATATTGTCCAGACAAGTAGCTGTTGTATCACAATATCTAGTAGGCTCTAAAAATAAGTTAGTGAGATTGTGTGATTTAAATAAATTTAAGATATCATTGGTCTGACGTGTATTTATAAGTATATTAACATTAAAATCACCGCACACTATTAGGTGTTTATTAGTTTTTCCAAGTTTAAATAGCACTTTATCCATTACTTCCTCAAACTCACAAAAGGGTGAGACTCCAGGTTTATATACGCATACTACTATGAATTGCTCCAATTCTACGCACGATATTTCAACTGTACACTCTACAGAGAGGGACACAACATCTTTCCGTTCCTTATACTTTAACTTCTTATTTAATAAAATCAACGAACCCCCCGTATAAAATCAACGAACCCCCCCGTATCGTTTAAGGGGGTTTTTGGTATGCTGAGAACGAATCAGATGATAATTTTGCAATCCAATATGGCCGCCGCGCCGTAATCACAAAATTTCATGATGGGTATCGTTTAAGGGGGTTTTTGGTATGCTGAGTACGAATCACATGATAATTTTGCAATCCAATATGGCCGCCGCGCCGAAATCATAAAATTTCATGATGGGTATCGTTTAAGGGGGTTTTTGGTATGCTGAATACGAATCACATGATAATTTTGCAATCCAATATGGCCGCCGCGCCGAAATCATAAAATTTCATGATGGGTATCGTTTAAGGGGGTTTTTGGTATGCTGAGTACGAATCACATGATAATATTGCAATCCAATATGGCCGCCGCGCCGAAATTACAAAATTTCATGATAGGTATCGTTTAAGGGGGTTTTTGGTATGCTGAGTACGAATCACATGATAATTTTTCAATCCAATATGGCTGCCACGCCGTAATCTCAAAATTTCATGATGAGTATCGTTTAAGGGGATTTTTCGTATGCTGAGTACCATTTTCACCTCGGTAGTAAATTTTAATGATTTGCTTATTAAGTTTAGGATTTCTAATCTAACAATGAGAAAATAATATGACAACAGGTCCTTATTGTAAAATTAAGGCCTATTACATTAAAATGGTACTCAGCCTACGAATAAAGTCCTTAAACGATACCCATCATGAAATTTTGTGATTACGGTGCGGCGGCCATATTGGATTGCAAAATTATCATGCGATTTGTACTCAGCATACCAAAAAACCCCTTATACGATATCCAACATGAAATTTCACAACAGTGGCACGGCGGCCATTTTGGATTCCAAATTAACCCAAAATTCGTACTCAGCATACCAAAAAAACCAACTATACGGTATCCAACATGAAATTTTACAACGGTGGCGCGGCGGCCATCTTGAATTGCAAAATTAACCCGAAATTCGTACTCAGCATACCAAAAAACCACTTATACGATATCCAACATGAAATTTTACGACGGTGGTGTGGCGGCCATCTTGGATTGCAAAATTAACCCAAAATTCGTACTCAGCATATCAAAAAACCCCTTATAAGGTATCCAACATGAAAATTTACAACTGCGGCGCGGCGGCCATCTTGGGTTGCAAAATTAACCCGAAATTCATACTCAGCATACCAAAAAACCCCTTATACGATATCCAACATGAAATTTTACAACGGTGGCGCGTCAGCCATCTTGGATTGCAAAATTAACCCAATATTCGTACTCAGTCTACCAAAAAACCCCTCTTACGATATAGAACATGAAATTTCACAACTGTGGCACGGCGGCCATTTTGGATTGCAAAATAACCCGAAATTCGTACTCAGCCTATTAAAAAACCTCAGAAAAATATCCAACATGACATTATATCTGCTAAGTCACTAGGTCACGTGGATCATCTGTTCAAAGTTTGAAATAAAACAAATATGACCACGTCAATCGGATTGAACTTTCACAGTTAACGTTTTAGAGAGCGGCAGTCGGGTGAGACCGGCTCGCAAATGTTCTTTCCCAATAGCATTTGTTATCTTAGATCGTATGTCCACCTATTTTAAAATCCGGACCAGTGTGCGGCCGGCCAGCCGCAACAAAAAAGCGCATTGATCTTACAAGTTGTATCAAAACATTACACATTGTATCATTACAACGTGCGCAACGCGCATTGATGTTACAAGTTGTATCCAAACATTACACATTGTATCATTACAAGGCGCGCATTGTAATGCTCGCTTCTCCTCCTTCACTGATGTAACCTCGTCTTGTATCATTACAAGGTGCGCATTGCAATGCTCGGTTCTCCTCCCTCACTGCTGTAATGCTCGACTCTGTAATGTCACATTACACGCGAATGCACCCTGTGAGGAAGCACCTTTAGGTTTATTTGTTGGTTTGATATCTTTTCACCACCAAACTTTCAAACGAATCGTCAAAAAGGGTCCATGCCGCCAGTGTTCCGGTCATCAGCCAGCAGTTTCATTGAAGAGAATGATTTAATGGTAGTTTTTTTTTTCAAATTCTTATATCTCGAAAACAGTGCATGATATCGCAAAAAACTTTAGGAAAACCTCCAACCATAAGGCGCTAAGCACTTTGATAAGTAACCCTCGCCCCCTTCCCCACCTGTTTTGTAAAGCGGGAATGCATACATGATGCCATTCATAAGAATTTTATGCAGATAGAGTAAGGCTTTAGCATGATTAGTTTCCCGAAAAAAGTGGGAAATGTCTTTAGCCGGCGTCACTACACACTGACGCAAAGCGTGTGTAAGACAGCACGCTCACGCACACAATCATGCGTTAGTACGGCAGTTTTTGATGCAGTGATCACGAGGCGAGACGGTTTCTAGATTAGTCCGTATTCTTAGGGTTCATAAAAACCCACTTTGCTGCGCCTTGCTCGATTAACGAATAACAAATCGATCGACAGATTTCGCGAAAACGAAAATAGGTCTATAATCAGTATTTGTTTGAAGGTGTAGCTTTCTTTATGTTGTTGACATCGGAACTACCTGCACTGCATTGCAGCGGAACACTGACATTGACACATGAATTTTACTTCGATACCTAACCGTTTCATGTTAAAATTTTTGCTCCGTAAATCCCCTTTGTGATATGTTTTGTTTACCTTTTTTGGCGCTCTGTACCCAAAGGGTAAAATCGAAACCCTTTTTGTTTCCGCTACAACAACAAAAATATTACTCAATAACAAATAAATAATTATGGGGGCTTCCCATAAATCAAACATGATTTTTTTGCCGTGTGACTGAACCCTCCGTGCACGAAACTGACTCGCACTTGGCCGGTACCTGCTTAACAGTGCCTTATTAATGTCTACAGAATTTTTAAATGGTGGGCTAAACTTTAATTTAATTTCTAGAATAATTCCTAAAATAAATAAACAGGTGCATCATGTTAAATATTTCAATTTTACGTTAAACACAATTTTTAAAAGTTAATTATGTAGGTACAGAGTACAGAGGTACTTCGTTATTTCAGAAAACAGTTGATAATCTACAAACGCTTGAACATTATCTAGAGAACAAAAATGCGTAAGTACCTATTTTGTTTTATTTTATCCCTTTAATTTTTATCAAAAACTTTCCTCGCCTTACCATCCATCTTTTGAACCCTTCAATTTGTTTCTTTTAGATGCCTGTATCTAAATGAGTCATAAATAAATTAGAGGATTCCTTATTCATAAATTGATTGCGCTTAACTCAAGACCTTCTTCCAGAGACAGCCAAGTAGAAGTCTGTGTATTATTCTGTTCTTTGTCATTGTACCCAGACGCGAAGGAGTCACATTAATAAGGATAAGTTTGGAAATTGTTCCACTGTACAAAAAAACGACAGCAAATAAAATTTACAACCCCGACTGCGTTTCTAAAGTCTATTCACAAAATTTTTACTTACGCCTGAATAATTTACTAGAGCAAGAATACATTCTGCAGCTACATACATTTGTTGCTATTATAATAAATAGTTACGACTAATATTTTCCTTATATTTTATGAGCAGGCTTAGAAATGAAATATTTTTACAGCAAGCTCCTCGCCGAAACGGAAGGAACAATTTTTTCAGACAATTCCAATTAACCCAAGGCCAAGGAGGCCAGGTGTTCAAAAGTCCGTGAAAATCCCAAGGGGCCACATTGTCGTTAGCTGAAAAATGACGCACGTTATACCTAACTATAGAACGTGATTTTGATAAAGATACCATTGAAGTGGATAGTGAACCAGCACAGGCGTCTATGACTGCTAAACATAAATATAGCGAAATCAAAGAAGTATTGTGGAACTCTGAATTCAGAAGAAAAAATGGTTGCAGCCTGATCAAACGCTTGGTAAGTTATAGTTATTGGTATTATACTCGTATATAGGTACATATTTTGCATAAATTTTAAATGTGGAAAAAATAATCGGTTTCGAGCAAGGTTCGTCTTGCACGGTATGCAAAGAAGACGCAGGTTCGAATCCTGCTCGAAACCAATTCTTTTTCGATATTTAAAATTTTTGATTCAGTTACCATACTACTAACTGCTTTTCAAAATTATTTATAACTAGCTGACCCGCGCAACTTCGTTTGCGTGATAAATGAAGAACCGCTCGACCGATTTTGTGCAAACTTCACATAAACCATCTACTAAATAGTTCGAACAAAGCCTAAACATTTGGTTTGGATAGGTGAGCCCGTTCTTGAGTTATAAAATTACAACGAAAAGTGGCATTGATTTTTATATATATAGATATATTTTGTATACCTACCTATAGTACCTACCTATAGAGTACAAAAAAAACAAAAGTGAATGCCTAAATAAACCAAAATAATAGTATGCGAAAGTTGAAATGTTATTATTGCAAATTAGTTTTCTTAGCCAGCTTTTATGAACATTCATTGGATCAGCTCTATAAAACCATTACATTAATTAGGTATCAAGGGACTTAAATAAGTGCTCATGCAAAAAATCAGCTTCATTGAACTAAATTATTTCAAAAGTACCTACGCAAAGAATAAATTTCGATGTAAAATACGCTAAAACAGAGTTAATTCCTTTCAAAAACACAGGCAGGTACGACTTGATCAAATATTTTTAAAATCACTTGCTTTTTTCGATTCCTGGAACTGCAGGTTTAATGGAGATATTTTTTTCTGATTCGAATTAGTATGAACGCGGTGAAAAGATTATCATCAGTATAAACGTAAATTTCTTTTAATTAATGAAACTGAATTTTTTTTTATGCTACTTAGGTGACAGACAAGCTTACGGCCCACCGGAAGGTTGGTAACCGTAGCCTATAGACGTTTGCAACACCAGAGGCGCTACACACGCGCTGCCGACCCGGGCGCAGGTTGTGACGACCCACAGTTGAAATTTTTCAAGCCGCCCGTAAGGCCTTCAACTTGGCTTAACGACTGTCATTTTACTGACAACCGGGACCAACGGCTTATCGTGCCTTCCGAAGCACGGAAACGCTCGTAAATAAATGTCACAAAGTGGTCCACGTGGTGGTCACCCATCCATATCCGGCCATAGTAAATGTTGCTTACTGCAGTGATCGTTTACAGAACACTGAGTCCGCGGGGCCACGAGCGCTTCAATGTGCAATGAAATTTACTGTATAGGTAAAGTGATTTAAATATGTTTAACTATACATTTTTAAATCACTTTCCATTAATTGAAGGCGTTCCTACGATCAACCTTCACGATGAATTCACCATCACCACTGCCAAGGTACGTGGAAAGAGCGAGAGACGCTGCCTCTCAGCCTCCTTTGGAGCCTTTGGAGAAATTTTCATAAGTAGGGGAAAGTGAGCAATTGCTCCCAGGCTGTTATTGAATTCTCACGGACGACAAGACCCATGCCAACTTGCACAGTTACAAGAGTAACAGAGGGCCTCGGGCTACGAGGGATTCTTGTCAAAACTGGAATTTTTCATTTCACTTAATGTCTGCCAAAAGAGAATTCCGGAGGTGATGGATGAACTTGTGAACGGATTAGCCACGTTCACTTTAAAATAACGGTCCTGGGGGCAAAATGGGCATTGTAGAAATTACTTACTAAAGTAGCGAAGAGTTTTGTTTAAAGACAATTTTTTGTCATTTCTTTTGTTTGTGTTTTGTTTTGTAAATAGTGTAAATATTGAAATAAAGGTTTTTGCTAAATGTGGTGGCAGTGACAATGCAAAAGTATATTCAGGCAGTTGGCCTGACAAAAAATTGTCTTTAAACAAAACTAAAAACGGAAAATAAAATTTACTTAGCACCAAGTTAGTATATTCTGATTTATCATATATCATGAGTAAAATACAGAAATCGGTGCCCAGTAAAAGTATGTAGGCTTAGGTAAGGTAGACATTATTAATCCCTCTCATAGTCATATATTGGCACCGACTTCAGTGTTATATTCAATGATAGATGAATTATCAGAATATACTAACTTTGTGTTAAGTAAATATTATTTTTCAGTTTTTAGTTTTGTTTGAAGTCGGTTTTTCTGTGGTCAAATTTTTTTTAAATTATTTTAAGTGACGGCTAGACTGAAAGTCTATCTATGTAGGTGTAAACCCAAATTAGAGATAGTACAGATAGAAAACTCATGTGTGTACTTTTTTTCACACCTACTCTCTGCTACACACACTCGCGCACAAATCGGTATCGAAAAGTCGGTTGAGGGGCGCCTGACCTCGTGTCTGTGAATGAGTTGTCTATGTGTCTCCGCGAATTTAGTATGTAGGTTTCCACCTGTACTATCCCTAATTTGTGGTGTAAAGTTCTCGACAATACAAATTAATCAAGCCCAAACACAGTAACTGCTATATATCGTTAGGGAATTATCTCTACTGTCTTTCGTCTCCATCATCAGATTGACTCCAGACCTTCAGTAAATTGTACTACTTAAAAGCACTTTAAAAAAAATTTCAAACGCCCTAGATGCCCCTCCCTACAATTTTCAAAAGTTCTCTTCGATTTCTCCAGGATGCCATCATGAGATTCTGACTCTCTTGAAATGGAACAACCTTGAAAACGTCTATTTTCCAACGAAAAAAAAAATTCTTGCACATTGAGTAAGTAAAATGCCTTAAGTAAAAATTTTAGTCTTCTTCGGAATTCACGAAGAGTGATTGATGCTTGAGTAAGTTCCCTTTTTAAGGATTTGATTTGATTTAGTTAAACGGGGATACCTGATACCAGACCAAGCAAAATAAGAAACTCCTCCTTTTGGAATCAGCTGTTGGATGTCAGCAAAGTTGTATGCCACTGGAGCCTGTCATCGTTTCATTGGCAATTTTATTCATCCTATTATTGAGGAAATAAATTCAAAATTTACCATATAGTACCTAGACGACGGGACTCTTAAATGTTTGAGCCCTTCGTTCTTAAATTCCGGCCATTTGATATGCAGAAATTATGGCATAGAAAACCTATGACCGTCCCTATGCGTGACCTATGACAGCGTCCTTTTTGCGACTCGAGTGAAAAACTATGAGCATGACTAATGTTAGTACTTTCTTGTCCCGCCATTGTTTGACTAATTAATGAGTCGCACTGTATCTACATTGATTTTCTCTAAAACCTAGCATCTATAAACACCATTAATAGAGACTGAAAGCAGGGTCACTTTATGAACTTATAGTCATTCTGCATGTAGGCAAAGTGTCAATATAGACAGTGAAGACCTTTGAAGGAAATTTAATATTTCTGTACTTCGACGGTACAATATAATAAAGTTTAATGAAATATAAGTAACGTAAAACCAATAAACTTGGAAGAGTTGTATCGGGTTCAGAAATGCGATTTGTATCAAACAAGTTTGAGCTGTATAATTTTCATAATACATAGATCATAAGCCTTAAGTAAAATTTTGAATCATAAGTTTTATGAAAGAAATATTGGAAAAGTGCGAGTCGGACTCGCCCACCGAGGGTTCCCTACATCCGTCTGTCCAAACGTCCGTCCCTCCGTTTGTCTGTCAACGCGTAAAGGTTCACGAGATAAAGGAGTTGAAATAAATGCCATTTATTAAAAGTGTATGATTCCTGGAAGGTGTAAAAAGTCAAACCGTCAAAAGCTGGAAAACAGTTACGCCTGTTTATGTCGCAAGAAACGTATTTTCCGATACTCTCAAAGTAATCAAAATTAATTACGTAAGTACTTCCCGTTGACAAAGAACTATGAAATTTGGTAAGTACCTAACATTATACAGGTTTGGTAAGTAAGTAAGGTTTGGTGGTAAGTAAGTGGTTTGGTAAGTAATATAACATTAAACTTCTTGTGTGGTACTACTGCAACATTCGATTCTCCTGAACCTTTGATTCCTGAACAGTAAAATCGAACCTATCAAGAAACTCTGGAATCGAATTTCGTAGTTTTTGAATAAGTACATACTTTCGAGGCCATTTTTTATGTATTCTTTGCAAATGTGCAGATTTTAAATATATTCCTATATTCGTGCCAAAAATTATTCGTGTCATAGTTCTAGGTTAACGGAAGGTAATCTATTAATTTTGTGACTGCCTCTGTGGCGCAGTCGGTAGTGTGACCGCCTGCCGCGCTGGAGGTCCTGGGTTCGATTCCTGGGTCAGTCCAAATATTTGTATGAATCCAAAAGTGTTTGCTTCGGAGTTTAGGTGTTTTCTATGTAGGTATAATATGTTTGTATTTAAAAATATATAAGTATGTCTATCAGTCATCTAGATCCCATAGCACAAGCTTATATTAGCTTAATTTGGGCTAGATGATGTTGTGTGAGATTGTCTACAAATATTTATATATATTTATTTAATTTTAATTCCCTAAGGTGTGTCTAAATACACGTTTTTGACGACATAATCTTCCGTTACGTTTTTCTGCGTTAACTTAGAAGTTTGTTTTAAATATACGGCTTCAAGGGACTATAGGCTCTAATACGTGGTATTGATTTCAACTACATATTCTTATATATATAACTATATATATATATATATATATATATATATATATATATATATATATAACTATAATTTCACTCGTTCATGAGATAAAGGGTCTTTACAGACAGACGGATGCGGATGTACGTACTTCAAACACTGTTTTTTTATGATTTTGTCGTGTTTTTATGGTTTTTCCCATATTTGTGGTATAAGAGGATACTTCTTGCCAAATTTCATGGTTCTAGGTTAACGGGATGTTCCCTATGAATTTTAAATCCCTTGAGAGTGTCGAAATACACGTTTTTGACGACATAAGCGGCCGTAACTTTTTCGGCGTTAAGTTAGAAGTTTGATTTTTTACTGCTTTAAGGAACCACAGACCTTAACATAAATTTCAACTTCACGCGTTCACGAGATAAAAATTCTTGATAGACAGACGGACGGACCACAAAGTGATCCTATAAGGGTTCCGTTTTTTTCCTTTGAGGAACGGAACACTATAAAAAAATGGAAATACCACAAACGGTCACCCATCTCAGGACAAGTTAGCATTAAATGTTTAACAGTGATCGTCAACAGTGCACTGAATTTGTTGGCTACGAGCGCTCAAAATACTGATTAAATTATTATTTAAAAGTAATTGCCTACCTACCTACCTAATCAAACACGTAGAACGAAGCTACAAAGAATATCTAAATTCGTTTAATATTATGTCTAAATGCAATTTCTAACTAGGTTATACAGTTGATAATTCGTAAAATAAAACTACCCTTGCTAATTGAAATTCTCTGATTAAATTCACACCTTCCAGATTACAGCAGAGATTTCATTTGGTCTAAGGTCAATGATTTTTACATTCGTCGCAGTCATGACTACAAAAAAAATCTTTGTGAAGCTTATTTCCGTATTCAAATTTTTCTCTTCATAGCTCTATTTTACTCACAAATCTGTGTTCAGTTTGCTCCGTGCTGCACCGTCATTTGTCTCAATTTATACGATTTACAAAGTACAGTGTTAAAAGAAGCAGTAAATAATGTACTCAGTGAGCAAGATAGCAAAATGCATTTTCTTGAAAGCAACTTTTCGTTGCCCGCCCTCAAAAATCACAGCTAGGTACTATAAATATAAACCTCTATAAACCTCTTACAATAAGGGGTTTTAAGAAAAACACTAAAGTTTTAATTTTAATTTAATTAGGTAGACGAACTTGATAAACCCAACCTGTGATAGGACTAGTTTTAAGCTCACCCTCATTTGCTTAAGCCACATATGGCAACGCCTAGACTTTTCTTGGTATGGCCCTAAGACCAGCTGCTAACTTGAACCCTTGAGAGAGATAACAGAATCAATCATCGAGAACATATCTAGTTGCACGGAACCAACAACGAGCTTGACTAACACCAGGGAGACCGACGGACGTAGGCAGATGTAACAGTGCCTTAGCGAATCCTATAACGGATGCAACGAGGACACTTTAGCCATTGTATGACGATATTTAAGACATTTGTAACTATTATAATGGATGCCTATGATGGAGTTGCATCTTGCATAGTCATGTTGTAAAAAGGTAAAAAAAAATCTAGTTGAAGAACTCTAGTTCTTTGTATTCTTAAGAATATATAAATTTTAATATTGTTCTCGGTCAGCAGTATTTATCACATCAGATTTAGAGGAGCCTTGACGTTCATAAGTTTTCGTACATAGTAACATACTATTAGTAGAACTCCGTCAATTGCGTTTGTTGGGTGGAGGTCCTCCCCAATGCAGGCGTCTTTGTATCGAGCGAGGGGACCTCCCCGTGCACTAGGTACATTTCTGAATTGTAATTGAAATGAACATCCACAAAGTTGCCGAAGAATTCTGAATGGAACTTTTGATTTCAAATTCTTCAAGCCAAAACAAATGCCTACTTTTCCATTAGGCAAAACGTTTTCCGCATTATGTAAATGCAGTAAAGTAAATACGTGTCTGTATGTGTGTGTACAAGTCTTTTTCTCCTCCTACTTATTATACCTTTTTGTACTTCACTCATAAGCTCTAAATAACGAAGTAGAATGTTTACCTGACCTTAACAAAGTGTACCTGTCTACTTAACTAAGTTAACATTGTTGTCTTACTTAACCGTTTGTATGTATTCTTACGCATGCTAAAAATTTATATAGATGACATACTTGGTTGAATTCATGGGTTCAATTTTATAGGACCAAATCAGAGAAATGTTAAGGCACAGATAAAGACAACTATTATTTATTTTACTTTTGACAGCGGCCTGAGAACGATTTTCCTATTTAATAAAGAATGAATTTCTTCAAAAAATGTCTATAATTCGATCTTGAGCTTCCTGTAGAATTGCGAGCCACTTGTCTACCTCTTCTATAACGCGACATCTCGAGATGCTCTCAACAGCATAGAAAGTCATAATAAAAAACCTATTTCAACAGGTATTTTTATTGATTTACCTTGAAGCGTTCTAGTGTCTGTCTTTAATACAAATATGATAAACTAGCTGAGCCCGCAACTTCGTTTACGTCACATAAGGTGTATGAAAGGAAAGGTATTTCTTCATCAGAGTCATCAAGCTGCGTCTGAAACTGCCCTGTTTGCTTAATCATAAAAGAGCTTAATGATTAAGTCTATTTTAAAACAATTCAGTCCACGCCTTCGGCGCGGACTGAATTGTTTAAAAATAGTCTTAATCATTAAGCTCTTTTATGATTAAGCCAACACGCCAGTTTAGGTTCACTCACATTCAAAGAAACCCCTACAATTAAAATTTTCAAAATATCTGATTCTTAAAAGTGTTATAACTCTTTTATTTCAAACCCGATTTACATAAAACAAACGCTAAATGTTAACTGGAGCAAACCTCAACACAATAAAAAAAACCGCATTGCAATCGGTTGAGCGGTTACTGAGATTAGCGTGCACAACCGTACAGACAAACAGAAATACAGACATACAGACATACAGACAAACAGACAAAAATTCTAAAAATCATTGTTTTGGGTTCTATTGCGTTCATAAAGCCCCCCTATAATATTTTTTCTTATTTATCTTCCATGTACAGACAGCGACCTGTTACGATTTTATTATATGTATTGATCATTACTAGGAGACCTCAAAAAACTAGATTTTAAACAAGCACTCTTGAGTTTAGATAAAGATATTAGCTAGGTTTTGCACCTTTTAAGTGTCCAGTCATCATTCTTTGTATTCCATCTTGATTGCTGGATGGAACCGGTTCATCAAGGACGCGGTAAGTCACGATTGTGGTATGCTAAGATCCCGATCTAAAATATTAACAGCTGGCTTTGTCTTTTATGACAACGTTATTTACCATGTTATAAATAAAAATATGTATAACAAGTTTTGACAAAAAAATAATAACTACTGTTCTAAATCCGACATAGACGTACTAAATAGTTGCTTAAACTCAATACTAGCTGACTTCGGTCCCGAAAGATCTTGGTTGTACGTAGGGAATGCAATACCGGGATACCTGGATCCCGAAATACCGGGATCCCGCAGTATTTTTGCGGGACCAGTCCCGCACGTAAATCGTGCGGGATCCCGCGGGATTAGCGGGATTGTGCAAAGGTAAACGCCATGTGTTATTCAGTAAGCGGAAGCGCGCAAACTGATTCGGTTTGAGAAAGTTTTTTGTATTTGTGACGTATTAATAAATGTATAACCTAATAACGTACTTATTTGATTTTAGTGATTTAATCAGGGAGATTTGACTTTCTTGTACTATAAAAGTATTCAATTATCTCGTACCTCGTACATTGCTTGCTGGCTATCTGACATGTAAAGTTAGGAGTCGTTTGGCAGACAAAAATTTTGACATGCTATGTTTTCTGCGCTTCTAATAATTTGCAGTACCTAGCTATTTTATTACTTATATGTATATCGGTTTAATAATCTCAATACAAAAGTAATATTAAATAATTTATCTTTCCTTGTGCCCCGCGGACTCAGTGTTCTGTAAAAGATCACTGCAGTAAGTTACATTTACTATGGCCGGTCCTTAGATGGGTGACCACTTTGTGACATTTATTTGAGCGTTGCCGTGCTTCGGATGGCACGTTAAGCCGTTGGTCCTGTTTGCCGGTAAAATGGCAGCTAAGTCAAGTTGAAGGCCCGGCTCGTCTCATCTCATAATGTCCTTTTCTCGAAATGTCCTTTCTCATAATGTCCTTTTCTCGAAATGTATTTTTCTCAAAATGTCCTTTTCGCGAAATGTCCTTTGCTCAAAATGTCCTTTTCGCGAAATGTCCTTTTCTCAAAATGTCCCTTTCTCCACATATGTGCACTACAGGATTAGTCCCGCTCGATCCGATTTGATAGGTTAGGTTAGGTTATAAAAAAATAACCACTAAGGCTAATGCGAAAGCTTCGCTGCGCTCCGCTCCGGCCTTAGCCTTCTAACCTAACCTATCCAAGTCGGATTGAGCGGGGTTAATCCTGTAGTGCACATATTTTGAGAATGGGAAATTTTGAGAAAAGGACATTAGGTATGAGATGAGACCATATGCCTCGTCCTGCCTACCCCTTCGGGGATTAAGGGCGTGACTATTTTTCAGTTCTAGATGGATGTATGATACAGAATTCTATTCATTTCTCAATGACTTTCAGAAATATGCGGGATCCCGCAAATACCGGGATCCCGCGGGACTGAGATTGCGCAGTCCCGCAAATACCGGGATTACAATCTTGTTGCGGGATTGCATTCCCTAGTTGTACGCCATCACACGTAAAAAGATTGAGTAGAACTTATTCAGACATAGTAGGTAGTGCAAATCTTTAGGACAGTATTATAGTATATCAAAGGTATTAAAACAAAGGCTCTCACTACCTAATAATTCCGACTTTAACAAAAGGTTCGACAATCTGTTGAAAGTCGTAAAACTCAACTCTCGGCACATTTCACGCAAGTTTACAACTGTAAGTCTAATAACACTACAGAAAATAATCAGAGTGTAAAGCTTCACTGAATTAAATCCAGAAATACGGCTTGAACTTTACATCAGTAAGAGAATTTTAATGGAAAATAAGTTCTATAGGAGTATTAGGTTTCATTTCGTATCCACATACAATGTATGTATCAAACATCAAAGTTAACGCAGAAAAAAAGTTACAGTTGTTGACGATGATGACGATGTATGTGAAGATGTGATGTATTCTATTCAATCGACAAGCGAGAGTCTATTATTCTCTATTGTAAATAATGTTTTTCATTTTGCTGAAAAGGTCTTGGCGGTGTTTGAAAGGGCCCATGTATAATTCACGGAACATTAAGGTTTCGTCTCTAACTTTGCAATGAATACCTGCGTGAAAAACGCTCGTCAAGGTGTGCCCAACACCTTGACGAGCGTTGTTCCTAGGTATGTAATAAAAATCAATTTATGGTAAGTAGAGGCAGAAGATGGTTTTTTCAGCAGCTATTTGGTTAATTCTTGTGTCTTTTTTTTTCTGCAGTAAATTGTACTCGTACTATACATGAGGGTTAACCCATATATGCCCAGAACTATTTTTGACTTCGATTTTTGTTATTTTCGGTAATGTTATTCGTGCTAAGTTCCTATGAAGGTACTGACAAGATTTTATTTTTTTATAATTCGTTAAGTAGGTATTTTGGAGGTGTTCGAAAACGAAACAATGGGCAAATATGCTACATTCGACATAGGTAAATAAAACAGCAATGTTATTTGATTATTAAATGTATGTATATTAAATTAAGATTATTTTTGAAAAGCAATTAGTATGCTAACTGATCATGAATTTTAAATATGGAAAAAGAATTGGTTTCGAGCAGGATTCGAACCTGCGTCTTCGGCGATCCGTGCCGACGCGTTGTATATTAAATGTATGTATTATAAAATAAATGAAAATGAAAAGCAGGAAAACATTTTTACTTTTACATTTTACATTTTTGACAAAATGTAACTGTAAGATTTTCACAGTAGGCACATCGCAGTCTACTTGATACGCAGCAAATCATGTGCTTGGCTTTCACACTGAAGTAGGTACGGTTGTCGAAAAATTCTAAATCTATAATAATATAATAATAAATATTGTGGAATAGTACAAGTGTCGTTTTCAATATATCTAAATCTATGGTCGTGACTCATTTGTTAGGTCCTGGGCGCTGCTTATCGTTGCCGTACTTCTGAAGTAATGTTCTGGCAATGCCACGCCGAAATTCAAGCGTATCTACATTGCTTGAATAATTTCGAGCCAGATTGCAACATCTAACAACCAGAAGAGAATAGGCATACACCTCTTTTTACCCCTTATTGCTATACGATAGGCTCCAACATTGGCATCCAATCTATCTACACCTCCTATAGAACGATTATATTATACAATTTTGGGTTGTGGTACATTCACCCTTTGTTTTTGGGCAGCTGAAAATCTTCTTGCAGTTCGCATAGGTTCCACGCCAAATTCACTGGGCAATAGAGTCACCAGACTATTATCATTCAAGCGCGCAGCGCGAAATCCGCTGGTTAGGTCAAGTCGGCTATCATGGCAACCTCTCGGTTCCTTCGCCCTTGGCCACCATATCAATCAATCATGAGCCTATCGCAGTCCACTGCTGGACGTAGGCCTCTCCCAATTTACGCCACAATCCACGGTCCTGCGCCTTACGCATCCAGTCCCAGCCTGCGACCTTTACCAGGTCGTCGGTCCATCTAGCGGGTTGACGTCATACCCCACGTTTGCCGAGACGCGGTCTCCACTCTAGAAATCGTTTGCTCCATAGGCTGTCGGTTCTTCTGCAGATATGGCCGGCCCACTGCCACTTCAATGTGCTTATTCTGCGAGCTATGTCGACCTCTTTAGTTCTCTGCCGGATGGTCTCATTTCGGAGTCTATCCCTCAGAGACACCCCAAGCATAGCCCTTTGCATGGCCCGCTGCGCAACCTTTAGAGCATTAACCAACCTCTCAGTAAGTGTCCACGTCTCGGCACCGTATGTCATAACGGGTAGAACGCACTGGTTGTAGACTTTGGTCTTCATGCATTGCGGTAAAGGCGATTTGAATATGGCCACCATAGCTCCATCCAATATCCATTACTTTTGGCATCAGCTCAGCTGGTGCCAAAAGTTGTCGACGCCATAAATTAACAAAATATATGTTTGTTTCATACCCCGATTCCGAATCTGACACTTGGCGATGGCCAAGTGTCATCGACCCTCCTGGAGATGTCTTGGAGGGTCGATGTAGAAGTCAGCACCTGTCGTCTCATCGTCCAAATCTAAATTATTGAGAAAATCAATGATTTCATTCGTAGTAAGCTGATTACTCCGTCTAAAATAAATAAAACTTATTTAGTACAAGACTCGCTAGTATATTTGCCCGTTGTATCGTTTTCGAAACACAAAAGTTAAGAGGTCGATTTAGGTATTTATAAATTAGAACATATTTAAGCAAAATACATGAATATATTGATAATTAATCTATATTTACTAAACCACAGTCAAAAGTACTTAGTGTTACCAAAATAAATAATTACTTACTTCTTCTTGGAAAACGACATAATTTTTTGGCGAAGAACTACACGTTGCAACTTGCACTACCTATTATTTGAATCAAATGTCAACAGTAACCGGAGTTCTTCTTACAATTAATAGATAGTTTCATAAACTTGCGGTAGAAGGTCTATTTTTACATTTTAATACGAAAACCAATGTTCTGCGATGCTTTAACGACAGTAGTAACTTATGTTTCGTTTTCGAATCACTGGGCATATATGGGTTAACCCCCCACCCCCCTCCCCCCCCGCGAATATCATGTACCACAGACAATGTTTCCGAGAAATTCTTTTTTGCATCATGGAAATCTCGATGTGTGCGTCTCCAAACATCCCTAAAGCACTACAGTACCGGGGCAGCCGCACCAGCGCCCTGAAAATGTTGTTATACTGCACTCTAACCGTATTATAGGTTTTCTGTTTGACCTGACCCTGTTTGAGCTTATGTTATTAACACTAAAGCCATCGATGTGGCAGCCGACATGCATCCTGCTCGGCCCCTCAATTAGTTTATTTACGTATAGGTTAAAACCTAGGGTATGATAACCCCCCTTGCCTTATCCCGATTTTAACTTATACGCCTCAGAATACGTGCCAGCCCACTTAACAACATTTTTTTTATTACTGTACCAGTATGGAAAAATATCTATAATTTCTGAGGAGACAACCAACAACCTTCTACATTCGGCTTATGCTCAAGCTGGCCATAAACCACGAGATCGAACGCCCATATCAGATCAAGAAAACATGCATATGTAGGTAGGTGTTTTTCTTGCAAAATAGTACTCTATTGTGTGTTTGAGTGTTAAAATGGCACTTTCTGTTGACAGACCGGCTTGAAACCCAAATTGAGCATCACGTATTTTAATGAATCTGCCAAGGCGCTGCGCTCGTCCAGTACTCTATTCAGCACTTTTGCAATTTGTGGCAAGTGATATGGGCCTATAATTTGATTTATCACTTATTTATTATATTACCTGTATGATTCTTAACAAGATTCTTACTATAATTTTTTATCAAATCTGGTGTCAGGAATGCAGCATTATTGATAGTAACCTACTAATGTGAGGGCCTGCAAACTTGAGGTGCTCCACACAGAGCCCATCGTTACTTGGTGATTTACCTCGTGTATGCGATTGCTTGTATAATACGTCAAGCACACACGGGTGCAAAGAAAGCACGCACACTAAAGCTACTTTCATTCATGTTTTAGCAGACTTGACTCAATATTAATGATCGTGTTCGGAGCCCATTAGAATGCATTCATGTAGACGTGTAACTAGAAGTAAGTTTTTTTTTACAGTTTTAAGAGACCACTTTATTATATGGTGTTAACTACGAATAAAGTATTAATTTCAAATCGATACCTTCACGCGGTCACGAGATGAAGGGTCTTGACAGACACAGACGGACGGACAACAAAGTGATCCTATAAGGGTTCGTGTTTTCCTTTGAGGTACTGAACCCTAAAAATAGAAATTAAAAAAATATCAACGCACTCGTAGCACCTGCCGTGTATCGATGCACCTTTGCATATTATTCCGTTCGGTCAGATGTTGTCGGTTATTTACAGTTTTTTGAGAAACTTTTTAAGCGCAATACTTTTTATCCTGCTGTGTCGCAGCAAAACCTTTCAGCTCAGATTTACTGTTGCTCAGTGATCTAATGGATTTTTTCGACAAGAAAATCCTTCATGTATGCTATGCCGGACTCTTACCTACTAAAACCACACGGTGACCTACCACTACCTACGGCCAAGAGTCACCATGGCCTAAAAGAAGTTTATGTACAAAGCTACTCACTTATCTATATCTAATTTATTATTATAATTCACGTGCATAAACACAATGTTGTGGTAGTCGACGTCGGTTGACCCAATTCATTCTTCCGTTCTGAATAACAAACTTATTGAACACAATAAACCTCAAATTGAACACCAATTTCAGCGGAATTCAGGATATGTACAGGTAAACAGTTGTTGGAATGAATGAAAACTACATCATTTATTACTCTGTTTAATAAATTAATCCCGTCCCAATTTTAAACATTCCAGAACTAATAGGAGAACCGAAACGGAAATAATGCAATTTCACTAAACCTCAGCATGGAAGTAACCACAGATATCAAAAAGAGATTCTGGTTTCTGCGGAATTAACGAATAGTTCAATGCCAATGATCCCTACTGATAGTAACAAATCTGTTTATCCCTTACTCTGCTAGGTATGTTTTCGCGCCCGTATCACAGAACTGATTCTGACACCGAGATAGAATAGAAAGGAGAAGGCAACTCTACGTGGACGGTCTTGAAGACTTTCAACAGCGGGTAGTCACACTACGGGGAGCGCAGTGAGGACATAGCGCTCCACACATTGGTGGAGTGCACGGCGTGGGCGCAAAAGCGCCAGCTCCTCCTGGCAGGTCTGGACGTGGACACTCTCTTACTGGAGACCATGGTGGGAGCCATGATCTCTAGCGGGAGTAATTGAGTCAGCGTGACGTGAGTGATTCACGCACGCCCCCTCTAAGAAGCGGGATAACACCCGAGAAACCCCCCAAAGACGCGAAGTAGCACACGTCCGGCATAGGGTCCATGAGGATTTTCCCTCACATAAAACAAAGAAAAAAAGCGGTTAGTCACAACAGTCACAACCTGCGTCTATCCATTTTCGACAACGCAATACGGTTCACCACTTAAGTATTACGTGGAATAAAACCTATTGTGTAGTACGAAGCCTCTTCCTACCCCATCAGGTGTGAAGGCGTGACTATTATGTATGCATGCTTGTAAAATAAAATTATGATAATTAGAATTGAAAACCTTTTGTTTTTCATACAAACTTGTTCGTCACCTTGCGATTAGATTTTCCAAAGGAAAGATCTTTTGAAAATTCTAATGCACGCTCTTTTACTTCACAAAACAAATTGTTTCCAAATTTCTGCGCCCTAGACTTGTAGTTTAGGCAGCACTTTGATTATACTCGTGACAGCTTAAAATGTTGATTAATTAAATATACTACCTTGCCAGAAAGGAATACCCAATAAAAAGATACATAATATCAAATGCATATTATTATCATCAAGAACGCCAACGTTACATACCGATCACAGTCTGATGCATTCTTTTATTCAATTCAAGGCACACTCCGCTCCCTACATACTGGTAGATAAAATGTACAGTATGAAGGTTGTTTTATTTTATTCCGTCCCATTTTGTTGTAGGTGAAGCAGGAACTGAGGTGGTAATACGTCTCATACAAAAAGCTACTAAGTATCTACTATGAAACATTCTAAGCGTATCTACAAGAAACATGATATAGCACTCTATTACATGTTTTACACCAGATATATCGAGGTTTCCTCTATGTTTCAAACTTATAAAATGTTAAGAGTTTTCGTCAGATCCATTACTAGCCCGCACTTGGACACGGTTTCCCTTTCAGTCTATTGTTATTGATACCTATTATTTACATAAAAGCCTTTGAGGGCGTCGAATTTTTTTTTTGGTGAAAAGTGATTTAACATAGAAATATGAAACACTAGCTGATGCTTGCGGTTCCATCCGCGTGGAATACTTTTCCCGCTCTCGCATCCCATAGGAACATATTTCAAGGATAAAATATCTGGAAGAACATAGCCCGCCTATATTTCAGCCAGATCCGTACAGCCGTTAGAGCGTGATTGAGTAAGAAACGATCAAACATCTTCACAAATATACACATTTTTTTATATAATTAGTATTTCAAAGATTCAAATACAAGAGATACATATAGAACATTATAGTTAAATAATTTAAATGGTAAGTATAGAAGAAATATAAGAAGCGGGATAACACCCAAACCAATTTTTAAAGACGCGGGGTAGTACCCGAACCTGTAGGTCAGGTCGCGGTAATAACCAAAGTCAGCCAGAAAAAAATCCTGGAATATCCTTCCTAAGACCTTACCCGGGACTCCAGGCCGTATGCAGTTCGTAGGGCATCGTGTAGTTTTAGTCGGAAAGAGTCCGGCATGGCAACCATGAGGATTTCCAATTGTACAAATTAAAATAATCTAACAAGCTTTGTCAGATTTTTATCTAAAGCCTCCTACCTAAGCAACTTTAAACGACTCGATCTTGTAGTTTCTATTACATCAGCATGTGCCTCATATTTTAGTAACTGCGTATTTCCTCACTGCCATCGATGCAAAACAATCAAACGGTTGATTGAGTTTGATCCTCGTTTACGCTGCGATCCAACAATGTGTTATTGACATCATATTATTCAGGGAGGCCATTTTAATTAAGCCTGAGTAGGTGTTTCACAGTTAGTACCAATAAACTTAAGTTATTGGCAGTATATACAACCTATAACCCTGTGCTGTCCAATAACGTGTCGTAAGTAAGCCGACAATAGAACAGCCTTTTTACCTGATCTTTGAAAATATTGACGTTTTTGCGTTGGAAATCCTCATGGATGTTATGCTGGATTCTTACCAGCTAAAATCACACGGTGTCCTACCATCTGCCTACGGCCGGGGGGCCCGGGTACGCCCTCGGAAGGATATTCCCAAGGCTCCTGACAGACTTTGTTTACCATGGCAGACTCTCCCTGTGGTTACCGGTACAGGCTTGATTGTATGTAATGTACGTACCTACTAACTAAGAAGATAGCATATCTAAGTTAACTTACTTAATATTGAACTCTTATTGGCACAATTTCCAATAGGTATTACTGTTTTTCATTATGTCCTAGGTATAAGAACAAGTCCGAAAGTATTTATCACACTCCTACCTTCCCCTTCTCACTTTTTAATCGCGATTTCAGTATTTTCGTAGGAATACTTTTTGATTATTAGTATGCAGAAGCTACTAGCATTTAAATAAATGCTTCTAGCATCTAAATTTCACTAACAGGCATAAGTACTATACGTGACGATACTACAAATCATAGATCTAAGTACATAAGGCGTGCAAAGTTATCGACACATCGCCGTTGCATCGTGCACTTTAAGTTGCATGCCTACAAGCTTCATGCGTACTTAATTAGTTAACTTAGTTGCTACGAGTATATCTACCAAGGTCTTAGACCATATAACACGGGACTAGCCTTTGCGAACCACCGCATACAAAAATATTCTGCCAGTTTTCATACAAGTGAAGGGGGAAACACAAAGACATAAAAAATTTCATTGCATTTAAAAATGTATTAATCGACAAACGCGTAATGGCTGTTGTGTGTTAATTGTTATTGTACAGTCAACTACAATGAAATGTACTAGTTTAATCATATAAAATGATGTACTGATGTACAGGCTTTTTATAAAGCCAAAAGACCAAATGGTCATGTGCAATGGCAGAAAACAATGCTTAAGTAAGGCGCATCCTGTGGTTAGATGATCTAAGACCAAGGTAGACTTTGTGGCAAATCTATTGGAGTGAGGTTGTCTCTACGCTGTCTTATATTTGTAGTAAAATTGGGTGCTCCAACTGGAACTTTCAATTTATAGAAGTTCAGTAAGTTCCACAAATCTCTATGTACTTACCTACTTAAATTTAGAAACTGACCACCTCTGAATAGATAGAATAGTAAAGTAAATCCATAAAATAGAAGTATTAGAACTTACATACCTTCAAAGGTTGTGTTGTGTTGTAATTATTCCCAGTACTAGATTTATAACCTACCTACCTACGTAGGCCTAAGATGGTATTGGCTAGCGAAAAATTATAAGTCTATGGCATTGACAAATCAGATATTTTCGTAACCAAATATATAATCATTTTTTTTTGATTATTACATATCTATATTTACATTATTACTATCTAAACTAAACCTAAATAAGGCCCCCGTGGCATTGTGCCCAAAAGACTAGCAGCATTCCCCCTCTGAATAGCAATACCTATTCGTTGAGCGAGAAAACTGCCAGCCCTTGGGTCACCAGTTGACTCCACAAGGCGCTTTTTCAAATTCTTGAAAAATTTTTGCGCATTGGGACCCCATGGACCTAGGGTCTCGACACCGACTGGACAAAAACGATACGATGAGTCGAGACCCTTATATTTATAAGAAATTTAAGAAGAATATAAATAAATCATTTATTTTTGGGATCTAAAATATTTCTGAATAACGATGACCCTTTTGGTGTTCACAGTAATTTTTTATAGCTCTTGTAGAAGGCATACAGACTAATATAAAAACAAGTTAATATAGATAGAATGCAGTATTGCAAATGATAAGCCTCCATTCCATGTATGAATAAAAATACAATACAATGGTCTGTGTAGAACAAAATCAGGCACTTTTTTCAGGCATTGTTAGTAATAGTATTTACACTATGGCATTTTTTAGGGGAAATTCATGTATTAAGTATACATCATTATATTTGAAAATAGCATCAGAGTAATATTTAGGGATCAGCAGTAGGCTTCAAAGGCAGGGTATTAAATTTATGATTGCTTTGATGTTGTTATGTAAAGTTTCGTAAGGTAGATCATTGTTAAGACTTTGAGAGTCGTTAAGTAGAATAAGTAGGTAGGTACTTGTGTTTGAAAATGTAACTAATTTAGGCTGAAAATAGGGTAGGGCCTTTAAAAATCTAAATAATTCGAAACCATGTTTGTTGCAAATGATTTTAACTAGATGAATATAAATTCAGTAAAATGAGAAGCATCTAGGTACAAGAGGATTAATAACTGTGATTTTAAGTTACGTCTTACATTTAGATACTTATGTAATTTTTTGAGTACAAGAAGGAATTAAATCATTCAAAAGACAAGTCGTAATATTTAAAGGTTCTGCCACCATAAGGACGTATACACTTACTTTCAGTCTTTAACGTTATTATTATTTTATATCATACGAGAAAACAAGAAATAAGGTCCAGCCAATCACAAAATCTCGTGTCGTGACCATGGACTAGTTTTACCGACAATTACCTACATGTTTCTCTCCTACCTGTATCACGTTTATGAATTACAAACATGTATTCTGAAAAGTATTGTTACCACTGTTACACTCAGTATAAAAGATCGTAGGTATAGCTAATGAACAAAGCATGTTACACTCAGTATAAAAGATAAATAATGAAAACAACTGAACTGAATTTTACAAGCTTTTTTGATCAAAACAAGTTTCTGTCTCTGTTTGCAGCGTACGTCGATTCGGATGTAATCAGACACTCCAAACATAAAGCCACAGTATAAATACATGTTTAACCAGTATTGTAGCTCCCTACAAACGGACGAAGCGCAAGCTATACCTACGATTCTCGTTTTCGGCATGCCTTTCAGCAAGCAAGCAGCGTCCGCAGTCGCGATTGTGCCGAGTAGACGAATGGAAGGTGTGTCGTTTTTTAAATAGTAACCGCGCGTGTTTTATTTACTAAAAATATTTAATGTGAACTCTAGTACGTGTAGGTAGTACATTTAGTTCCGTTGTCAGTTCGTAGTTATTTAATTGAGAGCAATGATTTAGGTATGTTTCAAGAGTATTCATTTCTTTGCGGATGACCGATGTTACAGTACACTTAGCACCGTATGACTGCCTCTGTGGCGCGGTCGGTATTGATACCGCCTGCGGCGCTGGAGGTCGTGGGTTCGATTCCCACCCGAGACAAATATTTGTGTGACCCATAAATGTTTGTCTCAAGAGTCTGGTTGTTTCTATGTATAATATATATGTATTTAAAAAGTATATTAGTATTAATATCCGTGGTCTGATACCCATTACACAAGCAGGTTATTCCTAGCTTACTTTGGGATCAGATAGCGTTGTGCGAAAATGCCCGTGATTATTTATTTATTTATAAAAAAAAATTTACAGCATTTTTGTTACCTTTGATTTTTATTACACGCATAGAGACAAATATGAACTTCCAAAGTTTAACACAACTTGACAATGTACGAAAAGTACTAGTGTACTAGAGACTGACTAGTACTTTCAAATCGAAAAATAGTTTTAATTTTGTAAATCAAAAAATTAACGCAATGATTATAAAGACTAGAATTCCGTGATTCTATCACTGACGAAACATGTGGTGAGCCGATTATTATTGTCTACGCCGTTTTCAAATTTCAACACCCGTCTCACTCAATCGTTAGTAGATAACGGGCGCTGCGCCGCCACGCCACCACCCCGCACCGCCAGCCGTTGCGGGGATATTATATTATTACTCACAAAGTATTTTTTTGTTTAAAAAAAAAAGGTACATATTTACTCGAAATAAAAGCCGGTTGTCAGTAAAACAACAATCCTTAATACAAATTGAAGGCCTTGCGGGCGGATTGAAAAAATCAACTGCATTAGGCTCACTATCTATTACGCGTACGTAAAACTATAAGGTAAAATGTGGGCGTATACTATGCCTCTGCCTACACCTTCAGGGATAAAGGCGTGACTATATGAATGTATGTATGTACATATTTACAATCGCAATACTAAATAGAAAGTTAAAGTAGGCACATATTATTAAAATGCTGTAGGTGGGCAGCCCTATCGCATGCTTACGTACCGCGCGGCTGTAGGCATTTATTTCTAAAATCCGGCCGAGTCAAACTACAGTATACAGTGATAAAGCCGTGTTGAGCGAGCCTACTTATTTGCACAATTCCTGGTGAATATGTTTTTCGATTATTATTTTGTTTACTTACCAAAAATTAACAGGTCTGCGGAACTCATCGATCTATATGTACGACGTACGATGTATTTGCTTTTAAATTTGGACAGTCCAATCAAAAGGTTTCGTTAATAAATGATAACTTCCGGCCCCATTCACGTACAATAATATCTATCAATATTGCAATAAATTGACCGTGTATATTGAGGTTTGAACAGACTATATTCGGATGGAAATAAATATTGATGCAATATTATTGAGTCAACTGCCTCTGTGGCGCAGTTGGTAGTGATACCGCCTGCGGCGCTGGAGGTCGTGGGTTCGATTCCCACCGGAGACAAATATTTGTGTGACCCATAAATGTTTGTCTCAAGAGTCTGGGTGTTTCTATGTATAATATGTATGTATTTAAAAAGTATATAAGTATTAATATCCCCGTGGTCTGATACCCATAACACAAGCAGGTTATTCCTAGCTTACTTTGGGATCAGATAGCGTTGTGTGAAATGTCCGTGAATATTTATTTATTGAGTCAAAAATATTGTACGTGTATGGGGCCGGTTAGATTTGCACATATGATTTTATACTTATTTATTTATTTATCTCTAGAAAACTAGAACATTAATTATTTCTAGTTATTAATGTGCTTATTATAAGGGATATTTTTAAATGCACCTCTGTTTAATTTTTCTGCACACTAGGTTACTCCACTAATTTACTGAATGCAAACCAGAAAATTAAATGCTGTGCAAAAAAACCAATTGATAAACTAAACATGTCCTACTTAAAAAACTTAAATATTACTCAGAACGAGATGACCTTTTTAATCGAAGTCACACCAAAAATGTGGTTCGTACATCGAATTTATGATTTGTGAAACAGAAATACGAATTGCATATCAAAAATACTAACTTGCACTCTAAATAGTACTATCTTATAACGGAATAGGTTAGGTTAGGTTAAACTTTTATTTTTTTTGATCAATAAAATTTAATTTTGTAGAGGTGACTGATTAAATTGAGGTTTTACTTAGAATAAACGATGTTCCTAAAAGTAAATTAGGCGATAGATTTCCTTAAAAAAGTTTTAATATTTTTGTTGAACAATGGAATTTTTAGATATACTATTCTGATAATAGTTATTCGTTCAATAAAACAGTTCTGCAAATACCATTAAACAGTATAATGAATTTGCTATATTTAGTGTGCAAATTTAGTGTGCAAGTCAGTATTTTTGGTTTAACTTTAAAATATTTTGTTCGGAATAAACAGATATCGATTTAAATACATGCCTTATTATAATATTAATATTGTAAATGTTTTTGTGTAAAGTTAAGTGAGATTATATAACAATTTTATTGTCCGTTGGTTATCGTTTGTTGCCCATGTTCATCAAATAATGGAGGAAAAATTTTCATGAATTAGCAATAGGTAGTATTGAAGTCTTTCAAACGTATTTCTTATGCTTGTAATGAGGTCCATTTCAATTAGCGTTAAAATAATAGGTTCCAAGTTGAAAGAGTCACCCAGACACTGACCTACCAAATAGGGTAGTCTCGGGTACATAGCACAAAGCCCGCCGAAATAAGATTCTTAATTTTAATTAAGTAGGTACTTGCAGAGTGCTCCAAAATTGAACTTTAGACTTTTATTACAGTTCTCAGTAGGTTTCAAGTTTTGAGCCCACTATAGAAATCATGAAACTAAATTACACTTAAATTTGATGTGACTTGAGTTTGGAATGAAGTAGTGGGTTTGAATTAAAGTCAGTAGTACCTGCGATTTTAGCTCTCTTCTAGACTTAAGACGAAGACATACTTAGGGCCGGCGCCCACTGCCGGCGTGGCATGGCATGGAACGGCAAAGGATTTTATTACTAATCAAGTTATTTTGATACTTATTTCATTGAGTTTAGAATTCATGTTATTTTATTTCGATACCA
Organism: Miltochrista miniata; assembly: GCA_933228765.1. Lineage (NCBI taxonomy): Eukaryota > Metazoa > Arthropoda > Insecta > Lepidoptera > Erebidae > Miltochrista > Miltochrista miniata. The sequence goes on from OW121747.1 coordinate 26,496,442, forward strand.
CGTTGCCGCGGGATGCTGCGGCATAACATGTCATGGCGTTTTATTCAACGGGTTGCCGCGGCGCGTCGTTTCATGCCGCATCATCTCGTTGAAACTTGTGCAGCGGTCCGTTCGGTGCAAGGGAGGGAAGAGATCAAGTGGCGCGTGCGTGGGTATTTTGTTTCTCTTGTTCTCCACAAATTATGCACCCAGAATTCACAAACAGTTCTTGTTTGTCTCTCTTCCTCTTCAGCTAGAAGTGCTATTCTAAATGCTAAATCCCAGTCAACCATAATGACACAACCACTTCGAATTCACGCGTAGCAAAACTGGTCGATGTTTGAGGGGCTGGGTCTTTAGCAGGATGCCACGGCATGCCACGGAACGCCGCGGGATGCCGCAGCACAACTTGCCGTGCCACGCCGGCAGTAAGGGGTGCCAAGGAACGTCGCGGGATGCCGCAGCACAACTTGCCTTGCCATACCGTGCCACGCCGGCAGTGGGCGCCGGCCCTTAGGCGTCGTGGCGTGTCGTGACGCGCAAGAAGTATGTCAATTTCTGGCGATTTGCGACACGACACGACATGCAAATATGTCCCTACCCATATTAAATGTATGAAATCGATATGCTTCTGGCGCGTCACGACACGCCACGACACGCCACGACACGTAAATATTTCAGCCTTAAATGTGGCGTACAAATAAAATGACATTTATTTTATGAATGGGTTGTTAGTTGAGCTACACACAACAAAATGAAAGTCATAAGCTGTAGTGCAGTATTAAATGCAGGCTCTGCGCCGAGTTTTAAAGCTCGGCGCGTCCTCCTTTTACGCCAAACAATTCTAAGAAATAATAAGATAAATCTACCTAAACCTACCCTTATTCAATTTGCCGTAATGTCTGAAAAAATGTCACGACTTTCATAATCTGACGTTTGAACCAATTTGTGCGTAGCTGTGTGAATATTAAAATTTTCATGTCTGGATATTGCTAGATGACATTAATCTTTATATAGCTACCTACTAAATTAAAAATATTTAATTTAAAACTAAATACTAGTTCTTTAAGTGGAACTAATTGTAAAAGATAATATCCATGCGTTAGAATGAATGAAAATGATAAAACAGGGAGACAAATCTATTGAGCCTACTCTATCAAACTATTGAGCCTACTCGACATAATGCTAACAGTAGCATTAAAACTATTTTTGTGAGATATCTATTTAAAATAGTGGCAACGGGAAAAAGTACAAAATGTCGCCACCCCAATTCATCCCGAGGGTGTCGTAAGAGGCGACTAATGAAACACTTTCCCAACACGATCCAATGCGTAGAGAAGGAAAACTCGAAATGAAACCTGGTTATCAGTAAAATCTCAATCGAAGGTTGAAGGTTTTATGGGCGACTTGAAACTGTGGGTCGTCACAACCTGCGCCCGTCCATTTCAACACGGCAATAGGCTCACCGCCTATTACGTGGGACACAATGTGGGCGTATACTATGCCTGCCCCTTCGGGGATAAAGATATAAAAATAATATAAATAAATAAATATTCATGGACATTTTGTAGTATTGGTGTGTCAAATTTCGGCAGACAATGTGTTAGTTCATATTATTTTCTCTTAAGGAGCTCGCGACTCGCGATATGCTTGTTCGGTATACCGTCACAATACCAGAAATTATAATGCCTTAACTCAAAATATCGTAGCCCAAAATACCCGAAATCGAAATATCAATATTCAAAAGGCAAATATTTATAATATAAATAATTTAAAATGCCTTACGGTCGAATAACCGAAACCCAAAATATAAATTTATCAAATACCTTATCCTAAAATGTTCAAACACAAAATACCTTTTTTTTAACATGATTTAAATCCTACATGGATGCTATATATCTGTGAATGGTTAACACCCCGACTCGGATAGGTTAGGTTAGAAGACTAAGGCGGGAGCGAAGCGAAGCGGAGCTCCCGCCTTAGCCTTCGTGGTTTTTTTTTTTTTTGATTTTTCGTTAGCCCACTGTAGTACGCTGGAGCGGGGCCAAATTCCCGCTAATCGAGAAATCGAGGCCCAGCGGTCCCTGCTCCAACAGGAAACCGTGGAGACATGGAAGGTGCGACTTGAGCAACCAAAGGGGGGATTCGCCACAATCGCGGCCGTCAGACCGGTCATGGACGAGTGGCTGGAGAGGAGACACGGTGCTCTCTCCTACCGGTTGACACAGATGCTTGCCGGGCACGGTAGCTTCGGTAGGTATCTGTGGCGAAAACACCGGGAAACCACGGCCGAGTGTCAGCACTGCGAGGACCGCAGCGATGACACGGCGTTCCACACGCTGGTGGAGTGCACGGCGTGGGCGCAACAGCGCCAGGACCTCGTAGTGGGTCTGGACGTGGACACTCTCTCGCTCGAGACCATGGTGCAAGCCATGCTCTCCAGCGGGAGTAAGTGGGACTGCGCCGCCTCCTTCTGCGAGCAGGTCATGCTCGTGAAGGAGGCGGCGGGACGGGTACGGGAGAGAACTCTCCCACCCGAGTTCCGCAGTCGGCGGCCTGGGCGCCGCCGACGTGTCTTCGTCGAGGACTATCGGCCACCATGACCGGTGGCCTGAGGACGGTGAGAGGGCGGCTCACCGTCCTTACAGAAGCAGGCCCAAGACGGCAGCGTGACGTGAGCAATTCACGCACGCCCCCCCTTAGAAGCGGGATCACACCCGAAACCCCCCAAAGACGCGGGATAGCACCCGAACCACCCCCTGGGCGAGGCCGCAGTGGCGGCCGTGGGTCTGTTGGGAGTTCTGGGACATCCTTCCGAGGGCTTCCCCGGGGTTCCCAACCACAGGCTGTTGGGCGTGACGTGAGGTTTTTTAGTCGGTAGGAGTCCGGCATAACATCCATGAGGATTTTCCCTCACGTTAAACAAAAAAAAAAAAAAAAAAAAAGCCCACTGTAGTACTTTTGTTACTCTGAATCAAAGTGTCTTAACATGAGGTAAATCCTACATGGATACTATGCCAGACTCCTACCGACTAAAAACCACACGTATCCTACATAACAGCCTACAGTTAGGTGCCCCGGGTAAGCCCTCAGAAGGATACCCAAGGACCAACAGACCTAGGGCTACAACTGCGACTTCACTTAGGTGGGGGGGGGGGGGGGGGTGTGTAAATAAGTTAAAGCTAAATAACAAAACGTGTGAGTGACAGTGCCACATTGTATTCTATTTTCGGTATTTTAAATTAAGGACATTTGAAATTTGTTTTTGAATTCTGATATTATAATTATTTGTATTTTAAATTTAGACATTATACGGTAAGGTGTACTGAAATAAGGTATTTTGAATGTTAAGGTAGGTATTTTGAATTCGGGTATTTTGGTCTAATGCATTTTAAGTAAAGGCATTTTGATTTCTGGTATTTTAATATATAACCGCTTGTTCATTTGCATCGTTAATCAATCGATGTCAGTATAAATTGCGGCCTTACTTTGAATCCACAATCAAACATTGTATAAAATAATATTTAATGATATTATATTCATTTTTAGGGTTTCGTAGCCAAATGGCAAAAACGGAACCCTTATAGATTCTTCATGTCTGTCTGTCTGTCCGTCTGTCTGTCCGTCCGTGTGTCACAGCCACTTTTCTCCGAAACTATAAGGTCTATGCTATTGAAACTTGGCAGCTAGATGTATTCTGTGAACCGCATTAAGATTCTTATATGAAACTAGAAAAAAAGCAGTAAATTTTGGGGGTCCCCATACTCAGAACTGAAACTCAAAATTTTTATTTTCATCAAACCCATACGTGTGGGGTATCTATAGATAGGTCTTCCAAAATGCTGTTGATGTTTCTAACATCATTTTTTTCTAAAGTGAATAGTCTGCGCAAGAGGGACTTCCAAAGTCGAAAAATGAGTGTCCCCCCCCCTCTAACTTCTAAACTAAGAGAGTGATAAATCTAAAAAAAATATATGATGTACATTGCCATAAAAACTACCAACGAAAATTGGTTTAAATGAGATGGAGCTGGTAGTTTTTTTTTAATACGTCATAAACCGCAATTTTCGGTTAGAAAAATCACTACCACTGCGAAAGTGTTAAAACATCAATCAAAATTACAACGAACTATAAGATTTAAGACTTTTATAATATGTTACTTGCTGCTACGAAACCTTTCATGGGTGAGTCCAACTCGCACTTGGCCGGTTTATTTATATTATATTTAAGATTTCTGTATTATCTATATTTAATGATATCTGATAAATCTGAATATACTAACTTTGTGCTAAGTAAATTTTATTTTTCAGTTTTTAGTTTGGTTTGAAGTCGGTATCTTCATGTATTTTTTTTTTATTTTGATAGCAATAATAATTAATCTTAGTAACTATTCTTTGTCTACACCCACCCCAACACCCAGCGAGTATTTTTTTTTAATAATTCCAACTTGACGATACTCGCGGCTTCTCCCGCGTGAAATTTGGTACCCGTTCCTGCTTCCCGTGGGAACATATTCCCGGATGAAAAGTAGCATATGTAATATTCCAGACTATAAGCTATCTCTATACCAAATTTAAGCCCAATCCAATCAGCCGTTACAGCGTGATTGAATAACAAACATCCAAACATCTTCACATTTATAATATTAGTAGGATGTACAGTTTTGATATTTCTATAATTTTATTATATGTATATATAGCAGAAAGATATGCTCCTGAAACCATAGATTTAGAATTTATCGCCTGAAACAGTATATTTTTTATAAGCAGGTCGGATGTATAATTTATATATTGCGTTTATTTTATAAATCAACACTTATCCAGATGTAAATAAATTTGGGTCAGAGAAGAGAGCTGTGCCCACTCCTGAATAGACTCAAAACCCGGGACTCGAGATCTAGAGCCGAGAGTCGAGATCCATGGTCTTACGTCGACTGCCTCTATGGCGCAGTCGCTAGTGATACCGCCTGCGGAGACAAATATTTGTGTGACCCATAAATGTTTGTCTCAAGGGTCTGGGTTATTTCTATGTATAATATGTATATGTATGTATTTAAAAAGTATATTGTATTAAAGTATTACTTTGGGATCAGATAGCGTTGTGTGAAATGTCCGAGAATATTTATTATATTTATTACGTCATGGGTTTCGACTCCCGCCAACCTGTTGAATCTAAAACCGTAACTTGAGGTTGCTTTGTGTGTATGCAATATACTAACCACCACTGGTTTAATTACATACATCGCTCCCTTACCGCTCGCGCTCATAAGAAAACAATTTTGGTACGTGTAACCTCAATAATTGGCGTCGAAGGATCGATGTCCGATGCGTTATGCAAAGCTGGATAGTTTTGAACAGGTTTATACATCCTAGCAAAAAGATTTTCGAAGAGGAAATCTTCAAAAGGTTCCGTTTGAAGTGCATGTAAACAAAAGTCTTCAATCAATATGTTCTACCAGATAAAATCTGTCAACGGTACTGATACTTCTAATATTACATTGGGCTTGAAATCACCTTGAAAAATATATAGCTATCCATCTGAGAATCAAAGAAATCGTCACAGCTAACTATATCTGCCAAAAACCGATATAGCAGACTTTTACTGGAGCGAACCCACGCAGTAAACATCGCAACTCGGCAAATGTCTGGTTGCACCTCCCCAGTCAAAATCTAAAGAAGGTTGAATTAGGCTGGGTAGAAAATTACTAGTAAAATAGTACCAATAGTGGACTGCAATAGACTAATTTATTATTAACCTTCAACTGCTTAGTAATAAACAACTAGATATTTACACAAACCTTGGCTTGTATGTTAACAAAAGCCTACAATTTAGCTTACGTTCAAAACAATGCCCGCAGGGACCCTACACACTTTGTAGCCAGAGAATTGCGGCTTAGATAAATACTGGCAAGTATTAAACATGCAATAAGCTCCCAAATTTCTCTTCCATGTACCTACCTAATATTATTGTACAGTTTGTTTTTCAGATCGTCTTGGGTAGTATAAATTTGCAAAGGACTTCTGTCTGATTCTAGTGCCTACAAAAATAGAAAATAAAACTTGGGTAGACTATGCCCTTACCCCATTATATTGCCCTATGATTTACCTTTGTAAAAAGGTAAAACATTTGTATGATAAAAAACCTTTTAACAAATTTGTGACAGAATAGCTATCTCTGAAATTAAGCATTACAAGTAAGAAAAAAGCTTTTCTACCGTTTACTTATTGTCGCGCATAGAAGTGCTCGTAGCCCCGTTTACTCAGTGTCATTTAATAATTAAATTAAAAACTACGTAAAAATTGTATACATTAAGAAATTGTTCCTCCTAAAAAACTCTGCAACAGCATAACAATTTACGTTTTTTTTTAAATTCGCATACCTTATTAATTAATAGAAATCAAATCTGTTTTAATCTAAAATATGAGGTAATGCTTACATTCGCTACACAATTCTCTTTTTTTATCTCTCTAGTGACGCAAGCAAAGTTGCGCGGGTTAGCTTGTATTTAAATAAATTCAAATTCATTGATTGCATTTCTTAAAAAAATATAGACACTCGTTTTGAAATTTTCGCACAATGTTCAAGACAAATTTTAAGAGCCGTATTTTATGAAACCATGGAAGGAAAATTACTTTACCTTCGGTGTATTCCAGGAATATTGCTGTAAACACCGAGAGTAAAGTGATTTGCCTCTTTGTAACAATTTCAAAGAGAGATAGTAATGTTATTGTGCTCTAAGTGATTGCCTGCTCAGGCAAATATTTTCTACCGAGCCGGAGCTCTGATATTATGATAAAAACGAGAGAACGTTCAAAATAAAACGTGGAAAAAATGGTTAGCATGATCAAATAAAGCTACGGAAATAAAGCTTGATTAAGGTGGCACATATTATTATAAGGCCCGTCTAAGGATCTAAAGTGGTCACCGTACAACCATGCAGCACCGGAAGTGTTGCACTCTCAACTCTTAAAATGTAATCCTTAGAAGAACACCAATCTGTACGCAGTAGACATTTCGTGTAGCCCCTATCGAACGTTACCGTGTAATAATATGAGCTCGGATGCTAGGTTCGGAAATATTTTTCGTAACATTTCGTATACAATTTACTAATTTACAAGTTTAATGTGAAAAGAATTTTCGGTTTCGAGCAGGACTCTAACCTGGGTCTTCTGCCAATCCGGGGCAAACGCCCTCTCCACTGGAGCACCGAGACACTACTCTCAATCGACTAATTGCCTCGGTGGCGAATTCGGTAGCATAACCGCCTGCGCGCTGAGGTCCTGGGTTCGATTCCCATGTCGGTTAAATAGAACAGAATATATTTATTCAGATAAAGATTGTAGTAAGTACATCAATTTTCATTTTTTGGTACAGTGGTAGGTTCAGGTGTCTACAATTTGTGGGTACAGTTCTGTATTCCAAACTAGGCTACGCAGTAGCCTGTGTGAAGGAGTGGCAGTTCCCTATTCCCAATGGCTTCAATATTTATTGCAATAAAGTTTGAATATTTGTGTGATCCCCAAAATAATTGTTTCTTAGTTTGGGTGTTTTCTATCTTGTGTATGTGTTTAGAAATATATAAGTTCTATGTATATCCATCAGTCGTTTAGATCCTATAGCACAAGCTTATATTAGCTTCATTTGGGCTAGATGATGTTGTGTGAGAATGGCCTCAATTAAAATCTTACACACTGGTGACGTACAATTTTACAGCACGCAACCTATCTACGCCTACATTAAATGTACCCTATCACATTTCAATTATCTGTTATCATCATTTTGGTTCAGAACGGCGTGATAAAGTTTAGGGTACCGTGATTGAATGGCTATGTCACAGACAGTGGCATGTCACAGACTATGACGTCATTACAAACGACGATTAAAGCCACTCGTTATGTATTATAGGTAGGTACACCTTTCGGGAAAATTGTGTAAGAGAATCCTCACACTCCCATACCACAAAAACTGCCAAATATTAATGAATGGGTCGACAGGGCAGAAGAGACTCCTTTTTCGTGTTGCTCTCTGAGATAGAGACTCAATTCAGTTTTGCTTTTAAACATTAACATCGAAGAACTAAAATATTCTCTGCCTTGGTATCAATTTGTTATAGTGTTTAGATTTATTGTTAAAGCTGTATGTATTGTAAATATTGTAAAGAAAAATAAACCGGCCAAGTGCGAGTTGGACTCGCCCATGAAGGGTTTCGTAGCAGCAAGTAACATAATATAAAAGTTCTTATTGTTCGTTGTAACTTGGATTGATGTTTTAACACGTTCGCAGTGGTAGTGATTTTTCTAACTGAAAATTGCGGTTTATGACGTATTAAAAAAAACTACCAGCTCTATCTCGTTCAAACCAATTTTCGTTGGTAGTTTATATGGCAATGTACATCATACATCTTTTTTAGATTTATCATTCTCTTAGTTTAGAAGTAAGAGGGGGGGGGGGACACACATTTTTCCACTTTGGAAGTGTCTCTTGCGCAAACTATTCACTGTAGAAAAAAATGATTTTAGGAACCTCAATAACATTTTTGAAGACCTGTCTATAGATACCCCACACGTATGGATTTGATGAAAAAAAATTTTTTGAGTTTCAGTTCTGAGTATGGGGACCCCCAAAATTTACTGCTTTTTGTCTAGTTTTATATAAGAATCTTAATGCGGTTCACAGAATACATCTAGTCACCAAGTTTCAATAGCATAGGCCTTATAGTTTCGGAGAAAAGTGGCTGTGACACACGGACGGACAGACAGACAGACAGACAGACAGACAGACAGACATGACGAATCTATAAGGGTTCCGTTTTTGCCATTTGGCTACGAAACCCTAACAATACACAAACTTTTACAACTTTTTGTCAAGGATAACTTTTCATACTGCTATGTTCCATGATGAAAGCAAAAGGGGGTAAATTTAGACATTTAGATTTAAGACAAGAAAGCCGTGAGATCGTTCTCACCGGACTGCCCCTCTCTAACACGTTTATTGTGAAAGTTCAATCCGATTGACGCTGTCATTTTTGTTTTATTTCAAACTTTGAACAGATGATCCACGTGACCTAGTGAGGTAGTTTAATGCCACAGAGTCACAGACTACAGACAAAGTCTCGACATAAGCCCCTGTGTAATTTATTTTATAGAGGGGCTAAAAATGTAAGTACCTGTACATGAGTGAATATCTGAAAGTGTATGCCAAGTGGCCAAAATGTAAAACATTTTAGATGTGATAAGTACGCACATTTAAACTTTAAACTTCAAACTTTATCACCAGTGCATCATAGGTGTAAGTATCTTGTTCTGGTGAATTAGGCAGATCCCAGAACACTCCCACAGGGGCAGATCGGTGTCAAGGAGTTTTAGTGAGTATTCCCAGTGCTATCGTGATCAGGTGCTGGGCGACCCTCACACGAGCCCATGCCTCGCCAGCATGGGTAGTCCGTAAGCGGAGCTCTCCATGTAAAAAAAAAAAAAAAGTGTAAGTACATATCTTAAAATGAAAATCTTTTTAAATTTTGACCACCATTAGGAACATGCCTAACGTGCAATACAAGTTGTTTACAACCAAAATTAATACCTTATTTAAAAACTAGCTGTTACCCGCGACTTTGTCCGCGTGGAAATTATGTTATAAGCAAAGTTTGAACCGTATTCTATTTGAGCCTCTAGGATAAGTCGTAACCAAAATGTGGGAACAAATTTAGGACATTCTCCAACTTACCCGGGGAGTTATGCGCTAGATGGATTTTTTTAACGTGAGGAAAATCCCACATGAATGTACTATGACTCCCACTGACTAAAAACCACAAGTATCCTACCTAACAGCCTACGATTGGGAGCCCCGGGTAAGCCCTCTAAAGGATACCCTAGGACTGCGCTAGATGGATAGGAAGAGACCTCATGGTTTTAGTGGGTCCAAGGCCGGTATGACGTACGTGTTTATTAATTAGCCCCTTTAATAATTATAAGAGTAAGTAGTATGGTGAAGCGCGAATACGAAACGTTTGTTAGATTAGGGCCACAGACTGAAAACTTTACGCATAATCGGAAGAGTTGAGACGATAACACTAACGCTAACGGCAGCCAGTAAATGGCAGTCGTTAAACCAAGTTGAAGACCTTATAGATTTAAGAATTTTCAAAAGTAGGCAGTACTAACGCCTGTCCATTTCAACACGGCAATGCGGCTCACCACCTATTACGTTACGTGGGACAAATTAAAAAAAGGTAAACATATATGCCTCGATATCCCTTTGGGGATAAAGGCGTGACCTTGCATACATGTACTTATTATGTTTAAGGTGATTTAATTTATGTACCCATGTCACTGTAGCCAAAGCTCAACATTTTTCAGTAAAGTTGTTTTAAGAATGTTCATTATAAACAACGTTTGTGTGGCGTGTTGGCTTAATCATAAAAGAGCTTAATGGTTAAGGCTATCGTATTCGGCGCGGACTGAATTGCTTTAGAATAGACTTAATCTTTAAGCTCTTTTTTGATTAAGCAAACAGGGCTGTTTCACACGCTGCTTGATGAGTCTGATGAAGAAATACCTCTCCTTTCATAGATCTTATGTGACGTAAATGAAGTTGCGAGGGTTAGCTAGTCTATACATATAGTAAAACTGTTGAGGGTCGAGAGTCTACTGCAGCCGAAAATGAAATTACATTTTTCATGTGTGTCTGTCTGTCTGTATTCCGAATAAGTATCACGCCGAAGTTACTGAATGGATTTGAATGAAACTTAGTACAATCAGAGCTTATAATCCGAGGAAGGTTCTAGGATACTTTTGATCTCGATATTTTGCGCGGTTCCTTTGGGAGAAGGGATGAAAGACAAAACGGTTTTTTAGTTGTTACTTCTCAATGCGTTTTCGGATTCCAAAATTTTTTTTTTTAGTGTTATAAAGGGAATACTGTAAGGAATGTTTCACACAAGTTTCCATGTTAAAGGTTCAGGAATTAGAGACATCCCAACTTTCGCAAAACCTAGAATTCAAGGATCCCTTTGAATGTGAGGGTAAATCTAAACTGGCGTGTTGGCTTAATGATAAAAGAGCTTAATGAGTAAGGCTATTGTAAAATAATTCAGTCCGCGCCGAAGGCGTTCACTCACGCCCCCCCCCCCCCCCCCCCCCGTTAAAAGCGGGATCACACCCGAAACCCCCAAAGACGTGGCATAGCACCCGAACCACCTCCTAGGCGAGGACGCAGTGGTGGCCGTGGGTCTGCTGGGAGTCCTGGGACATCCTTCCGAGGGCTTACCCGGGGCTCCCAACCATAGGCTGTTAGGCGTTACGTGAGGTTTTTTTAATTGGTAGGAGTCCGGCATAGCATCCACGATGGATTTTGCTTCGCGTTATAAAAAGTATACTACATATTACATGGCTTGTACGATAGTATAGCGTAGCCTGAAATTTGATTTATATTAGTGTGAGCTATGAGATCTAGAAAACTGATATACTTACTTATTATGTTATATGCTAAATGCATATTTAAAAACAAACACGTACTGTAATGAATTTGATTATTGTTCTTTATCAAGCCTATAAATTACTACTACGAACCTTTACTGTTAGGTACTTTTGATTGTTGCCCGTAAATACATAAACAAATATATTTTGTGTCTGTCAAGCCGTTAGAATAATTATATGAAAGAATATGAAATATAATTTCATTGACTGCCTCTGTGGCGTAGTCAGTGTAGTGATACCGCCTGTCGCGCCGGAGGGCTTAGTTCGATTTCTGGGTTGTTCCAATTAGTTGTGTGATCCACAAATGTTTGTTTCGGAGTTTGGGTGTTTTCTATGTATAATATGTATGTATTTAGAAATATATAAGTATGTATATTAGTCGTCTGGATATCGTAGCAAACACAGAATTTAATTTTTCTCTATCGGGCCTCCAAGATATTTAGCGTGATAATATGTAACGGGTGTGTAAAACCGATCTCTAACCAATATTCCTGCAACGTTTTAGTTTAATCAATCCACATACTTACATATTTCATTACCCTCTGCCTAGTCCCTAGGATATGTTGCGTGATAATATATAGCCTATTTAAAGATCCTACCTGTAGATTGCTATTCAAATAAAAGATTAATTAAAATTATTCAGTAATTTCTGTATTTTGCAAAAATATACAAACAGATTTTCATTGTTCTCTGCCGAGCTCCTAAAAATTTAGCGTAAAAATATGTTGTCTGAGTGTAAAACCTATCTCCTACTAATATTCCTGCTACGTTTTAGTTTAATCAATCCAACGGTTTAAACATTTCATTGCTCTTTGCTTAGCCCCTAGAATATATAGCCTATTTTAAGACCACACCCCTAAGTAATATTTGTGCAAAATTTGAACCAAATCTGTTAAGTACTTTTCGAGATCCTTCCGGACAAAGCAAAGCAAACAGACAAACAGACAAAAAAAATTCTAACTATATTTTCAGCTTCGGTATCTTATGTAGAACACCCAGCGAGTATTTTTTTGTTAATATTTCCAATGTACAGTTTTGGCTTTTCTATCATTTTATTATATGTGTAGATATATTTTTGAAATATAGGTATAAGTATGTATATCAGTGGTCTGGATATCATAGCAAACACAGGATTTAATTTTTCTCTATCGGGCCTCCAAGATATTTAGCGTGATAATGTAGCCGGTGTGTAAAACCGATCTCTTACTAATATTCCTGCAACGTTTTAGTTTCACATACTTACATATGGCACTACCCTGTGCCTAGTTCCTAGGATATGTAGCGTGATAATATACAGCCTATTTTTTTAATTTTTTTTTATTTTATTTATTTATTTATTAGTTTATGTACACACAAATTACAATAGACGGAGAAAACATATTAAAGAAAACAGTATTGTACAAGGGTCTACTTATTTCTAAAGAAATCTCTTCCAGTAGACCCGTGAGAGGAGATATTAAGATGAGATCAAAAGCAACAAGTGTGTGCAAGTTAAGGACCATAGTTAAAAATAATAGCATAAATTATTAAAATATACATAGGCATATAAATACTCATAAATAAATATATACTCATATTACTACATACATACATACATATATACATACATACATACATACATACATACATGCATACATACATACATACATACATACATACATATCCCATTTAAATATACCTAAGTTCAGATAGTTACTGCAAAGAAGAGAGGTAATGTTCTTTCAGTTTCTTTTTAAATAGTGATACGGTTTGACAAGATTGTATCGCCGGTGGGAGAGCATTCCACAGCCTTACCGCATGAACAGTGAAAGAGTAAGAGTAGAGTTCAGATTTATGTCGCGGAATAGTAAGAAGATATTTAAGGTGTGACCTACAAAGAGCATCAGACCCACGCATGTAAGAAAAACGCTCTCGCAGGTAGGAAGGGTAAAGGCGATTGTGAAGGATATTAAACAGTACACATAATATTCGAGTATTCCTACGAAGTCGGATAGGGAGCCACTTGAGTTTCTTGCGAAATTCTGAGACATGATCATACTTGCGTAGATTGAAAATAAACCGAATGCATGAATTTTGCAGTTTTATTAAAATTTTAGTCCAAGTTTATTTAAAAGCTCCTCAGTAGCATCCAAGTAGCAGGAGTCTGCGTAGTCAATAATGGGTTGTATTAGTGACTGAGCAAGAGAGATTTTGATGTCCACGGGCAAGAAAGGCTGAAGATATTTAAGGGTATGAAATGTGTAATACACTTTTTTGCTAACCTCCCCGACGTGTTCATCCCAGGTCAAATTGCCATTCATAATAATACCGAGATTTTTGGCCGTCTCGGTATACGAGATAGGCACACCATCAAGCAAGAGAGGCGGGAGTAACGCGATATCTAGTCCTGATCGCATTTGCCTACCACCAATAACCATCGCCTGAGACTTTTTAGGGTTAATTTGAAGTCCAAATGACCTAGCCCACTCACCAATGGCACTAAGGTCGCGATTCATGCCTGCAATGGCGCTTCTGTATTCGTACAATGTAAAATGACGGTAAAGCTGCAAATCGTCAGCGTAGAGATGGAAGTGGGAAGAAATAACTCGAACAACGGAGTTGATGAAAATGGAAAAGAGTAAAGGATAAAGTACGCCACCTTGAGACACGCCAGCAATGAGATTTTGCCATTCCGAGACTGACTCGTTAAGGCGAACACACTGCGAGCGCCCCCGAAGATATGAGTCAAACCAGGCCACAGCTTCCGTAGAGAGATTAAGAGATTTGAGAATACCTAGAAGGACATCAAAATCCACGGAGTTGAACGCACTACTAAAATCTAGCAGTACTAGTAGAGTGAGAGATTTATTCTCCATGGCCTGACGAACATCATCGGTTACCTTCAGAAGTGCCGTTACTGTACTGTGGCCAGGCCGAAAACCGGACTGCAAGGGGTTAAGGAGATTATTCTGCAATAGGTAACTAGATAATTGTCGATGTACTAAATGTTCAAGGAATTTGGAGAGAAATGGAAGAATGGATATAGGACGAAACTGGGACAGAAGTGTAGGACTAGTAGTCTTAGGTAATGGAATAATAAGTGCTTATTTCCAAGCATTGGGAAAACAGCCAGAGTTCAAGGAGAAATTGAATATATGAGTGAGGATGGGGATCACGGTAGGAAGTATTGGAGTAAACATTTTTGAACATAACTGATCGTCACCAACCGCAGAAGAAGTAATCGCTAAGAGGGACCTTTTGACTTCATGTTCATCAACATTATTGAAAGTAAATGTGGGGCATTGTGGGAGAGGCAATTGAGACAGATTAACTAGGGTGCTTGACTTAACAAGCGAATCAAGACATATAGGTGGAAGTGAAAAATGTTTGTTAAGTGCACTTAAGTCAATGTCATGACAATCAATATCGGGAGACTTCCCAATGCCATTAGATTTAAGAAATTTCCAGATCTTGGAGGAGTCACGGGTGTCAAGAGATTGATGAAAGTGGCGACGTTTAGCATCTCGACACAGACGATTACAACGATTACGCCAGGATACCTAATAAAGTTAATGTCCGTTGGATTACGTCTATACATCCTATTGGCTTTATCTCTTCTAGCCATAGCATCTTTGATATCCGTGGTAATCCAGGGTGCAGGTATCCGCTTCCATTTAACTCTGCGCTTAGGTGCATGCTGATCGTACAACGCCGTTATAATATTGTTGAAATATTGAACTTTTTCATCTAGGTTGCTACGATCAACAACACAGGACCAATCAATGGCCTCTGCATCTCGTCTCAAATCCTCAAGTGCAATACCTTTATAGTTGCGAAAGACAGAAAACTGTGACTTAGACTTAGGGGGGCGCATGGACAGGGATAGATAGAGTAAGTCGTGATGTGAGAAGGAAGCAGTAAGTTGTCCATGAGTGGCAACAGGATCAGGACAGGAGACAATAATTGAATCAAGAAGATGAGGCCGACGGTTCGGGCAATGATGCGTAACAGATAAAGGGAGAAGGTGAAGATTAAATGAAGATACCAGCGATTGCAAAGAGTGGCTACGATTATCATCGTTGACCAAGCAAGTATTAAAATCCCCTAAAATAATTACTTGACTATAAGATGGAATTAAATCGCTAAGCAAGGTGTCAAGAGAATGGAAGTAGTTAACGTGGAGATCAGGACTATAAAAAACTCCGAGCAGCACTTTGATATGCTGAACTGAAATCTCTAAGAAGATATATTCTGCCGAGTGGCTGTAATTCCACTGAGAGGTACTTAATATTTTAAATGGAATATCCTCACGCAAATATACATGGTCGTGCACAAGCCTCCTTCAGTGCGTAGTGTACTATAGGTATTATCGATTGCAAGCAACACAAACATACGTAGATAACAAAACCCCAAAAATCAAAAATCCTGTTTTTAGTGAAATATGATTTACGAAGAAAAAATCTTCACCCGTGTATTTAATGTTTACGTCGCCGAGCCAACGCTAAAGCGCAAGTCACACTGCCAGCGGGCGGGTGAGCGAGCTAGGCACACTGCGAGCTGCCGAATAACCTACGTGGCTGATGCGAGCGAAGCTACTCGTTTTCGTCGTTAGGCGCGCCCGCTTCGCTAGCTTAACTACCGTCCTCCCCGTTTCGGGTACTCAGACTAGTCGTCGCTTGTCATTCGAATAGCAGTGTCCACGTGTCTAGTCTCATCCGCACTACCCGGTTCGCCCTTCCGTATGTAGTTTTTGGTGTAAACCCCATAGTTTAGCTCGGCAATGTCGCGTAGTTTGCATAACTTCAATATCTCACTTCACCCGCCCGCCTAGCTCGCTCGCCCGCCCGCTGGCGGTGTGGCCTGGGCTTAAAGCTAGAGAATAGTAGGTACCTAGATAATACGGCTACGTATCGCATCTCATGTCTCCTCTACACTGCCCGCGAAGTTGAACGAAGTTAAATGAATACGATAGTGTAAAGAGGCACTTCGGCTTACCTCGTCAAAAACTATACCTCCCCTCAGGCGACTTTATTTGCTGTCGATTTTTGCGCCTCAGTCAATGGGCCCAAAGATGCGGGAAGTGCGTTCACGAAGTACCTCTCTACACTACTTGGCCGACATCGTGTGTGCCGGTGCTTTGCCGGCGCGTGATTTAAGCTATAATTAGTGCTTTGGTGTATGTGATCCAATTATCAGCGTCAAACAGTGGTCAGGAGCAAATTATGTTGTTCCTGGAAACTCTGCCACACAAATTTCTTTGTTCATTACAAACGGCGGCAATGTGCGTGCGCAGGCTACTGACACCACTGAGTGTGTAGTGACGCACTTTTTTCGAACTTAGACAAAGTTTCTAGAGTACTTCGCCTATGAACTTTGCGGGCAGTGTAGAGGAGCCATTAGTTATTAGGTTTCATGAGTTTTTAGTTCCAGCTGACAAGTTCGGTGACCTTTATGTACTTTTTTGATTTGATATTAATGATTTGATGATGAGTTTATGTTGATTTAAAAGATTCCTTCCTACTTCAAGGGCTTAGGACCGGCAGAAACACGCTATTTATCATGCAATTGCAAACAAAAACATTAAGTACTGTTAGTAAACATTAGGTATGAGAAAAGTATTCTGAAATGAAGCATTTCTGGCGTAGTTAAAAATTTTAAATCAACTTATTTACAGAATTAATTGAGAATCAAAGCTTAAATACCTATTTACAAAATCATGTAACACGCAATAATTGTTCAAAATGCTCACCCCCAGTGTCTATGCACAGATTGGCGCGGCGCACTAAGTTGCGTTTTAAGCTGCGAAGCACTAGCACATTTGTTTTTATTTGTTCAAATGCCAAAACAATTCTTTCACGTAATTGTGTAACACTCACAATGTCTTCATTGTAAACAAGTCTTTTAATATCTCCCCACAAATAAAAGTCTAAGGGCGTTAGGTCAGGTGAACGCGGCGGCCAGGCTACCGGTCCACCACGGCCTATCCACTGCGTACCAAACACTTCACTTAAATATTCGCGCACTTGGCGTCCATAGTGAGGTGGCGCACCGTCCTGTTGGAAGTAACGGGTGTTTTTTTTAGAGGTATAGAACTTTAAGTTGGCCTAGCTGTTTTAACCGGCGGTATTTTTGTCAGCTGTAAAGTGATTTATGTTTAGTATGGTTTGGCATTTTAACATAAATAGATTGAAGCCTGAACAATGCTTCCAAATTGTGCAAATTTATTTTGAAAATCATGGTTCTTTCCGAAATGCGTATCGTGATTTTCATAAGCGAATTTTCTTTAGCGGTGCAGCTCACTTTTGGTTGAATGGATACATAAACAAAACTGCCATATTTGGGGTGATGATGATCCTCAAGTGTATGTTGAGACACCGTTACATCCAGTAAAACTGACTGTGTGGTGTGCTTTATAGGCTGGTGGAATAATTGGTCCGTACTTCTTTAGAAACGATGCTGACCAGAATGTTACAGTCAATCGTGACTGCTATAGAGCGAAGATTACTGACTTTTTCGTTCATCAATTGAACAACCATGTTGTGCAGGAGTAGTGGTTTCAACAAGACGGCGCAACATGTCACATTGCTCGTGCCACAATTGATTTATTGAAGGAAACGTTTGGTAACCGCATAGTTTCACGTTTTGGACACGTGGATTGGCCTCCAGAGTCGTGCGATTTTACGCCACTTGACTATTTTCTGTGGAGATATGTGAAGTCGCTCGTCTACGCCGATAAGCCCGAAACGATTGACCACTTGGAGGATAACATTCGGAGCGATATTGTCGCTATACGGCCACAAATGTTGGGAAAGTCATCGAAAATTGGACCTCTAGATTAGACTACGTCCGAGCCAGCCCTGGCGGTTATATGCCAGAAATCATATTTAAATTATAATGCCAGAAGATTTCCTTTCGAATAAAGTCATTTCCATATCAATAAAAACAATCACCTTTGTTTTATTCCATTTCAAAGTTCTATACCTCGAAAAAAAACACCCTTTACAAGTCCCTATGAAATGCGAGTGGAATGTCATCGAGCATCTCATTAACCACATGTCGGAGTAGCACCAAGTATGTAGCACTGTTCAAACGACCGTCAATAAAATATGGGCCAAGTAGATGATCACCGATGATACCAGCCCACACATTCAGACTAAACCGGACCTGGAACGAGTTCCGCGTAGTAACATGTGGGTTGTGTTATCGGTGAGCCCACCAATGTTCATTGTGGACGTTATAAACGCCCACGCGCGTAAACAATGATTCGTCGGACCACAAAATGTTCACGTCCTGATGTTCAAGGAGCCAGTGACAAAAAACTGTCCGAGCGTTATTGTCCTGCGGATGCAACTCTTGAACACGTCGGAAATGGAAGGGATGCATTAGTTCGCGATTCAGCAGCTTCCACACTGTGGTATGATGAACACCGAAACGGCGACCGGCTTCACGCGTACTGGCTCGAGGTTCTTCCTCAAAATAATTGAGAATCTGCTCTTGCCGATCAGCTGATAGGCCTTGTGTACCACGACCTTGTGCATGTCGAGGAACTTCGAACTGTCGGTGATCCCTTAAGCGCTGTGTGGCGGCAAGCATCCTGCGACGAGATGGTATTGGTCGGTCTGGAAACATTTCCCTGAACATGCGAATTGCATCAACAACGTTATTATTAGAAATAGCGTAAAGGCGCACCATTTCCACCAACTCAACGTTACTCTAACGCTCTGACATCGTTACCGGTGTTGTTACGGACGTTACGTAGATATCGGCGCGTGCGGTCATACTCACGCTGAACGCGGGCGAGCGACTAATTAATTCAAAATTTCAAATTCACCGATCAAAGGCGCCGCCTGAGCCGCTCGCTCCTGCGCGGGGGTTGGAGGGGTAACTTACACGCGCCGCGCCGCCACCGCAGGCCTCCTTTGCCTATGCCTCCACATTTGTATGTGCCTACTAAACTGTAGGCAAAGAAGAAACGGTTTTGAATGAACGGTGAAATGTACCTATGTAGGTATTAGTAGAATATTTAGAACCGATTCATACGAGTTGCTTTTTAAATTTATTTTATTTAATAATTATTAAGAACTTAATTTTACTGCCCCATTTTTTCACTTAATATTGGTTTAGTATAAGCAGTAGAGTTCCCGTAGCAAATAGAAAAGAATTTAAGCAGAAAAAAAAAAGTGTAAAAAAAGGTGTCTCGTTTTATCCCGAAATATCAACGAGTGTAGGCAGTACAGTCATGTGTGCAAGTAATGCACAAATGCAGATCAACATCCTGTATAGCCACTCCTCCACAGCGTTTGTCAGTCCTGTCATTGCGTACGAGCACAAATCCAGGAATGCGAAAAAGCCTAGTTGAATGAGAAGGTTTTAGAAATGTCTCAGAGACCAGTACAGCGTCAATTTGGTCACTGCTAAAGGATGCCAGAAGATCAGAATAATGGTATGGAACACTCTGAGCATTAATGTGAACTATGTTGAAATTTTTGGGATAGCAGGTAAAGATAGAGGAAAGCTGATCATGCAAAGTACGGGCTGCAGAACCATCATCGCCATCGTCAACACTAACAAAGCTTAAATCTGAAAGAGAACAAGAGTGGAAGCTGTTATCACTCGATATAGAACAATTATCCATTACTCAAAATAATAAATATATTAATATATTACTAATAAAAATAAAAATATAATATTAAATACAATAATACAAATAATAAACAATAAAAAATACTACACAATAATAAAGTAAAAATAGACTATTTATAGCCAAATACCAAGCCCACCCACTCGCACACATTTTACTAATACTATTACACAAGAAATTCATATTTATAAAAACACAAAATAACAAAATAAAAAAATATATACAAAGGCACAGTGTCAAGATTATGTGGAACATCATAACTAAAAAGACTCAATCACTAGTGTAAATTAAACGCATTGAACGATGCGTCGGTCGTTGCAAACTTTTTTTTTTTTTTAGCAATGAAACATGACATGACAATGACAGTTTGATGCTTAGCTAGCTGTCCTGTCAGACCTGTCAGTATGTGGTGAAGTTAGTTTTGTAAACAAAAGTGAAAGCGTTTTAAAAGTGAAAACTAGTTTTAAAACCAGATAAAAAGTAAAAAAAAAATTTTCAATAAAAAATGAAACCGACATCAACCAATTCCTGAAAAAAAAAATTTACTTAGCACAAAGTAATATGTATTTTGATTTATCAGATTTTATTCAATATCATATTGAAGTCGGCGCCAAGTAAACCCATAATTTTATGTAGGTATTATTCATGGCACCAACTTCAATATTATATTGAATAAAGTCTGATAAACCAAAATACATATTACTTTGTGCTAAGTAAATTTAATTTTTCAGGAATTGGTTGAAATCGGTTTTATTTTTTATTGAAAAAATTTTTTTTTCATTATTTTAAGTGACGGGTGAACCGAAAAATATATCTATCTAGGTGAAAGTTCTCATCAATACAAATTAATCAAGCCCAAACACAAGGTAGCTGCTGTAAATCGTTAAGGTTTCCCTCGACTGTCTTTCGGTTCCATCATCAGATCGACTCCAGACATTCATTAAATTTGTAGTACCTACATTAAAGCACTGAATTAAAAAGTTAACAAACGCACTAGTTGTCCCTACAATTTTCGGTGGTTGCCCTCGATTTCTCCTGAATCCCATCATCAGATCCTGACCTGGTGAAATTGGGGCCACCTCAGAAGTGAACTCTATCCAACAAAAAGCAGATTTAAAATTCGTCTATAATTGACGAAATATCGGTGAACACACATAAAACATTGAGAACTTCCTTTTTTTTAAGTCGGATCTATCAATCTAGGTGTAAAGTTCTCATCAATACAAATCAATCCAGCCCAAACACAAGGCAACTGCTGTTAATTGTTAAGGAATGCCCTCCACTGTCTTTCGACTCTATCATCAGATCGACTCCAAACCTTCATTAAAATGTAGAACATTAAAGCACTTAACTAAAAAGTTAACAAGCGCACTAGTTGTCCCTACAATTTTCGGTGGTTGCCCTCGTTTTCTCCTGGATCCCATCATCAGATCCTGACCTGGTGAAAATGGGACCACCTCAGAAGTAAACCCTATTTAACAAAAAAAGAAATTTTGAAATTCGTCTATAATAATTGACGGAAATATCGCTTGACATACATAAAAAAAAATACATACAGACGAATTGAGAACCTCCTCCTTTTTTTGAAGTCGGTTAAAAACTAAGAATAACATGTACTGTTTAAGGGTAACTCTTGTAAAAATTTATAAAGTCATACCGTCTCATTGTTGTGACGTTAATTTTTTAGACGTTAATTAATTATTATTATTTTTTATTTTTTTTTATTATTTATTATTTAAAGATCCTACCTCTAGATTGCTCTTCAAGTAAAAGATTAATTAAAATTATTCAGTCGTTTCTCTATTTTGCAAAAATATACAAAAAGATTTTCATAGTTCTCTGCCGAGCTCCTAAAATATTTAGCGTAATAATATGTTGTCTGAGTGTAAAACCTAACTCTTACTAATATTCCTGCTACGTTTTAGTTAAATCAATCCACCGGTTAACACATTTCATTGCTCTCTGCTTAGCTCCTAGGATATGTAGCGTGATAATATATAGCCTATTTTAAGACCCCACCCCTAAGAGATATTTGTGCAAAATTTGAACCAAATCTGTTCAGTACTTTTCGAGATCCTTCCGGACAAAGCAAAGCAAACAGACAAACAGATAAACAGACAAACAGACAAAAAAAATTCTGACTATATTTTTGGGTTCGGTATCTTGCGTAGAACACCTAGCGAGTATTTTTTTCTTAATATTTCCAATGTACAGTTTTGGCTTTTCTATCATTTTATTATATGTATAGATATAAAAACAAAAATTGAAAATTTTTGATATTTAATGGGTCTCTCTTGACTCAAGTAGGTACACGAATTCGTAATTTAGGTAAAGGCCAGTTCAATTGAGATTTAGTGACAAATGAAATTTTATTTTAGAAACACACATTATATTTTCTGTAACATGAACACGATAAGCCAAAATCTAAAGTAGATACCTACAGTTTCATATAAGCTATCCGTATTTTTTTTAAATATTTATTTATTTACCATAATTATAGTATGAAGCGCTCGTGGCCCCACGGACTCAGTGTTCTGTAAACGATCACTGCAGTAAGCAACTTTCACTATGGCCGGTCCATGGATGGGTGACCATCCATGTGATCACTTTGTGACATTTATTTGAGCGTTTCCGTGCTTCGGAAGGCACGTTAAGCCGTTGGTCCCGGTTGCCAGTAAAATGGCAGTCGTTAAGCTAAGTTGAAGGCTTTATTTCAACAGCAAGCAGTCACAACCTGCGCCTGTCCATTTAAACACGGCAATACGGCTCACCACCTATTACGTGGGACAAATTATACAAAGGTGAAATGTGGGCATATAATATGCTAAATAAAAGGCGTGACAATATGTATGTATGTATGTATTGGTCACACGCACACATTCAAGCTTGAAAACGTATGAAGTTTCCGCCCTGTGGTAGTAAATGACACTTAAAATCAAAATCCTGGTGTCCAAAATGGTTTGTAATAACTTGTACAACGTTTGCACTTTTTTCTATATTTTCAAAGAGACGTACCTACTTTTACTTACCTATCTACTTCATTTCTATCAAAAACAGTAAAAGAATTCTCTATAAGCCCACTCTTATTGAATTTTCTGTATCACGCAGCTGAAGAAAATTGTTAACTTGTATTCAAGGCGAGATTTTGCGAGGATTGTTTTTTAATATTACTTTTGTAGACGTATCTTGGTTTGTTTGTAATAATTTCATTAAAAAGTTTTGTATTCAGGTATTTTGTTAAGGTACCTTGGAACGTATAATTATGTCAACAACTCGTGTACTTTTGTCTTACTCGTGTTTTTAGGGTTCCGTACCCAACGGTTAATAACGTTGCCCAATTCATGAAACTTTGCCGTCCGTCTGTCTGTCCGCCACGAGGTTGTATCTCTGTAACCGCAATAGCTAGAGAGCTGAAAATGACACAAATGATGTATTTCTGATGCCAAAAAAATAAGTAATATTTAAGGAAGATTTTTTCCGTGGTTTGGATAGGAAACCCTCTGTGTGCGAGCCCCGCACTTGACCTGTTTTTAAAAACATTACATTACAAGTAGGTACCTATAATGAAGAATATAATTATCCTTATGAATTAGACTGTAGAACAAAATAATTTGTGTATCAAATTGCGTAATTGCCAACAAACCAAAACGTAATAACTTTGACAAATTAAGCTTTCACATTACAGTGAAGACGATACCTTGACTGCTTGTGAAATCGAGTTACCTGAAAAAAGAAAATGTAGTTTAAAATATGAACAAAATGTGGAATGAAGTAGGTACCTACAGAATGTGTGAGATATTTTCCAGTAATCAACTTAAGAGAAGTGGGCTTGCGCTAATGGATGCGCTTTAGAGATTGGAGCTTCCACCTAGCGGCTTATTTGCCTACGGGGCTACTCACACTCTGACTCACTAACTTGGAATTTATCATGTCCGACTGATTCCTTTTATACGTTTTTGCAATAAACTTTACTCAGGAATTCCTTATTGTATTTTCGAAATGTCGTCGTGAATCATTTCAACCGTTACGGCTAAATGAAGTCCGTAATGAGGTCAACTGTAAAGTCAGTCATTACTTTCATGTTTAGAGCGTAAATATTTTAGGTAAGTAGGAAAGACGTTTGACAAAGCGTTGCCACTTCAGCCACAAGTGGCACTTGCGAAGCGTAAACGGATTACAAGGGTTCGCGTGCCCCTTGTTAAAATCAAAGTGTTGAGTGTGAACCTAATGGTTGTCAAAACAAGACCGGAGTCAGGAGCATTAAGTTGGCACTCGAGCCTCATTGAATCGGAACTTGCAGACCACATGATCTTAAATATTTGACTGTTATAGGAACAGCATAGCAATAACAATGAAATCTTTTTATCAGGCATTATAATGTCTATGTATCTTAAATTATGTTAGTACTAGCTGACGTCCGCAGCTTCGCCCGCGTAAAATTCCGCTTCTCGTGGGAACTTATTCCCGGAATAAAAAGTGGCCTATGTGTTATTCCAGACTATAATATATCCCTATACCAAATTTCAGCCAGATCTGTTCAGCCGTTCGAACGTAAAATGGTAACAAACATCCACACTCACAAACTTTCGCATTTATAATATTAGTAAGACGTAAGATTTACAATTACAAACCACACAGTCAAAAAAACAATCAACAATAAGGGTATTGTAATTGTTGGTAGATTCATCAAGCCTTATATCTAACATGTAGCTATATAAACCTGTCCATTGTAGGCCCTTCTAATTTTTCGGAAAATACTTGATTACAAATAAAATACAAACATAAAATATGATAATTTCATTAAATAATATGAAATCATATGAATACCTAAATACAATTGAAAATCTATCTTACTAATATTATAAATGCGAAAGTTTGTGAGTGTGGATGTTTGTTACTCTTTCACGCTCAAACCGCTGAACGGATCGGGCTGAAATTTGGTACAGAGATACATTATAGTCTGGAATAACACATAGGCTACTTTTTATCTCGGGAATAAGTTCCTACGGTAACAAATTTTACGCGGGCGAAGCTGCGGGCATCAGCTAGTTATAATATAAATGTACATTTGAGGATGAATCATTATTAAATCGTGTTAGTAATATTTAGGTATCAAAATGATTTTCATATTGAAACTAGAGGACGCTTGCGACTTCACCCATGTGAAATTAGCATATACTAAAATATTCCTAAACAAATATAATTACACATTCATAAAATAGTAAATATGGGGGATCGTCGGTTTGAAGGAGAAATATATTAAGAAACTAGCTGACCCGCGCAACTTCGTTTGCGTGATAAATGAAAAACCACTCGACCGATTTTGTGCAAACTTCACATAAACCATCTTCTAAATAGTCCGAACAAAGCCTAAATATTTGGTTTGGATAGGTGAGCCCGTTCTTGAGTTATAAAATTACAACGAAAAGTGGCATTGATTTATATATATATATAGATTACTAGCTGAGCCCGCAACTTCGTTTACGTCACATAAGGTGTATAAAAGGAGAGGTATTTCTTCGTCAAACAGCGTGTGGAACTGCCCTGTTTGCTTAATCATAAAAGAGCTTAAGGATTAAGTCTATTCTTAAACAATTCAGTCCAATCATTAAGCTCTTTTATGATTAAGCCAACACGCCA
The DNA here is from genome assembly GCA_933228765.1 of Miltochrista miniata. Lineage (NCBI taxonomy): Eukaryota > Metazoa > Arthropoda > Insecta > Lepidoptera > Erebidae > Miltochrista > Miltochrista miniata. Next base: position 26,522,155 of record OW121747.1, read on the forward strand.
GTTTAGATTTACTCATTTTTAGATTCATATGTCTATGTATGATTCTTTAAAGTGATATAACTTTTTTATTTATAAACCGATTGATATGAAATAAACACTAAATGTTAAGCGGAGCAAACCTTATCACAATAAACAAATCCACATTGCAATCGGTTAAGCGGTTACTGAGATTAGCGTGCACAAACGTACCGACAAACAGATATACAGACATACAGACCAACAGTCAAAAATACTAAATATCGTTGTTTTCGGTTCCATTCATAAAGCCCCCCTATAATATTTTTTTTCATTTATCTTCCATGTACAGACAGCGACCTGTTACGATTTTATTATATGTATTGATATTGATATTGACAAGTTAAATCTAAAGTACATAATAAAAAACATATTGAGATTTATATACTTATCTATACTTTTATTAATTTTGTACATACATACATACATACATTATAAACTATAATACATTTATTGTTAAAAATTACAGAGAAACATAATTATTGCATATCTGTATTTACATTATTACTATCTAAACTAAACCTAAATAAGGCCCCCGTGGCATTGTGCCCAAAAGACTAGCAGCATTCCCCCTTTGAATAGCATTACCTATTCGTTGAGCGAGAAAACTGCCAGCCCTTGGGTCACCAGTTGACTCCACAAGGCGCTTTTTCAAATTCTTGAAAATATTTTGCGCATTGGGACCCCATGGACCTAGGGTCTCGACACCGACTGGACAAAAACGATACGATGAGTCGAGACCCTTATATTTATTAATTTTAATATTTTCAGCCGCTTCCGCTGCTGCACTGGCTTTTAATTTTGTTTTAGGAAGATGGGACGGGGCTAGAGTGTCAACACAAGTTGCATCCCGCACCAGGACCCGACCCATCTCCCACGGTATCAAAGTTATATACCATCCGGTCTCTTGCCATCGTCCCTGAAAACGCCGTTTGGCTCTAAGAGCGCAGGCACATTGGCGGTGGCAAGAGCACGGCGGATGATGTCGTTTAGCGCAGCGTGGCGTGAGAAGCGGCCTGCGCTCTTTAAACATGAAAGACCATGATGCCCCAAAGTGTCAACGTTAAAACCGCAGGGGCATCGATGTGGAGCGCAAAGCGTGACGCCAAGTCTCAAACCAACTGAAATTCTTAGGATGTCCGGTTCCAAAAAAGTTCCGGTGTTGGCTGTAGGGAAAGCTTTCAACCAATCACCGGATTCCTTTCTACTGAGCGCTAATAATCTGGCCCGATCCGGGCCTAAGCTAGCATTTAGCAAGGCGTCAAAGGTTAATTAAGATTTAGCGTCGTCCCAGCTCCGTTGTAAATTTGGATGGGTGGGTAAATTTTGTCCCGGACAAGCCATTAGCCAAGCATTCTTGGCATCTGTAAGGCCAGTCGTCTCATAGTCTGTAAGACAATTCGTCAGAATTTTACCTACGAGACTCGACGTGGCATGTACAGATCCAAGATTGTTCGCTCAGTTGTATATTGACAATTGATTCCAAAGAAGATTTGATTAGCGAATCAATAGAAAATAAATGACTTTGATGTTTCCAAAAAGGACAACAGCGAAGCAAATAAATAGATTTGGGAACAAACATACAAAATTTCAGAATTGTGATTGCGTAATGTGAACTAATAGAATGTAGCCGATCTACATTGGATGCAAATTTTGAAATTTTTTGTTTCTATTAATTCGGGAATAGCATCTTCAAATATAGGGGACCCTAGGAGGTAAAGATTCTACATTATTAATTTTCGAGACCCTAGGCCCAATGCGCAAAAAATTTTCAAGAATTTGAAAAAACGCCTTGTAGAGTCAACTGGTGACCCAAGGGCTGGCAGTTTTCTCGCTCAACGAATAGGTATTGCTATTCAAAGGGGGAATGCTGCTAGTCTTTTGGGCACAATGCCACGGGGGCCTTATTTAGGTTTAGTTTAGATAGTAATAATGTAAATACAGATATGTAATAATTATGTTTCCCTGTAATTTTTAACAATAAATGTATATTATTTCTTGAAACATTTTGTATGTATATTAATTAGGTTCTAACCTATTCCTTTCTTTACACACTTTTGAAAGTTCTTTTTCCTTCTTTTTGTTCTCCTTTCGCCGGTCTGCTGGTAGATATTTGTTATAGAAATAAGCAGTGCCATTGTACCTATATCTCTCTATATTGTTTTTATTCTATTTCTTGTGTGCACGTACATTAATAAATAAATAACAAATAAACTTAATTATTAAGAATACAAAAACCCGACTGCCAAGTAAACATACAACTGAAAAGCAAGAAACAAGCTCTACATTTATTTTGTGAGATTCTTAAGCTACTTACTGATTTACTTTGTCGGCAAAATTTGCAGGCGGCAACAAGCTATGTCAAGCGAGTGGTGGTTTAAAAAATAGCTAGGTACATGTTCCCATAGCTTGTTCCCGCCTGCAAATGTTTTTAGGATTTTTAGGAATTTTATTATACCTGGTGTCACTCACACAATCACGACTAGGGAATGCAATCCCGCAACAAGATTGTAATCCCGGTATTTGCGGGACTGAGCAATCTCAGTCCCGCGGGATCCCGGTATTTGCGGGATCCCGCATATTTCTGAAAGTCATTGAGAAAAGAATAGAATTCTGTATCATACATCCATCTAGAACTGAAAAATAGTCACCCCCTTAATCCCCGAAGGGGTAGGCAGGACGAGGCATATGGTCTCATCTCATACCTAAAGTCCTTTTCTCAAAATTTCCCATTCTCAAAATATGTGCACTACAGGATTAACCCCGCTCAATCCGACTTGGATAGGTTAGGTTAGAAGGCTAAGGCGGGAGCGGAGCGCAACGAAGCTTCCGCATTAGTCTTCGTGGTTATTTTTTTTATATCCTAACACATATTTGGAGAAAGGGACATTTTGAAAAAAGGACATTTCGCGAAAAGGACATTTTGAGAAAAGGACATTTCGCAAAAAGGACATTTTGAGAAAAAGACATTTCGAGAAAAGGACATTTCGAGAAAAGGACATAATGAGAAAGAACATTTCGAGAAAAGGACATTATGAGATGAGACGAGCCGGGCCTTCAACTTGACTTAGCTGCCATTTTACCGGCAAACGGGACCAATGGCTTAACGTGCCATCCGAAGCACGGCAACGGTCAAATAAATGTAACAAAGTGGTCACCCATCTAAGGACCGGCCATAGTAAATGTAACTTACTGCAGTGATCTTTTACAGAACACTGAGTCCGCGGGGCACAAGGAAAAATAAATTATTTAATATTACTTTTGTATTGAGATTATTAAACCGATATACATATCTATACATATAATAAAACTGTTGAGGGTCGAGAGTCTGTACATGAAAGATATTTTGAAAATTTTATTTGTAGGGCGTTCTCTAATCGATACTGAAGCCGAAAATGTAATTTAAATTTTTCATGTCTGTCTGTCTGTCTGTCTGTCTGTCTGTCTGTATCCCGAATAAGTATCACGCCAAAACTACTGCGTCGATTTGACTGAAACTTGGTACAATCAGAGCTTATAATGCGAGGAAGGTTCTAGGATACTTTTGATCCCGATATTTTACGCGGTTCCTTTGGGAGACGGGATGAAAGTCAAAACGGTTTTTTAGTTGTAACTTCAGAATGCGTGGTCCGATTCCATAAATTTTTTCAGTGTTGAAATGGAAATACTCTAAGGATTATTTCGCACAATTTTCAATGTTTAGGATTTTGTGGTTCAGGAATTAGAGACATTTCAACTTTCGCGAAACCTAAAAATTAAGAATTTCTTTAAATCTAAACTGGCGTGTTGGCTTAATCATAAAAGACTTAATCATTAAGCTCTTTTATGATTAAGCAAACAGGGCAGTTTCATACGCTCCCATGAGTCTGTTTTTGTTAAGTAATAAAATAGCTACTGCAAATTATTAGAAGCGCAGAAAACATAGCATGTCAAAATTTTTGTCTGCCAAACGACTCCTAACTTTACATGTCAGATAGCCAGCAAGCAATGTACGAGATAATTGAATACTTTTATAGTACGAGAAAAGTCAAATCTCCCTGATTAAATCACTAAACTCAAATAAGTACGTTATTAGGTTATATATTACGTCACAATTACAAAAAACTTTCTCAAACCGAATCAGTTTGTGCGATTCCGATTACAGAATAATACATGGCGTTTACCTTTGCACAATCCCGCTAATCCCGCGGGATCCCGCACGATTTACGTGCGGGACTGGTCCCGCAAAAATACTGCGGGATCCCGGTATTTCGGGATCCCGGTATCCCGGTATTGCATTCCCTAATCACGACGAATCAAATGACACCTTGTATGTCATAGTCCGTCAAGACGTTAAGGCTGTAGAGCGTATAAGAAAAAAATTCAACGTTTTCATTTTAGCGCCATAGGTCTGCCTTTTTGATTTTTTAGAAATTTTAATGTACCTGGTGCTTAGATCATCTAACCACAGGATGCGCCTTACTTAAGCATTGTTTTCTGCCATTGCACATGACCATTTGGTCTTTTGGCTTTATAAAAAACACTGTACATCAGTACATCATTTTATATGATTAAACTAGTACATTTCATTGTAGTTGACTGTATAATAAAAATTAACACACAACAGCCATTACGCGTTTGTCGATTAATACATTTTTAAATGCAATGCAATTTTTTATGTCTTTGTGTTTCCCCCTTCACTTGTATGAAAACTGGCAGACTATTTTTGTATGCGGTGGTTCGCAAAGGCTAGTCCCGTGATATATGGTCTAAGACCTGGTGTCACTCACACAATCACGACCAATCAAATGACACCTCGCATGTCAAAATCCGTCAAGCCGTTCAGGCTGTAGGACGTGACAAAGAATTGGACATACATACATACATACATAGTCTCGAAAAACATTACCCTCCTTTCTTCAGCAGTTCGGGCAAAAATAACAAATATAAACCTACTGCAAACAAAAAAGTAAAAGTAAATTTACTTCACAAAGTAAAATATTCACGTACCTATATTGATTAATAAGAAATGATTAGCTATGTATACTACAATACTGAAATCGTTGCTTTTGTTGTGGCACTTACTGGGCATCCACTTCAATATGTTAATCATTTCTGATATTATATCAAACTATGTTAAATAGGTACTTACTTTGTGCTAAGTAAATTTATTTTTCACATCAATACAGATTAATTTAGTTCAAACACAAGGTAATAGCTGTAAATCGTTGAGGAGTTCTTTCGGCTTCCATCATCAGATCGAATCCAGACCCTCATTAAATTATAGAGAGCTTTAAAGTCTTAGATGAATTAAAAAGGGAAGATACGGTACTTTCTAACACATTGTACATACTAAAAAAACCGGCCAAGTGCGAGTTGGACTCGCCCATAAAGGGTTTCGTAGCAGCAAGTAACATAATATCAAAGTTCTTGTCGTTCGTTGTAACTTTGATTGATGTTTTAACACGTTCGCAGTGGTAGTGATTTTTCTAACCGATAATTGCGGTTTACGACGTAATGGAAAAAAAACTACCAGCTCTATCTCGTTGAAACCAATTTTCGTTGGTAGTTTTTATGGCAATGTTCATCATATATTCTTTTTAGATTTATCATTCTCTTACTTTAGAAGTTAGAGGTGGGGGACACACATTTTTAGGGTTTCGTAGCCAAATGGCAAAAACGGAACCCTTATAGATTCGTCATGTCTGTCTGTCTGTCTGTCAGTCCGTCCGTGTGTCACAGCCATTTTTCTCTAAGAAACTATAAGGCCTATGCTATAGAAACTTGGTAACTAGATGTATTCTGTGAACCGCATTAAGATTCTGATATAAAACTAGAAAAAAGTAGTAAATTATGGGGGTCCCCATACTCAGAACTGAAACTCAAAATTTTTTTTTTCAACCAAGCCATACGTGTAGGGTATCTATAGATAGGTCTTTAAAAATGCTATTGAGGTTACTAACATCATATTTTTCTAAAATGAACAGTTTGCGCAAGAGACACTTCCAAAGTGGAAAAATGTGTGTCCCCCCCCCCCTCTAACTTCTAAACTAAGAGAATGATAAATCTAAAAAAAATATATGATGTACATTGCCATAAAAACTACCAACGAAAATTATTTTGAACGAGATAGAGCTGGTACTTTTTTTTAATACGTCATAAACCGCAATTTTTGGTTTGAAAAATCACTACCACTGCGAACGTGTTAAAACATCAATCAAAGTTACAACGAACTATAAGAACTTTTATATTATGTTTCTAGCTGCTACGAAACCCTTCATGGGCGAGTCCATCTCGCACTTGGCCGGTTTTATTCCACTTTGGAAGTGTCCCTTGCGCAAACTATTCACTTTAGAAAAAAATTATATTAGAAACCTCAATAGCATTTTTGAAGACCTATCTATAGATACCCCACACGTATGGGTTTGATGAAAATAAAAAAATAGAGTTTCAGTTCTGAGTATGGGGACCCCCAAAATTTACTGCGTTTTTTCTAGTTTTATATAAGAATCTTAATGCGGTTCACAAAATACATCTAGTTACTATGTTTCAATAGCATAGGCCTTATAGTTTCGGAGAAAAGTGGCTGTGACACACGGACGGACAGACAGACGGACGGACGGACAGACAGACAGACAGACATGACGAATCTATAAGGGTTCCGTTTTTGCCATTTGGCTACGAAACCCTAAAAATAGCTCGCACATAACTATACTGTATTTCAATAGCTTTGCGCAAAAATGTAAACAAACACATTTGATTCTATATATTCATAGTTACTTGCAATTGAGTATTCACCCTGATTATATTCCAGTATCCAGGAGTCATACAGTGTTCTTACAATCATTTCGACACCAAATAGCTTCTTTTTATTTTCATTTAAAATACCTACTCAGAATAGTAAAAAATTCAATGATTTGTCACACTATATTTTTCTACTCATCTGTCTTAGACAACGATTGTCAAATCATGACATGTTTACATTATTGCCAGATCGTGCAGGATTGGACTATACACACAAATACTCACTCACACATTGTCTTGTAATTAATAAAGATGCGCGAAAGTGACATCAATATATGATTTAGAACAAGAAGCGATCGCTTGCCCGCTCTAGCTCTCGTGTGAGTTCGTATAATCTTCGACATTCTTCGTGGTCACCAAGTGCCGTACCCGACAACCGATGCAGTACCGTCAGCATGTTTTCAGACTGTGGTAAATCGACTTAAAATATATTTTCATGTCAATATGCATTTGACACTTTGGGACTAAATAAAAAAGACGTGTTATTTCATTTACCAAAAGAGCTTCTATTTAAGAGTCCATATTACGCTAATCATTAAAAGAAGATAGCAGATATACGTTTGAGCGAACAAGAAAATACATACCTAATTATGTTTAAAATCACCCTATTTCATTTCATTAATACGGCACATTGTTCTTTAATATTAAAAAAATATATATATACACGAATCACTGTTTCTTAATAATGAGATAATGAATTAATTACATAACTTAGCATGGCGACCGTACCTTCGTGTCGAATTTGAAGTAGAATGTACGTTGAGCCGTCATCGTTGACACTATACATTGTATCCTTTTCTCTCTCGTAAAATTTCGTACGTTTGTCTCACTTTCGGTTATATTCGTATACTAGTGACAAATAATTTTAAAAATTAAAGTTTTAATGTAATTTATTAGGTACTTATGAATGCAAAGTAATCTCTTGTGTTATGTTTTTGCTTCTTGAGTGATTTGAGCACTTTTTAACACACATACAAGCATATTTGTTTCTTATCACGGGTTTTTTCGGCACTTGAAAGAAGAGTACTACACATGTACGCGCTTCGGCCGTTCGACGTCCACTAAACCATACTAAGTCCAACGGCTCAGTTTAGCTTGCCCATGCAAATGCGTGTGTAACGTATCTTCCCTTTTTAATTCATCTAAGTTTAAAGTACTTATTAAAAAATTAACAAACGTACGAGTTGCCCGTACAATTGTCGAAAGTTCCCCTCGATTTCTCTGGGTTGCCAACATCAGATCCTAGTTTCCTTATTGTAAGACTACCTTTGGAAATCTTCTATTCAACAAAAAACATCATTAAAACTGGTTCATGAATGACTAAGTCATCGGGGAACGAACATAAAAAATAAATAGGTACGTACGATCGAATAGAGATACCTACTTTTTTTAAAGTCCGTTAAAAAATATTATAAGACTCCTTCCTGTCTTGTCACAGTGCAATTTTGTGGTTTAACAATTAATAATTACAGCGCTCGAACTTCTGACGCCAAATTACAATTAAGTAACTTGAACCAAATTGTTTCTAATATTTGGTTTTCTGAGTACACTGTTTTAATAAAATTTTACTTATTTTTATCTTTAGTGACAAAGGTAAGAGCTAAGTAGGGTCTACGTTCAGCAGTGGACTGCAATAATCTGTGGCGATTGATTGATAAATGTGATTTTCTTTATTTGTTTATATTGAGTCCCATAAAAATTCAAATCAAAATTGAAGGTACATTGTATAATGGGTGGAGCTTCTATAAAATTGTATATATCAATAGAATATTGGCAAGCTCTATGTTTGATGTCATTTAAAGCGTAAACTTCTGTACCTAATATTAAACTTAATGCCATGCTCCTGATACGATTGAAAATTCAAATTATTGCAGATCATGAATCATAAACGAAAGGGGTGGATGGATTGAGTGATACAAAATTACAAATACATAGACCAAAGTAAAAGCTTTGGGACTCAAGGTCTGAAAGTTAATGCGCCGAGAGGATCTTTCCTCTTTATACTCAATAAAAGCGTAGACAAGCCTTAATATAAAATACTATCTGACCCTTGCAACTTCGGTTGCGTCACATAAGAGAGATAAAAAGACAAGTTTAGTAATGTTTCCGGTCGCGCACAGTCCCATCGCGAGTAATTCTGTCGCTAATATTGCTTTATTAAGAACAAAATTGATATTACTTTTATTTGTCAAAGCTAACAAATACTTGATAGATAAATAACCTGCTCCGGCTCGCATCCGCTGCAAAGATTTCAATTAAGGAGTTTATTGTTAGTATATCATAAATGTTGAAGATAAGTTATCGAGGATACGCGATTTTTACCCAACTTTACCCATTTCTGCAGCACACGCAACGGAAACTCTCAAAAAGATTGAATTTTACCCGTAGCGCGATGTTATAATTATTACCTTCCATATTAAATAGACAATTGGACTGCTAAATAAATTTTGAAGCCCTACCCGTAGTTCCTGAGATCCTAGCATAGATGTAGATAAATATCGTACAGGTTGTTCGTTAGCATAGTCATTAAAATGTCTGTTAAAGTTAGTCTGCTCTCCTTTTGTCTGTAAAAATATTCATTTTCAGTTGCGTAGCATTTTTTTACTTTCACGTTGATTACTCCCGTAAGCAATTAGTGAGGTGAACTTTACAACGATGCACTACGGAGTTCAGTTATTACCTAAACCTTAACAAACTAATAGATTGCTTTCGCTGTGAAATTACTTTGCTCCCTAGTGACACAATCTACTATTCTTTATTTATTATGTTACTCTTTACTGTTCTTTATTTACTGTGTCTTTCTTTTATTAATATTTTCAATCTGGGTTTAAACTATTTTCAACATGCCCTGGTCTAATGCTAGTTGGCTAATATCAATGACTGACAAGACCGTTTATCCCAGTTTCTAATGGACAAAAAACATGGTCCTTACATTCGACTCAGTGTGAAAATTGAAGTAAGTATATAAGACTTGTGTCACATTAGCGGTCTTATATGCCCATGGGAATTTACCGAGAGAGAAAAAAAGTAAAATTCGACACAATATTTAACAGAAAACATACAAAGAGTCAGAGTTCAACAATTTGAGATAAAGGTGGAAATACTTTAGTAAAGGTTATTACAAGGTCTACATAAATTGAAAACGGCTTCTCTGAAAATAAAAAGGGCAGTATAGGATGGTTCCAGAGAGGTTTAGTCAAAATAGTGACAATAACATGACAAAGCAGGAACGTTACAGCTTGAAAACTGCTGACATCATGGTTTATTCGAAAATAATAAATGAATCTTGGCGTTAGATCGGCTCCTTGGATGATTAGATTTTGGAATGAAATGGCAGAATGATGACGCAAAAGAAATTCATTCAGATGACTGATGTAGTCGCAAGTAGGTACTTACCATTACTTACAATGATGTATTCCTTCTTTTTTTTACTGCCTCGATGGCGCAGTAGGTAGTGCAACCGCCTGGCACGCTTGAGAGGTTCTGTCCTGGGTTCGATTCCCGGTTCGGTCGAAATATTTGTGTAATCCACAAATGTTTGTTTCGAAGTTTGGGTGTTTTCTTTCTATAATATGTATGTATTTAGAAATGTCTAGATCTCATACCACAAGCTTATATTAGCTTAATTTGGTCTTGATGATGTTGTGTGTGTTATGTCTCCAAAATATTCTTTTATTTTCTTTTCTAGAAATTATATATTTGTATTTCTATAATAAAACTGTAGAGGGTCGAGAATCTGTACATGGTATATTTTAAACAAAATTTAATTGTAGTGCATTCTATAATCGATAGGTAGGTACTGAAGCCGAAAATGTAATTTAAAATATTTTTGCCTGTCTTATGAAGAAATACCTCTCCTTTCATAGACTTTATGTGATGTAAACGAAGTTGCGAGGGTCAGCTTAGTTTGACATAAATATGTCAAGATCAAAATCTTGGGACAAACGAGGATCACGAACATTACTTAAATTACCGAAAAAGTTGACTCAAGTTTTGTATACGCTGAATTCACGTAGCATGACTGCAGGTACTACTCCTAAATACGCAACATAATACTCGTGGAGCATACTTGTTCAAACTAATAATGCACAGAATTATTATAGTATTACTTTCGGCGAGTTTCTGGTCAAAAAAAAGTATTTACAGAAATATTAAAGAACTTAAGTTTTTATAAAATTAGAGAGCACGTAAACTTAATGAGCTGAAGCAGTTTATGTGCAGGGTAAGTAGAATGTAAATCTTCAAATCAATTATTCAAGCTTCTGTCTGTTTAGCAACTAAGATCCCTTATGAATATTAACACAGAAAGCGCCCGTGCCGGAGCTCGTGCCGTCGCACCGACTTGGGGGCTCTATGCAAGTGATAAACATTATTCCGGTATGCCTGTATTGTCCAAATATTGATGGAAGGATGACAGTACTGTTCTATTTTTATAGGTACTACTAAGAAAATAATAATAAAAAAATTGTAAAGCATTTTAGACTCCTACCTAGGTATTATTATCAAAAAATGTAATGTAGAGATTGTGAAAACCCGACAACAAATCAAATCATGCACTGAATGAGTGTGATTTTTGACACATTCATTACTATTTATTTTTATTTTAAGCAATAAGCATAAGAATACAATATTTAGATATAATTATTTCTTCTTTAGTTCTAGTCTACTGAATCTGATTCTTGTAAACAGTTCTTTTTAGGGTTTCGTAGCCAAATGGCAAAAACGGAACCCTTATAGATTCGTCATGTCTGTCTGTCTGTCTGTCCGTCCGTGTGTCACAGCCATTTTTCTCCGAAACTATAAGGCCTATGCTACTGAAAGTTGGTAACTAGATGTATTCTGTGAACCGCATTAAGATTCTTATATAAAACTAGAAAAAAATTAGTAAATTTTGGGGGTCCCCATACTCAGAACTGAAACTCAAAATTTTTTTTGTCATCAAGCCCATACGTGTGGGGTATTTATAGATAGGTATGTCTTCAAAAATGCTATTGAGGTTCCTTACATCATTTTTTTCTAAAATGAATAGTATGCGCAAGAGACACTTCCAAAGTGGAAAAATGTGTGTCCCCCCCCCCCCCTCTAACTTCTAAACTAAGATAACGATAAATCTAAAAAAAAAATATGATGTACATTGCCATAAAAACTACCAACGAAAATTGGTTTGAACGTGATAGAGCTGGTAGTTTTTATTTAATAATTTAATACGTCATAAACCGCAATTTGTGGTTAGAAAAATTACTACCACTGCGAACGTGTTAAAACATTAATCAAAGTTACAACGAACTATAAGAACTTTTATATTATGTTACTTGCTGCTACGAAACCCTTCATGGACGAGTCCAAATCGCACTTGGCCGGTTTTATTTGTTGACGTGGGAGTGCATTTGCACACCGCGCCGTTATCCCAGTGTGCGGCACTCCCAGCTCGGAAAGGGTACTAACTAAACTCCGCAGTATTGCTCTCTCTTCGTCCTCTTTTTTTCTTTTTTTTTTTAACCTGAGGGAAAATCCTCGTAGGATGCTATGCCGGACTCTTACCGACTAAAAAACCTCACGTAACGCCCAACAGCCTATGGTTGAGAGCCCCGGGTAAGCCCTCAGGAAGGATGTCCCGTGACTCCCAACAGACCTACGGCCGCCACTGCGGCCTCGCCCAGGGGGTGGTTCGGGTGCAATCCCGCGTCTATGGGGGGTTTCGGGTGTGACCTCGTTTCTAAGGGGGGGCGTGCGTGAGTTGCTCACGTCACGCTGCCGTCATGGCCCTGCTTCTGTAAGGACGGTGAGCGGCCCTCTCACCGTCCTCAGACCCCCGGTCATGGAGGCCGATAGTCCTCGGCGAAGACACGTCGGCGGCGCCCAGGGCGCCGACTGCGGAACTCGGGTGGGAGAGTTCTCTCCCGCACCCGGCCCGCAGCCTCCTTCGCAAGCATGACCTGCTCGCAGAAAGAGGCGGCGCAGTCCCACTTACTCCCGCTGGAGAGCATGGCTCGCACCATAGCCTCGAGCGAGAGAGTGTCCACGCCCAGACCCACTACGAGGACCTGGCGCTGTTGTGCCCACGCCGTGCACTCCACCAGCGTGTGGAGCGCCGTGTCTTCACTGCGGACCTCGCAGTGCTGACACTCGGCCGTGGTTTCCCGGTGTTTTCGCCACAGATACCTACCGAAGCTACCGTGCCCGGCAAGCATCTGTGTCAACCGGTAGGAGAGAGCACCGTGTCTTCTCTCCAGCCACTCGTCCATGACCGGTCTGACGGCCGCGATTGTGGCGAATCCCCCCTTTGGTTGCTCAAGTCGCACCTTCCATGTCTCCAAGGTTTCCTGGTGGAGCAGGGTCCGCTGGGCCTCGATTTCTCGAGTCGCAGGCCTTTGGCCCCGCTCCAGCGCCTCCTAGCGCCATCTGAACAGTGACGCAAGGGCTCTCGCTTCCAGGTCCCATGGAGGGGTCCCGGCTAGGAGACATGCCGCCTCACTGGAGATCGTGCGGTATCCTCTTATCACCCTGACGGCCATAACTCTCTGCGGGCTCAGCAGTCTAGCCTCATTGCTGGCCGTCAGGGTCTCCGCCCATACGGGAGCCCCGTACAAGGCCATGCTTCGCACGATCCCCAGCTCTCTCTTCGTCCTATAGTCGCGTCGGAGGATATCAAGAAGTTTAGGGTAGGGATAGGGACGCTCCTTAAATTCAGGACTCTGCTCGAATGAGACCACTCCACCTCCTCACCTCACCGCTCTTTGCCAAGTGTCAGTCTCCAAAATTGTGCGTTCGCACTTGGTTGTAAGGGAGAGTCATGCGATATGTATGTAGCTAAGACATTCTGTTTTAGATCACCAGCTACGAAGAACAACTATTTCGAAAGCAAAAGTGTTCCGACGGTCGTTGAACAATTGAAGTTGAAAAGGGTTATCCACGAGGGAGGTTCAAGAGCAAATTAGTTCCCGTGAACAATTGGTACATGCCAGGTTTTCGAAGATAGTTTTATTTTTATAATTATTTTTTGCAAGACGCGCACGTAGTCTGGTGTAAAGGTCTTATAATGTAGCACAAAAATATGTTGAAGGGGTTCTTACGAAATTTTTTTTTAGTTTATATACATTTATTGTTAAAAATTACAGAGAAACATGATTATTACATATCTATATTTACATTATTACTATCTAAACTAAACCTAAATAAGGCCCCCGTGGCATTGTGCCCAAAAGACTAGCAGCATTCCCCCTTTGAATAGCAATGCCTATTCGTTGAGCGAGAAAACTGCCAGCCCTTGGGTCACCAGTTGACTCCACAAGGCGCTTTTTCAAGTTCTTGAAAAATTTTTGCGCATTGGGACCCCATGGACCTAGGGTCTCGACACCGACTGGACAAAAACGATACGATGAGTCGAGACCCTTATATTTATTAATTTTAATATTTTCAGCCACTTCCGCTGCTGCACTGGCTTTTAATTTTGTTTTAGGAAGATGGGACGGGGCTAGAGTGTCAACACAAGTTGCATCCCACACCAGGACCCGACCCATCTCCCACGGTATCAAAGTTATACCATCCGGTCTCTTGCCATCGTCCCTGTAAACGCCGTTTGGCTCTAAGAGCGCAGGCACATCGGCTTACGAAATTGACGTGGAAACCTGTTCTACAAAGATTGTATGGACTTAACTTTTATACTATGTCATTACAATAGATCAACTCGAAAACAGAGTAGAACTAAGCGTCTGTACCTGCATTCTATTGAACCTATCATGGGGAGTTGGGAAGTGTTCGGAAGGACTCTTCAACCTAATTCTATCCTCTCCTTTTCGATTCCATCCAAAGTAATCAGTAGTGCCACTCCTACAGTGGAGAGAAATTCGGCCAGAACTAAACGATCCAAAAGTGCTCGTTTCTTGTTTAAAACCCCGGCTTTTTTTTTTCAAGATAAACGTGAGGGGCAAATCCAAAGCAAAGTCTTACGGAGCGTGAGAGTGGCCCCCAATAGCAAAGTGTTACCATGGCTTACCATCAGGCGGACGGGCAGCGTCAATTTGATAAGCTAAATATTTAAAAAAACTCAGGACTGAAAGGAGAGAAAATTAGTAGGAGAAGGTTTATTATTCTAAGAACTTAATCTTTAATGGTGTTGAAAGGGTGTCATTTGCTAATTAGCAGCTATAATTAACTTCTTTTGTTATTGCAACGAGCAAGTGAATACTTAATTAATTTAATTTACTTGAAAAGGCGATGTAACTTTTTATGCTTAAAAGCAAATTTAAAAACTAAAAAGTTTAAGAATGTCATTTCATTTTACTATATTCAGTCTTTCAAGATTAGGATTAGATTAGAATATTAGGATAAGGATTAATTATAAATACATAGGACTCCTATGTAATAGGACATAGAATCCCTCCCCCCCCCAGAGAGGGTAAACAGGTGGATGGCACACCCAGACTGTCAGCAATTGTGTTAGCTCCACGTAATGGGGCATGTCTATAGCTGTCACTGGTCACTATTTACAATCTGGCTCTTTGCACTACGTATGCATAAAAAGATTTTTTTTTTCTTGCTATTCACCCCTAAAACCTACTGTATTCAATTAAATAAAAATAATTAATCGAAAGGCATAATTTTTGTTCACAAATACTATTAATGTGTACTCGTAATAATTATAAAAAGAGATACTGGGCTACAAAATTTTCAGAACTGGAATATTGATGTACGATTTTAGATTTTCATTAAACAAGCGGCGACGTTGATAGGCTATTATTACTTTTCTAATTTCAGAACCCCAAGATGAGTAGGGGTCGATACAATCGAATATTGATGAAATACTTTTTAAGTTTTACGTTTATTTCCACAAAGTCTTAAAATAACATATCAATCACTTTGTCAGTCATTTTTGTCTTATTGTATCACGTCATGGGGCTCAGCAACAAAAACCGAACTCCTGCCATTGGAACGTGCTCAAAGAGCTGTTCTCAAAGTTATGACCAAGAAGAACTTTAGATACCCAACTGCTAACCTTTATGTGGATACAAAGGTCCTAACAGTGAGACAGCTATTCGTACATCAAACGCTGCTTAAGAAGCACAAGACGCTTGCCTATGATCCCAATATTATCGCGACTAAACGCCGCTCAGATAGAGTATGCCCTCCGGTACGACATAGAACAGCAATGGCAAAGAGACATTTTAGAGTAAAAAGTGCCTTTCTATACAACAAAGTAAATAGAATTTTAAATATTTATAGTTTAAATAAATTTAAGTTTTCTGTAGCATTAAAAGACTGGCTTCATAAATTAGATTATACAGCAACTGAGGATCTTCTCCAAACTTACTGAATGAGATTCATACTCACCTACTGCACTACACGAACACACGCACACTTACACCCTACCACACGAGCACAAACTCTCACACGAAAGATACCAAATTGCTTCTGCTGTTGATTATAGGCGTAACCTAATAAATCGTCCGCAGCGGTAACTTTTTGGTATACTTAGTATAATTTTTAGTATAATATAGATATTACTTAGATAAGAATAAGTTCCCAAACTACAGGCTTGCCTATATTGGGAACTTGATAATACCTAAAGCTTGGGTACCGTTTCCAACACCATCGGGTTGCAGGTACGGGGACGGGGCCATCTTCCTGCTACCGTAACACAGGTTAAGTCCTAGCACGGGGCTGGGGATTGGTCCTCGGTCCGCCCTGTAACTCGATACCTATACAATTATTTGTAATACCTTAGGTCACTTAAGCCATACGTGTAATGTTTTATTTTGCTCAATAAAGATATATTATTATTCCTCTTTATTAAAATAATATAAACAACATATAAATTTACATTTTTAAATATACATATAAAAAATACATTTAAAAATATAAAAAAATAGTTTCCCACCGGCATCGGGTACAGGGACCAAGCTACCGGTGGTCAGGGCTCCAAAGACAGGAATCTCCTCACAATGCGCGCCGTGCTCAGCAAAACCGCCTTTTGCATCAAGCCCTTGACCCAACTGCCTAAAGAGAGCCTCTTAAGATGTTGATCGAGGCTCTTGGCGATCAGACCGTGTGCTGATACGACTATCGGAACAATAATCGCTGAATCTACATCCCACATGTCGACAACCTCGCGAGCCAAGTCCAAATATTTTAATTGTTTTTCTTTTTCTGCTTTCACGAGATTCTCGTCATGTGGAACTGTAATATTAACGATTATTGCGAGGCGCTCTGATCGATCTATTACCACTATATCAGGCTTATTGGCGACAATAGTCCTGTCAGTGATAATAGACCGATCCCAGTATAACGTGACACGACCATTCTCTAGAACTGGGTCGGGCACATACCTGTAATATGGTACCTCTAAATCTACAAGTTTATACTTTAGTGCAAGTTGCTGATGGACTATCCTGGCTACTTGGTTGTGTCTATGCAAATACTCGCCATTGGCAAGACGAGGACAACCAGAAATAATATGTCTGAGAGATTCACCCGGTAGGTGACATGCCCGACATATGTCAACCGTACCATCTCTCAAAATATATTTCCGATAGTTATTCGTCATGACAACTTCGTCTGTAATTGCACAGACAAAACCTTCAGTTTCTCCAAACAAATCACCGAAACGTAACCAAGATACAGATGTTAATAGATCTACATCGGGCCCGTGTAAAGCCCGATAAAATCGTCCATGCAGCTCTTTGCCCCGCCATATCTCCTTGCGATCATTAGTAGTCATAATTACTGGTTTGTGCCAGTTCTTTTTGGCAAGAGCAAGAGGGGTCAGTCCATTATCTATTGCTACCACATCCCGATGCATACCCACGTCCGCATGAAGGAAATATTCCCTAAGGTTGTATACCTCACGATTGTGTAAGGTCTTGGCATTTAAAAAGCCACGACCTCCACACTTTCGTGGGATATACAACCTCATTACAGACGAACGTGGGTGATGCATTCGGTTTATGGTCAACAGAGAACGAACTTTCCTATCCAGGGCGTCTAATTCAGTCTGAGTCCATCTAAGTATGCCGAAGGAATAGATTAAGATTGGCATGGCCCAACCGTTGATAGCCCGCACCTTGTTACCGCCCGATAAAAGACTTTTCAGAACTTTTTTCAGGCGGCCAAAGAAACGGTCCACCAACGTTTGTTTCATGCCAACCTCTGTAATACCTAATGCCTGCGACATACCCAGATACTTATAAGTTTCAGTCGCAGAGATGGATTTAAGTTTTGTGAAATCAGAAAGATGTACTCTTTCAGATTCCACAATTCGTCCCTTCTTCACATGCATGACAGCGCATTTATCTACACCAAATTCCATTTTGATAGAATTACTGAAAGCTTCTGTGACTTTTAGTAACTCTATCAAGTGGGAATCGGTGGAGGCAAATAATTTCAAGTCATCCATGTAAAGCAGGTGGGAAACAACTTGACCTCCTCTCCTGAACTGATAGCCTAGCCCTGAACCCTCCAGTAAGGTACTGAGAGGATTCAGCGCCAGGCAAAACCATAAGGGACTCAGACTGTCACCCTGAAATATACCCCTCTTGATCCTGACAGGCTCGCCATTTCCAGAAACCTGACGACATCCTGGATATACAAGAGCCGTTGTCCATTGCCCCATACATGTCTTCAAGAAGGTGCTAAGAGTTGCATCAACTTTATATAACTCCAGCACCCTCAACAGCCATGTATGTGGCACTGAATCATAGGCCTTCTTGTAATCAATCCAGCATGTCGCAAGGTTTTTCCTGTTACGACGAACCTGCTGATTAATGGCCATGTCAAGAATAAGGAGTTCTTTAGTACCACGTGACCCGCTCCTACATCCATTTTGAGAGTTGGACATTATAGAATTATTTTCAATGTGTGTTGTTAATTTAACTCTCAAAATAGATGTTAGAAGCTTATAGACCGTTGGTAAACAGGTTATCGGTCTATAATTTTTAGGGTCCGTAGTACTACCGGATTTGTAGAGGAGGTGTGTTATACCCGAAGTCATAAAACATGGAAGCGACCCGGACTCAAGTGATGACTGAAAACAGGATGCCAAACAAGCATGTGAGCTATGAAACCATTTCAGCCAAAAATTGTGCAGTCCGTCCGGCCCAGTTGATTTCCAATTGGGCAACGAACGAACCGCACTGGCTATGTCACTAGATGTTATTAGGACTGGTTCCATAGTCTGTATCGACTCACATGACTGTTCGACATCCCGCATCCACTCACACTCTGTATGACCAACAGGTACCGACCAAAGGCCTCGCCAGAATGTACTTGTGGTTTCAGCATCTGGTAGGCACCTATCAGTCACACTCGAATCGGGTTGCTCCCATCTTCTATACACCCATCTCTCATCCTTTCGGAACGAGCGATTCTGAATATAGCGATCCACTCTCTTCTTGTACCTCCGTATGCGGCTCGCCCACGCATAAATTTTCTGCTTTAGGAAGTCAATACGTTCTGTGACCCGCACTGAGTATTCGCGAGGACTGATATCGGTCCCCGCGAATGCACGAGTCACAAAACGCATCACTCTGGGACGGGTGTTCCCTGTCCTAAAGCAGCTTAGTTTACTAATGAGTACCCTGGTCTCAGCGATGCGACGCTCAATTCTGCATTGCCAGACTGGAATAGACTTGGGTCCAGTGGCCGGCTCAAATTTCGGAAATTTTACACCAGCCACTCGACACAATGTTATAGCCGCGCAATACAGAATTGAGTGTGCATCACTTATATCTACACAAGTATCAAAATAGCTTGATAGAATTGAGTCCAGGGTACCCACTAGCGCCAAGTTCTTTTTATGCGTAGGCAAGCGCGGTATACGTGGACGACTTATGAGATCACAAAATCTATATTCCTGAATCGTTCGCTCCAAAACACTCCTTAATTCATCATTATACTGTGTACTTACCGTAACCATATCATCCACTTCTTCGTCAATGGGTACTAAAGATTGTGAATCGTTGATATTATTTGTTTCACTAGGTATACTAGATTGAGACGAAGTAGGGATGATAATGTTAGACTGTACTTCTGAGCGAATCCTCTCAAGCACGGTATCGTCCAGCATATGACTACGCTGGATGACCCGCACCTGATCCGATAGCCGCTGTGCCGACACGTTCACGGTTGGTTCAAGAGCCTGAAACAAAGGTAGCAAACGAACACGGTACGCAGTGAGGTTAATTCCCCCCTCTGTAGCCGCAAAATATGCCCGCATGACATTTTCATTCATTGACGAAGTCCATCGCATGCGGTGCACATTACCACCGGCAGCGGGGGCCCTATTCGAGGCCGGTGTGCCTCGGGGTCCCAAGCTGGCTGGCGGCCGGCCTCTCCCCTGCCGACGTACAGGTAGTGGCGACGTCGGTGGGGAGAAATACTAATATTATTATTATTATTATTATTTTTAATATTGACTGTCTAAGGCTCCTTAGTTACTCAATTATATTTCCATAAATTCTAAACTAAACTACTTCTTCTGTGTTGTGGAAATTGAATGGCCAGGGGGCCATTCAGACGTTGTGTAAGTGTTACAACATCGTCTGATTGGCTATTTACAGCTACTTCAAATTTTACTGGCATCTAATAAAAGATACAACATTGTACTGTGTTGTGTTCGTACCTCCATATTTTTATTAGTTGCTGCAGTCGTTATAGTTTCGCCCTACTTCGCAATATATCATGCACATGTGAGAACAAATAAGAAAGTTATAGCGCCAAAGTGTTATTAAAACAATGAGTTGCAATTCTGCTCGATTGGTATAAAGGGTTTCATTTATCCACACCCTCGAAATAATAAAAAATACATTTGTGTTTGTCGAAATCATCATGTAGGTATGTTACGCTAAATTCTTACCGGCTAAAATCACACGGTGCCCTATCATCTACGCCAGGACCAGCCTATGGCAAGGAGTCCTTGTTACGCTCGCGAAAGGATAACCCCAAGGCTCCCGACAGAATTGGTTCATTTTTTCTACTCCTTAGAAGTCTATTCCTCATTTATTAGTATTAGATGTAAGAAGAATCCGTACTGCATATTTATTCAACAAAATTTTAAATGTGAAAGTCTTTGTAGATATTTGGTAATAGTTTTAATTTGGCAGAGGGATATTTATCATGGGAATGTATCCCATGAATATGCGGAAACAGAACAGGATAGAATTCCACGTGGATAGAGCCGCGCTCCATCCAATAATAAAAGCTATTTTGCGGTCATTTATGGAAGAAATCGTCGCCGCGGTATGATTGTTTTTAACATAGGTACTTAGTTGGTATACATAGCTGATGGCAAGTCATGGCAACAACTACAACTTAAAGGCCACCATGAAAGTTCAGCACGGGGGTAAGGAAACTTGTGACACAAAACTTAACTAGGTAAAATAACTTGCATAGTCTAAGTCCGTGCAAGTTATTTGCATAAATTTTTAAAGGTATTGAACATGTAAGACTTTAAAAATCTGTTCCGCTGCAATATTTCCATCAAAACTAGTAGTAGTCTTTTTTTCTAAAAACGCTGTATTTGATACTCGTATCTAGTTTCAGCAACGCTCATGCTTCGAAATGATTTTTCAACCCAATTCGACTATCAATGTTTAACTTATAAATGGAAAAACCGTTGAATTGGATTTCTCTTTAGACACAGAAACGATTTTTTAATTGACGAAAGCTGTAAATCTGCTATACAATATGAATAAACACTGAAGTTTTATCAATATCCTGTTGTACATAGTATTTTATGAGGGAGTTATACATAACAGGTATAAATATCAATTTGAAACTCGATGGGTACTCGATACTGGTCGTCCATCCGTTAACCCTTCACCTTCGATGATAACAATACGGTTTATACTCGTATGTACATAGTCTTATCATAGTTTAACACTCTCTTTACTTCTCTGCTGGCTGTTTTATGACCGGGCATTGGTGTAGGTACAGTAAGTATACCTAACACTCTTATGATTACTAAGTACTCTACTAACTACCTAAGTACTGGTTTACTTAGGCGGAACCACATTGGCGATAAGACTGTCTCCAGTCAGACTACTGTTTTACTAAATCTATGAAACTACGAAAGAGACGTATCACAGACCAAACTGTTTTACGGTGCGAGCTCACGACCGATAATCGACAGCCGACTTTTAAGAGTCATTCTTAAGACAGCAGTGTCTCTATTGTGCATTCAGCTTAAACTTTTGATCCGTCGCAAAATGCACTTAACGTCTACGGATATGAATCCTATATTCAATTAAAGATTTTCAAATCATAAATTGTGCTATTTCAGCAAAAAGTCTAATGAATGAAAATTTTAACGCAGGCAACTTCAGTTCATGATCTAATTTTATGAGTAATCGTATTTTTGACGTCGAGTGTCAAAAATACGATTACTGATAAAATTCTGGATAGTTTTTTTGTGTTAAAATACGTCGATGTTGTTAAATTTTAAGCTGGATCTCATAAGTTTTGACCTTTAAGTTGATTTTTGTTAATAAGAAAGATAATAGTAAAATCATTAGGTATTTACTAGAACCGCTTTTTCCTAATGATTAATAGTTCTTTTATAACACAAAAACAGAGCGCATCTATGTCTTTCTTGTACGCTGAAACGTATATTTGCTATCTTTTTTTCAAGCCTTTTGGCATCAGGTAGGCTCTTAAATGATCATTCAGACCTCTACCAAAAGTAACCGCAAAGAAAACAGTACAAACAAATTATGTAGGTTCCGAGTCAAGTACTAACTGTATAGGTATTCACACTTTGACAAAACCTAAGAATAGTTAGTATATAGGTAGGTACTTATTCTGTATTTGTCTGAGAATAATAAAAACAAGTAGAACACATCTGAGGCAATTTACGTAATACTATTTGAAGCTATATCCAGAAAAGTAACCAAATAATTCCAAATGTTTCTTGTTTTCGTAGACAATTTAGAGCCAACTATTTCCATTTTTCCACTTAACATTGTTATCTGAAAACTTTGGCCCGAGGCAAAAGGGTTTGTTAACAATTCGTCGATCGTTGGCATAACATTGTATTTACTTGAACTTTATACATAATTGAACTGATAAGTCGTTCTGTTTATTTTATTCCATGACCGCGCTGGGTGTGTTTGTTATCGTTCATTCGAAGTGGCCGCCGCAATCGCCAACGCCCTGCTCAACAATGACATCCAGTTTAAGGTCTTAGTCTACTTCATTTTTGTAGTAAGAATGAGGAATATTTTTGATATGAGTGGCACTATGAAAAAGGAGCCGTGACGGCATGTCTTGCCGAAGAAGCTTCCAAGCTTCAAGCTTCTTCACAAGTTTTGGTAGATAGTTATCAGCCGACAGTCAATTCAGGTTTAAATGACTTGAAATTTGGGTAAAAGTCTTGATTAATGTACTGGACAACTTATTAACAATTTTACAAGTTATCGAGTATGTATCACTGAATAATTTTCCTTAGCCCCAGTTAGCAACATTACGATTTTAGTTGGTCGGTAAAATCGTAATGTCGTCGTTCGTTCGTCGTCGTGTCGTCGAACATTAACCATGCTTGTAAGTATATACACCTATTTCAGCACTAGACAGTCGTGTACCTACTCCAAACAGCGTCAGTGGCATCTCGGACGGACTTGACGGTAGGTAATCTACTTAATTATACTTAAAACATCCCAGACTACCCACATGAATAATACCCAGTTGCACTTAGCGTACAGCCTGAAAACATATCCAACCTATTTAAAATTCCAGCAGGCTGAAATGTGAACCGTAAATAACATACTTTAAATATTGCTTATGAATTCTACAGCATCTTGTTCGTTTTAACAAACTTACCGCAAAGTCCGTTTCTAAAATCTTTTTGAAATATTTATACCGGTACATTTTCACTTCCATCGTTAAATCTGAAATATAACTAAAAGATTATCGCCATTCGGCGCCAAAGACCCGGTGGCGTTATCACTCCATTCAGCGCTTCAAGGTTTTCTTTTAATATTCCTTGGCTAGTTTTATTCAGATTTGCTGGTAGCTTCTGCGATAAAAGGACAGATTTTTGGTGTACATACAACCTTGGAGGGCGGCAACTCAGCACAGTTTACTCCAGTGGTACTATTCTCTGTTCTAGTAGACACCACTTACTAACATCAATTACTTAAAACTTAGTAGTTTCTCTCTGTTTCGTCTGTGACAGAGACCCTGGTGAGCCTATTTATACCCTTATCAAGGAGTAGGTACGTACTTAACGTGACACAAGTCTCAAACCCGTTTACCACAGCAAAGCGTACCTATACGGATATCACTGGAATAGTGAGTGCAAATGAAATAATAAATAACGAGTAAAGAATTACAGTTACATTTAGAGTTCAAATGTAAATCTTTTAATATAACCCGTACCCTGTACATACCTAACCAAAATAGAAATGCATTGTAAATAATACAGTTTCAAATTAGTGGTGCATTAAGGTTTATTTTAATAACACTGGTTTAAATAGCTCACGTTGGTGGAAAATCTATTTTAATTAGGTACCGGCGAGTGAATATTAGAAGGGGCAGTGTTCAAGTTTAGAGTAGGCTTGCTATTTCAAGCTATTTAATTTTCAGTTGACTGAAAACTAACACCTAGGTACATAGTTAATGTTGTACTTAGCGGTCGTACGGGACGTAATCTAGCAGACTACATCTGAATGTAGCTGCTTTTTAGTTTAGCGAGGCAGGGTCAAAGCCCTCACTAAAATTTCCTACGAATTGACTACTAAATTGATTCCGTCACGTGAACGAAAGAATCCAACTTACTGTGCATTGTAGTACCCAAAATCGTTTCAGAATTGTCATTCATCAGTCAGTAATTAAGACACTAGACCGTTTCCATCTTTGATGTGTGAGGCTCAGATTAAAAGAATATTCAATTTATCTTTTAGTCTGAGGTGTGAGGAAGACAGTAAAAACGTAATAGTCTGATACCCGAAGTAAGACGAAGGTTGGTAGCATTGAAGCGGTAGGCTTCATGCGGTGCTTCGGTGCATGCTTTAGGACACAATATAAATAGGTCTTGCAGTTTCCTACTTCAAACAGTGGGCCGCCTTTGATTAGATCTAT
The DNA here is from genome assembly GCA_933228765.1 of Miltochrista miniata. Classification (NCBI taxonomy): domain Eukaryota; kingdom Metazoa; phylum Arthropoda; class Insecta; order Lepidoptera; family Erebidae; genus Miltochrista; species Miltochrista miniata. The sequence continues at coordinate 26,547,022 of OW121747.1, forward strand.
AGAGGACTAGGGACAGAAGCAGTACCATTGTACTCATCTTCTCTTTATTGCTGTAATTTCCTTATTTCATATTATTTGTGTGCATGAATATTAAATAAATAAATAAATAGATCATTAAGATTATTTTTGAAAAGCAATTAGTATGCTAACTGATCATAAATTTTAAATATGGAAAAAGAATTGGTTTCGAGCAGGATTCGAACCTGCGTCTTCGGCGATCCTGCTCGAAACCAATTCTTTTTCCATACTTAAAAAAAAAAAAAAATAGTTCATCTTCTCTTTATTGCTGTAATTTCCTTATATCATGTTATTTGTGTGCATAAATATTAAATAAATAAATAAATAGATCTGTCAGGCGAATCGTTACGACTAACAATTTTTATTAATCATAATATAACCGGAACACCGCTTTAAAACAAAAAATGCGTCAATAATTATTAGGAATCCTAATTATTACGAACACCTTGATTATATTTATTACAAACGCCAAAACTTTATTAAAATAAGTTTGTAAAGGCAAGTTCAAAGTTCACAAAATCATAGTTTCATCGACCATTTAAAACGTATTTAACATCTCTATAAAAAAAATCTTAGGAATTCAAATTATATCAGTAATATTCTTTAAAAAGATTAAGTTGTAATAATTAACGCAATGATTACGTGTTCAATTTCAGTTTCGGATGATACAGCGTGAATGTTATTTTTGTAAAAGAAGTGAATCGTGTCATGTTATTTATCAACATAAAAGCACAATACCTACACTTACATCGATACAGTCTAAACTTTGTTACGTCGAAGCTTTAATCGACACGTAAGCTCCCGTTTTTTTCCCCTATACAACATTAGGCTCTTCGGCTTCTACACAAGCGTTATCATTAATTAGGTTGAAAAAGTTGAGTGAAATCAACCTATAGGTTGACCAGGTCCAAGTACGTCTATCCGTACGCAGGCTACTTCTATAAAACGCCCATTTGCTATTGTCCATAGATACGGAAAAGGAGTCTCATAAATATCTCCATATTTAAATTCAAGAAGCCTAAAAAGAATAATATGTGAATAGTTCTTACTATTCTACACTTGTTACGACCCTCTGCTATTTCTCGACCATGCAATTTGAAAGCGTAGACGAAAACATACTTCATGAAATGGTACCTCGAAGCGGCAATATCGATAGCACGATATTCTTTAGAAGCCGAGCTCGAAAATTCGGTGATACTAATTCAGATTTCCGGTAAATATTTTCTCAAACGTTGGCATAACGATGAATCTTAATGAAGGATCGAGAATTTTCTTTGATTTTTTCTTGTAGAATGCCTCGTGAAGTAGGGTTGGTAAACAGTCGGTATTATCCACGTTATGGTACAGTCGATCAACGCGGGTTGCTTTGCAATTCTTTGTACTTTATTAAAATTCTGTTTAAGTCTTGTGTGTGTGCTAATAAATGTGATTTTCTTTATTTTTTCACTTTGCTGTAGAACACACAGTTTGACAAACACTATGTATATACACTTAGTCACGTCCTACCATGGAACAAAGAAAATGTGGAGTGAAAGAACTAATACTTAATTCAGAGATATTCAAATTATCTGACAGATTATGCATTGGTTTGTGCAATATAAGACACTACTATTAATCTCTCTATGAGAGAATCCCTCATAATGTGTGGAAGAACAGAGTGAAACCACAGATTAATAAATAGTTACTAGTGAAACATTTCCTTCCGTTCTTTTACAAATGACAAACTCACGAAGCAAGGTGATAACGCCTTGCGTGCCGTGTTCAACTATGTAAAACTGCCCAACATCAACAATTGGCTGACTGATAAACAGGATTTAGAGCATCTCTTCAGCGCAGGACTTTCTATTACTATTAAGCTGTGGCGCTGCGCTGGTCGCCACAAATAAAAAAGTGAACTGAACTGTGTTTAATGTTAATAGGGCGGTGGTTCTTTGGCGATCCCCGATCTGTTCAAAGTTTGTGAGCTTGCGGTGGCTGACATCCAATTTCCAACGTCGAAAGTCCAGCAAACAACATTACACTTAAGATTATTAATTTCGATGTTTCACAACAGGCCAGTGTTGGTTTAATTTTGTTAACAAAGAGCTCAAAAAGCTTATTCTGATAGTAGATATTCTTCAAAATTTAATAACTATTATTATAAAGTAGATTAAAATTGTAACTAAATGTTTTATTCTTCGGTGCTGTTAATTATGCTCAGAGAATTCCGAATGTTAGAAGTCTTTCAAAGAATTCAAGCGGATGTTCAAATTTTGCCGTGTTTTAATAATTCTTTATTGAATGGCGTAAAGAATTAAACTCTTCGCTTAAGTTACTTTTATTGACTTTCATTCAATTCCTATTTCAAGAGATGATTACCAACTTAATACATTTTAATAATTAAGTACCTATTTCTTGACTAACTTTAATTTAAACCTTCCGCAGCGCTATCTTGGGGCGCTTCTCTTTGTGCCATTTTCCTCTCACTTTGATCCTTTCAAGTTACAAACCGACCGCCAAGGAAATTCGTTTGAAGATGCCACTATATTTAAAGAGAGGTTTCGATTGTTTTTTGGTCAAACCGACAATTATTGTTCTTATTCTATTGGTTTGAACGCATGTTTCAAGGATGCCCTTCAAATTATTTTTTTTATCGCGATATATGGATAGCAATGATATCAAATTTTATGATTTTTGCCTCCACTTCGAGACCTTTATTCGGAATGACCTACTCTATCGCCTGCAAGACCTGGGTTCAAATTCGAGGTCGATATCAAAATTAGTATGACCTGCAATTGTTTCGATATTCTATGCATGTTTTTAAAATGTTATATTTAATAGCAAGCACGTTTATCAGTGTCTAGATCCTGTAGCACAAACTTATATTAGCTTCATTTAGCCTAGAAACCAACCAACTACCGATTTTAAATATTTTTAACGTGTCTTTGGTTTTTGACTTGAGAGATATGTACCGAATGTACAGAATTTTAGTACAGATAATTGAAAACCTAACCTAATTATATCAGCACAAACTGTTACAAACTGGACATATTTTTAGTCAATAGAAAAGAGAAAATGACATGGTACAGGCAACAATCAGTTGAAGCATCTGTCTGTTGCCTGATTTATCAATAATAATAATAATTTAACTAGCTACCCGCCACAGTATATCAACAATGCAAGTCTTAAAAATAAAATAATATGATTTAAACCAAACATACGGTTAAACTTGACAATCCAAGACTTAACGCTTCAAGAAACATCGGAAGTATGGAATAGTAATTTTATACTACGTACACGTGATTTGCTTACGAATAATTATTAATTTTATGTATACTAGCTACTATGCGAGTTTTATAGCATAGATTACCTTGTCAAGAATGACACGATCATCGTATTACTTCTTCCGCATATTAATTATATATATGAAATCATCATTCTCTACTACTCATAAGCTGCAATTTTATATAGATTTTGCAATTGAATCATTTCATGATTCATTCTTCATACCTAAGTGCCTTTCCATGTTCGTTCCATTGCTACACCCTTTTACAATGATTTGTCGGAAGCTTATGAACACCTGTTTCCATTGCCTTTATGCTATAACACAAAAGATATCGCCTTATTAGTAAGCAATAAATCTGTGCAGAACACCTGCAGAAATGGTCATGCAATTATACAACACACATATAGGTACCTAATCCTAGTCTTATGTGCGTTCCGTAGTAATATCCCCAGCCTTTCTGAATTTATCTAAGGAATGCTAGTAATACTTTAAGTACTTTTAAATCAGTGACATCAATGCGAAATATGAATCCATGTTTAAGTGTGGGTGGAAACGATTGAGAATATTGGCATGAAGTGAGTAAATGGCTCGCGTCCTTAACTCGATATCTCATTGCTTTGGCAGTTGATAGGAAGGACATTAGAATGCCTTGCGTACGATGTACTTGTATTTAAATGCCACGATGCTAGTCTTTACGTGCCACATCATACTCGTATCCATGGTACATCCAATACTTAGCTGTTTCCGATTATTATCTAGGTATATTTTCAAAGAAGCGCTCGTGGCCCCGCGGACTCAGTGTTCTGTAAACGATCACTGCAGTAAGCAACTTTCACTATGGCCGGTCCATGGATGGGTGACCATCCATGTGATCACTTTGTGACATTTATTTGAGCGTTTCCGTGCTTCGGAAGGCACGTTAAGCCGTTGGTCCCGGTTGCCAGTAAAATGGCAGTCGTTAAGCTAAGTTGAAGGCTTTATTTCAACAGCAGGCAGTCACAACCTGCGCCTGTCCATTTAAACACGCTAATACGGCTCACCACCTATTACGTGGGACAAATTATACAAAGGTGAAATGTGGGCATAAAATATGCCTCTGCCTACCCCTTCGGGGATAAAGGCGTGACCATATGTATGTATGTATGTATATTTTCAAAGCCCTTCTCTCAGAAAATGACGAAAGAGAGGTGCAGATGAAATCAATTTGTCGGCATAAGTAGACGAAAAATTAAAACAAAAAATTAAATATGTTTTTTTTTTATAAATTGTAAATTGATTCTACTTACATAATGCGTAAAAAGATCATTGAAACAACCCAACATTTTTAGATGAATGCATTTTATGAGTTCAATTTTTATCGAATGATAAGAAAATATAAGTAGGTACCTACCTAATAGCTGAAGAAAACATAAACCTATAATTTCGGTTTTCTTCGATTTTGAATAATTATGAGTTTTGACTTATGACAGCTAAAATAAACTGTATAATACTACATTTATCTGTTAAAAGGTCTTAATGTAGTTTTTTTTACATTAGCACGGTTACAGCTAGGTACCAGCTAATTTGAAATTCGAAACTGCGTCTTCTGGTTTTCCGGACCAGATGCCCTAACCGTTGGACCACCGAGACACTCTCGACCGTCAAGTTCTTTCACCACATTACGTCTTGGGGCGACGTAGGCACCATCTACCGGCAACTTAGTTAAGTTGCACGGCACGAATGTATAGAATTGCACCTATATAGTCATTCGATTTGCGATGATACCTGCCCAAACATTAGAGATAATTTTTGAAAAGCAATTAGTATGCTGACTCAATCACAAATTTAATGTGAAAAAAATTTTGGTCTCGAGCAGGACTCGATCCTGCGTCTTCTGGTTTGCCGGACCAGATGTTCTAACCGTTGGACCACAGTTGCACGGCACAAATATATAGAATTGCATCTTTTTCACATAAAATCTATGATTAAGTCAGCATACTAATTGCTTTTCAAAAATTATCACTAATTTGGAATTGTAAATGGTAAATGATTTTCGGTTGTATATGGATTTATTTAAACTAGCTTAAGTGGCTCTTCAAGGCGAGAGTTTTTAAAAATCCTGTCTCAGTGAATGCCTACGCAATAATTCCCTGTCGTCTTTATGCGAAATCATTTTGCCATTTGAGCAAAGTACTACAGTAGAGTGGACAACTCTGTTTATCAGTTCAGTTTCAGAGTGTAATTTTATGTCGCGCGATTTCGTAGTTTTATCAAAAAAGCCCATTTAATGTATCTAAGTATAATGTCCGCTCCCCATACTTTGGAACATTATAATAATAATCACTATACGCTGCTATGTAGGTATATAAGTAATGTTTGTCAACATTCTTTTGTATCGAAGTATACGAAACGTGATTTCCATCGAGGCTCTGGCATTAACTGGGTATATGGAGGTCGTAGCATGGAAACAATGAATTGGTCTAATAAATAAAAATAGAATTCAATAATGAAATGTCTTATTTTGTAGCTACGTTCTATGTATTATATTTGCGAGAGATGGAAAGTGTGACTATGATATTGAGAGAAGAGTTTTGGCAGGAAATCAAGTAAATGGGGCGATGTACACCTTCATGAACTGTCGAAACGTGTCTAAGAAGGCAAGGATGGCTGTGCATAGGGGTGTGCTTATCTCTACACTTATGTATGGTAGTGAAAGTTGGGTGTGGCAGAAGAAGCATGAAAATAAAATTAATGCAGTGCAAATGAGAAGTCTGCAAAGTATAGCTGGAGTGAAATTGATAGGCAAAGAAAAAAATAGCGTGATTGAAAACAATGTGGTTTAACTGAAGATGTAGTGACAAAGATTGAAAAAGGGATGCTTAGATGGTTCGGACATGTAGAGAAGATGGAAGAAAGTAGACTGACTAAACAGATTTATAAGGCGAGAATAAATGAGCAAATTGGTAGGGGTCGACCTCGGCGTACACATGACGATCAAATTAAAGATCTGTTAATAAAAGGCCAATTCAAGAGTACCCTTAACCGGCGAGAGTGTATGAAAGCACTTATGAAAGTAGAAGAAGCGGAAGTGGAAAGCCTTAGTCTCTGCATACCCCAATGGGAGACAGGCGTGATGATATGTATGTATGTTCTATCTATGCCGGTATTTAACAGCAGCAACAGCTCTTAAAGACCTAGAATTGACTTCGTTTATGATGGCATAATATTAAATATGTCAATGTTAGTTGGCACATCATGTCAAAAAGTCTGACAAATATTTTGTATTAACCGTTTTGGTACAAAATAAGCGTTCATGTATTTTTAGTGATCCACAAATTCAGCAAAACAGTCTAAAACACAACAGGTAATGCCACATAAACGTTGGAATAAAGACGTTATGTAGATTTCAACTGCGCAAACTTTAAGTGCTGCATATGGATTGACTAAGTTTGCGTTGGCTCTACGAGTATAGCAGCGTTGGAGCTTTTATTTGCAGAATAATACCACCTTTTTGCTGTTTAAGTGTTTGGTATGTTTATTAGAGCAGCACGTGTTTGGTATGTTTATTAGTGCAGCAATAATGAATGGGAAACTGAGCTGCTCAAGCTTACAAATTTTCTCAAGAATACGTTGCATAAATATTTTTAATACACGCTAAGGCTGTAAAACTAAAGACGTATCATATTTGGATTTAACATAACATTAGATCTTAGCAACAGATATAGTTAAGCACTCTGATGAACAGGATAACTTTAGAGTTGCTAGTGTAAAAGTAATATTAAATTTAGTAAAATATTAGCGACGTCAGCCCCCTCCCCTTATAAATTTCAACTAAAACCTCATAATGTTCATACCAAAATTTATTTGCGGGGACATTGCGGTCGTTTAAATTTTTGGGAGGTTTTACCCAAGATCTATTTGCTAACCAGTCACAATTTGCAAAGGTTTACATAAATTAATATATTATTATACGTGGGGTTAGATGGGCATTAAATGTTATTACTTCTTAATAGAAATTTATAACAACATAGCTAAAATCTTTTGGATTTGAAAATTATTTTTGTATACCTTTTTATAAGGTCACTTGACTATTTCTTAACCGACTTCAATACAGAGAATTCCCTAACGATATACAGCAGTTACCTTGTGTTTGGGCTTGATTAATTTGTACTGTCGAGAACTTTACACCTAGATACATAGATAGATTTTCAGTCTACACGTCACTAAATATGGTAAAAAAAAAAATTAACAAAAAAGAAACCGACTTCAAACAAAACTAAAAACTGAAAAATAAAATTTACTTAGCACAAAGTTAGTATATTCTGATTTATCAGATTTCATTAAATATAATACTGAAGTCGGTGCCAATATGACTATGAGAGAGATTAATAATGCCTACCTAAGCCTAGGTACATAGTTTTACTGGGCACCGATTTTTGTATTATATTTAACGATTTCTGATAAATCAGAATATACTAACTTTATGCTAAGTAAATTTTATTTTTCAGTTTTTAGTTTTGTTTGAAGTCGGTTTCTTTTTGTTAATTTTTTTTTACAAAATCCTATTTATAAAAGCCCTCGGTTTGGTTTCTATTCAATTATTCATTTGTCTAACGAAATGAAACTACTTACAGTACCTATTGCATAATTTCTGCAAAATTATCTCGACCATTCGCCTAAGATTAACAGGACAAAGAAAGGATTAACAATGCATTTCGAAATGTCCGCACAGTCATATCTCGTAACGGAGCAACTAGATACCATTTGTATAAAAGATTTGCTTTTTCATCTTATTAATGGATGGCAACCCTCTCTGGTCTCACCTTTTTTTGAATAATTTACTGTAGAAATTATATTAAGAACTAGCCGACGCCCGCAGCTCCGCGTCATGTTCCGCTTCCCGTGGGAACTTATTCCCGGGATAAAAAGTAGCCTATGTGTTATTTCAGACCTATATCTACCCCTGTAGTTGTACTGTACTGTAGGAACTGTAATTTCAGCCATATCCGTTCAGCCGTTCGAGCGTGAAAGAGTAACAAACATCCACACTCACAAACTTTCGCATTTATAATATTAGTTCTTTTTTTTAATGTATGGTATGCTATCCTGTCAAGTTAGTTTCAGTTTCACCTACTAATATCTAAAGCCGGTTGTAAGTTTTTCATGAAATTATTACAATTATCATTCATGTGTTGCTTATTATGTTTACTAATAATAAAAAGAGGATATATTTGATTGTTTGTTTGCATCGAATAGTCTCCAAAACTACTGAACCAATGTTTAAAATTATTTCACTGTACAAGCTACACTATCCCCGGTGAACATAGGGTATATTTTATTAACGTACGTCCACAGGAACGGGAACTTCGCGGGTTAAACCGCGGTGACGTCCACTAGTCTATAAGTTTTGTTTTTTTGTTTGTTTGTTTGTAACGAATAGACTCCGGAACTACTGGACCGATTTGAAAAATTCTTTCACTGTTGGGAAGCTACACTCTTTGCGGTAAACATAGGCTATATTTTATTCCCGTATCTACGCGGGTGAAACCGCGTGACGTCCACTAGTATTAAATATAAGCTCAAGTCCTATTTTTTGGCGGAATTATAGGTGGAATGCCTACCTTATATTCTGCTAAAGAGAAAGACTTTGACCGCTTCAAAATGAGACCCATGAATAGATACTCTGTATTCTGATTTGTATATTATTATCTTACTTCTTACTATCTTACTTCTTACTAATATTATAAATACGAAAGTTTGTGAGTGTGGATGTTTGTTACTCTTTCACGCTCAAACTGCTGAACGGATCGGGCTAAAATTTAGTACAGAGAGATACATTACAGTCTGGAATAACACATAGGCTACTTTTTATCCCGGGAATAAGTTCCCACGGGAACAAATTTTACACGGGCGAAGCTGCGGGCATCAGCTAGTAAGTTATATTTTTATGTGATTATGAATAATCTATGCATGTAGTGAAGTGAGATCGTATTGTATCACACAAGAGCTCCAGTTGCTTAAGTGTAAAGTGTACCTACATTTAATATGGTTTGAAACAGCTTTTATTAATGGATGGATGGAATGGATTTAATAATGAATTATTATTTTTGGACAAAATTGTTACCCAAAAATAATAATTCGGACAAAGTATCCGAATATTTTGTGTCCGAGTCGTCATTTAAAGAAAGAAAGAAAGAAAAGAAAGAAAAAATATTTATTGTGAACCACAACGCACATACATATTATGACATTATATATTATAGGTATAAAGTACATACTTAACATTAATAAATATTATCTGCCACGTAGTGTGATCTGCTCAGGCAGCGGTCAAAGTTTTTTCTAGGCGTTAAAGAAAAAAAAAAAGAAACAATGGAACGTGGAACATCTATGTCCGCCGTCCGAGCAGCATGACAGTCATGACAAGTGACAATTGCACGCGTCAACGTCATTATGACTACACAATGTTGGTTACGTGTCTTACTACTACGTGGCTACACGTGCTTTTTCATTTAGTGTACTTTTTACAACTTTTTTCTACTAACTTTATTATGTACGCTGTGCCCGCAATTAGGGATAGACACTCAGCATACACTGAGATGGGTATCAGCCATCCCAGTACTGATTTTCAGTGCCACCCTTTTATAGTGTCACCTGACGCCTTCCGGCAATATCGTTCCATTAATCAATACAGTGAAACATACCCACTCAATTATAAACTAGAAACTTATACCTAAAAGAGAAGGAGAATACTTCAAACGCCAAAAGGTAAGTAGAGAAAAAAAAAACCCGACAATGCACAATTCCATTAGGTATGCCATGGTTTTGACCTTATTACTACTTAGAACTTTGCTAACTCACTCCTCCCATCACAGGACCAACAAAGTGTAGCACCACCAGAAGACCAATATCACCTCTCTAATACCTACTGTTGACAATAAATAGCCATGAGGTGCCCAAACATCACAGAGAGGCGACTCCGAAATGATCCGGCTGTGGGGACAAACACCAAGGTACACCAATGATTTATACTACACATATAATAATAGCAACAATAGTATTTATAAACATACATACACAACCCATATGCCTCTTCTGACCGCCTCTTTGATCCCGAGATCAAACTGTGATCAAACCCATAAGGTTGTGAGTTAAAAAAAAAATTGTGAAATTCCGGAATGCCCGACCCCAGAGACTAGGCGCTTCCATGCATTTCAAGTGCCCACAGCACAAGCAGGCCATTCCCCGCTAACCCAGGATCAGACAGCCCCGTGAGAACATGCTCTCTCTTTATTAATAAATCCGGTAAGTAACAGAACGACATGCTCCCCCAACCATGCCAATACAAGCCTGGTCATGATATCCAAACAACCCATGGTCATATAGAAAACTCCCAAACCCAAACACTCACATCTGGGAATCACACACATGAACTCTTTTGGTATAATAGTAGAAATCCTTTGTACTTGACTTTAAATGTGTATCTGGATTTCAGGTCCCTAATAGGTGGAGGCAGATCATTCCAGATTCGCATCGCTGCGTACTTCAGAGACCCTCGGAAAGCTGTAGTCCTATGCCTGGGCACTGATATAGTACAAGTTGTAGACCTAATAGAGTAAGGATAGTAACTTTTCCCAAAACAATTTTTTTTATATACACTCGAGAGCAATGAATCCGGGTCACTTAAAGAATGTTAAAAATCTCGGAAACTAAAAATGATAGGTTAATGCAATAAATTGTATTTAATAGACAATGTAATACTCCTTAAATGAAAGTAAAAAAAATATGAGTCACCATACATTTTATTTACACAAAATTACATAAAGAAAAAACTGCTGATCTCTCCTTAAAACAAAAATAGGAAACATGAAATTTTTGAACTTTATTACGATTTTCTTGAATTTTAATACTTCGTATTGCCTCCTCGTGCTTCCATTACTGCGTTTACGCGGTTTGGCATGCTGTACACCAAGTTCCTTATACGATTTTGGGGAATATTCTCCCATTCCTCTGTGAGAGCAATTTTGAGCTCACGAAGCGTGATTGGGGGAGGGTTTCGTTGTTTTACGCATCTGCCTAGCTCGTCCCAAGCATGCTCGATCGGGTTGATATCCGGGCTGCGCGCTGGCCACTCCATACGAGTAATGTTCATCTCTTGAAGGTAGTCATTCACAATCCTACCTGTATGAGGTCGGGCATTGTCATGCATAAATATAGCATCCTCACCTAAATTGACCATAAATGGACCAACGTGATCATTGAGGATTTCTTCCACATATCTTACGCTAGTTAAAGAGCCGTTTTCTATGATCACCAGCTCTGTGCGACTTTCAGAAGAAATTCCGGCCCACACAAGTACAGACCCACCACCGTAGGCTACTTTTTCTTCGATGCATGCTTGCTTGAATCTTTCCCCTGGTCTTCGATACACTCTGTGTCTTCCATCGTGCTTGTAGAGCATAAATTTTGATTCGTCGGAGAACATAACTTTTGACCAATCTTCAATACTCCAATTTACGTGGCTCTGGGCATACCTTAGTCTCGAAATACGATGCCCACGCTCCAGTTTAGGGCCGTTTGCAGGTCTAAGGGGTTTTAAGTTAGATTCAGCAAGCCGACGTCTTACTGTCCATGCACTTGGGTTACTTCCTCCGAGGCGTCAAAACTGATTGGTGAGTTCAGTTCCTGTGAGAAAGCGATTTCGAAGCATGGTGTTCACCAAGTATCGGTCTTCTCGTGCTGTGGTACACCTGGTTCTGCCCGTTCCTGGTCTGCGTAGGTTAGAACCAGTTTCTTCGTAACGTCGGAGAACTCTTTGTACTGTTGACAGCGACACACCGACAGTCCTGGCTGTATCGCGCTGACTCCGGCCGGTTTCCAGCATTGTAAGTATTCTGGTGCATTCTTCAGGCGTAAGCGACATAATTTCAGCTTGATTAATGAATATAGAGCACTATCAACATGGTTTATGTACCCACATAAATGACAGATTACAAACAAAAGCAACACCAAATGCTGTAATTTCGTAGTTCCATCTTCGAAAGTGGCCCTTTTTCAAATTTGATTTTTTTATGATATAACTTTACAATAACTAAGAAGTTTTAATACCTTCATTTAAGGAGTATTACATTGTCTATTAAATACAATTTATTGCATTAACCTAGCATTTTTAGTTTCCGAGATTTTTAGGATTCTTTAAGTGACCCGGATTCATTGCTCTCGAGTGTAGATAGTCAGGCTTTTTAAATTTTAATAAGTCAAAGAGCATAGTGGCTAAATGTAATTTTCTTCTGGCCTCCATTTTCAATACATTATTGGCATTAATATAAGGTGTTACATGTTGCCGTCTTGGTATCGGGAAACAGTACCGAGCACAAGCATTTTGTATGCGCTGTACAAGATTCTTAGTCTTGGCCAGCAAGCACGGACCATACACTATATCACAATAATTAAATCTAGATAGAATGAGACTGTCCACCAGTTGCTTTCTTAGTGCTGTCCCCAAATAGTCCCGAATGTTGTAGAGAAGTTTTAATCTATAAAAACAATTTTTTACAATTTTATTCACATGTCCTTCAAATTGGAGCTGAGGGTCCATCACGAGACCTAGGTTGGTGGTCTCTTCAACTCTTGCCACTCTTTGAGCATTTATAACTATTGCTGGGTCGTATTGCAAGATATTTTGAATTTGTTTCTTACTGCCTAGTATCATAAATTTAGATTTTAGAGGGTTAAGGATAAGTGAGTGCTCCCTTGACCATTGGACTACCCTTTCCAGGTCCTCATTTAATTTGGACACAGCTGTAAGTATTTACTCTCGCAGTATCAGCTATCTCGATGTATATCGATATATTATATCAAAAGAATCCGGAGAGAAGTAGTAAAATGTTCTTTGAAACTAAACTTAGTACTCAGGTACATCACCCTTGTACATGCTTTAAATGCAAAGGACTTTTGTAGGAACAATAAACTTTGAGAAGGAAATGCGGACTCCGCACCTAACGTAAATGAAAATTTCCGCTGCGTACATCAAATAACAAATTTAACTATAGCAATGGATGAGAAATCGTTTTCCGATAATGTTTTATATTTACGTAGTCCTAACAACACATCCCCATGATCGAACCTGTCAATCACAATGAACGAATTACCCAATCTGTCACTACAACCTCGAAGTCGTGAGTTACGTAAACCGATCAATCTTTGAGAAATATTCACCTTAAGTATAAGGTCTAAATTACATGACTTAATCATAAAATATGGCAGATCTTTTTCCTTCTCGAAAAGGATTTGTCTTATGATCTGTATGGCTAAAGCCACGCTACAGGAACCTCGCTTAGAGCTAAAAGCCAAGTGCACGCTTAGTGATTTGATTGTAGCGAACAGACGTATTTCATTGCGACTCCTTTAGCGACTATCCAGGCACCATGCTCGCGTCACCTCGGCGCGTCGCACGCCGTGTGGCTGCTTTGATAGTACGTAATGCGTTAGTAGTAGCGATAGTACGTAATAAGTTACTAAGCAAGTCACTAGGCTCGTAGCACAAAGCAAAGCTCCTGTAGAGCCTTAGCCTAAGGGCTTAAAATGTTCTGGAAAATGAATATAAAAAGGTGGGTAAGTAATTGTTTCAAAATAATTACAACAAGACCTTTCAAATCATCAAACTGAATAATTAAGAGCGTCCTGGAACATCCTTCCGCCTGTAATATCCAACCGAAGAATAACCCGAGGCAACGGTTGCTATGCGGAGAGCTGAGAGGTATGGTTCCAATTAGTTCAAGTCTAGCACGGCATCCATGAAAAAATATTTAGAGCGATGTGTCGTGCGCGTTCAAATGCGCGAATAGTTACAACAAGCAGTAGTAGGCCATCGTGACAGTCAGGACGACCAGCAGCATGACCGTAATAGTCAAGCGCTATTATTAGATAGTTGCTAAGAAGTGAAGCTTCGATAAGATCTTATAATTATATTAAGGCGAGAATAGTTAAAATTGAAATGAATGAAAGGCCGGTATTGAGTTATTAAGAATTATTAGGTACCTACTCTCTTCATTGGGGGAGACAGGTTGCAAGTGAAGATCACGTCACACAATTGGTTTATTTTATTTTTACAATTCTTCCCACAAATTCTAGAGGGTAAAACCCTTTTTACTTAAGTATGTACTGGATTCCTGACGCTCTGTATTCATAAACCCTTGTCATATCGAATGACCGTAAGGCAGGAACAACGTGTGCTAGCAGCAGAATTTCGTACCGCCCGGCCCGCGCGCCTCTTCCAACTTGAATGGGTGACAATTGAATATTTCTAGGCGAATTCTGTACTTCAATAGCCTTAAAATGGCGTACTTTATTGTGAGACTGAATATTTTTTTACGTCGAATAAGCACGTTCGAGCGACTACCTATAAATATTTTATTTAACAAAAGATTTCCATTGAAACCCGAAATCCATGTGATTCTGGGATTTGTAACGTAAATATTTATATTGTATCGATCATTTTTCAGGTGGAAATACCTTAACAAACGAGAAGCAGTTCTATTACATTATCTTTGCTCGTAGGTAAGTGAGTTACAGAATAAAAGAACTATAATATTGTCATTTTTCTAAAAATAAATGTAAGCGAGTGTTATTGTTATATAGAAGAAATAAAGGACAATTTTAAAGAAACGTATTGTTGTATTGTGCAAAGAAAACATAAAGGCAAGGGAACAACTCTTACAAAGTCAGGGTAATCCTGGCTTAGGAAGCCACTGTGGCGAGTGGCGAGGGACCGGCTGCCTACTTATTTCTACTTACTTGGTGTAGCCACCTAAACAACATCAATCATGAATTTTCTCTTCACAACCAATGATATAAAAACTATAGATACGTTATAGACACTTGAAAATGGCAACACGTAAAGTAGGTAATTACCTGAAAATCTGTGACGCGGCTGTAGGGTTAGCGAAAGTTCTATTAAGCACTGTTTTAAATTCTGTTAGTAAAGAAAACTTGAAAAAAACATGCCTTCATGTATCTTCAGATGATGCACAAGCTACACAGCAACTGTTCAATATAAAAACGTGTCATTTCATGCGTAAGTACAATAGAAATAATAATATTTTTTCATTTTCACGGATCGATAAAATGGCGGCAAGCTTATTTAATGCACAAAGAAAATGTACTCTATAGTCTGTGGTTTGGCGCCCGCGACCCGTAAGGGGATGTCGGGGAGATTTTGTACTAATGTTTTATTTTGGTATTTGAATATTTTTTTTATTTAGGTAAATATATTTCTTTAAAAAAATAATGAAACATAATAATAATATGTTAAGATTATTAAAATGATTTAAATTACAAATGTTTGGATTACTTACTAGGTACTAAATTATTACTTATTAAATAAATTTTTCTGTATGATATTGTTATTTTATGACTTAAATTACGTTAATAATTACTAATCCAATAGACTACATTAACATTTTATAAATTTAAATATTACGTACTTTACCCGTAAATACATTAACCATATTATGTCTCAGTAAGTGAAATTCAAGTTTCCCTTTTACCCCACATTCCTCTGATATTGACTTCATGCATGCTACCACAGATAATTTATAGAATTCTTTTTTATTAATTTATAAAAGTTTAGCTGTTTTTGAAAGCCGCAATGTTCGTGTATATCGTGTCTATATATGATACGTCTTTGTTCACAACCCGTTACTTTCGTTCTGAAACCTTTGATACCAGAAATGTTTTAACGTGAAACAAAATAAAAATCTCTTTTACATAATCCTGATGTTATTTTTATGTAAATTTCTTTCGCACATGAGAGAAATTTGATTACCAGATATCTGTGAGCCAGGAAGCCGCTTTTTATTCATATCAATATATCATTTAGGCTCTTCTGCTAACTTTTAGATATTTTATCGGAAAATGTCCCAATATACAGTATATTGTTACCAAATTAGCATCTTTATATTTAGTAGGTACGCCGTACGGCATATTCGTTACTAGCGAAAAACCGTACGGCATATTCGTAACTAGCGAAAAATTCTAAATCTATGTTAGTAGCAGTTTTACTATTAATCTAACATAAGCAGGTTACTCCTAGCTTATTTTGGGATCAGATGACTTTAGGTAAAAACTCCATAAATATTCATTTATTAATTTAGTCATGTCAACCACCACATAATGAGGACCACTTTCTCAGGTGCCATAGGCGTCTTAAACTGGAGCGAAATAACTCTACTTGTCTGCGAGTTCCTGCCTTACTTCTGTGATTTCCTCCTAGAGGCGTTACCACACCATCTTGAGCAATAAACTTTGGGGAGGATGTAGTGTGCCTTCACGAAGAGCGTTACCTGTGCTCGGGCCCTCCCCGTAAGTAGCGGCGAAAGCGGAAACGCGAAACCAATCACTACCGAGAAATGAGTCCCGACAGGGCTAGGGCGTCCCCCCGAGGCGACGCGTACCGGTGTGCCCCCGTCGGTATGACTGCATGCGCACGCGGCGAAGGGGGCCGCCACCCTTCACGCAGCGCCAACTCTGGCGGGATGCGAGGAGCCGAGTGCCGGATAGGCACGTGGAATGTGCGTGGTGGTATGGAAGGTAAGATGAATGAATTGATAGATGTAATGAAAGAGCGATGCCTGGATGTATTGTGTGTCACAGAGACTAAGCGGAAGGGGAGCGGCATCGACGATCTTCCTGGCGGAATCATTGCTTTGTGGTCCGGAGTGGACCAAGAGGATCATGCCAGTAAGGGAGTGGGTGTCTTGCTCTCCTCCCGTTTGGCTTCTGGAGTGAAAGATTATGGATTGGCAGGCCCAAGACTCCTGTGGGTACGTATAAAACTGGGGATCACGCGAGTTTTTTTGGTCGCAGCCTATGCTCCCGTCAGCTCGGCTAATCCCCAAGTGCTCGCGGAGTTCTGGGATTCCGTTAGAGACGTCCTCGATTTGGCTGACGGGAATGAAAAGTTGATCATGTGTGGTGATTTGAATGGATGGGTGGGGACCAAGCGAGATGGCTTCGATGCTGTCCTTGGTCCGTATGGAGATAAGAGAGCGAATGATACTGGTAAGTCAATCTTAGACGTATGCTTGAAACGAGACCTCCTTGTGGCGAACAGTTTATTCCGTCACAAAGATATCCACACGTATACTTGGAGACGGAAGGAAGAAAAAAGTGTAATTGATTTGATTTTGATAGACAGTCGTCTCCGAGAGGCTATAAGGGATACAAGAGCCTATAGAGGCCCCACTCTTGAAACTGACCACTACCTGGTGGTAAGCCGGTTTGTTGGTCTTTTCAAGAAGTGGAGGCACTGGCGAGTGCGTGTCCCTTTCGGAGACTATGGAAGGATAAAGAGTGAAAAACTGGAAGATAAAAGCGTAAGGAGTATGTATGTAGGCTTAGTCAGTGAAAGGCTTGCAAACGCGAGCCTTTCCGACTTAGATGTGGATGAATGCTGGAATATTATGAAAGAAAGTATAGTGGATAGTGCAAAAGAAGCATGTGGGAGTGCAAAGAGACATGAACATTCGAAAGGTGATGCCTGGTGGGATGCAGAAGTTCAATCCTGCGTAGCAAGAAAGAAGAAAGCGTGGTTGGATTATGTCTCATCGTTGCAACTGAATGACAGTATGAAAGACACGAAGAAAGAAATTTACCGCCTCTGCAAGAATGAAGCCGAAGCTTTAGTGAAAGAGAAGCGTGAAAGAATAAATATGATTGCAGAAGAGAAGCTGACGAGGAGCTTCGGGACGAATACCAAACTCTTTTGGAGGGAGGTCAAGAATTCTCGGAGCTGTTCGTCAGTTTCCAGAATGGATAAGATAAAGAGTAAAGCTGGGGACATTCTTGCGGACCCATTAGAGGTGTTAGAGCGGTGGAATGAGTACTTTGGAGAAATGTATGAATATCTCCCGGATGCGGGCACTGCGAGGGAGTCGATGACTGATCTTGCGGTGCAAGCATCAAGCGGAGATATTACTTTGGAAGAGATTGAATGGTCGATACGAAGCTTGAAAAATGGAAAGTCTGCGGGAATCGATAGGATATCTGCTGAAATGATCAAATGAGGTGGTCCTTGCGTCCGGGACGCCTTCTGGTCATTGAGCAATCTATGCTGGAAGACTGGAAGGGTCCCAATGGACTGGAGGCGTGCTATCATCGTGCCCTTGTATAAAGGCAAGGGCTCACGTATGGAGTGCGCCAACTATAGGGCCATCAGTTTGATCAGTATAGCAGCTAAAGTGTATGGCAAAATTATTGAAAGGAGAATGAGGGTGGAATCTGACGGATTACTGTGGGAGGCGCAGGGTGGTTTCCGAAATGGAAGGGGATGTATGGACCAAGTTTTCTCGCTCCGCAACATTGTGGAGAAGCAGCTGGCTGTAGGCCGGAAGGTTTTCTGCGGTTTTGTGGACATGGAGAAAGCATTTGACAGAGTTGTACGGAAGGATCTCTGGGATATATTGCCAGGATACGGGATTGATGGTGCGCTGCTTCGTGCTGTGCAGTCTACATATGTGGGATGTACGGCATGTGTGCGGGTGGGCGGCAGCATGTCTCCCTGGTTTGAAGTCAACATTGGCGTCAGACAGGGCTGCGTGCTGTCGGCTCTGCTGTTTGTCCTGTACCTGGACGATTGTCTTAAGAGAGTAAGATCGATGAATGTTGGATTGCGAATGGGTGACTTACTTGTGAACTGTTTGCTGTATGCAGATGATGCCGTGCTCATAGCCGAATCGCCATCAGAACTACAGTCACTAGTAACAACGATGAAAGATGATTGTCTAATGAGAGGCTTACATTTGAACGCGACTAAAACGAAAGTGATGGTATTCGAAAGAGAAGAGGACAGAACGAATGCCAGGATAACTGTAAATGATGTAGTGCTGGAACAGGTGGATGAGTTTGTATATCTTGGATGTGCATTTAGCAGGGATGGACGGTACACCGCTGATGTAGAAAAGAGGGTAACTGCAGGCAATAGTGTGAATGGAGCGTTAGGCAAACTTTTAGGTACCAAGGGCTTAAGTCAAAAGGCCCAGCTCGCAGTACACAATGCGGTGCTGATACCTACGCTAACGTATGGAAGCGAGAGTTGGGTATGGCAGGAAACGCATGAAAGTAGAATAAACGCGGTCGAGATGCGCGCGCTACGCAAAATCTGCGGAGTAACGCTCGCAGATCGCGTTCGGAATGAAGATGTAAGAAAGAGAGTTGGTCTGAAAGAGAGTGTCGGTGTTAAAGTAAGGAAGGGCATGCTACGATGGTTCGGGCATGTGGAACGAATGGGAGATGAAAGAATGACAAAACAGATATACAACGCGAAAGTGGATGGACGTAGGAGTCGGGGAAGGCCACGACACACCTACCACGACCAAATTAATCGTGTGTTAGTTGAAGGTGGTGTCAAGAGCCGTAGGAACCGACGTGCATGCATGAAAAGAAAAATGAAAGTTGAAGAAGCAAGTGAGGTGTGTATGGACCGTGCCGTGTGGCGCTCGGTTCTTTCTGCCTACCCCGCAAGGGATTTGGCGTGAAGATAGATAGATAGATAGAAACTTGCCCACTACCGACCTCTATGGCTCTACCTCTCACATTAAGTTTCTCAAACAGTCATCAAGCATCAACACAGCGTGCCGCTAGTCAGGTGAACAAAAAAAATCGGTTGTCTGTAAAGTCGGTTTACTGACGATAGTTGAACGTGACAACTCAGCCTTAAATGGAACGCCTCAGAGCGAGGTAACGCCGCATACGTCATGTTTTTTCGTGTGTACAGTCGGCTCCATCGAATTATAAGACGTTGTCATTGTCACGTCAATAAATTGATTGCTGCCTTACAGCATAAAAGGTTAAAGGCACAAATACCTTTTTCTTGATTAAAGCATCGGATTAAACGTGTTTTATTGTAGTGGGTATAAACTATTTTAACAAGAGACAAAAAAATATTTAGAAGAAGGATAAACAATCAAACCAAAAAATGCTTAGACTTTTTTTTTATTATGAGTAGCATAAATATAGATTAGACATACCCGTTCAAATACGGGTGGGGGCAGGGGATAATTTTAGTGACCTATTATTACTAAGAAATGTTCTAATCTACCCACTGTAATGGTATCAATGATAGGACACGCTCTAGCATTCCACCGTCAATGGCGATGGCTAGACTAAGTTCCGTTAAAAAAATGTAATATATTAGCAAACTTTTCATTCTTATTTGAACGAAACTTGGTCGGCGGATACATTGCAAAATATGTGGAGCTCAAAAAGTTACTCGCTTACTGAAAACAGTACGGGACGCAAGTTACAATAATAAACGTAATTATAGCCTGCATTCCCTGTGACACCAGTTTAATCATAATTATTACTTTATCGTACCAAATTCATAAATTACAATTACGCAGTCTAGTCAGTAATTGTACTCGAAAGCTCGCGGTATCGCTTGTGTGTAATTCTGTTCCGTTCCGGAATCCCATAGGAACGTATACCAGGGATAAAAAATTGCCTATGTGTTATTCTATTATATAAAAATAAGTCGGGTTTTCCTTCCTGACGCTATAACTCCAGAACGCACGAACCGATTTCCACGGTTTTGCATTCGTTGAAAAGGTCTCGGGCTCCTTGAGGTTTATAGCAAAGAAAGTTCAGCAAAATTTCACATACAGCGCCATCGCGGGCGAAGCTGCGGGCATCAACTAGTTCAGTATATAATCTATTCTATCCCTGCAAAATTTCTGCAAGTTCCTTTCATCCGTTAGAGAGTGATTGAGTAACAAAATACGAACATCTTCATAAACTTTCACATTTATAATATTAGTGGGGTTAGTAGGAAAACAACAGAAAGTGATACAACGATTGGGGCGGCTACCATGAAACGCTGAAATAATAAATTCTTCCCATAATTCAATGTTTCTAAACTATAATTGAGATCTTGTCAATTATAACTTTTACAGAGTACTGCTACTGTGCTTTATTGTCAATTTATAGTACGACATTTATAGACTATTGCGTCGGAAAAGTAGTGCAATAAAATCAGAAACCTTTAATACGGAAAATTATTTACAGTCCAATCATGTCGAGAGTTCTTGGAAAGGTTTTGGAAAACTCAGGGGATGTAAAAGTAAACATAATTTTCTCGATTTGAGAGCTTTCGCCCACGTCTAAGAACGCGTCAACCGGCACCATATTTTATTTACCTACCTACCGTTCGTTCGTACAAGCCTCTGCTAGAGCCTTTAAATAACAATAAAAACCGGTTGTCGCACTTCATTATTTAGTCTGCAACAATTTAGTTCCCTATGTCTGGAATTTTAGTTGTAAACTAATAACATTCCGTTGGCTTTTCACCGCCCTTCGACACCCGTGACCGCAAACCAATTTGTACGCCAGCGTCAATCTTAGGTTCCATTAAGATCACACCGTTTCGCTCTAAATTGCTACGAATTCAAAATCATTTGTCTTACCTTGGCCTGAAAGGTGATGCCATATTCGAAAGCCACGTCCGGATGCAAAGGGATGCGAGTGTCGTACTCGTCATTTGGCACCAAATTATACTGCTTGGTTGATGGCATTTTCCTTCCCCACTTTAGTAACTTCATTGGAACCCGTTTCCAGGACCTCGCCTTTAGCACCACGCGGAAGTAGCGAGTCTTGTACCCCTTTTTGAACATCTAGGTGTTTTAATGAACCGCCATTGCTCTCTATAACCAGACTTGATTTTGAATTACTGTAGCTTTGGCACCTGGAACAAATGAAATATAATTTAATTTAAAAACATACATTTAAAAGAAAATGATTGTGCATAACCATAATCGGACTGTATAGTTAAAAACACGTTAAATTAGATCAGATTTTGTTCTCTGTTATAAAAATAAATGGCGTATGCGCCATGATTGGAATTATTAAAAAATTTGCCCGCATACATGTTGACAAACAATCTATTCCCTTCGTATTCATTGGGTTAGGTTCTATTAGGGTCAACGATGTGGACGAGGCTGTAGCATGCCAATCAATATTAACAGAGGCCACTCGTGTCGCCGGCAACCGGACACTTCACTGATTCCCGCTCTCAATAGGCCACGTCATAATGCCGAAAATAAAATGATAGGTCATAGCTATTTCGAGCAATCAATAAGAGATTCACCAAATTAAAAAACCGGAGAAGAGCGAGTCGGATTCGTGCACAGAGGGTTCCATACCAGAAAACGGCAAAAAATACGTTTGTTGTATGGGAGCGCCCTTTATAATAATAATATTATTATTTTTCTGATTTTAGTATTTGTTATTATAGCGGCAGCAGAAATACATCATCTATGAAATATCCTCGATTTCTGAGATACAGCCTCGATACAGACAGACGGACAGCGAAGTCTCAGTAATAGAGTCCTGATTTTACCCTTTGGGTATGGAACTCTAAAAAGATGACGACGAGAAGAATGTAAAGAATAGTTATCTACTCAATTGTGTACATATTACCAGTGTTTGTCTTTAACTAGGAAATAATGTGATCGTACTACAATCCAAGTAAAGGTATGATTCCGAACTCGGTAGCAAGCAGTAATGCTGCCGCTGCAGTGTTGCGATAGAACCACTGGTCCATATGCATTCTCTATAGCTTTATATCGAAATACATTCCAAACTCGGCTGACTTAATTAAATATAGCAATATGGAAGGATAGCACCACGTGGCGCGCAGCACTGCAGCGGCAGCAGTGCTGCTTGCTGCCGACTCTGCGGAGTTCGGAATCATACCTTTACTTTACCTATATCAATTATGAAATAATTAATTGGTTGAATGTTACCTAATCGAGTAACAACTGGTAGACCAATAATATGTTGGTTAAGATTTGATTTACACACAAATCTTCACCTGCCTGTATACGCATTATATTCCGATTATGATAGGGTTATTGATGCTTGAAAGCTGACTTGAGAAAGATTACCTTTAATTCCATTTGTGCTTAGTTACTGTTAATGAAATTATCCTCTAACTTCTACGCAGACGAATCCTCGGTAATGAGCTTGTAACATTTCTGTAGATACCTTTTGTGAACAGTGCAAAAAGGTGGCGAAACAGTTAAGGAATTGGACTAGGACTCTCTCATCCCACCGCATCTCAGACTATTCAATTTCTATAGCCAGCCCTAAACAAGGCCAATCTTAAAATGGAAGCAGGCCTTGTATTTCAAAGTGACATACCTATTACTTTAAAAAGGAAAACTTTTTATAAAATGATTTCAAGTTTTTTCTACGAATTTCACTTACATTAGTCTTTAATGAGACATTTTCATTTGCGGAATGGAATAGCAAACTCAGAAAGTTGACATCCACTGAGGCTTGATAAATCCTCAAAAAATACATTTTCCCGGTTGTTTAGCTGTTCCTCGCACTCGCACTTGATGCACCTGTTTAGTTTATTTAAATATAGTAGTTTACCTTTAAATCTTGTTATGTACTACTACCGGGTTTTCACCCACATGCCCAGCAACAGCCGATTAACCGGTAGGGGTGGGAAAATACGACAACGTTGAAAATTAGCACTTTCATGCTTTCAATATGTATCTCAAACAGTCTTACCAAATTAACAATACTTTCGAAAAACACCACACGGTGGGGTAGCTGAGAAATAGATACCCATTTTACGTGTAGGGTCTGTGCTGCATTAATTTTTTTTTTTCAATAGTTTAGACTTTGCTGCGTTGTAGGCGTTACTAATATGTATAATTATATTCATGCCAAGCTAATAAGCTAAACAGTAGACAACGAGATGAACGGACGGTTAGACAAATATAATTTTTAAGGGTTTGTTCACCAGAATCCTTAAAACAACGATATTTCCTTAAGGCTCCACCCCTTAGGTTTAATGAGCTAATGACTGGTTAAGTTCCTATAGTACTGTTTGTAAAGGGGGCGACATTTCCTGAAGCGAAGCTGAGTTCGCGACTGACCGAGTAGCTATCGAACATTTAGCTAACTAGAGCAATTGAGAAGTTACTGCTAGCTTCTTAATTGTGGGCGGGGGAATTAATTAGTTTTGTTTCGGTTAGTAACTTACAAAATGAAGTAGGCAGAGGCACTCTGTTAATTGTTGGCCCTTACTGTTCTATTTTGTCAATGGAATTATTGTGGTGTGTGTGTGTGTGTGTGTGTATGGTATGGTTATAAATGTAGTAGGTATATCATTGTGTAATACGTGAGTTTATATGAATTTTGTATAATGTACATCATTTCAGCATAAACTTAGAAATATAAGTATACAGATAATAACCGAGGCTAATCGCAGAATTTATACAATTTTTACAGAATTTATACGACACTGTAATAACATTGTGTTCTGGGACATCCTTCCGAGGACTTACCCGGGGCTTCCAACCATAGACTGTTCGGCGTAACGTGAGATTTTTTTAGTCATGTTAAAAAAATGTAATAGCATTTTGGAGCTACTATTTTCAATGTATCATAATCATTTAACTTTCTATCCCAGGTACTATGAAATGACAGTAATAAATGAAAGATTGAATACCGACTACCCTCATCAAGTCATCACTCATCCATATATATAGTGCGAACTGTCAAAACTTTCGTCCTATAATAAATAGAGTACATAATCCTTCACTATCATTCATAAAATCCCTGAAATCGTTCCCATGGGAGTCTAACAGTCTATAAAGGTACTTACATTATGGTCACGCCTTTATTCCCGAAGGGGTAGACAGAGACTATATACACCCACATTTTATCGGCTTGGATTTCATTTCAAATCAATTAGGTAGATGGATGAAAATTTGTGAGATCCGTTTATCAACTATGAAAATGATCTGACGGTATCCAATGTCAGATACTCGTAGTCATTCAATAATGCTATTAATCTAGCTGACTTTCCGCTTCGTCAGTACAAAATTTAGTTATCCCACAGATACCTTGTAAATGAAAACCGACCACTTTACTTTGGCCTTTTCAACGTACAGTGCATCTGGTAAATCGGAGTTCAACGTACGTCTCTTCTCAACCGATTTTCACCAAACGTGCAGCAGCAGTATTTAAGGAGAGTGTACCAATATGAAAATAAGGTACAGAAGGGGTAGGTAGAGATAGTTATATTATGCGTTAAGGGATGGCTGTTTTTATTTTCTAACTATAATCGTAGTCCCAATTTATCAAAGTAGAACTCCATTATGTAATACTATGACTTTTTAAATAAGAGGACGTAGTCGACAAAACTAATCAAAATCGAGAAGCAAAAAGCAAATCGCAAAAACTTTTCAGTCATGTACTTACCGTACATGAGTGAAAAGCTTTTCGCTCGGTGCTTTTTTTTTCGAAAAGTAGGTATATCCCGTGTAAAACATGTACTATTTGGCCTCACACAAACTAAAATAAATACTAGCTATAAGATATTGTTATGTACAGTTCATACAAGATAGTGTGTCTGTGTGTGTGTGTAATATGCAGTTAACTAGTGAGAAATATTCTGTGTAGGTCAATAATTGAATATTTGTGGACATTCACACACAACATCATCTAGCCCAAAGTAAGCTAATATAAGCTTGTGCTATGGGATCTAGACGACTGATAGACATACTTATATATTTCTAAATACATACATATTATTATACATAGAAAGCACCCAAACTCCGAAACAAACATTTTTGAATCACACAAATATTTGGACCGACCCAGAAATCGAACACAGGACCTCCAGCGCCGCAGGCGGTATCACTGCCGACTAAGCCACAGAGGCACAGAATGATTGATTGTTGTTTTATTGTAGGTATACCAAAAAAATACGAAGGACTGCCTTACATTAATTGACAAAATTGCTCTATTTATTGATGTAATAATGTGTAGCGAGCCGCATAATAGTCAAAGAGTGCACACAATTTTCAACTTTCGGTATTGTAGGTACGTGTTAAATGACCAGTACATGAATTGTCAGCGAATATTTTGAACTGCCTGCTCTTCATCTAAATGAAGTGTCTACTGATTCGCAAAGTGTCCCATGCCATGCATAGGTACTAGCTGGTGGAATGAAAAAAAAACCAATTATTTTTGATCATTTAGTATTAGAGTGCGTCTAAATATAGAGCGATGGAGAGCCTCAATCACTTGTAACCGTAACACTGCTTCCACCGATTCTACTGCTTAAACTATAAGAAGAACTTACAGTTTTCTTGGAATTTATTTCTTATAACACAATAAATACTAATTGGCTAGGAAGGATTGCAGCTCTCTAAGCAATAACATTTGCTGTATCGGCTCGTATTGTTTGCTTATGAGCTGACCCGCGTATAATGTGCTTTTCTTATTGAATAGCTTTCTATTTGTGTAGCTCAGATATTGCGCCTTTATGTAGGTATTGCTGGATATATTTTATGACTAAGACAGCCGCCAGCAATGCAACTTATAACAAATTACGATGAGAGTAATAAAATACTTCAAATCTGTACATAGTAAGTAGAGAGTAATTTACAGTTAGGTACAAAAACTTCATGATCAATTAACTCATCAAAATCCTTCAGAATTTGTCCATAATTCTAATTGAAAATGTACCTACCTCAAAGTTGACAAATTCGATTAAATCACGTTTGAAAAAGTTAATGGTCGCACAGATTATCCTCAAGAATTTATAGCGCACTCGAGTGTTCCTCTGGAACTGCTGAACGTGCATGTTACGACAAAAAGGCCGATCACGTAAGCATTTCTCGTCGAAATTGGCAAAAATTCCGCGCTCGAATTATCGCCGATGGCTAGTGACTTAAAATGCTTGTCTTCCAATAATGTATCAATTTCATTCGTAATGGTAGCACAGTATGAAGAGACATTATGATCTGTCAGTTGTGATAGTAGTGAGTAAATAAGTATCATAATTAACTAGCAGAATCACATTATCGCATAAATAATAATAATGTGTTTGTTTATCAGTTATGCTTCCACGCTTCTGCGCTAGCAGAGTTTAGTAAACTTTGGAAGAGACAAATGGGATTTTGAAAACTGTATCATGTAAGAAGTATGTCATTAGAAATACTAGATTTTTAATGGGATAGGCATGATTTTTGGAACGAAGTTCCTTATCGCGCGTTGTGAAAGGGGGCTAGACGGAAAAAATTCTCACGAAAAGTTGTAACGACACTTTTGGTAGTGATAGTGGTAGTGATAGTGGTAGTGATAGTGGTAGTGATAGTGGTAGTGATAGTGGTAGTGATAGTGGTAGTGGTAGTGGTAGTGGTAGTGGTAGTGGTAGTAATAGTGGTAGTGATAGTGGTAGTGATAGTGGTAGTGATAGTGGTAGTGATAGTGGTAGTGATAGTGGTAGTGATAGTGGTAGTGATAGTGGTAGTGATAGTGGTAGTAATAGTAGTAATGATAGTGGTAGTGGTAGTGGTAGTGATAGTGATAGTGGTAGTGATAGTGGTAGTGCTAGTGCTAGCCAGGGGATGAACATGAACTCTACGAGCAACACCAAAGCAAATAGGAGTTTCGCTCTGTTCAGTTTCAGTCGCGCGTAAAGGTTACACGCACTCACTTTTTTTATATTTGTTTTCTTTTTGTTTTTGTTTCTGTTTTTGTTTTTGCTTACAATAAAATTTTAAAATTAAAATAAAATTTTATTACAATTCCTTCACTTTAATCGAAAGGAACTTCGTTCCATCCTGGTGTCCCTTGACACCTCTCAAATTTTTTGTATATTGTATATGGGATGGACCTTTACTCTTCGGTAAAGGTACTAAGACCAGGTACTAAGACCATTTATTAAACCACAAAAATATTTAATAGGCAAGATTCACACGACAAGCGTTGTGTGAAATGTCCGTGAATATTTGTTTATTTATTTAATCTTTGAACAATGTCGTATCGAATAAGTCTCCAACTACGTGCGTCAATCACCAACTACCGGAACTACAACAGTTGCAATACAAGACCACCGAATACAAAGGTACTAGATAGAAAAAACAAACACATACCTACCATACTTTTATCATTAAAAACTCTTTTTCTTTATACCAACAACACAGATTTTATGCATACTAATACTAATAACGTTATAGATAAGTAAGGCCCTACATTTTATTCCAATTGCTTATGTTTGTATGGGATACTAAATGGGGGTTGGAATCCATAATCTCTTAATCACAAATCCAACGCTCCGGGCATTGTACTATTATACCGACCTTTCTACTTGTCTAAACGCAAATTCTCATTAAACCTTTGCAAATGAAACAATTATCCATCCCTATCTCAATATTTATGAATTGTTTTCTTTGTTTATTCTGTCTGTACTGAACAATAGTACAGACATTTAAGGATCGAAGAATATCGAAGTCGAGAGTAAATAATTTTAATCCTGAAATAATCTTCGGTTCCATTATTTCGCTTAATAAAATAATACCTACATAAAATGTATTTTCATTAAAATAATATTAATAAATTATTTTCAAAATAGTCACATGCCTGTGGTAACTCAAAATCCAAGAGAATAGTTCTGGACTGATCTAACTGCCATTTTTATGAGAGACAAGTTGACGACCTAAACTTACCAGATCGAAAATAGTTCCAATACCGTTTTGGCGTTTCGTCTGACCCTATAAATAGACATGGGTGACTCTGTCGAATTCAGTAGATATTTGTTTCAAAATCAAGGCATGATTTCCCCACATAGGAATGTATAAATACGAGAGACCAGTTAGTCGCCAGAATTCTTCTTCTACAATATCAATTTAAAAAAAAAAAGATCTGTGCTCCGCCATGTATTTTAAAATTATTCTATTGGAACAACCATGGTAACTGAAATTTGAATAAAATTGTGCCATTTAATAAGTGTCACACGCAATAAGTGTTCATCCATCCAGCAGGAGTGAGCGTATGTTTATTTTAATTGTTGTAATGTATTTCTTAATGCATTTTCTGTAGTAAAAATTGCTTTCTGTACTTCTTCTCCATATAAACTTCAATCGTGTAAATTTTTACGTCAATCTATCTAAAGTATAAGTGTCTATTAAAAACAAGAAAGCCGTGAGATTGTTCTCACCAGACTGTCCCTCTCTAACACGTTTATTGTGAAAGTAAAAGCTCAATCCGATTGACGTTGTCATTTTTGTTTTATTTCAAACTTTGAACAGATGATCCACGTGACCTAGTGACGTAGTTTAATGCGACAGAGTCACAGCTACAGACAAAGTCTCGCCATAAGCGGGGCTAAAAGGTACAAAGTTGTCGCTTCACGATAAGTAGTCTAAATTTGGCGCAATGAGGTTGCAAAAATTACTCGTTGTTGGTCCCCGTTCTGAAGTACGCAATGTGTACACGCATCACCGAGCTCTCTGTTGAAAACTACCAAACACTTACTATAGTCATATACGATAGGTACATATTATTATTATGTGTATGTATACTAACTTATCCCAATAACTAACAGAGTAACCAACTCGGTTCATTTAAATTCGACATATATAGGTCTTAGATTATTTACATAAAAGCAACGTCCTATTTGCCAAAAAAGGAATCATAATGGACAGCCTGTAGAAAGTATCCTAATTTTTTATGTAATTCCTCTTTCTAATCTTATTATCGTACCTACTTTATTTGATCACTGGCATAAGTAACATTTGGATAGTTTTGACCTGCTGTAGATTATTATGTAGGTTTCAATCTGAGATTCGACCAACTAAAGTTTATTATATAATGAATAGGCAAGAAATGACGAAAATTGTCAGTTAAAAAGTTTTATTGCTAAAGGTGAAAAAACCAATCGAGTGCGAAAAGTCCTTGGCTAACTTGAAAGGGGTTAAAATGTTAGGGGTTGTTGTTGTTAGTTGTGTTGACGTCACTTACTGCGTGCCGCATATTTAAATTCACCGAACGAAACAGGTTTAATACATTTTCAAGAACAGTTGATAGCTGTCGATTGCATTTGGTCAATAGTGTCGTAAATAAAAAACCTGAAACTTGGCAGTGTCCTTTTCAAATTAACTTTTGTCTTAGACTTTGGTCTGAAAATATTTTTGGTACAATTCAACAATTCGAATTCGCCATTTCGTTTGCCGAGCTGTATGAACTTGAACTAGTATGATAAGTAATACCTATCAAGTAAACGTTGGATTGTTTTTGGTGCTTATGAGCTTAGTTTCTTTGGTTTTCATTTATTTTTCTTTTCCTTTCAGCGACTGATATTGCGCACATCGTTATCGTCTGAATAAATGAGAGCTTCAGAGATCAAAGGTAAGTATCTACGTACCTAAGTTTACTGCAGTAAGCAACTTTCACTATGGCCGGTCATTGGATGGGCGACCACAATGTGACCACTTTGTGACATTTATTTCCAAGCGATTCCGTGTTTCGGAAGGCAAGTTAAGCCGTTGGTCCCCGCGGTTGTCGGTTATATAATATGACAGTCGTTAGGCCAAGGTGAAGGCTTATAGGCTGCTTGAAAAATTTTACCTGTGGGTCGTCACATCGTGCAACCGGGTCAGGAGCGCGTGTGTAGCAGCGCTTCTGGTGTTACAAACGTTACCAACAATTAGGTGTATGGTTGTCTGTCACCCCAGTAGTATATGTATAAAAAACTTGTTTCTGAATTCAAAATTACCATGTAATATTCTGGTTCCTTCAAGACAATTTACTAAGTATGTATTACTAATAAAGTCTCGTTTTACTTCATTTCTTTAACATCAACCTAAAAAATGTGACAAAATGTACGTTATTAGTGTTATTACTTTGTTAGAACTGGCTGTCATGTACAAACGAATATAAATTCAAAATGGAATTGTGTTGGATCTCATTATAACTAGAGCAACCTGATTTCAAATTTAATTAAAAAATAATGTAATTGTGGCGGTACATTTTATTTACGTTTAGAAGGTACGAGTAGACGCTAACAACTAACAACAAGCTCGAGGCCGCACTTGCGGTTTACCGCGGCGGTTTTGAACCTCAAAATGTCATCAAACTGTCAAAATCAATGGAATCAAGTCAAGGTTTGACATTTTGAGGTTAGAAAACCGCAAGTGCGGCCTCAGGCCTCAGCCTCGGTCTTCACCCCACCGGCACCGGAACTAATGTCGAAGGAGATGCGCATGTCGGACTTGGACAAATCAAACGCTGTGCTTTCTCACAGTTGTTGATAACCAAAGAACTTGGTATACCCTTCAAAGAGAATTCCTGGAAACCTGACCAGTCCTGGAAGCCTTCCCTTGGAGATAGTTACGTTAACCGGTTGCTTGTGGGTCAATTCTCTCATATTTCAAAGGGATTGAGACCTCGAGTCTCTCTCTGTATACCTGTTGTGTCACATGTTATCTGGTAGTAGATGTGTGTACTTAGTTCTGTTGCGAAATTATTTTTCTAACCGAAAATGAAATTTATACTCCGAAGTGTTTGTTCTTTGTCTACAACATTGTTTATTTTTTTACGGATAAGTACCGACATTCGTACTTCTACGAAATAGCTAAAAAATATTTCTTCTCTTAATTATAGGGCCTTAATTTTACTGGATCACTACTGTTTATTATACCGATATCAATAAGACCAAACGTATAAGATCAATTTCAAAACATGCTAGCTTACCAAAGATCTCCTTTAGATCTAGATAAGCCTTTTTATCACAAAGCATATATTTTAAGTAGTAAAAGGCGCAGAGGATATGATAGAATACTATAAGAACTTTGCAGGTTTCTTCTTCTGGATAAGGTAGGTACACTAGGTACTTAGGTTCACATGTGGGTGGCAGTTTAAATTAGACATATATTTTACACAACGTCTGTTATATTATAATGTACTAGCTCAGAATAAATACAGCATAAAATCGCTATTATTTTAATAGGTATGTAAAGCTATAACCGTGCATTTTTTAAGAGTAAAGTACAGGTGAACGTGGAACACACAGTTAAAATTTATATGAAGAAGAAGTGCTTATAGCTATTTTCTTATAATTTCTGTCGAGTTCCGACGGCCAACGGGTTTCCAGCTCCTATAATCACTCTCAATAATAGCTAGATATATTGGTTTCGCTCTACTCCTCGATGGGTGGAACTGTTGGTCCATAATTTTACATTTACTGTACAACCATGACTTCACCGTGACATGCTCTAATCCCCGTTGCATGCACCTCTTGTTATCTACATTACTAATGCATGTTTGTGTAGGTACATCCAACACCCAAACAATTGACCTAATAGGTATTGACTAAAATTTACATCCATATAACAAAAGGAATAAGTATTAAAACTGAAGCAAAATTATTACATATTTCATTATTCTCTAACTCAAAATGAAAATAAACAGCTATATGTATTAACTAGCTGACCCTCGCAACTTCGTTTACGTCACATAAGGTGTACGAAAGGAGGGGTACTTGTTCATGAGACTCATCAAGCAGCTGTGAAACGGCCCTGTTTGCTTAATCATAAAAGAGCCTAAAGATTAAGTCTATTCTAAAACAATTCAGTCCACGCCTTCGGCGCGGACTGAATTGTTTTACAATAGCCTGAATCATTAAGCTCTTTTATGATTAAGCCAACACGCCCGTTTAGATTTACCCTCACATTTAAAAGAACCCTTGAATTCTAGGTTTATCGAAAGTTGAGATGCCCCTAATTTCTGAACCACATAACCCTCAATATTGAAAAGTGTGTGGAATAATGCTTAAAGTACTCCATTTCAGACAATAAAAAAATATTTGAAATCGGACCACGTAGTGAGAAATTATAACTAAAAATCCATTTTGCCTTTCATCCCCTCTCCTGAAATAACCGCTCAAAATATCGGGATCAAAAGTATCCTAGAACCTTCCTCGGATTATAAGCTCAGATCTTACCAAGTTTCATCCAAATCCATTCAGTAGTTTCGGCGTGATACTTATTCGGGATACAGACAGACAGACAGACAGAAAGACAGACAGACAGACAGACAGACATGAAAAAAATAAATTACATTTTCGGCTTCAGTATCGATTATAGAACGTCCTACGATTAAAATTTTAAAAATATCTTTCATGTACAGACTCTCGACCCTCAACAGTTTTATTATAAGTATAGATAATAATGCCCTATTTTAGTTTATTACATTAATAACATTAATAATAGTGCTCGTGATACGGGTAGTTCCTAATAAAACTGTAGTTATCTAATAATCATGAAGCTTTTATCCTCCATTTAAGTAGAATGCAAATATAATGTATTCTACCCTACTTTTTTTTAACGTGAAAATTCTACATGGTTGCTACAGGACTCCTCCGACTAAAAACCACACGTTTCCCACCTAATGCCCACGTTTGGGAGCCCCGAGTATGCCCTCGGCTCGGAAGAATGCGCCCAGGATACCACTGAGGCTTCATTCTACCCTACCAATACCAACCGTAAACATTAATAAATCTTACAAAAGTATTCATTTTGATAAGATTTGACTACTAAATTTAAATATCATTTGTACCTGAACCTTACCCAAATTGAATTTTCTTCTAACTTGGAATATTTTAAATTACATTGTATGTTAATGGGACGCATTAGGCAGTAGGCCTTACTGCCATTTGAATTAACATTACCTAACAATAAGACAGCAATGTGTCATCAAATAGAGGGAATAGGTGTTTTGTATGCACATATAAATTGACTTCCGAGCTTAGCTAGAGTGGTTGACCTTCAACTTGACTGTTTGGGATTCAACTTACGCCACGAAAGGCAGCAACGACTTCACCGATTCGTGATAAATACCAATAAACCATTGCTACGACTTACGAGTGTCTCACATAAACTTTTTATGTGTAATGTCTTACAAGATTTTTATAATGGGAATTCATTACAATAGTTTTATTCGCAAAAACTTTAATAAATTTTTTTTTCACTTTTTAAATTATTAAGTAGGTAGGTATGTATGACACATAAACAGAAAACAAATGTAGATTACAGTTTTATTGGAATAATAATCGACTCCGTAGAGTGCATTTCTCTTAGGAAATCTCTAGATCTAAAATAAAAACAAATATGAAGAAATTAAATTCGCGTGGAACTTTGTATGTTAATAATTTGACTAGCGTAGGTTTTGGAATAGAAAACTTGATAAAGCTGTAAATTGAGCTTTAAAGTATAACAATCAAACGAACATAATAGTTGGTCAATTACGGTGTATGCTTTCTAGTCGCTGGAATATGGGTTCAAAATCAATTCTAAGTGCAATACCAACTATTATTTTTATTTATCTGCAAAAGAAAATAGGAAAGAGGATCTTGAGTTCTTGACCTTCGAAATAAACACTTGAATCATGATTTTATATACATTTGCCCGAACAGATTCAGTCAGATTCTAGTCTAAGTCTACTTAATATGTAATGTGTTACATACCCTTAAGCACATACCTACCACTTAATCTTATCTCTGCATCACATTAAGGATAAGTGGAAGATTAGGCATGCAGTCTCAAATCGTGTTGGAATTTGAAACAAATCTTACTAATATTATAAATGTGAAAGTTTGTGAGTGTGGATGTTTGATACTCTTTCACGCTCGAACGACTGAACGGATCTGGCTGAACTTTGGTACAGGGATACATTGTAGTCGGGAATAACACATAGGCTACTTTTTATTCCTAAAATAAGTTACTGCAGGAAGCGGGAACGGGAACAAATTTTACGCGGGCGAAGCCTTGGGCATCAGCTAGTAAATAAATAAAATAAATTGTAGCTCAAAAAACATTATAAACAAAACAAACACAACTAACAACTCAATTTGTTCCTTCTGATTACTTAAGTTACTTAACTAACCATCGCTAACTTTCTCAGTAGTTTGTTGTAGTAAAAACGTGCCGAAACGTATTAGCTGCCATAGTTATACCCTAAATAAGTGAAGGGAGGAACACTGGAATTACTTTACTGTGCAAATTATCATGTACCTACCTACTATTGGTTTAGCGTGAACGCATTTTCATCGCAGAAAGTGCGTTTACACTTAACATTTTATAACGCTTTTATAGTTACTCTAGTATCAAGGGATCAAGGTATCTTACACACTTATCAAGGACCGATGACTGTGCAATAATTTAATAAAATTAATAAATATATGAATCATAACACCGGTATTATTCTAGAAGTGGCATTTCTGTTAAAATCGGACATACCTAATTATAAAAGATCTCGTAACCTGATCCAGTAAATCCTATGTGTATATAATTATGCACTTTTCCAGTCAAACCTTCGATAGAATCGAGCTCTGATTGCCGAAAACAAAGAGTTATGTAGACAATTTACTAAGCCCGTTAGACCAGCACCGCAGTCTAATGCTATAATGTTCCTAGTTTGTTTTACTTCCAATTCTACCCACGTAGTTTTACAAGCGTGAGAGATTTCCACACATAAAACAACTTTAAAAATACTAAACTATGTATACTTTTGTTTACAACTGAAACAAGAATTAAAATAGTTTGAACCAACTTGAAGCGCTAGTTACTCTAATAACAATGAGTAAGCTTTGTTTATCTTCTAATTAGTAACATTATAGTGAATGCATTGTGGCGCGCAGTAGACTATTGCCTTAAATTAGAGTCGACGCCCGAGAGTTGCACAACTATAAAGCTCTGTAAGTGCACGTGCACTAGCAACCGACTGCTGCTTGCCTCCTTTGGTGCAAGCCGACAGACAAAGTATAATTTGTACCGAACTACCTAGGATCTTAAATTATGTAAAACTATTCACAAAGCTTTCCTGCATCAAAATTTACCAACCCCAAATTAATATTTAATTATTCATTGCTCCTTTTATTAACCTATATATCCTTTTAAAACCTAGAATTTTTTCAAATTTAGATTAATGGCTTAAAGTTCTATAAGTTACATTTATTAGCAAAATGATTCTAGTCTTTGCACAAAACAAAATCTTTAATAATAAATTTCTTTTGCCGAAGAATAATGGACTACGGCAAAAATAATCTTCAATTTTCTTAATAAAAAAGCAGGCGAGGAGGCAGGTGTCTGTGAGAAGTTCGTTCACCTGAGCCGTGAAGGTCAGATATGAAAGTGCGGCTGCACTACTCACATAAAATGACAGTTCCAGCCTCCTTTTGAGTTGTGATGTAACAGTTTCGAGCAAGCCTTGAAAATTATTAACCATAAAGTTCGCAGCTATTTGCTGGAGTAGTTACTCCTGTGATTCAATATTATACACTATAGACTGTCTTCAGGTTTTATTACAAAAGTAAATACATTCGTCGCTTAGACCTCCACGTGTTCCCTTTTATTTAAAGAGTGGGCACGCGTCGCCTATCAGTCACTGGTCTAGCCTTGTAGTACTTGATTTCCATATTGCGGAAGGCCTTTTGGTCAGATGAAAGGTAACACGCGTCATAATATACAAATTATTTGGATTAAAATGACAAGAATCCTTAAAGTTATTTAGTTATATATACGTAGGTAAAAATTATACCTCATTCAGAACAACATTCATTTTTAATATGTATCTACATATAACGGATTTTTGAACTTGAAAAAGTGTTATATCGGCTGGTTGTATTTCGATTTGGAAACAGGTTTAACAAAATTTTCTAAACATAGCTATTACCTACTTTTATATACCCACGCATTGATTCCGAGCACGGTGCAGCAAACCGAAAGGTTATCATTTGAGTGGTGCGTTATATGTACGTATAAATGTAGCACTATAATGTTCACCAATTACATTACCTCATAATTGGCATACCGTTATAATTATATCTACTACAAGGTAGGCAGAATTTAAAAACTGACTGATTCAAACGCCTGTCATGTCGCCTCAGGCGAAATATAGAGTTCTCATGAAAGTGGCGGCGGGGCGGGAGCAGGAGAGAACTCCACTGCAGGAGAGAACTCGCCAAGCCGCGGAACTCGGGCTCCCACCCGAGTTCCGCGGCTTGGCGGCTTGGGCGCCGCGCGCCGTCGACGTGTCTTCGCCGAAGACTATCGGCCTCCGTGACCGGGGGCCTGAGGACGGTGAGAGGGCTGCTCACCGTCCTTTAAGAAGCAGGCCCATGGCGACAGCGTGACGTAAGGGATTTAAGCACGCCCCCCTCTAAGAAGCAGGATCATATCCGAAAACCCCCCAAAGACGCGGGATAGCACCCGAACCAACCCCTGGGCGAGGCTACAGTAGTAACCGTAGGTCTGCTGTGAGTCCTGGGACATCCTTACGAGGGCTTACCCGGGGCTCCCAACCGTAGGCTGTTAGGCGTTACGTGAGGTTTTTGAAG
Source organism: Miltochrista miniata (assembly GCA_933228765.1). Lineage (NCBI taxonomy): Eukaryota > Metazoa > Arthropoda > Insecta > Lepidoptera > Erebidae > Miltochrista > Miltochrista miniata. The sequence goes on from OW121747.1 coordinate 26,584,479, forward strand.
TGAAACTTCTTTATCGGCGTTGGAAAAAAAATTGCGTCACGTCACGTCACGATTTTTGGTTACGCGCCATCTTTGTTCTCTTCCCCACCGCGGTGGATTCGAATTAAGAGTACTTTATCCAGGGATAGCATGTCATTTAAGGATTTTTGGACTAAGGGAGTTAGGGACTTAGGGACTTTTGGACTTGTGGACTCTGGTACTTTGGGACTTTGGGACCTTGGGACCTTGGGACTTTGGGACTTTGAGACTTTGAGACTTTGGGACTTTGACTTTGGAACTTTGACTATGGAACTTTTGGACTTTTGTACTTTGGGACTTTGGGACTTTTGGACTTTTGGACTTTTGGACTTTGGGACCTTGGGACTTTTGAACTTTGGGACTTTGGGACTTTGGAACTTTTGGACTTTGGGACTTTGGGACTTTTGGCCTTTGGGACTTTGGGACTTTGGGACTTTTGGACTTTTAGACTTTTGGACTTTGGGACTTTTGTACTTTTGGACTTTTGGACTTTTGTACTTTTGGACTTTTGGACTTTGGGACGTTGGGAATTTGTTTGGGACTTTTGGACTTTTGGACTTTTGCACTTTTGGACTTTGGGACTTTTGGACTTTTGGACTTTGGGACTTTGGGACTTTTGGACTTTGGGACTTTTGGACTTTTGGACTTTTGGACTTTGGGACTTTTGTACTTTGGGACTTTGGGACTTTTGGACTTTTGGAATTTTGGACTTTTGGACTTTTGGACTTTTGGACTTTTGGACTTTTGGACTTTTGGACTTTTGGACTTTTGGACTTTGGGACATTTGGACTTTTGGAATTTTTGGACTTATGGACTTTGGGACTTTGGGACTTTTGGACTTTGGGACTTTGGGACTTTGGGACTTTTGGACTTTTGGACTTTGGGACTTTGGGACTTTATTTAAAGTGAGGTGAAAATTAAGTTTATGAAGAAGTTTCACTTCTTACGTGTGTACACTAGTACACGCAATTTTTTTTTAGGCGGTAGGAGGTCTGGCGTAGCATCCATGAGGTTAAAAAAAAAGTTCTCCATAGTTGTTAATTTGACCATAGTCAGTTCTACTCAAATTCGGTTTAAGACAGAAATACAGTTAAGTGCAGACAGAATATAAGTATGTATTTCCACTATTCAGTTTAAGTCAAATTAACAAATAAATACTAACAAAAATGCAATGAGATTAGATTCATTGTGTTTGCACAAAAGTTTTAAACATTTAATGACACTTATTTCATCGTTTCATGCACGTTCGTCATAGTTTTTTCACGTTAGCATATTTTTAATCTTTCAGGTCTATCTAGATCCTCGGTGCTAAAATTCATGAAATTCTTCAACAATATTTTCAAACTGAAAAGTAAGTTTTCTCAGCCAGTAATTCGGAAACTTGTAAAGCTTTCTTGTATGTGACAGATTGGCTTTAGATTTCGCTTTGTGCTCTACCATCGTGAACGGTTCACATGCCGTTGCCTAGAAATAATTTTATAGAATTAGGTACGGTAAGAGAGGTCAGATTAGCTCTACTCGTTAATAATTTTAGCAAACGGTCAAAAGTTTTAAACGGCTTCTAAAAATAATACCATTCCCATTTGTCACTTTGTCGACGAGACTTAAATGTTTTCAATGTCAAATTATTGCTCTCTTATAACGGGTCTCTGAGCTACACTGCGAACTATGTGAGTTTCTTAAGAGAGTTTCTTATTACATATTATGCGGAATAGTAGAAATAAGGTAAATAATAGATAGCATCATGTTTGTTATAATCGAATGTTATGTGATGTCATTTTTTTAAAGCTTTATAAGGCGCCCTCTAGAAGACATACTATCATGTAACTACATACAAAACATTTATTACATGTATTTAGAAATATATAAGTATGTCTATCAGTCGTCTAGCTCCCATAGCAAAAGCTAATATTAGCTTAATTTGGGTTTTTTTTTTGACGTGAGGGGGAAATCCTTCATGGATGCGACTAAAAACCGGACTACCGACTAAAAACCTCACGTAACGCCCGGACTCCGAACAGACCTACGGCTACCATTGCGGCCCCGCCGAGGGGGTGGTTCGGGTGCTATCCCGTGTCTTTGGGGAGGTTTTCGGGTGTGATCCCGCTTCTAAGGGGGGGCGTGTGGAGCGCTGTCTGATCGCTGCTGTCCTCGCAGTGCTGAAACTCGGCCGTGGTTTCCCGGTGTTTTCTAGCTACCGTGCCCGGTAAGTATCTGTGACAACCAGTAGGAGAGAGCACCGTGCCTACTCTCCAGCCACTCGTCCATGAACGGTCTGACGGCTGCGATTGCTGCGAATCCCCCCTTTGGTTGCTCAAGTCGCACCTTCCATGTCTCCACGGTTTCCTGGTGGAGCTAGGACCGCTGGCCCTCGATTTCTCGGAGACTTGCCGCCTCACCTGAAATCGTGCGGTGTCTCCTTATCACCCTGATGGCCTATCACCCTGATGGCCCAATAAACTGACCCTTCCATGGGTCCCGGCTAGGAGACATGCCGCCTTACCTCGATCGTGAGGTCGTGAGATCGTGCGGTATCCCCTTATCACCCTAATGGTCCAATAAACTGACCTCTCCATGGGTCCCGGCTAGGTGACATGCCGCCTCACCTGAGATCGTGTTGTATCCCCTTATGACCTTGACGGCCATCGCCCTCTGCGGGCTCAGCAATCTAGCCACATTGCTGGCCGTCAGGGCTCCGCCTATACGGAGGCCAGCTTAATTTGGGCTAGATGACGTTTTGTGAGATTGTCCACAAATATTTATTTATTTATCTTATTACTTCTTTTTGACTCTGCGATGGGTATCAAATGAAACGGGTTTAATTAGCATTTTTCAAATATGCATTCATCGTTAATTGTTGCAAAGTATTGTATGTTTTTTTTTATAAAATTACGCCCTATAAATTAATACGTAGGTACTAACATCGAAACTAATAAGTCCAAAACGGAGAAAAAATTTAACAGGAGTTCCCGGTAGGTGGCATACGACTAATGACCACGGCCCCTTACTACTAGTAAGTACTTTACAGACTCTTCGTGAAATAGGCTCTTAACAGTTAAGTGATGTGAACAGGAACCTATCGCCCCGGTCATAGAGAGAGGTTCAAGTAATTTGATCAAACAGTAAGGTCAAGTTACTTAGCTCTCTATGGCCAACACACGACTATGTTTATTCCACATAATCGTACTTACGTATATCATCATACTTGGTAATGGTTATTATAATTAATTAAAAAATACGATAGATTACTTTAATTGGTTGGTTTTTTAGGGTTCCGTGCCCAAAGGGTATAAACGGGATCCTATTCATGAGACTTCGCTGTCCGTCATGAAGCTGTATCTCAGGAACCGTGATAGCTGGAGAGCTGAAATTTTCACAGGTGATGTATTTTTGTTGCCGCTATGACAAACATTACTTAAATTATAAAAAAGGGGGCTCCCATACAACAACGGTGATTTTTTTTTGTAGTTTTTTGGTACGGAACCCTCTGTAGAAACTCGAAGATGGCAAATGACTCGAGTAAAAATTTGTGTACATCAAATATGCCGCCGGACATTATTATTGGTATGTTAGAATGCTATCTCATCTTAAATAATGCATCAGAAATTTTATATCATAAAATAAAGAATGTACTAATAAGTAATATCTACATTTGTTTGTTCCACATACTCAGTCTGGTGTGAGCAAGCCGACATTCGATTTCTGCTCGCTTTTTATCGTACTTAAATCACCAGCCACGCATGAAATTGTATGTATGTACTGTACATAGATACTGTTTCCATTAGATTAACTTCTCAAAGTTATGTGGACGTTGTTGGTGTAATCCAAAATAAAAACGCAGAAAGAAGAATTTTTAAAAGGATTTTGGACTTCTACAACTGGGCAACAGCGGTTGATGCAGATCATGGTACTACTCAACCTACATTATTTTTATTAGAATATAAAAACCGGTCAAGTGTGAGTCAGACTCCCTCACGGAGGGTTATGTACCAAAAAACGACGACAATAAGTCACTTTTGTTGTATGGGAACCCCCCTTAAATGTCCATTTTGTTTTAATTTAAGTATATTTAATTAAAATACACTGCTCGATATTCTGTGAGTATTTCAAGTGTCTACTGGTTGCACTTTTTACCTAATATCGCTATATATTTTGAAACAAGTATTGCTCTGTAGTGGTTGTTTGTTTAACTATCCTGGTATCCCCCCCCCCCCCCTTTTATATCCTCTACGGTAGGTACAGTATGTATTTACAAAAGAGTTTGTGAACTCTATGTTTAATTTCGTTTTCAGAATATTGATTACATTTGAATGATGACATTATAAAAACTATTAGTCTACAACTTTTGTAGGTACATGTAATAAAATTGTGTGTATGTTCGTGAATTGTTTATACTGAAGAAAAATCTAAAATAAGGGCTCTTTGTTTCTTATTTCCTATGAAATTGCTATCTTTGAAATATTACAGTTACCTAAAGTAATCTGCTGAAAGTGCTGTTCACTTTTTAAAGAAAAAATATTTACGATAAAGTAAAAAAATAAGTTAGTATGTGACCCGTGTAATGTACCTGGTTCAATCATGGCGACACGAAATTAATTTCGTTGCGCAATATTTGATTTTGCTATACCTCCGAAACTATTCATTTAGGATGGTATATGATGGAACAAATAATCTTGATGATATGTCCAAGCCAACTAACGTATTTAAATTGAGAAGGATACCTTATTAACTAATGTATAAAATAAAAAAATTTTCAAAAAAAAATAAAACCGACTTCCAACAAATCCTGAAAAATAAAATTTACTTAGCACAAAGTAACATGTATTTTGATTTATCTGATTTTATTCAATATCATATTAAAGTCGGTGCCAAGTAAACCCATAGGTTTATGTAGGTATTATTCATATATCAACTTCAATACTATTTTGAATAAAATCTGATAAATCAAAATACATTTTACTTTGTGCTAAGTAAATTTTATTTTTCAGGATTTGTTGGAAGTCGGTTTTATTTTTTATTGAAAATTTTTTTTTCATTATTTTAAGTGACGGGTGAACCGAAAAATATATCTATCTAGGTAAAAGTTTTCATCAATTCAAATCAATCAAGCCCAAACACAAGGTAGCTGCTGTAAATCGTTAAGGATTTCCTTCGACTGTCTTTCGGTTCCATAATCAGACCGACTCCAGATATTCATTAAATTGTAGTACATTAAAGCACTGAATTAAAAAGTTAACAAATGCACTGGTTGTCCCTACAATTTTCGGTGGTTGCCCTCGATTTCTCCTGGATCCCATCATCAGATCCTGATCTGATTAAAATAGGACCACCTCAGAAGTAAACCCTATTCAAGAAAGAAAACAATTTAAATCCGTTTATAATTGACGGAAATATCGGTGAACATACATAAAACACTGAGAACTACCTTTTTTTTTGAAGGCGGATCTATCAATCTAGGTGCAAAGTTCTCATCAATACAAATCAATCAAGCCCAAACACAAGGCAACTGCTGTAAATTGTTAAGGAATGCCCTCGACTGTCTTTCGACTCTATCATCAGGTCGACTCCAGACCTTCATTTAAGTGTTGAACATTAAAGCACTTAATTAAAAAGTTAACGAGTGCACAAGTTGTCCCTACAATTTTCGTTGGTTGCCCTCGTTTTCTCCTGGATCCCATCATCAGATCCTGACCTGGTGAAAATGGGACCACCTCAGAAGTAAACCCTATTCAACAAAAAAACAAATTTTGGAATCCGTCTATAATTGACGGAAATATCGCTTAACATACATAAAAAAAATACATACAGACGAATTGAGAACCTCCTCCTTTTTTGAAGTCGATTAAAAATGGCAAAAAACACATTTTTAAATATTATCTTTTTTTTTGTTTTTAGATTATGTTGTTATAGCGGCAACAAAAACACATAATCTGTTAAAATTTCAACTCTCTAGCTATTACCGTTCATGAGATACAGCTTCGTGACGGACAGACAGACAGAAAGACAGACGGACAGCTAAGTCTCATGAATAGAGTCCCGTTACATACCTTTTAGGTACGGAACCCTAAAAACTAAGGTCGGAGCTTAAGGTACACCTGGGGTGTAGGTAGGTACCTATTGTGGACATCAATAGGCACAAAATTTAGTAAGATTTATGTATAAGGTACTGTGTATAAGGTATCCAAAATTCTCTTATGAACAAGATTTATCAACTTGAAATACAAGCTATAAATCACTAAGATGTCCAGGTTTTCATAATCAATGACGGAATGGTTGGTTTATTTGCAGCAGGCGGAACTTTATCTGCGGAAGCCCTTTCGTAGAGGAAATTAACATTTTCTTACAGCTCAGGTAATCTGAATTTATTTCTGAAAGATTGCCAGCTATCCAGATCTATAGGATTGAAAGAATAGATAGTGAATGCGACAGTTTTCACTATGCATAACAAAGTACCGTTTCTAAATTTTAATTACCATTTATGGTGATTTATTATAAATGCAAAAATAATATGGGTCATTAATCAAAATTCATTTAATTTTACTGTTTGGACACTAGATTTTTACCAGACAACGGTATAACTTGCCAAATTTTATAGTTCTAGATCAACGGGAAATACCCTATAAATTTTCATTCCCTTGAGTAAGACGGTCGTAGTTTATAAGACCGTATCTTTTTTCCCTGTAAACCTAGAAACTTGATTTTTTTACAGCTTTAAGTAGGTAGGTACTAGTATCCTTACATTAAGTACCTAATATAACCATAATAATTATAACCATTTCGCGTTACAGTCATAAGGGTTATTGACAGTCAGACGGAAGGACATGTTTTTTTAGGGTTCCGTAGCCAAATGGCAAAAACGGAACCCTTATAGTTTCTTCATGTCTGTCTGTCTGTCTGTCTGTCCGTCCGTGTGTCACAGCCACTTTTCTCCGAAACTATACAGCCTATGCCATTGAAACTTGGTAAGTAGATGTATTTTGTGAACCGCATCAAGATTTTTATATTAAACTAGAAAAAAAGCAGTTAATTTTGGGGGTCCCCATACTCTGAACTGAATCTCAATTTTTTTTTTCATCAAACCCATACGTGTGTGTACAAAAATGTTATTAGTTTACACAAGAGACACTTCCAAAGTGGAAAAATGTGTGACCCCCCTCTTACTTCTAAAATAAGATAATGATAAATCTAAAAAAAATATATGATGTACATTGCTATAAAATCTACCAACGAAAATTAGTTTTTTCTTTGTATACCTAGAAACTTGATTTTTTTACAGCTTTAAGTTGGTAGGTACTAGTATTCTATTCTTACATTAAGTACTTATGGGGTTTTGATTATAACCATTTCGCGTTACAATGATTAGGGGTCTTGACAGTCAGACAGAAGGACGTGTTTTTTTGGACTTACTGCAACAAGTAGCTTACATAAATATGTGCAATAAAATATTGAAGCGTACTGAGCGAATATAAATCGCGCGCACGACGTCGTGAAACAAACAATCAAATCTTTCCTCTTTATAATATTACGAACTAGCTGAGTTCGTAAGAGGAAAGATTTGATTGTTTGTTTGCATCGAATAGGCTCAGAAAGTACAGAACCGATTTGGAAAAAATCACCAGGAACCTAGACTATCCTAAAGTACCTAACATAGGTGATATTTTAATCCCGTATTCCCACGGGAACGGGACGAGGGGACGGTGCGCTTGTTAAGCTACAAGATCGCTTCGTTGCAGTCTATGGCAGAATACTGCTGGCCGTAGGCCTCTCCCAAATCACTCCACAATACCTTCCGCATCCATTTACTAATATCTAAGTCATATTACATACAATAATATTTTTGTTACATGAATTACACTCTTCAATAGTTCTAAATGCATGATTGAATCGCGTATCCGTTGTACTCGCTACGGAGAAAAGAAAAATCTCAATAGTTGGACATGGCTTTTGTAAAACACGATAATAAAACAATAAATTTCTGAGAGGTACACAAGTAATATACGAGTATGTAAAGGCAGTGAATAATGGAGCTCAGCTTCCTTTGTCAAATTACGTTTGTTATAAAGGCAATAAATACGAGATAGGTATCTCTACGGCAGACACGCTAAGTGAAATTATTTGGAATCAAGGAATATGAAATTTACCAAAAATCTTTTTGAAGAAGACACTGAGTGTGTGGGATGTCCATCATACATATGACATGTTTGTCGGTAAAATAATCTACGATATTATCGAGAAATAGCATTTATGAATTTTAATTAGTGTTATCTTTATAACTCGTTTCTTCTATGTTGATGTGGAAGTATCTATCATATACTGGACAGAACAATGTATAGAAGTAGTGGAAGAACATTATAACACACTAGTTTAGAAAACCTAGAAACCCGTAGGTTGGAAATCGGACAGTACCTAATTCTTTTAAGAACATCATTTACATTTAACTATGTTAAATTTCGTTCGTGGCCGCGCGGACTCATAAACGATCACTGCAGTAAGCAACTTTCACTATGGCCGGTCCATGGATGGGTGACCATCCATGTGATCACTTTGTGACATTTATTTGAGCGTTTCCGTGCTTCGGAAGGCACGTTAAGCCGTTGGTCCCGGTTGCCAGTAAAATGGCAGTCGTTAAGCTAAGTTGAAGGCTTTATTTCAACAGCAGGCAGTCACAACCTGCGCCTGTCCATTTTAAAACACGGCAATACGGCTCACCACCTATTACGTGGGACAATTTATACAAAGGTGAAATGTGGGCATATAATATGCCTCTGCCTACCCCTTTGGGGATAAAGGCATGACCATATGTATGTATGTATGTATGTATGTAAATTTCGCATTCATCCGTTCTCAGATTTTTTCCTAAGAAGGGGTATAACTATAACGCGTTCGCTTCACGCATACTTATATTTATTATACTCTGCGACTAGACAATACTTTTACTTAACTTGGATTATATCGATATCAAAACAAATACATAAAATCATCGCAAAATAAAAACAGCTCCGCAACTTACGACAGTTCTTTCAAAAAAAATACCGGTTGACCTTAACCTATCGGTCATGTGATAAAGCGCTTATTTCCTTAAGGTTAAGTGTTAACGAACTGTGTGCTAGCGTTATGTAAGTAAGGGCGTGCTTAGCGTCGTCGTCGACCGCGATAGGGCACGGCGGACCCTCCACTCTATACCGTCGATAACACAATACTCTGCCAATGAACCGACTAACTTTAATGGCTACCTTTCCCATTATTTCGTTGGTCTTGAATATGTATAATAGTTATTTAGTTACTATTGTTCTATCTGTATTGGCATGTTCATCGGTAACTTCCAATTTCATTTAGGCATAGTAAATACGTTATCAGTCTTCGTATAATTTAATGAGAAACGTATTATGTTGCCGGTACAATACAAAAATAATAATCATTAAATCACTATAAACTAACTAATCGGATAATCTCGATAAATAGCACATTTTAGTACTTGACCGTGTAAATACGAGTATGTAAGTAGGTACGTCAGCAGAAGGTACACCGCTAAATCACGGAAGTCGGAAAGTGGTATATTTTTATCCAATTAATTCCAGCTTTATGGCCTCGTTTGTTGAAGTTCCTTTTTTCACTGTCTAATTTTATCTGTTCGAGCTTTATGTTACTGATTTATTTTTCATTTAGCGAGAGTTACCTTTGGCAAATTAGAATAAAAACAAAATCACTGGCTCTCATAGCATAGGTTTAGGTTACGGTTGGTTGTTTTGTATATTTGCCAGAGGCAACGAAAAACACACAGGCACACAACATCATCTAGCCCAAATTAAGCTAATATAAGCTTGTGCTATGGGATCTAGACGACTTATATACATACTTGTAACTTCACTATCGCATTGGGATTTCCTGTAAGGATAGTGAAAAGTGTATGCTTAAATAAATAAAATAAAAAAAATAAAGGTACAGTAAATAAATAAATTTCTAAATACATACATTTTACGAAAACACCCAATCTCCGAAACAAACATTTGTGGATGACACAAATATTTGGACCGACCCAGGAATCGAACCCAGGACCTCCAGCGCCGCAGGCGGTATCACTACCGATACCGACTACGCCACAGAGGCAGTCGAATGCAATGCAATGCAATAGGAATTTTATAAGAATAAGATTGATTTTCACGTTTATATGTATAATGTACTTGCAAACTAACGTTTGAACGTGGGGTCACCACGTTCAAACGTTAGTTTGCAAGTTAAACGAATAATCTGCAGATTTCCCAGTTAATCTACGACCCAAAACCCCTAAATCAAGAAATTTAGACTAGCTGAAGAGAGCTTTTAGGTCACGGTTTTGATTACACTGTTTGCTGTTTTTCGTTAAACGAGGCGATTGTCGGACGAAAATCGTAGTGCTCTTATTGTGCGTTTAGGTGTTGTATCAGTCCTATGAAATATTCAAGTCCACTGTTATGACGAAGACGTATAATAAGTTGGCAAAAGTCAACTACATATACGTCTGATAGGACTGAAGGGGACTTTAAACTCTAGAACGAGACTTTTGAAGTTATAGGAAATCCTAAAACTTTAAAGTTTCGGTCTAGACTCTAGAGTTTAAAGTTCTTTTCCGGACTAAACCTTATAGACACGTGTTGCAAGGTTCTTTCTGACTACAATAATATCAAGTACTAGCGGACGTCACGCGGTTTCACCCGCGTAGTTCCCGTTCCCGTGGGAATACGGGAATAAAATATAGCCTATGTTCACCGCAAAGAGTGTAGCTTCCCAACAGTGAAAGAATTTTTCAAATCGGTCCAGTAGTTCCGGAGCCTATTCGTTACAAACAAACAAACAAACAAAAAAACAAATCTTTCCTCTTTATAATATTAGTATAGATATCATCAACATTACGAATGCGAGTTTCTAGCAGGTCAAAATGGAATGATCGTGATTATTCGTGATGTTTTTCGAATCATGGGAGAGGAACGAGATCTTTTTCAATACGGAGAGAACATGATGGTAACTTTTAGGTGATTAATAGCATAATTTTACCTAAATAAAGACTCCCGTATTATCCAACCTACCGCACTCCATTAAATAAGTTCTGAAAAATTTCAATACCTATTGATTATAATGACCTAAATTCAACAACATAGCCTACTTAAAACCAATAAATTATTGTACGTTATACTTATAACTGTGATGAGAACATTTATATGCAAAGTTAGACGCCAAACGCTCAAAGTAATCCAACATATCTAATTATAATTAAGAACATTCAACAAGTTAGACTGCTTGATATTCGGAGCTTTGACTTCGTAGTAACTCGATCTAATTTCTCATAGCAATTATTTATTAACTTGGCGGACCCCCTGGCTATGCTCGTGACATACTTTGAACCTCTTTGCACCCCAATGTGTGGAAGTCCTCCCTTGTTGACTATTATTATTATTGCCCAGCTCCTCTGGGTAGCAGCGTGATGACATTATTGATAGTCAATAACCATTCGGAATTTTTTTTTAGTTATCGAATGTTTATGTTGGACGTAAATATTCAGATATTAAAATATTTATTGGCGATACTGTCAAGTATTAGGGATCCTTATAAGTAGGTACTGGTACAATTCAAAAATATTTTGTTGTTGGTACGTACCTATTTAATATAGTATGTAGTTGTGTTTGACAGATGTAAATAGTTATTTGTAGATTATTCCAAAGCAGGGAACGTCACAAATGCATTTTAGTAGTTTTCCTATTCGTATAGAGGGCGTTGTTCTCTATCAAACAGTCGTTAATATTGCAAAACAATGCCCTTTAACGTAAACTTCAACTCTATACATTCTGTAATACGTATAAAGTTCCGCATACCGTCACTCTGTTGGTAATTACTACTGTTTAATGCAAAGAAAGGCGTTCAAAGCTTAAATGAGATATTTCATTCATATTGATGTTATTACACAGGTATAATAATTCAATCCTACTTCCTACTATCCTACTTCCTACTAATATTATAAATGTGAAAGTTTGTGAAGATGTTTGGATGTTTAGATGTTTGGATGTTTGTTACTCAATCACGCTCTAACGGCTGAACGGATTGGGCTGAAATTTCAAACAGAGACAGCTTATAGTCTGGAATAACACATAGGCTTTTTTTCTTTTCATCCCGGGAAAATGTTCACACGGAAAGCGGGATCGGGTACCGAATTTCACACGACCGATTTTTGATGACATTTGGAATTGAATTACTCCTCACCGTGCAAATTTGTCTATATTTTTCATCTCTAGGGAAGGACGTTGAGTATCCTTAATATTAAAATACAAAAGTAACTCTGTCTGTCTGTTACGCTTTGACGCCTGAACTACAGAGATAGAAAATACCTTGAAAAAGGTCACTACCTTCTACCCGGGAAATAAGCTCCTTTGGGAAAATGGAACGTGAAAACTTCAAGCCGTGTCGCAAACATTAGTTAGTCACAAAATTAATATCACACGAATTCAAGCTTATAAAATAATAAATGGTGATCTATTCTACACTATTCCTATTCTCTGGTCTTGAAAACGTTCATAATGTTACGGTGATTACTTTCAATCATGCGGGCCATATGTTTGTTTGCCACATTACTAGCATAAAAAGTACACAGTTGTTGTAGTAATCTTACTTCTTACTAATATTATAAATGCGAAAGTTTGTGAGTGTAGATGTTTGTTACTTTTTCACGCTTGAACGGCTGGACGAACCTGGCTGGAATTCAGTACAGGGATAGGTACATTATAGTCTGAAATGACACATAGGCTACTTTTTATCCCGGGAATAAGTTCCCATCAGAAGCGGGAACGTGAACAAACTATTACGCGGGCGAAGCTGCGGTCATCAGCTAGTATTTACATAATCGTATGAATGGTCTAACTCTAAACTAACTGCTTAGTTAGTTTAGTTTAGTAGTTTAGTATATTTGAAAGAAAAAAATTCCACATTTATATAAACTGTAAGCTGGCCCACTACGTGACTCTATCACGCCGCGGTCACGCTCAAGGCTCGATACAAATCGGCATACGGCACGTTACTAGTGCTCGATAAAGATGATCATAACATGCGTTCTTTGGTGGCTACGGTACGTGACAATATTTTCAGAACTATTATCGTCCCAAATTTCCCAACCCTGAAAAGGGTAAGGAAGCTGTTGTAATACCCAAGTGTACCTCAATATGTATTTTTTTTAAATATCCCGAGTATTTATGCCTCTCATGACATGAACGGAGGTGGATAAAAATGATGGTTTACAGAAAAGTTGCCAACATGATTTTAGTTATAGCCGCAAAAGCTCTGCATTTAGAAGTAGCACGACTGTAATTTACACTGTTTTACAAAAGTAAGCTTTTATTTTGTAATACTATCACGTACGCACGAAGCGTATACAATATAAATAAACACGCATTTTCCCAACATCCCTCTGGCTTTGCGCGTTACGGCTACCAGTCATAAGCGATGTGATTTGTGAACGTTTCGTTCGTCATGAAGGACAGGACTTCTCTGGCAGATAAGCCTTACGGTCGCATTCGTGTTAATGAACCGAATTGCGTCTTATTTCTCTGAAGATTCGTGGAAAGAGAAGCGCATAATATGTATTACCCGTTCATTACTTCCCGTCCCAAGTGATTTATCTGCTTTACCGGTCAACTATTGATCACGATTTCTTTCTCATTTTGGGCTAAGAGTGATGTGGCCACATCAACAAAAACACTACTCTATTTGATTTTACTGGACCGAGTTTACACAAAAGCCAAGAAATCGCCAGATGGACCAGCGTAATATCACTCACAATATTAATTATCATTGTGAACACAACACAAACTGAAAGAGTACCGAGTGCTGCCAAATGCAATAAAGTTTAATAAAAAACAGAATGGTTTTAGCTAAATCAAAGTAATCACAATTCTACGCCAGAATATTATCCAACTGTGTCGAGTTGAAAATGAGAAAATTATGTTTGTGATTTGCCATCAGAGTGGGTAAATTACTTATACCTAACTTTTCGAAACTATTTAGTTTCAAATTTTTATTAGTTGAGTTAGACCATAAACGGTTACAATAAACAGACAGTAGACAATAAACAAGCTTGAATTAGTGATTGAAACAAGTTCATAGCGGGCTGCATCTCGATTCTCAACATGTTCTTTCCATAACTGCTGAATAGGAAATGCAATCCCGCAACCAAATTTTAATCCCGTATTTGCGGGACTTCTTAGTCCCGCAAATACGGGACCTCCCGCAAACCTCTCGGTCTCAGTCCCGCGAGATCCCGCATTTATCTGAAAGTCATTGAGAAAAGAATAAAATCCTGTACTACACATGCATCTAGAACTGATCATACATACCTATACATACATATAGTCACGCTATTTGCCCGAAGGGGTAGGTAGAGGCATATTATATGTCAACATTTCACCTTTTTAGAAATTGTCTTACGTAATAGATGGTGAGCGGTATTGCCGTGTTGATATGGACAGGCGCAGGTTGTGATTGCCTACAGTTACATTTTTCAAGAACCCATAAAGGTCTTCAACTTGGCTTAACGACTACCATTTTACTGGCAACCGGGACCGGCTTAACGTGCCACTAGACCTGAAAACTAACTAGAGCTGAAAATGGAACGCAAGTAATTAAATTATTGGAAACAGATAATTTATAATAAGTAGTTATGGCATTATTTTGAAAGTAACTGCGCATAAAACATAGCATGTCAATATTTATTTCTGCCAAACGACTCCTAACTTACATGATACGAGATAATTGAATACTTTTCTAACTGTTTATAGTGCAAAAAAATTCAAATCTTTCTGATTAAATCACTAAAACAAATAATCACGTTATTAAGTTATATAATATCTTTCTCGAGCCAAATCAGATTTCGAGCTTCCGCTTACAGAAAAAAAAAATGGCGTTTACCTTTGCGCAGTCCCGATAATCACGCGGGATCGCGCTCGATTATGTGCGGGACTGGTCCCGCAAAAATACTGCGGGATCCCGGTATTGCATTCCCTACTGCTGAATAACTTACAAAACAACTGATTCAGGATCATAACCAGGAAATTTTATTCAAAAAAATCCAACGTCGTTATTCCTTAAACATAACGATACTATTTTTTTTTATACTATTTAGGTGGCAGACAAGCCTACGGCCCACCGGAAGGTTGGTAACCGCAGACGTTTGCAACACCAGAGGCGCTACACACGCGCTGCCGACCCGGGCGCAGGTTGTGACGACCCACAGTTGAAATTTTTCAAGCCGCCCGTAAGGCCTTCAACTTGGCTTAACGACTGTCATTTTACTGACAACCGGGACCAACGGCTTATCGTGCCTTCCGAAGCACGGAAACGCTCGTAAATAAATGTCACAAAGTGGTCCACGTGGTGGTCACCCATCCATATCCGGCCATAGTAAATGTTGCTTACTGCAGTGATCGTTTACAGAACACTGAGTCCGCGGGGCCACGAGCGCTTCATAAACTACTAATATTAAATAAACTTAACTAATATTAAATAAACTTAATTATTAAGAATACAAAAAACTCGACTGCAAAGTAAAAATACAACTTAAAAGCAAAAAAACAAGCTCTACATTTCTTTTGTAATTTTCTTAGGCTACTTACTGTTTTACTTTGTCGGCAACATTTGCCAGCATAAACAAGCTATGTCAAGCGAGTGTTGGTTTACAAAAAAGTTTAAATGTTTCCATAGCCTGTTCCTGCCTCCAAATATTGCCGACAAAGTAAACAGTAAGTAGCTACAGAAAATTGCGAAAGAAATGTAGAGCTTGTTTTTTGCTTTGAAGTTGTATTTTTACTATGCAGTTGGGTTTTTGTATTCTTAATAATTAAGTTTATTTAAAACTTTTTAGTTATCTTAGAAGTAGAGTTATTAATTTTTGTGTAGTGAAGGGACTTCAACAAAATTAAACCTTAATTGTAATATTTTTGGTTATATTTCTGGTTCTACTCAACCGATTGCAATTAAACAAATGTAAGATTTTAAGTCTAACTAAGACCTTATAAACAAATAAAACCGCATCGAAATGGGTTCAGTAGTTTTTGCGTCTATCGCAGTCAAATAATTTTAAGCGCAATAATCCGCAATTTTGATAATTAGGATACTTTATGGAGGAATACCTGGTGTCACTCACACAATCACGACGAGTCAAATGACACCTTGCGTGTCAAAATCTGTTAAGCCGTTCAGGTTGTAGAGCGTGTAAGAAAAATTTTCAAAGTTTTAATTTTAGCGCCAAAAGTCTACCATTTTGACTTTTTTTTTAATTTGTGTGACTCACACAATTACGACGAATCAAATGACATCTCGCATGTCAAAATCCGTCAAGTCGTTCAGGCTGTAGGACGTGACAAAGAATTGGACATACATACATACATAGTCTCGAAAAACATTACCCTCCTTTCTTCGGCAGTTCGGGTAAAAAGAGGAAAGATTTATTGTTAATTTTTGGCTATGAAAGTATTCAACTAATTTTATAAAATCTTGCACTAAATATACTGGGTACATGATAAGCGAGCAACATAGGCCAAGATCAAGCTACAATCCAATCAATAGGAGCCGAGCATTTATGAAAAACAGGCATGAATAGGTTAAATGGATGCGGCAGGGTTCTTAGTATGGCACAGATGAAGCCTTGGGGTAAGTTAAAAATAAATCTGATCTTAACACTTCGGACTTCGATGAGAAACTTGAAGTATAAAAAAACCGGCCAAGTCGAGTTGGACTCGCCCATGAAGGGTTTCGTAGCAGCAAGTAACATAATATAAAAGTTCTCATAGTTCGTTGTAACTCTGATTGATGTTTTAACACGCTCGCAGTGGTAGTGATTTTTCTAACCGAAAATTGCGGTTTATGACGTATTAAAAAAAAACTACCAGCTCTATCTCGTTCAAACTAATTTTCGTTGGTAGTTTTTATGGCAATGTCTATCATATTTTTTTTTTAGATTTATCATTCTCTTAGTTTAGAAGTTAGAGGGGGGGGGGTGTCTCTTGCGCAAACTATTCACTTTAGAAAAAACTGATTTTAGGAACCTCAATAGCATTTTTGAAGACAAAAAAATTTTGAGTTTCAGTTCTGAGTATGGGGACCCCCAAAATTTACTGCTTTTTTACTTGTTTTATATAAGAAACTTAATGCGGTTCACAGAACACATCTAGTTACCAAGTTTCAATAGCATAAGCTTTATGGTCATTTGGCTATGGCATTTGGCTAAAAACAACGAGCTTTCTGTGTTCTCAGTACCAACTTTCATATTATGATAGATAATTATTTTTTAAAAACAATTTTTGTATCATTTTAAATGGATAGAGTAAATTTTATTATTTCATAAACTGCTAGGGAATCCAGTACCTAAAGTAATACACATCATGAGGAATATGCAGATGATGCAAATGCGACGAGATCTGACTATCTGAGTAGGTCATGTTGCACACTCTTCAGCAATCTTCATCGGTGCCAAATTGACATGGTAATGATGAATTAGCTTTTATTGCGGTCGGCAATGATAACGCCTTGTATGAGACTGCCGCATCATGTCACGTCCCATGAAAGTGCTACGGTGAAATCAAACCGATGCCTGTACACTGTAAATGCTTATTACCAGTGTGGGTATACATACAATATAAACACCATGTCACATTGTTTGTCCGCGATGTACTGCTAAACTACTAAACCTATTTTAATCAAATTTTGCGCAATGTGTGCACTGTAATCCAACTTAAAGATAGGTGTTTTTTTTACATTATAGACTAGAAATGCTCTGGGTCAATCGAAGTATTTTGAGTGGTTCAATGTTTTTCGGCTAGTCTCCACTTATTCATTGTGAATATACCCTTTGTTTCTATTATAAAAATAATCCATAGTGACATCCAGCCCAATTTAAGTTAATTATAATTTTCGCCTGCACCGAATTTCACATTTGTATACTTTTTCAAAAAATTAAGGGGGGCTCCCATACAACAAACGTAATGTCTTGTAGTTTTTTAATACGGAACCCTCTATGTGCGAACGAAAGAACCACGACGCAGGAAACTGTGAGGTGAGTGAAGCACTGAAAATTAGATACTTACACCAATTACAAAATATGATCAAAATTAATAACTTTCATCACTGATATGACAATAAAGCTCAAACGATGATTATAAAAAGAGAATTTTATCACAATTAAGTTAGTAAAACGACCACACAAAAACATCATAAAACAAAACATTATTGCTTTTCTCTTCACTTTCAAGCCGTCATTAAATAATACCGTTAATGGGAGGGCACCTCTTGAGCACAGACAGGAGAGCCTTCGACATTGTTAATGCTTATACATTGAAGTTGTAGCCAGTAAGATGATATTGCCGCCAATAGGTACCTACACAAAGCAAGTATGCATTGGCCCGTTCTCCTTAATGAGCAACATCGACAATCGAGAGACTGGTAGACCATAATAATATCGGCAGGCCCGCTTACCGCTTGTGACTCAATATCAGTGTTACATCTGTACTCGTGCACTGGAGAAACCGGTCAGTCAGGGAAGGCAGTCCGGAATCCTGAGTTGAGGCCGAGCACGGACCTAATAATCATACAGACTAGCTGTTGATACGTTCAACCCATAAGTATAGGAAAGGAATCGGCTATTGTTGCCGAAGCAATCAGTAGCTCGAGATTTTAATGCAACTGAATTTTGAATCTTTAGAAGATGAAAAAATTGTAGCGTAATTGTTAGTGAAGAAGTTTGTTACTCAATCGATCTGTAACCCTTAAACTACTTAATTTGCAATAATCTACGTTCGGGTATCTGTTAGTGTTATTATTCGCTTTGTCTAAAACAGAACAAAGGCTTTGGAAATAATGTTACTCTCACTGTCATTCACATATTTTAGCTTGAACGTCACATTAAGTTCCAATTTTATGTAATTAAAACCATTTCGTTATTATTAAATTACAATTGTAGGGATCCGGAGTGGCAACTTGACAAGTATTAAGTAAACAATTATTTTCTAAAGTTATCAAATTATACCTATTTCAAATTATAAAATCTGTAATATCAAAAGTTTCTTAATTACAAATCCGGGAATTTAAATCGAACTTATTATAATATTATACGCAGCGAAAGACATTTGGCGACAACATGGTGCCCAAATGAATTTAAATAATACCCATTTCAACTGCGAATCAGTACAATAGCACATTTTTATGTTGCATAACTTTTCGCAGACATTATTTTATCAGGAATAATGTCGCTGGAAACAGAAAATAAAACCATTATGACTAAACATTTAAATGGATATTAAAGTTATAAAAGTTCAGTTCGTGTCTTTTTTTATTTCTATAACAAAACGGTAGATACCACGTTCAGGCTTCCTTTTAATTTGACTGTCTGTAATTGTAACGTGTTTATTCGATATACAAGCAAACAAGATGGCCGCTACACCACGCAAGTAACGGAGATGAGAAATTAAAAGTTAACGTGATTTGGGGACCGATTTGAAAAACATTGAATTTTATATGCTTAAATGTCAATCTGTGGTGTGTGACTGCCTTGATTGTACAATTGCGATTGTGGTAACTATGACAACCAAAGGCATTGTAGAATCACAATATATTTTTGAAAATTATGTAAAGGATAAGTGGCTAGATAGATTGCATTAACTCAGTATTCCTTCCTGGGTAACAGTTACAGGTTACCAAACAAAATTAAAATAAGTTGATACACTTTATAAAAAGTAAATTATGCTGCAAGGGCTACTAAACAGTTAATGATTATTTGATGGACAAGGAAGTCTTCAAATGATCTGCTCTGCTGGATTTTCAAACAAGTTGTTATAACTACATAGTTTTTAGATTCTAAAATATTGTAAACTAGCTGATGCCCGCAGCTTCGCCCGTGTAAAATATGTTGTTCCCGTTGGTACTTATTCCCAGGATAAACACTTGATGTATTATTCCAAACCATAATCACTGTATCCAATTTCGGCCAGATCCGTTCAGCAGTTGAAGTGTGAAAGTGTAACAAAGACAGAGCACAAAAAAGAAAAGCCCGCAAAGTCACTTGCCTGTTCTTTTAAGGCGGGCTGCATTTGTGAACTGGTGCTACACCTTTGTTTTATATTCTTGCCGTTTTACAAGTGCCATGTTCAACAGATTGGCAGAGTTCAGAAACTGAAAATGTTTTATCTTGCAAAATGCCGTTAAACTACGAAATATCTTATATCCATTGCGCTCGTACTTAACCAAATATTATCAGCTAGGTACGCAATTCCGGGAAGTGATAAATAGAGTTAGAGGTGCGTGACTGGGGACCAAACTAGTACCACTGGTGTGTGACGGACGACATGTTTTATGATTGTTTTATGTAGGTATTCCTTTTTATTATTTATTTAGTGTAGGTACTTTAACACAAAACTTTCTATCAACATTTCAAAGCTTTGCATGTTACCGATTATAACATAAAAGAATAATAAGTAAACTGGTAGATGATATTGGTAGATATATGATGATCATAAACCTAGCCATACAGCTGTCAGTTTATATTGGTTTAAAACTGGAATAAAATATATAATGCTATTAAACTTAACAGGTAAAGCGAACTGATGTTGGTGAAAAGAGTAGGAAGCTCGTAGCAGATCTTGACGGAGACTTTTAGTTTAATTCAATACTTACAAAACTTAATCGTGTGCTAGAACGCCCCCTTCTTTTTCTACTCTCTGTGTAGAATACTGTGCAGGACACTCGGAAATATTTTTGGAATTAACGTTCGTCTGAATTTAAATAGTGGGAACACATTTTGAGCTGAATTAGTAATGATTCGCTTAAGCAAGGAGTCTCGGTCAAATCAAGATGAAGCAGTTCTTCATACTGGACCAAAGAAGTCTGTAAGGTTTGGCAATGAAACATCAAGAGAGACGGAGAAAGAAAGCGGTAATAGTGGTTTGATGGTCGATAGACGTAAGGTACAATAGCCGATTGTTTCTTTTTTAAATGACGTAAGCTTACGCCATAAGTACTTTCTGGAAGCTCAAGCGGTATGTATTATAGGAACTTTGATCGAACAGTTGCTAGTGGAGGGTAGAACTATCGAATCGATGACAGCGAGTGTCCCGAAGGAATCATCACTTAAAACTAGCCTTTCCTTTTCGATCCCATCACAACATGTGAGAAGCAAGATGTCACATAGTCGGCAGAACCAAGTGACGTGATATTCATCCTTCTGCACCCTTTAACATAAGGTATGTAAGCTGGTTAGCGTTAAAACGCGTCTACATCCTTTTCAGTGCCACATCTTCCTATTGCTGCATGCCTACTCATTTTAAGCACCTAAACATGATTGACATTTTGCTCAGCATAACAGAGGTCATTAACTCGCTTGATGACCGTCACACTCACTGATTTCAATTGAAGCTGGTGATTATGCGAGGAGGCGTGAAAGTATTATCTGGGTAATGTAGGTTTAGTTTAAACTATGAATGTAAATGTTTCAGTTCCTGCATTCTATGGTAGGGTAATTCACAGGTAAAAGTCTATGAGTTGTTCAGACTGCAAATGTACCCCTGTACGAAATTTCAGGCACATCCGTTCACGGTTACAGAGTGATTGATTAAAAAAACATCCAAACATTTTCATAAACTTTCACATTTATAGTAGCAAAGGTTGCATAATTTACATTTGAACAAAACGGGGGACGAATGGTAAGGGTTTGATTTTTTTTTCATAAATCGTGGGGCGGTGAATTAACGCTAGAAATCTACCACGAAATAATATTATTAAGAGCATTATTACGAAAAAAGCTTGGAAATTGCTTTGAAGTCGCACTTTTCTCCAAGTAATTCCTATACAATAGAAGATATAGATACAATAGAATAAACTCGGGTCGTAGAACGGCTCTAAGCATTTCACACTCCTGAATTGTTCGGATTACATTAAATCACAAAATCCTAATACCCATCCTAATCCGAAACCCAAAACTTCATTCAGAAAATATAAAATAATAAATTAAAACGTCGACTTTACCTACTGGATACAAATTCTGAACTTTCGATTGTCCAACACCCAACCGGAAGAAACAATTTTCAATAATATTTCACGAGCACTGTTTGCTTCCCCATTTCTGATTGTTCAACTTCCGACCAGATGTGATATCTTTCTCTAATTTGGACGGGGAACATTTTTCTGGCTCCATTTTGTACCTACTAGGGTAGTAGGGTCGTATTATATCACTTCCGGCTTGAATTCCGAAACCAAAAGCAGCCACGTACCATCTTGCACCGGTGCACAAGACTGCCAAGGTGACAAGTATCCTTCTGATCGGGCTATTGGTTTGGAAGACCGCGTGGACATAAAAAATTGTGCGGATACAATACATTACCTACATACATTATATTTATGTAGGTTCACTGTATTAGGTATTATTGTATTTTAGTGATATAATTTCTCGAACATGAAAGAAGCTTGATAAATGATCAAACTCTTTAGTAATAGCAGTACATAATAGGTAATCTGTTCACATTACAAGCGTCCTATATAAACAGATCAGTGTCTTAATGATAGAGGAGCTTACCGTCATTATATAGGTCTTCATGAGACAGAATCGCTAAGTAATCGGGTTAGTGGTAATCTGAGGGCGGGAAAAAAGCCTGACGTAGCGTGTTCCCGAAATAAATTAAATTAATGCGGCCCCTTTCTGTTTGCAGCTAAGACGAAATAGCCAAAGAACCTTATACCGCAGAGAATGGAGGGTGGTGGACAGTGGATTATCTACATTTTAACGTGCCCACTTAAGCTTTAGCTCGCTGGTGTAAGTTACATATAGAGCAAAGTTCTGTCAAAAACTGAAAATGGTTTCTTTTTTATCATCTAAAGAATGTGTCATTTAATTTTTTATTTTTTTTTATTTTTACGTTTTCTAACTTTTATATAATATTTAATATAGTTATATATTTACATAAATTTACAAGGTTATTAAATATTAAATTAATTATGTTAATTAATTATTATTTATTATGTCATTTAATTATGTTTATTAATAAAACTAACAAGAAATCAATCATTTTTGTTATACTCGCACAATGTAATCGTAAAGATGCAGGCTAGGATAATAAAATAATAGAAATAAAATTGTAATAATGACATAATATGGGTAGACGCGCGAAATTGAAAGGTAGGTATTACCTACTTAATTATTGCCAGCAATAGATCGACTGCGCCTGGTCCGATTTTATAAAAAAATTGTGGGTACGTCCAGGGATGATTTTTAAATATAGCTGGAGCTGGTGGGGATAGTTTTGACAATAAGACAAAGAAGTTGTTTGAGCTGGCCTGTGCAATTTCGCTGAACAGTAAAATACCAGTGGGCCTAAAAAGGCCACATTGTACGTTTCTTTTATGGATCTTATAGTGTTTCTCTTCACTAAATTGTCATTCACTAAATTGTCTTGAAGAATCTCATAATGAATCTCATTGTAAATCATCTGAATTGACAGTTTTGTATGGAAATTCGTAAAATGGCCACATCCATGAATAATTATTTATAATAATGTCAAATTCTATGTTCAAATTGGTGAATTATTAGATTGGTAAGGGGGGGACTAAGATTTCACGTTTAAATTTAGCATTTTTATTGTCATTAGTGTGTTTTTAAGTTCTTTTGGACAAAATTGCAGACTTGGGACTCTATAGAAACTTTTTAAAGCGTACACGTCAAGATAAACTCGTATTTTCATTAATGAACAGTGTATAACCTTTATACTTTTGATTGTTGGCACTTGATGGAACTTGTTATACATTATGAAAACTCACTCACTTGTACTATTCCACAACTTTTATTATAATTTTAATAATACCTAACCGGTTTCGCTATTATAGCATTCTCAAAGGTATGCTATAATAGCGAAACCGGTTAGGTATTATTAAAATTATAATAAAAGTTGTGGAATAGTACAAGTGAGTCAGTTTTCATAACAGTGTACCCGTAGGTAGGTAACCCAGGTAGTTGAAAACGTTTTCAACACAAGTGATACAGTCGCTCTGCCGACCCTGGAAAATGTCTAAAAGACATAACATAAAGTTAAGGAACTTTGAGAAGTCTGACCCTGAGTTTATTGATTGTTTTCATTAATTACCTTAGCCTTTGATTAGAATCAAAAGGCTAAGGTGACATTAGGTATATAATCATATACCTAAACCTAATAAATACTCTAAGATACTTATAATGTCACCTTAGCCTTTTAACATGATATAGTGGTCATCAAGTTATAACAACCTTATCTTTGAGAATGCCGAAAGGCGAAACCAGTCAGTTGTAAAGTAAATAAATGTTGTAGAACAGTATAAGTGGTGTTATTCAATATGAGCAGCAGGTTCCACCAAGTGTTATCAATCTACAGTATAAATAACCTTTTTGGGCTACCTACATGTCACAATGTTTCGGGGAGTGCCACGGGTCCTTCTAAGTTCACATGGCATCCGCAGTGGTAGCTTATGGGATGTGCTATGGGTCCGGAATGCATTAATAGTTGGATTTATAAGCCCTTTTGGGCTAGTAAAGAAGACCTACATATCGAGACAGAGATATCTTATTTGCCATTATTCCGGATTGACCAAACCTAAGGGAGCTACAAATCTTTCTCCAATATTTACATGGCACCCACAATGGTACCTCATGGGGTTCAATGGTACCCATGCCACATGGGTTCGGAATCCTAGGGGTACCATGGACCCTCCTCCAAAGATTATATGACACCCCCAGGAATATCTTTTGAAGGGTACCATGAGTCCGGAATGTATTATTCCTAGATGTGGCACAATCCTTCTCATAAGTTAACATGGCACCCCCGGGTATCCTATGGGTCCAGAATGCATTTCCAACAGTGTTAAAAGCACAAGCCAACTTGTCCAAGCCAAACTCACATGTCAACTAGTACCTACATCTGCTAATCTGCTGTCATTCCTGTAGACCTGAGGCTTCGATGTGAAAGGATTTTTTTAGATACATTGATGGTAAAGGTGAAATTAGAGATATAAAAATGATATAGAAACTTTGTACACTTAAGTATTGCTTAATTTATTTATTCATTCATAATAACAGTGCTCTAGCCATGGTAAAAAAATTGTACAATTCGCATACACAAAATCTTCAACATTCTATTGGTGTCGGTTAAATCTTTTTCTTTTGTATATGTCCTTCCAAACCGGTCATAATTAACATTGTGCATGTATATTCACATTCATTAATTGCTGCAACACATTGTTGACGTTAATGCAAGCCATGATGAAACTAGTCATGACTCCTCGAGAGCTCATCCAATAAATACTATTTGGAAAATTATCTTGCATCTGAAAATGAAACAGTTTTCAATTAGGTAAATGTGCATTTATGTTGCATAAAAGAACTTCTTGTAT
Source organism: Miltochrista miniata (assembly GCA_933228765.1). Lineage (NCBI taxonomy): Eukaryota > Metazoa > Arthropoda > Insecta > Lepidoptera > Erebidae > Miltochrista > Miltochrista miniata. The sequence goes on from OW121747.1 coordinate 26,609,910, forward strand.
TATTTGAAGATTATTTATCAAGTTTTTATGTGATTCAGGCTCCTTCCTCTAGTTTAATGATTGCTATTTTGAAAACTGAACCCAATATCCTTTATTGATAATGATAACTTAGCAATTTGCACTAGGAGTTAGGAATTTGTTGCAAGATGCATTCGGTGGCATCGGTCATGAAGGCCCTGTCTTTTAGCCTGATGACCTGTAGAAGTGACCCGTTTCATAACAAATGCTTATGTAATACCAAGCCATTGTCAATGGTGTTAGATTACTGTCATGGAGCTCTCTCAACAATAGGAAATACCAAAGCATGTATACAGGTATAACAGATAATGCAAAACTAAACCCCGCCCTGATTCCCTGGTAGTAGCCGATTGACTGCAGAATAAAGGACACATCACATGCTCAAGCAAAAGCTTTGGTAAGCACGACCTAATTGTAAGATAATTTGCAATCTAGTAATTAAGAACTATGAAATAAATATGTAACTAATTATAATTTTGTTTACCTTTTATTGATTTTTATTTTGATACAATAAGTACATGTAATAAAGTTGAGCTTTGGGTCTTGCAAAGGACTTGAATGTGACGAATGTCCCTTGTTTATAAATCTTGATTGCCTCAGAGTGTAGGATAGCACGTTAGTAATCAATTATTTGAATTCAATCACAGAAAGAGAAAGACATCTTTTTTCATATATTGGTGCCGTCGTTATCGTTGAAGTAGATTTACTATATTCTTTGATACAATTTGTTGTTTTCTTTTTGGTGTTGAATTCAAGCTTGAAACTGATGCCTAGGTCACAGAAACCAACAATAATATCTCTTTGAAACAATACATAGTAGGAAAGTTCTTTTTTTTCTAGCTACAATTATTGATCAAATTGACAATGACATGACACCAATGACAGATGCAATAATGTCTGGCGTAAATTACGAGCGACCACAATAAAAAAATAAAGTGCATTAATTATGTAATTTAATGCTTCATTTTTACTTATTTTACATTCTATAGATGAAAATCACGATATATAGTTAAACTATATATAAAAACTATCGTTTTACGTAGTAATACCGGCAAAATACTTTTACAATTCGGCGGTTCCCTGTATTTTTTTAGAGCAGCAACATCGATTTCAAATATGTTGGGAGAATTGCAAAGATTCATTTTTTAATGTTATCTCTAAAGCATTTCTTGTGCAACTCTGCAAATGAATCTGATATGAATGAAACGCGCTTTGTTTACGCTTTTTAGGGCCGCAGCAAATCTGTTTTTATTAATAAATCGTTTGTGCAAGGATGATCATGTAAGTTTAGAATCGATATTGTTATAGGTACCCACAACCATACTGTTGTAAATCTGCTCAAATATTATGTTTCTTGGTGTATTATACAAATTTGATTTAACTTTACTTCTTTACTATAAATTAAATATTTATCCTCTATTTACAGGCAACGATTTAGAATTGTATTCTTACCTTCCAACAAACATAAGACGACACCCTCCATCGTAGCTGAGATTCCTATCTAAATTGATCATCGTTCCAGATAGTATTGGGTATTGGCCTCATAATGGCAGTACAAACGAGCAGCCCTCTTCAAGTAATCATCCTACCCTCTCTTAGCAAAACGATTACATACACCTGAAGCAACTTAAGCCTTACCCGTACAAGTACCTGTGCTCTCCAAGTATGCTTCAGTAAGATTTGTAACAAAAACAATATTGCTTAGTTCGTGCAACATATTTTTTATATTATTTGTTGTATGACGATATGTATGTTACCAACAGCTAGACGTCGCGCCTTTTACGTTATTAAAAAACTGGTGTTGCTAGACATGTTTTTGCGCACATATCAGTGCCAAATATCTACGAGATAGAATGCTATTTTTAGACATTGAGAACAATGGTTCTAAAGATTAATTTAACTATCTTTGTGAATAATATAGGTTATCTATCTCAAAAAACTCAAGATAATACTTACAAAAATAAATAGAAAGCTACCTAAAGATACCGATTTATTCAAGAAAAAGTTTTATACTCGTCTTCAAATTGAATCGTGAAATTAGCTCGTTCCTCGGTGTCAGGAGCAAAGTTAGTTGAAATACATTCCGATCCCGCCGGCGCGCCGCTAGATTGAGATTTTTATTGTGTAGAACTTCTGACCCCATTCGCATAATCATCCGCAAACATCAGCTAAATAAAATACGTAAGTACCAGCAATCCTTACTTCCCTACTAATATTATAATGCGAAAGTAACTATGTCTGTCGGTCTGTCAGTCTGTTACGCTTTCACGGGTAAATGGCTGAAGCGATTGAGATGAAATTTGGTATAGAGAGAGATAGCTCGAGGCCCCTGGGAAGAACACAGGCTACTTTTTAACCAACTGTGCAAAAGGAGGGTTATGATTTTACGATATAACGACTCTTACGCGATAACGATTTCTACGCGGTAAAAGCCGCGGGGAACAGTTAGTCTACATTATAAATATTGTGGAACATTATTTTATTTTATTCGTATTGTTATGTTACTAATATTAATACGAAATTTTGTAAAATTCTTTGGATATTTGAACATAGTGGATGTTTGAATGTTGGGATGGGATGTTTGTTAATCTTAAACACTCAACGGCTGAACGGATTTGAATAAAATATGGTAGAGCAATAGATTATGGTCTGAAATAACGCTTAAGATACTTTTATTCCCAAACAAGTTACCGTGGAATGCGAGAATTTATTATTGATTATGCGAGAATTCTATTATATAGATACCTATATTATCAACCATATTTAATGAATCTGAAGATATTATACCTACTAAAGTGTATAATCTGTTGCCTCAGTTAGCATGCTATATGAGTCGGTGCTGCTCTGCAAATAATTTACAAAGTTTCGATTCAAATTCCTATAACCATAAATGTTTTATCGAACTCTCTTCAAAGACTTCTATTTAAACCAGGGTTCGAAAAAATCCGATTTTTATAATAAATATAAAAAATCCGATTTTTTTGATATATAATAAATAAAATAAATAAATATTGTTGGACATTTTCACACAACATCATCTAGCCCAAACTAAGCTATAAAGCTTGTGCTATGGGATCTAGATGACTGATAGACATACTTATATATTTCTAAATACATACATATTATACATAGAAAACACCCAAACTCCGAAACAAACATTTGTGGATCACACAAATATTTGGTCCGACCCAGGAATTGAACCCAGGACCTCCAGCGCCACAGGCGGTACCACTACCGACCACGCTACAGAGGCAGTCAATATATCGGATTTATATCATTGTAACCGTGTAAAATGAACCTTATTTCAGTAATCTTAAGGTTTCAATTTCAGTTAAAAGCTGACCATACTGGTATGTCAAAAGGGATTTCCCCAACTTAAAATGAGGTTGCCATTTTGGGAAACTATCTGAAATAATTCTGAATTGTACTTTTTTGGAACGTGTTGCCCGTGTAAACATTAATCTCTAATTGGTTTTTAGTTCAGAACACAGAAATAAATCCATTGATATATATCAAGATAAAAATCAATTAATATATATCGTGATATATATCATGATATATATCCGCTGATATATATCGGCGAACCCTGATATAAACTGAGGTAGACATGCCCAACGCACCGATTTTTGAAACCTATAAACTGTGCCAATTGGCAGCGTTGCTCGAACTGGTGAGTCAAAACTTCGAGAACTTACTCGGCTTGCTTTACATCGGAGTCCATACGCCTTCTCCTTTACTCTTGTTTTATTCGTATATTGCTATGGTGGTGACAATTACGTAAATATTATTTACTAGCTGTTGCCCACGACTTCGTACGCGTGAAAATTATGTTATAATAACAATTTGATTGCTCTCTGCTTAGCCCCTAGGATATGTAGCGTGATAATATATAGCCTATTTGAAGACCCTACCCCTAGTTTATATTTGTGCAAAATTTGAATCAAATCTATTGAGTACTTTTCGAGATCCTTCCGGAAAAAGCAAAGCAAACAGACAAACAGACAAAAAAAATTGTAACTATATTTTTGGCTTCGGTATCTTATGTTGAACACCCAGCAAGTATTTTTTTTTTAATATTTCCAATGTACAGTTTTGACTTTTCTATCATTTTATTATATACTAGCTGTTGCCCGCGACTTCGTACGCGTGAAAATTATTACAATGCCAATTTGATTGGTTTCTGTTTAGCCCCTAGGATATGAAGCGTGATAATATATAGCCTATTTTAACACCCTACCCCTAGGTAATATTTGTGCAAAATTTGAACCAAATCTATTGAGTACTTTTCGAGATCCTTCCGGACAAAGCAAAGCAAACAGACAAACAGACAAACAGACAAAAAAAATATAACTATATTTTCGGCTTCGGTATATTATGTTGAACACCCAGCGAGTATTTTTTTTTTAAATATTTCCAATGTACAGTTTTGACTTTTCTATCATTTTATTATATGTAACTAGCTGTTGCCCGCGACTTCGTACGCGTGAAAATTATGTTAAAATGTCAATTTGATTGCTCTCTGCTTAGCCCCTAGGATATGTAGCGTGATAATATATAGACTATTTTAAGACCCTACCCCTAGGTAATATTTGTGCAAAATTTGAATCAAATCTATTGAGTACTTTTCGAGATCCTTCCGGACAAAGCAAAGCAAACAGATAAACAGACAAACAGACAATTTTTTTTCTAACTATATTTTCGGCTTCGGTATCTTATGTTGAACACCCAGCGAGTATTTTTTTTTAAATATTTCCAATGTACAGTTTTGACTTTTCTATCATTTTATTATATGTATAGATGTATAGATAAGTGAGTGAGTAAGAGTGTTAGCATTGTGTGTGTTTGAGGATTGCTTTTGAAATCTCGTTTGTTAGAGTACGGCACGTCTACCTCAGTTTATATAGAAGTCTTTGACTCTCTTTTCATTAGCAAATAAAATTAAAATTCGTCACGTTCAGTATAAAATCCCTTTCCAAATGGTTTTACAAGGCTGTCCTCGTCTCCCCAAGATGTACCTTTTACGATTACAAACGCAAATATTATTATTGGTTCACAATCACACAATTGGCTAACTGACGTCTTCGGTTTTTTCCTTTTGTACAGATTAGTTTATTGTTTAGGAGTTGACACAATTTAAGTCGAAACCGGGCAAGTGCGAGTCGGACTTGCGCACTTAGGGTTCGGTAACAAAAAACGGCTAAAAATCACGGGATTTTTGAGTTTAGTTTTTGTTACAGCGGCAACCGAAATACATCATTTGTGAAAATTTCAGCTGTCTAGCTGTCACGGTTACTGAGATTCAGCCTGGACACAGACATATCGACAGCGGAGTTTCAGTAATAAGGCGCCGTTTTTACCATTTGGGTACACAACACAACCCTAAAAACCACCCACACGATATATTATTTGATCTTTTTATGTGAACAATTATTACCACATCATTAAAGTTACGCGAATTATCCCCGAGGCTTCAGGCAGAGCCATATTTTTATATGACCATGTTTCATTCGTTTGTATTTTCTCTAATCTCACGTAATGGGTGGAGTGCCGGTAGCGGTATTGAAGGTTGTATCAACCTGTTGTTGAGGTTAAATCATAAGGTTTTCTACTTAGAGAGAGGTTAGACAACCTACAAAGAAAAAGAATTAAAATATATCTTCAATGTACAGATTTTTCGCACTCAACTATTTTATTATAAGAAGGTGGGTAACAACGGTAGCGAGATATACATATACGAGTTTACGAGAAAACAAAATTGTTTTCTGTGGTATAGAATAACTGTAAAAATAAGTATTCTTTTACGTGTGGAAATTCTCCTGGATTTTAAGCCGGTAACCTACTGTATAAAACCAAAAACCACACCACAGTCCCGTCCCGGGACTCCCGACTGTAGACAAACGTAGTTGTCTGCCTACGGTCGGGAGTCCCGGGTAAGCCCTTGGAAGTACGTCCCCCGAAGCAAGATAAGCTGTACAACCTATCATAAACTTTGAACACTTAACGAATCCCTCACAGAACGAAAGAGATTTAGTAGTATGATATACACACTACACGATCTTGTTATCTATTATATAAAAATAAGTCGGGTTTTCCTTCCTGACGCTATAACTCCAGAACGCACGAACCGATTTCCACGGTTTTGCATTCGTTGGAAAGGTCTCGGGCTCCGTGAGGTTTATAGCACAAGAAAATTCAGCAAAATTTCACATACAGCGCCATCGCGGGCGAAGCTGCGGGCATCAGCTAGTTAGTAATATTTATTACTAGCTGAACCCGCAACTTCGGTTACGTCACATAAGGTGTATGAAAGGAGAGGTATTTCTTCAGCAGACTTATCAAGCAACGTGTGAAACTGCCCTGTTTGCTTAATCATAAAAGAGCTTAAAGTTTAAGCCTTAATCATTACGGTCTTTAAAGATTAAACCAACACGCCAGTTTAGAGTTACCCATTTTTAGTTTCTTATGTCTATGTACGATTCTTTAAAGTGATATTACTTTTTTATTTATGAACCGATTGACATGAAATAAACACTAAATGCTAAGAGGAGCAAACCTCAACACAATCAAGAAAACCGCATTGCAATCGGTTAAGCGGTTACTGAGATTAGCGTGCACAAACGTACAGACAAACAGACAAAAATTCTAAAAATCATTGTTTTAAAACCCCCTATAATATTTTTTCTTATTTATCTTTCATGTACAGACAGCGACTTGTTACGATTATATTATATGTATTGATTGATAATTGATTTATAATAGTAACAAGACTGTGTAGTTAAATAAACAACTGTACCTTTACTGTTTAATATGTAACTTAAATTTTATCGTTAAAAATTACACTGAAACATAACGTAGGTACATATTTACTTTATAATTATCTAAACTACCTAAGCTTAAATAAGGGCTGCTGCTAGTTTTTATAACGCAATCTAATAATAATATCTTTTCTAATTTCACACCCCCGTGGCATTGTGCCCAAAAGACAGCAGCTTTCCCCCTTTGAATAGCACTACCTATTTACTGAGAGAAAAATCTGCCAGCCCTTGGGCCAGCAAACGATTTAACTCGGCGCTTTTTTTAAATCTTAAAGAATTTAAGCTCATTGGGACCTCATGGACCTATGGTCTTGACACCGACTGGAAGATAACGATAGGACGAGTCGAGATCGAGACCCTTGTATTAATTTTGTTATTTTCAGCAGCTTCCGCTGCTGCGCTGGCTTTTAAAATGGTTTTAGGAGGATAGGACGAGGTCAGAGTGTCAACACAAGTTGAATCCTAGACTATCTGCCACGGTATTAATGTCATGCCATCCGGTCTCTTGCCTTCGTCCCTGAAAATGCCGATTGGTTCTGGGAGCGCAGGTACATTGACGGTAGCAAGAGTTTTAATAGCTTTAAAGCTTTGGTTTAATATCCAATGTTTTTAATTTTCTACATCAAAAAGCAAACCGATCTAAATTTCTCGTAAAATCTACTCACATTTCATTTATCCATTTCTAAAAGCAAATGATAAAGAATCCAAATTATTCTTTTGTCGAGCAGGGGCTTCACAGAAAACAAAACGTACAAAAGGTTTTTACATCCATTAATGAAATTTGCTTTCATTTGAAATATTTGTTATGTTAATTGTAGCTATAATTTATTTCAGTAGATTTGATCTGGTAACAAATCTATTAATATTACAGCTATAATAATATTTTATAGCTTTATTTTATTTTGTTAATAATTTATTGAAGTAGCTACGCGGTATATAGATACCCATAACACTATCTGCGCTAGTGAATAAGTAATTCTACCCTGTATATTCGAAGGCAGATAGTACGCCTCACCAACAGTACCTACTGGCCCATTCTCTTCACAGCTATTGAGACAACGAAAAAGTGTGACTCAATAGCGGGCGCGGTGCACTTCAAATGCAATTGTTGGCTGCGTCCATCATCAGACGGAAACCATTGAACAGTGCAGCCACATGTCTGGCACCAAAACGACTCATACTGGTTCCAGGCAAATCATTCGTCGCGTCTACGGCACCAGGTTCAGTCTCTTCCTGTTGAGAAGATTTGCTGATACCAAAGTCCTTCGAATGACGTCATTAAAGGCCTGAGTGTCTGCCAGCGCACCGACAACTACTCAAAGCTTGACAAGCATTGGTCTTCGTTGTAGATCCACAAGTACCTACCTGCAATCATCTGTGGTGTCTACACCGCAACCATGAGTAGAGTCATCGTAATGTGCAAAATTAGATTATATATTCCAAAAATATTGTGCACTGCTGGCTGACCCGACAAGCACTGGGCGATTAATACGTATTTTAAAGTCCACAGTCAAAGTTCATTTGCGTTTTCATGGCAATTAATGTATTCACCCGTCCACTGATTGTATATTCATTCTCTACCCACACTAAATAATTCATACGTTGGCGTCGGAACTGCAGGTGCACAGACTCCCGAGTTCTAGATGATAAAATCAAAAATGCGACACCCATTTTAAAGTTGTTAGTAAAACTTCATCATCTCTTACACGGTCAAATTTTCTAGCTAAAACTAGTAATACAGTAAAACGCATAGAGAAAATCACTATTTCTAATAACATTCCTATGAAATAAATATGAAATACTGTGACATGTTGAATCCGTTTTGTTCCAATTTACGAAAATAGTCTTGTGTAACTTACTTCTCATAGTCTCATAGATCCGATATACTTTAACCTCTCGGCTAATATATTGTTAAACTTTCGCATTTCACGTACAATAAAGCTGAAGTTCTTAAAAGCTCATGGGAAAAGTTACACAATGTGTCTACAAAACGACAGTTCTAGTGCAAATAGGACTCCAAGATCGCGAATCAATTTCAAGACTGGAATGTCTTGGTCGTTCATGCGATACACGTAATTCAATGAAGCCACCGTGCCAGGAAATTTTTAAATTCCTTCTTTTTAAGATTCAAGAAACAAGATTAATTTATCACGTTGCAGTAATACGCTGTCCCGATTGACCTAATTTTTTACAATTTGCATAAATCTGCTGCTTTGAGTGATTCTCAAAAGCAAGGAACATTTCTGGGAACTACAACAATAAACCCTGATGAGTAATCGTCATTTTTCACCCGTCATGGAAATTATCTATTCGCTGGGACAAAGACGCTTTTACAACATTTAAGATTCCCGGCCCGGCCTGTAGGTACTTCTATTTAGCTACAACCCTATAACTATGTTACCATCCGGTTCCTATGCAACCAGGACAAGGCTAGGAGTTTAACAATTGTCGGGATGAATATGGTGTACTGTAAAGGTGGTCCCTCCCCGCAGTGGTGGTACAGAAGAACTACGGAAACGATCTTTTGCAACAGCGGCTTTTCTATTCGTGATATTGCAGAGAAACTTTCATTATTTCATTTAGCAAACGCTTCTTATATAAACGGCCTGACACCGCGTGCTCATGATGAACGACAGTCACAACTTGACAACTTATAACTTTTCTAGCATTATTTTGTAAACGTAGGTAGCGGAATAATGTATGTCTCGTGAAATTCTCAACAATATCATATTGCACGGCAAATAATACAAGTGCGGATAATATTTTTATATTTCCTTGATACTACAAAGGAGTGATACGAGTGTGCCATTTTGTGAGATGCACGTCACTATTGTCACAAAATGTTGGTAGGTAGGTACGCATTTCTGGAGCCGAAAATCGTTGAAAATGGTATACCGACTAATTTGACAAGTAGATAATAACTAATCATTTAGTTGCGAATATGATTCAATAGTTAATATTAATATTATTATTTTAAAAATAGATAGTAAACTAAGACTTTGACAAATAAATAATCAATAAGTTTACTACGAACCTAAGCGCACCAGAATTTTAATACCTCTTGTTAAGCATAGGTATAAACTTGCCCAATAACGAACCATTAGCAACGAGTCCGGTAGAATGCGTTTAAAGAAATAATGCCGCCGCACGGGTATGTTCATCGGGTTTTGTTGTAGCCCACCAACCTATTTTTTTTCCACTGGATTGAGTTAGGTAGATGGTTTCTGTAGTTGCATAGTCGTCATCATTTATTTTTTAGAGTTTACTTGACTCGAGTTTCTAAGCACTCAGTTTTAAAGGTGCTACGATGGGCTTATAATTATTTAGAGATAATTTAAAAAGCAATTAGGTACCTAGTATGCGAACTAGTTCACAATTTTAATGTGATAAAATGATCGGTGTCGAGCAAGACTCAAACCTCCGTATTCTGCCAATCCGAAGCAGACGTCCTATTCACTGGACCACCGAGACAGAAATCTCAGACGACAAATTTTTTCACCTTATCATACTTCTTGAAGCGACGTATTTATTATTTTTGTACAGATATCCCTACTTTAACCGAATCCGAGCCTTAACTTCCATAAAAGAAAATAGGTACTTACACTACTTACCTATCTCACAATTTAAATAAATATTTTTTAAATATTCACGGACATCTCACACAACGCTATCTGATCCCAAAGTAAGCTAGGAATAACCTGCTTGTGTTATGGGTATCAGACCACGGATATTAATACTTATATACTTTTAAATACATACATTTTATACATAGAAACACCCAGACTCTTGAGACAAACATTTATGGGTCACACAAATATTTGTCTCCGGTGGGAATCGAACCCACGACCTCCAGCGCCGCAGGCGGTATCAATACCGACTGCGCCACAGAGGCAGTCAAAATGATTCATACTAATTGTGGAGGAAAGGTTGGGAATGTTCCTCCAACACACAAAGGGAGGATCCTCCGACCAGGCTAGGTGATCGCGCCTGGCGGGCCGAAGCCCAAATTAGTACCTACCTATTTAATTTAGACACAGAGATGGTTTAGTATTTTGATATAAATTTCTAGAACTACTTTACTGCTCGAGTAAAGTGCTTATGTGAGGGTAGAGCTGGAAATGAACCTGTCATCGGGTGACAAGGGATGACATGTATACCAAGACTACAAATCATTGTAGTAACTTCCTCCGCTACATAAAGGACCATGGGCAAAAATGTATGAAGCCTGGGCTCACCCACCAACAGAGATGAGATCACTTTGAATATACTTGTAAAGCACTAAATATAAAGATTTAAACTCATTTTAGCGAATAATCCATGGGGTTATTCTGCTATAAACATTTTTCTACGACCATTAAATAAACTAAAAAGTAGTGCTGTTATGGCATTGTAGGTTTTGTTGATTGACATCTTTAACGGAAAATGTATGAATGTAAAATGTATGAAGCCTGGGCTCGCCTACCAACGGATATGAGATCACTTTGAATATACTTGTAAAGCACTAAATATAAAGATTTAAACTCATTTTTGCGAATAATCCATGGGGTTATTTTGCTATAAACATTTTTCTCCGACCATAAATAAACTAAAAAGTAGTGCTGTTATGGCATTGTAGGTTTTGTTGATTGACATCTTTAACAAGTTTTAATTCCAGGTTTAATGTATATATAAAAAATAAAACCGCTCCTAACAGTTAAAATCATTTTTATTAACATTTCAATCAATATCAATAATAATATCGTCTAAATGTCCTGCCGGTGGATTAAATTGTATGTGCCTGCCTTACCCTAGAAGATACCATATTATTAAAATGGTATGAGCACAACTTCCTACTGTGCGTCTACCTGTTAGCTCGGTCATAGACGTTTCGTTTGCGACCCCTGAGATCGCCCGCCGTGTCCAGGGATGGCGCGTGGTGGAGGAGGAGGAGACGTCGTCAGATCACCGATATATTCGGTTCGACGTCTCCCCTCCACCTAACCTGCGGCCAGCAATCGCGAATCCCCCGGAACCGCGTTGGGCACTCCATCGCCTTGATCGGGAGGCTCTCCTGGAGGCGGCCATCGTGCAGTCCTGGATTCCGACAGCGGACAGGCCTGCCGATGTTCATACCGAGGTGTAGCTGTTCGGGAGAGCCATGTCGCACTTCTGCGATGCGGTGATGCCCAGGGCTAGGCCCAGACCGGCGAGGAAGCAGGTGTACTGGTGGACGCTGGAAATTGCGCGCAGTTGCGCGCGGATTGCGTTACCGCGCGCCGCCGGTACACCAGGTTTCGCCGGAGGCGTCGCCGCCCAGACGATGCGGCAGCCCGAGAGACGGAGCTCAACGATGGGTACAAGAAGGCCAAGAGGGCCCTCCAAACCGCCATCAAGCGGTCCAAAAAATTGGGCCGCGAAGAGCTGATGGAGACTCTGGAGCGGAACCCGTGGGGGCGCCCGTACCTCATGGTAAGAGGCATGGTATATAGTTACAATAAGTTTTATGACTCTAATAATTAGCTTTTACGCAAAACCTATTTAGGTGCATATCTTTTTTCTGCAATGGAATTGAAGGTGGTGCTGGTAGTAACAATTTTAGTGCAAACCAAATCCTTACAAACGGCATATGATATAACTCTGTTGGACACTGAGCCCAATTTGTCTCATGGTCCTTTTACAAACATATTTCATTTTCTTCAATAACATTTATTCATATGATTCTATTTTGAACGTGCCTACTGGAGAAGGTCGTCTATGGCCAATGACCGTTCATAATGCGAAAAATATGTCTAGGGCTGAGCGCACACTAGCGACAAAACTGTCTCAAGACAGACTACCGCTTTACTAAATCTAATCTATGAAACTCCAGACACAGACAAAATTGTTTTACAGTGCATGCCCACTTTCGATAATATACCGCCGATGTAGCGACCCGATTGGACTTTCAATGTAAAGCATGAGTCAGTTTTAACTTTTGAAACAGTCGTGTCTCTAGTTGGGAGTCCTGGGCTCATCCTTTCGAGGGCTTACCCGGGGTTCCCAACCGTAGGCATGAAACGTGTCGTTTTTAGTTGGTCGATTTAGACAAGTTATGTGGAGCCGCTCACTAGACTAGACTGATAGACAAGACCGTATAGTTTTAGTCACTTTGAGTCCGGCTTGACATCGGAGACTTCGTTAAAAACATCAACACTACACTGTAGTGTTATTATTCTATTAATATTATGTTTTTACTTGATAAGACCTCAGAAATAAGAAGCAGTGAGTTGAAATAAAAGCTTTTGTCCATTTCTTATGAATAGTAAATCATTTTCAGCTGGCGACGGTAATGCGTTAAGTATTGCAGGGCTTTCACAGTCAATACAATATTAAAAGCCATTTACTTATTTCTTTTCAGAAAGCTTACAAACTGCTAGAGTATATATTATTTGTATGCATGTGCTTCTGGTTATATTGTCTTTGTTCTGTGCATAACTTCAGTTGCTAATGACAATCAGTCCCATTATCATTTAATAGTGCACATTAATAATGCAGACGCGTGGTGAGAATATTAATTAAACTAAATTAATAGTACCTATTCAACTGTACAATCAATACAGCAATAATATAACCATATACTACCATACCACTGTATAAACAACATATATATTATACTGTGACCATACCATTGCCTCTTTATGGTCGAGGGGGTAGGTAGAGCCCATAGTTCCTCAGTTGTTGTGTTGGTCCCATGTAATGGCCGGGCACTATTGGTCATGTGCACATTACAGGATAACGATACCGAATATCGTCAGCTCAGACGTCAACGATTTAGTCCGACGATATCGACTCGATGTAACCATAGTAAAACCAGAATAAGTACCTAGCATAGTAAAGGTTGTGAACTGTTTTCATAAAAGCAAACCTATAGTCGGGATAAAAAACAAATTTATAATTCTATTGTTTGATATTTATATACCACCTGATGCTCGCGGCTTAGCCTACGTGAAATTTGGTTACCGTTCCCGCTTCCCATGGGAACATATTCCCGGGATGAAATGTAGCTTATGTGTTATTCCAGACTATAAGCTACCCCGGTTCCAAACTTCAGCCCGATCCGTTCAGCCGTTAGAGCGTGATTGAGTAACAAACATCCAAACATCTAAATATCCAAATATCTTCACAAACTTTCACATTTATAATATTTGTAGGAAGTAGGATCACTAGTTAAAGCTCGCGGCTTCGCCTGCGTGTAATTTGGTTCCCGTTTCCCATGGAAACTTGTCCCGGGATGAACAGTAGCCTATGTGTTATTCCAGACTATGTGACTTGAAGCCTATGTGTTATCTATCCCGATACCCAATTTCAGTCACAGTCGTTAGAGGGTGATTGACTAACAAACATCCAAACATCTTCAGAAACTTTCACATTTATAATATTAGTAGGACATGAACTTCATGAACAGATCTAACTGTTTAAGTTCGGATAACTTCTGAAGTCTCGCTTACTCATCGTATTTTCTTTACAGAAGCCACGCCTGTCACCACAATTTTCATTGACAGGCGCAATATTGACATCTTAAGGATTGTTGCAATTTGAAGAAATTAGTTCTAATGGTTTTCCCCAAAATGGCGCGGATTTTTATATTGTTGGTCGGTCGGACTTTGCCTTTTAGGTATCTATCTTTTGCGGCACTTCGACCATTTAGAAAGGAAATTTGGCTAAATAGGAATTTATGTCCTGGGACATCCTTCCGAGGGCTTACACGGGGCTCCCAACAATAGGGCGTTACGTGAGGTTTTTTAGTCGGTATGAGTCCGCAATAGCATTCATGAAGATTTTCCCTCTAGTTAAAAAAAAGGTATCTATTCTCTTATCTATTTATAATTTGAACGTCTGTATAAAACAATGTTTTTATTGTTTGTACTCACTACGAGTCAAAGACTACGAAAGTAATTCTTACTTAATTACTTTAAAATTGGTAAATAGATTTTAAAGTCATTACGTTAGTTTACGTCATGCGTACCAATTCTTAGTTTTAAATGTTGAGTAAAGTTCACCTAAACATAAACAAGGGATGACCCTTAATCGTTATTCCTTACTGAATGCCAAACGGAGCAGATACAAAGTTGTGTGACAGCCGCGTCACTAATCTAATCCAAAATCTTTACGTTTAAGATATCGTTTTCGTTCTAAATGTAAATTTTTCATTTGTATTCCGAATGTCCTCACATCGTTTGTCAAACATAAAAAGTTCTTAATGTATTTAAAAGGATAGAAAGAAAGAAAGAAAATATTTTTATTATAGTTATAATCGTATTCGTAATAATAGGATAGTAAGGAATTAGGTAGGTACCTACTTAGTTATACGTGAGTCGAGCGGTAACAATAACCCACGAAAAATAACTTGGTCGAAATGTCAGACAATAGAAGGCAGTAGGGTATAGGTACGTATGTAGTCTATAAGTACCCAACCTGGGGTCTGTTCAGCACAACACCGGAGATATCGGTAACTATCAAGGCACAAAAAGCTGCCACCAGGGTCGAGTTGAGTTAGTCACGCATGTGTGACAGCAAGCAAATGACTGTCAACTTTACCCCGGCGGCAGCCCTTAACGAGACAGATCTATAACAGCATCGTTCGACGAAATTACAGTACAGATATGAAAAGTGACCTGGAGCCAAGAGTTATGTGACGATACGCTGCGGTGAATATGCGGCGTCACGCGGAGGAACCGCGTAAGGAATACTAGCATTGAGGCAGCTAGCTCGATGCTAGTTGCGCCTGCACACGACCACGCCTTAAGATGTGGTAGTGGTGGCCGAGGTATGTTTCCTTCGGAGAGATTACCCGGGGCTCGCGGCCGTAGGCAGTCGTAACTCGTATATCACTGTGTGGTTTTAGTAAGAGTCGAGCATAGCGCACATGAGGGACCTCCACAAGTAAGAAAAACGGAAAACAAGTATCGAGCAATGCTTTCCATGCCAGGTCGCAACTAGAGAAACTTTCAAAGTGGAGTGAGAAAAGTTCAAAACGAGTAAGTCGGAGGTAAAATAGGGATACTTTTTGCTCAAGACACTTTAAGCTTTCATAATCTTTTCATTTAGAAACCAAAGTTGAATCTTATGATTGACGCTATCAATTAGTAATATAAAAGTTCGCCAGATATTTTATTCAGATTTTCACCAGTTAGGTACATTTGAACACGACTAAAACGAAAGTGATGGTATTCGAAAGAGAAAAGGACAGAACGAATGCCAGGATAACTGTAAATGATGAGTTTGTATATCTTGGATGTGCATTTAGCAGGGATGGACGGTACAATGCTGATGTAGAAAGGAGGGTAACTGCGGGCAATAGTGTGAATGGAGCGTTAGGCAAACTTTTGGGAAAAAGCTTAAGCCAAAAGGTACGCTAACGTATGGAAGCGAGAGATGGGTATGGCAGGAAACGCATGAAAGTAGATTATACGCGGTCGAGATGCGCGCGCTACGCAAAATCTGCGAAGTAACGCTCGAAGATCGCGTTCGGAATGAAGATGTAAGAAAGAGAGTTAGTCTGGAAGAGAGTGTCGGTGTTAAAGTAAGGAAGGGCATGCTACGATGGTTCGGGCATGTGGAGCGAATGGGAGATGAAAGAATGACAAAATAGATATACAACGCGAAAGTGGGTGGACGTAGGAGTCGGGGAAGGCCACGACACACCTACCACGACCAAATTAATCGTGTGTTAGTTGAAGGTGGTGTCAAGAGCCGAAGGAACCGACGTACATGCATGAAAAGAAAAATGAAAGTTGAAGAAGCAAGTAAGGTGTGTATGGACCGCGCCGTGTGGCGCTCGGTTCTATCTGCCTACCCCGCAAGGGATTTGGCGTGAAGATAGTATATTGTAGAATATATTTTCACCAGCATAATTTTTGGATATGAGACATGTACCTACCTCTTTTCAAATAATTGCTTTTTAATTTTGCTCCTTTTGTAAACAATATGATTAATATTACCTTTAAATAAAATTAGATGTGTATAATAATATAGAGTTTGTGTATTACAGTTTTTGGAAAGTTCCACCCTATATACCTAGGTAGTTATGTAGGGTGGAGCGTACTCATGGTAGGTAGCGTATGGGACTCATGGCACTCGATACTTAGTTCAAAAGTTAGGAAAGAATTTGAACTATTTTCTACAATGAATTAATAGATAAGAATCCTGGTTTGGTAAGGTAGGTAAATAAATTCATCTTACTTGGAATTTACTTAAAACAGCACTAATAGCGGTAAGTACATCAACTCCTAGAAAATGGTGGAGTTCGAAGTTATTCAAATTTCCTTGGTTATACAATGTTGTAAGTTATTACCACTAGACATACCTACCTGCCTAGCCTCAAGCTCATGTCGAATCTTCATCGCATTTACATTTACAGGCTACCTACCACCCCCTCCCGCATTACATAGTCCGGTCTATTATTCCTAAGTCATTTAATCCAATAAATTACAAAGACTAGCAGATGTCAGCGAATCCACCCTCGTGAATGTCGGTTATCGTGACCAAAGAATAATGATCGCACGAAAACCCTACCATGATTATTATATTTTTGTATAGAACAAACTTAAGATTTTAGGCCCGATCAAGAGCTTTCTAATAAAATAATTTGAGTAAGATCCATTCAGAGAGCCTAAAAAGGCAACATGTATGTTTCATCTCTGAAGTGTTTGCGTTCTTTGCAAACCAACAGACAAAAGGACAAACAGAAAAAATCTCGAAAAAAATTACATTATTCAGTGTCGCTACTGTAACAAAACCCCAGATTTTTTTAAATATCTCATTATTCCCCATTGTATAGATAGACACTTACAATTGTATAATATCTACCTATTATAGGTTATGGGCGCAGACACAAGGTAACTCAATTTACTTTCAAAAGTAACGAGTTCGAGCAGACAATACGATTACTTGCACATTTTACGTCTTCAAAGACAATTTCTGTTTGCTGTTTGAATGTTTGTTTAATTATCAGCTCATTTTCATTCAATAGAGTATTCAATCCATTCGAAGAAGTTTAGATTGGTATCAAGAGCCACCGCTTCTTCGAACTACGTTACCTGCTTATGGAAACACTGTACGCAATGTACGCAATTCTCACCTCAAAAAATGTTTCAAACCGATTGCAGTAGAAACGACAGTGAACGTGTGTGACATTTACACATGACATTCTTCATTTTATGAGTAGGTAGTTATACTGCATTTTTATTTATCTATCTATCTAGGTACATCTACATGTCATATACTATTGACTGTCTCGTTGGTCTAAAGGTTGCAAAGTGGAGACAGACAGAAGACGGCCGTGGGTTAGATTCCCACCATCACCGTCGTACTAGAAGCACTGTACCTACTCTTAATGCACTGAAAGAGATTTCGGTGGGATAGCAAAAATTTTATGCGGGCGGAGCCGCGGGAATTCTCTAGTTGTCTATAAAAGCAGTCGAAGAGGTAAACATAGATCGTTAGCACTGAGTCTGAAGAACGTTGTAGTTATAACACTCCAACAAAAGGTTTGTATGATGAATGGACCCTTTCTTGCAACTGACAGGCTAAGAAAGAAGAAAGAGACATGGCACCAAAGCGAGAAAATTGGTACTTAAGTAATGAAAATATTGATATTTTTGGGAAGCCCACGTACAAATGTATTAGGTACTTACTTAAATCTATATATATAAAAATGTTGTGTGCGTTTAAGTATCTATTAAAAACTCCAAATTTTACTGAATCGACTGAGCTCAAAATTGGACACGATATACAATAGGATTCAGAAATGGTTTTGGGCTACTTATACACTTTTATCATAACAGCAATAAGAATAAAATAGCTCTTTAAAAAGTGATTTTACCAATAGATAGCGCTGGTCGTTTTTTTAAATTATATTCTGCCAGCTTCAGAACAAAATATTATAAACAACCTATTTAGAAGGTACCTACCAGATTGATGTTTTTTAAGAGAAGTTTGATTGCGGCCTCCTTGCATTCAGATTAATAAAAGAGAGTACTTACCTAATAAAGAGGTCAGATATGTTTTGCATGTTATTTTTTTACTATGGGCTTTTGACCTTTTGGACTTTTGGAGTTGGAGTTTTGGAGTTGGAGTTTTGGAGTTTTGAAGTTGTAGAGTTTTGGAGTTTTGGACTTTGGACTCTTGGAGCTTTGAACTTTTGGACTTTGGACTTTTGGACTTTTATACTTATGTAGTTTTGAACTTTTGGACTTTTGGACTTTTGGACTTTTGGACTTTAGACTTTGGACTTTTGGAATTTTGGAGTTTTGCAGTTTTGGAGTTTTGGAGTTTGAAATGTTGGAGTTAAGGAGTTTTGGAGTTTTGGACTTTTGGACTTTTAGAATTTTAGACTTTTAGACTTTGGAGTTTTGAACTTTGGGGCTTTGGACTTTTGGACTATTGGACTTTTGGACAATTGGACTTTTGGACATTCGGACTTTTGGACTTTTGGACTTTTGGACTATTGGACTTTTGGACAATTGGACTTTTGGACATTCGGACTTTTGGACTTTTGGACTTTTGTAGTTTTGGGTTTTTGGACTTTTAGAGTTTTGGAGTCTTGGAGTTTTGGAGTTTTGGAATTTTGGAGTTTTGGAGTTTTGGAGTTTTGGAGTCTTGGAGTTTTGGAGTCTTGGAGTTTTGGAGTTTTGGACTTTGGACTTTGGAGTTTTGAACTTTGGACTTTTATACACCCATCATTTAGTTTGTTACTCATTTCTCATAGGTACATACTCGTAGTACAAACCACCATAAAAAAGTCACAGCGAAGCGTGGCAGGGTACCGCTAGTATGATATATTTTTGTGTATCATGGAGATACGACCTATCTATGTTATCTTCCTAAAGTAAGAGACCCTTTCGACACTTTCTTTTAAATTGAATTTATTTAATGTCGGAGGCCCTAGGTTAAATAAAACATCAAAGGTATTAAGACCCTCACATTTTAATATCTTTGATGTTGTCCCGCTCTTGTCAATTTGTTGTGACCTCATATTAGGTACACTAGAAATTGCCTACGTAAGTATAGCACATTAGCACACAGTATGAATAATAGAACTTGACATAAATAAATAAATTATCTGTAAGATAGATGGTCCAGCGGGCTCTGTGTTCTGTACCTGAAAGATCACTGCACTAAATAACTTTCGCTATGACCAGTCCTTGGATAGGAGACCACCACGTTTATTTGCGAGCGTTTCCGTGCTTGAGATGACACGTTAAGCCAATGGTCCCGGGTGCAATTAAAATGCCCGTATGAGCGGCTTGAGAAACTTCACGCAGCAGGCAGTCACAACCTGCGCCGCCACCTATTACGTGAGACAATTTTTAAAAAAATGTGAACTGTGGGCATAATACTCGAGGGATAAAGGCGTGAACATATGTTAAAAAAAAATTTAAAAAAATGTATATATGTAATTATCTGTAGGAACATAAAATCTTCTAGGAATAGTCGAAGATCAGCAGCTGCAACCAAATTCTGACCATATCCTTAGCAGTCCGTTCCTCCACCTATCTAAAAAAATATAAACAAAATCGATATCCAAACAAAGTTTTATTAATAGCATCAATTCGCTGTCACTACCTGGCGTGTTTTTTTCCAATAACTAGTTTACCGCTAGATTACATCAACGTCGGCGCAGCACCCACCTTTCCACAATTTATAATTCCAAGTCATAAATAAAGAGAAAGAAACCCATTTTATAATAAAATCTTTTGTGATTTTATTGCATTTGGTTTCCATTTGGATCGTGGGACTAGGATACCAAAATACCGTTCGTTCACTATAGTTGTTTTTGTAATCCCAGCTGCCGTTTGGAGCTGCGGTTGGTGTTTTACTATAAAAGGTTGAGGGTTAGAGAAAAACGAACAATATTTTAAATTTGAACACCATACTCATTCTTTTTATGT
Organism: Miltochrista miniata; assembly: GCA_933228765.1. Taxonomy (NCBI): domain Eukaryota; kingdom Metazoa; phylum Arthropoda; class Insecta; order Lepidoptera; family Erebidae; genus Miltochrista; species Miltochrista miniata. The sequence goes on from OW121747.1 coordinate 26,630,653, forward strand.
ACTTATCTGACGCTTGATTAACATTTCTTTAGTATTCCTTTTTAGGGTTTCGTAGCCAAATGGCAAAAACGGAACCCTTATAGATTCGTCATGTCTGTCTGTCTGTCCGTCTGTCTGTCCGTCCGTGTGTCACAGCCACTTTTCTCCGTAACTATGAGGTCTATGCTATTGAAACTTGGTAGCTAGATGTATTCTGTAAACCGCATTAAGATTCTTATATAAAACTAGAAAAAAAGCAGTAAATTTTGGGGGTCCCCATACTCAGAACTGAAACTCTAAATTTTTTTTTTCATCAAACCCATACGTGTGGGGTATTTATAGATAGATCTTTAAAAATGCTATGGAGGTTTCTAACATCATTTTTTTCTAAAGTGAATACTTTACGCAAGAGACACTTCCAAAGTGGAAAAATGTGTCCCCCCCCCCCCCCTCTAACTTCTAAACTAAGAGAATGATAAATCTAAAAAAAATATATGATGTACATTGCCATAAAAACTACCAACGAAAATTAGTTCGAACTAGATAGAGCCAGTGGCGGCTGTACCTTAAGTGCGCTCGTGCGGTGAACCACCAGTTCAAGATTAAAAATTACAAAATTTTACGACATCTTTATTATTTAATCACCTAGGCACCATTAGGTATGTAAGTAACACCTATTCTTACAATAACTTGAAACAAATAACATATCTAATCGTGACGAAACAATTACCTAAGCTCTTTGCTACACTACTAAAGCACAGTATAACACTAAGCCTAAATTCCATGTAAAAAAAATCGGCGTGCGCTTTCCCGAGTGCACGGGGACCGCCCATACAACTTGTACTGTTCCGAGCTAATACGCCTGGCGCGTGAGACAAAACATCGTTCATAGAAAATGTACCGAGCAATGAGACTGATTTCGTGCGCCGCACGCGATCGGGAAAACCGAAGATCACCGAGACTGTGCCGAGAGCACTCGATGTTTTGTTTGACGAAATTCGAATCATCCTGGTAGGTACATTTCTTTCGCTGTACATAATTATCTGGGACGCGTTAAATATTTATTGATTGTTTGAATTTTAAATTAATAGACTTTTTTAATTTGATCTTAGTTCTATTCTATATTTCTTTTCCTTATTAAACAAAAAGTGTTTGGTGTATGTAAAATGAACATAAACAATATCTAAGTAGGTACCTACCTATACAAAAATTTTCAAAATACTTGGTACATTACATATAGTCATGACTTTATCCCCTAAGGGGTAGGCAGAGGCATAGTATACACCCACGTTTCACTTTATAGTTTTATGTCCCACGTAATAGGTGGTAAGCCGAGAAAGTTAATATAAAATTTGCGGGACCACCAAGGCTCTTATTAAATTTAAAACTAGAGAGCAAGTAAAGTGCACCACCAGTTTGAGGACCCACCGGCCGCCACTGGATAGAGCTAGTAGTTTTTTTTAATACGTCATAAGCCGCAATTTCCGGTTAGTGAAATCACTACCACTGCAAACGTGTAAAACATCAGTCAAAGTTACAACGAACTATAAGAACTTTTATATTATGTTACTTGCTGCTATGAAACCCTTCATAAGCGAGTCAAACTCGCACTTGGACGGTTTATTAATGCAGCATGTTGAGAGCAGCTGACAGGTTAATCATTTCTAACAGAAATAATCTAAGTATATTCCACGTGCAACTAGTTCAGATAAATAAACTAATTGAATTTACCCTTATCCCTTGAAATACATCTAGATATTATGGAACACTAGTTAGTCTGTGCGGTCGGCGTTAGTAAATCTCCAAGCGGTATTGAAGTTTCGTGTTTTGTATTGGATTACTGAACGCCTGTAGGGGTCTCGTACGTAACCCTTTTAGCTGGGTTATGTTATGACAGATTTGTTCGAAACCGCTCCGCCTACTGAGTGGTTACCCCAGACTCACACATTGTAGGCCAGGAACGATGCACAGGTCACTGATTTAATTAAATATTGATGGCTGGTTTAAGCCGAGGCAACAATCGGCGTGTGCAAAAATGTAAGCTGTAAAATAATGTGCCTTTTTCGTGTTAAACTACGTGTTCTACAAATTCAACAAAACATTACAAACTAAATTGTTTTATTACCTACATATTTGATGGTTATAATAAATACTGGCTTTTGCTCGCATCTTTGTACGCGTGAAGTATCGATTCAGAAAAGTTTTGTCAAATTAAATCCAACCATTGGGACAGCAAGATTAGCTTCTATAAGAAGTAAAGACGTAATTTTTCTTTGATTCAGTTGTGGTGCATTCAGAATCCTCTTCCATACTTTGATCACTTTACCTTTCAACGTCTTTCCTTATCCATATAATTATTATCATTCATTAAATTTAGCAAAGGTTTTCTATCCAACTGTCCTACTGGAACCCGATGGAGGTGTATTATACTTAGTGGACACTTGACATTGTAGCCAAGTTTGACTTTGACCGCCGATTAATTAATACTAAGTAGGAGAGTCCTGTTTGAACTTCGGTTCTCTTGAACTCTACAACAACATACTAATACCAATGGAATCATTCGCTTACAAGCAGAATACTTCGAACTTTTAACTTCTTACTTTAAAGTGTTCGTCAACTCTACGTGCTGATAGAGTCGAAGTAACTCGAAGTTTTTGACATCCTCTTGAACTCTACATCATACTCATACAGTTTTATAATTATCTTTAACACTACATAAATACTTTCATACCAGTAATATGAATGAGAAAGTGTGTTTGTTTGTTTATCTATCTTACTTTCACATTGTCGTTTGGAAGCTAGGTATATATTGGCATAATTTTTGTATGGAGACAAATCTGAATTCTGCTAAAAGCACTAGGTATTCACTAAATTTTACGTAGACGGAGCCGCTAACTTATTCCTAGAATAGATTGAAAATGTAATCTAAATTCTGCTTACGAGATTTAATGCAACTTGAGTCTAAGCGTTAGTGTGTATTGTGATAGTGTGTAGCTTGATACTCGCAGACATAGAATCGTAGAGTAATTTCATTAGTAGAAAAGTATCTACAAATATAACTAGGTACCTACTACCTACCTTACAGTCATAGTAGAATTATATATAGTAGGGTATGCTCTGGTGCTATGCTCCGGGAGAAGAATGCGCATCGGAATTAATTATTACCTACAAAATGGATGCATTATTGAACTCAAATATCGGGTGTTAATAGAAGAGGAATGAACTTCAATAACTTCGAACAATTGAACGAAATTGTACTTATCTGGCTGCTGATTCATTGGTTATGGTGGATTGGATAAATAGGGTACTAGTGTGTATCAATATAATGTAGGTATACATTGACCAGAAAAACTCTAAAAGAAACCCAGTTGTCAGTAAATTGACAATCGTTAAGCCTAGTTGAAGGCCTTATGGGCGGCTTGAAAAAATTTAACTGCGGGTCGCGGCGACCTGCGCCTGTCCATTTCAACAAGGCAAAGGGCTCACCACCTATTACGTGGGACATAAAATTGTAAGGTGAAATGTGGCCGTATACTGTGCCTCTGCGACGTGATATACAGCTTAACGAAGATCTTAAGTTATGGATCTGTAGACATACACAATACATGCGTTTACATTCGTTAGTAAGTACCAGGTAAAAGAAGGTAGGTACTGCTTCTTCAACGAAAAGGATACCTTCGAAGAAGATATCGTGCTAGCCGTTGGCGTCAGTGAGCTGAATTTGATGAATCAGATATCAAAACCCAAAATTATTTTATTGATACGTTTTATTTGTGCGTTTTGAATTCTTGCTACATTTTTAAACTTCATACTGACTACGATGATCAATAATATATTTATTATAAAAAAAAATCATCACACTCGTTTTGTAAGTTCCCCAATTTCCATCAGGTGGGCCCAGAGATATCAGAAAAGAGGTGGGCCCGTAAGCTTGTCTGCCGCCATAGTAGTAGGTACTTATCAAAAACCTACTTTCCCATAAGAATTTACATCTACTTTTAAATTGTCTTTGCGGCAAGTATGAGCATGATACTGCTAAGGAATGCCATGGGCACGATCCCCAAAATAAATTTCGTGCATACCTACGCCAAATATTTGCCCCTTCACATAATGTATAGGTAGGTAGTTGTTTCAAATTAAGCTGTAATTGGCGTGTATCCAAAAGAGGGTTCCAATAAAAGCTGAGTTTGATTAAGTACTTTACCATGCCTTTAGATAGAAGCTAATATTCTTTAATTTAGGAAGTGCCGTAAGCTTTAGACCTCGGAATCTAGAGTTCCTCAATGAATTTTCATAAAAACTGTTAAACTCCGTTGTAAAAGCAAACAAAAGTTTTAAACTTTCAAGAGTAAAATAATTTAAGTTCGTAATTATATTTTATTTTCTTTAAATTGCTACCTATCTAGAAACCAAAATTTCATAATTTTGTTGTCTTATTAACCGTTAAAAAGCAGCATTTTACTAACTGACTTTTAGGTAGATCAAAAACCTAATTCCAGATGACGTAAAAATGTGGCATCAATTAATATATTACTTGTAGAGTATTACACAAACCTAATATACTTAATTATACAAAGGAAAAATCTTCTGTCTCTACTTATAACATTTTAAATATTTTCTCTGGCTATGGTATTTTTTAATTTATTTTTAATTAGAAGGATGTAAGTAGACGGAATTCGGTATTGCCATCCTCGTAAATTAATTCTTTTTCATTTAACCTTACAACCCCTGTTTTACCCCCCTATAGGTAAAATTTTGGAAAGTCGTGTTAGACATGTTAATTCTTTTGTAACCAAAAACCGGTGTATGCGTTATAATTCTATAGGTGTGTAGGTATTATTATAACGTTCAGTAGGACCTGGTACATGAAATTACATACTCGTAGGTTGTTATGTCATGTTTCTAACGTTAAAAATGACAAACGTAATCAGAAAATTTTTGTTTCAAAAAATTAATACGTTTTTAGGGTTTCGTAGCCAAACGACAAAAACGGAACCCTTATAGATTCGTCATGTCTGTCTGTCTGTCAGTCTGTCCGTCCGTGTGTCACAGTCACTTTTCTCCAAAACTATAAAGCCTATGCTGTTGAAACTTGGTAATTAGATGTATTCTGTAAACCGCATTTGGATTCTTATATAAAACTAGAAAAAAAGCAGTAAATTTTAAGGGTCCCCATACCTACTCAGAACTGAAACTCAAAATTTTTATTTTCATCAAATCCATACGTGTGGTGTATCTATAGATAGGTCTTCAAAAATGCTATTGAGGTTCTTAAATCATTTTTTCTAAAGTGAATAGTTTGCGCAAGAGACACTTCCAACGTGAAAAAATGTGTCCCCCCCCCCTCCTCTAACTTCTAAACTAAGAGAATGATAAATCTAAAAAAAATGTGATGTACACTGCCACAAAAACTACCAACGAAAATTGGTTTGAACGAGATAGAGCTGGTAGTTTTTTTTTAATACGTCATAAACCGCAATTTTCAAACATCAATCAAAGTTACAACGAACTATAAGAACTTTTATATTATGTTACTTGCTGCTACGAAACCCTTCATGGGCGAGTCCAACTCGCACTTGGCCGGTTTTCTTGTTTGAACTTTTAATAACGTAGTCCAGCCGTTCTAATCAAGAATGGATTTCCATGAGATCATTATTCCTTTTTGCTCGATAACCGACATCCACGCGGGCGAACCCGCGGGCATCAACTAGGTACCTAGTAATAAAATAGGACTGTATTACGAAATGATAATCCAGAGACTGTAAAGTTTTTGCCTTGTAAAACTAAGCTCAAACGTTTCTTGAGCTAAGAGATACCTAGGTAAAGTAGCCTGCCTACGTTCCTGTAATATGGCCCTTAGTCTCGAGCTGTATCTGACAGCCTTTAGTTTTAGCTCTTTTAAGTCCAGATTTTTCGTAGCTATATACTAACCGGTTTTTATATCGTTGGAAAATTTCAAAGGTAGAAAACTAGGAAGGTTGTTCCTACTGCTATTTAAGTAAGTACCTACCTACCTACTTACCTGGCAATCAGTTCACACCCTCGGTAAAACAAGGGCACAACTGCACTTTTTGTAATTTTACAGAAGAGCCATTTTAACATATTTTTTGCATTCAATGTGGTCTGTCAATATTACACTAATGTCGTCGACATAATGCTATGTTTAATATACCTATATAATAAAAATACCTATTTTTTTTTATTTTACAGCCAATTTTTAAATTACTTTACAGATATGACATACTTACTTAATTTAAATATTGGAATAAAAATATTTTTTTTTGCATTAATGTTTTATTTTCTTACTAATGATCTTCCTAGATAAAAGTATTGTGTGAACGTAACAAAAATATAGTTTTTCTTCTATTATTCCTTCGATGACTGCGAAAAATTGGCTAATTAATCAGATCTTTTCAGTCACCCCTCCAAAACAATACTTCTCAAAAGTCTTTTCCGTGCTCAAAATTTTTATATTAATTACCAGAACGACTTTGTCCTTTCTGTTACGTAATTATGAACTAGTCATAATTGTAGTAGATTTGGCAAAAACATCTAAAGATATATTATTTACCTTTAAGGTTATGGCGCACCATGTAGAGACATTTTCGGTGCAACTGACCAATGACACTTTGTCACTTTGAGAGCGGTAAAAAAAGGAACAATAAGACAAATACACTATTACCCCCTGGCGGTTTTTAAAGGAACTGCATTGAGGATTTTCATCCCTTCAGTGAAAATACCTAACACTTCTTAAGCACATTAAGTGCAAAAACTCATTTTTGCAATTTTCGTCAAAATTGTGCCATTGTTCTGTCGAAGGTGCGAGTTATTTCATTAAAAAAATTTTTCAATAAAAAATAAAACCGACTTCCAACAAATCCTGAAAAATAAAATTTACTTAGCACAAAGTAATATGTATTTTGATTTATCTGATTTTATTCAATATCATATTGAAGTCGGCGCCAAGTAAACCCATAGGTTTATGTAGGTATTATTCATGGCACCAACTTCAATACTATATTGAATAAAATCTGATAAATCAAAATACATTTTACTTTGTGCTAAGTAAATTTTATTTTTCAGGATTTGTTGGAAGTCGGTTTATTTTTTATTGAAAAATTTTTTTTCATTATTTTAAGTGACGGGTGAACCGAAAAATATATCTATCTAGGTAAAAGTTTTCATCAATACAAATCAATCAAGCCCAAACACAAGGTAGCTGCTGTAAATCGTTAAGGATTTCCCTCGACTATCTTTCGGTTCCATAATCAGATCGACTCCAGATATTCATTAAATTGTAGTAAGTACCTACATTAAAGCACTGAATTAAAAAGTTAACAAATGCACTGGTTGTCCCTACAATTTTCGGTGGTTGCCCTCGATTTCTCCTGGATCCCATCATCAGATCCTGATCTGATTAAAATAGGACCACCTCAGAAGTAAACCCTATTCAAGAAAGAAAACAATTTAAATCCGTTTATAGTTGACGGAAATATCGGTGAACATACATAAAACATTGAGAACTTCCTTTTTTTTTGAAAGCGGATCTATCAATCTAGGTGCAAAGTTCTCATCAATACAAATCAATCAAGCCCAAACACAAGGTAACTGCTGTAAATTGTTAAGGAATGCCCTCGACTGTCTTTCGACTCTATCATCAGATCGACTCCAGACCTTCATTAAAGTGTAGAGCATTAAAGCACTTAATTAAAAAATTAACAAGTGCACTTGTTGTCCCTACAATTTTCGGTGGTTGCCCTCGTTTTCTCCTGGATCCCATCATTAGATCCTGACCTGGTGAAAATGGGACCACCTCAGAAGTAAACCCTATTCAACAAAAAAATAAATTTTGAAATCCGTCTATAATTGACGGAAATATCGCCTGACATACATAAAAAAAAATACATACAGACGAATTGAGAACCTCCTCCTTTTTTTGAAGTCGGTTAAAAAGGTACCTAAGTTTGTTGTAGCTTGTAGCTTGTAGGCATCAAAGCAAAGAAATAATAATTCTATTAGGCAGGTCTTTCAATTCATTGGTCCCGGTTGACAGTAAAATTGCAGTCATTAAGACAAGTTGAAGGCATTTATTTATGGGCGGTTTGAAAAAATTCAACAGCTCAGGCAATACGGCTCACCACCTCTTGCGTGGGACTTACCCAATCAGAAAGGTGAAATATGGATATATATCATGCCTCTACCTACCCCTTCGGGGATAAAAGGCATCATAATTATGATCGTATGTAGGCTTTTTCTACATTTATTTCTTCAATAACTCTAAATCAAATGTAGGCCTAGTGGCGTCATTTTAATAGGTAACATTTGACGTCTGTCAGTTTTATCTTCATAATGAGAATGATGAACGAGAAAGTGAATGAATCGATACGGACTTGAAAGAGATGTGAATTTTAAAAATCATCAGGCGAATACCTGTCCTGTTATTATTTTCTCTTTTGTTAATTAAAAGAGCAAAATAAGACATGTGCCTACCTACTTACTCGTACATAATTTGATTGTCAAATAATTGTAAAATTGAATTGTCAAATGTTACCTATTAAAATAACTCCACTTTAGGTCGTACAGTATTCTAAAAAGATTTTTCTTTATTAAATAACAAAGTAGGTAAATAACAATTGCATAGGACTGTAGTTGTCTTTGTTTTCAAGACGACGACGTTCATATTACAAAACAGGTTATATGCAATGCCTACATATAGAGACAGACAATTTACTTTGAGTAAGAGGAATATCATAGGCAGACCATACCAACCTTCAATGTTGCCTATTAAATTATTAATCATGTCGGGTCACTTTACAAGACGATTCATACATAAACGCAACACGATACTCGGAAAAAATCAGTGCACACAATAACTTCGAGTTGATTAACAGGCACTTCGCAGAACTTATGTTTTAATAAACAAGGCCCTTGTTGAACGATGTCACGGTGTCTTTGAAAAGGTTATTATGGTGAATACGGGGAATGCAGCTTGACATCACGCCCACATTCATCTCTTGGCCACACAGGGCATGGATTAGCCTTCACCCGACACAAACCTGCACTGAGTGCATACAATACAAGCTGGTTGATACGAAACGAATGTGTTGTCGATATCTTAGCACTCGATAAAATTCGAATACACGTTTCCAGTAAAGTTCGTTTTACTTACCGGTTTAGTGAGAACTACGTCCAGCCATGACTTTAGCAGCTCACACATGCACACCGCAATCAGCTTATAAACAAACTTTTGAAAAGTTTTTTAAAGTTCTCCGCGTACACCTAAACTTAAAATTCACTTAATGATTAACTGTGAGGGATTCATTGACCTTATCAGGGAAAAGTAGAAATTAGTGTGTTGTAATAATAAATATTTTGTAGACGAAACAGGTTTCCGGCGGCGGAAAGAGAGTTAGTAAGTTTGTTTGAGAAGGCGACGCGGAGCAAGAGCAAGCCTCGCACACGGACGCTCGGTGGAAGGTACCACGCGGTATGACACAGCCGCAGCGGAACGAACGAATGTTCCAAGTCGTGCGGGTTGAAGGCGGGAGCGGAGTGGCAACGTTGCGCACCAACCCCGCGCGCGGTGGGTTTATGCCTCCATGGCCCACCTAGCATGATGTGATGGCGTCATTGTTTTAACATTATTTTGTCTTAATTCTCTAATGACAATTTTTCACTAGTTTCCTATCAAAAAAAAATTGTTCAAAGACTTTAAAATAAAAAAAAACTTCTTTGGAAAGCTACTTTATTTAAAAAAGCTTCAGCATTAGCGATACAAAAAAAGTCTTAACCTACTTTTCTTATCTAACTAAATTCTTCAAACGATTTGCCATTGTCATTCAACTTTGACTACATAAATTCAACAGTAAAATATGTTGAATATATGCATGCATACCTACCTAGTTAAGTAGTTTGACCATTACTGAGGTCACAAAGCGCTACAATATTCACAAATGCAGTCACAAGTTCCGGTGAGTCATTCTCTGGCATGCATTGCTCAAAGTTGCTCAACCGATAGACCGCATCAACAGGTGATAAATGACCAATTTTATCAAATCTATTCTTTCATACATCAAACTGTTGTACCACATCTAGGGATAATAATGGTACATTCTACGTGGTAAGTCGTACTTGTGTTGCACTTATCTAGTTAAGTTACCTACTTAGATTCTACCAAAGCCAATTCTGCGAATATCGATAATTCGTTTGTTGAGTTTTTATTTTAACGTTTTCTATGCCGAAAACATTAAAAACGGTCTTTAAAGTACGTACGTCCGTCTTTCTGTAAGACCCTTTATCTCATGAACGCGTAAAGTTGAAATTAATATCATAAGGTCTTAGGGTCCCTTGAAGCTGTACAAAATCAAACTTTTTAGATATAACGAAAAAGAGTTACGAAAGAAAGAAAGAAAAATAAATTTATTTCATATAGGCATTTACAGATGCTCTTGTAAAACGTCCAGAATACAAATCAAAATCTACCACCAGTTCACAACGCGACCCACCTGAGAAGAACTGGCAAGAAACTCAGCGGGTTTTTTTTTAGAGCTCTATTTACAAAATGAATCTAAAAACTATGCATTTTAACAATTTTTTGAGAATCCAGTAGAGCAGGTCATTTCCAGGCATCTCCATCCAACAAATAATCACCAATTGTATAGTAGCCCCTGCAGTAGGTACAATTTACTTTTTACAACGGCCTGAGAGCAATCAGATATAAAATTATGCTGTGGCTGATGTAGAACTAAATGGCTAGATTTAACATTAACTGATTTATACATAGTGTCAAGCTTAGTGCAAGAACGTTGCTCTTTTGTCCTATAATCTAATTTAAATTACTTGGATATAAACAACTATCCAGAGTTCTAATATCAATGTCATTTTTCTGCTCAAAAGAAGCAGGTTTGATAGCCAGATTTTTGGCTAAAGTATCTATAAAATAATGTAGCGAAATTGCTACCTGTCTTTTAAAATAATCCAGAAGCTTATGCTTTCCTTTAGTCATATAGAAATAATAATTTTTCCTAACAATAGTGTTAGTATCAATTATACTAAATATATCCAATCTATTGGCGGGCCGCCGCCGATGCGGCCGCTTATTGTCGTCAAAATCGTGTATTTTGACACTCCCGTGTCCGACTTAGGACTCCCGTTGCACCCTCACTCACCTCCACAACTCCAATCATGAAAGTCGGCTGGATTAGTTCTGCTCACAGCTCCGTCCGTTGAGCACTAGCGTGATGATATTAGTCGATGATACATACATACATACATATAATCACGCTTGTCTCCCATCGGGGTAAGCAGAGACTATGGCTTTCCACTTGCTACGATCCTGACATACAACTTTCGCTTCTTCTACTTTCATAAATGTTTTCATACACGCTCGCCGGTTAAGGGTACTCTTGACCTTGCCTTTTTCCAGAACGTCTCTGATTTGATCGGCATGCGTACGCCGAGGTCGACCCCTACCAGTTTGCCCATTCATTCTCGCCTCATAAATCTGCTTTTGTCAGTCTATTCTCATCCATTCTTTCCATGTGTCCAAACCATCTAAGCATCCCTTTTTCGATCTTAGTCACTACATCTTCTGTTCTGCTCGTAAAGGTGTACATAGCCCCATTCACTTGATTTCCTGCCAAAACTCTTCGCTCAATATCCTGGTCACACTTTCCATCCCTTACAAATTTGGAACCCAAGTATACAAATTCTTTCACCTGTTCCACTCTTTGCCCTTCAATGAAGATTGAGCAATTCGTCATACTTTCTTCTCTTTCAAAAACCATAACTTTCGTCTTGTTTACATTAACTTTCATTCCTCTACTTTTTAGAGCCTCATTCATACTATTAACCATCAGCTGCAATTCCTCCGCTGATGATGCTAATATCACCTGATCATCAGCGTATAGGAGGCATTTGACGGTCAGTTCATTCATTTTTAAACCATACATACTCTCTTGCAGTTCTTTCAGACAACTGTCCATGTATAGATTAAACAGCCACGGAGACGCTACACAGCCCTGTCTCACACCCTTTTCAATGTAAAAGAAGTCCGTTAGTCGATGATACACAAAAATAATGTGACTTTTTATTAATAAAGTAATATAAAAAGTCGATAGGAAACTAAGTCGATTCAGAACATTTCCACCTAAAACCTCACAAACTTTAACTCTTCATAATTAATAGCTACTATAATAATATAGTAATTATGGCTTGTGGCCAGTGTCCAGTTACTACTAAAATAGATATCTTTCCATTTTTCCATTATCTATGTTTGATTAATTATTTACAAATCAGACGCTTAATGCACTCTCACCAAAGAAACATTTGAAGGGTACAGGGGCAAAACCAGGAATGTCACTAAAATACAAAAACTTAAGGCTGCAATGTTCGACCTTGACAAATCCTAAGGCAATTCGAACGGTTGTTGCGCACGCTTTTGCCGGATTTCATTTGATTCTAATACATTATATTACTGTTATAAAATCTGAGGGGTTTTAAGAAAAAAACTAGACGTAAAATATTGTTCTAAAGACCTATATCTATTTTATGACAAGTTTTTATGAGAATTTAACTCATTTATTTAGATAAAAAAAGTACATTACTTGTTAAGATTTTTGCAATTTCTCTTTTTTCGAGAGCAATTTCGATCGAACAAAGTATTCCTAATCGTGTTTTGATACGTTAAAAAAGCAAGAGTATCTAATTAATTACATTCATATTGTTTTATCAGATCAAATCGAAGAATATTTCCTAGTATAAAGTTCACCCCAAGATGAGTCTCTTTCGAACATACAAGCCTTAATTTTTGATGGCTATATTTTCGTTTTCCCGCTTATTTTTATTTGGCATTACACAAAAAGCGTAAAAACACGTAAGTATAGTCAGATGTATTACTTAAATCTCAAAACTGTATACAGGTACAAAACAGGGAAGGTCCATAGTGTAACGGAACGTAAGAAGGAATGTCCAAGCTGTCAAAAATTTTTAACAGCTTGATAATGTGGCTGATCATTTGATCAGACACGTCAAATAAATTTGGATTCCTGATTTTTCCTATCAATTATTTTTAGGGTGCCGCGTGGCGACGGGGTCCCGTGTTGCGACGGGTAAGAGTACAAAATGTCGCCACCCCAAAATATCCCGAGGGAATACACTTTCGCAAAAAGATCCATTGCGTAGAGAAGAAAAACTCGAAACGAAACCCGGTTGTCAGTAAAATGACAATCGTTAAGCCAAGTTAAAGGCCTTATGGGTGGCTTGAAAATTTTCAATTATTATTGAAAAATATAATTAATACTAAAACCAGAAAAAAGGGGATTAAGGGGGGCTAACATATATATATAACATAGATAACAGCTTCCATTCAAAAAACGTAACTCATTATAAAAATTCAGTCACTTGTACTGGTTTTACTATTCCACTTTTATTTTAATTCTAAAAATACCTGACTGGTTTTGATAGTCTTCGATACAAATAAAAATCACCTTCGATAATAGCATTTTCAAAGGTGATTTTTTGGCGTTTTTTTGGTACGGAACCCTCTGTGCGCGAGTCCGACTCGCACTTGGCTGGTTTTTACCTATTAGTGCAGAAAGGTACAAGGACTTACTGGATTTAAATAGATTTTGTTCTGAGGAGGCTCAAGCTTACTTTAAAGGCATTCCTCATGTAGGTATAATTTAGTAAAAAAAATATTAAAGTGGACTTTTCTTGTACGGGATTTATTTTCTGTTTTCTTTTCTGAAAGTTACTTTAATTTTTTAATTAGGTACATACTACAAAAATTAAATTTTATATTCCTAAAAATAAGACTTTATAAGGTAAACTAAAGTTCCATAAAGCAGTTTATAATTTTAAGTGACACATAAGAATGTTTTTAACTTTCAAAAATTAAAATGTGTAATGTAAATAACATAGCTTTTTGTTTTTGTGACATTTCTTGTTTTGCCCCTGTACCTTTCATTGGGATTATCAATATTGTGCCTATAATATTGAGCAAAGAGGATCTGAATACCTTTATGAGCAGCTAGAATTCGTCTACTACCCGTTCGCTCTAACTTTGCCGCTGGCGTAGAGGCGTATACCCGTATTGTTAATTATACGAAGTAAATTGACAGTAGCTAATGTCACTTCGTCATAGAAAATACGCAACACTACAAGAAGAAGTGACATTAGTTGCTGTCAATTTACTTCGTCTAATTAAATTAGTATAGAGCCGAGCGGCAAAGTTAGAGCGAACGAGCAGTATGTGCGATGATTAACTAATCCTACCTCTCAGATTAAAAGAAGTCTGAGTCCGACCTCTTTTTCTGTCTTCTTTCATAGAGTAATGAGGGCAAAGTAAATGTTATAAAAGAGACAAAGAGAGTTTTTCGTTGAATTTCTGGTTCTCAGCCCGGGACCGCGGTTTACCGCGGCGGTTTCTAACCTCAAAATGTCAAATTCTATCCTCAAAATGTCAAAACCAAAGAAATCAAGTCAATGGTTTGACATTTTGAGGTTACAATTTCTCAATGTAATTATCAAAATTGGAGCTTGTCACCCTAAATTACCGCTGTGGCCTACCCTCACTTTCCATAAAAAGCGTGGGGAGCAGGTCGTCCGAGCATAGCTGAACGATCATAGAACGGCGCAGATGTAAAATTGCTCTAGACAATGTCGATAGTAAGTACAAGTATCTACACACGTCACATAGCACCAGATGATCAACATTGAAATTATTATGTGCCATGAATCAGTGCCGTTGTAGCCATAGCAAAACATTGTTGATATGGCCCAGCAATACCTCCTGAAAATTGACTAAAACTTTCTCTTTTCACCTCAAAACTCATGGTTTCATTCATTCTTGATGACAATCACGACAACAACAATTCAATTACCTACTAATAAATAAGACGAGAGAGTGGTTCAATGAAAATAGCAAAAATAGTCACACTGTGAATAAAATCATAGTTAAGATGTTTGTAATCGCGTTAGCGCCATCTAGGAGTAATAGTTTTGTAATTGGAATCGCAAAATTAAAATTTTAATTACGTAAATTACTTTTTGTTGTTGTAAATAAATCCTAATACTATTAGGGTTCCGTACCCAAAGGGTAGAAACGGGACTCCATTAATAGACTTCGCTGTCCGTCTGTCTGTCCTTCATGAAGCTGTATCTCAGGAATCGTGACAGCAAGAGAACTTAAATTTACGCAGATGACATATTTCTGTTGCCGCTATAACAAGAAATACTAAAATCAGAAAATTAATAATATTTAAGGGAAGCTCCAATTCAACGCACGTTTTTGGTTACGGAACCCAGCGCTTGCGAGTTCGACTCGCACTTGGCCGATTTTTTCATCTGTTTTTATATAACGGATTCCCCTTTTTTTAGGGTTCCCGTACCCAAAGGGTAAAAACCCTATAATATTCATGAGACTTCGCCATCCATTGGTATGTCTGTCCGTCACGAGTCTGTATCTCAGGAACAGTGATAGCTAGAGAGCTGTAATTTTCACAGATAATGTATTTCTGTTTCAGCTACAGCATTAAATCTATATCTATCTATACATATAATAAAACTGTATAGGGTCGAGAGTCTGTACATGGAAGATATTTTGAAAATTTTAATGGTAGGGCGCTCTCTAATCATCTAATCCTAATGGATACTGAAGCCGAAAATGTAATTTGAACTTTTCATGTCTGTCTGTCTGTATCCCGAATAAGTATCACGCCGAAACTACAGGACCAATTTGAATGATACAGTATAGTACAGTCTGAGCTTATAGTCCGAGGAAGGTTCTAGAATACTTTTGATCCCGATATTTTGCGCGGTTCCTGCGGGAGAGGGGATAAAAGATAAAATGGTTTTTCAGTTGTAATTTCTTAACGCAGGATACTATTAAATAAATATTTTTTTAGTGTTGGAAAGAGAGTACTTTAAGGATTGTTTCACACAAGTTTCCATATTAAGGGTTTTGTAGTTCCGAAATTAGAGACATCTTAGGGCTCGTTTAAGGAGACGCGGGGCGTCAAGCGTCGCGTACGGCGTGGCTTGCAGCGGCGCGTAAAGCGATTTGACCGTTTATAGTCAGGCGGCGCGTGAAGCGACCCGCGTAGCGTCACGCGCAAAATCAAACATATAGAAATGTAGGAGCTCGTTTAAGGACACGCGGGGCGTCGAGCGAAGCGCGTGGCGTGGCTTCTCTCGGCGCTGCGTCCGCCGCGTGGCACGCAGCTTCACTCGGCGCTGCATCCGCCGCGTTGCACGCAGCTTCATATACGGCGTCGTTCAGTGCGACATAGGGATGTGACATTGTACATAAAAAAACGATTTTTAGTTAATCGATTTTTTCTTTAGCATGAAAAATCGATTAGTAAATTATCGATTTTTCTCAAGAAAATAATCGACTTTTTCCTAATTTGACATTTATTTTTTTATAAAATAAATACCATATCAAGTTTTATTCATTAATAATAAACAACAAAAATAGTAAGTACTTACATAATCAACACAAATTAAAGTTTTAGAACAATCAAATTATAACAGGTTCAAAATATTAAAATAAACAATAGTAAGTTCTTAATAATCAACACAAATTAAAGTTGTAGAACAATAAGGTTGAAATTTAAATGTTTTTCACATTGAATCAACAAAATATTCAAATAAATAAAAAGTAAATTAAATTATTCAAAAACTAAAAATCCGTAGGCAACAAAAAAAAAATAGTGTCCACGGACTTGCTTTTTAAAAGTGGTGATAGTTTTACTGTCCCTGATACCAGGCGGAAGTGAGTTCCATAGTCTGACTGCATGCACGGTGAAAGAGGATGAATAAAAACCGGTTTTGTGAGAAGGAAATTTAAGATTTGAGCGTTGGTGAGATCTGCAGAGAGCATCAGGAGAACGAACAAAAGAGAACCTTTCCTTTAGATAGGGAGGTGAAGATGGATTATAAAGGATATTGTAAAGGAGGCAGAGGATTCGAGTGTTACGGCGAAGGCGGATTGGGAGCCACTTGAGTTCTTTGCGAAAGTGAGAAACATGATCGAACTTTCTAAGATTGAATATAAAGCGTATACACAAATTTTGCAACCTCTCAAGTTTATCCAGAAGCTCCTCAGTGGCGTCTAAATAGCAGGCGTCGGCGTAGTCAATAATGGGCTGAATAATAGTTAGAGCAAGACTAATTTTCGTCCTCAAGGGTAAGAGGCTCTGGAAGCACTTCAACGAATGAAAGGAGAAGTGCACTTTCTTGCTGACGTCACTAATATGGGCACTCCAGGATAGCGTGAAGTTCATGATCACTCCCAGGTTCTTCACAGTGTCTGCGTAGGGTATCTGAATACCGGCCAAAAGAACTGGATCCAGTTCAGACACCGGCATATTGTCAGTTTGATACTTACTGCTAATGACGATGGCTTGCGACTTCAGAGGGCTGATGCGCAGTCCGACCGAATTAGCCCAGTCACTTCGTCTAAGTCGCGGTTAATGCACGATATGCCAAATGGGGCGCCAGTGGCCGAAAAACGTCGGTACAGCTGCAAGTCGTCAGCGTAGAGATGGAAGTTACTGGAAATAAGACTCGTAGCCGAGTTGATGAAGATACAGAATAAAAGAGGAGATAGAACGCCACCCTGAAACGTTTGGAAATGTTCGAGTTCGACGTATGGAATTGAACGCCAATCTTTCATAAGTATCGATGTATCGTTTATTTTGCGTACGTGATATTTTGCTTTCATGACGTTCTGCTCCAGAGGGTTATAAACATCGATTAAATTTTCAAAATAAAATATCGATATTTTATTTTGATAAATATTTTTATTTTAATATCGATATTTTCTATGAACGATATTGCCCGACATTCCTACCTAACGCATACCCCGCACATCTCCCACCCCTTCCTTGAAGCGTCCTTCACGGCGTCACCCGCAGCTTCATCCGCCGCGTTCCTCCATTGCGAGACTCGCTGGTTTACCCGCCGCGTCCTCCGCGGCATCACCCGTCGCTTCAATTGCCGCTTCCGACGCGACGACACTCGCCGCTGTGGCAGCTACAACTCAAACAAACGCTTGCAAAAACGCTTCTCCTTGAACGCTCTGAACATTTCCATACGTTTGTGTTTCTGGCGGCCCGCCTGGCGGGCCGCGCCGCTCGAAGCGCCGCGTCTCCTTAAACGAGCACTAACTTTTGCTAAGTCTTAGATGATTCAAGGGTTTTGAATGTAAGGGTCATTCTAAACTTGCGTGTTTGCTTAGTCATAAAAGAACTTGAAGATTAAGGGTATTGTAAAATAGTTCAAGTCAAACAATTCAGTCCCCGCCTTCGGCGTGGACTGAATTGTTTTACAATAGACTGAATCTTTAAGTTCTTTTTTGATAAAGCAAACAGGGCAGTTTTACATGCTCTTAGGAGTCTGATGAAGTAATACCTCTTTTTTCATAGACCTTGTGTGATGTAAACGAAGTTGCGAGGGTCAGCTAGTACTTAGGTATAATAAAACTGTAGAGGGTCGAGAGTCTATACATGGAAGATATTTTGAAAATTTTGATTGTAGGGCGTTCTCTGATCGATTCTGAACCCGAACATGTAATTTAAAATGTTCATGTCTGTCTGTCTGTCTGTATCCCGAATAAGTATCACGCCGAAACTACTGAATCGATTTGAATGAAACTTGGTACAATTAGAGCTTATAATCCGAGAAAGGTTTTAGGATACTTTTGATCCCGATATTTAGCGCGTTTCCTTTGGGAGAGGGGTTGAAAGACAAAACAGTCTTTTAGTTGTAACCTCTCAATGCGTGGTCCGATTCCAAAATTTTTCACACAAGTTTCAATGTTGAGGGTTTTGTAGTTCAGGAATTAGAGACATCTCAACTTTCGCAAAGCCTAGAATTCGAGGATTCCTTTCAATGTGAGGGTAAATCTAAACTGGCGTGTTGGCTTAATCATAAAATAGCTTAATGATTAAGGCTTTTGTAAAATAATTCAGTCCGCGCCGAAGACATGAACTGAATTATTGAGTGGCGAAGTGGTAGTAACTGTCGTTGCTAAGATCTCAGGATCAAATCCAGGGCCTGCCTTTTCGCTGAAGAGATAATAGGCGATAGTGCCCGCACACAGCAATAGTAGGAATTTGTCCACATTTCACCTTTGAGTCGTATTGCTGTGTTAAAATTAACAGGCGCAGATATTTTTTTTAAGCTGTAAGGCCTTCATCTTGGCATAGTGGACCATCGGCTTAACGTGCCTTCCAAAGCACGAAAACGCTCGCAAATAGAAATGTCATAAAGTGACCACTTGAGCGGGGCTAAGAGCGTTACAGATACAAATACTTGTGTGACCCGCCAATGTTTGCTTGGGAAACATTATGAAAAATATATGTTTCACCCATGACATAAGTAGGTACTTGAATAAATTTTAACTCTATTTCACTCCTAGGGATATCATTTTAAAAAAGTTTTCATAGCGGCTGTCCACGTTATAAGGGCATAATATAGTTTATACAGTTTATACCTACCTACCATAAAAGAGTTCAAGTTTCATGGTGTAATGTAAGGTTTTGGGCTGAATGTTGATACTCGTAGCTGATAGAGGCACCAGGTTTTATTAACACAGACATTTACCAGTTGTCTAGGTCCCATTGCACAAGCTTATTTTGGGATAACTAAGGCTAGATGGCGCTGTGTAAAAACTCCAATAATATTTATTTAATATTAACTGTTCCCCGCGGCTTCGTCCACGTAAAAGTTGTTATCGTGTAATATCATTACCTACCCTCATTTTGCGTAGTCGGTTAAATAGTAGACTATATTCTTTCCAAGGACTCAAACTATCTCTATATGAAATTTCATCTACAAATCGCTTCAGCAGTTTGGGTGTGAAAGCATAACAGATAACAGACAAAAAAACAGGCAGAGCTACTTTCGCATTTATAATATTAGTACGAATTGTTAACAGCTGTTTGAAAAAAAGGGATATTATAGCCGTCTATTTTTATACTAACTGACGAAAGGTATTTCTTCATCAGGCTCATAGAAGCATATAAAACTGCCCTGTTTGTTAAATCTTAAAAGAGCTTAAAGTTAATTTATTTTATTTTTTTATTTACACTTTATTGCACGTCACATAAAAAAAACCTTTATATGGGATAGGAACATTTGTTAAAAAAGCAGCCTTATCGCTAAAAGCGATCTCTACCGGGCAACATAAGTCTAGTCTAAAACAGAAGATTTATTTTACAATAGCCTTAATCATTTAGCTCTTTTCTGATTAAAGAAACACGCCAGTTTCGAATGACCCTTACATTTAAAGGAACCCTTGAATTCAACGTATAGCGAAAGTTGAGATGTCTCTAACTCCTGAACAATCCCTCAATATTGAAACTTCTGTGGAACAATACTTAGAGTACACCCTTTCTCTATTTCCAAAAAAAAAAATTAATTCAGACCACGCATTGAGAAATTACAACTGAAAATCCATTTTGTCTTTCATCCCCTCTCCCAAAGGAACTGCGCAAAATATCGGGATCAAAAGTATCATACATCCTTTTTCGGATTATAAGCTCAAAGTGTGCTTAGTAACATCTAAATTGAATCAGTAGTCTCAACGTGATACTTATTCGGGATACAGAAAGATAGACAAAAAAAAAATACCTTTTCGGGTTCAGTATAGATTGGAGAACGCCCTACAATAACAATTTTCAAAATATCTTTTATGTACAGATTCTCGATCCCCTGCAGTTTTATTATTTATATAGATATAGATGTTCAGACAAGCCATGATCAACTCACCTGCTTGCTCAGTTTGTGATAGCCTAACTTTGTAGGATCCTATCAAACTCCGCAAAATGAATGGTAATAAAAGGCTGCGTTAAGTCAATAACTTTATTACTTCATGTTAAGTTATTTTTCGACTGTTGTACACATGAGAATATCGAACTGAAAGTCTAAAAAGCTTTTACGCCTTGTTGAGCTTATGTACTCAGATGTGGGGCTTCAGTATAATACGCTAAAGGCCCATTTATTTATCTGGGCCATACGCAGTGTGTTGTGTATCTACATGTATCGTATGCACTTAAACAATATAGGGACGCTAAAGGCTGGAAGTAGCTGTAAAGCCAAAGTGTATGCATTTGATTCTAACATATTGTACATAGATATGGTAAGTCTCTTACACTGTGTTCTGTATTGATTTATTGTGCTCCGTTTGAGGCACTTCCATTTATGTACATTCGTTTCTGTGCTTTGACGTTGGTCCTGAGTGCCAGTAACATAATACCCCTTCGCTCTAAGTTTGCCGGTCGCTTCCCATACTACGCCTCTACACCAGACTATAAGTCAGCGGCAAACTTACAGCGAACGGGCTACAAAAGTCCAAGTTGAAAGCATTCATCGGCGAAATATTTTCAATAGCGGGTAGTCACAACTTTCTACCTTAATATCGATGTGATTAAATGTTAGATGGGTAGGGTCTTCACACGTGATTAATGAACATAGTCTTCAAGAAAATCCAAAAATATAACGAAAAGCGACGAATTCTGCTACGTGACTCAAAAACACCTTTAGATAGATAGTTTTCCATATAATACTCGTATGTAAAAAATATGTAAGTAGGTATGTTTATTAGTTGTTCAGATCCTACAACACAACTTTTTTATAATTTTTTCAGTTCTTATTTCCCTTTTGTTGGATTGTAATGACCTACTTAATCGTACGCGGTCGCCAGTTTATTTGAGTCTGCGGTATGTACAACACATTGCAAAGCAAAGACAAGATGCATGTTAAGCAATGCTTCAAACTACTGTTACTCTTTTCTACACAGTCCTGGTATCTATAAGTGCTCTTCTATTAAGTTCGCTCCTAAGATCATCATTGTTCCGTAGATAGGTCCTCAAGGCATGGTCGCAAAAACCTGATTTTCATATCCAGAATTAATTCGACAGCATTTAGCATTTTAGGATTCCGGAGTCATCAGTAGTTAAAGTTGAAGTAATATTTCATGTTTGCTCTCACAGTATAGTCTACCTCTCGCCTTATGATACTCCTAGTCAAGGTTGTCCTAGTCACTATGACAACGACAAACAAATCTATCCCCAGTGCATCGGTTGTTATAACTATCCGTACCTTCGTAAAGAAGTTCAGTGAAATAATTTAATTTGATTATATTTTTTTGATTTTTTATTAAAGGAAAGCTAGCAAAATATTCCAAGTGGAGCGTTCACGAAACTATATTTTGAAACTTTGGAATCTAAGTACTCAAAACCCCTATCTAAAGCTACCTACCTACATTAAGAATTTACAGCATTAATCTTCAAAACCGAGGTGGGCCAAACCTCAACTTTTTCAACTCATGTAAACATTTGTCATGTCGTCCTCGTAGTATTTTATACGAGCAACAAAGAGCGACCGCAATCTCAAAAACCACTGATCCCAACGAAGCTTTAATTTCAACTGAAGTGAAATCGACTGAAGTGTTAGTACACGTTTTCGCTCTTTATTCCCTCGGCCATTCCTTCCTGCGTACAAAAAATACCTTGAAAAAGTTCATCCTCTACAGTTTGAATCATGAATATTTAGAGGCCTTCCGAGACAGGATTTTTTAGTACAACTCAATTCGCTACAAATACAAAATTCGGCTTAACATTTAGTTTTAGAAACCGTCAGTTCATAAGTCACTGTGGAACGAAAAAATGTTGCGGCTCTAGAAGTATGTTAAGAAAACAGTGTAATACGTGCTACGCTAAAGTACGGCTTAGAAAGTTAAATGAGACCTTAATCTTGTCTTTTCTTGTTCAAAAGAAAGAAAATGAGAAAAATATTAAATAGAAACACTGATTTGGATACAAATATTTGGTACCGTACAGTATAGTTACACTATGATCATTAATTTTAACTTTGTAATGATGTATATTATACGAAGTCAATAAATGAAGTTTGTTCAACTGACAGCGCTAAGAAGAAAAATACTTGCTCAGCAAATATTGTAACTGTCAGAAGCAGTATCCATCTCGGTATTAGTTTCATTAACTCTCTCTTTGAGAAGCGCTCGTGGCCCCGCGGACTCAGTGTTCTGTAAACGATCACTGCAGTAAGCAACTTTCACTATGGCCGGTCCATGGATGGGTGACCATCCATGTGATCACTTTGTGACATTTATTTGAGCGTTTCCGTGCTTCGGAAGGCACGTTAAGCCGTTGGTCCCGGTTGCCAGTAAAATGGCAGTCGTTAAGCTAAGTTGAAGGCTTTATTTCAACAGCAGGCAGTCACAACCTGCGCCTGTCCATTTAAACACGGCAATACGGCTCACCACCTATTACGTGAGACAAATTATACAAAGGTGAAATGTGGGCATATAATATGCTTCTGCCTACCCCTTCGGGGATAAAGGCGTGACCATATGTATGTATGTATGTAACTCTCTCTCTCAGGCTTCATCTGTACTAAGTAGAACTTTATTTTGTAGTTAGTTGTAGCCATTGAGTTATTAGTACTACGTAGGTGTAGAGAAGCTATCCCGAACAAAAAACGAACGCCTTTGGCCACGAGTTACAACGAAAGTTCGCTGCAGCGATTAAACAATAAATTAGTAGTCTGATCATATTAAAAAATATTCAAGCGCGAGATCGCTTCTTAGTTATAGATTTTTCACGACCAAAAGGTCTAAAGCGCCGTGAATTAAGCGCTTACGCGTTTCCGTTAAACGTATTCCAAGAACTTAAGACTTATGGTCCGTGGACCATAACGCTTGGTGCAACATTTTACTTGGGGATGCGTTCTGATGGCCACGATTTCATCCACGTGAAAGTCGATATCAGCTCACATAGTTCAAGTTCATAATTCCCACAATCTACAGTTCCAATATCTTTTACGACATTTATTTTCAAAATAGTTTACGGATCTGGCGGAAATTATGTTACAGGGATAGATTATAGTCTGAAATAACACATAGGCTACTTTTTATCCCGGAAATAAGTTCCCATGGGAATATGTTACTTTAGTAGTATACTTACTAGTACTTCTGCGTAGACCTCGCGGACAACTAAAACATTTATTTTACTTGGTCTTCCTTTAATTTAAAATACTATGTTATTTACTGGCCTTGCCTAGTTTGGGAACCTTGAATTGTAATGTAATGTATTATAATTTGTAGTCACCATTAGAAACAATATTAAGACCATAGCCAGGAATTTTTGTATCAAATAAACATTTTTTATTTATTTATTTAATTATTTGTTCCAATCAGTACTACCACTCCATTACTTATATGTCGCCGTCCCCGGAGAATAAAATGATAACTGCAAAAACACAACTTTTCAGGAAAAATAAAAAACATGTTTTCAACGATTACTCCGGAAATACTGGGCATAGATGCGTGATTGTTAAGTTTTTAAAAACGTAATTTTTTCTCTAGTTGAATCGTTTTGGTCAAATTTGTCTAACACCTGTCACAATTAAGATATTTAAAGAATAAAAAGTTAGTGTAAATGAAACATCATCTAAGTTGTATAATGTCAATTATCATTTTATTCTCCGTTCAGCGTGACCAGAAATAAATATGATACTTGTTACTTATCATTTTCTTCTACGAGTTTTTGGGATGGGAGTGATAATGATAATACTTTAATATCATCTTATTCTCATGAATGCTGCAAAACTTTTTTTCTATAAAGGATATAAATTTTGTTCTCCAATAAAACTCATTATGGTAATCATCAATATTAGTTTTATTCAAAAGTTTCAAAATAAAGTTTAAAAACACAACATCCTAGCAATAATTCTAAAATTAATAGACTAGGTCCGCACTATCGATTGATAAAATACTAAAAACTCTTATCCTTATCAGTATTAATAAAAACAATCAAAATAACAATGTCTGTGCCAAAAATACTTAGCGAAGCACTCGTGCCCGGTAAGCACCTGTGACACTTGGTAGGTGAGGCTGCCATGGCGTCTCTCTAGACACTCTCATGACCGGCTTCACCGCCTCTTTAGTGGTAAGTGTGTGAGAGAGAAAGAGACGAACCTTTTATGTCTCCTTGAAACAGGGATCGCTGGACCTCCATTTTTCAAGGTACAGACCTGTGTTCCCGCTCCTGCGCCTCCTTGCGACATTTATAAAATGACGCAGGGACCCTAACTGAAGACGGAGCGATATTTGCTACAGCAATGAGTGACAAGGCGTAGAGGCTAGCTTCATCTATTGACCGTGTGGTGAGACTGAAGCTGACCCGCCGGACCGAAGGGCCCCCGTACCCCCCGAGTGTGGTCATAAAGGCATACGCATACGTTCATAAAGGGATCCCGGCTAGGAGACGTGCCGGTTCAATAATATAGTGCGGTACCTTCTTATCATTCTGGCGGCCATCGCCTTTATGCTATGCAGTCTAGCCACGTTGCAGGCCGTCCGGGTTTACGCCCATACAGGGATCTCATATAGGAGATGAAATTTACCAAGGACTCAATCTGTTTGCACCATAAAGGGAAATCTTTAATAGAAAACAACTCTGAGCACGAGCAGAGCTACTATCTGGGACTCCCAAACCCTAGATTGTTCTTTCTAATCTAGGCTAGCCTCTTACGCCATTTGCGGAAGAGATCAGCGCTAGATTGTAGATACCAGTTACTATATTTTGGCGCACCTGAGTGCACCACAACTTAAGCCATTATTTGCGCTATGACTCGCTGGAAACATCAGATTTCAGAGTCATCTTCCGAAAAATTATTAGATCATGAGTGAGATACATCATGCACCGGTTGACAAAGTAATGTCTTAGAGCTCTTCTGCAAATTCAGAGCCTCTGCAACTTTTGTCTTGTACTGTTCGTATACAGCAAGCATCCGCAACCTTTATTAGGTCATCTGTAAGCCTCAAGGGAGGCCTGGACTCTCTGTATTTTGCGGTAAATCGATACCACTATAAGCTTTTGGTGACGTGGGTTTTATTTTAGGATATCCTACTTGCGAATTCGATCACATAAAAGCACCCAGAGCATGATTCTCTCCATTGCTCAGTGAGCAACAGCAAGCCTCTCAGTAGTGAACTTTTTCAACGGTCACACCTCGAGAACATAATTATGTTATCACTGGCAACACATATTCGTCAAAGACCGCATTTTAGGCCGCGCATAATCCCGATGTGGTTCGTCGTGAATCGTGCCGAATCGTGACTGGACTGGGACCCGGCGACCACACTCGGGGGGTACGGGGGCCCTTCCGTCCGGCGGGTCAGCCTCAGTCTCACCACACGGTCATAGATGAAGCTAGCCTCTACGCCTTGTCACTCATTGCTGTAGCAAATATCGTTCCGTCTTCACGTCTCCTCTCCAATTCCCAAATATCAAAGCAGCGCACAAAAGAAAAAGATGTATCACAGCGGCCGCTGCGAACAGTCTCGGAAACGTTCTGTTTGAGGTGGAGTTCGCTAACATCCGCGGATTCCATACCAATCTCAACGTCGTCCATCACCATCTAGAGACGGCACGGCCAGCTTTGATGTTCTTAACGGAGACGCAAATATACCACCCTGCTGGCCAGTCGTACTTATGTTACCCTGGCCATATCATCGAGGAACAATTTCAAGATAAAGCCGGGGTGTGCGCGTTCGTTAGGGCGGATGTTTGCTGTCGCCGGCTGCGCTGCTTTGAGAAACCTTCCTTCTCCGTCCTTTGGCTGCACGTAGATCACGGTTCCATGAGTCAGATCTACGTGTGTGTCTATCGCCCCCATACAGGAACAGCTGAGATAACAAGGCTGTTTCGGCACCTCAGCGAGGGGGGTGACGACGCGCAGATGCAGTTCCCGAACGCTGAATTGGTTTTTCTGGGGGAATTCAACGATCACCACACTGAGTGGCTGGGGTCCCGCAGGATTGATCCTGCGGGACGGGCCGCCCACGCTGCTCTCTCCATTGGTCTGATCCAAGTGGTGGACCTGAAGTTCAGGTCAGACCATGAACCCGCCCTGCTCAACTTATTGCTGAAGAGTTACCCAGCACAGTACAGTGTGTCGGTTAGCTCCTCACTGGGTCAATACGACCACTGTGTTGTGCGTGCCCGCCTGCAGGTGTCATGTACTGCAAGGGCAGTAGAGGTAACGCGGCGATTGTGGCACTACTCGTCAGCAGACTGGGACGGACTACGAGAATACTTTGCAGCCGTCCCGTGTCAGCGCTGCTTTGCGGGGAGGGCTTCATCGGAAAGCGTCTCTGTGGTTGCTGGTGAGATAATATTAGGTATGGAATACTATATTCCATACACTGATGTCTCCAGCATCCGCACATCCGCGCGACTTAACGCCTTTATACGAAGCGAGTGGACGGTTTTGAACGAGAATAAAAGGATAACATGCACTTATCATATTAAGTCGAATATTTTTTTACGAGAATATAATAATATTACTATTTGTCATAATAACAAGTGAGGATACGTTTTGATAATATTATATTATCCATTTATTCCCGTTCTTTTAGGCCTGTCTTAAATTTCGAATACTATGGTAATTTTTTGTAACTCTGTAAATAACTGTAAAAAAATTACAATAAAAATTCAGTACATGTATTAACAGTCAAAGATCTCAAAAATGACATAACATTAAAATCAAGATACTGGCAGTTATCATTTTATTCCCCGGGGACGGCGATGTATGCATGTATGTAATACATACATGTATGTCCATCCACTACAGAGACAGTTTTATAGACCAGTGTGGATTACAATTTCGTGGTTTACTAATGTTTGCCATAATTTAAAATGCCATAATTTCATATGCCATACTGGTATTTGCCATAATTTCATTAGATATAACGCTTCAGTTGCCATAATCGTGAAATGATATATAATGACTTTCAATAATTCCATTGGTCATAATCGATCAAGTGTCATAATAATTTAAATCCATAAATGTATTTGCCATAATTTTCGTTTTCGATAATGCCATTTTCCATAACTTTTATTCACCATAATATAAATAAAGATAATTTATACGACACTGATTTTTTATTAACAATTAAACCTAAAATTAAACCTCATATGGCGTCTCTAGCTAACTAAGCTCGACAGAGCCCCGCTTTGCGGGGCTGTTACTTCTAGGTGGTTTAAAAAAAAACCACGAAGACTAAGGCCTCTAACCTAACCTATCCGAGTCGGATTGCACTGAGTCGGGGTGTTAACGATAACTAATTTCGACCTTACAATATTATGCATTATTTTCATAATTATATCAAATTTTGATTATGTCAAGAGTCGATTATGAGATGTGTTACTTATGGAAACTAATGTGGAAAAAATGAGAAATGTTGTTATAGAAAGTCATTTTATGGCAAATAAAAGTTATGACTGTGGAGTTGTTAAGGCAAACGTTATTAGTATAAATGATATTAGTGCAAGTAAATATTATGTAAATATTATGATCGGGGATGATTATGGCAAACAATAATAGTGCAAATGAATTTATGGAAAACGAGACAAGACCCAATTTCGTAAATTAATACCTACCTAAGAATCTTTTTATTTATAGGTCTCACAAACATATGTTTACCCTAAGACACCCCTAAGAACTTATTAACTATCAGCAAAACAAGACGGGAACTGTTAATTACTGTGTGCAAACATGAGACGTACCCAACCCAAACACTGAGCGTACGTTTCTAAGAAAATCAATTAATAAATTAATGAAGACGTATTGGCATCCACGTTTCCAAGTTTTAATGATGTGCCGTTAATGATCTATAAAGTGTAGATAGGCCACGTGGACTACATTTCAAATCAACAGCAATAATTTTGTTTGTAAGTGACATAATACCTACTTCCTTATCATTATATTTTTTGACTTTCTGCTAAGTAACTGATATTACGGATGGAGCAACACGATATATTGTATAGCTACGTTTACGAGACTTTACCCTCTGTCAAAGCGTGATCCTTAAGGAGTACGCTTATACACACACATAGGTACTAAGTACAAAAAATAGTAATGTGTGCGTCTGAAATTATGAGAGTATTGTTTTAATTATTTTGTGTAAGTTCCATAGTGAGAGCCGATTGCCTTGTAGTGGTGTATATGAAAACGAGTTCCCCGCAATATACTCGTATGAAAGACAGAATTATGTATTGAGTAAACATGCTACTACTATGTCTAGTCCTTTTAGTTACATTGCTCTATGAACTGAAATAGATGGAAAATGGATGGACCTTAAATTATGAAAATTATCTTCTATTTGTTTCGTTACATTTAAACGGAAGTTTTCTGGCGGTTACTACAATAACTATCTAGGTGACGGTACATTCAAGATACGTTTTAAAAAATAACTGTAATCGTCTAATTTAGGGCTACTTAGTCCAAATCGTTAAGTTTTTTCTTCGTGTCTGTTTGTTCATTTGTTCGGGGTTGGAGCACAATTCAGTAGCTTGATCATAACTGTACTATTTGGACTTTTTAGGTATTTTTTCAACTTAAATATTGCTGTATGTTTCATAAAAATCGGTTCAGCGGAAAGTCGCGGGCAAAAGCTAGTTATTTATACAATTAAATTAACCTGCCAAGTTCAAATTTAGAAGTATTATAATTTAAGATATTTTTAACCAAGTACCTAACGTATTTTCACAACTATACCTTATTTTAAGTTGACTGTATGGTAAATTGAATTTCGGCCAGATGGACCATTGACGTGAATACGGTGGCGGGTAGTGGCTGGATGCGGAAGGCGGAGGACTGGGTGTGATGGCGTGTCTTGGGAATGTCAAATGTTCACCAGAGTGGGTCAGGCTGTTGATGAAGATGATTATGATCGATTTTAAAGTGCATCTAAACTTGGCATTAGATTAAATTTCAACCCTTTCTTAAATAGTCCAACAATTAGCCGATAGGAACTTGGCCTCCTTTTTAACAGGTAGGTATGTTTTTGGTGGGATTTCAATATTTTTTTCAAAAATTCGTATCAAATTTTTCTTTTTGCGCCACGCCTGCTTCCATTGTTAATCTTAACTAGTTAATCAGATCTTAACTAATTAATCTTATCATTGTTAATCAGAACTAGTCATTTTGCGTTTCAGAGCAACTTTTTTTTTAAATTTTTATTTTACTAGATATACACTAGCAACCCGCACCGTCTTCGCACGGGTTCTTTACAGAAAGTATAAAATAGCGTGTCACACCGCTTTCAGTAGAATTGGGAATGTGAAAAAAATAGACATTGGTTTTTTTACGTATTTTAAAAGCTTATCATTAATAATATCGATATTGATTTCAAAAAACTTAAAACATAACGTTTTTAATTGAATTAGGAACCATTTGAATATGTGCCTCTTCACGCTCCTCTTAAAGAACCCGGGATTGTAAGATGAGGGAAACACGTGTGCGGGCAGGTCGTTTCAAGTTTTTATAGTTCGACAGAGGAACGATCTTTTGAAACGCTCAGTTCTGGCGAAGATTCTCTCCACTGTGTATGAGTGGCATCTCTTCCCGCCGCGCGTTGTTCGGTATCGGCACAGTATAAATATATGTTTAACCAGTATTGTAGCTCCCTACAAACGGACGAAGCGCAAGCTATACCTACGATTCTCGTTTTCGGCATGCCTTTCAGCAAGCAAGCAGCGTCCGCAGTCGCGATTGTGCCGAGTAGACGAATGGAAGGTGTGTTGTTTTTTAAATAGTAACCGCGCGTGTTTCATTTACTAAAAATATTTAATATGACAACTAGTGTCTATTGTGCTTGTTTTGGTTGCATGAATTCGTCAATAACGCACCCAGAGATAACGTTTTTTAGATTACCTGGAAACTTCGAAAGGTAAGACTATAAATTGATTTTACTTAAGTACTAATTGGTACTATACCACTAGTTGACTAAAGTTAAACAAAGTGATTGACACGAGTGAACTAGGTTGTTACATGAAGTAGGTATGTTTTTGTTTAAAACTAGACTTGTGCTTGCTCAGTCAGTGAACGGTGCGATCCAATATAGTACAATATCAAAAAAAAAAAACCAGTTCAGAACTCTAGTACGTGTAGGTAGTACATTTAGTTCCGTTGTCAGTTCGTAGTTATTTAGTTGAGAGTAGGGAATGCAATACCGGGATACCGGGATCCCGTAGTATTTTTGCGGGACCAGTCCCGCACGTAAATCGATCCCGCGGGATTAGCGGGATTGTGCAAAGGTAAACGCCATGTGTTATTCTGTAAGCGGAAACGCATAAACTGATTCGGTTCGAGAAAGTTTTTTGTAATTGTGACGTAATATATAACCTAATAACGTACTTATTTGATTTTAGTTATTTAATCAGGGAGATTTGACTTTTCTTGTACTATAAAAGTATTCAATTATCTCGTACATTGCTTGCTGGCTATCTGACATGTAAAGTTAGGAGTCGTTTGGCAGACAAAAATTTTGACATGCTATGTTCTCTGCGCTTCTAATAATTTGCAGTAGCTATTTTATTACTTATATGTATATCGGTTTAATAATCTCAATACAAAAGTAATATTAAATAATTTATTTTTCCTTGTGCCCCGCGGACTCAGTGTTCTCAGTAAAAGATCACTGCAGTAGTAACATTTACTATGGCCGGTCCTTAGATGGGTGACCACTTTGTGACATTTATTTGAGCGTTGCCGTGCTTCGGATGGCACGTTAAGCCGTTGGTCCCGTTTGCCGGTAAAATGGCAGCTAAGTCAAGTTGAATGCCCAGCTCGTCTCATCTCATAATGCCCTTTTCTCGAAATGTCCTTTCTCATTATGTCCTTTTCTCGAAATGTCCTTTCTCACAATGTCCTTTTCTCGAAATGTCTTTTTCTCAAAATGTGCTTTTCGCGAAATGTCCTTTTCTCATAATGTCCTTTTTGCGAAATGTGCTTTTCGCGAAATGTCCTTTTCTCATAATGTCCTTTTTGCGAAATGTCCTTTTCTCAAAATGTCCCTTTCTCCGAATATGTGCACTACAGGATTAGCCCCGCTCAATCCGATTTAATAGGTTAGGTTAGGTTATAAAAAAAATAACCACGACGGCTAATGCTTCGCTGCGCTCCGCTCCGGCCTTAGCCTTCTAACCTAACCTATCTAAGTCGGATTGAGCGGGGTTAATCCTGTAGAGCACATATTTTGAGAATGGGAAATTTTGAGAAAAGGACATTAGGTATGAGATGAGACCATATGCCTCGTTCTGCCTACCCCTTCGGGGATTAAGGGGGTGACTATTTTTCAGTTCTAGATGGATGTATGATACAGAATTCTATTCTTTTTTCAACGACTTTCAGAAATATGCGGGATCCCGCAAATACCGGGATCCCGCGGGACTAAGATTGCTCAGTCCCGCAAATACCGGGATCCCGCGGGACTAAGATTGCTCAGTCCCGCAAATACCGGGATTACAATCTTGTTGCGGGATTGCATTCCCTAGTTGAGAGCAATGATTTAGGTATGTTTCAAGAGTATTCATTTCTTTGTGGATGACCGATGTTACAGTACACTTAGCACCGTATGACTGCCTCTGTGGCGTGGTCGGTATTGATACCGCCTGCGGCGCTGGAGGTCGTGGGTTCGATTCCCACCCGAGACAAATATTTGTGTGACCCATTAATGTTTGTCTCAAGAGTCTGGTTGTTTCTATGTATAATATGTATGTATTTAAAAAGTATATTAGTATTAATATCCGTGGTCTGATACCCATAACACAAGCAGGTTATTCCTAGCTTACTTTGGGATCAGATAGCGTTGTGTGAAAATGCCCGTGATTATTTATTTATTTATAAAAAAAAATACAGCATTTTTGTTACCTTTGATTTTTATTACACGCATAGAGACAAATATGAACTTCCAAAGTTTAACACAACTTGACAATGTAAGAAAAGTACTAGTGTACTAGAGACTGACTAGTACTTTCAAATCTAAAAATAGTTTTAATTTTGTAAATCAAAAATTTAACGCAATGATTATAAAGACTAGAATTCCGTGATTCTATCACTGACGAAACATGTGGTGAGTCGATTATTATTGTCTACGCCGTTTTCAAATTTCTACACCCGTCTCACTCAATCGTTAGTAGATAACGGGCGCTGCGCCGCCACGCCGCCACCCCGCGCCGCCAGCCGTTGCGGGGATATTATATTATTACTCACAAAGTATTTTTTTGTTTAAATAAAAAAGGTACATATTTACTCGAAATGAAAGCCGGTTGTCGGTAAAACAACAATCCTTAATACAAATTGAAGGCCTTGTGGGCGGATTGAAAAAATCAACTGCATTAGGCTCACTATCTATTACGCGTACGTAAAACTATAAGGTAAAATGTGGGCGTATACTATGCCTCTGCCTACACCTTCAGGGATAAAGGCGTGACTATATGAATGTATGTATGTACATATTTACAATCGCAATACTAAATAGAAAGTCAAAGTAGGCACATATTATTAAAATGCTGTTGGTGGGCAGCCCTATCGCATGCTTACGTACCGCGCGGCTGTAGGCATTTATTTATAAAATCCGGCCGAGTCAAACTACAGTATACAGTGGTATCGGAAAGGAGATGGTGGGATCAGGTTGAAGAGCTCTTCAGAACATTCGCCGTGATACATTCGGTAGAAGGCAGCCAAGGACGCTATGGTTCTTAGCTGCGCTAACGGTTCAAGGCCTCCCGTCACCTCAGGACAACCAACTATTCGGATAGCACGTCTCTAACACAAATATTGTCAAGATTTATACTGAAATTTTCTGCTTGAAATTCACCATTCCCTATTTGTAGCAAGTTTTTAGAAAATTGTCTATTATCTTCATTAGATGATAAAATCCTCATATTTGTTTTAAATTCACATTTTTTTATATGTGACCAAAGATGCGATCTTTTGAGCGATGCATTGACTTCATCGGCTTTCGTACTCCTTGTTATAACTGGTAATATTTGACGGAAATCTCCAGAGAATAAAACAGTACAGCCTCCCATTGGGCAGTTACTGTTGCGCGAATCGCGCATTGTCCTGTCTAATGCCTCAACGGAAGCTGTGTGAGACATAGAAGCCTCATCGCAAATAATCAAACAGCAATCTCTCATTAACTTTCCGGTATTACGTTGTTTAGAAATATTGCTAATGCTCGTAACATCATCGCTATATATTTTTAATGGCAGTTTGAATGTGGAATGGGCAGTTCGTCCACCATCCAAAAGTCTGGCTGCTATACCGGATGATGCCACAACTAGGGCAATTTTTCCATTAAATCGTATTTAGCTAATAATAAATTTACTAAAAACGTTTTACCTGTGCCTACGGGGATCTAAAAAAAAACATTTTATCTCCATTACTATCGACAACATTTCATTTATCTTAACCAGATTTTTTATTGTTGGATAAGAAAGTAGACAAAAAACTATTATCATGAGGACAGTATTATCATACACATTTTTTGGTTAGTGTTCAAGCGACATTCATCTTGAATGACCGTGTAAAAGTTAGAGTTAGTTTCTCGTAAATACTCTGCATTGGCTATTGCATTTAAATTGAAATTTAATGGCAAGATAAATCCAAAATCTTTTAAAGTTTTCCTGACAGAGGTTCTACTTCTTTATTCAATTCAAATAAAGCTTGGTCAAACATATTTTCATCAAAATCTAAACTCTTTAATGACAATTCTTGGTGTCTGTTATTCAATATATCTTCAGCCATGCATTGACGATAATTATGCCAAAGAAGATGCGGATCGGTAACTTAATAGCAGGATATCATGATGGCAAATAAATGTCAAATTGATTTAGGCACAGCATAATGCAGCTTCAGAAAGCGTACTTTCCCAATGAGAGTCGTCTTCTAACAGACCCAATTGCTCTACAAACCCCTTGAAAAGTTTCATAAGATATAATCTCGAAAAATACGTAAACTATTGAAAGAAGTAGGGCCCTTTACTACGTGGAGTAGCTTCCATGTACAGACTCTCGACCCTCTACAGTTTTATTATATGTATAGACTAGCTGACCCTCGCAACTTCGTTTACGTCACAAAATGTGCACGAAAGGAGAGGTAATTCTTCATCAGACTCGTCAAGCACCTTGTAAAACGGCCCTAAGCCAACACGCCCGTTTAGATTTACCCTCCCTTTCAAAGGAACCCTTGAATTCTAGGTTTGGCGAAAGTTGAGATGCCTCTAATTTCTGAACTACAAACCCCTCAATCTTGAAACTTGAGTCGAAAAATCCATAAAGTACTCCCTTTCCAATACTAAAAAAATATTTAAAATCGCATCACGCGTTGAGAAATTACAACTAAAAACCCATTTTATGTTTCATCCCCTCTCCCGCAGGAACCGCGCAAAACTTCGGGATCAAAAGTATCCAAGAACCTTCCTCGGACTATAAGCTCGGAATGTACCAAGTATCATTCAAATCAGGAGTTCAGTGGTTTAGGCGTGATACTTATTCGGGATACCTACAGACAGACAGACATGAAAAGTTTAAATTACATTTTCGGCTTCAGTGTCGATTAGAGAATGCCCTACAATTAAAATTTTCAAAATATCTTCTATGTACAGACTCTCGACCCTCTACAGTTTTATTATATGTAATAGAATACAGACAGACAGACAGACAGACAGACAGACCGACAGACAGACATGAAAAGTTTAAATTACATTTTCGGCTTCAGTGTCGATTAGAGAACGCCCTACAATTAAAATTTTCAAAATATCTTCTATGTACAGACTCTCGACCCTCTACAGTTTTATTATATGTAATAGCTTAAAAAGATTAAGTTTCATGGGATGCGGGAACGGGAACTGATTTCCACGTGACACCATCTGGCATATTATAAAGAAATTTGATTATATCTACAAAGAAATTGATGAAACACTCTTCATTATTCCCAAGTCTTTCTTTGACATACAAAGATTACAACAAAAGTTTTTTTGAAAAACGAGCTCCGTTGTGAACCGTTTTTCTCAGCAAACTTATAAGCGATTGAATATTTAAAATTTCTTTGAACATTCGGTTTAGAACTTTAGAGCTTTATCAATCCCATGGTGATATTTTTTTAGTGAATAATTTCGTTATAAAATCTCCGAATAGTATTATATTCATACCTGATTCATTTTAATAACTATATAAGAAGTTTGAAGACGGGGACTGGATGCGGATGGTGCAAGACCGCGTGTAATGGCGTAAATTGGACGAGGCGTACGTCACACTGAATATTATGTTATGGGCAAAGTGATTCATTCTTCTCTAAACTTCGTTTATTATCACGCTTCCCTCAAAATATACTAACTTTCGGGGAAGTGCAGAGTAGGTAATGGGGAGAAAAGGGGGTGAGGTAACCTCTCGCCTTCCTACCCCTTTTTATTGTCATACAACCTAACCAACTGATCTCAATGTTGATGCCGAGTGTTTTTATCAGACTATGGGCTACACTACGCTCGCTCGGCTTGTGCGTTGGTAACACAGTTCTAACCTCACTTGACCAATCAAAATTTGATTATTTGAATGTTCATGATCACATTGAACGCTCGTATTGGGCAATAAACATAATGTCCGAGTGATTTCACTTTGTGTAAATCTGATGTGAAACAATCAATCACTAGCTGACCATATATTCGACCATAGGTTCGAATTCGAACCTGCGTCTTCGGCGAACCGTGCCGACGCGTTAACCACTTTGCCACCGACTACTCGGAACCAACCAAATCTTCCACCCTATTATACGTCTTGGGGCGAAATAAAAAAGAAAAAAAATCGTAATGGAAATTATTGTTAAACACTTTGTAACATTTTCATTTACGCACCTTTCCGTGCTTCCACAGGCACATTGAGCCGTTGGTCCCGACGATGGTCAGTAACAAGGCAATTGCTATGCTAGGCTGAAGGCCTTATGGGCGGCTTGAAAATTTTCAAGTGCGGGTAGTCTGTCCATTTCAACACGGTTATAGGCTCTCCAAGATGATATGTGAGCTTTGCCTAGCCCCATCGGGGATAATGGCGTGACTAAATTATGCAAAAAAGTAGGTATGTATGAATTTCTTAAGCTATCGAAGTACCTGCCTATTTTGCTGGATAGCCTTTCAATCAAGGCAACAATGTAAATATACATGTACGAAATATCATACTGTTTACTTTAGTTCTTACAAAAATACAATGTTGAACAATTTCGTCACCTACCTACCTATTGTAAAAATCAGAAAGAGCGGGGACTCCTGGCATAGGTAGGTATCTTCAGATTAACACACATATTTTACAGTTGCATAAGATAAGAAATATATAAATTCAATTATAAAAAATAAAACTTAATTATTAACAATACAAAACACCTGTCTACCAAGTAAAAATACAACTAAAAAGCAAAAAACAAGTACTCCATTTCCTTGCGATTTTCTATAACTACTTACTGTTTTACTTTGTCGGCAATATTTGCAGGCGGAAATAAGCTATGGGAACATTTAGCCATTTTGTAAACCACCACTCGCTTGACATAGCTTCTTCCCGCCAGCAAATTTTAGGGTTACGTAGCCAAATGGCAAAAAACGGAACACTTATAGATTCGTCATGTCTGTCTGTCTGTCCATCCGTATGTTACAGCCATTTTTCTCCGAAACTTTATGGCCTATGCTATTGAAACTTGGGAAGTAGATGTATTCTGTAAACCGCATTAAGATTTTCTCATAAAACTAGAAAAAAGTTGTAAATTTTGGGGGTCCCCATTCTCAGAACTGAAACTCAACTTTTTTTTTCATCCAACACATACGTGTCTGGTATCTAGATAGGTCTTCAAAAATTCTATTGACATCTAACATCATTTTTTTCTAAAGTGAACAGTTTGCGCAAGAGACACTTCCAAAGCGGAAAATGGGTTTCCCCCCCCCCCTCTAACTTTTAATCTAATAGAATGATAAATTAAAAAAATTTTCGCCTAGAAAAATCACTACCACAGCGAACATGTTAAAACATCAATCAGAGTTACAACGAACTACAATAACTTTTATATTATGTTACTTGCTGCTACGGAACCCTTCATGGGCGAGTCCGATTCGCACTAGGCCGGTTTTTTGTATTCTTAATAATTCAATTTATTACGGTAAAGGAAACTGAGTTGTAATTGGTATTTTTATAAGTTTTGTTTTTAATTTGATGTTGTATTGCCTGTCAGCGACAGTTGGCTAGATGGCGGGGGAAAACCGGTGGGGCCCCTACCCATCAAATATGACTGCGGACATTAACTGGGGGCCACGAATAGAGCGCCAGGCATCCCTTTTAGCGGGTCGTAGTGACTCATCCTCTGGCCTAAGCTCCTACGCTCCGCTTCGAACAGGTCACAACTCAGACATGGGGTAACAACTGGCTACCTAGACTCATGAACATTGATGGGGATCAATGTTCATAAGTGTAACACGAAGCCACTCTACTGCCTCTGCTGCAGCGTCTCTAAACGCGTGCCTATGTCTATCATATAAAAATAAACTTTTAGAGTGATATGCAAATTCTAATACTTAGGTACTTAAATAGTGCAGAGATTGTATTTTGTGAATGTGTAACATCCATCTTGGGTTTTGGTACAGATAACAGACCTGTTGTAGATTTTATCCTTAACAATGTTGTCTTGCAGGTTTGTTTCCTATTACGAGGAACGAATAAAATACTCGCAAAATATGGGTGTGTAATTCACTCTTCTGCTTACATCGTCGGCGTGTTACATACGCGTGATTGTATGTACACATGGGCATGTAAAGAAATTATTAGAAGTACTTAGGTGCTATCCAAAGTGTAAATAACTCTACTAGAGGTTTTATTATAGTACCTACTAATTCTATGGTGCTATTGCATAACAGGACTCTAAGCTCTGCACAAATTCTGCTAGTACGCTTTGAGAATACACGTTAAAATTTTAAAAAGCATGCATTGAAATAAAATATTAAAAACAAAGCCTGAAACTTTTCTGTTTCAAACTAAAAAAAAAGATTTTCGCAAAGCTTAAATACTTGTTCACGTATAGAGCTCGAAAACACTGTACTGAAAATATTTCATTAGCATTCACTCCATTCAGGAGGCACTCCATTCTTCTCAATTTCACTACATTGAAATAGCGCAACAGGTCCGAAAGATTTTGTGATGGAATGGAATGTTCGATTTATTGGACAACATCTATGCATACCTAGTTGATGGCATTATCCTTTTGTCACATAGGCCCATGTGACTTTGATACGGCGTTATTGTCCAAAATCGTTCCGTATTATTGACTTTGGTTTCGGTAAATTTGATATAGGCATACTATTTATCTATATCTACACAATTATACACAACATCAATACATATAATAAAATCGTAACAGGTCGCTGTCTGTACATGGAAGATAAATAAGAAAAAATATTATAGGGGGCTTTATGAACGCAATAGAACCCAAAACAATGATTTTTAGAATTTTTGTCTGTTTGTCTGTATGTCTGTATGTCTGTATATCTGTTTGTCTGTACGGTTGTGCACGCTAATCTCAGTAACCGCTCAACCGATTGCAATGCGGTTTTTTTTATTGTGTTGAGGTTTGCTCCAGTTAACATTTAGCGTTTGTTTTATGTAAATCGGTTTAGTAATAAAAGAGTTATAACACTTTTAAGAATCAGATATTTTGAAAATTTTAATTGTAGGGGTTTCTTTGAATGTGAGTGAACCTAAACTGGCGTGTTGGCTTAATCATAAAAGAGCTTAATGATTAAGTCTATTTTTAAACAATTCAGTCCGCGCCGAAGGCGTGGACTGCATTGTTTTAATAATTTATAGTCATGATTAAGCAAACAGGGCAGTTTCAGACGCTGCTTGATGACTCTGATGAAGAAATACCATTCCTTTCATACACCTTATGTGACGTAAACGAAGTTGCGGGCTCAGCTAGTTATTTATAAATGTGAATGTCCTGACTGACTGATAATAATCAACGCACAGCCCAAACCGCTAGGACTAGATGGTCCAAATTTGGCAAGTAGGTTTCTTATAATAAATGGTCTAGGGGTCCACTAAGAAAGGATTTTTGTAAATTCCACCATTATGGTGGCAAAATAATGAAATTCGTAATTTCTGAAGTTAGCATCTTAAAATTACGTATGCTTACCTGTTTTTGGTTATAAAATTATAGAAACATATCTCTGATTTGCAAATTTTTAATTATAAGGAGGTAAACAACTTTAAGACTTTACTTCCCCATAGCTACTACATCTTGCTGAAATCTTACCTCACTGGGAGAGTCTTTCAGGTCAGAGAGTCGGACAAGACCTCTAAATTCTATGAAATCAAAGCGGGCGTACCTCAAGGTACAGTATTGGGACCGACTCTGTACACCTTGTACACTTGCGACCTTCCGCAGACGGATAGAGTCATGATTGCCACATATGCTGACGACACGGCAGTAATGGCGAGTAACATTCACCCAGATGTAGCCACGGAACAACTGCAACAGAGTCTCGACGCCATTGCTAAATGGCTTAAAAAGTGGTAAATCAAAGCGAGTACATCCAAATCTGTACAGGTCACCTTTACACTGCGTAAAGAAAATTGTCCTTCTGTGCACCTCCAAAACGAAATTCTACCGCATCAGAACAGTGTGAGATATCTGGGCCTCCACCTGGATCGTCGCTTGACGTGGAAACAGCACATAAAAAGTAAAAGGAAAGAGAAGAAGAACTAAACATACGACACAGAAACCTGTACTGGATGCTGGGACGCAATAGCAAATTATCAATAGATATTAAACTATTAATTTACAACTCCATATTTAAACCTTCCTGGATGTATGGCATACAGCTGTGGGTAAGTGCAAGTAACTCGAACATCTCAATATTGCAAAGACTACAGAACTGTGAACTAAGGGCAATAGCACACGTTCCCTGGTTCGTCACCAATTCGGAAATCCACACAAATCTGAAAATATATAAATAAATAAATTAATACTGTGAAGGAGGAAATTGAGGCCTCCAGGAAAAAATACCAGAAAAGGCTGGAAAACCACCCAAATGCGCTCGCGGCAACTTTTGTTACGCGGACCTATCAAAAGCGTCTTAAAAGAAAAGACATCATCTAGCCACAGATATCTGAATAGACTATAACGAGTAGTTGTTCTTATTGGAGAATGCACTCGACGTCGACAAATTCGCATAACCAATTTGCTTATAGTTTATACTGATCGCAGATGAGCACAAAAAAAAATTATAGAAACACATATCTTTGATTTGCAAAATTTTACTTATAAGGAGGTAAACTAGGGGTTGTAAGTTTATATGGGAATTTCTTCAAGTTCAATTGAAATTATTTCAAAATTCTTATACCTGCATCTATTTAAAAATAAATGAACACGTGTTTCAGGATTTTTCAAAATTCTACCTCTGGGTAGATATGTAAGTCATAAAACCATCAATACCATCAATACCCTTAGACCTAGAAACTTAAATATTTAAAGATAGATTACCCTTATAATGTCGGCATCCTGTATGTTCGTCAAACTTAAATATTTAAAGGTAAATTACACTTATAATGTCGGCATCCTGTACGATATAGCTGGACGATCAAAGTGGCGTAGTCATACAAGCATCTCATCACCCCAGGCATTCCGACATCGCTGCCGAACTTCCAGAGCTGCTCAAGTTTCGATAGAGTGTAGGGCCTATTTGGTGGCCAAAAAAGGCATACGCAGTGGCTGGTTGTACTCTTTTTCCTCTGTATAATTCTGAATATGGAAAAATCTAATGAACAGTAAAGTGGTCCACGGTACTAAAGCCTTTACACAAAACCCGAATTTCTCATTTGGTAAGCGTAACAACGTTTTAATGTATGTTTCTAAGAAGTGACATAAAGTTTGTGCTTCTTCAATACGATCTTCTCAAAATTTTGAAGAACTGGGTTGAACGCACTCCCTCTACACGCTTTGGTTGTTTGTCTGCTGCAGGACGGTGTCCAAAATACATGCCAGCTCTGTTAGGACCTCAGTCTGGTCCTTTCCAGGGGATATATTATTTTCAAGTTGCTCGAGAGCCACCCTGACCTCCTCTTGGTAGTGGCACTATCATCGAGCCCTGTGGTCATCTGCGTCTTTTGCTCTTTTAACTTTTTGTCCGTGAACCCGTGTAAAAGCAAGAGCTTTTACTTACAGAGACCTCTTTTACTACATTTTAGATGTACTCGTAAGTAGCACAAAGCAGTGATATCGTTGCCATCATAACACAGTATCTATTGCCATTAGCTTTCAGTTTCATCAGATGCGGTTTTTCCGACCTGTTTGGCAAATATCTTAGTACCTCTCTCTCTTCAAACTTAATTAGAAACGTATAGTTCTTAAAATTTCCCTACACTAATATTATAATTCACTGCTATCTGCACACTTTGCAAAAAATGCTGCTATGAAACATTTTGCAAAAAAGAAATACTTTATATCAACGCGGCGACGCGCTGATCAGGGCCCTGTTTAATAAAGCTGACAAGTCGACATATTTGTCAAAAACTGACTTAATTGTAGAATTGTCGCGCATAAGCTGTTTAATAAAGGGGACAAATATGTAAAAAATCGACATGCAATCTTTGGGTACCTCAGACGCGTCCTTGCGGACTATTTCGTGGACCGGGCCATCATCTACCCGGCCCGGTCGGGAATAGTTCGCAAGCAGATGTCGTGCGGTGTTCCACAGGGCTCGGTTCTTGGACCGCTCCTGTGGAACATCGGCTACGACTGGGTTCTGCGCGGTGCCACTCTTCGGGGGGTTGGCGTACTCTGTTACGCCGACGACACCCTGGTTACCGCGCGGGGCCCAGATTTTAGGGACGCGAAGGTTCTGGCCACCGCGGGCGTTGCCCGGGTTGTCAGACGCATCAGGGCGCTGGGACTCCAGGTGGCCCTCGAGAAGTCTGAGGCTGTTTTCTTCTAGGGGCCTCGACGCAGGGCCCCTCGAGATGCCGTGATTGTAGTGAGTGGCACCTCCATCGCTGTCGGGGAGACCATTAAGTACCTTGGATTAGTCCTCGACAGCCGATGGGGCTTTGTTGAGCACTTCCGGCGCCTGGCACCTCAATTAGTGTCATACGCCGGAAGACTGGCGAGGTTGTTCCCCAATATAGGGGGGCCGGGAAGTGCATGTCGCCGTCCCTACGATGGTGTAGTTCGCTCTAAGGCGCTCTATGGAGCGCCTGTTTAGTCGGACGCCCTCTGCGCTAAAAACATCATCCTGCTGCGAAGACCGCAGCGGGCGATTGCGCAGAGGGCGGCGCGGGCGTACTGCACCGTCTCTTATGAGGCGGCGTGCCTAATTGGCGGGAGCCCCCCTTGGGATCTCGAGGCTGGAGTCCTCAAACGTGTTTATGAGGAAAGCGCCCACGTGCGGAGAAATGGAGGTCGCCTGCTCCCGGAGGACATCGATCGATGGAGACAGCTAGCTCGCGACGATCTCTTCCGGGAGTGGGCCTGTAGGCTGGATGAGCCCGTTCTTCGACCTTGGGTGGAAAGGGCACACGGTGCACCGACGTACCACCCCACCCAGCTTCTCACAGGACATGGTTGTTTTGCCAAGTACCTGTGGGAGGTGGTGGGTGTGGAGTCGGACCCCGTGTGCCGTCACTGCTCAAGTGGCGTCTTCGACTCGGCAGAACATACACTTGCCGAGTGCGCGGCGTGGGGCGGGCCGCGTATCGCCCTCACGGGCCGTATTGGGATAGACTTGTCGCTGCCGGCCGTGGTACGAGCCATGGTCGGCAGCCTAGAATGCTGGGTCGCTGTCACCACTTTTGCTAAAGAGGTGATGGCGACCAAACGTGAGGAGCTGCGGGTGCGGGAGCGAGCAGGTCAGACGCTCCCGCCCCGTCGTCCAGGTCGGGGACGCCGCATGGCAGGTTTCATGCGCGCCCCCGACTAATGTCGTACCGGTGGACGAAGGTCAGGGGACCCTGATGATCGTTTGGCGGAAGACACCTCCCCGTGTTCCGGAGATGCCTCCAGTGCCCGCCCGCTCGGCCGTTTTCCACCCTCTCTGCTTACAGAGGGGCGTTCGAGAGCGGTGCGATGCGGGCTTGTTTTTCGTCAGCTCCTTGCGGAGCTTTAGGGGAGCAGACCATCTGGTTCCCCCGAGGAGAGCCTCGACTCTACGGGGCACCCCCTGCCGGGTCGACGTTGTAATGAATTCTGCATATCCCTCGGCCCGGCTACAGGGTGAGTAGGAACACCGCGGGGTTTAGTGGGTATTACGGTCCCGTTTCTTCGGGACCGGTGAGCCCCACACACCGTCCCAGCTGCCCCCGTAGCTGGGATGACGGTGCCCAAACGCATTCCCCGCGTCAAAAAAAAAAACATGCCACCTTTGACATATTTGTCGTTTAAAAACGCGTTTATTAAAACTCGACTTATGTCAAATAACCACAGTCAAATTATTGCCTACATAATTGTCACGCCAATCCGATGTAGAATTGTCGTGACAATTATGTCAATTTGTGACACATTTGCTGATCTTTTTGTTTTATAAAGATAAATGAGGGTAAAACAAGAAAAAAAAATCAACAAAGTAATAGAATTAATCAACCACTAGTGCAACTTCTATTATTTGTTTTTATAGCGTGTAAAATGGAAATGCACAAAAAATTCAGTATTTTGGGCCTTATTTATGAAAATAGATATACACTGTTTGGCAAGTTTAGTGACCAATTGACCCATGATATTA
This sequence comes from Miltochrista miniata, assembly GCA_933228765.1. Classification (NCBI taxonomy): domain Eukaryota; kingdom Metazoa; phylum Arthropoda; class Insecta; order Lepidoptera; family Erebidae; genus Miltochrista; species Miltochrista miniata. Next base: position 26,675,255 of record OW121747.1, read on the forward strand.
AAATAAATAAATGGAAGGAAAGGAAATAGCCGACAAATTACAGAACTGGGATTTTTCAATAAAGACTGGAAATATCTTCGAGACACTACATGGCAAAATTGGCGCAAAAGAACCATGGTAAGGTTTAACTTCAACTAGTTTATCAGGCATCAATTAGTTTTAATGCTTCCGTACCCAAAGGGTAAACTACGGGTCCGTATTCATGCGACTTCACTGTCCGTCGGTCTGTCGGTCACGAGGCTGTATCTCATGAACGGTAATATAATTTTTTTATTCATCAAACCCATACGTGTGGGGTATCTATAGATAGGTCTTCAAAAATGCTATGGAGGTTTCTTACATAATTTTTTTCTAAAGTGAATAGTTTGCGCAAGAGACACTTCCAAAGTGGAAAAATGTGTGCCCCCCTTCTAACTTCTAAACTAAGAGAATGATAAATCAAAAAAAAATATATGATGTACATTGCCATAAAAACTACCAACGAAAATTAGTTTGAACGAGATAGAGCTGGTAGTTTTTTTTTAATACATCATAAACCACAATTTCCGGTTAGTGAAATCACTACATCAGTCAACGTTACAACGAACTATAAGAACTTTTATATTAAGTATGTTACTTGCTGCTACGAAACCCTTCATGGGCGAGTCCAACTCGCACTTGGCCGGTTTTTAATTAACTTATTAGAGGCGAGTGCTTATTTGCGTCTTATTAACTTCCCCTTAGGAACAGGGAAACATATGCGTCTTTTATATTACTGAACTAAAAAAGAACCTACAAAGTTTAAGGGCATTATCGACATAAATACAACTTTTCAATTAAGTTTTAGATAAATTCGTCTTTTTATCATCAATCGAGAGAAAAATCCCGCATAGAAGCGCCCAGTATGCACTGGATGACGTAAGAAAAATATTAACAACTAGCTGAACCCGCAACTTCGTTTACGTCACATTAGATGTATGAAAGGAAAGGTATTTCTTCAGCAGACTCATCAACCATTGTGTGAAACTGCCCTGTTAGCTTAATCATAAAAGAGCTTAAAGATTAAGTCTATTATAAAACAATTAAAAATAGCCTTAATCATTAAGCTCTTATATGATTAAGCCAACACGCCAGTTTAGATTTACCCAGTTTTAGATTCTTACGTCTATGTATGATTCTTTAAAGTGATATAACTTTTTTATTTATAAACTGATTGACATGAAATAAACACTAAATGTTCAGTGGAGCAAACCTCAACACAATAAAGAAAACGCATTGCAATCGGTTAAGCGGTTACTGAGATTAGCGTGCACAAACGTACAGACAAACAGATATACAGACAAACAGACAAAAATTCTAAAAATCATTGTTTTGTGTTCTATTGCGTTCATAAAGCTCCCCTTTTTTTTTTTTTTTACCGTGAGGGAAAATCCTCGTAGGATGCTATGCCGGACTCTTACCGACTAAAAAACCTCACGTAACGCCCAACAGCCTATGGTTGAGAGCCCCGGGTAAGCCCTCAGGAAGGATGTCCCGTGACTCCCAACAGACCTACGGCCGCCTATGCGGCCTCGCCCAGGGGGTGGTTCGGGTGCAATCCCGCGTCTATGGGGGGTTTCGGGTGTGACCCCGCTTCTAAGGGGGGGCGTGCGTGAGTGCTCACGTCACGCTGCCGTCATGGGCCTGCTTCTGTAAGGACGGTGAGCGGCCCTCTCACCGTCCTCAGACCCCCGGTCATGGAGGCCGATAGTCCTCGGCGAAGACACGTCGGCGGCGCCCAGGGCGCCGACTGCGGAACTCGGGTGGGAGAGTTCTCTCCCGCACCCGGCCCGCCGCCTCCTTCGCGAGCATGACCTGCTCGCAGAAAGAGGCGGCGCAGTCCCACTTACTCCCGCTGGAGAGCATGGCTCGCACCATGGCCTCAAGCGAGAGAGTGTCCACGCCCAGACCCACTACGAGGACCTGTCGCTGTTGTGCCCCCGCCGTGCACTCCACCAGCGTGTGGAGCGCCGTGTCATCGCTGCGGTCCTCGCAGTGCTGACACTCGGCCGTGGTTTCCCGGTATTTTCGCCACAGATACCTACCGAAGCTACCGTGCCCGGCAAGCATCTGTGTCAACCGGTAGGAGAGAGCACCGTGTCTTCTCTCCAGCCACTCGTCCATGACCGGTCTGACGGCCGCGATTGTGGCGAATCCCCCTTTGGTTGCTCAAGTCGCATCTTCCATGTCTCCACGGTTTCCTGGTGGAGCAGGGTCCGCTGGGCCTCGATTTCTCGAGACGCAGGCTTTGGCCCCGCTCCAGCGCCTCCTTGCGCCATCTGAACAGTGACGCAAGGGCTCTCGCTTCCAGGTCCCATGGAGGGGTCCCGGCTAGGAGACATGCCGCCTCACCGGAGATCGTGCGGTATCCTCTTATCACCCTGACGGCCATCACTCTCTGCGGGCTCAGCAGTCTAGCCTCATTGCTGGCCGTCAGGGTCTCCGCCCATACGGGAGTCCCGTACAGAGCCATGCTTCGCACGATCCCCAGGTACAGCCTCCTGTAGGGAGCATTGGGTCCCCTGATGTTGGGCATCAACCGCGCGAGTGCGGCCGATGCTCCCCTCAGTTTTGGGACCAAACTTCGGAAGTGATGTCCGAAGTTCCACCGGCCATCGAGTACGAGCCCCAGATACTTCATCGAGGGCTCGATGCCGATGCTGACGCCCCCTACCTGTAGGCTGGATCCCGCAGGTGGCCCCATCCGAGGTCCGTGGAAGCACAGAGCCTCGGATTTGTGAAGGGCGACCTCGAGACCCAGCCGCCGAATCCGACCCACGACCTGAGCAACCCCTGCCGTGGCCTTAAGTGCTGCGGCACGGTGCGTTGCTCCCCGCGCCGTAACGAGGGTGTCGTCGGCGTAACACGTTACGCCGACCCCTCTGAGCAACGGACCACGCAGCACCCAGTCGTAACCCATGTTCCCCAGGAGCGGCCCTAAAACCGATCCCTGTGGAACACCGCACGACACATCTCGCCGACCCGGCCCTAGCCAGCTCGGGTAAGTTATGGCTCTCTCGGAGAGATAAGCCCCGACAATTCGACGGAGGTAGGGAGGCACTCCATGATAGATAAGCGCCTCCCTGACGCAGCTCCAGGGCAAGGTGTTGAATGCGTTGGAGATGTCGAGAGACACCGCCACCACCACCTCACCCTGTGAGACTGCTTCCTCCGTCAGGCCTCTAATGCGCATGATCGCGTCCACGGTGGAGCGTCCCTGACGGAAGCCAAACTGGCTATCCGCCAGATCAGGCCCCACGCGTGTGAGGTGCCCGACGAGGCGTTGTGCAATAATGCGCTCAAAGAGCTTGCACACCTCGTCGAGCAACACGATCGGCCGGTACCCTGATGGGGAATTTGCCGGCCGCCCGCCTTTCGAATCAAGACCAGTTTCCCTGTCTTCCAGACCTTGGGAAACTGGCCTTTCTCGAGGCATGCGCTAAAGAGCCCAATTAGTCGAGGCCCAAGCTCTTCGAGAGCCAGGACCCACGCTCGGCCTGGAATGCCGTCGGGTCCAGGGGCGGTGTTTCTGCGGGATTTAAGCCGCAGTACAGCCGCCCCTAACTCACCCTCGGTGACTACGGGCACGTCGTTCTCGCTGCCTTCCGCGTTGGGCGCCTGAGACGAAGCCATGCGCGGAGAAATGTGTTCCTCAGCTCTCGATGGGAACAAGGAGTCCAGGACCTCCTCCAGCCGCTCCGGCTGGAGACTCTGAGTCACTGACTCAAAGTCTCCAGCCGGAGCGGCGCCTTAGGGCGTAATTTGCCCCTTACCATAAGGTACGGGCGCCCCCACGGGTTCCGCTCCAGAGTCTCCATCAGCTCATCGCGGCCCAACTTTTTGGACTGCTTGATGGCCGTCTGGAGGGCCCTCTTGGCTTCCTTGTACCCATCATAAAGCTCCGTCTCTCGGGCTGCCGCATCGTCTAGACGGCGACGCCTCCGGCGGAATCTGGTGTACCGGCGGCGCGCGGTAACGCAATCCGCGCGCAACTGCGCGTTTTCCGACGTCCACCAGTACACCTGCTTCCTCGCCGGTCTGGGCCTAGCCCTGGGCATCGCCGCATCGCAGATGTGCGACATGGCTCTCCCGAACCACTCCACTTCGGCATCAACATCGGCAGGCCCGTCCGCTGTCGGAATCCAGGCCTGCACGATGGCCGCCTCCAGGAGAGCCTCCCGATCCAGGCGATGGAATGCCCAACGCGGTTCCGGGGGATTCGCGATTGTTGGCGGCAGGTTAGGTGGAGGGGAGACGTCGAACCGAATATATCGGTGACATGACGACGTCTCCTCCTCCTCCACCACGCGCCATCCCTGGACACGGCGGGCGAGCTCAGGGGTCGCAAACGAAACGTCTATGACCGAGCTGAGCCCCCGCCGCGTCCAGGTTGCGACATTCCCCCGGTTCAGGATGACTAGGCCACGTGTAGTGACCCAGTCCTCCAGTATCCTCCCCCTGCCTCTGGTTTCCCGGGAGCCCCAAGCCTGCGACCAGGCATTGAAGTCTCCCAGGACCAGGACAGGGCGAGGTCGGCATGCAGCGAGAACGACGTCCAGCTCAGGGAGCCATAGCTCAAACTGATGCTGGTCGAGGCTCGGCGAGATGTAAACGGCCACGACAGCCACACCCTCATATTCCGCCGCGACGCAACCCGGGCCCCTAGCAATAAGCGCTAGGCGCGAGTCGTCCGCGCCGGTCCCCCCAAAGATGGTCGCCATGCCGTCCAGATCCACCGGGCTTCCCGGGTGAACCCAGTACGGCTCGGCGACGACAACAATATTAATGGACCACTGCCTGATGCTCTGGTACAGAAGGTCCTGAGCACCAGTGCAGTGGTTCAGATTCACCTGCAGGATGCGGATATGGGTATCCAGCGCAGGTCTTACTGCCCGCCCGGTGGTTTGAATCCTTGCCCTCCGCCGCGCATTTAAAATAGCGTGGCGGAGCGTCACAGGCAAGGGCCGTGTGACCGGGCTGACTACAGCGGAAGCACCGATCGCCCACGGTGACTTCCGCCGTACACTGCACTCCTACATGCCCCACGACCAGGCACCTATAGCACCTGTCTTCGCGGGGCTGCAGGAGATGCACCTGCGCCCTCAGGAAGCCTCCAATAAGGAGGCTCCGTCCGTCCGCCACTTTCTGGGCCGCCGCGACGGGACAGCTCACGACCGCCGACCCGTGACCAGTGGGGCCAAAGCGGATTTCGCCTGACCTCACCTGATCACGGGGGCAGCCACTCGCCTCCACGACGGCGGAGATTATCTCTTCCGTCGTGGCCGCGTCATCCAGACCCGAAATGCGCAGACTCGCGCATTTGTTGGGTCTGGTGACGCGGACGTCACCCTTGTCCAGCGACTCCCGCAGCTTTGCCGCTAAGGCATCCGCTTTGGGGCCGCTGGTGGCGCCGGAGACCTCGAGGAGGCGCGTTTCCGGTGCGCGTCACCTTGCACCGGAGCCCCCCCTCAATCTCGAGGGCCTTGAGGTCTACTGAGGCTTTCGCCTGCCTCAGCACCTCGGCGTACCCCACGCCCTTCGCCTTGCCTTCTGTCGTCACCGTAATGACGACGGCAGTGGAGCGAGGAGCGCGGAGCCTCTTCGGCGCCTTCGCCGCGGCGGCCTTTGCCGCTTTTGCGGCGACCTTTGCCGCCTTCTTGGCGGCCTTCGCCGCCTTTTTGGCGGCCTTAGCCGCCTTCTTCTTTGCTCCCGCCACCTCCCAGATCCCCTCTCTAGAGGGAGTCTGGGATGCGGCGGGAGCGCTGGCTGTGCTGGTGAAGGCGGGGTTGCCACCTCCACCAGGTGCCGTCTTCTTGGGGGCGGAGGCCTTCCGCTGGAGACCGGGAGCCCCACTGGGTGCAGCCGTCGTCGCGTACGACGCGACGGCGGGTGCCGCCAGCGGCGGGCGGTATGCCCGGTCCTCGAGAACGCCGAGGCGGCGCTCGATGGTCTCCAGCAGTTGGACCATCGTCGGGGTCACCTTAGGTGCACGGGGAGCGGGGGTTTTAACACCCCGAGCCTCCCCGGCTCTCTGGACGAGCTGCGTAAGCTTGCCGATTTCCTCCCGCATCAGCTCTTGCTGCTTGCGGGAGTCGGCAAGCTCCTTCTCCAGGCTCGCAACCCGAGCCCGGAGCTTCCCCTCCTCGCTGGAGACGCTCCTCTCAAGGAGCTCCTCCAGCGCCTTCGTCGCCCCTGTGACGGCTTCCGTCACTACTTTCTTCTTGCCCGCAACATTCTTGGCGCCTTTTACGGCGCCAGAAATGCGGGCAAGAGCCGCCATGATCTCCTTCGCCGCCGGCACCTCCGTGACCCTCCCGCTTGGCAGCGGGGGCACAATCGCCGGCGGCTCTGCCACCCTTCCTCTCGCTCTGTAGAGGTCGGCTTTCCGACCTCTACCCGCGGTGGTAGCAGCTACCTTCCTAGGAAGGCTACCTTCCTCCTCGCTGGTGGAAGATTCGGACCCAGGCCGACGGAACAGGCCTTTGCCTGGTCCGCTTGACCTAGGTCTCTTCCGCCTCGCTTCTTCGGCATGGAGACCAAGGGTATCCTCGGTTTCGGTACCCATATCAACTGCCGACTCCATCTCGGAGCCGGCACGGGTTGACGCGACCTCCGCGTCACTGGGGGTGGTTTTGAGGCACACCCCTTGGCCTGAACTATGGTGACCCCTCCCATATACCACCTGGGATGAACCCTGGCGGGGGTCGCCATGCCGAGGCATGGCAAGCGATTCCCCGGACACTGTCCGGGTGCGCTCCTGGGTAGTTACAATTGTAGTGTTTTCCTCCATAGTTGTTTTTTGCGTTTTACGTCCGCCGACGTAAGGTTGGGAGTGGGGAAGTTGGGAGAGGATGTGAGGATGGGAAGGGTGGGAAGGTGGGAGTGACGCCCTAGGCACTGAGTTCCCCCCAGCGATGCAACAAATAGCCGGGCGTCAGAGCGTGAGTTTCGGGGTAATTTTTTAAAGAGGTTTTCTTCCTCGCAACTCCAAAGAGCCACCGTGCCCGTCTGTTGCCAGACGGGGTTACGGCTCGGCCGAACGATGGTTCCTATGGAACCGTGTACTTCGCCACTGATCACTCAGTGGCGAAGTACTCGTCGCCCTGGGAGTTCTCCACTAAGTACGCTCTGCATAGCAGAGCGCATGTGGAGAAATCCAAACCGGCCATAAAGGCCCCCCCTCCTTGGTGGACTATTGGCCGTGGGCGACGACGTGCGCCTCAGGCGAAGTCCACATCGTCGTCCACGTTACCAGGATGCACCACGTGGAGGTTGTCCTACCCAGCACCCCTCATAAAGCTCCCCTATAATATTGTTTCTTACTTATCTTCCATGTACAGACAACGACCTGTTACGATTTTATTATATGTATTGATATTGATATTGATGATATTGATGATATTGATATGGACACATGCGATTTTTTTTTGGTGACGGTGGAAGGTGAGCGTTCATTCGCATAAAAAGGTGTCCACCCTAAACGTACAGGTTCGGTTAAAAGTCCCAGACGCCGTCAGGTTGTTCCCCCTTGTGCCATGTTTCATAGCATTCCATGGATTCATACCCGGCGCCCGCGCGTTGTCCTCTAATCCACGGAATCCTTGGAATAAAAAGAATAAGGTTTCTTCTATCTCTAACTAAAAAGCGAGACACCTGCCACCTTAGTGGTATTAAAAAAAAGGACCCTATCCTAAAACACCAAGTAAGCCCAATGCAACAATCGATATTTTGGTGATATGTAACATAATATCCTAAAGTTCACGCCCAAAATCAGATTCTAGATATCAGATCTCAGATATTCACACCCTAGACTCCAGATCCTAAAACCAACGGGACATAAGAAGTTTCACTTTTAAAATAGGTTGGTATTATAGGTAGATTCCTATCAAATTGCACTCACTTTCCGTCATCCTGTTACACAAGTCCGACTTTTCACGAAAACACTCTCACAGATTGCGGGAAGCGAGCGGAAAGATTTTAACACATAGGTTAGAGGTTTTCTTTTTTTCATTTTTATCAATGGAAAAGTTATCTTTATAAAGCTTAAAATTAATAAAGCAAATTGATATTACGAGTAGTTGCAACTCGTATTTACCTTTAATTAGTAGGATTATTCTCACCTCTATAATAAAAATAAATATCACAAATATAAGCAAAAAATGCAGTAAATTCATTTTCCCATACATTTTCTATGGAACGGGATGGGTGGGACGTCATGAAATTCGCCGAAAGAACGATTTTGTTATAAGGGTTGAAATAAGCAGACGGACAACGAATCTCGAGGGTGCGTATAACTTACCTATTCTGTATACTTACGTGACACTTTAAAAGCTTTTATGGCCTCTAACATAAGAACACTATGTAATAAAAGTAAAATGACTACCTTCACTCAAGAGGGATAGAAATCACGTACAAGGACTACATAATCATAAACAGCGCTAGTGCAAAATGCTTAACTAGTATATTATAACTAGCATTTGCCCGCGACTTCGTTCACGAGGTGATTATTTGAACTTATTTTTGAGGAGGGATGGCTCCTCAATCCATACGGACACATCGACTTTACTTTAGGTCCTTACCTTTGAAATTGCCCTTATGTATGAAAAAAACTAAACGATGTTTTTTCTTATGTATTTTTTATTTGTATTAATTGAAGTAATTACCCATGCAATCAATGCATCTTGGCCAACGTAGCGGCAGTTTATTGATGCCCTTCTCAAAGAAATCAGCTAGACGGGAGGCAACAAATTCTTCAAATGCATTTTCAATACCCGAGAGGCAGTACGCCCAGAGTTAAATATGAGAGTTTATTTAAATATACGCCTCCCGGGTATTGAATTTCTTTCCCGCCAAGAAGTTATGCATTCTGGAAAAAATAGTAGTCTGTAAGCGCAAGGTCTGGTGAGTAGGTATGGCGGATGACGGAGAACTTCCAAACCCAGTTCTTGCAACTTGGAGACCGTCTGCTGTGCAATATGAGGTCGCGCACTGTAGTGCAGGAGCAGTGGAGACGAGCGATTGACAAATGGTGGTTGGAGATGTGCCAGCTTCTCCATCATTGTGTTCAGTTCTTCACAGTAAACATCTGCAGTAATGCTCACCCCGTTTGGTAAAAAGCTGTGATGGATCACATCGGCGCTAGACCACCAAACAGTGACCATCACTTTTCTAGGGGTAAGTTTTTGTTAAGGTGCTGAACCAGGAACCAACCAAATTGCTGAGCGCTTGCGGTTATCAAACAGAATCCATTTTTCATCGCAAGTAACAATGCGATTCAAAATTCCTTCATTTGTGTGTCTATTGAGCAATGCAAGGCATGTCTCGACGCGTACTACGCGCTGGCAATCATTGAGTTCGTGGGGCACATTTGTCAAGCTTTTTTACCTTGCTAATTTGACGCAAATGAAACAATATTGTTTTGACGCTAACATCGAAAGCTGCTGCTAATTCAGTTGTAGATTGTGTATCATCGGCTTTCAAAATCACCTTTAATTCGTCATTGTCGACCAAAGTCTTCAGATGATAACGAGGTTCATTATTCAGGTCGATATTTCCAGAACGGAAGCGAGCAAACCAATAACAGGCGTTGCGTTGGTGTGTAGTGTTAGCTCCGTAAACGTTCGTCGTTGATGTTGCGTGCTGCGTTGCTGCCACGACGATACTCATATTCCATAATCACTCGATTTTTTAACAGTATGGGGTTCTTCAAAAGGGGACTTAGAAGGTTTTTGCAGAGTCGGCAGCGCGATTGTGGCTCCTCTGGTGTTGCAAACGTCCATAGGCTGCGGTGACCACTGGTACATCTGGTGGGGCCGTATGCTTGTCTGCCACTCTAGTGGTATAAAAAAAAGAATTTTTAACGTATCCATGTTGATGAATAAACTTAATTACCTATTTAGAATACAAAAAACCCGACTGCCAAGTAAACATACAACTGAAAAGCAAAAAACAAGCTCTACATTTCTCTTGTGATTTTCTTTAGCTACTTATATTTTACTTTGTCGGACACATTTGCAGGCGGGAAAAAGCTATGTCAAGCGAGTGGTGGTTTACAAAATAGCTACATGTTCTTTTTCCCGCCTGCAAATGTTTTTTGTTTTGACGCTTTTTGCTCCAACCCTGAACAAATAAACAAACAGACACAGTCTGCAAGGGCAGTAGAGGTGACGCGGCGATTGAGGCACTACTTGTCAGCAGACTGAGACGGACTACGAGAATACAATGCAGCCGTCCCGTGGAGTCAGCGCTGCTTTGCAGGGAGGGCAGCATCGGAAAGCGCCTCTGCGGTTGCTGGTGAGATTACATCAGTATGGATTACTACATTCTGTACACTGATGCCGCCAGCATCCGCAAAGTTGGCCCCTGATTCGAGCGTGAGTGCGCCGTAGCTGTTCAACGAAAACAGGTGGCGTACCGCGCCTGGATCAGGGCTCGGGCTGTGCGCGACCCAAATGAGGCCCGCCTCGATGCAGCGTACAGCAGAGCCACTAGGTCCAGTAAGAGGGCCTTCAAGAGAGCGTACGCCCAGCGCATCACGCGGCTTGGTCAGGAGCTCACGTCACATCCAACGGGCAGCCATGGAAACTGGCAACTGACTAAAGCCGTGCAGTTCAACTTCTGCAAGCCTTCGCTGCCGCCGCTGCGCTATCCTGACGGATCACTGGCTCACAAGGCCCAAAAGAAAGCAGAAATGCTGGCCACGGCTAATTCCCGGGTCGATGACTGTGGCAAGCCACCTTTCGCTATCGCCGACTGTGGAACCACGACGCCGGATATAGTTATCCCGTAGTGCGATTTGCGAGCGGTGCTACGGCAGCTATTCTGGCCGTCCAGCGGAGGGGCGAGACGACGTGTAGGAGAAGACACGACAACTCGTGGCGGATCTCGACTGGGACCTGAGTCGCATTGCCCAATGGGGTTCGGACAACTTGGTCGAGTTCAATGCCAGAAAAATAGGCGTGTGCGTTTACAGCTAAAAAGTCCCCATCTCTACCCCTACCCTCTCTTCAGAGCAGTACGGTTCCACTAAAGGACAACCTGGAGATCCTCAATATAGACGTCAGGTGTGAGCTCGATCACAAAAACTACATTGAGAGCTGTATTGGGCTGGCCTCGCGGAAACTAGGAATCCTAAATAAGGTGAGACGGTATTTCACGCCACATCAGAGATGTTTACTGTACAAGACACAGATTTGCCCCTGCGTCGAATACTGTTCTCACCTTTGGGATGACTCCACGAGGTACTTACTAGACGCGCTTGACGCTATGCAGAGACGTGCTATCCGAATAATTGGTTGTCCTGAGGTGACGAGAGGCCTCGAACCGTTAGCGCAGCAAAGAACTATAGAGTCCTTGGCTGCCTTCTACCGAATGTATCACGGTGAATGTTCTGAAGAGCTCTTCAACCTGATCCCACCATCTCCTTTCCGATTCCGAACAAAGCGTGCCGGGCAGAGATGCCACTCATACACAGTGGAGACAATCTTCGCCAGAACTGAGCGTTTTAAACAAACGATCTTCTGTAGAACCTTAAAAATATAAAACGACCTGCCTGCATATGTGTTTCCCTCAGCATACAATCCCGGGTTCTTCAAGAGGAGCGTGAAGACGCACATCACAGGGCCGCCAACTTGAGGACCTTGTCGATAGCCTTACGGACTGTGAGACTGGCCCCAAATCGCTGGATGCGCCACAGCTTACCATCAGGCTAATGGCGACGTCAATTTGGCGAGCTAAATTTTTAAAAAAAAATTAGAATAAAAAATATAGATTTTGACTCAAAAGCCCTAAACAGGTATTTTTAAAATTTATCTTGAATGTACCGTCACAGCAATTTTAACAATTTTATTATAGTAGAGATACTAACTGACCTGTGTAACTGTGCAAGAGAGGGAAAAGGGTGTATTTATTCATCATGCTCAAAGGAGCACAGCCTATAGATGTTTGCTACTTTCACCCAAGTTCAGGTTGTGACGACCCACTGTTTTGTGATGTTCGGGCCACACTAAGGGGAAATGCCATTAATAATGGCGTTGATGAACGTTAAACGTTAGTGTAGCCACCGAATTATCGCGATAATTCGACAACGGCATTCACATTGCCGTTTGACGTTAGGCGATAGCTCAAGTGGCGGCACATCAAAGAGATTAACGCGAGAATTTTTACGTTGAAGCGGCCACACTACGTGTGTCAGTGCGCACCGTGAGAGTGTGACCGTTTTCAGTATTTTAATACCTTTTCGGTATATTTTATTGACTTTTTTCGATATCAGTATATTAATGGGTATATTGGTAAAAGTCAGTATTTTTGGGTATATTTTGAATAAAAGGTTAGGGTAAAGGTGCTCCCTCACCGGGAGCATTCGCCTGTAATGTAACAAATTAGATTCGACTTTGAGCATTACGTTACGGCCTGCCTCCCTGACCGACGAGCGTTCGCGTGTAATGTAACATTTATAGATTCGACTCGAGCATTACGTTACGATGCTACCTCCCTGACCGACACGAGCATTCGCGTGTAATGTAACATTTATTATAGACTAGCTGATGCCCGCAGCTTCACCTGCGTGAAATTTTGTTCTCTTCTCCGCGTCTCATGGGAACTTATTCCCGGGATAAAACTTGTATCATTTCAGACTATAATCTATCTCTGTAGGTGATTACATGATAATTTTGCAATCCAATATGGCCGCCGCGCCGAAATCACAAAATTTCATGATGGGTATCGTTTAAGGGGGTTTTTGGTATGCTGAGTACGAATTTCGGGTTAATTTAGAGATCCAATATGGCCGCCGCGCCACTATTACAAAATTTCATGATAGGTATCGTTTAAGGGGTTTTTTGGTATGCTGAGTACGAATTTCAGGTTAATTTAGAGATCCAATATGGCCGCCGCGCCGAATTCACAAAATTTCATGATGGGTATCGTTTAAGGGGTTCTTTAGTATGCTGAATACGAATTTCGGGTTAATTAAGGGATCCAATATGGCCGCCGCGCCGTTATCACAAAATTTCATGATGGGTATCGTTTAAGGGGTTTTTTGATATGCTGAGTACGAATTTCGGGTCAATTTAGAGATCCAATATGGCCGCCGCGTCATTATAACAAAATTTCATGATGGGTATCGTTTAAGGGGTTCTTCGGTATGCTGAGTACGAATTTTATGATAATTTTTGCAATCCAATATGGCCGCCGAGCCGAAATCACAAAATTTCATGATGGGTATCGTTTAAGGGGTTTTTTGGTATGCTGAGTACGAATTTCAAGATAATTTTGCAAAATTAACCCTAAATTCGTACTCAGCATATCAAAATTCCATTTATACGATATGCTACATGAAATTTTACAACGGTGGCGAGGCAGCCATATTGGACAGCAAAATTTACCTAAAATTCGAATTTGGCATACCAAAAAACCCCATAAACTATATACAACATGAAATTTCACAACAGTGGCACGGCGGCCATTTTGGATGGCAAACGTTAACCTGAAATTCGTACTCAGCATACCAAAAAACCCCTCATACGATATACAGCATGAAATTTTACAAAGGTGTAAGGCGGCCATCTTGGATTGCAAAATTGACCTTAAATTCGTACTCAGCCTACCAAAAAACCCCTTGAACGTTACCCATCATGAAATTTTGTGATAACGGCGCGGCGGCCATATTGGATCTCTAAATTGACCCGAAATTCATACTCAGCATACCAAAAACCCTCTTAAACGATACCCATCATGAAATTTTGTGATTTCGGCGCGGCGGCCATATTGGATTGCAAAATTATCATGTAAAACAGCTGGGTGTGGGGCTCCCGGTCCCGGAACGGGGCCGTCCTACCCATTAAACCTGGTGGTATTCCTCCTCCCTATAGCCGGGAATCCGGAAAGCCGGGAAAAGCCAATTTCCAAAGATTATTCCCGTCGAGAACCGTTCGGTCTACTATGGTTCGGCGGCTCTCCTCGGGGGAGCAAGATGGGAGGTTCCCCCGGAGCTCGCTAAGGACCTGAAAAAATAAAAACCCAATTCCTCATCGCAATGATTCTTTTCTTTGTAGGGTTTGTTGTAATAACATTCGGTATTTTTTTTTACGAAGCGTGTTGCAGGTGAAGGACGTTGAATTCAATCCTTCAAATAAAATGTTAAATGTAAATTCTAGGTTCTTCTTTTATAAAAATAAGGTAGTAAATTAAAGAATAAACACGTTTTGATAATCGGTATTTTTATCGGTATATTTTCTCTGTGCCAGTATTATATATAGATACATTTCAGTATATTTTTAAGGAGCTAAGGTATTTTTGTAAAATTTAATTCGGTCACACTTAACGTCAATTTTAACGCCAAGAATGGGCATTCACGCGAGAATTATTACGTTGAAGCGGCCACACTACTCAAATGGTGACGTTAAGAATTAACGCCATAATTAGCGCAATATTTATCGCGATGATGGGCATTGACGTTTTCTTTAATGTGGCCCCGGCATAATAAAAGAGCGTTAAGAATAAGTCTTTTGTACAATAGGACTGAATTATTTTAGTAACTTATTTTATTGCTTGTATTTACCTCTTGATTGTTTTATGATAGAGGAAACTGGTCAGTTCCACAAACTCCTTTGAGCCTGATAAATAAAAGAAACTGCTTCTTTCTGTTATGTGATGTGAACGAAATTGCGCGGGTCAGATAGTAGGTATATTTTAAGATACCAATAGGTATTTACTTATTATTCACAAATACAACCCAAGCACAACAAATCAAGGAGCTCATCACATAGGGCGATTTTTCCTGGGTGGGACCTCCCCTTAAATGTTAATTGTTTTCTGATTTTAGTATTTGTTGTTATAGCGACAACAGAAATACATAATCTGTGAAAAGTTCAGCTGTATTTAGCTATCATGATTCCTGATACCTGGGTACAGACAGACAAAGGAACAGCGTCTAATGAGGCCGCGTTGTACCCAAAAAGTATTGTTATTTCTATCAATCCTAATAGAAATCTAAAATATTACATAAAACAATGAAGTGTGGGAGAAAGTCATGCAACTTCTGCCGCGATATACCGGTCGATAATGCTGCCAATGCCAGTAAATGTATGCGGTAATAAATCGAATGTAAACATTCTAAATTTGCCGTAATTTCCCCATTTATTAAGTGGCAACACTCGTCGTCATCAATTACTTTGATCAGGGAAATGGATATTGATTTTCTTGTATAAAAAGTGATTTCATTAGGGGTGTTACCTGTGAAACGCGATTCATGAATTTTATTTTACTCATTGCGATGTTTTATATTTTCACTTCACATTTTGTTTATAATATTATAGGTATTCGCTGCGTAAACTTGATTTGTCGAGTCGAATTCGAATTAGGGCTGAATAAAAAGTTACATGTATTTAAACATATGCACTTACTTAAATTGATACAGATATTTTGCATTTATAACATTGCCAGTGACGTTATAATCCCACAGAAGCTTTTTACTAAGTTAAATTCAAGAACTTAACTCGGAACTTTTCAAAGAACTATATTGAAATATAGAGTAGATAGAGTACAAATCAGAATTTACAGTCTATCTTATCTGTGTTTGCAAACTTGCAACTGTATGCAAACTTATATAACCTATATTCATACAGTTGAGAAAAAGTAGTATAATGATTAGAATGAAGTACGAAACAAAGTTACCTTACAACCCCCTCAAACCTATTGTTCGCAAAAGCTACTGTGTCTCTGTTACAAATTTCATCAGAATCGGATCATTAGCTCAGACGTGGAAGCGTACATATTTAATAGACAGAGCTATTTCCGTATTTGTCAGGAGTAGGGATTGAATATGCAAAACACTAAGTAAAGTGTATTTTTATTTAAGTGTTGGGCTCAGTTAATTAAGCTCAGATATTTCCATTCTGCCTAATCGTACCTATTATATTGACGTCACCTTGAATGGCTTATTTCGTAAAAAACGTTTCAAACGAGACGTAGACACGACTTCTGTTCCTGTAATGGTACTGTTTGAGAGTCAATGACACTTTTCCATGCTCTGTGATTCTATCTTGAACAGGGCTACAATTGCAGGTCTTAGTGGCCAACATACGTCTACCACTAAGATAAGTCGTTAGCAAAACATTTGCTATAATTTGACTACATTTTGTTAACCGACTTCAAAAAAAGGAGGAGGTTCTCAATTCGTACGCTATGTTTTTTTTTTTTATGTATGTTACGCGATAGCGGCGCCAATTATGGATGGATTTTGAAAATTCTTTTTTTGTTTGAAAGAGGCTACTTCTGAGGTGGTCCCATATCCAGGGTATCAGGATCTGATGCTGGGATCCAGGAGAAATCGAGGGCAACCACCGAAAATTGTAGGGACAACTAGTGCGTTTGTTAACTTTTTGATTAAGTGCTTTAATGTACTAAAATTTAATGAAGGTCTGGAGTCGATCTGATGATGGAACCGTAAGACAGTCAAGGGAATTCCTTAACGATTTACAGCAGTTACCTTGTGTTTCGGCTTGATTGATTTGTGTTGATGAGAACTTTACACCTAGATAGAAATACTTTTCGGTCCACCCGTCACTTAAAATAAAAAAATAAAAATTTTAAATAAAAAATAGAACCGACTTCATACAAATCCTTAAAAATAAAATTTACCTAGCACATTGTAATTTGTATTTTGATTTATCCGATTTTATTCAATACTAGCTGACCCTCGCAACTTCGTTTACGTCACATAATGTGCACCAAAGGAGAGGTAATTCTTCATCAGACTCGTCAAGCACCGTGTGAATAGGCCCTGTTTGCTTAATCATAAAAGAGCTTAAAGATTAAGGCTATTCTAAAACAACTACTCTTTTATGATTAAGCCAACACGCCCGTTTAGACTCACTTTCAAAAGAAACTGAATTCTAGATTTACCGAAAGTTGAGATGCCCCTAATTTCTGAACTACATAACCCTCAATATTGAAAATTGTGTGGAATAATGCTTAAAGTATTCCCTTTCAGACACCAAAAAAATATTTGAAATCGAACCACGCAGTGAGAAATTATAGCTAAAAACCTATTTTGCCTTTCATCCCCTCTCCTGAAGGAACCGCGCAAAATATCGGGATTAAAAGTATCTAAGAACCTTCCTCGGACTATAAGCTTAGATCGTACAAAGTATCATTCAAATCGGTTCAGTAGTTTCGGCGTGATACTTATTCGGGATACAGACAGACAGACAGACAGACAGACAGACAGACAGACATGAAAATTTTAAATTACATTTTCGGCTTCAGTATCGATTAGAGAACGCCCTACACTTAAAATTTTCAAAATATCTTCCATGTACAGACGCCCGACCCTCTACAGTTTTATTATAAGTATAGATAATATTGAAGTTGGTGCCATTAATAATACCTACCTAAACCTATGAGTTTACTTGGCACCGACTTCAATATGATGTTGAATAAAATCTGATAAATCAAAATACATATTACAATGTGCTAGATAAATTTTATTTTTAAGGATTTGTATGAAGTCGGTTCTATTTTTTATTTAAAATTTTTATTTAAAAATGTAGTTTGTAATTTTTGCACCTAAAACTGTACGAGTTGTTTATTTCAATGCTATAATAAATAATGTAATGTTTGTTAAACCAGTGTAAGAAGATTTCTTCGTCTGATCCATTTAAATAATTCGGTAGATATTTGGTATCACATTTTCTACCGTTATTTTATTCTACAGGTTCATGTTTAACATGCGGAGAGCATTTGGAAACACAGATAGCAGCATTTGGAAATCTGTTGAGGTTTCCACCGCAACCGCTATACGAAAATCCTTTACATGTTTTCGTATTTATATCGAAGTAAAATCTGAAATGAGAAAATTCGCTAATTAGAAAGGTATGAAGCGAGAGTTTATAAATACCTATCTTAAAATTAATTCCTACTTAACCCTTAAGCCCTACACCTATTTTGCCAACCGATTTTCCTACAGGGGGTGATGGAGTACCCCAAATTGAAATTTCTGTAATTGTTGAAAAATGCATCAATTATTAAATAGTATGTTTTAATAATATTAATTAGGAACATAAGATATCAAATTAGTCTTAATATATGAAATCAGTCTTAATTTGAGCACTTTGTGGCAACTTTGATCTGATGCTCTAAGAAAATTAGTATTTTGCACCTAAGGCACAAAGTCCTGATTTTTGTGTCCTTGAAGCTTGGACAAAGGGCACAATGCCCTTGGCTTGAAGGTGCAGTAGTAGGATCTGAAGATTCTTGAGATTTTTTGAGGATAGCTCCAATAGACTTTTTCAGATCCCGCCTCAAAGATGGTACCCGGTAACGCTTTTGCAAATGTTCACAATTGAGCCTAATTGTTTTAGAAATGTACGTCTGAACTTTGTATTTCCTGTTGCAAAACTGTTGGGTACTTAATGAATACCCACAAGTTAATTCCAGCAACAAATTTAGTAACTGGTGAAATAAACACAGTGGCCAATGTCTGTTTTCTCTTTCGACTTTTGCCAAAGCATTAAAAACATCTAAATCACCTTTAGTTTAAATGTAAAAATGAATTATTGCTGTCAATTGCACTTATATACATACATACAATATATATACATGCGTGTATACAAATACTTCAACAAAACCAAAACAAGTAGTGAATAAAAATACTACCTACACTTATTGTCTATTTTCCTACACTGGGGTGCAGACGCACCCCACAGCACTTGTACAGGCGACCATACTATACGACTGTCGTCGCTTCGTTGATTAATCGCAAGCACTAATCACCAAACTAAAGTACTGTACCTAAATAGTATAATAAGAAATGTGTAATCTATACATATAATAAAACTGTAGAGGGTCGAGAGTCTGTACATGGAAGATATTTTGAAAATTTTAATTGGAGGGTGTTCTCTAATCGATACTGAAGCCGAAAATGTAATTTAAATTTTTCATGTCTGTCTGTCTGTCTGTCTGTCTGTCTGTCTGTCTGTCTGTATCCCGACTAAGTATCACGCCGAAACTACTGAATCGATTTGCATGATACTTGGCACAATCTGAGCTTATAATCCGAGGAAGGTTTTAGGATACTTTTGATCCCGATATTTTGCGTGGTTCCTTCAGGGGAGGGAATGAATGATGAAATGGTTTTTCAGCTGTAATTTCTCACCGCGTGGTCCGATTTCAAATATTTTTTTGGTGTTAGAAAGGTAATATTTTAAGCATTGCTCCACACAAGTTTCAATATTGAGGGTTTTGTGGTTCAGAAATGAGAGACATCTCAACTTTTGCCAAACCTAGAATTCAAGGGTTCCTTTGAATAGATTACACTGGTAGGTATCTTCTATCGATATCTTTACCTATCTATTCTTATTCTATACCTATAATTCTATACCTATGTATAATAAACTATTTATCATAAATATAAATAGGTGTTGTCATGTTTTGCTATACCTGCTACATTACATTACATCTATATCTATCTATCTATACTTATAATAAAACTGTTGAGGGTCGAGAGTCTGTACATGGAAGATATTTTGAAAATTTCAATTGTAGGGCGTTCTACAATCGATTCTGAAGCCGAATATGTAATTTAAAATTTTCATGTCTGTCTGTCTGTCTGTCTGTCTGTATCCCGAATAAGTATCACGCCGAAAGTACTGAACCGATTTGAATGATACTTGGTACATTCCGAGCTTATAGTCCGAGGAAGGTTCTTGGATACTTTTGATCCCGATATTTAGCGCAGTTCCTGCGGGAGAGGGGATGAAAGATAAAATGGTTTTTCAGCTGTAAGTTCTCACCGCCTGGTCCGATTTTAAATATTTTTTTAGTGTCAGAAAGGGAATGTTTTTAACATTGTTCCACCCAAGTTTCATTATTGAGAGTTTCGTAGTTCAGAAATTAGAGGTATCTCAACTTTTCGAATTCAAGGGTTTCTTTGAATGTGAGGGTAAATCTAAACTGGCGTGTTGGCTTAATCATAAAAGAGCTTAATGATTAAGGCTATTGTAAAACAATTCAGTCCGCGCCGAAGGCGTGGACTGAATTGTTTTAGAATGGACTTAATCTTTAAGCTCTTTTATGATTAAGCAAACAGGGCAGTTTCATACGCTCCCTTGAGTCTGTTGAAAAAATACCTGTCCTTTCATACACCTTATGTGGCGTAAACGAAGTTGCGAGGGTCAGCTAGTCCTTACTAATATTATAAATGCGAAAGTAACTCTGTCTGTCTGTCTGTTACGCTTTCACGCCTAAACGGCTCGAGCGATTGAGATGAAATTTGGTATGGGGATAGTTCGAGGCCCTGGGAAGTACATAGGCTACTTTTTACCGACTGCGTAAAAGGAGTGTTATGATTTTACGCGATAACGACTTTTACGCGATAAAAACTTCTACGCGGTCGAAGTCGCAGGGAACAGGGACCATTCATTGACTGCCTCTGTGGCGCAGTCAGTAGTAATACCGCCCGCGGCGCTGGAGGTCATGGGTTCGATTCCCACTGGAGACAAATATTTGTGTGACCCATAAATGTTTGACTCAAGAGTCTGGGTATTTCTATGTATAATTATGTATGTATTTAAGAAGTATATAAGTATTAATATCCGTGGTCTGATACCCATAACACAAGCAGGTTATTCCTAGCTTACTTTGGGATCAGACAGCGTGGTGTGAAATGTCCGAGAATATTTATTTATTATTATTATTGTACTAGCTGATGCCCGCAGCTTCGCCCGCGTAAAATTTGTTCCCGAGGGAACTTATTCCCGGGATAAAAAGTAGCCTATGCCTTATTCCAGACTATAATGTATCTCTGTATCAAATTTCAGCCCGATCCGTTCAGCGGTATGAGCGTGAAAGAGTAACAAACATGCACACTCACAAACTTTCGCATTTATAATATTAGTAAGAAGTAAGATTCGTTGTAGGTCACATGTAGGACATCAGTTGTATACGGCACCCAATAGAAGTCTTAGATTTGTGAATCAACTTTTTTTTAGCAAGAGGGATCTTTCACAACGAATGGACTTCCAGTGCACCGGAAAGGTTGAAGTTGTATTGAAGTTGTTAAACAGAACCAGTCTTCTATTAACTCAATGAAATACTATTGAGGCAGAAATGTTTTACAACCCGTAAAACATTTCTGCCTCAATGCTTTCGCATAGCAAATGCTTAGCGGGGATTTTCAACAACACTGCGGCTGTGTTGCTTCTTACTCGAAAAAGTGTACGCCGCTGGCTCCTGCGTTGCTAGCCATGATTCCCTCTGTATTTTTGCTTCTGAGAGCAAGGTTACCAACTTAGTTTATAATGAACATTCTTAAAAATACAACTTTACTAGAAAATGTTGAGCTTTGGCTATAGTGACATAGGTACATAAATTAAATCTCCTTAAACATATTACATGCATACGCCACGCCTTTATCCCCAAAGGGGTATCTTAGGCATATTATATGCCTACATTTCACCTTTACGTAATAGGTGGTGAGTCGTATTGCCGTGTTGAAATGGACAGGTGTAAGTACTGTCTACTTTTGAAAATTTTTAAGTCTATAAGGCCTTCAACTTGGTTTAACGACTGCCATTTACTGGCTACCGTTAGCGTTAGTGTTATCGTCTCGAATGTTCCAACTTAAACAACTCGAATGTTATACTTAACGTTTTCAGTCTGTGGCCTAAATCTAACAAACGTTTCGTATTAGCGCTTCACCATAATATTTACTCTGTTTATTATAAAAAGGGTTTAATTAATAAACACGTACGTCATACCGGCCTTGGACCCACTAAAACCTTGAGGTGGTCTCTACCTATCCATCTAGCGTAGTTCTGGGGTATCCTTTAGAGGGCTTACCCGGGGCTCCCAACCGTAAGCTGTTAGGTAGGATACGTGTGGTTTTTAGTCAGTAGGAGTCATTGTACATACATGTGGGATTTTCCTCACGTTAAAAAAATCCATCTAGCGCATAGCTCTCCGGAAGTTGGAGGATGTTCTAAATTTGTCCCCACATTTTGGTTACGACTTATCATAGAGGCTCGATAGAATACAGTTCAAACTTTGCTTATAACATAATTTCCACGCGGACGAAGTCGCGGGTAACAGCTAGTCTAAATATATATAACTCAAAGGTGACTGACTGACTGACATAGTGATCTATCAACGCACAGCCCAAACCACTGGACGGATCGGGCTGAAATTTGGCATGCAGGTAGATGTTATGACCTAGGCATCCGCTAAGAAAGGATTTTGATAAATTCTACCCCCAAGGGGATAAAATACGGGAAGCGGGAACGGTAACAAGTTTTACGCGGGCGAAGCTGCGGGCATCAGCTAGTAATATTATAAATGCGAAAGTTTGTGAGTGTGGATGTTTGTTACTCTTTCACGCTCGAACGGCTGAACGGATCTGGCTGAAATTTGGTACAGGGACACATTATAGTCTGGAATAACACATAGGCTACTTTTTATCCCGGGAATAAGTTCCTACGGGAAGCGGTAACGGGACTAATATACGTGGGCGAAGCTGCGGGCATCAGCTAGTGTGTAATAATGTTGCGATACCATACAAAGTGGGGATAACGACGTGACAATGTTTAGGCCATAAATGTCATGGGCGGACAAGTAGGTAGAGCTCCCTTATTACATTCTGTGTCTTTGTATTGCTTGATGATTTGAAAGGTGGAGTGCTCCTCCTTTCCAAAAAAATTCATGATTTGGATTGTCCAGAGCAACACGGTCGATGATTTTTATCGAAACGGGAGGTGCCACACAGAGACTTTTCCCTCTGTCAAAGCGGGCTCCAAAAGGGGTATGCTTATACACACACGTACCTATAGGAACTAGCTGACACTCTCAACTTCGTTTACATCACATAATATGGTGTATGAGAGTAGAGGTATTTCTTCATCGTATGAAACTGCCGTGTTTGCTTAATCATAAAATAGCTTAAAGAGTCGTCTATTCTAAAATACGAATTATTATACAATAACCATAATCACTAACTCTTTTATGATTAAACCAACTCGCCAGTTTAGAATGACCCTTACATTCAAAGGAACTTTTAAATTTTAGGTTTATTATTGATTGCTTTTGGTACGATTTCCCCTCGCAACATTTGACAGACAGATATTGTATAGAGCAAACATGCTATGACTGCCCTTTCTTCTTTTTAACCGACTTCAAAAAAAGGAAGGCTAATCCATGCCCTGTGTGGCCAAGAGATGAATGTGGGCGTGATGTCAAGCTGCATTCCCCGTATTCACCATAATAACCTTTTCAAAGACACCGTGACATCGTTCAACAAGGGCCTTGTTTATTAAAACATAAGTTCTGCGAAGTGCCTGTTAATCAACTCGAAGTTATTGTGTGCACTGATTTTTTCCGAGTATCGTGTTGCGTTTATGTATGAATCGTCTTGTAAAGTGACCCGACATGATTAATAATTTAATAGGCAACATTGAAGGTTGGTATGGTCTGCCTATGATATTCCTCTTACTCAAAGTAAATTGTCTGTCTCTATATGTAGGCATTGCATATAACCTGTTTTGTAATATGAACGTCGTCGTCTTGAAAACAAAGACAACTACAGTCCTATGCAATTGTTATTTACCTACTTTGTTATTTAATAAAGAAAAATCTTTTTAGAATACTGTACGACCTAAAGTGGAGTTATTTTAATAGGTAACATTTGACAATTCAATTTTACAATTATTTGACAATCAAATTATGTACGAGTAAGTAGGTAGGCACATGTCTTATTTTGCTCTTTTAATTAACAAAAGAGAAAATAATAACAGGACAGGTATTCGCCTGATGATTTTTAAAATTCACATCTCTTTCAAGTCCGTATCGATTCATTCACTTTCTCGTTCATCATTCTCATTATGAAGATAAAACTGACAGACGTCAAATGTTACCTATTAAAATGACGCCACTAGGCCTACATTTGATTTAGAGTTATTGAAGAAATAAATGTAGAAAAAGCCTACATACGATCATAATTATGATGCCTTTTATCCCCGAAGGGGTAGGTAGAGGCATGATATATATCCATATTTCACCTTTCTGATTGGGTAAGTCCCACGCAAGAGGTGGTGAGCCGTATTGCCTGAGCTGTTGAATTTTTTCAAACCGCCCATAAATAAATGCCTTCAACTTGTCTTAATGACTGCAATTTTACTGTCAACCGGGACCAATGAATTGAAAGACCTGCCTAATAGAATTATTATTTCTTTGCTTTGATGCCTACAAGCTACAAGCTACAACAAACTTAGGTACCTTTTTAACCGACTTCAAAAAAAGGAGGAGGTTCTCAATTCGTCTGTATGTATTTTTTTTTATGTATGTCAGGCGATATTTCCGTCAATTATAGACGGATTTCAAAATTTATTTTTTTGTTGAATAGGGTTTACTTCTGAGGTGGTCCCATTTTCACCAGGTCAGGATCTAATGATGGGATCCAGGAGAAAACGAGGGCAACCACCGAAAATTGTAGGGACAACAAGTGCACTTGTTAATTTTTTAATTAAGTGCTTTAATGCTCTACACTTTAATGAAGGTCTGGAGTCGATCTGATGATAGAGTCGAAAGACAGTCGAGGGCATTCCTTAACAATTTACAGCAGTTACCTTGTGTTTGGGCTTGATTGATTTGTATTGATGAGAACTTTGCACCTAGATTGATAGATCCGCTTTCAAAAAAAAAGGAAGTTCTCAATGTTTTATGTATGTTCACCGATATTTCCGTCAACTATAAACGGATTTAAATTGTTTTCTTTCTTGAATAGGGTTTACTTCTGAGGTGGTCCTATTTTAATCAGATCAGGATCTGATGATGGGATCCAGGAGAAATCGAGGGCAACCACCGAAAATTGTAGGGACAACCAGTGCATTTGTTAACTTTTTAATTCAGTGCTTTAATGTAGGTACTTACTACAATTTAATGAATATCTGGAGTCGATCTGATTATGGAACCGAAAGATAGTCGAGGGAAATCCTTAACGATTTACAGCAGCTACCTTGTGTTTGGGCTTGATTGATTTGTATTGATGAAAACTTTTACCTAGATAGATATATTTTTCGGTTCACCCGTCACTTAAAATAATGAAAAAAAATTTTTCAATAAAAAATAAACCGACTTCCAACAAATCCTGAAAAATAAAATTTACTTAGCACAAAGTAAAATGTATTTTGATTTATCAGATTTTATTCAATATAGTATTGAAGTTGGTGCCATGAATAATACCTACATAAACCTATGGGTTTACTTGGCGCCGACTTCAATATGATATTGAATAAAATCAGATAAATCAAAATACATATTACTTTGTGCTAAGTAAATTTTATTTTTCAGGATTTGTTGGAAGTCGGTTTTATTTTTTATTGAAAAATTTTTTTTACTTCTTTCTTGTGCTGGTCGCGTTGCTCCTTGGAATTGTCTTAACATTTTTGAGCGTAAATTGCGGACTGCTTCCTGTCTCTTTACGAATACGGACTCCATTCTTCACCCAGTAGATGTAAAGAAGATTAAGAGGTAAAGTATGTATGGACACCAATCAGTCTCTACAGAAGCCTTCTTGTGAGATAATTTGTTGGGATTCATACGGTTCCCTATTATCTTATTGAATAAAGACATTAATGAAATGTTTACTTTAGAGCCCGGTAGGTACTGTTTTAGTTGGATTGTCGGAATTCGAGATTTTTTTTTGTTGAGTGCGAATTGTTACGCTTTTGTACCTGCTTATAAGACTGACTAATTCCTTACTCAACTGTATCACTAGTTTGTACATTTGATTGGCTTGGTAGTTTTACATCAATTGACTCAAATATGATTTATGCTTTATCGGAGTAAGAGTCACCATTAAGGGAGGACGGAAGGTTTCATAGAAACCTTTTTATTTATTTTTAAGATCAATATTTCACAATTTCATATGTATTCAATTTTAAAATGCAGGACTTGAAAGTAACATGCAGACTACTATAAGGAGGTTCTTTAGAATGAAATTTATCTAAATACTCTCAATAATATCAGATAGAATGTAGACAGTAATGTTTATTTGTAGACCTAGGACTATTAGCAGAGTTGAATATATTTCTACTATGCTATTAGTTATACTTACGACGGAAAGTAGCTAAAACAAGATCCAAAATCAGGCTGGAAACGGCAATAGGTGTTAACCGTCACGTTGAGCCCTTTTGCAGAAATAAAGTCTGAAATTTTATTTTTTATATATTTTCAGTGAGAATAAAAATGACTAATAATATGAAATAATACAGCGCTCAATGCTTCGCGGACTCAAGTGTTCTGTAAACGTTATAGCAGAAAGCAACTATCGCTGTGGCCGGTGGCAGACGTCCATAGGCTGCGGTAACCAACCACTGCACCCCGGCTTAGTTCAGATAATCATTGCGAATGATCTGAGCAAACTAATAATAAAAAGCTCTTATTTCTACTTACTTTCTCTACAACTGCCCTTGCACAAAGCCCGTGTTTCAAAATTGTTGTAGGCATGTCGACAATGGCCATATTCCGTTGAAACACATTCTTTTAACTGTATGTCGTAATAGTAGCTGAAATTAATAACATTTATTTATTTTTGCTTTTTAGAATTAGAACTTACTGATACTCCTGTCACTTTTACAGTCGAAGAAAGATAAGCTCGAGTCGGAGAACGCATGGCGGCAAATGAAGTCGTTCACAGTCCTACATTTCTGTCATCAGTGGATGTTTAACTATTTACTCCCATTTCCGATTGTCCTTGGTCAACTGGAAGAGGCTTATTAGAGAACCTTCCTCAGTTTTATCCCAACACTAATTATATTACAGAATCTTAGTTAAAGAATATCTGAAACTTTTTCTACATACCTGTGGGAAGGGGGCTTTTTAACACATGGACGTGTGTATGATTGAAATACACAATGCGTCTCCGGACCGAATTTAGTAATATCATCTGTAATAAAACACCACCTTCGTAAATATATATCACTAGCTGATGCCCGCAGCTTCGCTCGCGTGAGATTTTGTTCCCGTTCGTGTTTCCAATTCCCATGGGAACTTATCTTGTGATAAAATATGTGTTATTGCAGACTATAATCTATCCTTGTGCCAAATTTCAGTCAAATGCGTTCCGCTATTAGAGCGTGCAAAAGTAACAAACACCCATACTCACAAACTTTGGCATTGTCTATACTAATATTATAAAGAGGAAAGATTTGATTGTTTGTTTGTATCGAATAGGCTCTGGAACTCCTGCACCGATTTGAAAAATACTTTCACTGTTGGGAAACTACACTCTTTGCGGTAAACATAGGATACACATATTTTATTCCCGTATACCCACCGGAACGGGCACTACGCGAGTGCCTACAGTGCTTTCGAACAACCATGACATCTGTGCAATAATGATTCTATCAACCAATATTATGGCGAATCGTGCTTTCTACGAATAGTTATTTCTGCCAACTGTGCTTTCTATGAAAGGAGACGTCTGCCTAAAATGATTCTGTTAACATATTATTCGAACAAACGAGTTTCGGATTAACGTTTTATCCTTATTATGATAAAACATTAATTTCTGAATATGACAAACAAAAACCAAAAGTAATCTAGCTAGACTATCGTAAATCTTCTTGGAGACATCCTTCTGAGGGTTTACCTGGTTCTCCCAACCGTAGGCGACCGTAGCGAGTAGGTTTTTGTCAGTAAAAGTCCGGCTAGCATCCATGACGGATTTTCTACACGTAAAAAAAGAACATTATTATCTTATTACAATAATTCTATTTTTTTACTATCTCTGTACGATATTACATTAGAACCGTTGAGTTGTCGTCTTGCCTGTAATGATTTAGCAAAAACTTCTTTCTATGATCTGCGTTTGTATTTATTTCATTATTCTGTGTTCAGGATCAAATGTTTTGTTCCTTCAGGGTCATAATAGATGGCACGATGGCTTCTAATTGCACTTAAATCAAGTCAAGTAAGAACTACCTACTCAGGGAAACTACCGGCACAGCGCCTTTCTTTTAGCACCTGTGTACATACATACATACATATAGTCACGCCTTTATCCCCGAAGTAGACAGAGGCATACTATACGACCACATTTCGCCTCATAGTTTCATGTTATAGGTGGTGAGCCCATTGCCGTGTTGAAATGGACAGGCGCAGGACGTGATGACCCGCTGGTGAATTTTTTAAAGCCGCCTATAATCCTTCAATTTGGCTTAACTACTGTCATGTTACAGAGAGAGAGAAGCAACGGCTTTATGTGCCTCGCAAATGAAATGGCACAGAGTCGTCACGTGGTAGTCACCCATCGAGGCACCAGCCATAGCAAAAGTTGCTTACTGCAGTGAGCGTTGACAGAGTGTTCAGGTAAATTTTCCGAGGAATCATAAAATGATTTTTTTTAAATACCTATTTCTAAGGTGGCAGACAAGCTAACAGCCCGTCTAAGGGTTGATCACTGAAGCCTATGGACGTTTGCAGGACCAGAGGCGGTACACAAGTAAGTACACGGTCAGGTTGTAACCCAGACCCAGTGTTGAAAATTTTTAAGTCGCCTGTAAGGTCTTTAACTTGGCGTAAAGACTATCGTTACTGACAACCGGAACCAACGGTTGAACGTGCCTTCCGAGGCACGGAAACGCTCGCAAATTAATGTCACTTTGTGCCCATCCAACAACCGGCCACAGTGAAAATTGCTTACTGCCACCGCAGTTTCGTGCGTTTCGTTTCGCAACTATCGTTTACAGAACTCTGAGCACGGGAGTCCACAAGGGCTTCAAAAATTTTGTGGGTGATTTGGCCTCGTAGGGTGTGCATTGCTAGTAGATAATCCAAGTTCTGTACGAAAATACGTGATATATCTTGGGGTAACAACATGTATAATATGCAGATTCCGTTACCGCGTCCTGATGGATTATTGCTCAATTGTGTGGGCAAAGCCACAGGTTTCATAACAACAACGCATTTAGGACCCAAGTACCTTTGTAACTTACTATTGAACAAATGTCATTAACAAGTTCCAAACTCAATTACAAAGTTCAGAACGGTACGAGAGTTGCACAAGATAGTAGGCACTGTGGTAGAAACAGCACCCACAGCGAGGTTACACACCGAGTGAGTCCTTTGAGGCATAATAGGCGCCCTGTGCTAATGACACACGCTATTACTTAGAGTGCTGAGACTGGAGAATAATTAAGTACCTACCTGTAAATGAGTTGCGTCGGTTCCTTGGAGTTTTGTCTACCCTACGGTCGGTTGTCTTGCTCGTTTTAGGTGCTATTTTAAGGAATATTTTTAGGGTTCGCTTTTTCATGATTCGAGAAAAGTTTAGGACAAAGGGTTTTTATCAAGATAATCTTCCCAGAATCCTTTATAGTGGATGGCTTCGTCAAAGTTATGATTTTTTAAATGTAAAAGTGTCAGCACTGCGAGGACCGCAGCGATGACACAGGCCCTTGTAGTAGGTCTGGACGTGGACACTCTCTCGCTCGAGACCATGTTGCGAGCCATGATCTCCAGCGGAAGTAAGTGGTACTACGCGCTTCTTTCTGCGAGCCGGTCATACTCGTGAAAGAGGCCGAGTTCCGCAGTCGGCGGCCTGGGCGCCTCCGACGTGTCTTCGCCGAAAACAATCGGCTTCCATGACCGCAGGCCATGACGGCAGCGTAACATTAGAGATTCATGCAACCCCCCCCCCCCCCCCCCCCCCTCCCGTAGAAGCGGGAACACACCCGAAACCCCCAAAGACGCGGGATAGCACCCAAACCGCCAACTGGGCGAGGCTGCAGTGGTGGCCGTAGGTCTGTTGGGAGTCCTGGGACATCCTTCCGAGGGATTACCCGGGACTCCCAACTATAGGCTGTTGGGTGTTACGTGCGGTTTTTTAGTCGGTAGGAGTCCGGCATAGCATCCATGATGGATTTTCCGTCACGGTAAAAAAAAGGGCTTTGAAATAAGCAAATATTTTTATTTTACTACTATAGAAAGCCTTAACTTCACAATAAGGGCTTTTCATTTAAGTATTTTGAAAGCAGATGCTTGTGGGAGAGGGGAGCCGGAAGAGTAGAATTTGAATCAGGGACTCAGTTGTCAGCAGTATCAATCGGCCTAGTTTTAACTTGCAAACGTCTTCTTCCATGTGACCAGGTTGTACCACTTGGAGGTCGTCTTACCCCACATTCGTCAGTTAAGTCCTATAAGATTCACATATTTCATGTCACAGATTTCACAAGTTTTTAGTATATTTTGCTAAGATAAAAGGGAAAATGTTAAATAAAACATATAAAAAAACATACATGTAAAAAATATATACAAAAATATTTAAATTTAACTAAATTCCTGCCTGTATTTTTCACTAATAAAATAAGTATATCATCTGTGAAAGTTTCAACTGTCTAGCTGTCACGGTTTATGGAGATACAGCCAGGCCACGGTAAAACTAGTAGTATACGCCCTTGGCCAGGGCGCCGATTATCGTCTGCACGACGTGAATGCGTGGATGGAAATTAATGGGTAAAACGTCATCTGTCTCATGTTTTACGATTCCTAAATGAGACACAGATGACGTTTCTCGCATTCACGTCGTATGAACCGAAAATCGGCGCCCTGGAGACGTACAGGCTGACAGACCGACAGACGGACAGTGAAGTCTCAACAATAGGGCCCATTTATACGCTTTGGAAACCCTTAAAATGAACGCACGCACTGAATTCAAAAAGGCAGGGAATTGGGGCCTTTAAACTATTATAAGAAATTGAAACAATAACGATAATTATATTTAAGTACCTTGAGGTGGAAGTGTAGTCGTCTCATCTGCAGGGTGTATTATTTGTATAGCTGTAGAAAAAAAATGCAGATAACAGATATTATTACTAGAAAGAAATCTCCGATTTGGTAGAAACTAATCTTTTACTGTTATAGTTTTTACGAAACACCCAATTTTACAGAGGACCCCTGTACGAACTTCTGTCCATCGAATCTGAAGATAAGATGTACAGTACATATCCTAATTGTACCGACTGAAACCACACGCTGCTCCTTCAAAATATTCTCCCATCCTCCTGAACGCTTATCCGGGGTGCCTTGTTTGCGCGAGAAGTTTAGCTATAGGAAAATCTATGCAGTAAGTTTCGACTGTCTCCCACACCCTCCTAGTAAACAGACCAAAGGTACAGACTTTTTAACTTCAATAGATTTATCATAATAGAGAATAGTTGGGGCTAAACACGAACATTTACGTGCAACTTTAACTCGAATGCTAACTACTGGGCTCGTTTAAGGAGACGCGGGGCGTCAAGCGTCGCGTACGGCGTGGCTTGCAGCGGCGCGTAAAGCGATTTGACCGTTTATAGTCAGGCGGCGCGTGAAGCGGCCCGCGTAGCGTCACGCGCAAAATCAAACATATAGAAATGTAGGAGCTCGTTTAAGGACACGCGGGGCGTCGAGCGACGCGCGTGGCGTGGCTTCTCTCGGCGCTGCGTCCGCCGCGTGGCACGCAGCTTCACTCGGCGCTGCATCCGCCGCGTTGCACGCAGCTTCATATACGGCGTCGTTCAGTGCGACATAGAGATGTGACATTGTACATGAAAAAAACGATTTTTAGTTAATCGATTTTTTCTTTAGCATGAAAAATCGATTAGTAAATTATCGATTTTTCTCAAGAAAATAATCGATTTTTTTAAATTAATCGATTTTTTCCTAATTTGACATTTATTTTTTTATAAAATAAATACCATATCAAGTTTTATTCATTAATAATAAACAACAGAAATAGTAAGTACTTACATAATCAACACAAATTAAAGTTTTAGAACAATCAAATTATAACAGGTTCAAAATATTAAAATAAACAATAGTAAGTTCTTAATAATCAACACAAATTAAAGTTGTAGAACAATAAGGTTGAAATTTAAATGTTTTTCACATTGAATCAACAAAATATTCAAATAAATAAAAAGTAAATTAAATTATTCAAAAACTAAAAATCCGTAGGCAATAAAAAAAAAAAAAAAAAAAATAGTGTCCACGGACTTGCTTTTTAAAAGTGGTGATAGTTTTACTGTCCCTGATACCAGGCGGAAGTGAGTTCCATAGTCTGACTGCATGCACGGTGAAAGAGGATGAATAAAAACCGGTTTTGTGAGAAGGAAATTTAAGATTTGAGCGTAGGTGAGATCTGCAGAGAGCATCAGGAGAACGAACAAAAGAGAACCTTTCCTTTAGATAGGGAGGTGAAGATGGATTATAAAGGATATTGTAAAGGAGGCAGAGGATTCGAGTGTTACAGCGAAGGCGGATTGGGAGCCATTTGAGTTCTTTGCGAAAGTGAGAAACATGATCGAACTTTCTAAGATTGAATATAAAGCGTATACACAAATTTTGCAACCTCTCAAGTTTATCCAGAAGCTCCTCAGTGGCGTCTAAATAGCAGGCGTCGGCGTAGTCAATAATGGGCTGAATAATAGTTAGAGCAAGACTAATTTTCGTCCTCAAGGGTAAGAGGCTCTGGAGGCACTTCAACGAATGAAAGGAGAAGTGCACTTTCTTGCTGACGTCACTAATATGGGCACTGCAGGATAGCGTGGTGTCCGTGATCACTCCCAGGTTCTTCACAGTGTCTGCGTAGGGTATCTGAATACCGGCCAAAAGAACTGGATCCAGTTCAGACACCGACATATTGTCAGTTTGATACTTACTGCTAATGACGATGGCTTGCGACTTCAGAGGGTTGATGCGCAGTCCGACCGAATTAGCCCAGTCGCTTCGTCTAAGTCGCGGTTAATGCACGATATGCCAAATGGGGCGTCAGTGGCCGAAAAACGTCGGTACAGCTGCAAGTCGTCAGCGTAGAGATGGAAGTTACTGGAAAAAAGACTCGTAGCCGAGTTGATGAAGATACAGAATAAAAGAGGAGATAGAACGCCACCCTGAAACGT
Source organism: Miltochrista miniata (assembly GCA_933228765.1). NCBI lineage: Eukaryota > Metazoa > Arthropoda > Insecta > Lepidoptera > Erebidae > Miltochrista > Miltochrista miniata. The sequence goes on from OW121747.1 coordinate 26,708,200, forward strand.
ATGGAAATGTTCGAGTTCGACGTATGGAATTGAACGCCAATCTTTCATAAGTATCGATGTATCGTTTATTTTGCGTTCGTGATATTTTGCTTTCATGACGTTCTGCTCCAGAGGGTTATAAACATCGATAACATTTTCAAAATAAAATATCGATATTTTATTTTGATAAATATTTTTATTTTAATATCGATATTTTCTATGAACGATATTGCCCGACATTCCTACCTAACGCATACCCCGCACATCTCCCACCCCTTCCTTGAAGCGTCCTTCGCGGCGTCACCCGCAGCTTCATCCGCCGCGTTCCTCCATTGCGAGACTCGCTGGTTTACCCGCCGCGTCCTCCGCGGCATCACCCGTCGCTTCAATTGCCGCTTCCGACGCGACGACACTCGCCGCTGTGGCAGCTACAACTCAAACAAACGCTTGCAAAAACGCTTCTCCTTGAACGCTCTGAGCATTTCCATACGTTTGTGTTTCTGGCGGCCCGCCTGGCGGGCCGCGCCGCTCGAAGCGCCGCGTCTCCTTAAACGAGCACTAGCGTTAGGAACTCAAAATGTTCAAGTTGTAGGCTATCATCACTAAAATAGGTTCAAGATTAACTATAGTGCCCTCACCAAGTCGAGCCTTAGCGCGGCGGCGGGTGGGACGGCCGTACTATCTTTTCTTGTTATAATTAGCTGTTTCGCAACTAGAATAATGACAATGCCTACCTTGCAATGCACGCGTGACCATAAACACTAGACCTAGCTCGATACGACAGAACATATTTCTTTGAATATTTTCTACATAAGTAGGTAGTATATTTTAAATAACTTGTATAGGTACCTATAAGAAAGTAACAATATACATAAAATATCTTTTTATTATCGAGATTTATGGTATTTTTCCCTACTAATATAAAAATAATATATTTTCTTATAAATAAAACATTAGGTAAGTAGGTATTGCAGGTTTAGGAATATGCTAAAATGGATGTGTCAAGGCACATGGTGCAACTTTGAGAACCTTCGGACTGACTGGATATATGAAGAATAAGTGGTCTGGTCAAGTCCCACCAAGAGAGAGATTTAGAAGGACTGAGAAGGCTTGGCGTGATTGAGAAGAACATTTATTTGATAATAGTGTTTTTTCATAAGGAGAGATTCAGAACCGCCACCTGCCTAATAGATAGTGTTGGCTTTACGTCCGGTTAGACATACAGTTTTTACCCAACTGCCTTAAACTGAAAGCAAGCTACACGTTCAGAAGGCACAAACTGATATTGAACGGATAACATTACCAATTACTCGCTGAAATCCCTCTGTCTTCCTTCAACCATTGTTATATTAATCTGACTGAAATGGCATAGGTATACATGACATACTATCATTACTATGTATTTCTTTCTTTATCTTCACTGTAGCTAAAGAACCGTGACAGTCAAGCCCTCGATGAAGTATCTGGGGCTCGTACTCGATGGCCGGTGGAACTTCGGACGTCACTTCCGAAGTTTGATCCCAAAACTGAGGGGAGCATCAGTCGCACCCAACGCTCCCTACAGGAGACTATACCTGGGGATCGTGCGAAGTATGGCCATAAACGAGGCCCCCGTATGGGCAGAGACCCTGTCGGCCAGCAATGTGGCCAGACTGCTGAGCCCGCACAGGACGATGGCCGTCAGGGGGACAAGGCGAGAACCGCAGCGATGACACCCCCTTAGAAGCCCCCCCTTTAGAAGCGGCGAAGCCCCCGTCTTCTTTCATAAGATAGAAAGAAACCCAAATTTTATGAGTAGGTTATGTTATTCGGAATCGGTCAAGCAGAACTCGAGATTCAGCGAGATCAAAGTAGGTACTTACAATGATTCCTACCTTGACACCATACTCGTACTTAATTATGAAAGTAACTCTGCCTGTCTGTTACGACTTCACATCCGAACCACTGAAACGAATACTTATGGTGAACCGTGATACAGAGCTTACTAGAAAGAGAGATTAGGCTATTTTCTTTTTCTTTATATTTAGCTCGCCAAATTGACGTCGCCACCAGCCTGATGGAAAGCCGTGGCGCATCTAGCGATTGGGGGCCACTTCAGACAGTGATCCTCAAGTTGGCAGCCTTGTAATGTGCCTCTTCACGCTCCTCTTAAAGAACACGGGATTGTAAGATGAGGGAAACACGTATGCGGTCAGGTCGTTTCAGGTTTTTATAGTTCGATAGAGGAACGATCTTTTGAAACGCTCAGTTCTGGCGAAGATTCTCTCTACTGTGTATGAGTGGCATCTCTGCCCGGCACGCGTTATTCGGGATCGGAAAGGAGAAGGTGGGATCTGATTGAAGAGCACTTCAGAACATTCGCTGTGATACATTCGGTAGAAGGCAGCCAAGGGGACGCTATGGTTCTTCGCTGCGCCAACGGTTCGAGGCCTCCCGTCACCTCAGGACAACCAATGATTCGGATAGCACGTCTCTGCATAGCGTCAAGCGCGTCTAGTAAGTACCTCGTGGAGTCATACCAAGGGTGAAAACAGTATTCGACGTAGGGACGAATTTGCGTCTTGTACAGTAAACATCTATGATGTGGCGTGAAGTACCGTCTCACCTTATTTAGGATTCCTAGTTTCCACGAGGCAAGCCCAATACAACGCTCTATGTAGTTTTTGTGATTGAGCTCACGCCGGACGTCTATACCGAGGATCTCCAGGTTGTCCTTTAGTGGAACCGTAATGCTCTGACGAGAGGGTAGGGGTAGGAATGGGGACTTCTTAGCTGTAAACGCACACGCCTACACAGGCGTGTGCGTTTACAGCCGAGTGTGAGTTTTGGTCGAGTTCAATGCCAGAAAAACACTTTTCTGGCATTGAACTCGAACAGGTTGTCTGAAACCCATTGGGCAATGTGACCCACGAGTTGCTGTCTCTCCTCCTCCACGTCGTGTCGCCCATCCACTGGACGGCCAGATTAGCTCCGATGCAGAGTACTATCTATATATATGTATACATCCGCATAACAATGAATGCACCCAAGAGACAGCATGTCATTGATATGCAGAAGAAAGAGAGTTGGGGACAATACCAATCCCTGTGGTACCTACTCAGGCTTTACCGGCAAATAGCCGGAAGCCTGACCTTATCTTTTCTTCTTTTGTCTTATTTTAATGGCATTATACAGATGCGCTTGTAAAACGTCCAGAATATAAAACAAAATCTCTACCACCAGTTCACAACGCGACCCACCTGAGAAGAACTGGCAAGAAACTCAGCGGGTTATTCTTTTTTATGCTCTATTTACAAATTTAAAGAATCTAAAAACTATGCATTTTAACAATTTTTTTTGAGAATCCAGCTGAGCAGGTCATTTACAGGCTGCCTTATCCAACAAATAATCATTGATTGTATAGTAGCCCCTGCAGTACAATTAACCTTTTACAAATCTTTTAAACTTATTAAGGGACATACTTTTAATTTCGTCTGGTAGCCTGTTGTAAAAGCGTTAGTTACCCATAAAAGAATTACTGGGTTTTGTGCAATCTGCAATGAAAAACAGCAAGGTTATCATCGTGCCTATCACTTAACTTAACGAAACTATGTAGATTTCTTTGTATTCATACTTAAGGTGTTCAAAAATATATTGTGATGCTACAGTAAGAATATTAACCTCTTTGAATCACAAAGAACCCGTATTAGTCGCCCGTGTAGGAAACTGGCCAACCAGCGGCACAACTGCGGCGATAGACCGTATGCCGGCAGCTTGGGAAGAAGCGACGCACGCCATACCCTATCAAAGGCTTTAGCGATACCAATAGCCAAAGATTCGCCGTGCCCTCCATAGCATCACCCTAGGTGTGTGTTATATACGCTAGGAGGGTCACCCGTTGATCGTTTCGGCCTAAAGCCATATTGACGATCGCTAATTAGCGCGTGATCCTCCAGATGGCGCATGAGCTGCTTGTTGATAATCAGCTCGAACACCTGGCAGATGACGGTGGTTAGGTACGGCTATGGGGCGATAGTTGGCCGGATCCGACCGATCCCCTTTCTTGGGGATCGGCTGGACGTTCGCCTCCTTCCAAGCCTCCGGCACTTCTCCCGACGAATAGGAAAGGCGATACAGGCGTGTTAGCGTTGGAGACAATTCAGCTGCACACTGCTTCAGCACCACCGGAATTCCATCAGGACCACAGGCTTTCCGCGTGTCGAGTGACCATAGCAACGCTCGCACATCGCATTTTATCGCCCTGACGGGGTTGGAATAGGGGATGACATGAAAGTTTGTATCGGGAAATCTTTCCCACGTGCGTTAAGCTGCGGATAATAACTAGTTTTAAGGGTTCCGTTCCCAAAGGGTAAAAACGGTATCCTATTACTGAAACTCCGCTGTTCGTCTGTCTGTCTGACTCCAAGTTATACTATGTCAAGAACCGTGATAGCTACATAACTGAAATGTTCACAGATGAAGTTTTCTTTTGCCACTGTAACAAATTTTTGGTACCAAACCGTCCGTACGCGAGTCCGACTCGCACTTGGTCAGTTTTTATTTAAGTTGTAGATGATAATGAAGTTCACCCTGGTCACCTGCTTTTTTTGTTCTGTATGTGACTAAAGACCCTGATATACTGGGTGTAACAAAATTACCTCTCCAAATTTCATGAGATGACTTGGCATCGGAAATCAAATACAAATATTTAATAAAAAAGGGGGGTAATTTTTTTAATTTTTTTTTAAAAAATTTTGTCGCACTTTAAGAATTCATTTTTTACCGCGGCAATTCGAGGTAACATGGTCGCCGTGGCAAAACTAACACAGAGCACCCGTCTGGCAGTCGTTGTCGCTTTCTACTGCGTGACGTGGCATCAGTCAAGAAAGGAAAATTTCTTGACTGATGCCACGTCACGTGACGAAATTTGGATAGGTAATTTTGTTACACCCAATATAATAAATAAAAGTGAGTAGAAAATAATATTTGGTTTTATTTTTCACACCTACAGTACCTTTTCAATATTTATACACACAATACTGCTAATTCATTAAATTAATAATACCACTGCAAATGGCGACACACTGTTGAGCATTTTCAAATTTATTTTTGTTACCTCCGCAGCCACCGAAAGAGAAACCTTTGCATGATCGGGTCGTTATGTCGTAGTAGTACCTAAGAATAAAATTATTTTATAAAAAATAAGTCTGTATGCTACGAGTATAATGTCACAGTATTGTTAGGTATATTTATGAAGAATTGCTACGTGCTGTGCAGATCCCACCTATTTTAGTGAACAACAAGTGGTTACGTAACATCAATACAGATAGGATTTGGAGACAATCTTTGTGGATTTTCTATACACACCGTCTAAATCTTAACGTACAATAAAACAGAAGAAATGAATTGTGTACTATAGAATCTTTTTTCTTTTAGCGTAAGTATTCCCAGTTACTTTCAAACGCTACAAGGATCAGGAATTTGGACTCTACTATTAATAATTATGTAACTGTAAGTATCGTTGGGCTCCTTGCAGACGCAGTAACGTCAGAGTTTTGCGCACTGTGTGCTAACCCGAGACTTAGTACACACAGTTGCACATAAGAACCCCACGGATAACACATATTTATTTATTTTGATATACGAGTATACCGAATTGAACCCGAGCAACAGTAGTCGCATACGCCATCAAACTACGGAGGCAGCATAGTGATTTCAATACTTATTATAATATAATATAATATTTTATTATTTTCTCCCATGTACATTATTGTGTGCATTTTATGAACATTACTGTTGTCATATATTAGGTAACTGGGAGACTGGTTTCCAAACTAGGTAAAGAACCTGTGATATGGATAACCAGGCTTCCTTATTATATTATTATATTATTGAAACTTAAAATTAGCACTTATTGTAAAAAATTACAGTGAAACGTACCTAATATGTATAATTTACATTTTATCTACCTAAACTAAACCTAAATAAGGCCCCTGTGGCATTGTGCCTAAAAGACTAGCAGCATTCCCACTTTGAATAGCAATACCTATTCGCTGTGAGAGAAAACTGCCACTTGTGGCACCAGTCGACACAACTAGACGCTTATTCAACGACTAGAAGAAAACGATAGGACGAACCGCGGCCCCTTTTTTTTAACATGTGGGAAAAGCTGTCATGGATGCAATGCCGGACTCTTGCCGACTAAAAAAACCTCACGTAACGCCCAACAGCCTGTGGTTGGGAGCCCCGGGTAAGCCCTCGTAAGGATGTCCCAAGACTCCCAACAGGCCCACGGCTACCACTGCAACCTCGCCTAGGGGGTGGTTCGCTATCCCGCGTCCTTGGAGGGTTTCGGGTGTGATCCCGCTTCCAAGGGGGGGCGTGCGTGAATCTCCCACGTCACGCTGCCGTCATGGGCCTGCTTCTGTAAGGACGCTATGCAGCCCTCTCACCGTCCTCAGTTCCTCAGGCCCTCGGTCATGGAGGCCGATAGTCTTCTGGGAAGACACGTCGGCGGCGCCCAAGCCACCGACTGTGGAGCTCGGGTGAGAGAGTTCTCTTCCGCTCCCGCCTCGCCGCCTCTTTCACGAGCATGACCTGCTCGCAGAAAGTGGCGGCGCAGTCCCGCTTACTCCCACTGGAGATCATGGCTCGCACCATGGTCTTGAGTGAGAGAGTGTCCTGTCAGAGGGGACCTGGCGCTGTTGCGCCTACGCCGTGCACTCCACCAGCGTGTGCAGCGCTGTGTCATCACTGCGGTCCTCGAAATGCTGACACTCGGCCGTGGTTTTCCGGTGTCTTCGCCACAGATACTTACCGAAGCTACCGTGCCCGGTAGGTATCTGAGTTAACCGGTAGGAGAGAGCACCGAGTCTCCTCTCCAGCTACTCGTCCATGACCGGTCTGACGGCCGCGATAGTGGCTAATCCCCACTTTGGTTGCTCAAGTCACACCTTCTATAGATATCTTCACGGTTTCCTGGTGGAGCAGGGACAGCTGGGCCTCGGTTTCCTGAGATGCAGGCCTTTGGCCCCGCTCCAGCGCCTCCTTGCGCCATCTAAACAGTGATACAACGGCTCTCGCTTCCAGATCCCATGGAGGGTTCCCGGCTAGGAGACATGCCGCCTCACCTGTGATCGTGCAGTATCCCTTTATCACCCTGACGTCTATCGCCCTCTGTGGGCTCAGCAATCTAGCCACATTGCTGGCCGTCAGGGCCTCCGCCCATACGGGGCCTCGTATAGAGCCATACTTCGCCCGATCCCCAGGTACAGTCTCCTGGAAGGAGGGTTGAGTCTTTGGGTCCCCTGATGTTGGGCATCAGTCGCGCTAGTGCGGCTGATGCCCCCCTCAGTTTTGGGACCAAACTTCGGAAGCTTTTCGGAACTTCGGAGCCTCAGATACTTTCTCGAGGTCTCGATGTCGATTCTGACGCCCTCACCTGTAGGCTGGATCCCGTAGTTGCCCCCCCCCCCTCCGAGATACGTGGAAGCACAGAGCCTCGGATTTGTGAAGGACGACCTCGAGACCCAGCCGCCGTATCCAACCCACGACTTGACCAACCCCTGCCGCCCATGGCCTTTAGTGCTGCGTCTCGGTGCGTTGCTCCCCGCGCCGTAACGAGGGTGTCGTCGGCGTAACATGTTACGCCAACACCTCTGAGTAACGGACCACGCTACACCCAATCGTAACCGATGTTCCACAGGAGCGATCCTAATACCGATCCCTGTGGAACACCGCACGACACATCTTGCCGACCCGGCCCTAACCAGCTCGGGTAAGTTATGGCCCTCTCGGAGAGACAGACCCCGACAGTTCGACGGAGGTAAAGAGGCACTCCATGGTAGATAAGCGCCTCCTTAACGCAGCTCTGTAGCTGCGTTAGGGATCGCCAACGCCTTCAACGCCTTGCCCTGGGACATCCTTACCAGCCGCCGTATCCAACCCACGACTTGACCAACCCCTGCCGCCCATGGCCTTTAGTGCTGCGTCTCGGTGCGTTGCTCCCCGCGCCGTAACGAGGGTGTCGTCGGCGTAACACGTTACGCCAACACCTCTGAGTAACGGACCACGCTACACCCAATCGTAACCGATGTTCCACAGGAGCGGTCCTAATACCGATCCCTGTGGAACACCGCACGACACATCTTGCCGACCCGGCCCTAACCAGCTCGGGTAAGTTATGGCCCTCTCGGAGAGACAGACTCCGACAGTTCGACGGAGGTAGAGAGGCACTCCATGGTAGATAAGCGCCTCCCTAGGCGTTGGCGATGTCAAGAGACACCGCCACCACCACCTCACTCTGTGAGACTTCTTCCCCTGTCAGGCGTCTAATGCGCATGATCGCGCCCACGGTGGAGCGCCCCTGGCGGAAGCCAAATTGGCTATCCGCCAGATCAGACCCCACGCGTCTTAGGTGCTCGACGATGCGTTGTGCAATAATACGCTCAAAGAGCTTGCACACCTCGTCGAGCAACACGATCGGCTGGTACCGTGATGGGGACGAACCGCGACCCTTATACTTATTAATTTTCCGCTGCTGCGCTGGCTTTTAAAATTGTTTTAACACACATAACATGTTGCATCCCAGACCCATCTCAAGCTGGCGTTTTTAAAAGGAGTCAAAGGTTACTTTTCATAAAACGACGTCCCAGCTCCTTTGTTAATTTAGATGGGTAGGAAAATTTTCAAGCATTCTTAGCATCTCTAAAGCCCGCCGTCTCATAGTTTATAAGACAATTCGTCAGAATCTTACCTACGAGACTCGACCATCGCCATCTAGCAAAATATTGAAAACCGCAGGAACAGATTCAGGATGGGTGAGGCAGAGAGAGAGTTTTAGATTTCAGATATACCTACAATTGGGCCTAGTAGTGAGCGCCACAACTATCGAGATTTAAACTTCGGAGTTCGGATATCGGTAAAAAAATTATGAGTCGGGTCAGACCCTACTCTGCTAGGGACATGGTTCAAATTCTAGTGATAGTGTGTAGTAAGGAGACATCATAAATTTACTTACATTGGATGATAATTATGGCAATCTCCAAAATCAGGTTGAAGTCGGCAGTAGACGCTGGACTTATTAACACTTACTCTCTTAGGGCCGTTATCTAAACATTTTTATTACATTTTAATATGGGAAACTCTAATTAAAATAACTAAGCAAATAAGTTTAAAACTATAACTTGGCATACAAGTATACAAGCAATGATGGAGTTTCGACAGTGTTCGTCTGCCATAATGGGTGTTTGCGGACGACTCTGCACTGACTTCATTCAGTATTGTATTTTTGCGTAATACAATAAATTTGAGATGTGCGGAGGTGCGCATGCGCACTGTTTGGTCGTACAGGGAGTTCATCCTCACACTCAACGTCCGGAGCGTACCAGCACGGTTAGATCCGATAGGGTTTTCTTCCGCGCACGCTTAGCTTGTGGAATAATCTCCCTGCCTCGGTTTTCCCAAACGCCTACAGTATAGGGTTCTTCAAAAGGGGTCTTAGAAGGTTTTTACAGGGTCGGCAGCGCGAGCGCGAGCGCGGCGACTATAGTTTTGCAAACGTTCATAGGCTGCAGTGACCACCGGTCCTTCTGGTGCGCCGTATTCTTGTCTGCCACCTTAGTGGTATGAAAAAAGGAACCTAGAACTTCCAAACGAGCAACGCGGAGGGTACTTACGATATAGATAAATTATTGTCGGGATTTGTATATGGTCCCTGGGTAAGCTAAGTCAAACGGAAGTGGATGTAAATTGCAAACTTTTGGTAATGACTGGCTTATTCCACTTTGTTCACCTGGGTGATATCACCTAGGTGAACAAAGTGGAATTGATTAGTCTACTTTGATCCCCTCGGATATATCACCTGGGTGATATGAATACGGACAGGTTGTAACTTCTAGGTATCGACTCGGGTGCAAAGACGCATTAAAACATCAGTTTTATTCATTCAGGCAGAAATACAGGAGTGTGAACGGTTTCATGTCGTTTTTCTATCATAAATATCGGACAAACAAAACACTCAATTCTGTAGAAGGAATAGAAAGGAAACAGCAAAATCCCGGTCGCGAGCCGTAGTCCGTTAAATTGCACCTCTCGTATGATAGAAGCTTTATTTAAAGTGTTTTGACGTCTATCAACACCCAACCTATTGCACTATGGCTTGTGGGTGTTTTCACTTATTCATATTGAAAATTGACAATGTCAATATATTGATTAAATCGACTGCACAAGGTTCCTCCGCCAGTAAAATTGTGCGATAAGTTGACTCACCTATACAATGTTCATTGCACTCAAATAGGGAAAGAAAGTTGTTTAAGCTCACTTTACATTCGTAGTAATCAAAAGTTACGCATGATTTCATTTTTATATCGTAGTAATATCTGAAAAAAAAAAAGATTTTTACGTAAGTTAAATAGGTAGGTAGGTTAAGGGATACGGGAGTCACACTGGAATACCTACTAATATCGCTAATAATCTCACTTCCAACCGGGTACCTCAACATAGATGAATTGCTTGTGGTGCCTAGGGAATGCAATACCGGGATACCGGGATCCCGAAATACCGGGATCCCGCAGTATTTTTGCGGGACCAGTCCCGCACGTAAATCGTGCGGGATCCCGCGGGATTAGCGGGATTGTGCAAAGGTAAACGCCTTGTGTTATTCTGTAAGCGGAAGCGTACAAACTGATTCGGTTTGAGAAAGTTTTTTGTAATTGTGACGTAATATATAACCTAATAACGTACTTATTTCATTTTAGTGATTTAATCAGGAAGATTTGACTTTTCTTGTACTATAAAAGTATTCAATTATCTCGTACATTGCTTGCTGGCTATCTGACATGTAAAGTTAGGAGTCGTTTGGCAGACAAAAATTTTGACATGCTATGTTTTCTGCGCTTCTAATAATTTGCAGTAGCTATTTTATTACTTATATATATCGGTTTAATAATCTCAATACAAAGGTAATATTAAATAATTTACTTTTCCTTGTGCCCTGGGGACTCAGTGTCCTGTAAAAGATCACTGCAGTAAGTTACATTTACTATGACCGGTCCTTAGATGGGTGACCACTTTGTAACATTTATTTGAGCGTTGCCGTGCTTCGGATGGCACTTTAAGCCATTGGTCCCGTTTGCCGGTAAAATGGCAGCTAAGTCAAGTTGAAGGCCCGGTTCGTCTCATCTCTTAACGTCCTTTTCTCGAAATGTAGTAGTATGAAGCGCTCGTGGCCGCGCGGACTCAGTGTTCTGTAAACGATCACTGCAGTAAGCAACATTTACTATGGCCGAATATGGATGGGTGACCACCACGTGGACCACTTTGTGACATTTATTTACGAGCGTTTCCGTGCTTCGGAAGGCACGATAAGCCGTTGGTCCCGGTTGTCAGTAAAATGACAGTCGTTAAGCCAAGTTGAAGGCCTTATGGGCGGTTTGAGTAGTATAAAAAAAAAATGTCCTTTCTCATTATGTCCTTTTCTCGAAATGTCCTTTCTCATAATGTCCTTTTTTCAAAATGTCTTTTTCTCAAAATGTCCTTTTTGCGAAATGTCCTTTTCTCAATACGTCCTTTTCGCGAAATGTCCTTTTCTCAAAATGTCCCTTTCTCCAAATATGTGTTAGGTTATAAAAAAAATAACCACGAAGGCTAATGCGGAAGCTTCGCTGCGCTCCGCTCCGGCCTTAGCCTTCTAACCTAACCTATCCAAGTCGGATTGAGCGGGGCTAATCCTGTAGTGCACATATTTTGAGAATGGGAAATTTTGAGAAAAGGACATTAGGTATGAGATGAGACCATATGCCTCGTCCTGCATACCCCTTCGGGGATTAAGGGGGTGCCTATTTTTCAGTTCTAGATGGATGTATGATACAGAATTCTATTCTTTACTCAATGACTTTCAGAAATATGCGGGATCCCGCAAATACCGGGATCCCGCGGGACTGAGATTGCTCAGTCCCGCAAATACCGGGATTACAATCTTGTTGCGGGATTGCATTCCCTAGTGGTGCCTTTATAGCTCAATTACTAAACTCACGCACACAGCATCCCCACTTAAGCGGTACAGCGAGTTCGGATGGGTAACCACGGCGGTTCGCGAGCGTTGCGTTGTGTGTGTGCGCGGTGTCGTGACGTTACCACAGTTATGTCGGAATGGAATATTATGGGAGCGGGCGGGACAGTGTTGCCATATACATTACGTACAAGTACGATCGATCTTCCTTAAAAACTATAGTACATTGAAATGTTACAATTTAAGGACCGAATATTGCATTTGTTAGAGTGCAATTTTATTTTTGTTAATGTGTGGGGGTCAATAGAATCTTAACCTCAAGGTTGTGGGATCGCCACACTTGGCCCCCGGCCGCCATCTTGAAAAAAGGGGTGAAATCACTTTTTTCGCAATATCTCGGAAACTATGCGTCTTACAAAAAAATTAAGAAACATAAATTGTAGCAAATTGTTCTGCGTACAAATATGAATATTTAACTTTTGCCCTAAATTAAAAATTAAAGAAGTTATGAACAAACAACGTATAAACAAAAGTTATAAGTATCAAAGAAGAGTTTTTTTATAAAAATTTTTTTCCTTGATACTTATAACTTTTGTTTAAGTATACATTTTTTTAAATTTAGCTTGCCAAATTGATGTCGCCACCAGCCTGATGGAAAGCCGTGGCGCATCTAGCGATTGGGGGCCACTTCTGACAGTGGTCCTCAAGTGGGCGGCTCTGTGATGTGCCTCTTCACGCTCCTCTTAAAGAACCCGGGATTGTAAGATGAGGGAAACACGTGTGTGGGCAGGTCGTTCCATGTTTTTATAGGTCGACAGAGGAACGATCTTTTGAAACGCTCCGTTCTGGCGAAAATTCTCTCCACTGTGTATGAGTGGCACCTCTACCCGGCACGCGTTGTTCGGGATCGGAAAGGAAAGGGTGGGATCAGGTTGAAGAGCTCTTCAGAACATTCACCGTGATACATTCGGTAGAAGGCAGCCAGGGACGCTATGGTTCTTCGCTCAGGACAACCAATTATTCGTATAGCACGTCTCTGCATAGCGTCAAGTGCGTCTAGTAAGTAACTCGTGGAGTCATCCCAAAGGTGAGAACGGTATTCGACGCAGGGGCGAATCTGCGTCTTGTAGGTACATTAAACATCTCGGATGTGACGTAAAAATTAAATACCGTCTCTTATTCAGGATTCCTAGTTCTAGTAAAAAAAATCTTTGATGAACAGAGAATAAAAATTCCTTATTCGCAACCGGTTGCGAAGTTTAGTTGCCATGGCAGCCGAAAGGGTGATTAGAGATATTCGTGGTTCGTTTCTAGCTTAAAACGATTTTTTATATTCAAAACAAAAATAAAATTTTAAATATTGATAAAGTAATTTTGCATGAAGTTTCTAATAGGCCATACACAGGGCTAACGACCTTGAGCATATGGACGATATGACTCGCCAGCATAGAGTAGCGCAACTACAGAGACATCAGAGTAAAAGAACCACGGAAGAAGAAGAAAAATAGTAGCGGAAATGCGTTCCTCGCTTTACCAAACAAACAAGAAGCTGTGAGATGGTCTCACGTGACTGCCCCTCTCTAAAACGTTTATTGTGAAAGTTCAATACGATTGACGTTGTCGTTTTCGATTATTCCCAGTTGTTCCGTTGAAGTAGTTCCGTGGCAGAACTAGTGAGACTTTTTTTCCCAGTTGTTCCGCGGAACAAAGCATCAATAATTCAGTTCCCATTAGTTCCGCGGAACAAAGTATAAATGAAATACTAATAATTTCATTCCCAATAGTTCCGCGGAACAAGGCATAAAATAAAAACTAATAAATTAAGTCCCAGTAGTTCCGCGGAACAAAACATAAATTAAAAACTAATAAATCAAGTCCCAGTAGTCCCGCGGGAGAAAGCATCACTTACATACAAATATTTATGTTCCCATTAGTTCCCTACGGTGTCTTACGGCTATTAACTAATACAAATGAAGATCGGTAAAACAAATGAAGATCGACGAAACAAATGAGGATCAATGAAACAAAGAAGATCGGTGAAAATCGGCTAGCAAATGAAGATCGGCAAAATAAATGACGGTTGAATAAACAAATGAAGATCGAAAAAACATATGCAGATCAGCAAAACAAAGAACTATAAGCAAATTGATAAGGTCAAAAATTACTTGCAGCCATATTTTGTAATTTAGATGAGATTAACATTCAAAAAAATAGGTGCAAGCAATTCTCGACCTTAATGACACTTATCTAAAAATGTGCTTTTAGGCGATTATAGACATCGCTGATCACAAATATATAAAAAAATAATTGATATTATGCATGCTCATAAGGTCGAAATTTGCTTGGACCTATTTTTTGTAATCTAGATACGATACCCATTCAAAAAAATAGGTGGAAGCAATTCTCGACCTTATGAACATGCATAATATTTATTTATTTTTTACATATTTGTGATCAGTGATGTTCATAAACGCCTAAAAACACATTTTTAGAGAAGTGTCATTAAGGTCGAGAATTGCTTGCACCTATTTTTTTAAATGTTAATCTCATCTAGATTACAAAATATGGCTGCAAGTAATTTTTGACCTTATCAACTTGCTTATAGTCCTTTGTTTTGCTGATCTGCATATGGTTTTTCGATCTTCTTTTGTTTATTTAACCGTCATTTATTTTGCCGATCTTCATTTGCTAGCCGATCTTCACCGATCTTCATTTGTTTTACCGATCTGCATTTGTTTTGTTGATCTTCATTTGTTTGATCGATCTTCATTTGTTTGATCGATCTTCATTTGTTTCGTTGATCTTCATTTGTTTTACCGATCTTCGATCTTTGTTTTTTTACTACTGGGAATAAAATAGTCTCACTAGTTCTGCTACGGAACTATTGGGAATGGAAAAGTCTCAGTAGTTCCGCTACGGAACTATTGGGAATGGAAAAGTCTCAGTAGTTCCGCTACGGAACTACTGAGAATAGAAAATTCTCACTAGTTCCGCCACGGAACTACTGAGAATAAAAATGTCCCAGTAGTTCCGTGGTGCGGAACTACTGGGAAAAAAAAGTCTCACTAGTTCCGCCACGGAACTATTGGGACAAAAATTCTCACTAGTTCCGTCGCGGAACTACTGCCGCGGAACTACTGGGAATGAAGGGTCGTTTTTGTTTTATTTCAAACTTTTAACAGATGATCCACGTGTCCTAGTGACGTCCTAGTGACGTAGTTTAATGCACGAGTCACAGACTACAGACGAATTCTCGCCATAAGCCCCACTGCACTCTATTTTATAGAGAGAGGCTAAAAGTAAATTTAAAAACAAAGGAACGTTTGTATTTCAATTTTCCTTTGTTTTTAAGTGTAGTAAAAATACACTACAAAAAAATGTGATTCTTAATTATTACGTAAAAATTAAATGTGACGAATTCACAAAGACGAATGTTCATAATATTCATTGTTTTGTACTTAAATTAGTATAAATCCAGACAAGAGGGGTCTTCCACTCGCTTAAAATTTGTGTTCCTTTTGGAACACAAATTGCATTTCATTTTATTATTAAAAACAAACAAAAATATGTACGTAGGTAAGCGTTGTAAACGCAGTTGCGAGGGTCAGCTAGTTATGTATAAAAAGCGACCGTGGTTTAATCGGCTCTGCAGAGAAGCTTTGATGCTGAATGAATCTGCCAACAGAGCCTGGACCACGGCTCGTGCAAATTCAGATCCTAACATCTCTGAGGTGAAACGTAAATTAAATACCGCCTCGAGGGCCAACAAAAGAGCAATTGTCAGGGCTAAATTCGATTTCGTCGGCAGAATTTGTGAGCGGCTAGCAGGGTACCCTTCAGAGAGTCGTGAATTCTGGTCGCTTGCCAAAGTTGCCCAGGGAAACTTCTGTCAGTCAGGTTTACCACCTTTGCTTAAACCCGATGGTAGTCTGGCCCAGAGTGCCAGGGAGAAGGCCGACCTTTTGGGTTTTCTCTTTGCCTCTAACTCGACCATGAGCGACGGGGGTGCTGTGCTGCCGGACGTTCCGTAGTGTGGAACTTCCATGCCGGAAGTTAAATTTACGCAGCGGGACGTCCGACGGGAGCTTCGTTCCCTGGACGTTCTTATGTCGAGTGGGCCGGACGGTATACCCGCGGTGGTCAGTGTGGTCCACAACAGCTCTCCATGTGTAGCCGCACGCACTTATAGAGTAATTAGCGGGAGATGGTGAGCTGAACGTGCTCATTTTTTATGAAATGAGTTTTGTTTTCCACCAACGAAGATTTTAAAATAAAATTTGGGATTGTGATGAGTGAAGTCAATATAAAATGGAAAATTAGCAGTTGATTTTTACAGAGAGTTAGTTCAGTTGCGAGTTTTGGACTGGCTGTGTGTGGTCGTGTTTAGTAGCGTACTAATAGTGATAACATCATGTGACACCGAATCTAGTGAAGAAAGGTACTTGCATATTGTAGCTTATAGAAGAACAGATAAAACGGACTCCGTAATGACTCGGACCACTATCTAGAACATAGTCAGCTCATTACAGCAATTTCTGCCCCGCAGACCTTTCATATCGATCATTTATTGTTAGGAATATAATTATTTAGCGAGTTAAACGGATCCAATAATGGGTCTGCTCTGCTCCCGGTGAAAATCGGGCATTTTAGGGAAGTAACGTTAACATTCCGATCTTATTGAACGCCAGATTGACCTTATCCCCTAAATGACTAAGTTTATTTTGCTGTCCATCACCAGAGATCTCTGTCCCATGACGTTAATTATGGGAAAACCCCTACCTATTCAATAATTATTAACTTTGTTAATAATAATTCAACATTCGGTAATAATTCGGCAAATAAAACGAATATTCGGCGAAATACGAATTTTCCAAAACTTGCCGAATGTACCGAATTCGAATATTCGGCCGAACATTCGGCGCATCTCTTATATTTACAATAAAAAAAGTAAGTAAAACATAATTATCGTTTTGACTGGATTCTCATGAGCATTGACAAGCCTGGTCAACTTCGGAGCGCTGTAACAGCGTTCCATATGAATAAAATTAAAAAAAAAAAGTAGGGAAACATTCTTCTCATAAGATCATCTACAAGATTATTCTGAATTTTTTTGTACTAAGTATAAAAAAAGTTATAGAGCAAAGAAGAAAATTTTTATAAAAATTTTCTCAACATTTTGTTTATAACTTCTTTAATTTTTAATTTAGGGCAAAAGTTAAAAGTTAATATTTGTAGGCAAAACAATTTATTACAATTTATGACTTTCCAATTTTTTGTAAGACGCATAGTTTCCGAGATATTGCGAAAAAGTGTTTTCACCCCTATTTTCAAGATGGCGGCCAGGGGATAATGGTGGCGACCCCACAAACTTGAGGTTAAGCTTCTATTGACTCCTCGCACATGTCCCTAAAATAAAATTGCGTCCTCTAAAAAATGCAAAGCTCATGTAACATTTCAATGGATTACTAGGCAAGGGGAAAATGTAGTACCCCGGTACCTACTAGGAAACCGCCAACCGATAGTGAATCCTTACAATCGATTGCAATTTGTTCCTCTATTGGCCTGAGCTCTTGTTCCATATGGGGATACAAGGGTATTAATAGAGAAACCAACAAAAGCAACTTGGGTTCGCAATTCGAATGTATGATACATACATACATGATGTATGAGTAGTTGCGGATCTTTTTAATAAAATCATAAAGGAAACTATGATTGAGTGATCTGATCATGGACCTTTTAATGGAGGTCGTGCTTCAAGTTGCAGGTTGCAACACGCAGATGTCCATCCAATCCATTATTACAGTCCATACCTGGGTATAACAGTTCCATTGTGGTAAGGAGAACAGTCGAAACGGTTTGGCTGCATTTTACATTTGACATCGTAGTTTATTTCTAACAAATCATCTGAAATATACAACTTAATAAATTAATCTTGCAAGATTCTTGTACAACGAGCAAGTATCCAAAGAGGCATTGCGGTATCAGATTATTCTAGCAGCCCCCACAATATATGGCGCCAAAATTGAGACAAAACCTAACATCTACCTAACAAGTAAATCTGCCATGACGATTTGCTGATAATGGTATGATTCTAGCAAGGTAAGGTTCAAGAGGATCTTTTTTTCGCACACGCTGAGATTATGAAATGAACTTTCATCTACAGTATGGGTTTCTTCAAAAGGGGTCATAGAAAGTTCTTGCAGGGTCGGCAGCGCGAGTGAAGCACCCCTTGAGTTGCCAATGTCCATAGGAAGAGTGACCATTTTCCACTAGATGAGCCGTATGCTTGTCTGCCGCCTCAGTAGTATAAAAAAAAATCGAAACATACCTACTTATATCCTTACTGGCAAGGTGGCTAGTACCTTATATTTCTAAACACCATGTACCAGGCTAGTACCTATAGAAATTGGCAATCGAGATTCTTTCGGGATGCAGGGTCCTAATCCTAGTCCTAAAACTAATCATTGGTCACACGATTCGGGTCCTCCTCGCGGGGCATCCACACTGATGGGCCGTCGTTTGCTGGCGAGGTGATGGCGGCAAAGCGCAAGGCGCACTGCACAGCGGGGTGCAAGCGCATCGCAAACGCTACCGCTCCGCCGTGCAGTTCTGGGGCGCCGTGATCAGCACGCGCTCGCCCTTCGTTGACCGTGGGTTACAAAGCCAGCCCGTCTCTATCTCCTCTGCTTACGGATGGGCGCTGGAAAGGCGGTTGTGGCGCCGAATCTCAGTACATAGTTCCATTGCGTAGTTCCATGAAGGAACTACTGGGTTTTTTTTATCCCAGTAGTTGCATGGAACTGTTATCTTGTTTCGCGACGAGCGAGCGCGTTGTGGAGGTGAGTTTGATTCTGCAGGTGCCGACGGAGGTCCGGGACACTCTAGGGCGCCCCACTGCCATGATATTTATCTGATCTCTCCTGCGGCTTAGGGCGAGACGAAACACCCCGGTGGTTTAGTGGGTAGGACGGGTAGGATACCCTCTCTTTGGTGGCGGCGGGAGTTGTACACAGGGTCCCAGCTTCCCCCCGTTCGGCAGGGATGGTGATACTTGAATTTAAACCTAGTAATTTCAGAAAATATTGAAATGTTCTCTTTGGTACATAGATCTGACTTATACCGAATAAAGGAGATATACCATGTAGGCATCCTGTATGAAAGTATTTCGAAGTTTTATACGTGCGTACCTACTGACACTGACTGAGCGAGCAGCCTCGGACGTGTGCCTCGCTACTTTTGACGGGCGAGGCAGCCTCAGTCTGCCTCTGTGGCATAGTCGGATGTGATACCGCCTGCGGCGCTGGAGGTCCTGGGTTCGATTCCTGGGTCGGTCCAAATATTTGTGTGAACCACAAATGTTTGTTTCGGAGTTTGGATGTTTTTTTTTATGTATTATATGTATGTGTTTAGAAATATATAAGTATGTCTATTAGTCGTCTAGATCCCTTAGCACAAGCTTATAGCTTAGTTTGCTGTATATAAATATATTATGTATGATACTGCGCGGGCGGCAAATGCCGAGCCAGAGCGAAGTTGAGCCGAAGTTGAGATTCGAACGTAGTCTATTATAATAAAACTGTTGAGGGTCGAGAGTCTGTACATGGAAGATATTTAAAAAAAAAAATTGTAGGGCGTTCTGTGAGCGGCTGATGCCCAACATCAGGGGACCCAACGCTCCCTACAGGAGACTGTACCTAGGGATCGTGCGAAGTATGGCCCAATACGGGGCCCCCGTATGAGCGGAGACCCTGACGGCCAGCCTTGTGGCTTGATTGCTGAGCCCACAGAGGGCGATGGCCGTCAGGGTGATAAGAGGATACCGCACGATCTCAGGTGAGGCGGCATGTCTCCTAGCCAGGACACCTCTATGGGACCTGTCACTGTTTAGATGGTGCAAGGAGGCGCTGGAGTGGGGTTCAGCAGTCCCTGCTCCACCAGGAACCGAGGAGACATGGAAAGTGCGACTTGAGCAACCAAAAAAAAAGGGGGGGATTCGCCACAATCGCGACCGTTAGACCGGTCATGGATGAGTGGCTGGAGAGGAGACACGGTGCTCTCTCCTACCGGTTGTCACAGATACTTACCGGGCACGGTAACTTCGGTAAGTAATTGTGGCGAAGACACTTGGAAACCACGGCCGCGTGTCAGCACTGCGAGGACCGCAGCGATGACACAGTGTTCCACACGCTGGTGGAGTCCTCGGCGCCGGCGTGGGCGCAATAGCACCAAGTACTCGTTGTGGGTCTAGACGTAGACACTCTCTCGCTCGAGACCATGGACCATGGTGCGAGCCATGATCTCTAGCGGGAGTGAGTGGGACTTTTTGCGAGCAGGATATGCTCGTGAAAGCGGCGGGGCGGAAACGGGAGAGAACTCTCCCACCCGAGTTCCGCAGTCTAAGTCGAAGACTATCGGTCTCCATGACCGGGGCCTGAGGACGGTGAGGGTGCTGCTCACCGTCCTCAGGGGCAAGTGCGAGTTTCGGTGAGCGCCTGTCGACATTCACGAACGAGCCCGTTATCACCGATTTGTATGGGATCGAGGCAAGTTCCCGCGTTTACAGCTAGGTGGCGGGGTCTCGATTCCAAACGAATTGGTGAGCCGTGAATGTCGACAAGCTCACGCAAAAACTCGCACTTGCCCCTCAGGCCCATGACGGCAGCGTGACGTGAGGTATTCACGTACCCCCCCCCCCCCCCCCCCTAGAAGCGGGATCACACCCGAAACCCCCCCAAGGGCGGGATAGCACCCTAAACGCCGTATTGGTGGCATTTTCATGTCTGTCTATCTGTGTGTCTGTAACCCGAATAGGTGTCACGGTTCCTTTGGGAGAGGGGATGAAAGACAAAATGGTTTTTAGTTGTAACTTCTCAAAACGTGGTCCGATTTAAATAATCTTTCCAATGTCATACAGGGAGTGCTTTAAGAATTGTTTAACACAAGTTTTAATGTCTCTAATTCCTGAACTTCAAAACCTCAAGGTTTCAGGAATTAGAGACATCTCGTCTTTCGCAAAACCTAGAATTCAAGGGTTCCTTTGAATGTGAGGGTAAATCTAAACTGGCGTGTTGACTTAATCATAAAAGAGCTTAATGATTGGCTTTTATAAAATACTAGCTGTCCCGCGCAACTTCGTTTGCGTGATAAATGAAGAACCGCTCGACCGATTTTGTGCAAACTTCACATAAACCATCTACTAAATAGTCCGAACAAAGCCTAAACTTTTGGTTTGGATAGGTGTGCCCGTTCTTGAGTTATAAAATTACAACGAAAAGTGGCATTGATTTTTATATATATAGATATAGATACATATAGATGTTTGACAAATAACACATATATTATATTCTACTTTTTATCACTGAAGTATGTATGTTCCAATGGGATGGGCACCGGGATCAAAATTACGCGCGGGCGATGTCGCGCGCTACAGCTAGTAATGCCATATTACGCCATATATTGTATTAACTTGAGACACTGCTCTTTATTCATGTCTTCGAACAAGCGAGGCAAAACGCAACCGTCTCGAGTGCGCGGAAAACCTAAGGCGATTTTAAGCATGGACAAAAACCGACAACGTTCGGCTCGGGCCGAGTTGCCTCGGGTGAGGCACGTCTTGACCGACCGAGGATTGCCTCCGCGACTTCTTCGAGGCTGCTCGCACAGTCAGTACGCGGCTAATACGCGCGTCCACACAGAGCGAGCAGCCCCGCGAGGCATTTGCCGCGCGAGGTAACTGTCCTCGATCTAGCCGAACCTTTTTGTTCATTCGTTTGGTTGAGTTGATCCATTACTAGCTGAGCCAACAGACGTTGTACTGCCATACATACTATGAATATGGAAATCGGTACCCCAAATTCAACTTTTTCTTTTTCATAAGACAATAACAAACACGGTCGCTAGCCCGCGCGCTCGCTGACTCGGTTGAGCCTCGCGAGGCAGCTCGCTCTGTGTGGGCGTGCCTAATGAAGAATGTGTAGTGCAATAAGTTGATAATAATAAAAAACAACAATAAACAATTTTATACAAATGTAACCCGATAAAACTGACGTGACACAAATTTAATGTAAGTTTTTACCAATCCAAGCAGGGTAATGATACGGGTTTTGACACGAAGTCATATATGACAGTAGCAAAAGAAAACCGATATTCCAAAACATGGTTTACAAATGCTCAACGGTACTAGCACTAGTACAAGTACTCACTCACTTTATAACAGCACATTTATTAGTCTAATCTATGGAAGTCATAAAATCGCTGCTGAACATAAATCTTTATTACATTCAATTTATTTTTATATAAAATCATGTAGGTATATGAGCATTATTTCACTTGACTTGCTGCTTCTGCTAAATCTCTAATAGCACTACTCAATGCCTGTTTCTGAAGTTCTGGTGTAATCGATTTATTTACGTTCTCCAAAATCCACTGAATCATCCATTTCTGCTGAATACGGGCTATTGTTCTCGATCTTTTCGCATGATACTGCAGGCGGTCTCGGACGGTACGGTACACCGACATCACTCTTTCTCTATAAATTGCCTCTAGTTGAAAGGCTATATTTTCCTTTTTAGCAGCCATTAAAATTTCCTGACCTTGAGCTCGGTTTTGAGCAAGTTTACATTCTTGCAACACTGCCTGATGAGCAGCCTTTTCTTCATTCCTTCCTTTTTCATAAGATTCTTCAATGGCATCTACTTCTTTATCCAAAACAGCACCAATTTGACGTCCAAACTTTGTTGTAATTATATAGAGGACCAAAGCAAGTGATAGACCAGAATAATATTCATGTTCCATAACCAAAATTTCTTTGCTACATGCATAATTTGCTAGCCCAATCATAAGTATATATGGTCCTGATACTCCAGTCTTTGGGTGAAGAAAAGTAAACCATTCCTCTGGTATAAAACCTAAACGACAGGGCCCTGAAAATTTGGCACGCACTTGTCCACCTCCAGCACATTTATTACCTCTTCCTGTCCCCCCTGGCGGATGCTGCTTGCGACCTCCTGGGCAAACCGTTGTTGGTTCAGTAACTTTCTTTTTTCCTTTACCCGATCCTGGACACCTCGCAGTTGCACGAACTTGTGTTTGAACTGCTACGTTAGCTGGATACAATAGCCTTAACTGGTTACATCCTAATAAAGCTATTCGTCTGGTAATCATTACTTTACTATTCATAGCTTCATATCAACTAGTGTAATTTGGTATGATATTTTTCTCTATATTATCTTACTGAGATACCAATCTGATGAAAATGTTTTTGTCAAGAAACAATACATACGTAATGTTTTTTTCTTTCTACAAAATAGTTAAAATGTGACATATGTCATTTAATACCGATTTGAATTTTAAATCATAGTTTCAAAGAGGCTGTTAATTCATAGGCAACCTAACAAATTGCCTTAGACCATTTATTATAGGTATAGGTAGTATAGATAGTTCAGCTCATCAGTGCGCTCGGCGCTATGTGTGCGTGCGCTAGTAATTATACAGCTTTAATTTGTGTGGCAGTGACGCGGCCCTCTTCACAGAGTACATTTGAGTATTATGAGATAGAGACGTAACTTGACTTATTGACGACACCAGCGGTGCCAAGCAGTCTTTGCAGGAAACTCTCTGCGTGGCCGCGAAATAAAAATTATAATAAACAAAAAGCATACAGCGTCATCTACCACGTTTTGAAGGCAACTCTTACGTTATAATGAAACAAAATTAAATATCATGACAAGTCTCAATGTAACTGCATCGTTGACATCCTGCGTAAGTTGGTTACATTATAATTCATTACACAGTGTTCTAAGTGATAACACCATTGGTACAGTCGTTAAAGAAAATGTCTAGTTCTGCACGGAGAAAATGTTTAAGAAGTCAGATAAATATTTTTGATGTGTCAATTCGATGTAATTAATATTTTTACTCACTACATATATATTATTATAAAACAAAGTCCCCGCCGCGTCTGTCTTTACGATAAACTTAAAAACTACTGCATTGATTTTCATGCTGAGATCACCAATGATTCTTGAGAAAGGTTTGCGTATATAATTCGTTGAGTTTGTTTGACATTGACTAAAATATAACGATATTAGTTGCCGATGTCGGAAAAAAATAAGATGTCTGGGAGCTTTTAACGAAAACGCTGCCTAAACCCTTCGCGGCATAACAAAATAATGTATGGTAAAATTGTGTAACTTATAATAGTGCTACAGAAAATGATAGAGCTCCAAATTCTAATGCAAAAATAAAATAGAAATGCAGAGTTGGTCGACAGAAGAAAACATTGCTTATACAGCAAATATGACAAAAAATTCACTGTATGACTTGATTTAAAAAGTAAAAAGACCATAATCTATACATCTAAAAAAACCGTTGAGGGTCGAGAGTCTGTACATGGAAGATAATTTGAGAATTTTAATTGTAGGGCGTTCTCTATTCGATACTGAAGCCGAAAATGTAATTTAAAATTTTCATGTCTGTCTGTCTGTCTGTATCCCGAATA
Organism: Miltochrista miniata; assembly: GCA_933228765.1. NCBI lineage: Eukaryota > Metazoa > Arthropoda > Insecta > Lepidoptera > Erebidae > Miltochrista > Miltochrista miniata. Next base: position 26,732,667 of record OW121747.1, read on the forward strand.
AGTTTCGTGCTGATAGTACTGAATTGATTTAAATGAAACTTTGTACAATCTGAGCTTATGATCCGAAGAAGGTTCTGGGATACTTTTGATCCCCATATTTAGCGCGGTTCCTTTGGGAGAGGACAGGGCAGTTTTACACGCTGCTTGATAAGTCTGATGAAGAAATACCTCTCCTTTCGTACACCTTATGTGACGTAAACGAAGGTGCAAGGGTCTACTAGTTTGTTATAAGATTGATGACATAATTCAGCCATATTGCTTAAAAGTTCTTCGGCTACTACCGTATCATCCTGAACTTAACCCAATCGAAAATGTAGGGGGAATTTTAAAAAAATATAATGCTTCGCATAGCATCGAACAAAATGTGATGGGAATAATGAAATTAATGAACGAATGTTTAAGTCAAATTGATGAAGAGATGTGGCGTAATAAAAAGTAGAAGAATACTATGGACATTTTGATATGAAATCTGAATTTATAATTAACCTTGTAGAGAGCAGCGAATCCTAAAATTTGTCAATTTTGTTCTTCTAGCAGCGATACATATTAATATGTTTAACATACATTTCACCCACTAAGTTTTTATTTTAGTTAAACAAGTGTTTTTGTATTTTGTACTTTACTGTACCTCTTGACACGCACACAAAGTCACTGTGTTTATACGAGGTTTACCCACACATAGGGCCGTGCGCAAAGATGAGTTGAACTTACTATACTATTATGTAGTAGTAGATGATCTAAGCCAAGCAAATCGCAAATATTAAAATATAAAATATTTTCGAAATTATTATAATACAAGAGTTTGCGATGTTTGTTACTCTATCATGCTCGAACGGCTCTGACAGAAATTTGGTACAAGGTTAAATAATTTATCCTTTTTTTTACGTGAGGGAAAATCTTACATCGATGATATGCCGGACTCCTACCTACCTACCTAAAAAACCTCACGTATCTCGCCTAACAGCCTACGGTTGGGAGTCCCGGGTAAGCCCTCGGATGGATACCCCAGAGATATATTTATCCTTATTATTTATATTATAGTCTGGAATATCATATAGGCTACTTTTCAAGATGTCATGGGATGCGGGAACGGGAACGGAATACCAGCGGGCGGTCCCACGGGTGCCATTTAGTATCTAATAATAAATATTTTCGGACAGTGACCCTGTTATCATTAACATAGACATAGCAGTTGCTGTTAAGCGATGGTGGCCCACTTCAACACGGCAATAGACTCACAACTTGCGTGGGACTAAAACAAATGGTGTTACGTGGACGTATATGCCTCCTTTTCGGAAATAAAAAATAAATATTTACCTATTATTTAAATAGGTAAATAAATAATTAATGTGGGACATTTTCACACTTTAGCCATCTAGCTCAAATTAAGCTAATTAAAAGATTGTGCTCTGGGATCTAGACGACCGACGAACATAATTCTATTTAATATACTCGTAAGCTCTCTAAGGAACGGCATCCCACTTGCTTTCAGGAGCTCATTCGTAATCTGGCCTTTCTACAGGGGATTTGTTAGGTTTCAGTTGCTTGATAGCCGCGCTGAACTCGCCCTGGTCGGTGTCCGGTATATCCTCCGTGTAGTCGCGCGTTGATGGGGCCCTGTGGTCATTCTCGCTTGGTCCTGTGTTCTTTTTTGCCCGTGATGCTTAGAGGTCTGTGTAAAAGTACCTACTCAATTTCCTCGAGAATCTCGAACTTAGGGCTCACGATTTTACCACCCGCTGTTTTAAGTTTCGTGCTCCTGTTATTCTCAATCGCAGCCCTGACGACACTGGTGTTGTAGCGTCTGAGGTCACGTCTTACCATCTTTCGGATTTTGACGTTTATATCCCTCTGTTCTGAAGAATACTCTGGCGTAGGTGGCATTTCCCGTCTGATCCTCATAAGTTCGAGAGTCTCGGGTGACAGATTCGAGCGGAGTAGGTCAGAGAGCAGGCTGCATCATCCGGGCCCTTTCAGCGTGGATGTCTAAATTCAGAGATGCTCGGACAACACACACATGCTGCCATCGGAACGTTCCTCCAACACACAAAGGGAGGTTCGTCCGACGAGGCTCGGTGATTGCGCCTGGCGGGCGTAAGCCCAACGGTTGATGTTGGACTGTTGGTTATATCGTTCATCACCGTGAGAGTTCTGATGACGCGATGCAGGATTTAACTAATCTTCGTTGTGAGAATTTTCATATGGCGATGTAGGACTTCAGTAGATTTTCGCTATGTGGCGGTCGCCACGGGCTCCTTCCATAACCCTCTCGAAAATAGAACAGATCGCCTGACGCAAGGGTTAGCATGTCCTCCCCCTGTTTTCGGACTTCGCACAACATCAGTATGTGCCAGTTTATGTGACCTAGTTCTACCTCGAGTTCGATGAGGTGTTCGTCCAGCCGTAGACTGCGTCTGTTACAGCACAGTATATATATGTTGTTTATTACAGGTAGCCAGAGTCAGTCGCGAGCTGTAGCCAACCGCGTCGGGGCGTCGCGTCGCGTCGCCCTGACCGCTACCGTAATCGAGAACTGCGGAAGCGCCGGAAGCTAGGGGCCATTACCCGTTTTGTGCCATCATTTTGGATTGGAGGAATTTTGCCTTATTGTACCGCGCTGTCCAGACGGGTTGGTACAGGGTTTCTACGCCATGATCTCGTCCACTAGTCAGCAGGTACACGCAGGAGACTTAAAATTCTTAATGTACCTATTCGTATTACACATGGTTCCTATTTTAGTAATTTCCCACTTTATATAAAGCCGACGCCCGCAGTTTCGCCCGCGTCAAGTTTTGTTCCCGTTTCCGGTTCCCTTGGGAACTTATTCCCGGGACAAAAATTAGCCTATGTGTTATTCCAGACCTATACCGAATTTGAGCCAGATCCGTTCAGGCGTTAGAGCCTGAAAGAGTAACAAACATCCACACTCACAAACTTTCGCATGTATAATATTAGTAAGATTAGCCTTTCCACTTTGTGACATTTATTTACGAGCGTTTCCGTGCTTCGGAAGGCACGATAAGCCGTTGGTCCCGGTTGTCAGTAAAATGACAGTCGTTAAGCCAAGTTGAAGGCCTTACGGGGCGGCTTGAAAAATTTCAACTGTGGGTCGTCACAACCTGCGCCCGTTTCGGCAGCGCGTGTGTAGCGCCTCTGGTGTTGCAAACGTCTATAGGCTACGGTTACCAACCTTCCGGTGGGCCGTAAGCTTGTCTGCCACCTAAGTAGTATAAAAAAAAAAGATTGTTCCCTGACACTTTATGTAGGTACTTTAAGTAAATAAAGTGTCCAAAATACTATAAATATTTTATTATTTTCATTTAATAACTGAAACGAACATTTACTTAGAATGGGAGGGGATTACCACTACGACTACGACTGTTACAAGTATTTGAAGTAAAACACAAATTTTGCAATAAAGATGTATTACACAGATCTTATAAAATGCTAGTTTATAATGTATATTCACATCGTTTACAGTTCACAAAAAGGATAACGAAAAATTGCACATAGGTAATTGTTGGATATTGAAAAGCTATAATAAGACAAGTGGGTAGCAACATGATATAAAACTGCACAGCACGTCCGTATAATAAATGTAGAATATACTTTATACAAAAATGCTTTATACCTATACATATATACTTATTTTCATAGTGCTCTTACAAATGAAATATATATAATATATTTTGATAGTGCAATGAATTACTTTGATCTCGATTGATGTGAATTATTCATATTCCAAAATACGTTTGGCATATATAAATGAATTAAGCATAACTTAAAGGCGGTATTTCGCAGCCCTAAGGATAGGGTATTTGTCCCCGGTGCACAGGCCTCGGAAGTCATCCATTGAAAGGTCAACGATGGAAACTCCTCCAAGATTTTTAGCCCTAAAACAAATAAGAAATCTGTAATAATTGTGTTAAACATTTTTGTAGCCTAAATCTGTGCACCCCCAAATGTTTTGTGACCGTAAGCGTAAGGTCGAGGGACCTCCCCAGATGGCGGTGAGCACCCTCCCTGTGTTCCGGGGGCTGCCTATTTGAGTTCGCTCTCTGCAGCCGCTCTCTACTTCATCTGCTTACAGAAGGGCGCTCGCTCCCGCAGTAGTAGTAACAGACACAAATTTAAACTTACTTGACATACGCTGCGCGTTGGCCAGCTGTGTCGGGATCTTCATAGGACACCCAGAGACCACCATCGCCATTGTCGCTGGGAAGACGGAATGCATATGTTCCTGTAACATAAATGTATTAAAGATATAGCAGGTACTGCGTATATTTTACAAGCCGGTAGTAGTAATAATTGCTTTTAATCGAAAAGGAACTAATATTGCTTTCTATAAATCATTAACTACCCCTGAAGATAATATTTAGCACAATTAACATCGTTTTTAAATATTTGTGTATTTGACGATAGTTAGCTGAATTATAGCAGTTCCCTTTTAAAAAATAAATTATACGTAGGTACTAATTATTAAAGTGGCTTCATTTTAATAGGTAACACTTGACGTCTGTCAGTTTTACATCATAATGAGAATGATGAATAAGAAAGTGAATTAATCGCTACGGGTTTTGAAAGATATTTGAATTTTAAAAATCGTCAGGCGAATCCCTGTCCCATTGTTATTTTTTCTTTCGTAAATTTAGAGCAAAATAAGACAAGTTAATAATTAGATTGTCAAATGATTGTGAAATTGAATTGTCAAATGTTACCTATTAAAATGACTCCACTTTAAATACCTACATTTACACCGACATTTTTAAACAGCACCATCTGATACCAAATCAAGCTAGGATTAGTATTAGTCTATTTGTATTATGGGTATCAGACATCGGTCGGTAATACTTATATACTTTTTTGTATACACAGAGGTACTTATAATACATACAAGTAGAAACAGACAGAGCACATACAGAATTTCGTGAAAAATATTTATGGATAACACAAAGTTTTCCAAAAAGATCCATTGTGTAGAGAAGGAAAACTCGAAATTAACCTCGGTTATTAGTAAAATGACTATCGTTAAGCCAAGTTGAAGGCCTTATTTTCTGGCCTTTAATAAGGCCAGAAAATTTTCAACTACGGGTCGCGGCGCCCTGCGCCTGTCCATTTTAACACGGCAATAGGCTCACCTCATATTACGTGGACCTAAAACTATAAGGCAAAATGTGGGCGTATAAGTCTATGTCTCTGCCTACTCTTTCGGGATCGTGATCCTCAGTCGCACTATACGATCAAGTAGTTCTGCCAACAGAACTAGTCAACAGAACAGTTGGGAGTAGACGAAAAAAATCGATCAATCTCGAGGCCAACAAAACATTCAAAGTCAATAATAATGCACATAGGTACCTAATATTATATATGTAGGTACATACATTAGATAATTATTATTAAGTATACATAAAAGTGCTCGTAGGCCCCCGGGGACTGTCCTCTAAACGATCACTGCAGTAAGCAAGATTCGCTGTGGCTTGTCCTTGGACGGGTGACCAGTGTGGCCACCATGTGACATTTCATTTGCGTGCTTCGGAAGGTACGTTAAGCCGTTGGTCTCGGTTGCTGGTAACATGGCAGTCGTTAAGGCCGCGTGGGTCAGATTTTGAGTTTTTTGAAACAATCCTACTCAAAAAGTAAAGGGTTTATAATTCTGATAAATATATATATAATAGTTAAGGATATAAGCTAAACATATTCCGAGCCCGTTACACGATCCAATAAATTTCACTAGATAGAAAAAAATCCCAAAGTTGACTCTCTCAGAAAAGTTTTTTCAAAACTGTGGCTAAACTATTAATATATTATATATTTTTTTTGCACTCAATTCAAGGTATTAAGGTTTTATACACATTTTCCGAGCGTTTTTCTATAAACAACTACTTACATAGTTATCATGTACGAATATCTACCAAACGCAATAGAATTGCGCCGCTGACGGCCGATCAGTCTCGCCCTGGCGCTTGTGGAGGCAGGACCTGTGTCAGTTTTTTTCGCAACTATTTCGTAATTATTATGCCAAATTACGTTGAAATCGCGCCACAGTATAAGAATATCAGTAATGGGCAAAATGTAATTAGATTAACCGTTACAAATGCGACTCATGGTAAAAATGTGGTGATCTTTTACTTTTTAAGTGTTTTCACGACATGGTAACCAGCTACCTAATGCATTAAAATGTCTACGAATTACATGATAATTTCGCAATCCAACATGGCGGCCACGCCGTAATCACAAAATTTCATGATGGGTATCGTTTAAGGGGTTTTTTGGTATGCTGAGTACGAAGTACGTAATAATTTTGCAATCCAATATGGCCGCCGCGCGGTAATCACAAAATTTCATGATGGGTATTGTTTAAGGGGTTTGTTCGTATGCTGAGTACGAATAACGTGATAATTTTGCAATCGAATATAGCCGCCGCGCCGTTATCACAAAATTTCATGATCGGTATCGTTTAAGGGGTTTTTTGGTATGCTGAGCATGAATCGCGTACTAATTTTGCAATACAAGATGGCCGCCGCGCCGTAATCACAAAATTTCATGATGGGTATCGTTTAAGGGGTTTTTTGCTATGCTGAGTACGAATCACGTGATAATTTTGCAATTCAAAATGGCCGCCACGCCGTAATCACAAAATTTCATGATGAGTATCGTTTAAGGGGTTTTTTCGTATGCTGAGTACGAATCTCGTGATAATTTTACAATCCAATATGGCAGCCGCGCCGTAATCACAACACTTCATGATGGGTATCGTTTAAGGGGTTTTTTCGTATGCTGAGTACGAATCACGTGATAATTTTACAATCCAATATGGCCGCCGCGCCGTAATCAAAAAAATTCATGATGGGTATCGTTTAAGGGGTTTTTTGGTATGCTGAGTACGAATCACGTACTAATTTTGCAATACAAGATGGCCGCCGCTACGTAATCACAAATATTCATGATGGGTATCGTTTAAGGGGTTTTTTGCTATGCTGAGTACGAATCACGTGATAATTTTACAATCCAATATGGCCGCCGCGCCGTAATCACAAAATTTCATGATGGGTATCGTTTTAGGGGTTTTTTAGTATGCTGAGTACGAATCACGTGATAATTTTGCAATCCAATATGGCCGCCGTGCCGTTATCACAAAATTCTATGATGGATATCGTTTAAGGGGTTTTTGGAATGCTGAGTACGAATCATGTGATAATTTTGCAATCCAATATGGCCACCGCGCCGTAATCACAAAATTTCATGATGGGTATCGATTAAGGGATTCTTTCGTATGCTAGGTAGCAATTTAATGTAATTGGCCTTAATTTTACAATAATAACCTTTTGTCATAGTATTTTCGCATTGCTAGGCCAGAAAAAAAAAAAAAAAAAAAAAAAAAAAAGTAAACATTACTCTCTCACCTTAAATATCATAATTTATGGAAAACATGCCTAATTGGTGGAAAAAATTGTTGAATTGTGTTCCTTGAAGTAATATATATGTGTGCAAACACGAATGTTCATCAAAATCACCAATAAAAATGAACCTAGACGGAATTTACATCCACGGTCAAGTAAGTGGATTGAGAAAGGTACGTCAATGATTATGTTTATGATTATTATCTACGACAGGGAAGCTCACAAGATTAACTCCCCTTGCATTAATAAGTGATTCTTAATTATAAGTAAATATGATCGACCAAATTTATCATTAATTAAATGGAAAATAATCATACTACCTACCCGCATAAAAAAATTGTGATGTTTATTATTGCACCAGAGAGTACGATAATGCTATGCCTACACTAGTACTACTTCTAGATAGTGGGTTATTGAGATTTGCTTTGTTACATAACAGATTATTGAGCGAAAGTGTTGTACAGCTTTAACGGAGCTACTTCTTTTTGACACGTGGTGGCGCTACTTGTACCAAAACAACAATTGTAACATTATTGACAAACTTAACCTAAGATCATTGACTCATAATTATTCACTTTTTACTTGACCAAGACTATATTAATGATTAATGAATGAATGACTGAACATAAGATGACAACATAATTGACAACTCAAGATTATTCATTACTTATAACTATAGCAAAATCTCTCTGATTGTTACAAGATAAGTTAAAAAACATAGTAACAAAAAGTTTAAAGAATATTATATACTAGAAGACTACCTGAGGCATGACTTGACTATATGAATAAATTTGTGTAAGAATAATAACCCATATACCTAATTAAGACAAATAAGTAAGAAATATTGACTTCAAACATTGACTAATTGAATAATATTTATACAGAAATTTTGAGTACCTATTTTGATAAAATGGATACAGTAAATAACATCACAGTAAGGAAACACCGTGTTATGACCATGTCCAAATCATTGGATTCTCTTGAACATAGCGTCATTGAGCCTTCTTCTAGCCCACTATCACCTGAAGAAAACCGACATAAAAGCCTGGACCTTTCAACGAATATTTCGACTACATATCTGACTGAGCTGAAGACTGAAATTAAGGAATTGAAATCGGAACTTACTAACACACAAAATGAAATGGACAATATCATCTTAGAAAACAATGACTTAAAAAAGCAAATTGCATGCATGAACAAAGAGCTTTTTTTTTTTTTTTTTTTTATTTTACGTGAGGGAAAATCCTCATGGATGTTATGCCGGACTCCTACCGACTAAAAAACCTCACGCAACGCCCAACAGCCTATGGTTGTGAGCCCCGGGTAAGCCCTCGGAAGGATGTCCCAGGACTCCCAACAGACCTACAGCCGCCTCTGCAGCCTCGCCCAGGGGGTGGTTCGGGTGCTAATCCGCGTCTTTGGGGGTGGGTTTCGGGTGTGATCCCGCTTCTAAGGGGGGTCGTGCGTGAGTTCCTCACGTCACGCTGCCGTCATGGGCCTGCTTCTGTAAGGACGGTGAGCGACTCTCTCACCGTCCTCAGACCCCCGGTCATGGAGGCCGATAGTCCTCGGCGAAGACACGTCGGCGGCGTCCAGGCCGCCGACTGCGGAACTCAGGGGGAAGAGTTCTCTCCCGTACCCGCCCCGCCGCCTCTTTCACGAGCATGACCTGCTCGCAGAAAGAGGCGGCGCAGTCCCACTTACTCCCGCTGGAGAGCATGGCTCGCACCATGGTCTCGAGCGAGAGAGTGTCCACGTCCAGACCCACTACGAGGACCTGGCGCTGTTGCGCCCACGCAGTGCACTCCACCAGCGTATGGAGCGCTGTGTCATCGCTGCGGTCCTCGCAGTGCTGACACTCGGCCGTGGTTTCCCGGTGTCTTCGCCACAGATACCTACCGAAGCTACCGTGCCCGGTTAGTATCTGTGACAGCCGGTAGGAGAGAGCACCGTGTCTCCTCTCCAGCCACTCGTCCATGACCGGTCTGACGGCCGCGATTGTGGCGAATCCCCCCTTTGGTTGCTCAAGTCGCACCTTCCATGTCTCCACGGTTTCCTGGTGGAGCAGGGTCCGCTGGGCCTCGATTTCTCGAGGCGCAGGCCTTTGGCCCCGATCCAGTGCCTCCTTGCGCCATCTAAACAGTGACGCAAGGACTCTCGCTTCCAGGTCCCATGGAGGGGTCCCGGCTAGGAGACATGCCGCCTCACCGGAGATCGTGCGGTATCCCCTTATCACCCTGATGGCCATCGTCCTCTGCGGACTCAGCAGTCTGGCCACATTACTGGCCGACAGGGTCTCCGCCCATACGGGGGCCCCGTATAGGGCCATACTTCGCACGATCCCCAGGTATAGTCTCCTGTAGGGAGCGTTGGGTCCCCTGATGTTGGGCATCAGCCGCGCTAATGCGGCTGATGCCCCCCTCAGTTTTGGGACCAAACTTCGGAAGTGATGTCCGAAGTTCCACCGGCCATCGAGTACGAGCCCCAGATACTTCATCGAGGGCTCGATGCCGATGCTGACGCCCCCTACCCACAGGCTGGATCCCGCAGGTGGCCCCTTCCGAGGTCCGTGGAAGCACAGAGCCTCGGATTTGTGAAGGGCGACCTCGAGACCCAGCCGCCGAATTCGACCCACGACTTGAGCAACCCCTGCCGTGGCCTTTAGTGCTGCATCACGGTGCGTTGCTCCCCGCGCCGTAACGAGGGTGTCGTCAGCGTAACAAGTTACGCCGACCCCTCGGAGCAACGGACCACGCAGCACCCAGTCGTAACCGATGTTCCACAGGAGCGGCCCTAATACCGATCCCTGTGGAACACCGCACGACACATCTCGCCGACCCGGCCCTAGCCAGCTCGGGTAAGTTATGGCCCTCTCGGAGAGATAGGCCCCGACAATTCGACGGAGGTAGGGTGGCACTCCATGGTAGATAAGTGCCTCCCTAACGCAGCCCCAGGGCAAGCTGTTGAAGGCGTTGGCGATGTCAAGAGACACCGCCACCACCACCTCACCCCGCGAGACTGCTTCCTCTGTCAGGCCTTTAATGCGCATGATCGCATCCACGGTGGAGCGTCCCTGACGGAAGCCAAACTGGCTATCCGCCAGATCAGGCCCCACGCGTGTGAGATGCCCGACGAGGCGTTGTGCAATAATACGCTCAAAGAGCTTGCACACCTCGTCAAGCAACACGATCGGCCGGTACCCTGATGGGGAGTTTGCCGGCCGCCCCGCCTTTCGGATCAAGACCAGTTTCCCTGTCTTCCAGACCTTGGGAAACTGGCCTTTTTCGAGGCATGCGCTAAAAAGACCTATAAGTCGAGGCCCAAGCTCCTCGAGAGCCAGGACCCATGCTCGGCCTGGAATGCCGTCGGGTCCAGGGGCGGTGTTTCTGCGGGACTTAAGCCGCAATACAGCCGCCCCTAACTCACCCTCGGTGACTACGGGCACGTCGTTCTCGCTGCCTTCCGCGTTGGGTGCCTGAGACGGAGCCATGCGCGGAGGAATGTGTTCCTCCGCTCTCGTCGGGAACAAGGAGTCCAGGACCCTCTCCAGCCGCTCCGGCTGGAGACTCTGGGTCAGGGGGGGCGCCTTAGGGCGTAATTTGCTCCTTACCATAAGGTACGGGCGCCCCCACGGGTTCCGCTCCAGAGTCTCCATAAGCTCCTCGCGGCCCAACTTTTTGGACCGCTTGATGGCCGTCTGGAGGGCCCTCTTGGCCTCCTTGTACCCATCGTAGAGCTCCGTCTCTCGGGCTGCCGCATCGTTTTGGCGGCGACGCCTCCGGCGGAATCTGGTGTACCGGCGGCGCGCGGTAACGCACTCCGCGCGCAACTGCGCGATTTCCGGCGTCCACCAGTACACCTGTTTTCTCGCCGGTCTGGGCCTAGCCCTAGGCATCGCCGCGTCGCAGATGTGCGACATGGCTCTCCCGAACCACTCAACCTCGGCATCAACATCGGCAGGCCTGTCCGCTGTCGGAATCCAGGCCTGCACGATGGCCGCCTCCAGGAGAGCCTCCCGATCAAGGCGATGTAGTGCCCAACGCGGTTCCGGGGGATTCGCGATTGTTGGCGGCAGGTTAGGTGGAGGGGAGACGTCGAACCGAATATATCGGTGATCTGACGACGTCTCCTCCTCCTCCACCACACGCCATCCCTGGACACGGCGGGCGAGCTCAGGGGTCGCAAACGAAACGTCTATGACCGAGCTGAGCCCCCGCCGCGTCCAGGTTGCGACATTCCCCCGGTTCAGGATGACTAAGCCACGTGTAGTGACCCAGTCCTGAAGTATCCTCCCCCTGTCCCTGGTTTCCCGGGAGCCCCAAGCCTGCGACCAGGCATTGAAGTCTCCCAGGACCAAGACAGGGCGAGGACGGCATGCAGCGAGAACGACGTCCAGCTCAGGGAGCCATAGCTCAAATTGATGCTGGTCGAGGTTTGGCGAGATGTAAACGGCCACGACAGCCATACCCTCATATTCCGCCGCGACGCAACCCGGGCCCCTAGCGATAAGCGCTAGGCGCGAGTCGTCCGCGCCGGTCCCCCCAAAGACAGTCGCCAGGCCGTCCAGATCCACCGGGCTTCCCGGGTGAACCCAGTACGGCTCTGCGACAACAGCAATGTTGATGGACCACTGCCTGATGCTCTGGTACAGAAGGTCCTGAGCACCAGAACAGTGGTTCAGGTTCACCTGCAGGATGCGTAAATGGGTGTCCATTAATGGACGTCCATCTCCGCACCCTGCCGCGAACGTGCACTCACACCCTCACCCCCCCGTGCGGACGGACGGTGCTTCGGCTTTGAGGCAGCGCAGGCCTTGCTGCCCGCCCGGTGGTCGGCCTTCTTGCCCTCCGCCACGCATTTGTAACAGCGTGGCGGAGCGTCACAGGCAAGGGCCTTGTGACCGGGCTGACTACAGCGGAAGCACCGATCGCCCACGGTAACTTCCGCCGCACACTGCACCCCCACATGCCCCACGACCAGGCACCTAAAGCACCTGGCTTCGCGGGGCTGCAGGAGATGCACCTGCGCCCTCAGGAAACCCCCAATAAGGAGGCTTCGTCTGTCCGCGACTTTTTGAGCCGCCGCGACGGGGCAGCTCACGACTGCCGACCCGTGACCGGTGGGGCCAAAGCGTATTTCGCCTGACCTCACCTGATCACGAGGGCAGCCGCTCGCCTCCACGACGGCGGAGATTATCTCCTCCGTCGTGGCCGCGTCATCCAGACCCGAAATGCGCAGACTCGCGCATTTGTTGGGTCTGGTGACGCGGACATCACCCGTGTCCAGCGACGCCCTCAGCTTTGCCGCTAGGGCATCAGCTTTGGGGCCGCTGGTGGCGCCAGAGACCTCGAGGAGGCGGGCTCCGGTGCGCGTCACCTTGCACCGGATACCTCCCTCAATTTCGAGGGCCTTGAGGTCGACTGAGGCTTTCGCCTGCCTCAGGACCTCGGCGTATCCCACGCCCTTCGCCTTGCCCTCTGTCGTCACCGTGATGACGACGGCAGTGGAGCGAGGAGCGCGGAGCCTCTTTGGCGCCTTTGCCGCGGCGGCCTTTGCCGCTTTGGCAGCCTCTTTAGCTACCTTCTTAGCGGCCTTTGCCGCCTTTTTGGCGGCCTTAGCCGCCTTCTTCTTTGCTCCCGCCACCTCCCAGACCCCCTCTCTAGAGAGAGTCTGGGGTGCAGCGGGAGTGCTGACTGTGCTGGGGGAGCTGGGGTTGCCACCTCCACCAGATGCCGTCTTCTTGGGGGCGGAGGCCTTCCGCTGGAGACCGGGAGCCCCACTGGGTGCAGCCGTCGTAGCGTTTCGCTTGGGGCCTGAAGTAACCCCAGTCGCAGTCGCATAGGACCCCTGTGCTAGTGGTGGGCGGTACGCTCGGTCTTCTAATACGGCGAGACGCCTCTCCATCGCCGCCATCAGCTGTGTCACACTCGGCGTTGCTTTGGCGGCTGGTTTGGGAGGCTTAGGCAGCGCAGGAGTCTCAGTGTGGGCGACTTGCACCCCAGGAGCCGTCTGGGTCTTCTGGGGGATCTGCGCACTCTGTCCCACCACCACCCTACTAACTTCCTCTCGGAGGGCCCGAATTTGTTACCGGGAGTCAGCGAGCTCAGCCTCCAGACTCGCTACCCGGCTCCTGAGTTTCACCTCCTCCTCAGAGACACTCCTGGAGAGGAGCTCCTCTAGCGCTTTCGTAGCGCCGGCGACGCATTCCGTTACCACCTTCTTTTTGCCCGCGATATTCTTGGCACCCCTCATGGCGTCAGTTATCCGGGTCAGAGCAGTGAGGAGCTCCCGAGCCTCTGGGACATCTTTGTCCTTCCCACTGGGTAGTGGTGGAACATGCATGGGTGATTTTCTTACCCTCTCCTTCTGGTTGTCGTGGTCGGATACTCTACCCCTTCCTGCGGTAGTAGCCGGTATCTTGGCTGGTAGATCATCCTCGCTAGACGAGACTGTTCCCGGCCTTCGGAACAGGCTTTTGGCCGATCCTGCGGATCGCGGCCTCTTCCTTCTAGCATGGATATCGAGACCCTCAGTTTCAGCATCCATGCTAAGGACTGACTCCGCGTCAGTCTCGACGAGGTTCAATGCAACCTCACGGTTAGTCACTGTAGACTCAAGATCCGTTGTGAGTGTGCCAGGGTTGTTAGAGATATCGATCGAGTTAATGGTTTCATTTGGTTTTTCCATAACTAATCCCACGAGTAGAGACGAAAGGGATCACTCCCCGGGTGACGCTCATTCCGGGAAGCGGGATATATACTGTAGGGTGCTCCAGGTGCCCTACAGGCCTTACGACTTTGCTCTCGGGTTTTATAGACTATCCTTGTCGCGGGCCGACCAATTAAGGCAAGCCCTCCGGCCCCTACGGTCACCGCGTACCAACTGGTGCCACCAGTTGGATGGTTGCGATGACCCTAGGAGTTACGGAACGCGAGGAGGGTGGCTGGTCCTCCCCAACTCCGACGCTGGCACGAATGCCTGTAGGTCCCTGCGTGAGCAGAGGGCCTACACGCCCTGCGGTTACTCCGCTCAGTACGCTCTGCTAAACAGAGCGTAGGCGGAGTAGCCCGAAGTGGCCTATACGGCCCCCTCCTTGGTGGACTATTGGCCATGGGCGACGACGTGCGCCTTGCACAAAGCGCACGTCGTCGTCCACGTTACCAGGGTGTACCACGTGGAGGTTGTCCTACCCCACACCCCTGAACAAAGAGCTAGTTTTATTACGGCAGCTATGTAGAAGCCCACTAACTACTTTCAATCAAAGTATGTCATTGAGCACTAAGAAAAGTGTTAGACGCCGCCTGACAGACAGTTTTTGTACATCTCCTCAGAAGATTAATGAGGTACAGAGTCAAACAGAAAAACAGATGGAAGTACAAAAATCAGCAACTAGAAGATCTGTAAGTAAGGAATTAACATGTATGCCTGAAAATGGAGAAATAATAAATAAACCAGCAAAAATTGAGGCACATAGAAAAGAGGTGACCTACAGAAAAAATAAAGTTTTAATTCTTGCAGATGATCAGGGTAAAGGTATAGGTAGTAACCTGCAATATTATCTGGGAAAGGAATTTGAAGTACAGTCTATAATTAAACCAAATGCGCCTTCACAGGAAATAGTGAACAGCTGTAACGCATTATGTAGGGACTTTGGCAAGAATGACATGGTAATAATATTGATAGGTTTACATGATACAAATCCACTAATTATGCAATCTGTGTTGCACTACAATTTATATAATATGTCTCATACCAATGTTATTCTTGGAAAAGTTCAAACTAGTAGATATCTTAATGTATATAAGCTTAACTACACTCGAGAGCAATGAATCCGGGTCACTTAAAGAATGTTAAAAATCTCGGAAACTAAAAATGATAGGTTAATGCAATAAATTGTATTTAATAGACAATGTAATACTCCTTAAATGAAAGTAAAAAAAATATGAGTCACCATACATTTTATTAACATAAAATTACATAAAGAAAAAACTGCCGATCTCTCCTTAAAACAAAAATAGGAAACATGAAATTTTTGAACTTTATTACGATTTTCTTGAATTTTAATACTTCGTATTGCCTCCTCGTGCTTCTATTACTGCGTTTACGCGGTTTGGCATGCTGTACACCAAGTTCCTTATACGATTTTGGGGAATATTCTCCCATTCCTCTGTGAGAGCAATTTTGAGCTCACGAAGCGTGATTGGGGGAGGGTTTCGTTGTTTTACGCATCTGCCTAGCTCGTCCCAAGCATGCTCGATCGGGTTGATATCCGGGCTGCGCGCTGGCCACTCCATACGAGTAATGTTCATCTCTTGAAGGTAGTCATTCACAATCCTACCTGTATGAGGTCGGGCATTGTCATGCATAAATATAGCATCCTCACCTAAATTGACCATAAATGGACCAACGTGATCATTGAGGATTTCTTCCACATATCTTACGCTAGTTAAAGAGTCGTTTTCTATGATCACCAGCTCTGTGCGACTTTCAGAAGAAATTCCGGCCCACACAAGTACAGACCCACCACCGTAGGCTACTTTTTCTTCGATGCATGCTTGCTTGAATCTTTCCCCTGGTCTTCGATACACTCTGTGTCTTCCATCGTGCTTGTAGAGCATAAATTTTGATTCGTCGGAGAACATAACTTTTGACCAATCTTCAATACTCCAATTTACGTGGCTCTGGGCATACCTTAGTCTCGAAATACGATGCCCACGCTCCAGTTTAGGGCCGTTTGCAGGTCTAAGGGGTTTTAAGTTAGATTCAGCAAGCCGACGTCTTACTGTCCATGCACTTGGGTTACTTCCTCCGAGGCGTCGAAACTGATTGGTGAGTTCAGTTCCTGTGAGAAAGCGATTTCGAAGCATGGTGTTCACCAAGTATCGGTCTTCTCGTGCTGTGGTACACCTGGTTCTGCCCGTTCCTGGTCTGCGTAGGTTAGAACCAGTTTCTTCGTAACGTCGGAGAACTCTTTGTACTGTTGACAGCGACACACCGACAGTCCTGGCTGTATCGCGCTGACTCCGGCCGGTTTCCAGCATTGTAAGTATTCTGGTGCATTCTTCAGGCGTAAGCGACATAATTTCAGCTTGATTAATGAATATAGAGCACTATCAACATGGTTTATGTACCCACATAAATGACAGATTACAAACAAAAGCAACACCAAATGCTGTAATTTCGTAGTTCCATCTTCGAAAGTGGCCCTTTTTCAAATTTGATTTTTTTATGATATAACTTTACAATAACTAAGAAGTTTTAATACCTTCATTTAAGGAGTATTACATTGTCTATTAAATACAATTTATTGCATTAACCTAGCATTTTTAGTTTCCGAGATTTTTAGGATTCTTTAAGTGACCCGGATTCATTGCTCTCGAGTGTATATGCTTGAATTGCTATGTTATAATGTGAAAAATGTAAATTTAGTTGACTTTGGACATTATAGAAACAAGACGATTAAGACTCGATTACTGTTACGAGAAATATTACGAATTTGTTATCGAAACAGCTATATTAAATATTGTACTAACATAAATAGGAATGTAGCTGAACACCGACTTGCACATAAACATGCTCCAAAAATAGGTACAATCCCATTTTACTTTAGACCATTAGAATATTCACAGTCAATACACTTGAGTTCAACAAATGGAGACAGAGCACTAGAACTAAGTGCTAGAGACAAAGCTCAATCAAAATGCCAGCTAAATCCCATTACTAGTCCAAGTGTCACAAATAAAAGACAGCTTTTTCGTTAGCAATGTAGAACCTTTATCCAAAATCTCAAATAAAAGAAAATTTACACTAATCCATCAAAATATTGCAGGTTTAGTATCAAAAAAGGACTCATTGGAAGTCGTATTATGTGAATTGGCCGACAAAGAGATAACGCCTGATGTTCTTTGCTTCACGGAAACTTTCATAAAAAAGGGCACCGAACAAAACATTATATTTTGTAACTATAAATTAGTAGCCAACTATTCTAGGAAAGGCAGTAGAGGGGGTTCCTCAATCCTACTTAAAAAGGGGCTGGAAGGTTGCGTGATAAACTCTTTTGACAGATATGTATGTCCTGACATATTTGAATGTTGTGGTGTGGAGATAGCAGCATATAAATTAATAATAATATGTCTCTATACATCTCACAATAGGTACTCTAAAAATGGACTGATGGACTATTGCATAAAGTATAGTATTATAAAACCCGAACAAAATGGCTTTCAAAAAGGAAAATCCACCACTCTCGCTTGCTTTGACTTGGTACGCGATATTACTCGTGGTCTTGACATAAGGCAACATGTAACCGTACTATTTTTTGATATGTCCAAGGCGTTTGATTTTGTTGTCCATGAGCGACTACTTGATAAGCTTGAAAACTATGGCATTCGAGAGCCTGCTCTATCTTGGCTCAAAACTTATTTAAATGAGAGGCAGCAATGTGTCGAAATATCCAGATTAGTAGTAGATTCTGATAAAGTAGTCTCGACACACCGCTCTAGTTTTAAAATAAATGAGTTTGGTGTACCGCAGGGTAGCGTCTTGGGGCCCTTATTATTTTTGCTCTATATTAATGATTTACCTAATATCACTGACCATAAATGTATCTTGTTTGCTGATGACATATCAATAATTATAAAATGTAAATTTGACAATTGCTCTAATTATGAAAATGACATTAATCACTTGATTGGAAATGTAATTGATTGGCTTGACATAAATAATTTAAATGTTAATTTATCTAAGACTAAATTCATACAATTTAATGTAAAGGGTCGTGAGAAACTTAATCTTAAGATACAGTATAAAGGACATATTTTAGATAGCGCTAATGAGGTGACATTTCTTGGCATATTATTAAATGAAAGTTTAAATTTTGCTTCACATATTGACAAGGTATGTAATAAGGTAAATCGTTTTGTCTATGTCTTAAGAAGGCTAACAACAATAACATCATTAAATGTTACTCTTAATGCCTATTATGGATATGTGGCCTCTGCATTAAACTATGGAATTTTACTGTGGGGAAATAGTGTAGACATCAATAGAGCTTTCATTGCCCAAAAAAAGTGCCTCCGAGCCATTTGCTGTAAAGGACCGTATGAATCATGTAGACCACTGTTTGTAAAATTAAGAATATTGACACTTACTAGTATGTACATTCTGGAGATCTTTAAGTTTGTTAAGATGCATGCTCACTTGTTCAAAACGGCCCGCGAAGTGTACCCACGCAACACAAGGTCATCAGAGAGACTGGTTTTAGAATATTGTCCCAAGACCTCTTTATTTCAAAAAAGCTGTTATGCGATGTGTATAAAAGTTTTCAACAAAATACCTAATAAATTTAAAATAGGACCAACAAAGAGCATGTGTAAGAGGCTACGTGAGTGGCTGTTAAATGGTTGCTTCTATGACATAAATGATTTTTTGGACAAAAAATTTGCATGTTAATGTATGTTAGCAAAACAGAGGACACTGTATTAAATATTTAAGACCTATATATCAACGAACCTGTTTTAAGCAAATAAAGAACTTTGAACTTGAACTTTGAACTTAATAAGCAAATCTTTTTAGTTTACTACTGTTAATAGCTTAGGCGGCCAAATTGAATTCCAAAATTATCATGTTATTCGTACTCAGCATTCGAAAAAACCCATTAAACGATATCCATCACGAAATTATGTGATTACGGCGCGGTGGCCATTTTGGATTGCAAAATTATCATGTGATTCGTACTCAGCATACCAAAAAACCCTTAAACGATAACCATCATGGATTTTTGCGATTAAGGCGCGATGGCCATATTGGATTGCAAAATTAGTACGTGATTCGTACTCAGCATACCAAAAAACCCTTTAAACGATACACATCATGAAATTTTGTGATTACACCGTGGCGGCCATTTTGGATTGCAAAATTA
The DNA here is from genome assembly GCA_933228765.1 of Miltochrista miniata. Classification (NCBI taxonomy): domain Eukaryota; kingdom Metazoa; phylum Arthropoda; class Insecta; order Lepidoptera; family Erebidae; genus Miltochrista; species Miltochrista miniata. The sequence goes on from OW121747.1 coordinate 26,751,987, forward strand.
TCACGTGATTCATACTCAGCATACCAAGAAACCCCTTAAACGATACCCATCATGAAATTTTGTGATGACGGCGCGGCGCCCATATTGGATTGCAAAATTAGTACGTGATTCGTACTCAGCATACCAAAACACCTCTTAAACGATACCCATCATGAAATTTTGTGATTACGGCGCGGCGGCCCTATTGGATTGCAGAATTATCACGTAATTCGTACTCAGCATACCAAAAAACCCCTTAAACTATACCCATCATGAAATTTTGTAATTACGGCGCGGCGCCCATGTTGGATTGCAAAATTATTACGTGATTGGTACTCAGCATACCAAAAAACCCTTTAAATGATACCCATCATGAAATTTTGTGATTACACCGCGGCGGCCATTTTGGATTGCAAAATGATCACGTGATTCATACTTAGCATACCAACTTTAGAAAACTTTAGAATTTTTTATGACCAGTTATAATGTAATTTACATTTTTTACGCAACTGTAACCATCTAGCAAACTTACGCAACGGAAACTCTCAAAAGAAATGAAATATCCTAGTTTTCGAAAAATGTTTCGTTGCTGCTCAGCTCTTATTCGCCTTAGCGTGATGTTATATATTTTGGTATTTTTCAAAAATGGACATTCTGTTAAGAAACTTTTGAAATTCAACTAGCAGTCTCTTAGACTCTAGAGTTCAAACAACTAAACAAACTCTTTAGCTTAAAAATAATAGTATAATAAATATAATTAACTCATTTATTTAGGAAACTCGAATAAATCACTACACTTAATAAAGTTAGATGCATTTACTACGTCAAACAAAGTTAGCATGCTGTTTCTTTCTACTCTACTGTATACTGTGGCATGAGAGTTGACTGCCGCTGCCGGCGCGCGGTGTGTCTCGCGCCCGGGGCGAGGGGAGCGCCAAATGCCTACTTGTGCGCTATAACCGCCCCTTAAGCCAAGTCGAAAAATTTCGACTGGTTCGACAACCAGCGCCAATCCTTTTCAACACAGCAATAGGCTCAAAAAAACTATAAGTTGAAATATGGGCTTACGCCTACCCCTTCGGTATGTGCCTATCTAATGCTCGCGGCGTCCCCTGCGTAAAGTTCAGTTCCCGCTTCCGCTTCCCATGGGAGCATAATAATATCCTATCTTTCAAGTTGGATCAACCTACACAGGATGTGCAAATTTGGTTAATATCGGTTTAGTAGTTTGAGTTCACCGCGGACAAACAATGTGACACGCACAGAAATCAGATTCTGAAATCTATGGTCACACGTAACTTATATATATTAGGTTAGTAAGTTATATTTAAATTAACCAACCGCGTCTGATTAATCTATTTAAGCTCAGGTGAAAACTCCCTCTCGTTAAACACAAAGGGGTACTCCTAAATGGTCCTGGTTTCAGACACCCTTTGTGTTTTATAGGGAAGTAGGTAAGACATACGTCGCAGATGAAACTGTGGGCATAGCTAGTATATAAAGTCAATTGAAGTGCGTAGTGCTGGTGTAGTGTGAAATATATAATTAACATTCCTGATACTCGACAAGCTATATTATGTTGAGTAAACACTAAAAATAACCTTACTTTACGTTAGTTAACCTCTGCCTACCTCTTAAGTGATAAAGGCGTGACTATAATATGTGTTGTATGTATACTATAGGTATGTACCAAAGTTACTGTTGTAGCATGCAAGCAGGCTCAAGACACATTGTAGCCTCAAAGTTAAATAAGCTAAGCGTAGCTAATCATTATTATGTACACATATTCAATTAAGGCCCCTGTCTCCAAGAATGTTAAAAAAAAGGTGCAAAGGTAATTATTTTATGTCGACATAAGTAGACGAACAATGATAGCCAAAATAGATTTTAAATCTACAAAAAGTGTATGAAAATATGCTTTGTTATAAATTGAAGCCCCAAATTATGTGATGAATGCATTTGATGACATATTTTTTTATCGCATGATACAAAAAGATCTGAAGAACACACACACCTTATTGGTTTTCTCTTTGATTTTAAATGTGTATTACTTTTTACAACTGACATACGCTGAAAAATACTACTATTGTTTGTTTGAAGGACACGTGTTTTGTATGGTAAAGGTAGTTAGCCTAGCGAAAAATTCTAAATCTTTGGTTAGCCCTATCCCAAGCCTTAGGTATATTTTTTGGGAAAGGAAGCCAATACGACTTTTCTCTTTGACAACTGCCAATGCGCCTTGACCTCATGGTGTTTCGGTATCTCATCCTGTTACCCTTAAGCCCCTTCTCACACGTACCGGTTGCCGGGTATCCGGCAGGCGGCGAAGTGTATGGCTTTCACACGTACCGGCGTGATTTGCCCGGTAATGCCATACACTCGCCGCCGGGTACCCGACACCGGCTACCCGGCAAACGGTACGTGTGAAAAGGGGCTTAATGTATGCGATGTCCGGCCGCTCAGAGACTGCGTTTCAGACAAGTCGTGAACTCGTGATCGAATGGGCTATATGTATAACTTTGAACTCGCCTACAATTTACCTATCTTTTAAATAAAATTAAAATTTGAATAACTATATCAACTTACAATAAGAATTAGGTATCATGACTACTTCTATACTAGTCATGACGAAATGATAGGTGTCAGAAACGCAAACCCTGAGCAGCTGAATATAAAAGTGATATGCAAGCCCTTTTTGTGAGTGTATCTTTATTGACATGCATGTTCTAGCTACATTTAATGTTAGTAACGAACTCAGTTACGACTAGGGAATGCAATACCGGGATACCGGTATTAGTATTTTTGCGGGATCAGTCCGGGACCCCGCGGGATTAGCGGGACTGTACAAAGGTAAACGTCATGTGTTGTTCTGTAAGCGTAAGCGTGCAAACTGATTCGGTTTGAGAAAGTTTTTTGTAATTGTGACATAATGTATAACCTAATAACGTAGGTACTTATTTGTTTTTAGTGATTTATTCAGGGAGATTTGACTTTTCTTGTACGATAAACAGTTAGAAAAGTATTCAATTATCTCGTATATTGCTTGCTGGCTATTTGACATGTAAAGTTAGGAGTCGTTTGGCAGACAAGAATTTTGACATGCTATGTTTTTTGCGCACTTTTAAAGTAATGCCAAATACTACTCATTTTATCTGCTTCTAATAATTTGCAGTAGGTATTTTATTACTTATATGTATGTATATTCGTTTAATAATCTCAATACATAAGTAATATTGAATAATTTATTTTTTCTTGTTGCCCCGCGGACTCAGTGTTCTGTAAAAGATCACTGCAGTAAGTTACATTTACTATAGCCGGTCCTTAGATGGGTGACCACATTGTGACATTTATTTGAGCGTTGCCGTATTTCGGAAGGCATGTTAAGCCGTTGGTCCCGTTTGCCGGTAAAATGGCAGCTAAGCCAAGTTGAAGGCCCGGCTTGAAAAATTTCAACTGCAAGCAGTCGCAACCTGTAACTGTCCATTTCAAGACGGCAATACGGCTCACCACATATTACGTGGTACGAAATCTTAAAAGGTGAAATGTAGGCATATAATATGCCTCTGCCTACCCCTTTGGGGATTAAGGGGTTACTATTATTTAGTTCTAGATGCATGTATGATACAGAATTCTACTCTCTTCTCAATGACTTTCAAAAATATGCGGGGTCCCGCAAATACCGGGATTATAATTTTGTTGCGGGATTGCATTCCCTAGTTACGACAGTATTTAAGTAATATTGGTTTAAAATTGGAAAGGAAAGGAATGAAATTAGTTTGTACTCTTCATTTGTGATAATAATAATCCTCCGGGCCACGAGCCAGTGAAGATCCCCTAGAAAGAATTAAATTGCTTTTAGCCCCTCTCTATAAAATAGAGTGATGAGGGGCTTATGGCGAGACTTTGTTGTCTGTAGTCTGTGACTCTGTTGCATTAAACTACGTCACTAGGTCACGTGGATTATCTGTTCAAAGTTTGAAATAAAACAAAAATGGCAACGTCAATCGGATTGAACTTTCACTTTCACAATAAACGTGTTAGAGAGAGGGCAGCCTGATGAGAACGATCTCACGGCTTTCTTGCTTATTATGTTTTTAATGTTATGGCGTTTCTTATTTTTTCATTTTAAAGCAAACATTTCTAATCTACCAGGTAGCGACTTCAATAACTTTTTATCACGGAAACAGTTTTATTGTCACGTAAGAACGCCTTTCAGTTATGTCAGTTCTAGGAGGAATTAAAAATTGCTAATGATTAATTTTATTACGATTTTTTGTAGGGAACTCGTACTAGACTTGTTTACTTTAATAAATGTAGTTACCACAGTAAATATATGATTTAGAGACAGTTGTCGTCACCAAAATGACATCCAGACTTAACTGATCAGAAAAGATGTCAAAACCCATCTATTAGACGTCGTACTGTGTGTACTACCGACCCCTGGTAACCAACTTTCAAAGACCAATGTCTAACTTCAGATTTACAAAATAATTTCCTTGTTTCAAATCTGCCACACGTCCTGCGACAGGTAACTCGCAGGAGTTGTGTGCTACAATTTAAATTTTAAATTACATACTTAGATATATACCATACTAGCGGTTCCCTGCCACGCTTCGCTGTGCCTTTTTTATGGTGGTTTCATGTACTTACCTATGAGAAATGAGTAACAAACCAAAGGATGGGCAATGATATAAAAACTATAGATACGTTATAGACACTTGAAAATGGCAACACGTAAAGAAGGTAATTACCTGAAAATGTGTGACGCGGCTGTAGGGTTAGCGAAAGTTGTATTAGCACTGTTTTAAATTCTGTAAATAAAGAAAACTCGAAAAAAACACGCCTTCATGTATCTTCACATGATACACAAGTTACACAGCAACTGTTCAATATAAAAACGTGTCATTTCATGCGTAAGTACAATAGAAATAATAATATTATTTCATTTTCTCGGATCGATAAAATGGCGGCAAGCATAATATGGAAATTGTACTCTATAGTCTGTGGTTCGGCGCCCGCGACCCGTAAGGGGATGTCGGGGAGATTTTGTACTAATGTTTTATTTTGCTATTTAATTTTTTTTTTTATTAAGGTTATTTTATTTCTTTAAAAAAATAATGAAACATAATAATAATATATTAAGATTATTAAAATTATTTAAATTACAAATATTTGGATTACTTACTAGGTACTAAATTATTAGATACTTATTAAATAAATGTTTCTGTATGTTATTGTTATATTTTTATTTTGTGACTTAAATTACGTTAATAATTACTAATCCGATAAACAACATTAAAATTTTATAAATTTAAATATTACGTAATTACCAGTAAATACATTAATCATATTATGTCTGAGTAAGTGAAATTCAAGTTTCCCTTCTTCCCCACATTCCTCTGATATTGACTTCATGCATGCTACCACAGATAATTTATAGAATTCTTTTTTCAAATTTATAAAAGTTTAGCTGTTTTTGAAAGCCGCAATGTTCGTGTATAACGTGTCTATATATGATACGTCTTTGAGGATGGGTACATTTAAAAAAAAAAATGTTGAGCCGTAACCAAATTGTTAAATCTTTCAGAAAATCCAATAAACGTCCAAATCAATAGAAGCTTCACTTGAAATAAAAATCTATTCTGTGATCAATGTTCAGTTTTTAAAACATCCTGCGCACGTTTCAAAAAAATTAATTCACACTGATAACATTTTCCTAACGCGCCAAAACTCCTTCAAAAATAACATGCAAAACATATCTGACCTCTTTTTAGGTAGGTACTCTCTATTATTATTCTGAATGCAAAGACCCGCAAACAAACTTCTCTTAAAAAACAGCAATCTGGTAGGTACCTTCTAAATAGGTTGTTTATAATATTTTGTTCTGAAGCTGGCTGAATAAAATTAAAAAAAACAACGAAAAAAGAAATTGTTTCTTAAAAAAGACTCTTTCGGTTGGTCAGTGGTTGGTATAAATATATAAATGTAGTCCGTTCACAGTTATATTACCTCTGACTGACAGCTTGTCGATCATTTCCTGTGTGTTGGCATAGCAGTAAAGTCCCCCTATGAGTGCCAGCCTACGACATTTTACCGATTATAGTGGAGATTATAACATCCAACCGTGAGCACGAAGAGTTTTGTTTTTTATGTCATAATATACTTAACTTTAATAAAACAGTGCTCCTATAACTATACGATTGGATTTGAGATTTATTTATTTTTTTATGAATTTCTGAAAAGAAACATTCACTACCATATCACCAAAGGAGGTTAAGTTGCTGCTTCCACAACGTTCCACATCTCAATTAATGGTCACACCCGAAAAAACCATAGCAAAAGAAGAAAGTAAGTTGCGACTAAAAGTTAGATTACATAGGAGAAACAAAAACTTATTGGGGTAACACAGCAATCAAGATAGGCAACCAAAGAGCTAGAGGTAATATATCTCTGAACGGACTATAACATAAAATACAGGTTGTTTTATTTTTCACTTCTCCCAGGTTCGATTCGCGGCTTAAGCAGGTGGTTTATCAAAAATCTTTAAAGGCTGTTTTACTAACTTTTGAAAATATAGGAATGTTTCCTTTCAGCAAAACTTGCCATTATCAATATTAAGGGTACTTTACCTCCAGCTACCGTCTTTAAATTCCACCTGTATATAGGTACTACGCATGCTTCTTTTAGAATTTTCTTTTTACAGTTGTCAATTGATATAGATTTTTTTGAACACGGAACCTATTAGTTGAATTTCGTTCTTAATCTTAAACCGGTGCCGTGTTAGGACACACCTAGAGTATGGTTCCGTAGTCACCCACACTGATCATTTAAGGTTTTATAACCTTACAGGTACTTATTTTGTTATTTTTTTTTTCGTTATTTGAAAGTGTCAATGTAAGCGCATTTTACAAGTTAACGAATATGAACTAACGAAGTTATTGAAGACGTTAAAATGTTAAATGGAGTTAGTAAAGAAGACACAAGAAAGCCTTTGCCAAGATGAAAATAGCATGTTATTGTAAAGCTAATAGCCTATTAATGAGTACCAACCAAACATTATGCTTAAATCCTTCTCCTTCGTTAAGCCTGTCTCTGAAAAGTCAAATTGTCAAGCTGATTCTTCAATCACTACGTAATCAATTTATTAAGTACTGTATAACGTACATAATAATTTGATTATGAACAGTTATAGGTATGCATCATAATATTTTACATAAAACTGAATATAGAGATATTATGTATGTATAACCCTTGTACCGATAAAAATAAAGGTATTTTTCTTTTCAATAGGTTAAAATATTGCAAGAATTAGCAGTGATTTGATATAATGTGTGTACCCTTTAGTGGGAAAAATAATTATTTTTATGGGCGTTCAGGAAAGACACGCTTAATACAAATAACATCTTTTGTACAAAAAGTAAAGCGCTCAAGTACAGTTAATGTTAACCTCGTTGATTGTTTACCTGTACAATACTTTTGACAATAAGATGCAATCGTATCACTACAAAAATATACATACTTATACCCAATTACACAATTTAGAATTTTCACTACTCTCAACATAATCCTAGAAAAACTAATTTTAGCAAAAACGCCCTAGATAATTATTTTGCTACTTACAATAAAAATAGCCCTTGGAGGAATAGCCGCTATAGAAAAAATACTTTGAAGCTATGTTTTTTTATACTACAGAGGCAGCAGACAAGCTTACCACCCACCTGATGGTTGGTTACCGCAGTCTTCTTAGACTACGTTTGAAACACCAGAGATGTTACTCTTATGCGCCGCAATGACAGTCATGAAGCCTTTAACTTGGCTTCATGACTGCAACATTACTGACAACCGGGACCTACGGCGGCTTAGTGTGCTTTCAGAAGCAGAAACGCTCGCAATCGACTCGCAATTGAATAACGTGGTGGTCACCCATCCAAGGACCGTCCATAGTGAAAATTGCTTACTGCAGTGATCGCTAACAAAACACTCCAGTTTTGCTTTCAAATTAAGTTTCTTATATAAATGATGTCTCTTTTATTTTAATTGTACCTAATTAGAACTAGCCAATCATAAGTTTATCAGGGAAAGCCCCTGCTATTTACTTTGACCTGTATGATCTGTTGTTGTGAGAGCAACCACACTTATTTACAATTGCGTTGGTATAATCAGTATTACTGTAATTATACCATAATATATTGTTTAATGTAGTAATTCTAATAAATTATGGATATTTGTCAGAATCTAGTGCAGACTTCATATTTTAGGGCATTTAATTCTTAAGTAGTTAAGTTTGCGCTAAATTTCGACATGACTGTTACAATTTGAACTAAATAAAACCCTAAAAACTTACAAATAGTACAAGCATTGTCGTGCTAGTTCGCCTCTTTTTCCTGCCCATACTTTAAAGAATTCGTAGGACTCAAAGATAAATGTTAAGTTATGTGACCGAAAATGTTGATTAACTAAAAAGCGTTAAGAACAAAATTATGACTAGCTGACGACGTATGTTTCAATTGCTCCATAGTCCAAATTATTGTAGAAATTCTACTTACCGAAGCGCTTGCTGGGATCTGTGACCTTCCTAAGATGTGGTTGCATGCCTTTCTGGTGGTTAGGATTGATCAACTTGGCGCATACTTCTGGGTAGCTCAGAATTCCATCGGTCTTGGTGTAAGGACCTAAAGTACATTTTTATTAAATTATGAATAATTAATTATGTGCACTACAAATAAAATTACAAATTCAGTAGGTTTTTAGCTACGGTAATTGATTTCTTTAGTATTTGATGAAAAACTTAACAAGATAGAGGGTTTGCATTGGATAAAATACATGAACTTAGCAAAAAATTGAAACAAATAACCCGGCCAAATAGGATTCGCCCATCTAGGGCTCCGTACCAAGAAATTGTGTTGGTGGTATGAGAGACCCCCCCCCCCCCCCTCCTTAAATATTATTGTTTTTCCGTTTTTAATATCTGTTATTACAGCGGCAACAGAAATATAATAATCTGTGAAAATTTAAGCTCTCGTGCTATCACCGTTCTTGGGATGCAGCCTCATGACAGACAGACAGTGAAGACTACTCTTTGGGTACGGAACTCTAAAAACAAGGGCTTATCGAAATTAGAAAGGCTTGGGTGCCACAAAAAGCGTTTGGGGGCCACTCTCACAGTCCGTTAGACTTCTGACAGTGGTCCTCAAGTTGGGAAAAATTATAAAAAATCGATTGAGTCCTTAATACCCACTATTATTATGTAAGAATAAATGTTACCTGATTCGCCTGGGCCATCCGCGTGAACAGGAGGTACTCCGGCAATTTCGCTCTCGGAATCCAGTTTCCAAGTACGAGCAAAAGTGGGAATAGCCAGCACTACCTTCGATACAGGGGCGTTGTTCTGGAGCCTATAGTATGGACATACAAACATTTTAGTTGAAGGCACTCATCATTCTTTAACTTTACTTCAGTTCTTATTAGAAAGCATTGAAGGATACACACCGGTACATAATATATTGATAACGACACTAGTACGGTTCCACAACATTTATTATTATAAACCTGACCGGTTCCGCCTCACGGCATTTTCAAAGGTATAGATGAAAGCGCAAGGTAGAACTGTCGCGTACGAGACAGTACTACCATAGTATAAAGAGATGATATGTCGGCTGTGGTACTATTACAGCCTACAGATCATAGTCATATTATCATAGTAGATTTTCTCTATAAACATTATTTTATTTTTTTATTTGTTATTTTCTTTTTAATTTTGAGCTTTATTGTTCTTCAGTACCTTGTCCTTTTTATCTAGACCTTTGAAAAAACCGGTCAGGTTTATATAATAATAAATATTGTGGAACAGTAGGTACAATGTCGTTTTCAATATGTGCAGCAAGTTCCACCAAGTGCCATCAATCAACAGTATAAATAATACTCACCAGTAATTGACTTGAGCATCAGCATTAAGCAGAGCATTGCGGTTCTGTGGGGTGTACAGTGGAGTGCTGTAGTCAGCTTCTTTGGGGTTGCGCTCGGGAGTGCTGAAGTCGTAGGCACCGACGTTGACAATGTCTACCAGGTTGATAATGGCGGGAACATCGTAATAAACTAAAAAATATATTGTCGCTTTTATTGATGAATTTGATAGTATTTAATATCGTTTTTAACACAACGTGATTGGTTAGAATATGGAAGCATAGGCTCCGGTTGCAAACGGGACTGACGCTCCCTCCTTCTATCAAATAATAATATTAAAAATCACTGTAAAATACTGAATTTGTAGGCATCCAGCTCTACTCTCAGAATTAATATTGTCTCAGCCGATTGACCTCTACTCCTGGCCTTGGTGTCTTCAGGGTCGAACATTTTTTCAACTTTGCGCTACAACAGCACTGTCGTACTGTGCTGCACAGCAGAATATTCACCGTATCTATGTTCGTATTACTCGTTCACGAACTTTACTGAGTAACTACAGGCAAGATACGGCTTTCATAAAGATGAATTAAATAAGTACTTATAATTGTAATCGTTTGGTAAATTAGCATAAAATAAATCTGTAAAACATATTGTCCAAAACGATGATCTCACAATTTTTTATATCATACATAAAATGTTCAAAAACACCACTTACTAGAAGAGTTAACGTTAGGAAGGACGCTGATGGCCAGTTGCAAGTTGGGCTTGACATTAAGAGCTTGTCTCATGTCACGAACCAATGCAGTGAAACCTTCACGGTGCTCAGTTTCTTTCTCATCGACGGGAGTGGTGCCAAAGGTCTTCTTGATACCGTGCCAGATGGATCCTAGAAAGTAAACGTTACGTGAATTTGTATACATTTCATTTAGTCTGTTCAAAATAGCTACACGAAAGGTGGAGGGAGTAGTTGTCACAAAATAAGTATAAAGTCTAACATCGTCTTCAAGTTTATTTAAGTTTTATACTTAAATAAACTTGAAGACGATGTTAGACTCATCAACGAGAACGACCCAAACATCTTTCATCAACCAATAGATGAAGTTTTTGTAGAAATAGGAGTTTAAACCGCATCATGACTGCGACTGAGTAGGATTTCTGGTCTAATATTTATTCCTTCATTCCCAGTAGTTCCACGACGGAACTAGTGAGACTTTTTGTCCCAATGGTTCCGTGGCAGAACTATTGAGTTGTCATTAGGATTGGTGAGTCGTCCAACTTTTATTTTACAAATATTCTGCATTGTAGTAGCTAACAAGGGTAGCAGAGAAAAAAATGATTTGACTATTCTCAATAACTTAATGATAATGTGGCTGTTTATTATACATAAAATATATGAATATAAATTATTTGCCTACCAATTATATATTATGGTATGGTATGGTGAGAACATTACCACCGTTAACTACTACAGTCAATAATTTTATTAAAAGTAGCGTTTGATGTCTTATTAAAATGACCATAATATATTTAGGATCAAATTTTGAGAGGCAAACTTACCCCATGTGGAGCGAATTTTTTTGGGCTTGTATTTAGCGAATTGCCAGGCTAGGTCAATTCCATCAAAGTTGTATCGCTCAACCAGCAAAACTCCCGAGTTTATGAAAGCAGTACGGGCTTGTGCAGACTCCAGCTGTAAAATATGGATTTGTTTGTTTTTTGTCTGTTTCGCTGTTTTTCGGCATGTCTGTGCATTTGAAACCACTGGGTTCACAAACCTATTAAACATTTCACACCTATTTAGAGTTTATTTCACTCGAATCGGTTTGCAGTAATTAATCCGGTTCTCTACATGAATATGTAACTAGAGGACGGGTTTCGTCAGAAACGGTCAAGGCAACATTATTATCGGAGCAATAGACTCATTTGAATAAATTGCCGAATACTGAAGAAATAATCACCAATAATCCGAGTGAAGAGGTCCTTTTCAAAGGCAACATTACTTTATTAGAAGAAATCGAGTTAACGAAAATCACAACTTACCAGTAGGTTATATTTTTGTGGGTCTTCTGTATCGGCATCACCTCCAACGCTAAGAAGGACCTTCAGGCCAGGGTACTTGCTCTTGAAATTTGTAATGGTCCTGTAGTTGTCATGGGCACGGTCGACGTCCAAATTTTCGTTCAGAGGGACCATTTTATAGGTGTCAGGTTGGATTCCGGCATAGCCATAGATCAAGTGGGTGCAGAACGAGAGAGCTGGGTCCAAGTCAAGCGGCAGCATACGAGCTTGAGCTGGATAAATACATTCCTCGAGTTAGTTAAAATGTTGCAAGAATTTTAATTTAAATATTATTTAAGAGAACCAGTTAAATAGGTCGATGAAATACTTCAAACGACTTTTCACCCAGGTAATCAAATCTGCCGACCACATTCATACAATTTTTGCCATATTGGGAGTGCAATTTACTATGTTCCACACTCGAAAGTCTACAGAGGTGCCACTGCTACACAGTGGTGAGAATCTTTCCCAGAACTAAACGATTCAACGGATTGTTTCTCTAACCCATAAAAGCTTGGAACGAGCGGCCAGCGCCCGTTTTTCCCTTCTCTGGCAACAAAGGGTTCTTCAAGCGCAGCGTGAAGAGGCATATTAAAAGGCCGCTTACTTGATGACCACTGTCAGAAGTCTTACAGTAGCCCCCAACCGCTAGATATCAATTTAGTGCGTTCAGTTTTTCAGATTACATAATTTTATACTACAAATGAAAATCTGAAAACTATTGTCTGATTTCGGGTTGGAGTTGATATCTTGGTATACCTCCACAGGACTTCAAGGAACAAGTATTCGAACCAACATCACCTACCAGTAAAATTAGACCAAAAAAATTAAGTGTGTGAAGTGAAGTATGTAGTTAAAGTCATGTTGCGTTTATGGTTAGCAATCACAGCGCCAATAACTCTACATTTTGGTAGGTTACAATAATTACATAATATACATTTCCAGCTGATTATTCAATTACTTTCAATTGGTTTTATCTAAAGTACTACCTATATACTATACTAACCTTGAATCTTTTATAGTGGCTATTATTCATTTAACTCTATACTTTTTGATTCTTTAGGAAGGTATGTGTGTATAAACGATAGTGGTGGCATTCACTTCGCATAATAAATAATAGCTAGCACTATGTTCTGCAGAGAAAGGATTCTCGTTCTGCATAGTAAAACGAATTAACGAAGGATAACGAAATAGAATTTTCCTCCTCATGTTGTATAAAATCGACCTTCTATATCTTCTTATTTAGCAAGATGTGTGTGTGGGTTTAAACATCTTACAAACAAAGACGTCTGTTTCAAACGCATTAACCACTCAACGCGTCGTACACGTTATGCCATATTATACTGCAATGGCGTGACTCACTTGTTCAGCCTAGTGACCCAATCATTTACGGCTATACCTAAGTACTTTCAATAAAAGGAGTGAAAAACTGACGAAATACTGATACTTGTAGACACGAGAGAGCCAGCGCTCGAATTATTTCATTATTTAGAAAAGAAAGAAAGAAAAATCTCTTTAATTTTCATGCAACAATACTGCTAAAGTAGTATTAAAAAATTTAAAACTAGATTTAAAAAGGTGCCCGTCGTCGTTGCATCAAAATAGGAGCCAATTCAGCATAATGCAGGCCACGAATACCCGTTGCTGGTTTTCAACTGGCTCCCATAGGATATTTAAAAGTCAATTCGTCTTATTATGAAAGGGGAAGAAGAGACCAGACCAAAATTTAAATGGCAACAAAAAAGACGGTAACATCAATTCTTTTATTAAAAATAGCACGTCATAATCGGTGAGTCCGCATTGCCGTGTACTTCAGATCGCGCAAATAAAGTTCTATTTAACTATATAATAAGGTTAGTAAATAGTATGCGGTATTTTCCGTTCCGTCTGAACGATAGAAGTGCAAATAAAGGTCGATAATACTAGCAGCTTACTTGAACTTAACCTCTTATCAATCAATCAAATCAGCCCACACATATCAGAAAATGTTCAGCCTTTGGCAGTCCGCAGCAGGACTCCTGTTCCAATTTATACCACAACACACGGTCCTACGCCTACCGCCTCCAGTCCCAGACTGCGACCTTTTCTACGTCGTCCGTTCATCTGGTGGGTGGACGGGACGTCCTTCCCCACGTTCACCATGTCCGGTCTCCACTTCAGAACTTGGATGAACTGCTGATGTGGCCGGCGCACTGCCACTTTAACGTGCTTATTCTGCGAGCTATGTCGACCACTCTAGCACAGAAAACAAACCAATTGTATCGATGTTTTGTGACTCTAGCTCTCTGTCGGATAATCTAATTTCGATGTTTATCCCTGAATGATATGAACGCATAGCTCGCTGGGCAACTTTGTCGGTATGGACCGTAAGTATCTACGTCCCGTAGTGACATAAAATGATAAGGAGGTGGAGGTAACAAAAGACGAGACAGCAGAAGTCGAGTACCTAACACAGTTCATCGCTATAACAAGCAACTTTGATGATAAGCTGGGAATATCTGGCGGTGAGGAGCTGTTAGTGGGCCAATTGGGATTTGTTAAGAGAAACGATAGGGTAGACTTTGGCGGACATTTATTTATTATGTGTATATTTTTATTTATTAAGTTTAGGTTTAATCGTTAAAGTAAACAAAGGTTTGTTTAATAAGTTCCAATTATTTCCAGAGCAGTATTGTTTTTCCAAGGTGTTATCACTTGCCCTCTTATTGATACCCGTTATGTTTATCACTAACGGGGTCACAATGTAACTAAGTTAACTCTTATCATTTGTTACCCGCAGTTGGAGTTACGTAAATGGTCTGTGATTTTGATTATAAAACTGTTACCGACTATTGTTACGAAATGTATCGATGTTATGTGTTATCATTAACACGAGGCAATGACATTATGTAAAACAAATGAAAAACTTTAATAAACGCGTGTAACGGTGGTATAACCTATATCTAATATATAAAATTCTCGTGTCACAGTTTTCGTTGCCATACTCCTCCGAAACGGCTTGACCGATTTTGATGAAATTTTGTAAGCATATTGAGTAGGTCTGAGAATCGGCCAACATCTATTTTTCATACCCCTAAGTGACCGGGAACAACATTCCACGCGGGCGGAGCCGCGGGCAGCAGCTAGTCTTATATTTAAAATTCTCGTGTCACAATGTTCGTTCCCGTACTCCTCCGAAACGGCTTGACCGATTCTCATGAAATTTTGTGAGCATATTGAGTAGGTCTGAGAATCGGCCAACATCTATTTTTCATACCCGTAAGTGACCGGGAATAACATTCCACGCGGGCGGAGCCGCGGGCATCAGCTAGTTATAATATACTTATTAGACACCCGACCAATGTGATGAGCACCAGTTAATCTTCACGTTGATTGCTCAAGTTTTGTACCTGCCACATTTCTACGAGAAACGGGGAGATCAGACTGGATATGGACGAGTGGCTGGAGAGGAACACAGTAAACTCTCCTATCAGATGTCACAGATGATTGCAGAAAGAGGTGGAGAAGAGGAAGCGGGAAAGAACCGACCGTCCCGGGTTTCGCAGTCTGCAGGCGCAGGGCGAGGGCGCCACAGGTATGCATGTCCTCGCCCAACACTGTCGATCTCAATCGTCGGCCTAACAGGAGTAGGCCCAAGACGGCGGGATTTTAAAGTTTCACGCTCCAAGATGTGGGTGTTGCAATGCTACCCCCAATGAAACGGAATAATATCTGAACTCTTAGGAAAGGCCGAAACAGAGGTAGCCAACGTGCCAGGAATTCCGGCAGAAGACTGGTAGACGGTGCAGTCTGCTCGAGTTCAATCAATCAATTAATTTTACTGTGGAGTTCTGTATGACATGTGTGAGAATTTCCGAACTTAAAAACGTGGTTCAAATAATGCTAATTAATAAATGACTCCATATAATTTATTTAAAAGTTTACTATTACTAACGTTAATATTAATTGTTTAATGTATTTTTATTGTTACTTGTAAATAAAATATTCCCAATAAAAAAAAAATACTCATGTAAATGTTGTAGGTATAGACCCAGATCTTCGACAACATCCTTGTAGTCATTGGAACTGATTAAAAAATACTCGATCGCACATCTCTCTATCTTTCTATATCTGTGCTACTTGTTTTGCTACCTACTGGAATGTTTTTTAAAGAATATTAATAGCTGGTATTATTCTAATTCGATCAATATTATAAATGTGAAAGTTAAATACTTAAATAAATATTCACGGTAATTTCTACACATCGCCATCTGTAGCCAAAGTAAGCTAAGCTAAGACTAAGGAGGAGGATATTATCTATTTTTTTTTTGTTGTAAATAGGTACATGCTTTTACAATACATAGAAACACCCAGACTCTCAAGACTATTGTCCCCTCGGGGAATCGAACCCACCACCTCGTAATCCGCAGTCGCAGTTTACGACCTCTATCTAGACTAACGAGGCAGTTTGTGAAGATGTTTGGGTGTTTGTTACTCCATCACGCTCAAACAGCTGACAGGATCTGGCTGAATTCAAGGATAGATTACGGTCTGTGATCACATAGGTTACTTTTTATTCCTGGAACAAGTTTTCATGGGATGTGATGGAAAAAAGAACAGAATGTCACACGAGCGAAGCCTCCTCTAGTTCTTTATACTTCCTTTAACCCCTCCAGCTAAGGTAACATTGCTAGGGGATAGAAGCGGGTTCGTGTTTCATATCTCAACTCCACCTTTATAACTACCTACTGACGAATCCTTTTACATTTTGCTTCCATTAATAATTTACATCGCTGGAGCAAAAAATAAATTGTGCCGGTAAAGCCAATTTAAATCAAGGTCTCATGACTCTGAGTTTTATTTAGTAAAACCTTGTAGCATACCTACTGTAATCAATATTCAAATCATGAGCACAATATACAAATATATTGTGTCATGAGATACCTACGAATACATACTCATACCCATAACATTAACTTTGAAGTGTTCAAGAAGTTTACATCATATCCTAATAGTGGATAAATTTACCCAAATGGTGGATAAAAGAGTGTAATGATTAAACAAACACGCCAGTTTAGAATGACAATTACATTCAAAGAAACCTCTGAATTCTAGGTTTAGCGATAGTTGAGATGTTTCTAATTTCTGAACTAAGTACAACTACCCTTTCTAACAATAAAAAAATATTTGAAATGAAACCAGGCGTATAAGAAATTACAATTGAAAAACCATTTTTTCTTTCATCTCCTCTCCTAAAGGAACCGCGCAAAATATCGGGATCAAAAGTATCCTAGATCGTTCCTCGGATCATAAGCTCAAATTTTGCCAAGTATCATTAAAATTGATTCATGAGTTGACTTGGCATCGGAAATCAAATACAAATGACGATTGGACAGGTAGTAGTTTTGGGACACTTTATATAAGTTTTTTATACTGGTTAAGGATTTTGGGATGGCGGAATTATACGCAGTGGGAGTTTCGGGTAGGTATCTGATAATACTTATATTTCACATTATAAAACATATTCGGTCTGTCGGTCGCGACAGACAAATGGCATTAGCATTTGAACTCAACTGTTGTACCTGTGCAGAAATCAAGTATCTACACATTACGCTTCTCATACATACATCATACCATCCCTACATGCCATCTTTTTATAAGAAACACTTCATGTGTTCATTAATTTGGAGTATTTTGTACAAAATAACAATAATAATATTAACCTACCTAATAATATTTGAAGGTATGGCCTAGGTGACGGTACAGTGGACAGCTATTGCTGACGACTCTTTATTAGTGGTTTGGATGTACAGCGGTTATTTTTCTAAATCATTTTCGTTACTGGATGTCTCCGAAAACGTAATTCTTTTCAATAAATGACTAGCAGATATCCGTGACTCCCCCTCAAAGAAATTAGAGAATCTATGTTACAACGCCATCTCGTAGATATTTAGCACTTGCTTGTAAATGTGCCAGGCACTAGGGCACAAAACTCAAATAAGCAGGTAGTTAGTTCAACTGAGACCAGATATCGCTATGTGAAACATATATTATACTAAAATATTCATTTACTATCTAATGTCCACTGCTCTTCCCGCATATAAAGGTTTCCCTGTTTCCCTCAAAAACTACAGAAACGTATTCCCGGGGTAAAAAGCAGAATAATAGTTTTCCAAACTCTGTCCTATCTCTGTGCCAAATTTTATCGAAAACATTTCAGGGGTTCAGGGTGTAAACGCGAAAAAATAAATTAACACAATAAACAAATAATTTAACAAAAACGTTTGAACAATAGATGTTTGAACATTTGGGTGCGACTTTAACTGTAAAATATAGTGTCAGGGAAGTATGTACGATATTTTGGCCGATTTTCCTGCATTGTGCAACCTCCAACGATCTTGTTTGCTGAAGGAGCGAAATATAAGTATACTCATTTCTATAGCCTGTCAGGTACCCAAAACTCCAGAGAGCAGACATAAGATCTCTAGAGCTACATTTGTCGGAGAGGCTTCGGGCCATACCGAAGCACCCTAAACTTTATATTTCTGAAGAAACCGCTTAAGTTTCCGCACACGCACTGTACAACTGCTTTATAGACTGGAATATTACTAAAAACAGGTCATCATGTTCTGCCTGCTTTCACTTTCTGTCTTTTACTACACAGCTAAACTACAGCTACTGCTAACAACTCCTAAACCCTGTGTGCCCTAAGAGCAAGACTCAACTCCTTATGAATGTGAATCAGAACATGATGTCATTTGCTCGATGTCAAATGTAAACAAAACTGATTAACACCTACATACTATAGACTTGTTTAAAGTCAAATTATATAGGTGGCCTTACCACGTGACCTTGAATTGTATTCAATATTATAATGTATTGTATTGAATGACATAAAAAATAAGTATTTAAAATAAATATTGAAGGTTGATTAATTATTATAAATTATAATTTTATTGATGCACGAACTAAGCTTGATTTTTATTCAATTTACTTTTAGTCAAACAAAAATTAAAAGTAGTTGACTCTCTAAAGTCTCCAGAAGTATTATTTCAGGACTACATAATACCTATTTTAAATTATTATAATATATTATGTTCTGGAATGGTTTAAAAATAAATATATTGACACATGATGCACCTAACTCAAGTAGGTAAGTAGGTACTACATAGTCGCCACCCATCCCTAAGCGGAACGTGTCTAGATTCTAGATTATTTAGCACTTCACTGACAGTCATTAGCAAGTGCAAATGGATATTAGCATCTCATCTTGATCTTAAGAAAAAACAATAAGGCGTGAATAAGTAACATATATTATTTGATCTCTCCCATAGATTTAGAATTTTTCGCTACATCTTTCCAATATTTAAAATAGTAAAATATACTTTTTAAACTTGTCACTTGTGTCACGTGTCACTCAGTTATTTTGTTTCAACCAGCGAAAAATTCTAAATCTATGGTTTTAACTGACTTTAAAAAGGAGGAGGTTACTCAAATCTCGATATGTTATTTTTATGATTGTTATAATTTGTTTTTTCTTCTGTACAATCTGCAGTACAGTAGGTATGTATGTGATCCACAGTGCTGAAGTAAATTATAATAATATTAAATAAATAAATATTCACGGACATTTCACCCAACGATATCTGATCCCAAAGTAAGCTAGGAATAACCTGCTTGTCTTATGGCTATCAGACCACGGATATTAATACTTATATACTTTTAAATACATACATATTATACATAGAAACACTCAGACTCTTGAGACAAACATTTATGGGTCACACAAATATTTGTCTCCGGTGGTAATCGGACCCACGACCTCCAGCGCCGCAGGCGGTATCACTACCGATACCGACTGCGACTGCGCCCCAGAGGCAGTCCAATAAGTATTTGTGGACATTCACACACAACATCATCTAGCCTAAATTAAGCTAATATAAGCTTGTGCTGGGAATAAAATAAGGATAGAAGAAAAATTATTTAATCAATAACCAGATATTTTCAACGATTTCTCGGCTGCGATTTTATTACATGCAAAGTTGTAAAAGTTTATTAGTGTAGGTAGATGAATATTATGGAAATGAAATTGAATGTTGATGTAGTTTCATTCACACAAAAAGTACCGAATGGATTATAATGACTAACAATTACACAGCCAATGACTAACAATTATATACATCAGAATCAGAATATCATTTATTTTGGTAATATCAACATAATATTTATATGATTACTTTAACCCTGAAAAACATCTTTCCGTGGGAAGACATTTTTGTGTCATATTCAAAACCTCGCTATTGAAGTCGTGTTTTTTATTAGTTATTAAATTAAATGGAAAGCGAGGAATATAAAAGTACTTAAAGATAACTTATGTACATAAAAAATATTGCGAGATTTCCTTGAAGCTAGAAACGACAAGGTGTTTCTCGCATTGCACATTCAACACTCATATTATCATTCAATGTCGTTATTTTATTAAGGATGCAGTTCCTACGTATTTGCCAGTGAGTTGAAATCGTGACGGAAATAAATAAGGTAGGTATTACTTGTACAGTCACCTCCACTATTGCATGGGCCCCTTAAGATTTATAATCCCATCGTCATGCACATTTCAGTCCAAATTCACAAAAACTCCACTAGACGGCGCAACTTTACTCGAATATAATATTGCATAGACACCTTAGAATCACCAAAAATGTACTAGATGGCATATTTACATTACTCAAAAGATTAATGAGCTGCTATTTTGACAACAATCGCTTTCCTGTGTGAGGTATTATAAAAATTGGCAACGCTAGATACTTGACTTCCAATGTTATCCGAGAGATGGCGTCAATTCTCAGTGCAAAGCAATTTCGTTTCGGATTGACCATGCATTCTCAAATTCGTCTGTACCTAGCTGTGGTCTCAAAGAAATTCTATTGTTATATTATTCTCAAGATTGAATCGTTTTGAACGTGTACATTAGTTTAAGAAGATGATACGTAACAGGGAGCATGAGCATTTCTATACAAACGTATTCAGTCGTATTATTTTATTCCTCCAATTATTTTCCAGAATAATGAATGCCTCTAGAAAAATCTTTATTACATATTTTAGGAAATCAAGATATGCTGCTGTACAGATGATTCCTATCATTCCTTTTTTCGTCTAATAATAATTAAAGAAAATAAAATATAAGCCTTTAAAATGTCAAAAACTCATTCCGTTTTTATCGCCGTGGTTAGCGAACTACCAGATAAATTTAAAAAGGTTTTAATTTGAAAAAATAGCATAAAAATAAGTGATAAGAACCCTTTTTTATAATGTGCAGCAAAATCAAAATTTATCTTTTCATGATGGCGTCATCGTAAACCGAATGATATTCGAGAACAGCGCCCTGAATGACCCGACTTTCAAGTCCTTGCTAAGAACTTACTAACCATTTCATTGATTCATGTCTATTTCAAATCCACAGTTTTTGGGTCGCCTCCTCATACTGCGTGGCTAGATACCTTTTCCAAAATGCTATCGTACTAGCGAAGGTGAGCCGAATTAGCCGAAGGTAGCCGGTTTGAAACGTCACGAATGTAAAGACCGCAATAAGGTCTAGATATCTTCAGGTACCTACTCTCTATGTTTGACTACACACAACCACTACATTGTATTCATCGCCGTAGGTGGCGCGCATTCATATAATCATCATCACATTTCAGAGTTGAGTATAT
This sequence comes from Miltochrista miniata, assembly GCA_933228765.1. Lineage (NCBI taxonomy): Eukaryota > Metazoa > Arthropoda > Insecta > Lepidoptera > Erebidae > Miltochrista > Miltochrista miniata. Next base: position 26,773,616 of record OW121747.1, read on the forward strand.
ATATTAGAATTGATAGTTATCTGATAAATAGGAATAATCTATATGGACAGGATCTACTTATCCAATGTATGCTAAAATGTATTCTATCCAATCTAAAAAATCCATAGTAAAAGTTAAAATTCACCGACCGAGTGCGAGTCGGACTTCCGCACGGAGTTCCTTGCCAAAAAACGGAAAACAAACCACGTTTGTTGTATGGGAGCCCTTCTTAATTTTATTTTCTGATTATAGTATTTGTTGTTATAGTAGCAACGGATATTAATCATCTATAAAAACATTCAGCTGTCTAGCTACCAGTGCTAGCACAGTTCCTGTGATACCTACATATAGCCTGAAGACAGGCAAACGGACAGCGGAGTCTCAGTAGGTAATATGTTCTCGTTGTACCCATTATTAGTCAATAAAACATTTACAGAAGGTAAATGATTTATTTTAGGGTTCCGTGCCCTAAAAAGGAGGTAAATGTCATAATGACTAAGATTATTACGCGTCAGATGATTTGAAATGTCTATTGGATTCAATTCAATTGGCCTTCATGAAGAAATTTTATGCTTTTTAGTTGGTAGATACTGAAACGTAGGTACATAATAATTTAATAAGTTCTATACAAGATTTCTATAAATTAAGAAATGCATAAGTACCTACGCGAAAATAAAGTGACAGGAAAAAATCTCCAAGTCTCTGATTGCCTACACCTTCGGCAGTAATTACGTATCTAATTATATTCACACAGTAAATACCTAAGTATCTTTTAAATTTATCTAGGCTAGCAGTCTCCGCTAATCATTGCCTAAATATGACTTTCTAAAACACAAATTTCATTTAAATCTATTCAATAAAACGTGTGTTAGATATAAAATCAATCGAACTTTTTTCCATAATAAGTAGGTATGCTAGGTAGCCAACAGGCTTTAACAGTCTTAGGCGACTAAAGTAGTTATAGACAAAAAAAGTTTAAGTAAGTTCGCCAAAATTTGAACAGTACACCGCCCAGCAATATATTGTAACTACAATACTTACATTCCCGTACATAGCTGTTGCTGTTGTAGTAGCAGAGGACCTTAGCGGGGTTGGTGGAAGCGACGGCACAAGCCAAAACCGCAGCCAAGACGATGAAGGATTTCATGATTTATAAATAAACTATACTAGTGACTGATCACCACGGCGTGCATGTGGCGAATGAGAGCTAAACACAGGCAGGCTTACATAAAGATAGAAGGTCAAAGAGTAAACGATGACCGCATCGACTTACTTCGCCGAATCTTATCTTGTTGTTATTGCTCTCAAGTAGAAGGAAAATTATATGCCTAATATTTAACTTCAATAGATTTGTTAGGGTTGCGTAGACAAAGGTTAAAAATAATAGTGTTGCTGAGACTCAAGTGTCTGTTTTCTGATACCAGGTTGTATCTCATAAACTGGGATAACGAGACAATTGTAATTTTCACAGATGATATACTTATTTATGTTGCCGATTTAACAACACCTAATAAAAACAGAATGAAATAAATATTTAAGAGGGAGTAAGTGGGACACCGACGCGTCTTTCTGCGAGCAGGTCATGCTCGTAAAAGTGGCGAGGGCAACGTGGAATTTCGCAGATTTGTCTTAGCCCAAGACTATCGACCTCCACAATTGGAGGCCCAAGGACGGGGGGTGGCTCTTCGCCGTCCTTACAGAAGCAGACCCAAGACGAAGGCGTGACATGAGATTTAAGGTAGAAGAACTGAGTTGCGAGACTTGGTTTTTTAACAAGTTTGGTTTTTGATGGGATCTCATTTCTTTTTGTAAATAATCCAACACTTTTCCGTTCCTTCCGTTCCAAATCTCCTAAACAATTTTAATACTTATACATACATATTTACAGTGGTGGTCACATAATTAGGGACAGTGGTAAAATAGCAGTAACATTTTTTTCTATTTAGGTACCCTAAATTCTGTTTAAACGATATTGCTTTTTTTATATTGATATAACTTGAAACTAATGTCTTACTATATGGGTTAGTAATTATGGGAATAGACAGTGTAAATAAAATAATATCCATACAAATGAAACTTTACTTCTCTTTCGTGCTAATCAAACCCTGGACAACTAATTAGAGACACTGCCAAAAACATTAGAAATATCAAAAACAGAGTGTAATAAAAAAGGAAAATTTGTATTTATGATTAAATTAAACTAAATTGAATGTTTTCTATACAACTTCAATATCCAGTGGTATTCCCATTGTTGATTATAAGTATTATAACCATTTGCCTTTGGCGTGGTATGGACGCTATTAAATGCTCACAGTTTCATGTTGATCCAGAGGTCTTTGAAAGTATTAAACAGGTGTTTTATATTGCCTGTTCGTTTAGTGGTGACCTTTTTACTCTCATCGTACCACGGATGTTCCAAAGGATTCAGGACTGGGCTATTGGCAGATCAATTTAAAACTGATACAAGTTCCTCGCCGAAAAATGATCTGAGTGACTGAGTTTTGAATTGTTCATGTAACAATAAGGGTTTCTTCAGCGTACGGCAGCATCGTTTTACGTGATATTTCTCTGTATTGAAGTTGATCAAGAGAGCCATTTTTTTTTTACAGGACCCAGCTCATGTTCAGAGAAACAACCCCGTATTTCTATGTAGCCTCCTCCATATTGGACTAGTTTTCTGGTGTCTTTCGGACACGTTTCTTAATCTTTAAGACACCGTTAATATAATACTAATAAACAGTAAAATGTATTCAACTAGGTTGCTGTAAACTTTTAACTTCGATTGACATCGAACTATCATCTGTCCCTAATTAGTTGACCACCACTGTATATTCATGCCTTTACCCCCGACGGGATAGGCAGAGGCATTCTATATGCCCACAGTTCACCATTAGGTTTTGTCCCACGCAATAGGTGGTGAGCCTTATTGCTGTGTTAGAATGGACAGGCGCAGGTTGTGACGAACCGCTGAAATTTTTAAATCGCCTTTAAGGCCTTCAACTTAGCTTAGCGACTGCCATTTAACAAGCAACCAGGACCAACGACTTAACGTGCCTTCGGAAACACGGAATCGCTCGCTAAGAGAAATGCCGTAAAATGATCACGAGGACCAGTCATGGCGAAAGTTGCTTACTAGAGTGATACGAGCGCTTCAGATTAACACTAATTGCATTCTAAATTTTGTGAAGTCACGTCGGCCTAGCTCCGGTGTGCGCGATGTGCATACCACCACACCCTTCGCCCCTCGGCCACCTCCTTGCGCTTTAAGGACCTGCAAGCGGTCGCTGCCCTCTCTCACTACTACGGCTGACCCACAGGTGATGTACCTCGTCTCCATCATCACCGCGTGGCTGGACATGGTGGTCAAGGGCCTCAAGAACCCATCTCCCTCCCTTGCTCACTAATTTGTATCAGATCACATAGGTATTGTAATATATGTAAATAAACTGCAGTATTGTACCAACTATCAGTGCTCATAATTATCTCCTTGGTTTGGGTGGCTGACCCACCTATCACGTTACAATTTGATGGTTCTAAGTCCGCTAGAAGCGCCTTAGAGTTTTGATGATACGAAATTTCAAATATACGTAGGTATACCTTTTTTTTTTATTTATAATTATACCTACGATGCTTGCTTATTTACTAAAAATTAAAACTTCTAGTTTTATCCACATCGAAGTTATAGGGGGTCGAAAATTACCTCAGTGGGTTCGAGAAAAGATAGTCACGGTCGTGCTGCAGTTGCCTGATTTGGTAGCGACACTGTCGTGCCTCCAGATATTATATGTGAAGCGAATGAAAAATTGCACTAACGAGGGAAAGTAGAAACGCGGTTAAAGTTTATAGTTATCAGAAAAGTGCATAAAGCTAACTTTTAAACGAATTACTGTTAAATTTCATCTACTCACGTTAGTAGGAAACAGTAATAAAATGTTATAAATTGATAAATTGTTAATTGATAATTGTAAATTGTTAGTTGATAATTTGTTGTATTTTTTATGAATTGATAGATTGCATAAATGCGTCGGATCTTTAAAAGGCATATTGCTTTCGTTTAGTCTATGTCTACTCAATCTCAATGATATCATTCGCGGCCGTTCAAATACAAGTATAGTTGAAAGTAGGTAGCCATAACAACACATCACCATTGTTACACGGGAAACCGGTTATGTTGAGCAAACATAAACTGCCCTAGCGTCACTTGAGTAAGGTATGTTGGGGTTAGAGCGGACGGATTTTAGAACAACTGAAAATCTTTAAAAGTAAATATATTTTTCTCAGCGCCTCCATATGATTAATAACTAAAATACAGTGCAAGTATTGCTTCATTTAAGGCCGCCACATAGGTACGTAGAGAGCTACAATATTATTTCTATGACGTCGACAAAATATGTCGACAGATGTACTCGTTTTTTGTATGCGTTATGTATAACCAGTTATCACATAAAGCATACAAAAAACGAGTGAAAACAATTTTCGATGTATTGGTAGGTTACTTAAATAAAATAAAATAAAATTATCGATCTTCATTTGTAGGATCTGGCTGGAGAGGGTTGCCACCTCAAAAATCTGTGAACCAGGACAAGAAACGTGAAATCCCCGGATTTCGGAGCTCACAACCCGGACAATTGAACCTCGCACAGGGTATTTTTTCCAAGTTACTCAATAGAATAAAAAACAGTTTTCATGGAAATAAATCAACTTTTATTTTTTTAATCCAATTTGAAAAAAAATACAACAGAATATTCCTAATTTTTTTAAAGAACAGTCTTTTTAAAATTTAAAAAAAATAACAAAATTAGACTTTTTTAATAAAACATATTTAAACTACTCTTTTGTATTGGAGTTCCAGAAACCAGCCCGCTTTACATACTACTTCCTATTTTTAAAACAGTCTTTAAAACAAACTTTAAAGAACTATACCTTACATTTTATTTGTTTGTAAATAAAAATTATACTCTTTAGCTTCGAAAAAATCAACTTAAACTTCACTAAACTTATCTTACAAAAAAAAACTTTAAAAAATCAACTTATATTTTCAATATCACTTTTTTTTTAATAAAAAAAAATCTTCATAAAGTTCTAATATGTAAACTAAGTAATAATAATTTATTATCTGTCTTTTGGTTTAATCGTCTTTTTTACTTTTCAGGTTTTTGGTATTTATCAGTCTTTCCAATAGCTTTTAGAATATCTTCCTTGCTTAGAAGAAATTTATATAAATCAATACAATAATTTTGTATAATTATTATAGTCTTTGAAATTATATTTAATTTTGATAATTGACGAGACTGTTTCTATAAATTTCTTACTTTCGTCCATTGCTGTGTAATTAGGGAGAATATTCTCTCGATGTTGGCATTGTGCGCAGCAATGCAAAAAAATTCTGTGCAATTTTTAATAATTGCGAATATAAATGAGCATTCGGTGTTCTAAAAAATTGTAACCGAAGTTGATTTGCATTTAGAAGTTTTTCATGCTGGCTCAAATTTTGATTGAAAGATTTTAAATGCACTTACTCATCTATTAATTTTGTGTCGTTAATTTCTATGTTTTGCGGGGTGAGTCGGGTCGAGATGAGCGTCCAGAGCCGCGCGCGTAATTTGAATCAAAACCCGGACTACAAATAAAACCCCGGCCGGACGCTCCCGGACGCCTTCTAAACTAGGACAAATCCGGGGAAATCCGGACGGATGGCAACCCTCGCTGGACTAGACTCTATTAATCTACTGTAACGACCCTAAATATGTCTGTCGCCGCCAGGCTGTTACGTCAGGAACCGCCATACCTAGGAAGCTGAAATTTTCAAAAATGTTATTACTTGCAACCCGCTGTAACAACAAATACCTACTCAAAACATACAAAAAATAATGTTTAGAGGAGCACAACAATCGTAATTTTTATACCGTTTTTCGTGTGTGAAATGTCCTGATTTTCTGTACTATTTGCCAAAACGGGTTCAATAATACCTTTTTGGTTACATAATGAGTTAGAAATAATAAATGGCTAGTCAAACCTAATTATTGGTTAGATACAGTAGTCAACCTCAACTCCATCAACCAAAACTGCGTAACACAGGCGCTAAAATGGAGCTTAATAAATAATGCTAATGAAAACGGCATACGGCGAAAGCATATCGACTAACAAGTGAGCTACTGACGTTGAATGCCCTCACATAGGAACACAGCATCAATGAGAATAGAAATTTTCATTAATGAATAATACACTATAATAAGAATAATTTATTTGTAAATAACAACCTATTGTGACCTACTATTAATGGCGGTATTAATAATACCTAATAATAATCCCATTTATTTTCAGATATCAAAGATTATGTTAGTAACAATATTTATCTTAAAATTATGTTAGTATTTGCCTACTAAGTTAATTCACAATATTTTATTTCCTTTTAAATATATAAATTAAATATAATTTTTTTTATATAAAATAAGTATCCGTGCGTAAATTACACTTCGTCATTCATCATGGACCCTCCCCGACCCGCACCCGGTGCAAAGGCCCATCACGCTAGTCGCGTTTCCTCTCTGGATCGCAATGGCCAGTTTTTGCACCAGCCTCGATCCAGCCCGGGGGTCTCCTGACTTTTCCCTCAATCTGCGCCCTATTTCCTCCACAAATTGTTTGGCCTCAATACCCCAACAGCCCATGGTCTCCACTGCGAAGGCAACGAAAAGATACTGGGCTTGCAACGGTTCATATTTAAGTCGCTTACCGGCAGCCGCAGCGGCCGGAGACCGGACCGTATGACTGAGGTGACTGGGAGCAACAGTGCTGACGCAAGTACCTAACGTCCCACACGAGGCACTTACCATTCTTCCATGGCACCAAAGTCATAACATCCGGCCTCTTACCGTCAGTCCTGCTCAGACCCGGCGGCTCAAGCGCGCACGGAACGTCTGCTGAAACTAAGGCCCTACGGATTATGTCGTTGAGAGCATGGTGCCGCGGGAACCTACCCATATCAAATTACCAATTAATATATTACATTAAAATTAAATTGAACTTCGAACAAACATAAAATGATATTAAACTACACTCGAGAGCAATGAATCCGGGTCACTTAAAGAATGTTAAAAATCTCGGAAACTAAAAATGATAGGTTAATGCAATAAATTGTATTTAATAGACAATGTAATACTCCTTAAATGAAAGTAAAAAAAATATGAGTCACCATACATTTTATTAACACAAAATTACATAAAGAAAAAACTGCTGATCTCTCCTTAAAACAAAAATAGGAAACATGAAATTTTTGAACTTTATTACGATTTTCTTGAATTTTAATACGTTTACGCGGTTTGGCATGCTGTACACCAAGTTCCTTATACGATTTTGGGGAATATTCTCCCATTCCTCTGTGAGAGCAATTTTGAGCTCACGAAGCGTGATTGGGGGAGGGTTTCGTTGTTTTACGCATCTGCCTAGCTCGTCCCAAGCATGCTCGATCGGGTTGATATCCGGGCTGCGCGCTGGCCACTCCATACGAGTAATGTTCATCTCTTGAAGGTAGTCATTCACAATCCTACCTGTATGAGGTCGGGCATTGTCATGCATAAATATAGCATCCTCACCTAAATTGACCATAAATGGACCAACGTGATCATTGAGGATTTCTTCCACATATCTTACGCTAGTTAAAGAGCCGTTTTCTATGATCACCAGCTCTGTGCGACTTTCAGAAGAAATTCCGGCCCACACAAGTACAGACCCACCACCGTAGGCTACTTTTTCTTCGATGCATGCTTGCTTGAATCTTTCCCCTGGTCTTCGATACACTCTGTGTCTTCCATCGTGCTTGTAGAGCATAAATTTTGATTCGTCGGAGAACATAACTTTTGACCAATCTTCAATACTCCAATTTACGTGGCTCTGGGCATACCTTAGTCTCGAAATACGATGCCCACGCTCCAGTTTAGGGCCGTTTGCAGGTCTAAGGGGTTTTAAGTTAGATTCAGCAAGCCGACGTCTTACTGTCCATGCACTTGGGTTACTTCCTCCGAGGCGTCGAAACTGATTGGTGAGTTCAGTTCCTGTGAGAAAGCGATTTCGAAGCATGGTGTTCACCAAGTATCGGTCTTCTCGTGCTGTGGTACACCTGGTTCTGCCCGTTCCTGGTCTGCGTAGGTTAGAACCAGTTTCTTCGTAACGTCGGAGAACTCTTTGTACTGTTGACAGCGACACACCGACAGTCCTGGCTGTATCGCGCTGACTCCGGCCGGTTTCCAGCATTGTAAGTATTCTGGTGCATTCTTCAGGCGTAAGCGACATAATTTCAGCTTGATTAATGAATATAGAGCACTATCAACATGGTTTATGTACCCACATAAATGACAGATTACAAACAAAAGCAACACCAAATGCTGTAATTTCGTAGTTCCATCTTCGAAAGTGGCCCTTTTTCAAATTTGATTTTTTTATGATATAACTTTACAATAACTAAGAAGTTTTACTACCTTCATTTAAGGAGTATTACATTGTCTATTAAATACAATTTATTGCATTAACCTAGCATTTTTAGTTTCCGAGATTTTTAGGATTCTTTAAGTGACCCGGATTCATTGCTCTCGAGTGTATATTTATTGAATGATCCATACTAAAAAGTTCTACAAAAAAGTCCGCGAGAGCATATGTCTATCTTTTAAGGTTCGCTCACAATAACCTAATTTGTCTATCTCTTAAGGTTCGCTCACGATATAATGAAACTGAAGAGTTTGTTTGTGCTAGGATCTCAGAAACTACTGGTTACATTTCAAAAAATATTTTACAGTTTAATAGTCCATTTATTGAGGCTGGCAAATGGCGATATAACATCACGCTAAGACGTATAGGAGAGGAGCAGCCATGAATAATGTTTCGAGAACGGGGATTACTTCTATCTTTTGAGAGCTCTCATTGCGGACGCTGCATAAGGGCCGGCGCCCACTGCCGGAGTGGCACGGTATGGCACGGCAAGTTGTGCTGCAGCATCCCGCGACGTTCCGTGGCATCCCTCACTGCCGGCGTGGCACGGCAAGTTGTGTTGCGGCATCCCGCGGCGTTCCGTGGCATGCCGTGGCATCCTGCTAAAGACCCATCCCCTCTGACATCGACCAGTTTTGCTAAGCGTAGATTCGAAGTTGGTTGTGTCATTATGGTTGACTGGGATTTAGTATTAATAGTACTTCTAGCTGAAGAGGAAGAGAGACAAACAAGAACTGTTTGTGAATTCTGTGTGCATAATTTGTGGAGAACAAGACAAACAAAATACCCACGCACGCGCCACTTGATCATCTCCCTTGCACCGACCGGACCGCTGCACAAGTTTCAACGAGATGATGCGGCATGAAACGACGCGCCGCGGCAACCCGTTGAATAAAACGTCATGACACGTCATGCCGCAGTATCTCGCGGCGCCTCGCGTCATGCCGCAGCATCCCGCGGCATCGTGGTATCGAAATAAAGTAACATGAATTCTAAATTCAATGAAATAAGTATCAAAATAACTTGATTAGTAATAAAATCCTTTGCCGTGCCACGCCGTGCCACGCCGGCAGTGGGCGCCGGCCCTAAATAGTTAAAGTTACGTAAAAATTGTGTATTACAAAATTGTTCGGGTGCCATCACACGGATATTGACTTCACACGACTGCAGCCGACTGCGTGCAGTTGATATCTTAACTGTATGCAGTCGAACATATAACTGCATGCAGTTGAATATATCGACTGCGCGCAGTCGCTGCGATGCAGTCCGTGTGATTGCAGCCGACCTCTTAAAAAATATAAAAATAAGTCCCAAACAGCATATGCCTATCTTTTAAGGTTCACTTACAATAACCCTCTTATTAAGTTTTAAAGTATGAGCGACGCGACGCGACAGGAGTAAACTTGGTCTGCAGTGGCAGCCAGTCAACTGAACGATAAAACTGGCCAAGTGCGAGTCGGACTCGCACACGATGAGTTCCATACCGAAAAACGGATGGGTGGAAGTAAAAGCGACGGGAAACATTATATCACTTTAACACCTCTTTCCTTTTCACTCTCAAGTGACGCAAACGAAGATATGCGGTTCAGCTCTAATGAATTCACGCGACACGACGCGACGGGGGTAAATGCAACGGGAAACATTATAATACTCGAAATATTAATACCATACCTCTCTCTTTCTCACTCTCATGTGACGCAAACGAAGTTGCGTGGGTCAGCTAGTATGAAATAAAATTGAATAAAAAATTGAAAATTGCAATTTTAGTTACAAGTTATAATCAAAAGATAATGAAATTGAATTATTAAATTTACTGAAATATTAAAATGAAATTAAACTTGATACCAAAATGAACTAGCTTTTACCTGCGACTTCGTTCGCGACTCAATCCCAAGGACAGGAGCTACATGTCATCATTTGTCCTTCAGTAGTAGTAATAGTAGACGATCTTTTGATACGCCAGCCGTCTCTTTCATTGGAATGGAGGAATGCACTGACTCACACCAGGCCTCCGTCACTCCAGAGTTTAATAGAGTTAGGCATCTCCAATAAAAATAAAATAAAAGGTACCGAGCGCGGTATACTTGTGTGCGCGCGTAGTGCCTACGGGCCACTGACCTGTAATAATAATCGCTGGACTGGCTATTCCATACAAAATGACAGCTACTTTTTTGGGCCGATTCAAAGCGCCTCTGTCGAGTGCACTGAGAACTAAATTAGTTTGCAAATGGCCGTTGTTTGTTTATTTCAGAAGGAGTTTATGTGTGAAATTTCGAATATTTTAAAGTTATTACTGTGATTGGTATAAATTTGAAGTGTTTTGATGTATAAATTTAGTTCATAGTGTAATTAAGTAGATATTTAGCATGAGATCGTGTGTATATTGTAAAACAAGATACGAGAAGGGCTGTGGCGTCTCTTTTCACAAGTAAGTAAATCTAAGAATCTAATTCTTAAACAATTATTATAAAACCATAATTTAGTTTTTTTTTACTATCATAAGCGAATACCCTTCGAGTTTCGGGGATTTTACGAATATTTTTATAACCTATAATGATTAATAGGGATGTCAAAATGTATATCGATAATTTTCTGTCCAATGCCAAAATTCGTAGTTTAAAAAACAAGAGGCATGGTAAAAGTTCTTTAATAATTTAATGAACATATTAAAATTATTAATAAACACTTAAAATTGTAGTAGATAATCGAAACAGTAACTAACTAGCGTGTGAAATATAACTTTCTAGCACTAACATTGAATTATAACACTTAGTGAGACTATTTTTTGTTAATAATTAATTATTTACTCTTGTTCATAATATTTAAATGTTCCTTTTATTACAGGTTTCCCTCCGATTACAGTTTAAAACTGTGGCTAAAAAAAATGAAGCTTGTCAATTGGACTCCGAAAACATCAGATTATCTTTGTTCAAAACATTTTACTGATGACTGTTTATTAAAACATGGGTCACGGACTGCTTTAAAAAAGTGCAGTATACCTACAATATTTCTTGGTAGGTGTAAATTAGTTAGTGAATACTTCTTTGGTATTTAAGAAATATAATTGAATATAAATAACCAACACTCAATATTTTTCAGAAACTGATTCATCGTTGGTCACTGCAGAAACTGATTCATCTACATATGATGACCCATGCTCCCGTGATAGTCCAATCCTAAATCTCATCCTAAATCTCCTAAATCTAATTCACCTGTAGTACATATGCAAGTCCAGTTACCAACTGATGATTCTCAGCATAGCCAAATGAATCCAGAGGAAGCAGGTATTTTTTTTTATAATACCACAAAATTTCCAAACAAGTATACAGCCCGCCTGATAGTAAACAGTTACCATGACCATAGTCATTTGTAACAAGAGTCAACACTAGGTAGTGTTTTGTGATTTAGATTTTTAAAAAGTTTTAGTACTAAAAAGAAACGTTTAGGGGTGAACTTTTACTGTTGAAATCTGTTGTATTTTATGAAAACGTGTGAGAATCTAAGCAATTACACAAGATGACACGACTTGTGACATAAGATGTCAAGACTTAAGACTGCCAGAGTGCGTCAAACGTCAAAGTAGCAAACTGTTACGTCACACTTTCTGATAGAGGTACTTGATGTGACGTGACGGAATGCCTATTTATTCCAATCTTATTTTCTAAAAATAATAGTACCTAATCCTTAATTTGTGTACCAATTTATATTACTTTTTGTTATTTATATATTGGACATAGTCGTTAGAAACACACATCAATCAGATTTATTCTTAGTGGACACAAGCCTATTTTAAGAGAATCTACTTTGTTTTTCAATCTTTTTAAAATATGTGATATATTTATATAGATAATTTCCTTTTAAAAATTATACAGATGTGCATTTAAAAATATACCGTAATAAATGTGTGATTTCATATTTTTACCTACCCTCCTCTGTACTTACCTACTGCAAACAAACAAAACTACAATAAATCCTAATCCTAATTAACCTGTCACTTAACAAAATTCCTCTCTGGGCACGGCTGCTTCGGGAAGTAAATGGGAAATAGTTGCCATTGAGGCGGAATAGCAAGTTGGCATTGGCTGCTTCGGGGAGCACGCTCGCACGGCTCACGTTAAGCGAGGCGTGCACCAGGCGGACCGGGCCGCAGCGCAGAGCAAAAATTCGCGTGCTGTACGTTTCATATGAAATTGTGTAGCATCTGCCTTTACTAGAGGCGGGCCGCAACGAAACGCAGTTTCATTAAAAACGTATGGCATGCGGATTTTTGCGTTGCGGCCCGGCCCGGCCCATCCGCCTATTGGACGCCTAGCTTTAAGTTCTAACATGACCCAATTATGATTAAAGACAACCAATGACTGTGTGGGCTGTGTCCGGTGTCATTTTTCAGCCGATTTACTATAGTAACACTACTTTGGCAACATACCTGCGACCACTGTTTAAGCAAACACTTTTTTTTATATTAAGCTCGCCAAACTGAATTCGCGAGCCTGATGGTTAGCCTACTTAGGTACTTTAAAGTAGTCATTCATATTATGTATACATCATTGGTACAAAAATAAAATTAACATTGTAGTCGATATCTAGTAAAGTTTTTATCGACACCAAGACAGGTGTTGTACATCACTAGTATTAGTTCCAAGTGCATTCGCTAGCTGCCGTCAGCGCCAAATGGCGATTTTCAATTAGGCACACTTTTATGAAACCGATCACCAGTCCAGATACTATTACAGGTCAGTGCTACGGGCGCGTCGCGTGTCGCGTCGGAACAAGCCGCGCGTCACGCACACATTTAAAAATCAGTACTATATAGTCGGAAAGCTCCCAGCTGGTAAACCAAGCGTTCAATCAGTGTTGCCGCGAACCGCATGCGCGTGATTACGTAAAACGTATGTGTCATATGCCCGCTATCTTTACTTACATACATACATATATTTACGCCTTTATACCCGAAGGAGTAGACAGAGGCATAGTATACGCTCCCATTTCACATTTTAGTTTTATGTCCCACGTAATAAATAGGTGGTGAGCCTATTGCCGTGTTGGAATGAACAGGCGCAGGTCGCCGCGACCCGCAGTTGAAAATTTTCAAGCCAAGCATAAGGCCTTCAACTTGGCTTAACGATTGTCATTGCACTGACAACCGGGTTTCATTTTGAGTTTTTCTTCTCTACGCAATGGATCTTTTTGCGAAGGTGCTCCCTTAGTCGCCTCTTACGACACCCTTGGGATGTATTGGGGTGGCGACATTTTGTACTTTTACCTGTCGCAACACGGAACCTCGTCGCCACACAGGTATATTAACACCCTCAGCGCCAGTGTATCATTTTTGCACACACTTGTTAATGATACACACGACGCGTTTCTTTTAAAACATTGTGTATCGTTAATGCACACGGTTTACATACTTTTTGTACGGGAAACAGAATCCTCTGGCCTGAACGAATGAAATGGTATTTTTGGGTTGGGGTTATGATGTACGGTTCAGATATTATTACTTTACAAAATTTTTGGGTTAAATAAAAGTATTATGTTATTTTTACATATTTATTATAATAAAAATACAATAGAAAAGGACGCAAAATAAATCTAATGTGTTTTATTGAAACATGGGCGGCACAAATAAATTTGACAAACTGAGCAAACACTGTAAATTTGAGGTGCTCTCTTTGTTTTTCCATCAACTTGTATACCTTTTCTGCCATACATTTTATAGCACTCCACACAACGACCTCGAATCTTCTTGTTGTCTGTAGTTTTCTGGATCAAATGGTGTTTTTGTTGAGGTCTAGATCGTGAAGGACCGGGTTCGTTCATTGAAGAATTCCGCTCCAATAGTGAGGTGATTACTTGCTCACGAAATTCAATAATAGTTAACTTTTTGTTGTAAGAATACTCATTATAAAGGAAGTGAGCATTCACTACACTAGTCCCCCAAATGATCTCAAAAGCCAATTTGCGGTACCATTTGGTACAGCGTCTAAGAGCTGATCCATAAGTCGCCATTTGATCACTTATATCTATTGAAGATTTGCCGTCATTGTAGTCCGCAATGCACTTCGGTTTTGAACGTAATTCATTAGGACGTCGGCTGTTGTACGTTACCATCTCCAGTGCTGACGTTTTTGTGGTGATGTACTAGGTGTGGCAGATGTACTAGGTATATAAGGAGTGTCAAAGTGTCTATTAGCACTCCTTGTTCTAGCTATCGGCCTTTCCACCTCAGGTAAAGGAGGCAATCCACTTTCAGAAAAGGTTGATGTTCTTCTAGAAAATACTGGAGGATTCCACACTTCATTAGCACTGTCACTTTCAGAACTGGTCGTCGCGTCACTTGGATCATAGTCCGGATCCGACAAAGAGTCGTCACTATCGTAGTTCATTTTTCACTGAATTTTACACTTTACACTGAATATCCTAAAACAAAAAAATATGGAACTTTAGGAAAACATAACAACAAATGTTTTCTTAAAGTTCCTTTTATAGTTTCTCCGTCATATATCTGAAAAGAAAGATAAATAAAGTTAATAAATTAAAAAATAATATGTGTGCAAAATTTATACACATGGCCCACGAGATGTCTCGATAGAGAAATATATCTCGTGGGCCAGTGTATCATTTTTGCACACACTCCTGAAAGCATGAAAAACGAAAAGGTAGTTGGTCAATTTTAAAAATACATAAATAAAATAACATTTAAAAGTAAAATAACGCATAAAAAAAAATTGGTAAAAATTTAATTCTAATCGATTGATGCTTGGCGCTGAGGGTGTTAATATTAGACAAATATGACAATGCCTATAAAGAAGTAAAGACGATATTGCTGTGTTTTTGGATGCCTCAACAGTAATTTTAAAACTCCATCCTTATCTATCGTTATTCACGAATTCACGATAGGTAACAAAAGAAGAAGAAAGGTTAGTCTGTCCCACAAAAGGTCTGTGTTAGGGGAACGTTAGTTGCATGGGATACAACAAACATGAATTTTGCCGTTTTTTGGTACGGAACCCTCCTCGGTGCGCGAGTTCTACTCCCACTGCTTCGAACCCACTCAGTTCATTTTCGACCCCTTATAATTTCTTTGTGGATAAAACTAGAAGTTTGAAGTATCTTTAGTATCTTTCAACAGAACACTACCCGTCCATTTCAACACGGCAATAGGCACACCACCTATTTCGTTAGACATAAAACTATAAGGTGAGATGTGGGCGTATACTACGCCTCTGACTACCCCTTTTGGGATAGGGGCGTGACTATAAGTATGTATAAAGTCAGTGAACACTGACTGTCTGATAATCGAAACTTTATGGCACTTCAAACGAATATAGAACCTTCAAAAGAATGCAAATAGTGTTTAGTGTATGAATTAAGGAAAAGCTAAAATATTCTAGAATTTGGACTAGATGATGTTGTATGAGATTGTCCAATTGTTTAACCTAACCCGTCATTTGCGACGATTGAATTAACTAAAAGTGACAGCCCTGATACTATAGGTAAGTATCGTGCGGTCAGGTCGGAGATACCCTACTATATATAATTCTACTATGGTCACTCGCTCAAAACCGCGCGCTATGTACCTACCGCTCGGCATATCCCTGGGGATGCAACTGGCAGAGGGCTGCCGAACGCCCGACATATACAAATGTACTCTGTGCGCCCGACTGAGCGGTCGCATCGCATTGCACCGCACGTTTCCCGCGCTTACGCTTCGAAATGCAGAAACCACGTAATTATTGTGCAGTCGATGGGTGTAATATAGTACAAAACAAAAGAAAATTTGTCGTTTTTAGGGTTTCGTAGCCAAATGGCATAAACGGAACCCTTATAGATTCGTCATGTCTGTCTGTCTGTCTGTCCGTCCGTGTGTCACAGCCACTTTTCTCCAAAACTATAAGGCATATGCTATTGAAACTTGGTAACTAGATGTATTCTGTAAACTGCATTAAGATTTTTATATAAAACTAGAAAAAAAGCAGTAATTTTTGGGGGTCCCCATACTCAGAACTGAAACTCAATTTTTTTTCATCAAACCCATACGTCTATAGATAGGTCTTCAAAAATGCTATTGAGATTTCTAACATAATAGTTTTCTAAAGTGAATAGTTTGCGCAAGAGACACTTCCAAAGTGGAAAAATGTGTCCCCCCCCCCTCCCTCTAACTTCCTAAACCAAGAGAATGATAAATCTAAATAGAACGTATCATGTACATTGCC
This sequence comes from Miltochrista miniata, assembly GCA_933228765.1. Taxonomy (NCBI): domain Eukaryota; kingdom Metazoa; phylum Arthropoda; class Insecta; order Lepidoptera; family Erebidae; genus Miltochrista; species Miltochrista miniata. Next base: position 26,790,292 of record OW121747.1, read on the forward strand.
ATAAAAACTACCAACAAAATTGGTTTGAACGAGATAGAGCTAGTAGTATTTTTTTAATACGTCATAAACCGCAATTTTCGGTCAGAAAAATCACTACCATTGCGAGAACACAATACAAAGTTACAACGAACTATATGAACTGTTATATTCTGTTACTTGCTGCTACGAAACCCTTCATGGGCGAGTCCAACTCACACTTGGCCGGCTTTTTTAAATTGCCGAGAGACGAAAAAAGGCGAGTAGTATTTTAAATCTTATCAATATGAATGTTTTCACCATTTATTTGTTTTAACATAAGTAGGTAGGTGATAAGTATGTTAATCGTAAATTAAGGAGTTTTTTGAGTTAGGTATTATAAAGTGTTGTTTTGTAGAGGCAATTCAATGTTTTATAGAATTTATAGGTAGGTAAATAGGTTTTATAGGTAGTTGAAGCGCTCGAGTTCCCGCGGACTCAGTGTTCTGTAATCGATCACTGCAGTAAGTAACTTTCACTATGGCCAGTCCTTGGATGGGGAATAAAACATGGTTGATTCGTAACATTCGTTTTATTACAACAATCATTATAGGTTCAACCCTAACGCTTTCTTACGATGACGTCACTCGCACAGCGGGCAACACAGTCTCGATGCTATGAGCGCGTGTTTAAGGTACAATTCTTCTCGTTAGGAGCAGCAGGTATTATTATTAAAATGTTGTAGGCTAATATAGCGTAGGTATTTTCACTTTTGTATGGGAGCTTAGACCATCTATCACGGGACTAGCCTTTGCGAACCACCGCATACAAAAATATTCTGCCAGTTTTCATACAAATGAAGGGGGAAACACAAAGACATATAAAATTTCATTGCATTTAAAAATGTATTAATCGACAAACGCGTAATGGCTGTTGTGTGTTAATTGTTATTGTACAGTCAACTACAATGAAATGTACTAGTTTAATCATATAAAATGATGTATTGATGTACAGTGATTTTATAAAGTCAAAAGACCAAATGGTCATGTGCAATGGCAGAAAACAATGCTTAAGTAAGGCGCATCCCGTGGTTAGATGATCTAAGTATGGGAGTGATGTATCTGTTACGTAGTAGCTATTTAGTAATCTGTGCTCACACCGCACCTCACTGGGTATGGCTGCTTCACGACGTACCACTAAGAGCTGATGGGTGTAGAGTTGTATTCTACTATAATACCGCCACACTCCGAACACGCTTGCGTGTGGACAACGTGATATAACCGGTCAGCTTTAATTTGTCGGTCTTCCTTAATGCTGACCTTAATGCAAGCCGTAGTTGGCTCTTCTGAGTGTTAGGTCACCGTCATCTCGTTCACCACTGAACGTTCCCTTTCCACCATTAGGTTCGAGCCTGGGCGTAACCTATCCTACTATCCGGTAGTGGCGATGCGGAACACCCCTAGGAGCAGTTTTGAGGGTAGTTTGGTCTTTTTAGGGTTTCGTAGCCAAATGGCAAAAACTGAACCCTTATAGATTCGTCATGTCTGTCTGTCCGTCCGTGTGTCACAGCCACTTTTCTCCGAAACTATATGGTCTATGCTATTGAAACTTGGTAGCTACTACCCGTTCGCTCTAACTTTGCCGCTGGCGCACAGTGGTCTGAAAATCGAGCTCCCCTTTCGTAGAAAGTCAATGTGCGATATTCATAAAACCAAAATATGGAACGTGTCAGGTATACATTCCTTTAATGCATATTGTAGTATGAATGATTTAAGTTACTCCGCGCCTGAGAAAAAAAATATTTAGTTTTTTTTTGTATGGGAGAAATTACATAAAGTACATTTTCTTGCGACTCAATGAAACTGAAAGGCTGGTACTCATACGAGCTATTGCCGCTCTTAAGGCGATTACTTTGACATACCAGTCATGTACCTTTAGGTGCCGCTTCACACGTAGGATTTTTTTGAAATTTCGAATTTTCGGTATTGAATTTTTTAAGTATGTGACGTGTTTAAATTAATTTGCTCCGACCCTTAATGAGGGTAGTTATACATAAATAGAATGTTTGGCATGAATTCTATCAGTAACGTTTAGCACTTGTGCGCGTAAACTTTAATTTTTCTGTTCTTTCCAATTTTCTATTGCGATGGAAGGTTTTGGTATCAATCTTGATATTTTCATGTTTGTGGCCAAAAACACTTCTTTCTCAGATCCCAATGTGTTATTTGAAGTTTTTGTGAATAGCGTTGATTTGTCAGAAAATGAAAAGAAAGACTTAAAACAATTCTGCCAAACTTATGTGTGTGCATTGAAAAGGAAATGGATCTCATGTAATCGCACGCGACATACTTTCATTAAAAAGTACGAAGCATGGCTCCAAGAAGACATCAAATGGCCTGAAGTCATCAAGGAAAAGATGACTTCCTCAGTAACGATAGATCAGTCACCATGTTCCAGTTCCGAATTTCCCGTAAACGAAGGTTTATCAACATCCGCACAACCACAGACTTGTAGTGTTGGAACCTCAACATCTCTTGGAAACCAAAGAAAGCAGTTTTCGGAGTTAAGCTCGTTACAGAAGAGAAGGAGAGTAGAAGAGCTTTTAAATCATCCAATGGAAAGTCTTGCTTATGCAACTGGCTTGAAGGCGCAAAATAAAGATGTAGCAGACATAATAAAATTAGTCGTAGAGAATCCCGAAGAGACTACAAAGATAAAAGATATACTGAAAACTAAGAAAAATGTGCCCGTATATTCTGCTGATAAAGCTTTAGGTATTTTGACTTCGTTAAAGTTGTCGAATTGCTGCTGATTCAACGAAGTCAAAAGCCAGTTGCATATGCATGACTTCCGTTGGATGATTTAAAAGTTCTTCTACTATCCTTCTCTTCTGTAACAGGCTTAACTCCGAAAACTGCTTTCTTTGGTTTCCAAGAGATGTTGAGGTTCCAACACTACAAGTCTGTGGTTGTGCAAATGTTGATACACCTTCGTTTACGGGAAATTCGGAACTGGAACATGGTGACTGATGACTCCCAAACTGAATTTTGACAAATCCTTCTACGACAAGATTTTACTTCGACAACATGAAACTCCGATACGACTTAATTTCGACTAAATTTTAGATCAAAACAACTTAATCCCGACACTACTCTACTCCGACAAAGGAAGAAACGCTTTGTCGGAGTACAGTAGTGTCGACACATGGACACCCAAACTGAATTTCGACAAATCCATCTACGACAAGATTTTACTTCGACAACATGAAATTCCGATACGACTCAATTTCGACAATATTTTAGATCGAAACAACCTAATGTCGACACTACTGTACTCCGACAAAGCGTTTCTTCCTTTGTCGGAGTAGAGTAGTGTCGGGATTAAGTTGTTTCGATCTAAAATCTTGTCGAAATTAAGTCGTATCGGAGTTTCATGTTGTCGAAGTAAAATCTTGTCGTAGAAGGATTTGTCAAAATTCAGTTTGGGAGTCATCAGTCACCATGTTCCAGTTCCGAATTTCCCGTAAACGAAGGTGTATCAACATTTGCACAACCACAGACTTGTAGTGTTGGAACCTCAACATCTCTTGGAAACCAAAGAAAGCAGTTTTCGGAGTTAAGCCTGTTACAGAAGAGAAGGATAGTAGAAGAACTTTTAAATCATCCAACGGAAGTCATGCATATGCAACTGGCTTTTGACTTCGTTGAATCAGCAGCAATTCGACAGCTTTAACGAAGTCAAAATACCTAAAGCTTTATCAGCAGAATATACGGGCACATTTTTCTTAGTTTTCAGTATATCTTTTATCTTTGTAGTCTCTTCGGGATTCTCTGCGACTAATTTTATTATGTCTGCTACATCTTTATTTTGCGCCTTCAAGCCAGTTGCATAAGCAAGACTTTCCGTTGGATGATTTAAAAGCTCTTCTACTCTCCTTCTCTTCTGTAACGAGCTTAACTCCGAAAACTGCTTTCTTTGGTTTCCAAGAGATGTTGAGGTTCCAACACTACAAGTCTGTGGTTGTGCGGATTTTGATACACCTTCGTTTACGGGAAATTCGGAACTGGAACATGGTGACTGATCTATCGTTACTGAGGAAGTCATCTTTTCCTTGATGACTTCAGGCCATTTGATGTCTTCTTGGAGCCATGCTTCGTACTTTTTAATGAAAGTATGTCGCGTGCGATTACATGAGATCCATTTCCTTTTCAATGCACACACATAAGTTTGGCATAATTGTTTTAAGTCTTTCTTTTCATTTTCTGACAAATCAACGCTATTCACAAAAACTTCAAATAACACATTGGGATCTGAGAAAGAAGTGTTTTTGGCCACAAACATGAAAATATCAAGATTGATACCAAAACCTTCCATCGCAATAGAAAATTGGAAAGAACAGAAAAATTAAAGTTTACGCGCACAAGTGCTAAACGTTACTGATAGAATTCATGCCAAACATTCTATTTATGTATAACTACCCTCATTAAGGGTCGGAGCAAATTAATTTAAATGCGTCACATACTTAAAAAATTCAATACCGAAAATTCGAAATTTCAAAAAAATCCTACGTGTGAAGCGGCACCTAAAGGTACATGAGTGGTATGTCAAAGTAATCGCCTTAAGAGCGGCAATAGCTCGTATGAGTACCAGCCTTTCAGTTTCATTCAGTCGCAAGAAAATGTACTTAATGTAATTTCTTCCATACAAAAAAAAACTAAATATTTTTTTTCTCAGGCGCGGAGTAACTTAAATCATTCATACTACAATATGCATTAAAGGAATGTATTCCTGACACGTTCCATATTTTGGTTTTATGAATATCGCACATTGACTTTCTACGAAAGGGGAGCTCGATTTTCAGACCAGTGTGTGGGGAGAGGCATATACCCGAATTGTTAATTAGACGAAGTAAATTAACAGTAGCTAGTGTCACTTCGTCATAGAAAATACGCAACATTATAAGAAGAAGTGACATTAGTTGCTGTCAATTTACTTCGTCTAATCAAAAATTCGACTTTAGTATGGAGCCGAACGGCAAAGTTAGAGCGAACGAGCAGTAGATGTATTCTGTGAACCGCATTAAGATTCTTATATGAAACTAGAAAAAAGCAGTAAATTTTGGGGGTCCCCATACTCAGAACTGAAACTCTAAATTTTTTTTTCATCAAACCCATACGTGGGGGTATCTATGGATAGGTCTTCAAAAATGCTATGGAGGTTTCTAACATCATTTTTTTCTAAAGTGAATAGTTTGCGCAAGAGACACTTCCAAAGTGGAAAAATGTGTGTGTGTGTGTGTGTGTCCCCCTCTAACTTCTAAACTAAGAGAATAATAAATCTAAAAAAAAAATGTGATGTACATTGCCATAAAAACTACCAACGAAAATTAGTTTGAACGAGATAAAGCTGGTAGTTTTTTTTTAATACGTCATAATCCGCAATTTCTGGTTAGTGAAATCACTACCTTCGCAGTGGTTAAACATCAGTCAAAATTACAACGAACTATAAGAACTTTTATATTATGTTACTTGCCCATGAAGGGTTTAGTAGCAGACTAAACCCTTCATGGGCGAGTCCAACTCGCACTTGGCCGGTTTTTTTTAAATGAATGTCGCCAAATTGACGACGCCGCTGATGGAAAGCCGTGGCGCATATAGCGATGGGGGCCACTCTAACAGTCCTTAAGACTTCTGACAGTAGTCCTCAAGTTGGCGGCCCTGTGATGTGCCTCTTCACGCTCCGTTTGAAGAACCCGGGATTGGCTAAAAAACCTCATGTTACGTTACGACACGCCCAACAGCCTATGGTTGGAAGCCCCGGGTTAGCCCTCGGAAGGATGTCCCAGGACTCCCAACAGACCCACGGCCACCACTGCGGCCTCGCCTAGGGGCTGGTTCGGTCGCTATCCCGCGTCTTTAGGGGGTTTCGGGTGTGATCACGCTTCTAAGGGGGGAAGGGCGTGCGTGAATCTTTCACGTTACGCTGCCGTCATGGGCCTGCTTCTGTAAGGACAGTGAGCAGCCCTCTCACCGTCCTCAGGCCCCCGGTCATGGAGGCCGATAGTCCTTGGCAAAGACACGTCGGCGGTGACCAAGCCGCCGACTGCGGAATTCGGGTGGAAGAGTTCTCTCCCGTCCCGCCCCGCCGTCTCTTTCACGAGCACGACAAAGAGACGGCGCAGTCCCACTTACTCCCGCTGGAGATCATAGCTCGCACCATGGTCTCGAGCTAGAGAGTGTCCTCGTCAAGACCCACTACGAGGACCTGGCGCTGTTGCGCCCACGCCGTGCACTCCACCAGCGTGTGGAGCGCTGTGTCATCGCTGCGGTCCTCGCAGTACTGACCCTCGGCCGTGGTTTCCCGGTGTCTTCGCCACAGATACCTACCGAAGCTACCGTGCCCGGTGAGTATCTGTGACAACCGATAGGAGAGAGCACCGTGTCTCCTCTCCAGCCACACGTCCATGACCGGTCTGATGGCCGCGTTTGTGGCGAATTCCCCCTTTGGTTGATCAAGTCCCCTTCCATTTCTCCACGGTTTCCTGGTGGAGCAGGGACCGCTGGGCCTCGATTTCCCGAGACGCAGACCTTTGGCCCCAATCCAGCGCCTCCTTGCGCCATCTAAACTGTGACGCAAGGGCTCTCGCTTCCAGGTCCCATGGAGGCGTCCCGGCTAGGAGACATGCCGTCCACCTGAGATCGTGCGGTATCCCCTTATCACCATGACGGCCATCGCCCTCTGTGGGCTCAGCAGTCTAGCCACATTGATGGCCGTCAGGGTCTCCGCCCAAACGGGGGCCCCGTATAGGGCCATACCTTGCACGATCCCCAGGTTCAGTCTCCTGTAGGGAGCGTTGGGTCCCCTGATGTAGCCGCACTAGCGCGGCTGATGCCCCCCTCAATTTTGGGACCAAACTTCGGAAGTGATGTCCGAAGTTCCCTCAGCCATCGAGTACGAGCCCCAGATACTTCATCTAGGGCTCGATGCCGAAGTTAAGGTGGGGCTTACCACACAACGAACGTGATTATTTGCCGCTTTTTGGTAGCGAACACTGTGCGTGCGCGAGTCCTACTTGCACTAGACTGCTTTTTATTGACAATGCTAACGGTAATATCAATGACTCAATGTAATAATATTATTACCGTGATAATGGTCCTATGATGTAGGTACTTACCATGAACTATACCTCAGGTCCACAGTATAAAGAGAACTACAGTATAAAGAGAACTACCAGTAGCTTCTCGCCTTTGAAGTCGGCGAAAATGCCGACAACGTCTAGACAGTGATGCGTGTAGGGTTGTCACTAATAATAAACAATCCTGAATTTTATTTATAATAGGTGCCAATGAAACGATATTCTAGAATTTTATCATTGGCCTCTAAAATACTAAGTATTAATTTGCCTTCTAAATTACTACGTCAGCCACAATTATTGTAAGTGTCTTAACATATTATGACACTTACAAGCCGCACACGAAATGTAATATATATATTTAAAACTCTACGATATGTAGCAAACTCTTATATCATTCGAAGTGTATATTACCCACTATGCCAGTCAATCATCACATATTGTATAACCGCATGGGGAGGCGCTGCAAAGACCAGTCTGCAACCTCTCGAAATAGCTCAACGAGCTGTACTCAAAGCAGCAACATTTCGACCGAAACTGTTCCAACCATGCGACAGCACCGTAGAACTCCCTACAAGACAATACCCAAGCGTCGGAAAGATAAAATATGCACACTGCCATCAGCGCGAACTTCATTTTTTCAAGGATTTTCTATTTATGTAGGTCCTTTTATTTATAACAAAATTAATGCTTTAACAATACAATACAATACAATACAATACAATACAATATCTTAATTGATAACAGATTTGTTACAGGTCAATTTATCATTCCAAATATACATAGCAGCTTATTAGCAATAACATAAAAAAACACGTTAGTTTACCAGTCACAGTAATCATAACTCCCGTGTATGGAATGTCTCACTTCCATTGCAAACGGAATGTAACAAAGTTGTGACTTGAGTTTGACCACGCACAAACGGAATCATTTTAAACAAGCATATGCAAATGAATGATACGGACACACGCACACACACACACACGCACACACGCACGCACACACACACACACACACACACACACACACACACACACACACACACACACACACACACACGCACACGCACACACACACACACACATAGTCACGCGTGCGAGCGCACATACACACGCGTTCTTGCTTTTGCAATGCTTGCTAAAGGACAACATTTATACGTTTTTGAATTACAACCAAAAGATACAAGGGGAGCTAGCACCGTAACTCTTAACCACAGGTTGCTTTGTAGCCTATTTAGGGGGACTGTGTTCATCTCTTATGAAATGAAAATTATAATGATTTCAGTAAATTTATTGTAATTAGTTTTTTAAAACATCGTAATATTGTAAGTGAATCTCAATAAATTGAATTTGTGAATTTGAGAACTTAACTTTGAGAACTTAAATTGATCGGCTGTTTTCATAAGCTTTAGCCTCTAGCCACCTTCTTTGTAAGCCAATTTAAATACTACTCAGCATCCTTATTTTTTTTTTGCATCTGATTTTGTGACATGCATTTTAATAGCTTTCTATAATATTGCACAATGATATCAAAATAGATTTTATTAATTTATATTTTAGCTGAATGTTGGTAATACTAGAGGTGCTACCCTCGCACTGCCAACCCTGCGTCCTAAGGGTGCCGTTCCACCAGAGACGTGCTATACTACGGTTGCTATGGATGATCCATAAATAAATAAAAATTACCCTCCTTTCTTCGGCAGTTCGGGTAATAAATAAATAAATATTCACGGACATTTCACACAACGAAAGAAAGAAAGAAAGAAAGAAAGAAAAAGAAATTTATTTCACATAGGCATTTACAGATGCTCTTGTAAAACGTCCAGAATACAAATCAAAATCTACCACCAGTTCACAACGCGACCCACCTGAGAAGAACTGGCAAGAAACTCAGCGGGTTATTCTTTTTAGAGCTCTATTTACAAAATGAATCTAAAAACTATGCATTTTAACAATTTTTTGAGAATCCAGTAGAGCAGGTCATTTCCAGGCTTCTCCATCCAACAAATAATCACCAATTGTATAGTAGCCCCTGCAGTACAATTTACTTTTTACAACCTTTTTAAATTTATTAAGGGACATACTTTTAATTTCGTCTGGTAGCCTGTTGTAAAAGCGTATACAGTTACCCATGAAAGAATTGCTGATTTTGTGTAATCTGCTATGATAAACAGCAAGGTTACTTTTATTTCTAGTGTTGACATTGTGTCTATCACTTAACTTAGCGAAACTATGTAAATTTCTTTGTACGTACATAAGATTCTCAAAAATGTATTGTGATGCTACTGTAAGAATTTTAACCTCTTTGAATTTTTCGCGCAGAGAGACCCTTGGACCTAATCTATATATGGCTCTTATGGCCCGCTTTTGTAAAATAAAAATTTTATCTATATCTGCAGCATTGCCCCACAGTAGAATACCGTAAGACATTATGCTATGAAAGTAACTGAAATAGACTATTCTAGCCGTATCTACATCCGTCAAGTGCCTTATCTTTTGTACAGCAAATGCTGCTGAACTTAATCTATTTGCTAGTTTAACAATATGTGGACCCTATTGTAAACCAGCATCGACCGTTAACCCTAGGAACGTCGTTGATTCCACAAGTTCCAACACCCGACCATTAAGTTGAACATTGGTTTCTGACTGTGTTACATTAGGCAAGGTAAATTTTATGCATTTAGTTTTATTATCATTCAGTCTAAGATTGTTAGTGTTAAACCAATGAACCACTTTCAAGATTGCGTTGTTGACATCGTCATAGTTATCTATTTGTCTTTTAACTTTGAAAATCAATGAAGTATCATCTGCAAACAAAACAATCCTGTTGTTGTCCCCCAAGTAAAAGGGTAGGTCATTAAAATATATAAGGAATAAAAATGGTCCGAGTATTGAACCCTGTGGGACGCCCATAGTAACTACAGAGCCCTCTGAGCGTGTACCATTAACATCAACCCTCTGAATTCTATTGTTCAAATATGAAGTCAGAAGATCGAGAGCCTTGCTTCTTATGCCATAATGGTGTAATTTCCTGATTAATGTTTCATGTTGGAACGGTATCTGAAAGTACAGCAGTAGTGTTAACGAATTCAACTAAGGATGTGATGCGTGCTATGGTCCATAGCACGCATCACATCCTTAGAAAGAAAGAAAGGCCCATAAGCATAGCATACATCCATAGCCTATGGATGTATGCTATGCTTATGGGCTTTTCTTGGAAGCTCGTATGCTGAGTAGGTACGGATTACATGATACTTTCGCAATCCAAAAAGCCCCCGCGCCGTAGTCACAAAATTTCATGATAGGTATCGTTCATGAGATTTTTTTGGATACTGAGTACGAATTACGTAATAATTCTGCAATACAAAATGGGCGCCGCGCCATAATTGCAAAATTTCATGATGGATGTCATTTAAGGGTTTTTTTTGGTATGCTCAGTACGAATTACATGATAATTTAGCAATCCGGCCATATTGGATTGCAAAATTAACCCGAAATTCACACTCAGCATACCAAAAAACCTCTTATACTATATCCAACATGAAATTTTGTGACTAAGGCACAGCGGCCATTTTGGATTGCATAATTAACCCGAAATTCGTACCTACTCAGCATACCAAAAAACCTCAGAAAAATATTCAATTTCATAACAGTGTAGCAGCGGCCATATTGAATTGAAAAATTAACCCGAAATTCATACTCAACATACCAAAAAACCCTTTATACGATATCAAACCTGAAATTTTACAATTAGTACTCAGCATACCAAAAAACTTCAGAAAAATATTCAACATGACTTTATAATTATAACTGCAAAACGGCGGTCATTTTGTTATCGCTTTATAATAAAACTATACATGCAACATTGAATAAAGCTTTCTTACGTACGCGGGAATCAATGAAATCGAAAATCCTTATTTTTCCGAGACGATGTCTTGCAATCCCTTACACAATTTTGTATGCACCATTTTAATAAATAATACATTACAGGAAGCTGATGTCGTGAACGCGGCAGCCCTGAAAATGTGTCCCGAACGGCTAACAAAATTTTGGTCGCCGTTCGAGACATTACCTCCCTCGTCTCGTCCCTTGTCCCCCTCACAATTGACCTGTCTAGACGGCTTTGTCGGCCGACTGTATGATCTGTCGGCTGTGACTATACTTTGAAAAAAATTGTGTAGGTACCTACTCTTCATGAGTAAAACCCATGGGTTAACCACAGGGCGGAAACTCCATACAAATGATTCCTTATATTTGCTCCATGGTTTTAATACACGGTCTTGCGCCTTCCGCATCTGTTTATAACACTATTTTATTATTACTATCTTTGGTAAAACTATATCTTATGGAAAAATTTTCTTGCGTAGCTAAGTTAAGGTACTCTAACCTACCTTTTTTCCAAAACCTTTTATCTCACAAGTTATGACGACTTGAGCAAATAATCATCGACCTTGCGCTCAATTGAACCCGGTAAACGAATCTACTAGTTTTCGGAAGCGACTGTCGTGTGACCTAACAAGGCCTCAGTAGCGGCCATGCGGGAGCTTCATAAGTATTTTATTATTCTGACAAGCTGTTCTCCGCGGCTTCAACCGCGTAGAAAAAAACGGAACCCTTATAGATTCGTCATGTCTGTCTCTCTGTCTGTCTGTCCGTCCGTGTGTCACAGCCATTTTTCTCCGAAACTATAAGGCCTATGCTATTTAAACTTGGTAACTAGATGTATTCTGTAAACCGCATTAAGATTCTTATATAAAACTAGAAAAAAACGTAGTAAATTTTGGGGGTACTCAGGACTGAAACTCAATTTTTTTTTTTCCATCAAACCCATACGTGTGACCTATCTATAGATAGGTCTTCAAAAATGCTATTGAGGTTCCTAACATTATTTCTTTCTAAAATGAATAGTTTGAGCAAGAGAACCTTCCAAAGTGGAAAAATGAGGGTCCCCCCCCCCCTCTAAATTCTAAACTAGGGGAATGATAAATCTAAAAAAAATATATGATGTACATTGCCATAAAAACAACCAACGAAAATTAGTTTGAATGAGATAGAGCTGGTAGTTTTATTTTAATCTATACTAATATTATAAAGCTGAAGAGTTTGTTTGTTTGTATGGTTGAACGCTAGGATCTCAGGAACTACTGGTTGGATTTCAAAAATTCTTTCAGTTTGATAGTCCATTTATTGAGGATGGCTATAGGCTATATAACATCACGCTAAGGCGGATAGGGGCAAAGCAGCAATCAATAATGTTTCGAAAACGGGGAATATTTTTTACCACCTGAGAGCTTCCGAGGCGTACCTACGCTGCGTAAATAGTTAAAGATGCGTAAAAATTGTGTAGTACAATTTTGTTTCTCTTAAAAAGGTCTAAAAAAAAGTCCGCGGCAGCATATTTGTCTATCTCTTAAGGTTCGCTTACAATAACCTAATTTGTCTGTTTTTTAAGGTTCGCTCACAATATTATAAAACTGAAGAGTTTGTTTGTCCTAGGATCTCAGAAACTACTGGATGCATTTCGAAAATTATTTTACAGTTTAATAGTCCATTTATTGAGGATGGCTAATGGCGATATAAAATCACGCTCATGCGAATAGGAGCGGAGCAGCCATAAATAATGTTTCGAGAACTGGGAAAATTTATTTCGTTTGAGAGCTTCCACTGCGTACGTTGCGTAAATGGTTAAAGTTACGTGAAAACTTTGTATCACAAAAATGTTCCTCTTTAAAATTTACAAAAAAAAATGTCAACAGCATATGCCTATCTTTTAAGGTTCAGTTACAATAACCCCTTTTAATAAGTTTTGAAGTATGAGCGACGCGACGGGAGTAGGTAAACATGGTCTGCAGTGGTAGCCAATCAACTGAACGATAAAAACCGGCCAAGTGCGAGTAGGACACACATGAGTTCCGTACCAAAAAAAGGACGGGTTGAAGTAAATGCAACGGGAAACATTATATCACTTTACATATTAATACCACACCTCTCTCCTTCTCAATCTCATGTGATGCAAACGAAGTTGTGCGGGTCAGCTCTAATGAATATAAGCGACGCGACGGGAGTAAGTGCGAAGGGAAACATTATATCACCTTCAATATTAATACTACACCTCTCTCTTTCTCACTCATTTGACGCAAACGAAGTTGTGCGGGTCAGCTCTCATGTATATGTATAAGCGACGCGACGGGACTAGGCACGACGAGAGTAAATGCGACGGGAAACATTATATTACTCAATAAAAATATTAATACCATACCTCTCTTTTTCTAACTCTCATGTGCCGCAAACGAAGTTGCGCGGGTCAGCTAGTACGTCATAAACCGCAATTTTTGTTTAGAAAAATCACTACCACTGCGAACGTGTTAAAACATCAATCAAAGTTACAACGAACTATAAGAACTTTTATATTATGTTACTAGCTGCTACGAAACCCTTCATGGGCGAGTCCAACTCGCACTTGGCCGGTTTTTTTATATTCTGCTCGCCAAATTGACGTCGCTACCAGCCTGATAGAAAGCTGTGGCGCATCTAGCGATTGGGGACCACTTCTGACAGTGGTCCTCAAGTTGGCGGCCCTGTGATGTGCCTCTTCACGCTCCTCTTAAAGAACCCGGGATTGTAAGATGTGGGAAACACGTGTGTGGGCAGGTCGTCCCAAGTTTTTATAGTTCGACAGAGGAACGATCTTTTGAAACGCTCGGTTCTGGCGAAGATTCTCTCCACTGTGTATGAGTGGCATCTCTGCCCGGCACGCGTTGTTCGGGATCGAAAAGGAGATGGTGGGATCAGGTTGAAGAGCTCTTCAGAACATTCGCCGTGATACATTTGGTAGAAGGCAGCCAAGGACACTATGGTTCTTCGCTGCGCCAACGGTTCGACACCTCAGGACAAGCAATTATTCGGATAGCACGTCTCTGCATAGCGTCAAGCGCGTCTAGTAAGTACCTCGCGGAGTCATCCCAAAGGTGAGAACAGTACTCGACGCAGGCACGAATCTGCGTCTTGTACAGTAAACATCTCTGATGTGGCGTGAAGTACCGCCTCACCTTATTTAGGACTCCGAGATTCCGCGAGGCCAGCCCAATACAACTCTCTATGTAGTTTTAATGAAAAAAAAGCATATGTCCTTCCCGGGGCCTTCAACTATCTCTATACCAAATTTCATCTCAATCGCTTCAGCCGTTTAGGCGTGAAAGCGTAACAGACAGACAGACAGAGTTACTTTCGCATTTATTATATTAGTAGGGATCAGAAAACCTGACTACTATTATCTAGTACTAAGATTTTCATTGGTTTGATAGTAGTTATTAACACTTTACTTAGGTACCTACTTAAGGTTATCAAAGGTCATATGATAGTTAATAGTTACCTCTTATGTAAAAACCGGCCAAGTGCGAGTCGGACTCGCGCACTAAGGGTTCTGTACTAAAAAACGACATAAAATTACGTTTGTTGTATAGGATCCCCCCCCCTAAATGTAACATTTTTGTTGTATTTAGTATTTGTTGTAATAGCGGCATTAGAAACACATAATCTGTGAAAATATCGGCCCTCTAGCTATCACCGATCATGAGATACAGCCTCGTGACGGACAGACAGACAGACAGACGGACGGCGAAGTGTTATGAATAGGGTGCGTCACGAGACTGTATTCCGTTATTTACCCGTTGGGCGTTGGGTACGGAACCCTAAAAACGTGTTTCTGATAGTTAAGTACCTACATGCGTATGCGGAGGTAGGTAGGTATGCTTATCAAATTCAATACAAGGTGGTCTTCCCCGAGTCAAGGCCTTTTCTTCTTTTTAACCCCCCACGGAAACCCGAACGGGGTGTTATAAGTTTGACGTGTGTGTGGGTGTGTGCGTGTGTTTGTAAATCTGTCTGTGGCATCGTAGCTCCCAAACGGATGAACCGATTTTGATTCTGTTTCTTTTGTTTGAAAGATGGGTTAGGGGAGAGTGTTCTTAGCTATGTTTTATAAAAATCGGTTAAGCCATTACAAAGATATGAGGGGTGACCGGTAAAAGTGGTGATGAAAAATTGAATATGTTCAAATATAGATACTACTGTTGGGTATCAAATGAAAGGTCATAACTTATACATCACGATACCGCATTTTATGAAAATCGGTTCAGCCATTCGAAAGATATGAGGAGTGGAATGTATTTCTAAGTCTGTAACCACACTCCGCGCAATTCGCATTAGCTCTGTATAATTGTTGATAGACTATATGTAACTATGTTGATACTAAAAAAAACCCTATAAAACCCCTATAAAAAGCATGAAATAAAAAAAAATTAAAATTTAAAAAACCCCCGACACACAAATAAACAGCAATAAAAAAACCTGTATAAAGTAAAAAAATAACTATTATATTATGACCTATCTTCCCTAAGTATTGAACCTTTATTATTACTATAGGTAACTATATTATTTACGTATTCATATTTTTAACTAATCGTTTGTCTCTTCGGGGACCGCTCACCTAATCATAACCTAATCGTACGTCTGTCTCGCAAGATCCTAACTGTAGATATTTTGCGCGTCCTCGTTGAATATTTTAGATATTCCTTGATATCTTGTAGTACAGTCATTTGGTCGAAAAAATTTCTAAACTCCCGGAAAACTTTCCAGGTAACCTCTATTTACCTGGAAAGTTTTCCGGGAGTTTTGAAAATTGGCAATTTTTCAAACATAAAATAGCGCCTAAAGGCAGTTTTATGAGAATAACTCCATTCCGGCGCATTTTACAGGAAAAACATATCTAAACAAAATAAAAGTAGAGAAAATTTCCTACAATTTATGTCAAAACCAATCTTTCCTAAAATCAATAGTTTCGGCGTACGAGCGCCGTAAACCTCTATACATCCACATCAACGTGTAATATTTACTTTAAACTGCTCATATTGTGATTTGTAAATTATAAAAATTATACGAAGGTTAAATATTGTTCCATAGAAAGAAAAACTAGCTAACTATAGTCATGTCTCCGCAGGTATAAAAGGATGCGTCCCTTCTGTGTCAGGCCCCTTCTTTCTCTTCTAAGAAACATCTGGCCCCAGCTGAGCTCAATAGAAATATTTAGTCTGAGTCATCAGTATACGTTTATCATTTCACAGTGTCGTTTGCATTTACAGAGCCATGGCTTCCAATGAAGTAAACTGCTTTATTTGTGGTGATATACCTACTGCAAGAAAGTGAAGTTATTGAAGTGAAGGAAAAATAATTGGAAACTTGTATTGAATTACACTTTACGGCGCTCCTACACCGAAACTATTAATTTTAGGGAAAAAAAGATTATTACAAATTGTAGGAAATTTTCTCTACTTTTATTTTTTGTAGAATGTTTTCCTGTAAAATGCGTCAGGGAGGAGTTATTATTAAAAAACTGCTTTTGGGCGCCATTTTTTCAAAATGGCGGCGCGAGCGGCATACATACGAGGTGGCAAAGTTGAAATTTGGAAAGAGCATATCAAAATCTATAAAATAACCAATTTTCAAAACTCCCGGAAATCTTTCCAAGTAAAAATACTGAATGACTGTACTATTGATATGCTCAATTGTTTAGGTATAGAGCGGTCCCCCCGACGAGACAAACTGCTAGTTAAAAATATGAATACGTAAATAATATAGCTACTTACCTATAATAATAATAAAGGCTCAATACTTTTTTTTTTTTTGACGCGGGGAACGCATTTACGCCCCTTCATCCCAGCTGCGGGGGCAGTTGGGATGGTGTGTGGGACTCCTGGCCCGGTCCGGAATGGACCGTCCTACCCACCAAACCCCGCGGTGTTCCTCCTCACCCTTTAGCCGGGCCGAGGGATATCAAAAGATTATTCACGTCGACCCGGCTAGGGGCGCCCCGTTTACTCGGGGCTCTCCTCGGGGGAGCCAGATGGGCGGCTCCCCAAAGCTCCCTGAGGAGCTGAAGACCACGCCTGCACCGCTCTCGAGCGCCCCTCTGTAATAGAGGAGACAGAGAGCGGCTAGCGCAGGCGTGCGCTAATGGGCACCCCCGGAACACGGGAAAGGTGCCCACCGCCATGTGACCGTTTGTGGGCGCCCACGGTCAAGAAACAATCGGGGGCGCGCAGTGACTCCTCACCGCGGCGCCCCCGAACTACACGGCAGAGCGGGAGCATTATCCGTTACTCCCGCTCCCCCGCACAGTGCACGGTCGCGCCGTTATTCACGGCCGGCAGCCCGAACGGCATGGCAGGGCGGGAGCATTTACCCAAACTCCCGCCCCCCACGCAGTGCCTCTCCCACTTTGCCGCCATCGTCTCGCCAGCAAAGGTGGCGACGCGACGGCGACCCAGCATTGCTGCTGCCGGCCGTGAATAACGGCACGGCCGACAGCAACACACACCACCGAGCAACCCACACGTGGGTTACTCCCGCCTCGGCCGGAATTAGCCAGAGTAGCACAACTCCGCCACAGAGGAAGGGGAGTGGTCGCTACTCCGTTGCCCAGGATGCACCACGAGGAGGATCCGACCCATTGGGGTCCTTAAGATGTTAGTAGGACCCCGCATCCCAAAGGATCAATACTTAGGGTAGATAGGTCATAAAGTCATAATATAAGAGTTTTTTTTTTACTTTTTACAGATTTTTTTATTGCTTTTTTTTGAGGTTTTTTAAATTTTTAATGATTTTTTTTTCAGTTCCGTTCCGTACCTAAAGGGTAAGAAGCGAGACCCTATTCATGAGACTTCGCCGTCCGCCTGTATGTATGTTTGTCTGTCCATCTGTCCGTCCCTCACAAGTCTGTATCTCATGAAAGGTGATAGCTAGAGAGCTGCAATTTTGACAGCTTACGTGTTTTTTATGCCGCTGTAACAATAAATAGGTACCTACTTACTATAAACAAAAAATATTAATATTTAAGGCGGGCTCCCACTCCCATACAACAAACGTGATTTTTGTAGTTGTTTTGGTACGGTACCCTCCGTGTGCGAGTCCGACTAGCACTAGGCCGGTTTTTAGGGTTTCGTAGCCAAATGGCAAAAACGGAACCTTATAGATTCGTCATTTCTGTTTGTCTGTCTGTCCGTGCGTGTGTCACAGTCACTTTTCTCCGAAACTATAAGGCCTATGCTATTGAAATCTGGTAACTAGATGTATTCTGTGAACCGCATTAAGATTCTTATATAAAACTAGAAAACAAGCAGTAAGTAAATTTTGATACTCAGAACTGAAACTCAATTTTTTTTTTAACAAACCCACACGTGTTGGGTATCTATAGCTAGGTCTTCAAAAATGCTATTGAGGTTCCTAAAATCATTTTTTTCTAAAGTGAATAGTTTGCGCAAGAGACACTTCCAAAGTGGAAAAATGTATGTCCTCCCCCCCCCCCCCTCTAACTTCTAAACTAAGAGAATGATATTATCTAAAAAAAAAAATAGTGTACATTGCCATAAAAACTACCAACGAAAATTAGTTTGAACGAGATAGAGCTATTAGTTTTTTTTTAATACGTCATAAACCGCAATTTTCGCCGAGAAAAATCACTACCTACCACTGCGAACGTGTTAAAACATCAATCAAAGTTACAACGAACTATAAGAACCTTTATATTATGTTACTTGCTGCTATGAAACCCTTCATGGGCGAGTCCAACTCGCACTTGGCCGGTTTTTTATTTCTTCTTATAGAATAGAATAAACTTTATTTTGTAGGTACACCAAGTTAGAAAACAAGTTTACTTACAATAATTTTAACAATACGTTGTACAAAGGGCTGTAAAGCAATTTCTGACAGGCAACCTTGGGATGGACAGAAAAGATGTTATTTATACCTAAGTAAGATGGGTAGTTTAGGTGTAGAAATATTTAGCAACAGGTACAATATGTACAATAAATACTATAAATACATACATACACATACACATACACATACACATACACATATACATACATACATACATAACATAAACACACTTATAAAGACGACAAAAATATGGTGTGGAAAATTATTCACCTCATAAATTATAAGTTAGACGTGCAAGTTCAAATAATGTTCTCTCACCAAACGCTTAAAAATATCTAGAGTCTTGGCCCGTCTTATCGTGCATTCCACAACCGTACAGCCTGTACGGTGAACGATTTATCGTAGAAGCTAGTGGAATGAGTGGGAACAGCCAATACCAAAGATTCCGGTGACCGCAAGGATCTTGAATGTTTTTTAGATTGTTCATTTAGGAGCATGAATCGTTCTTTGTGATAAATTGGGGACCGAGGATTGAACAGTTTATTGTAAAGCATAGATAGGATATGAGTATTCTGTCGAAGACGAATTGGTAGCCACTCGAGCAAATTCTTTTTTTATCTTCTTTTTTTTACACATCTTATTTATTTTACACCATAAACTTACCTAATAACTTAGAATCATAAAAATAATACAGATACAGTGTTTTTATTATAGAAGTAAATGGTAATTAGGTATAAGTATAAATAACTAATAGCCTTAGTAGCACAGTATTAAAGAGAACTACGATAAAAAGAGAATCTGTCTGATCTGTCTGTCGGCTGTGGTAGTAGGTACACGTTACGTAGGTACAAAAGGCGGCATTTTATCGCGAGTCGCGATTTCTCCAGACAACCTAAAAAAACCGGCCAAGTACGAGTCGTACCCACGCACGGATTAAAAACACGGCAAAATCATCACGTTTTTTGTATGAGAGCCCCTGTATGCAACAAGAATACATCATCTTTGAATATTTCAGCTTTCTAGCTATCACCGTTCCTTAGATACAGCCTCGTGACGCAGACAAACAGACCCGTTTTTAACCCTTCGGGTACGGAACTCTAAAAATCACCTAAAATGAATGATTTGTATTTCTATGTAATCTGCTTAGCTTGTAAACCTGCAAATTTTTGTCATTTTACCTACCAAACATTATTTCTACTTACTAAGTTCTTAGATGTACATTGTACAAACATGTGTTTGCGCCTTTATCCCCGAAGGGGTAGGCAGAGGCATATAATCTGCCCACATCTCACCTTTTAGGTTTTGTTACATGTAATAATAGAGGGTGTCCCACTCAATAGCCTCGCCCCAAGTAGCGTACGCTAAGAAGTCACCCGCTCGCTGATCACTTTGGCCAGGGCCTGATTTAGGGTTTCGCGCGCCCTAGGCTAGCTATGAATATGCGCCCCCAGCTGCACCGTCTCAACAGCACCGTCTCACACTTTTTTTATACCACCAAAGTGGCAGACAAGCATACGGCCCACCAGATGTACCGGTGGTCACGCACAAGGAGGCAAAGTCTCTCCTGTCGCGAAGAGGTTCTGCACCACCTGCAAGCATGGGATCGTTGACCACTCTCATGGCTCACCTCTGCACCGAGTCGAACGGAAGAATTCAGTCAATTCATTCTGATATTCTGGTGCCCCCACCCAGCAGTGGCAGCTGTACTCCATGTGCAGCCACACTTGCGACTTAAACAGAAACAGTGTTTGCACCGCAGTAAGTACCGCCACGCCCTGTTGAGCACACCGAGCGGCTTGGACGCCAGCTTGGCCTTAATCTCCAAATCATTTCGGAACTGAACGTCACTGGAGATGTCAACACCAAGGATAGGTACCTATACTGTCAGAGTAGGAGAGAGTTATGTCATAGTAGAGTTGAATTGAACAAGATTTTGTTTTTCCCAATCGAACACTCTATTTCTATTGCGAGTTGTCTCGATTTCAAACACAAGTTGTTCACAGCTTTCTTCCACTGCAGCTCGAGAAATACTGGTGCGGCCCGTGTAACAAGTGTCGCCCGTACTGTCGTCCGCATAACAATGAATGCCGTCAATAGACAACATCTCATTGATATGCAGCAGAAACAGAGTGGGGGACAACACTGAGCCTTGTGGTACTCCAGCGTTTATGATCATGCATTCAGAACCTATGCTTCAACCGGCCAAAAAGCTGGACACCCATTCATTTTGGTTCCTGGGTGCCTTGAACGCGACACGGGTGGAGCTGTCGTATTTACTACCAGGGAGATGGGCGCAGGAATTTAATTTTAACGCACGTATTTGTATTTTCACTAAATTACCAAATATTATTATGTACTTTGGTGTAACAAAATGTTAACTAACAATTTTAAACATGTTAGGAGTTGTTACAATCTGTTAAAAATTGCTAAATGTTTTGTGTGCTCCTTTTTGGGAGCACCGTAAGTCACAGCCCTGCGCCGAGCCCAACGCCAGGCGCCCCCTTGATCCTGGCGCCCTAAGCTTCAGCTTAGTTAGCTTATGGGTAAATCAGGCCCTGACTTTGGCGTAGGTAAACTATAACGCATTGAGCTGCTTCTTGACGATCAGCTCAAACGCAACAGATAATTGAAGTGACGGCTATGGGGTGTTAGATGGCTGGATCACACAAATCCTCTTTCTTGGTAATCGGTTGTTCGTTCGCTTCTTTTCAAGCATCTGGCACATCCCTGAACTTAATTTCTGATATGATTTGAGCAAAATCCCCATCACTATTACTTTAGAAAAGAGTTGAACAAGTTAACGCCGCATCCCATCGAATTGTTTGTGTTACGTAACATTTAACACATAACCAGCTAAGCCTGCGCTTCTAGCGGGCTGCTCGCGGATATTGAAATGTACTATCGAGCTCATAAGTGCAGTAGCAATCTTACGTTACTATGGCGTCAACATTCTAGTGCTACTTGTGACCTTTTTCTTTTAAGACAATTCACACACTTTTTTTTTTTTTTTTTTTTTTAACGTGAGGGAAAATCCTCGTAGGATGCTATGCCGGACTCTTACCGACTAAAAAACCTCACGTAACGCCCAACAGCCTATGGTTGAGAGCCCCGGGTAAGCCCTCAGGAAGGATGTCCCGTGACTCCCAACAGACCTACGGCCGCCAATGCGGCCTCGCCCAGGGGGTGGTTCGGGTGCAATCCCGCGTCTATGGGGGGTTTCGGGTGTGACCCCGCTTCTAAGGGGGGGCGTGCGTGAGTGCTCACGTCACGCTGCCGTCATGGGCCTGCTTCTGTAAGGACGGTGAGCGGCCCTCTCACCGTCCTCAGACCCCCGGTCATGGAGGCCGATAGTCCTCGGCGAAGACACGTCGGCGGCGCCCAGGGCGCCGACTGCGGAACTCGGGTGGGAGAGTTCTCTCCCGCACCCGGCCCGCCGCCTCCTTCGCGAGCATGACCTGCTCGCAGAAAGAGGCGGCGCAGTCCCACTTACTCCCGCTGGAGAGCATGGCTCGCACCATGGCCTCAAGCGAGAGAGTGTCCACGCCCAGACCCACTACGAGGACCTGTCGCTGTTGTGCCCACGCCGTGCACTCCACCAGCGTGTGGAGCGCCGTGTCATCGCTGCGGTCCTCGCAGTGCTGACATTCGGCCGTGGTTTCCCGGTGTTTTCGCCACAGATACCTACCGAAGCTACCGTGCCCGGCAAGCATCTGTGTCAACCGGTAGGAGAGAGCACCGTGTCTTCTCTCCAGCCACTCGTCCATGACCGGTCTGACGGCCGCGATTGTGGCCAATCCCCCCTTTGGTTGCTCAAGTCGCATCTTCCATGTCTCCAGGGTTTCCTGGTGGAGCAGGGTCCGCTGGGCCTCGATTTCTCGAGACGCAGGCCTCTGGCCCCGCTCCAGCGCCTCCTTGCGCCATCTGAACAGTGACGCAAGGGCTCTCGCTTCCAGGTCCCATGGAGGGGTCCCGGCTAGGAGACATGCCGCCTCACCGGAGATCGTGCGGTATCCTCTTATCACCCTGACGGCCATCACTCTCTGCGGGCTCATCAGTCTAGCCTCATTGCTGGCCGTCAGGGTCTCCGCCCATACGGGAGCCCCGTACAGGGCCATACTTCGCACGATCCCAAGGTACAGCCTCCTGTAGGGAGCGTTGGGTCCCCTGATGTTGGGCATCAGCCGCGCGAGTGCGGCCGATGCTCCCCTCAGTTACAATTCACACACTTAAACTCGAATATAAATTCTTTCTTTTTTTTTTTTTTTTTTTTTTTATACCACTAAGGTGGCAGACGAGCATACGGCCCACCAGAAGGACCGGTGGTCACCGCAGCCTATGAACGTTTGCAACACCAGAGGTGCCACACTCGCGCTGCCGACCCTAAAGTCGTAGGAATATTATCGATATAATGTCGTTACTACTTATGCAACTCATGGCCGGTGGTTCTAATATGGAATGGAAATGCAAAGGTTGATGGTTCGAATCCTACGTTTTTGCAAAAACATTTTTGTGTTTCATGGCAGCTGTCGTCGAGCCGTATTGGGTTCATCGCGGTAGCTCGGTGGCTCTTGACGGCAAGGCAACTAACTTTGAGAGGACGGGGCGGACAACTCGTGTCTAGCAATCACTGCTAGGGACTAGGGGCCCGTGTTGTGTTGCGGCAGAATATGAGGGTGTGGCGGTCGTGGTCGCTAAGGTAGGTACATACATCTCACTGAATCTCGACCAGCATCAGTAAGAGCCATGGCTTGCCTCGTCCTGTTCTGGGTTTCAACGCCCGCCCTCGACGCGACGGGTGAGATCTGGGGTCGTAATGGCAAACGATACGACTACGACCAAATTGAGCTCCCGCTGCGTCCAGGGCTGGCGTGTGGTGAAGGAGGAGTCCTCATCAGAGGTATATTCGGTTCGACGTCTTCCCTACGTCTAGTCTAACGACGGCTATCGCGAACCCCCCGAAGGCCGGCACAGCGTTGGGCACTCAAAATCCGGATATCGCCATTGGTAGGTACACCAGGTTCCGCCGGAGGCGTCGTCGCCCAGATAATGCGACTGCCTTAGAGAACTTTCTTTTTTTTATACTACTTAGGTGGCAGACAAGCTTACGGCCCACCGGAAGGTTGGTAACCGTAGCCTATAGACGTTTGCAACACCAGAGGCGCTACACACGCGCTGCCGACCCGGGCGCAGGTTGTGACGACCCACAGTTGAAATTTTTCAAGCCGCCCGTAAGGCCTTCAACTTGGCTTAACGACTGTCATTTTACCGACAACCGGGACCAACGGCTTATCGTGCCTTCCGAAGCACGGAAACGCTCGTAAATAAATGTCACAAAGTGGTCCACGTAGTGGTCACCCATCCATGTCCGGCCATAGTAAATTTTGCTTACTGCAGTGATCGTTTACAGAACACCGAGTCCGCGGGGCCACGAGCGCTTCAAAACTATATGAGGGATACATGAGGGGGCCAAGAGGGCCCTACATGTAGCCATAAAGCTATTAAAAAGTTGGCCCGCGGAGAGCAGCTGGAGACCCTGGAGCAGAATCCATTTTTAATCATCCTACATGGATGCTATGTCAGACTCCTACAGAGACTAAAAATCACGTTTAATACCTAATGCCTGCGGTTGGCGGCGACGGGGAGCCCTGGGTGAGCCCTCTGAAGGGTGACCCCAGGATTCCCATCAGACCTAGGCTACCACTGCGGCCTTACCTAGGCAGGTTCGGGTGCTATCCCGCGTCTTTAGGGGTTGTCGCACCCTGTGGTTAGAGGCAAGCTTCGCCCTAAGGCGCCTCTACCGTGGCGTGGATCATCGTGGGCCGGGTTTCTATCCTGCAATATTTTTGATTTTGTGTATTGTTATCCAGACATTTAGGACCAGTTATTATCCCACTTTTCATCACGCCACGGGCCTGCTTGACGCTACGCGACGATGAGGCAGTCCCCAGCTTATCGTCAGGTCAAAGAAAGGTATCTCTCTTATTTTAAGCATCTAAAGCTTTGTTAGCTCGGCGAATGTATGGTAAGACGTCCACCCGCCAGATGGACCGATGATCTAGAGAAGATCGCAGGCAGGGACTGGATGCGCCAGGCTCAGGACCGTGTATTGTGGTGTGAGCTGGGAGAGGTATATCCAGCTGAGTCCGCGGGGCCACCAGCGCTTCCTTGTATTGTGTGAGCGCTTAATGTAACAGAAATCTTTAAATTATAATAAACTAGCGGCCCGCTCCGGCTTCGCACGGGTATACAGTATTACTCCACTATTTAATGGATGTTATTATACATTTAAACCTTCCTCTTGAATCACTCTATCTATTAAAAAAACCGCATCAAAATCCGTTGCGTAGTTTTAAAGATTTAAGCATACAAAGGGACATAGGGACAGAAAAAGCGACTTGTTTTATACTATGTAATGATGATAATGATGTGTTTACAGCACTTGCCGTGTTTTACTCCTTTCATACAACCCATCACATCATTGGACCACTTACTTGAGGACAACTGTCAGGAGTCGTATGGACTGTGAGAGTGGCCCCAAATAACACAATAGATGTCGCTCTAACTTTCTTGTCAGACAGGCGGTGTCAATTTGTTGAGCTTAATAATAAAAAACAACAATATTAAAAATCACTTTATTTTGGAAGCCCCTTAAGAATTAATAGTCATTAGTAGACATTTATACCAAACTTATATTAAGTTTATATCTTTCATAGGACTGCCTATACTGCAGCTTGTCAATCAATTGCAACTGTCAACTGCAATAAATGGAATCTCGCTAGAAAATGAGGTTTAAGCTTCAATATCACAATACATAGATAGGTGACCTCCAAAGGAGAATAAAAAGCAATTGAATGTTAAAAGTTTAACTACCCAACTAATATATATACAGATTTCAATTAGAAAATAATACAAAATCGAGCATTTAAGAAAACAAAAAATCCTGACACAGTCCTTAAAAGTCGTTGAGTCCAATATTAAATTAGTCGTCAATTTCATTATCGACCAAATACGTCTTTGCAATTTTATTGCTACTGATGAGTTTCGGCACCAGCTGGTGCCGGCTGACTTTTCGATTGGGAGCCCTGTTGGGCCTGACCTTGGCCTTGAACGGGTGGAACCTGGCCTTGACTTTGTGGACCAGGCGCTTGCTGCGAAGACGGTACCTGTCCCTGATTCACATTACTCTGTACTGGTTGCGGAGGAGCCTGACGCGGCTGTCCTTGTTGACCTTGAGGCGATGGTGCCTGGTATTGTTGTTGACCCTGCGGCGGCGGAGCCTGATATTGTTGTTGACCTTGAGGCGGTTGCGGCTGATATTGTTGTTGTCCTTGAGGTGGTTGACCTTGATATTGTTGTTGGGTTTGAGGCGGCTGACCCTGGTTCTGTTGTTGAGCCTGAGGCGGTTGTGACTGGTACTGTTGTTGGCCCTGAGGTACTTGCGCTTGATATTGTTGCTGGCCTTGAGGTTGTCCTTGATACTGTTGCTGACCCTGTGGTGGTTGCCCGTGATACTGTTGTTGACCCTGAGGTGGATTTCCTTGAGGATACTGCTGTTGACCTTGTGGCAATCCTTGTTGGTATTGTTGTCCTGGAACCTGTTGGTACTGCGGAGGTTGTCCTTGGTATTGTTGTTGTTGATAAGGAGGAACTTGCCCAGGAGGCAAGTGGCCTTGTGGAATTTGGCCAGGAGGATAATGTTGCTGCTGCATTTGATGATAAGCTTGCTGTTGGTAATGATGGTACTGTTGCAACGCTTGATGAATTTGATGCTGAGCCCCTGGCACTGGTTCTCCATGAGCATCAACCTGAAAATAGAGCAAAAGTTAAGATATGCACATGAGGATGATTAAATATTATAAAACTAGAGAGTATGTTTGCTTTTTTGAACGCTATGTATGATATCAGGAACTATGGATTGAAATTCAAAAATTAATTAATTTCGAGTTTGAGACTTAGTTCATTTATTAATGAGGGCTATTTATAGGGTGGAAAAATCTTAGAGCATTTTACTGAAAGGAGCCATTCCTTTTATTTTTTATAAGTAATGAAACTGCATTCAAATCTATACTGATATTATAAAGAGGAAAGATTTGTTTTTTTTGTTTGTTTGTTTGTTTGTTTGTAACGAATAGGCTCCGGAACTACTGGACCGATTTGAAAAAATTTTTCACTGTTGGAAAGCTACACTCTTTGCGGTGAACATAGGCTATATTTTATTCCCGTATTCCCACGGGAACGGGAACTATGCGGGTGAAACCGCGTGACGTCCGCTAGTATTTTTATAAATTTGCTTGTACCTATAGGTCCGGAATGAAATCACCTAAAAATTAAAAATATAAACGTGTAAAAGATTTTTGTTCGTGATAAAATTTCTATCTATACTAATATTATAAAGAGGAAGGATTTGTTTTTTTGTTTGTTTGTTTGTTTGTTTGTTTGTAACGAATAGGCTCCGGAACTACTGGACCGATTTGAAAAATTCTTTTGCTGTTGGGAAGCTACACTCTTTGCGGTGAACATAGGCTATATTTTATTCCCGTATTCCCACGGGAACGGGCACTACGCGGATGAAACCGCGTGACGTCCGCTAGTACTTAATAAACATTTAGCCTTAAAAAAGTCAAAGTTAATATTTATCTTATTATAATAAATCGACAATTTCTTTGTACACACAATTATAAATTATTTTGAGCCGAAATTTGCTTAGGGAGTGGTAAAATAATCTTGATAACCCAAGAGCCTCTAGCGCCAAGTGTCTCGCTCTACCTGAAATTCCGTCGGATCCGGGAGCGATTTTAGTCACACTGTTCTCTAGTTCTCTAGAATACGCGCCGTCACTCTCCGCGGTAAGGAGTTTGCTACTGTCGTAGGAATAAGTAATCAGAGACCTCTGAACTTGGTTCACCACTTTAGATTTCTTTAAAAATCTTTTCTCATGTGGTTACAGTGGATGGTAAACCACCAAAAATAACTATGGGAGGGAATAGTAGGGACTGAATAATATAAATAAAGCAATTAACCAAGCCACGCTGCTGCAAAAATCTTAGTTCGTCCATTTTCCTCTTTGTAAATTCATCATATTCATTTTGAGTATATATTTGATTTTCTTCGAGAGTCTTCCAACCTGAAAAGAAAAAATCTAATTGTAATAATGCATGTAAGTACCCTACTCTAAACATGAGGTTGTATAATGATCACGAACTCAAAAACTGTATGTCTAATAGCTGTATGAACTAAGGTGGTGTACGTATTGTAATGAAGTATGAAGATATTGTGAACCCAGAAGGGCGGATATAACATTTTCTCACGTTAGACTAAATGGAGAATCTGATGAGTATAAGTAGAGAACGTCTTAGCAACAGAGCAGAGCAGACTCCGGAATTGAAGACAAAACATGGGTTTCCTCAGTAGAGAGAAGCTACCGGGATACATGATATGAACAATGATTCACTCGATATTAATTATTATACGATACATACCTTCATCTTGGTTAAACTCTGCCTTTTGTGTTTCAAGCATGAATTCGTGGAAATCAATCAAGCCATCACGATTGCGATCGTTTTCCTTGAAAACATGTTCACGCATTCTCTCCATCTCTTCGGCCCTCTCGTGCAGGTCTTTATTCGGTCCACCAGGTCCATACAATTTATCCAATTCTTTGATAAATAGAGCCTTGACTTCGTCTGCGTCCCAAACGCCATTACCATCAACATCTGATGAAAAAGATTTACTAAATTTATATTACAACCTAATCAATTTTATTGCATAACATGCTGTGGTGGCAGACAAGCATGCGGTCCACGTCCACCTGATCGAAAGTTATTATTGTAGCGCATAGAAGATTGCAACAAAAAATCAATACGATCAAGCAAAGACGAAAACATTACTCCTATAACTTCGAAACTGTTAAACGTGAAGCTTCTATTGGCTCGGTGTGAATTGGATTTTATGTAATAAAATAGTGTAAGGGAAATGGCACAATGCTTGATTTTGGTTTCGGTTCAGCTTTTTCAAACATAACTATGCTTAGTTTTGTTCCTCATTTCTCATAACTTACATGCAACATAAAAAGTCGCAGCGATGCGTGGCAGAGAATTTATGGAAATCCAAATCAAACGTTACATTTGAAGTTAATTTCAAACAAAAGTACTTTTCTTCCAAAACTTACTTCAGCCACTTGTCTCGAAAGATCAGGCTTAGTTTTAGTTTTTAACACATCGTAAATTAGGTGCTCTCTTTTTCTTTCTTTTTTAATTACTTGGCATCAAATTACACACTGAAGCGCTCGTGGCCCCGCGGACTCAGTGTTCTGTAAACGATCACTGCAGTAAGCAACTTTCACTATGCCGGTCCATGGATGGGTGACCGTCCATGTGATCACTTTGTGACATTTATTTGAGCGTTTCCGTGCTTCGGAAGGCACGTTAAGCCGTTGGTCCCGGTTGCCAGTAAAATGGCAGTCGTTAAGCCAAGTTGGAGGCTTTATTTCAACAGCAGGCAGTCACAACCTGCGCCTGTCCATTTAAACACGGCAATACGGCTCACAACGTATTACGTGGGACAAATTATAAAAAAGGCAAAGGCGTGATGATGAACCAAATTACACACCGCCATCTAGGTCAAATTAAGCTTAAGACAATCTGGTGCTATGGTATCTAGACCAATGATAAACATACTAATATAGTTTAAATTAATAGAAAAAGGCAAACTCTATCGACAACAACAATTGTGGATCACACAAATACTCTTTGACTTGAGATTTGAAGCCCGGGACGATGGTGCGGGCAGTCAAGTTGTTTTTTGTGAACAGACAAATAAACATTCACTCAATTTATTATTGTCTTCATGATTAATGGTGAATCAACTAGCTTGTGACCTAAGCTCTATCAGACACTCCTTATCTAATCTAATATAGTGATCATTGTATATTACGCACAAAAATTAAACATAGGTAGGTACCTAGTTACCCAAATTTAATAAACGAATTTTCTACTAGCACTAAAGTGTGTATTGTCATTTATATTACATAATTACGTATATAATGATATAAATAAATAAATGATAAATACTATTGGATATTCTCACGCAACATCATCTAGCCCAAATTAAACTAATATAAGCTTGTGCATGGGAAATAGACGACTGATAGACACTTACATATTTCTAAATACATAGGTACTTATTATACCTACATAGAAACACCCAAACTCCGAATAAAACATTGGTATATCACACAAATATTTGAACAGACCCGGGAATCGAACTCAGGACCTCAATGCACGAGTCGGTTACGCAATCCATTGCGCCACCGAGACAGTCTAAGTAGATATTTAAATTTATACCATGAAACAAATTAAAAAGAATATTGTAATAGACGAGTCACATCTATATATATAAAAATGTTGTGTGCTTTTAAGTACTCTTTAAAAACTCAAAATTTACTGAATCGACTGAGCTCAAAATTAGACACGATATACAAAAGGATTCAGAGATGGTTTTAGGCTACTTTATAAACTTTTATCATAACAGCAATAAGAATAAAACAGCTTAAAAAAGTGGTTTTACCAATAGATGGCACTGGTCGTCTTTTTTAATTATATTCTGCCAGCTTCAGAACAAAATATTATAAACAACCTATTTAGAAGGTACCTACCAGATCGCTGATTTTTAAGTGAAGTTTGATTGCGACCTCCTTGCATTCAGAATAATAAAAGAGAGTACCTACCTAATAAAGAGGTCAGATATGTTTTACATGTTATTTTTGAAGTTAGAGTTTTGGCGTGTTATGGAAATATTATCCGAGTGAATTTATTTTCTTGAAGCGTGCGCACGATGTTTTAAAAGCTGAATAGATAGATTATTTTTTCAAGTAAAGCTTCTATTGATTTGGATGTTCATTGGATTTTCTGAAAGATTTATAATTTTGGTTACGGCTCAACATTAAACTTTTTTGAAATGTACCCATCCTTTGGTTTGTTACTCATATCTCATAGGTACATGAAACCACCATAAAAAAAGTCACAGCAAAGCGTGGCAGGGAACCGCTTAGTTATCTATAAAACTATTAATATGCATAATTCGCATCTGTAGGATTCTGGCTCTGTTAAACGACTAACCATTTAGTGGGGATCGGACGCTATGGTTTTTCTCGTTTACCCCGTGGTGTGGGGCATAGGTTTGCTAAAACCATTTTCGATTACCTAAGACGTCAATTTTGAAATATTAAAATTCAGCGGCGGCTTAGCCGTCTTAGTGGTAATCAATAGCCTAAGGCATGTTTTTGTGTCTTTATCCTTGTAGATTTTATTGTAAAACAATAACATAAAACAACATTAACACAACAATATCACCACACATGCATGCAATTCACGAACACATAACTTAAGCACATGTAATATAATAATAAACTATTGCTAAATACGTATTCAAATGATGCTGCTTGCAAAGGCGGAACAATGGAAAGAATAGATGCAGCGCAGACGACAGACTTTTGTGAAAGAGACGCTTGGCGCGCATTGGCTTTCGCAGTGACTGTGCGTCATGAATACTCTGTCGTCTATGCCGCACCATGATCTTATTTATTATGATTTATAGCCCTACATTTAAGTGATTCATTAATGTTTAGGGTGCCGTATTTAATTGATGTGGCGGATTACACACTTGCATTGTAAGCGATTTGGAAAAAAAGACGGGGGCGTCCTTGTGAATGGCGCGACGTATAGTTTTCTACCGGTAAATGTCATTGCATTACCATTTAGGGAGATTCACATTCTCTTTACCACGAGCCTCTTACGCTACGGTTCGACCTGAGTCGCTGCACAATCTCAGAACCAACCGTAGCCTAGGATGCTTATCGAATCTTTTACAGAACACTGAGCTGCTGAAGCTACGAGCGCGTACAAGGATAATTATATCTTGTTATTTACACATTACGCATGAGGAAAATACAACTAAATACGAAATACGCGGAACACAATGTACTAGCTGTAGAGGTCAAGTGAATCACCCAAAGATTGGACTAAACAGTTTTACTTTCATACAGTTAGGTAAAGAAAGGTGGGGAAAATCGTGACGCCTACGTGTACCAGTGTTTTTTAAAAATCTCATCTTTGTTTCGTCCGAATGAAAACAATCATTCACCTGAATCAAACCATCCGTTTCGACTACAAGGGTAAATGCGGGTTGTTTATTTGTTTATTCACCATAGAAACGCTCCGGTAGGTTTTCTTTGTGATTTATGAAAAAACTAAATGAAACCCGCGGCTCCCGCCACGTGAAATTTTGTTCCTGTTCCCGCTTCCCGACTTATTACCGGGATAATAAGTAGCATACGTGTAATTCCAGACTATCTATCCCTGCACCACATTTCTGCCAGATACGGTCAGCAGTTAGAGCGTGAAAGAGTAACAAACATCCATGCATCCTGACATCTACACACTCACACTCACAAGCCTTCGCATTTATAATATTACTAATTTGGACTACATATTTGAATGTTAAAGATTTACAATCAACCGGATTATAAATCCAATATATCTGAGTAGGTACTAACAGGTGGACTGATTTTTGTGATGTTTGATAATTTGTCATCATCGTCCCAAAAAGCAAAAAGAAAAATCATTTTATTTAAAACTAGCGGACGTCAAGTGGTTTCACCTGCGTAGCTCCCGTTTCCGTGGGAATATGGGAAAAAAATATAGCTTGTTACGTGGGGAAAGTGTAGCTTCCCAACAGTGAAAGAATTTTTCAAATCGGTCCAGTAGTTTCGGAGCCTATTCGATGCAAACAAACAATCAAATCTTTGCTCTTGATAATATTAAGTATAGATTTAATGTTATACCTTACTATGCGAGTATGTATTGATATCGAATTATGTGCGAACCTTTGCTTATGTGCGTACTATGCAACGACGCAATTAGAAACACGAGGGGACTGTTAACCGTATCTAAGTAGCGAAACTGTGCTGGAACCCCCAGATACGTGACGGATATAATTATGACTCACAAGAATTAAGTACTTTTAAATGAGTATTTTTGAAGCCCTTCGGATGCAATGAGTTAAGTAGCATTTAGTACTTTGGACTTGCAACTAAATCAGAATAAACTTAAAACGTGCATTAACTAACTGAACTCCAAAATAACGTGCCTAAGCTTCGTTTAAACACGTAGCTTCAGTAAGTAACGTGTCTAAACCTAAGTACATTTACTATTCTACGCAAAACTGCACGCTGTGGACCTTACCATGCATCATGAAAAAGACCTTTGGGTTGAAATCTTTTGTATCCAAATTGTCACCGTTTTTCCATATTTCTAATAAATGTTCCTTTGCCACTGGATGATGTAGCTGTTACAAATAATTTATAATTAATACAAATTGAAATTATAACTCACCATGCATCATGAAGAAAGCTTTGGGGTCAAATTGTTGTTGATCCATATGATCCTGTTTCTCCCATACTTCCTCCAATTGCTGTTTAGAACCAGGGTGATGAAGCTGCATAGTATCAATATAAAGTATAAATACCTACAAACCATGTTGGGCAAGCTGTATAATAAAAACACCATATCAAATTGGTACAAAAGCAAAAACAAATGAGAAATGGAACATGGCTGCCTTATCACAAGTCATTCATTGTTATGCCTCAAATGTTTACATAATAATTCTTATAGGCAGGTACCTACTCTGTGTAATGTTGAAATCGAATACTCTATTCTACAAAATATACTGCTTTCTTACTGGTTTGTGGTTTTTAATTGCCTCTTCTTCTTGTTTAGCTTTTTCCATATATTCTTTTTTCGCAGTCTCGTCCATGCCTTCTACTTTCTGATGTTCTTCAAATTTCTTTTGCATTTCATATTCCTGAAAAATTGTTACAATACAATGTATTGCATAATTTACAACATAGAACAGAAGCTCTTTTCAGAATTGTTCGATTACAGAGTTGTTTTAAGAGCCACCAGTCGCCAAATTGTTGAAAGAAGATAGAAGATATACATTTTAGCGTGCAAGACAGAGAGAGATGCGATCGGTTTTGTGCGTTTTTAACGAAATAAATTAATTATAAAAAAACTATAACCAATATTAAATAAGCGGTCTAGTGCAAATGAAGATTTTACTTTTGTCTTTCTTATAAATATTTTATATTATAAAAACAACTTAAAACTTATGAGATCTAGGTTAAAATTTCAAGAAATCGAGGTATTTTCAACACAGAAATCTATCGTGGATTTTATCAGCAATCGTGTTATTAGCCTAGTGCGTTTTTAGTTTATGAACTGAAGTTGTCTGTGTTAAAATTTTAATTCATTAGACCACACGAGTCCTGAGATCTAGATCAAGGTAATAGTCTATTTGGCGTCATACAGACTCTTATGACGTCTTCAGCATTGAGGCGATGTCTATTGCTATTTTTAAATGCCTGCTCTTAACATGTTTTCGAACTAAAATTTGGAGTCAGGCCTTTGGGTCTACCTCGAGGATTGAGCAACAAGCAAACTGCACTCAATTCTTGATCGATGGCCAGTGGATTCGTTTTTAGGACCAATAACATTGATGACAACTGGACAGCATAATTGCTGTGCTGTGTAAGGGCGTATGCTAGTGGGAGTAGACGAGTGTGCTTCAAGCTGTAATCCTCACCTTTGAAATCTCAATGAAAACGAATTTTGACAACGCCAAAAAATAGTCGTGAAATAGTCGTAAATAGTCGTACATGTAAAAAAAATAGTCGTATTATAGTTTCGGCGTTATAGCTATAGGTTGGTGAGGATTATGGCTTGAACGTCAAGCTGTAATCCTCACCTCTGGTGCAAGCAAACGGTTAATGCTATCGAATTGGTTTAGGTTCCAAAAAATAGTCGTAAAATAGTCGTAAAGACCTGCCAAATCTCAGAAATAGTCCATAAGCGGTTTCCGAGATGTGAAGGTACCCTGGTGAGGATTATGGCTTGAACCTTTGAAAACTTCAAATTTCTCCGGAACGCCTGCGATTTTCGGTTCAAAGTTTGTGCCAAAAAATAGTCGTGAAATAGTCGTAAGAAGCTATAATAAATTTGAGTTGATTTAATGTAAAAATAAAAACTTTTTATTTTCCCTACATTTCTATTGGTGTACAGTCGTGTACAAAATTTGTAACTTCCAATGATACTAGAGGAAGTCACGCGGTTTTATCCGCGTAGTTCCCGTTCCCATGGGAATGCGGGAATAAAATAAAGCCTATGTTTACCGGGAAGAGTGTAGCTTCCCAACAGTGAAAGAATTTTTCAAATCGGTGAAGTAGTTTCGGAGCCTATTCGATGCAAACAAACAAACAATCAAATCTTCTCTCGGTATAATATTGGTACAGAATTAGGTTATTGGGAAATATTCCGCTTAATATAATAATATTTCTTTGAATGAGACGTTTTCCATACCAGCAGTTATAATTAAACAAAAAACAAACATTTATGATTTGTATCCTTACTTATTACAACCGAAAGCTTGCAAATACGTACATTTGTTTAAATCTCTCTGTATGTTTATAACACAGCAATTAGTTTTGATCACAATTTTCATAGTCAGTTCATTGTCTGTTGGCGTTTCTAGAAAAGTTCTAGATGGCGCTGGTAGGTTGAGTCACAGATTAATAAATAGCTACTACGTAACAGATACATCGCTCCCATACAAAGACGAAAATACCTATGCTATATTAGACTTTTTTTTTTTGTTTAACGTGAGGGAAAATCAG
The DNA here is from genome assembly GCA_933228765.1 of Miltochrista miniata. Classification (NCBI taxonomy): domain Eukaryota; kingdom Metazoa; phylum Arthropoda; class Insecta; order Lepidoptera; family Erebidae; genus Miltochrista; species Miltochrista miniata. The sequence continues at coordinate 26,825,819 of OW121747.1, forward strand.
AACGAGAAGAATTGTACCTTAAACACGTGCTCATAGCGTCGAGGCTATGTTGCCCGCCCTGCGAATGACGTCATCGTAAGAATGCGCTAGGGTTGTTATTGTAATACAACGAATGTTACGAATCAACCATGTTTTTTATTGGTCAATCAAATATGTTTAAGTTTTGTATTTTTGTTCCCTTTTTCGGAATTCAAAATTTCATAGTGTAAAATATAATAAATAATTTAAATAAATAATCATAAGGAAAACAGGAGCAAAGCGATGGAAAATCAACGGTTTTTAACATTTGTAGTACGGCAATGAATAAAAAAAAATCCTTTGTTTTTTGACTTTTACACCTATCTGCTGTACAATAGTTACTTAATTCTTCTCGTTCTGAGCAGCAGGTATTATTATTAAAAATTTGTAGGCTAATATAGCATAGGTATTTTCGCTTTTGTATGGGAGCGATGTATCTGTTACGTAGTAGCTATTTATTAATCTGTGACTCAACCTACCAGCGCCATCTAGAACTTTTCTAGAAACGCCAACAGACAATGAACTGACTATGACAATTGTGATCAAAACTAATTGCTGTGTTATAAACATACAGAGAGATTTAAACAAATGTACGTATTTGCAAGCTTTCGGTTGTAATAAGTAAGGATACAAATCATAAATGTTTGTTTTTTGTTTAATTATAACTGCTGGTATGGAAAACGTCTCATTCAAAGAAATATTATTATATTAAGCGGAATATTTCCCAATAACCTAATTCTGTACCAATATTATAACGAGAGAAGATTTGATTGTTTGTTTGTTTGCATCGAATAGGCTCCGAAACTACTTCACCGATTTGAAAAATTCTTTCACTGTTGGGAAGCTACACTCTTCCCGGTAAACATACGCTTTATTTTATTCCCGCATTCCCATGGGAACGGGAACTACGCGGATAAAACCGCGTGACTTCCTCTAGTATCATTGGAAGTTACAAATTTTGTACACGACTGTACATCAATAGAAATGTAGGGAAAATAAAAAGTTTTTATTTTTACATTAAATCAACTCAAATTTATTATAGCTTCTTACGACTATTTCACGACTATTTTTTGGCACAAACTTTGAACCGAAAATCGCAGGCGTTCCGGAGAAATTTGAAGTTTTCAAAGGTTCAAGCCATAATCCTCACCAGGGTACCTTCACATCTCGGAAACCGCTTATGGACTATTTCTGAGATTTGGCAGGTCTTTACGACTATTTTACGACTATTTTTTGGAACCTAAACCAATTCGATAGCATTAACCGTTTGCTTGCACCAGAGGTGAGGATTACAGCTTGACGTTCAAGCCATAATCCTCACTAACCTATAGCTATAACGCCGAAACTATAATACGACTATTTTTTTTACATGTACGACTATTTACGACTATTTCACGACTATTTTTTGGCGTTGTCAAAATTCGTTTTCATTGAGATTTCAAAGGTGAGGATTACAGCTTGAAGCACACGTAGACGACTATTATGGGCATGTTGTGCCAAAAAGCAAGGTAATAAATACATGAGCTACGATACTACTACGGCTTTAAAATGCGTCAACGGGCAATTTAAATGTTTAAATTGCCACGAGGTGTTGACGCATTTTAAAGCCTCTCTTTCCTTGGACCTCTAGACGATGTCGTCTAGAGGTCCAAGAAAAGAGAGGCCTGTGCGTTAGCCTCAATTTGTACCTAAATAAGAAATAAAAACTGACCTTGAATTCTTCTTTCCTTTTTTTATCAGCGGCCTCTAAGTCAGCAGTGGTCTTTTTGATCAATTTTTTCAAGTCCTCAATTTCAAATGTGTGTGGATTATCATGATCTAAATGTTCGTTAGTAGGGACAACCCCTGTTTGCTCAAGATTATTGGTCAGTTCAAATTGCTAAAATACAAAATTCCTCATTATCTAGGTATTCAAAACATAATAATATATGAGTAGTTAGGTAAAGTATGAGATACGGTCATGATAGCATTATCAGAAAAAATACATGTGCTCTTAAAGGTACAACAAAACTAGTTATTTGTTGAACAAGACAGAAAACATATTTTTTACGACGAAGCTAACCGACATAAGTGTTATTTTGTAACCAATAGGAATAAAGATAGGTACTTGTAGTTTCTTAATCTATCGTACTAGCCAGACTGGTTATTGTGGATATACACTCGAGAGCAATGAATCCGGGTCACTTAAAGAATCCTAAAAATCTCGGAAACTAAAAATGCTAGGTTAATGCAATAAATTGTATTTAATAGACAATGTAATACTCCTTAAATGAAGGTATTAAAACTTCTTAGTTATTGTAAAGTTATATCATAAAAAAATCAAATTTGAAAAAGGGCCACTTTCGAAGATGGAACTACGAAATTACAGCATTTGGTGTTGCTTTTGTTTGTAATCTGTCATTTATGTGGGTACATAAACCATGTTGATAGTGCTCTATATTCATTAATCAAGCTGAAATTATGTCGCTTACGCCTGAAGAATGCACCAGAATACTTACAATGCTGGAAACCGGCCGGAGTCAGCGCGATACAGCCAGGACTGTCGGTGTGTCGCTGTCAACAGTACAAAGAGTTCTCCGACGTTACGAAGAAACTGGTTCTAACCTACGCAGACCAGGAACGGGCAGAACCAGGTGTACCACAGCACGAGAAGACCGATACTTGGTGAACACCATGCTTCGAAATCGCTTTCTCACAGGAACTGAACTCACCAATCAGTTTCGACGCCTCGGAGGAAGTAACCCAAGTGCATGGACAGTAAGACGTCGGCTTGCTGAATCTAACTTAAAACCCCTTAGACCTGCAAACGGCCCTAAACTGGAGCGTGGGCATCGTATTTCGAGACTAAGGTATGCCCAGAGCCACGTAAATTGGAGTATTGAAGATTGGTCAAAAGTTATGTTCTCCGACGAATCAAAATTTATGCTCTACAAGCACGATGGAAGACACAGAGTGTATCGAAGACCAGGGGAAAGATTCAAGCAAGCATGCATCGAAGAAAAAGTAGCCTACGGTGGTGGGTCTGTACTTGTGTGGGCCGGAATTTCTTCTGAAAGTCGCACAGAGCTGGTGATCATAGAAAACGGCTCTTTAACTAGCGTAAGATATGTGGAAGAAATCCTCAATGATCACGTTGGTCCATTTATGGTCAATTTAGGTGAGGATGCTATATTTATGCATGACAATGCCCGACCTCATACAGGTAGGATTGTGAATGACTACCTTCAAGAGATGAACATTACTCGTATGGAGTGGCCAGCGCGCAGCCCGGATATCAACCCGATCGAGCATGCTTGGGACGAGCTAGGCAGATGCGTAAAACAACGAAACCCTCCCCCAATCACGCTTCGTGAGCTCAAAATTGCTCTCACAGAGGAATGGGAGAATATTCCCCAAAATCGTATAAGGAACTTGGTGTACAGCATGCCAAACCGCGTAAACGCAGTAATGGAAGCACGAGGAGGCAATACGAAGTATTAAAATTCAAGAAAATCGTAATAAAGTTCAAAAAATTCATGTTTCCTATTTTTGTTTTAAGGAGAGATCAGCAGTTTTTTCTTTATGTAATTTTGTGTTAATAAAATGTATGGTGACTCATATTTTTTTTACTTTCATTTAAGGAGTATTACATTGTCTATTAAATACAATTTATTGCATTAACCTATCATTTTTAGTTTCCGAGATTTTTAACATTCTTTAAGTGACCCGGATTCATTGCTCTCGAGTGTATATAGTGGATAACTAATAAAATAAAAAAATAATTGTAGACAATCTCACACAACATGCTTATACTGTAGAATCTAGACGGATAGACATACACATACATATTATACACTAGCTGAGCCCGCAACTTCATTTACGTCACATAAGGTGTATGAAAGGAGAGGAATTTCTTCATCAGACTCATCAGCAGCGTGTGAAACTGCCCTGTTTGCCTAATCATAAAAGAGCTTAAAGATTAAGCTCTTTTTTGATTAAGCCAACACGCCATCGCCAGTTTAAAGTTACCCATTTTTAGATTCATGTGTCCATGTATGATTCATTAAAGTGATATAACTTTTTAATTTATAAACCGATTGACATGAAATAAACACTAAATGTTAAGTGTAGGTAACCTCAACACAATATAGAAAACCGCATTACAATCGGTTAAGCGGTTACTGAGATTAACGTGCACAAACGTAGAGACAAACAGATATACAGACCAACAGACAAAAATTCTAGAAATCATTGTTTTGGGTTCTATTGCGTTCATAAAGCACCCCCTAATTTTTTTTTATTTATCTTCCATGTACAGACAGCGACCTGTTACGATTTTATTATACGTATATTGATTGATAGAAAACACCAAATCTCCGAAATAAATTATTGTGGATCACACAAATATTTGGACCGACCCAGGACCTCCAGCGCGGCAGGCGTTACACTACCGACTGCGCCACAGAGGCAGTCAAAGTGGATACATGTCATGTATAATGCTTACCTTAGTGGCCAAATGTCGTAACCTGTCTAGTTCGCGACGTTTTATTTCATCCAACTTGGTTCTCACATTATGGTTGACAAAGTTTAACTGCTCTGCTATTTTTCCAGACTGTAAAAGATATAATGACCCTATAGTACCACATATTATAAAGCTGAAGAATTTGATTGTTTTCATTAAGCGATGATCTGAAAAATCTGAACTTACTCTAACATCGTCTTCGTCAGCTTTTTCCAACCGTTCCCTGAAATCTGGGTCGCTTTCTAACGCCTGTACGACTTCTTTCAAGTACCTGTGGTATTCCATATATTCTTCCTACAACAAAAAATAAAATTTCCGTGAATACTCATTTTTACTTAAGTTATTAATTTATTTTATTTACCAGACACCGCACCGGTATAAAGCAGAAATGTGGAACTTTCTTTCGATCATCAAAATTTGCATGAGCGTCAGGATGTCATCAGATCACTCCAGTGCAACCCGTTTCTTGAAAGGCAATACTTGCAAAAATCCTCTTTGCGAAGTGAACATACCTAACTCTAGCCAGAGAGCATGGAACAGAAAAGTCAAAATTGGCTCTGGCGTTATATTATTTCTGAGTTGTGGACGTGTAGATGTTTGTTACTCTTTCGCGCTCTAACGGCTAAACCGATCTGGCTGAAATTTGGTACAGGGATACATAGTCTGTAATAACACATAGGCTACTTTATACCGGGAATAAGTTTCCACGGGAAGAGAGAACGGGAACAAATTTTACGCGAGCGAAGCTGCCGGCATCACCCAGTATAGTATACCAGTCGGCGAGCGCAATCTCTATTGAGCTTACAACCTTTTTTTAAAACGGTGACTAGACTTGTAATAATATACGAGTTATACATATACAGACTCAATAAAAATAGTCTCTGATCACAATCTAATTATAGGACGAAAATATGTATAGTATAGTATTTTATGTTTACACTTTTCCGTCAAAAAGCCATTTACTAACAGGATGTCACGATGCAGCGATGTAATGTAATCTTATCAAAATACGATTAGGAAATCAAGTATGTGAAATCGGAAAATAATTGAGCGGATGGGCTGTCTAGGTTGCCGATTAATTTAAGCAAGAAAGTGATATACCAAACAGATTGCAATTAAATTATGAAACATGTAGGTATAGACAAAATTGTAGGTAGAGTTGATACTGAACGGTTGGTCTTAAGTTAAAGAGTGCGAGATTGCAGGTCTACAACCATGTGTCATAAAGAAGACTCATACACGGACGTTGACATGAGACATTATGTCATCCTAAATGCACCCGAAAATAGTAGGGCCCAAGTTCTTTGTATGATACAGGAATAGCACATGACTATGGAGAAATCTAAAGAATGTGACTGGGCGGGAAGCGGGAATAAATACCAACAAAACGGTGTTTTATTGTACACTTATTCATTAACTTAAATATAACTTATTTATCGGAGAAAGACAACACCGAAGATATAGGGGGACTGAGTAAACATAAAAGATTTTATCTGTTGAATATGGACATTGAATTGGCAGTTTCGCAAGCTCTTTTGCTCCTTTTGCCCCTCCTCCCTCTGTATAATATCTTTTTTTTCCTTTGTAATGCGAACGAAGTTGCGCGGGACTGCTAGTTTATTAATGTACTTGACCAGTTTCACGGCATTCTCAAAGGCTATCTAGATAAGAACTAGTAGTGACAATGACTGCCACTAGTTAGCCTTGATGAGAGATGAACGCTCATTCTACGCGAAAGTTAGGGACAATGATTGTACTTAAGTTTTTAGTTGTTACTCAATCAGGCTCTAAAGGCTGAATGGATCTGTCTGAAATTAGGTGCACAAAGGGACAGATTCTAAGTCTGAAATAATAGATATATTAGGCTTCTTTTTATCTCTGGAATAATACGATCTCATGGAATGCGTGAATTGGAACTCAATTCTACGTGGGACTAAGTCGCAGGCATCGGCTGTCTTTATATATATAATTCTACTGTGCGTGTGTATGTTACTGAACTACTCCTAAACGGCTGGACAGATTTGAATGATTTTTTATGCGTTTTGGTGACGCCCTGGATGGTTTAGATTCACAAATCAGCCCGGCAGATGGAGAGAGAGAGAAACGAAGTTGCGCTGGTCAGGTAGTTTATCTATAAAATCTTAGCTTTACTCCAAATTATTTATTAACTACAGAAGGAGGTCGCGGCGGCTGCTGCCACGGCATTGTTCCAACCTAACAATAATTGAGAAGAAAGGAAGAAGAGGACTGACCTCCCTGCTCGCCTTCGGTTACTGAAATTCGGTTTAATAAAAATATATGTTTACATTATGACTTTCGGGTAAACGACTATCGCGTTCTTGAAAAGTAAAAGTGTTAATAGATACTTAATTTAGTTTACTTTAACTTTAGCTTTAAAAGGAATAATAATATACGGATTTTTGAAAAGCGGCATATTGAAATCAGGACTTACATATTTTTCTGAATTTTAAGGTGTTACTGATAGAATTACACACCTTTTCACCGCTTGTATACCTAACTGTGAAAAATACTTGCCGTTTCGACTGAAAACTGTTATACATCAGTACTGCCTTTTTTAACATAACCGAAGCAGTAGGTTGATCCGTGAGGCTCCAGGATTGAGCTCACGGATCAAACCTGGAGCTCTATACCTAGTTCTCCAAACAAATAATGAGCAACATTGCACCGTTTATCTTGGAAAACTATAAATATAAAACCAGTCAAGGTAGCCGGTTGGTTTCGTTGTATTTATGTGTGTGCGTTCGGTGTTCGTCATGTAAACCTCCTAAGACCCCTTACACTCCCATAGTCTGAGAAAGACAACTTCCTAAAACGCCTCTTATTCTAAAATAGGTAAATTTAGAAAACGGCAAATTCCGAAAACCACTTGCGTTGCCGACCTTGCAAAAACCTTCTGGACTGATTTTAATTACACCTCAGTGGTATAACAACAGACTACAAACAATATTCTGACTACCATCAGAAAAGTACTAGACTAGTTAGCAGTAGTATTTGAATAATTGCATTCTTCTGATTATTTGCTTGTTTCTGTACCTACATTTATACGCTTAATACATAGGTAATCTTATATATAACAAAAGCATGTATTGAGAGTTACAATCGCAGTTGCTATACGAAAGAAATGTTAAAAGTAGGTACATACTGAATGTAGGAAAGCAGGTTAACAAGTGTAACTGTAATTACCAAGTCATCCTTGACTTCACTGTCTTGCTCGTTGGACTTGTCTGGGGACACGGGTGGTGCATAGGAGCAGTGAAGGATAACCAGAAGGGACAATACACTGCACAATAGCCTCATTGCCTGCAACAAAAAAAGGTTTAATAAGTTTTTCTGTCCTACTTACATGAAAGGTCAAAATACTTATAATTATAATACATGTCGATGCTGAAGGGCAAAATAATTTAGAGATCTTAAACTAAAATTATAATGCTGAAGAGTTTTTATGTTTGTTTGATTGAATGCTAGGACCTCAAAAATTACCGGTTCCAACCAGTAATTTTTGAGGTCCCAGCGTTCAGTCACGTTCAGTCACGAAGTTGTTAGAGAGTTCGCCGTTTACATTCACGCTCCGTCCTACCCATTCCAGCATCTTAAAGACATCCTCAAGCGTATTGGTGAAGAGCTAAGGGGATATTACATCGCCCAGCCTCACAGCTGTGTGCAGTTCCAGGAGATACTGCTTATGCCTGCTGGATAGTTTTAGCAGGGGTTTCATACATGCATCTCAGCACCTCGATTTATCGCCAATAAATACGAAATCCATACACAGCCGCTGATTGTACTCTCTTTCTCTTTTTCTTTCTTTTTTGTACTGGTATCCATACTAATATTATAAAGCTGAAGAGTTTGTTTGTTTGTTTGTTTGTTTGTTTGTTTGTTTGTTTGTTTGAACGCTAGGATCTCAGGAACTACTGGTTCAATTTCAAAAAATCTTTTACAGTTTGATAGTCCATTTATCGAGGATGGCTATAGGCTATATAACATCACGCTAAGACGAATAGGAGCGGAGCAGCAATCAAGAATGTTTTGAAAACGGGGAATATTTTTTACCGTCTGAGAGCTTCCGAGGCGAACGCTGCGTAAATGGTTAAAGATAGGTAAAAATTGTGTATTACAAAATTGTTTCTCTTAAAAAGTTCTACAAAAAAGTCCGCGACAGCATATGTCTATCTTTTAAGGTTGGCTCACAATAACCTAATTTGTCTATCTCTTAAAATTCGCTCACGATATAATGAAACTGAAGAGTTTGTTTGTGCTAGGATCTCAGAAACTACTGGTTGCATTTCTAAAACTATTTTACAGTATAATAGTCTATTTATTGAAGCTGGCTTTGGCGATATAACATCACGCTAAGACGAATAAGAGCGAAGCAGCCATGAATAATGTTTCGAAAACCTGGATTATTTCTTTCTTTTGAGAGCTCCCATTGCGGACGCTGCATAAATAGTTAAAGTTACGTAAAAATTGTGTATTACAAAATTGTTTCTCTTAAAAAGTTATAAAAATATGTCCTTAACAGCATATGTCTATCTTTTAAGGTTCACTTACAATAACCCTCTTATTAAGTTTTAAAGTATGAGCGACGCGACGGGAGGAAACTTGGTCTGCAGTGGCAGCCAGTCAACTGAACGATAAAAACCGGCCAAGTGCGAGTCGGACTCGCACACGATGCAACGGGAAACATTATAACACTCAAAATATTAATACCATAATATATCTCTCTCTTTCTCACTCTCATGTGACGCAAACGAAGTTGCGCGGGTCAGCTAGTTTTTGATATGATGGGACAGTGAAATAAAGTGATTTCATTTTCAATTAGGCTTGTATAGATTCAGCTCTAATTGAAAACGATTCCGGGGAAATTTAGAGTAACAGGACCAACGGCTGACTACTGGATTTAAGGCACCCAGTGGTCGGCCCTGATCTTTGTATGCGGCTAATTATTGGAAAAATGCACTTTTCGCTTCAGTTTTTGAAATTTTGAATTTTTTTGTTGAAAGTTACCGATTCTAGGCTACTAGGCATTATCTCCAATCATTTAATTGGACCTTACTTTCTCCCGGACAATTTAAATGGGGAAAACTACGAAAACTTTTTGAGAAGAAACTTGAATGATTTGCTGTTTCAGCATGATGGCTGCCCCGCCCATTTCATGAGAAGTGTCAGAGATAGGACGAGGTGGGCCGTTGCCATGGTCAGCAAGAAGTCCAGACTTAACTCCCACGGATTTTCATGTGTGGGGGCGCATGAAAACTCTTGTTTACATCGAGTCAAATTCAGTTTTGACTGTGGAAGAGTTAAGAGAAAGGATTGTGAATGCAGCTAACCAAATGAGGACAACGTTGACCACTGGAGTAGTGAAGACTGGTCTCCGTAGAAGGATGCGACAATGCATTCGAAACAGAAGCGGTCATGTTGAACATGAACTGTAGACTAAGAAAAGTTGTATGTAACAAACACCTGAAATAAATGTCATTTCATACTTACCTATCGATTTATTTTACTTTTAGGGCCTTTTTAAACTGCGGCTTAAACGGCCAGTCTGCGTCCATTGCCGGGCGCCTTGGTAAAATCTGGCGTATTTATCCAGTTGCGCCCGTCCAACACACTTTTTTTAGGACTAAGTAAGAATTTTCTTCTCCACTGTCGCCCATGAAACTACGTTTTTTTCAATGAATTTTAATAAAACCCTAGATTGTTATACCTCGTTAGATAGCTGATAAAACGTAGTTATTTTAATACACATCTGCCGAAAAACTGCCATACAATTTTTTTAGATATCCCTTAGAGAAAATAAACTTTCTAATTTTATTTTTGATTTCTTAACTTTCACTTGTCAACTACGGCCTAATTAGGTAGTTAACTTATGCACTATTTTAATTATGGACGTCCTAAAGCATCTTATTACACATGTAAAACTGTAATAAAAATATACACAATACAAAATAAAAAAAAATTAAAAGTCGAATATCTCGAAAAGGGTTAAGTTTAGGGTAGGGTGTTTCATAGTAAAATAAGTCAGAAATGATCGGCACTCCATGCCCTTAACGGATCTAGCACGACTTTTCCTGTAACCCTGTATAAAACTGATATTAGGTATATAGGCTGTTTACAATATTATTATGTTCTGTAGCTGGTGGAATAAAATTTAAAAAGAAAAGCGAATCGCGCCATCTATTGGTAAAATCACATTGTAAGCTGTAATTCTTGCTGCTAGGATGAATATGTACAAAATCTTTTCTGGAGCAGGATGAGAGCGATGCCTACAAGGGGCATGCGATAAACCTAGAGGTGCAGAATAAATGGCTTACTCTAGGCGAATTTTGTATTCCAATGGCCTTGCAGTGGCGTACCTTAGTGCACAACTGGTCGCCGGCTTTGCTTAGATTCTACCTGAACGCGTTTCAGTTGGCCCTCCCCGACCAAAGTAATCTGGTCAGGTGGGGGAAAGCCACAGGTAAAACATGTAAGCATGTGGAGAAGCCATTAGAACTGCTAGGCACCTGCTGGTAGGTTGTAGGACGCTATTAGACCGGGGTCATTACTCACGTCGACATGATAGGGTATTGGAAATCATACGTGAGACTGTCAGTTGCGCAGTAGCGAGAGCAAAAAAGGGGTTAACCACAAACAAAAGAAATGACATTTCGTTTGTAAACGAAGGATGTTCTAAGAAAGTACCTCAAAAGCCATAATCAATTTTGATGGCTGCTGCCGATTGGACCATGCTCACTGACACGTATGAACAACAACACTACTAAATCCCGGAGGATGTATAATGCCTCACCATCCAAACCCAACATATTCCTGTTATCGAGGATACACAGGCGTGTGGTGCTTGTGGAGCTGACGGTGCCGTGGGAGACCAACATACCCAAGTGCCACGCCATGAAGACAAATAAACAGATTGTCTTGACCAATGAGTTAACCAAAAATGGCCATGATGTTAAACTCTATGCTGTAGAAGTAGGAGCAAGGGGAGTTCCAGCTAAATTCCCTGTATAATTTATTTAAAGACCTTGGATTGCCAAGAGCTTCAGTAAGCTCTTTACTAAAACGAATATCCAAAGCGGTTTTGATTGGGAGGGAACATTGCTGACAGTGGAAGGTGAGCGTTTATGCGCATAGTAAGGTGGCCACCCTAAACCTACTCAAATGGGTTGCAAGTCCCAGACGCCGTCGGGGTATTCCCCCCTGTGCCACGCTATGGACCCGCACAGAGAATCCATAGCATGCTAAGAATAAGGTCTCTATTATACAGGATAAATTTTTCAAAAGGGATTGGATGGCCAAATCCGAAACTATAAGGAGATAGTTTCGGCTATGGCCATTGAAGCCCTTTTCAAAAATTCACCCTGTGTAGATGTTACTACAACCAAGTGACTGAGTAAAGAAGACCAAAAATATTTTCATTGTTAAATGACTATGTTTTAGTTTAAAATATAATTTTTAGTTTTTAGTCTTTAGTTTTTAATATTTCATAAAGGGGAAGGGGCCTTCACCCAAAGAGAGATCCATAATAAATAATACTACTAACAAACTAACATAGCAAGTAAGAAAAAGTACTAATGACTTTACTAACTACAATTGAAATATTATTACCTACTGAAATGTTGGAAATAAACAAGCTTTATTATTATTATATGCGGAAAAGGGACTGAATAAAATTCAGTCTTTGAAGATGGACTATTCCGGAGCAGTGTAACAAGTAACATACCTAATTAAAAGTTCAGTATGTTGTCACAGACACAACAGACACACTAGTGTGAATTGCTGAGGTCACAGATTAGGGGAATAATTGTAAATACCTACAGTAAAAGATATGAAGGCGCAAGGTGAAAGGCTAGCACCGAGGGCTAGTTGGCCTGTGATCAAAGCTGAGTCATCAGAAAAGTATAAGCAGTCGAATTTAAACCAAAAATAAGAATCGCGTACAACGATAATAAAGGAGGGGAGTGAGAGGAACCCACCTCACACTCGATTCGTCAAACAAATGAAAAAAATATAGAATCACGTACATCCAAACATAAAACGCAGTAGTTAGAAAGTTATTATAGATTTATGAGATCTCATTGTCATAGTAAAGAAACAAAAAAATAATAATAGATCTACAAGTCAGAGACTTACCAAATACCTATAGTAATAATTTTGATAATAAACTGTACCTACTATTATAAATCGTATACACAATAACTTTCAGTTAAATGCATATGACAATTTTTTTCACACAAAAGAATAAAATTTATTCACAGTAACACATAAAATGAGTATGTAACTTACTATTTTCATTACATTAAACTTTTGAGGTACCTATGTAATGACTATCAGTATGTATTATTGACGTGTCCCAAACTAGGGATGTCAATTTGACAATCTGAGAATAAAAAATCGAATAATAGATCGAACGAGCTAAGTATCGATGTTTTAAAACGATTCTTAGAACTGAATCAAGATAGTACCTAGTACACAGTATTATGTACAAAAATAAACAGATTTATTTTTGCCTTACGCAAGTGAAGGATGTAATGGGCAGACAGAGCGCGGTAATATAAGTATGCTCCATTACACGCTATGGCATAGCAACCAGGGGAAACTAAACTCGTGTGAACTACAAAGAGTTTTTGTAGCACAGAATAAATGTACCCGCGTACTGTTTAATATGAATTGGTCTGAGTCGTGTAGATAGTATTTAAGTCAGAGAAACTACTTACGGTTATAATTATATGTATATATATTGGGTGTAACAAAATTGACTCTCCAAATTTCGTCACGTGACCAGTCAAGAAACATTACAAAAATAAAGAAAAAAAAATCACATAAATACTTTAACCGTAAATCCGTTTTTAAAAGTCCTATATATTTTCATTATCACCCTTTCTATCGCTACAGAGCGGCAGTAGAAAGCGAAAACGACAGCCAGACGGGTGCTCCGTGTTTGTTTTGCCACGGCGACCATGTTACCTTGAATTGCTCCTTTTTTTTAAAATATTTGTATTTGATTTCCGATGCCAAGTCATCTCATGAACTTTGGAGAGTCAATTTTGTTACACCCTATTTGACTAACTAAACATTTTATTATTAATGGGTAGAATATTGTCATTTTATACGCTTGATAAAACCTAATATCATTTACACACCACGAGCCCCCACTCACCCCCAAAATGGACGAACATAAGGGAAAAGCACCAATTATCGAGAATCCATCCATCTTTTAGAATTCGATTTGATTGGAGATCAAATTCTCGTGTAACATTTCGACTCGATTTCAATATCGATATTTTATTAAGAAAAAACGAACGCCATCCCATCCCCATCTCAAACGTCAATCACTGATCTTTATTATTAAATACAGATCAGTGACGTAATGCACACACACATACAAAGACATCACGCACACTGAATCAGCTTCCATTCATATTTAACGTGATTGACTATTGCAAGGCTTGATCGTGTCGGGAGCCTATTATAGGCTCGACGATTGACCATGTCGGGACCCCTTTATAATATGACGGGGTCCCGACATGATCAATTGGCAATTATCAAGCACGTAGAATTTCATGGTGCTCATCAAGGAACTTATTCTAACTGGAATGCTTACGAAATCACAAAAACAAATTAAAATTGAACTTTATTATTAACGTCGTTCGGTTTATATTGCATTACTTCATGTCAGAGGTAAAAAACGTTCCGAGGAGGACAACGACTTAAGGGGATTCTGTCTCTTTCTTGCAACGCAGTGTGTTGTAAGTGGTAATAAAAAGAAACAGACGGTAGTTTTTATGACCAGTAGTAGACCAGATCAGAGGTAACAGTTTTCATACGTGCTGGTCAATACGCGTTAATGTTTATTATAATAATTAATGTTTTAACTTCAAAATTCTATTATTTCAATATTTCATACATTATTGGTGTTACTTAAAATAAATTTATTTGAAAAATAATAACTATAGGTAGTAACTGATAAATTACGCATGGCAACTCTGAAGATTCATTGTGGTGCCAACACGGTACGTTCTAGATCGGACTTACTTTTAATAAAATAATATAAAATAAATATTTGTGGATGTAGCCCAAATTAAGCTAAAACAAGCTTGTGCTATGGAATCTAGACGACTGATATACATACTTATATAATTCTAAATCCATACATATTACTAACTGACTAAATACATACATAGAAAACACCCAAACTCCGAAACAAACATTTGTGGATCACACAAACATTTGTACCGACCCAGGAATCGAACCCAGGACCTCCAGCGCTAATGTATTAAATCACTAGGAAATTGGATTGATGTGAGATTTTTGTGTAGGTAGAATGAAATTTCTCTTTCCCAATATTCTTACGCTACGTCCTAGGTAGGCGGTTCAAAGCGAACGCGATTCTGAAGCGGTGACACGCGAATTAAACGCGACGCGGTGCGACGCGGCGGCTATGTCCTACGTGCACACGAATCGTCTCGCACGGCCGCCACCGACGGCGACGCTGCCGTTCAGTGGGCACTTTGCAGCAGCCTGATGCAACTGCCATAGATCGAATAAATATATGGAGTTCTAGGTTCTAGGTTTTCACAGGCTGGTTTCCGCAACTCAACGTCATTTCTGCGCTTATTTTGCGTGGGGGTTGTGATATGGCTATTGCCATCTCAGTTCCTCCAGGAAGTCTAGCAGACTCTTCACGTTGCTGGAGACTTCCTGGAGCGACCTCGGTGTACCGAAGTGTCTAGCCCTGTATCTTCATACCTCATACCACCATGTCCATGGTGGTATGGGTATATATGGTATTCCATATATTCCATGGTATTCCACCATACCCCAGCCCCGTAGGCAACGATGTGTCTGATTATCGATTCGTATAATAGCCAGAGGGTGATCTTGGGGCTCAACCCCAACTTGCTTCCTACTATTCTGCGGCACTGCCAGAATCTGATTGTAGCTTTGTTAATTTTGTTTTCGAGATGATTACCAGTTTAGTTTGCTGACGGACGTTCTTGGATTGCATTGATTAAAATTTCTATTTCCGACACTATAAAAAACGGCGGCACCGCATCCAGTTCGCGCGCAAATATCAAACCAACTGATCGCGTTCGCTTCATTTCGCGCCGCCCCGCACCGCGCCGCACGTGCGTTTGGTCACGTAGGCCACTTCAATAAGTTTCAACTGTTTGTTGGTATCGCGCCGCGCCGTACCGCTTCGCGTTCGCTTACGTAGGACGTCGCCTTACCGAAAGCAAAAAGGGGTTAGATAGTTCGGTAAAAATATATACATATACCTATTTGATTGTATGATACGATAGTTGGTTTTACGTAGTTTCCACCCCCTCTTTCCTTTGTGTATGAAAAGCATAGGCCGACATCCTACAACCCTGCGTAATATTTGATACGTAAGAATCTAAACAAAAATATAAGTTTGGTTTCCGACTTTTTGATAATGATAAATAAGGCGTTCGGCCCCTCTCCCCTAAACCGTCATACGTAATTATACGTGCGGCACGCTATAATTTTTGACATATCAAATAAGTTACGATATTGACCGCGTAAAACGGTCGAGTCATTAATAGTTGAGTTGATAAAGTAGTAGATATTAGGTGGTACTAAAAGGCCATGTAAAAAAAGAGAGATAGCAAGCAAACTCTGCCAAATTCTCTTCGTACCTACTTAACGGCCATCATACCGAGCCGGTAGTGTAAGAATGGCTCCACATAGGTAATAACTGATCTAGTACCTTATTTATTAATTTTAAAAATTTCACGTCAATGATTACAAGTTATTCAATTCGTCAAATTATTAAATTGTCTTCTGCAAGACCTAATTAAAACATACATAACTGTAAGTTTCATAGATATTATTTATTTTATTATTGTGTACCTATGCCTTTATCTTAATAAGAAAAATATTGTCTCACTAGCTGAAGCGTCTGCATGGACACATTAGTAGAAAGAGATAGCATCCCCTTTTATAGCTTTCCTTTTCCGGAACGCTTTTGATGTGTACGTAAGAGGCCCCCGAGACGATCAATGGCAATTGTCATACGTGAGTACGTGATTGAGATCTCACTTGAAGGATGAATTGACGATACTTGACGCCCATTGAAGGTGCCGTCAAGTGTGGCACGCACACTTGCCTTTTGGCCCCATTCGCTAGTAGTTAGCACCGGAGCGGAATCTTGAGCTACGGTGAAATAGATCTCCGGAGCATCGTGTTTTTATGTACCCTCTGTCCTGTCCTGTCTGATGTATGTCCCTCACCGGGAGCATTCGCGTGTAATGTAACATTACAGAGTCGAGCATAACAGCGGTGATGGAGGAGAACCGAGCATTGCAATGCGCAACTTGTAATGATACAAGACGAGGTTATATCAGTGAAGGAGGAGAACGAAGCATTACAATGCGCGCCTTGTAATGATACAATCTTTACTAATATTATAAAGAGGAAAGATTTGATTGTTTGTTTGTTTGTTTGCATCGAATAGGCTCCGGAACTACTTTGAAAAATTCTTTCACTGTTGGGAAGCTACACTCTTTGCGGTAAACATAGGCATAGGCATATTTTATTCCCGTACCTATTCCCACGGAAACGGGAACTACGCGGTTGAAACCGCGTGACGTGTAATGTTTTGATATAACTTGTAACATTAATGCGCTTTGCGCACCTGGTAATGATACAATGTGTAATGTTTTGATACAACTTGTAACATCAATGCACTTTTTTGTTGCGGCTGGCCGGCCGCACACTGGTCCGGATTTTAAAATAGGTCGACATACGACCTAAGATGTCAAATGCTATTGGGAATTTTTTTTTTGGATAGGTAGAAGCCGTGAGCCGGTGTAACCCGACGGCCCCTATCTAAAACGTTTAAAGTATTCAATCCGATTGACGTAGTCATTTTTGTTTTATTTCTGACTTTGAACAAATGATCCACGTGACCTAGTGACTTAGCAGATATAATGTCATGTTGGATATTTTTCTGAGGCTTTTTGGTATGCTGAGTAGGAATTCTGGGTTAATTTTGCAATCCAAGATGGCCGCCACACCACCGTTGTAAAATTTCATATTGGATACCGTATAAGCGGTGTTTTGGTATGCTGAGTACGAATCTTGGGTTAATTTTGCAATCCAAAATGGCCGCCGTGCCACTGTTGTGAAAATTCATGTTGGATATCGTGTAAGGGGTTTTTTGGTATGCTGAGTACGAATTTCAGGTTAATTTTGCAAGCCAAAATGGCCGCCGTGCCACTGTTGTAAAAATTCATGTTGGTTATCGTATAACGAGATTTTTGGTATGCTGAGTACGAATTTCAGGTTAAATTTGCAATCCAAAATGGCCGCCGTGCCACTGTTGTAAAAATTCAATCGTATCTCGTATATGGGGTTTTTGAAGTGAAACTTCTTTATCGGCGTTGGAAAAAAATTTGCGTCACGTCACGTCACGAGTTTTGGTTACGCGCTATCTTTGTTCTGTTCCCCACCACGGTGGATTCGAATTAAGAGTACTTTATCCAGGGATAGAATGTCATTTAAGGGTTTTTGGACGTTTGGACTTTTGGGCTTTTGGACTTTTGGACTTTTGGATGGGACATTGGTACTTTGGGTCTTTGGGACTTTGGAACTTTGAGACTTTGGGACTTTTGTACTTTTGAGCTTTTGAACTTTTGGACTTTTGGACTTTTGGATGGGACCTTGGTACTTTGGGTCTTTGGGACTTTGGAACTTTGGGACTTTGGGACTTTGGGACTTTTGGACTTTTGGACTTTGGGACTTTTGGACTTTTGGACTTTTGGCCTTTGGGACTTTGGGACTTTGGGACTTTTGGACTTTTGGATGGGATCTTGGTACTTTGGGTCTTTGGGACTTTGGAACTTTGGGACTTTGGGACTTTTGGACTTTTGGCCTTTGGGACTTTTGGACTTTTAGATGGGACCTTGGTACTTTGGGTCTTTGGGACTTTGGAACTTTGGGACTTTGGGACTTTGGGACTTTGGGACTTTGGGACTTTGGGACTTTTGTACTTTTGAGCTTTTGAACTTTTGGACTTTTGGATGGGACCTTGGTACTTTGGGTCTTTGGGACTTTGGAACTTTGGGACTTTGGGACTTTGGGACTTTGGGACTTTTGGACTTTTGGACTTTGGGACTTTTGGACTTTTGGCCTTTGGGACTTTGGGACTTTGGGACTTTTGGACTTTTGGATGGGATCTTGGTACTTTGGGTCTTTGGGACTTTGGAACTTTGGGACTTTGGGACTTTTGGACTTTTGGGCTTTTGGACTTTTGGATGGGACCTTGGTACTTTGGGTCTTTGGGACTTTTGGACTTTTGGACTTTTAGACTTTTAGACTTTAGGACTTTGGGACTTTGGGACTTTGGGCCTTGGGACTTTGGGACTTTGGGACTTTGGGACTTTGGGACTTTGGGACTTTGGGACTTTGGGACTTTGGGACTTTGGGACTTTGGGACTTTGGGACTTTGGGACTTTGGGACTTTGGGACTTTGGGACTTTGGGACTTTGGGACTTTGGGACTTTGGCACTTTGGGACTTTGGGACTTTGGGACTTTGGGACTTTGGGACTTTGGGACTTTGGGACTTTGGGACTTTTGGACTTTTGGCCTTTGGGACTTTTGGACTTTTAGATGGGACCTTGGTACTTTGGGTCTTTGGGACTTTGGAACTTTGGGACTTTGGAACTTTGGGACTTTGGGACTTTGGGACTTTGGGACTTTGGGACCTTGAGACCTTGGGACTTTGGGACTTTGGGACTTTGGGACTTTGGGAGTTTGGGAGTTTGGGACTTTGGGACTTTGGGACTTTGGGACTTTTGGACTTTTGGCCTTTTGGACTTTTGGACTTTGGACTTTTGGACTTTTGGACTTTTGGACTTTTGAACTTTTGGACTTTTGTACTTTTGTACTTGTTGACTTAATTTAAGGTGAGGTGAAAATTAAGTTTATGAAGAAGTTTCACTTCTTACGTGTGTACACTAAGTACACGCAATTTTTTTTTGGTATGCTGTGTACATACACGTAAATTTACTAGTTAGGCGAAAATGATACTCAGCATTTCAAAAAATCCCTTTAACGATACTCATCATGAAATGTTGTGATTACGGCGCGGCGGCCATATTGGATTGCAAAATTAACCTGAAATTCGTACTCAGCATTCCAAAAAACCTCTTATACGATATCCAACATTAAATTTTACAACAGTGGCAATGCGGCCATTTTGTATTGCAAAAATAACCCAAAATTCGTACTCAGCATACCAAAAAACCCCTTATACGATATCCAACATGAAATTTTACAACAGTGGCAATGTGGCCATTTTGGATTGCAAAATAACCCAAAATTCGTACCCAGCATACCAAAAAACCCCTTATACGATATCCAACATGAAATTTTACAACAGTGGCAAGGCGGCCATTTTGGATTGCAAAATAACCCAAAATTCGTACACAGCATACCAAAAAAAAATTGCGTGTACTTAGTGTACACACGTAAGAAGTGAAACTTCTTCATAAACTTAATTTTCACCTCACCTTAAATTAAGTCAACAAGTACAAAAGTACAAAAGTCCAAAAGTTCAAAAGTTCAAAAGTCCAAAAGTCCAAAAGTCCAAAGTCCAAAAGTCCAAAAGGCCAAAAGTCCAAAAGTCCCAAAGTCCCAAAGTCCCAAACTCCCAAACTCCCAAAGTCCCAAAGTCCCAAAGTCCCAAACTCCCAAGGTCTCAAGGTCCCAAAGTCCCAAAGTCCCAAAGTCCCAAAGTCCCAAAGTCCCAAAGTCCCAAAGTTCCAAAGTCCCAAAGACCCAAAGTACCAAGGTCCCATCTAAAAGTCCAAAAGTCCCAAAGGCCAAAAGTCCAAAAGTCCCAAAGTCCCAAAGTCCCAAAGTGCCAAAGTCCCAAAGTTTAGGCTTTCTAAACGAGCAATGCGAAAATACTATGACAAAAGGTCCTTATTGTAAAATTAAGGTCTACAGACCACATCACCACCTTCATGGCTGCTGACTTCTGGCCGAGAGGGGTGAAGTATCGGCGCTTCAGAGGACGTCTGCTGACACGGGACACCCTGCCCCACGACACGTCGACGTCAGTGCGTGTCAATTAGGTTAAGTTATATGTATATGTATTTTTAGTATTAAGGTTTTTTTTATACCACTAGAGTGGCAGACAAGCATACAGCCCCCCCAGATGTACCGGTGGTCAAGGCAGCCTATGGCAGTTCGCAACACCAGAGGCGCCACAATCGCGCTGCCTAAGGTATGTATCTATGAGCCGTAGAGTAAGTTAAAAATATTCTTTTTTTTTTTTTTTTTAATTCTTTATTGCACATCAAAATATAAAAGAAATATAAAAACAAAATACAGTACAAATATTACGCTGTACAAAGGCGAGCTTAACTCATAATTTAGTTTTCTTCCAGCAAACCTTGGGGTTACTTAAGTAAATGCGCAACGAAGGGGTTAAAAAGTGCACAATTATTTTTTTTAAAGAAATAATAAACCTTATAATCATATAAATAACTATATACATACATACATACATCCATACACAAATACATAAACATACATACACACATATGCATAAACATACATATAAAAATAAATACATATAGGCACATACAAGTAGATAAGATATATAACAATATTTACTATACATAATAGTAGCTTATGTAATTTGGGAAAGATATAGTTCCTTTACTCTACTCTTGAAAACGTTCAATGAGGAGCTATCGCGTACAGTATGAGGTAGCGAATTCCATAAACGCACTACACGAATAGTGAAAGATTTGTCATATACGCCAGAACTATGCAAAGGAGTACGAAGAAGAAGTGAACGGGAAGTGCGACATGTTTTGCCCCTTGGAACAAGAAACTGAAAGCGTTCTTTAAGATAAGGAGGAGAATTTACATTATGTAGAATAGAGAATAGAAGCGAAACAATATGAAAGTTTCGGCGCTGCCGGATAGGTAACCACCTCAACCTTGCCCGGAATTCGGAAACATGGTCGTATTTACGCAGACCAAAAATAAAGCGAATACCCAGATTTTGCAGGCGTTCTAGTTTATTTAAGTGTTCCTCCTTTGCATCAAGGTAACAGACGTCAGCATAGTCTAAAATCGGGAGTAAGAGGGATTGTGCAAGAGTAACTTTAGTTTCGAAAGGCAGGAATTTCTGGAGACGTTTGATCGATTGAAACGAGTAGAACACTTTTTTGCTTACCTCTGCGACCTGTACGTCCCAGTCGAGACGTGAATCTATATGAACCCCAAGATTTTTAGCGTGTTGAGAAAATGCAATGGGAACCGAGTCAAACAATATTTGTGGGAGAGAATGCTTACCCAACTGATTTAACATGTATCTGCTACCAACAATGACTGCCTGCGATTTCGTAGGGTTAACAAGAAGTCCGTGTGCTTTTGCCCATATATTAATGTTATTTAAATCATTGTTGATAGCAGTTACAGCCTCATCAATTTCATCAACTCGAAAGTGACGATATAGCTGCAGGTCGTCTGCGTAAAGATGACAATGAGAAGATATTACTTTTGTGATTGCGTTAATAAAAACGGAGAAGAGAAGAGGAGCAGAAGTTAAAAACATCTGTAACTGTCTCTAATATTGCTTGAAAATAAAGATTTATTATTATTATTATTATTCCATTTATTTTTTATTCTTAACATATTGTCTTACATTTTTAAATAAACAATGCTTACAAAAATAAAAATCTATTTAAAAATATAAAAAAATAGTGTCCCACCGGCATCGGGTGCAGGGACCAAGCTACCGGTGGTTAGGGCTTCAGAGACAGGAACCTCCTCAAAATGCGTGCCGTGTCAAGAAGTACTGCCTTCTGTATCAGGCCCTTGATCCAGCCGTCTAACGAGAGCCTCTTCAGATGGTTATCGAGGCTCTTTGCCATCAAACCGTGGACCGAAACGATAATTGGAACAATAAATGCCGAATCAACATGCCACATGTCAACAACTTCATGAGCCAAATCCAAATATTTAATTTCTTTTTCCTTTTCTGCTTTAAAGAGGTTGTCATCATGAGGAATGCTGATATCGATAATTATTGCGAGGCGTTCCGATCGATCTATCACCACTATATCAGCTGCTGAGGTATAATCTTGGCCACTTGGAAATGCGTTGGAATGCGTCTGTGCAAATATTCTCCATTGGCAAGACGAGAACAACCAGAAACTATATGTCTAAGGGCGGGCCGCACTTGCGGTTATCGCGGCGGTTTCTAACCTCAAAATGTCAAAACATTGACTTGATTTCATTGATTTTGACAGTTTGATGACATTTTGAGGTTAGAAACCGCCGCGGAAAAACGCAAATGCTGCCTCGCACTAAGGGCGAGGCCGCACTTGCGGTTATCGCGGCGGTTTCTAACCTCAAAATGTCAAAACATTGACTTGATTTCATTGATTTTGACAGTTTGATGACATATTGAGGTTAGAAACCGCCGCGGAAAAACGCAAATGCGGCCTCGCACTAAGTGATTCTCCGGGACAATGACATGCCCGACAGATGTCAATTGTACCATCCTTCAGAATATGTTTCCGGTAGTTCTTCGTCATAACAACTTCGTCCATTATGGCAAAGACAAAACCTTCGGTTTCTCCGAAAAGATTACCGAACTGTAGTCAAGATACGGACGCTTTTAAATCAATGTCAGGTCCATTTAAGGCCCGATAAAATCGTCCATGTAGCTGCTTGCTTTTCCATACCTCTTTGCGATCTTCAGTACTAAGTACTACAGTTTGCGCCAGTTTTCTCTGCCCATAGCAAGCGGGGTGAGTCCCGTGTCCACTGCGACCACATTACGGTGCATATTGGTGTCTGTTTTCAGAAAGAATTCCCTAAGATTGTATACCTCGCGGTTATGGAGGGTCTTAGCGTTTAAAAAGCCTCGACCCCCACATTTCCCCGATCATCTGTAATGAGGTTGTACCTCATTACAGATGATCGGGGATGATGCATCCGAAATGCAGTCAACAGTGTTCTTACTCTTCTATCAATTTTATTGAGTTCAGTCTGAGTCCATCTGAGTATACCAAAAGAGTACATTAGGACTGGCATGACCCACCCATTAAAGGCGTGCAGCTTGTTACCGCCTGACAAAAGTCTTTTTATTACTTTTTTCAGGCGGCCAAAGAAACGCTCCTGTAATGTCTCTTTCATGCCAGTATCAGAAATTCCTAATGCTTGTGATATACCCAGATATTTGTAAGTTTCGGTTGCAGAAAGACAGTTTAGCTTAGTGGAATCTGAAAGTTCTACCCCATCAGATTCCACTATCACACCTCTTTTAACATGCATGACTGCACACTTGTCCACCCCAAATTCCATCCTGATGGCTCTACTGAAAGTTTCTGTTACTCCCAGTAAATCCATCAGTTGCAATTTAGTGTAGGCAAATAATTTGAGGTCATCCATGTAAAGGAGGTGCGATATAACCCCACCATCTTTGCGCAACCGATAGCCTAGCCCTGAACTCTCTAGCTTAGTACTGAGAGGATTTAGAGCTAGACAAAACCACAACGGACTTAGACTGTCCCTTGAAATATTCCCCGCTTGATACTAATTGGTGCACCATTATTGCAAAATCGACGACACCCTGGATAGCAAAGGACTGTTTTCCACTGCCCCATACATGCCCTCAAGAAAGTACACAGAGTTGTATCAATTTTATACAGCTCAAGTACCATCAGAAGCCATGTATGTGGCACTGAATCAAAGGCCTTCTTATAATCTATCCAACATGTTGCCAGATTTTTGCGATTACGACGCACATGTTGGCTGATGGTCATATCGATTAAAAGGAGTTGCTTAGTGCCACGGGTCCCACTTTTACATCCATTTTGAGAGATTGATATTATCGAATGTTTTTCTGTGTTTAGTAATTTTGACTCTCAAAATGGATGTTAAAAGTTTATATACTGTATTTCAATAGCTTTGCGCAAAAATGTAAACAAACACATTTGATCCTATAAATCCATAGTTACTTGCAATTGAGTATTCCGGTATCCAAGAGTCATACAGTGCTTTTACAATCATTTTGACACCAAATAACTTCTGTATGATAGTTTATTTTCATTTAAAATACCTTATTCAGGATATTAAAAAAAATAATGTTTTATCATACTATATTTTTCTACTCATCTGTCTTAGAGAACGCTAGTCAAAACATGACATGTTTACATTATTGCCAGATCGGGCAGGATTGGACTATAGACAGTTGGTAAACATGTAATGGGTTTATAATTTTTGGGATCCGTAGCACTACCAGATTTGTAGAGTAAGTGAGTTAAACCAGTAGTCATAAAATCGGGTAGTGAACCCATATCTAGGGATGATTGAAATTGTGATGCTAAACGGCCATGTGAGCTGCGGAACCATTTTAACCAGAAGTTATGCAGTCCATCCGGTCCCGCTGATTTCCAATTCGGGAGCGAACGAACTGCACAAGCAACATCTTCTGCATCTATATAAACTGGTTCCATATCCATTATATTCTCACATGACCGTTCAACATCTCTCATCCAATCACCCTCAGTATGATCAACAGGTCTTGACCAGAGTTTCCTCCAAAATGCATTAGTAGTATCATCATCTGGGTGAGTTACGTCATTAACCTCTGGGAGGTATGGGGTTTCCCAGTTCCTGTAAACCCACTTCTCGTTTTTTTGGAACATACGATTCTGGTTAAATCGATCTACTCGCACTTTGTAGCGTCTAACGCGATTTGCCCATGCATAAACCTTTTGTTTCAGAAGATCGATGCGCTCTGTGACACATGATGCGTATCTATGAGGACTTAAGTTAGTCCCAAAGAACGCTTGTTTCACAAAGCGCATCACCTTCGGACGGGTATTACCCGACCTGAAACATATAAGTTTCCCGATGAGTGCCCTGGCCTCGGAAATACGCCTCTCAATCCTACACTGCTAAGTAGGTTTTGCAGACCTAGGTCGAGTAGCAGTTTCATTTGTGTAAAATTTAACCTTAGCTACTCGACAAGCTGCAACCGCCGCACAGTACAGGATTGAGTGCGTATCTCTAAGATCTTCACTATTGTCCAGATATTGGGGCAATAGTGAATCCAGGGCACACACCAGAGCCCTATTTCTTTTATGCATGGGCATACGAGGAAGACGTGGTCTACAATCTGCACTTGCAAACCGATATTCCACAATCGCATCTTCCAAAGCACTCCTTAATCGATTCTCACATTGGGTACTTACGGATATAGTCTCATCATCAACAACTTCCTCAGCAACTACAGGTTTACTAACTGGTGGTGTACGAATTTGTGACGAGGTACACACAACTTGCGACGAAGTAGTAGCCTCTCAAGTGTCGGACTATCAAGCTTATTACAACGCTGGATAGCCCGCACCTGATCCGATAATCGCTGTGCTGACACGTTGACAGCTGGTTCAAGTTCCTGAAATACAGAAAGTAAACGGCCACGGTACGCAGTGAGGTTAGCACCTAGCTATGAAGCCGCAAAATATGCCCGCATGACGTTTTCATTAATTTCTTTAGTCCACTTCATGCGGTGCACATTACCACCGGCAGCGGGGGCCCTATTCGAAGCCGGTGGGCCTCGGGGTCCCAAGCTAGCTGGCGGCCGGCCTCTCCCCTGCCAACGTACAGGTAGTGGCGACGTCGGTGGGGAGAAATACTCGTCACTGCTACTGGTGGGGCTCGACCTTTCGCAGGCAGGTAAAGCAGTATCCTTAGGGTGCGAAGTGGAGCCGCCTGACGAGTCCGGGGATGGTGTGAGTGCATTTTGTCTGCTTTTGATCCTAGTCAGCATGATTTTTCCATTTAATTTGTATCCATTTTCGTGTTATTTTTCAATTGACATTTGCATCTGTCATGTCATTATAATATTGTAGTATTTTTCCAAAATTTCCATAGTATTTCCATTGAATATTGAAATTATAGGTTCTATTACTTCTATTCTTGATTTTCTGAAATATTTATAGTAAATATTCGCTGTTTTATGAATAAAATTTAATAAAAATATTTTAGTTGAAAAAATATCTGCTGACTTTGGTAGTGTTATTATTATTATTATTACATTAAAATAGTACTCAGCCTAAAAAAGCTCATAAACGATACCCATCATGAAATTTTGTGATTACGGCGCGGCGGCCATATTGGATTGCAATATTAACCTGAAATTCGTACTCAGCATACCAAAAAACCCCTTAAACGATATCCAACATGAAATTTCACAACAGTGGCACGGTGGCCATTTTGGATTGCAAAATTAACCCGAAATTCGTACTCAGCATACCAAAAACCCCTTAAACGGTATCCAACATAAAATTTCACAACAGTGGCACGGCGGCCTTTTTTGTTTGCAAAATTAACCCAAAATTCGTACTCAGCATAACAAAAAACCCCTTATACGATATCCAATATGAAATTTCTCAACAGTGGCACGGCAGCCATTTTGGATTGCAAAATTTACCTGAAATTCGTACTCAGCATACCAAAAACCTCCATATACGATAACCAACATGAAATTTTACAACGGTGGTGCGGCGGCCATATTGGATTGCAATATTAACCTGAAATTCGTACTCAGCATACCAAAAAACCCCTTAAACGATATCCAACAAGAAATTTCACAACAGTGGCACGGTGGCCATTTTGGATTGCAAAATTAACCCGAAATTCGTACTCAGCATACCAAAAACCCCTTAAACGGTATCCAACATAAAATTTCACAACAGTGGCACGGCGGCCTTTTTTGTTTGCAAAATTAACCCAAAATTCGTACTCAGCATAACAAAAAACCCCTTATACGATATCCAATATGAAATTTCTCGAAAGTGGCACGGCAGCCATTTTGGATTGCAAAATTTACCTGAAATTCATACTCAGCATACCAAAAACCTCCTTATACGATAACCAACATGAAATTTTACAACGGTGGTGCGGCGGCCATATTGGATTGCAATATTAACCTGAAATTCGTACTCAGCATACCAAAAGACCCTCTATACGATATCCAACATGAAATTTCACAACACTGGCACGGCGGCCTTTTTGGATTGCAAAATTAACCCAAAATTCGTACTCAGCATACCAAAAAACCCCTTATACGGTATCCAACATGAAATTTTACAATGGTGGCGCGGCAGCCATTTTGGATTGCAAAATTAACCCGAAATTCGTACTTAGCATACCAAAAAACCCCTTATATGATATCCAATATGAAATTTGACAGCAGTGGCACGGCGGCCATTTTGGATTGCAATATTAACCTGAAATTCGTACTCAGCATACCAAAAAACCCCATAAACGATATCCAACATGAAAATTTACAACGGTGGTGGGGCGGCCTTTTTGGATTGCAAAATTAACCCAAAATTCGTACTCAGCATACCAAAAAAACCCCTTATACGGTATCCAACATGAAATTTTACAACGGTGGCGCGGCAGCCATTTTGGATTGCAAAATTAACTTGAAATTCGTACTCAGCATGCCAAAAATCTCGTTATACGATAACCAACATGAAATTTTACAACGGTGGTGCGGCGGCCATATTGGATTGCAATATTAACCTGAAATTCGTACCCAGCATACCAAAAAACCCCATAAACGATATCCAACATGAAAATTTACAACGGTGGTGGGGCGGCCATCTTGGATTGCAAATTTAACCCGAAATTCGTACTCAGCATACCAAAAACCCCTTAAACGATACCCATCATGGAATTTTGTGATAATGGCGCGGCGGCCATATTGGATTGCAAAATTATCATGTGATTCGTACTCAGCATACCAAAAAATCCCTTAAACGATACCCATCATGATATTATGTGAATACATCGCAGCGGCCATATTGGATTGCAAAATTATCATGTTATTCGTACTCAGCATACCAAAAAACCCCTTAAACGATACCCATCAAGAAATTTTGTGATGACGGCGCGGCGGCCATATTGGATTGCAGAATTATCAACTGATTCGTTCTCAGCATACCAAAAATCGCCTTAAACGATACCCATCATGATATTTTGTGATTACGGCGCAGCGGCCATATTGGATCGAAGCCGCGACCTCTTGATTAAAAGACAGTATTTTTGCCTCCGAACCAAACAGGTCGTCTAATATATATAGGTAAACTATTATCTAAATAATATTGAATACATTCTTGGACGCTGATCGATACCGCAACTTTTTTGAATTTGACGTTTTGAAGTTTTCCGATTGCAAAATAAATAAAAACTTGTCATTCCGGGGGTGCTTTTAGCGCCCGCCCCGCGCTTGGCCGCTCTCTACCCCCTCTGCTTACAGAGGGGCATCCGAGAGCGGACCGACGGAATCAGCACTTCCAACTCCATTAGGATTTAAGGGGGGGGGGGGGGCAGTCCATCGAGCCCCCCCGTGGAGAGTCCCGATGATGTAACGGGGCGACCCTTTGCCGGGCCGCAGTGATTTATCCACCGGCCTATCCTGCGACCCGGTTAAGGCGAGGCGGAACACCGCGGGGTTTAGTGGGTAGGACGGTACCATGTTGACCGCGAGTCCCACACAAAGCCGCCTTGCTCCCCCGAAACAAGGCGGCGAAGTGCATAATCTGCAGTACCCGCGTTAAAAAAAAAAAAAAAAAAAAACTTGTCAAGTCCCGTCAGTTCACATCAATCGAAAGTGCATCAAGTGCCGTTTTTTTTTAATACGCTCTTTTCTACTTCAATTCCCATCAAACCGTAGATTTATTGATGATAGCGTCAAGTCTACGTGGTAAACGGTCAATAACTTGACTCAAGCACGTAGACTTGTCATGCCCAATTGACCGTGTCGGGTGCCCTTAAGCATTCCAGTTAGAAGTATATGTTCCTTGGTGCACACATAATAGGGTCCAGACACGATCAATTGGCAATTGTCATGCCTTATGGGCTCCCGACACGGTCAATTGGGCATAACAAGTCTACGTGCTTGAGTCAAGTTATTGACCGTTTACCACGTACCCTTGACGCTATCATCAAAAAATAGTTTCTGCCATCGTATTTAATAGAATTTTTGGTTTATCATGGTGCAATGTGCAGTACCAAGTTGTAAATATGATTCTAACAAGCAAACTAAACATAATAATGATATTTCTTTTCATCGGTAAGTAATGTTATGACAGCAAAACACAGATTTTAGTAAAATTATCCAAGGTGTGAAAGGGTGTTGCGAGAGGCGCGCGGGTGGGTCTCGCTTCCGCTTCACACTTCCCCTTTTTAGAGCCAGTGCTGTACTTCGTTACATACTCAAATATTTGTTATTGTAAGATTTCTTTCGTAATAATAAATGAATACATTAAAGTATCACAAATTAAGATCATTTGTATTTTAAGTTTCAACGTATCAATGTATACAGCAAAATATTTGAATTGAATTACGACATTACTTTAAAAACAGATATTACTGTTAAAATATTTAGTTGCAGATTTTCGAAAAGCCGTGAATTGGCGTATAAGTGCGCGGCAGCATTTAATAGGCCCAACCGGGAGCCCAATATCCGTATTTGGTTAAAAAAACATTGTTTCATAAATTCATATAATATTTATTTTATTGATTTGTTAAAACCTACAATATACTAAGCTTATCTATCTAATAGTTAGTAAATACTTGCTTCTCACTGTAATTATCAATTAATTAGATTTCCACACAAATGCGTTGATCGCGCACAGCGCATCACTATTACCGCTACATCTATAAGTAAGTATCTATAGAACGTTGCTTACGCTTGGCATAGTGGACAATGTGTGATGCTCGCCCTCTATAGCTATGTTAACTCTATGCTTGATGTACTTTCGATTGATGTGAACTGACTCGCTCGGACTCGACGGGACTTGACAAGTTTTTATTTATTTTGCAATCGGAAAACTTCAAAACGTCATTCAAAAAAGTTGCGGAAATGATCAGCGTCCAAGAAAAATAGAATAGAAGAGAATAGAATAATTTTTATTTGTACACCATTAATCTCCGGTGAAATATTTTAACATGTGTTATGTATTCAATATTCTGTTATATAATTATTTATATAATATTATATATTAGACGACCTGTTTGGTTCGGAGGCAAAAATACTGTCTTTTAATCAAGAGGTCGCGGTTTCGATCCAATATGGCCGCTGCGCCGTAACCACAAAATATCATGATGGGTATCGTTTAAGGCGATTTTTGGTATGCTGAGTACGAATCACTTGATAATTCTGCATTTCAATATGGCCGCCGCACCGTCATCACAAAATTTCCTGATGGGTATCGTTTAAGGGGTTTTTGGTATGCTGAGTACGAATCACATGATAATTACGAATAAAATATGGACGCTGCGTCGTATTCACAAAATATCATGATGTGTATCGTATAAGGGATTTTTTGGTATGCTGAGTACGAATCACATGATAATTTTGCAATCCAATATGGCCGCCGCGCCATTATCACAAAATTTCATGATGGGTATCGTTAATTTTGAAATTTAATGCTGTAGTAAGGGTATGCTGAGTACGAATACGAACGTACGAATACAAACAGCATACCAAAAAACCCCTTATATGATATCCAACATGAAATTTTACAACAGTGGCAAGGCGGCCATTTTGGATTGCAAAATTAACTCAAAATTCGTACTCAGCATACCAAAAAACCCCTTATACGATATCCAACATGAAATTTTACAACAGTGGCAAGGCAACCATTTTGGTTTGCAAAATTAACCCAAAATTCGTACTCAGCATACCAAAAAACCCCTTATACGATATCCAACATGAAATTTTACAACAGTGGCACGGCGGCCATTTTGGATTGCAAAATTTACCCGAAATTCGTACTCAGCATACCAAAAAACCCCTTATACGATATCCAACATGAATTTTCACAACAGTGGCACGGTGGCCATTTTGGATTGCAAAATTAACAAAACAATTCGTATTCAGCATAACAAAAAGCCTCAGAAAAATATCCAACATGTTAATATATCTGCTAAGTCACTAGGTCAAGTGGATCATTTGTTCAAAGTTAGAAATAAAACAAAAATGACAACGTCAATCGGATTGAATACTTTAAACGTTTTAGAGAGGGGCCGTCGGGTTAGACCGGCTCACGGCTTCTACCTATCCAAAAAAATGTTCCCAATAGCATTTGACATCTTAGGTCGTATGTCGACCTATTTTAAAATCCGGACCAAGTGTGCCGCAACAAAAAAGCGCATTTATGTTACAAGTTGTATCAAGACATTACACATTGTATCATTACCAGGTGCGCAGAGCGCATTGATGTTACAAGTTGTATCAAAACATTTTGCTTCCTTCACATTACTCGCGAAGTTCAACATTGTATCAAGCATTACACATGTTGTATTAACCGAGCATTACAAGGCGCGCATTGTAATGCTCGGTTCTCCTCCTTCACTGATGTAACCTCGTCTTGTATCATTATAAGTTGCGCATTGCAATGCTCGGTTCTCCTCCTTCACTGCTGTAATGCTCGACTCTGTAATGTTACGTTACACGCAAATGATCCCGGTGAGGGAGCACCTTTTGACAATATTTCAAGGCATCAAATACTATGTACATAAAAACAGGATGCTCCGGAGGTCTCCGGAGAATCACCGGAGTACGCAAAATCACCGGTCAATTTCACCGGAATTTTGGAGTTTTGGACTTTAGACTTTGGAATTTTGGAGTTTTGGAGTTTTGTAGTTTTGTAATTTTTTAGTTATGGAGTTTTGGACTTTTGGACTTTAGAATTTTAGACCAATAGTCCAAAAGTCCAAAAGACCAAAAGCTCAAAAGTCTAAAAGTCCAAAAGTCCAAAAGTCCAAAAGTCCGAAAGTCCAAATTCCAAAGTCCAATAGTCCAAAAGTCAAAAGTTCAAAACTCTAAAGTCTGAAAACTTTTGACTTTTGGACTATTGGACTTTGGAATTTGGACTTTCGGACTTTTGGACTTTTGGACTTTTAGACTTTTGAGCTTTTGGTCTTTTGGACTTTTGGACTTTCAGAGTTTTGAGCTTTTGACCTTTTGTAGTTTTGGAGTTTTGGAATTTTGAAGTTTTGAAGTTTTGTAGTTTTGTAGTTTTGGAGTTTTGGAGTTTTGGAGTTTTGGAGTTTTGGAGTTTTGGAGTTTTGGAGTTTTGGAGTTTTGGAGTTTTGGAGTTTTGGAGTTTTGGAGTTTTGGAGTTTTGGAGTTTTGGAGTTTTGGAGTTTTGGAGTTTTGGAGTTTTGGAGTTTTGGAGTTTTGGAGTTTTGGAGTTTTGGAGTTTTGGAGTTTTGGAGTTTTGGAGTTTTGGAGTTTTGGAGTTTTGGAGTTTTGGAGTTTTGGAGTTTTGGAGTTTTGGAGTTTTGGAGTTTTGGAGTTTTGGAGTTTTGGAGTTTTGGAGTTTTGGAGTTTTGGAGTTTTGGAGTTTTGGAGTTTTGGAGTTTTGGAGTTTTGGAGTTTTGGAGTTTTGAAGTTTTGGAGTTTTGGAGTTTTGTAATTTTTTAGTTATGGAGTTTTGGACTTTTGGACTTTAGAATTTTAGACCAATAGTCCAAAAGTCCAAAAGACCAAAAGCTCAAAAGTCTAAAAGTCCAAAAGTCCAAAAGTCCAAAAGTCCGAAAGTCCAAATTCCAAAGTCCAATAGTCCAAAAGTCAAAAGTTCAAAACTCTAAAGTCTGAAAACTTTTGACTTTTGGACTATTGGACTTTTTGGAATTTTGAAGTTTTGAAGTTTTGTAGTTTTGTAGTTTTGGAGTTTTGGAGTTTTGGAGTTTTGGAGTTTTGGAGTTTTGGAGTTTTGGAGTTTTGGAGTTTTGGAGTTTTGGAGTTTTGGAGTTTTGGAGTTTTTGAGTTTTGGAGTTTTGGAGTTTTGAAGTTTTGGAGTTTTGGAGTTTTGGAGTTTTGGAGTTTTGGAGTTTTGGAGTTTTGGAGTTTTGGAGTTTTGGAGTTTTGGAGTTTTGGAGTTTTGGAGTTTTGGAGTTTTGGAGTTTTGGAGTTTTGGAGTTTTGGAGTTTTGGAGTTTTGGAGTTTTGGAGTTTTGGAGTTTTGGAGTTTTGGAGTTTTGGAGTTTTGGAGTTTTGGAGTTTTGGAGTTTTGGAGTTTTGGAGTTTTGGAGTTTTGGAGTTTTGGAGTTTTGGAGTTTTGGAGTTTTGGAGTTTTGGAGTTTTGGAGTTTTGGAGTTTTGGAGTTTTGGAGTTTTGGAGTTTTGGAGTTTTGGAGTTTTGGAGTTTTGGAGTTTTGGAGTTTTGGAGTTTTGGAGTTTTGGAGTTTTGGAGTTTTGGAGTTTTGTAATTTTTTAGTTATGGAGTTTTGGACTTTTGGACTTTAGAATTTTAGACCAATAGTCCAAAAGTCCAAAAGACCAAAAGCTCAAAAGTCTAAAAGTCCAAAAGTCCAAAAGTCCAAAAGTCCGAAAGTCCAAATTCCAAAGTCCAATAGTCCAAAAGTCAAAAGTTCAAAACTCTAAAGTCTGAAAACTTTTGACTTTTGGACTATTGGACTTTGGAATTTGGACTTTCGGACTTTTGGACTTTTGGACTTTTAGACTTTTGAGCTTTTGGTCTTTTGGACTTTTGGACTTTCAGAATTTTGAGCTTTTGACCTTTTGTAGTTTTGGAGTTTTGGAATTTTGAAGTTTTGAAGTTTTGTAGTTTTGTAGTTTTGGAGTTTTGGAGTTTTGGAGTTTTGGAGTTTTGGAGTTTTGGAGTTTTGGAGTTTTGGAGTTTTGGAGTTTTTGAGTTTTGGAGTTTTGGAGTTTTGGAGTTTTTGAGTTTTGGAGTTTTGAAGTTTTGGAGTTTTGGAGTTTTGGAGTTTTGGAGTTTTGGAGTTTTGGAGTTTTGGAGTTTTGGAGTTTTGGAGTTTTGGAGTTTTGGAGTTTTGGAGTTTTGGAGTTTTGGAGTTTTGGAGTTTTGGAGTTTTGGAGTTTTGGAGTTTTGGAGTTTTGGAGTTTTGGAGTTTTGGAGTTTTGGAGTTTTGGAGTTTTGGAGTTTTGGAGTTTTGGAGTTTTGGAGTTTTGGAGTTTTGGAGTTTTGGAGTTTTGGAGTTTTGGAGTTTTGGAGTTTTGGAGTTTTGGAGTTTTGGAGTTTTGGAGTTTTGGAGTTTTGGAGTTTTGGAGTTTTGGAGTTTTGGAGTTTTGGAGTTTTGGAGTTTTGGAGTTTTGGAGTTTTGGAGTTTTGGAGTTTTGGAGTTTTGGAGTTTTGGAGTTTTGGAGTTTTGGAGTTTTGGAGTTTTGGAGTTTTGGAGTTTTGGAGTTTTGGAGTTTTGGAGTTTTGGAGTTTTGGAGTTTTGGAGTTTTGGAGTTTTGGAGTTTTGGAGTTTTGGAGTTTTGGAGTTTTGGAGTTATGGAGTTTTGGAGTTTTGGAGTTTTGGAGTTTTGGAGTTTTGGAGTTTTGGACTTTTGGACTTTTGGACTTTTGGACTTTTGGACTTTTGGACTTTTGGACTTTTGGACTTTTGGACTTTTGGACTTTTGGACTTTTGGACTTTTGGACTTTGTACTTTTGGACTTTTAGAATTTATTTTAGACTTAGACTTTGTAGTTTTAGACTTTAAACTTTGAACTTTTGGACTTTTGGACTTTGGACTTTTGGGCTTTTGGACTTTTGGACTATTGGACTTTTGAACTTTTTGAATTTTTGATTTTTTGACGTTTTGACTTTTTGACTTTGGACTTTTGAACTTTTGAACTTTTGGACTTTTGGACTACTAACTCCTATGCATATTTCATGATATTTCTTTCGAAAAATAAGGTCATGAAGAAGTTTCACTTCTTACGTGTGTACAATAGTACACGCACACATTTTTGTTAAAATGTACCCATCATTTAGTTTGTTACTCATTTCTCATACGTACATAAAACCACCAAAAAAGTCACAGCGAAGCGTGGCAGGGTACCGCTAGTTTATTATATAAATTAGATGTACAATGGCGAGATTAACTATTTTCTCTGTTTTTTACGAAGACTGATAGGTAGTATTTTCTGCAGATTGCATAGGTACATTTTGAATAACGAAGCTATTCATCCAAGTGGGTTATTTTTCTTGGTTAATCAACTGTTCGTCTCGCGCGCTGCGGCCTTTCGTGGTAGGATGTAACGAATGTCAAAAAAAGAAAAAGAAAAGAATTATTTCCTTGGTAATATTGTGATTTTCCTTTGGTCGGAGGGTCGATTCCTCCGCGAAATGCGAATGTAAGTAATGCAGTATGCACATAGGTACTAAATTCTATCTTTTTATTCTCTTTTTCCTTTGTGGGGAATGTCGCGTATGCATCTGCGGTGCCATGGTGGAGAGCGATGGTCATCATGCTTTGAGTTGTCATCGCTGCACCGGTAGGCATCCGCGTAACCACGCTCTTAATTAGTTAATCCGGCGGGCTCTGGTGTCGGCTGAGGTCCCCTGTATCCTTGAACCAGGTTTGTCCCGCGCAGACGGCAAGAGACCGTACGGTCTGACCCTTGTGCCATGGAAGAACGGCAAGTGCTTAGTGTGGGACGCAACATGCGTCAGCACTTTCACCGCCAGTCACTTCGCTCGTATAGTCCATTTGCCAGCGGCCGCAGCGGAAGATGCTTCTTACAGAAAACGCCAAAAGTACGCTGAGATGGAGTCGTGTTATCTGGTCGTACCAGTAGCTGTAGAAACGATGGGCTGTTGCGGGAGTGATGCTAAGGCTCTGGTCTCGGAGATCGGCCGTAGGCTACGGGACAAGACGCATGACTCCCACGCCTGGTCGTACCTGGTACAAAGGATAGCTATCTAGCGCGGCAACGCTGCTAGTGTATTGGGCACCTTTGCGCCTGGAATGATCAGGGGTGGAACGTTCAGTAGGCAATAGTTTAGTTATTTAATCTATTTATTTTACTTTCATTTATGTGTTTTTAATTTGATTATTGGACAATAAATTAGGAACAGGATTATTGGAACTGTTGATGGTTTTAAGCGCTTTGTTACTACATCATAATCGGTTTTTTGAGAATGCAAATTGCAAATCCTGGCGCTTTCATAGAACTTCAATGTTTTTAATTATGGAAAAGGAGGCATCATCTACCGGCACTTTTTAGAAAGTTACACGACACGCTAATCACCTGCACTCGCACTAATCAAAGTGGAAAGTAGCCTTTAATGAGACTTGTCATGTGCACACCTGCACTCGCACTAATCAAAGTGGAAAGTAGCCTTTAATGAGACTTGTCATGTGCACATAAACCACAAATTAGAGATAGTACAGATCGACGGGAGCAAAGAGCAAACGGACATCTGCATTTTTGCGAAAATCGTTTTTTTACATAATTGAATTAAGAATTTTGTCTTCCATTTGGACATTTTTTTTTTAAATCAAATATTTAGTGGTATTTCGCAGCGTATAAAAAGACAACTACACCCTTTTTTTAGAATGCAACGAAGTACACACGGGCATATACACTAATCCGTGTGTGCGTCGGTCAATTTGGCGCGTCGCTTCATATAAACAAAGGTATCAGTTACTTGACCGTTTCGTCATGGGAGGTTGACATATTTAAGCTTGCGTACTAAATATTATTATTCTAAAATCTTACATTACTTGACTACTTTGAATGATTAGCATAAGTGTATGTTGAGAGTAGTGTCCAATTGTGTTTAGTTGTTGACATAAGTTGAAGAGTAAGTTGTTGGAGGACAGCTAGTATGGGCGAACAAAATCATGTTTTAGATACTCCTGCACACATTCATAACATTTATCTAAAGTTGATTCTCAGAAGTTTTTTCCTAATCATTCATCAAAATACAGAAAAAGTTTTAAAAATATTCGTATAATATAATAAAAAGATTTAATAGTATTTTTTAAATAAAATTATTAAAATAAATAAATATACCAATATTCCTAAAATATTATTATATGAATATTCTTGCATCAAACTAAACAGTAGCTACTAAACGAGCATGTCTAATCGTGTTTATAGTCCGTTCACGACCTCTGACAGATCGTTTTCTGTATGTTGGTATTGCAGTAAAGTCCTCCTATGAGTGCCAACTTAAGACATAAGTTTCTACTTTAAGGTTAGAGTACATGGGATAAACAAAATCTTAGTATGGTAACACGAAAATCAAGCAAGCCAACATCAGCGCTAGAGGTAAATTAACTATGAACGAACTATAGTTGCAGGCACGGTGCAAATGAAGGGGTTGGATGCGCGCGGGTCGTGGCTACCCGCAAAAAAATAGAACGCACTAATTACTAGCGCCACACCTCCGTGATTAGTCCTAATCACTAAGCACCTGCATTAATCACCTGCACTTCACACTAATCAAAGTGGAAAGGGGGCTTAATATTATGTGTACATACACGTCGATGCACAGCGTGCAAAGAAATCACGCAATCTTCTTCTTCTATCGTGTCAATGATTCCTCTTTTTTAATGGGCCGCATTTTGGTGAATCATTGTGTTGAGAAGATTGGCCGGCTAGACTCTGCGTTACCGAGTGCTAGCCGTTACCAGGGTGCGCCGAACGTTTTGAATTGCGTTAGGAAACGTTACTCGAGGAGGCTCTTCTCATGCACCCCAAAAATCACGCAATTTGAAGCAACTTTTATCTATATATATAAAAACAAGAACTGACTGACTGACGATCAACGCACAGCCTAAACCACTGGGTCTAGAACCATGAAATTTCGCACAAATGCTCCTTATGTCACGTAGGCGAGCAATAAGAAGGGATTTTTGAAAATTCAACTCCTAAGGGGGTAAACAAGGGTTGCAAAGTTTGTATGGAACAACGTGATTCCTTGGTCCGATCTTCTTCAAATTTGGCATAAAACATCTTTAACTGAATTAATAGCGGACGTATTTTGTATTTTATTGAATTTTTTCTTTTAACATGGTTAAAATGGGGTTGAAAAATATTTTAGGGGGGATTTGCCTCATAGTTCATATTAATACTCCGTAGTCGGTACTTTTTAACTTTTTTTTTGACACATTGTCATGTTTGACAGCTCAATTCGATTTAAAAAATTGGTCGCAATTTTTAATAAATGTCAAAAAAATATAATGCTAATTATATTAAAACTGCATATTTTATTGATTTTTGCCCTTCAATATGCGGAATTGCCTTCATATTTGTAAGTCGAAAATACATTTGTGAGAAGGAAAACCTGTTCATGGCTGGCTAGGAATTATAAAAGAACAAGTTCTAGGTAATGTGTACACGGTTCCGATTATCACAGAGTTTATTACTATCTTCGCTTACTTTCTTATTTTATACAGAGATAATACAAACGATCAGAGGCGTTATAGATGAACATTTAGCAGATGAAATCTACAGTAAATGTCTGGTCACAATAGGAGAAACAATATTAGTACGGGTTGCCTCAGCCTCGAAAGTCTGAAGACCTACACAATCCAGAAATACCAGAAAGAAAGAAGTTCAGATATCAATTCCTTAGCAAAAGCAGAGAATGCTCTCTAAACCAATTAACAAAGACATTAGGTATCAATTTTTACAAAAATATAGATTTACTTCGCTCGAAGTACCTACGTATTTTGATTTATTTAGTCAGAATTAGGTATATCTATACATATAAAAACAGTATTGTAAAGTGCCGTGGGCTGGCCACAGAAGACGACAGACGACGGCAGATGGAGCAAACGAGTTCCAAAGCGGGCATCGCGACTTGGTCCACCCGCTAGATGGACCGAGGACCTAGAAGAGGTCGCAGGCTGGATGCTAAAGGAGCAGGACGTAAATTAGGAGAGGGCTACGTCCAGGAGCGTACATGCTAATTTGATTGATATATAAAAATAAAAACTGACTTAGATACCTGATCGAGATCTAGAACCTCGAAATTAGATTAATGACAGCTTTTTTTATACCATTAAGGTGGCAGACAAGCATATGGCCCACCAGAAGGACCGGTGGTCACCGCAGCCTATGAACGTTTGCAACACCAGAGGTGCCACACTCGCGCTGCCATGAGTTGCGCACAAAGAAACGATTTTTAGGGTTCGTGCCCTTAAAAGTCTCATAAATAGGGTCCCTATTTATGAGACTTCGCTGTCTGTCTATCTGTCCGTCATTGAGGCTGTATCTCAGGAATCGTGATAGCTAGAGAGCTGAAATTTTCATGATATATTTTTCTGTAGCCACTATGACAACAAATACTGACGTCAGAAAAGGGGGCGGGGATTAAGGGGGCTCCCATCCAACAAACGTGATGCTTTGCTGTTTTTTTGGTACGGAACTCTCTGTCTTTTCACTCCGACCAACTAAACCGGCCAACCGTCGCGTTGTTCGGAATGGAACTCATTAAGGGACTTTATTCACATCCTTTATTCTTTATTTATTTCCTCAGTGCGCGAGTCCGCTTCGCTCTTGGCCAGTTTTTTATACTACTAAGATGGCAGACAAGCACACGGTCCACCTGATGGTTGGTTACTGTAGTGGACTAATTCGCATAGTGAACGTTTGCAACACCAGTGGCGCTGCTGCATGTCGACCCATATTTCCCTTGGCATCCAGTAGAGTCACGAAAAAGTAAAATATCCCGTAACCCTACTGATAGTGCTTAGGCGATTAGGTTCGTTTACAATAACCATTCTAATGAAAATCCAATTTGTGCCAAATGGGAATTCAACATTTTGAAAATTCAACCTAATGGTCCGAAGGGCAAAATAATACAACGGGAATACACGCGACAGAAAACCACGCGATAAGAATAGAAGCGCCCGGGGACCTATCTATTTCGCTCTCTTTTACGCAAACGAAGTTGCGCGGGTCAGCTAGTCTTATATATAAAATTCTCGTGTCACAATGTTCGTTCCCGTACTCCTCCCTAAGTGACTGGGAATAACATTCCACTCGGGCGGAGCCTCGGGCATCAGCTAGTTAATATTATAAAGTGCTTCTTCTACACTACTCGTGAAGTTGCCCGAGGCAAAGTAAAAAATTGTCGAAGTAAGCCGAATGCCTCTCTACACTATTGTATTCGTCCAACTCAGCAAGTAATGTAGAAGATGCATTAGGCTTGTCAAGTGCATATTGACTGTGTCCGGAGCCCATTAGATTAATCTCCGTCTTTTCTCTCTATCTGGATCTGGCAACACTGAATTTATAAAATAAATGAATCTGTATCCAGTTGCCAATAAACATTATTAAAAAAAAATAAAAAAAAAAATAAATGTCTTGGGAAGAGGGAGACGAAGGGAATTCATTTTAAATTTAAATTTTATTTGAAGGCCGGCAAGAGCAAATATATTTAATAATTTACATTGCTACAAATTTTGTGTTTTAATATCTCAGAACTTTTGAAGTTGACTGTGTGGTTGTGATTGAACTCTCAGATCTGATTGTAAAAGAAGTATAATAATTTTGGTACATATTCTGTTCGTCTTTCATAAATCCTCAGCATTCCCATTTTCGTTGTTGTTTTTCTGTCAATCTGTTATTTCGTTTGAAATCAGGAGAAAAGAATTATACATATTTGTATTACTTACCTACCGAAGTACCAACTTTAAACCGATTTGTGGTTAGTTCAAATTTAGTGTTTTTTTCACATCTTGGCTGGGATCTTTCTGTGGCGGTAAGAAAAATGGATGGCTATACTCATGCTATAATGGGCAGGCTAGATCCTGTGGTTGAAAAGAATACATGCGAAAGTTTCTCAGACATAGACACTGAAGATCTTCGTAGCGAAGTACTCGGATTCAAAAGAGTATTACAAGAGTTAAACATAAATGTAATTGAATTACCAACGGTGGGTAATCTTCGAGAGATGCTTATGATGGAAAACTTGGCAATTATCTGCCATGGCATTGCAGTAATGCCTAAAGACTTCAGTTCCTGTTCAGAAAAAACAAATGTAAGTGCAGCAGCAGATATTTAATTTAATTTAAACAGTACACTGCACTGCTTCGCTTCATTACTTGGTTTTTAAATGTAAAGATGTTTTATTTATGATGGTGAAAGATATTTCATGGCAACCATTATTGTATACATACAGTAAAACCTGCCTATTCCTGCATCCCCATAATCCCTCCAGGATTTTTTGGTTCTGTTTCTATAATATTACATTCTCATGAGCGATGTTAATAAACCCACAAGTACTTACAAAGTATTAAATGTCTAATTTGCCACATGTTGCACATATTGATCAATATGTATCATCTTATCTCAAATTTTATCGTTTCGAGTTTTTAATATGCTTATACGCTGATTTTTTGTCTATAACTACTGGCTTGTCCTAACATTCGTAAATGTAAGTCATCTTATTAAAATTTATTGTTTTAAATCATTCTACAGTATAATTCGTCCCCCCAGCATGATCTATTTGGTGTTATTTAGTTGCTGTTCAGTGTTTGTGTGCACTGCATGTCATTTATTTTATCATAAGACATCCACCAAAAATCTCTTTGAGTTGGTACTGTGTTGTCATTGTTGTTCATAAATTCCAATTAGTTCTATTTCGAGTTACTACATACATACACTATGCAAATAAATTAAAAATAATTTGAGTCAATAACAAAATCTTAACTGAAAGTGGTGAAACAAATTTAATGCATCCAAAATCAATAATATTGGTTTAAATTGTTTAAAATCCATCCAATCCATCCAACACAAAGAGTATAGTTGGCAATATATAGGAATGA
The DNA here is from genome assembly GCA_933228765.1 of Miltochrista miniata. Lineage (NCBI taxonomy): Eukaryota > Metazoa > Arthropoda > Insecta > Lepidoptera > Erebidae > Miltochrista > Miltochrista miniata. The sequence continues at coordinate 26,867,972 of OW121747.1, forward strand.
GGTAGGTAGGTACATAGGATTTGGACAATTTGTGTTCCCCTAACATTGGAAAGTGTTTAACTTAGTGTATTATTATTTTAGAAAATATCATGGTTCATATAACTCAAAGGAACTACCTAATACCTAAATCACCTTTTAAGTCATAAAAAAATAATCTTCCTAATGAAATTCAGGATTACTATTCTATTAGCTGAATAACAAATTGAATGTCAACCTTTAATTGTTTTTCAAACTGTTGATAAAACATAATAATAAATTCCCTTTTTTTTAAATGATGCACCCATTCACTTAATCACACTTTAATATTTTTCTTATGCTTATGCTTGTATTGATTTGGCCGTTCCAGCTTTACTTCTTCTTCTCTTATTATTTTCAAAGCTTTCTTCAGTGAAAAAAAAAATCTTGAAATTTTGTGCTCTCTGTTTTTGCAGCCACATTCAAAATATTTCACAGTATGTTTGGATTACCATATAGCAGTTTGCTGCGAGTCTGATAATATTATTATATACATATACTTACCTTGTTTTGTTGCATTAAAGTGAAAATAAATAAATATTGCGGGAACTATATTTTTACACATCGCCATTTGGAGCATACTTAATCTTTCTAATAGGCTCTTGTTAAATTATACTCCAGTGTGTGTCCAGAGCTCCGCAGCGAAATGGCACTTACTCCATGAATTTCTGTTAGTGTTCATTTTAATCTTGAGTATAGTAACTGGCAAACTTCGTCAGCAACAACCTTGTCTTTAGTGATCTCTTTTCTCTCTATACCACCAACTGAAAAGTTATTAGCTAACACAATAAAATGCCTACAATAAAAAAAAATGTGTTTTTCAATGACATTATATTTTTCAACGTAAGTGTATATGCGCAAATTTTCTACCACCACCTCACGCGATGCTCAAGTTGTTTGCCGGTACTATATTTGAAATTCATATGTTGTTCAGTATTCTGCACTTTTTAAAACTCGTTATTTGATGTTACTCAGATAACTGGAACTTATAGTCAAAAAAAGCTGCAACATATCATAACAGTCATCTAAGCAATCTTGGTTTCTTTAGGCGTCCCTGGATGATCATGCATCATGTTTTAATGTATTGATTGAAGTGAATGTTATGCATGATCATGCAGGCATCATTTATGTTGAATCAGGTTAAAATCTTTTGTGTGTTCTAATAGTGAAGTTAAACATTTTTTTTGCAATCTTAGTAAATCTTGCTTTTAACCATCTAAGACTTATCTGGTGTACAAAAATGCGTTGGATTAAGTCGCTCCAAGTCAATTCAAAAATTACGAGTATAATGCAGTACACAAAGTTTGTTTTGTAATGTAAACTCACTTGTTTTAAAGACTACACCACTGTAATTGCTAAATGACCTATAATTACCTTCTGGCAGTTAAAAAGAGTAGCATTGATGTTGATTGCCAGCTACTTTTTTCTCTGGTTCTCTCATCTGGTGGTAAATGCATACATTTATCGCATATAGAGTATATATATAGAGTACACATGTAAAAACAATAATTTAGACGTTTATAAATATGGTACTCCTTCAATAAGAGTGTAACAGTAAGAGCACCAATTGCTCAACACTACAATGAAGACTCAAACAGAAATTATAAAAAAGAAATAAAACACTCTATAAAAATATTATTTTTTGTCGAAAATCTATATTAAAAACAAAAAATACATTAAATCATGTACATTTTAAAATTTTGGCTGAAAATCAATAGATTAATATCTATTGGTCCTTGAGCCGAATTTCGGAAAAGTTAAATGCATACATGATTTAATTTAATATGAAATACCATAGCTGCAATAAGATATTTATGAAAATAAACATGAAAATACAAGAAAACTGTAGTAAAATGGTTGTAATAACTAAAATAAAATATATTTTTGCCTTAACAAAAATAACAAGAAATAACGCTAACACTTTCGCTGCGTCACATTGTAAACAAAAACTAATATCTACTTGTTTTAAGTTTTTTAACAGTAAATGTTATGTTTGTTTAGGAGTCTTTGACACCGAAAATATTGTTTAATGAATAATATCGACCTTACTAAAATAGGGGATTTTTTGAAAGTGACTTCTATTGCCCCACTGTCGGGAATTGGTTCTTTTTTCGAGTGTTTTACCAAATAGGTAATATGACATAAAAACATGTTCCGCTTAAATCTTTGTTGCTTAAATGGTCCCTAGACGATCATGCAGTATGAAAAGCATTACGTGCATGCATACATGATCGTTTTCAATGAAGTGATTGTCGACATCAAGCTGTTTTGTGTATGCTTGTGCATGGTCATGGAGCATGATCGTCTTGGAACCACTTAAAATCATTGTTTGTCTCGGATCTTATGAAGCACAGTTGTCTGTTTATACTACTGTTTCCAGGTATCTTAACTTCTTTCACAGAAACCTCTTAAATGAACACTAAATGAAATGGTGAACATTAGTGTTTTCCTGACATTTGTGATTTACTGTGGTAGAACAGTTTAACACAACCCCCGGCTCAGTTTTCCTTTATCTGCCGATGAATAGGGGGTTGGTAATTTTTCCACAGAAAGGTCCACACGCTAAGTCTGAAAATGCGGAGATGCGTAGTATTTGATAGAAAAAAAATAAATTTCATGGTGCCTAGGTAATTGAAAACATTCGCCAAGCGTCACAACAAACAAGCGCACTGTGGAAATAAAGGACCGTTTAGGACCATAAATACATTACTTTGTTATTTGTTGACGAAATCGATTAAAATTTTGCATTAATATAGAGCACTAGATAAGGCTTCAGTGGTTAATAAAGTAATAATTTAAAAAATCAGCCATCGTAAAAAATCCGTAATAATTGAACATCTGTTTAGTTACAACTATGAATTTATGAGACCGATATAAATATATCTAGTCTTTATATTAGGTACTATTTGAAAAATAATGGCATTGTGACTTTTTAAGTAAAAAAAATACCAAAAAACTTCAGCCACTTTGGTAACTATTATGGTTCATAACCAGCTACGAAACAGTAATTTTTTTCACTGTTTGTAACTAGTTACTAAGAAACACCCCTTCAGCCACTTTGGTAAGTATATGGTTCATAACCAGCTACGAATAAGTAATTTGTTTTACTGTTTTGTAATTAGTTACTAATGAACACCTAATAAAAACAAATTTAGAATATTTTTTGTTGTTTTATATGGCAAGTAAGTATATAATATTTAACAAAGTATTAAAAAAACTTACAAAAGGGGTAAAAATTTCTACGCTATGACCCACAGTGATTGTCTTACTTTTCAACTCTTCATCAATTTCAACATACTTGCTCTGTTTTCGGGTTTTAGCCTTCCCGGTACTGTTTATGATCTTCATTTTTTTTCTAAAATGTCAAGCATTTTCGCAATAGACGGATTTTTAACACCCACATACCGGCTTAAACGAGAATGCCATCCTTCTACGTAATTTGTATTAGGTACGTATTTCTTCTTCTTGACACCACATTTTGATGAACTTTTCCCGGTACTGTTTATGATCTTCATTTTTTTTCTAAAATGTCAAGCATTTTCGCAATAGACGGATTTTTAACACCCACATACCGGCTTAAACGAGAATGCCATCCTTCTACGTAATTTGTATTACGTATTTCTTCTTCTCGACACCACATTTTGATGAACTAAATGTCATGTAACCAAAAGTTATTAAAATAGGAATTGAAATTTTTTACTTCAGTTCTAGGCGATTTTTTCATGATGTATTGATAGCCGGAAATAATATATTTAAAGGGCAAACGAGCTAAGCCTGCACATCGTGCCTATATAGAGAGTTGTATTGGGCTGGCCTCGCGGAAACTACGAGTCCTAACCAAGGCGCTCTACGGAGCGCCTATATGGTTGGACGCCCTCTGTGCCAGCAATATACGCCTGCTGCGGCGACCGCAGCGGGTGATTGCGCAGAGGGCGGCGCGGGCATACTGCACCGTCTCCTACGAGGCGGCGTGCCTCATTGGCAGTAGCCCCCCCTGGGATCTCGAGGCTGGAGTCCTGAAGAAGGTGTACGAGGAGAGCGCCCTGGTGCGTAGTAGTGGAAGCCGTCCGCTCCCGGAAGATATCGATCGCTGGAGAAGGTCGGCTCGCGACGATCTCTTCCAGGAGTGGGCCAATAGATTAGAGGATCCTTCCGCGAGTGTGCGGCTCGTGGGGGCTGTCCGGCCCGTCCTTCGCGCTTGGGTTGAGAGGACACACGGAGCGTCGGCGTACCACCTCACGCAGCTCCTCACAGGACATGGCTGTTTCGCCAAGTACCTGTGGGAGGTGGTGGGCGTGGAGTCGGACCCTGTGTGCCGTCACTGCCCAAGCGGCGCAATAGTTTCAACCCTTCACTAGTAATAGTATGTCCTAAGTAAAGGACTTCCTTTCGAAGGAAATGGGATTTATCTAACTGTACTTTCAAGTTGGTTTGACGGAAACGATCAAAGACTTTGCTAAGTTTCTCTACATGCTCTGGAAGACTTTTTGAGAAGATAATGACGTCATCGAGGTATACTAGGCAATGTAATCCCTGTATACCTCGCATGACTTTATTAATAGCCCTTTGGAACGAAGCAGGGGCCGTCTTCAAGCCAAAGGGGAGGCGATTGAAGCTATAGTGGCCTGATGGGGTGCTAAAAGCAGTCTTGTTCCTATCTGCCTCTGTTACCTCTATCTGGTGTTACCCACTGGCTAAGTCCAGAGTCGTGAAATAAGTACTTTTCCCTAACATATCGAACAGGTCGTTGATGTTGGGTAAAGAATTATCATCGATTGTAATCTCGTTGAGACGTCTATAATCTACCACCATTCTCCATGATTGACCATGATGACCTGACTCTTAATCTCTTGTGTTTGCACAGGAGGAAGCCTATATGCTTTAATATTTATAGGTTCCTCATTTAGTGTCCTAATATAGGATGAGGAGCTTAACTTGATTAGTAGAACTTAAAGGGATGTCCTCACAATAAAAAATATCCTAGTATTCCCTACAGAGATTTTCAATGGTCCTACGTTCCTCTTGGTTCATATGATCTAACCGTAATTTCTCTAAATTTTGCAGAAGTAAGTCATCCACTCTTTTCTGATCTCCCGTAAAATTTACTCTGGAAGACTGGTTCTGTATATAAGGTTCTACTCTAAAAGGTCCTGTAACAACTAAGTCACTGGAATCACTGTTATAATTTTGAATAACAGTGCTGGCGTAACCATTCTCACACTTACCTAAAGCCTCGGGCATTCATATCCCTTGCTTAAACTGCTTAAAACCTAATATAGCCGCTCCGTTCAAAAGATTGACCGGGAGCCTAACCCTACATTCGCTACGAGAAGGTAAATGGTATACCTCTCTCCTAGACGGTGCATAAATAATCGGAATATTTGTATTCCTAAGGTGTAAAGTAAGGCCTTCATAGTTAATTTTAGCCTGCAATTGTTTTAACAAATTACTACCTATTAACCCATCATATCTTTCGTCTACGGTATAAATATAAAACTTATGCAATTCCTTACATTTAAAAGTAATCGGTAAAGGTATAATTATAGTTTCACTATGTGTACTCGTAGCGTGAGTACTAGCGACTTGGAACGGCTCATACTGTAAATAATGCCTAAAATACTTACTCGCAATATGCGACTAATAAACGATCTCTCACTACCGGTATCAATCATAAAAACTACGTTCAACTCAGGTAAAACTATGTATGGCAAGTTCAAACGATTATCATAATTTTATTTTATTCGTTCCCTATTGAGGAGGCCGTTATGTGAAATTTTTTAGCACTATAGTCCTCGGGAACTGATTCCTGGAAATCATGATTCGAATGGTGCATATTCTGATCGTAATAAGTTGTACGCGCCTAGAACTCGCAGTGCGCATCGTAACATCGGTGTTCGAACCTAAAGAATGGCGGTTGACGCGGTGTATGCATTTTCGGTCGGCTCTGTTGCGCAAACGGAAGCGATGACCTATTTGCGGACGGTGACAAGTAATTGTTATTATAGTTGTTTCTACGATTAAAATTATTAAAATAATTACGATAACTATCCTGCTGTCTAAAGTTCCTGAACTGATGCGAATTGTTCGGTGTAAATGACGAACTCGCAGTGTTGTTCGGTGCATGTGCACTTGATAAGTTCTGGGAATTCGGTCTGATAAATGTGAATATGTCGTTCATTTGAATCTTACATTAATGTGAGTGATGGAATACGAATATGCGTGGTATGTGCGTGTTCTTATCTTCTATTGTCTGGGAGCCGTTTTTGTGATTGCCCTTGAGTTGCTTGACCGGAAAGGAACGGGAGGGATCATGCTACTGTATCATATTTTGTATTTTATGATTTTTTTTTAAAATAAGTACTTACCTATGTTATTTGATATTGCTTTTGTATTTTTGGTTATGTCACTGTTTTGCTCACTGTTTTCACATTTTTTATTTTATTTTTGTGTATATCTGATTAATTGATGTCTAGAGACTGATTGGCATCCGTGGCTCAGTAGGGTTCTGGTTGAAAACCAGCGCTAGGCATCAGTCTAGCACACGCTGAACCAGGTCCCATTCGGTAAGCTAGAGGGATTGCATTAAAGAAAAAGTTAATGTTACTTTACCTAAAAATGTTTTCTCACTATTATGACTGTAATGTATCTCGAAGGCTGCTGAATAAAAAACTTTTCTTTCTTTCTTTCTTTCTTTGTTTTATTAAAATTAGGGCGGTTATTTATTTTAGAGTCAAACATCGTTTGAAAATTTTGTTCTTCTATAACTATTTCAACGCGTCTTCTAAGCAAGCAGCGTCTCGTAGTCGAACTACTCGTACTAAATGCTGTGGTAAATTATATAAAAACACATGAAAGGTTCTATTGCTATAAATTATACGTTTTGCTCGGCGTAAGGCTTCGTCAGAGTTAGATTCTGATAACTTGGCGAACAATACACTTCTCATAAGTTGTATTCTAGAGCAAAAATCTGAGTAGCTTTCACCCTTATTTATTCTACATCTCTCTAACTCGTACACTTAACACTCTTCTGTTCGCGGTTCACCAAAGTGCTGGCTGAGTAAATGATTTAATTGTTGCCACCTATTAAAATAGCTGCTTCGCCTAATAACCTGAGAACATGGAATAGGTATTCGTTCTGTTCTGCACTACCGGAGAAGGTTTTTAGTATGAATTCACACTTCTTAATATACAAAGGAGTGTTCTGGCCTCGCCACTGAATAGAGGGATGCTCTTAATCATCTCTTGCGGGACACGGACTATTCCTTCCATTTTAATTAAAAATATTTAAACTAAAATAGAGAAAATCAAATACTGGTACCTTAATAACATTTACTGCAGTTTGTGATGAGATGTTTGCTGATAGTTTAGGAATCATATTATGTAGGTAGTGATAAAGTGAAACGACATTGCCTGAAGACGTCAGGTGGCACTCGGGGGTGGCACTGAAAATCAGTTCTAAGTTGGTTGATAGCCAACTCAGTGTTTGCTGAGTGTCCATCCCTTATTGTGAACACAGCGTACATATTGAAAGGTAATGCAAATAAACTATATTAGCGACTTCTGAGAAAGTACTTATGTATTTTAACTATTTTTTAACCACGTGCGACATTTGCCAAATTGCCGCGTCAGGAAGATGACACGTTGACAATACATGTCAACAAGCCATGTGTTTTTCAGTAGTTTTTTTTCTTTTTCTTATCCGTTTAAGGACAGGCAAAGGCAAAATTGTGGTTGTGCACTTTATTTTTTATTTTGTACTTCTATGATAATGTATTTTTTTATGGATATTTGATAATTTTGTTGATCAGTTTGAAACTGTTTTATGTACGTTGTGATCGCTAATAAACACATTTTCTTTCTTTTCTTTCTTTTAATATAAAATAACGTAAATTAAGGTTCTACCTAATACACTAATAACCTATGCGAATATTATTATAGCGTTGTCCAATCCCTAATAATACACACACACAAAGTTATAACAAGGTGGAAACAATAGGACAGCTGAAAGGAATGGTGAAAAGATTTACTCACGGTTCCGCAGCTTTCCACATGTCCTCCGTAAATTACTGCTGGCTGGCTCTGTCACTGGTGGCTCCTCAATAAATTTATTTGTTTGGATCTTTGCCTAACCGTTGAGACGGACGTCAGAGCTTCTTGTAGATCTGGATACGTGAACACTGTCTACAAGAATCCTGTCCTCAGCGCCAATTAAGTTGCCGACAGCGAGTAGATTTAAAAAAAATACTTTATTTCAGAGAAACAGCGTAACAGTAATTAATTAATTTTACAAAATCCAAATCTTATGTACTATCTTATTGCTAATTTAGCACTTTACCAATAGACGCAAGTCTGGGGTAATAGTGCTGACGTCTATCGATTATTCAGCTGATGAAGCTGATGTTAGGGTTTTGGGGTTCCTTAACTCGCGCGTGCCTGCCGCGCAGTTTGGATCGCGCGAGGCAAGTCCACATCAAACGCTCCCATGGAGCGCGCTTCTGCCGCCCGCGATTGAGTGCGTTGGATCGGTTGGTGTGGATCCGCCTGAATAGCCGGATCCAGCCGGTAGAGACGATCCAATTTGGATCGCCAATTCCTGCGATCCGCGATCCGGGAGCATGAGGCATGGATCATGGATCGTGTCGTCTGACGAACTTAACTTTTCTTGCGATCCCGCCGCGTCGCACCGACACGCTCCAACCGATCCTCCACACTGATCCGCCTAAGTATAGCACAGTTGAACTTTCGGTCGCTATGGAGAGTCACACGTGCATCAACGATTTCGACCAGCAACAACCCACATTTTTCTGAAATATTTACGAAATAAATCACAAAAACGAAAAAGGCGCTACTGGGTAGGAAATTTATTTAGAAACCGATTGGAATATGGCACTCAGCTTTACGCTGAGTTAATTTCTAATGGAGTTGAGATAACCTCCCGCTAGAGATTTCATTTTTTTCTTTAACTCCTTAACTGAGAAATTGTTCATTTCGCTACTTATACAACACCATGCATCTTCCCTCGCTCCTTTATTGGTGTATTTTTATAGCTTGGATCCCGTAAGCATTTATGTTCCCTGTAAAGGGATTTTACAACAACTTTTGGTTGTGCCATCCTAATAAAAATGCTCTACATCATAAACTTTTTTCTTGCATATTCAGAACCAAAAATTAATATTCGATTGTTAAGGTACTCATAGCCTGCCACTAAGTAAAAAGTCTTTAAAGGAGGATTCTACTCAAAGCAAATCGTAACAGGTTAGGTAGTGTTTACGCATAGCAGATTAGTCCCGTTTGTTCCATTTCACGCCTGTTGGTAAAAGTTTACACCATCTCAACACCGGTGGTCAATTAGGTGCGCCTTCTCACTAGCGTATTTCCGGCGTAGGCGTACGATGGACGTATGCGCGGCGCCGACGCGACGTATACGCCGCGTTGGCGCGGTGTCTCCACTGGAACACAAGAGTACGCTAAACAAGCGTCGGGCGTGCGCGGCGTATACGCGACGTATACGCGACGTATACGCGAAGTATACGCGACGTATACGCGACGTATACGCCGCGCATACGTCCATCGAACGCCTACGCTAGTGTGAAGGCGCACTAATACTAAACTCGTCTCATTTTATCACTAGTGGTGAATTGGGAACAAGTTTTTCCCAGTTGACCATTAATGGTAAAATGGGGTGGTTAACGTCTCAATTGACAACCGGTGGCAAGTTCATGGTAGTCAGATGGTCGAGAGGGATTTGTTTTTACATGCCGTTGTCAATGTCTAAAATTAGAGCCTCACCTAGCCCCCTAACCACCGAATAATAGAAATGATAGTCAGTCGGCACCGGCTTTAAGTGTGACATTAAGTGTATTATTAAGTGTAATTATATTAAAGTTAACAAATATACCAATAATTATTTATTGAATAAACATTCAAACTAAATATAACTTCAATTTATACTTAAAATTAAAAAAGCCCTAACACTTGAGTTCTATATATCTATATAATTTTTTTAGAAAATTTATCGGAGATATTTCATTCGCACTTATTTGTTTCCGTAGGTGTGAATATTCTTTGTCGAAATAAATATCTTTTGTTCTTCGGTTTTTTTGGAAATTTATGAAATATGACTCATTCTTAAATGGTCAACATGAATGAATGGCCTCTTTTATTAAAATGCTGCATCCCTTTTTCAGTTGCTGTGTCCCTTTTTCAGATATTTTCAGATTCAGTCTTCGAAGATACCCTTCTGCTGAGTTGGTGGTTCTTTGTTGATTATATGCACAACTTAGAATTTTATGATCGTAAACCATTTCTCTGTGAAGAATTTCTTGAATGTTTGCCATTCTGCATTATTTGGTGCTATATCCATTATAGATTGCCAAGCTTTTTTCATGAATGGTGCAGGTAGTTGAACAAAATGTGCACAAAGTCTCTCAACATTTCTTCCTTCACTCGTGCTGGTTAGGTTACATTGCTTGTTTCCACACCGCCTTATTATAGTGCTGTATTATTAGTCTTCATAACACGCAGCTGGCGGGTGGATACTTTTATAATTCAAGGCTTCTTTTGGTATAAAGATTATTGTAGGTACTTTTTATTACATTTATTTTAAGTATATATTAAATAATATTATTTTTGTTTTATACATTCATAGGATATTATCTTTATCTTAAATATTAATGGCGACCAACGACATTAGCGATAATGAAAGCTTTGTGACTGCAAGTAGTCTAAATGATAGTTTTTCTTGTATGCCTTCATTGGCTGATTTTGTCCAGACCCAGTTCGCTGATGTGCCAAGGAATTTCAATGTAGTTCATATAGATGCACAGAGCATTCCCGCCCATTTCCCGGATATGCTGACGACTTTCGACTGTAAGAAGATATTCTTATAGTCGAAAGTTTATCCACGCTATTCTTATTCCAGAGTCTTCTTAAGCCTTGTCTACTTTCTAGCTGCTACTGTCTGCCCGAGTTCAAGCTAATGAGAAACGATCGCATCGGATCGCGTTGTGGCGGCGTTGCTATCTATTTACGTAGTAACATACCGTAGAACATTATTGACGTATCCTCAGAACCACCGCCATCAAACGCAGACGCTGGGGAACATCTCTTTCTTGAGATTGAACTCGGCCACATTAAATTATTACTAGGAGTCTATTACTCCCCTTCAATCAAAATTAACTTTTTCTCTGCATTCGAAAATCTATTGGAACGACTTCTACCATCTAAGTCAAACTATTATTATGGGAGACTTTAATACATGCCTTTTGAAGCAAGATTCTCGCTCTTCCTCTCTTTTAAGTGTAGTCGGAGCGTGTAATCTATCCGTCTTACCCTCTAATGCTACTCATCATGCTCCTGATCATCCCCCAACACTCCTCAATCTTATCCTTGTATCTTCAACTGATCTTATTGCTAAACAATGGTCAGTATCCAGCTGACTCTTTCTCTTTTCATGACTTAATATCTCATTCATTTAAAGTTCGTCCACCTAAACTTAAGCCTTAACTCCTAATGCAGCGCAATTTTAATGGTATGAATCTATACGAACTACGGGAGGATGCGAGCAATATCAACTGGGATCCCAGCAACATCAACTGGGATCCGTTGTTAGAGGCATAGACGATTGACGCAAAGGTGAACTTCTTCAATGATAAAATTGTGGAACTTTACGACCTTCATGCGCCGGTCCGGGCAGTGAAAATTAAGCACTCCGCATCTCCTTGGCTTGCAGCCGTCATAAAAAAATTACTATCGAAAAAAGCTGCTGCGAAATGCTGATATAAAATGCGGCCTACGACTATTAACAAAGACAGATATATTGCATTACGAAATCACTGCAGTAAGGTGTGTAGAAAAGCACAATGCCAATATATTCATAACTCGGTCGAGAACGGAGACCCTGCCAAAGTTTGGAAATTTCTAAGATAATTAGAAATTGGAAAGCAGCGTCGTTTGATATCAAAATCTGTCGATATTGATTCTCTGAACCATCATTACTCATCTTCGTCCAAATTAGATTCATCTAACAGAGACAATACATTACAGTATCTTTCATCGCTTCCAATTCCTCACCACTCACCGTTCAATTTTGATTAATTATCTGTGTGATGCTTAGATCATCTAACCACAGGATGCGCCTTACTTAAGCATTGTTTTCTGCCATTGCACATGACCATTTGGTCTTTTGGCTTTATGAAAAGCCTGTACATCAGTACATCATTTTATATGATTAAACTAGTACATTACATTGTAGTTGACTGTACAATAACAATTAACACACAACAGCCATTACGCGTTTGTCGATGAATACATTTTTAAATGCAATGAAATTTTATATGTCTTTGTGTTTCCCCCTTTACTTGTATGAAAACTGGCAGAATATTTTTGTATGCGGTGGTTCGCAAAGGCTAGTCCCGTGTTATATGGTCTAAGGTGTGATGTTAAAAATAATATTATGTCAATAAGCTCTGATGCAATTGGTGCTGACAATGTTAGCCGTAAAATGGTGCAGCCTATCATTGACGAAATTCTACCCTATATTTGTCATATTTTGAACCTCTCCCTTACCAGTGCTGAATTTCCGAAAGCCTGGAAAGAAGCACAAATAATTCCTTTACCCAAAAAGTCCAACCCAACATCCTTTTCCGAATATCGTCCTATTTTTATATTACCCTTCCTATCCAAAGTCCTAGAACGACTCGTTCACTCCCAACTAAATGCATATCTCAACAAACACAATCTCCTAAATCTTTTACAGTTAGGCTTTCGGCCAGGTCACAGTACAACCAGTGCATTAGTCAAGGTCACTGATGTTAGTGATTCTAGCTAGTTAGGTAATATTAGTGGCCATAATTGGCTTTCGATGGCAATTTTACTTAAAATTGACCATTAATGTGGGACGAGTTAAACATGCTGAATTAGAAGCTACAATAAGAACTGCATGCTGAATTAGGAAAATAGAAGCTAGAATTTATTAGTATGTATAGACTATTTTAGTTCTAAACTAGCTGTTACCCGCGACTTCGTCCGCGTGGAAATTATGTTATAAGCAAAGTTTGAACCGTATTCTATTTGAGCCTCTAGCTAGGATAAGTCGTAACCAAAATGTGGGATCAAATTTAGGACATCCTCCAACTTACCCGGGGAGTTATGCGCTAGATGGATTTTTTTAACGTGAGGAAAATCCCACATGAATGTACTATGACTCCCACTGACTAAAAACCACACGTATCCTACCTAACAGCCTACGATTGGGAGCCCCGGGTAAGCCCTCTAAAGGATACCCTAGGACTGCGCTAGATGGATAGGAAGAGACCTCATGGTTTTAGTGGGTCCAAGGCCGGTATGACGTACGTGTTTATTAATTAGCCCCTTTAATAATTATAAGAGTAAGTAGTATGGTGAAGCGCGAATACAAAACGTTTGTTAGATTAGGGCCACAGACTGAAAACTTTACGCATAATCGGAAGAGTTGAGACGATAACACTAACGCTAACGGTAGCCAGTAAATGGCAGTCGTTAAACCAAGTTGAAGACCTTGTAGATTTAATAATTTTCAAAAGTAGGCAGTACTAACGCCTGTCCATTTCAACACGGCAATGCGGCTCACCACCTATTACGTTACGTGGGACAAATTAAAAAAAGGTAAACATAGTATGCCTCGATACCCCTTTGGGGATAAAGGCGTGACCGTATGCATGTACTTATTATGTTTAAGGTGATTTAATTTATGTACCCATGTCACTGTAGCCAAAGCTCAACATTTTTCAGTAAAGTTGTTTTAAGAATGTTCATTATAAACAACGTTTGTGTGGCGTGTTGGCTTAATCATAAAAGAGCTTAATGGTTAAGGCTATTGTAAAATAATTCCATTTCAATTAAATGAATTGCTTTAGAATAGACTTAATCTTTAAGCTCTTTTTTGATTAAGCAAACAGGGCAGTTTCACACGCTGCTTGATGAGTCTGATGAAGAAATACCTCTCCTTTCATAGATCTTATGTGACGTAAACGAAGTTGCGAGGGTTAGCTAGTCTATACATATAGTAAAACTGTTGAGGGTCGAGAGTCTACTGAAGCAGAAAATGAAATTACATTTTTCATGTGTGTCTGTCTGTCTGTATTCCGAATAAGTATCACGCCGAAGTTACTGAATGGATTTGAATGAAACTTAGTACAATCAGAGCTTATAATCCGAGGAAGGTTCTAGGATACTTTTGATCTCGATATTTTGCGCAGTTAATTTGGGAGAAGGGATGAAAGACAAAACGGTTTTTTAGTTGTTATTTCTCAATGCGTTTACGGATTCCAAAATTTTTTTTTTAGTGTTATAAAGGGAATACTGAAAGGAATGTTTCACACAAGTTTCAATGTTAAAGGTTTTCTAGTTCAGGAATTAGAGACATCCCAACTTTCGCAAAACCTAGAATTCAAGGATCCCTTTGAATGTGAGGGTAAATCTAAACTGGTATGTTGGCTTAATGATAAAAGAGCTTAATGATTAAGGCTATTGTAAATTGTAATGATCCTACCTCTAGATTGCTATTCAAATAAAAGATTAATTAAAATTATTCAGTAATTTCTGTATTTTGCAAAAATATACAAACAGATTTTCATTGTTCTCTGCCGAGCTCCTAAACAATTTAGCGTAATAATAATTGTTGTCTGAGTGTAAAACCTATCTCCTACTAATATTCCTGCTACGTTTTAGTTAAATCAATCCAACGGTTTAAACATTTCATTGCTCTCTGCTTAGCCCCTAGGATATGTGGCGTGATAATATATAGCATATTTTAAGACCACACCCCTAAGTAATATTTGTGCAAAATTTGAACCAAATCTGTTCAGTACTTTTCGAGATCCTTCCGGACAAAGCAAAGCAAACAGACAAAAAAAAATCTAACTATATTTTCAGCTTCGGTATCTTATGTAGAACACCCAGCGAGTATTTTTTTGTTATTATTTCCAATGTACAGTTTTGGCTTTTCTATCATTTTATTATATAAATAGATTTCTGTATTTTGCAAAAATATAAAACAGATTTTCATTGTTCTCTGCTGAGCTCCTAAAAAATTTAGCGTAATAATATGTTGTCTGAGTGTAAAACCTATCTCCTACTAATATTCCTGCTACGTTTTAGTTAAATCAATCCGACGGTTTAAACATTTCATTGCTCTCTGCTTAGCCCCTAGGATATGTGGCGTGATAATATATAGCCTACTTTAAGACCACACCCCTAAGTATTATTTGTGCAAAATTTGAACCAAATCTGTTCAGTACTTTTCGAGATCCTTCCGGACAAAGCAAAGCAAACAGACAAACAGACAAAAAAAAATCTAACTATATTTTCAGCTTCGGTATCTTATGTAGAACACCCAGCGAGTATTTTTTTGTTAATATTTCCAATGTACAGTTTTGGCTTTTCTATCATTTTATTATATGTATATATAGGTAGATAGATGCTACTAAATAAGATCTAGACGCTTTTGTGTTTATACTCTCACATACATACAGAATTCAATTGTTCTCTGCCAAACCCCTAGACCTAGTAGCGTGATAATAATAATTATGAAGCTTATAAAAACCTTTCCGCATCCCGCGACTTCGCACGCGTGAAAATTATGTTATAATGCCAACTTGATTGCTCTCTGCTTATCCCCTAGGATATGTAGCGTGATATTATATAGCCTATTTGAAGACCCCACCCCTAAGTAATATTTGTGTATGAGCCAAATCTGTTCAGTACTTTTCGAGATCCTTCCGGACAAAGCAAAGCAAACAGACAAACAGATAAACAGACAAAAAATTTTCTGACTATATTTTTGGGTTCAGTATCTAACGTAGAACACCTAGCGAGTATTTTTTTCTTAATATTTCCAATGTACAGTTTTGGATTTTCTATCATTTTATTATATGTATAGATTTCTGTATTTTGCAAAAATATACAAACAGATTTTCAATGTATCTGCCGTTCTCCTAAAAAATTTAGCGTAATAATATGTTGTCTGAGTGTAAAACCTAACTCTTACTAATATTCCTGCTACGTTTTAGTTAAATCAATCCACCGGTTTACATATTTCATTGCTCTCTGCTTAGCCCCTGGGATATTAAGCGTGATAATATATAGCCTATTTAAAGATGCTACCTCTAGATAGCTATTAGAGTAAAAGATTAGTTATAATTATTCAGTAGTTTCTGTATTTTGCAAAAATATACAAACAGATTTTCATTGTTCTCTGCCGAGCTCCTAAAATATTTAGCGTAATAATATATTGTCTGAGTGTAAAACCTATCTCTTACTAATATTCCTGCTACGTTTTAGTTAAATCAATCCACCGGTTTACACATTTTATTGCTCTCTGCTTAGCCCCTAGGATATGTAGCGTGATAATATATAGCCTATTTGAAGACCCCACCCCTAAGTGATATTCGTGCAAAATTTAAACCAAATCTGTTCAGTACTTTTTGAGATCCTTCCGGACAAAGCAAAGCAAACAGACAAACAGATAAACAGACAAACAGACAAAAAATTTTCTGACTATATTTTTGGGTTCAGTATCTAACGTAGAACACCCAGCGAGTATTTTTTTGTTAATATTTCCAATGTACAGTTTTGGCTTTTCTATCATTTTATTATATGTATAGATTAATATACATTCATTGCTGCAGTTTGTTCATTGACATTTAGACCTAGTTTCCTTGTTTACACCCTTGACCCTGTGACTTGTTAGACACGCTGTTAATCACGTATTAAATTAACAACGGCAATGACATCATCCTTTTAGGGTTCCCTACCCAAAGGGTTATAAACGGGACCCTATTCATGAGACTTTGCCGTCCGTCGGTCTGTCGGTCTGCCTGTCCGTCACGAGGCTGTATCACACGAACCCCTTTGTCCACTAAAATCCATTAAAAGGATCCATGATGGATCTTTGTAGACATATCATGTCCGCTTTAATACCTTAAAGCATTTTTTATAAAAAATGGATCTTTTAGGACATGCGAGTGAAATAAGATCCATTATAGGTTGTGGTATACGAAGAACATCTAAAAGTTAAAATATATAAAAAAGTAAATAATTTTCAAAACAAGTGAAGATCGGTTAAGCAAAAAGATCAACGAAACAAATAAAGATCAACGAAACAAATGAAGATCGATCAAACAAATGGTGACAGCTAGAAAATCTGAAATTTTCACAGAATATGTGTTTCGGTTGCCGCTATAACAAAAAACACTAAAAACAAAAAATAATAACAATTAAGGGGAGCTCCCGTACAACAAACGTGATTTTTTTTGCCATTTTATTTTATATATTAATAAGGGCAAGAAGTAGACGCTTGAAATACCCACAGAATATCGAGCTGTGTATTTTCATTAAATGTAAATAATTAAATAAAAATAAAATAGACATTAAGGGGGGCTTCCATACAATAAACGTGATTTTTGTCGTTTTTTGGTACAGAACTTTCCGTACGTGATCCGACTCGCACTTGGCTGGTATTTTTTTACCCGACTGCGCGCGACGTAATGGATAATGTATTAATCAGTCTACAGTTCTACACATTAGGGATTAGGGTGAAGTGATAATATATGAAGATATGTATTTCAAGATTTTTTTCTCTCAACGGCTTAGCGATGAAAAGATGCCTTACAATAAATCCATACTAATATTATAAAGCTGAAGAGTTTGTTTGTTTGTTTGAACGCTAGGATCTCAGGAACTACTGATTGGACTTCAAAAATTATTTTACTGTTTGATAGTCAATTTATCGAGGATGGCTATAGGCTATATAACATCACGCTAAGACGAATAGGAGCGGAGCAGCAATCAAGAATGTTTTGAAAACGGGGAATATTTTTTACCGTCTGAGAGCTTCCAAGGCGTACGCTGCGTAAATGGTTACAGTAAGGTAAAAATTGTGTATTACAAAATTGTTTCTCTTAAAAAGTTCAAATAAAAGTCCGCGAGAGCATATGTCTATCTTATAAGGTTCGCTCACAATAACCTAATTTGTCTATCTCTTAAGGTTCGCTCACGATATAATGAAACTGAAGAGTTTGTTTGTGCTAGGATCTCAGGAACGACTGGTTGCATTTCAAAACTTATTTTACAGTTTAATAGTCCATTTATTGAGGCTGGCTAATGGCGATATAACATCACGCTAAGACGAATAGGAGCAGAGCAGCCATGAATAATGTTTCGAGAACGGGGATTATTTCTTTCTTTTGAGAGCTTCCATTGCTGACGCTGCATAAATAGTAAATAATAAGTTACGTAAAAATTGTGTACTACAAAATTGTTTCTCTTAAAAAGTTATAAAAAAAAAATCCTTGACTGCATATGCCTATCTTTTAAGGTTCACTTACAATAACCCTCTTATTAAGTTTTGAAGTATGAGCGAGTGACGGGAGTAAACTTGGTCTGTAGTGGTAACCAGTCAACTGAACGACAAAAACCGGCCAAGTGCGAGTCGGACTCGCTCACGATGAGTTCCATACCGAAAAGCGGATGGGTAGAAGTAAAAGCGACGGGAAACATTATATCATTCATTCACTTCTTTTCATCATAACCTCTTTCCTTCTCACTCTCATGTGATGCAAACGAAGATAAGCGGTTTAGCTCTAATGAATACAAGCGACACGACACGACGAGAATAAGCGCGACGGAAATAAATGCAACGTAAAACATTATAATACTCGAAATATTAATACCATACCTCACTCTCATGTGACGCAAACGAAGTTGCGCGGGTCAGGTATAATATATAATAGATGAATGTTTTTCTGGTTGTCTAAAACACAAAAAATTTCATCTCCCGGTCTTAATGTTTGGAGGGGTAATATAATAATGTCTAAAAAATAATAATGTCCAAAAAATAAAAATGTCCAAAAATAAAAATAAAGAAGTCCAGAAATAAAAATGCAGGGTCCAGAAATTGGTGCCCCAACACAGTTAAAAATTAGAAAAGAAAAGTTGTTTATATAATAATCATTTCATCAGCATATTGCCAACTCGTGACTGCTGGGTCCAGGCCTCCCCCGAGGATCGCCCGCATCCGGCAGGCTCCCGCGACCTATTTTAGGTCATCTGTCTACCTTGAAGGTCTTCTTACTCTGCGTTTCCGGTACTTGGACGCCACTTTTCAATCAATCGACCAGCAGCTCTACGAGCAATAAGGGCCGCCCTCTGCCACTTAAGTCGGGTGATTCTTACGACTATGTTGGTGAACCGCGACGGCCGAGTCTTTCTTCTCTTTTATACCACTAAGGTGACAGACAAGCTTAGGGCCCTACCAGATTGACTGTGGTCTAGTAGCCTATGAACATTTGCAACACCAAAGGCGCTACACTCGCGCTGCCGACTCTGCAACCTTCTAAGACCCCTTTTGAAGTACCCCATACTGTAGGCGCTTGGGAAAGCCGAGGTTGGGAAATCATTTTACAACCTAAGCGTTCGCGGAAGAAAGCCCCTATCTGTGGCGAGCGGTGCGATGACAGAACGTAGCCGTAGGCATCAAAAATTCCTCAGTGCACAAACCATAAATAAAGATAGCGGTCGAACACGCAAAACTAGGCTAAGTCTAAGTCTCTCCTATCACTAAGGGGCCCCATGCCGCCCGTGACTATAATTATGATCGTTGACAACACTCATGGCTCGCTCGCTCTTTACCCTTTGCGTACCCTAAAAAGGAACGGACGGACTACAAAGAGGTCCTAAAAGGGTTCCGTTTCTTCTTCAAAACGTTAACGATTTATATATTCACTACATGATGCTCGCGGTTTCGCCCGCGTGAAATTTGGTACCCATTCCCGCTTCCCGTGGGGACATTTTCCCAGCATGAAAAGTGTATGTCTATGTGTTATTCTAGACTATAAGCTATCTCTACCAAATTTCAGCCGTTAGAGCGTGATTGAGTAACAAATACCCAAACAACTTCACAAACTTTCACTTTTTATAATACTAGCGGACGTCACGCGGTTTCACCCGCGTAGTTCCCGTTCCCGTGGGAATACGGGAATAAAGTATAGCCTATGTTCACCGCAAAGTATAGCTTTCCAACAGCGAAAGAATTTTTCAAATTGGTCCAGTGGTTCCGGAGCCTATTCGTTACAAACAAACAAAAAACAAATCTTTCCTCTTTATAATATTAGGTGCTTACATATGAAATTGGCGTTTTGTAAAGGAGGAACAAAAAGTCGAATATTTTTAAATATAATATATTTAATTAATCAAAGTATGAACCATTGTTTTCTATGCATTTTTGCCATCTCATAGGTAGTTCATTGATCCCTTTACTAAAAAAACCAGTCGGACGGGAATCAATAAAATCTGTGAAGGCGATTTGGACTGCCCCATCAGAGTTGATTTTTTTCCCTTGCAAGAAGTTGTCCAAATTTCGAAAAAAATGGTAATCTGTTGGAGCAAGATCCGGGGAGTACGGAGGATGTTTTAGACATTCCAATTGAAGCTCTTCTAATTTGGTAGCCGTCTGTTGTGCAGTGTGTGGTCTAGCGTTGTCGTGAAGCAGCAGTGGCGTGGAGCGATTGACCAGCCTAGGTTGTTTAGCCGCTAGCTTTTCCATCATGGTTTGCAATTGCTGACAATAGACATCAGCCGTAATAGTCTGGCCAGATTTGAGAAAACTGTAATGAACAATACCGGCACTAGACCACCAAACGCTTACAAGTAACTTTTTTGGGGTTAATTTTCGCTTGGGGCAGGATTTGGCTGGCTGGCCAGGATCCAACCATAGCGCTGAGCGCTTTCGATTATCGTAAAGAATCCATTTTTCGTCACAGGTAATGATTCGGTTTAAAATACCTTCATTATTGTGCCGGTTCAGTAATGTAACGCAGCAGTCGACGCGCTTTTGCCGGTTTGCTTCAGTCAATTCGTGAGGTACCCACCTTTCAAGCTTTTTAATCTTCCCAATTTGCTTCAAGTGAATTAAAACAGTTTTATCACTAACACCGCAGCCTGCAGCTAACTCGGACGTGGTTTGCGATGGATCCGCTTCCACAATAGCCTTCAATACTTCATTATCAACTTGAGTCTCAGGCCGTCCACGGGGCTTGTTCTGCAGGTCGACATTTCCTGAACGAAAACGTTGGAACCAAAAACGAACTGTGTTTTCTTTTGCAACATGACCGCCATACACATCATTCACCCTTCTAGTCGTTTCCGCAGCACTAGTGCCAGGGCGGAACTCGTACTCGTAAATAATGCGATATTTTAAGTTTTCCATTTTGTAAAATGAGTGACGCAAACAGAAAAAAACAGAAGAAAAAAACAAATGAATGACGGTCATCGAAGGATAAATACATGAGTAAATAGCTGGGAAAATTTGAATTTGGAATTCCTTACCAAAGAGGAGAAAATCGTAATTAAAGTGGCCAGTACGAAAAACGCCAATTTGATGTGTAAGCACCTAATATTAGTATAGATTAGTAGGAAGTAGGATTATGAACATTGACTTCGGATTACATGAATCTCACTACCTACTTTTACTTTTGCTGATATTAGTTCCTCGCCAAGTTTCGATTCCTAAAATTAATATTTGCATTGTCGTTACTAAATGCCACGACTTATTTGGCGAATTATTTTCTGTCAATACTTGATGTGAATGTTTCACCTGGTTTATCTTGGAGGTCTAAAATGTTTACTTGCACACCTTCGTTGAAGGTTGAAAAACCACAGGTTGAAGAAACACGCCCATTTCATCATTGAAGAACTAGAAGCAGCGTCACGGTCGGCATTTTTATGTTTGTCAAACTTTGTTTTTAACACTAAACTCTGTGCAACACATATCGCATCTGGCATCCGACGATGTATTTATTCAATCAGCCTATGGCTATTCACTACTGGACGTAGGCCTCTTCCAAATTTCGCCACAATACAAGGTCCTGCGCCTTTCGCATTCAGTCACTTCCTGGGACCGTTTGCAGATCTTGGTCCATCTGGCAGAGGGGTTGCCTTACCCGACGTTTACCAAGTCGCGGTCTCCACTCAAGAACAGTTTGTTCCATCGGCTATCGTTTGTTCTACATATGTGGCCAGCCCACTTCCACTTCAAAACGCATACTCTGCGTGCTATGTCGACCACTACGGTTCTCTGACGGATGACATTGTTGGATTGCGCAACTTTAAGAGTGTGGACTAGTCCCAGTAAGTGTTTGGCGCTGTTATGGCTCTGGTAACTTAAGGCGAGGCTGTAACTTAAGGCAATGCTAGTGCGTGGTGCGATACGCCACAAGTGTCCACGTCTCGGCACCGTAGGTCATAACTGGTCGTTAGCTTAATAAATGGTTACTTTGCTTGTAAGTTGACATTAAATGAACACTTGCGTTTCGGTATAATTACCTATAGGAAAACTACAACTGAGTAATCAGTTTACAACTAAACTAAAAGAAAAGAAAGAAAGAAATAATATTTATTCGGTTATATATTAAAATACCAGAAATCAGAATGCTTTTACTTAAAATGCATTAGCCCAAAATACCCGAATTTGAAATAACTTAATATTCAAAATACCTTAATCCAGTACACCTTACCGTACAATGTCTAAATTTAAAATACATATAATTATCATATTAGAATTCAAAATTCAAATTTTCAATTATTTTTAAATTACAATACCAAAAATAGAACACAATATGGCACTGTCATAACTGCGTAAAATGTAACACATAAGGCCTACCTATAATATGACCAAACTTTAAGGAACAAAAATTAATTACAACTTTGAGTGTATGTCACCGAAAAATAACAAGACTCGTAAGTTGATCAATTTTCTAGGTAGTTGATCAACTCTCGGAAAATAATAAACGGCAGTTGAAAAGTATTAATTATTTTACGGCGTCTAGCCGTTAAATTAATCCGACGAAAGCGATGTGTATGTTGATTGGTTGAACGACACACGTGAACAGTTTGATGCAGAGTTACAAAAGTACTACAGTGGGCTAACGAAAAAAAAATAACCACGAAGGCTAAGGCGGGAGCAAAGCGGAGCAGAGCTCCCGCCTTAGCCTTCTAACCTAACCTATCCGAGTCGGGGTGTTAACCATTCACGGATATAGCATCCATGTACGATTTACTTCACGTTAAAAAAAGTATTTTGTGTTTGAATATTTTAGGATTAAGTATTTAGTAAATTGATTTTTTGGGTTTCGGTTATTCGGTTATTCGACGGCATTTTAAATTCTTTATATTATACATACTTGGCCTTTTGAATATTGATATTTCGATTTCGGATATTATGGGCCTATTTATTCGGTACATAGCCTTTACATTAAAAACTAAATAAAAGAATAAGATGGTTTTTAACATAAACATGCCGAATAGAAAACTACGAACTACTCCACGAATATTTTGCAAAAACAAAGCAATAGTGAAAACACGGACTGGCTTTTTTTTTGTTTAACGTGAGGAAAATTCCTCATGGATATTATGCCGGACTCCTACCGCCTAAAAAACCTCACGTCACGCCCAACAGCCTGTTGTTGGGAGCCCCGGGGAAGCCCTCGGAAGGATGTCCCAGAACTCCCAACAGACCCACGGCCGCCACGCGTGAATTGCTCACGTCACGCTGCCGTCATGGGCCTGCTTCTGTAAGGACGGTGAGCCGCCCTCTCACCGTCCTCAGGCCCTCGGTCATGGTGGCCGATAGTAGGACACTTATCTGAAGAGGCACAAGAGACTAGAAACAAAAATAACCGAAGATTCAGGGAATTTTTCACTAGAAAAACGTCACGAATAAACACTAATATCGATCTAACTTAAAAGGCTTCTTATAACATCAGACCCCTTCATATCCAGTCTAAGGTGTATAATGAAGAGAAAACGAAGTCCTCTAGAACCTGAGGTCCTGAAATTGCTTTCTGTACCCAACATAAATGAGGCCGAGAGAGGAATTGGTGATTAAAATAACAATATCTATTTATATCGCATTTATTTTAACAGTTGTGTTAAAATAAATAAATATTACTGCAATTTATATATCTATTTAAATGTCTTTGTTTATTTGAATAGATCGGTATATTAATTTTCAACTATATATTTTATTCAATTCTATCTGGAATTAAATCGCGCTAGATCGTGAGATTCCCGCACTATGCGTCGTCGCCACCAGCCTGATGGAAAGCCGTGGCGCATCTAGCGATTGGGGGCCACTTCTGACATTGGTCCTCAAGTTGGCGGCCCTGTAATGTGCCTCTTCACGCTCCTCTTAAAGAACCCTGAATTGTAAGATGAGGGAAAAACGTGTGCGGGCAGGTCGTTCCTAGATTTTATCCCCTCGGCCAGATTGGAAACCAAAGTTTGGAAACCGGTTTCGAAAAAGGAATTATTTTTCTTTTAACGAAACCTGGTTTCCAATAAAGAAAAATAATTCGTTTTTCGAAACTGGTTTCCAAAACAGAAAGTTAGATCTTCTTTCGAAAATCAAACAGAAAGTTCGATCTTCTTTCAAAACTCTTCTAGCTGTTTATTTATGTGTACAGTTACGAAATACATATTCAACTGAAATTGGTGCCTATTACGCATGGAATATTTTCATATCAATAATAACAAACTTCACGTAAAATGGAAAGTTAAACTAAGTGAAATCATATTCAGTAGGTACTAACCTATATTAGAAAAAGAAATGGAGAAATAATTTCTATGCTTACAGTGTCCTAATGTAATCTTTCCTTCCTTGAGCAGTTTTATGGAAGCCTTGTTATTATTATCAATTTCTATGTAGTTTTTGCTCCTTATATTATTCGGTTTGGGCTGTCAACGGCCAATGTATGCCTCAAGATGGTTTGTGGATAACGTCTTGTTTTTATGCATAACAATATTTGTAAGTGGCCAAGAAATTATATCTTGCCTAAGAGAGTTCTAAAGTTATGTTGGAAGAGTTTCGAAAGAAGATCTATCTTTCTGTTTTGGAAACCAGTTTCGAAAACAGAATTATTTTTCTTTATTGGAAACCAGGTTTCGTTAAAAGAAAAATAATTCTTTTTTAGAAACCGGTTTCCAAACTTTGGTTTCCAATCTGGCCGAAGGGGATTTTATAGTTCGACAGAGGAACGATCTTTTGAAACGCTTGGTTCTGGCGAAGATTCTCTCTTTACTGTGTATGAGTGGCATCTCTGCCAGGCACGCGTTGTTCGGGATCGGAAAGGAGATGGTGGGATCAAGTTGAAGAGCTCTTCAGAACATTCGCCATGATATATTCGCTATGGTTCTTCGCTGCGCCAACGGTTCGAGGCCTCCCGTCACCTCAGGACAACCAATTATTCGGATAGTACGTCTCTGCATAGCGTCAAGCGCGTCTAGTAAGTACGTCGCGGAGTCATCCCAAAGGTGAGAACAGTACTCGACGCAGGGACGAATCTGCGTCTTGTACAGTAAACATCTCTGATGTGGCGTGAAGTACCGTCTCTCACCTTATTTAGTACTCCAAGTTTCCGCAAGGCCAGCCCAAAACAACTCTCTATGTGGTTTTTATGGTTGAGCTCACGCCGGACGTCTATACCGAGGATCTCCAGGTTGTCCTTTAGTGGAACCGTAATGCTCTGAAGAGAGGATAGGGGTAGGAATGGGGACTTCTTAACTGTAAACGCACACGCCTGTGTTTTTCTGGCATTGAACTCGACCAGGTTGTCTGAGCCCATTGGGCAATGTGACCCAGGTCCCGGTCGAGATCCGCCACGAGTTGCCGTCTCTTTTCCTCCACGTCATCACGCCCCTCCGCTGGACGGCTAGAATAGCTCCCATGCAGAGTGCTATCATCCGCATAACAATGAATGCACCCAAGGGACAGCATGTCATTGATATGTAGAAGAAAGAAGGTTGGGGACAATACCCTGTGGCACTCCAGCATTTACCTGCAAAAAGCTGTGTTCCCTTCTGCATCCAGTCCCTCTTTACGACCTTTTCCAGGGCGTTGGTCCACATGTCTGGGGGTCGTCCTACGACCACAATTATCAACATGTATGCAAACCCAGTAGGGCGACAGTGTATGTAAAGTGACAATGAAAAACCTTTATATTCATTTAGGTAGGTATAGGTAAAGTTAATATGATAGCTGCTACATTTACTGCCAGATTCGCAACGCAATTGATAGAACCTGGCAATATAAAACTCACGGCCAGTCTTATCCTTTTTTTAAAACTTTCATTTGGTAATTACAAATCATAACAACTTAAATTGTGTAGTTCTTCAAACAAGTGAATTTACATTAAACAACATCCTTTTTAAAACAAAATCCGTCACTATAGTATAGGTATAGGTAAAGTAACACTTGCGAACGTAAAGAAGGTTGCTTCTACATTTACTGCCAGATTCACAACGCAATTGATAGAACCTGGCAATAAAACTCACATCCAGACATTTCCTTTTTTTTTAAACTTACATTTGATAATTACAAAATATAACAACTAACGTGGTGTAGAAACAAGTGAATTTAATATAGAGACTATAGAGAGAGAATATACTATAGAGAAGATTTTTTAAACAAAACTCGTCTCCATAGTACTCGTATAGTACCTGTTAGTCTCTTGCTCTATTGACTTAGCAAGTTAAGTCATCGAAATAAGTTGTGATGGTTTGCAATGCAGTGGATAAATTCATAATCTACTGCAGGTCAACTATACTGCCTTTGAAAGTCAAAGCTTCCTGTATTAGGTCAATGTTTTTAATTTTGAAACTAATTCTACAAGAAAAAGCAGTAAATAAGTCTTGAAATAATATTTGTTTCAGAGTGAATTATTGCAGAAAACATTGGTTGACAGTGGAGTGACAGTTGTTGTACCGGAACCTACTTCTACTGCTAAACTATCTCCCGAAAATGTGTTGTTTACAGGTGAGGCTAACTAGTGATAGCTCATTTAATCACCTAACCGACTGAAAATTTGAATTAACTTAATTATAGGTAAGTCACGCTGGGAGGGTCAAATCAAAAGCAATAAATATTTCATTTGTACAAACATAACGTGCACTTTTTTTTCTAATGGGTTTCTGCAAAAGGACTTCTTGAAGTTACTAGCTGTGTAATTCTAAGTCAATAAGAGTTGTACAGTCACAAGCAATAATATGTATGTTACAGCCAAAGTAAGAAATCAAGATATATACTCTCCAGCCATTATGTTTAATGTCTCCACAATTTAGACAAAGTAATAAATGATAAAGAATTAATCACATTAACTAGCAATTTTATATCATATCTTCGAAGAATTGGATAAAGTAATAAAACTAGGTACGAGTAAAAAAAACGAATTTCAATTTATTTATTTATGCACACACTAGTATGTAATAATATAGGTATAGCAGGAAACATAGGTACAATGGTACCTACTGCTTATATCTAAAAGAAATATTCCAGCAGACCGGCGAGAGGAGCACATGAAGTAGGAAAAATTAAAAGTGTGTAATTAAAAGAACAGGATAGAATATATGTAACACACATACAAAAGAATAGAAGCAGTTTTAACTGTATAAATATAATAATAAAAACATTAATAATAAATAACTTTATATAAATACATTAATAAATAAATAAAAAAATTACAAAGTTGATAAATAGTATTCACGGACTTTCCTGTTAAAAGTAGAAACAGTTTTACTATCTCTGATGACAGGTGGAAGCGAGTTTCACAGTCTTACCGCATGCACGCAGTCTGAGCGTAGGTGTGATCTGCAGGGAGCATCAGGAGAGCGAAAAAATGAGAACCGCTCCCTCAGATAGGAAGGAGAAGAAGGGTTGTGGAGGATATTGAAGAGAAGGCATAGAATTCGAGTGTTTCGGCGAAGGCGAATTGGGAGCTACTTGAGTTCTTTGCGAAAGTGGAAAACATGATCAAACTTTCTAAGATTGAATATGAAGCGTATACATAAATTTTGTAACCTCTCAAGTTTATCTAGAAGATCCTCTGTAGCGTCCAAATAGCAAGAATCAGCGTAGTCAATAATGGGTTGAATAATAGTTTGGGCAAGACTAATTTTTGTCTTCAAGGAGATTTTGGAGGCACCTCATAGAGTGAAAGGAACTTCCTGCTGACATCGTTAATGTGGGCGCTCCAAGATAGAGTGGTATCCATTATCACACCGAGGTTTTCACGGAGTCTGCGTAAGGTATTTGAATACCGGTTAAAAGAACAGAAGGTTGAGACTCCGAAAGAATGTCACAATAGTATTTACTACCAATGATAATACGCAATCCGACCGAATTGGCCCAGTCATTCAGTGTATCCAAGTCCTGTAGTGCTATTCTCTAAAAAAACAGCCTTGCGTACAGCGCTGCCCACAGCGGCGAGTTATTCTGTTATATATTACAATACCAGAAGTCAGAATGCCTTTACTTTATTATTATGCATTAGCCCAAATACCCGAAATCGAAATACCAATATTAAAAAGGCCAAATATGTACTCTTTTGAATATTAGTATTTCGATTTCGGGTATTTTGGGCTAATGCATTTTAAGTAAAGGCATTCTGACTTCTGGTATTGTAATATATAACAGAATAACTCGCCGCTGTGGGCAGCGCTGTACGCAAGGCTGTTTTTTTTAGAGAATAGCACTGCTGGTGTATGGATGATATCGCGGGGAGGAAATCGGTAGCCGAAAAATGACGGCACAGCTGCAAGTCATCAGCATAGAGATGGAAGTTACTGGAAATAAGACTAGTAGCAGTGTTAATGAAGACAGAAATAAAAGAGGAGATAGCACGCCACCCATTTTTTTTGTTTAACGTGAGGGAAAATCCTCACTCCTACCGATTAAAAAACCTCACGTAACGCCAACAGCCTAAGGTTGGGAGCCTCGGGGAAGCCCTCGGAAGGATGTTCCAGGACTAGCACGCCACCCTGAGGAACACCCGCAGATAGCTCGGCCCAGTTAGACGATGTCTGACCGATTCGAACGCACTGAGACCGCCCTCGAAGGTATGAATCAAACCAAGAGATAGCAGAAGGAGAGACATTTATAGACCTTAATGTACATCGAAATACACAGAGTTAAAAGCGCTGCTAAAGTCAAGTACAAGTAGTAGGGTAAATGCGAATGTCATCCGTCACTTTAACAACTGCAGTGACAGTGCTGTGCCCAGCGCGAAATCCCGACTGAAAAGGGCTGAGGGATATAGAAGAGGAGACGGCATTAGCTTGAAATGAAGCAAATTGTCAATGTCAATTGTCAAACACAATCACAACTGTGTTTACATTTTGTGTGCATTACCAGATATAACTAGATTTAATTTTATATGACGTACTTCCGTAAATGTACCAGTGAGTAAACAAAAGACTTAAAACTTGGGTACACACTAGAGACTTAGTGACGCAAACAATGCAGCAGCGAGGGACTAAGTGTGATAATGCCATGAAAGCCATGGGTTAATTTTACACTCTTCGACGACTGGACTTGCCTGCTTTCTGCGTCTTCGGTGCCTCAACAGTCCTCGTAGATGCGGCGGCCACCGGCAGTGGTGATTTGCTGGCCTCTATCACGGGGTTGGGATCCTAGCTAATTAAGTCGTCGAGCTCAGCCTGTGTCTCCATTTTCCGACGGACCCTCCCTGGAGTAATGATGTTGATCCTGCATTCAACAGACCAGCAGTACCTCACGCCAAAGTGCTGCCTTGCCGCCAAGATCACACGGTGCCGCGCTTTGGTCAAGAACTCCGAAACAGTAACAGGCGTACCTTTCAGTGATGTTTTACTATCCCACACAGTGTGTCGTTGCTGCACTCCATGAAACCTCACAAGGATAGGGCAGATCTTCCCTCGAGCGCCACCCAGTCTGTGGCAAACATTAAGGTGTTGTGGACCTACTTCAGAAGCTTCATGTCGGCAGTTATGACATTAAGAATACCCTCATGAAGATTTTCACCATAGCTCTCCGGAATACCATGGAACAGCAGCACTTTTCTTCTCGTCATGGTTTCATGCCGGTCCAATCCCAAGGTGAGCAGCTCGATCTGCGACTTGAAGCTGGATAGTGTCTGCCATACAAACTTTTTAACCCTTAGCCACCTACCATAACTTTTTGTCACACAACCACCTACCATACGTCTATGAGACCCCTGAGTAAAATGGTTCTTTAAAGTAATATCTTGTTTATTGAAGTATATTTTTTAGTAAAAAATCAACTTAGGAAAGTATTAAACTCTTTAGTAAAGGTACAAGAGAATCATTTTTATAGGCATTTTGTCTTAATTACTATTAATCAACAATATCTGCTTAAAAACTAAGTCATTTGCTAAATGAGATCTATAAAAAATAATCACATGGATATGAACTTCTTTTATAATTTTTTACTGATTCAATAATCAACCGTTGCAAAAAAAGAAAATGGTGAAAATTAAATTAAATAGAAAAAAATTACAAGCCCTAAACTTATAGTTTTTCACGACAATTATTGCACAGCTTATTAGAAAATTCTCGGCAAATTGGTGATTTGCATTCGAAACTGATGTATTGTGGTTTGCACGGCACTGAGGGACACGGGGAAAATGTACAGGAACGGACGAGTTCGCAAACGACTCGGTCGCCGATATGTTTACGTTTTAAATATCTGCTGCGTCTGTGAGACGTATGAGGTTAAGGGTTAAAGTTGCTGAAATCTAGTGCCAGTTTTGCTGCATCTGGTGTTGTGGGAGCATCGACGGATGAGATGTTCATCAGTTTCTCATCATACTCAGCCATTTTGGAGGTAAATAGTTTCTCTAGCTCCTCAAGACCGTTGACCAGTTTGAGGTTAATTCTTGCTTTGTTGTTATGACTTTTTTAAATTTAACTTAATTCAAATTAATAATAATGCAGGAGCTAATGCAGGAGAACTTTGCGTGTTTCACTTGCGACTACCCACTTTTTACTCCCAATCTTTCTAATCGTACTTATAATTATAATGTTAATTACAATTCTTACTTTAATTAAGATTTTCATAAAGTAATTTAGCTTTATAAAGTAAACTTAAACCTCACTAGCCATAAATAATATTATATAGGGCATAGTATAGGGCCACAGTTCCAACCTAACCTAACCATAATTTATTACTTTGGCTAATTTTGGCGCGCAATTATGAATAATATCCGGATATAGTGATAAATTTATCACATTGTCTACAAAATTTTCTTATTATCTATAATGACCAGTAATTATGTATAATAACTATTTATTCACAATGACTGTGACATACCTTTACACTGTCAAGACTTCTAAAATATGTAAACGCCTTCGACTCCAAAACGAAGTGCTGGACGTGAAGAGCATAAAATTGTAACCGCGGGCTTACATGATAAATATACTATATACACTTATTGCTTTATTAAATTATGTCCACTAAGAAAGGAACTAAACTATGCATGCACGTTTGCATCAATAACATGTATTCACGCTTTGATTCATAAATTTATTAACCAATTTGAACAAAAATATAATACACAATGAATCGACCAATAATAAGTATACAACTACAACTTTATAACTCCGTATACAAACTAACTCATTAAAATTGTGAAAAACAAATGCATGCTAGAGTTCGTGTTTGTAGGTTGGGCACCTTCGCGAACCATACGATTATCACCAATCCTTTTTCTCAGAGAATTTTTTTATTAGTCGTTGTGGGACTTACTTACATAAATGTACAAAAATGCCAAAGTTTGTTTTCATTAAAGTGCTGTATAAATATTAGTGTTAGTTAATCGATCTGAAACCTTTGCACGGGTTGTTTGGTATCGCAAACCCGAATGTGTTTTTAACCGACTCCATAAAAGAGAGGAGGTTCTCATCTTTGGGTTTTTTAAAAAATTAAAGATGAGAACCTCCTCTCTTTTACCTCTTTTACCTTATTGTTTGTTACCTCATAACTACGTCATTTACAGTCCGATTCGGTAACAACATGTTTATTTAAAAGGATATATATTTCCAGATTGGTCTAATTTTTTTTCAAAATTTAGTTCTGATGGGTAGGTTTATGAGGACTCGAGGGAACTCCTCAAACATTATAGTTACACATGTGGTGATTTTGGTATTCATTAAATATTTACAACATTAATACTAAAAGTTATTTTGGGAGTCGGTGCCAGCAAAATATCAATATAAATAAACCTATGCAATTCTGAGTATATAATATATTTTTCAGTTCAGTATTCTGTTTGTCTAAGGTTCTATTTAGATAATAAATTAAATATCGCATTTGAAGGTTTCACGTCAATTACCTGATTATGAGGAATTAATCTAGACATTTAATATACGTACACACTCATATTTTATTTTTGAGCTTAATTGTTACATTTTTAAAGATCTTTAATACACACAAAAACGAAAATAACTAAAGTAATACCTGCTTCAGGAAAAAAATCTTTTTTTTTATAAAATAAGATCGCTTCAAAAAAAAGCGAAGCGCGTGTGACCGCCTTCCGCTTCAATAATATTTTGTAAACGTTCATGCATCGATCCCACTAAATTAGCGCATGTGGAACTACCTACATATAAAGCAGTCCCACAGCTCTAAAGTATGTGTACGCAAAGTATTGATATCGCGTGCTCGTTGAGAGTCCCAGTCGTGTACAATTTTACCCCAAAGATTCTCGATGGGATTAATATCTGGACTTCTGGGCGGTAGTCGGATTTCTAACAAATCCTCCTTATTTCCGATCCATGCCCGAGTTAATCTAGAATTATGCGCAGACAATCCGTCTTGCACAAACTTTATGGGCGCATCTTCAAAAATAACGAGCTGTAGATACCAAGACGTTGGATAAAATGTGAATGTATTGTTGTTATTGCCGTTCAGATACAATACATGTTATTGTCCCGTTCAGATACAATACATGTTATTGTCGGAGAAGTTAAATATAATTTCATGGAATTAAGATGAGTACATCATATGAATCAACGCGTGAATACATGTTATTGATGCAAACGTGCATATGTAGTTTTGAACCTTAGTGGATATATATAAATAATATGTATATGTGTCCAATAAGAAGAGCACTTCGTTTTGAAGTCGAAAGTGTACATATTTTAAAAGCCTTGACAATGTCTACATATTATTGCTCGTGACTGTACCTACCTAATAGTACCCAACTTTCAAATAGTAGATGATAATTGTTAAGTCGTGAAATTGAAAATGCACGCTGCACGTCTATATAATTGCAACATATATATCTAGAGAAAGGTAGCTATGAATGGACCCTTTTACTATGTCATCTCAAAGCTAATGCCTTCTTTGGACCGTGTACACCTTTCTTCGACCATGAAATTAGTGTGAAATAGGTTCAGGTATTTGAAATAGCCTCTGTCCATATTATTATTAGTCCAACAAAATAAGCATTTGACCCGAAAATAATAAATTACAAGTTGCAGTTTTTTATATGCGAGAATTTGTTGGGGGTGAGTACTAGCAGTCTTAATTTAGTTTTGCGATTTGGTGTGTGCGTTCGCGCAGCGGAATGTTGTTGAATTTTAAGATTTTAATTATGCAGATATTTAGTGTATGACGTCGTGTAATTGTGTATGGTAAAAAGAAAATTGTGTATGCAGCCATTGTGGAGAAATTCGCCAAAAACTGATTCCGCTGGGCGAACGTTGGCCTGGCGGAACTTTTTTTTAATCCATGCACTTAGAAGAAAAAAAATGTGTCCAACAATTAGTGTGTATTTGTGTGTAATTGTGTATGTATGAATAAAATTAGTGTATGCATAAACTTCGGAGAAATTCAAGATTCCGCTACGCGAACGTTTGGCCATTAGCTAGTTTACATATAAAGCGCTTATATAGAGAGCTGTAGATTTTTACATACGTTGTTTTGAATTTGTTTATATTTGTTTAAAAAAGAGATTTTGAAAAAATCGTTGGGTTTAAAAGATAAAAATATAAACGTAAAATACGCTTATTAGGTCGTAGTTCGTAAAGTATGCACTTTGTGGTCTAGATTTTCACGTTTATATAAACCTTGTAAGTGCCTGCAACATGTTGCCAAGTATCAATGATGTTCCGTTAGTAATTAAAGGGATAAAGGATAATTTACCATCTATAGATCACTGTTTACAAAGCAGTCAAATATCACGATGTACTAAAGGAATTGCTTTGTAAAATGTATTCCAATAATTAGTTTATTAATTCAACTACTCACATGCAAAATTTCGTCTCATTCAATTCAGTAATTAAAGAGAAACATTTAAAATACTGACAAAGCATCGAAAGCCTACATAACCCGACCAAGTTCGAATGGCTACAAAAAAGCGGCCGTGCCATATATCTAAGTAACGCTCTTAACCTTCCAGTATAGCATTTATTATTATAGTACAGTTGCGTACACAAGCGTTAGGAAAAAATAAAACAATTGCATTTCGAGAATGAAAAATATTTTTTTAATAATAACGCCACTATAAACCAAAAATAAATCTCCTATTAACAAGTACTTCTCAAATTAAACATCTGTGTACAAAAATATTTGCAATTACATAAATTATGTATTTATTATTTATTTCTCGCCACCTGTTACGTAGAAACCCAAAAGGGCGAAATGTGGATGACACAGAAATATCACACCTCTGCCTACCCCTTCTGGGACAACAGCCGTGAGCATATGAATGAATGAATGAAAATACAGCTCTTTGGTACTAATCATGACAATCCTTGGGCGCGCGCCCCAGTATCGGCAGAACTTGGCATACAACTCATGTGCGCGCACAGGCGCGTGTATTTTGAGCGTATCGGGAGCGCAGCTGAGGTGCTTGTCATGAATAGTCCCTTGTTTATAAAAACTTAACGTTAACAAACGCTTGCTAAGCATACTCTGTCATTGGTTAGAGACAACAACAGACTTAAAATGTGTTTTAACTAAAATAGGTTTAATAAACGATTATGAATATGAGGGTAAGGATAATATGTATTTCGAGGTTCAATAAAAATTTAAATCACTGATCACATATAAATTATATCGAACAACATTTGTGTTATCACCTGTACCAATTCAAAACCGGTATAAGACTGTAAATTTTAGAATGTTACCTAAATATATTGCACGGCCGCTTTTCTGTAGCCATTCCTACTTGGTCGGGTTATGTAGGCTTTCGATGCTTTGTCAGTATTTTAATGGTTTCTCTTTAATTACTGAATTTAATGAGATGAAATTTTGCATGTGAGTAGTTGAATTAATAAACTAATTATTGGAATACATTCTACTATGCAATTCCTTTAGTACATCGTGATATTTGACTGCTTTGTAAACAGTGATCTATAGATGGTAAATTATCCTTTATCCCTTTAATTACTAACGGAACATCATTGATACTTGGCAACATGTTGCAGGCACTTACAAGGTTTATATAAACGTGAAAATCTAGACCACAAAGTGCATACTTTACGAACTACGACCTAATAAGCGTATTTTACGTTTATATTTTTATCTTTTAAACCCAACGATTTTTTCAAAATCTCTTTTTTAAACAAATATAAACAAATTCAAAACAACGTATGTAAAAATCTACAGCTCTCTATATGAGCGCTTTATATGTAAACTAGCTAATGGCCAAACGTTCGCGTAGCGGAAACTTGAATTTCTCCGAAGTTTATGCATACACTAATTTTATTCATACATACACAATTACACACAAATACACACTAATTGTTGGACACATTTTTTTTCTTCTAAGTGCATGGATTAAAAAAAAGTTCCGCCAGGCCAACGTTCGCCCAGCGGAATCAGTTTTTGGCGAATTTCTCCACAATGGCTGCATACACAATTTTCTTTTTACCATACACAATTACACGACGTCATACACTAAATATCTGCATAATTAAAATCTTAAAATTCAACAACATTCCGCTGCGCGAACGCACACGATTTGGTCGATCCGTCACGTCGTCCGAATCATGATTTTATTTTGGTTTATTGCAAATCTAGTACACAGGTCAAAATGACTTTTGAGTCTTTTCATGAAGTCATTTTAATTTTTTTTGTCTTTTCATTTTTAAAATTTGTAGTTTTTTCATGAATTTTGATTTTGAGTTCTGTAACCTTGATTTTGATTACTTATCCCGAAGTAAAGAAAAAAAATCATCTTTATAATGCTTTTGTAGCTACCAGAACGATATCCCAAATTGTTTGGTAAAAAGTAAAAGTATAATATTTTTAATTTAACAGAAAGGAAAACAAATTTTATATTATATTACTTGGTTAACTTTAAGAGTTAGCATAAATAAACCCACACATACATAAAGATACATAATATTTAAAAATGAATAGTTTGGGTATTTTTTTGTGCGCGTAAGCATTTTCGAGTATGAGCCGTCAAATGCTCTCATTATATTGTCAATGCCAGGCTTGGTGGAAGCTTCAAATTTATCTAAGAGAGCATGTACCATGTGCACTTTGCGATAAAGAAATTCCGCAACCCATGACTTGGAAGTATACAGCAACACGATCTATGAAGTTTACCCGGGAGGGCAGGAGCTATACTGACATTTTCCCCTCAGTCAAAGTGGGTACGACAGATAAATATATGTATAGAGCAAACATGATAAGTCGACTACCCTTGCGCGTTGGTCGCGTTGCTCATAGTGTTTTAAAGCTGTCAGGCACTTATGTGCCTGACAGCTTAAAGCACTTAAATACCTCAACTCTATGTAATTCTTAGCCTTCCTGTTGCCAAGGAAATCATGGATCTGCTTTCAGACTGAGCCACGCTTCTATTTTGTTGGTGCTCAGGAAATGTAGAAGTTTTTCACAGGTCATTATATTCTTCGCTTGTGGCCCCGCGGACTCACTGTAAACGGTCACTGTAGTAAGCAACATTTACTATGGCCGGTTATGGATGGGTGACCACCACATGACCACTTTGTGACATTTATTTGCGAGCGTTTCGGTGCTTCGGAAGGCAGGTTAAACCGTTGGTCCCGGTTGCCAGTAAAATGGCAGTCGTTAAGCCAAGTTGAAGGCCTTTATGGGCGGCTTAAAAATTTTCAACAGCAAGCAGTCACCTCAAGCTAAGAACCTTTAGGTATTGCTTCATGAGATTTAATTTGCAGTAGAGGCATTTAAACATCGTCTGGCTTCACAATCGGTTAATTTTTGACATTATGTTGTCCTATTTGAAACTCACTCCGTTGAGGCCATGACTCCTGCTGGTAGTGATTTACAATTGTACATATCGGCTCTACTATTGCATAAGCAAAGGACATGGATCTTAAAGTGTATTCGCCTTGCATTCCCACCAGAAAACCAACTATTTTTAAATCCTCTATCACTCCATGCTCTCTCCAAAAACTGCCAAAACAGCATATATTTCGTAACACAAACAGTTCAAAAGCAAACTTTGTTGTTTTTTATTGCAGTTTCTGCTTACTCTGCAATGTATATTTTATGGACCAAGTGATTAATCGCGCACTATGCATTATGCATAAGGTCCAATACGAGTGGGCAATGTGATAAGGAACATTCAGCTAATAAAATGGCCCGGGGCATTACACATGAGGCACATTGACATCGGGCAGAGTAATTACAGCATGGGGGTCGGTAGCGGAAATAGCTTCCGTCATATTGAATTACATTATTTTGTGGAACAGTACAAGTGGTGTTGTTCAACAGCCAATGTGAGGACACGGCGCTGCATACACTGGCGGAGAACTCAGCATGGTCAGCGTTGACATTCTCTCCTTCCTGAGTCCCGTAGTAGGCGACGAGGTCGCCGCAGAGTATTGTTCGCCCAGGACTATCGGCCACCATGACCGAGGGCCTGAGAACGGCGGGTTGACTGCTCGCCGCTTTTACAGAAGCAGGCCAAGACGGTGGTGTGTCTCTTCACCCCTCATAGAAGTAGGACAGTACCCCCCCTTCCCCCAAACAAGCGGTATAATACCCGAACCCCTCCAAGGAGTGGAAAAGAACCCAAACTCATAAGGAGAGTCCGCGATGGTGGACAAAATCTGTGTCGGGAGCACAGCAGTTATCCTTCCGAGGGCTTAGCCGGCACTCCTGACCTTAGACAGATGGCAAGGCACCGTGTGGTTTAGTGGGTAGAAATGCCATCCATGAGGATTTCTACTCGAAAAAAAGTCTTCGTCCTCCTAGTGCTAATAGAGCTTTTCCTATCATGGCCTGACATTAGTTGAACACTCGGTGTTATCGGAGTTTATGAACCGTGTACACTCGAACTAGAATTTTCTTTCATTTTTCCTGGCCAGCCTACGAGATTCCTCCCTTCCCATATATTTTAGTGTCCGACCGAAACTGGTTTTCCAGCCGAAACCGAAACCGAAACCGAACTTTCGGCCTCAGGGTCAGTTTCGGCCGAAACCGAAACCGAAACCGAAACTCACGTGTTCATATTGAAAAAAAAAAAAACCAGCCAAGTGCGAGTCGGATTCCCGCACAGAGGGTTCCGTTACAAAAATTACGTTGTGTGTGGATGTTCTTTTCTGGTTTTACACTACAGGTATTTTTTGTTATACACCCTGTTATGTTGCCGCAACATAACAGGGTGAGGTGGTGGGTGGCTGTGTCTTGACATCACCAACGCCTTCAATACCTTGCCCTGGAGCTGTGTTATGGGAGGCGCTTATTCACCATGGTATGCCTTCTTACCTCCGTCGAATTGTTTGGGCCTATCTTTCCGAGAGGGCCATAACTTAGCCGAGCTGGCGATATGTGTCGTTTGGTGTCCCACAGGGATCGGTCTTAGGACCGCTTCTGTGAAACATCGGTTACGATTGGCGCTGTGTGGTTCGTTGCTCAAATTTTTCGGCGTAACGTGTTACGCCGACGACACCCTCATTACAGAGCGAGAAGCAAAACATCGCGATGCAGTCCTGTGGTCCGAGGCTATGTGCTTTGGAACCTTGGAAGGGGCCACCTGTCGGATCTAGCTTACATGTAGGGGGCGTCATCATCGGCATTGAACCCTCGATGCCGTATCTGGGGCTCGTACTCGATAGCCGGTGAAACTTTGGATACCAGTTCCGAAGTTTGGTCCCAAAACTGAGGGAGGGCATCAGTCGCATTCTTGCGGTTGTTGCCCAACATCAGAAGACCCAACGCTTGAGTCTCCTGCAGGGAGCGTCTGACGTCTGAGCGGAGATTGTACCTTGGGATAGTACGGTGCATGGCCCTATACGGGGCCCCCGTATGGGCGGAGATTCCGACAGCCAGCAATGCGGCTAGATTGCTTAGCCCGCAGAAGGCAATGGCCGTCAGGGTGATAAGGGCATACCTTACGATCTCAGTTGAGGCGGTATGTCTCCTACCAATGACTCCACCATGGG
This sequence comes from Miltochrista miniata, assembly GCA_933228765.1. Lineage (NCBI taxonomy): Eukaryota > Metazoa > Arthropoda > Insecta > Lepidoptera > Erebidae > Miltochrista > Miltochrista miniata. The sequence goes on from OW121747.1 coordinate 26,907,233, forward strand.
ACCTAAAAGCGAGAGCCCTTGCGTCATTGTTTAAATGACGCCAGAAGAAGCTGGAGTGGGGCCATAGGCCTGCGTCTCGAGAAATCGAGTCTCGGCGGTCCAAGCTCCACCAAAAAACCAAGGAGACCTGGAAGGTGCGACTCGAGCAACCAAGAGGTGGAATCGCCACAATTGAGGCGGTCAGACCGGTTATGGACGAGTGGTTGGAGTAGAGCCACGGCGCTCTCTCTTACCGGTTGTCACAGATGCTTACCGGGCACGGAAGCTTTGTTAATTATCTGTGGCGAATACACCGGGAAACCACGGCTGAGTGCCAGCACTGCGAGGAGCGAAGCGGAAACACATTGGTGGAGTGCACAGTGTGGGCGCGGCAGCGCCAGGGCCTCGTGGCAGGTCTGGACGTGCACATTCTCTCGCAGAAAACTATGGTGTGGGCCATGATCTCCAGTCGGAGTAAGTGGGGGTCCACTGCCTCTTCCTGTGAGCGACAGTGTGACGTGAGATTCACGCACGCTCCCCCAAAAAGCGAGATAACTCTTGAACAACGATAAGGATATTACCCGAACCCCCCCGCCCTACAGGTGAGGCACAGTGGTAGTCATAGGTCTGTTCGGAATCCTCTGGACATTCTTGCGAGGGCACACCTAGGGCCCCCAACCCTAGTCTGTTAGGAAGGATCCCTGTAGGATTTTCCTCACGTTAATAAAACGGCAACAGAAAAACATCATCTCTGAAAATTTTGGTCTCTATCTGTCACGATTCCAGCGATAAAACCTCTTGACTAATAGACAGATGGACGGCTAAGTCTCATGTCGCGTTCATAGGGTTCCGTTTTTACACCTCCGTGCGTGAGTCCGACTCGCACTTGGCTGGTTTTTATTCTACAATAGGTGCAGCAAGTTCCACCAAGTGCTATCAAGCAACGGCATAAATCTTCTCAAGTGTTCATTTTAGAAATATTTCCACCTAAAGATGGGTTTCTTTCTATTGGATGTGGAATTCTCATAGATGCTATCGCGCAAGTAGGGTTCCATACAAGAAAATCGGCAATAAATCACGTTTGTTGTATGGAATTTAATAATATTATTTTGTCCGTTTCTATTATTTGTTGCTATAGCAGCAACTGAAATACATCATCTGTGAAAATTTTAACTGTTTTACTATCATGGTGCATGAGTTCACAGCCTGCTGACAGACAGACGACCAACGAAGTCATAGGAATGGGGCACTGTTTTTACCCTTTTTATACGGAACCGACTACTAAGAGGTAGGTTCATGTAATGTGCTAGATCACCTTTTTAGGATTCCGTAACCAAAAAGTAAGGACGGGACCCTAAAAAGGTGGTCAAAATCATAACACAGGGGTAATTGTCTAATACTTGTCAATGGTTGTAATTGCTTGTGGTTTGAATGAAATTGTATTATTGTAACTATTGATTGGAATTCGTTTGTAAGTCTCTATATCTTAGGTTAGTAACATATTAACTGGTTGGGCTGACCCCAACTTCGTCACAAGCAGAGCCAGGCACTCAAAATTCACGAACACGTGAGTTTCGGCCGGGCCGAAAGTTTGGCCGAAACTCGATTTTTTGGCCGAAACTGGCCGAAACCGAAACCGAAACCGAAACTTCGGTCGGTCACTAATATATTTATATTTTTGTCATTCAAAATGTGAAGGTACTTTCGCATTTGGCAAATATAATTGTACTACCTGATGCACGCCCGGCTTCGCCCGCGTGAAATTTGGTACCCGTTCCCGCTTCCCATGGAAACATATTCCAGGGATGAAATATCATATGTGTTATTCCAGACTGTAATCTAACCCTGTTCCAAATTTCTGCCCGATCCGTTCAACTGTTAGAGCGTGATTGAGTAACAAACATCCAAACAACTATACATCCAAACATCTTTACATTCTTTCACATTTATAATAGTAGGAAGTGAAATCATCTGTTTGACTTATATCAATTAAAATGACATTTGATTAGATTTAAATGAACTGTTATTTTGATAAGTACCTACCTACGTGTTTTAAATCAATCCAATTTTGTTCAAAAAGGTGTTGTAATTTTTTTTATCAGGGCAACAGTAATATTACTTTATTGTTAGTTATCAGGCGGATGGAAGACTAATATTTAGAATCAGTCTACATCTACATTTTATTATATTTGCTTTATTGTTTCATAATTGCATTATTTCAGGTAGAGAATTTTTTGTCGGCATATCTGATCATACTAATGAGAGCGGAGCAAGTTTTATTGCGGACACGTTTCCAGAGTTCCCATGTACACCCATCAAGGTAAATCAAATTATAAGTTAATACACAGCACACCCGCGGCTTCGTCCGCTCGGATGTAGATTTATCGTGACCAAAGGTAATGATCATAATAATGATCTTCCGGAAATCCAACCATAATCAATTTTTGTTCTTATCTCCGCTTTTACTCAATTGCAGATAAATACAAGATTGTATGTCGGACCAAGACCGTTCTAAAAATCCAGTTCAAAATCCGTTTTGTGGTTTTTACGTCCATGTGGTAAAACAGACAGACAAATATCCTAAAACAAGTGTTTTCAGTATCGCTAGTATATACATATATTAGTATTGAATGATGGGGCATTCGAACTTTGTCCGTCTTTAATCACAAATAAGCATCACGCCGAAACTTTGCATAATCGAAACATGCAGGATCTCATCAGTTTAAGTTATTATTATTATTTATTATATTCTGTGTTTATAAGAAACACAATTTTAAATCTTAGTTTACTCCGACCACTTTATTCCTAATAATTATAATATCTCCTCCCCTGGCGCGAACACATGCGCAGATCAACAAATTGGAGCCCATGGTTTACTGGGAATAGTCTGACAATTCCATCAATTGCAACCACTTAATACATGCCTGTTTTTTAGAAGTTTCTTATGTAGACGTGTCGTTATTTAAAGAACATTGTGCCGATTTAATTTCTCCTGATATATAATCGATGTGTTTCATAATGAAATCATCAACACGCAACAATCCATTCTTGTGTTTAACAAAAGTTTCTTAATATTTTTAAAAATGACTTTCAACGTTACTACTGCTAGCTCAAGCTTTCATTTCTTTGTAGAAGGGAAGCACCAAATTAGTCCAGAGAGATATGCAACAAAAAAGCTTTTTTAATGTATCTAGAAAGCTTGGAAAGTAATAAATATTTTCGTACATTGTATCATCACAGAGATCAGCATATATAACTTGTCTATCTATTATCACATCGAGTCAACAAAGGTACATATTCAATCATAGATTCTTGGATATTTGAAGTTTCCATTACATCATTATAATTTAGTTCCATATTTTGTAGTGCTCTTAGTAAAAACTCTTTAGAAATTTCACATCTGGTTCGTTCTCCGTTTTCTGAAAGCCGATCAAATCTATTAACAGCCACCGTCACTAAATGTTTTATTATTTCTTTAAATTCTATGTAATTTGTGCATATTTTCAATTGTAATAAAATTCTTAAATAAAATATTTTGACACGTACGTCTACCAACTTGGAACATTGTAACCCATACAAGCATTTTATGAAGTGAGATGACTGTAAACGTAAGCGTAAGCGTAATTAATTGATTTAGAGAGCATTCTCTGCTTTTGCTAAGGAATTGATATCTTAACTTATTTCTTTCTCGTATTTCTGGATTGTATAGGTCTTCAGACTGTCGAGGCTGAGTCAACCCGTACTAATGCAATGGAACTACGCAATGGAACTACTGGGATACGGCGGCAATTTCTCTTATTGTGACTAGATATTTACTGTAGATTTCATCTGCTAAATGTTCATCTATAACGTCTCTGATCGTTTGTATTATCCCTGTATAAGTGTATACAATAAGAAAGTAAGCGAAGATAGTAATAAATACTCTGTATTATTCGGATGAACCGTGTACACCTTACCTAGAACTGTTTTTTCATGATTCCTAGCCAGCCATGTACAGGTTTTCATTCTCACAAATGTATTTTAGACATACAAAAATGAAGGCAATTCCGCATATTGAAGGGCTTATATAAATAAAAGACACAGTTTTGAATTTATTATTAATTAATAATATCTATACTAAATAAACTAAATATTTACAGAATAAATTAAACTAATCTAATATAAAAATAAAAATAAACAAAAGAAAACTACGAAACTAAAATGCGTCATAAAATTTCTCCGCATCGCAGTCCTCATGTGGCAGCGTCCCCAGAAGACTGGCAGCATTGCCACGTTGAATGGCAATGCTTAATCTTTGTCCCAAATAAAAGCCAGCCTTCTGGTCACGTGTAGCATCGACCAAACGCTTTCCTAATTCTCGATAGAAAATGTGAGCGCTTGGACCCCATGGCCCCAAGGTCTCGACCCCAAACGGCTCAAATACATAATCCCCCGAGAGATTACAGTATTTTGCCGTTTAAGGGTCTCAGCAGAAGCGGCTGCAGCACCAGCACAACCAACGGTACCGGAAAGATGAGAAGGCGCAAGAGTGTCCACGCACGTGGCGTCCCACACTAAACACTTTCCCATCTTCCACGGCATTAACGACATACCGTCCGGTCTCTTGCCGTCGTCACGTGCCAAACCGTTTGGTTCGAGTCTAGCTGGCAGACCGGCGGCGACAAGAGCCCGGCGGATGATGTCGTTCATGCTCGCGTGCCGTGGTATTCGTCCAACGCTTCTGCTGCAAGACAAGCCATGATGTCCAAGGCGATCTACAACTACTCCACAATGGCACTGGTGCGGAGAAACACATGGCGCACCTAAACGAAGGCAAGAAGCAATGCGGAAAGTACTATCGTCTAACATGGTCCCTATGTTAGACGAAGGAAGAGCATGTAGCCAAAGACCCGATTCCCACGCACCCACTGCCAGTAAACGGGCACGCTCAGCAGGAGTTGTACACGAGTTTAATAAATTAACTCTCACAAGACTGCAAAGCGGCCCGTCCCACTGACGTTGTGAGAAAAGGTTCCTTGGCAAGTCGGAGTTCGGACAGGCAATTTTCCAAGCGTTAACTGCATCAATCTTACACAGTATTTCGGAACTAACTAGTGTAGGTGCAAGAATTTTCCTAGTTAGATCCTCCGTACTGTGGACAGAGGACAGGAATGCTGGTAAACTAATATCAGAAATTTTGCGAATGCCGAGGCCACCCAAACGAATCGGTAGAGTCGCTTGCAGTGCCGCTCGGTAATCCAAGGCCACATTTAAAAATTTTACTTAATGTACTTAAAATAATTTCATCCATTTTAGCCAAAAGATAAGAATATTTCCAAAACTGAGAAGATCTAAGAACAGAAGTAAATTTAGGTACAAATTAACAAAATCGGAGAATGGTGAAAGCCGAATGAATATTAATATTAAGTAGGCGATCTGAAATAGCACAAAAATTTTGAATTTTTTCTTCTATGTAATTATTGTAGGCATCTTCAAAAACTGGGGACCCAAGGAGGCGAAGTGAGTCTTTTTCAACAATTTTGATACCGGGGGCTAATGAATTAAATTTAGAAAGTATAGAGTGTTTGTCCAATAAATCATTAATAAAAATTTCGCATTTATTTGTATTAAGTTCTAAACCGATTGATGCAAATTTAGTTTTCAAAAAAGCCAAGTCTTGCGTAACAGACTCAACATCCCCTCCTAAAGTCCCATCATCTAAATACCATACATTAAATTTTGAATTTAATTGCTGAACAATAGGATGAATAGCTAAACTGAAAATTACCGGTCCGAGGGGGTCACCTTGTTGGCATCCAACGGCAGATTCCAAAACGCTTTCCTGATATAGTAATTTTGTAGGGTACCTGTAACATTGCCAAAGAAAATTATAAACTTTAGGAATTTCTAATTTAGCTTGGGTCAACAAGGTATCCCTGAACACCGAGTTAAAAGCATTCTTCACGTCAACCTTGAGGATCACCTCACTTTTTCCAAGGCCAAGTTATGTAGATAGAGCATGTATGGCAGCCTCACAGCCCCCCTTTGAACCAAATCCGATTTGGAGGGGCTGAAACTGCTCTGCTAAATGCTCCTTGTAAAAATTACAACACATTTTGGCTGCCATACGTCTATAAGTACACCCTACGGCAATGGGGCGAAAGCCACCATCCTTCTTATATAGAGCACACAAATTTGCCCCATACAAGATGTCGGTGATGTCATTTACCACACTGCCGGAGAGCATAAGGTTCAACACAGCCGTTAATTCTCCCAGAAGTAACTCGCCAGCATCCCCTGCGCTTGAGCCCACAAGATCTTTTAGATGCTGCGGGGACAAGCCATCGAGACCACCAGCGGAGCCACTTCGGAAAGAATTAATAGCAGTCAATACATTCTTGGCCGTTACCCTGAGGCAATCAGCGCTCGAGTCTGGTGCCTCAGGGAAAAGAAGGTCATCCACAGACGCTGGGTGCTTACTCCGCAGGGCCGCGAGTGTTTCTGGAGTGCTCGGCGCCACCACATCACTACTGAAAAGCAGTCTCGATGCTCCACTTATGTCACCATCCCTTAATTTTGATTCAACCAAATTGTACAAATTATTATTACGCACTATGGAAAATTTTGAATCTAAAATGTTAGCCGAAATATTGCAATTTGTTTTTATTTGAGCAGTTAAAGACTTTACAGAAGTATTTTTGTCCTGATTTATGTGAAGAATTTTGAATGGGAAGGTGAGTAACTGCTCCCAAGCCGATTTAGAATTTTCACGGACTGCAAGACCCAAGTAACTAGCTAAACATTTAGCTACTGTAGGTCTTGCACCCCGCGGAATCCTCTTTAATACAGGAACCGAGTTTTTTAATTTGGCAAGTGTTTTCCAAAAGGGAATTTCGACACTATCATCACCAACAATAATGGGAGAAACGGGTAGAGGAGGATTCGGAAATACATGTTGGAGTTTGTGTACTTTCCCAACATGTATTTTCAAGCCCCGTTCACCCCTGAAAAATCGGGCTTGGGAACAGTGAGGGCAGCGAACTAAATCAAAAAGCGATGAAGTAGGTTGACTTACCTCCACATTGCTGCAATTTAACATAAAAACACGCTAACACTAAACACAATAAAAATTGTAAAAAAATACATAATAATAAAAGTCTGACAGAATAAATGACGCTAATAACGCCTGCGCCTTCACCGCACTGTGGTCTATTCTTGTTGAAGAAAGAGGCTTTGTGTGTGGAAGATAGATAAAGAAAATGCCCCACTTCTTGCTTTAAAAATTGGGATTCAGATTCAGGTCGCACTTTTGAAGAATCTCTTGGTAAGATTTATCTTTCGTAGATTTCCAGAGTCGCTAATATTACCATATTATTATTAATATGGTAATATTAGCGACTCTGGAAATCTACGAAATGCTTATGCATAAGAAGGAGAAGAAAATGTCAGCACTTGAAAATGTCGGAACCAGAATAAAGACGAAAACAAACGACTTTCAATGCTGAAAAAATTGGTTTCATATGATTCGAAGTCATGTAGAGCAATATTGTGAGTAATTTATCAATACTGTAACGTTATATATTAATATTTTAATTTTATTTTATTTCTTTGATATTGATGACATTTTTATTACATATGTATGCAAAATGCAGATATGTATTTCAAAAATAATAATAATAATAATAATGCCAAAAAAACACAGGCGTGTGCGTTTACAGCTAAGAAGTCCCCATTCCTTCCTCTACCCTGTCTTCAGAGCATTACGGTTCCACTAAAGGACAACCTGGAGAACCTCGGTATAGACGTCCGGCGTGAGCTCGATCACAAAAACTACATAGAGAGTTGTATTGGGCTGGCCTCGCGGAAACTTGCGAGTCCTAAATAAGGTAGAGACGGTACTTCACGCCACATCAGGAATGTTTATTTATTATTTGAATATTTTGACATATATCAAGAAACGATTTTTTTAAAAATCGAATTGAGATTTCAAACGTGTCAAAAAAAAATTATCCAGTAAGTACCGGCTAAGAAGTATCAATATGAACTATGCGACTAATCCCTCCCAAAATATTTTTCAACCTCATTTTAACCATGTTCAAAGATAAATTAAAAAAAAATACAAAACACGTCTTCCATTAATTCAGTTAAAGATGTTTCATGCCAAATTTGAAGAAGATCGGACCAAGGAATCACGTTGTCCCATACAAACTTTGCAACCCTTGTTCACCCCCTTAGGAGCTGAATTTTCAAAAATCCCTTCTTATTGTTTGCCTACGTCACATAAGGAGCATTTGTGCAAAATTTGATGGTTCTAGACCCAGCGGTTTAGGCTGTACGTTGATCGTCAATCAGTCAGTTTTCGTTTTTATAAATAAAGATAAAGATAATATAGACTGTCTTCTTTTAGTTATTGACACATGTTGTCGCGAAACGACATTGAAAGAGGGTTCAGGACAGTTTCACAAAATATATTTACAAAATTAAACAATATAAAAGACAAAGGTATTATAAAAAGGTAGAGAAATAGGTATAAAAACAAAAAGTTATGGATTAATATATAAAAGCCAATCCTGTCGACGAGTACACCTCCCGGAGATAGGTAAAGAATGCTGGCTGCCCGACGTCGGTCTCGGAGTGCCGCCGGCTGTGGTCCACGTCGGCAGTGAGGCGGCGGCGACGCTCGGTACAAATGCTGGCAGCCCAGGCCGGTAATGTAAAACGCCGGCCGACGCCGGCGCTGTAGAGCGCCCGGCGCAGACCGGCAGTAGATCAGTAAAGTGCCTAGTTTGGCCGGCAATGTAGATACAGAATTACCGACGCGAGGCAGCCAAACTTAGCAGCCACACCGATTCACAGCACAATAGAAAACTTCCTCGATTCTTCAAGGGGGTCGTACTCATCTCAAATTCCAGGTATTCACTGTCAAAAAGAAATGAAAATATCAAAAACAAAGATCGTTATTTGAAAATTTAGAAAAAAGTATAAGTTGGTATGCCATTGTAAACGACCAGAAAAGTTAAATCCAAAAGAGTTTGAAAAAAAAAGAGTATTATAATAAAGTACTTATCATAGTACTGTCCCTTGGGGGCATTCATTGTTATGCGGATGATAGTACTCTGCATGGGAGCTATTCTGGCCGTCCAGCGTAGGGGCGTGATGACGTGAAGGAAAAGAGACTGCAACTCGTGGCGGATCTCGACCGGGACCTGGATCACATTGCCAAATGGGGTTCAGACAACCTGGTCGAATTCAATGCCAAAAAAACACAGGCGTGTGCGTTTACAGCTAAGAAGTCCCCATTCCTTCCTCTACCCTGTCTTCAGAGCATTACGGTTCCACTAAAGGACAACCTGGAGAACCTCGGTATAGACGTCCGGCGTGAGCTCGATCACAAAAACTACATAGAGAGTTGTATTGGGCTGGCCTCGCGGAAACTTGGAGTCCTAAATAAGGTAGAGACGGTACTTCACGCCACATCTGGAATGTTTAGTGTACAAGACGCAGATTCGTCCCTGCGTCGAGTACTGTTCTCACCTTTGGGATGACTCCGCGAGATACTTAATAATCCTGTGGTATATTTGCCCATATTTTAACCAAAATTCAATAACCACTTTTGCAGTCGGTTATGATAAGGCGTTTGAAGGGTATATATCTATGAGATCCATCTCAATTTGAGCTGATTTTCGGTTTTCAGCTGCTTTATATAATTTTTCCAGGAACATAAGGCTTGCGGTCTTTATTCAATTTGCTTTAATAATAGCGCTTATAATAACTATATACTTGACGAGTAATAAATTGTACGAACTTGACCTAGACCGTTTGAAAACGCTGACGCTGAAATTCTTCTTGAGTTAAATTTGTAGTTCTCGGGTCGACTCGATATGTTTGTTACGTAATTCATGTTTACATCACAATATGACAGCTGATTGTGGCTTTCTACTATTAAATCGTACAGTTTCTTGAATTTACGATTTGTAGTTGACGTCGGCAATTTTTTTCAGTTTTTCGCAGATCACTTTCTTCTTTATTTGCTCATGATTCTTGTGTCTTCGTCTGCTATAAATCGCCAGTGCCAGATCCTGTAGTTCCATTGCGTTGGAACTAAATCAGCTGGTCCCGTAGGGACTCTATGTCGCTGATCCCATAAAATAGGAATTCCATGCTGCTATTCCTCAGTGAGCAAGGCTGAGTGCAGTCCTGCGGTGCTCGATGAGCAACCCTCATGTCGGGGTATTTGCTTCGTAGTGTAGCTGGCTGCTGCGTAGACGGGACAGATCCGTGCTCTATTTACATTTACCGTTCTTGCAGTTTGCTGTGCCTAAACACTGTTGTGGCCTTAGGGTAATCAGGCTGAAGCGCTTGCTACTAGCTCGTGGTATCCTTGATGAGCCCGGAGATGCTGGTTGGCTGTCTGAGACGTTATTTACTATTCATACTGGACTGCTGTGAAGATTGCGATGATTTTGCTGATTTGTTTCGGGGAGCTTAAAATTTGTTTCATGTAAAGGAGCATGCCGGGTTTTTTGCAAAGGCTTCAGCACCGTGGACCGCCGACGTATGTTTGAGGTACCTAATCATTGATCAGTTATTGACCGAAAGCATTCGCTTTGATACATAGGCCTAGTTATTAATAAAGGACTCCCAATTCCTCCTTCATGCTTAACACGGGTTTAGGACCGTCGGAAATACTTTATTATTGTACTGTTTAACGATAAATTAATAAGGTCTATGTACTAATACTGAAAATAAACACGAACAAATGGGGACCGCGAGTATTACAGGCGTATTTTAGAAAATAATCAACTTACCCACGTATTTACAGTTTATTTACACGTCCCTGTACTTAATGGGGACAACGAAACTTAATAAAAACTTATTAAAATTATTCCCGTGGTCCCCATTGGCGGCCTTCGGTCAATGGGGACAGCAGGACTCAATAAAAATAATCGGGATCATTTCCCGCTGTCCCCCTGGAATACAATGTGCATTGGGTCAATTATATAATTATTTTTAATTATATGATTCAATTAGAATTGAATTGAAAGAACTGTGAACTCCATTTGCACGAGCCGAACGAGCGAAGCGTGCTTGCCGCGGTAGCGGCCGCGGCGAGTGCTTTGTGATACCAATTGAAAGCGGGGGGGGGCTATGTAAGGCGTTTAAATTACGGATGTTCAGGTTCATCATCACGCCTTTATCCCCGAAGGGGTAGGCAGAGGCATATTATATACCCACATTTCACCTTTTTATAATTTGTCCCACGTAATACGTTGTGAGCCGTATTGCCGTGTTTAAATGGACAGGCGCAGGTTGTGACTGCCTGCTGTTGAAATAAAGCCTTCAACTTGGCTTAACGACTGACATTTTACTGGCAACCGGGACCAACGTCTTAACGTGCCTTCCGAAGCACGGAAACGCTCAAATAAATGTCACAAAGTGATCACATGGATGGTCACCCATCCATGGACCGGCCATAGTGAAAGTTGCTTACTACAGTGACCGTTTACAGTTCTTCTTTCGTCGTCAGTTTCGTAAAAGGCCTAAGTTACATAAAATAAGTACTCCTTGGTAACCAGTTACATAGCAGTATTAAAAAATCCTTCATGGTCTGGTTACCATGAAGGATTTTTTACGTAAACGTATAAAAAAAATCCTTAAAGGAAACCAGTTACCAAACTCCGGTTTCCTAGGCGGCCGAAGCGCAATTGTCAGATGGGACAGATGGAACGTTCACCCGCCGGATGGACCGATGAACTGGTAAAGATAGCAGACTGGGACTGGATGCGCATGGGCGCAAGAACGTGTATTGTGACGTATATTGGGACAGGCCTACGTCCAGCAGTGGACTGCCATAGGCTGATTTGATTAATTGGGCTCCTATACAACGATCGTCATTTTTTGCCGTTTTTGGTACGAATTCTTACGTGCGCAAGTCCGACTCGCTATCGGTATTTTTTTCATAACAACCTACTCTAGTAACAAACACAACAGTCGCACTGTTACTCGATCGATGCGACTGCTTTTTTTTCCGAAGGAGTCACACTCATACTAAAATACCCAGTGCTAACCAGATAAGGATAAAATTTCATCAGCAAGGCACACTTGTTACTCGTTGCGTGTATTTTGCTCAACGAGACACAGTTTTAAATAGGATTCGTAGAGAATAAAGGCAAAAGAAACCAGCGAAAGCGGTCCAGAAGTTCACGCGTGATGTGATGACCAATAGAAATAGTGATTCAATTTCGTATTAGATAATGTATAGGGTCCGATAATTTCTAGTATTTCATGAATTAAAAATATTTTTACTCTGTTCTTCAGATGCCGCCCGACGCCTTTTCCTTAAAGAAGCACGTCACAGTAGCAGGAAAAGATATTCTTACAATGTGCGAGGACGAAGTGGGCAAAACCTTACTAAAAAAGATTGAACGAGAGGCAACATACACTTATCAGACATTAACTGTGCCAACTCTGGAAGCCGCAAACTGTGTCTTTGCTAATGATACGCTCATGCATAAGGGAATCGAGGACATAGGAGATTCATGTTTTAAGGTATAATTTTTCAGCTTTGAACTTTATGAGGTTATTGGGCACTAGAAATCATATTCAAGACTACAAAAATATCGGTAGTTGAATTAGATATTTTTGATGTAATTTCGAGCTAATGCTAGATTAAAAAAAATAGAATTTTTCTATGTGTCAACTAAACTACAATTATGTGCATGTTGTCCACATAAATGCACGTATAGTAGTTTTTGATTCACATTTCCAAATCCATGATGATCTATTGTTAGGGTTCCGTACCTAAAAGGAAAAAATCGGCCAAGTGCGAGTTGAACTCGCCCATGAAGGGTTCCGAAGCAGCAAGTAACATTATATAAAAGTTCTTGTAGTTCGTTGTAACTTTCATTGATGTTTTAACACGTTCGCAGTGGTAGTGATTTTTCGCGGCGAAAATTGCAGTTTATGAAGTATTAAAAAAAAAACTACCAACTCAATTTCGTTCAAACCAATTTTCGTTGGTAGATTTTATGGCAATGTACATTTTATATTTTTTTTAGATTTATTATTTTCTTAGTTTAGAAATTAGTAGGGTGGGTGGGGTCAATCATTTTTCCACTTTGGAAGTGTCTCTTGCGCAAACTCTTCACTTTAGAAAAAAATATGTTAGAAACCTTAATAGCATTTTTAAAGACCTATCTATAGATAGTACACGTATGGGTTTAATGAAAAACAAAATTTTAAGTTTCAGTTCTGAGTATGGGGACCCCCAAAATTAACTGCTTTTTTTCTAGTTTTATATAAAAATCTTGATGCGGTTCACAGAATACACCTACTTACCATGTTTCAACAGCATAGGCCTTATAGTTTCGGAGAAAAGTGGCTGTGACACACGGACTGACACACGGACGGACACACGGACGGACAGACAGACAGACATGACGAATCGATAACGGTTCCGTTTTTGCCATTTGGCTACGGAATCCTTATAGGATCACTTCGCTGTCCGTCCGTCCTTCCGTCTCTCCGTCTCTCCGTCCGTCTATCTGTCAAGACTCTTTATCTCGTGAAAGCGTAAAGATATGGAGTTAAAATTAATACCATATATTTTATAGTCACTTGATGCTGTATTAAAATCAAACTTCTAAGTTAAAGTAGAAAAAAGTTACTGCTTGTTGGCTCGTGGTCTATTTTAATGAAAGTAGCGAGGATTTTGACACAATTTCACTTTATTGGAAAAATTGATTATCTATCTTAGGTACATGGCTGCTCGGTGAGCACATATAACGGGACTTGTCATTTTTTTACATATGAATCACAAAATGGACGCCTCAATTACCGTCACTGTCAGCGCCATCTAGTTCGCAACGTGCGCAACTGGTGCCCAATAGTTCCCCCCTATTGCCACTAGATGTCGCTGTGTTAACACTGCTACTAATATAGTTGAAAACGTGTAGGTATTTCAACACTCCCAAGGGAATCAAAATTAATAGGGTACTTCCCGATAACCTACAACTATAAAATTTGGCAAATAATATCCTCATAAACAAAAAATAGAGAGGAAAAATCTAAAATCTTTACTTTTTTGACGAAATCATTGTTGTCTGGAAAATAAATACGTCTCTTCTCTACTATTATAAAATTATAAAAATAAACTGTGACGGTACATTCAAGATAAATTTTAATTATTGACTAATTGAAGGCTTCTGAGTTCAAATCCATAGTTTTTTTCTTCGTGTCTGTTTGTTTATTCGTTCGGGGTTGGATCAAAATTCAGAAACTTGATCATAATAGTACTATTATTTGGATTTTGTAGGTATTTTTTCAACTTAAATATCGCTGTATGTTTCATAAAAATCGGTTCAGCGGAAATGATAATACAGCTTAATCTATGTTAAGACTAGGTACTAGAAGTCACATGCATTGGATAGGTCAGAGTCGATTGAATGTTAGTTAAATTCACCTAGCGAATAGGCTTGCGCAAAACAGTACCCGATGATGTCCTGACATATAGCATAGCTTTCCGAACCGTGCCATATGGCATTCGAACAGTACCCGGACCAGTACCCGGTCTTTCGTACAAGTACATACAGTGTTCTGATTGTTCTGACAGGTGTCGGACCTTCATAAACCGTATTAAGAAAAATAGACCTTATTTACTAGCGAATATAGTTCTCTTGAACCCGGACCAGTACCCGGTCTTTCGTACGAGTACATACAGTGTCGTGGTTGTTCTGACAGGTGCCGGACCCTCATAAATCTTATCAAGAAAAATACACCTTATTTTTATGTCCATAAAGTTCTTTTGAATTTGCATGCCATCATGCGCCATCTAGTGCAACCCAGGCAAAACAGATACGATAGGGTGGACGTATCTGAATTATCCCAGTTGCACCAGATGGCGCTGTTATAAAATGTATGTGTAAATAGACCTTGATGTATTCAAAATAAGGTCTATTCGATCGTACCAACATAAGCAACTCAAAGGGACTTTCCTTTGAGTTGCTTATGTTGGTACGATCGAATAGAACATAGAACCACAGATAATTTATAATATATTCTCTACAAGAACCATTCGTATCGTGAGAGTAAGAAATGCGGTCTACGTGCTCTAGATGGCGTTGGTACTGCTATCATACTAATATTATCTTTATTCAGACAAAATAAAGCGTATATTTAGGTTTATGAAAACGGAACGGAAAGGTCCTGCTGAGTGTTCTGACAGATCCCGGTTCTTTTTTTTATTATTAATTTGAACACGCTTTGGTTACTTAGACCGAATGCCAAGTCTTGTTTCTTTTTTCAGCTTCATTTTACATTTCCTCTAAGTCCCAGTCAAAGTCAAGTATAGTCTTCGGAATCCACCGTTGATACACACAAAACATTTGAAAATACTCTAATTTAGAAATATTATACAACGGAGCGATAACCGCCCTTGCCTGCTTCGCGCCAAAAAGTCTAGATGCCGCCAGCAACAAGAAACATAGACCATAATATATCTGCAGTTCTTATGAATGCCTTAATGTACTATATCCCGCTTTGAAAAACATAAACGGGGGGGGGGGGTCCCTTATGTTTGTATGTGTTTGCCCCTTACGGTTGGGGCTTTCTTAAAGGGGGATGAGAATTTTGTTGTATTTGATCAGGATATCACGCACGGTTTTCGAGACACAAGATTTAGAAAAAAAAATCTACCTTGTAATCATTCTCTTTTATGAAACTGCTAGCTGATGAGGATGACTGCAACACCGCCAGCATGGACCATTTTTGACGATTGATATCAAACCAACAAATAAACCTATACTACAGGCAACATTATGCCACCTTAGTGGTATAAAAAATCGTTATTCGTATTGTATATTTGGCGGATGGGGGATTTCAAAGGGGGGTCAAAAATGCCATTATTTTTACGATAGCACGCACCGTTTTCGAGATAATTAAAAAAATTAAATATGTCACTTTTTCTTCATTTATCCTAATAATAAATATTATTCGTTTAATATATTATTATCTGGCAGGTACTACACGTGTCTCGACTAATGGGCTCATAAAATGGTCAATATGCACTTGACAAGTCGATTAAAATATGAATGAAAGTAGCTTGAGTGTGCATGATTTTTTTGCACATGTGTATGCATCGACGTGTATGTACACTTGATATTGATTCAAGTCGCTTGACCATCTCCTGAGCCCATTAAGCAGGCAGGCGTGCCTCAAGTATTCATATAACATTCATCAGCTGGAATATTATCTTATATATCTGGATAGTCTGGAATAACACATAGGCTAACCCGTGAAAATGTTACCACGGGAAGCGGGAACGGGAACCAAATCTCACGCGGGCGAAGCCGCACACATCAGCTAGTAACTCATAAAATACTCTGGCATTTGCACCTACTGATTTGACAATCTTTCGTAAACTTATAGAATAGTATGTATACAAAACATTCAGATTAGGCAAAAGCCTAATCTGAATGTTTTGTATACACATGTACTATTCTAATTCTAATAATTGTAATATACAATATTTAAGTTTGTAAAAACTAACGAAATATTACACAAGCACAAACAAGGTGAAAAACGATATAACTCACGTGCATATATAAAATGTGTACTTATTTTTATATCTTGTTCTGAACTGTTAATAGTAAGTTATTATTGAATTTTATTGTATTTTAAAATAGGTACTAGCTTTTGCCCGATGTTTGTACTTCACATAACTCGACGTAGAACTTATTAGATTTGCAGAAAGCAATAAAATATGTTTACTTATTACAAGAACAGAGATATCTAAAATTCAAATTACAATTTAAAACTTAGTAAGTAAATTAAATCACATCAAATCGTATCAAAATTAAATTAAATTAAATGAAATGAAATTAAATTAAATTACAATAAATGAAACAAATACGATGTCAGAAATAATATTACCTAATAATAATAAAATGTCATTTCATAATCAATAACTATATAAATCAGAATGCTATATAATTCAATTAAAATAAATTAGTTCATTCAAAAAATAAATTAAATACACTAAAATGTCATACAAAAATAAAAATAATACTCATATTAAAATGATTCAACATGCCGTAAATATACAAACGAGGCAGAATGAATACGAATTAAACAATAATTAATTAAGCATAAACATAAATAAAAATAAAAAAAACGTGGATACAATGATCTTATTTCTAAAAAAGCATGGATTCAAAGATCTTATAGGTAACATCCTTTTAAACAACAAGAAACTAATCCCGTATAATATTACAATGATCGTTTGATCCTTTTCCCTAAACTAGACAGAAACTCTGTCTGTATCTTAGAGAAGAGAATCATTAAAAATGACCGTATATATTGTACTTATGCTATATTTAGAAAAATAAAAGGTTTAGTGTGTGTGTGTGTGTGTGTGTATGTGTGTGTGTATGTATGTGTGTGTGTGTGTGTGTGTGTGTGTGTGTGTGTGTGTGTGTGCGCGTGTGTGTGTGCGTGCGTGCGTGTGCGTGCGTGCGTGTGTGTGTGCGGTGTGCGTGCGTGTGTGTGTGTGTGTGTGTGTGTGTGTGTGTGTGTGTGTGTGCGTGCGTGTGCGGTGTGCGCGCGTGTGCGGTGTGCGCGCGTGTGCGGTGTGCGCGCGTGTGCGGTGTGCACTCGTGATATAAATCGCGCTCTTTAGATTTTGTAGTTAGCACAGATTACCGCGCTGCTTTGCAGCCAACACGTACCAGCCGGTAATCAACACAATTTGCGTTCGATTTCTATGAATGTTTTAAGTTCTTAATTGAAATCACTTATCAAAGATTAATAATAAAAGAGCGTTTTACTGGTACAAAGTGATACTTTTCGAATTTAGGTGTATGAAAGGAGGGGTATTTCTTCATCAGACTCATCAAGCAGCGTGTGAAACTGCCCTGTTTGCTAAATCATAAAAGAGCTTAAAGATTAACCCTCATATTCATAATCGTTTATTAAACCTATTTTAGTTAAAACACACTTTAAGTCTATTGCTGTCTGACAGAGTATGGTTAGAGACAGCAATAGACTTAAAATGTGTTTTAATTAAAATAGGTTTAATAAACGATTATGAATATGGGGGTAAGTCAGTAAAACAATTCAGTCCGCGCCGAAGGCGTGTGCCCTCCCAATAATATATTTTTCTTTCATGCACAGACAGCGACCTGTTACGATTTTATTATATGTATTGATTATAAAAAATGGTAATCGTAATCAAAACTCTGAGATTCGATTTTCCTTAATTTCTTGTTTCTTGAACCAATGAATCGACTAAATGTATAATTTGTATAGACGGAGGGGCTGACCGATGTACGGAACCCTCAGTGGGCGAGTCCTACTTACACTTGTACGGTTTTTTTTAAGTAGAATCATTCTGAAACAATAATAAATGGCATGAGCACTTATTATGGCATGAGCACTTCGCATTCTAGTTCAATAATCGAGTGCGCATGTGATCATTTCTTAGTGATCCTACAAGCTAGGGATTGAAACAAGGAAGGCCACTATATACAGCAACAGCCAGGCAGCACTGAAAGCACTTAGTAAGGAAGAGATCGTCACCTACTGTTAAGGAATGCAGAGCATCCCTTGATAGACTGGCGGAACAAGCAGAAGTCAGCCTGGCCTGGGTACTCGGCCACGAGGCAAACTAAGGAAATGAAGTGGCAGACAGGCTGGCCAGAGAAGGAGCAGACGAACCCCTGGAGGGACCGGAGCCCGGGATCCCCATTGCTCACAAAATCACCAAGGGAGTAATAAACAGAAGAATAACAGTAGAAACCAACCGCAGATTGAGATCTTCGGATGGCATGAGACAGTCAAAGATCTTCATCAAAGGAATGCACAAGAAGAGAACTAGCCAACTGGTCAAACAAACCAGAAGAAACATGAGGCTAGTCATTGAGATCATCATAGGACACAGTAGACTAAACAGACACCTAACCCTAATAAAAGTGAATAACGACCCAATATGCCCGGAATGTTTGGAAGAGGAGGAAACCAGCATCCACCTACTAGCTGAGTGCCCAGTGTACTCGCTGAGCAGATGGGAGATTATGGGCCCCCAATATGCCCGGAATGCTTGGAAGAGGAGGAAACCAGCATCCACCTACTAGCTGAGTGCCCAATGTACTCGCTGAGCAGATGGGAGATTATGGGCACAGACAGAATAGAACAAGAAGAACTGGAACTACTGAAGGTGGATCAGATAGTAAGGTTCTGCAAAGAAACCAGAAGATTCGAAGGGGCACCGTGAGGATTGCTGGGATACCCAAATCCATCCCTCGGAGAGGTCCGGGGAAATGGACGAAATGGGCGGCAATATAGGCGGTCGGATCGTCCGCCCGGCGATGCCGGTGTCCCCACAAGAAGATAATAATAAGGCAATTCCTGTGAAATAGCAATCAGAAAATTCCTAGCATTCGAAAAACGAATGTTGAAGTCGACACAATTAAAATCACAATATGCTGAGATCAGAATACAAAAACCTTGGACATATGGAGGTAGTCCCAATAGAAGAAATTAATAACCCATCCGTATATTTGCCTTACCATGAAGTTATCAGAGAGGCAAATCTACAACCAAATTTCGAGTGGTATTCAACGCATCGAGTAAGGATAACAATGGCGTTTCGCTCAATGGTGAGCTTATGATAGGGCCTTCCCTTCAGTCAGAATTAAGGCACATCCTCATGAGGTAAAGAGTTCATCGTATTTGCTTGGTGGCTGATGTAGTGAAAATGTATCGCCAAATCAAAATTACTGATAGTGATGTGGATTATCAACACCTACTTTGGAGACCTGATCCTGCGGAACCAAGACAGCATCTACGTCTAGTCCGAGTTACATTTGGAACTGCTGCGTCCCCATACTTAGCTGTCAGAACGCTTAATCAGTTGGCGTATGATGAAGGAGAAGCTTTTCCACTTGTATCGAACAGAGTACTTCATGATTTTTATATGGACGACTTGATTACCGGTTGTGAATCAGTAACTGAAGGCAAAAGAATTGTCAAGGAAATGAATATCCTATTGAGCAAGGGAGGATTCGAATTACAGAAATGGTCCATCAACAGTGAAGAAATCATAAAGGATTTAAGCAATGGGAGCATAGCAACAGAAAGCAACTTAGAATTGAAAAAAAATGAAATTATTAAAATTTTGGGACTTACCTGGAATCGACGAACAGACCAATTTGAGTATTCCGTATAGCTTCAACCAATCAGTAACCCTGTAACAAAAAGAAAAGTAGTGTCAGACGTAGCAAAATTATTCGATCCTATAGGTTAGATATCTCCAACAATAATAAAAGCTAAAGTGATGATACAAAAGCTGTGGCTTTCAGGTATACATTGGGATGACGAACTACCACTAAACTTGTTAAATGAATGAATTCTTACCGTGAGGAGTTGACTGAACTTACCAATTTCCGACTTCCACGTTACGTTGATATCAGAGAGACAACTGAGCATATAGAACTCCATGGGTTTAGTGACGCCTCTAGTGAAGCTTATGCTGTGCTGCGGCGGTATATGTTCGCATCGTAAATAATAATAACGAAGTCCATGTTCATCTTATAACTTCAAAAACTAAAGTTGCCCCCATAAAGCAAGTTTCCATCCCAAGGTTGGAATTGTGTGGAGCTGTCTTACTGGCTAAACTGTTGCAAGAAGTTGCAGCAGTTATTAATATTCCGAAGAATCTATTTACGCCTGGACAGACCCAACCGTAGTGTTGGCGTGGTTGAGTAGCCATCCTAGCCGATGGAATACTTTTATCGCCAATAGAGTGTCGGATATTTTAAATATTTTAGATCGTAACCAGTGGGCACATGTGACATCAACTGATAATCCAGCTGACTGTGCTTCACGTGGCTTGAGTCCATCTCAACTTATTTATTACATTTGAGTTGTGGAAAACCGGTCCAGAGTGGTAGACGGATTTAAGTTTTAACCGACCAGTCAATTCTAATTATGACACAACTATCGAAGCAAAAACAAAGAGTTTTCATTTAGCTAAAGTCGAAGAATGGACTGTCTGGACAAAGTTTTCTTCTCTCAGAAAATTGATTAGAGTTTTAGCCTATTGTAAAAGATTTATCAATAAATTAAAGCAACCTCAAGAATTAGAATGACCTGTATATTTAACTAGTAAGGAATTGAACATAGCTCTTAATATTTGCATTAAACATAGTCAATCTGTTAATTTTGGTCAAGAGTATGATGATATTCGGGAAAGGGGAATTGTAAACGAGAAGAGTAAGCTTACCTCATTGAACCCTTACCTGGATGAGCTTGGTATTTTGAGAGTCGGTGGCCGCTTACATAGAGCTGATCTAAATAATGATACCAAACACCCTATCATTTTATTCTCAAAGTGTCATCTCACTCACTTAATAATAGCAGAGGCCCACGATAAAACATTGCACGGTGGTCCTTCACTTATGTTAAATTTTCTACGAACTAAATACTGGATCCTTAACGCTAAGAATTGTGTTAAGCTGTATGTACGCAAGTGCGTAGTGTGTGTCCGACATGCTGCACAAACCCAAACCCAGCTCATGGGACAGTTGCCTCCAGCACGAGTCACTCCCAAGGTCACTTCTAAAGGTAGAGGTCATCGTGCGTTTATAGTCTGTTTATATGTATGGCCACAAGAGCCATTCATTTGGAGGCTGTAAGTGACCTCACAGCACAAGGGTTTTTTGGCGGCCTTTAAAAGGTTTGTCGCTAGAAGAGGGCATTGCGCAGACTTGTTTAGTGATAATGGAACCAATTTCGTCGGTGCCGCACGCGAACTCAAATCTCTGCTTAGACAAGAAAGGTCAACCTTGACGCTGGAAATCGCCGAGTGCTTGGCAACCAACGGCACCACGTGGCACTTTTTTCCAGCCCAGGCTCCACACTTTTGGTGGACTCTGGGAATCTGGAGTCAGGTCTACCAAACATCACTTGCGCCGCGTGATTGGCAACGCCACACTCACATATGAAGAGATCACGACTTTGTTGTACCAGGTGGAGGCGTGCTTGAACTCTAGACCATTATCACAGTTAAGTGTTAATAGCGAGGACCCAGTACCCTTAACCCCGGGTCATTTCTTGATAGGAGAACCGTTGATACTGGCTCCAGACAAGAATTTTGAGTCTTTATCTATCTCTTCACTGAATCGGTGGCAGCTGACCCAAAGAATGCTGCAACATTTTTGCAAAAGGTGGTCTAGTGAATATCTCACTCAATTTCTTTATCGCTATAGGTGGGCAAATCGCAATCCCGAACCAGAAATTGGCAATTTAGTTTTAGTAAAGGAAGACTGGCTCCTGCCAAATGGCTGTTAGGAATTATTACCGAAAAACATAGGGTTGTATCAACTTACGCGCGTGGTCACGATAAAGTGTAAGGGAGTTTCATTGAAGAGACCGATAACAAAATTGATAGTTTTACCAGTGGCCCGTAAACCTTCATTCCCAGTAGTTCCGCGGCAGTTGTTCCGCGACGGAACTAGTGAGACTTTTTGTCCCAATAGTTCCGTGGCGGAACTAGTGAGACTTTTTTTTCCCAGTAGTTCCGCACCACGGAACTACTGAGACATTTTTATTCTCAGTAGTTCCGTGGCGGAACTAGTGAGACTTTTCTATTCCCAGTAGTTCCGTAGCGGAACTAGTGAGACTTTTCTATTCCCAATAGTTCCGTAGCGGAACTATCATGGATCTTTATGGACATTATATTATGTCCACTTTAATATCTTAAAGCCTTAAAGTATTTTATTTTTTATGAATATGGATCTTTTAGGACATGCGAGTGGAAAAAGATCCATTATACGAAGAACATCTAGTTTAAAAGTATAAAGTAGTTAAGTAATTTTCAAAACAAATAAAGATCTACAAAAGCAAATGAAGATCGCCGAAACAAATGAAGATCAGCAAAACAAATGACAGTTGGAAAAACAAATAACGATTCAAAAAACATTATGCAGATCAATAAAACAAAAGACTATAAGCAAATTGATAAGGTCAAAACTTACTTGCAGCCATGTTTTGTAATCAAAATGCGATTAGCATTAAAAAAAATAGGTGCAAGCAATTCTCGACCTTAATGGCACTTATTTTAAAATGTGCTTTTAGGCGTTTATAGACATCACAGATCACGATTATATAAAAAATAAATAAATATGCATGCTCATAAGGTCGAAATTGGCATGGACCTTTTTTGTAATCTAGATGCAATAACCATTCAAAAAAATAGCTGCAAGCAATTCTCGACCTTAATGACACTTCCCTAAAAATGTGCTTTTAGGCGTTTATAGACATCACAGATCACGAATATATAAAAAATAAATAGATATTATGCATATTCTTAAGGTCGAGAATTGCTTGCACCTGTTTTTTGAATGGTAATCGCATTTAGCTTACAAAATATGGCTGCAAGAAACTTTCGACCTTATCAACTTGCTTATAGTCTTTTGTTTTATTGATCTGCATAATTTTGTTTTCGATCGTCATTTGTTTTTCCAACCGTGATTTGTTTTTCCAACCGTCAATTGTTTTGTTGATCTTCATATTTTGTTTCATTGATCTTCATTTGTTTCATCGATCTTCGTTTGTGTCGTCAATCTTCATTTGTTTTGTCGATCTTCATTTGTTTTGTCAGTCTTCATTTGTTGTACCGATCTTCATTTGTTTTGTCGATCTTCATTTTTTTTTAATTGTATGAGAAAATAGCCGTAAGACACCGTA
This sequence comes from Miltochrista miniata, assembly GCA_933228765.1. NCBI lineage: Eukaryota > Metazoa > Arthropoda > Insecta > Lepidoptera > Erebidae > Miltochrista > Miltochrista miniata. The sequence goes on from OW121747.1 coordinate 26,930,933, forward strand.
GGGAACTAATGGGAACATAAAATATTTGTATGTAAACGATGCTTTCTCCCGCGGGACTACTGGGACTTGATTTATTAGTTTTTAATTTATGCTTTGTTCCGCGGAACTACTGGGAATGAATTTATTATTATTTCATTTCTACTTTGTTCCGCGGAACTAATGGGAACTGAATTATTGATGCTTTGTTCCGCGGGACAACTGGGAAAAAAAGTCTCACTAGTTCCGCCACGGAACTACTTCAACGGAACAACTGGGAATAATCGAATAATTTGTTTTGTTTATTTAATTTTAAGAAAAATGTCATGTGATGTTTTATATACCTACCTGCATCTAATTTGGTAATTAATACTTTCGCTCATGGTTCTTATTGCATTTGTTAAACAGTAATTACGATTACATTATTGTTAGTAGTACACAATTTAAGACAATAAATTTCAAGTATAGAATATTAGTTTATAGTTTTTTTGTGATCTTTCATGTGTTGTTAGTTTGACCACCATGATAATGTCTTTGATATTTAAATGAACCATACATACAGTCCCACTCAGCATGTCGAATTTATTTATTTATTCCATAAAACATCTATCATTTCAGGTTTCCCTAATGCAATAGTGTTACAAAATCAACAAAAACTACTATTTACAATAAATATACAACTTAAGTAAAAATTCCAATATGTATATCCTATTTACAATATGTATATACCAGTTATGGTATGTGCATAAAATATGTATAAAGGTCAAAGCCCACTTTAACGACTCCGCTCCCACCCGGCAAAAACAATATAATTCAAATATAGGCTTTAAATATTGCTCTTTAGATATATTTTACATTGCCATCATCAATTAGCAGACAGCTCGCTGTCAGCGAGCTTACCGCCGTCAGACTGCTCGGGAGTGGACGCCTCGCTGGCCGTGCGTTGTAGACGGGCGGTCGGCGCGGTGCCCGCGCGCTTACTGCTAGGAGTCGCCTCACCGGCTCGCTGCTACGAGTTGCTTTAATGGAAACCGATCGCGAACTATGTCTATTGCGAAAAGCGAGAGCGGTCGGCGGGTGGACAGCTGGCCGTCTGCTAGCTGTCGCCGCGTGGACTGCTGGGTGCGTGCTAGCTGTCGCCGCGTAGACTGCGAGCAGTAGTCTTCTTTTAGGGCAGTGTTGGGTGGGAGCGGTGTTGAAGCGGAGTCGTTTAATTGGGCTTTGACCTTAAGCATTCTAAAGTAAAGTATTCTAAAGTAAATCACTCTGATACATAGCACAGCACATACAAAGTTATCCTAGTGAACTCACTCAAGCAACAAGTAAATATGTCAATTTTATTTGCAACCTTATTGAGAGTACCTAAGGCGCGCGTCATCGGTGCCCTATAAAGTAGGTTCGTCCGTCCTCTTGGAACATCAAACAACCGTGGCAGTCTACGTCTATATATATAGTTATCCGGGACGTTCAAACGAATCTGCAATAGTATTTCGGGATGGTAAACTCTACCACGTAATACCTTCAGTATATATGTCATTAGCGCCAAATCTCTCCTAATTTCTAGTTTGTTGTACCCCACCATGCCTAAAACAAACAAAGTGGGATACATCAACGAATAGAAAGGATACACCCCATACAACTTAAGGTATAAATATCTCGTGAATTTATTTTGTATACGTTCCATCATATTTGTATACTTAGAATCATGTGGTGCCCATATCACAGAGTTAAATTCTAAATGAATTTTGACAAGTGAGTTGTATAATGAAGTAATTGCGTGTATGTTTTTAAAATCTGCTGATCTGCGAAGTATAAAACCTAGTGTCTGGTACGACTTTTTGCATATATTTTCAATATGGCCCCGAAATGTCAGCTCCGTGTTTAAATTTACTCCTAAATCTCGCTCAGCCTCGACTCTTACCATCTTAGACCCATCCATTTCATAAACATGGTGCCTTGGAGTTTTCATTCGTCCAAATGATATAACAGAACATTTATTTTTGTTAAAAAGGAGTTTATTGAATTTACTCCACTCAACAATCCTGTCAATATCATCGTGTTAACGCTCACAGTCGCTATCATAAGATCATCGGCAAATAAAAGACAGGTGGCGTCCCTTACTACATTAGGCAGGTCATTTACCATAATGATGAACTGCAGCGGGCCCAAATTGCTACCCTGACTAATGCCTGATCTAGTGAAATATGATTCTGACCTACACCCCGCGTACTCCACATACTGTTTCCTGTCACTCATATAACTTGCAAGAAGTCGGAGCAGTTTGGGAGTACATCCGATAGCTGCTAGTTTCTCCAGCAGAATGCCATTTTCCACCAGGTCGAAGGCTTTTTTAAAATCGAAGTAAGCACCATCGACCTGAACTCCAGAATCCAAATGTGGTAGCGTGTAGCTCATAAATGTTAGCAAGTTGCTGGCTGTGCTGCGAGATGGCCTAAATCCGTGCTGAGCATCTGTAGTGCTATTCTCTAAAAAACAGCCTTGCGTACAGCGCTGCCCACAGCGGCGAGGTATTCGGTTATATATTACAATACCAGAAGTCAGAATGCCTTTACTTAAAATGCATTAGCCCAAAATACCCGAAATCGAAATACCAATATTCAAAAGGGTACTATTAAAAAAAAAACAAATTATATTGTACATACTTGGCCTTTTGAATATTGGTATTTCGATTTCGGGTATTTTGGGCTAATGCATTTTAAGTAAAGGCATTCTGACTTCTGGTATTGTAATATATAACCAAATAACTCGCCGCTGTGGCAGCGCTGTACGCAAGGCTGTTTCCTTAGAGAATAGCACTGCTGAAAATAAACCTAAAATCTGTTTTAGTATGTTTTGTTGTATAATGGACTCAAACACCTTTGCTCCTACTGAGAGAACCGCCACTGGTCTGTAACAGTCCACAGTTGACCCACCTTGCCCTTTCGGGACAGGAGTCACACGTGTCGTTTTCCATCGTTCTGGAAAATGTGATGTCTTAATACACCGGTTATAAATGTGGAATAGAGGCTCCATCAAAACTGCGCGGCAGTCTCTGAAATTCATGCAATGCAGGAATTGCGTCCGGCCCCGCAGAGCGCTTAGGCTTAAGACGAATCAATGCATCCCTCACGTTACTTAATTGCCATGACTCAATATCAACCCTAGCACTGTTGGCCCCACCAGCTGCCACTGCCGCATCAACATCAAGTACTGGTACATGGCTACTATACACTGAACCAAAATACTTTGCGAACTCATTAACACAGTCTGATTTTGATAATATGTTCCCATTTATTGTTATATTTTTATGGCTAAGTGATCTATTTCTAGCCCTTACATAATCCCAAAATGTCCTGGGGTTCTTTGCAAACCGCTCCTGAATCATTGTCACATATTGTTCATGGGCATATACCACCATAGTCTTAACTGATGCCCTACACCTAGAAAACAGCTCATAGTCACTGTTTAACCTACTTTTTTTATACTGTTTATGAAGTGTGGATTTATTTTTTATACTGCGAATTATGTCACTGGTATACCATTCTGGATACCTATACCTCGAAGACACAGATGTTTGCTTTTTCTTTGGAACACAACTGTCAAAAATATTAGTTAAAGTGTTAAAAAATAACTCACCGCCTCTTCCGGATCTAACACATCATACAGGGGAGCCCAGTCATTTGCCAAAAGCATTGAGTATAATCTAAATATATATAACTTATAATCTAAATATATATAACTTATAATCTAAATATATATAACTCAAAGGTGACTGACTGACTGACATAGTGATCTATCAACGCACAGCCAAAACCACTGGACGGATCGGGCTGAAATTTGGCATGCAGGTAGATGTTATGACGTAGGCATCCGCTAAGAAAGGATGTTGATAAATTATCCCCCAAGGGGATTAAATACGGGAAGCGGGAACGGGAACAAATTTTACGCGGGCGAAGCTGCGGGCATCAGCTAGTGTACTATAATCAGCTTTATTGAAGTTCCAGTGCTGGCTCGATGTGGTTGATTCACCCTCATCATAGGCACTTTGGCGGCTGCATAAATCTATCCTTGCACCCTCACCTATAGTTACACATATATTCAAAGAAGGATGGAGCGGGTCCTCAGGGACTAGCACCTCGTCCGCCCTTTTTACTTCTGCCGTACCCCCACTAGACGAACACATTACCAAATCTAACTGACGGCCTTGACAATTCGGTACCTCATTGCTTTGCGTGAATTCACAGTAAGATAATAAAAATTGAAAATAGTTAACTACATTTTGGCTACATGAATACATATTAAAATCCCCCAAAACAATAATTCTTTTATATTTAACACTTAATTAATTGTTCAATAATCAATATCAATACATATAATAAAATCGTAACAGGTCGCTGTCTGTACATGGAAGATAAATAAGAAAAAATATTATAGGGGGGCTTTATGAACGCAATAGAACCCAAAACAATGATTTTTAGAATTTTTGTCTGTTTGTCTGTATATCTGTTTGTCTGTACGGTTGTGCACGCTAATCTCAGTAACCGCTCAACCGATTGCAATGCGTTTTTTTTATTGTGTTGAGGTTAAATCGGTTTAGAAATAAAAGAGCTATAACACTTTTAAGAAACAGATATTTTGAAAATTTTAATTGAAGGGGTTTCTTTGAATGTGAGTGAACCTAAACTGGCGTGTTGGCTTAATCATAAAAGAGACTTAATCATTAAGCTCTTTTATGATTAAGCAAACAGGGCAGTTTCAGACGCTGCTTGATGACTCTGATGAAGAAATACCTTTCCTTTCATACACCTTATGTGACGTAAACGAAGTCCTAAATAAAATCATATAGTCACTATCTTTACTATTTGGAGGAATATACACGACACAACACAATATCAAACAATTATTTCGCTCATACACCGCGCAAATTTGAACAATTTATTCAGAAATTACCAATGAACTTCTCAAGAGACATTACATATTACATATCATGATCAATAGAGAGTTTTGTAGGAACATTGAAAATGGATTGTCTATCAAGCATTCATTCAATTTTTCACACATGCCTTTTACATCGAATGTGAAGGAATGTTGCTGTCTGCGTTCATTCAACAATATCATGAACATTTTCCTAAACATAGACATATATCCCTCATCTCTACTGTTGCCAATAATAGCCATCAAACATGCATCGATGAACCCTATCAATAATAAAGTTTTTAGAATTTAAGTTAGTTATGTGGCTTGCACAGAGTGCTTTGAAAGCGTCTTCACTTATAATTTTTTGGTGTCTCATTATTATATCACCTATCATATTGCTAGCAATAAATAATGCATTCTTAATGAAAGTTAAGTGTATCCCATCTATCTTTTTTATTGCTGTTTTGCGTACTATGAATAAACCGTTATCAGATTTCATTATGGTTAGATTCTTATAGAAGTGTTCAGGTATATCATTTATATCTTTTATTTCTTCAACTATCAATAAATTTGATTTGTCAGTAGCAGAACGTGTATGGTGTGGGCCTCTGAAAGCAACTCCGGTCATGAATCTTTTCTTTATCCCTTCACTTGAGGTATTCATTTTTATGGGGATGCAGGGTATCATTGAGTGAGTAGTCCTAGAGCCTATTGAAGTGTTGTATGTTCCTGAAATTCTGCTATAAAAATTCCCTATTTGGTCAATAACACCACCTATATTCCTTTTGCCCACTTCAGAATAAAATTTGTCAAGCCATTCACCTATAAATTTGTACATGTTTAACCTACTTTTTTCCTCCACGCTACCCATATGACATTCCCCTAAATCATTTGGTGATGACATTGCCTCATAAAGAGATTCAATCCACATTGGGTACTGTTTGTTTTCTGATTTTTTCCCTTTCGGGCTGCACTAGGTTTGTCATTTCGGAATTGTGGATTTTTCCCTTTTTACCTATCATTAAAGCATCCTTAATATTGGGGTCAAGACCTTCCCTATTAGACAGCTTATTCAGATCAATAAAGCCAAAGTGTTTATTCATCTTATTACTATCAACCCATTTTTCTACTAAACCGGTTACAGCGTAAAAGATTTTCTCATCTCCTGAGATCAAGGTAGGGTTGTCAAATAATTTTAAGATGAAAGTGTCACCCGCATAAAGATCGGTCTGGTCTGACAATTCAGTGGTTTTACAGTAGAAAAACGGAGTAATTTTTCCCTTAAAAGTGCAGAATTTATCATGAACCTAAAGTCACAGACAGTCTTAGGAAGCCCTAAGACTGTCAAAAAGTATTTGTGGGGTGATAGGCTCAATTGTGAAACCACTAGTGTCGATGTCTGCCATCTCTACATTATCATCTATATTATCACCAAATAAACCTATCATTGAAGAAATTGTGTTCTCTACATAATCAGACCTAAAAAAGTATCTTACTTATAGGCGTCTCATCATGTTCTCTATCTTCTAAACCCAAGATTTTCATAGTAGCCCTTCTTTTCTTTTCTTTGAGATTTCTTCACCCATCTGTTTAAGTTGATTTTGTAATTCTTGAATTTTGGACAAAAATGTAGACATATCCGTGCCTGTTTCATATTTATATTGGAAAAAGCGTTGCTGAATGATGCGAATCTTGACCTCTGGTTTTTGCTCATAATCACTTTGTAACTTTGGGTACTTTCGCCATCGCAGCTGATGTTGAACATGGAATAATATATAGCATGACATTTTCAGTCATTCTTGTAACCAAAAATGTTCGTGCCTTCGCATCTTTCGATTCCCAAGCATCACGGCGAGTACTTTCTTCCGGCTTAGGACATTATCATTATCCTTCGACAATGTCTAACCACTTTTGACCACTTTTTAAATAAAATCATATAGTCACTATCTTTACTATTTGGAGGAATATACACGACACAACACAATATCAAACAATTATTTCGCTCATACACCGCGCAAATTTGAACAATTTATTCAGAAATTACCAATGAACTTCTCAAGAGACATTACATATTACATATCATGATCAATAGAGAGTTTTGTAGGAACATTGAAAATGGATTGTCTATCAAGCATTCATTCAATTTTTCACACATGCCTTTTACATCGAATGTGAAGGAATGTTGCTGTCTGCGTTCATTCAACAATATCATGAACATTTTCCTAAACATAGACATATATCCCTCATCTCTACTGTTGCCAATAATAGCCATCAAACATGCATCGATGACCCTATCAATAATAAAGTTTTTAGAATTTAAGTTAGTTATGTGGCTTGCACAGAGTGCTTTGAAAGCGTCTTCACTTATAATTTTTTGGTGTCTCATTATTATATCACCTATCATATTGCTAGCAATAAATAATGCATTCTTAATGAAAGTTAAGTGTATCCCATCTATCTTTTTTATTGCTGTTTTGCGTACTATGAATAAACCGTTATCAGATTTCATTATGGTTAGATTCTTATAGAAGTGTTCAGGTATATCATTTATATCTTTTATTTCTTCAACTATCAATAAATTTGATTTGTCAGTAGCAGAACGTGTATGGTGTGGGCCTCTGAAAGCAACTCCGGTCATGAATCTTTTCTTTATCCCTTCACTTGAGGTATTCATTTTTATGGGGATGCAGGGTATCATTGAGTGAGTAGTCCTAGAGCCTATTGAAGTGTTGTATGTTCCTGAAATTCTGCTATAAAAATTCCCTATTTGGTCAATAACACCACCTATATTCCTTTTGCCCACTTCAGAATAAAATTTGTCAAGCCATTCACCTATAAATTTGTACATGTTTAACCTACTTTTTTCCTCCACGCTACCCATATGACATTCCCCTAAATCATTTGGTGATGACATTGCCTCATAAAGAGATTCAATCCACATTGGGTACTGTTTGTTTTCTGATTTTTTCCCTTTCGGGCTGCACTAGGTTTGTCATTTCGGAATTGTGGATTTTTCCCTTTTTACCTATCATTAAAGCATCCTTAATATTGGGGTCAAGACCTTCCCTATTAGACAGCTTATTCAGATCAATAAAGCCAAAGTGTTTATTCATCTTATTACTATCAACCCATTTTTCTACTAAACCGGTTACAGCGTAAAAGATTTTCTCATCTCCTGAGATCAAGGTAGGGTTGTCAAATAATTTTAAGATGAAAGTGTCACCCGCATAAAGATCGGTCTGGTCTGACAATTCAGTGGTTTTACAGTAGAAAAACGGAGTAATTTTTCCCTTAAAAGTGCAGAATTTATCATGAACCTAAAGTCACAGACAGTCTTAGGAAGCCCTAAGACTGTCAAAAAGTATTTGTGGGGTGATAGGCTCAATTGTGAAACCACTAGTGTCGATGTCTGCCATCTCTACATTATCATCTATATTATCACCAAATAAACCTATCATTGAAGAAATTGTGTTCTCTACATAATCAGACCTAAAAAAGTATCTTACTTATAGGCGTCTCATCATGTTCTCTATCTTCTAAACCCAAGATTTTCATAGTAGCCCTTCTTTTCTTTTCTTTGAGATTTCTTCACCCATCTGTTTAAGTTGATTTTGTAATTCTTGAATTTTGGACAAAAATGTAGACATATCCGTGCCTGTTTCATATTTATATTGGAAAAAGCGTTGCTGAATGATGCGAATCTTGACCTCTGGTTTTTGCTCATAATCACTTTGTAACTTTGGGTACTTTCGCCATCGCAGCTGATGTTGAACATGGAATAATATATAGCATGACATTTTCAGTCATTCTTGTAACCAAAAATGTTCGTGCCTTCGCATCTTTCGATTCCCAAGCATCACGGCGAGTACTTTCTTCCGGCTTAGGACATTATCATTATCCTTCGACAATGTCTAACCACTTTTGAACCACGCAACAAAACTGTTGTTTGAAACTTCTAAATATTCCAGTTACTAGCTCCTTCCAGCTTCATCACGCTGTTTTGATTCATATTCAAGTTTAAGTCCATTTCGCTGACCTGCCTTGCTCTATTTCTTGAACAAGTAATTTTATTCAACTTCTCACGCCGCGTCGAGGGTAACTTAACCTCACTTTTCGTACCCGTTAAATTTTTCACGAAACTACTTTCCTTTATTCTTAACTAGCTGACCCGCGCAACTTCGTATGCGTCACATAAGAGAGTAAAACACCCGTTCCCGTCGCATTTACTCCCGTCAGAATAATTTCGTTAACGATAGATGTTTCCCGTCTCATTATTGTAGAAATTGCGCATACTCATGCATAGGACGTGGACTACCGGTGTACGTCGCCAGCAGAATTGTGAATCGACCAAAAAAAGCGAAAAAAAAAAGCGAGGTCAAACGGGATAGAAAGTATCCTATGTCCGTCTCCTGGTTCTAAGCTACCTCCCCACCAATTTTCAGCCAAATCGGTACGGCCGTTCTTGAGTTATAAATGTTGTAACAAACCCGTCTTTGTTTTATATATTAAGAAGATAATTCTCTCGTAGGGTTATGTGCCTGGGCCCGTAACCATAAGAAATTAAATAAGAACGAAGTTCTATGCAACGAGAGAATTTTATAATAAACAGCGAACATTGGAAATAACACAGTACAAAAGAGCTACCGAACCGACAAGGAAGCGGAAACGAGTACAACTGCAACCACCGCATCATCCTCCATCACGACAATGCGAGTTCTCACACCGCGCACAGAACAAAAAGAGTTTTTAGAGCAAGAAAACATAGAATTATTTGACCATCCACCGTACAGCCCCGACCTAAGCCCTAATGATTTCTATACTTTCCCTAAAATAAAGAATAAATTGCGTGGTCAGAGATTTTCATCACCTGAAGAATCTGTGGACGCCTACAAAACGGCCATTTTGGAGACCTCATCTTCCGAATGGAATGGTTGCTTCAATGATTAGTTCCATCGTATGGAAAAATGTGTCAAATTTTGCGGAGAATACTTCGAAAAGCAATAAATACATTTTTAAATAGTAATGTTGTGTCACTTCCTTGATTCCCGAAATTTTCAGTGCCGCCCTCGAAAAATTAATAATTGCCTATGAAACTAAAGAGCCGCAATTTCAGACCCAAAGAGCCGCAAGTGGCTAGCGAGCCGCGGGTTGCCGACCCTTGATGTGTTTTGGATACGTCCATGTAACAAGACGAGTTTCTTCAGCGAACAGCGGGATGGTTTTTGCGTAATATTTCTCTATATTGGAGTTGATCAAAGAGTACCTTCAATTAGGTCCCACGGCATGCCCAGTGAAACAACCCGTTTAATGTTGCCATGTTTCGACTAGTTTTCTGGTGTATTTTGATCCATTTCTACTTTCTTATGACGCCGTACATATTGCCTACCGTTTTATACATTTAGGTATACCTCGAACACGCATGAAAATATTTTTTTTCCACTGTAGGTTGTGTATTTCTAGAAAAGTTTAAGTCTTCGAATAATAAACAGGTTAGGTACGGTAGTTCGGAATCTATGTATCAACAAAATTCGATAATTTTGCTTGGATATCAGCAGGAATATTCAACTAACTACTTTTTGTTTCAGGTATTCTGTGACAAGATAGATTTTCCCAGGCGGTCACTCAAATTTACAGAACTTACAAAAATTACACTGGGACCCAGTTCATTGGTTCTGTTAATGAAGCTATTGTAATTTGTCACAAACAATCATTTACCAATGTGTTCATGCAGCTACTCGTACTGTTTTGTATAAACTGAACATAAATATTATTTATTTTGCTTTTTGTAACTGCAAATTTATTTGCAGGTTATGGCATCTCTGGTATTATTATACTCCTACTAAGCACAAATAACTAACAGTATTATGCTTGTTAATTTATCGTGTAAATTAAAGCAATATTGTATTCTAGAGTAGTTAATGGTAGACACATAAATATACAACTTTATTGTTAACCTAAGTCACATACGAGTACGCTTCAGTATGTGGTTTTCAGGCACATTTTAAGTGCAATCGTTTTCCCCATAACTTATTTTTATTTAATAGGTAAGCTTAATCATATACTTAGCTGGAAAATTCGTGCGTCAACGCAGTACCTACGATTTTTTATATTTTTGATGTTCGTATGTGTTTTGAAAATGACCGTAAAGTATAAACGCACCAGCAGACATCTGGTATATTATATTTTTCTCATTAGACTGGTAAGTATACTTGAGGCAACTCATAACTGCGTGTCAGACATAAAGTACCAGGTGTCTTATTTATGTGGATTTGGAAGTGCATCTACATGACGCGCACGTTACGGTTAGCACAAAACTATTGTTAAAAAATTCTATAAAATAATATTTTGTATCTAATCTCTAATTTAAACTTTTACTACATTAGTTTATGCCTTTCCAAAATGCGAAGAGAACACATCACATATACATATAGTAGGATTTATTAGTTGACTTCTAAATATTGTAAAATAATTCCAAAAATACTGAATAATAATAACCAATATTTTTAAGCCTTGTTGATGGTTTAGAGGTCGAAAAGTGCCACTGCGGATCTCAAAGTCGTGGGTTCGATTCCAACCGGAGATAAATAAATATGTGATACATAAATATGTCTCTCGAGATTCTGGGCATTTCTATGTAATTATAAGTCTATCTATCCGTGTTCTAAAACCCATAACACAAGCAGGTTAGTCCTAGCTTACTTTGGGATCAAATGGCGTTGTCTTAAAATGTCCGTGAATCCCTAATTATATTATTAACATTTTCTACGTAAATAATTTCTTAAATAAAAAATTGTTCCTACAGATAAAGTTGCGTTAAGTATATTTGTAAATATCCTCCATAAGAATTATCAATGATCTGTTCTTGCTAGACTTCGATTAACAAAACCTAGTTAACGGGTCGCAAACAAATTCAAAAGAAAACACCACTGATATACCGTTATAAATGTATCGTAGATTATGAGCAATCAAAAAATAGTAGGCCAAAACGGTTTAATTTTTCAATCTAAAATATGCCTTACCGTATGTAAAATAAAGCATAAAATACCATATCGCCAATATATAAGTCGTTTGTTCCTTGTGTCCGTATTATTCATACACGCCACTTCAGAATGTAGTAAGGCAATTGTTGGTGCCAACGCGCAAAGTGTATTGGACAAACATTCATAATTCTCTAAGCTAAAAGTAACTAAATGGCCACTATTACATCAGTGGTGTATTTACATGATGTGGTGTATTTACAGGTTTCTCCTTGCGGCATTCTCAAAGGTAAATGAACCTTTGAGAATGCCGCAAGGCGAAACCTGTCAGGTGTAATATAAAGAAACTAGCTGACCCGCGCAACTTCGTTTGCGTCACATAAGAGTGAGAGAAAGAGAGAGAGGTATGGTATTAATATTTTGAGTATTATAATGTTTCCCGTTGCATTTACCCCCGTCGCGTCGCGTCGCCGTCGCTTGAATTCATTAGAGCTGAACCGCATATCTTCGTTTGCGTCACATGAGAGTGAAGGTAAGAGGTGTTAAAGTGATATAATGTTTTCTGTCGCCTTTACTTCCACCCATCCGTTTTTTGGTATGGAACTCATCGTGTGCGAGTCCGACTCGCACTTGGCTGGTTTTTATTGTTGAGTTGACTGGCTGCCACTGTAGACCTAGTTTACTCCCGTCGCGTCGCTCATACTTTAAAACTTAATAAGAGGGTTATTGTAAGTGAACCTTTAAAGATAGACATATGCTGTGAAGAAGTTATTTTTATAACTTTTTAAGAGAACCAATTTTGTAATACACAATTTTTACGTAACTTAAACTATTTATGCAGCGTCCGCATTGGGAGCTCTCAAAAGAAAGAAATAATCCCCGTTCTCAAAACATTATTCAAGGCTGCTCCGCTCCTATTCGTCTCAGCGTGATGTTATATCGCCATTAGCCAGCCTCAATAAATGGACTGTTAAACTGTAAAATAATTTTTGAAATGCAACCAGTAGTTTCTGAGATCCTAGCACAAACAAACTCTTCAGTTTCATTATATCGTGAGCGAACCTTAAGAGATAGACAAATTAGGTTATTGTAAGCGAACCTTAAAAGATAGACATATGCTGTCGCGGACTTTTTTGTAGAACTTTTTAAGGGAAACAATTTTGTAATACACAATTTTTACCTAACTTTAACCATTTACGCAGCGTACGCCTCGGAAGCTCTCAGACGGTAAAAAATATTCCCTGTTTTCAAAACATTTTTGATTGCTGCTCCGCTCCTATTCGTCTTAGCGTGATGTTATATAGCCTATAGCCATCCTCGATGAATGGACTATTAAATTGTAAAAGAATTTTTGAAATCCAACCAGTAGTTCCTGAGATCCTAGCGTTCAAACAAACAAACAAACTCTTCAGCTTTATAATATTAGTATGGATGTTGTGACACAGTACCAGTGGTGTTATTCAATACATATATTAGACTGTAACTTATATGGTATCGATGGTAATCCATATCATCCGAAACTTTGCACTTTCGATAGCATAGAGAGCATGACTTTTCTGTCTGTCAAAGCTCCTAAAGAAGTACGTTTAAGTATACACACACATTATATGTATAGGAATTATAAAGTGTATCGTTTAAATTGTCTTGTGTAAGTTCCATAGGGACAACCGATCGCTTTTGCTGTGCTGTATATGAATGCTATTTCCCCCGCAACATTTGACAGGCAGATATGACATGTATAGAGCGAAATATGCTATGACAGCTCCACTTGCATTGCTCTATGTTCGACAGGTATTTTTACAGTTTTTAAATGCTCAATGCGACATTATGAGACAAGAACGCAGTCAAAAGTGCGTTGATATTTAGCAAGACGGATTTTTTGCGTCGACCCGATATCTAGCAGTATTGTTGATCGAATTTGTTAGAAAATAATATCCCTTCTTACCCACCACACTACCAAGCCACACTACCGGTAGTGTCGTGGGGAAATTTCTTTCCCTTCTACACTACCAGCTAGTAGTGTCGCGGGTAATTTCTAAAAGGTCTTACATCTTCCTTCCCATCGACACAACTATGAGATACCGCACTACCAAAATACTCTACCAGTAGTGTCGTAGGGAATAATTCTGCACTACTAAAATCCATTAAAAAGATCCACCATGGATCTTTGAGGACATTATCATATCCACTTTAATACCTTACCATTATAGGTTGTGGTATACGATGAACATCTAAAAGTTATATAATGTATAAAGTAATTAACTAATTTTCAAAACAAATGAAGATCGGTAAAACAAAAGAAGATCGACAAAACAAACAAAGATCGAAAAAACAAATGAAGATCGATAGAACGTATGCAGATCAATAAAAAAATGACTATAAGCAAGTTAATAAGGTCAAAAACTACTCGCAGCCACAGTTTGTAATCTAGATGCGATTGCCATTCAAAAAAAACAGGTGCAAGCAATTCTCGACCTTAACGTCAGTTCTCAATAAATGTGCTTTTTGGCGTTTATAGACATCACTGATCACGAATATGTAAAAAATAAATAAATATAATGCAAGTTCATAAGGTAGAGAATTGCTTGCACCTATTTTTTTTGAATGGCAATCGCATCTAGATTACAACTGTGGCTGCGAGTAGTTTTTGACCTTATTAACTTGCTTATAGTCATTTTTTTATTGATCTGCATACGTTCTATCGATCTTCATTTGTTTTTTCGATCTTTATTTGTTTTGTCGATCTTCTTTTGTTTTACCGATCTTCATTTGTTTTGAAAATTAGTTAATTACTTTATACATTATATAACTTTTAGATGTTCATCGTATACCACAACCTATAATGGTAAGGTATTAAAGTGGATATGATAATGTCCTCAAAGATCCATGGTGGATCTTTTTAATGGATTTTAGTAGTGCAGAATTATTCCCTACGACACTACTGGTAGAGTATTTTGGTAGTGCGGTATCGCATAGTAGTGTCGATGGGAAGGAAGATGTAAGACCTTTTAGAAATTACCCGCGACACTACTAGCTGGTAGTCGTGGGTCGGTACGTAAATTAGCAATACCGAAACCAGTTATTGGTTCAATCACCAATACCATGTTTCATAACTGCTTATTTTAATAACTATGTATTGGGGATAAAGAGTTTCGGTACAATATTAAAATGAAAACTATTTCGCTAATTACTGTAAGGCTTTAGTGGTATTCAGGTATTGTTGTTTTTATACTGAACTACCTAATACCCATTTTTCACTTTTTATTGTAGGTATTATGTAGGAACGAGGCTAGGTGAGAAATAAAATTTGATTTCAAACAAGATCATAAATAATAAAAAAATAATTGTAAAATGTCTCTAAACAGGTATACTCTTAATACTACTATTAAGAATATTAATTATTATATTACAGAACAAAATAAAGTTCACTAACAAACTACAACTTTCGCGCGTAAATTAACGAGTACGTACCTACCTATTGTACGCTTACATTCGATAGGTAATAAATGTGCAATGATTTGATATAAAAATAAAAGTCTATGCACCGAAACCAAACATGTGCCCATTCGGTTCGGTTCGGTTTCTGTCGGCAACAGTCGGCAATATCGGTATCTCACGTAAGGTATAATAAATAGTTACAACGCGTGCGCGATAAGTTGGAGTACGCTAGTGTACGGAGAGTTTACAAGCGTGCCACAATTCATCGCGCACCATTAGTATTCTTAATAAATAGTTATTTTTAATAAGTAGTTATATTGACACGTAATACCGTATTTAGTGTATTGTTTCAGTACATATTTATTCAAACTATTTACAGTTTATAACGCCCTTGTCTACTAGCTGGTAGTGTAGAAGGGAAAGAAATTTCGCCACGACACTACCGGTAGTGTGGCTTGGTAGTGTGGTGGGTAAGAAGGGAATAATATACTTATGTAATTTTTGAAAGTGCTGAATTTACTCAGACTCATAACATATATTAATATGACTCATTATATAAATATATAATTATTTGCAAATAATGATGTATAGATAAAGAACCGTAATCATATTATAGAACATGTTTATTAATCTCATAAGTTTTAAGTATCTTCTAAGAATTTTTAACATAGGTCTGTTTCCAATATTTAAACATTCCCTCATTAGTAATAAGTTTGTTAATGTTTTTTTTATTTTCAGTGTTCGATTTTATTATTATAATTTTATATACGATACGTAGCGTAGGCCACTCATGGTTCTCACAATTCAAAAGAAGCGAATCTTGATATCTGTCAGATTTGTATACTATATCATAGAACAAAAGAATCCTGATAAAAAATATTAAGAAAACTGTAAATTGTTTATGTGTTGCAATATGTAGCGTCTATACAGTTGTCACTTCTCAAGAAAAATGGAAATACCGCTACAAGTTAAGGGAAAAGGAGATTAGTGTAAAAACATCGGTTGTAATAGTTGACCCACCCAATTGCGCACCACAATTTTTTTAGGTATTAAAAAAAACAATTCCAAATTGTTCTTGAGATGCAGTCTTGTGACAGACAGACAGACGGAGAACGAAGTCTCAGTTATAGAGTCCCGTTTGTACACATAGATAGTAAGATCAGCCTTGTAGTTACAACTGTAATCACAATATGCCGCCAAGAACACCCAGTGTCACCTGTGTCACTCGTCATCATGGCTAATCCAAGAATTCCGTCTAGGTGTAAAATGTATGCATATGTAACTTAATCATTTAATTTTGGCAATAAATATTATTATCATTATAAAGGATTTATTATTTATCAAAATAGGTTTATGCGGATGAGCAGTTACGACAGGACTTAGGTATCGATAAACATACATATTTATTTATGTATTTATTTTAAACTTTAGCACTAAGTGCAAGGCGGACTTAATGTCTGGCTCGTTTAAGGAGACGCGGGGCGACGAGCTTCACGTGCGGCGTGGCTTGCAGCGGCACGTCGAGCCAAGTTTGACCGTACGGGCCCTTTCAGCTCGGAAGTCCAAGTTTAGAGATGCTCATACAAGTCTGTGATCACCACCGGAATACATTATTGTCTGGAATAACATATAGCAGTAAGCAAGGGGTAAAACTGCCGTGTGTACTAGTCTATAGGTATTGAAGATGATACAGGAAGGAATTGATATACTTACAACGAGTGGTTCAAAATGCCAAATTTATATATTTTTACAAAAGCGATATATACAGGTCCGTACAGAAAGGAAGATGGAGACAGGCACAGGAAAGATAATATTTAACAAGAAATATTTACACTCGCACACAATTCACAAAATAATATTAATAAACTATTCAGAGCGACTCTTTTAATCTCTGACTCGCTGACAAGACAAGACGTTCCGTCCGTCACCTAGAACATTCTCCATGACGTTTCGCACATGCGCACGGCGCGGTGTCATTATATACGAATGATGTAGGTCTGGTCGATAGTCTATCAATATCGATAAAGCTACATCGACCAACTGGTATTGTAAGAGTGATGTATTAGTGTACCTGTGTAGTATGTCTTCAAGAGTGTGGAGTAGGCCACACCACTCCCCCTCCAGAGTCCGTCATGGACGATAAAAATTTGTAAACTTTACCTGTCTACCAGACCGCGTTTGGTACCCTGGTAAGGTCTTAGAACATTCTTCAGGAGGATCCGTTAAAAGGAAAGCAGGTTTGAGGCGGTCAATTGTAACCGAAACGGTTTTGCCTTTAATATTTATTTTAAAGACTTTCTCGCCCCGACTGATAACCCTATGAGGACCGGAATATGCTGCCTGCAGTGCACCCCGTAACTTGTCTTCCCGAAGAAAAACTTGCTCACAGGTTTCCAGTTCCTTATAAACAAAAACTTTGGATTTGCAGTGATGAGCAGTCGGAACAGGTCGCAATTTTTCAGCGAATCCTCTGAGCGTTGCGGTAAAGTCCGAAGTGTCGGTGGTACCTGCAACTGTAGTCTCAAAAAATTCGCCTGGTAATCTTAGCGGTTCCCCATAAACTAGTTCTGCTGAAGTAGCCTGCAAATCATCTTTATAGGCTGATCTAACGCCTAACAAGACCCACGGCAAAGACTCTGTCCACCTGTCGTTGGCGTGACAGACTATCGCGGCCTTTAAATGGCGATGGAACCTCTCAACCAAGCCGTTACAAGCTGGATGGTAAGCTGTTGTCCGTTTGTGCTTGAATCCGGCTATCTTAGACAAACATTGAAATAAAGCTGATTCAAATTGACGGCCTTGGTCAGTAACAATGTCTGTAGGACAACCAAATCGCGATATCCATGCTGACAACAAGGCTTTGGCCACAGTTTCTGCCGTGATATCCTGCAATGGTACTACTTCAGGCCAGCGTGTAAATCTGTCTACAGCTGTTAAGCAGTACCGATAACCTTGAGAAAGCGGCAAAGGACCGATGAGGTCAATATGGACCTCTTGAAATCGAGCGCAGGGTAAGTTATATGTGCCGAGAGGGGAGGTCACGTGACGAGTGACTTTCGCCCTTTGGCATGGTATGCAAGCGCGCGCCCACTCCCGACAATCCTTTCTCACTCCCGGCCATATGAACCGCTCAGCAACTAATTTGGCCGACGCGTCAGCACCAGGGTGGCTTAAGGAATGTAAGCTGTCAAAAATTTGCTTGCGAAGTGATTTAGGTACATAGGGCCTGGATTTCGAGGTACTGACGTCGCAGTACAGAGGAACTTGACTTCCAGGGACATGTAGTTTTTGAAAGCGAAGAGAAGATCCGTCAGTCAATAGTTTGTTGAGCTCGTCGTCTGACGACTGAGTTACAGCTAGCTTCTTCATACAAACCGGTTCTGCAATTTCTTCTATCCGTGACAAGGTGTCGGCTACGACATTGTCCTTACCGGATAAGTGACGGATATCCGTGGTAAATTGCGAAATAAAGTCTAAGTGTCTATACTGCCTAGGCGAACAGTTATTCTTCCTTTCGTGGAAGGCAAAACTGATCGGCTTATGGTCAGTATAGATTATAAAATGCCGAGCTTCTACCATGTGCCGAAAATATTTAATAGCCTCATAAATAGCTAGAAGCTCTCTATCGTACGGTGAATATTTTACCTGCGATGGGCTTAATTTTCTAGAAAAATAAGCTAGTGGTTGCCACGATCCTTTTTTAAATTGTTGCAGAACTGCTCCGATGGCTTTATCTGAAGCGTCAGTAACCACAGCAAGTTTCGCTGCACAATCAGGATGTGCGAGAAGCGCAGCATTACATAAGCTGTCTTTACAGGCCTGAAAGGCACACAGGGTCTCCTCTGTTAGGGTAATTGGCTGCGAACCTTTAACTGAACCTGTTAATAGAGCGTGAAGTGGAGCTTGAATTTCAGCTGCACGTGGGAGAAATCTCCTATAAAAATTTAACATGCCCAAGAAACCTCTTAACTGGCGCACGTTAGTTGGCGGAGGAAACTCTTTTATCGCTTGAACCTTAGCGTCTAACGGCTTGCATCCATTCTCTGAAATGGAGTAACCTAAAAATGTTACCTCTGTTGCACCAAGTATACATTTCGAAGTATTCAACAACATTCCGTAATCTTTCAGCCTTTTGAAGATTTCTCGGAGATGTAGTTCGTGTTCTTCTGAACTCTTTGAAAATACCAAAAAATCATCTAAATAACAGTAAATAAAATCGAGTCCTCGCGTAATTTCGTCCACAAACCTTTGGAATGTCTGGCCTGCATTTCTAAGACCAAATGTCATAAATGGAAACTCGAAAAGACCGAATGGGGTCGTGATGGCAGTCTTAGAAATGTCATCTGGGCTGACAGGTATCTGATTATAAGCTTTCTCTAAATCTAGAGTGCTAAAAACTTTGCATCCCGTAATACTGTGAGTAAAGTCATGGATGTGCTTAATCGGATATCTGTCAGGTATGGTCCGTGCATTCAACTTACGGTAATCGCCGCATGGACGCCAGCCGTTATTTTTCTTTGGCACCAGGTGTAAAGGCGATGACCATGGACTTTCTGAAGGTCTAGCTGTACCAAGTGTCAGCATAGACTGGAACTCTTTTTGAGCAATCTTCAACTTGTCCGGGGCTAAACGACGAGGAGTAGAGTAAACTGGTGGGCCTGGTGTCGTGCGTATGTGGTGTACTGTTTGGTGTGATGTAGTGTGCAACTTACCAGCTGGTCGTGTAATTTCAGGAAATTCGTTCAAAACTTTATGATAACGAGTCTCGCCAGTGACGACTTTCACCGAATAAATATTGGTACAATTGGCTTGCGTTGCAATAGCTGTAATACTAGTTAAACTATCGATCAGACGTTTGTTACGACAATCAACAACAAGATTGAAGAAATTTAGAAAATCAACGCCAATGATTGGTTTGGTAACGTCCGCAATAACGAAACGCCATTGAAAAATTCTACGTAAGCCAAAATCTAAATCTAAGTTTATATAACCATAAGTCGCAATACTAGAACCGTTTGCAGCACACAAACTATAGTTAGTACGGTCACGACGATCATGAATTGCTGACCGAGGAAACACGCAGAGATCGCTCCCAGTGTCGATCAGAAACTGCATCTTTGAAGATCGGTCAGTGACGAATAGGCGACCAGCTGAAGAAGATGGGCAATCGTCAGTCGCCATTATCGACTGCCCCTTAAGTTTTCCGCTTTATAATCACAAGGCCGGATGCACTTCGCAGCCTTCTCGCCGAATTGACCATGATACCAGCACAGGGGAAATTTGCGGTAGTTTGACAGTGAACGTTGTCTAGAAGCACTGCGATTGTCTCTAGAATGTGACTGACGGGAATTGGGACGGCTGTATCTCTCCGATGACATTTTTTCAAACTGTTTGCGTAACTCTGCAATTTCCTTCGCTAGGTCATTGATGACGGAACCAGGGACCTCATTCACGGTCGCAACCTTTGGGGTAGAAGAGGCAAGGTCATTCACCCTGTCAGCCAAATCTGCTAAGTCCTCAAGCGAAATTGTAATAGCTTGTCCCGCTAGAACTGTCTGAATGCTGTGTGGAAGGCGGCTAATCCAAATCGTCTTTAGGAAGTCATCTGGGACGTTAGCGCCGGCAAGGCCATGTAAGTGACGGAGGAATTGTGAAGGCTTTCGGTCTCCAAGCTCTTCATGCATCAACAACTGTTTGATTTTCTTTTCCTTCGATTCACTCAGTCTTTTGATGAGCTCGGTTTTGAGCTTCTCATATCTATTCGTCGCAGGTGGATTCACGATTACATCTTTAACTTCCCTGGAGTACTCGTTGTCAAGGTGGCCGATAACGTAATTGAATTTCGTGAGGTCATTTGTGATTCCAGAAATTGCGAATTGGCCTTCAACCTGTGCAAACCAAATATCTGGTTCTTCGGCCCAAAACGGTGGTACTTTGATACCGACTCTAAAAACATCGATATGTTTTATCGACTTTGTCCCATCACTATTGTTGGGGCTTGGTTGAGCTATCGCATCTTGGAATTCCTTCTCGGTCGACATTCTGGTTCAATAAAGGGGTCACCAGTATAGCAGTAAGCAAGGGGTAAAACTGCCGTGTGTACTAGTCTATAGGTATTGAAGATGATACAGGAAGGAATTGATATACTTACAACGAGTGGTTCAAAATGCCAAATTTATATATTTTTACAAAAGCGATATATACAGGTCCGTACAGAAAGGAAGATGGAGACAGGCACAGGAAAGATAATATTTAACAAGAAATATTTACACTCGCACACAATTCACAAAATAATATTAATAAACTATTCAGAGCGACTCTTTTAATCTCTGACTCGCTGACAAGACAAGACGTTCCGTCCGTCACCTAGAACATTCTCCATGACGTTTCGCACATGCGCACGGCGCGGTGTCATTATATACGAATGATGTAGGTCTGGTCGATAGTCTATCAATATCGATAAAGCTACATCGACCAACTGGTATTGTAAGAGTGATGTATTAGTGTACCTGTGTAGTATGTCTTCAAGAGTGTGGAGTAGGCCACAAACACATAGGCTACTTTTTATCCCGGGAATAAATTCCCGCGGAAACAAATTTTACGCGGGCGAAGCTGCGGGCATCAGCTAGTGTTTTTATAAATTTATTTTTATTTCAGCTATCTAGCCAGCGGCATACGGTTTAGTAGGCTGGCGATTCAGTAACGTATGGGCAAATCAACTGTATCAAAGATAATAATCGAGACCTGTCTAGCTATCTGGACAGAGCTAGTTAATGTTCATATGCCACAACCAACAGAAGAGAACCATAAAAAGAATGCCTATGACTATTTTATGCTGTGGGGTTTTCCTAACTGCATTGGGTCAATAGATGGGAAACATTGTAAAACAAAGTATCCATCAAATACAGGATCTAGCTTCTACAATTACAAAGAACAAGCGGTATCCGATGCTAATAAGAGATCCATCGCAGTGGAAATAGGTGGCAGGGGTCAACAAAGCGATGGTGGAATATTTCATTTCTCAGTAATAAATCAACTGATTTGTTTGACTGCCTCTGTGGCGCAGTCGGTAGTGATACCGCCTGCGGCGCTGGAGGTCGTGGGTTCGATTCCCACCGGAGGCAAATATTTGTGTGACCCATAAATGTTTGTCTCAAGGGTCTGGGTGTTTCTATGTATAATATGTATGTATTTAAAGGTATAAAAGTATTAATATCCGTGGTCTGATACCCATAACACAAGCAGGTTATTCCTAGCTTACTTTGGGATCAGATAGCGTTGTGTGAGATGTCCGTGAATATTTATTTATTATTATTATTATTACTGATAGAAAGTGACAGATACAACATACCACCGGACGCTAATATACCGGGAACGTCTTTTTGTTTACCAAATGTACTTACAGGGGTGAAGCATATCCTTTGAAAACTCATTTAATACGTCCATTTCCAACAAGAAATTTAAATAATCGCAACGAATATTTTAATAAACGTCTTAGTGCTCGTTTAAGGAGACGCGGGGCGTCAAGCTTCGCGTACGGCGTGGCTTGCAGCGGCGCGTCAAGCGATTTGACCGTTTATGGTGAGGCGGCGCGTAAAGCGGCCCGCGTCGCGTCACGCCCAAACTCTAACATATGGAAATGTAGGAGCTCGTTTAAGGACACGCGGGGCGTCGAGCGACGCGAGTGGCGTGGCTTCTCTCGGCGCTGCGTCCGCCGCGTGGCACGCAGCTTCACTCGGCGCTGCATCCGCCGAGTTGCACGCAGCTTCATATACGGCGTCGTTCAGTGCGACATAGGGATGTGACATTGTACATAAAAAATCGATTTTTATTTAATCGATTTTTTTTTTAGCATGAAAAATCGATTAGTAAATTATCGATTTTTCTCAAGAAAATAATCGATTTTTTTAAATTAATCGATTTTTTCCTAATTTGACATTTAATTTTTTAAATTTAAGGAAGAAAATAATAACATCAGCAATCGTGAAGGAATATAGAAAGTCACTTGACATGTTGGAGGGAAAGACCGAAGTATGCGTACATAGATTGGGTACCTGGAACCTAGGGAATTTCGGGTGACGAAACAGTAGATAATATAGCCCCAGAGGGAGCAGATGAATGCTTGGTTGGACCTAAGACTGAAGATCCCATCGCTCATGTCTCGCACTGTAGAGAAACAGTGTCCACGGACTTGCTTTTTAAAAGTGGTGATAGTTTTACTGTCTCTGATACCAGGCGGAAGTGAGTTCCATAGTCTGACTGCATGCACGGTGAAAGAGGATGAATAAAAACCGGTTTTGTGAGAAGGAAATTTAAGATTTGAGGAGGTGAGATCTGCAGAGAGCATCAGGAGAACGAACAAAAGAGAACCTTTCCTTTAGATAGGGAGGTGAAGATGGATTATAAAGGATATTGTAAAGGAGGCAGAGGATTCGAGTGTTACGGCGAAGGCGGATTGGGAGCCACTTGAGTTCTTTGCGAAAATGAGAAACATGATCGAACTTTCTAAGATTGAATATAAAGCGTATACACAAATTTTGCCACCTCTCAAGTTTATCCAGAAGCTCCTCAGTGGCGTCTAAATAGCAGGCGTCGGCGTAGTCAATAATGGGCTGAATAATAGTTAGAGCAAGACTAATTTTCGTCCTCAAGGGTAAGAGGCTCTGGAGGCACTTCAACGAATGAAAGGAGAAGTGCACTTTCTTGCTGACGTCACTAATATGGGCACTCCAGGATAGCGTGGTGTCCATGATCACTCCCAGGTCCTTCACAGTGTCTGCGTAGGGTATCTGAATACCGGCCAAAAGAACTGGATCCAGTTCAGACACCGGCAGATTGTCAGTTTGATACTTACTGCTAATGACGATGGCTTGCGACTTCAGAGGGTTGATGCGCAGTCCGACTGAATTAGCCCAGTCGCTTAGTCTAAGTCGCGGTTAATGCACGATATGCCAAATGGGGCGTCAGTGGCCGAAAAATGTCGGTACAGCTGCAAGTCGTCAGCGTAGAGATGGAAGTTACTGGAAATAAGACTCGTAGCCGAGTTGCTGAAGATACATAATAAAAGAGGAGATAGAACGCCACCCTGAAACGTATGGAAATGTTCGAGTTCGACGTATGGAATTGAACGCCAATCTTTCATAAGTATCGATGTATCGTTTATTTTGCGTACGTGATATTTTGCTTTCATGACGTTCTGCTCCAGAGGGTTATAAACATCGATTACATTTTCAAAATAAAATATCGATATTTTATTTTGATAAATATTTTTATTTTAATATCGATATTTTCTATGAACGAAATTGCTCGACATTCCTACCTAACGCATACCCCGCACCTCTCCCACCCCTTCCTTGAGTCCTTCGCGGCGTCACCCGCAGCTTCATCCGCCGCGTTCCTCCATTGCGAGACTCGCTGGTTTACCCGCCGCGTCCTCCGCGGCGTCGACCGTCGCTTCAATTGCCGCGTCCGACGCGACGACACTCGCCGCTGTGGCAGCTACAACTCAAACAAACGCTTGCAAAAACGCTTCTCCTTGAACGCTCTGAACATTTCCATACGTTTGTGTTTCTGGCGGCCCGCTCGGCGGACCGCACCGCTCGACGCGCCGCGTCTCCTTAAACGAGCCCTTAGTCGTTCTAGAAAATGTGTTGAGTGTGCGATTGGTATCATAATTGAAAAATGGCGAATTTTAAATAAACCTATTGAAACCGATTATCAGCATTCCTGTATCATTCTTAAAGCCATAAGTGTTCTGCATAATATAATGAGAGTGATGAACTAGATGTCGATGGTTATCGTTATATTAGAGGAAATAACGCATTTTCCTCCAATGCAATTGATATCTATACTTATAATAAATCTGTAGAAGTGAAAATTCTGTACATTGAAGATAGGAAAATAAAAAATTGCAGGGGGCGTTACTAGGTCGACACCAAACCCAAAAAATGTGATTAATTTTTTTTTGTCTGTCTGTCTGTTTGTTCAGACATCACGCAAAAACTACCGGTTCGTTTACGATGAAACTTGGTATAATTATTCTTTAATATCCTGGGCACCACACTGGGTACTTTTTATCCCGGAAAAGTATAAGTATACAATAAATAACCAGCCAAGTGCGAGTCGGACTCGCGCACGGAGGGTTCCGTACGAAAAAAAAGCGGTAAAAATTCTCGTCTGATGTAGGGCGTCCTCATTAGCTATCTAATTTTATTAGGGAACTCCAAAATATTGATCAAATCAATTCGTCGAAATAATATTTCGCATAATCCTAATAAGTACATAGGCAGGCACTTACGAAACGAATAATAAGCAAAGATAATGGTACCAGTTTAAAACCCGGCACGCTAGTGTTAAATAGGTACACTTCAGGAATAAAATAAAACTTGAAAATACAACTTTACATTTAAATTTATTAGAGCAGCGTTACCGCTTATCTAAGCGTTCAGAATGAAGAGAGACCCCAATATGCTTACCCGCCATTTTTATACATTTTCCCCCAGAAGCTGCTAATTAGACAATACCATTTAATTACACAATATTATACAAAACTAATTTAAAAATTATGGATAATAATAATTATTAATTTAAGGACTCGATATAACACAAAAGACATAGTTATCACGTAAATTATACAATTAAATAGTGATGTTGACTATGTTGGGATAAGCGCTATCTATCATTGGTTGTATTTAAAAAAACCGTTAATTGTATCATATACTTTTTACACACTTTTTGCCGTCGAAATTAGTCGACAGTTATTTTTATAACCAGCAAGGTTATTTTTATGTCTAGAGTTTACATTGTGTAGGTAGGTATATAGCTGAACTTTGTGAAACTAGGTATAGCCCTAATTATTTTGTACATGCATAAGATTTTCAAAAATATATTGTGATGATAGACCCTTGTACCTAACCTATAATATGGCTCTCATGACCCGTATTTCTAAAACATAAATTGTTTATCTTATGTTTAATTATAACCAACAAGGTTGTTTTTATGTTTAGAGTTTACATTGT
Organism: Miltochrista miniata; assembly: GCA_933228765.1. NCBI lineage: Eukaryota > Metazoa > Arthropoda > Insecta > Lepidoptera > Erebidae > Miltochrista > Miltochrista miniata. The sequence continues at coordinate 26,957,259 of OW121747.1, forward strand.
CTAGGTAGGTATATCGCTGAACTTTGCGAAAGGAAGGTACCTAATTATTTTGTACATGCATAAGATTTTCAAAAATATCTTGTGATGATAGACCCTTGTACCTAACCTATATTAAGGCTCTCATGATCCATTTTTGTAAAACAAAAATTGTATTTAAACCTGCCGCCTTGCCTACCAGTAGAATACCGTAAGACATTATACTGTGAAAGTAACTGAAATACATTATTCTTGCTGCATCTACATCATTCAAGTGCTTAATAGCTGCTGAACTTAATCTGCCAGGCCAGGCAGCTTTTCAATATGGGGGCCCCACTGCAACCCTGCATCGACCGTCCTAACTAGAAACTAGAACAATCTCTAAAGCATTCCACTTTTAACTTAACAACAACAAAAATAATAATAACTTTTAACAACAACAATATTAGATAGGCAAAATCTCTTCTTTTTTAGAAGAGATTTTAATTTAAGGTAATACGTCATCCCAAGATGTAATGAGGTGAAAGAATTAGTCGGTTGAGAGTAGTATCTCGGTAGTTCAACGGTTAGGCCGTCTAGTCTGACATGAGTCTGACAAACCAGATGACGCAGGTTAAACTCCTGCTCGAGACTAAAAAAAAGTGTGTGCGTGTAATCTTTACGCGCGATTGAAGTAAAACTCTTTGCCACTGACGGCATATTATCATGTTATATTAATAAAATTCATGAATAGTAAGCGTTACTTCCGTCAGAAAAAAAACGAGATACCAAAATGAATTAAGGATTATGAAGTTGAGATCTACTGATCAATTCGAATTTGTATCCATAAAGGGCTATGGTAACTAAAGAGAGCACAGTAGGTGCCAGCATTTAAATCTATATTGCTAAATATGTGATCTATTTGGGTATAGCCGGATGTTGTAACAATACGCGGAAGTTTTGTATTTAAACCAATGTGGTCAAAATATTTTTTCAAAGTTCCGTTCTCATTACTCTCCAATAAATTTACATTAAAATCTCCACACACTATAGTTGGAGGCAAAGGCAGTGTTCTGCCATCAAATACAACATTATTAATCGCATTTAAAAAATCGAACCAATTACATCGTGTCCATTTCGATTGCTCGGCCAATATGTCGTAGAAAAAAGAAACTTATGTCAGCATTTCGAAGGAATTCGTAGAAAACGAACAGTGAAAACCGCAAATTCGAAGAGTCAATATTTAGAAAGTTATAAGGGTTTAACCGTGGCCGCGCAGTCCGCATGAATTCAACTGCGCGGCCACCAGTTCTCTTGAACGGAGCTACGTACAAGTCTAATTCTTTTTGCTAATCACTGACACGATTTCGAATTATATAATTTATTTGAACTTCACGACATACGGCACTCCAAAGTTATGGCCGCGCAGTCCGCATAAAGCGAACCGCGCGGCCACCAGTTCTCATTAACGGAGCATTGTAGAAGTCTAATTCTTTTTGCTAATCACTGATACGATTTCGAAGAAAAAGTAGATTTGAAAAATATAGCCCTAAAGTTTGAACTTCTCGTTCTACAGCACTTACGTAAGGGCGAACCGCGCGGCCACGTGTTTCTAAAAGTGGAGCTTAAACAGAATTTGGTAGAGGTCTCATTATTTTTGCTAATCATTGATACGATTTCGAAGAATATGTAGATATCATGAATGAAGTTCTAATGCTTGAAAATCACGAGTTACAGAACTTAAACCCTGTAACTCGAGTTAAAAGAAGGGTGACCATGATTTACGTTGCGTCGACGAGATATTCCCAAAAAAAAAATTGAACCGAATTTTGATTTACCAGATTTTATTCAATATCATATTGAAGTCGGCGCCAAGAAAACCCATAGGTATAGGTAGGTAGGTATTATTAATGGCAACAACTTCCATATTAAATTGAATAAAATCTGATAAATCAAAATACATATCACTATGTGCTAGGTATATTTTATTTTTAAGGATTTGTATGAAGTCGGTTCTATTGTTTAATTTTTTTTTATTATTTTAAGTGACGGGTAGACCGATAAGTATATCTATCTAGGTGTAAAGTTCTCATCAACACAAATCAATCAAGCCTAAACACAAGGTAACTGCTGTAAATCCTTAAGAAATTCCCTCAACTGTCTTTCGGTTCCATCATCATATCGACTCCAGACCTTTATTAAATTGTAGAAGGTATACTCACTTATTAAAGCACTTAATCAAAAAGTTAGCAAACGCACTAGTTGTCCCAACAATTTTCGGTGGTTGCCCTCGATTTCTCCTGGATCCCAGCATCAGATCTTGATACCCTGGATATGGGACCACCTCAGAAGTAACCTCATTCAAACAAAAAAATCAAAATCGGCGCCGCTATCGCGTAATACTTATACATAAAAAAAAACATAGCGTACGAATTGAGAACCTCCTCTTTTTTGAAGTCGGTTAATAAGACTTTTTAATGTCACGTATATTGCTATACTTTTAATCGTAAAAAGCAAATAGTTGTAGTCCCTTGGTTTGAATTTGAATAGAGAAGTTTACTTCTAGGATATAAATAAATAAATATTCACGGACATCTCACACAACGCTATCTGATCTCAAAGTAAGCTAGGAATAACCTGCTTGTGTTATGGGTATCCACGATCCACCACGGATATTAATATTTATATACTTTTAAATACATACATATTATACATAGATACACCCAGACTCTTGAGACAAACATTTATGGGTCACACAAATATTAGTCTCCGGTGGGAATCGAACCCACGACCTCCAGCGTCGCAGGCGGTATCTCTACCGACTGTGACACAGAGGCAGTCAAAGATAAGAAGATAAGAAAAACAACACTCATCGATTGATTTATATTTCACTAAATGGTGATGATCACAATATAGGTACATATTGTTATATAATGGGTAAGGTAAGGTGAGGCCGTTAGCGCAGCAGCCGTTAGCCGATAAACAGCACTAACATTTTATAAATTTAATTATTACTTTTTACCCGTAAACACATTAAGTAGGTAATCATATGTCTCAGTAAGTGAAATTCAAGTTTCCTTTTTACTCCACGTTCCTCTGATATTGACTTTTTTTCTTTCGCCAGCAAATATGTTTACTTCATGCATGCTACTACAGATAATTTATAGAATTCTTTTTTCAAATTTATAAAAGTTTATTTGTTTTTTAACCCTTCAACACACTAAAAAAATATATCGAAAATCGGTAATCACGTGGACCTAGCTCCACCACCCTAAAAATGAAAAAAGATTTCCCATTTCCCAAAAAAAAATTTTATCTCACTTACCAGACCAAATTTTTCAATTCTGCAAACAGCAACCGGATTATTGATAAATTGTTTATTTTACTGTGTATAATAATAAACAATAATGAAAACACATTATTTATAATAAAAAAATAAAACACACACGCACACTTGCACTTGGTACACACGCACTCAACAAAAAAAACATTGATTACTCTACCACCACACCATATTTTACGATCCTGTAAACACCAACCGGATTATTGATATATTGTTTATTTTACTGTGTATAATAATAAATAATAATGCAAACACATTATTTATAATAAAAACACGAAACACACACGTACTACACAAACGCACGCCATCCATGCGCAATCCACTCTCAACTTCAACTGTTCGATTTTTGTAAATAATTCTGGCCCATTGACGTCATTTCATAAGATTCCAAAAACAAGAAAATGTTATAAACTACACATGCAATAAACCTGTTCATTGAAAAGTAGGACGTAAGCAGGCTAAATTTAAGTTTAAAGTCGTCTGGGTAGGTGCGGCGACCGGTCGCCGCGCGGGGCTTTACGGAAAAACTTGATTATTATGCGCGGCGACGGGTCGCCGCGAGGAGCTCTAAGGGTTAAAGTCGCGATGTCGATGTGTATAGCTATGATACGTCCATGTTTTCGACCATTTTTAATTGCTGATTTAATTTCAAATGCTTTTAGTTTTACGTAAATTGAATCTAAATACCACTATTCAAGTAATATAAACTTTGCGTTTAACCTATAACGTTGGTAGTCTGGACAATAACAATATCAAGTAAGGTATTTCCGCAATACTAATATTTTTTACCCAATATTTAAGTTGGTAGGTAATGAGGTACTGTATGGTGTTTTTACGTATAGTTCTTAATTAATGTAATGTAATCGAAAGTCAATACTTTACTTATATGTACCTACTTACTTTACTTTTTTTATAAACGACATTTTAATACCTACATTTATAGAAGAATACTTCTAGTTAGTAAATAACACCTTATATAAATAAGTACGGAAAATGCTCAGAATAGTTGTGGACCGCTTCATCTTAGAAAAAGTTACAAATGCCATCAGGCGAATTATCGTCCCGTCCATTTGTCTTCTTTGGGTTGGGCAGTTCGTTATCGTCGTGGTGATTTGCTAAGGTTTGTTTCCTTTTGGTGGTTGCTGTGGTTGGGATTGTTGAACTGTGGGAGTGAGGAGGTCCTGCACCAAAAACCAATATTAAATGTAGTGGAATATCTATTTTACACAGCACCATGTAGAATGAATGATTGCCAATCGCCAGCAAATATGTTTTCTTTTTAATAAACCTATTTTACTTAAAAGCTTACAAGCACATTTTCGTAAGACTAATTCAAATCACTAATTCTCAATTGAATTGAATTGGAATTCAATTGAAACAATCAGTAGCTCTTTTTACAAGAAAAGCTACTTGCTATATAAATATATTCACACTATGATATTAAAATAGTAAAAAGCCTGGATTCACACACTATAAATCTTGGTCACCCTATTTTTTCCTTCGATTATAGGTTTTAAGTTCTATACGTCATTTAGTTCTTAATTTGAGGCTTTATTCATACTGTCTACATATTCTTCGAAATGGTATCTGTAATTAGCAAAAAGAATGGGACTTCTACTAAGCTCCGTTTAAGCTCCATTTAAGAAAAACCGTGGCCGCGCGGTTCGCATTGTGCGGACTGCGCGGCCATAACTTTTGAGTGCCGTATGTTGTGAAGTTCAAATAGTAGGGCTTTATTTTTATAATCTACATTTTCTTCGAAATCGTGTCAGTGATTAGCAAAAAGAATTAGACTTGTACGTAGCTCCGTTCAAGAGAACTGGTGGCCGCGCAGTTGAATTCATGCGGACTGCGCGGCCACGGTTAAACCCTTATAACTTTCTAAATATTGACTCTTCGAATTTGCGGTTTTCACTGTTCGTTTTCTACGAATTCCTTCGAAATGCTGACATAAGTTTCTTTTTCCTACGACATATTGGCCGAGCAATCGAAATGGACACATTACATCGAGGGGATCTATAGATGGCAATAATCCGAACGCCTTTCAAATCAAAATAAATGCCTTCACTATGCCCTTTGCCACAAGATGTTTGAAATGTTGTTGCGTTCATTTCCGGGATACCAATATTTTTTTATGCGATCATGCCCATTCCGCGGTTTGCTATATTTAAATTTGGGCCGTGAATATTAGCGATAACATTAAAATTATTAATTTTAAAGGTATCAGAGGAACTGGCCCACGTCTCTGCTAAAAATACAAAATCTGAGTTGTAAATAATTGGATCGACCATTACATCATCGATGTGTTTCCTTAATGATTGTACATTGTGATATACTATTTGAATATAGTTCAGTGCCCGTTCTACGCGAAGATGTCTGAACACAGGCACTAACGGACTTTGACGTAATCGACACATTTCTATAGCAACTGGGCTAGTTTCCGATGGAGAGGAAGGTTTTGGGAATCCTGCACCACTTACAGGGATTATAAACCATCCGTTTGAAGTTCTCGCTCTGGAACATGCCACTTAAAGCATTGATCTTTTAAAGTGAGTACTTAAATTAACCACAACTTTATCCATCGTTGCTCCTTGGCTCTTATGTACTGTTATTGCCTCTGCTGGAACCAAAGGGAACTGCGTTCGACGGACTTGCAGGTTCGACGCTTTCCACTTTTTAATAATGTAAGAAACACATTCTAAAGGAGTCCAGCTCTTCTGTAGCCTCCTTTGAAGATATCTCCTTTTATTTTGGCCTGCTTTTATGTCATCTAGTTCTAACCATAATCTAAGTGGTCTTCTTTCTCCCGTTGTTTTGTTAATACCGTAGTCAATGGCTCTCAATCTGCCTGTAGTACCGTTTACCAGGCCATCCCCTGTATCATCGTTTACAGTTATCATGTACCTTGCTGAAATTTTTAGATTTAACTGTCTGGGTAATCCGTATGTTTGAGCGGTAGGCAAGGATAGAATTGTTTTTAAGGCCCGATTTTTAGCAGATTGATTCGGCTCTCCAAAAACTTCATCCAAGGCATCAACAACAGTACCTTCAGTGACCATTCCATGTAACACTCTTTCATTATGCGCGTCAACTAAAGAATTACTGCTAAATAAATGCACGGCATCTCTGGCGTCTGCAGGCAGCTCGCTTATTTTAAAACATCTCTCACTCATTAATTTCAAGTCTTCAGAAGTCATGCTCCCAGATGCTAAATTGTTTAAAGCTGTTGCAAATTTTAAATCGTTTCTTTGCCGCATTATAATTTTTAATTCGAATAACTTAAACAAACTCCACAAAGATGGACCTGCTAGTGATGCAATGGTTTTACCTGTTAAATTTTGAAAAACTCCACCGACTGGAGGTAATTGACGCATATCTCCAACAGCAATTATTGATATACCGCCAAACGGGGTTGTTGTTTGAAAGATTTGCTGCAAACGGCGGTTGATTTGGTTAAATACTTTAGATCCAACCATAGAAATTTCATCAATTATTATTAGTTTGAGATGAGCTAACTTGCATGCGAGTGTATTTGCCGTCGAAGCTGACAATTCAGGCATAGTGTGACCAACTTGATTTATAGGCAATGTAAAAGCACTATGTATTGTTTGGCCGCCAATTCCGAAAGCCGCCTTTCCTGTTGGTGCAGTCAAAAGTATTTTGATATCGTCTGGGTTCGACCCAGGCGATGAATTAAATACTCTTGTCAGACATTGAAATAAGGAGGTTATAAGTAAGCTTTTTCCTACTCCTGCTCCACCACTTAAAAATAAATAAACTGGCTTCCATTCAGGTACGTGATTATTATTAAAGTACTGTACGACATCAATCAAAAAGTCACGCTGGTCTACATTAAATTTCCGAGTTAGTTCTAAGTACGCTACCTCGGGTATTAGGACTGGTGCAACAAAGGTAGCTGGTTCACCTTGGTTCGGTCCGGCATTTCCCCCAGGCAATATATCATCTGCAACATCTGCCATTTGATCTTCCAACTCGTAACCCTCTAGAGGTTTTCTATTTCCCTGACGTAGAACCACCTCATCACATTCTTCACTTTCTACCTCAGCTTGTCTAATTGCTTCTAGAAGGGCATCAAATTCCTCAGTACCTCCGAGTTGATTAAAAGCAATACTATTTGATCGTATTGCATCAGATGCTAAATTGAACTTGGCAACTAAATTAATAGAATCTTTTAAAAGATCTTCTTCTTCGTCTCTCCAAGGCAGATATAACATAAGTTGTTCTCTATAAAATTGACCTGGATCTGTGGTACGACTAAAACGACAAAACCGGATAACTCTGGGCTTCTGTCTACGTCTTATGTAGCCGCCATTGTTTAATAGTGCTATCCAATTACCCATGGTTTCTTCGTTTCCATAATTTTCTGTTAATAACGTTTCGCAGACTTCATTTTCATTACTATCTTCTCCTAATGATGTTATACTCCGCTTATTACGTTTCTTAGAAAACATGAAAAATGCAGCAAAATAAGCTAGAGTCATATTTTCAAAATCTTCGGTACGTGGACGATTGACGTAGTGATCTATTAGATTAGGCATGAATATGTCACTAGATTTAGGATCCATACTTTGTAGTTCTCGGGTGCTTTTCAAAATTTGTATTCGTTTTTCCGGAATATTTGTATTAATGAATACTTCACTTTCACTGCCACGTGATAAGGGAAGGCTTACTAAATCTATATATATAAAAATCAATGCCACTTTTCGTTGTAATTTTATAACTCAAGAACGGGTTCACCTATCCCAACCAAATTTTTAAGCTTTGATCGGACTATTTTGTAGATGGTTTATGTGAAGTTTGCACAAAATCGGTCGAGCGGTTCTTGATTTATCACGCAAACGAAGTTGCGCGGGTCAGCTAGTAGTATATAGCTTCTTGTGCTGATATTTCAGAAGCATTGAGGAATACATTTGATATTGTTCGCAATGATTCTCGAACTGCTTTATTCCCTTTTCTTGTCTCTTCGACTGCATCTCTAAGGAGTTTTGACATTCCTCGATCTGCTTTGTTGATATAGATAACTATGTATAGCGAGCAAGCAAACGGGTCTATTATATACTGAATATCCATATTGGCGCGATGGAGTTGTAAATTTTTTTTTGAGTAAGGATTAATATATATTTCTTTAGGGTTTCGCTTTAATATAATTGTTGGTCTAGAAATAGAGGCTCTAATGGCAAGAAGGTATTGTTCTCTGCTAATTCCAATATATTTCAAAAAGTTCTCAAAAGTTGTTACGTCTTCAGGGATACTGTTTAGTATTTCCTTTATTTCACTTGCCAACTTTTTACTATTGTTATACATAGGATCATCGTTACTCAATTCTGTTAAAACAATAGTACTGTCATATGGGTAGAATGGTATACCAAATCTGCATGGTCTTCCCGGTTTTGGGTGGCAGGTATGTGTGTGCTTATGGCGCTGTAATTCAATGAGTGAAATATCAAGGTCTTCACTGCTACAAGTTATGATACTGTCTATAAAGTTCACAATGTGCGGTTCTACTATTGTATGACTTGGCATAAATACCGGGGCTCCTTTCAGCCACAGCATCATGTGAGCATGAGGGGAACCACGATGCTGGAACTCTATTCTGTAGTAAAAATGTTCAATTTTAAACGTACCGAAAGGACCTGAAGTACTAGACCACGCTTTTCTTAATGCTCGCAGTCGAGTTTCAAAATACGTAGCGCAAATATAGGGATCGCTTTGAATAAGGCGAACCTTATCAACATAAGACAACTGCTCAGTATCCTCAATACTTAATTCTTCTCCATCTACAGTCTTTTTTAACAACTTAATTAGTTCAGGCCATTTTGTTTCTGCTGCTGAAAGAGTTACAAAAAGTGTAGGAACGCCAAATTGCCTCACCATTGCGAGTAATTTTTTTTCTCTGCTTCCCAATGAGCAGGTGAATTTTTTATACCTCTTAAAACTCTGTATCCATCATCTACTTGAACTAAACTATCGACGTAAGCTGAATCTAGCATATTTTCACCAAAATAGGATCCCCTATACGATTTTTTTTTCTAAGACACATGGCAATACTGTTCTGCACTCTGATAGTTTGTTGCTTTTTTAATGCAGTAAAAAGATAATCAGGACGGACGGCACGACGATCTTCGCGGGATATTTCTGATTTTATAATGTCCATGTGACTAAGTTTAACCTTAAAGTTTCTTTTTTGACCGCAATGAATTTTTACAAATGCCAACTCTTCCATATGCTCGTCAAAAATTAGAGATAGTGGCCGTTTTCCTTCACCCGGTGCTAATATTAAAGTGAAATTTTGATCTAATAGAGTTTCATTACCACCCGGATTAACTTCTTCATCTTCATAAATGTTTTCATTTTCGTTACTAAGCTCCTGACATGTACACTCATCTTCATTACACTCATTATTAAATGACCAGTTTTCATCAATTTGAATATTTAAATCTCTATAGAGATTACATTGGACCAAGTACTTAGCAGCTTCGCACACTTTTTTGGGTCTAATACGCTCCTTGCGTCCGTGTTTGTAGCACATTTTGCGTTTCAGTTCTACTGTAATAACATGCGTATCTGATATTGACCTAGGTAATGAAGTGACCATGGTATTTACTTCAACAGGTACATTTATCACATTTCCTGCAAGGCCATGCTGATATCCTAAACCACTACCTCTTTTAACAATTTTTATGAAAATATGTCGAGCACATACTAACCGTTCTTCGAGTGGAGTAAGATCTTTCAAGACTTCAGGTATTTCAGGGAAAATCAAACCATTGACTCTGGCTAAACGAGGAACTTTGAAAAGCCTTATATCTGTGGCGCACGTGTTACAGAATGAGCCCTTGTCTGCTTCTGGGTGAAGATGAAATATTTGAGACAAGTAGTCATCTGTATATTTATCACTTTTTAACTTTAATGTAGATTTTGAAATAATTCGTATGCTATTTTTATGCCACATACGCCCACAACAGTGACATGGGTTTGAATGCCCTTCTTGTACTGCAGAAATGTATTCTTGGCAAACTGCTTCCCAGTTGGACATAAAACGTTCTTTACGGGACTTGGCTGAACTTTGTTCATTATTTCGATAATCTGCAGCTTGCCGAGCATAACGATGCGCTTCAGTATTTCGTGATTGCTCGACTTCACGATACTCAGGTTCAAGCCGAGCAGCACGGCGCACTTGAGTATCGCGTGTCTGCTCTGCAAGGCGGTACTCAGGCTCCTGTCGAGCAACACGTCGCACTTGAGTATCGCGTGTCTGCTCTGCAAGGCGATACTCAGGCTCCTGGCGAGCAACACGGCGGACTTGAGTATCGCGTGTCTGCTCTGCAAGGCGGTACTCAGGCTCCTGTCGAGCAACACTGCGCACTTGAGTATCGCGTGTCTGCTCTGCAAGGCGATACTCAGGCTTCTGTCGAGCAACACGGCGCACTTGAGTATCGCGTGTCTGCTCTGCAAGGCGATACTCAGGCTCCTGTCGAGCAACACGGCGCACTTGAGTATCGCGTGCCTGCTCTGCAAGGCGATACTCAGGTTCCTGGCGAGCAACACGGCGAACTTGAGCATCGCGTGTCTGCTCTGCAAGGCGATACTCTGGCTCGAGTCGAGCAACACGATGTGCAGCTGTATCTTTTTTCTGGGATGATTTTGATCGCTTTTTAAATAAAGATCTATTTCCTTGACTACGCAATCTGTCCCTTTCCATTTCCTTCAATTTTACTTGTGGATTGTTCCTAGACGCCCTTTTATATTTAGCATTAGTCAGTAACTGTTTTTGTAGATTTTTTACTACAAAAATGTCACGGTTAGGATTTCCCCGGGGCCTTCTCGGAGTAGATGGAAACGGTATCAATTCTCTATTCTCTAGAATACGCAACAAGTGGGGGCGCATTTCGGCAATCGTGTAAGTTTCAAACGCTGGGTTTCGCTTTAATGCTAGGGACGTGGCGTAAGCAATAGCAAAGACACCACAGTCGTAATTATTTGACTGCTTCTGTACATCGGGAAAAGAAGTTGACGGCTTATATGGGAATAGGGCATCCACCAGCGCCTGCTGTAAAGGCGGCAACGTTTTGCCCTTAAGACCATCATATATGCGCAATGAGTCACCATTGTAGAATAGACACACCCAGTGTCCCACCCCACTGTAGTTTTCTCCATAATAAAGTAGCTGGATATGGCTTTGGTTACGTTCAACAGGTGATATGGCAGACATAAAGTTCAAAAAATCCATTGGACATGGCTTTGAAGACGTATAACAATGTAAAATGCTATGAAAAACATTAACACAATCATCCTCCACATAATTCGTTTCACTTAATAGGTATTGGAAATCGAATTCAATGTTTACGAAATCCATTTCTCTTAAAATATTAGACCGCTTTTCAAATAAATATTTATTTTCTTGGCTAGGCAATCTGTCCTTTTCCATTTCCTTTAATTTTACTTGCGTATTGTTCCTAGGCGCCCTTTTATGTTCAGCATTAGTCAGTAACTGTTTTCGTAGTTTTTTTACTACAAAAATGTCACGATTAGGATTCCCCCGGGGCCTCCTTGGAGTAGATGGAAACGGTATTAGTTCTTTATTCTCTAGAATACGCAACAAATGGGGGCGCATTTCGGCAATCGTGTAAGTTTCAAACGCTGGGTTTTGCTTTATTGCAAGGGACGTGGCGTAGGCAATAGCAAAGACACCACAGTCGTAATTATTTGACTGCTTCTGTACATCGGGGAAAGAAGTTGGCGGCTTATATGGGAATAGGGCATCCACCAGCGCCTGCTGTAAAGGCGGCAACGTTTTGCCCTTAAGACCATCATATATGCGCAATGAGTCACCATTGTAGAATAGACACACCCAGTGTCCCACCCCACTGTAGTTTTCTCCATAGTAAAGTAGCTGGATATGGCTTTGGTTACGTTCAACAGGTGATATGGCAGACACAGAGTTCAAAAAATCCATTGGACATGGCTTTGAAGACGTATAACGATGTAAAATGCTATGAAAAACATTAACACAATCATCCTCCACATAATTCGTTTCACTTAATAGGTATTGGAAATCGAATTCAATGTTTCCGAAATCCATTCTTATTCAAATACCTATAAATTGCAACCACCACAACAAATAATATACATAATATTACATTATGGTTTCTATACTTATGACATACTGACCTTGCTCTACCAGAAATAAAAGGAGTATCAATACAACTACGAGTATATGTATATACTCGCGGGTGGATGTCCTACCCCACATTATCCTTCTCTCTTTCACGTCTCCACTCCAGAACCTATCGAGTCGCGGTCTCCACTCCAGAACCCGTCTGCTGGATCGGCCGTCGATTCTGCAGTGCAGCTTCTGCAGACGTGGCCAGCCCATTGCCACCGCTATGTCTACCTTTCTAGTTCTCTGCTGGATAACCTCATTTCAGCATAACCCTTAGCCCCTTTTCACATGTAGCGGTTGCCGGGTATCCGGCAGGCAGCGAAGTGTATGGCCATGTACTATAGCTTTCACACGTACCGGCGTAATTTGCCCGGTAATGCTATACACTTGCCGCCGGGTACCCGGCACCGGCTACCCGGCAACCGGTACGTGTGAAAAGGTGCTAACTTATAGCATACCTTGCTGAAATTATTGAAATATTGCTTTGTGGTTGTTGTTAACAATCCTGTTATCCTCATATAGATCATTTACGGTAGGTAGAGTTTGTATTTCCAAAAGAGTTTAAGAACTCTATGTTTAATTTCTTTTTCAGAATATTGATGACATTTGAATGATGACATTTTAAACACAATACGTCTACATACGTACATACTATGTAGGTACATGTAATAAAACTGTGTGTTTGTACGTAAATTGTTTATACTGGAGAAAAATCTTAAATAAGGGCACTTTGTTTACTATTTCCTATGATATTGCTATTTTTGAAATATTACACCTACCTAAAGTAATCTGCAGAAAGCGATGTTAACTTTTTAAAGATATAATACGTACGATGAAAGTCGAAAAATAAATTAGTATGTGACCCGTTTATTGTTCAATCATGGCGAGACGAAATTAATTTCCTTCCGCAATATTTGACTTTGCCATACCTCCTAAAGTATTCATTTAATTTGCATGGTGTAAAGGGAAGAAATAATCTTGATTATATGTTTAAGCCAACTAACGTGTTTAAATTGAGGAGGATACCTTATTACCTTATATATAAGATAAAATGGCGAAAAAACAGGTTTGTTGTATGGGAGCCCCCCTTTAATATTATTATGTTTTTGTTTTTAGTATTTGTTGTTATAGCGGCAACAAAAACACATAATCTGTGAAAATTTCAGCTCTCTAGCTTTCACCGTTCATGAGATACAGCCTCCTGACGGACAGACAGACAGACAGACAGACAGACGGACAGCGAAGTCTCATGAATAGGGTCCCGTTCTTTACCCTTTGGGTACGGAACCCTAAAAACGAAGTGTAAAGTTTGTATGGGACAACGTGATTCCTTGGTCCGTTTTATTTAAAATTTGACATACCAGCATTATTAACATAATCGATGGAACACGTGTTACGTATTTTATTCAAATTTACACTATAAAGAGCTAAAAAGGGAATGTATATTATTTTGGGGCAGATATTTTCTCCGGAGTTGATATCAGTACTTCTTAAATACCTACTCTTATTTTTTATTTCATGCATTTGTGAAAGTTCAATCCGATTGACGTTGTCATTTTTGTTTTATTTCAAACTGATTGTGCTTTAAAGTGCTATTTTGGTGTTAACCGAATATATCATAGATTCAGATAGAAAACGAAACCAAAAAAGGAATATCTATGTGTGAGTTGAATAGTGTTGTTAAAAGTTAACCTACCTATTATGTTATCGATAAAAGTCGACAAAAAATATTTGTCTTCGGTGCGTAACGAACCAACGACCTCTCGCTCACTTCGACCTCTATGACAAACGAGGCAGTCAATAAAATGTAGCGTTTTATTAACGCACGCACGCCCCCCCCCTCCCCCTCCTAAGAAGTGGAATAACACCCGAAATGACCCAATGACGCGGGATAGCAGTGGTAGTCTTAGATCTGTTGAGAGTCCTGGCGTATCCTTCCAAAGGCTTACCCGGGGCTCCCAACCGTAGGCTGTTGGGCAGGATACGTGTGGTTTTTAGTCTGTAAGAGTCCGGCATAGCATCCACGCAGGATTTTGCTCACGTAAAAAATAAATGAAAAGACTATCTTAGAAAATAGTACTGCATTTCAATAGCTTGTTTATATGTATTTTGATAGTAAGTATTTAAAAAATCAGTAATAGGTAGTTACTTTCTGAAAAAGGAAAAGGGGTACCTATGAAAGTCAAACACCAGTTTTGTGTTAATTGAGTATTTAATATAAGTTTTTATTCATTAGTAGCAGATGGCAGCCCCTTCATCCGTGTGGATTTCCACAAAGAAGCGTTTCCGTGCTTCGGAAGGCACGGGAACAGATTTCTGTTCCCGTGCCTTCCGAAGCACGGAAACGCTCAAATATATATCACAAGTGGTCACATGAATGTTCACCCTTCGAAAGACTGGCCATACAACAAACGTAATTTCTTGCTGTTTTTTGGAATGGAACCCTCCTGTACCATGTGCGTAGCCGCTGTGACAAAAAATACTAAAATCAGGTAAAGGGGGTATTAAGGGGGCTGCCATAGAAAGGTACCAAACGTGTATGTTTGCGTTTTTTGGTACGGTACCCTCTGTACTCAAGTCCGAATCGCACTTGCCCTCTAGCCTGCCTTGCCTGTATAGCCCTCTAAATAATACTGTTTTATTTAACTGTGTTCTTAAAGTCTATCCGTTAAATTTCAAAATCTTACTTTCGAGCTTCAATCGAAGTTAAAAATAATGCCTTGCCTGTATAGCCCTCTAAATAATACTGTTTTATTTAACTGTGTTCTTAAAGTCTATCCGTTAAATTTCAAAATCTTACTTTCGAGCTTCAATCGAAGTTAAAAATAATTTTCAATGGTATTAAATTTAATTTTCGTTACGGAATTTCTTGATTCGTTCGCCGCGCTCAAAGCCCGCGATAAAAGCTATGCAATAGCATAAAATTGATTATTTTTAAGAATTTCGAACACATATTTGGCAAAAATCCAGTCATCTTTTCGTTTCTGTTCATGATTGTAAGATTACCAGATTGCGTATTAATTAGGTAATGCTCTCTATATAAGCGGCAAACTAGATTTCAGCGACGAGTGGGGCGACGGCGATTATGGCTGTTGTAATTTTATGTTTATTAAATAAAAAGACGTGTTCGTCCTTGTTTGTTTATATTAGAAGTACTTGGTAACCTAGTTACATAGAATGATTGTAAAAATTTTGAATACATAAGAGTACTAAAAAGCCAGTATTATTATAACACACCCCCTTAATCATAATTCTTACATATAAAATAGACATGAAAAATTTACTCAAAATATACCAATAACAAAAAAAATGGAGAATGTATAATACGTTCTACAGTAAACGTGTAAAAGAATAATATATTTACACTAAACCTAAGCCTAGTACACATCTACCATGTGCCACACGCTGCTATGGTTTTGTTAAGATATCAGCGGGCATATCACTTGATTTGGTATATTTTAAGATAACCGAATTATCACTAATCTTTTCTCTAATAAAGTTATATCTGGTGTCTATATGTTTCGTCCTATGGTGGTGTACCGGATTCAAAGCCAAACTCTGTGCACTCTGACTATCGGTACAAATAGTTACAGAATTAGGTAATAACTTATTCCTTACCATAGCATCTGAAATTAATTCACTGATAAACCTCCTTAAATAAATCGCTTCTTTCATAGCTTCTGTTATTGCCATATACTCTGCTTCCGCTGAGGATAGGGCTACGGTTTGCTGCTTCCGCGAGGCCCATGATACCGGACTGCCTGCTAATTTGAAGTAGTAACCCGCATAATAACGGCGATCTATATGACAGTTTGCCCAATCGGCATCTGAAAATCCTACAAGGGGCATGCTCGATTTTTTATAATAAATCGAGTAATCTAAAGGTCATAGCCCACTATAACGACCCCGCTCCAACACCGCTCCCACCCAACACTGCCCTAAAAGAAGACTACTGCTCGCAGTCTACGCGGCGACAGCTAGCACGCACCCAGCAGTCCACGCGGCGACAGCTAGCAGACGGCCAGCTGTCCACCCGCCGACCGCTCTCGCCTTTCGCGATAGACACAGTTCGCGATCGGTGCCGGTGCGGCGACTGCCAGCAAGCAGTGAGCGCGCGGCGCGCGGGCACCGCGCCGACCGCTCGTCTACAACGCACGCCTAGCGAGGCGTCCACTCCCGAGCAGTCAGACAGCTCGCTTTCAGCGAGCTGTCTGCTAATTGATGATGGCCATGTAAAATATATATAAAGAGCAATGTTTAAAGCCTATATTTGAATATTATTTTTGCCGGGTGGGAGCGGAGTCGTTAAAGTGGGCTTTGACCTTAAAGTGGGCTTTGACCTTAAAGTGGGCTTTGACCTTAAAGTGCCTTTTAAATATTGTAAGACTCTCTTCGCGGCTAACCAGTGGGTCTTGTTGTACCGAGTATTAAATTGACTCAGGTAACTAGTCGCGTATGCTATGTCTGGACGAGTATTAACACTCAGGAACATGAGACAACCAATTAATTCTTGATAGGGATAGGGATACATTTCCTATTATGATCACTATCACTGCTGGTACTAACCTCCAGTTTTCCTGATAATGGAGTTGCAGAAGTTTTACAATTTTCCATCCCAAACTTTAACAAAATAGTCTTTATGTAATTCTTCTGATGCACTCTTCTATATATATAAAAATCAATGCCACTTTTCGTTGTAATTTTATAACTCGAGATCGGGCTCACCTATCCAAACCAAATGTTTAGGCTTTGTTCGGACTATTTGGTAGATGGTTTATGTGAAGTTTGCACAAAATCGGTCGAGGGGTTCTTGATTTATCACGCAAACAAAGTTGCGCGGGTCAGCTAGTATTTCATAATTTTCCTTGACGATATTGCCAAGATAATAACTTAGCTTTCCCAAATCTTTTATCGAAAAATATTTTCGCAAATCATTTCTGACCATGTCAAACGTTTTGTCATTACTGTAAAACAAAATTATGTCATCGACAAATACTGCAATGATAACCAACTCATTTCCAAAAAGTTTGGTATAGACACATGGTTCAGATGGAGTTTTTACGAAACCAAAAGATGATAAAGTTTCATCCAGCTTAATATGTCAGGCACGTGAAGCTTGCTTAAGTCCATACAAGGATTTTTGTAACAAACAAACTTTCCTTTAAATCCTTTAGGTTGCTCCATGTACACCTTTTCTTGCAGATCTTAAAAATGCAGTGTCTACGCCCATATGACGCATCTTCAAGTCCAATTCGGATGCAAGAGCCAGTAAAGTACGCAAGGAGGAGTGCCTCACAACAGGAGCAAATGTCTCAAAATAATCTACACCAGGCCGTCTGAACGAATCCTTTAGCGACCAGTCTTGCTTTGTACTTTACAACATTTCCTGATGGATCTGTCTTCAATTTATAAACCCATTTACATGGTATGATTTTATTGTTTTCTCTGTCAACCAATTTCCATGTCTTTAACTTCTTCAATGAATTATATTACTCTGTCATAGCCATCTGCCACTTTTCACCATCATCATACTGTATAGCCTCATTATAAGTTCTCGGCTCATTTGACGCTTCACTAGAAACTTGGTATGATAGGTAATCAGGAGGTTTCCGGTCTCTTGATGGATATCTACGTTGTCCATCAGTTTGACTATTAGAAACTACTGGTTCCTCAATTGCTACAAAAAATTGTTCTGTTTGAGCAGCTTCAGTATCAACATTATGGCTAAGAGCAGGTTGCTCTTGAACAGATGGTTCATCAATGACGACTGGAACATAATATATTTACAAGACTCTTGAACTGTACTGATTTCTTCCTTTATAGGGATACTATTAGACAGTATTAAAGGTGCAGTAGAAGTATTGTTGACATTTCTATTATTCAAAGTAGAAAAACAATCTTCAAAAAATGTAACGTCTCTAGACTTTTTTAAGATTCTAGGGCAAGATGAATTTCGAAAAAGATAACTATTAGGATCCTACAAATATAGCTTCTTCAGCTTTTAGATCCATCCTTTTTTCCGGTGACAAGAAGATATATGTATAAGAGCTCTAAGTCATGGGTCACACGCTCAGTCTGGCGTCAGTTCAGTCCATCAGTCTGCTCAGAATGACGGGAGAATTATCGTCTAACCGGTTGACTGACGGACTGATGGTCCAGAATGACAAAAATTAAATATTTTGAATATTTTTCATCATTCTGTTGTGAATGACAGCAGACTGATGCCAGACTGATCGTGTAACCCATGACTTAGAGTTTTTGGTTGTAGAGCTCTTATACATATACCTTCTTGTCACCGGAAAAAATTGGATCTAAAAGCTGAAGAAGCTATATTTGTAGGATCCTACTCGTGTCGAATGTTCGAATCATTCTCGTGTCAGTCAGTCACCGTCCGCGACGCTAGTGATGGAACGGGTCACAGATTTTTCAACTCGGGCAACTCGAATTGATATATTACGTAACCCGGGTTGTAACTCGGGTTAACCCGGGTTGAGTCTGGACGGCCACCCCGCCGCTCGCGCCGTCGCACCGCAGTGTGTCGAGTAACTCCACGTTTTTAACCTGACCAACCCGACAAATTAATATTATTTTACATAATTTCATGTACTTACTAGGTACATAACTTGTGCAAACAACGGGCGAGTTTGGATGTGTAGTCGTAATTTTTTGTATAAAACTCCCACACTACACTCTTTTTATTTCGATTCATGTTATTAAATTATGTATACTTATCAATTTTACTTTTATTTTTACTGTTAAGTGAAATAGCGTCATCAATCAAATGAATGTTGCACCGTTGGCCTATAACCTCTAATTAAGATATAACAAAATAAATTTAAAAAACAGCTCGAGTTCCATAACGACCTGACCAGTTTTCTATTCATCGAACGTAGAATAGCTTTTATCGGATAATTTTTATACTTCAATCTTAGTTCGATATTCCTTAATGCTGCGTGTGGTGTGAATGTGTGCGAGGCCAGCGCATGCTTAGTTAGCGAGTGAGCCCGACCCAAACCGAAACAAGCCGAGTCAACGAGAAGGGCTGAGCGAGATGACCGTGAACGAGCGAGTCAAAGCGAGTTGAACAGCGTGGCGGGTGGCGAGCGTGCCGAGTGTAGTGGTCAACCGAGTCAGCCCGAATCAAGCAAAAATGAACCCGAGTCGACGGGTTGGAAGCTGAGCCCGGGTAACTCGAGTTTTTTAGCCCGACCCGCCCATCGCTACGCGACGCAATGGAGCAAGACGTGCCAAACGACGAAGCGCTGCTGCCGCCTTCCCTCATCACCCCCAATTTTGAAAGTGTTCTTCTTCATCCTGTTGTCGTATTTCATTTAATAAATTTAGATTCGTGTAATGTTCTCTTTTTAACCGACTTCCAAAAACGGAGGAGGTTCTCAATTCGTCTGTATTTTTTTTATGTTTGTTACCGGCAAATCGCTTAAAAGAGTTAACCGATTTTGATGATTCTTTTTTTATTTGAAAGCTGGGGCTTCCCATGTGGTCCCATATACAATATACTGTAAGTCAGAATCTGATGCTGGGATCCTGGAGAAATCGAAGAAATCCCTCGAATCGAGGGAATTCGTTAACGATTTGCAGCGTTACCTTGTGTTTGAGCTTGATTAATTTGTATTGGGGAGAACATTACCCTTAGACTGTTATAATTTCAGTCTACACGTCACTGAATATAATGAAAAAAAATTAACAAAAAAAACCAACTTCAAACAAAAACTAAAAATTTAAAAATAAAATTAACTTAGCACAAAGTAATATTAAACTTAAAAAATAACGTAAAATTAAGGTAGTAAATTTTGATTTATCAAATATTATTGACTGTAATAAGAAGTGAGTCGGTCGGTGCCAATATTTCTATGAGAGATTAATAACTAAACCTATAGTTTTACTTGGTGCCGATTCAGTATTACATTCAATAATATCTGATAAATCTAAATTTACTACCTATTACGTTGTGCTAAGTTCATTTTATTTTTCAATTTTTAGTTTTTGTTTGAAGTCGGTTTTTTTTGTTAATTTTTTTTTGTAGCCAGGTTTTCTAGCAGTAAAGCGTTAATTATAATAGCACAGGCTCTTTTTTTCTTCAAAATATCCATAGCTAGACAGAATCAGGTGACTCACTTGACTGTCGTCTTCACTTTACGAACGGTGACTAACGTAAGTTTTATCAGTCTGCTGTCAGTCTAGACTGAGCGTGTAACCGTGTTTTTCATCCATAATTCTGGCACCAGTCTTAGCCGGACCAAACTGATGGACTGAACTGACGCCAGACTGAGCGTGTAACCTATGGCTAAGATTACTAAGCTCTGATCTGCAACCATTCCACAACTAAACTATAACTAATTTTTTCAATCAGTAAAATTACATTTTCAGTGTTGCAGGTTTTAACAGCGGGAACGATTACCCTTTATTGTTTCAGCAACAGTTGCACTGCACTTGCCATTTCACTGACCGAGATCAACAATCTTATCTTAGTGTAGTTTCCAAGCAAATCTGGGTAAGTACAAAGTTAGGCTTTCATCCGGTACTGCCTTCCTAGCTAGACTACTGAATAGTCTGTGTTAAGGAGAGCAAATTTGTGTGTGATCCCCGTAAGCAGCACCTCAAGTGCTACTTACATAGACCACTCAACGAAACTATTAAAAGACACCAGATTTGAGACAACGTACACAATACAACCGTTCTACACTTTAGCAAGGTAAAAAAGACATAGTCATCTAGACATAGACATCTACATACCTTCTTTGCCTACAATTACAGACACTTCCGTCCACTTTCGTTTTATTATAACCCTATCTTTATGTAGCGGATGACAAGCCTTCCATAGTCTCTCATCTGGTCGGTTTTGAATTGCATTAATGAAAATTTCCGTTTCTTTTTCCATTTTGCAACCTAAAAAGCAATCACTCGCTGCCAATGACGTACCTATTCTATATTTTAGGCACGTCATGTACGAACATCACAGCTTTCAAAAACAGCAGACCTTTTATAAATTTGAAAAAATAATTTATTTGCGGTGCATGCATGACGTCACTATGAGCGGAATGTGGGGAAAAAGGGAATGAATGAATGAATGAATTGAATTTCACTTACTGAAACGTATGATTAATTAAAAATCCAACCCAATGGGTCGCGCCAAACAACAGACTACAGAGAACATTTTCCTTGAGTATTCATTATGCAAGCCACAATTTTATCGTTACGAGAAAATAAAATATATAAATAATAATATTATTTATGTTGTACATACGCATGAAATGACACGATTTTATATTTAGCAGTTACTGTGTAGTTGGTGCATTTCTCCCTTCAGTCTGAAGATACATGACGGCATGTTTCACTAATATTATAAATGCGAAAGTTTGTGAGTGTGGATGTTTGTTACTCTTTCACGCTCAAACGGCTGAACGGATCGGGCTGAAATTCGGCACAGAGATACATTATAGTCTGGAATAACACATAAGCTACTTTTTATCCCAGGAATAAGTTCCCACGGGAAGAACAAGGCGGGCGAAGCTGCAGGCATCAGCTAGTATTCTATATATATGCTCGCTGCCACTTCTGACTGCAAACTGGCGCCGACTAGGGATGCAAACGTTATTTATAAACGATATATCGATATTTCAAAAATATCAATATACAGTTTATAAATATCCATATTTTAGTAACGATATATTGTAACCCAAAATAGCGACAAATAGGTATCGTTCTTCATGAGCGAAATTTCGGTATTTTTATATCCATATTGAAACCCTAAAGGGTAGTTCTCATTTTGAATGATAAAATCCGATATTTCAACAAAACCTTTTTATGTTAAATGTGATGATGGGTATTGTTTTATTAGATAATTTTTCTTAAGGGAAAATTATTTACAGAGCTTGCAGCCCCCCATGCAATGAAATACAGGGGTTTGAAAATTTACTTCCTCCATGGTAGTGACATCACAGCCTTGGAAGTGACTTTCCCTACATTATTGTAACCCACAGAAGTGACATTCGCTAACAGGGATGTGACACTGAAATTAATTATACACACACATCTTACAAAATCAACTTTATTACTCTTTTATTAAAGTTTTTCTCAAAGCACAAATTAACTGCATAAAACATGTGATATTTAATTACTCAGTTAGTATATAGCTTTGATTAAGTATAATTTCCCGGGTTTAACGGCATGTGACTGCGGAGCTCCAGTGCAGTCCATGTTGCATTTGTTTTCATGCCCCCTATGTCCTACCTCCTGCACTAAGAGCGATCTTAACTAGGCCACTGACAGTGCGGTTAAGAAGGCAACGTTTTATGCCCAAAGTATCTTGCATTTGCGCACTTGCGACTTAAAGAGAAGCAGTGTTTGCGCCGCAGTGAAGTACCGCCGCACACCTAGCTTGTCCAAGAAGCCAGCTTAGCATTGTCGTCCAAATGACTACGGAACTGAACGTCACTGGACAACGCCAAGGATCACTATGCTATTGGAGATGGAAAGAGATGTGCCCTGAAATTGCGGCACTACGATAATTGGGGTTTTCTTAGCGGTGAAAAAACACGGTTGTGTCTTGGAAGGGTTGAACTGGACAAGATTTTGTCCACCCCAATCGGACACTCTAGTAAAAGTAGCCTCGATTTCAGACACAAGCTGTTACCGATTATCCTCCACTGCGTCCCTAGAGATACCGGGGCGGCCCGTGTAACAAGTGTCCCCGTACTGTCGTCCGCATAATAATAAATGCCGTCAATAGACAAAATGTCCTTGATATGCAGCAAAAACAGAGTAGGAGACAACACTGAGCCTTGCGGTACTCCAGCGTTTATGGCCATGCAGTCTGAACAGCTGCCGTCGCCGACGGCCCTGATGCTTCTACCGGCCAATAGCTGGACACCCATCCGCATTATCTCCCGGGCAGTCCATACGAGGGCAATTTCGTAAGAAGACCACTCGCACCCTTACTCTCGATAGCCGTTGCCCACCGCTGTGTGAGGCACACTAGAAGATCGCCCGTCGCGCTACCGTGACGGAAACCGTACTGCCGGTCACTGAGCAGGTCGTGTTCCTCAAGGTACCTCAGGAGCTGTGTATTAATTACACGCTCCATCACCTTAGATAAAAGGGAGGGGACGGCTATAGGCCTGTAGTTGGCCGGGTCGGTCCTTCTTGGGCACAGGATGCACATACGCATCTTCCACGACGCCGGGAATTGTCGCATGGAATATGAAAGCGTGAAAAGACGTGTAAGTACCGGACACAAATCTGGACCACACTGCTTAAGTACCACCGCGGGTATACCATCCAGCCCACTCGACTTATGAATGTCCAGGGATCGAAGCTCATGTCGGACATTCCGCTGCGTAAATTTAACTTCCGGCATGGAAATTCCGCACCACGGCATGCCCGGCGGCAAAGCACCCCGACACTCATGGTTGAGTTAGAGGCAAAGAGAAAACCCAAAAGGTCGGCTTTCTCCTTGGCGCCCTGAGCCAAACTACCGTCGGGTTTAAGTAAAGGTGGTAAACCTGACTGACAGAAGTTTCCCTCGGCAGCATTGACAAGGGACCAGAATTCGCGACTCCCTGAAGGGTAGCCTGCTAGCCGTTCACCAATTCTGCCGACGAAATCGAACTTCGCCTTGACAATTGCTCTTTTGCTGGCCCTTTTTATTTACGTTTCACCTCAGAGATGTTTGGATCTTAACTCGCACGAGCCGTGGTCCAAGCCCTGTAGGTAGATTCTTTCAACATCAAAGTTTCTCTGCAGAGCCGATTGAACCACGGTCGCTTTTTTGCTCCTACAGGGATCCAGCGGTTTGGAATGTAGCACTCCATGCCATCCGAGATCCCCGCGAGCGACTGCTGCAGCGCAGGATTCCAGATCCTCTGATGCAAAACAAAGCCACCTCCATGGGTACGACGCGAAGAACTCTCGCAGTCCATCCCAATCTGATGACTTATAGTGCCACACATGTGGCCACTCCTTAGGCCGAGGTGGTTCAGGCCTTACGAGAGGCACATGCGCCCGAACGACGCAGTGGTCCGACGATCCAAGCGGAGCATCCACTGAAACGTTGTATCCGCCCGGACGCGTTGTCAGCAGAAGATCCAGCAATGGACTATGCTCGTTCTTCTTGTCTAGTATCCTCGTGTGGGATTTAACTAACTAAATGAACCCATAGGTCAGGGCAAATTCGTGAGCAGCTTTCCCCGCAAAGTCGGTGGTCCGAGAGCCCAACCAGTCAACATGATGACCGTTGAAATCCCCCAGAATCACTATCTCCACCGCGGGACACTGCTCAATCACCTTGTCAGTCGATTGTTGCAGGTGGTCAAAAAGGCGAACTGTGTCCGTGTTACCGCAGTGAGACCTGTACACGCACGCGTAGATCCGAGTGTGGCCCCCGTGATCCACGCGTGCCCATAACGTAGACAGGTCCCTGTCTTCGAGGCTTGTAAGACGGCGACAGCAGACATCATCCCGGACGTACATACATATCTACCCCTGCTTTGTTCTTGAAGTTGTACTCAAGCTTGTAGCCAGGGTTCATTAAGTTAGATGTATCTTTCGGACATGAGATCTGCGTCTCCGTTAAGAAAAAAAAAGGGTCGGCTTCGCAGTTTCAAGATGGTGGTGGACTACGTTGATGTTCGCGTTCATACCTCTGAAATTGCAAAGGTCCGTTTGAAGTGTGGACGACGATGCCGCTGTGGAAACCTTTGTATCTCTTCAGCAGTTTTAGGACGTGTTTTTTGTTTCGGCATCTACAATAAAACAATAATTAAAGCATCCCAAAACCAAAGCTATCCTTAATAAGCAAGTTTCACTTCACTTCCATGGCTTACTGGTCACATCCATGGATATAATTTTATCCACGGATCCATAGAAGTGACGCCATGGAAGTGACTTTTTACAAATGAAATCTCGGAAACATGACCTCTAAATCATGGATGAATGTATAAACTTAGGGTAATGATTTTGATACAAAAATGCAATTAAATAACTTAAACTTAATTTTGTAATTGAAATATACTACCTTAAGGAATCACCACAGTTGTGACCACTTATGCGTGACGAATTGTGAGACTAAAACATTAAACATAATTTTCTCGAAATTATTCCAACAACGGTAAGAACTGAAGACTGATTTAAGATGGCGGATGGCTGCTTTGTTTATGGTCAATTGCGTTCGGATACACGCGCAAAGTTTAATGAAGTATGACTCCAGTGACACACATCCATGGATGTGACAAAAAAATTGATCACAAACATGAAACCATCAGTAAATGAAAAATATAATGTAGATTAAACTGTAAATTTTATTTTTAAGTATATTTATTGTTATTTTAATTGTAATGTTTCTTTACGTTGTTACTGTAGATACTGTAAGATAACATATTTTTTCATTCCAAAATCGAAGGTAATCACATACACGGAAGGGACATTTTTAAGGCTTGATAATTAATTTAAAAAAAAACTATGTACTTATATTACTCATTTATATATGCAATATATAGTATTATACCTAAACTTCATTAGCGCTATTTAAAATCCAAACATTTTATTTAATTACACCCAAAAAAATCACGATCACACTGTTTTTTTACAGAAATGAGAATTACCCTAAATATCGTCAATTTATTCATAAGCGTGAGATGATTTCTTCACGAGCGATATTCTATGAGCGATACCTCAATCAAAGAGATAATTCATTGAATATTTTATATAAAAGATTTGGGTATCTGTCTTGAGATGCCAAGACACTTAGATTTTGGTAAATAAAACTGAGTTAAGATGAACTTAATTCATGTGTTATAATTATTAGTGTACTAGCTGACCCGCGCAGCTTCGTTTGCGTAAGAGAGAGAGAGAGAAATATTAAAGTTCCTCGTCCCTCGTCGCAAAGATTCTTATCGCGTGGTTTTCTGTCGCGTGTATTCCCGTTGTATTATTTTGGCACACATTGGATTAGTTATGTACTTATCACAAATTGAATTTTCATAAAAATGGTTATTGTAATAATTGTAAGCGAACCTAATTCGAAGATTGAGGAGTCAAATTATCTCTTCGTAACTTCTTGAATTCCAGTAGGATAGAACGGAGATCGTTAGTAGTTACCCTACGTAATGCCTACAAAATGATACAAAAAAAGACATTAAAATATATCAGCTTCGTTAAGAGATTCAAGAAACTCCTTAATCTAGATGTTTTGATTCCGGAGCCCACAGAAACCAGAAAAAAGTCTTTTCTGATATCTGTAGCAGAGCCACTCTGACATAAATATATTTTTTTATCAATTGGCCTACATATTCCAAAAAATTGGCCTAGATCTTTTATGTTTGGCTACGAAATGCGGACTAATTTTTATATTTGGTTAATTATTATATTTTCGGTCATATTTCCGGTGCTACTCAACCGATTGCAATTAAATAAATGTAAGATTTGAAGTCTGACCAAGACCTTATAAACAAATAATACCGCATCAAAATCAGTTCAGTAGTTTTGCGTCCATCGCAATCAAATAAGTATAACACCAAAAATTCGCCATTTTGATTTTCTAGGAATTTTATTATACCCGGTGTAACTTACACAATCACGACGAATCAAATGACACTTTGTATTTCAAAATCCGTCAAGCCGTTCAGGCTGTAGAGAGTAAGAAAAATTTTCAAGGTTTACATTTTAGCGCCAAAAGTCTGCTATTTAGATTTTTTTGAAATATATATGTAGATACCTGGTGTCACTCACACAAACACGAGGAATTAAATGACACCTCGCATGTCATGTGTTTTGTGGACCAAAGAAATGGACATACATTCGTACATAAATAGGTACATAATACATACCTACATAGTCTCGAAAAAGGTGAGGTGGCTTCTTAATTCATACGGACACTACTAAAACTACTATACTAATACTACTACTGGCAAAGGGTAGTGTCAAGGTAAAAGTAGGTACAATTACCCTTAGCACTTTCAGTAGGGTTACGGGATATTTTACTTTCCCGTGACTCTAGTGGTAGTGTCAAGGGAAATATGGGTCGACATGCAGCAGCGCCACTGGCGTTGCAAAGTTTGCAAACGTTTATTATGCGAATTAGTCCGCTACAGAAACCAACCATCAGGTGGACCGTAAGCTTGTCTGCCATCTTAGTAGTATAAGAAACCGGTCACGTGCGAAGCGGAATCCCGCACAGAGGGTTCTGTACCAAAAAACAGCAAAACATCACTTTTGTTGGATGGGAGCCTCCCTTAATCCTCCCCTTTTTCTGACGTTAGTATTTGTTGTCATAGTGGCTACAGAAATATATCATCTTAAATTTCAGCTTTCTAGCTATCACGATTCCTGAGATACCTCTTCTAGGTCCTCGGTCCATCTGGCGGGTAGACCAAGTCGCGATGCCCGCGTTAGAACTCGTTTGTTCCATCTGCCGTCGTCTGTAGTCTTCTGCAGATGTAGCCAGCCCGCTGGCACTTTACAGTACTGTTTTTATACGAACCTACTTATAGAAATAATTCTGACTAAATAAATCAAAATACGTATTTACTTTGAGCGAAGTAAATGTATATTTTTGCAAAAATTGATACCTTATATCTTTGTTAATTGGTTTAGAGAGCATTCTCTGCTTTTGCTAAGGAATTGAAATGTTAACTTCTTTCTTTCTCGTATTTTTCTGGATTGTGTAGGTCATCAGACTTTTGAGGCTGAGGCAACCCCTACTAATACAATTTCTCCTAATATTGTGACCAGACATTTACTGTAGATTTCATCTGCTAAATGTTCATCTATAACGCCTCAGATCGTTTGTATTATCCCTGTATATAATAAGAAAGTAAGCGAAGATAGAATAATATTCGGATAAACCGTGTACACCTTACCTAAATGTTTTTTCATGATTCCTAGCCAGCCATGTACAGGTTTTCATTCTCACAAATGTATTTTTGACATACAAAATATGAAGCCAATTCCGCAAATTGAAGGACAAAAATCAATAAAATATGCAGTTTTAATAAAATTATAATTAGATTTTTTTGACATTTATCAAAAATTGCGACCATCTTTTTTAAATCGAATTGAGCTGTCAAACATGACAACGTGTCAAAAAAAAAATATTAAAAAAGTACCGACTACGGAGTATTAATATGAACTATGAGGCAAATGACCCCTAAAATATTTTCCAACCCCATTTTACCCATGTTAAAAGATAAATTTCAATAAAATACAAAACACGTCTCCCATTAATTCAGTTAAAGATATTTCATGCCAAATTTGAAGAAGATCGGACCAAGGAATCACGTTGTCCCATACAAACTTTGCAACCCTTGTTCACCCCCTTAGGAGATGAATTTTAAAAAATCCGTTCATATTGCTCGCCTACGTCACTTAAGGAGCATTTGTGTAAAATTTCATGCTTTTAGACCCAGCGGTTTAGGCTGTGCGTTGATCGTCAGTCAGTCAGTTCTTGTTTTTATATATATAGATTACCAACCGCCTGCCGCGCTTGAGGTCCTGGGTTCAATTCCCGGGTCGGTCCAAATTTTTGTGTGATACACTAATGTTTATTTTGGAGTTTGGGTGTTTTCTTTTTATTTATGTAATATACAAGTATGTTTATCAGTCGTCTATATCCCATAGCACAAGCTAATATTAGCTTAATTTAGGCTAGATAATGTTGTGTGAGAATGTTCACAAAAAAAAAATATTAATTCATTTATTGTGGCGTAAGTTTGGAGAGGCCTAGGTCCAGATTTGATTGAAAGCTTGATAGATTTTAGCTATCAAATTTGAATTACCAAAACTATTAAAATCTTACTATCTTACTATTTTGCTATATTACTATATTACTATCTTACTATCTTGCTATCTTACTATCTTACTTTTTTTTTATACCACTAAGGTGGCAGACAAGCATACGGCCCACCAGAAGGACTGGTGGTCACCGCAGCCCATGAACGTTTGCAACACCAGAGGCGCCACACTCGCGCTGCCGACCCTGTAAAAACCTTCTTAGACCCCTTTTGAAGAACCCCATACTGTAGGCGTTTGGGAAAACCGAGGCAGGAAGATCATTCCACAACCTAAGCGTGCGCGGAAGAAAACCCCTATCGGATCTAACCGTGCTCGAACGCTCCGGACGTAGGGTGCGAGGATGAAATCCCAGTCTATGGCAAGCGGTGCGATGATAGAACGTAGCCGTGGGCATCATGTCAAACAATTCCTCAGGGCACATACCATTGTACAGGCGGTAGAACACGCATAAGGAGGCAAAGTCTCTCCTGTCGCGAAGAGGTTCAACACCACCTGTCAGTAAAGGATCGTTGACAACTCTCACAGCTCGCCTCTGCACCGAGTCAAATGGACGAAGCTGATATTCAGGTGCCCCCGCCCAGAGGAGACAGCAGTACTTCATGTGTGACCGCACTTGCGACTTATAGAGAAGCAGTGTTTGCGCCGCAGTAAAGTACCGCCGCGCCCTGTTGAGCACACCGAGCTTCTTGGACGCCAGCTTGGCCTTGTCTTCCAAATGACTGCGGAACATCTATATATATAAAAATCAATGCCACTTTTCGTTGTAATTTTATAACTCAAGAACGGGCTCACTTATCCGAACCAAATGATTAGGTTTTGTTCGGACTATTTAGTAGATGGTTTATGTGAAGTTTGCACAAAATAGGTCGAGCGGTTCTTCATTTATCACGCAAACGAAGTTGCGCGGGTCAGCTAGTATATTATAAATGCGAAAGTTTGTGAGTGTGGATGTTTGTTTCTCTTTCACGCTTGAACGGCTGGAATAACACATAGGCTACTTTTTATCCTGGGAATAAGTTCCTATGGGAAGCGGGAACGGGAACAAATTTTAGGCGGGCGAAGCTGCGGGCATCAGCTAGTTTAAAATATAAACTTAACACTTGGCTGCCACTGCCACGGTGGCGGTCACTGGGTCTGGTCTTTGGTTTAATTCCCGGGTCATATCTGGGGCTCAAACCGATCGGCCAAATACATTTTTCAAAGTTTTGGTGTTTTCCATTTACATATACTACTCGTATTAGTCCAAGATCCCAGAGCGATAAGACACAACTTATTTTCTAAAGCATAGAACTTTCGGTTCTTAGTAGTCTCTCGTGTACCAGCATACGCAGGTACCAGTGAGAAAAGTAACTAAAAATCAGAGTTACTTAACTTAAATTTTAATGACTGATTTTTATAAATATTGTAGAAAAGTCTCTGAAGTAATATCAAAAAACTGTTCAGACATTTTCCATGGGCCAGAACTTTTGTCAGACGCTTTAAAGCTCTACCACTGTATACTGTAGTTTGACTTGGCCGGATTTTAGAAATAAATACCTACAGCCGCGCGGTACGTAAGCATGCGATAGGGCTGCCCACCTACAGCATCTTAATAATTTATGCCTACTTTGACTTTCTAGTTAGTATTGCAATTGTAAATATGTACATACATACATTCATATAGTCACGCCTTTATCCCTGAAGGTGTAGGCAGGTGTACGCCCACATTTTACCTTATAGTTTTACGTACGCGTAATAGATAGTGAGCCTAATACAGTTGAATTTTTTCAATCCGCCCACAAGGCCTTCAATTTGTATTAAGGATTGTCGTTTTACTGACAACCGGCTTTCATTTCGAGTAAATATTTGTACCTTTTCTATTTAATCAAAAAAATACTTTGTGAGTAATAATATAATATCAGCAGCGCCCGTTATCTACTAACGATTGAGTGAGACGGGTATAGAAATTTGAAAACGAGTAAGCGGCGTAGACAATAATAATCGGCTCATCACATGTTTCGTCAGTGATAGAATCACGGAATTCTAGTCTTTATAATCATTGCGTTAAATATTTGATTTATAAAATTAAAACTATTTTTCGATATGAAAGTACTAGTCAGTCTCTAGTACACTAGTACTTTTCGTACATTGTCAGTTGTGTTAAATTTTGGAAGTTCATATTTGTCTCTAGGCGTGTAATAAAAATCAAAGGTAACAAAAATGCTGTCAATCAAAGTCATACGGTGCTAAGTGTACCTACTGTAACATCGGTCATCCACAAAGAAATGAATACTCTTGAAACATACCTAAATCATTGCTCTCAATTAAATAACTACGAACTGACAACGGAACTAAATGTACTACCTATACGTACTAGAGTTCTGAATTAGTTTTTTTATTTTGGATATTGTACTATATTGGATCGCACCGTTCACTGACTGAGCAAGCACAAGTCTAGTTTTAAACACAAACATACCTACTTTATGTAACTACCTAGTTCACTCGTGTCAATTACTTTGTTAAACTTTAGTCAACTAGTAGTATAGTACCAATTAGTACTTAAGTAAAATCAATTTATAGTCTTACCTTTCGGAGTTTCCAGGTAATCTAAAAAACGTTATCTACGTCAGGTAAACCAAAACAAGCACAATAGACTCTAGTTGTCATATTAAATATTTTTAGTAAATAAAACAAGCGCGGTTACTATTTAAAAAAACGACACACCGTCCATTCGTCTACTCGGCACAATCGCGACTGCGGACGCTGCTTACGTGCTGAAAGGCGTGCCGAAAACGAGAATCGTAGGTATAGCTTGCGCTTCGTCCGTTTGTAGGGAGCTACAATACTGGTTAAACAACATATATATACTGTGGCTCTACAAAAAAAAAGAACTCAATTTATTTTTAAATGTGTGATTTTTATATATGTTATTAAGATAAATATTACAAAGTTATATTTAATCAGTCAGACACATTGTAATGACCAAACATCCCCTAAACACAAAAATTACTCAACTAACTTACGGTCTCGCTCGCACGGTATGTGTATCTATTGAGAGTAGCGAAAAATTCTAAATCTATGGTCTGTGCAACGGAGATATTATAAGTAGTCCATTGAAATGTTACATGAGCTTTGCATTTATTAGAGGACGCAAATTTATTTTCGGGACATGTGTTAATAGAAGCTTAACCTCAAGATTGTGGGGTCGCCACCCTTGTCCCCCGGCCGCCATCTTGAAAAGAGGGGGGAATAAACACTTTTTTCGCAATATTTCGGAAACTATGAGTCTTACAAAAAAATTGTAGAGGCATAATTTGTAGCATATTGTTTTGCCTACAAATGTGTATATAAAACTTAACAAAAAATTTTTTACTCTATAACTTTTTTTTATACATTTTACAAAAAAAATACCTCAGACTAATCTTGTAGATGATCTTTTAAGAGAAATTTAAAAAAACGCCACAGAGCAAAAAAGAAAATTTTAATAATTTTCATTTTCAATTTTTTGTTTATAACTTCTTTAATTGGTCAAAAATTTGTTGAACATATTTGTAGGCAAAAAAATTTGCTACAAATTATGATTTCTCAAATTTTTTGTAAGACTCATAGTTTCCGAGATATTGGGAAAAAAGTGTTTTCACCCCTTTTTAAGATTGCGGCCGAGGGACAAGGGTGGCGACCCCACAAACTTGAGGTTAAGCTTCTATTGACCCCCCACACATGTCCCAAAAATAAAATTGCGTCCTCTAAGACATGCAATATTCGGTCCTTAAATTGTAACATTTCAATGGACTAAAGATAATTTTTTAATTATAATATTTTAACGATCAATACAGCACACAACATTTTTTTAATAATTTTTGTCTACTAAAATACTACTGGACGGATGTTTATGCGTTTTTTATGTTAGAGAGATCTTGGTGGTGATCTTTAATCTGAGCTTTGTTTAATGGCAATCGGTTGATAAAAGCGGAGTCATGAACACAAGTAGAATTATCACGGTTGTGTTTCCGTGCGATCTTTATTCAAAAAAAAAAAGCAACAAGAACAGTCGAAATCTATATATCGTTCATATACAGGGTGGCCCAAAAGTGGTGGATCAAACGCAACTAGGGGTTAGATGGGGTCACCAGCTGCAAAAAGTTGTTCTACGGGAGGTTCTTAAGGTCAACCCCTGCAGAGTTATAATTTATTTTGTTTTTATGAGAAAATTGACTTTTTTTGTACTAATTCTTATTAAAATTAGAAAAAATCTACATCCTGTATCTTTTTTATAATTTTCACTAGATTGGTACTGATCAGTCCTTGCGTTAGACATGCTATTTATGTTTGTTTATTGGTTGTGTTGAAGATAACATTAAGTTTTACGATTTTTGTTTTTCTCAAATCATAACTTTTTATTTACTTCGGACCCCACTGTGAAAAAAAAATACTCTACCGAAAAGTGACCCTGTATTACAAGTTTTGGCGCATTTAATAGGGATTCTGAAAAGGTATTACACATGGCTACAAGTGGCTCTAATATCTTTCTAGTACGATTATTCGTAGCAAGGCCAAAGTTAACCCAACCATAAAACTCGATTAGGCTTATTTAAAAATAAACTGGAACTAATACAATTAATGACAAAGACTCTCTGCCTCTCTTTTACACTAACCATTTAATCCTTTGTCAATAAAAGGCCGGTTCACCCGTCAGATCAGGTAGCGATATCTTTTCTAGGAAACAAAGGCCGGGCCGGCGCGGCCGGGGCGGGGGCCGGGGGAATGCGCGTGAGCATGTTTTTTTAGAATGTTTAGTGTTCTTTAGTGACTCGCTTCCTGCTTGTGAGTACGCACGTGTTCTTTTTCTCGGTTTTACGACGACTTGTGATCAGTTTCTTTCCTTTGACCTACGCTTTGTTTTTCGGACTTGTGATAGATTGCCTACCTGTGACCAGTGCTGTGTGAATCGGACGGATTGGCTAAAAAAGTGGACAGATGGCTGCTGCGAGGAGAGAATACACCCAACGGGAGTATGCAGAAATGCATTACCTGTATGGCTTTTGTGACGGTAATGCCCGGGCTGCTGCCAGGGAATATCGTCAACGCTACCCTAACCGTGATCGTTTTCCGGACTACAGGGTCTTTATGCGCGTACATAATTCGTACATGGAGGGAGTCTTACCCGGTCAGCATGCTCCGAGAGCAGGCAGACCTGTGGTGCAATTTGAAAATGAAGATGAAGTGCTGAGAGAATTAAGATTGGATCCTAGTACAAGTCAACGCCAAATATCCCGTAATCTCGGGATTCCAAGATCGACGGTGCAACGTGTCATTAACAGAAACAAATATCACGCCTACCACGTGCAAAGGGTGCAAGCTTTGCTGCCC
This sequence comes from Miltochrista miniata, assembly GCA_933228765.1. Taxonomy (NCBI): domain Eukaryota; kingdom Metazoa; phylum Arthropoda; class Insecta; order Lepidoptera; family Erebidae; genus Miltochrista; species Miltochrista miniata. Next base: position 26,991,896 of record OW121747.1, read on the forward strand.
GGTGACTATGAACCTAGAGTGCGGTTTTGCAGAGAGATGCTAAGATACCACAGAGAGGATCCGCAGTTCTTCAACAAGGTTTTATGGACGGATGAGTCAACTTTTAGAAGAATGGGAGTATTCAATATCCACAATCTACATTTTTACTCCAGAGTGAACCCCCATATCATAAGAAATGATCGATTCCAGCATCTGTTTGGTATTAACATGTGGGCTGGTATAATTGGCCAGCAGTTGGTGCTGCATGAAATGCCAGCAAGGCTGAATGGTGCTCAGTATTTAAATTTTTTGCAGAATAATTTAAACCATAATCTTAACGAAGCTGAAGTTCCAGAAGAAAGAATAGCAGAAATGTGGCTGCAACATGATGGCGCCCCGCCTCACTACGCTCGAGCAGTTAGAGATCATTTGAACGAGCGCTTCCCCAACCGGTGGATAGGTCGAGGCGGTCATATTGCGTGGCCACCCCGGTCGCCCGACTTAAATCCATTAGATTTTTTTCTTTGGGGCTATTTTAAAGAAATAGTTTACCAAGGAGAGAACAATAGCGAACAAGAACTACGACAAAAGCTCGAATTTGCTAGGGTACAAGTTACTAACAACAGAGGTGCATTCCGTAGGTTACGTAGGAATTTTATTAGACGGTGCAGATTATGTATTATGGTCAGAGGCAGGAATTTTGAGCATTATTTGTAAAATGTTTTGCTTAATAAAACAATTATTTTACAATCGTTGTTTTGTTTTTTCGTCCTAGAAAGATATTAGAGCCACTTATGGCCATGTGTAATACCTTTTCAGAATCCCTATTAAATGCGCCAAAACTTGTAATACAGGGTCACTTTTCGGTAGAGTATTTTTTTTTCACAGTGGGGTCCGAAGTAAATAAAAAGTTATGATTTGAGAAAAACAAAAATCGTAAAACTTAATGTTATCTTCGACACAACCAATAAACAACCATAAATAGCATGTCTAACGCAAGGACTGATCAGTACCAATCTAGTGAAAATTATAAAAAAGATACAGGATGTAGATTTTTTCTAATTTTAATAAGAATTAGTAAAAAAAAAGTCAATTTTCTCATAAAAACAAAATAAATTATAACTCTGCAGGGGTTGACCTTAAGAACCTCCCGTAGAACAACTTTTTGCAGCTGGTGACCCCATCTAACCCCTAGTTGCGTTTGATCCACCACTTTTGGGCCACCCTGTATATCGATATACTCGTATCTGGAAGCGCACCCACTTGTGAATTCTCTTCGGGTAGGCGCGGCTCCCAATTTTGCAAGATGCGTTCTTCATGATCTAAAGCAGTGCCACGAGATCGGATGGGTAACATCACTGCGCGGGCGGCTAGCGGTTCGCGTTGAGAGTTTTTTCGCGGGTTGTCGTGTGTGCGTTTTTCACAATTGTGGGGGACATAATATTGAATATGGATGCCAGGAGGGATGACTGTTGCCATATACATTACATAAAATTACCCTGCGTTTTTTGTGCGTGAGTGTTGACATGTAATAATTATAAAAAATACCATAATAGTAGTTTATGACACTGTTGCATAATGAGGGTTCTTATAACACGAGTGTGTTTTAAAAAAACGAGCCGTAGGCGAGTTTTTTTATAGTATCACACGAGTGTTATAAGACCAAGTTATGTACAGTGTCATACACTACTTTATCTACTCTCATACTATAATACCTGATTTCATTTTGTTGTGATATATAGTTGCTCCTTGATTTCGCCGGTAACAGGTTCATGGTCATGTTTGACGCAGTTTCCAGAATGTCTGGTGGTGTACAATTACCACCATCCTCGCTTTAAGACATGTTTTTACACAAAAACTAATTTATTTTACAAACAAAACCAAACTTTGTTTAATTTAAATGTAAAATGTTGGCGCCAAGGCGCAAACATCGATTGCGCATGCGTGTTTCTTTTTTTTTTTTAGGCTGCGGAGACCGTAGATTTAGGATTTTTCGCTACTCTGGAGACATATTTTTTTTTTAAAGTAGAGGTTCAAACTTATTTTTCAGCTGGAGATTGTTTATGGTGTATCGTAATGATTAAAAAGTTTTATTATGATATAGGTGTCCATACAAGACCTGTATCGTAATAAAACTTTTTTTTTGGCCTGTGCGTAATGTTTGTCATAATAGTATTGATTTCAATTTTATAATCTTTGTATTATAGTATCAGAGTAGATAAATACATAAACTAAAAAATATGTATACTCTAATAGGCTTCTCGAATGCCAGCCAGCAATGTTATGGTGCTGTTATCTATGTACGAATAGAAACAGCTGCGAACGAAAACGCTCTCAACGTTAATCTACTGACCGTTAAATCCAAAGTGTCAGATTCTAATAAAACGCTAGCGCGTTTAAAACTGCGCGGCTGTCTTACTCGCAAAGTTAATTAACTCTGTGCGCACTGTTTTTAATAAGCGGTGTCACATAAACAATATATTCGCCTTATCTGATTCTACGGTAACCCTTACCTGAATTCATACTCCCGCTCATAAGTTTCAAACCTTTGTAGCTAATCGCATCGCTCAGGTAAATGAATATTTACCTGCTTCTAATTGGTATCACGTTCGTGGGGTTAAAAATCCCGCCGATATAGTCTCGCGCCCTGTGACACCTAACGGGTTAATAAATAACTATCTTCGGTTTCACGGGCCGAAGTGGCTGTCCGCTCCTATAAATACTTGCCTGTGAAATAATATAAAATCAATCACAACGAGAAGATAGATTTACCGGAAATTAAAACAGCTTCCGTCCATGCACATACCATACCTGTCTCCGATCACGTTCACGTGCTTTTTTATTAGAAAATAGTAAAATTTTACTTTCATCGTCATAATATTCCGCTAGTAAGAATTTTGAAAATTTTTCGGGGACTATGGCTTCTATTGACGACTTGGATCTTAGCCTTGGTGCTCCTAAAACTTTATTTCTGTTGTTATACAGCCCTGTCTTGAAATTCTGAAATTTAGGGATTTCTTTTAAAATATCTACCCCCTCCTCCTCTAGGCTAAATACCATATTGTCATACTGTTTTTGTATGCTCTCAAAATTATGACTACACGCTTCCTTCAATTTGTCCAATTGCTTTAGAATTTTATTATTTGCATAATCTTGTTTACAGTTTTCAGCATGAACCTTTATTTTTACTGTATTTGTTTTTTTACGTTGAGAGTAATACTGCCGGTACATCCAATATTAATATTGTGACATAGCCAAAAGGTAGAGTCATTGGAATAAGATTTTTTCCTATGATACTTATGACCATCGCACAAGAATGCTCTTCCACCTCTTTTAGTAGAGATAACTTCCATTTCTTGGTCAGTCATGAGTTTATCTCAGACACAAATTGAAAATTAAATTCACAAATTGAAAATTTACTTGACCATTACTACACTACTCTGACACTGACATCAATTTATTTTAAATATTATTTACCTACCTATCTAAAGAGTATACTTAGTGCTAAGACCTTAATATCACATAAGAGGTTGATAACAACTTTAAAGCAGTTAGTTACGTACAAGGAATAGAAAGTACTTTTCCATAATTCATTAAAAGTTTCTTGGTTTGAAACTCAGTAACATCAAAGGAAAAAATCCTATTACTTGGATACTGGTATCCTATGAGGATTATTTTTTCTTATTACGATACTGCTTATCAAACTCTGGTTACATACGCGGCCAAAGGTGTAGCAATGCCACTGTAATGAACTATCGACATTGGACTTTCAGTGAAATTTCACATCGAATTGGCAAAATATGTACGGCAAAAATAAACATATCACAGTGGGTCTTTAGTGTTTCGGCGATTCGGACGGTCCCCGGGAGTGTACATCACTCGCCGGCTCCCCCCCCACCCCGGCCGCCGCCGTGCGCCCGTGGACGGTTTCTGCATCGACCGTTCAGTTAGATCTCGGATGCGGTTCGTAACCTTTGTGTGTGCGCTTGTGGTGGATTGCCGGCAACCCATCCACACGTCAGCGCCTCGGTCGACACAGAACTTGGAAGCAACCTCAGAAGCAACATCATCAGCCTCGGAAGCAACATCAGAAGTAGCAGAGCATTAAGAAGGTAAGTGACGACGAAGGCGGTCCGATTTGCGAAACCATTCCGGCGTCTTGTCCTGTGAGAGTGGAACTGATACCTTCCAAGTCTGGGAATGAATCTGTCCGTGTATAGGATTCCATAAGTGTAGTTTCCGCAATGTGTGAGCAGGACCCTAATGATATTCTTGTAATTAAATCGACGTTGCGCATATGTAAAGGGTTGGTGGCCAGGTGTCCGATAAGGAAACTGAACGTCTCTAGTGAAAACATACTCTAGGATGATTAACAGTAGGCTGGAGGGAAGTTGGACTCTCCAGTGATTTGAGGAATCGTATCACTCTAAAAAATGCAATGAATGAAGTCATAAATTACCTGTTAAACGATAATAATTTTTCGTTTTGTAATATCCTATTCACACACTGAACACGACACTATCGTTGAAAATATAATATTTTCTATTTTATTCGATCTTACGATATTTTCTATTTTATTGGATCTTATGAATAAAATAGAAAATATTATATTTTCAACGATACCTACAAAATTTTAAATATTACGAATAACATCGAGCCGCCATAGGTTTTCACAGGATCTCAACGATTCAAAATACTGATATACGAGTCACAATTTGCTTTCTCTTTTTCTCTCAAGCTAAGTGTTCTAGTCTAGATAATGAGGTCTCGCTCGCACGCTTTGTATATCTATTGAGAGTAGCGAAAAATTCAAAATCTATGGTAAAAACAGTGAAAAAGCTTATGACGCTGACGAAGTTGCGAGGGTCAGCTAGTATAGGTAAAATAAAATTGTTATTTTGTCATTAAAACAATTACGTATTTGGTTTGGTTAAACTTAAAATCTTACGTTTGTAACATAACATAACATAACATAGATAAAAACATAAACATAGATAACATTTCGCTACACAAAAATTGTGCATTCCTTGAGATTAATTGTATTCATACTTATTTATAGCTTACTAGCTGATTATTATTATTATTTATTAATTTATTAAATGAACAATTACATAACTTATGAAATAAATATTGTCCCACAAAACTGTACAGAACAGTTTGACTGTGGGATCGGAAGGATAATAACCATATCTAAACATATTAATTTAGAAAGTTTAATATCTAAGTATATCTATAAAATTTAACCTACATACAATTCAGTTAATATTACATTAAAAAATAATGATATTAATGCCTGCAAATGTTGACGACAAAGTAAAACAGTAAGCTAAAGAAAACCACAAAAGAAATGTAGAGCTTGTTTATTGCTTTTCAGTTGTATGTTTACTTGGCAGTCAGGTTTTTTGTATTCTAAATAGGTAATTAAGTTTATTACATACATAATTTTGTTAATATAAAAAACCATGAAAATAAAATTACGTTTTACAATGTCATAAAATAAATGGCACTTTCGCAAATTATTTATCAATCATCAATCAATATCAGTCTATACTTATTATAAAACTGTAGAGGGTCGAGAGTCTGTACATGGAAGATAGTTTGAAAACTTTAATTGGAGGGCGTTCTCTAATCGATACTGAAGCCGAAGATGAAATTTAAAATTTTCTCTAGTAGTCGTTTCTCGTAGTCTGTATTCCGAATAAGTATCACGCCGAAACTACTGAATCGATTTGAATGGTACTTGGCAAAATCTGAGCTGATGATCCGAGGAAGGTTCCTTCAGGAGAGGGGATGAAAGTTGAAATGGTTTTTCAGCAGTAATTTCTCGGCGCGTGATTCGATTTCAAATATTTTTTTGGTGTTAGAAATATTAGATAATAGAATAATTCAGTCCGCGCCGAAGTCGTGGACTGAATTGTTTTAGAATAGACTTAATCTTTAATCTCTTTTATGATTAAGCAAACAGGGTCGTTTCACACGATGCTTGATGGTTCTGATGAAAAAGTACCTCTCCTTTCGTACACCTCATGTGACGTAAACGAAGTTGTATGTATTAGCTGACCCTCGCGGTCAGCTAATACATATAATAACATCGTAACAGGTCGCTGTCTGTACATGGAAGATAATTAAGAAAAATATTACGGGGGACTTCATGAACACAATAGAACCCAAAACTATTATTTTAGATTTTTTTCTGTATATCTGTTTGTCTGTACGTTTGTGCATGCTAATCTCGGTAACCGCTTAACCGATTGCAATGCGGTTTTTTATTGTGTTGAGGTTTCTTCCATTTAACATTTAGTTTTTATTTCATCTCAATCGGTTTATAAATAAAAAAGTTATATCACTTTAAAGAATTTATTAGATTACATGTAAATAAAAAAATTGGTAAACTAAACTGGCGTGTTGGCTTAAACATAAAAGAGCTTAATGATTAAGGCTATTGTACCAGTATAAAATGTAATAGTAATTGTAAAAAACCGTTTGTGAATAAATTATTATTATTTTTTTTAAATAATTCAGTCAGTCAGTCAATTGTTTTAGTATAGACAATCTTTAAGCTCTTTTATGATTAAGAAAACAGGGCAGTTTCACTTGCTGCTTGCTCTGATGAAAAAATACCCCTCCTTTCATACACCTAATGTGACGTAAACGAAGTTGCGGGGTCATTAGGGTTTCTCGGGTTTCATTCACCGATCTTGATAAAATTTGTTTCACGGTTAGATTAGAGCTTGGAAAGTCATAATGTGTGTAGTCGCGATAACAGACATCCACGCTGGCGGAGTCGCGGGCAGAAGCTAGTTAGTTATTGTTGTTTTAAAAACATCGCGCCCTTTCCAAGTTTTAAATAAAAAACCCTTTCGTGAAAATTGCATACGAGTAGAAGAAAACTTGTTATTTTCTACCCCCATATTCATAATCGTTTATTAAACCTATTTTAGTTAAAACACATTTTAAGTCTATTGCTGTCTCTAACCATACTCTGTCATTGGTTAGAGACAGCAATAGACTAAAAGTGTGTTTTAACTAAAATAGGTTTAATAAACGATTATGAATATGGGGGTTAAATCTACATGTAATTTTTTCAGTTTACTACCGTAAATAATGGCGGCATTTTGTCTATTTTTACTTAACGTGTTAATAAGACTGTTATTCATTTTAAAATACGTATGTTTCTCCTCTTTTGACAGTTTTTGTAAAAACAAACAAAAGTTGGTCTTTCTTGGGATATTGGCTTTTAGCCTTCTTTACCAACCCTCCAGAGGGTTGGTGGTTCGGTGTCTATCTGAGGAGGAACTTAATAATTTTAGTGAACGTAGAGGTTTCCATTGCCGCTTGTAATATTTGAAGAAAGCTTTTATCTCCGAAGTAACAGGACCTTCTTTAAGAATACATCGCCAAGCCTCTGGGATTCGATCGATGGGTAGGATAGAGGGTTAAGTTCGGTGTCTATCTGAGGAGCAACTCAATAATTCTGGTGAACGTAGAGGTTTCCATTGCCGCTTGTAACATTTGAAGAAAGCTTGTATCTCCGAAGTAACAGGAGCTTCTTCAAGAATACATCGCCAAGCCTCTGGGATTCGATTATAAGGTAGAAGAGGAAAAGAGAACATAGCCTTGTAATTTTTCTGCCCTCCTTGGGGGAAGTTGTTTCAAGCTTTTAAGCTTTCTTCCAAAAAGCTTTATTATTGTGGTAGAAACAGCCACGGACTTCAGATTCTGGGAAAACAGCTCCGACACCATTAATTTTGACCTGCTCGCAATAGCTTTTATTAACCGACTTCAAAAAAGGAGATAACTCAATTCGACCGTATATATATGTATATATATTTTATGTTTGTTCGCGCAGAACTCCGTCGTTTATGTATCGATTTGAAAAAAAAAAATCCGTCTAAAATATATACTTTCAAGGTTATCCCAATTTAAAGAAGACAGGATCTGATGATGGCATCCTGGAGAAATCGAAGGGAACTCTTAAAAAATGTAAGGGCATCTAGGGCATCTTTACTTCTAGATACATAGATTTTCAGTCTATACGTCAGTAAAAATAGTGAAAAAAAAAATTACAAAAAGAAACAGACTTCAAACAAAACTAAAAACTGTTAAATAAAATTTACTTAGCACAAAGTTACTATATTCTGATTTATCAGGTATCATTAAATATAATACTGAAGTCGGTAACGATGTGCTAAGTAAATTAAATTTTTCAGTTTTTAGTTTTGTTTGAAGTCGGTTTCTTTTTTGTTAGGTAGTAATATTCAGACCAAGTAAATATTTTAGAAGTTGGAAGAAACTATTAAATGTGTCTTCATTTTTATTGGGCAGTAAATCATTAATTAAAAGCACAACGTTTGTTACTTGGTCAGTTCAATCAATATCAGCGTGTATGGCAAATAATTGATATAATGGCTTCGGCACACATCTAAACGTGCCGTCACCAAAGTAGACAGCGCATTTATTCCTAAAAGATCTTATGATCTTTGCCAACAGGTGTCGCAAAAATTAAAATTTTATTGCCATCGTTAACGTCTTCATATAAAAAAATCCTTTTAAAATTTTCGGGAATTTTAACATCGTTTTTCCTTTCAGTTCTTCCTGAATAACAACAACGAATTTCACTAACAACTTCCCCATATGATTTATACATACATACATACATACATACGCCTTTACCCCCGAAGGGATAGAGGCATTCTATATGCACACATTTCACCATTAGGTTTTGTCCCACGTAGTAGGTGGGTGGGCTGTATTGCCTTGCTGACAGGCGCTTTCACTTTGACAGTATTATATATATTATTGGCAATTGCATTAAACATACCAATTTAATTTAAACAGATTTATTAACTGTCTTTTTAATGAATCAAAAACACCAACTGAATAAATAACTTTGTAATTTTACGTAAATTATATCGGATTACAATAGTAGTTTTCGATACAAGTGTGGTATATTTGTTATTACAACGAGTTACGATATGTGTTGACCCTATCCCGAAGGCGAGGGTAGACAGTCGGAACGAGTTTAAATAACAGTCCCACACGTTGTTACAGTTAGCAGATCCCACTTTTAATAATCCCTCTGAAATATATTTATTATTAGGGGCAGACATCTGGGATCTCATCCTCAATTTTCAAATTAAGCTGGGCCGAAACCAACCAGTTTTACAAAATTCATCTTTTGGTTGGTTAGTAGTCGGACCAGCTACATGCAAATATTTCAGTTTAGAAATTAAGAATCAAATACTTCAATTTCGGGAGCTAGAGGAGGTACCGTCTAAGGCAACCTGGACCCAAAAAGAAAGAGAATGTAAGTCCCATTTCATACATCATACTCATAGGAACGGCAGATTTTATGTGAGTTTGCCTTTGAAAGGTAACCCTCAAAATTTGGGTAATTCATTTTCAATAAACAAAACCAGATCTTTAAAATTAGAAAAACGTGTTCGCCGGCAACCTCACATCAAAGAACAATATACAAGTTTCATAAATAAATACGAGGCCCTATGTCACTTGTCGTCGGTCGAGAAACCGGGAGTGACTAATTATTTACCTCACCATCCAGTCTAAAGGGACAAAGACAAGCAACCAAATGTCGCGTGTCAGCGCAATCAGCAAAAACCACGTCAGATCTATCATTAAACGACATTCTAACCCACAATTCAAAACATTTTCTCATCACTCATTCAAATTCATCAGCATATTTTCGTTGTAATTGGGATATTGAGAAAACGTATAATCAAATTTTGATTCGATACAGAACAAAATAGTAATTTGCAATTCATCAATAAGGAAAGTTTGAAATACTTACGCTTGAACACTGTCAGTTACGACACTCATGTACACCGTTTTTAGAGTGTGAGAGGTTTGCTTGAGCTGGCAGATTCCTGTAGTAATGAGCTTATTTCTAATTCATAAGGCATGATTTTATGTGGATGACTTGTTGAGAGCAGGGCACCACAAATCCTGAAACATTAAAATACATTTTAGAAATAATTCAAATCATTACGTTAAACAGGCAAGGCTCAAGTGAAGTTACGTAAAATCAAATCAAACGGTACTTACCTTTTTAAAAATCATAATGCATTTTATACAATACAAGATAGCGTAGAGATAGGTTTTACTTGGAACCCTCTTCTGATAAATTAATGGTTAGTTCATCTATCAAATTACATATGCATACAACATACAATTTTGTCTACTGTGACTAGCATTTGTGTGAAAATAATTTTAAACTTAAAGTAAATGGTAACATAATTACAACAGATGCCGAAATCGCTAACGAATTTAAACAATTTATTTTTCTCTCGAATTCCAGTAGATTCGAGTTTCTCTCGAATTCAGTGTTGTTCCAGTGGAATTCTGGGCTGCCGTATTTAAAATTCAAAATTGCCGGATTTTGGGTAAAATTTTAAAAAATTGCCGTATTACATACTTTAATCATACCTACTACCTACCTAGATTTTATTTGGTTAAATAATGGGTTAAACATAGTAAATGTTTGTATCTACTGTGTTAAATTAGTCTAAAAATAAAATTTGAAGCACGAAAATAATTATTATTCATCTATCAAATAGAATGAAAAGTGATTAAACACTGACATGATATGGACATTGTCTTGGATACTTTTTTATGGCCTGTTATGGGCTCCGGAGACGGTCCGACGACTTCATTCGGGTCTGTTGAAATTAGCTGAGACCTACTGTGTTTAATATTTTTCAACAGATTTTTGTCGGGTCGCATGACTGTCTCCGTCGGATGAAGTCGATGTCATTTCAATGTGTAAACACTTTTAGATGAATTTCTTTTTTTCCAATTGCCGTATTTTATTATACGGCACTTACTTTGCTGCCGTATACCGTATTTTGAGTGTAATCGATATCGGAATACCGTTTAATACGGCAATTGCCGTATCCAGAACAACACTGCTCGAATTCCAGTAGTATTTAATAATTGTGTTGATAGTGGTGTTTTCTGACTAAATGAAGTTTAGTAAAATAACTCCTCTATTTAAATCGGGTAGCACCTCAGATCCAGAATTTTCGTCCTATTTCTGTACTACCCACGTTTAGTAAAATCTTTGAAAAGGTAATGCTTAATCAAATGCAAAATCATTTTAATACAAATAAACTATTCGGTTTCATGAGCGATCGATCTACCACGGATGCTGGAATCAAATTATTAGAGTGTATCTAAGAGGCCTGGGAGGAGTCGTATGATGCTTATAGTGTATTCTGCGACTTATCCAAGGCCTTCGATTGCGTCCAGCATCAGACTTTAATTTAAAAACTTGATCATTAAGGCCGTCCCCCGGAGGGACGGCCTTGGATTTGTAGCCGCCAGGCCCTTCTATTGCCTTTGGCCATGTAAATATTGTGTACCTAAGCTTAGGATTAAAACCAGTCATTTGGTTGTTCTACCTGTTTTGTAAATAATATTTTAGTATTACATTCTCTTTGGTGTTGAGTTGTTTGTGTTATCTGGCATGTTGTATAGAAAAAGAAAAAGTGACGTTTTGACTTTTGTAAATTGATAAAGGAAAAAATCTATGTTTATTTAGTGATTTGGAATAAAGTGTATTTAGTGTAAATAACATCTGTGTTTCTAGTTACTGCTCACACTCCTTCTAATACCAAATGACTATCCCAAACATTTAATTAGTTCTTATTTAAGAGATAGAGTACAGAGGGTAGTTATAAATGGTAAACAGTCACATGGTTCTGCCGTAACAATGGGGTTGCCTCAGGGTTCAATTCTGGGACCTTTTCTATTTTTAGTGTACATAAATGATCTCCCTCACCTTATAAGAGACGATCACGAGGTAGTTTTGTTTGCCGATGACACATCTTTAATATTTAAAGTTGAACGTGGACAACGCGTACTTGACGAAGTAAACGTGACAGATTGTGGTACGCAAAAACCAAATTTAAAAACACAGGAATTACAGTTACAGAATTCCTGACAAAGGAGCGCCACCAGACCTTCATGCAGGCCCGTTCGAAGTTTGGTATTAATCACTGTTGGACCCGGGAGGGGTTCATTCACATAATAGCACCAGATGGACAGCGGCATCGTATTGCTTCTCACAATGAGCTGCTTCAAATTTCACCCCAAATTGTGAATAAGCCAACTTCCAGCCCAGCAGCAAAACCTGCGGCAAAGGCAAAGAGGACAGCAGCTGGCACTCACAGGAATAAGTAACAGTTTGCATGTACCATTAGTCTGGGTAACGTAACTTTGATCATAATTATTTTTTCCAATTTGTGTTGTCAAGTTTCAACTCTATTCTTTTGTCACATAATCACTAATATTGCTACATGTAATGTAACTCACTAGTGTTGTTATGTTAGTGTATTTCTATACAATTTGTGTTTATGTACTTAATCACATACTTTTCACTTGTACTTTCAATTATGTATCGCTAATTCCACTTGGTAAAACTTTCACTTTCTTCTGTTTGTGTTGTGTGTACTGCGTTGTTTACTGTCTGACACTGACACTGACATGACGTACGACATCGATCTGTCAAATTAATATCGAACGCAGATTATATAAACTGTAAGGGGGAGTACACACAATGCACATTCAATGTTCTTAATGTACTTTGATTTTTTAATGTACATGCATCTGTATATTTTTGTGGCATTATTGTTTAGCTTTTAGACTTTTGGCTTGTATGCAAGTAGCTTTTGAGAATATTTAGTAGCTATGTAGTAATTATTAATTTGTGATTGCATAGATATCAGCACAGCTGGCAGGTGGAGATATTGGTTTGTGTGTTAGTTAGTATTGCAAAGTAGGTACTTAGTTGATAATTTTAATTATTTATTTGTTAATATTATTATATATCTATATATAAATATATATTTATGTTTATGAGTGATGTAGAAAATGACAGCGATTCCGAAAGTTTTCACTCGGCCCTCAGCGGCCAAGACAGCTTTACTAATGTGCCGTCTCTTGCCCAATTCGTCGATTCACAGTTTTCCGATGTGCCGAAGAATTTCAATGCAGTTCACATCAACGCCCAAAGCATCTCGGCTCACTTCCCGGATATGCTGACGACATTTGACTGTAAGAACATCCATGCCGTTTTAGTATCAGAGTCGTGGCTTAAATCGACCCACTCTTCCGCTCTAATCTCCCTTCCCGGGTTTCAACTTATCAGAAACGACCGCTGGCAATGTGGAGACAGGCGAGGGGGTGGTGTAGCTATATATCTGCGGACATATATTCCCTTTAAAATTATTAGTATGTCAGCGCAACCACCTCCAGCCAATGCTGGCGAGCATATTTTTCTGGAAGTTGAACTCAATCACTCTAAAGTCCTTCTCGGCGTCTACTATTGTAACTTAGCAAGTGTACATTTCTTTCCTTCTCTCGAAACCTTACTGGTAAATCTAATGCCCTCTTACAGTCATGTGATCCTTATGGGTGACTTTAACGCTTGTTTAGTTAGAAATGACTCTCGTACCTTTGCCTTTCATGCCCTTGCCAACTCCTGTAACCTATCCATTCTTCCTTCAAATACAACGCATCACGTCCCAAATTGCAAACCAAGCTTAATTGACGTTATATTAGTTTCCTCCCGTCAACACGTCGCTAAGCATGGTCAATATCCAGCTGACGCATTCTCTCTCCACGATTTGATATTCCTTTCATACAAAATTCGTGTCCCTAGAGCTAAGCGAAAAGTCTTGCAGCGCAATTTTGGTGGCATGAATCTCGAAAGCCTTCGTCAGGATATCAATAACATTGATTGGAGTCCTCTTACCACCTCGGGGTCAACAGATGAACAAGTTACTATATTCAGCACCAACATTATTCAAGTTTATGATAAACATGCACCTGTTCGAGCTGTTAAAATTAAGCACCTTCCTGCCCCATGGCTCACTGCTGACATCAAAAGTCTTCTACATAAAAAAGCAGCTGCTAAATTTAAATATAAAATAAAACCAAATGAAGACAACCACAATAGATATGTCTCCTTACGAAATCACTGTAATAAGGTGTGTAGGAAAGCCCAACGCCAACACATTCACAATAATATACAAAATGGAGACACTGGTAAAGTGTGGAAATTTCTTAAATCTTTGGGGGTTGGAAGTAAACGACAAGACACAATTCCAAAGGATATTAATGTTGATTTGCTAAATCAACACTTCGCGGCTTCTTCCAACTTTGATGGGATAACAAAGGCACAAACCATTGATTTTCTTTCATCTCTTCCAAAACCCAACTATTCACCATTCTTCTTTGATCTTTTCACTGCATGTGATGTTCGGAGAGCTATTACATCAATTTCATCGAATGCAACAGGCGTTGACTGCATCAGTCGTAATATGATCCTTCCCATCCTCAATGAACTCCTTCCCATTATATGTTACATTTTTAACTATTCCATCTCCAGCGGCGTCTTCTCAACTTCTTGGAAAAGCAGTCACATAATTCCTATACCTAAAAAACCTAAACCCGAGACTTTCACGGACTACCGGCCAATATCTATACTCCCATTCCTATCCAAAGTCCTTGAGCGTCTGGTGCACTCACAAATCAGTAGATTCCTCTGCAAACATAATGTCCTTAATCCATTTCAATCCGGCTTCCGTCCTGGTCATAGTACGACCACAGCTCTGATCAATATTACTGATGACATTAGGTCTGGTATGGAAGCTGGAAAGTTAACAATTCTTGCTTTGCTGGATTTTAGCAATGCTTTCAATACCGTTGACTTTGATGTATTGCTATATGTTTGCCGCTCTCTGAACATATCTCCAACAGTGATCGATTGGCTTCAAAGTTACCTGTGTGGTCGCCGGCAACGTGTATGTATTGACAACGCTTTATCAAATTGGTGTAACACTACGGTTGGCGTACCCCAGGGCGGCGTTCTCCCTCCTTTACTTTTCTCAATTTTCATAAATTCCATCTCAACTCATATATCTTCTTCTTACCACCTATATGCAGATGATTTGCAAATATACTGCCAGACACCAATTCTACAGTTGAGTGATGCTGTGGAGTCTATAAATAAGGATTTGAGTCATATAAGCGAGTGGAGTAGATCTCATGGTCTCAAGGTAAACCCTAGCAAAACACAAGTTGCAATCTTGGGCAGTTCCCAGATGAAATCGAAAATTGTGTGGACAAATATTCCCCCGGTACTATTTGACAATACTATAATTCCAATTAGTGATAAGGTTAAGAACTTGGGAGTATACCTGGACTCTACGTTATCATGGGAGACACAGATGCAAGAATTGAGCCGTAAGATGTTTGCATCGGTGGGCTCATTACGGAAGCTACAAATCCTTCTGCCTATGACCACCAAAATTGCGCTTGCAAACGCGTTACTGTTACCCATACTCGATTATGCAGATGTCAGCTATCCTGATCTTGCCGAAAACCAGTTAGACAAACTAGAGCGTCTTCAAAATGTTTGCATACGGTTCATTTTTGGTTTACGCAAATATGACCATGTTTCTCAATTCAGAACGCAGCTTGGGTGGTTATCAATACGACTTCGCCGGGATGCTCACATTCTTTCACAACTGTATAGTATCTTATTTAACCCTTCAACTCCTTCCTATTTAAAGGAACGCTTCGAGTTCCTCCACAATACGCATTCGAAATGTCTGAGGTCATCAGAAAACTTAATATTAAAGATGCCGTCTCACTCGTCTACGTTCTATGACAAATCGTTCACGGTTACGGCTATACGCTTATGGAATAAACTTCCAGTAGGGATAAGACGAGCGCAGAC
This sequence comes from Miltochrista miniata, assembly GCA_933228765.1. Classification (NCBI taxonomy): domain Eukaryota; kingdom Metazoa; phylum Arthropoda; class Insecta; order Lepidoptera; family Erebidae; genus Miltochrista; species Miltochrista miniata. The sequence continues at coordinate 27,007,635 of OW121747.1, forward strand.
GATAGTCAATTTTAGAAAAATGGTGAAGGATCACTACCTTTCTTTGTAGTATTTAGAATATGTGTACATATTTATGTATTTATATATTGTATATATGTAGGTATGTATATTCGTATGTATGATGTGTTTATATATATATACTTTTTATGCTGTATTTATTTTAAATATGTATGTGTTATAATATGTAGAATGTTTAGTTTATATAATTAAAAAGCTTTATTCGATCTTAGAGTACGCCTAAGAACTACCACTCGTTACCTTCAATCAACTTTCTCCATCCAAAGGTTGCCTGGTAGAAATTGCTTTATAGCGATAAGGCCGCCCATTGTACATCTTCTTGCACTGTATTTATGTACCATAATTTTATTTACTTGGCGTACAATAAAGTGTAAAATAAATAAATAAACTATGCTCTCTCTAGGGTAGTCCACTGGTTTAACGCAAATAATTTATTGTTAAATGAAACTATAACAAAATGCATTAGATTCACCTTGCCAAATGTTAGGCCCGTTGACACCAGTATTAGGATTAGGGATGATCAAGTAGAATTGGTCGATGAAACTGTCTCTCTGGCATAAAGTTAGACTCCAACTTGCAGTGGAGGCCTCATATCAAGAAAGTCTCGGGCAGACTGAGCTCTGCACTATGCCGTTAAAAAGATCCGACAACTGACAGACATTATAAAAGCGCGTCTTGTCTACTTTAGCTATTTTCACAGTGTCATGACTTATGGCATACTATTATGGGGTAACGCTGCCGACATCGAATGTATCTTTGTGTTGCAGAAAAGGGCCGTCCGGGCTATCTATGGTATGGGGTTTCGGGAGACATTAGGAGAAAAGTTTAAGGATATCAACATCCTTACTGTGTATTCACAGTACATATATGAAAACTTATTATATACTCATAAAAATAACAGTAAATTTATTAAAAATAGTGATATCCATAACCTTAACTTAAGAAATAAGAATAAATTGGCTGTACCTAGATTTAGGCTTAATAAAATAAGTAATTCTTTTGCGGGCAAGTGTATTCACAGTACATATATGAAAACTTATTATCTATACTTATAGTAAATCTGTAGAAGTGAAAACTCTGTACATTCAAAATATCAAAAAAATTAATAGCAGGGGGTGTTACTAGACCGACACCGAACCCAAATTTGTTAAAAAAATTTTGGTCATTTTTACATTTACTCTATGTATTCATATTGATTGATAGGTTTATATATTTATAGATATAAATATATATATTTATATATGTATGTATGGATATAGGTATAATTATGTATATAAGTATGTACTATATGAATAGTTTGTGTGTGTGCATTTTATTTAATCTCGATTTCTATATCACTTCTACCTTATATTTCATGTAATTCTTCAAGCTTTCCTCTTTTCGGACTGCTGGAAGAAATTTCTATTTTAGAAATAAGCAGTACCATTGTACTCATCTTCTCTTTATTGCTGTAATTTCCTTATTTCATGTTATTTGTGTGCATAAATATTAAATAAATAAATAAGATGAATTAAGAGGGACCGGACTGAGTTTCTTGGGGTGTTCTTCTCAGTCTGTAGCATTTCCGTCTCAGTCTGTAGCATTCTTTTGCGGGCAATTGTAGTCGCATGTAGGTACAACACATTGCCGACAGCCATAACAGGTTTGTCGGTTAATAAATTTAAAAACCTAATAAAACTTAAATTGTGACAGAAAGCTTATAAAAGCAATAAATACTTTCTAGAAGACAAGGCTGCCTGGCAGTGACACGAAATGCTTCTTTCTACATAAAACTGTATTAGATACTAAGATGATTAAAGGGGGGCTTGGGCTGAGTTTCTTGGGGTGTTCTTCTCAGTCTGTAGCATTACCGAACCTCCGGTAGTGTCACAAAAATTTTGACAAACCCAAATACTTTTTTAAAAAATTTCAAAGCGAATAAATTTTATTTTATTTTTTATTCTATTGAAAATCGAAAATCAATTGTGGCAATATATAGACCACCGTAAAAAGACTTCGATGTATTCTTCAACAGCTTAGACGACGCTCGAGACCATGGTGCGAGCCATGACCTCCAGCGGGAGTAGGTGGGACTGCGCCGCCTCTTTCTGTGAGCAGGTCGTGCTCGTGAAAGAGGCGGTGGGGCGGGAGCGGCAGAGAAGTCTCCCACACGAGCTCCGCAGTCGGCGGCTTGGGCGTCGCCGATGATTATCGGCCTCCATGACTAGGGGCCTGAGGACGGTGAGTGGGCTTCTCGCCGACCTTAATGAAGCAGGCCCATGACGGCAGCGTGACGTGAGGGATTCACGCACGCCCCCCCCTAAAAACGGGATGACACCCGAAAACCCCCCACTGACGAGGGATAGCACCCGATCCACCCCCTAGGCGAGGTCGCAGTGATAGCCGTAAGTCTGGTGGGAGTCCTGGAACATCCTTCCGAGGGCTATCCCGGGGCTCCCAACCGTAGGCTGTTGGGCGTTACGTCAGGTATTTTAGTCAGTAGGAGTCCGGCATAGCATCCATGAAGGATACAGGTAATTTTCCTATTAAACATCCAAAAATCCTTTCCTCAGGAGTATTGGTTTGTCATTCCGCCCTTACGATTATGTGGTGTTGTGGTTATCCTCAACTGTTGTACGTTAGGATTGACGAATCGATGCGGGATTCTCTGCCTTCCCTCCTTATTACAATAAAACCGGCCAAGTGCGAGTTGGACTCGCCCATGAAGGGTTTCGTAGCAGCAAGTAACATAATATAAAAGTTCTTATAGTTCGTTGTAACTTTGACTGATGTTTTAACACGTTCGCAGTGGTAGTGATTTCACTAACCGGAAAGATAACATAAGATAGATAGATAAGATAAGATTTTATTTGCAAGAATACAGGTATGATACAAGGTCTTGATACAATAGTTTTCTTAGGTCCATATATTCAGCCTAAAAAGAAGGCGTGCAAATTTTCAAAGGTTGCTTTAAAATGTAATTTACCAAACAATAATATAATAAACTAGCTGACACGCGCAACTTCGTTTGCGGCACATGAGAGTGAGAAAGAGAGAGGTATGGTATTAATATTTTGAGTAATATAATGTTTCCCCTCGCATTTACTCTCGTCGCGCCTAGTCCTGTCGCGTCGCTTATAAACATTAGAGCTGACGATTCGCATTTACTCTCGTCGCGTTGGTACGGAACTCATGTGTGTAGGACTCGCACTTGGCCGGTTTTTATCGTTCAGTTGATTGGCTACCACTGCAGACCACGTTTACTCCCGTCGCGTCGCTCATACTTTAAAACTTATTAAAAGGGGTTATTGTAAGTGAACCTTAAAAGATAGGCATATGCTCTTGAGGTAATTTTTTTATAACTTTTAAAGGGGAACATTTTTGTGATACACAATTTTCGCGTAACTTTAACCATTTAAGCAACGTATGCAATGGAAGCTCTCAAAAGAAAGAAATTTTGCCCGTTCTCGAAACATTATTTATGGCTGCTCCGCTCCTATTCGTCTTAGCGTGATGTTATATCGCAATTACCCATCCTCAATAAATGAACTTTAAATCGTAAAATTATTTTCGAAATGCAAGCAGTAGTTTCTGAGATCCTAGGACAAACAAACTCTTCAGTTTTATAATACTGTAAGCGAACCTTAAGAAATAGACAAATTAGGTTATTGTGACCGAACCTTAAAAGATAGAAATATGCTGTCGCGGACTTTATTTTTGGAACTTTTTAAGAGAAACAATATTGTAGTACAGAATTTTTACGTAACTTTAACTATTTACGCAGCGTACGCCTCGGAAGCTCTCAGACGGTCAAAAATATTCCCCGTTTTCGAAACATTCTTGATTGCTGCTTTGCCCCTATTCGTCTTAGCGTGATGTTATACAGCCTATAGCCATCCTCAATAAATGGACTATCAAACTGTAAAAGAATTTTTCAAATCCAACTGGTAGTACCTGAGATCCTAGCGTTCAAACAAACAAACAAACAAACTCTTCAGCTTTATAATATTAGTATGGATGAAAAATTCAACCCTCACGTAATCATCAATCATGCAGATAAATTTACTGTAACAATGTTAAATATTTAAATAATTATAATGCCCAAGATAATGTCATTATTAAAATCATGTCACATAAACAATGTCAATCAATTAATTAAAATAATGTCAAATAGAGAGAATAATTTAAATATCATTTGCACCTATTAAAAAAAATCTTGCAACGTGTAAAACGATTTGTCACTTAGCCATGACTTCAATTTACGACAGAATCTATTCTTGGGCATTTTTTTAAATTCATCTGGTACCGCATTGTTATACGTCCCATTGTATGTAGTACATTTTTTATGATACAATGTGGTTCTAGGTATTTTCGGTAAAACAACTCTATCTGGATTCCTAGTATTTCTTAAATATATCTCCTTTGCTGTTCTGAATAATCCTGGGTGCATTTTTACAAATTTGGCTGCCTCAAAAATGTACATAGAAGTCAGAGTTAGTATTCGAAATTCTTTAAATAAGGGTTTACAGGATTGCCATGGCGGTTTATGACGGAAATTGCGGTTTATGACGTATTAAAAAAAACTACCAGCTCTATCTCGTTCAAACTAATTAATAAAGTAAAAAACGTTGGTAGTTTTAATGGCAATGTACATCATATATTTTTTTTAGATTTATCATTCTCTTAGTTTAGAAGTTAGAGGGGGGGGGGGGGACACACATTTTTCCACTTTGGAAGTGTCTTGCGCAAACTTTTCACTTTAGAAAAAAATGATGTTAGAAACCTCTATAGCATTTTTAAAGACCTATCTATAGATACCCCACAGGTATGGGTTTGATGAAAAAAAAATTTAGAGTTTCAGTTCTGAGTATGGGGACCCCCAAAATTTACTGCTTTTTTTCTAGTTTTATATAAGAATCTTAATGCGGTTTACAGAATACATCTAGCTACCAAGTTTCAATAGCATAGACCTTATAGTTTCGGAGAAAAGTGGCTGTGACTCACGGACGGACAGACAGACATGACGAATCTATAAGGGTTCCGTTTTTGCCATTTGGCTACGAAACCCTAAAAACCGGCGAAATGCGAGTCGGACTCGCCCATGAAGGGTTCCGTAGCAGCAAGTAACATAATATAAGTAGTTGAATTGAAATGTTTTTTTTTGAAGTAAAACTTCTTTAGGCGCGACTGGGAGTAACTCAGATATTTTTTCTGACGGATGTACTCGTAACGCTAATCAATTGGGATTAGTTATTTCCAATATTTTCAAACGGATTAATTGTAAATAGCAAAGTGAATAAAAATTCAACATAAAAATAAAATAAAGATAAAGCAATAAACAAACAAATAAATAAATAAAGATAACAAAAAATAAAGCTAAAGCAGATTGATTTTTTGAGGTTATGTTTACGTATGACATAAGTTATAACACCATAATTACTGTCAAGAAGTAATATGTACGAAAATACCTATGTACAGTCAACTATTGTCCATAATATATTTATTTATTAATCTTAAAAAACGATGTATCCCTGCAAGTGCCATGGCATAGTGAACTAACCAAAGATTTTGACAAACATGGTATCCACCGTAATTGACAGCAATATGGTATTGATTTGATCTGTCTATAAATACTTCTCGACTTCAATCAACAACGCGTTTCGGTACAACGATAGATGTTGTATTTTCAAAAAAGAACATTGACAAGTCGGCATACATGAAATTGGTTGGGAAAATTTAATATAAGTTTTAACGAAAGCAGACTAGAAAATGTTGAATAATTATGAAAACAATTTGTAGAGGTTCATGTAAATTTGTTACGAGAAACGTCACGCAAAACTTTAATTAAAGCCAACCACATTATGAACGATCTTTTTGCAAAACAGTGGACGACTATTTGTCACGTAAATGTTTAATTTAAGAAAGTTATTCATAGCGGCCCTTATATAATCTTCTTATGTCTCTCAGGCTTAATCGCCAAACATAATGTTCCAACGTATTAATAGTATTGTTATTAAACATTTCTAGTGTTTTGTTCAATCTGGGGGCACGACACTGTCCCCACCAAGTCCAGCAACAAGCGGCACGGCCCTTTTTGAACCCAACTCAGCCCATTTTCGACCCCTATAACTACGTTGTGGATAAAACTCGATGTTAGAATTTTCGCCAACTAAGCGGGCTTCGCTTAAATATGGTACCTATATTTCAAATTACGTTCAGGTTGAACCACTAGTTCAAGAATTTCAACAATTCAATATTCCTTAAAAATTCGCAGTGACTTACTCTCCGACTGACCGATCATCAAAAGTCTTCTAGCGGACATAGAACCTTCAAGCTTAAAATTCAATTAGTATATAAATCAAAGAAAAACTAATATATTGTGGAATGTCGGTCCAGTTTTCTAGATACACTAACTTTATAAACAACTTTGTAATCCGATATAATATACATAAAATTACGAAGTTAGTTATGCAGTAGACTTCCTCAAAACAGTAACCGTTGATGTCCTGACTTATAGCATAGCTTTCCGTACCGTGCCATATGGCATTCGAACAGTACCCGGACCATTACCCGGTCTTTTGTACAAGTAAATACAGTGTACTGATTGTTCTGACAGGTGCCGGACCCTCATAAACCGTTTTAAGAAAAATAGACCTTATTCTTAAAGCATAAAGTTCTCTTGAACCCGAACCAGTACCCGGTCTTTCGTACGAGTACATACAGAGTTCTGATTGTTCTGACAGGTACCGGACCCTCATAAATCGTATCAAGAAAAATAGACCTTATTTTTAAATAGATAAAGTTCTTCTGAATTTGAATGACATCATGCGCCATCTACTAAGGTAAAACAGGTACGATAGGGTTGACGTATTGTAACCACTTTATTAGTTAGTATGTTACTCACCAACTTACTCAGGGCGCCTTTCTTCAGAGTTTCCAGTGTGTGTGCAAGGGTAGGCTAGGGCTCTAACGAAAACAATGCAGAGAGATGTACACACATATATTTAGAAAGTTCCCAGAGCTACAGCGATAGTAAGATGGAGTTATACATCAATAGACATATATCATATATAGACTACACTCGAGAGCAATGAATCCGGGTCACTTAAAGAATGTTAAAAATCTCGGAAACTAAAAATGATAGGTTAATGCAATAAATTGTATTTAATAGACAATGTAATACTCCTTAAATGAAAGTAAAAAAAATATGAGTCACCATACATTTTATTAACACAAAATTACATAAAGAAAAAACTGCCGATCTCTCCTTAAAACAAAAATAGGAAACATGAAATTTTTGAACTTTATTACGATTTTCTTGAATTTTAATACTTCGTATTGCCTCCTCGTGCTTCCATTACTGCGTTTACGCGGTTTGGCATGCTGTACACCAAGTTCCTTATACGATTTTGGGGAATATTCCCCCATTCCTCTGTGAGAGCAATTTTGAGCTCACAAAGCGTGATTGGGGGAGGGTTTCGTTGTTTTACGCATCTGCCTAGCTCGTCCCAAGCATGCTCGATCGGGTTGATATCCGGGCTGCGCGCTGGCCACTCCATACGAGTAATGTTCATCTCTTGAAGGTAGTCATTCACAATCCTACCTGTATGAGGTCGGGCATTGTCATGCATAAATATAGCATCCTCACCTAAATTGACCATAAATGGACCAACGTGATCATTGAGGATTTCTTCCACATATCTTACGCTAGTTAAAGAGCCGTTTTCTATGATCACCAGCTCTGTGCGACTTTCAGAAGAAATTCCGGCCCACACAAGTACAGACCCACCACCGTAGGCTACTTTTTCTTCGATGCATGCTTGCTTGAATCTTTCCCCTGGTCTTCGATACACTCTGTGTCTTCCATCGTGCTTGTAGAGCATAAATTTTGATTCGTCGGAGAACATAACTTTTGACCAATCTTCAATACTCCAATTTACGTGGCTCTGGGCATACCTTAGTCTCGAAATACGATGCCCACGCTCCTGTTTAGGGCCGTTTGCAGGTCTAAGGGGTTTTAAGTTAGATTCAGCAAGCCGACGTCTTACTGTCCATGCACTTGGGTTACTTCCTCCGAGGCGTCGAAACTGATTGGTGAGTTCAGTTCCTGTGAGAAAGCGATTTCGAAGCATGGTGTTCACCAAGTATCGGTCTTCTCGTGCTGTGGTACACCTGGTTCTGCCCGTTCCTGGTCTGCGTAGGTTAGAACCAGTTTCTTCGTAACGTCGGAGAACTCTTTGTACTGTTGACAGCGACACACCGACAGTCCTGGCTGTATCGCGCTGACTCCGGCCGGTTTCCAGCATTGTAAGTATTCTGGTGCATTCTTCAGGCGTAAGCGACATAATTTCAGCTTGATTAATGAATATAGAGCACTATCAACATGGTTTATGTACCCACATAAATGACAGATTACAAACAAAAGCAACACCAAATGCTGTAATTTCGTAGTTCCATCTTCGAAAGTGGCCCTTTTTCAAATTTGATTTTTTTATGATATAACTTTACAATAACTAAGAAGTTTTAATACCTTCATTTAAGGAGTATTACATTGTCTATTAAATACAATTTATTGCATTAACCTAGCATTTTTAGTTTCCGAGATTTTTAGGATTCTTTAAGTGACCCGGATTCATTGCTCTTAGGTATTCTGAGAGTAGATCCTATTTCTAAGCACTAATAGGTACTACTTAAGCGAACTACTTAGGCTTGGGCAGGTACTATAGGTTGTAAATAATTTACGCAGCTACGCTACACGGTAGTATTAGTAGGTAGTGAAGTACTGGCCTTCGTGTTGGGTGAAAGCGGCACCTGCTGCTTTCAATCCCAGGTGGTGGTGGCAGGTTTTCGTGCAGTCCACGTATCACAGGGCGTGGCTCCCATCACCGCTGTAGTGGGCCAGATTTTGCCCGTATCATACAGCCCTGTCGTGAAATAGAACACGAAATAAGTTGCTGACAACACGACTCAGAGTGAAATGCTTTGCAAAAAGAAAAGGTGACTCACCAGTTTTCTGGGTAAAATGTAGCAAGTACTTTATTATAACCTCGTATAATGGCGAGGTACCAATGCCAGAGCTTGTGCAAAAACTTATTCGAGGCACAGCTAACAAAGCCAAAAAAAAAGAACCGACTACCCCAAAGCAGGTCATATATTTTGAAGCGTTCGTGGCCCCGCGGACTCAGTGTTCTGTAAACGATCACTGCAGTAAGCAACATTTACTATGGCCGGATATGGATGGGTGACCACCACGTGGACCACTTTGTGACATTTATTTACGAGCGTTTCCGTGCTTCGGAAGGCACGATAAGCCTTTGGTTCCGGTTGTCAGTAAAATGACAGTCGTTAAGCCAAGTTGAAGGCCTTACGGGCGGCTTGAAAAATTTCAACTGTGGGTCGTCACAACCTGCGCCCAGGTCGGCAGCGCGTGTGTAGCGCCTCTTCTACCGTTTATTATTTTTCGAGAGTGAATCAACTACCTAAAAAATCATCAACTCACGAGTCTAGTTATTTTCCGGTGACATACACACAAAGTTGTATAATTATTGTTCCATAAATTTTGGTCTTATTATAGGTAATTATGTGTTATATTTTACGCAGTTATGACAGTGACACATTGTATTCTATTTTTGGTATTGTAATTTAAGGATAATTAAAATTTTAATTTTTAATTCGGATATAATAATTATATGTATTTTAAATTTAGACATTGTACGATTAAAGTGCACTGAATTAAGGTATTTTGAATATTAAGTTATTTCGAATTTGGGTATTTTGGGCTAATGCATTTTAAGTAAAGGCATTCTGATATCTGGTATTTTAATATATAACCATTTAATGTGCATATCAGCATAAATAATTTTTATCGCGAAATAAATGATTGTGCAACTTGCTTGTACATATTTCCCGCGGTAAGAAACCTATTAATTTAGAAAAGAATTAGTTAATTAGATTATAAGAAAACTATTAGAAATAAATAAGATAAAATATCTGGAATAAATAATACAAAATAAGACTAAATGAGTATATTAAAATAAATCGAAGAACATGAGTAAAAATCTTGACTTTTGATGATTCCAGGAATTGTTTGCGTAGTAAAAACTTGTTAGTCACACTGCAGTTTGTTGATTATATTATTTATGTCCATATCAAACGGATTCGAGTTTCCATTCTGATGTGTAATCTCAGCTGACTCAATTCGTAATGAAGATAATTTGACAATTGGACGCTTTATAAAGCCATTTTTGGGGTTCAAAAACGAAACCCTTTTAGATTCATCATGTCTGTCTGTCTGTCTGTCTGTCCGTCCGTCCGTATGTCACAGCCACTTTTCTCCGAAACTATAAGGCCTGTGCCGGTAAGTAAGGGTGTTTTCTAAAGTGAATAGTTTGCGCAAGAGACACTTCCAAAGTGGAAAAATGTATGTCCCCCCGCCTCTAACTTCTAAACTAAGAGAATGATAAAGCTAAAAAAAATATATGATGTACCTACATTGCCATAAAATCTGCAACGAAAATTGAACGAGATCGAGTAGGTAGTTTTTTTCTTAATACGTCATAAGCCGCAATTTGAGTGTTTTCTATGTATAATATGTATGTATTTAGAAATATATAAATATGTCTATCAGTTGTCTAGATCCCATAGCACAAGCTTAAATTAGCTTAATTTGGGCTAGATGACGTTGTGAGAGAATGTCCAGAAATATTTTTTATTTTTTATTTTAGCCTAGAAAAATCGCTACAACTGCGGAACGTGTTAAAACATCAATGATAGTTACAACGAACTACAAGAACTTATATTATGTTACTTGCTGCTACGGAAGCCTTCATGGGCGAGTCCAACTCGCACTTGGTCGGTTTTTTTTTTTGTTTCAAAGTGACCACACGTACGTATCCTTCCTTGACCCGGTGCGTCTCGATCCTTTCTTGCCCGTGGTACCACCAATGGTGCTACTGGTAGTACCACTGGTAAAAAAAATCCCGTGGTACTACTATTAATCAATAATAATATAAACTGGTAAATCAATATTCCCGTGGTACTACTGGATCAAAAACAAATGAAAATCTGTAAAAACAAATGAAGATCAGTATAACAAATAACGATCGATATAAAAAATGAAGATCTGTAAAAGCAAATGAAAATCGGTAAAACAAATGAAGATCGATAAAAAGAAATGAAGATTGGCATTTCATCTAGGCGAATTTTTGTTTGACATTGTGCATTCATCCCTAACTATTAAACAGCAATCCCGAAACACTTTGGCTTTGTCGCAGTTTCGTGTTACTTCTCATGTTGCTGTTTCGTTGCTGTCTAAATCGATCGGAATTTTAAACATTGTATGAGGCGTTTTCCCGCCAGGTATTAATGTAGCTGCAATTTCTGATGAAGCTACTGCCAGAGCAATTTTACGCTGTCTTTTAATTTCAGCGAGAATTACTTTGATTTTTTTTTATTGAGACGATCCAGGAGGTACGGGCAAGCCTTTCGTAGTCTTGCCCGTACCGCCTGGAGCGTCTAGAAAAACCAGTTATCCTTCATTTCTGTGCACACTTTGAATAACTGTGTAAAATATGACCGTTTGTTCTGGAGTGAAATTGGATAAACTGTCATTAACTAAAGTGGTCATCTCAGGAGAGCTGTAATCCATCTCAACACTGTATTCCCGATTTATATGAGGTTGATCAGGTAGTATTGGAACAGGTAGACCGTAGCTGCTCAAGGAATTGCCTCCCAATCTCTCCTGAATAGCATGGAGGGTACTATTAAATACTCTTTCATCACTTTTATCAATTTCTCGGATAGATTCACGCTTTAAAAAACGGAGAAAGTCCTCTGAGATGTATATTTTTTATTTTTCCCAAAACGTTAAATGGTCTGAAAGATTACAAATATTCACATCACTGAAAATAAATGATGTAAACTTTCGCTAACAGAGGCGTCCTGAAGAGTAACGTCCCAGAGCTGGTCACCTTCAGGCAGATGAAGCCTTCTTGCAAGCTGCCTGATACGTAGCATGCTGTACGCCGTCAACCATCTTTAAATAGGTGAAATAAGTGGGTCCTCAGACAAAATGAAGTAAAAGGCGCGAGTAATAGCATTCACCATTGTGAAGGTGAATTGTATACACTCACCCCAAAGCTTGCTAGGGTATCGGGGTTTTTATAATGATGTATGGGGCTAGTGTGACCTTTTCGATGACAGTTAAATTCACCTCTTAGCTTATTATAGAGGGTATTTCATTATATGTCAATGTTCTTGCGAAATCATCTTCTTGACATAAGTTGAAAAATGCTAACAGTGTAGTTCGTCCAGGATTCTTACATTTCTACACGATCTCTTATTTTTACATTTTAAGACAAAATATATCGTCCGTTGACCATTTTCTAAGGAACGTCCAAATGCATAAAAGTGGGATAACGTTCATTTATGGGGAATCCTAATATTCGCCACACTGCTTATGAAGAACTAACGTAGCGTCCAGCTTGATTCTTGGAAACGTCATCTCGATCGGTTCCTTGAAGAGCAAATGTAGCTTGGTTTATTACCTTGTTTACATATTTGCAAATATATTTCATAGCCTTAACACTGTTACACATTTTAACGGTATTGTGTGCTCCAAATATTTTGAATAAAAAGGATAAGTAGGGAATTACCCATTTATTAGACGTTGTCCTGCCTTATCTATCAACAATTGGTATTCCGAGTTCTGAGTACCCGGTCCCCTGTTCCCGTTTCCTATTTCCTGTTCCCGGTTTCGGATTGACTTTCCCATCCCCTGTTCCCATTCCCGGTTTCAGATTATGGGTTCCCGGTTCCTAGTTTTCGGTTACCGGATTCCAGTTCCTTGTCAGTCTTTCTGTTCCCGGTACCCATTTCGGAGTTTCCAGTTCTAAAACCCGATCCAAAATCGCAATAGAAACCATTTCTTCTTACAATTCAAGCGGGTAACAGTTAAAAATTTTCCACCCATTTTTTTAAACCTTCTGACGACAAACACAAAAAAAGAATTAGCGAAATCGGTCCAGCCGTCCTGAAGTTATGCGCGTTCATACTTACACTTCGCAGATTCATTTATATTAATTTGAATTTGTTAATTTTTAAAGGATAATGTATTTTTACATCCTTTTTGATGATATTTGCAAACATTCTGTCAATTCTATGTCAAATGTCATAATGTTACAATAAAAAAGTTAATAATAAGTGAGATTAGAAATAATAATGTGTGGTGGTGGTTAGGTAGTCTTAAATTTTCTAATTTTCAGCGCTTTTTTTAATATTTTTCTTTTATAAGAACCTTCTCCTAACAATAACAACCACAACAAAAAAGAATTAGCGGAATCGGTCCAGCCATTCACGCGTGATGCCATGACCAAGGAAATAACTGTATGTACAAATACAACCTTTTTTAAAAGTTAATGTACAGAGTAATTTTGAGTTTAACCATTTTTTTTAACATTGAAAGAAAGAAAGGAAGAATACAGCTCCATTTGTATTTTGGTAATGTTCTATAACTTCGGTATGATGAAGAACCACCCCTCTTCTTAATCCCTATCATTGGTTGTATTTTCTTCCAATCATAGACATCCAGATAAAAAGAAAATGTTTTTGACGTCATTTTTTTGTTCATGATTGCTTAATCCGTTAAAAATGTTGGACTGTTACACGACGCTGCCGGTGACTGGTTTCAACATTATTAGACTGTTGGTGATTTGTGGCAAAAACAAATAATTTTTTTGCCGCTTAAATGATAAGTGTGGGGACATTTTATGATCAAGTTCTTGGGACATTGATATAAATATTATTTCATTGTATTTAATATTTTGATCTTTCAAGCATTTGGCATATTTCAAAAATATCTCTTTCTGACGTCCATAAAAGGTACATTTGGTGGCACACACGCAGAACTTTTATCACTGCACAATACAACATATATTACAGTAAGCTAGATCTCATGGTGAGGTAAGAAACACTCTATTCCATCCCTGCTAAGTGTTGCTAATTTCATATGACCCAACTCTGAATATTCGCTTAAAAACTGCGTATATTGTTGAGCTAAAGATTTTTGCTCAACAATATACGCTGATGGACGAATGACGAGCTGAGTGCTGTTAGCTGCTCGCACCGGCACTAATGCTGTAGCTAATAAAATCTCGTTGACATTTTGCTGAGATGCGTGCACCCCGTTGTTGCTATTTGGCTTAAAAATTTCTTCTTGCTTAAAAATTTCGTAATAATTTTGCTTGCCATCAGCAAAACAATCGTGCAATATGGTATGATGTCTGCCAGAACACTTAAAACAGCATTTTTTGGAATGGCAATTATTAAATTACTAGATGACGCTCGCGGCTTCGCCCACGTAAAATTCGGTACCCGTTCCCGCTTCTCGTGGGAACATATTCCCGGGATGAAAAGCCTATGTGTTATTCCAGACTATAAGCTATCTCTGTACCAAATTTCATCCCGATCCGTTGAGCTGTTAGAGCGTGATTGAGTAACAAACATCCAAACATCTAAACATCAAAACATCTTCACAGACTTTCACATTCATATTATTAGTAGGATGATTAAAAACGCAATTAATGCAACACTTCAGTTGTGTGACTGGTTTAAGTTTCATTTCCTTTGGCATTTGAATAAACCTTTCGCAATTGTGTAATTTATGATCAGCAAAACAATGAGGACACTTAATTTCCCGCACATGCATTGCTTTTGAGTCCTTGGAATAATTATATTATAGCTTGATTTGTAATTATCATATTTTCGGGTAATAGGAAATGATTTTGAAGAATTCGCTTGCTGCTGAGGTTGCTGGGATTTCTGCATGGTATCTTGTCGCCGACGAGATGTTTCTTGACTAGTGAACTTATTTTCTAGAAAATCTAAAAAGTCTTGCAAGCGTTTTTTTAACGACTCTATGCACTCGGAATAAGATTCACTATCCAACTTTTGGGACAAGATATGCACTAGTAGAGGGTCCCACGTACATGTCCACACCTATGTTTTTGATGGCGTTGAAGACTCTCGAATGTGACGTCTCGAACACAATCAATACATATAATAAAATCGTAACATGTCGCTGTCTGTACATGGAAGATAAATAAGAAAAAATATTATAGGGAGCTTTATGAACGCAATAGATGATTGCAATGATCTTTAGAATTTTTGTCTGTTTGTCTGTATATCTGTTTGTCTGTCTGTACGTTTGTGCACGCTAATCTCAGTAACCGCTTAGTTGCAATGCAGTTTTTTTGCGGCAAACCTCAACACAATATGTTGAGGTTTGCTACGCTTAATATTTAGTGTTTATTTCATGTTAATTGGTTTATAAATAAACATGTTATGAAACTTTTAAGAATCTATTAATAGAAGATATTTTGATAATTTCCCGCTCTCCATGATTACGTATGTTCTGGATTTAAAGTAGCCTATGTGTTTATTCCAGACTATTATCTATCCCAGTTTTTGAAAGAACAGCAACGATCATTACCGCTGCTTACCAAAGCGTACAGATCATGCAGCAACGCAATAGCGTTATCTATGTTGTCGGGGGTGCTAAATGATATGATATGATATGATATGATATGATATGATATGCTACCTGCTGAACTGGAGGTTTTGCGTGCCGGACGAGTTGCGGAGAAGGGAGTTCGACAACATTGTTGACGATGGGGGAGAATCGAGCTAGGGATCGAAATGATTTATAGGGAGTCAAGTAAAGCGCCCGCGGAGAATAGTATTAAGCTGGCCGCAACGGGCACTCGCCTACAACTCGGTCAGCACGCGCGCCGTGGGGCAGGAATGACCATGAGTGGTGGACGGTTATATCCCGATATCTAATTTCAGCCCGAGTCGTTCAGCACTAAGTCTGATTGCACAAACATCCAAATATCCAATTATGTGGGTAAAACATTAGATTTAATTACTACAAATATGATGTCAACATGACGACAACAAAATCATTGTCCTTTTACTATGTCACCGTAAATTAGTAAACAAGCTTTTTTTAAATTTATCTTGTTATTGCTGCTTCATGCTTTCTGCTGGACGAAACCGGGCCTGTAAGCCACGTGTGCGGTTGTTCCCAGTTTTTATGGTTCGTCAGAGAAACGATTGATAGCAGAACGATTAAATCTCTTCGAGCTAACTATTCCATCTTACAGATTATTTTCAATTAGATTAAATTGACGAAAAGAAATATTAAAAAAGTAATACAAGTAGAAGATTATTTATATTCTAACCATCTTTTACTGACCATGGGACATTCTTCTGAGGGCTTACCCGAAGCTCCGTAGGCAGTGGTAGGGCACGTGTGGTTTTTATCGGGAAGTGTCCAGCATGACATCCATGAGGAATTACCACTCGTTAAAACATATTTTACTGTTCGCAATATATCTCTCGTCGGTCTACACTTTCAATTGGTCAATTACAATCTTACTGAATTTACAAATTTACGGTGACAGATGTAAATGAAATTGGGATATTTTTAAATTAACATCTGTATAGTTTTTCAGCACAGGCGGGAACTGCACTAATTTACTGAATTGAAACCAGAAAATTGACTGCTGTGCAAAAAAACCAATTGTTAACTAAACAGGTCTTAACTAAATATGTTGTACTTAAAATCTTTTATATTACACAAAACGAGATAAACTTTTTTTGTCGGATTCACACCAAAAATGTGGTTCGTACATCGGATATATGATTTGAAAAAAAAAACACGAATTGTTTATCAAAAATACTAACTTGCACCCTAAATTGTACAATCCTAAAACGAAATAGGTTTTTTCTGTTTTTATTAATAAAATTTCATTTTATACAAATGACTGATTGAATTGGGTTTTTACTTAGAATAAACGATGTTCCTAAAAGTAAATTAGGCGATGGTATTCCTTAAAATACTTTTGATATGTTTGTTGAACTAAGGAATTTTTAGATAAACTATTTTGATAAGGGATATTTATAAATGCGCGTCTATATAATTTTTCTGCACGCTAGGTAACTCCACTAATTAACTGAATGAATACCAGAAAACTGAATGCTGTGCAAAAAAAAAAAACCAATTGATTAACTAAACATGACTGTTCTACTTAAAAATCTAAAATTATACACCAAACGAGATGACCTTTTTTAGGGTTCCGTAGCCAAATGGCAAAAACGGAACCCTTATAGATTCGTCATGTCTGTCTGTCTGTCTGTCCGTCCGTCCGTATGTCACAGCCACTTTTCTTCGAAACCATAAGGCCTATGCTGTTAAAACTTGGTAAGTATTCTGTGAACCGTATCAAGATTTTTATTTAAAACTAGAAAAAATCAATTAATTTTGGGGGTCCCCATACGTGTGGGTTATCGATAGACAGGTCTTCAAAAATGCTATTGAGGTTTCTAACATCGTATTTTTCTTAAGTGAATAGTTTGCGCAAGACACAGTTCCAAAGTGAAAAAATGTGTCCCCCCCCACTTCTAACTTCCAAACTAAGAGAACTATAAATCTAAAAAATATATAAGATGTACATCGCCATAAAATCTACTAACGAAAATTAGTTTGAACCAGATCGGGTTGGTTGTTTTTTTTTAATACGTCATAAACCGCAATTTTTGCCCATGAAAATTTTTACCACTGCGAACGTGTTAAAACATCAATGAAAGTTGCAGCAAACTACAAGAACTTTTATATTATGTTACTTGCTGCTACGGAACCCTTTATGGGCGAGTCCAACTCGCACTTAGCCGGTTTATTATCGAATTCAAACCAAAAATGTGGTTCGTATACCGGATATATGATTTACTAAACCAAAATACGAATTGCTTATCAAAAATACTAACTTGCATTCTAAATTGTACAATCTTATAACATAGTGGGTTAGGTTAGTTTTTTATAAATAAAATTTAATTTTGTAAAGATGACTGATTATATATTGGGTTTTTAATTAGAATAAAAAGATGTTCCTTAAAGTAAATTAGGAGATGGTTTTCCTTAAAAAAGTTTTAATATGTTAGTTAAGCTAAGGAATTTTTAGATATACTATTTTGATAATAGTGATATGTTCAGTAAAATAGTTCTGCAAATACCATTAAACAGTATGTCGAATTTGATTTAATTAGTGTGCCTAATTAGTGTGCAAGTCAGTATTTTAAGTTTGAGTTTGACATATTTATCGATTTAAATATGTACATATGCCTTGTGATAATAGTTATTCGATCAGTAAAACAGTTCTGCAAATACCATGAAACAGTATATTTCATTAAATTTATTTGGTGTGCATAATTAATTAGTGCACACTTATTAATTTTGTTTTGATGTCAGTATTTTTTATTTAACTTTGAAATATTATATTCGGAAAAAAGAAATATACACAATATACACACACAAACAATTTAAAGTTTTCATTATTAAAAATACATATTTTTATTACTCGATGAAAATGAAAAGCATTGTTTTTAAATTACTTTATTACCGTTTGTAACAGCCATTTATTATAGTATATTAACATACACACACATAATTAATAAGAACAACTATGCAAATGTAGCCACATCTACCTAAATCTAAGTAATTGATTTCAGCTTAACTAGAAAATCATAAGCTTAACAAATTTGTTTGAATAATAAAAAATCTTTCATTATGGGATATATAAAAAAAAGAAGTGTTTGGACCGTGTTTAAATTAAGAAATCCTTTCACTGATATTTAGACATTTAAACTTACTGCAGTGCACAAATAGTATAGTTCAGGGGTTCCCAACCTTTTGCAGGCCGCGGCGCCCTTATAAGTCTTGAAATTGGTCACGGCTCCCCGTCATATCACGTGTAATTACCCCGCCCCCCCCCCTCGACTAGTAATCCTCCGCACAAGCCACTTTCCTGTGCCATGGAGCCTCGGCCAAGTCATATGCAGACCAAATCCGGGAAAACATGTGAAACCGGCGTTATCTAGGGAAAGTGTCTTCCTTTTTACTTGTGGAATCTGAGTGCCGAACCGACTGAAACCATACGGTGCTCTACCACTACCTACGGTCGGGAGCCTCGGGAAAGATGTCCCAGGATTCCCGACAGACCTTGGCTACCACAGTGACGTCATCTACTTTACTTCGTTTGGTTCGAGTACTTCCCCGCGTCTTTGGGAGCTTTCGGGTGTCACTCTCGCTTTCTGGGTCGTGTGTCGTGCGAAAAATTTTAACGTCACGCTGTCGTCTTGGGCCTGCTTCTGTAAGGACGGTAAACAGCCCCCGCCCCGATCTTAGGCCCCCGGTCATAGAGTCTGATAGAATGGGCAAAATCGAGTGTATGGCACCCTCGCCGCAGACTGGAAATCTCGGGTTGGAGAGTTATCTCCCTGCTCCCTCCCCACCATCTCTTTCTGACCTGCTCGCAGAAAGACGCGGCGGCGCGGCGTCCTACGTTCTCCCATTGGAAATCATTGCTCGCACCGTAGTCTCCAGCGAGATAATGTTCAGGTCAAGACCTGCCACTATATAGAACCTGGCGCCCACGCTATGTTCTGTATGGAGCGCTGTGTCCTCGTTGCTTCCTTCGCAGTGCTGACACTGAGCCGTGGTCTTCCGGTGTAATCGCCACAGATACTTATCGAAGCATCCGTGCCCTTAATTATCGGTGACAACCGGTACAAGAGATTGCCATGGCTCCTCTCCAGCCACTCGTTTATTATCGATCTGATCACCACCTAAGTTGAGAGATCAACTAAGACACTTCGATATGGTCAACGTGGTGAGGACTTGGCCGATTTCCTTGGGCGGATGGTGGCAACTTTCGCCTCTAACCATTCTCAGACATCGCGTAGATTAGTTTTAAAAAATCGAAATAGTTGTCTTGACAGACAGACCTTTTTTTTACAAAGGAGTTTTGGAGCGGAGTCCGCGTCTCAGAAAACGACGGCGCGACGGGTCAAACTCAAACTCAGTAAACATTTATATCGCATAGTCCTACTACTTAGGTACTTGCGACAAGTTCATGAATACAAATCAAACTAAGTACCACCACCAGTTCGGAACGCGGCCCGCTTAAGCAGAATTGGCAAAAATCTTGGCGGGCTATTTTTTTGTGCTCTTTTTATTTTTTGAGAGAGGGGCGCCGCGAGGCTCCTTGCGGCGCCCCTCTAGACTTTCTACGGCGCCCTAGGGCGCCGCGGCGCACAGGTTGGGAACCCCTGGTATAGTTCTTATATTGCTACGAAGATAGCTTATCGGACATTCTATTGTATATATATATATAATCTTAATTATAATCTATATTTAATGAAAGATTTCGTAAATCAGTCGTTTGAAGAACTACAAAATACTATTTTATATTATGTACCTCGTGATACCTCAGATACACAATGATTGTATGTTATACGTACGTAATAACTTGTCGATATTTCGTTTTGACAATCATTCAATGATTCACAGTATCTTACTGGCAAGAATTATCATTGAACTTTTATATTTATTTACTCTGAAAAGTTGATGAACCTATAGAAATGCAAGAATTTATTGTATCTTAATGATACATGTGAACACCTCGTACGTAGCTAATTTAAATAGATATTTGGTTGACTTCTAAAATTAATAACAATTTTTCAACATGTATTTCTTTGTAAAATTCGTAAATAGACTAGGAAAAGGAAACTGAAGTAGATTAATGTTACATTCTCTCATACAATGTTAAACCAATCACCAACATAATTTAGAAAAACGCAATTTGGAGCCAACTTTCTTAAAAATCATGTCTCTGACGTCACGTCTCTGGCTTCCAATTGTTTTAATGTGTAATGGTGAATATTTGCATCAAATTATTTTACAATAGACTTGAAAAAAAAATACAAAACAAACACGGTTATTTCAAGGTCGCTTGCTGCTGAGAATCACTATCAATGTGAATTTTTTGCCCAAATTAATTATTATAAAATGCAATTAACAGCACTGCCTTTACTCCTTTAGGACGGAAATGTGATAAATACATTTAGGTATATAATTTAGTGGTTGAGTTTTAAAAACTATATCATGAAATATCGTTAGAAAAATGTTTGATGATATGATTTTTCACATTGTTCTTTATCACTTATTTATCCTATGCTTATTAATAAACACATAATACGTACTTACAACGTAATCTGCAGTGTTAGACTGCTCTTTAAGTATTATTTAAACAAACACATTACACATTAAAGACCTAGTAAATTGGTCTGGTTGTATCAGCATTATTGTGATCGATATTAATGTCAATGATAAAGACAGAGTGTCTAGTTGCTAAGATATGTCTAACTGTAGTCAAACTTTAACGCATTAAAATTAACATTGAATAGAAAGTTATAACATTATCTTTATATACGTGTAGTAGTGTCACTGCAAGGAATACATCATTATAATGTTCTACATTAAATTAACGCGAACACAGTAAGCAATGAGTAATAATAGTCTAGACCAAGGTGTGCCCCAAGAGATCAAATGTGTCAAGCCTTATAGTGACAGTGTACATGCATGGCTCAATATTCATCCCTGGAGTTCAGTTTAGTTAACATGGTATGTCATCAAAATTGACAGCGGATTGCAACTAGCGGTTTGCAACAAAACATCAGACTTGTAAAAGCATTAAATATACTTAAATTGAATAGTTACGGTTTCGACCCAAAATTGATAAAAGGATTTCAGTACTTTTTAAAAATATAACAATAGAATCTTTACTACATTTACATCATTTCTGGTTTTTAAAATTGTAGATTATTTCACCTAAAACGTTTTATGTACTTAACACGTAATTTAGGACCCTGATATTTTATCTATTCATTAAAATACACCAGGCATTATAAACCAATTATTTGGATTTAAAAATGATCCTCAATTTTCAACGAATGCAAGTTGGGTTATACTCGTACCATATAGTACAGAATAAAACTGCTTTATACACTTGAATCTAACTTACCTAACCAATGAAATTGCCAATATTTTAATTAAGACTCGTACGAGTACTACTACTCGTAAGTAATTTTAATCACACCGATTAATGAGAATTGTATACTTATTACTTATATACTTTGCGGTGACCGGTACATCTGGTGGGTCGTATGCTTGTCTGCCACCTTAGTGGTATAAAAAAAAACTTATATGGGAAAGTGGTCAGCAAACTTAAGATCTTAATAACCTAGTGTCTCTGAGTTATAAATTTTTGGCACATATTTTTTGGCATAGTATCGTTATGTCCCCCAAAGACACATACACTGCAGAAAATCAGGTAATTGTATAAATAGTTAAGTTACAAAATTGATATTGTTGTTAAATTTCATTTTTAAAGTCAATCAATGTATCAAGTCAGCTTATACCATTTCGCTACTTCAGCAGTGACAGGCCCTGACCGTTCAGCATCCAGTCTCACTCCCTGCTACCTCTATCAGATCAGACCGTTAAACGATTCTTGCAAAAAATGGGATATCTGACCTTTTCTGATGTCGAGAATGTAGGTACTTATACCACACGTTTATTTCAATTTTTCCCCGTTTTAGCTCTATTAAAAATGTACAGTAATAAATTCTTAGTATCATTGTATTTATCAAAAATAAATTTACGCTGTAGTGCAAATTAATATTTCACTTGCATTATGAGATTAGATTTCATAAAGATCTGTTGGCAGTCCTGTAAAGATCCGTAGCCAACCTACACTATACTGGTAGAATTTATAGTCGTTCTGGACCCAAAAGGGGGTTACTCAGAATCAATCATGGAACCATTTTGGGGGGTCAAAAGTGTTGTACAGGCTATAATAAAAAAAAAAACTTTTGTGTTATAATTTTCACTCGTTCGAGTTGAAACATTAGTAGCGCTTCGATTATTCATTGACATTCTTCAGTGAATGAAACGCCGAAACATGTGATTAGTTCATTGACCGAAAGCATTCGATTCGATTAATAAAGGACTCCAATTTCTCTTCATACTCAACACGGGCTTAGGGCCGTCGGAAATACTTTATTATTGTGCTGTTTTAGCGGTTAAACGATAAATTAATAAGGCATATGTACTAATTGGTAATGAAAATAAACGCGAACAAAATAATGAACTTAAATCTAGACCTACCTATTTACAGTTTATTTACGCTACCGAGTACCCCGGCGACTGCTCAAAATGGAGTCCAGAACTTATGATAAATAAACGGGCACGTTTTATGTTATTGTCTTCACTATTTCAAAGGCGAACAGTCAACAGTTCGGAAGGGTCCACTTTATCACACTGCGTCATTCGTAATTCATCACAAGTTTCCTACTTCAGGAGTACGAAACTCGTGATGTGCAACAGCCGAACAACCCTCCAAAGAAGCGGGCTAGCATCCAAACCCCTACATGAGGCCGCAGTGGTAGCCAAGATTTGTTGGGAATCCTGGGAGTCATCCTTACGAGGGCTTACCCGGCGGGACTCCCAACCGTAGGCATTAGGTACGGAACGTGTGGTTTTTAGTCATCAATGTAGGATTTTCCTCACGTTAACTACTAAACACGCACTGTTCGTTTGAATATTTCGCACTGAATGACGACGACTCATTTTCGAAAATCGTATTTAACGAACGATCTGTCTGCGCTGGAGTCGCGGCGTTACTGCGCGCCGCCGCGCCGCCGAGCGAGCGGCCGAGCGCGTTACGTACCTACAAGACGTAACTAGGCGAGTACCTACGTTACTTGGCAACGGGTCCACGTGGACTGCGGTGGGATCATGCGTGTGATTGGTCGAAGTTTCCCGACGCGGCAGCTCGTCTCAGTGATTGGAACGTTAAACGTTGAATGAAAAATTATAGTAGAAAATAGTAGTAAGCGTATTCCGTGAAATTTAAAGGAATAACCACAAGTTCTCATTTTGACTTCGGCAAACGATATAATTTGTGACATTTTCGTAATTTTTTTTCGTTGATTTTCAAATTGACAGTGCCGATCGGTTCTGTTATCGAAACTGTGCCTAAACCTTTTCGTTCCAAAACGACTATAAATTCAACCAGTATACGCTAAATTAAACACTGTTTTTATGATTATTAAACCATTCATAGAAATGTAAACTTAGTTTATCATCACTTTACCGCTTTACGTTTTTTTTCTTAACCCACTTGAAGCTTTATTATTTAAGGATAAATCAGGATTGATCAATCCTGATTTATCCTTAAATAATGAGTGCGAAATTGGACGCCATTATAGCTTTTATTTATTACTTATTCTTTTGTTGTAGTAAGTTATTTTAGATCGAGATCACCACGCCCTTACGCCACTAGATTTTTATCTTTGGGGCCACTTAAAAGATGAAGTTTATGCTACGAAAGTTGAAAATATAGCGAACCTGAAGATAAGAATCATTACGGCATTTGAATAAGTGTAAACTAAAGCAGCTAATAATTTATGTGCCAGAATACGCCAGAACATTATACGTCGATGTGAGCAGTGTATAGAGGAAAACGGGGGCCATTTTGAAAATTTAACAATTTGAACAATTTGTAAATGAAAAGTGTAATATTTTTTTTTTAAATATTTCTGGACATTCACACATAACATCTAGCCCAAACAATCTAGCCCAAATTAAGCTAATATAAGCTTGTGCTATGGGATCTAGACAAATGATATACCATTATACGGCGATGTGAGCAGTGTATAGAGGAAAACGGGGGCCATTTTGAGAATTTAACAATTTGAACAATTTGTAAATGAAAAGTGTATTTTTTTTAAATATTTCTGGACATTCACACATAACATCATCCAGCCCAAATTAAGCTAATATAAGCTTGTGCTATGGGATCTAGAAGACTGATATACATACTTATATATTTCTAATACATATAAATACATAGAAAACACCCAAACTCCGAAACAAACATTTGTGGGTCACACAAATATTTGGATCGACCCAGGAACCGAACCCAGGACCTCCAGCGCCGCAGGCGGTATTACTTCCGACTACGCCACAGATACTAGTTGAAAGTGGGCAATAGCTGATGAAGATGGAGTGATCAACATTACCTACCTATTGTTTTTAAACACAAACCTTTGATCGCCGTCACTATGAACATACCTAACTAAACATGTTACCGTTCTGCTATTAGGTGAGTGAACTCGTAGCTGTAGTTGCCTATTAACAGGATGTCTCAAATTCCAACTATTTTAATTATAATTTTCTTGTTTGAAAATGCGTTTTTTTAATCTTTATTTTCTGGAAGGAGCTACATTTCTGTTAGGGAGTGTTATTAGGTGTCTCATTGAATGTGATAACATTCAACCCTCCCGGGATAATGGTGAAAAGCTTAGTTGATTTATGTATATAAATTAAACAATTATTTCTTGACTAGCTGACCCGCGCAACTTCGTTTGCGTAAGAGAGAGAGAAAAATAGAAAGGTCCCCCGTCGCTTCAATTCTTATCGCGTGGTTTTCTGTCACGTGTATTCCCGTTGTAGGTATTATTTTGGCACAAATTGGATTTTTATTAAAATGGTTATTGTAAACGAACCTAATTCGAAGCCCTCCGGAGAGCACTATCAGTGGGGTTACGGGATATTTTACTTTCCCGTGACTCTACTGGATGCCAAGGGAAATATGGGTCGACATGCAGCAGCGCCACTGGTGTTGCAAACGTTCACTATGCGAATTAGTCCACTACAGTAACCAACCATCAGGTGGACCGTAAGCTTGTCTGCCATCTTAGTAGTATAAAAAACTGGCCAAGTGCGAAGCGGACTCGCGCACAAAGGAAATAAATAAAGAATAAAGTATCGATAGGAATAAAGAATTTAAGTCCCGTAGATGAGTTCCACACACACAGCGGTTGGTCGGTTTAGTTGGTCGGAGTGGAAAGACAGAGGGTTCCGTACCAAAAAAAAACAGCAAAGCATCACGTTTAATGGTTGGGAGCCCCCTTAATCCCCGCCCCCCTTTTCTGACGTTAGTATTTGTTGTCATAGTGGCTACAGAAATATATCATCTGAAAATTTCAGCTCTCTAGCTATCACGATTCCTGAGATACAGTCTCATGACGGACAGATAGACAGACGGACAGCGAAGTCTCATAAATAGGGTCCTGTTTAAGGGCACGAACCCTAAAAATCGTTTCTTTGTGCGCAACTATGCCATTAATCTAATTTCAAGGTTCTAGATCTCGATCAGGTATTTAAGTCAGTTTTTATTTTTATATCAATCAAATCAGCATGTACGCTCTTGGACGTAGGCCTCTCCTAATTTTCGTCCTGCGCCTTCAGCATCCAGTCTGCGACCTCTTCTAGGTCCTCGGTCCACCTGGCGGGTGAACCAAGTCGCGATGCCCGCTTTGGAACTCGTTTGCTCTATCTGCCGTCGTCTGTCGTCTTCTGTGGCCAGGCCCCCGCACTTTACAGTACTGTTTTTATATGTATATGTAGATATAATTCTGACTAAATAAATCAAAATACGTACTTTGAGCGAAGTAAATCTATATTTTTGTAAAAATTGATACCTAATGTCTTTGTTAATTGGTTTAGAGAGCATTCTCTGCTTTTGCTAAGGAATTGGTATCTGAACTTCTTTCTTCCTCGTATTGTGTAAATCTATATATCTATAATACGAAAGTAAACGAAGATGGTAATAAATACTCTGTGATAATCGGAACCGTGTACACCTTACCTAGAACTTGTTCTTTCATAATTCCTAGCCAGCCATGTTCAGGTTTTCATCTCACAAATGTATTTTGACATAAAAAATAATATGAAGGCAATTTCGCATATTGAAATAAATATACGCATAAATAAAATAAATTACGTACATATTACAATTTGAAATGTTTTGACGTTTATCAAAAATTAGACCATTTTTTTTTAATAAATATTCAGCTGTCATGTGTCAAAAAAAAAGTTTAAAAAGTACCGACTAAGGAGTATCAATATGAACTATGAGGCAAATGCCTCCAAAATTTTTTTTCTAACCCATTTAAAACATATTAAATGATAAATTTCAATAAAATAAAATACACGTCTCCCATCAATTCGGTTAAAGATGTTTTATGCCAAATTTGAAGAAGATCGGACCAAGGAATCACGTAGTCCCATACAAACTTTGCAACCCTTGTTTACCCCCTTAGGAGTTGAATTTTCAAAAATCGCTTCTTATTGCTCGCCTACGTCACTTAAGGAGCATTTGTGCAAAATTTCATGCTTTTAGACCCAGCGGTTTAGGCTGTGCGTTGATCGTCAGTCAGTCAGTTCTTGTTTTTATATATATAGATAATTATATTATTATTGGCAATTTCATGGTGGGTGTCAGAAATCAATATGATCTAAAATACTAATTGCATTAAACGACTTCAGTTCTTAAGCAGTAAAGTTAAGAAAGAAATGAAATAGTTGCAGGTTTACAACTGATAGAGATCCATGTTACTGGATTCCTGCCTGGAGTGGGATGGCCGCCGAAGTCTAGCGCCTTCCCTGGTAGAGGATCAAACTTGCGTGAAACTCGCATTCAAAGCCGTCTCTTCTTGTGCAATTTGGTTCGCAGAAGTGTAGTACTAGTTAAATAAAACAGTAAAAATTTGTTAATATTCTGAGCGCGGCATTTAACGCTTTAGTTAATGCGTTTTTTTTTCTACTCAAGAATTACAAAAATATGAAGAAGAGGAGCGTGGAGAGGCACATCACAGGGCCGACAACTTGAGGACCACTGTCAGAAGTGGCCCCCAATCGCTAGATACGCCACGGCTTTTCATCAGGCTGATGGCGACGTCAATTTGGCGAGCTGAATATTAAAAAAAAAGATACATAATATATAGAAATAGAACTTACTCCTGCAAACGCTCCTCCGTTCCATCCGAGACGGTCGTTGTCACGGCGTGAGTTACGTTGTGGCAGATTCTTCCCTTCGGCGGTAGTTTCAAGTGTAGTTTTGGCCTTTAAGGCAGCGCGCAGTGACACATTTGCTCGAAGGGCTTCAGCGCGACCGTATCGACAGAATTCAATAAGAGCGACTCCAAGTGCCAAAACCAAACCACCAACCAATACGTAAAATAATCCGGCCAGTTGGCCTAGAGTTAATTCTGAACGATAAAGTTCCTGTAAAACAAACATAATTTTATGTAGCGAATCGTTACAAATCTATAAGTACATACTAGAGTATTACTTACATTGCCAACCGAATCGCATTTTGTTTTAGTAAACCATTTGCGTACGAGTTTTGCCAATTCACCTTCATTCTTCAAAGATTGCAGTGCAAGATTAACACCCTTCCTGTAAAATACTCAAGCATGTTACAGAAGATTATACGGAAAAATCTTTAATCCCTACCAGAATACTTCTTATTATATACTTCGCAAAGCATTATCAATATGTTTTAAGTTATAATCTTCGCTAAGCTACATTCGCAAGAATTGAAACGTAAATAAATGTGTAAAAATTGTAGGATTAAACTGACTAACCTTAGGTTAGATCCCTTTGGGAAACCAATCGCTAAATCTTTCGCTCCGCTGTTAGCTATAGTCACTAGCATTTCGCAGGGTTTCTTTTCACTATTAGAGGTACCATCAAGTAGGAAAGCCAGCCAACCGTGTTCATCTACAGCCGAATCTTGTGGTTTACTTATGGTTCTTGGAGCGTTTGCGGTATCCTTTGGTAAGTATTAAAGGAAATAGTCCATATTAATACCATAATTATAATTTAACTTATAATTTGAATTAAATAACAAATTCGATTCTATATAACACACCTCTGGACATGCCGCCACTTTACCGTAAGATTGGCTGGGTTCAGCAATACGTGCCAATGTTAGATATGAAGCCAAATTTGCTGTGTATGATGATATTACAATTAGTGTAAAAAACCACCACACTGAGCCTACAATTCTTCCAGACATGGACCTTAAACAAAAATAATGTAATTACAGCAACTGGATGTTATAAAATCCCATAATGCAGAAATCCTCTCCGGTGCAAAATGTCGTTAAAGCCGAAATAATGCCGATATACAGTAATACATAGGTACAATGTGATACTACAAATGAAATGTTATGTAATGTCAACGTAAAATTGTAAAGCCATCAGTTTGTAATCTACCTACCTTGTAAGATTAATCTAACCGATTTTTTCCGTTAATACGTCTATGTCCCCATCTGCCTATAAAAATGGGCAGATGGGGCCCTACCAACAACCCCCGGGGCCCATGCCAGCCTGCTGATTGACGGACGAGGTCATGGCGCACAGAGAGGGAAAACTTGAAACGAAAACCCTGTACCAACCCGTCTGGCCAGCGCGTTACAGTAAGGCCAAATACCCTCCCATATGAAAAAGGCTACAGAAAAACGGCCCCCAGTTCCGGCACTTCCCCTGTTCCTGACTAGGATAGCGGTCGGGGCGACAGCAGGGGGGGCAAAGAATCTCCGGGTTACGGATACCGGCTACCAATCAAGACTGAACCTGGCAACTTACAATGGAACCACTCTGCGGCTTGACCATCGGCTCACCAAACTCGGGGTAGAACTAGGCCGCATAAACTGGCACATACTAGGGTTGTGCGAAGTCCGAAGAAAGGATGAGGACACGCTAACCCTTGCGTCGGGCGACCTGTTCTACTTTCAGGAAGGTGATGGAAGACATTCTTCCGAGGGCGGTGTCGGCTTTATGGTGAAAAAGCACCTCGTCAACAGCGTTGTGGAGGTCAGCAGTGTATCGGCTCGGGTAGCATACTTAATACTGAAAATCAACACCAGGTACTCCCTGAAGGTGATTCAGGTGTATGCCCCGACCTCGAGAAGCACTGACGACCCAGTTGAGACCGTGTACGAGGACATAGCAAAAGCATTACACGGTACTGCCAAGACTCACTACAATGTTGTGATGGGGGACTTCAAGGCCAAAGTGGGAGTACAAGAACGCGGCGAAACGAAAATCGGCTCCTTTGGTGTGGGGCGCAGGAATGCCCGGGGGCAAATGTTTGTAAGCTTTCTTGAGTCTCAAGGGCTTCTTGATGAACTCATTCTTTAAGAAGAAGCCCCATAGAAAGTGGACTTGGCGAAGCCTTGTAAAGGTCACAAGGAACGAGATAGACTTCATCATGTCGGACAGGAGGTGTATATTTAGGGATGTCTCAGTGATCAACAAGTTTAATACCGTAAGTGATCACCGACTCCTCCGAGCGTCTCTGAATTTGAACTTTCGCGCCGAAAGGGCCCGGATGATGCAGCCTACTCTCCAACCTACTGCGCTCTAAATAGCTTTGGGTGCCAAGAAGTTTCAACTGGAGCTTCAAAATCGTTTCGATCTGCTGGAAACCACTGGCAACGTTCACGATAAGGCCGACACTGGTCAGGACGCTACAACAAGTGTCCGAAAGTTTAAAATAAGTGTTCCAAGCTTTCGCCCGAGACTCTCGAGCTCATGAGAATCATACGGGAAACGCCATCTATGCATACGTCTTTATCAGACCAGAGAGATTTAAACATCAAAATCCGAAAGCTGATACGACGCGACCTCAGACGTTATAACACCAACATTGTCGAGGCAGCAATCGAACAGAATAAGGGTATAAAAGTCTTTGTCCAACAGCTCGGAAGATCCCGTCTGACGAAATTGAAGACAGCGGGTGGCAAAACCGTGACCTCGAGGTTCGATATTCTCGAGGAAGTTGAGAGCTTCTATAGAGACCTATATGCATCGTGGACAAAAAGACAGACGTGACCTAGTGACTGTGACCACAGAGCCCCACTAACGCGCCACTATACCGAAGACATTCCGGATATTGACCAGGGCGAGGTCAGGGCGGCTCTCGAGCAACTAAAAAACAATAAATCCCCTGGAGAAGACGGAATTACGACTGAGCTTCTTAAAGCTGGTGGGACTCCAGTTCTCAAAGAGCTGACTAGTCTCTTTAATTCCGTCCTTCAAAAGGGACAAACACCTAGAGCGTGGAAAGGGAGTGCGGTGGCTCTGTTTTTCAAAAAAGGTGACAAGACCTTAGAAGAATTACAAACCCATCTCACTCCTGAGCCATGTATACAAGTTGTTCTCGAGAGTAGTCACAAACCGCTTCGCCGGAAAGCTCGACGAGTTTCAGCCAAAGGAGCAAGCCGGGTTTCGTAAAGGCTTCAGTACCGTGGACCACATTCATACTGTTCGGCAGATTGTACAAAAGACGAACGAGTACAATCAGCTGCTGTGTTTGGCTTTTGTGGACTACGAGAAAGCCTTCGATTCAGTGGAAACCTGGGCAGTCCTGGACGCTCTGCAGCGATGTCGGGTCGATTGGCGTTATGTCCGAGGTGTTGAGATGTTTGTACGAGACCGCTAACATGACCGTCCAGCTGGAGAACCATAAAACAAATCCTATCGAACTGCGCTAGGTGCTAGGTGTAAGACAGGGTGACGTAATATCCCCGAAACTCTTCACCAATGCGCTGGAGGACGTGTTCAAGACGCTGGACGCAGCGTTCAGCAAGCTACAAAAAATTGGGCACTTGAGACAAAAATATCAAAAATCACACTCGATTGAGCATTCCCTTCTACTTGAGCTATCTCGCTGAATTTTTACTATGTTACTCGTATTACCATGAATACATAACAAATTTAGGGGTGGCCCCGTGGAAAAAGAAAAAAACGTATTTTGGACCACCCTACTCTACAGCCATGCAAATGATAGATACTACAATTATCTTATCTGCATCGGCGGAAGAGTTGCAGTTGATGGTTAATATTATGCATGAGGCGCTAAAAGGGAGAGGAATGAAAGTGAATGTAAATAAGACGAAAGTAACGGTTTATTTACCTATTATTATCGAAGGGCAAAGAGTGGAACAGGTGAAAGAATTTGTATACCTGGGTTCAAAATTTACGAAAGATGGAAAGTGTGACCAGGATATTGAGAGAAGAGTTCAGAGAGAGAGTTGAGAAATCAAGTGAATGGGGCGATGCATACCTTTATGAGCAGTCAAAAAGTGTCTAAGAAGACAAGGGTGGCTGTGCATAGGGGTGTGCTTATCCCCACACTTATGTATGGTAGTGAAAGTTGGGTCTGGCAGAAGAAGCATGAAAGTAAAATTAATGCAGTGGAAATGAGAAGTCTGCGAAATATAGCTGGAGTGAAATTGATGGACAAAGAAAGGAATAGCGTGATTAGAAAACAATGTGGTATAACTGAAGATGTAGTGACAAAGATAGAAAAAGGGATGCTTAGATGGTTTGGACAAACATGTCCAAACCATCTAAGCATCCCTTTTTCTATCTTTCTCTCTCAACAGAGAGGATGGATTAAAATAGACTGACTAAACAGATCTATAAGGCTAAAATGAATGGGCAAGCTGGTAGGGGTCACCCTCGGCGTACGCATGGTAACCAAATTGATGACCTGCTGGAAAAAGGCCAGGTCAAGAGTACCCTTAATCGACGAGCGTGTATGAAAGCACTTATGAAAGTAGAAGAAGCGAAAGTGGTATGCCAGGATCGTAGCAAGTGGAAAGCCATAGTCTCTGCCTACCCCGATGAGAAACAGGCGTGATGATATGTATGTATGTACAATTATTAAAATTACAATTAAATGCTAAGGACTACCTACACATTTTTTTTTAAATTTTGCTTTGATATCTTTCTTCACGTTCTCCTTCTAATTATACACACTTCTCCCAGCGATGCTTCCATATCTTGAACCCGTCCAGATAGTACTCGGCGTTTTTCTCTGCTAAATAATTGTTCACGAAGAGGATTGCCTCCTCTTGACGAAACTTTGTCCGGCGAGCGCAGTTTTTAGATGAGGGTATGAAAAGAAGTCGTTTAGGGCTGAATCCAGTTTATTTTTTTATTTATTTTATTACTCACCGGATGCAGCAAACGACTTCTTTTGTGGATGGTCAAGCAGTTCAAACCGTGATTCATGTATTTTGCCTTGGCAACTGCTGAGCTGTGATACGGCGCGTTGTCTTGGTAAAACATTATTTTCTTTTTCTGCAAATGTGGCCGTTTTTCCACAATTTCTGTCTTCAGCTTATCAAATAATTATGGATAAAATACCTCTGTCATGGCTTATATTTTTAAAGATAATCTATTAAGATAACTCCATGACTATCCCAAAAACAGTTGCCATCACGATCCAAGGCGAGAAAAGAGCTTTGGCTATTTTGGGAGTCTGTTTAAAATGTATTTTTGTTCCGGGCGTATAATAGTGTTTCCAAGTTTTATCGACATTAATTAATCGGCGCCAAAACTCGTGATATTTCGCGCCAAAAAAGGCGCCAACGTGCGGTCAAACCTGAGCAAACGCGGCACCCAGTGTGTGAACAGCTTTCTCATGCCTTAACCTTGGTTTAATACATTTTACGGTGACATAAAAGATTTAATATTGTACGGCATTGAGTACTCCAATTCAGTCACAGATACCATATAGTCCGTTATACGGAATATATGAATTATTTTGCTAAAGATTGAATCCCGTAGTCTGTGTCTGTGGTGTTACAATACAAATTCACTTAATTTTTTAGCCTTAAAACTATTGATTGCATAGCTGAAAAGGAAGACAATTTTTGAAACAATAATATATTATATTATTGTTTCAAAAATTGTCTGCTTTTTTGGAGAGAACAGGCAGCTACAACTTTTTTGATCTTACAAACGTCCTTTCTCTCCGCCACGACGAATCCAATATCGGAATATGTTCTCGAAATCGCATTAATAAAAGTGTTTTTGATTTAGTCATCATAGTAGTTGCCCCTTACTAGCCGAAAGTATTTTGTATGCAATTAAGGCTAAGGTCTTGCTTACGACCTAATTATAAAGCTTATTTTACGGCTTGTTAACGGCGAATACCTCACTCTCTACCGGTTTGTCATGGCTGATACTATGCAGGAGCCCAGTACAATGCTCTTTATTTTGGACTAACTATACAACTAGGCCAGTCCAACTTCGAGAGATTGGTAACTTGTCGAATTAAACTAGGTTGGGCCAACTAATGAAGACCTCGGGAGGTTGCTGGATGCGGGCGGCGCAGGACCAAACGTTGTGGCGATCCTTGGGGGAGGCCTTTGCCCAGCAGTGGGAGTCAAAAGGGCTGAGATGATGACGATGATGATGATGAAGTAATAAAAATATGTGAAATCCTTGTCAGGCCACGCATGGAATTGCGTAAGCACCCGTAATGGTCCGTGGATTTAGAAAGAAGGTGGTTTCGTAATTATTTCGTTACTTTCGTACAAAACTTTCCTGACTTTCCAATACATATTTTACAAGTTATGCCTCAAGAACTTTTGACTAACGAAATTCTCTAATATTTAAACAGCTTTCTTTACCACTAACTTTTTCTGATTTTTCGAATCACCAGCACTAATCTTAAGGCGGACGGACTTAACGAACTGTATGGGTTCCGAGACGTGAACTCCGGAACCCTCAAATGAGGCGAAGAAGTTCTCTACCCTCTGTACGAAACGAATGCCGACGCCTTCGTGCAGAATTTAGTTCCAACAGCGGTCAAAGTCAGTGGGGATGGGGACACACGTAAAAGAATAAAAGTACAGTATGATTTCAAAAAATATTTACTAACCTTGGCGTTATGTTGCTGCCTTGTTGCATAAAAGAGCCTACTGAGAACCAGATAGAATTCCAAAAACTGAAGTCATTGGTTACCGATGTCTGAAATTTAAAAATATTGTTAATAACTTGCTGAAAAATCATTTTAATAAATAAAATATACGCATATGTATACCTTTGTAGTTGCAATCTCTGTGTGTTCAGGCGTATCAGTAAAAGAAACTACACGCCACTCGCAAGGGGAAAATCTCGACACTATGAATAAAACAACGCTAACGGCAAGCATACAGCAAATGATGCACAGCTGAAAGAAAACAGTAATAATATTATCATCTTCCATACTGATGAGTATGCTTTCAAACAAGAATAAAATTATACCTTTGAACTAAAATAATAACTATT
Organism: Miltochrista miniata; assembly: GCA_933228765.1. Classification (NCBI taxonomy): domain Eukaryota; kingdom Metazoa; phylum Arthropoda; class Insecta; order Lepidoptera; family Erebidae; genus Miltochrista; species Miltochrista miniata. Next base: position 27,042,507 of record OW121747.1, read on the forward strand.
TTCGGCCAGTTTTACACCACAGACATATAAGTAATAAGCAGACGAAACACATTTTTCTAGTCATAGTTACGTAAGTATAGCAATACTTTGTCCTTTTCATTTCTTCTAATTATTGTATAGCGCTATCTTTGTTTTCTGTGTAGCAACATCTAACTCACACTTTGACACAGAAAGCTGACTGACAAGTTTGTGAAAAGATCATGGCGGTAACTGTGATTGATCAAAATTTACGAAAAGTTTATAAGTAAAGATATAATTCAATATTTGTATTAAAAAGGGCAGCTTTATATTAAGATCTACGCTTTTTTTAAATTTAAATTCGCAGTGATTTTTGGTGAAGCAACAGAATTTTTTGTTAGGCGACAACTTAGCGGCGAATATAAAGTAGAAAATAGGCTTTTATATCTATACATATAATAAAATGATAGAAAAGCCAAAACTGTACATTGGAAATATTAACAAAAAAATACTCGCCGGGTGTTCTACATAAGATCCGAAGCTGAAAATATAGTTAGAATTTTTTTTGTCTGTTTGTCTGTTTGCTTTGCTTTGTCCGGAAGGATCTCAAAAAGTACTGAACAGATTTGGTTCAAATTTTGCACAAATATTACTTAGGGGTGTGGTCTTAAAATAGGCTATATATTATCACGCCACATATCCTAGGGGCTAAGCAGAGAGCAATGAAATGTTTAAACCGTTGGATTGATTTAACTAAAACGTAGCAGGAATATTAGTAGGAGATAGGTTTTACACTCAGACAACATATTATTACGCTAAATTTTTTAGGAGCTCGGCAGAGAACAATGAAAATCTGTTTGTATATTTTTGCAAAATACAGAAATTACTGAATAATTTTAATTTATCTTTTATTTGAATAGCAATCTATAGGTAGGATCTTTAAATAGGCTATATATTATCACGCTACATATCCTAGGGACTAGGCAGAGGGTAATGAAATATGTAAGTATGTGGATTGATTAAACTAAAACGTTGCAGGAATATTAGTAAGAGATCGGTTTTACACACCGGTTACATATTATCACGCTAAATATCTTGGAGGCCCGATAGAGAAAAATTAAATTCTGTGTTTGCTACGATATCCAGACGACTGATATACATACTTATATTTTTTTAAATACATACATATTATACATAGAAAACACCCAAACTCCGAAACAAACATTTGTGGATCACACAACTAATTGGAACAACCCAGAAATCGAACCAAGCCCTCCGGCGCGACAGGCGGTATCACTACACCGACTACGCCACAGAGGCAGTCAATGAAATTATATTTTATATTCTTTCATATAATTATTCTAACGGCTTGACAGACACAAAATATATTTGTTTATGTATTTATGGGCAACAATCAAAAGTACCTAACTGTATAGATTAGTAGTAGTAATTTATAGGCTTGATAAAGAACAATAATCAAATTCATTAGAGTACGTGTTTGTTTTTAAATATGCATTTAGTATATAACATAATAAGTAAGTTTACCAGTTTTCTAGATCTCATAGCTCACACTAATAAAAATCAAATTTCAGGCTACGCTATACTATTGTACAAGCCATGTAATATGTAGTATACTTTATTATAACGTGAAGGAAAATCCATCGTGGATGCTATGCCGGACTCCTACCAATTAAAAAAACCTCACGTAACGCCTAACAGCCTATGGTTGGAAGCCCCGGGTAAGCCCTCGGAAGGATGTCCCAGGACTCCCAGCAGACCCACGGCCGCCACTGCGTCGTCGCCTAGGAGGTGGTTCGGGTGCTATGCCGCGTCTTTGGGGGTTTCGGGTGCGATCCCGATTTTAAGGGGGGGGGGGGGGCGTGAGTGAACGCCTTCGGCGCGGACTGAATTATTTTACAATAGCCTTAATCATTAAGCTTTTTTATCATTAAGCCAACACGCCAGTTTAGATTTACCCTCACATTCAAAGGGATCCTTGAATTCTAGGTTTTGCGAAAGTTGGGATGTCTCTAATTCCTGAACTAGAAAACCTTTAACATGGAAACTTGTGTAAAACATTCCTTACAGTATTCCCTTTATAACACTAAAAAAAAAATTTTGGAATCCGAAAACGCATTGAGAAGTAACAACTAAAAACCGTTTTGTCTTTCATCCCTTCTCCCACAGGAACCGCGCAAAATATCGAGATCAAAAGTATCCTAGAACATTCCTCGGATTATAAGCTCTGATTGTACTAAGTTTCATTCAAATCCATTCAGTAACTTCGGCGTGATACTTATTCGGAATACAGACAGACAGACACACATGAAAAATGTAATTTCATTTTCGGCTTCAGTAGACTCTCGACCCTCAACAGTTTTACTATATGTATAGACTAGCTAACCCTCGCAACTTCGTTTACGTCACATAAGATCTATGAAAGGAGAGGTATTTCTTCATCAGACTCATCAAGCAGCGTGTGAAACTGCCCTGTTTGCTTAATCAAAAAAGAGCTTAAAGATTAAGTCTATTCTAAAGCAATTCAGTCCACGCCTTCGGCGCGGACTGAATAATTTTATAATAGCCATAACCATTAAGCAGCTCTTATGATTAAGCCAACACGAGCGAACACAAACGTTGTTTATAATGAACATTCTTAAAACAACTTTACTGAAAAATGTTGAGCTTTGGCTACAGTGACATGGGTACATAAATTAAATCACCTTAAACATAATAAGTACATGCCTACGGTCACGCCTTTATCCCCAAAGGGGTATCGAGGCATATTATATGTTTACCTTTTTTTAATTTGTCCCACGTAACGTAATAGGTGGTGAGCCGCATTGCCGTGTTGAAATGGACAGGCGTTAGTACTGCCTACTTTTGAAAATTGTGAAATCTATAAGGTCTTCAACTTGGTTTAACAACTGCCATTTACTGGCTACCGTTAGCTTTAGTGTTATCGTCTCAACTCTTCCGATTATGCGTAAAGTTTTTAGTCTGTGGCAATAATCTAACAAACGTTTCGTATTCGCGCTTCACCATGCAACTTACTCTTATAATTAATTATTAAAGGGGCTAATTAATAAACACGTACGTCATATCGGCCTTGGACCCACTAAAACCATGAGGTCTCTTCCTATCCATCTAGCGCAGTCCTAGGGTATCCTTTAGAGGGCTTACCCGGGGCTCCCAATCGTAGGCTGTTAGGTAGGATACGGTTAGTTTTTTAGTCAGTGGGAGTCATAGAACATTCATGTGGGATTTTCCTTACGTTAAAAAATCCATCTAGCGCATAACTCCCCGGCTAAGTTGGAGGATGTCCTAAATTTGTTCCCACATTTTGATTACGATTTATCCTAGAGGCTCAAATAGAATACGGTTCAAACTTTGCTTATAACATAATTTCCACGCGGACGAAGTCGCGGGTAACAGCTAGTATACAATGAGGTTGTTTATAAAATTAACTATGATAAGAATAAAATATGCAAATGGTCATTAAAAGCATACTCTTTGCGACATTTTATCTAAATAAAACAAATTAAGGCATGCAAAAAATATAATGGGTCTATACTATTATCATTATTCGGTTTAGTAATAATTTAGTTTCCTTTCATTGTCAATAAACTGACGGTGGTTTCATTGTTTCTTTTTTCATATTTTGTTTTTTGTGGTCACAGTTCTAACCTAATCTAACCCTGCCCTTCTACACTACATTACATTATACCAATTAAATATTCGATGAAATACATATTATATCAACTGAACATTATGTAATGAACTAAGCATTTTGATCAATAGCGCAAATGTTGTTATAGCAAATAACAATGAAATGAAAATTATGCTTTTGCTCAACCTCCCACGCCGCGGCCACCGCTCTGCTTCTATGCAACCAACGCATTTGTCGTTTTTTTTTCAATACTTTACGATTCCACAAACAAAAATTCTGATATCTTAATACTTAAAATTTGGACCCGTTTTAATTTTTATAGCTGCTTGCAATCACTATCCGAAAGTGTATTTTTATATGGAAGCCCATAGTTGCTAATAATAGGTACATGGTTTGATATCCCACTGTTAATATTAGCTGCCAAGTCATTTTTTTAATACCTAGCATATTTCATTTTTCCTGTTTAATATATTTGCTACCTAACAGTGGGCGCAGACTAGGCGACAGTCGCGACGACATGTCGCGGCGACTTGTCGCCTAGTGTGCGCCTGGATCTGGCGACTTGTCGCCGCGACATGTCGCGGTGACAGACGTGGTACAAAAAGCCGTCGCCGCGACTCCCCTTGCTTGTCGCCGGGTCGCGGCGACATGTCGCGCATTGTGCTAAGCTTAGAACAAAATGTATGTAAATTGGCGCCCGCAGCTTGTCACCGCGACAAGACGCTCAGTGTACGCCCACTGTTATATAGGTAGCCGTTATTTAGTTTTTATAAATCTTACGTTTTGTAGCTTATTGTAATATAATTGTTGCTAAAATATTTAATCACTACCAAGTTATTTTTTTTACGAACCATGTATTTAGTCGCCTAATAAGTTGTTAGTGGCCTCATTAACCCAATTAGACCGACCAACCCATACATGGGTTTCAAGAAATAAAATAAAACCGGCCAAGTGCGAGTTGGACTCGCCCATGAAGGGTTTCGTAGCAGCAAGTAACATAATATAAAAGTTCTTATAGTTCGTTGTATCTTTGATTGATGTTTTAACACGTTCGCAATGGTAGTGATTTTTCTAAACTAAAATTGCGGTTTATGACGTATTAAAAAAAAACTAACAGCTCTATCTCGTTCGAACCAATTTTCGTTGGTAGTTTATATGGCAATGTACATCATACGATTTTTTTAGATTCATCATTCTCTTAGTTTAGAAGTTAGAGGGGGGGGGACACACATTTTTCCACTTTGGAAGTGTCTCTTGCGCAGACTATTCATTTTAGACAAAAATGATGATAGGAACCTAAATAGAATTTTTGAAGACCTATCTATAGATATCCAACACGTACAGCTTTGATGAAAAAAAAATTTGAGTTTCAGTTCTGAGTATGGGGACCCCCAAAATTTACTACTTTTTTTCTAGTTTTATATAAGAATCTTAATGCGGTTCACAGAATACATCTAGTTACCAAGTTTCAATAGCATAGGCCTTATAGTTTCGGAGAAAAATGGCTGTGACACACGGACGGACAGACAGACAGACAGACATGACGAATCTATAAGGGTTCCGTTTTTGCCATTTGGCTACGAAACCCTAAAAATCTGCCCTCATTGCATGATTTTATTAAGATGATTGACACATATTTTTAGAATCTTCAGTGAATGAATATTAACTGTGTCGACAACATACGTAGTGTTTTTGGTCTCATCTCATAATGTCCTTTTCTCGAAATGTCCTTTCTCATAATGTCCTTTTCTCGAAATGTCCATTCTCATAATGTCCTTTCGCAGATTGTCCTTTTCTCGAAATGTTCTTTTCTCGGAATGTTCTTTTCTCAAAATGTCCTTTTCTCGAAATGTTCTTTTCTCAAAATGTCCTTTTCTCGAAATGTTCTTTTCTCAAAATGTCCTTTTCTCGAAATGTCTTTTTCTCAAAATGTCCCTTTCTCAAAATATGTACACTACAGGATTAAATCCGACTTGGATAGGTTAGGTTAGAAGGCTAAGGCGGGAGCGGAGCGTAGCGGAGCTTCCGCATTAGCCTTCGTGGTTATTTTTTTTTATAACCACCAAGTTACCACCAGTCACTTGCTAAATTTGATGTTATTTTTATATTATATATAGATTATAAAAAAAATAACCACGAAGGCTAATGCGGAAGCTCCGCTCCCGCCTTAGGCTTCTAACCTAACCTATCCAAGTTGGATTGAGCGGGGTTAATCCTGTAGTGTACATATTTTGAGAAAGGGACATTTTGAGAAAATGACATTTCGAGAAAAGGACATTTTGAGAAAAGAACATTTCGAGAAAAGGACATTTTGAGAAAAGAACATTTCGAGAAAAGGACATTTTGGGAAAAGAACATTTCGAGAAAAGGACATTTCGAGAAAAGGACAATCTGCGAAAGGACATTATGAGAATGGACATTTCGAGAAAAGGACATTATGAGAAAGGACATTTCGAGAAAAGGACATTATGAGATGAGACGGTGTTTTTTACATTTTTAGCTGATTTTCGCAAGTTAAAACGCGTGTATCGAAAATCGTAAATGATGACCTCAGAAAAGGTAAGATAAACTATATTTAGTGTTATATTTCTATAAAAATAATAACAGAAACTAAACTATGAAACATTCGTCATGATTAGACAGAATCTAGAAAAAAAAGTAGTAAATTTTGGGGGTCCCCATACTCAGAACTGAAACTCAAATTTTTTTTTTCATCAAAGCCGTACATGTTGGTTATCTATAGATACGTCTTCAAAAATTCTATTTAGGTTCCTAACATAATTTTTGTCTAAAATGAATAGTCTTTTTTCATCATTACATGAAATTTTGAGTGAATTAGAGAACGGTGATGTTCCGGTTCCAGAATGCCTAACACGTCAGAGAAATGTGACTAGCATACTGTATTTTTGTTGTTTCATGCACTTTGAAAAGTATATTGTGTCAACAAGTATATAGACGTCTCATCCCATAATGTCCTTTTCTCGAAATGTCATTTCTCATAATGTCCTATCTCAAAATGCCCTTTTCTCAATATGTCCTTTTCTAAAAATGTCCCTTTCTCAAAATATGTTCCCCCCTTTTTTCCTCAAGTCGCACCTTCCAGGTAACCACCATTTGCTTGATAATTCAAATTCAAATTCATTTATTTTGCGAATACAGGTTTACAGGATGTTATTGTAAATATTTGTATCACAATACTCGACCGCCAAAGCAGCATGCAAATTTATATACTATTTGCTTTACATGATTTATATCATTAATTTTAATTTTAATTATATGTATAATTACAAATGTCATAAATATCCATGTCAGCAAAATTTCCCAATGTCATAACAAATACTTGATACTCATTTACAAAACTACTTTAAGTACTACGTAACTACGTAAGTTTGATGTCTATGTTATTCAGAACGATCAGTGTAATAATTAGAATTTGGCGTGGTTTTGTTTAGGTGGTAAAAAAAAAATAACCACGAAGGCTAATGCAGGAGCTCCGCTCTGCTCCGCTCCCGTCTTAAGGCGCAGTTCCACTCAGGCGGAGCGGAGAGGAGCTGTGCCGCGATTCAACAATCACGGTGCGGAGTGGCGAAGAGATGTGAATTTTAAGCCATGTGATTGGTGAATCGCGGCACAGCTCGTCTCCGCACCTCTCCGCTCCGCCTGAGTGGAAATGCACCGCCTTGTAACCTAACCTATCCAAGTCGGATTGCGCGGAGTTAATCCTGTAGTGCACATATTTTGAGAACGGACATTTCGTGAAAAGGACATTTTGAGAAAAGAACTTTTCGAGAAAAGGACATTTAGGGAACAGGACATTTTGAGAAAGAACATTATGAGAAAGAACATTTTCGGGAAAAGGACAGTATGAGAAAGGATATTCCAAATAAAGGAAATTATGCGATGAGACCTACATAGACTAAATATTTTAATGCAAAATTAATAAATACTAGCTGTTGCCTGCGACCTCGTACGCTGCATTTTAAATGTGATTCTTTAAATATATATAACTTTTTATTTATGAACCGATTAACATGAAACAAACACTAAATGCTAAAAGGAACAAACCGCAACAAAATAAAGAAATCCGCATTGCAATCGGTTGAGCTGTTGCTGAGATTAACTAACTAACAGGCAGGTACGATTTTATTATATGTATTGATTAATTGATTGTAACGGGTGTTTTTTTTAAAGGTATAGAACTTTAAGTTGGCCTAGCTGTTTTAACCGGCGGTATTTTTGTCAGCTGTAAAGTGATTTATGTTTAGTATGGTTTGGCATTTTAACATAAATAGACTGAAGCCTGAACAATGCTTCCAAATTGTGCAAATTTATTCTGAAAATCATGGTTCTGTCCGAAATGCGTATCGTGATTTTCATAAGCGAATTATCTTTAGCGGTGCAGCTCACTTTTGGTTGAATGGATACATCAATAAACAAAACTGCCATATTTGGGGTGATGATGATCCTCAAGTGTATGTTGAGACACCGTTACATCCAGTAAAACTGACTGTGTGGTGTGCTTTATAGGCTGGTGGAATAATTGGTCCGTACTTCTTTAGAAACGATGCTGACCAGAATGTTACAGTCAATCGTGACTGCTATAGAGCGAAGATTACTGACTTTTTCGTTCATCAATTGAACAACCATGATGTGCAGGAGTAGTGGTTTCAACAAGACGGCGCAACATGTTACATAGCTCGTGCCACAATTGATTTATTGAAGGAAACGTTTGGTTACCGCATAGTTTCACGTTTTGGACACGTGGATGGCCTCCAGAGTCGTGCGATTTTACGCCACTTGACTATTTTCTGTGGAGATATGTGAAGCCGCTCGTCTACGCCGATAAGCCCGAAACGATTGACCACTTACAGGATAACATTCGGCGCGATATTGTCGCTATACGGCCACAAATGTTGGGAAAGTCATCGAAAATTGGACCTCTAGATTAGACTACGTCCGAACCAGCCATGGCGGTTATATGCCAGAAATCATATTTAAATTATAATGCCAGAAGATTTCCTTTCGAATAAAGTCATTTCCATATCAATAAAAACAATCACTTTCGTTTTATTCCATTTCAAAGTTCTATACCTCGAAAAAAAACACCCTTTATTTGCTTACCCAAAATTCCTTTGATAATGGTTGCAGGAAACTGAAGATGGCTCCTGTATCGTTTGTAGTCTTGGTTGGCTTTATGTCGAAAGACAGATAGGGTTTGCTAAAATCAATTACCTTTTCTCTTTCTAAAGTTACTGTCAATGGAGCCACAGCCAAGTCGGCATCCTGTAAGTGAAAAATTAGCTAAAATTAATTGGAGCCCAAAATTTTTTAGAATTTTAAAGGAACTGACAGATGGTTTACGTACTTCAATCATAACGTTTTTTCCTCACCTTCATATTTAACTACTACACTCGAGAGCAATGAATCCGGGTCACTTAAAGAATGTTAAAAATCTCGGAAACTAAAAATGATAGGTTAATGCAATAAATTGTATTTAATAGACAATGTAATACTCCTTAAATGAAAGTAAAAAAAATATGAGTCACCATACATTTTATTAACACAAAATTACATAAAGAAAAAACTGCTGATCTCTCCTTAAAACAAAAATAGGAAACATGAAATTTTTGAACTTTATTACGATTTTCTTGAATTTTAATACTTCGTATTGCCTCCTCGTGCTTCCATTACTGCGTTTACGCGGTTTGGCATGCTGTACACCAAGTTCCTTATACGATTTTGGGGAATATTCTCCCATTCCTCTGTGAGAGCAATTTTGAGCTCACGAAGCGTGATTGGGGGAGGGTTTCGTTGTTTTACGCATCTGCCTAGCTCGTCCCAAGCATGCTCGATCGGGTTGATATCCGGGCTGCGCGCTGGCCACTCCATACGAGTAATGTTCATCTCTTGAAGGTAGTCATTCACAATCCTACCTGTATGAGGTCGGGCATTGTCATGCATAAATATAGCATCCTCACCTAAATTGACCATAAATGGACCAACGTGATCATTGAGGATTTCTTCCACATATCTTACGCTAGTTAAAGAGCCGTTTTCTATGATCACCAGCTCTGTGCGACTTTCAGAAGAAATTCCGGCCCACACAAGTACAGACCCACCACCGTAGGCTACTTTTTCTTCGATGCATGCTTGCTTGAATCTTTCCCCTGGTCTTCGATACACTCTGTGTCTTCCATCGTGCTTGTAGAGCATAAATTTTGATTCGTCGGAGAACATAACTTTTGACCAATCTTCAATACTCCAATTTACGTGGCTCTGGGCATACCTTAGTCTCGAAATACGATGCCCACGCTCCAGTTTAGGGCCGTTTGCAGGTCTAAGGGGTTTTAAGTTAGATTCAGCAAGCCGACGTCTTACTGTCCATGCACTTGGGTTACTTCCTCCGAGGCGTCGAAACTGATTGGTGAGTTCAGTTCCTGTGAGAAAGCGATTTCGAAGCATGGTGTTCACCAAGTATCGGTCTTCTCGTGCTGTGGTACACCTGGTTCTGCCCGTTCCTGGTCTGCGTAGGTTAGAACCAGTTTCTTCGTAACGTCGGAGAACTCTTTGTACTGTTGACAGCGACACACCGACAGTCCTGGCTGTATCACGCTGACTCCGGCCGGTTTCCAGCATTGTAAGTATTCTGGTGCATTCTTCAGGCGTAAGCGACATAATTTCAGCTTGATTAATGAATATAGAGCACTATCAACATGGTTTATGTACCCACATAAATGACAGATTACAAACAAAAGCAACACCAAATGCTGTAATTTCGTAGTTCCATCTTCGAAAGTGGCCCTTTTTCAAATTTGATTTTTTTATGATATAACTTTACAATAACTAAGAAGTTTTAATACCTTCATTTAAGGAGTATTACATTGTCTATTAAATACAATTTATTGCATTAACCTAGCATTTTTAGTTTCCGAGATTTTTAGGATTCTTTAAGTGACCCGGATTCATTGCTCTCGAGTGTAGTTTGAATTTCACTCCTTCAGCGTGAACTGAGTTGTTTACTAAAGCCTTGATCATTAAGCTCTTTTACGACTAAGCAAACACGCCAGTTTATAATGTAACCCTTACATTCAAAGGAACCCCTGAATTCTAGGTTTAGCTAAGGTTGAAATGTCCCTTATTTCTTAACTACAAAACCCATAATATTGAAATTATTATGGAATAATCCTCAAAATACTCCCTTTTTAATACCAAAAGAATAATTGAAATCGGACCACGTGCTAAAAAATTGTAACTGAAAAACCACTTTATCTTTCATCCCTCTCTCAAAGGAACCGCTCAAGATATCGGGATCAAAAGCATACTATATCCTTTCTCGGATCAAAAGCTCAAATTGTGCCAACTATCATTCAAATGACTCTAGTGTCCTCGTAATGCTTATTCGGGATACAGACAGACATACAAAAAATAAAATACAATTTCGGCTTCCGTATCAATTAAAGAGTAACTTACGATTAAAGTTTTAAATTTTTTTACATATACATACGTCATATATACATACATATAAGTCACGCCTTTATCCCGAAGGAAAAGCCAGAGGCATAGTATACGTCCACATTTTATCTTATAGTTTTATGTCCCACGTAATAGGTGGTGAGCTTATTGCCGTGTTGAAATGGACAGGCGCAGGTCGCCGCGACCCGCTGTTGAAATTTCTCAAGCCGCCTGTAAGGCTTTCAACTTGGCTTCTCGATTGTCATTTTACTGACAACCAAGTTTCATTTCGTGTTTTCTTTCTCTACGCAATGGATCTTTTTGCGAAAGTGTTCCCTTAGTCGCTTCTTACGACACCCTCGGGATGGATTGGGGTGGCGTCATTTTGTACTCTTACCGGTCGCAACACGGGACCCCGTCGCCTGGTCACCACACGAGGCAAAATATTTTAAATGTATATATTCGACCCTCTACAGTCTTACTTATATATTATAAATGCGAAAGTTTGTGAGTGTGAATGTGTGGATGTTTGTTACTCGTTCACGCTCTAACGGCTGAACGGATCTGACTTAAATTCGGTACAGGGGTAGATATAGGTCTGGAATAACACATAGGCTACTTTTTTTTTCGTGCATGCATGAAAAGAAAAATGAAAGTTGAAGAAGCAAGTGAGGTGTGTATGGACCGTGCCGTGTGGCGCTCGGTTCTTTCTGCCTACCCCGCAAGGGATTTGGCGTGAAGATAGTTAGTTAGTTTTAGTTTAGCTACTTTTTATCCCGGAAATTAGTTCCCACGGGAAGCGGTAACGGGAACAAGACTTGACGCGGGCGGAGCTGCGGGCATCAGCTAGTTTTATTATAATAGGTATTTACCTATGTAATGGCCGTTCTGCAGTACTGGCCATTTCAAATCAAAATAAAATTTTTGTTTGGCTAAGAATTCTAATTTCAAATTAATTTTATTTTAATAACATGGAATTTATTTTTCAAAAGTAGTCATTTGTTTATTGATTAGTGTGACGTTTTCATCGCATTTCAATATTTTTCGTCATCATGGATACGTTAAAAATTCGAGTAATAATGGAATATGAGTATCGTCGTGGCAGCAACGCGGCAAGAGCGGACCGCAACATCAACGATGTTTCCGGAGCTAACAAACCAACGCACCGCCTAATATTGGTTTGCTCGCTTCCGTTCTGGAAATTTTGACCTGAAAAATGAACCTCGCGGTAATCCGAAGACTTTGGTCGACAATAACGAATTAAAGGCGATTGTGGAAGCCGATGATACACAATCTACGGCTGAATTAGCAGCAGCTTTCGACGTTAGCGTGAAAACAATATTGGTTCATTTGCGTCAAATTGGCAAGGTAAAAAAACTTGACAAATGGGTGCCCCGCGAACTCAATAATCGCCAGCGCGAAGTACGCGTCGAGAAATGCCTTGCATTGCACAATAGACACACAAATGAAGGAATTTTAATCCGCATTGTTACTGCGATGAAAAATGGATTCTGTTTGATAACCGCAAGCGCTCAGCAAGTTGTTTGAATCCTGGTTCAGCACCTAAACAATGCCCTAAACGAAAACTTACCCCTAGAAAAGGGTTTAACGCAGGTGTGATTCATCACGACTTTTTACCAAACGGGGTGAGCATTACTGCAGATGTGTACTGTCAAGAACTGAACACAATGATGGAGAAGCTTGCACATCCCCAACCCGCATTGGCCAATCGCTCGTCTCCGCTGCTTCTGCACGACAATGCGCGACCTCATACTGCACAGCAGATGGTCTCCAAGTTGCAAGAACTGGGGTTGGAAGCTCTCCGTCATCCGCCATACTCACCAGACCTTGCGCCTACAGACTACGACCTTTTCCAGAATTTGGATAATTACTTGGCGAGAAAGAAAAATTCAATACACGAGAGGCATTACAAAATGCCTTTGAAGAATTTGTTGCCTCCCGTCCAGCTGATTTTTTTAAGAAGGGCATCAATAAACTGCAGGCAGTCTATTGCCGTTCTTCTACATAAGGCGGATTTTAACTGTCGGCAGTGGGGGTCTCATTCCTCATTACAATAAAAATCTCAAAGGGCCTCTGCTCTGCTTCTTTCTTTCTTTCTTTATAAAAGAGCTTAATGATTATGGCTATTGTACAATAATTCTGAATTGTTTTAGAATGGACTTAACCTTAAAGCTCTTTTACGATTAAGCAAACAGGGCAGTTTCATACGCTCCCATGAGTCTGATTAAAAAATACCTCTCCTTTCATACAAATTATGTGGTGTAAATGAAGTTGCGAGAGTCAGCCAGTTCGACGCATAAAATACCTGACAGAAAGATTTAAACAATGTAAACTTTACATCATCAGTGCATTTTGTAAATCTACGGGACAACATATTACAGCGCACCGACCGACAGCGCTCTACGCTCCCTCTCAATGTCCATAACACCTGACAAATTCTCCGTAACCCAATGCCCCAAATACTTACAACTTATTTACTTTAACAAGAGGAGCATCAGCTAATACAACTGGTGGTACATATAAGCCAGTTCGAAACTATCACAAGAGTCATGCATTTCATACGATTGATCTTGTGGGCCCATGATACAACGTGGAAACCTGATGTCTTGTTAAGCTGATAGTTGGTTATTCAGGTCTCGCGACATCTCAGCGATATCTGCAGGCGGAGTTTTATCCGAAATGACCGAAGCCTCTGCAAGAGGGGCTTAGCCAAGGTTACGTTAACGGGTGATACGAGAGGTGGATCGAGGTCCCTTGCAATCCCAATTAAGATATTTCGCTTGGCACATGAACGATCAGGTGGTTTGTAAGCGCGATGAGAATCGAATGTTGGATTTCGCTGGAGACCCAGCACTTCGATTGTTGAAGGTTGATCATCAGAAAACGGTTTAGGATTCAGAAGGCTCTCTTCTGAACATATGTCTGACGACAATTGTCTCAATTGTAGGTTTGGGTGAGAATTGATGCAACGATGACGTCATCGACGACGTTCGACCCAACAGCAGCCAACCGAGTATAGAATTAAACGCATTGGGTTGATTGGCTGCGCCCTTGATACGTGGATTCAATAGTGAATCATCATAGACATCTGCACCAAACAGAATGTCGATGGGTCCAGGTACATTAAAGCCTTGACCTGCTAACGGCAACGAATTGATATGAGACCAACCTACGGTATCGATTTTAGATATTGGTTGATCCCTGCTTATTCTAGGAATAACGTGGAGAACCACTTTAAACCGATATTGATTGTTAAATGCAATCAAACAATTTACTAAGCCTATAGTGCTAGGATCAATGTCTCCTAAACCTTTGATGTTGGTTACGGATTGATTGGGATTAAGAGATATTATTACTTATTGTATCGAACATAGCCCGGAACGATTAATAACGTCCGCGACCGTCCCTTACTTGAATTGTTGCTGTGGCGAGCAACACAGTGGTAGCAGAATCTGGTTTGTGGGTTAACCTTGTTCTGTCGCCCCTGGCTACGAGAACCACCGACTGCGAATCCGATCCACCCATGTAACGATCACTGGTGACAGTCCGATCCTTATGGAGAAGGCTGTGATGTTTATGTTTTACACTGGATACAGCGAAACACTATGCAATTCTTGACCTGATGTGATGGTTTAAGACAGTTAAATCACCACAGCTTTTCAATAGCGATCGACATACGATCGTCTACCGATTAATAAAGTAATGTTTGACAACGAGTAATAGAATGATAGCTTGAACAATAAGGACACACAAGTGATTTGCTACCTGGCACCTTATTATTCCGAATATTTTCGATGTTAGTTTGTCCGAATTATCGACTAAAAAAGTGTGCGTGGTATTAATGCGCTTAGTGATTGCGTGAGGGGTAGACGTCTTGAGAACCTCTTTGGAGGAACGACCTTCCTTGGTAGCATCAGAGAAATGGTTATCGAGTAAGGACGCCTCGCACTTGGAATGCAGAAATTGTTTTAATTCGAGATAAGTAGGAAACTCAGTATGATAATATTTCTCGTCGTTTAAACTTGAGTTTGTCAATTGGCGACGAATTGACATTATTTGAAAATATGCATCATCAAACCGGATTAGAATTTCATCATCATCACCACTCTCGGTAGACTCGACAAGTTCCATTATAGCAAAATGAGTGTGCTCTGACGCGACTCGCTGATTCAGCATGATATTTATCCAACTGGTCACAGTATGAAAGGTACAGATAACACTGACTATCGTTGTTCAAAGCAGAATTACCTACTTCGAGTGCCTTTAGTACACGATTCACAGCAACAGTACGTCTGCTACGTAATACGGGTAACTGTTGAACAGTTGTAGCGTAAAACATAGATTTGCTATATTGGTTTACTAGGCGCTATTAAGCGTAGGTATATCTGGGTATACTTAGGTCGGTATAATGGGTGTGTCCTTAATAGTGTCAAAGTAGGGGTAGTTGATGGAAGGAGATATGGTGGGATGTAAGCTATATATATATAAGCGTGCGCAATAGTAAAAGAAAAAATCAGGAACTAACTAAAATTAATTTATTTTACTTCATACTGTCGAAGAAATTTTACATCAAAGTAAATTATTCTATAAAATATATTTCGCTGAAATAACAGTGAGTGGCGTACATCGCCCAATTATTTAACTAAATTTATATATTTGAAAACGGAAGCTCTGGTAAGCATCAACTTCATAAATTTTATTAAGTAAATTAATTGTGGGTAATTTTCATGTAAAAAAAAGTATATTTTAAGTAAATTTATTTTATCAGGCAGGCGTTTGTGAAATTTAGAAAAGGGGGTAATGTTCTTTTGTATATTAAATGTTTTAAAATAGGGTTAAAAATAATAGTAAGGGAAAGTTTAGGGATATCTATGGTTGAAGAGGGTGTATATAAAAAATATTGTTTGTTCTTTTCAGAATGAGCTTCCAAGTTTAAGGTTAAAAACCCCTGCCTATACCCGTAAGCAATTTTATTAATATATAGGCGTAGAGCCATGTTGCTTACTTTGATATCCCGGAGATAAAGGAAGTCCCATCCCTGAATCCGGATGAGTACCTAGTTATAAGTTAGATTTAAGTTATTACTGTGAAGGTGTAATAAAAGTATATATATATACTCTAGTTCTTGCATTATTGACTCCAGGACAAGTTACCTTACATAAACTACTGAACCGCCTGGGAACTCCCGGGAACACTACGGACTTCCCAGAAGCGTGTCACAGTATAAATCACTGACTCCGGATGTTTCGGTTTAGAACTACTAAGTTTGCGCACTGCACGTTTCGGATTAAACGACATTGTATTGGTATAAGTTTCAAACGAATGTAAACAACACTAAATATCTATCACTTATTTCACTGAATAGGCATAAATTATATTTTTAAACTATCGCGGTTTTCTACACTCATACTTATAGAATTCAGGACTTCACGCGAAACACATTTACTGACATTTTCACGACAATTAATTACAAACCACCATGCAGACTTAGACAAGTTGCACAGTGAGTTGTATGTGTTACATTTGGAATGCAGTGAAGTGTTGACCGGGAGTGATTTCGACTTAGTTGATCGCATTACATACCAACAAGCCGAGAGGACATTTGAACTAAGCAGTGCTACACACGAAAAGAAATTCTGCAAATTAACGGCTTCTCAGAAGAAAAATACGCACTTGCAAAATAAGGCTTGTTCACCATCAAATTTTAATGACACCGTGATCAATTTGTCAAATGTGAACTTAGACCAGCCAACCTTAAACGTACTGCAGAAGGGGTTGAATTACGCGCTCACACCGAGTAAAGTGCCGTATGAAAACATCATATGTGGTGTGGAGGAGGCCATCGCTCGGAACAAAGTGCCTTATGGGGAGGCTGAGATACTACGGCAAGATGTTTCCCACGTCTTACGTAAGGCACGTCTGCCCAAAAGCAACATATCTAGAGAAGAGCGCGAGGCACTTGCTGCTTTGAGGAGCAAGGATGAGGTACTGGTGCTTAAGGCTGATAAAGGCAACGCCACCGTGGTGATTCAAACCACAGATTATGAGGACAAGATACGCACTTTGCTCGAGGACACACATACATACAAGCCGGTAAATTACAATCCCACTTCTAGAGTAACACGTAGCATACGAAAATTGATCAAGGAACACGAAGAAGATTTTACAGAGGACGAGTTCAACCATCTACACAGACCAAAGATTACGCAACCACCCAAACTATATGGCTTGCACAAAGTGCATAAATCCAATGTGCCATTGCGACCAATCGTAAGTCAAATTAACTCTCCCACTAACGATCTAGCAAAACACATTGCCAAAGCACTGCAGCCATTGGTAGGGAAAACACCGTCCTTTGACAAAGACTCTCGCCATTTCGTGAACATTATCCAAGACATTAAGCTGGAACCGGACGAGCTCTTGGTAAGTTTTGATGTAGAATCGTTATTTACCAACGTTCCATTAGAAGATTGTCTGCGGATTGTCGAGACTAAGGTAAGAGAGAATGGCCTGCCAGGTGGTTATACAGCGCTGCTGCGAAATTGCATAGAAGGAAACTACTTCCTTTACCACAACCAATACTACCTCCAGATAGACGGCGTGGCTATGGGCAGTCCATTGGCACCAGTAGTGGCCAATATTTGGATGGAGCATATAGAAGACATGTTATTCCAGGATGTCCGAGTTCAGATCAGGTTGTGGAAAAGGTATGTAGATGATATATTCTGCATATTTAAAGGCAACAGGGAGCAGGTGATTTGTTTTACCGAGTATCTCAACTCATTACATGTGAAAACACAATTTACCTATGAGATTGAGAACAACAGGTCGTTGTCTTTCCTTGACGTCAAATTAATGGTGAGAGCAGACGGTTCCTTGGCCCACACTGTGTATCGCAAACCCACTCACACAAATAGATACCTGCATCATCACCCACTTCATCTCAAATCAGTCAGCGCGACGCTCGTCAAGCGAGCTAATGACCTCTGCTACCCTGAGCATTTACAGCAGGAGTTGGACTATGTTCAGGAGATACTCAAGGTGAATGGTTACGCAGCGAGTAGTTAGAAGACACGACGTGCACCGAGGAAAGTGAAGCCGGGGGTGGAACGTCAACCAGCTTATATGCCGTATATAAAGGGAATAACGGACAAGATCGGATCGTGTTTACGGCGGTTCTCCATACGGACGATTTTTAAACCGTTAACAAAGGTAGCTAGGTACGTACGAACACCAAAGGACGTCATTCCTCTGCAAACACCAGGTGTCTACAAAGTGGATTGCAGCTGCGGTAGTTCCTACATAGGCCAAACCAAACGGACCATCGCGGAAAGGGTCAAAGAACACATTGCAGCTGAGAAAAACCGTCAGTTTAACAAATCGGCAATAGCAGAACACCTCGATACGGGCAGTAATCACTGGATCGAACTTCACCAACCAAAAGTCCTCTCCACTGATCGCCACTATTATCCACGTATGGTGCGTGAAGCCATTGAAATTAAAAAACACAAAAATTTCAATAGGGATGATGGATATAAGCTCTCCGGGATGTGGAATTCAGTGATTAATAAACTTGAACGTAAAACTGTGCCACTTAAAACTGACGTAGTGAGTGAAGTGTGTCGCCGGCCTTATCCTTCGTTGTGACAATAGCGGAGGGTAGTTTGGCAAGAAGTTGCTTCATGGTTTTCGTCGATTCTCGCCTCAGTCCAACCGCGACCACGGGCGCCGCAACGTGCTCGAAACGTCGGTGTGAAAATGTAAGTAAATGTGTTTCGCGTGAAGTCCCGAATTCTATAAGTATAGGCATAAATTATCCGAACAAATGTTGTTAGCAGGTATATGCACGTATCGTATCAACAGTCGTCAACAAATAAACACTGTTACATAAATAAATTAACACAATTATTACAATCTCAAAATTTCTAGAAGTATTGAAAACACAAAATGACACGAATTGTAAATAAACTTATCGCTTTGTGGTCAGCCTGTAAGGACAAATCCAACGAACGAATTAACTGTGCCTCTTTTATTTTTTTAAATAATTTTACTTGGTTACTAGACTCTTCGGCCACAGGATGAAATTGTATTTGATTCGGTCAGATAATTTCGATTTAGTGTTCTGTCAGACAAAGCGTTCAAGTAGATCAGATAAACGTAGATAGGAGCATTCTGATCCCGTCGATCAACCGCCACTGGGGTTTGTAAGCAACTGCAAGCCCGATCGCAGAATGCGAACGCGGAACGTTTGAGCTCCTGACCGCTCTCAGTCGAACAGAACCCTAAGCTAGAGATCTATGTGAATTACCTTTCTTATCAGTTCATCAATGACACCATCCCATCCACTAACTATCTTCGGGTTCTCATTTCCATATTTCCCATCTTTTACTAGCCGCATCTCATCTGCGAAAAAGCAAAATATTTTTCAACCCTTCTATTCGAAAAGTATCACTTTGCACAGCTATAACGGGGCGCAAAATAGCTCTTTTATGTTAAGAGTACTAACTAGTTTCTTTCTTGGTCTCTACTGTGTGTAAATTTTATTGAGACAGGTGGAGTTACTTTCTTTTCAACTTCTGCATTTTATTTTCTGATTAATTTTGATGGTGCTTCCGAATCATATGCCAACTTCTATAAATTAATTGATTTCGCAATCTTGGTCTTAGTCATTACAAAAGACACCTACGATGAATAAAAACATAAATTCTATAAACTAAAAGAGTCGTTTCTGTTACTTACATTTGATTTCCAACTTTTCTGATATCATTTTCATAAGATCTATACAAAATCCTTTGTACGGCTCATCGTTACCTAGATGCGAATTGTCGGGGTGGTTTCGCATTATATACGGCGGTTCCTCAATGGTAGTCACAATATAAGTTTTATTTCTGTCATATACAAAAGGGTCACGTAGTGGAGCCAATTTCGGGATTACGGGAACAAATCCTTTATTACTGTCGTACCATGTTGCCACCTGTGTTGATGTAATACATTATTTTTTTTAATAAATATATAAATTTTCACGGACATTTTAACACAACTCTATCGGATCCTAATAAATATATGTGTCCTTTTCCCTGCGAGCAAAGACACCTTCCCCCCTTCGAAGAGCGGGGCAGGGGAGCCGGTGGGATAGCATTCCAGAATATACTTGGTAGGTAAACGGCTCCAGTTCATCGAAGATGAGGTGTGTCATATTCATATTCATTTTTATTGCACACCACATGTCAAAATTAAAGAGGTCACAATTTTGGTTAGAGTACAATATGGACCCTGTCGGGCACGGCAACATAGGAGAGAGGAGGAACCAATCACCACCATTCTTTCTTGCAAAGGCTTTTTGGCCAGTCCTACGACTTTACGTCTTGGAATCAGTCCTATTATGACACACCGGAGTCTGCAATAATAGGACCACTGGCAACAAAGATTTAAATATAAATTATTTTGTAAATGTCAGTGATATTATTAAAAAAAAGCGTTTTTTCCTCTATGAGTACTTGCAATAAATAGAGTAGTACCCTTCACCCAGCTTCTGAGCTCCAGGATTGTTTTAATGTTTTCTACCATACTCCTCCAACACATTTTGCTCTTTTTGCTCTAATCTTGGTTTGGGACCCGATGTATGGGGTCTAGGGCACTCTTGAAAAAAAAAAACAGATTTCCCAAAACTGCCCGACCATCCCAGCATTATCGTGGAAGGGACCATTTCCTCGGTGGTTTCGTTCCAGGAAAGGATGGTGATTTTGTTTAAGCCTTTTGTAGATATTTTAGAATAGTTATATTATGAAGCATTAATGTACAATATTTAATGAAATTCAATAATGAACTCCTGTAAATTGTTTGACATAAATAAATAAATAAATATAATAAATAAATGATCCCAAAGTAAGCTAGGAATAACCTGCTTGTGTCATAGTTATCAGACCACGAATATCAATACATATTTACTTTTAAATACATTCTTATCATACACAGAAACACCCAATACTGTCGAGACTAACATTTATGAATCACAAAAAAAAATTGTCTCCGATAAGAATCGATCCTACGAATTCGTGATCCGCATTTGCAAATTTCGGCCTCTAAACCAACGAGGCAGTCATTAAGGCACACTTTTACTCAGATACATATGTCGCAGGCATTTTGTATGAATCCGCCGTTTACAAACGGCGTCGTCATTTTACAAACGCTCGCTGTTATGTAATATGCCGAAGGCAAAATGACAACTCGTTAATTAGATAAAATTTCAACGTTGGCTATAGTTTTAGGGTGACCATGAAGAAAACACAGTTTGGACAAATCAGACTTTATTTAAAGCCCTCTATTCCCAGTTATCGCCACTGGCTTTGTCGCCACTGCTGATAAATGGGAAAATATTCCCGACTGTTACCAGTGATGACGATTGACACATGCTATGTTGCCAGTGGTGACAAATGGTAAAAAAAAACATCCCCATTATCACCAGTGGGGACAAACGACACAAAAATAGTCTCAAATATGTCGTCTACCAAGCAGGACATACACAAGAATGAGCGGTTCGACAAATAGTTCGTTGTGATAGCTGCGCAATCCGACTTGGTTAGGTTAGGTTAGAAGGCTAATGCGGGAGCGGAGCGGAGCGTAGCTCCCGCATTAAGCCTTCGTGGTTTTTTTTAACAATGTGGTGGTAAAATAATAAAAAAACACTACTTAAATAGTAGTACTAGGACCAAGAAGCGCAGAAAAATGACTTACCACTACATGGTTATAAAAAAAAAATAACCACGAAGGCTTAATGCGGGAGCTACGCTCCGCTCCGCTCCCGCATTAGCCTTCTAACCTAACCT
This sequence comes from Miltochrista miniata, assembly GCA_933228765.1. Classification (NCBI taxonomy): domain Eukaryota; kingdom Metazoa; phylum Arthropoda; class Insecta; order Lepidoptera; family Erebidae; genus Miltochrista; species Miltochrista miniata. Next base: position 27,064,434 of record OW121747.1, read on the forward strand.
AACCAAGTCGGATTGCGCAGCTATCACAACGAACTATTTGTCGAACCGCTCATTCTTGTGTATGTCCTGCTTGGTAGATGACATTTGAGACTATTTTTCACAACCAGATTCTATGGACACCTTAGCATTTTTTAGATGCCGGATAACCTCAAAAATCTTCTCAGTTGTCCACGGTTTTTTTATTGTTTCTGCTTGACGATCGTAAAGTTTTTTTAATTCACCGTAATAAATGTCCTTAGAGTCACAATTATTTTGTGACAAATCTGTTAAACACTTGGTATTTGCACTTTTTTCAATAACTTTTTGCGTAACAAAATCACTACTGGACGCCATTTTGTTTGTTTTGGCCAACAGCGACACGCGTGGTAAAAAACAGAACTAAATACTTCAATTTGCCGCGGCATTATGTATACGGCGTTTCAATCGTAAATCAAATGTTTAGGCATAATATATAATGACACGGCATTATACATTTTGCCTTCGGCATATTACATAACAGCGAGCGTTTGTAAAATGACGACGCCGTTTGTAAACGGCGGATTCTTACAAAATGCCTGCGACACATACATACTTAAAATTTAAAACGATTAGCTTAGAGCATTGGTTATAATCTTACAAATTGTCGTCGTTGGTTCGATACCCACCAACAAATAACATCTGTGTGATCCATAAATATTTCAAACAAAAAAAACCGGACAAGTGCTAGTCGGACTCGCCCACCGAGCGTTCCGTACATCAATTCGTCCAACTGTCCATCCGTTTGTATATCAAGACCCTTTATCTCGTGAATGCGTGAAGGGATCGAGTTCCAATTAATACTCGTACCATAATTGGCATATTATGTTAAGGTCTATGGTTCCGAGAAGCTGTACAAAAATCAAACCTCTAAGTTAACGCAGAAAAAGTAACTACTGTTCATATCGTTAAAAACGTGTATTACGACACCTTCAAGAAATCAAAATTAATAGGGTTCTTGCCGTTAACTTAGCCATTGAATTTAGCAAGTAATATCCTCTTATACCATAAATACAGAAAAAAATCCAAAAACAGTACGCACGTACTGTTAAGTCCCTCTTTCTGTCAAGACCCTTTATCTTGTAAACGCGTTAAGGCATCAAGTAGAAATTATTACGATATATTAAGGCTTATGATCCATTGAAGCTGTAAGAGCAAAGTGTTCGTGGCCTCGCGTACTCAGTTTTCTGTAAATGATTATTGCAGTAAGCGACTCCAGACCTTCATTAAGTTGTACTACTTTAAAGCCCTCAATAAAAAAATTCACAAACGCCCTAGATGCCCCTACAATTTTTAAAAGTTCCCTTCGATTTTTCCAGGATGCCATCATCAGATCCTGACTTTCTTAAAATGGGACCACCTTGGGAGTATCTATTTTCGAACGAAAAAATTTTTTTTCAAATCGGTCCATAAATGGCAGAGTATTGCGCGAACAAACATAAAAAAATAAAAAAGAAATATACGCTCAAATTGAGTAACCTCCTCCTTTTTTTGAAGTTGGTTGAAAAAGGGATTTAACCACAAACAAAAGAAATGACATTGCGTTTGTAAAGGAAGGCTGTTCAAAGGAAGTACCTCAAAAGCCATACTCAATTTTGATGGCTGCCGCCGATTGGACTATACTCGCAGACACGTATGAAAAAGACTACAAAATCCCGGAGAATGTATGTGCCTCGCCATCCATACCCGACATATTCCTGTTTTCGAGGGTACACAGGCGTGCGGTACTCGTGGAGCTGACGGTGCCGTGGGAGACCAACATACCGAAGGACCACGTCATGAAAACAAATAAATACTTTGACTTGACCAATGAGTTAACTAAAAATGGTTAAACTCTATGCCGTAGAAGTAGGAGCAAGGGGAATTCCAGCTAAATCCCTGTATAATTTATTTAAAGCCTTGGATTGCCAAGAGGCAATCCAAGGTCTTCAGTAAGCTCCTTACTAAAACGAATATCCAAAGCGGCATTGATAAGATCTTACCAAATCTGGTTGGGCAGAGGAGGGAACAATGCTGACGGTGGAATGTGATCGTTTATGCATGCGCATAGTAAGGTGGTCACCCTAAACCTACTCAAATGGGTCGCAAGCCCCTGTGCCACGCAATGGACCCGGCGTCCGCACGGAGAATCCATGGAATGCTAAGAATTCGGTCTCCACCGCTCTAACACCTCGAATGGGTCCGCAAGAACGTCCCCAGATTTACTCTTTATCCTATCCATTCTGGAAACTGACGAACAGCCCCGAGATTTCTTGACCTTCCTCCAAAAGAGTTTGGTATTTGTCTCGAAGTTCTTCGTCAGTTTCTCTTCCGTAATCAAATTTATTCTTTCACTCTTCTCTTTCACTGAAGCTTTGGTTTTATTCTTGCAGAGGCGGTAAATTTCTTTCTTCGTGTCTTTCATACTGCCATTCAGTTGCAAAGATGAGACATAATCCAACCACACTTTCTTCTTTCTTGCTACGCAGGATTGTACCTCTGCTTCCCACCAGGCATCTCCTTTCGAATGTTCATGTCTCTTTGCACTCCCACATGCTTCTTTTGCACTAACCACTATACTTTCTTTCATAATATTCCAGCATTCATCCACATCTAAGTCAAAAAGGCTTGCGTTAGCAGTTTTTCACTCTTTATCGTTTCAAAGTCTGCGAAAGTGACACGCACTCGCCAGTGCCTCCACTTCTTGAAAAGACCAACAAACCGGCTTACCACCAGGTAGTGGTCAGTTTCAAGAGCCGGGCCTCTGTAGGCTCGTGTATCCCTTATAGCATCTCGGAGACGACTGTCTATCAAAATCAAATCAATCACACTTTTTTTTCATTCCGTCTCCATGTATACGTGTGAATATCTTTGTGACGGAATAAAGTGTTCACCACAAGGAGGTCTCGTTCCATGCATACGTCGCATAAGCATCGAAGCCATCTCGCTTGGTCACCACCCATCCATTCAAATCACCACACATGATCAACTTTTCCGAACGAACTCCCAAAACTCCGCGAGCACTTGGGAATCAGCCGAGCTGACGGGAGCATAGGCTGCGACCAAAAAAACTCTCGTGATCCCCAGTTTTATACGTACCCACAGGAGTCTTGGGCCTACTAATCCATAATCTTTCACTCCAGAGGCCAAACGGGAGGAGAGCATGACACCCACTCCCTTACTGGCATGCTTCTCTTGGCCCACTTCGGATCATAAAGCCACTATTCCGCCAGAAAGATCGGCAATGCCGCTCCCCTTCCGCTTAGTGTCTGTGACACATAATACATCCAGGCATCGCTCATTCATTACATCTATCAATTCATTCATCTTATCTTTCATACCACCACACACATTCCACGTGCCTATCTGGCACTCGGCTCTTCGCATCTTGCCAGCCTTGGCGCTGCGTGCCTCCTTCGCCGCATTCGCATGCATTCGTACCGACGCGGGGGCACACCGGTACGCGTCACCCCGGCTGGTCGCCCTTGTGGGCACTCATTTCTCGGTAGTAATTAGTTTCACGTTTTCGCTTTTGCCGTTACTTACGGGGAGGGCCCGAGCATAGGTAACGCTCTTCGGGAAGGCAGACTACATCCCCCATCATTAATAAATAAATGGTTTAAAAAACCATTGAAAAACACGCTTTTATAAATGCACGTAAAAACCAAAAATAAATTATGAATCGTTCAAGTTGCCTCTATTTCTAGACTGAAGTGTAAACTATGTGCTTTTAATTATAATATTTGATTGTAAAAGCGCTGGAACAAGAAAGACTTTCCTGGCAGAAGCTGCATGATTTCTTGTCATATCGCACCAAAACAAGCGGTAAACTCAGGTAAGTTATCGTATAGTAGGCATATACACACTAAAAAGAACCGCGGACCTACTACGCACTGCTGTCTTTATCACACAGACCCGCACGTTATCACACTCCACCAAGGACACAGACTCAAATGCACTCTAACGCCACGCCATCATAGGGCCTTCCAATGAACACACCCATCCAAGTGTCGACCGCAGGTGTGCCGGCACTCCCAAAATTGTCATCGATCGTACTAAGCAGTGGCAAGTCATGCTGCAGCAGCCAGGTCTCCTGGAGGGCGACTACATCTGCTGTCCGGCATAAAGTTCTGATTTGTTCCCAAGATCTCTTCATAGATTGACAATTAAAACTGATATTTTACTGCTACAGTCCATTAGATGTTAATAAATTTTCTTTCAATGCCACTATTTCCAATACTCCTGACTCTGCTGCTGTCATAAAAGTTCACAAAACATCTGAACGATATCCCAGAGGGCCACTGCTTGTCATCCAGAAACGTGGAGATTGTATGCTTTGTGACGTAAATTTTATAAGCATTGTAAGGCCTTTCTTGCTTCATTTTAATTTTTACCAACGAAACTGTTTCCTGTGTTTTCTCATGTATATACACTCGAGAGCAATGAATCCGGGTCACTTAAAGAATGTTAAAAATCTCGGAAACTAAAAATGATAGGTTAATGCAATAAATTGTATTTAATAGACAATGTAATACTCCTTAAATGAAAGGAAAAAAAATATGAGTCACCATACATTTTATGAACACAAAATTACATAAAGAAAAAACTGCTGATCTCTCCTTAAAACAAAAATAGGAAACATGAAATTTTTGAACTTTATTACGATTTTCTTGAATTTTAATACTTCGTATTGCCTCCTCGTGCTTCCATTACTGCGTTTACGCGGTTTGGCATGCTGTACACCAAGTTCCTTATACGATTTTGGGGAATATTCTCCCATTCCTCTGTGAGAGCAATTTTGAGCTCACGAAGCGTGATTGGGGGAGGGTTTCGTTGTTTTACGCATCTGCCTAGCTCGTCCCAAGCATGCTCGATCGGGTTGATATCCGGGCTGCGCGCTGGCCACTCCATACGAGTAATGTTCATCTCTTGAAGGTAGTCATTCACAATCCTACCTGTATGAGGTCGGGCATTGTCATGCATAAATATAGCATCCTCACCTAAATTGACCATAAATGGACCAACGTGATCATTGAGGATTTCTTCCACATATCTTACGCTAGTTAAAGAGCCGTTTTCTATGATCACCAGCTCTGTGCGACTTTCAGAAGAAATTCCGGCCCACACAAGTACAGACCCACCACCGTAGGCTACTTTTTCTTCGATGCATGCTTGCTTGAATCTTTCCCCTGGTCTTCGATACACTCTGTGTCTTCCATCGTGCTTGTAGAGCATAAATTTTGATTCGTCGGAGAACATAACTTTTGACCAATCTTCAATACTCCAATTTACGTGGCTCTGGGCATACCTTAGTCTCGAAATACGATGCCCACGCTCCAGTTTAGGGCCGTTTGCAGGTCTAAGGGGTTTTAAGTTAGATTCAGCAAGCCGACGTCTTACTGTCCATGCACTTGGGTTACTTCCTCCGAGGCGTCGAAACTGATTGGTGAGTTCAGTTCCTGTGAGAAAGCGATTTCGAAGCATGGTGTTCACCAAGTATCGGTCTTCTCGTGCTGTGGTACACCTGGTTCTGCCCGTTCCTGGTCTGCGTAGGTTAGAACCAGTTTCTTCGTAACGTCGGAGAACTCTTTGTACTGTTGACAGCGACACACCGACAGTCCTGGCTGTATCGCGCTGACTCCGGCCGGTTTCCAGCATTGTAAGTATTCTGGTGCATTCTTCAGGCGTAAGCGACATAATTTCAGCTTGATTAATGAATATAGAGCACTATCAACATGGTTTATGTACCCACATAAATGACAGATTACAAACAAAAGCAACACCAAATGCTGTAATTTCGTAGTTCCATCTTCGAAAGTGGCCCTTTTTCAAATTTGATTTTTTTATGATATAACTTTACAATAACTAAGAAGTTTTAATACCTTCATTTAAGGAGTATTACATTGTCTATTAAATACAATTTATTGCATTAACCTAGCATTTTTAGTTTCCGAGATTTTTAGGATTCTTTAAGTGACCCGGATTCATTGCTCTCGAGTGTAGTTAATAATGTCCTGTTCGGCTACATCCCTATGTACGTTAGAGATAAAAAGAGGCACTTTCGTATCCGCCGCTTTAAATCTGGAGCTGTTATCACCCGAATCAGTAGCCGCACAGCCTCTCTGACTTATCAATCGATTTCTATATCTCTGCCTCTGTACTAAATGCCATGCCTCACTTTTCTCGGGCACTTGCCACTCACCATCTTTTTTGATTACCTCTGAAAAGGAGGCGTGTTTTGTTGACGATACTGCACTTTTAATTTTACTTACGAAATTATCAACTCGGTTTACAGCTGTTTCATTCACCGTAGGCGAAGGTAAAACAGATTGCACCCCGTTATCAGTCGCAGGGATGTGTATGCTGCCGCGCAACACGCAATCGCCTGCCATCTCGCTCTCGCTCCCTGCATTGCCGTATGCGGCCGGCACTTGTCACCTCTTATCATTAGATAGTATCTCATTAACTGGCGATGAGTGACAAGAATGCATAGATTTATTCATTGACGAAAGAAACACACATTCATTCGGAACGTTAACCGCGTCATCAAACGATACATTACTGAGTGACGTAGATAGGGCCATCGGTCCGCTGTCAATCATATTATTTATTCCACCGCCCATTTTATTTTTGTTTACATTTTGTTCTTGTATTGTACACGAATACTGTTTAAAATGCCCCATCATATATAATCTTATAATTCTCTTTTATATACATAATTATGTGGAATATCATGCACGGCTTTTTCGGCGTCACATCGACGTGATCGAATGTGACGGGTGGAAGTTTTTCTAAGTTTCTAGCTACAAAAATAGGTACCTGTTCAGGGTTTGTTTCCTTCAGCAGGCAGATAATAACCTCAATATTCCTTAAAGTCTTCCCTTGACGTTTTCGTATCTTCAGCCGCTTGTTCACCGATTCCGTAACGATTTCGCTACTTCAATCTCATCCGAACTGAAAGCACTTTCACATATCTGAGCGAGGTTAACTTCCGTCATAACATATATTTTGTTCTGAACAAACGCCAAAACTTCACAAATCACAATACTGCAATTAGCACATTTTAATCTTTTAGATTCGTTATCCATCGTCATCGCATAGGTCAATAACCTTGCGGACACGGCTGGACTTAATTATTAACATTATTTTATTTATCTATTGATTGACATTGTAATTTTAATGTAACGTATTAACTGTATGTACTTACTGTAAATTGAATTGAATCATATAATATAATAAAACCTTTAAGTATGTAGTCTTTAAAATATATAAAATTAAATATCTTAAAAGAAAAGAACCTTACCGCCTTAAACGTATTCAAAGAAAACAAAAATCACGTAATAAGAAGCATATTAGAAATATTATATCAATCAGAAGAAGAATCAGAAAAATTACAACATCACGCGTTCACGAGATAAAAAATTTTGACAGACAGATTGACAACAAAGTGATCCATGTTAATATCGATGGTCTTATTTTCATTACACCAGGAGGTTAATCCTAGCTTACTTTGGGATTAAGTGAGGCTGTGTTAAAAAATATGTGATTATCTTACTAATATTATAAGTGCGAAAGTTTGTGAGTGTGGATGTTTGTTACTCTTTCACGCTCAAACCGCTGAACGGATCAGGCTGAAATTTGGTACAGAGATACATTATAGTCTGGAATAACACATAGGGTACTTTTATCCCGGGAATAAGTTTCCACGGGACCAAATTTTACGCGGGCGAAGCTGCGGGCATCAGCTAGTGTAAAATATATGATAACATGAAAAACATCTGTACCTCAAGATATTTTCAGCACACTGGTTGCTTTTCAAAATTATTTCTAACAGCACAGATTACAAACCGTAGTTCCGACGGTAGAACATACACAAAGAGGCATAGTAAGTAAGTAAGTAAGTAAGTAAGTAAAACTTTATTGTACACCAAACATGAAAAATCGCTAAACGGCTCTACACCGTCTGTAAGTATAGGATCGATGACAACTCTCATGTTTCGCCCTTACACCCAGTCGAATAGATGAAGCTAATACTCGCACTGAGTCAAATGGATGAAGCTAATATTCAGGGATGCCCCCACTCTAGAGTTGACCACAGTACTCAATGTTCGGCCACACTGGTAACTCATAGCGAAGTAGTGTGTATGCCGCACTAAACTACCGCCGGGCCCTGCCGCCTCCTACCTGCGCGCTTCTTAGGCGCCAAAATGGCCTTAAATGCTAGTTAAACGTTCAGTTGCCTCAGTCTGAGGTAACTGAACGTCACTGCTACTACTGCACACAATGCTATCGGAGATAGTAAGAGGTGTGACCTGAAATTCAAATTGCAGCGCTACAGTAAATAGAGGTTTCTAAGCAGTGAATATACGAAGTTAGAGTTGGTAGGGTTGAATTGGACAAGGATAATCGAACACTCGTGTGAGAGTAGCTTTAATTTCAGACACAAGTTGTTCACGACTTTCTTTCACTGCGCACCGGCCCGTGTAATGAGTGTCTCCATACTGCCATCCGCTTAGCAATTAATGCCGTCAATTAGACATGTCATTGATATGCAGCAATAACAAAGTCGGCGACAACACTGGACCTTGTGGGACTCCAGCATTTACGGTTATGTAGCCAGAACAGCTCCTGTCGAAGTTGGCCCTGATGCTTCTGTTGACCAAGATGGCCATCCACATGACACACCTCCCATCCGCAAAACCGCTCGGGCAGTCCATAGAAGGGCAAATTTGTAAGGAGGCCACTGTGCCAGACCCGGTCAAAGGCTTAGAGATGTCGAGGCTCAATGCTTGTGCCTGACCCTTACTTTTGATAGCTCTATACTTATGATAACTGGCGATCTTCGTGTGTCCTCACACAAAGCTATGCGAATCCAACGTTGTGTGGCTACCACATAAGATCGCTAGACGAGCGGCCGTGACGGAAACCGTACTGCCGGTCACTGAGCAGGTCGTATTCTTCAAGGTATTTCAGGAGCTGTGTAATAGTTACACGCTTTATCACCTTTGATAAAAAGAGATAAGCACAAAAATCTATTTTAAAGTACCTACTCAATTCCAAATCTTCCGGATAAAACAAATTTCTTAATAAAAATAAAATAAAATTTTCCAGATAAAACTAAGAGTACCAAAGAACTGTACTAGAGCTTATATTTGTTAACTTTTAATTCTAACATTCGCAGAAAGAAAAAAATATTCTACTTTACAAGTCACAACTGTATGGAGTACTGCTGTCACCATTGGGCTGGGGCACCAGGATACCAGCTTCGTCCATTCGACTCGGTGCAACGACTAGCCATGAGAGTTGTCGACGAACCCATACCTACTTAGGTACAGGTGGTGTGGAACCTTTTCGCGACAGGAACGACTGTGCCCTCTATGCGTATTCTATCGCCTGTGTAATAGCACATAAATTGTGGTCTGAGGAGTTGTTTGATATGATGCCCACGGCTACGATGTTGCAAACGTTCATAGGCTGCGTTGACCACCAGTCCGCCAGGTGGGCCGTAAGCTTATCTGCCACCATAGTTGGCATAAAGAAAATAGACTCAAAAGTACTGATTTCTTGTTCACAATACCTTTTTCATGTCTCCATCCACGGTCAGCTCCATGATTTGCAGGGAAAAGTTCTGCCGGTTTCCTGCTTCATTGAACCTGATACTACCAGTCAGCCCTTCTACATCCGTCTGAAGCAACGACATGATTAATATTTTTACCACTAATGTGACTACCTGCTACCGGGACGCAGCAGCGCGATTTTCATCTGCATAAACTTTTTCCAAATTGCACTAATTGTCAGGAATCAATAATATCCTCTTACTCCCGGTGTAAGTAGGTACGACTGATTCGTAATCATAATTAGTTAATTGAAACCAAAACCAGCGGAGCATAAATTATTATTATAAAATTCGCACGGATGCAATAAATTACAACTGTCATAGTGGAAAGTCTAGAAAATTCTACTTAGTTTGAGTTTACAGGATGCAGTTTTCTACACACAAAATACTTTCAGATATCTTATTGATGATCAGCTATGCATTATATTATGTCATTGTAAAATTGTAAAAAGATGATAATATCGTAATCTAACGGTTACGATATTATCATCTTGTAGGATTGTTATCGCGAGATTTTTTCTAGCGCACGACTCACTATGGGACGAAACTGTGCTATCCAAGCCAAAAATCGATTACACTTTTGTTTATTAATATTTTAAGTTGAAAATTTTGTACACCTGTTTTGAAACCCTATAAAAAGTCTGTTGATGATTCGCAAAAGTATTATTTTACACAAATTTCATGCTAACAAGAAAATTAAATATTTTTTTTTGCTTGATACGATTTAATAACGCATTGGACTATTTACTATTAAAACATAATAATACGAGTACATGATATATAATCTATACATATAATAACAAAAAAGCCGTGAGATCGTTCTCACCAGACTGCCCCTCTCTAACACGTTTGTTGTGAAAGTGAACGTTCAATCCGATTGACGTTGTCATTTTTGTTATATTTCTAACTTTGAACAGATGATCCACGTGACCTAGTGACGTAGTTTAATGCGACAGATTCACAGCTACAGACTGAAAGAGAAGTCTTGTCATAAGCCCTCTATTTTATAGAGAGGGGCTAAAGCTGTAGTGGGTCGAGAATCTGTACATGGAAGGTATTTAAAAAAAATTCGTTCTCTAATCGATATTGAAGCCGAAAATGTAATTTAAAATTTATATGTCTGTCTGTATCCCGATTAAGTCTCACGCCGAAACTACTGAATCGATTTGAATGATACTTTACAAAATCTGAGCTTATAATACGAGGAAGGTTCTAAGATATATTTGATCGATATATTGCGCGGTTCCTTCAGGAGAGGGGATGAAAGTTGAAGTGGTTTTTCAGCTGTAATTCCTCACCGCGTGGTCCGATTTCAAATATCTTTTTAGTTTTAGAAAGGTACTTTAAGCATTGTTTCACACAAATTTTAATGATAAAGGTTTTATAGTTCAGAAATTAGAGACATCTCAACTTTCGCCAAGCCTAAATTCAAGGGTTTCTTTGAATGTGGTTGTAAATCTGAACTGACATGTTGGCTTAATTATTAAGCAAACAGAGCAGTTTCATACGCTCCCATGAGTCTGATGAAAAAATACCTCTCCTGTCATACACCTTTTGCGGTTTTTGCGGCGTAAACGAAATTGCGAGGGTCAGCTAGTATCATAAATAAAGGAAACACCCAAAAATTCAAAAATAATTAATTTCGAATTTCAATGGGTCCATATTAGCACACATAAAATTCTAAATCTTATTATTTGTCTTACTACCGACCTGTGCTCATAATAATCACTCTTCATAATTTTCTTTTTCATACGTTTTTTATTCATACATATTTATGAGCTACGGAGCCAGCTTATAGCCGTTAGTGATCATAATTTTTGTATTAATCAAATACATACTCGTACATACTATCACGTCTATAATTCCCTCTCCAGGAACTAGCCTCAATTTTTTTTATTTTGCATGGAATTTGGATCTCGCGTTGTAGACACAGTTCTAACCTAACCTACAGAAGTTGGAATCCTGGTGATTTTTTGAAACTTAGAAATAAAATAAGAGCATCTCCTTTCTGGTAGCAACTTGATTTTCAGTGGAGTCGCATTTTTAAATTATTGTCGGCTTAGAGCGTGAACCTGCTACCTTCGAATTTGGTCATTACGACGTTTTTTATACAATTCGAAAGCGTAAAAAAACTACACAATTGAGGAAAACAGCTACTGTCAGTTTTCGTTTGAAAAGATCAAAAACGCGTAATGAGTAAACCTGTCAAATACATGACTTCAAAAGTTCGCGGCTAAATCCTTGTAAACCGTCATTTTGTATCGAGTTCTCGATACCGGCGTATGTGTTCCTACAAATAGATTACTCTACAAATAGATATTTCAAAATGTGAAATGTTGAATTCAACTACACTCGAGAGCAATGAATCCGGGTCACTTAAAGAATCCTAAAAATCTCGGAAACTAAAAATGCTAGGTTAATGCAATAAATTGTATTTAATAGACAATGTAATACTCCTTAAATGAAGGTATTAAAACTTCTTAGTTATTGTAAAGTTATATCATAAAAAAATCAAATTTGAAAAAGGGCCACTTTCGAAGATGGAACTACGAAATTACAGCATTTGGTGTTGCTTTTGTTTGTAATCTGTTATTTATGTGGGTACATAAACCATGTTGATAGTGCTCTATATTCATTAATCAAGCTGAAATTATGTCGCTTACGCCTGAAGAATGCACCAGAATACTTACAATGCTGGAAACCGGCCGGAGTCAGCGCGATACAGCCAGGACTGTCGGTGTGTCGCTGTCAACAGTACAAAGAGTTCTCCGACGTTACGAAGAAACTGGTTCTAACCTACGCAGACCAGGAACGGGCAGAACCAGGTGTACCACAGCACGAGAAGACCGATACTTGGTGAACACCATGCTTTGAAATCGCTTTCTCACAGGAACTGAACTCACCAATCAGTTTCGACGCCTCGGAGGAAGTAACCCAAGTGCATGGACAGTAAGACGTCGGCTTGCTGAATCTAACTTAAAACCCCTTAGACCTGCAAACGGCCCTAAACTGGAGCGTGGGCATCGTATTTCGAGACTAAGGTATGCCCAGAGCCACGTAAATTGGAGTATTGAAGATTGGTCAAAAGTTATGTTCTCCGACGAATCAAAATTTATGCTCTACAAGCACGATGGAAGACACAGAGTGTATCGAAGACCAGGGGAAAGATTCAAGCAAGCATGCATCGAAGAAAAAGTAGCCTACGGTGGTGGGTCTGTACTTGTGTGGGCCGGAATTTCTTCTGAAAGTCGCACAGAGCTGGTGATCATAGAAAACGGCTCTTTAACTAGCGTAAGATATGTGGAAGAAATCCTCAATGATCACGTTGGTCCATTTATGGTCAATTTAGGTGAGGATGCTATATTTATGCATGACAATGCCCGACCTCATACAGGTAGGATTGTGAATGACTACCTTCAAGAGATGAACATTACTCGTATGGAGTGGCCAGCGCGCAGCCCGGATATCAACCCGATCGAGCATGCTTGGGACGAGCTAGGCAGATGCGTAAAACAACGAAACCCTCCCCCAATCACGCTTCGTGAGCTCAAAATTGCTCTCACAGAGGAATGGGAGAATATTCCCCAAAATCGTATAAGGAACTTGGTGTACAGCATGCCAAACCGCGTAAACGCAGTAATGGAAGCACGAGGAGGCAATACGAAGTATTAAAATTCAAGAAAATCGTAATAAAGTTCAAAAATTTCATGTTTCCTATTTTTGTTTTAAGGAGAGATCGGCAGTTTTTTCTTTATGTAATTTTGTGTTAATAAAATGTATGGTGACTCATATTTTTTTTACTTTCATTTAAGGAGTATTACATTGTCTATTAAATACAATTTATTGCATTAACCTATCATTTTTAGTTTCCGAGATTTTTAACATTCTTTAAGTGACCCGGATTCATTGCTCTCGAGTGTAAATTATCATTATAATTTAAAACAGAGATTTGTTTTATAATTGCTAGATATTAATCATCAAATCAGCCTATGGCAGTCCACTGCTGGATGTAGGCCTTTCCCAATTTAGGCCACAATACACGGTCTTGCGCCTGTCGTCTCCAGCCCCAGCCTGCGACCTTTACCAGGTCGTCGGTCCATCTGGCAGGTGGACGTCCTACCCCACGTTTGCCGTGTCGCTGTATCCACTCTAGAAACCGTTTGCTCCATCAGTCTTTGGTTCTTCTCCAGATGTGGCCAGCCTACTGCCACTTCAATGTGCTTATTCTGCGAGCTATGTTGACCATGAGTTATGTTAGTTTTCCGCCGAATAGTCTCATTTCGGAGTAGGTATATCAGAGATACCCCAAGAATTGCCCGTTCCATAGCTCGCTGCGCAACTTTTAGGGGAATCGACTGACCCCACTGTAAGTGTCCACGTCTTGGCACCGTATGTCATGACTGGTAGAACGCACTGGTTGTAGATTTTTTTCTTCAGGCATTGCGGTATAAGCGAATTGAAAACTCGACGCAGTTTGCCTAACGCCGCCCAGCCCAAACGTATCCTCCTGGCGATTTCTTTGTTCAGGTTGTTTTTTTCCAAAAGTAATAACCTGCCCAAGAAAGGTGTATTCCTGAACAACCTCTAGCCTCGATCCGTCGACGTATATTGGCTCCGGCATGACGTGGTCATTGAACATGCCCTTGGTTTTTTACAAGTTCATGCCGAGACCAACACGTCGAGGCGCTCCATTCAGGCTGTCAAGCATTCCGCTTAACTGTTCCAGCGTCTCCGCCACTATGTGACCTTGAGACTGTGACCCTTTGAGATACCGGTTGTAGTAACAAGCTTGTCTCGTCACTCTCAACTCGTCGCCCAAGGATGGAAAGCTAATGAATACCTATATGCATAATGCATGTCCGCTTGCATGCTTGCCTGCTGCTTTCTTTTACTTCGTTAAGGTCTTGTGTAATTTATAATCAGAAGCCTACATTACAAAAGTTGCTTACTGCGAGTGATCGTTTTCAGAACACTATTATGCAAGGCTACGAAGACTTCAATGCGCTTTGTAAACTTGTCAAAATACGGGATATGGGTTTATTCGGATTTTCGATAATAATTCGATAAATTTTTCGTTTTAATGTAGTGTACCTCTACGCAACAAGAATAAAACAACTTTCAAAGTGATTTTACCAAGATAAAAAGATGATCTTTTTTTTTTAATTAGGTGTATTCAAACCTGCTACAGAACAAAATATTATAACATAAATGAAAATCGTTTATTTCAGGTCAGGTCAAACCCATAGTGGTCATGTATTGAATTTTGCGAAGTTAAAGTGAATAACGCAAACAGTGCCATGCCAGGCTGTTTTTTTAACGAATAGTGCTTTGCTACTTTCTTATTAGTAGTTTATATCTTACACTTAAGCCGGCATCGAGCGAAAAATGTCAAAACGATAGTTACCATTTCGTTGATTCAAACAATTCTATTTGCACAATTTGCATAAAAAAATAATATGTATGTCAGCAAGAACCAATGCATCATTACTGATACTCACAATCAGGATATAATTAATAGGTATTTAGAAAAATACGTTTAAAAATCACCAATATCTAAAAAATCTTATGCTACTGTTTAAGGGATTTAACAAAATTGGATGTAGTTTACTATGTATATCTTTACTTTCAATAAACTACATTTCATAAACTACAATTAGTAATGCTAATATTTCACCTACGTTAAAATTTTAATTCATTAATACCTAAAAACAAAAGAGTTGCCCAAGTTTCTCATACATTTCTGCGAGCACGCAGCTTGCCGACTGACAAACCTTAGTGCACAGAGTACATTTGTATATTATGAGATAGAGACGTCACTCGACTAAGTGACGACACCAGCGGTGCCAAGCAGCTATTACAAGAAACTTTCTGACTGCGTGGCCATGAAATAAAAATCGAGTGTAACAAATATATTTAAATAAACTTGAATCTTTTAGAAAAATTAGTTTTAAGATCGTAAAAAATAATAATAAACTACCTTGGGCAGAAAAGTAGTCTTACTTATATGACCCTATGTAACGAAACCATACCGCGATTTAAAAAAAGGCACAGCGCCATCTAGTTGTGAATTTTTAACTAAAATATTAGATTTTTTAATATTGCGTACAGCGCCAACTACCACGTGTTTCTGGAAACTCTTACGATATAATGAAACGAAATTAAATATCATGACAAGTCTCAATGTAACTGCAACGTTGAGAACCTACGTAAGTTGGTTACATTATAATTCAATGCTCAGTTCTAAGTGATAACACCATGCCTTAGTGATCCGCAAGAGCTCAGAGCGAGTATACGTCTCGTTGCGTCGCAAAAAATAAAAATATTTACGTAAAGCATAGCGTGTACGTACACTTGGACGTGCAAACAAAAAAGAGGTAAGTACATTTTACACATTTTCAAGTTTTTTTACTTATGTACGCAATTGTAGTGTAAGATGAATAGAAATAGGTCCATAATACTTTTTTAATATTAATAGGTTAACGACTACAATAAATCGTATGTTCTATGTCTGATTTCCTTGCAATTATTGTAACTCAATTTAAGATGTTCTTTATAAACTATTGCGGTTTTTAGACCGAATGTCTGAGTTATCTGAAAATGTGTTATTTAACAAAAAATATTGTATTTTACAGAAAATGGGACGACGCAAGGAAAAGTATCATAAATAGAAAAGTGGGCGAGATTCCGCAAAAATAGGATATCTTACTACAAGTAGCACGATAAGTTATTTGTATTTTTTGGTGTTCCGTTCTCAAAGGGAAAAAATGGGACCCTATAACTGTGACTCAGTCTATCATCTGATTGGATCTCATAAACCATGATAGCTAAAAATTATAAATTGTCATTTGTTTGTATGTATTATGATGGTATTGTGGCTGAAGGCCACATTTTATTCTTCAAAATATTCTAATAATAGATACAAATTCACAAATAGGTTAAGGGTGTTTTGCAATGTAAATATTATCAAAAAACACATTTGAGTCTATAAATATGATCTTTAATTGCCTCGCTGATCCATAGTATATAAGTAATAAGGTCGTCTATAATGATGTCAACAATACAATCCTGAAAGTAGTACATTGTGTAACACTAATATTCTTAGCCTGAATGGTAACAAAACTAAATGTAGACTAAACAAAGTCAGCAATTATTTCCTGGGTAACTGTATACGTTTTTACAATAGGCTTCCACATGACATAAAAAGTATGCACTTAATTAAGTTCAAAAGTGTATAAAAAGTACCAAAATTATACTGCAAGGGTTACTATACAATTGACGATTATTTGCTTGACAAGGAAGCCTGGAAATGATCTGCTCGGTCTACTGCATTCTCAAACAACATTTTGTGATTTTTTTTATATTCGGCTCGCCAAATTGACGTCGCCACCAGCCTGATGGTAAGCCGTAGCGCATCTAGCGATTGGGGGCCACTTTTGACAGTGGTCCTCAAGTTGACGGCCCTGTGATGTGCCTCTTCACGCTCCTTTTAAAGAACCCGGGTTGTAGATGAGGGAATCACGTGTGTGGGCAGGTTTTCTTCACTGTGTATGAGTGGCAACTCTCTCAGCCAAGGACGCTATGGTTCTTCGCTGCGCTAACGGTTCGAGGCCTCCCGTCACCTCAGGTCAAACAATTATTAGGATAGCACGTCTCTGCATAGCGTCAAGCGCGTCTAGTAAGTACCTCGTGGAGTCATCCCAAAGGTGAGAACAGTACTCGACGCAGGTACCGTTTCACCTTATTTAGGACTCCGAGTTTCCGCGAGGCAAGGCCAATACAACTCTCTATGTTGTTTTTGTGATTGAGCTCACGCCGGACGTCTATACCGAGGATCTCCAGGTTGTCCTTTAGTGGAACCGTAATGCTGTGAAGAGAGGGTAGGGAAAGGAATGGGGACTTCTTAGCTGTAAACGCACACGCCTGTGTTTTTCTGGCATTGAACTCGACCACGTTGTCTGAATCCCATTACGCAATGCGACCCAGGTCCCGGTCGAGATCCGCCACGAGTTGTCATCTCTTCTCCTCCACGTCGCAAAGCCCCTCCGCTGGACGGCCAGAATAGCTCCCATGCAGAGTACTATCATCCGAATAACAATGAATGCACCCAAGGGACAGCATGTCATTGATATGCAGAAGAAAGAGAGTTGGGGATAACGTTTCGCAAGTACAAATCACACACGTCACACGTGTGCCAAATACCTAAATGTTTTTTTTTAGTAAAATGAAACTAAGTAATAATTTCTGAATAGCTATATTATTGTTTTTTTAGTTTGAGTTTGCCCACGGGAAAAAATATCTGTGTCTATAAATATTTGTTCACAAACAAAAAATACGTTTGTTGAATGAGAGCCTCCTTAAAATTTATTATTTGGATTTGTTGTTAAAACAGAAATACATAATCTGTGAAATTTTAACTCCTGTTGACGGACAGCCGTGTCTCAGCAATGGGGTCCTGTTTTTTACCCTTTGGGTACGGAACCCTAAAGACTAGGTGAAATGTGTATGTGCCTCTGCCGATCCTTTCAGCGTTAAGGCGTGTCTATATATATGTATGGTACATACATATGTATGTATGTACCTATAAAAGTACCTATTAATATCTGCTGCCTAGCACTAGCAAAGCACTTTGGGATCAGATGGCGCTTTGTAAAAGAATAACAAATGTCCGTGTCATATTAATACGGTCCATTGTCGGAACCCTAAAGACTAGGTGAAATGTGTATGTGCCTCTGCCGATCCTTTCAGCGTTAAGGCGTGTCTATATATATGTATGGTACATACATATGTATGTATGTACCTATAAAAGTACCTATTAATATCTGCTGCCTAGCACTAGCAAAGCACTTTGGGATCAGATGGCGCTTTGTAAAAGAATAACAAATGTCCGTGTCATATTAATACGGTCCATTGTATTTAAACTTATCTAAACGTACTTCATAATATAAAAAGTAGTCATGATCTTTTCGAGCCATTCGTCTCAATAAAAATAATAATATTTTTTGAAATTTTTAAGTTGCCTAATGTTGCGTTGCGACCAAACAGAGCGACTGTCGCTGAGAGAATTGTCTATGTGTGAGTGCCGCACGCACACAGCTGAACCGCCGATTCAAAACACCGAAAGTGCCGCTGCCTTGTGCGATCGGACGGGCCTTAAATTAATTCGCTCCTAATTTAATTGACACAAAAATTTTGTAGTCTAACATTTTGCGGTATGTTTTCGTATGTAATAATAACAAAATTTATGCCGCTAAGTAGGATAGTCTCTCTCTGAGAATTTTAAACCATATAAAGCCTGTGTAATTATCGTCTTTGGTTTACAATCTCTCGAAAGTCTTCAATCTCGCGAGATAGCTCATAGTCTCTTAAGGTATTTACAAACTTACACTGACATAATATGTCAGACCTGATGGATTTTGTTGTAGTTTATATTATTATATAAACTAGAACAAAATCCATCAGGTCTGCAATTCAACCATCCGTGTTGCACACAAATGGTTAAAGGCAGACCTGATGATATAGGTATATTATTTAGTATTTTTTATTTATTTATTAGTTGATATACACACAAATTACAATAAAAGAGAAAAGATATTAAAAAAAAACAGCATTGTACAAGGTCATTATTCATACAATACATCCCTATACTTTCTTTTAATTTGGTAATTATTTTCTGAATTGGTTTTAAACATTCGCATAAGCTATGTGGACACTAAAAAGTTAATTTAAAAAGAAAAAAAATCTTAAGCGTATTTGGGTGTGTAACCAATGGCATTTTCCAAAGATACTAGGCCAGGTTACGTCTTAAATTCTCAGTTCCGAAGCCCAGGCACCGCTTTCATGCATTTAAACCCATTAGATTCATTGTTGTTGTAGTGAGATTAACAAATATCTACAGTACTCTACATCATCAGACAAACCTTTAGTCAGACTATCTTTTTTTAGGGTTCCTTACCCAAAGGGTTAAAACCTTTTACCTTGAGTTTGATGTCTGTCTGTCACCAGGCTCTGAGATGATTTATTTCTATTGCTGCTATAACAACAAATACTAAAATCAGAAAAAAAATATTTATGAGGGGCTCCCGTGCATACAAGAAACTTCATTTTTTAACGAACGCAAATATGACTAGCACTTGGCCGGCTTATTATAAATAGAAAATGTGAAAATGTTTTAACTGCAAAAAATTACGAAAGCACGAAATAGTTCAAATTAATGTATACTTTGATGCTATGCCGGACTCCTACCGACTAAAAACCACACGTTTCCTACCTAATGCCCACGGTTGGGAGCCCCGGGTAAGCCCTCGGATGGATGACCCCAGGATTCCCAACATACCTACCCAAGGCTACCTTTGCGGCTTCACTTAGGAGGGTTCGGGTGCTATCCCACGTCTTTGAAGGGTTTGGCGTGCGTGCATCTTTTACGTCACGCTGTCGTCTAGCGCCTGCTTCTGTACGTCTTGGGCGAAGATAAGTCTGCGGTGCCCACAGCGCAGACTGCGAAACTCGTGGAAGAGTTCTCTCCCGCTCCTTCCCCGCCGCCTCTTTCATGAGCATGACCTGCTCGCAGAAAGAGGCCATGGCTTCCAGCGAGAGAATGTCCAGACCTGGCTGGCTGCACTGTGCGCTTCACCAATGTGTGGAGCGCTGTGTCCTCGCAGCGTTCCTCCCAGTTAATTTATTAAGCCTACTCGTAAATGGAATATATAGATACTTATAAAATTTTGAGCTGAAGAGTTGGTTTGTTTGTTATAACCTCTCAGGAATATAGAAAGATAGTCCATTTATTGAGGATGGCTTTGGCTATATGAGATCACTCTAGGACAAATAGGAGCGAAGCAGCAATGAAGAATGTTTCAAAAACGGAGGAAATGCATTACTTTTAAGTGCTTTTAATGCGATTGCATAAATGGTTTCGGATACGTAAAAATTGTGTACCTACACAAATTTGTAGCTCTTAATAAAAAAGTTTTTAAAAAAGTCCGCAATAGCATATTATTATGTCTATCTCTCAAAGTTTGCTCACAATCGCCTTCTTGAAAGCGAAGCGACGCAACGGGAGTAAAAGCGACAGGAGTAAATGCGACGGGAAACATGATTTTGAAATATGAATACCCCACCTTTCTCTCTATCTCTCGACACAAACAAAGTTGCGCGGTTCAACTTGTTCTTAATTTTGAGGGTATAAAAAACATACAGAAAGTCGACGTGGTGTAATTTGACATGTTAGTTACACGACCAACGATGCCGAAGACTGTATTAGTGCAGAGACTAGAAAAGTGGACTTGGGATGCCAGGACCAGGACTGATTTTATATGATAAACAGAATAACATACCAAGCCAAAATTAATCACAATACAATGTTAACGCACCTTTTTGATCATCCTAGATATTTTATCTCCGTGTTCATATGGTCTTCCGTAAATGTTGCAATCCATCACTCTAGTGGAGTTTTGATTAGCGTTGCGTCTCAAAGAGCGTAGGACATCGGGTTTCTTTCGAAGAACACGGACAATGGCATCAACTAGGACGCTCACAGCATCATACATTAGAGCAGCCTTAGCCTGTGAAAGATATTCTTAGTAATCTTCTTTGTAACGGTTCGTTACACTTTCTACTATAAGCTATACTAAAACTATGCTTAGTCTAATTAATACATACATACATACATATAATCACGCTTGTCTCCCATCGGGGTAAGCAGAGACTATGGCTTTCCACTTGCTACGATCCTGACATACAACTTTCGCTTCTTCTACTTTCATAACTGTTTTCATACACGCTCGCCGGTTAAAGGTACTCTTGACCTTGCCTTTTTCCAGAACGTCTCTGATTTGATCGGCATGCGTACGCCGAGGTTTACCCCTACCAGTTTGCCCATTCATTCTCGCCTCATAAATCTGCTTTGTCAGTCTATTCTCATCCATTCTTTCCACGTGTCCAAACCATCTAAGCATCCCTTTTTCGATCTTAGTCACTACATCTTCTGTTATACCACATTTTTCCCTTATCACGCTATTTCTTTTTTTGTCCATTAAAGTCACTCCAGCTATACTTCGCAGACTTCTCATTTCCACTGCATTAATTTTGCTTTCATGCTTCTTCTGCCATACCCAACTTTCACTACCATACATAAGTGTAGGGATGAGCACTCCCCTATGTACAGCCAACCTGGCCTTCTCAGACACATTTTGACTGCTCATAAAGGTGTACATAGCCCCATTCACTTGATTTCCTGCCAAAACTCTTCGCTCAATATCCTGGTCACACTTTCCATCCCTTACAAATTTGGAACCCAAGTATACAAATTCTTTCACCTGTTCCACTCTTTGCCCTTCAATGAAGATTGAGCAATTCGTCATACTTTCTTCTCTTTCAAAAACCATAACTTTCGTCTTGTTTACATTAACTTTCATTCCTCTACTTTTTAGAGCCTCATTCATACTATTAACCATCAGCTGCAATTCCTCCGCTGATGATGCTAATATCACCTGATCATCAGCGTATAGGAGGCATTTGACGGTCAGTTCATTCATTTTTAAACCATACATACTCTCTTGCAGTTCTTTCAGACAACTATCCATGTATAGATTAAACAGCCACGGAGACGCTACACAGCCCTGTCTCACACCCTTTTCAATGTGAAAGAAGTCCGTGCAGGCCCCGTTGATCCTGACACAAGCACTAGAACCCTCATAGAGAAACCTCAGTGCCCGTATCAAGTTGCTGTTCACTCCATACATGGACAATATTGACCACAGTTCATTCCTCACCACTCTGTCATAGGCCTTTTCCAAGTCCACGAATATGCAATAGACCTTTTGACTTTTAGCCAAAACTTTCTCAGCTACGCATCGTAAGGAAAAGACCTGATCCGTACATCCCCTTCCTTTCATAAATCCTGCTTGCACATCCCACATTTTTCCTTCAGTTTCATTCATCACTCTTTTTACATGTATATGTTAATTAGTGTACTGTTGTCTAATTAATACTACAGTTAATTAATCTAAATAAACAATACGGAAGCAAACCTCGCGCAAACGAGTAGTATAGTGATTCTATTGTTCGTAAACTTGGTTACCTATATCTATCTATAATTGTATGCCGCTATTTAATAATTATTACAAGATTGTAATTATACGTGCCTATCGTATAATAAAACTTTTTATGTAACCATACAAAATGTAATTTTATTTAGCTTTCTCTACTTAAAAGAACATTGTGCTATTTGATGTACCGCAGAAAAAAACGTTTAAAACGGTATAAAGACTGCTCAGAATTATCTATAAAATGGAGTACAATTCAGTACAATTTATTTACATAATTCTCCATCTTAAAGTTTAAAAAATACCTAAAATTTATAGCGGTCGTGCCAAGAAGGCACTACTTAGCACGACCACGACCTATATGTTATAATAGCGAAAATATGTGAGTACAAATTTTAAACTCATAAGTACAATTAAGTACACTTTATTTCATGAATAAGTACCGCATTAAAATTAAGGTTATCATCCGTTGTCGTGTTGGGTAGGATCACACAAACTACCTATCTTTAAATCTTTCACTGTTGGGAAGCTAACCTATCCCAGAGTGACATTGGCTATATTTCATTCCCGTATTCCTTCTGAAACTACGCGAGTGAAACTAGAATAGAATAGAATAGAATATGCTTTATTGTACACTAATTAACATATACATGTATATGGAATACAGAGTTTAAAATGTACAATGGGCGGCCTTATCGCTAAGTGCGATTTCTTCCAGGCAACCTTTGGATGGATATAAGTGTAAGAGATCAAGTTTATAACTGGGCAGATATTTCATTAGTGTTTTAATAGTAAGAAGGTACCTATTAGGTACTATAAAATACGTGGTACATATAATGAATACAAAGTACAATAATACAATAGCTAGATAAATAAAATAAGAATGTGTAAATACATACAAACAAATACACAAATATACATAAATAAACACATATACAAATACATAAATGTATAGGTACATATATAAATATATACACATATATATACATACATATCAGAATTCACATATATTATATAAATCAATACATATTTCATCAGAACTTTAAAATTTTATTTTAACATGCCAAATAGTGTTCTTTCACCATTCGTTTGAATATATTCAAAGATTTTGCTCGCCTTACAGTTATTGGCAAGGCATTCCACAGGCGTACAGCTTGAACGGTAAAGGACTTGCCATAAAAAGAAGTCGCGTGCCTAGGTATTGCCAATGCCAAAGTTTCTGATGACCTCAAAGTTCTCAAATGTGTGTCATTAAGGAACATGAAACGTTCTTTTAAATAATTGGGACTAGCGGGATTGAAGAGGATGCTATATAGCAAACAAAGAATGTGAGTATTCCGTCGAAGTCGAATTGGGAGCCACTTGAGTTTGTTGCGAAATTCGGAGACATGATCATATTTGCGTAAACCAAATATAAATCTAATGCAAATATTTTGGAGGCGCTCAAGTTTGTCAAGTTGCTCCTCAGTGACATCAAGATAGCTAACATCAGCGTAATCAAGTAGAGGTAGGAGAAGGGATTCTGCAAGCGCAATTTTAGTGGACGTAGGTAGAAAGTTGCGCAATCTACGTAAGGAACCTGATGCGGCAAATAGTTTTCGACTAACTTCACACATTTGTGTACGCCAGGATAATGTATTATCAATCATAATGCCTAAATCCTTCACATTTTCACTTATGTGTAGTGAAACACCATCAAATAAAATATCTGGAAGGATAGTCCGATCTACCTTCGCCAACATTCCAGAGCTTCCCATCACTATGACTTGTGTCTTTGTAGGATTTACTGACAAGCCATATTGCTTGCTCCATTGACATATTTGAGCCAAATCCGCATTTATGATTGTAAAGGCTGTTGATAATTCAACTACAGGAGCTTGTGTGTAAATCTGTAGATCATCTGCATAAAGGTGGCAGGCAGAAAACAAATACTTCGAAATAGAATTTATAAAAATTGTGAAAAGTATGGGAGAAAGCACGCCACCCTGTGGTACGCCGACAGTTGTACTACGCCAAGAAGAAAAAGAGTCTTCAATACGAACCCTCTGTCGACGTCCAAAAAGGTAACTATGAAACCAATCAATCACTGGTGGAGATATGTTAATAGAGCGCAAAATACCAAGCAGAAGTTGAAAATCTACAGTGTTGAAGGCGTTGCTAAAATCCAATAATGCAAGAACTGTGAGATTTCCATCCTCCATGCCCATACGCACGTCGTCAGTAATCTTAATCAATGCGCTAGTCGTGCTGTGACCTGGTCGAAAACCTGACTGGATAGGATTAAGGAGTTGGTGTCTATTCAGATATGAACTTAATTGGGTGTTGACGAGACGCTCTAGGACTTTTGATAGAAAAGGTAATATGGAAATTGGTCGATATTCGGAGAAGGAGACTGGGTTTGATTTTTTAGGGATAGGAATTATTTGAGCTTCCTTCCAGGCTGTTGGGAATTCAGAGCAGGAAAAGGAATAGTTTAGAATGTGACACAATATAGGTAGGATTTCATCAATAACAGGTAGCACCATATTACGACTTACGTTATCACTGCCAACTGCATTGGAGCTTATCGACATTATACTCCTCTTAACATCACACGCAGATAATTGATTGAATACGAACGGTGAGTAGTTGGGAGTTGAAAGTGATGAAAGATATTGCAAAGTATTATCTTTGTTCGTCTGATCTAGCGTAGACGACGACGTGAAGTGTTGATTTAATAATTCTATATTAACAGTATTAGGAATCGAATTTTGTCTTGATTTTCCAACTCCCAGTGTTCTGAGAAATTTCCAGGTTTTGGCAGGGTCTCCGTTCTCGACTGATTTATGAATATATTGGCGCTGTGCTTTCCTGCACACCTTACTACAGTGATTTCTTATCGTTATATATTTTTCGTGGTTAGTAGGTGTAGGCCGAATTTTGTACCTGCATTTTGCAGCTGCTTTTTTATTTATTAAAGTTTTTATGTCGGCTGTAAGCCAAGGTGAAGGCAAGTGCTTCACCTTTACGGTACGGATAGTTGCATGTACGTCATATAACTTAGTCAGTCTATCATTTAGTATATCAACCTTATCATCAATCGTATCTGCTGCCAATAATGCTCCCCAATCGATTTTACCAGCATCCTCACACAATTTATTTAGGTCCATGCCACTAAAATTGCGCTGCATAACAGTTTTATGTTTATGTTTAGGAGAACGTACCTTATAGGAGAGATATATCAAATCGTGGTAGGAAAAAGCATCAGCTGGATGCTGACCATGCTTAGAGACCAGGTCAGTGGAAGAAACAAGGATTAAATCGATAAGAGATGGTTTACAGTTGGGAAAGTGATGAGTGGTATTTGAAGGAAGAATTGACAGATTATAAGACTACGTGACATCCTCTAGTAATTTTATAACTAGCGTACTTACCGAAATGGAATCTCTTTTCCAGATGTCAATAAAATCTCTCACAACTTTCCGCGAAGGGTCTAATACTCGAAATCCCGTTATGTTAATTGCACCAAATTCAGTGACTTCTTTCTCCCAGCGGTCGTCCATGACCTGAAACAGCAACAGTTGCATATTTTTAAACCGTCTATACGCTTAAAACATAAGCGTTAAGTTATGTTACAATTTAGCGAAAAATCTTACTAATATTATAAATGTGAAAATTTGGGAGTGCGGATGTTTGTTACTCTTTCACGCTCGAACGCCTGAACGGACCTGGCTGAAATTTGGTACACGGATACATTATAGTCTAGAATAATACATAGGCTACTTTTTATCCCGGGAATAAGTTACGCGAACGAAGCTGCGGGCATCAGCTAGTTATTTATATTTTGTATGAACACACTTTAAGTCGAGCGGCAACCGAGTGACGGCCGAACTACGGAAAACGCTCGGAAACAACTCGGTCCCGCCTCGGCTCGGCCACGGCCCGTTGCTTGAGTACAGTGCCGCCGAGCTTCGCCCGAGCAGTCCTGAACGCAATCGGCTCGGTGACCGTGCTACGGCCGACACTCGGCTCGGACCCGGCACGGTCTAGCGTGAGTCATCCTTTAGAATGCATGCTGATCTCTAAACTGCTGCACGGATTTGATCCATATATTTCACAAATAGGATTAAAAATATTCAATGTGCAGTTTTGACTTTTCTATAATTTGTATGTACTTATAGAGTATTTGATTAACATTAATCAAAACATTGACAACATCTTTGGTGCGTTGACAACATCTTTTGTGAAAATACGTTGGCTAGTGTGTAAGCCTGTTACAAATTGTCTAGCTTAGTTATAAATTATTGTACGCACAAGCTGTGGGAAGACCTTAATAATAAATAAATAAATATAATTAAATTAACCTGGCAAGTTCAAATTTAGAAGTATCATAATTTTAGATATTTTTAACCAAGTAGGTATCTATGAATTATCACAATTATTTCAAGTTGGGTGTACGTAAAGTGAATTTCGGCCAGATGGACCGTTTGACGTTAATACGGTGGCGGGTAGTGGCTGGATTCGGAAGGCGGAGGACTGGGTGTGGTGGCGATACTTGGGAATGGCAAATGTTTACCAGTGGATCAGACTAATCCCAGATTCGACGTGGAGTTCACTAACATATATAGTAAATTATGCCATACTGTTATTGCTTTATATAATATTTAATATGTACGGAGACTAGATTCCCCAGTCAAACCATCAACTCGGTTTTGGGGGACTAATAATGTACCAATTATGTCACTAAAATGTAATGTTACTAAATAAATTAAAAAAAAAAAACCCGCGGATTCCATGCCAACCTCAACGTGGTACATCACTAGAGACGGCACGGCCAGCTGTGATGTTCCTAATGGAGACGCAAATACGCCGCCCTGCCGACCAGTCGTACTTATGTTACCCTGGCTATATCATCGAGGAACAATTTCGAGATAAAGCCGGGGTGTGCGCGTTCGTTAGGGCTTGAGAACCCTTTCTTCTCCGTCCATTGGCTGCACGTAGATCACGGCTCCCTGAGTCAGATCTACGTGTGTGTTTATCGCCCCCACACAGGGACAGCTGAGATAACAAGGCTGTTTCAGCACCTCAGCGAGGGGGCTGACGACGCGCAGGGCGGTTCCCGAACGCTGAGTTGATTTTTCTGGGGGACTTCAAAGGACATAGCCCACTTTAACGACTCTGCTCCAACACCGCTCCCACCCAACACTGCCCTAAAAGAAGACTACTGCTCGCAGTCTACGCGGCGACAGCTAGCACGCACCCAGCAGTCCACACGGCGACAGCTAGCAGACGGCCAGCTGTCTACCCGCCGACCGCTCTCGCCTTTCGCAATAGACACAGTTTGCGATCGGTGCCGGTGCGGCGACTGCTAGCAGTAAGCGCGCGAGCACCGCGCCGACCGCTCGTCTACAACGCACGCCCAGCGAGGCGTCGACCCCCGAGCAGTCTGACGGCGGCAAGCTCGCTGAAAGCGAGCTGTCTGCTAATTGATGATGGCAATGTAAAATATATCTAAAGAGCAATATTTAAAGCCTATATTTGAATTATATTATTTTTGCCGGGTGGGAGCCGAGTCGTGTAAGTGTGCTTTGACCTCAACGGTCAGCACACTGAGTGGCTGGGGTCCCGCGGGACCGATCCAGCGGGACGGGCCACCCACGCGATTTCTCTCTCCCATGGTCTGACCCAAGTAGTGCGCGGGATTACGCGCATACCGGACAGGTCAGAACATGAACCCGCCCTGCTGGACTTAATGCTGACGAGTTGCCCAGCACAGTACAGTATGTCAGTTAGCGCCCCACTGGGTCGATCCGACCACTGTGTTGTGCGTGCCCGCCTGCAGGTGTCATCTCCTGCAAGGGCAGTAGAGGTGACGCGGCGATTGTGGCACTACTCGTCAGCAGACTGGGACGGACTATGAGAATACTATGCAGCGTGGAGTCAGCGCTGCTTTGCGGGGAGGGCCTCATCGGAAAGCGCCTTTGCGGTTGCTGGTGAGATATCGTTAGGTATGGAATACTATATTCCATACACTGATGTCGCCAGCATCCGCAAAACCCGCCCCTGGTTCGGGCGTGAGTGCGCCGTAGCTGTTCAACAAAAACAGGCGGCTTACCGCGCCTGGATCAGGGCTCGGGCTGTGCGCGACCCGAATGTGGCCCGCCTCAAGGCAGCGTACAACAGAGCCACTCGGTCCGGTAAGAGAGTCTTCAAGAGAGCGGACACCCAGCGCGTCACGCGGCTTGGTCAGGAGCTCATGTCACATCCGACGGGCAGCTGTGGATACTTACTGGCAACTGGCCAAAGCCGTGCAGGCCAACTTTTCAAGCCCTCGCTGCCGCCGCTGCGCTATCCTGACGGATCACTGGCGCACAAGGCCCAAGAGAAAGCAGAAATGCTGGCCAATCTCTTTGCGGCTAATTCCCGGGTTGATGACTGTGGCAAACAACCTCCCACTATCGCCGACTGTGGAACCACGATGCCGGATATTGTAATCCGGCAGTGCGATGTGCGAGCGGTGCTACGGTTACTCGACACGCGGAAAGCCAGTGGTCCTGATGGCATCCCGGCAGTGGTGCTGAAGAATTGTGCAGCTGAATTATCTCCAACGCTAACACGTCTGTATCGCCTTTCCTATTCGTCGGGAGAGGTGCCGGAGGCTTGAAAGGAGGCGAACGTCCAGCCGATTCCCAAGAAAGGGGATCGGTCGGATATCGCCCCATAGCCATAGCCGTAACCACCGTCATCTGCAAGGTGTTCGAGCTAATCATCAACAAACAGCTCATGATTAGCTCGAACACCTTGCAGATCGCCAATATAGATTTATGCCAAAACGATCAACGGGTGTACTCCTAGCGTACATAACGCACATCTGGGGTGAGGCTATGGAGAGGCACGGCGAATCTCTGGCTATTAGCCTAGACATCGCTAAAGCCTTTGATAGGGTATGGCATGCGTCGCTTCTTTCCAAGCTGCCAGCATATGGTTTGTCGCCTCAGTTGTGCCGCTGGTTGGCCAGCTTCCTGCACGGGCGACGTATACGGGTTCTCTGTGATGTTCAGGCTTCCTGTTTTTTGCCGGTTTTAAAGCATTAACAGTAACTTTTTTTACTACCACCGTTAGAACAACGGTGGCCCACAGAGCCCACCTGATGGAAAGTGGTCACGGTAGCGTAATGGATGTTTCAACATCACAGACGCTACCACATAGGTACGAGTACGATAGGCGTTTGGGAAAACCAAAGCAGAGAGCTAATGCCACAAACTAACCGTGCGCGGACGAAAGTCCTTATCGAACCTTACCGCACTCGATCGCACCGGACACAAAATGTGAGGAAGAACATCCTGTCTGTGGCATTATAATTATTATTTGTCATTGCGGCATAAAATCATCATTCTATCGCAAGTTGTAACTAGACTTCGATTCCAATTTGCCACGTGAATTAAGTACGTTGAATACTAGCTGCCCTGCGCAACTTCGTTTTCATAACATAGACAGTATCCTACTTCCTACTTCCTACTAATATTATAAATCTGAAATTTGTGAAGATGTTTGGATGTTTGTTACTCAATCACGCTTTAACGGCTGAACGCATTAGACTGAAATTTGGTACAGAGATAGAAGTCGAGTAGTGAAAATGTTCCCACGGAAAGCGGGAACGGGTACCGATTTTAACGCGAAGCCGCGACGCATCTTCTAGTAAGTATTATATTTCTGTCGCCGTATCACTGGTCGCCTGGTCTGGTCTGGTCTAGCGTTCAAACAAACAAACTCTATAGCTTTATAATTTATATTCTATATTTAGAATTCTACTGCACGTGTGTATGTCACTGAACTCCTCTGCTTTGACTAAATGAAACTATTTTTTTGTATGCGGTTACGCCTTGAATGGTTTAGATTCACAAATGAGCCCGGTAGATAGCACTGCAGTCGTATCAAGGTTATAACGTAAACGAAGTTGCGCTGGTTAGATGAGATACTCATTTTCAAAAATGAAACTTAAATTGGGACAAGGGCTATAGAATGATGATGAGAGAGTTCTATACCCTTATGCATCCCCTTAACTATATGGCGGCTGCGCTCAGTTATGGCTATGTGTAGCTGGGCCATCAGATGTATCCTAATAGCATCTTGATTTGCTGTTAGATTTGTTTAACAGGAGATTATCACTTGCCTTTTACTTAAATTAAATTAAATTAGTTAGCTTGTTTACTTACCAACCCACTTAGAAAATAATGATAATTCCTCCTGCCAAGATGCACATCACGGACATGCAAAATTAGCGCTTCTTTGGCTAACTGTGTGGCTGAGTCCAGTATGACATATTTGTTACTCCAACGATCTAAGCGTTCGATGGCTTTCAGGAATTCCACCACGTCGGATGCATTCGAAACTCTCTTAACGTTTGAAATGCGAAACGTTGCGTTTCCCGGTTGTAATGTCTGGTATAATTGTTGCAGGCGTAGTAAACCTAAAAATGAAAAAATAAAAAATAAAATTACGAATCAAATATTTTAAGCTAAGTAATTACAAGTAAAATGGACAGAGATATCATGGTAAAGGCGTGCCAAATTCCATACCAGCTCAATGGGGTTATTCTTTTTTTTTTGACGCGGGGAATGCTGTTTGGCACCGTCATCCCAGCCGTAGCGGGAGTAGCTGGAACAGTATGTGGGGCTCCCGATCCCGGAAAGGGACCTTCCTACCCACTAAACCCCGCGGGTTCCTCCTCACCCTACACAGGAGACAAGATGGGTGGCTCCCCAGAGCTCCCTGAGGAGCTGACAAAAACCAGCTCTATAACGTTCCTTGGACCAATTCATATCTATCTAATCTATACATATAAAAATGATGTGGGTATGTGATTTTTTTTAAATTTGACACGATATACGACAGGTTTCAGAGATGTTTATAGGCTACTTTTTGCTTCAGTAACATCCCCGCGACAAGAATAAAACAGCTATAAAAAAAATTACGAAAATGAACCCGACTTCAAACAAAAACTAAAATAAAATTTTGTAAGCATAAAGTAATATGTATTTAGATTTATCAGATGTTATTAAATATCATATAGGAAGGCCAGTGCCCAATTCAAGCAATTGTTCGTTGAGCTCGGGGCTCTGGTGGCGGAAGCACACCCCACCCGCTGATCGTCGCCGGAGACTTCAACGCCCACTCTCGGGCGTGGGGATCTCCGGCGATGGACTTGCGGGGTGAGTTGTTAGAGGATTTGGCGGTGGCAAACGGTTTGGTGTTGATCAACCAGGGGGTGGTCCACACGTACGTTAGGGAGTGCGGGAACAGGTCTGTCGTAGACATTTACTTCGCCAGTCCTATCCTGGAGAACCGCGTACGTGAGTGGAGGGTCGTCACGGAGGTGGAGACGATGTCGGACAATCGTTATATATGGTTCGATATCGTCTCCCCAACTTTTTGGTCCCAGGATCGACCTCTGGTCGGTGAGGGTCCATGATGGCATCTTGGGACGTTGGATCGGGAGCTAGCGAAGGAGGCGGCCATCGTTGAGCGATGGACCACTGTCGGCGAGAGCTCGGACGTGGATGTGCGATCGGAGCAATTGCTCAGCAATTAGGACTGCCAAGGAGTAGTCCTGGAAGGTGTGGCTCGAGACCTTGAATAATGATCTGGTGTTTGAGGAGGAGGCACTATCTCTGATGTCGGAGTGTTTGGCGTCTGGTAGACGTATGTTACCGCGGGCATTGCCCAGGTGGTCTGCCGCATTAGGGCGCTGGGACTTAAGGTGGGACTGGGACGCAATAAAGCATTGAGAATTGAGAATTGAGGTGGCCCTTGAAAAATCCTAGGCCGTCTTTTTCGACCGTTTCTGAGGCCAGATTCCCACATAGTGGTGAGCGACATTTCCATCGCTGACGAGAGGACTATTAAGTACTTGGGATTGGTTCTCGACAGTCGATAGGACTTCGTCGCGCCTGTCACCTAAATTGTTGTCATGCGCTAGAAGACTGACGAGGCTGCTGCCCAATTGTAGGGGGCCGGGAAGTGCGTGTCGCCGCCTCTATGCGGCGGCGCGGGCGTACTGCACCATCTCGTTCGAGGCTGCATCCTCTTTAGCCTCAGTAGCCCCCCCTGGGATCTCGGGTCTTAAAACAAGTATATGAGGATAGCACCCTGGTGCGTAGCGTTAGAGGTCGCCCGCTCCCCGAGAACATTGATCGCTGGAGACAGTTGGCTCGCGATGATCTCTTCCGGGAGTGGGCCAGCCGGTTTCAGGAGCCCTCCGCGAGTGCAAGGTTCGTGGGGTGCTGTCCGGCCCGTCCTTCGGGCTTGGGTGGAGATTGCATATGGTGCACCGACGTACCACCTCACACAGCTCCTCACAGGACATTGCTGTTTCGCCAAGTACCTGTGGGAGGTGGTGGGAGTGGAGTTGGACCCTGTGTGCCGTCACTGCCTAAGTGGTTCCATAGACACAGCAAGAACACACTCTTGCCGTGTGTATGCATGGGACGGGCCGCGTGTCGCCCTCACAGGCCATTTAGGAAATGATTTGTCGCTGCCGGCTGTAGTGCGAGCCATGGTCGGCAGCCAAGTGTGCTGGGTCGCCGCCACCTCGTGTGCTAATGAGGTGATGGTGGCCACGAGAGGAGAGTTGCGGGTGCGGGAGCGTCTGACCAGCATGCTCCCACCCCGCTGTCCGGTTCGGGGGCGCTGCATGGCAGCCTTCGTGGGCGCGCCCGACTAGAGTTGTACCGGTGGACGGAGGTCGGAGGACCCCGTTCACCAATTATCATTTGGCGGAAGGCACCTCTCCGTCTTCCAGAGATGCCTTCAGCGCCCTCCCGCTCGACCGCGTTCTACCCTCTCTGTTTGTAGAGTGGCGCTCGAGAGCGCTGCGATGCGGGCTTGGGTTTTTGTTAGCTCCTCAAGGAGCTTCCGGGGAGCTCCCCATCTGCTCCCCCGAGGAGAGCCCCGAACGTGCTGGGCGCCCCCGGCAGGGCCGACGTGAATAATCTTTGGATATCCTTCGGCCCGGCTATGGGGTGAGGAGGAACACCGCGGGGTTCAGCCCTTTTCGGGACCGGGAGCCCCACACACCGTCTCAGTTGCCCCCGCGGCTGGGATGACGGTGCCAAACCGCATTCCTCGCGTCACCAAAAATATATCTAATTGAAGTCGGCGCCAAGTAAACCCATAGTTTTTGGTAGGTACTACTTTTAAGGGCACCGACTTCAATATTATATTTAACTAGCTGACCCGCGCAACTTCGTTTACGTTACATGAGAGTGGGAAAGAGAGAGGTATTGTATTAATATTTCGAGTATTATATTAATTATTTATTTATTTATTTACTAGCTGTTGCCCGCGACTTCGTACGCGTAAAAATTATTTTATAAATACCAATTTGATTGCTCTCTGCTTAGCCCCTAGGATATGTAGCGTGATAATATATAGCCTATTTTAAGACCCTACCCCTAGCTAATATTTGTTCAAAATTTGAACCAAATCCATTCAGTACTTTTCGAGATCCTTCCGGACAAAGCAAAGCAAACAGACAAACAGACAAACCGACAAACAGACAAAAAAAATTCTAACTATATTTTCGGCTTCGGTATCTTATGTTGAACACGCAGCGAGTATTATTTTTTTAATATTTCCAATTTACAGTTTTGACTTTTCTATCATTTTATTATATGTATAGATTATACACTTTATTGTACGCCAGATACATAGTTTCAGATGACATATATTATATACAGGTAGCAATACAATGGGCGGCCCTATCGCTAAAAGCGATCTCTACCAGGCAACCTTTGGATGGAGAAAGTTGGTAAGGTACTGAATGGTAGTTGTTTGGCGTACCTACATAAATACATAATATACTGCCTCTGTCTGTGGCGCAGTCGGTGGTGATACCGCCTGCGGCGCTGGAGGTCGTGGGTTCGATTCCCACCGGAGACAAATATTTGTGTGACCCATTAATGTTTGTCTCAAGAGTCTGGGTGTTTCTATGTATAACATGTATGTATTTAAATAGTATATAATGATGAAGAAATGATACTCCAATGATATACATAGCCATTTATTCTTCTGCTCTTCGTATAATAGATACTACTCGTATATTTCCACTTAATGGTTTGATAAAATAAATAACAATCCAATGATTGTAGATTCGTTACATTTTTATTTTCACAATTTATCTAATACTTGCACAACTAACTATTAATTAATACAAATATTCTACTTTAACTAATTAGCACTTTACTGAACTCGATCTGGAAACAGAATGTGTTCTTTTTCCAGAATATTCACTTTTTATCGCCTTTCAACAAATCCCACCTCATACTGAACATTTATGTCAACTCAACTACCCACTATTTTCGAATAATCAATAAATGTTTTATGTACAGGCTAATCATTCTACTATGAGGCGGTGTTGACATCACAAAAATAACTTATTACTACCTAAAACTGAATGGTTTTAGCAAAATCACAACATTCGGCCATCAGACAGCGTGCTATCTCCGGAGCACGCAGTAATCACAACATTCGGACCTGTATATTGAACTAATCACATTTTTATACATAACGTACATAACAATAATACCTTTATGCGGCTTTTTATAATATGCTAAATCAAAATCTTAAAGTTAAATTAAACCTAAACCTTCTCTATATCTTCTATCTACTTTGTCTATAGTCTATAGGCTTATAATATTAACTCAATCATTATTTAGTTTGTAAAACTATAAGTGAGAACTTGAGTCTGGCGAAACGTCAAGAATACAAAACAAAGGCAACAAGTAACCAGTTCACAGAGCAGACCGCCTGCTGAAACTATTTACAAATGTAAAATCTAAAAAGTGATCTTTTTTTTAAAACCCAGCAGAGTCTGCAGATCACTTCCAGGTTTCCTTTTCCAGCAAAAGAAATCATTACATGTGTCAGCAATTAGTGTAAAATATATTTAATAGTGGAATACAACTAGTAAAAGCGAGTGATTTTTCATAAAAAATTCATTAGGTATCTAATATTACCATCATAATAATATTACTTAAATAATATTTGTAAATTAAATTGTTAATCTCATTTTAAGCGAACTACTGTCCTTATGAGAAATAGAGTTCTTTTAACCTTAATAATCGTCTAGTTTCAGGCAACGTGATGAAGCCACAATATACCTATATACCTTAACCCTAAGGACACATAAATATAGTATTTAAGGCAGCTCTTGTGGCATTCTCGAAGTTACTTTTTTTTATATCAACATCTATCCTTACAGGTTTCCCTAATTCGATAATGTTACAATGTGTTTATCATTGCCGACAATTTTAATTAATGAATTGTAACTTAGGGCATAAATACATCGATAGATTAAATTCCGATACTGTAAACTAACTTTACTAAATTGTCATGCAAATAATAATGACTTTAGATAATCATTTTAAATATTAATAAAAATCTCAGATGATAATTGGTGTCTTATAATGTAATAATAGTTTCATTCGTGTAATAATGTCAATAATTAATAATTAATAATTTCATATCATACTATAATAAATTGTGTCAAACGTTTGCAAACATAAATCTGAAATAGGTAGGTACGAATTATGTCAAATAATAATAATAATATAAAATAATCATGATATGCGCATAAAATGTGTCAATGCAAAATGTATAAGCATTCTTAAGTCAATCACTGAGATACTCTGATTAATCTAACCATACCAATACCTTCAAATTCGGTTGGTAGCCTGTCGCAAGAGCGTATACCTACCACTGTTTAACTGGGTAACTACCCATAAAGTGTCATTGACCTTATGCAGTCTACTATGATAACAAGAAAGACTTTTTTTTTATGGTTGATGTACATGTTATAAATTCGCAAGATTTATTGGGAACTTTTTGGTTAGTAAAACCTTCCTATTTCACAAATACAGGATAAAAACTAGACATATAATTATTAGACTACTATTTACTTAGAAATAGTATGGTATTACTTTAGAAATGGTATTTGAATAAAAGAAACTGCAAGGTACGATACCTATATTTCTTGTGTGGTGCAGCCACAAGATTCTGATGAATTTCTTATTCTCATAATGTTATGTACCTACTCCAGAGAGACTCTTGGACGTAATCTAAATTATAGAATATCGCTTTTATGGATATTTTGTAAGATACAAGATTAGGTACTCCGCAGGAGGATACAGGTTAAATTTGAATACACTGTTAAAGTAACTCAAATTTACAATTCCATCTACATCTGTTAATGCCTCATCTTTTGCACAGCAAAAGCTGGTGAACTTAACCTTTAGCTAGTTTTAAATTGAATCAAATTATCTAAAATAACTACTAGAAGCGGCTAACCCCACAAGTTCCAACTCTCGACCATTTAGTTAAGCATTGGTTTCTATGTGTTACAATAGTCACGGTAAATTTAAGACTTTAGAAGGTTTTCTTTTCCATTTTTATCAGAATAAGAATATTAACGATATTTGTTAAAAAATATGAAAAAGAAAACTCCTAGTCGAGTCGACTGGCAGACTGCAGTCATCTATCTAAACCAATGGGTATAACTATTTAAAGGGGAAATGCTGCCAGTCTTTGGGTACAATGTCATTATTTAGATTTAGGTTAGTTTAGATAGTTATAATGTAAATAGATAATGTTACATTGGATTATTTTGGTAAATAAATATGTAGCAAGTCTCATTCTGTCAGATGCTACAATACTTTCTAGGCAGCAGTCCCACGATCTGATAAAATTCTACAAGGAACTCTGATAACGTAAGCTGTTCAGGGTTCTTTTTTTCATTTTGCGAACCAGTCAACTTTTGTTAGAATATAGGATATACATTTAATTCTAGCCTTTACCTCTAACAAAATGGCCCTAAGTGGTCTAAGTGCATAAATATACTGTTAAATGGCAGTTTTACCTTCTCTTCAGTCTTAGCGGAATTATAAATATTGCATTAGTAAACCAGTAAGACTGAATCTGTTCTAGCGTAACCATAATAAGCATCAGAATTATACTTAGTTTACTTGGTCCTAAATTATCCCTATAGGGCATTATGTCTTAGTATACTCGGACACTAGTCCATGTTGAAGCGGGCTTAAAAGAAATCAACAACCTGACGCTATTTGTGGTACCTACCAAATCCCTCCTTGTCATAGTGGTACTACAGTATTAGGACTGCTGGTACGAAGTATGTTACAGCCGGTGTACAGCGTAAAATTAAGGCCTAATAGACACCTACGTGCCCTTTTTTTTTAACAGTTTACAGGGCGTTCTTGTAGTGTAGTTTGTCGACTGAAATACGCAACTAGTATAATCTGATAAACTAAACTAGTCAGAGAATACCACCTAACCCTGGTGAACTGCAACCGTATGCACTTCGGTCAGGCTTCTGAAACTCGCCTACACCTACAGCAATAATTAACGCCCGAACGGAGACTTCTAAACCGCGTATGGCGGCACGCAAAATGTTTCTATCTTTACTTAAATTTCTCTGTATATATATATATTTTTGCGATTTGTAGGTGTGTTTAGAAATACCTATAAGATTAGCACTAGCTTTAATCAAGATCAAGGAAGTAAAACTTGTGTACGTACTACTAAAAGTTATTCCGTTCCTCAGTGTTTCAATCAGGATTATCTATATTAATATTATAAGAAGGAAAGATTCGATTGCCTGTATGGTTGTTTCTTTGCGTTGAATAGTCTCCAAAACCACTGAATCAATTTGAAAAACTCTTCCACTACTGCGAAGGCACACCCTCCCCGAGTAACGTTCCCGTATCTCCACAGGAATGGGACTACGCAGGGAAAACCATGCGGCAACCGCTAGTATTGTCTTCGACCAGTAGAGGTCCGTCAACTAGGTCTTTTTACAAGGATCCAAGTGTAATATTTAGCTTAATAACTCATACAGTCCACTGCCGTTGTATAGCTCTTTCAATAAAAAAAGGTCTTTATAATAGATATTGCTAGCTGTCTCACAAAGTCTTTTCACAAAACGTCGAAATTAGATAAGAAATCCTAAAATTGTCTACCCATGTGCATTGCACGGTATCTCCCGGGATATTTTGAACACCTGATATGATATGATATGATATGGTCCAATTGGTCAAAAAGGTCACCGTCTATTACAATTAGAAATTATATTATATTCCCCAATAATAGAGTCCATGCCTAAAATGGTCGCCAGGGATTTTTAATGTGCGCGACACACTAAAAACACAACGCGAGTATGTGTAGATAGAATGTGCTGCGTATGGTGGCGCATTGGATATTGATAGTGTGACTCTGGTCATAGAAAACAACACAAATTGATTCTACTCAACACGCGTTGCGTCGCGTTTTAACAATGTGTTTCCGCCTCAAACTTCCGACGTGTATTTGACACGGATAACTCTTGAGGAAACCCACACTATAACACATATAGATTGTTATGAAGTTAAAAAGTTCAACTAATCCTCAGCCATATCACATTTTTAAAACGTGATACATTATATCTATATCTATATAATTATAATTCCATAAATAATGCACTATGAGTTCTTATCAATAAGGTACAACTAAAATAAGTTATAAAAGACCACAATTCCTTGTCTGGAGGACTCGTGTCGCGGTTGCTCAAGGTCGTTAGCAATTATCCGAATCAAAGTCTTAATTTCACCTATTGCTCGGCCCGATCCTCACCATTGCCTTCAGTATTGCCGCCACTGGTTAGATTCCGCCTTCTGGCGGTCACACCGCGCCGCCGCGCCGCACTGTATTCCGACACGACAGTTCACCTGTCTTTCTGCTTGGGCGTGAATCTTTCACTTCAGTCACCTGGAATTGTCATTTTAAACGCAGTTACTGCTCTTTCAAGCTAACAATTTCCCATCTATTATCTCATCTAAGGCGTTTATTACGTCAAAGGCGCTTATATCTCGCCTGCTTGGCGTCCCCAAAAAAATCTCTATGCCTTACTATGCATACGGCTAGTTATGAAAAGGGTACAGTTTGTGCAGTAATCTTTCTTGAGCGATTCCGTGATTGGGAAAGCTCACTAAGCCCCTGGTATGGAATCTAAATAACACTATAGGCATAAACAAGACTGAAGGTGTTAAGTAAATCAAAAATATCAATACTGTTTCACATACGCTCCATTTACTATTGGGCAACAAAATTTGTTATGCATTTATGTGTGTGTAATCTAAACGCTCCACACATACCAATCCAAGTAAGCCTAATGTCAGTCTAAATCATTGAAAAAACTTCTATATTGTTATGATCGCCACCATAATAGCAGCACAACAATATGACTGCATAAAGCACAGATGATAATGTGAATCATTCTCCATATACTCGCCTGGTTGAAATTGACAGCACACCTATTCGGTTGCATACTGGCTGCACACTAACACGGCTGCATGTAGCATCGCTTCATGACTAAACAGATCAATCTCAACATACTTACATGGTTGTGCACTGGCAGTCTTACATACTGGCAGACATAGCTTATAGAAATCATTTGCTGCACCTACATGATTGCACTTCAGCAGCACACCTACATGGCTATGAAACTAACTCTCAACCTACCTGCATGGTTGCGCTTTTACAGCTCACCTACATGACTGCAGACAGCACTCCTGCACGGCTATGGACATAACTCACATCATACCTGCATGGTTGCGCTTCTACAGAGCACCTACACGACTGTAAACAGCACACCTGCACGGCTATGGAAATAACTCGCATCATACCTGCATGGTTGCGCTTCTGCAGCACACCTACATGACTGCAGACAGCACACCTGCACGGCTATGGCACTGACTCACATCATACCTGCATGGTTGCGCTTCTACAGCACACCTACATGGCTGTAAACAGCACACCTGCACGGCTATGGAAATAACTCACATCATACCTGCATGGTTGCGCTTCTACAGCACACCTACACGACTGTAGACAGCACACCTGCACGGCTATGGAAATAACTCGCATCATACCTGCATGGTTGCGCTTCTACAGCACACCTACACGACTGTAGACAGCACACCTGCACGGCTATGGAAATAACTCACATCATACCTGCATGGTTGCGCTTTTGCAGCACACCTACATGACTGCAGACAGCACACCTGCACGGCTATGGCACTAACTCACATCATACCTGCATGGTTGCGCTTCTACAGCACACCTACACGACTGTAGACAGCACACCTGCACGGCTATGGAAATAACTCACATCATACCTGCATGGTTGCGCTTCTGCAGCACACCTCCATGACTGCAGACAGCACACCTACACGGCTATGGAAATAACTCACAAAATACCTGCATGGTTGCGCTTCTACAGCACACCTACATGGCTGTAAACAGCACACCTGCTCGGCTATGGAAATAACTCACATCATATCTGCATGGTTGTGCTTCTACAGCGCACCCACATGGCTGCAAACAGCACACCTGTACGGCTAATGGAACTGAGTCTCAACATACCTGCATGGTTTCACCTTACAGCTCACCTGAATGGCTGCCAACAACACACCTTGCACGGCTATGGGACTAACACACATAATACCTGCATGGTTGGACAATCACTTGCAACGCTCAGGGTTGCACAGCAGCATTCATACTTAAATTAATAAAATAATGTCTAAATTTGTCATAGTACGTCTCGTTGATTGGAGA
Organism: Miltochrista miniata; assembly: GCA_933228765.1. Classification (NCBI taxonomy): domain Eukaryota; kingdom Metazoa; phylum Arthropoda; class Insecta; order Lepidoptera; family Erebidae; genus Miltochrista; species Miltochrista miniata. The sequence continues at coordinate 27,105,729 of OW121747.1, forward strand.
TCCACGCACTAAATACAGTCTTTGCCTTTGAGAAGTCGTTAAGTATCTTAACCACATACTTTTAAAAATAAATAGCAAAGACTGCAAGTCTAGTCGGTCTTAACACAAAATATTATATTACACATAATTGATCTATGTAACTGCAATAAGAACGGTGCGTACCTATCATATTTGGTCACATTTATTTGTCCTATGTAAAAATAAATTTATTCACCGTACCGGTAGAGGGTATTCACAAAATAAATTAAAATAACTAACTGTAGTTATGTCCAAAATGTCTAATAGGACGTCTTATTAACTGAGGATCCACGAATTAAAATGAAGTCCTAGCCCTTGAGAAGTGGCTATGTAACTTAAATATGTACCTACTTTTTGTTTCAAGGTAACTAATAGGTACATATGGGCATAATAGTGGGTATTACCACAATAAAAATATAGCTCTATGCAACTACAATAAAACGATAATGATGAAGAAATGATACTCCAATGATGTACATAGCCATTTATTCTTCTGCTCTTCGTATAATAGATACTACTCCTATATTTCCACTTAATGGTTTGATAAAATAAATAACAATCCAATGGTTGTAGATTCGTTACATTTTTATTTTCACAATTTATCTAATACTTGCACAACTAACTATTAATTAATACAAATATTCTACTTTAACTAATTAGCACTTTACTGAACTCGATCAGGAAACAGAATGTGGTCTTTTTCCAGAATATTCACTTTTTATCGCCTCTCACCAACTCCCACTTCATACTGAACATTTTATCAAATCAACTACCCACTATTTTCGAATAATCAATAAATGTTTTATGTACAGGCTAATCATTCTACTATGAGGCGGTGTTGACATCACAAAAATAACTTATTACTACTTAAAACTGAATGGTTTTAGCAAAATCACAACATTCGGCCATCAGACAGCGTGCTATCTCCGGAGCACGCAGTAATCACAACATTCGGACCTGTATATTGAACTAATCACATATTTTTATACATAACGTACATAACAATAATACCTTTATGCGGCTTTTTATAATATGCTAAATCAAAATCTTAAAGTTTAATTAAACCTAAACCTTCTCTATATCTTATATCTACTCTGTCTATAGTCTATAGGCTTATAATATTAACTCAATCATTATTTATTTTGTAAAACTACTTATAGTTTGAGAACTTGAGTCTGGCGAAACGTCAAGAATACAAAACAAAGGCAACAAGTAAACAGTTCACAGAGCAGACCGCCTGCTGAAACTATTTACAAATGTAAAATCTAAAAAGTGATCTCTTTTTTAAAACCCAGCAGAGTCTGCAGATCACTTCCAGGTTTCATTTTCCAGCAAAAGAAATCATTACATGTGTCAGCAATTAGTGTAAAATATATTTAATAGTGGAATACAACTAGTACAAGCGAGTGATTTTTCATAAAAAAAATCATTAGGTATCTAATATTACCATCATAATAATATTACTTAAATAATATTTGTACGTACGTACGTAACGTCTAGTTTCAGGCAACGTGATGAAGCCACAATATACCTATACCTTAACCCTAAGGACACATATAAATATAGTATTTAAGGCAGCTCTTGTGTGTTATATCAACATCTATCCTAACAGGTTTCCCTAATTCGATAGTGTTACAATGTGTTTATTATAGGTGACAATTTTAATCAATGAATTGTAACTTAGGTCATAAATACATCAATAGATTAAATTCCGATACTGTAAACTAACTTTAATAAATTGTCATGCAAATAATAATGACTTTAGATAATCATTTTAAATATTAATAAAAATCTCAGATGATAATAACAAAAATATTGGTGTCTTATAATGTAATAATAGTTTCATTCGTGTAATAATGTCAATAATGAATAATTTCATATCATACTATAATAAATTGTGTCAAACGTTTGCAAACATAAATCTGAAATAGGTACGAATTATGTCAAATAATAATAATAATATAAAGTAATCATGGTATGCGCATAAAATGTGTCAAAGCAAAATGTATAAGTATTCTTAAGTCAATCACTGAGATACTCTGATTAATCTAACCATACCAATACCTTCAAATTCGGTTGGTAGCCTGTCGCAAGAGCTTATACCTACCACTGTTTAACTGGGTAACTACCCATAAAGTGTCATTGACCTTATGCAGTCTACTATGATAATAAGAAAGACTTTTTTTTTTATGGTTGATGTACATGTTATAAATTCGCAAGATTTATTGGGAACTTTTTGGTAAGTAAAACCTTCCTATTTCACAAATACAGGATAAAAAACTAGACATATAATTATTAGACTACTACTTACTTAGAAATAGTATGGTATTACTTTAGAAATGGTATTTGAATAAAAGAAACTGCAAGGTACGATACCTATATTTCTTGTGAGGTGCAGCCACAAGATTCTGATGAATTTCTTATTCTCATAATGTTATGTACCTACTCTTTTTGCAGAGAGACTCTTGGACGTAATCTAAATTATAGAATATCGCTATTATGGACATTTTGTAAGTTACAAGATTAGGTACTCCGCAGGAGGATACAGGTTAAATTTGAATACACTGTAACAGTAACTCAAATTTACAATTCCATCTACATCTGTTAATGCCTCATCTTTTGCACAGCAAAAGCTGGTGAACTTAACCTTTAGCTAGTTTTAAATTGAATCAAATTATCTAAAATAAACTACTAGGAGCGGCTAACCCCACAAGTTCCAACTCTCGACCATTTAGTTAAGCATTGGTTTCTATGTGTTACAATAGTCACGGTAAATTTAAGACTTCATTTTTATCAGAATAAGAATATTAACGATATTTGTTAAAAAATATGAAAAAGAAAACTCCTAGTCGAGTCGACTGGCAGACTGCAGTCATCTATCTAAACCAATGGGTATAACTATTTAAAGGGGAAATGCTGCCAGTCTTTGGGTACAATGTCATTATTTAGATTTAGGTTAGTTTAGATAGTTATAATGTAAATAGATAATGTTACATTGGGATTATTTTGGTAAAGAAATATGTAGCAAGTCTCATTCTGTCAGATGCTACAATACTTTCTAGGCAGCAGTCCCACGATCTGATAAAATTCTACAAGAAACTCTGATAACGTAAGCTGTAAGAACCCTGAAGGTTCTTTTTTTCATTTTGCGAACCAGTCAACTTTTGTTAGAATATAGGATATACATTTAATTCTAGCCTTTACCTCTAACAAAATGGCCCTAAGTGCTCTAAGTGCATATATACTGTTAAAAGGCAGTTTTACCTTCTCTTCAGTCTTAGCGGAATTATAAATATTGCATTAGTAAACCAGTAAGACTGAATCTGTTCTAGCGTAACCATAATAAGCATCAGAATTATACTTAGTTTACTTGGTTCTAAATTATCCCTATAGGGCATAATGTCTTAGTATACTCATTTGACTGGACACTAGTCCATGTTGAAGCGGGCTTAAAAGAAATCAACAACCTGATGCTATTTGTGGTACTAAATCCCTCTTTGTCATAGTGGTACTACAGTATTAGGACTGCTGGTACGAAGTATGTTACAGCCGGTGTACAGAGTAAAATTAAGGCCTAATAGACACCTACGTACCCTTTTTTTTTTTGCTAACAGTTTACAGGGCGTTCTTGTAGTGTAGTTTGTCGACTGAAATACGCAACTAGTATAATCTGATAAACTAAACTAGTCAGAGAATACCACCTAACCCTGGTGAACTGCAACCGTATGCACTTCGGTCAGGCTTCTGAAACTCGCCTACACCTACAGCAATAATTAATGCCCGAACGGAGACTTCTAAACCGCGTATGGCGCACGCAAAATGTTTTGATCTTTACTTAAATTTCTCTGTATATATATATTTTTTTTTTGCGATTTGCAGGTATGTTTAGAAATACCTATAAGATAGCACAAAATAGTTATTACTCTCTAGCACTGACTTTAATCAAGATCAAGGAAGTAAAACTTGTGTACGTACTACTAAAAGTTATTCCGAGCCTCAGTGTTTTAATCAGGATTATCTACATTAATATTATAAGAAGGAAAGATTCGATTGCCTGTATGGTTGTTTCTTTGCGTTGAATAGTCTCCAAAACCACTGAATCAATTTGAAAAACTCTTCCACTACTGCGAAGGCACACCCTCCCCGAGTAACGTTCCCGTATCTCCACAGGAATGGGACTACGCAGGGAAAACCATGCGGCAACCGCTAGTATTGTCTTCGACCAGTAGAGGTCGTTCAACTAGGTCTTTTTACAAGGATCCAAGTGTAATATGTTGCTTAACTCATACAGTCCACTGCCGTTGTATAGCTCTTTCAATTAAAAAAAAAAAGGTCTTTATAATAGATATTGCTAGCCGTCTCACAAAGTCTTATCACAAAACGTCGAAATTAGATAAGAAATCCTAAAATTGTCTACCCATGTACATTGCACGGTATCTCCCGGGATATTTTGAACACCTGATATGATATCATATGATATGGTACAATTGGTCAAAAAGGTCAACGTCTATTACAATTAGAAATTATATTATATTCCCCAATAATAGAGTTCATGCCTAAAATGGTCGCCAGGGATTTATAATGTGCGCGACACACTAAAAACACGACGCGACTATGTGTAGATAGAATGTACTGCGTATGGTGGCGCATTGGATATTGATAGTGTGACTCTGGTCGTAGAAAACAACACAAATTGATTCTACTCAACACGCGTTGCGTCGCGTTTTAACAATGTGTTTCCGCCTTAAACTTCCGACGTGTATTTGACACGGATAACTCTTGAGGAAACCCACACTATAACACAAAAAAATGAAGTATAACACAAAAGAATGAAGCTAAAAAGTTCAACTAATCCTCAGGCATATCACATTTTTTTAAACGTGATACATTATATCTATATCTATATAATTATAATTCCATAAATAATGCACTAGGAGTTCTTATCAATAAGGTACAACTAAAATAAGTTAAAAATGACCACAATTCCTTGTCTGGAGGACTCGTGTCGCGGTTGCTCAAGGTCGTTAGCAATTATCCGAATCAAAGTCTTAATTTCACCTGTCGCTCGGCCCGATCCTCACCATTGCCTTAAGTATCGCCGCCACTGGTTAGATTCCGCCTTCTGGCAGTCACACCGCTCCGCCGCGCCGCACTGTATTCCGACACGACAGTTCACCTGTCTTTCTGCTTGGGCGTGAATCTTTCACTTCAGTCACCTGGAATTGTCATTTTAAACGCAGTTACTGCTCTTTCAAGCTAATAAATTACCATCTATCATCTCATCTAAGGCGTTTATTACGTCCAAGGCGCGTATATCTCGCCTGCTTGGCGTCCCCACAAAAATCTCTATGCCTTACTATGCATACGGCTAGTTATGAAAAGAGTACAGTTTGTGCCGTAATCTTTCTTGAGCGATTCCGTGAGCGGGAAAGCTCACTAAGCCGCTGGTATGGAATCTAAATAACACTATAGGCATAAACAAGGCTGGAGGTGTTAAGTAAATCGAAAAACATCAATACTGTTTCACATACGCTCCATTTACTATTGGGTAACGAAATTTGTTATGCATTCATGTGTGTGTAATCTAAACGCTCCACACATACCAATCCAAGTAAGCCTAATGTCAGCCAAAATCATTGAAACAGCTTCTATATTGTTATGATCGCCACCATAATAGCAGCACAACAATATGACTGCATAAAGCACAGATGATAATATGAATCATTCTCACTATACTCGCCTGGTTGAAATTGACAGCACACCTATACGGTTGCATACTAGCTGCACACTAACACGGCTGCATGTAGCATCGCTTCATGACTAAACAGATCAATCTCAACATACTTACATGATTGTGCACTGGCAGTCTACTTACGTAGCTTATAGAAATCATTTGCCGCACCTACATGATTGCACTTCAGCAGCACACCTACATGGCTATGAAACTAACTCTCAACATACCTGCATGGTTGCGCTTTTACAGCTCACCTACATGACTGCAGACAGCACTCCTGCACGGCTATGGAAATAACTCACATCATACCTGCATGGTTGCGCTTCTACAGCGCACCTACATGGCTGTAGACAGCACACCTGCACGGCTATGGAAATAACTCGCATCATACCTGCATGGTTGCGCTTCTACAGCACACCTACATGACTGCAGGCAGCACACCTGCACGGCTATGGAAATAACGCACATCATACCTGCATGGTTGCGCTTCTGCAGCACACCTACATGACTGCAGTCAGCACACCTGCACGGCTATGGCACTAACTCACATCATACCTGCATGGTTGCGCTTCTACAGCACACCTACATGGCTGTAAACAGCACACCTGCACGGCTATGGAAATAACTCACATCATACCTGCATGGTTGCGCTTCTACAGCACACCTACACGACTGTAGACAGCACACCTGCACGGCTATGGAAATAACTCACATCATACCTGCATGGTTGCGCTTCTACAGCACACCTACACGACTGTAGACAGCACACCTGCACGGCTATGGAAATAACTCACATCATACCTGCATGGTTGCGCTTCTGCAGCACACCTACATGACTGCAGACAGCACACCTGCACGGCTATGGCAATAACTCACATCATACCTGCATGGTTGCGCTTCTACAGCACACCTACACGACTGTAGACAGCACACCTGCACGGCTATGGAAATAACTCACATCATACCTGCATGGTTGCGCTTCTACAGCACACCTACACGACTGTAGACAGCACACCTGCACGGATATGGAAATAACTCACAAAATACCTGCATGGTTGCGCTTCTACAGCACACCTACATGGCTGTAAACAGCACACCTGCACGGCTATGGAAATAACTCACATAATATCTGCATGGTTGTGCTTCCACAGCGCACCCACATGGCTGCAAACAGCACACCTGCACGGCTAATGGAACTGAGTCTCAACATACCTGCATGGTTTCACCTTACAGCTCACCTGAATGGCTGCAAACAACACACCCTGCACGGCTATGGGACTAACACACATAATACCTGCATAGTTGGATAATCACTTGCAACGCTCAGGGTTGCACAGCAGCATTCATACTTAAATTAATAAAATAATGTCTAAATTTGTCATAGTACGTCTCGTTGATTGGAGATCCACGCACTAAATACAGTCTTTGCCCTTGAGAAGTCGTTAAGTATCTTAACCACATACTTTTAAAAATAAATAGCAAAGACTGCAAGGTTAGTCGGTCTTAACACAAAATATACATATTACACATAATAAAATTGATCTTTGTAACTGCAATAAGAACGGTGCGTACCTATCGTATTTGGTCACATTTATTTGTCCTATGTAAAAATAAATTTATTCACCGTACCGGTAGAGGGTATTCACAAAATAAATTAAAATAACTAACTGTAGTTATGTCCAAAATGTCTAATAGGACGTCTTATTAACTGAGGATCCACGAATTAAAATGAAGTCCTAGCCCTTGAGAAGTGGCTATGTAAATATTTAAGTTACACGTACGGTACCTACTTTTGTTTCAAGGTAACTAATAGGTACATATGGGCATAATAGTGGGTATTACCACAATAAAAATATAGCTCTATGCAACTACAATAAAACGATAAGGACCTTTTTGTCCCATTTCTGTGTTCAATCTAAAACAAATGTATTCACTGTTCCGGTAGAGAATATTTCCTAAAACCCTTACCGGTGTTAAAAAAAAAAACTTCGTTAAATGGACACCGCAGTCAATAGAGTTATGTAACCCCAGTTTGCAGCAATTCGTTAAAGTCAAATACCTTCTTGACTACAGTAAAAAATGCTACGAATATAATACACGCTAATAGGAATAATCACGAACCATGATTAGAATTCGAATAAACTTTTACTTACAGTTTTAACTTGTCAAGCGCCTGATCCACTGGGCGAGCCGACGAACCAACGAACCAAGAGACTTGTAGTCCGTTGGTTCGTTGGTACGTCGGCTCGCGTATATGATCCACTAGCGGACTAAACAGTCTGCTCCTAACGTTGACGGAGACATGGCGTGCTCCCAAACAGAGTTACTTTGTTATTAGGAATATTGTTACAACAGGAGAAAGAAAAAAAGAAAAATAAAAGACGCCATAAAGTCTGGATAAAAAGTTGGTTGCGAGAAAGACAAAGATTGTCACATTTAAATTAATAAATTTATTAATTAAATAAAAATAATAATTATTATTTATTTATTAATAAATTTATATATTATTTATTTATTTATTTTTTATTTTTGTAATATTTTATTTATTTATTTATCTTGTAATTTCATAATATCTAAAAGATCATTATATGCTGATGTTTTCATACTTTTATTTTTGTAATCTTTACTCGTATACAGCCACAGGCATTTATGATTTTTAAAACATTGTACAAATGTCGTTAAATTGTAGCGACGAAACGAGCGTAGATCCATTATATATACAATCAAAGCGCGTGCGCTCGCTATAAAATTCGAAAAAAGACTGTCGGCTCGCCGGTTCGACTGATCCACTGGCGGTCTTTATGTCCGCATACTTCGACGCACAACGGACAAAAAGTCCGCGGACTTTCGGTGCTCCACTGGCGAGCAAGACTGTTGGCTCGCTGGCTCGCTAGCGAGCCAACGGTCTTGCTCGCCAGTGGATCAGGCCCTTCACGGCTTGGCTCGCAGGTTATCACACTTCTGAATTGATGAAGAAATGATACTCCAATGATGTACATAGCCATTTATTCTTCTGCTCTTCGTATAATAGATACTACTCCTATATTTCCACTTAATGGTTTGATAAAATAAATAACAATCCAATGGTTGTAGATTCGTTACATTTTTATTTTCACAATTTATCTAATACTTGCACAACTAACTATTAATTAATACAAATATTCTACTTTAACTAATTAGCACTTTACTGAACTCGATCAGGAAACAGAATGTGGTCTTTTTCCAGAATATTCACTTTTTATCGCCTCTCACCAACTCCCACTTCATACTGAACATTTTATCAAATCAACTACCCACTATTTTCGAATAATCAATAAATGTTTTATGTACAGGCTAATCATTCTACTATGAGGCGGTGTTGACATCACAAAAATAACTTATTACTACTTAAAACTGAATGGTTTTAGCAAAATCACAACAATAAGGACCTTTTTGTCACATTTCTGTGTTCAATCTAAAACAAATGTATTCACTGTTCCGGTAGAGAATATTTCCTAAAACCCTTACCGGTGTTAAAAAAAAAACTTCGTTAAATGGACACCGCAGTCAATAGAGTTATGTAACCCCAGTTTGCAGCAATTCGTTAAAGTCAAATACTTTCTTGACTACAGTAGAAAATGCTACGAATATAATACACGCTAATAGGAATAATCACGAACCATGATTAGAATTCGAATAAACTTTTACTTACAGTTTTAACTTGTCACGGCTTGGCTCGCAGGTTATCCCACTTCTGAATTGATGAAGAAATGATACTCCAATGATGTACATAGCCATTTATTCTTCTGCTCTTCGTATAATAGATACTACTCGTATATTTCCACTTAATGGTTTGATAAAATAAATAACAATCCAATGATTGTAGATTCGTTACATTTTTATTTTCACAATTTATCTAATACTTGCACAACTAACTATTAATTAATACAAATATTCTACTTTAACTAATTAGCACTTTACTGAACTCGATCTGGAAACAGAATGTGTTCTTTTTCCAGAATATTCACTTTTTATCGCCTTTCAACAAATCCCACCTCATACTGAACATTTATGTCAACTCAACTACCCACTATTTTCGAATAATCAATAAATGTTTTATGTACAGGCTAATCATTCTACTATGAGGCGGTGTTGACATCACAAAAATAACTTATTACTACCTAAAACTGAATGGTTTTAGCAAAATCACAACAATAAGTATTAATATCCGTAGTCTGATACCCATAACACAAGCTGGTTATTCCTAGCTTACTTTGGGATCAGTTAGCGTTGTGTGAAATGTCCGTGAATATTTATTATTATTATTTATAGGTAGGTACTTACATACCATAGAAAAACATCAGTGATCGCCTGATCACATTACCTAACCATATCTATATATACACATACATATATACATACATACAAACATATATAGATAGCAATTTATATCCTAAATAGACAAATTGTGTTCCTTTACCATAGTTTTGAATCTGGCTAAAGTTTGTGCTCGTCGTATCTCGACAGGAAGTTTATTCCACAGTCGTACCGCAGTGACCGTAAACGATTTGTCAAAGAAGGTGGAAGAGTGAGATGGCATCTTTAACCTCAGGTTTTTTGACGACCTTAGATATTTCGAATGCGTGTCATGAAGGAACTCAAACCGTCCCTTTAGATAGGAAGGAGAAGAAGGGCAATCTATATATATAAAAATCAATGCCACTTTTCGTTGTAATTTTATAACTCTAGAACAGGCTCACCTATACAAACCAAATTTTTAGGCTTTGTTCGGACTATTTAGTAGATGGTTTAAGTGAAGTTTGCACAAAATCGGTCGAGCGGTTCTTCATTTATCACGCATACGAAGTTGCGCGGGTCAGCTAGTATATTATATAGTAGCGAAAGAACGTGAGCATCCCGGCGAAGTCTTATTAATAACCACCCGAGCTGCGTTCTGAACTGTGAGACATGGTCATATTTGCGTAAGCCAAAAATGAACCTTATACATACATTTTGAAGACGCTCAAATTTATCTAACTGGTTTTCGGTGAGATCAACATAGCTGACATCTGCATAATCAAGTATGGATAACAGTAATACGTTCGCAAGCGCAATTATGGTAGTCATTGGTTAAAGATTTTGGAGCTTCCTTAAAGAGCCCGCGGATGCGAACAATTTACGACTTACCTCCGTTATCTGTGGATCCCAAGACAAACTAGAGTCAATATATACGCCCAGATTCTTTACTTTATGACAGATAGGTATTATTGTGTGGTCAAAGGTAGCCGGGGAAACATCACTTAAATCAATTTTCGATGCAAGTCTGGAGCTGCCCAAGATTGCTACCTGAGTTTTCGTTGGATTCACTTTAAGGCCATAGGCCTTACTCATATGTGGTTCAGATCTCTATTTATACATTCGATAGCTTCTGTTATCTGTTGAGGCGATGTCTGGTGGTAGATTTGTAAATCATCTGCATAAAGGGGGTAAGAAGAAGAAATATTATTTGAAATAGAATTTATGAAAATTGAGAAGAGTAAAGGGAAAAGAACGCCGCCCTGGGGTAAGCCAGCGACAGTATCACACCAATTAAATAATGTATTTTCAATACATACACGTTGCCGGCGTCCACACAGGTAACTTTGAAGCCAATCAATCACTGTTGGAGATATGTTAAGAGAGCGCATAACGTATAGCAACTTGTGACGGGGCTGAGGGTTGGCCTCACAGCTTTCTTGGATAAAATCTTCAGCAGCTCTTTATGTGAAGCAATTCGGTGCCGTTTTCCATCGGGTGTGATAATCTGGATGAACCCTTCCCGAGTCCAACAGTGTGTAACTCTAAATGCTTGTCGTGCAGTCATGAAGGTCTGATGGCGCTCTTTGGTCAGAAATTCTGTCACCGTTAAACCCGTACTCTTAAATTTAGTTTTTGCGAACCACAACTGATCCCGAATCGCAGCAGTCTCAAATTTGATAATGATGGGCCTCGGCTTGTGCTCCCCCGAAGGACGTCCCATACGATCGCAGCGTCGGATGTCACCCCCAGAAATTGGTATTGCCAGATGGTTTTGCACAACCTTAGCAACAAGTTCTGATGTTTCCTCCTTCCGCTCCTCGGGGATTCCATGCAGCGGCAGCATTTTTCGACGCGCTCTCATCTCCATGCTATCCACTGTATGCGAGATCACATAAATTTTTTGCTGGATGTTGCCCAACATATCCATGACAAATGTTTTGAATGAAGCAAACTCTGATGTAAAACCTCCCACAGAAGTTGAGGCTTGAGACTTCGGCAACTCTCCCTCGAAATCAGCCATGCGTTTCAAGAAGAACTCTTTCAAATCATGCCTAGATTTCTGCACTGAGTCAACCATGTTGCTGTCAGCGTTGCAAATAGTGTGTGGAGAATGTGATTAACACTTGACTGGCAGGTATGGACAATTATTAGTTAATTCCTATCATGTCAACTTCCTGAATTATGATTATATTAATTTTATTTAATTATTAAAATCGGAGCTATGAATTTAAGTGTTTATGCCACAACTACCCACTTTTTTATGATGTTTCCCGTCGCACTTACTCCCTCCGCGTTGCTTATATTCATTATAGCTGACCCGCACATGCGTCACATGAGAGTGAGAAGGAGGGGTATTAATATGTAAAGCGATATAATGTTTCCCGTCGCATTTACTTCCGCCCATCCGTTTTTTGGTATGGAACTCGTCTTACGTTACTCGTTTTTACGTTCAGTTGACTGGCTACCAGTGCAGACCACATTTACTCCCGTTGCCGTCGTGTCATACTTAAAAACTTAATAAGAGGGTTATTGTAAGTGAGCCTAAAAGATAGGCATATGCAGATGAGTACTTTTTATAACTTTTTAAGTGAAACAATTTTGTGGTACACAATTTTTACGTAACTTTAACCATTTACGCAGCGTACGCCTCGGAAGCTCTCAGACGGTAAAATATATTCCCCGTTTTTCAAAACAGTTTTGATTGCTGCTCCGCTCTTATTCGTCGTAGCGTGATGTTATATAGCCTATAGCCCTCCTCGATAAATAGTCTATCAAACTGTAAAAGAATTTTCGAAATCCGACCAGTAGTTCCTGAGATCCTAGCGTTCAAACAAACTCTTCAGCTTTATAATATTAGTATGGATGAAATCTGATATATCAAAATACATATTACTTTGTGCTAAAAAAAATTTTTTTTTCAGTTTCGGTTTGAAGTCTGTTTTATTTTTGTTAATTTTGTTTTCATTGTTCTTAGTGACGGATGGACTGAATAATTTATCTATTTAGGTGTAAAGGTTTCATCAATACAAATCAATTAAGCCCAAACACTAGATAACTGCTTAAATTGTTAAGGAATTACCTCGACTGTCTTTCGACTTTATCATCAGATCGACTCCAGATCTTCATTAAATTGTAGTACTGTTGGATGCGACAGTACCGACGCATACATTTTTTTTAGTTTATGTATTTATAGTATATATTATAATTATTATATGTCAACGCACGCACAAACGCATCGTACTTTTATAATAATAATGAATAAATAAATATTCACGGACATTTCACACAACATTATCTGATCCCAAAGTAAGCTAGGAACAACCTGCTTGTGTTATGGGTATCAGACCATGGATATTAATACTTATATACTTTTAAATACATACATATTATACATAGAAACACCCAGACTCATACTCAACATACATACATATTATACATAGAACATTAATGCGTCACACAAATATTTGTTTTCGGTGGGAATCGGACCCACGACCTCCAGCGCTGCAGGCAGTATCACTACCGACTACGCCACATAGGCAGTTATGTATTATATATGATTATTAGGAAACGCACGCACGACACCGCGAAAAATATCTCAATGCTTCGCTCGCGAACGTCCCGCATTGATTCAAAAAAATTGAAATCCGTCTATAATTGAGGAAAATATCGGTGAACATACATAAAAAAACATACAGGCGAATTGAGAACCTCTTTTTTTGAAGTCTGGTAAAAAGTGATTTGACCAATAGATGGCTATTTTGCTTTTTTTTATTTTGTACCAGCTTCAGAACAATTTGTACTTTTTAAGAAGGGACGATCGAGTACTACGAGTACGTCCTCGCATACAGAGTAGAGGTTAGGTTATGTTATGCATTTTATTTTTGAAGTTATTTTTACGATACGCGCGCACGATGTTTCAAAAACTGGGTTTTTTACATTCAAGTGGAACTGAAATAAAAAATTGTAAGGGAAAAGGCAAAATAATTTTAGTTTCGGCTCAGTTTCCGAATTTGGTATTATTGAAACGTAAGTACCTACATATTTCCAGCAGTGGATTGCTATAGACTGAATTGATTGATTGATTGATTAAAGTACCTACATATCCTTTGTTCTGTTACTCATTTCTCATTGGTGCAACTATAAAAAGACACAGCGAAGCGTGGCAGGAAACACCAGGTATTTTATAAGTTTCTTTAAAATACTGATAATCGTACTTGAATGCTGCTTACGTCGACTGCGGAAGCGTGAGCACACGGCCGACACGATCTCGCTCCCGCAGCCCCTCTCTTTGCTGTCGTTACCACGCTGGGGAACGAAAGGATGGTGTTCCAATCTGATAATGCTCGATAGTTTGTCATGTTTTCTGTCCTTCGCCGTACACAACGCTATGGAGTCCGAGACTACGTGGTCGACGGCTCTGGACACATGAATATAGCGCAATTCTTTCCGATAAATCAGACATTATGACGTTTCTAGAAAACAGATTATTTTTGTATTTTCAACAGTACTCGTATTTCTGATCTTAATGACACCATCGATATCTAAATACTAAACATTGTTCATTACAAAATTACGAGCGATGAAACTGACCGGTCCGTGCTACTGAAAATTTGTTCGTTTCAAAATTCCCTCCGGCCGCCATGGCAACTGAGTTGGGCAACCAGTTGCTAAAAGTATTATGATATTCTTATTACTCAACTAGTTGCCAAAGACGAATGTTGATTCTTGATACACACCTAGTTGAGAACTAATAATGTCTTCAAAAGTCTGGTTACTTAAAAAGAATTACCACTCTCAGTTCGTAACTAACATCTCTCGTAGGAATCCAAAAAGTTGTTAAAAAAATACTACTTAAGTTATTAAGTTAAGAAGATTGCCTGAAAATGAAAACAACGTAATATATAGGGTGGAATTTAAAGACGGTAGTTGGAGGGAAAGTACCCTAAATATTGATAATGGCTAGTTTTGCTGAAAGGAAACATTCCTTTATTTTCAAAAGTAAGTAAAACAGCATTTAAAGATTTTTTGAAAAATCACCTGCTTGAGCCGGGAATCGAACCTGGGATATGTGAAAAAAATAACAATCTGTATTTTATGATACCAACCGAAACAGTTTTTAATAAGGAACAATTTCTTTTCAGAAACATAGTTTCTTAAATTAAAGGAAGACCAAGTAAAAAAATTTAGAAGCGGGGTCACACCCGAAACCCCCCATAGACGCGGGATAGGACCCGAACCACCCCCTAGGCGAGGCCGCAGTGGCGGCCATAGGTCTGTTGGGAGTCACGCACGGGACATCCTTCCTGAGGGCTTACCCGGGGCTCTCAACCATAGACTGTTGGGCGTTACGTGAGGTTTTTTAGTCGGTAAGAGTCCGGCATAGCATCCTACGAGGATTTTCCCTCACGTTAAAAAAAAAAAAAAAAACAAGACCAAGTAAAATATGCTTTTATTGTAAAGCTTACTCACTATCTGAAGAAAAAAAATCAGTCGAATTGAGATTCTTCTCCTTTTTTTGAAGTTGGTGTAAAAAAGTTTTAGTTTCTGTAAATGGAAATATTTGTTCTGGTCACTTAAGCAACCAACTTCAAAAAAAAGCAGAAAGTTCTCAATTAGACTGTTACTTTTCTTCAAATAGTGAATAAGCTTTACAATAAAAACATATTTTACTTGGTCTTCCTTTAATTTAAGATACTATGTTTCTGAAAAGAAATTGTTCCTTATTAAAGACTGTTTCGGTTGGTATCATAAAATACAGGAAGTTTTTTTTTCACATATCCCAGGTTCGATTCCCGGCTCAAGCAGGTGATTTTTCAAAAATCTTTAAATGCAGTTTTACTTACTTTTGAAAATAAAGGAATGATTCCTTTCAGCAAAACTTGCCATTATTAATATTAAGGGTACTTTCCCTCCAACTACCGTCTTTAAATTCCACCCTGTATATGAGAATGCATTTATTTAATGTAATTACTTAACTACAGCTTAAAATAAAGTTACTGAAAATTAACAAGTATATTCATATTCAATAAAAAATAAATTATCTTATATCTCCAATTCAAACTTTGTTCTTAAGTATGTTCTTAAAATGGGATAACAAATGGACTGATAATTTCGAGACAGTGTCCGACACTAATTTTCTTTTCATTTAAAGTTTTTATCGCTAACCCAATTTCCTCATCGATCTCCTCGTACTCCTTCTTTTTTTAGGTGTTTCTTTTTTTAAATCATAGTATGAGGCTTCAGATTCTAAAACATCAAGGAGATGTGGCAACGTTGGATTTTTCTTACCAATAAAACTGTTGATCTTTCTATGCCAACCCTCTATATTGTTGTTAGTTCTAAATTGTTCTGTTTCACAACAACAAGATTCAGAGAAAAAAACTTTTTAATCCACTGCTTCTGGAAATATTTATTAAATGTATTGATTTCCTCACTGACAGGACTTTTTGCCATTACATAACCATATCCTTCTTTTAGGGATTTTTTTGGTAAGCGAGCAATTCCAATACATCTCGCCATATGCCTTTTTAGGGTTTCGTAGCCAAATGGCAAAAACGGAACCCTTATAGATTCGTCATGTCTGTCTGTCTGTCTGTCTGTCTGTCTGTCTGTCTGTCTGTCCGTCCGTGTGTCACAGCCATTTTTCTCCGAAACTATAAGACCTATGCTATTGAAACTTGGTAACAAGATGTATTCTGTGAACCGCATTAAGATTCTTATATAAAACTAGAAAAAAAGTAGTAAATTTTGGGGGTCCTCATACTCAAAAGTGAAACTCAAAATTTTTTTTTTCATCAAACCCATACGTGTGGTGTATCTATAGATAGGTCTTCAAAAATGGTATTGAGGTTCCTTACATCATTTTTTTCTTAAATGAATAGTCTGCGCAGAGGACTGTTCCAAAGTGGAAAAATGTGTGTCCCCCCCCCCTCTAACTCCTAAACTAAGAGAATTATAAATCTGAAAAAAATATATAATATACATTGCCATATAAACTACCAACGAAAATTAGTTTGAACGAGATAGAGCTGGTAGTTTTTTTTTAATACGTCATAAACCACAATTTTCGGTTAGAAAAATCACTACCATTGCGAACGTGTTAAAACATCAATGAAAGTTAAAACGAACTATAAGAACTATTATATTATGTTACTTGCTGCTACGAAACCCTTCATGGGCGAGTCCAACTCGCACTTGGCCGGTTTATTTAACTCTTGTTTCTATTTGTAAGGCCTTCGCCTTTTTCCATAACGCATGGTTGAAGTGATAATAACATCCCTTAAAAAGTATATCAGGAAATACTTCTTTAAAGGCATTAATTGCCGCAATTTCAAAATCCAATGTAATTTTTTTTTTTATTTATTTATTTATTTATTTATTGGTTTTGTACACACAATTAAAAACAAAAGAAATCACATGGTATATTGTACAAGGCACTACTTATTTCTAATGAAATCTCTTCCAGTAGGCCTGAGAGAGGAGATGAGAATGAGAGACAAAGTAAATAAGTGTGTGCAGAATAATAAACATACATAAACCTTAAATAGCATACATACATAAATACATACATAATATATAGTATTATACTATCTAAATATACTTAAGTACAGAGAAATATCATAAACATCTCTAAGGATAAAATGTTATGTTAAAGATAACAGGTAATGTTCTTTCACTTTCTTCTTGAAGAGGGAAACAGTTTTACAAGTTCTTATTTTCGGTGGGAGAGAATTCCATAGCCTTGCCGCGTGAACAGTGAAGGAGTAAGAGTAAAAATCAGTTTTGTGAGAAGGGAATGTAAGGCGATTTTCAAGATGTGTTCTACAAAGAGCATCAGGTGTACGCATAAAAGAGAACCGCTCACGTAAGTAGGTAGGACATAAAGGATTGTGCAAGATATTGAATAGGACACACAATATCCGAGTATTCCTCCGAAGTCGGATTGGGAGCCACTTGAGTTTTGCACGAAATTCCGAGACATGATCATACTTACGAAGATTGAAAATAAACCGAATGCATACATTTTGCAGTCTCTCAAGTTTGTTTAAAAGCTCCTCAGTAGCATCCAAGTAGCAGGAGTCCGCATAATCAATAATGGGCTGTATCAATGTTTGAGCAAGTGAGATTTTAATATCTACAGGCAAAAAAGGCTGGAGGCATTTGAGGGTGTGGAACGTGTAGTGAACCTTTTTGCTAACATTCAGAACATGAGCATTCCAGGACAAGTTTCCATCTAAGGTAATACCAAGATCTTTTGCCGTGTCGGTATAAGGTATTCGAACTCCATCAAGTAAGAGAGGCGGAAGACAGGCCATGTCTAGTCCAGATCGCATTTGCCTACTGCCGATCACTATCGCCTGAGACTTACCTGGATTAATTAAAAGCCCAAAAGACTTAGCCCACTCGCCAATAGCACTCAGGTCACGATTCATATCTGCTATGGCGCTTCTATACTCATTCAACTTAAAATGACGATACAGCTGCAAATCGTCTGCATACAGATGGAAGTTGGAAGAAATAACTCGAACAGAAGAGTTGATGAAAATGGAAAAGAGTAGAGGAGAAAGTACGCCACCTTGAGGCACTCCAGCAATGAGGTTACGCCAATCCGAGAAAGACTCGTTAAGGCGAACACACTGCGAGCGCCCCCGAATATAAGAGTCAAACCAAGCCACAGTCTCAGTGGAGAAATTAAGGGAATTAAGAATGCCTAGAAGAATATCTAGATCCACTGAGTTGAATGCGCTACTGAAGTCCAACAGAACAAGTACGGTAAGGGATTTGTTCTCCATAGCCAGACGAATATCATCCGTCACCTTCAGCAGAGCCGTCACAGTGCTGTGACCTGGACGGAAGCCAGATTGCATAGGATTGAGAAGTTTATTCTGTGTAAGGTAACAAGATAGCTGTCGATGCACTAAATGCTCAAGAACTTTTGAGAGAAAAGGAAGAATGGATATGGGACGGAACTGGGACAGCAGTGTAGGATTTGTGGTCTTAGGTAAAGGAATAATCAGTGCTTGTTTCCAAGCACTAGGAAAGCAGCATGTGCTTATAGAGCAATTGAATATGTTAGTGAGGATGGGAATCACGCTGGAAAGTATGGGAGTGAACATTTTTGAGCATAAGTCATCATTACCTACCGCAGAAGAAGTAATCGACATGATCGATTTTTTCACTTCAAGCTCATCAACTGCATTAAGCCTGAATAAAGGACATTGTGGTAAAGGCATAAGAGAGAGATCTAGCATGGTGCTGGCCTTAACAATCGGGTCAAGAGATACAGGTGGAAGCGAGAAATGTTTGTTAAGAGCACTTAAGTTAATATCGTGACAATCGATATGGGGAGACTTGCCAATACCGTTAGCTTTAAGAAATTTCCAGATATCGGAGGAGTTACGGGTCTCAAGAGATTGATGAAAGTGGCGACGTTTAGCATCACGACACAGACGATTACACCTATTACGCCAGGATTTAAACCTTTCAAAATTAATATCATTAGGACTACGTTTGTACCTTCGATTAGCTCGATCTCTTCTAGTCATAGCATCCCTAATATCAGGTGTGATCCAGGGTGCAGGCATGTGTTTCACTTTAACTCGTCGTTTAGGAGCATGTCGATCGTACAGCGCAGTAATGATTTTGTTAAAGTTTAACACTTTTTCGTCAATAGCATCGACACCAACTACAGGTGACCAGTCAATGTCCTCTGCGTCCTGCCTCAATACCTCCAGTTTGATGCCCTTGAAGTTACGAAGCACAGAAAACTGTGACTTACACTTAGAAGGACGAACAGACAGAGATAAATAAAGTAAGTCATGGTGAGAGAAACATGCAGGTAGTTGACCATGTGTGGCAACTAGATCAGGAGAGGAAACTATAATTAAATCAAGTAGAGAAGGGCGGCAGTTAGGAAAATGATGCGTAGTAGATAGGGGAAGAATATGAAGATTAAGTGAGGATACGATAGATTCCAACGAGTGAGTACGATTATTATTTTTGATTAAACATGTATTGAAATCCCCACATATGACTACGTGGTTGTAAATAAGACACAGTTCATTAAGCAGGGCGTCGAATGACTCAAAGTAATTTACGTGGTAATCGGGACTGTAGAAAACTCCTAGTAGCATTTTGCTATGCCGAACAATAATCTCCAAAAAGAGGTACTCCGCCGAATAACTGTAATCCGATGGTGAAGCACAGACAATTTTAAAAGGTATGTCCTCTCTTAAATATACAGCCACTCCGCCACGACCTTTGCCAGTCCTGTCATTGCGTATAAGCACATATCCAGGTAGCCCAAAAAGTCTCGTTGAATGAGAAGGTTTGAGAAACGATTCAGAAACCAGTACAGCATCAATTTGGTCACTGCTAAAGGATGCCAGAAGATCAGAATGATGGAATGGAATACTCTGGGCATTGATGTGAACTATGTTAAAGTTTTTGGGAAATTTAGAAAAGATAGAAGAAAGCTGATCACGCAAAGCAAGGGATGCAAAACCATTGCCATCAGAACTATTAAAACTTGATCCTAAAAGAGAACATGAGCAGAAAGTGTCATTACTAGAATCATTCATAATATATCATAGATAAAATAGATAAAAAAAAAATACACAATAAATACCTATAAAATACTAATAATAAATATACTAAGAACAAAAAGAAGAGCTTTTTATAACAAAATACCGAACTCACCCACTCGCAAACATACGAAGAAATTTCATAAGAATTACAAAATAGAAAATAATGACAATATGCATAAACAAGCAATAGCACTATAAAAATACCCAATAATATTTACACCCACATGAAAGTAATTGCCGGTTTTTTTTCTTTCTCCATTTCCTCAGCTAAAACAAAATTTATTGAAATTTAACGGGTGACTAGGCCGCATGGTCTCTGACTGTAGCCTGTTCCTTGTGAAACGAGCAAATAATTGAAAAAAAAAAAAAAAAAGAAAAGACAGTGACAGCTGTCAGCTGATGAAATGAACAGTGAGTGAAGTTTAACAAAACAAAACAGAAAATTATCTTAATTCACCGGCTTAAAACGAACACTATTTATAAATAAAATGAATATCAGCTAGTGCTGGGTAACTAAATAAAATAAATTAACATCGTACCGTCTCCCTGCTGTCACCCTCTGATGTACAATTACAATATAACGCGGCCAAATATTGTGACCACAACGCGTGCAACGAGACAAACAACAACAAAGCTGTCAAACCCACTATCGCCGGCGGCTCCTCGTGGTCTTGGAGTCTGGATTAGAATTAGAAGGCGCCGTGGGTGCACTCGATGACGAAGACGCAATCACAGGACCCACTCTAATCTCCCCATGGATGTCACTGGGGAATTTTGTGATCAATGCTGACAATTCCTTCGCTGACTCGATCTTTTTTTAGGACTCCAGGTAGGAATTTGAGACTTTATTATACTTAACAAAATTGTATATGTTTTATTTCTTTTATCGGGAAGAAGAGTGAAAAATAATGGAGTTATGATATGGTTAATTTCATCATAGCCATGAATGGTATATAACTGTTTGAAGACTTTTGGGCAACTTCTGAAAGTGCCATCAGCGAAGAAATGTTTGAAATTACTCATTTTTGTTGTCACATCACGAATACAAAATACAATGATTCTGAAATCTCCATCTTCATATTCACAAAGATATAAATGTTGGTACTTCATTGGTATTTCAACGTTCGTAGCATTTGAGAAACGTAGTTTTGAGGCACCAACTACTTTGTTTCGCCCATTGTAAAGGTCACTTTTCGCACTGCTGAACTTAGGTATATCGCCAATGAAATGATGTCCATCATTTTTTAATTTACGTACGTATTGTCGTATTGTTTAGGGATGGATTCGAAATTGCAACTACTCTTTCTTTTGAGCTCATCCAATTTTTTCAAATATATAGTTTTAGCAAAATCACGTCTGCAATCGTGTTCGTGTGCCCTTTGCATTACTATTTCATTACGCGTATTTAAAGTGATATTACCTCTGCATCCTTTTGTTAGGCTACATTTTCAAAATGAGTTTTCATTTACATATATTTTTTACGGCTGTAACATCTACCATCGTACAACATAGAAACACCCCCTCTTCTTGAAGTAATGAATACGATTTTAGATGTATTTGGGTATACATTTGAAGTAGACATATTGATGTCTCCGGAAACGACTGATTACTGGTGTTAAATCGTACACACATACTCGTCCAATAAATACATTAATCTAATGTGTATTACACATAAATTATATTGCAATAATTCGATAACCTCAAGTAACAAATAAAATGATAGCTGTCAACTACATCAGTAAGTGCGAGGCTGCATTTGCGTTTTTCCGCGGCGGTTTCTAACCTCAAAATGTCATCAAACTGTCAAAATCAATGAAATCAAGTCAATGTTTTCACATTTCGAGGTTAGAAACCGCCGCGATAACCGCAGGTGCGGCCTCGGCCTAAGAAAACAAAATATATTCCGAACTTTTTAAGTCTGAAAAAAAAAGTTTGAATTCTGTTAGCAGTTTTGGTTGAGTAATAAGAAAGCTTTTACTTTTTCGGCATCTGGTTGCGAAACTGCAAAGGTAAAATATTATAGGTGTGTATCAAGAATCAACATTCGTCTTTGGCAACTAGTAGTTAAGTAATAAGAATGGTTATACATTAAAATACCAGAAATCAAAATGCCTTTACTTAAAATGCATTAGACCAAAATACCCGAATTCGAAATACCTTAACATTCAAAATACCTTATTTCAGTTCACCTTACCTTAAAATGTCTAAACTTAAAATACAAATAATTATTATATCAGAATTCAAAATACAAATTTTCAAATATAAAAGATTTATTGCCACTCACCCGTTTTGTTATTTGACTTTAACTTATTTACACCCCCCCCCCCCCTCCCCACCTAAGTGTAGCCGTAGCTCTGTTGGTCCTTGGGTATCCTTCTGAGGGCTTACCCGGGGCTCCCAACTGTAGGCTGTTATGTAGGATACGTGTGGTTTTTAGTCGGTAGGAGTCCGGCATAGTATCCATGTAGGATTTACCTCATGTTAAAACACTTTGATTCAGAGTTACAAAAGTACTACAGTGGGCTAAGGAAAAATAAAAAAAAAAAAACCACGAAGGCTTCTAACCTAACCCTGTTATGTAGGATACGTGTGGTTTTTAGTCGGTAGGAGTCCGGCATAGTATCCATGTAGGATTTACCTCATGTTAAAACACTTTGATTCAGAGTTACAAAAGTACTACAGTGGGCTAACGAAAAATAAAAAAAAAACCACGAAGGCTAAGGCGGGAGCGAAGCGAAGCGGAGCTTAGTCTTCTAACCTAACCTATCCGAGTCGGGATACTCTGAGTCGAGGTGTTAACCATTCACAGATATATAGCATCCATGTAGGATTTAAATCATGTTAAGAAAAAGGTATTTTGTGTTTGAACATTTTAGGATAAGGTATTTGATAAATTTATATTTTGGGTTTCGGTTATTCGACCGTAAGGCATTTTAAATTATTTATATTATAAATATTTGCCTTTTGAATATTGATATTTCGATTTCGGGTATTTTGGGCTCAGGCATTTTAAGTAAAGGCATTATGATTTCTGGTATTATGACGGTATACCAATAAGAATATCCAATTCTTTTTAGCAACTGGTTGCTAAACTCAGATGCCATGGCGGCCGGAGGGCCAAAATTTACGCCCATATTACGAGGCAGCGACCGTCAAAGGTGGTAGCCCCTCTTGGGATCTCGAGGCTGCAGTCTTCAAACGACTGTATTCTAAAGTAAACTTAAGATATTATCTATTACCATAACCTAAACTTAAGAGTCAACTCCTCAACAAAACAAGATAAATAGTGTTTGGGCTTCTTAGATAGGTCTTGATAAATACATTGGAAAAAATTCAAAGTCAAAAGTTAATAATAAATAAATAAAAAATATTTTTAACAAAATATATTTTTTTTATTAAATTTTAATTAGCACCAAAAAGCACTAATATGTGGATAAAATACGAATATTTACTTAAAAGCGTATTCCTGCTTCGTTATCGTACTAAGATTTACCTGGGGGTCACCTATGTTTGACCGAAAAGAAATTGCCAAATTATCTTCATATCATCACTCCACAATTTTTTTTAAAAATTATTACCTGGTAATAAATCTCTTCGCAAATAATTGTAACACAAACGTTATATTTGGGTACTGAAAGTTTATACAATTACTTAATTACCGACTAGTTCTTTCACCAATTTATATTTAGTCAAATGTTTCAGTTGGAAAAACCGCAAAATGAAATAAGGCAAGTACCTATGTCATTACATAAATTTTCAATTCAACATTTCTATTCAGTCAATTATTTAGTAAATGACAAAATTATTAAGTTTCGTCGCAGTCACACCATTGAAATCGATGTTGGTGTTGCATGGTAATTTTTTTAAACTTGGTGTTGAATGATTTAAAAAAAAAGTAACCACGAAGGCTAATGCTGGAGCTCCCGCATTAGCCTTCTTACCTAACGTATCCATGTCGGGGCGCGCAATGACTTGGAACTTAATGAGTTACTTTAGAGATTATTTTAACATAAAAATTATAAATTCCGAAAATGTTTACTTTTGCTTTTATGTTTTTTGTTATAGCCAATCGTTTAACCAAACGTTTATTGCCTAACGATTCTTTGCTGTAATAAACCATTTGATTAAAGAGCAAATGCCAGTATGATATTATCCTTTGTAATATTCTGTTAAATAAAAAAAATACGAAATGAAATAGTGCGTATGTTCTAAAATTATACCACAAATTGCATTGGTATAAAAAAAGGTTGCCAAATTTGTTTGGGTAGAGAAATTTTGGCAAAATATTTTCCCTTTTCCTGGACACGAAACACGCTTTTATCTGAATATTTGTATTTGAACTATAAGTGTACTCCACAAATTAGTTTATTTTATGCTTTTTGGTGCTAATTTTTGTTTAATATAAGCTTGTTTGTTTGAAAATATTTTATTTTATTTATTTTATAGATCATGTTTAATCGGACCTAATAATTGTGGAACACCAAGTTGGACCTCGGGTCAGAAAGAAATGTAATGTCATTATTCCATTACTTACCTATTTCTATAATATTGCTCCACACTATGTAATTATTAGTCGTCTTTTAGGGATAGAATTGTAGATAAGAAGTATTAAAACTCTAGAACTAATGCCTCTTTGAACTACTTGTTCAACCAAAACAACCAACGAAACAAGGATTTATTTGAACAATTCGATCAAAATATCAATGAGATGAAACAGACTATTTATCACTAGCGTAGATTCATTATGCATTTCCCGGTGTGACACTTATGTCATATTTTAAGGGTAATATCCGCGAAAAGATTGAAGCAGTGACGAAGATGTGGCGAGAAGAGGGTTGACGTGTGGGTAATGAAGGCATTATCATCGGATTTGTCGAGACTTACCGACCTCTAAGGTTTCACCTTTTTCCAATTTCATAATGAAAAAAAAAATTCTTTATTTAAAATTGGTGGTTTTTGTTAATTATGTAACCTTAGTGCGCTTCAACACACCTAGATGTAAATATTCTAAGATAAGAGGCATTCCTGTGGTTTGTCGTTTAGAAATTTAAAACTATTTTACCCAATTTCACCGAAATCTGAAAATCGTTCTCCAATATCTTGTCATCTATGTAAACTAGCTGATGCCCGGACCTTCGCCTGCGTGAAATTTTGTTCTCGTTCTCGCTTCCCACGGGAACTTATTCCCGACTACAATCTATCTCTGTAGGTACCAAACTTCAGCCAGATCATTCAACCGTATCAGCGTGAAAGAGTAACAAACATCCGCACTCACAAACTTTGCCGTTTATAAATAGAATGGATAAATAATATCTTTCAGCGAGGTACAAAATTAATTTGAGCGAATCCCTACTAATATTATAAATGTGAAAGTAACTCTGTCTGTCTGTCCCTCTATCTGTCTGTCTGTCTGTCTGTTACGCTTTGACGCCTAAACGGCTGGAGCGATTGAGATGAAATTTGGAATAGGGATAGTTCGAGGCCCTGGTAAGGACATAGGCTACTTTTTACCCGACTGTGCTAAATGAGGGTTATGATTTTACGATATAACGACTCTTACGCGATAACGACTTCTACGCCGTCGAAGCCGCGGGGAACAGCTAGTATAAAGTAAAACACTAGTGCGATCAAGAAAAAAAAAGCACAAGTGTTTAATACCATGGTTTATGAGTGTAAAAGCCATGTGATAAAAACCAATTTGTGAGCAAGGGTGTTGAAAAATAACTATTTAATCATAACGATACACCTAACAACCTACGGTTCCACTAAAGGACAACCTGGTGATCCTCGGCATAGACGTTCGTCGTGAGCTCAATCACAAAAACTACACAGAGAGCTGTATTAGGCTGGCCTCGCGGAAACTAGAAATCCAGAATAAGGTGAGATGGTATCACGTCACATCAGAGATGTTTACTGTGCAAGACGCAGATTCGCCTCTGCGTCGAATACTGTTCTCACCTTTGGAATTACTCCGCGAGGTACTTAGGTACTAGACGCGCTTGACGCTATACAGAGACGTGCTATCCGAATAATTGGTTGTCCTGAGGTGAAGGGAGGCCTCGAACCGTTAGCGCAGCTAAGAACCTTAAGTGTCCTTGGCTGCCTTCTACCGAATGTATCACGGTGAATGTTCTGAAGAGCTCTTCACCCTGAACCCACCCTCTCCTTTCCGATCCCGAACAACGTGTGCCGGGCAGAGATGCCACTCATACACAGTGGAGAGAATCTTCGCCAGAACTGAGCGTTGCAAAAGATCGTTCCTCTGTCGAACTATAAAAACATGGAACGACCTGCCCGCACACGTGTTTTCCGGGTTCTTCAAGAGTAGCGTGAAGAGGCACATCACAGGGCCGCCAACTTGAGGACCACTGTCGAAAGTCTTATGGACTGTGAGACTGGCCCCCAATCGCCTGATGCGCCACGGCTTACAGGCTGGTGGCGACGTCAATTAGGGGAGCTAAATATTTAAAAAAACATGCTTTTATAGAAAATCCAACTAAAAGTAGAAAATAAATTATAATAAGTTTGATGAATTAAGAATAGTGTAAATAAGAAATAAATGTTTATTATTGTAAAAAAGCGTGAGGTGCATTTTAAGATAAAATAAAAAGAAAATAATAAGAAATAGAACCGACTTTCATTAAATTGTAGTGCATAATTTTTTTTTTACTGACGTGCATTGTTATTTATTTATTTATTTATATCAATAAAAACAGTACAAGCTTACAGTTTGACACCAAATCGTTCATATGCTATAGATAGATAGATAGATAGATCATTCTTTATTTACACCATTACATACATAGGATATTCTTAATTAATACATAATAACTATTAATGAGAGTACAAAGGGCGGTCTTATCGCTAATAGCGATCTCTTCCAGACAACCTCGGTATGGAAAAGAAGATCAAGATAGAAAAGATAGTTGAATGGCGCACATTACTTAATAAATAACATTATAACAATACACTAAATAATAGCACAATTAATAACACAACATAAATAACAATATACTAAATAATAACACAATTAATGACTGTTGTACACAATAAATAAACAGTAACAAAAAAATAAGGGAGAAACAGATATAAATTACTCTTATAGTGACAAATAGTGGTTTTTAACCCTGTCTTTGAAGATGGCCATCGACTTTGCACGTCTTATATCTAATGGCAGCACATTCCACAACCGTATTGCGCGTACAGTAAAAGAATTAGGTATCTTAAAAGTTTTGTGGAATGTGATGGCATTTTTACTATGAAATTTACGATGATCTCAGGCACTTCGAGTGAGTATCATGAAGGAATTCAAATCTTCCTTTGATATAGGTAGGCGTGGAAGGGTTGAACAGTATACTGTATAACAAGAAAAGAATATGAGCATTCCGGCGAAGACGAATAGGTAGCCACTCGAGTCTTTTCCGAAAAACGGAGATGTGATCATATTTGCGTAGTCCAAATATAAATCTGATGCATAAATTCTGAAGTCGCTCAAGTTTATCTAACTGGCTCTCGGTGAGATCTTAATAGCTGACATCTGCATAGTCGAGGATTGGAAGTAGGAGAGATTTTGCTAGTCTACAAATATCTTCCTTTTCGTCTTTCAGAAGGCACGTTATGGTGGTCCGACAGCCATTAACATGGTACTCTATCGGTTGAAATAAATACTATATTATAATAAGGGTCTATGGTTCCTAAAGCTGTAAAAGAATCAAACTTCGAAGTTAACGCAGAAAAAGTTACAGGCGTTTAATATGTTGGTAATATAATTAGTGAAATGAAAACTAGTATGCTTGTGCTTACCCCTTCAGACAAAAGGCGTGAAATCGGCAGTAATTATTATGTACAAACTAATAAATTTTAAGTTAAAATAGCAACACTTGCCAGAAACTGTCATGGCGGGCGGCATCAAAGAGAATATAATCACTACGTTTTCGTTGGGTGCTCTCGTATATTGCCTTTGACTTTGAACCAACCTAACCAAGTTAACCACTAACTTCCCAACTATTAGATTTTCGCCATTTTAGCACGGATGGTCTGCATATGTCTTGGGAATTAATATCCATTTTGTTTTTAACCGACTTCAAAAGAGTACCAATTCGACCGCATAAATGTTCTTTTTTGTTTGTTTGCGCAGAACTTCGTCGTTTATGAACAGATTTCAATTATTTTTTGTAAGAAAGTAGATATTCCCATTACAAGAAGGTCAGGATCTGCTGAAGACATCCTGAAGAAATCGAAGGAAATTTTCGAAACTTGTAGCTTTAATTACGTGCTTTAAAGCAGTACAATTTAATGAAGTCTGGAGTAGACGTATATTACCTTTGACCCCAAGAAAGGGGATCGGTCGGAATCTGCCAACTATCGCCTCATAGCTGTCACCTCAATTATCTGTAGAATATTTGAGCTGATTCTCAACAAAAAGCTCATGCGTTACCTCGAGGATCACTCTCTACTCAACCATCGACAATAAAAAAAAACGGTCTACGGGTGACCTCCTGGCGTACGTGACGCATGTTTGGGGTGAGGCTATGGAGAGGCATGGCGAGTCGTTGGCTATAAGCCTCGATATCGCGAAAGCCTTCGATGGAGTAAGGTACGCGGCGATGCTTTCCAAGCTTCCTGCATATGGACTACCGCCTCAAATGTGCAGCTGGATGGCCAGCTTCCTGCACGGTCGCAAATACGGGTCCTCTGTGACGGCCAGGCTTCCTGTTTTATGCAGGTTAATGCCAGAGTACCACAAGGATCTGTGTTGTCCCCAACCTTCTTTTTTCTGCATATCAATGACATGCTTTCCCTCGAGAGAATTCATTGCTATGCAGACGATACCACTTTGCACGGAAGTTACTCGGCCCGTCCAGCGGCAGGGAGAGCCGACGTTGAGGAGAATAGACGGCAACTTGTGGCTGATCTTGACGAGGTCCTGGACCGCATTTCCCAGTGGGGATCCTCGAACCTGGTAGAGTTCAATGCCCTTAAAACACAGGCGTGTGCGTTTACAGCAAAAAAATCCCCGTTCCTACCCTTACCCTCTTCAGAATACAACGATATCACTTGGGGACAGTCTTGTCGTGTCGAGTCGTGGGGGCTAATTTTGTACAAAATACTCTCTTATATGACGCAAACAAGGTTGCGCGGGTCAGGGAATACTGTTAGACGCTTATATTGAACGGTATTCAGTTATAGTGTAAGACGTAAAAAAGGCAAAACCTCGGATTTCAGGGTCTAATTTAAAACTAACTACTAAGTTGCAGTGTTAAAAACTCAAAGATAAAAGTAAAAATAAATAAAATTCCCGACAAAAAATTCTGAAACACGTATTGGTTTATTCTTTGGTAGAATCATGTACACGAAATTTAGCGTTGCTTTTATTAAAAATTAACACCTATTTTGTGTACATTCATGTTTCTAACGTTGCAAATTACGAAATTAATCAGTATATTATAATTAAAAACGAAGCAGAGCTGATTTTTTGTTTATTTTTAACTTTTCTTTGATCTTTTAACTATGCAACCTAGTAGTTAATATTAAAATACATTGAGCGACCCTGGTAGCCTGGTAATTCCGCGGTAGAAATCTTCGGCACTCCGCTATTATACCATTATTGATATTATTATTCGACTGCCTCGTTGGCTTATGGGTCGTGGGTTCGATTCTCATAGGGGACAAGAATTTGTGTGATCCATAAATATTTGTCTCGAGAGTCTGGGTGTTTCCTTCCATGTATTATTAGCCTTATTCCCAGATCTTCACATTCCCAGATGTCTACTTTCTCAATTCGAATACTACGTGCCCGACTTGGATGGGTTAGGTTAGAAGGCTAATGCGGGAGCGAAGTGGGAAAGTGAAGACCTGGGAATAATCATATTATTAGTATGTATTTATATAGGTAACAAAAAAGTACATAAGTATTATAGCAGGTTAATCCTAGCTTATTTTGGGATCAGACAGCGTTGTGTAAAAATTTCCTAGTATATTGTATAGGTACATAAGTAGATTATAATTTATCAAAATAAAAAGTATAATACGGGCTAGGATACTTGCTTTAAGTTTTGAATTTACCTACAGAGAGATAATATATATGAATATTAAAAAAAAGAGCAAGTAAGTGGCCCCTATTTTGTAAAGTTATGTACAGCGGGCACTAGGAGGGTTGACAGAGCCGACGGAATTCCGGCGTTGTCGCTCGTTCGACGTGATTCCTCTGCAGACATGATTACAGCTTTTCATATATTGTTCGAGATGAATAGAGGCTGCGACGGCGGCCAAGAAGTCAATTGCGCTGAGTTCGTGACTCAGGGCTAAATACCTTACTGTGTTTAATTACTACATTTATGGTGGAAACAGGAATACTTCTCATATAAAACAATATTGTGAAGATGAAAAAGTCTGTACATAAAAAAATATTTACTATTAAAAGCTACAATGAGCGGCGAAGAAACGCGCCACCGTAATGGCCTGCTTCTGTAAGAACGACGAGCAGCCAACTCGTCGTTCTCAGTAGGTCATGGAGGCCGGTAATCCTAGGCGTATAACAGCGATGTATGATCACATGCTCCCAGCCCAACTCCTCTACACTCATTCGGGCAACTATCCCTCCTAATATTATGCGAAAGTAACTCTGTCTGTCTGTCTGTTACGCTTTCACGCCTAAATGGCTGGAGCGATTGAGATGAAATTTGTTATAGGGATAGTTCGAGACCCTGGCTACTTTTTAACCGACTGCGCAAAGGGAGGGTTATGATTTTAAGATATAACGACTCTTACAGGATAACGACTGTAACGCGGTCGATGCCGCGGGGAACAGCTAGTTATCTAAATAAATGCAGGAAGTACCTAAACAAACACACAATCACAATAACCCATAAATAGATATTATTAACTATAAACGAATAGTTACATATACATTTCATACCATGCCATGTATTATGTGAAGTATGAATGTTAATATTTTTATTTTATTTAAACTTTTTGCACAAATGTACAAAGGCGGACTTAATGCCAAAAGGCATTATCAACCTTTGGGTGATGCAGAGATAAGTTAGTTAATATCATGTTACCCGACGCATTTACTCCCTTCGCGTCGCTAATATTCCTTATTTTAGAACCATTTAAGAAGGTAATTGTCAGCGAATCTTAATAGATAAACAAATGTATGCTATCGCGGATTTTAGAACTTTTCAAGATAAATAATTTTGTAGTACACATTTTTACGTAACTTTATTCGTTTACAACGCAAGTTAAACAAGAGTAGTCGGTGGTACCTTGTTAGGGGCTCGTATATAACACAGCTGTGTTTCATTCGTGAACACCACGCGAACTCTCATACTCTGCAGGAGGTCGTCTCGCACTGCACGACGTGTCAGTCGCACTACGAGTATGAGGGGACGCTGTCGTCCCGACATGACGCTCCCGCTGCTGGCACCACCGCTCGCCGTCCTTGGACCAACTCTCTACGCTCATACTACTTCACGTACATAAAGGGTTACACTGATCTTAGTGGCTATCAGCACAGCCAAAGTGGACAAGGTTCTCAGTACAGCCAAAGTGGACAAGGTTCTCAGCACAGCGTTCAGGAAGGTTAGAGACTTCTATGTCTTTTGGGGATCTGAGGTGGTCGAGAAAGAGGAAGGCTGTAAACTTGGTGGTTCGCTGATGTATTTGGAAGCAGGAACCAATTACAATATTGCTGTAGGTCGAGCGCTGGACCGCTGCGTATGTTAGTATTATCAGTAGTCCACTATGGTGTGCCGATGTACTAAAATGCTGAGCCCCTGCACCTCTCCGCTACGCTCCGCCGCCGCCGCAGTAAGGACCGCGCGTAGGCACAGCAATGTTGATGAATTATCGAGAACAGGTTCGATTCTGGACAATTTCATTGCCTAGTAGCTGCTGATCCCAATTATTGAGTTCATTTTGAAGGACTCAACCATGTTCTCCAGGTGCCCAGGAGAGACTCCAACAGCCTCAATACTTCCAGCAGTGTGACCTTGAGTTTGAGGCTTGAAATGCTCTTATTAAGGTTCCTATCATCTCCTGCACTTCATGTCGATCAATTTTAGTTCTTCCTGCATAAGTTTCAGCTCCAAAGCCAGATCCACATTGCCATACTCGGAGCCAACCGGTCAGGTTGCAGTTCTCAGCCGGAGCGGTTACCCCGTATTTAGCCGATGAGGCCTCAAACATTTTTCACGGGCGTATCTTGACAGGCGTCCTTACATTCAATTTTCAGACAGGACCTGTTTAGTTCTTTGGCTGCTGTCTTTGCCCCACATCTTCACGCCAAATCCCTTGCGGGGTAGGCAGAAAGAACACACGATTAATTTGGTCGTGGTAGGTGTGTTGCGGCCTTCCCTGACTCCTACATCAATCCGCTTTTGCGTTGTATATCTGTTTTGCCATTCTTTCATCTCCCATTCGCTCCACATGCCCGAACCATCGTAGCATGCCCTTCCTAACTTTAACACCGACACTCTCATCCAGAACAACTCACTTTCTTACATCTTCATTCCGAACGCGATCTGCGAGCGTTACTCCGCAGATGTTGCGTAGCGCGCGCATCTCGACGGCGTTTAGTCTACTTTCATGCGTTTCCTGCCATACCCAACTCTCGCTTCCATACGTTAGCGTAGGCATCAGCTCCGCACTGTGTACTGCAAACTGGGCCTTTTGACTTAAAGTTTTGGTACCCAAAAGTTTGCCTAACGGAGGAACTGATGGAGGACATCCACACTATTCCCGCAGTTACCCTCCTTTCTACATCAGCAGTGTACCGTCCATCCCTGCTAAATGCACATCCAAGATGTTCAAACTCGTCCATCTGTTTCAGCACTACATCAGTGACAGTTATCCTGGCATTCGTACTGTGCTCTTCTCTTTCGAATACCATCACTTTCATTTTAGTCGCGTTCAAATGTAAGCCTCTCATTAGACAATCATCTTTCATCGTTGTGACTAGTGACTGTAGTTCTGATGGCGATTCGGCTATGAGCACGGCATCATCTGCATAGGCTGCGACCAAAAAAACTCTCGTGATCCCCAGTTTTATACGTACCCACAGGAGTCTTGGGCCTGACAATCCATAATCTTTCACTCCAGAAGCCAAACGGGAGGAGAGCAAGACACCCACTCCCTTACTGGCATGATCCTCTTGGTTCACTCCGGACCACAAAGCAATTATTCCGCCAGGGTCGGCAGCGCGTGTGTAGCGCCTCTGGTGTTGCAAACGTCTATAGGCTACGGTTACCAACCTTCCGGTGGGCCGTAAGCTTGTCTGCCACCTAAGTAGTATAAAAAAAAAAAAAAAAAAGGAAGATCGTCGATGCCGCTCCCCACAATACATCCAGGCATCGCTCTTTCATTACATCTATCTATTCATACATCTTACCTTTCATACCACCACGCACATTCCACGTGCCTATCCGGCACTCGGCTCCTCGGCTTTCCTATTTCTGTACACTAAAAAGTAAAAAAAAAAAAATTACAATAGAGAAACCGACTTCAAACAAAATTAAAAACTAAAAAATAAAATTTACATAGCACATACATACATACATATGGTCACGCCTTAAGTCCTAAAACAAGTATATGAGGAGAGCGCCCTGGTGCGTAGCGTTGGAGGTCGCCCGCTCCCGGGGGACATCGATCGCTGGAGACAGTTGGCTCGCGATGATCTCTTCCGGGAGTGGGCCCGCCGGTTGCAGGAGCCCTCTGCGAGTGTAAGGCTCGTGGGGGCTGTCCGGCCCGTCCTTCGGGCTTGGGTGGAGAGGGCATATGGTGCACCGACGTACCACCTCACACAGCTCCTCACAGGACATGGCTGTTTCGCCAAGTACCTGTGGGAGGTGGTGGGCGTGGAGTCGGATCCTGTGTGCCGTCACTGCCCAAGTGGTTCCATAGACACAGCAGAACACACTCTTACCGAGTGTGTGGCGTGGGACGGGCCGCGTGTCCCCCTTACGGGCCGTATAGGGAATAATTTGTCACTGCCGGCTGTGGCGCGAGCCATGGTCGGCAGTCAAGAGTGCTGGGTCGCCGTCACCTCATTTGCTAGTGAGGTGATGGTGGCCAAGAGAGAGGAGTTGCGTGTGCGGGAGCGTGCTGGTCAGACGCTCCCGCCCCGCCGTCCAGTTCGGGGGCGCCGCATGGCAGCCTTCGTGCGCGCTCCCGACTAGCGTTGTACCGGTGGACGGAGGTCGGGGGACCCCGTCCACCGATGATGACCATTTGGCGGAAGGCACCTCTCCGTGTTCCAGAGATGCCTTCAGCGCCCACCCGCTCGACCGCTTTCTACCCTCTCTGTTTGCATATAGGCGCTCGAGAGCTTTGCGATGCGGGCCTGGGTTTGTGTCAGCTCCAGAAGGAGCTCCCGGGGAGCTCCCCATCTTGCTCCCCCGAGGAGAGCCCTGCTCGTGCGGGGCGCCCCTGGCCGGGTCGACGTGAATAATCTTTGGATATCCTTCGGCCCGGCTACAGGGTGAGGAGGAACACCGCGGGGTTTAGTGGGTAGGACGGTCCCTTTACGGGACCGGGAGCCCCACACACCGTCCCAGTTGCCCCCGCGGTTGGGATGACGGTGCCCAACCGCATTCCCCGCGTCACCAAAAAAAAAAAAAAAAATATGGTCACGCCTTTATCCCCGAAGGGGTAGGCAGAGGCATATTATATGCCCACATTTCACCTTTGTATAATTTGTCCCACGTAATAGGTGGTGAGCCGTATTGCCGTGTTTAAATGGACAGGCGCAGGTTGTGACTGCCTGCTGTTGAAATAAAGCCTTCAACTTAGCTTAACGACTGCCATTTTACTGGCAACCGGGACCAACGGCTTAACGTGCCTTCCGAAGCACGGAAACGCTCAAATAAATGTCACAAAGTGATCACATGGATGGTCACCCATCCATGGACCGGCCATAGTGAAAGTTGCTTACTGCAGTGATCGTTTACAGAACACTGAGTCCGCGGGGCCACGAGCGCTTCTAGCGCGCGGAGAACGGACGTGTTATTTGTTCTACCCTACGTGTAACTGGTTATACCTAACGAAGTTGAAATGGTGCAGTGTAAAAAATGTAAACTGTTTATTTCCTTAGCAAAGGACGACACCTTAAAGTGCAAAGGACCCTGTGAATCGGTGTACCACAAAAAATGTGTGCGAAATGTAAAACAATTTATCCAAAAAGAAGTATGTGAAGATTGTCTAAAACCTGACGGAAAGACAACGCCTAAAAATCATCGGATAGAAGGTAAAGCTGATGATATTTCTATGGAGGCGTTATTAATACAGGTTAACGATAAGATAAGTATCCTATACAAATTGGAGCAAAAAATTGATGACCTAACTATAGCGGTGGACTTTTATGCTGAACAATTCCAACAAATAATGAAATTTAAAGAGGATACTGAGAGAAAAATTAAATCCATAGAACAAAAAAATATATATTTTGAAAAGTGTAACCAAGCGTTGGAGGAACGTGTGCAGGATCTGGAACAAAAGGAGAAGGAGCGGAATGTGGAGATTGTCGGCCTAGATCAGGTTCAAGATAAAGAAAACATAAAACAAGTCGTAGAAAAAATAGCTGAAATCATAAATGTAGATAAAATTGATATTGAAAAAGTGAGGAGGGTGGGTAAGGAAAAACCCCGTAATAAAACGCCTCAAGCAGTTGTGGTTACGCTGAGATCAAGAAGCACTCGTGATCAATGGCTCCAAGCACGTAAAAAGCGTTTAACTAATCACGAAATATATGATAATAATAATGACAAACGTGTATACATAAATGAAGACCTCACTAACTCTAAACGCCAACTCTTTTGGTCTGCAAAGACGCTTCTGAAACCGGATTTTAAATATATTTGGATACAAAATGGAAATATTTTAGTTAGGAAAAGTGAGGATGAGAAAAAGATTTACAAAATAAGGAATGATAAGGACATAGAATTTCCCTGCAAAGATGGTAAATAGTAGTGCATAATCATTGTCTGATTCACACTTGGTGATTTCCTATAACACATAAAATTCAATAATTTAATTCAAACTTCAATAGGAGTCTATTTTAAGAGATTTGAAAACATGGCACTTCTCACAAACTGCTTGTCAACAAATAAAGGAAATTTTAATATTGCACACTTAAATATCAGGTCATTGAAAAAACATTTAAATGAGTTTTTGGTGCTGCTAGACGTAAATAAGTATCATTTGGATTTGATTTTTCTGTCGGAAATTAATATAAAAATGCAGGAACTGTATGCATATAGTGTTCAGGGATACGTGGTACATGCCATAACAAGAGAAACAAGAAGAGGCGGGGGACTGTTAATCTATGTCAAAAATAACATGAATCATCAGCTGGAAATATTGGAAACAGCAGCTCTCGAGGGATTACATCTTAAGTTAAAAATGCAACAGGAATTATTACATGTCATTGGAATCTACAAGTCGCCAAGAAATAACACCTTGCATTTTGTGTCTGACATTCGTAATGTGTTACAGAGCATACCAAGGCGTGACAGTGTTATTTTGGTGGGAGACACAAACATTGATTTGTTAAATAACAAAATGAACCCAACTATAGCAAATTACAAAAACACCCTGTGTGGATACGGCCTTCAACTTGCCATACCGACGACCGAGATAACGAGGGAAGCGATCGTGGACGGTTGTCTCAAGACGTCATGCATTGACCATCTTTGGGTGAGAGCGAGATGGCATGAAAATGCGCTAGCGTACATACTGGAATGTAATTTATCAAATCACCAAATTGTTGGAATGACTGCTAAGTTAAATAATACGGTTTCGTGTAATAATATAAATTTAGACAGTTCAAAGATTATTATTTGTGATAAATTAGTGATAAAAAAGTTAAATGAGTATGATTGGTCACAGTTGGTTAATATTCCATGCCCCATTGTTTTGTACCAGAGGTTATGTTGTGTGTTTGGCAGCATTTATGAGAATAGTAAAATTACAAAACCTTCAAGTAAACGAATAATTAGACAGCCATGGATAAATAAAAACTTATTTAAACTAATTTTAAAACGTGATGAGTTATTTAGAATGTGGAAATCAACTCCAACAAGTATGAACAAAAGGTTAGCATACACAAAATTTCGAAATAAAGTTAATAAACTTATAAATGGTGCCAAAAACACGTATAGACGACAAGAAATTAAAGATTGTGAAGGGGACTACAGGAAGGTATGGTCACATGTGAACTCATGATGAGTGAATTTTTAAATAGAGAATCTTACATTGTAGAAAGTAAACTTAGTTTTAGGTACAGAAAAGTAAACACTTGTGATATTGAAAAAAATATTAATGATTTGTCCTATAGAAAATCTCCAGGCTTAGATAAAATTGGAATGGTGGATATAAAAGGTATTAAGTCTCAATTGTGTCCTGTATTAGCAAACTTTGTAAATATGTGTTTAACAAGAAATTTATATCCTGAAGATTTGAAAAAGTCTATCATACATGCCTATTTATAAATCTGGATCTCATTTACAATAAACAAACTATAGGCCAATAGCTATATTGTCAGTAATAGATAAAATTGTTGAAAAGGTGATTGTGAATCAAATAAGTGAATTTCTTGAGCATAACAATATATTATCCGACTCTCAACACGGATTTAGGAAGGGACGTAGTACTGTATCGGCACTCACACGGTTTGCGGATGATATTAATGTTAGTCTTAACAGTGGCAAACAAGTATTGGCAGTTTTCATTGACTATAAAAAAGCTTTTGACACTTTGGATCATGACATACTGCTCCAGGCAATGTCAGAATGTGGTATACGAGGTCCAACAAACGACTGGTTTAGAACATATCTAACTAAGAGAACTATCCGTACAGCTGTTGCTGGGGAGACGGGGATTGAGGCAAATGTTACACTTGGGGTGCCGACGGGATCTGTTTATGCTCCTGCTGGCCTATATTATGCATGTAAATAGTGTCACCAATGTACTTGAAACATGTAGTGCATATATGTATGCTGATGACATGTGCTTGATATATGCATCTAAAGATATATTTGAAATACAAAAAAATGTTCAGTCAGACTTTGAAAATATCACAAAATGGGATAATTATTAATTTATGTAAGACAAAATGTATGCATATTTACTCGCCGCATTGTAGGTCATATAAAGATTTTGTAAAACATAATATAAGCATAATTGGACACACATATGAATGTTTGCACAGTAAGAGGAATAATTGTAAGTGTTCTAAATTAGAATTTGTTAACAGTTATAGATACCTGGGATTAATAGTGGACAGTAACTTCAGCTGGAAACTGCATGTTGAAGATGTATGTAGTAAGGTCAGAAGCATATTAGGCAAATTTTATCAATTAAATGGAATATTGAGCAGGCATACATTGTTCATTGTATACTATGCACTTGCAGACTCTTTGATTGGTTATGGAATCAGTGTTTATGGACGCACCTTTGATACTTACCTAAATAAAATTAAACTATTACAGATACGCTTGCTTAAGTATTTAGTAGATCGGAAAACTAAACATGCATGTAAGGGTGAATATGAAAAATTATTTGCTGTTTGCAAAATACTTTCAGTGCACAATAAGGTTAAGTATCAGATAGCTCTTGAACAGTATTTAAGTATAGAATTTAAAGAGACAGCTAGGAGATACGCTTTGAGACATCATAGAAAAAACAGGTTAGCCCAACCAAAAGCCAACAATTTCTATGGAGAAAGAGTCACTAAATACCTGGTGCCAAAGATTTTTAATAAACTAAGAGACTTAAGGACAGAAAAGAAGTTTAGTAAAGGTCAACTAAAATCCACATTAAAAAAAGCTTTAAATGATTTGTAAACTTCATTATGTATATATAACTTGTGAGAGAATGGCAGATGAACCGATGTATTTATGTAAGTAAACCTAAATTAAATATGAAATTTAAGATGTATATGTGTATTGTGTGTATATTCTGTAAGAATATTATGTAAGTATAGATATTGTATGAGTATATATAAATAAATAAATAAATATATATATATATATATATATATATATATATATATATATATATATATTCTTATGAATGGCTCACAACTATGTAGTTGTGAGCCATTTAATAAGCTAGGTGTGCAATGTAGAATAGGTTAATGCATGATAATATTATAGTAGTTGGTAGGTATAATCAATATTTTAAATTGGAATGCGCTTATTGCCAACAAACTGTTCAGCAGTTTGGCAAGTAACATGTTTGTAAACTATTGTATGTACCTACTTGAGAAATAAAGAAAAAAAAATGTAGGCTTAGGTAGGCATTATGAATCTCTCTCATAGTCATATTGGCACCGACTTCAGTATTATTAATGATATCTGATAAATCAGAATATACTGGCTTTGTGCTATGTAAATTTTATTTTTTAGTTTTGTTTGAAGTCGGTTTCTTTTTTGTTAAGTTTTTTTTTTTATTATAAACAGAGTTCGAAATCACTTTGGTCAATGGGACACAGCTATTTCCATTTTTCTTAATTTCGGTACCTATTTCAGATTTATACGTTTTATAATAACCCAGTACTTTATTTACTGGTTTGATATTATATTTGATAATTTACCTATATTCAAAACGTAACTACCGCCATTAGTGCTTAAAATGTCACAGATAAAAAAAACGAAGACATATAGAACTTGGTTTTTTTGTATTACTATAACTAGTAGTAGCACGAGAGTTGCCTGGTACGATCATATAGAAATCACTGAAATTGGGAATAACAAGAGTCAATGCCACTTATACAATGTCTGACAGATAGATCAAGTTAAAGAAAACCAAATGATGAACAATAATCAATACTAATATTTTAAATGCGAAAGTAACTCTGTCTGTCTGTTACGTTATCACGCCTAAACGACTGAAGCAATTAAGATGAAATTTGGTATAGGGATTGTTCAAAGCCCTGGGAAGGACATAGGCTACTTTTTAACCAACTGTGCAAAAGGAGGGTTATGATTTTACGATATAACGACTCTTACGCGATAACGACTTCTACGCGGTCGAAGCCGCGGGGAACAGCGGAACATAAATTAATGGGACTTATAGGGAAGTGGAGACGTGAAAAAACGTACTCTGTAGCAAGGGAATTTAGGTAGTACTAGCAGATTTAGAAGTAAATTCTGGCAGAGTGTAGGTGTACGTGTGTGTTAAAACAACTAACCAATATTACGGGTTTAAAATATTTCGCTTCGACTCACCTGCACACTCTCGTAAATCGTTCTGAGACGTTCATCTAAAAATCTTATCTAAAGTTAACGTTTAGTTAAAAAACTTTCCTAAGGGTTAGTCGCTAATCAGAATCACACCTAAAAAAACAAGCAGGTATAGAAAAGTGTAAGACTAAATTAGTGTCTCGTGTCATGAATACAAAAATTAACTCATCATTGTAAATACTACACTCATTATTCTAAGAAGAGTAGAAAGGTACTTTACCCTCGCTCTGCATTAAAATTCCGGACGCAACCACTTTAAAAATCCACCTTCTTTCGTTCAGAAATAAAGGCATTTACATTTACCCCTTTAAATACTTTCGCAGTCGGGAATATTAAACAGAGAAAAAATGTAACTAATAAAATATTGGAATAAATAATACAGAATATTATGTCATATTAGCTTAACAATTAATTTTGATGTATTGATTGTTTGGTAATCACTTCGGTGATATTATTAGGTACCAACTAATTTCATGTTGAAATGCCTGCTTGTGTCTTAACGACAGCTCTGGACTTCATGTCTGGTAATAATAGTATGTAAATGCATTACAATCGAAGATACGTTATCAATCAAATCGGCGGATTTGATTGATAATGTACCTTTGATTGTCGTCACCTTAGTCTTATGGTACACGATTCCTGAAATACGTCGCAGGATGCCACTGAATACGAAGGCGCAGAACCGTGTATTGGGGAGTAAATTAGCGCATATACCCTCAACGCAAACCTCGATGATTGCCGCCGTAGTTGCCCATCCGAACTCGCTGTACCGCTTACCATCAGCATCAGTCTCGAGGGCTACGGATATAGCTCCTGTGTGCACATTTCGTGGTTGTGCATCAAGACCCTATCGCAAAGCTGGGAGCCGCGCATACCCGACGAGAGTGCAAGGTAAGTGCGCTTCCACCCTTCGGAACAATTAATCACAACCCTTCAATTATAAACTTCACGTAATATCTTCAAAATACTAATAAATAATACAAATAATAAAATGAAATAATACAAATTAATTTCATGACAAAGAGTCATATGTACCACATATTATAATTTTGACAGTCTAAAGAGTATCATCTGTACAGCGTATCAGAAATAATGGTAAAATTAAAAAATAATGCATTCAAAATATAATTATTTCTTGTAAAATGTAAATTAATAATGTATCTACCTAGAACAAAAACAATATTTTGTTGTCAACAGTTTATTGTCAGGAGTTGTCGAATATTAAAAACCGTTAATTCACAAAAGTAGCGAGTAGTCTAGATTATGGTATGAATAATAATATACTTTAAGTATCAGATATGTATCAAACTTACCATCATGAGAGTCGTAGATAAATATGACATTTTTCCATCCGTAGTGAGTAACGGTATCAATGACGGCACGGTGGTAATCTGGCCTTAAACTAACCGCATAGTCGATTAGACCTGAAGATGGCGGGATAACCTGTACAGACAGAAGATAAGTATTAGAAGAAAGCACGACAAATTTGTGGAACATAGAGCAGGATTCCTAGTACGTTTTAACAATGTGATCCCAATCAAGCTAATTTTCTGTAAGCTTCAGTTTGACGAGATGTCTAACATTTCTTCTACATAAAATTTCGATTAAGGTAGCTAAAAATGTAACTGATTCATGATTTGACGATTCTTAATATGTATTATGGATGGATGTACAGTAGGCACATGGCACTCTAGCTTCCTCCTTCTTGGCTTTAAGCTTGTGTATGTTTTGATGAATGAATTTTTCGTGGGGTATAGTGGTACAGAACAGCCGTGTGTAGGTACATGTATGCGGACGACACATGTCTGGTGTATGCGGAACACAACTTGGTTGATATTGAGTCTAGGGTGCAGTCTGATTTAACTAATATAATTAAATGGTCACATGATAATGGTCTTGTAATAAACATAGGAAAAACTAGGTGTATGCATATTCGATCACCTTATTTAAAGAATAAAGAGCGTCCATCCCGCATAGTAGGTCATACTTTTGAATGTCAGCATGAGTGCCACAGCGACACCAACACCGGCCCTATAGATTGTGACTGTGCAGTTATTGAGGTGGTGGAATCATACAAATATTTAGGAATGACAGTCGATAGCAAGTTTTCCTGGACATTACACATTTGCTTGTGACATTCCATCACCTCAGTTTTGCTTTAAACAGGGCTTCTATGTATACCTGTGTACTATGCCCTGGTGGATTCGCTGATTTCCTATGGGCTGGCATGCTATGGGCGTACATTTAAAACTTACTTGGATTAAGTAAAGCTGTTACAAACAAGGTTTTTAAAATTATTAGTAGACAAACCTACAAAGGTGAGCTCCAAAAATAGCAACTACGAAATTTTGTTTTGTGAGTGTAAACTGTAAAGTATTGCCGGTGCATGAGAAGTCGGTGCTGTTGTTGGCGCTGGGGCACTTTGAAGAGGACCAACATAAAAATAAAATAGTACGGGGGAGGTCTCAAAGAGCAGGTAAGCGTAAGTTTGAGGTGTCTATGTGTAACAACTACAATGGTAGAAGATCTAATAGGTATATAGTGCCAATAATTTTAATAGCATACCAGATGCTATTTGCGATGGGTGTCACTCGAGAAAAAGCTTCTAAGCGAGGTTGGGGAAGTATCTTCTTGAAAATGAATTGGAACATATTTGCTCAAATTATAACTAATGTAACTAATTACCAACATCGATTTGGCTTTGCTACTGTATTTTGTACTGTATTAATACTTTACAATAAGTATATAATTTAAAATGTGTAGGTTTATAAGGAAACCCTAAGATGTAATAAGTATGGAGACAGAGAAACCCTAAGAGGTAGTACCTAATATGTTTGTTTACAGAGAAACCCTAAGATGTAATAAATGATTGTATATGAAACTCTACCTTACCTATAGAGAAACTCTGATCTGAGATGTAGGTAATGTTATAGAAAAAAGAGTATGTATATGTATAAACCTCAGTTAAACAAGGAGCTACGACTGCCAACAAACTGCCCTGCAGTTTGGCAGTAGTCAAATAATTATCTATTTTGCTAAAAATTTTTGTGCATAAACATTTTTTCTTTCCTTTCTTTCTTTCTTAACTTTGGCTTGATAACGTTGTGGGAAAATTATTAAAAATATAAATGTTACTAGATAATATTCGCGGCTTCGCCCGTGGGAAGTTCGGTACCCGTTCCCGCTTCCCATGGGAACATATTCCCGGGATGAAAAGTAGCCTATGCGTTATTTTAGACTATAAGCTATCTCTTTACCAAATATCAGCCCAATGCGCTGGGCCTCGATTTCTCGAGCTCTAGCGCCTCCTTGCGCCATCTGAACAGTGACGCAAGGGCTCTCGCTTCCAGGTCCCATGGAGGGGTCCCGGCTAGGAGACATGCCGCCTCACCGGAATCCTCACGGATGCTATGCCGGACTTCTACCGACTAAAAAACCTCACGTATCATGCTTAACAGCCTACGGTTGGAATCCCCGGATAAGTCCTGGAAAGGATACCCCAGGACTCCCTACAGACCTACGACTACCACTGCGGCCTCACTTAGGGAGCGGATAGCGGGTTGAAAAAAAGCTGTTTCTGGATTCTATTCAGAAACAGCTTTTTTTTTTATTTTAACGTAAAGAAAATTTGTCGTGGATGGTATGCTCTTACCGACTAAAAACCACACGTTGCCTGCCGACTGCCTAAGGTTGGGTCTGCCGTCGTTAGAGCGTGATTGAGTACCAAACATCCAAACATCTTCACAAACTTTCACATTTATAAATATTAGTAGGAAGTCAGATTATTATTACTTACCTTCTCAGGAAACCAAGGTGTAACGAAAGACATTTGAAAGGTGTTTGCATAAGAGTGTAGTGTATCAAAAGAGTCTGGAGTAACGGCACCCATCATTGCTATCACGCCACGGCCGAACTGGTTACAAACTGCAA
Organism: Miltochrista miniata; assembly: GCA_933228765.1. NCBI lineage: Eukaryota > Metazoa > Arthropoda > Insecta > Lepidoptera > Erebidae > Miltochrista > Miltochrista miniata. The sequence continues at coordinate 27,150,515 of OW121747.1, forward strand.
CAAAAAATTTTGGTTTTAAAAGATCACAAAATGCAGGTACATGAACGTTATGGCTCAAGCCGATCGATATTTTACAAGAACCTAGACGTCTTTCTTTCTATTGGTCACAACGATTATTTTGAAATTCATAAACTTAGACTTCTTTTATTTTCAAAAAGGTTTTATAAGTTTAGGTTTTTTTGTTTGCAAGCCGATGTGACAGAGTTCTTAGCTATAAGGTTCGATTCATCGTAAATGTGGTATACTGTTACTTTGATGGTATTTCAACGACATGGTTTCCTGAGACGGGCTGGTGCATCAAGTAGTCGCATCTCAAAAAATATCGAACACTAGCTGTTCCTTGCCACGCTTCGCTGTGACTTTTTATAGTTGCACCTATGAGAAATGAATTAAGTCATTTCTTATAGGTAGGTACTTACGTTCCAAAAAAGTCTAATTCTGAAAACTGAACCGAAGCCAAAATCAAGCATTGCGTGATTTCCTTTACACTCTTCATTTCATAAAATCCAAATAACATCGAGGAAGTTTAATGTTCAGTTTATAAAAACATCGCGCGCGCTCATCATGAAAATAACTTCTATTAAACCATCTGGAGCCCTGACCACCGGCAGCTTGGTCCCTGTACCCGATACCGGTGGGATACTATTATTATTTACTTTGTTTCTTTGAAGTTGGGGCACTTTAAAGAAAAATAAAGATATTTCCCATTTAAATTGATGGTACAAGTGTCACAAATTTGTATAGTCAGTACCTTTAAATAATTAAATTAAAACAAAATAGACATTTAAGGGGGGCTCCCACACAACAAACGAGCTTTTCTTGTCAGTTTTTTGGTTCGAAACCCTCCGTGCGCGAGTCTGATTCACACTTGGCCGGTTTTGATATTGTATGGTCTTATTAGAACAGTCCAAAGATCGTGGGATTTTTAATATCCAAAATTAAAACTTTGATATCTAGCACTATCTACGCGAATTATATTATAAGAAGCAGCAACCCAAGTCTTGATTTTTGCCATGTAATGAGTAACATTGTACTTTTGGCAATTTTTAGTGTAACTAAATAGTTAATGGAAAAGTGATGCCGTGTAGGATGTTTACTGAAGGTTTATAGTAATCGTTACATGTTAAATAGATACCTGTACAAATTTAGTCAGCAGTAACATTATGTGCCCAGTCGGAAGTTCGAGAAAGAAAATTCCTCGCTGAAGTGTACAAAATAACCATTTAATCTAAAGAAAACAAGAGTCTAATGTAGTGGGTACAAAAAAAACACCAAACATCAGACTAATGTGAACTATGCAGCGGTAGTAAATTCTTTAGTTTTCTATATGAAAAGAAATGCAAATGAGAAATGAAAATTTTCAAAATCGGCTCATTATCGACGAGGTTATATACATCACAAACAAACAAAAGAAATACGGTCGTATGAAACCTTGTTTTTTGAAACCGGTTATAAATAAATCAAATCATTCTTAACCCTTAACCACCTACCATACGTCTCACAGACGCAGCAGATATTTAAAACGTAAATATATCGGCGACCGAGTCGTTTGCGAACTCGTCCGTTCCTGTACCTTTTCCCCGTGTCCCTCAGTGCCGTGCAAACCACAATACATCAGTTTCGAATGCAAATCACCAATTTGCCGAGAATTTTCTAATAAGCTGTGCAATAATTGTCGTGAAAAACTATAAGTTTAGGGCTTGTAATTTTTTTCTATTTAATTTAATTTTCACCATTTTCTTTTTTTTGCAATGGTTGATTATTGAATCAGTAAAAAATTATAAAAGAAGTTCATATCCATGTGATTATTTTTTATAGATCTCATTTAGCAAATGACTTAGTTTTTAAGCAGATATTGTTGATTAATAGTAATTAAGACAAAATGCGTATAAAAATGATTCTCTTGTACCTTTACTAAAGAGTTTAATACTTTCCAAAGTTGATTTTTTACTAAAAAATATACTTCAATAAACAAGATATTACTTTAAAGAACCATTTTACTCAGGGGTCTCATAGACGTATGGTAGGTGGTTGTGTGACAAAAAGTTATGGTAGGTGGCTAAGGGTTAAAAAAATCCCTTTCTGTAAGTTTGATTTGTACCTACTGATGGTACAAGTGCCGCAACACAGTGACCAGTGGTACAAAGTTGAGGCACTTTAAAGAAAAAATTAGATATTTCCCATTTAAATCGATGGTACGAGTACAAGTGACAAAAATTTGTATAGTTGGTACCTTTAAAGTAATTCCTCCGTAATTGTATCATTATTATAATGGAACGTGATACATATTTTATCCGTCTGTTACACAATTACTACTTTACAAAATAACCGGTGAGGTTCTAACCTGATTAAACCTGATTAAAAAAAGTATAACCATAACATGCAATTGTTGTATTGTTACACACATTTAAAACAAAAAAAAAAGCATTTTAAACAGAAAAGAAACCGAAGACCGAGCGCCAAGTAAACCCATAGGTTTAAGTAGGTATTATTAATGGCACCAATTTCAATATTATATTGAATAAAATCTGATAAATCAAAATACATATTACTTTGAGCTAAGTAAATAATATTTTTCAGGATTTGTCTGAAGTCGGTTCTAATTTTTATTAATTTTTTTTAATTATTTTAAGAGCCGGGTAAACCGAAAATATATCTATCTAGGTGTAAAGTTCTCATCAGTACAAATCAATCAAGCCCAAACACAAGGTAACTGTTGTAAATCGTTAAGGTATTCCCTCCACTGTCTTTAGTTTCATCATCAGATCGACACCAGACCTTCATTAAATTGTAGTCCATTGAACCACTTAATCAATAAGTTAACAAACGCACTAGTTGTCCTTACAATTTTCGGTGGTTGCCCTCGATTTTTACTGGATCCCATCATCAGCTTCTGACCTGGTGAAAATGGGACCATCTCAGAAGTAAACCCCCTATCCAACAAAAGAAAAAAAATTGAAATCCGTCTATAATTGACGGGAATATCGGTGAACATACATAAAAAAAACATACGGATGAATTGAAAACCTCCTCCATTTTTGAATTCAGTTAAAAATAAAATTTACTCAGCACAAAATTAATATATTCTGATTTACCAGATATCATTAAATATAATACAGAATTCGGTGCCCAGTAATACTATGTAGGCTTAGGTAGGCATTATTAAATCTCTCTCATAGTCATATTGGCACCGACTTCAGTAGGTATTATGTTTAACTAGCTGACCCGCGCAACTTCATTTGCGTAAGAGAGAGAGAAATAGAAAGGTCCCCCGTCGCTTTTATTCTTATCGCGTGGTTTTCTGTCGCGTGTATTCCCGTTGTATTATTTTGGCACAAATTGGATTTTCATTAAAATGGTTATTGTAAAAGAACCTAATTCGAAGCACTATCAGTAGGGTTACGGGATATTTTACTTTCCCGTGACTCTACTGGATGCCAAGGGAAATATGGGTCGACTCGACATGCAGCGCACCACTGGCGTTGCAAACGTTCACTATGTGAATTAGTCCACTACAGAAACCAACCATCACGTGGACCGTAAGCTTGTCTGCCATTTTAGTAGTAAAAAAATTGACCAAGTGCGAAGCGGACTCGCGCACAGAGGAAATAAATAACGAATAAAGTAAAGATAGGAAAAAAGTCCTTTAATGAGTTCCATTCCGAACAACGGTTGGCCGGTTTAGTTGGTCGGAGTGGAAAGACAGAGAGTTCCGTACCAAAAAAACAGCAAAGCATCACGTTTGTTGGATGGGAGCCCCCTTAATCCCCGCCCCCCTTTTCTGACGTTAGTATTTGTTGTCATAGTGGCTACAGAAATATATCATCTGAAAATGTCTCTCTAGCTATCACGATTCCTGAGATAAAGCCTCATGACGGACAGATAGACAGACGGACAGCGAAGTCTCATAAATAGGGTCCCGTTTAAGGGCACGAACCCTAAAAATCGTTTCTTTGTGCGCATCTATGCCATAAATCTAATTTCAAGATTCTAGATCTCGATCAGGTATATAAGTCAGTTTTTATTTTTATATCAATCAAATCAGCATGTACGCTCCTGGACGTAGGCCTCTCCTAATTTACGTCCTGCGCCTTCAGCATCCAGCTTGCAACCTTTTCTTGGTCCTCGGTCCGTCTAGCGGGTGGACCAAGTCGCGATGCCCGCTTTGGAACTCGTTTGCTCAATCTGCCGTCGTCTTTCGTGTTCTGTGATCAGCCCGCGGCACTTTACAGTACTGTTTTTATATGAATAGATATAATTCTGACTAAATAAATCAAAATACGTACTTTGAGCGAAGTAAATCTATATTTTTTGTAAAAACTGATACCTAATGTGTTTGTTAATTGGTTTAGAGAGCATTCTCTGCTTTTGCTAAGGTATTGATATCTGAACTTTTTTCTTTCTTGTATTTCTGGATTGTGTAGGTCTTTAGACTTTCGAGGCTGAGGCAACCCGTATTAATACAGTTTCTTCTATTGTGACTACACATTTACTGTAGATTTCATCCGCTGAATGTTCATCTATAATGCCTCTGATCGTTTGTATTATCTCTGTATAAAATAAGAAAGTAAGCGATAATAAATAAATAATGGTAATAAATACTCTGTGATAATCGGAACCGTGTACACCTTACCTAGAACTTGTTTTTTCATAATTCCTAGTCAGCCATGTACAGGTTTTCATTCTCACAAATGTATTTTTGACATACAAAATATGAAGGCGATTCCGCATATTGAAGAGCAAAAATCAATAAAATATGCAGTTTTAATAAAATTAATATTAGATTTTTTTGACATTTATAAAAATTGCGACCATCTTTTTTTAAATCGAATTGAGCTGTCAAACATGACAAGGTTTCAAAAAAAAATAATTAAAAAGTACCGTTTACGGAGTATTAATATGACTTATGAGCCAAATCCCCCCTAAAATATTTTTCAACCCCATTTTAACCATGTTAAAAGATAAATTTCAATAAAATACAAAACACGTCCCCCATTAATTCAGTTAAGGATGTTTCATGCCAAATTTGAAAAAGATCGGACCAAGGAATCACGTTATCCCATACAAACTTTGCAACCCTTTTTCACCCCCTTAGGAGCTGAATTTTCAAAAATCCCTTCTTATTGCTCGCCTACGTCACATAAGGAGCATTTGTGCAAAATTTCATGGTTCTAGACCCAGCGGTTTAGGCTGTGCGTTGATCGTCAGTCAGTCAGTTCTTGTTTTTATATATATAGATGATATCTGATAAATCAGAATATACTAACTTTGTGCTAAGTAAATTTTATTTTTCAGTTTTTAGTTATGTTTGAAGTCAGTTTCTTTTTTGTTATTTTTTAATTTTTTACTTTTTAGTGTACAGAAATAGAAAAGTACCTACTTATAAGGTTTATTGTGTCAAAGGCATCAAAAACAGAAAGTTTGCAGTAAATTTAATGATTTCTTCACGATTTTCCCAAGATCCCAGCATCAGATCCTGATACCCTGGATATAGGACCACCTCAGAAGTAGCCTCTTTCAAACAAAATAAAAATTCAAAATCCATCCATAATTGGCGCCGCTCTATCGCGTAACATTCATACAAAAAAATAGGGTATGAATTGAGAACCTCCTCCTTTTTTGAAGTCTGTTAAAAAGCAACCCTTTTACACTTATACTTATAGTATTCGGGACCTCACGCTAAACACTTTTTACTTACATGCACCGACGTTTCGGACACGTTGCGGCGTACGTGGTCACGGTTGGACTAAGGCGAAAATCGACGTAAACCATGAAGTTACTTATATTCTCCAAGGAATAGTTGTGGGGGAGGGGGGGGGGGGGGATATAAATGGATATCAGCAAAATGTTTGTAATTTATTTGTGACCCTCTTTAAGTAATACAACGTACAGATACCATGTTAATGTCAAACTTTTAAAGCAATTATAAGTAAATACAAATACCCGGCGACAGAAACACGAAACTGAACTTAAAATTACATTCATTTTAACAGTTACATGAGACAGTACATTGAATTTTACTTAATGAATTTCGATTATACATATTTTGATGTAGCTATTAAGATACATTTTTTGATGTAGCTATCGAAGTTGAACTGAAACATTATTTCTTTTTACTTTACTAAGGCGGCAAACAAGCATACGACCTACTTGATGGGAAGCGTCGCTGTAGCCTATGGACGTTTGCAACATTTGAGTGAGAGCAATACGTGGTGTATAGCTCTCACTCACATGGTAGGTCTAGGTCTTAGAGTCATATTTTAACTGATACATCACAAAATATAAATAAAAGTTTATTTTATGTGCATAAAAACAAAGACATATCTTAAAAAAATCCGATAAACACAATGTAAATACCAGGCATACAAGTAAAGATGATCTACAAAGCATTGCACATCTACTTGCATTCTACAATTTCTCTTATATATTAAATTCTTTTCTCTTATATTGGGTGTAACAAAACTACCTGTTCAAATTTCATCATGTGGACGTGGCATCAGTCATGGCACATTACAAAAATTAAGAAAAAAAAATCACATGAATACTTTAACCGTAAATCCGTTTTAAAGGTCCTATAAATTTTCATTATCACCCTTTCTATCGCTACTGGGCGGCAGTAGAAAGCGACAACGACAGCCAGACGGATGCTCCGTGTTTGTTTTGCCATGGCGACCATGTTACCTTGAATTGCCGCGGTAAAAAATGGATTCTTAATATGCGACAATTTTTTTTTTAAATAAAAAAATGAACCCCCATTTTTTATTAAATATTTGTATTAGATTTCCGATGCCAAGTCATCTCATGAAATTTGGAGAGTTAGTTTTGTTACACCCAGTATATAAAGCAGTTCTTTTATGTTTAAAATTCCAAAAAAATTCTAAATATACTAGATTATTGTCAATAAATTAATTTAAAGCTACCATTTAGGCCAAATAATGTAGCAAGGCAAGATAATGAATTGAAAAGATGAGTGGGATTAAGTCGCTCCATGTCTATACATATAAATAAAAATAATGTACCTACCTAATTGACGAATTTTGTTTAATTAAAACTCCCGTGTCACACTCGAAACCCCCCAAAGACGCGGGATAGCACCCTAACCACCCTCTAGGCGAGGCCGCGATGGTGGCCGTGGGTCTTTTGGGAGTCCTGGGACATCCTTCCGAGGGCTTACCCGGGGCTCCCAACCATAGGCTGGTGGGCGTTACGTGAGGTTTTTTAGTCGGTAGGAGTCCGGCAATAGCATCCAGAGGATTTTCACTCACTTTAAAAAAAAAGCGCTCCAGACGCAGAGTGTAAAAATGAACATCCCCGTATATGGCGAGTGGTTTGATGAATCGTCAAACAATTCCTCAGCACAAACCACTGTACAGGGTGGAATTTAAAGAACGTGCTTGGAGAAAAAGAACCCTTAATATTGATGATAGCAAATTGTGCTGAAAAGAAACATTCCTTCATTTTTTAGAAGTAAAACTGCATTTAAAGGTTTTTGTAAAATCATAATGCTTGAGCCGGGAATCTTACCCATTGATATGTGAAAAAGAAAACATCCTGTATTTCACGATGCCAACTGAACGAGTCTTTCATAAGGAACAATTTCTTCTTAGCAACATAGTGTCAAAAATAAAAGAACGACCAAGTATAATATTTTTTATTGTTTGGCCTAGTTACTCACTATCTAAAGAAAAAAAGAGCTGCATTTCGGTCATCCATCACATTGCTTAAGGAGGGACAACATAAGAGACTTGGAAAGATCATATTATCAGATGAGGGGGAAACAGGTGGAGGCCAACTGGATGTCTGGATCATACCTTTCTAGATAGCTGCTGTCTTCCAGGTCATAAAATACAGGATTTTTTACGTCTCACAGTCAAGCAGGTGATTTTCCAAAAATGCTTGACCTGTTTTGCTCACTTTTGTGAGCTAAATGAGTATGGTGAGTTATGTAGTAAGTGAAGTTACATAACTCTCCATACTCATTTAGTTCTTGGGCAATCACTCTCCAAACATTATATTAAAATTTTCTATCGCGACGCATTTTTGCATTAAAATTTGTTTCTGTGTTTACTATACGACCTTTATGTTATGCCGCTTCCTTCCTTGAGTATGTTCCGCGCCTGAGAGTTTGCTACGTGTAAAGCGCTGGAAGGTGCATTGATACGTCAAAAGTGTTACTACCATTTTTACGGTCATTAATTACTCGAGCGTTGCCTTTAAACGAATCGATTAATTAGGCATTTTGTCTCACTATTTCAAATTCTAAAGATGAATCAAATGACATGTCGATAGCGAGAGCTAATTTTAAACGTTGATAATTCTACTATTAATAAATAGCCACTTGTTTAAACCCACTGATTTTTCAGAAATGTGTAATCTATCTAAAATAGTGCGCCGCGTGGCGCTTGTTTAATTGTATATTGTTTGTGTCATATTGTATAAATCTACTGTTAATTAACCGAAGATACTAACAAATACAATGTGTGTCTTGCTTACTATGTAATGTACTCGTATGCCACTGTAAACTACCTAATAGCCGAAGTTGAGCACAGCTAAGTTACGTCAACACTTGTGTTTGGTAAGCCTTAACGAGCTAGGCACTCCAGGTTTTAGACGGAATCTGATTTATTTACCACGAGCACCATCTGTTACATGACACGTGTGTCTAAATGATACTTTGAAGTTGTCAAATTATCGGGTGGCCTACTTGGGATATTAGGATCGCGTTGTAAGTTTTCCTTGCAAATCACTCCGCACCCTTTAACCCGGCACGCGTCAACTAATACACACACAAGTTTTGCTTCAAGTTATTTGAGCAATTAATTAAGGCTATTAATCTACTACACAATTGCTGTTAAACATCTCTCGGAAATCTAGCTACCCTTGCAGTCAAAGACAGCTCGTTAATAGCTCTTAGCCGTTGTATAATAATAAAATTTGCAAGTAACATTGTAAAAAACGGAAAACTTGTTTGTGCTGCTTTTTATTATGGTTCCCAAAGAGTAAAAAATCGCCAAGTCGGACTCGTGCACGGAGGATTTCATACCAAAGAACTTTTTTGTTCTTTAAGCGTTATAGCGGTTATAGGAATACATCATCTGAGAATGTTTTTATCATTTGTGAAGGTTTCAGGGGGTACCTATATTGGGTTCAAAAGTATCCTAGAACCTTCCTCGGATCATGAGCTCAGATTGTACCAAGTTTCATTCAAATCGATTCAGCAGTTTCGGCGTGATACTTATTCGGGATACAGACAGACAGACAGACAGAAAGACAAACAGACATGAAAAATTTGAATTACATTTTCGACTTCCGTATCGATTAGAGAACGCTCTACAATTAAAATTTTCAAAATATCTTCCATGTACAGACTCTCGACCCTTAACAGTCTTATAATATGTATAGATAATATTTGTCAAATAAGCAGTTGGTCTTTGAGAAAATAATTCAAAACTAGTATCAGTTTTTTTTATTTTATCATAAATGAGAGGCACACAAACATGAAACATTTTTTCAACACTTGCTCATAAAGTGGTTTTTATGCATTCTATTTTATAGTTATAGCTTTATTTTTAAACTTTGGAAAAAAGTTTTGACTTACATAGATACATGTCATTTCGTTTCAACTTAAGACTAAAAATAACATATTTTTGTAAAAAAAAAGAAGTTTACCATCTTGAATATGATACATTTTCAACAACTTATTTAATTTAATTAATAATTCAACGTGAAACTAATTTAAAATATATAAAAATTAAATTCTTTACATTTTGCGTTTTGGCTGTTTAGTGTATCCTCTAAGCAGTCTAAGCAGTGATGGCACTCAGACGTTGGCTCCCGCTGTATACGGTGCAGATACGCGCCGAAACAACCGTGTCCGGTGAGCACCTGCGTTAGCCGGTAGGAGAGGCAACCATGACGCCTCTCAACCCATTCCTTTAAGACGGGTCTTACCGCATCGACTATGTCGTGTCCTGCACTTGGTTGCCCAAGCCGCTCGTTCCACTCCTCCATGACCACCTGTCGTAGCTGGGACCGTTGTTCCTCGATTTCTCTAAGAGCAGGTCTTAGGTCCCGTTCCGCCGCTTCTTTGCACCACATGTACAGTGCTGCAAGAGCTCTTGCCTCCAGGTCCCATGGGGGAGTGCCAGCTAGGAGACTCGCCGCTTCAAAGGAAACCGTGCGGTATCTATACTAAGTATAAGTCTTATAATTGACTGCCTCTGTGGCGCAGTCGGTAGTGCTACCGCCTGCGGCGCCGGAGGTCGTGGGTTCGATTCCCACCGGAGACAAATATTTGTGTGACCCATAAATGTTTGTCTCAAGAGTCTGGGTGTTTCTTTGTATAATATGTTTGTATTTAAAAGTAAATAAGTATTAATATCCGTGGTCTGATACCCATAACACAAGCAGGTTATTCCTAGCTTACTTTGGGATCAGATAGCGTTGTGTGAGATATCCGTGAATATTTATTTATTTATTTATTTACTAGCTGTTCCCCGCGGCTTCGACCGCGTAGAAGTCAGTTATCGCGTGAAATCATAACCCTTCTTTTGCGCAGTCGGTTAAAAAATAGCCTATGTCCTTCCCAGGGCCTCGAACTATCCCTATACCAAATATCACTTCAATCTCTTCAGCCGTTAAGGCGTGAAAGTGTAACAGACAGACAGACAGACAGACAGACTGATAGACAGTCAGAGTTACTATCGCATTTATAATATTAGTAGGGATAATAAAACTGTAGAGGGTCGAGAATCTGTACATGGAAGATATTTTGAAAATTTTCATTGTAGGGCGTTCTCTAATCGATACTTAAGCCGAAAATGTAATTTAAACTTTTCATGTCTGTCTGTCTGTCTGTCTGTATCCCGAATAAGTATCACGCCGAAACTACTGAATCGATTTAAATCAAACTGGGTACAATCCGAGCTTATGATCCGAGGAAGGTTCTAGGAAACTTCTGATCCCGATATTTTGAGCGGTTCCTTTGGGAGAGGGGATGAAAGAGAAAATGGTTTTTTCGTCGTAAGTTCGCAATGCGTGGTCCGATTCCAAAAAAAAATTCAGTGTCATAAAGGAAGTACTTTAAGGATTCTTTCACACGAGTTTCAATGATGAGGGTTTAGTAAATCAGGAATTAAAGACTCTCAACTATCGCAAAACCTAGAATTCAACGGTTCCTTCGAGTTTGTGGGTAAATCTAAACTGGCGTGTTGACTTAATCATAAAAGAGTTTAATGATTAAGGGTATTGTAAAATGATTACAATTCAAAAAAACGATTCAGCCCACGCCTCTGGACTGAATTGTTTTAGAATAGACTTAATCTTTTAGTAAAGTTCCACCGACTATCGAGTATAAGTCCGATCCCCAAGAAAGGGGATCGGTCGGATCCGGTCAACTATCGTCCCATAGCCGTAACCACCGTCATCTGCAAGGTGTTCTAGCTAATTATTAACAAACAGCTCATGCGCTACCTGGAGGATCACTCGGTAATTAACGATATCAATGACATGCTGTCTCTTGGGTGCATTCATTGTTATGCAGATGATAGTACTCTACATGGGAGCTATTCTGGCCGTCCAGCGGTGGGGCGAGGCGACGTGGAGGAGAAGAGAAAGCAACTCGCGGCGGACCTCGACCGGGACCTGGGTCACATTGCCCAATGGGGTTCAGACAACCTGGTCGAGTTCAATACCAGAAAAACATAGGCGTGTGCGTTTACAGCTAAGAAGTCCCCATTCCTACCCCTATCCTCTCTTCAGAGCATTACGGTTCCACTAAAGGACAACCTGGAGATCCTCGGTATAGACGTTCGGCGTGAACTCAATCACAAAAACTACATAGAGAGTTGTATTGGGCTGGCCTCGCGGAAACTAGGAGTCTTAAATAAGGTGAGACGCCACATCAGAGATGTTTACTGTACAAGACGCAAATTCGTCCCTGCGTCGAATACTGTTCTCACCTTTGGGATGACTCCGCAAGGTATTTACTAGACGCGCTTGATAATTGGTTGTCCTGGGAGGCCTCGAACCGTTGGCGCAGCAAAGAACCATAGCGTCCTTGGCTGCCTTCTATCGAATGTATCACGGCGAATGTTCTGAAGAGCTCTTCAACCTGATCCCACCCTCTCCTTTCCGATCCCGAACAACACGTGCCGGGCAAAGATGCCACTCACACACAGTTGAGAGAATCTTCGCCAGAACTGAGCGTTTCAAAAAATCGTTCCTCTGTCGAACTATAAAAGCATGGAACGACTTGCCCGCACACGTGTTTCCCTCATCTTACAATCCAAAGAACCCGGTCTTCAAGAGGAGCGTGAAGAGGCATATCACAGGGCCGCCAACTTGAGGACCACTGTCAGAAGTGGCCCCCAATCGCTAGATGCGCCACGGCTTTCCATCAGGCTGGTGGCGACGTCAATTTGGCGAGCTAAACAAAAAAAAGAAAAAGGCGATCATTCGGATTGGGCTAATTTTTATTTTGCCGGCCACAACAAACGTGCTTGATTTTGATACAACGCACCATTGTAAGCATTTTTATTATTACATCAAAGTTCTAAATTGATCTGCATGGTCTGTTGCTCAGAGGGGTCGGCGTAACGTGTTACGCCGACGATACCCTCGTTACGGCGCACGGAACAACGCACCGAGACGCAGCACTAGAGGTCACGGCCAGGGTTGCTCAAGTCGTGGGTCGGATACGGCGGCTGGGTCTTGAGGTCGACCGTCAAAAATCCGAGGCTCTGTGCTTCCAAGGACCTCGGATGGGGCCACCTGCGGTATCCAGCCTACAGGTAGGGGGAGTCAGCATCAGCATCGAGCCCACACGGCGCAGGTTAGACCCACACACCGTCCCAGCGCACTGTGGAAAATGCTAGAACATTGGCATATCATAAATCAATTTTACTTATGTCGTTAACTGTAGACTTTATTACGTAAATTAATTAGTTCATAAGTTGAAGTTTACTATAGTGTAATCTTTTATATATTTTTTTTGTAGGATATATATTTTTTAATGCCACAAAGATAATGTTTCATAAGAATTATAAATTTACGTTAAAGGGAATTACTACATTCAAATTGATTTCCTGTAAAATTTTGTGGGAATCGATATCTATTATTACGCGTTTCTGAAAAGCTTATTTTATGTAGATTTATAAACAATTATAAAATTGTAATATTTACGTTCCTATTTTTATGTAAAAAAATAAATAAATAAAATACGAAAAAAAATACAGATTTTTAAATTCATCGAGACTTTTAACAGTTACCGAAGACTTGCAAAGGCTTACTTTTGATGTTGTTTGATAGCCTAGACATTCATAAATATCATGATATAAAAATATGCTGCAACCATCTGCTATTTTTAAAGTTCTCACAAAAAGAGTGATGGAACTCAGGAAACTGAAAAACACAATCTGTTGCGGTTTCCGAAGTAGACTATTTTTTTTACTAGTTTGTGGTTTGATTTTATATGAAATATATTTTAAATTGATAAAATGACATTTTATCTGCATTGCACACATTTTGTGGTAAATTGGTTATCAACAAAATTCACACTACCCTTATTTTCGAATAGTACATAAAGAGTTTACGTATTTAGGTTGCTATCATAAATTTGTAGTTGTATCTAAACAGAAGTTTAATTTTTACAATGTCTACTATTTTTAAGTGTACCAAGCGTGATATATTACTTCCATATATTGAAGGCGGTAAAACATTTGAAGCAATACAAACAGCTTTAAAAGAAAATCACAATGTTTCTGAAGACAACATTTGTTTGATTATTGGTGATATTCAAAGGAAAATTATCCCATTCTTTAATAAACGTTGGGCCGAAGCTGCAAGGAGGAAAGATTTATTTTTAAATATGAATATGAATTGGCTGGATTCAGAGTATGTAGTACCTCTACCGAGCTCTGAAGAAGTAACGAATGTCTTCACACCATCTACTTCATCAGGAAAACGTGGAAGAACGTGTGTTTCATATGGGAACTCGTCAGAATCAAGTAAAAAAAGAAAAAATACCATGCTTCTTAGTGAATATGGATTTGAGCACATATATAATGCCTATCTACAAGGATTACGTGCAATTGGAGAAAGGACAGAATCAAGACTTGTGGAAGCACTTAGGCTTGCTGATATTGACCAAAAGACCGTATATTCTAATTTCGTTTGCATCATGCCAGGAAGTGCTCTCGATCAGTTACAAATGAAGATGTATTTCATACTCTTCTCTATACTTCAGACTCGTACAGTCTCAGAAAAACATATAGCAAAAGTGTGAAGGAACTTGATGAAGATACTCTAGATCTTCTAAAAGTAAACGAGCTCATTTTAGATCCCGAAGTTCAGCAAGTGTAATTTAGCATAGGTTTAACATTTTCTCCTATTATTTTTATTAAATAACATTACGAATTGTTTTTATAATAACCGTAAAAATTCTAATAAGACAATATTTTTTTATTCAAGGTATTTTTTTTTTGCTTACTGAAATAGGAAAATTACTTTATATTTAGTTTTTTATGATAGCCAAGTATATAAAATAAATGTTTTTACAATATTATGTCTAGTATTTTCACTAACATAACAAAATTTTTCCAACAATTTGTTTTCTTATCTTTTTTTACTACTAACTACTGAATTAAATCCGGACAAAAAGCATAACACCTAAAGCCTTATTTAATAGGTACTCTATAAGTGTGCAAAATTTCAATCGATTTCATCCACAAATAACAAAGTTATTGATTTATGGTCCGAAAAGGTCCTTTATTTTCCACAGTGCAGCGGCTGGCTGGGATAAAAGGACCCAATTCAACAATCCCCACGTCAGCAAAAAAAATATGACTAAAATCTTGTTTTACAACACTAAAAAAAAGTAGATCTAAATGCAGTTGCTAGCATTTATTATAATAACAGTTAAAGTGGAAAGCTTGCGTATTTATAATGATTGTGGTAGCAACTAAGAAGCTTCCATAGCTGTTTCACAGTGAAAATTCAGTGAATATCTGTGAAAAAAATCCTGAAGCAGGAAAACTGCGATAATAATTCGCGCTATCGTCATTAGTCTCAGACGTGTTTTGATCAGGGGTCGCTATGGAGTGTTGAAGCACCATTGTGACGTCGCTAAAGAAAGACGATATCGTTCGTTTCGTGTAGTGGCATCTTGCTCCTACACACAGGATATTAACCCCAATGACACTTTGTATCAAGGCAGTAGGACGAAACCCTGTCTCTTTTCATCTTCAACTAACAATTGGCCGAAGCTCAGTAAGATAAGCTTTCTTATAGAGAGTGCTAGATTTGAGTAATTTGAGAAGTTTTTGATTGCCAGATTAGAGGCGTTACGGATAGCGTCACGGAGCGTGGCAGTGCCCCCGCTAAATCGAGCAACAAAGCGGCACGGCCGTACGATCTTTTCTTATTAATTAATTGGTTATAAATATATAGTTAATTAAAAAAAATATCGATAAGAAATCAAATCGTGATTCTCCAGAAAAGTTGCTCTTGGGTTTCGGAAATAGGTGGTAAATTTCTTATCTGATACGTCCTGGAAAATATTAAATTACCCTTGGTCCTTTTTGAGCTTTATATGGCGTTCTATCCAAAATTTTCGCGTTTTAGTAAATGAAGCAAGACGTGCATCAAATTTCAAATCAGAATCATCTTCTGACGAGCTGTCCAAAAAACCCAGAAGCAATAAACGCGTTTTTTCCGTAAAACGCGCACTCATTGTAACACTCTGTATAAACAATTCTTACCAAAAAAACAAGTCTACTCAGTCTGGAGGATTCCGAGTAAATGTATCATCCCCCGTATATTATCGTATCTGTTTAGTGTGTGATACTTTCAGATACCTAGTTAAGTTTTTATATGCAGATACAATCTTACCGTACCTGCGTAGTGTGTGATACGCTTTACTCTTTTTAGTCAACGAGAGATACCTTTTAGAATTGACATAGAATACCCAGATAATATAATTGAAAATGTTAGTACAAAAAGTATCTAGGTCTGACTATTGACACACAAATTAACTTGAAAACACACATGCAGCAGTAAATCCGCCTGTGCATTTTTTAAGTTGTCAAATTTTGAGAACAGATATGTGCTAGCAGCCGCATATAATAGTTTGGCACTACGAAACAGACTCATTAAAACACAGAAGGTGCATTAGATCCGTTGATACTCACTTGGCATTTAAAACACAAAGAAGGTGCAGTAGATCCATTCTTAAATTAAAGACCACTGACAGCTGTAAAACATACTCTATAAATATTTACACTGCGTAGTTAATATATTTGACGGCGCTACAGTACTACTGGATGGCAAGAACGCGGTTCTGTTTTAAAATCGGAGTGTCGTGGTTTATT
This sequence comes from Miltochrista miniata, assembly GCA_933228765.1. Taxonomy (NCBI): domain Eukaryota; kingdom Metazoa; phylum Arthropoda; class Insecta; order Lepidoptera; family Erebidae; genus Miltochrista; species Miltochrista miniata. The sequence goes on from OW121747.1 coordinate 27,166,882, forward strand.
ACAAAATGATGTTAATTGGTTTATTATAAAATAAGGTCAATAGTTTTACAAAGTGTGTATTTGTCATTGATGTACAAAGTGAAATGATTGTATAAAGACTGTATGTTATTATTAGTATTCAAGTTTGCGGGATATTTACCATGTATTGTTGTGAGTTTCCGATATTTCGGCGCTGGTATATAGGCCAAACAAAGCGAACTATTACGTGCCGAATCAAAGAACATATTAGGGCAGTCAAAAACAACGAGCCACACAAGTCTGCAGTCGCTGAACACCTGTTGGAGTCCGGCACAGACCACTGGATTGAGTTACATAACCCTAAGATGCTCTCAACTGAACGTCACTACATACCGAGAATGGTTAGAGAAGCTATTGAAATTAAAAAGTTCAAGAATTTCAATCGTGAGGATGGGTTTCAGTTGCCGAGCGTCTGGCATCCAGTGGTCCGTTTGTGTATAAATAACCAAAAACAGTTCCAAACAAAACCACGAGTAGATACTGTGAGCATTGTGTGTCGTGAACGTAATCGAGTTAGTGAAATCGAAAGTGAGACCAGTGGTAGTGGTGTAACGCGTAATAAACGACTGCGAAGGAGGGTAGATCGATATATGTGCTGAGACTTTCGCTTTCAACCGCCAGTACTTCAGTTCCTCCGTGATCATGGTGCAAGCACCATGATCACGGAGGAACTCGGCGCTGTTACAAGTAACAGCGCCGAAATATCGGAAACTCACAACAATACATGGTAAATATCCCGCAAACTTGAATACTAATGTCAGTGACCATGAAAGTTTAAATACCTATATGTATGTTATTATCTTTGCACGACAACTCACGTATATCTTATTAAAATACTTACTTAGTCTCGATAGCTTAAACACGTCGGCAGTATTAATGATGTCCACGTATAATTGAAAATCCAGTCGTGTCTTGTTGATGCTAGCATGTTGTAGCATTGCAATTTTAAATGCATTCTGTATCTCTTCAGAATTCTGGTCAAACACCAATCCTAAAACAAAATATAATAATTGTTAGAACGCGTCTAATTATATTGATTTTGAGTGCGCTGTGGGAAATACGTGTGACTGCCGACATTTGACTTGGTTCAAATCCCAGGTCGCTAAAAATATTGCATGATCCGCAAAATTTGCAGATCGAGTGTCGAAACTCCAAAGTTTCGACGATAGTATGTATATTATGTGAAAATTTTAAACTACATATAATTAGCAGTTGCATAGATCCTGTAGCACAATCTTATATTAGCTTAACTTTGACTCAATGTCGTTGTGAGAATATTCTAAAAAATTTTTTTTAAAGTTTTGTGACATTCTCAAATTCCTATCAATATTATTACTTTCCTTTCCGTGCTTCGGAAGGCACGTTAAGCCGTTGGTCCCGGTTGCCAGTAAAATGGCAGTCGTTAAGCTAAGTTGAAGGCTTTATTTCAACAGCAGGCATTCACAACCTGCGCCTGTCCATTTATACACGGCAATACGGCTCACCACCTATTACGTGGGACAAATTATACAAAGGTGAAATGTGGGCATACCTATAATATGCCTCTGCCTAACCCTTTGGTGATAATAGGCGTGACCATATGTATGTATGTATGTATATCATTACATTATTTACTATCTGCAATTAAGTATTATTTAAAATAACACCTTTCACAGTGTATTATTTTATTAAAATGTCTAAAGAGTGCGGCGAACATTTACAATTTACAGCATTGCTAGCAAAGACGGGGGCAATAGGGTTCGGGTAAAAATTTATAACATCAGCCGATTCAAGAAAAATAAGGAAGTTTAACCACTAACCAGTGTTCCAACAAATTGTCAGTGCCTTTATTGTGGTTCTGATATTATACTCGTGTAGTCTATTTAACTAAGGCTTCAAATGACGGTAAAAAAGTATTGTTAGTAAATTCACGTTATATTGTCGGTAACGGATACTCACAGAAATGGTGAACTAACGGTCTTTTATAAATGTAATTTTTAAATATCAATGAACCAGTCATTGCGATTGTAGACAGACTGATGCGTTGAAGCCGTGTAGCTGCATTAGTAAACTGAACCGAAATATTTATTAGTAAGGACATCATATTCATCATCATAATCTCAGTCGATTCGACGCCCACTGCTATAGGGTGTAGGTCACGGGTATACGCTTTTCCTCAATATTAATTATATTTCAGTTAAGAAATATAATATAGATGTACTCGTGCTTCCGCGTAACTTTCACTATGGCTGGTCCCTTGATGCGTAACCACTTTGTAATTGGTTTACTTCGGAATATATGTTAAGCCGTTGGTCCCAGTTGTCAGTAACATGCCAGTAGTTAAGCTAAGTTCAGTAAAAATCAACCGGTCGTTACTAACCGCACCTACGTCAGCAGCGTATCTGTAGCGCCTCTGGTGTGGTTGCAAACGTCCATTGACTAAGGTAGCCAAACTAGTGTTGTAAACCTTGGCTATCCGATCATATATTTAGAGCTTGAGTCGCGTCTCAAGCTCCGACTTTAGGGCTCATTTTTACGGTTCCTGCCTATTACGATTCCTAAGGGTGCCATCAGACGGACTGCATCGCAGCGACTGCGTGCAGTTGCTATATTCAACTGCATACAGTTGTCTGCAGTCAAATCTGACTTCACGCAGTTGAAGCCAAGCATGTAGGCCAAGAGCTTGAGAAATGGAAGCACAGACGCTTCTCTTATATATTATTACGGCGCCGCCGCACAGTGGATCGATTCATACAAATCGGCGGACATAGGAATCTTGAAAACTTTTTACTGATTAAAAAAGAAACGAATGATGACAATGTATTTATCTTAATAATTGTAGTCGAAAACAATATCACACAATTTTTATTAGAATTTAATTTTAAAAAATATTCGACAAAAACTGATTTCAATGTATGGAAAAGCACATTAAAAAACGGATAGCTTGCGATTTTCTTGTGTTTTCTTATTTTAACGCTTATAGTGACTTTTAATGGGTAGTTAGCAAAATATCTGCCAAATATTTTAGGTACCCCTAGGCACCCCTTTGGGAGCTATATGACAAAATATCATTTTTCTTATTTTCTTCAAGAAAATATATGTCTAGTTCGTTTTTAGGGTTTCGGAACCCTTATAGATTCTTCATGTCTGTCTGTCTGTCTGTCCGTCTGTCTGTCCGTCCGTTTGTCACAGCCACTTTTCTCCGAAACTATAAGGCCTATGATATTGAAACTTGGTAACTAGATGTATTCTGTGAACTGCATTAAGATTCTTATGTAAAACTAGAAAAAAAGCAGTAAATTTTGGGGGTCCCCATACTCAGAACTGAAACTCATTTTTTTTCTTTTCATCAAAACCATACGTGTAGGGTATCTATAGATAGGTGTTCAAAAATGCTATTGAGGTATCTAACATCATATTTTTCTAAACTGAATAGTTTGCGCAAGAGACACTTCCAATGTGTAAAAATGTGTCCCCCCCCCCCCCTCTAACTTCTAAACTAAGAGAATTATTAATCTAAAAAGAAGATATGATATACATTGCCATAAAAACTACCAACGAAAATTGGTTTGAACGAGATAGAGCTGGTAGTTTTTTTTAATACGTCATAAACCGCAATTTTCGGTTAGAAAAATCACTACCACTGCGAACGTGTTAAAACATCAATCAAAGTTATAACGAACTATAAGAACTTTTATATTATGTTACTGTCTGCTACGAAACCCTTCACGGGCGAGTCCAACTCGGAGTCCAACTTCCAATGTGTAAAAATGTGTGTCCCCCCCCCCCCCTCTAACTTCTAAACTAAGAGAATTATTAATCTAAAAAGAAGATATGATGTACATTGCCATAAAAACTACCAACGAAAATTGGTTTGATCGAGATAGAGCTGGTAGTTTTTTTTAATACGTCATAAACCGCAATTTTCAGTTAGAAAAATCACTACCACTGCGAACGTGTTAAAAATCAATCAAAGTTATAACGAACTATAAGAACTTTTATATTATGTTACTGTCTGCTACGAAACCCTTCACGGGCGAGTCCAACTCGCACTTGGCCGGTTTTTTTTTACAGTTGCAATCGTTAATAAACTACATTTTAGCTTAGTACTGTCCCACCCACATAAAAATAATATGACTAGCATACAGGATCGGGAGTTTTAGAGAGATACTTATAAGCAGACGACTATAATTTTTTCCTACTTTTTTAGCAACATTTTTGTATTATATAGCGATTTTTCATTAAGATTTGAAGAAAATAATGTATTAATCAAATAAAACAATAACGTGTTTCATAAAACATATCGCACCTTCATTTCGAAACCGTTACTAAACAAAATAACTAAATTTTACAGGAGAAGCAATTTAAGATTTTTGGCCTATTAAATACCTCATAATGAAAAACTCATGAAATTTTATGAGGTATGTCTTAGATTACTTATTAAATTATTATTTCCTTTTCAAGATGTGAAGGCACATAATTAGATAATTTAAATAATTACTGATTTATAATAATTTTAATTTTTATAGTAACACTTTTGCAATTACTTTTTTTTCAATTATCATTGAATATTGTAACGTTAGTATAATTGAATGTTACTATGTAAAAAATAAAATTCTAGCTATTTTAAATGACAGAATAATGAGTGTGAAATATATTTAAAGACACGGATAAAATAAAAGGTAATAGTTAAAATCACTATTTATTAACCGAACGTATGAAGTACAATTATAAATGGCAAATAACTCTTTATTTTTCTTTTAATAATTATCATTTAATTGAAGCTATAATAATATTTGAAGATAGTTAGTTAGTTAGTTAGTTAATATCAACAGAAAACTACTTCCTATTCAGATGGGACCACCTGCGGGATCCAGCCTACAGGTAGGGGGCGTCAGCATCAGCATCGAGTCCTCTTTGAAGTATCTGGGGCTCGTACTCGATGGCCGGTGAAAAATCAGACATCACTTCCGAAGTTTGGTCCCAAAACTGATGGGGGCATTGATGCCCAACATCAGGGGACCCTACGCTCCCTGCAAGGAGACTGTACCTGGAGATCGTGCAAAGTATGGCCCTAGGGGCCCCCGGATGGGCGGAGACCCTGACGGCCAGCAACGTGGCTAAATTGCTGAGCCCGCAGAGAGCGATGGCCATCAGGGTGATAAGGGGATACCGCACGATCTCCGGTGAAGCGGCATGCCTCCTAGCCGGAACCCCTCCATGGGACCTGGAAGCGAGAGCCCTTGCGTCACTATTTAGATGGCGCAAGGAGGCGCTGGAGTGGAGTCATAGGCCAGCGTCTCGAGAAACCAAGCCCCAGCGGTCCCAGCTCCACCAGGAAACCGTGGAGACATGGAAAGTGCGACTTGAGCAACCAAAGGGCGAATTCGCCACAATCGCGGCCGTCATACAATCATGGAAGAGTGGCTAGAGAGGAGACACGGTGCTCTCTCCTACTGGTTGTCACAGATGCTTGCCGGGCACGGTAGTTTCGGCATGTATCGGTGGGGAAGACACCAGGAAACCACAGCCGAGTGTCAGCACTGCGAGGATCGCAGCGATGATACAGCGCTCCACACGCTGGTGGAGTGCACTGCGTGGGCGCAACAGCACCAGGTCCTCGTAGTGGGTCTAGACGTGGACAATCTCTCACTCAAGACCATAATGCGAGCCATGATCTTCAGCGGGAGTAAGTGGGATTGCGCCGCCTCTTTCTGCGAGCAGGTCATGCTCGTGAAAGAGGCGGCGAGGCGGGAACGCGGGAGAACTCTCCCACTCGAGTTCCGCAGTCGGCGGCCGTGTCTTCGCCGAAGACTATCGGCCTCCATGACTTGGAGCCTGAGGACGGTGAGAGGGCTACTCCCCGTCGTAACAGCAGCAGGCCCATGACGGCAGCGTGACGTGAGGGATTCCCGCACACCGCCCCTTAGAAGCGAGATCACACCCGAAACCCCCCAAAGACGCGGGATAGCACCCGAACCGCCCCTTGGGCGAGGCCGCAGAGGTGGCCTTCCGAGGGCTTACCCGGAGCTCTAGCTAAGTAAAAATAATATAACACAATATGAAACTAAACAGTCATCTATAAATCTTTTGTATTTGTTTTATACTTATTATTTGTATACTTATTGTAATAATACTACCACTGTTTATATACTTATTGTAGTAATCCTAACCGTAAATATGAGAATCAAGTTAGTCAAGAACTATATTAAACCAATAATCACAATTTGAAACTAAATATTTACGTCATACTTTTATCTAGAATGTTTATTATAAGGATTATACAAAAGGTAACGGTTTTAGTTTTACATTTAAAAAAAATAAAATACACATTTTAAGTTAAAAACTGTGACTAAACAAAAAAACACATTTTATAGAATAAAAATAAGTAAATAATATAGCTTAACGAGAAAGTCAACCGTTCTTATATCAATAGTTACACTTTTATTATAAACTTGTACGTCGACTCCTCAAATGACCGGTGACAACTGGTTTAATAACGGTTATGTCATTAGCATTTGTTTAAAATTTTCGTTTAGTAACGTTTTAGTTTAGAGCTATCTACCGTAATATTGAGGTATTAAATAAACTGTCAAATTCATTCGGTAGTTCCTGACGATTTAAAAAAGATGGCATTATTAACTCAATTTCGTAAAAATTTCGTTTAGTAACGGTTTCGAAATCAAGGTGCGATATGTCATAGTAATAAAATTACAAAAACTTACTTTTAAAAACAAAAGTGGTAAAAATAATAGCTTAAAATAAATAAAAATATAGAACAAAAACGACTCAATTAACATGTATGTACATTAAATAATCAAACAAAATTAGAAATATGTAGACAAAAAAACATTATCTAAAGCTTCCGTTTCTGAATCTTCTTCTGCTAGCGCAGAGTCTAACAATAATTAATCAGTATCTATGAATTCAATTTCAGAATCTTCTAAAATTAGTAACTAATAACTTATGAATACGCGATGGCATGAAGTACCAAGGGTACAATTCTATGTAAAGCTTACTCAGGTACTACATGCCATTAAGTGTTCATAAGTCATTAGTTCACGGGCCGCTAATTATTCAACATTTTTATCTATAGTTCCGATATGACTTCTTTCGGAAGAGGTATCGGAGTCAAGTAATAAAGATTTCAGAAAATACAGAGAACACCATTCACGTAAAATTAATAGCATTGCTTGCAATGAAGATGTTCTAAATAATTTACTGATTTCATCCAACCCAATTTAAGCACAAATACGGCCACGGATGGATAAAAAGCAAAAGAAGTCATTGTTTATAGAAACTTTAAATCCACTAATTCTTGAAGTTTCTGAAATGGAATTCATAGATACTGATAAATTGTTAGGCTCTGCGCAAGTAGATGAAGATTTAGAAACGGAAGCTTAGGATAATGATTTTTTTTGTCTACATATTTCTAATTTTGTTTGATTATTTCATTTTAATGTACATAGTTTTAATTTAATTGTCTTTGTTATATATTTTTGTTTATTTTAAGGAACAATTTTTTAAAGTTTATGTAATTCTAATTTTGTTTGATTATTTAATGTACATACATGTTAATTGAGTCGTTTTTGTTCTATATCTTTATTTATTTTAAGCTATTATTTTTATCACTTTTGTTGTTAAAAGTAAGTTTTTGTAATTTTATTACTATGACGTATGTTTTATGAAACACGTTATTGTTTTATTTGATTAATACATTATTTTCTTCAAATCTTAATGAAAAATCACTATATAATACAAAAATGTTGCTAAAAAAGTAGGAAAAAATTATAGTCGTCTGCTTATAAGTATCTCTCAAAAACTCCCGATGCTGTCTGCTAGTCATATCATTTTTTATGTGGATGGGACAGTACTAAGCTAAAATGTAGTTTATTAACAATTGCAACTGTAAAAAAACGAACTAGACATATTGTCTTAAAGAAAATAAGAAAAATGATATTTTGTAGTATAGCTCCCAAGGGGGTGCCTAGGGGTACCTCAAATGTTTGGCAGATATTTTGCTAACTACCCATTAAAAGTCACTATAAGCGTTAAAATAAGAAAACACAAGAAAATCGCAAGCTATCCCTTTTTTAATGTGCTTTTCCATACATTGAACTCAGTTTTTGTCGAATATTTTATAAAATTGAATTCTAATCAAAATTGTGTAATATTGTTTTCGACTACAAATTATTAAGATAAACACATTGGCATCATTCGTTTTTTTAAATCAGTAAAAAGTTTTTCAAGATTCCTATGTCCGCCGATTTGTATGAATCGATCCACTGTGCGCCGTCGCCGGCAGCGATGTAATCGAATTAAATAACTGCAGAGTGCAGCGCGGATGTGGATTGATTCTTTGCTATTTTGCCATACGGAAGGTGATTTTTAGGGTTCCGTAGCCAAATGCCAAAAACGGAACCCTTATAGTTTCCATCGATAGTTTCCTCATGTCTGTCAGTCTATCTGTCCGTCAGTATGTCACAGGCACTTTTCACCGAAACTATAAGGCTTATGCTATTAAAACTAGGTAAGTAGATGTATTCTGTGAACCGAATTAAGATTTTCATATGAAACTAGAAAAAAAGCAGTAAATTTTGGGGTCCCCGTACTCAGAACTGAAACTCATAAATTATTTTTTCATCAAACTCATACGTGTGGGGTATCTATAGATAGATCGTCAAAAATGCTACTGAGGTTCCTAACATATTTTTTTTAAGTAAATAGTTTGCGCAAGAGACACTTCCAAAGTGGAAAAATTTGTGGCCCCCCTCTAACTTCTAAACTAAGTAATGAGGAAATCCATGAGAAATCCACGTTTTAAACCGTTCTGACGACGCAACCAACACGCGCGTTCATCTGCTCCTTGACTAACTGCACACTAACTGTATGCGTTAGCGGTGGACAGCATGCGGCGACACTACACGACTGTAGCGAACTGCGCGAAGTTGAAGGCACGTCTGCAAGCAGTTGATATTGACTTCACACGACTGCAGCCGACTGCGTGCAGTTGATATCATGACTGTATGAAGTCGAACATAAAACTGCATGCAGTTAAATATATCTACCGCGCGCAGTCGCTGCGATGCAGTCCGTCTGATGGCAGCCTAAGGTACAGCCTCGTGACGGACAGACAGTCTCATGAATAGGGTCCCGTTTCTACCCGTTGGGTACGGAACCCTAAAAAACTGTATATTTTTTTGTCTTTCACAATTGATTCCGCGGTCAAACATAATGAGGAGGTACTAATACTCGTACAACTTTAATGGAGCACTCGTAGTCCGTGTAGGCAGTTATTATGCACAGAATGGCAACAGCCGCAACGCTCGCTCCATAGTACGCCTAATGGCAACGTAGGTGGGAATAAAAGTTTTACTAACATTAGAATCCATTCCCCGTGTGGCGACGGGGTCCCGTGTTGCGACGGGTAAGAGTACAAAATGTCGCCACCCCAATACATCGACAAGGGTGTCGTAAGAGGCGACTAATGGAACACTTTTTGCAAAAAGATCCATTGCGTAGAGAAGGAAAACTCGAAATGATCGAATGACCTGGTTGTCAGTAAAATGACAATCGTTAAGCCAAGTTGAAGAGGTGACATCTCACCTTATACATAAAACTATAAGGTGTGATGTGGGCGTATACTGGAAAACGGCGAACGTACGACCGATCCCCAAGAAAGGCGTTCGGTCGGATCCTGTCAACTATCACCCTATAGAAAATATTTGAGCTGATCATCAACAAAAAGCTCATGCATTACCTCGAGGATCACTCGTTACTCAATGATTGACAATGTGGCTTCAGGCCAAAACGGTCTACGGGTGACCTTCTGGCGTACGAGACACATGTTTGGGGTGAGGCTATGGAGAGGCACGGCGAGTCGTTGGCTATAAGCCTCGATATCGCGAAAGCCTTCGATAGAGTATGGCACGCGTCACTGCTTTCCAAGCTTCCGGCATATGGACTACCATACCGCCGCAATTGTGCAGCTGGATGGCCAGCTTCCTGCACGGACGACGGATACGGGTCCTCTGTGACGGCAGGCAAATATAAAAAAAATGTATGTTTGCAGTGAGTGAGTACATACATATGAACTCACTCACTGCACTGACACTGACTGACTGATAATCGAAACTTTACGGCATTTCTAGCGAATATAGAACCTTCTTTAGTACGCTAATAATGTTTAGTGTATGAATTAAGGAACAGCTAAAATATTCTAGAATTTCGGTCGTTTGTGTTAGTCCAAATTAGGCTAGTTAAGCACAAGCTTATACTAGCCTCATTGGACTAGATGATGTTGTATGAGTATATACAAATGTTTAACCTAACCTGTGATTTACGACGATTAAATAAACTGAAAATGACAGCCCTAATATAATAGGTAACTATCGCGCGGTCGGGGTCGCAGATACCCTACAATATATATATATATATATTATACTATGCTTGTACCTATTATTTTTCTCTTTGAACGTAATCCTACAAAAAAAACTTACAGAAAAGACATAACAGAAACCATAAAGAATTATATTTAGGGCTGGCAACATTCATTACCTCCGTCTCCGAGAGACGCCACACCACACAAGCCACACAGCCAACCACGCCACGCGCCAGCCATGTTTTTGTGACACTGACATATCCTTCAAAATCTTATCACAGAAGTATTTACTGTTTATTAAATTGTGTTTTTTAAAACATGATATTTTAAAAATGATAATGCATGCTGCTGTGCAGTGCTGTAATGTGTAGCACACAGAGCATCGCGCGCCTTTACAGAGGGAGAGGCCAAAGCTGGCAAACCCCCTCTGGCAATAATTTGACATTTTGACGACTAAAAGTGCCCAGTTACATAAAAACTGTTTTTTGAAATTTCTTTCACTAGACTAAGTCTAGTTGACAGCGTGAGCGGTTGAATTGTCATTTTATAAAAATGATGAAATAATTAGATAATAATACAAAAAGAAATGTGATTAAAGAAATCTGAAGAAAAATGGTATTATCTTGTTTAAGTAAGTAATTTTATAACAAGTTATTATTATTTACACCTATTTAAAAGTATACATAAAATTCAGATTTGTTTAGCAACTTTACCGGACGTCACATCAATACATGGATTGGTTGAGCGACTTGGGATGATATTACACAAAATGTATCATGTGTGTGTAAAATTTATGAGTGTATTGTTTAAAGTGTATATATAGGCTTCGTATGGACAGTCGATTACTATTGTAGTGCGAGTCTAAGAAAGTGTGGGTGAGGAAGATTTCCCCCCGTCTCCCGCAAAATATGACAGACAAATTTGTACCGAGCAATCGTTCTATGCCGTCTCCCCTTAGACAGTTCGCGTTGCTCTATGGTGTAGCACTGTGAATCATATCAATGTGTGTACACAAATACTAAGCCAAGAGGAAAACCAAGAGGCGTTGCTTATCTATACTAATATTATAAAGAGGAAAGATTTGTTTTTTTTGTTTGTTTGTTTGTTTGTAACGAATAGGCTATGGAACTACTGGACCGCTTTGAAAAATTCTTTCACTGTTGGGAAGCTACACTCTTTGCGGTGAACATTGCCTATATTTTATTCCCGTATTCCCACGGGAAAGGGAACTACGCGGGTGAAACCGCGTGACGTCCGCTAGTCTGAAATGAAGAAATAACAAACGACGCTGATAACAACAAAAAAAATGCCGCTGCCAATCGTAACTAACTCAATAATATAGGTACTTTAAATATTGTAACATACTCTTCTGTGCGCACATAAAAAAGAAAATATGCAACACGTACGCAGCAAATGTGAGAGCGAGAAGTAACAATTTACAATGTGTTAAGATCCTACTCAGATAAACACTGCGATTAAATTAAAATACCTTCTAAATTAATAATTACTACAATCATATTAAAGTGGTCAACAGGATCCTCTTCCACTTTTGGAAAATGACAAAGATTCATACAACCCTTTATCTCAAGACGCCCCCTGGACTGCTGCGGGAGCAGTGTATAAATACAATTATGCGCGTGCTAGAGTAATACATCATTATATTGTTTCTAAATATACATTTTTTTAAACTAGTTAGGTATATAATGACTAATAATAATTTTCCTGTATAAGGTCTGAGTCCGAACTCTAATCTGATAAAGAATTAAAGATAGGAAATAAAGTAAGTTCCTACAATATTTAGCCAAAACGTTTTCATAACTATAATAGCGGGAACGTTTAAGTAAACTGAAAAAGGATCCGCTGCCAAATTTTAATTACAACGTACCATTAATTCTCTTTAAGTGTCAATTATTAAAAATTCATAATGGTTTTTAGAAAATAATGGAACCAAAGCCATGTTTACTTATTGGGCTTGTGGCCAGAGAGGTTTTAACGTTGAAATTACTTTGAAGTCTCTTCCGCCCGCATATAAACATTAAGTGAAGAAAAAAATGATTAAGGTTTGTGAAAGTCAGAGAAGAATTATAGGCCATTATTTATAAATTCTTTTTGCTACAGACATTTCCAATAGTTATTTTTCAATATTTCGCACCCTCGGGAAGACAAATATATGATATTACAAAAAAACCGGCCGAGTTGGACTCGCCCATGAAGGGTTTCGTAGCTGCAAGTAACATAATATAAAAGCACTGTATAGTTCTTATAGTTCGTTGTAACTTTGATTGCAGATGTTTTAACACGTTCGCAGTGGTAGTGATTTTTCTAACTGAAAATTGCGGTTTATGACGTATTAAAAAAAACTACCAGCTCTATCTCGTTCAAACTAATTTTCGTTGAGTTTTTATGGCAATGTAACATCATATATTCTTTTTAGATTTATCATTTTCTTAGTTTAGAAGTTAGAGGGGGGGGGGGGGGGACACATTTTACCACTGTGGAAGTGTCTCTTGCGCAAACTATTCACTTTAGAAAAAAATGATGTTAGAAACCTCAATAACATTTTTGAAGACCTATCTATAGATAGACACGTATGGGTAAGATGAAAAAAAAAAATTTTGATTATGGGGACCCCCAAAATATACTGCTTTTTTTCTAGTTTTATATAAGAATCTTAATGCGGTTTACAGAATACAGCTAGTTTCCAAGTTTCAATAGCATAAGCCTTATAGTTTCGGAGAAAAGTGGCTGTGACACACGGACGGACAGACAGACGGACAGACAGACATGACGAATCTATAAGGGTTCCGTTTTTGCCATTTGGCTACGAAACCCTAAAAAAGCTTACTGGGAAAAAGAAAAACAACTTTTCAATTATTGACACTGCGCAATCTTTTGTCTATTATTTTGTAACTAGCTGATGCCCGCAGCTTCGCCTGCGTGAAATTTTGTTCCTAATAGAATATAACATATCTCTGTAGGCACCAAATTTCAGCCAGATCCGTTCAGCCGCAAAAGCGTGAAAGAGTAACAAACATCCACACTCACAAACATTCGCATTATAATAATACCTAGTTAGATAGACTTCTGATTAACAAATTCATAATGCATAATAATATGAGCTAAGTAAATTTATTTATTAAATACATTCTTAATTCAATGGCTAAACTACTACTTGACACAACTTCTCTTCTAAGCAATTGACATCGTAACTTAGTTCCTTCTTCAGGTAGTCCCAGCCTACAACGTTTGGACAAACCGAACTACTGTAGACTTTGTCCTCCTAATACAGGTGGTCCAACCAAGACCTGGTAACGTAATAACAATGTAAATTTCATCAGCAGAGCGTTCATGTTCATTATAATGGCTCTTTTCAGTCCTGTCGAATGTAGTCTACATAGAGGCCATTCCCGTATTTTACAAAGACTTAGTGAGTCTGTTTCCTGACAGAATGCAGTCGGCACTATATATGTAGATATTATATATTATAAAGAGGAAAGATTTGTTTCTTTGTTTTTGTTTTTTTTGTATGTTTGTTTGTAACGAATAGGCTCCGGAACTGCTGGACCGATTTGAAAAATTCTTTCACTGTTGGGAAGCTACACTCTTTGCGGTGAACATAGCTGATGACGTCCGCTAGTCTATACTTATAATAAATCTGTAGAAGTGAAAATTCTGTACATTGAAAATATAAAAAAAATAAATAGCAGGGGGTGTTACTAGACCGACACCGAACCCAAAAATGTGATTAAAAAAATTTATGTCTGTCTGTCTGTTTGTTCAGGCATCACGCAAAAACTACCGGTTCGATTACGATGAAACTTGGTATAATTATTCTTTAATATCCTGGGCACCACACTGGGTACTTTTTATCCCGGAAAAGTATACTTATTATAAAATAAAAAACGAACTTAAGTTGTATAAAGTTATTATCAATTATTGCTTAAACGGTTAATGGTACGATGATGAAATTCAGCATGAGCGTTGTTTGTTACAATTTGAAATAAGTAATTTTACCATTTTTGCAAATTCCACCTCCAAAGGTATAAAAAAGGAGGGTCAAGTTTGTATGGGACAACGCAATTCCTTGGTCCGATCTGCTTAAAATTTGGCATATAGCATTATAAGCATAACTGATGGAAGACGTGTCCCTTATTTTATTGAAATTTATACTTTATCGACCTAAAAAGGGAATGTAAATTATTTTGGAGCTGATTTTCTCCGGAGTTGATATCAATTCTCCTTAAATACTCTTATTTTTGATTTAAATTACTTTTTATTTTGACACATTTGTGGATGTTCAATCCGAATGACATTGTCATATTCAAGATTTTGCTTTAAAGTACTATCGTAAATATTGTTGTTAATTTTTTAAAATTTTGTATATAAATATGTGAAAGAACAAGAAAATTCGAAGATGGCTAGCCAGGAATAATGAAAGATGTCAGCAGCCCTAAGCGACTGGTCATGGAAGGTATGAACTTTATTCTAAAGTTCTGACTGCATTCGGTGCAGGACACAGACTCACCAAGTCTTTGTAAAATACGGTAATGGCCTCTACGAAGATCACATTTGACAAGTAAAAAGAGCCATTAAAATGAACATGAATACCTAGCAGATGAAATTTTGATGGTTATTAAGTTAACAGGTCTTGGTTGGACCATCTGTATTATAAGGACAAAGTCTATCGTAGTTCGGTTTTCCCATACGTTGTAGGCTTACAGTATGACTGGGACTACCTGAAGAAGGAACTAAGTTACGATGTCAATTGCTTAGAAGAGAATTTGAGTCAAGCAGTAGTCTAGCCAATGATTTAAGAAATGTATTTAATAAATAAATTTACATAACTCATATAATATGTTTTATGAATTTGTTAATCAGAACAACTATTATAAATATGCGAAATATTTGTGAGTGTGAATGTTTGTTACTCTTTCACGCTGTAACGGCTGAACGGATCTGGCTGAAATTTGGTACCTACAGAGATAGGTTAGAGACAGTGTAGGAACTAAATTTCACGCAGGCGAAGCTGCGGGCATCAGCTAGTGTAGAATAAAGTTCATGCCTCCCATGACCAGTCGCTGACCGTAACATGCGGTGTTATTTTATTGACCAGTGGATACTACCTGAAGTCTTTATTTTTTTCTGGCTAGCCATCTTAGAATTTTCTTCATCTTTTCACAAATGTATTTTTGTCACACAAAATTTGAATAAAGTAGCAATAATACTTCCATAAAGCATATTTGGTTAATATTATACGTAAATAGAGCTTTTTATTTAACTATATGACTATGTAGTAAAATCATCTGTTTGAAGTTTGAAATAAAACATAAATGAAAACGTCAATTGTATTGAACTTTCACAAATTATGTGTCAAAATAAAAAGTAATTTAATTCTAGAAATAAGAGCATTTAAGGAGTATTGATATCAACTCCGAAGAAAATCAGTCCCAAAATAATTTACATTCCCTTTTTAGCTCGTTTTAGTATAAATTTCAACAAAATACGAAACACGTCTTCCATCAATTATGTTAATAATGCTATATGCCAAATTTTAAGTAGATCAGACCAAGGAATCACGTTGTCCCATACAAACTTTACCCTCCTTTTTTATACCTTTGGAGGTGGAATTTGCAAAAATGTTAAAATTACTTTTTTTTATATTGTAACAAACAACGCTCATGCTTAGTTTCATCATCGTACCATTAACCGTTTAAGCAATAATTGATAATAAATTTGGGTCTAGGGATCGAACTGCAAAAGTAAGTTTGGTTTGAATTCTATATACTTTTCCGGGATAAAATGTACCCAGTGTGGTGCGCAGGCCATTAAAGAATAATTATACCAAGTTTCATCGTAATCTAACCAGTAGTTTTTACGTGATGCCTGAACAAACAGACAGACAGACAGACAGAGAGACAAATTTTTTTTTAATCACATTTTTGTGTTTGGTGTCGGTCTAGAAACCCCGTGCTATTTATTTTTTTGATATTTTGAATGTACAGAATTTTCACTTCTACAGATTTATTATAAGTATAGATAATGTACGTTAGTGCTGCAAATCATTAACAAATTATTCAGCTACTATTAAAAATTTTAAAAAAACCTAAAATTCAAAAATATAGAACAGATATTTTACTTTTTTTGTCATACTAGCTCTACCCCCCGGTTTCGCCCGGGATATACTTCGACAAACGTATATTATGTCCCATTTATCCCATTAGGGCTGGAATATCGAATATAGACCGACGACTGAGTGACTAAATCATCAATCAACATAGATTGTTGTTTTACAATTTTACACCCTTATGGGTAGATATTCAAAAATTCTGAAACACGTGTTCATTTGTTTTTGTTTAGAAGCATGTATACGAAATTTGAACTAGTTGTGTTTGAAAATGAGGAAGTTCCCATACAAACTTACATTCCCTGTTTTACCCCTATATTGGATTTTTTTTTAAATCTTGATACACGTGTCCGTTATTTTGCGATGAAAACACGTGTGTGAAATTTCATGCTGCTAGCTTTAAAAATGGGTATGTACTGGTGACCCCGACGTGATCCGCGAGTTCAGTTTAACGTTGTCGTATATAACGGGCTAACATTTTGGGACGGTTAAGATTCTTCACAGCAAGACTGTGTTTTGGGCCCATGAAAAATGAGTGATGAGTTAAGTCCTGTACTTACTGCGTCTTTGCTCAGCTTAGTGACCATCATGTCCTAACGTGCATCATCACTCATTTTCCATGGGCCCAAAACAGCTTCGCACTGAACACACTATAATCTGGGTTGATCGAACGAACCAAAATTTTGGTATTCTTCATGACACTATCATGATTGCTACTTCACCAAAGCTATTCGTGCTTGGCATCGCCGCACTGTCTTGCTGTGAAGTCATCTTAACCGTCCTAAAATGTTAGCCCGTTATATACGACACTGTCACGCCTTTATCCTCGAAGGGGTAGGCAGAGGCATAGTATACGCCCACATTTCACCGTATAGTTTTACGTCCCACGTAATAGGTGGTGAGCCTATTGACGTGTTGAAATGGACAGGCGCAGGTCGCCGCGACCCGCAGTTGAAATTTTTCAAGGCCTTCAACTTGGCTTAACGACTGTCATTTCACTAACAACCGGGTTTCATTTCGAGTTTTCCTTCTCTACGCAATGGATCTTTATACGTGTTCCCATATTCGCCTCTTACGACACCCTCGGGATCTTTTGGGGTGGCGACATTTTGTACTCTTACCCGTCGCATCACGGAATCCTGTCGCCACACGGGGCAATTTTTCTTACACAAATTTTCTTTAATTACTTCACGGAATCTAAGTTATAAGGTAGAATAATATGCTGAATTATTGTTTGTTTAGCCTTTTAAAAGATAGTTCACGATTACGACTTCATGTATACCCCAAAAAAACTGATGATGACCTTGCCAGCCGATAAAATGGCATTTGCTTCCTTTGGGAGTCTGTTTGTCAGTTTTTTTCCGCTGCTTGACTGTGGTTTATAGACTCTGGCGTATAGTGATGAACTCTGGGTTCTTCCACAGTAATAAAGAGGTTCTACAAGTCCCGCGGGATCAGCACCAAACAGTCGCGAGAAATCGTTAATGTACAACTGAAAGCAGTCTAGGGTCCCACCTAGCAAAGGAATCAGAAAATCTGGGTTTATTGATAATGATGTAATGTGTTCACTCATATAAAAAGACTAAAGCGTCTGCTTACTCTTTTAAAGTCAATCTGCGATTTTCCAAGATGTGATCACACATTTGGTGGACGTTTTCTTCAGTCGTAGACGCGGTAGCCAGTCGAAGCAGTCATAGTTCAATGCTCTCGCGTCCACGATTTAATTTTGCTACCTATTTTTTACCGTAAACGAATGACCGGATTCCTCAAATATTTTGAACATAATGAACACGGGTTATAAGCTTTTTGTGCTAATCTTTTTTTTTTATTAAATACTAGCTGCTGTTCCCCGCGTCTTCGATCACGTAGAAGTCGTTATCGCGCAAAATCATAATCCTCCTTTTGCGCAGCCGGTTAAAAAGTAGCCCATGTCCTTCCCAGGCCCAGGGCCTCGAACTATTTCTATAACAAATTTCATCTCAATCGCTTCAGCAGTTTAGGCGTGAAAGTCTCTCGGAGGCGGAAACTACCAGAAATGTTGCCAGCCCTCAAATTTGTTATATGTATTTTTTATTTAGTTGCATGTGATTGGTGATGGTTGTTTTGTTTGCATTTGGTTGTTTGCTGACTGTCATACCGGGTAGCCGTGTCGCGTCCGGCCGCTTCTGAAAACCAGCGCTGGCTGCATGAATCACATGCAGACAGCATTAGGCTGAGAGGCGGCCGTTAGTCCACAGAGTGTGCGGCAATGAAAAAGTGTTTTCTAGATTTAAGGATGTATATTTTAGTTATTGTTATTGATATTTTTGTTTGAGTAGTGGAATATTGCCTCTGTCGACTCTGTCTGGTCGGTAGTGATACCGCCGGTCGGTCGTAGTGGAGGTCGTGGGTTCGATTTTCACCGAAGACAAATATTTGTGTGACCCATAAATGTTTGTCTTAAGAGTCTGGGTGTTTCTATGTATAATATGTATGAATTTAAAAGTATATAAGTATTAATATCCGTGGTCTGATACCCATTACACAAGCAGGTCATTCCTAGCTTAATTGGGATCAGATAGCGTTGTGTGAAATGTCCGTGAATATTTATTTATATTTTTCTAGTTTTATATTTTTAACTATTTTCCTCTCTTTCTTTCTTTCAAAGTGTGACAGACAGAGTTACTTTCGCATTTATAATATTAGTAGAGATTTAACCACAGCACGCTATTCAATTTTGTCCATATTTTAAAAAGCTGCTTTTTGGTCTCATTTAAAGTCTCATTCAAAGTTGAAGGCCTTATGGGCGGTTTGAAAAATTTCAACTGCGGGTCGCGGCGACCTGCGTCTATCCATTCTAACACGCAATAGACTGACCACCTATTACGTGGGACATAAAACTGTAAGGTGAAATGTGGGCGTATACTATGCCTCTGCCTACCCCTTCGGGGATAAAGGCGTGACTATATGTATATATGTATGTATGTGTGTCCTATTCAATCTCTTAAGGCCTTCCTACTTACGGAAGCGTTTCTCTTTTCTAGACACACCTGATGCTATCTGTAGATGACTTCTTAAATATCGCCTTACATTCCCAACTCATAAAACTGATTTTTACTCTTACTCCTTCACTGTTCACGCGACAAGGCTATAGAACTCTCTCCACCGGAGATACAATGTTGTAAAACTGTTTCACTCTTCAAGAAGAAAGTAAAGGTCCTGTCATCTTTATCATAAAAATTTATCCTTAGAGATATTAATGACATTTCTCTGTAATATAATATGTTTTTTTTGCGAATATGTATGTATTTATGTAAGTATGCTATTTATGGTTTATGTATGTTCAATGTTCATTAACCCGCAAATACTTATTTACTTTGTCTTTCCTTCACATCTCCTCTCTCAGGCCTGCTGGAAGAGATTTCTGTAGAAATAAGTAGTGCCTTGTACAATTAGTCCAGTCAAAATAGACATTTGAAATAACAATAATTCCCAGGGAGCCAAATTTTGGTTGAGCTCTGGGGTGTGCCAATACAAATAAAATACTAAAAGTCCCCATCGATCCTATGTGTGCTACAAAAGTTATTTGGGGTCAAAGGTCAAAATTTGAGGTTTATTTGGATTTTCCTCGAATACGGTAAGTTTTATCAAAAAACTCACTGGAAGCAAAGTTGTTGATCTTAAAATTCTCCACAAAAATGGTTTTTGGATGGATTTTGTTGTATGGGAGCTCCTTTTAAATATTATTATTTTTCTGTTTTTAGTATTTGTTGTTATAGCGGCAACAAAAACACATGATCTGTGAAAGTTTCAGCTTCCTAGCTGTCACCGTTCATAAGTTACAGCCTCATGACGGACAGAAAGACAGACAGACAGACGAACAGACAGACAGACGGACGAACAGACAGACAGACAGACGGACGGCGAAGTCTAATAAATAGTGTTCCGTTTTTAGGGTTTCGTAGCCAAATGGCAAAAACGGAACCCTTATAGATTCGTCATGTCTGTCTGTTTACCCGTTGGGTACAGAACCCCAAATTCGAACGCGCCGAGTACCTACACTACCTCACAGGTGGCGTGGAAATGTGTGGAGAATTCTAAGATCTACAACTTAGTCATAATAATAATTGTCACAATAATGTCATAATAATTTTGTAATTGATTCTTTGATAACACTTACCGTATTCGAGAAAAATCCAAAAAACATCAAAGTCTGACTTTTGACCCCAAAAACTTTTGTTGCACACATAGGATCGATGGGGACTTTTAGTATTTAATTTGTAATGGCAAACCTCAGCTCTCCATCAAAATTTGGCTACCCGGGAATTATTGTTATTTAACCACTATTTTTATGTCTAAATTGACTGGACTTAATGTTCCTTACTTTTTTTTTCGTTTGTTCTTAATTGTGTGTACAAAACCAATAAATAAATAAATAAAGCTCTCATAGTTTACACAGTCATGTCCGTCAATTCACAGTCAATAAATATAATTGGTTTCTAAGTAACTAATATTGGTTAATAACTTACAGGATTTGGCGTAATGTTTGCTTATTAATTGGTATAATAGATTAAGCTTTGGGCTTGGCTTGCCGCAATGTCAACGGAATTATGGATAATGGGATATCGGTTTCTTGTCTTCATCAACATCACTAGTCACTTTGTTCACTATTATATTGGTTATCCATTCAGAAACTAACTGATGCCCTGGATTGCGGGCATCAGTTGACTTTTTTCCGTTCCGGGATGCGAACGTATATTATATTCCGGGGATAAAAAGAAGACATATTGAAAAACTTCACTTGTACTGTTCCACAATATTTATTATTGTAATACCTAACCGGTTTCGCCTTTCGGCATTCTCAAAGGCTATTTATTTACTTATTTAGATCATAATTACACTCCGAACGCATAAACAATGACAATTGTTTCCATGTAGGTATACCAACAGACAATGTTGTCAGTTTACAAATTTACCCCAAAAATTAGGGAGAAAACAAAGTATTAAAATATTTGAAAATTAAATCATTTCCAATCATATTACAATATTTAACTAATTTTAAGGGTTACCAGTTTACAATTTGCCCAGAAAAAAAAAATTTGACTTCTGAAAATTAAATTATTACAATTCAAATTTAAAAATTATTAGTATTGTTGAAGTGTCAATAGTGTTAATTAATATTATTAAATGTGAATAACTCAAAATGTCCAAACGATTAAATGTCATACACTGCACCAATTTGATTTGTCATATCGAACCATGTCAAGTAAAACTAATACAAATAAATTAAATGTCAAAATATCTAGGTACTCAATTAAATGTCAAATTAACTAATCAAATTAATGTCAGAATATCCTATTAATTAAATGTCAAAATATTCAATCTTATACATATGTAGATGTCATTACCATATCACTGTTTATAATAATGCAGCAAAGGTGAACGGTTCAGGTCTAATTGTTGGTTTAGGATAATGTTCGGGTCAGTATTTAAGAGTCTACCTATTTCGAGTGTCTCAAAAGCGTTCATTTTTCGACCTTTATCACAGGAATGTAAAGCTTTAAAATTAGTTTTTCGATCAAAACTGTGTCCTTCAGTAAGGAGGTGCTCTGCGAAATTGGACTCCGTTTTCTTGAGCCTCCAGCCACTAATATGTTCCGAAACTCTGATTTTAAACGATCTCCCAGTTTGACCGACATATTTTTTATTACAATCGGCACACGTCAGCTCGTAAACCCCACTTTTTTGATCTATGGTGCATAGGTTGCTCTCGATACCAATGTCACGGAATGACTTTGAGGAGGAATTGTCCTGTATCAAAACGATAGCCATAAATAATGGATCACACCTCAATTAATAGACAGTATCCTATCACGGAAACGAGCAAAGACTGTTAGAGATTTGGCATACAAGGGTGGTATACCCACGAACTCTAATACCGACGGAAAGAGATGGGCTCGCATACCGTACATCGGTAGTATCTCATATAGGTGCGCTAGGAGTCTTTCAGAATGTAAGCCAGCATTTTATACCACTCACAGCCTACACAATTTGATCTGTAACAACAAGGACACAACTCCCATAGATCAAAAAAGTGGGGTTTACGAGCTGACGTGTGCCGATTGTAATAAAAAATATGTCGGTCAAACTGGGAGATCGTTTAAAATCAGAGTTTCGGAACATATTAGTGGCTGGAGGCTCAAGAAAACGGAGTCCAATTTCGCAGAGCACCTCCTTACTGAAGGACACAGTTTTGATCGAAAAACTAATATTAAAGCTTTACATTCCTGTGATAAAGGTCGAAAAATGAACGCTCTTGAGACACTCGAAATAGGTAGACTCTTAAATACTGACCCGAACATTATCCTAAACCAACAATTAGACCTGAACCGTTCACCTTTGCTGCATTATTATAAACAGTGATATGGTAATGACATCTACATATGTATAAGATTGAATATTTTGACATTTAATTAATAGGATATTCTGACATTAATTTGATTAGTTAATTTGACATTTAATTGAGTACCTAGATATTTTGACATTTAATTTATTTGTATTAGTTTTACTTGACATGGTTCGATATGACAAATCAAATTGGTGCAGTGTATGACATTTAATCTTTTGGACATTTTGAGTTATTCACATTTAATAATATTAATTAACACTATTGACACTTCAACAATACTAATAATTTTTAAATTTGAATTGTAATAATTTAATTTTCAGAAGTCAATTTTTTTTTTCTGGGCAAATTGTAAACTGGTAACCCTTAAAATTAGTTAAATATTGTAATATGATTGGAAATGATTTAATTTTCAAATATTTTAATACTTTGTTTTCTCCCTAATTTTTGGGGTAAATTTGTAAACTGACAACATTGTCTGTTGGTATACCTTCATGGAAACAATTGTCATTGTTTATGCGTTCGGAGTGTAATTATGATCTAAATAAGTAAATAAATAGCCTTTGAGAATGCCGAAAGGCGAAACCGGTTAGGTATTACAATAATAAATGTTGTGGAACAGTACAAGTGAAGTTTTTCAATATGTGTAGCAAGTTCCATCAAGTGCCATCAATCAACAGTATCAATAATCTGAAAAAAGAAGCCTATGTGCTATTCCAAACTATAATTTTATCGATCCCTTGACCAAATTCCAGCCAGATCCGTTCAGCCGTTAGAGCGTGATAGAGTAACAACCATCTTTCAACTCCAAACTTTCACATTTAGAATATTAATAAGATTCTGGCAAATTGTACTTTTTCTGCAATATTATTTTGTTCAGCGTAAATATAGCTTCTGTCGAAATAATTTACATGCAGCTGGACTGAAAGATTACGAGCCGACCAGGAAAATTATGTTAACTTCTGCTCATCGCCAAGCAAGTCTGCTTTGCCCAATGATATGTTGAATTTCAATTAGGAAGAACAGAACATGTTGTTATATTTACTGACAAAGTTGCTTGCAACGAATTTTAGAAAGGATTGTGCTCCACTTCGGTATTAATCGTGTATGTGTTTGTGGGTATTCAGAAATCTTTCGATATTATTATTATTTCATAAACTATGAGGTAGTAACGGGTGTTTTTTTTAGAGGTATAGAACTTTAAGTTGGCACCACTCTTTTAACTGGCGGTAATTTTGTCAACTGTCAAGTGATTTATGTTTAGTTTGGTCTGGCATTTGCACATGAATAGACTGACGCCGGAACCACGCTTCCAAATTGTGCAAATTTATTTTCAAAATCATGGTTCTGTCCGAAAAACGTATCGCAATTTTCATAAGCAAATTTTGTTTAGCGATGAAGCCCACTTTTGGTTGAATGGATAGGTCAATAAACAAAATTGCCGTATTTGGGGTGATGATTATCCTCAAGCGTATGTTGAGACACCGTTACATCCAGAAAAACTGACTGTGTGGTGTGCTTTATGGGCTGATGAAACAATTCGTCCGTACTTCTTTAAAAACGATGCTGACCAGAACGTTACAGTCAATGGTGACCGCTATAGAGCGATGATTACTGACTTTTTCGTTCATCAATTGAACAACCCTGATGTGCAGGAGTTGTGGTTTTAACAAGACGGTGCAACATGTCACACAGCTCGTGTCACAATTGATTTATTAAAGAAACCGTTTGGTAACCGCATAGTTTCACCTTTTGGTACAGTGGATTGGCCTACAGGATCGTGCGATTTAACGCTACTTGACTTTTTTCTGTGGGGATATGTGAAGTCGCTAGTCTACGCCGATAAGCCCGAAACGATTGACCACTTGAAGGACAACATTCGGCGCGTTATTGCCGATATACGGCCACAAATGTTGGAAAAAGTCATCGAAAATTGGACCTCTGGATTAGACTACGTCTGAGCCAGCCGTGGCGGTCATATGCCAGAAATCATATTTAAATTATAATGCCAGAAAATTGTCTTTCGAATAAAGTTAATATCATTTCATTAAAAAAAAATCCATTGGTTTTATTCCACTTTAAAGTTCTATACCTCTAAAAAAAACAACCTTTATTTTTGCAAATCAATAAGCAGATTGTTTTTAAGATTCTAACCATATTGAAAGCCAAAACAAACTAGAAAGTATTAAAAAAGTTAAAGTGCCAGTTTTCTATCCTTTCTATCACTACCTACTATTATAAAATTGTAAAAATATGTGACGGCATATTCAAAATAAATTTAAAAAAAATTAAATGTAACTGACTAATTTAGGGCTTTTGAGTCCAAATTTATGATTTCTTTTCTTCGTGTCTGTTTATTTGTTTATGGGATATTTTTAAATGCACACTAGGTAACTCCACTAATTTACTGAACGCAAACCGGAAAACTAAATGCTGTGCAAAAAATCAATTGATTAACGAAACATGTCCTGCTTAAAAATCTAAAATATTTCTCAAAACGAAATAACCTTTTTTATCGAATTCACACCAAAAATGTGGTTCGTACATCGATTATATGATTTAAAAAACAGAAATTACACGAATTGTTTATTAAAAATACTAACTTGCATTCTAAATTGTACAATCTTATAACGGGGTAGGTTAGGTTAAGTTAGGTTTTTATTTTTTCGATCAATAACATTTAATTTTGTAAAGGTGACTGATTAAATTAGGTTTTTACTTAGAATAAACGATATTTCTAAAAGTAAATTAGGCGACGGTTTTCCTTAAAAAAGTTCGAATGAATTGTTAGAGATACTATTTTGATAATAGTTATTCGTTCAGTAAAACAGTTCTCCAAATACCATTAAA
The DNA here is from genome assembly GCA_933228765.1 of Miltochrista miniata. Lineage (NCBI taxonomy): Eukaryota > Metazoa > Arthropoda > Insecta > Lepidoptera > Erebidae > Miltochrista > Miltochrista miniata. The sequence goes on from OW121747.1 coordinate 27,192,619, forward strand.
CAGTTTAATTTTGTGTGCATAATTAGTTCGGAGAAAGGGAATACACAGATATCGATTTCATGCGTTTTTTATTTGTTCGAGGTTGGAGCAAATCTTCATGGATGCTATGCTTCTACCCACTAGAAAACCTCATGTATCCTGCCTATCACCCTACGGTTGGAAGCCCCGGGTGCCTTTGGAAGGATACCCTAGGTCTCCCAACAGACCTACAGACAGACCTACCACAGCGGCCTCACCTAGGGGGAGGTTCTGGTACTATCCCGCGTCTTTAAGGGTTTTTCGGGTGCTATCCTGCTTCTTGAGGGGATGTGGCGTGCGTGAACCCTCACGACACGCGGTCTTCTAGAGCCTGCTTCTGTAAGGACGGTGAGCAACCCCATCACCGTCTTCAGGTCCCCGGTCATGGATAGTCTTGGGCGAAGACAAGTCGGCGGCGGCCTCGCGGCCGACTTCGGAACTCGGGTGGGAGAGTAGAGCATTTTTTAGATATTTTTTCAACTTAAATTTTGCTGTATGTTTAATCAAAATCTGTTCAGCGGTTTGTTGATTCTATGTTCACTTAAAGTTTTTTTTTTTGTTGACGCGGGAACGCATTTACGCGCCTTCATCCTAGCTGCGGGGCAGCTAGGATGGTGTGTCCCGGCCCCACTAAACCCCGCGGTGTTCCTCCTTACCCTTTAGCCGGGCCGAGGGATATCAAAAGATTATTTACGTCGACCCGGCTAGGGGCGCCCCGTTTATTCGGGGCTCTCCTCGGGGGAGCCAGATGGGCGGCTCCCCAAAGCTACCTAAGGAGCTGAAGACCACGCCTGCACCGCTCTCGAGCGCCCCTCTGTAATAGAGGAGACAGAGAGCGGCTGGCGCAGGCGTGCACTAATGGGCACCCCCGGAACACGGGAAAGGTGCCCACCGCCATGTGACCGTTGGTGGGCGGGGTCCCCCGACCTTACGCCCACGGTCAAGAAACAATCGGGGGCGCGCAGTGACTCCTCACCGCGGCGCCCCCGAACTGCACGGCAGAGCGCCAGCATTATCGGTTACTCCCGCTCCCCCGCACAGTGCACCTCCCGCTTTGCCACCATCACCTCGTCAACTGGCGAGGTGACAGCCGCCCAGCACTGTTGCAGCCGGTCGCGCCGTTTTCACGGCCGGCAGCCTTACCCAAATTCCCGCCCCCCACGCTGTGCCTCTCTCACTTTGCCGCCATCGTCTCGCCAGCAAAGGTGGCGAAGCGATGGCGACCCAGCATTGCTGCTGCCGGCCGTGAATAACGGCACGGCCGGCAGCAACACACACCACCGAGCAACCCACAGGTGGGTTACTCCCGCCTCGGCCGGAATTAGCCAGAATAGCACAACTCCCCCACAGAGGAAGGGGAGTGGTCGCTACTCCGTTGCCCAGGATGCACCACGAGGAGGATCCGACCCATTGGGGTCCTTAAGATGTTAGTAGGACCCCGCATCGGGTACACTACATTAATACGAAAAACTTAATTCCGAAAGTCACAATCACGAATTTCATAATTTCGAATTTCATAAGTCCGAATGATTCGAAATCCCGAAAGTCAAAAATCCGATGTTTCATAAATCCTTTTTATTAATAGTCATAATTTTAAAATTCCGAATGTTTACAATTCCGACTGTCAGAATACCGAATTTCAAGAAACCGAACCGTTGAATTCCGAATCATTAAAAATCCGCCATATTATAAATACGAACTCCGATTATCAAAAATCCGAAATATCATAAATACGAAGGGTGAATGTCGTTTTCACCCGTTCCTGTTTCAACCCGAAAACTTATCATTAAAGACGATTATTTATGTTCCCGATTCCACCCGTTTTTTTAATAAGGTATAGTCAAGTCTAACTACCGAAAATATTATTTCCAAGTGAGTGGAAGGCAAACGACAAAACAAAAAAAAAAAACCACGAAGTAATCATTCACTTATTATGGTTAACACCTCGACTTGAATAGGTTAGGTTAGAAGGCTAAGCCGGAAGCGAAGCGGAGCGGAGCTCCGGCCTTAGCCATCGTGGTTATTTTTTTGTTTTGTTGTTTGCGTTCCACTCACTGGGAAATAATATCTTCGGTAGTTAGACTTGACCGTACTTTATTAAAAAAGCTTTAACAGTGAATTTTCGGATATTTGATATTCTGAATAATGTTTTTCGGGAAAATAACAGTCCGGTCTTTTGATTATTCGTGCTAATGAAATTAGGAAAAATAAAAATTCGTACTTACGACTTTCGGATAAATGAATATCGTCCTTTTGAATATTCGGAGCTTTGTTTCTTAGGAATTATAATCTTCGAAATTTTGGACATCGGAATATTGAAATTCGAAAAACATATTTCGGAATTTTTGGGTGTTCCCCCCCCGCATTCCATGTTCACTTGAAGTACCTTATAATTTTGATGATCGGTCAATCAGTGAGTGAGTGACAACGAATTTTTAAGAAACATTGACTAGGTAGTTATAAATAATTCTTAAACTACCAACTGAACGAAATGGGAAATATACCTTATTTAAACGGATCTTACTTAGTAACTAAAAGTTCAATCTTCTAGCTTTATCCACACCGAAGTTATAGGGGGTCGAAAATGGCCTGATTGGGTTCAAGAAAAGATAGTACAGCCATGCCGCACGTAGCCGCGCTAAGGCTCGACTTGGTGACTGAATATTTTTTTTGCTTACGACGGATCGATGGGGACTTTTATATTTTCTTTACAATCGTAAACCCACGGTGTACAAAAATTTGTTTATTGTACTTACCTATACTCTTATAATGGCCGGTATTAACATGGTTTTCTCATAGTCAGTACACGTTTACACAAAGAAGAATGACACAATCGCCTTTCGTCTGTCTTTTTGAACTCGATAATAGATCCACTGCTGATTACGTATGATTAACTAATGAAACGTGGGCGTATAAAACAATCTGCCTACTTCTGAAATAAGGTTCATAATGTATGTAACAGCAATATGATGTATATCATATTGCTGTTACATACATTAACTCATATTTTTCTTCTTCGTACTTTTGAATTCTTTCAAAAGTACGAAGAAGAAAAATATGTGAGATATGTTGATAATGCAAATTAAATTTATAGCATTTAAACAGAGTACTAAATATTTATTTTTTAAAACGTTTATTGTTTAAAAGTAATGAAATAAAAATTATACTGTTATAAGGATATTCCTCTGTGTTAATATATATATATATATATATATATATATATATATATATATATATATATATATATATATATATATATATATTATATTATTAACATTTTAGTATAAAATCAGTAGACGGAATACTGATTATGTTGCATCTACTCTCTTTCGTTTATGTTCTATGACGAACGTAACTATGGTCGCGAATCAAGTGGTCATCAAATTGTGCCATGCCCATAGGTACTGTTTGTTCGAGATAACATCTCTAGTTTATATATCTCAATGGGTATTTTTTTTTAACGTGAGGAAAAATCCATCATGGATCCCATGCCGGACTCCTACCGATTAAAAAACCTTACGTAACGCCCAACAGCCTATGGTTGGGAGCCCCGGGTAAGCCCAGGACAATATCAATGGACAAGTATAAGTAAATTAAAATTACCGACCGAGACCGTAAAATTGAATACTGATGTATCAAAGAGTTTATTTAGATAAGTGATAATTATGCGTTGTGTAATGAACCGAGACGAGTTGCCACGGCGAGACTCCTCTGTGATTTGTATGGTAAAATGATTGAGAACGCCAGGGTCTCAATGAATGTGGGTTGTGTGTCAGCAAAGCGACGGCTGCTTCTAGGTGGAGCGCGCCATGCGGAAACTTCCGTTTATAACAAATTTGGATAGATTATAATAAACTTATATACCTACGTACTTTATGTGATGTTCTCGTGAAAATTAAAATTTTTAATTGTGCGGTTATTTTTTTTTTTCAATAAAATAAAATACTTTAATGGCCAAGTTTTTCAACTACAATTGCATTCGATTCGTTTACATTCGTAAGTACGATCATGTCTCGGTTTATCGTCCTGAGATGGGTTGGCTATACGACAGCGTCGTAATTTGCGTACAGTAACTATACTGTTTTCACTATTAAACTACTCTAATGCTCCTTCTTACTTGACATTTCATCTCAAATTACTCTGCTCTAATCATAATAAAAATTTGCGCTCTTCCAATGATCGCTTTCTACTCTGTCCTACTCACGCTTCAACTTTGAATTATTCTTCCTTCTTAGTGCAATCAACTCTCCTCTAGAATGCGCTTCCGCCAGAAGTCAGGACATGCTCCAATCGTTTTACATTTAAACAAAGAGTACGCGAGCTTTATAAAGATTAGGCAAACTATCTATTCAATGACTTTTACAATGCTATTTCAATGTTTATATGTATGTATGTTATAATTATGTGTATCATTATAATATACGCTCGTGGCCCCGCGGACTCAGTGTTCTGTAAACGATCACTGCAGTAAGCAACTTTCACTATGGCCGGTCCATGGATGGGTGTCCATCCATGTGATCACTTTGTGACATTTATTTGAGCATTTCCGTGCTTCGGAAGGCACGTTAAGCCGTTGGTCCCGGTTGCCAGTAAAATGGCAGTCGTTAAGTCAAGTTGAAGACTTTATTTCAACAGCAGGCAGTCACAACCTGCGCCTGTCCATTTAAACACGGCAATACGGCTCACCACCTATTACGTGGGGCAAATTATATACAAAAAGGTGAAATGTGGGCATATAATATGCCTCTGCCTACCACTTCGGGGATAAAGGCGTGACCATATGTATGTATGTATGTATTATAATATATGTTTACAGGGTGGAATTTAAAGACGGTAGTTGGAGGTAAAGTACCCTTAATACTGATAATAGCAAGTTTTGCTGAAAGGAAACATTCCTTTATTTTCAAAAGTAAGCAAAACTGCATTTTGAAGATTTTTGAAAAATGACCTGCTTGAGCCGGGAATCGAACCTCGAAGTTGTGAAAAAAAATCATCTTGTATTTTTTGGTACCAACCGAAAGAGCCTTTACTAAGGAACAATTTCTTTTAATTAACATAGTATCTTAAATGAAAGAAAGACCAAGTAAAATATGTTTTTATTGTAAAGCTTACTCACTATCTAAAGAAGAAAGAACTGTCTAATTGAAAAGCTCCTCCCTTTTTTTTTAAAGTCGGTTAAAAAATATTTAAGATTCTGTGAATGAGAATATTATAATACAACCAACTTCAAAAAAAATTAAGAGGTTCTCAATTCGACTATTTTTTTTTTAGATAGTGAGTAAGTTACAAAAAGAAACATATTTTACTTGATCTTCCTTTCATTTAAGATATTATGTTGGTTAAAAGAAATTGTTCCTTAGTAAAGGCTCTTTCGGTTGGTACCAAAAAATACAAGATGATTTTTTTTCACAACTTCGAGGTTTGATTCCCGGCTCAAGCAGGTAATTTTTCAAAAATCTTTAAATGCAGTTTTACTTACTTTTAAAAATAAAAGGAAGGTTTCCTTTCAGCAAAACTTGCCATTATCAATATTAAGGGTACTTCACCTCCAACTACCGCGTTTTACTACTATTTAAATTAACGTTTAAATAATTTTACAATTACTCGGTATGAGCCCGGCATTATTCCATGTCGGATTTCCACTCAACAAAAAAAGTTGATGATACGTGTTAATATTGTTATAGCAATATGAAAGCCGTGCGGTGAGTTCACTCTCTATAACTTAATGCATTTACAAGAGTACTTTAATGAATTTACATTGTTAAATTGCAACTATGCTATAGAATTATAATGTTTTAGGCGACATTTTAATGCATTACTTGCTCATGCCAAATAAGTATCCTAATGCCTTCCTCGTATTATAAGCTCAGATTGTGCCAGGTGTTATATACATTGATTCAGAAGATCTAGCGTCATGCTGCTTTTTTTTTTATGTGAGGGAAGATCCTTCATGGATGCTATGCCGGACTCCTACCTAAAAAACCTTACGTAACACCCAAAAGCCTACGGTTGGGAGCCCCGGGTAAGCCCTTGGAAGAACATCCTTCTTGAGACATCCCAGGACTCCCAACAGACCTATGGTCACCAATACGGCCTCGCCTAGGGGGTGGTTCGGGTGTCATCCCGCTTTTCAGGGGGGGCGTGCGTGAATCTCTCACGACACGCTGCTGTCATGGGCCTGCTTCTGTAAGGACGCTGAGCAGCCTCCTCACCGTTCTCAGGCCCCCGGTCATGGGGGCCGATAGTATTCGACGAAGATAAGTCGGTGGCTGGGGTGCCGCCGACTCGGCTTTGTCGTTCTCGATGAACTCGGGTGGGAGAGTTCTCTCCCGCTCCCGTCCCGCCGCCTCTTTTACGAGAATGATCTGCTCGCAAAAAGAGGCGGCGCAGTTCCACTTACTCCCGCTGGAGACCATGGCTCGTACCATGGTCTCGAGCGAGAGAGTGTCTACGTCCAGGCCTGTCACGAGGTCCTGGCGCTGTAGCGCCCACGCCGAGCACTCCATCAGCGTGTGGAGCGCTGTGTCATCGCTGCGGTCCTCGCAGTGTTGGCATTATTCGGCCGTGGTTTCCCGGTTTCTTCGCCACAGATACTTACTGAAGGGCCCGTGCCCGGTATCTGTGACAACCGGTCGTAGAGAGCACCGTGTCTCCTCTCCAGCCACTCGTCCAAGCGTCATGCTGCTTCAGTATATAAACAGACAGGATGGTAGAAAAACTTGTTTAAATCACATTTTTGGCTTCCGTTTTTTTGTAGGACAGTCCGTAAATTTTTTGATTTATCCTGCCCTACAGAAAAATGGTTCAAATATTAGACAGTCTGCCGTTTTATGATAAGTTATATTAGATAGTGTAGATATTTAAGCTTTATTAAAACAAATATCTTACGCGAGTTAATTAGTTGGCTGGTGAACGTAGGCCTCCCCATTTCTAGTAAGATCGTTTTTCTAAGTCGTCGATTCACCTGGCGGTTGAACCTTACGTTAACTGAGTCGCTGACTTCAGCACTCGTTTGCTCCATCCGGCTCTTCTACAGATGTACGACCACCTGTTCTTTGTTTACTCGCATTGTCTATTTTAACTTAATGCCCTATGGCACTAACCCGACATATATCACGCAGGAGGCAGAGAAAAGGAACATGGAGTGGATACCGCCTCGGGTGCCATGTGGTGTGGTGCGGCTATTTCAGACTCCTTCTGAATGTACTACGTAATCAGCCTTTAGTTTTTCTAACCGAATCTTGGGAGAGATATCGCAAGTAGGGCATGAATTTCGAGATCTCGGAATCATGTTATATCGGATTCTCGGACCCAGGTTCCGATATTATAATTCCGATAATGAGTGATCCTAAGATCGGAATCGGACTAAAAGATTGATCCAAAAAACTCAAATGCGTGGCGTCCGTGTTTCCACTCAGCCTTAAATAACCTGCTGCATGCAAACACAGATGCCCAGATTTATCTTCGAAAAGGTGGTTCAAATGGTGAGCTGTATACCAATTGTAATTTAGGTACTCTTTTCTCCTAGCTACATCTACATCTGATTATGCACATAAACTATTAAATAAATATAATTAAATTGGTACTGAGAGTTAAATTACCCGAAATTCTGCAGATTAATATACATTTATTATTCAGTATGTAGGTTAGTAGGCACTAGTATAAACTAGCTTGGAAGGATCAGAAACCCGTTATTTCGAATACATTGTTGACAGAAATATTGTAGGTAGACGTTTCCTTTCATAAAAAACACGGTTGGCAGAAATCTCTGATCATAGATAAAACTTCTCGTTTAAGCTTATTTGATGGAAACCATGGTTTTAAGATACATTGGGTCACAGAAACCTCCTTAAAAAGAATAAAATATTGAAATACAATTCATGTTTTACGTCAACTTATTTATTCATTATTCGTATCAGCGTTATGACGTCAAATGTGACCTAATTGTTTTATACAAATACCGGCCAAGTGCGAGTCGGACTCGCACACGGAGGGTACCGAACCAAAAAATCACGTTTGTTGTATGGGAGCCCCCGTTAAATGTCTATGTTGTTTTAATTTAATTATTTATATTTAAAGAAAATACACAGGTCGATATTCTGTGAGTATTTCAAGCGTCTACTTGTTGCTTTTATTTATATCTATATACAGGGTATCTCACGGCTATGCCACATGGAGGGAAAGTACCTTGAATATTGTAGATGGAACATTTTACTGAATGAAGATATTATTTTAATTTAAAAACAAATTAAACTGCAATTATAGATTTTCAAATAATTACATTGTTGAACCAGGAATTGAACCCGCTACACGGGGAAAAATAATTACCCTGTAGTTTAATCATACCGATCGAAAGGTTTCATCATAAGGATTTTTTTTGTTAAATCACATTCCTTCTTATTTCCGACACTATGTTAATTAGCAAAAATAATTCTTATGGTGAAGCCTTTCGATCTGTAACACGAAACTACAGGGTAACATTTTTTCTCGTGTAGTGGGTTCGATTCCTGGTTTGAATTTGTAATTATTTAAAAATCTGATGAATATGAATGCCGTATAAATGGTTATTTAAATTAAAATAATGTATTCTTTCAGTAAAATGTTACATCTACAATATTCAAGGTGCTTTCCCTCCATGTGGCATAGCCGTGGAACGCCCTGTATATAAAAAGGAATCCCGTTTTTCTTGGTCACGGCATCACGCGTGAACGGCTGGACCGATTTCGCCAATTCGTTTTTTGCTGTGTTTATTATGGTCAGGCGCAGGTTCTTATGAAAAAAAAAATATTGCGCAGAAAATCAGAAAATTTAAGAATATTTAACCACCATACAATATTATTTTTAATCTAACCATACCGCTTTAGACAATATGAACATTTTTATTGTAACAATATGACATGAATATGAATTGACACAATGCGTGCTGCAAATATCATCAAAAGCATGTAAAAAAACTGATAGCTTAAACAAGAAAGCCGGGAGACCGTTCTCACCAGACTGCCCCTCTTTAACACGTTTATTGTGAAAGTTCAATCCGATTGACGTTGTCATTTTTGTTTTATTTCAAACTCTGAACAGATGATCCACGTGACCTAGTGACGTAGTTTAATGCGACAGAGTCACAGACTACAGACAAAGTCTCGACGTATGCCACAATAATAAGAAAAAATGAACACAATAATAAGGAATAAGCAACTTTCACTATGGCCGGTCCATTGATCACTTTGTGACATTTATTTGAGCGTTTCCGTGCTTCGGAAGGCACGTTAAGCCGTTGGTCCCGGTTGCCAGTAAAATGGCAGTCGTTAAGCCAAGTTGAAGGCTTTATTTCAACAGCAGGCAGTCACAACCTGCGCCTGTCCATTTAAAACACAGCAATATGGCTCACAACGTATTACGTGGGACAAATTATAAAAAGGTGAATGGACCTAATAATAAGGAAAAAAAAAGCGATAATAAATTGTGTTTGTTATTGCCAGGACAAGGTTTAAGAAAAAAAATTGGTGGAAAATTTGAAATCGCTGTAACTGTCTTGAACTGTTCGAAGAAGAGAATTTTGGATCGAGTCTTAGAGCTGGAAACTCCGAAACGGGAACCGCGAGCAGAAAGACTGACAGAGAACTGGAACCCGGTAACTGAAAACCAGAAACCGGGAACTCTGAACCCGAACCCGAGAACTCAGAATCTGAAACTGGGAATGGGAATAGGGGACCGGGAACTCACTCCGAAACAGGAAATCGGGAACGGGAACAGGGGACCGGGTATTTAGAACTCGGAATACCGATTTTTCATAGATAAGGCAGGACCACATTTGTCGGGTCTGCTAGTATATAATAAAATAGCAAAACAATTACGTTAGTTGTATGGTAGTATTTGTTGTTATATAATGTAACACATAATGTGTGAAAATTTCAACTCTTAAGCTAGCACCGTTCATAGGATATAGCCTCGTGACGGACAGACAGACAGACGGACGGCGAAGTCTTATTAATAGGGTCCCCTGCCGAGAGCCCTGGGACATCCTTCCGAGGGCTTACCCGGGACTCACGGCTGTAGACAGATGTAAGGCATCGTGTGTTTTTAGTAGGTAGGAGCCCGGCATAGCATTCTTGTAGGATTCTCACACGTAAAAAAAAAGAACAAACACAACAAAAAGAGAATTAGCAAATTCGGTTGAGCAGTTGACGCGTGATGCGATGACCAAGAGAAATAGGGACTCATTTTTATAAATATAAACGATGATAAACCCAGACGATGATTTTAACCGGACATAGAAGCCATTTCAGTCTCTAATGGCTAGTTATAATAAATGTTTCTGTCACCGAAGTTGGCGTATCGTAAAAATAGCGAACCAATAACGTTGGCCGATCCATTAGAGAAAAAATATAAATAAACGTAAGACTTTTAGTATAAGCTGTCGGATATAGTTGAGTACGTGGACATTGTAGATACGTGACAGATGCTTCAAATTGTAGAGACCGTACTTAACATGGCGATATAAAATTTGTGTCAACAAATTCGTTTGAATGGTTACCTACCACCTGCCGCCGCGCCGCCTGGTTCTGAAGCAAATGTGGAAATCTATTGGCTCAGCACATATGTTGCACTGCTCATTTTCACCGTTAGAGTATAATCATAACACGAGCTCATTTGCACACAGGCACGTGTGCAGTTACAGAACAGTTTGTTTCTATTGCCGCAAATATTAATGCCTATAGCTCAAACTAGTTCTATAAACATGAAAGTTGTCAAAACGCTAACTGTTTTTCCGACTTCCGAATAATATAATCCACCATAATTTATAACGGTCGCGCTCATGAGATCTTTGAAGATTTCGAATTGTTTTTTTATAGAAGAAATACGTCATTGAAGGCAACATTTTCTATAGCGTATTTACAAACAGTTTGATAGTGAATAAGCTTCAGGCAAATAAAAAAAAACCGTGTGAAATGATTGTGCTTAAATAATATTTATTTTCAGTCCTTAGCAGTCATATATCTGCGTACAAGGTGCTTATTAACATACATAATATGATACGATATCAAAAAAAAAGTTTAAAAAACCCTAGAAAAACACGCTTTTTTACATGCACGTAAAATAAAAAAATAAATTATGGTACGGTTTGAGCGTGAAAGAGTAACAAACATCCACACTCACAAACTTTCGCATTTATAATATTAGTAAGAAGTAAGATTTTAAGGCCTATGTTCAACAAAGTAAAGTACCAAGTACCTACTTGACTGTGGACATTTGGGCTTTTGGACTTTTGGCCTTTTGGACTTTTGTACTTTTGTACTTTTGGACTTTTGGACTTTTGGCCTTTTGGACTTTTGTACTTTTGTACTTTTGGATTTTTGGACTTTTGGACTTTTGGACTTTTGGACTTTTGGGCTTTTGGGACTTTTGGGACTATTGGGACTTTTGCTTTTTTTATGTAATCTAAGTCTAAAATTAGCATCTTGCTCAGTACTTTTAGCGCCAATAATGACGTCTACGGACGTTGAAAGAACTTTGTTTTCACATTGGCTCAAAATCAAACGGCGGCAACATCTTCATTTTTGAAATATAAACGAACTCCATCAGGACATAATGTAGCAACATCCTCTTTTTTGAAAAATCTCGATTCAATAAGTTGAAACTCATGCTCATTTAGTACATCTCCATTACCTATTTTTGTCAAAACTTGTGAAAATGCAACATTAGTTTGTCTCATTACTGTTGTAAGCTGACAAAATTTCAATTTTCACAATAAATGCGGTCTAATCATGCTCGTTCTGAATGTCTTGTAAATTGATGTCGATCTTACTGGTGGCAATTGACGTAAATCTCCGATCAAAATAACATCTATACTTCCGAAATCTGTGTTTTTTCCAGTTATTTGTTTTAGACGATTATCAATTTTATGTAGAAGTTCTGCACTAACCATGCTAATTTCATCAATGATCAGTACTCTGACATATCTGAAGAGAGATCTATACAAATGCAACGTTTCTGATGACAGAGGCAAAAGTTTTGAAAGAGAAATTTTGAGAGCTGTATGAACAGTTGTACCATCAATAGCCACGGCAGCTTTGCCGGTTGAAGCACATGTAATATAGGCCATTGCAGTAACCATCATTATCAGTAAACCTGTTGTAAATTTCCATAATCAGTTTGATAACGAATGACTTTCCCGTACCAGCTGGTCCCGTAAAAAAAATTTTAAATGGTTCTTCAATTGAAGTTTGTAAATGATGAATTATAGTCATAAGAATATCTCTTTGTTGATCATTGGCCATTCGCATTAAATTATAGAATTGTTGATAATCCATTAAATTTTCTCTTTTTTTAGCTACAGCACCAAGTTTATGCAGAGATGCATTTTGTAAATCAGCGTTAGCAGTTGAGTTTGGATCACGTAGCAATAAGTCATAAGGATCTCTTTCATGCAATATATCAACCGCTCTTAATAATTCTTTGTCTTCTTGTTCTTCATCGTTTTCTCGGCACAACTGTCTACAAATTTCTAAAGTTTTCTCTATGTCCAAATTTGATTCAAATTCTTTCCTACGTTTTAATATCGTATCTTTGTTGTCCTCGTATATTTGAATGAACTTATTTTCAGCAATAATATCATTTTCTTCACCTATACATATAAAATAAAGGTACTAAATAGTACACGTGCTTGGTTTAATGGTTTCTGTTATGTACATAATGAAGAATGAATTTACACATACATATATACATACGAAGCGCTCGTGGCCCCGCGAACTCAGTGTTCTGTAAACGATCACTGCAGTAAGCAACTTTCACTGTGGCCGGTCCATGGATGGGTGACCATCCATGTGATCACTTTGTGACATTTATTTGAGCGTTTCCGTGCTTCGGAAGGCACGTTAAGCCGTTGGTCCCGGTTGCCAGTAAAATGGCAGTCGTTAAGCTAAGTTGAAGGCTTTATTTCAACAGCAGGCAGTCACAACCTGCGCCTGTCCATTTAAACACGGCAATACGGCTCACCACCTATTACGTGGGACAAATTATACAAAGGTGAAATGTGGGCATATGATATGCCTCTGCCTGCCCCTTCGGGGATAAAGGCGTGACCATATGTATGTATGTATATACATACATGTTGAGAATCTAAATTGAGAATTTAAACTATTTGTGTGTGTGTGTGTATAAAAGAGGGCTACTTTTAATATCGCTCATTTTAATATAAAAAATTTTGGTTATTTTTATAGCAGTATTATATATAAATTAACAAAACAAAAAATAATACTGCATTGGTGATGTATATAGAGTACTCACTCATTTTCTTTCACTATTTTTTCGTGACTTTCTTCATTAATAAATGCACTTTGTTTATTTATATTTAAAACACTTTTTACACAAATTATACGAGTACAGTTCACTGTTGTACATAGTTGATGAATACCTATACACCTACTAGCTGATGCCCGCGGCTCCGCCCGCGTGGAATGTTATTCCCGGTCACTTAGGGGTATGAAAAATAGATGTTGGCCGATTCTCAGACCTACTCAATATGCTCACAAAATTTCATGAAAATCGGTCAAGCCGTTTCGAAGGAGTATGGCAACGAAAACTGTGACTCGAGAATTTTATATATTAGATAGTCGAATTTTTATTTAGACGAAGTAAATTGACAGCAACTAATGTAATTGACAGCATCGAAATTGTCATTTCACATTAAGAACTCTAAATTCGACCAGCACTCTTAATTCAACTTTGGTCGAGTGGTTAAGACGCGGATCGGTACGCAGAAGGCGCAAGATCGATTCTGGGTACAAGCATCAATTTTTGGATATATAACGACTGCAGAGTTCATAATTGACGTAAACAAAAAATTTATGAAGTGCGAGATACACGAACGTGGCCGAGCGTGGCCGATGGTAGCCGAGAGTGTGATTTATTTTCGTGACACAATTTCTGGATTCGGTCTCCACGCAAGGCCCGCGATAGAAGCTATGCAATAGCTTAAAAACACAAAAATTTCAATAGGGATGATGCATAATTATAAGCTCTCCGGGATGTGGAATGCAGTGATTAACAAACTTGAACGTAAAACTGTGCCAATTAAAACTGACGTAGTGAGTGCAGTGTGTCGCCGGCCTTATCCTTCGTTGTAACAATAGCGGAGGGTAGTTTGGCAAGAAGTTACCTCATGGTTTTCGTCGATCCTCGCTTCAGTCCAACATCGACCACGGGCGCTGCAACGTGCTCGAAACGTCGGTGTGAAAATGTAAGTAAATGTATTTCGCGTGAAGTCCCGAATTCTATAAGTATGAGAATTAATTATGGATCGTTCAAGTTACATTTCTGCGCTGAAATGTAAATTATGTGCTTTTAATTATAATATTTGATTGTAAAAGCGTGGGGCGCTGGAACAAGAAAGACTTTCCTGGTTTCTGTTCCTGCATGATGTCTTGTCAGGTTAGGGTTTAGGCCACATTCATAGTAATCATGTGATAAGAATACAAACGCATATATCCCCGGGTGGATTTTATCAAAGCTAACCAAAAATATCTCGTCTTCGTACAAGAACTCTACATTTTGGCCACTGTTGACGCATTTCCTTTATGTACTTAATTGCTAGCGAAAGCGTTCCCTTTGGCTGCATAAACATTATGCTCTTGTGCGGCCTCATGCGGCTTCCGCCAGGACGTTAGTATTAGTAGGTATTTGCTTATAAAAAAGTCTTTCCTGTTCCGGCGGCGCCCCATGCTATAACAATCAAATATTATAATTAAAAGCACATAGTTTACACTTCAGCGCAGAAATGTAACTTGAACGATCCATAATTTATTTTTGTGTTTTTACGTGCATTTATAAAAGCGTGTTTTTCTAGGGTTTTTTAAACTATTCATTTATTTAATACGTTTTAGGCTTTGATAATGAAATATTTTCAACATTTATACATTTACTAGCTGTTCCCCGCGGCTTCATCCGCGTAGACGTCTTTATCGCGTATAATCATTACCTACCCTCCTTTGGCGCAGTCAGTTTAAAAGTAGTCTATGTTCTATCTACTACTTTATACCGAATTTCATTAAAATCGGTTTAGCGGTTTAGGCTTAACAGACAACAGAGTTACTTTTGCATTTATAATACTAGTAGGGATTTAAATATAGGCGAATAAGCCCACATCGTCTCTCCATCTCCGCCCCCGCTAGTGTGTCTGTATTGCATGGTGTTTTAGCTGTCAGCTTAGAACACACAACTAGCTCGGGAATGTTTTGTTTGAGTTCGACTAATCTGAAAAGTTGCCACTGCCCTATTTACACATCGTATAATGATATATCATTATTATTTTATATTTTACACTCTCCATGTACAGGTCTTTAACATTTTATGCAGGCACCTATGTCAATATTTACACCACTGTCAGAAGTGGCCCCCAATCGCTAGATGCGCCACGGCTTTCCATCAGGCTGGTGGCGACGTCAATTTGGCGAGCTAAATTAAAAAAAAAAAGAAAAACCTAATCGTGGTCAAAGTTCATTACAATACTTTTTTAACAAATCTTAACACAACTATGATGCGATGTTCCATCATGAAGTTCTAGTTCATATTTTCCGGCTCTATCATCAGATCAGTTCGACAATAACATATTATTGTATTGTCATCAGAACTACATACAGCTGCCAATTTTCATGATGCTACGATCTTTAAAAGATGGTTAAATAGCTACCTTGGATTCCATTACCTGCATAGTTTTACAAAGTAAATTTAAAACAGGATTGTTGAAACGTTGAAACCTAAGCGTGGTCAAAGATCATTACCATACTTTACTAACAAATCCAAACACAGATATGATACGATGTTCCGTCATAACGTGAAGTACCATATCGGCTCCACTCCATCATCAGATCAGTTCGACACTACCATATTATTGTATTGTCATCTGAGGGGCAAGTGCGAGTTTTTGCGTGAGCCTGTCGACATTCACGGCGCACCAATTCGTATGGAATCGACACCCCGCCACCTAGATGTAAACGCGGTAACTTGTCTCAATTCCATATAAATCGGCAATAACACGCTCAGCCGTGAATGTCGACAGGCGCACGCTTGCTCCTCAGAACTACATACAGCTGCCAATTTTCATTACGCTACGGTCCTTGGAAGATGGTTAAATTAGTTTCCTTAGAGTCCATTACATTGTTAGTTACATGCACGACGACCTGTTAAAAGCGTATTAAAAACAAAACAACTGGTTTTTGCTTTCATAGCATTATTGTTTTTAAAGATTTTGTTCAATAACACAAATAATCTACTATTTAACTTGAGACGTGCGGCGCTACGTTATTAGTGTTATTTATTTATTTATTTATTAATTTATTTATTTATTGTTGAAGAAGGCTTACAGACTAATACAGAAATAGATATATATAAATAAGGTAAACATAATAATATGTTGCTAACAACAAGCCTCCATAAATAGGTGATTATTATATAAAATATACTTAGGATAAAGAAAAAAGAACACTTAAATTTCACATTTAGATATACCCAAACATAATAAAGTATACATAACAAACAATATAATATACACTGACTCTTATAAACTCATTTATACATATACTTAAATAACAAGGTAAATTTTATCTTACTCTGATGATTATGTGTCACCGCTCTTATTTGACGACCATTATGAGTGCGATTGCCATTGTCTATTGGCCTTAAATCAAAGACAATTCATCAAAAGTACTCTGTGACACAAATACCACAGAGTATTAAAAACTCTATGGTTCGATTGAGTTTAGTTGACAATTCCCTGTCATTTAGGTCCATGCAATCTCCATACTCCATTTTGTTTGTTGTTTTACATGGTACAAGATAAATAATAACAAATAACATAAGTACACAAAGTAATGAATATTTACACAAAAGTACAACATACTATAGACTATTCAAGCTGATCCAGATCATTAATAAACCATACCGACGAATGCAAAATCGGAAACAAGATCCACTGCGTAAACAAAGTGGCTTCAATGCAATAATGTGCCAACAAAACATAATTATATTCACCAAAACCGTGCCCAAGTGTTATAGTGCTTATAATACTAGATGTTTCCATTCATGATACATTGCATCTATGTGCCACCTACATACCAACGAGAGTGATCCGACCCAACTGCCCCCGCCTCATGACTCAATCTTAATCAAAAAAGACCTTTGCCATATTTTTCCTAACGGTAATAGCTCGTTTGCAGAACAGATCAAAGTTTAGAGTAGGAGGAAGACTATTATAACTAGATGCACTCCTCAAGAAAAAGGAATTGCGCCTATAATTCGCTGTTGCGAACTTCACATTAAGTAGCGGTCGCTGACGCAGTCCAATCAGGTTGGTTCTTAAGCCTATGTTATATAAAAGTTCACTACTATTTATTCTACCACTCGCAATGTCAGTTACGCAACACAAATCATTGATATGTCTTCTATATTCAAGGGTAAGAAAATGAAACCGTCTACATCGATGGTTATAATCCATGGACCTCTGCTGTGTCCTATAGTCTAAATATCTCATAAACTTCCTTTGGACTTTCTCAATTGCTGATTTGTAAACGTCATATTGAGGATTCCAAACTTGAGAGCAATACTCCAAATGGCTACGCACATAAGCACGATACAAAACTTTAATTGGCTTGATATCCTGGAAGATGGCTGATGTTCTCAAGATGAAACCCAAGGCCTTAGATGCTTTGGTTACTATAGCATTAATATGCTGATCATAAATCAACTTGCTATCCTGTATAACACCCAAATCTTTAACACTATTAACTTTAGTAATAGGTTGGTTCGCTAATGTGCCAAAGCCCACTGTAGATCTCGACCATGTGTATGATAATTGATAACACTTTTCTACATTGAGTTGGAGTCTATTATTTGAGCAGTATAACTCGAATCTGTCAAGGTCAGTCTGTAAGTCCTGTGTATCTGATAAAGATTTATTTTTTTTGTGTATTTTTAGGTCATCAGCATAGAGTAAGATGTATGAATACTTAAAACAAGAGCTAATGTCAGCAATAAACAATAGAAACAGCAGAGGCCCCAAGACCGAGCCCTGTGGGACGCCCGAGGGGACAGTTCTCCAAGCAGATTCATATCCCTGAAGAACCACAGCTTGTGTCCTGCTTTCCACATATGATGAAAACCATCTAAATAGGTCTCCATGAATTCCTGCCGCCAGTAATTTCTCCATTAGCAGTTGATGGTCTATCCGGTCAAAACATTTCTTATAGTCTGTATATATAACATCCACCTGACCTCCCCCTTCCATGCCATCCGATATAAATTCATTTGAGAGAATCAAATTTGATGCTGTGGACCTATTCCTCACAAAGCCAAGCTGCTCATCGCCCAGAACACACCTGACAGCCGCATATACATCTGTGTACACAACCCGTTCCAGTATTTTGGAGAACAAACAGACCTTAGAAATGGGACGATAACTTGCCACATACGATCTATTCCCCTTCTTGAACACCGGGGTGACAAATGCTGACTTCCAGATGTGAAGTACTATGCCTTCTGTTAGGGACCTCTTAAACAGGACACATATTGGTGTCACAAGGCTGTCAGCACAGCGGACTATGAACATGGGTGGTATTAAGTCAGGGCCCCCCGATTTGGACAGATCCAATGTCTTAAGGAGCTTTAATATCTGACCAGGGTTTATGTTCACTGTACCAATCGATGCAACACTGTTTCCATTACAGAGATTATTAGTATTTCCACCAGGATCAGGGTCCTGAAATGTTGACTGGAAGTAGGAAGAGAATAAATTACTTATTCCTTCACCGGTACATGCTGTGATATTATCATATTGCATAAATGCTGGTATTACACCTGCATTCCTTTGGTTCTTCAGAAACCTCCAGAAAACCTTCGGATTTTTTATAATGGAAGCTTCTATTTTTTGTAAGTACTGATCATAGCATGATCTTTCCATGACCCTAGCTCTACCCCTCAACAATGAAAATGAATGATAGTCAGAGAGGTTACCATATGTTTTAAACTTGCGGTGGTATTTGTATTTCTCCTTGAGAACCTTAACTAGGGCTGAGCTATACCACACACAATTAATTTAATTTTGTCATAATTCCCTCTCGAAAATAGATACCTCCGGTGTGGTCTGTCCCCAAGGCAGTGAACATCAACCGACCGCGCCTGAATTACTATAGGAACATGGTGGTCATCTATCGGCGCAACCAAGGGATCATCGCGACTACTAGACACCTTTACAGAGTCATTTGAGAACACTAGATCCAATAATCTGTACATTATGAAAATTCACTTGTACTATTCCACTTTTATTTTAATTTAAAAAAACACCTCCAATAATCTGTCATTAGCGTTCCTGACCCAGTTATATTGAGACAGACTACATATTTCAATGGTGTTTAAACTATCTTCAATATGGGAGCAGATTATGTCATGGGGCAGCAGTTCGCCGCTACCGGGATATGAGGGCGACCATTTGACTTTATGAGCAAAATTAAAATCTCCAATAACTATGAATTTATCCAATGGATTAGAAACAATAAGCTGATTTAAGTTTGTAATGAAATTATTTAACTGGGCATAAAAAAAAGTTATAGAAAAAAGGTTTCTTTCGTTACTAGCTAGTCTATCTACCCCTTGAAAAGTGTCTGTGTGAAGCATACTCGTTAATAAAATATTACCAATTTTAAATTTATCGCATACCTAATATTTGAATACTTTAACTCAGACGTAAGCAAACTAAATTATGTCCGGATATATGAAAATACATATTTTACACAACTTTGGAAACACAATAAACTAGCGCTTTAGAAGCGTCTTTGTTCAGGATTTATGTCGTTCTTATAAATTAATGCAAAGTGCATTCAGACATTCTTATTCTTGAGATAGTTACGTTTCTTTGCGTTTTTTTCTTTTTCAAAATACTTGAAATATGTTATACTTGGTATTCTTGTAAAAAAAACCCCACTGGAAAGAAACGACAAGTCTATACATATTTTAACTGTCGTATTTTAATAGTAGAAATTAAATATACCCATCTCAAATGTTCTCTATAATAAGTCCCGACTACTAAAATTTGTATTAGATTTGTTTTGATTCTTTTAAGTTGGGATTTTTAATGATTTTCATTTTGGTCTTTTTAGTTAAATGGTATTTTTTAAAAATCGTTTTCTATTTTAATCGGCATTCCGATACCAAAACGGTGAAACAAACCACACAATAATTTTAAAATAAGAAACGATACTCCACATGACATAGTTTTCAAACTTTTAAATTTTATTTTTACAATTGTAAACACCATTGTCTTTCCATTGACGTCACGTATTCAGTGACACTCGCCTGATTAAACGAACCGATAAACGTAAGAACCATCAAAATCGGCTGACGCGTTTTGTCTCCAGAGACCCACGTACATACATAGGCTAAAACAGACTTCCTTTGCTTCGTGCAGTCGGGTAAAAAGAATGATGAAGAAATGTAAAATCCGACCGAAATTGATGTAGGTTTCTTAGGATAGAGGGTGCAAAAAATCTTTGGGCGCTGGAGGACAACTGCCTGAAATCCTTTAATTAGTTCATTTTACAGAAAGGACGCATTCGTTTATTTTTAAAATTAAATAAAACTGTGATCAAAGATTTTCTTGAATCCGCTTGTCTCACCTGGGAATCGAACTAACTGAAATAAAAAAAATAAACCTTCGCTTTTTATACGAATCGGTAGGATTTGTTCACGATCGCCTCAGCCGTCTATGAAACTGTAGTTTCGTAACTGGTTTCGATAGAGGAATTATTCTTCCCCTTACGTAACTAGTTTCGATGGAAGAGCTTTTCTTCTTTTTACGAAACCACGGCTTTGTATGATGGTTACATACAAAGAAATTATTGTTAAGGTTTCGATGAAACAAATTAATAATCCGAATCTACTTATGTAAGTCAATTAGAATTTATTAAAACTATAGGTATAGGCTGCATTAATAAGATATTACAATTACAGAATATATAATTATATTTTAAGTATGTAATTATATATGATAACTAAAACAAAAATTGATACTGAACAAAAATATGTCAGTCACTCATAACCGAAACAATTTTAAAAAATGTTTAAAAGTTTTTAATCAAAAATGTATAGCATACGGGCCTATGATTTCTATGCAGTGACCTACAGTTTTTCTTTTCCTTAAGTTCATTTATAGACTTCTGTATCTCATTGTCAATTTACTAAAAACTCAAGGCATGTATTTAAATCGATATCTGTTTATTCCCTTTTTCCGAACAAAATATTTCAAAGTTAAACCAAAAATACTGACTTGCACACTAATTATGCACACTAAATAAACCAAATTCATTATACTGTTTAATGGTATTTGCAGAACTGTTTTACTGGACAAATAACTATTATCAGATTAGTATATCTAAAAATTCCATTGTTCAACAAAAATATTAAAACTTTTTTAAGGAAATCTATCGCCTAATTTACTTTTAGGAACATCGTTTATTCTAAGTATAACCTAAATTTAATCAGTCACCTCTACAAAATTGAATTTTAATGATCCAAAAAAAATAAAAGTTTAACCTAACCTAACCTATTCCGTTATAAGATAGGACTATTTAGAGTGCAAGTTAGTATTTTTGATATGCAATTCGTATTTTTGTTTTACAAATCATATATTCGATGTACAAACCACATTTTTGGTGTGAATTCGATTAAAAAGGTCATCTCGTTCTGAGTAATATTTAAGTTTTTTAAGTAGGACATGTTTAGTTAATCAATTAGTTTTTTTGCACAGCATTTAATTTTCTGGTTTGCATTCAGTAAATTAGTGGAGGTACCTAGTGTGCAGAAAAATTAAACTGAGGTGCATTTAAAAATATCCCAAAACTCAATCACATGACTGGGGTTCATATTGGTGGGAACGTTATTATAGAGGTTTTGAACTGACAAAATTCGTTAATTAGAGATATATACACTTTTTTGATAGTTGAAAATTCGTTATAAAGAGGTTGTTCGTAAAAAATGTTCGTAATGTAGAGGTATTATTTACATTGACTCCTTTGGACAATTCAAGGGGATTAAGAAAAATTCGTTAAATCGAGAAAGTCGTTAAATTGAGGTTCGTTATACCTATTAAGGTTTTTTTGACACATTCATTATTGACACTTTCAAATAAGTATACAAATTATAAAGTATCGTTTTATACAGAGATTGGTAAGTATTAGGACAAACCATATATTTAGAATTTTTCACTACTCTGTATTGATACACAGCGTGCGAGCGAGACCTCATTTACCAGAATACATAGCTTGAAAGAAAAAGAGATAGCAATTTGTGTACTCGTATGTCAGTATTTTGAATCAACAGAGACCGCTATCACCCGAGGTGATATTATGTCAATTATAATTTTATAATATTCTGTACTGATCTTACGAATAAAATGGAAAATTGTATATTTTCAACGATGGTGTCATGTTCAGTGTGTGAATGTGATATTAAAAAACGCTTTAACTCGAGGGAATATACGTATAACAGGTAATTTCTGGCTTCGTTCATTGTATTTTGTCCGTACATATTTTGCCAATTGAATTACAAATTTCACTGAAAACCAAATCATAACGTAGATTATGCATTTTCTTTCATACTAATCGCAATATTAAATGTGTAAATGAATATTTGGAGGATATACAAGGCATAATATAAAAAGGGTTGTTTACACTAAAAAGTCAGGGGTACGTATCGATAAGGATGTCGATAGTTCATAACAATGGCATTGCTATACAAACTCATTCGGTTTTATTTTATTATAAATTGCTGCTCCGCTCTTATTCACCTTAGCGTAATGTTATATAGCCTATAGCCATCCTCAATAAATGGACTATCAAACTGTAAAAGAATTTTCGAAATCCAACCAGTAGTTCCTGAGATCCTACTGTTCAACCATACAAACAAACAAAGAAACTCTTCAGCTTTATAATATTAGTATGGATATGATTGAATTTCACTCCCAACTGTGTTCACTAGTTAATAACTTTTTTTAGGATTCCGTACCAAAAGGGTAATGAGACTTTACCGTCCGTCTGTCTGTCCGTCTGTATGACGAGCGAGGCAACGGCGATTACGGCGAGAACGTGACGCCAGAGTACAAAAGTGTAATGCGGCATTGCGATAGCATAAAAGTAAACCGCCCTCGGTTTTTGTTATCGTTTTTTTTGAAGTTGCTTTATATATTGAGCTATTTATTTATATTTATTTAGCTCTGGCGCCGTGCTTTAGCCAAAATCGCCGTCGCCCCACTCGTCGCTGAAATCTAGTTTGAGGCCTGTATAGAAAGCATTACCTAATTAATACGCAATCTGGTATTCTTACAGGTTTCCAAGGAATCGTTTGGTACCTGAAAAGCCCTTAAGAGAAAACATGAACAGAAACGAATGGATGACTGAAGTTTTGTCGAAAATGTGTTGGAAATTCTTAAAAATAATCAATTTTTATTTGATAGTTTAACACACTACGTCTTCGGTTAAAATCCGCTTGCGATCACAGACATTTGCTTATGAAAGGTATATTTACAGGTATAGGCACGATAGCAATATGTTAAAATTTAATCGACACCACTATTTAGAGTGCAATATAAAAAAAAACAATGCATAGAGTCTTTTATTTTTCACTCAATACACTCTCGGAAATGAGAAGGTAAACCGGCTAAACTGCTAGTGAAAGTTTGCAGGAAATTTTACTGTAACACCGTGAACGGAAAACTTATCCAGAAGCACTTCGTAGTGATTTAGCCAGCACTAACTTTTTCATAGTCGATTAAATACAAATTAGCAATTTATTCCCCAAAATAAGAAGTTGGAAATGAAACTTCCAATCACACAATACATTTACTTTTATCGATACCGTAGCTGGACATTCAGCAACACTATTTAACTCACACATAGATCTTTCATTTTTGGTCTCGTCTTTAGTTTGACACTGTTCATCTTGTACATTCTAAATCTATGGGACAAACGAATGAATATTACAGGAAAACATTTCATGTCACAGCGATGACATCAATTCGATACCACAAATACATATTCCTCTGTGGCGCAGTCGGTAGTGATACCGCCTGTGGCGCTGGAGGTCGTGGGTTCGATTCCCACCGGAGACAAATATTTGTGTGACCCATAAATGTTTGTCTCAAGAGTCTGGGTGTTTCTATGTATAATATGTATGTATTTAAAAGTATATAAGTATTAATATCCGTGGTCTGATGCCCATAACACAAGCAGGTTATTCCTAGCTTACTTTGGGATTAGATGGCGTTGTGTGAGATGTCCGTGAATATTTATATTTATATTTTTATATTATTGTATTATTGTACACGGTGAAATGTGGGCCGGTATAGGCCTCTGCCTACCCCTTCGGGGATAAAGGCGTGAGTATATGTATGTATGTATGTATGTATATTTTTATATATTATACATATTAAATAAAGATAATAAAGAGTTTGCATAACAAATCAAAGAGGTTTCATATTCCAATATGACTTACACCACTACTTACAAAATTCCTTGTACGTAGCCGTGGTTTCGTAAAAAGAAGAAAAGTTCTTCCATCGAAACTAGTTACGTAAAAGGAAGAATAATTTCTCGATCAAAACCAGTTACGAAATTACGGTTTTATAGACGGCCGAAGGGGATAAAATTTGTCTAATAAACTTTTTGGTCTTTCAATAATAATAATGACTGGATTATTTTACAATAGCCTTAATCATTAAGCTGTTTTATGACTAAGCAAAAGTTTTACACGCTCGCGCTGCTGACGTCGCGGGTCTGATGAAGAAAATCCTTTCATTTCACACACCTTTCTCTCATTATCCCTCTTATGTGGCGTAAAAGTCACCTAGTCCTCACTAAATGGACTATCGAACTGTAAAATATTTTTTGAAATACAACCAGTAGTTCCTGAGTTTCTAGCGTTCAAACGTACAAATAAACAAACAGCTTCATATTAATAGAACTTATAGATGACTACTGAAATGAAATCTTCTGAGGACGCATAACGTAGGTACTGGATAAACTCACTCCTGTAGGTCCACTGGTATTTTATAATAACCTCATTTTAATGTTCTGTAAAATAATGACACCCTTTTTAGGACACACAAAGTGACATCTCGTGCTTTGACATCAGTTGCTTTCGAATAAAATTTTACTCCAGTTAGGCCGAATCCACTCGAATTCTCATACCACACACACCCTTAGTGTGAGTGTAAATAACACTTGATGCTACCTCTTAAAACGGACAAGTAGAAGGAAGGAAAATATTTTCAGTAATGTTACCTGCTCTGTGTCGTTGTTAAAGCGAATCGTTTGTGTCGGGATCGTTTTCTCCGCAGCGTCACATTGAGAATAGGATCTTAAAAGATACATAAGAAAACTCTATACAGATATTGGAATAACTTTGTTGGTTTTTTATAGCTTTTCAAAGAACTAGCAACTAGTGTCATGATTCAAAACATTTTAGTATGCAGTAAGCAACAGTATTTTTTTGGTTTGAATAAAGAAATAAGCCATAATATTATTGCCAAAGCGCCACCCCAAAGATTTTGTACCAAGCGTGTAGGAGCCAGAGTGGGATCTACTTCATTTAATCTCAGAAGGAAATGCAACGTTTTTCACTAATTCGGTGATATTTTAATGCGTTTGTAAGCATTTTGTTTTATCTGTAAATATCACTGCAATCTGTATATATCACGAGTCGGTGCAAAATTCCATTAGAAAGTTGTTATGTGGGTCATAGCACATTCGTTTACGAGACTGCTGAAACAATCCAACACTCTGAATGTTTCTCCTCTAGCGTCAAACTTTATATCAAAACTGATTAGCACATGACATTCCGAACAGAATTATATCGAAAAATCTACTTTTTATTATTACTGAAATGGTTTATTGACGTTTTAATTCGCTCACATTGAGGCGTGACGAACAGGTCGAACAGTCACATGTCACTTAGCGCGCACACGTTTTCTGGAGATGACGCATCTCTTGTCGTATTTCAAGTTATTACAAGTTTAATGTCAAAAATTGGCAATAGGCTATGAAATGTGAGTGGGAAGTTTTATTTAAAAATAATGCTATATAGCCTGCTTACAACAATACTATGAAGTGCTGCTATTAGAATATGTTGAAATGAACCAATGGGGAAAATAATTACCAGTAGTTCTCTAAACGGAACTAGTAAAAAGAAAAAGTGGTAGTAGAGAATATTATTGAGAAAGTATTTTTTATAGCACTTAGGAGGCAGACAAGCATACGGCCCATCAGAAGGACTGATGGTCACCATAGCCCATGAAAGTTTGCAACACCAGAGGCGCTATACTCGCGCTGCCGACGCTGCAATTATAAATGTTTTAAAATTCAATTGAAACGGACAAAAATGGAACTGTTATAGGATCACTCGTGTTTCTAGATGTCCGCCACCCGAGCGTGAAAGATGTAAGTATACGATAAATGACAATGGAATGGAAATGCTTTCAAGTAGAACGATTGCTAGACCCGGATATGAAAGATATATGCACAAAGGAAATTGAGTGATATATACTCGTACTTGTTCAAGATCAGGTGATGTTAAAACTAATCTTTTAGAAAGCTTACATAAAAAATGTGAATTGTACGAGTACCTATGTATCTAGTGGAATAATACAACCGCATAGCATTTTGTCACTATATAATTTTTATACATACATACATTGGTCACCTATTAGTCACATTTTTAGAATATGTCTGTGATTCATATTTCCGTGTTGAAATGGACAGGCGCAGTATGCGAGAGCGGGCATAAGATGCGACACTACGTTTAATGAATGTGAATATTTCACAATGTAGCATTTAGCTCGATTAATCGACTTAGACAATGTTCAAAGGAAATGGTTCTTATGTCACAATATGGAAAGAGAAATTCTTCACCACCTCATGTATTTTCTTCCGCAACCCCAGTTTCTGAGAAGTAGGTAAACCAAGTAAAAAGATAGAATAAAGCACATAAATAGTACAAAATGTTTATTATTATCATTTTAAATATTAATTCCCTTGAAATAAAATTAGTTTTGTAAATTTTTGTCGCTTAGTTGTACAGCTGATCGCTTTATCTATTTCGGGTTCGTGATGAAGTCTTATTTTTGCAAACTTGTTTGCTAGTCCCCAAAAACTACATAAATCCGTTTTGGATGGATTATTCATAAAACATGAATCACGAATACATAAAATAACTAAACACTACCTGCAATCACAATCAAATATATTCTCTTTTTTATATTTTATCAAGAAAGGTACTCATATATTGTGATAAACACTATCATAACTCAATAATGTATCTAATACAATCACAAACAAAGCAAAAAATTAATTACGTAAGTAAAATATAAACAACTAGAGGACGTCACGCGACAGTCAAAGAATTTTTAAAATCGGTCTAGTAGTTTCGGAGCCTATTCGATGCAAACAAACTAACAATCAAATCTTTACTCTTTATAATTATTATACGGGAATAAAATATAGCCTGTGTTCACCGGGGTGAGCGTAGGCTTCCCAACAGTGAAAGAATTTTTACAATCAGTCCAGTAGTTTCGGAGCCTATTCGATGCAAACAAACAAACAATCAAATCTTTCCTCTTTATAATATATAGTATAGAGTATATATTACAGTTCAACATAATAATTATACAAGCTTAAAAAATCATATTAGATAATAATAGGTAATGCCTATTTTGTCCACTTTACAGATTGATCTTGGGGCAATAGTTCCGTCACTCTTTCTCTAATGAGTCTTTTCCACGCGTTAGAGCGAGAGCTATTCTAATGGACTCGCCCAAAAATGGTATTGTCCAAATTGACGGGTGCTATAAAACACAAATTTTCATATCAATATTGCGGTTTAAACGTTGTATAATTATATTACTTACCATTAACTATAATAGGACTTCCTCTGTACATCGAGATTACAACATTTTATGCGATAGTAATGCCTCAATAAATAAAAATTATTACGGAGCTTTCGCGGCAGCGAGATGTCACTCGTGTTGCAGTCCCGACTGACTAACAGTGTGTTCGGTGTGTCCACCGCAGTTGACTGCCACACAACGCTTGTTCTGATCGCCGCATCTAGTACGTAGTACATATAGATCGATGCATGTTGTAGAAAGCGGTTATTTTAATATTACAAACAGACACTCCAATGTGATTTATTTGTATGTTTGTATAGAAAAGCATAATATTTTTTCTTTTAGATAAGCATCTCATTGTTAAAATTAAACAAGTTACGCTACTAAAACAGAACCATACTTTAAACTACGTTTAGCAGTAATTTTGTGTAACTGTTATTATTTATAACTAGCTGTGCCTGCGACTTCATTCGCGTGGATGACAAAACTTATCAATGAGTTTTTTGTGTAATGTGCTATTTGTGTAGAACGTTAGCTATAGAGCATACCGGTACTAATACTTCTGTCCCGGCGCTGGCCCTTTGTGGCTAATTACAATAGAAAAGTAATTGTGTCTCATTAGCGGTGATTAAGAGGGTATATGATTATTATCTTTGCTTGCAGCATCACTCGCGTTCTGTAAGTTTTTTTGTAGTAGTTTTCTACTTTGGTACGTGTTTAGCAGCATAACCGATAGTGAAGCTGACGTTTATTGCAACAGATGTTCACCGTACGACATCAATTAAGAGCTTCAGCATACACGACATTGTCAGTGAGCCCGTCCGGATATGAAAATAAAGGTTTCTTGGACTGCTCCCACGGGAAAGAGCGGTGTAAAGCTGACCATGTGAAAAACAACTCACACTTAGATCGACGCCAGAACGCGTAGAGTCTAACCTTGTGACTTATTTATTGTATAAAAAAATGTACTCTCTTATACTGAAATTAGAAATAGTTCGAAATCAAAGGTATTCTAGGAATCAAAACACATTTCCCGGTACCACAACCGGTTTAAAATTTCTGCCTCAATTTTTTTTTTTTTTTTTTTTTATGCTACTTAGGTGGCAGACAAGCTTACGGCCCACCGGAAGGTTGGTAACCGTAGCCTATAGACGTTTGCAACACCAGAGGCAACACCAGAGGCGCTACACACGCGCTGCCGACCCGGGTGCAGGCTGTGACGACCCACAGTTGAAATTTTTCAAGCCGCCCGTAAGGCCTTCAACTTGGCTTATCGACTGTCATTTTACTGACAACCGGGACCAACGGCTTATCGTGCCTTCCGAAGCACGGAAACGCTCGTAAATAAATGTCACAAAGTGGTCCACGTGGTGGTCACCCATCCATATCCGGCCATAGTAAATGTTGCTTACTGCAGTGATCGTTTACAGAACACTGAGTCCGCGGGGCCACGAGCGCTTCATTATGCGGGGTTGTAGATTTATGACCTTTAATCGAGTACCATTGCACAGTTTAGGAGGACTTAAATTACAAAGAAGGATTATAGGAACACCGATTTTTAACTTAATTGTATGCGAGGGAAGCCCAGGAATATTTAATGAATCCAAAAATTCTATCGGATAATCCTTCTATTGATAGAGATATACTCACGACTTTCTCCTTGAATACGCGACAGTATTTTATTATTTATTGCACATGCTCATTTTGAGGAGTTAAAATGGACTTTTTACATAACCAAGTATTGTGATGATATGTAATATTACTTTAGTCGCCGTACACTAAAAATATTAGGTCTTGCACGGGCGAAACAGTACAACATAACCTATTATTTAAACCACTTTTCCTTCATCATTGACTTTGATAAGTTTCGTCGCATATTTTTAATATCAAATCAGAAAAATGCTGTGCATGTGGGTCATCTCTAAGTTCCACTCGCATATTTGTTGTTAAATGCATCGATACAATGCCTGTGAGGCCGCAAACTTGACCTTTTTAGGCAAGGTCTGATTTCGTCAGTAAGTTTGTGTTTTTCGTAGGTAGTATAACTGACTTAATTTGCCTAAAATCACCACAAAAAACAACTGTAATACCACCCATGAGTTGTTATTGAACAACTCATGGGTGGTATTACAGTTGTTTTGTCTGAGAGACATTAGGCTCATTGGAGCCTGATGTCTCTCAGAGTCCTATCAACTACCACTATATTTTTGTGTGCCATAGAGCACTCATTCCAAATGATTATGGAACACTCGCAAATAATCTGCGCTTTATCACTATTCCTAGTAATGGCACATACCGGATTTTCTGCGCGATCACGATCCATAGGTATTACAACTTAGTGTGAGCTGTTTTGCCTCCTCGTAACAATGTCGCTGCTATTCCTGAGGAAGCAACTGCAAGTGCGATTTTGTACTGGTTTCTTACGCTAAGCTAATATTAATTTGGTAAGAAATGTTTTTTTTACCGTATCGCCAGGTTCATCAAGAAATAAAATTTCTCCCAAAGTATTATTAACACTAAGGCAGTCACGGTCAAATAACAATTTTTGGTCGGATGTGATATTTGAAACTCCATTTTCCAAAGTTTCTAATAGTTCTGCAGGATTATAGTTAGGTTCTGCAGCGTACTCACCTTTTTTTACATTCATTGGCTAAC
Source organism: Miltochrista miniata (assembly GCA_933228765.1). NCBI lineage: Eukaryota > Metazoa > Arthropoda > Insecta > Lepidoptera > Erebidae > Miltochrista > Miltochrista miniata. The sequence continues at coordinate 27,223,214 of OW121747.1, forward strand.
GTGGGAGTAGTAGAACCATATTCAGATAGAGTTTTACCTCCTACCGCTGTTAATTCATTTTAAACAGCTATCAAACACTGATTTACCGCTAAGCCTTGGCAGCTGCCGTTTATTTCTGTATCTTGATTACGCAAGACATTTCTGTTAACGTCTTCAGAAAGTTTCTCCTTGTATTTTTTCCATAGCTGCGCAGCATCAGATAAAGCACAAAAAGTCTGCAAAATGACAAATAGATTCCACAAACAACGTGGATTGTCACTTACACGTGATTTTGCTAAAGAATCGTCTCAATGCTGATCATTTTCGAGCAAGTGCCGTGCTTGGCAAGCTGCTAGGTAAGACGGATATAAAATGTCGTCAACTTTTCGTAAGTCGGTAAATGACGCTGGTCCACGTACAGTGTGTAATAGTAAGCGCAAATAAAAACATTCAAAATTGTTTGGGTGTACCGTATAAACTCTTCCAATTGCATGTTCTTTGTAAACTTCTAGTGTACTCTCTACTGGAGAGCCACGTCGACGACGGTTAAATACACCACGTTGTTAAGCATATGATTAATGTATGGGGACTTCTTAGCTGTAAATGCATACGCGTTTTTCTGGCATTGAACTTGACCAGGTTGTCCAAACCCCATTGGGCAATGCAGCCCAGGTCCCGGTCAAGATCCACCACGAGTTGTCGTCTCTTCCCCTCCACGTCGCCTCGCCCCTCCGCTGGACTGCCAGACTAGCTCCCATGCAGAGTACTACTATCATCCGCATAACAATGAATGCACCCAAGGGACAGCATGTCTTTGATATGCAGAAGAGAGTTGGGGACAATACCGATCCTTGTGGTACTCCGGCATTTACCTGCAAAAAACAGGAAGCTTGACCATCACAGAGGACCCGTACACGTCGCCCGTGCAGGAAGCTGGCCAACCAGCGGCACAACTGTGACGATAGACCGTATGCCAGCAAATTGGAAAGAAGCGACGCATGACGCATATCAAAGCCTTTAGCAATGTCTAGGCCAATAGCCAGAGATTCACCGTGACTCTCCATAGCCTGCTACCTCCCCTTGCGGAAATCTCGTCGTATACTAATGTTTTGGCAAAATCATCAGTGGCACATAATACAAAAAATTGCTAATAGAGTGGTACATCTTGGATGTACTAAATTCTCGGCTACATTTTGTGGATTGAAATATATACTTTGACTTCCCTTTATGTGGACATCGATATGCATTACAGGTGGATGTCTCTCATGTATTGGGAAACTTAAGATTCGCCACACTGCTTCTAAAGAACTAATGTACCGTCCTGATTGATATTTACCTACCTCATTGTGTTCGTTATTTCTTAATCACTACCTTTGTGAAGCTTGATTTTTATTAATATACTAGCTGGCCCGACAGACGTTGTCCTGCCATTATTATGAATATGGAAATCGGTATCTCGAGTCCTGAGTTGCCGGTCTCATGTTCCCGTTTTTTGTTTCCCGATCTCTGTTCCTAGTGCCAAGTTCCCGTTTTGGCTTTGGTGAAAAGTTGAGTTTTTGCTACTTACAGCAAATTTTCTTACGTCGAGATATTGCTCGTTGTTCCAAAAACAACCGATATATCTTCACCGTAATCAATTTATTGTTCTATCATATCTATAATGCCATACGTTCATAGCTAATTATTACGATTGATCATTGGTTTTGTTGCCTCTCGCTTGAAGTCGATACTATATCTTCACCGTAATCAATTTATTGTTCTATCATATCTATAATGCCATACGTTCATAGCTAATTATTACGATTGATCATTGGTTTTGTTGCCTCTCGCTTGAAGTCGATACTATGGATTCTTCCGGAGTCGTAGTAGATCTCACTTGAGATATTTTCATTCAATTTGCTTCCAAACGCTGTGAACGTTCTTCTTCAGTCTTGTTATCGCCAAGATTGCTGAATCGACTTACATTACCTGAACGTCTACCAATACTTTGACGCCTTAGTGGTGACTATCAAAAAAATAGCTAAAATAAATCCGACTGCCAACAAAAACTGGAAAATAAAATTAACTTAGCGCACAGTACTCGTAATATGTAGGTAGGTATTTTAATTTATCAGATTTTATTAAATGTCATATTGAAGTCGGCGCCAAGTAAACCTTTTTTTTTATTTTATATTTCAGGTTTTGTTTGAAGTCGGGTTATTCTTGTTATTTTTTTAAAATTATTTAAAGTGACGGATGGACTGAGAAATCTGTCTTTCTCGGTGTAAAGTTCTCATCAATACAAATCAATCAAGTCCAAACACTAGGTAACTGCTGTAAATTGTTAAGGAGTTCCCTCGACTGTTTTTCGACTCTATCATGAGATCGACTCCAGACCTTTATTAAATTGTAGTACACTAAATAACCTAATTAAAAAGATTACAAACGCACTAGTTGTCCCTACAATTTATTTTTATTTTTTTTACCCCAATCGTTTTTGAACTACCTACATGCTTCTGAAATGTAGATATTAAAATAATAATTCAGTGTGCTCCTTTGTTCGTTTGTGAGTCAAAGTCAAAGTTTGGCCAAGATGAGATATCTTGGCCAAACTTTACCGTGGTTTAGTATCAGGGATAATCTAGATACTAAATAGGTAAAAGAAAAACCCCACCAGATGGACTGACGACCTGGAAAAAGTCGTCAGGAGGGACTGGATTTAGTAGCAGCAGGACCGTGTATTGGAGTGGCGTAATATAGGAGAGGCTTACGTCCTGCAGAGGACTGCCCCATAGGCTGATTTGATTGATTCATTAACAAGATAGACGTATTGAAATATCTTTGTATCATAGATCGGTTAAGGTATACTAAGGGTGAATTCTACCAATCTGGAGTAATATTTTACTCGAAAGTTACTTCTAATTGTTACCAATAAAGTAATTCAAATGGGTGATTTTTTATATCAATGCACTCGGGTAAACCAACGATTTGCGTGGTTTCTGGGTTTATTACGGTGAAGTTTAGCCTACGATAAATGCTAATTGACCAGTTGCTGATTTACTAAGAATGCAAACCATTGTCATTAGCAGCTGTCAATTTAGATAAAACGGACATACATCAAAGGATGTTGTCTGCATTCTCGTAGTTCTTTGAATTCATGTTCAATACCCAGTCGCAGTGTATTACAATTCTTTGTGTTGAAAAGAACTAGATATGGCGCGTAGTACGATATATTTATTATTAACAGCGTTGTTCTGCGTGGTTTCAGTAAGTCTACACTAATATTATAAAGGAATAATTTGTATTTGTGTGTGTGTGTGTGTGTGTGTATGTTTGTAATGCATAAACTCAAAAACAGTATTTTTGCCGATTTGAAAAATTATTTCACTGTTGAAAAGCTACACTCTCTCGGATAAGATAGGCTATATTTTAGACCCGTTTTTCACGGAAATAGGAACTACGCAGGTGAAACCCCGTGACGTTCGCTATTACTTTATAAAGTTATTTAAATTTGAATTTTTTTATAATTTTTGTACAATAGGAAGGTAGATACATTTGTTTTGTCGGATTGTGTATTTTCTGTGACGACATGCAATTTAGTCAATACCAGCTGACCCTCGCAACTTCGTCCACGTGACATAAGGTGTATGAAGGCAAAGGATTTTTGGATCAGACTCATAGAAGGGTATGAAACTGCCCTGTTTGCTTAATCATTAAAGAGTTTAAAGGTTAAGTCGAATACAACAATTGTCTTAATATTATTAAGCTCTTTTATGATCAAGCAAACACGTTAGTTTAGATTTATCCTTACATTCAAAGGAACACTTGAATTCTAGGTTTAGCGACAGTTGAGATGTCTCTAATTTCTGAACTACGAAACTCTCAATACTGAAACGTGTGTGGAACAATCCTTAAAGTACTCCTTTTCTGACACCATTAACATATTTAAAACTAGCTGACCCCGCAACCTCGTTTACGTCACATAAGGTGAATGAAAGGAGAGGTATTTCTTCATCAGACTCATCAAGCAATTCAGTCCGCGCCGAAGGAGAATTATTTTAAAATAGTCTTTATCATTAAGCTCTTTTATTATTAAGCCAACACGATTTTATTATATGTATTGACGGAATACGCCGTGAGAAATTACAACTGAAGAACCATTTTGCCTTTCATACCCTCTCCCAAAGGAACTGTGCAAAACATCACGATCAAAAGTATCCTAGAACCTTCCTCGGATCATAAGCTCAGATTGTGCCAAGTATTATTCAAATTAATTCAGTACTTTTGGCGGGATCCTTATTCGGGATACAGACTGACAAAAATAAATTTAGACTTTCGGCTTCAGTGTCGATTAGATTAGAATGCTCTTCAATTAAAATATCTACCATGTCTTGACCCTCTACAGTTTTATTATATGTATAGATCATTGAGTCTATAGGTAATGTAAAATATTACACAAAAAAATATGTTAAACATATTGACCCAGTATATTTTTACTGTTCCTTATTTAATTAACGTAATAATTATGATTCTTTTGAAATTAAAGTCTTCATTCCTTAGTGAACTCAAGTTACACAAAATAATAGTGTTTTGCAAAAATATGTAGACTATTCTTCCAGCAGGTAATGTCTGTTAATCAATGAGTCTATTTCTGTATTATGTAGAAAATCCAATACAGATGAGTCTCTTAATTTGTCATCGCCCAAGTAAGCAACTCACTAAGTTTTTATATTTTTCAGATCTATGCCGCTACTTTTGACAAAAAAACAGTTGATGGAATGATTCTCAAAACTCTTTGGACCAAAACATACCAAGGATTTGATGCGAAAACGAAGGAAGCGGCTATTAAACAAATGAGGAATTCAGGCGATTATGATAAGCTAATAAAATATCTAATGAAAGTCAAAAAAGAGAAAGTACAAAAATTATTGAACCTATTTTCTGAAATAATTTTAGTATATATATCAAATTAAACAAGTTTGGAAGTCCTTTGGTATATTATTTACTATTATGAACTTAGCCCTAATATTAAATAGGTTTTATCGAAGCCGCTAATTTTTGTAAGCTATTTGACCAAGAAATAAAAGTTTTAATGCCTGTATTTCGCGAAATTTATCCACAACACAAGGAAATCTATCAAATTCTCACCTTGACTCAGCTGTAGGGCAAGTGTGAAAGATAATTTATGTTTTCTAAAATCTGAGAGCGGCTGCTGACTTAGATTTAATGATTTCTGTCTGTCTTGCTCTGGGACAATCGGTGATGGGATACTGTATGGCAGTTTGAGCACATCTCACTTCCTAACATCCTAATTCCGTTTTCTCTTAAAATTTATTTATTATACTGGTAACATGTCTGAACGCATCTGATGTATAAAATAATATGATTAATAACATTATTTTATGACTTCTCATCAAATAATGATAGGTACTTCAACCGTTATGTGTGTTATTGTATTTGTAACGTGTCTTTATTTATTCAGTCAGTGGTTCAAATGAAAAATAAAAGATTAAAAAAAAAGATACATGAGAATTACCTTGTTTTGTGAGAAATAGTCAGTTCGGCGGTAGCTAGAGCGAAAAAGGGATTAACTACAAACTTAACAAATGACATTGCGTTCGTATGCAAAGAAAGGCTGTTTAAAGAAAGTACCTCAAAAGCCATATTCAGTTTTGATGGCTGCCGTCGATTGGACCATACTCGCAGAAACGTATGAAAGACATTACAAAATCCCGAAGGATGTATGTGCCTCGCCATCAAGACCCGACATATTCCTGTTTTCAAGGATATATAGGCGTGCAGTGCTTGTGGAGCTTACGGTGCCGTGGGAGACCAACATACCGAAGGACCACGCCATGAAGATAAATAAATACTTTGACTTGACCAATGAGTTAACCAAAAATGGCTATGTGGTTATGCTCTATGCCGTAGAAGTAGGAACAAGGGGAATTCCAGCTAAATCCCTGTTCAATTTATTTGAAGACCTTGGATTGCCAAGAGCTTCAGTAAGCTCTTTGCTAAAACGAATATCTAAAGCTGCATTGATAGGATCTTACCAAATCTGGTTGGGCAGGGGAGGGAGGTAACATTGCTGATTCTGGCGGTTCTGGCGACAGATTGGTGCAATGATGTCATGAAGCACCTGGTTTTGTACCCTTGTGTACCCTTCAACGGCCAAGTCACACAACATAACTATAATAATAAAGAAATCGCAGTAAGGAACCTTAGACTTGGCACGACTTTGTCTAGATCTCATTACTTTTTAGAGATAAACAAGCAGCTCCATCGAGATTTGGCTAGTTTTTTACAAAATGTTTTTGGTGGGATTTCACTTCTTTTTGTAGAAACGTGGGCATATTGATTTATTTTATTAGATTTTCTTATTTGCAGCAGTTTTTTTCTTTTTAGGAGTAGTTTTTTTATTATTACAAATCTTTTTTTCCGGTTGTGATTCTTTGTACATTAGCAACAGTTTTTCGTATTGCCCATTCGCGTTAATGCGTTCATGCGTTGCATGCATGCATATTTTGAGCGAAATTAATATTTTAGTGTAATTTTTTTATTTAATTTGTGTAATTTTATAAGTATAATAAAACTTGTAAGTATAAGTATAAAAACCAGTCTGGTCTTATCCAGAGTTTTCCTTAAATTTTATTTATATGCGTATTAAAAGCAGAAGGGGAGGCATTCGCCCAGCAGCAGGACGCTATAGGCTAGATTAAATTAGAAGATGTGTCCGATGTACCAAATAGTAGAAGGAAGCATTACCATATATCTCTAATACAGCTGAGACCAGCTGTGGGTTCTTCATCAGATACTTCAGACCTTCGATTTTTGACATCAAATAAAGCGGCCCACCAAGTTGAATACCATTACCATTAAAATAAAGGCGTTATGTCGATCTCTAATAGTTTGGTTGGGCTCTTGTGTTTTCTAATCAGGGTCACCAGGTACTCCAGATCTTCGATTATCCTAGTTTTTATAATTTTCCTTTTATGTGGTCATTAAACCCTAACTCTGTACCAAATTTCCGCTCTCTGAGTTTATGGGAAGTACTAGTTCTATTTTGATGATCATGAGTGAGTGAATGAGTGTCATAAATGCGAAACTTTGCTTTTGCTTAACTTCGGAACTAAATGACCTACAGACTTTAAATTTTGGATTTTAAGTTTGTGATTATAGCTTACTAGATGACGAAAAATTCTGCGTTCTGGTCTTATCCAGAGGTTCTCAAATAGGGGAGGGGCCTGAAAATGCGGCGAAATGGTTAGGGATGGTACGGCAGTGTTTGCTCTGCGGCTCGACTTGGCTTGGGGGCACTACCGTGCCCCCAAATTTAAAGACCTTGAATTGCCAAGAGCTTCAGTAAGCTCTTTACTAAAACGAATATCCAAAGCGGCGTTGCTGGGATTTTACCAAATCTGGTTGGGCATTGGGGGAAACATTGCTGACGGTGGAAGGTGATCGTTTATGCGCATAGTAAGGTGGCCACCCTAAACCTACTCAAGTGGGTCGCAAGTCCGAGACGCCGTCGGGGTGTTCCCCCCTGTGCCACGCTATGGACCCGGCACCCGCACGGAGAATCCATGGAATGCTAAGAATAAGGTCCCTCTCTTTTAAACATCGTGAATACAGGCCTTTAAAATATTAATAAAAAACTGCGTTTTCTGATATTATAATCAAATTCCAATCAAGGCTTTCAACCTTAAAAACAGGGATATGAAGCGGTACACGTGTCATCTTTATTGAAACACGTAGCGAACGATGCAGGAGAAAGGACATTTTTAAGCGAACAATAACATTAAAATTTTAGTGCCTGTTTTCTTTCAATGTAAACAATTAATATAATCATAATGCCCCGTGTGGCGACGGGGTCCCGTGTTGCGACGGGTAAGAATACAAAATGTCGCCAAACCAATACATCCCAAGGGTGTCGTGAGCAGTGGCGGCTGGTGGGTCCTTGATCTGGTGGTGCACTTTACCTGCTTTCTTGTTTTAAATTTAGTATGCGTTAATTTTTTACCTAAGGTCAGGTCGGGTAAGAGGGACACCGGGGGAAGAGGGGCTAGGGTCCATAACTAGTAAACCGAAGGGTTTATGACTATGAACTTCCGTCGATAAAATAGTTTAGGCGAAATAGTTTGAATGGTTTTCAATAGATGTCGCTACGTAACTCAGAAGCCACAAAAAATGAAGACACGTTTGACAGTTGTGAATTCGACTAGCACAAAGTTAGCGCGTTTTTTTGGGAACCGATAGTTTGGTGAAAAAAGAGTGCTGGAAATATTTTAAATTTAATGATACATGGAGAAAACTGTAAGTATTCCTTTTATTAATCATTTTAGTTTAAAAACAACAAATAATATGAGTTTATTTCTCTTGAAAATCCTAACCTCCAAAAATAATAGCTGGGGTAAGAGGCTCACTACTCACGGTGAAAGAGGAACATATGTTTCTCTTCCCCCATGTCAGGGGTAACAGACATTTTGAGTAATTTATAAATATAGGTAGATAAAATGAAAAGAATTGACTGACTGTTCTGTTCTGTACTGATCGTGATAACTGCGTGATATTTACAACTACCCTACTACTAGTTATTACTATATTACTACTATATTACCGTCAAGTGATACTAGCGCGTGTCTGTCACGTGTTGACATTGTGACGTTGCCAGGCACAAATGCACCTCCTGGGGTCTTAGAGGTTAACTAGAAATTTCCCGCGACTTCGTACGCGTGTAAGTTAACTTTCCCGTAAATTGTCGTTTTATCGTATAATTTATAGCCAGGGATAATGCAGCATTCTGTGTTAAAGATTTTTTTAAATCGGTCTTGTAGGTTTTGAGTTAAATATAACAAACAATTAAAAAATAAAATCTTTTCTTTTTATTTTATTAGTTTTGATAAATAAAGTTTCATGCGTTTTGTATACGTCCCTTTCTTTTTAATTGTAAAATTTTGTTACATTATAGCACTTCTGACTGTTACAGGTATGATATGAAAAAACATGCCGCGAAAATATATAAGAAAATCTGATAGAAGCAGATATGATAGTGATAAATTAAGTGAGGCTGTCAATGCAGTAAAAAATGGAACAATATCTGCATACGCCGCATCAAAACTTTATAATATACCAAGAACAACAATTGTTAACCGTGTATACGACCGCAAAGGTTCAAAATCCAAAACTTTAGGCAGGTGTACTGCATTGCCCACGAATGTGGAAGAAACGCTTGCGGAAAATCTCCACGTAATGGAAAAATCGGGGTTCGGGTTAACGCGCAAGGAAGTGATTCAATTGGTAGGCCAATACGTGACTGAGAATAATATTAAAACTCCGTTTAAAGATGGGATCCCTGGAGAGGACTGGTTTATTGCTTTTAAAAACAGACACGGCCTTTCTGTTAAAAAACCCCAGGCCGTTGAACACGCGCGTAAAACTGCATGCAGACCTGCCGTGATCTACGGTTACTTTGATTTATTAGAAAAAACTATCAATGAACTGGGCTTACGTGATAAACCGTCACATATTTGGAATCTCGACGAAACTAGCTTCAGTAAGGACCCGAGTAAATCAAATGTTGTTGGTCGTCGAGGCTATACGTCTACAAGAACCATCGCCTCTCCAGGGAAAACGAATACAACTGTGCTTTTAGCATGCAATGCCGCTGGTGACAAAGCTCCGCCGCTAATCATATACACAGGAAAAAATATCTGGAACGAATGGGTTTCTGAAGATGGGTTTCCTGGAACCGTTTATGCTGCGACTGAAAAAGGTTGGATGGAGGCGACAGTATTCGAAAACTTTTTCGAAAAAGTTTTTTTGCCAACCGTTGAAAATAAACGTCCTATTCTCTTGCTTTATGATGGTCATTCTACTCATGTGGGTATGAATATTATACAAAAAGCACGAGAAAACAACATAACGATTTTAAAAATCCCACCACATACGAGTCATCTACTGCAGCCTCTGGATCTAGCGGTAAATAAATCGTTCAAAGACAAATGGGACATAGCGTTGGTCAAATGGCAAAGATTGAATGTCGGTAAGGTTTTACCCAAAAAAGAGTTTTCAACGATTCTTGGCCAAGTGTGGACTCAAATAGATTCCCAAGTATGTCAAGCAGGCTTCCGTAAAGCAGGTATATACCCACTCAATAAAAATGTCATAGCTGAAGAGAAGTTTGATCCAGTTCAGTTAGCAGAATGGAGGAATGCGAAACAGCTAGAAAAATCACAAAATCAGCTTGTTAAAGTAATATCCCCCAAAAAGTTGAGTGAAATCGCACTGACTGTTGTAAATGAAATATATGTATTACAGCAGAAAGTTCCTCAGTGTAACTCAATAGAAGCGTCACCAAAGTACGTTTTGCACAGCGAAGAAAAAGCTGTTCCATTGCTAAATATTGAGAACGTTCAACAGCGTCCTAAAGTCCAAATTCTTGACAATCAGCGTGTATATACCAATATCACATTTGAAGATTTGCTTCTGAGAATGATTAAACCAGGAAAACCATCTTTGACAACCAAAAGAACCAAAATAGCGACAGGCGCAGAGGTCATCACTCATGATCATGTGTACGAAAGATATCAAAAAATGGAAGAAGAAAAAAAAGAAAAGTTGAAAAAGCAAGAAAAAAAAAAGCAAATAAAGAAAAAAAGAAACCAACGGAAAAAAGAGCGAGCACAAAAAATAAGACAGGAGCAGAAAAAAATAACGGGGAGGGAAGGCGTGAGAACGAGGGTAATTATAACCAGACTGATATACAGGTTTCTGGAGTGGATATGTCATTACCAGGTCCATCAGGTCTTAACAAAAAGAGAAAAATTAAAAGTGAGTCAGAAAAGAGTAAAACCATAAATTCTACAAAAAAAATAGTTCGACGAAATAAAAAACTCAGAAAAATATCATCATCCTCATCTACCAGCATATCTGAGTGCATGAGCGTGTATGAGGATTCTGATATTATAGATGTGACCGATGAAGAATATGATATAACAAGAGATTTATACACCAACGAATTTATACAAAATTATGAACCCTGTAATGAACAAGAGGATAAAATCTATAGCATAGATAAGAAAAGCAATGTGGTCAAGAAAGTTGGTGAGAATTTGGGCAAGCAATGCAAGGAGACAGTGAATTTTACTGAGGAATCAAATGAAACTAATATGGTAGCAGGAGAATTTAACGGCGAATGGGATGGGCTGTCAGAAGTGGAAAAGGAAGAGTATTGTGCGTTTAATGACCAAGCAGTTACTGAGGGGAACAAGGTGATACATGAAGTCAGTGGAATATCGGATGAGAGAAACGATGTGGTGGAAAAAAATTGTGATAGTTCGGATGAGAGATATCAGGCGGCAAAGGAAGTTGGTGAGACATCGCATCAAAGGAACAACAATACAATGGCTAAAGAAGTTAATGACAAATGGGATGTGAAGAAAAATATAGAAGGGAAAGAGAATTATCAAATAAATGACAATGTCTTGATTCGATACTTTATCAGGAAAAGGTGGGTGTATTATGTAGGTTACATAGAAAATATACTTTCAGGAACCGATACTAGTTATGATATAAACTTTTACAAAACTTACAAAAAGCCACTGAAATTCAAACTCGCTAAACAAGTAGATCGTGATACTGTTTTGGAATACTCTATAGTCAAGAAAGTTCGCCTGTCTCAAAATCCTAGAAATGCCAAAGAATTTCTTTTGGATGCAGAAGATCATTTATATTTTTCTTAAATATTTACGCTGTACGGCAATTTAATTGATTCAAGTGCCTTGCTTAAACAATAATTTCACATATTTTATAAGTGTTTTAGTTTTGTATTTTTTTAATAATGTTGGTGTTTTTTTAGAAGAATTAAAAGACTGATTCGTAATATTGATCTCGTTACATAGTGCCATTGTTATTTTTACGGAATACTCTATAGTCAAGAAAGTTCGCCTGTCTCAAAATCCTAGAAATGCCAAAGAATTTCTTTTGGATGCAGAAGATCATTTATATTTTTCTTAAATATTTACGCTGTACGGCAATTTAATTGATTCAAGTGCCTTGCTTATACAATAATTTCACATATTTTATAAGTGTTTTAGTTTTGGATTTTTTTTAATAATGTTGGTGTTTTTTTAGAAGAATTAAAAGACTGATTCGTAATATTGATCTCGTTACATAGTGCCATTGTTATTTTTAAGATTTACTAACTAGGGGAAACAAGTTAGGGAGAGACTGTTTATTATTACTGTTTGTATGATTAAATAAATATAGAAATATAACTGGTCGACTTCTTTTTAGTTTGCCACCCCTGATCGAACATGTATGTCCCTCTTACCCCGAATTGATTTATTATTCTTTTTCATTCCAAATGATACCTTATTTCATGGATAGTAAGATCTAATATTGACCGAAGCAGTTCTACCTACAAATTTACGAACATTTAGCAACGAATATTTTAATTCAAACTCCAATCCTAAGAAATACAATGACTGTCCCTCTTACCCCATGTGAGGGGGAAGAGGAACGTTTACTCAATCTTGACATTTACGTCAATATCGTCGTAAGAACTGATAATAGCATAATGACATTTAGCCCACGGGAACGTAATACATAAAGGCAAGTTTTGTGTGTTTCAAAGATCCTAAAAGACTTAAGCTGTTCTTCCTAGCAGTCAAAATTTTTTACTGAAAATAAAGTATGTTCCTCTTACCCCACCTGACCTTATCAACTTTATTTTGATAAGTTTTGTATAGTTTTAAGTACTTACGTAGGTACTTAGTTATTGTTTATGCTCATTTTCACACACTCCACACACTTTGCACACAATATAGAATAGAACTAAGAACAAAATAATTCAACTAACAATTTAAAAATCAAAACAATCAATACATATTTAACGCGTCACAGATACAGCGAAACAATACCGGGAGAATTCGAATTTCGTCATCAACAAAACATCGAGGACTCTCGGTAAACTTCGGATTGACCGAGTGCGTGCGGCGCACGAAAAACGACTCATTGCCCGGTACATTTTCTATGAACGATGTTTTGTTTCACGCGCCAGGCGTATTAGCTCGTATCTAGTACAAGTTGTATGAGCAGCCCTCGTGCACTCGGAAAAGCGCACGCCGATTTTTGTTACAGGGAATCTAGGCTTTAGTAGTGTAGCAAAGAGCTTAAATTTTTTCGTCATAATTAGACATTAGTTTCAAGTTTTTGTATGTTTAAAGAATAAGTGTTAGGTAAATACCTAATTGTAAGTAATTTATTTATAAATTTTGTTATTTTTAAATCCTTTGAGCTGGTGGTTCACTGCACGAGCGCACTTAAGGTACAGCCGCCACTGGTCGTGAGAGGCGACTAAGGGAACACTTTCGCAAAAAGATCCATTGCGTAGAGAAGGAAAATTCGAAATGAAACCCGGTTTTCAGTAAAATCACAATCGTTTACACAAGTTAAAAGCCTTATATGGGCGGCTTGAAAAATTTCAACTGCAGGTGGCGGCGACCTGCGCCTGTTCATTTCACCACGGCAATAGGTTCACCACCTATTACGTGGGACATAAAACTATAAGGTTAAATGTGGGCGTATACTATGCCTCTGTCTTCCCCTTCGGGGATAAAGGCGTGGCTATGTCTATGTATGTATGCATAATTAATATAATTATAATAGCATGTATGTATATGTATGTATGTATAATTATAAAATATTTTATAATTAATTTATAATTATAATACTTACCTACGAGTACTTATTTATTTACGGTTTCTTCAATCTTAAAACGGCACGACTTCAAATTTTTATGTTAATAGGCATTTAATTATTTCAAAGATATTAAAAATTTAATTGTAATGGAGATGACTACGTCGCTCAACATAAATATACCGTGGAGCTACAAAATAATATATATTTGTCTCACAATAGCTCCAAGGAAAAGTAATTACATATTCCAAAACAGCTTTCATATTCATAAGAACTGGGCTAAAATCGACTTCCACGTAAAATAATTACAAACAGTACCTACATAAAATCACATCCACCCTATATATATTATATAACAGGCGTCCTTAGCCCAGGATGTAGTCAAAATCTTATTATTGGTATCAAGGGGTTCCTTGATTTTCAATTCGAGTTCTTCGGCTACGCGCAGAGGGTATTCAATGTTCAGGATTACGGTCGCCTTTATTATATTTTATATGGTACGAACAAACGTCACTAACGACAGCCGTGTGAAGATTTATAACATTGAACTCAGGTGTTAAAAGTTTCTGTATGGTACGTAAGTCTAATAATTACTAATAATATTAGTTGTCAATAAATTCTTAACCTCTTACCACAGTATACTGTGCTCTTACCCAATAATATGTACATCCGTACAGTTTTCGTAAAAATTCATATTTTAAATGTTATTACCAGTTAGGGTCATGTAACGTACCTATGGACATTTTTCAGTGCTTCAACTTTAAATAAACCCATCTCGGCATAAAATTAAGATATTTATGTGGGAGTTACTTTATTTTAAAGAAAATATAATCTGTCACTAATAGAATTTGTACGGAAGCTTACATGTAGCCAGATTTTATTATATTAAAGAATTAGTGAAAATGCTGATTTTGTTCAAAGGTACGTTACATATTTGTACCTTGGTACACCCCTATGTGTACCTTGGGACAAATTAAAGAAAAACATTTTTAGTTGTAATGGTTGTTTAATCACCTTACTTCAGGTGACGGCTTCACGCACTGGATAAAATGATCTAAGTATTTTCTAAAAATAGGCTCCGTTGACCATCCAGAACGATTAGCTTCAGCAATTGATCCAGGAGGGCCATTTTTCATCATATAATCTTTAAAATGGACTCTGGGGAATATAATCATCGGTGGTACCGAATTTCCTGCTGCGTTTATACAAGCAATCATAGTAACATTTTCGCCACGTTCTCCTGATGTCATTTTTCCTAACAATTTCAGAGATTTTGGCGCTAAAACTTTTCAGGTTTATGAACGGTGGAACACCCAGTTTCATCCAAATTATAAATGTTTTGTGGAGTAAATTCATGGCGTTGATAAATATGTTTTAAATTATCGTAAAACTTTTGAACATTGACTTTATTAAAACATATTGCTCGTGCTAAGCTTGTTGCTTCCGGTTTACGCAAAGACAGCTCAGGGTATTTGCTACGATACCTGAATAGCCATTGACGACCAGCCATTCCATCTCTTACCCAGGCCTCAGGAATATTTGTCAGTTTTCTTCCAACGGCGAATTGATAGGCTAAAATACACGTTTGTTTTGCAGATAATCCATAGTTCATTTTTGCTGCTTTAACTATATATTCTAGCAAAAGCTTTTCTTCTTCCTCAGAAAATACTTTTTTTACTGCATAATTCGGCGTGAATGACATTAAATCTGTCACAGAATTGCTCTGATTGTTTTTCACATACCTGTGTAAAGTCGTTTTTTTCAACCCTAAGTCTTTGGCAACACTTCTTATTTTTCCTCCTTCTTTTACTTTATTTACTGCCTGTCTCAAACGTTCTGGACTGACTGCATCTCTCTTTATACCAGTTTTGCTCCGTGGCACTATAAATAACAGAGAAATACAAAGAGTTTTAAGTACTGACCATAGATAAAAATACATTGTACCTTGGGACGCGTCCCCAGGTACAAACAAAATCGTGTACCAAGGTACAAACATAGCAATATCGAACGAAAATAAAAATATTTCAATTTTGGGGTTAGAAATCTGTTTCGCTATTTGACAAATAGTAAAAAGAAAATAACTAAAAACAGACATGTGATATCAATTTGTCAATTATGTGCATGCGTAAAATAAGTAAAACAAGTCAAGAAACTACAAAAAACTTACTTTTGTCTCCAAAAAACTTCGAGTTGTCATCACAGTTCACTCGACGCCGGTATGATCACGTAACTTACTAGTGTTGACGGGTGAGAAAAATACTACGCATATGGTAGGATTTTAAGTTTCTAGTGTTACCAGTTTTTGAAATAAAAACAATGTCCCAAGGTACAAGCGTCCCATAGTACGTTACATTACCCTACATCGGAAGCTTCTGCTTTGGGCCCAGCTTCCGCTTTCATGAATCGTTACAACATTGCTATTACACTCACTCAAACTGTATGGCGTCTCGTTTATTTTTAGAAATGACAGTAAGTAGAGGTAAACCTTCTTAAACTTAACCTTATACCGACGTTTGTGCATCCGACCCGAATTTTACACACCGCACCACCCGCGCAGTGTCGCAGACGTCGACCGTATGGAGCGGAGTGCGGAACGTCTAACAGAATACACGATTAAGTGATAGAATTAGAAGCAGTCACAATGAGATGGATTTAAAATATTCTTCAATAGCGCTAGGTGAGTATTATCATATTGTATTCTAAAGAAATCAGTAGGTATGTTATTGTACTTTTTATTTTGCAGTGTTGTAGGTTACCTATTTGGGTAAAGCCGTTGAGCCTTTTAAGCGTGATCTTGGGACGAACACATAAACTTTCATAATTTAAAACATTACTAAGTTAGCTGTTCCCTGCCACGCTTCGCTGTGACTTTTTATGGTTGCACCTATGAGAAAGGAGTAACAAATCAAAGAGTAGGTCAATAGGTCATATCAATAGGTTCTTACTTTTCAAAAAAGTCTTATTCTGAAAACTGATCACATTTCAGTCACACTTTTTTATGATTCTGTAACATACCGCCGAAAGACGTTTCTCTGCCGGATAAGCCGCCGACAGAACGTTTTGATTATGACTTGTTCACCGACAGGACCTTTCAACTACGAACGTTTCGCCATTGCAGGCGGGAACAAGCGATGGGAACATGTAGCTATTTTGTAAACCACCACTCGCTTGACAAAGCTTCTTCCCGCCTGCAAATGTTGCCGACAAAGTACCTAAAACAGTAAGTAGCTAAAGAAAATCACAAAAGAAATGTAGAGCTTGTTTTTTGCTTTTCAGTTGTATGTTTACTTGGCAGTCGGGTTTTTTATATTCTTAATAAATAAGTTTATTTAAAACTTTTTAGTTATGTTAGTAGTGGAGTTATTAATTTTCGTGTAGTGAAGGGACATCACCAAAAATTCAACCTTCATTATTTTATTTTTGGTAATTTTTTCGGTTTTCCGGTCATATTTCCGGTGCTACTCAACCGATTGCAATCAAACAAATGTAAGATTTTATTTTGCTTTAACGTTTAAACCGTATATACTTAAGAAAAAATAGTAAATAGAAACATTTTATATCTACTATTATAAAATTGTAAAAATAGACGTGACGGTACATTAAAGGTAATTTTTAAAAAACCTGTAATCAATTAATTTGGAACTTCTGAGTTCTATGATTGTTTTTCTTCGTGTCTGTTTGTTTGAGTTTGAAACAGATTTTGTAGGTATTTTTCAACTGAAATATTGCTGTATGTTTCAAGCGCTCGTGGCTCCGCGGACTCAGTGTTCTGTAAACGATCACTGCAGTAAGCAACTTTCACTATGGCTAGTCCTTGGATGGGTGACCATCCATTTGACCACTTTGTGACATATATTTTAGCGCTTCCGTGCTTCGGAAGGCACGTTAAGCCGTTGGTCCCGGTTGCCAGTAAAATGGCAGTCATTAAGCCAAGCTGAAGAAAACCTTTTTAGTTGGCTTGAAGAATTTCAACACCAGGCAGTCACAACCTGCGCCTTTCCACCTCAATACGGCTCACCCCACTTATTTCGTGGGACTATTTCTTAAAAAATGTGGGCATAAATATAATAAATAATATGCCTCTGCCTACCCCTTCAGGTTACGAAACGAAGGCAAAAACTAGTTCTATAATATAATTATTTTCGTATAAAGGTATTAAGACATCTAGAAATATGATTATCAGCAGTTTAAATTCCATAGCTATTTTTTTTATACTACTTAGGTGGCAGACAAGCTTACGGCCCACCGGAAGGTTGGTAACCGTAGCCCATAGACGTTTGCAACCACCAGAGGCGCTACACAACACACGCGCTGCCGACCCGGGCGCAGGTTGTGACGACCCACAGTTGAAATTTTTCAAGCCGCCCGTAAGGCCTTCAACTTGGCTTAACGACTGTCATTTTACTGACAACCGGGACCAACGGCTTATCGTGCCTTCCGAAGCACGGAAACGCTCGTAAATAAATGTCACAAAGTGGTCCACTCGTCCACATATGTGTATATAAGAAAATCCTATACCAGTGTCTGTGCCACACATCACCGAACTTAGCGTTATAGGTGTGCCGCCGCAACCAATAGTTGGAATAATATACGACCGCTACTGAGGTCTCTGAAGACAAGTAATACGTTAACTTACATTCATGTAGGCTCTTGCTAATGGCATAATAGGGTACCTATAAATATTTAATTTCTATTGCAATATTCATAACTGTTCACTTGCTAATCTCTGTAGATTTTAAACCAATGAATTCTTCGCCTTTTTAACCTACCTCAAAAAAAAGAAGAAGGTTCTCAATTCAACGGTTTTATAGGTTTGTTAGATACCTCATAAACAGATCCATGTTTCAACCAAAAAGTGACGTAGTTTTATGTGACAGAGTCACAGACTACAGACAAAGTCTCGACATAAGCCACTCTGCACTCTATTTTATAGAGAGGGGCTAACAGTAAATCTAACAATTCCTTAGCTCAACAAACATATTAAAACTTTTTTAAGGAAAACCATCGCCCAATTTACCTTAAGGAACATCGTTTATTCTAATTAAAAACCAAATTTAATCAGTCATCTTTACAAAATAATATTTAAAAATAAAAAAACCGGACATATGCAAGTCGGACTCGCCCACCGAGGGTTCCGTCAGCCTCTCCGTCTATATCTATACAAACTATATACATTTATTCGATTCAATTGTTCGAGAAACAAGAAATTCAGGAAAATCGAGACTAGATTTTCCTGAATTCTACACTACAAGAAACTCTGAAATCGAATCTCAGAGTTTTGATTACCTACGTTTACCCATAGATTTAGAATTTTTCGCCACTCTTGTTTACCATTTTTATCATCTACTAGCTGAACCAACAGACGTTGTCCTGCCATAACTATGAATATGGAAATCGGTATCCCGAGTTTGAGTTCCCGGTCCCAGTTCCCGTTCCTGGTTTCTTGATCCCTGTTCCCGGTTACGAGATCCGAGTTCCCGGTTCCTGGTTTTTATTTCCCAGTCCGTTTTTCTGTTCCCGATTCCCGTTTTGGTGCTTCGAGTTCCAAGACCCGATCCAAAATCGCAACGGAAACCGTTTTTGAACAGTTCGAGCCAGTGACAGTTATTGCAAATTTTCTAACTTACCAACATATTATGCGATTCATTTTTAGGGTTTCGTAGCCAAATGGCAAAAACGGAACCCTAATAGATTCGTCATGTCTGTCTGTCTGTCTGTCCGTCCGTGTGTCACAGCCACTTTTCTTCGAAACTATAAAACCTATGCTATTGAAACTTGGTAACTAGATGTGTTCTGTGAACCGCAATAAGATTCTTATATAAAACTAGAAAAAAAGCAGTAAATTTTGGGGGACCCCATACTCAGAACTGAAACTCAACAATTTTTTTTTCATCAAACCCGTACGTGTGGTGTATCTAAAGATATGTCTTCAAAAATGCTATTGAGGTTCCTAAAATCATTTTTTCCTTAAGTGAATAGCTTGCGCAAGAGACACTTCCAAAGTGAAAAAATGTGTCCCCCTCCCCCTCTAACTTCTAAACTACGAGAATGATAAATCTAAAAAATATATATGATGTACATTGCCATAAAAACTACCAACGAAAATTGTTTTGAACGAGATAGAGCTAGTAGTTTTTTTTTAATACGTCATAAACCGCAATTTTCGGTTAGAAAAATCACTACCCGAACTATAAGAACTTTTATATTATGTTACTTGCTGCTACGAAACCCTTCATGGGCGAGTCCAACTCGCAATTGGCCGGTTTTTATATAATCTATACAGGTGAACTTTAAAGACCGTGGTTGGAGGTAAAGTACCCTTAATATTGGTAATGGCAAGTTTTGCTGAAAGAAAACATTTCTCTATTTTCAAAAGTAAGTAAAGCTGCATTTAAAGATTTCTGACAAATCACCCGCTAGAATCGAACCTGGGAGATGTAAAAAAAACGTCCTGTTTTATGATACCAACCGAAAGAGTCCTTCATAAGGAACAATTTATTTCAACAACATAGTATCTTACATTAAAGGAAGATCAAGTAAAATATGTTTTTATTGTAAAGCTTACGGACTATCTAAAGAAAAAAGAAACAGTCGAATTGAAAACCTTCTTCTAAGTATATAAAAATGGATCTGCGAAATGTAGTAGGCACGCGCATAACTTCGGAACGGCAGGACCGAAATAGCTAATTCTTCTTTTTTTTGTGTTAAAGACCCCATACACCTACAATATTATTGACTCAATAACATTGCATCAATTCTTATTTTCGTCTGTATTACCCCTACAAGGTGAATTTATTGAACAATCATCTATATTGATCAATATTATTGGACGTGCATGGGGCCTCTTAGTTATAGCCAGAGCAAGGTTTGTATCTAAAAAAATTAAGAAAAATAAATGTGTTTCGTTTCTTTTGTCTAATAACGGGTTAGCTTGATATGGATGAACAAAGTTCGCCAAATCAGCTAGTTTAATTATAAATGCAGGTATAGTTTTTACATCCCTTCTATTCGAAAAATATTACTTTTTACCACTCTAATAGACCCTATAATAATATTGACTCAATAATATTGCTTCAATATTTATTTCCGTGATTTCCGTCCGAGTATATGTCTGTTCAAACCTCAATTATCTATACTTCTATACTAATCTATACTAATATTATAAAGAAGTAAAGTTCGTGTGTTTGTATATTTGTTAAATTGTAAGGGGTAATCTCGGGATCTACTGAACCGATGTTAAAAATTCTTTCACCAATAGAAAGCTACGTTATTGTGGAGTGTCATAGGCTATATAGCATCACGCAACAACGAATAGGAGCGGAGCAGTAATAGTAAATGTTTCAAAAACGGGGGAAAAGTTATTCCTTTTGAGAGCTTCGTTGCGTGTTCTGCGTAAATATTTATAGTTATGTAAAAAATATGTACTACGAAATTGTCCCTTTAAAAAAAGTTCAAAAAAAATTGCGCGATAGCATGTGTCTATCTTTGGGTTGGTGCACAATAACCATTTTAATGGCAATCATATTTTTTCTACAATAATGCCACGGGATACCTCTTTCATAAACGAAATTGTTCTTAAAAATAATGCAACGGGAATACACGCGACGAGAAACCTTTCTCTCTCTCTTTCTTTCTCTTTCACGTACGATGAGTTGCTATGGGAGTAAACGCAACGCGACGGGAGTAAATGCGACGGAAACAGGTAATACTCTCTCATATGTGGCGCAAACGAAGTTGCGCGGGTCAGCTAATAATAAATAAATTACCCCAACACGGTCAATTTATTGAACAATCATCTATATTGATCAATATTATTGTACGTGTCGTGTCGTTACGCTCTTTTATGATTAATCTTTTAAAAGTGGTTTGAATTAAGAACTTAAAACATTTATAAAAATCGAACGCAAATTTTATGGATTACGGGCTGGTACGTGAAAGCTGTATGGTGACTTGTGCTGACTAAAAAAAAACTGAAGAGCGCGATTTGTCTCTGTTATTGTAATCAGTAAACATATTTATTTTATTTGATAATTAGAATTATTGTGAAATACAAGCATTTGGCAAAGCTAGTATTATAAAATACAATGTTATAAAATAATAAACTTACAGTTAGCAGTTCAGAAAATAAGATGTACAAATAAGTAGTAACACTATTTCTTATCAAAATCTCCATCACGTTAGTTGTAAGCATATTTTTGACTCCCTGCTAAATGCACATCCAAGATATACAAACTCATCCACATGTTCCAGCACTACATCATTTACAGTTATCCTGGCATTCGTTCTGTCCTCTTCTCTTTCGAATAGCATCACTTTCGTTTTAGTCGCGTTCAAATGTAAGCCTCTCATTAGACAATCATCTTTCATCGTTGTGACTAGTGACTGTAGTTCTGATGGCGATTTGGCTATGAGCACGGCATCATCTGCATACAGCAAACAGTTCACAAGTAAGTCACCCATTCGCAATCCAACATTCATCGATCTTTCTCTCTTAAGACAACTCTAACTAGGGCCGACAGCACGCAACTCTGTCTGACGCCAATGTTGACGTCAAACCAGGGAGACAGGCTGCCGCCCACCCACACACATGCCGTACAGCCCGCATATGTAGACTGCATGGCACGAAGCAGCGCACCGTCAATCCCATATCCTGGTAATATATGCCAGAGATCCGTCCGTACAACTCTGTAAAATGCTTTCTTTATGTCCACAAAACCGCAGAAAACCTTCCGGCCTACAGCTAGCTGCTTCTTTACAATGTTGCGGAGCGAGAAAACTTGGTCCATACATCCCCTTCCATTTCGGAAACCACCCTGCGCCTCCCACAGTAATCCGCCAGAGTCCATTCTCATTCTCCTTTCAATAATTTTGCCATACACTTTAGCTGCTATACTGATCAAACTGATGGCCCTATAGTTGGCGCACTCCATACGTGAGCGGTGAGCCTTTATACAAGGGCACAATGTTAGCACGCCTCCAGTCCATTTATTTGGACCCTTCCAGTCTTCCAGCATAGATTGCTCAATGACCAGAAAGCGTCCCGGACGCAATGACCAACTAATTTGATCATTTTAGCAGATATCCTATCATTTCCCGCAGACTTTTCATTTTTCAAGCTTCGTATCGACCATTCAATCTCTTCCAAAGTAATATCTCCGCTCGATGCTTGCACCGCAAGATCAGTCACCGACTCCCTCGCAGTGCCTAGCATCCGGGAGATATTCATACGTTTCTCCGAAGTACTCATTCCATCGCTCTAACACCTCGATTGGGCCCGCAAGAATGTTCCCAGCTTTACTCTTTTTCTTATCCATTTTGGAAACTGTCGAACAGCTCCGAGACTTCTTGACCTCCCTCCAAAAGAGTTTGGTATTTGTCTCGAAGTTCTTCGTCAGTTTCTCTTCCGCAATTAAATTTATTCTTTGACGCTTCTCTTTCACTAAGCTTTGGCTTCATTCTTGCAGAGGCGGTAAATTTCTTTCTACGTGTTCATACTGTCATTCAGTTGCAAAGATGAGACATAATCCAACCACGCTTTCCTCTTTCTTGCTACGCAGGATTGAACCTCTGCATCCCTCCAGGCATCACCTTTCGAATGTTCATGTCTCTTTGCACTCCCACATGCTTCTTTTGCACTATCCACTATACTTTCTTTCATAGTATTCCTGCATTTATCCACATCTAAGACGGAAAGGCTCGCGTTGAAGATGAAAGCGTAAGGAAAGGAAAGGCTTTTTCCTTTCCTTACGCTTTCATCTTCCAGTTTTTCACTCTTTATCCTTTTGAAGTCTCCGAAAGGGACACGCACTCGCCAGTGCCTCCACTTCATGAAAAGACCAACAAACCGGCATACCACCAGGTAGTGGTCAGTTTTAAGAGTGGAGCCTCTGTAGGCTCTTGTATCCCTTATAGCCTCTCGGAGACGACTGTCTATCAATCACACTTCTTTTTTCTTTCCGCCTCCATGTATACGTGTGGATATCTTTGTGACGGAATAAACTGTTCGCCACAAGGAGGTCTCGTTCCAAGCATACGTCTAACATTGACTTACCAGCATCATTCACTCTCTTATCTCCATACGGACCAAAGACAGCATCGAAGCCATCTCGCTTAGTCCCCACCCATCCATTCAAATCGCAACACATGATCAACTTTTCATTTCCGTCCGCCAAATCGAGGACGTCCCTAACAGATTCCCAAAACTCCGCGAGTACTTAGGGATCAGCCGAGCTGACGGGAGCATAGGCTGCGACCAAAAGAACTCTCGTGATCTCCAGCTTTATACGTACCCACAGAAGTCTCGGGCCTGCTAATCCATAATCTTTCACCCCAGAGGCGACACGGGAGTAGAGCAAGACACCTACTCCCTTACTGGCATGCTCCTCTTCGTCCACCTCGGACCACAAAGCCATTATTTCGCCAGGAAGGTCAGCGATGCCGCTCCCCTTCCGCTTAGTCTTTGTGACACATAATACATCCAGGCATCGCTCATTCATTACATCTTTCAATTCATTCATCTTATCTTCCATACGACCACTCACATTCCACGTGCCTATCCGGCACTTGGCGCTTCGCATCCCGCCAGACTTGGCGCTGCGTGAAGGGTGGCAGCCCCCTTCGCCGCATGCGCATGCATTCGTACCGACACGGGGGCATACCGGTACGCGTCGCCTCGGGGGGATGCCCTAGCCCTGTCGGCACGCTTTCGCTGCTACCTACGGGGAGGTCCCGAGCATAGGTACAGCTCTTCAGGAAGGCTCACTACATCCCCCTCGTAGAAAAATAACAATATATATTTGCAGAAGCAAATAAACAAACAAACATCCTCTCACCACAAACAAAAAACGAAAATTATACCGGCTCCGTGATTTTCATCACAAATAATGTTTACTGCAGCGCTCCCTGGTGAGGTATCACCGTAACATCTATCTATGAACATGTACCAATCAATTCCAGACCCATAACTGTAAACTGCATTAAAATTGGACTACTAGTTTACAAGAAAAGTGACAATGTTGACTTTTCATCACAAATAATGCTAGCTGCAGCGCCCCCTGGTAAGTTATCCCTGTAACACTTATCTAAGAACATGCACCAACCAAACCCGAACCCATAATTTAAAACTATATCAAAATCGAATTAGTAGTTTTTTGAGAAAGGTGGCAACAATATTTTTACTAATAATGTTCGCTGCAACACCCCCTGGTTAGCTTTCACCGTGACACCTATCTAAGAACATACACCTATCAAACCTGAACCCATAACTGAAAACTTTATTAAAATCCGACCATTATATTTGAAAAAAAATGGCAATATGTATTTGCACAAACAAACGAACAAACATCCTCACCACCCAAACGCATAATTATACCGTCTCCGTTCCGTCGTGGGTAAAAACAAGAAAATATTATTATTAAGGCTCCCATCAGGGTGATAAGGGAACACCAACGATATCAGTTGAGGCGGCATGTCTCCTAGCCAGGACCCCTCCATGGGACCTGGAAGCGAGGGCCCTTGCGTCACTGTTTAAATAGTGCAAGGAGAAACAAGAGCGGGGACACACATAGGCCTGCGTCTCGAGAAATCGAGGCGCGGCGGTCTCAGCTCCGCCAGGTAACCGTGGAAAGCCGGAAGGTGCGACTGGAGCAACCAAGAGGGGAAATGGCCACAATCGAGGGGATCAGACCGGTCATGGAAGAGTGTTCGGTGAGGACCCACGGCACTCTATCCTACCGGTTGTCACAGATGCTTACCGGACACGAAAGCTTCGCTAAGTATCTGTGGCGAATACACCGGGAAACCAGGGCTGAGTGCTAGCACTGCAAGGACAACAGCGACAGGTACTCGTGGCATATCTGTAAGTGTACATTCTCTCACGGAAGACCTTGGTGCCATGATCTCCAGCGGGAATAAGTAGGACGCCGCTGCCTCGTTCTGTGAGCAGTCA
Source organism: Miltochrista miniata (assembly GCA_933228765.1). NCBI lineage: Eukaryota > Metazoa > Arthropoda > Insecta > Lepidoptera > Erebidae > Miltochrista > Miltochrista miniata. The sequence continues at coordinate 27,248,820 of OW121747.1, forward strand.
AACTCGTGAAAGTGACGAGCGGTAGAGAACTCACCCACCCGAGTTACTTAGTCTGCGGCGGTGGCACGCAGGTTCTAGACGACAGCGGGACGTGAGAGATTCACGCCCTCCACCCCCCCCTCTTAGAAGCGGGATAACACCCGAACCACTCCCCAAAGACGCGGGAATGCAGCCGAGCCCCCCCTAGGTGGTGGCCGTAGGTCTGTTGAAATTCTTGGGGACATCCTTCGAGGGCATACCCGGGGCTACCAACGGTAGGCTGTTAGGTTAGTGTGGTTTTTAGTCGGATTTTCCCTCACGTTAAATGAAAAAGAGGGGTGCTCCCATACAACGTATATGTGAAATTTTGTCGTTTTTAGTATAGAACTCTCAGTGCGCGAATCTGACTAGCACTTAGCCGGTTTTTTTAATTAATTGTAACCAATTTATTTTGTTGTACAATCATGCCGGGACCAATCTACGTTGAAGGATCCAGGCTTGAGGTTGTCCAGGAATATACCTACCTTGAGCAAGAAATCACACTAGGCAACCACCTGGAAAAGGAAATAGCGAGAAGGATCCGCTTAGGCTGGGCAGCGTTCAGCAAACTGCGTCGGGTTTTCGATTCGCCTATTCCGCAATGTCTGAAGACAAGAGTCTATAACCAGTGCGTTCTACCAATTACGATCTACGGTACCGAGACGTGGACACTCACAGAGAAGCTAGTCCGAGCCCTTAAAGTTGCGAGCAATGGAACGAGTAATGCTTGGGGTGTCTCTGAGGTATAAAATCCGGAACGATGTTGTCCGTCAGAGAACTAGAGTGGTCGACATAGCTCGCAGAGTATGCAGTTTGAAGTGGCAGTGGGCTGGTCATATCTGTAGGAGAACCGATGGTAGGTGGAGCAAACGAGATTCTGGAATGGAGACCGCGACTTGGTACACGTGGGGTGGGACGACCCCCAGCCAGATGGTCCGACGACCTAAAAAAGGTCGCAGGGACTGATTGGATGCGGAAGGCGCAGGACCGTGTGTTGTGGCTTAATTGAGGAGAGACCTACGTCCAGCAGTGGACTGATATAGGCTGATTTGATTGATTTGATGAATTTATTTTCATAATCCACACTATTTTAATACGGGTGTAATCGTTCAAACTTATTTTAAACTCATGGCTATTTTGGAAGTTCTTCGCAAGCCCCATTTGCTCTAAAAGATTCACCGCAGATTAGGACTGAAGAATCTTCTGTAAGAAAAAAGCGAAGTGATGTAATAATGATAATTCATTTTTTCCAGTTTTAGGTAGTGTCGAGTGTTACATAACGTTTATTGCGTCCAAAAATATTACATCATTTTATATCCAGAGACCCTCTCGAAACGCGTCGTTAAGTCCATCCGGATCTTATATAGAAAGAAAATACTCAAAGTGCTTAGACCTTGAGGGGGTTGAGTTAAACTGTCTTTAACTTTTGTAGGGGTCGAAAATAGCTTCGGGAACCGGTATAAGCGTTCGACCATAAATCTTGTAGTATACAGTTACACTATTACTACTCGCCTTTCCTCGATTTGAACACAAGTTGTAGAAAAGCCATAGAAGATTTGGTATATAAAGATAAAAACAATTATTACTACTACTGGATTAAGTCTAAATTAACCCTTTATTTTTCTTCCTTAGTAATTTTGATAAATTATTTTTTACTGGATGTTACAATAACGGTAGCTTAGTCTAGGGAATTGAGGAGCCTTAAGATATTCTTGCCCGGTCTCTTCTGGACTGGCACGTTAGGTTAGTTTTTTTTTTATCGGGGGAAACTCTTTTACAACCAGTTATCCCAGCCGCGGCGGCAGCTGGGTCCGCCAAAGGGACCGTCCTACCCACTAAGCCCCGCGGTGTTCCTCCTCGCCTTATAGCCGGGGCGAGGGACATCAAGAAGATTGTGCATGTCGACCCGTTAATTCGGGGTTCTTCTCGGGGGTGCCCGATTGGCGGCTCCCCAGAGCTCCTTATGGAGTTAGAAACCCCGCATCCCGGTCGTTGGGCTAGGTTAGTTTAGGAATATTCAAAGCCTTAAGCTTCAGCCTGAAGCTCATACATGCACCCTTGAACAGACAAGGTCGATATTAAACCAGCCCTTAAAGGTATCTAAAAATACTTTCACCAAATATATAGGTATTTGACTGCCTCGTTGGTCTAGAGGTCGAAATGTACGACTGCGGATCACGAGGTCGTGGGTTCGATTCCCACCGGAGACAAAAATTTGTGTACGATAAGGTATCTAAAAATACTTTCACCAAATATATAGGTATTTGACTGCCTCGTTGGTCTAGAGGTCGAAATGTACGACTGCGGATCACGAGGTCGTGGGTTCGATTCCCACCGGAGACAAAAATTTGTGTGATCCATAAATGTTTGTCTCAAGAGTCTGGGTGTTTCTATGTACGATAAGTATGTATTTAGAAGTATATACGTATTAGTATCCGTGGTCTGATACCCATAACACAAGCAGGTTATTCCTAGCTTACTTTGGGATCAGATAGCGTTGTGTCAAATGTCCGTGAATATTTATTTATATATTCGGTTAATTGGAACTTCCTAAATATACAAACCCTAATGCGGCGCTTCTCTGTTTTTAAAATTTTCGCTTTGTATGATGATTTAATGTCTAACTCAATGCCAAATATGAAGTTTCTGAGTTGTCTGGATGTGGGTACTCCTTTTCAGCCCCGTCGAAAACGGGGTGTGTTATAAGTTTAACGCGTGTATGTGTCTGTCTCTGGCTGTGACTTTGTAGCGGCCGGCGGCCCAACGAATGTAGCGATTTAGATGTGGATTTTTTATTCGAAAGCCAATGTGACCGGACTGATTCTTAGCTATGAATTTTGAAATTCATCAGCTCCCTTTCTGAGTGATGAAGGGATTTCGCCAAAATTCATGAAGAAATGAGAGATATTTCAAATATGTAGGTAAAATAGTTCCTGAGCCGTGAACAGGTCCAAAGCAGAGCGATTTGTCGTGTAATATTAGACAAGGTGCTCCGTCGCCACTTCTTTTGCTTTAAATTTCAGTTCATTTCACATCAGTGCACAACAGGATTGCAAATAAAATTTTAGGATTTATACTGCCAACATCCTTTGTTTTGTCAAGTTCTTGTAGTAAAGTTCCTATACAATGCATATGTACGAAGTTGGAATACAATGCTATTGTTTGGACTGCACACGAAAAAATGCACATGCAAATGACCACGAGAATACAACGTAATTCCACTCGGTACTATACAAGTAGTTCCGTCGAAATGGGTATGCAAGGGGTATACCGCCGTTCGCCAGAATTATATTTGCCCTAATACCATTTGCCATAATAGTCAACAGCCATAATATTATATGACGTAATATTCATTTGCCCCACTCTTATTTGCTATATTAGTCACCATGCTAGAAGCTTTGTTTCCCATAAAATCCATAACAGCATAAGCCATAACATCATTTGCCATCGACATTGAGTGTGTAACGGTTGTTATATCAGGAGAAACTAGATGCAATCGGGATAGGTTAGGTTAGAAGGGGATGGCGACCCGCCATCCCCTTCGTGGTTTTTTTTATAAACCACCTAGAAGTAGTTTGGTTAGGTGCGGTTAAATATCATGTGTAATGATTATTATGGCGTTTAAATATATTGTCCTGGGACATCCTTCCGAGGGCTTACCCGGGGCTCCCAACCATAGACTGTTGGGCGTGACGTGAGGTTTTTTAGTCGGTAGGAGTCCGGCATAACATCCATGAGGATTTTCCCTCACGTTAAACAAAAAAAAAATGTCTAATAATTATTAAGCCAATTAAAAATATGAAAAACAATACCTATGGCACTCGTATCTTATGGTATCTAAGTTTCGGGCAATTAAAAGGATGTCATGTATGCCTTTTAGGGCAAACAAAACATTGGGGCAAATGAAATTCAGGTAAATTAAATTCGGGAATATGATGATTATGGTATATAATCTTCGGGTAAACAATAGACAACCCATGCAAGGTTACTACAACTCGCATATAGCTGTGTAACATACATTGTGACTGGAGTCTGGAGCCCAAACTCAGGGACCGAGTTTGATGGCCCTTGAAGTTGACTTGCCTAGGGGGTTGTTTGGGTGCTAACCCGCTTCTTTTGGGGGTTTTTGGGTGTGATCCCGCTTCTTAAGGGGCGCGTTCGTGAATCTCTCACTTCACGCTGCCGTCATGGGCCTGCTTCTGTAAGGATTGTGAGCAGCCCACTCACCGTCCTCAGGCCCCCGGTCATGGAGGCCGGTAGTCTTCGGCGAAGAGACGTCGGCGGCGCCCAAGCCGCCGACTGTCGATCTTGGGTGGGAGAGTGCTCTCCCGCTCCCGCCCCGCCGCCTCTTTCACGAGCATGACTGCTCGCAGACGGAGGAAGGGACGGATGAGTGGGTGGTCAGATGGACAGTTGGAGTGACGGATGTACGGAACCCTCGGTGGGCGAGCCCGACTCGTACTTGTCTGGTTTTTTTTGTTACGTTTCCTCACCTAACACGACCCTCCTCCTACATCGCGTATTCATTCCTCCACCCGCACCCGCTCCGCGTCGACTATCAACCCTCACCCAGGCCCAGGTCTGCCAATGACTTGGTAAACTTTACCAGAAAACGTCCGGTGTATAGGTGAGGCCACAGTGGTAGCCAAGATTTGTTGGGAATCCTGTGGTCATCGTTCCAAGGGCTTGTCGGGGCTCCAACCGTAGGCAGTGAGTAGGAAATGTGTGGTTTTTTGTCGGTAGGAGTCCAGTATGCCTGTAGGAATTTCCTCACGCTAAAAAGCAAGATTTAAAAACGGGATAATATATGTAAAATCGTTCGCTTTTAAGTTACAGTACATAAGGCGCGAAGATTGGTGTGCGGCTGTGGCGTGCGCACTCGATAGCACCTTTATTGGGTATCATGTCGAGATTGTCAATCACGTGAAGCTTGTCAAGTGCTCATTAATCGTTTCAGGGATACATTATACGTTCACTTGATAAAAAAAATACCCTGATAAGATTTGTTTACACAATTACTCTTGTCGAAGAGACACCGGTGCGATATTTCATAGTGCCAGAGGAGCTGGCGTCACCTCACGCCGGTGCCGTAACCTCTGACCATCGCTTGTCCAAATTAAAATTTATGAACTTATTATTTTGTTACTGCATATCATTAAAAAGTCTCTATATTTTTTGTGTTAGTAAATGGTTATAACACTCAACACAATCTTTTGTAAATGTGTTTCATAACACCGTAAAGCACAATAAGCAGAGCGTATCTTCAACTTGCACAATATTTTACTTGGTTTAAACTTATTTCATCACGAACATTATTTCTCGTATTAAAGTGAAGGAGCTGGGGGTTTCCGTTTTCGGCTACAATAAGTTTGAACTTATGATATAACTTGAAGATGCCCGCAACTTTGTTAGCGTGTACACGCCCTTTCATTTTCGGGGCCTTGTGGTGCAATTTTTTTATCTACACGTACATTTTTGGTGTTACCGATGTTGATTTTTCTTTAGGTTGTTTTACTTTACTTACGATGATCCTATTTTTTAAACTTTGGAGTACCTTTTAACATGATCTACTTTTCGCTCCTAATGCTCACAAAATGGATAATAAAATAGTATTTTTTGTTCCTTGTTCATAACGGATTGTAGGTGACAGGGAAGATGATAGTATACGATGTATAATATAATAGTACGAGAGCCCACGACCAAAATTTTTGTCTCATAGCAATACAGCCAAAACCGCATCAAATCGATAGATACGATTATCCTGAACTCGAAAATACCAATATCAGACATTTTCCGCGTAGCGTTTGATCTGACCGAATTTTCAAAATTGTCAAAGAATTTTACCGAACTGCATCATAGCAATATGTCTGATTTGCAGACTGTAGTTGAATGATAGTTTTGAGATACCGGAAACATATTTTTCAGACGTTAGTGGTGTAGCGCAAACCCGTAAAAGCACTTAAAAAAATTAAAAATGAGACAAAAAAATGTCTCATAGCAGCAATACGTCTAAAAATCATTTTTATTAGTAAATTTTGGTTATTTGATGCGAACAAAACAATTTTCAGATGGAAATGTGAACGCATTAACCTCTAGCGGCCCAAGGTCCCTTCTAATACCCTTATTAACTTATGTCATTACAGCCCAAACAAATATTATGAATTTCTTATTTACCGCCCAGGTCCTTTTTAAGGGACCAAAAACATTTATTTGATTTTTTTTATAATCTATCGCCCTAGCAATTTTCTGATTGATTTATCATACTTGTCAATCATAATGAATTTAATCAACTAAGTTCCCGGCCTTGAAAATAAAGACAAAAGTGTGATAAGCTAGTTTTCATTAAGGCGTCAACACATCGTAAAGTTAAGCAACAATTCAATCCTATTTCATTATAGTTATATTACATTTCAAATAATAAAATATACATGATTTTAAAGATATTGAAATACATTAACGAAGGAATTAATTATTTTTGTGGAAGTAATAGTATTTATGATAATTTATTGGTAGAAAAGGAATAGTCCCTCTGAATTCCCTTCAGGCCGTAGTTTGCGTGAAGTTTTATATTTTTAGTGCCTTGTAAGGGACCTCGGGCTTTAACAGAGTTTAATAATTTTTATTTGTTTAGCTTTCAACACCTAATATATAGATGTAGATAAGTTGCAGCATGATTCAGAAGGCCAGTGATGACAAAGATCTGGAGTTCAAACCTTCATCAATTATGGGCGTGTCTCCACTCACTAAGAAATCCAAATTTGCCCATGATACCCCTAGACTCATTAATAATGCGGTTTACAGGAGGTAGTGGTAGAGACAGGGGCTAAGGCTGCGGAAGTCGTCGCGAAAACGTCTCCAATATCCATCGACCTCCTCTTCATCGACTATCGCAGCAGGGCCTCTAGTAATTAACATCATCTAAGAATAGTTATGGTTCATAAGAAAATAATATTAAAAAAAATCAAATACATACATTTTGGTTTTATTAGACACTTTATGAAGTCTATACTCTTTGAAAGTTGATAATATACTATTTTTGTAAACTGAGTGTATGTTGATCTCCTTATCTACTCATATCTCTCCTACAAAACTTGATGATTTAGGACTGCATTTCGGCCCAAAGTCCCTTTAAATACACTAATGTAATTTGGCAATTTAACTAGTTTAGGATCATTTTATAAAACTTTTCTAGCTCCTGGTGACAATATTAGACCATTAAGAGTGCCTTAGCCTACATTAATTAACAAATCATTTCTGGGCGTTAATTGATAAATATTTTTAGTCCCTTATAAAGGACTTGGGCCGTAATCGAGAAGTTCTTAAATTATGCGTGGGCCGCTAGAGGTTAAATTTTGAGACCGTTTTGAAAATGTTAACAAATTTTACCGATCGGTATCATAGCAATATGTCTGAAAATTGTTGGACATGATAAAATAAGTTGTCCACATGTGCAAAAAATTTATATCAGACAAATTAAGTGTAGCACCTTCTCTATCAGACAACTTTTCGATACTCAGATATCATTTAAAAATCGTATTGAGGCATCTTGAATTCTCTGTTACAAACCAATGAATACGTTGCGATCCTGAATTTATTTGATGATAATTAACAAAGAATTTACCCGAAACCGTAACATTGAAGTTGAAGGACTGAAATAAATCGCACAAAAGGAAACTGGGATGAAGTTGAAAAAAAAACGGTTTATTCAAATTTACAAAATATTCTCGTATTCAATCGCTGTCGGATTCGGAATCGTCGTCTTCGAAATCACTCTCGACGTCGCTCGGGAGATCTTCAACGTCCTCTTCTGTACAATAAACATCGTTAGTAAAAATCACCAAGTTTATGAAATTAACAGCAAAAGCCATGTAAACTGTACCTGTTGTGGATGATGATTTGTCGTCCAAAATAACGTTGCTCAACTCAGGTAGTTGGTTGCCAGAGAACCACGAAAACTGAAATCGTCCCTCGTCTTCATACCATCCGCAATCTGCAGGGTTCAGTTCGGTTGGCGTTTTGGTATGAGCGTTGCTCCAGACTTGTGCAATATATTTTGTTCGTAACAAATGTTTCTCCAATTCCGTTTTGCATGGTGGCAGATTGCAGGCGTCGTAATTGGATAACTGGAGATTCAGAGTTGTCGAAGCCTCGTCGTTTTTAATTTTATATGTCTTCGAAAAAATGTTGAGTCGAGCTAAATCGACGTTATAAATTTTTTTCGTTGTACAATCTGCACGTGAATTCTTCCAAAACGGGGAATACAAAAGTATAGCTGCCCAAATCACCGAAAGCTTCTTGTGTATGTATATATTTATTACATTCCTTGTCAGGGTTCTGCGAAACTATGGTGGTTACCTGTACAGCATATTACTTACCTACTCGTATTTGGTTTAGTATTGTTTAGATTTTAAGTGAGGCCGACTGGCATCTGTTACTCACTTGCTTTTTAATAGGTCAGGTTGAAAACCAGCGCTTGACATTGAGTCAGGCACATGCTGAACCTGGTCCTTTTCGGATGACGTGTGAGGTACACATTAATTGAATGCATGTATTAGTTAAGCCTAGGATTAAGTTTTCTTCCTATATTGTTTGTGTGCCCCATTATGTTTCCGAATAAATAATTTTTCTTTCTTTCTTTCTTTCTTTCTTGATAGCGTTTCGAATTTTTCAGCATCGTCAATGATTTTTAAACCCATGCGATATAACGCGGGATTATAATCGCAGCCGGTCATTGCATGGAAAGCAGGTAAAGATTTTGCCAGAGTGGATCCCAATGTCTCGTATAAACGTGAAACATCAATGTAACGCCGGGAATTGTGAGCTGTATAATAGTAAGAAAGGGGCAGGAGCGTAACAAGCGCTGAGGCTGTTGAAATTAAATACTGATGGATTTGATAGTTTTGGTTTTATTTAAAGCACACTTGAGTAACTTTTACAAAAGAAATAAGTAATGACATCTGTCATCTGTCAAAGTACATAAAATAGACAAGGGAGATTCTTGAATATCTATGAAGGTTATAAATTTAAAAAAACATTTAACAGAGGCGTCGGCCAGAGCGACTCCGATACGTTATTTTCGTTTTTGGGAGTATATGCTACACTTAAAGTGTCTGAAAACAGGTTTTTGGTAATCATGGGAGCAATACGAAAAGTTAAAAAAAAAATATCCGTATTGCTATGATACAGGTCGGCTAAATTTGTTGACATTTTCGAAAATGCGCTCAGGCTATGTGCTTCGCGCAAAATGTCTGAAAACAAACTTTTTCGTAATACAATTATAAAATCTATGTACATTTTCACTATCAGACGTATTGCTATAATACCGACTGCCTTTTTTTTTTGACACAGCAGCAATGGCCTCCCACGCAGTTGCTACACTTTCGACCGTTACTACACACCTAGTCGGGTTCAGAATCATACAATCTAACGATTTTATAGGGTTTTTGCCGTATTGCTATGAGACATGGTTTTGGTCGTGGGCTCTCGTACTATAATATTGAGTAGGTTTGCGATAACTTTATATGCGAAGGAAACATTTGATCTCATGGTTACTCTTATGTCTAAAAAAGACAATTCTTTATTCATACGTACAAGGATATAAGACTTTCTACTGAAACACCATCACCATCACTTATACGAAACTATTTTTTTGCCATGTGAACACTTCATTTTGATAAATTTAAAACAAGTAGATGAACTTAGTGCGAGGCCGCATTTGCCTTTTTCCGCGGCGGTTTCTATCCTCAAAATGTCATCAAACTGTCAAAATCAATGAAATCAAGTCAATGTTTTGACATTTTGAGGTTAGAAACCGCCGCGATAACCGCAAGTGCGGCCTCGCCCTAAACTACGTAATATGCCAAAAATTGTTAGCAACCCATTAAAAAAATTCCTTTTCAAAGAAACTTTAAAAATACGTTTCATATTTTTTTTTCTTTTGTTCATTATTGTACGACCGGTAACATTTACGTCATCCTCCACCACGTCAACACACAGATATCTGTCTTCTTTTCACTTGATAACGAAAACCGGCCAAGTGCGAGTTGGACTTGCGCACAGAGGGTTCCTTACCAAAAACGGTAAAATATCTCGTTTTTTGTATGAGATCCCCCTTAAAGATTATTTTTCTGATGTTAGTTTTCATAGCGGCATTTGTTGTCATAGCGACAACAGAAATACATCATGTGTGAAAATTTCAGCTCTCTAGCTACCACGGCTTTTGAGATACACCTGGAGCCGGACAGACAGACAGACGGACAGCGAAGTCTCATAAATTAATAGGGTCCCGTTTTTTACCCTTCGGTTACGGAACCCTAAAAAAGGCGAGTAGAGCTTTACTTACCCTCTCCTCTCTTTAGTCTCCCAACTAATGTAATTTTATAGTAAACTCTACTAATAACATATTGTATCAATATTTAAGTCTTAATATTGTTCGTAATCTTTTTTAGACTGAAATGTTTAAAAATCTTTAATGTTTAAGCTACTTTTGATTAAGCAAACAGGGATGCTTCATACGCTCCCATGAGTCAAGCAAGTTGCTAGGGTCAGCTAGCTAGTCTATACTATGACCGAAATTGTAATTATTTTTGTCTGTATCCCGAATAAGTATCACGCTGAAACTACTGAATCAATTTGAATGATTCTTGGCACAATCTGAGCTCATGATCCGACGTAGGATCTACGATACTTTTGATCACGATATTTTGTGCGGTTACTTTGGGAGAGGGGATGAAAGATAAAATTCGTAAATTCGATTGCAAATATTCAACGCGTGGTCTGATTTCAAATATTTTTTTAGTGTCAGAAAGAGAGAGTACTTTAAAGATTATTGCACACAAGTTTCAATGTTTAAGGTGTAGTAGTTCAGAATTAGAGATATCTCAACTTAGCAGGCGCGAGAAGGCAGCGTGACGTGAAATTTTCACGCATGCCACAACCCCCAAGACACGGGATACTACCCTAACCCCTAGGAGAGGCCGCGGTGGTAGCTAAAGTTTGCCGAAAATCCTGGGAAATCCTTCCGAAAGATAACCTGGAGCTCCCGGCCGTAGGCAGTGGTAGGCCACCGTGTGGTTTTAGTCGCTAGGAGTCCGGCATAGCATCCATATAGGATTTCCACAAGTAAAAAAAGACAATCTAAACTTAGAATTCAATTGTTCCTTTGAATGTAAGGGGCATTCTAAACAGGACAGTTTCACATGCTCCTATGAGCCTGATAAAGAAATACGAAACGAATGTGCGAGAGTCAGCTAATTTCAAATAGAATGATAGCTTTGTTAAAACTGAAATAATTTAAAAAAATCTTGTAATATATATAATGTTTGCGGGAAGTTTTACAATATGGCAAAGTGAATTCTGAAACGACCTGCTCGAGTAGCATCACTTCTTTAATGTAGAGTCAAGGCGATGCTTGCTCGTAAATAATAACTTCATGCATAAAGAATAAAAACCGTCTCGTAACCCAAGCTCCATCGCTCCCGACGACACCCTTTTATAATTTTCGTGAAGGTATGTGAGATAAGGTTTTTATCACGTTAGATGACTTTTGCCTTTTATGTTACCTACAGTAGATAAAATACCAATACTGAATAGGTACTTTTTGGATAAATATTTTGTATTAATTATTTCTTAAGATAAGTGAATCTCTTTTATTGAAATAAGAAACGCATATGTTATGTATGTATCTTAGACCATATAACACGGGACTAGCCTTTGCGAACCACCGCATACAAAAATATTCTGCCAGTTTTCATACAAATGAAGGGAGAAACACAAAGACATATAAAATTTCATTGCATTTAAAAATGTATTAATCGACAAACGCGTAATGGCTGTTGTGTGTTAATTGTTATTGTACAGTCAACTACAATGTAATGTACTAGTTTAATCATATAAAATGATGTACTGATGTACAGGCTTTTCATAAAGCCAAAAGACCAAATGGTCATGTGCAATGGCAGAAAACAATGCTGAAGTAAGGCGCATCCTGTGGTTAGATGATCTAAGGTATGTATGTATGAAATGAGATATTTATGATTGTTTCTGTGATTTAGCAATAAATTTATTTCAGACCTACCACAGTTTTCTGGAGATGATCCCGCTGTAGTTTGAGCTCCACTGACTGTGTATGTAGCTCAGCCAACTCTTGTTTGAGTTGGGTATTTTTCTCAATGACATTTAAAATTTATTTTTCACTGTCTTGCCGTTCATCCAACAACTGTTTAAGGACATTTTTGCAATTCTCAAGTTCCTTAATGGTGAGATTAAACTTTTGTGGCAAGTCACGGGCTACAGCACTGCGAGTCATCATTTTTATTGAGTCTTGGAAATATTGATAAGTGATTTATAATACTTTATAAATTATGCCAGAGAACATTTATGAAAAATTGGTTTAGTACCTTTATGAAGGTAATTAAACCAATTTTGCTGTTCAACAAACCCAATTTGAACTGTATTATTTAATTTATATATAAACTACTAGCTGATGTCACGCGTTTTTACCCGCGTAGTTGCCTTACCCGTGGGAATACAGTAATAAAATATAGCCTATGTTCACCAGGGATAGTGCAACTTTCCACCCGTGAAGGCATTTTTCAAATCGGTTCAGTAGTTTTGGGGCCTATTAGCTGCAAACATACTATAAAATCTTTCCTCTTTATGATATTAGCATAAATATTAAGTTTAAAAGGAAACACAGTCCAATAACAACGATAAATAATGTAAATAAGTACAAAATTCAATTATTTATTCTTGTTTGTAATCTACTCTCCCAGTGACAATAAGTAGGTCTATATAATAAAAAGTATATTGAATTTTTAACAGAAAAGGTTCTTTTAAGTTTTCAATCCTTGTTGGTTTTCATGAAGTTGTAGGGTCATTTTTCATTAGCAAACGTGAACTCGTTGCTATTTTTCACATTGTAAGACTTACTGTCTTTTTGTCAGGTTCTATTTTACGTACTTATTATTCATTTTATTAGTATTTTCCTTTATATCATACTGTTTTAAAATTGGAAATATAGTAATTAAATCTTGTTTAAGTAAGATTCTTAACTGTCGTTACTAATTGTGATGCTATTTATATGCACCACAGATCCTCATAACAGTATGATAGATATTTGTCACTGGGAAAACAATTTGTTCATTCTGTCACTATTCATGTAAATGAAGATGGGATAAAAGCGTTCTGATTCTGTTCTCAAAGCACGTGAAGTACAAATAACAAACGACGGTTACGGCCTGATTGAGATCTAATTTATTGACTTGTATTCTGAGAGCAGCCGCATTCTAAATCACAATAATGGCATGCGGGCCTAGCTCTAGCTCAAGCCTACAGATTACGTGTATTGTAAGCGGTGTTCCCGCACACATTATATGAACGTTGTCGTTAAATTTAATTAAGTGTCCTGGCACTAATAATTTATACGTTACGTTACTGAGTAGAATCCTTTTGGAAATTTATAATTATTTATTAATACTCAGCGAACCAGGTGGTGTAACTTTAAATAATATATTCTATTTTACTAAATAAATATGCGACAAAAATAAATGTCATAAAAAAATTATTTTTTTAATTCAGAAGGTCCATTGCAGCTTCTGATGCAAGTTATTACGATAATAATCAGGATTTATACTTCACTTTAAACTCTTACGTTAATTTATCGAAGTGGTAGGCAAATCTATAGTCGTATGCTTGCCCTCATTCACTAGAACCATATCGTGCAACTCACGTAAAATGAGTGTCTATAAGGTTTTGTTCCCTGCCCTACTTGCTTCAGGCTATTTCGTGTACATTTTATTGCTTCACCAGACCGCGAATATTCCTCGGTTGACTTTTACGACTTACCTAGTAAGATAAACAACTAACACCTTTTGTGCCTTTCTCTCATTACCGGGTCTGGACTCCTAATAGTGACAACAAGTGTCATTATTTTCCTGTAACTACAAACAAATTTGATTTTCTTGCTTGAGTATCGGAATCTATTTTTTTTAAATACAACATCGAGATCTAAACAAATTGACACTGCAAACCTATTGTTACGCTAAGAACATTTCTGATTTTTTTATCTCTAGCCTTTTCTTTATCGTGTGGAAATCACTTATTTCTGCGTTAACTGAAAAATTTGATATTATTGTTATAGCACCAAGAGCCTTTAGGTCGGTTCAATTCGCGATTGGGCTAATTTGCGATTGTTGATGTGTTTCCGTACTATGCAGGTTCAATACCGACAGTGATCACCGACTTGTCCAAGCATCTCTAAATTTAGACTTTCGCGTCGCCCCAAGACGTATAATAAGGTGGAAAATTTGGTTGGTTCTGAGTAGGTTTCGTTTCGTTTGAGTAGGCACGGATCGCGGAAGACGCAGGTTCGAATCCTGCTCGAAACCAATTCGTTTTCCATATTTAAAAAAAATATGATCAGTTAGCATACAAATTGCTTTTCAAAAATAATCTTAAGGGGACTGGTTGACAAAGCTTGCAAAAAAGAGGTGCAAATAAAGACATTCTTCTCGGTATTGGTATACGAAAAATGATAGCCAAAAGTAGATTTGAAATCTGAAAGATGTGTGTCAAAAGATGGTTTTATCAGAAATTGTGTATTTATTATAAATAATTAGTAGAACATCATTGAAATAGCCCACAATTTTTTAGAAGAAGATGTTTTATGACATCTATTTATTAATGAATGATAATAAAATTTATATCAGAGACTAAAGAAAACATAGACCTCTAAAATGGTCTTCTTCAATTTTGAATTAGTATAAGTTTTAACTAATTATAACTAATAATGTATTCCAAGAATACATCACATTGCTGGCTTCCCCGCGCTCGCCCGAAAATCTAGTGCGGGGGGAGTCGTGTTGCTAGACGGACGTGTGTCGCTCTGGTCCGCAAAATATTCTCGTAAAATGTTATATTTTCATTCATGTACAGAGTAATGCGTGTAACAGAGCCCGAGTTACACAATGCATACTGCATGACATAAGAATATAATGCATTTGAACTTATTTTATGTATCGTTTTATTAAATTACTTTGAAAGGTAGTCATTCTAAAATTGTAACCGGTACTTAATCAAATCAAAATAAATAAATCAAGAATTATTTGTGGACATTCCCACACAACTTAAGCTATTATAACTTTGTGCTAAGGGATATAGACAACTGATGAAAATACTTATGTAACAGTTATTATTAACACACTGCTTTTTTTGAGACACTGCTCTCAACCGTCAATTTTTTCAGCTTATTACGTCTTGGGGCGACGTAGGCACCATGTACCGGCAACTTGGTTAAGTTAATAAAGTGAAAGAATTGACGGTCGAGAGCAGTGTCTCGTTGGTCCAATGGTGAGGCCGTCTGGTCCGGCAAACCAGAAGACGCAGGTTCGAATCCTGCTCGGGACCAAAAATTGTATACAATTATTTGCTAGACAAGTAAGTCTGGAAATGATCTGCTGGATCAGCAGATCCAGCCAGACTTATAAAATCATAACAAATTGTTTGAGAATCCAGCAGGATTCTCAAACAATTTGTTATGATTTTATAAGTCTATATTATAGTAAGCAGAGCACTTAAAAGAATAGCCTGCCGAGTTTCTTGCTAGTCTATATCTATACATAATAATAAAACTGTTGAGGGTCGAGAGTCTGAACATGGAAGCTATTTAAAAAACAAAGATCGCGTTCTCTAATCGATACCTACTTAAGCCAAAAAAGGCTGCCTCTGTGGCGCAGTCAGTTGTGATACCGCCTCGGCGCTGGAGGTCGTGTGTTCGATTCCCACCGGAGACAAAGATTTGTGTGACCCATAAATGTTTGTCTCAAGAGTCTGGGTGTTTTTATGTATAATAATATGTCATGTACCTATTTAAGAAGTATATAAGTATTAATCTCCGTGGTCTGATATCCAGAACACAAGCAGGTTATACCCAGCTTACTTTGGGATCAGATAGAGTTGTGTGAAATGTCCGTGAATCCTACTTCCTACTAATATTCCTAAGCCCTCCAAAGTACACTAAAAAGCAGATTGGAAAAGAAACCCAAAAACTACTAGAAGAAAGAAAACAACCAGACAAAATGCAAACAAACCCAAAATTCAATCGCTGCAGTTAGCAAGAAAATTAGTAACAGTATCAAAAAAGACAGAAACAAAAGAAGAATAGAGTACTTAATTACCACATAGAAAAGACCGGAGGAGTCAGAAAAGCTCTAAAGGAACTCCAAGAAACAAGGGAATGGATACTGGGTTTAAAAAGTAAAGTAGGCAAGCAACAGACAAAAGAAAGGACATAATACAGACTGCAACACAATTCTACAGTAAGCTCTACTCCTCAGAAGATACTAAAAGCTCACAAAATGTAATAGACCTTTACGGAAACGAAGAAGAAGTTCCTGAATTCCTTATTTCTGAAACGGAGCAGGCTATTAATAGCCAGAAACATGGGAAAGCTCCTGGACCAGACCACATAACCAACGAAATGATTAAAATATCAACAGCAACACCAGGGAATCTAAGAAAACTCACCGAACTATTCAACACCATACTAAAAACGGAAAACATACCTTCTCATTGGACGAAGAACATAATTGTACTGCTTCATTAAAAGGGAGACAGAAATATCATAGAAAACTATAGACCTAAGATTCCTTTATGCCTATGATTCCTTTATTGAAGAAAAAATTCAAAATTTTTGTGAAGTTTCGGATCGACTCTTTCAAATTAATATACATTCAGCATTTACTATCATTCGGTATTGTCTTTTCGTCCCAAAATTAACTCATGCTCTCCGTTCATCTCAATTTTTTAAACATAAAACACTTTTGGAAAAAATTGACAATATTATTCATACCACGCTTTGTAAAATTTTGAATGCAAATTTGGACGACCGGGCGTGGCTCCAAGCGTCTTTACCGATACGTTTGGGCGGCCTCGGCGTACGCAAAATTTCCGACATCAGTTTACCAGCATTTTTGTCTTCAGTCCATGGCACTGATGAATTAACCAGGAAAATCCTAATTCCTACACTGGTTAATTCTGAAGTGCCAGGCAAGATTGAAGCCATTAATGCTTGGAAAATGTCTTGCCCGGATACTGTTTTGCCCACACATCCATGCTCCCAGAGGCAATGGGATAGGCCGCTCTGCAACGAAGTAAGGAAACAGTTATTGAACACGTGTTCGAATGTTGCAGAACGTGCTCGCCTATTGGCTGTGGGAGAATGGGAATCAGGTGTCTGGCTTCAGGCTCTTCCGTCGCCCAACATAGGTACTATGTTGGACGATATTACATTCAGAATTGCTGCCTGTCTTCGTTTAGGTGCTCCCTGCGTTTCTCCTCATTGTTGTCAATGTGGAGAAGCAGTCGACAGCCTTGGGCATCACGGCCTGTCTTGCAGCAGGAGTGCTGGTCGCAGGTCCCGCCATGCATACATCAATGATATTATCCGCCGGGCTCTTGTCACCGCCGGCGTTCCAGCCGTGCTAGAACCTAATGGTTTGGCTCGCGACGATGGCAAGAGGCCGGACGGTATGTCATTGGTGCCTTGGAAGATGGGAAGGTCTTTAGTTTGGGACGCTACTTGTGTGGATACCCTGGCCCCTTCTCATCTTCCTAGCACGGCGACCTGCGCCTGTGCTGCTGCTGCATCTGCCGAGACACTCAAACGGCGCAAATATAATAATTTGATAGGAAATTATATTTTTGAGCCGTTTGGGGTCGAGACATTGGGCTCGTGGGGTCCAAGTGCACATATGCTTTACAGAGACATCGCAAAGCGTTTGATCGACTCTTCTCGTGACCATAGGGCTGGCCTCTTCTTCGCTCAGCGAATAAGCATAGCTATTCAACGCGGTAATGCGGCCAGTCTTATGGGAACCTTACCATTTGACGGTGATGGGGAGGAATTCTTCGACACCTAGACGGGGCATTGTCAGTTTTGTATAGATAAGTATTTTCCCCCCTTATTTTTATTTTGTTGTAGTTATTTTTCTTTTTTTCTGTTCTTTATTTTACTCTGTACATAGTTAATTTAATATTTAATAACCTTGTAAATTTATGTAAATATATTACCTTACGTGATGAAAAAAAAAAAAATTAATAGACCTATAAGTCTTATGTCCAACATTTACAAAGTTTACTCCAAAATGATCCTGCGAAGAATAACAAAGCCAATGGACGAAAAGCCATAGAACAGGCTGGATTTAGAGCAGGATTCTCAACTGTCGATCACATGCATGTCATGAAACAACTAATACAAAAGTGTCAAGAATACGGGAAAGCCCTTTACATTGCCTTTGTAGACTACAGTAAAGCATTTGACTCCGTAAAACATGATGCCCTCTGGGAAGCCCTAATACAATAACGCAATGACGCTTCAATCTATGTTGCAACAGCTAACAAAAGCAAGCAAGGCGGCTGGACTTTCTATGAATAAATCTAAAACTAAAATAATGACTAACAGGGAAGCTATCACTGTAGAAACAGACGGGGACACTATCGAGTACGTAGATCATTATGTTTACATACATACATACATATAATCACGCTTGTCTCCCATCGGGGTAAGCAGAGACTATGGCTTTCCACTTGCTACGATCCTGACATACAACTTTCGCTTCTTCTACTTTCATAACTGTTTTCATACACGCTCGCCGGTTAAGGGTACTCTTGACCTTGCCTTTTTCCAGAACGTCTCTGATTTGATCGGCATGCGTACGCCGAGGTTTACCCCTACCAGTTTGCCCATTCATTCTCGCCTCATAAATCTGCTTTGTCAGTCTATTCTCATCCATTCTTTCCACGTGTCCAAACCATCTCAGCATCCCTTTTTCGATCTTAGTCACTACATCTTCTGTTATACCACATTTTTCCCTTATCACGCTATTTCTGCTCATAAAGGTGTACATAGCCCCATTCACTTGATTTCCTGCCTGAACCGACTTCATACAAATCTTTAAATATAAAATTTACCTAGCACATAGTAATATGTATTTTGATTTATCAGATTTTATTTAATATCATATTGAAGTTGACGCCAAGTAAACCCATAGGTTTAGGTGGGTATTATTAATGGCACCAACTTCAATATTATATTGAATAAAATCTGTTAAATCAAAATATATATTACTATGTGCAAGATAAATTTTACATTTAAAGATTTGTATGAAGTCGGTTCTATTTTTTTATTTAAAATTTTTATTTTTTTATTTTAAGTGACGGGTGGACCGAAAAGTATATCTATCTAGGTGTAAAGTTCTCATAAACACAAACCAATCAAGCCGTAACACAAGATAGCTGCTGTAAATCGTTAAGGAATTCCCTCGACTGTCTTTCGGTTCCATCATCAGATCGAATCCAGACCTTCATTAAATTTTAGTACATTAAAGCACTTAATCAAAAAGTTAACAAACGCACTAGTTGTCCCTACAATTTTCGGTGGTTGCCTTCGATTTCTCCTGGATCCCAGCATCAGATCCTGATACCCTGGATATGGGACCACCTCAAAAGTAACCTCTTTCAAACAAAAAAAGAATTTTCAAAATCCATCCATAATTGGCGCTGCTATCGCGTAACATACATACAAAAAAAAAAAACATAGCGTACGAATTGAGAACCTCCTCCTTTTTTGAAGTCGGTTAAAAAGAGGAGGGCAGCTAATGAGATGGGAAGATGATATAAAGAGAACAGGAGGCTCAATTTGGACTAGAAGAGCGAACAATAAAACCGAGTGGAAGCAGCTGGAAGGGGCCTATGTGTCACAAGACACGCTGATCACTTGAAACCGGCACAACCGATGTGATAGATTAAGTAAATATTGTATTAGAAAATAAGCATGTTTCAGCAATAAAGGCTTTATTATTATTATATTTTATTTTATTTTATATTTAGAATAATACTATACCCATAATTTTTAAGCAAACACGCCAGTTTAGAACGACCCTTACATTCAAAGGAACCCTTGATTTATAGGTTTAGCGAAAGTTGAGATGTTGAAATATTGTGAAATGTACAAGTATCGTTGTTTCAATATGTTCAAAGTTTTTTCAATTTCTGAACTACAAAAAATTTCCTTGAAACTTGTGTGGACCAATCCTTAAAGTACTTCTTTTTCAACACTAAAAAAATATTTGAAATGGACCACGCATTGAGAAATTACAACTGTAAAACCATTTTGTCTTTAATCCCCTCTCCCGCAGGAACCGCGCAAATATCGGGATCAAAAGTACCCTAGAACCTTCCTCGAACTAAAAGCTCGGAATGGTTCTGTAGTTTCGGCGTGATACTTACGAGTATTCGAGATACAGACAGACAGACACAAAAAAATTAAGTTACAATTTCGGCTTTATTATCGACTAGCGGACGTCACGCGGTTTTACCCGCGGTGTTCCCATTCCCGTGGGATCACGGGAATGGGAACACCGCGTGTGGGAAAATATGTTCACCGCAAAGAGTGTAGCTTCCCAACAGTGAAAGAATTTTTCAAATCGGTCCAGTAGTTCCGGAGCCTATTCGTTACAAACAAACAAACAAACAAACAAAAAAACAAAAAACATTTTTTCCTCTTTATAATATTTAATCTAATATATAAAATTCTCGTGTCACAGTTTTCGTTGCCATACTCCTCCGAAACGGGTTGACCGATTCTCATGAAATTTTGTGAGTATATTGAGTAGGTCTGAGAATCGGCCAACATCTATTTTTTAAACATTCCACGCAAGTGGAGCCGCGGGCATCAGCTAGTATTAGTATAGATTAGAGTTAGAGAATGCCTTACAATTAAAATTTTCAATATATCTTTCATGTACAGACTCTCGAGCCTTTACAGTTTTATTATATGTATATGTTATAGGCAATGTGTATAATGCAGGCATTCTATACAATACCTAGGCATTGTATAGAATGACGGGGTCGTTCAGACAATGTATGAAATTATATTAAAGGTTTAAACTATTTTACACTTTGCCTAGGAAACGTATAGAATACCTAGACATTGTATAGAATGTCGGTCGAAGCATAGGTAATGTGTGTAATCTATTTTTCTTCTCTATGATTTAGTACTAATCTTTTGAGAGCTACTCCTAATTGCAACTTCCAACAGCAGACAGTGCTGATAAGACATGTGTTCTATTGGTTGGTATGCCTTATAACTTATAACGGTATATGTAATGTTTCTTACATAGCTACAAGCTAGAATTTTACACTAACACCCCGACTCGGGTGGGTTTGGTTAGAAATTCCTTCGTGGTTATTTTTTTTTGTTTTGTCGACTAGTTCTTATTTGGTTAACGATTCTGTCGTCGAATCTGTCCATTCATTATACACATTACCTGATGCGCTTCGGGCATTTCATACAATACCTAGTCAATGTATGAAATAAATCGTAAAAGGGGTTAAAATATGAAATTGCCGTTTTATTGCAATAGGTTCTTTGAATTGACATGGAATCTTCGTGGTTTGAGGTTTTCGAATGAAACTTTTTTAACAAAGTTTCTGTAATTTGAATATCGACTTTTAATTGTTTTTGATATTCAACTTAGACAAGAAAGGTGGATAGTGCGAAAATTCGAGTAATTTTTGAATACGAGTTCCGACGCGGAAGTAACGCGGCAGAAACAGCCTGCAATATCAATGTTGCGTTTGGAGAGGGGTCTACTAATGAACGCACCGTGCGATTTTGGTTTAAACGCTTTCGTGAAGGAAACTTCGACTTGAAGAACGAGCCACGAGGAAGACCACCGCCCACACAGGTAAATAACAATGAATTAAGAGAGAAGGTGGAAGTCGATCCTAGTCAAACTACCCAGGAATTAGCGGCACGGTTTAACGTTACCTTACCCACAATATTGACTCATTTGCATCAAATCAATAAAATAAAAAAATACGAAAAATGGGTGCCTCACGATTTGACCGATCTGCAGAAAGAAACGAGTGTTGAAACTTGTGTTGCCTTGTTGAATCGGTACAGTAATGAAGGAATATTGGATCGAATTGTGACATGTGATGAAAAGTGGATTCTTTATGATAACCGTAAAAGAAAAATGCAATGGCTGACCCGATCCCAGGTCAAACGCCACAACAGTGTCCTAAAGTGAAACTTACCAATAAAAAGGTAATGGTAACTGTTTGGTGGTCTCAGCATGGTGTTATTCACTATAGTTTTCTCCGATCTGGTCAAGCAATAACGGCAGATTTCTATTGTGCCGAACTCCGTACAATGTTGGTAAAACTAGCAGTAAAACAGCCCCGACTCATGAATCGATCTTCACCATTATTGCTCCATGACAACGCGAGACCTCATACAGCACGAGAAACCATTTTAACCCTACA
Organism: Miltochrista miniata; assembly: GCA_933228765.1. Classification (NCBI taxonomy): domain Eukaryota; kingdom Metazoa; phylum Arthropoda; class Insecta; order Lepidoptera; family Erebidae; genus Miltochrista; species Miltochrista miniata. The sequence goes on from OW121747.1 coordinate 27,271,164, forward strand.
GGAACTGCGCTTAGAAACCATTCGTCATCCTCCGTATTCGCCAGACCTTGCTCCAACGGACTAACATTTTTTTCGTGATTTGGACAATTATCTACGTGACAAGAAGTTTTCTTCCCAGGAGGCAGTACAAAATACTTTCACAGAGTTTGTGCAGTCTAGATCCTTAGAGTTCTATCGCAAAGGCATAAATGACCTTCCTATTAGATGGCAGCAATGTATAGATAATAATGGTAACTATTTTGAATAAATAAGTCTGTTAAAAATAAAAAAATTAACTATTTAGATTTTCGGTACTAATTCGGCAATTTCATACTTTAACCCCTAATATTATACACATTGCCTGAACGTTTTAGGCAATGTATATAATGCGTAGGCATTGTATACAATGCCGGATTATACACATTGCCTATAACATATAGATAAGTATTTAATTTAAGATTGTGAGAGAATCGTTAATTATTTTGAGGCGGATCTTTCAATCGATCGATTACCACTATTGTCAGGCTTATTTATTGGCAATAATACACTACAATTTATTATTACAGATAACGAACATTGCAAGTTGTAAAATGATATTTTGTAACACGCGCCGTATCTGCCCTGTGGGACAAGTCCCACGTAAAAACGAAGAGGCTTCATACTCTGTGAGTGGATGGGGTTATCGGGACAGCAAGAGATCGTAATGGCCGTAACTATGTAATAGGGGTCGATCCTTATTAATACATAAGAGAAACATTCTCCCAACCTGTTTACCGGCAAATCACTCCCCAATGGCTGCTCTCTTGTAAAAGGATCACAACGCGTTGATAGAATTGAATTTAGGGTCAGCATTTTTTACAAGCTTTTATTAGCTTCTTCTGATTCTAGCGCGTTATTTGTAATCAGTTTTCGACTTTGTATATACGAGTGTCATTTGGAAAGTTCTTAGTCCTTACTACTTAATGGGTGCGACGGGGCCCTACCAATAACCCCAGGGTTCAAGCCAGCCTCACCTGCGAATGGTGCACCTGCTGATTAACGGACGAGGTCATGGCGTAGAGAAAGAAAACTCGAAATGAAACCATGTGCCAACCCGTCTGGCCAGCGTGGTACAGTAAGGCCAAAACCCTCCCAAAAATGATGGCACAAAACAGAAAATGGCCCCTAGTTCCCGGCACTTTCGCTGTTCCCGATCACGGTAGCGGTCGGGGTGGCGGCGGGAGAAGGGGTGCAAAGAATCACCGGGCTACGGATAGCTACCATTCACGACTGACCCTGGCTACCACCTATAAGGGACGCAGTCTACGGCTGGACGAACACCTCACCGAGCTCGAGGTAGAACTAGGTCGCATAAAGTGGCACATACTGGGGTTGTGCGAGGTCCGAAGAAAGGGGGAGGACACGGTAACCCTTGCATCAGGCGACTTGTTCTACTTTCGAGAGGGTGACGGAAGGACCCCTTCCGATGGCGGTATCGGTTTTATGGTGAAAACGGACCTCGTTAGCAGCGTTGTGGAAGTCAGTAATGTTTCGATTCGGGTAGCGTACCTTATACTGAAGCTCACCGACAGGTATTCCCTGAAAGTGATTCAGGTGTATGCCCCGACCTCGAAGCGCACTGCCGAGGCAGTCGAGGCCGTGTACGAGGACGTAGCCGAGGCACTACATGGCACTGCCAAGGCTCACTACAACGTAGTTATGGGGGACTTCAACGCCAAAGTGGGAGTACAAGAACGCGGCGAAACGAAAATCGAACCTTTTGGCGTCAGGCGGAGGAATGACCGGGGGGCACATGCTTGTCAACTATCTCGAGTCCCAGGAGCTCTTCTTGATGAACTCCTTCTTTAAGAAGAAGCCCCACAGGAAGTGGACTTGGCGAACCCCCGACAAGGTCACTAGGAACGAGATAGACTTCTTCATAACGGACAGGAGGTTTATATTTAGGGATGTTTCTGTGATTACCAGGGGTAATATCGGCAGTGATCACCGACTTGTCCGAGCATCTCTAAATTTAGACTATCGCGCTGAAAGGGCCCGGATGATGAAGCCTACCCTCTGACCTACTGCGCTCCAGACGTCATTGGGATCCAAAAGGTTTCAATTGGAACTTCAAAATCGTTTCGATTCGCGATACAATGGTCAAAACGCTGCACCAAGTGTCCCGAAAGTTTTTGTCCGGGAAAGGTAAAAAGAGGTGTTCGAAGCTCTCGCTCGAGACTCTCGAACTTATGAGGATCAGACGGGCAACGCAAACAACGCTAGCATATTCGGTAGAACTAAGAGACATAAACGTCAAAATCCGAATGCTGGTAAGAAGTGACCTTAGACGCTACAACACCACTGTCTTCGAGGCCGCTATTGAACAGAACAGGGGCACCAAGATCTTTGCCCAGCAGCTCGGAAGACCCCGTCTAACGAAACTAAAAACAGCAGATGGCAAAACCGTGACCTCAGGGTTCGAGATTCTCGAGGAAATAGAGTACTTTTACACAGACCTCTATGCATCGCGGACACAAAAACCCACGGGACCAAGCGAGAATGACCACAGAGCCCCGTTCACGCGCCACTATACGGAGGATATACCGGACATCGACCAGGGCGAAGTCAGGGCAGCTCTCGAGCAACTGAAACCCAATAAATCTCCTGGAGAGGACGGAATTACGACTGAGCTCCTGAAAGCGGGTGGGACTCCGGTCCTTAGAGAGCTTACGAGCATATTTAATTCCGTCCTCCAGCAGGGTCAGACACCCAAATCGTGGAGCGGGAGTGCGGTGGCTCTGTTCTTCAAAAGGGGTGACAAATCCTTACTGAAGAACTACAGACCCATCTCATTCCTGAGCTATGTCTACAAGTTGTTCTCGAGAGTAATCATAAACCGCCTCGCTGAGAAACTCAACGAGTTCCAGCCACAGGAGCAAGCCGGGTTTCGAAAAGGCTTTAGTACCGTGGACCACATCCATACTGTTCGGCAGATTGTACAGAAGACAAACGAGTAAAATCAGTCGCTGTGTATGGCTTTCGTGGACTGGGAGAAAGCCTTCGACTCTATCGAAACCTGGGCAGTCCTGGAAGCTCTGCAGCGGTGTCATATTGATTGGCGATATATCGAGGTGTTGAGATGTTTGTATGATACCGCTACCATGACCGTCCGATTGGACGATAAGAGGACCAATCCCATAGCGCTGCGCAGAGTTGTGAGACAGGGAGATGTTTTATCACCTAAGCTCTTCACTAATGCGCTTGAGGACGTCTTCAAGTCGTTGGACTGGGATGGGTGGGGCGTAAATATAAACGGTGAATGTATCTCACACCTTCGGTTTGCTGACGACAACGTTTTAGTTGCTGAAATGCTGGAACAGTTGAGCGGGATACTGCATAGTCTAAGTGAAGAATCTCGACGTGTTTGCCTCGACATGAACTTGGATAAAACCAAGATCATGTTCAATGAGCATGTCGTGCCGGGACCAACATACGTTGAAGGATCGTGGCTTGAGGTTGTCCATGAGTACACCACACCTATCTTGGTCAGGTTATCACATTGGAAACAAATAACCTGGGTAAGGAAATAGCCAGAAGGATTCGCTTGGGCTGGGCAGCGTTCAGCAAACTGCGTCGGGTTTTCTACTCGCCGATACCGCAATGCCTCAAGAAGAAAGTCTTCAACCAGTGCGTTCTACCCGTTATGACCTACGGTGCCGAGACGTGCACACTCACGGTGGGGCTGGTCCGTGCCCTTGGGGTTGCGCAACGAGCGATGGAACGAGGTGTCTTTGAGGGATAGGATCCGAAACGATGTTATCCGTCAGAGAACAAGAGTGGTCGACATAGCTCGCAGAGTATGCGTTTTGAAGTGGCAGTGGGCTGGCCACATTTGTAGAAGAACTGATGGCCAATGGAGCAAGAGAGTTCTGGCGTGGAGACCGCGTCTTGGTAAACGTGGGGTAGGACGATCCTTGCCTGATGGAGCGACGACCTAAAGCAGGTTGCAGGGATTGACTGGATGCGCAAAGCGCAGGATCGTGTGTTGTGGCGAGGTTTGGAAAAGGCCTATGTCCAGCAGTGGACTGCTATAGGCTAAATTGATTGATTGATTGACTACTTAATGAAGCCACAAGATTTGATTTTATTTTTCAACATAAGTCTTCCCCGAGCTCAAAACACTTCCACCAAGGAGGGCTAACCCATTTTAAAAACTGGTAAGCGTTTACGGTGTCTATGACCTCTTCATCTATACATATAATATAATGATAGAAAAGTCGAAACTGTACAAAGGAAATATTTAGAAAAAAAAATACTCATTGGGTGATCTTAAGATATCGAAGCCGAAAATATAGTTAGAATTTTTTTTGTCTGTTTGCTTTGCTTTGTCTGGAAGGATCTCGAAAAGTACTTAATATTAATAGATTTGATTCAAATTTTGCACAAATATTAACTAGTGGTAGGGTCTTCAAATAGGCTATATATTATCACGCTACATATCCTAGGGCTTAATTTTCACGAGTACGAAGTAGCTGTATGAGGATTTTCCCTCACTTAAAAAAAAAGAAAAGAAAAAAGCAGGCAACAGCTAGTTTGTAATAAAATGTATACCACCTTAAAACTGGTAAGCGTTTACGGTGTCTATGACCTCTTCATCTATACATATAATATAATGATAGAAAAGTCAAAACTGTACAAAGGAAATATTTAGAAAAAAAAATACTCATTGGGTGATCTTAAGATATCGAAGCCGAAAATATAGTTAGAAATTTTTTGTATGTTTGCTTTGCTTTGTCCGGAAGGATCTCGAAAAGTACTTAATATTAATAGATTTGATTCAAATTTTGCACAAATATTAACTAGTGGTAGGGTCTTCAAATAGGCTATATATTATCACGCTACATATCCTAGGGCTTAATTTTCACGAGTACGAAGTAGCTGTATGAGAATTTTCCCTCACGTAAAAAAAAAGAAAAGAAAAAAGCAGGCAACAACTAGTTTGTAATAAAATGTATACCACCTTGAAAATTTTTCGGCTTTGTAAACAGATAAAAGTTTCGGTAAATATGGGGGAAGGGGTAATAATTCAAAGCCACACTGATAGCTTTTTGCCATGGATTGTACAGAGGTGTGAACGCGCGCATTGTCCTGATGAAATAAGACATTTTTTTTCGCCATTAACCTGGATGTTTTTCTTTGATATCATCTCTCAAAAGACGCAGCAGGTTGCTGTTGTAATCGGTTTTTATTGTTTAAACCATTTTTAAATATTGCACCGAAATTTTATAATACCTTTTGCATCCCAAAAAACCGAAGCCATGACTTCGCCGGCCGATAAAACCACCTTGGCCTTCTTTGAGGTGGGTGATACTATTCTTTCCCTTTGTTTTGACTATTCAACCGGAATCATTACGTTGATGATTAATATAACATCTACCTTCACATAGTAAGTAGCTAAAACCTTTCAACGGTTCTTTCATAAGTTGCCCAGGGTGAAATCAGTGGCTGATGGAGTAATAAAGAACACGCATAGTTGCAATGAGATCTGCTTAAATGCAAATTTTTTAAATATTTTTTGTGCAAGTCTTGTTTTTAAGCAATAGCTTAAAAACAATAGCTTAAAAACAAGACTTGTACAAATAATATTTCATAGCTTCTATCGCGGGCCTTGAGCGTGGAGACCGAATCCAGAAATTCCCTCACGAAAAAACCTAACACTCGGCTATTCTCGGCCACGCTCGGTCACGCTCGTGCATCTCGCACTTCATATATCTAAGCGCACGGCAGTGCGCAGGCCAAGTTCTAGCAACAGGCCGAGCGCATGCCGTGCTCTATTTACACGAACCGCTTCGACCCACTTTTGACCCCCCTGTAGCTCAGTGCCTATTGCAAGTACAGAAATAAAATTGTACGTACGTATTCATATACTAGTACTAAGGCAGTGTACCAAATTTCATAGATGTAGCTTCAGTAGATCCTGAAATATGACCCTGTAAATATAGCTATTTTTGGCACTGATTATACATACACGTGAGCGTTCGCGTAACGGGTTGGGGTGCGGTAAGGAGGGTGGGGAGGGGTGGTGTGAGGTGAGGTGAGGTGGTGTGGGGTGGGTTGAGGTGGGGTGGCTTAGATTGAGTTGTGGTGGAATAAGGTGAGTTTGAGTGAGGTTACAGTGGAGAGTGGTGAAGTTTACAGTAAGGTACAGCTACGTACAGTGAGGTACAGAGAAGTACAGTAAGGTTCACTGTGGTTCTATGAGGTACACTGAAGTACAGTGAGTTACAGTGAGATATTGCGAGTTACAGTGCGGTACAGTGAGGTACAGTGAAGTACGGTGATGTACAGTGAAGTAAAGTGCAGTACAGTGGAGTATAGTGGATTACAGTTGAGTACAGTGGAGTACAGATGAGTACAGTGGAGCACTGTGGAGTACAGATGAGTACAGTGGAGTACATATGTGTATAGAGGAATACAGATGAGTGAAGTGGAGTACAAATGTGTACATTGGAGTACAGATACTCGTAATTGATTGATTAGATAAAAAATGCTATGTAATAGCTTTACCGCGGTAGTCTTCGAGTGCCACACATCTTTTTTTACCAAAGGGTTGTGAAATACTAGAAAATGATGCACTAGCCAACATTTTCAATGTCTTTAAGAATTGGTGGAAAGGCAAAAGACAGTAGCATGTTGCCAAACAAAAAACATAATAAACCTTAAACAATTGAGAATGTATTTTTGACCTACCCTATAACTGCTAACCTAAAAAGTCTCAAAAATAAAAATCGGCCAAGGCAGCGTCAGACTACGCAATACTGGGAGGGAGGGACCATACCAAAAATAACGGCAAAATCATGTTTGTTTTAAGGGCCTCCTTAATTTTATTTTACTGTGCAAATTTTAGCTCCCTGTCTGTCACGGATACTGAGATACAGTCACGTGACAGACAAACAGGGGGCGACAGCGAAGCATCAGTAATAGATTCTCGTCTTTACCCTTTTGGGTAGGGTACTCTAAAAACATACATGAGGGATTCACGTCCCCCCCCCCCCCTTAGAAGCGGGATCACACCCGAAACCCCCAAAGACGCGGTATAGCACCCGTACCACCCCTTAGGCGGCCGCAGTGGTAGCTGTAGGTCTGTTGCGAGTTGTGGGACATCCTTCCGAGGGCTAACTCGGGGCTCCCACACCATAGGCTGTTGGGCGTTACCTGAGGTTTTTTAGTCAGTAGGAGTCCGGCATAGTGTCCATGAAGGATTTTTCTTCACGTTAAAATAAAAAATAAAAACCCTAAAAACATAATTCTTTTTTTTTAATGTGTAGACATTATGTTTCAAATACGTACCCAATGATTTATAAAACTATAGATACGTCACCAACACTGAAAAACGCCAACATAAAAAGAAGGTTATTACCTGACCTAACGTCGTGTGACGGACCAGTCAGTGTCGCGATTATAGGCTTCGCGAAAGTTCTATTAGCACTGTTTTATAGTCTGTTATTAAACTCGCAAAAAACATGCCTTCAAGGATCCTCAGAGTATGCACAAACTGCACACTAACTGCTAAATATAAAAACGTGTCATTTCATCGGAAAGTACAACAGTAATAATATTATTATTTTATTTTCTCGCAATTCTAAAATGGCGGCAAGCATAAGGAATGCACAAGGAAAATGTACTCTGCAGTTTGTGGTTAGACGCGACCCGTTAAGGGGATGTTGGGGAGATTTTGTACTACCTACTTTCTGTTTTATTTTGCTATTAGAATTTTTTTTAAATTATATTTCTATAAAAATTAAAAAAAAGACAAAATAATATATAAAAGATTATTAAAATGAATTATATTTCAAATATTTGGATTACGTACTAGGTACTAAATTATTAATTATTAAATAAATATTTCTTTATGGTACTGTTGGTGATAATAATTACTAATCTGATAAACTGCATTAACATTTTATAAATTTAAAGATATTACCAAATTTACCTGTAAATAAATTAATCGTATAAATATCTCAGTAAGTAAAATTCAAGTTTCCTTTTTTCTCCCACATTCCTCTGATGTATTGACTTCACGCATGCTACCACAGATAATTTTTACATTGAATTATTTTTTCAAATTTATAAAAGTTTTGATGTTTTTGAAAGCCGCGATGTTCGTGTATACCGTGTCTAACTATGATACGTCGTTGGTAGTACCTATGTTTGTTACTAATGACATTTCTTAACCACGGTGAATTGAGTTATAATTAATTAATACATAATAATAATATCATAGTACATAGAAGATGAAAAAAAAATTACATTGGGCGTTAGCAGCAATCTATTCTGTCTTAGGAACTGGATAAATCTGCTGTATTTAAGCTGCTTATATTCCTATGTTATCTGTTGGCTGAGATATAGAGTTTTGAGGATGAAGCAAAAACATGAATGCGGAAATAATAGGTATTCATGGTACAGATGAACATTATATTTCGGTATCTATGTATGTATATAGGATAGGTATATGTATGTGTATGTATTGAGTATGTATATAAATATATATTATGCTGTATGTATGTATCTTTGCTTGTAAAGGGTGTTTTTTTAGAGGTATAGAACTTTAAGTTGGCCTAGCTGTTTTAACCGGCGGTATTTTTGTCAGCTGTAAAGTGATTTATGTTTAGTATGGTTTGGCATTTTAACATAAATAGACTGAAGCCTGAACAATGCTTCCAAATTGTGCAAATTTATTTTGAAAATCATGGTTCTTTCCGAAATGCGTATCGTGATTTTCATAAGCGAATTTTCTTTAGCGGTGCAGCTCACTTTTGGTTGAATGGATACATCAATAAACAAAACTGCCATATTTGGGGTGATGATGATCCTCAAGTGTATGTTGAGACACCGTTACATCCAGTAAAACTGACTGTGTGGTGTGCTTTATAGGCTGGTGGAATAATTGGTCCGTACTTCTTTAGAAACGATGCTGACCAGAATGTTACAGTCAATCGTGACTGCTATAGAGCGAAGATTACTGACTTTTTCGTTCATCAATTGAACAACCATGTTGTGCAGGAGTAGTGGTTTCAACAAGACGGCGCAACATGTCACATTGCTCGTGCCACAATTAATTTATTGAAGGAAACTTTTGGTAACCGCATAGTTTCACGTTTTGGACACGTGGATTGGCCTCCAGAGTCGTGCGATTTTACGCCACTTGACTATTTTCTGTGGAGATATGTGAAGTCGCTCGTCTACGCCGATAAGCCCGAAACGATTGACCACTTGGAGGATAACATTCGGAGCGATATTGTCGCTATACGGCCACAAATGTTGGGAAAGTCATCGAAAATTGGACCTCTAGATTAGACTACGTCCGAGCCAGCCCTGGCGGTTATATGCCAGAAATCATATTTAAATTATAATGCCAGAAGATTTCCTTTCGAATAAAGTCATTTCCATATCAATAAAAACAATCACCTTTGTTTTATTCCATTTCAAAGTTCTATACCTCGAAAAAAAACACCCTTTTATGTATCTGTCTATATATGTATCTTTAAGGTTGAAAATGTTTATTTATTTAGAAGTACGCCTAACAACTACCACTCATTACCTTCAAACTAATTTCTCCATCCAAAGGTTGCCTGGTAGAAATCACTTTTAGTGATAAGGCCGCCCATTGTATTGCCTCTTTTTTCAGATTTTATGTACATTATTGTTTTTTATCTGGCGTACAATAAAGAGTAAAATAAATAAATAAATTATACGAATCATGGCCAACACGGGTGGCCTAAAGTCATAGTCATAATTTAGCGGAACAGAGTATTCCAACTCTCACAATACATCACTTTGTGTGATGCGGATGTGATTATTAAGAAAATATTTGTCACTCACAACATGATACAAATAAGGATCATTACTCCATACCTCGCAATTTAAGGCCTTGCCTGCATGAATCCTTATCCGTGAAATAAGTGAATGATATATTCACTTAGGTATTAGTAATGCAATTATCAGTCCGTTGTGGTAAAATATGTTTCAATTTGATAGTACAAATACAACACAAAGAAATACGAAATCAGTATTTTATATAAAACATTATTTTGTAATATCTGTGGTCGTTGTGCTGCCGTAACGCCAGCAGGTTAATCCTAGCTTACTTTGGGATCAAATAGCATTGTGTAAATATATCCGTGAATATTTATTTATTTATTTCTTTTGGTTACTTAAATAAATTGTCCCGATTTATTTGCTTAGTTAATACAATTTGAAATATACCAACGTTAACGAAATTTCCATAAATAACAATTGTATGATTATTTATGATGCAATAAAGCCTTGAAATCAAATGAAACTTTAAAGTAAAAATTTATTAAAACTGAAATCAATTTCTTGAGCATGTGCTCTTTACAAAACCATCATAATTTATGCACGTATTTTATTAGCATTTCGTGTATAAAGCGTTAAAAACTGGAGCCTATTACTGAATCTCCGCTGTTCGTCTGTCTGTCTGAGTTCAGGCTGTATCTCAGGAACAGTGAAAGCTACCCATCTGAAATGTTGTATTTCTGGTCCTGCTGATGATGGTGTATTTCTGTCACAAATGATATATTTCTGTTGCTGCTAAATACTTAAACACGAAAATTAAATTAAGGGGCTCCTAGGACTCCCATAATGGCCCATAATTGGCTCCCATGTTTGGCTGATTTTCGGTACAGACCCCGCCGTGCGGAAATTCAACTCGCATTTGACCGCTTTTATTCATGAACTAGATAACCCGGTAAACTTCCCGGTAAATTTATTAATTTATTTACTTTATTAAAAATAAAAATCAGTACACCTATAATCCCACAAAACTGTTTTCTGAATTGGTCAATTTGAAAACAAAAATTTGTGAAAAGTTAAGTCGAACAAAACGAATTAATAGGGCTGAACCCAAATTAACATCAAAGCGGAAATTCGTCACATCACCAATCTCGGATGAACTTCTCACTTCTTGTTTATTATGGATGTGAAATATCTGTAGCCGAGGGAAAACTGATTTTTGCGGTTGCGACGCTGTCGCAGTGCTAGATATAATTATATATCGGAACTTGGAACTCGGAATGTAAATCAAAAGACAATCAAATCTTTCTTCTTTATAATATTATTAGTTTAGAGTACTACATGAAATCTTCCTGGAAAGATAACATATTTGAAAACTACACTCGAGAGCAATGAATCCGGGTCACTTAAAGAATCCTAAAAATCTCGGAAACTAAAAATGCTAGGTTAATGCAATAAATTGTATTTAATAGACAATGTAATACTCCTTAAATGAAGGTATTAAAACTTCTTAGTTATTGTAAAGTTATATCATAAAAAAATCAAATTTGAAAAAGGGCCACTTTCGAAGATGGAACTACGAAATTACAGCATTTGGTGTTGCTTTTGTTTGTAATCTGTCATTTATGTGGGTACATAAACCATGTTGATAGTGCTCTATATTCATTAATCAAGCTGAAATTATGTCGCTTACGCCTGAAGAATGCACCAGAATACTTACAATGCTGGAAACCGGCCGGAGTCAGCGCGATACAGCCAGGACTGTCGGTGTGTCGCTGTCAACAGTACAAAGAGTTCTCCGACGTTACGAAGAAACTGGTTCTAACCTACGCAGACCAGGAACGGGCAGAACCAGGTGTACCACAGCACGAGAAGACCGATACTTGGTGAACACCATGCTTCGAAATCGCTTTCTCACAGGAACTGAACTCACCAATCAGTTTCGACGCCTCGGAGGAAGTAACCCAAGTGCATGGACAGTAAGACGTCGGCTTGCTGAATCTAACTTAAAACCCCTTAGACCTGCAAACGGCCCTAAACTGGAGCGTGGGCATCGTATTTCGAGACTAAGGTATGCCCAGAGCCACGTAAATTGGAGTATTGAAGATTGGTCAAAAGTTATGTTCTCCGACGAATCAAAATTTATGCTCTACAAGCACGATGGAAGACACAGAGTGTATCGAAGACCAGGGGAAAGATTCAAGCAAGCATGCATCGAAGAAAAAGTAGCCTACGGTGGTGGGTCTGTACTTGTGTGGGCCGGAATTTCTTCTGAAAGTCGCACAGAGCTGGTGATCATAGAAAACGGCTCTTTAACTAGCGTAAGATATGTGGAAGAAATCCTCAATGATCACGTTGGTCCATTTATGGTCAATTTAGGTGAGGATGCTATATTTATGCATGACAATGCCCGACCTCATACAGGTAGGATTGTGAATGACTACCTTCAAGAGATGAACATTACTCGTATGGAGTGGCCAGCGCGCAGCCCGGATATCAACCCGATCGAGCATGCTTGGGACGAGCTAGGCAGATGCGTAAAACAACGAAACCCTCCCCCAATCACGCTTCGTGAGTTCAAAATTGCTCTCACAGAGGAATGGGAGAATATTCCCCAAAATCGTATAAGGAACTTGGTGTACAGCATGCCAAACCGCGTAAACGCAGTAATGGAAGCACGAGGAGGCAATACGAAGTATTAAAATTCAAGAAAATCGTAATAAAGTTCAAAAATTTCATGTTTCCTATTTTTGTTTTAAGGAGAGATCGGCAGTTTTTTCTTTATGTAATTTTGTGTTAATAAAATGTATGGTGACTCATATTTTTTTTACTTTCATTTAAGGAGTATTACATTGTCTATTAAATACAATTTATTGCATTAACCTATCATTTTTAGTTTCCGAGATTTTTAACATTCTTTAAGTGACCCGGATTCATTGCTCTCGAGTGTATATTGAATTTCGAATAAAAAAAGACGTGTGGCACTCGGGGACTGCCGCGGTAAAGCTATTACATAGCATTTTTTACCAACTATGCTAGTATAATTATTTCTATATAAGAATACTAGCTGATGCCCGCAGCTTCGCCCGCGTAAAATTTGTTACCGCGGGAAGTTATTCCCGGGATAAAAGGTAAGCCTATGTGTTATTCCAGACTATAATGTATCTCTGTACCAAATTTCAGCCCGATCCGTTCAGCGGTTTGAGCGTGAAAGAGTAACAAACATCCACACTCACAAACTTTCGCATTTATAATATTAGTAAGATAATATTAGTAAGATTTTAAGGCCTATGTTCAACAAAGTAATGTACCAAGTACCTACTTGACTGTGGACATTTGGGCTTTTGGACTTTTAGCCTATTGGCCTTTTGGACTTTTGAACTTTTGGCCTTTTGGACTTTTGTACTATTGGACTTTTGGACTTTTGAACTTTTGGACTTTTGAACTTTTGGACTTTTGGACTTTTGGACTTTTGGACTTTTGGGACTTTTGGACTTTTGGACTTTTGGACTTTTGGACTTTTGAACTTTTGGACTTTTGGACTTTTGGACTTTTGGACTTTTGGACTTTTGGGACTTTTGAAGACCCAAAAGTCCTCAAAGACCGAAAAGTCCCTAAAGTCCCTAAAGTCCCTAAAGTCCCTAAAGTCCCAAAAGTCCCAAAAGTCCCAAAGTCCCAAAAGTCCCAAAAGTCCCAGAAGTCCCAGAAGTCCCAAAAGTCCAAAAGTCCAAAGTCCAAAAGTCTAAAAGTCCAAAAGTTCAAAAGTCCAAAAGTTCAAAAGTCCAAAAGTCCAAAAGTCCGAAAGTCCAAAAAACCAAATTTCAAAAGTCCAAAAGTCCAAAAGTCCAAAAGCCCAAAAGGCCAAAAGTCCAAAAGTCCAAAAGTCCAAAAGGCCAAAAGTCCAAAAGTCCCAAAGTCCAAAAGGCCAAAATTCCACTTCACCTAACCTCACCCCAATTCACCTCACCACACCCCACTTCACTTCACCCCACCCTACACACCTCAGCCCACCCCACTTCACCCTACTTCACTTCATATACATAGGTACACGTTATGCAAACGCTCACGTGTACACGTTGGTATATGAAGTGCGAGATGCACGAACGTGGCCCAGCGTGGCCGAAGGTAGCCGAGAGTGTGATTTATTTTCGTGACACAATTTCTGGATTCGGTCTCCACGCAAGGCCCGCGATAGAATTATTTATTTTGTATTTCGTTTTAGAACTTTTTAAGAAGAACAATTATTTTGTAATAAATTATTTTTATGTAACTTCAACCATTTACGCAGAGGCGCAACGGATACACTTATAACGATTAAATGTTTTCCGTTTTCGAAACATTCCTCATTGCTGCACCGCTCCTATTAATCTTGGCATTATGTTATGTAGCCTATAGCCACTATCAATAAATGTACCTACTTACTATCGAACAGTTTTTGAAACCCTACCAGTAGTTTCAGTAAGGCTTGCCTTGGTATGATGTGATCACGGTCCCTTTGCAGCGTGTGTCCAATCCAGCGCAGCAGCTACACTTCCGACGTTTGATCTGTTGGTGGATAGGGGTCTCACTGCAGCGTTCCAATAGTCTTACGTTCGTGATGTTCTCGGGCCCGTATGTACCGAGGATCCATTGGAGGCAGCGTTTGACGAAGACTTATAGCATAGCTGGTAGCTGGTGCGAAATGTCTTTAGTGACCTTCCATGTCTCGCATCCGTATAGCAGTTAGCAGTACAGTTTTAACGTTTACTTTGTTTTGAGTTTCACTCTTCGTGTCCATTTTCGCAACTGCCTACGGGGCGCAGCTGTGTAAAGGTTGTTCTGGCCTTGGCGAGACTCGAAATGATGTAGGGTACTCTTCTATCCCATCAGTTTCTGACACGACACTCCCGAGGTACGTGAATTAGTGCCTCCACCACATCTCTTGCGTCTGTCGATTTTAATTTCAGTCCAGCCATTCGCTGCCTCATCCTGCTCGTTGTCCTGCACGTTGTCCTGCAGACATGCATGACGGCGTGTGTGTGCCTCAGCAGGCACAGGACATCGGGATCATTTAAATCCTCCAGGATATCAGTATAGGCCCCATTCTATGCCGCGCCGATTGTTCTTTGCGGTATTCAGCATTATACCATCTATTTTCTATGGATGGTTGTTAACTATCCTGTTATCTTCATAACGATCCTCTAAGGTAGGTACAGTATGTATTTTCAAAAGAGTTTGTGAACTCAATTTTTTTTTTTCAGAATATTGATGACATTTCATTGATGTCATTTTATACACGTTACGTCTACTACATTGATACATGTAATAAAATTCTGACACGCCGGTGTTTGTATGTAAATTGTTTATACTGAGGAAAATTCTATACTGAGGAATAGCTTTAACCATTAAGCTCTATTTTGATTAAGCAAACAGGGCAGATTCACACGCTACTTGATGAGTATGATTAATAAATACCTCTAATTTCATAGACCTTGTGTGACGTAAACAAAGTTGCGAGGGTCAGCTAGTTAAAAGATAAAACAATAGGTTTCTTCTTATTTAGAGTAAGTTCGGGTAATATGGCACGCCATAAGCCTTTTTGGGAATAAAACAATCATTTTTTGAGATCAATCAGTCTTTATTTCACAATTCAGTCTAAGAACTTATAAAGAAGTAATAATTAAAATTTCAAAACAATCAACATTAAGAAATAATAGAAAATAAACAAAATCTGAACCTTTAACAATTGTTAAATTTTAATAACGGAAGGGTAATATGGCCTGGGCCATATTAGCCACGAATCAGGTGAGCCATATTGCCCTCCAAAAATATAGCAGTAAGTAACAAATTTTGTGTTACTTTGCTGAGCAAAATTCACAAAAATAGATATCTGTGTCAACCCCTGAGCATTCCTCATGAGCCCACAATTTGCAACTTAAGCACTGGATCCACGACTCTCCTCTGGTGTCCATGGAATAGAGAGCTTCACAATATAAACACTTTGCATCAGAGACGTTACTTCTGTCTGGACTTTCATCAGAACTATCATTGTACATAGGCTCATTTTCTTCCTCTGAGCTAGACATTTGTAACTCCTTCGTCTTTAACTTCTTACCCCTCCCTTTTTGTTTTTTACCTTTATTGACAGAGGCTTTGTTGATTTTCTCATCTTTCTTCTTTAATGAGTCTTGTAAGTCGTTTTTATATGGCGATGCATTTAGTAAAGTTGATTTAGCAGCTTTCCTGCCTCGGTTAGAAGTTTTTCTTGTTTGTATTTTTGGTATCGGAGATATTTGAAATGGGGTTATGAAGTCCTGACCTTTTGAAGTAGATGGCTGTTGAAATAATGCAGTGGGAACTCTAACTTGCACAGAACAAGTAGGTGGTGTTTTGTTTTGCTCTCTTAACACAGGATCTCTTGAAGTAGATGGCTGAGGAGATATTGTGGTGAGAACTTCCACAGAACTTAAAGGAGGTGTTTTGTTCTGCTCCCGTGACACAGGGATTTCTTCACTACACATCACATCGGACTCATCATTTGGTAATATAGCAGTAACAGACGAAGTGGTAAGTTCTGGTGTGACATTTTCCTGGTTGGTGATATTTAATTCTTGGTCATCCATATCAATATAGTCATGATCCTTAAAAACATTTCTGTCAAGAGGGTACAGTCCTGTTGCGCGAAAACCATTAACAGCTATCTCACCACTTTGTGCTCGTAGATACGCACGTCCAAAAACTTCCATGATATCATATTGAGTTAGTGGTCGTGGATTGTGCCTGACAGCAGATCTTGTTTCATCAGTAAGATACTTTTTTAGTGGTCCCATGAATGACTTATCTAGAGGTTGTATTTTGTGGCTGGAATGTGGAGGGATTGATACCAAGTGGACATGATTTTGTCTTGCAAGATCTATCAATTCCAGGTTTCTGGTATGGCTTGTATGGCCATCTAGGAAAAGCAGTACCGGAGATTCTTCAGTGGGTTTCACGTGTTCTAGAAAATGCTGAAACCACTTTGTAAATATGTTGGCTTGAATCCAACCTGAAGGGTGACATTCATGTATGGCTCCTGGAGGCACACCCTTCATCAAAAGCGGGTGACTCCTTTTGCGGGGGAATATGATCATAGGTGGCACAAATGACCCTCCAGCGCTCATGCAAATTACACAAGTTATAAGGGAACCCCGTTCGGCTGATGTTAAAGCGCCTATTTGACGCTTTCCCTTTTGACTCAGGACTTGCAGCATTTGGGATGGTACGACGCTAATTCCGGTCTCATCTATTAGGAGAGAATTTATACTCGTCCATCAGTGTTTCATAGAGATTGAAAAAATGGTCAACACTTTCTTTATTAAACCCTTTGGCTCGTGCATACGATGTTCCTGTTGGGCGCCGAAATGAAAGTTCTGGGTGTCGTTCCAAAAAAGATTTTAACCAATCCTTCCCAGCGCTTAAATTTTTTGCTGAAAAAGTGTGTGTAATGTTATTTCTAACCGCCAGCTGATATGCTAAATTCATTATGTCTTTACGCACTAAAACAAATAATTTTGCTTCCATAGCCAACACGTATTGTACAAGCTGATCCTCTAATTGATCAGGCAAGGTGGGCTTTCTTCCTAACTTGGCGCAAATCGCTACCTCAGCTGGTTGTTCTGTAGCTGCCAAACGTCTCAAAGTAGTACGTGGTACCTGGTATAGCTTAGATGCTTTTAGGGAACCCATTTTTTTGGTTCTCACATCTTCTATAGCTTTTCTCATAGACGCTTTGGACCATGTTTGTCGTTGTCTTTGTGAATGTGGTTTTCGCGGAGCCATTATCTAAAAAAGAAAAAAATCATATTAGCAATATAAAATTATGTGGCCAATATGGCCTGGTGTGCCATATTAGCCACCCATCTGGTGAGCCATATTGGCCGCGGGTACGTTTTTAATAGGTAAAAGTCTAGCCTAAAAATGATCAAGAAATATGTTTAATAACTATCACAATACTATACTACACATGAATAGCTAATCTACAAACCTGTGTAGTACCAATGTAAAAAGAACTACAATTTAAAGAAATAAAATAAGTAAAACTTACCAAAAAATAAGATCACTTTTCGTAATTTTCGGTCGAGCGCCCGCACGAGACACACTTGCACACTCCGCCTCGCGCGGGTTGACTGAGGAAGTGCGGGGATGGGGTGCGTTGCTATGCCGAGTCAATCGTTCGCAATTGTTCGTTCATTTCCGAGAAATCGCAGTGTGCCATATTGGCCGACCGGGCCATATTACCCGAAATTACTCTACTTAAAAACTGTTTTTACAAATTTTATGGTAATAATAGACATTCTTAGAAATATAAATAATATATGCATGTATTGTATGGTATTGTTGTGACTTTTATGACACGTTTAAAGTACATAGGTATGGGATAGATGGCGCTCGCGGCTACGTCAGCGTGAAATTTTCTTCCCGCTTCCCATGGGAACGTACTCCCGGGTTCGGTTATCTTTATAGCAGTATTATATATAAAATTAACAAAACAAAAAATAATACTGCATTGGTGATAATAATAATAAAATGTATGTATATAGAGTACTCACTCATTTTCTTTCACTATTTTTCGTGACTTTCTTCATTAATAAATGCACTTTGTTCATTCATATTTAAAACACTTTTTACACAAATTATACGAGTACAGTTCACTGTTGTACATAGATGATGAATACCTATACACCTATAGTCAAATTTTTATTTAGACGAAGTAAATTGACAGCAACTAATGTAATTGACAGCATCGAAATTGTCATTTCACATTAAGAACTCTAAATTCGACCAGCACTCTTAATTCAACTTTGGTCGAGTGGTTAAGAGGCGGATCGGTACGCAGAAGGCGCAAGATCGATTCTGGATACAAGCATCAATTTTTGGATTATTTGACATAATAAATAACGACTGCAGAGTTCTTAATTGACGTAAACAAAAAATTTATGAAGTGCGAGACGAGATACACGAACGTGGCCGAAGGTAGCCGAGAGTGTGATTCGTTTTCGTGACACAATTTCTGGATTCGGTCTCCACGCAAGGCCCGCGATAGAAGCTATGCAATAGCTTAAAAATATTTTCATTACAAAGCTTTAGCTAGTAATGCCATCTGCAACACTGTCTTGATGACATAAGAATGTTTAAACTCCCAACATAACCGTCATAAATGTAATGACGGAGGAAGCAGTCTCACAGGGTGAGGTGGTGGTGGCGGTGTCTCTCGACATTGCCAACGCATTCAACACCTTGCCCTGGAGCTGCGTCAGGGAGGCGCTTATCTATCATGGAGTGCCTCCCTACCTCCGTCGAATTGTCGGGGCTTATCTCTCCGAGAGAGCCATAACTTACCCGAGCTGGCTAGGGCCGGGTCGGCGAGATGTGTCGTGCGGTGTTCAACAGGGATCGGTTTTAGGGCCGCTCCTGTGGAACATCGGTTACGACTGGGTGCTGCGTGGTCCGTTGCTCAGAGGGGTCGGCGTAACGTGTTACGCCGACGACACCCTCGTTACAGCGCGGGGAGCAACGCACCGTGCCGCAGCACTTAAGGCCACGGCAGGGGTTGCTCAGGTCGTGGGTCGGATTCGGCGGCTGGGTCTAGAGGTCGCCCTTCACAAATCCGAGGCTCTGTGCTTCCACGGACCTCGGATGGGGCCACCTGCGGGATCCAGCCTACAGGTAGGGGGCGTCAGCATCGGCATCGAGCCCTCGATGAAGTAACTTCGGACATCACTTCCGAAGTTTGGTCCCAAAACTGAGGGGAGCATCGGTCGCACTCGCGCGGCTGATGCCCAACATCAGGGGACCCAACGCTCCCTACAGGAGACTGCACCTGGGAATCGTGCGAAGCATGGCCTTGTACGGGGCTCCCGTATGGGCGGAGACCCTGACGGCCAGCAATGAGGCTAGACTGCTGAGTCCGCAGAGAGTGATGGCCGTCAGGGTGATAAGAGGATACCGCACGATCTCCGGTGAAGCGGCATGTCTCCTAGCCGGGACCCCTCCATGGGACCTGGAAGCAAGAGCCCTTGCGTCACTGTTCAGATGGCGCAAGGAGGCGCTGGAGCGGGGCCAAAGGCCTGCGTCTCGAGAAATCGAGGCCCAGCGGACCCTGCTCCACCAGGAAACCATGGAGACATGGAAGGTGCGACTTGAGCAACCAAAGGGGGGATTCGCCACAATCGCGGCCGTCAGACCGGTCATGGACGAGTGGCTGGAGAGAAGACACGGTGCTCTCTCCTACCGCTTGACACAGATACTTGCCGGGCACGGCAACTTTGGTAGGTATCTGCGCACTGCGAGGACCGCAGCGATGACACGGCGCTTCACACTCTGGTGGAGTGCACGGCGTGGGCACAACAGCGCCAGGTCCTCGTAGTGGGTCTGGGCGTGGACACTCTCTCGCTCGAGGCCATGGTGCGAGCCATGCTCTCCAGCGGGAGTAAGTGGAACTGCGCCGCCTCTTTCTGCGAGCAGGTCATGCTCGCGAAGGAGGCGGCGGGCCGGGTGCGAGAGAGAACTCTCCCACCCGAGTTCCGCAGTCGGCGCCCTGGGCGCCGCCGACGTGTCTTCGCCGAGGACTATCGGCCTCCATGACCGGGGGTCTGAGGACGGTGAGAGGGCCGCTCACCGTCCTTACAGAAGCAGGCCCATGACGGCAGCGTGATGTGAGCAACTCACGCACGCCCCCCCCCCCTTAGAAGTGGGGTCACACCCGAAACCCCCCATAGACGCGGGATTGCACCCGAACCACCCCCTGGGCGAGGCCGCATTGGCGGCCGTAGGTCTGTTGGGAGTCACGGGACATCCTTCCTGAGGGCTCACCCGGGGCTCTCAACCATAGGCTGTTAGGCGTGGCGTGAGGTTTTTTAGTCGGTAAGAGTCCGGCATAACATCCTATGAGGATTTTCCCTCACGTTAAACAAAAAAAAAAGGGGGAAGCAATAGCTTGATAACATGAAAACTTAACGCCTAATATTCGTTCGGATACCGTGAGTGTTGTGTGTCGCAACCCTAATGACTGTTAATAAACTTTTATATGGGTACCTGTAAGATCATCGGTACAAGAGCACGATGCCTGCTGCTTTCCCCAGTTCACTCGTGACTACGGCTGTTGCAATATAGCCGAAACGTCCAGAGATGAGCAAATTTAGATGTATACGCGAAAAAGACCCGAAACCTATAATGTTTATTTACAAGTCGAGTGAGTTTAAAAACCTTATGAAAACTTAAGCTAGCGGAGGCATCTGACGTTGACGTTCAAGCTCTTTTAAAGAATTTTCGTCGTGTGGCCGGTTCAAGAGTTTTTTTAGGATTGAGAGCACAGATAGCTAATCCATCTAATGTTTTTACTCTACTAAGGGCTACGTAAGCTTGTCCCTTAGCAAAAATATTGGAGCTGAGATCTATAACAGCTTTGTTACGAGTAGCCCCTTGTAATTTGTGGACTGTTATAGTCCAGCAAAGAATTAGGGGCAACATCCTCCTTTCAATCTTTCCTTGCCCCCGTAGTGCATCGAAGTCAACGGTTGAGGGCTCAATCCGTACCTCGAATGGTAGAGTCATCGAACTCAATAAACATAGCTTGCGGTAGCTCTCCCACCTCTAATATTGTTCTCTTCGAAGAGCGGCCCACTCAATTTTTCTGATCACACCCATAGCACCGTTCACCAAACCCTTATTCACGTTAATATTCCGGCGTAGCATTACCCGTGATCCAATCCCAATGTGTAGTGTCGTGTGATCATCATCGGATATAAACTCTTTGCGTGGACATTGACCGTAGGTTTTCGCCTCCAAAGAAATGTCAACAGCGTTAACTACATAAAGTTTTATAGTTTTACCCAACTTCTCACACATAGTGGAATTATAAGTGTCAACTTGTCTTTTTGTTGGGTATATTCTCACTGCTTCCCCATCGGCAAATTGATCAATTAGCGGGACCCTGCGACTGTCAAGGATTTCAAGTTGATCCATTGTCAATTCACCAACGCGAATATTGTTCAGGATATCTACAAACGTATTATCTCCTGCCTGTCTCGTGTTTTGTGGTAACTCACAAAAATGAAGCAATTGCCAGAGATTTGTTTCGCCGATAACATTTATTGGTTGTCGAAAGCAATTAGCACCACTAGTGATTTTGGAGACTGGCGGTAACTGCAAAAGATCGCTGAACAATATGACATTTATAGCCCCGAAAAATCTCTCATTTTGTTTTAATTGCTGTAGCCGAAGGTGAATATTTCTCAGAGTTGCATAAGGAACCATGGATATTTTCATCAACTATTAACCAACTAATTGATCTCCATTTTTGTCGTTCTCTTTGCAATCTTTCTCCTGTGAGCGGTCGTAATATTTCAGCTCTTCCTTTTTCAATAGGCAAGCCAAAAGTTGAATGAAGGGTTTTCCCACCAATATGCCTAGCTGCTACCCCTGTGGGCGCTGTGACCTCTATGCTTTTACCTGTTACTATAGAACTTAATCGGCGGATTTGCTCAGTGATAATTTTTAAGGTAAATGTTTTCCCAGTGCCAGCTCCACCAGTTACAAAAATTAATAAGGGTTCAGAGTTTGTCATATCTAATTTTTTTAAATATTTTTTGAAACAGCTGGCGCTGGCTCAAATTTAGTGATTCAACAGCAGTTTCGAATTGAATGTCTGGAATTCTTATTTCAATGTCTTCTAATTCGTCAATTAAAACTTGACCGACATCATCCAGAATACAATCAATAGGCTGGTGAAGAGCATTTTCATCTTCATTTTGTCTTTCTGAAACTCCAACTGCTAAGTTTTCAGCCACGAGACGTCTAATTTCTGCCTGTATTTCAGTTTCGACTCGTGCCATTGTTTCGGCATCGAATCCATCTTGCAGCGGTCGTAGACGATCTCTTTTAGCCCAGAAAGCTTCTTTAGCGGAATGAAAACCATCTAACAGTTCTTCTTCAGCCCGGAATGGCACATGTGTTACTATCAACGAATAATAGTATGCTTCTGGATCTGAAGCTAATGTAAAATAACGCGTCCGAAGTATAGCTTACGGCACTGTTTCTTGTAAAGAAGCTTATTACAAGAATAGCACTCCAAGTCGACTACTTGGAAAATAAAGTCCTCGAAAGTGATATCACTTGTAAATGTCAACCTTCGCACGCAATTCTGCGATTGCATAGCATTTAGTCTACTCTGACGTGTGGTAGGTGTTTCACTATAGCGACAGAGCATTGCATGTTCTCTCATTTGCTCACACCGGATATCGCAAGAAGTTGGCGACTCGATATCTCGAACGTTCTCTGCATATTCTCGCATCTGCTCAAGTCGCCGAGAGCGAGAAGGCGATGACTCAAGCTCTCGGATGTTAGCGGCATGCTGTCGCATCTTCTTAAGTCGCTCAGAGCAAGAAGTCGGTGACTCAAGCTCTCTCACGTTTTTGACATGCTCCCGCATTTTATTCAAGCGTTGTAAGCGAATAGATGTTGATTCTTCAGCCCGTAGTTTTAAAGCGTGTTCTCGCATAGATCTGAGTTAATCTTCGCAGACGAGATGAGGGCGTCTGTTCTGATTTTGCTTGAGATTTTACAATTCGCCCTTGTTCTTTGTCAACGCTAGATTCGCGCTTACGACGATTTATTGGTTAATATTTTGTATTAGCTTTTTACGAGCTGTACGTGACAGCTCGGCGTAATTTTCAGAAGATCTTTTCCTTTGCTTTTTAAGACGAATCTCGTGTTTATTAGGACTTTCGGTTTTTAACTTGATGACCTTTGTCCGATTGATTTTAGTTTTGCGAGATAATGCCATTTTGCAAAACCAAATAATTTGATGGTAAGAAACTTATAAATTGTAAGAAACACAAATAGCAAATATCTATCGATCTAATATGTGCGCCTACTAATATTTGTTAATGCAAATAACCCAAACAATTTTTTTTAGGGTTCAGTACCCTAAGGGTAAAAAGCGGGACCCTGTTCATAAGACGTCGATTTCTGTGTTTGTCTGTCTGACTGTCTGTCACGAGACTGTATCTCGGGAACTAGAAAGCTGAAATTTCCACAGATGATGTTTTTTGTTGCCGCTATAACAACAAAGATTAATATCAGAAAAACATACATACATACATAGTCTCGAAAAAGATTACCCTCCTTTCTTCGGCAGTTCGGGTAAAAAAGGTCGGGTAAAACCGTTTTTTGATACGGAACCCTCCGTGAGTCCGACTTGCACTTGGCCAGTTTTTTTTATTTCGCAAGAAATATTTATGACAACCATAGATTTAAAACTTTTCTCTACTCTCAAAGTAGATCCACAAAAATCTAACGAGGGCTTTAAGCAAACAGGGCAGTTTAACATGCTTTTGAGAGTCTAATAAAGTATTATTTTGGCTCATATCTCCGGTTCTACTCAACCGATTGCAATCAAACAAACGTAAGATTTTAATTCTGACCAAGGCCTTACTCACAAATAAAACTGCATCGAAATTCGTTCAGTAGTTTTTGCATCCATCGTGGCCTAATAATTTTGGCGCTAAAAGTCCGCCATTTTGATTTTCTAGAATTTTTTTATACCTGGTGTCACTCACATTGTCACGACGAATCAAATGACATATTGCATGTCGAAATCCGTCAAGCCGTCCAGGCTGTAGAGCGTGCAAGAAATTTTATTAAGATTTTGATTTTGTCGCCAATAACCCGCCATTTTGATTTTCCAGAAATTCTTATGTACCTGGTGTTACTCACACAATCATGACGAATCAAATGACACATCGCATGTCAAAATTCGTCAAGCCATTCAGGCTGTAGGACGTGACAAAGAATTATGGATACATATATACATACATACATACATATATACATTGTCTCGAAAAACATTACGCTCCTGTCTTCAGCAGTTCGGGTAAAAAGTATGAAAAAAGCGGGGCCCCTAGAGAACAAGTGTGAGTTTTTTGTTTATTGGGGCTGAACCCTCATTGCGCAAGTCCAACGGGCACTCGGCCGAGCGTCGTCCTCTTGTACCGATGATTTTACAGGTACCCACATGTAAGTTTATTAACAGTCAGGGTCGCGACACACTACACTCACGATATCCGAACGGATGTTAGGTTGTTTAACACGACACTTACACATCTCGACCAGGGGATTCCACGTGGAGGGAAGTTAATGTCCACCATGCCACCATCACGGTTGAAATTATTGTAATGATGCTTAAATATAACTGCTTCGCGCACAATTCTCGAGTAATACCGGGGTGCGGTGGATAAAACTCCCGGTGCATGCAACTCCATCCAATGATTGGACCCGGATAGTCCCGATAGTCGAAAGATTCGCAGCAAATGAGAACACCAAAGGACACCATTTCCGTATGGTCCGGTGTAATGGGCAAAAACCTGAAGCCTGCATAGAGTGTGTAAGTACCTATATTGAGTATTGAATGTAAGTGAAGACTGATGATACTAATACTGCCTTAACCTTATACGATAAATTAATAAGAACCCTTAAAAAACCAAACATAATTGCAATGTATTCCAACAAATATTTTGTTGATAGATTAAAATTAAGATCTTAATCATCATCATGAAACGTACACTTTTGAAATTTTCTCCCCAATTTGTCGTTGAAGGGGATATTTTTTTGTTAATTTTTATAGATCCAAGCGCACTGTAGTGCGCAGGCCAAGTTCCAGCAACAGGCCGCGCGCATACCGTACACTATTTACACGAACCGTTTCGACCCACTTTTGACCCCCCTGTAGCTCAGTACCTATTGCAAGTACAGAGATAAATTGTACCTACGTAATCATATACCAGCACTTAGGCAGAAAACTAAAATAATATCATAGATATAGCTTCAGTAGATCCTGAAATATGACAATGTGTATATAGCTTCGATTTGCTGACGACATCGTCATAATTGCGGAAACGCTGGAACAGTTGAGCGGGATGCTGCACAGTCTAAGCGGAGAGTCTCGACGTGTTGGCCTCGGCATGAACTTGGATAAAATCAAGGTCATGTTCAATAAAAATGTCATGCCGGGACCAATCTACGTTGAAGGATCGAGGCTTGAGGTTGTCCAGGAATATACCTACCTTGGGCAAGAAATCACACTAGGCAACAACCTGGAAAAGGAAATAGCCAGAAGGATCCGCTTGGGCTGGGCAGCGTTCAGCAAACTATGTCGGGTTTTGGATTCACCTATTCCGCAATGCCTGAAGACAAGGGTCTATAACCAGTGCGTTCTACCAGTTATGACCTACGGTGCCGAGACGTGGACACTCACAGAGAAGCTAGTCCGGGCCCTTAAGGTTGCCCAGCGCGCAATGGCACGAGCTATGCTTGGGGTGTCTCTGAGGGATAAAATCCGGAACGATGTTATCCGTCAGAGAACTAGAGTGGCCGACATAGCTCGCAGAGTATGCAGTTTGAAGTGGCAGTGGGCTGGTCATATCTGTAGGAGAACCGATGGTAGGTGGAGCAAACGAGTTCTGGAGTGGAGACCGCGACTTGGTACGCGTGGGGTAGGACGACCCCCCGCCAGATAGACCGATGACCTGAAAAAGGTCGCAGGAACTGGCTGGATGCGGAAGGCGCAGGACCGTGTGTTGTGGCGTGATTTGGGAGAGGCCTACGTCCAGCAGTGGACTGAGATAGGCTGATTTGATGTATATAGCTAATTTTGGTACTGACTGACTCACTCACTGACCGGTAAAACCTACCTATACCTACAGGCCACTTCCAACTGTCCTACCGATAAGAAATTTGGCAAACAGGTCTTGTGTTATATGTAGATTAAGAAAAAAAATAAGAAATTGGTCAAGCGTGAGTTGAAAAAATGGTTGCATAGTTTGTATGGGATCACAAGATTCCTTGGTCGGTTCTTCTTCAAATTTTGCATAAATCATCTTTAACAGAATTGATGGAAGATGTGTTTCGTATTTTATTAAAATTCATTCCAGAACATGGCTAAAATGGGGTTGAAAGTCATTTTCGGGGGGGTTTGATTCGAAGTGGTTATCAATACTCCTTGAGAGGACTCTTTTGATTTCAACGTTCAAATTTAGAAGTATTGAGAAGGGCAAATGTTTACCAGTAGATCAGGCGGTTGATAAAGATGATTATGATCGATTTAAAAATGAACTAAACTTGGTTTTGGATTGGATTTCAACCCTTTTTAACCGACTTCAAAAAAAGGAGGAGGTTCTCAATTCGTCTGTATGTATTTTTTTTATGTATGTTAAGCGATATTTCCGTCAATTATAGACGAATTTCAAAATTTCTTTTCTTGTTAAGTAGGGTTTACTTCTGAGGTGGTCCCATTTTCACCAGGTCAGGATCTGATGATGGGATCGAAGAGAAAACGAGGGCAACCACCGAAAATTGTACGGACAATTAGTGCACTTGTTTACTTTTTAATTAAGTGCTTTAATGTTCTAAATTTTAATGAAGGTCTGGAGTCGATCTGATGATAGAGTCGAAAGACAGTGGAGGGCATTCCTTAACAATTAACAGCAGTTACCTTGTGTTTGGGCTTGATTGATTTGTATTGATGAGAACTTTACACCTAGATTGAGATTAAGCATTGCCATTCAACGTGGCAATGCTGCCAGTCTTCTGGGAACGCTACCACAAGAGGACTGCGATGCGGAGAAATTTTATGATGCGTTTTAGTTTAGTAGTTTTCGTTTTAATTTTAATAATAGTGTTAGTGTAATTTTATTATTTTAGTCAATTTTATTTAACTAGATTATTTAGATTTAATACTTTTATAATTAACTCATTTATTTACGAAACTCGAATAAATCAATTCCTAGATTGATAGATCCGACTTAAAAAAAAAGGAAGTTCTCAATGTTTTATGTATGTTCACCGATATTTCGTCAATTATAGACGAATTTGAAATCTGCTTTTTGTTGGATAGAGTTCACTTCAGAGGTGGTCCCAATTTCACCAGGTCAGGATCTGATGATGTGATTCAGGAGAAATCGAGGGCAAGCACCGAAAATTGTAGGGACAACTAGTGCGTTTGTTAACTTTTTAATTCAGTGCTTTAATGTAGGTACTACAATTTAATGAATGGCTGGAGTCGATCTGATGATGGAACCGAAAGACAGTCGAGGGAATTCCTTAACGATTTACAGCAGCTACCTTGTGTTTGGGCTTGATTGATTTGTATTGATGAGAACTTACACCTAGATAGATATATTTTTCGGTTCACCCGTCACTTATAATAAGGAAAAAAATTAATCAATAAAAAAATAAAACCGACTTCAACCAATTCCTGAAAAATTAAATTTACTTAGCACAAAGCAATATGTATTTTGGGTTATCAGACTTTATTCAATATAATATTGAAGTTGGTGCCATGAATAATACCTACATAAAACTATGGGTTTACTTCAATTTGATATTGAATAAAATCTGATAAATCAAAATACATATTACTTTGGGCTAACTAAATTTAATTTTTCAGGAATTGGTTGAAGTCGGTTTTATTTTTTATTGAAAATTTTTTTTTAAGCGAACAATGAGCCGATAGGAACTTGGCCCCCTTTTTTACAGGTATGTTTTAAGTGGGATCTAAGTTAACGCAAAGTACCCTATTGATTTTCATTTTCTCGAGAGTGTCGAAATACACGTTTTTGACGACTTAATAAATAAATAAATAATATGAGTACCGTTGTTTCTTTTTGTGGCACGGAACCCTTAAAATGCACCGTGAACTTTCCAGCAGGTCTATGAACCCGGTCACAAGGCACAAACTATCCAAGCCTAGCTTAAAACCAACGTTCCAAACTTAATAATAGCTGAAGATTGGCCCTCATGTAGCCAGACCTCAACTTATTGCACTACAAATTATGATATTTTTTAGAGGACATGACCTGCTCTATCGCCCCGCGGCGATTTGGAGTCTCTTAAAAATCTCTGGAGTAAGGTAAAGGCGAAAATTCTCTTGGAAACAGGTCGTAGATCTATAGAATGATTCGTTGTCAGACAGATTGAAAGGCTGGTATGCCATAAGGTGACCATTTGAATAGATTTTTTTTTGCTGGGAATTTAAATAGCTTTATTAAAAATTGCATTTTCATTTCTAAAAGAACTTATTGACTAGTTATATGGTAGCGATATAATACTTTGTATTCATGTTATATAATATTCAATCCAATCTAGCTACCTACCAGTATTACATAAGACCAATCGAATAGCAGTATATTGTGTATGGAACCGTAGGCAATTACCGTGGTCCAGGAATCCGGAGAATATGTGGTTTCTACATCTATTATTCTAATATGTATATCATGTTCGTAGTATTACAATGAAAATATTAGATATTGCTGCAAGGCCTTGATTATCATATTATGTCATTATTATACTCTGAATATCTGACCATATTTCAGATAAAGAAAGAACATTTTAATACCCTAGTACACTGACACCATAAGCACGTATAAAAGTGCCTTCTCATTTGTAATACATGTGTAAATGTGTTATCTGTTAAACTTAAGAAAATCCAAAAATACTTTAACATTTAATTCCGAATATCAAATTCAAGGTAAAAAACATTTCCGAAATAGATACACTCATTTCATTTCGTGTTTGGTCGAATCCGGCCTTCTAATAATTAGAATACTGATACTGAACGACGTCAAAAATTGCCTACGCATGTGCTCATAAACAAAAGCAGTTTTAATACTTTCAGCCGATAAATTTACAAGTTAATTTAAAATATTGAATGGAGTTATGACGTCGAGTAGAGGATCCCGTTCAGTATACTGGCATAATAACGACGACACGATTATTTACCTTCAAAGTCGGCATTTTTCCGTCGCTAATATATCTCTTTCGGATAGATAAATAATTTATATCGGATTATTGATCATTCTCCGAATATTTCGTTTTATATAATAAAAATTCTTTCTTCAATACATGGGAGATAAATACCGATGAAGGGTGGAAGCTTTACGAAACCCCAGAATACTTTGCATTGAAATTCAGTGGATATTATGGAAGTATGGTCTTTGAAAAAGGTATTATCATAATAAAAGGTTTCTCAGCCTACCGTTTGCCACCAACGTTTACCATCATTCTTTGAAACCCTAACTGATATTTGAGTATCTAAGCAGTATCTTAGACCCCGACTTCACGATACTAATCTATAGTCTTAGGGTTGTCACTTGTAGTTTGTTCAATTCTTCGTGAATGATAGGTTAGTTTAAACATTTGGACATTTTCATACAACATTATCTAGTCCAAATTAGGCTAGTATAAGGTTGTGCTACGGAATCTAGACATCTTTACTTAAATATTACTAAATATAGTACACAAAAACGTCAAAACTTGGTTTCTCATGGCATCTCTTAATATCATGTTTTCCGTCGCATTTACTCCCTCACTTGTCCTCATTTATTATAGCTGACCCGCGCACCTTCTTTTCACATAAGATAGTCTCATAGGAGAGAGGGAAAGAGAGAGAGGTCGGGTATTAATATTTTACGGAATCTAGACATCTTTACTTAAATATTACTAAATATAGTACACAAAAACGTCAAAACTTGGTTTCTCATGGCATCTCTTAATATCATGTTTTCCGTCGCATTTACTCCCTCACTTGTCCTCATTTATTATAGCTGACCCGCGCACCTTCTTTTCACATAAGATAGTCTCATAGGAGAGAGGGAAAGAGAGAGAGGTCGGGTATTAATATTTTACGGAATCTAGACATCTTTACTTAAATATTACTAAATATAGTACACAAAAACGTCAAAACTTGGTTTCTCATGGCATCTCTTAATATCATGTTTTCCGTCGCATTTACTCCCTCACTTGTCCTCATTTATTATAGCTGACCCGCGCACCTTCTTTTCACATAAGATAGTCTCATAGGAGAGGGAAAGAGAGAGAGGTCGGGTATTAATATTTTACTATTGTTTCCCGCCGCATTTACTCCCGTCGCTAACCTTAAAGTTTGTCATATGCTAATTGCTATTGCGGACTTTTTGTAGAAATTTTTAAGTCAAATAATTTTGGCATACACAATTTTGACGTAACTTTCAATGTTTATGCAGCGTACGCCACTGAAGCTTTCAAAAGGAATAAATGTTCCCCTTTTTTGAAACATTCTTTATTGCTGATCCGCTCCTATTCGTCTTAGCGTGATGTCATATAGCTTATAGCCATCCTTAATAAATGGACGATTGAACTGTAAAATAATTTTTGAAATCCAATGAGTGGTTACTGAGATCCTAGTGTTCAAACATACAAATGAACAAATTATTCAGCTTAAATAATAGTTATAATAGTAATGGATGAGTACTCTAACAAAAATCGGCTAAGTACGAGTCGGATTCGTGCACGGAGGGTTCTGCCCTAAAATCTGCAAAAATTAACGATCGATGTATAAGTGACCGCTTAAGTCTTTTTTATCTGTTTTAAGTTGTTGTTATTATAGCCGCAACAGAAATCCAACTATCCTACTAATCCTACTTCCTACTAATATTATAAATGTGAAAGTTTGTGAAGATGTTTGGATGTTAAGATGTTTGGATGTTTGTTACTCAATCACGCTCTAACGGCTGAATGTATCTGGCTGAAATTTGGTACAGTGATAGCATAAAGTCTGGAATAACACATAGGCTACTTTTCATCCCCGGAATATATTTTCAAGGTAAGTGAGAACGGGTACGGAAATTCACGCGGGCGAAGCCGCAAGCATCATCTAGTACCTACATAATCTACAACCTCGTTACAGACAAACGGACAGCGAAGTCTCAGTAATAGAGTCCCGTTTTTACTTGGGTACGGAACTCTAAAAACTAGTAGGTAGGGTAGATACTTAGATAGTTATAACTCATAGGCTACTTTTCACTCCTGGAATACGTTCATAAGAGAATCTGGAAAGTGTAGTGTAAAATAAAACCGGCCAAGTGCGAGTAGGACTCGCGCACGGAGGGATCCGTACCAAAACACGGTAAAAATACATGTTTGTTGTATGGGAGCGCCCCTTAAATATCATTATTTTTCTGATTTTATTTTGCATCGTATTTGTTGTTACAGCGGCAACAGAAATACATCATCTGTGAAAATTATAGCTGTCTAGCTATCATGGTTCCTGCGATACAGCCTCGTGACGGACAGAAAGACAGATGGACAAGCTCACCTTTTTTCGTCTTTTGGTATCGTGAATAACGTTAAATTAAGATAATTATTTCGATATTAGATAATTTCTCTAAAGACATTGTCATTTAAGAGAGAGTACTGAGTTGCGGGGGTTGGGATTTTTACAAGTTTTGTTTTTGATGGGATTTTTGTTATTACTAGATGGCGCCTGCGTGGTATTTTGTTCCCGCTCCTGATGGGAATTTATTCTCGAGATAAAACGTAGCTTATTTCTTATTTCAAACTATGATAATCTATCCCTGTACCAAATTTCAGTCAGATCCTTTGAACCGTTAAGTAGATAGTACATTACTTAAATAGTAAAATACATACAGACACATCCTGACAAACTTATGCATTTATAAATTAAAATATATTTTAATATTGTCTTAACACTTAAGGTTTTCTAACCAACCCTTTTTTCTTTGCGGTCTAGTGAATTATTTTGGTCATCAAGCAAAAGACGAATAGTGTATTTTTACGAGGATTTTTTATGACACTACAAGTATATTTTAAAATAAATCACGAAGTCTCAGTTTTCGATTTGCTCTATTACAATAGGCAATAGGGAGTTGTGCAAATAGAAATGCGATGTCGAGAAGCAACCAAGACCGAACTTTTTCCACATCATTAATCTTTCCCTGCTTATTTATCGTGTGCACGTGTCACAGTTAGTAGAAATCCTGTACGGTCAGCCAAGCAGTTGATTATTAGACCTGTCAAAAGCATACACTACTTTTGGAGAAAGATATACATACCTAGTATTATGGTACTAATCGCTATTCCAATTGAATATAATAATCTATATATCCATATAATAAAACTGTAGCGGGTTGGGAATCTTTACCTTTAAGATAATTTGAAAATTTTCATATTCTCTAATCGATACCGAAGCCGAAGAGGTATTATTTTTTCCTCTGTCTGTTTGTATCCCGAATTCGTATCTCGCCGAAACTACTAAATCAATTTGAATGATACTTAGCACAATTTGAGCTTATTTGTAGGATCTAGGATACTTTTGATCTCTATATTTTGCGCGGTTCCTTTGAGATAGGGGATGAAAGACAAAATGGTTTTTCAGTTGTAATTTGTCAACGCGTTGTCCGATTTCAAATATTTCGCAGTTCAGAAATTAGAGACAACTGAGCTTTCGTTAAAAGTAGAATTCAAGGGTTCCTTTGATGTAAGGGTCATTCTAAACTAGCGTATTGGCTTAATCATAAGAGAGCTTTGTGATTAAGGCTAATGTATCGGCGTGGACTAAATTATTTTAATATAAAGTGAAAAAGGTAGCAAGTAACAGTAATTATCTTCTACTTATTACAAGAGTAAAGTGATTTTCCATTTTTAGGGTTTCGTAGCCAAATGGCAAAAACGGAACCCTTATAGATTCGTCATGTCTGTCTGTCTGTCCGTCCTTGTGTCACAGCCACTTTTCTCCGAAACTATAAGGTCTATGGTATTGAAACTTGGTAGCTAGATGTATTCTGTGAACCGCATTAAGATTCTTGTATAAAACTAGCAAAAAAGCAGTAAATTTTGGGGGTCTCCATACTCAGAACTGAAACTCTAATTTTTTTTTTTCATCAACCCCATTCGTGTGGGGTATCTATAAATAGGTCTTCAAAAATGCTATTGAGGTTTCTAAATTCATTTTTTCTAAAGTGAATAGTTTGCGCAAGAGACACTTCCAAAGTGGAAAAATGTGTGTCCCCCCCCTCTAACTTCTAAACAAAGAGAATGATAAATCTAAAAAAAATATATGATGTACATTGTCATAAAAACTACCAACGAAAATTAGTTTGAACGAGATAAAGCTGGTAGTTTTTTTTAATACGTCATACACCGCAATTTCCGGTTAGTGAAATCACTACCACTGCGAACGTGTTAAAACATCAGTCAAAGTTACAACGAACTTTAAGAACTTTTATATTATGTTACTTGCTGCTACGAAACCCTTCATGGCGAGTCCAACTCGCACTTGGCCGGTTTTTGTATAATTATTTTGTGTGTTTTAGATAGACTTAATCTTTAAACTCTTTTATGAAGAGCAAAGAGGGCAGTTTCATACGCTCCTATGAGTCTGATGAAAAAATTCCTCTCTTTTCTTACACCTTATGTGACGTAAAGAACTTCCGAGGGTCAGCTAGTATAATGTAATTTTTTCAGAAATTCATTTACAGTGTTATTTGTTTAGAATGACCATATTTATATGACCCGTTAAAATATTATTGTTAGCTTATACTACAAGAGTCTGACTCGCTCTGGTCCGGTTTCTTTTTTTTATCTTATTTATTCATCTGGTTTTCCAGTTTAATATTTTTATAGTTAGACGTAATATAGGTGGTAACGTACCTTTCTGTTGGTCGTTCATTGTGTTTATAGTTGCTTTTTTTTTATTGAACGCTAGTCGAGGCTTGCCATACTTGTCTACGCCCCATCACTAAACTCGGCAATTAGGTACTTTACACAGTACTTTCTTACCGTAAGATATTTCCTGATCTATGAGGTGAAAGAATTTGACGGTCGAGAGTAGTGTCTCGGTGGTCCAACGGTTAGGGTTTCTGGTCCGGCAAACCAGAAGACGCAGGTTCGTGTCCTGCTCGAGACCAAAATTTTATCACATTAAATTTGTGATTAACATAATTTAATTTAATCTTTTACATCTATGATCTCGGCGGTGTAAAAATGATAATGAGAATAACAGCTGGCAAAGTACAAGATGCCATTAAAAATAAAACCGGCCAAGTGCGAGTCGGAGTCGCTCACGGAAGGTTCCGTACCAAAAAAAATCACGTTTGTTGCATGTGAGGTCCCCCTCAATTATTATTATTGTTCTGATTCTAGTATTTTTTGTTACAGGGGCAACAGAAATATATGTCATTGCGAGCTAGCTATAAGCGTTCATGAGATACAGCCTCGTGACAGACAGACAG
The DNA here is from genome assembly GCA_933228765.1 of Miltochrista miniata. Classification (NCBI taxonomy): domain Eukaryota; kingdom Metazoa; phylum Arthropoda; class Insecta; order Lepidoptera; family Erebidae; genus Miltochrista; species Miltochrista miniata. The sequence continues at coordinate 27,306,014 of OW121747.1, forward strand.
ACATATGGGCAGACCGACAGACAGACGGACGACGAAGTCTCATTAATAAGATCCAGTTATTTACCCTTTTGGGTACGGAGCCTAATAACCGACTTCTGTCTGTCTGTCCATCACGAGGCTGTTTCTCATGAACCGTGATAGCTAGAGAGTTGAAATTTTTACAGATATATTATTTTTTTGATTTTGATTGATTATATATACTAATTTATTTAGATAAAAAAGTGCATTACTTGTTAAGATTTTTGCAATACTCATTTTTCGAGAGCGATTTCGATCGAACAAAGTTTTCCTAATCGTATTTTAAACCGTTAAAATAGCAAGAGTGTCTAATAAATTACAATAATATATTTTTGTCAGATCAAATCACAGAATGTTTCCTAGTATAAAGTTCACCCCAAGATGAGTCTCTTTAGAAGAAGTAAAAATAAACCACCTTGTTAACTTCAAGGCAAGTATTTAACCACGGTCTCATATTACCGGACTTTGGACCGTGGGGGTGCGATGATATAAATCTTATTACTTTTTTGTATTTGTTATTATAGCGAAGAGTTTTGGCAGGAAATCAAGTGAATGGGGCTATGTACACCTTTATGAGCAGTCAATAGGAATAAGTTCTCTGTATGTATGTATGTGTCTGAGAAGGCCAGGTTGGCTGTACATAGGGGAGTGCTCATCCCTACACTTATGTATGGTAGTGAAAGTTGGGTATGGCAGAAGAAACATGAAAGCAAAATTAATGCAGTGGAAATGAGAAGTCTGCGAAGTATAGCTGGAGTGACTTTAATGGACAAAAAAAGAAATAGCGTGATAAGGGAAAAATGTGGTATAACAGAAGATGTAGTGACTAAGATCGAAAAAGGGATGCTTAGATGGTTTGGACACGTGGAAAGAATGGATGAGAATAGACTGACAAAGCAGATTTATGAGGCGAGAATGAATGGGCAAACTGGTAGGGGTAAACCTCGGCGTACGCATGCCGATCAAATCAGAGACGTTCTGGAAAAAGGCAAGGTCAAGAGTACCCTTAACCGGCGAGCGTGTATGAAAACAGTTATGAAAGTAGAAGAAGCGAAAGTTGTATGTCAGGACCGTAGCAAGTGGAAAGCCATAGTCTCTGCTTACCCCGATGGGAGACAAGCGTGATTATATGTATGTATGTATGTATGTATGTTATTATAGCGGCAACTGAAACACATAATCTTTGGAAATTTCAGCTTTCTAGCTATCACTATTCATGAGATACAGCCTCGTGGCGAACAGACAGACGGACAGACTGACGGGTGTGTAATAGTTGATAAAATAACAAAAAATCTAACGCTCACTTGACCTTATTTCAGTTAATATACTTTTGTTTACTATAGCGATCAATTGAGATAAAGAATCTTACTTCTTACTAATATTATAAATGCGACAATTTGTGAGTGTGGATGTTTTTTACTCTTTCACGCTCAAACCGCTGAACCGATCGGGCTGAAATTTGGTACAGAGATACATTATAGTCTGGAATAACACATAGGCTACTTTTTATCTCGGAAATAAGTTCCCGCGGGAAGTAATTTTACGCGGGCAAAGCTGCGGGCATCAGCTAGTTGTTGATATAATTTTATCTAATTTCTTACGATATAATGTACATTTCCTTTAATGCACATTTGACATAATATTAATGTTACTTCTTACTTAATATTATAAATGTGAAAGTTTGTGAGTGTGGATGTTTGTTACTCTTTCACGCTCAAACGGATGAACGGATCGGGCTGAAATTTGGTACACAGATACAATGAATACTGGAAAAACACATAGGCTACTTTTAATCCCGGGAATAAGTTCTCACGGGAAGGGACCAATTTTTCGCGGGCGAAGCTGCAGGCATCAGCTAGTACATAATATTGTAAGGTCCAAATCAATTATGGTTAATATCCCGACTCAGAGCAATCCGACTTGGATGGGGCTGTTCGAAGACTAAAAAAACCAAGACGACTAAGGCGGTAGCGAAGCGAAGCGGAGCTCCCAGCTTAGTCTTCTTGGTTTTTTTAGTCTTCGAATAGGTCAAAAGAACGTTAGGTTAATTCTTAAAGGAAATTAAATAAAATGAACGTTATACTAAATGTTATTATATTATCGGAATATAATATGATATAAAACATTAACGGACGAGGCTCTGACGGCGGCGGTCCATTTCAACACGGCGATGGGCTCACCACCTGTCACGTGGGACCGAATTATACACGGTGAAATGTGGGCCGGTATAGGCCTCTGCCTACCCCTTCGGGGATAAAGGCGTGAGTGTATGTATGTATGTATGTATGTATAAAACATTAGGTCATATGAATTTAGGTTACTTGACCATTATAGCATATATATAAAAATAAGTCGGGTTTTCCTTCCTGACGCTATAACTTTAGAACGCACGACCCGATTTCCACGGTTTTGCATTCGTTGGAAAGGTCTCGGGCTCCGTGAGGTTTATAGCAAAGAAAATTCAGCAAAATTTCACATACAGCGCCATCGCGGGCGAAGCTGCGGGCATCAGCTAGTCTATTATATAAAAATAAGTCGGGTTTTCCTTCCTGACGCTATAACTCCAGAACGCACGAACCGATTTCCACGGATTTGCATTCGTTGGAAAGGTCTCGGGCTCCGTGAGGTTTATAGCAAAGAAAATGTAGGAAAAATTTCAACAGAAAAGCGGGAAAATCATTTTTCACATACAGTGCCATCGCGGGCGAAGCTGTGAGCATCAGCTAGTAGCATATATAATTATATCATATGAACGTTATTTCAAGTGAAATTAGAGCATTTGTTATTATACCAAACATTACACACCCCAGACAGACAGACGGACGGACGGCGAAGTCTCATGAATAGGTTCCTGTTCCTTTTGGAACGGAAACATAAAAAACTGACTTATAAAAAAAACTAAATACTGCAAATTAAAATTAACTTAGCACAAAATAATAATTACGTATTTTAATTTATAAGATATTAAATATAGAAGAAAGAAAGAAAGAAAGTAAATATATTTATTTATAATATTTAATCGGTACCAGGTACTGCAACAAAGTACGGATGTTCCGTGATAATTACCTACCTACAAGTATTAGCATCAATTCGAGAGATTAATAATACCTACATAAACCTATGGGTTTACTTGGCACTGACTTAAATAATAATATTGAATAATATCTGATAAATCAAAATACATTATATTATTACTTTGTGCTAAGTAAATTTTATTTTTCAGTTTTTGTATTAAAGTCGTTTTTTTTATTACTTTTTAATTACTTAGTCTCTATATATTATTTACAGTCGTGGAGGCGCTACTAAGCGCCATAAACCTTTTACGACACCTACCGCACACAAATATTGTCTTTCAATGTAGTGCAATTAAGATAAAAATATATGTGGTCTGAAAATAATTGGTCAAACTTCCTGTTTTTAAAATATCGTAGCGCAATATGGTATAAAAATTAATATAAGTATACAAGTACAATCAAATCCATTTTTATTGTCTCGTATATCAAGTACTCGTAGATACTCCTAGTAAAATAACCGATCAAAAATATAACACTTAAGTACACTATTACTTACCAATAGGTATTTTCTCGCCTAGAGATTGTGTCTTCTTTAAAATTATAATAGTCAGTAACACAGTTTGAAAAAGTTTAAAATAAAGTTTAGCCAACGCCATTTTCTTTTTATTCAGCGAAAACAATTCACATAATAGCCACCCTCTCACTTAGTGTAAAAAATGTGTACTGGTGTCACGAGTAAATAGAGTTCGGCCTGAAGTGAAAGTTGAAGTCTCGCGTCGGATACAGCGAAGCCAGTATACTCCACGAGTGTCGACGAGCGACTGGGCGGAGAGTCGCGCCCGCCCTTCCCAGCCCTCCCGCAAAGCGGATTCTACATCCTCTTTTCTACACGATACGCACGACTTGTTTTATTACTTTTATTTTTCTTTAATAATCTTGCTTAATGGTCTATTTCGTTGCTCGATGAAACTTCCTAAATTTCTTTTTGGAATGTAACTCGTTTTTACAATAAGGATTTTCACTCTCGTTTCCAAAATCTCGCGCTAACTCTTATTACATTTTGTAACAGTTTAAAATCCATAAATTTTGCAGTTTATAAATTATAGTACAGTGTCATAACGTCAACCTCTACATCAGTGTTCTCATCGCAACATTGGCTATTGCTGGTCCTCGGATGGGAGACCACTATGACCACTTTGTGAAAATGATTTGTGAGGGTTTCCGTGCTTTGGAAGGCACGTTAAGCCGTTGCGCGTTGGTCCCAGTTATCAGTAACATGATTCGTTTAGCCGAGTTAAAGGCTTTACGGATGGCTTGAAAATTTATAATAGTAGGTCGTGATAACCAGCGCCTGCTTGGAAAGCGCGTGTGTACCGCCTCTGGTAATGCTAACTTTCATTTGCTATAGTAAGCACTTTCCATCTGGTGGGCTATACGCTGATCTGCCACACTTAAGTAGTATTTATTTATTTATTAAGATCTTTCCACAGCTTGTGCATAAAATAATTACAACTAAACGAGACTATATGTAATAATAGGCTTACACACTAGCCAAATACGGTATAACCAACATTCTTTGATATTGAATAACATCACTTGTACTGTTCCACAACATTTATTTACCTTCACGTGACCGGTTTCGCCTCTCGGCATTCTCAAAGGTACAATATAAACTCTGGTAAAACTAACTTGATGACCACTACATCATGTGAATACATCTAGGTGTATGTGAGTGTGCGATTTAATTTTTTTCGAAATTTTTTAATCTTCATTTTTTTTATTTTACGTTATGCTTTTAGTTAGAAAAAATCATTCTAAAATTAAAGGAATTTATAATAACATTGCGAGGATAATTTTATAACCTCATTGACTCATCACCAGGATTTCAATATTAGTGCAATAATTACGAATTCAACTAGATCTATATCATAATTGCATTAAAACATGTGTTGGCTGCCATCAACCATAATCCCCACTTACTGGAAATTATCACCCTTTTGCATGACCGCGATACTTGCCAAATATTTGCCTATAAATTATATTGTTGTTTAACGCATTCCGGCAAAATCTATTAAAACGTGGTATTTAGGTACTTTACTTGCTTAAGTTATGCCTAAATTACATTATTTTATGGTCGATGTCCCTGAATTGGGTTGGGCGTGTGAGTCTACTAATATAATGGTGGGAAAGTTCGAATTCGTGGGATAGACGATTCTTCATAACCTTGGAAAACAACTTATAAACATGGCACAGAAGTGAGATAGGTCTATAATTCTTCCAAAAGGCTCTATTACCTTTTATGAAGAAGAGACCTACCACACTTTTGTTTCATGCTTGTGGCGCTTTACTCGTGGCCATTTTGCTTTAAAATTTTCAAAATACTCGTATCTTCCATGTACAGATTCGACCCTCGCAACTTCGTTTAGGTCACATAAGGTATATGAAAGAAGAGCTATTTCTTTATCAGACTCATCAAGCAGCGTGTGAAACTGCCCTGTTTGCTTATTAATAAAAGAGGTTAAAGATTAAGTCTATTCCAAGCCAAAACAGTCCACGCCTTCTTCGCGGATGAATTATTTTACAATAGCCTTAATCATTAAGCTCTTTAATGATTAAGACAACACGCCAGTTTAGATTTTAGACCCTCACATTCAAAGGAACCCTTAAATTCTACAAAAGCTCAATATTGAAACTTGTGTGGAACAATGCTATACGTACTCCCTTTCTGGCATTTTTGAAATCGCACCACGCTGTGAGAAATTACAGCTGAAAAACTATTGTATCTTTCATTCCCTATCCTGAAGGAACCGCGCAAAATATCGGGATCAAAAGTATCCTAGATCCTTTTTCGGCTCATAAGCTCAGATTGTGCCAAGAATCGTTCAAATTGATTAAGTAGTTTCGGCGTGATACTTATTCGGGATACAGACGGACAAAAATAAATAAATTACATTTTCGGCTTCAAGATCGATTAGAGAAAGCCCTACAATTTAATTTTTTGAAATATCTTCCATGTTCAGACTCTCGACTCTCTAGATACATTTCTAAAATTATGTAAATTGCAAAAAGATTTGGGGGTAATGAGAATAGAATAGAATAGAATAAAACTTTATTTGCACACGACGTTAAATTTTACATAAATAAATAATTGCAGATATTGTAAAATATTAATGAATTAGTACATAACTTATAGTAGCATATACCTATTATAACGTTAGTTTCAATTTGCGTTTTTGCTCCTAATCATCGCATATGGCATTTCACATACGAGGGATATGCCAACGTAAACAACATTCATAAACTTTTAAATTGAAATTATGATCACAGGATGAAAGTTTCAGGAAACACGACCCTCGCCAGTGCGTTTACCTATGTAATCCGCTGACCCAAACTTCTGAATCTTTTTGATGTCTAAAGTTTAATGTTTATGACTGTTTGGGTAGTTCCGTAAATCTCTTATCGATAAAATAGAATTTCGATAAATGATTATGGATAGATACATGGTATATATAAGTATCATTAACAATATAAACTACTAGCTAACCCACGCAGCTCCGTTTGCGTTACATTACAAAACTGGAAAGAGGTGTCTTTATTTAAACAGTGTCAAACATTCTACAGTGGTCTTACGGTTGTGGTTGTTGTCTGAAAAGAGCAAACGCGGCAGTAAAATTTCATGCAGAATACATCGTGTGTAGTCAGATTAAATGAACTGTACAACGAAAGCCATGGCTCCGAGTCTCCGGCGTCCTTTAAATGGGACAGGGATGCTAAGAATCCCCGGAGGCAATCTTAATAAAAGAGCATTGATTAGGATAGGAACATGGAAAGTAAGAGGGATGAAGAAGGATGGAAAGCTTTCCAATAATATTAAGGAAATGGAACGCTTGCAACAGAAAGTATTGGGTATAAGTGACACTAAATGGGCTGGTCGGGGTAGGTGTGATACGGATGAGGGCAAAGTGTTACACTGCTCGGGCAGTGAGGACTCAACCGAAGCCTATGGCGTGGGAGTCCTTATGAGTAAACATACGTCCCAATCGGTGACTAATTTCGTGCCGTTGTCAAATCGTGTCATGCTCATTCAACTTAACTGCACACCAGTGAACATGAACATAATACAGGTCTATGCTCCAATAGCTAAGAAACCCATGGCTGAGATTGAAGACTTCTACGGTCAGATTGATTCACTTATGAGGGTCACTAAAAAGTACGAAATAAACATCATAATGGGTGACCTGAACTCTAAAGTAGGATCTGCTTCCGTGGAGGGTGTTACAGGTGCTTATGGGTTGGGCACCAGAAATGAGAGAGAAAAAGAGCTCACAATAACAAACACCCTCTTCAAACTGCACCCTCGCCGCCTCTATACATGTACATCTCCAATGCATACACCTAGTCACATAGTAAGAAATCAAATAGATTATTTCAGAAAATTGTTCAAAAGTTGACCTAAGGAGGATTCAAGATCCAGTAACTAGAGCAGGAATGTCGAATGCCATAAATAACTGGGCTGACAATCAGCTCTCGGGATTAGGAACACCTTCGAAAATGTATACTGCGCTCAAGACTACTATAACGCATATTTCACGAACGTTGCTGAAACCTAATCGTACTGTTAAAAAGCAACGGTGGATGATAGACGAAATTTGAGAGATGATGGAGGAGCGCAAATTGCATAAGATCAAGGACCCAAATAAGTATGTGGAATTAGACAAACTCATCACTAAGATTATCAGATTAGCCTGAGATGCCTGGTACAGAGGGAAGTGTAAGCATATGGAGAATCTTCTGCATAGACATGACAGTTTTAATCTTCACAAAGAAATAAAAGAACTGGCAGGGCTTAGAATACCCAGTTCCACCATACTGTCGGATGACCGCGGCGTGTTACTGCTCGATTTGGAAGCTAGGAAGAGGGCGTGGCATGACTATGTGGTTCAGATGTTTGCCGATGTCTTTAGAAGTGATGCCAATGAGGCTATGATAACTGATGACACTGGTCCACCAATATTAACATCTGAGGTAAAGCAGGCATTGAAAGCAGCTAAGACTGGAAAAGCGTCCGGTCCGGATGGCATACCCGTCGAAGTGCTCAAGCTGTTGGAAGATGACTATATGAGTGCCCTCACGCATTTATTCAATAAAGTATACGACTCGGGTGTGGTACCCCAGGACTGACTCAAGTCTACATTCATCACTTTACCCAAAAAGGTAAAAGCTAAAAAGTACATTGAGTACCGTACGATCAGCTTAATGAGTCATGTGCTGAAAGTGTTTTTGACCATCATTCGTAACAGAATACGACCAAAATGCGATGAACAACTCGGAGATAGTCAGTTTGGTTTCCGATCAGGCATGGGTGCGCGTGAAGCCTTGTTTGCCCTCAACGTTTTGGTACAAAAATGCAGACTGATGTCATTTTGTGTTTCATTGACTATGAAAAGGCGTTTGATCGAGTAAAATACGACATCCTAATGGAGCGCTTAATCGACGTTGGGTTGGACGGCAAAGATATAAAAATTATTAAGAACTTGTACTGGAACCAGAGGGCAACTATTAGAGTAGACCACACTGAGACTAGTCCCACAGTAGAGATTTGTCGAAGGGTCAGACAGGGATGTGTTATGTCTCCCGTGCTTTTCAACTTGTACTCTGAGGCAATAATATCAGTAGCGCCTGAAAACTTAAACGTAAAAATGAACGGCAAAATCGTTAACAACCTCAGATACGCCGATGACACCGTACTGATGGCCTCGACGGAAGGGGACATGCAGGGGATTTTGGACAGGGTCAACGAATGCAGCATGAGAGCAGGGTTGACCATGAACGCATCTAAGACCAAGATTCTGGTGGTTTCTGGGAGCAAGGATTTGAACACTAGAATACGAGTTGCGTGTGAAGATCTTGTGCGAGTGCGGATGTACAAATTCCTTGGTGCTTGGGTGAATGAAGAATGGGATAGTGAACAGGAGATTCGAACCCGGATTGAAATCGCCCGATCGACCTTTAAAAGAATGGAGGAGGTTTTTTGCAGCCGTAAATTATCCATGAGGCTCCGAGTAAGAATGCTTAAATGTTACGTGTGGTCGGTAGCGTTGTATGGTAGCGAGGCCTGGGCTTTGAAAGCCGAGATACAGAAAAACCTCGAAGCCTTCGAGATGTGGTGTTACCGTAGAATGCTCCGCATTAGTTGGACACAGAAAGTTTCTAACGTTAAAGTACTTCAGCGCGTCGGTAAAAACCGAGAGCTCTTACAGACCATCAAGAGAAGAAAGGTCGCTTACTTAGGACATGTGTTGAGACATGAAAAATACCATTTGCTACAACTCATTATGATGGGAAAAATAGAAAGGAAAAGACGCGCTGGAGGAAGAAAGAAGTCATGGTTGAAGAACATTCGAGAGTGGACAAATATTGCCAGCGTTGAGGATCTATTTCGCTTGGCGCAAAATAAGGGAAAGTTCGCTAAGCTGACGGCCAACCTCCAGTAATGGAGAGGCACCAGATAATGATGATGATGAAACTTTACAATAAAAACATCTTTTACTTGGTCTTACTTTAATTTAAGATGCAATGTTTTTAAAAAGAAATTGTTCCTTATAAAGATTCTTTCGGTTGGTATCCATATAATTCAGGATGTTATTTTTTTCACATCTCCCAGATTCGATTCCCGGCTCAAGCAGGTGATTTTTCAAAAATCTTTAAATGCAGATTTACTTTTGAAAATAAAGGAATGTTTCTTTTCAGTAAAACTTGCCATTTTCAATATTAGGAGTACTTTACCTCCAACTACCGTCTTTAAATTATACCCTGTATATAGTACATACCGTACATAAGATTTATGTCGTATGTCATTGGAAAAAACGTCAAAAGATCAATGTCGGATTTCTACCTTCCATTTATTTCTCAGAGTTTGAGGTATTACTAACAAGGGATTGAATGTGACGTGTTGATTCTTATTGAATGCCAGTTATCTTGGGCTTCCCCTATGCTTTTCGTCGCAGCTTTTACAGCCCTAAATAATCCTATTCAGGGCGATGGCGTTGTTGTGTATGCGAGGGACACAGCTTGCGTACTGTGTCGAGAATCTTACAAAAAGTAACTCACTAAAATAGTCTTAAATTAAAAAGGGGATCTATACAACTGCATTCAACCTTTACAAATAGTTTCAGGTGTAAGTAATTGTAAACCTATTGAGTTTTTAGGACTCCGCGTATAGTATTGTCTGTGAAGTTAACACAAATTTAAAATCGATGGTTCCATCGAATTAGCGTGCAAATAAAGAAAAATGCTACAGGAGAAAATAAAAACGTCAAATCTTCAATAAAGCGGTTTTTTTTTTGGAGCAGGACGCTTCGCAACGCCCGTGGTCGCGAGTTTACTCTGACGATGAAATAGTTCAACCGCGACCAATAATATAATAATATTTGGCGTGAAATACCGAATTCTGTAAAAGTTGTTCACGAATGTACATTTTTATCTTCTAGGATAAACCAAACAGCTAGACAGGTCCAAAGCGAATAGACTCGAAAAAGAGGTCAATTGTCGAATGTAACTCAAATGGGCAGCGTGCGAAAAGCTACGAAATATTTTTATGCTGTCTCAACAAAGCACCTCAGCGAAGTGGCTGATGACGCGCAAGCGCGGTTCCCGAACGCTGAATTGGTTTTTCTGGGGGACTTCAATGGTCACCACACTAAGTGGCTGGAGTCCCTCAAGACCGATCATACGGGACGAGCCTGGCCGCCCCTTCTCCATGTTCTGACCTAGGCGGTACGCGGGATTAGGCGAATACGGGACTGGTCGGACCATGCACCCGCTCTGCTGGACCTACTGCTGACGAGTTGTCCAGCACAACACAGTGTGTCGGTTGGCGCCCCACTGGGTAAATCCGACCACTGTATTGTGCGTGCCCGCCAGCAGGTATCATTTCCTGAAAGGGCAATAGAGGTGACACGGCAATTATGGCACTACTCGTCAGCAGACTGGGACGGTCTACGAGAACACTTTGCAGCCGTCTCGTGGATTCAGTGCGGCTTTGCGAGAAGGACTTCATGGGAAAGCGCCTCTGCGGTAGCTGATGAGATTACAATAGGTATGGAATACTATATTCCATACAGACTGATGTCGCCAGTATCCGCAAAGCTCGCCTTTGGTTCGGACGTGAGTGCGCCGTTTCTGTTCAACAAAATCAGACTGCATACCGCGCCTGTGTCAGGGCTCGGGTGGTACGCGACCCGAATGTGGCCCTCCTCAAGGCATCGCACAACAGAGCCTACCCGGTCCAGTAAGAAGGCCTTTAAGAGAGCGGTCGCACTGCGCGGCTTGATCTGGAGCTCACGTCGCATCCAACGGGTAGCCTTGGATACTGAGAACAGGCCAAAGCCGTGCAAGCCAATTTCGTAAGCCTTCGCTGCCGCAGCTGCGTTATCCTGACGGATTATTGGCTCACAAGGCCTAAAGAGAAAGCAGAAAATGCTTGCTAATCTCTTTGGGGCTAATTCCCGGGTCGATGACTGAGGCAAGCAACCTCACACTATTGCTGACTGTGGAAACACGATGCTGGATATAGTAATCCGGCAGTGCTACGGTCACTCGACATGTGGAAAGCCAGTAGTTCTCATGGCATTCCGGCGGTAGTGCTGAAGAAGTGTGGAGCCGAATTATCACAAGCCTAACACGACTGTATCGCCTTTCTTATTCGTCGGGGGAAGTGCCGGAGGCTTGAAAAGAGACGAATCCGGCCAACTATCGCCCCATAGCTGTAACCCACCACCATCTGCAAGGTGTTCGAGCTAATAATTAACAAGCAGCTCATGCGTGTTCTGGTGGATCATTCGCTTATTAATGAGCGTCATTATGGCTTTAGGCCAAAACGATCTACGGATGACCTCCTAGCGTACATTACACAAACTTGGATTGAGGCTTTGGAGAGGGACGGCGAATTTTTAGCTCTTGACCTAGACATCGCTTAAGCCTAAAATAGAGTATGGTTTAACGCCTCAGTAGTGCCGCTGGTTGGCCAGCTTCCTGCACGGGCGACGTATACGGGTTCTTTGTGATGGTCGCGCTTCCTGCTTTTTGCACGTAAATGCCGGGGTACCACAGAGATCAGTATTGTCCCCAACTCTCTTTCTTCTGCATATCAGTGAAATGCTGTTCCTTGGGTGTATTCATTGCAATGGCGATGATAGTACTGCATGGGAGATATTCCAGCCGTTCAGCGGAGGGGAGAGGCGATGTTAAGGAAAAGAGACAGCAACTCGTGGCGGATCTCGACCGGGACCTGAATCGCATTTCCCAATGCGGTTCAGATAAACTGCTCGATTTCCATGCCAGAAAAACACAAGCGTGTCGGTTTACAGCTAAGAAGTCTTCTTTCCTACCCCTACTCTGTCTTCAGAACGTTACGGTTCCTCTAAAGTACAACCTGGAGGAGAGCCGCGGCATAGATGTCCGGCGTGAGCTCAAAAATAAAAACTACATGGAGAGTTGTACTAGGCTGGCCTCGCGGAAACTAGGAGTCAGATTTCACGCAACACCAGAGGTGTTTGCTGTAAAAGACGCAGATTCGCCACTGCGTTGAATATTGAATATATAAAATAATTTTTGATTTAGGCTTAGGAGGACGAAGACAGGAAGATAAGGTCTAGAATAGTCTCAAAAGAGGGAAGAAGTTAATGTCATCTGAGGGACAATAGTAGACACCCAGTAACATTTTGTTAAAACCAAGTCCTACTTCTAAAAATATGTGCTCCCAAGCATTCTGTGGAGGTGGCTGTATTGATAAATCTAAAATATTGTAGATTTCAGTACGAAAATAAATTGCAACACCGCCACAAGATGGATGTACGCGATCATCTCTAATTAAGTTAAAACCGAACTGAACTGATGGATGAACTGGGTGTCAGAAAGTTAGTTTCCCGCTAGGTGCCCAATCGTTTGACAGAAGAACAAAAGTCGGCTCGTGTTATGGTGTCGCTCTGCTCTGCAACGGTTCGATAGAGGGAGCTCAAATGCAGTTAACAAAATCGTCTCGGGTGACGAATCGTGGATATATTCATATGAGCCCGAAAGAAAACACAAATCGGCTGTTTGGGTCTACGAAGGTGAGGTACAGCCAACAAAAGTTGTGCGCTCTCGTAGCGTGTCGAAGAAAATGGTGGCTTCGTTTGTGTAGAAAACCGGACATGTGGCTACGATTCCTTTACAGGAACGAAGAACGGTTACTGCAAATTGGTACACAACAGTTTGTTTGCCGGAAGTCATAAGAGAACTTCGCAAAAGTAATCCGAATCGTCGCATAACCCTTCACCACGATAATGCGAGCTCCCACACCGCTCGGCAAACGATCGCATTTTTTAATCAGGAAAACGTGGAGTTCATTGACTTTCCTCCATACGGTCTTGACCTGAGCCCCAATGATTACTTTACATTCCCAAGAACTAATGATTTTTTCGTGGTCAACGGTTTCAAGGTCCAGAAGAGGCAGTCGAAGCTTACAAATCGGCCGTTTTGACTATGTCCATTTCAGACTGGAATTACTGTTACATTAATTGGTTTGAACGAATGCAAAGGTGCATCGATTGTCACGGATAATACTTCGAAAAGCAATGAAAATAAATGTTATTGTACTCGTAATATCTTTCTAGTTTTTTTCTATTTCCGATCATTTCGGTGTGTGGCACTCGTATCTTCTATCTTCCAAGGAGTTGGGTATCCCGCAGACCACTTGATACATCAGCCAATTCCGGTTTACCGTGTCGTCTAACCACCAAGTAACATTAGGTATAATCAGATGACGATGAATCGGACTAGTGCATTTTAGTAAAATCCCCGATGTGCCCGGGATGGTTCTTAGCTATAAATGTTAAATATCATCAGCTTACTTCCTGATTGACGACCTTTAATAATTTATAGCTAAGAATGATCCACGGCACACCAGCTTCTGAATAGAACAAAACCGCATTAAATTTGGTCCATCCATTGTACCGCAATAAATAAAATAAAAAAAAATAGAGACTGTAACCGATACCAAAGTGACAGCTGCAATGTAGGCACCTACTTTAAAAGTGGTCACCCATCCAAAACCTAACTTCACCTATATGGCTTAACGCCACTGATCATTCTTTAGTGACTACTGTGTTACTCGATTATGTGCATGGCTGAACGCAAGAACGTGGATAAGTGGTGTAAATTAGTCGATTACAGTTTTTTTTATTAATTTATCTTTAAAGTACAGTCACAGCAATTTTTACAATTTGATAATAGTAGAGAAGAGATACATCACAATGATAAATTTACTCAGAAAATGCAAAAGAACTTCGATTCGATTTTTCTTTTTTAATCATCATGTACAATTTCGAACTATTTATTAATATTTACTCTTAAGGAACACGCTTGTTTGTTTGAAAAATTATCTATCCTGGTTGATTATGGCGGAAGTTGGGAGAGCCTTTTTTCAGCCAGTGGCGAAAGGTTAATTGGATTGAGTAGTATATTATAAGCGCTGCACCAATTTTGTGAAAAACCAAAACTAGCGCTTGGAAAATAATAGATTGGTGCTTTTTCGTATTATTGGCATTCATCATAAAGATTCCCCGTGTGGCGACGACGCGGGCGGTGCAGCGGTGCCCCGGTCGACGGAAAAGAGTACAAAATATCGCCAGGGGGAACACTTTCGCAAAACGATACATTGCGTAGAGAAGGAAACCTCGAAATGAAGCCATTTCAACACGGCTTTAGCCTCGCCACTTATTACGTGGGACATAAAACTATAAGGTGAAATGTGGGCGTATTCTATGCCTCTGCCTAACCCTCTCCCTATTATGTAGGTATGTATGTATGCATCATTCTTATCATTTAGCCACGTAATTCAGAAAAGAAAAAGCTAATTACGAATAACCATTGGGCTACGTAACAGCTGTGTCATTCCAGAAATTTGATTTCAATTATGGAAACAAAAGTCAAGTTATATTAAATGGAATATCGTTGAGGTTTTCTTTAGGTAATTTGTTCAATATTGAATACATACTTTAGGTCAGAAATATAGCTATAGCTATAGCTATAGTTATAGCTATAGCTATAGAAATATAGCCTCGCCACTTATTACGTGGGACATAAAACTATAAGGTGAAATGTGGGCGTATTCTATGCCTCTGCCTAACCCTCTCCCTATTATGTAGGTATGTATGTATGCATCATTCTTATCATTTAGCCACGTAATTCAGAAAAGAAAAAGCTAATTACGAATAACCATTGGGCTACGTAACAGCTGTGTCATTCCAGAAATTTGATTTCAATTATGGAAACAAAAGTCAAGTTATATTAAATGGAATATCGTTGAGGTTCTTCTTTAGGTAATTTGTTCAATATTGAATACATACTTTAGGTCAGAAATATATTTGATTATAAGTTATGCCAAAAGTTTACTGCTTTCGAACATGAAAACTACAGTTTTGTCGAATAATGAGTCGTTATAAAGCTTTAACGTCATTCATGGCATGACATCCACCTTGCTAGACTCTGACCTCTTACTTCCACTTTCAACTAGTAACGACGTAAAACGTAGCTAGGGTCAGTTTTGAATGGCAGCTTCCCGTAGCTTGGAGAGTCTTAGCACCCCTGTCCAGCCGTCTCTCCGACCGCTGCCGTGATCGGAAACAGCGGTAGTGCGGAACTGGGGCCCATTTGCTTATTGACTGCATCATGGGAGGGTATTTGGTGTTACTGTACCACACTGGCCAGAAGGGTCGGTACAGGGTTTTGTTTCGAATTTTCCTTTTGTGTGCGCCATAACCTCGTCCGTTTATAAGTGCACCACCCGCAGGTGGGGCTGGCTTGGACCCCGGGGTTGCTGGTAGGGCCACTTAGTATCATAAATTAAAGAACGACTGAGTACATTTTTATTTATTGTAAAGATTACACTATCTAAAGAAAATAGTTCATTTAACTTATGAATTGCTCAAAATGAGACCCATTTTCACGTGTGCGCAGACTTATTCTTTGACTAAATTTGCTACGACACGCCTTGTGTTATGGTGGTATATTCCCATAAGCGGGCATGAAGTGTTCGCCAAAGTCTGCCGAGAGCCCTGGGACATCCTTCCGAGGGCTTACCCGAGACTCCCCGGCCTTAGACAGTTGTATGACATCGTGTGGTTTTAGTCGGAATTCATCCGTGTAGGATTTCCACACGGAAAAAAATGGTGGTGAATATTTAAAATAATATTTTGAACTTCGGTTTTCAATTCCACTACTTTAATTTTGGTCAGTGATCAGTAAATGATGGGCTTATTTAAACTATTCTACCTCCCTTACTTCGTAAAGCATCTTACGCTTTGGTCAATCTTGAAATGGGTAACCTTGAGAGGGACAACAGTTACATTTTTACCCGCGTGCAACATTACTACAGCTCTTTGCATTATATATGCGAAAACGATTGACAGTTTCATTTACTTATAGACCCTGATAAATCATCTTAGACGATTACTTTTTTCGAAGAAAAGTTGGCAATTCTTGGAAACTCATATTGATAGCAAATCGCAGTCTATGAACTAGTGAGAATAAAAGAAATCATTTAAAGAAGCATTCTCCTCGTCAGGCCTAGATCCTTGAAGTACTATGCAAAGCGTTTGCCGTTAATCAAGCAAGTAAGAATAAGAACATATCCTTGCACAATGTTTGATTCGTAGGGTTTAGATCAAGTGAAAGAATGCTCATTAGCTACCAAATAGTAACTACGCTACGCTCAAACACAAGGAACATTCTAAGCTATCGTTCTCACGTTCTAATGCCGTTTACCCTTAGACAAGAACTCCGAGTGACATCTTTACTCAGGTATCATTATTCCAATGTTTACAAAATCTATCCACGACACGAGAATACCTATTCTGAGACGCAAAGAGGGCAGACGTATCGCTTATTTTAACTATTATTCATTATTTTAGAAGACAGATATGGTATTGATATTTTAATATCATGTTTCCCATCGCATTTATTGACTGCCTCTGTGGCGTAGTCGGTAGTGATACGGCCTGCGGCGCTGGGTCTGGTCTGGGTCCTGGGTTCGATTCCTGGGTCGGTCCAATATTTTGAGTGATCCACAAATGTTTGTTCCGGAGTTTGGGTGTTTTCTATGTATAATATGTATGTATTTAGAAATATATAATGTATATCAGTCGTCTAGATCCGACAGTACAAGCTTATATTAACCCTATACTTGGCAGGACTGTGCATGATCAAAATTTTTATCTTTTCTTTATGATTCGTGCTATTTAGGCACTAAATAGGGGTAGAAAAATGAAATAAAAAATCTATAGCAGTATCTCTGAGGGGTACACTACATTAATACGAAAAACTTAATTCCGAAAGTCACAATCACGAATTTCATAATTCCGAATTTCATGAGTCCGAATGATTCGAAATCCCGAAAGTCAAAAATCCTATGAATCCTTTTTATTAAAAGTCATAATTTTAAAATTCCGAATGTTTTCAATTCCGACTGTCAGAATGCCGAATTTCAAGAGTTTTCAAGGTTTGAGCGTGAAAGAGTAACAAACATCCACACTCACAAACTTTCGCATTAATAATATTAGTAAGATTTTAAGGCCTATGTTCAATAAAGTAAAGTACCAAGTACCTACTTGACTGTGGACATTTGAGCTTTTGGACTTTTGGCCTATTGGCCTTTTGGACTTTTGGCCTTTTGGACTTTTGGACTTTTGGACTTTTGGACTTTTGGCCTGTCCCAGTCCCAAAAGTCCCAAAAGTCCCAATAGTTCCAAAAGTCCCAAAAGTCCCAAAAGTCCCAAAAGTCCAAAAGTCCAAAAGTCCAAAAGTCCAAAAGTCCAAAAGTCCAAAAGTCCAAAAGTCCAAAAGTTCAAAAGTCCAAAAGTTCAAAAGTCCAAAAGTCCAAAGACCAAAAGTCCAAAAAACAAAAAACCAAATTCCAAAAGTCCAAAAGTCCAAAAGCCCAAAAGGCCAAACGTCCAAAAGTACAAAAGTCCTAAAGTCCAAAAGGCCAAAAGTCCAAAAGTCCCAAAGGCCAAAGTCCAAAAGACCAAAATTCCACTCCATCTAACCTCACCCCACCCCACCTCACACCAATTCACCTCACCACACCCCACTTCACTTCACCCCACATTACACACCTCAGCCCACCCCACTTCACTCTACTTCACTTCATATACATAGGTACACGTTATGCAAACGCTCACGTGTACACGTTGGTATATGAAGTGCGAGATACACGAACGTGGCCGAGCGTGGCCGAAGGTAGCCGAGAGTGTGATTTATTTTCGTGACACAATTTCTGGATTCGGTCTTCACGCAAGGCCCGCGATAGAAGCTATGCAATAGCTTAATAGGTATTTTGTTTTAGAACTTTTTAAGAAGAACAATTATTTTGTAATAAATTATTTTTATGTAACTTCAACCATTTACGCAGAGGCGCAACGGATACTCTTATAACGATTAAATGTTTTCGTTTTCGAAACGTTCCTCATTGCTGCACCGCTCCTATTAATCTTAGCATTATGTTATGTAGCCTATAGCCACTATCAATAAATGAGTTTTTGAAACCCTACCAGTAGTTTCAGTAAGGCTTGCCTTGGTATGATGTGATCATGGTCCCTTTGCAGCGTGTGTCCAATCCAGCGCAGCAGCTATACTCTGACGTTTCATCTGTTGGTGGATAGGGGTCTCACTGCAGCGTTCCAATAGTCTTACGTTCGTGATGTTCTCGGGCCCGTATGTACCGAGGATCCATTGGAGGCAGCGTTTGACGAAGACTTATAGCTGGTAGCTGGTGTGAAATGTCTTTAGTGACCTTCCATGTCTCGCATCCGTATAGCAGTTAGCAGTACAGTTTTAACGTTTACTTTGTTTTGAGTTTCACTCTTCGTGTCCATTTTCGCAACTGCCTACGGGGCGCAGCTGTGTAAAGGTTGTTCTGGCCTTGGCGAGACTCGAAATGATGTAGGGTACTCTTCTATCCCATCAGTTTCTGACACGACACTCCCGAGGTACGTGAATTAGTGCCTCCACCACATCTCTTGCGTCTGTCGATTTTAATTTCAGTCCAGCCATTCGCTGCCTCATCCTGCTCGTTGTCCTGCAGACATGCATGACGGCGTGTGTGTGCCTCAGCAGGCACAGGACATCGGCATCATTTAAATCCTCCAGGATATCAGTATAGGCCCCATTCTATGCCGCGCCGATTGTTCTTTGCGGTATTCAGCATTATCTATTTTCTATGGATGGTTGTTAACTATCCTGTTATCTTCATAACGATCCTCTAAGGTAGGTACAGTATGTATTTTCAAAAGAGTTTGTGAACTCTATTTTTAATTTCTTTTTCAGAATATTGATGACATTTGATTGATGTCATTATATACACGTTACGTCTACTACATTGATACATGTAATAAAATTCTAACACGCCGGTGTTTGTATGTAAATTGTTTATACTGAGGAAAATTCTATACTGAGGAATAGCTTTTACCATTAAGCTCTATTTTGATTAAGCAAACAGGGCAGATTCACACGCTACTTGATGAGTATGATTAATAAATACCTCTAATTTCATAGACATTGTGTGACGTAGACAAAGTTGCGAGGGTCAGCTAGTTAAAAGATAAAACAATAGGTTTCTTCTTATCTACTTAAAAACTATTTTTACAAATTTTATGGTAATAATAGACATTCTTTGAAATATGCATGTGTATGGTATTGTTGTGACTTTTATGACACGTTTAAAGTACATAGGTATGGGATAGATGGCCCTCGCGGCTACGTCAGCGTGAAATTTTCTTCCCGCTTCCCATGGGAACGTACTCCCAGGTTTGGTTATCTTTATAGCAGTATTATATATAAATTGTAGTGTAGTGGGGCCTACCAACACCATCGGGCCCAAGTCAACCTCACGTGCAAGCTCGTGCACCTGCTGAACAACGGACGAGGCTCTGACGGCGGCGGTCCATTTCAACACGGCGATGGGCTCACCACCTGTCACGTGGGACCGAATTGTACACGGTGAAATGTGGGCCGGTATAGGCCTCTGCCTACCCCTTCGGGGATAAAGGCGTGAGTATATGTATGTATGTATGTATATATAAATTAACAAAACAAAAAATAATACTGCATTGGTGATAATAATAATAAAATGCATGTATATAGAACTCACTCATTTTCTTTCACTATTTTTCGTGACTTTCTTCGTTAATAAATGCACTTTGTTTATTCATATTTAAAACACTTTTTACACAAATTATACGAATACAGTTCACTGTTGTACATAGATGATGAATACCTATACACCTATAGTCGAATTTTCATTTTTAAGTAAATTGACAGCAACTAATGTAATTGACAGCATCCAAATTGTCATTTCACATTAAGAACTCTAAATTCGACCAGCACTCTTAGTTCAACTTTGGTCGAGTGGTTAAGACGCGGATCGGTACGCAGAAGGTGCAAGATCGATTCTGGGTACAAGCATCAATTTTTGGATCATTTGACATAATATATAACGACTGCAGAGTTCATAATTGACGTAAACAAAAAAATTATGAAGTGCGAGACGAGATACACGAACGTGGCCGAAGGTAGCCGAGAGTGTGATTCGTTTTCGAGACACAATTTCTGGATTCGGTCTCCACGCAAGGCCCGCGATTAAAGCTATGCAATAGCTTAAAATTGGTGTCATACTCCGCAGCAGAACCACTTTGACTACATTATGTACAAATTACAGGATAAAATGTAGATAATGTCTATATTTTTGTAGCTTAATATCAAAAATTGTATATTGTTAGTTTCTTGGGAAATATCAATTTAAAGTGGTCATGCTACAGAGCATACTCTCCAGCAGGACCACTTTAAAATAGCGGTTATTTCACGCTGATTGTGCACAGATCATAATATAAACAAATGTATATTTATTGTATATCAAGATAACATCTACAATTTTAGATAAATACCTACTTACTGATTTTTAGTAACATGTATATATTTTATCGGAAAGCGCCTGCTATGAATTTATTAGCAAATAGCAAAATTAATATATATCTTTACGATGTATAAACTAGCTGATGCCTGCAGCTTCGCCCGCGTAAAATTTGTTCCTGTTCCCGCTTCCCGTATTTGATCCCCTTGGGGGTAGAATTTTTCAATATTCTTTCTTAGGGAATACCTACATCAACTTATAACATCTACCCGCATGCTAGATAGCATGCGGGTAGATGTTACACGACACGACACGACAAAACAAGATTGTTTTGTCGTGTCCCGTAGTAGTTCCATGACACGAATAAAAGTACAGTTATGTAGTGAATTAATTATCATAGCAAATGGACATCGAAAAAACTAATGCAAAACAAATGAAGATCGACTAAAAAAATGAAGATCGACTAAACAAATGAAGATCGACAAAACAAATCACGGTCAAATGAACAAATGATGCTCGGATAAAGAAATGAAGATCGGCAAAACAAATGACGGTCGAATGAACAAATGATGCTCGGATAAAGAAATGAAGATCGGCAAAACAAATGATGATAGAAAAAACAAATGCAGATCAATAAAACAAAAGACTATAAGCAATTTGATAATATCAAAAAATACTTGCAGCCATATTTACTATTTTTTTTGCGATTGCCATCAAAAAAATAGGTACAAGCAAACCTCGACCTTAATGACCTTTCTCTAAAAATGTGCTTTTAGGCTTCTTTATGGGAATATTCCGTTAATCCACCCCAAAAAATCCACCCAATGGGCTGGATAACCGGAATTACATGTTATGGTATGTCCGGAATTCCACCCACTATAAATGATAAATAAAAAAGATCAAAAAAAAAACAAATGAAGATCGGCAAAACAAATGAAGATCGTCAAAACCAATGACGGTCGAAAAAACAAATAAAGATCGGCAGAACAAATGAAGATCGTCGAAACAAATGACGGTCGAATAAACAAATGACAATCGAAAAAACAAATGAAGATCGGCAAAATAAATGAAGATCGTCAAAACAAATGACGGTTGGATAAAAAAATGACGATCTAAAAAACAAATGAAGATCGTCAAAATTAATGAAGATCGTCAAAACAAATGATGGTCGGATAAACAAATGACGATCGAAAAAACCAATGAAGATCGGCAAAACAAATGGAGATCGTCAAAACAAATGACGGTCAAATAAACAAATGACGATCGGAACACAAATGAAGATCGTCAAAACAAATGACGGTCAAATAAACAAATGACGATCGGAAAACAAATGAAGATCGGCAAATAATCTAGCTGCGTTTGCCATTGAAAAAAATAGGTGCCAGCAATTCTCGATCTTATGAACATGCATAATTTTTACTTATTTATGACACATGACTATGTCAAAAATAATCAGTGATGTCTGTTAACGCCTAAAGGAACATTTTTAGAGAAGTGTCATTAAGGTCGAGATTTGCTTGCACCTATTTTTTTGAATGGCACACGCATCTAGATTACAAAAGATGGCTCAAAAGTCAGAACTCAGAACTCAAAACCCAAAACTCAAAGCTCATACTTAGGTCTTTTGTTTTATTAAGTTGCATATTTTTTATCGGTTTTCATTTGTTTTTCGATCGTCATTTATTTTGATGATCTTCATTTGCTTATACGACTGTCATTTGTCGATCTTCATTTGTTTTGTCAATCTTCATTTGTTTATCCGACCATCATTTGATTTGTCGATCTTCATTTTTTTTGTCAATCTTCATTTGTTTATCCGACTATCATTCGTTTTGTCGATCTTCATTTGTTTTTTTGATCGTCATTTGTTTATTCGACAGTCATTTATTTTGTCGATCTTCATTTGTTTATCCGACTGTCATCTGTCATTTGTTTATTCGACCGTCATTTGTTTTGACGATCTTCATTTGTTTTTTCGATCGTCATTTGTTTATTCGACCGTCATTTGTTTTGACGATCTTCATTTGTTTTGCCGATCTTCATTTGTTTTCTCGATCGTCATTTGTTTATCCAACCGTCATTTATTTTGACGATCTTCATTTGTTTTTTTAGATTCATTTGTTTTGTTGATCTCCATGTGTTTTGTCCTACTTCGAAATCCACCCATTTCATGTGTGGATTAACGGACTAATTGGATTAACTATATATAATTCCGGAAATCCACCCCTTGGGTGGATTTTCGTGGGTGGATAATCGGACTATTTTGATTAATAATATATAATTCCGGAAATCCACCCAAGGGGTGGATTTTCATGGGTGGATTAACGGACTAAACCCGTTTATGGACATCGCTGATCACGAATATATAAAAAATAAATCAATATTATGCAAGCTCATAAGGTCGAAATTTGCTTGCACCTATTTTTTTTAATGTAGGTGCTATAACCATTCAAAAAATAAGGTGCAAGCAAATCTCGACCTTAATGACACTTCTCTAAAAATTTGCTTTTAGGCGTTTATAGATCACTGATCATGAATATGTAAAAAATAAATAAATATAATGCATGTTCATAAGGTCGAGAATTGCTTGCACCTATTTTTTTGAATGGTTATAGCATCTAGATTACAGAAAATGGGTGCAAGTAAATTTCGACCATATGAACATGCATAATATTGAGTTATTTTTTTATATATTCGTGATCAGTTATGTCTATAAACGCCTTAAAGCACAGGCTCACTCAGTCCTCACCGCCCTCAGGCCCCCGGCCCCAGGCGAAGAGTTCTCGTTCCCACTCCGTCGCCTCTTTCATGAGCATGACCTGCTCGCAGAAAGAAGCGGCGCAGTCCCACTTACTCCCGCTGGAGATCATGGCTCGCACCATGGTCTCGAGCGAGAGAGTGAACACGTCCAGACCCACCACGATTTGTGTGCCGTATAGAAATAAATTTAATTAATAACAGTAAATTAATTGCAGTCCTTGTTATCTTGATATACAATTTATATATCGTATTAATCTTGTTATTTGCTAACAAATTCATAGCAGGCGCTTTCCGGTAAAATATTTACATGTTACTTAAAATCAGTAGGTATTTATCTAAAATTGTAGATGTTATCTTGATATACAATAAATATACATTTGTTTATATTATGACCTGTGCACAATCAGCGTGAAATAACCGCTATTTAAAGTGGTCCTGCTGGAGAGTATGCTCTGTAGCATGACCACTTTGAATTGATATTTCCCAAGAAACTAACAATATACAATTTTTGATATAAAGCTACAAAAATATAGACAATAACTACATTTTATCCTGTAACTTGTACATAATGTAGTCAAAGTGGTTCTGCTGCGGAGCATGACACTAAAATTGATTGATAATCTCTTGCATTCCCTCAAAGTGGTATCTGGTGGATAAGACATTAAACTATGTCGTATCGTGTGTAATTCATACGGGACGTGTAAATTTGTCTAAGCATTTTTAAACTTAAGAGCGTAAATTCGGTTTTCAAATTTCTTTACGATCGTAAGAAATCAGCGCGGCGCGGCGCACATAGCCGTATAGTGCCAATTGTTGCTACCAACAAGTTTGATACTTTTGTTTTCCTTGATGTATTACCGGTGTCATATTCTTAGTCTAAGCGTTCAATCTTTTAATTAAATTTTTATGTTAGTAATATTATTTTATTTATTATTTATTATACACTTTATTGTACACCATGTAAATATAAACAGAACACATAGATTCCTTACAAGAGTAGGTACAATGGGCGGCCTTATCACTAAAAGCGATTTCTACCAGGCAACCTTTGGATGGAGAAAGTTGGTTTAAGGTGATGAGTGGTAGTTGTTCGGTGTACTTATTTCTAAAAATAAACAATTCTATCTACTTATAATCCCTAGTCATAAACCTACAGCATATATAAATAAATAGTTAGATATAAATTATATAATTATTATAAATATATACACAATACACTTACATACACACTATATACATACATGAACAATACATATACCCACATACAAATATGCATATTCTACATTGATAAATAGTGTTCCTTAACCATTATCTTAAATCTAGATATAGTCTGCGCTCGTCTAATCTCAACAGGAAGTTTATTCCAAAGTCGTATGGCAGTAACAGTGAAAGACTTGTCGTAAAAGGTAGACGAGTGAGATGGCATCTTTAGTCTCAAGTTAAGTGATGACCTCAGACATTTCGCATGCGTGTCGTGTAGGAACTGGAATCGTTCCTTAAGATAGGAAGGGGTAGAGGTATTAGTTAATAATTATTGATTATTTTATTGCAAATTGATTGATATTAAGTAGTGATAGACACTGACATCATAAAATTAATAAAGTTGACATTTATTTACCTAACTAATATCAATATTGCAATTAGAAATACCGAACCGAATGAATCGACGTGCATGCATGAAAAGCAAGTGAGGTGTGTATGGAGCGTGCCGTGTGGCGCTCGGTTCTTTCTGCCTACCCCGCAAGGGATTTGGCGTGAAGATAGTATAGTTTATAATACACACATACATGAAAATGGTCCATAAATTTATTTTTAAAGTATCTAAATATATGAAAATTGTAGAAAGTAATGGACAATATTCTATTTTACACTATAAATATTTAAATTTGACAATACACATAGTTAAAAACAATAATATATAATTATAACAATAATAAATAAACCCTTAGCCACCTAACGTGTATTCTAGTAACACATCCACCTAACGTCGCGTCGGTCACCGCTTGCCTATAAGTACTATTAAGAAGGTAAAAAGCTCAAAAACTGATGTAAATCAAAACTACATTATATTTTTCAATTGTTTTTATTGAAATTGTTTTAATAAACTCTTCAAATTAACACTTTTACTTTTTACTATCGTTATTAAAAGTTGACTTACAAATATTTTAACAAATTTTAAGTTTTTTAATTAAGATGAGATCTCAAACTGGGGAGGGAGGGGAAAAGGTACACAGAGTCACAGGCTTGCGGCACGCGTAGTAACGGAAATATTTGAAAAAATATATATCGAATGGAGTCACTGTGACCGACGCTAGGTGGTTAAGGGTTAACGTAGCAATGCGCAGGCGCTTGGCATGGTCCGATGTTTTGCTGCCTACTGCAGATTCAGTGCTGGCAGGAACATTAAAATATTTTTAATAAATAATCAATAAATATTGTTGGATATTCTGACACAACATCATCTAGCCCAAACTAAGCTATAAGCTTGAGCTATGGGATCTAAATCTAATCTTAATTGATAGTAGGTGTTTTACATTTACAACAACCAAATATTTATTAAGAGGTATGTGCATAACAATGCACACCGCCAAGAAAAAGCCATTCCGTATCGGCATTGATCGATTATTAGATACCTACTAAGATGAATTTTGGGAGGGACCGAACTGAGTTTCTTGGGGTGTTCTTCTCAGTTTGTAGCATTTCCGAACCCCCAGTAGAGTCACAAAAATGTTGACAAACCTATTTTTTTTTATTTCAAAGACAATAAATTTTATTTTATCGGCTCTTTCTGGGCTCAATCATTTTGGGCAACAGACATTAGTCGTAATAATTTAACAATTTAGGTTCCATCCTCGTAGTCCAGAACTCGTCGTCTTTCGAAATATTTACTGTGCTTATGGGCAAATTAGTGTTCAGTCTACACCGCAAATCGATAAATGTTGGCTTGACTGAAATTAATTTTAATACAATTAATTAAAAATATTTATTATATACACAAGATCACTAGAAGATAAAATAAACGCAGCTTCTCACTTGATTTGAAGTTGGCCTTGGATTTTAAAATACCAGTCATGCTTTGTAAACAGATCCGTTTTTCTCCATAATTTAATTTCACCATCTGCTATGACTTGTTCCACATCCATGTATATAGTGACTGTTCTAGGTTAAATTGATTGATTTATTGGTTATTAGGTCGTCTACAACAAGGTTCTTTAGCAGTGGTGAGACCACGCCCCCTTGTGGACAACCTTTGGCAATGGCTGCGCACTGGGTTCTGCTTGTCTGTAGCTTTAAAATGAGTTTGTTTAGCATGTTATCTATCCATTCACTGACTACCGTGTATACTCGGTGTTTTGCCAGTGCCGTGGTTATGCTTCTTCTATCGAAAGCTCCCTCTATGTTTATGAAAGTGCCGAGGCACATTGATTGATTGATTCTGGATGACCTCTTCTATTTTGTGTACCACTGCATGTAGTGCTGAGTCTGTAAACTTGCCGGGGGCATTATGCGCGTTGGTTGGAATGCAGTGACTTATTTTGAAGGCCCGTCCCTCGATTGTCTCTGTCACACAATCTTTCCAGAGTTTTTAGCAGGAAAGACGAAGGGCTTATCGGTCTGTATAACCAGAGGTCTGAATCACAAACATAATCCCTTTACCGGGTTTTGGAATAAAGATCACTTAGACCTCTCTCCACAGTCTGGGTCACAGTCCCATTCATTGTCTGGCGTATAGATACTATGTAACTGACAATATCAACTTGTGGCCTCCCCCATTTTATCACTGCAGGGAAGACTTCATCCTGTTCTGGAGATTTGAAGGACTTGAAGCTGTTAATTACCCATTCAGTTTTTTGTAAGTTGACAGAATAGATTAGAACAGGTCTTGCGAGCTCTGGACTTCTTCTGTGGATACGTTTTCCACCAGCCACATGAGTGTCTGCAGCAATTGGCACTCTGGGAAGTGCGTTTGTATCAAAATACTCTCGGCTTCTTTTCATGATAGTTAACGTTAGTAGAATGATGTAGTGGTAATTTATATGTTATTAATTTATTGTTTTCGAGTAATTAGGTGATTTAGTGGTCGTTATATAATGTTAATTTGCCTTTGAAAATGCCGAAAGGTTCCACCAAGTGCCATCAATCAACAGTATAAATAATTCTTTTCATGTGTGGGTCAAGCCGCCGCGCCGTCAGGTTTCTTTATAGATACGGACAGTTCTGTCTCTTGTTTGGCTAGTATTAGTCTGACTCTATCAGAGGTTTCTCCAAGACTTGGTACTTTTGTATCTCAGTCGCTACTTGTATTTTGCTCTAGCGGCTTTATAGCCGTCCCAATCCTGGTCTGGTTCCTCACAGGTGTTCCATAATTACCACTTATGAAAATGGTGTGTTAATATGTTATTATTATTATCAATACCACACGAATAGTGACCACCTGCCTTGCGTATAATACCTACACCTACGCTGTTCGTAAAAAAAAAAATAGTGCAACTGTAAAAGCTTATAGCTTGGTCAGTTTCCGTTAGTTTCATTTAATTTTTTTTATACAGTATTTTGAAGCGAAACTCTAGTCGGGGTGTCTGAGATTTGCACTATACAAAAGTTCCAGAAGAGAGAGACCATAAATATTTATATATATTATATTATACGTCACAAAGTACTAAGATTGTTTGGTCACGCTAGAATTAGACTATTTTTGTTCATTTTTTCGTATTCAAAAATGGATCATCGAGCGACGTGACCACACTCTGAGAGCCTCTCGGCGGTACTAAATCGTATTTGTTCGCGTATCTGCATTTATAGGGGTTCACAAAATACTTTGTAAAAAAAAATCTGTATCTAGTTACATAAAAATAAATATTTTTATTATCAAAGGAGAAGTTCTGACATAATATTACATAATTATCATAATGATTTAAACTACAGAAGCTGCTGAAAAGACAACTTTATTTTGGTGAAATTTCTCAGTATTTGAGCAAACTTTACAGTCATTTTTCTCTAAAAAAAGGAACCTACCTGATATCAGGTTATTCTACAAACAGATAGCCAACGCCCTTTGCAATTGCTTCGTATCCCTTGTTTATTAAATTTATCAGTAATTTGACATGAATTTAAGCATCGAAAACTATGCAAATCGTATTATTTGAAAAACCTGTTCCACTTTCGTTGATATTAACCATATGTAATCCGTTGTTAGGTAAAATATGTTTTAAGAAACGTTTAGAGAGCTAAATTTACTAAGTATGTTAGTGAATACCATGTTTGTACGATAAATATTTAATGACTTTAAATGCAATGAAAAGTATGGTTTCTGAGCAATATGTGGCGCGAAATATGTTAGCCCTCTTAAGCTTCGATGGCTATAGAATATTTTATGATCATGCTATGATTTACGACAATATTTCTTTATAAACAACATTCTTTATCTTTTGAGTTGAAGAAGCTAAAATAACCAGAACTGGATGAGCTCACACGAGAACATGCAACATAAAACTGCCCATGAGAGAAACATTCTTGTTGCAGATTGGTTCCGGCAAATTTTAGGGTTTGACCTTGCGATTTATTGATGGTCATGGCGAAGCAAACTTTCAAAGGAAATTGAAGGCGTTTAAATTCAAATAGTAAATCAATGGTATTCGCGGCACAAATACTGTTTCTCCCTGAGTCGATCCAGTTAAAATAGTTTCTTCTACTAAATTTCGATGCAAATCTCTAACTTGCAGTCTAGTACTATTACAAAGTTTTGGTGGTTTCAAATTTCGAAGTAACATCACAGGCGTGCCATCACACAGCAAGAGCCTATGACATAGGAGACCTGCTGAATTCTGAATTTATTACGGTATCAATGGCATGGTATACCATGTCATCGCCTGGAAATGAGTAAAGCAATGTATTCATTAATAAATTGATGCTGATTGGTCTATTTTTGGAGTTAACATAGCATGTTCACGCAACCATTACAAAGGCTTATCTTTAATGAGTGCTATATCAGAGTCAATTGTTTCTTTAAGGTGACTGTAAATACTACTTGACATAATCATCAGGTATAGTTAACATGCCATCTAATTCTGAGAGATCGCCATTTCCGAGTTTAAGTAGAAGTTTTGAAAAAAATCCAGCAGATTGTTCCCCTTTCAGATGAACTCCCATGTTTTTACTTCATCGGGGTTCCGTAGCCAAATGGCAAAAAACGGAACTCTTATAGATTCGTCATGTCTATCTGTCCGTCCCTATGTCACAGCCACTTTTCTCCAAGACTATAAGGCCTATGCTGTTGAAATTGGTAAGTAGATGTATTCTTTGAACCGCATTAACAATTTCACACAAAAATAAAAAAGCAATTAATTTTCGGGGTCCCCATACGTAGAACTGATACTCAAACAGCGTTTATTTTCTAAACTGAATAGTTTGCGCGAGAGACACTTCCAAAGTGGAAAAATGTGCCCCCCCCCCCCCCCCTCTAACTTCTAAAATAAAAGAATGATAAATCTAAAAAAAATAAATGATGTTCATAGCTATGCAAACTTCCACCGAAAACTGGTTTGAACGAGATCTAGTACCTAAGTACTTTTTTAATACGTCATAATCCGTAATTTTCGTAAATGTGTTAAAACATCAATCAAAGATACAACGAACTACAAGAACTTTTATATTGTGTTACTTGCTGCTACGGGGCCCTTCATGGGCGATTCCGACTCCCACTTGGGCGCTTTTTTTTTAATATTCTGATTGAAGACCACAAAAATGATCTTTAAATAAATGCCTTTATTTCATCGGCACGTGTGCCTTTTGAAACTACCGGTAAAGTTTGGCGAGAGTCTCCAGCCAATAATTGTCATACTACCCATTAAAGGTTTGTGGTTTCTTATGTCTTGCAGAGTTCTATTTAATACATTTTGTGTGCCATAGTAGCTTCATCCCACACTAATATTTTACGTAATATTTCGGCAAGATTGCTCTGCTTTGGTACGTTACGCATTGGAGTCCTTACATTTGTTAAATTAAGGGGTAATTTCAAGGCAAAGTGAGCTGTCATACCTCCATCTAATAACGTGGCGGCAATTCCTGACGATGTGACGGCTAGCGCTATACCACGAGTAGATCTTACATTTGCTAATATTAAATTTATGAGGTTTTTCCAGTACCACCTGGAGCGTCCAAGAAAAATAGTTCCGTTGTTTGCAGTAATACTTGTAATAATTGAGTAATATATATTTCCTCTATTATTGATGTAATAGTTCCTCTGTTAGTGTGTATTCATTGTTATTTACAAATTCTTCTAAGGTAGATACATCGTTATCAATTTCATTTACTCCTAACTCACTCGCTGCAATCTTAGATCTACATGGTTTTGGTAAACCGTAATCTTCTAATGGACGACCATACGGTGCTAAACAATCTCTTTCTATGTCTAAGACATTTATTGAAGATTCCATCTATGATTTTCTCTATATCATTGTCTCTTACTTGTCTCTCAATTTGTTTTTTAGTTTTCTAATAGGTATTGTTTAAAATTTATTCCACAAGCTGAACGGATCTGATGGTTGACAAATTACCAAAATGATTGTAAAAAGTTATCTGACTTTGAACGAAGATTCACACAGTGCGGCCTCTTCTAATGCTGCAGGCCAATTTTCATCATCTTCAAGAAGTCTTAAAGCTTTGCAGGCAGATTTAAATATAGGATGTACAACGCCAACAACAGTTTTTAAATATATCATTGAAGGTTTTAATTATGAATATATATATATATTATGTCACAATATCATTTTACATGTCAATTACACTTAAAGCTAATTATATAACTCGCTCCTCACCGTATCCGGTGCAAAAGTGCCCATTACACTGGCAGCATTGCCACGCTGTATAGCGATGGCCAACCTTTGCACCAGATACGAACCGGAGCGAGAGTCTCCTGTCTTGACTCTCAACCGACGGCCCAATTCCTCAACTAAATTCTTAGCGTCCGCACTCCAACTGCCCATCGTCTCTAAAGCAAAGGGTGAAAATAAATATTGCTCTGTTAAAGCCGCATATTTAAATCGTTTTTTACTCGCCGCATCTTCAGCAGCGGCGGCTGGAGACAAGACGGTACGACTAAGGTAACTTGGAGCGACTGTGCTGACACACGTGGCATCCCACAAAAGGCACTTACCATTTTTCCACGGTACCATAGTCATACCGTCCGGCCTCTTGCCGTCGGATCTACTTAAACCGGGCGGCTCCAACAGGCACGGCACATCTACTGATACGAAGGCTCTCCGTATAATGTCATTGAGAGCATGGTGACGCGAAAACCTACCTGCACTCCTACGGCAACTCAGTGCGTGGTGGCCGCCCTCCACCACCATGGAACCGCAGGTGCATATATGTGATTCGCACACCTTGCAGCCCAGGCGGAGAGCTACCACCACCCGCAAAGAATTGTCGTCCAACAGGGTGCCTAGATGAGAAGAAGGCAGCGCGTGCAACCATGCCCCCGATTCCGGCTGCGAAACAGCCAACAGCCTGGCCAGATCGGCCCCCGAGGCGCCCTTCACCAACTGCTCCCTAACGCTCCGGCTGATGCCATCATCCCAAGCACGTTGAACGTGAGGGTCAGCAGGGCTCGATGTCGCTGAACTGAGGGCAAACCAAGCTGTCCTAGCATCGGCTACAAAGGGCATGGTCGCAGCGTCACCATTAGAGTGGAGGATTAAAGTGACGAGGTCCGCTACCCCATGCGCCGACGTCAAGAAAGCCGGCACACCCACATCCCGCGCACACCGCACCCCTATGCCCCCGTGCCGGATAGGAAGAGTCGCCTGAGTTCACTGAAACTCATTCAGAGATATATTTAAAATAGACTCAGTTGTATGTTTCAAATTATCGTCAAATGAAGCGACTTCCACTGGATAGAGCCAGGTAGGTGCAGTCCGCAAAAGATATGTCATCTTCGGGAGGGCGAAGCATGTGCGCAGTAACACTATCGCTACATGAGAAGAAAGAGCTTTGAGACGCTCTCGAGCGGCAAGAAGAAGTTTATTATGGGAGGAAAGAGCATCTGGCACTCCGTCAGGAAAGATAGGAGACCCTAAAAGGGTGAAAGAGTGAGGCGAGATTTCCTTAAGGCCAGGCAATAGGGAAGTGAATTGAGGAAAGCAATCGCGAGCTTCAGGGCCGCATGGGAAAAATTCGCATTTAGAGGGATTCACTTCCAGACCCAGTTCTCTAAAACGGGAAATCAAAACGTTCAGATCCTGGTAGACGTCTTCCGGTGAACCCCCCAGACTCCCATCGTCTAGATACCATAAATTTAGTTTAGATTTCAGCTCCGTGATTACTTTCTGGATCGCCAAACTGAAAACGAGGGGCCCAAGCGGATCCCCCTGCTGCGCTCCCACTTGAGAAGAAATTAAACTGTTATTAAAGAAGAGATTAGAGGGATAATAATATACTTGAATTAGAAAGGGATAGAGAGAGGGGATCTGTTCCTTGACATTGCTCGAAAGAGCGTCTCTTTCTAGTGTGTTAAATGCGTTTCGGATATCAAGCTTAAGCAAGACGCAGTCTGAACGGGCGGGGTCCATGACGAATGCCCGCGTCGCATGGATAGCGGCCTCGCAACCCCGCGGCGTCCCGAATCCCAGCTGGTACGGTTTCAAATACTCTGCCATCGTCTCCCTGGCGGATCGGCACGCTAGCTTGGCCGTCAGTCTACGGAACACGCTTCCGATTGCTATTGGCCTAACCCCACCATCTTTCTTTTTGAGCGCGCAAAGGGAGGCACCGTACAAATAAGGACAGACAACGGTATTTAACTGCCCGCTTAGTAAAAAATTTGCCAGTTTTGTTGTCAAGCACTCCACCAGACGTTGCCCATTATCGCCCGCTAACCCCGACGTGAGCTCCTTTAAATTTTAATGTCCGGGGCGTAAGCCGTCTAAGCCCGCCGCAGAGCCGCTATAAAAGGTGTTCAATGCCATTGTCACGTCCTTCACCGAAACTGTGATCACCGAAAATGAAGTACCGTTGCCGGACAACGGTGGAAAGTCGAGCGAACGTGATGGACCTGGGTGCTTTATACGAAGTGCATCGAGTGTCTCCGGGCCACGCTGTGCAAACGAGTCGTTAGAAGTTAATAATCGGACAGCCCCACGAAGATCGCCGTCATAAACTTTCTTCTCGATGACCTTGATTTGACCCTGACCAACCCGACCCCCAGAAAGCTCAGTTCCCCCCGGCTCGTCGGGGAACCAATTCGATCCAAATGTTTGAATGTTCGCCTTTACTTTTAATGTCAGGTTGCCTGCTGCATCTTTTGAAGGCACCCGCAGGGCCCCATATGCAAAAGAAAGAAGCTCCGCCCAGTCCTCCACGCTATTATTACTGACACACTTATCGATTATCCCACACAATTTGCTCGCCGCCTGGTTTCGAGCCCCCTTAGGCACATGCTTCATCACAGCCGTAGAAGCTCTCAAAGCAGCAAGCCTTTCCAGGGGACAGGGGTGAGGCACCTGATCACCCTGAATTGTAGGTAGGGGTAGTTGTAAATCGGGAGAAGACGGAAAGGCCTGTGATATAGTTCCAGTTCGCCGTTCATTTTTGTGCATGCGGCCTATGTTTTTAATGCTTTATTATGATGGATCTGAGGGGATCTTGGCGGGCATGGAATGTTATATTCCTAACCGCTGGATCCCAGCAGGAGCTAGGAATCGACCGTGGTTTAATCGGCTTTGTAGAGAAACTAGGATGTTGAAAGAAACTGCCTACAGAGCTTGGACCACGGCTCGCGCTAACTCAGATCCTAGCATCTCTGAAGTGAAACGCAAACTGAATGCTGCCTCGAGGGCCAGTAAAAGAGCGGTTGCCAGGGCTAAGTTCGATTTCGTCGGCAGAATTGGTCAGCGACTAGCCGGCTACCCTTCTGGAAGTCGTGAATTCTGGTCGCTCGCGAAAGCTGCCGAGGGAAACTTTTGTCGGTCGGGATTACCACCTCTACATAGATTGGATGGTAGTTTTTTCATTCTCGTTTGAGCACTTGTGCAGTCAACACGCGTTTGAGTCTTTTTCATTTAAAGTCATAGATTGTCAACATTTTGGCTATTCGTCAATATGATGAAGTGCAGTACTTGTGGCATTCAATTTAACGACGGAGCTCAATGTGGTTCATGTGGAAAGCAGCTGGACTTCGGTTGTGCCAATATATCTGAGTCCGGATGGAGAAAGCTAGGCAACGAGAGGAGGGCGTCATGGAAATGTTCTTCATGTCGAGGATCTCAAGCGTCGCCGCGAATTCAAAACGATCCAATTACTATTGAGGCAGTTATGAAGGAAATTAAGGATCTCAAGCGCCAGTTATGTGATTTACCAGCTCTTTTTTCTGAGGTAAAGAGTCTTAGAGAAGAAATACATGATATTAAGACGTCATGTGAGTTTATGTCAAATAAAATGGAGGACTACACTAAAAAGCTGGAAGGACTTGAAAACAGAATCACTGAGCTGGAAAGTATGAAGAAATCATTCACTGGACTTCAGGCCGATGTTGCAAATATAAAATCGGAGCTTGCAGCAAATGACCAAAGGACACGTTTAAACAATGTCGAGATAAGAGGGATACCAGAAAAGAGAAGTGAAAATTTGTTCAAGATAGTGGAGGCTATAGGAAGTACTATAAAATACAATTTTCCGAAATCTATGATAAATTATATATCAAGAGTTCCAACATACAACAGCAAGGAAAAGGTTATCATCATGAGCTTCATAAACAGATACGTCAAGGAAGAGTTTATTGCAGCCGCTCGTGCGGAAAAGAGTCTATCTACAAGTGACTTAGGGTACGAGAATGCTCAACGCATTTACGTGAATGACCACCTAAGTTCTGAGTCCAAGAAACTTCTGAATAAAACAAAAGTCATGGCTAAAGAGAAAAAATATAAATTTGTATGGGTGCGGTTTGGAAAAATTCATGTAAGAAAAGACATCGACACACGCCCTCTGGTTGTCAACAGGGATTCCGATTTAAACAAGGTTGTTTAATATGTAAGCATAATCAATACTTATTTTTAATGTATTTAACAATAATATTAATTAGTTTTTCCCTGCACTATAGTATAATAAGTCACACAGTTGAGGTAAATCTGTGTTTATATCGACTTACAATCTCAATGTTCAATATATTCTTACTTGCACACAAAATGTTTACAGTTTCTGCAATTTATAAGCATCTTTGGACGTCTTATTGTTCTCAAACAAGTTTCTATTGTATAGTTTATTGCACCGGTTTCTTTGCGGTTGCGATTGACGCGGAACTAGTTATCTTTTTCGTACTCGATCTCGTACGCATGCTCTTGCCTGCTCGCACACTTGTTAGTAATCAGGTACTGAATGATTTTTATTACGCACCCACATATTATTTTATATTATGGTTTTGCAATCATATTATGCATTTTTTCGTAATGGTAAATACTATTTACAAATTCAATTCTGTTTTTAATATTTTATTAAATGGATAATAAAAGTAGGAAATTAAACATTTACTATCAAAATGTAAGGGGCTTGCGTACAAAAACGCTAAAATTCTATCGTAACCTTTGTCTCTGTTCGTATGATGTCATTGTTTTAACCGAAACATGGCTGGTGGACAGTATCTCCGACAGTGAACTCTTCGATGGCCGATATAGTATCTGGCGTAGGGACCGTGACTACGAAACCACTGAGCAAAAATACGGGGGAGGTGTACTTGTAGCGGTACGCAAGGATTGGTCTGTCATGCCGGAGCCCCGATTGCATTCGTCGGCCGAGGATTTGTGGCTAACAGTAGACACAGGGAACGCAGGCGGTGATAAAAGTTTTAAGTTTTATTTGTCTATTATTTATCTATGCGACCAGAAGAACGGTAACAGTTTCTCACAACAACTTAGTAACTATCTAGATAAACTCAATCTTGCCTTTTGCCTACACCCAATGGAAAAATTTATTGTAGTGGGAGATTTTAATATGAGTGAAATAAAATGGGTATGGGATGGTGAGTCCTCGTTTCGGCCGAATAACTTAACCTCACCGGATCAGCGGCTTTTGGTCGAGGAATTACAGTCTCATAACCTATCACAGTACAATGGAATTCTAAATAGCATGGGTAGAATCCTAGACCTAGTGCTGTCAAATGAGCTTTTATCGGTAGTTGAGTGTAAGGAGCCACTGGTGCCTGTAGACTCTCTTCATGGTGCGCTTATTATGCAAACGGAGCACGTTACTGTACAAAACCTTAAATCTAGATCATATATTAAATATTTTTATGATAAGGGTGACTTTGCCGCCATTAATAAAGTGATTAGTGAACTGTCTTGGCATAGGGAGTTCAGTAGGCGGTCGATGAGCGAAGCCACCGATTATTTTTACTCCGTAATCAATGAACTCATTCGGAAATATATACCTCATAGGTCTGTAAATAGTCAAACATATCCTAAATGGTACACGAGACCTTTGTTAAAGGTTATCAAAGAGAAACATAAATATCTATCAAAATTTAAAATTTATAAAAATAGATCTGATTTAGAATCGTTCAAACTATTAAGGGAAAGGGTTAAGCAGTTAGAAAAACAATGTTATGAGTCTTACATAGCTGCTACAGAAGAGTCAATTAAGAATGATCCCCGACATTTTTGGTCATTTATTAAAACGCGTAGTAGATCCAATGCTATCCCTTGTAATCTTAAATACAATAATTCAATTATTACAACAGGGGAAGGCATTTGTAATGCTTTTTCCACATTTTTTCACTCAACTTTTAATGACTCTGTCACCCCTCCTCTCATTTCCGCAATTAACACATCCCAATCACAGCCGCACAATGATTCTGAAATTTCTAGTATTAACTTAAAAAGAAAACAAATAGAAATAATCCTATCAAAGCTTAATCCTAATAAATCCGCTGGGCCGGATCAGATTCACTCTCGTTTCTTGATCGGCTGTGCACACAGTATATCTACACCTATTACCCTGCTGTTGCATAAATCTCTGGTTGAAAGTATGGTTCCGCCAATATGGAAGGCTGCTTATATCACCCCGATCCATAAAAAAGGATCTAAAGCAGAGATTACCAACTATAGACCGATATCTAAATTATGCGTAATATCCAAAGTATTCGAAAAACTAGTTCACGATCAACTTTATGCCTCACTTAAAAATTGTTTTAACCAGTCGCAACATGGATTTCTCAAAGGGCGATCTACTGTTTCAAATTTAATCTTGCTTAATGATTTCGTGACTGAAGCTATGGACAATGGTAAGCAAGTGGATGTAATCTACACTGATTATTCTAAAGCCTTCGATCGTATTGATCAGACTATCCTATTGCAGAAGCTGCAAGGCTTGGGGGTCCGAGGTAACCTTCTTAGATGGTTTTCATCATATATAGATAGAAGGTCGCAAGCGGTAGTCGTCAATAACTACATATCGAGTTGGGTGGACATCCCCAGTGGCATTCCCCAGGGATCGTTATTGGCGCCTCTTTTGTTTATCATATACGTCAATGATATTGAAATGTGTTTTCAGCATTCCAGGCTCCTGTGCTTTGCAGATGATATGAAGGTCTTTGCCTCTATAGAATCAAACGCAGATGTATTGGGGCTGCAGGCTGATCTTTCTCGCCTAGATGACTACTGTCGTGATAATAGACTCGAACTGAATCCATCCAAATGTTCACTGGTAACATTTAGTAGGAAAAAGAGTGTAATTGATTCATCCTATAAACTAAAAAATCAAGTAATTCCCAGTGGGGAGTCAGTAAGGGATCTAGGAATTATCCACGACTCTAAGGTGCTATTTGACAAGCACATTGAGTATATAGTGTCGAGAGCCTCCAAAGCCCTTGGTTTTATTATGCGTAGTTCGGCCTGCTTTAAAAACGTCAAGACCTGGAAGATACTGTATTGTAGTTTTGTAAGGAGTATATTAGAGTACGGTTCACAGGTATGGAACCCACGGTATGACAGCTACATCGCAGAAATTGAGAAAATTCAGATTAAATTCATTAAATATATTTGCTTTCGGTTAAAAATCCCCTATAAATCCTCGGAGTATATTAAATTATGTAAAAAGTTCCACCTAATTACACTGTCGGAGCGAAGAAATATCGCAGACATATCGTTCATTTTAAAAATTACATCAAATGCCGTTGACTGTCCCGACCTGTTGAGTAAGCTGTTTTTTAATGCACCAACCAAGCTACCAAGAAACCTTAAACCGCTTCATGTCTTTAGATGCGGTACCAATTACAGACAAAACTCATTCATACCGCGAGCATGCAAGAGTCTAAACTCAATGTCAAATGAACTCGATTTTGATATTTTTAATACTAGCATTCCAGTAGCAAGGCGTCAAATGAGCAATAAGTTTTTCTTAAACTAGTAAATACCTCTTCACCTTTGTATATCACTAGTTTGTAAGTATCTTATAACATATTTTATTTAATTATGTAAGTACTGTTAATATTTGGAGTGTAAAAGGCATAAGTAGCGTAAGTTGCTCAATGCATATTTATTAAGAATCCTAAACGTGAGAACCTATAATTGGCTTACTGATACTAATTTAAATGTTTTACTTAAGTTGAATAATGCTGTTGGTTCTCCATAAATAAATAAATAAATAAATAAATAAAAATAAATAGTCCTGCCCAGAGTGCCAAGGAGAAGGCCGACCTTTTGGGTTCTCTCTTTGCCTCCAACTCGACCATGAACGATGGCGGTGCGCTTCCGCCTGGTATCCCTTGGTGTGGCACTTCAATGCCAGAAATTAAATTCAAGCAACGGGACGTCAGGCGGGAGCTTCAATCCCTAGATATTCATAAGTCGAGTGGGCCGGACGGCATTCCCGCGGTGGTACTTAAGCGGTGTGGTCCGGAGTTGTGTCCGGTGCTTACACGTCTTTTCACGCTTTCATATTCCATGAAGCAAGTCCCGGCGTCGTGGAAGATCGCGCACGTGCATCCTGTGCCCAAGAAGGGTGACAGGACCGACCCGGCCAATTATAGGCCTATAGCCGTCACCTCCCTTTTATCTAAGGTGATGGAGCGTGTAATTAATACACAGCTCCTGAGGTACCTTGAGGAACATGACCTGCTCAGTGACCGGCAGTACGGTTTCCGTCACGGTCGCTCGACGGGCGATCTTCTTGTGTACCTCACACACCGCTGGGCGGCGGCTATCGAGAGTAAGGGTGAGGCTCTAGCAGTGAGCCTCGACATCTCGAAAGCCTTTGACCGGG
The DNA here is from genome assembly GCA_933228765.1 of Miltochrista miniata. Taxonomy (NCBI): domain Eukaryota; kingdom Metazoa; phylum Arthropoda; class Insecta; order Lepidoptera; family Erebidae; genus Miltochrista; species Miltochrista miniata. The sequence continues at coordinate 27,346,001 of OW121747.1, forward strand.
TCTGGCACCGTGGTCTTCTTACGAAACTGCCCTCCTATGGACTGCCCGAGAGTTTATGCGGATGGGTGTCCAGCTTTCTGGCCGGTAGAAGCATCAGGGCCGTTGTTGACGGCAGCTGTTCTGACTGCATGGCCTAAACGCTGGAGTACCACAAGGCTCAGTGTTGTCCCCTACTTTGTTTCTGCTGCATATCAATGATATGTTGTCTATTGACGGCATTCATTGTTATGCGGACGACAGTACGGGCGACACTTATTACACGGGCCGTCCCGGTATCTCTCGGGTTGCAGTGGAAGAAAGTCGTGAACAACTTGTGTCTGAAGTCGAGGCTACTCTCACCAGAGTGTCCGATTGGGTTCGACAAAATCTTGTCCAATTCAACCCTACCAAGACACAAGTTTGTGTTTTCACCGCAAAAAAGACCCCATTCACTGTGGCGCCACAATTTCAGGGCACATCTCTCACCATCTCTGAAAGTATAGGGATCCTTGGTGTTGACATCTCCAGTGATGTGCAGTTCCGCAGTCACTTGGAGGGCAAGGCCAAGCTGGCGTCCAGGAAGCTCGGAGTGCTCAGAAGGGCGCGGCGGTACTTTACTGCGGCGCAAGCTCTGCTTCTCTATAAGTCGCAAGTGCGTCCGCATATGGAGTACTGCTGTCACCTCTGGGCGGGGGCACCCGAATACCAGCTTCGTCCATTTGACTCGGTGCAAAGGCGAGCTATTAGAGTTGTCAACGATCCCATACTTGCAGGTGGTGTGGAACCTCTTAGTGACAGGAGAGACTTTGCTTCTCTGTGTGTGTTCTACCGCCTGTACAACGGTTTGTGCTCTGAAGAATTGTTTAATATGATGCCTACGGCTACATTCTATCATCGCACCGCTCGCCATAGACAGGGTGTTCATCCTCATACGTTGCGTCCTGAGCGCTCGAGCACGGTGAGATCTAATAGAGGCTTTCTTCCGCGTACGCTTTGGTTGTGGAATGATCTCCCTGCTTCGGTTTTCCCAAACGCCTACAGTATGGGGTTCTTCAAAAGGGGACTTAGAAGGTTTTTAAAGGGTCGGCAGCGCGATTGTGGCGCCTCTGGTGTTGCGAGCGTCCATAGGCTGCGGTGACCACCGGTACATCTGGTGGGGCCGTATGCTTGTCTGCCACTCTAGTGGTATAAAAAAAAAAAAAAAAAAAAAAAAAATATGTAGGGCCCCGAATTTCATGTAGTAACATACAAAGGTGGTAGCACTCCATATTATTCGCATGTATCATGTATACTTTGCCCAAGGCATGCTCTTTCTTTGAACCTGGCTATCCGTCCACATTAATCCCTATCTTTGTTTTTTCAAACCGTTTATCTCGTCAAATATAACATGATATATTTCATAATAAAAAAATTGTAAAATTATCTACTCGACATAGATCAAAGAAAGACGTGAGTGTTGTTTTAGGTAGACAGGATATTTTATCAATCATATTTTCTTGATTAAAATAAACTCTTTGTCCATTTGCTAAGTGCACGGCAAGGTACGAAAGAGGAAACCGTCAAACGTTTTGAACTACTTTTATATTAGTTCGAAACGTTTGGCGAACCTCCCACTTTCGTACATTTTTACTATTATTTTTTGCATTCTCTAGATTTTAGACCTTTAATTTCCACAAGGTCCGTGCCGTGGATCATGTTGGATTTTATTATTTCATAATGCTTTTCGTCAAATTCGGGATCAGGTTTCTCTGCACAAATAACTTAATCAACCATATCAGGAGTCATGTGGTTTACTTGCCAAAGGAGGAAGTGTTTATGTATAAGCCCACGTTTCTGCCATTCCACTGAATACATATAGCATCGAACTTCACCGAATATTTGCCCCTTAAATAACAGATTCATATTTTTTTAAATCTTCATGCGAAATACCCTCACAATGACATTATGGCGATCATAAGATTTTTGACCTAAAAATAAACATTGCGAAAAAATAGCACCGAGGGTTGCACGTAAAAGTGATGAAAAGATCAGGGCGACCATAGTGACGTGGTCGCTCGTAAATGTATTTTGTGCCCGAAATAAAAGAGGACGACAATATCAACATATGGCCTAACTGATGAGCCTGAACATCCTGCCTACCAATAGCATAATTAAGGTGATTATAGCTGTCTGCGCGTAGTTAAGCCTGTTTGATTCTTACAAAATTGAGTCTCTCGATTTCTATTTTAGCGTATTCGTCTACTAAATATTGGCTCCCCGTATGGCAACGGGGTCCCGTGTTGCGACGGGTAAGAGTACAAAATGTCGCCACCCCAATACATCCCGAGGGTGTCGTAAGAGGTGACTAAGGGAAAACTTTTGCAAAAAGAGCCATTGCGTACAGAACGAAAATTCGAAATGAAACCCGGTTGTCAGTAAAATGGCAATCGTTAGGCTAAGTTGAATTAAACCGCGGGTCGCGGCGACCTACACCTGTCTATTTCAACACGGCAATGGGCTCACCACCTATTACGTGTAACTTTATTTCTTTGCTTTATTGGATACCTATAACAATTGCTGCTATTTTAAAAAAATGTGAGAAATTAAAATAAGTTCGATTTGACTTGGCCAGTTTTCGTTACATCAGTCATTATGCAAAGTTATTCAACATAATTATAAATATATTTTTAATCTGATAAAAACTGACCAAGTCAAATCGAACCTATTTTAATTTCTTACATTTTTTTTAAATAACAGCAATTTTTATAGGTATCCAATAAAGCAAAGAAATAAAGTTTAATACTTGTTAATAATGTTATTTTGTTCCTATAAATACATATTTGGATTTTGCATAGAACTTGGCGCGCATTTAGATCTCCATTCTTTTTGCGGCGAAGCCCACAGCCAATCATAATTTTTGTATTGAACTTGGCTCTCCTTTTTTACATTAATGTTTTTGGTGTGTTAGTATTTTTTTGGTAATAATACATATATTGGGATAGTTTCAAATATCTGCTTGTAACGTTGTAACGGTTCCATCGCTACAATGAAAAAAGTAGTATGGGAACCGCCCTATTTTTTAACTCTTTTTTATTTCTAGATTTTTTCTTACGCTTACACAGAATTACCGAGCTGCATTCCAAATTTCATCCTTCTAGGTCACCTAGAGTAGGTTAGATTTAGGTACTATATGACAGTCAGTCAATACTAAAATTTACGACTTTTTGACCTTTATATCTTTATAACCGTTTGAGCTAGCTTCATAAAATTTGGGTTTCTCGATGTCCTTATAGATATAATTAAACACATGTAGTTTTATGTGTTAACGTTAAAGCGGTTTTGAGTTATAGAAGGGTCAAAAGTGGCAACAAGTGGTTCGTATAATATTACACTCGGCGCTGGCTAGCCAATTCCTTTGCTTTAACTTGACTTGACACGCTACCGCGTGTCTAGATAGAATCACGCAGTGGTATGTCAATTTAATAATTGTCTGTCATAATCCGTAATTTTCGCCTAAAAAATCATTGCCACAGGGAATGTGTTGAAACATCAATCAAAGATACAACGACCTACAAGAACTTTTATATATTATGTTACTTGCTGATACGGGGCCCTTCATGGGCGATTCCGACTCCCACTTGGGCGCTTTTTTTTTAATATTCTGATTGAAGACCACAAAAAGGATCTTTGAATAAATGCCTTTATTACATCGGCATGTGTGCCTTTTGAAACTACCGGTAAAGTTTGGCGAGAGTCTCCAGCCAATAATTGTCATACTACCCATTAAAGGTTTGTGGTTTCTTATGTCTTGCAGAGTTCTATTTAATACATTTTGTGTGCCATAGTAGCTTCATCCCACACTAATATTTTAGCTCGACGTAATATTTCGGCAAGATTGCTCTGCTTTGGTATGTTACGCATTGGAGTCCTTACATTTGTTAAATTAAGGGGTAATTTCAAGGCAAAGTGAGCTGTCATACCTCCATCTAATAACGTGGCGGCAATTCCTGAGTATGCGACGGCTAGCGCTATACCACGGGTAGATCTTACATTTGCTAATATTATATTTATGAGGTTTTTTCAGTACCACCTGGAGCATCCAAGAAAAATAGTTCCGTTGTTTGCAGTAATACTTGTAATAATTGAGTAATATATATTTCCTCTATTATTGATGTAATAGTTCCTCTGTTAGTGTGTATTCATTGTTATTTACAAATTCTTCTAAGGTAGATACATCGTTATCAATTTCATTTACTCCTAACTCACTCGCTGCAATCTTAGATCTACATGGTTTTGGTAAACCGTAATCTTCTAATGGACGACCATACGGTGCTAAACAATCTCTTTCTATGTCTAAAGGCATTTATTGAAGATTCCATCTATGATTTTCTCTATATCATTGTCTCTTACTTGTCTCTCAATTTGTTTTTTAGTCTTCTAATAGGTATTGTTTAAAATTTATTCCACAAGCTGAACGGATCTGATGGTTGACAAATTACCAAAATGATTGTAAAAAGTTCTCTTGGTAGGGCCCCGAATTTCATGTAGTAACATACAAAGGTGGTAGCACTCCGTATTATTCGCATGTATCATGTATACTTTGCCCAAGGCATGCTCTTTCTTTGTACCTGGCTCTCCGTCCACATTAATCCCTATCTTGCACTCGGCACCAAGTGGTTCGTGTAATATTACACTCGGCGCTGGATAGCCAATTCCTTTGCTTGAACTTGACTTGACACACTGCCGCGTGTCTAGATAGGATCACGCAGTGGTATGTCAATTTAATAATTGTCTTCTCCATAAGTAAATCATAGTAAGGGACACTGCAAGCATCGTAAGATCCATGAATTTGGCTTATTCGGTATAGATTACTACTGCGGTTTTCTAATATTATGTTCCTACGGTCAAACTGTTGATTCACCATCACCACAGCAACTTCATTTGTAGTCGGAACATTGTAACGACCTCAGTGGCTTCCGGCGGTTTTCTTTCAGCATGTTTAACAACTTTAAGTGATTCGCAAGAAAGAGAAATTTTATCTATTGTACTTTTCAAATCTCTTAATGGATTGGATTGACTTCGTGTAGCCTTATTTGTAATTGTTTTATTAAATTAAGTTTTAGCTAAGGACGAGGCCTAATGAGCCTATGGTCACGCCTTTTTATTCCCGAAAGGGTAGGCAGAGGCATATTATGTGCCCACATTTCACCTCTTTGATTTTTCACGTTTTAGTCTTTTCACGTTCTTCGCCCTTAAATTCGTTTGATGTTACTACAAAAGATATTCATTCATTCACAGGGTGTTCATCCTCACATGTTGCATACGGAGCGCTCGAGCAGGGTAAGATCCGATAGAGGCTTTTTTCCGCGTACACTTAGGTTGTGGAATGATCTCCCTGCCTCGGCCAAACGCCTACAGTATGGGGTTCTTTAAAAGGGGTCTTAAAAGATTTATTTTACGCTTAATTATCTTCTAATTTCGTTTCCCGTAGGTTGATCTTCATAGGAGTGGCTGAAAATAGAATTGTTTATAGTTTCCAAGTCTTCAATTTTGTCAAAATCCTGTTTGTTTTTAATATCTGTTATTGTTGACTGTCCTGCATATGCAAGACAGATAATAATATTATTATCTACTCGTAATAAAATCATCTTTCTTTGGTCATAATTCTTGAAGTTACCGCTATTATTTTTTCGGGCTCTATTTTAAACTCTTAACCAAACATTTTGAGTAATATATAGTATTTGAGTCCCATGAACAAAAACCGGTAGTCCGAAAACCATTAATAATTGTATTTGGTTTTACGCATTTATCAATTGTCTTTTGCAATAATGGTACGAAGTCGACTTTTGTAAGAGCTCGAGATGGGTTGTCACGCCGCCACTCTAATGCCGTCTTCTGCCAACTAGGTACACTTTAGAGGTCTAAAAGCTGTTGCATCTGCAGGCTAAAGCAATCGAGTGCAATTGGGATGAATTCCAACGAGGAACAAAGCTCACTACCGGCGTAAGGGAGGTGACCTTTGTGTCCGTCTACAAATAATATGTCCGGGAATGGTACTTAATTTCGCACAAGTCGCCCTGGGCAGAAAAAGTGAACATCACTGTTTTTCAATGAACTTTTAGCTGGGGCGTAGTCGATCTCGTAAACATTTTTGGCACCTTGTGGTGTAAGACCACACCTGTTTTTGCGCAAAGTACAAAACTTGATTTGTCGCCATTTAATACCCTCTTTGGGTCTTATAGTACACCAGCTGACCAGTCCCGGCTTTGCCCGGGAAAATTTCATACACCGTATTTGGTAGCGACCTAAATTGGAAAACTTGCTTAGACTTACGATGAAGCGCAAATACACATTAAAAATCCAACCTATTCTAATAAACATCTTATAGGGCGATACTTTTACTGCAACAAACGACTTGCTCTACGTGAGCAACTATTTCTTTTCGCACCTCTCTAGCCATGACTTGAGTGTCATATAAAATAACAGAATGATATTGCCCTAAAGCTCCGTCATCAATGATAGGCAATGGGGTGTGAGGCATCATAACGCCCATTCACATTGAGACGTCCTACAGCCATACTGATACTTTAATTAAATAACTGAACTACACTCAATTGAACTAAAAAATATAAAAACCAAGAAATAAGAAACAATAAAACAATATTTAAGTCAAGAAATTATTATATTTAAAAATCGTTTAGGAGCATAAGGTCAAAATCACGAAATAACAAAGGGGCGCAATGTCTAAAATCCCACTTAAACTGTTAGACTACACAGACTATAAATTACGCGAGACCTTAACCATGTGCAAATAAGCAGACAGGCAAGCATGCATGTAAACAGCATGCAAGGGACATGCATGCAGGCATTTATTGGCTTTCTACTATTGCCTGACGAGTTGAAGGTGACGAGACGTTGTGCATTATGCAGTACCTAACATAAGTACACAGTAAATACAAATGCGTTTTCTGTCTATAATAATTTTTATTCTAAATATTAAGGCTTCGGCCGCGTGGAATATGGTTCCGTACCCGGTACCCAAGGGGACATTGGACGAGAGGCTGAGGAGGAGCCACGAAGCTCTCTCCTACCGGTTGTCACAGATGGTTACCGGGTACGATAGCTTCAGTATCTGTGGCGAATACACCGGCGACGTGTCTTCGCCCAAGACTGTCGGCCTGCATGACCGGGGGCCTAAGGAGGGTGAGAGGGCTACTCACCGTCCTTACAGAAGCATACCCTAGACTACAGCGTAATGTGAGGGATTCACGCACGCCCCCCAAAGAAGCGGTATAACACAACCCCCCAAAGACGCGGAATGGCACCCGAACCCCTCCTAGATGACGCCGCAGTGGTTGCCGTAGGTCTGTTATTTGTCCTGCGGTATCCTTCTGGGGGCTTACCCGGGGCTCCCAACTGTAGGTAGGATATGTATGAATTTTAGTCGGTAGGAGTCCGTCATAGGATTTTCGTTTGAGCTACCTACTTCGGGCCAATATCCATCAAACACTTTGAAGCCTAATATTTAAAGAATTTTTTGAAATTATGCCCATTTCTTATGTAAAAGTAACAAGGAGCACGGATTTTCATTCATAAAAAACAAAGAAACGTTTCAAAAGTCTGTAGATTGAACTGAACCCGACCCTGTTTTCAGCTTTCTCCCAAAGTAGCGATCGAATTCAAACTTGCTCAAATTTGCAATGGAAATATCTTTTTATTTCCCCTTTGAGCTTTCAGGGCTTAAAGGGACTCGAATCGTCAACTGCTTAAGGATATTAAACTTCCTAGTCGTGGCGTTAAAGATAATTTAGGGGCTTCTGATATATTTTTTCGTATTATTTTTATACCCACGTGTGGCGACGGGGCTCCGTGTAGCAACGGGAAAGAGTACTCGTACACAATGTTGCCACCCCAATTCAGCACGCGAGTGTCGTGAGAAATTCATTGAACGAAACCCGGATGTAAGTGAAATGATAATCGTTAAGCCAAATTAAAGGCCGTAGGCGCGGGACATATACAAGTGGCGTGGAAGCGCGTGTGCGGCACGGGCGCGGCGCCCTTGTAGTCACATTTCATACAAAATGTATAGAAGTAGCGTGACGCCGCACAAATAGAGACGGTATGGTGCGGGTGCGGCACGGGCGTGTTGCGGGCGCCGCTTCCTCACCCTTTTTGCACCCGCCGTTAATGACTCAAGACTGAAAGGTCGGATAGTCAACACAGAAAAGAATTTAGATGCAAAAATGCGAACAACATAGAATTTAATATAAATTTTGTGAGTGATTGCCCAAGAACTAAATTAGTATGGTGAGTTGAGTTAGTTCACTTACTCTGGACATAATTGTATTATAAAACTGAAGGAATCTTATAAGCTTCGTGGAACTGGACTGGACTGGATAGTGTAGCCCTACCTATTAGATTTTCCAGTTGAATAAAATCTACCCTCCGATAGTAAAAAAGAGGCATCTAACACTTTTTTCAGATATGAGTTATATACATTGCCGGAATCAGAAGAAAAAGGCGCATCTGTACGCATTTTTTATATTTTACTTACGTCATCCAGTGCGGTTTTAGCACAACAAAATAGTGCGTTTTTATGTGGAATTTTACACTCGATTTAATTAGTTAATTAAAAACTGCTTTCACATGAAGAAAAAAGACAACATCTAACCACTTGCGTCCTATCTTCTTCAATAAATTGTTTTGAAATAGGCGCATGTGCCACAAGCGTCCCAATAATTTGTATAATAATTAATAAAAAAGGCGTAAAATTTGCAGAGACGTCCCCTTTTCCTAGTATTGTGAATCCAGCAGAGATCGAGGCGAGAGCCGGGTGGCATAATTATGTTTAGTATGACGCCTGATCAGCGCGTCGTTATAAAGTAGGTATTTCCTTTTTTGCAAAATGTTAAATAGCAGCATTTTTTGCAAAGTGTGCAAATAGCAGTGAATTAATCTGTAGGAGTAAATAAATAAGAATAAATAAATTTATTTCCAACAAAATTTACAAAAATTATACAAAATTTCTTAATCAGTTCATACAAGTACTTAAAATTATTTAATCTCTATTACACATATAATATGATAATCAATACATATAATAAAATCGTAACAGGTCGCTGTCTGTACATGGAAGATAAATAAGAAAAAATATTATAGGGGGGCTTTATGAACGCAATAGAACCCAAAACAATGATTTTTAGAATTTTTGTCTGTTTGTCTGTATGTCTGTATGTCTGTATATCTGTTTGTCTGTACGGTTGTGCACGCTAATCTCAGTAACCGCTCAACCGATTGCAATGCAGTTTTTTTTGATTAAGCAAACAGGGCAGTTTCAGACGCTGCTTGATGACTCTGATGAAGAAATACCTCCTTCGTTTACGTCACATAAGGTGTATGAACACCTTATGTGACGTAAACGAAGTTGCGGGCTCAGCTAGTATATAATAATATTTATTTATTTCTCAGAAAGGTACATTCTTATCATAGATACACAATGTCTTAGTCTACATAGTTTAAATATTATAATAATGCTTACTGTCAGCAGCTAATGTCGATTAACACACTTTAGGTATTTATGCATTCGCACATTAGATACGTAATTTTTGCCTGAACTAGGAAATCCTGTGTTTCAGGCTTAAAATACAAAAATATGTAGGTATACTAAATCTATGTAGGTACGATCTAATTTGATTTAATGTTCGCATCGCTAATTTCAAAGTACAGCGTAGTACCTATAATATTAATTTAGATTATACTCTTTTATGCTAAAATATGTAATAAAAGTTACACTACTATTATTTTATACACTTCATTATTTTATTCTTATGTGAAATTCAATTTGGAACATTCAATAACTCTTTTGTTTTATCGTACGTCATTTGTTGCAATATTTTTTGTAAAGCTTGCTTACACCGAAAATAATTCAGGTCATAGATGTAAAATCTATTTGTAAATTTGTGCTTTATTGCAGTTCTTTGAGTGCAAACAATGTCTTTACGTCTTTTGTTTAGAAGAGCAGAGTTAAAACGAAGTGATGTATGCTGTTTCAATACTGTATTCAATATAAACAGTTGACGTACTGTTAGTACTTCGCACGCTTGGTAAAGGAGGTTAGTGGGGAAGAGAAAAGGTCGAAAAGTGGCCACTTTGAGGATCGCTCTCTGCGCCCTCTCTATAGGCAATAAGAGAGTTTTACAGGTTCCACCCCATGATGTGATACAATAGCTTACTATTGACTGACATAGTGCATAATAAACCTGTTTAATCAATTTCGGGTCAGCAATATGTCTAATTTTTTTGAAAACGAATGTTAGCTTTCGCAGCCTTTTGGTTAGCGCTTCACCGTGTCACTGCTACCTGAAGCGTCCCAACTACTTTTTTTTCTACGAATTGTAATACAGACCCTTTTTTTTTTTTCTAAGCGTGTGAAAAATCCTACATGGATGCTATGTCGGACTCCTACCGACTAAAAAACACACGCGTGACACTAAAACCGCCAAATCCAGCTTCGTCTGTGGAAGAATTAAGAGAAAGGATTGTGGACGCAGCCAATCAAATGAGGACAACATTGACCACTGGAGTAGTAAAGACTGGTCTCCGTAGAAGGATGCGAAAATGTATTCATAACCGAGGCGGCCATGTTGAACATGAACTGTAGAGTATGAAAAAGTTGTGTAAAAACCTTGTTTAATAAATGACATTTCATCTTTTCCTATTGTTTTATTTTACTTTTTAGGGCTAAGTATTAATTTTCTTCTCCACTGTCGCTTTTGAAACTACGTTTTTTTCAATGAATTTAAATACAACCCTACATTGCTATACGTCGTTAGATAGCTGATGAAATGTAGATATTTTAAAAAACCGGCCAAGTGCGAGTTGGACTCGCCCATGAAGGGTTTCGTAGCAGCCAGTTACATAATATAAAAGTTCTTTTAGTTTGTTGTAACTTTGATTGATGTTTTAACACGTTCGCAGTGGTAGTGATTTTTCTAACCGAAAATTGCGGTTTATGACGTATTAAAAAAAAACTACCAGCTCTATCTCGCTCAAACCAATTTTCGTTGGTAGTTTTCATGGAAATGTACATCATATATTTTTTTTAGATTTATCATTCTTTTAGTTTAGAAGTTAGAGGGGGGGGGGACACACATTTTTCCACTTTGGAAGTGTCTCTTGCGCAAACTATTCACTTAAGGAAAAAATGATTTTAGAAACCTCAATAGCATTTTTACATAGCTATCTATAGATACCCTACATGTATAAGTTTGATGAAAAAAAAAATTTTGAGTTTCAGTTCTGAGTATGGGGACCCCCAAAATTTACTGCTTTTTTTCTAGTTTTATATAAGAATCTTAATGCGGTTCACAGATTACATCTATTTACCAAGTTTCAATAGCAAAGGCCTTATAGTTTCGGAGAAAAGTGGCTGTGACACACGGACGGACAGACAGACGGACAGACAGACAGACATGACGAATCTATAAGGGTTCCGTTTTTGCCATTTGGCTACGAAACCCTAAAAACATCTGCCAAACGACTGCCCAATATTTTTTTTACATATCCCTTAGAGAAAAATAAACTTGTTACTATTTTTTTTATTTTCTAAATATCGGCAATTTTCAATAAAAATATTAAAAGTCGAATATCTCGAACAGGGTTAAGTTTAGGGTAGGGTGTTTCATAGTAAAATTAGTCAGAAATAATGGGTACTCCACGCCCTAAACGGATCTAGCACGACTTTTCCTGTAACCCTGTATAATGTGTAGGTTACGTATGAACATCTCAACTTCGAATTCACAGCAATGTCTTATATCTCGGCCAGAGGGCGAAGTTTTATCTCTCTTTGTACATCAGAATACCTACATACATACGAATTTTACGAAGGTCTGAGTCCTTCGGCACGTTCAAAAATAGTTTTTCTGGTGTATACCATATTTATACAAACTTCAAAACATGAAGTAGCCACTAATCAGTAACTTAATTTGTTTCATAGTTACAAAAATCAAACAAAACCCTGCGCGGCAACGGCTAACTGGCAGCGATTTGGGTGATGTGACGTCACAAGCCACCGCGTCGGACACTCGGCGAACTTCTCTAGTTATTCGGTCACAACTTCTTTAATTTTCGTCGTAGAACAAAATTTTTTTTGCACTGTTTAATAAGGATTTCTTAGGTCTATAAATCTGCATTATTACCTAAAAACGTTACGGATCCTCATTATGAAAAAATCAATCTCTTAGGGAAACAACAAAATATGCGCGCTCGAATTCACAGATTGCAAACGTTGGCATTTTTATACATTCAATTAAAATTCTATTTGGTATGTATGTGGCTTAGTGGGTGGCAGTTCGAAGAATGTAACTAAAGTGAAGAGAGAAGATTACGATACTAAGGCGCAAGGAGGTTTTAGGTCGGTGCGACCCTTATCGGTGGAGCGACGCGCGCACCATTTAGTCGACAAACATGCTGGGAGTTTTGAAAACAAAGTAAATGCATAATAACACTTGTAACATCCTCAAAAATCGCTCTGTGAAATGCATTTTTGAAAAATATGAGTTTTCACTTTTGTAAAATTACTATATTTGGGAATATATTTTCAGCAAGCCCTCCTTTTAGTAGTAATCCTTTGTAGATACAGTATTATAACTATTTATGAAAAATTATAAAACACCTTGTACTTATTAATAAATAAACATTGTTTTTTTACGATTAAGTGAGTAAGTGAGAGCGCGCTTGTCGAGGAGGGAGGGGTCCCGCGCCCCATGCCACACTCGTTCATCAGTCGCCCCTAAGTCTCAGGTTTGCGCACAGCATCCCGATATTCTGTCGCTTTATATTTGCCGCAGTTCAACATCTAGAGCTTTTTAATAGGTTACATTTTAGTATGTGAAGTTTGACATATACGCGATAAGTAAATTTTCGTACAATGACAGTCAATACTTTCAACATTGCGAGGTGTACAGGTTTAATTTTGTTACAAATTGTCGTGTTGTCGGCACAACCTTTCGCAGTTGAGAAGATAGTAGTTGGTAAGTATATACAATTAATTATATTCTTACATTTTAGACATAGAATCTGTAATAGCGATATTCATTCGGTTTTATAGAGCGTTGATTTTTGTGTGTATTTTCGGTGACATGTCTACGAAAGTAAAACTTTGTGAGTTTGTTATTTTGAATATAACCTCTTTTGCTTTCATCTCGCTTCAGCGCGTAGTAATTTTCATGTGGTTGTACTATCAACGCTACGCAAGAGAATCGATTTGCTCTTTCCAACGCTCTATTGTTATCCCTCTCTCTCACATGCGGCGTTAGAAAGGGGCGAACTGTATTCAGACAGGGTTTAAAATAACTTCGATTTGTTACAATACACACGAGTGCCGGGTATCTAAAGGACCAGGATATACAACGGATAAAAGTTTCACAGTATTAGGTGTGGTGTACTGATATGTTGATTTTTCAAATATTCTTAAATCGTAAATTTCCACATATTATTCATAATTTTGACGAATATAAGTAATTTTCATTTCTCAATTATTAAATATTTTCCTTGTATGAAAAAAAATAAAAAATTGTATAAAAGGGTTTGATAATTATAAAAAATATTCACAAATAAGAGGATTCAAAACGTTTAATCATTCCCACATCTAAATATTATGAGTTCTATACTCGAGTACTTTCTACTAATCTCACCTTAGCGTGAAGCCCTAGTCACATTAAAAGGCAAAGAATAAAGACAAAGGCTTTGTAGAATTATGACTTTTTTTATGCTTTTTTTTTGCTAAAATGTCGCTTTTATTAGTAGGTTGCATCACGTCGTGGCACATCCCACTTTTACATAGGGTAACTTGTAAGATCTCTATTGCTGAGCTTACAGTCCCAATACTATGATGGGATTAATTTCGTTCAAGAAGAAACGCCATGTTTTTATAAGCTTGCCAACCCAATTTATAAGCTTCATCAGCACCTGTAATTTAAATATTTTATTAACAGTATATATTTGTTTTCTTATCAATATTAGTATTAGTATACCTCGGTATAATACTTACCTATTACATACGAGTAATATAGGTTCTAAAACTTCATATTAATAAACAATAATAATAATTTTTGGACGTTCTCACACAACGTCATCTAGCCCAAATTTAGCTAATATAAGCTTGTGCTATGAGACCCAGACGACTGATAGACACTTATATTATATATATCTAAATACATACGTATATATTATTATAAATAGAGACACCCAAACTTCTAACAAACATTCCGGGAAACGAACCCAGGACCCCAGAGCGTCAGTCGATTACACTACAGACTGCGTCACTGAGGCCGTCAATATGTAAATGTGTTGCTGGTGCCTAAATAGAAATTGAATATTCGCAACGCAACATCACTAATGCCTACATACTTCAACAATATTGCACACCATAAGTTAAGTTAAGCATAAGTCCTTACTTGCTATATCTACTATGCTATTTGGCTAATACAGTATTAGCCTAAGGCATTATATTAAAATCTGTATTTGTATATTCCGTTTTTCTGAACAAAATATTTCAAAGTTAAACCAAAAATACTGACTTGCACAATAATTATGCACACCAAATAAATCAAATACTGTTTAATGGTATTTGCAGAACTGTTTCATTAAACGAATAAATATTATCAAGAGGGAGTTTTTTTTAAATGCACATCTGTATATTTTTCAGCACACTAGGTAACTCTACTAATTAACTGGATGCATACCAGAAAATTGAATGCTGTGCAATAAACCAAATGAAGTATTCATATTTTTGTTTAATAATTCATTTCGTTATAAAAAGGACATCTCGTTTTGTGTAATACTTTAGTTTTTTAAAGTAAGACATGTTTAGTTAATCAATTAATTTTATGCACATCATTAAATTTTCTAGTATGCATTCAGTTAATTCTGTGGTGATTAGGAAAAAAAATTGACAAAAAAGAAACCGAATTCAAACAATACCAAAATCTGAAAAAATAAATTACTTAGCACGAAATTAGTAAGTATAATATTCTGATTGTGGGGTAAGATCGCTTCGCGATTGAAAAACGAAATATTGTTTCATTCAGCCTTTTTTTTAACTTGAGGGAAAATCCTCCATGGAGACTATTCATGACATGGACATGGAGACATGGAGACTTCTACCGACTAAAAAAACCTCACGTAGCGCCCAACAGCCTACGGTTGAGAGCTGGGGCTCTTAACCGTAGGCTTACCCGGGGCCTACGGCTACCATTGCGGCCTCGCCTAGGGGGTGGTTCGGGTGCTATCCCCCATTTGTCCCGCTCCCGCCCCGCCACCTCTTTCACCAGCATGATCTGCTCGCAGAAAGAGCAGAGACCATGGCTCTTACCATGGTCTCGAGCGGGAGAGTGTCCACGTCGAGACCTACCACGAGCACCTGGCGCTGTTACGCCCACGCCATGCACTCTACCAGCGTGTGGAGCGCTGTGTCATCGATGCGGTCCTCGCGGTGCTGACACTCGGCCGTGGTTTCCCGGTGTCTTCGCCACAGATACTTACCGAAGGTACCGTTCCCGGTAGGTATCTGTGACAACCGGTAGACGAGAGCACCGTGGCTCCCCTCCAGCCACTCGTCCATGACCAGTGTGACGGCCGCGATTGTGGCGAATCCCCCCTTTGGTTGCTTCCATGTCTCCACGGTTTCCTGGTAGAGCTGGGGCCGCTGGGTCTGGATTTCTCGAGACGCAAGCCTTTTGTCGCGCTCCAGCGCCTCCCTGCGTCATCTAAATAGTGGCAAGGGCTCTCGCTTCCAGGTCCCATGGAGGGGTCCCGGCTAGGAGACATGCCGGAGGCGGCATGTCTCCTAGACGGGACCCCGCAGGATACCGCACGATCGCAGGTGAGGACCTGCGATCGTGCGGTATCCCTTTATCACCTGGACGGCCATCGCCCTCTGCGGGCTCAGCAATCTAGCCACAATATTGGCCGTCAGGATCTCCGCCCATAAGGGGGCCCCGTATAGGGCCATAATTCGCACGATCCCTAGGTACAGTCTCCTGTAGGGAGAGTTGGGTCCCCTGATGTTGGGCATCAGCCGCGCGAGTACGGCTGGTTCCCCCCTCAGTTTTGGGACCAAACTTCGGAAGTGATGTCCGAAGTTCCACCGGCCATCGAGTACGAGCCCCAGATGCTGACGCCCCCTGCCTGTAGGCTGGATCCCGCAGGTGGCCCAATCCGAGGTCCGTGGAAGCACAGAGCCTCGGATTTGTGAAGGGCGACCTCGAGACCCAGTCGCCGTATCCGACCCACGACATGAGCAACTCCTGCCGTGGCCTTCAGTGCTGCGTTTCGGTGCGTTGCTTCCCGCGACGTAACGAGGGTGTCATCGGCGTAACACGCTGCGCCGACCCCTCTGCACAACGGACCACGCAGCACCCAGACGTAACCAATGTTCCACAGAATCATTCAGCGAAGCCTTTATAAGAAAGTCAAACGTTTAGCTATATTAACCTACGATCATTTACTTATTAACGTCCCGTGTATCTGTTTATCGTATGTATTCTACTCCAAAACAAAACTCTTGCTTACAAGTACTTGTATTCGCAATGGACAACGAAAATATTGTATGTGAATGATCATCCCTAATACCCTGCCTGCACTGGGTGGTTCCTATACCAGGTGATGGTTCATACTTATATCATTCTCTGTCAAACTCTACCAAAAAGAAATGAGATCCCATCAAAAACAACACTTTTGTAAAAACACCAAGTCCGTCCTTCTACAGTAAAAATACTGAGATTCATGTAGTTACCAAGTCGGTTATTTTACTCAATCCCTGCATATGGGACCTTCTGTCTAAAATTTTACGTAATTATACTAGACCAGTGCAGATAGCTTTTGAAATACAAAAAAATAGTAGTAGAATGAAACCTATTGCAAAAGGAAGAGAATGTGACAAAAATAACAGGAAAAATAATTTACGGGCAATCTGAGGTCGGGAAGTGAAAAAAATGGAGGTTTTAAGGGGGGAAAAGGGGTTTTCTCGGTTTCTGATAAAGCTACAAGTCCTATGGAAAAAAGTTTAATGGCAAAGTTGTAGGAAATACAAAAATCTACAACTTTTGGATTTACACTGTTGTGACATAATCTCAAAAAGTATGTCAAAACCCAAAAAACATAGATTTTGAGTTTTAGATTTTTTTCTTTTACAAAAATGTTCGTTTTGTCATGAAATTTGGCAGAAACCTTTTTTTTTAAGTTCCTAATGCACTGTATTTTTTTTGATCCAAAATTTTTATTTTTTCTCCTTTTATTGACTTAATATCGCAAAAGCATTGAAATTTTCAATCGAAAAATCACCTGTCAAAATATCAGATATTTTTTAAAAATTGGTGGGCTTTTTGTTACTTAAAATCTCTTCTTTTTGTTGATGTAAAAATACATATACATCGCAATGGTAAATTTTCTCAGAAAATGCAAAAGAACTCCCGTCATATTTTTCTATTTTAATCATTCATGTACAATTTTGAGCTATTTATTAATATTTACTTTTAAATAATTCGGAAAACGTAGGATTTTATGGTAGGTTGATAAATAAAATAAAAAAAATCGATTTATTTTTATCAACCTACCATAAAATCCTACGTTTTGTAGGATGTAAATATAAATGTAAATAGCTCAAAATTGTACATGAATAATTAAAATAGAAAAATATGATTGGAGTTCTTTTGCATTTTCTGAGAAATTTTACCATCGCGATGTACATATATATTTATACATCAACAAAAAGAAGAGATTTTAAGTAACAAAAAGCCCACAAATTTTTAAAACATTATCTGATATTTTGACAGTTGATTTTTCGATTGAAAATTTCAATGCTTTTGCGATACTAAGTGAATAAAAGGAGAAAAAATAAACATTTTGGATCAAAAAAATTACAGTGCATTAAGAACACAAAAAGAAAGGTTTCTGCCAAATTTAATGACAAAACGAACATTTTTCTAAAAGAAAAAAATCAAAAACTCAAAATCTGGGGTTTTTGAGTTTTTGACATACTTTTTGAGGTTATGTCTCAAAAGTGTAAATCCAAAAGTTGTAGATTTTTTTATTTCCTACATCTTTGCCATTAAATATTTTTCCATAAGACTTGTAGTTTTGTCGGAAATCGAGAAAACCCCTTTTCCCCCCTTAAAACCCCCATTTTTTTCACTTCCCGACCTCAGATCGCCCGTAAATTATTTTTCCTGTTATTTTTGTCACATTCTCTTCCTTTTGCAATAGGTTTAATTCTACTACTAATTTTTTACATTTTTCATCATTTTCAGAGCTATCTGCACTGGACTATACCGCGTGTTTCAGATCTTATCCCATTTCTTCACACAGCTGATAATACTGCCTAACAGAAATGTAGCCCCATCCACAGAATATAGATAAAAAAAAAACACTTTTCGAACAAAATAAATGGAATAAAAATAGTTGCATAATAAAACAAGCTTTACTTTTTGCGAACAATTACCTCTCACAAAAATCTTTACCTACTACTTGGTACTGACTGCACGAACTGGCAACACGCAGCGTCGTTGCAATAACAACCACAACGCAATGTTGATGACGATCCAATTCAAATTAAGTACCTAACAGTGGTTTTCATTCAATAACACTTCACATTATATACTAATTTTTAAATATCCACTTCAATATCACTTGCCCCGGAATAATCACATAGCCATCTTTAACCTCCTAACCCCTGGCGTACTATACATAGTACATCAAAAGTAAAAAAATCTGACGAGATAGCTAATTAAAAAATTGATTTTTTTTCTGCTATGGCATGGTTTGTGAACGTCTCTTTTTTAAAAAAATACTACCACCTTTACCAGTTTGACAAATTTCTTTCTAAGTCAAACTCTCAACGCAGGTGTACGCTTCATAGTTCGAAACATAGTGAGTAATTCATATTGATTCATTCTTCAGGATAATAATTTTAGATTGCAATGTGTTTTCTATTTGATTATGAAGTGTATGATATTATTTACGATGCATTTTATGTTGCCGCCGACGTGTCTTAGCCCAAGACTATCGGCCTCCATGACCGGGGGCCTAAAGGACGGTGAGGGGGCAGCTCACAGTCTATATAGAAGTAGGTCCTAGATGAAAGCGCGACCTGAGAGATTTACGCACGCGCCCTCCCTAAGTAGCGGGTAACACCCGAATTCCCGCCAAACACGCGGGATAGCACCCGAACCCCCCCTAGATGAGGCCGCAGTGGTAGTCGTGGGTCTGTTAGGAGTTCTAGGGTATCCTTCTGAGGGCTTACCCGGAGCTCCCAACCGTAGGCTGTTAGCAGGACACGTGAGATTTTTATTCGGTATGAGTCCGGCATAAATCCACGAGGATTTTCCCTTACTGCTCGTTCGCTCTAACTTTGCCGCTCGGCTCCATACTAAAGTCGAATTTTTAATTAGACGAAGTAAATTGACAGCAACTAATGTCACTTCTTCATACAATGTTGCGTATTTTCTATGACGAAGTGACAATAGCTACTGTCAATTTACTTCGTGTAAGTAACAATTCGGGTATACGCCTCTACGCCAGCGGCAAAGTTAGAGCGAACGGGTAGTACGTAAAACAAAATAAAATGGCCTCATCGATCTATCTAATCGCAGGACTGTGTGTTGCAGATCGAGTTGATTGATCTACCTAATTGGTATTATTATCAGAGGTATGGGCGAGCGTTTTAAGCACCTGTTTTGCCTTTCCTGGTCAATACATCGATCGGCTTTTTATGATAACTGTATTGGTATAATCTAAAGCACCCGCACACTATCTTGATAGTCACGTCCCTTGTATTACCTTTAGGGAGAACCTGACAGTGAGCTTTTCAGTACATGCAACACGAGCCGAGACACTGCTGACGTCCATAACACTGGACACAACACAATGATTTTTTCACCATAAGACGGGAAAACTCCCGTAAATGACCGTACCGAGTGGCGCGCTTTTTAAAACACCGTACAAAACGACGATTATGTAGATATCTGCATCTAAGACACTTTTTAACCGACTTCAAAAAAAGGAGGAGGTTCTCTCAATTCGTCTGTATGTATTTTTTTTTATGTATGTCAAGCGATAATTCCGTCAATTATAGATGGATTTCAATTTTTTTTTTGTTGAATAGGGGTTACTTCTGAGCTAGTCCCATTTTCACCAGGTCAGGATCTGATGAAGGGATCTAGGAGAAAACGAGGGCAACTACCGAAAATTGTAGGGACAACTAGTGTGCTTGTTAACTTTTTAATTAAGTGCTTTAATGTTTTACACTTTAATGGAGGTATGGCGTCGATCTGATGATAGAGTCGAAAGACAGTCGAGGGCATTCCTAAGCAATTTACAGCAGTTATCTTGTGTTTGGGCTTGATTGATTTGTATTGATGAGAACTTTACACCTAGATTGATAGATCCAACTTCAAAAAAAAGAAATGTCTCAATGTTTTATGTATGTTCACCGTCAATTATAGACGGATTTCAATGTTTTTGTTGAATAGGATTTACTTCTGAGGTGGTCCCATTATAACCAGGTTAGGATCTGATGATGGGATCCTGGAGAAATCGAGGGCAACCACCGAAAATTTTAGACACAACTAGTGCGTTTGTTAACTTTTTAATTCAGTGCTTTAATGTACTACCATTAATAAAGGTCTGGAGTCGATCTGATGATGGAACCAAAAGAGATTCGAGGGAATTCCTTAACGATTTACAGCAGCTACCTTGTGTTGGGGCTTGATTAATTTGTATTGATGAGAACTTTCACCTAGATAGATATATTTCTCGGTTCACCCGTCACATAAAATAATGAAAAAAAAAATTCAATAAAAAATACAACCGACTTCCAAGAAATCCTGAAAATAAAATTTACTTAGCACAAAGTTATATGTAGTTGATTTATCAGATTTTATTCAAAATAATATTGAAGTTGGTGCCATGAATAATACCTCCCTGAACCTATGAATTTACTTGGCGCCGACTTCAATATGATATTGAATAAAAAATCAGATAAATCAAAATACATATTACTTTGTGCTAAGTAAATTTTATTTTTCAGGATTTCTTGAAAGTCGGTTGTATTTTTTATTGAAAAATTTTTTTTCGTTGTAATAATAATACTTGTTCTCTTATACGATTTGTAAATGAAGTTAAATACATCATATTTAAAAAAAACTCTTATGTAAGTATGTGCCTATGGAAAATCTAAAGCCAATAAGCAAATAAAACAAATTGCAATTTTTGACATTTGTCTTTATTTACGTAGGGACCGTATATATAGTGTAGCGGCCTATGAATAGCGAGTTCATTAGAAGTGTGTTGATGGAAACCGAACTGATAGGTGGAGGACATGCCTGTATAAAAGTGTCATAAAATATTTTATATCCCGAAAAGGTAACCACATCCTTATGTAGAAGGCATCCAGTACATTTTTGCCTCAAATACTTTTAAAATTTAATTAGCTCGCCAAAATAATGCCGCCGCCTGATGGAAATCCATAACGACATCTAGGGATGCGGGGCCACTCACAATCAACAAGACTATAGACAGTGGTCCTTAAATTGGCGGCCCTATGATGTGCCTCTTCATGCACCGCTTGAAGAACCCAGTGTTGTAAGAAGAGAGAAACACGTGCAGTGGCAGGTCGTCCAAGTTTTTATGTCTACCTGTTTCTATGTATACCCTTTTCTCCGTTATAAGGTTTTTGTGGGTTAGTAATTGTTTTGTTGGGCTTATATTTATTGTTTCCCGTGTTAATCAAATATTCTTGAGCATAAAATTTAACCCATGGCCAAATAATCTTTCCCCACCTAGCTTGTAGAACGCGCGCTTGCGTTAACCCTCTGCCCGCCGCCGGACCGCACCCATTTAGTAAACCGCACATACTATCTCATCGTCGTAAAGTTTAAATGTTCGTTCCAATTACGTATCATATAGGATAAAACTTATTTGCTTTAAATTTCATAAACGACAAAATTCCAATGAAGTTTCAATTAGTTATGATTTCAAATAACTGGTTAGATATGGTACCGTAAAGGATACGCATTATAAAACGGTCCGAGGAAGCACAGTGCCTCGGATTTGTGAAGGTCAACCTCGAGACCCAGTCGCCGTATCCGACCCACGACATGAGCAACTCCTGCCGTGGCCTTCAGTGCTGCGTTTCGGTGCGTTGCTTCCCGCGACGTAACGAGGGTGTCATCGGCGTAACACGCTGCGCCGACCCCTCTGCACAACGGACCACGCAGCACCCAGACGTAACCAATGTTCCACAGAATCATTCAGCGAAGCCTTTATAAGAAAGTCAAACGTTTAGCTATATTAACCTACGATCATTTATTTATTAACGTCCCGTGTATCTGTTTATCGTATGTATTCTACTCCAAAACAAAACTCTTGCTTACAAGTACTTGTATTCGCAATGGACAACGAAAATATTGTATGTGAATGATCATCCCTAATACCCTGCCTGCACTGGGTGGTTCCTATACCAGGTGATGGTTCATACTTATATCATTCTCTGTCAAACTCTACCAAAAAGAAATGAGATCCCATCAAAAACAACACTTTTGTAAAAACACCAAGTCCGTCCTTCTACAGTAAAAATACTGAGATTCATGTAGTTACCAAGTCGGTTATTTTACTCAATCCCTGCATATGGGACCTTCTGTCTAAAATTTTACGTAATTATACTAGACCAGTGCAGATAGCTTTTGAAATACAAAAAAATAGTAGTAGAATGAAACCTATTGCAAAAGGAAGAGAATGTGACAAAAATAACAGGAAAAATAATTTACGGGCAATCTGAGGTCGGGAAGTGAAAAAAATGGAGGTTTTAAGGGGGGAAAAGGGGATTTCTCGGTTTCTGATAAAGCTACAAGTCCTATGGAAAAAAGTTTAATGGCAAAGTTGTAGGAAATACAAAAATCTACAACTTTTGGATTTACACTGTTGTGACATAATCTCAAAAAGTATGTCAAAACCCAAAAAACATAGATTTTGAGTTTTAGATTTTTTTCTTTTACAAAAATGTTCGTTTTGTCATGAAATTTGGCAGAAACCTTTTTTTTTAAGTTCCTAATGCACTGTATTTTTTTTGATCCAAAATTTTTATTTTTTCTCCTTTTATTGACTTAATATCGCAAAAGCATTGAAATTTTCAATCGAAAAATCACCTGTCAAAATATCAGATATTTTTTAAAAATTGGTGGGCTTTTTGTTACTTAAAATCTCTTCTTTTTGTTGATGTAAAAATACATATACATCGCAATGGTAAATTTTCTCAGAAAATGCAAAAGAACTCCCGTCATATTTTTCTATTTTAATCATTCATGTACAATTTTGAGCTATTTATTAATATTTACTTTTAAATAATTCGGAAAACGTAGGATTTTATGGTAGGTTGATAAATAAAATAAAAAAAATCGATTTATTTTTATCAACCTACCATAAAATCCTACGTTTTGTAGGATGTAAATATAAATGTAAATAGCTCAAAATTGTACATGAATAATTAAAATAGAAAAATATGATTGGAGTTCTTTTGCATTTTCTGAGAAATTTTACCATCGCGATGTACATATATATTTATACATCAACAAAAAGAAGAGATTTTAAGTAACAAAAAGCCCACAAATTTTTAAAACATTATCTGATATTTTGACAGTTGATTTTTCGATTGAAAATTTCAATGCTTTTGCGATACTAAGTGAATAAAAGGAGAAAAAATAAACATTTTGGATCAAAAAAATTACAGTGCATTAAGAACACAAAAAGAAAGGTTTCTGCCAAATTTAATGACAAAACGAACATTTTTCTAAAAGAAAAAAATCAAAAACTCAAAATCTGGGGTTTTTGAGTTTTTGACATACTTTTTGAGGTTATGTCTCAAAAGTGTAAATCCAAAAGTTGTAGATTTTTTTATTTCCTACATCTTTGCCATTAAATATTTTTCCATAAGACTTGTAGTTTTGTCGGAAATCGAGAAAACCCCTTTTCCCCCCTTAAAACCCCCATTTTTTCACTTCCCGACCTCAGATCGCCCGTAAATTATTTTTCCTGTTATTTTTGTCACATTCTCTTCCTTTTGCAATAGGTTTAATTCTACTACTAATTTTTTACATTTTTCATCATTTTCAGAGCTATCTGCACTGGACTATACCGCGTGTTTCAGATCTTATCCCATTTCTTCACACAGCTGATAATACTGCCTAACAGAAATGTAGCCCCATCCACAGAATATAGATAAAAAAAAAACACTTTTCGAACAAAATAAATGGAATAAAAATAGTTGCATAATAAAACAAGCTTTACTTTTTGCGAACAATTACCTCTCACAAAAATCTTTACCTACTACTTGGTACTGACTGCACGAACTGGCAACACGCAGCGTCGTTGCAATAACAACCACAACGCAATGTTGATGACGATCCAATTCAAATTAAGTACCTAACAGTGGTTTTCATTCAATAACACTTCACATTATATACTAATTTTTAAATATCCACTTCAATATCACTTGCCCCGGAATAATCACATAGCCATCTTTAACCTCCTAACCCCTGGCGTACTATACATAGTACATCAAAAGTAAAAAAATCTGACGAGATAGCTAATTAAAAAATTGATTTTTTTTCTGCTATGGCATTGTTTGTGAACGTCTCTTTTTTAAAAAAATACTACCACCTTTACCAGTTTGACAAATTTCTTTCTAAGTAAAACTCTCAACGCAGGTGTACGCTTCATAGTTCGAAACATAGTGAGTAATTCATATTGATTCATTCTTCAGGATAATAATTTTAGATTGCAATGTGTTTTCTATTTGATTATGAAGTGTATGATATTATTTACGATGCATTTTATGTTGCCGCCGACGTGTCTTAGCCCAAGACTATCGGCCTCCATGACCGGGGGCCTAAAGGACGGTGAGGGGGCAGCTCACAGTCTATATAGAAGTAGGTCCTAGATGAAAGCGCGACCTGAGAGATTTACGCACGCGCCCTCCCTAAGTAGCGGGTAACACCCGAATTCCCGCCAAACACGCGGGATAGCACCCGAACCCCCCCTAGATGAGGCCGCAGTGGTAGTCGTGGGTCTGTTAGGAGTTCTAGGGTATCCTTCTGAGGGCTTACCCGGAGCTCCCAACCGTAGGCTGTTAGCAGGACACGTGAGATTTTTATTCGGTATGAGTCCGGCATAAATCCACGAGGATTTTCCCTTACTGCTCGTTCGCTCTAACTTTGCCGCTCGGCTCCATACTAAAGTCGAATTTTTAATTAGACGAAGTAAATTGACAGCAACTAATGTCACTTCTTCATACAATGTTGCGTATTTTCTATGACGAAGTGACAATAGCTACTGTCAATTTACTTCGTGTAAGTAACAATTCGGGTATACGCCTCTACGCCAGCGGCAAAGTTAGAGCGAACGGGTAGTACGTAAAACAAAATAAAATGGCCTCATCGATCTATCTAATCGCAGGACTGTGTGTTGCAGATCGAGTTGATTGATCTACCTAATTGGTATTATTATCAGAGGTATGGGCGAGCGTTTTAAGCACCTGTTTTGCCTTTCCTGGTCAATACATCGATCGGCTTTTTATGATAACTGTATTGGTATAATCTAAAGCACCCGCACACTATCTTGATAGTCACGTCCCTTGTATTACCTTTAGGGAGAACCTGACAGTGAGCTTTTCAGTACATGCAACACGAGCCGAGACACTGCTGACGTCCATAACACTGGACACAACACAATGATTTTTTCACCATAAGACGGGAAAACTCCCGTAAATGACCGTACCGAGTGGCGCGCTTTATAAAACACCGTACAAAACGACGATTATGTAGATATCTGCATCTAAGACACTTTTTAACCGACTTCAAAAAAAGGAGGAGGTTCTCTCAATTCGTCTGTATGTATTTTTTTTTATGTATGTCAAGCGATAATTCCGTCAATTATAGATGGATTTCAATTTTTTTTTTGTTGAATAGGGGTTACTTCTGAGCTAGTCCCATTTTCACCAGGTCAGGATCTGATGAAGGGATCTAGGAGAAAACGAGGGCAACTACCGAAAATTGTAGGGACAACTAGTGTGCTTGTTAACTTTTTAATTAAGTGCTTTAATGTTTTACACTTTAATGGAGGTATGGCGTCGATCTGATGATAGAGTCGAAAGACAGTCGAGGGCATTCCTAAGCAATTTACAGCAGTTATCTTGTGTTTGGGCTTGATTGATTTGTATTGATGAGAACTTTACACCTAGATTGATAGATCCAACTTCAAAAAAAAGAAATGTCTCAATGTTTTATGTATGTTCACCGTCAATTATAGACGGATTTCAATGTTTTTGTTGAATAGGATTTACTTCTGAGGTGGTCCCATTATAACCAGGTTAGGATCTGATGATGGGATCCTGGAGAAATCGAGGGCAACCACCGAAAATTTTAGACACAACTAGTGCGTTTGTTAACTTTTTAATTCAGTGCTTTAATGTACTACCATTAATAAAGGTCTGGAGTCGATCTGATGATGGAACCAAAAGAGATTCGAGGGAATTCCTTAACGATTTACAGCAGCTACCTTGTGT
Source organism: Miltochrista miniata (assembly GCA_933228765.1). NCBI lineage: Eukaryota > Metazoa > Arthropoda > Insecta > Lepidoptera > Erebidae > Miltochrista > Miltochrista miniata. The sequence continues at coordinate 27,372,573 of OW121747.1, forward strand.
TGGGGCTTGATTAATTTGTATTGATGAGAACTTTCACCTAGATAGATATATTTCTCGGTTCACCCGTCACATAAAATAATGAAAAAAAAAATTCAATAAAAAATACAACCGACTTCCAAGAAATCCTGAAAATAAAATTTACTTAGCACAAAGTTATATGTAGTTGATTTATCAGATTTTATTCAAAATAATATTGAAGTTGGTGCCATGAATAATACCTCCCTGAACCTATGAATTTACTTGGCGCCGACTTCAATATGATATTGAATAAAAAATCAGATAAATCAAAATACATATTACTTTGTGCTAAGTAAATTTTATTTTTCAGGATTTCTTGAAAGTCGGTTGTATTTTTTATTGAAAAATTTTTTTTCGTTGTAATAATAATACTTGTTCTCTTATACGATTTGTAAATGAAGTTAAATACATCATATTTAAAAAAAAACTCTTATGTAAGTATGTGCCTATGGAAAATCTAAAGCCAATAAGCAAATAAAACAAATTGCAATTTTTGACATTTGTCTTTATTTACGTAGGGACCGTATATATAGTGTAGCGGCCTATGAATAGCGAGTTCATTAGAAGTGTGTTGATGGAAACCGAACTGATAGGTGGAGGACATGCCTGTATAAAAGTGTCATAAAATATTTTATATCCCGAAAAGGTAACCACATCCTTATGTAGAAGGCATCCAGTACATTTTTGCCTCAAATACTTTTAAAATTTAATTAGCTCGCCAAAATAATGCCGCCGCCTGATGGAAATCCATAACGACATCTAGGGATGCGGGGCCACTCACAATCAACAAGACTATAGACAGTGGTCCTTAAATTGGCGGCCCTATGATGTGCCTCTTCATGCACCGCTTGAAGAACCCAGTGTTGTAAGAAGAGAGAAACACGTGCAGTGGCAGGTCGTCCAAGTTTTTATGTCTACCTGTTTCTATGTATACCCTTTTCTCCGTTATAAGGTTTTTGTGGGTTAGTAATTGTTTTGTTGGGCTTATATTTATTGTTTCCCGTGTTAATCAAATATTCTTGAGCATAAAATTTAACCCATGGCCAAATAATCTTTCCCCACCTAGCTTGTAGAACGCGCGCTTGCGTTAACCCTCTGCCCGCCGCCGGACCGCACCCATTTAGTAAACCGCACATACTATCTCATCGTCGTAAAGTTTAAATGTTCGTTCCAATTACGTATCATATAGGACAAAACTTATTTGCTTTAAATTTCATAAACGACAAAATTCCAATGAAGTTTCAATTAGTTATGATTTCAAATAACTGGTTAGATATGGTACCGTAAAGGATACGCATTATAAAACGGTCCGAGGAAGCACAGTGCCTCGGATTTGTGAAGGTCAACCTCGAGACCCAGCAGCCGTATCCGACCCACGACCTGAGCAACCCCTGCCGCGGCCTTTAGTGCTGCGTCTCGGTGCATTGCTCCCCGCGCCGCGGCGCGACGCGACGTTGTGTCATCGGCGTAACACGTTCCGCTGACCTCTCTGAGCAACGGACCACGCAGCACCCAATCGTAACCGATGTTCCACAGGAGCGGTCCTAATACCGATCCCTGTGGAATACCACACGACACATCTCGCCGTTATGGCCCACTCGTAAAATAGGGGATTGTCCCCGATTGGTGATGCGATTATTTTTTCTTTTGATAAATGGAACTATCATATTCGACGCTGGAAAGGCAAAGTGCATTAACAGCCCATTGGGTCGAATATGAGTTATATAATATATCGTTAGAATTGCCTGAATTTCCACTTTCGAATGGTCTTGGTAACCATTTAATCTGAGCACTTTTGTGGTCGTTAAGACATCGGTGATTTTCGATATTTTCGTATATTTTTGTGTTTTAAATCCACTCAATATTTGATTTTGGTTTATAAAGCGCCCATGTCAGCAGCTAAATACTGATAAGTCATTTAGTCTGCATATGATTTAAGAAGTCATTATTTTGAAACATTTAGCCATTCCACTTTTTGTAATTTTCACCGCATAGAAAATTTTAGTGGTTGGTAATTATTTTCGAATTTCAAATTTGTGAGCAGAGCGACTTACGTGCGACTTAGAGACCCGGTATCAGAGGCCGCTCCACTAGGAAGGTAATAGAATCGAAAGCGTTCGAGGGTGATGGAGCAGTGCGTTTGTTGATGTCCGATGATTCTTTCGCCCAGCAGGATCCCGATACACTATCCGCCTTTAAGTTTAAGCATCCCGCTCCGTCACGTCAGCTGAATTTTCGCCTGAGACGGACGCTTTGGTAGCGGCGATATCGGTTACCGCTGAGGACGTGCGGTCCGCCCTCGGTTCATTCTACAGCGGTTCTGCAGCTGGGCTGGACGGGCTTCGTCCTGGACATCTCAAGAAGACTGACTTCTCCGGCAGGAGAAAATGGGTTGCGATTGCTGGAGGGCCTGGCACGACTGGCAACTGAACCCTGTCGTGTGTTCTTTTCTTTACGGCGCCTCTCTTTGTGCGCTAACAAAAAAGAATGGAGGCATTAGACCTATCGCTATTGGTAGTATCTTGCGCCGTTTGACCGCCAAACTTGCTTGTTGATGAGATGGCAGAGTATTTGCGGCCGCATCATCTGGGGTTTGGTACGCGATTGGGCGGTGAAGCGGCAGCGTGTTGCTAAAGCTCGACATATGTAATGCGTTTAATACTTTGGAAAGAGACGTCCTCTTGAGCGAGGTTAGGGATAATATTCCTTCTCTTTATCCTTTTCTATACCAGGTGTATCAACCATCTTCTAATCTTTTTTTTAATGATAATCTTATTCTTTCGCAAGTGCGGGCCCAGCAGAGTGATCTGCTTGGACCACTCGTATTTAGTTTGACCATTCACAAGGTTATCCGAGAAATACAGTCTCCTCTCAATATTTGGTACCTTGACGATGGCACCCTTGGAACACCTCTATTACCAGGCCTTAAGGAACTTACAAAATCAAATTTCTACCTGTTAGGGTCTCCCATTTTCTTAGATGCAGTTCCTGAGGCTATAACTTCTTGTGAACAGCTTCTCCTTGCCGCTCAGGAGCGGCTCAAAAATCTTTCCGCGCACGTTGCAGTTGTCTTGCTACGCATGTACTTCGCTGTTCCGAAGCTCATGTACTTGTTGCGTACGGCCCCTACATGGCTCTTCCCGCGGGAGATATCAAGCTTTGACAAAGCAATAAAATTAACGCTCGAATCCATCCTGAATGTCTCCCTTGATGGGCCCCCGTGGAGTCATGCAGTTCTTCCGACCCGTTACGGGGGCCTTGGTGTAAGATGCGCACATCATGTGGGTTTGCCGGCTTTCTTGACTTCCGTGCATGGGGTTGCCAGTCTCGTCACTGCCATACTCCGTACTAATGGTGGCGTGAATGGTATATCCATTGTGTCGGGTGCCCTGGAGGCCTGGTCCACTCTAGGCATGAGTGCGGTGGCGACTGAGGCTCTATGCAGTCAACGGGCGTGGGATGACATAGCGTCAAAGCGAGTTCGGGGACTGCTGTTGGACGGTGCTGTTGCGGCCGATAGAGCCAGGCTTCTTGCTGTATCGCAGCCGGAGTCGGGGGCATGGCTGCACGCACTGCCGTCGCCTCACCTGGGCACTTTGTTAGACGATGACTCTCTGCGTGTGGCGGTAGCTCTCCGCTTGGGCTGCAGGGTGTGTGAATCCCATAGATGCACCTGCGGATCCATGGTGGGAGCTGATGGCCATCACGCTTTGAGTTGTCGTAGCTGTACGGGAAAATTTCCACGTCACCATGCCCTGAAGGACATTGTTCGGAGGGCTTTCGTCTCAGCAGGTGTCCCTTGCGTCCTCGAACCACCGGGTCTATGTAGATCTGATGGAAAGAGGCCGGACGGGATGACCTTGGTTCCGTGGATGAATGGCAAGTGTCTGGTGTGGGATGCGACTTGTGTCAGTACAGTGGCTGCCAGCCATTTGGGTCATACCGGGCCACTTGTATGTTCATTCACCATCGGCAGCCGCAGAGGATGCAGCCAAAAAGAAGAAGCAGAAATACGCTGCGATGGAGCCACGTTATTTGTTCGTACCCATCGCCGTGGAGACAATGGGTTGCTGGGGCTACGAGGCAAAACAAATTATAGGACAGTTGGGGCAAAGGATTGGGGAGAAAACGGGTGACTCCCGCTCCAAGTCGTTCCTGGTGCAAATGCTGGCTATAGCCAGTTAACGTGGGAATGCGGCTAGTGTTATGGGCACCTTTGCACCAGGAACGGTTAGGGGTGGGTTGTTTGACTAATAGGCTAAGTTTATTTTTGACATTTTATTTGATACTTTTGTATGTAATGTACTTACTATAATATAACTACTTTATATAATAAATTGGTCGATAACACAATTTTACCTGAAATTATTTTAATGTGTTTAGAGCACATAAGCTACTTTGCTTAATGCAAAATTCATTACATTAGTGTGATAAAACCAACAAAAAAGAATGACAAATATCAAACAATGGTGGTTAGACGATACGTCAAGTTCGTCGTTCGCAGTTAGACCGCGGATGTTATCTAAGAGGCAAACGTTCTGTGGGTATTTCAGCCACCTATACGCTGTCACACTGGGATACTACACCCGTTATCACAAGTCATAATATTGACTAGTGACAACAGGTGTCGTCTCCCACTATTATAACGAATGTCAATTTCTGAACATTTGCGAAGGCAAATATCTGCAGCCGATATTCCTACAAATGCGAAAACCTAATTATTGAACTGTAAAGGACATCATTCATTTTGGACCAAAAACTGAAAGTGCCGGCCAGAAAAAGAAAATGTAATATTCGCATAGAACACACAATTTCTAGCAAAAAATACTAAAACATTAACCCTGTGCGCGCTATAGTTTTTTTGTAACATGGTTTTAAAATTCGTGAAAAATGTTATTTCGATGGTGTCATTCTAATTGATATGAGCAGTTGAATAGTGATTTATTTTATTAATTATGTCTTTCAGTACACATATAAGCACACATACATATAATTATACCTGTTTCTCCAAAGGGTAAGGCAGAGGCATATTTTATGCCCAATTTTGATTTCTCGTACCTACATAATAATACCTACATAATACATGTAAAATAAAGATAAAGAGTATTTTATTGTAATATAAGAAATAATTTATTACTCCTAATACTCTACGAGCCACACAGATGGAATTTACAACAAGTTCAAACTTGTTGATGACCCAATGTCATATAAGCCTAATAAACATGGGAAGTACCTATGATCATTTTAATGGTACAACATTTTGGAATAGCAACAGCGCTTCACTTATATTATATTTATATATAAGTGAAGCGCGAAGATATATACCATTTAAATGAAAAATCTAACAATATTCAATTGTAACAATTTCATTAAATTATACTTGTCCTAAACGAATATAATATATACATCATCTAAAAAAAAATTAAAAAAAAAAGTCTGAATATAAAAAAAAATTAATCCTATTGCAGGTGGAGTGAGGTACGGGTCATATCTGGCATAACCCATATACCAGGGGTCTCTTACGAGGCGGCGTGTTTGATTGGCGGGAGCCCCCCTTGGGATCTCGAGGCTGGAGTCCTCAAGCGCGTGTACGAGGAAAGCGCCCTGGTGCGGATGAATGGAGGTCGCCCACTTCCGGACGAGATCGATCGCTGGAGACGGTCTGCTCGCGACGATCTCTTCCGGAAGTGGGCCAATAGGTTGGAGTGTCCCTCCGCGAGCGTGCGGCTCGTGGGGGCTGTCCGGCCCGTTCTTCGGCCTTGGGTAGAGAGGGCGCACGGTGCGCCGACGTACCACCTCACTCAGCTCCTCACAGGACATGGCTGTTTCGCCAAGTACCTGTGGGAGGTGGTGGGTGTGGAGTCGGACCCCGTGTGCCGTCACTGCCCAAGTGGCGCCGTGGACTCGGCTGAGCACACACTCGCCGAGTGCGCGGCGTGGGACGGGCCGCGAGTCGCCCACACGGGCCAAATTGGTTTTGATTTGTCGCTACCGGCTGTGGTGCGAGCCATGGTCGGCAGCCAAGAAAGTTGGGCCGCCGTCACCTCTTTTGCCAATGAGGTGATGGCGGCAAAGAGAGAGGAATTGCGGGTGCGGGAGCGTGCAGGTCTAACGCTCCCGCCTCGCCGTCCGGTTAGGGGGCGCCGCATGGCAGCTTTCGTGCGCGCCCCCGACTAGTGTTGTTCCGGTGGGTGGTGGTCGGGGGACCTCACCCACCGATGATCGTTTGGCGGAAGGCACCTCCCCGTGTTCCGGAGGTGCCTTAGTGCCCGCCCGCTCGGCCGCTCTCTACCCCCTCTGCTTTCAGAGGGACGTTCGAGGGCGGTGCGATGCGGGCTTGTATTTCGTCAGCTCCTTAGGGAGCTCCGGGGGGCCGACCATCTGGTCCCCCGAGGAGAGCCCCAACCCTACGGGGCATCCCTAGCCGGGTCGATGTAGAATCTACTTTTCATATCCCTCGGCCCGGCTATAGGGTGAGGAGGAACACCGCGGGGTTTAGTGGGTAGGACGGTCCCTGTTTGGGACCGGTGAGTCCCACACACCGTCCCAGCTACCCCCGTAGCTGGGATGACGGTGCCTAAACGCATTCCCCGCGTCAACAAAAAAAAAACCCATATACCAGGGGATGCGGGGTCCTACTAACATCTTAAGGACCACAATGGGTCGGATCCTCCTCGTGGTGCATCCTGGGCAACGGAGTAGCGACCACTCCCCTTCCTCTGTGGGGGAGTTGTGCTACTCTGGCTAATTCCGGCCGAGGCGGGAGTAACCCACCTGTGGGCTGCTCGGTGGTGTGTGTTGCTGCCGGCCGTGCCGTTATTCACGGCCGGCAGCAGCAATGCTGGGTCGCCGTCGCTTCGCCACCTTTGCTGGCGAGATGATGGCGGCAAAGTGGGAGAGGCACTGCGTTGGGGGCGGGAGTTTGGGTGAATGCTCCCGCCCTGCCATGCAGTTCGGGCTGCCGGCCGTGAATAACGGCGCGACCGGCGGCAACAGTGCTGGGCCGCTGTCACCTCGCCGGTTGACGAGGTGATGGCGGCAAAGCGGGAGGTGCACTGTGCGGCAGAGCGGGAGTAACAGATAATGCTCCCGCTCTGCCGTGCAGTTCGGGGGCGCCGCAGTGAGGAATCACTGCGCGCTCCCGATTGTTTCTTGACCGTGGGCGTAAGGTCGGGGGACCCCGCCCACCAACGGTCACATGGCGGTGGGCACCTTTCCCGTGTTCCGGGGGTGCCCATTAGCGCACGCCTGCGCCAGCCGCTCTCTGTCTCCTCTATTACAGAGGGGCGCTCGAGAGCGGCGCAGGCGTGGTCTTCAGCTCCTTAGGGAGCTTTGGGGAGCCGCCCATCTGGCTTCCCCGAGGATAGCCCCGAATGAACGGGGCGCCCCTAGCCGGGTCGACGTGAATAATCTTTTGATATCCCTCGGCCCGGCTAAAGGGTGAGAAGAACCATCGCGGGGTTTAGTGGGTAGGACAGTCCATTCCGGACCGGCCGGGAGTCCCACACACCATCCCAGCTGCCCCCGCAGCTGGGATGAAGGCGCGTAAATGCGTTCCCCGCGTCAACAAAAAAAAACCCTATACCAGACTATGGTCATAGTATGAGAGCCAGTAGTCCTCTTAGCAATATTGCATGTGCAATAATAATGAGCTATTGCTCGACGACCATTTGCTGCTCGATCTAGTGTAATGTAGACATAATATTTCTTGGATTGTATGTGTCGGGATTGTATTCGTCCTCTTGCCATTCACAAGTTTTCACCTTCTAGTTCCGTCACAATTTCCTGGGGAACCCCACCACCGAGCTCACTGATAAAAGCTCCATCGGGTTGGATGTGTTACTCGTAATAACTTCTGGCTTGTTTCAGCTGGTAAACTCCAAGGCTGAACAAAGTTAAATCCTCTTCAGTCAGCGTTGGGAAGTCATTGAATTCAGGCATGTCCGCAGCCATGGTTTGGAATTGTGTTCTTCTTCTATTTAAATTGTGCCTGTTAAGAAGATCTGCCAGTGTATTGGGCATATTAATTCTTTCATTTATTATATGAAGGAAATCGGATGCGTGAACGTTGTCTACTATTAACACGTGATAGGCATTGATCAGTGCTGCAGCGATTCTGAAATAATCAATCATATATTCTAACTAGCTGACCCCGCAACTTCGTTTACATCACATAAAGGTGTATGAAAGGAGAGATATTTCTTCATCAGACTCATCAAGCAGCATGTGGAACTGCCCTGTGTACCTTCGGCGCGGACTGAATTGTTTTAAAATAGCCTTAATCATTAAGCTCTTTTATGATTAAGCCAACACGCCAGTTTAGATTTAGGTACCCATTTTTAGATTCATAAGTCTATGTATGATTCTTTAAAGTGATATAACTTTTTTATTTATTATCCGATTGACATGAAATAAACACTAAATGCTAAGTGGAGCAAACCTCAACACAATAAAGAAAACCGCATTGCAATCGGTTAAGCGGGGACTGAGATTAGCGTGCACAAACGTACAGACAAACAGTACATACAGACAAACAGACAAAAATTCTTAAAATTATTGTTTTGGCTTCTATTGCGTTCATAAAGCCCCCCTATAATATTTTTTCTTATTTATCTTCCATGTACAGACAGCGACCTGTTACGATTTTATTATATGTACTAGCTGAGCCCGCAACTTCGTTTACGTCACATAAGGTGTATGAAAGGAGAGGTATTTCTTCATCAGAGTCATCAAGCAGCGTCTGAAACTGCCCTGTTGGCTTAATCATAAAAGAGCTTAATGATTAAGACTATTTTTAAACAATTCAGTCCGCGCCGAAGGCGCGGACTGAATTGTTTAAAAAGACTTAATCATTAAGCTCTTTTAACACGCGTTTAAAAAGACTTAATCATTAAGCTTCTTTAACACGCCAGTTTAGGTTCATCCACATTCAAAGAAACCCCTACAATTAAAATTTTCAAAATATCTGATTCTTAAAAGAGTTGTAACTCTTTTATTTCTAAACCGATTTACATAAAACAAACGCTAAATGTTAACTGGAGCAAACCTCAACACAATAAAAAAACCGCATTGCAATCGGTTGAGCGGTTACTGAGATTAGCGTGCACAACCGTACAGACAAACAGATATACAGACATACAGACATACAGACAAACAGACAAAAATTCTAAAAATCATTGTTTTGGGTTCTATTGCGTTCATAAAGCCCCCCTATAATATTTTTTCTTATTTATCTTCCATGTACAGACAGCGACCTGTTACGATTTTATTATATGTATTGATGATTGATGAAATGTTAGCGTGGATGTGTCGTAGCAGGCGGAAGTCCCTCTTAAATCGCCCATTTACGACTTCCACCACAAATCGGCACATGGTAACGAGTCGGGTTTTGTTGTGCATCCTCTTATTTTATTATTATTTATCTTATTACCAGACGCCACATAATTATTGAAATCGGTCCAGTGGATTCGGAGCCTATTCGTTACAAACAAACAAACAAAAAATCAAATCTTTTAAATATTAGTATAGATATAAAGACCCAGAATTGTCAAGAGCTTACCATTGGTTAGACAGAGGGGAACATTATGAATGGAGGAAGGTGAGCGCTGAAGCGCCTTAAGATGATTACCATAAACCTACTCAAATGGGTCGCAAGTCCTAAGCAGGCTCACAGTGTTTCTCTCTGTAACACGCTATGTATCCGGCGCCCGCACAATAAATCCATGGAATGCTGATGAAGCGGTCTCAACAAATAAAATTCCAATACTTATATGACTTCTCTGTAAACTACGTTAGCAAAAGGGATAAAGAGTCAGGACTGGTGACGTGGGAGCAAGCAACATACAGTTGCCCGTGTGAGAAGTAATTCGATCTGAGGTCGACCCCCGCCGCTTTCAGAGTCTGCCCATGTGTCTTGTTAATTGTCATCGCGAAGCATACACTCACAGAAAACTCAAAGCACGCATTTATATTTTAGGGATAGTTGTGAGGAATAAGAGGTGTACGCGGTATAAATGTTGCCTCACCGACTCCACAGCCCGTAAAAATTTCCGCCTCTATAATATTTCTCTGCAGTGAGAAACTTTAAGACGGGTTCCGTTACACAGCTTCGGAGGGGACAGATTTCTTAGAAGTGTATTTGGACACCGATTTTGAGCTTGATGGTGTGCGCTGGAAGTCCACTTGCTGTGAGAGAGTTGAGAAATTGTACGGAATAATGTGTGGCGTCATCTTATCGACTACAGTGTTCATAGAACTGTAAATTACTTCTTTCCCTTCAACTCCCGAGAAAATGCTTTCGTTGACAGCTGCAGCTTGATCATTTTTGGGCGTTAAAATGGCTCTTTCACACACTCAAGAATTCTGTTAGTAAGGTATGCGTCTTATGCTCTCGTAGGAACACCGAATAAGCTCCTCTAAACTGGGAACTACTCTACCGAGAGAGGTAGAAGCTCCACCTATCCACCTTTTTCCTCTGGTAGAGTGTGCCTTCGCCTACATTGATAAGAATATTAGAAAACTCTTCGGTATGTGAATTAACGACGAGTTGAGCTCTTATATTGATGGTCAAGCCCAGTCTATGAACTTGTGGCCACAATAGAGTCTGCTTTATAGGCGTTTACCTCGTCAGCCATAGATTCACGCGTCACTACGGAAAGCGTTTGCCGAAAATCGCCACTGAACAGAACAGAGACACCACCCATCAAGTGTTCGTTCCTGCAGATGTCTTACAGAGCTCTGTCCACAGCCTCAACTGCTTTCCTATTAGCCATCGTGCACTCATCCCATACGATGAAAGAGCAATCCTTTGAGGATGGGTCCCTTATCACTATTACAAACAGGCGTTTCAGTGCTCTCTAAATTGGTCTTCTCTCGTTTTCCATAAATTCATTTGCACTATTATTGTTTGCCATAATAATCCCCGATCATAATATTTACTTGCACTATTATCATTTATACTAATAACGTTTGCCTTAACAACTCAACAGTCATAACTTTTATTTTCCATAAAATGACTTTCTATAACAACATTTCTCAGAATAATTAGTTTCCATAAGTAACACATCTCATAATCGACTCTTGACATAATCAAAATTTGATATAATTATGAAAATAATGCATAATATTGTAAGGTCGAAATTAATTATCGTTAACGGGGTGTTAAAGATAATTAATTTCGATGACTCAGTGCAATCCGACTCGGATAGGTTAGGTTAGAAGACTAAGGCGGGAACGAAGCGAAGCGGAGTCTCCTTAGTTTTTAGCTCCGCTTCGCTTCGCTCCCGCCTTAGTCTTCGTGGTTTTTTTTAAACCACCCAGAAGTAGCAGCCCCGCAAAGCGGGGCTCCGTCGAGCTTAGTTAGCTAGAGACGCCATATGAGGTTTAGTTTTAGGTTTAATTGTTAATAAAAAATCTGTGTCGTATAAATTATCTTTATTTATATTATGGTGAATAAAAGTTAGAGAAAATGGCATTATTGAAAACGAAAATTATGGCAAATACATTTATGGATTTAAATTATTATGACACTTGATCGATTATGACCACTGGAATTATTGAAAGTCATTTTATGTTATTTCACGATTATGGCAACTGAAGCGTTATATCTGATGAAATTATGGCAAATACCAGTATGGTATTTTAAATTATGGCAAACATTAGTAAACCCTCTAAATCGATGGGAATCTTAAACATGGCGTGCGCTGTTTTGCCACCAGGTAGCAGTGTGGCAGTGATTCCCAACGATGCTACAGCAATGGCAATTTTACCTTGCCTCCTGACCTCTGCCAGAATCCCAGGGGTAATGAACGTTTTTCCTGTTCCGCCAGGAGCATCTAAGAAATACATTTTACCTTCGTTGAGCTCAACGCTTTCTAAGACGGTGTCAAAAATTTTCTTTTACTCTGAATTGAACATAGCCACGTAGTTGTTTCGGATAGTGGTCATTACGGCCAGATCGCAATTAGTTTCAGCGGTGTACTCTCGATTTCCACGTTCATGAGTAGATGGTGATTGGGTAACTGGTAACCCTTAATCGACCAATGGATTGCCTCCAATCGAAATAACCACGTCTTGAAGTGAACTGAGACAGGCATTTATCACGCGTTCAGCAGTTACTTCAACTTCATCTACATGAGCATACCTCGAAGCTCCTAAAAAGTCTTCGGAAAAATGATGACTATACTTCTCTCACAATGCCACTGGATTCGCAATCCCACAAAACACCAAGATGACAGAAAACAGATGTCGCAAGCAACTGGGTCTGTGACTGACTCTAGCCTCGGCGAGCGTGTCATCCCAGTTTTGGTCACCGTCAAGAAGATGACGTGCTACAGAAGCTGCGCGATAGGTGGGTTACTCTACGTCATTAACTGTCCCCAGAAAGGCAAACGACGATTTTCTAAGCGTTCACCGACGTTGTCGGGATGAAAAATAAAGGCGTTGGCTGTTCTCTAGGTGGACATCTAAATGCATGACCAATATGACCATGTCACGGTCATGTATAGAGAACGCCAGTATCCGTCAAACTGCTTTGGACGTGCTTATATAGCGACCAGATTGATATTTAGTCACCTGTTATCGACCTGCTGCGCTTGACCACGCACGCTGAGTTCAGTGAAACATCCAGGCTCGGCAGGTGATCGACGCCGGTATGAGGGATATCCATCCTCTCCAGCAATGGTTACACTGGTAAATTTCTTTTTGTGCATCATCCGTCTCTCATGCACGGAGAACTTCGATTGAAGACGCCACATGGTCCATGAACCACGTGGCTTTTCACAATCTGATGGTCTGGGAGTTCAGCACTTATGAATTGATCAATTTTGTTGGGCTTATCTTCTCTTTTATCCACAAAAGAAGGTGAGCATGTGGCAACAACCGCCGATTAACATTCGCCGCTATTTGAGTGCACAGTATAAACCCTACCCAATGCGGTGTCCTTGAAAATTTCTGGAAAATCTTCTACGGCACATCCACGCCTACGTCGGTTGAATACACCCCTTCGTTTGTCGTACGTGAAATACGCCTGTGTGGCAAGCCACCTTTCTGCCATTCCACGGAATACATGTAGCATTGGATTGCTTCATACATTTTTTCCTTAGTAAGGAGTTCCATAAAACGCTTCAACTTAATTGAAAAAAGCGAAAGATCAAATCATGTCTGTCACACGACGCTTGTCCTGCAAGGACTTCAGATGTGATTTCATGCCACTTAGGGTTAGGGGTAACGGTGATGAAAAGATCTAGCCGACCAAATTTTCGGACATAAAAAAACGCGTCTTGCGTTCTCTCGTGCATGTAACGTGGACCTCCTGTGAAGGTAGACGGAATAGAATAGAATAGAATAGAATTGTTTATTTTGCTAGAAACATGGTTAAATAAAGTTGACAATTACAATTTGGTAGATGCAGCATGTTTCACCGCACGTAGGCGGTGTGCAAAATCATAAATATTAATCACAAAATAATATCATATCACAAAATTACAATCATATTTCTAAATAACATGTCAAATTAGTACAGGTACCGAAAATCAATATAATAATGGTCTATTTAGTCAAGTCTAAAGATTTTCATTCAATAAACATAATCAATAAATATTTCTAAATGTCAAGTAAGCAAGCTGAAATCAATACAATAATATATTACATATTTATCAAATTATCCAATAAATTAAAATATTTATGTAATTAATTATGTAACAAATGAAAAATTAATATAATTGTGGACAGTCAAGATCTTTTATTTTTTACAGCAATGTGTCGTCCAGAAACTCCGAGATCGAGTAATAACATTTTGCTATTAACAAATCCTTAATCCTTTTTTTAAATAAGTGTAGGTTTAAGGCTTTATATTCTTTAGGCAGTTTATTATAAATCTTAGGTGCTAGGCAGAATACGCTTTTCCACATCAGAGCTGTATTGGACTTTTGAATACACAACTTATCTTTTCGCCTATTGCGAGTCGATACATCTGACAATTTTTTAAATAAATGGCTTTTTGTTTTTACAAATAAAGCCACCTCAAAAATGTATATTGAGGGAAGCGTGAGAATCTTATGTCTCACAAAGAGAAGCTTGCAGCTGTCTATTGGATTTAGTTTGAACATCGCTCGAATGCATTTTTTCTGGGACTTAAATATAATATCTTTATTTGTGGAGTTTCCCCAGAACATAACGCCATACCTGAGTACAGATGCTACCATACCATGATATGCAGTCACTAGAGTTTCAGTGCTTACTACTGGAGCAAGTCTATATAGGGCATAGGACGAACCGTTTAGTTTCTTTGCTAAGACTTCTACATGGGCCTTCCAGTTAAGGTGCCTATCGATTGTCAGACCAAGAAACTTTGTTGTTTCAGTTTCTGTGATTTCATTTTCCTGATATTTAATGTGTATGTCATTATGTGCAGTTGTTCTTTGTCTAAAATGCATAATTTGTGTCTTTTCAAGATTTATTTTTAAATTATTATTTTTGAGCCATGTTATAATTGCCGACAGTGCTTCATTTATGTCCCTTTCATATGTGTCCGTTTCAACCCCTGATATAGTTACAGTGCTGTCATCTGCAAATAATACCATTGGGTGTTTTACTACTTTTGGGAGGTCGTTTATGTAAATAATAAACAGTAGAGGCCCCAGCACGCTTCCCTGTGGCACTCCGAACGATATTTTTCGAACTTGAGAAGCGTATGTTTTCTCCATTTTCTTACTTACACTGAGCTTTTTTATGTAAGTTATTTGTGTCCTATTCTGTAGATATGACTTTAATAAATCTAGTATGTTACCCCTGATACCGTAACACTCAAGTTTGTCCAAGAGAATCTTATGATCCACGCAGTCAAAAGCTTGTGTCATGTCGCAATATATGGCACATATTGGCCTCTTATTATCTACGTCTACCATAACTCTACTAAGAAAGTCATATATTGCTGAATTTACTGACACGTTTCTCCGAAAGCCCTTTTGTTCCTTACACAAAATGTTATTTTTTTCTAAATACATGTAGATTTTATTATGAATAAATTTTTCAAATATTTTTGAGAATATTGATAAGAGAGCTATGGGTCTATAATTTTTCATGTGCTGTTTATTTTTTTTTTATGCAATGGCTTTACAATTGATGCCTTCAGAGCTTCAGGAAAAACACCGTTTATAATACATAAGCTAAGAATGTAACTTAAGTGTCCAGCTATTATATCTCCAACATACTTAACAATTTTTGTAGACAATTCATCAGGAAGAAAGACCATCCTCCCAAGATCTTGAACATTGGCATCAAGTTGCATGGCATCCCTGAGATGGATGTAGTTTTAAGCTCTCAGTTTTCTTTGATTGGTTCGAATAAATACTAAACGCTCTGTTTCAATTTTCGCGTACATGTCTACCAAAAACTGACTAAAAAGTGTACGGAAATGGTGTTGTTTACTGCCGTTATCTACCTGAAGCTGGATCATAAAGCTGTAGAACTGCAGAGCAGAAGTCTTTTTGTTATAGTTTGAGGAGCCTGTTTGGGGGGTCATTAGTGGATACTGCAGAGAATCATAAGCGCGGTGAGTCTCGCTGATCCTCTGAAGCCGGTCATCATGATAGTCGCAATACGATATCTCTTTTATCACACTCCTGATCGACTAAGAGAACGGCTACCTCGTTAGTCGTTGGCGCATTATACTGCTCTGGTGTGCTGCAGCCGGCCATTTGTCTGCGCTGGTGATAAACTTGAAATTATTACACACATTCTCAGGAACCGACGCTAGGGTGGCTTAAACATTTCAAATGTATGGATTTATATTGTGCAACATGTTCTGCAATCCCCTTATAAGATTAGCGTCTAGGTTGGAAATGTGCCTGGCTCGCAAGTTGACCTGTTCATCAAAATCAGTCATATACTCGTAATAAGTTTTTAAAAAATTTGGGACGTCTTCTGGTGGTAGCAGAGAACCGATGTACCCAAAAACATGTACAAACGTACCAACCACTTTTCTCTTTACTTAGCCACGGTTGTTCTTCGATGTCATCGACTATGGATTCGATGCGACGCAGGCGATCTTGATCCTGTCGTACCTGACGCTGTTCGCCCGACCAAGTTTCGCGAAACTCTAGAATGCTGTCTTGTAAGAGACAAGCAGTGACATCACTATGCATGTCGTGGTACTCATGTCGAGCTGCTGTACGTTGTTGCTCACGACGCTCATCCAACTCTAACGAACGTGACAGGGCATGCTGAGAGCGATCTTTCATTAGGCGGTGCGCGCTCTTCGTGATCTTCGAGCGACCGAGAAATAGCAATGCGACTGCGCTGCGAAGACAGTCTCGTCCCTCACTGAGTGGACGTTTCAAAGCGCGAGATTTAGCGTGGAACTCCCGATCGCAATTCTCTCGCACTCCTCGCATTTTAACAGTCGCCCTAGCTCTAGCGGCATTAGTGCGCTCGCTGCGTGTACGTTTCAGAAGCGCTAGACTCAACATGGGACTCCTGATCGTAATTCTGTCGCACTTCTCGAATTTCAACGGTCTCCCTAGATCGAGCGGCAGTAGTGTGACTGCGCAGCGAAAACAGGCTCGTCCCTCACTGAGTGTACGTTGCAGAAGCGCGAGATTCAGCGTGGGACTCCCGATCGAAATTCTGTCGCACTTCTCGCATTTCAACAGTCTCCCCAGCTCTAGCGGCATTAGTGCGACTGCGCTGCGAAGACAGTCTCGTCTCTCGCTGCGTGTACGTCTCAGACGCGCGAGACTCAGCGTGGTGCTCCCGATCGCTTCTCTTGATTCAGAAGTTTCGCAACATCTAGCAGTATTAGTGCGAGTGCGCTGTGAAGTCAGTGTCATCTTTCGCTGGGAGTTTATTTCAGAAGGGCGTAACTCGGCATTGCTGTCTCGACCAGTACTTTCCAGAAACTTCGATAAAACATATGGCGTATGCATAGTATCTAATCGTAACTGATGCGCTGTACTGCATTCTCCACTTCGAGCCGGCGCATTTTGCACTTGAAGAACAGCGGATGTTGCCTTATTTTTAGCTGACGTTTAAAGAGATCGAGCTAACCTTTTTCTTCTACTACCTACGAAAAGACGAATACTAATTTGCTAACAGCAGAAATAAACCAATGTTAACAGAAAACGCTTTCGACTTAAATGACCCGATACGCAAATGACCAGTTTTCAAATACCCTCCTGAGGCCCAAGGTAATTTTGCCTTGGTAGTCTTTACAACCCAATGTCCTTACACAAGAACATAGTATGCAACGTGCGTTAAAGTCCAGACAAAAAAATGTCTTAAAAAGTATGTTACAGTAATTTTATGACTGCTATATTTTTTTTAGTATTAATAACATGGTAAAAGGATATTGACTACGAAATATAGAAATTAAATAATAATAAATAATAAATATAAGTGGACATTCACATACAACTTCATCTAGCCCTAATTAAGCTAATATATAATAAGCTTGTGCTATGGGATCTAGACGACTGATATACCTACATATATATTTCTAAATATATACATATTATACATAGAAAACACCCAAACTCCGACACAAACATTTGTGGATCACACAAATATTTGGACCGACCTAGGAATCGAACTCAGGACCTCCAGTGCTGCAGGCGGTATCAGTACCGACTACGCCATAGAGGCAGTCAACAATTATTTTGTTCTTGTAGAAGGACATTGGGTCGCAACGCTAATAGTAGGTATAATGTTTAAGTTCTTCCAGAATGACATTGGGCTGCTAAACGAATAAAACAGTTTTTTTAAATTCTTTTAGTAAAATATTAATCTTTATTTCGATTAGGACAAGAAACTGAATCAGTCGTCAACATAGTGTTTAATTTAGTTTAAATCTCCATATAAAGATTAACAAAAAAAAAATTTCGCTTTGAAATATCTGTCGAAGTAATAAGTAGTAATAAACGTGACCCGGAACAATTGTAACAGCCAAAGTCAAAACCACGTTTTCTTCGAGGCCAATACGAGATTTTTCATATTGTTGATAAGTAGTGCAGCCCCTATATCCATGAAAATTGCAAATGAGTTCATTAGGGTTTGCTAACACAAAAACCTAATCACCTACAGGATTTGGCTTACCCGGACAATATTGCTTTATCCCACAACTGCCACAAAATGGTATAATCATTTCGTCGATTGATAATTTATCTTGCTTTTTTTTTAAAATCGACTTCTTGCATCATTTGAATGAAAGATCGCAACATCTTCAAATTTACATCGTCATCAAAGACGAGTTTAAGGGGA
Organism: Miltochrista miniata; assembly: GCA_933228765.1. Lineage (NCBI taxonomy): Eukaryota > Metazoa > Arthropoda > Insecta > Lepidoptera > Erebidae > Miltochrista > Miltochrista miniata. Next base: position 27,390,846 of record OW121747.1, read on the forward strand.
TTTCTTAATTGTATAAAACAGTAGCGAGACAATTACTTGCGATTGTCTCCACACGCCACTTTTTCCCAATGCATCGGATAATTTACCGTGGCTCTATTTAATTTTCTTGAGTTACGGCCACCTCTTCCACGTCTGGGACGTCTTTTGTTCCTGTTCGTGCTGACTAGTAATTATTGTACTTACTCATTTTCAGTACCTTCATCACTTGAAGAGGATGGTAATCGAAAGGTTTTACCACCTTTCGATTACCGTTATCTTCATCCGAGCTATCTGCTAATAAATCTTCTGCATATATCTATGCAAGCCTAAAAAAATATAAAATGTATTAACGCCCGAGGTTCTCCCACAAGAACATAAAATAACGACCCACTTGTAGACTAGCGGCTCAATGATCTCTTACAAGAACATAATTATTGCAAGGAAATAAAAAGTAGGTTAGAAGCATTAAACAACAAAAGTTTGTGTTTAAATTATAAATTTACTATTTTAACTATTATTTGAACGTATTTTTTTATCATAAAAACCATAGATTGTAGAAATATAAAGAAGTATAATTTACCGACACGATGCATGCACTCCATGTTAGACCTTTTGACATCGCCTGGAACTGAGCTGTTATTGGTTAAGCTCAAATACTACACAAAAATGTCGGAAAAGTATCCTCCAATCAGGTAACAGGAGCCAAAGTGGCTATCTGGCGCCAAGATTTAAATAACTTAAGATTCGCATTATGTCCTCGTATGAGGCTACTGGGTTTCTAGGACTACAAAACACAAATTTAGGCTGGGCGTTAGGAAGTTTTTTAATATGTTCTCGGAAAAGGTGTTTGGGCCTCAGGAGGATACAATGACCCGATACGCAAATGAACAGAATGAAATCGCATTCGACCAGAAACGCAAACGACCTGAAATTATATCGCAATCGGTCAGATATTTTTTTTATATATTCGTAACCTATACTAAACCGTGACCTGACTATACCACAAATATAGGAAAAATCTTAATATTGTATTTTTGTGACGAAATCATAAAAATCTGGTGTTCAAAGTACGTAAGACGTCTGAGCTAACTTAGAGGTTTGATTTTTTTACAGCCTTAATGTAGTTACTATAGAATTTAACATAGATAATAATGTCAATTCGACGCCTTCACCCATTCACGAGATAAGAGGTCTTGATAGACAGACGGAGGAACGGACGATGTACGGAACCCTCGGTGGCTGACTCCGACTCGCACTTGTCCGGAATTTTTTCTGGGTTTACCTCTTTTTGGTCCAATAAGATTGGGCTAAAAACTTTCCTGGACATCATGATGGTGCGTCTGATGGTGGCTATTATTATGTTTCTTTCTTGCTCCAGACACTCAAAATCTGGAAGTCATTGGTGTCTCTTTAAACATAAAAAATAATAAAATAATAATTTACTCAGTTTATCAATCTCCTAGTCTCCCACTCATTAGTAGCGATATTGAACAACTCATGTCGTCCGGTAATCAGGTGTAAGCTATGGGTGATATGAACTCAAAGCATCCGCTGTGGACACCTGGGCCGGGTAACTCACGCGGCAAAACACTTTACGAACATATGCTGGAGAATGTGTACGTTATCCATGCCCCACAACAGCCCACTCTTATACCATACCGCACCGACCAAAGGCAGTCTACCCCAGATATCATTCTCGCAAAAAATATCAACTCCTTTAATCAAGTAATCACCATACCTGCACTGTCCTCCAATCACTGCCCTGTTCTCGTTAAAATTAATATAAATTTCAAACGAATTCCCTTAGTACACTATAACTATGCCAAATCAGATTGGACTAAATTTCGCAATCATCTCAACTCGAATATAACGTTATCTCCTAAAACTTACGAGTCCACTAATGAAATTGACAACTTAATTAATAACTTTCAACAAACAATATTAGAAGCTAGAGATTTATGTGTCCCCATCACTACCCTAAAGCCGTGGAATTCCTCAGCGCTTCCGAGCGTCCGAGATAAAACGTCTTATTCGTCAAAAAAATCGTCTCCGAAGATATGCTGCAATGGAATTAGATCGTGAAGTCCGCAAAGCGTTAAATGAGCACATAAACCACCTAAAGTTCTAAATTAATAGTGCTATTCAACGCTATAATGATGAGGCATGGAACCAAAAGCTTAAACGGGTCGATAATTATAGTACTGACCTCTTGCGCTTAGTTAAGTCTTTACGTGTATCGTCTATCGCTAATTCGCTACAATACCAGCACTAAAGATAGAAGACGGTTCCTTGACTACTACACAAAAAGATCAATGTGACGTACTAGCTAGAAGCTTCTTAAATAACATGACCTTAACCGATGAGTGGCCCAGCACTGAGACTGTAACAGTCGAACGCTCCTTATCTGTTTTAAGCTATAAAGTAACTCTTGATCACTATTTGCTAACACGTCCTGCTGAAGTCAAAAAGCTCATACTGGGATTAAAACATCGTAAGTCCCCTGGTCCCGATCAAGTCTCTAACCTTCTTATTAAAAACATTCCTCAAAAATGCGTGGTATTGCTAACCAAAATATTCAATGCTTGCTTAACGCTAAACTACTTTCCAACTCCGTGGAAACTAGCTAAGGTTATTGCAATTCATAAGCCCGGTAAGGACTCTGCTGAGCCAACTTCCTATCGCCCGATCAGCCTATTGCCGTGCATGAAATGCCATGAAACTCTTCGAAAAAATAATTTATAAACGGCTTTTACGAGCATCTAGTAATCTTCTAATAGACGAACAGTTCGGCTTTCGTCAAGGTCACTCAACAGTGCAGCAGCTGGCTAGAGTAGCTGAGATGGTATCGCATAACCTCAACCTTAGGCAGTCTACTGGTATGTTTCTGTTAGACATAGAGAAATCTTTTGACACAGTTTGGCACAAGGCTCTTATACACAAGTTAATTTTGCTTAAATAGCCACAGCTTTAGTCTTAATGATAAAATCATACCTGGCAGAACAAGGCTTCCATGTACATATTAAAAGAGACTTGTCTCCCTTAAAACCAGTGCCTGCAGGTGTACCTCAAGGTTCAATCTTGGGACCGTACTTGTTTTTGTTATATCTTAACGACATACCTATACAACCCCGCACTCATATAGCCTGTTTCGCTGATGATACTGCTTGCCTCACTTCCTCAACCGACATCGATGTAATAATTGACCGCCTTCAATTAGTTATTGAACGACTGTTAGAGTACTTTGGCAGATGGAAACTTAAGATTAATGGTTCTAAGACTGAAGCAATACTTTATACTAGAAAGCGTACCTTACCACAACGTAAACTCAAAATTGAAAATCATCCGATCCCATGGAGCCGTTCTGTTAAGTAACTGGGTACAACTCTCGACAGCAAACTTAACTGGTCCGAAAATATTTCAAAATTACATTACAAAGGCATCAAGGCTTTAAACCCAGTTCTTAACAGACGCTCAAATCTGAGCAGTCACACAAAGCTTAGAATATACCGCACCCTAATCCGACCCTGTATTACATATGCATGTCCTGTATGGAGCGGCACTTGTCAATCAAACTTAAATAAACTACAGCTTATACAAAACAAAGCTCTCAAATACGCTTATAACACACCTTTCCGTACTAACCTTCAAAAATTACATTTAAGAATAGGATTACCAACGATTGACGTATATATTTACAAACTTTCTGAAAAATTTTATATTTGCAATAACCCTAATAGCAAGAATAAACTAATTAAAAATATTTGTAAAACTCGCAAGACGAATCTTTCCTTTATCGATACTTATAGGCGGTACAAGTTACAGCATCACTTATTCTTAGAGTGCGATGAATAGGCTAAGCCATGCATGTGTGCGCGCTCCGCATGTTTTGCGAGTGCCATACAAAGACTTCTATATAAACTGAGGTAAACATGCCCTACGCACCGATTTTTAAACCTATAAACTGAGCTAATTAGCAGCGTTGCTCGCACTGTTGTGAGTCAAAACTTCGAGAGTAGGTGCTCGACTTGCAATCGAAGTCCATACGCCTTCTCATTTACTCTTTTTTCTATTCGTATATTGCTATTGTGTGTGGTGACAATTACGTAAAAAATATTTATAAGTGAGTGTAGTCTTATTAATGTGTGTATTTGAGGATTGCTTATGAAATCTCGTTTGTTAGAATACGGCGCGTCTATCTCAGTTTATATGGAAGTCTTTGGTGCCATAGCCGCCCTTATTATCAAGCGATATGTAGGACGGAGCTGGCACGGCGCGGGTCGCGCGCGCATGTGTGTTTTCCGATTCATGGACATTTTTTTTGACTGCCTCTGTGGCGCAGTCGGTAGTGATACCGCCTGCGGCGCTGGAGGTCATGGGTTCGATTCCCACCGGAGACAAATATTTGTGTGACCCATAAATTAATGTTTGTCTCAAGAGTCTGGGTGTTTATATGTATAATATGTATGTATTTAAAAGTATATAAGTATTAATATTCGTGGTCTGATACCCATAACACAAGCAGGTTATTCCTAGCTTACTTTGGGATCAGATAGCGTTGTGTGAGATGTCCGTGAATATTTATTTATATTTATTTATTATTATTTATTTATGGACATGCTGCATTAATGTCTAGCTCCAGACCGCCTTACAAATTGCGGCTGATTATTTACTTGTCTACCTTACATTAAATAATTATTTTTCCATAAAAGTTAATTTATAAAACGTAATGTTCTTACTAAAGCCTACGTAATATATTATTTCATGGTGTAATCTTAAGTATTCAAATCTAAAGTGTGTTTGTGTTGTGATTTTTTATTATAATGCTATAAGTTTCGAATGGGCTAAACGCTCGCGAAATAACTATGTAAGTACCTACTTATAATAAAGGTTGTGCAACTATGTTAAGTTACACTAGTATTGTACATAAATGTAAAGTATTATGACTTAATAAAGATATTTTAAAACTAAACTAAAACTAACTCTTGCTCGGATATCTTCTTTTTTTTTAACGAATATACCCGGTCCTTTGATAGGCTTACATGGGGACATGATGGTCCAACATGCAGAGGCCCTTTGAGATTTTTAATGTAATGGGAAATGGGGGGTCCCATTTCCCATTACATGAAAAATCTCAAAGGGCCTGAATTGTCTGCAGTGGGGGTCCACTGCAGATAATTCACGTCCGCCTTATGTAGAAGAACGGCAATGGACTGCCTACAATGGGAGCTAAACTATTGTAAAATATGCTAACTACAAAATAGGCTATTGATTGGGGGTTAAATGGACTGGGTGATTTGTTCTATGGATGAAGACGGCGTCTGCCATTTCAATATCTCATTATTAAAATATTGGCAGTCTGTGACTCGCCAACTCACTAGATGGGTCCCCTATACAATCGCCATAGGTTCGTAGGCCTGTGAGGCGACAGAGGGCAACACCGGTGTGAGCGGCTAGGGGTGTCGAGCGGTGCGGCGCCGGTTTCGCCCGGAGCGGGTTTCCCCGTAGTTATGCCCTTGAAAATGACACTTCCACCCCCGAGCATAAAGCTCTGGCTTCCTCCCTCTGGCCGGCCAATTAAGGCAAGCCAGAGTTGAGATTTGCTGCACTTCCGGGAGTACGGTCTCCCGTTAGCCCATTAAATGCTAACTGGTCGAGAAGCGCAACAAAACTCTGAGGAATCGGGACCGATGTGTAGCCACACACATTCAGCTCGCCACAAGCTGCCCTGCGGATGTGTGCTTTTCTATAACCTTGTGAGACATTTTTTGTTGATCTCAAAAAGTGGATGATTAAAAGAGCATTTCAACTATGCCCTCATAGGGTTGCGTTAATCCCATGAAAAGGTAACGAGGGGTTATTATTACTATTATTATTAAACACCTATCTATAACATAAGAGTTTAAACTGTAGATACGATTAACTTTAATATTCGTACAAGTTGGTATAAGAATAAAACTAAGATTTATTTTGTCATAAAATTTATGGAATGCGTAAGACGACTTAAATAACTTTTATAACACATTTTCTTATAAAGGGTCTCATATTTGACCAATTTCACTAACGTAATGTATCTCAGTACGGCCAAGTCCGGTAATGTAAAGTCATATACTTGGCTTGACATTTGCGTCTAAAACGAACAGTACTTTTTAAAATCTTAGCAAAGAGCTTTTATGTCAGAAAAGTGGTTAACATTTTATGAATAAAATTAACTTTGGGAGATAATTAATATTCGGTATAAACGGTGCATGAAAAACGTCAAGAGTTGGCAAACATAACAACTAATGATGTCGAGAACTATGGGCGAATTCTTTTTGTGCAGGTCAAAAACACAAAAAATTAAATTCCAAGATCGTTCACAATCCAGGGGCCTTTTTACGACATAGTGAAGAAATACGAAGCCTCGTTCAACAAAAGCGATATCTAGCAGATATTAAATATAAAAATAAATTAATCCCATCATAGTATTGGGACTGTAAGCTCAGCAATAGAGATCTTACAAGTTACCCTATGTAAAAGTGGGATGTGCCACGACGTGATGCAATCTACTAATAAAAGCGACATTTTAGCAAAAAAAAAGCAAGTATGTCAAGAAAGTCATAATCCTACAAAGCCTTTGTCTTTATTCTTTGCCTTTTAATGTGACTAAGGCTTCACGCTAAGGTGAGATTAGTAGAAAATACTCGAGTATAGAACTCATAATATTTAGATGTGGGAATGATTAAACATTTTGAATCCTCTTATTTGTGAATATTTTTTATAATTATCAAACCCTTTTATACAATTTTTTATTTTTTTTCATACATTTATTTTTATATTTAATATCTGCTAGATAAGCGCTTTTGTTGAACGAAGCTTCGTATTTCTTCACTATGTCGTAAAAAGGCCTGGATGATCTGCATCAAAATCCGTTGCGTTGTTTTGAAGATTTAAGCATACAAAGGGACATAGGGACAGAACAAGCGACTTTGTTTTATACTATGTAGTGATATCTCCCTTATCACGCTATTTCTTTTTTTGTCCATTAAAGTCACTCCAGCTATACTTCGCAGACTTCTCATTTCCACTGCATTAATTTTGCTTTCATGCTTCTTCTGCCATACCCAACTTTCACTACCATACATAAGTGTAGGGATGTGCACTCCCCTGTGTACAGCCAACCTGGCCTTCTCAGACAAATTTTGACTGCTCATAAAGGTTTACATAGCCCTATTCACTTGATTTCCTGCCAAAACTCTTCGCTCAATATCCTGATCACACTTCCATCCCTCACAAATTTGGAACCCAAGTATACAAAACTGCTTTATTTGAGCAGAGTAGATTTAGGACTTTGGAATCTGTTCCAAGTAATTTAAATTAACTTCTGGGACAACAGAGGAATTACCCTCTAGCCAAAATTGTAAATTGATAGAGTTGAATTTAATTGCAAACCATAACTGTCCTCCGAACAAAACTAAATTAAAAAATGTAAATTATATCAGCCTGGTGCATTATAATATTGCAACATCAACGCAGGTCAAAGAGTTTGAATTGGAGCTGTTCATGAGCTCAGAAAATATTGAAATTGTTTGTCTTACAGAACATATGCATATGCATAAGGAGTATGAGCTCATGTTCAGTTTCAGTAGTCACCGGGTTGGTAGTGCGTTCTGCAGGGTCAACACAACACGGGGGGGTTCGTTGATTTTATTAAATAAGAAATTAAAGTATAAGGAACGGAAAGATGTTGTGTCCCTCTCTGTAGAGTGTACAGTTGAAATATCATGCGTAGAATTGGAGCAATTCATAGTAGTATGCGTATATAAACCTGGAGTCTCACCCTTTTGTGAGTTTGAGGAAGTAATGGATAAAGTGCTATTTAAACTTGGAAAAACTAATAAACACCTAATAGTGTGCGGTGATTTTAATGTTAATATACTTATAAATACGCGTCAGACCAATGATATCTTAAATTTATTTAAATCACACAATCTCACTAACTTATTTTTAGAGCCTACTAGATATTGTGATACAACAGCTACTTGTCTGGACAATATATACAGTGATATGTTGCCAGAAAGTAAGAGTATTATAAATAAGATAAAATCAGATCATACTGGGCAAATAGCATATTTCAAGATCACAAGAGAAAAAGTTAAAAGACGTAAAATATTATGTAGACCAGTAACTAGTGGCCGCTTGGAACGTATGCGAGTTGGACTTTGCAATAAACTTCCATTTTTAGACACTGGCTTAGATCCAAATGTAATGTATAAGTTATTTTTTGATTTCTTTTACAATGAGTTCAACTCCATATTCAAGTCTAAGGAAGTCACAATCGGTGACAGGCCAGCCTTCAGTGAATGGGCCACTGAGGATATACATAAAAGTAGATTAAAACTGTATGAACTATACTCAGAAAGACAGCTTAATAGAACAGATGAATTTTTTAAATTATGTTAAAACTTATTCAAAAAAGTTTAAAGCAGACTGCTTAGCGGCCAAAAGAAAGTATATAAGTAATAAAATTATCAATAGTGTAGACAAAGTTAAATCTACTTGGAAAATAATTAACGCAGAAAGAGGCCAAGCAAAATCAAATGATAATAATTTTAAACTTAAAGTAAATGGTAACATAATTACAACAGATGCCGAAGTCGCTAACGAATTTGAACAATTTTTTTCTCGTATTCCAGTAGATTTGACCAGAGCCCTAGGTTCTTCTACCCCAATAGCAGAATCCTTGTTAAAAGCAAATATTCCTTGCTGTAATGAAATATTCAAATTCAGTAAAATTAGTATACACACTATAATAAAAACTTTTAAATCTTTAAATATTAAGAAAACGGCTGACCTCTGGGGAATTTCTGTACATTTAGTTAATTCGTTAATTGAAATGGTTGCTCCTGAATTATCAATAATATTTAATAATTATGTTGATAGTGGTGTGTTTCCTAACTTAATGAAGTTTAGTAAAATAACTCCTCTGTTTAAATCGGGTAGCACCTCGGATCCGTCCAATTTTCGTCCTATTTCTGTACTACCCACGTTTAGTAAAATCTTGGAAAAGGTAATGCTTAATCAAATGCAAAATCATTTTAATACAAATAAACTATTCCATACTAAACAATTCGGTTTCACGCGCGGTCGGTCTACCACGGATGCTGGAATCAAATTATTAGAGTATATATATGAGGCCTGGGAGGAGTCGTATGATGCTTATGGTGTATTCTGCGACCTATCTAAGGCCTTCGATTGCGTCCAGCATCAAACTTTAATTCAAAAACTTGATCATTATGGGATCCAGGGGACGGCCTTGGATTTAATTAGTTCTTACCTAAGAGATAGAGTACAGAAAGTAGTTATAAATGGTAAACAGTCACATGGTTCTGCTGTAACAATGGGGGTGCCTCAGGGTTCAATTCTGGGACCTTTTCTATTTTTAGTGTACATAAATGATCTCCCTCACCTTATAAGAGACGATCACGAGTACTTTTGTTTGCTGATGACACATCTTTAATATTTAAAGTTGAACGTGGACAACGCGATCTTGACGAAGTAAACAATGCCCTCTCTAGGGTAGTCCACTGGTTTAACGCAAATAATTTATTGTTAAATGAAACTAAAACAAAATGTATTAGATTCACCTTGCCAAATGTTAGGCTCGTTAACACCAGTATTAAGATTAGGGATGATCAAGTAGAATTGGTCGATGAAACTGTCTTTCTGGGCATAAAGTTAGACTCCAACTTGCAGTGGGGGCCTCATATCGAGAAAGTCTCGGGCAGACTGAGCTCTGCAGCCTATGCCGTTAAAAAGATCCGACAACTGACAGACATTAGAACAGCGCGTCTTGTCTACTTTAGCTATTTCCACAGTGTCATGACCTATGGCATACTATTATGGGGTAACGCTGCCGACATCGAATCTATCTTTGTGTTGCAGAAAAGGGCTGTCCGGGCTATCTATGGTATGGGGATTCGGGAGTCATTAAGAGAAAAGTTTAAGGATATCAACATACTTACTGTGTATTCACAGTACATATATGAAAACTTATTATATACTCATAAAAATAACAGTAAATTTATTAAAAATAGTGATATCCATAATCTAAACTTAAGAAATAAGAATAAATTGGCTGTACCTAGATTTAGGCTTAATAAAATAAGCAATTCTTTTGCGGGCAATTGTATTCGAATGTACAATACATTGCCGACAGCCATAACAGGTTTGTCAGTTAATAAATTTAAAAAACTAATAAAACTTAAATTGTGCCAGAAAGCTTATTATAGCATTAAAGACTTTCTAGAAGACAAGGCTGCCTGGCAGTGACACGAATTGCTCCTTTCTACTTTGAAAAAAAACTGTATTAGATACTAAGATACTAGAAGAGAAGGGACCAGACTGAGTTTCTTGGGGTGTTCTTCTCAGTCTGTAGTATTTCCGAACCCCCGGTAGAGTCACAAAAATTTTGACAAACCTAAATAATTTTTTTTTAAAATTTCAAAGGGAATAAATTTTATTTTATTTTATTTTACAAATTCTTTCACCTGTTCCACTCTTTGCCCTTCAATGAAGATTGAGCAATTCGTCATACTTTCTTCTCTTTCAAAAACCATAACTTTCGTCTTGTTTACATTAACTTTCATTCCTCTACTTTTAAGAGCCTCATTCATACTATTAACCATCAGCTGCAATTCCTCCGCTGATGATGCTAATATCACCTGATCATCAGCGTATAGGAGGCATTTGACGGTCAATATGGCAATATGGCAACGTATGAATAAATTTTACAAATTGTTCGAATTTTCATAACTTTTTTTAACAAGTAATAAAAGATTTATTTGTTTATGAATGTCCCCGTTATATTTATTTCCTTGTTTCCTCGCAAATATGTTATAAAACGTCGTATGACACACGTGCGCTTTGATAATTACAGCCTGTGCTTTCTTGTAGCCCTCGCCTACGGCTCGGCTGTAAACTTGTTTTGTAATTGTACTAGAACGTACCATATATACAGGGTGAATTTTTGAAAAGGGCTTGGATGGCCAAATCTGAAACTATAAGGAATATCTAAAAATGCTCAAAGGAGTCACGAGCCCGATTTTGATAAAACTTAAAACCTCATCATTCGATTTTTGAAAAACCAATTATCTTAGCCGGGAATAGAATCCATTGATTTTGAAAAAAAAGACACACCCTTTATTATTACACCATACGATAGTGTTGCTGATAAGGATCAAATTCTGCGAAGTAATGATATACGGCAAATTTAAGGAAAGTTTAGAATTTTGATGGAATTCATATTTCATGTACGTAAATTTTGTATCATAATTTGTTTCGTTCGAAATCCCAGAATAGATCGTAACTATTCCGTGTTTTCAATCATGCTCCGAATGATTCTTTGGAGAATATTCCAAACGGAATCAATAATATTGAATGCAGTACGATCCCTGAGGTCTCGAATCCAGCTATGTATTGAAAACAATGGTCTACATTTTGAACTTAACCTGTTAACGTAAGACAAATAAATTGTATTTTGTTAAAGATGAGCACTTTCCTTTAGTTTGCCGTATATCATTACTTCCCAGAATAAGATCCTTAATAGCAACACTATCGAATAGTGTAATAATATAGGGTGTGTTTTTTTTTTTCAAAATCAATGGGTTCGATTTCCAGCTAGGATTATTGGTTTTTCAAAAATCTAATGATGAGGTTTTAAGTTTCATCAAAATCGGGCTCGTGACTCCTTTGAGCATTTTTCGCTATTCCTTATAGTTTCGGATTTGGCCATCCAATCCCTTTTGAAAAATTCACCCTGTATATATATATATATATACGTCAATAGTATTTTAACTTGTATTTTTTCTATGACTACTTTCTTCAGGTGTCTCTTATTTATAATTATAATGCATGCTTACTTTTCTAGTATATTATTATCATAGTATTAATTTTATTTCAGTCCTATTGTAAATTACTTACCAGGTGATCAGGGTCTTCTCATGGGTCATGTAATCAACTGCTTACTGAAATACAGGCTATTAGCCTAGCTCAGAGGCAGAGGCTACAACTAGATTTAAAGTCATAATGATTGTTGCAATAATATAAGTATAGGGCAATATTTGGAATCTGTATAATGTGTTTGAATTGAATTTATAAAAATAAATTAATAATAAAAATTAAAATAATAACCTTTCTTTTAAGGGTTATCATATGGAGCAAACAAACTCACTATATTTAAGCTTTATTTATAAATAAACGTACTTACCACTATTATAATGCTGCATTAAGCTATTATCGTTTCATAAAATCCCCGGCTCTATACGCAGCATGTTCGAGGCTTAGAACAGTTTTGTAGCGCTGAAAAAGTTTCTTTTAATCTTCTTTTAATGAAGTTACGGTCTCGCAGCCGAGATAAGATACTTTCCAGAATAAACAAACCCAGTTTCATAAAAATCTCGGCACAGCGATGTAACATAAAATTATTAAACTTCCTTTAAAAATAAGCTTTTATTTTACATACATACAATCACGCCTTTATCCCTGAAGGGGTAGGCAGAGGCAACGTATACGCCCACATTCCACCTAATAGTTTTAACCATGTAATAGGTGGTGAGCCTATTGCCGTGTTGACATGGACAGGCGCACGTCGCCGCGACCCGCAGTTGAAATTTTTCAAGCCGCCCATAAGGCTTTCAACTTGGCTTAAAGTTTGTCATTTTACTGACAACCGGGTTTCATTTCGAGTTTTCATTCTCTACGCAATGGATCTTTTTGCGAAAGTGTTGACACTTTCGAGATGGATGCTAGAGAGGAAACACGGTGCTCTCTCCTACCGGTTATCGCAGATACTTACCGGGCACGGTAGCTTCAGTAGGTATCTCTGGCGAAGACACCGGGAAACAACCGAGTGTCAGCAATGCGACGACCGCAGCGATGACACAGCGCTCCACACGCTGGTGGAGTGCACGGCGTAGGCGCATCAGCGCCAGGTCCTCGTGGTGGGTGTGGACGAGGACACTCTCTCGCTCGAGACCATGATGCGAGCCATGATCTCCAGCGGGAGTAAGTGGGACTGCGCCGCCTCTTTCTGCGAGCAGGTCATGCTCGTGAAAGAGGCGGCGGGGCGGGAACGGAAGAGAACTCTCCGACCCGAGTTCCGCAGTTGGCGGCCTGGGCGCTACCGACGTGTCTTCGCCGAGGACTATCGGCCTCCATGACTGGGGGCCTGAGGACGGTGAGAGGGTTGCTCACCGTCCTTACAGAAGCAGGCCCATGACGGCAGCATGACGCGAGGGATTCACGCACGCCCCCCCTTAGAGGCGGGATCACACCCGAATTACCCCCAAACCGAACCAGCCCATAGGCGAGGCCGCAGTGGCGGCCGTGGGTCTGTTGGGAGTCATGGAACATCCTTCCGAGGGCTTATCCGGGACTCCCAACCATAGGCTTGGTAGGAGTCCGGCATAGCATCCATGAGGATTTTCTAACTAACTAACTAACTATCTTCACGCCAAATCCCTTGCGGGGTAGGCAGAAAGAACCGAGCGCCACACGGCACGGTCCATACACACCTCACTTGCTTCTTCAACTTTCATTTTTCTTTTCATGCATGCACGTCGGTTCCTACGGCTCTTGACATCACCTTCAACTAACACACGATTAATTTGGTCGTGGTCCCCGACTCCTACGTCCATCCACTTTCGCGTTGTATATCTGTTTTGTCATTCTTTCATCTCCCATTCGTTCCACATGCCCGAACCATCGTAGCATGCCCTTCCTTACTTTAACACCGACACTCTCTTTCAGACCAACTCTCTTTCTTACATCTTCATTCCGAACGCGATCTGCGAGCGTTACTCCGCAGATTTTGCGTAGCGCGCGCATCTCGACCGCGTTTATTCTACTTTCATGCGTTTCCTGCCATACCCAACTCTCGCTTCCATACGTTAGCGTAGGTATCAGCACCGCATTGTGTACTGCGAGCTGGGCCTTTTGACTTAAGCCCTTGGTACCTAAAAGTTTGCCAAACGCTCCATTCACACTATTGCCCGCAGTTACCCTCTTTTCTACATCAGCGGTGTACCGTCCATCCCTGCTAAATGCACATCCAAGATATACAAACTCATCCACCTGTTCCAGCACTACATCATTTACAGTTATCCTGGCATTCGTTCTGTCCTCTTCTCTTTCGAATACCATCACTTTCGTTTTAGTCGCGTTCAAATGTAAGCCTCTCATTAGACAATCATCTTTCATCGTTGTGATTAGTGACTGTAGTTCTGATGGCGATTCGACTATGAGCACGGCATCATCTGCATACAGCAAACAGTTCACAAGTAAGTGACCCATTCGCAATCCAACATTCATCGATCTTACTCTCTTAAGACAATCGTCCAGGTACAGGACAAACAGCAGAGCCGACAGCACGCAGCCCTGTCTGACGCCAATGTTGACGTCAAACCAGGGAGACAGGCTGCCGCCCACCCGCACACATGCCGTACATCCCACATATGTAGACTGCACAGCACGAAGCAGCGCACCATCAATCCCGTATCCTGGCAATATATCCCAGAGATCCTTCCGTACAACTCTGTCAAATGCTTTCTCCATGTCCACAAAACCGCAGAAAACCTTCCGGCCTACAGCCAGCTGCTTCTCTACGATGTTGCGGAGAGAGAAAAGTTGGTCCATACATCCCCTTCCATTTCGGAAACCACCCTGCGCCTCCCACAGTAATCCGTCAGATTCCACCCTCATTCTCCTTTGAATAATTTTGCCATACACTTTAGCTGCTATACTGATCAAACTGATGGCCCTATAGTTGAGGATTTTCCTTCTCGTTAAAAAAAAACCCTCGGGATGGATTGAGGGTGGCGACATTTTGTACTCTTACCCGTCGCAACACGGGACGCTGTCGCAACACGGGGCGCACTATTTTAAAATACACCTTATACTCGTATTTTTATTTGTATCCACTTACTATAGTTTCTAAATGCTTGGCGATGAGGAGAAGGTAACCTAAAATTCCTGGTTGGCTTGTAATATTTCAGTGCCGTAGCATGCAAATGGTTTAGAACAGTTTGAACTGAAACATCATAATTATTGCAGTGCAGTTGACCTAGTCGGTGTTAAAGAGTGTTCATTATGTCAACTAACAATCGCTTGGTGCCGCTCTGATACGTAAGTAAACTTAACAAACTGGCCCTGGTCGATTTTTTCTTACGTTTCTAGATTCTTTGTAACGTCTTAGCGTGGTTGTATTTTACTGTGTGAGAAACAAATAAATAACTAGTAGTCTTTATTTGAATTTCTTAAAGAGAAAAATATAATACAGACGTCAATTTAATTGTTTCCGAAATTATTCTAAGTCTTAAACTAAACCATGCACAATAACAGAGTAGATATAATGGTCTAAGATCCCTTTAAGAACGACCTTTACCGAGCTGGTTATTGGATGAAAAGTGTTTTATATTCAACTAAATATGTCAAAAATTAAAATGAAATAGGGTTGCCTAAAAAATTTCAGTCCAGAATATGATAAATTAAGAATAAAAAAAAATTTTTTGCTATTTACTGGTTTGCTTATTAGATACATTCCATACCAATTGGAAGTTTAACGCCCAAAGAATATGCAAATTTTACTTAATTCATTAACCAGGGCGTTGCATTACTAGTATCGATTTACCTGTTTATACCTGCGTAACAAAAGTCGTGACGTGAAAAAATCGACTACCTAACATTTGCATATACCATGGGCGTTATACTTTCAATTGGTATGGAATGTATCTATTAAGCAAACCAGAAAAAACCTTTTTTTTTAAATTCTTTGTTTATCATATTCTGGACTGAAAATTTTTAGGCAACCCTATTGCAAATTAATTAGTGACATATTTAGTTTAATATAAAACACTTTTCATCCAATAACCAGCTCGGTGAAGGTCGTTCTTAAAGGGATCCTAGGATATAAGACAAAGAAATACGTTTTAAATTATACTATTCGAGATTCGATAGTTCGACAGAGAGACGATCTTTTCAATCGCTCAGTTCTGGCTATATTCTTTGCCCGGCACGCGTTGTTCCTGATCCTGAAGTTCGAAACAATCGTGACGATTATTTGACTTCATATAAATCCCGTAGGCATATTATCCCAGCGCCCACTTAAGGTGCGGTCCTGAATTTCTTCAGCCTTTTTAAAATAAATTATGCAAGAATACCTATTTTCGACTTATTTGGGAGCCATTTACTAGATATGTATTAAAAACAAGAAAAACGTCTTATATTTTGTAATCTGATAATGGTGTTAAACATTGAAACATTACACCTAAAAGAATGCCGTTGGAAAATATAAAAAGTAAGTATAACTTGATCTGGAGTTTCAAAATTGCTCTTAGAACATAATGTGCGATGGTAGGGAATGAAGAAGGACAAAGCGACAGGCGATAGTATGCGGGTTCGTAAAGCCAGTTCGCCTCGCGTGTTGAAACATTATTAAAGGAGCCAGCGGGCTGTGGCTTCAGTGATTCAGATAAACGTTACGGTCAGCACGCATTTATCAAACGAATGACGCTTTCCGAATACGGGTGTGCCCGGTTTTTCACTATATGGACCGATAAAGATGTCTAATGAAGATTTCGGCGTCCGGTTTGCTGAGATTTTCAATCGCGAGCGAGAACACTTTAAAAGTGTTCATTTAGTTTGATAATTTGACTGACTTTTCCAAAAATAAAAAGCCGAAATAGCTGTTTTCTGTTATCCCAATGATTTTCATGTTATTAGCTTTTTGACTTTGTAATATGACTTATCTATGTCTGTATCAATTTTTGTGGAGTGAAAGGCTGGTTTTAAGGTTTCTTACATCAAAGGAAAAAAAGAAGCCCTTATAGGATCACTTTCACACACAAGACCTTTATCTCGTGAACGCGAACGCGAGTTGAAATTAACACCGATGAGGTTTATGGTTCCATGAAGCTGTAGAAAAATCAATTGCCATCAGAAAATGACTTAAAAATGCCATCAAAAATGCCAGTACAAAAACCAAGTTATCAGTAATGAGTAATCCAAGTCACTGTCCATATTCAATATATAAAATCTTTCATGTTTTAAATAAGTATATAGATTGATTTAGCCATCGCATGAAAACATAAGAATCTCACATTTTTCACAAACGCTATCTGATCCCAAATAATAATATAAAAATAAATTGTTTGTTTCATGCTTTCAGTTACCTTCCGAAATAGGTTAAATGCGAAAATTGTGGTCGATTATTTGGGTTGAAACCCGTTTTGTTCTGGTATTATGACATCATTTTTTTAATAGTAGGTAACCGATGACAATTATTGTTAAAAATTACAGAGAAACATAATTATTACATATCTTATATATTTACATTATTACTATCTAAACTAAACCTAAATAAGGGCCCCGTGACATTGTGCCCAAAAGACTAGCAGCATTCCCCATTTGAATAGCAATACCTATTGGGCGTTTGCACACTGCCACGATAACGGTAACGACACGATATCGTAGGAGCGGTGTTTTGATACAATTACTACTACACGCTTTCACACTGCCACGATATCGTGGACGATATTTACTGTCGTGACGATATCGTGTGACGATACAAAGCGCGTTCACAATATACAGATACTTACAACAGTAGAGTAACTTCATAGAAACGTGCGAAACGGCTCACTCACACAGACGTGCGCATCTACTGTCCCGTGACATTCCTGGAGCATGACTTGTAGTGAGCTACAAGTCATGCTCCAGGTATCGTTTAAGGGGTTTTTTGGTATGCTGAGTACGAATCACGAGATAATTTTGCAATCCAATATGGCCGCCGCGCCGTAATCACAAAATTTCTATATGGGTATCGTTTAAGGGTTTTTTCGTATGCTAGGTACCAATTTAATGTAAATGGCCTTTGGCCTTAATTTTACAATAAAAATCTTTTGTCATAGTATTTTCGCATTGCTAGTTCAGAATGCCTAAACTTAACAAGCAAATCTTTTTAGTTTACTACTGTAAATACACTCGAGAGCAATGAATCCGGGTCACTTAAAGAATCCTAAAAATCTCGGAAACTAAAAATGCTAGGTTAATGCAATAAATTGTATTTAATAGACAATGTAATACTCCTTAAATGAAAGTATTAAAACTTCTTAGTTATTGTAAAGTTATATCATAAAAAAATCAAATTTGAAAAAGGCCCACTTTCGAAGATGGAACTACGAAATTACAGCATTTGGTGTTGCTTTTGTTTGTAATCTGTCATTTATGTGGGTACATAAACCATGTTGATAGTGCTCTATATTCATTAATCAAGCTGAAATTATGTCGCTTACGCCTGAAGAATGCACCAGAATACTTACAATGCTGGAAACCGGCCGGAGTCAGCGCGATACAGCCAGGACTGTCGGTGTGTCGCTGTCAACAGTACAAAGAGTTCTCCGACGTTACGAAGAAACTGGTTCTAACCTACGCATACCAGGAACGGGCAGAACCAGGTGTACCACAGCACGAGAAGACCGATACTTGGTGAACACCATGCTTCGAAATCGCTTTCTCACAGGAACTGAACTCACCAATCAGTTTCGACGCCTCGGAGGAAGTAACCCAAGTGCATGGACAGTAAGACGTCGGCTTGCTGAATCTAACTTAAAACCCCTTAGACCTGCAAACGGCCCTAAACTGGAGCGTGGGCATCGTATTTCGAGACTAAGGTATGCGCAGAGCCACGTAAATTGGAGTATTGAAGATTGGTCAAAAGTTATGTTCTCCGACGAATCAAAATTTATGCTCTACAAGCACGATGGAAGACACAGAGTGTATCGAAGACCAGGGGAAAGATTCAAGCAAGCATGCATCGAAGAAAAAGTAGCCTACGGTGGTGGGTCTGTACTTGTGTGGGCCGGAATTTCTTCTGAAAGTCGCACAGAGCTGGTGATCATAGAAAACGGCTCTTTAACTAGCGTAAGATATGTGGAAGAAATCCTCAATGATCACGTTGGTCCATTTATGGTCAATTTAGGTGAGGATGCTATATTTATGCATGACAATGCCCGACCTCATACAGGTAGGATTGTGAATGACTACCTTCAAGAGATGAACATTACTCGTATGGAGTGGCCAGCGCGCAGCCCGGATATCAACCCGATCGAGCATGCTTGGGACGAGCTAGGCAGATGCGTAAAACAACGAAACCCTCCCCCAATCACGCTTCGTGAGCTCAAAATTGCTCTCACAGAGGAATGGGAGAATATTCCCCAAAATCGTATAAGGAACTTGGTGTACAGCATGCCAAACCGCGTAAACGCAGTAATGGAAGCACGAGGAGGCAATACGAAGTATTAAAATTCAAGAAAATCGTAATAAAGTTCAAAAATTTCATGTTTCCTATTTTTGTTTTAAGGAGAGATCAGCAGTTTTTTCTTTATGTAATTTTGTGTTAATAAAATGTATGGTGACTCATATTTTTTTTACTTTCATTTAAGGAGTATTACATTATCTATTAAATACAATTTATTGCATTAACCTATCATTTTTAGTTTCCGAGATTTTTAACATTCTTTAAGTGACCCGGATTCATTGCTCTCGAGTGTAGCTTAGGCGGCCATATTGGATTGCAAAATTATCACGTAATTCGTACTCAGCATACCAAAAAACCCCTTAAACGATACCCATCATGAAATTTTGTGACTACGGCGCGGCGCCCATATTGGATTGCAAAATTATTACGTGATTCGTACTCAGCATACCAAAAACCCCTAAAACGATACCCATCATGAAATTTTGTGATTACGGCGCTATGGGGGGCGTGCGTGAGCTCCTCACGTCACGCTGCCGTCATGTGCCTGCTTCTGCTGCCTTCTTCTGCCCTGAGGCGATTTGTTTGTTCAGGTTATTTTTTCCCAATGTGATAACCTGCCCAAGGTAGGTATACTCCTGAACAACCTCCAGCCTCGATCCGTCGACGTATAGTATTCCCGGCGCGTGACGTGGTCATTGAATATGACCTTGGTTTTTTCTAAGTCCATGCACAGACCAACACGTCGAGACGCTCTGTTGAGGTTGTACAGCGGAGACATTGGAACAGGTAAGCGGAACTTACCTGTTCCAGCGTCTCGGATACTATAACGATGTTGTCGGCAAACCGAAGGTGCAAAATTCGCGCGCCATTGATGTTCACGCCATACCCTTCCCAGTCCAGCGTCTTAAAGATGTCCTCAAGTGCATTCATGAAGAGATTTGGCGATATCACATCACCTTGTCTAATACCTCTGAGCAGTTCAATGGGACTGTTTTTAGTTTTCCAGCTGGATGGTCATAGTAGCATTGTCGTACAGACATATCAATACCTCGATGTGTAGCTAATCGACATGACACCTCTGCAGAGCGTCCAGGACTGCCCAGGTTTCGACAGAGTCCAAAAAATCCATACATAGCGGTTGATTGAAGTCGTTTCCAAACCCGGCTTGCCTCTTTGGCTGAAATTCGCCGAGTTTTAAGGCCAGGCGTTTTGTGACTACTCTAAAGTGTAAAGAACACCTTGTAAATATGGCTCAGGAGTGAGATGAGTCTGTAGTTCTACAGCAAAGTCTTATCACCTTTCTTGAAGAACAAACCCACCGCACCGCACTCGCTCTACGCATCAGGTGTTTCTCTGATGTGTCTTGTTCGAAGACGGAATTAAAGTTGTCAGCTCGTTGAGAACCGGAGCCCCCTCTCCCCCCCCCCCCTCCCGCCTTTAGTAGTTCAGCTGCAATTCCATCCTTCCCAGAGGACTTAGGTTGGCCGAGAGCCACACTGACCTCGCCCTGGTCGATGTCCGGAATGTCCCCGCTAGTGGAGCTCGGTAGTCACAATTAGTAAGACTCATCGGTCTTTTCGTCGGTGATGCACACAGGTAAAAGCTCTCATTTTCCTCAAGAACCTCGAACCTTGAGGACACAGCTCTACCACCCGCTGTCTTCGATTTTGTTAGACGGGGTTTTTCAAACTGTTGGGCAAGTACTTTTGCTCGATCGCTGCCACGATGATGCTGGCATTATTGCGTCTAAGGTCGCGACATATCAGCTTTCAGATTTAAAGATTTAAATCCTGCTGGTTTTACGAAAAGGATAATAAGTTCCCTCTAAATATCGCACTTGTAGAAGAGGATGAACCCAAAATGTTCTTCTACCGTATCGTTTTTTTCTCCGTAAATATAAAAGATAAAGTAAACGTAACTTGTTCACTGCTGCCATTATTGCTTCTGATATTTTAATTAACTTTAAGAGTCGCGCGGTTACCTTTCCTGGCGCAAAGCTACTAACCGAATAACAAGCTGTGGGTTATACTGTGTCAATTTCGTTCGGTTATATCCTGCCACGATATCGTGCAATGTGCAAGCGCCCATTCGCTGAGCGAGAAAACTGCCAGCTCTTGGGTCACCAGTAGACTCCACAAGGCGCTTTTTCAAATTCTTAAAAAAAATTTGCTCATTGGGACCCCATGGACCTAGGGTCTCGACACGGACAAAAACGATATGATGAGTCGAGAACCTTATATTTATTAATTTTAATATTTTATATGGCTTTAAGAGCGCAGGCACATTGGCGGTGGCAAGAGCACGGCGAATGAAAAAATGAAAGCGTCAACGTTAAAACCGCAGGGGCATCTATGTGGAGCGCAAAGCGTGACGCCAAGTCTCAAACCAACTGAAATTCTTAGGATGTCCGGTTCCAAAAAAGTTCCGGTGTTGGCTGTAGGGAAAGCTTTCAGCCAATCACCGGATTCCTTTCTACTGATCTAATAATAATCTGGCCCGATCTGAGCCTAAGCTGGCGTTTAACAAGGAGTCAAGGGGTAATTTTGATATAGCGTCATCCTAGCTCCGTTGTAAATTTGGATGGGTGGGTAAATTTTGTCCCGGAAAAGCCATAAGCCAAGCATTCTTAACATTTCTGTAAGGCCAGTCTTCTCATAGTCTGTAAGACAATTCGTCACAATTTTACCTACGAGACTCGACGTGGCATGTACAGATGACAAAAAGGCTGGCAAAGCCACACTAGAAATTTAGCGGATCCCTAGCCCACTATATTTAATAGGAAAAAATGCCTGGGACCAAGATTGTTCGCTCAGTTGTGTATTGAGAATCGATTCCAATAAAGATTTGATAAGCGAATCAATAGAAAATAAAAAATTTTGATGTTTCCAAAAAGGACAACAACGAAGCAAATAGATTAGGTAACAAACATACAAAATTTTAGAATTGTGATTGCGTAATGTGAACTAATAAATAGTATGTAGCCGATCTACATTGGATTCAAATTTTGAAATTTTTAGCATCTTCAAATATAGAGGACCCTAGGAGGTAAAGATTCTCTCTGCTAACAATTTTAATATTCGGACATAGGGAATTGAATTTTTCAATAACTGCCGAATTGTTGTGATTATTATCTATACTACAAATAAATAAAATTGGAGTGTCTGTTTGTAATATTAAAATAACCGCTTTCTACAACATGCATATGAATGTATATACGGTACACATACCAAAATATTTATTTTTAAAATTTTTGTCTGTCTGTCTGTTTGTTCCGGCTAATCTCTGAAACGGCTGGACCGATTGGACGGGACTTTTACTGGCAGATAGCTTATGTAATAAGAAGTAACTTAAGGTACTTTTATTTTAGAAAAAAAAATGTATTTTAGAAAAAAATGCCAAAAACAAAAAAAAAAACTAAATAAACTATTTTTTTTATTAAATTCAGATTTATCATTCTCTTAGTTTAGAAGTTAGAGGGGGGGCACATTTTTCCACTTTGGAAGTGTCTCTTGCGCATACCGTTCAGTTTAGAAAAAAAATGATGTTAGAAACCTCAATAGCATTTTTGAAGACCTATCTATAGATACCACACACGATGTTTGATGGGTTTGATGAAAAAAATAATATATTTTCCGTTCTGAGTGTGGGGACCCCGAAAATTTACTGCTTTTTGTCTAGTTTTATGTAAAAATCTTATGCGGTTCACAGAATACATCTACTTACCAAGTTTTAATAGCATAGGCCTTATACTTTCGGAGAAAAATGTTGCTGTGACATACGGACGGACAGACAGACATGACGAATCTATAAGGGTTCCGTTTTTTGCCATTTGGTTACGGAACCCTAAAAAATGATAAAAAAAACTGAAATGATTGTGATAGGTCTATGGCTCTTTAAGAGTGATTAGCAGCCTTTTTTATAAAGTGACTTGACTTTAGACATTTGTAGCATTTCTGGAAAGATTTCCTGGGTGAATGATGGATTTACCAAGTGACACATTGTATCTACTAATTCCACACTACACTGTTTTATAATAAAAATATGTCATAGCCCACCGCATTTGTACCTATTACTGAGTGATTTTATAACGTTGCTTATTTCTGATATTGCTACAGGTTTCAGAAATATCTTTGATTCTATACGATTAACAAGTGAGAAGTCGGATG
This sequence comes from Miltochrista miniata, assembly GCA_933228765.1. Taxonomy (NCBI): domain Eukaryota; kingdom Metazoa; phylum Arthropoda; class Insecta; order Lepidoptera; family Erebidae; genus Miltochrista; species Miltochrista miniata. Next base: position 27,414,279 of record OW121747.1, read on the forward strand.
CATTATTTCTGCTTGTATTGTTGAGAGACAAGAAGCAGTAATCAAACAAGTTCGCAATTAGTGTTGCGTTACTTATGGTTTCTTCGTTACATAAAATAAGATCGATATCCTGTCTGGTTGTTGTTGTTTACATTTTCGTTTTTTATAATTCTCCATGAGGCTCTACACTTGTTCTGAGAGTTATTTATGTGGGTTTATAACCATTTCTCTTTGACATATTTACACATTTCATAAATAGCTTTTCCATAATATTTTTCTCATAATGATTGATTTATCGTCGTTGGCTTCAAAGAGCACTGGTATCTATACTTTCTTTTAGTTAAATCAGATGTTTTAATAGCCTTCGTCAACTATCTGGGTGTCCAGTCTCACTGGCAAAGCATAGATTATACAACAGTAAAAAGAAGTCATGGAACGTATTGAAAGCTTTGTCACAATTTTGCTCCCCATATACTTCAGACCATAAAAGTGAAGACAAATAGTTTTTAAATAATACACTTACGTGCTCCTTACTGAATGAAGTCTTTTCTTAATGCGTGTCTGTTAACACGTGTCATTGAAAATGATAATATTTGTGCAGTATTATGGTATGATATAAATAATTGTTTAGTAATACCTATTGCGTTATTAATATTATCTACTCATAATGTGGTCATGTCAAGTCTTTTTTCGCGTCGCACATAGGAGTATTTTCATGTCAAATCCGGACTAAATTATTTAATGGCTTATTTAATAATAAAACATGGTAATTATTATATACTGTTATGTGTTATGACACTAAAATGTACAAAACATGTATATTTTTAGATTATTTATACTGTTGATTGATTGATGATTGAGGAACAGTACAAGTGCCGTTATTCAATATGTATATTTTTAATTATATTTTTTAATTCTTCTTCATCGTTTTCCTCTGCGTTTTCATAGCTGATTATATCTGTTGTTAGAGTTAGTGGTAAAGATGGTGGCTCAATTGTAAACATCAGATCAAGCGTGTTTTTCCAGGTTCTTTCCATTATTGTGGTTTTGGTCTAGCTGTTGTTGGCGTCTCCACTATTGCTTTTATGATTACTGAAGCATCGGTGTTTCTATTATTGCGTTGTCTGACGCTAGCTCTGAACATTTAGAAGTTCTTCAGCGGATATCTGCCTCCGACACTCACTTGTTTTTCGTCGCTTACTACGTTCAATTAAACTTTCAGGTGTTTCTGTTGGCAGGCGAGGTTTGATGTTAGCTCTGTACCTACTAATATTCAGCAAATCGATGGATGACGTGAGCCATTTACCGTTATTCTTTCTACGCAGAAAACGCTCCACTTTGCGACGTGCTTTGTTTTAATTCAATCTTAAAATACCCAAAAGCACGATTCAAAACATATTTTTGCTTTCAGGGCGTTTAGTTATTTCAATTAACTTTATTTCAAATTTTTTCACCTTTCTTTGATTTTATTTCTTTTGCACTTACGCAGAATGTCTAACAAAGCTCTTTTGATGAAAATAATTTTATATAATCTGTAAATAAAATGAAAACAACATTCAAGTCAAATATAATATCCATATTTTACACTGCCACATTTAAATCATTAAAAAGAAAAAAGGCGCACATAGGCGCGGCAAAATATTATTGTATTTATTAAATCAAATACTACTGTATCTGCCTAACTTGATCTTGTAAACCTGCAATGTTGTTGGCATTTTACCAAATAAAAGATTTTTCTATTTCTATTTCTATTTCACTAGGCAATATATTGATCGTAAACTAAAAGTTCAACCGAAAAATAGACAAAAATACGATTTAAAAAAATATATTTTGTGAAATTTATCTTAAATATTCTGTTCACCTTACAGATTTTTTTAAAACACATACACGAAACAAAAAGTACTTCATTTTAATTACAAAATAATCTACATACTTACACTTCCATATTAGCACAGTTGTTTTTCCATAGTAAATCACACTTTAGTGTAGTTTACGACTCAAATACGCTTAAAAATTACGAACGCCGAGAATTAGAGCATGGGGCTTAGATAACGACTGGGTTCCGACTGCTAGAACGAGAAGGCACTACTACTTGAGTTATAAATTTGTATGTTAGGCGATAGACCGGCTAATATTGATTTTTTTTTAATTATTTTTTTTTTATAAATTTTCACGGACTTTTCACAGAACGCTCTCTGATCGCAAAGTAAGCTAGGAATAACCTACTTGTGTTATGGGTATCAGACCACGGATATTAATACTTATATTGGGTGTAACAAAATTACCTCTCCAAATTTCTTCACGTGACGTGGCATCAGTCAAGAAACATTACAAAAATGAAGAAAAAAAAATTCACATGAATACTTTAACCGTAAATCCGTTTTAAAGGTCCTACAAATTTTCATTATCACCCTTTCTATCGCTAGTGAGCGGCAGTAGAAAGCGACAACGACAGCCAGACGGTTGCTCCGTGTTTGGTTTGCCACGGCGACCATGTTACCTCCAATTGCCGCGGTAAAAAACGAATTCTTAATATGCGACAAAAAAAATAAATAATAAAATTAACCCCCCTTTTTTATTAAATATTTGTATTTGATTTCCGATGCCAAGTCATCTCATGAAATTTGGAGAGTCAATTTTGTTACACCCAGTATACTTTTTAAATACATACGTATAATAACATAGAAACACCCAGACTCTTGAGACAAACATTTATGGGTCACACAAATATTTGTCTCCGGCGGGAATCGAACCCACGACCTCCAGCGCCGCAGGCGGTATCCCTACCGACTGCGCCTTAGAGGCAGTCAATCTGTCAATAAGTAAAAAAATGTCAATGAGCCTAAAAAAATATGTGAAATTAGTAGACCTCTAATTTAATCTCTAAATTTGACTTTTGACCGGATTTTACAAGAAAATACTTTTATGTGCGGCGGGGCGGGAGCGTCTGACCAGGACGCTCCCGCACCTGCAACTCCTCTCTAATATTATATTGATTATGCACCTTGAGTTGGTATTACATCAATCTCACTACGTTTTACAGCAGAAGTACTGAGTTGCAGGACGTGGTTTTTTTACAAGTTTTGATGTTGATGGCATCTCGTTTCTTTTTGTGAATAATCTAACACTTTTTACTTTCCGTTATTCTTGAATAACAGCAACGAATGCTAAACACAACAAGTTTTCATTATTATTAATATTTTAAATAAACATATTGACTTGGTAGCCGCAGTAAACAGACCAAACGCTTCTCTACTATTATAACCATTGTAAAAATAGCTGTAACAGTACATTTAAGGTAAATTAAAAAAAACTGTCATCGACTAATTTTGGGCTTCTGAGTCTAAATCTATATTTTTTTTCTTTGTGTCTGTTTGTTTGTTTCTTTGTTTATTTGTTTGGGGTTGGAGCAAATTTCAGTAGCTTGATAATAATTGTACTATTAGGACTTTGTAGGTATTTTTTCAACTTAAATATCGCTGTATATTTCAGCAAAATCGGTTTAGCGCAAATGATAATACAGCTTGACCTATGTTTTACTAGAAGCCCTTTATCTTGGACAGGTCAAAGTCGATTGGTTTTTACTAATTAGTTAAAATCACCGCGCGAGCGACAACGCGGGCAAAAGCTAGTTTTATATATAAACACTAATTCATTACTTCAAAATAATGTAACTTCAATTTTCAGTTTTCTTTCTTTATTTTCGAAAGCCTTAGTAACTTTTTAACACCAATTACATAACTTGGTTATTTCATGTAAATTAAATAGAATTACAAAATTATTTGTGCAATTAATGTATCTAGAAAACTCGACCGAAATTCCAGAATATTTAAAATTTTCGTTGATGTACTTATAGTACCTACAGTCATTTAGTATTTTTACTTGGAAAGTTTTCCGGGAGTTTTGAAAATTGGTTATTTTATAGATTTTGATATGCTCTTTTCAAATTTCAACTTTGCTACCTCGTATGTTTGCCGCTCGCGCCGCCATATTGAAAAAATGGCGCCCAAAAGCAGTTTTTTGATAATAACTCCTAAAATAAAATGTTTCCAGTTTACGCAGAAAGAAGTCCCGGCCGTTTATGACATCAAAACATGTGTTTTGAAACTCTCGAGGCAATCAAAAGCGATAGGTACTTCCTGTTAATCTAGAACCATGACATTTGGCAAGTAATATCTCTTATACCACAAGTATGGGCCCAACTGGACCCTGGGAGGCTACCCCACCAGGCCGCGCACAATCCCGATGTGGTTCGTCGTGCCGGATGGTGACCGGACTGGGACCCGGCAACCACACTGGGGCCCCCCCCGGGGTACGGGGGCCCTTCCGACCATCGGGTCGGCTTCCGTCTCACCACACAGTCATAAACGAAGCTAGCCCCTACGCCTTGTCAATCACTGCTGCAGTAAATGTCCCTATGTCTTCACGTCTCCCTTCATTTCCCAACCATCATGGCAGCGCAAAACGCACTGTTCGAGGCGGAGTTCGCTAACATCCGCGGACTCCATGCCAACCTCAACGTCGTTCATCACCATCTAGCTGCTGGCTGTGATGTTCGTAACGGAGACGCAAATACGCCCCCCTGCCGATCAGTCCATTCGTACTTATGTTACCCTGGCAATATCATCGGGGAACAATTTCGAGATAAGGCCGTGGTGTGCGCGTTCGTTTGTAATCCCCAAGAAAGGGGATCGGTCAGATCCGGCCAACTATTGTCCCATAGCCGTAACCACCATCATCTGCAAGGTGTTCGAGCTAATTATTATCAACAAAAAGCTCATGCGCTACCTGGAGGATCACTCACTAATTAACGATCGTCAATATGGCCTTAGGCCGAAACTATCAACGGGTGACCTCCTAACGTACATAGCACACACCTGGGGTGAGGCTATGGAGAGGCACGGCGAATCTCTGGCTATTGGCCCAGACATCGCTAAAGTCTTTGATAGGGTATGGTCGCTTCTTTCCAAGATACATACGATAAAAGATAAGTATAGGAGAAAATCTAAAAACTGGACATACCTACCTATACAATTAGGTAGATATGTCCAGTTTTTATATTAACGTCCAGTATTGATATTTATTTTAACGTGCTTTAAGGAAATGTATTATAATTTTTTAAATAAGTACTGATGATAACTTCCTCTAATACGAGATGGCTAAGGTTTCAGAAATAAGTTTCAACTAGAAATATTTAAAGCCAAAAGAGTTATCGATTTTTAAGATGGAAGCATCGTTTCGTCCCATAGTGTAATGTGGTACTTATGTCCGTGTCTGACCGCGGCTGTCCGCGGCTGCGCACGACAGACAGCTGCGGACCAACACCGCTTTAGTTAACGTCTTATAAAAGCCAGTGTGGGGACTCCATAAAATTCCCTTTGTTTTATATTGCCACAAATTGTCTACAGCGCTGTGTCGTCGTCTTCGTTGCGCCTTAGGGGAGCCTTTTATCTATTTACTAACGGACGTCACGCGGTTTCACCCACGTAATTCCCGTTCCTGTGGGAATACGGGAATAAAATATAGTCTATGTTCACCGCAAAGAGTGAAGCTGAACAGTGAAATAATTTTTCAAATAGGTCCAGTAGTTTCGGAGCCTATTCGATGCAAACAAACAAACAATCAAATCATTCCTCTTTATACTCGTAATAATTAGTGTAGAAATATAAAATTCCAAACTGTCTGACTGACGATCATCGCACAGCCGAAATCGCTACCATAAAATTCAGCACAAGTACTCCAATTTTGCACAAACACGTAGGTGTGCATAAGAAAGGAATTCAGTGAATTCAACTTCTACGGCAGAGGTTACCAAACTTATTTTAACTACCGCCCATTTCAAACCAAAAATTTAAAGGCCACCCATTTTATTAGTGATTGAGTAAACATGATTTTTAACGTATAATTCTTTTTTTCGCGGAAAATTAGCAAAACTGCTAAGGCTTAGAAATTTGTCAGTTTTTAGGGTTCCGTAACCAAAGAGTAAAAGCGGGACCCTATTCATGAGACTTCACCGTCCGTTATCTGAACGGTGATAGCTAGAGAGCTGAAATTTTCACAGATTATGTGTTTCTGTTGCCGCTATAACAACAAATACAGCCGCTATAACAATAAAAGCAGAAAAATAATAATATTTACGGGGGGCTCCCATACAACAATCGTATTTCTTTTTTGCCATTTTATTTTAATATTAAAAACAGCATCAAGTAGACGCTTGAAATGCTCAGAGAGCATCGAGCTGTATATTTACGTAAAATATAAATAATTTTAATAAAATAAAATAGGCATTTAATGGGGCTCTCATACAACAAACGTGGTTTTTTGTTGTTTTTTGGTACGAACCCCTCAGTGCGCGAGTCAGACTTCCATTTGGCCGGTTATTCATTTATGTTTTTTACTACATTTTGAAGCGAAACTCTAGTTGGGGTGCCTGAGCTTCGCGTTATACAATGTGATCATTTGTTGCTATCTTCAAAAATTAGGAATTTGATACACTAAATTATAACACCTATTATGCCCGTTTTATAGGTAAAAGTTATTGTTTTACTAGCAAAAACCAGTGTACGTAATTTCATAAAATAAGATAAATTAAATATTTGTGGACATTCTCACACATCATCTGGCCCAAATTAGGCTAATATATTATAAGCTTGTGCTATGGGATCTAGACTACTGATAGACATACTTATATATTACCCTACCGACAGCACCACAGAGGCAGTCAACCTAATTTTATGTTAACAACGTTTAAAATAAAGAACTTCATCAAAGGGTAAATTGTTTTAGAAAAAGAAGAGCCCACAATATTTTTATTTTAACTTATTTTCTTTGAGCCTTTAACAAAGCAGTCCAATAAATTTTATGAAAATTCATAGACAAAGCGTAATTTCTAATACGTACCTACATTATTTCTAATACGTACCTACATAATTTATCTATTAAAGCATAGTAAATTAGAAGGGTTAACGGAGTACTTGTTTCTCTCCTTTTACGGTATGGAAACATAATGTATAGCTTGCGTTTTAAAGATATTTGTAATTGTTGCTCTGCTCCCTTGAGAAAACGCTAAGTTGCCTCGAATCTACTCCGATATAGGTACGATTCAATCTTTAAGCTATATATATAGCTATACTATATATAGCTATATATATATAGCTATATATATATATATATATATATATATATATATAGCTATATTTAGTATAAGCTATATATTTATTAAGATGCAAACTGCTACATTTCCTGACCGACTTAAAATCTCAATCATAAAACCTCTCTATGACCTAGCAGTCTTTTAGGGGGCGGTAAGAGACCCAGAAGAAAATGGGGGCGTTGTGTAGAGGCGGGCGGGCGGGGATCGACTTGTAACTTTATTTAGCTAAGAGGCCTCTTATCAACAACTGCAAGAGCTCTCGACTCTCAACAACAACTTGTGAACATCAACTAATATGAAATAAAAGATTGCTCAAACTCGGTTCTATATTTCTCTTCGCGTAGTTCATATATCTGTCCTATTTTATTTAATATAGAAAAAAATAATAGTTATTAGTACTCGTAGATATCTATCATGTTTTAACAAGTTTTTGTTAAATAACCCGAATTGTGCAATCCTGTATCAGTCGTCTGGTTCATTGAATGCTTGTTCGGACTTGTTGAGTACGATTGAGCGTCGAATGGGATAAACGAGTTTATGCGTGTTTGTTTTATTCCTGTCGGTGCGTGCTGCTTAAGTCTATCATGTTTTAACAAGTTTTTGTTAAATAACCCGAATTGTGCATTCCTGTATCAGTCGGCTGGTTCATTGAATGCTTGTTCGGACTTGTTGAGTACGATTGAGCGTCGAATGAAATAAACGAGTTTATGCATGTTTGTTTTATTCTTGTCGGTGCGTGCTGCTTAAGCATTCCTGTATAAATAATGTAATATTTATTTTATTTCCATTTGTGGTCTCGCGCGCAATAGATGAGCAGTACTTACGCCTCTCTTTTATTTCTCAAAGCAAAACAATGTCGGAAGTAAAAAAGAAGAGACGGCAATACTCTGCGGAATATATTAAATTCGGATTTATTGAAAATCCCACAAACCGATTGTCGCCTTTGTGTCTTCTATGTCTAAAAACATTTTCGAATGAAGCAATGAAGCCTTCAAGGCTGCAAGATCATTTGAATAAAATGCATCCAGATAAGAAAGACAAAAATGTAGCATATTTTCAAGACCTAGAGAAGAAGCATAATACTCAGCCAAGTGTAGTAAAACTATTTTCGGCGGCTGCTAAGCAAGATGACGACGGACTTCGAGCTTCGTACAATATCTCTTTGTTAATTGCTCAAAAAGGCAAACCACATAACATCGGAGAAGAGTTAATATTGCCAGCAATAAATGAAGTAATAACTACTGTGCTTCATAAACCGGCCGCAGATATTATCCGAAAAATTCCTTTGAGTAATAATTCTGTGCAAAGACGAATTGATGAAATGTCTGAAAACATTGAAGAATCATTGTGCGATCATCTGAGGACAAGTCAATTCTCAATTCAGCTCGATGAGTCCACTTTACCAACTAATGAAGCATTGTTGTTGTCTTACGTGAGGTTTATTAAAGATGAGAAAATATGTGAAGAACTGTTATTTGCTAGAAATTTAGAGACCGATACAAAAGGTGAAACCATATTCAATACATTGGAAAAGTTTTGCGATGAGAAAGAGATTCCTTTGATAAATATTATTTCAGTTGCTACGGATGGCGCTCCGGCTATGACAGGGTGCCATAAAGGCTTCATAGCGTACTTAAAAAATAAAATTCCAGATGTCCTTGGTGTACATTGCGTTATTCATAGACAACATTTAGTTGCTAGAAACTTAAGTGAAAAACTATTTCAATCACTGCAATATGTCATCAAAGCAGTCAATAAAATCCACAAAAGCTCTTTGAATGATAGATTATTTCATCAGCTTTGTGTTACTAATGACGAGGATTTCAACCGTTTGTTGTTTCATACTGAACTTCGTTAGCTATCAAGAGGCAATTGTCTGACTCGATTTTACAACCTGTTTGACTCTGTTATAGAGTTCTTGGAAACTAAAGATACAGAATTGCACGACAAGCTCATAACATCAAAGAATGATATAGCTTACATGACAGACCTGTATAAATTGTTCAACGACATGAACCTCACACTGCAAGGCGATAAACTAAATTTAATTAACACAAAAAGCGTCGTTGCTGCTTTCGCAGCCAAACTGCTTCTACACAAAAAGAATCTGGGCAGACGTGATTTTCACAATTTTCCAAATTTATCAGTATCATGCAGTAACGACGAATTGTTTGCCTACTGCCAACATTTGGAAAACCTCCACATTGACTTCACCGAACGATACCAGGACATTTTGAACTTGGAAATACCAGACTGGGTGTTGGATCCGTTTTCAAATGTCAACACAGCAATGTCACCTCAGCTGGAAGAAGAACTTATAGAATTGACAACAAACGAGGAAATAAAAATCAAGTTCAAAAATGGTTACCAATAATTTTGGCTTCAAAAACCGATCCCTCAATTGTACCCTGGATTGTGGTCAATCGTTCAACGATTCTTGATAGCAATCCCATCGTCATATTTGTGTGAACGTGGATTTAGTGCTGTGACAACACTGCTTACTAAAAAGAGAAATCGTTTGCTTGTTACCGAACGTGGCGACTTGCGACTGTTCTTGAGTAAATTGGAACCTGATATCAACAAACTTATTAAACAGCATCAGATTCATCCTTCACATTAGTTTTTATATAAGGATTGATTATTTTAGTTATATTTTTAATAAAAGATACTCTGTTTTAATACTATAAAGTTGCGTTTCAATAATCATTCTTATTGGCAGGTGGAGCCCGTAAGAGTTAACTTGAGACCTAAGCGCCGTTGTATGTTACCTACTGCGCTCAGGTTTCAAGTTGCGGGTTATAGTAAAAGTTTCGTTTAGAATTCTCTGTTAATATACATAATATACATTTCTTTTTTTTTACACAACATCACATATATAGGTCACAATAATTAATTAATTTAATTTGAAGTTATAGTGGTTTTTAAATAGGTGAAAAAATGCGGGCGCTAAAAAAATATTTATTCTCAAAGTGGGCAGTAAATAAAATAAGTTTGGGAACCACTGACTAGACCTATAGCTCTCCTATCTATATTTGCCAAAAAAAACTGTATTTATATTTAGAGTTTATAATATTCCAACAGAACAACAATACGGATTTAGAAAAAAGAAAAACATCAATAAGTCTATTTTTCAATTATATGAAATAATTATTAAAAATGTAGATGAAAAACGTCCCGTAACTGCCTTATTTTATGGACATGAGCATAGTGTTTGACAATGTAGAAAGAAAAGTACTCCTTAATAAGTTGGAAAGATTCGGCGTGTGAGGTAATGCTCATGAATTAATAAAATCGTATCGACACATAGAAAACAACTCACGCAAATCAGTAAAGTCTGACCTGACCTTTATTATTTCTAGTATATGTTAGTAAGCCTACGACGTATGGGCAAACCGAACTACTTACTGTAAGCTTTGTCCTCCTAATACAGATGGTCCATCCAAGATCTGGTAACGTAATAACAATGTAAATTTTATCTGCTAAACGTTCATGTTCAGTTTAATGGCTCTTTTTACTAGTCGAATATAGTCTTCGTTGGGGCCATTCACGTATTTTACAAAGACTTAGTGTGTAGTGTCCTGACAGAATGCAGTCAGCATTATATAATAGAATAATGATTGCCAGGGAAAATCAGCCCTAAAATAATTTACATTCCATTTTTAGCTCGTTATAGTATACATTTCAATAAAATACGAAACGCGTCCTTCATCAATTGTGTTAATAATGCTAAATGCCAAATTTTAAGTAGACGGACCAAGGAATCAAGTTGTCCCATACAAACTTTATCCTCCGTTTTTTTATTGTATACTTATACTTTTCCGGAATAAAAAGTACGTGGTGTGGTGCCTGTGGAGAACGTGGACTGTATTTTATACTCTTCGTCGATGCTGGAACCTGGGCGAGGCTTGGTGACCACAATAAAAACGATGATTTCACTTTACTAATTTATTGCGAACACAAGATTTTTGCAACACGTCAGCCATTGCAGGCGTACCAAATTCGAGAGAGTGAGAGAGAGATGTATGACAGAGACAGAGTGAATGAATAGAATGAACCTTTTGTTGGTGTTGCCAACGTGTTGCCAACATGGTGCCCACTTATGAGGCTAACAACCATTTAAACTTTTGTTTACAACATAAATAATTGTACTGTTTCCTATTTTCTAACACCCTACCTTACACAAATTATACATACTTTTGTACACTAAAGTTAACACTAATTTAAGCTAACCTCATTTGTAATGATAGAAAACTTACATTATTAATATGAAAATGTTTAACCAAACAAGAAGCAAAACAAACCTAAAGTTTAGTTAATACAAGGATAAGTTGAATTGAAGCTTCTTAAAAACAATTAGGTGCATACATCTTAATTAGAGTAGGTACATAAAAGATTTTATGCAAAGTTTTTCAGCCTCACAATAGTAAACAGATACATTAATTTACACTCAGTTAAACAACCTTAACGACTAAATTAACTTACTCGGTACTATTATCATTAAAAGGCAGAATACAGATACTTGATAAGGATCGAGTATAGGTTTTTCCATTCGGGATTTGTAAATTTAACGCTCTAACTTTGCCATCTTTTCCAGGAAAAACCTTTACAACTCTTGCCATTGGCCAAAATAAAGGTGGCGCATTTGGATCTTTCAAAATTACTAACATGCCCTCAGTTACATTGGGTAAATCATCTCGCCACTTAGGCCTATTTTGCAAAGTATTTAAATAATATTTGTGCCATACATTCCAAAATTGTTGAGTCAATTTATTACACAATTGCCAATACTTAAGGCTATTTATAGGTTCATCAACAACATTGTTTTCAGGATAGGCAACCATAGAGGTTCCTATCAAAAAATGACCAGGAGTGAGGTAACTAAAATCGGCACTATCGGCAGACATAGGTAACAAAGGCCTAGAGTTCAATACAGCCTCAATTTGAGCCAGGACAGTGTTTAATTGTTCATAGGTTAATAACGATTTTAATACAATTCGTTTCAAATGAAATTTCATGCTTTTCACAGCTGCCTCTGCAAGCCCAGCAAACACTGGTGAATAACTTGGAGTAAAATGAAATTTTATACTTTGTTGCGAAGCATACTCTTGTACCAGTGTTTGATGACTGGCAGAAGCGTGCAGCTTATACAATTCAGCCAACTGGTTGCTTGCCCCTCTAAAGCACCCGCCGTTGTCGCAAAAGACTTCACTGGGTAACCCACGACGAGAGATAAATCGTTTAAAACAGGCTAAAAACGAGTCAGTTGACAAATCGGAAGAAAGTTCGAGGTGAACGGCTTTAGTAACAAAACAAACTAAAATACAAACGTAGCCTTTAGAAATTATGGCGCGCCTTAATCGAGAATTTTTGATATCTACGGGGCCAGCAAAGTCTATTCCGACCCTTTCAAACGGTCGGGCGGCAGTTATGCGCTGCTGAGGCAAGGAACCCATTAGCTGCTTTGCAGTGCTGGCCTTTAATCTGAAACACGTAATACATTTGTGTGTTATCTTTTTTACTTCTCTTACACCATTCATAATCCAATATTTTTGGGTTAAATGAGCCAGCATCAACTTAGGTGCGGCATGTAACAGTCTTAAATGCTCATGACTTATGATAAGTTCAGTTATAAATGAACCTTTTGGTAATATAATTGGATGTTTTTGGGCAAATGAAAAATCTGTATTTTGAAGGCGACCCCCAACTCTAACTAGACCCTGACTATCCAAGAAGGGATGTAATGGTTTTAAGGGACCCTTAACATTCTTACTATCTATTAAAGCCTTTATTTCATCCTTAAAACAAATATATTGTTCATTTTTAATTATTAGCATTAATGCTTGTTGTAATTCGGAACTATAAAGAAAATAATCTAATATCTTATTGTTGCTTGGTCTGAGATTGTGTATGAATCTTAATACGTATGCCATTATTCTAATAACCTTGTTAAGATTAGAAAATCTAGTTAAAAATTTGAAACAGTTCTGATCACTTTGAACAATCAAAGAAACCGCTGAATTAGGACCAACCTTCAGCTCAGGTAAGTCAACAGGCAATGCCACATCCTCACCAATTCCCTCACAGGAATAAGTAGGAGACTGCAAAAATGAAGGCCCGTGCCACCAAAGAGTGCAAGTGGATAGTTCACAGGGATCTACTCCTCTACTAATTAAATCAGCAGGGTTTTCCTGTGACCTTACATAAAGCCAACTCCAAGCTGATGATTTTTCTTTAATTACTTTTACTCTATTGGCAACGTAAGGTAACAATCTTGTTATTTCTATCTTTAGCCAAGCTAACACTACCTTTGAATCGGAATATAATATTACACTGTCAATTTTCACCTTTACCTTTAGAATATTATAGACTCTGTCAATTAATATACAAAGTAAATGAGCAGCATTTAATTCTAATCTCGGTACAGATAATTTTTTACTGACAGGATTGACTCGCGACTTGGAACAGAGTAACGATACCGTTACCTCGCCTGACCCATTGACTACCCGTAGATATACACAACATCCATAGCCAATGGTGCTGGAAGCATCAGCGAACCCCATTAACTGCACTGAGACAGCTGACTCAGGAATTGAAACATTTCTAGTTAATTCAATGACATGCATTTTAGCTAAACTTTCAATAAAATGAAGCCAATCCACTCTAATGCGTTCAGGTGCAGTGTCATTCCAGCCTATATTTTCTGACCAAAGTCTTTGCATTATTGCCTTAGCCTTAATAACTATTGGACTAATAAAACCCATGGGATCATAGAAACGTGCTATGTAGCTTAAAATATCCCTTTTTGTAGGTCTATCAGTAGTAGGTAAAGCAGGACATCCATTTTTAAAGCAATCTTGTTTCATGTCAACTGTTAATCCCAAAGCTTTCATGCTACATTCCTGTTTTTGTAAGTCAAGCTCATCAAACTGCCTTTGAGAAATTGGAATATCATCAAGTATTGAGGGTGAGTTTGAAGCCCATTTGTGAGTATTAAAATTCCCCAAGCTAAGCAATTCTTGTAACTGTTTTCTTGCATCTAACATAGTATTTAGATTAGAGTCTGCATAAAGCACATCGTCAACATAACAGTTATTGAGTAATATAATAGCTCCTAATGGATAATCCTTTCCAAACCTTATTGCAAGCTCCTTTAGGCAACGTGTAGCTAGGTAAGCTGAACTTTTCAAACCATAAGTAACAGTTTTTAAGCGTAGGCATTTGATTTCTTCTTCTGTGTTATCGCGAAAAAGAATATTTTGTAGCGATTTAAATTGAGGGTTAAGCATCACACATCTGTACATTTTTTGAATATCGGTTGAAAAGGCATAATCTCCAAAGCGAAATAAGAGTACAATATCAAAAAGCTCCTTTTGTACTGGAGGCCCATTCAACATTAAATCATTAAGTGAGACTTTCTTTTTTGTTTGCATGGAGGCATCGAATACTGCCCTAACCTTAGTGGTTTTACTGCTTTCATTAATGACAGCATGATGCGGTAAAAAATACACAGCATCCTTATTTAAATCATAAGAACTAAGCTCAACATATTCCGCATGACCCAATGTTACAAACTCATTAATAGTTTTGTTATATTCAGTTTGTAAACTTGAATTCTTCTGTAACTTTTTCTCTAAGTTAAGAAACCTATGATAGGCAGAATCAAATGAGTTACCAAGTGTATTATTTACATCCTCTATTGGCACCTTTAAAGGCATATCAACATAAAATGTTTTATTTACAATTTGAACTGAATCTTGAAAAATACTCTCAGCGAGCTCATGTTCAGTTAAAGTTTCATTAAATGTTTCTGGGACTTGTTCCACCTTCCAAAAGCGTGATACAGTTGCGTTAATATCAGAATCGCATGTTAAGCAAAGCAAAGAGGTTACCTTAGTGTTAGAGGCCTGCTGTGCAGGCAACCCTCCCGCTACAACATGTCCAAACCTTGTGTTTATAAATTGAGGTTGCGTTATATTTGCATTCTCAGGCGGCAACAGCACCTGGAAAAACACATCCGCACCGATTAACAAATCTATTTCAGATGGTGTGTGGTAATTCACATCCGCCAGTACAATATTGGCAGGGATTTTCATTTTAGAAGTATCTATCCTGCTATGGGGGAGTTTACAAGTTATTTTCTTAACCACCTGACAATTTAATGAAGTTTTGTAATCGGATGTTAATGAACACAAGTCCACCGGCACAGAAAACATGGAAGTATGGTTTGAATTTGTGATTCCTATTATATTTAACCTATTTCGAATAGGAGCCAATTTTAATTTCTCGACAACGCTACTTGTTATCATAGATACTTGAGAAGCTGAATCGAGGATAGCCTTCACATGAACTTCAAGGTTATCCTTGCCCATAAGTTTGACAATAGCTGTGGGAAGTAAAATATCATTAAATGTGTTACCTGACATTAATGTTACAGGTGACGGTGATGGTACGTAATGTACGAGCGAGTTGTGAGATTTCTTGCACTCACCGCACTTGAAATGGAATCTACATTTCTTTTCATGTTGATTTAAACATACCTGGCATAACTTTTTATCTTGAACGAACTCGAATCGCTCTTTAGCAGATAAGCATTTGAAAGTTTTACAACTATACAGTTTGTGATCATTAGCGTTACAATAAAAACATGGTTTGTTACCTGATGAGGTAGATGTTATGTTGACAACTGCCTTCTTGGGCGGGGCCACAGGTTCAGAATTCTCTAGAGCCAAAGCCCTTTTCTCGAGGAACTCCAAAAACTGCTGGACTGAAGGATCTGTCCCATCATCTCGCTCCAACTGGTAGGCCCGCGAAGTGTAGGTATCTAGTTTACGCAATAAGACACATAACACAATCTCATCCCAATATTCAACTTTGGAACCTAAATTTTTTAATGCACTAAGTATTTGCTTTATCTGGGATACAAAATCTCTTAAATTTTGTGGGGAAGACCTTGACAAACTCTTTATATCCAATAAAGAATAAATATGCTCATTGACGATAATATACTTATTGTTATACCTCTCATCTAATAATCTTAGGGCTTCTGGATAACTTTCACTAGCGAGTGGAAGGTTTTTTATTAAATCAAGTGGTTCATTTTTTAGAAATGACCTTAAATAGTAAAGTTTAGCGACATTATCTAAGTTTACATCTTTATTTATTACCGATTTGAATAGGTTTATAAATGGTGTATAGTCACTGTACTTACCAGTAAAACATGCAATTTGTATCGCAGGTAAACGTATCTTATTAATATTATTGGAAACCTTTTCCTGTACAACTTGAGTATGGTGTTGTTTTTTGTCGATTTCG
The DNA here is from genome assembly GCA_933228765.1 of Miltochrista miniata. NCBI lineage: Eukaryota > Metazoa > Arthropoda > Insecta > Lepidoptera > Erebidae > Miltochrista > Miltochrista miniata. Next base: position 27,430,723 of record OW121747.1, read on the forward strand.
ACATTCAACACAGAAATTAAGTTATAATACTTTTCTTCAATTTCACTGTAATTCTCTGCATCACTAGGATCTAATGCCAAAATCATCTTATTATATTCGTCATACTCAGCAAATGATTTACATAAACGGTCCCTCTTGACGACTAAACTTTCGTAATTATCGTTTGTAATATTCTGAAGGGACAGTCTGGTTATACTGCCTTTAATGTATCCTCTTCCAGAGATAAGCTTTTTTATCTCGGACATAGTGCAGCCCTATACAATATACTTTATAGAAACTAATGGCACTACTAGTAAACACTAAAGTCACTATGTAAACCTTAATCTTGAAGTTTAAACTTGAAAACTAATCGTTTGTAAATTTCACTGCGCAAGATGGCGAACGACGCCACGAATCGCTTACGCAACAATTGAAGTGAACGGCGACCGAATGACGTGACGTTTGAACACAACGCAGGCCGCTGATTGGCGGACCGACCGAGCTGACCACGCCGCGACGACCGCTGATTGGCGAACTCTTCAAATCTTGAACCAACTGTATCCGGTTACACCGTCTTGTATCAATTTCGTATCTTCTTTATATATTATTACTGCAAATGGAAATTTCCTCTTCGTTGCAGGTTGAAAAAATATTTTTATGCTTCTCGAACCTCGTGGATGCCGCAGAAAGCCGCTTGCTTATCTTTCGTAACAAATGTAGTAAAAAGTAAAACCTCGAATGCCGCGAAGCGTCGTTGCCGCCACACTCGTTGCCTCGTCACCAATATGCGGCTCGAATGGACCAAAATGTGGAGAACGTGGACTGTATTTTATACTCTTCGTCGATGCTGGAACCTGGGCGAGGCTTGGTGACCACAATAAAAACGATGATTTCACTTTACTAATTTATTGCGAACACAAGATTTTTGCAACACGTCAGCCATTGCAGGCGTACCAAATTCGAGAGAGTGAGAGAGAGATGTATGACAGAGACAGAGTGAATGAATAGAATGAACCTTTTGTTGGTGTTGCCAACGTGTTGCCAACAGTGCCCAGGATATTAAAGAATAATTATACCAAGCTTCATCGTAATCGAACCGGTAGTTTTTGCGTGATGCCTGAACAAACAGACAGACAGACAAAAAATAATCACATTTTTGGGTTCGGTGTCGCTCTAGTAACACCCCCTGCCATTTATTTTTTTGATATTTTCAATGTACAGAATTTTCACTTCTACAGATTTATTATAAGTATAGATTTAACATAGTTTTAAGATTTGGTCGCCATTTTATAGGCAAAACATAGAGAACATGACTATAATATTATTATGAACACCTTTTTGTCCCTAGGTTTACGAAACAAATAAATTGAATTTAATATCCAGTTAGAAAAAGTAATAAAGATTTTGAAATAAACAAATAAAACTGCAACGAGGTACAATCGACATTTTCGCGACCCAAGTCAGCCTCAGCAAATAGTGATTTTTCTTGCTGACGAACTTACTGCACTTGGACAGCCTCTGTGGCGCAGTCGGTAGTGTAACCGCCCGCGGCGCTTTATGTCCCGGGTTTGATTACCGGGTCGGTCCAAATATTTGTGTGATCCACAAATGTTTGTTTCAGAGTTTGGGTGTTTTCTATGTATGTATTTAGAAATATATAAATATGTCTATCAGTCGTCTAGATCCCATAGCACAAGTTTATAATATATAAGCTTAATTCGGGCTAGATGATGTTGTGTGAGAATGTCCTCAAATATTTATTTATTATTTATTTATTTACGAAGTCAGAGCGAAGGGAAGGTAAACCTAAAACCAAAGCCAAACGCTGACAGAGACGGGTTGGTACACCCGTCTCCGTCAGCGTGGTACAATAAGGTTAAAATAATACTTGCCACTGAAAAAAATGGGGGAGGCCTACATGGATAAGTCAATATTGTTTCTTGAATTTCTACTTCTTAAAAGTTACTAATATTAACTTATCCCTTCTACAATCCGACACGTCCAAAGCAAACTGTAAAATACTTTTTTTCGGAAGAGCCGATTGAAAGTTCAAATAGTTCTTGCTTCTGCAGCTATCGACTTCATTTGGCACATAGGGTTCTTTTTTATAACGCTTTTATTTAAATAGTGAATATCTATTTTTTTAATCCTGCTGAATGTTGAGATAATATAGCACTCAGAAATTAAGCTCCGGATTCGAGACGGATATCTTATTTCAATGTGCCATATACGCAGTTATACACTAAAATATTATCGCTAGCTAAAACATAACTGCCTAGCACAATTTTATGCCTTGGAATTTTAACCGTAACTTCTAGCACTTGCAAGAGTTGTACAAGAAATAAAACGAAAATAATAACTGTTGTGTATGCCAGAAATAAGTAAAACTATTAGACGAGCAGTTGAATACGTGCTGAATTTATTTCATTAATCAAGCATGGCGTAGACACTATGATATTGATATAAAGGTTTTGTATCACATTATGTAACATTTCTTATTAATGCAACTATAACACAAAGCGTTAAATTACTAACACAGTAAGATAATACTAAATAAAGTATGGCTTATAATATAATCGACCCGAGCGACACGGCGGCGGCGGCGTGACACGTTATTGGGCAGTTCTGACTTTTCTTTTTACGTGAGGGCAAATCCTCTTGGATGTAATGCCGGACTTCTGCCGACTAAAAAACCTCACATAACGCCCAACAGCCTATGGTTGTGAGCCCCGGGTAAGCCCTTGGAAGGATGTCCCAGGACTCCCAACAGACCTACGGCTGCCACTGCGGCCCCGCCCAGGGGGTGGTGCGGGTGCTATACCGTGTCTTTGGGGGGTTTCAGGTGTGATCCCGCTTCTAAGGGGGCGCGTGCGTGAGTTCCTCACGTCACGCTGCCGTCATGGGCCTGCTTCTGTAAGGACGGTGAGCGTACCTGCTCGTTTTCCTGAAATGAAGAAGCTTCGAAGAACTCCTCGTTCTCAGTACGCTCCACTCGCGTAGTTGCTTGACAAATATTCACGGACACGAATAAATGTCCGTGAATATTTATTTAATCCGAATTCTCTACAGACTGGATGGGAAGTAATCTTGCCCTGTCTACTTTCGCTCTCTCCACGTTATATCTTAAGCTTCGTCAGAAGTACCCGTCAGGTTTGAATGAGATGTCCAAGTCAGACAATTCAGTGGCACCCTGCGTTTGGTACCTCTTCTCCGTCGTAAAACGAGGGATCCATATTGGCCCACATAAAATTCTAAATCCTAATATTTGTCCTAATTATCACTTTTCATATTTTTTTCATAACTTTTTTGTTCATACATATTTATTCCTAACAACGGAGCTCATTAATTGTTACTGATTATATTTTTTTATTAATACTGTTACTACCAAGACCAGTTTCAAATCATAATTTTTTTATTCAGAACTTTTTTCTTCATAACATTAAATGATCATATTGCTTTAAGTAATAATGTTGTATCTGTATAACAGACAATTGTCATAATTTTTGTATTACTTATTTTGCATGGGATTTTTGCACGGAATATGGATTTGGCACTTCGACGGCCGCTGCCGCGGCATACTCGCTTTGCTCGCTCGGCTAGTGCGCTGTAGTCACAGTACCAACCTGACCTAACCTACAAAAGTTGGAATCCTGGTATTTTTTTTAACCTTCGACTAAATCTCGTTTCTGGTAGCAATTTGATTTTCAAATGAGTCGCATTTTTAACTTATGATTAAGAAACGTATAAAAATTATTATCTTATGATTAAGAAACGAATATTAGAATAAAACACATTTATGAATATGAATATATATAACAGAGAAGCGCTCATGGCCCCGCGGACTCAGTGTTCTGTAAACGATCACTGCAGTAAGCAACTTTGGCCAGTCCTTGGATGGGTGACCATCCATGTGACCACTTTTGTGACATCTAATTGAGCGTTTCCGTGCCATGTTAAGCCATTGGTCCCGGTTACCAGTAAAATGGCAGTCGTTAAACCAAGTTGAAGGCCTTTTTAGGCGGCTTGAAAATTTTCAACAGCAGGCAGGCACAACCTGCGCCTGTCAATGCCTTTGGCTTCCCCTTCGGGGATAAAGGCGTGACCATATGTATGTATATTGTATGCATATAACAATTATTTATTGGAATAGAGGCGCAGGTTGTGACTGCCTGCTGTTGAAAATTGACAAATTCTAAAAACGGTGAAATGTGGGCATGTAATAATATGCCTCTGGCTACCCCTTCGGGGATAAAGGCGTGACCATATGTACATATGTATATTGTGACCATATGTACGTATGAATATAACAATTATTTATTGGCATGGTTGTGAATTTTGACCAATATTATAAACAAATAAATTACAACAAAAATTAGTAACAACAAGTTTATAATAAGTGAATTATGAATTTCAATAATATTTAGATATTTATTTGTTAAATTTTTATAAAGAATGATCATTATGACTTCAAATGGTATATGAACTATTTTCGGAATTCCGATGATAGGAGTTGAAAAGTTATGTAAGAAAATGCGCACCCTAAAACGAGGTATAATTTTGGTTAATATGTTGTATTTAAACTAGCAATGTGTCACAGTCTTCGATGAAATACGTTACTAGGCCCAAACGTTTAATAATACTGCCACTGTTCCAGGTGAATTCATTATTTACGTAATTCTTTTTATGCATCACCGCGTCGCACGTTGGATCCTGTAGTATGAGCTGGTTGGTCATTAATCAAAATTAAAAAAATCCCGGTAGATAATTTTTTTTCATAGATTTAGCAAATAGAGTATATACCACATTTATTATAAGTAATTAAAGTAGTATTGGTTGTCTAGTATACTTTTTATGATACGACAAAGTTGACCATATTTGTATTTTCCTTGTAGTCAATTAGGTTTTTTAAGTTTGGTGCAGTATTGAAACATTGTATTACTTTAAAAGTAACAGGGTATAATTAATAAAAAAAATCATGAGTGATGCTGAAGGTATGTAGTATTTAAAATGTATAAATTTAGTTCTTCACGATAAAATAACTTCTTCATAATAAATTTTTATTTAAAAACCACTTTTTCTTCAGAAGTGCAGTTTTGATACTGTTTTTTTTCGAAAAAGTGCATTTTGTCAGGGTACTAATTAGTTCTCCGTAACTCGTTAGTTAGTGTGTTTTATATAGTTGATATCAAAAGTTCAGACAAAATGCTCCTTTTCAAATGGCAGTGGTTTATAGTTTCACGGTGGTAGATTAAAAATATGAGCCAGTCGTATTTCGGTTAGTTATTACACTTAACTGTGAAAATTTTCGTCTTTAACATGAATGAATAGTTTTGAATTGTATTGTAGCCAATTATATAGGTTATTTTTAAGTTTTTTTTTTCTTCGGAATAGTGGATTATCTAGTAAAAAGGAGAGATTTGTGTGACAAATTATTTTTAATTCAATACAAGAAATTAGATAGCAAGTTTTTAAAATTAGAGGAGATAATTATTGCAGAAACCAACTGCCCTGCTTCAGATAAAACTTCCCTTAAAGAAACACTGCATATTTTTTAAAAATCTTTTAAAATAAAATAGCAATCGTCGAACAGAATCAAAGAAAGGTTTGTTAAAAATAACTCAACGTAGCTAGATAAGACTTGCATTTTTTAAAAATGATGGGTGAAAGGGTGAGCCCAGGTAGGCCCCCGAAGGATTTTGAGCAGAGTAGTGTCCGCAGTAAGCGTAGGAAGACCGAAGTTTTACGTGCATCTGGTTCTGGCAGTGAACTTTTTTATTCTGCTCAAATGTATTTTCGAACTGAAGACCACCATTCCCAATTAAATAAATTAAAAGACTGATATTCTATCACCGAAAACCACAGTAAATGAACAAGAGGCAGTATCTCCTCAAACCGCTTTGTCTATGTTTAGATACTGAAGCGAAATAAAGTAAGAAGCAGTATAACGTGGTACAAAGTTACGCGCCTCATATCTTTCCTTCTTAACTTAACGCTCGTAAAACTTCGAGAAAGGACACTATAACGGATGTATTTAATTTGTTTTTAATTTTTTCGGATCCAGTAGTTTCGTGCTCAAGGGTTGTGAGAAAATATAAAACTACTCTTCCTAGTGAGGTGCTAGAAATGATTTTACCAGATTAAAAGAATCTAGCCTTCATAAATCCATTTATTGTGATATATATTCAAATTGTTTAGAGTAATAAAGACATTAATAAAGTTATTTTGCCTCAAAACACCTTTAATAAAGACAATTATGAAAGTTAAGGTAGCGAATGATGTTTGCCGGGAGCGTTCCAAGTGGCAATCAGTGGTCTCTGCCTACCCCAGTGAGTAATAAGCGTGATTTTATGTATTTAGGTACGTATGAATGTATTATACACCTTTAAGACTTAGCTTAAGTCTCGGAACGTCGTTAAATAATATTGACCAACCATCCCATACAACAGGATCCACCGTGCGTCGCCATCTTTAAACTTTTAGTTTGCATAAGCCTTAGTCGTTTATGGTTAACGTGTTGTTTACGGTTTACGTGTTGTGTGAGGGTACCAGAGGACGATGGGGATGGTGTGCTTGGAAACATTAAATCAAGGCGCGATCGCAGTTTACGGCCAAACACTAATTCCGCGGGTGTAAACCCTGTTGTCGCTTGTTTTGAATTCCTATAGTCAAATAGGTACTTTAATAATTTTGCGTTATTAACATATTGATTATTACTCATTAGTAAACAAGATCTAATGTCCTTCTTAACAAATCTAATACATGCTTTCGCCTGACCAGAGGATCAAAAACGGGTGGATCAAGTGCGTTATTCCGTTTGATTTGCAAAACTGAACAAATTCAGCAGATAGAAAACATGAAGCGTTATCACTAACCTAAGTGTGAATAAGACCGAACCTAGACATGAATTCATACAACTTAGATGATTCAGATATAATGACAGCCGAAGTCGTGCTTTTTGTTTTGTATAACTCCACCCATTTAGAATGTGCATCTACCACAACTAAATACAACTGATTATTGATAGGCTCTCTAGGAAGTCCAGTTGTACCCTGTAAAATGGTTGCGGGGGGTAGGACCACATGGCTACGGAGCACGTGCTGGTGACGGACTAAGCTGTTAACATAATATTTACAACTGCCGATCATGGTTTTTTTCCATTTATCAATGCCTGGGAAACCAACTCTACCGCGTGCCTCAACCTTACACTTCACTATTCCTAAATGTGACTTGTGAAGTTCACTGAGGATCTTTTCTTGTAAGATTTCCGGCACAACCACTCTGTGTCCTCGCATAACTATATCGTTTTCAACAGAAAGATCGTTTCTACATAGAAAGTAAGGGACAATACAAATATCCGTAACCTTTCTAGGCCATCCAAATAAAAATATATAATTCTTAACAGCCGTTAACATGGCATCCTCTTGTGTCGCCTTGCATAACATACTCAGCGTAACGGGTAAACTGTTGACAAACACAGGATTGACATAAGAAGCCCTATCCTCTATACATTCGGTCGTATCACTATGTGACATTTCCCCGGTCAAGCTCGCTCGCGATAAGTAGTTGGCACAGTTCTCTGCGCTGCGTATGTATTCTATCTTAAAGTTACAACCGCTTAAAAACATTACACTGTAACCTATTAGCTGATACTTCTGGAACGCCACGATGAAGTCCGATTATTGTTATTAGCTGTTTGTGATCTGTCCGTAATATAAACGGAACATACCTGCCATAAAGATATAAAAATGGAAAGCGGCGAACCCCACAAATGATAGCGTTGCTTCTTTTTGCATCTGTGAATACCGACGTTCCGCTGCAATCAGTGTTCGTGACGCATATGAGATCGGGCGCTCAACACCGTTGCCGTCAAGCTGTGATAAAATCGCCCCAGACCGCTTGGAGACGCCTTCACGGTTAATATAACTTGCGTGTTTGTAACAAAGTGTGTTAAAACCTGGTCTGATCCTATATACATACGTATATGTGGTCACGCTTTTTATCTCCGAAGGGGTAGGCAGAGGCTTAATGTGTGCTCACTTCACCTTTTGTTCGATGATCGAGATTTGTTCCCACGTAATAGATGGTGAACCGTATTGCCGTGTTGATCTGGACAGGCGCAGGTTGAGGCTACCCGCTGTTGAAATTTTTTAAGTCGCCCATAATGGCCTTCGACTTGGCTTAAATAATGCCATTTTACTGACAACCGGAGCTTAGCGTGCCTTCCGAAGCATGGAAACGCTCGTAAATAAAATGTCACAAAGTGGTCACGTGATGGTCACCCATCCATAACCAGCCATAGTAAATGTTACTTACTGCAATGATCGTTTATAGAACATTGAGTCCGCGGGGCCTCGAGCACTTCCGGTCTGACGCTAATCATTTCATAATAGCACAAAAAGCGATATGATGTTCTGAATCCTAATGCCATTTAATATTTTTTTGCAATAGGTAAGGGCTTAAAAACAGTTGACGCATAATGAACAAAATTGCGGTAATAGTTTACTAGGCCCAGAAAAGATTGCAATTTAGGCATGTCTTGTGATCCTGGAGCCTTTACAATAGCCGATACTTTTTGAGGTGACTTTTTCAACCCCTGTGTATCGACGATGTATCCTAGATGTTCTACTTCGTCTTTCAAGCAACTACATTTTGCTTCTTGTAGCGTGAGCCCCGCGTCTTGTAAGCAACGTAGTACCTCCTGTAAGCGATTTAAGTGTGTTGTTTTATCTGGTCCTGTGATAAGAATATCATCTAACATACATAGTGCGCCGTCCGTATCAGATAAAACACTGAGAATAAGTTTGGGATAAATATAATTGGGATATTTTAAATGCACATCTGTTTAATTTTTCTGCGTACTAGGTAACTCCACTAATTTAGTGAATGTAAACCAGAAAATTTAATGATGTGCAAAATAACCAATTGATTAACTACTAACAACTACGGATTGACCTTCTGGCGTACGTGACGCATGTTTGGGGTGAGAGGTACTACGAGTCGTTGGCTATAAGCCTCGATATTGCTAAAGCCTTCGATAGAGTATGGCATGCGTCGCTTCTATCCAAGCTTCCGGCATATGGATTACCGCCCCAATTGTGTAGCTGGATGGCCAGCTTCCTACACGGACGATGGATACGGGTCTTATGGGACGGTCAGGCTTCCTGTTTTATACAGTTAAATGCTGGTGTACCACAGGGGTCTGTGTTGACCCCAACCCTCTTTCTCTTCTGCATATCAATGACATGCGGTCCCTCGGGACGATACATTGTTATGCAGACGATAGCACTCTGCACGGAAGTTACTCGGCCCTTCCAGCGGCCTCGAGGACTGATGTTGAGGAGAGGAGACAGTACCTTGTGGCTGATCTTGACGGGGACCTGGACTGCATTTCACAATGGGGATTTCTTTGGGGACAATCTGGACATCCTTGGCATAGACGTCCGGCCCGAGCTCAATCACAAATATTATTGGGCTAGCCTCGAGAAAACTAGGAGTCATATAGAATAAGCTGTCACTGTAGCAGCATTTGCCATACATTGGCGACTACGCGATACATCTGCAAATAGTTCGCTACCGTGATGAAAAGATCACCGTAATACACACATCAACACCGTCTAGGGATATTTCACATTTTCTCAATTTTCAGAAAATCTGTTAGGAATAATATGCAACAATGTTATATTCTTAGGAAGCCCATTTTTCAGACTATATTTTAAAATAAAATAAAAATATATTTTTGACTTATAGAAAATTTTATTAAAATGAAAACAAAAAGTTAAAAAATGGTGCAACTAAAGATGAATGTGTCATTTACGAAAAAATAAAAAATAAGTAATTTCTTTTAAATTTTTTGCACTGATAGGAACAAACCAGTGGTCAGTAAAACCACGGTCTTGCAACGGTTTTTCATGCTTTGAATTAAGTTATCAAAGTCTCGCTGCGGGATATTGTCCCAAGTTCTGCTAAGATGCAAAAAAAGTTGCTCTTCAGTCGCAATGTCTGCAGGAAAATTCTTATAAGCCCTTCTTTGGAGCATGTCCCACGCCTGCTCGATGGGGTTTAAATCAGGCGATTGCGCCGGCCAGGGTAAAACCGACACGTCATGGTCCTGGGTAAAACCGACACGTCATGGTCCTGCAGCCAGCTGGTCACCGCTCGCGCTGTGTGCGGACGGGCGTTGTCGTGCATGAGAGTAAATTCTTGACCCATTTGAAGTCGATGAGGGTAGACAATGGGTACAAGCACCTGGTCGCGGTATTTTTCAGCGGTCATGGTGTTTCTAATCCAAACGAAGTCCGTTCTTCCACCAAAACAAATTCCCGCCCAAACCATAATTGTCCCGCCCTTGTATGAATGGACTACCTGGGGGTGTTGCAGACGACTCTCACGACCAGGAACTTGCCAAACGCGTACTCTTCGTGAATCGGGATGAAAACCGAATCGGGACTCATCGGTAAACAGTACTACAGACCACTGGTTATCTTCCCAAAGCAAATGTTCACGAGCCCACTCTAATCTTCGTCCACGATTTCCTCTGCGTAGTGCTGGGGTACGAAGTGGCCTGCGAGCATGAAGGTTAGCTTCATGCAGTCTCCTCCTCACAGTTTGGTTACTGACAAGCAATTGGTGTTCTGACTGGAGCCGTTGAACCAACTGCACGGCTGTAACGTTTGGCTGCATTCTCGCGGCAACTTGTAAAAATCGGTCTTGTCGTTGGGTGGTTATGCGTCTCCCGCCACGGTGTCTTTCAGCCACTTCTCCGGTTGCACGATAACGTTACCACAATCTTGAAATAACGTTTTGCCTGGTTCCAATCTCCTCAGCAATACTCCGCTGCGTAGCCCCAGCTTGGAGCATGCCTACTGCCCTTAGCATTTCTTCTCTAGTTAAATTTCGTCGCTGCATGACTTAAACAATGAAATAAATTCGTAATTAATCAATAACTAGCTTTAAAACTTCAACTGGACAAAACAAATACCAATTAACTATCGTCGGTGAAATTAAAATTTGGAACTTCGCTATACTAATGCCGCGCAAATCATTTGTTTTAATTTCTTTTTTTAAATTTCAAATTTGGAATCATTCAAATATACCTACAAAATAAGATTCAATGAAAAGTTTTTAAAATCGGCCAGTATTTTTTGAGATGCAGAACTTTTTAAAAAATATCCCTAGACGGTGTTGATGTGTGTATCTTTCGGTCAATTTCCAAAGCTTTCAAATTATTCTGCTGCGGATTGTATTAGCTGTATCCTCATTATCTATAGTCACTATATTTATTATACTCGATCAAAGTTCATCAGTAGTAATAGTTGTATAATTCAACAGATGTAAATAATATAGTAAACAAAGCAATTGGATCTTGACTGCTCCATAATTACTTACATTTAATTATCAATCCTGATCATAGTCGTTTCAAGGAACTTAGTTAGATTTATGCGGACATTTCGACACTAATAAACCTTTAGATTATAGAATAATTTCATGAAAAATACTCGGATGGTAAAGATTTAAGACTGTCATTTTTGCTTGTCATTAAATTATTATTTTTCAGACTTGTTTGTCTTTGCCATAGTGTTGTAAAACTGTTGTACTGGCCAATTGATTTTAAAAGGAGGTCATTGTTTTATCAATCTGTCAGTTCGAAAAAATGTACTTACTTTAATAATGTAACTTATTGACCCAGAGAGCGACGAGTGCGAGTCTTTGCCCCTTTCACACGTACCGGTTGCCGGGTGCCGGGTACCCGGGTGTATGGCCGTGTACTATAGCTTTCACACGTAACGGCGTGATTTGCCCGGCAACCGCTTGCATTCGCCGCCGGTTACCCGGCACCGGCTACCCGGCAACCGGTACGTGTGAAAAGGCACTTTGAGTTTGGGTCTTCGATTCTACAGTATAGACGATTTTGCTTTCGTCCGTATGTGTGTGTGCATGTCAGTTTCGGTCTAGAAGACGCATTTGTTAACCAATTTTCTCCAAACTTGGCACACATGTTCTTTGATTTAAAATCATTGATCTACGAAAAGATAAAAATACAACTTTTGTCGAAAGTTTTTTTAATAGGGCGGAAAATAAGGGAGAAAAAGGGCCCCGTTATATATGATGGGATCATAAGGGATATAATTCCTCACAGGTTGTTTTTTCCTGGGCGCTCGCGAGGTCTACTCTTCGCAGAAGTACTTGTATTAAATTGGGACTAACTAAGTATTTGTGCGACCCAGAAATCGTCAGAAGGATCCGGTTAGGCTTAGTACCGTGTGGAGGAGTAAGTTTAAAGAGGCTAATGTCCATCAGTGAACTGCCAAAAAGATAATCTATTGTTTCGAACGCCATAAACATTTAAATATGAATAAAAAGAAAATAAATAATGATTCTTTAGGGTAGACTGGGTACGGTTGACGGTGGATGGTTAAAATATTCAGTCATTTTTTACACAACGCTATCTGATCCCAAAGTAAGCTAGGAATGACCTGCTTGTGTTATGGGTGTCCGACCACGAATATTAATACGACCTTTGATAATGCTATTATAGCGAAATATGTCAGGTTTTTTTAAAATTAAAATAAAAGTGGAATAGTACAAGTGAATTTTCGTAATGTATTAAAACAAGTTCCATCAAGTGCCAACAATCAAAAGTATAACGGATATTATTTGTAACTTATTTTTTTGTAAATACATATTTATGATACATATAAACAACCAGACTCTTAGGGTCTTTAGTCGTTTCGCACCGTGAGCGGTTCGAACCGCGGTATGAATTGCCAAAGAGCTCTTTTTAAATGAGTCGTTTCGCACCGCGGTTCGAATCGCCCAAGAACTTTTGGTAATGAGTTGATTCGGACCACAGTATACGGAACATTTATCTTTTTGGATAGGTGAAGTCGGACAGAAAAGATATGTAGTTTTTATTGGTCATTCCTTACATTACATTCAAAACACACAAGTTAATTATGTTGATCAAACTGACTGTACCTATATGGCACCTATATGGCTCTATATATATATGAGATTGGCAGCATACCTATGTATTTTGTTTCGTAACTTTTTTTATCAAATTTTGTGACCTAATGTGCTTTTATTGCGCTTGTTCAAAAAGCTATAATTTTTTACTACTTTGCTTCGAATATACCTGTCACCATGTCATTATAATGGCCTAGTTCCCTTTCTTTGGATTTAAAAACCCCACATTAGAAATCTCTCAAAATATCTTAGTCTGCCCTGCTTCTGTAAGAACGGCGAGCAGCCAACGAGGCGTCTACACATTTTATCATTCCTAAACTAATATATTATTGTAAATAAATGATTATACTATTAAATTTTCTAAAAGTTTCTTTTTTTTTAAAGATCCTTTAATTAAATTAATATAAAAAGTTATTGCACATAATATATATAGATATACCGAATTTAATGAATTTGGCGATTGATTAACCGAAGTAAATGAATGTACGGTGAACTAGATATAACTCAATGATTACTTACATAATTAGAATCAGTTTAGTTACAACACTATGATCATAGACAACTTCTGTCAAAACATGACATGTTTACATGATTGCTGAGCTGTCCAGAAAAAGACTATATTTATATGTACGAGTACATTCGAGTAAAAATTATTATTTTACACTAACCAAATAAAAGAATTTTTAATTTTTGTGGGTCTGTCAACCTACTATTGCCAGTTACATTTTCTAATTACTCAGTTACAATACTTAATCCTGCATTTTCTGAACTAATGAGAAGCTGCTCTACTACCTCTTCTACTTGCTGAGCAAAAAGGATAAACTGGCCCTTAAATCCTTGTTGTCCATTTCGTCCACTTAATCGCATAACTTTTATAAAATGTTTTATTCTAGATATACCGCGCAGTTTTATGTCGGAAAGACAGTCTAGTTCTGGTGGTGAAGATAAAATAGTCATCATTATTCGAAAAAGAATTAGATGGGCAGTGATTTTTTATATCATTTTGCCGCACGCCTATGGCAACCATTAATGCGTTTAGGATTTTAGGAATGTTAGCTGGAACTACTGTGATAGTAATAGTAGAGATGCTACGACTCTGTTTCTTATTAAGGAGCTTATTACAAGAATTACACACCTAATCGGCTAATCGGAAAATAACGTCATTGCAAGTGGTATCACTTTTAAAAAAAAGCCTTCGCACGCAATACTGCGATCGCATAGTAATTGGTCTACTCTGACGTGTGGCAGGTGCTTCACTATAGCGACAGAGCATTGCATCTTCTCTCATGTGCTCACGCAAGAATAAAGCAAGAAGTCGGCGAATCAGTATCACGGACGTTCTCGACATATTTTACATCTAGGTACTCAAGTCGCCGAGAGCGAGAAGGTGATGACTCAAGCTCTCGGATGTTAGCGGCATGCTGTCGCATCTTCTTAAGTCGCTCAGAGCGAGAATTCGGTGACTCAAGCTCTCTCACGTTTATGGCATGCCCGCGCATTTTATATACCTTGGTACCCCTGCTCTGCTCGATCGCTGCCTCGACGATACTGGTGTTATACCGTCTAAGGTCGCATCGTATCAGCTTTCGGATTTTAAGATTTAGATCCCGCTGGTCTGACGAAGACGAGAGCGTAGATGGCGTTTCCCGTCTTATTCTCATAAGTTCGAGAGTCTCGGGCGAGAGCTTAGAGCACCTGTTATTGCTTTTTCCGGACAAAAACCTTCGGGACACTTGCTGTAGCGTCCTGACCACATTTTCGGCCTTATCGTGAATATTGCCAGTGGTTTCCAGCAGATCGAAACGATTTTGAAGTTCTAACTGGAACCTCTCAGCCCCTGAGGCTAACTGGAGCGAGTAGGTCGGAGAGTAGGCTTCATCATACGGGCCCTTTCAGCTCGGAAGTCCAAATTCAGAGATGCTCGCACAAGTCGGTGATCACCACCGGTATTGAACCTGTTAATCACAGAGACATCTCTAAATATACACCTCCTGTCCGTCATGATGAAGTCTATCTCGTTCCTTGTGACCTTGTCGGGGCTTCGCCAAGTCCATTTTCTGTGGGGCTTCTTCTTAAAGAAAGAGTTCATCAAGAAGAGCCCCTGAGACTCAAGAAAACTGACAAGCATATGGCCCCGGTCATTTCTGCGCCCCACACCAAAGGGACCGATCTTCGTTTCGCCGCGTTCTTGTACTCCCACTTTGGCATTGAAGTCCCCCATCACAACGCTGTAGTGAGTCTTGGCAGTACCATGTAGGGCTTTTGCTATGTCCTCGTACTCGGTCTCAGCTGCCTCGACAGTGCTGCTCGAGGTCGGGGCATACACTTGTATCACCTTCAGGGTGAACTTGTTGGTGAGTCTCAGTATTAAGTATGCTACCCGAGCCGAAACACTGCTGATCTCCACAACGCTGCTAACGAGGTCCTTTTTTCACCATAAAGCCGATCCCGCCCTCGGAAGAATGTCTTCCGTCACCTTCCCGAAAGTAAAACAGGTCGCCTGATGCAAGGGTTAGCGTGTCCTCCCCCTTTCTTCGGACCTCGCACAATCCCAGTATGTGCCAGTTAATACGACCTAGTTCTACCTCGAGTTCGGTGAGCCGCTCGTCCAGGCGCAGAGTAGTTCCATTAAACGTAGCCAGGGTCAGTTTTGTATGGCAGCCTCCCGTAACCCGGAGATTCTTAGCACCCCCCCTCCCGCCGTCACTCCGACCGCTGCCGTGATCGGGAACAGCGGGAGTGCCGGGAACTGGGGGCCGTTGTTTGGTTGTGTGCATCATAGGAGGACATTTGGCCTTACTGTATCACGCTGGCCAGACGGGTTGGTACAGGGTTTAGTTTCGAATTTTCCTTTACTGTGCGCCATGACCTCGTCCGTTTATCAGCAGGTGCACCACTCGCAGGTGACGCTGGCTTGGACCCCGGGGTTGGTGGTAGGGGCCCATCGCACCCCTAGCTATTAGCACCTATATAGCACCCAAACTATTCCATTAGCAAGAAATATTTATGAAAACCATAGATTTAGAATTTTCTCTTCTCTCAATATAGATCCACAAAGCGTGATAGCGAGACCTCATTAACCAGACCACATAATAATTCAGTACACGAGACGCCTACTTCTTCAATACTTCTATAATAGCCTTAATCATCAAGTTCTTCAATGATCAAGCAAACAGGGCAGATTCACATGCTTTTAAGAGTCTGTTATTTTGGCTCATATCTCCGGTTTTACTCAACCGATTGCAATCAAGCAAACGTAAGATTTTTAAGTCTGACTAAGACCTTACAAACAAATAAAACCGCATCGAAATCCGTTCAGAAGTTTTTGCGTCCATCGTGGCCTAATAATTTTGGCGCTAAAAGTCCGCCATTTCGATTTTCCAGAAATTTTAATATACCTGGTGTCAATCACACAATAACGACGAATCAAATGACACCGTGCATGTCGAAATCCGTCAAGCCGATCAGGCTGAAGAGCGTGCAAGAAATTTTTTCAAGGTTTTCATTTTGTCGCCAATAATTCGCCATTTCGATTTTCCAAATTTAAAATACCTGGTGCCACTCACACAATAATGACAAATCAAACGACACCTCGCATGTCAAAATCCGTCAAGCCGTTCAGGAATGGACATACATACATAGCCTCGAAAAACATTACCCTCCTTTCTTCGGCAGTCGGTTTTTTTACACAAACGTATAAACTTATTCTATCAAATTCACATCAAGTTTCAAAAAAAGTTTCACATCAAAAATTCACGTCAAGCCGTTCAAGCTGTAGGGTGTAACAAAGAAATGGACATACATACATACATAGTCTCGAAAAACATTACCCTCGTTTCTTCGGCAGTCGGGTAAAAACAAAAATTTTACACAAAACGAGATGACCTTTTTTTATCGAATTCACACCAAAAATTTTCTTCGTAACCGGATAATGATTTACTAAACAAAAGTACGAATGTTTATCAAAAATACTAACTTGCACTCTAAATTGTACAATCTTATAACGGAATAGGCTAGGTTAGGTTAGGTTACATTTTTATTTTTTTGACAAATAAAAATTGATTTTGTAAAGATGACTGATTAAATTGGGGTTTTAATTAGATTAAACGATGTTCCTAAAAGTAAATTAGGCGACGGTTTTCCTTAAAAAAGTTTTAACATGTTTCGTCGTTGCGCCTGACAAGTTCCATACGTGATTTTTACAAGGTTTTGGGAAACTCGAAAAAACATGTTTATTTAAACATTGTGTATTTAACAATAATCTGTAAATGCAGTAGTATGAATATTTATTTTTTACATATATATGTAAGATATACATTTGATATAAAATGTTGCTTATATTTCAAAATATACTTTTTTTCTCTGTAAATCTGCATATACCTGTTTTGGCACTGTGCACGCAAATTATTCATGTGCCATTTTCATGCACATAAGGGTTAATGATAACATTGTTTTCTCAAAAACTAGTCTATTTTGTGACATTTTGCTATTGAAAATTGAATTTACTACTTACATTTTCATATTATTGGTCAGTCTGTTTGGGATATAATTAGTATTAAATAATTATTTTTCCTTAATCGTAAAAGTTAAATTAGAAGTATGTTAAAATACCTAAAAGTCACAATATAAACTCTTCTATAAAGTCCTTAACCCACTTACACTAGCCCAATGCACAGTGCATTACAAAATAGGTGCAGCTATAACTTATGAATAATTACGTACAATCTTGTCTGTGGAAACCATGCTCATTTTAGGCATATTCTTAATTAGATATTCCAATCAGCCTATGGCAGTCCAATGCTGGACGTAGCCACTCCCAAATTACGCCGGAACATACGGTCTTGCATCTTTCGTATCCAGTCACTCTCTGTAACCTTTTCAGGCGGTCGGATCATCAAGAGGGGGGCCGTCCTATCCTACGTTCACCAAGCTCAGTCTCCTTTTCAGAACTCGTTTGCGCCATCGGCCATCGTTTCTTCTATAGATGTGTACCTACCATCAAAACGCATGCTCTGAGAGCTATGTCAACCACTCCGGTTCTCTGACGGATAAAATCGTTTCAAATTAGGTTTGAACGTAAGTAGATTGCTAGGCAACCGCAAGCCTCGATCCTTCGACGTGAACAAGTCTCAACATGACGTTCTTATTGAACTTGATCTTGATTTTTTCCAACTTATGTCGTTTTGTGCGGTGAGGCGATTCGTGACACTATTCTCGAGAACAACTTGTAAACGTGGCTCACGCACAGGTGACTGTGGGTCTTATCACCTTTTTTGAAGAGTGGAGTCACGGCACTCCCTCTCCTCGCTTTACCTGTTTGTTGCAGCTGGAGAATGGAATTAAAAACACTTTAAAGACTGAAGCCCCACCCAGTTTAAGGAGTTATTTATTTATTCCGTCCTCTCCACGGGATTTACTATTTTTGAGTTGCTCGAGAGCATCGTTGACCTCGCTCTGGTTGATATCTGGTACATTGTCGCGTTAATGGGGCCCTGTGGCCCTCTTCGCTAGGTAACGTAGGCTATTTTATTCGTGATAATTAGAGATCTCAGGTAAAGGACTCGATTTCCTCTAGAATGTTAATGAAATGAACCTTGAGGTTACAATTTTGCTGCCTGTGGCTGTTTGCTGCTGTTGAGCTGTTGGGAACGGACCTTACCACCTGTCCATTACAAAGTCATCACTTTTTATCCGTCACGATTAAGACTTTGTCGGGGCTTCGCCAAATCTACTTCTACGGAGCCTCGTATGAAAGGAAGAATTCACCGAGAAGTAACCCTGATATTTAAGGGAAAATCGACAAGTATGTACCCTGGTCCTTCGCCGCATCACGGTTTCGCTGCGATCTTGTATTCCCTACTTTGGCGTTGAAATTTCCCATAATAACATTGTAGTGAGCCTGCTGACTTCCACACCACTGCTAATGAGGTACTTTTCCATCACGCACTTTTCATGCTCACCCAGCTGTGGAGTGTAAAGTGCGTCGTTGTACGGAGCCAGGATCAGTCGCGTATGGCAGCCTGTCGTTGTCATTGTTCCGACCGCTACCTCGACCGGAACAGCAGAAGTGCCGGAAACCGGGGGCATTTTCTATTTATAAGCCTTAAGCCGTACAGGAAGGCCCAAAACCCCTCAAAAGGGGTTTTGAGCCGTACTGTACGGCGTTGACCAGACGGCTTAGAATAGTGCTTTGTTTTGTTTGTTCTTCTCTTCGTCATGACCTCATCCGTTAATTAGCAGGGACACCACTCGCAGGTGAGACCGGCGTAGCGGCGGTGCCCCGATGTTGTTGGTAGGACTCTATCCACACCAAAATTTATCAAATAATAATAAAAAGTACATTACTTACAAATTTCGGCACACTTTTCTTTTTTAATACTATTTAAAATGATAGTGAACGTCACCTTACACCATTTTTGTTACCATACTGTTACATGTTTATCATGTTCTCAGCGCAATCGCATATTCCATATGTGCGTGTTATTTGCACATCACGATTTTTTTAACGTTTAAAACACATACGGAATATGGCAAAATCGGTTCTTAGGTATGTTTTATAAAAATCGGTTAAGCTATTTTAAAGATGTGAGGGGTGAAAGTGGTGATGAAAAATTTAAAGTGTTCAAATATACCCGTGTTGGGTATCAAATGCAAGGCCATAACTTATACATCACGATACCGCAAGTTTTATGAAAATAGGTTCAGCCATTCGAATAATATGAGAAGCAGAATATATTTCTAATTCTGTAACCACACTCCGCGCAATTCGCATTAGCTCTGAATAGTTGTTGGTAGACTATACGTATGTCGATATTAAATAATGAATTAGCTATTATATAAGTTACCCCTATAAAAAGCATGAATTAAAATTAAATGAAAAATTTAAAAAAACCCCGAATCACAAAAAAAGAACAATAAAAAATCCTGTAAAAAAGTAAAAAAAAAACTATTATATTATGACCTATCTACCTTAAGTATTGAACCTTTATTATATTATAGGTAGCTATATTAATAACGTATTCATATTACAGTTTGTCTCGTCGGGGAACGCTCACCTAATCATAACCTAATCGTACGTCAACTGTAGATATTTTGCGCATACTCGTTGAATATTTTTAAAGTTTCTTGATATGCTCAATTGTTTACGTATAAAACGGCTCCCCCGACGAGACAAACTGTTAGTTAAAAATATGAATACGTAAATAATATAGATACCTATAATAATAATAAAGGTTCAATACGTAAGGTAGATAGGTCATAATAAATTAATAGTTATATTTTTACTTTTTTACAGGTTTTTTATTTTTTTTTTGTGAGTCGGTTGTTTTTTAAATTTTTTATTTAATGATTATAGTGATTTGTTCAGTCAAACAGTTTTGCAAACACCATTAAACAGTATGTTGAATTTGATTTATTTAGTGTGCAGGTCAGTATTTTTGGTTCAACTTTGAAATATTTTGATTGGAAAAAGGGAATAAACAGATATCGATTAAAATACATGCCAAATTTTATTTGTAGGGCATTCTCTATACGAGTATATTATAATCGATACCGAAGACAATCTTACGGTCCACTTGATGGAAAGTAGTCGCCGTAGCCTATGGACGTATTTAGCATCCAAAGAGAAATATTTTTAAATTTTCTAGAAGTTAATACTTTGTATTCTTTTCAGGGGCAATATTCGACCAAAACACGGAAGAAATACAGAATGTCTTTAAGTACGCCTTGACAATACACAATCAGAACATCAGCAGTCGACATTTGGAATTACAAGCGTATGTCGATGTGATAAATACCGCCGATGCTTTTAAACTGTCACGATTAAGTAAGTATTTACTCTTTATGTTTTAATTATAATGAAAAGGAAATACAAGTAAATAGTACAAAATGAAGAATATACTATATCTTTGCTCTTCGTTAGTTAAATACGAGGTGTCGTGATGCAATATTTTCGATTCAAGATACAATACTTTAAAGACAAAATACCTAATGATTTTAGATTTTAGACAGATTTTATAAGATACTAGATAAAAAAACACTTTTGCAGAACTATCCATTGTGTAGAGAATTAAAACTCGAAATGAAACCCGGTTGTCAGTAAAATGACAATGGTTAAGCCATGTTGAAGGCGGTTGAAAATTTTTAACTGCGGGTCGGCTCGAACTACGCCTGTCCGTCTCAACACGGCAATAGGCTCCACCACCTATAACGTGGGACATAAAACCATGAGGTGTAATGTGGGCGTATACTATGCCTCTGCTTACACATTCGAGGCTATAGGCGTGACTATATGTGTAGGTATGTATGTAGATAAAATCATCCTTGAAAGGGTGTTTGTCTGTTATCCATAAGAGCCTTTTAAAAGTTTTGCCGTCATAATAATGCTTTTCTTTTTGTTGTGGAAATCCTCATGGATGTTATATCGGACTTCTGTTGGTTAAAATCACACGGTGCCCTAACATCTGCCTATGGCCGGAAGTCCCGGGTGCTATCCCACTTCTTCGAGATGCGCCACCATCTTGGTCTCCTTCTGTAAGAACGATGAGCAGCCAACACGCCGCTTAGGACGGTAGCCCTGGGCATTTGCGATGATGCGAAATCGAAAGAAAACCTGAAAGTGTTTCCTGGGCCTTGGGGTATTGGCAATAAGAGCGTAAAGGAGAGCGAAGCAAGTCAACTTATGACTTCTGTGATAATAAAATAGTAGAAGATTTTGTTGCTGTTTTATTTTTCATGTTGAGAATTAAACATGATAACCACGATTAAATCAGGAATATAGGAATATTTTTCGTGTGGCAATCCTCATGAAAGTTATTTAGGGTTGCCAGATGGTTGGATTTACCGGGATTTTCCCGACATTTCATTGGCGTCCCGACATTCCGATGAACCAGAAAACGAAACTAAAATTCGCCAACTCCCCTCCCTCACTCGCCATTCTCTTCTATCGTTTATTAATAAAAACAATATTTTAAATAATGTTTTCAGGATTCCGTACACAAAGGGTAAACACGGGACCTCATACATGAGATTTCGCCGTCCGTCTGTCTGTATTTCAGGAACCGTGATAGCCTGAGAGCAAAGAATTTTCACAAATGATGTACCTAAGTACCTTCTTTTGTTGCCAATAAATACTAAAATCATGAGAAAGATAATATTTAAGTGAGGCTCCCATACAACAAACGTTCATTTCAGCTGTCGAACGCTCATTGCTGGACATAGGCCTAGCTCCTGGGTCTGTACTTTGGAATCGTGTGGAACGTGGCCCTATATGCGGCCCCCGTATGGGTGGAGACCCTGACGGCCAGCAATGCGGCTAGATGCCGTCAGGGTGATTAGGGGATACCGCACGATCTCCGTTGAGGCGACACGTCTCATAGCCGGGACCCCTCTATGGGACCTGGCACTGCCAACGTATCTTCGCCCCAGAGTACGTCCATGACCGGGGGCCTGAGGGACGGTAAGGGGGCTGCTCACCGTTCTTAAAGAAGCAGGCCCTAGACGACAGCGTGACGGGAGGGATTCACGCACGCCCCCAAAGAAGCGGGACAACACCCGAACAACCCCCCAAAGACGTGGTACAGCACTCGAACCCCCCCTAGGTGAGGCCGCAGTGGTAGCCGTAGGTCTGTTGGGAGTTCCGGGGAACATTCTTCCGAAGGCTTACCCGGGGCTCCCAACCGTAGGGTGTTAGGGAGAATACGTGTGATTTTTAGTTGGTCGTTAGAAGTCTAGCAGAATAGCATCCCTGTAGGATTTTCTTAAAGTTAAAAAAAAGGCCTGGCTCCTTCTATAATCTCCACAACGAATGGTCCTGCGCTTTTTGCACTCATTACTGGCTGGCTCGCAAAGTCGCTGTCCTGACCAGATCGTTGGTCCTTCTTGACATTCCTGTTGGAAGTTTTTTATTTGTCCCGACAAAGGTCACAAAATCCCCATAACTTTGTCCAGAAATTCTAGTTTTCTAACCTGGCAACCCTAATGTTATGCCGGATTCCTATCGGTTGATAACACACGGTACACTGTCATCTATCTGGGACTCCCGACTATAAGCGGGTGCCTACGGCCCGAAGTCCAGGATAAGGAGTATAGGATGGTTCAGACATGTAAAAAAGAAATAGAAGATTAACGAAACTTTTAATACGTATCGGGTGTAAAATATATATGTATGTCTAAAATATATATGTGTGTCTGTACATGGACAGATGGAATGAGGACAAAACCTAGCAAATGCTACTGTCTATGTCTGGGTAGGCGGGGTACTAAGTTTACGTCATATGACCCCGGGCTTGCTATAGGCGGGGAAAAAGTTTCTATTATATCGGAAACCGTGCCTTTCAAATTTCTTGGCAGAAAGATACTGAAAAGACAGATGCTTTGGACGACATAATTGAAAGTTTCATTGTTGACATAAAAAAAGGTAGACCAACAACCAATAGGTAACGTCAAGAAAGCATGGATATACGACAACTATTTAACATCACGTCTAAACTGGCCGTTTCTTGTGTACGATATGAGCCAAAACCTTCTCAGAAAATTGGATGCGAATGTTACGAAGACGTTGAAGTCGTGGCTAGGGCTAGCTCAATCGGCCGACACGTCGGCATTATACAGAGCCTCCAATAACTTCGGAATGACGTTTAAGAAGCCGTCGGAACTCTATAAACATCTAAGAGTTACTAAAATGCACGTCTTGGCAAAATCAAGAGACAAAATCGTTCAAACTCTTCCAAAGGATAAAAATATAGCAGAACTTGAGTCACGCCTCCAATTCCACAAGAGATTCATGGTGGGTTCGCAGACTGGTCGAGCGGGGTTGGGTAGTATCCGGAGACAAACAGATAAAGACATTACAAAATCTTTTCTGGAGCAGGATGAGAGCGATGCCTATAAGGTGCACGCGATGAACCTGGAGATGCAGAATGAATGGCTTACTCTGGGCGAATTTTGTATTCCCATGGCCTTGCAGTGGCGTACCTTATTGTACGACTGGTCGCCGGCTTTGCTTAAGTTCTACCTGAACGCGTTTCAGTTGACCCTCCCCGACCCAAGTAATCTGGTCAGGTGGGGGAAAGCCACAGATAAAACATGTAATGCATGTGGAGAAGCGATTGGAACTGCTAGGCACCTGCTGTGGTAGGTTGTAGGACGTTACTAGACCGGGGTCATTACTCACGCCGACACGATAGGGTAGTGGAGATCATACGTGAGGCTGTCAGTTTGGCGGTAGCGAGAGCGAAAAAGGGATTAACCTCAAACAAAAGACATGACATTGCGTTTGTAAAGGAAGGCTGTTCAAAGAAAGTACCTCAAAAGCCATACTCAATTTTGATGGCTGCCGCCGATTGGACTATACTCTCAGACACGTATGAAAAACACTACAAAATCTCGGAGGATGTATGTGCCTCGTCATCCAGACCCGACATATTCCTGTTTTCGAGGATACACAGGCGTGCGGTTCTCGTGGAGCTGACGGTGCCGTGGGAGACCAACATACCGAAGGACCACGCCATGAAGACAAATAAATACTTTGACTTGACCAATGAGTTAACCAAAAATGGCTATGTGGTTAAACTCTATGCCGTAGAAGTAGGAGCAAGGGGAATTCCAGCTAAATCCCTGTATAATTTATTTAAGGACCTTGGATTGCCAAGAGCTTCAGTAAGCTCTTTACTAAAACGAGTATCCAAAGCGGCATTGATAGGATCTTACCAAATCTGGTTGGGCAGGGGGGGAACATTGTTGACGGTGGAAGGTGATCGTTTATGCGCATAGTAAGGTGGCCACCCTAAACCTACTCGAATGGGTCGCAAGTCCCAGACGCCGTCGGGGTGTTCCCCCCTGTGCCACACTATGGACCCGGCGCCCGTACGGAGAATCCATGGAATGCTAAGAATACGGTCTCTATCTTGTCGCTAATATATAATATACTGTAGGTATGTCATAAGTATTATTATAAGAACCGTAACGTCAAGACGTCTCAATAAAAGTGTATTCTGTATGGCACCGAGACTGTATAATCACCTGCCAAAATCGATTTTACTCATAGAAATTAATAACATATTTAAAAGAAAAGTAAAAATCTTACTGCTGGAGAAGTGCTATTATTCGATTGATGAATTCTTAAATGACAAATCGTTAAGATGAATCCCTTGTATGTGCCTTTTAAGATAGTGTACATTGTGTCTTCGTGTCAGGTACGAAAAAGGTTGATCAGAATACTCAGCACGTCTTCAATTCCAAGACGACACGATGATCAATAACCAAGCAGCAGAAACTGGAAGATTTTTATTACATGTTATACGACACGTAAAAAAATTGCCAGTAGGTAAACAGAGAGTACCCTATATTACGTGAATGTGAGATAATGTACTCTTGTTCACTCAGGCAGATACTCGCGAAACGATAAATTTTATGTAAACCACCAACTTTTATTTTTATGTGATAAAGATACTGGAGTGGTTTGAACATCATTCTACGTGTTGTGCTTTTTCTTCAGTTTCGAAACGCTTTATGTGTGTCTAAATACATTTCTAGTGAAATCTAGTGTTCCTTTTTGAGGGTTCCGTAGCCAAATTGCAAAAACGGAACCCTTATAGATTCGTCATGTCTGTCTGTCTGTCCGTCCGTGTGTCACAGCCACTTTTCTCCGAAACTATAAGACCTTGCTGTTGAAACTTGGTAAGTATATGTATTCTGTGAAGCGCATCTAGATTCTTATCTAAAACTAGAAAAAATGCAGTTAATTTTGGGGGTCCCCATACTCAGAACTGATACTCAAAAATTTTATTTTCATCAAACCCATACGTGTGGGGTATCTGGGGGTATCTATAGATAGGTCTTGAAAAATGCTATTGAGGTTACTAACATTTTTTTTTCTAAAGTAAATAGTTTGCGCAAGAGACACTTCCAAAGTGGAAAAATGTTTCCCCCCTCTAACTTCTAAACTAAGGGAATGATAAATCTAAAAAAAATATATGATGTACATTGCCATAAAATCTACCAACGAAAATTGGTTTGAACGAGATGGAGTTGGTAGTTTTTTTTAATACGTCATAAACCGCAATTTTCGCCTAGAAAAATCACTACCACTGCGAACGTGTTAAAACCTCAATGAAAGTTACAACGAACTACAAGAACTTTTATAATTATGTTACTTGCTGCTACGGAACCCTTCATGAGCGAGTCTAACTCCACTTGGCCGGTTTTTAGTTCCATCTTGACTTCAAGAATTATGTTTTTCCATATTTTTTTATCTAACCTAATAAGTACAGCCTTGGAAGAAAACATACTCGTATATGGAACTAAAATAATCTCTAGACATAATCTGCTTGACGGGGGCCTGGAAATCTGTTAGACAGGGAAACCTAGTACAGATACCAGTCTCTCGCAAGGGTAACAACCTGTATCCTACCTTATAGTTAATTTAATATTTCATGTGGCTCTGTGTGAACTCAACTTTGTGAAAGAGAAATAAAATTAATTTATTATTATTTATTAACCCTCATATTTGAGTACGTACTATGAATTGGAGGATGTTTATCACGTTTGAGCCAATACTGGAGTTTGACTCACTCACTTTTAATTATAAACTCTACTGGTGAAAAGTGGCACGCGTCAGTCATGTTCTATGAACACTTCATGTCGACACCAATCTACGTCTACAATCAGAGGTTTTTATCGGTTATGACCTAAACCTCCCAGCTATGTGGACGGATACCTAGAAAAGGTTGTAGGGAGGGAGAACCTTCAGCAAATGTACTGAGAGAGAGAAATCATGACTACAACAAAATTCTTTTAGCGGTCTTATGAAATAATTAAAAAAAAACATTGGTACTAAATTAAAATAGGAGAATAAAGACAAATTACCACTGATAGACAGTTTTAACAAGCAGCTCTAACAATGAGCGCTTCGTTATTAATTTGGCACCTGTTCATACGTTTTTGTGATTATAAGTAAATTTTGTTTGTAAGTACGGTGCGGATTTCGTTTGAAGAACTGTTGTGATGTTTAAAATGAACTTGAGAAAATATGTGTACCATTTTCACGCCATATACATAATTGTATAATTACGAGCTTTCATATTTTCACCAACATCAGTTTTAAGAGCTTTTATTTAACTTGTCCTGCTAGTATGGGACAAATTTTGCGAGTTAAATATGCTTCGAATGAGCTGAAATTTGGAATACTTATAGAACTTCGGTGACAATACAATATGACGGTATTTTGGACCTGGTCTGAAAGTCATCATATTAACTCCTCAATGAAACAAGATAAACCTATAGCATTAGAAATTTTTAGATAGGTCTTGATGCGTACATGGCAAAAAGAAACATAGTCTGATGATGGACCCTAGTCGTGGTGAAGGTCACTTTACTAACTCCTCAAATAAACATGATAAATCCAAAGTGGTTTGGACTCTTTACACAGATCTTGATGCGTACATGGCAAAAATATCATGAGGGATAGTGAACGAAGTCTGATGATGGAGTCAAGTCCTGGTGAAGGTCACCATGCTAACTTCTCAACGAAACAAGATAAACCCATTGTGTTTGGGCTCTTCAGATAGGTTTTGATATGATTCATAGGAAAAAATTAAAACTAAAACACAAGCTTTTATTAAACAAAACAGTAAAAAAATACAAATAAGCACTAAAGAGTTTTTCAAAAAGCGTTGTAGGAAACGATTGGTAAATTTACTAACAAAAATAGCATAAAATCTATAAGCAACAAGAAACTTATCAGCATCATGAATCAATATCAATACATATCTATATCTATCTATACTTATAATAAATCTGTAGAAGTGAAAATTCTGTACATTCAAAATATCAAAAAAATAAATAGCAGGGGGTGTTACTAGACCGACACCGAACCCAAAAATGTGATTAAAAAAATTTTTGTCTGTCTGTCTGTCTGTCTGTCTGTCTGTCTGTCTGTCTGTCTGTCTGTCTGTTTGTTCAGGCATCACGCAAAAACTACCGGTTCGATTACGATGAAACTTGGTATAATTATTCTTTAATAGCCTGGGCACAACACTGGGTACTTTTTATCCCGGAAAAGTATATAGAATTCAAACCAAACTTACCCAAAGTTATTATCAATTATTGCTTAAACAGTTAATGGTACGATGATGAAACTAAGCATAAGCGTTGTTTGTTATAATTTGAAAAAAGTAATTTTAACATTTTTGCTAATTCCACCTCCAAAGGTATAAAAAAGGAGGGTAAAGTTTGTATGGGACAACGTGATTCCTTGGTCCGATCTACTTAAAATTTGGCATATAGCATTACCAACATAATTGATGGAAGACGTGTTTCGTATTTTATTGAAATTTACACTATAACGAGCTAAAAAGGGAATGTAAATTATTTTGGGAGTGATTTTCTCCGGAGTTGATATCAATACTCCTTAAATACTCTTATTTTATACTTAAATTACTTTTTATTTTGACACATAATTTGTGAAAGTTCAATACAATTGACGTTTTCATTTATGTTTTACTTCAAACTTTAAACAGATGATTTTACTACAAAGCCATAAAGTTAAATAAAAAGCGCTATATTGGTATAATATTAACCAAATATGCTTTATGGAAGTATTATTGCTAATTTATTAAAATTTTGTGTGACAAAAATAAATTTGTGAAAAGAAGAAGAAAATTCTAAGATGGCTAGCCAGAAAAATGAAAGACCACGCTTCAGGTAGTATTCACTGCATGTTACCATCTACGCTCAATCCTTACGACAAAGTTTGTCAGGAGCCCTAAGCGACTGGTCAGCTGATGAAATTTACATTGTTATTACGTTACTAGGTCTTGGTTGGACCACCTGTATTAGGAGGACAAAGCCTACAGTAGTTCGGTTTGTCCAAACGTCGTAGGCTGGGACTACCTGAATAAGGAAATAAGTTACGATGTCAATGGCTTAGAAGAGAAGTTGTGTCAAGTAATAGTTTAGCCATTGAATTAAGAAATGTATTTAATAAATAATTTTATTAATTTTACTTAGCTCATATTACTTTGCGTTATGAATTTGTTAATCAGAAATCTAACTAGGTATTATTATAAATGCGAATGTTTGTGAGTGTGGATGTTTCTCTTTCACGCTGTAACGGCTGCACGGATCTAGCTGAAATTTGGTGCCTACAGAGATATGTTATAGTCTAGGAACAAAATTTCACGTAGGCGAAGCTGCGGGCATCAGCTAGTACTATAATAAGAGAGTAGAAATCGTGTGTCTGTACAATTGATAAAATTAAAAAAAAAGTAGCGGGGGCGGTATAAAAACACCAATAGAGCACAAAAATGATGTTTTTAAAATTCTTTTCTGTCTGTCTGTCTGTCTGTCTGTCTGTCTGTCTGTATGAGCGTCAGGATTTCCGAAGATACTGAACGGATTCATTTGCTGTTTACAAAAAAAGATTAAGCTCAACTCGGGGGAGGCTTTAGGCTATTTTTCATCAAAATCGAATCGCAGATGAAAGAACTATAGTCGTATAAAGTTATTATCAATTATTGCCTAAACGGTTCATGGTACGGTGATGAAACTCAGCACGAGCGTTCTTTGTTACAATTTGAAGAAAGTAATTTTACCATTTTTGCAAATTCCACCTCCAAGGGTATAAAAAAGAAGGGTAAAGTTTGTATGGGACAACGTGATTCCTTGGTCTGATCTACTTCAAATTCGGCTTATAGCATTAAAATCATTATTGATTAAAGATGTGTTTCATATTTTATAAAAAAATATACTATAACGAGCTAAAAAGGGAATGTAAGATAATTTGGGGAATTTTTTTTCCAGAATTGTTATTTTAATATTTTAATAGTGACACATTTTTGAACGTTAAATCCGATTGACATTGTCATTCCTATTTGATGTCCAACAGAGATTGATTTTGTGTTATTGTAAATGTCTTCATGTTGATTAATTAAAGTTTAGTATAAAAAGTTGAACCGGTAGACTTAGACACAGGCTGTTCAGGAATAATTAACGAACTCGCTCTAAGTGTGTACGGTTCATTCAAATAAAACCAACTATTATCAGGGTATTCATCCTTCGACTAAAGACTGTCAACATG
Source organism: Miltochrista miniata (assembly GCA_933228765.1). Taxonomy (NCBI): domain Eukaryota; kingdom Metazoa; phylum Arthropoda; class Insecta; order Lepidoptera; family Erebidae; genus Miltochrista; species Miltochrista miniata. The sequence continues at coordinate 27,460,742 of OW121747.1, forward strand.
ATTCTCCAACCAAAGTTTTAATTACCTTGCATAGGTAAAATTTTGCTTGATTTGGACGAAAAACATTCAGGGTTCCGCATCCAAAGGGGTATAAACGGAACCCTATTACTGAGACTCCGCTGCCCGTCTCTCTATCACCAGGCAGTACCTAAAAAATAAAATGAAAAAAAAAAAGTGATAAAATTAAGTGCGGACTATTTACATAGACTGCGGCGCCTCGGTTGCGACTATGTCACAGGCAAAAGCGCTCGGTGTTACTCGGGACGATGCAACGTCCTACAGCTCGCATGTGGATTTTATTGGTTAAAAGACTTCGGAACTGTTTTCAGAATGTCTACAGCGTGTCTGCCTCTACGTGGGGAATATGACACGCAGCACTTGAGAGTTCTGTACTCAGGAACCTTTGTTGCTACGTTGATGTACGCTGCAGCTGTATGGTACCGCGGTCGTCTAACTTTGTGGTCAAGCGTATATTTTTGAGAACTCAGCAATCAGCATTATTATTGCTCATGAAGACTTACCGATCACGCAACACTATAACATTACCTGTGCTTGCGGGGGTGTTGCCTGTTGATCTGGAGGTTTCTCGTGATGGACGAGTTGCGGACGAGGAAATCCAGCTGGCCCACAGGGAGTTGAAGCAGCTCGCATAAGATTTGGGATCGTGTCCCTTTGGCAGAACCTATGAGAGGCTAGCAGGTCATGATCTATACAGCTTCCTCCGCAATGTTATTTTAAGGCCACAGTTTCGATGAATCCAACCAAACTGGGCGGTCTCCCAGTAACTAACCGAAAACGGTTATACGATAAGGACAAGAAAACGTGGTTGAATACCATCTAACTAAAATCTCCCCGTCTCTTATTCCATTGGGACATAATGAGCAGCAGAGAATCATTCCCGGTATTTGCACATACTTGCCACACCATTCGGTGCGTGTATGAAATTAATGATACTCTCGAAGAAACCAGTTGAACAGGACGCCAAGTACCCTATATTGTTTGTCAGCATAAGAAAGGTTGTTGGAGAATCGAGCTGGGGACGGAAATTATTTGTAGTGAGTCAAAAAAGCCTCAAAATAGCTCACCCGCCATTAGGTTAATGCGCCGTGAGGCAAGAATTCAATTTGGCTCATAATTATTGATTTGGTCGTGCATTTTTTTTATCGTATTTTCATATTGTATACCATGTGATCACAACCTGTCCCTACTCCATAAGTATGTATACTATATTTTAACAGAGGGGGGGGGGGGGGGGTGTTTTCCATGCTATATTTTGTTTATAGGTACTTATTGGCAGTTTGAAAAGAGTGGCCGTGAGATTTCTTGCCAGATTCTTACTCACAGGCTCTACCTATTGGTTTGCGAATCTGGCAGTAAATGTAAATGTAGAATCATTCATAAAGACGTTCATTGTATTACTATGAACCTACATGAATAAAGATGTGTTTGTTTCTTTGATTGTTTGATTTGAGTCGCCAAATTAATATCACCCTACCATGATAATGCTGTAATGGATTTCAGAGGTTCTTTACTGTATATCTGACTACCTCGGTGCTGCGTAAGCGACCGCCGTGTTTAGGCCTCTGGTTTCTAACCCTGGCTCTGGAGTTGGGATCTATGAATACTGGTTTCTATGCATAATAATGTATGTATGTATGGTAGAATACAAAATGATGTGATGAGCCGACGATCACGCGAGCGAAGCCGCGGGCACCAGCTAGTATCTAATAAAATCATAACAGGTCGCTGTCTATGCATGGAAGATTTATAAGAAAAAATAGAATATGGGGCTTTATGCACGAAATAGAACCCAAAACAATGATTTTTAGAATTTTTGTCTGTTTGTCTGTATGTCTGTTTGTCTGTACGTTTGTGCACGCTAATCTCAGTAACCGCTTAACCGATTGCAATGCGGTTTTCTTTATTGTGTTGAAGTTTGCGCCACTTAACATTTGGTGTTTATTTCATGTCAATCGGTTTATAAATAAAAAAGTTATATCACTTTAAATAATCATATATCAATATCAATCAATACATATAATAAAATCGTAACGGGTCGCTGTCTGTACATGTAAGATAAATAAGAAAAAATATTATAGGGGGGCTTTATGAACGCAATAGAACCCAAAACAATGATTTTTAGAATTTTTGTCTGTTTGTCTGTATGTCTGTATGTCTGTATATCTGTTTGTCTGTACGGTTGTGCACGCTAATCTCAGTAACCGCTCAACCGATTGCAATGCGGTTTTTTTATTGTGTTGAGGTTTGCTCCAGTTAACATTTAGCGTTTGTTTTATGTAAATCGGTTTAGAAATAAAAGAGTTATAACACTTTTAAGAATCAGATATTTTGAAAATTTTAATTGTTGGGGGTTTCTTTGAATGTGAGTGAACCTAAACTGGCGTGTTGGCTTAATCATAAAATAGCTTAATGATTAAGACTATTTTTAAACAATTCATTCAAGAATTGTTTTAAAATAGACTTAATCATTAAGCTCTTTTATGATTAAGCAAACAGGGCAGTTTCAGACGCTGCTTGATGACTCTGATGAAGAAATACCATTCCTTTTATACACCTTATGTGACGTAAACGAAGTTGCGGGCTCAGCTAGTATAAACATATGAATCTAAAAATGGTTAAATCTAAACTGGCGTGTTGGCTCAATCATAAAAGATCTTAATTTAAACAATTCAGTCTGGACTAAATTGTTTTAAAATAGACTTAATCTTTAAGCTATTTTATGATTAAGCAAACAGGGCAGTTTCACACGCTGCTTGATGAGTCTGATTTAGAAATACCTCTCCTTTCATACACCATTTGTGACGTAAACAAAGTTGCGGGGTCAGCTAGTTTGCAATAAATGTGAATCTTTTTTAAATATTTTAATGGATTGGCTAAAGAACAGTCATGGGCCTGAGAATAAACATAACAGAAACAGATTAAATAGATAAGTTTCTTAATTTTCAAATTCATTATTAGGCCTCACTCTGACAGGCTTTTAAGATAATCGAATTATGATACTATTACTTTGGTAGAAGGTGCTTGGGTAAGTACCGGTAAAATTACCGGTCAGGTACCTGTGGATAGAACTTACAATTGAATATTCGGGCGCTTTTCTACCTAAAGTTCACGTTTTAGCGATAAGATAATATGGACATGCCGTTCTATTTAAATATCGGAATTAATTAAAAAACAAGAAATACAATGCATTCTGTTTATATCAGATAACATGTTTCATAGTAATATTGACTTCTTGTGACATACACAATCAATATTCAGATAGAAATAATATAAGTTTTATTTTTCAAAACGACCGGATTCGATTCCCAAGCTGTGCAAGAGATTTTTTTGAACAGATAATCTTTGTATCTCTTATATTTACAGACTTGCCCGTACTGACCGTTCCGAATGTTACATCCTGTATAGTGGGCAAAGGGATTCTCAAAATTTCTAGTGTGGCTTTGCTAGCCTTTTTGTGATTTGTACACGCCACGTCGAGTCTCGTAGGTAAATTACTGACGAAGTGTCTTTCAGACTATGAGACGACTGGCCTTACCAAGAATGCTTGGCTTATGGATTGTCCGTGACAAAGTTTTCCCACCCATCCAAATTCAAAACGGAGCTGGGACGACGCTCTATCAAAATTAACCTTTGACGCTGAATTACATCATTGACCGTGCTCTTGCCACCGCTAATGTGCCTGCGCTTCTAGAGCCAAACGGCGTTTTCAGGGACGATGGCAAGTGACCGATAGTATAACTTTAATACCGTGACAGATGGGTCGGGTACTGGTCTGGGATGCAAATTATGTTGACACTGGCCCCGTCCTATCTTCCTAAAACAAAATAAAAAGCCAGCGCAGCAGCGGAAGCAGCTGAAAATATTAAAATAATAAATATAAGGGTCTCGACTCATCGTATCGTTTTTGTCCTGTCGGTGTCGAGACCCTAGGTCCATGGGGTCCCAATGCGCAAAAAAATTTCAAGAATTTGAAAAAGCGCCTTGTGGAGTCAACTGTTGACCCGAGGGCTGGCAGTTTTCTCGGTCAGCGAATAGGTATTGCTATTCAAAGTGGGAATGCTGCTAGTCTTTTGGGCTTTGGGTTTGAATCACATCCTGTCCTTTTCAGCATTTCGATCGGCTCACCAACTAAATGTGTGACTTCTTATATATAAAATTCTCGTGTCACAATGTTCGTTTCCGTACTTCAACGGCTTAACCGATATTTTTGTGAGCATATTGAGTAGGTATGAGAATCGGCCAACATCTATTTTTCATACCCCTAAGTGACCGGGAATAACATTGCACGTGGACGGAGCCGCGGGCATCAGCTAGTAATATTATAAATGTCCCTCATACTAGGTGCCTTGCGCTAACTATTCGGGAAAAAAGGTACCTACTATAACCATAGTAATATGTGTGAAAAAATATCTTTGATTATAAAAAGGCTTTCTATAGGTATATTTTAGGTATTTTTTTTAATATGGAAAAAGCATTAGTTTCGAGCAGGATTCGAACCTGTGTCTTCTTGCAAATTATGCAAACGCCTTACCCACTAAGTTTTCCACCTCATATACGTCTGGGGGCGACGTAGGCACCATCCACCGGCACTTTTTAGAAAGTTTCACGGCACGAATGTATAGAATTGCACCTATACTGGTAGAATTTATAGTCGTTCTGGACCCAAAAGGTGGTTACTCGGAATCAATCATGGAACCATTTCTGGGAGACAAAAGTGTTGTACAGGCTTTATTAAAAATAATAGACTTTTGTGTTATCATTTTCACTCGTTCGAGTTGAAACATTAGTAGCGCTTCGATTATTCATTGACATTCTTCAGTGAATGAAACGCCGAAACATGTGATTAGTTCATTGACCGAAAGCATTCGATTCGATTAATAAAGGACTCCAATTTCTCTTCATACTCAACACGGACTTAGGGCCGTCGATGATGTCGACAACACCGCTATTGTGGTATCAACATCTTAGGATGACGACAGCAAAAAAAAAGGAAAGCCCTTTCCTATGTCCAACTCGGAAAAAATACAGCAAATATTTAAAATTTATGATCAGTTTGCATACTAATTGCTCGTCAAAAATAATCTTAATATTTTAGGTATATTTTAGTTTTTATTTTAACAATTTCAATATTGGATATTTAACACTCTAAAACATTGTCTTGTACAGTATGCAACCAGTTCGCACGAGGCGTGTTTGCGATGCTTGGAGCAGTGACACCGGAATCTTTCGACACACTACACTCGTACACCAACACATTCCAAATGCCTTTCGTCACCCCCTGGTTTCCAGAAAAGGTATGTAAAGACGTTCATTGATATTTTTTCACTTATAGAGATATTTATTTTGCGCAATTGCCCTTGTACTGGGTGTCCAAAAAGAGTAGGTATTTGTTTTGGCGATAAAGTTGTTTCGGAGCGGAGCAGGGCTCGTAGCTTCCGCCATTTTGTGGAGTTTTATTCGCAATCGAACAGTTCCTAGGACGCTTCGTGCTCTTTGCATACGAGGGTACTATCGTAACGGTGAATCTAGAGTGACTGCTAAACGTTTGTATCGCGCTCGAGTACTGTACACGCATTGCACCAAGTGAGAAGCATTAGAAAATGAATCCGGATCCTTGGAAATACAGTTCCCGCTGTAAAAAATCATAAAACATAAGAACCATAGCGTCCTTGGCTGCTTTCTACCGAATGTACCACGGCGAACGTTCTGAAGAGCCCTTCAACCTGATCCCACCCTCTCCTTTCCGATCCCGAACAACGCGTGCCGGGCAGAGATGCCGCTCATACACAGTGGAGAGAATCTTCGCCAGAACTGAGCGTTTCAAAAGATCGTTCCTCTGTCGAACGGTAAAAACTTGGAACGACCTGCCCGCACACGTTTTTCCCTCATCTTGCAATCCCAGGGTTCTTTAAGAGGAGCGTGAAGAGGTACATCATAGGGCCGCCAAATTGAGGACCACTGTCAAAAGTGGCCCCCAATCGCTAGATGCGCCACGTTTTTCCATCAGGCTGGTGGCGAGGCGACGTCAATTTGGCGTGCTGAATATAAAAAAAAAATCAGAAGTTTAGTCGTCCTCGTTCTGTCCGCGACCAGGAAACAATCGATGAAGTAAGGCCGTCAGTTTGCCTAAGTCCGTTTTTATTGTTTAAAAATGATGAATTGCATTTAAAAGCGTAAAAAATCAACTAGTTCAAGAATTGATGGATAAGGAATACGTTAACCAATTGAATTTTGTGAACAAAATGTTGCGTTGATTCAACAACATCAAAAACAGAATGTTCAGTTCTGAAGCCAACTTTCTTCTGAATGGTCATGTCAATAAGCAGGATTTTCGATGCGGTGCAGAGAGAGTCGAAAATATGGACGGTCTCTGCACAGCTAAAAAGTAGCTGTGTGGCTCACAGCTGCTGCGGCTGAGTCAGGGCTGAAACAGCAGCAATATCGAGGGCTATGTGTTAGTGTGTCAACACTCATCACCAAATTCCAGATTAGAAGAGTACCAGCAGCGTGACTGCCACCATTTGGATAATATTATCTTTTCAAAATAATTTTCCATTTCGTAATCTTATAGTCAATAGTGAAAAAATACAGATATCTTAGTAATTTTTGTCTTACTGTACAAACAAATACCCCACACTCTTCTTGGACACCTGCTATAACCTCATAAAATTATGTACAAGTTTAACCTTGAAATAATAATTTGAAGTTATGTTCATATCTATTAAGGCACCTCCGCTCGCAATAACGTCACTTATACATTTTTTGTCAAAAAGGTCTGAATATGAAATAAAATTAACTGAGCACAAAGTAATAATATATGTATTTTGATTTATCAGATAATTATAACATATCATATTGAAGTTGGCACTAAGTAAACCCATAGGTATAGGTAGTTATTATTAATGACACCTACTTCAATATTCCTAAATCAAAATACATATTACTTTTAGACCAGTGCAGATAGCTTTTTAAATATAAAAAAATAGTAGTAGAATGAAAATTATTGCAAAAGGTTTCACTTCTTCTTTTAAACAATTCGAAAAAGGTAAGATTTTATGTTACGTTGATAAATAAAATAAAAAATTTCAACAATTTTTCGGGTAAATATTAATAAATAGCTCAAAATTGTACATGAATGATTAAAATAGAAAAATATGATTGGAGTTCTTTTGCATTTTCTGAGAAAATTTACCATTGTGATGTAAATATATATTTTTACATCATCAGAAAGAAGAGATTTTATGTAACAAAAAGCCCACCAATTAATATCTGATATTTTTACTGGTGATTTTTCGATTGAAAATTTAAATGCTGCGATATTAAGTCAATAAAAGGAGAAAAAATAAACATTTTGGATCAATTACAGTGCATTAGGAACATAAAAAGAAAGGTTTCTGCCAAATTTCATGAAAATCAAACATTTTTGTAAAAGAAAAAAATCAAAAACTCATAATCTGGGCTTTTTGAGTTTTTGACATACTTTTTGAGTTTTTGACATACTTTTTGAGGTTATGTCCAAAAAAGTGTAAATCCAAAAGTTGTAGACTTTTTAATTTCCTACAACTTTGCCAATAAACATTTTTCCATAGGACTTGTAGTTTTGTCGGAAATCGAGAAAATCCCCTTTCCCCCCTTAAAACCTTTTCACTTCGCGACCTCAGATCGCCCGTGAATTATTTTTACTGTTATTTTTGTCACATTCTCTTCCTTTTGCAATAGGATTCATTCCACTGCTATTTTTTTACATTTTAATCATTTTTAAAGTCTTCTGCACTGGTCTATTTGTGCTAAGTAAATTTTATTTATCAGTTTTTGGTTTTTGTTAAAAAAAATCATTATTTTAAGTGTACTGAAAAATCTATCTATCTAGGTGTAAAGTTCTCATCAATACAAATCAATCAAGCCCAAACACAAGGTGACTGCTGTAAATCGTTAAGGAATTCTCTCGACTGTCTTTCGGCTCCATCATCAGATCAATTCAAGACTTTCATTAGATTGTAGTACTTTAAAGCACTTAATTAAAAAGTTAATAAACGCACTAGTTGTACCCATAATTTTTGGTGATAGCTCTCGATTTCTCCTGGCTCCCATCTTCAGATCCTGACCTGGTGTAAATGGGACCACATCAAAAGTGAACTCTATCCAACAATATAAAATTGAAATCCATCTATAATTGATGGAAATATCGGTAAACATACATAAAAAAACATGAAGTGGAATTGAGAACCTCCTCCTTTCTTGAAGTCAGTTAAAAATAATATTCATAAACCTCTTTGCGTGGTGCGTCATAATTATTTGTATAGTGCATAATTATAATTTTCGTGAGAGGGTAGTAGTATCGTCATTATTTTAGCGCGAATCTATTATGGGTGCTCCTTGGAGAATCAACGTTTGATTGCTCAGGTGCGCGACGACCCTCCATGCGCGAATCCGACTTACACTTGGCCGGCTTTAGTTTATTTTTATAGGTTTCTTTAACGACGGTTTCTTTAACTTTTAAGTAAAGTTCATTTTTTTAGTCAAGAGAAACTGTACTAAATAATAAATAAGATATCGAATTTATAAACACTTTCCTGGATTTTTTTCATAAATAAATAAATAAACATTTACGGACATTTCACACAACGCTATCTGATCCCAAAGTAAGCTAGGAATAACCTGCTTGTGTTTTTATTACATCATTTGCATAAACGTGGCTGCGATAAAAGCAAAAATTGACTGGATCAATGCGAAGCCAAATTCTTGTTGATTTGATTCGCAGTTATCAAAACTCCTTAGTGTTTGAAAACATGTTTGAAAGTTCAATCCGAGTTTTTTCCAAAAAGGTGTTGTAAGTTTATGATATATGTTAAACAGATGATTTTGTAAATGATGTGTAGATAGTGCAATTACATATATTATAATTATATTTGCTGAAACCCTTTAATAATATGGAAGTTAAACTACAGGTCTCTTTGACAGGTAATCCCGCCATCTTCCGGTCTAATAGATCACGCTGTGAGCATGCGGCCAGATTATCATAAAGCGATTGTGGACACAATTCTTTACTATGGATGGAAAGAAATCATTTTTATGTACGACTCACATGATGGTAAGTATTTTTTTCTTGTAAATTTCTAAAGTTAGATTATTCGATCATCTGGATGTTTTATTTTAATATCGTAAACATTGTTGTACTAATGGGGGTAGATTAGACCAAACTGGTTTAGTATTTTACTCGAGAGGAACTTCTATTATAGATACCGCAGAAAACATCAAACTTTCGGCGGAGTCTATATCTTTTTCCCGAAAGCTAGACAGACATAGAATCACTAGGGACTTTTCATCCTTTACATCTTGCTTGTTTTGAATAAAAGCAAGAAGTTCACAAATAACTATATTACACAACGCACACTTAAGAGTAGATATCGATAACATCGCGTTAATATTGCATAAATATCAATAAAATTAATTATTTTATCATTGTAATCTGTGTGACATCAGGACACTGCATAATGTAGCCGAGAAGTAAACGTATTTTTGCGGTGGCGACGTCTTCGCCAGGGTAGCGGCGGCGCGGCGGCGTCGCCATGGACGGCGACGCTGTCGCAGAGCTATGTATTAGTTGGAACTCTGAATTGGAATATCGAATATTGTATTTTAAATATTAGCTTTTTATTTTATATTTTAACAGAATAGTTTTGATGTTTCACATCTGACAGGAATCGCGTGACTACTCAAAAATTGGTAAATACTGTATTCTAGGCCGTGGCTATTAACCACCCCAGCGTCTTACACTGACTGCGTCCAACATCATCACTTTGGAGGTTCTGCTACCATTTTCTACTCATCTCCGTACATTATCTTGAACAACGGTAAACTGGTCAATACAGTTTTAAATACGGAAAAAAGAATCGGTATCGAGCCGGATTTGACCTTGTGTCTTTTCGCATACCGAGCGATGCCTTAACCAAATGACCAACCAACCAAACCATACCTATATAAAAATTTATGATTGAGTTGGCATACTAATTGTTTTTGAAAATTATCTAAATGGTTAATAAAATTTTAGCAAACAAGTAGACTTTTCTAGCAGTATACGTTCCTGGTAATACATGCTAAGGTCAAGTGACTACACAATGGTTATAAAATGTGCGTATTGCATTATTGCAAAAGTTACCCATTTTTGCTTATGTCATGGATGAAAACGTATTCATTATTAAGATTCCGAAATTTTAATTAAAGTTTACTGAGCATCAAGACCGAACAAAGCGTTCTCACGCTGTTTCTAGTCTGCCTTCAGCTGAACATATCTCTCAGATAGACGTGTTTACCGCATTGAGTCTTACTTCTCGCTGAACGTATGTTTCACATGAACGAGCTTGAGCCGTGCGTTCTCAAATAGTTTCCAATCTGACTTCCCGTCACTCGTCGGCAATAGATATTCCGCGGTATTATTTTATGTTGTGCTTTAAGAGGGTTAACGCACAAATACATGATTTCACGCGTTTGAAACGTTTGTTTCTAAAGAAACTACCAATGTTTAGTAAGTATGATTAATGTGTAAGAGTAATATATTTCCTTGTCTAAAAATAAAATAAACGTGGCATACCTAGGTTTTTATTAAAAACAGTGTTTACACACCTTGTTTGAAGAAATTCTACGAAACAAGGCCTCTTTGCCAATCGGGTGGTATAAAATTAATTGATGTACCTACAGAGAAATTAAAGCTGCTATAAGTATCTTCATATTGTAGTCTTTAAAGCCGCCTAAGAAAATTATACCTAAATATATTTCTTATCATCAAAACATGACAAATAAAGTTTCCAAAAAACGTCGTACTTTGATGAAGTTCATCACGATTTTTGGTACACTTCTAGTTTACAAAATGGTGATCTTTTTACATTTACATACTGATCATGATATCACCAATTGAATACATCAGTAATATTCTAGAAACCTCTTTAAACCTATTTATAATCTATACATATAATAAAATGATAGAAAAGTCAAAACTGTACATTGGATATATTAAAAAAAAAATACTCGCCGGTCGCTTTAAATAGGATACCGAAGCTGAAAATGTAGTTAGAATTTTTTTTGTCTGTTTGTCTGTTTGTCGGTTTGTCTGTTTGCTTTGCTTTGTCCGGAAGGATCTCGAAAAGTACTCGATAGATAAGATTCAAATTTTGCACAAATACTAACTAGAGGTACGGTCTTCAAATAGGCTATATATTATCACGCTATCTATCCTAGGGGCTAAGCAGAGAGCAATCAAATATGTAAGCTGGTGGATTTATTTAACCAAAACATTGCAGAAATATTAGTAAGAGATAGGTTTTACACACAGGCTACATGTTATTACGCTAAATATTTTAGGAGCTCGGCAGAGAACAAAATAAATCTGTGTGTATATTATAGCATAATTTTCACGCGTACGAAGTCGCGGGCAACAGCTAGTAACGTAATAAAAAGAGTCCTGAAATTGTTCTATGAGTCGATGAGCCTTCCAGAGAGAGGACGTATCGCTTTATTTCCCGCGCTCCCAGTCCGGTATTATCGTAATATTCGAATACTTTGAGTGTGCTCAACGCCACTTGATACTTTTTCAATTTTGTCCGCGCTGGGTGATAAACCCTCTTAACTGTAATATTGCTATTCGATTAGGCTGAAAATACACAGATGGGTCACGCCTTTTTACCCAAAGGGGTAGGCAGGGGCATATTAAAATGTCCATATTTCACCATTTTAGTATTCTACCCACGTAATAGGTGGCGTGCCATATTGAAATGGACAGGCGCATGGACAGCCGCGCATACGGCCTTCAACAAGGCTTAAGGCTGCCACTTTACTGGCAACCGGGACCAACGGCTTAACGTGCCTTCCGAAGCACGGAAACGCTCTAGTAAATGTCACAAAGTGGTCGGGGCCTTTTTGAGTAAAACTGATAACAGTGCATTGCTAAAGGCAAAAAAGACTTTGATCTTATAAACACTCTGACAGTTTAATTATAATAAAAATTATTAATAAAATAATGTCTCATACAGAAGAATTCCGTAGCTAAGAGTATAAAAAATTACGTTTGTTGCATGGAAACCCCCCCCCCCCCAAGGGTAAGTTCTTAGTGGGTTCCGTTTTACTAGGGGTGCTTACCCCTCTAGTAGATATTACACATGTCACAAAAAGCTAAGAATTCTTAAAATGATAACAATTTTTAACAAGATTAAAAAATGTCGGTGTCATTTGTATATTTTCCTCAAATATAAAGTAAACTCTGCGAAAACAGCACAAACACAATTTTTAAATTTGAAATTTAACTCACCGTCTTGGAGAGGAAATTCATTACAGTCTACCCGGAGATAAGAATAACAAGGTATTCATGTTGTTGCTTTTTAGGATTTACTTTTTAATATCTGTGAATATTAAGATAAAACTGAAACAATGAAAGGGGTGAAGTATCGCGAACTTGTGGTTTAGTATCCTCTCTATCATTTTGCTTTACAATAGAAGATGGAGGTTATATAAATCGTAAATTGCACTGCTCGCAGGGATTACGACATAGCTGGCTCCACTGATAGTAAAATGTCGACACCAAAGAGATTGCGGTGAAAATGTTAGCCGGAGCTAATAGTGGCTGCAGTTTTTAAATATAAAACACAAGATTTAAAATGCATATCCATGACCTTTTTAAGGATATTGGTATGGTATGAAGAGGCGTAACATTCTAAACCTAATTATAATGACTTAAGCACAAGAAACCGACCGCAAGGACGCTTTCACGAAAATCCGGTTACTGTATTAGTTGCTGCGTTTGTTTGTAAGCTACATTGTTAGTAAGGCCGTGTATTATACCAAGATAATATATACCACTTATAATCAGATTTCTTTCTTTTTTCTATAATCTAGGCTGGTAGTTGTCGATGATAAAATTTTATTACGTATATTATATACTTACAACAAATCATTCTATTTCTCAAGGAGGAGGTTAATCGTCTAATGTATCTCGGTTGGATACCATGCGAGAAGCTAACAGAACATATCTTTTCACTTGTCTTCGACCGATATATCCCTTCCCTTTGGAACGCGAAAGCAAATAGACGTCTAATACGTACAAATTGTTGAAAAAATACATTTTAGAAAATATTTATTGTAAATAAATTCGAAAAAACGATACAAAGTACTAGGCGCGCATAACGTTGAGTTGAACGCGGAGTGCTAGTGAAAACAAGACAACATCAACAGCGACGGCAACAACAACCAGAGCTACGTCGCCGCGCCGCGTCGCTTCGCTGCATTCACTACTCGTACGTGTACGTCACCATTGTCGCTTGCCGCAATTCATAAGAGACAGCGTTTTACCGGTAATTCTTGGACTTGGTCTAAGTTATTGTTTAATTAATTAAAAAAATACTGAATACAAACTTGGCAGTTCGGAATCTGCTCAATATGTTAAGAACGCCGACAAACTCGCCCACAAAAGAAATTGCCTCGGCTGTGACCGCTGATCAAACAAACCCGATCTCGAATCAAAGCGCTCCCTCACGCGCTGAGTCGAATGAATTATTCTACTCAGCGTGCCAAACGTAAACACCCCTCGAGCGAGGTAACCAGCGATGACATTGAGCGTTTTAAAAACGAGATTAGAGAAATGATTCGAGAAATGTCATCTGCCCAAAATTCCAGTCTGGACAAATTGGAAGGATACATGATGGAAATTAAAAAACACTACACCGATATCATGACTACAACAGGTGAATTGGAAAAGTCGATGACTTTCGTTTCCGACCAATTATCATCAGTTGAAAACAAAATAAGCACCTTGGAAAAAGAACGAAACGCTATAGTGAACAGATTATCCATGATTGAGGAGAAACTAGAGCTGCATGACCACAATAGTATCTTAACTTCACTGGAATTTAGAAATGTTCCCAAAAGGAGCGGAGAGGATAATACTGCATTGTACGATATGATTTTGCAACTATCCAAACAATTAAATGTCCTCATTGAGTCTCCGCATATTCGTAATGTATCACGGAAATCATCTAAAAAGGAACATAAAACGTCTAATGTCACTGTTGAGTTTACTAATACACTCACCAAAACCAAATTCCTGAGCGCTGTCAAGGAGTTTAACAAGAAGAATCCGGAGCGTAAGATCAACTCAACACACTTGGGTTTATCGGATATCACCGAAACACTCGTATATGTCGCTGAACAACTTACCACCCGTACTAAAAAAAATGTTTTATCTAACAAGAATCTACCCCACAACCAACCAATATAACTTTTGTTGGACTTCAAACGGCCCGGTTATGATGAAAAAGGATCCAACCAGCCAGGCCATCCTGGTGGAAAATGAAATGCAACTGAAACAGCTGACTGCGACATCCACCGAATGACAACGCATGTATTATTTATTAGTCTTTTTAGTTTACTATATCATTTTAATCGTACACCAACTGTCTGTGACAGACTCCAGTTACCACTACCATAACTTATTAACACACACACAAAACACATTCAACATTCATAATTACCACAACGATAAAATACCTAAATACAGACTCCACATAACACAATACTATTTTCCTGCACTGCCAGTTAAAAAATGCTACTCACCTGAAAATTTATGCTGTAATCATCCTCAGATGTGCCCGTTTCCGTTCCCAGTATTCAAATAATTACCAATTAGTCCGCTAAGAAACACACAGCAGATCAATTATTATAATCTGAAGGCCAAGTGCGAGTTTTTGCGTGAGCTTGTCGACATTCACGGCTCACCAATTTGTTTGGAATCGAGACTCCGCCACCTAGCTGTAAACGCGGGAACTTGTCTCGATCCCATACAAATCGCTGATAACGCGCTCGTTCGTGAATGTCGACAGGCGCTCACCGAAACTCGCACTAGCCCCTCTGATGCGAATTGTCACAGCACCAACACCCACCTCAACCAGAACGCCCTACCTTGCTTAATACATTACTACCATCAAAATGACTAATGTTGTTAATAGCCTGATTGACAATTTTTAGATCAACTATCTGTCTCTGAAATTCACACTTGCAACCCGGAACTGACGGAAACAATTATAAGACAGCCAAAAAACTATCTCAAGGTACTCACGCAAAACATCTGCTCTATTAATCAGTTATCAAGCGCAGTCGTTTTCGTCGGCAGAATTGGTGAGCGGCTAGCAGGGTACCCTTCAGGGAGTCGTGAATTCTGGTCGCTTGCCAAAGCTGCCGAGGGAAACTTCTGTCAGTCAGGTTTACCACCTTTGCTTAAACCCGACGGTAGTCTGGCCCAGAGTGCCGGGGAGAAGGCCGACCTTTTGGGTTTTCTCTTTGCCGCTAACTCGACCATGAGCGACGGGGGGGTGCTGTGCCGCCGGACGTTCCGTGGTGTGGAACTTCCATGCCGGAAGTTAAATTCACGCAGCGGGACGTCCGACGGGAGCTTCGTTCTCTGGACGTTCATAAGTCGAGTGGGCCGGACGGTATACCCGCGGTGGTACTTAAACAGTGTGGTCCAGAGTTGTGTCCGGTACTTACACGTCTTTTCAAGCTTTCATATTCTATGCGACAAGTCGTGTCGTGGAAGATCGCGTATGTGCATCCTGTGCCCAAGAAGGGTGATAGGACCGACCCGGCCAATTACAGGCCTATAGCCGTTACTTCCCTATTGTCTAAGGTGATGGAGCGTGTAATTAATACACAGCTCCTGAGGTACCTTGAGGAAAACGACCTGCTCAGTGACCGGCAGTACGGTTTCCGTCACGGTCGCTCGACGGGCGATCTTCTCGTGTGCCTCACACACCGATGGGCGACGGCTATCGAGAGTAAGGGCGAGGCTCTAGCAGTGAGCCTCGACATTTCTAAAGCCTTTGACCGGGTCTGGCACCGTGGTCTTCTTAATAAATTGCCCTCCTACGGACTGACCGAAAGATTATGCGGATGGGTGTCCAGCTTCTTGGCCGGTAGAAGCATCAGGGCTGTTGTCGACGGCAGCTGTTCTGACTGCATGGCCATTAACGCTGGAGTACCGCAAGGCTCAGTGTTGTCCCCTACTCTGTTTCTGCTGCATATCAATGACATGTTGTCTATTGACGGCATTCATTGTTATGCAGACGACAGTACGGGGGACACTTGTTACACAGGCCGCCCCGGTATCTCTCGGGACGCAGTGGAAGAAAGTCGTGAACAGCTTGTGTCTGAAATCGAGGCTACTCTTACTAGAGTGTCCGATTGGGGTAGACAAAATCTTGTCCAGTTCAACCCCTCCAAGACACAGGCGTGTTTCTTCACCGCTAAGAAAGCCCCAATTACTGTAGCGCCACAATTCCAGGGCACATCTCTTTCCATCTCTAAAAGTATAGGGATTCTTGGTGTTGACATCTCCAGTGACGTTCAGTTCCGCAGTCATTTGGAGGACAAGGCCAAGCTAGCGTCCAAGAAGCTCGGTGTGCTCAACAGGGCGCGGCGGTACTTTACTGCGGCGCAAACACTGCTTCTCTATAAGTCGCAAGTGCGGCCACACATGGAGTACTGCTGTCACCTCTGGGCGGGGGCACCTGAATATCAGCTTCGTCCATTTGACTCGGTGCAGAGGCGAGCTGTGAGAGTTGTCAACGATCCTATACTGACAGGTGGTGTTGAACCTCTTTGCGACAGGAGAGACTTTGCCTCCTTATGCGTGTTCTACCGCCTGTACAATGGTATCTGCTCTGAGGAATTGTTTGACATGATGCCCACGGCTACGTTCTATCATCGCACCGCTCGCCATAGACTGGGATTTCATCCTCACACCCTACGTCCGGGGCGTTCGAGCACGGTTAGATCCGATAGGGGATTTCTTCCGCGCACGCTTAGGTTGTGGAATGATCTTCCTGCCTCGGTTTTCCCAAACGCCTACAGTATGAGGTTCTTCAAAAGGGGTCTAAGAAGGTTTTTGCAGGGTCGGCAGCGCGAGTGTGGCGCCTCTGGTGTTGCAAACGTTCATAGGCTGCGGTGACCACCAGTCCTCCTGGTGGGCCGTATGCTTGTACGTGTACTTTTTTTTTTATACCACTAAGGTGGCAGACCTTAGTGGTATAAAAAAAAAAGTCGTATTCGGCCGGATTATAATAACCTAACATTCATCATTGCGCCGCGCAACAATATTAAGAGTGCGTGAGCGGGAACCTAAGTAATTTCTTCGATGCCCATCGGGTCGATATTGACCCTAAACTACCACACCCTTTTTATGACATACCTAGATTAAGCTTTTATAATAAACTTGAATAAAGCATTGAATAAAGCATCATAGTTTTTGCCTCAAAAGGCCCTTAACTTCAACTTGGCTTAACGACTGCCATTTTACTGGCAACCGAGACCAACGGCTTAACGTGCCTTCCGAAGCACGGAAACGCTCAAATAAATGTCACATGAATGGTTACCCATCCAAGGACTGGCCATAGTGAAAGTTGCTTACTACAGTGATCGTTTACAGAACACTGAATCCGCGGGGTTACTACCGCAAACAAAATACTTACATTTGTGTGCACTAGGTCGTATTTTTTTTTTCAAAAAAACCCAACTTTAAGCTTGCACTGTGATTTGCACCTTGAAATAATTATTGTAAATGAATAATGAAACTGAGATGCATTTCAAAATAATTTCTTATTGAATCCCAACTATGATGCTTTATTCGATGCTTTTTTCAAGTTTATTATAACAGCTTGATCTAGGTATGTCATAAAAAGGGTGTAGTAGTTTAGGGTCAATATCGACCCGATGGGCATCGAAGACATTGCTTGGGAACCTAAGCAATGTCTTCGATGCCCATCGAAGACATTGCTTAGGTTCCCAAGCAATGTCTTCGATGCATTTCTTATTGAATCCCAACTATGATGCTTTATTCAATGCTTTATTCAAGTTTATTATAACAGCTTGATCTAGGTATGTCATAAAAAGGGTGTAGTAGTTTAGGGTCAATATCGACCCGATGGGCATCAAAGACATCGCTCACGCACTCTTATATTGTTGCGCGGCGCAATGATGAATGCTAGATTATTATAATCCGGCCGAATACGACTGCGCTTGATAACTGAAAAACCCCGGACTCACAAAAAAAGAACAATAAAAAAACCTGTAAAAAGTAAGAAAATAACTATTATATTATGACCTATCTACCCTAAGTATTGAACCTTTATTATTATTATAGGTAGCTATATTATTTACGTATTCATATTTTTAACTAACAGTTGGTCTAGTCGGGGACCGCTCTATACCTAAATAGAGACAGACGCACGATTAGGTTATGATTAGGTGAGCGGTCCCCGACGAGACAAACTTTTAATTTTTTTTAAATTTTTAATTTAATTTTTTATTTCATGCTTTTTATAGGAGTTTTTTAATATTAACATACGTATAGTCTATCAACAATTATTCAGAACTAATGCGAATTGCGCGGAGTGTGGTTACAGAATTAGAAATACATTTCACTCTACATATCTTTCGAATGGCTAAACCGATTTTCATAAAACTTGCGGTATCGTGATGTATAAGTTATGACCTTTCATTTGATACCCAACACGGGTATATTTGAACAAATTTAATTTTTCATCCCCACTTTCACCCCTCATATCTTTGAAATGGCTTAACCGATTTTTATAAAACATAGCTAAGAACACTCTCCCCTAACCCATCTTACAAACAATAGAAACAGAATCAAAATCGGTTCATCCGTTTGGGAGCTACGATGCCACAGTCAGACTTACACATACACGCACACACACACACACCCCGTCCGGGTTTCCGTCGGGGGTTAATAATAGAGCAGATGTTTTGCGTGAGTACCTTGAGATAGTTTTTTGGCTGTGATGCTTTATTCAATGTATAGGTGAGCTTAAATGTGAGGCGCCTTATATCGATGCCGTTTTTTTTGTGTTGACACGATATCTAGTAGCACAGATTACACTTATAATATATTCTAGTAGATATATAATTGTTGATCTCAGGCGCTAACCGGCCTTTTGAATTATTCCTTGATTAGACTTTTCCGTAGATAACTGTATAATATTATTTTCATAAGAATCCCTACTAATATTATGAATGCGAAAGTAACTCTGTCTGTCTGTCTGTCTGTCTGTCTGTTAAGCGTCCTCTACACGTCGGCGGATGCATCCGCAGACGTCACCTGCAGATGCGTCCGAACGACGTGTAGAGGGGTGATTTGTGCGTCTGTGATAGGTATTTAACGTCTGCAGACGCGTCCGCCTCGAATCCGTTTGTTGTCGGTTTTTGTGGCACTTATCAAAGGGTTTCGGCGCGAACGTCCGGCGTCTGTCCACACGTCTGCCGATGCATCAGTTTGATCGGAGTCACAGAGTACATTTGTATATTATGAGAATCGGAGTCGCGATTGTGAATGCACGCACTCGAAGTGAAGAACAATATGAGCACCGAGGAAACTTTTAGGTTTATTGAGCTATATCAAGCTAAAAACTGCAAATAAAATCCTAAAAATAAATATCACAGAAATAAATAATGTTAAAAGCTCTTCCTTTATTACAGTGAAAATCGTTTAACAGGCTTTAACTTAATTTACACAGTATTAAAGTTATGGAAAACTTCAAGGTCGTTATTTGTAATTAAGTTCACAACTTTTGCTTTCATAGGGACTATCCGAGGTGGACTTTGAATTTTGATTTACAGCGAAATAAAGTTTGAATTTAGAATGTCAACGGAAATACAGTCACATTCATGTTTGAAATAAGGTTCTGCCCATTTTACGGAGATGCTAATCAAAGGGTTATCCACCCGTCCTCACGTGTTTTTCTACAACATTCCGAGTAGCTTATGGCTCCCGATCTATAACCCTACCCTCTTTTATGTCACTATCTTTACAGTTCATTATATCTCGACCGTATTAACAATCTTGCTAGGTAGATATATCTAACGGATTTTACAATTTTCGAAACGTAGGTATGTCATCATCATCCACTTTGACTTTTCAGTCTAAGTGCGATGCTGCTGAATTTCGGAACTATCGGTGACCGTGTAGTTAGACTGGGTTTTTTTTACTTGGGCCGGTTATTTTCTCATAAGTATGGTCTCTTTTTCTATTAGTAGCCCATTCTTGTCTATATTATGCATTATTCACCTACGTATGTGTTTATATTTACCGATCACACAATTTATGAGGAAACTTCATATAAACTTAGATATATTATGATTGCAGACCACCGGACATAATATCTAAGGGATGCACGTTATACAAAGGAATCAAATGTAGCTGAAATCGGACAATCGTTTGGACAGTTGCCGAGATTAAATGGGATTCGCTCAGTCCCCTTTGGAGTATAGGACCCTAATTATCTAATGACATAGGCTATTAAAGTCTGTCTGTCGAATGCCACTGTTTTTGTCATTGGGATTCGTATTAAATTTACCAGTCATGAGTCTTGATAGACCGTTATTTACGTTCAGTTAATAGGGACCCAAACGAAAACCCCGATGTGATTTTAGAGTTCGGCCGTGCTCGAGGGCTATTGACGAATTTGCATTAATTTTAACTCATAAACGATAATGAATATTAATGGCGCTTACTTATCGCACGGAAAATGAACTTTAACTAAATTTTCACGACTAAAGTTAGAAAAACAAGTAGAAGCTTTTAGTCAATAAGTGATTAACGTCGGTTCTGGCGTCCTCAAGTAATTGATGTAACGAGCTCCGTCCGAACCACTGTTTGATATTTCAATAAAATAATCTAAAGTATAATATTATACTTCAATGAGAACTTTTCAGTCTAATTTGACGCTTATAATGCGGCCTGTTTTGATCAATTACCTACCTTTATCACATTTAAAAGAAAAAAAAAATATTACTTTAGCTCTTATTTAACTTGCCTTGTTAGTATGTTACTATGCGACAAATCTTGCGAGTTAAATTAGAACCACTTCTCATGCTCCGATTGAGCTGAATTTAATTAACTTCGTTGACAATACAATATAATGGTATCTTGGACCTGGTATGAAGGCGGAACATACTAACTCCTCAATGAAACAAGATAAACTTAATAATGTTTGGGTTTTTTAGATAGGTCTTGATGCGTACATGGCATAAAAAACATAGCCGGATGATCTGCCTTCACCATGACTAATGAATAGATTCTGTAGTCATGGTGGAGGTCACTAAACTAACTCCACAACGAAACGAGATAAACCCATAGTTTTTGGGCTTTTTAGATAGGTTTTAATGAGTTCATTGGAAAAAATTAAAACTAAAAAGTAAAAATAAACTAAATAAAAAAAATATTTAAAAAAAAAATACAAGTTTTATTAAATAAAATACTAAAGAAATATAATATTATAAGCCCTAAAAACACAAACAAAAAATTTGCTTATTTATAATTTTTAGGGTACTTGTATTTTTTTCAACTTGAATTAATTTTGTTGATTACACATAGAGTTAAAATACAAATATTCACATAAAAGCGTGTTTCCTACATCGTTTTAGTATTAAGTTTTCTAGGACAGGAAACACGCTTTTTAGGTTTCCATAGTCAAATGGCAAAAAACGGAACCCTTATAGATTTGTCATGTCTATCTGTCCGTCCGTTTGTCACAGCCAGTTTTCTCCGAAACTATAAGGTCTATGTTGTTAAAACTTGGTAAGTAGACGTATTCTGTGAATTGTATTAAGATTTTTACATAAAACTAGAAAAAAAGCAGTAAAGTTTGGGGTCCCCATACTCAGAACTGTAACAATTTTTTTTTTCATCAGACCCATACATAGAATAGTATAGAATAAACTTTATTGTACACCAATTTAAAAACATACAGAAGAGAAAGATAACCATCTTATTTTTTTAATTTTTAATGCGGGTTATCTACAGATAGATCTTTAAAAATGCTATTGAGGTTTCTAACATCACTTTTTTTTAAACTGAATAATTTGTCCAAGAGACTCTTCTTAAGTGGAAAAATGTGCCACCCCCCCCCCCCCCCTTAACTCCTAAACTAAAAGAATGATAAATTTAAAAAAATATATGATGTATATTGCCATAAAAACTTCCAACGAAAATTGGTTTGAAGGAAATCTAGTAAGTAGTTTGTTTTATAATACATCATAAACTACAATTTTCGTTTAGAAAAATCACATCCACAGCGAACGTGTTAAAATATCAATTAAAGTTACAACGAACTACAAGAACTTTTATGTTACGTTACTTGCTGCCACGGAATCCTTCATGGGCGAGTCCGACTCGCACTTAACCGGTTTATTGATTTTCTTCACATCCACTAACAGATAACTAGTGAGTTGTATCCAAAACGAAAGCGTCGGATTCAGAAGACTGCTTTTTAGGGTTTCGTACCCTAAGGGTAAAAACGGGACCCTATTCAAGAGACTTCGCTTATTCGTCTGTCTGTCTTTCTGTCCGTCACGAGGCTGTATCTTAGGAACCACGATATCTAGAGAGCTGAAATTTTAGAAGATTATGTGTTTCTGTTGCCCCACAAATACTATAATCAGAAAAAAAATTGGTAGGTTCTCAAATACAACAAACGTGATTTCTTTCCGTTTTTTGGACATTTGGTTTTAGACCTTTGACATTTCTCCCTTCGCTAAACCTAGCATTCAAGGGTATCTTTGAATGGAAAGGTCAGTCTAAGCTGGCACGTTCGCTGAATCACTAAAGAGCTTAAAGATTAACCCTACAGAGCACCCAGTGCCACATACGGTACAACCACTTTTATCCTTCCTACAGACTTAACCAATACTCGTAGTGATATCTGTTCATTATTTATAGATACACTACAAGAGTAGTAACAATATAAGATAAGACATCTCGAATAGATGTCGTTACTTTTGCCGAGCGGTCAGCAAAAGTGCAGAGTTTGAGGTAAAGTGTCACATTCGCTGTATGCGTGGTTTCAAAAATTCTTAAAAAATTATAAATAAAATGATTTTAAACCGGAAAAAATATTTCGACACGTGAAAGTCTTTATTGAACCAAGGTTAGCAATGTTTTTTCATTCTTTTAGTATTTGTATAGTAAAATTGTATTTTTATGTTTGTACCACATATGGTACCGTGAGCTTTAGCTCTCATTCTCATGTATGTATATGGACTACAAATGTGCTTATGAATTCTTCGTTTTTTTTTTTCAGACAATGTCACGTAGATTGTAACATGACCATTCAATCCAAGATTATCTTGGTATACCCTCGGGTAGTGAGGATATACCAAGGGGATAGGTCAGATCCTGCCAACTATAGCCCCGTAGCCGTCACCTTACTTACCTGTAAAATATTTGAGCTGATCATCAACGAACAGCTCATGCGTTATCCCGAGGACCACTCGCTACTCAATGATCGGCAATATGGCTTTAGGCCAAAACAATTTACCGGTGACCTCCTGGCGTACGTGACGCATGTTTGGGGTGAGGCTATGGAGAGGCACGGCGAGTCGTTGGCTATAAGCCTCGATATTGCGAAAGCCTTCGATAGAGTATGGCATGCGTCGCTTCTTTCCAAGCTTCCGGCATATGGGCTACCGCCCCGATTGTGCAGCTGGATGGACAGCTTCCTGTACGGACGACAGATACGGGTCCGTTGTGTCGGTCAGGCTTGGTGTTTTATGCAGGTTAATGCCGGGGTACCACATGGATCTGTGTTGTCCCCAACCCTCTTTCTTCTGCATATCAATGACATGCTCTCCCTTGAGAGATTCGTCCTTGCGTCGAATACTGCTCTCACCTTTGGGACGACTCCGCGAGGTACTTGCTTGCCGCGCTGGACTCTATGCAGCGGCGAGCTATTGGCATTATCAACTGCCCGGAGGTGTCGGAGAGTCTGGAGCCATTGGCGCAGCGAAGAACTATTGCATCTTTGGCTGCATTCTACCGTATCTATCACGGTGAGTGTTCTGCAGAGGGGCAAGTGCGAGTTTTTGCGTGAGCTTGTCGACATTCACGGCTCACCAATTCGTTTGGAATCGAGACCCCGCCACCTAGCTGTAATCGCGGGAACTTGTCTCGATCCCTTACAAATCGGTGATAACGCGCTCGTTCGTGAACGTCGACAGGCGCTCACCGAAACTCGCACTTGCCCCTCAGAACTCTTCAACCTAATCCCGCCCTGTCCTTTCCGATCCCGAACAACGCGTGCTGGACAGAGATGCCACTCTCACACAGTGGAGAGAGTCTTCGCTAGAACTAAACGATTCAAAAGATTGTTTCTCTGTCGTACCATAAGAATCTGGAACGACCTACCAGCGCACGTATTTCCCTCCTCTTACACTCCTGGGTTCTTCAAGCGGAGTGTGAAGGGGCACATCATAGGGCCGCCAACTTGAGGACCACTGGCTATAGTCTTACAGACTATGACAGTGGCCCCCAATTGCTAGATGTCGCTGTGACTTTCAATCAGGCGGCGGCATCATTTTGGCGAGCTGTGCTTACACATCAAATTGGCGTTTTTCGTACTGGCCACTTTAATTACGATTTTCTCCTCTTTGGTAAGGAATTCCAAATTCAAATTTTCCCAGCTTTACTCATGTATTTATCCTTCGATGACCGTCATTCATTTGTTTTTTTCTTCTGTTTTTTTCTGTTTGCGTCACTCATTTTACAAAATGGAAAACTTAAAATATCGCATTATTTACGAGTACGAGTTCCGCCGTGGCACTAGTGCTGCGGAAACGACTAGAAGGGTGAATGATGTGTATGGCGGTCATGTTGCAAAAGAAAACACAGTTCGTTTTTGGTTCCAACGTTTTCGTTCAGGAAATGTCGACCTGCAGAACAAGCCCCGTGGACGGCCTGAGACTCAAGTTGATAATGAAGTATTAAAGGCTATTGTGGAAGCGGATCCATCGCAAATCACGTCCGAGTTAGCTGCAGGCTGCGGTGTTAGTGATAAAACTGTTTTAATTCACTTGAAGCAAATTGGGAAGATTAAAAAGCTTGAAAGGTGGGTACCTCACGAATTGACTGAAGCAAACCGGCAAAAGCGCGTCGACTGCTGCGTTACATTACTGAACCGGCACAATAATGAAGGTATTTTAAACCGAATCATTACCTGTGACGAAAAATGGATTCTTTACGATAATCGAAAGCGCTCAGCGCAATGGTTGGATCCTGGCCAGCCAGCCAAATCCTGCCCCAAGCGAAAATTAACCCCAAAAAAGTTACTTGTAAGCGTTTGGTGGACTAGTGCCGGTATTGTTCATTACAGTTTTCTCAAATCTGGCCAGACTATTACGGCTGATGTCTATTGTCAGCAATTGCAAACCATGATGGAAAAGCTAGCGGCTAAACAACCTAGGCTGGTCAATCGCTCCACGCCACTGCTGCTTCACGACAACGCTAGACCACACACTGCACAACAGACGGCTACCAAATTAGAAGAGCTTCAATTGGAATGTCTAAAACATCCTCCGTACTCCCCGGATCTTGCTCGAACAGATTACCATTTTTTTCGAAATTTGGACAACTTCTTGCAAGGGAAAAAATTCAACTCTGATGGGGCAGTCCAAATCGCCTTCACAGATTTTATTGATTCCCGTCCGACTGGTTTTTTTAGTAAAGGGATCAATGAACTACCTATGAGATGGCAAAAATGCATAGAAAACAATGGTTCATACTTTGATTAATTAAATATATTATATTTAAAAATATTCGACTTTTTGTTCCTCCTATACAAAACGCCAATTTCATATCACCTAATATAAAAAAACACATACACTCACAGGCACACATACGCGCTAATTCATAAGCTAAACTATTTCTAAAATGTTCTAATTGATTACCAAAAAAATTGAGTTAAGGCTCAGTGTACCACATGTGGAACCGAAATGAAATTTCGATTTTTTACTAAAATATTTGATTTTCATAATTTTCATTGCTTTTCCCCAACTTCTTAACACTAACCACATCACATATAATTTAATCAGCCAATAAAAAAAAATTGAGCCTTGTAGGGTTAAGGCTATCGTAAAATAATTTAGTCTGTGAGTTCGGACTCAATTGTTTTAGAATAGAATGAATCTTAAAGCTCTATTATGTTGAAGCAAACTTGACAGTTTCACAAGCTCCCATGAGCCTCGTGAAGAAACACCTCTCTTTGAAGTTCAGATAGTCTTTATATATTAACGGAGTTTTTTTACTGTGCCTTTTGATTACGATGTTTTTTTTTTTTTTTTGTTGACGCGGGGAACGCTTTTACGCGCCTTCATCCCAGCTGCGGGGGCAGCCGGGAAGGTGTGTGAGACTCCCGGCCCGGTCCGGAATGGACCGTCCTACCCACTAATCCCCGCGGTGTTCCTCCTCACCCTTTAGCCGGGCCGAGGGATATCAAAAGATTATTCACGTCGACCCGGCTGGGGGCGCCCCATTTATTTGGGGCTCTCCTCGGGGGAGCCAGATGGGCGGCTCCCCAAAGCTCCCTAAGGAGCTGAAGACCACGCCTGCACCGCTCTCGAGCGCCCCTCTGTTATAGAGGAGACAGAGAGCGGCTGGCGCAGGCGTGCGCTAATGGGCACCCCCGGAACACGGGAAAGGTGCCCACCGCCTAAGACCGTTGGTGGGCGGGATCCCCCGACCTTACGCCCACGGTCAAGAAACAATCGGGGGCGCGCAGTGACTCCTCACCGCGGCGCCCCCGAACTGCACGGCAGAGCGGGAGCATTATCGGTTTCTCCCGCTCCCCCGCACAGTGCACCTCCCGCTTTGCCGCCATCACCTCGCCAATCGGCGAGGTGACAGTCGCCCAGCACTGTTGCCGCCAGTCGCGCCGTTATTCACGACCGGCAGCCCGAACTGCATGGCAGGGCGGAAGCATTTACCCAAACTCCCGCCCCCCACGCAGTGCCTCTCCCACTTTGCCGCTATCGTCTCGCCAGCAAAGGTGGCGAAGCGACGGCGACCCAGCATTGCTGCTGCCGGCCGTGAATAACGGCACGGCCGGCAGCAACACACACCACCGAGCAACCCACAGGTGGGTTACTCCCGCCTTGGCCGGAATTAGCCAGAGTAGCACAACTCCCCCACAGAGGAAGGGGAGTGGTCGCTACTCCGTTGCCCAGGATGCACCACGAGGAGGATCCGACCCATTGGGGTCCTTAAGATGTTAGTAGGACCCCGCATCCCTCTGATTACGAAGTAAGCTAGGTTGAACCTGGAGGCCTACTCTCTTTCTACGAAAACGAAACTTCGTTAACGAACGAAAACAAAACGAAGTTTCGTAGCTGACCCTATTCTATATCAATTGCGGATCGGAGCCCGAACTTCGGATGCATAGACACATTTCGTGAACGACAATGATAGGGAGGTCATTTTCTGATCTTATTCTGGTAATTACGGTTTTCACATAAATTAAAATATAAAAACACGTAAGTTCTAATTAAATGTTTTACATATAACAAGTGGTTTATAATACATTTCTTGTAAAATGTATGCAGAAAATAAGAATAAGAAGGTATTTTTTTATGTAATTGTATATTTTCAACCATTTTGATATAGACAACTAGAGATGCAAATGTCATAACCTTTCGTTAAAAAATGTATCTGACGTTTGTTTCATGTCAACAATAATGTAATGAAAATTAAAATTATTATTATCTATTTGAAATCTATATCTAAAACATAATAAATCGTTTATACATATAATAGTAAAAACCTTTGTAAGTAAACAATTCATATTACAGTGCAATTGAATGTTATTTATTCTATTGAATATCACACACACACGTGAGATATTATGTCTTGTTAAGTAACTTATTTTTAATATAAATTTATTTTATTTTGCAGCTTCTATACCAAATGCCCCTAGGTGGAGGGGACAATCTTCTGGCTCTGATGTGAGACGGAGATTGTTTGAGATAGAGGAGGTGCGTGCAGAGAATGACACACTTAGAAATACCGAGCTCGCAGGGATCATGAATATACCTACTGATGCAGATCCAAACTGCTCTGTTGGAACTGATTTAAGTTATTAGAGACAAATAGGATAGGAGATACCATGTAATAGGAAAGAATGAAAGACAAATTTATATAGATTGTATCAGTTAATAAAAGTTGGGCAAGACAATAGATTTCTTTTATTTTACCTAAATAAACATATATTATTTTCAGTATGAACTAGAACAAAAGAAAAAGCCCGGAAGCGGTAGAAAATAAAAAAATCGAAGTAGGTATCAAGGTCTCGGCTCGTCTTACAGTTTTCTTCCAGTTGGTGTCGAGACCGCGTTGCACCCTCTGGACCTGCGGTGCATGGGGTCCAACGCGCATACTTTTTGGTTGAGTCGACTGGTGACCCAAGGGCTAGCAGTTATTTCTCCCAACGAATAGGCATCGCTGTTCAAAGGGGAATGCTCCCAGTCTTTTGGGCCAAATGCCACGGGGGCCATTTTTTACCTTGAGATAAAATCCCCATGGATGCTATGCCGGACTTCTACCAACAAAAAAACTACACGTATCCTGCCTAACAGCCTACTGTTGGAAACTCTGGGTAAGCCCTCGAAAGGATACCCCAGGACTCCCAACAGACCTACGGCTACCACGGACGGTGGGCAGCCCCCCACCATCCTCAGGCCTCCAGTCTTTTTTTTTTAACGTGAGGGAAAATCCTGATGGATGTTATGCCGGACTCCGACTAAAAAACCTCATGTAACGCCCAACAGTCTATGGTTGTGAGCCCCGGGTAAGCCCTCGGTAGGATGTCCCAGGACAGGCCCCCAGTCATTGGGCGACACGTCGGCGGCGCTCCCGCCACCGACTGCGGAACTTGGGTGGGAGGGTTCTCTCCCATAGCCAACTATTTCTTAGCACAACTCCTCAAACAGCCGCCGACTGAGCCTATAGTTTGCAATTAACTCTACTTCGGAAATAATCACATAATTGACTTAATTTGGCAGTCTAAGATGATTTTTTCTACGCTCTAATCGTTCTTCACGTAGAGCAGCCTCAATGAGTAACATTCTAGACATTTTATTTAAGATTCTTACAAAATATACAAGGAAACGAAAATCAAACGGTAACACTTTTGGTTTCGTCAAAATTAGGTTAATATTCCGAACAATTATCTGTCAAAGTTGAATTTTCGTTCGTACGATTAGTGAATTAGAGTAGGTTTAACGTCAAACAACTTCGTTTCGTCCGCAAATTGCGGAACGTATAGAACCGTAGTAGGTTTTATACGAAACTTCGGCCCGAACTTCGTTGTTCGTTGAAACAGAATAGGCCTTCTGCTTTTGTTATAGATACCGGAAAATGGATTCTAATATATATTTAATACGTAAAAACACTTAGCACCTCAGGACAAATTTTAAGGCTAAGTTGCTAATAGTCAAGCGACTCGCTTAGTGTCTTGATCCTAGCAGATCACGGCGCGGCGGCCATATTGCGTGCGACGCGCCTAGCTAGGTGCCTGAATAGTCCCGCAAATCACTTGGCTCTTAGCAATCAGCGAGGCTCCTGTAGTTTGACTTTAACCTGATGGTTCACACAAATTTGTTAGAAACTCGAACTCACGACCTCATGATCAGCAATGGCTCTATAATATGAGCTCTAGGCCAGCGAGCATGTCCAAATCATTCGCCGTTTATTTTTGCCCATATCCTACACAGTCCATTTTCTTAAAAATGTATTTGCGCCATTGCAAACTTATATCCCCAGTGCGTTATAGCAGTTATAACCTACGGTGCCGAGGCGTGGTCACTTACAGTAAAGCTAGTCCATGCCCTTAGAGTTGCAGATCGAGCAATAGAACCGAGCTATGCTTGGGGTGTCTCTGAGGGATAAAATCCGGTCGACATAGCTCACAGAGTATGCGTTTTGAAGTGGCACTGGGCTGGCCACATCTGTAGGAGAACCGAGCAAACGAGTTCTGTAGTGGTGAGCGCGACTTGGTATACGTGGGGTAGGAAAACCTCCCGCCAGATAGGCCGAGGATCTGAAGAAGATCGCAGGGAGTGACTGGATGCGGAAGGCGCAGAACCGGTTATTGTGGCGTAATTTGAGAGAGACCTGTGTGTCCAGCAGTGGACTGCTATAGGCTGATTTGATCGAGCTTATATCCAGCTCTTATCCCTGTACGCAGTCAGTTGGGTTGATCTTGGAGTTGGACGGTATGGTAGTGTTTTATATATTATGTGATATGGCTGAATTAGGACTGTCGAACGCTCAACGCCGAGGTTTAAACGACATTGGCAGTATGGGGCCTGTAGGTTGTAGTACCTAGTGGGATTAAACGTTATTTTTTATTAACGTGTTATACGATTAAGTTATAATAAAATAACTTGTTACATTAAATGTTATTTGTTATAACACTTTTATCACAGCACGGGGTGAAAAGTTATAACGACAATTCGTGTAGAATGGTTTAATATTTTGCAGGTTAATATAGTTAACGACAGATTTCATTTGTTTTGTAATGTTAAAAAAAAAAATAGTTAGGTAGGTACTTACCTAATGATATTGATCAATGAAATATATTAACAGTCTTGAACTGACCAAATCTATAATAATCGAATGTTTATCGGGATGCGGGGTCCTACTAACATCTTAAGGACCCCAATGGGTCGGATCCTCCTCGTGGTGCATCCTGGGCAACGGAGTAGCGACCACTCCCCTTCCTCTGTGGGGGAGTTGTGCTACTCTGGCTAATTCCGGCCGAGGCGGGAGTAACCCACCTGTGGGTTGCTCGGTGGTGTGTGTTGCTGCCGGCCGTGCCGTTATTCACGGCCGGCAGCAGCAATGATGGGTCGCCGTCGCTTCGCCTCCTTTGCTGGCGAGACGATGGCGGCAAAGTGGGAGAGGCACTGCGTGGGGGGCGGGAGTTTGGGTAGATGCTCCCGCCCTGCCATGCAGTTCGGGCTGCCGGCCGTGAACAACGGCGCGACCGGCGGCAACAGTGCTGGGCCGCTGTCACCTCGCCAGTTGACGAGGTGATGGCGGCAAAGCGGGAGGTGCACTGTGCGGGGGAGCGGGAGTAACCGATAATGCTCCCGCTCTGCCGTGCAGTTCGGGGGCGCCGCGGTGAGGAGTTACTGCGCGCCCCCGATTGTTTCTTGACCGTGGGCGTAAGGTCGGGGGACCCCGCCCACCAACGGTCACATGGCGGTGGGCACCTTTTCCGTGTTCCAGGGGTGCCCATTAGCGCACGCCTGCGCCAGCCGCTCTCTGTCTCCTCTATTACAGAGGGGCGCTCGAGAGCGGTGCAGGCGTGGACTTCAGCTCCTTAGGGAGCTTTGGGGAGCCGCCCATCTGGCTCCCCCGAGGAGAGCCCCGAATAAACGGGGCGTCCCTAGCCGGGTCGACGTGAATAATCTTTTGATATCCCTCGGCCCGGCTAAAGGGAGAGGAGGAACACCGCGGGGTTTAGTGGGTAGGACGGTCCATTCCGGACCGGGCCGGGAGTCCCACACACCATCCCAGCTGCCCCCGCAGCTGGGATGAAGGCGCGCAAATGCGTTCCCCGCGTCAACAAAAAAAAAAAAAATCGAATGTTTATCATTATAGGTAATTTATAAATATTTAAATTACTTGTTATCGCTTTACGCTAAACACGGCAATACGGCTCACCACCTATTGTCCTCTTAACGCGCCAAACATTGTTGGTCATTGGAGTCTGAAGGATGACTCGTAACAGTGTTAAGTAAGGTCGGAAAATAATTTACGAATAAACGCTTACGGATGTAGAAAATGATGAATAAATAACAGTTTTTCTATATCAAAATAACATTAAATGAGCTTAGCTGATAAATCGTGAAGAACTCTATTAGATTAGATATAATTTTAAATTTCGATAAGGACAAGACTTTGCTTTAAAGATTCCCTTTATCGAAAGAAAACCTTATAGATTCGCCAAGGCTGTTCATCTATTCAACGTTAATTCGCAGCTTAGTCTTGTTAGGCGGATATAATATACGAGTACGTAAATTTAAGTCAACTTAGCAAAATTGTCTCTCTGGATCTCGAAAAAGGTACACTACTTAAAAATTGTTTTCGTTGATATATCCAACTGAATGCATTCTTCTTTTTCTAAATTGCACCTGAGTAGTGATTTATAAAAACCGGCCAAGTGTGAGTCGGACTCGCGCACGGAGGGTTCCATACCAAAAATCTGTATAACAGCTATTTTTGTATTTTTTTGTTATAGCGGCAAAAAATACATCATTTTGTGAAAATGTGAACTGTCTAGCTATTACGGTTAATGAGACACGGCCTTGTGACAGACAGATACTC
Organism: Miltochrista miniata; assembly: GCA_933228765.1. NCBI lineage: Eukaryota > Metazoa > Arthropoda > Insecta > Lepidoptera > Erebidae > Miltochrista > Miltochrista miniata. The sequence continues at coordinate 27,492,972 of OW121747.1, forward strand.
AGACAGCGTAGTCAGTAATAGGGTTTCGTTTATACCCTTTGGTTACTGAACCCTTAAAAAGTAAGTAAATTAGTTACTCTATAATAAAACTTTATCCGTAGATTGAGTGGGGAATCAATATTTAACTGACCAACTGAATGTTGGACTATGTTTAATGCCTTTGTTTGCCGTGTTACCATTATTCAGTACCATTGATGGTACAGTGGCAAATTCCTTAGAACCCCACATTGAGTGTGGTTCAAAGATGGGTAAGGAACCACTTAGCCGCGTTGATAAAAGCTTTGACAGCGATTAGTGTACGAAAGAAAAAGAGCACCCATGTTCTAAACATTTATCGTCAAGTTTCAACTACGAGTATTTGGGAAATGGCGAATAACCATTTGCCGTTATTCAAGTTTGAACTATTGTTGTCATTTCTACTGCTAGGTAAATTCACATTATTGACTTTATTTGTAAATCTCTACGAACCTGAAAAGTATAGCCGAAGCCAATAAGTTAATATAAACCGATATCAACTCACGGCAAACAGAGTCTTACTACAAAAGGTCAAGAGCCACTCTAAGTTCAATATAACAATAGAGTCTAAATTACAAATAACTTTCTCCATAACAATAGATTTTAAGCAAATTTAGATGATATAATAATATTCGATGAAATTCTAAGTGAGAATCGATGCCTATTCGGCAATATTCAGATGTATACCGACTTAACTAAAATTTATAGATTTATTTAGTCATTTACTCAACGTCAATAGATTTTATACAGACTACATACATACATACATACATATGGCCACGCCTTTATCCCCGAAGGGGTAGGCAGAGGCATATTATATGCCCACATTTCACCTTTGTATAATTTGTCCCACGTAATAGGTGGTGAGCCGTATTGCCGTGTTTAAATGGGCAGGCGCAGGTTGTGACTGCCTGCTGTTAAAATAAATCCTTTAACTTAGCTTAACGACTGCCATTTTACTGGCAACCGAGACCAACGGCTTAACGTGCCTTCCGAAGCACGGAAACGCTCAAATAAATGTCACAAAGTGATCACATGGATGGTCACCCATCCATGAACCGACCATAGTGAAAGTGGCTTACTGCAGTGATCGTTTACAGAACACTGAGCCCGCGGGGCCACGAGCGCTTCACATACATACATGCCTTATATATAATATATGTAAGTACCATTTATATTGATATAAATATATATATATATATATGTGTGTGTGTGTGTGTGTGTGTGTGTGTGTGTGTATAGATATATCTATATATACAAATATACGTATAACAACTTCAGTGTGAAGACCTTACATATTAAACAAGTTCAAAGAATCTTGACTCTTAATTACAAAGTCTATAAAAAGCAACAGTTGCTCAGCGAGATTGATCCACAAACACTACATTACCGACTTAAGCCTATCGTAAATACCAGTAAATTAGTTAAGCTAAAAGGGTTGGCTAAAACGTAAATGTTAGGATTGCGAGAATCACTATTTTTAAGAAACCGGACAAGTGTGGCTGGCCCACCGAGGGTTCCGTACATCCCTCTACCCGTCTCTTCCTTCGTCTGCCTGTCAAGACCTTTTCTCTCGTGAATGCGTGAAAATATGAAGCTGAGATTAATAACATAAAATATGTTCTTTATCCTCGTCGGGGTAGGCAGAGGCATATTAAATGCACACATTTCGCCTTTTTAGATGTTGTCCCACGTGCATACCAACACGGCAATACGGTTCACCACCTATTAAGGTGGTGAGCCGTATTGACGTGTTGATATGGATAGCGCAGGTTGTGACGCCCCGCTGTTCAAATTTTTCAAACCGCTGAAAAGTTACTGAGAATATGAGACAACAGGGCAGCGAGTGCAATGATGGCCTAGCTAGGCTAGCTCGAGGCAATCATAGCGTGACCAGCAAAGCAGTCATCCCTCCGGAACATCAACGAGCAGAAGTTTAATTGTACTTAGGTCAAAACTCACATTCGTCAAAATGTACAATGGTCAAATAATTTAGTATTGAGTAATTGTCAGGGAGTACATACGGCATACAACAAACGTGCCAAAATTCCAAAGGGGCGAAACGTATATTAGACATAGTGTACATGCGACAAAATGTGCAATTGGTTAGGTTAGTTTATATGTAAGAAGTTTTTGTTATAGGCATATGCAATATTTTATTAGTTTATGATAATTCAAGAATAAAGTTGAAAACTACGTTTTTTTTGTAGATATCCAGACATGTGTTTGTTTGAAGGGACATGGAAGCAATGGCGTGGCTCTGTCCCAGGCGTCTTTTAACCCAAGTCCTGTTATAGTGCAAAATGGCACTGGAACAAATTCTGACACAATAAAAAAAAATGTTTCAGAAATTTCTGGCGCTGTGGCGTAGCGGTAGTGTATTCGAATGCTATGTCAGAGGGTGCGGGTTAGATTTCCGCTCAGTGCAAATATTTGGGTCATGTGGTGTATTCTGACATATTATTATGTTCGTTTCGGCCGTGAGACAAACTGACCATTACGCTAAAGGTCGATTGTACATTTTGACATGGTCGTATTATGTCATATGATCATTCAAGGACGCGATAACGTTATGACCACACTATATTGTACATTTTGACGAATGTAAGTTTTGACCTAAGTACAAATATACTTCTACTCGTTGATGTTCCGGAGCCGCAGTCATTATGGGCAAAGGCTTGTATAGTGCTTTACTAAAAATGCAAGTACCTAATCTAAATAAAACCAAATTAAATAAATATATATTATTTATAACTAGAAATTTAATTAAAATGACAATTATGAAAAGTACAGTTATTAAATTTCAACGCCGACTTTCCGGTTTGATATTACTAATAGTTTGCGATAATTCTAATGCGGTGTTTGACTGCTGTATTATTTCTTCATTAATTACTTCATTTATTTCATCATTTTTTTCTTTAGGTTCTTGAGCTGATGTTGAAGCTTTCTGGAACTCGTAAGATGTTGTTCGTTTTAAGTTTATACTTTGACCAATTCTTTGTGTAATTCTGTTTTTATTCTTCACCGATTCTTCTAAATAGCTCTCAGCAACTCGATCGGATTTCCATCCTCCATGCCTTTTAAGTGTTATAAGATTGGCCCCCAGAATCGGCAAGAATAGTGGCAGATAAACGCCGGAAACAATGACCTGTAGTAGGCAGTTCTAAGTATGTAGCAATTATTTGGGGCATTTATATTGTGCCGGCTACAGAACAAAATATTATAAACAGCCTACCTAATATTAGTTGTACAATGTTTTTTCAAAAGAGAAGAACGACAAATGGCCTCCTTGCAATTCGAGTTAGGGGTTAGATAGGTTATGCATTCTATTTTGAAATATTTTTATGGATGCTCGCGCAGGATTATTTGATAACTGAACATTTGTCACAGAAGTGACTCTTCCTCTGTGTATATTGGATTTTATGAAACGAAAAAGTGTAATGAAAACAGCAGTTTACTTGATTTTGGTTTCGGCTTCGGTTTAGTTTTCATAACTAGACTTTTTTGAAAAGTGAGTACCTACGTAATTTGTATCCTGTGTTTTCGTACTCATTTCTCATAGTACCACTATAAAACGTCACTGCAAAGCGTGGCAGGGAAACGATAGATAGATATAAATACTGACTTTTACCGCTAATTACTCAGAGTCGGGGGCTTCACTTATAAACTTTTCTAAATTTTGTGATGTCTGTACTTTTGATTTTTTACATTTATATTCGCTTGACTGTCGTTTTAACATACTTGTTATATTGTGGTAATTTTGAATGTTCAAATTATTGTGCTTTAACAGAACCATGCACTTTAACATTTAATAGGTATTCCAGAGAGACTAAGACTTTATTTTGTTAGAAAGATCATTGACATACACAAGATAAATATTTTCGGATAAAGATTTAGATTTTCAATAGATTTTCCACTGCACAATTTTTTTAAGCAAGCTTAAAAAAATTGTGCAGTGGAAAATTGCGAAAGTTTGTGTGTGTGGATATGTGGATGGGCTTATTCCACTTTTCCCCGTTGACAATCCCCGTTGATGGGGATTATTGAACTTTTTGTTCACTATTCCCCATTGACGTAGAAAAATTATTTAATGGGGATTAGTGAACTAAAAAGTTCACTAATCCCCATCATGATAAATTCCATTAGAACTAAAAAGTTCAATAAATGTTGGTGTTTAATGGTGAATCAACGGGGATTGTCAACGGGGAAAAGTGTAATAAGCCTGTGGATGTTTGTTACTCTTTCACGCTCTAACGACTGAACGGATCTGACTGAAATTCGGTACAGAGTATTAGTCTGGAATAACACATAGGCTACTTTTTATCCCGGGAATAAGTTTCCACGGTAAGCGGAAACGGGAACAAAATTTGACGCGGGTGGAGCTGCGGGCGTCAGCTAGTATGGAATAAAATCTTTTGTACCTATCTCAATACAAACAGCTGTGTTTTAAATAAAATCTTTTCGCATTTGATTTTTTAAAGCGTTGAAACGTCAAAATAGCGGCCGCCAATGTTAGTGCGAACTTTTCCGGCCGCTCCTTAAAACAGAACGGCAAGGTTGACTTTGCAAACAAGGTTGTCAAAATAATGGCCACATTACATGCATTTTAGAGTAAAGCGTGTTTCCTGCATCGTTATCGTAAGTTTAAGATTTTCTAGGGCAAACACGTAGGATTAAAATAAAAAATTATGAGATTAAGTTAACTTTAAATAAATACATAAATAAATGTTATAACCACTTTATTGCTCAGTATTTTACTCACCAACTAGCGCGAGGAAGCTATGCAGAGAACTCTTTCAAAGGGCGCCTTACTACAGAGTTTCTAGTGTGTGTGCAAGGGTATGCTAGGGCTCTGACGAAAACAGCCAAGTAGGGTGTACACACATATATTTATAAAGTATACAGTACACTACAGAGACAGAGAAAAGTTAATCACTAATAGATACACATATCACAGAGTTACATAAGAGTAGTACCCATGCACACCCACTGCACTAATATTACGGAGGCGGTCTACAGATACATGTTACCAATTGCTTAGGCTGTTACTTAGTAAGGTGTTAAAAGTAACGGGGTACTGGCCTGCAGTGTAAGCTGAGAGCGACTCCGGAAGTTGTTACTTGTGCAGTCCACTCTGCCACGCCTTCGTACCACGTGCTGTCCACGTACTTATGGTCACTCTAACCCAATTAAGGACCCTGATCGAGAAAGGAAAACGACTAATTAAGTTACTGACGAAGCTTTGCAAACAAATAGACAACTTACCAGTTTCCTGGGTAAAGTTAGAACAGAAACTTATTCTTTCTGAGGAAGGTAGAACCTAGGCTAAGTTCCTCAGCAAATCCTCAGGTTCAAATTCATCAAATTCCTCACTGCATTGAGATAACCTCTAACGTGTTACAGAACTCAAAATTATTTCTCCGATGAAGAGAAGATGGTAAAGAAAAAAAACCGGAACTTCAAAGCAGGGCTTTATATACCTTCTCTAACGTGGAATAGTCTAGAATCCTATCTAAAAACCTGTTTTTCCATCAATATCTGGTTGCGTTAGGTTCAACAAATCACCATAGACCCGCGTCACTCCCTAACAAAGACAACTAAAGTTGCCAGATACGAAAAAACTATGAATTCATTAGGGCGCCCGCACACGCTCAATGATCATTGTCAAACTCACAACCAGACATTGCTGCCCCTACAGAAAACAAATGCTACAATATTTGTGGACAATCACACTCAACATCATCCATTTCAAAATAAGCTAATATATAAGCTTGTGCTATGATGGGATCTAGACGACTGATAGACATACTAATATATTTGTAAATAATAGTAATAAATATTCACGGACATTTCACACAACGCTATCTGATCCCAAAGTAAGCTAGGAATAACCTGCTTGTGTTATGGGTATAAGACCACGGATATTAATACTTATATACTTTTAAATACATACATATTATACATAGAAACACCCAGGCTCTTGAAAAAAACATTTATGGTTCAAACAAATATTTGTCTCCGGTGGGAATCGAACCCACGACCTCCAGCGCCGCAGGCGGTATCACTACCGACTGCGCCACAGAGGTAGTCAAATACACACATACTATAAATAGAAAACACCCAAACTCCGAAACAAATATTTGTAGATCACAAAATATTTGAACCGACCCAGGAATCGAAGCCAGGACATCCAGCGCGGCAGGCGGTTACAGTACTGACTGCGCCACGGAGGCAATCAAACTTTGAGAAAACTTGCCCTAGAAGTATCAAGTTTGAAACCGTTAAGTATCTCTGGAATGTGTCATTCTTTTTCGAGGAATGAGCACTGTAAAGATGAAATTTGGCACAGGCACAAAATTATATCTATACGATGATCATTTAAGTTTTGTTGCGTATAACTGAATTCAAGGTACCAGCGATCAATAAACCGCAAATAATACATAAAGATTTCTTGAAATCGGAAATAAAAAGGAAATGTCGGTGAATCAACACAGAATACATACTGATGAACATGGGTCTTTTTGAAGTCGATTGAAAAGGTTCAGAAAATATATCTGAGACACACGTTCCATAAGGCGGCTATCTGCACGTTTCTATGCGGCGATATTGAATAAATTGAATTCCAATGCGTCGCCGGCCCGAGAGGCTTCGTAATAGCAACGCCTTTAATAAATAAGTTAATAGTGTTGGATTCTATAAATGTTTTTCTTTTTCAATACGAACTGAAATATTTTCTTTATCAAGATTTTCCTAAGCTGTCAGCTTGAAACATTAAGTGTCCATGACGCTTAAAAATTTAAGCCCAATCCTTACTAAAAGTTCCAGTGACGAAAAATAGGTCTCCCCCGCTAAAGGATTGTGACTGTTTTCTATATAAATAGCTGTATGTCACTACTAATAACGACTTAAAACTAAATATTGTTGAAACCAGGGTCTGTGAAACATGGATGATTGTGATGCTGAAGTGTTTTACCACTTCGAAAACGATTCCAGTGAGTAGAGAGATGGTTGCCTACGCATGAGACTGTCTTAGAGATAATTGGGACACGATAGCTCTCAATAAAAAATAGCTACTCATCAAAATAGCCAACCAACCAAATTCCACGCGAGTGAACCTTTATATCTCGGGGTTTCTCTGTAGTCTTTTGCAATTGCACACTATAATCTATCTCTGTACTAAATTTCAGCCAGATCTGTTCAGTTGTTAGAGCGTGATTGACAGGGTTTTTTTTTATTTTTATTTTCGGCTCGCCAAATTGACGTCGCCACCAGCCTGATGGAAAGCCTTGGCGCATCTAGCGATTGGGGCCACTTCTTACGGTGGTCCTCAAGTTGGCGGCCCTGTGATGTGCCTCTTCACGCTCCTCTTATAGAACCCGGGATTGTAAGATGAGGGAAACACGTGTGCGGGCAGTGTGGGGTTCTTCAAACGGTTCTCTCACTCTCACGGTATTTTTCCGTTGCATATTTCGGCCACGGGGTCGTCTGGCAGCACATCATCCAATAATAAAATGCCTATAGCGGTACCACTTTTCTGTCTGATAAATATGATTATTGGCACCGACCCTTTGTTACCTGAATAGCTACCTAATGCTGGAAATTTTTGATGTAGCGTTTAAAAAAATCAGCAAAAACTAATAATCAAACTTTGCCACCTTATAATATCAATATACCTAGATCAAATAACAGGAGCTTCGCAACAAACAATGTAATTTAGGTTTAGCATTTTTATCATTTTTACAGAAATTGCTGAATGTTTAGTCTAGAACTCGTTTATTTATCAAAACCTATTTATGTACTTGCACCTGTCAATATACTTGTATAAAAATAAGCTTATTTTACCGGGAAAAATATTTCCCATGCGACAATTTTTGTTGAGACACCACACTGCGTCTTTCTAATCCAATTTGTATCTATGAATAAGGATATTGGAATACAAGTCTGAAATAGAAGGAAATAACCAAAAGACCCCATCAAATTAAATTGGAGTAGATGTAGCGGCGACAAATTGCATTCTTAGGAATAAGTTTCTGAACGATCAATAGCAGCCAATATAGTTTTTAGTACTAATACCTGTGTTTTGTTAGCAACCTATTCTTTATTATTCTTCTCAAATTTTGGAGAAGGATTCTGTATAGCAGAAGCCTTATATATATATAGTTATTTTATTATATAAAGATATTATATTAGATTCTATTACATATTGATATTTTAGATATACAACTACCTGAATAAAATGGTAAATGGCACTGATTGGCCCGTCAGACTTTACATACAAAATTATGGTCTCTCCTTTATGCCCACATTTCACCTTCAGTTTTTATCACTCATAAATCAATAGGTGGTGAACCGATTATCCTGTTGAAATGGACGGGAGCACGTGTGACTGCCTGATGTTGAAAATTTACAAGCCCGCCATAAGGCCTTCAACTCGGCTCAGCGACTGCCATTTTACTGGCAAACGGGACCAACAGCTTAAAATACCTTCCAAAGCACGGAAACGCTTGCCAATTAATGTCACAAATAGGTCACGTGCTTGTCATCCATAATCTTGACCGACGACGCCTCTGATAATCAGTCAATAATTATTATGTCTGTTGTGCGCGATATCAAACATCGGTTTCAATTTTGTGAGCACTTCCTGGCGGTCTGGCGCGACATAGGCGGATGTGATCCTTGTGCACATCATAGTGCAGCGCTTCACAAAGTAATTTAATTAATAGCGAATGCTGTCAGCCTTCAGTTTTTTAATTTAATAGTAAACCTCGAAGCGGACTCAGTGTTCAGTAAACGATCACTGTAGTAAGCAACTTTCACTATGGCCGATCTTAGATAGGTGACCACTTTGTGACATTTGTTTCCGTACCTTTCCGTGCTTAGAAAGGCACGTTCAGCCGTTGATCCCGGTTGTCAGTAATATGACTGTCATTAAGCCAAGTTGAAGGCCTTATAGGTGGCTTGAAAAATTTCAACGTCACAACCTACACCCGGACCGGCAGCGCGTGTGTGGCGCTTCTGGTGCTGCAAACGTCCATAGGCTACAGTAACCAACCATGAGGTGGGTTGCAGGCTTGCATAAAAACATACAGATAAAATGAAAACCTCTTCATTTATAAAGCTTTTCAAGTTAAAAAATTCTGATGGTCCCACCACCAACCGCGTCCTCATGGCAGATCATCAGAAGTTTTACGTTCTTTAGACGATGCTTATTCTACTGCCGTCATAAGTGAAAAGGCCCTAAGTACCTCAACGTGGATTCCCGAGATAATTGAAATTTTGTCCAACATGATTGCCCGCGATTTACTGAATGGTTTTAGTAAATAATTCTTATTTTATTAGACGTAAAAAAATACAGGCTTCATTTTGAATAAAAAAATATTTAAATTTAATTGTGTGTATTTTTTATTTAACATTTTCCCTTTTATGTAAGCAAAATATACTAAAAAAATGTGAAATACTATCTTAAAAGGCTTATAGACACGGCATAGAATTGTACACGGTGAAATGTGGGCCGGTATAGGCCTCTGCCTACCCCTTCGGGGATAAAGGCGTGAGTATATGTATGTATGTATGTATAGACACGGCAGAACACACTCATGCCGAGTGAGTGGCGTGGTGTGCTAGCCAGGGAATCCAGGGGCCATCCAGGTAAATCTTTTGTAGACACCACCTGTATGTGAACAGAGTGGTTATGTGGGGCTCCTCAAAAATTGGTATACCCACTAAAACCCTGGAGTGTTCCTTCATGTCGCTATTGTTAAGTCAGAGATAAGGCAAGCGTTCAACTTCTGCAACCCAACAAGCGTTGCCTGCGACAGGCTCGACACTGGGGGGTCTAGAAATTAACCCAGAAAATGCACTGACTGTGACCTCGGAACACGAGGGGCGCACCTAAGTCAGTCGCACGGCTGGCATAAAGCTGCCTTCGATGACCACGTGTGCGAGGTTGGCGAGGCGGAAGTGTGAGACCACTCCTCTCTCGCACTCGCAGCGCTTCTCTCTTTGCCGTCATGACTGCCTCGGCAAAGGAGGCGACGGCGAACCAATTTTCTTCGCTGACCAGCATAGCGGAAGCTATGGTAGACAGCGAAATAACGGGGCCAATTTGAGCCTCTAGAGCAGCGCGCTCGCCACTCTACTCCGTACAAAAGGAGAGCGTGTGCAGCGCTGTGTCCACGGCACCATCCTCGCAGTGACGGCACGTTGTGTCAGGCTCAAGGCCTACCACCTCGCACAGATATTTACCAAAAATATTTAATGATATCTGATAAATCAGAATATACTAACTGTGCTAAGTAAAATTTATTTTTCAGTTTTTAGTTTGGGTTGAAGTCGAATTTTCTGTAAATTTTGTTTTTGTTTTATTGTACCATAACATTTAGAAACACTCGTTCCAGTTGCAAGTGTGATGCAGATGGTAGAGTGTCCACAGGCGCTCAGCATATCGGTGCAACACTCGGTTTAGTCCACGTTCAACCCCCAAAGTTTCGCCCCGCGTCCGTGTTCGACCCCTAAATGTAGTCCATGTACGACCCCCGAGAGGTTGAACATGGATTGGAATGCAATGCATTTTACTTTGTCCATGTTCAACCCCCAATCGTCAGGTATCGAAATTGAAATAAAAGTAATAATGAGCACAGAAGTGTAATTATAAACCACTAGCTGACCCGACGACAAACGTTGTGCTGCCAAAACTATGCATATGGAAATCGGTATCCCGAGTTATGAGTTCCTGTCCCAGGTTCCCGTTCCTGGTTTCCTGATGTTTGTTCCCGGTTTCGGGTTCCGAGTTAACGGTTCCTAGTTTCCGTTTCTCTATTCCCAGTTCCCATTTTGGTGCTCCGAGATCCATGTTCCCGTCCCTGGTTTCCTGATTTCTGTTCCCAGCTCCTGGTTTTCATTTCCCAGTCCATCTTTCTGTTCCCAGTTCCCATTTTGATGCTTCGAGTTCCATATTCCCCCCGTTCATGGTTTCCTGATCTCGGTTAAGGGTTCCGAGTTCCCGTTTCCTGGTTTTTATTTCCCAGTCCGTCTTTGTGTTCCCAATTCTCATATTGGTGCTTCGAGTTTCAAGAACCGATTGTAACACTCTGTAATACTCACTAACACATTATCCATACGTTGTAGTTTAGTATTTTCATTTTGTCTCGTGTTAACTAGGATTTCATCCATCACGAAACAATTATGATAACACGGGGATATGATATTCATATCTTGCTGTTGTTATTAAGTTCATAGCAGGAATTTCGCAATATAAAGCGTCTTTGATCTGATATTGTCATTTTGACAGATGACAGTGACTGATTCTTATCGCCGAAAGGTTTTTCAATAAAAAAGGAAAAAGTTTTATTTAGTTTACAATAAATCTACGTCAGAATAAATATATATTAAATTAATAACCAGATTTAGAACTAATAACAATTTTTATATAGTTTATAAACGGGTCAACTCCGGAATGGCCATGCCAAAAGCACGCCCCGTGCTACGTAAAGCATTGTTTCGAATGAAAGGTTCAATATTTACTTAGAGGATAAGATTATTGATAAGTAGGCTTATTTTAGCTTCTGGTGGTAAAATATCACTAATATTATAAAGTCTTAATCGTGCGTTGCATGTGAGGATTAGGGAAATAAAAAAGTCACGAACGGAACATTGTGGATGTGTTGAGTGAAACGAACCGCAGAGGTAGCTCCACGGTGACTGGCTTTTCTGTAGGCCGGAAACAAAGATGGAGACGCGTGGCATTTTTCCCTCTCGTGTAAGAAGACACGTAAGGTGTCTCTTCAAAAGTAATCCATTTTACAACAAGACTCGCAAAAAGGTATTTATAAATTGTATAATTGGTTATTCGCAACTGCAAATTATGAGATACGTGCTGAATACTAATGACGCGTAATTATCCTCTTGCACAGCGGGTCTTCTTGGTAGATAGTCCATTGAAATGTTACAATTTAAGGACCGAATATTGCATTTCTTAGAGGACGCAATTTTATTTTTGGGACATGTGTGGGGGGTCAATAGAAGCTTAACTTCAAGTTTGTGGGGTCGCCACCTTTGTCCCCCGGCCGCAATCTTAAAAAGGGGTGAAATAGTAGTTTTCGATACAAGTGTATCCCACACTTCTGTTATTACAGCAAGTTACGACAGTGTTGACCCGAGCCGAAGGCGAGGGTAGACAGTCGGAACGAGTTTAAATAACAGTCCCACACGTTGTATCGAACAACTATTTTTAATACAGTTGCGAAAAAATTAAGCAATTTTATAAAATAATAAATACACAATAAACCTGAATATCCAAAATGGCGCCAACCGTAAAAGAATATATACCTTCCTAAGCAAAGACTATGGCAGTGCACTTCATACAGCCAACTTTTTTATATATATAAATTTAATTTGGCCGATACTTATATTAATTTATGCATAAATTTTAATTAAAATTACTTTAAATCTGATATTGAAACAAGTTAGTATCTCTTTTTAGAAATATTTGCATGAATCACAGACATTATTTTGACAATTGGGAAAGAAAACGCACGAGTGCAGGAATGGTAAAGAAAAAGCACGAGTGTGTAATAGCCCACATCCCGAACGATATACGTCCCTGTAATACGCCACTTTTTGAGCAACTGTATTAAAAACACTTTTTCCCAATATCTCGGAAACTATGAGTCTTAAAAAAAATTTGTGAAATCAGAATTTGTAGCAAATTGTTTTGCCTACAAATATGTCAAACAAATTTTTGCCCTAAATTAAAAATTAAAGAAGTTATCAACAAAAATTGAAAATAAAATTATAAAAATTTTCTTTTTTGCTCTGTGGCGTTTTTTTTAATTTCTCTTAAAGATCATCTACAAGATTAGTCTGAGGTATTCTTTTTGTAAAATGTATAAAAAAAGTAATAGAGCAAAAAAGTAAATTTTTATAAAAAAATTCTAAAATTTTTGTAAATTTTTTTGTTAAGTTATTTAAACACATTAGTAGGCAAAACAATGTGCTACAAATTATGCCTCAACAATTTTTTTGTAAGACTCATAGTTTCCGAAATATTGCGAAAAAAGTGTTTTTCCCCCCTCTTTTCAAGATGGCGGCCGGGGGACAAGGGTGGCGACCCCACAAACTTGAGGTTAAGCTTCTATTGACCCCCACACATGTCCCGAAAATAAAATTGCGTCCTCTAAGAAATGCAAAGCTCATGTAACATTTCAATGGACTAAGAACGCTTCTTGCCAGAACGAAGCTTCTTGGAGCGGGTTCTCGAGAGATGATTCTGCACCTAGCTAACAAATCTAACGACTGCCCAACGGACCGCATGATTCGGTAAACGGTGCTTGCACCGCAATTTCATATTTTATTTTTCAAGACGCCACATTTTTTCTTCACAACTTTGCACCAACGAGTGACACCTAGATTTCCCTTGTACAACCCCACGTGAGGTCGATTACTGCACCTCTGGGACTGTATCTTCACGATCATCCATCGCAAGTTTGCACGTGTTTCATCCCCAGTAAGCCTGCATAACGGTCTGCCTACACAACAATTAGCGTGTAACTAGTTTACTTAGCTGTTAAACTGTACTACTAGTGCAAACCTGAATGGATCCATTCCTAGGTAACTAGGTTAACATATACACGGTGTTTCTTTTAGGGTGTCAAGCCGCCACTAGCTGGTAGCAGGGTTCCATACCTATCGGTTTAACCCCCATGTATGTTCTACGATTTTTTGTAGTTTTCGAGATATAATTTTTTTTCGTTATTTTTTATAATTACGTGTCCACGACTTTTCTTGGATATTTTATTTTGTTTTCTTTCATAAGAACCTTCTCCTGACAATAACAAACACAGCAAAAAAAGAATTATTTCGATCGGTCCAGCCGTTCACGCGTTATGCAGTGACCAAGAAAATAGGGCTCCATTTATATAAATATAATATATATATATATATATATATATATAAATATATTGTTGAGTTTGTCGATCACAGTTACTTTTATAAGAAGAACTCACAACACCGTCAACAACAGTATATTGCGATTCTTTAAAGGCTAGATTGACAACGCTATAAAGTCTATAAACATTACTCATGGAACTATTTGAACAGAATAACAATCACTTATCCAGACTATAACACACGTGTTAACAATTAAATTATACCGAACAACACTATTACACACGAGCCTTGAGCGATGTTACCACTACGAATGACAGCTGACAAAATGAGCGAGACACGATGTGCGCCGTGCTTTTATTAGCTAGGCGGGTAGGTGGGGTGTCAGGGATTTGCCATCTCCTAACACGGCCTCTCCTGACACCAAGTCGTCCTCGACTGGTTTGTCTTGGGTCACCTCAGCACGTAGATAAGGCACGGATGGCTCGTGTCCTGGAAGCTGAATGCCGATAACAGCAATCAAGTTCATCTGAAAGTATGTGAGACATATGTATTTTGGGCACATCAATAACATATTGCTACACAGACGTGACAAAGCAACTAAGCAGACGAACACATACACACAGCAAACAATAATAACCGGCCAAGTGCGAGTCGGACTCCCACACGGAGGGTTTCGTACCAAAAAACAACAAAAAGTCGTACCTATTTGTTGCATGGGAGCCCCCCTTTTTTCTTTTTATTTAACGAGATGGAAAATCCTTAATGGATGATATGCCGGACTCCTACCGACTAAAAAACCCCACGTAACGGCCAACAGCCTACGGTTGGGAGCCCCGGGTAAGCTCTCGAAAGGATGTCCCAGTAAAGGTCCATTTTGTTTTAATTTTTTTTTTATGAAAATACACTGCTCTATATTATGTGAGTATTTCAAGCGTCTACTTGCCCTCATTACCTATAAACACAGAGCAACGTGCGCCTTAGACAGTTCGCGTGGCTCTATAGTGTTATACAACGCGCGTCTTTAGACAGTTCGCGTTGCTCTATAGTGTTATACAACGCGCGTCTTTCGACAGTTCGCGTTGCTCTATAGTGTTATACAACGCGCGTCTTTAGACAGTTCGCGTTGCTCTATATGAAGAGAATCCCCCTTAGAAGCGGGGTCACACCCGAAACCACCCATAGACGCGGGATTGCACCCGAACCACCCCCTGGGCGAGGCCGCATTGGCGGCCGTAGGTCTGTTGGGAGTCCTGGGACATCCTTCCTGAGGGCTTACCCGGGGCTCTCAACCATAGGCTGTTGGGCGTTACGTGAGGTTTTTTAGTCGGTAAGAGTCCGGCATAACATCCTACGAGGATTTTCCCTCACGTTAAAAAAAAAAAAAAAGCCGCAATTGACATCTGGGCATTTTATTTCTCTTGGCTTTTTTTACCCATATTCACTGAGTACCTAGTCACTAATCACTAAATTACACGATATTTATTTATTTATACACAATAACGTACTTATCCTAATATTTACAAATAAAAACAAAATAATATTTACAGATTTCTGCAACTACTTCTAATTAAAACGATCGATTCGAGCGACACAGGTCCTACCCAGAACAGCCCTGTCAGGCGTATGAAGTGATTGAAGTGTACGCTAAATGTCTAATTGTTCTAGATTCTACACTTTTTATCATTGTTTTAAAATCTGAGGTGTTTAAAAAATAAATAATAGCTTGAATATTGTTCATAAGATCAATATCTTTAATATAGACATGTGTTTATATAAAATTAGCAAGTATATTTTGAGCAATAACAACATTCATCTTTAAAATTTTTGCACATTTCCAGTTTTTCGAGAACGATTTTTATCATATAAAGTTTTATTAATCGTGTTTTAAAAATTAAAGGAAGCAAGAGCATCTATTAAACTATAGTAATAAATTTTTATCAGATCAAATCAAAGAATATTACCTAGTATAAAGATCGCTTCAAAATGGGTCGATTTTGGTCGATTTCGGAAATACTAGCCTTAATACGTTATGAGACTTCCACCCGCGTGGGATTTTGCAACTATTCTCGCTATTATTTATTTTCAGTCTGAAATCCTGTAAGTTTAGGATCGTTAACAACTCTCAGGGCTCGCCTTTGTGCCGAGTCAAATGGACGAAGCTGATAATCTGGTGCCCCAGCCCAAATATGACAGCAGTACTCCACTTGTGTGCCGCACTTGCGTTTAATAGAGTAGCAGAGTTTGCGCCGCAGTAACGTACCGCCCGCGCCGTACCCTGCTGAGTGTCGTTATTGAGTTACGAGGACATATTCACCTATCTCTTAACTACTGAACCACCTGGAAACTCCCAGAAGCGTATCAATCTATCATTCATAATGTGTCCAATTCTTGGCTGCGATTGCATTATTAACCCCTGTGGCCACGTGGTTTGATCGCATCGCAACAATCACTCAATAAGGTCATCAATTTGGCTCGCGTTAATAAATTGCATTAACAGTGTATATTAATACAATGTTTAACTACACGAGTTACTTTGATAAATTGTGCTGCAACAAAACCTAAGTTTCTAATCATTTAATGTCACAATCTTACACCGCTAAAGATGAACGTTTTGTGTTAAAATAAGCCAACTTTGCTATTTAAATCACCACTTTCTGGATAATTTAGAGCGTTGGCGTTGGCGCAATTATCATAAAGTGTTAATAACTCCTTAATCGGAGTCGACTAGACTTCAGTACAATGACAATTTTTTATTTATAAGGATTTAGACTACCGCTATTGTTATGTTGCCTATAATTTGCTCTTTATGTAATACAATTTGTAGGCTGTACGTTTCAAAAAACAATCTTTCCTCTTGTGATCGAGTAACATTGAAAAGTATAACAAATTAAATCAAGCGTTTCCAGCTATCAG
This sequence comes from Miltochrista miniata, assembly GCA_933228765.1. Taxonomy (NCBI): domain Eukaryota; kingdom Metazoa; phylum Arthropoda; class Insecta; order Lepidoptera; family Erebidae; genus Miltochrista; species Miltochrista miniata. The sequence continues at coordinate 27,509,787 of OW121747.1, forward strand.
CTATCCGCAGTTATGGACCGAAACCAAGTGCGGTATTAAGAAATAATAATACATGATTAGATTGATGTATCTATCTCATCAGACAGAAGCGCTCGTGGCCCCGCGGACTTAGTGTTCTGTAAACGATGACTGTAGTAAGCAACATTAATTTACTATGGCCGGTCATGGATGGGTGACCTCCACGTAACCATTTTGTGACATTTTTTTGCGAGCGTTTCCGTGCTTCGGAAGGCAGAATAAGCCCTTGGTTTCGGTGGCCAGTAAATTGGCTGTCGTTAAGACAAGTTGAAGGCCTTTATGGGTAGATTGAAACATAAATGTTTCAAGCTACCCATAAAGGCCGTGTTGCCGTGTTGTTGATCATGACAAACGCAGTCACAATCTGCGTTTGTCAATATCAACGCGGCAACACGGCTACCTAATATAGAGTAGAATCTAAAACAAAAAGGTGAAATGAGGCCATATAGTATTTAATGCCCTATGCACCGGCCATTATATATTATATGGCCACGTGTTTTATCCCCGAAGGGGTAGGCAGAGGCCTACCTCTTCGGGAATAAAACACGTGACTATATAAATATGTATGTATGTATAATATTTTAAATGATAGCTATTTAGAAGCTGGAAAGGGAAAATTTACCAAATCGTAAAAGATTTTATCCCCTTTTTTTTAGTGAGTGAAGGATGATGTCTTTCTGTCGAAAGTAATGTAAGAATTTCTTTGGTCCAAACATACATAAACAAAACATGTATTAAGAGTCACATAATATATGAATCTAGTGATACAAAATTGACAAACTATATCAGACGCATGGACCCGAAATTATTTTAATTTTCAGTCGGTGATTTTTGAAAAAACGTTTGATGTAATTATAGGGTCGTTTCATATCACTCTCGATAACTTTATAATAGATTTAGGGCGCTTACGATGATTCACACAGCTGACGTCACAAAGCATTAGTCGACCGACGCCAGTGCAAACCTCAAGGGTCACGGATTTCCACGACATACGGTGTGATTAGTCCAGCTGTGGGCAAAACTTTCACTTCACTTCTACCCACACATTTATCTCTTAACAGCAAAACTATTTTGAAATTCCTTTGTCAAAATTGGCTTTACTCCCTTGCAAGGTCCCTCGCATTTTTTTATAAGTTTTTTTATCATCATTAAGACTTGCATACACGCCGAACCCAAAGTCCCATTAGTAAAGATAATTCAACTCATCAGTGCGCGCGGCGCTATGTGTGCGTGCGCTAGTAATTATACAGCTTTAATTTGTGTGGCAGTGATGCGGCCGTCTTCACAGAGTACATTTTTATATTATGAAGTAGAGACGTAAATCTACTTATTGACGACACCAGCGGTGCCAAGCAGTCTTTGCAGGAAACGCTCTGCTTGGCAGCGAAATAAACATCATATTTAGACAAAAAGCATACAGCGCCATCTAGTTCCCGTTTGCAGGCAACTCTTACGTTATAATGAAACGAAATCAAATATCATGACAAGTCTCAATGTAACTGCAACGTTGAGATCCTGTGTAACTTGGTCACATTATAATTCAGTACATAGTGTTCTTAGTGATAATACCATGGGTACAGTCGTTAAAGAAAATGTCTAATTCTTCACGGAGAAAATGTTTAAGAAGTCAGGTAAATATTTTTTATGTGTCAATTCGATGGAATTAATATTTGTTATCACTACATATAATAAAACAAAGTCCCCGCCGCGTCTGTCTGTTCACGATATACTTAAAAACTACTGCATGGATTTTCATGCTGAGATCACCAATGATTCTTGAGAAAGGTTAACGTATATAATTTGTTGAGTTTTTGTATACATGGACTAAGATATAATGATATTAGTTGGAGATGTCGGAAAAAAATAAGGTGTCTGGGAGCTTTTAACGAAAACGCTGCCTAAACCCTTCGAGGCATAACAAGATAATGTATGGTAGAATTGTGTAACTTATAAAGGCCTACAGAAAAGTTATAAATGATAGAGCTCCAAATTCTAATGCAAAAAAATAGAAATGCAGAGATGGTCGACGGAAAAAAACATTGCTTATACTGCAAATATGACAAAAATAGAACTGTACGTATGACTTGATTTAAAAAAAAACATATCTATACATCTAAAAAAACTGTTGAAGGTCGAGAGTCTGTACATGGAAGATAATTTGAAAATTTTAATTGTAGGGCGTTCTCTAATCGATACTGAAGCTGAAAATGTAATTAGAAATTTTCATGTCTGTCAGTCTGTATCCTGATTATGAATTGATTTAAATGAATCTTGGTACAATCTGAGCTCATGATCCGAGGAAGGTTCTAGGATACTTTTGTTCCCGATATATTGCGCGGTTCCTTTGGGAGAGGGCAGGGCAGTTTCACACGCTTTTCGCACACCTTATGTGTCAGCTAGTTTGTTATAAGATTAATGACATACTTCAGCCATATGGATTAAAAGTTCTTCGGCTACCACCGTATCATCCTGAACTAAACCCCATAGAAAATATATGGGGAATTTAAACAAATTATAATGCTTCGCATAAAATCGAACAAAATGTGATGGAAATAATGAAATTAATAAACGAACGTTTAAGTCAAATTGATGAAGAGATGTGGCGTTATACTTGTCGACACGCCAAAGAGAAAGAATACTATCGACATTTTGATTGAATTTATAATTAACCTTGGAGAGAGCAGCGAATCCTAAAATTCCTCAATTTTATTCTTCAAACAGCGATACATATTAATGTGTATAACATACATTTCACCCATTGAGTTTTTATTTTAGTTAATCAAGTGTTTTTGTATTTTGTACTTCACTGTACCTCATGTCACGCACACGAAGTCACTGTGTTTAGACGAGGCTTACCCACACATAGTGCCGCGCGCACAGATGAGTTGAACTTACTATAAACATTATTATATAGGTACAGCTATACAACTAAAAGTAGTGTAATATTAATCCTGTATCTTATTATTACAAACATTGTTACCTTAGTGAATGCGCTCAGTGAACAGCTTAGATTAAATCGCTCTTCTCTGCCAAAAGGGTTACAACTTTGCAACAGCATGATCTCGTACAGTTTTCTGTAATACATGCGAATACAGGATGTAATAATAGTAGGTACTAAAACCTTTGACAATGCATGCATTACAGCCAAGTGGGCCTATTATAGTATTTTATTTCTGGGAACATAGTAGATTTAACAATCGCTCACATAAAATTTAAATATGAAGTGATGAATTTATTGGATCAGATAAACCAAATAGGGTTTGAGAATCTAGTAATAGGATTTTAGTTGTAATTACTTGCGGACGCAACAAATATGTCACAATACAATAAAACTATTTAATCGACAGGATTACTCAGATTGCAGCAGCTGTACCAAACTATGCAGCCGGGTCGAACTACGTTTAAAATTTCAATCGTGAAGCGAATTAATAACGCGTCAGAAGCTTTGGAATTCCTATTGGCTTTAGAACAAAATGACCGTTGGGGCTACAAACGTATAGTGCTAGATTGCAACGCGAAAAACGCCAAAAGCATTTTGGTAGAACATGTTCGAAAAGTGGAATTGGGACGTAGAACCTACCATTATATGCTCAGCGGTTTGGTGAGTATTGCTTGCTTTGTCATAGACTACGAGTCTAGTTTCAATTTTGATTCGGAACGCATTAAATGAAATTTACGCACTACAGAAATAGACAAGCTCATAAAATCTCTTGTTCAAGCTTTATCAATATTGAACTATTTAGTTATGTACTAGATTTTAAATATTTTTTATCGATAATTTTTTGAATTTTGAATATAAAATACTTATTTTTTATATACCTAATTATTTTAAAAAATTCAAAGATCTTTCACTTCTTAAAATAAAAAGGACCTTATTACCGAGTTTTCGCTTACCATCTGTTCGTCACCAGGGTGTATCTCATGAATCATGATAGCTAGACAGTTGACAGACAAAAATTTTCACAGATGATATGTTTCTTTTGCCGCCATAACCACAAATACTACAAACAGAAACAAAATAAATACAATTTGAGATACAGAAACTTTGTAAGTCTTCTGATCTCTTTTACATTATGGTTCAGTCTCAAGGCTGTTAAGATCCTTCACAGTAACAAATTGATTGTGGGGTCCAATCACCTCATCATGTTTTCCTTTCTCATCTTTTAAGAAATAAACATTATTACTGTTGTTTATAGAAAATAATATATTTTTTTTAAATATATAATAATACTATTCACGAGTCGCTATACATTATATCGATTAGGTCAAGGTCTATATTACCTTGAGTTCCATTTTATTCAACATCAATGTCGAAACGTGCATATTTACTATTATACTCTATCTTTTCATATCTACACACCCTAATGTAACTTCAAATTATTGGACAAGAGTGGCCGTAAGTTTTATTTCCAGGTTATTTCTCACAGGTTTTACCATGCCTTGCAAATCTGCTAGACAAGTGTTACTTTGTAACCAACATGAACAAGATATTTTTATTTCTTTTCTACTTACAATTTTATTCAATTATTGACACATTAGAAAACGTCCTCTTCTGACGGACATAATATTAAATGTTACACAACAGGTAATGGACGATCATTGGGAGAATGAGGTAACAGAATACGGCGCAGTCAATATAACTGGATTTCGTATCGTTGACCATTCGCGCAAGATTGTGCGTGATTTCATGGATGGTTTGAGCAAAATGGACCCTCGATTCAAAGGAACTATATCGGTAAGTGTATTCATTAACCCACACGATTAAAGTGCTCTTAGAATATACACAGAATAATCTCCTTCAATCACTTGAGGTAAATGCCGAAATAACTAAACGTGTAAGTAAAGATGGGGGTGATAAATAAATAAGTCTTCTTCTGTAGCCGTTACGATTATTAAAACCGAATTGTGTAAGGTAATGGATATTTATCATTTGGAAGATAATAAATATTTGTAGACAGTCTCACATATTATCATCTAACCCAAAATTAAGCTAATTATAATGTAAACTTGTGCCATGGTATCTAGACTTATTTTAATTTTAAAATACATTATATATTATACTTGACTGTCGCATTGGTCTAGAGACTTCGAGGGTTCGATTCCCACCGGAGACAAAAATTTGTGTGACCCATGAATCTGTCTGGGTGTTTCTATGTATGATAAGTATGTCTTTAAAAGTATTTGGTATTAATATCCGTGGTCTGATACCCATAACACAAGCAAGTTATTCCTAACTTACTTTGGGAACAGATAGCGTTGTGTGAAATGTCCGTGAATATTTATTTATTTATACATAGAAAACACCCAAACCCCCAGACTAACATTTGTAGATCACAGAAATATTTGGACCTACCCGGAATCAAACCCAAGACCTTAAGCGCGGCAAGCGGGTACATTACCGACCGCGCCACCAGGCAGTCTAAATAAATAAATCGATCATAGCAAAGTCATACTTACCTTTTTCACATGTGAAACACGGAGAGATCCTAATAATTATTGTAGATCTATTTCATTAAAGGCTTGCGGTCAAAATGTTTATTTGCATGATATATTCATATTTAAATCACTGTCTCGAAACTGACTTACAAAATCTATACATAGGTTATTTTTAAATGTCAATGGTTTAATAGCCTGACCGCCCCGATTGTAGCAATTCGCCTCCCCCCCGCCTTGGTTGGCTATCAAGTACAAGCCCCGCTATCGAGTACAAGCTCCGCTATCGAGTACAAGCCCTAGATACTTCATCGAGGACTCGATGCCGATGATGACGACTACCTGTATACTGGAACCCGCAGGTGGCCCCTTCCGAGGTCTGTAAAAGTACAGAGCCTCGACTTGTGAAGGCGACCTCAAGACCCAGCCGCCGTATCCGACCCACGAATTGAGCAACCCCTACTGTGGCCTTTAGGGCAGGCCTCCATTGGCGTAACACGTTACTCGACCGGTGACCCAAGTGCTGGCAGTTTTCTCCCACAGCGAATAGTCGTTGCTATTCAAAGGGGTAATGCTGCTACTATTTTGGGCACAATGTCACGGGGCCTTATTTAGTTTAGACGATAATAATGTAAAGGACAATGGACAAAAATGTATGGCGCTTGTCCCATCGGCGGCCACATCTGTCATATATATATTTTAGTCGACAATTATGTATATATTAAGACTGCAAAAAAATATTTCGGTAACTTGTTTGTAAAAAGTTATAAAGGGTTGATCATATTAAAAAAATCTAATTAAGTAAACCAAAAGTACGTAAATAATAAAACGTAATGCACAAAAGTATAAGATAATGATGGGTTAAATAAAACTAAAAGTTTATTAATTATTAAATACATCGATTTATTGACATGAAAACAAAAACATTTCAAACACGTGGAAATGAATACTAGCATTATGTGTCTAACTACATCATGCTAAAATTCCTTTAAAAAAAGAAAATAATGGGATTTAACTGCTGTCTACAGTTACATCATTTAAAAATTGAGCTGGTAAACGAATTTCTTCTTCTTGGTTTCTCGCCCACCCTAAATACCACACTACACACATTATGTGGGCACTGCAACCAAGAGTGCGCTTACTGCTTAGACAACTACAATAATAGTTTTCTATGGCTTCTCTGCCGCTTTCCTGTCTATCTACAATAATATAGGAGTAATATGTTTTTATTTAATAATATAATATATTAATATATTATTATATTAATATATTAATATATATATTATTTATTAATATAAATAGTAATAATAATATTATATATTAATATATTATTTTAATATATTTTTATTATATTATTTTTATTTTTTTATTATATTTATTATTATATATTTCGTATCTTCTTCTGTTTATCACGGATCGATTACATAAAATACACACTTGACGTATATCTGCCATTATTATAGGAATCTGTTTAAAAAAAGTCCAAAAAAACGAGCACAAGTCACCAAGATAGATATTAACAAGTCCTATATGCAAGCCAGAGTCGAAAGAGATTGCCATACAATAATAATCGCACAGTACTCAACGAAACAAATGTCAACGATGGACTGCGCTGTGCGCTTGAACATAACGGTAATCTTCGGGTCGAGAGTGCTTTTCGCTGATTGGTTGACGCATGAAACATGTCGAGACCGGTTTTAACAAAGGTCCTTAGACCATAAATAACAAAAGTATTGAATATTAGGGTACATAATTAAAATAAAAAAAATAGTATTTTAAAAATAGTATTTTAACTATATTTTTTTTCCCTAACGGTATTTCATAGTACTCCTTAAACAATATTTGTTGTCAAAAATATCCCCTTTTAAATGACACTAGTTTCATTGATGGCCGCTCATGGGCCGCAATGCCCATTGTCCTTTATGTGTAATAGCAAAGATATTATAATAGTATTACATACAGATCGGCAACTCCCTGCCTCCCACTGAGTAAGCTTCCCCATCCCCCCACCAAAGTTGATGTGTCTATTGCCGTGTTAGTACTTGAGAGAGTGTCACTGCGTTGCATTACGTATTACTTTTTTTTTACCTACGTACTTTGTGCTATTGCTTTGGTTTAATTTGTGCTTAGCCGAGGGTAGATTTAAAAAAAAAGTACCTACATACATGAGATTGCGTTCTGTTCCTTATTATTTTGTTTCCATAGCTAGTGTCCCTAGTATACTCACACACACATTCAAGCTTGATTCAAGCATTCACATTATGTGTATATTAGTGTGGGTGAAAACGAACATTTTTTATGGAGTTTCCGCCCTGTGGTAATAGTTATGTAACGAAAATTCGCATTCACATTTGCATTCGCGCATATTCGTATATCTTTTTGACATTCGTATTCACAAGAAACATTATGAATATTTAGCGAATGTATTTCACAAATAAAAAGAAAAATATCGAATGAACTGCAGAATTAGGAATGATTTATTTTTAAATGATTTATTAAGATTTTTTTATTTAGCTCGCCAAACTGATGTCGTTGCCTGATGGAAAGCCATAACGACATCTAGCGATTAGGGGCCACTCTCACAGTCCATATCAAGACTGTAGACAGTGGTCCTCAAGTTGGCGGCCCTATGATGTGCCTCTAGACGCTCCGAACCCAGACTTGTACGAAGAGGGAAACACGTGCACTGGAAGGGCGTTTCAGGTTTATATGGTTCGACAGAGAAACGAAGATAGAGAAGGAGTAGGAAAGGGGATTTTTGCCGTAAACGCACACGCCTGAGTTTTACGGGCATTGAAATCAACCAGAATTTTGGTATTATTCATTGGGAAATACGGTCTAGGACCCTGGCAAGATCAGCCACAAGTTGCCGTCTCTTCTCCTCAATGTCGGTTCTCCCGGCCGCTGGACGGGCGGAGTAACACCCGTACAGAGCGCTATCGTCTGCATAGCAATGTATCCTTCCGAGAGACACAATGTCATTGATATGCAGATGAAAGAAAGTTGGAGACAACACAGACCCCTCCGGTACCCCGGCATTAACCTGCATAAAACAGGGAGCCTGACCATCAGGACTCGTATACGTCACCCGTGTAGGAAACTGGCCATCCAGCTGCATGATTGGGGCGATAGTCTATATGCCGGAAGCTTGGAAAGAAGCGACGCGTGCCATACTCTATCAAAGACTTGGAGTTGCCGTGCCTCTCCATAGCCTCACCCCAACCATGCGTTACGTACACTAGAAGGCCACCCGTAGATCGTTCCGGCCTTAAGCCATATTGTCGATCATTGAGTAACGAGTTATCCTCGAGGTAACGCATGAGCCGTTTGTTGATGATCAGCTTAAATATTTTACAGATAACTGAGGTGACATCTATGGGTCGATAGTAGGTAGGGTTTGACTGATCCCCTTTTTGGGGATCGTTTGTACGTTCGCGACCTTTCAAGTCTCAGGCACTTCCCCTGAAGAGTAAGAGGGGCGATAGAAGCATGTTAACGCTGGATACAACTATTCGGCTGCACATTTTTTCAGCACGACCGCCGGAATGCCGTCAGGACCACTGGCTTTCCGCGTGTCGAGAGTCCGCAGCACCGCCCGCACATCGCATTGCCAGATAACTATATTCGACTTTGTGTAGCCGTGACTGATAAGTTTAAGGCCTTATGGGCGGCTTGAAAAATGTCAACTGCGGGTCGCGGGGACATGCGCCTGTCCATTTCAACACGGCAATTGGCTCACCACCTATTACATGGGACATAAAACTGTAAGGTGAAATGTGGGGGTATACTATGCCTCAGCCTACCCTTTCGGGATAAAGGCGTGATTATATGTATGTATGTATGTAATTTTACTTGTAAGATTTGTGCTTTCACCAGAAAGAATAATAATATAACTTGTTGTGGTCATGTTCAATTTAAGGCCCGTTTACACTTATCGGACATCTGCGCAAAGACAATAGACTTGCAAACTCTCATTGGTTTGTACGCGGCGCGTTTATTTGAACACCAACATTCGCATTCGCGAATTCGTAAAACATCGTTACATCACTAATGTGTAATAATAATGTTTCGTCTCATCTCATATTGTCCTTTTTTTGAAATGTCCTTTCTCATAATGTCCTTTTCTCGAAATGTCCATTCTCATAATGTCCTTTCGCAGATTGTCCTTTTCTCGAAATCTCCTTTTCTCGAAATGTTCTTTTCTCAAAATGTCCTTTTCTCGAAATGTTCTTTTCTCAAAATGTCCTTTTCTCGAAATGTTCTTTTCTCAAAATGTCCTTTTCTCGAAATGTCCTTTTCTCAAAAAGTCCCTTTCTTAAAATATGTACGTTACAGAATTAACGCCGCTCATTTTTTTTTATAACCACCTAAGTTTTGTTTACGTGGTTATAAAAAAAATAACATCAAACTTACCAAGTGCCTGGTGGTAACCTGGTGGTTATAAAAAAAAATAACCACGAAGGCTAATGCGGAAGCTCCGCTGCGCTCCGCTCCCGCCTTAGCCTTCTAACCTAACCTATCCAAGTCGGATTGAGCGGGGTTAATCCTGTAGTGTACATATTTTGAGAAAGGGACATTTTGAGAAAAGGACATTTCGAGAAAAGGATATTTTGAGAAAAGCACATTTCAAGAAAAGGACATTTTGAGAAAAGAACATTTCGAGAAAAGGACATTATGAGATGAGACCTAATGTTTCACTGTATTTTTAGAAATAAATTATTTTTCTATAAGTACTCTTCTTTAAATATGTTATCGGTTTTTTGGTACTGTAAGGTCTTAGGTGAAAAAGTCCATTTCTTAAAATATTATTTTCTAAAATTAATCAACTTTGGATTAGGCCCGTTAGAGTTGAACCACGATATTATTGAAAAACAGCCCTGTCGCGTCACATTCCGTATTAAATTTCGAAAACTTCATAATAAAAAATGTTTAACACGCGAAGCAGAAACTTTAGTATTTTTTGATACCCAGCTTGCAGAATCAACCTGTGTTGAAATTAATTGCAAGGCAAACTTTAATTTGAAGAACAATAACTCATTTATGTAGATTTCACAAACTTGCGTAAAAGAGTAGGGGTATCCCCTGCATAAATTATTATTCTATGTAATTTCATTTAGGTACCCGCGTCAAGTGAAAACACTTCTGCTTTTTTAACTCAATATTTAAAAGGCCGCATTTTAGATAGGTACTTACTTAATTGCACCCAAGAAAAATACCGTTCAATGTAGGTAAAAAAGAGGTAAATACAGTAATATTAGGTACATACCTAACGCAATTGGAAACTTGTATTGATAATGCAACCATTTCGCAGGCGGAGACTGCTTTGATGTATGATGGCGTACAAGTACTCATGGACGCTCTAGGGAGGTTATGGAGAAAGAAACCTGATGCCTTTAGAAGTGCACTACGGCGAGCAGCTGGTCAGGCCAATGCCACAAAAGTAATTGATTGTAATCCTGGAAAGAGATGGGTTGTACCTTTTGAACACGGAGATAAGATATCAAGATTAATAAAAAAGGTATTTAGGAATTATTTCAATTTATAGAATCAATTCAATAAAAATATGTGTGTAAGACTGTGATTTTTAATAAAGATATTTTTTTAGACAGACATAGAAGGTCTTACAGGAAATATTTCATTCAACGAAGAGGGCCACAGACATAATTTCACACTGCACGTAGTGGAAATGACTGTACAAAGCGCAATGCTCAAGGTAAGTCCGAGATGAATCGGAATCACTGTAATTTATTGAATTACTTTCTTAACTAGCTATCGTTATTTTGTTTGGATATTAAGTATTATAACAAACCAGGCCACTCATAAAGTTTTGCGATAAAAAGGTTTTATGTATGTAGCTGGAGTAATATTTTTTTATTTGTTCACTCTCGTTATTAAACTCGTGAAAGGAATCTTATGTTCCGAGTAGAGAATTTCCAATCGCCGTGAAGACCCAGCCGACTGTTGCTGACATCCTCGAGTGTTTCGCCGTTTCTCTCTCATTTAGAGGATTAATATAAGAATGTAAATAAAAATTAGTTACATGGAAGTAAAATTGGGCGCAGAATATTGCGAGTGACCCCTTTGGGGATAAAGAAGTTATTTTATGTAGGTACATACGTATGTAAATTTATTTTTTATACTTTATTGTATAGCTTGTTTTGGAATCGAAACAACTGATAAACGCATTTCTAAATATATAGGAACTTAATATTAAGTAAATAAATAAATAAATTACATCTTAAACAAAACAAATCAATATTATGATGCTCATCACACAATGAGATTTGAATGGGATTAATAAATAAACAACCTGACTCACGCGACTCACAATTTTCCGATATTTTTAACGAACGACATCTTGACATATAAAATAAGTTGTCAAGATATGGAGAAAGTCATTTTCTTTGCAATACCTCATGTCGAAAATTGTTAGCCACATAAAAAATTAAACATAAGTACGTACTTATTTTTTATTTTACCAAGTTTTAGAATAGCCCATGTACGTGTAACTGTGTTAATATTCTCCTCTTACTTCCTGTAAATATGGAAAACTCATTTAACGTGTGTTATTAAATTCGTCTTAAACTTTATAAATCATTCTGTTAGTAGATACTTACTTAGTCAAATGCTAATTTTAAACTTTATTTGCCCAACTTCTGCTTCACAGCCCACTAATGATTTCTCAGCATCCATAAATCAATGCGTACAAACTTCTGGACTCATTCTTCTAGTTGCCACTTGCAACCTACAATTTTTTTTTGATGTGCCTTTGTTTTCAAATTAACTTTTGTTCTTTAGTTGGAGCTGGAAAACTGTAATTGGAGACTTTGGCACTTAATGGGATGCTCCATCTCCAAGCTGCAAATATGAGGGTCATGCCTAATATTTCCAGTAAAACGTAGATTTTACAGATCGAACAATGTAAAAGTTTATAAAGATATTTTTTGGATATTTGTTACTCAATCACGCTCTAACGGTTGAATGGATCTGGTTGTACTGGTATATGGATTGATTATATTAGCCTGGAATAACACATAGGCTACTTTTGATGGAATTAGTGTTCCACTGCTTCTGTCTAAACTTACATACTATGGGTGCTCCGAGGGGGTGACACGGTGGTTTCATAGCTACCTCAGTAATAGGTACCAATTTGTACAAATAATGGATGGTTATACTGGATATGCTGTGGAGTCAGCTCATTACCCGGTGACCAGGGGCGTTCCACAGGGTTCGATCCTCGGCCCGTTGCTATTTATACTGTATTGCTCAGATATCACTAGCGCTGTTACCAACTGTCGGTACCATTTGTATGCTGATGATGTACAGCTGCATCTGTCATTCTTTGAATCGGACTGTCTGGAATCTGTAAGCAGAATAAATGATGACTTAGCCAGCATTGCAGACTGGGCTCGTAGAAACTCTTTGGTACTTAACCCGGAGAAGTCAAAGTTTATGGTTTTTGGTACGAGACATGTGATAAACCAGATACTGCAAAATCAATTGAGTGTGAGCATTGATAACTGCCCTATCGAACGGGTGTCGGTGGCGCGGAATCAGGCTGTGATATTTGATGAGCAGCTCCATTTTGAAACCCATATAATGAATGCAGTCAAAAACTGTTTCTATCGGTTGAGGATGCTGTACAGAATACGCCCATACATCAGTGTCAGTATAAGAAAACTACTTTGTGAATCACTGATTCTTTCTAAACTTAACTATGCTGACACTGTGTATGGAAGTTGTCTTCTTAAGAGAACAGAGCGACTTATACAGAGGGTTCAGAATGCTTGCGCTCGTTTTTGTTTCACAATCCCACCACGTACACATGTAACACCCTTTCTCAATAGTGGCAACATCATGAAAATGGCGGAACGACGCGAGTTACATCTTGCCACACTGCTGTTCGGAGTAGTGAGGACTGGCTGGCCTCGATATTTGTACGACAAGTTGTCGTGGTCAAGGGATGTAAATCATTACAAAACAAGATCTTCTTCTTACCTCATGTTAACGCCCAAACACAAGACGGCTGGATACCGCGGAAGCTACAGATTTATGTCCAGTAAAATTTGGAACGATCTGCCGCCACCATTTTACGCCGTAAATTCAGTCAACACTTTTAAAAGAAAGTATAAGTTTCTGTTGTTGAATAAGCAAAAAACATCCAATGATTAGCATGGGAGGCACTGGGTCGGTATTTCTCGTGTTTTGGTCATCATATCCATGATAGTTTCATTACTAGGTCTTTTTGTTCATTTTGGGATTATTATTGCTGCTTTGTTGTTTATTTTTAAGGTTATTTATTTATTATCGTTGTCATTCATTATTGTACTATCATAACAAATAACAATGAAGCCTCAAGCCGCGGCGCGGGCGGGCATCCTTGACTTTGACGGTGTCACCCCAGTCTGTCAGTGTGAAGTGTCACTGTCAGTCACTCTGTCTATGCCTGGTTGTTGTTTTATTTTTTAATAAGTACGGTCGATTGTTTTGGACTGGTACCATTGATTTAGGGCAGGGAAAATCCTAAGTTTAGGCTGGGTTTATAATGTATAATTTTATTTTTTATTTTCTTAAATTGAATTATTATTGATATTATTTAATTAAATTCTCTATGTGGTTAACGATGTTTTTAGTTTACTTCACGATGATGGGTATTCTATCGAATAGATATGTGCACGTATTCATAATATGATGTTTTATTTGTATTCTTTGTTGAATTCTTGTGATGTTTTATCTGTTTGATTTGGTTTTGTGTGAATCAAAATATTGTTTATTGGAAATTGGTATTTATAATTAATTTAATGATAAATTTTTACAATTTTATAATAGTAGAAATAGATAATATTTAATTGATGAAATGTTTTTATATGTATATTTTTACCTATTTTATTTTTTATATTTATATGTATAATTGGTATTTTTTTTCTTTTAAGTTTCTTTTAAGTAGTGTGATGTCACTTAACGTACGGATAGGAGGATAGGGGCCATCTGAAAACCAGCGCGGCATACATTTGTATTAATGGTATGCCGCATAAAGCTGAGATGGCTGCCTTTTCGAGGGCATGCCACATAAAGTGTACCTACATTATATTATTTAAATCTTTGCGAATTTATTTTATATGTGAAATTTAATGTGCTTGAATAAAAAATTTCTTTCTTTCTTTCTTTCTTTTTATTCCCGGAATAAGTTCGTCTGAGGTACGGAAACAGAATTTCGCGGTCGAAGCCACGGTCGCCATCTAGTCAATCATAAAATTACACTAATTCACGTGACGCTCTTTTTATTCATCGGTAAGTCTGTGCGGCACCTCTCTCGTATCCAATAACACTTTTGGAGAGAGCAGTCGTCGTACGTTCGTCAGCGTTACTGTTAATTAAATTACCGCTTCTTGCTCGAGCTTTACACACAATTTAATTCGCTGATCTTCACGAACATATTTTTCGTCTGGTCGAACATTTTCTGTTGGCGGCCGACCAGTCCTTGCATCATCTTCAAATCTTTCGCGTCCTCTTATACATTCTGCAAAACTTTCGTATGAAAAAGCAGATTCACCAAAAAGTATTAAGGTACCAAATTTTCAAAACATTCTTGATACTACCTTTATTTTTATCCTAAGTCAGCAAAATAAACGAGTTCCCGTTCGAATCTATCGAAAAGAAAGCATGGATCAAAAAAAAAAATTCAGTACTTATCGAAAAATAAATCGCATATTGTTGTTTGTTCTTTTCGAGAGATTCGGACGGGAACTCGTTTATTTTGCTGACTTCCATTAAAATTATTTGTTATAACGGGGTTGTACGTAAAGTGCAAACCAACCAATGAGTAATAACTTCTTTTGGCATGCCCTTCGTATAAAAATTATGCAATATTTAACCTATATAACAATAAAGGTACTCAAGATTGACCATAATGCAATTAATTTTTTTTTTTTTTAATTTCAGACCTAAGCAAAGAATTATAATTATATTACTGATATGACCATTATTTTAGGTGGCTACATGGAGTGATACGCACGGTCTACAAGTAGGAACACCAAAATTTGTTCAGTTGCGTTCTCCGGCCACATATGACACCAACAAAACATATATAATGACATCAGTGTTGAAAGAACCATACTTAATGCAGAAACAAGTAGAATATGGACAAAAAGAAGAATTTTTTGGATTTTGCAAAGATTTTATGGACTTGATTTCGAAAAAAATGGGCATTAAATGTTAGTATCCGGATTATTTATTGTTATTTTTATATATTTTTTTTACATTATTATTAGCCGCTTGACATTTTCAGATTTATATTGGACTAGGACGACAACGTTGCACAGGGTTTTATAAACCCTAAAAACATGACATATCGGAACCCTAAAAATTAACAAAACCTTTATAACTATGTCAACCTAACGTCAGTCCGATCCGTCATAGCTCTGTTAGTCAGTAGATCAAACTTAAAGTTTTATCTCTGAGTTATAATGAAGTTGCGAAATAACATAACATAAAACATAAAAACTCTTTATTGCACACCAGGAAATACACAGGTATAACAATTGGACACCAAAAAATTAAGGATTATTCGAATAATTAAATCAAATCGCAATGTTTAAATATATTATAACGTCGTTTCTAATAGACCTATAAAAAACTGTGACTGATAATAATGCGCTTCTAATATCTCCTTGAAAAACTGGTAATTTTATTCGAAAATTTGGTTCGAAATTTACAGATTTCCAAAAATCCTAACTCGTAATTCAGATTCACTAAAAAGTTGGGAATTTTTCTCCCGTGATTCTTCTGACTTAATCTTTACAATACTGCAATAAAAAGACGATGTCACTTTTTTAGGGTTTCTTAAACACTATGCGCACCCCTTTCTCAAAACGACCCGCTGCTGAAATCATAAGCTTTTCGTAAATCGTTCCTAATTGTTTCCTCAGAAAAAAGCTACGGATATCCGTAACAGTGGCGTAGTGTCTTTTAATTTTTATGTTTGAAGTTTCGTCCAACTTATAGGAGATTGTCTTGTCAAGACGGTGCTTTTACTCCGTTAGTACCAAGCTCTATGGACAGAATACAACAAAATAAATGAAAAGTAGGTATTCTGAAAGAAAAAAACAATGATTGCGAGATTTGGGCTATTAGTTAATATCCTAATCATATTCTCAGAGATGATGTCTTAACTGCCTTTTTTACAAATTAATTATGTATTACAGATGAGATTCGATTGTCAAAAGAAGGAAAATACGTGTATGGCGCTACTCCAGAGATTTATACAGGTGTCGTCGGCGATGTTATGAGAAAAGTAAGTGATATGTACAGTACAGATATTTAAAGCAATATTTAACTTTTGTCCTTTATAGGTGCTACTCTATAGTAATTATAGTAAATAATTTTATGTTTTCCTCTCCAGCCGCTGGAAGTAGCTACTGTTGAGTTTTAATAAAGACATAATTTTTAAATTATTAGACAGACGAGGGAATCAAGACACTTCAAATTCTTACTTTTAAAATATTTGTTTAGTATTGAAATGAGTAAGTGACCAAACTTTTAAGCAAAAATGCCTTTGTTAAAAATAAGAGATGTTTCCAAGATAACACAAAATTATGCTTAAGTAACTTTTCCCCAGTTGCGCCAGATAGCTGTTACAAGAAATAATATTATCTAACACAGTAAACAAAGGAGAGTTTGATGTCTGCCAAATAGAAGTATTATGACACCATATACCGCTGTAATGTAATAACGCAATGGAAGTAGCACACTTTACGACACACGTTTAGGTACTCCTAACGTAATAATGTTAGGACTACGAACGCGTCATACATAATATGACCAATGTTCAATGTATATTTAAAAACTAAACAACGCAGTAAATAGGGTGCAATATTAACAATACTGATCAGAAAGTAACATATTATGTAGCATTTATTAAATGACCCCCATTCCCTGCCTTATTGAATTCCGTGCGTCGTTAATTTATTTGTTGCACGCGTAGGTCTCAAACGGTTTGACCGATTCCGGAACTTGATACGTCATGTTGTTCTAGTCAGTCAGGAGATGTGTGTTTGCATAACAGTCAATGCTCAGCTGGTTAAAATTTACTTTTGTTGAATAATGAAACCATGGGACTAAGTATTTCCGTATCAGTCCTTGGAGCTGAAAATCTCTGACTGTTGTGGCGGAGGATGATATTGTGCATAGCAGTCGAAATACGCATGTAGAGGCAAAACATCATAATTGTACCATTTGTATGGAAGATTTTTAGTTCAAAGAGGTTAAGTGCATAATTTCAAGTAGCATATGACATACAGTTTAATTCAATTGCTTTTAAAGTTCTAAAAAAACTCCATCAGACTTCATGCTAGTGCTCCAGCAAATATAGACCATACTTATACTTGTGGACATAATAATAAAACGCCGCATTGAAGCTTTTTCTGCCTCAATATGAAAGTTTCCTCAAATTGTGTTAAGAAAGTATCCTACAACTTTTTTTTACATCTGACTTGAGAATTCTTTGAAAACAGTTGTTATGAATGAATTTTTTTTCATTATAACTGCCAGCGTAACTAATTTACATTAAAATTCATAATGATTTCATATACATTTATATGTTTGGCAATTGTGAGTTTTCGATAGTAAATCAAGTTTGTATACCTATTTTGTATGTCTGTGACTTACGCAATAGTTAAACACCACAACTCAGTCTGTAGCTTTTATGTTTTAGTTCATTAAACAAATGCATTCTTTTTTAGGAGGCTGATATTGCAGTGACGTCACTAGCTGTAACACCGGAACGTGAGGGGTTAGTGGACTTCAGCGAACCATTTCTAACTATGGGCGCACCTAAAGCCTACACGAGGACACCAAAGCAGTTATCCGATACTTTTAGTTTCCTTCGTCCATTATCGAAAGAAATATGGGTAAGAAAAAGCGTCGTAAATGTGTACAATGAAGCGCGAAATGTATTTATTATTTTATGCCGTGCACATCAATTTGAGCACTTTATTTTGAGAAGAGTGCTGTACAAGATAGTACCTACTTGTAACCAAATATTATATTTAAGGACTATATTTGTTTTATCTTACTTGTAGACAAAAGAAAAAAATATTTACATTAGATACTATTATAGTTTTCATAAACAGCCAATAAAGTACGGATCCTAAAATAATTATGATATGTACTGATATTTCGACACTGTTGCAACTGCCATAATAATTATGCTTCATCTACTCTGATACTATGATACAAAGATTATAAAAATGAAATCAAAACTCTTATGACAAACATTACGCACAGGCCAAAAAAAAATGTTTTATTACGATACAGGAGGCCTATTCTGTTTCAACGAACGACGAAGTTCGGGCCGAAGTTTCGTATAAAACCTACTACGGTTCCTTACGTCCCGCAACTTGCGGACGAAACAAAGTTGTTTGACGTTAAACCTACTCTAATTCACAAATCGTACGAACGAAAATTCAACTATGACAGATAATTGTTCGGAATATTAACCTAATATTGACGAAACCAAAAGTACTACCGTTTGATTTTCGTTTCCTTGTGTATTTGTAAGAATTTTAAATAAAATGTCTAGAATGTTACTCATTGAGGCTGCTCGCAAATCGTCGTAGACTGCCTAATCAAGTCAATTGTGTGATTATTTCGAAGTAGAGTTAATTGCAAACTATAGGCTAAGTCGGCAACTGTTTGAGGAGTTGTGCTCAGAAATAGTTAGCTAGAACCCTCCCACCCGAGTTCCGCAGTCGGCGGCGGGGGCGCCTAGGGGCAGTTGGTACAGAAGCTGCAAAATAAAATAAATTTACATTAAAAAATAAGTTACTCAACAACACACAATATCTCACGTGTGTGTGTGATATTCAATAGAATAAATAACATTCAATTGCACTATAATATGAATTGTTTACTTACAAAGGTTTTTATGTTTATTTGTTTAAACGATATAATATGTTTTAGATATAGATTTCAAATAATTATAATTTTAATTTTCATTACATTATTGTTGACATGAAACACACGTCAGATACGTTTTTTAACGTAAGGTTATGACATTTATATCTCTAGTTGTATATATCAAAATGGTTGAAAATATACAATTACATATATAATTCGTTTTTATTCTTATTTTCTACCTACATTTTACAAGAAATGTATTATAAACCACTTGTTACATGTAAAACATTTAATTAAAACTCACGTGTTTTTAAATTTTAATATAAGTGAAAACCGTAATTACCAGAATAAGACATCAGCAAATGACCTCCCTATCATTGTCGTTCACGAAATGTGTCTATACATCCAAAGTTTGTGCTCCGATCCGCTATTGATATAGAATAGGGTCAGCTACGAAACTTCGTTTTGTTTTCGTTCGTTAACGAAGTTTCGTTTTCGTAGAAAGAGAGTAGGCCTCCAGGTCTTGTATGGACACCTATATCATTAAATAACTTTTTACCTATAACGATACACCTATACAACCTCCAGCTGGACCAAGAAGGTTGAACCTCTACTTTACGCCGTCAATTCGGAAGGAAAAAAAAAAGAAACACGCATGCGCAATCAATGTTTGCGCCTTGGCGCCAACATTTTACATTTAAATTAGACAAAGTTTGGTTTTGTTTGTAAAATGAATTAGTTTTTGTGTAAAAACATAAAAGCGAGGATAGTGGTTATCGTACACCACCAGACATTCTGGATGCTGCGTCGAACATGACCATGGATCTGTTACCGGCGAAATCTAGAAGCAACTATATATCAGAAAATGAAATCAGGTATTATAGTATGAGAGTAGATAAAGTAGTAGTAACTTGGTCTTAAAACACTCGTGTGATACTATAAAATAAATCGCCTACGGCTCGTTTTTTAAAACACTCGTATTATAAGAACCCTTATTATGCAACAGTATCATAAACTACTATTAGTAACCATAGCGCCGCGCCACACAGTGCCGAAATAGCGGAAATCCAAAATAACAAGTGGTTATAATCTCGTTAACTCCTTATACTAACGTGTTCATATTGTTTAATTTTTTCACAGTTATGTGTCCTGTTTAGCTTTTTTGCTGTGAGCATTGTACTATTCCTAGTTTCGAGATTCTCACCCCACGAATGGAAAAATGTTTCCGTATCAGACTCACATATGGAACACGCTATAACTAGCACCAGTGAGGTAAGCTTTTGATAAGCTAACGTGACAGTAAGATACGTGAACCATGACTGTATACTCCTTTATATTTTATGAAATATTTTTAGATAATTTTGCACAACGAGTTCAGCATTTGGAATTCCTTCTGGTTCTCGCTGGGATCATTTATGCAACAAGGCAGCGATGTCGTACCAAGGTACATAATAAAATTTTCCTTTATTGAGTAATATTAAGGCAAACATTTTCCAAACTCCAGTTATGTATCTGCTGCTATTGCATCCAAGGTAAAAGAACATTGTTTTAATATTTTTTTTTATATACTACTTAGGTGGCAGACAAGCTTACGGCCCACCGGAAGGTTGGTAACCGTAGCCTATAGACGTTTGCAACACCAGAGGCGCTACACACGCGCTGCCGACCCGGGCGCAGGTTGTGACGACCCACAGTTGAAATTTTTTCAAGCCGCCCATAAGGCCTTCAACTTGGCTTAACGACTGTCATTTTACTGACAACCGGGACCAACGGCTTATCGTGCCTTCCGAAGCACGGAAACGCTCGTAAATAAATGTCACAAAGTGGTCCACGTGGTGGTCACCCATCCATATCCGGCCATAGTAAATGTTGCTTACTGCAGTGATCGTTTACAGAACACTGAGTCCACGGGGCCACGAGCGCTTCAATTATTTGTAAAATTATTTGCAAAAATTAGTTGTAAATATCGACATGTTCACTTCATAATAATAAATTATGTACCACATGTATACCTAACTCGTAAATGTGTGAGTTTTTCGGCTAAAGTAGGCATTTAGCGCTCCCTCTGGCCTCGGGCGCTAAATACATCGCGTGCCCGTAGAGTAGCAAGCTCTCATGACTCTGCCAGCGACAGTATTAGTAATAAATAGGCTCGTAACTTCATTTGACGAAGGAAATCCATTTACTTACAATATAACATTATTGATTGTAGTGCTGTAATAAAGTATCCTACTTCCTACTATATCCTACTAATATTATAAATATGAAGGTTTGTGAAGATGTTTGGATTTTTGTTACTCAATCATGCTCTAACGGCTGAATGGATCTGGCTGAAATTTGGTACAGAGATAGCTTATAGTCTGGAATAACACATACGCTACATTTCATCCCCGGAAAATGTTCCCACGGGAAGCGGCAACGGTACCAAATATCACGTGGGCGAAGCCGCGAGCATCAGCTAGTTGTAAATAAATGATGTGAGTAATAAATTGTATCCAGGGTGTATTATAATGTGCCCCGGTCTGAACAAAGTTCCCTATTTAGGGTTTCGCACAGAAAGGGTAAAAACGGGACCTGTTCCTGGGACTGGCCGTCTGACTTCTGTCTATCACCTGGCTGTTTAATTAACTGTGATAGCTAGAGTGCTAACATTTTCACAGAATACCTTTGTATTTCTGCTGCCTCTATAATGGGCTCCGGAGACTCCGGCGACTTGACTCAAGTCTGTTGAAATATGAATTCTTTGCAAGTGTGTGTGCATCGGCGTGTATTTAAATCTCTCGTGGATGTTATGCCGGACTCTTACCGTCTGTAAGCGACGCGTATCCGATTTTATTATATATTTTATTAGTTGGTGCCGTGTCCGCCCTGTTAATTAGTGCTACATCACCTAAAACAGTGATATCAACTTTGGAGTTAATGTTTGGAAACCCAGATGTGATCATTTCAAAAATATTATCTGAACTGAAAAAAATGCAATCACTACCTCAAGAATATCAGAAAGATATTGTGCCTTTCTCCGTAAAAATAAAAAAATTCGTCGCTTCTGTACGTGCTCTGAAACGTGAAGAATACCTACAAGGCATCAGTGTCGTAAATATTGTGCTCAGTAAAATGCCTACAGTGCTGTTGTCAAAGTGGTCAGACTACAGATACCCGCTCATTACGCAAGGCGACAAGTACAGGCTAGACATACTCGCCGACTTTCTGAGCCTAGAAGCTACAAAAACATCTACGTCCAGTGCTAACTTATTAAACCTACGATGGGGCAATAAACGCTTTAACCATAATCGCACAAATAATTATAAATCAGAAACTGTGCTATTACAAACGGAAAAGTGTAAACAAAGTGACTTTAAGTGCAATTTTTGTCATGAATCCAAACATAAACTCACTGACTGTAAAAAGTTCAAGAAATCATTAAGAAAAGATCGGTGGTTACACGTAAAGCGTGTAGGTTGTGCTACAAGTGTTTACTATCGCGGCAGGACATGCAAACGTGCCCGGCAGCCTTCTGTGACGTAGACGGCTGTGGCCAATCTCATCACCGATTGCTTTATTATGCTGCGTCCACATTTGTTACATTTGGACAGCACGTTTCTACACTACTGTGTCAGACTTGCGTTTTGATACCATGAAAACTACAGCTTCGGGGCTATCCATGCCGAACACCCGAAGGAAATGCTTGACATAGAATAAACGTCACGGTGATTTATGGCGTTACTAACTAGTAGTCATGCCCAGTGTAGACGCTGTTTGTATACGGACACACATCAAATACACGTGGAACGGGTCGTGAAATCGAAAATGGGTTTTGGTGTGTAGGTACTTTCATAGGGTACTCGGTGCTGTTCATTGTCTGCGTCACCGGGAGACGTCCGCACTTGCATTTATGACCCGCGTTGAGGAAAACTGAACGGGACAATCACAGAGACGGGATACAGAGTGAATCACTGGAGTTTTGGAGCGCTCGTCGCCCCGGTGACTTTGTGTTCCATAAATGATCACTGAAGCAAACAACTTTAGCTATGGCAATTCTTTGGATGGTGATTACCACCTGATTACTATGTGACAAAAATTTTATAATTTATCGCTGTGCCCGATTTTAAGATCTAATTTAATTTTACGATTCTTAGGGTTCCGTACCTAAAGGGTAAAAAAATGGGACCCTATTCATGAGATTTCTCCGTCCGTCTGTTTGTCTGTCCATCATGAGGCTGTATCTCATGAACCGTGATAGCTAGAAAGTTGACATTTTCACAGATGATGTAGGTTTTAGTTTTGGCGCTTTAATAATAATTACTTTTAGTACTTGTTGTTTTAACAAATACACCCTACTTCCCTAGTTTGTTTGTGAAGATGTTTGGATGCTTTTTACTCAATCACGCTCTAACGGATTGGGCTAAAATTTGGTACAGATAGTCTGGAATAACAGAGACTACTATTGTCAGCCCGGAAATATGTTCCCACGGGAAGCGGGAATGGGTACCGAATTTCACGCGGGCGAGCATCATCTAGTAAAATTATGATTAAGGGGGGCTCCCATATAACAGACGTGATTTTCCGCAACGGAGCCCTCCGTGCGGAAAAAACCGGCCGGTTTTTTATATCATTAATATCTACAAGACAAGAAGCACTCGTGGCCCCGCGTACCCAGCGTTCTGTAAACGATCACAGCAGTAAGCAACTTTCACTACGGCCAGTCCTTGGATCGGTGACCATCCATGTGACAATTTGGTGACATTTATTTGAGCGTTTCCGTGCTTCGGAAGGCACTTTAAGCCGATGGTCCCGGTTGCCAGTAAAATGGCAGTCGTTAAGCCAAAAACTTTCAACAGTCACAACCTGCGCCTCTCCATCTCAACACGGCAATATGACTCACCACCACCTGGCACAAATTCAAAAATAAGTTGAAATAATATGCCTCTGCCTACCCCTTCGGGGATAAAGGCGTGACCATATGTATGTATGTACTCGTATTATCTACAATACATACCAGTCACAGTACAAAATGCATAGTTACTACCAATGAGATAATGTCTACAGCCCGTTCGCTCCAAGTTTGCTGCTGGCTTTATGGCTGGTGTAGAGGCGTAGTAGGAAAAGCGGCCGGCAAACTTAGAGCGAACGGGAAGTATGTACTTATTTTTAAAAAAAGAAAAAATCCATGACCCGTTCCTTGCATTCGATATTTAAAACTTGCAGCTGCCTGTCAGCACAATATAAAGCCCGTCACATACGTACCTAACTATAATATAAATGAATATGAAACATAGCAAGGCAAATTACGACATATCTTCTAACTAAATTTACGAGAGTCCACACACGGAGCTATAACAAATTTCTATGCGCTCAACAAAATATGTCGACAGATTATATCTCGATATATTTTAAAGGCGATTGTGTAGACCGAGTGAGATTAAAAATATATTATAGTTTAACTCCCGTGTGTATTACTTGCTATAATATAATATAATAGTCAATGTCCCGCGGTTGCACCGGCGTGGTTCCCGTTTCCGTGGGAATACGGGAATAAAATATAGCATAAGTCACCCGAGCTTTTATCAAAACAATGAAAGAATTATCCAAATCGGTTCAGTACTTTTGGGCATATTCAATGCAAAAAAACTAACATACAAACAAACAATAAAATTTTTCTTGATATGTTAATATATTATAGCTACGTCTGTGACAGGCTTAACACTGACAGCACAACCAGGCGGCATAACCTAGGCCCGTCCTCATTGAGCGTTACATGTTCGACACGATTACACATTACACTAGTCGATGATATGACACAAATGTGGACCCAGCATAATGTACGTCACAGTGATAACGCACAAGTGTAACCGATCTCGGTAGAATTGCCGACAGAGACAGAAACTAGTGCCACTAGTGAGAGTGTCACTCACGTCAATACAGACAATTGCACAGTGTTACTAAAGGTAGTGCCCGTAAACATTCATGGACCTGATGGTATAATCAGTACGAGTGCATTGTTAGATGACGGCTCAACTGTATCTATGATGTGTGCGTCATTGGCCGCTCGCGCCGGCCTCAGTGGGGATAGGCAGTCAATGCGAGTTCGCGGCGCATGGGACAACACTGAACTATTGTGTGATATTGAACTATTGGATTTAACCCTTTCTACTATGTGGGGTGATAAATATAATATTCGTGTTCGAAGTGTCAAAGAACTGAACTTACCTGAACAAAATTTAAGTAAAGTGAATTTTAAAACCTACAACTTTCGCAAGAACTAATGGACAGTTTGTGTACTGAGAGACTTAAACCAGAGATACTAATCGGTCAGGATAACTATAGCCTTATCTTACCTTTGGAGGTTATCGTGGGAAAACCCAACGAACCGTGTGCCACACGCACACCTATGGGATGGTGTCTACATGGACGGGTGCCGCGCTCACACTAAACAGCGCCCATTCAACACTCTTCTTTGTTTGTCACCCATGACACCAGTAGTCTGAGCGATGACTGTGATCTCCAAGACCTTCATGAAGATGTGCAGCGTTACTTTACCATTTAATCTATGGAAGCTTCTGCCTCCAAGCCACGGCAGTATTCTGAAGAGCAGAAGGCCTGGAACTACCGAGAACAAACCTCCAGGCTCATCGATGGCAAGTGGCAGGTGGGCTTACCCTGGAAGGACAATAATTGTGTAATGCCTGACACGCTGCCCACGGCAATGGCCAGACTTCGTGACGTAGAGCTGAAAATGAAGACAAATGAAGCGTACGCTCATAAATACAACGAACGCGTACAACACCTATTGTCAAATAATTATTGTAAGAAAGTAGTAAAAGAAGGAAATACATGAAAGGTTTGGTACTTACTACATTTTGGCGTTGAGAACCCAAACAAGAAGAAGTTGCGTCTCAACGACTACCTGCTGAAGGGACCTGATCTACTTCAGTCCCTATTTGGAATTATGCTCCGATTCCGGGCGCACAGAGTTGCTGTCACCGCAGACATTAAAGATATGTTCTTGCATGTACAGTTACGAAAAGAAGATCGGGACGCTTCGCTTTCTATACCGAGGCGATCCATCTAAGCCTTATGTCAGTACCTCAGAAGATCAGATACAAACCTATGTAATGACGTCATTAATCTTCGGCGCAAACTGTTCACCATTCATAGCCCAGTTCATGAAAAACAAAAATGGTGAACGATTCGCATCTACTCACCGATCAGCTGTCGCGGCTATACATACCCAGAATTATATAGAGGACTACATCGACAGCTTGCCCGACGAACATACAGCGAGACAATTAATAAGAGACATTATGTTCATACACGGAGAGGGCAATTTTGAACTATGAAATTGGAATAGCAACAGTCAAGAGATGCTTGAGAGTTTACCTAAAGAGAGCCTTAGGAACACAGCCGTAAACTTCAAATTAGGTGAGCAGTATGACGGCGACCGAACACTTGGTATGATATGGCATACAAACGACAACACTTTGAAATTTGACGTATCATTTAAAAAGATTCGCTTAGAAGTAATTAATGGAAATAAACGTCCCACAAAGAGGGGATGTTACGTGTCGTAATGTCAATATTTGACGTATATGGATTCCTGTCGCCAATAACTATTAATGGGAAAATAATTTTACAAGAAACTTGGCGTACAGACATATGCTGGGATGACCCAGTGAATGATATAATTTATACAAAATGGTTAAAATGGAATTGTTTGTTACAATCTTTATGTAATGTTCGGCTGCCGAGGTACTATCCGATAATAAAGTCCGATCAGCCTACTATCACCGTCGCACTGTGAGTCTACGCCTACGCGCACTAAACAGACGGTTCTACGCTCGTAGCGCGCCAAAATTCCGCTACGACAAAGGCTACGTCGCTTACTTGTACTGAACACCTTTTTCTGCAGTCGAGTCAAGATAGGAAGTGACAACTTTGGAAATGGTAAAGTTAGGAAGATGACAATTTAGGAAGTGGACAAGTTTGAATGTAGTCAAGTTAGGAAATGGACAAAGTCTACCGGAAGGATAATAACATCACAAATTGTTATAGCTGCCTACAGATGCATATATTTTGCGATGCATCAACGACCGCATACTGCGCCGTAGCATATTGGCGCTGGAAAGATAAACAATGTAATATACGAGTACACGTCGCATTCATCGCTAGCAAATGTCGAGTAGCCGGCTCGAAACCTATAACCGTGCCGCACTTAGAGTTACAAGCAGCTGTTTTGGCGGTGAGATTAGCCGACACAATTATGAAGGAGCATAATATAAAAGCAGAAAAAAGTTTTTTTTTGGAGTGACTCGACCACAGTACTTCACTGGATACGAAACGACGCTCGTAACTATAAGATTTATGTGGCTAATCGCTTAGGCGAAATTGACGAGTTGTCACAGATAAAGGAATGGCGATATGTGCCAACTAAATTAAATGTTGCCGACATTGCAATACGAGAAAGTTATGACTACTCTGTTCTACCGAATGAATGGTTATATGGACCTACCTTTTTACACAAAGATTGTCACGAATGGCCGTTAGATGTCATTGATCCTGAAAACAAAGAATTACATTTAGAATGTCTTACAGTCACACACAGTATGGAACATATATTAAAGACTTACCTGTACCAGAACCTACTAGGTTTTCGTCGTGGTTACGACTACTCAGATCTACGTCACGAGTACTTACCTTTATAGATCGACGAGTACGGGCGTTACACCGTTTGAATAAATGTAACGAACTTACCTATACCATGGATGGTGATGTCATGATGAGAGCAAAATGCTTACTACTTCGTTACGCTCAAGCTCAATCATTTGGAGAAGAGATTGCTAACCAGAATATGTCAAAATCAATACTTACCCCTAGTAAGTTATTTATTTTATTTTTCTTTATTAGGAAAACAAACAGTTGTTACATCTATGTTTACAAAATTCAAAATATCTGATAACCATTTCTTAGTTTTCGCATTTTAAGACTATTATTAACAAAATTGTGTCCGTCTTGCTTGCTTCCATATCTATAATAATACAATAAGGAGAGCACTGTTGACACACATTATACTTATAAAATAAGATTATTATAATAGGTAATAAGGTAGTATTGACAGTTCAAAAGTTACTTACCCTTTCACCGTATATCGAAGAGCACGAGAGCGCAGCACTTCCTGAGAGCAAGTGGGCGAATAGAGGCTCCCGATGTGATGCTGGTGAGTAAGAGGCCTGCTATTTTAGATAGAAAAAAATATATCACACGATTGATAGTAAGACACTATCACATTAAGGCCGCTAATGGAAACCAAGAAATGGTAGTTAATGAAATTAGACAAAAGTATTGAGTCATTAGACTACGACCAACTGTAAAAAATGTGGTATCAAAATGTATGATGTGCAGATTAAGAAAATGTAAACCAGAGGTACCAAAAATTGGTGACTTACCGATTGGGAGGATGGACCATCATCAACGGCCTTTCACCCACTGTGGCCTTGACCTGTTTGGCCCCATGGAGGTAACGGTTGGAAGACGTCATGAACGCAGGTATGGGGTATTATTTACTTGCTTGACTTTCAGGGCCATACACATAGAAACCGTTGCTACACTAACTACTGATTCACTCATTATGGCCCTTCGACGCATGGCTGCAAGGCGAGGGTGGCCCAGTCATCTCTATTCAGACAACGGGACCAATCTCAGAGGTGCCAACGCTGAACTTAAGGCAGCTATGAAGGAGTTGGATGAAGGGACCATGAAGGATAAGGCAATGAATCATGGCACAACCTGGACGTTCATACCACCTGCGAGGCCTCACTGGGCCGGGAGCTGGGAACGGCTTATACGCAGCGTTAAGACTTCCCTGAAGGTTGTACTTAAAGAAAGAGCACCCCGCGAAGAAGCTTTCAATACATTGCTGGCTGAGGTTGAGAACATTGTCAACAGTAGACCTCTAACCCATCTCTCAGTGGACCCTACTAGCTTGGAAACATTAACACCAAACCATTTTTTTTATTGGAACCTCTTCTAACTTGGTACAATTTGGAAAATTTGATGAAAAAGACATATGTCTAAGGAAATAGTGGAGAATATCACAACGTATGGCAGACATGTTCTGGAACAGAAGGGTGAAGGAGGTGTTGCCTGACCTCATACCTAGAAGGAACTGGCCTAATGAACGCAGGAACCTTGAGGTGGAAGACCTTGTATACATTGTAGACCCTGACGGCCCAGGAATATGTGGCCAAAGGGGGTGATCGAGGAAGTGTGCCCTGGAAGAGACGGCAGAGTCCTTATGGTGAATATAAAAACCAAGTGCCATGTGTTATCTGAACCCACTTTCCTTTCATAGTGCAATTGCAAGTGTTTATGCAGTAATTTTAATATACGTAATTTGCTTTGCTGTCTTGAATTTGTTAATCCATTTTTTCTTGCAGTAAAGTGCATTTAAGTTCCACTAGTAGCATATCATAATCTACTAATCCGTCCGGCGTTATTCCAGTAAATGCGTTTTATCAATGAACAAACCTCCAGGCATAATTTTTATATAGCAGTCCAGCATAGCATCCATGAAGGATTTTCCCTCATGTAAAAAAAAGCATCATTTTTATATAATATATTCTCGTTTTTGTATTGCCTATCGTGCACTACTCCATCTGCAAAAGACTAATCTTTATTTTACATAATTAGCCTAAAATTTAAGAATTTTCTTCGCTCTTTTTAATTCTTGTGAAGACATATCTGACGCTGAGCTGAGTATTTTTAACAAAACACGCCAGCATATCGATACTTATCTAAACAAGTAATTTTTTTCGGAGCCCCTTACATAGATAGAAGAAAGCTAATCCCGTTGGTGATAATATCTTGTTGAGTTGAATTGTTATTTTTGAAAACTTCAGCGCATTGAACTAAATCTTGCTTTTCAGACATTTTGAAGACAGTTGTTTTACCCCTCCGGTAAAATGCATATATGTCGTAACCCAACCAGTGATTGCGTTTAAAAATAGTACATGATTTTGACTTTTTACAAATTTAGATAAACTTTTTGATGACTACATTTCCGTTTGATTTTGAGCTTTTCCCGGTTTTAAGGAGCAAATAGTTTTGTCAACTGGAGTTCGAGCAGTGAGTAGTATGAGTAAATCTACATCTTCACCAACAACAATAGTTTTATTTAGTTATTAAATGAATTGCTCTATAGCTGTTTCAATTATCAGTACGCCAGCATCGTCGTTAGCCTGTTTAACCAATATATTTGATGTCAAATGAATTTAATGATGTATGTGAAAACACTAATATTAAATCATAGTAGTCTATAGTTGTATAGGTAGTCTAATAGAGTATTTAGTCTGGATTTCTTTTTATTATGTGAAACACCAATGGGCAAAATATGCGCGTTTTGACGAAACATGAATTTTGGATCTAGATTTTAATTTCTGGAATCTGGATTCGAGACAAACTCGTATTGGTGGTCTGAAGATCCACGCCAATTTTGAGCTCTATGAGAATATTTGCAAGATTGGCATATTCTGTCTATTTTGACTGGACTATAGAAATATAGGTACGCTAGCGGAACTATTAGTAGAGTCTTAACCGCGTTATGATTTCCTCATGAAAGTAGTGTTTCAAGTTTTCATACGCATACATTTATGCTACAGAACTTAATATTTTATCGTAGTGCTATTTATGTATGCTTGAATGGACGTTGACTTCGAAATCGCCTGTAATAACTCTATCGCAAAGCGTCTTATATTCTCAATGCTGTCGCAAGCTTATTTCGCTTTTGCGAAGAAATTGCTGCATACTGGGAAAATAATATGGCATGAACAGACGTGTAAAATCTAAAATGAAATGATCAACGGAACAACTGGGAATAATCGAAAAATTATGGTGGCAGTTGCGACACTTGCCATAACGTAAGTAAGGTTGGCCCTGGGGTAATCCTTCCAACGGGCGTACTTGGGTCTCCCGGCCGTAGGCAGATGGAGGGGCAGTGTGGTTATGGTCGGTGGGAACCCGGCATAGCATCCATGAGATTTTTTTATTTTTTTAGACTTATTTTTTATACCACTAAGTTAGCAGACAAGCATACGGCCCTCCAGATGTACTGGTGGTCACCGCAGCCACCCCAAACTGTAGGCGTTTGGGAAAACCGAGGTAGGGAGGTCATTCCACAGCCTAAGCGTGCGCTGGAAAAAGCCCCTGTCGCGGATCTAACCGTGCTGTAACGCTCTGGACGTAACGCCTGAGGATGAACACCGTGTCTGTGGCGAGCGGTGCGGTGATAGAACGCAGCCGTGGGCATCATAATATATCAAACAATTCTTCAGAACACAAACCATTGTACAGGCGGTAGAATAAATAAATAAATAACTAAATATTCATGGACATTTCACACAACGCTATCTGATCCCAAAGTAAGCTAGGAATGACCTGCTTGTGTAATGGGTATCAGACCACGGATATTAATACTTATATACCTTTTAAATACATACATATTATACATAGAAACACCCAGACTCTTGAAACAAACATTTATGGGTCACACAAATATTTCTCCCCGGTGGGAATCGAACAGCGCCACAGGAAAAGAAAGAGAAAGAAAGAAAAATAAATTTATTTCACATAGGCATATACAGATGCTCTTGTAAAACGTCCAGAATATAAATCAAAATCCACCACCAGTTCACAACGCGACCCACCTGAGAAGAACTGGCAAGAAACTCAGCGGGTTATTCTTTTTAGAGCTCTATTTACAAAATGAATCTAAAAACTATGCATATTTACAATTTTTTTGAGAATCCAGCAGGCGGTATCCCTAACGACTGCGCCACACAGGCAGTCATACACAGAGGTAGAACGCGCACAAGGAGACAAAGTCTCGTCTGTCGCGAAGTCCACACCACCTGCAAGCATAGGATCGTTGACAACTCTCATGGCTGGTCTTTGCACCGAGTCGCACGGAAGAAACTGATATTCAGGTGCCCCCGCCCAGAAGTGACAGCTGTACTCCATTTGTGGCCGCAGATGCGATTTGTACAGAAGCAGTGTTTGCGCCGCGCCGCAGTAAAGTACCGTCGCGCCTACTGAGCACAACGTTTAAGAATAGGGTCGCCAGAAGCTCACAAATATTATCTGTTATCATCAAAATATCCTTGGTTTGAAAGGTATTTTTTATTTACGGGATTTAATAAATCAAGCCACAAAAGTTTTTATTGGCATCGTCATGAAACTTTTAATTTTATAAGTAAACAACGCGAAAATGATGACCGCTATTAAACTAATTTGTATTTTTGACGTGATAACGTCTTATAATTCGATGGAGCCGGCTGCACGCACGGAAAAACATGAAGTATGCGGCGTTACCTCGCTCTGAGGCGTTCCATTTAAGGCTGAGTTGCCACGTTCAACTATCGTCAGTAAACCGACTTTACTGTCAACCGATTTTTTATACGAGTACATTAATACTCGTGTAACATAGGGAATATTTAATTCCCGTAGTTCCACGGGAACTTACTACGCGAGTGAAACGGCGTGACGTCTGCTAGGATTTTAATAAATATCTTATCAGAGCGTTCTCATCCTTTACAAACGATCTTTAAGCTGTTGAACATTATATTGTGTACATAATAATATTGAAGTACTGTGGAAGTTTCACTCCGTACTGCCACCTGCCACGCAGAACAAAAAGCGTGTTAAGGGGCCAGCGGATGCCGAGTCTTTTAGTTTTTTTTTTTAGATGGATTTACTGTTCGGGCACCGGGTGGTAGAAAGGGAACACTGTGTGAATGTCTAAGACTTGCGACCCCCATAAATTAATTTCTGATTTTAGTTTTTTTGTTATAGAGGCAGCATAAATACATCATCTGTGAAATAAGTCGTTGTGCATGTGAGTCTGTCTATGTGTCCGTGTAAATACATCTAATACGTAATTTTACGTATGAATATTATACACCGCTGCGTAAGTTAATGAGTTTCTTACATCATTGAATAATAAATATTAGTATTTCTTCGGTAATGTTATAATCTAGTCGGAGTATTTCGTGCATTTTTCTTTTACAAACGAATTTTGTCTAATTCACGAGGTTACGTTAAGTCTTTTTAAAAAGACCCATGAAATTAAAGGATCTTCTGCCTATCATTTTACGATATGCTACGGGTCCTGATCGAGTTTCAGTAAGATACCTATATAGTACGCTGTTTTTATATGTTTATATAATATATAAACGTAAAATATTGTACTAAGAACTAAGAGTAGCTGTAGAAAATATTATTACTATCGTACAAAGCGTTGTCTTGTAAAAAGAAAGGTAAGAGGGCTACATGAAATGAATTTTAATATTATTTTGTGCTTGAACAAGGTGTTCATAGTTATTAAGATTATTTTCTACGTTTATAAAAGCCAGTGGCACTTTGGGACAGAACTTGAATTGTATTTTTTGTATCGTCCTTTTATCAGATTTTTTTATTGAAATCAAAATCAATAAGTTTCGAGTTAATGTTTTTGATAACCGTAACAATATCGCGATCTCAAGTGTATTTTCCCAGTACCTAACGCGCTCTAAGAGGTTTTTACGTTAAAAATATTTTAATGTTTATGTGTTCCTTATATTGATGATTAAATTTTTTAAAAAATAGGTTTGACTTTTTTAGTACAAAGAACAAAATGTTTATTCCGCTAATTTAAATAATTCTACCGACTCGTATGGCAAAAAATTACTTATTTTTAGTTCATTCGATTCTCGGGTGAGACAAGTTAATTTTAGTAAATATTGAATGCACTTTGTTACTGTTAAATAAAAACCGGCCAAGTGCGAGTTGAGCTCGCCCATGAAGGGTTCCGTAGTAGCAAGTAACATAATATAAAAGTTCTTGTAGTTCGTTGTAACTTTCATTGATGTTTTAACACGTTTGCTGTGGTAGTAATTTTTCTCGGCGAAAATTGCGGTTTATGACGTATTAAAAAAAACTACCTACTCGATTTCGTTCAAACCAATTTTTGTTGGTAGATTGTATGGCATTGTACATTATATTTTTTTTTTAGATTTATCAATCTCTTAGTTTAGAAGTTAGAGGGGGGGGGGACACATTTTTCCACTTTGGAAGTGACTCTTGCGCAAACTATTCACTTTAGAAAAAAAAATGTTAGAAATCTCAATAGCATTTTTGAAGAACTATCTATAGATTTAAAAAATGTTTGTTACAAAATTAAGTACCATTGTCAGAACGGAATACATTTATTTCGGTCTGTAACTCATTTTCAACTTAACATTTTGAAGTTATGAAAAACTGACAACAACATGACATGAAACATTCCATGGGGCCACATTATGTCAGAGTGAATGACACGTATGGGTTTGACGAATTGAGTTTAAGTTCTGAGTATGGGGGGGACACCCAAAATTAACTGCTTTTTTCCTAGTTTTATATAAAAATCTTGATGCGGTTCTCAGAATACATCTACTTACCAAGTTTCAACAGCATAGGCCTTATAGTTTCGGAAAAAAGTGGCTGTGACACACGGGCGGACAGACAGACAGACAGACATGACAAATCTCTAAGGGTTCCGTTTTTGCCTACGGAACCCTAAAAATGTTTTTTTTTCTGTAAAATGAGCTTACTAAAGAATTTAAGCTCTCCAGGGCCCAAAGACTTTATTCCATTGAAAAAACAATGTTATCAGATAGCTTGGGCCTGAATAGTGACTAGATCAAATGTCTACTACTGCTCGTTCGCTCTAACTTTGCCGCTCGGCACCATACTAAAGTCGATTTTTTTACTAGACGAAGTAAATAGACAGCAAATAATGTCACTTCTTCATACAATGTTGCGTATTTTCTATGACGAAGTGACATTAGCTACTGTCAATTTACTTCGTCTAATTAACAATTCGGGTATACGCTTCTACGCCAGCGGCAAAGTTAGAGCGAACGGGTAGTAAAAAGTGTGTTAAACATTTTTTTTTCCACCTTCATAAGAATTAAAATTTTCCAGGCTAAGTCCTCTGTGCCATGACAAAAATTCCATAAACTTATATCATGTTTTCAACGCCGAAGTTCAAGTTTGCAAACAAAAATTTTGTAACGAATAGTAATTTGCCCATATTTTCTAAAACTATTATAGTATTGTCCCCATATCGCTAAATTCGGTATATATGAATTTTTCAACGTCAGGATATTTGAAGGTCATACATTTTTTGGATTAAATGAATATGATGCTGTTAAAAAATATTTTTTTCAGATCTTTATCGGGCAGAATTGTTGGCACAGTATGGTGGTTCTTTGCTCTCATCTTAGTGTGCTCTTACACTGCTAATCTGGCTGCATATCTCATTGTGGAAAGGATAGCAGAGCCGGCCCATCCAATCAACCATGCACCAAACGTTGCATCTATCGAAGTAAGAACTACATTGTTTTCAAGATACAGGTAACAAGCAGAACTTGTCCAACTGAGTATCTCAAGCGAATTGATATTTGTGCTATTTAATTTTTTTTTGTACTTATCGTATGTAATATATGGGATCAGATAGCGTTGTGTGAAATGTTCGTGAATATTTATTTATTTATTTTATTTATAATATAAAATGTTCGTAACTCGGTACCTACGGATTTGGCAGAAGTTTCGTACAGGGGTAGATTATAGTCTGGAATAACATAGGAGTTCCTGCTTCCCATGGGAAGATTATCCCGGGGATTATCCCTGTTCCAAATTTCTGCGAGATCCATTTAGCCGTTACAGCGTGACTGAGTAACAAAGTTCCCAACATCTTCACAAACTTTCACGTGTATAATATTAGTGGGAAGGAAAACCCAAGAAATGTGGTGACTAACATTTATTTACAAGTCATTTGAATGATAATCAAAAGAAAATTAAGAAAATCTAAATCAGCAACAATATTTTACCCAAAATTCTCGTAAAAAATTAAATATTAACAAATAAGTATTCTTTTTGGAATTATTATTTTTTATCGTTCATTTTGATGGTTCCGTACCTTAAGCGAGTCGGTGGCCGGACCGGTCAATTTCACCGCGAACGATAGCGCTAAAGGAATCTTATAATACCAACGCATATGAAGGGCAAAAAGACCGGGCCGCTGGTGCCTATCCGATACACATTTTCGCCCTGAGAGCTCTCGCGGGCATCGACGGGCAGACGCGGTCTTCATTACCTACTTCGCAGACAAAAAGACCGGCCCTCCGCACCCCGTCGTCGTCCGCTAAGAACCTAACAGGTGTTGGCGGAGAGAAATACGCAGAGCGACGTTTCTATTCGATTGCCTCTGGCGCTTGTACACATTCAAGGGGAAGAGAGGCAGAGCTGAGTGAAGGGTACGGAGGTGTTAGGCGTGCTGCTCGGTTTTTGGATCTTGTCAACATTTACTCGTACTGGATTCATATTTGCATTTTAATTTGTATTTTGTAAACCGTGACAGCCGGTATCACAGGCGTAATAACACCGTCCACGTATTCACCAGATAAGGGTTATGACAAACAGACGGAGGGGGGGGGGGGGGGCGAACGGGCAGACTGACGGACGGATATACGGAACCTTCAGTGGGCTAGTCCGACTCGCACTCGTTTTTTGGACTATTTAATGTTTTCGTATAATTTGTTGATTGTGATTTAAAATTTTTCGAATTGAATTTGGTTTCTTGTAAATTGATTATGGTAAAATTCTGATGCCGATTTTATTCTTATTATTTTATTCACGTTTATAAATCTTTTGTAGTTACCATCTGTCGTGTAAGATATAACAAAAATAAACTTATTTCATTAAAACTCATTCAATCCAGATGACGGATTACGCAACGGATCGCATAGTCTGCAAAACTAAACTTAGGCGGTCAAAAAGTTGAAACAAGACAAAGTCTGTCGGGTCAGCTAGTCTTAGATAAAATCAAATATTATGACGGCAACGTGATGAACGATAGAAAGAAGCTAATGGTTAATTCAGTTTTAATAATATCGGTCATTAATGACCTTCATGCAATAAGGTCTTTCTATATTATTTTCAGTTTGCTCTCTAAAAAATCATTATTAAACCCTAGAATATCCTGCGATTGAGCTAATAATAATAATGATGCGTTTGTTTATAAAAACAAGTTTAGTGGGGCCAGCCAGCAGCTGAACGCACTACTCTCATTATATTTGCGCCCAACAAGAGGCATTGCAAACGGTGTCAAACGCACCCAACATTTCATTCTCTTTGTTTTTTCGCTAACTGCCGAAGACAGGAGGGTAATGTTTTTCGAGATAATGTATGTATGTATGTTTTTAATCAATATAGTTGTGAAAGTTCAATCCGATTGACGTTGTCATTTTTGTTTTATTTCAAACTTTGATCACATGATCCGCGTGATCTAGTGACGAAGTTTAATGCGACAGAGTCACAGACTGTAGTCTGTGACTCTGTCGCATTGTGTTGTCTGTAGACAAAGTCTAGTCATAAGCCCCTCTGCACTCTTTTTTATAGAGAGGGGCTAATACAATAACCCTACTTAAAGTAAAAAAATATTACTCCCAATTCAACGAATGAAATATTTACTTGCTGTCACAATTTTACTGAAGCGTTTCTGTTAAATATATTCATATTTTTTTTATTGTTGCTTAATTAAAATGTTGTATAAAAAGCCACACACAAAGAGGTTCGTCGATAATTCAAATCGTATAAATACTTCTTGTAAAAATATATATTTTTAAATATTGTACGGGCTCGGCGTATCCTTCGGTAAAGAAGCATTCAGTGGTTAAATATTAATGTTACTGACATTATTTTAGGGAACCAGCGATGGATCTAAATCTAATGACTTGAAAATTATCAACGAAGAGTTTATTTTATCTCAACATGAAGGGTTTAGTGACGGTTGTGGAGAATCTCGTGCCTGCCGTCGTAAACACGTAAATTTTGCAATAGTCACGGCTAAAGGATCCCCACTCAGGTAAGTTATCTTTTACAGAACCTACAAATTATCAATATATTTACAGTAGTTATATATCCTAATGAAAAGTTAGATTGAACACCGAATAGTAGGTAATAAGGGCTATTTTTCTTAAAATAACTATTAAAATTATATCTTGTGACCGATAAAGACATCAAGTTTACAGCAGAATAGATGTTTTAAGACTACTCTATTTATTGAAAACAGGACGCAATGTCTTGATTGGACACATGGGACTTGTTTTGTTACGTGACATATAGAATCGAAGTTTTCGTTTCCAAAGGCTGGATGTTTATTTTGATCAATTTTCTGGACCAGATGTTTACAAAATAGAAAAAGAGAGCAACGGGAGTAAATAAAACAAACGTACAACAATTGACAAGAACACGATTCTTTTATGAGTGCATCAGGGCCAGGAACTATAATTTGCCGAATTTTAGCGAATCTCACAACGAGTAACAACAAAGTCAGATTCACCATTTAATTATTCAAGAAATCTTTGGCCAATATCGGCTATGGTACCATGCCGCAGTACTATTGATAGCACTATGGCTAATATTGTTTGCAGTCATTCCATTCCACCAATATATCGTGGCAAACCTACTTTAAGGACATAAAGAATAACTACTATGTCATTTGTATAATGTTATGTTTTATGTGCTTGTACAAGGTGGAATTTAAAGACCGTGGTTTAAAGTAAAGTACCTACTGGAAGAATGTTTCCGTGGTTTGTGTGAGCGGTAACAATATTCCACGCCAGCGACACGTCGCGGCAAACGTAAACGCAGTAAAATATAAATTAATGGGCTAATGAATTCAACAAGGGCGAGTTCAACTGTTCAACACAAACTACACAAGTTTGTGAACTCCGTGTATACAATATAAATTGAATAAATAATTCTGTGCATCTTTTGAATTTACCATCAATGATTTTTTTGTTTCACTAATGATCCTCTTAGTTTCATTAGAACAAAATATCAGTATGCGATCTCAGTCATAAAAAAATCGACCAAAACAATGTTGAAAATTTTAGAAGTTACTTCTGCATCTACCGCATTTTTGTAAATACAGTTTTATTTAAATGTAACGCTTTGTTTTGTTATATATAGAGACCATGATATATACCAAGATATATTTTGCAGATTTGTAATGAAATTATATCCATCATCTTTCAGTTTTGGTATGCTCTCGATTTATATTTTAGGAATCATTAACATTATTTACAACTTCCTCTCTCATTTTGATTAAATCGGAGTTTATATAGTGTGCGACTTTTCTTTAGAAAGTAATAATGAACTTATAAAAAAAATGCCTTTAAACCTTATGGGAAGCTTAAAAAATATCAAGAGAATGTCTATAAGCTACGGTAACAAAAAGGGTTAGGTGGGCAGTAAGCTGTTGTCTGCCACCTTAGTTATTAATTATTGGGGAGATTTCAGCGGGGTAATTGTAATGTAATGGGTCTCGGGCCCGACCCAAGAGTAGAGCACCGCGACCGGTGCAAGGGGAGTAGACATAGCATGTCTGCTGTATACATCCCCCTGCATTATCAGTCTGTCATATGTTGCGGGGGTAATGGCGTTCACATTACATCACTATAACCAATCGTAGTCCCGGAATGACTGCAGGGGTGGGTCGTTGACGGATTCTGAATCAACAAAACAAAACCGTTTACAGAAAACTATAAACTGGTTGAAAAACTAGTTGCCATTTTTAACTGGTTTTGTATCTGACCTCGTCATTGTATTGTATGCAGTTACGTTTACTAAACGGTTGATAGAAAAAGTTGTTTCGAGCATGACGCGACGTTCGTTTATCAACTTTTATTTACTAAACCGATTTGCAGATTGTTTGAGTGAACAGTTAAACTCAAAACCAAAGTAAATAGGATAGCAATGTAAATAGTACAGTAGTAGTAGTAAATGCAAAAGTAAATAGGTAAGGCTGGCGATCTTGAAAATGATTTGTTATTATAACGAAACAGTAGCTATAATTAGAAGCCTCGATGGTATAGTGTTTAACGTACATGATAAAGATTGTGTGACATCAACATGGATGTTTATAGTGTTGTGGGAATAGGAATACCTATGCATCATTATGCTTATTCTTTACATATTTACAAACAAAAAGGTATATAACGATGTACGTGTGTGTTTATCTATTGACTGTTCCCGCTGCAGCCTGTACAGCTCTGTTTGTTAAGTTTGTGCTAGATGGTGTATATGTATAGATAGAATAATTATATTGTAATATTTTACTTTGCTAGGCTTCATCGTAATATGATAATTTTATGTAAATACCTAGAATGTATTTAAAGATTAATATTAGCGAGAAAAGTTTTTACATTCTAAATCATTATTCGACTACGCACACTGGGGCAAGATACCCTTTTCTTTGGCATTAAACACATGGTTTAGCAATATCGCTTTTGTGGATGCAAAATATAACTAAAATAGATATTTGTAGTATATTGTGGAACTCAGGCGGTAAGTAGCCGTCTGGACACCCTGGCAGCATATACTCATAGCTGCCAGTGTAAGAAATCGGCTATGTAGCGTACGAATTGCATATCCTATTTTTCCTCACTAGAGAGGGGCATATCATTAAACGTTAGTAGGATTATAAAGAGGAAGGACTTGATTGTTTGTTTGTTTGTTTGTTTGGATCGAATAGGCTCCTAAATTACTGGACCGATTTGAAAATTTCTTTACACTCTTCCCTGTGAACATCGGCTATATTTTATTGCCGAATTCCTACAGGAACGGGGGCTAATAGTAAAACGCGTGACGTCAGCTAGTCGTTAATAGGACGGTTTGGCCAGTTTTGAACGTTGAGTTGATAGCTCAAATGAAATTTCCGCTCGGCCGCGATTATTATTCAATTTTTTTTTCAGTGATGATAGGAAATGAAATGATGTCTCAAGCCAATCCTTATTATTTTTCATGGATTTTACAAGCTTTTGACCATCTTGACCTATATTTATATTAGGTGCTTACATATGAAATTGGCGTTTTGTATAAGAGGAACAAAAAGTCGAATATTTTTAAATATAATATATTTAATTAATCAAAGTATGAACCATTGTTTTCTATGCATTTTTGCCATCTCATAGGTAGTTCATTGATCCCTTTACTAAAAAAACCAGTCGGACGGGAATCAATAAAATCTGTGAAGGCGATTTGGACTGCCCCATCAGAGTTGAATTTTTTCCCTTGCAAGAAGTTGTCCAAATTTCGAAAAAAATGGTAGTCTGTTGGAGCAAGATCCGGGGAGTACGGAGGATGTTTTAGACATTCCAATTGAAGCTCTTCTAATTTGGTAGCCGTCTGTTGTGCAGTGTGTGGTCTAGCGTTGTCGTGAAGCAGCAGTGGCGTGGAGCGATTGACCAGCCTAGGTTGTTTAGCCGCTAGCTTTTCCATCATGGTTTGCAATTGCTGACAATAGACATCAGCCGTAATAGTCTGGCCAGATTTGAGAAAACTGTAATGAACAATACCGGCACTAGTCCACCAAACGCTTACAAGTAACTTTTTTGGGGTTAATTTTCGCTTGGGGCAGGATTTGGCTGGCTGGCCAGGATCCAACCATTGCGCTGAGCGCTTTCGATTATCGTAAAGAATCCATTTTTCGTCACAGGTAATGATTCGGTTTAAAATACCTTCATTATTGTGCCGGTTCAGTAATGTAACGCAGCAGTCGACGCGCTTTTGCCGGTTTGCTTCAGTCAATTCGTGAGGTACCCACCTTTCAAGCTTTTTAATCTTCCCAATTTGCTTCAAGTGAATTAAAACAGTTTTATCACTAACACCGCAGCCTGCAGCTAACTCGGACGTGGTTTGCGATGGATCCGCTTCCACAATAGCCTTCAATACTTCATTATCAACTTGAGTCTCAGGCCGTCCACGGGGCTTGTTCTGCAGGTCGACATTTCCTGAACGAAAACGTTGGAACCAAAAACGAACTGTGTTTTCTTTTGCAACATGACCGCCATACACATCATTCACCCTTCTAGTCGTTTCCGCAGCACTAGTGCCACGGCGGAACTCGTACTCGTAAATAATGCGATATTTTAAGTTTTCCATTTTGTAAAATGAGTGACGCAAACAGAAAAAAACAGAAGAAAAAAACATATGAATGACGGTCATCGAAGGATAAATACATGAGTAAATAGCTGGGAAAATTTGAATTTGGAATTCCTTACCAAAGAGGAGAAAATCGTAATTAAAGTGGCCAGTACGAAAAACGCCAATTTGATGTGTAAGCACCTAATATTTAAATTGTGTCATTTTTTTTTTTTCAAAAATTAAAATCAACTTTATCATCATATCTTGGCGGTTTTCGCTACTCAAAAATCTAAAAAATTAATTATGTTTCAAAGTATCTTTCTCCCGAGCATCGCATTATGTTAACAAGTTCATTTCTTGAAACATAATTTTGAACTCGTTCCTAGAACAAAATAATTTATGTTGCATAATGGAAATCAAAAAGTAAAACTACAAAAATCACTGTAATTTAGTAGCAAAAAGTTGTTTTTAGTTTCGAGATGCTGATATTGTATGGGTTGTTTACAAAAAAAAACTAAACTCAAATTCACTCCAATACCTACATAACTAAAACTTCAGCTGATTTTGAATGTACTGAAAATCGTAGTGTTGTAAATTGTAGGTTTTTATAAGTTTAATGCACCATATTAAAAAATTAAATGTTGCTAATATATTGCGACTTACCTAAACTTGAAGGTCCCATAGCAAAATTAAGCTAATTTCTTATATAAATCACGACACTACAACACAAATGAAATAAAAGCAATTTAATTTCGCACTTTCACGACTACTTGCCAACTTTAATTATAATAGGAAATGCGTGTAAGTCATCGGTCAATTTGAAAGTGTCAAAACGAAGCATTAATCTACTAAAAGCCAGTTGTATTAGATAGTTCAAAATCGAATATTATTTTTCGCATTTCCTGCCACATATTAGGGTATCTTGCCCCAGTGTGCGACGTGGAAAAAAATGAAATAAACATAATTATGAATTTTAAAAACCTATGACACGATACTCATATTTATCAAACGTTTTCTTATTTTTATTTCACAATACGGCGGCTGGTAGTCGCCATATTAAATTGTCACTAATATTGTGTTGATTAAAGCGAATTGATTGACGTAAGAATCATCAAAATTCGAGAGGCCAACTGTGTGGGTACACAGTTGGCCTCTAGAGTGCCACGTACCTACATACATACATAGACTGAATATAACCCTATTTAATAATTCAATAGTAGTAAAAAGTTACTTCCTCCTTCCTTCGTTTCCTTTAGGGCCAGACTAAACTAGATTTTGCATTTTTTTTATATTCCCGATATCAGTGGGTTTTATATTACAGATCAGAAATCTGTATTCTACATGAATTTTCAGCCCTGTACAATGAATCCCAGTGGCATACTGAAAACTCGTAATTTTACATTGTGCTCCGTCATTGGAGTGGCGGTGAACTCTAGATACGGTTAAAAATTTTATGGTACGTTATTTGAGGAGGACGTGATTTTAATATTATCTTTTATAGT
The DNA here is from genome assembly GCA_933228765.1 of Miltochrista miniata. NCBI lineage: Eukaryota > Metazoa > Arthropoda > Insecta > Lepidoptera > Erebidae > Miltochrista > Miltochrista miniata. The sequence continues at coordinate 27,553,631 of OW121747.1, forward strand.
AAATTCGTAAAGGAGAAAAAGACTTAACATAAAAGTATTTTCATAAAAATCGGTTAAGAAACTACTAATCTGACCAGCAATTGACTGCCTCTGTGGCGCAGTCGGTAGTGATACCGCCTGCGGCGCTGGAGGTCGTGGGTTCGATTCCCACCGGACACAAATATTTGTGTGACCCATAAATGTTTGTCTCAAGAGTCTGGGTGTTTCTATGTATTTGTATGTATTTAAAAGTATATAAGTATTAATATCCGTGGTCTGATACCCATAACACAAGCAGGTTATTCCTAGCCTACTTTGGGATCAGATAGCGTTGTGTGAGATGTCCGTGAATATTTAAAATAAAAAATTTAAAAAAAATACAGGGAAAAAATCAATAATATACAGAAGGTTAGTTAGTGAGCTTCTTCAGAAACAATACATTTGCACAAGGCGCTGACAAATAATCCGATCATCAAAAAATTACAATTGAGTTTAGTTTAAAGTTGAGTTAAGCAAATGAAATGCTTTTTCGGAAATGTCTTCTACTTACCGATTGTAAAAGGGGGGCCGCTATAACATGGTAATTAGAATTTTGGTAAAAGAAAGAGTTGCAGCCATATCTGGTGAATAAAGTGGTTGCTCGATGATATTTTGATGAGTTTTTGGCCTACAATTTATTCACAATTATGGTATTGATGCGTTTTATAAATATAGAAATAGGAAGCGCTCGTGGCCCCGCGGACTCAGTGTTCTGTAAACGATCACTGCAGTAAGCAACTTTCACTATGGCCGGTCCATGGATGGGTGACCATTCATGTGATCACTTTGTGACATTTATTTGAGCGCTTCCGTGCTTCGGAAGGCACGTTTAAGCCGTTGGTCCCGGTTGCCAGTAAAATGGCAGTCGTTAAGCTAAGTTGAAGGCTTTATTTCAACAGCAGGCAGTCACAACCTGCGCCTGTCCATTTAAACACGGCAATACGGCTCACCACCTATTACGTGGGACAAATTATACGAAGGTGAAATGTGGGCATATAATATGCCTCTGCCTACCCCTTCGGGGATAAAGGCGTGACCATATGTATGTATGTATAAATATAGATCGAAACAGACTCGTTGTTGCATGGCTTCAACTGGCCTTACCCAGGGCTCCCAACCATAGGCTGTTGGGCGTTACGTGAGGTTTTTTAGTCGCTAGGAGTCCGGCATAACATTCATGAGGATTTTCCCTCACGTTAAACAAAAAAAACTTGAGAGGTGTCAAGGGACACCCGGATGGAACGAAGTTCCTTTCGATTAAAGTGAAGGAATTGTAATAAAATTTTATTTTAATTTTAAAATTTTATTGTAAGCAAAAACAAAAACAGAAACAAAAACAAAAAGAAAACAAAAATAAAAAAAAGTGAGTGCGTGTAACCTTTACGCGCGACTGAAACTGAACAGAGCGAAACTCCTATTTGCTTTGGTGTTGCTCGTAGAGTTTATGTTCATCCCCTGGCTAGCACTACCACTATCACTACTACTATCACTACCACTACCACTATCATTACTACTATTACTACCACTATCACTACCACTATCACTACCACTATCACTACCACTATCACTACCACTACCACTACCACTACCACTATCACTATCACTACCACTACCACTATCACTATCACTACCACTACCACTATCACTACCACTATCACTACCACTATCACTACCACTATCACTATCACTACCACTACCACTACCACTACCACTACCACTATTACTATCACTACCACTATCACTACCACTATCACTACCACTATCACTACCACTATCACTACCACTATCACTACCACTATCACTACCACTATCACTACCACTATCACTACCACTATCACTACCACTATCACTACCACTATCACTCGTTACAACTTTTCGTGAGAATTTTTTCCGTCTAGACCCCTTTCACAACGCGCGATAAGGAACTTCGTTCCAAAAAGAAAAATGGCCTCAGCGACTGTTAAGCGATTGAGTTTTTGAAATAAAAACACTGGTATTTGGTAATGAGCGGCAATATTAAATGTTTTGTACCAAAGACATTATATTATTTGAAGTACGGAGCGACTCGCGAGACGCAGAAAGTTCGGCATCTATCTCTGTCAAACTCAAATGAGTATTTTCAGTCCCAATTTCCTTGCTTTTGCGATGTTAACTTCAGTTGCAAACTTTGGTCAAACATCTCGATAGATTTTGAATGCTCTACCTATACCCGATAACCTAAAATACATAAACACGAGTTTTGATAAAGCCGATACACCTAAGCCTAACGTAATATTTTAACTGATTCCGACCACGTAATTTCATTGGCGACGTGAAATTAAAGTCAAACTCTTTGTTCGATGTTTTTTTTGCTATAACGAAATACAATTCTCTCTAGATATGATACAGATAAGAAGTCATTCCGAATTACGATTTCTATGAAGAAGTCTATTTAGATGAGTCTTATAATTAGGCTTTTCTTATAAATATTCTCATGATCAGCTAAAGTTATTTCTCGCTTACAGGGAGGCGATAAACTTAGCGATTGTGAGTTTGAAAGAAGAAGATGTGATTAACAAACTATGGCGCAAATGGATCTTTTACAATAAAAAATCCGACTGTGACACGCTGAATGATGAGGTAAGGATCTAGTTAATATATTTTGTAACTCACTTTTTTAGTATATAAGAAATCTTCTATATCTATATCTATATCTAATCTATATCTATATCTATATCTATATCTATATCTATATCTATATCTATATCTATATCTATATCTATATCTAATCTAATCTATATCTATATCTATATCTATATCTATATCTATATCTATATCTATATCTATATCTATATCTATATCTATATCTATATCTATATCTATATCTAATCTAATCTATATCTATATCTATATCTATATCTATATCTATATATACATATATAAAAGAAAGTCGTGTTAGTTACACTATTTAGAACCAGGAGACGGACATAGGATACTTTTTATCTCGTTTGACCTCCCTTTTTTTGGTCGATTAACTATTCTGCTGGCGACGTACACCGGTAGTCCATGTCATATGCATGAATATGCGCAATTTCTACGATAATGCGACGGGAACGGGTGATTTACTCTCTCTTATGTGACGCAAACGAAGTTGTGCGGGTCAGCTAGTGTTAAATAAATGTAAGTCTACCAAACTTGCCCTTCGAATGTTTCTGATTTGTTGTTGAATTCAAGCTCCAAACTCTTTCGAACTAGACCAGTAACAAAATCTCAGCCTTCCTGATGAGGTTAATGTGTATTACATGCCTTACAATTTCTGTTCAAGGAGCCTACAATCACTGAAATGACGTTGAGCCAAGTTGCTGGGGTCTTCTACGTACTAGTGGGTGGATTGGTTGTGGCCTTGGGCGTAGCGATGATAGAGTTTTGTCAGCATGGGCGAGCAGAAGCAGCGAGGGCGAACGTACCGCTACGGGCTGCCCTACGAGCAAAAGCCCGTCTGGCCTCTCGCACCGACCGTAAAGCCCCACCCCAACGCTTGCATAATGATCATGAACGTTTAGGATGGAACGGTGCAGCATTTGGTGGAGTAAGTATTATACATAATGTAGAATTTCATTGTTGTAGGTCTATAATTTCAGGTATAAGTTTAATCACAACGTTTTGTTAGTTGGTGTTTATATGATAATCCTATTAATAACGGTGAAAGTTAGTGAAAATATTTGGACATTTGTTATTCAATCAAGCTCTAATGAGTCTTATCCCCTGATATAGATATTTCTGATCTGACTGAAATTTAGTACAAAAATAGACTAGTCTGGAAATGCACGCAGCGTGCATTTTATTCCAACATAATGGCGAAATGGGCATTTAAGGAAGCGGAGCCGCGGGCGTTATTGAGTATTTTTTTATTTTATAGCTTAATAATGTTATCTACAACATCTGTGGTAAGTATTTTAAAATCAATAATGCTGTTTACAATAAAATTATTCGTATATATTTTGGTTCTCAAAATCATACTTCAGTTAGCGTTTATAACAATATGACATAATATTATATTTTTTAATTTGAAAATATAATTTTAGTGCGGTGGCTCTGTTCTCCAAACAAACGTGATAAGACCTTACTGAAGAACTACAGACCCATCTCACTCCTGAGCCATATTTACAAGTTTTTTTTTTATACCACTAAGGTGGCAGACAAGCATACGACCCACCAGAAGGACCGGTGGTCACCGCAGCCTATGAACGTTTGCAACACCAGAGGCGCCACACTCGCGCTGCCGACCCTGTAAAAACCTTCTGAGACCCCTATTGAAGAACCCCATACTGTAAGCGTTTGGGAAAACCGAGAGTATTCAAACCGAGAATTTCTCGAGTAGTCACAAATCGCCTCGCCGGAAAACTCCACGAGTTCCAGCTCTTCGGCTGCAGGCCGGGTTCCGAAAAGGCTTCAGTACGGTAGACCACATCCATACTATTCGGCAGATTGTACAGAAGACAAACGAGTACAATCAGCCGCTGTGTATGGCTTTTGTGGGCTATGAGAAAGCCTTCGACTCTATCGAAACCTGGGCAGTACTGAACGCTGTGCAGCGGTGTCGTGTTGGTTGGCGATATATCAAGGTGTTTAGATGCTTGTACGATACCGCAACCATGACCATCCAGTTGGAGGATCGAAAGACCAATCCTATAGCACTGCGCAGAGGTGTAAGACAGGGCGATGTAATATCCCCGAAACTCTTCACCAATGTGCTCGAGGACGTCTTTAAGTCACTGAACTGGGATGAATGGGGCGTGAATGTAAATGGTGAACGCATCTCACAACTTCAGTTTGCCGACGACATCGTCATATTGCGGAAACGCTGGAACAGTTGAGCGGAATGATGCACAGTCTAAGCGCAGCAATGTTTAACGAGCATATCATGCCTGGACAAAGCCGTCGAAGGATCAAGGCTTTAGGTTGTCCAGAAATACACCCACCTAGGACAGAAAATCACAATAAATTGAGAAGAATAACCTGGGAAAGGAAATAGCGAGAAAAATCCGCCTGGACTGGGCAGCATTCAGCAAACTGAGTCGAGTTTTCTATTCGCTTATGCCACAGTGCCGACTTGCCAAAACGTGGACACTTACAGTAAAGCTAGTCCATGCCCTCAAAGTTGCGCAGCGAGCAATGGAACGAGCTATGCTTGGGAAAAAGATTGCAGGGACTGACTGGATGCGGAAGGCGCAGGACCGTGTATTGTGGCGTAATTTGGGAGAGGTCTACGTACATTGTGTAATGTAAACATACATAATGGTCAATCAATGTGATTGAATGAATGTCGATTGAATGTGAACACAAGGCTGATTTAATGTCAATATTCAAAACTCCCGGAAAACTTTTTAAATGACTCGGTTATAAGTAATCTGTAATTACGAAACTACATTAGTTAAAAATCGATAAATATACATAACATGAAATCACGTATATATTTCCGAGGGGTTAAGCAGAGGTGAAATACTTTACCAGAAGTTTTGTTAGAGAAAATCTATGCACGTACATACTAAAACATGGAACAAAATTCCAACAGCCGAAAGATGTCCAGGTTAACTGTACACTACACGTTATAAATGTTGGTTATTGTACATACAGCACCTTTTGTATTTTATTGAGTTCATGTAATAATATTTCCTATACATTAATTGATTAACATTTTGTTTAGTACAATGATTTTCTTCTTGGGAGGGAAGTGATGGGACATTTCCATCGCAACATTTATTAGCCAGTTAATGGAAAACGTAAGTCGATAACATTAGCCACTTTCTATTTGTCCACCAACAGCTCACAAGTTGTTTATAGTTTGTTACTCTTTCTCCTACGGTGTGGTCTCTCCTTGTGACAGTGATCATATAATTTAACACAATCACCTAATATTGACACCCAAATTAAAAACGTCACAGGTAAGTTGTGTTATCCCTGTATTAATCCTCCCCTGATAATGTTGTTTATTAGCAAAGGTAAATAAAGAATGAGCAGTACACGCAATCATCAATCAATGAACCCTTTGTTGCACTAAATACATTGCAAGTGGCACTTTACCCATAGTGACAGTTTTATTATGGTAATTATTGCCTTTTTTGGCACTATTTGTACCAGAAAATATAATATTACGTATATTTTTTTCTGTGTCTGTTTTCAATGACGCACATTTACCATTATTTTGTTTCTCTGTTTTTCATGGTTGTTTTCTTATTTTTCTTTACGAAACTACCCGGTCCTTTGGCAGGCTTACATTTTAAAATACTAGTCCAACATGCAGCGGCCCTTTGTGAATTTTAACCTTATAGTACATAGGACTCCCACTACAGATAATTCAGAGAAAAAAACAGTAAAATTGAAACCATCTCCATTTTTTCGAAGTCGGATCATAACGGCAATGAACAAACAGCCTTCAATGGGATTTAAACTATTGTAAATAATGCTAAATCCAAAATGGGCTAACCTGTCCTTGCATAAATGGGTGTGGGTTCGATTCCCACCGTTGACATAAAATTGCTTTCGCAAAGTATTTGTCTCGAGAGTCTGGGTATTTCTATGTATGATAAGTACCGTAGTATTAATATCCGTGGTCTAATGCCCGTAACACAAGCAGGTTATTCCTAGCTAACTTTGGGATTACAAAGCGTTGTATGAAAATGTCCGTCAATATTTATTATTTAATTTATTTATCTATGTAAATCAATCCCTTGTACAGATTTGGGTCATAATGGGTGGGTGAACAGTCTTAATGTAAAGTAGTCATCAATTTGCTCTTAAAAATTATTCTCTTACAAGATAGCAAGATCTCTCGCAAGATATATACTCGTAAATGATATCGTGAAAATATTTATTAATAGTGTAATATTACATTTTCAGTACTTCACCTCGGGTACTCAAATCGCCCAAGAAGACGCGGTACACGCCAGTTTCACGCATGTCTGATCCGCGGAAAAGACCGGTGTCAGCGTGCACCAGTCTGTTACATCAAAAATACCAAACAACGTCGTGGACCTGTACCAACTTTAAATTTTAATATTATATACTAGGGGCGCACTGAAAGTATCGCACTTCTTGCTGTTGATAGATGTTTGTATTTGAAACCTTATAATTATTTTGTCAATAGGTAAGAATTCATTCCATGAATAAAAAACCGGCCAAGTGCGAGTTGGACTCGCCCATGAAGGGTTTCGTAGCAGCAAGTAACATAATAATAAAAGTTCTTATAGTTCGTTGTAACTTTGATTGATGTTTTAACACGTTCTGTTCGTAGTGATTTTTCTAACCGAAACGACAAACGACAAACGGACAGAGAGACAGACATGACGAATCTATAAGGGTTCCGTTTTTGCCATTTGGCTACGAAACTCTAAAAAAGCAATAAATATAATTATTACTTTTCTTACACTTTATTTTTTAAGTTACGCAAAACTTTCAGTGTAGCCAACGTACATGGTAACTGGATATATAAAATCCTTAATTCTTATTATCTAAAATCTTTGTATCAATATAACATTTATCTTAATAATAGTATTGTGTTTGTTGATATTAATTAGTACAAGTTTTATAGAACGATCTGTTAACACAATTTGCACAGTAGAAAGTAGCTCGATACTAAGTGCACAAATAAATGTCGTTTCGACTAATGTAAGGAAGTATACAGGATGTTACATTCGGAGCGGTCAGTATGAGCAAATCTGTAAATATAAGACATATCTTTCGTTTTCTTGCGTTTCCGTGCTTCGGAAGGCACGATAAGCCGTTGGTCCCGGTTGTCAGTAAAATGACAGTCGTTAAGCCAAGTTGAAGGCCTTAAGGGCGGCTTGAAAAATTTCAACTGTGGGTCGTCACAACCTGCGCCCGGGTCGGCAGCGCGTGTGTAGCGCCTCTGGTGTTGCAAACGTCTATAGGCTACGGTTACCAACCTTCCGGTGGGCCGTAAGCTTGTCTGCCACCTAAGTAGTATAACAAAAAAAAATATCTACATAGATATAATACTCTTGACGGGGTCCCGTATTGCAACGGGTAAAAGTACAAAATGTCGCCACATCTATACATTCCGAGGGTGCCGTAAAACTAAAACTAACGTAAAACTAAGGGAACACTTTTGTAAAGAGATCCATTGCGTAGAGAAGGAAAACTCGAAATGAAACCCTCTTGACAGTAAAATGACAATCATTAAGCCTGCGGCTGTCGATTTGATATCATGTTTCATAGTAACATTTACTAGTTATGACCTACACAATCGTTACTCAAATAGAAATAATATAAGTTTTATTTTTCAAAACGACTGGGTTCAATTCCCGAACGGTGCAAGAGCTTTTTTTAAAAAATCCATGTACGCTGATCTTTTTTCTCTAAAATCGATGACATGGTTCTTAAGAACAGGTCTATGTATGTCTTATATTTACAGACTTGTTCATACTAACCGCTCGGAATGTGACACCCTGTATAATACCAGTGTCCCGAGCAAAAGCGTGGTGGGAGAGTAAAGGAAACAAATTAATAGCTTTTTTAAAGTTCTTTGTGAACTGAGTATTTAACATAAGTTCTTAACTCGATATGTGTCAGAATGATGTTAATATAGATTTCCGAGCTCCTTTAAACCGTAATGCCTACCAGAACGTAGAGGGGTAAACGGTTAAACTCCTTTCGAGAAACAGGTAACGCCTAAACAAATTCCACTCTTTTGTAGAAATACTAGTGCTGGATCTATTTTCTTTTCTAGGGCGAACCCACACTAACACTCTGAAATTATTGTCACATACTCCCCTCTATGTACTGTTTGTTTGGGACCTCTGTGTACCTAGGTAGAAATGGCAAAATATTTTCGCCTATTTTCACTTTTACTCTATCGTATCGACGTATTCTTGTAATCGGTGCCCTGGAGATTATTTATTTATAGTGTATCCCATATTATAGTTGGTATTATAAAGTTTTACCAAATTTTTATCAATTCCAGTAGTAAATCATTTTTTTATTACGCTGCAAAATATATTCATCAAGTAATCAAAACGATTTACCTGAATATACATATGTATATACAATTTAAAACACACTGAATTTACTACAAGGGATCTTTTTTTGTGCTATAAGACCATAATACTAGTAACCTCAATAACGACTAGTCATAATTAAAATAAAATATATTTAATTTAATACTTAAGCAAAGGTAAATAAGTACCAGTAACCTAAAATGTAGTAGAATTCAAATAACATGAAAGTGTTATAATAACTCACACTATTTCTTGATGTTATTATTGTAGTAAAATTTGATCTTCCTGCCTCGGTTTTCCCAAACGCCTACAGTATGGGGTTCTTCAAAAGGGGTCTAAGAAGGTTTTTACAGGGTCGGCAGCGCGAGTGTGGCGCCTCTGGTGTTGCAAACGTTCATAGGCTGCGGTGACCACCAGTCCTCCTGGTGGGCCGTATGCTTGTCTGCCACCTTAGTGGTATAAAAAAAAAAAAAAAAAAAAAAATATTCGATGTCCTCTCATTGTTATTGAAATAAGAAACAAAAATAAATAAATTAAAAATAAAAATTTCGGTGTTTGTAGTCAGCCACATTATTAAATACTTACAACAGTTTTCAATACAAATATTGAAACTAAAATGTATACTTAATAATCTTTTACTAAAAATGAAGTAAACAGAACTAAGACTTAGTCGCACTGACTGCGTTCTGCAGCAACCGATTAGGTCAAATGGGATGCAGACCGAGTATGAACAACCTTGTCGGCTCGTGCAATCAGTCAGCGGTCCAGACGATGCGGGTAGTGCAAACTGTCACATTTTGTTCGTTCGTGACATTGCCCGGACCGCTGCCCTCTGCCCGGGTACCGCTTGCCCGCACTGTCAGATTGCACCTGTACAAAGATCGAGGAAGTTGGTCATACACAATTCGGTCTGTGTTCTATTTGACCGAACTGGTGTCCGCAGACAGCAGCCTAATATGTGGCAAAACATTTAGTGAATTTGAATAATAAGAACATAATATTTCATTAGAAGTTTTAGCCTCTTTTTAACCGACTTCAAAAAAGGAGGAGGTTACTCAATTCGACCGTATATAAGTTTTTTTTTTATTTTTTTTTATGTTTGTTCGCGCAGAACTCCGTCGTTTATGGACCGATTTGAAAATTTTTTTCTTCGTTCGAAAATAGATAGTCCCAAGGTGGTTCCATTTTTAGGAATTTAGGATCTGATGATGGCATCCTGGAGAAATCGAAGGAAACTTTTAAAAATTGTAGGGGCATCTAGGGAATTTGTAAATTCTTTTATTAAGGGCTTTGAAGTAGTACAACTTAATGAAGGTCTGGAGTCGATCTGATGATGGAGACGAAAGACAGTAGAGAGAATTCCCAAACGATATACAGCAGTTACCTTGTGTTTGGGCTTGATTAATTTGTACTGTCGAGAACTTTACAACTAGATAGATAGATTTTCAGTCAACACGTCACTAAAAATAGTGAAAAAAAAAATTTTTAACAAAAAAGAACCGACTTCAAACATAACTAAAAACTGAAAAATAAAATTTACTTAGCACAAAGTTAGTATATTCTGATTTATCAGATATCATTAAATATAATACTGAAGTCGGTGCCAATATGACTATGTGAGAGATTAATAATGCCTACCTAAGCCTACATAGTTTTACTGGGCACCGATTTCAGTATTATATTTAATGATATCTGATAAATCAGAATATACTAACTTTGTGCTAAGTAAATTTTATTAAAGCATCTTTTATCCTTCTCAAACAGGTCTTAGATATTAATGAGCCATTGAAGTTTTTCTAAAATTGCTTCCAGTAAGTAGGTTTGAAAAAGGAATTAAAATATTCATCATCCTATACCATGAGACAGAATCATGAACCTCTATCCCATGAATACATAAACGTAAGTGGGGTTCTTATTATATTTTTAATATACTGACCATGAATTTAATTTGCCGAACCTTAAATAAGTGTTACCTGCAGTGGGGTTTATTGCAGATGACGGACTTGATCATCGCGTTAATTCTAGTTGTAGAAATAATAATAACAATGGTCTTCCTCAGTTATCAGTGACACCAAATGTATATAATAAGTATTAAAATAAAATATCAAAATTAGTAACAAGTAGGCAAGAAATATAGGATTAACATTGCTGATAGCTGTGTTTTTATTAAAACATATTTTAAGGTTGATTTCAATATCATAATAGTAATCATTTATTTGCCGATCGTATACAATGATGATACATTTTATGTTATTATGTGTATTATACTATACACACATGTTTATTTTACAATATGTTTACAAAGATTTTACAGGATTTTACCTGCCTTTTTTTTTTGTTTAACGTGAGGGAAAATCCTCATGGATGTTATGCCGGATTCCTACCGACTAAAAAACGTCACGGCACGCCCAACAGCCTGTGGTTGGGAGCCCCGGGGAAGCCCTCGGAAGGATGTCCCAGAAAGGATTTTACCTGCCTAACATTCATCGATACATCAAATCAATAACGATTCTTGTAACACCACCACCCACAGATTCATATGCCAAAAAATACTTAGCGTTATATTTTCTGAGTATATTCGATTTATTTCTGAAGATAATAAAGTTGATTTTAGTACTCGTATCTCTAAGGGCTCGTTTAAGGAGACGCGGGGCGTCAAGCGTCGCGTACGGCGTGGCTTGCAGCGGCGCGTAAAGCGATTTGACCGTTTATAGTCAGGCGGCGCGTGAAGCGACCCGCGTAGCGTCACGCGCAAAATCAAACATATAGAAATGTAGGAGCTCGTTTAAGGACACGCGGGGCGTCGAGCGACGCGCGTGGCGTGGCTTCTCTCGGCGCTGCGTCCGCCGCGTGGCACGCAGCTTCACTCGGCGCTGCATCCGCCGCGTTGCACGCAGCTTCATATACGGCGTCGTTCAGTGCGACATAGGGATGTGACATTGTACATAAAAAAACGATTTTTAGTTAATCGATTTTTTCTTTAGTATGAAAAATCGATTAGTAAATTATCGATTTTTCTCAAGAAAATAATCGATTTTTTTAAATTAATCGATTTTTTCCTAATTTGACATTTATTTTTTTATAAAATAAATACCATATCAAGTTTTATTCATTGATAATAAACAACAAAAATAGTAAGTACTTACATAATCAACACAAATTAAAGTTTTAGAACAATCAAATTATAACAGGTTCAAAATATTAAAATAAACAATAGTAAGTTCTTAATAATCAACACAAATTAAAGTTGTAGAACAATAAGGTTGAAATTTAAATGTTTTTCACATTGAATCAACAAAATATTCAAATAAATAAAAAGTAAATTAAATTATTCAAAAACTAAAAATCCGTAGGCAACAAAAAAAAATAGTGTCCACGGACTTGTTTTTTAAAAGTGGTGATAGTTTTACTGTCCCTGATACCAGGCGGAAGTGAGTTCCATAGTCTGACTGCATGCACGGTGAAAGAGGATGAATAAAAACCGGTTTTGTGAGAAGGAAATTTAAGATTTGAGCGTTGGTGAGATCTGCAGAGAGCATCAGGAGAACGAACAAAAGAGAACCTTTCCTTTAGATAGGGAGGTGAAGATGGATTATAAAGGATATTGTAAAGGAGGCAGAGGATTCGAGTGTTACGGCGAAGGCGGATTGGGAGCCACTTGAGTTCTTTGCGAAAGTGAGAAACATGATCGAACTTTCTAAGATTGAATATAAAGCGTATACACAAATTTTGCAACCTCTCAAGTTTATCCAGAAGCTCCTCAGTGGCGTCTAAATAGCAGGCGTCGGCGTAGTCAATAATGGGCTGAATAATAGTTAGAGCAAGACTAATTTTCGTCCTCAAGGGTAAGAGGCTCTGGAAGCACTTCAACGAATGAAAGGAGAAGTGCACTTTCTTGCTGACGTCACTAATATGGGCACTCCAGGATAGCGTGAAGTCCATGATCACTCCCAGGTTCTTCACAGTGTCTGCGTAGGGTATCTGAATACCGGCCAAAAGAACTGGATCCAGTTCAGACACCGGCATATTGTCAGTTTGATACTTACTGCTAATGACGATGGCTTGCGACTTCAGAGGGCTGATGCGCAGTCCGACCGAATTAGCCCAGTCACTTCGTCTAAGTCGCGGTTAATGCACGATATGCCAAATGGGGCGCCAGTGGCCGAAAAACGTCGGTACAGCTGCAAGTCGTCAGCGTAGAGATGGAAGTTACTGGAAATAAGACTCGTAGCCGAGTTGATGAAGATACAGAATAAAAGAGGAGATAGAACGCCACCCTGAAACGTATGGAAATGTTCGAGTTCGACGTATGGAATTGAACGCCAATCTTTCATAAGTATCGATGTATCGTTTATTTTGCGTACGTGATATTTTGCTTTCATGACGTTCTGCTCCAGAGGGTTATAAACATCGATAACATTTTCAAAATAAAATATCGATATTTTATTTTGATAAATATTTTTATTTTAATATCGATATTTTCTATGAATGATATTGCCCGACATTCCTACCTAACGCATACCCCGCACATCTCCCACCCCTTCCTTGAAGCGTCCTTCGCGGCGTCACCCGCAGCTTCATCCGCCGCGTTCCTCCATTGCGAGACTCGCTGGTTTACCCGCCGCGTCCTCCGCGGCATCACCCGTCGCTTCAATTGCCGCTTCCGACGCGACGACACTCGCCGCTGTGGCAGCTACAACTCAAACAAACGCTTGCAAAAACGCTTCTCCTTGAACGCTCTGAACATTTCCATACGTTTGTGTTTCTGGCGGCCCGCCTGGCGGGCCGCGCCGCTCGAAGCGCCGCGTCTCCTTAAACGAGCACTAAGTTTGCATCACGTTCCATGAAAAAATCAATTTTGTTCATTGTTACTAATTTACCTTATTTCAAAACCAGTAGTTACTGTGCATTGAAACATCCAACTTAGAATGTCATTCTATATGGATGTTTTACTACAATAATTCAAATCATTGTGGTTTTATGGTTTTCTCAGTTTTAATGTTTTCTTTACTACACTGAGCCTTTATGACATCTATAGTAATATTATAAAGATGTAACGTTTGTGAGTTTGTGGGGTTGTGAGGTTATGAGTTTGTGACGTTGCAAGGGGTAATCTCTGGATCTCCTGAACCGATTTTCAAAATTATTACACAAATAGAAAGCTACGAATAAAAGCTTATTAAATCATCACGCTACAATGAATAGGAGCATAATGCAAAATGTAACACAAACGAAGTTGTGAGGGTCCGCTAGGAATAGATATTCTCAAATGGCATGTTATTATTGTTACCATTTTTATTTGCCATTAGAAATGTTTACACACAATACTTGGGTCAGTAATATTCAAATTCAAAATGTAATCAAGATTAACTTAGAAGTTGTGACGGAGAGCAAAGCTATTTATAATAGTCATATATTAAAATCTAGTATTTTAGAAGAATTGAATACAAAATATCATGGTTGGCATAAGATATTTACTGAAGGGTCAAAAGAGTTCTAATGGCTTAGGTGCTGCATTTTATGACTCTTAAAGCAAAAATAGTGGTTCCTTTAAAATCTCTAATAATCATGTTTCTATAATGACGGTGTAGCTCACGGCAATATCAGAAGCAATCTCATAAATATAAAAAAAAACATTAAAAAAGTTCAGTGTTAACAATAGCAAAAGTTTGCTCCAGCATATAGCTCGTTGCCCTTCTGGCAGCAGAGGAGTATCGACAGCTGCATATTGCCATTCTAAATCAATTAGAAGAACTTAGATGCAAAAATGTTAGCATAATATTGCAGTGGATTCCATCGCACATTGGTATTGTTGGAAATGATTGGCTAGAAATGCACTATTCTTGGGGATTCAAACTGATGTTTAAAGTCATTGGAGGTTTTGAGTAAATATAAAATAAATTGCTACAATATCTGGAAAGAATACTTTAAGGGGCCCGTCCGTAAAAAATGCACTTAGGATTTTGGAAATATTTAAGAACTCCTCAAATGACACTAAAATGGAACCTTAAATTCATAACAGATGAGGCTACATTAACACCGTGTGCTTTTTATAAAATAATTATTTACATTAGAAAAAACACCTCTCAAAATTATTAAAAATCATCGAAATAACAGGAATAATCAAATTGACAAAGGTAAATTTCGATAATTTTCAGAGGTTTTTTTTGGCAATTAAATAATTATTTTCTAAATAGCCTACGGTGCTAATGTAGTCTCATCTATTAAGAAATTAAGGTTCCATTTGAGTGTAGTCCAGTAGACAAGGTGCCCTTGTTAAAGTATCGAAAGAAAAAAGCATTGGGTACAGAACTATGCAGTGTGAACCTCATCGTATTCCGTGGATTGCAAGTATCAAAATTAGTAGAAAATATATAGCTGTAGTTCATAGATTAAGAACAGGGCACATTCCACTTAATAAATTTGGATTCTGAAGGTGTTAACCATTTATTGATGGAATGTACTCGATATTTGAGAGAAAGGGATGTTTTAGTGGGAGCTTTTGAATATAATACACTTAATATAGGTTTTTTTCATAGTATACTTTCAGATCCATGTAGTAAAAATACTTTAATGATTTATAAATTTCCCTATGAGGCTCTACACCACTGAAACATCTCAATTTCCTATTAGATTATGATAGGGCTAACATAATCATGTATTTTGACTTCCCTGTCCTTAAAAATTAAGGATAAAAAATGTATTTAAATCGATATCTGTTTAATTCCTTTTTTCGAACGAAATATTTTAAAGTTAAACCAAAAATACTGACTTGCACACAAATTATGCACACCAAATAAATCAAATAAAATATACTGTAAAGAGGTATTTTGGAGAACTGTTTTACTGAACGAATAAATATTATAAAAATTGTATAACATCTAACAATTCCTTAGTTCAACAAACAAATTAAAACTTTTTAAAGAAAAAAACATCGTCCAATTACTTTAGGAACATCGTTTAATCTAAATAAAAATCCAATTTAACCAGCCGTCTTTATGTATTATAATTATAAAATAATAAAAACCTTACCTAACCTATTCCGTAATAAGATTGTACAATTTAGAGTGCAAGTAAGTATTTTTGATAAAAAATTGTATTTTTGTTTTATTAATCATAACACCGACGGACGTAGGAACCACATTTTGTCGTGAATTCGTTAAAAAAGGACATCTCGTTTTGTGTAGTATTTTAGTATTTTTAAGTAGGACATTTATACTTAACCGATTGGATTTTTTGCACGGCATTCAATTTTCTAGTGGCATTCAGTTAATTAGTGTAGTTACCTAGTGTGCTAAAAATTATACAGATGTGCATTTAAAAGTATCCCGTTTCAAATGTACAACGTTATTACAACATGAAATGGCTCTGTTTCCGCATAATGAAATATTGTGTTAGTAGTTTGGTAGCTCTAGAAGCATTGTTTGTTTTCGTGTTTTTAAAGGAATTACTATTGATAAGTAAGGCTGAAGCCTGACTGATAGATAATGTGTACTAGTACACATTATCTATCTTCTCATTTATAATTTGTGATATTTTTGTATCTTTAGGTATCTACTTTTCCTAGTGGTAAAATTACTTATAAGATTTTCCCAGTCTCTACATGCATAAAATGTTGCATTGGTTAATTATTATTACCTTCTACTATATTATAATATATTTAACTTCAATATAGTTTCATTTTCCCTCGCTAGTATTGCTGCTTTTTTCACTCGCGCTAAAAAACTGATATGAAACGGATTGTTGGGCATACTCGTACTCGCAGCATGGCAAGTAACGCACAACGGCACATTACGACTCTGCCCGGCGCGGCGTTTCCCTAGCTACTCTTCGAATGTGTGGCCGGCCCAAACAACTCGTTTAAGTATTCTTGGGCACGCTGTTGACTTGTGTAGGTACTGTTAGTACTGCTAGTACTGCAAGACGTCTTAAATGACAGTACCGTGTACTGGTTCAGTACACAGCGACAATATTTAGCATGGCATCAGGACTCAGTCAGAACTTTGACCCAGGGTTGACAGTTTCGATATTGTACTAAACCGTTCTGTATTAAATACAGGACGGTTTAGTGTGTTCACTGTGTCCGGTGGTTGGTATGACAAAAATAACCGAAGTTTAGGCAGTTCGGTATTTTTTTTCGGATTAATTGTTCTTTTAATAAGTTACTTAATTGCAGATTTAACTATTGATTTATATTTAAGAATAATATTTAAGATTCAGTCTTAAAAATCTATACTTATATTATAAAGAAGTTAAGTTTGTGTTTGTATATTTGTTAAATTGTAAGGGGTAATTTCGGGATCTACTGAACCGATTTTAAAAATTCTTTCACCAATAGAAAGCTACGTTATTGTGGAGTGTCATAGGCTATATAGCATCACGCTACAACGAATAGGAGCGGAGCAGTAATAGTAAATGTTTCAAAAACGGGGGAGAAGTTATTCCTTTTGAGAGCTTCGTTGCGTGTGCTGCGTAAATATTTATAGTTATGTAAAAAATATGTACTACAAAATTGTTTCTCTTAAAAAAAGTTCTAAAAAAATGCGCGATA
This sequence comes from Miltochrista miniata, assembly GCA_933228765.1. Taxonomy (NCBI): domain Eukaryota; kingdom Metazoa; phylum Arthropoda; class Insecta; order Lepidoptera; family Erebidae; genus Miltochrista; species Miltochrista miniata. Next base: position 27,571,196 of record OW121747.1, read on the forward strand.
GCATGTGTCTATCTTTGGGTTGGTGCGCAATAACCATTTTAATGGCAATCAATTTTTTTCTACAATAATGCCACGGGATACCTCTTTCATCTATCGTCGTTGCGCCTGACAAGTTCCATATGTGCATTTTTTAGATTTTTCGATTTTTGCATAATTATAATCTCCGTCTAAATCTACATGTGCTAGTAAAATCCGTTGTGTAATATTTAGCAGATTTTGCCATGTGTTTTGATCGTTGGAAAAAATCGTGGTGTGCAAAAAACACGCACGTATGGAATATGCGATACTGCAAAATCGCGCGACAACATGATAAACATGTACCAGTATAGTGACAAACATAGTGTAAGGTGACTTTAAATATCGTTTTAATCAGTATTAAAAAGAAATTTGTGTCGAAATTCGTAATTAACGTATTTTTTATTATTATTACTTGATAAGTTTTGGTGTGAATAGAGTTCTACCAACAACATCGGGGTGTTTCGTTGTGGATAGAGTCCTACCATGCCGCCGCGCCGGCCTCACCTGTGAGTGGTGTTCCTGCTGAAACAGATGAGGTCATGACGAAGAGAAAAACGAACAAAACAAAGCACTATAGTAAACCGTCTAGTCAACGCCGTACAGTAACGCTCAAAACCCCTCAAAGTTTCTAAAAAGAAAATGCCCCCAGTTTCCAGCGCTACTGCTGTTCAGGTCGCAGTAGCGGTCGGAACAATGGCGGGAGGTAACTGCAGAAAACGACATGCTACCATACGCGACTGATCCTGACTCCGTACAACGACGCACTTTCACGCCACAGCTGGACGAGCATCTCACCAAATTCGAGACAGAACTGGGTCGCATAAAGTGGCACATAGTAGGCTTGTGCCAGATTAGAATAAAAGATAAGGACAGGCTAACCTTAGCACTAGGTGAAATGCTCTATTTTTAGGAGGAGCTCCGACGGTGGTGTCGGTATTGTGGTGAAAAAGTACCTCATTAGCAAAGTGTGGAAATCAGCTGTGTATCGGAGACATAGCGAAGATATACGACCTGGTCGCAGGCTGAGACTGGATGCGAAAGGCGCAGGACCGCGTACGGTAGCGTAAATTGGGAGAGGCCTACGTCCAGCAGTGGATCGATATAGGCTGATTTGATTTTGATGGATCAAGGTATATGGTCCCTTGATGCTGTATAAAAATCAAACTTCTAAGTTAAAGCAGAAAAAAAGCTAAACGTGAAAAACGTGTAATTCGACACTCCAAGGGAATCAAAATTAATGGTCATCTCTCGTTTTCCATAACTTCATTTGCACTAATATTGTTTGCCATAATCATCCCCGATCATAATATTTACTTGCACTATTATCATTTATACTAATAACGTTTGCCTTAACAACTCAACAGTGATAACTTTTATTTGCCATAAAATGACTTTCTATAATAACATATATCATAATAATTAGTTTCCATAAGTAACACATCTCATAATCGACTCTTGACATAATCAAAATCTATATATATAAAAATCAATGCCACTTTTCGTTGTAATTTTATAACTCAAGAACGGGCTCACCTATCCAAACCAAATCTTTAGGCTTTGTTCGGATTATTTAGTAGATGGTTTATGTGAAGTTTGCACAAAATCGGTCGAGCGGTTTTTAATTTATCACGCAAACGAAGTTGCGCGGGTCAGCTAGTTTGATATAATTATGAAAATAATACATAATATTGTTAGGTAGAAATTAATTATTGTTGACACCCCGACTCAGTGCAATCCGACTCGGATAGGTTAGGTTAGAAGACTAGGGCGGGAGCGAAGCGAAGCGTAGCTACCGCCTTAGTCTTCGGGTTTTTTTTTTAAACCACCCAGAAGTATATTATGGTGAATAAAAGTTATAGAAAATGGCATTCTTGAAAACGAAAATTATGGCAAATAAATTTATGGATTTAAATTATTATGACACTTGATCGATTATGACCAATGGAATTAGTGAAAGTCATGTCATTTCACGATTATGGCAACTGAAGCGTTATTTCTAATGAAATTATGGCAAATACCAGTATGGCGTATGAAATTATGGCATTTTAAATTATGGCAAACATTAGTAAACCAAAATTGATAGGGTACTTTCCGTTAACCTAGAATAATGTTATTTGGCAATACAACATCATCATCAACCTAGTATATAAGGAAAAATCTAAAAACTGCACATTTGTGACGAAATCATAAAGAAAACAGTGTTTAAAGACGGCACAATAAATGGTAATTCACAAAATACGCCGCCATTAGTACGTACTGAATTGTCAATATTTTGTAAACTAATAGAATAGTATGTAAAAAAAATTGCGGGTAGTTGAAGTGTAAACACTATAAAATTTTGCTCTTACTTTTATTATCTTTTAAAATAAAATAACACTCATTTTTGCTCACAAAATACAAGAAAAACATTGTATGTGACGTGTACCTGCCAGTGAAGTGTTATCTCCCGACACGGGTCAATATATTGAGTCAAGTCTAATATTTATGAATGGAAAATGTTTCAGTGTGCGTGATATCTTTGCATGTGTGTGTGCATCGACGTATATGTACACATGATATTTAACGTGCTTGACAATTGCCAATTGATCGTGTCGGGACCCCTTATGTAAGTGCTTAAAACCAACATAAAAATAAAAAATTCAAATAAAATAGAACAGTGGTAAAATTCTACCTCATAAAATTTATGAGTTAAAGTTAAGTGATAAGTTAAGTGACCAAGTGATAAAATTATTTAATAATTTTATCACTTGGTCACTTTATCACACCACCAGTAGTACCACTGCCTGGTAGTACCACGGGCAAGAAAGGACTAAATCAGTCATGCTGTCAAACACTTCGACAACATGCCAAACTCCTTCACCTCAATTTTTTTAGCAGCAAAATCTAGACATTCGACCGTAGTTCGCACGGTAAGCGCACGCGCTGCGAGCTGTGTTGTTTACAATAGCGAACCGAGTCTATTTAAAAATATAATACTATTAGTACAGTACCTAACTAATTGCAGTAGTTGTGCGTGCAGTAATTCGATAATCATGAGTCAGTGTCCTAAGTGTAATGATGAAGTGCTCGATGGTGTGATGTGTAGTCAATGTCGAAGATATCTCCATTTTCCATGCTCTGGACTCACAGAAAATACCTACCGAAGGATGTCCGCTGAAAAAAAGGACAACTGGCGCTGTTCTACCTGTCGCCTACCTCCTCAGAGTTCGCCTAATCTATATGACGTCCTAAAGGAATTGAGTGAATTCCGGAGTGTGTTCGAAGAAATGAGATCCGACTTTGATGCACTTAAACTTTCTGTCTAAAATGTATCTTCTCAATGGAAGAATATGAATACAAGAATGGATGCCATGGAGTCACGTCTGCTGAAGGTAGAACAATGTACATCTCAATTGAGCAAAGAAAACAATGATCGGGATCAATTTGCGTGCTTGAACAATGTTGAAATATCGGGCATCCCATTTTATAAAAGCGAAACTCTTGAAAGTATACTAGCAAAATTATTTGCAACAAAGTCAGTATGTCGGTAGATATTACTGATATCATTTCCATTCACCGTGTCCGCCGCTATGAGCAAAAGCATGAGTCATCTACCCGGCCGCCGGCTATCATAGTCCGATACACCAGGCAACGTTGCAAAGATCAGCTGTTAGCCGCGATAAGAACACGTCGTGGGCTCAATACAGTGGACATTGGATTACCTGGCCCCCCTAGCAACATCTTCATAGGCGATCACTTGATACCCGAAAATAAACTTTTACTTAGGCGTGCCCGTGAATTAAAGCAATAAAATAATTATTCATACCTGTGGGTGCGAGATTGCAAAATATTTCTTAGAAAAACAGAGAAATACAAAGTATTTTTTTTTTTATTATACTTAGGTGGCAGACAAGCTTACGGCCCACCGGAAGGTTAGTAACCGTAGCCTATAGACGTTTGCAACACCAGAGGCGCTACACACGCGCTGCCGACCCCGGCGCAGGTTGTGACGACCCACAGTTGAAATTTTTCAAGCCGCCCGTAAGGCCTTCAACTTGGCTTAACGACTGTCATTTTACTGACAACCGGGACCAACGGCTTATCGTGCCTTCCGAAGCACGGAAACGCTCGTAAATAAATGTCACAAAGAGGTCCACGTGGTGGTCACCCATCCATATCCGGCCATAGTAAATGTTGCTTACTGCAGTGATCGTTTACAGAACACTGAGTCCGCGGGGCCACGAGCGCTTCTATCAGAAAGTTATTCGTATTTCTTCTAATAAGCACTTGGACAATATAAAATGACTGTATAGTATATATGTTACCTTTATTTTTATATTACTTAACAACAGGCTATTGGTGGGTTGTTATTTTTTCAGCAAACTATTACTATTAACTATAATGTGTCGCGGCATTGTGTCGGTTGAGGTTGTTATAAATGTCTATTTAGAATGTGTAGATGTTTTTTCGTTTCACTATGTTATTAAAATATTATACTCAGAGACGATGTTGGCTGAGCGGCTATACTATATATAATTTAAATTCTCTAATATTATGACAGAATATTATCAGAATGTGAGGGGACTGCGGACTAAATCTCAATCCTTCTTGAATAATATTATCCTTCAATGTTATGATATTTATTGTTTGACAGAATCTTCGTTAAATGAAAAATTTTACAGTACTTAGTGTGAACAGGAATTGACGATTCCCAGGTCCCAAAAGGTGCAATTATTAAAACACAATTTTTAGTCCTGCGTCACTGAAGAATACGCGTGTTTTATAATAAAGCAAAATCACATTCTAGGAATCGCCCCGTACAATATTTGTTCAAGTATTTGTAGTTAATTAGGTAACGAAACCATACCGCGATTTCAAAAATCGAACAACAACATCTATCGACAAAAAATGCGAACTTATAATCCTAAACATGCCGCCCACCAAGGACATACTGTCGAATGTCCTTTTCTTTGATAAAAAAAATCAATGTAATCCAACTGGTAAGAAAAGAAAGTCAGAATTAAATGCACATCAATACACCATTGGTGGTAGGCCAACTCATAACAATGTAAATAGAGTTGCTATAACTATACAAATACACAAAAAAAACCTAAATTCTAAACACAAATTAACCTACGTAGTTACAGGAAGTAGACATAACTTTGATCCAGGTCGTTTAATAAAAGAGCTTTTAGTACGAAGAGTAACTACTCTCGTGATACCATCAGGTCCTGGATGTTTTTGTTCTACTCTACCCAATAACCATCTACAAGGAGGCAAATCGTCCTCCTTTATGAAAACAACATCCCCTACTGACGGTTCCGGGATTTGGTGAGCCCATTTGTGACGCTGTAAAAATTGATTTAAATAGTCTTGAGACCATCGTCTCCAAAATCCTTGGACCATTCGTTGGGTGAGTTGCCAACGCCTGAGATAAGTGACGTTTGAGCCTTCAAAATCTCTACCCGGCGCTAACACTGGTGACTCCCCAACCAAGAAATGACCTGGAGTTATTATAGTTAAGTCGTCCTGCTGTTCTACATACGAGAGTGGCCTTGAGTTCAGGCATGCTTCAACTTGAGCCAGCACCGTAGCTAACTCCTCGTATGTTAGTGGAGAGTCCCCAATGACTCTTTTAAGATGGTATTTCGTGGACTTGATCCCCCCTTCCCACAGTCCCCCAAAATTTGGAGCGTGTGGTGGAATGAAATACCACTGGGTGCCATTATTTGCAAGCTCCTCGGAAATCTCTTGTATAAAATTAGATTTCTCCTCATTAAACAATTCCGCTAATTCGCGCGCTGCTCCTACGAAATTAGAACCATTGTCGCTATGTAGTTCCGCACAACGGCCACGTCTAGCGGTAAACCTTCTAAAAGCTGCCAAGAATCCTTTAGATGTCAAGTCACTGACTACCTCCAAATGAATGGCGCGTGTAGACATGCATATAAATAGAGCTATGTAACCTTTGTAAGTCTTGTTGCCGCGACCTTTAGACATTCTGACGTTTATGGGTCCAGCATAATCCACACCACTGTTAAGGAATGGCTTACTAGGTGTTACTCGTTGAGAAGGCAATTGACCCATTAATTGCGTTCTTGCTCTTGACGAATGTTTAATGCAAACTACGCATTTTCGAAAATACGCCCTGACCAATGTTCTGACACCTACAATCCAGAATCGGGTTCTCAGGTATGAAATCATTGCTTGAGGTCCACCATGCATCGTTTTTCGGTGGGCATCGGCTACTAACAAAGTCGTTAGAAAAGAATCCTTGGAAAGAAATATTGGATGTTTCCGATCGTATTCCAAAGATGACATTTCTAATCGCCCTCCTACACGAAGTAGGTTTTTACTATCTAAAAATAAATTTAGATCTTTATATTTTTTTCCATTCACTTGTAAACAGCCCTTTTTCTTGATTTCATTAATCTCTTCAAAAAAATCTTCATCTTGACTTTTTCTTACACATACCTCCATAGCTTCTTCCAATTCCTTGGTTGTTAGATACCTGACACGTGGTTTATCTGTTACCAGTTTTCTATGGTACAAAAACCTTCTGCAATACGCCACTATCCTCATCAGTTTTTGTAGTGACGAAAACTTACTCCACAAAGAAAAATCAATGATGCCCATATGTACTTTTACCTGTTCTAACTTGGTAACTAAATGTTTTGGCTTTTTATACTCTATTACCGGTTGTTTTAAAAACTCCGGGCCATTAAACCATAAAGAATTAGAAGCTAGGTCAGACGGCATGATGCCGCGAGAAGCACAATCTGCAGGATTCTGTTTTGTAGGTACATGAGACCAATATTTTGTCTCCAATGTGTTTAATAAAATAAATAAAATAAAATAAAATTTATTCCCTTTGAAATTTTTAAAAAATTATTTAGGTTTGTCAAAATTTTTGTGACTCTACCGGGGGTTCGGAAATGCTACAGACTGAGAAGAACACCCCAAGAAACTCAGTCCGGTCCCTCTTATTCATCTTAGTATCTAATACAGTTTTGTTTTTTAAATGTAGAAAGGAGCAATTCGTGTCACTGCCAGGCAGTCTTGTCTTCTAGAAAGTCTTTAATGCTATAATAAGCTTTCTGGTACAATTTAAGTTTTACTAGTTTTTTAAATTTATTAACTGACAAACCTGTTATGGCTGTCGGCAATGTATTGTACATTCGAATACAATTGCCCGCAAAAGAATTGCTTATTTTATTAAGCCTAAATCTAGGTACAGCCAATTTATTCTTTGTGCCGGTGGCGGTGAGACCAGAGGCTCATCTGTCTCCATTGGCTGGCATAGGCGCGGAATATTGGTACGGCGGTCAGGGAGACCCGGTGAAACGGTTGCCCGCTGACCGCCCGCAGGCTGTACGGGACCCGAACCTGGGGATTACGTAATCTCCGCCCCAGGAGGCTGAACCAGCAGCCTGTGTAAAGTCCCTGGTGCTGTGGTCGTGCCGGAGGAGGATACCGGAGTGGACGCGGCCACTGCATTGGGGGGGGACCGGGGGCCCTTCCGTACGCCGTGCCAATCTACCGCACTACCTGTGCCTGCCTTTGGGGAATTGGAGCCTCGCTTAGTCTCTTGCGTCACCGACACACAGGCACCCCCTACCTTCTTTTTATCCCCTTTCAACAACAATCATGGCAAAAGGTCACAAAAGAAAAAAGGTTTACACAGCGGCTTCGTCGTCGTCCACACTAAATGTGGACTTCTGTAACATCAGAGGAATGCACTCAAACATCAACGAGATCCACCGCCACCTGGAATCTGCGAGGCCGAACTTATTTTTCCTGACGGAGACTAAGATATCTTGCCCGAACGATACATCTTACTTGATGTACCCTGGCTATAAGCTGGAGGCTAATTTCAGGCGTCAAGCTGGGGTATGCATGTTCGTGCGGGAGGATATCTGCTGTCGCCGTCTCAGTGACCTGGAAGACAGGGACCTGTCTACATTATGGGCGCGCGTGGATCATGGGGGCCACACTCGGATCTACGCGTGCATTTACAGGTCCCATAGCGGTGATACGGAGACAGTTCGCCTTTTTGACCACCTGCAACAATCGACCGACAAGGCTATTGAGCGGTATCCCTCCGCGGAGATAGTGATTTTGGGGGACTTTAATGGTCACCATATTGACTGGTTGGGTTCCGTGCACACTAACTTTGCGGGGAAAGCTGCTCACGACTTTGCCCTGACCTACGGTTTCTCCCAACTGGTAAAATCTCATACGAGAATACCAGATAGGGAGAACGAGCAGAGTGCATTGCTGGACCTTCTGCTGACTACGCGGCCTGACGGATACACCACATCAGTGGATGCGCCACTTGGTTCATCGGACCACTGCCTCGTTCGGTCGCGAGTGCCTCTCGCAAGGCCTGAACCACCTCGGCCCAAGGAGTGGCGACATGTGTGGCACTACAAGTCAGCAGACTGGGATGGACTTCGAGAGTTCTTTGCGTCGTACCCGTGGAGGCGGCTTTGCTTCACTTCAGATGATTTGAACTCCTGCGCTGCAGCAGTAGCTGAGGGGATCTTGGCGGGCATGGAATGTTATATTCCTAACCGCTGGATCCCGGCAGGAGCTAGGAAACGACCGTGGTTTAATCGGCTTTGTAGAGAAACTAGGATGTTGAAAGAAACTGCCTACAGAGCTTGGACCACGGCTCGCGCTAACTCAGATCCTAGCATCTCTGAAGTGAAACGCAAACTGAATGCCGCCTCGAGGGCCAGTAAAAGAGCGGTTGCCAGGGCAAAGTTTGATTTCGTCGGCAGAATTGGTCAGCGACTAGCCGGCTACCCTTCTGGAAGTCGTGAATTCTGGTCGCTCGCCAAAGCTGCCGAGGGAAACTTTTGTCGGTCGGGATTACCACCTCTACATAGACTGGATGGTAGTCTGGCCCAGAGTGCCAAGGAGAAGGCCGACCTTTTGGGTTCTCTCTTTGCCTCCAACTCGACCATGAACGATGGAGGTGCGCTTCCGCCTGGTATCCCTTGGTGTGGCACTTCCATGCCAGAAATTAAATTCAAGCAACGGGACGTCAGGCGGGAGCTTCAATCCCTAGATATTCATAAGTCGAGTGGGCCGGACGGCATTCCCGCGGTGGTACTTAAGCGGTGTGGTCCGGAGTTGTGTCCGGTACTTACACATCTTTTCACGCTTTCTTACTCCATGAAGCAAGTCCCGGCGTCGTGGAAGATCGCGTACGTGCATCCTGTGCCCAAGAAGGGTGACAGGACCGACCCGGCCAATTATAGGCCTATAGCCGTCACCTCCCTTTTATCTAAGGTGATGGAGCGTGTAATTAATACACAGCTCCTGAGGTACCTTGAGGAACATGACCTGCTCAGTGACCGGCAGTACGGTTTCCGTCACGGTCGCTCGACGGGCGATCTTCTTGTGTACCTCACACACCGCTGGGCGGCGGCTATCGAGAGTAAGGGTGAGGCTCTAGCAGTGAGCCTCGACATCTCGAAAGCCTTTGACCGGGTCTGGCACCGTGGTCTTCTTACGAAATTGCCCTCCTATGGACTGCCCGAGAGTTTATGCGGATGGGTGTCCAGCTTTCTGGCCGGTAGAAGCATCAGGGCCGTCGTTGACGGTAGCTGTTCTGACTGCATAGCCATAAACGCTGGAGTACCACAAGGCTCAGTGTTGTCCCCTACTTTGTTCCTGCTGCATATCAATGACATGTTGTCTATTGACGGCATTCATTGTTATGCGGACGACAGTACGGGCGACACTTATTACACGGGCCGTCCCGGTATCTCTCGGGATGCAGTGGAAGAAAGTCGTGAACAACTTGTGTCTGAAGTCGAGGCTACTCTCACTAGAGTGTCCGATTGGGGTCGACAAAATCTTGTCCAATTCAACCCTACCAAGACACAAGTTTGTGTTTTCACCGCAAAAAAGACCCCATTCACTGTGGCGCCACAATTTCAGGGCACATCTCTCACCATCTCTGAAAGTATAGGGATCCTTGGTGTTGACATCTCCAGTGATGTGCAGTTCCGCTGTCACTTGGAGGGCAAGGCCAAGCTGGCGTCCAGGAAGCTCGGAGTGCTCAGAAGGGCGCGGCGGTACTTTACTGCGGCGCAAGCACTGCTTCTCTATAAGTCGCAAGTGCGTCCGCATATGGAGTACTGCTGTCACCTCTGGGCGGGGGCACCCGAATACCAGCTTCGTCCATTTGACTCGGTGCAAAGGCGAGCTATGAGAGTTGTCAACGATCCCATACTTGCAGGTAGTGTGGAACCTCTTAGTGACAGGAGAGACTTTGCTTCTCTATGTGTGTTCTACCGCCTGTACAACGGTTTGTGCTCTGAAGAATTGTTTGATATGATGCCTACGGCTACATTCTATCATCGCACCGCTCGCCATAGACAGGGTGTTCATCCTCACACGTTGCGTCCTGAGCGCTCGAGCACGGTGAGATCTAATAGAGGCTTTCTTCCGCGTACGCTTAGGTTGTGGAATGATCTCCCTGCTTCGGTTTTCCCGGACGCCTACAGTATGGGGTTCTTCAAAAGGGGACTTAGAAGGTTTTTAAAGAGTCGGCAGCGCGCTTGTGGCGCCTCTGGTGTTGCAAACGTCCATAGGCAGCGGTGACCACCGGTACATCTGGGGGGGCCGTATGCTTGTCTGCCACTCTAGTGGTATAAAAAAAAAAAAAAAAAAAAAAAAAAAATTTCTTAAGTTTAGGTTATGGATATCACTATTTTTAATAAATTTACTGTTATTTTTATGAGTATATAATAAGTTTTCATATATGTACTGTGAATACACAGTAAGGATGTTGATATCCTTAAACTTTTCTCTTAATGACTCCCGAAACCCCATACCATAGATAGCCCGGACAGCCCTTTTCTGCAACACAAAGATACATTCGATGTCGGCAGCGTTACCCCATAATAGTATGCCATAGGTCATGACACTGTGGAAGTAGCTAAAGTAGACAAGACGCGCTGTTTTAATGTCTGTCAGTTGTCGGATCTTTTTAACGGCATAGGCTGCAGAGCTCAGTCTGCCCGAGACTCTCCCGATATGAGGCCCCCACTGCAAGTTGGAGTCTAACTTTATGCCCAGAAAGACAGTTTCATCGACCAATTCTACTTGATCATCCCTAATCTTAATACTGGTGTTAACGAGCCTAACATTTGGCAAGGTGAATCTAATACATTTTGTTTTAGTTTCGTTTAACAATAAATTATTAGCGTTAAACCAGTGGACTACCCTAGAGAGGGCATTGTTTACTTCGTCAAGATCGCGTTGTCCACGTTCAACTTTAAATATTAAAGATGTGTCATCAGCAAACAAAACTACCTCGTGATCGTCTCTTATAAGGTGAGGGAGATCATTTATGTACACTAAAAATAGAAAAGGTCCCAGAATTGAACCCTGAGGCACCCCCATTGTTACAGCAGAACCATTTGACTGTTTACCATTTATAACTACTCTCTGTACTCTATCTCTAAGGTAAGAACTAATTAAATCCAAGGCCGTCCCCCGGATTCCATAATGATCAAGTTTTTGAATTAAAGTCTGATGCTGGACGCAATCGAAGGCCTTAGATAAGTCGCAGAATACACCATAAGCATCATACGACTCCTCCCAGGCCTCATATATACACTCTAACAATTTGATTCCAGCATCCGTGGTAGACCGACCGCGCGTGAAACCGAATTGTTTAGTATGGAATAGTTTATTTGTATTAAAATGATTTTGCATTTGATTAAGCATTACCTTTTCAAAGATTTTACTAAACGTGGGTAGTACAGAAATAGGACGAAAATTGGACGGATCTGAGGTGCTACCCGATTTAAACAGAGGAGTTATTTTACTAAACTTCATTAAGTCAGGAAACACACCACTATCAACACAATTATTAAATATTATTGATAATTCAGGGGCAACCATTTCAATTAACGAATTAACTAAATGTACAGAAATTCCCCAGAGGTCAGCAGTTTTCTTAATATTTAAAGATTTAAAAGTTTTTATGACAGTGTGTATACTAATTTTACTGAATTTGAATATTTCATTACAGCAAGGAACATTTGCTTTTAACAAGGATTCTGCTATTGGGGTAGAAGAACCTAGGGCTCTGGTCAAATCTACTGGAATTCGAGAAAAAAAATTGTTCAAATTCGTTAGCGACTTCGGCATCTGTTGTAATTATGTTACCATTTACTTTAAGTTTAAAATTATTATCATTCGATTTTGCTTGGCCTCTTTCTGCGTTAATTATTTTCCAAGTAGATTTAACTTTGTCTACACTATTGAGAATTTTATTACTTATATACTTTCTTTTGGCTGCTAAGCAGTCTGCTTTAAACTTTTTTGAATAAGTTTTAACATAATTTAGAAATTCATCTGTTCTATTAAGCTGTCTTTCTGAGTATAGTTCATACAGTTTTTGTCTACTTTTATGTATATCCTCAGTGGCCCATTCACTGAAGGCTGGCCTATCACCGATTGTGACTTCCTTAGACTTGAATACGGAGTTGAACTCATTGTAAAAGGAATCAAAAAATAACTTATACATTACATTTGGATCTAAGCCAGTGTCTAAAAATGGAAGTTTATTGCAAAGTCCAACTCGCATACGTTCCAAGCGGTCACTAGTTACTGGTCTACATAATATTTTACGTCTTTTAACTTTTTCTCTTGTGATCTTGAAAGATGCTATTTGCCCAGTATGATCTGATTTTATCTTATTTATGATACTCTTACTTTCTGGCAACATATCACTGTATATATTGTCCAGACAAGTAGCTGTTGTATCACAATATCTAGTAGGCTCTAAAAATAAGTTAGTGAGATTGTGTGATTTAAATAAATTTAAGATATCATTGGTCTGACGCGTATTTATAAGTATATTAACATTAAAATCACCGCACACATAATATCTCTGCAACCCGGTTACCGACAAAGGTTTTCCAACGGCTTGGGTGACTATTGAGCCACGCTAATACCACCTCAGAATCTGTCCAAGCGTGTAATTCAAGCCCTTCTATATCTATAGCGTTGGTTATGTCAACCATCAACCTAGACAAAAGAACGGCGCCGCATAACTCCAGCCTAGGGATTGACACTTGCCGTATAGGAGATACCTTTGATTTGGAAGTTACTAATGCCACCCGAATGTTACCTGCTGAGTCTACAACTCTAAGATAAACCACTGCCGCGTAAGCCATTTTGGACGCATCAGCAAAACCGTGAAGCTCTACTTTTACGTTACTGGACAGAGTGTTGAACCAGCGTGGGATTTTCACATCTACTAAAGAAGGTAAGGTTTCACGATATGTTATCCATTCCTTATAAATATTACTTGGAACTTCTTCATCCCAATCGACACCACTCAACCAAAGTTTCTGTATCAACATTTTTCCCAAGATGATAGTAGGTGCCAACCAACCCAAAGGATCAAAAAGTCTCGAAATATCCGAGACAATTTTGCGTTTAGTTACAGGTTCCGTAAGAAGAGGAACTTTGATAGAATACTGGAAGACATCGGAGCGCGGATCATAGGTAAGCCCCAGAATCTTAGTTACACTATCTATCTTTATTTTTAAACCTTCTTCCTGGTCCTTTCTCCCTTCTGCTGCTTCTATCTTGTTAAGTAATTCGCCACTATTACTCAACCATTTTTGCATCTGGAATCCTGCTTTAGATAACATATTTTTTATATCTGCATAAATTCTATAAGCCATTTCAGAATCTTCGGCACCGGTCATTAAGTCATCCATGTAAAAATCACGAAGAATAATTTTTGCCACTAGTGGAGAATATTCCCCCTCGTCGACTGCAACCTGCTGCAAGGTTCGCACTGCCAAGAAAGGCGCTGCTGATGTGCCGAAAGTAACGGTAACCAACTCGAATTCTTCAATTTCATTTTTGGGCTCGTCCCTCCAAAGAATACGTTGATATTTTGTATCTTCCCTGTTTACAAGTATTTGCCTATACATTTTGACAATATCACCGCTCAGGCAAATCTGATGTTTTCTCCAACGAAGCAGTATATGTCTAAGATCATCTTGCAATGTAGGACCAACCAGTAGGTTATCGTTCAATGATACTCCATTCTTCCTCTTGCAAGATGCGTCAAATACAACACGCACCTTCGTAGTCTGCTTGTCGTCCCGAACGACAGCGTGATGTGGTAAGTATACACCTCTTTTATTTTCATTTTCTTTAACCTTAACCATATGGTTAAGTTCCAAATATTCTCTTATTACCTTAGTGTACTCTGTCTTTAACTTTAAATCCTTTGATAATCTAAATTCCAAACCTTTCAACCTCTTCTCAGCTATCAATCTTGAATCTCCTTCTTCACAGGTATGACTATTTTCACGAAAAGGAAGCCTAACTACGTACCGCCCGTTTGGATCTCTGGTTGTGGTACCCGCAAACAACCTTTCACATTCTTTTTCCTCCGTTGTAAGCAACGGTTTGGTTTTCGTAGGTTCCGCTTCCAGTTCCCAAAATTTTCGTAATAGTTGATCATCCTCGTTAACACTAGAATGCATGACAGTGATAGAAGAGTTAAAAGAGATATCATCCAAGTTGTCCTTTTCCACGGTGCCCGACAGAATCCAACCAAGGGTTGTATTCTGAGCGACAAGTGATCCACTTGTACTCCGCTTAACACCATCGCTGATGATTTGACTGAATACCTCAGCACCCAATAAAATATCTATTTTATTGGGTCTGTGATAATCAGGATCAGCTAGGTATTCCTCATCCAACTTAACCCATTCTACCTTGGCTGTTTTCACAATCGGAAGAAGAGAAGTGATAGATTTTAAAACGTGAGCACTCACATACATACTAAAGTTAGGATCAACTCTCGAGCGTATATTTACCTTAACAGTAAATCTTGACATAACAGATTTACTTCCACCAACACCTGTTACAAGATGTTTTGTTGAAACCTTTTTCAACCCCAAGTACTGAGTCATAGACTCGGTTATAAATGAACCTTGTGATCCTTGATCTACTAATGCACGAATCACACGATAAATTCCATCTCTTGACTCAGCTTTTATTAAAGCCGTGGGTATCAGAACCGTATCTGAGCATACACCTGTCGAAAGACATGAAATAATTGGTCTACTAGACCCCTCCGTTTGACTAACGGTTTTATCACCACCTGTTGAACTATCCTCTACTCCATTACTATTACCAGCAGAGGTAGTCAACCCACCATTAACTAAACTACTATCATCACCAGTCCCCGAACCGTCACTGGGGTGAAGTAAAGTATGATGGCGTCTTTTACATATGACACATTTAAAAGTGATTTTACACATTTTAGCAGAGTGATTATTACCTAAACACAAATAACACAAACCCTTTTCCTGAGCGAAGTCACGACGAGCATTGTTAGTCTCCTTAGCAAACTTTTTACAATAACTTATCTTATGTTGTTCAGAACAATATGTACACTTTACATCCTTAGTCCAATTCTTTGCTACATGAAATGATTGGCAAGATTTTGACATATTCGACTTGGGATTATCCATACTCTCTAAGCCTCGAAACCGTCCCGTTAGAAAGTTCGCGAATTGCATGAAAGTCGGTAACTTATCAGAAGTATCAGATGCGATGTTCATCTCCCAAGCTTTCCGAGTCTCCCCATCTAGTTTAGAGCTTATCAAAAAAATAATAAATATATCCCACGACGAAATGTCAATGCCAATATTCTTTATAGACTCCAAACAATCTCTGGTTGTACTAATCAAGTTTTTTATTTCAGATGCTGATTCACAGGATAAAGTTTTTTGACCAAATAAACGTTTCAACATACCATTTATAAGAAATCTTTTATTGTTATACATTAACTCCAATTTTTCCCAACAAATCTTATAATTATCGGCTGTGATACTAATGTTACTTATTAATTGCTGAGCTTCCCCGTTTAAATGACCCTTTAAGTAATATAGCTTTTGTGCATCATCGAGGTTGCTGTTCTTATGAATTAAACCGACAAACAAATCTCTAAATGTGAACCAATCCGTATATTTCCCCGAGAATATAGGAATTTTGACTTCCGGCAACTTAACCTTAGCGATATGAGGACTAGGCTTCAGTTCCTTGGACTCACAATGTGTTGAAGACTGAAGTAACATATCCGTTGAATGCCGCATGAAACCCGAGTTGCCAATCTCCCGAACAGTCGATTGCTTTGGCAACCATGGCGGCCAACTTTTACCGTTTGGTTCTCCTCGCACATTTTTCGATATCTATGGCTGTATGGTCGCGGGTCTAAGTCTTTCTGTATAAATTAATGTGTAGAATTGGTTATGGTACTGAATGAGATAGCTTGCCGAGTGAATGTGTGTGAGTGAATCGAAAAAAAAAGTCGAAATCACGATTTGATCGCTGTCATTAATTATTGTTTGTTTGGCGCCGTTCCTAGAAAGTATTAATACGATTAATTTTTGAATATTTTCGTTTATTCTGTTTCAAATATTGTTGTTTTGCATTTAAAAGTATCCTGTCGTGTTGTTTAACAGCTGTGATAAATATTTTCAGTGTAATTCGAAGTTAAATTTGTAAAATTTGATAAAATAACACGCGAAGGTCACCATTATTTTTTGTTGTTGTTTTTGTTGTGCAGTGCTCGTATTTAACCGATATTTGTTGAGATTTTCTCAATAGAAACTATAATCTTTTGTCAAAATACCATTTAACATTTAACATATGAATAATTTATGTGAAAATCAATAATAAAAATGGGGGGTTTCTTTTTTAATAATTTAAGATTACATAGCCTCGATATCCCCAAAATAAACAAAAAAATAAACAAATAAATAGGCAGTAATATTTTATTTTATTTTCGGAGATTTTATATCTACAGATTATTATTTTTTTGGTGAAAGTAAATTGTTGATGTGTATATTTTGTAAATAAAATAATTTATGTCAGAAAACTGCTTTTTATTTTGAATTACATGGTAAAATCTGAGAGTACTCCTTCATTTTCCCCATTCTAATTTTCAACCAAATATCATAAATCCATTACACATGGGGTGTTCTCGGATTTAGTGTAGTTATTTTCGTCAGTTATCCAGCATGATGAAACAGTAAGTATTTATGTAGTACGACTCCTGTAAAAGAAATAAGGATATATTGTGTGACGTCCGGCGTGCAGCCGCCGTTCCCGCCGAAGGCGTGGGCACCGCCTATGGATACGCCGGCGTGACCACGCCACCGGCGGGATTGAGCGGATATTCTTCATATCACTTTTCCATTGAATGTAAAATTCCTCTACCTCGTCATACACATCCCTTTTAAAGTACTCGGAAGTTTGTAATTCCGACCTTTTAATTTCACTAATAATTCTAACATTGGTGTTATAAAACATTTGCCACTGTTGTTCTAAGTTCTCTAAACGCGTTTGTATGTACGAAACAGTGAGCCGATCCTTAGAACACTTTTTGAAGTTGGTTCTTTCCTTTACCATACTAGCTTTAATGTTTTCCTGTATGGAAATTAAAGATTCCATCTTGAATAACCAAAAAGTATTTCCTGTGCAAATTTAAAAACAAATACTAGTAACCTTCAACAATTCAGACAGTTCCTGTCATTTTATAGAAAAAAATCCAAAGTTAAAATTTTACAAGTCTAAATTGTGGCCGATTTTTCTAAGTCTTTGAGCTATTAAAATCTGACGGAAATCCGGCATGGATTCCCCGTCTGAACCACTTTTCAACTAAAATTATACAAGTCCTAAACTATCACACTAAGTTACTAAGTCTAAAATGTCTATACAATAAGGTTCAAATTCACTGCACTTTTCTTTGCTAGGATTATAAAATAATGTACTCACAGTTCCACACTTCCAATACTTTACGTGGCGCCCTCTATAGGCAGCTATCGAAACTGCAATTGGAACGCCCTCTGTAGGCCTGCTCGAAACTTCTCCTCCCACTCGTTGTGTCCCTCCAGCTCGCTAGCTGGATCCTCAATTTCGAAGTCGTCACCATCGACGGTTCGCTGTCAGGATACTGTTACTGGGCAGCGCACAGTGCTGCTCAGTAATCCTTGACACAATGCGGGGCTAATCAAGCTGGTCTGGAAAAATCACCTTTATGTCATCCGGCTCGAAGGACCATCGAACAGGAATTGACGATTCCCAGGTCCCAAAAGGTGCAATTAATAAAACACAATTTTTAGTCCTGCGTCACTGAAGAATACGCGTGTTTTATATTAAAGCAAAATCACTTTCTAGGAATCGCCCCGTACAATATTTGTTCAAGTATTTGTAGTTAATTAGGTAACGAAACCATACCGCGATTTCAAAAATCGAACAACAACATCTATCGACAAAAAATGCGAACTTATAATCCTAAACATAGTGAATATTTTGACGATAGATATATTGTTTACAGACGTGATAGGTACACCGATGAGAGGGGTAAGAGGTGGGGTGGGGGTGTGATTATAGCAGTGCACAAAGATCTAAACTCAATTTCGCGCGACAGTTGGGATGTCTCCGTACCGGCTGAACATCTATGGGTAAGTATTCCCCTTTTCTGCGGCGCCTTCGCCCGGGACCGCGCGCCCCTTACTGCTCACCTCGAGCGCTGCTCACCTCCATATTTGCTGCGCCTATGTATCTCACGGAATACATCACGAGACTGATTTACGTTCAACATTTGAATACGTTACACAATTAATAGAACAATATCCAGATGATACATTTCTTGTTGCTGGTGATTTTAATGTGACATACGCCGATTGGTATTTCCATACTGATTCGGATTCTATGTTAATACACTCCAGTACAGATAAACATGTACAGATTGTGACTGATTTTATGAGTCTTCCGAATTTATAGCAATATAATTTTTCATTTAATGTTAATAATCGGTTATTGGATTTAGTTTTTTGTAATAAAGCCTGCTCCGTAGTAACTTGTCCTAAACCTATAACGGCAGAAGATAAGAATCATAAATCGCTGGAATTTAATTTAAACCTCAATGTATTCAAGTCGTTACACTCAAATTTAGTCTACAGGAAACTGTTTTATAAAGGTGATTTTGAGAAAATTAAAGAAGGACTTACTGCTGTTGAATGGTACCCTAAACTATCGACAATTGCGAGTCTCGATTCAATGGTGGATTCATTTTATGACGTAATTAATGACTTAATTAAACAATTTATTCCATTCGAAGAGTTTTAACAACATCTCGTTATCCTCCTTGGTATTCAATATCACTTATTAAATTATCGAGAGAAAAAAGAAAGTATCATACCAAATGGAAACGGTATGGCAATCCTCATTATCAAACCTTTTCTTTGCTTCGAAAAAGAGAGAAGAGACTCCAAAGGATTAATTACAGTGATTTTATAGCATTAAGTGAGAAAAAAAAGTTGAACTGTCCCAAACTCTTCTGGTCCTTTGTAAAATCAAAGTTGCCCAATTGCAATATTCCCCAAACCATGAGGTATAATGAAAGTATTTCAAATTGTGGTGAGCATACCTGTAACTTATTTAATGAATATTTTAAATCCGTTTTTGAACATACACAGCCCATTTCTTCAAATATAGATTATAGCTGTCCACCTCTGGATTCTCCCATTGATTTTGGTTCTTTATCAATTAGCTCGGATTTAATTCGGGAAGAATTAAAAAATATAGATGTAAACAAAGGGGCTGGTTATGACGGAGTACATCCTAATTTATTGAAATTGTGCCGACCAATTATGTGTACCGTTATCACTTATAATTACAAAATCTTTGACGGTCGGTGAATTTCCTAGTTTATGGAAGCAGACACTTGTTACTCCAATTCCAAAGAATGGCAAAAAGATGACGTAACACAATATAGACCTATATCTAAATCAAACCTATTTGGGAAAATATTTGAGAAAATTGTTAATGTAGTACTATAATCATGTCTCAGTAAACCAACATGGGTTTTGTAAGGGGCGCTCCGTGGAAACTAACATGCTTATATTTTCGGGATTTTTAGTCGATGCAATGAATAAGAAAATGCAGGAGGACGTCGTGTCGTGACAAAATAAATCACGATCTCTTAATAGAAAAAATATGGAGGATCGGAATACATGGCGATTTACTTCGCTGAATAAATTCATATATTAACAATCGGTTGCAAGCAGTTTCTATGAATGATTACATTTCACGATACCTGGATATTCCGTCAGAAATCCCTCAGGGATCCCATTTAGGGCCACTTTTATACATTCTTAACGTTTAATTTTATGACTAGGAAAATCACTATATTTTTCAAAATGTCTACTTTATGCAGATTATTCAAAATTCTTCAAAGTAGTATCACTGATGTTGGAGACTGTTTACGATTACAATCGGATTTGAATCGTGTCGCTGAATATTGTAAATCAAATCAACTATACTCAAATTTATATAAATGCTCCATTATAACTTACTACCTGATGCGCGCAGCTTCGCCCGCGTAAAATATGTTTCCCGTGGGAACTTATTCCCGGGATAAAAGGTAGTCTATGTGTTATTCCAGACTATAATGTATCCCTGTACCAAATTTCAGCCAGATCCGTTCAGCCGTTCGAGTGTGAAAGAGTAACAAACATCCACACTCACAAACATTCGCATTTATAATATTAGTAGGATACCCGTAATCATAATCCAATAATATTCCAATATACGGTTGATAGCAAGAATCTCAATCAAAAGACGTCCGTTCGTGATTTGGGAATCTAAATGGATTCTTGTTTATCATATAACCTACATATTGACCAAATAGTTAACAAAGCTTTTCGGCAACTGGGTTTTATTTTAAGGATATCCAAACCTTTCAAACAAATTAATACAATAAAACTATTAAATTTTAGTTATGTTCGGTCTGTATTGGATTTCACTTGTATTATTTGAAGTCCATATTATGCTTGCCACATTGCGCGAATTGAAAGAATTGAAGAGAAATTTGTGAAAAGTCTAAATTTTCGTTGGCGTCATGACAATATCTCTTACGAAAATTCTTTACAGCGCTACTCATTATCCACGCTTAAAAATCGACGAAATTTTTCTGACCAAGTATATCTGTTCAAAATTATGAATAACTTTATGGATTCTCCTCATATTTTACAAAGAATATTATTCAGGATACCCAGACCTAGCTCTCGCTTGCATCATTTATTCTCTGTACCTTTCGATATACCAGTAACAATTTTTCAGACGCTGTGTTGATCTTCTTCTTCTTCGTGTCAATGGCAACAATAAAAAAATAATAAAGTAATAGCTAAATAAGCCCAGCCCAAAACTCGGTAAGACCGACTGCACGTTCCGTTGCTTGGTTTAGATCAGCAATTGTGCAGGTGTAGGGGCACAACGAACATGACAGTAAATGGTCCATCGACTGCACGAGTGCACCACAATTGCAGCCTCCGCCCCCAGCGTCTAGGTAACCCCATTTAACGCGGTTCGCCTTGCAGCAGCCGACCTGGGACCTCAACCTATTTAGGGACTTCCAGGTGGCCCATTTAAGTTCATGCCCGGGTGGTAGGCTCTCGGCAGGCTGGATGTTGTCTGGAGGGGGTGCATTTTCCGTGATCCACCTCTGGTTCCGTACGCGTAAGCTCCTTCTGCTTTTAAGGCGGGAGCTTGGTATTAAATGTTGGAAGAGCCACCTGTCGCCGTACGCTAGGTGGAGGCGATGCTGGCAAGTGGATACAGTTTGTTCAGGGGAGTAGTTATGATGCGACATGTGTCATTTAGGGCACTATCAACCTCCTTCGCATGCGTAGAGCGGTGCCACACTGGGCACGCGAATTCACCCGCTGAAAAGGAGAGAGCGATGCAGGTTGTCCTGACAACATGTGGGGCTGCTCCCCTGGCCGTGGATGTTAATCTTTGCACCAGGTTATTCCTGCTCGCCACTTTTTGTTTGGTGTTGATGCAGTGGGCTTTAAATGTCAGAGCGCGTTCGAGCGTTTCGAGGTAGCGCGGCTTTGGGCAGTGCTCAATTTGGACTCCTCGCCATGAGATGTTAAGGGGTCGGTTTGCTTCCCGATTACGTAAGTGAAAAGCGCACTGTTATACCCAGCTAATGTATGGGGTTATGCTGACCAGCATCCCTGACTTGCTGAACTAGCATCAGGGCTCGGACACACAGTCCATACACGCCGGCCGATCGGCAGTTCGTTCTGAATCTCGGTACGGGTCGGAACCCCTATACTTACACCCCACTGTATCAAGTACTAAATCTGTGTTTCTCATTATATTAACTGTGACAATTAAAAGTGTTTTTTTTAAAAAGCTATTTCTAGACTCTCGTATAACATTTTGGTGGCAGCGGTGGGATGCGAAAATCCCCTTTTACCCAAATACGCTCCCGAAAAACCTTCAAAGTGCTGTGGTGAAATTTTATACATATATTATTTTATTGCATAAATCTAAGAAAGTGCCTCTGACACTAATAGTGTATAAAGTATCTGTGCTGTGGTGAAAACAGTGAAAAAAATATTATATCAAACGACTCAGAACGCGGAAAGATCGCGCCTGCTCGCCGTGTTCCTGCCGCAGCCTGCTCGCCGCGTTCTTGCTGCAGCTTGTTCACTGAACCAGTGTATACCATGTTCCTGTTACTAATCGCCTTCTTTTCGTGAGTGAAAGTTCAATATTCACCTTGAGCGCTAAAAACAATTTTACAGAAAAGACAACAAAGAACTCAGAGCCTTATAGAAGAAACTCTGTAATACCTATAACATTACCAAGTCATCTTCTACTTTGAAATACACATTTTTTTTGTATGTCTACATTTCGTTGCCAAATTCAAGTCGAAGTTAGTGTTAAGACCAACGATTGTTTATGTTAACCATCCGGTCTACGTTACCGCGATAAGCTCACAACGTCAAAGGAGTTCTATAGTGTGGAGACGGCTTCTTGAAATTAATTTTACTATTGTGTTTCATTATTTTACTTTGTACTTTCTATTTTGTGTGTTTGTTTTGTTTTGAAAATTTATAATGACTAGCAAAGGTGAACCAGAAAAAATTCAAAAAGCTGAAAAGGTAACCAGTGTTCCCGGCGGATCTGCATCATTAACAGACATGGAGGTAAAAATTGAATTAAATGTCTTACTAAAATTCATTAAACCATTCGATGGTTCCAGGGACAAATTGAACCCCTTTATTTCTAATTGCCAAAGCGCATACGACTTGGCGAACAAATCCCAAAAGCCCATACTATTCAAATATATATTAAGTCAACTAACAGAGAGGGCCGAGAGTACATGCAGCATTAAAGAATTCGAATCTTTTGAACAATTAATCGAATTTCTAAAACAACAGTTCGGTGACCGTAAGCATTACACACACCTCCTATCGGAACTACAGGAGTCTAAGCAAGGAGCTAACGAGTCTGTTAATCAATTTGCCCTTAAAATAGAGACTCTACTATCTAAATTGCTTACGGAGATTAAGGTATCGATAAAAAAGAAATCGGAGATGACAGGTCGCGTAGCAGGTATGGAGGACCTTGCCTTACATACCTTTGTAACTGGATTGCATCCCCGATTGTCGCAAATAGTGCGCTGCCGTAACCCTGACTCCTTGAATGCGGCCGTTGGTTTCGCCGTAGCAGAGGAAAAAATCCTATCAGCATCATACAAAAAACCAACACAAACAAATTACGGTAGCAATGACAGATCCAGGTTCTTACCCCGACGCGAAGTCCCGTCACAGACCTATCGTCCTACAAATCCTACAAATATACCAAGTCCTCGACAATTTTCGCCAAGGAAAATATTTACAAACGACTCAATCTGCCGGTATTGCAAAAACATAGGACACACTATTGACAACTGCCGAAAAAGGCAATATAACAACAATCGAAATCAAACCAACCCCTCTGCTCCATCATTCCGCCCAAATACTTCATCACAAAACACCTCCCAAGCACCACGCAGAACATTTACCGTTGACTACCCAGAAGATAAGGGAGTCGACGAAGTTGACAACAATTATTTAAACGAGTAAAATTTCCCGAGAGGTATCGCCCGGGAAATTACCCCTACAAACTCAAAAACGGTACCAAACCCACTGTATCCACTGTGTCCCAACGTAACTCTCGCACTCTGTATCCACTGAATCCCCAATACCCGTCAAATGTAAATCCGGGTATTCCCACTGCATCCACTGTACCCACTGTATACACCGTACCCACTGTACCCAAATGCAAACCCCGCTCACTGTATCCACTGCATTCACAATACCCGTTAATTGTAAATCCGGGTATACCCACTGATTCCACTGTATCCCAATGCAACTCCCGCACTCGGCGTCCACTGAATTCACAATACCCCTCAAATGTAAATCCGGGTATTCCCACTGCATCCACTGTACCCACTGTATACACCGTATCCACTGTACCCGAATGCAAACCCCGCTCACTGTATCCACTGCATTCACAATACCCGTCAATTGTAAATCCGGGTATACCCACTGATTCCACTGTATCCCAATGCAATTCCCGCACTCGACTTCCCCTGAATTCACAATACCCGTCAATTGTAAATCCGGGTATTCCCACTGTATCCACTGTACCCACTGCATCCACCGTTTCCACTGTATCCCAATGCAACTCCCGCACTCGGCGTCCACTGAATTTACAATACCCCTCAAATGTAAATCCGGGTATTCCCACTGTATCCACTGTACCCACTGTATCCACCGTATCCAATGTTCCTACTATATCCCATAAACCTATCAAAATTTCCATTTCACATAACTCCTCCATATCCAACTCGCTTTCCAAATCCGCGGTTTCACATCAATGCCCCGTGTCCAAACAAAACCTCTCTGCTTCATTTAAACCTACTGAACCTTCCACCTCCCACAAATCCTTTAACCCTTTAACACCAAGGAACCTTACTACACCTACAAAATTTGTGAACTCAAGTTACTCTGAAACCGCCCCATCTTCTTTTATTCCTAAATCATCGGCATCTTCCCAATATCTGAAACAAAAAGAAAGCAAAGTTATCATATACGAAATAAATAAAAATTCAGAAAAACGATACTTACCCCATGTGGTTCTCCAAACCCCGGTTTCAGCTAGGCCCCTATCATTTTTAGTAGATACTGGTTCATGTATCAGCTTATTAAAATTGAATTCCATGTCCAAAATTCCGAAACTGAGCAACGTTACAATAACTCTCAAAGGAATCGACCCAGGTGACAGCGTCACTCCAACTCTTGGGAGTTTCAGAATGCCCATTTTCCAAACAATCACAAGACTACACGAATTCCATGTCGTTGAAGATATAAGCCTAAGCCACGATGGCATAATAGGCAATGATCTGCTCAAGAACTTTGCATGCCAGGTCGATTACCACAAACGCGTCTTACGCATAGGAAATGACTTCATTAACTTAAATTTCTCCGAACCACTCTATACTATACCCCCTCGTACAGAAGCAGTAATTGAATGCACGGTTAGTAATCCCTACATCCAAGAAGGAATTATCCTAGATCAGCATATTTCCGATTCATTACTAATTGCCAACTGTATAGTAGGTGTGAAAGAAAATAATCGTATTAATCTAACCGTCGTTAACACATCAGAAAACCCGGCTACTATCCACTCCAACCTTAACCTTACTTTAGAAGAATTAGATTCCCAATCCTGCACAACCCTGCCTGTATCAGTACCAAATTCAAATACTCTAGATAGAACAAACGAAGTCCTAAAAGAACTTAGAATATCCCATCTCAACAAAGAAGAAGTAGATGAACTGTTACAAATCTGCTCGGATTATTCTGACATTTTCCACCTTCCTAACGAACAACTTACCTTTACTACAGCCGCCGAACATAAGATTAAAACAACCACAGATATTCCAATTCAAACCAAATCATATAGATTCCCAGAATGTCATAAACGGGAAGTAGAAAGCCAAATTAACAAGATGCTAGATCAGAACATAGTAACGCCATCTGACTCACCGTGGTCCTCGCCAATCTGGGTAGTCCCTAAAAAACTAGATGCCTCTGGCCAAAAAAAATGGAGAGTCGTGATAGATTATAGGAAACTTAATGACGTCACCATAGGTGAAACGTATCCAATCCCACAAATAACGGAAATACTAGACCAACTCGGGAAAAGTCTCGACCCTAGACCTTGCATCCGGGTTTCACCAAATTCCTATCTCTTCACAAGACGCTGCAAAAACTGCTTTTTCAATTCCTCAAGGTCGTTTTCAATTCAACAGGATGCTCTTTGGCCTCAAGAATGCACCGTCCACATTTCAAAAATTAATGAACACATGCCTCTCTGGCCTCCAAGGATCTAGGTGTTTTGTTTACCTAGACGATATTGTAGTTTACGCACCAGATCTTTCCACAAGTATAAAAAATCTTGCCGCTGTATTCGATAGACTCCGCAGATACAATCTCAAATTACAACCTGAAAAATGCGAATTTTTACGCAAAGAAGTTGCGTATCTTGGACATATTATAAATAATGAAGGCGTCAAACCAAACCCTGAAAAAAATAAAGCTATCACTGAATTCCCGATACCTAAGTGCCCAAAAGATGTAAAATCATTCCTCGGACTAGTATCATATTACCGACGTTTCATCTCAGATTTTTCTAAATTAGCTAAGCCACTTACCTCACTTCTCAAAAAAGATACAACTTTTAATTGGGAAAATAAACAACAACTTGCTTTCGAAACTTTACAACGTAAACTCACAACCTCACCGATTCTAGCCTATCCAGATTTTACTAAACCATTTGTACTTACTTGCGATGCTTCGAACTACGCTGTATCAGCTATTCTATCACAAGGACAAATAGGAAAGGACTGCCCAATAGCATATGCCTCTCGAACTCTAAACAAGGCCGAATGCAATTACAGCGTAACGGAAAAGGAGTGTCTTGCCATAGTCTTCGGCACAAAAGCCTTCCGTCCTTACCTTTATGGGCACAGATTCACAATAGTCACAGATCATAAACCACTACAGTGGTTATTCAATTGTAAAGACCCTGGTTCAAGACTAGTTCGTTGGCGCCTAAAACTAGAAGAGTTTGACTACGACATAGTTCATAAAAAAGGGAAGATAAACGTCAACGCCGACGCGCTGTCTCGCTTTCCAGTAAATCCAATCGATGGCAATCAGCCATTTTCGAAACTCCATCACTAGATCCTACTAACACCCTACCAGATTATCCATTGGAAGACCCCCTCTTAAATCTACCATCTCATATTCCTTCTACCTTTGACTGTGACGACTTTCTTATACCAACTCAAGAAACGAACCCGAATCCAAAATCGATTACTAAACCTATTACTAAACCTATTGCTAAACCTATTACTAAACCTATTACTAAACCTATTACTAAACCTATTGCTAAACCTATTGCTAAGCCTATTGCTAACCCTTACCTAGACCCTGTTCCTGGTCCTAGCTCTGCCCCAGACATTCCACTGGTGCAAAATCAAGAACCAAACCTCATAGATTTAGGTCCCTTAGAATTAAGTCCTCACAGTTCGGACCTTAACCTTGACTTCGAAAACCTTGAAATCCCTTCACCAGAATCTGATACACAAACTAACCTAAACACGAATCACGATGACTACTCCCAATTCCTGAAGTCAATAAGTAACAAAGAAATGACTTTTAACACCCAGCTTCAAGAACATAATGAAAACCTATTGAAATCCCCCTTTAAAACTATTATTATTCCTACATCCATAGATCTAGATGAGTCAAACCCTTACGTTTCCGAAATCCTACACGAAAACCCAAATAAAGACGAGCTCATAAATTCCGAAAAGGAAATAAATTCATCACTCCAAACCAAACATGGTGATAAGGATATCTTCTTACTTTTCACTAAAGTACACCATTTCGATGAGTCCTCTTACCCTGTTATATACGATAGTCTTAAACAAATCAGAAATAATATCTTGCAATCAGGGCTCGTCACGAACATTGCAATTTCCGACTTTAAAAATCCTTTTGACAGGCTTTCTTATACTAAAATTTATAACATACTTACCTATGTTTTCCATAACACTAGAATACCAATACATATTTACTTAAATAAAACCATTTATCCAACATTGAGTGAAAGACCTAAAATCCTCCGTGAAAATCATGACATCCCTGTAGCCGGTCATCTAGGCTCGTCGCGCATGTTCAACAGAATTAGAGAACAATTCTTCTGGAAAGGAATGAGAGGAGACATAGAAGATTACGTTAAAAAATGCAAACCATGCCAAGAAAATAAAGCTCTAAGGAGAGTAAACAGAGCTCCCATGGAAATCACTACCACGTCGACCACCCCATTTCAAAGAGTGTCATTGGATATAGTAGGACCA
Source organism: Miltochrista miniata (assembly GCA_933228765.1). Taxonomy (NCBI): domain Eukaryota; kingdom Metazoa; phylum Arthropoda; class Insecta; order Lepidoptera; family Erebidae; genus Miltochrista; species Miltochrista miniata. Next base: position 27,599,535 of record OW121747.1, read on the forward strand.
CTCCCTGAATCCGGCACTGGCAAACTTAAATATATACTTACCCTCCAAGATGATCTTACCAAATACTCTGTAGCTTACCCCTTACGCAGCACAACTGCCGAAGAATCAGCGGATTGCCTGATCCACTTCATCTCTCTTTTCGGAATTCCTAAATCAATCCTGACGGACCAAGGTACTAATTTTACTTCGGATCTTTTTAAAACCACTTGCCAGTTTCTGAAAATAAAGCAATTGTGGTCATCACCCTACCATCCTCAAACTCAAGGTCCGTTAGAACGCAGCCACTCTACTCTGAAAGAGTATTTAAAATCTTTCGTGAATGACAATCAGGACAATTGGCCAACATACGTATACACTGCTATGCTCACGTACAATACGACGATTCATACCACTACTAAATTCAGTCCATTCGAACTCATTTTTGGACACAAACCATTTATACCAAACTCTGTATTCGAAAGTAGTTCCGGTACTACATATTCCGATTACATCCGAATGTTACAACACAAATTCAGATACACACGAGAGAAAGCTTTGGAAAATATATTGAAATCAAAAAATAATTCAAAAACTTATTATGACACACATACTAGAAGTCCTCCGCAATACAAAGTAGGCGACTACGTTTACCTTAAAAACCATTTACGACTTCGGAAAGCTTTGTCCCCTATTTGGAAAGGACCATACAAAATTATTAAGGTCAACAACAACCACACAGTCACACTCTTAATCAACAGAAGGCACATAACGCATCATTTCGATGAAATTAAACCCGCAGAAGTTTCGCAGCCGTCCACTTCTTCTTCTAATTATACATCGACAAGGTTAAATGATCAGTAATATACTATTTTCTACTAATTTCCACTTAATCTATCAAAATATGCGATTACTATCATCAAGTCATTCAATGTCCCTCTTCAACGACAAAATAAGATAGTATTTTGATAGTACAACTTGCATAGATTACTTAAGAATACAATTTTATGATGTCTGCAAATACAAGTACTAATTTAGAGGAATTACTTAATTATTCCTATTTTCTTTTCAGCGCCTCAGCCGTTGCGCATCCAGACCTTATCAAGCCGTATCCTTCTAACTCTGGAATTTACTTCGATAGCATAGGCAAACTAAAGATAATAAAAGCCGATTTAAATGTAGTTAATTACATAGATATTTCCTATATAGATCCACATTTATTAAATTTGAAGGAAATTTTAAAGTCAACTAAAATTATGTGTCAAAAAACCAATGACTCATACTGTGAGAATAAACTATCACCATTAACATTGCGATTCAACGACATTCAGCGCGAATACTACTCTATTTCCCACTTAGTTCCAAAACGTAATAAACGATCAGCATGGTTTGGTGGTATTGGTACTATCTTCAAACACGTCTTCGGTACTCTTGAAGAGGACGACGCGTCAAAATATGACTCAGCTATTGAATTAGTTCAAACGGACCAAAAGAAAATCGCCGAACTAATGAAAGAAAATATTTTAATTACCACTTTCACGCTAGAATCCTTCAAACAAACAATTAATAAAATAAAACACAACGAAAACATTCTTATTAGCTCATTAAATACTATATTAAAACAAATAAGTAACCTCACAGAAATATCAAATTATTTAATAATCGAAACAGAAGTCTACTCCATATTTGCGAGCCTCGATAGTTCCTTACTTACATTGTCGTTTCAGTTAGAAGATATAATGAACGCTTTTGTATTAAGCAGTCAAAACATTCTATATCCCAGTATACTGACCCCGTTTCAATTATACCAAGAATTGATAACTAATGACAGACACTTACCAAGGGACACTGGAATACCAATTTCATTAAATATTGACAATATTCACCTTATATTAAGTATTTCTAAGGTTAATTGCTACTATTATAATTATAAGTTAGTATTTGTGTTACAAATACCTTTAGTCACTAATGACGATTTTAATTTATATCACACGATGGGTCTACCTACTCCCCACGGAGTAAACAACTCTGGTACATATAGTTTTATATCTCCTTCAAATCCATATATCGCTATTTCTAGAAATAAGTTAAACTTTTGTAATTTATATAATTTAGATAAGTGTAAGGTTGTAAGCTCTGAGTTCTTCCTGTGTGAAATTCCCATGGTTCTACTGACGAATGGAAATCCTACGTGTGAAAGTGAACTGTTAACCAAAACCAACAGTGCAGTGCCAACTCAGTGCAAAATAGTGACCATATCTGGCGATCTAGACATTTGGAAACCGATTGCCAATAATCAATGGATCTTTGTGCAATCCCAGCCAAACAAAATTTCACTTGAGTGCGGTCTCTCAGAACTTCGTGAAATGATATTAGTCGGCACTGGTGTCCTACTTATTCCAAACGAGTGCACAGTTTACACTAAAAACTCACGACTCATCCCGTACACCAATGCAATTAATATTAGTATTCCTAGCCCTAATTTAGATTTTAGTATTATAAATGACCCTTGTTGTAAGACAACTGTTAAAATGAATAACCTGTCAAATAATGTGCTCTCTACCACGTTACAGGACATAGACCTAAGTGATTTAGATTTGTATAACCACAGTAATAAGATTTTATCAGAGTTAGATAAGATAATAGAAGAAAAGCCTACAATTGTAAAGTACCAGACCCATTACTTTGTATTCACTTCTTTCATTTCTATAGTCGTAATATCATTCATAGTATTTAAGTTATTTAAGATCTGCTCTAGATATAAGTCAAACATTGTTAAAGGGAATCCGACTTCCACCGACGATGACAATGACCAATGCCCAGATTCACCTGTACCATTACCTCGGTTGAGAGACGTTGTCTAACCCTCTGAACTTCGATATTTCCCTCGAACTTCAGTCTTCCTCGGGGGGTTATACCCAGCTAATGTATGGGGTTATGCTGACCAGCATCCCTGACTTGCTGAACTAGCATCAGGGCTCGGACACACAGTCCATACACGCCGGCCGATCGGCAGTTCGCTCTGAATCTCGGTACGGGTCGGAACCCCTATACTTACACCCCACTGTATCAAGTACTAAATCTGTGTTTCTCATTATATTAACTGTGACAATTAAAAGTGTTTTTTTTAAAAAGCTATTTCTAGACTCTCGTATAACAGCACGATTGGGTTTTTAAAGGGTTGGGTCGAAGTCCATTCTCTTTATAATATTGGCAGCTGTGTTGATGACTATAATAGTGAATACAGTCACTTAAACATATTTAACAATAGTCTTAATAAATAAATAAAGAGATATTTTTAAATGCACATCTGTTTAATTGTTCTGCACACTAGGTAACTCCACTAATGTACTAAATGCAAACCTGAAAATTAAATGCTGTGCAAAAAAACCCCTTTTGATTAACTAAACATGTCCTACTTAAAAACCTTAAACATTGCTCAGAACGAGATGACCTTTTAAATCGAATTCACACCAAAAATGTGGTTTGTACATCGAATATATAATTTGTAAAACAAAAATACCAATTTGTATATCAAAAATACTAACTTGCACTCTAAAATTGTACAATCTTATAACGGAGTAGGTTAGGTTAGGTTAGACTTTTATTTTTTTGATCAATCAAATTTAATTTTGTAGAAGTGACTGATTAAATTGGGGTTTAACTTAGAATAAACGATGTTCCTAAAAGTATATTAGGCGATGGTTTTCCTTAGAAAAGTTCTACTATATTTGTTGAACAAAGGAATTGTTAGTTATACTATTTTGATAATAGTTATTCGTTCATTAAAACAGTTCTGCAAATACCATTAAACAGTATAATTAATTTGATTTATTTAGTGTGCATAATTAGTGTGCAAGTCAGTATTTTTGGTTTAACTTTGAAATATTTAGTTCAGAAAAAGGGAATATACAGATATCGATTTAAATACATGCCATAAATAAATATGCACGGACATTTCACACAACGCTATTGATCTCAAAGTAAGCTAGGAATAACCTGCTTGTGTTATGGGTATCAGACCACGCATATTAATACTTATATACTTCTTTTTTAAATACATAAGTACATATTATACATAGAAACACCCAGACTCCTGAGACAATCATTTATGGCTCACACTAATATTTGTCTCCGGTGGGAATCGAACCCACGACCTGGAGGTCGTGGGTTCGATTCCCAGCCAGTGATACCGCCTGCGGCGCCGGAGCGCCGCAGGCGGTATCACTACCGACTGCGCCACAGAGACAGTCAATGTGTCTAATGTGTATAAGAAAAAGCTGCGAGAAATGTTATGAATACTTACGCCGTTTTCTGTTTGTTTTATATTTAAGTTTAGTTTATTTTTTTTATTTTTTTAAGTTTGATTGCTGCTGCAATATTTGCTAACGATATTGCTAGTTAGCAATGTCAATTTTGTTGTTGTTATGTATAGTAGTAACTAACGTTTTTATGGCACTCAAAGTCGCTAAGTATTTTTCCTGCAGCAATATTTGCTAACGAAATTGCTAGTTAGCAATGTCAATTTTGTTGTTGTTATGTATAGTAGTAACTAACGTTTTTATGGCACTCAAAGTCGCTAAGTATTTTTCTTTTTACAGATATTATAAGTGTATGACTGTTTGTTTCCTAAATAAATAAGAAAATAAATGAATTTAAAAGAAACAGTAACTGTCAGAACACTGTACGTACGCGTACGAAAGACCGGAAGCTATTTCCTGGGTACGGGTACTGTTCGAATCCCATATGACGCGGTACGAAAAGCCATCATAAATGTCAGGACGTCACAGGGTACTACGGTACTACTGGTTTGCGCATGTCTAGCATGCTTACCCAACACCTTCCTTGTTAACATAATTAGGCCGGATCCGAACAAACTTAAACGAGTGTCGCTATTTCAGGCATAATTTTACATCTTGAATTTATGCTTGTTACATGTTCGTTTACCTTTTTTCAAATTATTTGCAGGTTCCGTTAAACTTGTTATTGCTATTTGTTTTAAAATAATGATGAAGGACTGTAAAATCCTCTATATCTAATGTATATAATCTAATGTACTACTACTCTTTCTAACTATTGCTTCCTGGACCTTGACTTGAATATTATAGGTTATTACGTAAAACATCAACTGACAGCTATATAATTTGTTTTAAGGCATCTCGTGCTTTGAAAACTTTTTTCTCGTTATAACTTTTACACCGCCGAAATCATCCGAGTAAATTACTCACTTCAGTAGGGTTACCATAGTTACGTTATGCTTAAGTCAGTTGTTGGTTAAATAAAAAATCACTTTGCTTTCAGAATAAATACAAGTTATATGCTCTAGTATTAGTCTTACTCCGATTTTGGTCGACTCCGCCCTTATTGGTAGTACGTTTCATCGCGTTCGTTGCTTACGTACCACTATAATCTCGTGCATTTCCTTTACGTAGATTACTTCTGGGAGCCTTTTTAGCACGGCTGTGTTCAGGTAGGTACGTCTTGTGATGTTTTTCATTGCGTATATTAATAAGTGTAATGCCGTCGTGGCCGTGAGTGATCTACGCGCTATAATAAGTTGCTGTTGGTCTGTCTATCCGAATATTTCAGCATTTTATTGTATGTCTAGCGCTCATTCAGCGCTGCCACACTTGTCGTCGGTGTCGTCTTGGTAAAATATCCACTTAGACAACCGCTCTTTTTGAAAAGTCTCGGTCAATCACACATTAATAATATAGTTATTAAAATGATATATTTTGGGCTTTCTGCACATTGCTGATGTATTAGTGTGAGCACTCGTATAACATCCAAGCTCACATTGTATGTAGTAGCAAAGAACTTTGTGGAATGCTGAATAGAACGGTCACGTCGCTGTGGCGTGCCGTTTCGTATAAGTTTAAATACGGTGGATTGAGCATCCTAAAATCGATAAGCTGTGGTGTCGGTGGTATTTGTATATTGCAAATAGAAATGTGCAATTTCTTGAATAGTTTGAAAATCTATCCTTGCGCATTGAGGAATAACTCGGGTAAATCATGTCGAATTTCTACCTTACAGAGCACCTAGTACCACATACAGTACTATCACTTTCCTCCTTCCTACAGACTTAATCAATAATCGTAGTGACATCTGTTAATTATTTATAGATACAATACAAAAGTAGTAACGATATAAGATAAGACTTTTCGCATAGATGTCGTTACTTTTGCCGAGCGGTCAGCAAAAGTGCAAACTTTGAGGTAAAGTAACAGATTCGCTGTTTGCGTAATTTCAAAAATTTTGTAAAAATAATAAATAAACGATTTTCAACCATAAAAAAATATTACGATACGTGAAAAGTCTTTATAGAACCAAGGTTAGCAATATTTTGTCACGTTGCTACACAGTAAATCACAACACAAGACAGATTTCTATCACTTACTTGAAATTGAAATGAAGAGAAAGAAGACCAATACTTCGATACTGCCTCCGGTTGACATCAGACGTGATGGATACTGTCATTTTCCAGTTTGGGGTAAAAAAAGGCAGCGGTGTAAATATCTTGTGCAAAATGCTCAGTTGAACTATGACTGAATATTATAACAATTGTTTTAGGTAGTTCCATCAACAGAAGCTATAATTCATTGTGTTATATTTTTGCTGATTTATCTATACATATAATAAAAACTGTAGAGGGTCGAGAGTCTGTACATCCTACTTCCTACTAATATTATAAATGTGAAAGTTTGTGAAGATGTTTGGATGTTTGTTACTCAATCACGCTCTAACGGCTGAATGGATCTGGCTGAAATTTGGTACAGGGATAGAATATAGTCTGGAATAACACATAGGCTACTTTTATCCCGGGAAAATGTTCCCACGGGAAACGGGAACGGGAACCAAAATTCACGCGGGCGAAGCCGCGCGCATCAGCTAGTGGAAGATATTTTTAAAATTTTAATTGTAGGACGTTCTCTAATCGATACTGAAGCCGAAAATGTAATTTAAACTTTTCGTGTTTGCCTGTCTGTCTGTCTGTATTCCGAATAAGTATCACGCCGAAACTACTGAATTAATTCAAATGATATTCGAGGCTTGCATATTCGAAGAAGACGTCATGTTTTCGCGTTGAAATCAAAATACTACAATGACAAATACATCCCTGTATTCGCCCGCGTCTCTCCAATTCTGCACCCGTTCGACGCACGTTCTAAATTTTTACAGGCGGCGCAGCGCCGCGCACGTTCCACACCCGCGCCGCACCCGTCCAACCGACGCTGCTTGTATTTGTCCCGCGCCTTAGTTGTAACTTCTCAATGCGTGGTCAGATTAAAAAAAATTCAGTGTTATAAAGGGAGTACTTAAAGGATTGTTTCACACAAGTTTCAATTTTGAGGGTTTTGTAGTTCAGGAATTAGAGACATCTTAACTTTCGCAAAACCTAGACTTCAAGGATCCCTTTGAATGTGAGCTCTTTTATGATTAAGCAAACAGGGCAGTTTCATACGCTCCCATGAGTCTGTTGAAAAAATACCTGTCCTTCCATACACCTTATATGGCGTAAACGAAGTTGCGAGGGTCAGCTAGTATTTAATAATTGTTTTAGTATAGACTTACCCCCATATTCATAATCGTTTATTAAACCTATTTTAGTTAAAACACACTTTAAGTCTATTGCTGTCTCTAACCATACTCTGTCATTGGTTAGAGATAGCAATAGACTTAAAGTGTGTTTTAACTAAAATAGGTTTAATAAACGATTATGAATAAGGGGGTTAATCTTTAAGCTCTTTTATGATTAAGCAAACAGGGCAGTTTCACACGCTGCTTGATGAGTCCGATGAAAAAATACCTCTCCTTTCATACACCTTATGTGACGTAAACGAAGTTGCGGGGTCAGTTAGTACATATAATAAAACTGTAGAGGGTCGAGAGTCTGTACATGGAAGATATTTTAAAATTTTTAATTGTAGGGCGTTCTCTAATCGATACTGAAGCTAAAATGTAATTCAAATTTTTCATGTCTGTCTGTCTATCCGTCTGTCTGTATCCCAAAAAGGTATTACGCCGACACTACTCAATCGATTTAAATGAAACACGTTGCAATCAGAGCTTATAATCCGAGGCAGGTTCTTGGATGCTTTTGATCTCGATATTTTTCGCGGTTCCTTTGGGAGAGGGGATGAAATACTAAATGGTTGTTTAGTTGTTCCTCTTCCCCCCGGACCTCGTTATCCAGGACGTGTGAACAATCTACGCTGTTTATTTTTATAAGAAACTAGAGGACGTCACGCGATTACACCCGCGTAGTTCCCGTTCCCGTGGGAATACAATATTTTTTCTTCCATAAAAACCTTCTCCTGACAATACCTTACACAACAAAAAAAAATTAGTGTCCACCCGTTCTGAAGTTATGCGCTTACCAACACATTTTGCGATTCATTTTTAAATATAAGACTAGAGGACGTCACGCGGTATCACCCGCGTAGTTCCCGTTCCCGTGGGATTACAATATTTTTTCTTCCATTAGAACCTTCTCCTGACAATACCTTACACAACAAAAAAAGAATTAGTGAAATCGGTCCACCCGTTCTGAAGTTATGCGCTTACCAACACATTTTATGATTCATTTTTAACACGCTTTTATTAGCTTCACTTGTAACTATGTATGTAAGAAAATCTTGGAATGTTAATTTGACCCACTTCCCGTCCTTCGATCAGGCTGAAATTTTGCACACGCTCTGAGTTCTGATGACAATACATGACTAGCTAAAAAACGTCATAACAAATCCAATATGGCGGCCTCCCCAAAATGGCGGACTGGCTGTTTGAAATCCACCCAAAAAAGGGTTTGCTGTCAGGAATACGAAAAAAATAGTCACGTGACTTAAATCCAATTTGGCGGACGTCCACGATGGCGGACAGGCTATTTGAAATGCACCTCCATGTTATGGGTATCAAATGAAAGGGTTTGCTGTTAGGAATACGAAAAAAAATGTCCCGTGACTTAAATCCAACATGGCGGACATCCAAGACGGCGGATTGGCTATTTGAAAGGCACCCCCATGATATGGGCATTAAATAAAAGGGTTTGAAGCGTGTTTTTTAGTTTTTTAAACTTTTTTACAATTATTATATATAAGATTATAAAAAAAAGTAAAAAGAATCAATTAAATAACTCAAAAATTCCACATGACATATTAGGAGTACATAATCAGTGAAGAGCTCCTGGCTTGAATGTGTAGGGTTTTGATGGGTGCAGCTGAATAATAAGTACTCTAATACTTCGTGTATAAAATATATAATTGTAGTCAATGAATGAATGAATGGGCAAGCTGGTAGGGGTCATCCTCGGCGTACGCATGGTAACCAAATTGATGACCTGCTGGAAAAAGGCCAGGTCAAGAGTACCCTTAACCGGCGAGCGTGTATGAAAGCACTTATGAAAGTAGAAGAAGCGAAAGTGGTATGCCAGGATCGTAGCAAGTGGAAAGCCATAGTCTCTGCCTACCCCGATGGGAAACAGGCGTGATGATATGTATGTATGTATGTATGGTACCAGTTACACTAAACAAGATAAAATACTATACGATATATAGGACCTAACCCATAGCGTGTGGGGAGACGACTGCTGCGCCCAGCGAGTGTTTGCGCCTCGGTATATAAAACTAACGCGTCAGCAGTGTCCCTACAGTACTCCCCCCAAATTTTTACAACAAAAAATTTCTTATTTTAAAACATTTCACTAAATCAAGTTCAATGTAATTACACTCACATAAATAATCATTACTATAGAATAAAACAAAACGTTATCGTTGTACATTGCAAAACACATAGGCTATCATATTACTTGAGCCGTCGAACGGTTCCAAGAAAGTTGAATCGACATATATATAACGCTACCTGTGTACGGGTGCAACACTTTTAAAATACTAACAAAATTCACGAGTTAACATGCACTTCACAATCTTGCCATTTGTTCTTCATAAGATGCTGTTGACGCGTTCTGTATGAAGAAACAATTTGCTACTGTCTATTGAGTATCTGCCAACGAAATTCACCAATATTTCACAACGAGCAATGGACCGAATTCTTCTGGATGCTGTAGGTTGCGCTATCCAACACTGAAGTCGTCGCGTCCACGTGTGATGCACCATTACTTCGCGTGCACTGTGCTAAAGAGTGCCACCGACGTGTCCTCCAGCCATCCATGTTTCTCCTCGGGTATGCTGCGATTCTTATCCTGATGCGGAATGTCTCACGCTTCCAAGTAGTAACGCCTGATGCCTCGTCCCGGAAATTCCATGTCGCTCGTATACCGTCTCCTATGGTCTGCTTTGGCCGCTACATAAATTTGCTAATAAAGCAACCATGTTGAGTAGTAATGAATGTTTTTGCAGGCAGATCATCATACAATATTTTTTTTTACGAACATCTTGGGTTAGGTCACTAGTCCTGTTGGTCACGGCAAACAGGACGAGTCGTCTCCCATGCACTCACCTCCAGGTGCATTTCTGGCTGCCACGCGTCGTATCCGTCGGTCACGTTGCTGCGATATTCGATAACAACGCGTGCCCTCGCGCCAAGCAACAGTAGGCTCCGTGTCCATTTCGGGGTCACCAATTGTAGGGTTTCGTGATGGGTTGAGCTGAATAATAAGTACTCTAATACTTCGTGTATAAAATATATAATTGTAGTCTGGTACCAGTTACACTAAACAAGATAAAATACTATACGATATATAGGACCTAACCCATAGCGTGCGGGGAGACACATTGAGACGACTGGAACACCAGTATTTGCTCGTGCTAGACCCTTAGCACCCCATATGTATCACAAGGTCAAGGAAGAGTTTCGCATAATGCAAGAATTAGGCATTTATCGCCCGTCCAAAAGCCCATGGGCGAGCCCACTCCATGTCGTACCCAAGAAAAATGGGGAGATACGCCCTTGTATAGATATATAATAGATATAGAAAGCTTAATGCCATCACTAAGCCCGATAGGTACCCAATCCATAGGTTATCAGATTTTACTTATATTCTCGCAGGAAAAAATATATTTTCGAAATCGGAATAAATCGCGCATATCATTGCATACCGGTAGCACCTGATGACGTCGAGAAGACTGCAATCATAACGCCATTAGGTTTATGGGAGTTCCCAAGGATGAGCTTCGGCCTCCGGAGGGCTTCACAGTCATTTATGCGGTTCATGCACCACACGGTATTGCAGGGATTAGACCAGGAGACCAGGAACCATATTTTTTCATATATAGACGACATAATTATCGCGGATTCTGATGAAAGTCAACATCGCAATCACTTAGAAGCTTTATTTGAGCAATTCGTCAAATTTGGTATTACGATTAACGTCTCTAAATGCGCATTTGGTAAGTCTGAAATAGATTTTTTAGAGGATCGGGTTACAGAAGACGGGATAAGTCCCCTAGGTGACAAGATTAAAGCAATCACTGATTTCGCCAAACCCTAAAATGTAGAACAATTAAGACGGTTTTTGGGGATGGTAAATTTTTACCATCCCCAAAAACCGTCCGGTAAAAATTTCGTTATTGTTGCGTTAGGTATATACCTAACGCAACTAAATCGCAATCTATTCTTCATAATTATTTACACGGTCCCAAAAAGAAAGACAAAACACCCATTAGCTGGACTCCAATTGCTGAGCAAGCTTTTGAGGAATGTAAGTCGAGTCTTTGCCAGGCGACCACACTAGCGCATCCGGTCAAAAACGCTTCACTTGCACTTATGACCAACGCGCCCGATACGTGTGTTGGCGCAGTTTTGCAACAGCGTGTTAATGATACGTGGTATCCATTAGGTTATTTTTCTAAAAGTATGTCGACTACGGAACGCAAATATAGTACGTATGACAGAGAACTTCTAGCTATTTACCTATCAATCAAACACTTTCGGTATTTGATTGAAGGACGTCAGTTAACTGTATACACCGATCACAAGCCTTTAACGTATGCTTTTTCTAAGATAAATCACGAAAACGAGCTTCCTAGACGTACACGCCATTTAATGCTTATTAGTGAGTTCACAACTGATATAAGACACTTGAGCTGGCAGGACAATATAGTCGCAGACACGTTATCGCGCGTCGCAACAATAGATTGTCCCACGGCAATCGACTACGAGGAACTTGCTCGAGAGCAGGAATGCGACGTTAGTATTTCACACTTATTAAAGGATGTGAATTACAAAGATAATTTCAAAAAGATAGTTTTACCTAGTAGTTCTAAAGCAATTTATTGTAATGTGAGTAATGATAGATTAAGGCCGTATCTGACAGAGAAGTTTAGGCGAATAGCGTTTGACTCCATACATGGTTTGAGCCATCCCGGGGTAAGAACTTCGCGTAAGCTTATGCGGGATCGTTTTTTCTGGCCTGACATGAATCGGGATGTAGGGCATTGGGCCAAGACGTGTATACAATGTCAACGGTCCAAAGTAAGTCGTCACACTACGTCAGCCTTAGGGATGTTTTCACCCTGCGATAGGTTTGAACACATCCACGTCGACCTGATAGGACCTCTGCCTACGTCGACAGAAGGGTTCAAATATTGTCTCACTATAGTTGATAGGGCGACGCGATGGCCTGAATGCATACCGATTAGAGATATGACTGCAGAAACGGTATCACGTGCCTTGTATGAGGCTTGGATATCTCGTTTTGGCTGCCCGAAGAAGCTAACTAGCGACCAAGGCCGCCAATTTGAAAGTCAGTTATTTAGCTCACTTATGAAATTATTAGGTATAGAAAAGTTAAGAACTACGCCGTATCATCCTTGTAGCAACGGGACTGTAGAAATTTGGATCAAAGCTGTAAAAACGTCGCTAACCGCACGCCTATGCAACTCAACCATACCCTCCTGGGTTGAGGAGTTACCAATTGTTTTATTAGGTCTTAGGACAGCAGTCAGAAGCGACCATGGCATAAGTGCCGCAGAAATGACATACGGTACTACGTTACGGCCTGGCCACGGGGCAGTCGCCATGGCGAAAATTTGTGCGGCGCGACCGGCGAAGCGTCTTGCGACTCAAACAAATGAATAGAAATGTACTGAGCATGCCACGCGGCACGGCGACCGGCGATGCGACCGGCGAAATGTACCGAGCGAACGACACGGCGACTGGCGGTGCGGCGAGCGAGTGAAACAAATGCATGAATCAGTACACGGCCTGGCCACGGGGCACGGCGGTGGCGGCGGCGGCGGCGGCGGCGGAGGCGACTAATCGTGCGGCATCGTTTGCAGGCCACGGGGCAGTCGCGTTCGCCGCCGCGACCAGTCATTTGATCACTGGCCTAGTCGCCGCGACTGCCGCCCGACGCCGTGGCATGCACCTTACGCCTGCCAGCTGACTTTTATGACTGTCGAAATAACTTAAAATTGGATGACAGTTGCGAGTACGTTAATAGATTAAGGGAAACTATTAAGGAATTCCAATCCGTAACCGCTAGGAAAAATAGTGAATCGAATATATTTGTTCATCTAGACTTAGAGAAATGCAGTTATGTTTTTATACGTCACGACGCTGTACGCAAACCGTTACAGCCTACTTATGACGGACCCTTTCGCGTATTAGAAAGACGATGTGATTCAAATGTCTGGTCGTAAAGCGAGTATATCAATTGATAGATTAAAACCGGCATATTGTATAAATGATGATAGTGATATGGTAGAACGATCAAATACTAATGCTCCAAACAGCGTTCCGCTTACCACTCGGACCACACAAAGTGGAAGAGTGATAAGGCGACCCGTACGATTCATGTAAACAAGTAATACTAGTTGTCGAACGCAGTTTTCTCTATATACTTACTAGTGTCCATATTTCCTCAGCACCTACATAATTATTGTTTCTTATTCTGTAAGTTAATTGTCATGTACCTATTATTTATACATGTTTGCAACACGACGTCGCTCGGTCCAATAAACAAACGGAAACAACTAACATTTTATGTACGTTCAATATAAAACTGTAAAATGAGTCTAGTAAAACAAGTGACGCCAGGTAAATATATTAGTACTATGCAAAGGAATAATGAGTAATAGGAGGAATAATGAGTTGTGACGAACGAAAGAGTTTCACGGCGTTATCATGGTGTACGCAGTGGACTCCCAAGGGGGTGAATAATGAAATATAGCAGAGCGGGACACCATGGTAACTACCACTAAAAAAAGTATGAAAGAGAATTAGAGTTTAGTTTTTTAGTTAAGAAATGTCACAAGCAAACCCGACTATGATTGTTATAGTTAAAATTGTAGAAAAAAGTAAGCAATCACTAAAAATACAATTATGCAGTAATAATTGAAGCAAAACAATCTCAGCATTTTATGTTTAATTTTAAGTAACGTTAGTTTTAGCGCGCATTATAGCTATATGATTATAACGTGTGGCACCCAAGTTCAATGACCATTTTGGTTAACATGGGGCAGCAACATGCAAAAAACTCCCAAGTTGTCATTGCACAAACTGGTGCAGACAATCAGGCGAGGTCAGTAATTGAAAAGAAAATTGAGTTACAAGGGATACTCATCTTTATTGTCATAGCAGTAGTGAGCTTAGCCAGTTTTTACGTTGTAGTTAAAAAGTGCAGTAAATTTGTAAAAGACAAAGTGATGAGTGATTTAGTCTTAAAGGTGGAAGAAGGTCGTGCCGTTAAGAGCGAGCACACAGCCACCCCATCAGTCGCACACCCAACCACACAATATGTTTGAATTTTTTAATAATTGTGTAATATTATATGATTTTTTTGGTGTAATTAAGCAAAGATTTTTGATACTTTCAAGTGTATATTACATTCATGCCATAGATTTGTTTCGTAAAGTGAATCAAACGAGCTAAATTGTAAAACATTTTATTAACACGTAAATCATAACAATGTATAACTTCCTTTGTACTTAGTCGGTTAAGCAACTTAATAGTAGTCATGCACTGTGTTCTCAACAAGCGTAGGTGTAAACTCAGCACATTCCTTCCTTTGTACTGTACGTGTATAATTGTTTACATTGTATCGTTTATCAAGTAGGTACGTTGTAATTATAGGGTGACCATAAGTTTGTATCGTATAAAGTCGACAAACATTGTTGTTAGGGTGACCAGATATTTTTGGGATATTTATTTTTAAATGTTAATAAAAATATTATATTAACTATTTTTTTAGTAAAAGGGGGATTACTGTGGGAACACAGGAATGCATGTCAGCATTATATTACGCAAGCCTGTATGATGTGATGAACAACCTCTCGCCAGTCACGGTACCTACTGTCGGGCAGCGAGTAGGTCGATTTATACGTTGGTTTAAAGTTGTGTATCGAGTCGGATATTATACGATATCACAGTGACCTTCGAACTTTCATTTACTGCCCCAAACACCGTGGCTCAACAAATGTACGGCGCGGCGGCCAACACACTGCAGTTATCTGTGAAACCCAGCCCACGGGTGAGAAAGACAAAATAGAATTACCTACTTATCCCACCGAAAACATTCTGTAAAAAACTAGCCAAGTCTCGATGGAGCTGAAAAGTAATGAAATCTAGACAAAGTCGTGCCAAGTCTAAGGTGCCTTACTGTGATTTCTTTATTCTTATAGTTAATGTTGTGTGACTTGACCGTTGAAGGGTACACAAGGTTACAACACCAGGTGCTGTATGACACCATTCCACTGACACTATTCCACCAATCTGTCGCCAGAACCGCTACCCATTGACGATGAAAATTGCCACTTAGATAACGTTGAATTAATAACCAGTCAATTATAGGCTTGATTAGGCTGCGTATTTCAATAATACTTATGTATGCCTTATTATGCCTGAAACAAACAGTATAAAAACATTATTTCCAGTATAGACGGACTTCTAATAATTTATAGAAGTCCGTCTGTACGTCTATTTTATGTTAGATCGGTGGTCGATTTGACGCTCCAAAAAGAAGCATTGTCAATGCTGAATGCATGTGTTGCACAATCAAAAACAGCCTAAAATGAGACACTAGCGTCAAATTACCAATACCAGTATGGGCTATTATCTCGCTTAACAACTCCGGAATATAAACAGAAACGGCGAAAACACACTGTGGCTAATTCTCCGGTTGTTCATACTGCACTCGCCAGACGGCAATATAAAACGCAATCTAGTATATATATAATAAATTGAATTTAAAATTAAATATTCCAATGCAAGTTGCATTGCATGACTGTAAAAAACATGTCACTGAATGGTTAAAGACGCTTACATATGGGGAAATAGAAATATTTTTGGTTCGAATATGCTAAACATGTATAACAATTTTCTTCTTATCACACACGCACGCACGAACGCACGCACGCACGCGCGCGCCCGCACTCACCACACACACATTCCGTTTGTTTCTTTTTTGTGTTTGTTTCTTTAAAATCATATAACTATAAGATTAAGGAAATGTAACCTGGGATGAAGCGAGGTATGCCCCAACACAAGTATTTATTACTGGGGCAGACTCACAATACTGTAACCTACCATTATGAGATTGAAATAAAAACATTTATCATTATTATTAGTTGTAACTTCTCAATGCGTGGTTCGATTCTAAAAATTTTTTCAGTGTTATAAAGGGCTTTATCACAAAACCTAGAATTCAAAGATTCCTTTGAACATAATAGTAAAGCTAAACTGGCGTGTTGGCTTTATCATAAAAGAGCTTAATGATTAAGGCTATTGTAAAATAATTGAGTCTGAATTATTTTAGAATGGACTTAATCTTTAAGCTCTTTTATGATTAAGCAAACAGGGCAGTTCTATACGCTCCCATGACTCTGATAAAAAATACCTGTCCTTTCATACACCTTATGTGGCGTAAACGAAGTTGCGAGGGTCAGCTACTATTGAATAAAATCTGGTAAATCAAAATAAATTTTACTTTATGCTAAGTAAATTTAATTTTAAAAGATTTGTATGAAGTCGGTTCAATTTTTATATTTTTTTTTATTATTGTGACGGGTGGACCGAAAAGTATATCTGTCTAGGTGTAAAGTTCTCATCAACACAAATCAATCAAGCCGAAACACAAGGTAACTGCTGTAAATCGTTAAAGAATTCCCTCGGCTGTCTTTCGGTTCATTATCAGATCGACTCCAGACCTTTATTAAATTGTAGTACATTAAAGCAATTAATCAAAAAGTTAACAAACGCACTAGTTGTCCCTACAATTTTGGTGGTTGCCCTCGATTTCTCCTGGATCTGATACCCTGTATTACATTCAATAATATCTGATACATCTAAATATACTTACCTATTACTTTGTGCTAAGTTAATATATTTTTCATTTTTTGATTTTTGTTTGGAACCGGCTTTTTTTGTTAAAAATTAGTTTTTTTCATTATTTTTAGTGACGGGTGGACTGAAAATATTTGTCTAGGGGTATTGTTCTCCCCAATACAAATTAATCAAGCCCAAACACAAGGTAACTGCTGTAAATCGTTAAGGAATTCCCTCGATTCGAGGGATTTCTTCGATTTCTCCAGGATCTCACCATCCGATTCTGACTTCCTGTATATGGGACCACATGGGAAGCACCAGCTTTCAAATAAAAAAAGAATCATCAAAATCGGTTAAGTCGTTCAAGCGATTTGCCGGTAACAAACATAAAAAAAATACAGACGAATTGAGAACCTCCTTCTTTTTTGGAAGTCGGTCAAAAACAAACGTAGCGTACAAATTGAGGGTCTCATCTTATAATGTCCTTTTCTCGAAATGTCATTTCTCATAATGTCCTTTTCTCGAAATGTCCTTTCTCATAAAGTCCTTTCTCAAAACGTCCTTTTCCCAAAATGTCCTTTTCTCGAAATGTCCTTTTCTCAAAATCTCGCTGATGCACTACACCGCAGGCTCGCAACCCGAGCCCGGAGTTTCCCCTCCTCGTTGAAAACGCTGCTTTAGGAGCTCCTCCAACGCCTGTGACGGCTTCATATACTACCATCTTCTTGCCTTTTACGGCGCCAGAAATGCCTTCTAGGCCTTTTGGGTTTTGGTGACCCCTCTCATATACCACCTGAGATGAACTCGGGCGGGGGTCACCATTATTGGTTGCCGAATGGATGTCCATTCGACCACCAGCAGCAGCAAGGGATTCCCTGGACGGTGTCCGGGTACCCTTTTGGGTTGAAATGTCGTTGCTTGTACTTTCCATCGCCGTTTTTGCGTTTCATGTCCGCCGAAGTTAAGATCGGAGTGGTGAGGTTGGGAGAAGATATGAGGATGGGAAGGGTGGGAGTGGCGTTCTAGGCGCTGCATCTCCCCCAACGATGCATTTTGTATAGGGATTTTCTTCCTCGCAGCTCCGTAGAGCTACCGTTCCCGTCTGTTGCCAGATGAGGTTACGGCTCGGCCGATCGATGGTCTCTATGAGACCGTGTACTTTGCCACTGATAGCTCAGTAGGAAAGTACCATTCGCACTGCGATTTATTTTGTTGTCCTACCCTACAACCTTTTGTAGTGGCCGCTTATTTTTTTGACGAGTCTAAAATATAGTCCAATAATAGAAACGTGTGCCGATTGAAATTATATACTTAGCAGCCAAAGTAAAATGTGATGTGTGTTGATAAGGAGCTCTGTTTGCAACATGCTTCTGACAGCCTTTGCAAATAAGCTCATTGTGTCGCCGAGATGAGGGTACAACCGCTACACAAAATGTAGGACAGTTACCGTCACAATATACCT
The DNA here is from genome assembly GCA_933228765.1 of Miltochrista miniata. NCBI lineage: Eukaryota > Metazoa > Arthropoda > Insecta > Lepidoptera > Erebidae > Miltochrista > Miltochrista miniata. Next base: position 27,618,196 of record OW121747.1, read on the forward strand.
CAGTGTAAGTGCAGAGATTAAACAAACACATTCAAACTTGATAGTGTAAACGTTTTGTTAGTGTAAACATTTGTAGATCCCCGATTATATCTGTGCAAAGACTTATTTATTTTCCGACTATCGCAGAATTTGAAATTCACTATTGTCGATAACAACAGGACCAAATTTTTATATTGTAATTTACATAGAAAAGTAGTCAATTTTTTTAAGGCATTTCATTAAGTATTTATAATAAACTAGCGGACGTCACGCGGTTTCACCCGCGTAGTTCCCGTTTCCGTGGGAATACGGGAATAAAATGTAGCCTATGTTCACCGCAAAAAGTGTTGCTTTCCAACAGTGAAAGAATTTTTCAAATCGGTCTAGTAGTTCCGTAGCCTATTCGTTACAAACAAACAAACAAGAAAACAAATCTTTACCCTTTATAATATTAGTATAGACTTAAAAACCGTTTCCTAAAAAAACCTGTACTACATATCAGAACCTATCTATACATACAATAAAACTTAAGAGGGTCTTAAATCTGTACATGAAAGATATTTTTAAAATCTTTAATTGTATAATCGATACTGAAGTCGAAAATGTAAGTTAAAAAAATTCTTTCTGTCTGTCTGTATTCCGAACATCGATCTATATGCACTACGTACTAGATGTGGCGATCAGAACAAGCGTCATGTTCCCTCAACTGTGGTTTATACACCGAACCGATCGTTGTTACGATTTGTGCCAAAATACGAATGACACGCACGTGACGGAGATATTTCAATTTACTGTCGTAGAATGATCAAATGCAATGTACAGAGGTAAACACATTAAAGTTAATGCTAAGTAATATAATTATACAACGTTTGGACCATAATATTCATACTAAAATATGTGATTTATAGCACCCGTCACATCTCAACTTACGCTAAATCAGCAGTTACCTTGTGTAATGGCTTGATTAATTTGTACTGTCGAGAACTTTAAACCTAGATAGATAGATTTTCAGTCTACACGGCACTAAAAATAGTGAAAAAAAAAATTAACAAAAAAGAAACCGACTTCAAACAAAACTAAAAACTGACAAAATAAAATATACAAAGTTAGTATATTCTGATTTATCAGATATCATTAAATATAATACTGAAGTCGGTGCCAATATGACTATGAGAGAGATTCATAATGCCTTCGTAAGCCTACATTGTTTTACTTGGCACCGATTTCTGTATGATATTTATTAAAAAAGAAATACTGACTTTGTGCTAAGTAAAATTTATTTTACAGTTTTTAGTTTTGTTTGAAGTCGGTTTCTTTTTGGCTAGTCTTTTTATATAAAATTTATCAATAAGGCTACAATTCAACATTTGCCTAGTGTGTACACACCAGGCGCTATAATATTGCATGAAGAAGTATTTAAAAAAGTATGAGGTGAACATATGAAATAAATTTATATAGGTAATGTTGGACAAGTCTTACAAAAAATCGTAAATTTACAGGGTGGAAAAATAAGTCAGGCCCTGGACGGAAACTACCTTAAATCCTTAAGTTAGCGAGACATTCATATAATTGTTACTAGCTGACCCGCGCAACTTCGTTTGCGTCACATGAGAGTGAGAAAGAAAGTGGTATAGTATTGATATTTAAAGTAATATAATGTTTCCCGTCGCATTTACTCCAGCCACGTGTCTTATATTTTATTAGAGCTGACTCGCACAAATTCGTTTGCGTCACATGAGATTAATAAAGAGAGAGGTGTGGTATTAATATGTAAAGTGACATAATGTTTCACGTCGCATTTACTTTCGTCCGTTTTTTGGTACAAAACTCACCGTGTGCGAGTCCGACTCGCAATTGGTCGGTTTTTATAGTTCAGTTGACTGGCTACCACTGCAGACCAAGTTTACTACCGTCACGTCGCGTTGCGTCGCTAATATTTTAAAACTAAGAAGGTAAGCGAACCTTAAAAGGCAGGCATTTGCTATTGAGGACTTTTATAATAACTTTTTAAAAGGAACAATTTTGTAATACACAAACTTTAACCATTTACGCAGCTTACGCAATGGAAGCTCTCAAAAGAAATAATGTTTCCCCGTTTTCGAAACATTATTCATTGCTGCTGCGCTCCTACTCGCCTTAGCGTAATGTTATGTATGTAAAGATTTTTTGAAATCCAACCTGTAGTTCCTGAGATCCTAGCGATCAAACAAACAAACAAACTCTTCAGCTTTATAGTATTAGTATGAATTAAAAATTAACAAAACTGCATTCAAAGCTGTTACGACATCGCTACTACAATTCTCGTTTATTTCAAGTCCAAATTCAAATCTTTCCGCCATTCATTCTTCGTGGGGCACATCTATGCCAGAAATTAAATTCAGGCAGCGGGACGTCGGCAGGAGCTTCAGTTCTCAGGGTTCGTTTAAGGGGACTGGTTGACAAAGTTTGCGAAAAAGAGGTGCAAATGAAGACATTCTTCTCGGTATTAGTATACGAAAAATGATAGCCAAAAGTAGATTTGGAATCTAAAAGATGTGTGTCAAAAGATGGTTTTATCAGAAATTGTGTATTTATTATAAATAATTAGTAAAACATCATTGAAATAGCCCATATTTTTTTAGAAGAAGATATTTGATTATGACATCTATTTATTAACGAACGAAAATAAAATTTATATCAGAGGCTAAAGAAAACATAGACCTCTAAAATGGTTTTCTTCAATTTTGAATTAGTATAAGTTTTAACTAATTATAAACAATAATGTATTCAAAGAATAAATCACATTGCTTGCTTCCCCGCGCTCGCGTAGTAAATTGGTGTAGGCACGCAAGATGCGATTGGTGCACTAATGAGGGATGTCAGGAGCGGACTAAATTCTAGGAGGAGGGTAGCTGGCCTCTTCTTGGACTTGAGCTCTGCTTTTGATACTATAAACCACAATCTACTATTACAAAAGCTGGAACATTATGGTGTTAGAGGCAAAGCCTTAGAACTTCTTACATCATATTTTAAAAATAGAAAAATGTTCGTTGAAGTAAAACAAGTAATGCTAGGACGAAGTGATAATGGTGTCGACCAGAATATGACTGGTAATAAACTTTGTGAACAGTTCTTTAGATCAAAATTAGAGTGCAATAGCATAGGAGTTTCGCAAGGATCAATACTTGGCCCAATCTTTTTTATAGTATTTATTAACGATATAATAAAACATATTGAGAAAAACTCAGAATGACACACACAGTTGGTAGTTTTTGCAGATGACACGAATGCCGTTATATCAGCGGATACTATGGACTCACTTAACATACGCGTAAATGAAGCTCTAGAAGCATTTCACAAATGGTTTACTATTAACGGGCTGAATGTGAATGCAACTAAAACTAATTTGTTACTGTTTCGCACAACATCTAAATATAAGGACCGTCTAAATTGCATATTGGACGGTGAAAATGTTGACATGGTAGAGGTGGTTAAGTTCTTGGGCATTCAAGTTGATTGTGACCTTAACTGGAAGCCAGAACTTGAAAGCTTAGAACATTCCATCAGCTCAGCGTGCTATGTTTTGAGAAGCTTAAGAAATGTTATTGACATGTCGCAGCTAAGGAGAGTGTATTTTGCGTTAATAGAGTCCAAGTTAAGATATAGTTTTGGGAATTGTGTTGGGGAGGCAGTTATGAATATAACATAGATAAGGCCTTTGTATTACAAAAACGGGCAATTCGCAATATCGTCTGCATAAGCCAGCCGGAATCGTGTAGGAATTACTTTATAAAGATCTGAAGATTCTAACTGTACCATCATTGTATGTGCTTGTTCTTTTGCAAAACTTTGCTAAATATGTACATGAATTCGAAACCGAAGAAGAAAGAAAATGTAGGGAAAGTATTAGAAGGAAAGACTTCCAAACAAAATGTATTCCTCATCTTGATATTGTAAAACATGGCACCTGCCACATGTCGGTAAAGATATTTAATAGGCTTCCCAAGGACTTGAAAATTTTGTTATACAAACGTAATTTTATATCCAAACTAAAACAGTTCCTGTTGGAGGGCTGCTATTATTCTTTAGATGACATGTTATACATTGAACACGTGTGACTTAAATTGAATGTTTAAGTATGGATATTTTATGTATACATACAATCTATTTATTTTCTTATTGTACATATAACTCCTGACATATTGGTTGATCTTCTTCTATCGTGTCAATGATTCCTCTTTTTTTTTTAAACAATTTTGGCATAAAACTCCGCCATCGCAACTGCTCTGTCGGTGGCGTTAATAAGGTCGGCCTTAGAGCAAGATGTAGGACAAAGGGGACATGCGAGTAAGTGCGACATGGACTGCACGGAGGCGCCGCAGTCACATGCGGCTAAGCCCGGATCTCGCATTCCCCACCTGCACAGGTTTTGTCTGGACCGGCCGACCATAGTTCGTAAGCGGTTGAGAGATCTCCACACCGGCCATCGGAGGTCGCATCCAGGAGGTAGCTTTTCCTGAGGAGGTAGAAAGTCGGAAGGTGGAGGTAGTTTCGCCTTCCAAAGCGAGACTCTCAGCGCAACAGGGTGTTCATTTGAGGCTATGGTTTTTTGGATAAAGCTTTTACGGCTCTTTAGGCGAGCTCTAGGTGGTTGGTGTCCGAATAGGCAGTGTTGGGAGACCGTCTCTTGTTTCGCCTTCTCCAGTCTGCATGCGGCGATTCGTCTTGTTGCTGGTGGGGCGATGCCGGCTAGTGGGTGGAGCATGGTGAGGGGAGTGGGCTTTAAACAACCGGTGATGATTCGACATGTATCATTTAGGGCTACATCCACCTGCCTGGCGTGAGCTGATCGGTGCCACACGGGGCACGCAAATTCACCCGCAGTGAAACATAAAGCCAAAGCAGTCATACGGAGGACGCTGGGCTCCGCTCCCCAGGCCGTACTAGTTGATGACATTGTGACATTTGACTTAATTTGTAATAACTGTTTGACATTTGCTAATACTATGATTTTTTTTTCTATATTCAATTTATTTGCTATTATCGATTTTTTTGATGTTTGTTTTTTTGTATAAATTTTGCATGATGTTCCTTTCATAAAATAATTATTTTGTAGCTGTCTGTCGGATGAATTTCTGCAGCAGTTTTAACTAACATTCAACACAATGTAAAAATTGTTATGAATAAATGATATGATATGAAATGTTTTTGAACTTATTTTATGTATTGTTTTATCAAATTACTTCGAAAGGTAGTCATGCTAATATTGTAAGCGGTACTTAATCATTTCAAAATAAATAAATGAAGAAATATTTGTGGACATTCCCACACAACTTAAGCTATGATAACTTTGTGCTAAGGGATATAGACAACTGATGAAAATACTTATATTACAGTTATTATTAACACACTGCTTTTATTGAGACACTGCTCTCAACCGTCAATTTTTTCAGCTTATTACGTCTTGGGGCGAGCGACGTAGGCACCATCTACCGGCAACTTGGTTAAGGTAATAAAGTGAAAGAATTCGTTAACGGTCGAGAGCAATGTCTCGTTGGTCCAATGGTGAGGCAAGGCAAGGTCTGGTATAGCAAACCAGAAGACGCAGGTTCGAATCCTGCTCGGGACCAAAAATTGTATACAATTATTTGCTAGACAAGTAAGTCTGGAAATGATCTGCTGGCTCTGTTGGATTCTCAAACAATTTGTTATGATTTTTTAAGTCTATATTATAGTAAGCAGAACACTAAAAAGAATAGCCCGCCGAGTTTCCTGCTATTCTATATCTATACATAATAATAAAACTGTTGAGGGTCGAGAGTCTGGACATGGAAGCTATTTAAAAAAAAAGAACGCGTTCTCTAATCGATACCTACTTAAGCCAAATGAAATTTAAAAATTTCATGTCCGTCTGTAATCCGAATACGTATCACGCTGAAACTTACTGATTTGAATGCAAATTGATCCGAGGAAGTTCAGGAGTTAGAGACATCTCAACCTCAAAACCTAAAATTCAAGAGTTCCTTTGAATGTGAGGGTAAATCTAAACCCGCGTGTTGGCTTTATCATATAAGAGCTTAATGATTAAGTCCAGTGTTAAATTAGACGACGTGGACTGAAATAATTTATTTTAGAATAGATTCTAAAACAATTCAGTCCACGCCCTCGACGTGTAAGTTCTTTTATAATAAAGCAAACAGGGCAGTTTCACTCACCGCTTGCTGAGTCTGATGAAGGAATACGTCCCCTTTCATACACCTTAAGCGTCGTCAACGGAGTTGTGAGGGTCAGCTAGTTACATACATACATAAATATGGTCACGCCTTTATCCCCGAAGGAGTAGGCAGAGGCATATTAAAATGTCCCCACATTTCACATTTTTAGAATTTGTCCCACGTAATATGTGGTGTATTATTATGTGTATTGCCGTGTTGAGATAGACAGGCACAGGTTGTGACTGCCTGCTGTTGAAATTATTCAAGCTGCCAAAAAGGACTTCAACTTGGCTTAACGACAGATATTTTACGGGCAACCAGGATCAACGGCTTAACGTGCCTTCCGAAACACGGAAACGACGCTCAAATAACTGTCACAAAGTGGTCACATGGATGGTCACCCATCCAAGGACTGGCCATAGTGAATGAGCTTTCTACAGTGATCTTTTACAGCAGTGTTTTTCAACCTGTGGGTCACGACGCCCTGGGGGGTCGCGGAGCTTCTGTAGGGGGTCGCCAAAGGTCGAGAAAACGACATCAGTTAAAAAAAAAAAAAAAGATCGATTTATTAAGTAAAAGAATTTTAACAAAAGGGTTATTCTCATTAACATTTGTATGATAATACGAACAAATTAACAAAATAATAAAATCCTAAGACCCATGTTAATGCGAAGATTGCGCTTGTTTTTGATTAATCACTTTCTCTTAAATAAATGCTCCCGGTGAGGGAGGGCCTTAATTATTTAAATATTTTCATCGTTTTGTTATCGTATCGATTGGGTATCGTAAATCTGTATTTGCTACACCTGGAATTAAATTGTTTTCCAAGTTTAAGCTATTTCTTTGCTTACTTTTTATTTGGGAAATTAATAAAAATGCCAAATCGCTTATGTACGATGTGGACAATGGAATCAAACATTTCAAAACCTCAGCAATCAATTCCAGGTTTCTGTTTCTTTCCTTACCCAAAAAGTATCCAAATTAGCAGATTTGAATTCCAAGTGTAAGGGTGGTCTGTGATGTATTTTACACTGAGAAGTAATGACACAATTCTTCTTTGATCTTACTCTATTTTCATACCAGTTATATATTATGCCTTGATGTTTATCTCATATCCGACTTCAACAGTAAAAGATTGTGTCAACGAAAATATTCGAAGTTATTTTGATATATTGACGACGACTACAAGCAAGAGCGTGGCGATGGAGAAAGCAATGCACCCAAAAAGCGTTTGGAATCTGTTCTTTCAGAAGCACTCGTGGCCCCACCGTAGTAAACAAAAGAGTGATCTCCTCATGACCACTTCGTGACATTTATTTGCTAGTGTTTCCTAGGCCCGTTAGGAAGGTACGTTAAGCCGTTGGTCCCAGTTGCCAGTAAAATGGTAGTCGTAAATCCAAGTTGAAGGCTTTTATGGGCGGCTTGAAAAGTTTAACAGCGGGCAGTCACAACCTGCGCCTGTCCATATCAACACGGCAATGCAGTTTACGACCTATCACGTGAGACAAAAATCTAAAAAGTTGAAATGTGGGCATATAATACGCCTCTGCCTATGCTTTCGGGGTTAAAAGGCGAGATCATATGTATGTATGTATCTTTCGTGGCTTCAAGGAACATGTTATGCAAGCATTAGTAAGAAGCGCTCTGTAAAATAGTATTTCTTGCATTAAAATTTTTACTGGATGCAAAACGCACAAAAGCTACAAACTGCGCACAAACCGCAATATCCGCGGATTTGTCAAATTGCAAAGATACAAAGGTACTTTCCTTTATTTTTTCTTTATAAAACGTCGTAGAGAAGGAATATTTGTTACACTGTAACATACACATATATGTATACATGATAAAAAATTAAGGGTCGGGGGGGGGGGGGGTCGCGAAATATTTGTTCATGCCAGGGGGGTCGCATTATGAAAAAGGTTGAAAATCACTGGTTTACAGAACACAAAGTCCGCGGTGCCACGAGCGCTTCTTATTTATACATAACTAGCTGACCCTCGCGACTGCGTTTACGACTATTTTTGTTTGTTATAATAAAACGAAATGAAATTTTGTTCCTCTTGTCTGGATTTGTAATAATTTAAGTACAAAACCATGAATATATGAACATTCGTCTTTGTGAATTCGTCACATTTAATTTTTACGTAATAATCAATCACATTTTTTGCAGTGTATTTTTACTACACTTAAAAACAAAGGAAAATTGAAATACAATCGTTCCTTTGTTTTTTAATTTACTTTTCGCCTCCCTCTATAAAATAGAGTGCAGAGGGGCTTATGGCGAGACTTTGTCTGTGGTCTGTGACTCTGTTGCATTAAACTACGTCACTAGGTCACGTGGATCATTTGTTCAAAGTTTGAAATAAAACAAAAATGACAACGTCAATTTGAACACTCACAATAAACGTTTTAGAGAGGGGCAGTCGGGTGAGACCGCCTCACAGCTTCTTGTTGGCTTATTTGGTGAAGCGAGGAACGCATTTCCGCGATGTCTCTTTAGTTGCGCTACTCTATGTTGGCGAGTCATATCGCCCATATGCTCAAGGTCGTTAGCCCTGTATACGGCCGTAGACGCGGCGCGTCGAGCGGTGCGGTCCGCGAAGCGGGCCGCCAGAAACACAAATACATGGAAATATTTGGAGCGTTCAAGGAGAAGCGTTTTTGCAAGCGTTTGTTTGAGTTGTAGCTACCCAAGCGACGTGTGGCGCCGGTTATTATATTAAAATACCAGAAATCTTACTTAAAATGCATTAATATACCCAAAATACCCGAATTCGAAATAACTTAACATTCAAAATACCTTAATCCAGTACACCTTACCGAACAATGTCTAAATTTAAAATAAAAATAATTATTATACCTAAATTCAAAATTTAAATTTTCAATTATCCTTAAATTAGAATGCCAAAAATAGAATACAATGTGTCACTAGCATAACTGCGTAAAATTTAACACTTTGAATATAGAAAAAAAAACCATAACCTACTCCACCTACTCGTACTACCCAGTAGGTTATGTTTTTTTTTTATTGCTATAATCTACGGGGAATTGTTATAATTATTAGGCTATACCAGTTCATTATATAGAGCATAGTTAATAAATGAATGATTAAAAAATAAAGATTGATTGCCACGCATACTTTTTTTATTTTGCTTTAATTTATTTTCCCCTAAAGTGACTAGCCATCTAACCTAACCTATCCGAGTCGGGGTACTCTAAGTTGGTTAACACCTCGTTACAACTGTAGGCTGTTAGGTAGGATACGTCGTTGTGGTTTTAAGTCGGTAGGAGTCCTGCATAGCATCCATGTAGGATTTACTTCACGGTAAAAAAAAGGTATTTTGTGTTTGAATATTTTAGGATTAAGTATTTAGTAAATTTATTTTTTGGGTTTCGGTTAATCGAACGTAAGGCATTTTAAATTATTTGTATTATACATATTTGGCCTTTTGAATATTGATATTTCGATTTTGGGCTCATGCATTTTAAGTAAAGGCATTATGGTCTCTGGTATTGTGACGGTATACCGTGGTGCCGCGTGGAACGCGGCAAATGAAGCGACAGGCGACGCCGCCGCGGAGGATGCGGCGGGTAAACCAGCCAGTTTCGCAAAAAGGTTAACGCCCCGCCTCTCCTTAAACGAGCCCTTAGACGTTCACAAGTCGAGTGGGCCACACGGCATACCTGCGGTGGTCCTTAAGCAGTGTGGTCCGGAGCTGTGTCCGGTACTAATACGTCTTTTCACGCTTTTATACTCCATGAAACGTGTCCCGGTTTCGTGGAAGACCGCGCTCGTGCATCCTGTGCCCAGGAAGGGTGACAGGACCGACCCGGCCAATTACAGGCCTATAGCCGTCACCTCCCCTTTATCAAAGGTGATGAAGCATGTAATCAATACACAGCTCCTGAGGTACCTTGAGGAACACGACCTGCTCAGTGACCGGCAGTACGATTTCCGTCACGGTCGCTCGACTGGCGATCTCCTTGTGTACCTCACACACCGCTGTGCGACGGCTGTCGAGAGTAAGGGCGAGGCCCTAGCAGTGAGCCCCGACATCTCTAAGGCCTTTGACCGGGTCTGGCACCGTGGGCTTCGAGCTTATGCGGATGGGTGTCCAGCTTTTTGGCCGGTAGAAGCATCTGGCCGTCGTTGACGGCAGCTGTTCTGAATGCATGACCATAAACGCTGGAGTACCTCAGGGCTCAGTGTTGTCCCCTACTCTGTTTCTGCTGCATATCAATGACATGTTGTCCATTGACAACATTCACTGTTATGCGGACGACAGTACGGGCGACACTTTTTACACGGGCCGCCCCGGTATCTCTCGGGCTGTAGTGGAGGAAAGCCGTGAAAGACTTGTGTCTGAAATCGAGACTACTCTCACCAGAGTGTCCGATTGGGGTAAACAAAATCTTATTCAATTTAACCCTACCAAGACACAAGTTTGTGTATTTACTGCTAAGCAAACCTCATTTACTGTAGCGCCACAATTTCAGGGCACATCTCTCCCCATCTCTGCGGTATAGGTATTCTAGGTGTTGACATCTCTAGTGACGTTCAGTTCCGAAGTCATTTGGAGAACAAGGCCAGACTGGCGTCCAGGAAGCTCGGTGTGCTTAATAGGGCGCGGCGGTACTTTTCTGCGGCGCAAACACTGCTACTCTATAAGTCGCAAGTGCTGCCGCACATGGAGTACTGCTGTCCCCTTTGGGCGGGGGCACCTGACTATCAGCTCCGACCGTTCGACTCGGTGCAAAAACGAGCCATGAGAGTTGTCAACGATCCTATGCTTGCAGGTGGTGTGGAACCTCTTTGCGACAGGAGAGACTTTGCCACTTTGCGTCCGGAGCATTTGAGCACGGTTAGATCCGGTAGGGGCTTTCTCCCGCGTACTCTTAGATTGTGGAATGATCTCCCTGCCTCGGTTTACCCAAACGCCTACAGTATTAGGTTCTTCAAAAGGGGTCTTAGAAGGTTTTTACAGGGTCGGCAGCGCGAGTGTAGCGCCTCAGGTGTTGCAAGCGTCCATAGGCAGCGGTGACCACCAGTCCATCTGGTGTGCCGTATGCTTGTCTGCCACGTTAGTGGTATAAAAAAAAATTCAGTCTCAAAAGACTTGTTGTCGCGCCGTGCATAAATTCGTGGAGCACGCTAGAACTAAAAAAAGCTGTTATTACCACCGCCGTTTTACAAACGAACTCGCGACGCTCTTGATTTGCGAAAAATAAGTCGATAACTTGCTGGTGATCGTCAAATAACCCACGATCTGTCTTCGTAACGGTCACATCATACGGAAATTGTGCAGTTCTGCTCTACGGTCAAGAATCTCAAGAAATAGGTGCACCCAAGAAGGTAACAAACACCTTCGTGGTTGCAAGTCACAATTTTTTAAATTCTTCAGTAGCGCTAGTCAACACCAGGTCTACCTACAGGATTTCCTAGGATTTGCAGGACATTAGCGGTTTAGGTCCAAGAAATGCTCGAGTTTGATCTGCTTCGTGCATTTTTAGTTTGGTATTTTATTTGGCGCAAAGTTCCTAATTTGGGCAAATGTGTAGGTTCAACATCATCGACTTCCATTATAGAATCAACAAAAGATCGATGAACAGATAGTGCGGTTTCTGTTTTTAGTTTTGCGCTTAGTGCCGAGCGTTTCAAAGGTGACATTAAAAGCTTTCTCGTAAGCTTATGATTGAATTTATTACTAACATTACTTAAAGTAAACCTACATGTAACAACTTTTTCTGTACGCCAAATTAAGAAAATTTCAATATTCGCTCTGCATTCTTTACAGGTACCATAGAATTTAATAAATTCATGTTATTTTATATAGACGGTTCTAAAAATCCAAGAACATGGCTTCTTTGCAGCCTTCCATTATTCTTCTCTTAAAATGTCAGCCCATACATGTTTAGTAAGGACCACTTATTTCCATATTTTGAAGAAGTTAAATAATGAGAGCTATTTCTTTCAAAAACCTTAACAACAGGTTGAATTTTTTCTCAGGAGTAAATATCTAAATGAAATGTGATGTACTCGTGGTTCAACGTTTCAACTTTAATATAGGAATTTGAGCTGAAGTCGTCCGTTTCAATTTCTTCAATAAGTTCTTGATCTTTCTTTTGTTACAGAATCGCCCGCTTTATCAAAAAATAGTCAGTGTCTTTTTAAAGACTAATAAAGACTTTAGAATTCATTAAAAAGTTTAATTTCTCACTAATTCTGGCAAAAATTTGGTCACTAGCCTTTTGTGAACCACCGCATACAAAAATATTCTGCTAGTCATAGCGGGTGAAGGGGGAAACACAAACACATAAAATTTCATTATATATATATTAAAAATGTATTAATCGACAAACGCGTAATGGCTGTTGTGTGTTAATTTTTATTGTTCTGTCAACTACAATGAAATGTACTAGTTTAATCATATAAAATGATGTACTGATGTACAGTGCTTTTTATATAAAGCCAATAGACCAAATGGTCTATTGGCTTGGCAGAAAGAAATGCTTAAGTAAGGCGCATCCTGTGGTTAGATGATCTAAGGTGTAGGTAGATAGTTGTGGTTCTTGAAGGCACTCACATATTTACAAAAAACCTTTTTTTGATTATCCAAAGAAACTGCACCTTTTCTTCCTCTTTTCATATTTAACTACTTTTTATTAACCAACACAAAAATATGCACTTCGAAATCTGAATATCGTTAACCTGCTAAACGTTCTTTAATTAAACAACAACATAAACTTAGTTCGTTAAGAGATCGACTTTCATTACTGTCCAGTACAAATATATACTAATTAATAACCTGAAACACAAATCTATCAAAATATCATAAAATCATCTGTAAAAAAATAAAAAACATAGAAATCAACAAAAATGAGCGCGCATATTTCAAACTCAAACTCAAACTCAAAAAAACATTTATTTCGCATAATCCTAATACATGGGCACTTGCGACACGTCAATGAATACAATGCAAATAGTACCACCAGTTCGGAACGCGGCCCGCTTGAGAAGAACTGGCAAGAAACTCGGCGGGTTATTCTTTTTGTGCACTACATATTTACAATAAGTAGATACTATAAACTAAAACTCCATCAGTAGAGCAAGCAGATCACTACCAGGCTTCCTTATCAATCAAATAATCGTCAATTGTATAGTAGCCCCTGCAGCACAATTTACTTTTTATACACTTTTTAAACTTAATTAGGGGCATGCTTTTAATTTCGCTTGGAAGCCTGTTGTAAAAACGTATACAGTTACCCAGGAAAGAATTACTGACTTTGTTCAGTCTACAATGATAAACGGCAAGGTTGTTTTTATGTCTGGTGTTCACATTGTGTCTATCGCTTAACTTAGTAAAACTAGATAATTTTTTCTGAACATACATAAGATTTTCAAAAATATATTGAGATGCCACAGTCAGAATATTTATTTCTTTAAATTTTTATCGCAGAGAGACCTTTGGACCTAATCTATATATGGCTCTTATGGCCCGTTTTTGTAAAACAAAAATTGTATTTATATCTGCGGCATTGCCCCATAGTAGCATACCGCACGACATTACACTGTGGAAGTAACTGAAGTACACTATTCGCGCTGTTTCTACATCAGTCAAATGCCTAATCTTTTGGACAGCAAATGCTGCTGAACTTAATCTGCCAGCCAGTTTTTCAATATGTGGGCCCCACTGCAATCCAGAATCGATCGTCAACCCTAAGAACGCAGTAGATTTCACAAGTTCCAACTCTTGGCCATTAAGTTGCACATTGGTTCCTGCCTGTGTTACATTGGGCAAGGTAAATTTAATACATTTAGTTTTGTTTCCATTCAGGCTAACATTATTAGTGTTAAACCAATGTACTACTTTTAGGATTGCATTGTTAACATCGTCATAGTCATCTAATAATTCGTCCCTAATTCGTCTCATCATCCAAGTCAAAATCAAGAGTTGGCCCGTATCTATTGACATCCTCTCTAACATTGCAGTTCCCTGAAGGTTATTGTAAAATGCGTGACAGCCTTCAGGTATTAAACCAAACATAGATCTGAGACCATCGAGCTTTGCTTGAGGAATGGGTTTCAAAAAGGTTTCAGCACCGTGGATCACATCCATACTGTACGGCAGATTGTACAGAAGACAAACGAGTATGTATGGCTTTTGTGGACTATGAGAAGGCTTAACCGAGTGCCGGGAACTGGGACTGCCCAATCCCAGTTCCCGGTACTCCCGCTGTTTCCGGTCACGGTTGCGGTCGTAGTGGCCGCGGGAGAGGGGGTGCTAAGAATCTCCGGGTTACGGGAGGCTGACATACAAAACGGACCCTGGCTACGTTTAATGGAACAACTCTGCGCCTGGACGAGCGGCTCACCGAACTCGAGGTAGAACTAGGTCGTATTTACTGGCACATACTGGGATTGTGCGAGGTCCGAAGAGAAGGGGGGGGGGGGGGGGGCACGCTAACCCTTGCATCAGGCGATCTGTTTTACTTTCGGGAAGATGACGGAAGACATTCTTCCGAGGGCGGAATCGGCTTAATGGTGAAAAAGGAGCACTACATGGTACTGCTATGACTTACTACAGCGTTGTGATGGGGAACTTCAATGCCAAAGTGGGAATACAAGAACGTGGCGAAACGAGAATCTGCCCCTTTGGTGTAGGGCGTAGAAATGACCGGGGGCATAATGCTTGTCAATTTTCTTTAGTCTCAGGGCTCTACTTGATTAACTCTTTCTTTAAGAAGAAGCCTCACAGAAAATGGACTCGGCGAAGCCCCGACAAGGTCACAAGGAACGAGAAAGACTTCATCATGACGGACAGGAAGTGTATATTTAGAGATGTCTCTATGGTTAACAGGTTTAATATCGGTGGTGATCACCGACTTGTACGAGCATCTTTGAATTTGGACTTCCGAGTTGAAAGGGCCCGTATGATGAAGCCGATCTATTGCGCTCTAGTTAGCCTGGGGGGCTGAGAGGTTCCAGTTAGAACTTCAAAATCGTTTCGATCTGCTGAAAGCACTGGCAATATTTACGATAATACCGACAATGTGGTCAGGACGCTACAACAGGTGTTTCGAAGGTTTTGTCCGGACAAAGCAATAACAGGTGCTCTCAGCTCTCGCCCGAGGCTCTCGAACTTATGAGAATAAGACGGGAAACGCTATCAACGCACTGGTCTTCGTCAGACCAGCGGGATCTAAATCTTAGAATCCGAAAGCTGATACGACGCGACCTTAGACGCTATAACACCAGCATAATTGAGGCAGCGATAGAGCAGAACAGGGATACCAAAATATTTGCCCAACAGCTTGGAAGACCCTGTCTGACGAAACGGAATACAGCGGGTGGCAGAACTGTGACCTCAAGGTTCGAGATTCTCGAGGAAATTGAGAGCTTTTACAGAGACCTATATGCATCACGGACAAAAAGGCCGACGGGTCCTACTGATTGTGACCACCAAGCCCCACTATCGCGCCACTATACCGAGGTCATTCCGGACATCGACCAGGGCGAGGTCAGGGCGGCTCTCGGGCAAGTTATTTATGAAGTTGTTTATAAATAATGCAACAAATTTTTAAGGTTCCGTACCCAAAGGGGAAAGCGAAACCCTATTACTGAGACCTCTCTGTATGTCCGTTCGTCCGTACATCCGTCTGTCCGTTAGTCAGTCACCGGGCAGTATTTCCAGAACCGCAACAGCTAGACAGTTGACATTTTCACAGATTATGTATGTCGGTTGCTGTTACAATTCTCGTAAAATTTTTAACAAATTTTTGGTATGATGTCCTTCTTGCGCAAGTCCGACTCGCACCGGGCTGGTTTTTTAGGGTTCCGTACCCAAAGGGTAAAGAACGGGACCCTATTCATGAGACTTCGCTATCCGTCTGTCTGTCTGTCCGTCAGGAGGCTGTATCTCATGAACGGTGATAGCTAGGAAGTTTAAATTTTCACAGATTATGTGTTTTTGTTGCCGCTATAACAACAAATACTAAAAACAAAAACATAATAATATTCAAGGGGGGCTCCCGTACAACAAACATGTTTTTTCGCCATTTTATTGTATATATTAGGAAATAATGTATCCTTCTCAATTTAATTACGTTAGTTGGCTTGAACATATCATCAAGATCATTCATTCCCTTTACACCATACAAATTAAATGAATACTTTAGGAGGTATAGCACCATCAAATATTGCTCAATGAAATTAATTTCTGTCGCTGTGATTGAACATTACACGGGTCACATACTAACTTATTTTTCGACTTTCATCGTAAATATATTTTCTTTAAAGAGTGAACAACGCTTGCAGCAGATTACTTTAGGTAGGTGTAATATTTCAAAGATAGCAATTTCATAGGAAATAGTCAACAAAGAGCCCATAATTTTAGATTTTTCTCCAGTATAAACAATTTACGTACAGACACACAATTCAATTACATGCTCGGTGCATGACACTGTTGAGACGTATCGTATTTATATTGTCATCATTCAAATGCTTAAATGTCATCAAAATTCTGAAAAAGAAATTAAACATAGAGTTCACAAACTATTTTGGAAATACATATACTGGTTGAATTTATAGTCGTTCTGGACCCGAGAGGGGGTTACTCGGAATCAATAATGGAACCATTTCGGAGTGTCAAAACAGCTGTGCAGGTTATAATAAAAAAATGACTTCTATGTAATCTTTATCACTCGTTCGAGTTGAAACATTAGTAGCGCTTCGATTATTCATTGAACTTTTCAATGAATGAAACTCCGAAACCCATAGGTACCTAACGCCGCGGCGCGTGTCTCCATGTGATCAGTTCATTGGCCGAATGCATCGTTTCGATAATAATAGGTACTTAGATAATAATAAAGGACTCCAATTTCTCCTTCATACTTTACGCGGGCTTAGGACCGTCGGAAATACTTTAATATTGTTCTATTTTACGGTGAATTAATAAGGTTTATGTAATAATAATGAAAATAAACACGAACAAATAGGGAGTATTTCCGGCGTATTTAAAAAATTGGAGCTATTTACAAAATAATCAACTTAAATACCTAGACCTACCTATTCACAGTTTATTTACACTTCCCTGTACCTTAGCAACTGCTCAAAATGGAGTCCAGAACGTTCGATACACAAACGGGCACGTTTTAGGCTATTGTCTTTTAGTTTATTCAATGTGTCTCTGTCACTTTTCACTATTTCAAAGGCGTCCACTATCGCACTGCGTAATTCATCACGAGATTCGTACTCTCGAGTGTAAACTAATCGTTTTATTTCCGACCACAAATAAAAGTCGATCGCGACGACAATACTGCGCGCGAGTTATAGTCGAACTGCGCGCCGCGGTCGCCGGTCGGCGGCGCGGTCGGCCGAGCGTATTTAGGTACCTACCTACAAGACGTAACTAGTCGAGTACCTACCGACGTTACTTGGCAACGAGTCCACGTGGACCGATGCGTTCATGCGTTGTGATTGGTCGAATTTTCCCGGCGCGGTGACTCTTCTCACTGATTGGAACGTTAGACA
The DNA here is from genome assembly GCA_933228765.1 of Miltochrista miniata. Taxonomy (NCBI): domain Eukaryota; kingdom Metazoa; phylum Arthropoda; class Insecta; order Lepidoptera; family Erebidae; genus Miltochrista; species Miltochrista miniata. The sequence goes on from OW121747.1 coordinate 27,635,899, forward strand.
TTGAATGAAAAATTGTAGTAGAAAATCGTAGTAAACGTATTTCGTGAAATTTAAAGGAATAACCAGGTGTTCTCGTTTTGATTTTGGCAAACGATGTAGATTTTGACATTTTCGTAATTTTTTATTGTTGATTTTCAAATTGACAGTGCCGATCGGTTCTGTTATCGAAACTGGGCCTAAACCTTTCCGTTCCAAAACGACTATAAATTCAACCAGTATACTGTACCTACCGTAGAGGATCTATATAACAGGATAGTTAACACTATAGTGCTATAGAGCAACGCGAACTGTCTTCTACGGCGCGCGTTGCTTTGTGGTCAGCAACCACCACAGTGCAGTACTTGTTTTATAATATGTAGTGTTTATAGGTAATAAGGGCAACCAGTAGACGCTTTAAATACACTCAGGATATCGAGCAGTGTATTTTCATAAAAAAATATAATTAAAACAAAATGGACATTTACTGGAACATCCTTTCGAGGGCTTACCCGGGGCTCCCAACCGTAGTCTGTTGGGCGTTACGTGAGGTTTTTAGTCGGTAGGAGTCTGGCATAGCATCCATAAAGGATTTTCCTTAACGTTAAATAAAAAGAAAAAGGGGGCTCCTATGTAACAAATAAGACTTTTTGTTATTTTTGGTACGGAACCCTCCGTGCGGGAGTCCGACTGGCACTTGGCCGGTTTTATTTATATATAATTTAGAATGATCCCTTGGTGCGGCCTACTAACGCCCTCTAGTATCCACGAGAGGAAGACCGCACTAGGCTGAAGATATCAACGGACTGAAGATACCAACGGACTGAAGATACCAACGGACGGCAGCGCCGCCAACGGCATAAGGACGAACTTTTAGTATTAAGAACTTCACTGTAATGTCAATTTATTCATTCTGAATTAAACGTTGTTACAAGACACAAGCAAATAAAGGAAATTCATTTTGTATCACCGATCCCCAGTATTTAAGCACCAGTCAAAACCATATGGTCGATCAGAGCCGGATGCTCGGAGCCTTTGCAGCAAAGCTACATTTCACTGGAAATACGTATTTCAAGAAAAACTGTTGGAGATTGGGAAGCATACCTACCTACCTACATACAATTGGGAAAAGACGCGGTGACGCAGCAATTCATACAAATCTTTTTCGTCGCATTAAAATACGAATTGGAAGGTTGCTGTACGAAGACTAGTCCGTTGCAGGCTGGCACTCCCGTCTTTCCTTTCCATTTTTTCATATTCCTTTGTTTAATAGCGTGCTTTATTTCAGGCGTTGCATGACGGTACCCAACTACTAAGTACATAAAATTGTAAGTTCGACGATACGTGGCAATCGATTAAAAACGATTAATATCTACATAAAACCGTGAGTAATCCTTTCAGTTTCTTTAAAATGAGTGAGCCCAAGACTGATCATAAGTTAGCAGATTTGATTAAAAAACGTGGTTCGGTCAAGGGCAGACTAACGTTATTTGAAAATTATGTCAAAGCGTTATCTGCTCCTTTATCAAACCAACAGTTACAAGAATTAGAATTACGCCTTGAAGGTAATTCTACATTAATTAATACTTTTAATGATTTCCAAGGGGCGATAGAAGTATCCGAAACCGAGCTGTCAAAACAATTAGAAGAAAGAGCACGGTTTGAGGATCAATTTTATAGGGTTATAGCTTTAGCGAAGCTTTTATTAAAGCAAAAGGATGTACTGGATAATAGCTGCAAGGTCACAAAACAATCGATAGGGATTAAGTTACCTAATATTAAGTTGCCTACCTTCGACGGTGCATATGATCGCTGGTTGGAATTCAAAAATTCGTACGATAGTATGATTAATACACGTGAAGATTTGGATTCCATCCAGAAATTCCATTACTTGAAATCGTCATTAACTGGCAGTGCATTACAGGTTATAAGTGCTTTAGAATTTACTTCTGACAATTACACTCACGCCTGGGAGTTATTAGATAACAGATTTAATAATCCACGATTATTAACACACAATCATGTGAAGGCCTTGTTCAGTATTCAGTCAATTCACAAAGAGTCAGCTTCTCAAATTAGGAAACTCATAGATATGGTTTTGAGAAATTTACGTGCCTTGAAAACATTAGGCGAATCCACAGAAGCCTGGGACACCTTGATAATGTATTTAATAGTCTCAAAATTAGATCAGGCTACTGAACGCGAATGGGAGAATCACATTGGGTTGCTTAATGTGGGTAGTGTACAATCTGTATTAAAATTAGAGGATTTACTTAGATTTCTCAAATCCAGAGCTGATTTATTAGAAATGGTAAAGGTAAATCATTCTAAACAGTCATTTGAAAGTAAGAATACGGAACGCTCACATTCTGGTAATCATAATAACCAAAAACATTCAAGCCATAGTTATGTCAGCACAAGTAGTGTACCCACAGATAGCAGAAAAGGTGTACCATACGCACAGAGGTCTAGCAGTACTAGTTTATCCCGGGTGCGTAGGTGCACAATGTGCAATGAAAATCATTCTATATATTCATGTCCCTCATTTCTTAATTTAACCGTAGAAGCAAGAGTTAAATTCATAAAAAATAAAGGCTTGTGTAGTAACTGCCTACGCATTGGTCACCTGGTGGGTGAGTGTAGGTATGGGTCATGCAAGCTTTGTGACAAAAAACACAATAGTCTGGTATGCAGTGATAGTCAGGACAAGACCAACAGCGAATCACATGTGAGCCGCGGAGAGAACATGCAGTCACTCCCAGTCACCGCTAACGTCTCCACTATCTCCACATTATTACACTCTGCTACTAAGCAGCCAGAATCAGATGGCAGTGATTTAGAGTATTCTTTATTACCTACAGTTCTATTATCCACAGCATTAGTTGATGTAGCAGATAGTAATAACAAATACCACACTGCACGTGTACTTCTGGACAATGGTAGCCAACATTGCTTCATTACTGAAAGATTATGCAAATCATTGAACATACAGATATTACAGTCCACTTATCATATAACAGGCGTAGGACATTCTATAATGCAGTCTACCCACTTATGTACCATTAAGCTACGTTCAAAAATAAATACATATACCAAGAGCTTAAAATGTCTGGTACTACCCCGTATTACAAATAATATTCCTTCAGCTGGTATAAATGTAAGGAGCCTACCTATTCCTGATAACATTAAACTTGCTGATCCTCAATTCTATTTACCATCAGAGATAGACATATTAATAGGTGCTGATATATTTTGGGACCTTTTATGTGAAGGTAAGTTTAGGTTAAGACAAGGCCCCCATTTACAAAATACACAATTTGGCTGGATACTTTCTGGTACATTGTACAATAATCAGTTTAATCATTCCAAAGAGGTACAATGTAACCATAGTCAAACATTACACACACAATTACAATTGTTTTGGGAATTAGAAGAAGTTCCTAAAGTTGGTAGGGTCCTCAGTGCAGATGAGAAACTGTGTGAGGATATTTTCATAAAAACAACTAAGCGTACAGAACAAGGTAGGTTTTCTGTACGGATACCTTTAAAGGAGTCAGCGGATGCACTGGGTGACAGTTACAGCTCTGCATATAAGCGACTATTGGCACTTGAACGAAAGTTCACCCGTTTCCCTGAATTCCGTCAAAAATATTCAGAATTCATTAATGAATACATAAGCCTCGGTCATATGACTCGTATAGAATCATATGAATCACCTCATTATTTCTTACCTCATCATGGCGTTATCAACAATAATAGTTCCACAACGAAACTACGGACGGTGTTCGATGCTAGTGCGGTGACTTCATCGGGTAAGTCACTGAATGATATTCAGTTAGCAGGACCACCGCTCCAGAATGACATTTTCTCCATACTGCTAAGATTTCGGCAATATAAATATGTAGCATGTGCAGACGTGGAGAAAATGTTTAGACAGATCCTTGTACAACCAGACCAACGTTCACTCCAGCTGATACTCTGGCGTGAGCGTTTGTCTGACCCTATAGGTATCTATCGTTTAAATACAGTAACCTATGGCATGGCCGCTTCGCCATACCTCAGTATGCGTTGCCTTAATCAGCTTGCACTTGATTGTGAGGAGGTAGACAGAGAGGTTGCAGAGGTAATTAGATATAATTTTTTTGTTGATGATGTGTGTCTAGGACACGACCACCTCCCTAGCTTGCTAAGTCTGTGTGAACGGGTATATGATACATTAAAGGGCGGATGTTTCCCGCTGCGTAAGTGGGTGTTCAACATGGACATTAGTTCCCATGACCTATCTAAGAGGTTATCTTTAGGTGAACATGGTAATAGTAAAACATTAGGATTAGGTTGGTATAACAAAAGCGATGAACTACATTTTTCTACGAATTTTGTTACTGCTAATAATGTAGTGACTAAACGTTCCATTTTGTCAGTCATAGCGCAAGTGTACGATCCATTAGGAATTTTAGCGCCAGCTGTAATTATAGCTAAAATTCTATTGCAAAGGTTGTGGTTGTGTAAAATAGACTGGGACGAACCAGTTTCAAAGGAACTTTTAGTCACTTGGGAAAAGTTTAGTAATACTTTACACTGCTTACGTGATTTACGCATACCAAGGCATGTCGTAGGTACACATAAGCAGTGTATAGAACTCCACATATTCACAGATGCGTCACAGTCTGCTTATGGTGCGTGTGCATATGTACGTACATACTCGGAGGCCTCTCATGTGTGCAGTAGGTTGCTTTGTGCTAAGGGTAGGGTTGCACCGCTCAAATCACTTAGTATACCTCGTCTAGAACTGTGCGGGGCACTCGTCGGGGCCCGTTTATATAAAAAAATTATTAGTTCTTTACGGTTAAGTTTTCATAATACTTATTTCTGGACCGATTCAACTATAGTTCTAGGTTGGATACGTACGCCTCCACACTCACTAAAGACCTTTGTTCAGAATCGCGTAGTAGAAATAAACGACCTTACCAGTGATGCTGGATGGTCTCATATAGGTACCAAAATTAACCCTGCAGACCTGGTTACTCGTGGGCTTTACCCTAACGAACTGGTAGACAGTAAGTTATAGTGGAATGGTCCTCCGTTTTTTGAGTTACCAGGATCGACCTGGATACAAGATTATTCTGACGATACAATACAGACTGTAGACTTACCAGAACTTAAATCTCATACCACCAGTATGACGTGCAATACCGTCAAAATTGATATTATACAGTTTGAAAGGTTTTCATCGTACAATCGTATAAGACGTGCTGGTGCGTATGTCTTACGATACCTTCATAATTTGCGCCAGCGACTAAACCGTGTGACTGGTCCGCTATCTGTCGACGAACTCAACGCCTCGTCGCTGATGTTAGTACGTCTTGCGCAACAATCCTCATATTCAAATGAATATAACAGTTTGAAACGTAACTTACCTTTGAAAACGTCACCTGCAATTTCTAAGCTTAATATACTTCTAGATGAAAATAATATTATAAGAGTAGGTGGACGTCTAAGCTATTCTTCAGACTTTTCTTATGATAAAAAACACCCCATATTATTATGCAGCAAACATCATCTAACAACATTAATATTTCGGTATGAGCACCAACGGCTTCTACATGCGGCCCCCCAATTATTGTTGGCTAACATTCGTGAAACTTGGTGGCCCATAGGGGGTCGAACCCTAGCAAGAAAAGTAGTGCATCAATGCGTTCGCTGCGTTCGAATGAAAGGTAAAACTGTAAGTCCCATCATGGGGAATTTACCGTCTGAGAGAATCGAACAGGGTTTCCCTTTCATTCGAAGCGGAGTTGATTACGCAGGACCTGTCCTTATACTTAACCGCAAAGGTAGGGGTGCTAAACTTGAAAAGGGATATATTTGTCTATTCGTTTGTTTTGTGACTAAAGCTATTCACCTTGAATTAGTCGGCAGTCTTTCTGCTCAAGACTACATCCTAGCGTTAAGACGGTTTATTGCCCGAAGGGGAAAACCATCACAAATATTTTCAGATAATGGCTAAAACTTTGTTGGAGCTATGAAAGAAATTAATTTAATGTTTAAATCACAATCTCAAAATATAATCGATGAATTAGGTAATGAAAGCATAGAATTTAAGTTTATTCCATTTTATGCCGCTCATTTTGGAGGACTGTGGGAGAGTAATCTGAAGGCTTGTAAACTGCATTTAGGACGCATATTGGGTACCGCTCATTTAACGTACGAAGAGTTTAGCACGGTGTTAACACAAATTGAGGCCGTCCTGAACTCCCGTCCAATGTCTCCTCTTTCCGCAGACCCACAGGATCTTCTCCCTCTTACCCCAGCTCACTTCCTCATCGGCAGACCATTGACCACACTTGCAACCAAGGATATCACCGGAGTACAGATGAGTCACCTGACCCGCTATGAGAAGGTGGAGCAACTGCGACAGAGCTTCTGGAAACGTTGGTCTATGGATTATATAGCCGAGCTTCAGACACGGTGCAAGTGGAAGACTCACCGTGGAGACCTCAACGAGGGTATGTTTGTTGTCATCAAGGATGAACACCTGCCTCCCTTGCAGTGGCATATGGGCAAAATTATTGAAACGTTTGCGGGCAAGGATGGCATCAGTCGTGTAGCAAGGATTCTCACTTCTAAAGGCATTGTACTCAGAGCATTCCCCAAAATATGCCCTCTGCCAGTGGAAGTGCCTGCAACTGAAGACTCCAGAGCTGCTTGCGATGCAGTACCTTAAATTTGAAAGCAGGAGCTTTCAAGGCGGCCGGTATGGTGCGGCCTACTAACGCCCTCTAGTATCCACGAGAGGAAGACCGCACTAGGCTGAAGATATCAACGGACTGAAGATACCAACGGACTGAAGATACCAACGGACGGCAGCGCCGCCAACGGCATAAGGACGAACTTTTAGTATTAAGAACTTCACTGTAATGTCAATTTATTCATTCTGAATTAAACGTTGTTACAAGACACAAGCAAATAAAGGAAATTCATTTTGTATCACCGATCCCCAGTATTTAAGCACCAGTCAAAACCATCCCTACAACTAAGCGTTTGCATCATATGCATGACTTTTTAGTATTTTTACTGTTTACAAGCACTAATGTGTCATCAACTCCAATATAAAGGTCAGCTAACGCACGCTGCTGAGGAGGCTCATCATCTTCAGTGCTTTTTTTTACCCTAACTTCTATTATCTTGCTCCTGCTTGAATTCCGATTCATAATAACGTTCTTTTGTAATACATCCGGACGAGATCGGCACTTGCGCTGCTCAAAGTGAGTCTCCCGATTATTTATTTAAAAGCATCTGGAGCACATTAGCCCAACTCTTACTGTTTTAGAGAATTTTTTATTTTTTACTAGTGAATTAGGGTTAACTTTTTATTATTATTATTTCTTTCTTGACGTGAGGGAAAATCCATCATGGAAGCTGGACTCCAACGGACTTAAAAACCTCGTAACGCCCAACAGTCTACTCCGGACTAAAAAACCTCGTAACGCCCAAAAGCCTATGGTTGGCAGCCCCGGGTAAGCCCTCGGAAGGATGTCCCAGCACTGCCAACAGACCTACGGCTACCACTGCGGCCTCGCCCAGGGCCACCCCCTGGGCGAGGCCGCGAGGTTCGGGTGCTATCCCGCGTCTTTGGGGTGTTTTGGGTATGGTCCCGCTTCTTCTCAATCTCCCACGTCACGCTGCCGTCATGGCCCTGCTTCTTTAAGGACGGTAAGCAGCTCTCTCACCGTCCTCAGGCCCTCGGTCATGGAGGTCGATAGTCTTCGGCGAAGACACGTCGGAGGCGCCCAAGCCGCCGACTGCGGAACTCGGGTGGGAGAGTTCTCTCCCGTTCCCGCCCGGCCGTCTCTTTCACGAGCATGACCTGCTCGCAGAAAGAGACGGCGCAGTCCCACTTACTCCCGCTGGAGATCATGGCTCGCACCATGGTCTCGAGCGAGAGAGTGTCCACGTACAGACCCACTACGAGGACCGGCGCTGTTGCACCCACGCCGCCGCCGTGTACTCCACCAAAGTGTGGAGCGCTGCGGTCCTCGCAGTGCTGACACTCGGCCGTGGTTTCTCGGTGTCTTCGCCACAGATACTTACCGACGCTACCGAGCCCGGTTAGTATTTGTGACAACTGGTAGGAGAGACCACCGTGTCTCGTCTCTCCAGCCACTCGTCCATGACCGGTCTGACGGCCGCGACTGTGACGTATTCCCCCTTTGGTGATTCAAGCCGTACCTTCCATGTCTCCACGGTTTGCTGGTGGAGCAGGGACCGCTGGGCCTTGATTTCTCGAGACGCAGGCCTTTGGCCCCGCTCCAGCGTCTCCATGCACCATCTAAACAGTGCATTAACATTTGACTGACGGCCATCGCCCTTTGCGGGCTCAGCAATCTAGCCACATTGCTAGCCGTTAGGGTCTCCGCTCATACGAGGGCAACACTTCGCACGATCCCCAGGTACAGTCTCCTGTAGGGAGTGTTGGGTCCCCTGATGTTTGGCATCAGCCTCGCGAGTGCGGCTGACGCTCTGTTTTGGGACCAAAATTCGGAAGTAATATCCGAAGTTCCATCGGCCATCGAATACGAGCCCCAGATACTTCATCGAGGGCTTGATGCCGATGCTGATGCCCCCTACCTGTAGGCTAGATCGAGCAGGTGTCTCCATCCGAGGTCCGTGAAAGCACAGAGCCTCGAATTTGTGAGACCTCGAGACCCATCCGCCGTATCCGACCCACGACTTGAGCAACCCCTGCCGTGGCCTTTAGTGCTGCGTCTCGGTACATTCCTCCCCGCACCGTAACGAAAGTGTCGGACCCCTCTCAGTAACCCGGCCCTAGCCAACTTAGGTAAGTTATGGCCCTCTCTGAGAGACAGGCCCCGACAATTCAACGGAGGTAGGGAGGCACTCCATGGCCGATAAGTGCCTCTCTAACGCAGCTCCAGGGCAAGGTGTTGAAGGCGTTGGCGATGTCACAGCCACCACCACCTCACCTAGTGAGACAGCTTTCTCCGTCAGGCCTCTAATGCGCATGATCGCGTCCACGGCTGAGCGCCCGTGACGGTAGGCAAACTGGCTATCCGCCAGATCGGGCCCCACGCGTGTGAGGTGCCTGACGAGGCGCTGTGCAATAATGCGCTCAAAGAGCTTGCCCACCTCGTTGAGCAACACGATCGGCCGGCACCCTGATGGGTAGTTTAGTCAAACTAATTTCTGCTATGTGCAAAAATATGAATTTGAGATATTGCAAAAAAAAGTTATCCTGTAAAATTTTGTATGAAAGGAAATTTTTAAAACTATTTAGGTTTCAAGGCACCAATGATACATTTCATGTCGTAAGACTATTATGGTTATAAATTGTAACAACTTGTTTTATATTTTTATTTTTAAGTATTTTTTGCACATAGCAGATTTTAAATTGTCAATTAACATTCGCATAACAGGTTTTAAATAAGTATATATTTATATTTATTTTATATTTTTACTATTGATAAACAAAAACAAAAAGAACAAGTTTTAATCAGACTTAAACTTCTTATGATGTGATTGATTGATTATTCTTAAGAAAGATCTTAATATTATGCTTGTCAACTTTCTTGAGTCTCAGGGGCTTTTCTTGATAAACTCATTCTTAAGAGTCTGTATGACGCCAAATAGACTATTACCTTGATCTAGATCTCAGGACTCGTGAGGTCTAATGAATTAAAATTTTAACACAGACAACTTCAGTTCATAAACTAAAAACGCTCTAGGCTAAAAACACGATAGCTGATAAAATCCTCGATAGATTTTTGTGTTGAAAATATCTAGATTTCTTGAAATTTTAAGAGGGCTAACATATTTCGCCCCACGATTTGCTCAGAAACCATACTTTTCATTGCGTTTAAAGTCATTAAATATTTATCGTACAAACATGGTATTCACTAACATACTTAGTAAATTTAGCGCTCTAAATGTTTTATAAAACATATTTTACCTAACAACAGATTACATATGGTTAATATCAACGAAAGTTAACAAGGTTTTTCAAATCATACGATTTGCATCGATTTCGATGCTTAAATTCATGTCAAATAACTGATAAATTTAATGAACAAGGGATACGAAGCAATTGCAAAAGGCCTAGGCTATCTGTTTGTAGAATAATCTGATATCAGGTATGTTCCTTTTTTTGGAGAAAAATGACTGTCAAGTTTGCTCAAATACTGAGAATTTTCACCACAATAAAGTAGTCTTTTCACCAGCTTCTGTAGTTTAAATCATTATGATAATTATGTAATATTATGTCAGAACTTCTCTTCTGACAATAAAAGTATTTCTTTATAAGTAACTAGATACAGATTTTTTTTTATAAAGTATTTTGTGAACCCCTATAAATGCAGATACGCGAACAAATACGATTTAGTACCGCCGAGAGGCTCTCAGAGAGTGGTCATGTCGCTCGATGTTCCATTTTTGAATACGAAAAAATTTTCAAAAATAGTCTAATTCTAGCGTGACCAAACAATCTTAGTACTTTGTGACGTATAATATAATATACTAGCTGATGCGCGGCTTCGCCCGCGTGAATTTTGGTTCCCGTTCCAGCTTCCCGTGAAAACAATTTTCTGGGATAAGAAGTAGCCTATGTGTTATTCCAGACTATACTCTATCCCTATACTAAATTTCAGCTGGATCCATTCAGCCGTTAGAGCGTGATTGAGTAACAAACATCCAAACATCTAAACATCCAAACATCTTCACAAACTTTCACAGTTATAATATTAGTAGGAAGTAGGATATAAATATTTATGGTCGATATACAACGTGAACTTTTATCTCGTATAGTGCAAAGCTCAGACACCCCGACTAGAGTTTCGCTTCAAAATACTGTATAAAAAAATTAAATGAATCTAACGAAAACTGACCAAGTTATAAGCTATTACAGTTGCACTATTTTCTTCATGAACAGCGTAGGTGTAGGTATTATACGCAAGGCAGGTAGTCACTATTCGTGTGGTATTGATAATAACATATTAACACCCCATTTCATAAGTGGTAATTATGGAACACCTGTGAGGAACCAGACCAGGATTGGGACGGCTATAAAGCCGCTAAAGCAAAATACAAGTAGCGACTGAGATACAGAAGTACCAAGTCTTGGAGAAACTTCTGCTAGAGTCATACTAATACTGGCCAAACAAGAGACCGAACTGTCCGTATCTATAAAGAAACCTGACGGCGCGGCGGCCTGACCAACCCATGAAAAGAATTATTTATACTGTTGATGGATGGCACTTGGTGGAACCTGCTGCACATATTCATTAACGGCACTTGTACTGTTCCACAACATTTATTTATTTTACACCTGACTGGTTTCGCCTTTCGGCAATTTTCAAAGGCAAATTAACATTATATAATGACCACTACATCACTTAATTACTCGAAAACAATAAATTAATAACATATAAATTACCACTACATCATTCTACTAACGTAAACTATCATGAAAAGAAGCCGAGAGTATTTTGATACAAACGCACTTCCCAGGATGCCAATTGCTGCAGACACTCATGTGGCTGGTGGAATACGTATCCACAAAAGAAGTCCAGTGGAAGCTCGCAAGACCTGTTCTAATCTATTCTGTCAACTTACAAAAATCTGAATGGGTAATTAACAACTTCAAGTCCTTCAAATCTCCAGGACAGGATGAAGTCTTCCCTGCAGTGATAAAATGGGGGAGGACACAAGTTGATATTGTCAGTTACATAGTATCTGTACGCCAGACAATGAATGGGACTGTGACCCTGACTGTGGAGAGAGGTCTAAGTGATCTTTATACCAAAACCCGGTAAAGGGTTTATATTTGTGATTCGGACCTCTGGTTATACAGACCGATAAGCCCTTCGCCTTTCCTGCTAAAAACTCTGGAAAGATTGTGTGACAGAGACAATCGAGAGACGGCCCTTCAAAATAAGACACTGCATTCCAACCAACGCGCATATTGCCCCCGGCAAGTCTACAGACTCAGCACTACATGCAGTGGTACACAAAATAGAAGAGGTCATCCAGAATCAATCAATCAATGTGCCTCGGCACTTTCATGAACATAGAGGGAGCTTTAAAAAAAAGAAGCATAACCACGGCACTGGCAAAACACCGAGTATACACGATGTCAGTGAATAGATAGATAACATGCTAAATGACTCATTTTAAAGCTACAGACAAGCAGAAACCAGTGCGCAGCCATGGCCAAAGGTTGTCCACAAGGGGCGGGGTCTCACCACTGCTAAAAAACCTTGTTGTAGACGACCTAATAACCAATCAATCAATCAATTTAACCTAGAACTGTCCCTATATACATGGATGTGGAACAAGCCAAAGCTTATATATATAATAGTGAAGGTACCGAAACCTTTAATTAATAATAAAATAGTGCCACGCGAAATCCCGTTTTGTATAAAAATAATCAATAATTATTAACTAATATTACTAACATAAAAATTAAATTAAAAGATTGAACGCTTAGACTAAGAATATGACACCGGTACATACATCAAGGAAAACAAAAGTATCAAACTTGTTGGTAGCAACAATTGGCACTATACGGCTATATGCGCCGCGCCGCGCTGATTTCTTACGATCGTAAAGAAATTTGAAAACCGAAATAACGCTCTTAACCTAGATCTCATAAGTTTTAAGTTGTTTTTATAATATAAAATATTTATAAGAAAGACAATAGTAAAATCTTCATTTGCACTACACCACTTTTTTAATATTGGTTATAGCTTTTTTATAATTAATTTAATTTATAAAAAACGCACAAAAACGATCGCATCTCTCTCTGTCTTGCACGCTAAAATGTATATCTTCTATCTTCTTTCAACAATTTGGCGTCTGGTAGGCTCTTAAAGAATGAGTTTATCAAGAAGGAGCTCCATAGAACATGGATTTGGCGAAGCCCCGACAAGATACGAGATGGACTTCATCATGACGTACAGAAAGTGTATATTTAGAGATGTCTCTGTGATCACAGGTTTAATATTGGCAGTGATCACCGACTTGTCCGAGCATCTTTAAATTTAGACATTCGCGCCGAAAGGGCCCGGATGATGAAGCCTACTCTTCGAATTACCATGGCCCAAATAGACTCAGGTGCTGATAGGTTCCATTTGGAACTTCAAAACCGTTTTGATCTGCTGGAAACTACTAGTAACGTTCATGATAAAGCCGAAAATATGGTCGAGACGCTGCAGCAAGTGTCCCGATTTATCTCTGACTGGAAAAAGCAATAACAGGAACTCTAAGCTCATCCATCAGAACTTATGAGAATAAGACGGAAAATGCCATATTCGCATACATTTTCGTTAGACAAGAGAGTTTTGAACCACAAGAAAATAATCCACAAGCTGATATGACGCAACTACGACCAGCGTTGTCGAGGCTACGATTGAGAAGAACAGGGGTGTCAAGGTCTTTGTCCCACAGCTTGGAAGACCCCGTCTGGCGAAATTAAAGACAGCGGGTGGCAATACCGTGCCATCAAGGTTCGGAGGAAATTGAGAGCTTTTACAAATATGCATCACGGACAAAAGGACCGACAGGTCGTACTGATGGTGACCACTGAGCCCTACTAATGCGCCACTATACCGAGGACATTCCGGACCGACTAGGACAAGATCGGGGCGGCTCTCGGACAACTAAAGAACAACAGGTCCCATGGGGAGAACGGAATTACGACTGAACTCCTAAAAGCAGGGGGGGACTGCGGTCCTAAAAGAGCTAGCGAGTATGTTTAATTCTGTTCTCCAACAGGGACAAACACCTAAAGCATGGAGCGGGAATGCGGTGGCTCTGTTTTTTCAAGAAAGGTGATAAGACCTTACTGAAGAACTACAGACCCATCTTACTCCTCAGCCATGTTTACAAGTTGTTCTCGAGAGTAGTCACAAACCGCCTCGCCCGAAAGCTTGACGAGATTCAGCCAAAGGAGCAAGCCGGGTTTCAAAAGGCTTCAGTACCATTAACCACATCCATACTGTTCCGCAGACTGTACAGAAGACCAATGAGTACAATCAGCCGCTGTGGATTACGAGATCGCTTTTGTGGATTACGAGAAGGCCTTCGACTCTGTCGAAACCAGTGCAGTCCCTGACGCTCTGCAGCGATGTCGTGTCGACTGGCGATATATCGAGGTGTTGTGATGTTGCAGCTGGAAAACTATAAAACCAACTCCATTGATCTGCGTAGAGATGTGTGACATGAACAGGATAAAGAAATTAGTCAGTTTAGTTTTAAGTGCGATCGATGATAAATGTTTCTTCATAAACTTTTAACATTTCCCAAAGAATTTGTGTCTCGAAATACAGATCCGTTGAATTCAATTGATCTCAATCAGCCCTCTACTACATCTTCTTGAGAGCTGCTTGGCATATTCCTGGTCACTCTCTATTCCCGTACAGTGATTTCATTAGATGCTCTGTCATCATTACCACTGCTGTAAATAATGTAACACCTCCGCTTGGTTGTTGAAGAAAACGGTGAGCTATTGCTTCTTTCAGGGGATGAATTTATTGATTCGTTGTTTGCCTATACGCAAGAAGATGTAGAGGGCTGATTGAGATCAATTGAATTAAACGGATCTGGATTTAGAGACACTGATTCTTTGGGAGATGTTTGAAGTTTATGAAGAAACATTTATCATCGATCGCTCTTAAAACTAAACTGACTAATTTCTATCCCCTATTTATTTTGCAAATACACAAAAGCACAGTACTTAAGCACTATACTTTGTAACTTGATGAATCACACCTTACACAGTTTATGAACTGACTGGCCATGAGTAACTAAAAGTTTATTTTCAAAGAAGTCACATTAAATTATAATAACGTATTAAGATATCTAATGAAATTTGAGGGTTAACATAAATACGAGTAAATAGCAAAATACAACGACATTCATATGACATCTTTATGGTTTATTTACTTTTACCCACTATTTTACAATGTAAGATTGGCGGTTTGTTTAGAATAAAATTATGCAATGTGCATACGATTTACTAGTTTGTCAATTGCCCGCGGTCAAAAATAAATGCTATGTGCAATCAGGTCACTTAGCAGATTTTGTTTGACAATATTCTAGCTGGCTCCACATAGCATATTTAATTGAATTGTCATAGTGCGTCGTATAGTACTTATAAGCACATAGCAGATCTTTCATACGATGGATATGTTTTATTGCAAAGCTTACTCACTATGTAAAGAAAAAAAAAACAGTCTAATTGAGAACCTTCTCTTTTTTGGAAGTTGTTTAAAATATTGTTCTGGAATGGGAATATTCGTTCTGGTCAGTAAACCAACCACCTTCAAAAAAAAGTATGAGGTTCTCAATTACACTGTTTTCTTTTCCTTAAATGGTAAGTTAGCTTTTTATCCGCTGTAAAGTAAAACAGGTAAAACATATTTTACTTGATCTTCTTTTAATTTAAGAAACTATGTTGTTAACAAAAAATTGTTCCTTATCTAAGACTCATTCGGTTGGTATCATAAAATACAGGATGTATTTTTTTGCACATCTTTCAGGTTAGTCGAACCTGAAAGATGTGCAAAAAAATACAACCCCGGCTCAAGCAGGTGATTTTTTAAAAAACCTTTAAATGCAGTTTTACTAAATAAAGGAATGTTTCCTTTCAGCAAAACTTGCCATTATCATTATTAAGGGTACTTTACCTCCAACTACCGTCTTTAAATTCCACCCCGTAGGTATAGTGTAACTTTTACGAACTGCATACTTATTTCTGCTTTGAAATTTATTTTACTAGGTGTCGCGCGCAGATTTGAAGTTTTAATGCAATGAAGTCCGGTTCTGAAGTAATTAGAAGGTGAGTACGCGTCGCATCGGTTGCGGCGGCGCGACGGTCGATAGCTGGAGCGACAGGCGGTGCCGGCCCGGGTCACGCCTGCGGCGATCGATAGCGGCGCGGCTGCGGGAGCACTCGGCTGCGAACACGACGCGCCGCCAGCTCGCCAGCGGATTCGGGATCCGGCAGTTCGCCGCGCGACAGCGGCGTCAAGGGGCGAGCGAACGCCGCGGCCGGATCATAGACGCGCCGAGCTCCCATGCCACTCTGGCAGGCGAAATGACCGGCGCCCGGCCCCGCAGCGCGCCGCTGCTGCTGGTGCTAGCGGCTGCCTTTCTACCGCTAGCCAACCATGTTGCGTGAGTATTTTCATATACTTGCTATAAGTTTTGTTTTTCAGCTTATGAAATCAATGTTAAAGTTTACACTCGTTATAAATAGGTATCCAAAATTTGTGAAATTAAATAAACCTACTAATATTATAAATGTGAAAGTTTGTGAAGATGTTTGGGTGTTTGTTACTCAATAACGCTCTAACGACTGAACGGATCGGGCTGAAATTTGAAAACGGGAACGGGAACCAAATTTTACGCGGGCGAAGCCGTTAGCATTAGCTAGTACCTATATAAATAGTCAAATGCATTGATTACCATTCATTTTATAACCTGGAGATTGACGAAAGTTATTACCAATGGCTAGAAATTGAAACAAGCAATGTATGTATGCAGCAGCTCCTTCAAGATAAATATTTATTATCTCGTGAAGTGGGTTTTGGGAATTATAATAATAGCTATGACTAAAATGCGATTTTGTAGTTGATGAACAAATTTTAGCAAGTTCAAAGAGCGTTCCTCTCACTACATGGCTGTCGCTAATAATGAATAAGGAAATACCTACCTCAAATTTTCACAATGAAACAGTTTATTTAATACAGTATTAACGTCGGCAAATTTCTAATCGATAAATTATCATACAAATACTTATGCTATGAATTAGCAACAAATTTATCGATTTTACTTTGTAATAATATAAGATCCAGTGATATAATCTGCATTGAAGTAAGACAAAGAAGTCAATTCTATACCAACATGTATAATTTTAGTATGTTCTTCATGGTGTGCAGTCTGATTTTAGTTCAATCCGCCTGCGGAATAATGTAAATGTACTCCGAACGCCCGACACCTCATGCGCCAAAGGTTATAAAGATGCTTTCACATAAAACGGGGAAAGGAGGGTAATAATAACTATGATTTCAGTACAATTTACGACGTCAATAGCTCTCTTTCTTCTCGAATACACGTTAGGTTATTCGATACTTTATGTTCGTCTCTCACGTTTCATTTTGCACAAGTGTAGCTGCAAATTGAATCTAAGCCTTGACCTGGATAAACATTTTGTTCAGGTAATACACATGTCATGCAAGTCACGGTTTAGCTATTTATTTCACGACGTTAAATAACATACGGCCGGTGGGCTACTTTTCATAATAACAACTGTAATTTATTTCTGACCTCTTATAAACGTATTACTTGATGGTGTTTTAAATACCTTGCCTTGTACAGTATAGGTATATAGCCTTCCTATTAATTTGGGTTTGTTAGAGAATAAAAAAATAGTATGGTAATAGCATACCTTTTATTTATGATGAAATTATTAAAACTGTAAAATTTTGCAAGGTGACCTTATCTCCACAAAAACGTACTTGTAATATTTTTAACGGGGTTCAATTATATGTTGTGATAACGAACTCGATTTAACCATGACAGAGTACCTATTAATTTAATGCCAATATCATAAAAATGCGTTCAAACTTTTTCTCGGCGCAGTTTTGCGTCTCCTGTATTTTGGCACTCTAGGTCCTATATCTCAGAAATACAAAAATAGTCACAGTTCTCTTACGACATTAATTCACATAAGTATTTATGATAAACAACAGGAGCCGTTTCGTAAAGATTTCTGTACCACATATCACAGAATGTAATAATATGACAGTTTTAAGGTACGTCGGTTACAGGCTGAGTGACGTCACATTATATTGAATGTAGCGTTCCTAGAGGGCCATACAATCATGAAATTTTTTGTTTATGTTGACATGTCGGTTGTTAAATAAAAGGGCTTGTAAGCATGAATTACGTCTGTATAAACTCGTATTATGAGTTGTTGCTCGCCGTTATGCTTCATTAAACTTTTTTTTTTTTAATCTATGCCTGACATCAGACGAAATCTCATTGAATACTTTTTAACTCTACGTACTCATCAACGGGATTTTGTACATCATCATATTTAATGATGAAAGATAGATAATAATAAACCCCTAACTACCTACCAGCGGCCTCACAGAGTGCAACACATTTATAAACTAAAATATTTCACTTTGTGCAAGTTGTGGGACAGTGTGCGTCGTTGTACGAGTGCACTGAGTGTCTTACGCAAGTGTAAGCGCAGTACTTTTCGATGCCTAGACAAGGTAAATGCAGGGACATTGTTTACTAGTCAAGACTAGTAAACAAGGGGATGTTTTTAAACGCACATCTGTTTAATTTTTCTGAACACTAGGTAGCTCCACTAATTTTCGGAATGCAAATCAGAATATTAAGTGCTGTGCAAAAAATCAATTGATTAACTAAACATGTCCTACTTATAAAACTAAAATATTACTTAAAATGAGATGACCTTTTTATGGAATTCACACCAATAATGTGGTTCGTACATCGAATATATGATTTATAAAACTGAAAAACGATTTGTTTATCAAAAATACTAACTTACACTCTAAATTGTACGTTCTTATAACGGGATAGGTTAGGTTAGGTTTTTATTTTTTTGATCAATAAAATTTAATTTTGTAATGATGACTGATTAAATTGTGTTTTTACTTAGAATTAACGATGTTCCTAAAAGTAAATTAGGTGATGGTTTACCTTAAAATTTTTTTAATATTTTTGTTAAACTAAGTAATTGTCAGATATACTATGTTAATAATTTTTATTCGTTCAATAAAACAGTTCTGGTGTGCATAATTAGCGTGCAAGTTAGTATTTTTGGTTTAACCTTGAAAATTTTGTTCGGAAAAAGGGAATACACAGATATCAATTTAAATACATGCCGTAAACAATGTCCCTGCGTTTAGCCTGTTTTTTTTTTGTTTAACGTGAGGGAAAATCCTAATGGATGTTATGCCGGACTCCTACCGACTAAAAAACCTCACCTAACGCCCAACAGCCTATGGTTGGGAGCCCCAGGTAAGCCCTCGGAAGGATGTCCCAGGACTCCCAACAGACCCACAGCCGCCACTGCGGCCTCGCCCAGGGAGTGGTTCGGGTGCTATCCCGCGTCTTTGGGGGATTTCGGGTGTGATCCTGCTTCTAAGGGGGGCGTGCGTATGTTCCTCACGTCACGCTGCCGTCATCGGCCTGCTTCTGTAAGGACGGTGAGCCGCCCTCTCACCGTCCTCGGGCCCTCGGTCATGGAGGCCGATAGTCCTCGGCGAAGACAAGTCGACGGCGCCCAGGCCGCCTAAGGCGGAACTCGGGTAGGAGAGTTCTCTCCCGTACCCGCCCCGCCGCCTCCTTCACGAGCATGACCTGCTCGCAGAAAGGGGCGGCGCAGTCCCACTTACTCCCGCTGGAGAGCATGGCTCGCACCCTGTACTCGAGCGAGTGAGTGTCCACGTCCAGACACTCCACGAGTCGTACCTTCCATGTCTCCACGGTTACCCGGTGGAGCAGGGACCACTGGGCCTCGATTTTTCGAGACGCAGGCCTTTGGCCCCACTCCAGCGCTTCCTTGCGCCATCTAAACAATGACGCAAGGGCTCTCGCTTCCAGGTCCCATGGAGGGGTCCCGGCTAGGAGACATGCTGCCTCACCGGAGATCGTGCGGTATCCCATTATAACCCTGATGGCACTCGTCCTCTGCGGGCTCAGCAGTTTAGCCACATTGCTGGCAGTCAGGGTCTCCGCCCATACGGGGGCCCCATATAGGGCCATACTTTGCACGACCGCCAGGTACAGTCTCCAGTAGGGATGCGTTGGTCCCCTGATGCCCCCCTCAGTTTCGGGACCTTCGGGACTTCGGAAGTGATGTCCGAAGTTCCACCGGCCATCGAGTACGAGCTCCAGATACTTCATCGAAGTCTCGATGCCGATGCTGACGCCCCTACCCGCGGGCTGGACCCCGCAGGTGGCCCCTTCCGAGGTCCGTGGAAGCACAGAGCCTCGGATTTGTGAAGGGCGACCTCGAGACTTCAGCAACCCCTGCCGTGGTAAATAAGCGCCTCCCTTACGCAGCTCCAGGGCAGGGTGTTGAAGGCATTGGCAATGTCAAGAGACTCCGCCACCACCACCTCACCCCGAGAGACTGCTTCCTCCGTCAGGCCTCTATTGCGCATGATCGCGTCCACCGTGGAACGCCCCTGACGGAAGCCAAACTGGCTATCCGCCAGATCAGGCCCCACGCGTGTGAGGTGCCCGACGAGGCGTTGTGCAATAATGCGCTCAAAGAGCTTCCACACCTCGTCGAGCAATACGATCGGCCGGTACCCTGATGGGGAATTTGCCGGCCGCCTTTCGAATCAAGACCAGTTTCCCGGTCTTCCAGGCCTTGGGAAACTGGCCTTTTTCGAAGCATGCGCTAAAGAGCCCTATTAGTCGAGGCCCAAGCTCCTCGATAAACTCCTCCGCGTTTAGCCTGGGTATTTAAAAATATTTAGCAAGCGGTCTTCAAAATGAATAAAGACGACGAAATTATTAAATTACTAGCTGACCCGCGCAACTTCGTTTGCGTAAGAGAGACAAAGAAAAAGAAAGGTTCCCCGTCGCTTCTATTCTCATTGCGCGGTTTCCTGTCGCGTGTATTCCCGTTGCATTATTGTGGCACAAATTGGATTTTCAATAAAATGGTTATTGTAAGCGAACCTACTTTAAAGATTGAGGGTCCAAATGAAACTCTTCATAACTTCTTAAATTTCAATGGGATAGGACTGAGATCGTTAGTAGTCACCCTACGTAATGCCTACTAAGCTATTAATGCATCAAAATATTCAGCTTCCGTTAAAAAGATTCAAGAAACTCTTTAAAATCCAGATGTCTAGATTGCGGAGCCACTTTGACATAAAATATAACTTTTTATCTATTGGCCTACCAACTCCAAAAAATTGGCCAACATTTTTTATGATTGTCTACTTAAAATAAGGACGCGAACTTCATTTAAAAAGGTGACGTGGCTCCCCAATTTATACGGACGCTACTAATACTACTACTACTACTACTGGCAAAGAGTACCTAGTGTCAAGATAAAAGTACAATTATCCTTAGCACTACCAGTAGGGTTACGGGATACTTTCCCGTGACTATACTGGTATTGCCAAGGGAAATATGGGTCAACTGCTGCAGCGCCACTGGTGTTGCAAACGTTCATTATGCGAATTAGTCCGCTACAGTAACCAACCATCAGATGGCCATAAGCTTGTCTGCCATCTCAGTAGTAAAAAAAACCGGCCAAGTGCGAGGCGGACTCGCGCACATACGGTTCCGGACCAAAAAAAAACCTGCAAAACATCACGTTTGTTGGATAGGAGCCCTCATTAATCCCCCCCTTTTTCTGACTATAGTATTTGTTGTCATAGTGGCTGCAGAAATATATTATCTGAAAAAAATTCAGTTCTCTAGCTATTACGATTCCTAAGATACAGCCTCATGACGGACAGATAGACAGACAGGCAAACGGACAGCGAAGTCTCATGAATAGGGTCCCGTTTTAGGGTACGAACCCTAAAAATCGTTTTCTTTGTGCGCACCTACGCCATTAATCTAATTTTTATGTCAATCAAATCCTGGACGTACCCCTCTCCTAATTTACATCCTGTGCCTTCTACATCCACCCTGCGACCTCTTCTAGGTCCTCGGTCCATCTGGCGGGTGAACCAAGTCGCGATGCCCGCTTTAGAAATCATTTGCTTCATCTACTGTCGTCTCTCGTCTACTGCGGATGTGGCCAGCCCACCACTTTACAGTACTGTTTTTATATGTACCTACCTATAGATATAATTCTGACTAAATAAATCAAAATACCTACGTATTAGTTTGAGCTAAGTCAATCTATATTTTTGTAAAAATAGATAATGTCTTTGTTAATTGGTTTAGAGAGCCTCTCTGCTTTTGCTAAGAAATAGATATCCTAACTTCTTTCTTTATCGTATTTCTGGATTGTGTAGGTCTTCAGACTTTTGAGGCTGAGGCAACCCGTACTAATACAGTTTCTCCTATTGTGGCCAGACATTTACTGTAGATTAAAGGTCATAGCACACTATAACCACCCCGCTCCAACACCACTCCCACCCAACACTGTCCTAAAAGAAGGCTACTGCTCGCAGTCTACGCGGCGACAGCTAGCACGCACCCAGCAGTCCACGCGGCGACAGCTAGCAGACGGCCAGCTGTCCACCCGCCGACCGCTCTCGCCTTTCGCAATAGACACAGTTCGCGATCGGTGCCGGTGCGGCGACTCCTAGCAGTAAGCGCGCGGGCACCGCGCCGACCGCTCGTCTACAACGCACACCCAGCGAGGCGTCCACTCCCGAGCAGTCTGACCGCGGTAAGCTCGCTGAAAGCGAGCTGTCTGCTAATTGATGATGGCAATATAAAATAAATCTAAAGAGCAATGTTTAAGGCCTATATTTGAATTATATTATTTTTGCCGGGTGGAAGCGGAGTCGTTAAAGTGGGCTTTAACCTTTCGTCTGCTAAATGTTCATCTAAAACACCTCTGATCGTTTGTATAGGCTATCCCTTTATAAAATTAGAAAGTAAACGAAGATAGTAAGTAATACGTGGTAATACACTTGACTGTGATATTCGGATGAACCATGTACACTTTACCTAGAACTTGTTATTTCATAATTCTGAATGTATTTTTGACATACAAAATACGAATATGAAGGCAACTCCGCATATTGAAGGGCATAAATAAAGAACAATAGATAAAAGTCTCACTAGTTCCGCCACGGAACTACTGAGAATAAAAATGTCCCAGTAGTTCCGTGGTGCGGAACTACTGGGAAAAAAAAGTCTCACTAGTTCCGCCACGGAACTATTGGGACAAAAAGTCTCACTAGTTCCGTCGCGGAACTACTGCCGCGGAACAACTGGGAATGAAGGATATGTACATACATACATACACAGTTTTAGTAAAATTATTGATTGTTTATGAAATTTAAAAAAAAAATTAGACCTTCCTTTTTTAAATCGAATTGACCTTTCAAACATGTGTCAAAAAAAAGTTTAAAAAGTACCGACTAAGGAGTATCAATATGAACTATGAGGCAAATGCCCCCAATTTTTTTTTCCAACCCATTTAAAACATGTTAAATCATAAATTCCAATAAAATAAAATACACGTCTCCCATCAATTCGGTTAAAGATGTTTTATGCCAAATTTGAAGAAGATCGGACCAAGGAATCGCGTAGTCCCATACAAACTTTGCAACCCTTGTTTACCCCCTTAGGAGTTGAATTTTCAAAAATCCCTTCTTATTGCTCGCCTATGTCACTTAAGGAGCATTTGTGCAAAATTTCATGCTTTTAGACCCAGCGGTTTAAGCTGTGCGTTGATCGTCAGTCAGTCAGTTCTTGTTTTTATATATATAGATTTCTGCTGAAAGAGATGTCAGATGGAGGAGTACATGTCAGACGAGGGTTGTAGTTACGTGGACCCTGATTTGAGTGGTTGTGTGAAATGACTTTCTTCGGGTTCAAGATTGTAAAAACTGATTTTGAAATTAATATTGATGAAGAAGTAAAGATACAAGAGAACTGGTGCGAGTGCTCGAACAATGGTGCGAGCCATGCTCTCCAGCGGGAGTAAGTGGGACTGCGCCGCCTCCTTCTGCGAGCAGGTCATGCTCGTGAAGGAGGCGGCGGGACGGGTACGGGAGAGAACTCTCCCACCCGAGTTAGCCAACAGTCGGCGCCCTTCGCGCCGCCGACGTGTCTTCGCCGAGGACTATCGGCCACCATGACCTCAGGCCCCCGCTGAGGACGGTGAGAGGGCGGCTCACCGTCCTTACAGAAGCAGGCCCATGACGGCAGCGTGACATGAGCAACTCACGCACGCCCCCCTTAGAAACGGGATCACACCCGAAACCCCCCATAGACGCGACATAGCACCCGAACCACCCCCCGGGCGAGGCCGCAGCGGCGGCCGTAGGTCTGTTGTGAGTCCCGGGACATCCTTCCGAGGGCTTACCCGGTACTCCCAACTACAGGCTGTTAGGCGTTACGTGAGGTTTTTTAGTCGGTAAGAGTCCGGCATAACATCCACTGAGGATTTTCCCTCACGTAAAAAAAAAAAAAGCCCCGCTGACTAGGGTATTTTTATGACTGGTCCTCAGATAGCAGACCACTTAGTGACAATTTAGAAGTTACAAGCGTTTCCATGCTTCGGAAGGCACGATAAGCTGTTGAACCTAGTTACCAGTAGCATGGTAGGTGGATAAGCCAAGTTGAAGACATTTATGTGTGGCATGAACTCTTTTTTAATCTTTTTATAATGTAAACTTTAACGCGTATTGTATGTCAGTCCAGTTGTATCCTAATCTCTCATTCTAGTAAGTACCTCAATAGCGTCGGCAAAACATTTGCCTGTCAATTTGGAGGCGGATTCTCTTCGCTCTAGAGGATCTGGATCCCAGCTTAGCATCCTCTCTTCTACGGCTGTAGAGTTGCTGAGAGGATAGTGGCGGGCATGGAATGCTACATTTATATCCGATTCCCATCCATAGGGTCCCAATGAGCGACCGTAGTTAAATCGGCTTTGCTGCGAGGCTAAGATGTTGTTTACAAAGCTTGAACCACAGTGGGGGCTAATTCTGATCCCAATGTCTCTGAAGTAAAACGCAAATTTAATGCTGCCTTGAGAGCCAGCAAAAAGCGACTACCATAGCTAAGTTGGATTTTGTGGGCAGAATTGGTGAGTGGAGTGGCTATCAGGCTACCCATTTGGGTGTTGTGACTTCTGGTCGCTTGCCAAAGCTGCCAAGGGAAACTTTTATTGATCTAGTTTACCGCCCTTAGTTTAACCCGACGGTAGTTTGGCCCAGAGTGCCAAGGAGAAAGCTAAGCTTCTGGGTTCTCACTTTACCTGTAACTCGAACATGCACGACGGGTGCGTTTTGAAGTGTGGCTTCCCCTGAAGTGGAACTTTAATGCTAAATTCACACAGTAAGAAGTCCGGTGAGATCTTCAATCCCTTGACATTCATAAGTTGAATGGGCCAGATCGTATAGCAGTGGTATTTAGGCAGTGCCAGTTCCGACTTCTGTCAAGTACGCACACATCTTTTGGCGCCTTCGTATTCCATAAAATCCCGGCATCAAAATTTAAAATTAAAATTCAATTACAAGTCACTGCTTTATCCTTGATAAATGCACCTGATCACCTTTACTTGACCTTAGCAATAAATTAAGGACATGATCCTTCGACCTTTAATGACTTAGCATATGAGTATGCATATAGCATGAGTATGCCAAATACCTATCTACTAAACTTCTTTAGCAAATATTTTGTCAAAATTTTTTATTACAAAAAGCTAGACCTCCAATTGGAGTATCGGCATCATCCTAAAAAGGATGATGCTGATACTCCAATTTCCCTTTTAGTGAATGTAAAAAGGATTTCTTTACTTACAGGGGTGCTGGTGGGGGAGGCATGTTCGGCGACGTCAATATATCAGCAATATTGGATTCTTTTAGTATAAGTTATGACAAAAGAGTAAGACCAAACTATGGAGGTAAGTAGTGCGTAAAATTTGTAGTTTCGCTTGGATTATAATAAAAATAAGATTTCTTACCTGACATATAGAACTATAATAGTTAATAAATTTATGATGTGAAATCATTGCTGTAAATTTTTGGAAAGGAAATTTATATTGCTACACATTATTGAACCCAATATTAAAATAATATTTTATATGTAGAGCAATTTGTATCTATTGTTTAATCTTTACAGATTTACTGTATTATGTTCCTATAAAAATGTGTGCCTTTGTAATTTTTTCACTACGGATCTTATGTAGAAAGTTGCAGCTTGAAGTTGAAAGTTATAGCTTCCTGTTGATGCTTCACCTGTTAACTAAACTATGGCGCGTTTCTACTATGATATTTTATTATTATCAAGTTCAATACAATGAGTGAAATGGTTACAACTCATATGATAGAAAACTTAATAGTTGTTATGTGTCGTGTATTGTGTCGTTTTCAGGACCACCCGTGGAAGTGGGGGTTACCATGTACGTGCTCTCCATCAGCTCTCTATCTGAAGTGAAAATGGTATCTTATTTTCAAAGCAATATTAAAGACACAGTGCATACATAGCAAGATTTTGTCCCTTAGCATTATCACCAGCATTAAACCGTTCATCGTAGCACCCGTGTCCACGGTTCAATACATTGAATGGGTATAGGCGTGACACCGCGACATAGAACCGTGCGATCGGTGAATGTTGATGACTCGTATTCCGTAGCTCACGTTGGTGCGTGGCATGCCTAGGAGTGTATCTGCACCCATCGCTCAGCATGCCACGTGTACCAGTTGAGTTCGAAATGCTCATCACACG
Source organism: Miltochrista miniata (assembly GCA_933228765.1). Classification (NCBI taxonomy): domain Eukaryota; kingdom Metazoa; phylum Arthropoda; class Insecta; order Lepidoptera; family Erebidae; genus Miltochrista; species Miltochrista miniata. The sequence continues at coordinate 27,662,314 of OW121747.1, forward strand.
CACGGAAACCGCGCCTCTCGCGTCTCCTCCACTCCACTCGCCCGGGCGATGGGGCACGTCACCGTCCTCTGGTTTGGTTTTCACGGCGCGAGGCGTGCGCGCGACTCACGATTGGACTTGATTGCAGGGCCGCCAGTGGAGGTGGGCGTCACCATGTATGTGCTGTCTATCAGCTCCGTCTCCGAAGTGCTCATGGTACTCGCCACTGTCAGCTCACGCTTGTCTCGGTCGCTACGGCCGCGCGCAGCGCCGCTGCGACCGAGCAGCCCCAGATACGAGGCTGCGAGCATGTCCGCGTTTGGTGGAGCAGATCGCCCTTTATCCGCCCACTTGCTTTCTTATTATGTTTCCTGATAAACTCGTTCAAACGGAAGGAAAAAATTGCAAAATGAGATCATAATAAGAAGAGCAATCCGTTGTACCTTGAAATTACCCTGTTGTATGTCTTGCAGTACTCGTAACTCCAAAGTTGCCGCCATGTGAAGTGATGACGTCATGTATACGTCTAAAATTTTAATATTTTTGATTACTCCTAATCATGTATTTTTTTATTAAAGTGTGATTTAAAAGGAATATACAAGAGAAATTCGCACAATTGCCATAACACAATTTAAATCAACTTACAAATCTTTGACATCATCACTTTCTTAACTTGGTTTGACGCGGGCAGTACCTACCTACATTATGACTAATTCAAAGAATAAATTATGTTTTAAGTGGCAATGAAGGCGACATGCATTCATGCTCTATGGATTTGCGATGACTGTATGTCTCTTAACGTAACTCATTTTGTAGCTTGTTGTGTATGTACGTAATTCATATTATGTGTATTTACTGAAATATGGCAAATTTAAATGTAACTTTCTATTTTCTACACTGACTTGGAACATCGATACTATCTGGCCTAATTTTGTTCAAAATTTTCTCGTATTTTAGAATGTTCTAGAAATCCTCACCCCTTAAAGTCAGTATTATCAACTAAATTCTTCGGTCAGAATAACAAAAAATAAATTCGGTTTTCCAAAGTGTCAAACTGAGTGAGCTTGCTAGGCGTATGTTTGGGTGAAGGACCCCAAAGTGGAAACCAAATCAAGGTCGGAAAGGTCACAATGAGACGTGACACGTGGCCCAGGGTGGAGAGTTTGCCTAACTTACAATTTGCAATCTCTCAGTTCTACCTCATTAATGTATGTTAATTTATTCCACAAACCTGGTCCAAAGTTTATTGGTGGCAACTTGTAAACTTGCCGGCTTGTTAGCTTGAAGTAAGAGAGGATTGCCTCAATCGAGCCGTGGGTGTCCGCCTGTGCCACCACCCACTCACCTCGCCCTCTCCTGACAATTAGAGCACCTACCTCCCTATTCATTTTTAGACACACCTGTGTTTTGTAGGCTTCATGTCACATTCACACACTCTGTGCATTTTATTTCCTCTCACAATTATTTAAGCTTATTGCTCCATTTGTTTATTTGGATGTAGTACAGTGTCTATTTTATATTCTGGAGTGTTATTTCTGGCTAAGATACCGGAGCCATGCTTCATCTTACTTTGTTAGTCAATAAATTTGTATTTATATTATATAGTCTCTTGAGAACATTTAGTGCGGTGTGAACAGACTGCTACTATGTGTAACATGGGATTTTCCAATATAGCATGCAGATGTTAGTTGTTTATGTATTGTACCCTAATTATTTATGCTGGTTTAATTGTACATTGTACAAAAACATCATAACTGCCATACGTGTACAAGTGACTACTAAGATAAAGAGTTCTTACTACACACGATGTCAATGAGATGACAGATGCTCATACAACAATCGAAGTGTTTAGTTAGAACTGTAAATCTTAGTAGACAATAAATTGCGTATGCAATCCAAACCTTTGCCTGTTGTTCATTTTAGACCGTTACAAGAAAACATTAAAATGAAACTAAATTGATTTTCGTTTTCTCAGGACTTCACTTTGGACTTTTACTTCAGACAATTTTGGACTGATCCCAGATTAGCATACAAAAAAAGAACTGGCGTGGAGACATTATCTGTAGGATCTGAATTCATAAAAAATATATGGGTACCTGATACTTTCTTTGTAAATGAAAAGCAGTCTTATTTCCATATAGCCACCACTAGCAATGAATTCATACGTATACATTATTCTGGCTCAATCACTAGGAGTATCAGGTGTGTATTGATTTTATTATTGTATTTTACACTGATCAACAAAAATAATCGTTTGTATAGGGTTCCGTGTCCAAAGGGTAAAAAAGGGACCCTATTATTGATGCTTCGCTGTCAGTCTGTTTTTCTGTCTTTCTGACACAACGCTGTATCTAGACCCCCAAAAAGTGGGATAAAACCCAAACCCCAGGGGATAAACTGCTGGTAGACAAAGCCTGTCGGGAGCCCTGGGGCTATCCTTCTGAGGGCATACTTGGGACTCCCGGTCAAAGGTAGTGTAGTTTTTAGAGAAGTTCGACATAACATCGATTAGCAGGCAGGTTTCATCATTAATCGGATGAATAATATAGGTGAAATTATATACATTCGTTCCGTGTAAATGTCTAAATAGTGCCGGTAGATGGCACCTACATCACCCAAGACGCTTATTTTACGGTGAAGAAATTGGTCGGTTCCGAGTAGGTTTCGGCGGCCAAGTTGGTTAAGGTGTCGCACGGTATGCGTGAAGATGCCGATTCGAATCCTGTGCTGGAAACCGTTTTTTTTTTTCATATTAAAAAATTATTATTAACTTAGCATACTTACTAACTGATTTGAAAAAAAAATCTTTCAATTAAGTTTCTAGGATTAAATATAGGTCAAATAAAAGGTGATATTTTAGAAAGACCACAATTATTCAGGCAACTCGTGAAAGACCCCTTATTTTTTCAAACCAATGCCTGAAATCGAATCCCAAGTTTGCAATTAGTTTGTTTTGGTTTTGAGTAATTTCCCAGGCAAAAGGGATCTGACAACTATGTCGAGCTTATTGAGAGCATGCTATCGAATCTACATAGACATATTTCCACAAAATCTGGCTAATTTTAGAAAAATCTGGATGATCAGGGTGTAAATTTGCATCAGGATCTTCAAACTATGAAAGAGCTTTATCAGGGCTAGTGGGAACTTCATGATGTGAGACTACTGTTGTAGTTTGCAAAGAGATTCGCCTAATGGCACTCATTCACAGAATTCTTAAAAAAGGTCGTGGGTCCCTGTGCGCCCTGGATCTTAGATCTTGTAATTTAGATCTCGGACCTTAGATCTACATTGATAATGCAACTTACTTTATAGAACTATATCGATAATGTATAATTCTATTGATTTGTATATATCACTTTGGGATTTTCCAGATTGACGATCACGGCATCATGTCCCATGAATCTCCAATATTTTCCGATGGACCGTCAACTATGTCACATAGAGATTGAAAGTTGTAAGTATTATAAGTGTTTTTATAAAAAAATCTTTTTGTGTGCCTAACAAAGTGTTGATTTAATTTATCACAATAACAAGTTTGAAAGCATAATACTATTTTAGGATTGTTTCTGATTAAACGCACGCTTTGTGTGTCTGTTGTTAACTTTTTAAGTAAAATAATGTGAAATTGAAAGTCATCTCTAATTTTATGACCACTTGACGTAATACAAGTTCGTCTTGAACAGCGAGGCACCTTATGTTACAGATGATAGAAAAATAAATCGAAACTCTTATGTGTGTTGTACTCACTAAAGTAATCATTTATGAGATTAGTTACCACGATGCAAACTGTCACTAGGCTTACAGATATTGTGTTGTGATCACTTTATTGTATCACAGATGCCACTCAGGGATTTTCTGTGAGCACAAGCGTACAAGTAACCGTCGACACGTGCTGCGATTTTCTTCGTGATTTCATAAGTTGGAATGTCTCCTTCTCGCATACAGCACCCGCAGAAGGCAGACCGTAAAATAGTAAGCCTGTGTTCCCACATGCATTAAACGAACTGATATTAGGACATCGACGTTGCGATATGCTGAACGGGCCTAAGGAGGCGGGAGACGGTGGGGTCGTCACATACACCAATGGCCGTGCCGTAGACGGAATGTACTGCTACTGCCCCCGGTGCATTCATACCGCACAACCATGCGCTACCGCAGGCTGCTTGCACTGTGCACAAATACTTAGTTAACGCAATTGCATGACTAGCTATCATAATGCTTGATCTATAACTGTTTACTTATCGATTCTCCACTTTCTATGATCGCCTTCTACTCTCATAATTATACTGCTGACGACTTTTATTTGCGTGACGAGAACAGGCGGCATTCTAAGAAAGTGGAAATATATCATCAGTAAAACTTCTCCTTCATTTCTTTTTCTTACATTATCTTCTCATAATGTAGCCGATTGTAGTCACTCGCATAAGATAATAATTTTTATTTCATCATAAATTCACTAAAGTAATTAGATTTATATTTTCTATCATCCATTCCGAGCTCAAACGAGTATGACTTATATCAGGTGTGTTTCTCGATTTTGCTCATTTGTCTCGCCAATAGAAATCGTAAGTCCTATCTTCAAAACAGCCGTGGCCACGTGAGGGTAACGTGATGCCTCGCAGCGTAAGTGATAGCGTTTTGTGTGTTTGGCATGTCTCCGGAGTCGGGTATACAATGAGAGATATTCGGTACCATTGGAAAGATGGACTGACCAGCGTCGGCATGAGCAGCGAAGTGCAGCTGCCACAGTTCCGGGTGCTCGGCCATCGTCAGAGGGCCACGGTGGTTACATTGACGACAGGTAACCGATCGCAATAGCCGCTCTCCTTTGCACTGTCCATCCACCACCGACCCCGTCTCCCTCAGCCCGTGTGCAGACGATCGATATCGCGACACAAGCACACACGCTAAACACAATACGATAATCGCACGACGAGACGCGCGACTCTAATATCGCGATCCGCCTGCTATTGCCCCAGCCGAAAGATGATTCGTGTTGTAAAACCCATTGCGATGGGCCTGGGGTTATTTTATTTAAAATGTCCGCTGCGCACAGTCGGCTACACCATGCGAGACATCCGGTACAAATGGAACGAGGGGCCCAACTCTGTGGGTGTTTCCAGCGAAGTGTCACTGCCGCAGTTCAAGGTGCTGGGTCATCGCCAACGAGCTATGGAGATCTCGCTTACCACAGGTATATAAGTTCACGGGGGAATCTAACAGTAGAATATTTACAAAATTTGAATTAGACACCACTACGTGGAACACTGAACAGAAACAGCCACGATTCTTTTCACATCCTGCTTTTGTATTTGTGCACAAAACACTATAAGTGGTGTGAAATAAATTTATTATCCCATACTCGTTTTTAAAGTTATGAATGCTACTTCTTTCATAAACAAAAACTTTTATGACTGTTGTTTCAAAATATTTTCTTCAAGTTTATTTAAAAAAGAAACATTCAATGTTAAATTAATCTTGATCCTATCAAAAATTTTGTATTGATACATGTTTTGTTTATAAAAGCCAAATATCTTTTACAGGAAATTATTCAAGATTGGCATGTGAAATACAATTTGTACGCTCTATGGGTTATTACCTCATCCAAATTTATATTCCATCGGGTCTAATTGTCATCATATCATGGGTATCATTTTGGTTAAACCGAAATGCCACACCGGCCCGTGTGGCTCTGGGTGTTACTACTGTACTAACTATGACCACGCTGATGTCATCCACAAATGCCGCTCTCCCCAAAATATCCTACGTAAAATCCATCGATGTATATTTGGGAACCTGTTTCGTCATGGTCTTTGCTAGTTTGCTAGGTAAGAATATATTTGTACTTTATAGAAGTTTTATGTAGCTAAGCGACTGTATATTATTAGCGAATTTTAATCTTCCAAAACACCATGGCGATTGTGTACAGTTATATAACCTTTTAGAAAAAAAGTACAACACAGTTTTCCATCTTTACAGAATATGCGACGGTGGGCTATATGGCCAAAAGAATACAAATGAGGAAACAGAGATTCGTAGCCATTCAGAAGATTGCATCCGAAAAGAAGATTCCTGTGGATTGCCCTCCAGCTGATCCGCATACATTATCTAAAATGGGGACACTTGGTAGATGCCCACCCGGAAGACCATCTGTAAGCCAAACATTTAAATTAACTTTCAATTTTCTATATTAATTGTAGACGTTTACATGGTGTAAATCTTACAGGAGGTCCGATTCAAAGTTCATGATCCGAAAGCTCATTCAAAAGGTGGAACGCTTGAAAATACCATAAATGGAGGTCGCAGTGGAGCAGAAGAAGAAAACCCTGGACCACCACCACATATTTTACACCCTGGAAAGGTGAATATCCGTTACATTACCTTTTTTGCTGATGCGATTAAAGTAGAGGAAACGCTGAAGAGCGACCTTAACCCATCTGATAACCAAATAAGACATTTTTTGTTACATTTTTCATAGATACATAAACACGTCCATAATCATTTAGGTATAGAAAAGTGCTAAGAGCATGATTTTTTATTAATAGTGATATTTTTTTTCATAAATGAAAATGAGTGAACTGAACGGTTATCAAAGTAGTGGGTACTTTGATAACCGTTCTCTCATTTTTAACTAATCGGTTTTGACATAGAGCATATGTCATAATTATACATTTACAGTATTTTAACATATTATTGACTTGCCTGTTCAAGGTGCTTGCCGGGCGGCTATTAACAAAAATAAGTACTCATGCTCACCAAGGCATAGGCATTCTCTATGTTATAAACTATTAGATTTGTATAAATATGAACCGTTATCAAAAGATTCGAAAGTTGTGAATAAAATAAATAAATAGCCTTGAACGCTTTTCGATAGCCAAGCTATGACAAAAAAGTTCGCATCTTGTTATCAGATGGGTGAAGGCCACTCTTCAGCGTCTCTTAGACTATTGTAATGCTGGTGGTTTTATGTAATGAATGTTTTGGCCTAATCTGTTTTTTTAATATGCTTAGCGCTCGCGAAATTGAATTGAAAAACCTACTTGATAAGACATAGTTATTTAACTAACGGTCAAGTAAAAATAAGAGTTACGTGTCTGATATACATACATACATACTTACATATTAATACTTATTATACTTGTCGGGATACTGACCCACTTCTACGGGGGGATGTACACGCTTCCATCGTGACCTGCTTTTGTAAGGCTGACGATCAGCCAATCCGCAGTTTTCAGGCTCTCGGTCATAGAGATTTGTAATCCTGAGCGTAAAACAGTCTACGACGACCCCACTGCCGACAAAGGATCTCGGGAAGGGTATATGTTATACGCCCATAACTACCATCTTCCTTGATCGAGGGCCTACTAACGCCGGATTGTTTGAGTAATTGAGCGTAATGGAAGAACACAACAAATTGCGCTGACACCAAATAAATTGGGACAAATGCGTGACGATGCTGGATGCGGGCAATACAAGACCGAGCATTGTTAGGAACCTTGGTTTTGGCTTATGCCCAGCAAATTGGTTGAGATGACTCATAAACAATCTTAACATAGGTACTTAATAAGCACAATTTAGGTTGGCTTTTGTATCTCTCTTTAACTCTTAATTTATATTCTTACTCCAACGTAACGTATATTCAAAAACAAAAACACAACTACTGAAAACAGTACCTGAAAAATTAGGGATCTACACATTGTACACCCTGTATACTTTGTACTAAGACCCCTATTTTAAATAAACTCAAGTGGGGTTAGGTGCAAATTTGTTTCCATGGCCATCTATAATATTTTCTTGTTTGCTATAAGTATGTAGTAAGGTTTTCATTTTGGATTTTTTAATAATAATTTATTGTTTCTTTATAATATAAGCAAGTAAATACTGAGAGATATGTTTTGACTTTCAGGACATAAGCAAGTTACTGGGTATGACACCATCGGACATCGACAAATACTCACGCATAGTATTTCCAGTCTGCTTCGTATGTTTTAATCTCATGTACTGGATTATATACCTGCACGTATCTGACGTCGTGGCTGACGATCTGGTTCTACTGGAAGAGGATAAATAGAGGGCGCCGCATTTAATCCACTTATTTTGCCACAACTGTAAATTAAATAATAATTTGAAACGATTTCAACATATACATGTGACTTTGCAAATAGACGTACTAAGTACTTCTGTGCTAAATGACATCTTGTATGATTTTGCCCAAAGGGATGCGAATCGTGAAATTAATGTAGATAATACGATAACTAACGTCGTTGTAAATACTGTCCTAAGACTTGAAAGTTCTGTTTAACATGTTTTGAACAATAGATTTATATTAACTTACATTACAACCTTTTATTGAAGAATAAAGTAGAAACTAAACGACTAAATATGTCATTTATGGATCTCAAGAAAGAATGGGAATATGGTATTTGTTTTGAATTTTAGGTAGTGGATTTAACTTGTAGTCTACGTAGTAGAATGTAGGGCTACGTGACTCTGTTATTTTTCATAAGCTTTAACGTAAATTTTGGACCTAAGGTGAAGGTAGTCTGGATAAATATTAACTTCAGAACTTTATGCATCTTACTTATTGCAAGATATTCAAAATAAATATTCGTTCTCGTATTCAAATTATTGAAAATATTCCCTCGACGTCCTTGATCTTGAAATTACAAAATATTAATTAGGGAATATAAAAATCACAATATGTTTTATTATTAAACAAGTTTCAAATTATTATTACTGTCAAAATGGTAAAATGAGTGGAGTATTAAGAGTTATAGAAATCTGATGCTCAAATTTCTCCGCTTGAATTATTACTTAGTTTTGTAGGTATACTTTTGTAATTATATCTTTATAATTAGTATTTTTTTTATTTTTTGCTGATGTTCTTGTGATGATATCATTAGGATTTTATTTTAATTGTAGTTGCAAACCATGCCAATAATCTTAATCTATTTTATTTAAAATCGTAGTAAGTATTATTTTCTAATGTCTTGTAAAACAATTATGAATGTTTGAGGCAAAAATGACTTTGCTTTTTATCAGCGAATGCATGTTGAGGTTTGATATTAAATCACCTTGTTCATTATTTTAGAATTAGTGTTATAAATAATAACTACTTGATGTCAGGAATCAATCAACAGCATTCAAATAATCTAAGTACTTAGGTACATATCTTCCACAAAATTCCTAATAGGTAATTTAAAAATCGTTATCGGAAAAAAGCTGAAAAAGCCTTTAGGCGCGATATATACATTTAAGTAAAGCACTGGACTACATCCTAGACTTATATTGCATTAAATATTATTTCTTATAATTATAATTATCGTGAACTTATGTACCTAATACCTAGTGTCTGTCAACTAAACATATTACATTTAGAATTTAAATATGCGCTGACATACGAATTTGATTTATAGTCCTATGAGATTTTAAATATTAATATGTTTAGTTTCACATACTTACATTTAATTAAACTACAAAGCAAAAAAGAATGCTCTTGTTGCAGCCAGTTCAGTCTGCATCACTAATAAGTACAGGTATTTAAAGGTTCATTTCGTGCCTTGCTGTCGATTATAGCCACGTGCGTTTTATCATGTCACTGAGACACGTGGCGTGCGCCAATGCCAATGCGACTGCTAGTGACAAATATTATATTCACGTATTAACTAAATAACTAACTGCACGTAACTTCTATTGACCCCAAGGCGATAATTATGAACCTTTATAACCACTTTGTTTCATAAAATGATAGTTTTAAACATAGAGACATTATTCCAGTCAATGATTACTTATTTGAGGTATTTTTCTTAAAAAGGTCAAAAAGTATCTACTCTAATTTGCTAAATTGTTACAGTTTGAGGCTCTAATTACAGCAAAAGATTTAGATAACCTTAGATTATCATGTTCGTGACCGACCATTGCTCGTGTCGCCATATTTAAAAGTATATAACTTAAAATGTATTAATGATTGTGAATAAAAATCAATCAATCAAATCAGCCTATAGCAGTCCACTGCTGGACGTAGGACGTGTAAAAATATTCAACATAAATTTTAATTTTGATAATGAGAGAGTACCAAATTAAATAATTTTTAGAATTATTCCCGGAGAGTTTCAGTTCACCATATTTGATAAGTAGTGGGCCTACAAGCAGTAGTATAAATTACTACTCTAGGTCTCCAAACTTGTGAGACTTCGTTATTAGTATGTGAACTCTCTCTAACTGTGATAGACAAACAAAATTAAAGAATATTATGTTTTTAAAGAAAGAAAGAAACAGTCTATGATGTTAAGGCATGCATATGGCTGCTGCTTGGACCTTGGCATTACAATCATGTGACTCACATCACATGTTAGCCTAAAAACTCTTTTATTCAGGCAAGAACATTAACTTATTTTACAAATTATGAAAATTATGATGTCGAAGATCATGTGAAGCGGAGGGAGAAGAATAAGAAATGGGACTCCAGGTTCTAAAGCAGCAGTTTTGGTAATTATGGTTTTAGTTTAATATCCTTGAAATATTTTGGGCACTATTTTCCTAATAAGATCGTTAGAACAATGGTCGTTCTAGTACAAAATCTGGATTTAATATCAAGGGCATCAAACTGGTAAATCAGAACCATTAGTGAAATAGAACTTACCCATTGACTGGGCTGCATAAATCATCTCAACGTCGATGCACATACTTAGCTAAAGTAAGGAAATGTATTGATACGAATGTTACATCACTAGATTTCTAGAAATCCTGTCCATTCATAATAGATTTAGTATTGTCTAGGCTGCATGCCAAGTAATCAAAGCAATTCTGAATTCGAAATTCACAAACCATAAGTTCATTGTTTTAGTTATCAATAAATAGTGCCTAAGTATTAGATGGTTTATTCGATTCACGTATCAATGCATTTTTATTTTTGAGTAATATTATTAAACAAGTCACCAAAACATATAGCTTAGTCTTGAATTGAATTACAATATTTTTGTCGCCGAGAGTATCTGCTACTTCTTTACTAGTCACACAATAATCATGCAACGCTTTCCTAAATTAGTGAAATTTAGATGAATTAGCTTTTTTGCTCGCTAGTACTCTACTAAAGCTCCAGTAGATAAAGAATTATTGAGCATTAGAGATGCGTTGTAAATTTAGGAATATTATTTCAAGACTATTCATATTTCTACTGTAGTCAATGAATATGAGGTGTGGCAAAATAATATTCCTGTTTTCACAGCAATATATTGAGTATTCACCCTCAAATATCTGACAAGCAGGGTTCCTGTCTTCAGCTACGACATTTTTGTTCTTTTCGATTTTACGATAGTTATCAAGCTATTTACTCTCTCATTAAAACTAAATAATTCACAGGATATATATTAAAGGTAAGCAAGTCATAAGGCAGCCTGCATATTACGTGATCACAATGAAGCACTAACTAAGTAATAATTATGATAAATAAATGTTCGTGGTGTCTGGTATGTTTATGATTGCCGGGGGATATTATTGTAACATATTTAAAACTAAAGAAAAAAATATTTACCTGAAAAGTACGACTACGAATTGCAATGCAATGCCGTTTGCATTGCAATGCAATTTTCATCATTTCAGTAATTCATAACCAATGGCGTAGTTGCAGTTTATACCTAATAAATACTCGTATTAATTATTGCTGTAATAATAACAATAGAAATTACATACATTATGATAACAACAATAAAAATATTCTTGATCTTTAAAATATTTTGAATCAGTTTAGAAAGAGTATTGCGTTGTCAGATGTCGTACTGTTTTAAGCAATGTCTTCCAGACAACCTTCAGATGTCTTTAGATAGACTGAAATATTAAATAAACAGAATAACATACATAAAAATGAAAGGGTGATTGATTTATATTTTGACGTAGACCTTAAACACTAAATGGATTTCATTCTAATTGAGCATCCATTGAGAAAATGTTTTATAACCGTTTGAAATTATAAGGTAAAGAGCTAAACTGACTACAAGCTACTTAAAATAATTATGTTATCTATAGTGTTCCATTACATTACATGGGATCTTTTGATGAAAATCCTTTCATTTTTTTACAATAAAGATGAAGATTACGTACCTTCGACCACTAGACTCTTACCTTGAGCAGCATATGGATATGTCAAAATAACGTGCGAGTCATAAAAAATCCAGTTACCTACCTACAAAATCAATACCTAGCTTAGTATTCTAAACAGAGCGCCCACGGCTATGCCATAAGAAGGGAATATATCTAACATTTTGTTGATAAATACTTGTACTGAAAGAAAACTTAGTATCGATTGAACCTTAAAGCAAATGCGGGACGTGAGGCGCCATACGGGGACTTTCCCTTCTGTGAAGTCTACGCGGCCATATGCAAATAGGTACTTTAAAAATTTTAATAATATTTCTTAGCTATAGTAGGTATTTAAGATACTTACTTTTTGTCAATGTTGCATAACCGTAAGACGCCTTATATAAACAGCAATACCAACCATAAGAAGCATTAACCGGTAAGAATTAAGTGAAGGAAATACATAATTATGATGTAACATAATTATGTATTTCCATCATATTCATTTTCCATCAGCGTCATTGTATGACGCTGATGGTACGTTCTCGTGTCTGTTAACATTTATGCTTTTTTGATAATTTTGGAAATATGTCACAGATTTACTTCTAACCTAATTGAATGAGCATGAATAGGCGACTCAGATAATAATCAGTACCTTTTATTTTTGTCTAAGTAATCCATATCCGTACTTCCATACTAATAGTGTAAATGTGAAAATATTTGTTAATATCACGCGGGTTTAGAACCGCAGGCTTTTGTGGTCTTATACAAAATGGATTTTGCAACTACTGAGCAAAATTGTACAAAGAAATATTTTATTTTATATTATTATATTTATAAATTAATATGAGTTATTATGTATGAATTTTAAATGGATACACTTAATATCTTATAATATAAGATCTCGAACACATTTAAGATATTATTTCTTTTAATTTTAACTAAAATGTGTATATACCTAATTAGATTTTATGTGATTTTATGTTACTCTCGATTTATGTAAATTCCATTACTGGAAGTTACCAAGTAAAAAATAAATTAGAGTAGAGTTAAATTGTAGGTCCTATGCCGTGGCTCTCCGAAACGAAATTCTAAAGTAATTGTCTAATGGCTAGTAACTAAGTTTGAAACAGGTAGGTCTTAGCCCTAAAATATATTTAACTTAGATGTTATATAAATGTACGTTGTAGCTGTGCACGTTCACGTAGAAGTCACAGATTTTAAGTAATATTTATATTTGTATGACACTCTGTGTAATTTTATATTACTTAAAGTTTTCCATACACATTTTCAAAAGTAGTAAGTACAATTCGTTATTAAGTTAAGAAAAAGGAATCAAATTCCGTTAGCTATTTTGTGTAATTATCGTTTGATATAATAAAAAAGAAAAGCGCAAACACGACGGGATTATATCAATGCGCTCATTAGGTCCTATGAACACCTTCCCTCCATCACTAGACCAGCTCCATGGTACCATATTATCATCTTAGTTGTGTGCCAAATTTCATTTCAATTGAACTGTCAATGTGGCTCAAAATGCACCTGCAACATTTTGTGCTTCTCAAAATCTAGCTATGTTTTTTTTTTTTCATTTTATAATGAATTATACAGCCACAGTCTTTTGATAATAAGTAGAAAAAACTGTAGAGAAATAGTTTATTCATAACTTAACATTCGCTTAATTGATAGTAGCTCATTATATTAATATTATGGAAGTTTGCCAAAGTTATTTATTTTCATCTCTACCAGAGATGATAATATTAATATTGTGTTAATACGATAGTTTATCTCTCTCTATAACATTATGAAAATGTTAACACTTAGATTACATAATCGTGCGTTATAATATTAATTTTATACATTGTGATAATTACTTGAAGTGCTCATCTTTCCTATGAATTGAAAAGATATACAAGAAAGTGATCACAAATTAGAAGTATTTTCATTCAGAGTTGTAAGAAGAGGTGCACAGCACAAATTACGTACTTTGTCAACAATATTATAGGTTTGGTATCGCCGCGAGCCTGTGTCTGATTTCAGTCAGGCGAAATGAATGATGCACAGAAGTAAAGGATTTCAGTATAAACCGAAAACAAATTATGATTTTGAAAAAAAATATTTCAAATAGTAAATTTTAATTTGTTCTAATTTACATTTATGTTAGTATCAGGTGTATTATTTCAACTAGATCTAGCAGCAGATTAAAGTTGAACAACATTAATTATGAAATAATATAAAATTTATAGTAAATTTTAGTATTTAGTAGGTATAAATTATTACATACTTATATTTAAAGAAAATACTAATGAAATATAGGTATTAATTATTTATTTAACTCTTTTTCTTTATATAGCGCCCTCTAGCCTAAATTTAAGCAAGTGAAAGCTTAAGTTATAGGAACTAGACATCTGTCAAACATTCACATGCTTCTAAATAAAATACCCGATGATTTTAACAAACTTCCTAAAGAGACGCTAGATGTCCTTAAACTGTTGAATAATCGCATTTTAACGCACGTGTCTTAGATATCATTGTATTTTATAACTAGACATTACAATAGCTATAAAATGTAAGTACATATAATAATAATAAAAAAAACATTCTTAATTGTAGAAATTATAATTATTGCACAGTAAATTCTCCGCAAATTTGAAATAATGTCTTATTTATTTCTATATCAGTCAAACAATATTATGTAATATCTGTATTACTATAATAACATAACAATTTCTAGTGTTATCGGCGCTTATGAAAGCGTGTGGTAATGATAGAAAAATTTGTTAATAGTCCATAATGTGCATTTCAACTACAACACTGCCAATAAGAATGGCAAAAATTCTTTGAATATCCTTATAATCTTCAGACTGCTTTTAATTTGTCATACATACATACATGTAGTCAAGCCCTTATCCTCGAAGGGGTAGGCAGAGGCCTAGTATACGCCCTCATTCCACCTTATAGTTTTATGTCCCACGTAGAAGGTGGTGAGCGTATTGCCGTGTTTAAAAAGACAGGCGCAGGTCGTGACAACCCGCACTTGAATTTTTTTTAAGCCGCCCCCGTAAGGTCTTTAACTCGGCTTAACGGTAGTCATTTTACTGACAACTGGGTTTCATTTCGAGTTTACCTTATTTACGCCATGGAGCATTTTACGTAAGTGTTCCCTTGCGACACCCTCGTGATGAATTGGGGTAGCGACAGTTGTCACCCGGGGCCCCGTCGCCACACGGAGATCAATTTGTAATGTTATATTATCTGCTTTTCAGTCTATATCACTTCAATGAAATATCACATTTTTTATTCCGTATCGTGAGTGTTTAATATTGAAAACCATATATACCTTCGAAAACAAGTCTTGTTAATATCGAATGAATATAGTAATATTGTATCATCTTTATCTGTAATATGCTATAAATAAATAAATATATGTGGACATTCTCACACAACATCATCTAGCCCAAATTCAGATAATATGACTATTATGAGGATTATTATAAGGACATTCAAACTGAGTACAGCGTTACTGGCCCATTAATGTAAGATATTCAGTTCTGACCGCAAGAAAATAATAGTTATGATATTAAAGCTATTAATAATCACAGAAATTTCCCATTTCTTCTAACTTTAGATCCTATAATCGCCTTTAAAAAAATAAAAAGTCTTGCACCGATCGTCGACTTCATTTTTTGACACAATGATAATGATAAAATTAGAATTTAGCAAAGATAATTAACTGTATTGCTCACACTAACCATAAGTATGTATTGGAATTTCAATTAGTACTGAAAATATACACACACCCTTTGTATGATTTCATGTAAGATAGAAACTAAGTCTTTTTCAATTACCTTTGACTGTAGCACTTGTGGTGGCTAGGCTAGTGATAGTCATACTCAAGCCAATATTTGCTATCACCAATTTGGCTTAATTGATATAATGTTAAACTGAAATGAGATATAGTGAATATAGATGATTTTATAAACAGGAAGTAGTATCATCGTAGGTATAAATAGCACAATTGAATGGGAACGAGATTGCTATAAAAGAATAGAAACAAGAAGTTAAGGACAAAATAGTGTATGCTGTTTAAGGCGAAACTTCAAAACGTTGCTGAGCTACATAATTTTTAGCAACATCAAAGGGCTGTGAGGATTTTTTGTAGAGCGTGGCATACCTACTGTTCTATTTTCAAATCGAATGCCTGACTTCTACATAAAAGGAAATTAACAGTCTTACTCGTAAAACATTCACGATATATTAAACGTTGAAGTTCGTAGTCGTGACTCACTTTATCAGATCACCCATTTACCTTTTTTAAAGTAGGTAGGCATGCCACACATCTTCAAATCCTCTTTATTTACAGTGAAACTGAGTAATTTGGTAGCCTTAGAGGAAGGTGATTGTAAACTATAGGTTTTATAGAGCACATATTCAAATTATTGATGACACAATCAAAACACGGAGTGCTATTTCACCGAGTTGCTCATGAACTTTAGGAACATACTTGTGAATTTTACTTCTACAGTGATTTCAAAAGATATTATTGATAAAAAGCACCCAACGAAATGAGTTTTGTAACCTTATTCTTAAATATACTATGATTATTCAGGTACTTATGAACAATTATTGATATGTAACTTAATTAATAAAAGGAAATTTTTAAGTATTCTGTATTTTACTTGCATTCCTCTACTTTTAAAACTGAATGAAAGTTGCGATAATTGAAGCCTGCAAGACCTTATTCAGGCAGCATACTGATTACTGATCAAAATTATATATAAATCTTCAATTAATCACATGACCGGCACTAAGATGATCTCTAAGGCGGCAGACAAGCTTACGGCCCGCCTGATGGAAAATTGTCACCATAGCTTACGTATGTAGCAAACACTAGAGGTGTTACACTCGCGCTACCTACCCTGCAGGAATGTTCTAAGACCCCTCTTGAAGAGCCACATACTATTGGCGATTAGCAAAACCGAGATAAGGAGATTCCATAATCTAAACGTGAGAGGATAAAAGCCCCTATCGGACCTTACCTTGCTGGAACCAATGGTATATAAAAACTGTAGATACGTACGCCTCGAGCCGTTGGCGCAGCGAAGAACCATCACGCCCTTGGTTTCCTTCTATCGAATCTGTCACGGCGAGTGTTATGAAAAGCTCTGCATCTGATCCCACCCTTTTTTTTCGATCCCAAACAATGCGTGCCGAGCAGAGATGCCACTGATACACAGTGGAAAAGATCGTCGCCGGAACTGAACAATACAAATGATCGTTCTTCTGTCGCAAACCTTGAAACGAGGGAAACAAGTGCGCACTTGTTTCCCTCATTTTAAAATCCCTGGTTAAAGAGTTAAGAATTTCAGGATGTTGTGCTCTTAACGCTCCGCTTGAAGAAGCCTCATCACAGGCCTGCCAACGTGAGGTTCACTAATATAAGTCTTACAAACTGTGAGAGTGGCCCCCGGTCGCTATATGTCGCCATGACGACAGGCAAGCGTCGTCAATTTGCCTAGCTTAATATATAAAAAAAAATAAAGATCAAAACGAATCAAGTAGAGACGAAAAAGGCTCAATGAGTCGGATCTAAGTGTGTGTCTACCTTACCCACACAGAGAGCAAAGCTCGCTGCTGCTTCGGGTGTAAGTGCGCCGTTGCCGTTCAACAAAACTACAAACAAACTGAACAGTGCAGCAGCACCTGGGTCAGGTCTCGGGCGGTGCGCCCGACGTGGCCCGCCTCAAGGCAGCGTACAACAGAGCCAGGTCCAATAAAAGGGCCTTCAAGAGAGCGGACGCCCGGCGCGTCGCGCGATTTTGTCAGGATACTGACAACTAGCCAGAGCTGTGCAGTTTAATTTCTGCAAGCTTTCGCTGCCGCCGCTGCGTTATCCTGACGGATTACTGGCTCACAAGGCCCAAAAGAAAGCAGAAATGCTTGCCAATCTCTTTGCAGCTAATTCCCGGATCGATGACTGTCACAAGCAACCTCCCACTATCTCCGATTGTGGAAACACGATACTGGACTTTGTAATCCGGCACGTAATGTGCGAGCGGCGCTACGGGTACTCTACGGAATGCCAGTGGTTCTGATGGCATTCCGGCGGTGGTGCTGAAAAAGTGTCCTGCCGAATTATTTCCAACGCTAACACGCATGTATCGCCTTTCCTTTCGTCGGGGGAAGTGCCGGAGGCTTGGAAGGAGGCAAACCTCCAGTCGATCCCGTAGAAAGGGGACGGGACGGACCCGGTCAACTATCGCCCCACCAATATCGGAAGGGTGTTCGAGCTAATAATCAACAGGCAGCTCATGCGATACCTGGAGGATCACTCGCTAATTAACGAACATCAATATGGCTTTTGGCCAAAACGATCAACGGGTGACCTCCCAGCGTAGATAACACACACTTGGAGTGAGCCTATAAATAAAAAAAAGACGTGTGGCACTCGGGGACTGCCGCGGTAAAGCCATTGCATAGCATTTTTAGGGTTCCGTAGCCGAATGGCAAAAAACGGAACCCTTATAGATTCGTGTCGTTATTTTACATATAAACATTACCGTGTCCGTTGTGAAAAATTGTGAATTAAAAGTTAGTAGGTGATTTGCAAAGTGCTGTCAATATTCTTATCTATGTATGACGCATTTCAATCGGAGCATCGAAATTGTTTTCACATTAAGAACTCTAAATTCGACCAGTACTCTTAATTCAACTTTGGTCGAGTGGTTAAGACGCGGATCGGTACGCAGAAGGTGCAAGATCGATTCTGGGTGCAAGCGTCACTTTTTGAATTATGAAGTGCGAGATGTACTAGCGTGGCCGAGAGAATAGCCGAGTGTTACGCTTTTTTCGTGACGGAATTTCTGGATTCGGTCTCCACGCTCAAGGCCCGCGATAGAAGCTATGCAATAGCTTAAAAATCTATATATATAAAAATCAATGCCACTTTTTGTTGTAATTTTATAACTCAAGAATGGGCTCACCTATCCAAACCAAATGTTTATGCTTTGTTCGGACTATTTAGTAGATGGTTTATGTGAAGTTTGCACAAAATCGGTCGAGCGGTTCTTCATTTATCACGCAAACGAAGTTGCGCGGATCAGCTAGTAATAAATAAATAAATGTTTATTGCAAAACTTCAGTACAGCTTTTTACCCATAAACATTGCACCCACAAAATGCAATTGACAGACCTTACGATTACTACAAACAATATAATACGACAAAAAAGCGAAAGCATTTAAAAACAATTAAAAAGCTCCTCCTATGTAGAGGCACAGCGAATCTCTGGTTATTGGTATGGACATCGGTCTTCAATACGATAGGGCATATATGGTCTACCGCCTCATTTATGCCACTGGTTGGCCAGCTTCCAGCACGAGCGACGTGTACGGGTCCTCTGTGATGGTCAGGCTTCCTGCTTTTCGCAGGTAAAAGCGGGAGTACCACAGGTATTGGTTTTGTCCCCAACTCTCTTTCTTCTGCATATCAATGACATGCTGTCCCTTAGGTGCATTCATTGTTATGCGGACTCTGTATGGGAGTTATTCTGGCCGTCCAGCCGAGAGGTGATGCGACGTGGAGAAAAAGAGACTGAGTTGTATTGGGCTGGCCTCGGGAAAACTAGGAATCCTAAATAAGGTGAGGCCGTTCTTCACGCCACACCCTCGACGCAGGGGTGAATCTGCATCGTGTACAGCAAACGGCGGCGTTTGCTGTACAAGATGCAGATACGTAGAGTAAGTACTGTTCTCACCTTTGGGATGACTCCGCGAGGTACCTACTGGACGCGCTTGACGCTATGCAGAGACGTGCTATCCAAATTGTAGCTCGTCCTATGGTGACGTGAGCCTTCGAGACGTTGGCGCAGCGAAGAACCATAACGTATGATAATATTTTCCGTAGAAAGCAGCCAAGGTGCCTTCTACCGAATATATCACGAGTGTTCTCAAGAGCCAACCTGATTCCACTATCTCCTTTTCGTTCCCGAACAACGCGTGCCGGGCAAATGTGCCACTCATACACAGTGGAGAGAATCTTCGCCAGAACTAAGTGATTCAAAAGATCGTTGCTCTGTCGAACTATAAAAACTTGGAACGACCTGCCCGCGCATGTATTTCCCTCATCTTACAATCCCGGGTTCTTGAAGCCGAGCGTGAAGAGGCACATCACAGGGCCGTCAACTTGTCTGAAGCCTTACGGACTGTGGGAGTCGCCCCCAATCGCTAGAGTCGCCATGACTTTCCATCAGGCTAGCGAAGTCAATTTGGCAGCCTAAATATAAATAAAATTAAGTCAATACAGATTTTGGTAGCCGGACCCAATTATTTTGTATAACTATTAAAATCTGTATTGGACTTATTGCTTTCAGACGGGAATTTCAAATACTTTTTTTTTATTTCCACGTTCACTTGAAACTAAAAGTTTGATTTTTATAGCTTCACGGGTATATTAATTTTTTTACAGCGTCTATTAACCTGTTGGTACGGCCTACTAACGCCATCTAGTATCCAAGAGTAGAAAACTTTATGCGCATGAAGATACTATCGGATGGTGGCGCCGCCAACGCCATGTGAAAGAGCTTTACTATTAAGACAACTTCACTCTAATGTAATTTCGTTTTCTATTCTGAATACACGCAAATAAAGATTATTCATTTGTTTCACCGATCCCTCCATTATTAATATCAAGTAAACTATTTTGGTCCCTCGAACCGGATGCTCAGATCCTTTGCAGCAAAGCTACGATTTAGGCAATATAAATATGTAGCATAAGCAGATGTGGACAAAATGTTTAGACAGATACTTATACAACCAGACCAACGTTCACTTCAGCTGATACTCTGGCGTGAGCTTTCGTCTGACGATGTAGCAACATCTAGGAACACAGAGGAGCAAACTTTATTCTCTTCTAATGCATTTTCAATTATTTTTGTAATCCTATGTACTTGATCTATTGTTGAGTGTTTCTCCCTAAAGCCAAACTGGTGATTAGGGATAAGAGCTCTTTGATCAAGTATAGGTTTCATTCTTTTTAGCAAAAGCTTTTCGAATAGTTTAGAAATTACAGGTAACAAGGAGATTGGCCTATATGATGTCGGTTTATGAGGTGGTTTCCCTGGCTTTGCTATCATAATGACTTCAGCTACTTTCCAAATAGCTGGAACATATTTTAATCTAATAGATGCATTAAACAGATACGTTAATTTCACCAGCGCTTTCCGTGGCAGATGTTGTAGTACTTGGCCTGTAATAAGGTCGTAACCTGGCGCTTTTTTTATTTTCATATTTTTTCTTATTTTGAATACTACTTCTTTTGGTGTTACTAATTTTATTTCAGTCGAATCTTGTTGGTGTTCTTGGTATGGCAACTCTTCTGACAGCCCTTCATTTGGTCGAAATATTGTTTCTAAATGTAGCGCAAACCTTTTTGCCTTTTGTTCATTACTTACTGCCCATTTACCATTTAATTCCCTAATTGGAGGAATGGGCGCAATTGGAGCTCTGTATTTCTTCATCGCCTTCTAGAGGGAGTAATTGCTGGTGCGGTCACCGGACAACCTCTCTAATGATTTGGCAATTGAATCATCTTTGTAACTTTGGATAGTTTTTGTTAAGTGATTTAATATATTTTTATCGGTAGGTGATCTTGTGTAGTGCCATTTCTTTCTCTGTCTCCTTTTCTCGACAATTAGGTCAAGGATTTCTTTGGGATATGTGTTGCCCTTGCTCCTTATCATAATTTCGGATGTATTATGCCATGCTGACTGCTGGATGTCGGAAGTAAATTTGTTCACTTCGTAGTCTAGTTGGTCAGCATTTCGCAGGGGCACTTTGAGTTCGATTTTAGCTTCTAAATCCGATTGAAAACCTACCCAGTCGGTTTTCATGTTGACCAAGGTGGGGTAGGTTTCTCTGAGAAGGACATTTTCGCCAAGGGTTAAGGTTATGGGAGAGTGATCCGAATTCATGTCAAACCCTTTTCAATAGCCATATAAGTCGACGAAATATTTTTAAAAAGAAAAAAGTCTATCAAGTCTGGGATTCGTCCTATATCCGTAGGCCAATAGGTCGGTTTCGTATACTGGGGTATAGATGAGGAAATCCAAGTATAGATTCATCGTGCTCTATATCTTTCGGCGTCGACATACATTTTGAAGAACCAGCTGTAGATTTAGAGAATGAAGAGTTAGGTATAGGTGAAATTGGGCAATGAACGGTAGCTGTGACTACCTTGTTTATTGATTTATTTTTTGTTCCAACAGGTCGTCCTCTCTTCTTGGCAGGTCCAGAAGTTATACCTGCACCAGAATTACACGTTCGCTTTTGGGTTTTGGATTTTGCACTAATTTCCCTTTCCTTGTAATATTGTTCCACAGCCTCCACTGAGACGCTTTTACCCGCCACCACGCGCAATTTGAATTTTTTGGTCAGTTTTGGTTGCAAATCAGCTTCCCTAATTTCAGTGATATATTGTTAGAAACTTTCTCCTACTATTTGACGGACTTCTTCAATGGGTTTGGAATAGTCCCTTAGCTTTTCGAAAACCACATCTGGGTCAAACGGATGTATACCGCAGGCTTTAAAACCAGCAATAGCATTTTGCGCAGCTGTGTCGGCTCCTACTCTTAAAGTTTCAGTAAGCAACTTGGCGAAAACTTCTTTTGGTAAGGCATTGGCAACTTACCCACGTCTCGTTTTTTCCAATCTGCCAATACCTTTCGCCAGTTGGATTTTAGAGAGCTGAAATATGACACGTCTAGAGGTTGCAAAAGGTGGCTGGAATTGGGTATGAGGCAAACAAATTTGATATTATTTTCTTGACATAGTCGTAATGTTTTGGGAGTTATGTGGGAGCACAAATTGTCGCCAATGACCACTTTCTTCCCTCCCTTCTTTTGCAGAACTGGCAGCAATTGTTCTTCGAACCAGTCATCAAATGTTGTAGCGTCTATCCACCCAGACTTAGTAACTGCCATACGAGTTCCAGCACCTCCTTGAATCCAAATAGTCAATTTCTGTTTAGCCTTATATATAATATATAAGGGCACAAACTCCCCAGTGGCATTGCAACAAAACATTACTGTATAGCAGGACTTAGTTGAATTTAGTATTATTTCTGGATTTTTACAAGATCTTCTGAAAAGAAGTGTCTGTTTCTTAGGAAAATTATGAAATCCGGTTTCATCAAAGTTAAAGATATTAGATGGTGGCACATTCTTAAGCTCTTGATGTAAATAATCAAAATATTTTTGTACCATCTCCTGTTAAACTTGAGCACGCTTTTGACTTATTGCATGGACTATCTTTTGCTTGATATTGGGGTGACGTTCGAGAAAGAGTTTCCCCCATTCCCAACCAGGTAAATTGTTCTTGAACTCTTTGATGGTCCTTTTTGACTTTTCTAAAAACCCTTTCACAATTACTCTGACGTCTAGCATGCTAACTGGAACCCCAAGATCAGCTAGGGCTAGGATATGGGCTATTATAGATTCTTCCTCTTGACTGTTGAGTATGGGTGGTTTTCCTACGGGTTTGCTGTGTGTTGCTCTTTTAATTTATATTTGATAGTACTCACTGGGATGTTATACAGTTCTGCAGCCCTTTTTTGAGTCATTCTACAATTTTTAATGTCATCCAAAGCCTTTTCCAAATCTACTTTTGCGTACCGCGACTTCGTACCATATTGGCGGGTCCCTGGAGGGGGGGGGGGGGGCAAATCTTCTTCGTGGCCATGTTATCCACCTAAAAATATTTTTTTCGATTAAAATTAGGGAAAATACACTCAGGGACAAATTTAGAGGAACGCAAAAAGGTCGACTACGTTAATTTTTTTATACTTACTCTCTCTCTCAACGTAGCACAGGTGTCCAAAGCTGTAACTTTAATCGAACAAGGTTACACTTACAATCAAGTGGCTCAAATGTTGCGAGTTTCCAAATCAGTTATCTTTCGCAACGTAAAACGATACCGGCAGACAGGCGAGTACACAAGATGCAGAGAACAAGGGAGAAAAAAGAAGACCACAGCTAAGGACGATAGATTTATCGTAAGCAGTGTGCTAAGAAATCGTACCTCGACGTCTTCTGAGGTAAGAGCAAGGCTCCAAGAAGTCCGGAATGTGGCAGTTAGCACTAAAACGATACGAAGAAGACTTAAAGCAGCCGGAATAGGGGCATTTATACCTGTCAAAGGACCTCTTCTTACCACAGGTCATCGTGTAGCTCGGAGTAACTTTGCTCGCATTCACCGTCACTGGAATGACAATGACTGGGGAAGAGTATTATTCACTGATGAGTCCAGATTTTGCCTTAACCCTTAAATGCATGATTTTTAATTTTTCAATGAAAAAAATATACGTATTATCTCAAGAGCACAGAAATTACTGAAAAAATAATAAAAAAAATATCGAAGAAGGTTTAGTCTATTAAATCCCTCATTTTTTCTGTGTAGGATGTAGCCTACAATAAGCACTCGAACTAAAAAGAGTATGTATGTAAGTAGGTGTATATGTCGCGTGGTTTTCTTCAAAATTGAAACAATTAGATTACGTGTTTTATTATTTTATTATGGTATTTCCTAAATCAGTTTTTTTTCATAATGTAAGGTAGAGAAATATAAAAAAAACATCACATATGGTTTGGGTAAAACCAGAACATAGGCATTTTACATGTTACTTTTATCAAAAAAATGGCCAGAAAAGCAAAATCTTCATCTAAACTAATATCTTCTGATGGTGAAACCAGGGAAACACCGTTCTTCCTTTTTTAGAAAAGCACCATATTTCCTGTTCTAAAGAAGGACTGGGTCTACCTAGTATTTTTTTTTCTTAAAAATGTATAAGGTTTCAGCTACTTCAAGACGAAAGGTATCCATCCAAGTTCTGGACGTGGAAACTCTTGCGCTCGAGACCATAGTGCGAGCCATGATCTCCAGCGGGAGTAAGTGGGACTGCGCCGCCTCTTTCTGCGAGCAGGTCATGCGCGTGAAAGAGACGGCGGGAAGGGAGCGGGAGTGGACTCTCCCACCCGAGCTCCGCAGTCGGCGGTGGCGAGGGTGCCACCGACGTGTCCTCGCCCAAGACTATCGGCCTCCATGACCGGGGGCCTAAGGACGGTGAGGGGGCTGCTCACCGTCCTTACAGAAGCAGGCCCATGACGGCAGCGTGACGTGAGGGATTCACGAATCGTTTTCGGGTGTCATCACGCTAAGAAGCGGGATGACACCCGAAATTCCCCAAAGACGCGGGATAGCACCCTAACCACCCACAGTGGTGGCGAGGCCGCAGTGGTAGCCGTAGGTCTGTTGGGAGTACTGGTACATCCTTCCGAGGGCTTGCCCGGGCTCCCAACCGTAAACTGTTGGGCGTTACGTGAGGTTTTTTAGTCGGTACGAGTCTGGCATAGCATCCATGAAGGATTTTTCCTGACATTAAAAAAAAAAGGTTACCCACTTAAATTAAGGTTTTTGTGACAACAATTTCTTGTAAGCTACTCATGAATTTATCATAAATAGGTCTACAAGGCCATGAAACAATCGCATGTACTACTTTCTACTCTTATGAATTTGTGATATTTTCGATTTTGAACGCAACCTGTGTTGTCAGTCTGAGATACAGCTGTCAGTTTATTTTTTATTGGCGCCTGAACATTTCGTTTGAAAAGCTGTCTAACGTAAAGTGGTTTTCAAGTTATCTTTTTTCTGCGATTTAACACAATTTGGAAGGTAAGCTTGTATTTTAATTGATATTTGGTGATAACTCTGCGATGTCAAATAAAGTAAACAACTTTTCATGCAATATTTTACTCAAAAAGTCATATCATAAAATATATTCAACGTTTCGCGGGCATTCAGGGTAACTTTGGCTACGAGCTAAAGTTACCCTAAGGCTGGTTGTAGTGTTGCTAAAATATATACACTCATGGACAAAATTAGGGGAACGCAAAGAAATGTTCAGGTAGTAATAAAATAAACGATTTATTTATGTTTAATACAGTTTCATTTGAGTATTCTTAATTAATTAAACTTTTTAAAATACAGAAATGTACAATTTACTGTTAAAAATAGGCAAATATTGAAGTTATCGCTTATTAACGAGAATGTTAAGGAAACAATGAAATTTAATCTTACCATGAAATTTATGGAATGTCTGGTTTCTTCTCTAGTAAAAGTTAACATGACCACTCGTAGGTACATTCAGTATTTGGTGTTACCTCCTCTTGCTGTTAAAACTGCCTCCAATCGTCTGGGCATACTTTTTATTAATTGAAGGGTTGAAAGTCTAAAGGATCTAAGTGCCAATTTTATTATTCGCAGATATAACGAAAAAACTGAATAAAACATTTGTTTTGATAAAAAACATTCTTTATTTATGCTCAATCAATAAAACAAATACCGTAAAACTTCAATTAAACGTAAATAATCTGTTAACATTACAATCAACGGAGATAGCACAGGTTAAAGACTCACAATCTTGGAATGTCGTAACTGCCATAATAAGATACATCTAAAAGGGTCTAAGTGCCATTAAAGCGAATTATGAAAAAGGTCTCAATTTGGCCTCTGTGAGATTAGTCAAATCCTCATAGAATGGTTTATTTTCAATGGGTAAATATGGTAACATATTCTATAAGTCAGTCAGTTTCTCCTTCGATATATTATTCTTAAGTAGCAAGGTAGTTAGAGTAAAATCTTTTAAATGGTCCGGTGATTTAACTTTTTTAAACATATTAATACTATCCCATGCTATCAAATCATTATGAGATTCCATTAAATCTACATCAATCAATCAAAACAGCCTATCGCAGTCCACTACTGGACGTAGGCCTGCGCCTTCCGCATCCAGTCCCAGCCTGCGACCTTTACCAGGTCGTCGGTCCATCTAGCAGGTGGACGTCCTACCCCACGTTTGCCGAGACGCGGTCTCCACTCTAGAACCCGTTTGCTCCATTGGCTGTCGGTTCTTCTGCAGATATGGCCGGCCCACTGCCACTTCAATGTGCTCATTCTGCGAGCTATGTCGACCACTTTAGTTCTCTGGCGGATAGTCTCATTTCGGAGTCTATCCCTCAGAGACACCCCAAGCATAGCCCTTTCCATAGCCCACTGCGCAACCTTTAGAGCATTGACCTACCCCTGTAAGTGTCCACGTCTCGGCGCCGTATGTCATATCGGGTAGAACGCACTGGTTGTAGACTTTTGTCTTCAGGCATTGCGGTATAGGCGAATTGAAAGCTCGACTCAGTTTCGTCAGACGGGATCTTCCAAGCTGTTGGGCAAATACTTTGGTACCCCTGTTCTGATCGATCGCTGCCTCGACGATGCTGGTGTTATAGTGTCTAAGGTCGCGTCGTATCAGCTTTCGGATTCTCAGATTTTGATCCCGAAGATGAGTGCGTAGATGGCGTTTCCCGTCTTATTTTCATAAGTTCGAGAGTCTCGAGCGAGAGCGTAGAGCACCTGTTATTGCTTTTTCCGGACATAAACTTTCGGGACACTTGTTGAAGCGTCCTGACCACATTGTTTACTTTATCGCGAATAATGCCAGTGGTTTACAGCAGATCGAAACGATTTTGAAGTTCTAACTGGAACCTCTCAGCCCCCGAGGCTAACTGGAGCATGGTAGGTCGGAGAGTAGGCTTCATCATACGGGCCCTTTCGGCTCGAAAGTCCTGATTCAAAGATGCTCGTACAAGTCGGTGATCACCACCGGTATTGAACCTGTTAACCACAGAGACATCTCTAAATATACACTTCCAGTCTGTCATGATGAAGTCTATCTCGTTCCTTGTGACCTTTTCGGGGCTTCGCCAAGTCCATTTTCTGTGGGGGGAAAAACAGAGTTCATCAAGGAGCGCCCCTAAGACTCAAGAAAATTGACTAGCATATTCCCCCCGGTCATTTCTGCGCCCCACACAAAAGGGGCCAATTTTCGTTTCGCCGCGTTCTTGTACTCCCACTTTGGCATTGAAGTCCCCCATCACAACTTTGTAGTGAGTCTTGGCAGTACCATGTAGTGCTTTTGCTATGTCCTCGTACATGGTCTTAACTGCTTACCGATCGATGGTGACATTTTTATACCTTACGTACTCTCCGCCACTTAATCGACATTTCTTCCATTTTTTTTTCCTTCTTACGTTTAATACCGATGTTTTCACACTGTGACGTTGTACCATACATCTTAATAGCGTGTAATTATGCAACTGAACTAGGCCTATGAAGTGAAGGGTGCGCAGGAGTCACCGCCACAAGTGCCCGCACCCCGCACGCACACACGCATTTAGCGTTTTGAAGTACAAGTGCACCGGCTCTTAGACCGCATGTCTTAGTTATCCATGTGTGTGTGAAAATATAATAAAGATAGGCACATAGTTCCATTTGAATATTGATAGGCGTGGCTCTTAGATTGTGTTCCAGTTAAAATATCGAATTTTGATTTTTTGGCACATAGACCGTTTAGACTTTCAACCCTTCAATTCATCTATGAAATTTTGTGGCATTTGGTCCCATTCTTCTACCAACGCCGTTTTAAGTTGTCGTAAGTTGGTTATTGCAGGGATTCTTTTTTTTATTTGTCTTCCCAGTTTATCCCAGACATGTTCAATCGGGTTTAAGTCTGGCGAGCGGGCTGGCCATTCCAAAACATCGATTTCGAACCCTTGAAGGTATCTTGAAACGTGGCCGAGCATTATCATGCATCAGTAGAAAATTATCACCTATGTATGGGACAAATGGTATCACAATTACTTCTAAAATGTTAGTTACGCAGCGTGCTGCTGTCAGAGATCCATTTTCGTAGACGTGGAGCTCCGTACGTCCTCCTAAGGAAATGCCGCCCCATACCATCACTGACCCTCCACCGTAAGGTTCTCTTCCGACAATGTTACACTGTGCATATCTTTCTCCTGGTTGTCTCCACACTTTAACCCTTCCATCATCTGGCTTAACCCTTAAATTCATAGTGTAGGATTTAGACTACACAATATTCTGATGCCTGAATGTCATCCGCTTTTGTCTTAAAATTATTTTTTATTATCTCTTGTCTTTCGAAAACAGGTCTATTTTTAAATATTTTATGTTTGCAGTACTGTTTTTTATTTTGAACTTGAATTTGATTGCTAAACCTTTTTGGCGGACCGCGATTTGCAAAAGTTGCAATTCAATTTATTTAGTGAACATTTTTTTCCGAAAATTTCAAGGTAAGTTGTCCTGTTTAATTTTTTATTTTATTTTTTCAAATGTTCAATATTGAGTGTAATTAGTAAAAGTTTCAATTGTATTAGGAATGACCACAAATCTTGGAAATTTTGTTCTGTAGGACTTCTCCTACACTATGCATTCAGTTCTAAGTAGAATATTGTATGAGATATTTGTAATAGAGGTAGAAATTATATATTTCAGATGTCTAATTGAAGATGGACTGGTTTTGATGACCAAATAAGCTCCTACATAGCTTTCTTCAATGACAATGAATCAGAAGATGGTGCTGAAAAAGATTTCAGTGCGGGAAGTGATGAAGAGGAGCAGGTTTATTATAGGGACTGAGTATCGAGTTTTGAATCTGAAGAGGCTGTAGATTGTAGATGGTCCTTTGGAAGACGAATCTCTTGGCGCTGATGTAATAATATATCCGCTGGCGGAAATCGATGTTTTGGAATGGCGAGCCCGCTCGCCAGACTTAAACCCGATTGAACATGTCTGGGATAAACTGGGAAGACAAATAAAAAAAAGAATCCCTGCAATAACCAACTTACGACAACTTAAAACGGCGTTGGTAGAAGAATGGGACCAAATGCCACAAAATTTCATAGATGAATTAATAAAAAGTATGCCCAGACGATTGGAGGCAGTTTTGACAGCAAGAGGAGGTAACACCAAATACTGAATGTACCTACGAGTGGTTATGTTAACTTTTACTAGAGAAGAAACCAGACATTCCATAAATTTCATGATAAGATTAAATTTCATTGTTTCCTTAACATTCTCGTTAATAAGCGATAACTTCAATATTTGCCTATTTTTAACAGTAAATTGTACATTTCTGTATTTTAAAAAGTTAAATTAATTAAGAATACTCAAATGAAACTGTATTAAACATAAATAAATCGTTTATTTTATTACTACCTGAACATTTCTTTGCGTTCCCCTAATTTTGTCCATGAGTGTATATATTTTTGCAACACTACAACCAGCCTTAGGGTAACTTTAGCTCGTAGCCAAAGTTACCCTGAATGCCCGCGAAACGTTGAATATATTTTATGATATGACTTTTTGAGTAAAATATTGCATGAAAAGTGGTTTACTTTATTTGACATCGCAGAGTTATCACCAAATATCAATTAAAATACAAGCTTACCTTCCAAATTGTGTTAAATCGCAGAAAAAAGATAACTTGAAAACCACTTTACGTTAGACAGCTTTTCAAACGAAATGTTCAGGCGCCAATAAAAAATAAACTGACAGCTGTATCTCAGACTGACAACACAGGTTGCGTTCAAAATCTTATTGTAAAACAAACGTATCCTAGTTTAGTTAGATTGCATGCGTAGAAACTTAAAATTAGATATTAGTCAATTATGAAGTTGAGGGCCAATGTTATATTGAAAGACAAAGTTACCCAGTACGACTGTATAGTTCTAGGTTGGAAACGTACGCCTCCCCACTCACTAAAGACCTTTGTGCAGAATCGCGTAAAAGAAATAAACGACCTTATCAGTGATGCTAGATGGTCTCATATAGGTATCAAAATTAACCCTGCAGACCTGGTTACTCGTGAGCTTTACCCTAACGAACTGGTTGTCAGTAAGTTTTGGTGGAACGGTCCTCCATTTTTAGAATAACTAGGGTCGACCTGGATTCAGGATTATTCTGACGATATAATAGACTTACTAGAACTTAAATCTCCAACCACTAGTCTGACGTGCAATACCGTCAAAATTTATTTAATATAGTTTGAAAGGTTTTCATCGTACAATCGTATACGCACCAGCATGTCGTGCGTATTTCTACGATACATTCATAACTTGCGCGAGCGACAAAACCGTGAGACAGGACCGCTATCAGTCGACGAAATCAACGCCTCGTAGCTGACGTTAGTACGCCTTGAATAAAATAAATAAAAATAAAATAAAATTTATTCCCATTGAAATTTTTAAAAATAATATTTAGGTTTGTCAAAATTTTTGTGACTCTACCGGGAGTTCGGAAATGCTACGGCCTGAGAAGAACACCCCAAGAAACTCAGTCCGGTCCCTTCGCTTCTAGTATCTTAGTATCTAATACAGTTTTTTTTTATGTAGAAAGGAGCAATTCGTGTCACTGCCAGGCAGCCTTGTCTTCTAGAAAGTCTTTAATGCTATAATAAGCTTTCTGGCACAATTTAAGTTTTATTAGTTTTTTAAATTTATTACCTGTTACGGCTGTCGGCAATGTATTGTACATTCGAATACAATTGCCCGCAAAAGAATTGCTTATTTTATTAAGCCTTAATCTAGGTACAGCCAATTTATTCTTATTTCTTAAGTTTAGGTTATGGATATCACTATTTTTAATAAATTTACTGTTATTTTTATGTGTATATAATAAGTTTTCATATATGTACTGTGAATACACAGTAAGGATGTTGATATCCTTAAACTTTTCTCTTAATGACTCCTGAAACCCCATACCATAGATAGCTCGGACAGCCCTTTTCTGCAACACAAATATACATTCGATGTCGGCAGCGTTACCCCATAATAGTATGCCATAGGTCATGACACTGTGGAAATAGCTAAAGTAGACAAGACGCGCTGTTCTAATGTCTGTCAGTTGTCGGATCTTTTTAACGGCATAGGCTGCAGAGCTCAGTCTGCCCAAGACTTTCTCGATATGAGGCCCCCACTGCAAGTTGGAGTCTAACTTTATGATCAGAAAGACAGTTTCATCGACCAATTCTACTTGATCATCCCTAATCTTAATACTGGTATTAACGAGCCTAACATTTGGCTAGGTGATTCTAATACATTTTGTTTTAGTTTCATTTAACAATAAATTATTTGCGTTAAACCAGTGGACTACCCTAGAGAGGGCATTGTTTACTTCGTCAAGATCGCGTTGTCCACATTCAACTTTAAATATTAAAGATGTGTCATCAGCAAACAAAACTACCTCGTGATCGTCTCTTATAAGGTGAGGGAGATCATATATGCACACTAAGGTCCCAGAATTCAACCCTGAGTCACCCCCATTGTTAGAGCAGAACCATGTGACTATTTACCATTTATAACTACTCTCTGTACTCTATCTCTTAGGTAAGAACTCATTAAATCCAAGGCCGTCCCCTGGATCCCATAATGATCAAGTTTTTGAATTAAAGTCTGATGCTGGACGCAATCGAAGGCCTTAAATAGGTCGCAGAATACACCATAAGCATCAAACGACTCCTCCCAGGCCTCATATATACACTCTAATAATTTGATTCCAGCATCCGTGGTAGACCGACCGCGCGTGAAACCGAATTGTTTAGTATGGAATATTTTATTTGTATTTAAATGATTTTGCATTTGATTAAGCATTACCTTTTCAAAGATTATACTAAACTTGGGTAGTACAGAAATAGGACGAAAATTGGACGGATCCAAGGTGCTACCCGATTTAAACAGAGGAGTTATTTTACTAGACTTCATTGAGTCAGGAAACACACCACTATCAACACAATTATTAAATATTATTGATAATTCAGGGGCAACCATTTCAATTAACGAATTAACTAAATGTACAGAAATTCCCCAGAGGTCAGCCGTCTTAATATTTAAAGATTAAAAAGTTTTTATGATAGTGTGTATACTAATGTTACTGAATTTGAATATTTCATTACAGCAAGGAACATTTGCTTTTAACAAGTTTTCTGTTATTGGGGTAGAAGAACCTAGGGTTCTGGTCAAATCTACTGGAATACGAGAGAAAAATTGTTCAAATTCGTTAGCGACTTCGGCATCTGTTGTAATTATTTTGAATAAGTTTTAACATAATTTAGAAATTCATTTGTCCTATTAAGCTGCCTTTCTGAGTAAAGTTCATACATTTTTGTCTACTTTTATGTATATCCTCAGTGGCCCATTCACTGAAGGCTGGCCTGTCACTGATTGTGACTTCCTTAGACTTGAATACTTGTGCAACTGTAGTCGTATCCTAATTAATTAATATAATAGTTTAAAGCGTAACTTTACCTTTGAAAACGTCACCTGTAATTTCTAAGCTTAATATAATTCTAGATAAAAATAATGTGGACGTCGAAGCAATTCATCTGACTTTTCTTACTTACGAGTATGATAAAAAACGGTTTACTAATGTTTGCCATAATTTAAAATACCATAATTTCATATGCCATACTGGTATTTGCCATAATTTCATTAAAAATAACGCTTCAGTTGCCATAATCGTGAAATGACATAAAATGAAGAACAAACAAGAATTATGTTGAAGAAGCAAGTGAGGTGTGTATGGACCGTGCCGTGTGGCGCTCGGTTCTTTCTGCCTACCCCGCAAGGGATTTGGCGTGAAGATAGATGGATAGATAGATAGACATAAAATGACTTTTACTAATTCCATTGGTCATAATCGATCAAGTGTCATAATAATTTAAATCCATAAATGTATTTGCCATAATTTTCGTTTTCAATAATGCCATTTTCCATAACTATTATTCACCATGATATAAATAAAGATAATTTAGTACAAGCGCCTGCAATTTAAATTTAAAATAATGTTGCTTTCAAGAAAATAAAAAATATATATTACCTATACTTGAATTATGTTGATTAATAAATGATTATACGACACAGATATTTTATTCACAAATAAACCTAAAACTAAACCTAATATGGCGTCTACTAACTAAGCTCGACGGAGCACCCGCTTCGCGGGGCTCCTACTTCTGGGTGGTTCAAAAAAAAAGACCCACGAAGACTACTCTTCTAACCTAACCTATCCGAGTCGGATTGCACTGAGTCGGGGTGTTAACGATAATAAGTTTCGACCTAACAATATTATGTATTATTTTCATAATTTTATCAAATTTTGATTATGTCAAGAGTCGATTATGAGATGTGTTACTCATGAAAACTAATTATTATGATATAATATGTTGTCATAGAAAGTAATTTTATGGCAAATAAAAGTTATCACTCTTGAGTTGTTAAGGCAAACGTTATTAGTATTTTTAAGCTATTGCATAGCTTCTATCGCGGGCCTTGCGTGGTGACCGAATCCAGAAATTGTGTCACGAAAACGAATCACACTCTCGGCTACCTTCGGCCACGTTCGTGTATCTCGTCTCGCACTTCATAAATTTTTTGTTTACGTCAATTATGAACTCTGCAGTCGTTATAAATTATATTATGTCAAATAATCCAAAAATTGATGCTTGTACCCAGAATCGATCTTGCGCCTTCTGCGTACCGATCCGCGTCTTAACCACTCGACCAAAGTTGAATTAAGAATTTTGGTCGAATTTAGAGTTCTTAATGTGAAATGACAATTTCGATGCTGTCAATTACATTAGTTGCTGTCAATTTACTTCGTCTAAATAAAAATTCGACTATAGGTGTATAGGTATTCATCATCTATGTGCAACAGTGAACTGTACTCGTATAATTTGTGTAAAAAGTGTTTTAAATATGAATAAACAAAGTGCATTTATTAATGAAGAAAGTCACGTACATACATTTTATTATTATTATCACCAATGCAGTATTATTTTTTGTTTTGTTAATTTATATATAATACTGCTATAAAGATAACCAAACCCGGGAGTACGTTCCCATGGGAAGCGGGAAGAAAATTTCACGCTGACGTAGCCGCGAGCGCCATCTATCCCATACCTATGTACTTTAAACGTGTCATAAAAGTCACAACAATACCATACATGCATATTTCAAAGAATGTCTAAAAATTTGTAAAAATAGTTTTTAAGTAGATAAGAAGAAACCTATTGTTTTATCTTTTAACTAGCTGACCCTCGCAACTTTGTTTACGTCACACAAGGTCTATGAAATTAGAGGTATTTATTAATCATACTCATCAAGTAGCGTGTGAATCTGCCCTGTTTGCTTAATCAAAATAGAGCTTAATGGTTAAAGCTATTCCTCAGTATAGAATTTTCCTCAGTATAAACAATTTACATACAAACACATTATGTATCAATGTGTTAGAATTTTATTACATGTATCAAGGTGAAGTGAAGTGGGGTGTGGTGAGGTGAATTGGTGTGAGGTGGGGTAAGGCGAGGTTAGGTGGAGTGGAATTTTGGCCTTTTGGACTTTGGCCTTTGGTACTTTTGGACTTTTGGCCTTTTGGACTTTAGGACTTTTGGACTTTTGTACTTTTGGACTTTTGGCCTTTTGGGCTTTTGGACTTTTGGACTTTTGGAATTTGGTTTTTTGGACTTTGGGACTTTTGGGACTTTTGGGACTTTTGGGACTTTTCGGTCTTTGAGGACTTTTGGGTCTTCAAAAGTCCAAAAGTCCAAAAGTCCATGTTCACAATCAAGTAGGTACTTGGTACTTTACTTTGTTGAACATAGGCCTTAAAATCTTACTAATATTATAAATGCGAAAGTTTGTGAGTGTGGATGTTTGTTACTCTTTCACGCTCAAACCGCTGAACGGATCGGGCTGCAATTTGACACAGAGATACATTATAGTCTGGAATAACACATAGGCTACCTTTTATCCCGGGAATAACTTCCCGCGGTAACAAATTTTACGCGGGCGAAGCTGCGGGCATCAGCTAGTATTCTTATATTAGAAATAATTATACTAGCATAGTTGGTAAAAAATGCTATGTAATAGCTTTACCGCGGCAGTCCCCGAGTGCCACACGTCTTTTTTATTTGTTTATCGTGAGGGAGAATCCTCATGGATGTTATGCCGGACTCCTACCGACTAAAAAACCTCACGTCACGCCCAACAGCCTGTGGTTGGGAGCCCCGGGGAAGCCCTCGGAAGGATGTCCCAGAACTCCCAACAGAACGTTATTAGTATACATGATAATAGTGCAAGTAAATATTATGATCGGGGATGATTATGGCAAACAATTTTATACATACATACATACATATACTCACGCCTTTATCCCCGAAGGGGTAGACAGAGGCCTATACCGGCCCACATTTCACCGTGTACAATTCGGTCCCACGTAACAGGTGGTGAGCCCATCGCCGTGTTGAAATGGATCGCCGCCGTCAGAGCCTCGTCCGTTGTTCAGCAGGTGCACGAGCTTGCACGTGAGGTTGACTTGGGCCCGAAGGTGTTGGTAGGGCCCCACTACACCCAATTGGCCCCACAACAAACAATTTTATTTCAAATGAATTTATGGAAAACGAGAGAAGACCATAAAAAACACCCTATATTATTATGTAGCAAGCATAACAACATTAATATTTCAGTATAAGCATCTAGGGCTTCTACACGCGGGCGCCCAAATTATTGTTGGCTAACATTCGTGAGACTTGGTGACCCACAGGTGGTCGAACCCTTGCGAGAAAGGTAGTGCATCTATGCGTTCGCTGCGTTCGAATGAAAGGTAAAATTGTAAGTCCCATCATGGGAAATTTACCTTCGGAAAGAATCGAACAGGGTTTTCCTTTCATTCGATGCGGGGTCGATTACGCAGGACTTGTCCTACTCATGCTATACCGCAAAGGTAGGGGTGCTAAACTTGAGAAAGGATATATTTGTCTATTCGCTTGTTTTGTGACTAAAGCTGTTCACCTTGAATTGGTCTGGTAGTCTTTCAGCTCAAGACTAAATTCTAGCGTTAAGACGGTTTAATGCCCGATGGGGAAAACTATAATAAAGTTTTTCAGATAATGGTAAAAAACTTTGTAGGAGCTATGAAGGAAATAAACATAATGTTTAAATCACAATCTCAAAATATAATTGATGAATTAGGTAATGAAAGCATAGAATTTAAGTTGATTCCATATTATGCCGCTCATTTTGGAGGACTGTGGGAGAGTAATTTAAAAGCCTGCATTTAGGACGCATATTGGGTACCACTCATTTAACGTACGAAGCGTTTATAGCACGCTGTTAACACAAATTGAAGCCGTCCACCCACAGGATCTTCTTACTCTTACCCCAGCTCACTACCTCACCGGCAGGCCACTGACCACAATTGCAACCCAGGATATCACCGGAGTACAGATGAGTCACCTGACCCGTTATGCGAAGGTGGTGCAACTGCGACAAAGCTTCAGGAAGCATTGGTCTACAGATTATATAGCTGAGCTTCAGACATGGTGCAAGTGGAAGACTCACCGTGGAGACCTCGTTTTTAGTCATTAAGGATGAACACCTGCCTCCCTTGCAATGGCGTATGGGCAGAACTATTGAAACGTTTGCGGACAAGGATGGCATAAGTCATGTAGCAAGGATTTTCACTTCGCAAGGCGTTGTACTCAGATCATTCTCCAAGATCTGCCCTCTGCCAGAACAAGTGCCTGCAAATAAAGACTTCAGACCTGCGGAGCAGGATCTTAATTTTGAAAGCAGGAGCTTTCAAGGCGGCCGGTATGGTACGGACGGCCTACTAACGCCATCTAGTATCCAAGAGTAGAAAACTGTATGCGCATGAAGATAAACGATAAGGCAATATTATAGATTTTGATGTGCTCTTCACGAATTAAAACTTTGTTACCTAGTATGTTTGCCGCTAGCATTGCCTCATTGGAAAAATGGCTAAAGTAGTTTTTGGAAATATCTCCTTTCGTGCTCATTCTACGATAGCAATATTATGTTTATTTAAACAAACAAAAACTGCTATTAGTCACGAT
This sequence comes from Miltochrista miniata, assembly GCA_933228765.1. Lineage (NCBI taxonomy): Eukaryota > Metazoa > Arthropoda > Insecta > Lepidoptera > Erebidae > Miltochrista > Miltochrista miniata. The sequence goes on from OW121747.1 coordinate 27,700,182, forward strand.
CTTTTCAATATGGCGCTAGCAGCAAAGATACGAGGTGGCAAAGTTGAAATTCGTAAAGATCACATCAAAATCTATAAAACAGCAAATTTTTAAAACTCCTGGATAACTTTCCTGTTGAACCCCTTTATTCGCACCAGATGATTGTAATACTTAAAATAGATTTATAACGTAGTAGGTACATATACTTAGAATACAATTAGAAACACCCAGACTCGCGAGACAAATATTTATGGATCACACAAATTTTTGTCCAGGGTGGTAATCGAATCCACGACTTGATGATTCGCCGTCACACTTTAAAACCTCTGGACAATTGTGTCAATTTCAAATCGATACCTCCACGCATTAACGAGATGAAGATCGTGACAGACAGGCGGATGGACTGATGTCCGGAACCCTCAGTGGGCGAGTTCGACTCGACCTTGAACGTTTATTTTTAATTTCCCCAACGGCCTAGAAATAGTCACGGGGTGAGAGTGGTCTATTCATATGTACCAGCATTTAGGAAAAAATAATGAACTTCAGGTAAATATAATGATTCAGGTTCGGAAGGACCACATTGCAAACCGTTTTCCGCAATTTGAGGGCACGGTAGTGCCCCCGCCATGTCGAGCGCGAAGCAAACACTGCCGTACCATCCTTTACTAGAACCATTTCGTCGCATTTTCAGGCCCCTATTTGAGAACCTCTGGATAAGGCCAGAACGCAGAAATTTTCGTCATTCATAATATTTGCCAGCATGACCTTTTAGAAGACCATTTGCAATCGAGACGTTTTGCATTCATAGACTTCTATCGACCTGAGGGCCTAAAAAGGCAACATTGTATATTTCATATTATGAAACGTAAAATATTTGGTATGCTTTGTATGTTCTGTATTTCAAATTATATGAATTGTATGTTTCATATTATGAAACATACAATGTTACCTTTTTAGGCCGCTGGACATTTAACAACACAGACGTTTTACAATTTAGTCCTTCCCAACCTAACCCATTTATCGGCTTTCCTTAATTTTTGAGAGATAAAAATCAATGTGTATTGTATAAGTATTTATTATTTCTAGAAAGTATTAAACATAACAAGACTCATTAGGGGACTTAATTGTTCAGGTATAATGTAGTATATTTTTTAAATTTTCGTGTAAACATTATTCGGACGGACACCTTGTGTGCAAATTTCCATAAAAATAAGACTACGACTATGACAGACGACGACCTGAAAACAAACAATTGTTAGTGGTTTTAATTAATGATACATACATCTATCTCTATAAAAATAAAAATGAAACCTCCCAAGTTTATGGACGTAAATAACTTCGACTGCAATAAATAAAACATTTTTTATGTGTTCGTTTTTGTCAGGATACGGTTTGTTATTAGAAAATGAATGAAGTTTGCCGGGTCAACCAGTGTAATATAAAAATTATCTACGAATTTCTTATAAGTATTATTGAAAATTAAATTGAAAATTGCTTTCACATTGTGATCAAAAGACTAATGATTTCCCGGGAATCCAACCTGCTGTCCAACTGTTACCATTTCATTTTAAGTGGCAATTCGGTCAAAAAATGAGCCTACTTCGACCATGTCATCCACTGGTTCCATACCGTAGAGGCAATTAATTTTGGTACAAGTGTTTCGATGAGACGCTATATTTTATTCAAAAAACATTTCATGATATTCATTACTAAATATGATGGCTAAAACGATTGTGGCAATCTCTTTTATCAAAACTATTCGTCCCTGTTCTTTAAGAACACAGTTACAGAACACAATAGGGAGGGCGTCTCGAAATCTCGTGATCACATAGCACATGCAGTACTTTAAATGGAACTCACTTATCTTTCTATGAATAATTTTAGTGGCTTAATTTTAATATATTATTATCGTAGTGAATATTATAATTAGTTTTATTAATGACTAACTGTGCCAGCGACTTCGTCCGCATGAAATGTAATAAAAAAATCGTTTATTTAGTATTTTTTTTGTTTTTGGCTTTTTTTTCTAAAATAAAACAATTTTTCTAAAATAAAAGTAGCCTTAGTTACTCCTTATTACATAAGCTATCTGCCAGTGAAAGTCCCGTCCAAATCGGCCCAGCTGTTCCAGAGATTAGCCGGAACAAACAGACAGACAGATAAAAATTTTAAAAATATATATTTTGGTATGTGTATCGTATATACATTCATATGCATGTAGTGGAAAGCGGTTATCTTAATATTACAAACAGACACTTCAATTTTATTTATTTGTAGTATAAGTAGTATAATTATGTATTGTATGTATGTATAGATGTATAGATATAATTTACGATACGACTATGAAATATCTAAAAAATACTTGTGGAATTTAGGACTTCACGGAAAATATAATTTAGTTATTATATAAATACTATTCAGTGACGCTAAGGATGCGTTGCAACGCCCATGGTTGCAGCTGGACAGTGGTGAGAATTGATAAAAAACATGAACTTACATACTATACAATTAATCTGAATTACAAATAAAGTGGGAGATCATCATCACTTAGTTCAACTGAAATCAATCAGCGCGACACTCATCAAGCGAGTCAATGACCTCTGCGACCATGAACATTTACAGCAGGAACTGAATTAAGTTCAAGAGATCACGATCGTATTATACGAGATTTCACAGTCGTGTAGAAATGTGAACTTCAATGATGATTTTGTTTTGATATTTTACGGTTAATTTATTTAGTCAAAAATTTTAAACGCATCTATCTGTTACTAACAATGATTAAGTGTACTATGCAACTATGGATTTTATATCCCAAAAAAATATTATAATATTATTACGGTTCTTGAGATACAGCCTCGTAACGTACAGACAAACGGACGGCAAAGTATCATGAATAAGGTCCAATTTTTTGCCCTTTGGGTACGGAACCCTAAAAATCGCGATTGTTTAAAAATAACATCAAGAAAAATAACAGACTCAAAGCAGGTTACAGTAAAAAACGTTAATTTTCCTAAAATAAATCAATCAAAGTAGATAGTCCAAATGATAATAGGTCAATATGCGAATGTGTCATATTGCGAAAAAAACATTGTATTATTGGTCATTGTGCGTCAAAAGGGAAATATTTTATTGTACCTTTTCCTTGCCTCTTATCCGAATCGTCATCCAACAGCAAACACATGGTCGGGACTGTTTCCATTTGTGTAATTAGACCACATTTTGTCATAAATGGTTTCCAACCCTCGTGCATAGTGTTCACAATCAAACAATGTGCTATCCGTGCGTCCTTTAGAAACCTTTGCCCGCATATATCTTCGGCTGAGAAAATAAAATCTATTAGTAAGTTCCTTAACAAACGCCCGGTGTAGCTTTGAATGGCATTATAGAAGTAAATTAGATTTGGCTTTAATTCAGTAAGAATACATACATACTTGAAAGTCACGCTTTTTCTCCGAAGTAATAGGCAAGGCAGATGTGTATTATACGAAGCGTCTATAGACAAAGGCAGATTGTGGCTACCTGTTATATGAATTGCTTAAATAATAGCTTTATTGATATCACAACACAAAAGGCATCGTCAGTTTAACCACATAAACCAGATGGTTAGTCTATCAAATTAAGTACAGACACCCTCAGGTTTTCCACAAGTCACAGAAGAAGTTCAGTCATGTATGTTTTAGAAATACCTATAAGTATGTTAACAGGAGTTTTCGAGTAGATCCTATATGACGAGCTTATTGTAGCTATGTTTATAATTATGTCCCAATCGATCAAATCAGCCTATGGAAATCCACTGCCAGGTAGGCCTGTCAATTTATACCACAATAACCCGTCCTTTGCTTCCTCATCCAGTATCAGCCTGCGACCTTTTTAGGTCGTCGGTCCATTGGGCACGTGGGCCCTACGTTTGCCAAGTCGTGGTCTCCACTCTAGAACTAGTTTGCTCCACCTGACGTGGGTTCTTCTGCAGATGTATCCGGCCCAGTTTTTATACAATTATGGTGACTGACATGACAATAGGGAATATGCATGATTTTTTTTATAGCACAACTTAATTCTTATCATCTTAATAAAGCGGAAAAAGTTGTAATTGGGTTGAAAATATTCAAATTATTGTTAAAAGTGAAATTTAACATTTTTTATAAAATTTGAGCAGTTCAAACGCCATCGAATCAACGCCATTTTGATGACGTCACACGTCTTTTTTCATGTCTACTCAAAGCGTTTCAGTAACTTCATAGAAACATATTGGAAATATGTTTCTATGAAGTTACTGAAACGCTTAAGTTGTTAACGTTTTAAGTTGCTATTTACATCACGGAAAATGTTAAAATACCTTCTTACAAGTTTGCATGGTAAAAAGGTGCATATATTATAAGCTCTAATATAAATAAATGCAAAATTGTGTATTTTTTGCACTCCAACCAAGCGTTGTGAAAGTACAAAAACAAAGGTATATTTCCAAGAAGTAAATAAAGTTAAGTACCATACTTGAATGAACTGAATAATAATCAATAAATAAATAAATATTCACGGACATCTCACACAACGCGCTTTTTGAAGCGCTCGTGGCCCCGCGGACTCAGTGTTCTGTAAACGATCACTGCAGTAAGCAACATTTACTATGGCCGGACATGGATGGGTGACCACTACGTGGACCACTTTGTGACATTTATTTACGAGCGTTTCCGTGCTTCGGAAGGCACGATAAGCCGTTGGTCCCGGTTGTCAGTAAAATGACAGTCGTTAAGCCAAGTTGAAGGCCTTACGGGCGGCTTGAAAAATTTCAACTGTGGGTCGTCACAACCTGCGCCCGGGTCGGCAGCGCGTGTGTAGCGCCTCTGGTGTTGCAAACGTCTATAGGCTACGGTTACCAACCTTACGGTGGGCCGTAAGCTTGTCTGCCACCTAAGTAGTATATAAAAAAAAAAACGCTATCTGATCCCAAAGTAAGCTAGGAATAACCTGCTTGTGTTGTGGGTATCAGACCACGGATATTAATACTTATATACTTTTAAATACATACATATTATACATAGAAACACCCAGACTCTTGAGACAAACATTTATGGGTCCCACAAATATTTGTCTCCGGTGGGAATCGAACCCAGGACCTCCAGCGCGGCAGGCGGTATCACTACCGACTGCGCCACAGAGGCAGTCAGTAATAATGATAAGTAAGTATGTAAAACGGCTGCGTCCGCGGTTCTTCCAGGTGGACTAACTATTTTGTCAAACTGATTTGACCACGAGTAAAAAAAAATCTGGTGATCTAACTTCTTTGATTAAGTCCTCGTGTTCAAACTGTTGTGTTGCATAGGTACAGAACACCGAGTTCACGGGGCTACGAGCGCTTCTCAAAATAAATAATAAAAACAGGCCAGCGAGCCGGACCAGTGCGAGTCGGACTCGCGCATGGAGGGTTGCATATCAAAAAACAGTGATAAATCACGTTTCCTGTATAGGATTTTATTTTTTAATCTGATTTTAGTATGTATTTTTTATTATAACAACACACCACCTATATTGATTGTAAGGTTTACTTAATTATTATGTTTAATGCTAAGTATAATAACGATTTATAGTGAATTGTTACATTTTGCATAATCGACTAAATCAGAATGTATTATTGTGTCGGCAACACTGACAACTTTGGGCGGTTACGAATGGCGGTAAAAGAGTTGTCAGTGGTGCATGGCATGGATTTTGCGGCCATTACGTTTTGGGCGCTCGTCGAGGTCGGACGACTAAATAGAAAGTGTACCTGTGTGTAATAGTTCCTACTTATAATTTATAATATACTGTTTCCGAAGAAGCTATACTGCAGTTTTATTACATGATTTTATTATGTAAGAGTATCTTATCTTATAGGTTATACGTTTATTATACACTAGCTGTTGCCTGCGACTTCGTACGCTGCATTTTATATGAGATTCTATAGATTGATTTTTTTATATATGAACCCATTGACATGAAACAAACATTAAATGTTAAGTGGAGCAAACCGCAACGCAATAAAGAAAACCGCATTGGAATCGGTTGAGCGGTGCTGAGATTAGCGTGCACAAACGTACAGACAAACAGACAGTTACGATTTTATTAGATGTATTGATTTAGAGAAAGCAGTTAGTTTGGAATTACAGACAGGCACTTCAAATTTATTTATGTAGGTGAAGGTACATAATGTAGACTTTAAAAAAATATAATGAAATAGACGTAAAATAGGAGTTTATGAGCAATTTTAATGACAAGGTTATGTCTTGGTAAGGTAGTAAGTCTATTGTAAACATTTAAAAAAAAACTGGCCAAGTGCGAGTCGGTCTCGTGCACGGAGGGTTCCGTACCAAGAAACACCGTTCAAGGTTATCTACCTATTGAAGTGCCTGTTTGTAATTCCAAAAACCCCAATTGATCCCGAGGGTCTCGTAAGAGGCGACTAAGGCAACACTTTCCCAACGCCTATTTCTTTATTAATACGTCATAAACCGCAATTTTCGCCTAGAAAAATCACTGTTACAGCGAATGTATTCAAAACATCAATCAAAGTTACAATGAACTAGAAGAACTTTTGTATTATGTTACTTGCTGCTACGGAACCCTTCATGGGCGAATCCGACTAGCACTTGGCCGATTTTATGGTTTTTCACAAATCACTTACTATTTTCTATTTTTTCCCAATTTTACAGCGATTTCTTCGTACTCCTTTCTACTTTTGGCTATTAATTCTGGGCATCCCAGAGCTTTCAGCTGTGATGCCGCTACACTGTAATCACAAAATTAGTTACTGCAAATTAAATCGCTTCGTATATTTTTTATTTGTTACGACACATAATATAGCGAATCTTATTCATATAAAATATAAGATTTACTATATGCTTGACTGCCTCTGTGGCGCAGTCGGTAGTGATACCGCCTGCCTCGCTGGAGGTCGTGGGTTCGATTCCCACCGGACACAAATATTTGTGTGATCCATAAATGTTTGTCTCAAGAGTCTGGGTGTTTTTATGTATAATATGTATGTATTTAAAAAGTATATAAGTATTAATATCCGTGGTCTGATACCCATAACACAAGCAGGTTATTCCTAGCTTACTTTGGAATCGGATAGCGTTGTGTGAAATGTACGTTAATATTTATTATTTATTATTTATATTATGTGTCGACATCCACACGTCCTTTCGTATTGGATATTATGCAATGTTACTCTAAAGAGTAACATTGTATAATATCCAATACTCTAATCTAATCTTCTAATCGAATCCGTTCTTCCGCTGAGAGACTTAAAAGTCTCTCAGCGGAAGAACGGATTCGACGGGAATTTTAGTACAGAGATAGATGATATTATTAGTCTGAAATATAGGCTACTTTCTAGCCCCACTTACGGGATGTTAACAACTTTTGTGATTTAATACAGCCATAGGGAGCCTTAAAGATCTGCTTAAATCCTATTTCTTAACATTCCAAATAAAATAAATAATCCATAATTAAGAATCTATTTACCATGGATATTTTGGATTATAAATCTATTCCAAAATTAAATATCAAACAAAATATACACACCGTGACGCTAATGTTTCACCTGGTAATGTCACTACTGGAGTTCCAGCCCAAAGGATGTCCATGGTGGTTGTATGTCCGTTACATAACGTTGTGTCTAGACAAATGTCTGCTAGCTGTCCACGCCTCACATGTTCTTCTTTGCATGCGATATTGGAAAACAGGATACGTTCTGGTGGTAAACCTGCACAATATTACAAAGTTTAGTAGTATTATACAGTTATTAGGAACATCAATAAGGGGAAAGCAAATAAAGTTAGTACCTAAACTTTGGGCATATTTATAAACATTTGTTTCGCCAGCAGCAGGAAAACTTAACAGCCACAGAATGCTATTCGGTACCTTTTTCAAAATATTCACCCACAATTCCATCACACTAGGATCCGTTTTGTATAATTGATTGAAATTACAGTACACGATTGCATCATCTGGTAAATTGTACTGCCTTCTCGTTGTAAGTATTACACCGTTAAAAACTTCTTCTGCAGCTGCTACTTTTTTGTTACAATAATGTATTGATAGGCCATTCTGTATAATTATATTATCTACCTTTATCTGCAACGTAATCAAGGCACATATAGATCATTATGTAACATATTTGGAAAAAAATATTACAGGGGTTCCCAACCTTTTTCAGTTCAGTTCAGGGCGCACTTATCATGTGTTGAAAATTTTCACGGCGCCCTAACCTAGAACTGATAAAATCCTTGTCCGGTTTGTTTCTCCGCTGGCAATCGCCTGGTTGACGCATTTATTCAATGGTATCCCCCGCACCAGCCACTTTCCTGTGCCATGAAGTTTCGACTAAGTCATCATGCTGTGCAAATCTTAGAATAACATACTGAGCCGACGTGCCTCGGGGAATAATAATATGTCTGTCATGATTTCGCTGCCCATATTATCACCTCTCTCAACGCCAAGCATGCGGCGGTGAAGATGCAGCGTGCTTTGAATGCACTCTGATACTTCAAGTCTGTCAACGCGGTGAGGACTCGGCCGATATCCTTGGGTAAAAGGAGGCTACTTTTGCCTTATCATGCTCAGACACCACGTAGGCTGGTTTTTACCAGCTGTACTAATAACCGCGCCACCCAATGGACGGATCACGGTCGCGGGATTTAATCTTCGCAGCAACTACACACTGCTTGCTGATATCATGTGTACCATCCCTGCTAAGACATAGCTGGCCCTTAGATCGTTCACCAACCTTCATCTCCTGAGGAGATACTGCCGGTGGGGTTCGGTCTCACCGCTGGCGTTTTGGCCTTCCCGAAATTTACGACCGGTCATGACACCACGGTGGTCAGTAGAACGCCCATCCTGCGACCAACTTGTATTCCTAGTGGTGGTTATGTGATAAGTGCGTCTCGTATCACGGAGCGCATAAAGAGTGATGACGTGTGTAGCGTGTGCGTAAAATAATAATATTGTAATTAAAATAGTAGGTAAATAGAATATTATTCCATGTTTTTTTTTATTATCTCTTTTATTTACGCACAGTGGAGTGGCTCGCGGCACCCCTCTGTGCTTCTACGGCGCCCAGGTTGGGAACCCCTGGTATATTAAACAAAGACTTTTATAAGAAAATTACCTCTATACAATGCGGGTCTATGGACGATTCTATTATCTGATTTGGAATGTTTACTTGTTTTGATCGTATCTGTATGACTTCTAAATCTTCAAATTCAAACGTCTCGTCAGTTTCAATCACATTTAGATAGTTCTCTATATTCAGCTCCTGAGCTACATTTAATATCACTACATTTTGATCGTAAGTGATTTGGTTCTCTGTTTGAACTTTGTACAAATTTAGCAAATGTGGAAACATTTGTTTGTGATCTCCAATAAAGTATGTTTCCGGCATAACTGCAAACTTTTCAGTAAAATCTAAAGTTGCCGTCAAAGGAGAACATGTTGAGTCAGTTATTACGTATTGCATATAGTCAGCGCCGCTAGTACCTGGATATCCTAGCCACATTACTTGAATAGGGGCTGGCTTAAGAGCAAAAATTTCGTTTCTGGCCCCCTTTGTATAACCGTTCATATTCACCAAAATGTGTATTCTATCTCTGTTTATTATTTTTGCGGCTTCAGAGTTACAAGGAATATGAGATAGATCTACGAAATGTTCAGATTCTTGAACTATCTTACTTCGGAATGTTGTTCCATCATCTACATTTAAAGCATAACAGTAAACTTCTACTTTTTTTAAATCGTGTAGACCTGGTATTGATTGCATTAAGTGAGAAGTTGGATGGTTACCAAAATCACTACTTACATACCCAATCCGCAATCGCTTGCTATCTTTGTTATAGAAAAAAGCCACTTCCTTAAATAACTGAACTTTTTCTGTATACAGGTTAGCGTGGCGAGCGGCTATTTCTTTTCTAACTGCATTTTTCAATGGATACAATATGGAATGATGTGGATGTACGGAAGCTAATTTATCGGTATTTAACTGATCCATAACAATTGATACTATTTTTTCCATCCGATTATCATAATCGTCCCAATTACACACTACTTGTAAACAATGCACTAAGTTGCAGAAAGCATCAGGAAAATCTGGTTTGTATACCAATGCGTTTTTATAACTGTGAATAGCTTCAGTGATATTACCCATGTCTTTGTAAATGCTACCTAAATTACAATGAGCGTCGGCAAAAGCTGGGTTTATAACAATTGCTTTCCTAAAACATACAAGAGCACCTGATATATCTTGTATTTCTCTCAGAGTATTTCCCATGTTGCTGTAAGCATCTGCAAAATTTGGTTGAATACTTATAGCCTCTTGATAGTGCATCAATGCTTGCTGGTGCTTTCCTGGAAAATAATTTCAAATCATTATTTTACGAGTATGACTAAATGTATTTGTTTCTTTGAACTATAGATATAATCTTAACTAACCCTAAAGGCATATAAGTGGCGTTAATAAAATATAACTAGGTGAATGTAATAGCTGCTGGCCTTGATGGTCTTTCTCCACACAAACTAAAAGACCTAACCTCTAAATATGTGGGGGATGCAGCTAAGCACCTTACCGGTTGTTTAACAAAATTAGTAAACCTCATGCTCTCTGGTAACGTTAACTCCTAGCCTCAGAGAAAAATCAAGGGCGTCCGTCCTAATTGCTGTTGGGTTCACTTTTAGGCGATAAGCATCCAAAATTTCTGTTTGTACATCTGTCAAAATTGCAACAAAAATTCGAACCGACGATAGGGTTTGATAGTTTTGGTACCAAAGGTGGGTGTGAAGCTGCAGTACACATTAATATACATGAGTGTAAGTTTTGCTAGAAATATATTTCAAAAATGCTTTTTATTCGGTAAACCGAGTCAAACAGAAATTTATAACTATTTACTTAACTGTTATCACGAACTATCGAAATATAGGTCGGCTGCCAGCTGAGTGATCCCATCCATCATTCAAAATTCAAAGTTAAAATTTAATGTCTGGTATTTAGATGACGGAACTCTTGAAGGTGACGCAGTTTCTGTTCTGTCAGATCTTATAGAAAATAAAAAATAAATTTCATTGGATTGGTTTGGAATTTAAATTTTAATTAGTGTGAATTATCACCTCATATTATAAAACAAAGTCCCCCGCCGCGTCTGTCTGTCTGTCTGTTCGCGATAAACTTAAAAACTATTGCATGGAGTTTCATGCTGAGATCACCAATGGATAGAGTGGTTCTCGAGGAAGGTTTGCGTTTATAGCTAATTTGTTGAGTTTTTGTTTACATTGACTAAAATATTACGATGGTAATATATTAAAATACCAGAAATCAGAATGCCTTTACTTAAAATGCATTAGCCCAAAATGCACGAATTCGAAATAACTTAATATTCAAAATACCTTAATCTAGTACACCTTACCGTACAATGTCTAAGAAACAATAACAACTTTGTGTCTATGTCACCGGAAAATAACAAGACTTGTATGTTGATCAATTTTCTAGGTAGTTGATCATCTCTCGGAAAATAATAAACGGCAGTTAAAATGTATTATTTAACGTATCTATATATTTTAGTAAATTGATTAATTTACGGCGTCTTGCCGTTAAATAATCCGATGAAGGCGAGGTGTATGTTGATTGGTTGAACGACTCACGTGCGTGAACACTTTGATGCAGAGTTACTGGAAAGGAGTGGAGCTCCCGGATCCGCTCCGCTTCGCTCCCGGCTCCGCTTCGCTCCGCTCCCGCCTTAGCCTTCTAACCTATCCTATCCGAGTCGGAGTGTTAACCATTCACAGATATAACATCCATGTAAGATTTACCTCACGTTAAAAAAAGTATTTTGTGTTTGAATATTTTAGGATTAAGTATAGTAAATTGATTTTTTGGGTTTCGGTTATTCGACCGTACGGCATTTTAAATTATTTATATTATACATACTTGGCCTTTTGAATATTGATATTTCGATTTCGGGTATTTTGGGCTCATGCATTTTAAGTAAAGGTATTATGATTTCTGGTATTGTGACGATATACCGTTACGATATTAGTTAGAGAGGTTGGAAAAAAATAAGGCGTCTCGGAGCTTATAACGAAAACGCTGCCTAAGCCCTTCGAGGTATAACAAAATAATGTTTGTTGGAATTATGTATCTTATATAGGCTTACAGAAAAGTCCTCGGTAGCATTATGTTTATCTCTTAAGGGTTATCAATTCGACAACAACATCCATTTTAATTCTTTAAAAATTTTGCAATTATAAAGTGGTAATTGGAATGCTATTTACACCAAGAAAATTTCAATCCATCTCCATTTAAATACATTAGTGGGCATTAACATATCATGAAGATTATTTGTTCCCTTTACACCATGCAAATTAAATGAATACCTTAGGAGATATTATAGCAAAATCAAAATAATGCGCTACGAAATTAATTTCGTGTCGCCATGATTGAACTGAGTCATACATTATACGGGTCACATACTAACTTATTCTTCTACTGTTATCGTAAATATTTTTTCGTTAAAGTGAATAACGCTTACAGCAGATTACTCTAGGTAGGTGTAATGTTTCAAAATTAGCAATTTCATAGAAAATAGTAAACAAAGAGCCCTTATTTTAGAATTTTTACCCGAACTGCCGAAGAAAGGAGGGTAATGATTTTCGAGACTATGTATGTATGTCCATTTCTTTGTCACGTTCTACAGCCTGAGTGGCTTGACGGATTTTTACATGCGAGGTGTCATTTGATTCGTCGTGTTTGTGTGAGTGACACCAGTCATATTTCAGGCATAAAATTTCTAAGGAATCAAAATGGGTGACTTTTGGCGCTAAAATGAAAACCTTAATTTTTTTCTTGCACGCTCTACAGCGTGAACGACTTGACGGATTTTGAAATAGAAGGTGTCATATGATTCGTCGTGACTGTGTGAGTGACAATAGGTATAATTAAATTTCTAGAAAATCAAAATGGCGTATTTTTGGCGCTATGATTATTTGACTGCGATGGACACAAAAACTACTGAATTGATTTTGATGCATTATCTATTATTTGTTTATAAGGTCTTGGTCAGACTTAAAATCTTACATTTGTTTGATTGCAATCGGTTGAGTAGAACCGGAAATGTAACTAAAAATGTAATAATTAAGGTTGAATTTCGGCGATGTCCCGTCACTACGCGAAAATTAATAACTTCATTACTATCTTAACTAAAAAGTTTTAAATAAACTTAATTATTAAGAAAACAAAAAACCCGACGGCCAAGTAAAAATACAACTGAAAACCAAAAAACAAGCACTCCATTTCTTTTGTGCATTTCTATAGCTACTTACCGTTTTACTTTGTCGGCAATATTTGCAGGCGGGAATAAGCTATGGGAACATTTAACCGTTTTGTAAACCACTACTCGCTTGATATGCTTATTTCCAGTCTGCAAATATTGCCGACATCCTATTGGATCCTGATATCCTGGAGGATTTAGATGACGCCGATGACCTGTGCTTGCTGAGGCACACACACGCCACGCTATTCCGGACTCATACCGACTAAAAACCACACGTATCCTGCTTAAAAGCTTACGGTTGGGAGCCCCGGGTAAGCCCTCGGGAGTCACCCCAGAACTTCCAACAGACCTACGGCTACCACCGCGGCCTCACCTATGGGGGTTTGGGTGATATCCCACGTGTTTGAGAGGTATGTGCTCTGAGGAATTGTTTGATATGATGCCCACGGCTACGTTCTATCATCGCACCGCTCGCCACAGACAGGGAGTTCATCCTCACACTCTGCGTCCGGAGCGTTCCAGCACTTGTAGAATGACCTCCCTGCCTCGGTTTTCCCAAACTCCTACAGTATGGGGTTCTTCAAAAGGGGTCTTAGAAGGTTTTTACAGGGTCGGCAGCGCGAGTGTGGCACCTCTGGTGTTGCAAACGTTCATAGGCTGCGGTGACCACCGGTCCTTCTGGTGGGCCTTATGCTTGTCTGCCACCTTAGTGGTATGAAAAAAAATGTCAATGGAATAAAGCTTTTGTGGTTGAAATGCAAACACAGAGGTGCAAACTGTAAATAACAACTTTATGCCTTGGAAATAAAAGTAAAATTTTGTTTACGTTAATTTTAACAGTCACAGAGACCAAGCTATATTCTACAGAGTATAGTAGGTCAGCGTATAATAAGTTTCACCGTAAAATTTAAAAAACAGGCTAAGTGCGAGTCGACCATTATCGAAGGTTCTTACAGTAATTTTGACATAACGTGATAACGTTTTATAAATATTTGTGCATGTGGGTAAACATAAAAATTAAACAGGGTTGTGGCTGTGAAGAATTTTCCTCCAAAATAGGGAAAACTTTGAACATTCAAATTTAAATCTAAATTAGCATACAAGATTAATTACAATATAATTAAATGTCCAAATAAATTTAAATTACAATAAAATGTCAAATGAATTAAATTAAATTTCTAATTAATGTAATGTCCTTTAAATTAAATTTTCATGAAATGTCAATTGTATATTAAGTCTCATAAATAAAATTAAATTACTAAAATGTCAAATTATATGTTAATAAAATATAAAATCATAAAAATTAAATTATCAAATCGAAATAGCTATTAATACACAATTTTCAAGCGATCTTGTGAATGACACTACTGAAAATATTTTAACAATGGTGAATTATTTATGTCTAACTGTTGATTTAACAAAATGTCTCGGTTACCCTTTAATAATTTATTAATTTCTAAGACCTCAAGATCGACAGTTTTCGACCTTTATCGCAAATGTGTAAGGCCTTAGAGTTTAATTTTGGGTCAAAAGATTATATTATAACAAGTTCCATCAAGTGCCAACAATCGAAAGTATAACGGAGTTTCGGAATGATTGTGAGTCTTATGAATATACTAGCTGACCCGCGCAACTTCGTTTGCGTCTCATAAGAGAGAGAGGGAGAGAAAAAGAGCGCGATGTGCTATTGTTATTTTGATATCAAGTTCCCGTCATTTGCTCCCGTTGCGTTTACTCCCGTGGCGCCGCTACTATTCATTATTTTAGAAATAATTAACGTTAGGTGATCGAATACCTCTCAAACACGTGGGATATCACCCAAACCCCCATAGGTGAGGCCGCGGTGGTAGCCGTAGGTCTGTTGGAAGTTCTGGGGTGACTCCCGAGGGCTTACCCGGGGCTCCCAACCGTAAGCTTTTAAGCAGGATACGTGTGGTTTTTAGTCGGTATGAGTCCGGAATAGCGTGGCGTGTGTGTGCCTCAGCAAGCACAGGTCATCGCCGTCATCTAAATCCTCCAGGATATCAGGATCCAATAAGATGTCGGCAATATTTGCAGACTGGAAATAAGCATATCAAGCGAGTAGCGGTTTACAAAATGGTTAAATGTTCCCATAGCTTATTCCCGCCTGCAAATATTGCCGACAAAGCAAAACGGTAAGTAGCTATAGAAATGCACAAAAGAAATGGAGTGCTTGTTTTTTGCTTTTCAGTTGTATTTTTACTTGGCCGTCGGGTTTTTTGTTTTCTTAATAATTAAGTTTATTTAAAACTTTTTAGTTAAGTTAGTAATGAAGTTATTAATTTTCGCGTAGTGACGGGACATCGCCGAAATTCAACCTTAATTATTACATTTTTAGTTACATTTCCGGTTCTACTCAACCGATTGCAATCAAACAAATGTAAGATTTTAAGTCTGACCAAGACCTTATAAACAAATAATAGATAATGCATCAAAATCAATTCAGTAGTTTTTGTGTCCATCGCAGTCAAATAATCATAGCGCCAAAAATACGCCATTTTGATTTTCTGGAAATTTAATTATACCTATTGTCACTCACACAGTCACGACGAATCATATGACACCTTCTATTTCAAAATCCGTCAAGTCGTTCACGCTGTAGAGCGTGCAAGAAAAAAATTAAGGTTTTCATTTTAGCGCCAAAAGTCACCCATTTTGATTTCTTAGAAATTTTATGCCTGAAATATGACTGGTGTCACTCACACAAACACGACGAATCAAATGACACCTCACATGTAAAAATCCGTCAAAACTATGTAGGCTTAGGTAGGCATTATTAAGCTCTCTCATAGTCATATTGGCACCGACTTCAGTATTATATTTAATTATATCTGATAAATCAGAATATACTAACTTTGTGCCAAGTAAATTTTATTTTTCAGTTTTTAGTTTTGTTTGAAGTCGGTTTCTTTTTTGTTAAAAATTTTTTTTTGACTATTTTTAGTGACGTGTAGACTGAAAATCTATCTACCTAGGTGTAAAGTTCTCGACAGTACAAATTAATCAAGCCCAAACACAAGGTAACTGCTGTTTATCGTTAGGGATTTCTCTCCACTGTCTTTCGTCTCCATCATCAGATCGACTCCAGACCTTCATTAATTTGTACTACTTTAAAGCCCTGAACAAAAAAAATTACAAACGCCCTAGATGCCCCTACAATTTATAAAAATTACCTTCGATTTCTCCAGGATCTCATCATCAGATCCTGACTTCCTTAAAATGGGACCACCTTGGGAGTATCTATTTTCGAACGAAAAAAAAAAATTCAAATCGGTCCATAAACGACGGAGTTCCGCGCTAACAAACATAAAAATATATATATATATATATACGGTCGAATTGAGTAACCTCCTCCTTTTATGAAGTCGGTTAAAAATATAAACCTTACTTGTTTTATTATTCAGGTTTAACTTTGCACATTCCAATTTTATCAGTATTTGTAATGAAATGGACATTTTTTTTATGAAATTTTAGAATCTGCAACTTAATTATCGATAGCAGCATTTTCATATTTGCTCCTCCATCACTAGCGCGTGACCGAACGAAAGAGATAGTGTCAAATAACCGTGTGTAAGAAAGAGATATGAATATTGCGATTCGTAGCATCTACTCACCGACAACCAGTATAAAATGAACTCCGTCAATTCTTTTACGAAACAAAATTTAATTAAAGATTATGTTTTTTTAACTAACCGATGAAAGGAAATTCCGTCTTTGAGAATGTTTGATGTCTGCGTATTAATACCACGCCATTTTATTGAGCAGGTAGGCATTTTCATATTTATTTAATAATTATTTGACACATAAAGCTGGACGTGTTCACGGATCACGTACATGGTCAGCACTGGTTGATAGACTTCTAGTGTAAGCTTATAAATGACTTTCTCGTCGGAACCATTGACAGAAATGCATCGCCTGTAATTAGGCGTCTAGTGGGTACGTAGTCGGTGCCACCCGCACATTCACGTCGTGTGGTCGAGAATCGGCGCCTTACTAGAAAAGGCACTATTATTATTTATACTTTGTAAAATGAGTTAACGATTAAAATGGGACAAATATATATGTATTTGATATAAACTTAAAATTAAGGTAGGCCAACAATAGGGGATGAAATACCTACACATTAATAACTCAGCCCCTAAACCACTCAACGGTACAGGCAGTTGTTATTAATCTCTTTCTTCATTAGAATTCAGATTTCTATCAGAGAAGTTCATGGCTATGTCAACAGGTTAAAACGCTCTATTAAGGCTGTGTAGCATTCCGCCTAAATGTTACAGCGTTACCTCTACAGTAATGATGTCGTCCGCAAACCGAGGATATCGAGATGCATTGATCCTTCCCAGTCTAACGCCTTAAAAATGTCCACAAGCGGTGAAGTGATCGGCGAAGAGTTTATCTAAGGTCAGCTCGCAAAATTCTAAAGAATAAAATTATTCCTCGGGTCTGATAAAGACATCAGTATAAGTGGCATTGCAATTATCCATTTGAATTTTATAATTTCGAGAGTCTTGGGCGAGTTTTGAGCACCTGTTTTTGCTTTTTTCGGTCATTGAGCATTTGTTGCAGTATCATGACCACTGTACCTATTTTCTAATGAACGTTGTCAGTGGTTGGAAACAATTTTGAAGCTCCAATAGGAACTTTTCAGCATCCTAGCGATGAAAGAGAAAGGTTTTTGTTCACTTGTTCTTCCACCGCGCTTTCGTCTAGCAGTCTTAAAGCATAGGAGCTCACGGTCCGAACTTAACCTAAAATGATATGGGAAGTTGTACAGGCGGTAGAACACGCATAAGGAGGCAAAGACTCTCCTGTCGCGAAGAGGTTCCACACCACCTGTAAGTAAAGGATCGTTGACAACTCTTACAGCTCGTCTTCGCACCGAGTCAAATGGACGAAGCTGATATTCAGGTGCTCCCGCCCAGAGGTGACAGCAGTACTCCATAATGCGGCCGCACTTGCGTCTTATAGAGAAGCAGTGTTTGCGCCGCAGTGAAATACCGCCGCGCCCTGTTGAGCACACCTAGCTTCTTGGACGTCAGCCTTGTCCTCCAAATGACTACGGAACTGAACGTCACTGGAGATGTCAACGCCAAGGATCCCTATACTTTTGGAGATGGAAAGAGATATGCCCTGAAATTGCCAAACATAAAGTCTATTCTTGTTTACGTTTGTAGAACTGTCACAGAGATCAAGGTAAATTTTACAGATAATAGTAGGTATGTATATATCACCGTAAAATTGTAAAAACCGTTAAATTGTTATCTACCTGGGCGTGATTGTAAACGTTCGACATTTTCCGTACGTTAATCGCAATGAGATGCCAAATATGACACTGACAAAGCCAAGGGGCGCAGTTACTTGTATGAATCTTGCTTCTTAGTAGGTTTTTTCTCTTTATACTGTGCTAATACTGTAATTGCGTAAGGTTGTGAATGTGGATGGTTTATACCTACTGTCATGTTTTATACTGACATATAATATTATGAAGCTGAAGAGTTTGTTTGTTTGAACGTCCTGAAGTTGTCCTGAGATCCTAGTCAGGAACTACTAGTTGGATTTCGAAAATTCTAAATTCATAGTTTGATAGTCCGTTTATTGAGGATGGCTATAGGCTATATAACATAACGCTAAGATGAATAGGAACGGAGCAGCAATCAAGAATGTTTCGAAAACGGGGAATATTTTTTAACGTCTGAGAGCTTCCAAGGCGTACGCTGCGTAAATGGTTAAAGTTGCGTAAAAATTGTGTAATACAAAATTGTTTGTCTAAAAAAGTTCTAAAATAAAGTCCGGGACAGCATTTGTCTATCTTTGAAGGTTCGCTTACAATAACCTAATTTGTCTATCTCTTAAGGTTCGCTCACATTATTAAAAACTGAAGAGTTTGTTTGTGCTAGGATCTCAGAAACTACTAGTTGCATTTCAAAAATTATTTAACAGTTTAATAGTAAATTTATTGAGTATGGCTAATGGCGATATAACATCACGCTGAGATGAATAGGAGCAGAGCAGGCATAAATAATGTTTCGAGAATTTCTATATTTTGAAAGCTTCCATTGCGTACGAGCTTACATGGTTAAAGTTACGTGAAAATAGTGGGTTTTATAATTGTTCCTTTTAAAATGTTATAAAAAAGTCCTCAACAGCTTATGCCTATCTTTTTATGTTCACTCACAATAACCCTCTTAATAAGTTTTAAAATATGAGCGACGCGACGGGAGTAGGTAAACGTTGGTCTGAACGATAAAAACCGGTCAAGTGCGAGTTGGACTCGTACGCGATGAGTTCCGAACCAAAAAAAGAACGGGCGAAAGGAAATGCGACGGGAAACATTACATCACTTTGAAGTTGTGCGGGCCAGCTCTAATGAATATAAGTGACGCGACGGGAGTAAAAGCGACGGGAAACATTCTATCACTCAAAATATCAATACCATACTTCTCTCTTTTGCACTCTCATGCGACGCAAACGAAGATGCGCGGGTCAGCTAGTACTGACATATTTTTGTTTTGAACCTTTTAAAAAGTAATTAATATTATATCTATGCCGTGCGTTTTTACGCATTTTATGATATCGAATTTCGATACGTATAATAGAACTTATAAATGATTCAACGCTCTCAATAAAAGCTAAGTTCTCGGTCCTAACTAAGCACGGTAGGTACAAGTGACTACGCGAGAACGATGTGACAAGGTATTTTTGAAGAGAATGTATACTGCTCTAGAAATGGCTGCTAGACGAACAGCTATCGATGGCTCGTCGTTATCCACCAACAGAATAACAATATCATAAAAATGCAAAAAAAAGTCAAGAAAAAAAACATTAGCGGACGTCACGCGGTTTCACCCGCGTAGCTCCCGTTCCCGTGGCAATACATGAAATAGGAATAGAAATAGCTATATCATAGGGGTGATATAGCTATTTCTATTCCTATTTCACGTATATGTATAGGTATAAACAATTTTTTTTATTGTTAGGAAGCTTTCCATATTCCCATTCCCATAAAAATGCTGACTATTGACAAAAGAATGACAAATAAAAAAAAACATTTTTGAGAGATAACAGCAGTTTATGAAAATTGCTGCGTATACTGTTTGATACCAATATAAATATTTTTTTAGACAATGATTATTTTTAAAAATTTAAAGCTCTCCGGAATGTATGTGCAAGTTCTTAAAATATTTTCTATCTCAAAATGTTATACAAAATTCAGTAACTATTCCAAGCTCATCATGTCATGCTAATATTCTGAGCACTTACAGTACAATTATAGTGCACAAAATCTGAAAATAAAAATGTAAGACAATATTTGGAGAGTTCCTACGGAGCCCCATTTACAGGTATACTCAATAAATGAAATTCAAAATTATAAATTCGGGCATCATTAACGTAACTTAATAGGAGTGGGGGTAGCAAATTACTGTAACATTAAGTTAATAAATGTCCGGATAGCTCAGTCGGTAGAGCATTGAAGTTTTATCCAAGGGTTCAGGGTTCATGTCTCTGTTTGGGTGCCATTTATGTAACGTAATAACAATGAGGACTGAACAGACTACCTCACAATTTAAACAAATCAGAAACCATGATGGCAGTTTTGTGATAGGAGAGGAATGTGTGTTAAAAAGGTGGAAGGAATATTTTGAAAGTTTATTTGAAAAAGAGGATATGCAAAGGGAGACTCATGTCTCGGAAATGAATGAACTTGATAATGAAAGCCACTTAAGTATGGAAGAAATTGTGGAAGCGTTGAATAGTATGAAATTAGGAAAGGCTGCTGGGATTGATAGAATTTCTGTCGAGATGCTGAAAGCGGGTCGTGGCGTGGTAGCTTGCCAGCTGTACCGCCTTTTCAATCTTTGCTGGCGAAATGGCAGAGTACCAGAAGAATGGTGCAAATCGGTCATAGTGCCGCTGTACAAAGGTAAAGGGTCACAGCAAGAGTGCAAAAACTACCGCGGCATAAGCTTGCTCAGTGTCGTAGGCAAATTGTATGCGAAAGTTTTGATTAAAAGAGTGATGAATGAAACTAAAGGAAAAATGTGGGATGTACAAGCAGGATTTATGAAAGGAAGGGGATGCACGGATCAGGTCTTTTCACTAAGATGCCTAGCTGAAAAGTTTTTGGCAAAACGCCAAAAAGTCTATTGCATCTTCGTGGACTTAGAAAAGGCCTATGACAGAGTGGTGAGGAATGAACTGTGGTCAACACTGTTCATGTATGGAGTGAACAGCAACTTGATACGAGCATTGAAATCTCTATATGAGGGCTCCAGTGCTTGTGTCAGGATCAATGGAGCTTGCACAGACTTTTTTCCCATCGAAAAAGGTGTGAGGCAAGGCTGTGTAGCGTCACCATGGCTGTTCAACCTTTATATAGACAGTTGTTTGAAAGATCGTGTGCGTATGGACTAAAAATGAATGAGCTAACCGTCAAATGCCTCCTTTATGCTGATGATCAGGTAATACTGGCATCATCGGCGGAGGAGTTGCAGTTGATGGTTAATGTAATGAACGATGCGCTTAAAAGTAGAGGAATGAATGTTAATGTAAGCAAGACAAAAGTAATGGTTTTTGAAAGAGAGAAATGTATGACTGATTGCTCGATATTGATCGAAGGAAAGAGCGTGGAACAGGTGAAAGAGTTTGTTTATTTGGGTTCAAAATTTGCAAGAGATGGAAAGTGTGACAATGATATTGAAAGAAGAGTTTTGGCAGGAAATCAAGTGAATGGAGCCATTCACACCTTTATGAACAGTCAGAACGTGTCTAAAAAGGCAAGGATGGCTGTACATAGAGGAGTGCTTGTCCCTACACTTATGCATGGTAGTGAAAGTTGGGTGTGGCAGGAGAAGCATGAAAGTAAAATTAATGCAGTGGAAATGAGAAGTTTGCGAAGTATAGCTGGAGTGACATTGATGGATAAAGTAAATAATAGTGTGATAAGGGAACATTGCGGCATGACAGAAGATGTAGTGACTAAGATAGAAAAAGGGATGCTCAGATGGTTTGGACATGTGGAGAGAATGGATGGAAATAGGCTGACGAAACAGATTTATGAGGCGAGAGTGAATGGGCAAACTGGTAGAGGTCGACCTCGGCATACTCAAGTCGATAAAATCGACAATCTTCTGAGAAAAGGTCAGGTCAAGAGTACCCTTAACCGAAGAGCATGTATGAAGACACTTATGAAAGTTGAAGAAGCGAAAGTTGCTTGCCAGGATCGTAGCAAGTGGAAAGCCATAGTCTCTGCCTACCCCGTTGGGAAACAGGCGTGATGTTATGTATGTATGTATGTATGTATGTATGTATGTATGTAATACACGTTGGGGGCAGGTATGTTAGTAACCTTGCTACACACATAACTGACAACCGGGACCAACGGCTTAAAGTGCCTTCAGAAGTACGGAAACGCTTGCAATTAAATGTAACAAAGTGAATGGATCATTCAAGGACTGGTCATCGCAAAAGTTGCTTACTGCAGTATTTACAGAACACTTCAGTAGAGCTACGAGCGCTTCAATCTATCATTGCATTTTTTTCGAAACAAAAATATACTGGTTAGAGTTTAATTAAATACTGACTGAATTAAGGTTTATATATCATCATGTTGTAAATTAAGGAGAATTTGTATTCTAGATGTTTGTTACTCTTTCACGCTCTAACGGCTAAAATGATCTAGCTGAAATTTGGTACAGGATAGATTTTATACTGGTATAACAAATATGCAATAAGTTGCCATGGGAAACCGGAATGGGAACAAAACGCCACGGGGCAGAGATGTGGGCGCCATCATAATACAATGATAATTCTGATCTAATTTCCCAATTAAAGTTTATTCAAATGCATTATAAATATTAATACAAACCTTGGTGTTGTAACAACGACGCTAAGTTACTGTGAGTAGGTGCAAAATTTGGGAATTCTTCCAGAGCTTTTCTGTACAGTTTCGTTGCTTCGTCGATTTTTCCTTGTTCTCTTTTAACATTACCAAGATTGTTAAGTGTATCAACGTGAGAGGGGCATAGATTTAGGGCTATATTATAACACTCTTCCGCTTCAGTCACCAGGCCCTTTTCTTTCAGTGCATTACCAAGATTGCAGTAAGCGTCAGGAAAATTAGGCTGAAGCTCTATAGCCTTTCGGTATGTATTTATAGCTAGGTCAATAAAACCTTGCTTATAATACTGACAAGCTAAATTACCGTATATAATTCCATTACGTGGAGATAACCTCATCGATTGTAGATATACTGCTACCGCTCTGAAACACAGTGCAAATGACAAACAATATAGGGAGGTAATAATATTATTTTTGGGACATTTCCTACACAGCGTCATTTAGTCCAAATTAAACTAATTTTGCTATGGGATTTTGACAACTGAACTAACCATACTTAATAATGTTAATGTATAATTTTATAGAGACTTAGATTGTGGAATGATTGGCTTTCTTCCGCAGATGCTTAGGTTGTGGAATGATCTCCCTGCCTCGGTTATCCCAAACGCCTACAGTATGGGGTTCTTCAAACGGGGTCTTAGAAGATTTTGACATGGTCGGCAGCACGAGTGTAGCGCCTCTGGTGTTGCAAGCGTTCATAGGCTGCGGTGACCACCAGTACATTTGGTGGGCCGTATGCTTGTCTGCCTCCGTAGTTATATTTAAAAAAAAATATTTATACATAAAATCTAGACACATAACAAATCAATGTGGTCGTCACATAAAGAGATTAATGGTACTGGGTAAGAAATGAACCCGCACCTCTGAATTCTTAGTCAGATACTCTAGCCGCTGACCAGAAAAGGAGTCAAAATTTTAATATAGTAGATATTTATTATGTAAATCTAAATATAGTAGCTCCAAATAATAAATAGTAGCCAATTGTAATCATGTACCTATAACTCAACTTTTCTTACCAGTTCAAGAATTCATGTTTTAGTGGTGCATGGAGGATTGTGTACAAACAGGTATAAATATAGTTTGCCAAAAGTGTTTCCCCAAACATTGAATAAATATTATTTACTACATAAAAGTAAGTTGTACTGTAGAAGTTTGGAAACAGGAAATATAATGTATTTTTAATGGTTATTTTACATTATTTATTTTGTGTAATGGTGACATGATTTTTGTTTGTAAAATGAACATTAAGAGCCACTAACCTTTTGATTTTATTCCTGAACCATGTAATACAACCATTGGATAATTCTGAGGCTTGCGCAGTGAGGCGGGGAGGTGCAATGTTGATTACAGTATACACGATGATACATTGGTAATCCATAGTTGGAACATGTCCTCAGCACAAACTAGGAAGTACTGTGCCGAGTCGAGTCAGAGCTCCCAGATACACATCACACCAAGCGTCGCGGCGCGTCCGCGCACCTTGCCAACTTCCTTGAAGCGACGATGCTGCGTCAACGCAAGTCACGGCCGTCGATTACTCGCACGTTTCTGTATTTAATCATGGGTATATATCACAACTTCTATTAACGATGTCAAGAACACTTTGAAATATCCAATCGTATCCAATTTTTCTTCATTAACATACCATCCACCTCGCCAACAGATTGAATTTCATCGAATCGGCAACATATTGAGAGAAATACACATAGATTAGATACTATAGACAACTTGAGCCACGCGCGCACTACGAGTATAGTCAGCTGTTTTCACAAATATCAGCTGATACTTGTTCGCGTTTGTTTTTGAATCTATTGTTTACACCACACCGGCAACCTGTCTTAAGATGTAAAATAAGTTTGGAAGAAAAACACAAGCTGTATTTGTAACTTTTTGTAAGAAATTCGCTTACATCTGGTAAGTAATAATAACGAGCATGTTCGATGGCACAGAAAATTCAGTAATATCGATTTGCGAGGCAGGAGGGAAACGAGACGGTGGCGGCGGCGACGGCGGCGGCGTGGTGACGCGACGAAATCTAAACGCGACTGTGGCGGACGATCGGGCTACTCTCTGGAAGCTGCCATAGCAAATCAGTGGTAGTTTAATTTCAACTGAAACTTTTTAGTCGTTTCTAAAATGTTTATATAGAGTAGTTACATTATATCTCACTTCTTACTATTATTATAAATCCCAAAGTTTGTGAGTGTGGATGTTTGTTACTCTTTCACGCTCTAAGAACTGAACGGATATGGCTAATAGTTGGTACAAAGATAGTTTATTTATTAGTCTGGAATAACACATAGGCTACTTTTTTCCCATGGAAAGCGGCAACGGGTAGAAAAATACACACAGGAGGAGCCGCGGGTGCCATCTGGTAATATATATATATATATATATATATATATATATATATATATATATATATACCTATATATATATATATATAATACGAGCTGATACCCGCAGCTTCGCCCGCGAAAAATTTGTTCCCGTGGGAACTTATTCCCGGGATAAAAAGTAGCCTATGTGTTATTCCAGACTATAATCTATCCTTGTACCAAATTTCAGAAATATCTGTTCAGTCGTTTGAGCGGAAAGAGTAACAAACATCCACACTCACAAACTTTCTCATTTATAATATTTGTAAGATGTAAGATAGATACAGACTTTTCCCCGAAGTGACCTGCGGGCGCATACTATACAAGTTAGTGCTGCCATATATAGCCATAAAGAAAGGTACACATGACTACTTGCTGTAGAAGATTTTTAAGCCGCACTAAAGTCTTTTAACTTGGCTCATCGTCTATTAGTATATTAGCTACGATCGTTTACGGAACTCTGAGCAAGCACGACTACGAGTGTTTTTAGAATAGTTATTGTAGGACTTTTTATTTAACTAAACAATTAACAGAATGACATATTTCTAAGCCTTTTTTAAACCCTAATTCTTCTCAAGCGAGTGGAAACACCTAAACTCAAAAAACAAACAGTTGCAGATCATACAAATTAAACAAAATTATTTGTGGGATTCGAGTCCGAAACGTCAAAATCGGCAGTAACACACACTCTTACAGCGTCACCGATTTATTAATATC
Source organism: Miltochrista miniata (assembly GCA_933228765.1). Classification (NCBI taxonomy): domain Eukaryota; kingdom Metazoa; phylum Arthropoda; class Insecta; order Lepidoptera; family Erebidae; genus Miltochrista; species Miltochrista miniata. Next base: position 27,726,472 of record OW121747.1, read on the forward strand.
TAACTGAGTCGCTCAACTTCATTTACGTTACAGTCAGGCTTTTCTATACTAGTATAATATGGGGGAAAGCTACTGATATAACATCTAATACATATGGCGAAGCAAAAGTGACCCTGCGCTTGTAAAGGAAGACTGTTCAAAGAAATCACCTTAAAAACGTCATCTCCACTTTGGTAGAGTCCCGGCCTGATAGCTGCCGCTGATTGGTGGAGCCTACTCGTAGACACGTATGAAAAAGACTATAAAATCCCGGAGGTCTCCCACGGACTACGAGACTACGCTCCCAAGATAAATGAAAATTTTGTTTTGATAGCTGTGGTGTGTGGCGTTGTGTGTGGTAAAATTAGTCCATACGCTGGGCTGCTACGATACCACTGATAGACATACAGATACACACATGCACAGACAACACAGGACTTATGACAGCCCTCGTTTTTCGTCGGGGGTTTAAATGGGTTTACAATAATCAAATACAGAGTCACCCTTTTCAATTTTGCCAATGTACACAAAAATATGTTTTGTAAAACGATATTATTTATTTGAGAGTTAGTTTCAACCACAACCTGCAACAGACGCACCCCTGTTTGAATCCTGCTGTTCTACTGACCTATTTTCGTTAATATGGCTGTTAATTTATTGAAGTGAACTTGTACTATACGATATCTTTAACGCGCAGGACCGTGTATTGTGAATTGTGACGTGATTTGGAAGGAGAGGCCAACATCTATCGTAGACTGCCATATATGCTGATTTGGTATGACTATATAAATACAAAAAATCCAAAATATTTAATTCTGAATTAAAATATTCTGATGTTCAAAATTCCGAATATTATAATTCCTAACAAACAAATCTTTGACTATTCAAAATCACGATGTTTAATTTTTCGTAAACTCATAAATACGATTGTTGTTTTTATATTAATTAAAGGTTTCGGTACCTTCACTTTCCTCGATTTCGATTATGACATCACTTATCAACAGAGCGCATGATCTCTGCGACACAGAGCACCTTGGTGTGGAACTAGATCACGTAAGAACTGTTCTGAAAAAGAATGGCTATAGGGTCAATAACACACAGAAAATGAAGCACAGACCTAGGGTAAGGCCGCCGGGAGTAGATCGATATCCAGCGTTTCTACCGTACGTAAGAGGGGCAACGGATAAAATTGGAGCCGCATTAAACAAATTCTCCATCAAAGCGGTATATGTTCCGGCCACCAAAGTAGCAAACGTGATACGGTCTCCCAAGGATACAGTTCCATTCCAAACGCCAGGGGTTTATAAAATTGACTGCAGTTGTGGAAGCTCATACATCGGCCAAACAAAGAGAACCATTGCCGATAGGGTCAGGGAGCACATATCTGCAGTTAAGAACCTCCAAACAAATAAGTCAGCTATAGCCGAGCACTTACTGAATGAAGGAGCTAATCACTGGATTGAGCTTCACAATCCGAAGATCCTGTCTACCGACCGACATTACTACCCTAGGATGGTTCGGGAAGCAGTTGAAATAAAGAAGCACAAGACTTTCAACAGGGAAGACGGATATAAGCTCTCAACAGCGTGGAATCCGGTGATTGGTGCCTTAAAGTCGCGAAATAAAATAGTGAACGCGTCCGCGGATACGGTCAGTGTTGTGTGCCGTGTGTTTCCACAAATTGACGATCTCGGGGGTACTTCGAAAACTCCCGCCGCATAGCAGAATCTCCAGCCTACATGCACCAGTCGCCTCGGGACCACGATAGGTGTAACCCTGTCGAAACGTCGAGGAAAGTGAAGGTACCGAAACCTTTAATTAATAATAAATTGTGCCACGCGAAATCCCGTTTGTATAAAAATATGTGTTCAACGCGTGTTAGTTTAAAACAAACGATTGTTGTTTTTTATTCAAACTTTATTCTGATTTCAAATTACTGAAAACATTGTTGAAAGTATAACTTTCTATCATCTATACTAATATTATAAAGACGAAAGATTTGTTTATTTGCTTTTTTGTTTTTTGTTTTTTTGTTTACTTGTTTGTAACGAATAGGCTCCGGAACTACTGGTTCGATTTGAAAAATTCTTTCACTGTTGGAAAGCTACACTCTTTGCGGTGAACATAGGCTATATTTTATTCCCGTATTCCCACGAGAACGGGAACTACGCGGGTGAAACCGCGTGACGTCCGCTAGTATAGGTTAAAGTTAAATTTGATACCTATACTTAATAAGTAAGTATACTGAAAGATTTTGCAATTGAACAGTTATTCAATTTATCCAAAAAAAAAAAGATTTAACGCGACTTGCCGTGGTTCTTGCCCGGACTACAAGTCGTGTAAAAGAAGTTTTCATTACGTTAGGTTAAGTTCACGATGAGCTCAAGGAGCTCCTATGCTTTGAAACTGCTAGACGAAAGCGCGGTGGAAGAACAAGTGAACAACAACCTCTCTCTTTCATCGCTAGGGTGCTGAAAAGTTCCTATTGGAGCTTCAAAATCGTTTCCAGCCACTGACAACGTTCATTAGAAAATAGGTACAGTAGTCATGACACTGCAACAAATGCTCAATGACCGAAAAAAGCAAAAACAGAAGGTGCTCAAAACTCGCCCAAGACTCTCGAAATCATAGATTTAGAATGTACAAGATGAACAGTGTCAAACTGAAGACGAGACCAAAAATGAAAGATCTATGTGTGGGTTAAATAGTGTTGTTGAATGGTCGCACCTATGTTATCGATAAAAGTATCTGTATAAATGGATGGAATGGAAATGAAACTTCTAAGCACACAAAGTGCTTAGAAGTTTCATCTCCAACTTCTTGTTTTGGGGAATAAATTGTTAATTTGAATGTAATCGACTATGAAAAAGTAAAAATGGGATTATATGGGGTAACTCGTAATATTAGAAATTCTGTAGTGATTTTACGAATTTTGATTCAGTGTGTGAATGTGAAAATACACTTTTAACATGTAATTTATGGCATCGTACATTGCATTGTTGCCGTACATATATATTTTGCCAATTGAATTTAAAATTTTACTAAAAATCCAACTCTTATCGTAATACTAAACCTAGAAACTCATTTATTATTGAACCCTAGTAACAATAAAAGATATTACTCGTAGATTTTTTTAAATATATTAACCTCGCCAAATTGACGTCGCCACTGATGGAAACTAATGGAAAGCCGTGGCGCATCTAGCGAATGGGGGTCATGCTTACAGCACACAAGACTTCTGACAGTAGTCCTCAAGTTGGCGGCCCTATGATGTGCCTATTCACGCTCCGCTTGTAGAACCCGGGATTGTAAAATGAGGGAAACACATGTGCGGGTAGGTCGTTCCAGGATTTTGTAGTCCGACAGAGGAACGACCTTTTGAAACGCTCAGTTCTGGCGAAGATTCTCTCCGCTATATATGAGTGGCACCTCTGCCCGACGTGTTGTTCGAAATCGGAAAGGAGATGGTGGGATCAGGTTGAAGAGCTCTTCAGAACATTCGCCGTAATACATTCAGTAGAAGGCAGCCAAGGACGCTATGGTTCTTTGCTGCGCTAACGGCTCGAGGCTTACCGTCATCTTAGGACAACCTATAATTGAAATCGGATAACACGTCTCTGCATAGCGCCAAGCGCGTCCAGTAAGTACCTCGCACAGTCATCCCAAAGGTGAGAACAGTATTCGACGCAGAGGCTAATCTGCGCCTTGCACAGCAAACATCCCGGTGTGGCGTGGAGTACCTTAAGTGAAGTAAAATTATAAAAATTCAACTCAAAATGGATCACAAATTTTGGAAATATTATATTAAAATAGGCACAAAACCCTAAAAAAAAGGTTAAATAACACAGTTCGAGTAAAAATCAATCATATTTATAGTAAATTAAATCCAGATAAGTTTGTTTGCAGCAATGCCACTATAATGAACTATCGACATCCTTATCGATACCTACCCATGACTATTTTACTGTAAACAACCCTTTCTATTTCTGCCTTATATATCCTCCAAAAATGCATTTACACATTAAATATTGTGTTATGTATGAAGGAAAATGCATAATCTATGTTATGAGTTGGACTTTCAGTGAAATTTTACATCCAATTTGGCAAAATATGTACGTCAAAAATGGAATGAACGAAGTCACAAATGACCTGTTAAACGAGTCTTTCTTCGTATAATTGCGTTTTGTAATATCCTATTCACACACTAAACACGACAATATTGTTGAAAATATAAAATTTTCTATTTTAATCGTAAGATCACTACAGATTACTGGATATTATGAATAACATAGAGCCGCCATAGGATCCCAGCGGGCTCAGCGACTCAAAATACTGACATATGAGTACACAATTTGCTTTCTCTTTTCCTCTCGAGCTAAGTGCTATGGATAATGAGGTCTCGCTCGCACGCTTTGTATATCTATTGAGAGTAGCGAAAAATTCTAAATCTATGCTCGAAATTATAAAATTCAAATGGATAATTGTAATGCCACTTATAATGATGTCTTTATCAGACCCAAGAAATAATTTAATTATTTAGAATTTTGCGAGCTGACCTTAGATAAACTCTTCGCCGATCACTTCACCGCTTGTGGACATTTTTAAGACGTTAGACTGGGAAGGATCAATGCATCTCGATATCCTCGGTTTGCGGACGACATTATTACTGTGGAGGTAACGCTGTAACATTTAGGCGGTATGCTACACAGCCTTAATAGAGCGTTTTAACCTGTTGACATAGCCATGAACTTCTCTGATAGAAATCTGAATTCTAATGAAGAAAGAGATTAATAACAACTGCCTGTACAGTCGAGTGGTTTAGGGGCTGAGTTATTAATGTGTATTACTACTATTGTTACCTACCTTAATTTTAAGTTTATATCAAATACATATATATTTGTCCCATTTTAATCGTCAACTCATTTTACAAAGTATAAATAATAATAGTGCCTTTTCAACTAAGACGCCGATTCTCGACCACACGACGTGAATGTGCGGGTGCGTCATCTGTCTCATGATTTGCCGTTTTAAATATGAGACGGATGACGTTGCACCCGTAAACTTCTGGTTATGATTTTGGCGCCAATTCTCGATTAATACGGCATTCATGTCGTATGAATCAAGACGATGTATACAACTATTCCCTTTAAATCCTACCCCTTATTGGTAAATGTACTAATAAGGGGTAGGATTTAAAGGGACTAGTTGTATAGACCGTCTAATTTAGCTGCGCTAATAGATCGATGAAAAAAAGTGAAAGTAGAAGCATCTACACATGTGACACCAAAATATTCAATGTTAAAAGCTATATTTAACACAACTCTTGTCGCTCACTTGCCAAGTTCCATACAATTTGACAGATACGTAGGAAGTTATAATTAAATTCAGAAGCATTGCCAAGGACTAATTTCTAAAGGCCAATACCAGGTTCAGGTGTTCCGTGTACTTGCTAATCTCGATGTAAACATGGTGTTAGATATTTTTGGTATCAACATACTGTGTAAACACATTTGGTTCTTGTTTAGTCGTAAATATAGTTAATACCGTCTTTAGTGTCGTAAAGTAATATAAACACGATTCTAATATAATCCTCCATAAGTAAAGCTCTCTCTAATTTTAGCTGTGGTATCTTTATAATTCCATTCAAGATACCAGTGACCTCATTTTTGTACCGTTGCATCACTTTACGTAAAAAAATAATAGATTTATATTTTGGCAGTCTGCCTAACCGATACTCGGCTGGAACGACTGCAAATTGCCAACATATTATATATTGGTATAATATGGAACATCATCATTATAGTAATCGATCACAAACAGCTATAACATCAAAACTAATAGGTAGTCAGCAGTGACGAACGATGAGTAAGTCGGTGTCGGATTTCAGATTGGCTGGGTCTCTATCTTCGAATTCTTTTCGAAGCAGTATAAGCAATCATTTTATTTCTTTTAGTCTATAATCTACAACCATTTAAGGTCGAACATGACATAACTGTTCTATATACACAAAATATTCTTTAGAGTTGTATCTCTAAAGAATATTTTGTGTTTTTGGGGTTTCACGGATTGTGCGATTTCTATTTTTACTTTAAGGCGTAAGTACAATTTAACGAGGATCTGAACTCGATCCGATGATGGAGCTGATGGACAGCCGAGGGAACTTCTCCTATAACCTCCTCAACGGCACTTACCTCGTGTTTGGGCTTGATCAATTTGTATTGTTGAGCACTTTACACCTAGATAGATTACTAAAGTACGATTATTAATCTCAGTCAGTAAAATGACAAGTGCAACTGTCACTTATACTGAATTTAGTACTGAATTTTCATTCAAGAAATGTCAATTTACTGACTGAAATTAATAATCATAGTATAGGTGTAGTACCATTACTAAAAGTCGTAAAATAAAAATAAATTTAACAAAAGAAAAAAAATACGGCAAAGTGCGAGTTCGACTCCCGCACGTAGGGTACTAAAAACAGCAAAGAGATCACGTTTGTTCTAGGGGAGCCCCCCTTAAATATTAATATTTTTCTGATTTTAGATCTTTCTAAACTATCACAGTTCCTACGACACAGCCTCGTGATGGACAGACAGACAGATATCTGTGTGATTAAGGGCCAATATACGTCGAAAGACCTTTCGGTTGGGCTGGACAGATTTCCGCAAATTACGTCAAGTTTTTAATTAGCCTATACCGAAATGCCTGAAGACGAAAGTCTATAACTAGGGCGTTCTACCAGTTATGACTTACGGAGACGTGGACACTAACAGTGGGGTTAGTCCATGCCTTTAAAGTTGCGCAACGAGCTATGGAACGGGCTATACTTGGAGTGTACCTCTGAGGGATAGACTCCGCAATGAGACTATCCGGCAGAGAAGTAGTTGACATAGCTCGCAGAATAAGCACATTAAAGTGGCAGTGGGTTGGCCACATCTGCAGAAGAACCGACCGCCGATTGAGTAAACGGCTTCTAGAGTGGTGACTGCGACTCGGCAAATTTGGGGTTGGACGTCCATCCGCCAGATAGACCGACGACTTGGAAAAGGTCCAGATGCAGAAGGCGCAGAAACCGTGTATTGTAGCGTAAATTAGGAGAGTCCTACGTCCTACAGTGGACTGATTGATATGATTTTTTGTAAGATCATTTATGTAACTTTAGAGAAAAAACCAGAAAAAAATACGATATTTCTTTAAACTTCAGTTAAGTTTACATAAAAAGGAGCGTATTTAAAACTAGTTCTTTTTTTTCTGAAAGACTTGAGTAAACCTGGGTGAAATAATTGTAGTATGATATAATTGAGCACCTGTTCCATCACACCCTAACCGGTCCAGGTGGAATGCGGGGTCGTACTAGGATGCAGGATTCTGCTAACATCTTCGGGACACCTATGGGTCGGGTTTTCCTGCATGTGTCGGGTGGTGCATCTTGGGCAACAGAGTAGCGACCGGAGTGGTCGCTACTCTGTTGCCCAAGATGCACCACCTTCCTCTGTGGCGGAGTCATGCTACTCCGGATAATTCCGGCCGAGGTGGGAGCAGCCCACCTCTGGGTTGTGCAGTGGTGTGTATTGCTGCCGTTAATAATACATAGTAAATATCCCGATTGTTACCTATGTGTGTGTCTTCTATTTACATGAATCATCAGTTTCTGCGGAGCGTTGTCGTCGGAAATTACATATCATCCGTTTGCTTGTATGGTTATACACAATACATTATCTTACTGACCTTATGCCGATTTGAATATTTTAATACAAACTAGTGTATCTCAATGTTCTGTTGTCAAATAGTCTCTATTGTGCCAAAGACTATATATTTACTGTGAATTTATAGCATTTAGGTTTATGAGCGAGCGCAATTACACATTCACTGGTTATCGAAAACACAATCTTCTTCATCACAGTATTTTCCAGTTTTTTTCCAAACTTTAAATTGATTTGCGGTGCAAGGCAATTAAAATGCTAAGGCCAGCTTCTTACTCGTAATACATTGTCACAAGTAAAATAATATAGATCTTGAATTTGCATCGGACATGCACATTAAACATTTCTCAAGGCAGCTGTACAAACTTGTTTATCTCTGTGTTAGGGTCGTAACAGGATTTGTGTCTTCTAGACTGACACAAATTATGTTACCTTCAATCACGTCCATTTGACACATTTTGTTTGCACGTTGACCTTCCCAACCCAAACATTTTTGCATTAGCGGATATTGCGGAGTGGGATTATAACTACATACTATTTAATTAAAACACTAAAGATTTGCTAATTTATAATTTGTAACATACATTCACTTTACATTTTTATAGATATTTTGATTATAGGGTATATATTTATTATATATTATTAAGCTTAGGTATATATATGTATGTAAACATCATGAAGTACAGAGAAAACTGAATTGAATTAGTGACAAACGCTTTGACTACATTAATTTTAACTAATTGTTGAGTTATCGTCGTCATTATCTTGCTTTTTTTCATTATTTTGTTTTATTTTTTGAATATGGTACAAAACGAAAAGTTTACGCTTTAATGTCCGATCTCATACTCTGCTGGTAGAATGTTACAATTTTGGAATAGCTAGCCGTGGGTCAGATTTTTGAAAATACATGTTATACGTATAATATTACTACATTCATTTGGTAGTTTTACTTAAAATGTTTTACGGACTGTAGGAAATTTTATCTAGTCTAATTCTGTAGTACATATTTTTATTGTAAAATGAATCTGAATGGAAATATCATCAAAAAATTGCCTTTTCAAAACGGCGGTGCGAGCGCCAAAGACACGAGAGGTGGCTAAGTGAAATTCTAAATCAGGACATCAAAAGCTATAAAAATACTCATATTCAAACTCTTAGAAAACTTCCCGGCAACCCTCTTAAGTCATACTGAATGCTACTTAAAAGATAATTAATTATTATTCCGAAATTTTCCAGAGTATACAGCAAGTTTAAAGTTTATTAGACACTTTAATGTATACAAAACATTACACAATGAACATGACCAAACATGTTTCTAATAAAAAGGATTGCTTTACGTAAGTTTATTTTGTTCAAACTTTACCTGTTTAGGTACCTGAAACAAGCTAAGACAAATGCTATAATATTCTGATTTACAGAAGATTCGCTAATAACATGAAATATACTATTACTAACCATGATAGTATAATATTCAATAAATAGAAACTTTAATTTAAAATTTACTTTGAAGAATCTGGCCGTGGCGAGATGTTTCTTTCAGAATTGGGTGAACTTCCACCAGATGTAGACTGTGGGCTTCTCTCCTGTACCTACAGAAATAATTACATTATTAGTCATTCTAATAAAATTTCACATATTTTTCGCTGTGAGCGCACAGCTATTATCTAAAGGAACATTTTTATTTGATAACAGACAGCGTAGGATAGTGAATAATACACAACAGATAAATTTGAACACGGCGCAAATAAAGGGATGCTGTCCTGTTATTTGGCATCGTTCTAAGAACTTTGGAGGATGGCATGTTCGTCCATTTCTCTGCAATCTAGTTTAACTAGTATAAACAATGATACCAAATATAAAATGTATGTACTCATGACTAATTAATTTTTTAGGATATTGTTGTCGTAAAGAAAATTATGAGTTTACTATAACCATTTTTGGATATTAAAGTATTTTCTTCACCGGTGCTTATATCATTCTATATGAGACTGCGACGCGACAATCAGATACCTTGCTTGGCTACCCCAATGCAAAACCGAGAAACATTGGTAAAAAAAAAGTAAAGGTGTCTAGTTCCGGGGGTTATGTTTTCTGCCTATGACCGAAAGTCCCGAGTACGCGCTCGGAAGGAGAACCCCAGGACTAGTTACGAAGTTACTCAATTACGCTTTAAGTGTAAGTGAATAACAAACATTCTCATTATATGGTAGGTACACATATTATTGGGTTATTTCAACTTTCCCATTAAATTGAGTAAGTGAGTTTTTAATCGATTTTGAATGTTTTTCTTTTAAGGCAGGCGGAAGTCTTGAAACATGAGAAATGAGGGAATCTGTAACAGACGTGATCGAGGTCAAGGTCTTTAATCATCGATATACCTACTTACATGTGGCGGTCGAGCAATGGATTATGTTCGAACCTTTACCTAAAAAAACTCATCAATATTTTAGGAAAATTGTCTCCATTGTCTAGAAATGTTCTTTGAAATAGCAGGTTTCTACAAAAAAAACTTTGATCATGTGCGTTTGTGATTTAAATTGCTTAAAATGTTATAAATAGTTATAATTGAGCGTGTTGCATTGTTTAGCGCATAATGTTCGTACACGTAATTGAAGGAACAAACGTGATAATTTATGATCGTGTGAAAAAACTACACACGTAACCAGTAGGTAACCATTTATGTGAAGATCAAAGTTAATAACGCAAGGCAAGGTGAATGTGGTATACTCTTTAATTTCATGATCATTTCCATGTATTTTTCAGCGTTAACTTTTTTTGTAGCTACCTACTAAATTGTCTTAACAAATGTTCTCATTTATTTTATATTATTTTTGTTTTTTATTTCAAAGGATTAAATTAATAACACACTCTTAAAATTTTATGTAAAAAGTAAAAAAAAATATAAACTGCAAAAATCGAACCATCGCTCGAGGCCACGCGGACGCTCGTGGCCCCGCGGGCTCAGAGTTCTGTAAACGATCACTGCAGTAAGGAACATTTACTGTGGCCGGTCATGGATGGGTGACCACCTCATGGCCACTTTGGGATATTTATTTGCGAGCGTTTCCGTGCTTCGGAAGGCACGTGAGGCCGTTGGTCCCGGTTTCCAGTAAAAGGGCAGTCGTTAAGCCAAGTTGAAGGCCTTTATGGGAGGCTTGAAAAATTTCAACAGCGGACCGTCACAAGCTAAGCCTGTCCATGTCAACACGGCAAATCGGCTCACCACCTATTAATTGGGACAAAATCAAAAGGTATATAATATGGATAAAAGGTGTGATGTATGTAAAAACTGAACCATGTGTGCTTATAAAATAGTTGCAAGTAATCGTTGCGGTCTCTTTAGAATAAGAAACAAAATATAATTTACGTTTATAATATAATACGACTGTTAGGTACCTGAAGCCCTGTATGCAGCATATTAGCGATCGTCTCCACGTCCAATGTGGAATCTTGCGCTGAAATTTTCTTGATTGCAGAAGAAACTATACAAATGTCTCCCCTCAGCTCACTTACTAAGGCTGTAATCTTCTGTGCGTTACTGAGAATCTCCACACTTTGAGTATACGGGTTGTATCGTACACCGAAAGGACGCTGAATACTTTCGGCAAATGCTCTGTACAAACAAATATTTTATTAAGTTTATGCACGTACTCAATACCTTAAACAGTAAATCATTGTAGAATATTTGAAGAGAACTTGATCTTTTTGCCAGGAATGCTGCCAAGTTATGTGGAATAAATATAAAATACATGGGTTTCATAAACAAAAGAGTCATAAAATTGATATTTATAGAGTGGCCTTTGTAACAATTTAATAGTTGCACATTCTAAAATGTGCGCAAGCTTTTGTTAATTATTTATAAGTCGCTGTTTTCAAAACCTAGTAAATCAAATTTCTTTAAAGTAATGTGTGTTTTTATGATCAGATATAATATCCGTAGAAATAAAAAAATGCTGTTTTAGAAATAGAATATTTTTGCTTAGAATTAGAATATCAATAACTGACATCTTATCGAAAAGTTTCGATTGCATGTACCTACATTGGAGCCCAGGGTCCGCTTTGAATGGTTGCTAGATTATTAAATTATTTCAATGAATCATCATTCATTAAATATGTTCTTTATCCAAATTCTGTGGCTACAAAATAATTGAGAAAAACGATTGATTTCGTCTGCATTGATCTCTTGCATAATTATATTTTTCATATTTTTCATGAACAAGTTGATATTTGGAACTATCTACATCAAGAAACGCTCGTAGCCACGGTTGCTCAATGTTCTATAAACAGTCGCTGGGTTAAACATTATACGTTACGGTCGGTCCTAAAGATCAAAGCCCACTTACACGACTCTGCTCCCACCCGGCAAAAATAATATAATTCAAATATAGGCTTTAAGTATTGCTCTTTAGATATATTTTACATTGCCATCATCAATTAGCAGACAGCTTGCTTTCAGCGAGCTTACCGCCGTCAGACTGCTCGGGAGTTGACGCCTCACTGGGCGTGCGTTGTCGGCGCGGTGCCCGCGCGCTTACTGCTAGCAGTCGCCGCACCGGCGCTGATCGCGAACTGTGCCTATTGCGAAAGGCGAGAGCGGTCGACTGGTGGAGAGCTGGCCGTCTCCTAGCTGTCGCCGTGTGGACTGCTGGGTGCGTGCTAGCTGTCGCCGCGTGGACTGCGAGCAGTAGTCTTCTTTTAGGGCAGTGTTGGGTGGGAGCGGTGTTAGAGCAGAGTCGTTTAAGTGGGCTATGTCCTTAAGATGGGAAACGAAATGTACTAATGTAGTCTCAAGCCACGATACTTTAACATAAATTGGTCCCGGCATGACATTTTCATTGAACATGACCTTGGTTTTATCCAAGTTTATGCCGAGACCAACACGTCGAGACCCTAGTCTCAGACTGTGCAGCATCCCGCTCAACTGTTTCAGCGTTTCCGCAACTATAACGATATTGTCAGCAAACCGAAGGTGTGAGATGCGTTCATCGTTTATATTCACGTCCCATTCATCCCAGTTCAGCGACTTAAAGACGCTCAAGCCCATTGGTGAAGAGCTTCGGGGATACCACATCACCCTGTCTTACACCTCTGCGCAGTGCTATAGGATTGGTCTTCTTATTCTCTAACTGGACTATCATGGTAGCGGTATCATACAAGCATCTCAACACCTCGATATATCGCCAATCAACACGACACCGCTGCAGAGCGCCCAGTACTGCCCAGGTTTCGATAGAGTCCAAGGCTTTCTCCTTTTTCGTAGTCCACAAAAGCCATACACAGCGGCTGATTGTACTCGTTTGTCTTCTTTACAATCTGCCGAACAGTATCGATGTGTTCCACAGTACTGGACCCTTTTTGAAACATGGCTTGCTCCTTTGGATGAAACTCGTCGAGCGAGGCGGTTTGTCAATGCTCTCGAAAACAACTTAAACAACATAGCTCAGGAATGAGATGGGTCTCTAGTTCTTCAGTAAGGACTTGTTGACACCCTTTTTGAAGAACAGAGCCACCGCACTCCCGCTCCACGCTTTGGGTATCTGGCCCTTCTGGAGGACGGAATTAAATATGCTCGTAAGCTCTATAAGGATTGGAGTGCCACCTGATTTTAGAAGCTCAGCCGTAATTCTATCATCTCTAGGGGATTTGTTAAGTTTCACTTGCTCGAGACCCGCCCTGACCTCGATCTGTTCGATATCTGGTATATCCTCTGTGTAATGCTACTATTACTATCATACTACTGTCCCGAAGGTTTTTAATGCGCGTTAATGGGGCTCTGTGATCATTTTCGCTTGGCCCCGTGGGCTATTTTTTTTTGTCCGTGATGCGTAAAGGTCTGAAAATAAAGGTACTCAATTTCCTCGAGAATCTTGAACTTAAAGGTCACGGTTTTACCACCCGCTGTTTTAAGTTTCGCCAGACGGGGCTTTCTTGGCTGCTGGGTAAAGACCTTGAAGCCCCTGTTCTTTTCTATCGCAGCCTCGACGATCTGTTGTAATAGCGTCTGAGGTCGCGTCTTACCAGCTTTCGGATTTTAACGTTTGATTAAGGCTATTTTAAAATCATTCAGTTCGCGACGAAGGCGTGGACTGAATTGTTTTAGAATAGACTATGTTCCTCTGTTCTGACGAATACGCTGGCGTAGGTGGCATTTCCCGTCTGATCCTCATAAGTTCGAGAGTGTCGAGTAAAGGCAAAAATAGGGTTTGCCTTTCCCGGACAAAAACCCTCGGGACCGTAGTATGACAGTAATAATATTACAACACGAAAACATCACTACAAGTACCGTTTCGGATGAAGTTCCGGCTAATATCCCTAATTTATGCTAAATTAACATTTAGTATTCATAAAAAAATAACATAAATAAACAAAATAATAAATATTAATATTTTTGGACATTCCCACACAACATTATCTAGTCCAAACTAAGCTATAAGTTTGTGCTATGGGATCTAGATGACTGATAGCCATACTTATATATTTCTAAATACATAAAACTCCGAAACAAACATTAGTTGTGGTTCACTGAAATATTTAAACCGATCCGGAAATCGAACCCAGGACCTCTAGCCCGGCAGGCGGTTACACTACTTACTACGCTACTGAGGCAGATTCCTCTGTTTTTTTTTAATGAATACTAAATGTTATTAGGTACCATTATTACGTATCATATTTACCTAAAAACATTGATTTTATTATAAGAAATGACCAGAAAAGGTGTAGAGAATTTTATATTCAAGGTGAGGACATTATTGCAGTTATTTGTGGCGAACAATGGTGATGACACCAAAGACTTCTATATAAACTGAGGTAGACGCGCCGTACTCTAACAAACGAGATTTCAAAAGCAATCCTCAAATACACACATTAATAAGACTACACTCACTTATAAATATATTTTTTACGTAATTGTCACCACGCACAATAGCAATATACGAATAGAAAAAGAGTAAAAGAGAAGGCGTATGGACTCCGATTGCAAGTCGAGCACCTACTTTCGAAGTTTTGACTCACAACAGAGCGAGCAACGCTGCTAATTAGCTCAGTTTATAGGTTTCAAAAATCGGTGCGTAGGGCATGTCTACCTCAGTTTATATAGAAGTCTTTGGATGACACAGGTTAACTTTAATTAGATAAAGAAGATCAGCCGAAAATGGTGCCGTCGAAATAGAAGGTTTTTTTTTAAAAAAACCCACGTAAACATCGCTACAAGTACCGTTTTGAATAAGGATCCCTAAATTTCGCTGGACGAATCCGTTATGTACCATATGAGTTTCATGAAAGTGAGTATGAATTTGGTAGAATAAATTTGTTTTCTAATCGGCAAGATATGTTGAAGCCCATGCTCATTTTTGTGGAAGTTACACAATTAGAAAAATAAGTGTCTGATATTATAGTCAAAGAGAGCATTAAATACGCGGTACAAAACGGAAGAACAAAATGAAGGCTTTTTAAGGCCTATGAACTTTGTATAAGAGCTGCCGTGTTTTGCCAACAATAGAAGTTACTGGTCGACCGATGAAGGTATGGATGTCCTTTTTATCGATTATGTTATGCCAAGAACAAGAAATTAGTTAATTCAACATGGGCGGAGACCGTGACGGCCAGCAATGTGGCTAGATTGCTGAGCCCGCAGAGGGCGATGGCCGTCAGGGTGATAAGGGGATACCGCAAGATCTCAAGTGAGGCGGTATGTCTCCTAGCCGGGACCCCTCCAAGTGACCTCGAAGCGATAGCCCTTGCGTTACTATTTAGATATTTAGATGGCGCAAGGAGGCGCTGCGGCGCAAGGAGGCGCTGCAGCGGGGCCAAATGCCTGCGTCTCGAGGTATCGAGGTCCAGCGGTCCCTGCTCCACCAGGAAACCGTGGAGACATGGAAGGTGTGTCTTGAGCAACCAAAGGAGGATTCGCCACAATCGCGGCCGTCAGACCGGTCATGAAAGAGTGGCTGGAGAGGAAACACGGTGCTATCTCCTACCGGTTGTCACAGATACTTACCGGGCACGGTAGCTTCGGTAGGTATATGTGGCGAAGACACCGGAAAACCACGGCCGAGTGACAGCACTGCGAGGACTGCAGCGAAGACACTGCGCTCCACACGCTGGTGGAGTGCATGGCGTTCGCGCAACAGCGCCAGGTCATCGTAGTGGGTCTGGACGTGGACACTGTCTCGCTCGAGACCATGGTGCGAGCCATGATCTCCAGCGGGAGTAAGTGGGACTGCGCGGCCTCTTTCTGCGAGCAGGTCATGCTCGTGAAAGAGGCGGCGGGGCGGGAACGGGAGATAACTCTCCTACCCGACTTCTGTACCGCCGACGTGTCTTCGCCGAAGACTATCGGCATTCATGACCGGGGGCCTGAGGACGGTGAGAGGGCTGCTCACTGTCCTAACAGAAGCAGGCCCATGACGGCAGTGTGACGTGAGGGATTCACGCACGCCCCTCTTAAAAGCGGAATCACACCCGAAACCCCCCAAAGACGCGGGATAGCACCCGAACCACCCCCTGGGCGAGGCCGCAGTGGTGGCCGTAGGTCGACTGGCAGTCCTGGGGCATCCTTCCGAGGGCTTGCCCGGGGCTCCCAACCATAGGCTGTTGGGCGTTACGTGAGGTGTTTTAGTCGGTAGGAGTCCGGCATAGCATCCATGATGGATTTTCCCTCACGTTAAAAAAAAAAAGAAACAGGTAATTCAGTAAAATTTACATTTTTGTAATAACGATGATCAATCGCAAGCGAGTGACCGAGCGCATACAATTAGATCAGCCATGAACCACTTGAACTTATGCTTTCAGGAGGCAACGAACAATTCTATGAAACAAATTATATTACTGGCGGACGTCACGCGGTTTCACCCGTGTAGTTCCCGTTCCCGTGGGAATACGGGAATAAAATATAACCTATCTTAACCGCAAAGAGTGTAGCTTCCCAACAGTAAAAGATTTTTTCAAATCGGTCCAGTAGTTTCGGAGCCTAATATAAACTACTGAACCGATTTGAAAAATTCTACAAACAAACAAACAAAACAACAAATCTTTCCTCTCTATAATATTATTATAATCATAATATTATCATAGTATAGATTATATCAGCGAACAGTGATCAAATTCAAATGGTACAATATTATGAAGCAGTATATCAAGCCCGTGTGGCAATAGAAAAGAGTACAAAATGATTCATTCCGAGGGTGTCGTAAGAGGCGACTAAGAAAACACTTTCACAAAACGATCTATTGCGTAGAAAAGGAAATCTTGAAATAAAACCCTGTTGTCAGTAAAATGACAATCGTTGAGCAAAGTTGAAGGTCTTATGGGCGGTTTGAAAACGTTCAACTGCGGGTCGTCACGACCTGTACCTGTCCTTGCAACACGGCAAGAGGGTCACACCTGTTACGAGGGACATAAGACGATAAGGTGAAGAGCGCATACTAAGCCTTTACCTACCTCTTAGGGGATAAAGGGTTGACAATAATGTATGTATGTATATCAAGAAAAAACCTATAAAGTGGGATTTCAAATTGTGGTAGGGCCGAGTTTTATTTTAACACAGGCAAGAAAATGAACACGGAAGTTGGGTTACGTAAATCTGTAGTACTGAATCTAACGGAAAAACTAAAAGGTCTTGAATGCGAAGTATATTTTGAAAAAAAATTCAGCTTCCCAGCTCTATAATGCAAATTAACTGATGAAGCTAAATACTAAAGCTTGTGGCACAGTTCGAATAAATAGAAAAAAATGTGTTATGCTGAGAGTTCTAACGAAGTATCATTTGTAAAATTGAAGGATACCTAATCAGTTTATTACGTTGATCAATTTTATTTCACTGGTTCCGACAAGGTACAGTCGAGAGAATGAAGGCAGGCACTGCTGAAAAAGTAAACGTTTCATACCGGAAGTCATCATACGTTATAATAAACATGTGGACGGTGTGGACCTTATGGATCAACGCAAGGTATGCTATGAGGTTGACCGTAGAGCGAAAATAAAATGCTACTTGCGCCTATTTTTGGTTTATTAGATGCTAGCTGAGCCACGCAACTTCGTTTGCGTCTCATAAGAGAGAGAGAGAGAGAGAGAGAGAGATTTTCATTATTTTAGAAATAATTTAACGTTACTGTGATCGAAAACCTCCCAAGCTGCGAGATAGCACCCAAACCCACTTAGGTGAGGCCACAGTGGTAGCTGTTGGAAGTTCTGGGTTGACTAGCGAGGACTTACCCAGGGCTCCCAACCGTAGGCTGTTAAGCAGTAGGTTGTACGTGTGGTTTTTCTGGCATAGCATATATGTAGGATTGCCTCACTTTAAAAAAAATGTAACTGTAAGCGAACCTTAAAAGATAAATAAATAAATAAATAGGTATTTTGTTTTAAAACTTTTTAAGAGGAACAATTTTGTAATAAATTATTTTTATGTAACTTCAACCATTTACGCAGAGGCGCAACGGACACTCGTATAACGATTAAATGTTTTCCGTTTTCAAAACATTTCTCATTGCTGCTCCGCTCCTATTAATCTTAGCATTATGTTATGTAGCCTTAAGCCATTCTCAATAAATGTACCTACTAACTATCGAACAGTTAAAGAGTTTTTGAAACCCTACCAGTAGTTTCAGTAAGGCTTGCCTTGGTATGATGTGATCATGTTGACTTTGCAGCGTGTGTCCAATCCAGCTACACTTCCGACGTTTGATATGTTGATGGATAGGGGTCTCACTGCAGCATTCCTAGAAATGATGTAGGGTACTCTTCTATTCCATCAGTTTCCGACACGACACACCCGAGGTACGCGAATTAGTGCCTCCACCACATCTCCTGCGTCTGTCGATTTTATTTTCAGTCCAACCATTCGCTGCCTTATCCTGCACGTTGTCCTGCAGACATGCATGACGGCGTGTGTGTGCCTCAGCAGGCACAGGTCATCGGCGTCATTTAAATCCTCCAGAATATCAGGATAGTCCCCATTCTATGCCGCACCGCTTGTTCTTTGCGGTATTCAGCATTATACCATCTAATTTCTAAGGTTGGTTGTTAACTATCCTGTTATCTTCATAACAATCCTCTAAGGTTTGTACATACATATAATCACGCCTTTATCCCCGAAGGGGTGGGCAGAGGCATAGTCTACGCCCACATTTCACCTTATAGTTTTACGTCCCACGTAATAGGTGGTGAGTCTATTGTAATTTGGTTGGTATTGTAATAAGGTTTGTAAACTCTGTTTAATTTATTTTTCAGAATATTGATGACATTTCGTTACGTCTGAAGCGAAAAATTCTAAATCTATGACGTCTACTACATTGATACATGCAATAAAATTCTAACACGTCGGTGTTTGTATGTAAATTGTTTATACTGAGGAAAATTCTATACTAAGGAACAGCTTTAATCATTAAGCTCTATTTTGATTAACCAAACAGGGCAGATTCACGCGCTACTTGATGAGTATGATAATAAATACCTCTAATTTCATTGACCTTATGTGACGTAAACAATGTTGCGAGGGTCAGCTAGTTAAAAGATAAAACAATAGGTTTCTTCTTACCTACTTAAAAACTATTTTTACGAATTTTATGGTAATAATAAACAATCTTTGAAATGAGCATTTATGGTATTGTTGTGACTTTTATGACACGTTTAAAGTACAGAGGAATGGGATAGATGGCGCTCGCGGCTACGTCAGCGTGAAATTTTACTTTCCGCTTCCCATGGGATAAAATGTAGCCTATGTGTTATTCCAGACTATAATGTATCTCTGTACCAAATTTCAGCTTGATCCGTTCAGCCGTTTGAGCGTGAAAGAGTAACAAACATCCACACTCACAAACTTTCACATTTATAATATTAGTAAGATGGCATTAACTAACGCATATGTGGTGTATATCGAGCTCAACAAGTCGAAGGACCACTTTTCAGCAGCCTCGTGCTTGTGTTACCATACATAGCACAGGGTCTAATAAATAACTATAATAACTATACTTGCCGACGTCGAGCTAGACCCACTGTTATTTATGTTACCTATAAAAACCACTGGGAAAAATATTTCCCCTAAAACTCTACAAAAAACTGCCTAATTAAATACATTTTTTAATGATTTTCATTTATTTTACATATAAATAAACCAAAATATATAGTTAAATTACTATTGTTACTCTTAGATACCTTATGGTTCTTGACGGTAAAAGGCGAGACTTTATGTATATGAATGTTCATAGAGAGTTTACACACCTCATTTTCTCCTTGGCTTCTTCAAATGAATCAGTATAGTAGTAAGCATTTTGGTATGAAGTTATAATACATTCTTCGTTTACAGTAACATCCGGATCAAAGCGCTTTATTTTCTCAGATGTATTCAATGCATGTTGCAACTCCGCCACTGACGATAGCAACCCGGCACCATACACTCGGAAACTACCATCAGTTTGACGGCATAATCCAAACTCGACAGTGAAGAAATAAAGCTGAAATATAAGTTATGACAGCATTGATATTAGTAATTCTTTCATGCAAATGGTAAAATTTTGAGCTTGAGAGATTATATCTGGTACTGCATTGATTTAGTAATAGAAGAGCAAGATCGTCTTACACGGATGTATTGTAGTGAGTCCTGGGACATCCTTCCGAGAGCTTACCCGGGGCTCCCAACCGTAGGCTGTTGGGCGTTACCTGAGGTTTTTTAGTCGGTAGGAGTCCGGCATAGCATCCATGAAGGATATTCCCTCATGTTAAAAAAACACAGATGTATTGCATGATTTTAAACTATCATGGTTATTACTATGCACTATAACACTGTTAACGGTAATAAATATGAAACAGTACATGGTAAATAACCCGATTACAGTTATATAGTGTACAGATGTATTACACTTAATACAAGGTTTCTATCTTGTAAACGAAATAAAATATTTTCATTTCTTAACCGATTTCAAAAAAGGAGGAAATTACAAAATTCGACCGTATATTTTTTTTTTCTGTTCGTTTGCGCAGAACTTCAGTATAGAATGGGCCTTAGTCCCCGGCAGACCTTAAATGGTCAGAGGGTGCGAAGAATACTCGGGTCGTTCGTAAGCATTGGTACACGAATTTTCAGAAGTATGTTTGAAACTGGCAGAATGCTGAGTGTAGAAAGGCAGATGCTTCGACTTAATGTGGATATTCTTGGAGTTAGTGACACCAGATTAAAACGCGGTGGTATCTTAAGGTCAAAGCACACTTACACGACTCGGCTGCCACCCGGCAAAAATAATATAATTCAAATATAGGCTTTAAATATTGCTCTTTAGATATATTTTACATTGCCATCATCAATTAGCAGACAGCTCGCTTTCAGCGAGCTTACCGCCGTCAGACTGCTCGGGAGTTGACGCCGCGCTGGGCGTGCGTTGTAGACGAGCGGTCGGCGCGGTGCCCGCGCTACTGCTAGCAGTCGCTGCACCGGCACCGATCGCGAACTGTGTCTATTGCGAAAGGCGAGAGCGGTCGGCGGGTGGACAGCTGGCCGTCTGCTAACTGTCGCCGTGTGGACTGCTGGGTGCGTGCTAGCTGTCGCCGCGTAGACTGCGAGCAGTAGTCTTCTTTTAGGGCAGTGTTGGGTGGGAGCGGTGTTGGAGCAGAGTCGTTAAAGTGGGCTATGTCCTTTAGACCGAGATTAAACAGTAACATACTATGCCGGAAATGACACCAAAGCACATTGCTACGGTCTTCCTACATCCGTTTGGGTAATGGTTCTACAACTTAAGGCTAAACCGAGGGATATACAAATTATTCAAGGGTATGCACCCACCTCTGAGGCTAGCGAAGATGACATTGAACTGTGCTATGAAAAGCTTAATCTGGCCCTAAGTCACTTTAACAGCTGGGACATAATGTTGATCACAGGAGACTTTAATGCCAAGGTAGGAGTAGGCAAAGTGTCCAATATTGTTGGAGAATTTGGATTGGGATAAACGAATGACCGCGTAGACCATTTAGAACAATTTTGTGAAAAAAAAAAAAACAAATAACCTGGTCATCTTCAATACCTTTTTCAAATTACCACCATGAAGGCTAGATAGATGAACAATTGAACATATCCACGTCATTCGTCCCCGAAAAATAATGCGTAATCAGATTGACTTCATACTGATCAATAAAAGATACCAAAACAGCATAAGTTCTGCCAAAACATACATCAAATCTCATGATTATAATCCTGTGATTGCCTTTTAAACTGTAGTATGAAAGTTATGAAACCCCCAACATCTAAGATAAGAGTGGATGTAACGCAACTAAAAGACGAGATAGCACGTGGCAGACTTCATATCAAAATAAAAAAAAAACATTTTTTTCGCATAATCCTCATACATAGGCACTTGCGAAACGTCCATGAATACAAATCAAATGTAGTTCGGAAGGCTATTCTTTTTGTGCTCTATTTACACTAAGGAATTTAACTAAAAATTTTAAAATATTGCTTGAGATTCCAGTAGAGCAAGCAGATCATTTTCAGGCTTCCTTGTCAAGCAATAGTAACCCTGGCAGCATTTAATTTACTTTTTGTACACTTTTTCAACTTAATTAAGGGCATACTTTTTATTTCATTTATTAACTTATTGTAAAAGCGTAACCCGAGATCAATACTACGATCGGCAACTTATCCAATGAGTTGCTGGTTGTGGAGGTTGAAGGATTGTGAAATCCGATTCAGCAGTGCTATTCTCTAAAAAAACAGCCTTGCGCTCAGCGCTGCCACAGCGGCGAGTTATTCGGTTATATTTTACAATACCAGAAATCAGAAAGCCTTGACTTAAAATGCATTAGCCCAAAATACCCGAAATCGAAATACCAATATTCAAAAGGCAAATATCTAAAAAAATAATGTTTATATTATACATACTTGGCCTTTTGAATATTGTTATTTCGAGTAGGCTAATGGATTTTAAGTAAAGGCATTTTGATTTCTGGTATTGTAATATATAACCGAATAACTCGCCGCTGTTGAAGCGCTGTACGCAAGGCTGTTTCCTTAGACTAGAGAACAGCACTGCACATTCAGCAGTGCTATTCTCTAAGGCTTAGAGAATAGCACTGCTGAATGCTCTACTAGAAACTGGAAAGCGTGTTTTGCAGCCTCAATACCAAATAAAGAAAAACAGCTGGGTTTTGCAAGAAATCTCGATCTCATGGACTTGCACAGAACTTAACACATCAAATGCAGAATGCTACGGATAAGACCATAAGCACCAAAATGTTTGCTAAGAAAAATGGTTGGGTGGCCTAATAATAATAAATAATAAATATACACGGACATTTTACACAACGCTATCTGATCCCAAAGTAAGCTAGGAATAACCTGCTTGTGTTATGGGTATCAGACCACGGATATTAATACTTATATACTTTTAAATACATACATACACTCGAGAGCAATGAATCCGGGTCACTTAAAGAATCCTAAAAATCTCGGAAACTAAAAATGCTAGGTTAATGCAATAAATTGTATTTAATAGACAATGTAATACTCCTTAAATGAAGGTATTAAAACTTCTTAGTTATTGTAAAGTTATATCATAAAAAAATCAAATTTGAAAAAGGGCCACTTTCGAAGATGGAACTACGAAATTACAGCATTTGGTGTTGCTTTTGTTTGTAATCTGTCATTTATGTGGGTACATAAACCATGTTGATGGGTCATTCTAATCTATGAGTAAAAAAGCGTTACTTGTTGGAACTACACACAAAACTCAAATAAACTTTGCAATTTTTAATTTAATCCTAAAGATTACACATTAAACTACATGTCTGTAAAAATCAACACTTAATTAAAAAATGTAATTTCTTAAAAAAAGCATAAAAGTAACTGATTCGTCATGTCCTGTGTATGTAACTTTCTAAACATCAAGGTTTGCTCCTTTCGAAAAAAATATTATTTATCAGTTTTTGAAACTGAAACTAGATGATTTATTTTCAGGAAATTGTGTAAAAATCGCACCATGTTTCAAAAAAAATTTCATAGTATTAAATTTTCCATTAAAACATTAGTATAGATGTGTTTCAAGTTTGGTCGTCATTCCTGTGTACTAGCAAGGTTTTGCAAAAAAGTGGTAATACTTTCGCGGCAGGTTTCGATTTTTCTATTGCAGCAACACTGAACCATTCCAATGTCAACTATCTTGTATTTACGTTGTGTTTTTTTCGCTGGTTCAGAAAAACAAAATAAATGTGTTAAATTCTGGTCTGCAAAAAGTTCAAGCGTCATTTCTACCAGGAAAATTATTAGGTAAGTACGGTACATAAAAATATTTTGCCAGTTTGTGCGTAAACTCTTTTGATTTCCAAAAACAAAGATCCGATGTCTTCAAAACATAACCTCAAAATTTGGCCGCCATCACGTTAAACTCTTACCTTCATCATTTCTATGTACCGTCATTTCTGTGTATTATATTACACAGAAATGACGATTTTACACAGAAATGACTATTTAATAGTGTTGTTTAGAGATATGTGGATAATTTTATTTTATAATTATAAATGTTATGGAAGTTAACCAAAAGGCTAGCCTGATAAAGTTGACTTAATTCAATGGTGATCTTTGAGAGTTGGGTTGTACTTATGGGAGCTGCATACAACTTAGGATTTTTATTAAAAAATTGTACTCTTTAGTGTTTAAATGTGAATTAATATATTTTCGAGATTTATCTTTGCCTATCTTAACCATATGTTTTTATTTGTATTTCAGCTCACCATGGGAAAAAAAGGCAAAGATAACGAGAAGCGTAAAAAACACCGCGTCGTAAACAAATTGAGAATGCGACGTGCACGGCAAAAAATGACAGAAGAAGAGTTGGAAGAACGAAGAAAAAAAGACAGGGAGAGATATCAACGCAAGAAAGCACGCGGTTTAGTAAAAAATATTGCAGATGTTACTCCAAAAGAAAGAAGGATAATAAGGAAAAATTGGAAAGAGGCTTCAAAAAGGTACCGTCAAAAGAAAAAAAATAATACTTATAAAAATACTTATATTTAAAAAAAAAAAAAAAAAAAAATAGAGCATTGGAAGTTCAAACTGAAAACATCATCTCGGAGACACCGCCGGCTAGTCCAAGCCCCTCAACAAGTCAATCTTCGAGAGCCTTTTCTGGTCAACAAAGAGCGAAAGCAAATAGACGTCTTTTGAAACAGGAAAACTTGGCTCTGAAGCTCAAGCTTAAATTAATGGAGTCCAGAGTTGCCAAATATAAAACCAGATTACATAGAAGTCAAACAAAACTTCAAGGCATTTTAGCTAAGACTATCAGTGATAAATATAATAGCGTTGCCGCATCGAAGAGAAAAGCAGTGGAAATATTTCTTGAAAATGATGCATGCAGTAAAATTACTGCAGGTAAAAAGGAAACTATAACTAGAAAACGGCAAAAAAAGCAGATTAGATTTCTTCTTGACAATCTTTACAATTTATATAAGAAATTTATTGATGAGGTTCAAATAAAAATGTCCTACGCTCTTTTTTGCAAATATAGACCATTCTGGATATTGATACCTAACGTTAATAAACGAGATACTTGTCTTTGCGTTGTACACGCTAATGCTGAAAATGTTGTAAGATCCTTGAAATGTGGGAAGGTAATTGATCAACCTACGATAATGAGTGTTGTGAAAAGCATCTGTTGCGAAGGGAAATTGCAGGAAAACTGTTTGATGAGAAAATGTCCAAAATGTAAACATCTTGAAGTAAAATTTAATCACCATAATCCAAGAGACACTATTGTTTATGAAAAATGGGTAACTAAGAAAATAAACTGTGTCATTAAAGATAAGAATAAAGTTGTAACTAAAACCATAAAAGAGAACATAACCACGCAAAAATTTATGCTTTGCCAATTACTTTTAGGATTATTACCTAACTTTATGAAACATATTAATAATATATTTCATCAATACCGCGCCATTAATCGAATAAAAAACCAAGTCACAGATGATTGGGCTCTCCTTCATTTGGACTTTTCAGAGAACTATAATTGTAAGTATAGCGAGGAAGTGCAATCTGCCCACTTTGGTGGCTCAAAACCCCAAATTACTGTGCATACATCAGTTTTGTACTATTATGATAATGTTCATGAAATAATGTCAGTAAATCCATTCTGTACCATTTCCAAAAATATGCGTCATGTTCCTGTCCTAATTTGTGCTCATCTACTGCCTATTCTTTTTTTTTTTTTTTTTTTTCCTGTTCGTTTCGCTATCAGCGATCAGTCCGGGGACTATAAGCAGATGTGGTGTAAGTGTATTCGCAGGCAGAGTGTGCCCGCCATCGAGGACCCCTACTCATAGTTAGTAGCCTCGTGCTACTGTCGATTTTGCAGTTCCAAGATATCAAATCGCTTGAGCCTGTTGACATAATCTTGAACTGTTAGCTGGCGTGCCAGTTTATTGGGATGACTTATGAGCCGCTTTCTATATTTCTCTGCGGCATCTCTTATCTCTTCCCTTACAGTTTTGACCTTCAGGTTTTGGTGCAGTTCAACGTTGGTGACATACCATGGTACATTTGCCTATGACCTCAGGATCTTGTTTTGTACTCTCTGTATGATGTTGATATTGGAGTCCTTTGCCGCACCCCACAACTGTATGCCATACATCCAGGTTGGTTTAAGAATCGTCTGATATATCAGAAGCTTGTTATCTACAGACAGTCTGGAGTTCCGTCCCAACATCCAATATAGATTTGCATGTCTGATGGAGGTCTCGTCTCTTTTGGCCTTTATGTGCCATTTCCATGTAAAGCGGCGATCAAAGCGCAAGCCGAGGTATTTGACACAGTCGCTCTGCGGCAGCACGCTATCACCAAGTTTAACTGGTGGACAGTTGCCCTTGCGGAGAGTGAATGTTATATGTACTGACTTAGCGGCACTTGCCTTAATTTTCCAGTCCTGCACCCAATTGTGTACTTTTGTGAGGGCAGTCTGCAATGCCTCTGAAGCTCGATCTGGATCTTTATCGTTTGAAAGCAACGCTGTGTCGTCAGCAAAAGTTGCCGTCATAACACCAGGTGTAGTTGGTAAGTCGGCTGTGTATATAGTGTAAAGGGCAGGGCCAAGCACCGATCCTTGGGGAACCCCTGCCCTGACATCATAAAAATCAGAAGTTTCTCCACCTTCCCTAACATAGAATATTCTGTCTGAGATATAAGATTTTAATATTGGGTAAAAGTGATGTGGTAGAATCTGCTTGATTTTAAACAACAAACCCTCATGCCACACCTTGTCAAAGGCCTGCTGTATATCTAAGAAAGCAGATGAGAAATATTCCTTGTCTTCGAGTGTCTTTCTTATAGCAGCGCATACTCTGTGGGCCTGTTCTATAGTTGCATGGTGTCTTCTAAATCCGAACTGGTGGTCTGGGATTATCTTGCGTTCTAGTAGCGTTGGCATTAATCTAGTTAACAGGGCTTTTTCGAATACCTTAGACAATGTGGGCAACAAGCTTATTGGTCTGTAAGATGATCTATCATGACAAGGTTTACCAAATTTATAGATCATTATGATTTGGGACACCTTCCAGAGGTCCAGGAAATATTCAACTCTAAGCATAGCGTTATACAATATTGTCATAAGCACAATAGCCTTTCTTGGTAGTTCTCGTAGAATCTCCTTAGTGATAAGGTCAAAACCAGGAGCCTTTTTACTGTCAAGATTTCTTATAATTTTCTGTACCTCTCGTGGCGTCACTAATTTGAGAGGTGCTCCAGAATGAAGTTCGGCATTTAGCACAGATTCCACAAGTGGTTCGTTGTTATTAGGCAAATAATTAGGTGTAAACACTGCAGACAAGTGCTTAGCGAACAGATCGGCTTTTTGTTTACTTGTACTAGCCCACTCATTCGCGTCATTTTTAATAGGAGGTTTAGTTTCCTGCGGTCTATGTAGCGAGTAGTTAGTGGAGTTCGTTGCTGTTAGCGATTCTAGCTTGCTTTGCATTGTGTTTTCATTAGCATCCCTAATCATTGCTTTCAATTCTTTCATTGCTTTGTTGAGTGCAGCTTTATCATCTGGATGTCGACTTTGGTGCCATATTCGACGTAGCCTACGCTTTTCTAGAATTTTTCCCGTATTTCCAATGGATTGTTCTGTGCTGATTCATTTTTTGATATCGCAGGAGTATTCTTCCAGCAAGCTGTTTGAATCAATGATGTAAATTGCTCCAGAACACTATCAATGTCTTGGGCAGATTTTAATTGTACTTTTAAATCTATTTCATTCTCAACCAATTCACGAAAACCATTCCAGTCGGTTCGTCGGTTGCTGAGATTCAGTGGCCTTTCAAATTCAATTACAGTATTACTAAAAGATAGTAAAACAGGTGTGTGGTCAGGTGTGTCTAGGCATGAATCTATCTTGAAGTAGTTTTTTGATAGATTTTTAATAACAAAGAAGTCAAGTACATCGGGTTTCTTGTATTTATTTGTTGGCCATGATGTAGGTTCTGAAGTAGAGATAGGGTTAAGATGGTTTTGATCTATACTTTCCTTGAGTTGTCTTCCTCTTGTGACAGTCAATCTGGAACCCCAGTGAGTATGTTTCGCATTCCAGTCCCTTCCAGAGATGAATCTATGTCCCAGTGAGGTGAAGAAATGCGTGAACATATTGGAGTCTATTTGGTGCCTAGGTGGGCAGTAGACGGCTGCAATATTAATAGGGCCTTGGTATCAACAACAGTAATAGTCGTTGCCTGTATGTGATCTGTCCTATATTCAGGCAACAGATGATGTTTAATAGTGTTTTTAATTACTATTGCTGTCCCTGCATGAGCTGTACCATCTGGGTGAGTGGTAAAGTAGATGCAACATCCTTTCATTTTTATGTTGCTTGTAGCAGTGCAGTGGGCTTCAGTAATTAATATCACATCCAGCTTGTGTTCTATCATCAGAGTTTCCAGTTTATCTTTGTGCGATGCAAGTCCGTTTATGTTCCAAGTTGCCAATCGTAAACCTATTTTAACTTCATGACTAGCGTTGTTATGAGACCCATCAGGGTACCCATTTGTTGTAATAAAAGGTCAAACTTTTCTGATTGTTTGAGAAGCAATTCTTTTAATTGGTCAGTTTCGTTGTGAGAGTTTCTATCAGTTACAGATTTAAGAGCATCAGAGAATGTTTGCTGTCCAGCACCGCCATCTACTGGTACGCAGCTGGGCTTTTGTTGAGGTTGATTATATTTGTCTAAATTATTGCTGTTACTGTTTCTGTATATCCTGCTTTTTAAATTATTGTTTCTACTAGTTTTTCTCGACCAGATTTCTTTGTAGACCTCACAGCCTTTATAATTAGCTGGGTGTGCACCGTGACAAAGAGCACATTCTGCTGGTGTGTTGCGATCATGTTTCGGGCAATCTGCAGTTTTGTGTGCTTGCGCACATTTGACACATCGGTATGGTCTCATGCAGTAGTTTTTCGTGTGGCCGTACTGTTGACACCTTTGACACTGCGTTATAGTTGTTCTCCTCTTGGGATCTTCTATCGTTACTGAATGGTGATATATATATTTCAATTCCTTGACTGCTCTATTGTTTTCACTTTTCAATAAATTAACAAAAAAAGTGGATGTTGGTTTTTTACTAGGTCCATATTTTGCATTTATAATTTCTCCAAATACGGTGTTTCCTGTGTTTTCGATAGCTGCCTATTCTTGAAACTATAAAATTTAAAGTCCCCAATTTAAAAACTATGCATTTTACTAGCGATGGACCGGTGACACAATATAGAAACAAATCAATGTTTTATCTCATTGCGCAATTTATTGCTGTTAAACTTGATGTCGAGAATATAATTTGGCACTACAGTGAGGCTGGCCATGGAAAAGGGGCGCCTGATTATGGAGTAGGCGGGTGCGTCAAACGAACAGCAGACCAAGCAGTAGCTCTTGGAAAAGATGTATCGAGTTTTGAGTCATTACTAAACTGTTTAAAGGAACGATGTAAAGGTATAAATGTTTTGCCAATTGATGATTCACAGATTGGTAATATAGAAGACCTACTGAAGCTAAGTGGTTCTAAGGCATTTAAAGGTACATTAAATATTCACCAAGTTCTGGAATCGCCACAATCCATCATTTTTAAGTGCTAATAGGCTTAGCTGTTGGGTATGTTCTCCTGAAACAGTTTGTAAGCATTACGGTCTTGGAGTTATTAATGTAGAAAAGAATATTCAGGAACTATCCGCACCATCATTTAACAGTGATGATGCTTGTGATGTAACACCCACACGCTCTACAGCTAATATAATAAATGATTGTATTATGTTATCTACATCCCCTAATGTAAATAAGAATGATGAGTTTGATATGCCATGTACACCACCAATTGTTGACAGAAATTATCATAGTGATGGCAATAGTTCACCAACAATATTTGATATAAATAGAAAACACCAGTCATTCTACAAATCATGTTACGGATCATCTACATCGTCATCACCAAATACTCACTCATACACCCAAACATCAAACAATCTCCCTAAACCTAAAATCAAACATAGTTTTTTCAGTGACACCTCAGATGAAGAATAAATGTTATATAAGTCATTTTGCAATTTGTATTAGTAGTGCCATATAATAGTT
This sequence comes from Miltochrista miniata, assembly GCA_933228765.1. Taxonomy (NCBI): domain Eukaryota; kingdom Metazoa; phylum Arthropoda; class Insecta; order Lepidoptera; family Erebidae; genus Miltochrista; species Miltochrista miniata. Next base: position 27,756,737 of record OW121747.1, read on the forward strand.
ACATAGATAAAAGTTATATATACTGATTATTAATATATGTACAACGAATTTATGAAAACAAAAGACTGATTGAAATGTATGTTCCTAAGCTTAGATATTTTTATAGTACGGTACACAAAAATGACAATCATTTCTGTGTACAATTTGTTAGATTTTATTTCAGATTAAACTTTAAAACTGTTTCCTTAGAATAGTGTTTACTTTTAATAAGAAATACGTTGCTTTTTTATTTATGTTACAAAAATAAGTGAAAACTGATTCCCACAAAGTTTTTTTATTAATCTGATCATTTTTGTGGAAATATTGATCATTTCTGTGTGTGCGATTTTTTAGTTTTTGATTTTTTAAAAATAAATAGTTGATTTTTTAACTATGTTTCTATTTTATTTGTATGAACCTAATTAAAACTGATACATTGATATAAAATTTACAACATTTCCGAAACCTTTTTTATTTTTCATGCTAGATTAGAATGACCCTGATAGTGCTCTATATTCATTAATCAAGCTGAAATTATGTCGCTTACGCCTGAAGAATGCACCAGAATACTTACAATGCTGGAAACCGGCCGGAGTCAGCGCGATACAGCCAGGACTGTCGGTGTGTCGCTGTCAACAGTACAAAGAGTTCTCCGACGTTACGAAGAAACTGGTTCTAACCTACGCAGACCAGGAACGGGCAGAACCAGGTGTACCACAGCACGAGAAGACCGATACTTGGTGAACACCATGCTTCGAAATCGCTTTCTCACAGGAACTGAACTCACCAATCAGTTTCGACGCCTCGGAGGAAGTAACCCAAGTGCATGGACAGTAAGACGTCGGCTTGCTGAATCTAACTTAAAACCCCTTAGACCTGCAAACGGCCCTAAACTGGAGCGTGGGCATCGTATTTCGAGACTAAGGTATGCCCAGAGCCACGTAAATTGGAGTATTGAAGATTGGTCAAAAGTTATGTTCTCCGACGAATCAAAATTTATGCTCTACAAGCACGATGGAAGACACAGAGTGTATCGAAGACCAGGGGAAAGATTCAAGCAAGCATGCATCGAAGAAAAAGTAGCCTACGGTGGTGGGTCTGTACTTGTGTGGGCCGGAATTTCTTCTGAAAGTCGCACAGAGCTGGTGATCATAGAAAACGGCTCTTTAACTAGCGTAAGATATGTGGAAGAAATCCTCAATGATCACGTTGGTCCATTTATGGTCAATTTAGGTGAGGATGCTATATTTATGCATGACAATGCCCGACCTCATACAGGTAGGATTGTGAATGACTACCTTCAAGAGATGAACATTACTCGTATGGAGTGGCCAGCGCGCAGCCCGGATATCAACCCGATCGAGCATGCTTGGGACGAGCTAGGCAGATGCGTAAAACAACGAAACCCTCCCCCAATCACGCTTCGTGAGCTCAAAATTGCTCTCACAGAGGAATGGGAGAATATTCCCCAAAATCGTATAAGGAACTTGGTGTACAGCATGCCAAACCGCGTAAACGCAGTAATGGAAGCACGAGGAGGCAATACGAAGTATTAAAATTCAAGAAAATCGTAATAAAGTTCAAAAATTTCATGTTTCCTATTTTTGTTTTAAGGAGAGATCGGCAGTTTTTTCTTTATGTAATTTTGTGTTAATAAAATGTATGGTGACTCATATTTTTTTTACTTTCATTTAAGGAGTATTACATTGTCTATTAAATACAATTTATTGCATTAACCTATCATTTTTAGTTTCCGAGATTTTTAACATTCTTTAAGTGACCCGGATTCATTGCTCTCGAGTGTATACTTGAGACAAACATTTATGGGTCACACAAATATTTGTCTCCGGTGGGAATCGAACCCACGACCTCCAGTGCCGCAGGCGGTATCACTACCGACTGCGCCACAGAGGCAGGCCTAATGTGCTGGGATCTAAGTATGTCAGGCTAAAGATGACTGGTTCAATGTGCATAGGAAGATAAGAGAAATAACAGGACAAAACAAATAGCACAATACCCACACCCTGGTTGCACCTGATGATAAATATGCAACATCTATTGAAGAGAAGCTTAAGATCTGGCAAGAACTTTATTGTTCTAAGACGATAGGTACAGGGTACAAACTTGCATATAGATTCAAATCTTCAACAGAGCACAGGTCCATACACTACGAGGAGCGAAATTGCTTGCTATCCACACAGCAAAACCGGGTAAATCTGTAGGGCTAGATGAAAAACGAGTTAAGTGGTTAAAGCTCTAGAGTATGATAATCTTGAGCCGATAAACAGACTGTATAATGCCATTTATAATAGGCAACATTCATAAAGATTGGCTCAGATATACTTTTAACACTCTACCTGAAGTTTCCACAGCGAAGAGGTGCGAAGAATACATGAGTAATATTCTTAAAATTTCTGAAAAATTATTTACCATAGGATCTTAAAAAGTGAAAATAATATCTCGGACTATCAGTTTGGATTCAGAAGCAGTTTGGAAACTAGGAACGCACTGTTTGGTTACCAAATCCTTATCCAGCGATGTTTGGACATGTACCAGACATTCTTTGTTTGTTTTATCAATTACAAAAAAGCGTTTGATAGCAAGCACGCAAAATTGTTCGACATACTCAGAACCGCAGGTCTGGATAGCAAAGACATTAGGGTTGTAAAAAATCTATACTGTAATCAAAGCGCGAATGTATGCGTTGAAGCCAGACTGACTGAAGGCGAGGACATCATGAGGGCAATTTGACAAGGCTGCATTCTTTCTCCCTTGTTGTTTAACATGTACTATAAAATATTTTTCAAGAAGCACTTAACGAACTGACTGTGGGAATTATTATCAACGGTAAAGTGATTAATAAGATTAATTACGCGGACGAAACTGTTTTAATCACACCTACTATAGAAGACATTCAGCTACTGTAAGACAAAGTTTAGTCAGCAAGTGCGGTGTATGGCCTGAAAATTAATATTATTAAAAAAACTTAGTTTATGATTATTGCCAATGACCCTCCCGCCCAAATTAGCTTGCTATGTGACGGACATAAATTGGAGATATTAAAGCAAGTACAAGTATTTTGGTTAATTTTTTGATGACACTAGAGATCATAGGATGGAGATAAGGTGCCGCATAGAAAAAGCTCGAAACGCTTTCTTCAAAATGAAGCCACTGTCTGTAATAGGCGCGTAAATATCAGATTGCGTGGCGTGCTCGCCTTGACACTGCAACCAATTCTCCGTTCTTCTGTATGGCGTTGAAGCTTAGACTCTCACAGATGCCATGTGCAGGAAGGTAAAAGCGTTTGAGATGTAAGAGTACAGAAGAATGTTAAGGATATCCTGGAGAGATAAAATTGGAAAAGTGGTGCTGGAGAGGATTTCAGACTGTAAGAGTGAGGAAGTTGCAATATCTCGTGCATATTATGAGAAATCCACAATACCAGTTGTTACATCTCATAATTCAGGGCAAGATACAGAAAAAACGCAGTGTTGATAGAAGAAGAATATCTTGGCTCATAAACCTACGCCAGTGGTACAATGAAAGCACTCGTTCTCTCTTTGGCGCTGCTGTATCCAAGTTTCGAATTGCCTTGATGATCGCTGACCTTCTTTAGAAAGAGCACCCCAAGAAGAAGAAGAAGACCTCCTCGCACCCTTGGATTCCGTTCATTAACAATTATACTATCTCCATAAATTAAAAGGAGCCTAAATTGAACTTTTCTGATGTGAAAATTAATAGTTGAATGTTATAAATAAGAATAAATTTGATAACGTATTTAAATATAAATGTTAAATCTGCTTACTGTTGCCAGTTTGTCAATATCTTCATCGGTAGCACCAAGCGATGCCAGTCCAAGCTCTTGAGAAAATTGGGCGAAACTGGGGTTGGCGAGTAGAGGCATATGTCCAAGCAGCTCGTGACAACAATCGCTAGAATATAGACATATATTATATAATATTATTTTCAATTTCAGTTGATACGGGGCCTTGACCAGTTTCAATAATAGATCTGGTAAGATATTTTTACAAAAAAGATAAAATGTGTATGTGTGTTGTGTAATGTACATAAGGATTTACTAAAAAGTTTCTCTCTGGATCCGTTCCTCAGAACCAGAGCGGAAACTATGTATCTGCAAATCTCAAATGAAAAAGAATAAACTTAATTATTAAGAATACAAAAAACGCGACTGCCAAGTAAACATACAACTGAAAAACAAAAAAAACCGGCCAAGTGCGAGATGGATTCGCCCATGAAGGTTTCGTAGCAGCAAGTAACATAATATAAAAGTTCTTATAGTTCGTTGTAACTTAGATTGATGTTTTAACACGTTCGCGGTGGTAGTGATTTTTCTAACCGAAAATTGCGGTTTATGACGTATTAACAAAAAACTACTAGCTCTATCTCGTTAAAACTAATTTTCGTTGGTAGTTTTTATGGCAATGTACATCATATATTTTTTTTAGATTTGTCATTCTCTTAGTTTAGAAGTTAGAGGGGGGGGGACACATTTTTCCACTTTGGAAGTGTCTCTTGCGCAAACTATTCACTTAAGAAAAAAATTATTTTAGGAACCTGAATAGCGATTTTAAAGACCTATCTATAGATACCATACACGTAAGGGTTTGATGAAAAAAGTGAGTATGGGGACCCCCAAAACTTACGTCTTTTTTTCTAGTTTTATATAAGAATTTTAATGCGGTTAACAGAATACATCTAGTTACCAAGTTTCAATAGCATAGGCCTTATAGTTTCGGAGAAAAATGACTGTGACACACGGACGGACAGACAGACAGACATGACGAATCTATAAGGGTTCCGTTTTTGCCATTTGGCTACGAAACCCTAACAAGCTCTACATTTCTTTTGTGATTTTCTGTAGCTACTTGCTGTTTTACTTTGTCGGCAACATTTGCAATGAATAAAGATTTTTACCCGAACTGCCGAAGCAAGGAGGGTAATGGTTTTTCGAGACTATGTATGTATGTATGTCCAATTCTTTGTCACGTCGTCTTTTGTGACCTATGTCACAAAATAAAACTTATGAACATCAAAGTGATTTAACTAATGGTATCAGGCGTTACATGGCGGAAATCCATGTTAGAACGATAATAAAGCCACCTCACACCCTCAATTCAACAATCTCAATTCTAACGTACACCAGTTAGGGATAACCACAACTAATTGTAAGGGTGATAAATAAAAAAATTGTAAGGGAGAAATAACAAACCGAACTCTTTAGAAAAGGAAATTTGGACTTTGCATAGGACAAATATCTATACCCTCCAGAATGAGCACTACTCCGCTTTAAAACGTGACAAATTAAGTCAACACGTGTTTCGCCTACACATAAGGCATCGCAGGATTGCATGGCAACAAAATCACACACATGACATTTGCTGCCAGATTCACAACGAGTCGGAGAGAAAAGATTCTGGCAATAAAACTCACGGCCACTGTACTTAAGTCTTTCGTCTTTTTTAAATTCTAGTAGGTTATTACAAATCATTTAACAATTACAGTTTTTTTGACTAGTGGAATGCATTTACGCGCCGTCATCCCAGTCTCGCGGCAGTTGGGACGGCGTGTGGGACTCCCGGCCCCGAAGAGGGACCGTCCTACTCACTAAACCCCGCAGTATTCCTCCTCGTCCTGTAGCCGGGCCGAAGTATATCGAGAAGATTATTCACGTCAACCTGGCAAGGGGCAACCCGCACATCCGGCGCTCTCCTCGGGGAAGCCAGATGGGCGGCTCCTCGAAGCTCCCTAAGGAGACGAAGACTACGTTCGCACCTCCACCGTTCTTGAGCGCCCCCTTCTGTAAACAGAGGAGGAAGAGAGCAACTGACACGGACGTGCGCTAATGGGCACCCCCGGAACACTGGGAGGGTGCCCGCTGCCATATGACCGTTGTCGGTCGGCAGGTTCCCCCGACCTTACGCACACGGTCAATAAACCTTCGGGGGCCACACTAGCTCCAGAAGCAGGCCAACTGCACTACCAGGCGGGAGCAACTATCCGAACTCCCGCCCCCACGAAGTACCCTCCCGCTTTGACAGTGGCTCAGCACTGCTGCTGCCGGCCGTGTTGTCATTCACGGCCGGCAACAACACTTTTTGTACCGAAGATGTTAGTTAGACCAAGCATCCCGTGACCCCCTGTTGTCGCTGCGTGGGCAGGCATCCGCGTCACCATTCCCTTAGCGACTTAATCCGACGTGCGCTGATGTCGGCTTTCTGGGCTTCACATTTCCAAATGTTTTAATATTTTTTTATATATTACTTTAAATTGTGTTACGTTATGGTTATCACTGTGTCCCACACGCATTTTAACACCGTTGAAAAATATCTCTAAAGATCATGGCTAACTCTGTAAGTAGGTAGAAACTTCAACGATCCGTTCCGTTTCAATTAGCCGCTGTAAAGGAATTTAAAACTTGATATATTATATTGATTAAGGTACCAATAAGGCTAGGTTTATATTTTGTTTCGAGTACTATTTTATAAAACCATGATACATTAATAGGTCGGTAATATTGTGAATGCCAGCACTGCCAGTACTGCCAATACTGCCACTGCTGCCAATACTCCCAGAATTCAGAATTCAAGATCCAAATTTCCTAAATCCGAAACCGGCATGTAACAGATGACAGTTATGACAGTTCCAATATAAAGTTTTTTAAATATAAAAACGTAGAATTCGAATCCTCGTACGCTGATTTATTGTTAGCAACACATCACCTTAAACCTGATCACCTTAAAGGTTTTCTTTCTTTCTTCCTTAAAAATAGCACAAGCCACTCAACAGCAATTTCGATGAAAACTGGCAAAACAGACCGGTTTTGCTATTGCAATTTTGCGTTCCAAATACGTAGTAAAATTCTGTGGTGGTAAGGTAAAAGGAGATGGTCAAGATTTGGCCAAGATGAGATTTTTACGTATAAGGGATGAACATAACTTATACTACTCGTATTCTGTTAAAACAGAGATGAAGAGCTTTCATGGCCTCACTTTCTTGTTCGCTAAGCTTCATCGCTTTTAGTTCTGAAATCAGAGATTTATTCTGTTCTGTAATTAAAGAAAATAAATTAAAATACTTACGGTTCAGGAGTATAAAAAGGATCCGAAGAGTGCCGTATATATTGAGTGCAATGAAATACTCTAAACGCCAGTCCGGATAGAAAGTCCCTTGGAGAGAGGTATCCCGCTACAGGACGCAATTGGAAGCCAGTTTTTCGCTTGAGGAAAGCGCTCACGTCTTCCAGCTGTAAAGTATTTGCATTTAGTACTAAGTTGACAATTCCATATAACCAGCTCGTTAGTAGTATTAACATAATAATGAAGGTGAACTATAGATGCTTTAAACGCAGATAGTGATCGTATGACGTTTGAAAAAATGAAGTTTTTAAATTACCTGAGGCAAATTATCCTCCCTGTAGCCACAGTACTTCACAAGTTGCGGCCAGTTCTCTAGATATTCTTCGCACGCATGTTTCAGATAGAGTTTGTGAAGCTCACGAAACACAATACCCCTGGAAAGAGGATCTACTTTAGTAACAACATACAGTTATAGTGGATGTTGTTAAGATCATCCCAACAAACTTTGCCAAGCTATTGATGAACGGAACGTGAGAAATTGTGCTATCAAAGTTTATGTAAACTTTGATAGTACAATTTTCGTAGTAAATTAAGTTCATCTAAATACACAGGTAGACATGAACATACGCCCGTCAAGTTCGTGAATAAGGTAAATTGAATTGGCTCCATCGAATAATCGTGTAAGCGTCACTTATAAAATTTGGATCCTTAGCCCATCCCCCTCGTCTTATTTTGGTTTATAGTCATGTTTTATTCAGTTTTAGCAATTAATAGACGTTTACAAGTTACGTATTTTTTTTATATTGCCAAGATGAAATTTTGCTTAAATTTAGCATTATTTCTTATTATAGATAATTAATATAGATAAGTTAATATCGTAACAAATGAAGCATTAATAGTACGAGTATTTGACTCTTCATAGAATAGTCAGCTTAGTGGTGGTATACACAAATATTTCTGACCGTCAGATTATTCCAATCTAACGAAACAAGCTAAAAAGGGTGCGGAGAGATGCATTATACATAAAATCACCTGAAGTTACAGCAGTGTTTGAATTTATCGGGAGTACCGTGTGTTTTACAAACTTTTACTCGAGTTACGATTTACGATAACAACGATTAGACACGAAGAAAAAATCACTGATTTAATTGAGAAGCCCTAAATTACAATATTTTTTATTTATTTATCATAAATGTACCGTCGCAGCTATGTCTACAATTTTGTACCTAATAGTAAAGATTTATTATACACGTTGACACTAAGCTTACAAAATATGGATTTACTTGTTGCGACGATCGACAGTGGATATTTTGTTTATTTTATTAAATAGGCACACTAAATTGACAAGACAAGTGAGCGACAGCCACCCGTCCCAGTGTCATGTCATTGTCAAAGACAACTTCAATTCTCATTATGAACAATGACTTAAGATGAATGAATAAATGAATTGAAGACAACAAATACAAAATTAACTAGCTAAATGAGTAAAAAAATTAAAAGCCTTGATTTTTTGGAAACCCCAACTTAGTTGTTACTTTTATTTTATGAGTAAATTATGTTTATTTCCAAGCAATTTAATGTACCTACCCATTTTCATGATTGAGCACTGGGCACCCAGGGCTTAAACCACCATGATGGCCTGGCATTACCTTTGGTAAGTACTTAACTTTATAAACCATCAATACAGGATAAAATCTAATAGTAGATTTTATAACAAGGAAGCAAAATAGTATTTTTACGGCGAGGGCGCTACTTTGAATCCCGAGCACAGCGAGGGATTCTAACGTAGAATCCTGAGCGGAGTAAGGTATTCAAAGTACATTGCCCGAGGAAAAAAAATTGATAAACTAATAACTCTACTTTTCATCCCCTTTCTACGAGAAAAAATAAGTTTTATACGACTTTAGTTAGCTTCTATAGTTATTGTTTCAGGAGTTAATGCATTGTCACTTTCATAACTCGACGTAGCCAGTTCTTGAAGATGGCCCTATCACATTGTACTGGGACCGGCCTATCATCACAGACAGAACTGTTATTGCTAACCAACCTGACATTGTGGTGATAGACAGGTCCGAGCGCAAGGTAATGATTGTCGATATTACAATCCCTCATGATGGCAGTCTCGTAAAAGCTGAAAAAGATAACGAAATTAAATATTTGGACTTAGCTCGCGAGATTGTTGACATGTGGGCGGTGGAATCAGCAGTCATTGTTCCGATAGTTGTTACAGTGAACAGACTTATAGCCAAGAGCCTCGACCAACATCTTAAGAGGCTCTCGTTAGGTAGCTGGGTCAAGGGCCAAATCCAGAAAGCAGTACTCCTCGATACGGCACGTATTGTAAGGTTTCTCTCTCTAGAGTCCTAACCACTGGTATCTTGGTCCCTGTATCCGAAACCGGTGGGCTGCTATTTCATATATTTTTAAATATATTTTTTTTTGTAATATTTTAAATGTATTTAAAAATGTATTTAATATGTGTTTAATGATAATAAAGGAGATAATAATAAATATTCTTTATTGTACACCATCAAAAGAATACAATTATGAAAATGAATGTAAACAAATTTTGTACAATAGGCGGCCTTATAAGAGCGATCTCTTCCAGGCAACCTTTGGATGGACTGTGTAACAAGGATCTGAGGGGCAAGTGCGAGTTTTTGCGTGAGCTTGTCGACATTCACGGCTCACCAATTCGTTTGGAATCGAGACCCCGCCACCTAGCTGTAAACGCGGGAACTTGTCTCGATCCCATACAAATCGGTGATAACGCGCTCGTTCGTGAATGTCGACAGGCGTTCACCGAAACTCGCACTTGCCCCTCTGATCCTTATCAGTTCCGATAGTTGTTACAGTGAACAGACTTATAGCCAAGAGCCTCGACCAACATCTTAAGATGCTCTCGTTAGGTAGCTGGGTCAATCAATTGTACACTGCCTTCAGTGTACAATTACAGTGTCAGAAAAAATCGACGTCATTGTAGCGGTATGGCGGCTCTTTAGAACCGTCGTAATGGTATGGCATTGTGATTTTCGTAAATGCTTACTTGTACATTGTAATTAAAAAAACAAAATATCCTGTAACTAATGTTTAAAAAAAATAATCTGTTTTAATTAAGATGGCGGGCCATAAAACCCGCGAAAAAAGTATGGCATTACGAAAGACTACAAAAAACGCAAGAGTTTTTGTGTAACAAATCGTTTGAACATCGTATTTTTTACGACAAATTTAATTAATCAGCCTGTAATTACACCCCGTGGGCCAGCTCTGAAATTACTATTTTCGGTACTCAAATCACCCAATTCGACCCTCTAAGGGTCGCCATACTTGTAAAAAATGACTTGAACTTTTCTGTCATCATCTCCCGGTCTATTAACCGTAGATAATTAAAACATTACAGAAAGTTCAAAAGGTATAAGTTTGTTATTTTCAAATATTTTGTAGATCAACTACCAAAAAAAAAAAATCACGCCAAAATTTCTGTCGCTTACAACAAAAAAAAATGCCTCATATCCATCATTTTAGTACGCATACGCGACGTAAAGTTTCACGTAGAAACATATACCTAACAAAAACCAAACGACGCAGAAAAATAAGATGATTCTAACTATGTTTATAACTCAATATCCCAAAAAAATTCGCTTATCCCTGTTTGGCTGTTAAGCATCGAGCTGTTTAAGTATAAATGGTTTCAATTATGGACCCTTTCGGGAACAGTACAGTTTTGCTGGGAGAGAGGAGAGGAGGAGACTTACTTGTATCATACATTTGCAACAGGTTAGAAAGTTTTGTTTTTATGTATTCAACAGCAAGTCTATCTTTACCACATTTTTATTACCCCTATACAGTGTGTCATTGGAACGTATTGTTAAATATGTGTATTACCCACTATGGGTTTAATAGCCTGCAATAAACGATTTTTATTTATTTATGTATTTACTTAATCCTAAAAATGTGGTATATCCTTACATAGAATAAAAAAAAATAGTTAATCCCTTACATAGAATAACGCAATAAAGTGTATCGTGTTGTCTCACTGAGGAGCAACTGGGCAGGCTTGAGTGTCTCCAAAATGTTTTTTACATCAGATTTATATTTGGCCTCCGCAAATATGATCATGTGTCAGAATTCAGAAAAACGCTTGAGTGACTCCCAATTCGACTTCTATGGAATACTCACATATTATGTTTATTATACAGTGTATTGTTCAATCCTAGTACTCCCCAATATCTCAAAGAACATGACACACATACAAGATTTTTAAGGTCATCGGAGAAATTGAGACTGGAAATGCCACAGCACTCCACAAATTTCATGGACAAGTCATTCACGATAAAGCGGTTCGTCTGTGGAATTCTTTGCCGGTTTCGATAAGACGAGCGCAATCGCTGGTATCTTTTAAGAGGATGCTAAAACAATACTTTTTATCTATCTCTGGTTAATATCGCATATCTCGTGTTAGTTTATGTATGATATAGTGTGGATATTATGTCTCTCTCCTCCTCTCCTCTCTCCCAGCAAAACTGTACTGTTCCCGAAAGGGTCCATAATTGCAACCATTTATACTTAAACAGCTCGATGCTTAACAGCCAAACAGGGATAAGCGATTTTTTTTGGGATATTGAGTTATATACATAGTTAGAATCATCTTATTTTTCTGCGTCGTTTGGTTTTTGTTAGGTATATGTTTCTACGTGAAACTTTATGTCGCTTATGCGTACTAAAATGATGGATATGAGGCATTTTTTTTCGTTGTAAGCGACAGAAATTTTGGCGTGATTTTTTTTTTTTGGTGGTTGATCTACAAAATATTTGAAAATAACAAACTTATACCTTTTGAACTTTCTGTAATGTTTTAATTATCTACGGTTAATAGACCGGGAGATGATGACAGAAAAGTTCAAGTCATTTTTTACAAGTATGGCGACCCTTAGAGGGTCGAATTGGGTGATTTGAGTACCGAAAATAGTAATTTCAGAGCTGGCCCACGGGGTGTAATTACAGGCTGATTAATTAAATTTGTCGGAAAAAATACGATGTTCAAACGATTTGTTACACAAAAACTCTTGCGTTTTTTGTAGTCTTTCGTAATGCCATACTTTTTTCGCCTACAAAGACGTCAATTTTTTTAACAATGCAAAACGATTTTTTACAACCTGAAAATCAGATAACTACTTATTTATCTAATTATATGTGTGAATCTAATTATGCCATACCCATGGGTTGGGTCATATAGGTGAAGGAAAGGTAAAGGCTGAAGGTAAGACTTCCGAGCACGGCACATAAGTATGGCATTATTTTTTTCAAACACCGTTCCCCATTATACTTTCTAAAAATTCTAATGCCATACTGTAACAAACCGTTTCAATTTTTTTAACATCATACAGTGACAGCTCTCGGACCACTAAATATGGGATATTTTTTTTAAAATTTTTCTCGTTCTGCAACTACATAAGACAATGCCATACTGTTATAAATAATTTTACATTTGATAAGTTTGAAAATCTGGAACGTTTACAAAATTATCGTTTTTCAAGTATGGCACCATTTTTGCACTCCACCAAAAGTATGGCGAGGGCTTAAATAGATTTGCTCTATTATAAACTATTCAGGATTCGAGTGCCATATTGTAACAAATCGTTTTGCATTGTTGAAAAAATCGACGTCATTGTAGCGGTATGGCGGCTCTTTAGAACCGTCGTAATAGTATGGCATTGTGATTTTCGTAAATGCTTACTTGTACATTGTAATTAAAAAAACAAAATACCCTGTAACGAATGTTTAAAAAAAACAATGCGTTTTAATAAATACATTGGCCATAAAACCCGTGAAAAAAGTATGGCATTACGCTGGCGCCAAGTTATTTTTCACGGACTAGAAAAAACGCTAGAGTTTTTGTGTTACAAGTCGTTTGAACACCATTATTTTTCCGACAAATTTAATTAATCAGCCTGTAATTACGCCCAGCCCGGCCAGCTCTGAAATTACTATTTTCGGTTCTCAAATCACCTGATTCGACCCTCCAAGGGTCGCCATACTTGTAACAAATGACTTGAACTTTTCTGTCATCATCTCCCAGTCTATATCCTATTTCGCCTGGAAATAAAAATATTTATTTATTATTACCCCATTTTTATACAGAGTGAATTTTTGAAAAGGGCTTGGATGGCCAAATCCGAAACTATAAGGAATAGCTAAAATAGCTCCAAGGAGTCACGATCCCGATTTTGATAAAACTTAAAACCTCATCATTAGATTTTTGAAAAACCAATAATCCTAGCTGGAAATCAAACCCATTGATTTTGAAAAGAAAAACACACCCTTTATTATTACATCATACGATAGTGTCGCTGATAAGGATCAAATTCTGCGAAGTAATGATATACGGCAAATTTAAGGAAAGTTTGGAATTTTAATAGAATTCCTATTTCATGTGCCTAAATTTTGCATCATAATTTGTTCGTTCGAAATCCCAGAATAGATCGTAACTATTCCGTGTTTTAAATCATGCTCAGAATGATTCTTTAAAGAATATTCTAAACGGTATCAATAATATTGAATGCAGTACGATCCTGGAGGTCTCAAATCCAGCTATGTATTGAAAACAATGGTCTACATTTTGAACAAGTAATCAGTAAAAGTAAGAAAAATAAATTCTATTTTGTTAAAGATGAGCTCTTTCCTTTAGTTTGCCGTATGTCATTACTTCCCAGAATAAGATCATTAATAGCAACACTATCGTATGGTGTAATAAAATAGGGTGAGATTTATTTTTCAAAATCAATGGGTCCTATTCCTAGCTAGGATAGGATTATTGGTTTTTCAAAAATCTAATGATGAGGTTTTAAGTTTCATCAAAATCGGGCTCGTGACTATTTTGAGCATTTTTCGCTATTCCTTATAGTTTCGGATTTGGCCATCCAATCCCATTTGAAAAATTTATCCTGTATACTTACCCCATAATTTAAACTTCGTCAGCCCCCGATGTAAGATAAGATACCCCATAATTTATTTTTTGAAATTCATTTAGTACTTTTTGGCCTAACAGCCAAAAAGTACTAAATGAATTTCTAAATTTTTTTAAAGATATTTGGCGCTTATTGTAATTTGGCCACATTTTTAAGACTCAATTCGGTCCTTGTTTTGATTAGATTACGAACATTGATCTCGATTTGACATCGATCTCGAGGTAACTATTGTTATTTGAATTGTAATAGTTCTAAGTCTATTTGTGGATCTCGGCGAATTTTGTAATATGAGCCATAACTTAAAAAATGTTTTTCGAATGTTGGTACCATTTTTAGTCAATTGAGGACTACGCTAGTTACTTATTAAAATTACATTGTTTTATTATTTAGACCTCTCTAGTGAACCTGAAATATTTTAACCTCTAAAAATAATTTTAAAAAAGTACTTAATTCAATATTTCCACTATTTTATTTCTTAAAAATAATATACTCGTACCTGCGCTATTTTTCTTCGTTTTAAATGAAACATGTGATGAAGTTACATCATTTTTTATTTTATATTACGACATTTTCGCTGTTTGTAATATTAAGTACAACAGTAACCACTATATGTAGTCTGAATTTCATCAAAATAACAACGCCAGGCAATAGACAGTACGCTAAATTCAGGAGCTATACTTATTTTATTATGATTTTTTTACGATTATTTTTATACTTTAAATCACTCTCCTGTAAAATTTGAAAGTGGCGGTTATCCTTTTTTGGCCGTTAGGCATTGAGCTGTATCACATTATGCAATAAATGTATTGAGAATTGAAAAACAAGAATTATCTATACTAATATTATAAAGAGAGAAGATTTGTTTTTTTTTGTTTTTTGTTTGTTTGTAACGAAAAGGCCCCGGAACTACTGGACCGATTTGAAAAATTCTTTCACTGTTGGAAAGCTACACTCTTTGCGGTGAACATAGGCTATATTTTATTCCCATATTCCCACGGGAACGGGAACTACGCGGGTGAAACCGCGTGACGTCCGCTAGTAATATTATAAAGAGAAAAGATTTGTTTTTAGTTTTTTTGTTTGTAAGGAATAGGCTCCGGAACTACTGGACCGATTTGAAAAATTCTTTCACTGTTGGGAAGCTACAGTCTTTGCGGTGAACATAGGCTATATTTTCTAAATTATCGTATTCCCACGGGAACGGGAACTACGCGGGTGAAACCGCGTGACGTCCGCTAGTTAAAAATAAATTGGTCGTCAATTAAGAGTTCCATAGCGATTTCATGTGAAAAGTACAAGATATAAATAAAGGCAAAAATGTAATAGCCTTTTACGACACAACTATGGAGACTTACATAATTTAGAACAGTCTTACTAAAGCAGCGTAAAAAAAAACTGACTTGAAAAAAAAGTATTTTCAATTTCGGATTTTGAATTTGAATATTAGATTTGTTGTTGAAATTTAGATTTTTTTTATTTATTTTGAGTCGCGTCGGGAGGGTTCCGATCCATTTCCGTTTCTTCGTCAATAAATGTCACAAAGTGCTCACTTGGTGGTCACCCATCCAAGCATCAGCCATAGGGAAAGTTGCAGTTACAGAACACTGTAAACGGTCCTTGTATACACTGACACACAGACGGATGGCGAAGTCTCAGTAATAAAACGCTCGTGGCAATTAAAATTAAGGAAGCGCTCGTGGCTCCGCAGACTAACGATCACTGATCACTGCAGCAGTAAGCAATTTTCACTAGGGTCGGCACATGGTTGGGTGATTACCGCGTAACCACTTGGGGCATTTATTTACGAGCGAATCACGGGCTTCAGAAGGCGCGTTAAGTCGTTGGTCCCTGGTACTATTTATACTTTTTATTATCATGGTTAGACCCACTAAGTATGCAGCCTGCATGAAAGCAAATCGTAGCCTGAAAAGTATTAAGGAAAATAAACACCGTCTTTCTAAGATTTGCAAGCGAAATGCTATATCTCGTTCCTAAGAGACGCGTCTTGTTCGTCAAGCGAGATTTTCTCAGATGACAAATTAAATTCTCAATTATCGGAATTAAATTCTCAATTATCGGAAGATTTGACTGAATAATACCAGCAAAGTTTACATATAATTCAAAAACGATTAAGTAAGGAAACTCCAGCACAGCGCGAACATAGACCCCATGTTATTCATGAACGTATTAGGAACGAACTTTTTTACCAGCGGACTCAAAAACTAAACTTATTGAGACAGCGAAATCTTGAGATAAGGCAAGTAGAAAATGAGGAGCAAAGAAGAGAACGCTTAGATAATATGCGGGAAATCTCCCGTAGAAATCGATATATCGGAGAATATAATTTCCTATTTCCCATTAATGAATTTGCTGATGTTCCATGTGATATATGTAGACAATTGTTATATCCAAAACAGCGATGCCAACGAGAAACGTCATGTCGAAAAGATTTACTTCCTGCTGAATTGGTAGAAATGAAAAAAATTGAGGCCTGTTTGCGATGAACCTGAGGAAACGTAAAGTAATATCCCAAGCCTACAAAGCATGACGCCAATTTTATTACATCAAGAAATCTATTTTGCTAAAATGTGACACATATTCATATATACTATACTGGACACTTCAAACTCATTCTCATTTAATAACAATCAGCTTACAAAATTATACAAGTCAGAAGACTTACAAAGGTTCACAATATACTACGAGAAGCAGTGGTTAAAATATACACCGAAAATAATATGCTGTGCAAGTGAGACATGACGAACAAACAACGGCCTGGAGGGATGGCTTAGACGATTTAATGCCCGAGTACCACCAAATTCTACATTTATCAGATTTCTCCAAAAATTGTTACAAGCAAAATGGCAGGACCATAAAATAAAATATGCGTTATTTAATACTAACAACCGCAATAAAATGGACATAATATTTAATCGAAAATACAAACAAGAGCTCAAAAAGCTAAGCGACGGGAGCTTATCGCCATTCGAAGTACTCAGAAGCATTTATAAAATAAAGAAACAGATAATAAAAGCATCGCTATGATTTTACGAGTATATTAGAACAAAATAGATAAAATTTGTATGTTTTCATTATTTTAAGTTACTTCTATCTATATATATAAAAATGTTGTGTGCGTTTGTGTATCTATTAAAAACTCAAAATTTACTGAATCGATTGAGCTCAAAATTGGACACGATATACAATAGGATTCAGAGATGGTTTTAGGCTACTTTATACACTTTTATCATAACAGCAGTAAGAATAAAATAGCTTTAAAAAGTGATTTTACCAATAGATGGCGTTGGTCGTTTTTTTTTAAATTATATTCTGCCATCTTCAGAACAAAATATTATAAACAACCTATTTAGAAGGTACCTACCAGATTGATGTTTTTTAAGAGAAGTTTGATTGCGGCCTCCTTGCATTCAGAATAATAAAAGAGAGTACTTACCTAATAAAGAGGTCAGATATGTTTTGCATGTTATTTTTGAACTTTTTGGACATTCGGAATTTTGGAGTTTTGACCTTTGGACTTTTGGAATTTTGGAGTTTTGGAGTTTTGGACTTTGGACTTTTGGACTTTTAGACTTTGGTGTTTTGGACTTTGGACTTTTGGACTTTTGGACTATTGGACTTTTGGACTTTTGGACTTTTGTACTTTTGGACTTTTGGACTTTTGTAGTTTTGGGCTTTTGACCTTTTGTACTTTTGGAGTTGGAGTTTTGGAGTTTTGGTGTTTTGGAGTTGTAGAGTTTTGGAGTTTTGGACTTTGGACTCTTGGAGCTTTGAACTTTTGGGCTTTGGACTTTTGGACATTTATACTTATGTAGTTTTGGACTTTTGGAATTTTGGACTTTCGACTTTGGAATTTTGGGGTTTTGGAGTTTTGAAGTTTTGGAATTTTGAAGTTATGGAGTTTTGAACTTTTGGACTTTTAGAATTTTAGACTTTTAGACTTTGTAGTTTTGAACTTTTGAACTTTGGGCTTTTGGACTATTGGACTATTGGACTTTTGGATTTTTGGACTTTTGGACTTTTGGACTTTTGGACTTTTGGACTTTTTGACTTTTGGAGTTTTGGAGTTTTGGACTTTTGGACTTTTGGACTTTTGGAGTTTTGGAGTTTTGGAGTGTTGGAGTTTTGGAGTTTTGGAGTTTTGGAGTTTTGGAGTTTTGGAGTTTTGGAGTTTTGGAGTTTTGCAGTTTTGGAGTTTTGGAGTTTTGGAGTTTTGGAGTTTTGGAGTGTTGGAGTGTTGGAGTTTTGGAGTTTTGGAGTTTTGGAGTTTTGGAGTTTTGGAGTTTTTGAGTTTTGGAGTTTTGGAGTTTTGGAGTTTTGGAGTTTTGGAGTTTTGGAGTTTTGGAGTTTTGGAGTTTTGCAGTTTTGGAGTTTTGGAGTTTTGGAGTTTTGGAGTTTTGGAGTTTTGGAGTTTTGGAGTTTTGGAGTTTTGGAGTTTTGGAGTTTTGGACTTTGGAGTTATGAACTTTTGGACTTTGGACTTTTGGACTTTTATACTTTTGGAGTTTTGGACTTTAGAATTTTGGAAATTTGGACTTAGGACTTTTTGACTTTTGGAGTTTTGGAGTTTTGGAGTTTTGGACTTTGGAGTTATGAACTTTTGGAGTTTTGGAGTTTTAAAGTTTTGGAGTTTTGGAGTTTTGGACTTTTGGACTTTTAGAATTTTAGACTTTTTAGACTTTGTAGTTTTGAACTTTTGGACTTTTGGACTTTCGGACTATTGGACTTTTGGACTATTGGATTTTGGAGTTTTGGAGTTTTGGAGTTTTGGAGTTTTGGAGTTTTGGAGTTTTGGAGTTTTGGAGTTTTGGAGTTTTGGAGTTTTGGAGTTTTGGAGTTATGGAGTTTTGGAGTTTTGGAGTTTTGGAGTTTTGGAGTTTTGGAGGTTTGGAGTTTTGGAGTTTTAAAGTTTTGGAGTTTTGGAGTTTTGGAGTTTTGGAGTTTTGGAGTTTTGGAGTTTTGGACTTTTAGAATTTTAGACTTTTTAGACTTTGTAGTTTTGGACTTCTGGACTTTAGACTTTTGGACTTTCGGACTATTGGACTTTTGGACTATTGGATTTTTGGATTTATTGACTTTTTGACTTTGGACTTATGAACTTTTGAACTTTTGGACTTTTGGGCTACTAACTCCTATGTAAATTTCATGATATTTCTTTCGAAAAATAAGGTCATGAAGAAGTTTCACTTCTTACGTGTGTACAATACGTACAACGCACACTTTTTTTTTAATGTACCCATCATTTTGTTTGATACTAATATCTCATAGGTACATAAAACCACCATAAAAAGTCACAGCGAAGCGTGGCAGGGTACCGCTAGTTATTTATAAGTAAGGATACTGTTTTTGTTTTTTGAAATGTCAATAAACATTTCAGTTTAATAGCTTTTATTCGATAATGCCCCTATTCCATCTATGCCTCACTACTTATCCCTACTTGTTGTACTATAGACATTAATAGATGATCCGAGACCTGCCTATACTGGTAAATCAATTTGGCCGACCGTACCTTGTATTCTGCCGGCAATCTTCATTTTAGGCATTTCCATTGTTAGGCATTAAACATTGTTGTCAAAGTACACTGTAGGCAATTTATGTTTTTAGGCATCGTGCAATTTAGGTACTTCGAGTTGTTTCCGGTATTTCGCGTTTTAGGTATTTATACAGCAGTGGCATCGTGCAATTTAGGTACTTCGGTCAAGTAGGTACTTAAGTAGTAAAAACACAGGATAGGTAGGTACCTATCCTGTGTTTTTGTACTAATTTCTCAGAGTACCACTACAAGAAGTCACAGCGAAGGGTGGCAGGGGACAGATAGATATTATATACTTTTATATAGGCAGTGGTGTGGAATCTGTGTTTATATGGGGAGCCCTTAATGCACACGCTGAAACGAGATTTTCAAGTGAGTTACATAATATTTCTTATGATGAGTCAAGGTCTTGCATTGATACAGAACTTCTGCCCTCAGATTCTCATACTTTTATGTTCTCAATCAACGGATCCTTCTGCCTGGCTAGATCACTGTGGTGTCACTGACTCTGCTAGACATTTACTGAATAACGCGTCCATATTGTATGATGTTTACGAATCTGACCATATTCCGGTACTAATACTTCTGCGAAGGGTAGACCTCGTGAGCAACCAGAAACAAAACCAAACATTCTGCGAGGCACCTATTATTATGTGGCGCATATCTGTATAGGACCCAGTATGTACAGGACTTAGCTATCAGACAGGTCACAAGACCTGCCTAATAGTGTTCATTATTGATGCTGTGGTAATCGAACAAATATAAGTAGTCTGTCTGCTTTCAAACATCCGTGGTCATTCCTTGATTAATGAAAGTGTAGCCCCTCTGCCTCACAACGATTGAAAGCTTTTTCCAGGGCCTCGAAAATCCTATTAAATAGTTGACCCTTTCTGTAGTATTTCTCAATGTACCTATCAAAATTTGAGCATTTCACCTTAAATTACCGCTGTCGCCTACCCTCACTTTCTATAATAAGCGTGGGGAGCAGGTCCAGCATAGCTGGACAATCATAGGACGGTGCAGATGTCATTGCTCTAGACAAAATCGATAGTAAGTACGAGCTTCTACACACAGCACCACATGAGCAACGTCGAAATTATTAAAATCAATGCCATTTGATGTGCCATGAATCACTGCCGTTGTAGCTATAGCAAAACATTGTTAATATGGCCCAGCAAAACCTCCTGAAAATTGACTAAAACTTCATTCTTGACGACAATCATGACAACAAATATTCTATTACAGTAGACCCGCGGTAATCGGACAAACATTTTACAGGGCAGTTGTCGGATTATAGAGTGCAACCCATGACTCCCTATAGTTCGGATTTTTTTACAATAGTGTTTCATGTAATCCGACAAATTACAGATACAAATATGAGATTTAGTGTTATATTTGCTCTGATGTTCAAATAATTCATACGTCTAATTTAGTTAATTAAAAGAAAGAGAAGCGCTCGTGGCCCCGCGGACTCAGTGTTCTGTAAACGATCACTGCAGTAAGCAACTTTCACTATGGCCGGTCCATGGATGGGTGACCATCCATGTGATCACTTTGTGTCATTTATTTGAGCGTTTCCGTGCTTCGGAAGGCACGTTAAGCCGTTGGTCCCGGTTGCCAGTAAAATGGCCGTCGTTACGCCAAGTCGAAGGCCTTATTTCAACAGCAGGCAGTCACAACCTGCGCCTGTCCATTTAAACACGGCAATACGGCTCACAACGTATTACGTGGGACAAAATATAAAAAGGTGAAATGTGGGTATATAATATGCCTCTGCCTACCCCTTCGGGGATAAAGGCGTGATGATGGGCTCGCACTTGGCCGCTTTGTTTTTTAAAAATAATTTACGAGGAACTATATTCTTTAAGTTTTAGCCAAAAATCATAAAGATCCGTTCATAAATAACGCGACACCAATCTTCACCCTTTTTCTGCCCCATTTTCCCCCTTAGAAAAAAAAACTCTCGACAAAATTTGTATTTTGAAACAAGGAATACGTATGTTAAGTTTGGTGAAAATCGGTTAAGAAATGCGTCCTCTAGACCGGAACAGACAACCATAACATACGCCCCAAAAGCAAAATCGTCTATACTGTCGAAACTGAGACTCTCGTTCGTTTCGCTCACTCGGTCAAATATAATTAAACCAAAAATTTCACGTTTAAATATTTTCTATAGCAAAATTGTGTAGAGGGAAAGGGAGCAGACCATAAAATATTTGTATTGGGGTGGAACAAGCACGTTCGCGAGGCTCACTGTATTGCCCGTCATCCTATTATATTATGTGGTTGTCATACAATAAACTTACTCGCGGTTATATTTACGAGAATATGGTGTATAACCAGAAATTATTTTAAATCTAAATTAAAGTACTCTCAAAATAACCAAGTACAAATTAAAATGGACATGTTAGCAAATAGTCATAGTAATAAACAATTTTTCAAATTTTGGAATTTGACTGACAAGTTAAAAAATAAAATGGGGCTGCCTTGGCTGGGACTCCAATAGGCTTGTGTCCTAAATTTCAAAAATGGTTTAATTCTGTAGCTTTATATTTATATGATCACAAAAATGTATTACTTTGATTTAAAATAATCATTTACATAGTTCCTTTTTTGCGTTGGTGCGTGCATCACTTGTTGCGTTTTCATAAAATACAACGATGGATTTTGTCTGAACCAAAAGCGTTATTTTTTTATTTTCGTTAGCTTGAATGGCAACAAATGACGTCAACAAGGCGCCATGTCAGTTTACAGCGTTTTCTCTACAAATACAAATTCATTATTTAAATCACATAATAAACTATGTAATGATTGTTTTGAATCAATGTAATACAATTTGTGATCATAATATGTATAAATATAAAGCTATAGAATTAAACAATTTTTGAAATTTAGGACACAAGCCTATTACAGAAGATGACTGACTGTCAGAGCTTCAAATGTCAAAGAAACAAACTGTGACGTCACACTTTCGATGGGTGTTTGATGTCACGTGACAGAATGTCAATTTTTTTCAATCTTATTATCTAAAAATATTAGTAATCCTTAGTTTGTGTACCAATTTATATTACTTTTTGTTATTTATACATTGAACATAATCGTTAGAAACACACATCAATCAGATTTATATTTAGTGGACACAAGCCTATTGTCCAATTTTCTGTTAAACAAGTAGAGAAATGTATCCAAAACCTAAAAACCCGAAATACCCTGGTCACGACTGCCTCAGCTACGAACATCTTAAATATGCTGGAGTACACTTACCAAGTATACTAGCTATGTTTTTCAACGTGTGCTTGGGTCATAGCCACTTACCTCTCGTATCACCACCTACACCTACGTCTTGTTGGGCCAATAATTAAGAATAAAAATGGGGGTGCGTCCGATATCATTAACTATAGACCCATCTCCCTGGCTACGGTAACAGCAAAAGTGTTGGATAGTCTGCTTGAGAAAACCCTAGCAAACCACATCGTTCGTTCATAATTTGATTTGAATTGAATCTAGACACGTGGCAGCGTGTCAAGCCCAGTTCAAGCAAAGGAACTGGTTAGCCAGCGCCGAGTGTAATATCACATTTTTTTAAGTTGGGTTATTATTCTTTTTTTTAAGTTAGTAAATATCTCGATTTTTGGTTGTGTACTCGATATTGTAAACTTAAATAGATAAAGATGCGATAGAGCCAGTTCATTTGCTTTTTAAATAGTTACTACTTACAACGTCAATTTATTGTAATATTCATACTTTTAGAAAGCTATTACTTCTTTGTAAGAATTTGATAATATTAGGCACCTATTTATATTTTTTCATTTTCATGGTTAGACCCACTAAGGCTGCAGCCTGCATGAGAGCAAATTGTAGCCTGAAAAGTATTAAGGAAAGTAAGGAACGTCTTTCTAAGAATTGCAAGCAAAATGCTATACCTCGTTTTCAAGAGTTGCCTCCGGCTCGTCAAGCGAGATTATTTCAGATGAGAAATTAAATGACTTCATAATTATCGGAAGAGTTGACTGAGCAATACCAGCAGTTCAAAAAACGATTACGTAAGGAAACTCCAGCACAGTCCGAACATAGACCCGATTAGGAATGTAGTAGGAACGAACTTTCTTACCTACGGACTCAAAGACTAAACTTAATGAAACAGCGAAATCATCAAATAAGGCGAGTAGAAAATGAGGAGCAAAGTTAGATAATATGCGGGAAATGTCCCGCAGAAATCGATATATCGGAGAAAATAATTTCCTATCTACCATTAACAAATTTGATGATGTTCCATATGGTGTATGTAGAAAATTGTTATATCCGAAACAGCGATGCCAACGAGAAACGTCAGGTTCACAAGAGTTATTTCCTGCTGAATTGGTAAAAATACGTTAATACGTAAGGATACGTAAGGATACGTAAGGAAACGTAAGGAAACATAAGGAAACGTTAAGTACCTTCCCAAGCGTATTAAAACAAAATGGACGTTGGCACAATACCACCTGAAATTAATAGTTTGTCAGATGTAGAGCAACGCCTACTTACAAGAATAATTCCATTTCTAAAAATTATTAAAATGCAAAATAGTTATAGTCAAAATTGGTGTAACCTAACTAAAACTGTATCATTTTACTTATTTTGGAACAATATACGACCAGAATGATGACGTTCTCTGCATGGTAGCAGAGAACGTCATCCGCATGAATGCCGCAATGAAAGCAATAAAAGCAAAGTGCCAACAATACAGCATTAGTAAATTTTAATACTTACCACGTTTTAATTTCGACTTCAGTGTATTGCACCTTTGGAATCGATTGGCCGCTGAAACAATGAGATGATATTAATATTCTTGTTACATTTTAAACTAATTTTCATTCCTTCTATTCGAAAAGTATCACTTTGCACCACGATAACGGGGCGCAAAATAGCTCTTTTCTGTTAAGAGCTTTTTAGCGGGCGGCAAGGTGATTTGAATTTGGAACTCAATATATTCATAGAAATCGAACGCAAGTTGTGTGGATTACTGGCTGGTAAGTGCTGTTTTCACAGCGCTGTGTCCTAAGCTAACAGAAAAAACTAAAGAGCGTCATTTATCTGTTTGTGTTCTATGTTCTTGTAATCAGTAAACATTATATTGCATTCTGTAAATATAATAAGTTCTATGTCGAGTAATGAAAGTGACAATGCATTAACTCTTGAAACAAAAACTATAGAAGGTAACTACGTCGCGTCGTACAAAACTTATATTTTCTCATAGAAAGGGAATGAAGGGGGTGTAGTGGGGCCCTACCAACACCATCGGGCCCAAGTCAACCTCACGTGCAAGCTCGTGCACCTGCTGAACAACGGACGAGGCTCTGACGGCGGCGGTCCATTTCAACACGGCGATGGGCTCACCACCTGTCACGTGGGACCGAATTGTACACGGTGAAATGTGGGCCGGTATAGGCCTCTGCCTACCCCTTCGGGGATAAAGGCGTGAGTATATGTATGTATGTATGAAAGGGAATGAAAAGTAGAGTATATTACTCGAGAGCAAATAATTTTGCCCTCGGGCGGTGTACTTTGAATCCCTCTCTGCGCTCAGGATTCTACGTTAGAATCCCTCGCTATGCTCGGTATTCTATTCTAGAATCGTTCGCTTCGCTCGTGATTCAAAGTAGCGCCCTCGCCGTAAAAATACTATTTTGCTCTCTTGTTATACAATCTAGTATTGTCTTATCTCTTCTCTTTACTACTATTATAAAGTTGTAAAAATAGCTGTGACGGTACAATCAAGAAACATTTAAAAAATAACTGTATTCGACTAATTTAGGGCTTCTGAGTCTAAATGTATTTTTTTTTCTTCGTGTCTGTTTGTTTCTTTGTTTATTTGTTCGAGGTTGGAGCAAAATTCGGTAGCTTAATCATAAATGTGCTATTACGATTTTATAGGTATCTTTTCAACTTAAATAACGGTGTATATTTCATCAAAATCGATTCAGCGGAAATGATAATACAGCTTGACCTATGTTTTAGTAGAAGACCTATGCATTGGACAGGTCAAAGTAAATTGGTTATTTGTTAAAATCACCTCGCGAACGAAGTCGCGGGCAGAAGCTAGTCAATAATAAGAAGATATTAGTATATTGTTTGATATTGATATTACATAATCATTAAAAGACGTATGTGTTGCTCAAGACTTTACCTTGGGCAGGTAGGAACAAACCAACATTTTCTTTCTGATGCATCAGTTCTGACTTTTGATGCCAAAGTGTAGACGTCGTACAGTGGCACAACGTAACGTTAATCAGAGTACGAATGTAATGCATAATCTTTGAAACTACTGGCTCAATTTTTAATGTGACTACGATAATTTATAGAATAAGGCTAACCGTCCATCGACGACAAATTGTCTTAAGACAGACTATCAACTTAGTACGTACTAAGTGTACACTGTAGATGTAGATGATCAAGCAATTGATTTGGAAGATGATGCTGATAAAGACGAAGACAAAAAGAAATTGCTCTGTAATCAAACGACCCTGTAGATTCGGTAATTCTAATCTAAGGAACCGGAGGTCGACTACCACCTCAGGTCAAGACATTTGTGAAGGAACATAACTGGGGAATTCAGGATCCAAGAGAAGGTACTATTGATCATTATCTTACATTTGTGTACTCTACTCTTGCACAATACTTATTACATTATTAGTAGTATATATTATTACTTGTATATAATATTTTAAAAGTTATAATGTTGGGATGTTAACTGTATGTAAAAATATGAAAGATAGTAGTGGCAGTTAGCTTTGGCATTGCTAGAATTCAAAAGAATTTAAGAGGTTGTAAAAATATACACAGCATCGACCTAGCAACATTAAAACGTCAGAGACCAAGCGCGAGACAGCAATAGCAAACATCAAACAAATGTCTGTCCCGGATCTTTTGATTCTGATGTGTAAATATAAACGGTACTTAGTTCTTAATATAGAAATTGTGTACATTCAAGATGTCATGCATATACAATGAAACCATAAGTATAGGATACCAAACTTCAAATATTTATGGATCACACAAATTTTTGTCCCCAGTGGGAAGCGGAGTCGAATTCTGTAACATACCTCCGACAGACGTTTCTCTGCCGGATGTGCCACCTACAGAACGTTTCGATTATGAGTTTTTCACCGACAGAACCTTTCAACTACGAACATTTCGCCGATAGAACGATTAATATCATTCTCATGTAAAGCCATGTAGGTACTACTTTTTCTATTGTATTTCACTATGTAAGTTTGTGTACAGTAAAGAAATGGCACATATTGCGTGTTGCATGGAGAGCTAAGATCCCAACTCTACCCGTAGATACTAAACTAACTCACACATATATTATTTTTCATTATAGTTCTGTACCAACAACGTACCAACCCTATTCTTCAGTCAAAATGTGTGATTTGACCGTTTTTATTTGTTGAAAGTTGTTCATTAGGCACAAAATATCAATCAAGCATCTAATGAACTTACGAGTACTAACTTTTGTGGTGCTAGTTCATGCATTGTTTATGTATATTTAGGTCCATTTTTCAAAATGAGGAATATTCTTACTGCTCAACTCGTGCATTCAATTTACGCATTCATTTATAACTTAACCAGTAAATTTCTACTTTCCTAAATACATACATACATTACATATATTATGGTCACGCCTTTTCTCCGAAGGGGTCTGCTGTTGAAATTTTTCAAGCCGCCTAAAAAGGCATTCTACTGGCAACCGGGACCAAGGCCTTAAGGTGCCTTCCGAAGCACGGAAACGCTCAAATAAATGTCACAAAGTGATCACATAGATGGTCACCCGTCCAAGACTGGCCATAGTGAAAGTTGCTTACTGTAGTGATCTTTAACAGAACACTGAGTCCGCGGGTCCACGAGAGCTTTTTCTTCCTAAATAATTATGCCGAAACGTTGCTTTCGCTTTTATAACGGCTTTTGATCACGTGTTTCGATCACATTGTTCGATGCATCGATCTACATGAAGTTTTTTTCAGTTGGTTCGATCAATCAGACTACGTGAACTTTATTTTCCGTTAGTTTGTTCAATCGAATGGGATTTTTTAAATCTCATTGGTGCGATATATTGGTTTGCGTAGCTTTTTAATCCCACTGCTGCACTGGTGCATTCCATCGGAATACGTAATTTTTATACCATATATCTTTTTGGCTTTGGGCGTGGTTTCATACACGTCCATTAACCCGGCTCCTGGGAGAGTAGAGTTACCTTCTCTGCACTTCACTTCCTGTGTGGCGCGTCCAAGTCGCGGGGGTGGGCATCTTACACTTTAGTAGGCCGAGGTGTGTAGATGGCGAAGTTCAGCAGGGACCCAGTTCTGAGGGGTATATCTCAGATCCCTTGCCCAGGGTTACGGGTGAAGACCTTAACGGTGGAAAGAGCGCAGACAAAGAACATAGTTGTCATCGCGGTTCAACCAGCGGAGGAGGCAAGCCACAGGGGCGTTGTACCTGGATCCTGGTGGAGGGCAGCGGTAGCCATCAATACTGTGGTGAAGCACAAGAACCGTATGTTCTGTTTTGGTTCACTAACAGATTTCTACAGGCATTGAGCCTGTAGTACCGCGATGTAGAAAGCAACGGGATACTACTACATTATTAATTCCCACGAGAGTTGAATGATGAAATGCAACATAATAGAAAAGTACGTTTGCCTGACGATCCGCGTAGCGACCGGCGCTGTGAGTTTTCCGGGACTTATAGTGTGAAATTTGCTACCGGACGAGGGAATGTAGGCAACCAGGCAGCCCTTGGAAAACATGCGACTGGAAGAAATCAACTCAAATTGCGCAAGAACACGCGTTTAGGCACTTGGAACGTACGAGGACTTCTTAATGAAGGAAAATTACCAATCTTGGATAGGGAGCTCCAGCGATGTGGCACCGACATCACCGGTATAAGTGAGACTCACTGGAAGGGTAGTGGCCACCGAGAATTGGGAAAGCATATGATATATTATTCGGGAGATGATTTCAGTTTACTTTCAGCTTTACTGGAGTGGCTGTTGCAATTCCCAAGCAATGGACAGGAGCGGTCTTGGGTTATAAGCCGGTCAGTGACAGAATTATAACGATGAAGCTCGATGCATCTCCCGTCATTCTGAATATTATACAGGTGTATGCACCCACCAGCAGGGCGAAAGATGAGGACGCTGAACGGTTTTACAATGACCTTGAATCTTTAATAGCAACAATACCAAGTAGAGAACTACTTATAATACTAGGCGATTTTAATGCTAAAGCAGGCGACACACGAATGGAAGTTGACTTGCGAAATGTTGTCGGTAAATATGGTCTCGGCCGAAGAAATGATCGAGGAGAAAGATTACTCCAGTTTGCAGCCCAAAACAACCTCTCCATTATGAATACAGTATTTCAGCACCACTGCAGAAGACTGTACACCTGGACGTCCCCTAATGGAAAGTTGAACCAGATCGACTACATACTTATAAGATCAAGATGGCGAAGTTCAATTACGAACGCACACACATTACCCGGAGCCGACTGTCAATCTGACCACGAGCTTCTCGTGTGTAACCTAAAACTTAAGTTGCGCAACTCCGTGACTCGTAAAAATGTCAAAAGGCTTGAAGTAGTAGACCAAACGTCTTTTCGACATCAACTGGCGGGTGATAATAACACGTGGAGATCATTAGCCCCGGATGACAGTCCCGACTCACTGTGGCAGTCTGCGAAAGAACACATCAAAAAGACTGTATGCTCATCACAGCCTACCCGAACTACAGGTAAACGCCAACATTGGTTGTCAGATGAGACCTGGTGGGCTGTAGAACACCGTCGGGAGATGAAGGCCAGGGGGGCATCTATTAAAGAGCTGAATTTGATGAATGCACAGATCCAATCTGCTACTCGCAGAGATCGTAATGACCAGCTCAAGAACATATGCCTAGAGTTGGAGAAAAACGCAGAGCGCCATGAGACTAAAGATCTATTTAAAAAAAATCGAACCATAACTCGTCACTTCAAGCCAAAAACATGGACTATCGAGGACATCAATGGAGTAACAGTAACAGATATTAAGGATATTGTAGACGTGTGGAAACAATACTGCGAGCAGCTTTTCGCCGGTAATAGCTTTACAACATCGTGTAACAGTAGTATACTCACACAAAATACTATGGAACCATCAATCATGAAAAGTGAAGTCCGAGCCCCAATTAATCACCTGAAGAGGAATAGGGCTGTAGGAGCTGACGGCATCCCAATAGAGATCTTTAAAGCAATGGGCGAATACGGAGTCGATTTAATGCAGGTTATCTGCAACCGCGTCTGGGAGACAGAAAAGTGGCCTCGAGACTGGTGCCACTCTGTATTCATACCACTCCACAAGAAGGGATCAACCAAGAAATGTAGCAACTACAGGCTTAGAGCCTTAATTACGCACGCCAGTAAAATACTCCTTCACATCATTAATACCAGACTGCAAGCTTTTCTGAATCCTGAAATAGCTGCTGAACAAGCAGGATTTGTCAAGAGAAGAGGAACGAGAGAGCAGATTTTAATTCTTCGACAAATAATCGAAAAGTCTAGAGAGTTTAACATCCCACTCTATATTTGCTTCGTCGACTTTCGCAAAGCCTTCGACACCGTGAAATGGCATTTGTTGTGGGACGTTCTTAATCAAATGGGTGTACCCACCAACCTAGTTAGTCTCATTCGCCGACTTTACGAGGAAGGAACTGCGACAGTTTTGATTGACGGCGTACACTCGAAAGGTTTCCATGCAAAATCTCCACTCCTGTTTAACATATACACGGAGTGCTTGATGAGAATCGTTCTGGAACATTGGGACAGGGGCATATCAGTGGGTGGCCGCATGATATCGAAC
Organism: Miltochrista miniata; assembly: GCA_933228765.1. Lineage (NCBI taxonomy): Eukaryota > Metazoa > Arthropoda > Insecta > Lepidoptera > Erebidae > Miltochrista > Miltochrista miniata. The sequence goes on from OW121747.1 coordinate 27,787,207, forward strand.
TTGAGATACGCCGATGACACCACTCTACTCGCTCATTCAAAAGAGGATATGGAACATCTATTGTCGCGACTGGAGACAACAAGTTCCGCCTTCGGACTCACGGTAAACAGAGAAAAGACCAAGATGATGATAGTGGACCGCTCGGAAGAAAACCACCCTGACATCCGTATGATTGGCAACTGTGAGGTTGTTCAATCTTATGTGTACCTCGGTTCCACTATCACAAACACTGGAGGATGTGAAGACGAGATTCGGAGGAGGTGTGCAATCACAAGTTCTGCCGTTGATAAACTGAAGAGAGTCTGGTGCAACCGCAATATCACCAGGGCCACAAAAGTCCGCCTGATGAGATCCTTGGTCTTCCCAATATTTCTATATGTCGCGTAAACGTGGACGGTGCGAATCAATGACCAACGCAAAATTGACGCACTTGAGATGTGGTGCTGGCGGAGACTGCTGCGAATTCCTTGGACTGCATTTAGAACCAATGTCTCAATTTTGGAAGAACTGAAAATTAAGCAGAGATTATCGTCGACTGTGCAATTACGTATCATCAAATATTTCGGACACGTTGTTCGGAATGAACACTCAATGGAGAGACTCGTTGTCCAAGGACACGTGCAGGGCAAAAGGTCTCGCGGCCGGTCACCTACACGTTGGACAGACCTAGTAAGGAATAAGACTCAAACCACCATAATCCAGAGTTCACGAGACGCTGAAGACCGGAATAAGTGGCGACGCATCGCAAAGGCAGCTGTGGCCAATGAAAATACAGCATCATCAACCACGACCACTCTGTCAAGAGTGAACGACTGAGAAGATCTTTTTGATACCTTTTTCTATTCTTCATAATATTTTGAAAGGACCATTTCCTTGCCTTCTTGAATTCTGTGCGTGTTTTATTTTTTGTTGCACGTGTAGCTTTTAAACCGGTCAATAGATACGGCATATCGGTCAGATTTGCAACGGCACTAGCCATAGGTCTGTCTGGTCGCCAGTTACAGATTCTCTGGCGTAACTTAGTAACTCAGTCGGCTGTCAATATCAACAGACTAAAGTTTCACCACCAGCCTAATAAAGCAAAATTAGAGATTCACTAGAAATCAAAGATCGAGAAAAAAAAACAATGATATACGAGTACTATAAAGCATAAACCTCATTATAATTATATTCCAGTCGTATTTAAATCTCTACCAATTTTATCATTGTAGAGTTTAAGCCCCGGTTGGTTCCGAGGCCCTTGCCTCTCTACCGTGTTATACTGTGGTTGTTAACATTTTAGGTTTGCTTTCAATGCGAATAGCTCCATTATTGTGGGTGATGAAAGATCAAACGTAATGGTCAGTTTTGGGTAGGTCTATAACCAGCGGTAGGTGCCAATGCAACTGAGATGGTAATTCTTAGGTAAAAACAACTAGCGGAGGAAAGGTGACTCTCTCTCTTAGCGCGTGGCACACAGAATTAGATCGCAATGGCGCAATTAAACACAGGCACAGTCAACGAATCGTCATGACCGTGAGATGTGAAAATGGTTTTCTTTTTGTCGTTTAAGCTGGATAATGGGTACCAAAAAGCATGATTGTGTTGTTTTGCGTTGTAAAAATCTTTTGCTTCCAAAAACCCAATCTCAGTAATAACTTTTCACACGTAGGTTACCAGAAATTAATTTTTTTTCATTATTTTTCCGAATTCACTGATTCGCAATTTTGCAGACCGAGATAGTAATTTACGATACATTGATGTGCGGCAATTTAAGTAAGTATGATCACGCACTGTACGGACACCGGCCGCCGCGACTCGATCCGGAGTATAGCGATGACGCACGCGTGTAGCACGTGCTTGTCTCGGACGCACTTTGGACAACGTTCACGGTTCACGGTTCAGTTAGCCATTATTTAGCCGTGCCCTATCTACCGCTATTTGTTTTCATCTTGTGTGATAACCACTTAATTACTTACTTTTAAACTAAGCTAGTAGTTAAAAAAGCACTTACTATTTGTAATTATTAGCAATAGCAGCAAACTGTTCTCTTCGTTTGCGATAAATTGGGTCCTTAAAGCCGGGATGATCAGCATCAAGTTCCGACCCATACATCAAAACATTCTGAGCACGATCCAGGTCAGCAATCTTGCGAGGGAACCAATGCATCTCTCCGAAATCTATAATTTTTTTAGCATATAATTACGTCAATTAAACATTAACGAATAACACAACATCTATGAAAACATTAATAAACCATTGACATTATATCTATCTATCTATATCTATATATATAAAAATCAATGCCACTTTTCGTTGTAATTTTATAACTCAAGAACGGGCTCACCTATCCCAATCAAATGTTTAGGCTTTGTTCGGGCTCTTTAGTAGATGGTTTATGTGAAGTTTGCACAAAATCGGTCGAGCGGTTCTTCATTTATCACGCAAACGAAGTTGCGCGGGTCAGCTAGTTCTACATATACGGCATAATACCAAACTAGATGATGCTCGCCGGTTTCGCCTGCTTGGAAGTATTTACACTATGATATCAATCAATCAAATCAATCAATCAGTTTAGCCTATAGCAGTTCACTGCTGGACAAAGTCCTCTTCCAAATTACGCCACAACACACGGTCCTGCGCTTTGCGCATCCAGTCAATCACTGCAACCTTCTTTAGGTCGGCGCTCCATCTGGCAGGGGGTCGTCCTGCCTACTATGGTATCACTGTGCCAAATTTTAGCCGGATCCGTTCAGCCTTTAGAGCGTGATTGCGTAACAAACATCCAAATTTTCAAACATCTTTACAAACTTTCACATTTATATACAAATGTAGGATCAAAGCAAGAGCTATGTGATCTTAGTGTTTTCACCTGGGGGCGGTAGTACGCGCTGGTACCTACTGTTTACCACAAAAATTAATAGAACCTCGCTAAAGAACACAGTCACAAATAGCCTCACTTGGAACAATTTGATGAGCGTCAGTCAACGGGGCAAGCCGGCTTAATAAAAGTTAAGAAAATAACAGAACTAAAGAAATCAGTATATCCCACCAAAAACATCCTGTTGAAAAGGGAGCCAAGTTCCTATCGGTTAATTGTTCGTCTAAAAAGGATTGAAATCCAATCCAATGCCAAGTTTAGATGCACTTTAAAATCGATCATAACCATCTTCATCAACAGCCTGATCCTCCCCGCCTTCCGAATCCAGCCACTACCCACCACCGTATTCACGTTAACGATCCATCTGGCCGAAATTCACTTTACCATACACCCCACTTACTTATGGCATCTGGTCCGGCAAACCAGAAGGCGCAGGTTCAAGTCCTACTCGAGACCAAAAATTTTTCACATTAAATTTGTGATTGAGTCATCATACAAATTGCGTTGCAAAATTATCTCTAATGTTTGGGCAGGTATCATCGTAAATCGAATGATTATATAGTTGCAATTCTATACATTCGTGCCGTACAACTAAACTGAGTTGCCGGTAGATAGTGCCTACGTCACCCAAAGACGAAATGTGGTGAAAGAATTTGACGGTCAAGAGTAGTGTCCTGGTGGTCCAACGGTTAGGGCGTCTGGTCCGGCAAACCAGGAGACGCAGATTCGAGTCCTGCACGAGATCAAAAATTTATCACATTAAATTTGTGAAGAGGAGAACACACACACATCTGCATGAAAACTAAAGGTAAAACTAGTAACCCTACTAGGTTACTAGGTTTTGCTGTTTTCATATATTAGACAAATGATATTTCATTTGTTAACCGCTTTCATGTCGTATTGTTGGGAATTGCTGCCCTGCGGAGTGCGGAAACCTAATTCATTATTGACCACGACAAAATCAATTGAAAATAAGTCCTATTTGATTTGAATTGTACCATCGAAAAGCAAATACCTAAATTGAGATTTTTTTCTCTGTCTCTAATCAAAAGAAGTATGACTAAATTATTCAATCACAAAACTTTTCGTTTTCATTAGAAATATTGGAATAACGTAGTCTTTGTGTAAATAAAATGAAACAAAAGAATTTTTGCAGTTACGACAAACTGGAACAAAAAATTTAAACGTCTGTCTTCTTAACTTTTAAGGTTTGACGTTAGAAAAGAGGAAGAAGTATTATAATGAAATATGTTGGTAATCGTATATAAATAAATATCCATATAATATACATAACCTAAACCTAACCTAAATATTTTAGGTTAGGTTTAGGTTATGTATATTATATGCATATATTTTTAATGCATCAATTATCTGATGTTACCTTTAATGTATATCGCCAAGTTCGTGAACATTGTGCATGTACAACAGAAACGATGCCGAGTGGAAACCTGGTGACCAGTAATACCGCCCGAAAAAACCCGCTACAAACAACCTGAGTATTTTTGCATTTTTTGTATTTGTGAACTGGTGGTAAACGAAATAAACATTATTATTATTATGTCTCTTCTTTTCTCGGGTATCTTCTTTTATTGAAGATACCCGGTCTTTTGGTAGGCTTACATGGGGACATATTGGTCCAACACGCAGAGGCCCTTTGAGATTTTTAATGTATTGGGCAATGGGACCCCCACTGCAGACAATTCACAACCGCCTTATGTAGAAGAACGGCAATGGACTGCCTACAATGGGAGCTAAAACTATTGTAAAATATGCTAAACTACAAAATGGGCTATTGAATTGGGGGTTAAAATGGACTGGGTGATTTGATCTATGGATGAAGACGGCGTCTGCCATTTCAATATCTTATTATTAAAACATTGGCAGACGGTGACTCGCCACTTCACTAGATGGGCCCCCTATACAATCGCCATAGGCCCGTAGGCCTGTAAGGCGACAGAGGGCAACACCGGTGTGAGCGGCTAGGGGTGTCGAGCGGTGCGGCGCCGGTTTTGCCATCGCGGGTTAGACCCGGAGCGGGTTTCCCCGTAGTTATGCCCTTGAAAATGACACTTCCACCCCCGAGCATATAGCTCTGGCTTCCTCCCTCTGACCAGCCAATTAAGGCAAGCCAGAGTTGAGATTTGCTGCACTCCCGGGAGTAACGTCTCCCGTTAGCCCATTAAATGCTAACTGGTCGAGGAACGCAACAAAACTCTGAGGAATCGGGACCGATGTGTAGCCACGCACATTCAGCTCGCCACAAGCTGCCCTGCCACTATTATTATTATTATTTAAAATTCAAATTACATTTTAAATTACTTCAGCATCGATAAGAAAACGCCCTACAATTAAAATTTTCAAAATATCTTCAATGTACAGACTCTCGACCCTCTACAGTTTTATTATATGTATAGATAGTTGCGACTTGAGCAACCAAATGGGGGATCGATTTTTAATATTTAAAGCAATTAGTATGCTAACTTTTTCATAATATTTTATTATAAAGTGAAAAAAGACAACCTGGCCCAGACGGGACTTGAACCCGCAACCTTTGCCTAATCCAGGGCAATGCTCTAACCAATTGAGCTACGGGAGCCGTACTGATACAAGTTGAAATTCACTTTTGCTTTAAATATTAAAAATCGATAGATTGAGTCGGAGACATCAAATCAATGTATAAAAATGATTGCAATATCGTTCATTGATATCAGAGTTGCTAAGTAGCTCGATAGATGGCTCTGTGCCATACTCTTAAATGGCGGTTACAATAAGGTGGAGAATTTCAACTTGTATCAGTACGGCTCCCGTAGCTCAATTGGTTAGAGCATTGCCCTGGATTAGGCAAAGGTTGCGGGTTCAAGTCCCGTCTGGGCCAGGTTGTCTTTTTTCACTTTATAATAAAATATTATGAAAAAGTTAGCATACTAATTGCTTTAAATATTAAAAATCGATAGATTGAGTCGGAGACATCAAATCAATGTATAAAAATGATTGCAATATCGTTCATTGATATCAGAGTTGCTAAGTAGCTCGATAGATGGCTCTGTGCCATACTCTTAAATGGCGGTTACAATAAGGTGGAGAATTTCAACTTGTATCAGTACGGCTCCCGTAGCTCAATTGGTTAGAGCATTGCCCTGGATTAGGCAAAGGTTGCGGGTTCAAGTCCCGTCTGGGCCAGGTTGTCTTTTTTCACTTTATAATAAAATATTACAAATGGGGGATTCGCCACAATCGCGGCTGTCAGACCGGTCATGGACGAGAGGCTGGAGAGGAGACACGGTGCTCTCTCCTACCGGTTGACACAGATGCTTGCCGGGCACGGTAGCTTCGGTAGGTATCTGTGGCGAAAACACCGGGAAACCACGGCCGAGTGTCAGCACTGCGAGGACCGCAGCGATGACACGGCGCTCCACACGGTGGTGGAGTGCACGGCGTGGGCGCAACAGCGCCAGGTCCTCGTAGTGGGTCTGGACGTGGACACTCTCTCGCTCGAGACCATTGTGCGAGCCATGCTCTCCAGCGGGAGTAAGTGGGACTGCGCCGCCTCCTTCTGCGAGCAGGTCATGCTCGTAAAGGAGGCGGCGGGACGGGTACGGGAGAGAACTCTCCCACCCGAGTTCCGCAGTTGGCGGCCTGGGCGCCGCCGACGTGTCTTCGCCGAGGACTATCGGCCACCATGACCGCAGGTGTGTGGACGGTGAGAGGGCGGCTCACTGTCCTTACAGAAGCAGGCCCATGACAGCAGCGTGACGTGAGCAATTCACGCACGCCCCCCCTTAGAAGCGGGATCACATCCAAACCCCCCCAAAGACGCGGGATAGCACCCGAACCACCCCCTGGGCGAGGCCGCAGTGGCGGCCGTGGGTCTGTTGGGAGTTCTGGGACATCCTTCCGAGGGCTTCCCCGGGGCTCCCAACCACAGGCTGTTGGGCGTGACGTGAGGTTTTTTAGTCGGTAGGAGTCCGGCATAACATCCATGAGGATTTTCCCTCACGTTAAACAAAAAAAATATGTATAGATAGAATAGATTAATTTTACAAAAAGTTGGAAAGACATGAATTGTAGATTTTTTTTAGGTTAATTTTCTAACACACATCATGTTATCGTAGAATGAGCACAAAAAGAGATACAGGTTGCCATTTTTTCAATATAGCGGTGCTAGGCAAAGATACGAGGTGGCAAAGTTGAAATTAGTATAGGGCGCATCAAAATCTTGTATGTTAATAAAATTATCCCAGATCCTTAGACCTACAAACTTGAATTTTTTAGGGTAAGCTACCCTTATCTGAGTTTGTTTGTTTTTTTTTTATGCTTATAGTATACTATTATTGGGCTTAGAATAAATAAATTTTCTTCTTCTTCTTCTTATATGGCCCTCCCATATAAGAAGAAGAAGAAGAAAATTTATTATCGATAAGAAAGGATTTTTGGAAAGTCCACCGTGAAGGGGGCCAAAGAAGGTATAAAAAGTTGTATAAAACTTTCCGATTTTAGCCCCTCTATAAAATAGATTGCAGAGGGGCTTATGGCGAGACTTGTGTCTGTAGTCTGTGACTCTGTTGTATTAAATTAAATCACTAGGTCACGTGGATCATCTGTTTAAAGTTTCACTTTCACAATAAACGTTAAAGGGCAAGTCGGGTGAGACCGTCTTACGGCTTCTCGTTTAAAGTTGCATGTTACAGTTGCAGTTGCAGTTAGCATGAAATTACATACACGTGTTTTTATTATTACATAAGAACATGTGTATCAGGGATTTGAAAAAAAATCCAATATAGGGGTACACCAGTCAATGTCAGTTTGTATAGAAACTTCTTCATTTTCAAACACAACTACGTATTTCAAATTTCGTATACCTACTTCTAACTAAAAATAAATGAATAAGTGTTTCAGAATATTTCTAAAATCTACCCCGAAGGGTGTATTCCTGGCGAAGCCGGGGGGCACAGCTAGTCTATAATATTATCAATGGGCATTATTTTGCTAGTTTTACTTGGTGGGTTTTCCGGGAGTTCTATAGTTATAGAGGTTCAATTCATTTCAAGACTTATTATTATATTACTTATGTACTCGTTACTTTGTATGATAGGAGACGAACTGTGTAAAAAAATGATTTCGAACAAGAATAATACAATAAGGTATAGCAAGTACAAGTCGCATGGTTTAAGGAGTAAATTTATAAAAATAAGAAAGTAAATAAAAATATTCTGACGATAATAGTTTTAATTCAACTTTTAAGTAATAAAAGATACATGTATATTTACCGAAACTAGCAGCAGCTGATAATGGCGTAGATGGTGGAAAATCATCACCGGTGTTAGATGAAACTATTTCAAAATCCTGCACTTCCCTTTTTAACATTCTTTTCAATTGTTCCATTCGATGCGAATCGCATTCAACATCCACCAAAATATCCGACTAAAAAGTGCAATACAGGGTTACTATTAACAAACATTGAATACTACTGTTGCGAACTCGATTGACTCGTCAACTGAGTTTGCTTAATTTATTGTTGAATAGCTAGAACTAAAGATGATCTACATAAATTGGGTCATATTCAAATAAACCTTATAAACACAGAATGTATACAGTACTTCACGTTCGCGTTGATGTAGGCATCAGTGATATATTTTTAAAGCATATTATAACACAAAAAGATATTAAGAGATTAAACAATTACACAAATAAACTCAATTAATAAATTATTGAGAATATACATAATGAGGCGAAACACTCTATTAATACATTACACATACATAATATAATAATCAACTGAACTCACAAATAAAATTAATCTTATCTCATCTGAAATAAACAGCATAATTATTATTATATAAGACCATTAAATTCAAAATATCTCTACAAGTACTTACTGACGACGTTTCGTTGACAGATTTTCTTGATTCTATATGAAGAACATTGATGCCAAGATCTTGAAATACAGTAAGCGCTTTTACAAGACCTCCGACTTGGTTGCGTAAAGTAAATATTACAGAGGTTCGCTCGTTTTCCAATTGTTGGGACTGGTGTTGCATTGACAAGTTTTGAAGTTCAGCTAGTTTAGGATGATGGTGAGCTTCATTTTTAACTTCCCAGTTTGAACCATTTCTGTATAGCCAAAGCCCAAGAAGACCTTTCCCAGAACCACTCATGTTTTTTTGGACCGTAATCAATTATAATATTATTATTTTTATACTAACTTTTCTGAGTAAACTTTTAAACTCGACAAAGATAAATTTATTAGATAGGTACTTGAAAAAGAGTAACGCGTTTTTATGAACTGCAATAAATTGATTAATATGCTGTGCTGTGGTAATATGAGAAAGAGCTTATTTTATTTGGTGATATTGGTTGACATATCGCTACAATGACTGGGACATACTGCGCCTCTTCTCGGATACAACCCGCTTATAAAGAGAAGAGGCGCGGGAGATTTGTTGGAGGGTGGGTATATTTGATTGGCTGAATCAAGTGTTCGGCGTAACTTGGAAAACGTTCTCTTTTCACACCGTAAAGCCAAGGACACACTTTGACTAACATTTTCTTTTACAGCAATTTTGGAAAATATTAATTTATGAATCTACTTTTTGAAGATTTCTATAAATATATTTTGTTTACAGACTGGGAAAGAGTTCTAAGCTAAAATATTTAATGTTATCATTAACCTTTATTTATTATAGTAAAATCTTAAAAGGTAAAATAGTATAAATGTCCAACGTAACGTACTTTAGGGCTTTTTATTCTTTTAACGTGAATAAAATCCGTCATAGATGCCATGCGGAACTCTTACCGACTTAAAACCACACGTTCCCTACCTACGGTTGGGAACCACAGGTAAGTCCTCGAAAGGATATCCCCAGGATTTCCAACAGACATTGGCTACCACTGCGGCCTCACCTAGGGCCTTTAGAGCTACAAAATATAAGTTATATAGAAGAAATCACCAGATCAATATGTATGAAATATAAATGTGTGTTTTGGTGTTACAATAAAGCATAACTAACTAACAAATTTTAATCATTTTCATGATTGTCGGTTTGTTTGTATGTTACCTCATTACAGAAAACTAATCGATGGATTATATCTATTATTTAATATGCGGTATTATGTTTCTGAGTCCAAGATGCATTATCTCGGATTATGTGGTTTAAGGCCGATACTGACGGAATATTCACACGCAGAACTGTTAGTTTCCATTGAAGTAGAATAACTTGTCTGAGAGAAATACATTCTCGGGGTCCAATATTTTCTCTCTTCTTCTTTCACTTCGCAACAAACAACGGGACGATTACTTCTTGCAAACAACTGAACCACTAATTCCTCCTGATTTCAAAGAAACGATACGATTTCCTTCTTTGAAAACTTTTATGTGTCTTTTAATATCATGTGTAATATGAAGACGATTCATATACGTATTACACATTTAAATTAAGTATTCTAAAAACCCCTTAACTTAAATTTGAAAACAGAAACGAAAAAAGTATGGTACAGTATTCGGCGATATGTCCGTGCATTATGTGGTAACCACCCACACAGCAATAGTTTCTATGTAAGAGTAACTCTGGACACGAGTTTTGCTACCTCCAAGTCGTTGGCGGACGGGTGCTAAGCGATTCAGTCACTGTATTTATTACCATTGTTTAGCGAAAAGAGCATCCCCTATCATTTATTATCAAGAAAAGAAGTTTGCCATTTGTTTGAACTAAGTATTTCTTTGCTCGTTTGTAGGTGCCGAAAAATGTTACTAAGATTTAGGTACTACAACCTATTTTTTATGAACGAGATGCGAATGTTGCACACCTGTTGCACTCAAAGCAAGCCTTTAACAGGTTACAGCAGGCTGGTCCAAGCATTCCACTATTACTTGCAATAAAGTGTTTGGTGGTTTAAGTTTTTGTCATATACGCATGTGGCAGTTTTGATTTGATTTAAAAATACTCTTTTTAGGAAGCTCATTAACGTCAGTTCCAAGCTTGTTGTGAAGTGTATTATAATCTTAATATATATATATATATATATATATATATATATATATATATATATATATATATATATATATATATATATATATATATATATATATATATATATTAAATTACGTGTCACATTGTTTGTCCGCGATGAACCCCTAAACTAATTTAAACACATCCCTAGGGTATCGTAAGAGGCGACTAAAGGAAAACTTTTGCATAAAGATCCATTGCGTAGAGAAGGAAACCTCGAAATGAAACCCGGTTGTCAGTAAAATGACAATCATTAAGCCAAGTTGAAGGTCTTATGGGCGGCTTGATAAATTTCAACTGCGGGCCGCGGCGACCTGCGCCTGTCCATTTCACCACGGCAATAGACTCACCACCTATTACGTGGGACATGCATTCCACTATTACTTGCAATAAAGTGTTTGGTGGTTTAAGTTTTTGTCATATACGCATGTGGCAGTTTTGATTTGATTTAAAAATACTCTTTTTAGGAAGCTCATTAACGTCAGTTCCAAGCTTGTTGTGAAGTGTATTATAATCTTAATATATATATATATATATATATATATATATATATATATATATATATATATATATATATATATATATATATATATATATTAAATTACGTGTCACATTGTTTGTCCGCGATGAACCCCTAAACTAATTTAAACACATCCCTAGGGTATCGTAAGAGGCGACTAAAGGAAAACTTTTGCATAAAGATCCATTGCGTAGAGAAGGAAACCTCGAAATGAAACCCGGTTGTCAGTAAAATGACAATCATTAAGCCAAGTTGAAGGTCTTATGGGCGGCTTGAAAAATTTCAACTGCGGGCCGCGGCGACCTGCGCCTGTCCATTTCACCACGGCAATAGACTCACCACCTATTACGTGGGACATAAAACTTTAAGGTGAAATGTGGGCGTATACTATGCCTCTGCCGACCCCTTCGGGGATAAAGGCGTGATTATATGTATGTATGTCAAGAAACCGGAGAGACTGCGGCGGTGCGTGTAAAAAGGAAAAAACGTATTTATATTTCTGTTACCAATGAACAAAATGGAAATAAACTTACGTGAAAAGTATCGAAGGACTCGGTTAAGTTGAAAATCTTATCGCCACGTTTGGGTCATAATAATAAATATACGGAGTCTAGCTAAATAAACCTGTACATTATGGGAGCCTACATACATATACAACTTTTAATCGATCATTGATAAAACATAGTATGGAGTTCTAACAAATTGTATGGAGTTCTAACAAATTGTATGGATTCCTAACAAATTTTTCGTCGATGTTCGATTAAAAGTAGATGCGGGCTCCCTAAGTAAACACTTTAAATAACAAAATAATATATAATTTTAAGTAAGAAAATACAAATTCATTGCAAGATTAGACGGATTACTTTTTATACTGCTAAGGTAGCAAAGAAATGCGACCTACCTGATAGAAAGTGTTAACCGTAGTCTATATTAGGAGCATATGTGGCACCAGGGATTTTGCATGGTGTTGCAAACGTCATAGGCTACCTACGGTAACCAACCTTGTAGCTGCTGACCAACCGATAGGAACGCGCTTAATACATAGACGGGCTAAAGTTACATAGAACCATTTCAAGACAAAACAGCATGTAGTTCAAATATTTCTACGTTTAATTTTAGAGACAATTTTAAATAATGTGAGATTCATGCGTTTAATCAGATACAGCCCCTATGATCTCGCAACGACTTTGCATGACTGTCACAAAAGTTCATTTGTTGGTGACGTCCTATCTGAAACATTCATGGCTCGTTAAACAAGTAGTTTAACATACGATAATTTTGCTGTTACGACATCTTTCAGTAGAGTAAGTATATATCCTTAGGAAAGTGACTCGTTAGGCGCATTTATTAAAGGGCTCACTAAAATCCCACTTCTAAACAGATAAACCAGAAATCATCAAAATTCACTTGAAAGTGAATATTTGTTCGTGCGTCTCGTATCAGAAGATGATGTACTTACTGCCTAGTTTACTGCGAATAAAATAAAATGTGTGTGTGTGTAAAAATTGGACCTTCAGATAATGTTAGGTACACGCTGGCAAAATGCTCAAAATCATAAATACAGTAAATTATCGCAAAGACCGATAAGTAAGCAAATGCATGTCGAGTATGAGTTTGAAGGCCGAGCCGTAGTAGGCCAGAATTTTTGACTGAGTGAGTGTAGCGAACGAAAGTATTTTCATTGAACCACTATCTCGTCAAAATATTAGTAATTGAATTGTTGTTGTGGTGATTGTCGTCAAAAATGAATGAAACCATGAGTTTCGAGGCGAAAAGAGGAAATTTTTGTAAATATTCAGCAGGTTTTGCTGGGCCATATCAACAATGTTTTGCTATGGCTACAACGGCAGTGATTCGTGAATCATGGCACATCAAATGAAATTGATTTTAATAATTTTGATATTGATCATGCGGTGCTGTGTGTAGATACTCGTACTTACTATCGACTCTGTCTAGATAAAGCAATTACATCTGCGCCGTTCTATGATATTTCAGCTATGCTCTGACGACCTGCTCCCCACGCTTTTTATGGAATGTGAGGGAAGGCCACAGCGGTAATTTAGGGGGATTGCTCCAATTTTGATAGTTACATTGAGAAATACTAAGGGTCAACTATTTGATAGGATTTTGGAGCCCATAGAAGAGGCTTTCAATCGTTGTGAGGCGGAGAGGCTACAATTTCACTATTTAAGGAATGACCATGGATGTTTGAAAGCAGGCAGACTACTTATATCTGTTCTATTACCACAGCGTCAATACCTGTGACCTGCCTGATAGCTAAGTCCTGTACGTACCGGGTCCTATACAGATGCGACACATAATTATTATAATAGGTGCCTCACAGATTTTATTGGTTTGGTTTCTGGTTGCTCGCGAGGTCAACTCTTCGCAGAAGTACTAGTAATAATACCTATGAGAAATACAAACCGGTCAGTTGCGAGTCAGACGGAGACGGAAGGTGCACGGAGGGTACCGTACCATTTTTTTTTTTATTTAACGTGAGGGAAAATCCTTCATGGATGCTATGCCGAACTCCTACCCACTAAAAAACTTCACGTAACGCCCTACAGCCTACGGTTGGGAGCCCCGGGTTAGCCCTCGCTCTGGCTTCCTCCCTCTGACCGGCTAATCCAGGCAAGCCAGAGTTGAGATAACATCCATGAGGATTTTCCCTCACGTTAAACAAAAAAAAGGCAGAGTTGAGATTTGCTGCACTTCCAAGAGTACGGTCTCCCATTAGCCCATTAAATGCTAACTGGTCGCGAAGCGCCACAAAACTCTGAGGAATCGGGACCGATGTGTAGCCACGCACAATCAGCTCGCCACAAGCTGCCCTGCGGATGTGTGCTTTTGTATGACCTTGTGTGACATTTTTTTTTTATCTCAGAAAGTAGATGATTAAAAAAGCAAAGCTACTATGCCCTCACAGGGTTGTGTTAATCCCATGATAAGATAACGACTGTCCACGAGGGGTACCTACATTATTATTATATTATTATTTCCGATTCGTTTGTTCATTGCTAAATTAAGGGATGCAGAAAAATAATGTAAAACTAGTTACGCTGTTTGTGCCGATCTATTACGCTATTTGTTACGCTATTTTCTTTTCAATAATTATTTATTTATGTAATAGTGACACGATAAGACTTGTGAACTTTGCGCTGAGCTGAATTTTGCTATGGCTAGGAATAGGGCTTACGAACTTGACAACAGAAGACACGCGCCCTTCAAACAAAAAAATGCAGTATTTGTTGGCTTTTTAGTTTTAATAAGTATCTGCATAGGCACTCATACATATTCAAAATCGAAGAAAACCGAAGTACCTATAGGTGTATATTTTCAACAGATATAAATATATTTTGCAATCATCTAAATGTAGTGGGGCCCTACCAACACCTCCGGGCCCAAGTCAACCTCACGTGCAAGCTCGTGCACCTGCTGAACAACGGACGAGGCTCTGACGTCGGCGGTCCATTTCAACACGGCGATGGGCTCACCACCTGTTACGTGGGACCGAATTGTACACGGTGAAATGTGGGCCGGTATAGGCCTCTGCCTACCCCTTCGGGGATAAAGGCGTGAGTATATGTATGTATGTATGTAAATTTTTAGGGGCTGATTCAATGATTTTTTTATACATACATACATACATATACTCACGCCTTTTGCCCTAAAGGGTAGGCAGAGACAACAGCCTGCCATTTGCTTCTGTTCTCGCATACTTCACTAGCTTCCTCTACATTCATTAACTCTTTCATGCAAGCCCGCCGGTTTCTAGTGCTTTTGACCTACCCTTTTTGCAATACATCACTAATTTGATTGATGTATGTTCTGCGAGTTCGACCTCGGCTTGCCTGTCCACTTGCATGTGCCTTCCATTCTTGGTGTGTCATTCGCTCAGTACTCATTCATTCTAAATATCCAAACCACTTTAGCATACTCTTTTCAATTCTTGTAATAACATCCTCTTTCAGGCCACTGCATTCTCGGATATCTGTATTCCTTTTTCTATCAACCAGCCTTACTCCACACATACTGCGCAATGATCGCATCTCCACTGCATTCAGTCTTCTTTGGTGATCTTTTTATACACTACTAGCGGACGTCACGCGGTTTCACCCGCGTAGTTCCCGTTCCCGTGGAAATACGGGAATAAAATATAGCCTATGTTCACCGCAAAGAGTGTAGCTTTCCAACAGTGAAAGAAATTTTCAAATCGGTCCAGTAGTTCCGGAGCCTATTCGTTACAAACAAACAAACAAACAAACAAAAAAACAAATTTTTCCTCTTTATAATATTAGTATTGATGTAAAATCAATAATCCAATTTATACCTAAACCATATTTTGTTACACATCTTGTCGATTAAAAATCTATTTTTGGCCATCAATTTTCGTCCTTATGTATCGATTATAAATACACTCGAGAGCAATGAATCCGGGTCACTTAAAGAATGTTAAAAATCTCGGAAACTAAAAATGATAGGTTAATGCAATAAATTGTATTTAATAGACAATGTAATACTCCTTAAATGAAAGTAAAAAAAATATGAGTCACCATACATTTTATTAACACAAAATTACATAAAGAAAAAACTGCTGATCTCTCCTTAAGAGGGCTAACATATTTCGCGCCACATATTGCTCAGAAACCATACTTTTCATTGCATTTAAAGTCATTAAATATTTATCGTACAAACATGGTATTCACTAACATACTTAGTAAATTTAGCTCTCTAAACGTTTCATAAAACATATTTTACCTAACAACGGATTACATATGGTTAATATCAACGAAAGCGAAACAGGTTTTTCAAATCATACGATTTGCATAGATTTCGATGCTTAAATTCATGTCAAATTACTGATAAATTGAATAAACAAGGGATACGAAGCAATTGCAAAGGGCGTTGGCTATCTGTTTGTAGAATAACCTGATATCAGGTAGGTTCCTTTTTTTAGAGAAAAACGACTGTAAAGTTTGCTCAAATACTGAGAAATTTCACCAAAATAAAGAAGTCTTTTCACCAGCTTCTGTAGTTTAAATCATTATGATAATTATGTAATATTATGTCAGAACTTCTCCTTTGACAATAAAAATATTTATTTTTAAGTAATTAGATATAGATTTTTTTTTACAAAGTATTTTGTGAACCCCTATAAATGCAGATACGCGAACAAATACGATTTAGTACCGCCGAGAGGCTCTCAGAGAGTGGTCATGTCGCTCGATGTTCCATTTTTGAATACGAAAAAATGAACAAAAATAGTCTAATTCTAGCGTGACCAAACAATCTTAGTACTTTGTGACGTATAATATAATATATATAAATATTGATGGTCGATATACAACGTGAACTTTTGTATAGTGCAAAGCTCAGACACCTCGACTAGAGTTTCGCTTCAAAATACTGTATAAAAAAAATTAAATGAAACTAACGAAAACTGACCAAGTTATAAGCTTTTACAGTTGCACTATTTTCTTTACGAACAGCGTAGATGTAGGTATTATACGCAAGGCAGGTAGTCACTATTCGTGTGGTATTGATAATAACATATTAACACACCATTTTCATAAGTGGTAATTATGGAACACCTGTGAGGAACCAGACCAGGATTGGGACGGCTATAAAGCCGCTAAAGCAAAATACAAGTAGCGACTGAGATACAAAAGTACCAAGTCTTGGAGAAACCTCTGATAGAGTCAGACTAATACTAGCCAAACAAGGGACAGAACTGTCCGTATCTATAAAGAAACCTGACGGCGCGGCGGCCTGACCCACACATGAAAAGAATTATTTATACTGTTGATTGATGGCACTTGGTGGAACCTTTCGGCATTTTCAAAGGCAAATTAACATTATATAATGACCACTAAATCACTTAGTTACTCGAAAATAATAAATTAATAACATATAAATTACCACTACATCATTCTACTAACGTTAACTATCATGAAAAGAAGCCGAGAGTATTTTGATACAAACGCACTTCCCAGAATGCCAATTGCTGCAGACACTCATGTGGTTGGTGGAAAACGTATCCACAGAAGAAGTCCAGTAGGAGCTCACAAGACCTGGTTCTAATCTATTCTGTCAACTTACAAAAAACCGAATGGGTAATTAACAGCTTCAAGTCCTTCAAATCTCCAGGACAGGATGAAGTCTTCCCTGCAGTGATAAAATGGGGGAGGACACAAGTTGATATTGTCAGTTACATAGTATCTATACGCCAGACAATGAATGGGACTGTGACCCAGACTGTGGAGAGAGGTCTAGGTGATCTTTATACCAAAACCCGGTAAAGGGATTATGTTTGTGATTCAGACCTCTGGTTATACAGACCGATAAGCCATTCGTCTTTCCTGCTAAAAACTCTGGAAAGATTGTGTGACAGAGACAATCGAGGGACGGCCCTTCAAAATAAACCACTGCATTCCAACCAACGCGCATAATGCCCCCGGCAAGTCTACAGACTCAGCACTACATGCAGTTGTACACAAAATAGAAGAGGTCATCCAGAATCAATCAATCAATGTGCCTCGGCACTTTCATAAACATAGAGGGAGCTTTCGACAGAAGAAGCATAACTACGGCACTGGCAAAACACCGAGTATACACGGTAGTCAGTGAATGGATAGATAACATGCTAAACAAACTCATTTTAAAGCTACAGACAAGCAGAAACCAGTGCGCAGCCATGGCCAAAGGTTGTCAACAAGGGGGCGTTGTCTCACCTTTGCTAAAGAACCTTGTTGTAGACAACGTAATAACCAATCAATCTATCAATTTAACCTAGAACAGTCCCTATATACATGGATGTGGAACAAGCCATAGCAGTTGGTAAAATTAAATTATGGAGAAAAGCGGATCTGTTTACAAAGCATGACTGGTATTTTAAAATCCAAGACCAACTTCAAATCAAGTGAGAAGCTGCGTTTATTTTATCTTCTAGTGATCTTGTGTATATAATAAATATTTTTAATGAATTGTATCAAAATTACTTTCAGTCAAGCCAACATTTATCGATTTGCGGTGTAGACTAAATTGTTAAACTTTTACGACTAATGTCTGTTGCCCAAAATGATTGAGCCCAGAAAGACCTGATAAAATAAAATAAAATAAAATTTATTCCCTTTGAAATTAAAAAAAAAAAAAGGTTTGTCAACATTTTTGTGACTCTACTGGGGGTTGGGAAATTCTACAAACTGAGAAGAACACCCTAAGAAACTCAGTTCGGTCCCTCCCAAAATTCATCTTAGTAGGTATCTAATAATCGATCAATGCCGATACGGAATGGCTTTTTCTTGGCGGTGTGCATTGTTATGCACATACCTCTTAATTAGTATTTGGTTGTTGTAAATGAAATTGTTGTAAATGAAAAACACCTACTATCAATTAAAATTTGATTTAGATCCCATAGCTCAAGCTTATAGCTTAGTTCGGGCTAGATGATGTTGTGTGAGAATATCCAACAATATTTATTGATTATTTATTAAAAATATTTTAATGTTCCTGCCAGCACTGAATCTGCAGTAGGCCATGCCAAGCGCCTGCTCGTTTTTAACTATGTGTATTGTCAAATTTAAATATTTATAGTGTAAAATAGAATATTGTCGATTACTTTCTACAATTTTCGTATATTTAGATACTTTAAAAATAAACTTATGGACCGTTTTCATGTATGTGTGTATTATATACTATACTATCTTCACGCCAAATCCCTTGCGGGGTAGTCAGAAAGAACCGAGCGCCACACGGCACGCTCCATACACACCCCACTTGCTTCTTCAACTTTCATTTTTCTTTTTATGCATGCACGTCGGTTCCTTCGGTTCGGTATTTCTAATTGCAATATTGATATTAGTTATGTAAATAAATGTCAACTTTATTAATTTTATGATGTCAGTGTCTATCACTACTTAATATCAATCAATTTGCAATAAAATAATCAATAATTATTAACTAATATTACTAACATAAAAATTAAATTAAAAGATTGAATGCTTAGACTAAGAATATGACACCGGTAATACATCAAGGAAAACAAAAGTATCAAACTTATTGGTAGCAACAATTGGTACTATACGGCTATGTGCGCCGCGCCGCGCTGATTTCTTACGATCGTAAAGAAATTTGAAAACCGAATTTACGCTCTTAAAACAAAAATAGGAAACATGAAATTTTTGAACTTTATTACGATTTTCTTGAATTTTAATACTTCGTATTGCCTCCTCGTGCTTCCATTACTGCGTTTACGCGGTTTGGCATGCTGTACACCAAGTTCTTTATACGATTTTGGGGAATATTCTCCCATTCCTCTGTGAGAGCAATTTTGAGCTCACGAAGCGTGATTGGGGGAGGGTTTCGTTGTTTTACGCATCTGCCTAGCTCGTCCCAAGCATGCTCGATCGGGTTGATATCCGGGCTGCGCGCTGGCCACTCCATACGAGTAATGTTCATCTCTTGAAGGTAGTCATTCACAATCCTACCTGTATGAGGTCGGGCATTAGTCATGCATAAATATAGCATCCTCACCTAAATTGACCATAAATGGACCAACGTGATCATTGAGGATTTCTTCCACATATCTTACGCTAGTTAAAGAGCCGTTTTCTATGATCACCAGCTCTGTGCGACTTTCAGAAGAAATTCCGGCCCACACAAGTACAGACCCACCACCGTAGGCTACTTTTTCTTCGATGCATGCTTGCTTGAATCTTTCCCCTGGTCTTCGATACACTCTGTGTCTTCCATCGTGCTTGTAGAGCATAAATTTTGATTCGTCGGAGAACATAACTTTTGACCAATCTTCAATACTCCAATTTACGTGGCTCTGGGCATACCTTAGTCTCGAAATACGATGCCCACGCTCCAGTTTAGGGCCGTTTGCAGGTCTAAGGGGTTTTAAGTTAGATTCAGCAAGCCGACGTCTTACTGTCCATGCACTTGGGTTACTTCCTCCGAGGCGTCGAAACTGATTGGTGAGTTCAGTTCCTGTGAGAAAGCGATTTCGAAGCATGGTGTTCACCAAGTATCGGTCTTCTCGTGCTGTGGTACACCTGGTTCTGCCCGTTCCTGGTCTGCGTAGGTTAGAACCAGTTTCTTCGTAACGTCGGAGAACTCTTTGTACTGTTGACAGCGACACACCGACAGTCCTGGCTGTATCGCGCTGACTCCGGCCGGTTTCCAGCATTGTAAGTATTCTGGTGCATTCTTCAGGCGTAAGCGACATAATTTCAGCTTGATTAATGAATATAGAGCACTATCAACATGGTTTATGTACCCACATAAATGACAGATTACAAACAAAAGCAACACCAAATGCTGTAATTTCGTAGTTCCATCTTCGAAAGTGGCCCTTTTTTCAAATTTGATTTTTTTATGATATAACTTTACAATAGCTAAGAAGTTTTAATACCTTCATTTAAGGAGTATTACATTGTCTATTAAATACAATTTATTGCATTAACCTAGCATTTTTAGTTTCCGAGATTTTTAGGATTCTTTAAGTGACCCGGATTCATTGCTCTCGAGTGTATATTACCAGTGCACCTCTTTATCGTAATTATTTAAGACAGGCCCCTTAAATAACTGAATAAATCAACGCTCAAGAACTTTATGAACATTGTATCACATTTTCAAAATAAAATAAAAACTGAAAAAAGAATATACAGTCAATTCATCTTTCAAAGCTCAGTAATAAACTCACAGCTGAGACGTTCGTTATTAATCTAATTTCCTTAGAGACGTCTCCAAACGCCCGTCTGATTTACAATAGTATGACGTTTGATGTTACTTACAAACAATATTTTTGTTTTATTTCGATATTCATTGATATTTATGTAAAAGGTCAGACTTCATTTTTAGGGTTTCGTAGCCAAATGGCAAAACCGGAACCCTTATAGATTCGTCATGTCAGTCTGTCTGTCTGTCTGTCTGTCCGTCCGTGTGTCACAGCCATTTTTCTCCGAGACTATAAGGCCTATGCTATTTAAACTTGGTAACTAGATGTATTCTGTAAACCGCATTAAGATTCTTATATAAAACTAGAAAAAAAACGTAGTAAATTTTGGGGGTCCCCATTCTCGGAACTGAAACTCAAATTTTTTTTTTTTCATCAATCCCATACGTCTTCAAAAGTGCTATTGAGGTCCCTAACATCATTTCTTTCTAAAATGCATAGCAAGAGAACCTTCCAAAGTGGAAAAATGTGTGTGTCCCCCCCTCTAAATTCTAAACTAGGAGAATGATAAATCTAAAAAAAATATATGATGTACATTGCCATAAAAACTACCAACGAAAATTAGTTTGAACGAGATAGAGCTGGTAGTTTTTTTTTATACGTCATAAACCGCAAGTTTCGCTTAGAAAAATCACTACCACTGCGAACGTGTTAAAACATCAATCAAAGTTACAACGCACTATAAGAACTTTTATATTATGTTACTTGCTGCTACGAAACCCTTCATGGGCGAGTCCAACTCGCACTTGGCCGGTTTTTTTTATTGTATTTACGCACAGTGTAATAAAGAGGATTGTAGGTAAATAAGTACTAGTTAAGTACATTGAGAATACAATGTACCTACCTAGTACTAATAGGAACAACGCAAAGAATAAATGTTGCTTTTGACACTATTGTATTAGATTGACTTGTATTTATCAGTCAATCAAATCAGCCCTACTTGCAGTCCACGGCTAGACATTTTTACGGTCGAAATCTGCGTGGTAATGCCATGCTAAATTCCAACGGTCTAAAACTGTAATATAGACCCTGCCCTTATATTATAATAGACCTTGCCCACTTCAAGTGTTGTTGTTTGTGAGTGTTGAACGTCCAGCAATATTATGGAAACAACTTCATATTCCCTTAAATATCGAATTTGTTATTCGATATTTAAGGGAATTTGAATTACCTACCACCTTATTTTTATATTTTTTTAAAAGTTAATAACAAAGTCAATTAGGTAATTAAAATAACTGTTGTAGTATTTAATAAGGAGGCTAAATTGACTATAGCTTGGCAAATTCGTGCCCGCACCTCCCATAGTGCGCGTGGGGGGTCGGGAGACGCAACTAACTAAAGAAATTAGGATTGACAGAGAGCTACTCGAAAAAAACTGTGGGATTCTGCATTACTTTGCCACTGCTACCCGTATCTAAAATACATGAAGGGTGGAATTATATTCAAAATGATATAATATTGGATATCCCGAAATTAAAAAATGTGAACTATCTATGTTGTTAAAAATGAATTGTTCCTTATTAAAGACTCTTTCGGTTGGTATTATAAAATAGGTACAGAATGTTTCTTTTTTTCACATCTCCCAGGTTCGATTTCCGTCTCAAGCAGGTGATTTTTCAAAAATCTTTAAATGCAGTTTTACTTACTTTTGAAAATAAAGGAATGTTTCTCTTCAGCAAAACTTGCCATTATCCCAAATAAGTTGTCCCAAAACTGGGGACCCAACGCTCTCTACATGAGACTGTACCTGGGGAACGTGGCCCTATACGGGGCCCCCGTGGGCGGGGACCCTGACGGCCAGCAATGTGGCTAGATTGCTGAGCCCGCAGAGGGCGATGGCCGTCAGTGTAAAAAGGGGATACCGCACGATATCAGGTGAGGCGGCATGTCTCCTAGCTGGGACCCCTCCATGGGACCTGGAAGCGAGACCCCTTGCGTCACTGATTAGATGGGGCAAGGAGGCGCTGGAGCGGGGCCAAAGGCCTGCGTCTCAAGAAATCGAAGCCCAGCGGTCCCTGCTCCACTAGAAAACCGTGGAGACATGAACCACGAATATCTCTAATCACTGTGTATTAATAGTATATTGCTTCAGTCACTTAGCTATCAGTTAATTTACTAGGTTGTTAAATTACTGTATTAGTATGTGGAGGAAAGGTTGGAAATGTTCCTCCAACACACAAAAGGAGGATCCTCCGACCAGGCTAGGTGATCGTGCCTGGCGGGCCGAAACCCAACGGTTGATGTTGGACTGCTGGTTATATCATTCGTCGCCGTGAGAACTCTGATATCGCGATGCAGGATTTATCTCTGCATTATATCTCAACTTTTGCTAAACCTAGAATTCTAGGGTCCCTTTGAATGTAAGGTAGACTTAATCTTTAAGCTATTTTATGATTAAGCAAACAGGGCAGTTTCACACGCTCCTAGGAGTCTGATGAAGAAATGCTTCTTCTTTATTATATAGAACTCAGTTACCTATGGATTTGCGGTTATCTGAACCACGAACCGAACCGCGGTTAATATCCCTATTTAATAACCATCAGGAATATTGTCAGAATTTGCGCTTATGAATTCTTTATCACACATGACTAATCGGATTTGACTCAAGTGTCGTTTTTTATCTGTAAATCTTCTATATTGTTGTGAATAGTCATTCGTAATAACCATAGGACCCTATGTAGTAAAATAGCAACATTGTGACGTCACAAACATAGTGACCAATCGTGGAGCGTTTAAAGACGCATGGTCTTATTTAATTTTTTATAAATTCTAAATGGTCAATAATTCATTCAAAAACATTTTTTAAGTTTCTCGAAATCAATATTAATATAATATTATTAATGATAAGCTTTTAAACTACGTAAAAAAATTAATATCCATTTTATTCACATTCCCAATTAATATCACATAATTATTTCCACTAGTGGGAAAGCAACACTTAGTTCGAGAGGTTCTTAAGGCTTTCTATTCTATTGTGGTCGACGGCCGAGAGGCTTAGTATGTTGACAAAACTCTTGAGACGTGCTCGCTTTTAGACCAACGGGATGAGTGATTACCGATAGAAGTAAACAGTTACTGACTTTTAGAATTTTAAGATAGAATAAAAAAAATGTTTTAAAAACAAGCTTTTTAATGAAAGCTCGTTTTTAATTTTTTTTAATGAAAATAAGCACGAATATGGACAAACTAAATAATTTTGCGGATTGATTACACTTATAGTTAAAAGCAACGCTTATTTTGAAAGGTGCATAAGCCTTATGCGTAAAAAGTGTGTTTCCTGTTCTGGAAAAACTTAATACGATAGCGATGCAGGAAACTCGCTTTTGTGTGAATATTTGTATTTTAACTATACTAAAGTGTTATCCGCACAAAATGAAATTAATTGTTCTTTTTAGTGATTATTTGTATGTTAACTGTTTTGTTTACTTTACATAATAAAAGTTTGTTTTTTTATATATTTTTTTAACTTTTCAGTTCGAATTTTTTGCTATGTAGGTACTCATCAAGACCTATCTAAAGAGCCAAAACGCTATGAGTTAATCTTCTTTCGTTGAGGAGTTAGTATTGTGACCTTCCCCAGGACTTGGCTCCATCAGAGACTATGATATTTTTTGTCATGTGCGCATCAAAACCTTTCTAAAGCGCCCAAACATTATCTTGTATCATTAAGAAATTTGTATGGTGACCTTCAGATTCCATCTTCAGACCAGGTCACATTAAGTAAGTCGAACTATAGAAGGGTTATGATTCATAAGAGGTTTAAACAGAAATAAATGTTCAAGCAATTCAATGATGTTCATAAGGTCCAAGGTACTATCATTTTGTGTTGTCACCAAAGCATGTAGTTATTCCAAATTAATCAATTCAAGAATTCAGCTTAATCGGAGCATGAAAAGTGGGTCAAATTTACTTGCAAAATTTGTACCTTACATATATACATAGCAAGTTAAATAAAATTTTGTAAAATGTTTCGACTGCTATTTATTTTACCGTAAGTACCAATGTTCAAAAAAAAAAATTGAATTGTTAATTGTCTATCAAGCATATACACCGGATCGAAATTAAAAGAGCCCCGGGTAAGCCCTCGGAAGGATGTCCCAGGACTTCCAACAGACCCACGGCCGCCACTGCGGCCTCGCCTATGTGGTGGTTCGGGGGCTATCCCGCGTCTTTGGGGGCTGCCGTCATGGACCTGCTTCTGTAAGGACAGTCAGCAGCCCTCTCACTGTCCTAAGGCCCCCGATCATGGAGGCCGATAGTCTTCGGCGAAGACACGTCGGCGGCGCCGGCGCCCAGGCCGCCGACTGCGGAACTCGTGTGGGAGAGTTCTCTCCCGTTCCAGCCCTGCCGTCTCCTTCATGAGCACGAACTGCTTGCAGATAGAGGTGGCGCAGTCCCACTTACTCCCGCTGGAGATCATGACTCGCACCATGGTCTCGAGCGAGAGAATGTCCACGTCCAGACCCACCACGAGGACCTGGCGCTGTTGAGCCCATGCCTTGCACTCCACCAGCGTGTGGAGCGCTGTGTCATCGCTGCGGTCCTCGCAGTGTTGACACTCGGCCGAGAATGAAGCTACCGTGCCCGGTAAGTATCTGTGTCAACCGGTAGGAGAGTACCATGTCTCCTCTCCAGCCACTCGTCTATGACCGATCTGCCGGCCGCGATTGTGGCGAATCCCCCCTTTGGTTGCTCAAGTCGCACCCGATTCCAGCTTATAACGATTTTTTTATATTTAAAACAAAAATATAATCCATATCCATATCCATACTAATATTAAAAAGCTGAAGAGTTTGTTTGTTTGTTTGTTTGAACGCTAGAATCTCAGGAACTACTGGTTGGATTTCAAAAATTCCTTTACAGTTTCATAGTCCATTTATCGGGGATGGCTATAGGCTATATAACATCACGCTAAGATGAATAGGAGCGGATCAGCAAACAATAATGTATTGAAAACGGGGAATATTTTTTACTGTCTGAGAGCTTCCGAGGCGTACGCTGCGTAAATGGTTAAAGTTACGTAATAAACTGAAGAGTTTGTTTGTACTGGGATCTCAGAAACTACTGGTTTCATTTCAAAAATTGTTATACAGTTTAATAGTCCATTTATTGAGGATGGCCAATGGCGATTAAACATCACGCTAAGACGAATAGGAGCGGAGCAGGCCTGAGTAATGTTTCGAGAACGGGGAAAATTTCTTTCTTTTGAGAGCTTCCATTGCGTACTCTGCATAAATGATTAAAGTTACGTAAAAATAGTGTATAACAAATTTGTTCCTCTTAAAAAGTTATAAAAAAAAGTCCTCAACAGCAAATGCATATCTTTTAAGGTTCACTTACAATAACCCTCTTTAAAGTATGAGCGACGCGACGGGAGTAAACGTGGTCTGCAGTGGAAGTCAGTCAACTGAACGATAAAAACCGGCCAAGTGCGAGTCGGACTCGCACACGATGAGTTCCATACCAAAAAACAGATGGGTGGAAGTAAAAGCGACGGGAAACATTACATCACTTTAACACCACTCTCATGTGACGCAAACGAAGTTATGCGGGTCAGCTCTAATTAATATAGGAAAGCGACGCGGCGGGAGTAAATGCAACGGGAAATATTAATACCATACCTCTCTCTTTCTCACACTCATGTAACGCAAACGAAGTTGCGCGTGACAGCTAGTTCCAAATATTGATAAAGTAAGTTTGCATGAAGTTTCTAATAATAGTTCTACTTAAGAAACATATTTTATTAATCAACCTGATATTAATTTATAAATGAAACACAAAAAGAGTTTTTGCAAGATTGTAGGATTTTGAACCTTTGCATTTACATTCCATACTGGAACCACTCCACCACGGGTTGCTTAAGTAGTAACAATAAAATTATCGATAATATTCCTACGTAAGAACAATTTATATTCGAGTTGTGTGTAAATTGTCTTAAAAGAAAAAGGTCACAAGTAGCGCTAGAATGTTGACGCCATAGTTACGTAGGATTGCTACAGCATTTATGAGCTCGATAGTACGTACCACATTTTTGGTGAGAATTTGATTAAAAGGATCATCTCGTTATGAGTAATATTTAAGTTTTATAAGTAGGACATGTTTAGTTAATCAATTGGTTTTTTTGCACAGCATTTAATTTTCTGGTTTGCATTCAGTAAATGAGTGGAGTTTCCTTATGTGCAGAAAAATTAAACAGAGGTGCATTTAAAAATATCCATTATATAATAGGCAATTCAATTCAATTCAAAAATCATTTATTTACTTAGGCATATACAAATGCACTTGTAAACGTCACTTATGTAAACCAAAAAGTTACCATCAGTTCACAACGCGACCCACCTGAGAAGAACTGGCAAGAAACTCAGCGGGTTATTCTTTTAACTACTCTATTTACAACTTTATTAATGAATCTAAAAACTATGCAGAGCAGGTCATTTCCAGGCTTCCTTATCCATCAAGTAATCACCAACCGTATAGTAGCCCTTGCTGTATAATTAACCTTTAACAAACTTTTTGAATTTATTTAGGGACATACTTTAAATTTCGTTAGGTAACCTGTTGTAAAAGCGTATACAGTTACCCCTGAAAGAATTACTGATTTTATGCAATCTGCTATGATAAACAGCGAGGTTATTTTTATTTCTAGTGTTGACATTGTGTCTATCACTTAACTTATGGAAATTATATAAATTTCTTTGTACATACATAAGATTTTCAAAAATGTATTGAGATGCTACTGTAAGAATATTAACCTCTTTGAATGTTTCACGTAGAGAGATCCTTGGACCTAATCTATACTGGGTGTTTCTTTTAGGGTGTCAAGCCGCCACTAGCTGGTAGCAGGGTTCCATACCTATCGATTTAACCCCCATGTATGTTCTACGATTTTTTGTAGTTATCGAGATATAATTTTTTTTCGTTATTTTTTATAATTACGTGTCCACGTGGTTTTCTTCTTTTTGGTTCGACTTTTCTTGGATATTTTTTTATTATTATAATGCCTATTGATTGCAGTATTATGGACAAAATAATCTCCTTCCTAACTTTGATACAAGATGTAAAAATTTTAATCGATAATAAAAAAAATAGGGAATAATGCAGAACATTATATCTCGAAAACTACAAAAAATCGTAGAACATACATGGGGGTTAAATGGATAGGTATGGAACTCTGCTACCAGCTAGTGGCGGCTTGACACCCTAAAAGAAACACCGTGTATATAGCTGAATGACTGCCTCTGTGGCGCAGTCGGTAGTGATACCGCCTGCGGCGCTGGAGGTCGTGGGTTCGATTCCCACCGGAGACAAATATTTGTGTGACCCATAAATGTTTGTCTCAAGAGTCTGGGTGTTTTTATGTATAATATGTATGTATTTAAAAGTATATAAGTATTAATATCCGTAGTCTGATACCCTTAACACAAGCAGGTTATTCCTAGCTTACTTTGGGATCAGATAGCGTTGTGTGAGATGTTCGTGAATATTTATTATTATTTATTATTATTTAGCTCTTATGGCTCGCTTTTGTAAAATAAAAATTGAATTTATATCTGCAGCATTGCCCCACAGTAATTCTACTGTGGGGCAATGCTGCAGATACCGTACCGTAAGACATTATACTGTGAAAGTAACTGAAATAAACTATTCTAGCCGTATCTACATCAGTCAAGTGCCTTATCTTTTGCACAGCAAATGCTGCTGAACTTAATCTACTAGCTAGTTTTACAATATGTGGACCCCATTGTAAACCAGCATCGACCGTTAACCCTAGGAACGTCGTTGATTCCACAAGTTCCAACTCTCGACCATTAAGTTGAACATTGGTGTCTGACTGTGTTACATTCGGCAAGGTAAACTTAATACATTTAGTTTTATTATCATTCAGTCTAAGATTGTTAGTGTTAAACCAATGAACCACTTTCAAGATTGCATTGTTTACATCGTCATAGTTATCTATTTGTCGTTTGACTTTGAAAATCAAAGAAGTATCATCAGCAAACAAAACAATCCTGTTGTTGTCCCCCATGTAAAAGGGTAGGTCATTAAAATATATAAGGAATAAAAATGGGCCGAGTATTGAACCCTGCGGGACGCCCATAGTAACTACTGATCCTTCTGAACGTGTACCATTAACATCGACACTCTGAATTCTATTGTTCAAATATGAAGTCAGAAGATCGAGAGCCTTGCTCCTTATGCCGTAATGGTGTAATTTCCTGATTAATGTTTCATGTTGGACGCAATCAAAAGCCCTAGACAGGTCGCAAAATACACCAATTGCATCTTGTTTATCCTCCCAGACCTTATAAATACATTTCAATAACTCTACACCAGCATCGGTAGTCCAACGTCCTTTAGTGAAGCCAAATTGTTTCTCATGAAACAATTTGTGACTGTTAAAATAAATCAGCATCTGCTCTAGTATTAATTTTTCAAATATCTTGCTCAAGGTCGGCAACACCGAAATAGGTCTGAAATTACCCGGATCTGAAGTGCTGCCAGCCTTGAACAGTGGTAATACTTTACTGTGTTTCATCAAATCTGGAAATACACCACTTGAAACGCAATCGTTATACCAGCTATACCAGTTCATTATACAGGGTGTAACATTCGGAACGGTCAGTATGGGCAAGTCTATAAATATGAGAAATACAAAGATCTAATCTTAGGAACTATTTCCTCGATTTAGAAAAAATGAGAACTGCATACTTAGATTTTTAATAAATCTCTTGCACAGTCCGGGAATAGAACTCGGTCGTTTTGAAAAATAAAACTTACATTATTTCTAATTGAATATCGATTGTATAGGTCATGAGGAGTTAATATCATTATGAACATATCTACACTCGAGAGCAATGAATCCGGGTCACTTAAAGAATGTTAAAAATCTCGGAAACTAAAAATGATAGGTTAATGCAATAAATTGTATTTAATAGACAATGTAATACTCCTTAAATGAAAGTAAAAAAAAATATGAGTCACCATACATTTTATTAACACAAAATTACATAAAGAAAAAACTGCCGATCTCTCCTTTAAACAAAAATAGGAAACATGAAATTTTTGAACTTTATTACGATTTTCTTGAATTTTAATACTTCGTATTGCCTCCTCGTGCTTCCATTACTGCGTTTACGCGGTTTGGCATCTGTACACCAAGTTCCTTATACGATTTTGGGGAATATTCTCCCATTCCTCTGTGAGAGCAATTTTGAGCTCACGAAGCGTGATTGGGGGAGGGTTTCGTTGTTTTACGCATCTGCCTAGCTCGTCCCAAGCATGCTCGATCGGGTTGATATCCGGGCTGCGCGCTCGCCACTCCATACGAGTAATGTTCATCTCTTGAAGGTAGTCATTCACAATCCTACCTGTATGAGGTCGGGCATTGTCATGCATAAATATAGCATCCTCACCTAAATTGACCATAAATGGACCAACGTGATCATTGAGGATTTCTTCCACATATCTTACGCTAGTTAAAGAGCCGTTTTCTATGATCACCAGCTCTGTGCGACTTTCAGAAGAAATTCCGGCCCACACAAGTACAGACCCACCACCGTAGGCTACTTTTTCTTCGATGCATGCTTGCTTGAATCTTTCCCCTGGTCTTCGATACACTCTGTGTCTTCCATCGTGCTTGTAGAGCATAAATTTTGATTCGTCGGAGAACATAACTTTTGACCAATCTTCAATACTCCAATTTACGTGGCTCTGGGCATACCTTAGTCTCGAAATACGATGCCCACGCTCCAGTTTAGGGCCGTTTGCAGGTCTAAGGGGTTTTAAGTTAGATTCAGCAAGCCGACGTCTTACTGTCCATGCACTTGGGTTACTTCCTCCGAGGCGTCGAAACTGATTGGTGAGTTCAGTTCCTGTGAGAAAGCGATTTCGAAGCATGGTGTTCACCAAGTATCGGTCTTCTCGTGCTGTGGTACACCTGGTTCTGCCCGTTCCTGGTCTGCGTAGGTTAGAACCAGTTTCTTCGTAACGTCGGAGAACTCTTTGTACTGTTGACAGCGACACACCGACAGTCCTGGCTGTATCGCGCTGACTCCGGCCGGTTTCCAGCATTGTAAGTATTCTGGTGCATTCTTCAGGCGTAAGCGACATAATTTCAGCTTGATTAATGAATATAGAGCACTATCAACATGGTTTATGTACCCACATAAATGACAGATTACAAACAAAAGCAACACCAAATGCTGTAATTTCGTAGTTCCATCTTCGAAAGTGGCCCTTTTTCAAATTTGATTTTTTTATGATATAACTTTACAATAACTAAGAAGTTTTAATACCTTCATTTAAGGAGTATCACATTGTCTATTAAATACAATTTATTGCATTAACCTAGCATTTTTAGTTTCCGAGATTTTTAGGATTCTTTAAGTGACCCGGATTCATTGCTCTCGAGTGTATATCTTTTATCTATACATATATTAAAACTGTTGAGGGTCGAGAGTCTGTACATGGAAAATATTTTAAAAATTTTAATTGTAGGGCGTTCTCTAATCGATACTGAAGCCGAAAATCTATATCTATACTTATAATAAAACTGTTGAGGGTCGAGAGTCTGTACATGGAAGATATTTCGAAAATTTTAATGGTAAGGCATTCTCTAATCGATACTGAAGCCGAAAATCTATATCTATACTTATAATAAAACTGTTGAGGGTCGAGAGTCTGTACATGGAAGATATTTCGAAAATTTTAATGGTAAGGCATTCTCTAATCGATACTGAAGCCGAAAATGTAATTAAAAATTTTCATGTCTGTCTGTCTGTCTGTCTGTCTGTCTGTATCCCGAATAAGTATCACGCTGAAACCACTGAATGGATTTGAATGATACTTGGCACAATCTGAGCTTATGATCCGAGAAAGGTTTTAGGATACTTTTGATCCCAGTATTTTGCGCGGTTCCTTTGGGAAAGGGGATGAAAGAAAAAATGTTTTTTAGTTGTAACTTCTCAATGCAGGATCCGATTCCAAAAAAAATTTAGTGACATAAACAGAGTAGGTACTTAAGATAAACTTTAAAAATTCTTCCATACAAGTTTCAGTACTGAGGGTTTTGTGGTTCAGGAATTAGAGACATCTCAACTTTCGCAACACCAAGAATTCAAGGGTTTCTTTGAATGTAAGGGTAAATCTAAACTGGCGTGTCGGCTTAAGGTCATAGCCCACTTAAACGACTCTGCTCCAACACTGCTCCCACCCAACACTGCCCTAAAAGGAGACTACTGCTCGCAGTCTATGCGGCGACAGCTAGCACGCACCCAGCAGTCCACACGGCGACAGTTAGCAGACGGCCAGCTGTCCACCCGCCGACCGCTCTCGCTTTTCGCAATAGACACAGTTCGCGATCGGTGCCGGTGCGGCGACTGCTAGCAGTGAGCGCGTGGGCACCGCGCCGACCGCCCGTCTACAACGCACGCCCAGCGAGGCGTCATCTCCCGAGCAGTCTGACGGCGGTAAGCTCGCTGAAAGCGGGCTGTCTGCTAATTGATGATGTCAATGTAAAATATATCTAAAGAGCAACATTTAAAGCCTATATTTGAATTATATTATATTTGCCGGGTGGGAGCAGAGTCATGTAAGTGGGCTATGACCTTTTTATAATTCGGTCGCGAGTTACGCCGAAGGCGGGGACTGAATTGCTTTAGAATAGACTTAATCTTTAAGCTCTTTTTTGATTAAGCAAACAAGACAGTTTCACACGCTGCTTGATGAGTCTGATGAAGAAATACCTCTCCTTTCATAGGCCTTATGTGACGTAAACAAAGTTGCGAGGGTCAGCTAGTTTCTAAATACATACATATTATAACGAAAACACCCAAACTTCGGCACAAACATTGTGTATCACATAAACATTCGAACCGATCCAGGAATCGAACCCAGGACCTCCAACACCGCAGGCGGTATCTCTACCGACTACGTCACAGAGGCAGTAAATATGTAACCCTATTCATATAAATTATAATGGTACAAAACAAGAATGATAGCTTTTGAGGTTGGACATTTTTAAAACTCTTAGAGTATTATTCAACGATTACACGATTACAATACAACGGAATTAAATACATACATCAATACTTCAAAACACTGTAAGTACTTATTACTGCGCGCGACGTACGTATCTGTTGCTATAGTCAGTGGAGATTGTTAGAGTGACATCACACGCGCTCGGATTTGTGCAGGAGCTGTCGCCGTGTTTTCGGACGATGGTTGTACTTGATTAAAAAATGACTTTTGAAATTGGTATAAGTTTTGAGGTATTGCTAATATCTTAAAAATAAAATAGTTTTGCTATAAAAAAACTTATATATTTCTTTCTATTTATCACAAGAAAAAGAACATCTATTCTTTAATCGCGCAGACGTTCTGAGAAGTTATTTGAATTCATAGCTGTCCATCATTTTAATTTTTTTCAATTAGTAGCTCGTCACGAAATGTAACTTTATAAATTTGAATTGACTAAAACAGAAAATATAACAATTCCGACATTAGGCATTACTATATTACTGACAGAATTACTTGCCCTCGTTTGAGAGCTTATAATTCTCTAGCCATTGTCAAATTTCAATTCATCATGTTCAGTGAGGTTTTCTTTGATCTAACTCTACCTATTCATACAGAAGACGGATATTCCCCCGTATTTGGGTCAATGTAATCTCTATCAGCGGTTATACTTTGTTTCAAATATCTCAAACATTGAAACTGTCGTAGATGCTCGTGCTCATTACGCATTATAACCTATCGCGAGTCAACGCAATACATTCTTGTGTTAACGTTGGACAGTGGACGTTGAAAACCAGTTCTATGATATGCGTTAATCTCGCTGTCATAGTATTTGCTGAACGTCGCCGCGTCGGTGCAAACTCTGAGATTTATGTTGGGATAGAAGTATAACTATTGCTTTGAGTGCACATGTCGCCATGTCTAGGAGTCATTTACCGCCTACCATAGAGTAATTAGAATAAGACACAGTTGTATGAAATTGTCATTTGGCTGTCAATCTGTCGTTGTTTTTCTTTTTTTTTTCTTTTGTTACTCAGTATCGTGCTAAAAAGTCAAAAAATGACGTGGTCTATTTTGTGGTAGCTTGTAGTTTTATGAGCTTATTTAGGATATTAGGTATGTATGGTATGAAGAAGGAGCTGGCTTTGCAATTAACTTTTAATTATTTATTTATTTTTTATTTACTATCCACATTTCACATCTGTGCAATAGTAGAGGTTGCTCAAGTCGCACCTCCCATCATCTCCATGATTTTCTGGCGGAGATCTGACCACTGAGCCTCAATTTATCGAGACGCAGGCCTATGGCCCTGCTCTAGTGACAACAAGCGCCATTTCTTTTTTGTTTAACGTGAGGGAAAATCCTCATGGATGTTATGCCGGACTCCTACCGACTAAAAAACCTCACGTCACGCCCAACAGCCTGTGGTTGGAAGCCACGGGGAAGCCCTCGGAATTATGTCCCAGAACTCCCAACAGACCAACGGCCGCCACTGCGGCCTCACCCAGAGGGTGGTTAGGGTGCTATCCCGCGTCCTTGGGGGGTTTCGGTGTGATCCCGCTTCTAAGGGGGGGCGTGCGTGAATTGCTCACGTCACGCTGCCGAAACATGCGCCATTTAAACAATGGCGCAAGGGTTCTCGCTCTCGTCAAGGAGACATGCCGCCTCAACGGAGATCGTGCGGTACCCTCTTATTGCACCCTGACGGCATTAATACCCATTAACACTAGAGTGCACGCGCGGGTAACATATGTAGCCCAGCGTGTAATATTGCCATATCTTATTGTACCTAGGCGCGCTATAGATCTATCGTCTCGTGTATTCCTCGACTACTACCCCCTGCACACACATCATAGTGCGTCGCCACTTGCGGCGCACAGACCTTTAAAATATACGTCCTTAAAGTTGCTTGGGCTACACCTGTGCCCCGCGCGTGCGTTCGAGGAATAATATCGTGAAAGTGTACAAGTGTCAAAATTGAGGTAAATATACTCTATTGTAACATAACTATATTATATAATTATAAATATTATGATACATATTTAATTAAAAACATAGTAATAGTAAGTATGCATTATTTATTATTGGTAGGTACTTGTTTATTTTTCGCAGATGGCGGTGTCCGAACAAATCGAACGATGGCTTGATAAAGTTAGTGAAGGTGAAGATATTTTGACCGAAAACAAAGAAGAAGAGGAAGAAATTGCAAGACCAAGTGACGCACTGGGATCACCTCATCATTCTGATACGTACCAATCAGGCGATGAATCAGGGTTTTTCTCGTGGCCCCGCGGACTCAGTGTTCTGTAAACGATCACTGCAGTAAGCAACATTTACTATGGCCGGATATGGATGGGTGACCACCACGTGGACCACTTTGTGACATTTATTTACAAACGTTTCCGTGTTTCGGAAGGCACGATAAGCCGTTGGTCCCGGTTGTCAGTAAAATGACGGTCGTTAAGCCAAGTTAAAGGCCTTACGGGCGGCTTGAAAAATTTCAACTGTGGGTCGTCACAACCTGCGCCCGGGTCGGCAGCGCGTGTGTAGCGCCTCTGGTGTTGCAAACGTCTATGGGCTACGGTTACCAACCTTCCGGTGGGCCGTAAGCTTGTCTGCCACCTAAGTAGTATAAAAAAAAAAGATGAGGAAGACGACGACGTGCTTTTGTCGACATTGGTTTCCTACTAATCTTGAAATATAACCAAGTGGAGTATGTGTCTACCACCTACTTCAAGAACAAGGTGCCATAATATTTTAACTCGTCCACCGGGCCCAATAGGTCCAGCATAATTTTCTACTGATTGTTACGTTCCTAATTGATAATATGACCTAGAAAGAAAGAAAGAAAGAAAGAAAGAAAGAAAATGTGTTTATTTGTGATCACAACGCACATAAAAAAAATATCAAACTGATTAACAAAATTAATAAATATCAATAAAAATACATATATCAGAGAAGTACCTAATAAAAAATAAAAAATGTACAACCACAATTTTGTCTTTGCCTATCCATAAATGAATAATAAAAACTACTAGGTACTATTTATCGCCGACGCCACATGTCATCAATAACTCGGTAAGTGCGACTTACTGAGAAACGTTTATTTTATATTTTTTGTATACACCTATTGCAAGTATATTGCCTACATATTTTTTGTTTCTAAATTTACACCAATAAAATTGTTTTTAGTTATATCTTTTTAAATTTCAATAGGAAAAATCTGCAAAAAATTGACAAGGTGTATTCCAGTGTGTAGATGCCGAATCTGACATAACAGCATAAACCGCATAACAGCATTTTACCGAGTTATTGCACGGAGGGGTCGATTTGAACAATTTTGTACATTCGATGTAATGGTTTTTCCTGGCATATTTACGGTATGCGTTTGCCATGAAGATGGCCCTGAAGTCACGGGATTTTCACACACTAACTGAGAACTTGATTGTAACATGGTAATCCTTGGATGTAGAAGGGCTAGGCTCATTGGGTACTAAATTAATTGCCTCTGTAATACGGTCGGTAATCTTACACTTATTTTCCACTGAATCTTCTATATATCCCTCTGCGACCTGGTCCGACTTCCAGCCGCCATGTCGTTTTAACATTGTTAAATTTGCTCCTGAGTCGGCTAAGAGGGTAGCTGATGTTCTTCGGAAGCAATGGCCAGTGTAATTTTTAGGATTTTCTAAATTTAAAAAAGTTGCAATTTCATTAGGCAATGTGGCAAATTTATTTCGTCCTATAACTTGCTTTGCGCATTTTCCGTTTTGATAATTTAGGAAAAATCTATTTGTTAATACATTTTGCGGACGTAGAGCTTGGTATTTTTTTACTATGTTCAGGTATTCTCCTTTGACGACGAATGTTCTCTCTTGATTTGTTTTTGTGTTAGGTAAGTTTATTGCTTGTAATAGCGTGTCCGTTTTGACGTCATCCACGGTAATATTAGCTAGTTCTATCCCTCGATATGCACCACTTATGCCAAAAATAAGAGCCACCTAAAATAAAAATGAAAATTATAATAAATACATTGCACACTTTTGAACATACTCGTACATACAGCATAATATATGCGTACTTTAAGATATTAAGCGAATTTTTTTCTTAAGTGTGAGATAAAAATATAGGTAACTAAGAGTTTTACGTACTTTTGTGGCCAAATATCTTTCATCGGGAGCGGTATTTAAAAAGGTTTCCACCTGTTTGCTGTGAGTACCTTGGATTTTTTGCTTTTGTGCCCACTAGAAAGCCTTTTTAACAAAGATGTAAGCTTCGTATAAGTCTTTATATTAATATCGTGTTTCATTTGTACTGTAGCTTTCAGCATGGAATATACGCTCCACAGTGTAGACGGTTGTATTTTTTTTGACAATTCATCGAAATAAGTTAAAAAGACACTTTCCGAGAACGTATTTACTTGTTTCTCACTTCTCCAATGCATAAAATTGTCATACGTTTTAAGATGCAAATATGCTTAGATTTTGGCGGTAATATCTGCTGAACAACTTTCTTTGCAGTTCTTTCCATTAAAGTGTTAGGAGTGCGTGTTATTTCATCTCCACTTGAAGACATATTTATTTTCAGTAATAAAGCAAATTTAATTACACAAAATGTCTAAATACTGCTAACTTTCTAAGTTTCTTTCCCGCCAATGTATTTTTCAAGTTTTTTTTAATCATTCTACATGAAGCATTAGGCATGGGTACCTACCTCCGTCGAATTGTCGGGGCTTATCTCTCCGAGAGAGCCATAACTTACCCGAGCTGGCTAGGGCCGGGTCGGCGAGATGTGTCGTGCGGTGTTCCACAGGGATCGGTTTTAGGGCCGCTCCTGTGGAACATCGGTTACGACTGGGTGCTGCGTGGTCCGTTGCTCAGAGGGGTCGGCGTAACGTGTTACGCCGACGACACCCTCGTTACGGCGCGGGGAGCAACGCACCGTGCCGCAGCACTTAAGGCCACGGCAGGGGTTGCTCAGGTCGTGGGTCGGATTCGGCGGCTGGGTCTCGAGGTCGCCCTTCACAAATCCGAGGCTCTGTGCTTCCACGGACCTCGGATGGGGCCACCTGCGGGATCCAGCCTACAGGTAGGGGGCGTCAGCATCGGCATCGAGCCCTCGATGAAGTATCTGGGGCTCGTACTCGATGGCCGGTGGAACTTCGGACATCACTTCCGAAGTTTGGTCCCAAAACTGAGGGGCGCATCGGCCGCACTCGCGCGGCTGATGCCCAACATCAGGGGACCCAACGCTCCCTACAGGAGACTGTACCTAGGGATCGTGCGAAGCATGGCCTTGTACGGGGCTCCCGTATGGGCGGAGACCCTGACGGCCAGCAATGAGGCTAGACTGCTGAGCCCGCAGAGAGTGATGGCCGTCAGGGTGATAAGAGGATACCGCACGATCTCCGGTGAGGCGGCATGTCTCCTAGCCGGGACCCCTCCATGGGACCTGGAAGCGAGAGCCCTTGCGTCACTGTTCAGATGGCGCAAGGAGGCGCTGGAGCGGGGCCAAAGACCTGCGTCTCGAGAAATCGAGGCCCAGCGGACCCTGCTCCACCAGGAAACCATGGAGACATGGAAGGTGCGACTTGAGCAACCAAAGGGGGGATTCGCCACAATCGCGGCCGTCAGACCGGTCATGGACGAGTGGCTGGAGAGAAGACACGGTGCTCTCTCCTACCGGTTGACACAGATACTTGCCGGGCACGGTAGCTTCGGTAGGTATCTGTGGCGAAAACACCGGGAAACCACGGCCGAGTGTCAGCACTGCGAGGACCGCAGCGATGACACGGCGCTCCACACTCTGGTGGAGTGCACGGCGTGGGCACAACAGCGCCAGGTCCTCGTAGTGGGTCTGGGCGAGGACACTCTCTCGCTCGAGGCCATGGTGCGAGCCATGCTCTCCAGCGGGAGTAAGTGGGACTGCGCCGCCTCTTTCTGCGAGCAGGTCATGCTCGCGAAGGAGGCGGCGGGCCGGGTGCGGGAGAGAACTCTCCCACCCGAGTTCCGCAGTCGGCGCCCTGGGCGCCGCCGACGTGTCTTTGCCGAAGACTATCGGCCTCCATGACCGGGGGTCTGAGGACGGTGAGAGGGCCGCTCACCGTCCTGATAGAAGCAGGCCCATGACGGCAGCGTGACGTGAGCAACTCACGCACGCCCCCCCTTAGAAGCGGGGTCACACCCGAAACCCCCCATAGACGCGGGATTGCACCCGAACCACCCCCTGGGCGAGGCCGCATTGGCGGCCGTGGGTCTGTTGGGAGTCACGGGACATCCTTCCTGAGGGCTTACCCGGGGCTCTCAACCATAGGCTGTTAGGCGTGGCGTGAGGTTTTTTAGTCGGTAAGAGTCCGGCATAACATCCTATGAGGATTTTCCCTCACGTTAAACAAAAAAAAAAAAAAAGCGCACAGCGCAGTCCATCGTTGACATTTGTTTCGTTGAGTACTGTGCGATTATTATTGTTTGACAATCTCTTTCGACTCTGGCTTGCATATCGGACTTGTTAATATCTATCTTGGTGACTTGTGCTCGTTTTTTGGGCATTTTTAAAGCAGATTCCTATAATAATGGCAGATAATCGTCAAGTGTGTATTTTATGTAATCGATCCGTGGTAAACAGAAGAAGATACGAAATATATAATATCAGCCTCTTCAGATGGATATCGAGGCTCTTTGCCATCAAGCCGTGGACCGAAACGATAATTGGAACAATAATTGCCGAATCAACATGCCACATGTCAACAACCTCATGAGCCAAATCCAAATATTTAATTATTATTCTTATTATTTATATTAATATATAATTAATTATAATATATATATTAATATATTAATATAATAATATATTAATATATTTTATTATATTATATTATTTATTATTATTTTATTATATTATACATATAATAAAAATATATTACTCCTATATTATTGTAGATAGACAGAAAAGCGGCAGAGAAGCCATAGAAAACTGTTATTGTAGTTGTCTAAGCGGTAAGCGCACTCTTGGTTGCTGTGCCCACATAATGTGTGTAGTGTGGTATTTAGGGTGGGCGAGGGACCAAGAAGAAGAAATTCGTTTACCAGCTCATTTTTTAAATGATGTAATTGTAGACAACAGTTAAATCCCATTATTTTCTTTTTTTAAAGGAATACTAGCATTATGTGGTTATGGTTAGACACAAGATACGAAGGTGGCAGCCGGAGGACTTAAAAAAAACCGAAAATACTTCAAAGGTTATTTAATTAATAAAAGAATTACAAAATTAACTAAAAATAATTATGTCTAGACTCGGACGATGCTAGTACCGAAGTGCCGATAAAATTATATAAAATAATTAATTTCCTCCCGCAAATGTATGGTCAGCGGTTCTTGGGTCTACGTGACCAGCGGCGACACGAGGCGCCGATTCAGCGTTCCCACGATTCCGTAATCCATGTCGATCCGCGGCAACACGAGGGGCTGAAGTTGCAGATTGGACTATGTTCTAATTGTACTGAATGCTGCAGAAGGATCTTATCTTCAATTTCTCTTAAGTTTTTCATATGAACCGAATTCAGTTTCAAATGTGGGATGGTTTTCTCCTCAGATTTCTCTTCCATAGGTATCTCAGTGATCTTCAACGGCTGTCCTTTAATTTGGTCGTTAGTGTTTGTAATGGTGAACTCTCTGGTACGCAGCTGACAATTTTGGGGTATTGTAGCTAAGTAGCTGCCATGCAGGAGTACGAATTCTTTTCGTTCACATATAATTTCTATCCTAGTTGGTTGTGGGAAAATTAGGGTGTAGTGGCGATCGTCTAGTTGTTCCATAGTTTCTTTCATCAGTGTGATCTTGACAGGCCGGCATGACTTATCCAGAGATTGGTTGAAGATGACGCCGTGTATACAGTCGAGATGATCTCTAGTCTGGTGGTAGATGTCCTCTTCGCAGAGATGATATTGGCTTAACTTCGGGCATTCAGCCTCTATGTACTTGAAAGTTTTTCTATTTGTTGCTAGGTAGGGATAGGGAGGAATAAAGGTATACCCTAATTTGCTAGGAACTATTGCTAACCTATATAAGTCAAAATCGTTTGGAGAAACGATTGGTATTTTAAATATTACTACTATTCTTTTTCCTGACTAGTAATACCCAGGTTTTATAATAGAGTAATACTCCCTTAAATCAATATCTAAAATTTGCTCTAAGCTATATAATGATCTTAAACGGCTAATCATATTACCTAGAGTTACTATATCTAACGAATTATGATGTGTGCTCGATGCACGGATAAAAGCTAACGTGTTCTCTATCCTAGTTATTTCTAAAAGTAAATCATCTGTATTATCACTAATGATAGACAAGAGTTGAGAAAGTTTGGTATACGTTATAAACTATGTCTGGGACGAGAGTTTCTCGTCTATGATGTATTCTAAAGTGGCGTTAATTTTTTCTTGATTTTGTATAAGTGTATCTAGTATGCTACTGTGTCGAATCATCCAGGCTTTATTGAGACTAATGTGGTCATTCAATTCTGATACTAGTTTCTCATTATTACTCTCTAAAATATGAATGGCATTATCGTATAATTTGGCATCCGTTTGATCTAAGTTACCGGTTATACTTTTAATTATTGATCCCAAACCGTCAATGAGACCCCTTTTAGTACGGCTGGTTTCTAAGCTTTTAAGTTGGGTAGTAATTCCGTTTAGCTTTTGAGATAAATGGGCTATTTGGAGTTCATATAAAGGAAAGGTGTAATTATCTAACCTACTACTAAAATAATTAATTTGACTCCTTACAGAAGTAAGTCTATCTTCTATGTCAGTAATTTCTATATATTGCAGAAAAGAGTGGTAGTGAGTAATGAGTCTCGTCTTTCCAAGGTTCAATGGTAACAGTCCAGGTCCTTTGTCTAAGCTTTCAAGTCGTATCTCGTTCGCCAGTGTTGGGGGAACTATCAGTATTAGCAGTAACCTGTAACAATTTGGAGCTATTAGGGATACGCTTCAATCTAGATTTGGCCACAGGGCCTTTCTTTTTGGAGGTGTATATGTGGACGGGGAGGTCTGCCAGGACACTGTCATGAGTGTATCTGGGTGCAATTTTTTGTCTGTTGGCGGTTGGATTTCTAATAAAGACTTGTTGTTCTGGTACATACTCTATTTCAGGTTCCCTTTCCTTGTTCCTATTCTGCATGATGTTAGTGCGAGTGGATAAGGTAAAGTCGTTAATAAGGTCATATACAGTTTTCATCTGATCTTTATGGGTAAGTATGTACTGTTGCATAAGGTGTTCAGTTAAGTTAACATCGAGAGGGTCTCTAGGGTCGAAATGTTCTCTTATAATGTCATGGGGTCTACACTTTGTAAAACTGTGGACTGAACTATTATAGGCTAATACTGCATAGGGCATAAGGTTAAACACTGGTTCGGTCTTTTGTTGTAGTCGCAGAATGCGTATATGTTCTAACAGTGTGGAGTGAAATCTTTCGACTATGCCGTTATCATTGGGGGAATGAGCAAGAGTCCTATGGTGGGGAATTTTATGTAATCTAAGAAATTCCGAAAATAACTGATTGGTAAACTCTGTACCGTTGTCAGTTACTATGGTAAGTGGAAGTCCATGGTGTGTGCTATACTTTAGAACAGCTTGAAGGATACTAGTTGCCGTTCCGTCCTTCACATAGTATGCCTGTCCGTACTTAGAAAATGAATCAACTATGGTCAAATATTTTTCGTTTTGGGCCGTGAAAAGGTCCATGTGTACTAATTCAAAAGGTTTGGTAGCAGGAGGCACGATATTGAATTGGGGTCTAATTGGGTTCCTATCATATTTAGCCTGCCCGCAGATGGCACACTCATTTATGTACTTTGAGATGTCATCTTTCATTTTAGGCCAATAATATTTTTTTGAAAGGGCTAGGTAACACTCACTTATACCTCTGTGGTTGGTCTTGCCTTCATGATAGTGTTTTATCACTTCTTGCTGTCGCAAGTATTCTTTTACGTCCTCTAATTCGTGTTTTACAAGAACTAGATTCATAGCAGAATTTTTAAAATTATTTTGTATGACGGGAATAACTGAATACATCGCTAAAGGGGGAGTAATTTTAATAGCGGTTTTCACTTTGGGGTTGACATATTCTTTAACAGCGTTTACTACATCTTGCTCTAAAGTGGATTCTGAAACTTGTATGAACGTTCTTGTGTGAGTATCAAAAGGTTTAGTGGCTACTGCCCTACGTTTGAGGTCGCCTACGACTGTAATACATATTTGTCGGTGAAATTTGTTTAAGGGTTCGTCTGTTATAGGTACTTCAAGAATAGGATTCTCGGTACTTGTGTGAGCGGTGGCTGTTGAAGAACCAGAAGGTGAGTGTGGTCTTTCTGAAGGGTTGGCTATCATAGATTCTGATTCCTCATTGTTAATCTCTACTCGTGATAAAGCGTCTGCATTAGTATTATATTTGCCCTTTTTGTAAATATAGTGTATTCGTATTCACTCAGTTTAAGTCGCCAGCGAGTCAGTCTAGAATTAGGTTCTTTTAAGCTCATTATCCATTGTAAAGGTTTATGGTCGGTATAGATTTTGAATTTACGACCAAATAAGTACGGTCTGAAGTACTTTGTGGCCCATACTATAGCCAAAAGTTCCTTTTCAATGGTACTATAGTTACTCTCACTATCATTTAACGTTCTAGATGCGTAACAAATCGGTTTATCTGAGCCTATGTTACCCTGTGATAACACAGCACCTAACGCTACGTTTGAGGTATCTGTCGTCAGTATAAATTCTTTGTTAAAGTCAGGATATTGTAAGATTGGGTCATTTGTCAAAAGTGTCTTACATTTGTTAAAACAGTCAATATACTCAGCGTCAAAAGTAATTTTGTTAGATTTCTTAAGGCATTTTGTCATGGGTTTTGTGATACGCGCAAAGTCAGGAGTGAACTTTCTATAATATCCCAGTAGTCCTAGGAATTGTTTGATGTCCTTGGGTGTTTTGGGGAGTTGATACTTTTCTATTGCTGCTATTTTCTCGGGATTCGGTTTGACACCTTCGCCACTAATTATGTGACCTAAAAAGCTTGTTTCTAACTTGAGAAATTCAGATTTATCCATTTGAATTTTGAAATTGGAGTCCTGTAATCGTTTTAATACCTTTTCGAGATTAATAATGTGTTCTTGTAGGTATGTACTGAAAATTATAACGTCATCAAGGTAAACTAAGCAAATTTCATTTTGCAACCCTCTGAGGACGTTATCCATGACCCTCTGGAACGTAGAGGGTGAGTTTTTCAAACCCATTGGCATCCTAAGGTACTCAAAATGCCCGTTTTCCTCGTTAAAAGCGGTCTTGGGTACATCATCAGGGTGCAACTCACATTGGTAGAACCCGGAGGCTAAATCTAAAGTCGTGAAATATTGGCAATTGCCGAGTTTGTCTAGTATGTCGCTAATGTTAGGGATGGGGTATTTGTCATCGATGGTCTTTTCATTCAGCTTACGAAAGTCTACAACTATTCTCCATTTTTTCTGTCCAGAAGCGTCAGCCTTCTTGGGAACTACCCAAATGGGCGAGCTCCATGCAGATTCAGAAGGTCTTATTATTCCCTGATCAAGCATCTTAGTTATTTGGTCCCTAACTTCTTGTCGGTTGTAACCCAAAGATG
The DNA here is from genome assembly GCA_933228765.1 of Miltochrista miniata. Taxonomy (NCBI): domain Eukaryota; kingdom Metazoa; phylum Arthropoda; class Insecta; order Lepidoptera; family Erebidae; genus Miltochrista; species Miltochrista miniata. The sequence goes on from OW121747.1 coordinate 27,832,009, forward strand.
TTCTGTGTTACTCACCAACTAGCGTGAGGTAGCTATGCAGAGAACTCTATCCCAGGGCGCCTTATTTCAGAGTTTCCAGTCTGTGTGCAAGGGTAGGCTAGGGCTCTGACGAAAACAGACAATAGGGTGTACACACATATATTTACTAAGTACACAGAGATACACAGAGACACACAGAGAGCTTATTCACTGATAGACACAAATATCACAGGTACACAGAAATAAAGTCTAATTCCACTTAATAGACCACTGCCGCGTGAGCAGGTAGAACGGGTAAGCAGCTAACTACACTGTAATAGGGTGACAGTTACTGGCCTTGAGTAAGCTGAGAGCAGCACAGCCCTAGAATGCCACGTGGAGGCGGCTGGTCCTTCTCAAAACACCTCGCTCATGTAGTCCACGTGTCATTGGGTGTGGCTCTGCCAACCGTGGACGGGCCGCTTTTCCCCGTAGTAAAAAAACCCTGTTATGACAAGTAAACGACAAATGAAATAACTGACATCGCGACCGACGAAATTCGAACCGCTTAGCAAACAAGAAATGACGCTTACCGGTATCCCGGGTGTAGGTTGACACAGAGTCCAACTCCTTCCGAAGAGAATAAGTTAACTCAGACTAATTCCTTAACAGGTCCTCATGTTGCAACTAACAACCTCCAAAGAAAAATTGAGGCGTGCCACTCAGAGTAATATCAATCCCTCGTCCTTAGCCGATGGTCAAAAGAGACTAGGAACCTTGTATCAGGGCTTTATCCCCTCTCTCACGTGGAATCGTCTCGAATTTTTATCTAAAACCAGCTTTCATTCAATGCAAAAACGATTCGTCACTCGTCCTTATGACATCCTGTCATTCTGACAGCAGAAATGTCACCACTGACAACCGATTAAAAAAAGATAACTAGATAAGGCTGCTTTCACATCCTGAATACTGCATCTATAGAAAATAAATGCTACAACCACCCCCCTTTAATAGTATTTCCTGCGGATATGACACGCTGGAAATACACAATAAAGAAAACAGAAAAGTACTGACTAATAAACAAAGACAACCAGCTAGGTCCTTCAAACACCAGCTGACTACGACCATTACAATACCAAAGAAAGATCCTCCTATGTACCTAACTAGACACCGACTCGTGTACCGGTTAGGCTAAGTAACTAGAGTCTAATGCCCTTCATAGAAAACGAATGCTCCCTTTACTCACTGCCGATACCCTAACACTACCCAAGCTCTCAGGATAATGTAGAGTACTAAGAAGCGAATGAGAGAAAAACGCTCGGTGCGGTGCATAGAAGAAACTACAACGTGACAATTTAAAGTCACGTACACATATAGAAATACAAACAAAAGATTAAAATAGTCTTACATAATGATCACATAGCACTGGTTTAATAAACTAGAGAAACAGTGCTATGTAGTTACGTTAGGTATTGGAGACTGCTCCTCCTGATACTTCAGGATGTCCTTGATATGGTACTCCCCAAGATCCTTACCGTCCAGATCTGACAGCCTATATACTAAAGGGGATCGTTTAGCAGTCACCACACATTTAAGGAACTTAGGAGCTAGCTTAGAAGTAAAATTCTTGGCCTTGTTGGACAGGTAGAACGTGCGTTTGTAAACTATCTGTCCCACTTTCAGCTCTACATGCCTTTTTCTGAGGTTGTAATACTTTTCATTACGCTGGTGGGCAACGTTCAAATGTTTCCTCACCTGGTCGTAAATGCGTTGTATTTCTCTCAGCTTGACACCGAAGGCTGATGGATCGTCTACAGAGACTGAAGTAGGATGGCACGCGATATCTGTCTGCCTGTATAACACTCCATCCCCAATAAATTCCCTACCATGTACCAAAAAGTAAGGGGTGAAACGAGTTGCTTCGTTAACTGCAGTGTTTAAAGCACACTGTATCTCAACCAAGAACTGATCCCAAGACTTGTGTTGCGACTTCACATAGCATGAGATCGCTTGAACAACATTACGAATAGCTCGTTCCGCCTGATTAGTTTGGGCATGATACCTAGGGTTATAATATATATTAGGTACATTGTATTTAGCCAACAGATCCTTAAATGGCTTACTCACAAACTGAGGGCCATTATCCATGTAAATAGTATTGCAGACTCCGTGCACGAGAAACACACTCTTCTCTATGAACCTCGTGACTACAGCGCCTGTGGCAACCCGAACAGGGCACAACATGACGTATTTGCTAAAGTAGTCGGAGACCACGATCAGGTGTACGTTTCTATTGCTCGAAGTGGGAAAGGGACCAAGCAGATCGACAGAGATAGCTTCGAATGGCTTCGAAACCCGCTTCGGGCTACCCATTAGGCCGGGACGAGACGTATTTACGGGTTTGTACTGCTTGCATGTTTCGCAATTCCCAACATATTCTTTGACGTCCTCGTACATCTTGGGCCAGTAATAATTTAGGGCTAACCTTTTATGCGTCTTCCAAACGCCACCATGGGCACTAAGTGTGTCATCGTGGTACTTAGAGAGCAGGGGCAAGCGATCCTCCTGAGGTACCACCAGCTTCCAGTCAAAGTCTGAAGTCAAAGAATATTTATTTTTAGTTAACCTATATAGAAGGTTGTCACGAATGTCATAATTTGGTGACTTCCTAGGGTTCTTCCGAACACTATTCATGGTGTGGTCATACCACGGGTCTTTAGTGGGTACTGCATCGAGGGAATCAATCTTGATACGAGACAGAGCATCAGGTACAACGTGGTCTTTACCTTTTCGATGCTCTATGTCAAAATCGAATTGACTGAGCCTCATGCTCCAACGTGCTAGACGACCCGTGGGATTTTTTAGCTTATGGAACCACAGAAGAGATGAATGATCCGTGACGACCGTACATTTTTGGCCTTCGACGTACTGTCGAAATTGTTCCAAAGCGAAAATCACGGCCAGAAGTTCTCGCTCAGTTGTGCTGTAGTTCACCTCATTCTTGTTAAGAGAACGGCTACAGTAGGCGATAGGGTGCTCAACACCATCGTGAGTTTGTGTCAGTACAGCAGCAACTGAGTAAGCTGACGCGTCACTAAGAATGCGGAAGGGCATCTCAAAGTTAGGCATTTTTAATATAGGGGCAGAAACCAAGGCTGACTTTAGCAGGTTAAAGGACTGTTCAGCCTCAGGGGTCCATTCGAACTTAAGGTTCGTAGAAGTCAGTTTGCACAGAGGTTTACTAATCTTCGAGAAGTTGTTAACAAAGCGACGATACCAGCCGGCCATTCCCAGAAATCTCTTTACCTCCTTAGGGTTAGAAGGGGTGGGATAGTTGAGGATAACCTCAACTTTACCCGGGTCTGTCCGTAGGCCATGTTTGTCCACATAATACCCCAGGTATTTGAGTTCACTCCGACAAAAGTGGGATTTTTTCATGTTAATAGTTAGGCCAGCATCCTTGAGTTGCTGATAGACTCTATGTAAGAGCTCTACATGCTCCTCAAAGGTGCTGGACACACAGACTATGTCATCCTGAAACGCAAATACCTTGTTGTCGAATTCGGGACCAAACAGACGGTCCATGAGGCGTTGCATCGTGGCACTGGCCCCGACAAGACCGAAGCACATCGAATTGTAGTGGAATAATCCTCTCCGGGGAACCGTAAAAGCAGTCTTCTCAGCAGACTGGGGTGAGTCAAATGGAATCTGCCAGTAAGCCGCACTCAAATCTACAGAAGTTAAATACTTAGCGTTATTAAGGTGGTCCAAGATTTGATTGATATAGGGTAAGGGGTAGGCGTCACTCTTTGACACAGAGTTCAGCTTGCGAGAGTCCAAGCACAATCTGAGGTCGCCGTTCGCCTTCTCCACCATGACCACTGGAGAGTTCCAGGCGGACTGAGACGGGGACACTACTCCCATCTCCAGCATTCGGTCCAGCTCGGCTTCCAGGGCCTTCTGCTTAAGGGGAGAGAGCGGATAATAACGCTGCTTGATCGGCTTGCTGTCACCAGTGTCAATGACATGGTGCACAAGTGAGGTCCGACCTAAACCCACCTTATCAGTGTTCAACGAGTCGAATTTTTCAATGACCTCGTTGATTACACACCTTTGTTTAGTTGTCAAGTTGTCGTAATCCTCGAGGCCACCGTTAAGGGACACAGACTCGATAGGATTATTATCACTAAAGCTATCAAGACTAATATTTTGTAAAATTAACTTATCACTTAACTTAAATTGTTGCCAGAAATCCACTCCAAATATCATGGAGGTGGTTATACCTGGGACAACATAGAACTTGACAACTCGGATAACCGAATTGTACTCAATTGGCAAAGAGATACAACCCAGACATTGCAAGTGAGTGCTGTCTGCAGTTGTAATACGAAAAGTAGGATTGATACTCACAAGATCAAAACCCAGTTCCAAGAAGATGCGGTGCGCTCCCTTACCTAGTATATAGCAGGAGGCACCGGAATCTAGAAGGCCTAAGACATTTAAATTTAAAACCTTAACAACTAGATACGGTCTAATGTCACTATCCCGTTTAGGAAACAGGACCTTATCAGAAATAGACTCAGATACAGAGTAATGCACAGAGTTCCTAACAAGGCCCTGGCCTACGCGTTTTTTGACTTGCTAGTACAGTGTGAGCAGTCTGGGGTCTTGACTCCTTTGAGACCACACCGGAAACACACCAGCTCCCTTGACTGTGTGCAGCTGTATGCAGTGTGACCGCCCCCGCCGCAACGAAAGCATTTGCGATCGTGGGGGGTAACCGGCGTCTCCACTGCAGACACCTGCTTAGCGGGCTTTTGTACACCTTTGTTCTTAAGCTGGTGTAAGTCAGATGTAATCTCAAACTTGTCAAGAGCAGGCTCATGGAAAGCGTCTGCCCTAGTACGCGCAAGCTCCAAGCGCTTACCCAAACGTCTCAAGTCATCTACAGAGTTGACATCATGCAAGGCCAGTTCCTTCATGTAGTCAGGTCTAATGTTGTGCATGAGAATGTCCAGCTGTTCCTCACTGGGCATCTTACATGACAACCTTGAGAACATGGCTTGCATTGTACATATATAGTTAACCAAGGACTCAGAGCGGGCTTGTGTACGCTGTCTTATCTCGTTCCTGAGGCGGTAATCATAATCAGGAATATCGAAGGTATCTCTAAGCTCACTAATAAGATCCTCATATGAGATGAAGTTAGCTTTGTTTGTACGGAACCAAGACAAAGCCGGTCCATCCAACAGGTCGGAGAAAGCCATAAGGAGTCTAGGCTTAGTAACCTCCCGAGCACATCTAAGTTCCTCTAATCTCTCTAAAAACACACGTACACAAGTAGAACCATCATATTTTAAGTTAAATGAACATAAGTTAAGGGGACGTTCTTTATACACTATGTTACATGTAGAACTATTCCTACTTGAACTAGCTCGCACCGAGCGGTCCTCTCTCACTACTGGTGAAGTATATTCCACCTGATCACGACCCGAAGGATTATCACCATCATCATCCGAACCTTCGGATTCAGAATCACTACTGGGTTCAGCCCTAGCGATGATCTTCACTAGCCTACCACGAATATCCACCAGGTCGGGGCAATCCAGACCACAACGAGCTAACCTACTCAATAAGTAGTTGGCCCTGAGGGACACCCTAAGACGACTACCCTTATTAATGAAGATGTCACCTGACTGAATAGCCTCCTCCAGCTCGGACACCTTCGGGAGGCAGATCGAGAGCTCAGCCGATGCATCAGCGGGTACCGGAGCACTCGCTTTGATGCTACCTCGACGGACGAGTCGGTGTGCCGCTCTTAGCTCACTCCGAAGGCCAGACACTGTCGTTTCCGGTTCCACTGAAATACCCATGTGGGACAGCTCGTTAGCAAGTTCATCCTTTCTTAAATAATTAATATATTTTTTCATCTGTGCCATTATGTAAAAATTTACTTACAACAATTATAAAGATAAAATGGCACAGATAGGGATCAATTACAAAGTAAAAATGTAAATTGAGTTACAACAAAGTGTACTAAGTTAGGTAATTATGTTTCAAATTGACTTTTAGAATTTAACAAAGATTAAGGGTATATTAAGAGAGAAAAGTTTCTAAATTTTCTGATAACACAGTTCAGGTTAACATTCAAAATTACAAGGTATGTACACACCTTATAAAAAAGTTTTAAGTTACACAGAGAAATTCACTAAGTTAACACAGAGAGATTCACTAAGTTTACCTTACAAGGTGAAGCTATAGGATAATATATATTATATATTAATCTACACTAATAATATAATAAATATATGTGTGCACCATAAAAAAAGAAAAAAAAAACACAATAAGAAAAAGAAGTGGGTATGCCAAATAAAATCAAAAAGTTTTTCCAAAATCACAGCTATTTTAAATTTTTGAATTTAGAATTTAGTGTCTTTTCCAGCCAAAGATGTAGGTAGCTGGAAGAAGACGAAAGAGATAATTTTGTGCTTAGCTGTTAGCACCACCAATTAACGTCCTGGAGCGTCTCGGACGATATTACAGGATGGTTTCGCCAGAGATAACCACCTATGCACACACACCAGACTGAGACTACCGCAGAGTAGACCCAGAGATTTGCCACAACGTTGGGAGCCAAATTTGTAACCCAAAGATGTTCTGTGTTACTCACCAACTAGCGTGAGGTAGCTATGCAGAGAACTCTATCCCAGGGCGCCTTATTTCAGAGTTTCCAGTCTGTGTGCAAGGGTAGGCTAGGGCTCTGACGAAAACAGACAATAGGGTGTACACACATATATTTACTAAGTACACAGAGATACACAGAGACACACAGAGAGCTTATTCACTGATAGACACAAATATCACAGGTACACAGAAATAAAGTCTAATTCCACTTAATAGACCACTGCCGCGTGAGCAGGTAGAACGGGTAAGCAGCTAACTACACTGTAATAGGGTGACAGTTACTGGCCTTGAGTAAGCTGAGAGCAGCACAGCCCTAGAATGCCACGTGGAGGCGGCTGGTCCTTCTCAAAACACCTCGCTCATGTAGTCCACGTGTCATTGGGTGTGGCTCTGCCAACCGTGGACGGGCCGCTTTTCCCCGTAGTAAAAAAACCCTGTTATGACAAGTAAACGACAAATGAAATAACTGACATCGCGACCGACGAAATTCGAACCGCTTAGCAAACAAGAAATGACGCTTACCGGTATCCCGGGTGTAGGTTGACACAGAGTCCAACTCCTTCCGAAGAGAATAAGTTAACTCAGACTAATTCCTTAACAGGTCCTCATGTTGCAACTAACAACCTCCAAAGAAAAATTGAGGCGTGCCACTCAGAGTAATATCAATCCCTCGTCCTTAGCCGATGGTCAAAAGAGACTCGGAACCTTGTATCAGGGCTTTATCCCCTCTCTCACGTGGAATCGTCTCGAATTTTTATCTAAAACCAGCTTTCATTCAATGCAAAAACGATTCGTCACTCGTCCTTATGACATCCTGTCATTCTGACAGCAGAAATGTCACCACTGACAACCGATTAAAAAAAGATAACTAGATAAGGCTGCTTTCACATCCTGAATACTGCATCTATAGAAAATAAATGCTACACGGTGTACGAATGGGTATCTGTAGCTTTTTGTATATACGGGGAGTTCGTCAGTCGTTCTAATCCTATGTTTAACTTTATTAGTAAAAGTTAAAGGTTCCCCTTCGACATAGAATACGTCGGCGTAGCGGGCACATAACGTTTCAAGATTACTTTTCTCTTCTAAATTTAAATGATCGGTACGCAATCGCGATAGGACCTGCTTAACGCGTACAGGATCAGGCTTCGGTTGCGAACACTCAGTGTTAAAGACATGTGCCTGTAAGGGGTGCTGAAACGTAATAAGTACGTCGCGATCAGTTGGATTCTCAATCTCTACTATCCCGGTACGATCTGTGACGCTGGTAATGCACTCGTGAATAACACAATTATCGTACATTTGCTGTGGTATTGAAACATCACCGTCAGGGCTTCAAATAGGGATGTTAAGTAGTTTAGAAGACTGAGCGGGTATGCACTCCTGAAAGGCTGGTTTTCTACACTGATAAAAACGTATAGGTACAGTACTATGGTCAGTAATAAGAAAGTTATTTTTAAGATCAATTTGGGCTCCGTCTAATAAATCTAGGCCCAGCAATCCATCAAAATGATTATGGAATTTATAAATGAAGAACTTGACCTCAGAATTACTATTAAATTCTGAAAAATTAGGTATAGTTATTGAGTGCTCGTGTGTACTCGTAAGGCGAGCGTTAGTGACCTCGAAAGGATCATAATTTAATGGTATGTGCGAGAAGTACATCTTAACTGCTTCGGGGCTCAGAAAAGATTGGTTAGCTCCGGTGTCTACTAGCAGTTTAAGGGGCGGTTCTGAGATTTGAATGTACCGCAGTTCCCGTTTAGATTGTATATTTAATTCTATTTTGATTTTCTTTGATCCGTGGTCTTGAAAAAATCCTGATTCTCCCTATCTTGTGACCTATTGTCGGTGGTACTCGTTTGGGAGGACGGCGTACCATTTTCTATACCTAGGTTCTGATAAGGGGCGTTGTCCTGTTCGTACGGGTAAGAATAAGGGTCAGCTACACAGTTATCATAGTCATAGAAGTCAGAATAGTCATGGCAGTATGAATAGTCAGTTTCGTCATATTGATAGTCATAGTTGTAAAACTCGTCAAAGTTATTCATCTCGTTAAAATTCATTTCTCGAGATTTAAAATAATTAGTTGGCGGCGGGTTGCCAGACTTACGCCAGTCATGTCCTGTAAACCCTACTGGCTTGGATGAGAAATGACTGATGCCGCTCATGGGTTTCGGACCCGTATATGGTACGTGAGGATTTCTATTAGGTAATCTAAAGACGTTACTGTGTGGGTTATAATTAGGCGGGGGCGCCCGGAACATCTGTTGGGTACGATTAAAATTATTAGGTGTACGATAAGGTACCTGCGGTTGCTGGAAACCTGGTCTCCATGGCTGCTGCTGCTGCGTTTGCTGCGGCTGCGGCATATGCATAGGTTTATGCCAGCTAGGTCCTGTGCTAGGAAACTTAAAACTATGGGGTGCGCTAGGATGAACAATTGGCGTGGGCTTAGAACTAACAGTAAATTGAGGCGTAAAAGGATTACGTCGCTCCGGAATGCGCTCGTTGCGTTGCTGTAAAATTGTAAATACATTACATTCAATTCTTGTTGGACAAACTCCAGAGCCTTTTCTATCGTCTCGGGCCTCATACAGCGTATGCGGGACCCTAAGGGTTCCTTAAGACCTCTGACGTATGATTGTAACGTTAATTTTCTATAAAGATCGCGTTTCGCTTCGATTGTAGTTGGAATAAGTTCATGCAATGAAACATACGTCATAATTGTACTGAAAAGGGTCTGGCATTTATCGTAATATTCCTGCGGGGTGCTACTTCCTTGGGATAAAAGTGACATATCATTGTACAAGGCGGTCTCATCTCTTTGGTCCGAAAAATTATTTATTAATGCGTTACGAATCCCTAACCAATTTTCCGGTATGCCATAAGCATTAATTGTGCGAGCTGCGGAACCCGTAACTTTATTTAAGATGCCGTTTATTACACTTAAATTGCACAACTCGTTCCCGGGCTCGTCCTTTACATACTGAATAACCACTTGGTCGCAAAATCTAATGAATCTTGTTAAAATGTTGGCATTGCCATCAAATTCTGGCACTGCGCGCAGGGCCTTATAAATGGTATCAGGGTTGAACGATCCTGGTCCCGTTGCCATATTGGATGAATATAAGTTACAACTATTAGAAACACTATTAGAGTCTAAAGACCTATTTAAATCTAATTCCTTACACCTATTTATCTGTATTGAGGAGACAGATTTGTCCCTATTTTTCCCTGGGTGGAAAATTTTGGAAATGTAAATTACAGGAAAAAAGGATAATTAAGGAAGCAACACAAGAAAATTTCAAGGACTTACATAAACATGGTTTTTCTTCGTGTATCGATGTCTGGATACGGCCTCAGCTGCTCAGCTTCCGTAGATTCTTGATTTTCGTAGTACGGCTTAGGAGCCGTCGGGGCGATACGCGAACGAGAATATCGATATTAGATGACCCGAAAAGCTCGCGACCGGCCCCCCGAAAATCCTACAACGACTGCGCCAGATACGAAGGTGGCAGCCAGAGGAATTAAAAAAAACCGAAAATACTTCAAAGGTTATTTAATTAATAAAAGAATTACAAAATTAACTAAAAATAATTATGTCTAGACTCGGACGATGCTAGTACCGAAGTGCCGATAAAATTATATAAAATAATTAATTTCCTCCCGCAAATGTGGGGGTAAAATATATGGTCAGCGTATAACACAATGATGTTACTCACCAACTAGCGCGAGGTAGCTATGCAGAGAACTCTTTCCCAGGGCGCCTTGTTACAGAGTTTCTAGTGGGTGCGCAAGGGAGGCCAGGGCTCTGACGAAAACAGCCAATAGGGTGTACACACATATATTTATATAGTACACAGTACACTACAGAGACAATGAGATTACATAGATACAGAAAGCACAGACATACATAAGAATATTACAGGTTTAGGTATTATTAGTACAGCACTACAGTAAATCAGCGTGAGGAAGTAACGTAGGCGGCTAGTTACATGTAAAAGTATGCTGACTAGTACTGGCCTGCAGTGTGAGCGTAGAGTGGCAGTGGCTGGTGGTAATGCCAGGTGTAGACGGCGAGCTTCTCACACATGCACCCTGCTCGCGCAATCCACGTATGATTGGGGTGTGGCTGTACAACTTTTCCGCGTACTAAAAAACCCTGTCATGAAAGAAACGACAAATTAAGATCTTGGCTGCGCGACAGACGACAATCGACCCGCTTTGCAAATAGTTAATTGAAACTTACCAGAATCTGGGTATTGGTCGTCACAGAGTCCACTTCCTTCTGATAAGAATAGGTGAAACGCAGGAAATTCTCCTTAACAAGTCCTCAGGTTAGAACTTACAACCTCTAAAACGAAATTGAGGTGTGCTACTCAGAGTTGCTTCAAAATTCACTCCTGATTAGCGGATGGTAAAAGTAAAAGGCCAAAAAAAAACCCTTGGAACCAAGGCAGGGCTTTTTATATCCCCTCTCACGTGGAATCTCCAGAATTCTCATAAAACCTGTTTTCCTTTAATGCAAAAACGACTCGTCACCGATCTTATGACATCCTGTCATTCTGACAGCAGAAATGTCACCACAGACAACCGATTAAAAAAACGATAGATCGATTAGGGTGCTTCTACACTCCCAATGCTGTATCTACAGAAAATAAATGCTACAACCACCCCCCCCTTAATAGTATTTCCTGCGGATTCGACACGCTGGAAATACACAATAAAGAAAACAGAAAATTACTGACTAATAAACTAAGACAACCAGCTAGGTAAATCAAACACCAGCTGACTACAACCATTACACTACCAAAGAGAAATCCTCCCATACACCTAACTAGACACTGACTCGTGTACCGGATAGGCTAAGTAACTAGAGTCTAATGCCCTTCATAGAAAACGAATGCTCCCTTTACTCGCTGACGATACCCCAACACTACCCAAGCTCTCAAGATATTGTAGAGTACTGAGGAGCGAATGAGAGAAAAACGCTCGGTGCGGTGCATAGAAGAAACTACAACGTGACAATTTGAAGTCACGTACACACATAGAAATACAAACAAAAGATTAAAATAGTCTTACATAATGATCACATAGCACTGGCTTAATAAACTAGAGAAACAGTGCTATGTAGTGACGTTAGGTATTGGAGACGGCTCCTCCTGATACTTCAGGATGTCCTTGATATGGTACTCCCCAAGATCCCTACCGTTCAGATCTGACAGCCAGTATATAGGCTTTGACAGCCAGTATATCATTTTTATAATTAGTGGACTGTATAAGCGTGTAAATTTCGTTCATTTTTCGTTTCACACCTATGAAATTAGTGCCTCCATTGCTGTACAACACTGAAACAAGACCCCTGCATGAGATAAAGCGTTTAAAGGCAGCGAGAAATAAATCTGTACTATAACACAATGATGTTACTCACCAACTAGCGCGAGGAAGCTATGCAGAGAACTCTTTCCCAGGGCGCCTTGTTACAGAGTTTCTAGTGGGTGCGCAAGGTAGGCCAGGACTCTGACGAAAACAGCCAATAGGGTGTACACACATATATTTATATAGTACACAGTACACTACAGAGACAATGAGATTACATAGATACAGAAAGCACAGACATTCATAAGAATATTACGGGTTTAGGTACTAATAGTACAGCACTACACTAATCCAGCGTGAGGAAGTAACTTAGGCGGCTAGACTACACGTATAAGTATGATGACAAGTACTGGCCTGCAGTGTGAGCGGAGAGTGGCAGTGGCTGATGGTAATGCCAGGTGTATGAAGACTGCAGGTTCCTCTCAAGTCACCTCGCTCGTGTAGTCCACGTGTTATTGGGTGTATTACAAATGTGGCTGTTCGATTTTTCCCCGTACTAAAAAACCCTGTCATGAAAGAAACGACAAATTAAGATACTGACTGCGCGACAGACGAAAATCGACCCGCTTTGCAAATAGTTAATTGAAACTTACCAGAATCTGGGTATAGGTTATCACAGAATTTAATTCTTTCTGAGGAGAATAGGTGAAACCCAGGCTAATCTCCTTAACAAGTCCTCAGGTTCGAACTTATAACCTCTAAAGAAAATTGAGGTGTGCTACTCAGAGTAATTTCAAATTCACAGCTGCTTAGAAGATGGTAAAAGAGGCTTGGAACTTCATAGCAGGGCTATTTATACCCTCACTATCGAAACCTCTAGAAAATCCTTTTCAAAACCAGTTTGCTGCGCAATTACTGCGTCCATGCACAAAAAACCCATAGACTAACGTCCGTTTCCTTGAGAGAACTGTTGCCACAGCAAAAAAAATGAATCGATCATAGCGCTCTGACACGCTCAATGATTATTGACTAGCCTAAGACCAGACATTGCTAAACATAGAAAATGAATGTTACAACCACCCCCCCTTTAATAGCATTTCCTGCGGATATGACACGCTGGAAATACACAATAAAGAAAACAGAAAAGTACTGACTAATAAACAAAGACAACCAGCTAGGTCCTTCAACCCCAAGCTGACTGCCACCATTATAATAACAAAGAAAGATCCTCCTATACACCTAACTAGACACTGACTCGTGTACCGGACAGGCTAAGTAACTAGAGTCTAATGCCCTTCATAGAAAACGAATGTTCCCTTTACTCGCTGCTGATACCCTAACACTACCCAAGCTCTCAGGATATTGTAGAGTACTGAGGAGCAGTGGCGGCTGGTGGGTCCTCGATCTGTTGGTGCACTTTACCTGCTTTCTTGTTTTAAATTTAGGTAGTAAGCGTTAATATTATAATTATAATTTTTACCTATCAACTTTATTTTGAAAAGTTTTGTATAGTTTTAAGTACTTAGGTGCTTAGTTATTGTTTATGCTCATTTTCACACACTCCACACACTTTGCACGCAATTTAGAATAGAACTAAGAACAAAATAAAACAACTAACAATTTAAAAATCAAAACAATCAATACATATTTAACGCGTCACAGATACAGCGAAACAATACCGGGAGAATTCGAATTTCGTCATCAACAAAACATCGAGGACTCTCGGTAATCTTCGGATTGCCCGAGAGCGGGCGGCGCACGAAAAGCGACTCATTGCCCGGTACATTTTCTATGAACGATGTTTTGTCTCACGCGCCAGGCGTATTAGCTCGTATCTAGTACAAGTTGTATGAGTAGCCCTCGTGCACTCGGGAAAGCGCACGCTGATTTTTGGTTACAGGGAATCTAGGCTTTAGTCGTGTAGCAAAGAGCTTAAATTGTTTCGTCATAATTAGACATGTTATTAGTTCTGAGTTTTTATATGTTAAAAGAATAGTGTTAGGTAAATAGGTATCTAATTGTAAGTAATTTATTAATTAATTTTGTTATTTTTGAATTCCTTGAGCTGGTGGTTCACTGCACGAGCGCACTTAAGGTACAGCCGCCACTGCTGAGGAGCGAATGAGAGAAAAACGCTCGGTGCGGTGCATAGAAGAAACTACAACGTGACAATTTGAAGTCACGTACACACATAGAAATACAAACAAAAGATTAAAATAGTCTTACATAATGATCACATAGCACTGGTTTAATAAACTAGAGAAACAGTGCTATGTAGTTACAGCATTGCTGACGTTGGGTATTGGAGACGGCTCCTCCTAATACTTCAGGATGTCCTTGATATGGTACTCCCCAAGATCCCTACTGTCCAGATCTGACAGCCTATATACTAAAGGGGATCGTTTAGCAGTCACCACACATTTAAGGAACTTAGGGGCTAGCTTAGAAGTAAAGTTCTTGGCCTTGTTTGACAGGTAGAACGTGCGTTTGTAAACTATCTGTCCCACTTTCAGCTCCACATGCCTTTTTCTGAGGTTGTAATACTTTTCATTACGCTGGTGGGCAACATTCAAATGTTTCCTCACCTGGTCGTATATGCGTTGTATTTCTCTCAGCTTGACACCGAAGGCTGATGGATCGTCTACAGAGACTGAAGCAGGGTGGCACGCAATATCTGTCTGCCTGTACAGCACTCCATCTCCAATAAACTCCCTACCATGTACCAAGAAGTAAGGGGTGAAACGAGTTGCTTCGTTAACTGCAGTGTTTAAAGCGCACTGTATCTCAACCAAGAACGAATCCCATGACTTGTGTTGTGACTTCACATAGCATGAGATCGCTTGAACAACATTACGAATAGCTCGTTCCGCCTGATTAGTTTGGGCATGATACCTAGGGTTATAATATATATTAGGTACATTGTATTTAGCTAACATTATCTTTAAATGGCTTACTCACAAACTGAGGGCCATTATCCATGTAAATAGTCTTGCAGACTCCGTGCACGACAAACACACTCTTCTCTATGAACCTCGCGACTACAGCGCCTGTGGCAACCCGAACAGGGCACAACATGACGTATTTGCTAAAGTAGTCGGAGACCACGATCAGGTGTACGTTTCTATTGCTCGAAGTGGGAAAGGGACCAAGCAGATCGACAGAGATAGCTTCGAATGGCTTCGAAACCCGCTTCGGGCTACCCATTAGGCCGGGACGAGACGTATTTACGGGTTTGTACTGCTTGCATGTTTCGCAATTCCCAACATATTCTTTGACGTCCTCGTACATCTTGGGCCAGTAATAATTTAGGGCTAACCTTTTATGTGTCTTCCAAACGCCACCATGGGCACTAAGTGTGTCATCGTGGTGCTTAGAGAGCAGGGGCAAGGGATACTCCTGAGGTACCACCAGCTTCCAGTCAAAGTCTGAAGTCAAAGAATATTTATTTTTAGTTAACCTATATAGAAGGTTGTCACGAATGTCATAATTTGGTGACTTCCTAGGGTTCTTCCGAACACTATTCATGGTGTGGTCATACCACGGGTCTTTAGTGGGTACTGCATCGAGGGAATCAATTTTGATACGAGACAGAGCATCAGGTACAACGTGGTCTTTACCTTTTCGATGCTCTATGTCAAAGTCGAATTGACTGAGCCTCATACTCCAACGTGCTAGACGACCCGTGGGATTTTTCAGTTTATGGAACCACAGAAGAGATGAATGATCCGTGACGACCGTACACTTTTGGCCTTCGACGTATTGACGAAATTGTTCCAAGGCGAAAATCACGGCCAAAAGTTCTCGCTCAGTTGTGCTGTAGTTCACCTCGTTCTTGTTAAGAGAACGGCTACAGTAGGCGATAGGGTGCTCAACACCATCGTGAGTTTGTGTCAGTACAGCAGCAACTGAGTAAGCTGACGCGTCACTAAGAATGCGGAAGGGCATCTCAAAGTTAGGCATTTGTAATATAGGGGCAGAAACCAAGGCTGACTTTAGCAGGTTAAAGGACTGTTCAGCCTCAGGGGTCCATTCGAACTTAAGGTTCGTAGAAGTCAGTTTGCACAGAGGTTTACTAATCTTAGAGAAGTTGTTAACAAAGCGACGATACCAGCCGGCCATTCCCAGAAATCTCTTAACCTCCTTAGGGTTAGAAGGGGTGGGATAGTTGAGGATAACCTCAACTTTACCCGGGTCTGTCCGTAGGCCATATTTGTCCACATAATACCCCAGGTATTTGAGTTCACTCCGACAAAAGTGGGATTTTTTCATGTTAATAGTTAGGTCAGCATCCTTGAGTTGCTGATAGACTCTATGTAAGAGCTCTACATGCTCCTCAAAGGTGCTGGACACACAGACTATGTCGTCCTGAAACGCAAATACCTTGTTGTCGAACTCGGGACCAAACAGACGGTCCATGAGGCGTTGCATCGTGGCACTGGCCCCGACAAGACCGAAGCACATCGAATTGTATTGGAATAATCCTCTCCGGGGAACCGTAAAAGCAGTCTTCTCAGCAGACTGGGGTGAGTCAAATGGAATCTGCCAGTAAGCCGCACTCAAATCTACAGAAGTTAAATACTTAGCGTTATAAAGGTGGTCCAAGATTTGATTGATATAGGGTAAGGGGTAGGCGTCACTCTTTGACACAGAGTTCAGCTTGCGAGAGTCCAAGCACAATCTGAGGTCACCGTTTGCCTTCTCCACCATGACCACTGGAGAGTTCCACGCGGACTGAGACGGGGACACTACTCCCATCTCCAGCATTCGGTCCAACTCGGCTTCCAGGGCCTTCTGTTTAAGGGGAGAGAGCGGATAATAACGCTGCTTTATCGGCTTGCTGTCACCAGTGTCAATGACATGATGTACAAGTGAGGTCCGACCTAAGCCCACCTTATCAGTGTTCAATGAGTCAAATTTCTCAATGACCCCGTTGATTACACACCTTTGTTTAGCAGTCAAGTTGTTGTAATCCTCGAGGCCACCGTTAAGGGACACAGACTCTATAGGATTATTATCACTAAAGCTATCAAGACTAATATTTTGTAAAATTAACTTATCACTTAACTTAAATTGTTGCCAGAAATCCACTCCAAATATCATGGAGGTGGTTATTCCTGGGACAACATAGAACTTGACAACTCGGATAACCGAATTGTACTCAATTGGCAAAGAGATACAACCCAGACATTGCAAGTGAGAGCTGTCTGCAGTTGTAATACGAAAAGTAGGATTGATACTCACAAGATCAAAACCCAGTTCCAAGAAGATGCGGTGCGCTCCCTTACCTAGTATAGAGCAGGGGGCACCGGAATCTAGAAGGCCTAAGACATTTAAATTTAAAACCTTAACAACTAGATACGGTCTAATGTCACTATCCCGTTTAGGAAACAGGACCTTATCAGAAATAGACTCAGATACAGAGTAATGCACAGAGTTCCTAACAAGGCCCTGGCCTACGCGTTTTTTGACTTGCTAGTACAGTGTGAGCAGTCTGGGGTCTTGACTCCTTTGAGACCACACCGGAAACACACCAGCTCCCTTGACTGTGTGCAGCTGTATGCAGTGTGACCGCCCCCGCCGCAACGAAAGCATTTGCGATCGTGGGGGGTAACCGGCGTCTCCACTGCAGACACCTGCTTAGCGGGCTTTTGTACACCTTTGTTCTTAAGCTGGTGTAAGTCAGATGAAATCTCAAACTTGTCAAGAGCAGGCTCATGGAAAGCGTCTGCCCTAGTACGCGCAAGCTCCAAGCGCTTACCCAAACGTCTCAAGTCATCTACAGAGTTGACATCATGCAAGGCCAGTTCCTTCATGTAGTCAGGTCTAATGTTGTGCATGAGAATGTCCAGCTGTTCCTCACTGAGCATCTTACATGACAACCTTGAGAACATGGCTTGCATTGTACATATATAGTTAACCAAGGACTCAGAGCGGGCTTGTGTACGCTGTCTTATCTCGTTCCTGAGGCGATAATCATAATCAGGAATATCGAAGGTATCTCTAAGCTCACTAATAAGATCCTCATATGAGATGAAGTTAGCTTTGTTTGTACGGAACCAAGACAAAGCCGGTCCATCCAACAGGTCGGAGAAAGCCATAAGGAGTCTAGGCTTAGTAACCTCCCGAGCACATCTAAGTTCCTCTAATCTCTCTAAAAACACACGTACACAAGTAGAACCATCATATTTTAAATTAAATGAACATAAGTTAAGGGGACGTTCTTTATACACTATGTTACATGTAGAACTATTCCTACTTGAACTAGCTCGCACCGAGCGGTCCTCTCTCACTACTGGTGAAGTAAATTCCACCTGGTCACGACCCGAAGGATCATCACCAACATCATCCGAACCTTCGGATTCAGAATCACTACTGGGTTCAGCCCTAGCGATGATCTTCACTAGCCTACCACGAATATCCACCAGGTCGGGGCAATCCAGACCACAACGAGCTAACCTACTTAATAAGTAGTTGGCTCTGATAGACACCCTAAGACGACTACCCTTATTAATGAAGATGTCACCTGACTGAATAGCCTCCTCCAGCTCGGAGACCTTTGGAAGGCAGATCGAGAGCTCAGCCGATGCATCAGCGGGTACCAGAGCACTCGCCTTGATGCTACCCCGACGGACGAGTCGGTGTGCCGTTCTTAGCTCACCCCGAAGGCCAGACACTGTCGTTTCCGGTTCCACTGAAATTCCCATGTGGGACAGCTCGTTAGCAAGTTCATCCTTTATTAAATAATTAATATATTTTTTCATCTGTGACATTATGTAAAAAATTACTTACAACAATTATAAAGATAAAATGGCACAGATAGGGATCAATTACAAAGTAAAAATGTAAATTGAGTTACAACAAAGTGTTCTAAGTTAGGTAATTATGTTTCAAATTGACTTTTAGAATTTAACAAAGATTAAGGGTATACTAAGAGAGAAAAGTTTCTAAATTTTCTGATAACACTGTTCAGGTTAACATTCGAAATTACAAGGTATCAACATACCTTCAAAAAAAAATTTATAATTACACAGAGTGAAATTCACTAAGTTAACACAGAGGTGAAGCTATAGAATAATATATGTAATATATTAATCTATGCCAATATAATATTACAATAAATACATGTGTGTGCACCACAAAAAAAGAAAAAAAAACACATAAAAGAAAAAACACAATAAGAAAAAGAAGTGGGTATGCCAAATAAAATCAAAAAAAATCTTTCCAAAATCACAGCTAATTTTAAATTTTTAAATTTAGAATTTTGTGTCTTTTCCAGCCAAAGATGTAGGGAGCTGGAAGAAGACGAAAGGGAAGGTTTTGTGCTTAGCTGCTAGCACCACCAATTAACGTCCTGGAGCGTCTCGGACGATACACCAGGATGGTTTCGCCAGAGGTAACCACCTATGCACACACACTAGACAGAGGCTACCGCAGAGTAGACCCAGAGATTTGCCACTACGTTGGGAGCCAATTTATAACACAATGATGTTACTCACCAACTAGCGCGAGGTAGCTATGCAGAGAACTCTTTCCCAGGGCGCCTTGTTACAGAGTTTCTAGTGGGTGCGCAAGGGAGGCCAGGGCTCTGACGAAAACAGCCAATAGGGTGTACACACATATATTTATATAGTACACAGTACACTACAGAGACATGAGATTACATAGATACAGAAAGCACAGACATACATAAAAATATTACAGGTTTAGGTATTATTAGTACAGCACTACACTAAATCAGCGTGAGGAAGTAACGTAGGCGGCTAGTTTACATGTAAAAGTATGCTGACTAGTACTGGCCTGCAGTGTGAGCGTAGAGTGGCAGTGGCTGGTGGTAATGCCAGGTGTAGACGGCGAGCTTCTCACACATGCACCCTGCTCGCGCAGTCCACGTATGATTGGGGTGTGGCTGTACAACTTTTCCCCGTACTAAAAAACCCTGTCATGAAAGAAACGACAAATCAAGATCTTGGCTGCGCGACAGACGACAATCGACCCGCTTTGCAAATAGTTAATTGAAACTTACCAGAATCTGGGTATTGGTCGTCACAGAGTCCACTTCCTTCTGATAAGAATAGGTGAAACGCAGGAAATTCTCCTTAACAAGTCCTCAGGTTAGAACTTACAACCTCTAAAACGAAATTGAGGTGTGCTACTCAGAGTTGCTTCAAAATTCACTCCTGATTAGCGGATGGTAAAAGTAAAAGGCCAAAAAAAACCCTTGGAACCAAGGCAGGGCTTTTTATATCCCCTCTCACGTGGAATCTCCAGAATTCTCATTAAACCTGTTTTCCTTTAATGCAAAAACGACTCGTCACCGATCTTATGACATCCTGTCATTCTGACAGCAGAAATGTCACCACAGACAACCGATTAAAAAAACGATAGATCGATTAGGGTGCTTCTACACTCCCAATGCTGTATCTACAGAAAATAAATGCTACAAGCGGTTCTTGGGTCTACGTGACCAGCGGCGACACGAGGCGCCGATTCAGCGTTCCCACGATTCCGTAATCCATGTCGATCCGCGGCAACACGAGGCGCTGAAGTTGCAGATTAGTTACTATGGCTGTTTCTATCAATATATTCACGCTATCATAGTCAGCAGAATTGGTGTAGGCAGAGCACGTAACACACATAATGCTAGTATTCATTTCCACGTGTTTGAAATGTTTTTGTTTTCATGTCAATAAATCGATGTATTTAATAATTAATAAACCTTTAGTTTTATTTAACCCATCATTATCTTATACTTTTGTGCATTACGTTTTATTATTTACGTACTTTTGGTTTAATTAATTCGATTTTTTTTAATATGATCAACCCTTTATAACTTTTTATCCAAACAAGTTACCGAAATATTTTTTTGCAGTCTTAATATATACATAATTGTCGACTAAAATATATATAGGACAGATGTGGCCGCCGATGCGACAAGCGCCATACATTTTTGCCCATTGTCCTTTGTTAGTTGACCTTCCCAACTTATTATTACATTTATTACAGATTATAATTTGAAATAAATGTATGGGTAGTAAGAAGTATTTTTAAATTTCAAACTGGACGTCATTGTCATTGTGGTTGAACAGCAAAACGTTGGGATATACCACATTTTATAGAGAGTAGAAAGGGAAGTGTTTGACTTGAGTTCGATCCCGAGTCTGGGTTCGACTTTTTGTGAATTTACTTTTCTAAAATGAATTTCGGAATGCAATTTTATTAAATCTTACTAAAAAGCAGTAAATTAAAAAGGCATTATGAAGTTAAATCATAATAATAGCATACTTCAAGCTTATTTTTATTAATATTTTTAAGTTTTACCGCAGTGCCATCTAGTTCGTGTGTAATGAATGTTTTGAATTATAGGAACTTAATTTAAAACGTTATCCGAGAGATGGCGGAAATTCGCATTGCAAAGGAATTTCGTTTTATTATTGTCCGCATATGTATTTTTCAATTTGTGTGTACATACCGCAGTTGATTTCGCTGAACCCTTTTACGTAACTCATATAAGACGTCGTGCAGTAAAAAGTAATGAAGCTTATATTTGCTTGTTCGTCCACTTGGCGCTCCATTTGGAGTTAGTCAGTGATCTTGTAACATTTATTTTCTATGTTTAGCAATGTCTGGTCTTAGGCTTGTCAATAATCATTGAGCGTGTGAGAGCGCCATGATCGATTCATTGTTTTTTTTTTGCTGTGGCAACAGCTCTCTCAAGGAAACGGACGTTAGTCTATGGGTTTTTTGTGCATCGACACAGTAATTGCGCAGCAAACTGGTTTTGAAAAGGATTTTCTAGAGGATTCGATAGTGAGGGTATAAATAGCCCTGCTATGAAGTTCCAAGCCTCTTTTAGCATCTTCTAAGCAGCTGTGAATTTGAAATTACTCTGAGTAGCACACCTCAATTTTCTTTAGAGGTTATAAGTTCGAACCTGAGGACTTGTTAAGGAGATTAGCCTGGGTTTCACCTATTCTCCTCAGAAAGAATTAAATTCTGTGATAACCTATACCCAGATTCTGATAAGTTTCAATTAACTATTTGCAAAGCGGGTCGATTTTCGTCTGTCACGCAGTCAGTATCTTAATTTGTCGTTTCTTTCATGACAGGGTTTTTTAGTACGGGGAAAAATCGAACAGCCACATTTGTAATACACCCAATAACACGTGGACTACACGAGCGAGGTGACTTGAGAGGAACCTGCAGTCTTCATACACCTGGCATTACCATCAGCCACTGCCACTCTCCGCTCACACTGCAGGCCAGTACTTGTCATCATACTTATACGTGTAGTCTAGCCGCCTAAGTTACTTCCTCACGCTGGATTAGTGTAGTGCTGTATTATTAGTACCCAAAACCCGTAATATTCTTATGTATGTCTGTGCTTTCTGTATCTATGTAATCTCATTGTCTCTGTAGTGTACTGTGTACTATATAAATATATATGTGTGTACACCCTATTGGCTGTTTTCGTCAGAGCCCTGGCCTCCCTTGCGCACCCACTAGAAACTCTGTAACAAGGCGCCCTGGGAAAGAGTTCTCTGCATAGCTTCCTCGCGCTAGTTGGTGAGTAACATCATTGTGTTATAACTTGGCGCCCAACGTGGGGCAAATCTCTGGGTCTACTCTGCGGTAGCCTCAATCTAGTGTGTGGTTACCTCTGGCGAAACCATCCTGGTGTCTCGTCCGAGACGCTCCAGGACGTTAATTGGTGGTGCTAGCAGCTAAGCACAAAATTATCCCTTCGTCTTCTTTCAGCTACCTACACCTTTGGCTGGAAGCGACACTAAATTCCAAATTCAAAAAATTTATAAATAGCTGTGATTTTGGAAAGATTTATTGATTTTATTTGGCATACCCACTCTTTTTCTTATTGTGATTTTTTTCTTTTTTATGTTCTTTTTTTTCTTTTTTATGGTGCACACATGTGTTTATTATTATTGGTATATATTATTCTATAGCTTTACCTAGTAAGGTAAACTTAATAAATCTCTCTGTGTTAACTTAGTGAATTTCACTCTGTGTAATTATAAATTTTTTTTGAAGGTATGTAGGTTGCAAGTTAAATGTTAACCTGAACTGTGTTATCAGAAAATTAAGAAACTTGTCTCTCTTAGTATACCCTTAATTTTTGTTAAATTCTAAAAAAATCATTTGAAACATAATTACCTAACCTAGTACACTTTGTTGTAACTTAATTTCTATCCAATACTTTGTGATTTAACCCTGACTGTGTCATTTACATTATTATAACTTTAGTAAGTAATTAAACTTTTACATAATGGCACAGAAGCAAAAATATATTAATTATTTAAGAAAAGATGAACTTGCTAACGAGCTGTCCCATATGAGAATTTCAGTGGAACCGGATGCAACAGTGACTGGTCTTCGGGGTGAGCTGAGAACGGCACACCGACTTGTCCGTCGGGGAAGCATCAAAGCGAGTGCTCCGGTACCCGCTGATGCATCGGCTGAGCTCTCGACCTGCCTTCCGAAGGTCTCCGAGTTGGAGGAGGCTCTTCAGTCAGGTGAGTTTTTGTCTAATAATAACTCTCGTTTAAGGATAACTGTCAGAGCAAACTATCTGCTAACTAGGTTGGCGCGTTGTGGTTTGGATTGCCCTGACCTGGTGGAAATTTGTGGTAGGCTAGTGAAGATCATTGCTAGGGCTGAACCCAGTAGTAATTCTGAATCCGAGGGTTCGGTTGATGATGGTGATGATCCTTCGTGTCGTGACCAGGTGGAGTATACTTCACCAGTAGTGAGAGAGGACCGCTCGGTGCGAGCTAGTTCAAGTAGGAATAGTTCTACATGTAACATAGCGTATAAAGAACGTCCCCTTAACTTATGTTCATTTAATTTAAAATATGATGGTTCTACTTGTGTACGTGTGTTTTTAGAGAGATTAGAGGAACTTAGATGTGCTCGGGAGGTTACTAAGCCTAGACTCCTTATGGCTTTCTCCGACCTGTTGGATGGACCGGCTTTGTCTTGGTTCCGTACAAACAAATCTAACTTCATCTCATATGAGGATCTTATTAGTGAGCTTAAAGATACCTTTGATATTCCTGATTATGATTACCGCCTCAGGAATGAGATAAGACAGCGTACACAAGCCCGCTCTGAGTCCTTGGTTAACTATATATGTACAATGCAAGCCATGTTCTCAAGGTTGTCATGTTAGATGCCCAGTGAAGAACAGCTGGACATTCTCATGCACAATATTCGACCTGACTACATGAAAGAACTGGCCTTGCATGAAGTAAACTCTATAGATGATTTGAGACGTTTGGGTAAGCGCTTGGAGCTTGCACGTACTAGGGCGGACGCTTTCCGTGAGCCTGCTCTTCACAAGTTTGAGATTTCGTCGGACTTACACCAGCATAAGAACAAAGGTGTACAGAAGCCCACCAAGCAGGTGTCTGCAGTGGAGACGCCGACTACCTCCCACGAACGCAAATGCTTTCGTTGTGGCGGGGGCGGACACTCTGCATACAGCTGCACACAGTCAAGGGAGCTGGTGTGTTTCCGGTGTGGTCTCAAAGGAGTCAAGGCCCCAGACTCCTCACAATGTGCTGGCAAGCCAAAAAACGCGTAGGCCAGGGCCTTGTTAGGAACTCTATGCATTACTCTGTATCTGAGTCTATTTCTGATAAGGTCCTGTTTCCTAAACGGGATAGTGACATTAGACCGTATCTAGTTGTTAAAGTTTTAAATTTAAATGTCTTAGGCCTTCTAGATTCCGGTGCCTCCTGCTCTATACTAGGTAAGGGAGCGCACCGCATCTTCTTGGAACTGGGTTTTGATCTTGTGAGTATCAATCCTACTTTTCGTATTACAACTGCAGACAGCTCTCACTTACAATGTCTGGGTTGTATCTCTTTGCCAATTGAGTACAATTCGGTTATCCGAGTTGTCAAGTTTTATGTTGGCCCAGGAATAACCACCTCCATGATATTTGGTGTGGATTTCTGGCAACAATTTAAGTTAAGTGATAAATTAATTTTACAAAATATTAGCCTTGATAGTTTTAGTGATAATAATCCTATAGAGTCTGTGTCCCTTAGGCGACGTCCTACGTAAGCGAACGCAAAGCGGCGCGGCGCGGCGCGATACCGACAAACAGTTGAAACCTATTGAAGTGTCCTACGTGACCAAACGCAAGTGCGGTGCGGTGCGGGGCGGCGCGAAATGAAGCGAACGCGGTCAGTTGGTTTGATATTTGCGCGCGAACTGGATGCGGTGCCGCCGTGTTTTTTATAATGTTGGAAATAGAAATTTTAACCAATGTAATTTCAAGAACGTCCTGATGTGGGATAAAAGAAGTAAATTTATTATCGTCGATTATGCCTTTCTAAGTATACAAAGTTAGTCCCACTTCCTCTATATAAGAATACTAGCTGATGCCCGCAGCTTCGCCCGCGTAAAATTTGTTCCCGCGGGAAGCCATTCCCGGGATAAAAGGCAGCCTATGTGTTATTCCAGACTATAATGTATCTCTGTACCAAATTTCAGCCTTTGGACTTTTGGCCTTTTGGACTTTTGGGACTTATGGACTTTTGGACTTTTGGGACTTTTGGGACTATTGGGACTTTGGGACTTTTGGGACTTTTGGGACTTTTGGATCTTTTGGGACTTTTGGGACTTTTGGGACTATTGGGACTTTTGGGACTTTTGGGACTTTTGGATCTTTTGGGACTTTGGATACTTTTGGGACTATTGGGACTTTTGGGACTTTTGGGACTTTTGGATCTTTTGGGACTTTTGGAACTTTTGGGACTTTTGGATCTTTTGGTACTTTTGGGACTTTTGGGACTTTTGGGACTATTGGGACTTTTGGGACTTTTGGATCTTTTGGGACTTTTGATACTTTTGGGACTTTTGGGACTATTGGGACTTTTGGGACTTTTGGATCTTTTGGGACTTTTTGTACTTTGGACTTTGGACTTGTGACTTTGGACTTTTGATCCTGCTTTTTGTTGGCAAGTCCAAAAGTCCCAAAAGTCCAAAAATACAAAAGTCCAAAAGTCCAAAAGGCCAAAAGTCCAAAAGTCCCAAAGGCCAAAGTCCAAAAGGCCAAAATTCCGCTCCACCTTACCTCACCCGACCCCACCTCACACCAATTCACCTCACCACACCCCACTTCACTTCACCCCACCCTACACACCTCAGCCCACCCCACTTCACCCTACTTCACTTCATATACATAGGTACACGTTATGCAAACGCTCACTTGTACACGTTGGTATATGAAGTGCGAGATACACGAACGTGGCCGAGCGTGGCCAACGGTAGCCGAGAGTGTGATTTATTTTCGTGACACAATTTCTGGATTCAGTCTCCACGCAAGGCCCGCGATAGAAGCTATGCAATAGCTTAAAAAGCTGCGGTCACAGTCTACTTAACAATATCTCTTTAATTCAGGTGTCACAGACCCTTTGCAGACGGACGAACTGCCAGTCACATTCTTATGGAATGCCCATAACTGGTAAGGATACAGGGCTAGACACTTCGGTACACCAAGGTCGCTCCAGGAAGTCTCCGGCAACGTGAAGAGTCTGATAGACTTATTGGAAAACTGGGATGGCAATAGCCATACCAAAACCCCCCACCAAAATAGGCGCAGAAATGACGTTGATTTGCGGAAACCAGCCTCTGAAAACCTAAAATCTAGAACTCCATACATTTTTTTGATCTATAGCAGTTTACATTAGGCTGATGCAAAGTGCCAACTGAACGGCAGCGTCGCCGGTCGGTGGCGGCTGTGCGAGACGATTCGCGTGCACGTAGGACATAGCCGCCGCGTCGCACCGCGTCGCGTTGAATTCGCGTGTCACCGCTTCAGAATCGCGTTCGCTTCGAACCGCCCACCTAGGACGTAGCGTTAACGGTGGCCTCGAGGATTACGACAACCTAACAACTAAACAAAGGTGTGTAATCAACGAGGTCATTGAAAAATTCGACTCATTGAACACTGATAAGGTGGGTTTAGGTCGGAACTCACTTGTGCACCATGTCATTGACACTGGTGACAGCAAGCCGATCAAGCAGCGTTATTATCCGCTCTCTCCCCTTAAACAGAAGGCCCTGGAAGCCGAACTGGACCGAATGCTGGAGATGGGAGTAGTGTCCCCGTCTCAGTCCGCGTGGAACTCTCCAGTGGTCATGGTGGAGAAGGCGAACGGCGACCTCAGATTGTGCTTGGACTCTCGCAAGCTGAACTCTGTGTCAAAGAGTGACGCCTACCCCTTACCCTAAATCAATCAAATCTTGGACCATCTTAATAATGCTAAGTATTTAAACTCTGTAGATCTGAGTGCGGCCTACTGGCAGATTCCGTTCGACTCACTCCAGTCTGCTGAGAAGACTGCTTTTACGGTTCCCCGGAGAGGATTGTTCCATTACAATTCCATGTGCTTCGGTCTTGTCGGGGCCAGTGCCACGATGCAACGCCTCATGGACCGTCTGTTTGGTCCCGAGTTCGACAACAAGGTATTTGCGTTTCAGGATGACATAGTCTGTGTGTCCAGCATCTTTGAGGAGCATGTAGAGCTCTTACATAGAGTCTATTAGCAACTCAAGGATGCTGGCCTAACAATTAATATAAAAAAATCTCACTTTTGTCGGAGTGAACTCAAATACCTGGGGTATTATGTGGACAAACATGTCCTACGGACAGACCCGGGTAAAGTTGAGGTTATCCTCAACTATCCCACCCCTTCTAACCCTAAGGAGGTTAAGAGATTTCTGGGAATGGCCGGCTGGTATCGTCGCTTTGTTAACAACTTCTCTAGGATTAGTAAACCTCTGTGCAAACTGACTTCTACTAACCTTAAGTTCGAATGGACCCCTGAGGCTGAACAGTCCTTTAACCTGCTAAAGTCAGCCTTGGTTTCTGCCCCTATATTAAAAATGCCTAACTTTGAGTTGCCCTTCCGCATTCTTAGTGACGCGTCAGCTTACTCAGTTGCTGCTGTACGGACACAAACTCACGATGGTGTTGAGCACCCTATCGCCTACTGTAGCCGTTCTCTCAACAAGAACGAGGTGAACTACAGCACAACTGAGCGAGAACTACTGGCCGTGATTTTCGCTTTGGAACAATTTCGACAGTACGTCGAAGGCCAAAAATGTACGGTCGTCACGGATCATTCATCTCTTCTGTGGTTCCATAAGCTAAAAAATCCCACAGGTCGTCTAGCACGTTGGAGCATGAGGCTCAGTCAATTCGATTTTGACATAGAGCATCGAAAAGGTAAAGACCACGTTGTACCTGATGCTCTGTCACGCATCAAGATTGATTCCCTCGATGAAGTACCCACTAAAGACCCGTGGTATGACCACACCATGAATAGTGTTCGGAAGAACCCTAGAAAGTCACCAAATTATGACATTCGTGACAACCTTTTATGTAGGTTAACTAAAAATAAATATTCTCTGTCTTCAGACTTTGACTGGAAGCTGGTGGTACCTCAGGAGGATCGCTTGCCCCTGCTCTCTAAGTACCACGATAACACACTTAGTGCCCATGGTGGCGTTTGGAAGACGCATAAAAGGTTAGCCCTAAATTATTACTGGCCCAAGATGTACGAGGACGTCAAAGTATATGTTAGGAATTGCGAAACATGCAAGCAGTACAAACCCGTAAACACGTCTCGTCCCGGCCTAATGCTAAAAGCTAAGCTATCTCTGTCGATCTGCTTGGTCCCTTTCGCACTTCGAGCAATAGAAACGTACACCTGATCGTGGTCTCCGACTACTTTAGCAAATACGTCATGTTGTGCCCTGTTCGGGTTGCCACAGGCGCTGTAGTCGCGAGATTCATAGAGAAGAGTGTGTTTCTCGTGCACGGAGTCTGCAAGACTATTTACATGGATAATGGCCCTCAGTTTGTGAGTAAGCCATTTAAAGATCTGATAGCTAAATACAATGTACCTAATATATATTATAACCCTAGGTATCATGCCCAAACTAATCAGGTGGAACGAGCTATTCGTAATGTTGTTTAAGCGATCTCATGCTATGTGAAGTCACAACACAAGTCATGGGATTCGTTCTTGGTTGAGATACAGTGCGCTTTAAACACTGCAGTTAACGAAGCAACTCGTTTCACCCCTTACTTCTTGGTACATGGTAGGGAGTTTATTGGAGATGGAGTGCTATACAGGCAGACAGATATTGCGTGCCACCCTGCTTCAGTCTCTGTAGACGATCCATCAGCCTTCGGTGTCAAGCTGAGAGAAATACAACGCATATACGACCAGGTGAGGAAACATTTGAATGTTGCCCACCAGCGTAATGAAAAGTATTACAACCTCAGAAAAAGGCATGTGGAGCTGAAAGTGGGACAGATAGTTTACAAACGCACGTTCTACCTGTCAAACAAGGCCAAGAACTTTACTTCTAAGCTAGCCCCTAAGTTCCTTAAATGTGTGGTGACTGCTAAACGATCCCCTTTAGTATATAGGCTGTCAGATCTGGACAGTAGGGATCTTGGGGAGTACCATATCAAGGACATCCTGAAGTATTAGGAGGAGCCGTCTCCAATACCCAACGTCAGCAATGCTGTAACTACATAGCACTGTTTCTCTAGTTTATTAAACCAGTGCTATGTGATCATTATGTAAGACTATTTTAATCTTTTGTTTGTATTTCTATGTGTGTACGTGACTTCAAATTGTCACGTTGTAGTTTCTTCTATGCACCGCACCGAGCGTTTTTCTCTCATTCGCTCCTCAGTACTCTACAATATCCTGAGAGCTTGGGTAGTGTTAGGGTATCAGCAGCGAGTAAAGGGAACATTCGTTTTCTATGAAGGGCATTAGACTCTAGTTACTTAGCCTGTCCGGTACACGAGTCAGTGTCTAGTTAGGTGTATAGGAGGATCTTTCTTTGTTATTATAATGGTGGCAGTCAGCTTGGGGTTGAAGGACCTAGCTGGTTGTCTTTGTTTATTAGTCAGTACTTTTCTGTTTTCTTTATTGTGTATTTCCAGCGTGTCATATCCGCAGGAAATGCTATTAAAGGGGGGGTGGTTGTAACATTCATTTTCTATGTTTAGCAATGTCTGGTCTTAGGCTAGTCAATAATCATTGAGCGTGTCAGAGCGCTATGATCGATTCATTTTTTTTGCTGTGGCAACAGTTCTCTCAAGGAAACGGACGTTAGTCTATGGGTTTTTTGTGCATGGACGCAGTAATTGCGCAGCAAACTGGTTTTGAAAAGGATTTTCTAGAGGATTCGATAGTGAGGGTATAAATAGCCCTGCTATGAAGTTCCAAGCCTCTTTTACCATCTTCTAAGCAGCTGTGAATTTGAAATTACTCTGAGTAGCACACCTCAATTTTCTTTAGAGGTTATAAGTTCGAACCTGAGGACTTGTTAAGGAGATTAGCCTGGGTTTCACCTATTCTCCTCAGAAAGAATTAAATTCTGTGATAACCTATACCCAGATTCTGGTAAGTTTCAATTAACTATTTGCAAAGCGGGTCGATTTTCGTCTGTCGCGCAGTCAGTATCTTAATTTGTCGTTTCTTTCATGACAGGGTTTTTTAGTACGGGGAAAAATCGAACAGCCACATTTGTAATACACCCAATAACACGTGGACTACACGAGCGAGGTGACTTGAGAGGAACCTGCAGTCTTCATACACCTGGCATTACCATCAGCCACTGCCACTCTCCGCTCACACTGCAGGCCAGTACTTGTCATCATACTTATACGTGTAGTCTAGCCGCCTAAGTTACTTCCTCACGCTGGATTAGTGTAGTGCTGTACTATTAGTACCTAAACCCGTAATATTCTTATGAATGTCTGTGCTTTCTGTATCTATGTAATCTCATTGTCTCTGTAGTGTACTGTGTACTATATAAATATATGTGTGTACACCCTATTGGCTGTTTTCGTCAGAGTCCTGGCCTACCTTGCGCACCCACTAGAAACTCTGTAACAAGGCGCCCTGGGAAAGAGTTCTCTGCATAGCTTCCTCGCGCTAGTTGGTGAGTAACATCATTGTGTTATAGTACAGATTTATTTCTCGCTGCCTTTAAACGCTTTATCTCATGCAGGGGTCTTGTTTCAGTGTTGTACAGCAATGGAGGCACTAATTTCATAGGTGTGAAACGAAAAATGAACGAAATTTACACGCTTATACAGTCCACTAATTATAAAAATGATCTGAATAATTATCTAACTCAGCACAAGATTCAGTTTCAGCACAGCCCACCTGTCGGGCCCAATTTTAATTCGTTGCCTGAAATTAATGTCAAATGTGTTAAGTCTCATTTATTTTAAGCTATCGGAAGTCAAATACTCACCTATGAAGAATTCAGTACAATATTGGTGCGAATTGAAGGCATTTTGAATAGCCGCCCGATTTGCATACTTTCTTCGGATTCATCGGATCCAACCCTCCTAACGCCTAATCATTTGAAGCCTCAAGCGCGGCAAGCGGTGACACTACCGACAGCGCCACTTATTTTTCAATCATCTTTTATGTACAGATTTTCCATACTCTACAGTTTTATCTTACTAATATTCCCCACAGATTTTTTTTTAATCATCATTCATGTACAGATTTTACATAATATAAATATGAAAGTTTGTGAGCATGGATGAGCGAGTAGATGTCTAGAAGTATGTTTGTAACTCTTTTCCGCTCTAACGATTGAAGGGATCTGGCTGACATTTTGTCAGGAATCGCTTAGAATTACTCATATTTAGTCTACTTTTTTCCGTGGAAGAGGTATGTTCCAATAGAATGCGGACACGGCAAAATTCCATTTAGGGCGAAGCCGCGAGCATCGGAGTATATTTTAAAACAGTCTTCTTCTGAAAAATAATTTCAATATTTATAATAGTAATAAAAATTGTATCTGAATCAATTACACCGTCGGTTATTAGTAGAAAATCCAAGCGGTATATCTGCACTGGATCGAATAGAATAGAAATAGTTTGAAAAAATAGATACCGTTCTTGAATTTCTATCAATTACTTCGTTTTAATATATATGGTAATATCTCGAATGGGAAACAGGAAGAGGCCCCTTACATCGTGCGTCTACTTCACCACCTCCAAATCTATCGAGGCACGATCTCACTTCACCTTAAATAATTATTTTATGAAGATGTAGGGTCAAGAAAGCACATACATCTTGCTACCTCATATATTGATGAGTTTCATTTTATGATTTTATTTACTCTGGTACTATAATACAAAGATTTTAAAAATGAAATCAAAACTCTTATGACAAACATTACGCACAGGCCAAAAAAAAGTTTTATTACGATACAGGTCTTGTATGGACACATTTTTTTTTTTTAACGTGAGGGAAAATCCTCGTAGGATGCTATGCCGGACTCTTACCGACTAAAAAACCTCACGTAACGCCCAACAGCCTATGGTTGAGAGCCATTGAGAACATTTTACATTTAAATTAAACAAAAGCTAATTAATTAAACATTGGTTTTGTTTTTAAAATAAATTAGTTTTTGTGTTAAAACATGTCTGAAAGCGAGGATAGTGGTAATCGTACACCACCAGACATTCTGGAAGCTACGCCAAACATGAAGATGAACCTGTTACCAGCGAAATCTAGGAGCAACTATAATAAATGTTACCACGAGTTTATGGAATGGACAATGAATAAAAATGCTACATCATTTTCTGAAAATGTGTTGTTAGCGTACTTTCAAGAGTTATCTGAAAAATATAAAGTGTCAAGTGTGTGGGTTAAATACTCCATGATTAAAAGTACACTCAGTATTTACAACGAAGTTGACAGAACAAAATATAGCATGCTGATTACATTTTTTAAACGAAACTCACAAGGATATAAAGGGGAAAAATACAAGACTTTTACAGCAGAGCAGAATAATAAGTTCTTAAATGAAGCCCCAGACACATTATATCTCTTCACAAAGGTAGCTTTATTTATTTACCAGTTAACCATGTACATTTTTTTTGTTAATATTGAGTTAATTTACCGTAATATCTATATGAATTGTTACAGATTGCATTAATTTTTGGTGCTTATAATGGGTGCTTGTAGACGACAAGAGTTATACAACATACAGTTCAAAATGTTGAAGTCTTCGAAACTGCACTATTGATCAAAATAAGTAAAACTAAAACCAAGATAGACCGCTCTTTCCCATTAATGGGAAATATTATGAACAATGCAAAAAATACATAGAACTACGACCAACTGAGTGTAGCAATCCCATGTTTTTTTCTAAAGTATATTGCCGGAAAATGACGTAGAGAGTTGGCATTAACAAATTTAGAGCTTTAGGCAAAGTTATTGCCAGCTTTCTTCAACTTACCAACGCCGAATTATACACAGGACACTGCTTTCGCCGAACATCTGCGACATTGCTAGTTCACGCCTGGTGGAGATATAACGGCACTAAAGCGACACGGTGGTTGGAAGTCAACGACAGTTGCAGAAGCCTTTAAGGATGATTCAATGACTAACAAGATCGCTGTATCCAGTTCTTCCAATAACGCTTCCTGCCCGGTTTAAATTCAATTTCATAATTGTAATATTCAGAACATATTTCAGAACATTATTATAAGTAAAAAAAATAAATTTGTTGTTATATTCAGCGTTTTATTTGCAATATTATTTTATGTATTATATTAAGAGAGTAGATAAAGTAGTGTATGACACTGTACATAACTTGGTCTTATAACACTCGTGTTATAAGAACCCTTATTATGCAACAGTATCATAAACTACTATTAATTTCTCATTACAGGTCATAATATATAACGAGTAACTTAAAACTGCTCTACTGAAAAGTGTGTGACTTGCAGATTCGATAGTTTACGTAGTCACAGTCGAGTACCCAATAATTTGGGTTAGTATGATAATGTCTAAAAAATAATAATGACCAAAACCGAATCGAGTCCGAATGTAATGTCTAGCTAGAAGTTACTATATTTTTCACTACGTGTAACCTATCGTTCTCGTAAAGTATTAACTTAGTGATTTTTGAAATGCGATGATGAAGAACAGGAGAAAATTTTAATATTTGCCTCATCGCTTGCAAAAAGATATGCAAAAAATGTAAATGGTTTATTTTTGGTTGACGAAACTATTAAAACATTATCCACGGCTTTTTTACCAATTGTTCACAATGCACCTGGGTTTAGGATCTAGTGATGAAACTCATAACTTAGTTCCTTTTCTCTACGGTATACTTCCTAATAATTCCAATTCCAATTATGAGATTGCAATAATGACCGCGGTAAAAGAAGTATTTCCCAACATTAAAATCCATGGATTTTTATTTCACTATCAAAAAGCCATTAACAAAGAAAGCCAAAGAATATGACTTAAACAATACTTCTGAAGGTAGGAATGCTTTAAGATTATTTTCTAATCTACCACCTGGTCCTACCGGTTTACCCGGTAACCATATTCGCAATTCCTGGCTATCCAATTGTGTAAATTTTCTATGGAATGTGATGAATTCAAAAACTTTAAAAACTGCTTCGAGTGGCAATGGCTTTTTTTTTTTTTGTTTAACGTGAGGGAAAATCCTCATGGATGTTATGCCGGACTCCTACCGACTAAAAAACCTCACGTCACGCCCAACAGTCTATGGTTGGGAGCCCCGGGTAAACCCTTGGAAGGATGTCCCAGGACTCCCAACAGACCCACGGCCGCTACTGCGGCCTCGCCCAGGGGTGGTTCGGGTGCTATCCCGCGTCTTTGGAGGGTTTCGGGTGTGATCCCGCTTCTAAGGGGGGACGTGAATTGTCTCACTCACGTCACGCTGCCGTCATGGGCCTGCTTCTGTAAGGACGGTGAGCCGCCCTGTCACCGTCCTCAGGCCCCCGGTCATGGTGGCCGATAGTCCTCGGCGAATACACGTCGGCGGCGCCCAGGCCGCCGACTGCGGAACTCGGGTGGGAGAATTCTCTCCCGTACCCGTCCCGCCGCCTCCTTCACGAACATGACCTGCTCGCAGAAGGAGGCGGCGCAGTCCCACTTACTCCAGCTGGAGAGCATGGCTCGCACCATGGTCTTGAGCGAGAGAGTGTCCACGTCCAGACCCACTACGAGGACCTGGCGCTGTTGCGCCCACGCCGTGCACTCCACCAGTGTGTGGAGCGCCGTGTCATCGCTGCAGTCCTCGCAGTGCTGACACTCGGCCGTGGTTTCCCGGTGTTTCCGCCACAGATACCTACCGAAGCTCGAGTGGCAATGGCTAAATAAATTCACTACAGACGGACATTCGGACATTTTAAGCTGTGAAAAATCGTATACACAGAACTACAAATTTGTTAAAATACCTAAAAAACCAAACATTTATAATTTTGTATTCAACATTTCTTGAGAAGCAAAGCATTGTAACCATATCATTAAAAAAAGTTAATATTTTTTCTTAAAAAAAAAAACCAGCGCAATTCCGATGTTTTATTCAACAAAATTGCAAAATCTATTTAACCTCCTAACTTCTGAAATCTTTCCGATTTTTATGAAACTTAGTGTAGATGTTAGGTATGGTATGAAAACCATAGGAAAATTATTGAAAAAAATCGTAAGCTTGGAAAAGTGGGTTTTCTTGATGTACTATACATAGTACATTCGGTGTCTGTTGAGCTTAAATATTTAATTTGATGTTCTATGTGTAGTACTTTAGTTGTGAAATAGTGTAAAAAAAGAAAGAAAATTTTAGTCTTTATTTCAAAAAATGCTTGTATATTGCTATAAAATAAGTTAAAAAGTTAAAAACATACAAAAAAGAATGAAACTAAAAACAAAAAATTACGGAAATAATTTCTTAGTAATCAGAATCTTCAAAGTAATGTTAGCACAATGACACTATTTGACTTTCCATGATAATTTGTGGCGAACGTGAATTCCTCACGTCACGCAATTTAATTTAATATGTTATTCATCAAGCAGTTTTCTAGTGGAGAAATATCTACCATAACATAAAAATGGCTAGGTTTACGTTTCTGTAAAAGAGCTTAGGAGCCATGAAGGCGAAGGGACTGGTACTGTGACGGAGGAGCTGATTCAATATTTTCTTCGACATCTGATTATGATAATGAACTAGAAATATTATACTCTTGATATGTAGAGGGTCATAGTCAGAATCTTCTGAAAAATCACGCTCGGATTCGTCTAATATTGTCAAAATTAAGCTAAAAAATATGAACATCAATAACACCATTGGCACCTGATGTACTATGCATAGTACATCAAAACAGTTTAAAAACAGTAACTTGACCCCTGTTGTACTATATGTAGGACATCAAAATATTTGACCTTGTAGTGAAAAAACTATTGAAACCAAAACCAAAATACATCGTAAATATTATCATATACTTCATAATCAAATAGAAAACACATTGCAATCTAAAAATATTATCCTGAAGAATGAATCAATATGAATTATTTACTATGTTTCGAACTAAGAAGCGTACACCTGCGTTGAAAGTGTTTCTTAGAAAGAAATTTGTCAATCTGGTGAAAGTGGTAGTATTTTTTTTTAAAAGAGACGTTCACATACCGTGCTATAGCAGAAAAAGAAATGCAATTTTTTAATTAGCTATCTCGTCAGATTTTTTTACTTTAGATGTTAAAACAACTTCATGAAGGAAAAATTACGTCCATTAAATTTTTCGGCAAAGTTATTTATACTAGACTTCCTAAATAACATTTTTATGTAATATTTGTTTTTATTTTGTGTAATATTATAAAAAGTTAGGTTTAAACTTTATTGGTCGTTTTTTTTCATATGGTTAAAGACAATTTGGATGCTGATAAACAATAATGTGTTAACCCTCATAAACCTTGTTTTGAGAAAATGGCGTCTTAAGAAGTTAAACCAATTTTTAAATAGTTTGTTAAGTGAAATATGTATCTATTATTCATTTCTCTGTTTATTTAAAAGAAAAATGGTTTTGAAATAGATTGCAATTATAAAAAGACAACAGGCTAGTATATTCTTCCGAAAAAAGGGGATTACCGCATATTGCAAAATATGGAACACGCTGTAATAATCGAAACATCAAATTAAGGAACATAACACTGTTTTGCTAAATGCCGGTACCAGGATCGAATGACAATAAATGCATGTTAAGGTACATAAAGGAATATTGATAAACACATGTTATCACTTAATAAGTTTATCAAAAAGTATTAAGTGAACTCGAATTTAAACTTTAATAATATGAAAAATTATTAAAGTTTAAATTCATTAAGGAAAAAACGGGTGACTCCCGCTCCAAATCGTTCCTGGTCCAAAGGCTGGCCATAGCCATTCAGCGTGGTAATGCCGCTAGCGTTATGGGCACCTTTGCACCGGGAACGGTTAGAGGTGGGTTATTTGACTGATAAGTTATGCTTATTACTGACAATTTAGATTTTATTTGATAGTGGTATTTATTATTGTATATTATTTTATTAAAAATAAATGAACACGAATATAAAAAAAAGAAAAAAAAATATGAAAAATATAAGAAACCTAAACTTTATAACCAATTCATCAATCTAGTGTAACAATAAACAGAATTCAGTACCTATCCAGTTTTCTTCTTCTTACGAGAAATATATTTTTCTTGTCCTCAGCGGGCCTAAAAAGGCAACATTGTATGTTTCATAATATGAAACATACAATGTTGCCTTTTTAGGCCCTCTGAATCATGTTTTTGCAACTTAATTATCATATCCTACTAATCCTATCCTACTAATATTATAAATGTGGAAGTTTGTGAAGATGTTTGGATGTTTAGATGTTTGGATGTTTGTTACTCAATCACGCTCTAACAGCTGAATGGATCCAGCTGAAATTTGGTATAGGGATAGAGTATAGTCTGGAATAACACATAGGCTACTTCTTATCCCAGAAAATTGTTTTCACGGGAAGCTGGAACGGGAACCAAAATTCACGCGGGCGAAGCCGCGCGCATCAGCTAGTAATATTATAAATGTGAAAGTTTGTGAAGATGTTTGGATGTTTAGATGTTTGAATGTTTGTTACTCAATCACGCTCTAACGGCTGAACCGATTGGGCTGGAATTTGGTATAGGGATAGAGTATAGTCCGGAATAACAGATAGGCTACTTTTTATCCTGGGAAAATGTTCCCACGGGAAGCGGGAACGGGAACCAAATTTCACGCGGGCGAAGCCGCGCGCATCAGCTAGTTATATATAAAAATATTATGTATTTAGATCGTCTCGTTTAGAAGCAGCAGTTTTCTTTCATCGATGGACGGAAATAAAAAGTATTTTATATCCGCACTTGCGGCAAACAAGGTTACGAGCACACCTGATGGAAAGTGGTCAACAGAGGCGAGACACTCGCGCTGCCGACCCTGCAAGATCCTTCTAAGACCCCTTTTGAAGAACTCCATACTGTAAATTTTGCGTTTCGGAAAATCGACTCAAGAAGATCATTCCACGTGCGTGGCACGAAGCCCCTATCGGACCTTACCGTGATCGCACGCAGACGCAAAGTGTGAGGATGAACACCCTTTCCGTGGTGAGCGGTGCGATGATAGAAGCTACATCATATTAAATAATTCCCCAGTGCACAAACCGTTGTACAGACTGTAGAATACGCACAAGAAGGTATAGTTTCTCCTATCGTGAAAGGGCTCCGCTAGTAAGTACCTATAGAATCGTTGACAACTCCCATGTCTCGCCTTTGCACCGAGTCGAATGGACGAAGCTGATATTCAGGTGCCCCAGCCCAAAAACAGCACTACTCCATGTGCGGCCGCAGTTGCGACTTACGGAGAAGCAGTGTTTGTGCCACACTGAAGTACCGCTGCGTCCTACTGACCACCCCAAGCTTCTTAGACGCCAGCTTGTGAATTGTCCTCCAAATGACTGCGGAACTGAATATCACTGGAGATGTCAACACCAAGGATCTTTATACTATTGGAGGTGGAAAGA
This sequence comes from Miltochrista miniata, assembly GCA_933228765.1. Lineage (NCBI taxonomy): Eukaryota > Metazoa > Arthropoda > Insecta > Lepidoptera > Erebidae > Miltochrista > Miltochrista miniata. The sequence continues at coordinate 27,870,889 of OW121747.1, forward strand.
GATGTGCCAAGAAATTACAGCGCCACAGTAAACGGGGTTTTCTTAACAGTGAATACACAAACTTGAGCCTTGGTAGGTGTTTGTGTCTGAAATTGCAGCTATTCCTATGAGAGTAACCGGAATTTTAAACACAAGTTGTTCACGACCACTGCGCAGCGAGGAATATCGGAACGACCCGTATGATAAGTATTAACCGTACTGTCATTTGCATAGAAATAAATGCTGTCACAAGACAGAATATCATTGATATGCAGCAAAAACCTGTCGACGACAGTCCTGGTACTTTTATCGGCGAAGATACTGGGCACCCATCCGCGAAACCCTTGGGGCAGTTCATTGGAGGACAATTTCGTAAGAATGCCACGGTGCCAGACCGGGTTGAAGGCCTTAGAGATGTCGAGGTTCACAACTAGAACCTCACCCTTACTCTCGATAGCCGTCGCCAAGCTGTGTGAGAGGTAGACATGAAAATCGCCAGTTGAGCGACCGTGACGAAAATCGTTAGCTGGTCATGTTCTTCAACTTACATCAGGATTTATGCTCCATGCTCCATGCTGATTAAATGCTCCATCAACTTTAATAAAAGTGGGAGCATGTTATTAATACACATCTCACAGGTGGTGATGTAGTCCCGGCATCGTGAAAGATCGTGCACGTGCATCCTGTGTCCAAGAAGGGTGACAGGACCGATCCGGATAATTACAGGCCTGCTACTAGGCCTGCTACTACTGCTACTACTTCATTTACTTTCATGGAATATGAAAGCGTGAAAAGACGTGTAAGTACCGGACACAACTCCGGTCCGTCTGGTCCACTCGACTTATGAAGTCAAGGGGTTGAACCTCCCGTTGGAAATACCGCTTTGTGAATTTAACTTCCGGAAAAAAAACCTACTTTATCTTGGCGGTGACATCTCTCCACAACAACATAGATATACAATTTTTTGTGGGACTATATTTTTAGATCTACGAATAAAAAGGATTTTTCAATACAATATCAAGGTACTTAACATAAAACTATTTCTCATAAAAAGTTCGTCAATATTCGGTAATAATATGTCAAGCACCATAAACTGTACTTTATGCATTCTTAAGAGAGCTTTAATTGTTTAGCAACAACGTGTTATGCTGCATAGTACGACATACGGTATTGCGTTGTGTTTAGCAATAATCAGTTAAGTGACAAAAGTTACAATAACTCAATCAGAGTGGTCCAAATCATATCATTATAGCATGAAAGAGACCTTAAAAGTTGACATATGCCTACACAATTATTTAATTAATTCGTTATATTATTTAAACCGGCAAAATTTTCACCTATAAATAATCACTCATGACAATCTTTAAATAACAAAAATTACAGACATATCTTGATGATTCCAACGTGGATTGCTTACAATTTACCAATACATGGATTTATTGTGTTTTAATACTTATAATGGGTATATTACTTAAGACCTTAATTATTTTTTATGAGCTCGTTGTTTGGCGCAGCGCAGAATCGCTGAATAACATTTTATAGAGCAAGAGCCAGCGGCCCCCAGGCATTCGGTAAAGTATAAAACCTGTAAGTTTCTCAATGTATGTCCCCAACACAGATAAGAACGAACCCCGTCTACGAAACTTGGGTCGCGGTGGCTTTCGCAGATATCAGGTAGTTAAGGTGTGTAAAATTGTGTGCTAAATTTGTTAAAGTATAAAACTCAGTTTTTACATATTTTACTTATAATAATCCTAAAAGTCACCTTGTCGAAAGCCAGACACTTCGTACGGTTGCAACCCTCTGCCAGACACCCTTAAAGTATATTTCATTATTACTATACTTACGGTATAGTATAAAAGCTGCAATTTATATATGTTATTTGGAGAACTATCAAATGATGTTTTCTCAATAGCCAGACAGTTTCAGTAGTTCCTTAAAAAGTTAAAGTCTAATGTAGGTGCGAGCGCGAGGGATATTATGTGTCAGCGGGTGCGAGTGAAATACCGCGTTCGGTCCACTGCGACGTTTTACTGCGCATCAGCTGTCATTTATTGTGTATAATGAGAACTATTTTCTAAATTTACTATGAAAATTCACTATGTACAATAACTAAGAATCAACGAATAAATGTTTAGAAAATTGTTTTATAAAATTTTTGTGTTTAGGAATCATTAAATTAACACTCCAATAATATACTTCAATAATTATTTTAATAATAGTTATTGGAATAATATAATTAATCTAATACCTACAATAATTAATGGAAAAATATTTCGAAGATATTCTATGACTCGTGGTCGTCGATATCTTGAGTGTCCTCATCACCGCTGCTCCAATCTGTGGGTTGGTCGTTATCAATATCGTCTTCTTCGCCAGTTTCAGATTCAGTTGGGTGAAGAGCTGGATCCAAGGTTTTTTTTTATACTACTTAGGTGGCAGACAAGCTTACGGCCCACCGGAAGGTTGGTAACCGTAGCCTATAGACGTTTGCAACACCAGAGGAGCTACACACGCGCTGCCGACCGGGGCGCAGGTTGTGACGACTCACAGTTGAAATTTTTTAAGCCGCCCATTAGGCTTTCAATTTGGCTTAACGACTATCATTTTACTGACAACCGGGACCAACGGCTTATCATGCCTTCAGAAGCACGGAAACGCTCGTTAATAAATATCACAAAGTGGTCCACGTGGTGGTCACCCATCCATATCCGGCCATAGTAAATGTTGCTTACTGCAGTGACAGTTTACAGAACACTGAGTCCGCGGGGCCATGAGCGCTTTAATTTTTCCTTATTTTGGTTGCGTACCTAAAGGATAAAAATGGGACCCTATGGGCGAAGAAGAGGATACTGATAAGGACCAACCCACAGATTGGAGCAGCGGTGATGAGGACACTCAAGATATCGACGACCACGAGTCATAGAATATCTTCGAAATATTTTTCCATTAATTATTGTAGGTATTAGATTAATTATATTATTCCAATAACTATTATTAAAATAATTATTTAAGTATATTATTGGAGTGTTAATTTAATGATTCCTAAACACAAAAATTTTATAAAAGAATTTTCTAAACATTTATTCGTTGATTCTTAGTTATTGTTCATAGTGAATTTTCATAGTAAATCTAGAAAATAGTTCTCATTATCCTACTTCCTACTAATATTATAAATGTGAAAGTTTGTGAAGATGTTTGGATACTTGGATGTTTGTTACTCAATCACGCTCTAACGGCTGAACGGATTTGACTGAAATTTGGTACAGAGATAGCTTATAATCTGGAATAACACATAGACTTTTCATCCCGGGAAAATGTTCCCACGGGAAGCGGGAACGGGTAACGATTTTCACGCGGGCGAAGCCGCGCGCATCATCTAGTACACTATTAATGACAGCTGATGCGCAATAAAACGTCGCAGTGGACCGAAAGCGGTATTTCACTCGCACCCGCTGACACATAATATCCCTCGCGCTCGCACCTACATTAGACTTTAACTTTTTAAGGAACTACTGAAACTGTCTGGCTATTGAGAAAACATCATTTGATAGTTCTCCAAATAACATATATAAATTGCAGCTTTTATACTATACCGTAAGTATAGTAATAATGAAATATACTTTAAGGGTGTCTGGCAGAGGGTTGCAACCGTACGAAGTGTCTGGCTTTCGACAAGGTGACTTTTAGGATTATTATAAGTAAAATATGTAAAAACTGAGTTTTATACTTTAACAAATTTAACACACAATTTTACACACCTTTACTACCTGATACCGGCGAAAGCCACCGCGACCCAAGTTTCATAGACGGGGTTCGTTCTTACCTGTGTTGGGGATATACATTGAGAAACTTACAGCTTTTATACTTTACCGAATGCCTGGGGGCCGCTGGCTCTTAGACTATTAGCAACACAGCGTCAAGTCTCATAAAATATTTTTCGTGACGACACATGTCACTAACTTTGAATTTCGACGATGTTAAGGAACTTAAAGCATTATTGACGAATGTGGTATATGTAATTTCCCATTTGTTTTATGATATAAATCCATTTTTTCGTACTTGTATGTTTTATGGAACCTGAAACACTTTTGCAGATTGTAAAATACTTGGTGCTTTATCAAAATATTTCAAAACCTTTGAATTTGACTTTTTGTGGGTTGACACATTATTGCTTATCAGCATCCATTTCACAATTACATTATTCGTTTTGAACATTATGCGTTTTAGACATTTTTATTTTTTGATATTATTCGTATCGGACATTTTGAGTTTTGGACATCATGCGTATTGGATATTTTTCCACATTATTCGCATTGGCCATTTTTAATTTTTGACATTACTCTACCAATTCTTGTAAAGAATAGTAAATTTTCGAAAAATGCGCTATCTGTCAAATTTTATAAGTTTCATATTATGCTATATAGAGTGTTTTGTGCCTTTGCGCTCGGTAAGACTAATTCGCAATGCGCCTAACTCGCGTCATGACTAGTCAAAAGGAGAAGTAGGCATAACGCGAATTAGACCTACTGCGATGTAGGCCAACAGCTAAATAGGTCAAATACACTCGAGAGCAATGAATCCGGGTCACTTAAAGAATCCTAAAAATCTCGGAAACTAAAAATGCTAGGTTAATGCAATAAATTGTATTTAATAGACAATGTAATACTCCTTAAATGAAGGTATTAAAACTTCTTAGTTATTGTAAAGTTATATCATAAAAAAATCAAATTTGAAAAAGGGCCACTTTCGAAGATGGAACTACGAAATTACAGCATTTGGTGTTGCTTTTGTTTGTAATCTGTCATTTATGTGGGTACATAAACCATGTTGATAGTGCTCTATATTCATTAATCAAGCTGAAATTATGTCGCTTACGCCTGAAGAATGCACCAGAATACTTACAATGCTGGAAACCGGCCGGAGTCAGCGCGATACAGCCAGGACTGTCGGTGTGTCGCTGTCAACAGTACAAAGAGTTCTCCGACGTTACGAAGAAACTGGTTCTAACCTACGCAGACCAGGAACGGGCAGAACCAGGTGTACCACAGCACGAGAAGACCGATACTTGGTGAACACCATGCTTCGAAATCGCTTTCTCACAGGAACTGAACTCACCAATCAGTTTCGACGCCTCGGAGGAAGTAACCCAAGTGCATGGACAGTAAGACGTCGGCTTGCTGAATCTAACTTAAAACCCCTTAGACCTGCAAACGGCCCTAAACTGGAGCGTGGGCATCGTATTTCGAGACTAAGGTATGCCCAGAGCCACGTAAATTGGAGTATTGAAGATTGGTCAAAAGTTATGTTCTCCGACGAATCAAAATTTATGCTCTACAAGCACGATGGAAGACACAGAGTGTATCGAAGACCAGGGGAAAGATTCAAGCAAGCATGCATCGAAGAAAAAGTAGCCTACGGTGGTGGGTCTGTACTTGTGTGGGCCGGAATTTCTTCTGAAAGTCGCACAGAGCTGGTGATCATAGAAAACGGCTCTTTAACTAGCGTAAGATATGTGGAAGAAATCCTCAATGATCACGTTGGTCCATTTATGGTCAATTTAGGTGAGGATGCTATATTTATGCATGACAATGCCCGACCTCATACAGGTAGGATTGTGAATGACTACCTTCAAGAGATGAACATTACTCGTATGGAGTGGCCAGCGCGCAGCCCGGATATCAACCCGATCGAGCATGCTTGGGACGAGCTAGGCAGATGCGTAAAACAACGAAACCCTCCCCCAATCACGCTTCGTGAGCTCAAAATTGCTCTCACAGAGGAATGGGAGAATATTCCCCAAAATCGTATAAGGAACTTGGTGTACAGCATGCCAAACCGCGTAAACGCAGTAATGGAAGCACGAGGAGGCAATACGAAGTATTAAAATTCAAGAAAATCGTAATAAAGTTCAAAAATTTCATGTTTCCTATTTTTGTTTTAAGGAGAGATCGGCAGTTTTTTCTTTATGTAATTTTGTGTTAATAAAATGTATGGTGACTCATATTTTTTTTACTTTCATTTAAGGAGTATTACATTGTCTATTAAATACAATTTATTGCATTAACCTATCATTTTTAGTTTCCGAGATTTTTAACATTCTTTAAGTGACCCGGATTCATTGCTCTCGAGTGTAATAACTAGACCTACTGAGATTTAGTCTTAAGCCTCTTAAATTGGGCTTAATATTTACATGTGGCATCGGGGTCAGCCCACCTGATGGAAGGCGGTCACCGTATTCTAGGGACATTTGCAACGCCAGAGTGAGGTGATTTTTTACGCTTAATGTCCGCCGACGTAGGGGTGGAAGTGGGGATGAGGGAATGGATGTAAGGATGGGAAGGGTGGGAGTGACGCCCTAGACACTGAGTTCCCCCCAGCGATGCATCCCATTGCCGGGCGTCAGAGCAGAGGATGCGGCTTAATTTTTATAGAGGTTTTCTTCCTCACAACTCCAAAGAGCCACCGTGCCCGTCTGTTGCCGGACGGGGTTATGGCTCGGCCGAATGATGGTCCCGAAGTACTCGTCGCCCTGAGAGTTCTCCGCTAAGTACGCTCTGCATAACAGGGCGCATGCGGAGAATTACAAACCGGCCACAAAGGTCCCCCCTCCTTGGTGGACTACTGGCCATGGGCCATGGGTCCACGTCGTCGTCCACGTTACCAGGTTGCACCACGCGGAGGTTGTCCTTCCCAGCACCCCTCCTTCCGAGGGCCTACCCGGGCTCCCAATCATAGGCTGTTGGGCGTTACGTGAGGTTTTTTAGTCGGTAGGAGTCCAACATAGCATCCATGATGGATTTTCCCTCACGTTAAAAAAAAGTATAGATAACATGAAACTATTATTCATTAAAATTTAAAATATCCTTACAGCTGCATGACAACGATTTTCATCTATGTACAAATTAAGAATTCAACTCAATTAATATTTTAGGCATAACGCGATGTATACCAACTAAGATTTAGGTATATGCCGAAGTAGTCCATATACGAAATAGACCAACTGCTATATAGGCATAAAGCTAATTAGGCTGAAAGCGAATTGTAAATGACATTTAGACGTAACGCGAGTTAGGCACACTACGAATTAGTCTTACCGAGCGCAAAGGGTTTTGTGTATGTCGAGTGATTGTCAGCGCCTCCTAGTGTTGTGTCTAAGCTAAATGATGACGAAATTAAATGCTCGAATAAACAATACTGTACTGTATGGCATAATAAAAATAAGTTCACTACAATCCTAAGTTAACTCAAGAATAGTGGGTTTCTTGATTACAGTATCAACACAAAAATTCATCGCATACATACATCGCCATCTAGCTGAGGGAAAACGAACTTATATCTACGACATGACCTGCTTTGGATTGTCTTTTGGACTTCTTTTAGTCAGTCACAAACAACATACATAGGTACATGATATAGACATGCTTTTATCTTCGAAAGGACAGGCAGAGGCATACTATACGATCAAATTTCACGTATCACGTAAGTAAGCTAAAAAACTTATACATTACTTACACCTATGTAAGTAATGTATAAGTTTTTATAGCTTTTATTTCGTGTTGTAGTTAATTTGTAGGCGACAATAAAATTCAAGAAAAAAAATCTATAATAGTTATTAAAATAAATAATTATTCACGGACATTTTCATATAGGTAATAATAATAATAATAATAAAGTTGTATACTTTGAAATACATACTTATCATACATAGAAATACCTAGACTTTCACGAGACAAACATTTATGGATCACACAATATTTTGTCTCCAATGGAAATTTAACCCATGACCTCGTGATTTGCAGTCGCATATTTCGACCTTTAGACCTACGAGGAAGTCCAAATTATTATATAATTGTAGAGTAGTCATGTCTGTACATTATAAATATTTAAAAAAAATACTAGCTGACTTAGCTGAAATTTGGCACAGAGATGCATTATAGTCTAGAAAAACAGAAAGGCTTTTTATTCTGGTAGTTAATTCTGAATGCCGGGACAGGCACAAATTCCACTCGGGCAGAGCTGCCGGCGCCATCTAGTTTAAATTAATGAAGGAACAGTAACTGACGCGATGACGGTTTACAGATTGCATTGACACATGGCGCATTTTTCAACCCCATATTTTTTAAAATGTTTTTCTATAAAGACTTATACAAAAGTAGTTATGATTAGTAGATTGTATAACAAGGGAGCAAAATAGTATTTTTACGGCGAGGGCGCTACTTTGAATCCTGAGCGCAGTGAAAAAAAAATAAAAGACGGCTATGTAATTAATGAATATAATATACCTATATTTAAAAGAAGACATTTATATACATTTATTGTTAAAAATTACAGAGAAACATAATTATTACATATCTATATTTACATTATTACTATCTAAACTAAACCTAAATAAGGCCCCCGTGGCATTGTGCCCAAAAGACTAGCAGCATTCACCCTTTGAATAGCAATGCCTATTCGTTGAGCGAGAAAACTGCCAGCCCTTGGGTCACCAAATGACTCCACAAGGCGCTTTTTCAAATTCTTGAAAAATTTTTGCGCATTGGGACCCCATGGACCTAGGGTCTCGACACCGACTGGAAAAAAACGATACGATGAGTCGAGACCCTTATATTTATTAATTTTAATATTTTCAGCCGCTTCCGCTGCTGCACTGGCTTTTAATTTTGTTTTAGGAAGATGGGACGGGGCTAGAGTGTCAACACAAGTTGCATCCCACACCAGGACCCGACCCATCTCCCACGGCATCAAAGTTATACCATCCGGTCTCTTGCCATCGTCCCTGAAGTTATACCATCCGGTCTCTTGCCATCGTCCCTGAAAGAAGACATGTGAATAAATGTACCTACTTAAATAAAGACAATTACAAATTTATATTAATATTTGATACACTAGCGCAATTTAGAAAAGTTTTTGTCACCGTTTTATTTGGGATCGTCGATCGATATTGTTGTCCATTCATTAATATTTTGATTATTTCTAATCTGAGTATTTGACTGGTGCTCAATGAAAGGTTTAAAATCCTTTGATGAAGAAGGATGTGGCGACAATGGCATGAACGAGAATGGTCTTTAGATGTCAATTTAATATTTTCTACTATTCGGATGCAAATTTTTTACTTATTTTGTATTGAGTCTTCGATGTAGTATGAAAACAATGCCCTGTATATAACTTGCAATCTAGGGGCATAGACGACATTTTATTTTTGCCCAGAACCTGTTTGAAACACTTTCCATTTTGACACCTAATAAAAAATCTATCAGATGTTATATGAGAGGGACGCAAGCTCTGATATTTTTCCACTATTGCTTTGTACTGGCCACGAATGACCAATGACCGATCAATTTTTGTCTTTGTGTCACTTAAATTCACTAAAAGTAATTCATCTCAGTGTTTTACGACATCATTTATTGTTATTTTTATAAGCTTGTTACTACAACAAGCTCCATGTATGCCAAATATTAAAGTCACCAGTAACAAAATAGTGAAGAAATAAGACAAGTACATAGGTAAAATACGTACCGTTTTGAAACAATATGTAGATTGCTACGGAAAAACTAAAAAATACATATTTTTGTTGCGAGAAATTCCTTAGCAAGCGCGTCATTCAAAAAAGTCTCAACATTTTGATTAGAAAATACTTTCGATTTCTTTGGTTTGTGTCCTTCGGATATTCTGATAAGCTTGCAATTTTGAGAAGCTATGAAGATTAATATTTTTGTCGGTGTTTATTACAGCTTTGAGCATTGAGTAAATACTCCAAAGGGTCGAAGGTTGTTTAGTTTTGGCCAATTCTTGAAAATAGGCCAGAAACACATTTTCCGAAAATGTTTTTGATCTTTTTCTGTTTTTCCATAGAATAATTTTTTTATAGGCCTTTAAATATTTGTCCCGGGATTTCGTGGGTAGTAAGTTTTGTACGACGACGTTGTTAGCTTCTATGGTTATTGTTTCAGGAGTTAATGCATCGTCACTTTCATAACTCGACGTAGAACTCATTATAATTGCTTAATACAATAAAATATGTATGTACTGATTACAAGAACAGAGGTAATTCGCGGTCTTTAGTTTTTTTAGTAAGCACAGGTCACTGCGGTGTTGTAAAGCACCAGTCAGTAATGCATACAATTTGCATTCGATTTCTATGAATGTTTTAAGTTCCAAATTCAAATCACTTTGCCGACCGCTAAAAAGCTCTTTTTTTTTTTTTTTTTTATACTACTTAGGTGGCAGACAAGCTTACGGCCCACCGGAAGGTTGGTAACCGTAGCCTATAGACGTTTGCAACACCAGAGGCGCTACACACGCGCTGCCGACCCGGGCGCAGGTTGTGACGACCCACAGTTGAAATTTTTCAAGCCGCCCATAAGGCCTTCAACTTGGCTTAACGACTGTCATTTTACTGACAACCGGGACCAACGGCTTATCGTGCCTTCCGAAGCACGGAAACGCTCGTAAATAAATGTCACAAAGTGGTCCACGTGGTGGTCACCCATCCATATCCGGCCATAGTAAATGTTGCTTACTGCAGTGATCGTTTACAGAACACTGAGTCCGCGGGGCCACGAGCGCTTCACAATATAAGACACGCTCTAACAGAAAAGAGCTATTTTGCGCCGTTATAGCGGTACAAAGTGATTCTTTTCAAATAGAAGGAATGGAAAATAATTTGAAGTACGGTATCTGTGTTATGTTGCTAATTAAAATTAGTTAAAATTATAAAAACATATTACACAATTAGTCATATTGTCCCTCAGCACTATTGACAATGGCCCAAGTTGGCAGACAAATGAAGTTCTCTACCCGCTCCGTTCTTCAAAAGGAGGGAAATGTAAGCTACTATACTTGTAGTTTGATAGATAAACAATTTATCTTAACTAATTTGGGGGCACGTGCCCCCAAGCCAAGGCGAGCGCGAAGCAAATACTGCCGTACCATACCATTAATTACATAGCCATCCTTTACCTATTTCGCCGCATTTTCAGGCCCCTATTTGAGAACCTCTGGATAAGACCAGAACGCAGAAATTTTCGTCATCCAGTAAACTATATTCACATACTTAAAACCTAATATTTCAAGTCTGTGGGTCATTTAGTTCCGAAGTTAAGCGAAAGCAAAGTTTCGCATTTATGACACTCATTCACTCATGATCATCAAAATAGAACTAGTACTTCCCATAAACTCAGAGAGCTGAAATTTGGTACAGAGTTAGGGTTGAATGACCACATAAAGGGAAAACTATAAAAAGTAGGATAATCGAACATATCGATACCTCGGGGCTCAAAAGGCGTAAGCACCAAAAGTCGATTTTACAGGAGACCAAAAAAACAAAAATAAAATTTCTTTTTTTGCCATAACTTTTTCGATTTTTGACCTATATAAACCATTCTAAGACCAAAAGTCTTAAATTTTTGTGATGCAGGTCACTGTATAATTATATTTCTAATAAATTTAAAAGCAACGAAAATAGCTTTCCTATACGCCCCGAAAATTTTTATGTTTGGGGCGTTTACACCCCAAAAATCAATGGATATATGATGAGTGATGGTTGTAACCGTCAATTTCAGGAAAGTGGACCCTAAGGGAAAGTAGACCGAGTGGGATACTGAGTAGACATTTCATGAAAGTGGACCATTAGATCCACTTTCACCGTTTTATCAACTCAAATGACAAATTAATACTAATAATTATTATACAGCTAGGTATCCTCACAAAATTTGGCGCTAATAACATTTAACGTTATTGGATAATAAGGGAACTCTTGAACAGTGGTCCATTAACATCGTCGTCGTCGCCGAGCCGTACTGGGTTCACCCGGGAAGCCCGGTGGATCTGGACGGCCTGGCGACTATCTTTGGGGGGACCGGCGCGGACGACTCGCGCCTAGCGCTTATTGCTAGGGGCCCGGGTTGCGTCGCGGCGGAATATGAGGGTGTGGCTGTCGTCACCGTTTACATCTCGCCGAGCCTCGACCAGCATCAGTTTGAGCTATGGCTCCCTGAGCTGGACGTCGTTCTCGCTGCATGCCGGCCTCGCCCTGTCCTGGTCCTAGGAGACTTCAATGCCTGGTCGCAGGCTTGGGGCTCCCGGGAAACCAGAGGCAGGGGGAGGATACTGGAGGACTGGGTCACTACACGTGGCCTAGTCATCCTGAACCGGGGGAATGTCGCAACCAGGACGCGGCGGGGGCTCAGCTCGGTCATAGACGTTTCGTTTGCGACCCCTGAGCTCGCCCGCCGTGTCCAGGGATGGCGTGTGGTGGAGGAGGAGGAGACGTCGTCAGATCACCGATATATTCGGTTTGACGTCTCCCCTCCACCTAACCTGCCACCAGCAATCGCGAATCCCTGGAACCGCGTTGGGCACTCCATCGCCTTGATCGGGAGGCTCTCCTGGAGGCGGCCATCGTGCAGGCCTGGATTCCGACAGCGGACAGGCCTGCCGATGTTGATACCGAGGTGGAGTGGTTCGGGAGAGCCATGTCGCACATCTGCGATGCGGCGATGCCCAGGGCTAGGCCCAGACCGGCGAGGAAACAGGTGTACTGGTGGACGCCGGAAATCGCACAGTTGCGCGTGAATTGCGTTACCGCAAGCCGCCGGTACACCAGGTTTCGCCGGAGGCGTCGCCGCCCAGACGATGCGGCAGCTACGATGGGTACAGGGAGGCCCAGAGGGCCCTCCAGACTGCCATCAAGCGGTCCAAAAAGTTGGGCCGCGATGAGCTGATGGAGACTCTGGAGCGAAACCCGTGGGGGCGCCCGTACCTTATGGCCCCCTTGCAAATTACGCCCTAAGGCGCCCCCACTGACTCAGAGTCTCCAGCCGGAGCGGCTGGAGGAGATCCTGGACTCCTTGATCCCGTCGAGAGCGGGGAACACATTTCTCCGCGCATGGCTCCGTCTCAGGCGCCCAACGCGGAAGGCAGCGAGAACGACGTGCCCGTAGTCACCGAGGGTGAGTTAGGGGCGGCTGTTCTGCGGCTTAAATCCCGCAAAAACGCCGTCCCTGGACCCGACGGCATTCCAGGCCGAGCGTGGGTTCTGGCTCTCGAGGAGCTTGGGCCTCGACTAATTGGGCTCTTCAGCGCATGCCTCGAGAAAGGCCAGTTTCCCAAGGTCTGGAAGACCGGGAAACTGGTCTTAATTCGAAAGGCGGGGCGGCCGGCAAATTCCCCATCAGGGTACCGGCCGATCGTGTTGCTCGACGAGGTGTGCAAGCTCTTTGAGCGTGTTATTGCACAACGCCTCGTCGGGCATCTCACACGCGTGGGGCCTGATCTGGCGGATAGCCAGTTTGGCTTCCGTCAGGGACGCTCCACCGTGGACGCGATCATGCACATTAGAGGCCTGACCGAGGAAGCAGTCTCACAGGGTGAGGTGGTGGTGGCGGTGTCTCTCGACATCGCCAACGCATTCAACACCTTGCCCTGGAGCTGCGTCAGGGAGGGGCTTATCTATCATGGAGTGCTTCCCTCCCTCCGTCGAATTGTCGGAGCTTATCTCTCCGAGAGAGCCGTAGCTTACCCGAGCTGGCTAGGGCCGGGTCGGCGAGATGTGTCGAGCGGTGTTCCACAGGGATCGGTTTTAGGGCCGCTCCTGTGGAACATCGGTTACGACTGGGTGCTGCGTGGTCCGTTGCTCAGAGGGATCGGCGTAACGTGTTACGCCACTTAAGGCCACGGCAGGGGTTGCTCATGTCGTCGGTCGGATTCGGCGGCTGGGTCTCCAGGTCGCCCTTCACAAATCCGAGGCTCTGTGCTTCCACGGACCTCGGATGGGGCCACCTGCGGAATCCAGCCTACAGGTAGGGGGCGTCAGCATCGGCATCGAGCCCTCGATGAAGTATCTGGGGCTCGTACTCGATGGCCGGTGGAACTTCGGACATCACTTCCGAAGTTTGGTCCCAAAACTGAGGGGAGCATCGGCCACACTCGCGTGGCTGATGTCCAACATCAGGGGACCCAACGCTCCCTACAGGAGGCTGTACCTCGGGATCGTGCGAAGCATGGCCCTGTACGGGGCTCCCGTATGGGCGGAGACCCTGACGGCCAGCAATGAGGCTAGACTGCTGAGCCCGCAGAGAGTGATGGCCGTCAGGGTGATAAAAGGATACCGCAAGATCTCCGGTGAGGCGGCATGTCTCCTAGCCGGGACCCCTCCATGGGACCTGGAAGCGAGAGCCCTTGCGTCACTGTTCAGATGGCGCAAGGAGGCGCTGGAGCGGGGCCAAAGGCCTGCGTCTCGAGAAATCGAGGCCCAGCGGACCCTGCTCCGCCAGGAAACCGTGGCCGTCAGACCGGTCATGGACGAGTGGCTGGAGAGAAGACACGGTGCTCTCTCCTACCGGTTGACACAGATGCTTGCCGGGCACGGTAGCTTCGGTAGGTATCTGTGGCGAAAACACCGGGAAACCACGGCCGAGTGTCAGCACTGCGAGGACCGCAGCGATGACACGGCGCTCCACACGCTGGTGGAGTGCACGGCGTGGACACTCTCTCGCTCGAGGCCATGGTGCAAGCCATGCTCTCCAGCGGGAGTAACTGGGACTGCGCCGCCTCTTTCTGCGAGCAGGTCACGCTCGCGAAGGAGGCGGCGGGCCGGGTGCGGGAGAGAACTCTCCCATCCGAGTTCCGCAGTCGGCGCCCTTTGCGCCGCCGACGTGTCTTCGCCGAGGACTATCGGCCTCCATGACCGGGGGTCTGAGGACGGTGAGAGGGCCGCTCACCGTCCTTACAGAAGCAGGCTCATGACGGCAGCGTGACGTTAGCAACTCTCACACGCCCCCCCTTAGAAGCGGGGTCACACCCGAAACCCCCGATAGGCTACATAACCCCCCAATAGAATTATCAATAACTTAAACTCAGCTATACTTGATTATTCTAAAGCGCTTGCGCCCGTGATAAACAAAACAACGTACCGGACGATGCTCAGCGCAGGAGTGCGCAGGACTGGTGGTTTGTCCTTGATTCCCCGCTCATTCCCCTTGCATCAGAGTTGCGTATGTTGAATGCGAAAAGGACGCATAGAAATAATTAGGAGTAAATTGTTAAACGTATTATCATTTTATTTTAAGAGTACAGTAATGTTTAAGGGCGTATCGAGCAAGTTGATTCTTTAAAAATAGATATGTTCGGGCGTAAGCACAGTTATGTTACTAGGTATGTCGTTTACTACCCTCAAATTTATTGATCATTAGGAGTGATTGCTCTTACGACCCAAACCTAAAAAAATTATGATGTAAAATGGTGGGCGTAAAAACGTTTGTATCATCTACGGTGTCGTTTACTACCCTCGCGTTTATAAACAGTAACAGTGGTCGCTGTTACGACACAAAAACTAAAAATATCTGTTTTATTTCCTACAAAAAATGGGGTCGTAAATACCATTTTTTTGCGAATTGGAAGACTTTAAATATACAGATCGATAGAGGAGAAAAATATTAGTAGGACTGCATTAAAAACTCAATTTTGCCAAAATGGCGGTTACGCCTTTTGAGCCCCGAGGTATCGATATGGAGTACCTGGTGACTCTGATTAGAAAACACAAGAGCCCAACGGTATAATTTAAAGACCGACATACCGTCTTTACAAAAAATATTCAACTTGGTGGGCTGCTTTATTTAATGACAAAAATCGATGGTCTGAAGTATCTGATGAAGAACCCTCAGCTGGTCTCAGCTGGTCTCAGCTGTATTAGAGATATGGTAATGCACCTTTCTACTATTGGTACATAAAAAAATTGACTGTCATTGCAAAAATCCAGCAAAGTGGGACACATCTTCTAATTTAAGCCAGCCTATAGCGTCCCACTGCTGGGCGAATGCCGCCCCTTCTGCTTTTAATACACATATAAATAAAATTAAAGGAAAACTCTGGATAAGACTAGACTGGATTTTATACTTATACTTACAAAGTTTACAAGAAGAAATAGTCGAACGATTATCTTTATTCTACTCGATAATTAAATTAACAAATTACTCTAAAATATTAATTTCGCTCAAAATATAATGCATGAACGCGAATGGGCAATACAAAAAACTGTTGCTAGTGTACAAGAATCAGAACCGGAAAATAAGAAAAGAAAGATTTGTAATAATTAAAAAACTACTCCTAAAAAGAAAAAAAACTGCGTCAAATAAGAAAATCTAATAAAATAAATCAATATGCCCACGTTTCTACAAAAAGAAGTGAAATCCCACCTAAAACATTCTGTAAAAAACTAGAAAATTCTCGATGGAGCTGCTTGTTTATCTCTAAAAGTAATGAAATCTAGACAAAGTCGTGCCTAGTCTAAGGTTCCTTACTGTGATTTCTTTATTATTATAGTTAATGTTGTGTGACTTGGCCGTTGAACATTCTTTATGCGTTAGTGTGTACAAGTTATATCTATTACCGATAGAAAGTTGAACTTTATACATCCCTGACAGTTGAATGGACTTCCCATTGATACATTATACGAGAGTAGGTACTATGTAATAATGTACCTGCTGCGTTTGTGTTAGGGTGACACAAGCATGCTCGCGCACTAGGGTGACACGGTCTGCGCAGTAGGGTTGAACATGCGCTCTGCACATTTACTTCTCTCACTCGGTCGATATAGCTGTATGAGTGAGTCGCGCATGCGATACTCACTACCCAATAATCAGGTGTAAGGCGACATGGCTGATAGCGAGTTTGAAGAATTTCGCCGAGTATTCGATAGATTACCACAACATATAAAAGCCCCGACACCGTTTTATTCGTGAGTACCCTTTTGCTCAACAATTGCTTTAAAATCTACAACTTACTACATAAAAATCTTCCTTTTCACCGTCCACCCGTCACATTTAAAGTAGATAAGTGAACGACACAGCAATACAATTAAGTACCAATCATACACAATAAAACTATCACAAGATATAATAAAAACCTTGGAATGCATGATTTCAGACTAGTGCCAAATGTGGGTTTGGAAGATGAGTCACCCTCGTCTAAAAGTGAAGATACACCAGAAGAAGACAGAGCGTGCATGGGAGATACCGATGGGAATACTCCCACAGTTACCGAAGGCATTGTATCACCGACACTTCAACCAGAAATAACCGAAATACAGAGAAGTCCCCATCATCAATCATTTACTAGCGGTGAGCGTAGGAGAAGAAAATTACCAGAGATTCCTAAGAACAAAAAATGTAAGTACCTTTTATAAACTCATAGAAAGATTATGTCACTCATTTCTTACGTTTAAATGGATAAATTCATAATTATGATAATGCCCCAGCCTGTAACTAAAGTTCAGATAACAGCCACTGCGCTCATGCGAATTTATATTTTTGAAGTAAAACTTTTTTAGGCCCGACTAGGCAGTAACTCGGATTTTTTTTTCTGACGGATGTAACGCTATTCGAATTTTGAATAGCGGAAACTAATGAATAATAACATTTGATGCCGTCAATGGCAAAGAAGTTTTACTTCAATCGCGCGTAAAGGTTACGCGCACAAACTTTTTTGTACATTACTGCGAATACCAATGCGAAGCTTTCAATTTTTTTATTTATCTCCCCAATTACATGGTTCTACCTAGTCATAAAGGTTTTTAGTCATTTGACTGGTTTTCCTTGATTGGCAGCCATTATATAAGTTAATCTTCTTCCAGTTTCTTATCATAATTTATTTTTGATTTAACTGGCTAGGATTTTGTTGTTAACCATAAAAAATGTTTATTTATACAAAGAAAATCTGGTTCATAACGGTAAACTGACATTAAATAAACAAATAAAATGTATGATTACATATGTCGATACGATTTTTCTGACGCACATCGTTTTGATTATTTCATAGTTTACTTACAGATCTAAACTAAATTTATGTATATAATTTATTTATGATTTTACACAAAGAGCTATCATCTATATTTTCTTGTTTTATGTTCGTTCTATATTCTGATTAGACAAAAAAATTAGAATTGACGTAGGTATTTACTGTACTTACGTAGGAAATTACAAACTTGTAATAACTAACATAGTCGGCAATTTGTTATAGGGTATATTTAGGGTATTTTATTTATTTATTTAGGGTATATTAACTAAAGAGCCTTCTGTCGAAATTAGTTATAACTTTTGTCTGGAGTTGGTTTTGTTTTTTCGTCTATTGACATTATTACTATGAGAATATATTATAAAATGACTAGTGTGAAATATAGGTTAAGAGTTTGTACGAAGTCCTTTATTTTCAAATGAAATTATACTTCAACTAGGTAGTTAATGTTTGTACAATATAAGATAAAATTATACAAAAATAGGAAAGTCAAAGTCAGATGGCTTCATAACCCTCGGCGTGACAGCAGGACCTGACTGTCTCCCGCTTTTCTTTTAATGATTACACTATGCCAGACTAGTACCTGCCGGCCGGGAGTCCCGGAAGTCCTCGGACGGATAACCCCAGGACTCCCAACACCGGCTTTGTCCACTATAGCAGACTCTCCCCGTGAGATTAGGCGTTTATCCCACTTCTTCGTAGTGGTGCTTGGGGAGGGGGGTTAAGTTTTTACCCCGTTTGTGGGGGATGCCATCTTATCCCACTTGTTTAAGTCTCTTTACCAAAGAGACACACTACCGACTTGGCCTGCTTCTGTAAGAACGGCGAAGAGCCAACCCGCAGTGCTCGGGCCTTCTGTCTTGGAGGCCAGTAGCCCTGGGCGAATAGTAGCCTGCGGCTACCTGGCCTCAGAATGTGAAACTCTCGGGCGCTTCTTTCGCGAGCATAACTTGACAGCAGCGACCTGCGAAGTACCGCTAATAATGGGTATTAGTAAAGTACACTACTTACCTCCTCCGGGATGTAGATGTTCTTGTATGTGTTTTAAGCAACCTGCTTTACGAATATAATCTTCAATCGGTTGGTCCCGGTTGTCGATAACATCACTGTCGTTAAGCCAAATAGAAGGCCTCTGGGCTTTGAGGATAACCAGTTAGGTTTCCGTCGGGACGTTTCATCGTGGACGCGATAATGCATGTCAGGAACCTGACAGAGAAAGAAATATTGCGGGACGAGGTCGTGATGGCGGTGTCCTTTGACATTGCCAACGCCCTCAACACCTTACCCTGGGGCTGCGTTAGGGAGGCGCTCGTTTATCACGGAGTGCCTTCCTACCTCTATCGGATTGTCGGGGCTTATCTCTACAAGAGCTGCGTAGCTGGATCAGACCGGCGAGAAGTATCGTGCGATGTTTCACAGCCATCGGTCTTACCAACTCGATCTCGTTCAAACCAATTTTCGTTGGTAGATTTTATGGCAATGTACATCATATACAAGCTGTTGATTTGGTCGTGCACAAGCCTCCTTCAGTGCGTAGTGTACTATAGGTATTATCGATTGCAAGCAACACAAACATACGTAGATAACAAAACCCCAAAAATCCTGTTTTTAGTGAAATATGATTTACGAAGAAAAAATCTTCACCCGTGTATTTAATGTTTACGTCGCCGAGCCAACGCTAAAGCGCAAGTCACACTGCCAGCGGGCGGGTGAGCGAGCTAGGCACACTGCGAGCTGCCGAATAACCTACGTGGCTGATGCGAGCGAAGCTACTCGTTTTCGTTGTTAGGCGCGCCCGCTTCGCTAGCTTAACTACCGTCCTCCCCGTTTCGGGTACTCAGACTAGTCGTCGCTTGTCATTCGAATAGCAGTGTCCACGTGTCTAGTCTCATCCGCACTACCCGGTTCGCCCTTCCGTATGTAGTTTTTGGTGTAAACCCCATAGTTTAGCTCGGCAATGTCGCGTAGTTTGCATAACTTCAATATCTCACTTCACCCGCCCGCCTAGCTCGCTCGCCCGCCCGCTGGCGGTGTGGCCTGGGCTTAAAGCTAGACAATAGTAGGTACCTAGATAATGCGGCTACGTATCGCATCTCATGGCTCCTCTACACTGCCCGCGAAGTTGAACGAAGTTAAATGAATACGATAGTGTAAAGAGGCACTTCGGCTTACCTCGTCAAAAACTATACCTCCCCTCAGGCGACTTTATTTGCTGTCGATTTTTGCGCCTCAGTCAATGGGCCCAAAGATGCGGGAAGTGCGTTCACGAAGTACCTCTCTACACTACTTGGCCGACATCGTGTGTGCCGGTGCTTTGCCGGCGCGTGATTTAAGCTATAATTAGTGCTTTGGTGTATGTGATCCAATTATCAGCGTCAAACAGTGGTCAGGAGCAAATTATGTTGTTCCTGGAAACTCTGCCACACAAATTTCTTTGTTCATTACAAACGGCGGCAATGTGCGTGCGCAGGCTACTGACACCACTGAGTGTGTAGTGACGCACTTTTTTCGAACTTAGACAAAGTTTCTAGAGTACTTCGCCTATGAACTTTGCGGGCAGTGTAGAGGAGCCATTAGTTATTAGGTTTCATGAGTTTTTAGTTCCAGCTGACAAGTTCGGTGACCTTTATGTACTTTTTTGATTTGATATTAATGATTTGATGATGAGTTTATGTTGATTTAAAAGATTCCTTCCTACTTCAAGGGCTTAGGACCGGCAGAAACACGCTATTTATCATGCAATTGCAAACAAAAACATTAAGTACTGTTAGTAAACATTAGGTATGAGAAAAGTATTCTGAAATGAAGCATTTCTGGCGTAGTTAAAAATTTTAAATCAATTTATTTACAGAATTAATTGAGAATCAAAGCTTAAATACCTATTTACAAAATCATGTAACACGCAATAATTGTTCAAAATGCTCACCCCCAGTGTCTATGCACAGATTGGCGCGGCGCACTAAGTTGCGTTTTAAGCTGCGAAGCACTAGCACATTTGTTTTTATTTGTTCAAATGCCAAAACAATTCTTTCACGTAATTGTGTAACACTCACAATGTCTTCATTGTAAACAAGTCTTTTAATATCTTCCCACAAATAAAAGTCTAAGGGCGTTAGGTCGGGTGAACGCGGCGGCCAGGCTACCGGTCCACCACGGCCTATCCACTGCGTACCAAACACTTCACTTAAATATTCGCGCACTTGGCGTCCATAGTGAGGTGGCGCACCGTCCTGTTGGAAGTACAAGTCCCTATGAAATGCGAGTGGAATGTCATCGAGCATCTCATTAACCACATGTCGGAGTAGCACCAAGTATGTAGCACTGTTCAAACGACCGTCAATAAAATATGGGCCAAGTAGATGATCACCGATGATATCAGCCCACACATTCAGACTAAACCGGACCTGGAACGAGTCCCGCGTAGTAACATGTGGGTTGTGTTGTCGAGCGTTATTGTCCTGCGGATGCAACTCTTGAACACGTCGGAAATGGAACGGATGCATTAGTTCGCGATTCAGCAGCTTCCATACTGTGGTATGATGAACACCGAAACGGCGACCGGCTTCACGCGTACTGGCTCGAGGTTCTTCCTCAAAATAATTGAGAATCTGCTCTTGCCGATCAGCTGATAGGCCTTGTGTACCACGACCTTGTGCATGTCGAGGAACCTCGAACTGTCGGTGATCCCTTAAGCGCTGTGTGGCGGCAAGCATCATGCGACGAGATGGTATTGGTCGGTCTGGAAACATTTCCCTGAACATGCGAATTGCATCAACAACGTTATTATTAGAAATAGCGTAAAGGCGCACCATTTCCACCAACTCAACGTTGCTGTAACGCTCTGACATCGTTACCGGTGTTGTTACGGACGTTACGTAGATATCGGCGCGTGCGGTTATACTCACGCTGAACGCGGGCGAGCGACTAATTAATTCAAAATTTTAAATTCACCGATCAAAGGCGCCGCCTGAGCCGCTCGCTCCTGCGCGGGGGTTGGAGGGGTAACTTACACGCGCCGCGCCGCCACCGCAGGCCTCCTTTGCCTATGCCTACACATTTGTATGTGCCTACTAAACTGTAGGCAAAGAAGAAACGGTTTTGAATGAACGGTGAAAATGTACCTATGTAGGTAATAGTATTATTAGAATATTTAGAACCGATTCATACGAGTTGCTTTTTAAATTTATTTTATTTAATAATTATTAAGAACTTAATTTTACTGCCCCATTTTTTCACTTAATATTGGTTTAGTATAAGCAGTAGAGTTCCCGTAGCAAATAGAAAAGAATTTAAGCAGAAAAAAAAGTGTAAAAAAAGGTGTCTCGTTTTATCCCGAAATATCAACGAGTGTAGGCAGTACAGTCATGTGTGCAAGTAATGCACAAATGCAGATCAACATTCTGTATATTTATTAGACTTATCATTTTCTTAGTTTAGAGGTTAGAGAGGGGGGGGGGGGCACATTTTTCACTTTGGAAGTGTCTCTTGCGCAAACTATTCACTTTAGAAAAAAAATATGTTAGAAACCTCAATAGCATTTTTGAACAGCTATCTATAGATATCCTATATGCCACACGTATGGGTTTGATGAAAAAAAAATTGAGTTTCGGTTATGAGTATGGGGACTAGGCTTGCCAACTTCAAAATGCGAATTTGCGGGAAATGTTGATTTCAAATGCGGGACAAAGATTTAAAAAGCGGGATCTTACGAATTTTGTTTATAATACCAAGAAACGTAAACTTTTTCATAATATTTTATTATAAAGTGAAAAAAGACAACTTGGCCCAGACGGGACTTGAACCCGCAACCTTTGCCTAATCCAGGGCAATGCTCTAACCAATTGAGCTACGGGAGCCGTACTGATACAAGTTGAAATTCTTCACCTTATTGTAACCGCCATTTAAGAGTATGGCACAGAGCCATCTATCGAGCTACTTAGCAACTCTGATATCAATGAACGATATTGCAATCATTTTTATACATTGATTTGATGTCTCCGACTCAATCTATAGATTTTTAATATTTAAAGCAATTAGTATGCTAACTTTTTCATAATATTTTATTATAAAGTGAAAAAAGACAACTTGGCCCAGACGGGACTTGAACCCGCAACCTTTGCCTAATCCAGGGCAATGCTCTAACCAATTGAGCTACGGGAGCCGTACTGATACAAGTTGAAATTCTTCACCTTATTGTAACCGCCATTTAAGAGTATGGCACAGAGCCATCTATCGAGCTACTTAGCAACTCTGATATCAATGAACGATATTGCAATCATTTTTATACATTGATTTGATGTCTCCGACTCAATCTATAGATTTTTAATATTTAAAGCAATTAGTATGCTAACTTTTTCATAATATTTTATTATAAAGTGAAAAAAGACAACTTGGCCCAGACGGGACTTGAACCCGCAACCTTTGCCTAATCCAGGGCAATGCTCTAACCAATTGAGCTACGGGAGCCGTACTGATACAAGTTGAAATTCTTCACCTTATTGTAACCGCCATTTAAGAGTATGGCACAGAGTCATCTATCGAGCTACTTAGCAACTCTGATATCAATGAACGATATTGCAATCATTTTTATACATTGATTTGATGTCTCCGACTCAATCTATAGATTTTTAATATTTAAAGCAATTAGTATGCTAACTTTTTCATAATATTTTATTATAAAGTGAAAAAAGACAACTTGGCCCAGACGGGACTTGAACCCGCAACCTTTGCCTAATCCAGGGCAATGCTCTAACCAATTGAGCTACGGGAGCCGTACTGATACAAGTTGAAATTCTTCACCTTATTGTAACCGCCATTTAAGAGTATGGCACAGAGCCATCTATCGAGCTACTTAGCAACTCTGATATCAATGAACGATATTGCAATCATTTTTATACATTGATTTGATGTCTCCGACTCAATCTATAGATTTTTAATATTTAAAGCAATTAGTATGCTAACTTTGTCATAATATTTTATTATAAAGTGAAAAAAGACAACTTGGCCCAGACGGGACTTGAACCCGCAACCTTTGCCTAATCCAGGGCAATGCTCTAACCAATTGAGCTACGGGAGCCGTACTGATACAAGTTGAAATTCTTCACCTTATTGTAACCGCCATTTAAGAGTATGGCACAGAGCCATCTATCGAGCTACTTAGCAACTCTGATATCAATGAACGATATTGCAATCATTTTTCATTTCATTTTCTTATATATGGATATTGCAATCATTTTTCATTGATATCAGAGTTGCTAAGTAGCTCGATAGATGGCTCTGTGCCATACTCTTAAATGGCGGTTACAATAAGGTGAAGAATTTCAACTTGTATCAGTACGGCTCCCGTAGCTCAATTGGTTAGAGCATTGCCCTGGATTAGGCAAAGGTTGCGGGTTCAAGTCCCGTCTGGGCCAAGTTGTCTTTTTTCACTTTATAATAAAATATTATGAAAAAGTTAGCATACTAATTGCTTTAAATAATAAAAATCTATAGATTGAGTCGGAGACATCAAATCAATGTATAAAAATGATTGCAATATCGTTCATTGATATCAGAGTTGCTAAGTAGCTCGATAGATGGCTCTGTGCCATACTCTTAAATGGCGGTTACAATAAGGTGAAGAATTTCAACTTGTATCAGTACGGCTCCCGTAGCTCAATTGGTTAGAGCATTGCCCTGGATTAGGCAAAGGTTGCGGGTTCAAGTCCCGTCTGGGCCAAGTTGTCTTTTTTCACTTTATAATAAAATATTATGAAAAAGTTAGCATACTAATTGCTTTAAATATTAAAAATCTATAGATTGAGTCGGAGACATCAAATCAATGTATAAAAATGATTGCAATATCGTTCATTGATATCAGAGTTGCTAAGTAGCTCGATAGATGGCTCTGTGCCATACTCTTAAATGGCGGTTACAATAAGGTGAAGAATTTCAACTTGTATCAGTACGGCTCCCGTAGCTCAATTGGTTAGAGCATTGCCCTGGATTAGGCAAAGGTTGCGGGTTCAAGTCCCGTCTGGGCCAAGTTGTCTTTTTTCACTTTATAATAAAATATTATGAAAAAGTTAGCATACTAATTGCTTTAAATATTAAAAATCTATAGATTGAGTCGGAGACATCAAATCAATGTATAAAAATGATTGCAATATCGTTCATTGATATCAGAGTTGCTAAGTAGCTCGATAGATGGCTCTGTGCCATACTCTTAAATGGCGGTTACAATAAGGTGAAGAATTTCAACTTGTATCAGTACGGCTCCCGTAGCTCAATTGGTTAGAGCATTGCCCTGGATTAGGCAAAGGTTGCGGGTTCAAGTCCCGTCTGGGCCAAGTTGTCTTTTTTCACTTTATAATAAAATATTATGAAAAAGTTAGCATACTAATTGCTTTAAATATTAAAAACGTAAACTTTACTTTGCAAATTAGGATGAGAGGTAAAATTTAACGCCTTGTTAGTTAAATAATAGTCAACATTTACTAAAAAAAACCGTATCCCACTAATTCTACTATCCTACTAATATTGTAAATGTAAAAGTTTGGATGTTCGTTACTCAATCACGCTTTCACGGCTGAACGGATTGGGCTGAAATTTGGTACAAAGATAGCTTATAGTCTGGAATAACAGATAGGCTACTTTTCATCCCGGGAACATGTTAGTTTAAACTAGATGATGTTCGCGGCTTCACCCGCGTGAAAGTCGGTACCCGTTCCCGATTCCCGTGGGAACATATTCCCGGGATGAAAAGTAGCCTATGTGTTATAAGCTATCTCTGTACCAAATTTCAGCTCAATCCGTTCAGCCGTTAGAACACGCCAACGCATTTTCTTTCTCCAAACGCATGATACTGCTATGAATTTTATTTTCAAAACTTGTCAATAAACCTAGATAACATTCGGTCTTTTTATCCTTATCCTCGTCAAAAATTTCTTCAAAGCGATTGGGACAGTTTTCTCCAAGAAACGAAAAATAACTTTTTAGGGCGGGAAACCCGGTTAGAATTTTCTCGACAGGAGGATGTAATGAGAGCCAACTAGTTGCTTGTTATCACATGTCTCACTATTGTATTTGTATACCTACCTACTGTAGATGAGCATGATACGACAAGTGACCATATACTTTTAAAACCAATGTTTCCACATCAAATTCACATTTTGCATCAGCATGCGCAACAGCATCATGCAACATGTGTGCTGAGCATCCATGTCGCCATTTTGGTTCCATAAATGCGTAAAAACTTAATTATTTCTCCCGAAATTAACATTAGCAATATTAGCGGAATATGCAGATGCGTTTCGCAAATAGTCTGGTTTAAAAATGACGAAAAAGAGGTGCAAATAAAAGCATTTTTTGTCTGGATAAGTAGACGGAAAATTATATCCAAAAAAATGTTTTTAATCTAGTTACATTTTACATGATGTATGTGAAAATAATTGCTTTTGTTCTAAATTGTTTATAAATTTTAGTCTAAAACTATCATAAAGGCGGCCCCAAATTTTTAGATGAATGCATTTTATAAATTAAATTTTTATCGACCCGATAAAAAAAATATGCCAAATTAAAAAGAAAATACATCTATAATTTACTTTTCTTCGATTTTGAATAAGTAAGAGCTTATTACAACAAAAATAATCTCTAAAGTACAACATTTTCTAGCTTTAAGGCGCGTGTTTTGTATGATCAAGCTCGTAAGCCCTATGAGCGGCCTTAATGATTGTATATATTTATCTGTCGCTTTCTCATTGGGGTCTTCATAGAAATCAAGCAAATATGCGCGAAGTCGAATACCCTCCTCTGGACAGTAGAATCTTACAACTAGTTATAGGAAATAACTTCACATTTCCGTGATTTGATGCATCGCTAAAAATATTGTAAGCGTTTGTTGCTAGATCAAGAAAAGCGGGATATTACGCGTCCCGCTCACGCCCTGAGCGGGACGTCTTGTTATGGGTCTCAGAAACGGGACGTCCCGCGTATAGCGGGACGGTTGGCAACCCTAATGGGGACCCCCAAAATTAACTGCTTTTTTCTAGTTTTATATAAAAATCTTGATGCGGTTTACAGAATACATCTACTTATCTACTTACCAAGTTTCAACAGCATGGGCTTTATAGTTTCGGAGTTCCGTTTTTGCCATTTGGCTACGGAACCGCCCGGCGATGTCGGTATTCCCACAAGAGAATAATTATAAGGGCCACGGCAAGTGTTGCTCAAGTCGTAGTTCGAATACGCCAGCTGGGTCTGGAGGAGGTTCATCATCACGCCTTTTATCCCCGTAGGGGTAGGCAGAGGCATATTATATATTGGAGGATATATATATTGGAGGAGGCTTTTAACAAATCCGAGGCTCTGTTCTTTCACAGACTTCGGAAGGGTCCGCCTATGGGATTTAGAGCCCTCGATGAAGTATTTGGCGCCTGTACTAGTTTCCGAAGTTTAATCCAAAAACTGAAGAGGGCAACTACTACACTCTCGCGGCTATTGCCCAACATAAGGGGACCCAACGCTCCCTGCAGAAGGCTGGACCTTAGGATTGCGCGAAGCATAGCTCTATACGGAGTCCCTATATGGGCGGAGACCAACAATGCGGCTTGATTACACAGAGAGCGATGGCCGTCAAGGTGATTAAAGGGTACCGCACAATTTCCGTTGAGGCGGCATGTAACCGAGGCGGGACCCCTTCGTGGTATCTGGAACCTTGTGTCCTTGTTTAAATGGCGCAAAGAGCGTGGAGCATGGGCCTGCAACCGTGAGAAATCGAGGGTCAGTTGTCCCTGCTTATCAGGGAATCGTGGAAACCTAGAAGGTACGACTTGAGCAACTATGACGGGAAAAGCCAAAATCAGGGCGATTAGACCGGTCATGGAAGAGTGGCTGAAGAAGAGTCACGTCAACCTCTCCTACTGGTCAGAGATAATTAGTGAGCACGGATGGACGACTCGCACTTGTCTGGTTTTTTTATGATTTAATTACAATGATTTTTTTACTTATTTTTTTTAGACGCTCTCTCTGCTGCCATTCACCGACATGACCGGTAAACCGTTTCTCGTTAGCGATGCTCAACCCAGCCAGAGCATGGATGTTGATACATCCGCTGATAACTCCAAGATGAACGACCGAAGACCTCCGTACCGTGGTAACCGTGGTCGTGGAAACCGATCCTGTGATGCTCCGCGAGTTGTCAACTGGCGTCGACAACAAAATCAAAAGGGTGACAGTGAACTTCGCGCTCGCCTTGAGGCGATATTCGCCAAGCCTGATATCAAAGAATTGGAAGCATTCCTCAACCTGAACGTTCCTGAACAGGAACATGCACAGCTTATTCCTATAAGCTCCCAGGGTGTTGGCTTCATTGTGAACCAATACTATTACAAAATTATATCTCAATTTGGCTTTGAAGCTATCCACCAGCGCTGCACTATATACGAATATTATTGTTATTGCATTGTCAAATTTACTTATCGCTTGTACTCCATTAACACCGAGAGTGTACCAAAGTACACGTATAGCACAGGTTCGTTACCTGTGTCTCGTGTCGTTCCGTTCGAACTTCTAACTGCTATGCAGACCTGCGAATTAAACGTAGGCCATTGGGCCTTTTCGTCTATCTGATAAAACGTTCGTTCCGGGCATGTAAAAGGTGGTCAACTCACCTTTGTACTTCAACATCTTCACTCTCCGCGAAACTCTTCGCGTACTCACCGATAGACAAAGTAATATGTACAATCAACTCTTAGAGCATTCGTAAGTAACAAGTACCTACTAAGTATATTTGATATTTTCAGCAAACATCTTAGCCTGCAGTCAACAGGCTCCAACTTCATTGGCAGATGAGCTAGGTGCCCTCACAGGACTTTTGGTCAGGCCAGGTTGTCATGGGCGACCACTACTAGTTCTCAAATGCGGCTACTTATTGGATGAAGATTCCAGTCCTGATTCTGAGAGGTTGCAGAGCCTGGGTGACGTCGATAGCGGACACAGTACTGTACATTCCCCCATTGATATAGGACCAAAAAGTATATCGCCGACGCCTCTACAACAAAATGGTGAGTTTATATTAATAGTCAATTATGTTTGAATACACTAACGAACCATTGCATCTGCAATATAATATTATTGAATTTCCGACTGTGTAGAGATCTACACAGTCGGAAATTCAATTATATTAAATTAATTTCTATTTTATAAACCTTAACTTTTCACCAAATATTAGATGGCCCATGTATTACTTTGACTAGCATCTTTGAAATTTTTCTTTTTCTGTAAATTTTAATAGAATATCGACCTACTGAATTCTTAACCATGCCTGGTATTAGGACAGGGTCTGAAGAGCCTAGGTTAGATACACATTGACAGATCCTTTTTTTTTTTCAGTTTCGCCATCATCGAGTTGCAGTATTAGTGGACTCAACTTCGCTGGTAACATGACAACGGTTCCACACAGCCAGCTTGAAATGCTAGAAGCGACACATAGAGGCCTACATAAGTTCAATCCTAGACATCATGATGAGATAGAAGTTGAAATAGGAGACCCTATATACGTACAAAAAGAAGCAGATGACTTATGGTGTGAAGGTCTGTTATTTTCTACAACTAAATATCTACCCTTTAAACTTTGCGCCAATACAGCATCCCATCTGGACGAAACTTTTTATTTCTAGACGTTGAGCACTGGGCGATAGCTACTCTGACGAACTGTAAAGACTCTTGGTGTCCTCTTTTCCATGAAACTAATATTCTCAGTTTACAAATAATTACTATTGTTACCGTATTTAGTATTCAACCATCACAAGTGTATAAGTCTATTAAATTAAAAGTGAATTTCTTGGCTGCCAAATTTTTTAGAGCGTGATTATTCTTTAGTCGATTTTCGAGTTATACTTATTTCCATTTTGCAAATCCACATCGACCATATGTCATCGGTGCATTTCTCTCTAAAGAATGAGATAAACCTAAAATAAAAGAAATAATTAAATTTAAGTTCATTCTTTTAAGTTACTTTGTTTCTTTAATGAACTAATATTTTTAAATACGTATTTTAGGAGTTAACCTGCGAACTGGTCAGCAAGGAATATTTCCATCAGCTTACGCAGTGGACATGGACTACAATGATTTTGATCCTGCAAATGCTAAAGTTAAACGGGAACGGTATCTGTTAGGGTAAGTGTTATATTTTTAGAAAATTTATGCATATTAAAATGAATATTTTAAACTACCCTTAATCATTAAGCTCTTTTATGATTATGCAAAAAAGGTAGTTTCACACGCTCCTAGGAGTCTGATGAAGAAATACCTCTCCTTTCATAGACCTTATGTGACGTAAACGAAGTAGGATCAGGTAGTTATTAATATAGACGTTTTTTGTTCGTAGATACATGGGTTCCGTAGAAACGTTGGCTCACAAAGGAACTGGTGTAGTATGTCAAGCTGTGAAGAAAATAGTTGGAGAATGCAGTGGTAACCCCACAGCCCATCCTTGTATTTTAGAGGTGTCAGACCAAGGACTTCGTATGGTTGATCGTTCTAAACCAGATGTAAGTATTATAGGCTAGTAAATGAGCCCAATTTTGTAAAAAAATAACAATTTCTATTTATAGGCCCTGAGTCACTTTTTACTCCAGATTTTACGCTTTTACTAATCTTTTTGGAGATTAAGCATTATTTAATAACCAAACATTCTGACCAACGATATCCCAAAAAAATGGGCTATCTTGCAATCGGTATAGTTTGTTAGAAAAAGGTGTACCCTGCAATCTGTATAGAATACCGTAATGTATGCAAAAGACGAAGGAGTTCATTGGATAGTTACCTAGGTAAAGTGAGTAATGGATATTCATAAGATTTCATGCATTGTTTGGATGGCGTGGTATATTGCCCAGGAATTGTATAGAATACCTGAATTGTACAGATTCCCGGTAACACATAAAATCTAAATATAATTATTCATCCAACCTAAGTAATACGAATAGCCCGCAGTTCTATTTCTTGCCGGTTCTTCTCAGTTGTGAAATGTGTGGACTGGTTGCACTACTTATTTTATTTTGGAGTTTTGACTTTGAGAATCTGCAAATGTTACTTTTCTAAAAGCAATTTGTGTTGTTTATTTAGCTATAAAATCTACCTAACTAATAGTATGTTTAAACATTTCAAATATCTTTCAATACAATGATATAAAATGTATAATATTCTTAAGTTATGCATTACAGATACCACAAAATTTATAAGCTCTTTAAATATTAATCCGTCTATCAATCACGTTATGTTTGCATCATAAGCGTCACAGATATTATTCTAGTTCACATCTGGGTATTTTCAAACTTCCCATTCTGCGTTACGGAAAATTATACTTTATTGTTCTCTAGCAAACAATCGGTGAAATAGGGAAATCTTAAATTAAATACATATTTTTGATTAACAAAGTTGAATATCAAGTTAAAAATACAGCTATAAAAATAAAATGTATGTCGTTATTACTTCAGCCCAATTTAAAGCACTATGGCATCATTTTTTTTTTTTGTTTTTCCTTTATGGCGATACTATTTTCCGCCAAAGACTCAGTGTGGATTTGGTAAGTGTTTATGCGGTCCACACGTATTATATGGATTAGTAGACACATTTATCATAGTAACTATAAACAATGCCAATTTTAAACAAAAACCATTTTGAGACTTGTCCTAACTTTATAGATCAGTCGCACTATCTTTTATGTGTACGTACAATGCCAGCTTATATCACGCGATTGGTGTCCCGAAATTATAAAGTACTAGCGGACGTCGCGCGGTTTCCCCCGCGTAGTTGCAGAAGGAATGAGAATACAGGAATAAAATACATATAGCCTATGTTCACCGCAAAGAGTGTAGCTTCCCAACAGTGAAAGAATTTTTCAAATCGGTCCAGTAGTTCCGGAGCCTATTCGTTACAAACAAACAAACAAAAAAACAAAATAAACAAATCTTTCCTCTTTATAATATTAGTATAGATATTATATTATCACTGTGCCAATATACCTATTTAGGGTTCCGTACCCAAAGCGTAAAAACGGGACCCTGTATATGAGACTTCGCCGCCCAACTTCTGTCTGACTGTCTGTCTGTCACGAGGCTCTACTCAGGAACCGTGATAGCTAGAGAGATATTTTTTTTATTGTCGCGACAGCAAATACTAAAATCAGAAAAATAATATTTAAGGAGGCGACAAAAATCGACAATAAATGTCAAAAAAAATGTCTTTTTTGGTAAGAAACTCTCCGTGCGATTCCGACTCGCACTTGACCAATTTTTTATTGTGGTAATTTCAAACTAAATGAATGCACACGTCGAAAATCTGAGCGGTTAAAGCTGTGCTCACTCGAATGCGATCACTCGTAAAGCTTGTATCCATTATTTCACTGTTTTCAAGATAGCTTAAAAGGTTATTACCTACTACTCTTGCGTATTTGATCTTCTCGATCTTTTCAAATTAAGGGTTTTAGTAGTCGATAAATTGCTTTAGGATCGTTAATTAATTATTTTTATAATAATAAATGTTGAATGATTGATGAATGAAAGTTTCAAATGCATGTATGTAATTAGTATAACCTATTAGATATGAATAATGTATCTGGATGTCCACAATGTACCCTAACCGACAACATTAGTATTAGAAATTCATTTGAAAAGCGATTAGTATGCTAATCATAAATTTATCAAAATAACTTTTGGTATTGCTACGAATAAAGAAAACTAACTCTGACAATAATACTCATTTTGCAGAGAAATCGAAGCGGACCTTGCATCGACTACTTCTACTCATTAAAAAACGTCTCTTTCTGCGCGTTCCACCCACGAGATCATCGATACCTAGGGTTCATCACCAAGCATCCCACTTTGCAAAGATTTGCGTGCCATGTGTTTAGAGGACAAGAATCTACCAGGCCTGTTGCTGAAGCTGTAGGGTGAGTGACTTAGTCAATTTATTGCAATGAAGGGGATGTGAGTATTACATAATCACAGACATGACTACTTTTCATAACATTTTTACTTCTTAACATATCTCCACTGCTTAACCCAGTGTATGTGTAAATTTCCAAGATAACATGGTTGAGGAATATTCCCTAACCACGAGAATCGGTTACTATTTACATAAGCCGGATGATTATCAGCTACGCTTTAAGCGCACATAAAAACTTTCACTGCATTAAAAAAAATTAATAACCGTCACCCAATTGAATTATAACATTATCCGATGATGCTCACAAAGGAAGGCGTAGGACCGTGTATTGTGGGGGTATACTACGCCAAATCGAATGCCAAATAATCGAACGTTCAATATATCGAACGTTCGAAATATCGAAGATTACAATATCAATGTTCGATATATTAAACGTTCGATATTTTGAACGTTCGAGTATTTGGATGTTCGATTATTTGGCATTCGATTTGGCGTAGTATACCCGTATTGTGGCGTGAACTGGGAGAGGCCTACGTCCAGCAGTGGAGAAAAAAGTAGCCTATGGTTATTCTAGACTACAATATATCCTTGTACCAAATTTCATCCCGTTCCGATCATCCGTTAGGGCGTGATTGGGTAACAAAGATCTTGACAACTTTTACATTTCTATTATTAGTACGATTTTTTGGCCCCTCTCAGACGGTCTCCCGCCATGAATTCGTAAATCCATAATGTTAAGTTCTTAAATTCTACTGCAGTGTATTTAATAACTTAACATTAATATTTTGCGTACTAACGTTTTAATTTTTTTTTCTTTTCAGGAGAGCTTTTCAGCGTTTTTACCAGAAGTTTATAGAGACGGCATACCCAATCGAAGACATATACATAGAATAGAAAGCTTAGCAATATTTTCTAATATCACCAATTTTAATCATAGCTTCTCCTACTGACATGGTGATTAAAATAAAAACTAAAGCTAGCTCGTCTGTACAATGGTATATTTAAAATACACGTCAAGTATTAGTCTATGCCGGCAACCTGTGAGTATTTAGTGCCTGTAAAATTGGATTTTTTAATACTTGTGATATTGTTGTTCACTGTTAGATGATGTGATTTTATTTGACAAAACAAGTATACAAGTAGGTACTACCCGAACACAAAAAGTTAGATCATTTCATTGAATTGTAAATGACATATTTTATGTCCGATAGTCATACTTACCTACGACCCTCCCCCCTCCGACAACACGGCTTCCGGCCAAACATACACATTATCGAAATTTGCACCTACGCCTATGACACTCTCTGACCAGCATAATTTATCTCACTTATTTTCATGCTTCTCAGAAAGTATATAATCACAATCCCTTATAACTACAAAAAATATAGTGGTCGACCAAAGCCCCGAAATTACGCGTTCATGTTCAGGTTTTTGGGGCTGCGCAACATTTGCTCGACTGACCTACCACGAACCAGCCATTCTGGACGAATTGCCATCGTAATCTCTTTCCCCATCTCCTTAATCAAATGGTGAAAACAACAACAATGAACAGGATTACAGATTAGGTGAATCACGCACCTGCACTACTGAACCATCTGCCGTCGGTAAATACCTTGTAAAATATCTTCGATGTTGTAGTGTTCAGACGTGATACCGCTCGTCGGTAGACATGACAGTTCTACAAGATTGTGTTGTGGCTGTCTCATAGCCACAACATATTATTATATCCCAAGTCACAGCTACATCGGAGAAAAGCTTATTTTGAATTGTAGACATGGAGTGCTACATCCTATTCGCTGATACCGTCAACATGCGTACAACTATTGACGGTATCAGAAACTTGGAACTTGTCCAAGTTGCCTCAATTATTTGCAAGGTATGGGCTCATTCCTTTAGGCATTCTGACCCAATCTTTAAATTTCGCTAATACTTTTATTTTTCCGGCGGCAAATAAAAAGTTACTCACACTAAGTTTACAATTGACATCAGATAGGAAATTTCTCAATTAGTTACTTTTTCTCCAATGGTTTAGGTATGGTTTCTCTAAGGATCAGTGATGATTTAAATATGAAATGGAATGGTCTAAATTTGCGACCTTAAGTAATGTATGAATTATTATGTAAATGAGAGAGACTAGTTTTTGTAAAATAATAATTGTGAATGGTGCAAAGTATATTAATTACTTTCATTCATTTATATGTGTCGTATGAAAATAAAACAAATAGTACGGGAAGTTGTCAAAACGTCTATAATTATATTCGTCTATACGATACATATTTTTATTTTTACATGGTAGCAGCTTTATCCGTGGAATATTCAACACAAACCATTAAAGACATGAGTTATCTTATTGTATAATTCAGCTTTAATATAAGAGATTAGACGTTTTTAAGATTATTATATCTAACTAGTTTTGGTAATAATACTCCTGGGCCTAAAAGGCCCATATTTATTCAGTTAATATCATAAGATACTAAATGAATGATTTTGAGGCCTATTCATCTGGTAGACATTTTTTTTGTATAAGTAAAGTTTCCTTTAATCTAAAACTTCAAGAGCTGGAAAATATAACTCCATCTTTATAACCAGTTTAAATAAAAAAGAACAATGAAATCTTCTCCGAGATTTGAATTATTCTCCTAATCCTAAAACGTGAAAGTAACAGTGTGGACGTTTGTCACTTTTTCAAGCTATATAAGTGTGTATATGAAAACCATAATTGTGTAGCTTATACAAATTAATAACAAAAATATGGACTAGAATAGAAATACACAATTAAGATCTTCAAAATACCCATTTCTCTTAGCAAAAAGCTTGCATCTATATTTTATGAACAATAATTTAATTTTATAATAATAATATAAACAATAAGGATGAAGCAACTTTTTATTTCCACTATATTTTATGTGAAAACAATGAGGACGTACAGCCGAACTTTTATTATGATTGTTTCTTTTTACATAACGATTTTCGTCGAACTAAATCTTTAGCAGAACTGAGCGAAGTCTGAACCTGGCATAATTTGAACGTCATTAGGATGACGTTCATTCTGTCTATCTATGATTATACTATAAAGACATACGCATGCCGATAAGCATGGCTAGGTAACATCTAGCCAGACCAAAATAGTGATATTATGTGAATTTCAGACATTACAGTTATTTAAGATAATCAAGTATCATTTTTGTAATAAATTACTTTTTCGAAAATATATCATGCAACACGTTGACGCTGACGTTAAACTTTTACAATTAATCTTTATAAAACTGCACACCATATAAATGATTGAATATTAAAACTTGTCGCAACAATGTGACTTTTGTCTTATAAATACAGTAGATTAAAAATCAACAAAAAATTGTTTATCTGTTACACTTATTAGAAAATATGCCCTAAAATTATATAAAAATATCCATTTCTAAATTATTATTATTGTTTTATTTGCTTAGTGCAATCACTTACCTAATAATATCCTATTATCTGTTGGGAAAAGAAACAAATTAATGGTCATTAGTGAAGAGTTAATTTTTAGGAAATATAGCAGCACAAACAAGAAACTATAGGTAAATATTTAAAATTTATTAATTAAAAATAGCCCTTTTTGGATATTTAATTACTTTAAAAACTATTCATCTATTATAACAAGAATGAATTAAATACTTGTAATAACTTATTTATTTATTTTTCCTAACTGATTTCTTATTATTTGTAATACATTTAACTTTTTCACATTGAACTTATAATTGTATTCTGTGAAGCATCATAGCATTATTAAGTATCTACATCTATGTAAAAGTCATCTATTCAAATTCATTATAACATTCATATCAAAATCAACGATACTAAATTATCATAAATATCGATGAATCTCAACCACTGTGATATATATATATATATATATACATTAATTTGATTTTTGTTACAGTATTTTATGTTAACCTTGTTTAGAGTTAGCATAGTGGACACTGACTTTTAACTCACTTACCAACTAAGTATTACTATCAATTAGTATCAATATAATAATCGGTTATAACTATTATTATTGTATAGCCATTTGTATCGATTAGGTGATTATTTTACAGTTATTTTAGCACCCAGGCGAGTCTTAACTAGAGAATTCTCATTCAATCGATAATCGCCATTGCTTAATTATGCAATGTTTGTTAATTCATTCGCTATATACACGATATTCAGTCTACTATGGCGCTTTATTTTATAATGTTAAGTTTTAAAAGGGCACGTTCACATTGCATTATTAAAATTCCTCCATTTATTTTAATGTTTTGAATATTCTTATTTTAAATATTCAGGAAAATGACCATGAAAAACAGTTGTTATAATTGAAAATACTAAAAAAGTGTAATTGCCGAGATAGGATAATCAATCAATCAAATCAGTCTATGGCAGTCCACACCTGTACCTAGGCCTCTCC
This sequence comes from Miltochrista miniata, assembly GCA_933228765.1. Lineage (NCBI taxonomy): Eukaryota > Metazoa > Arthropoda > Insecta > Lepidoptera > Erebidae > Miltochrista > Miltochrista miniata. Next base: position 27,908,021 of record OW121747.1, read on the forward strand.
CAATTTGCGCCACAAAACACGGTCCTGTGTCTTTCGCACCCAGTCCCAGCCTGCGACGTTTTCCAGATCGTTGGTCCATCTGGCGGGTGGACTACGCTACGTTAATAATAACATTGCAAAATCGCGAAATGACTATCTAGCATTGTGGGAATAGTTAAGAGACAAGTCATGTGCAAAAGTATAGTCTTATGAGTCACAGAACTAATGGGAACAAAAATTACCAGTAGTTCTGCCAACAGAACTACTCAACAGAACAGTTGATGGGAATAGTTTACGAAAGTCAGGTGTAAAGCATAGTCTTATTAGTCACAGAACTAATGGGAAAAAAAATACCAGTAGTTCTGCCGACAGAACTAGTCAACAGAACAGGTGGGAGTAGACGTTATTAACCCGGCGAGAATGTGGTACAAAATGAGTACATCGAGAATGTGGAGGGTCTTGCTGACCCCGTATTTCAGTTTACATTTTCAGGTATCTATTATACTTTTTTATCAAAGAACGGTTATCAATCTTATAGGGTAATCGATAAATAAGGAATTATAATAACTTAAAATTTCTTTACACTCACAAGCCATTATTTATTCAAATTATAGATAATGGCTAAAAAATTATAAGAATTTTCGGCTCTTTGCCTGACATATCAACTATCACAAAAAATATTAATCTTTCAGACTTCTAATTTTATTATATTGGTCATATACAATGAGTTTAACAATTATTGATCACAAAATCAGTCTTAGCGAGAAACTCACGCCCCCCCCCCCCAATAAGAAGCGGAATAACACCTGAAAAACCCCCCAAAGATGCCACCCGAACCACCCTACCCCCCTAGGTGAGGCCGCAGTGGTAGCTGTAGGTCTGTTGGGAGTCCTGGGGTATCCTTCCGAGGGCTTACCCGGGGCTCCCAACCTTGGGCAGTTAGGCAGGATACGTGTGGTTTTTAGTCGGTAGGAGTCAAATAACATCCATGTAGGATTTTCCTAGCGTTAAAATATAAAGAAAAAAGAATGCGTTCAGCCTACCGCTCTTCGCAGTACATTTTGTACAAATATACCTAAAAATACAAAATATTCAATGGAAATCGTAAATTGAAATATGGAATGAAACTTCTACGTCACGATTTTGGAAGGGTTGTAGACGTTATTTCGACGTGTATGTCCTTGTGCAAGCGAAGCTGGACTTAGGTGTGGTGCGCAAATTGGAGGGGTGTTCATTAACTACAGCTACTGAGAAGTTCGAAAACGTGCGACTAGGGAATAAAAAAATATACTCGAAACAAAATGGGCAGGGTCAAATAGACCCCGTTACATCCTCGCCGGGTTAATGAGGTTAGATCATCGGCTAATACGATACAGAGATCGATACACTTGGCAACTATTAGCAATTAACCTGGGGTAGTATAAAAATTATTAGAATTGTTAGGCGCGTTAATTAAAATTCTAATAATTCTTTCAACTAAAAAACCGGCCAAGTGCGAGTTGGACTCGCCCATGAAGAGTTTCATAGCAGCAAGTAACAAAATATAAAAGGTCTTATAGTTCGTTGTAACTTTGATTGATGTTTTAATAACACGTTCGCAGTGGTAGTGACTTTTGTAACCGAAAATTGCGGTTTATGACGTATTAAAAAAAAACTACCAGCTCTACCTCGTTCAAACCAATTTTCGTTGGTAGTTTTTATGGCAATGTACATCATATATTCTTTTTAGACTTTTCATTCTCTTAGTTTAGAAGTTAGAGGGGGGGGGGGGGACACTCATTTTTCCACTTTGGAAGTGTCTCTTGCGCAAACTATTCACTTTAGAAAAAAATGATGTTATGAACCTCAATAGCATCTTTGAAGACCTATCTATAGATATCCCACATGTATGGTTTTGATGAAAAAAAAAATTTTGAGTTTCAGTTCTGAGTATGGGGACCCCCAAAATTTACTGTTTTTTTTCTAGTTTTATATAAAAATCTTAATGCGGTTCACAGAATACATCTAGTTACCAAGTTTCAAAAGCATAGGCCTTATAATTTCGGAGAAAAGTGGCTGTGACACACGGACGGACAGACAGACAGACATGACGAATCAATAAGGGTTCCGTTTTTGCCATTTGGCTACGAAACCCTAAAAAACTAACACACATTGCCCAAAGCATCGGGGCATTTGCCACTGATGTACCGATAGGTAAGTCCCTAACAAATAATTTCAGTTTCTTTATCCAGACGAGTTTTAGCAAAAAGATGTGATACTAACTCACAGGTCATAAAAATATTTTGTAATAATAGTAATATGTCATAGGGTAATTTTGTTGAGACACCTAATAGTCTGTATGATTTAGTTAATAATGACTTTAATAGCAAATTATATGTCTGGGTCTGGATAATAAAATGTTATATCAAACAAAATGGTAACGAAAAAATGAGAGTATGAATTTATACTTTATATTTAATATGAGTAACATGAATTTCTACTTAAAACTGTGAGAAAAATATTATTGAACTAATAAATAAAGATAATCGTCTAATATTCTTGAGAGCCACCATTGTAAATAATAAGGCAGTAACTTGTCTGCACACAAAACAAATAATCTTTAGGTTAAGTCTCTAACTAAATAAAAAGTGAGATCATTATAAGCAATATTTTGTAAGGAACTTTTATAGTAGATGAAGCATATTATAATTATTGTAAGTAATTACAGTAAGATATTATAATATGTAATGTTGCTATGAGAGACTCCGGTGAGTTTTGTTTCTGTTCGATGAAATAATGTGCCTAGGTGTAGTTACTTCTTACACAGCTTAGTAACTGGAATCCAATAATCTGATTATAGAAGTTTTAACTAATAAAGTACATAAAATTCATTAAAAATGCCTGTTGTATTTCTCACTGCAATGTGAACGTACCTAGTATCTTTACTTTTGTAAATATAATCATCAGTAGAAGCAAAGAATGCAACAAGGAGGTACCTATATTGTAGATGACTGTGACACAAACAAAAAAGAAATATTATTTATTTTTCCAATAAACGTCATAGCATAATTAAACATAAGGCATGAAATAAAAATATATTATTATTTGGGACTGATTATACGTGCGTTTCATTTTATGCTTGTCTTCAACGCCTACTATTAGTTTTAAGTGTGGAAATCCCTCATCGATGCTATGCCGGTCTCTTAGAGCAAAAGAAAATGAAAAGGTGGGTCCATAATATTTATTTTTGAATAAAAAAAATACAGGATGTAGTATATATAATATATAGTCATTTCATATAAATATGGCCACGCCTCAATTCCGGAAGGGGTAGGCAGAGGCATTTACATGTCATACAACTATACATATCGTAGTCGAGAATCTGTACATATAGGATATTCTGAAAAATTTATATGTAGGGTATTCTCTTATCGATACTGAAGCCGTAAATGTAATTTTTAAAAAACGTCTGTCTGTCTGTGTCCTGAATAAGTATCACGCTGGAACTACATAAATCAATTTGAATGATACAGGATAAGTTTTAGGACTTCAGACTCGTGTTCACACCATTTTAGCACACTAGTGTGTCAAATGTATAATACCTGCTACTCGTGGTCATACCCATTGGTATTATTGGTAGTAGCACTAGTTTGACTATAGTTGCTCGTGGTCATACTGGTGTGACTATAATGTAATACATGTTGCTTGTGGTCATACTGGCGTGACTTCATGATTCGACGGAAGGATCTAGTATACTTTTGATCCCTGTGTTTTGCGCGGTGCCTTTGAGGAGGGGATGACAGACAAATCGGCATCAAAAGCAGCACTAGATATTTAAAGTCTTTCCACATTGAGGTTGTCCAGGAATATACCTACCTTGGGCAAGAAATTACATTAGGCAACAACCTGAAAAAGGAACTAGCGAGAAGGATCCGCTTAGGCTGGGCAGCGTTCAGCAAACTGCGTCGGGTTTTCGATTCGCCTATTCCGCAATGCCTGAAGACAAGAGTCTATAACCAGTGCGTTCTACCAGATATGACCTACGGTGCCGAGACGTGGACACTCACAGAGAAGCTAGTCCGAGCCCTTAAAGTTGCGCAGCGAGCAATGGAACGAGCCATGCTTGGGGTGTCTCTGAGGGATAAAATTCGGAACGATGTTATCCGTCGGAGTACTGGAGTGGTCGACATAGCTCGCAGAGTATGCAGTTTGAAGTGGCAGTGGGCTGGTCATATCTGTAGGAGAACTGATGGTAGGTGGAGTAAACGAGTTCTGGAGTGGAGACCGCGACTTGGTACGCGTGGGGTAGGACGACCCCCCGCCAGATGGACCGATGACCTGAAAAAGGTCGCAGGGACTAACTGGATGCGCAAGGCGCAGGACCGTGTGTTGTGGCGTGATTTGGGAGAGGCCTACATCCGGCGGTGGATTGATATAGGCTGATTTGATTGATTGATTAATCCACATGAAACAACTTACAAATGGTCCGACCACACAGGTTCATGACTAACATGTACGTTACGTACGGTCCTTAGTGTCGATTCAGTAACCACACAATGGTCCAGCCAACGCAAGCTGTCGTTAATGTCACTCAAATTCTCTTCTTAGTCGTTCACTCTTGACAGAGTGGTCGTGGTTGATGATGTTGTATTTTGATTTGTTACAGCAGCCCTTGCGATGCGCCTCCACTTGTTGCGGTCTTCAGCGTCTCGTGAATTCTGAACGATGGAGGTTTGCGTCATGGTTTTCACGAGGTCTGTCCAACGCGTAGGTGAGCGGCCGCGCGACCTTTTGCCCTGCACCTGTCCCTGGACCACAAGTCTCTCAATTGAATGTTCATTTCGGACAACATGTCCGAAATATTTGAGGATTCGCAATTGCACAGTCGACGATAATCTCTCCTGGATTTTAAGTTCCTCCAAGATCGATACATTGGTCCTAAATGCTGTCCAGGGAATCCGCAGTAGTCTTCGCCAGCACCACATCTCAAGTGCATCAATTTTGCGCCTTTCATTGAGTAGAACCGTCCACGTTTCCGCGCCATAAAGGAATATTGGGAAGACCAAGCATCTCATCAGCCGGACTTTGGTGGCCCTAGTTATGTTGCGGTTGCACCAGACTCTTTTCAGCTTGTCAACGGCAGATCTTGTGATGGCACATCTCCTTCGAATCTCGTCTTCACATCCTCCAGTGTTTCTGATAGTGGAACCGAGGTACACATAAGATTGTATAACCTCACATTTGCCAATCATATGGATATCAGGTTGGTTTAGTTCAGATCGGTCCACTATCATCATCTTGGTCTTTTCCCTATTGATAGCGAGTCCGAAGGAGGAGCTTGTTGTTTCTAGGCGTGACAACAGGTGTTCCATGTCTTCTTTTGATCGGGCGAGCAGAGTGGTATCGTCGGCATATCTCAAGTTTGATATCATTCGTCCACCCACTGATATCCCCCCGTCCCACCGTTCCAGAACGATTCTCATGATGCATTCCGTATATATGTTGAACAGGATTGGAGACAGTATGCAACCCTGTCGAACACCAGCATGTGTATGGAAGCTTTTCGAGTGTACCTTGTCTATTAGAACAGTCGCAGTTCCTTCCTCGTAAAGTCGGCGTATGAGATTAACTAGGTGGATGGGTACGCCCATTTGAATGAGTACGTCCCACAACAAATGCCATTTCACTGTGTCAAAGGCCTTACGAAAGTCGACAAAGCAGATATAGAGTGGAATATTGAACTCTCTCGACTTTTCTATTATCTGTCGAAGGATTAAAATCTGCTCCCTTGTTCCTCTTCTCTTGACAAATCCCGCTTGTTCAACAGCTATTTCGGGATTTAGAAAAGCTTGCAATCTGGTATTGATTATGTGAAGGAGTATCTTGCTGGCGTGAGTTATTAAGGCTATTATTCTGTAGTTGCTACATTTCTTCGTTGATCCCTTCTTGTGGATTGGTATGAACACAGAGTGGGACCAGTCTCGAGGCCACTTTTCCGTCTCCCAGACCCGGTTGCAGATTACCTGCATTATATCAACTCCGTATTCACCCATTGCTTTGAAAATCTCTATTGGAATAGCATCAGCGCCTACAGCCTTATCACTCTTTAAGTGGTTAATTGCGGCTCGGACTTCACTTTTCAGGATTGATGGTTCCATAGCATTCTGTGTAAGCGAAATAGTGCTACACGATGATGCTATGCTGCTATCGCTGAAGAGTTGCTCGCAATACTCCTTCCACACACCTACAATATCCTTTATTTCGGTTACTGTTACTCCATTTAGATCTTCGATAGCCCATGTTTTTGGCTTGAAGTGACGAGTTATGGTCCGAATCTTTTTAAAAAGATCTTTAGTTTCATGGCGATCTGCGTTTTTCTCTAACTCTAGGCAAGAGTCACTCAAATACGTGTATCTAAATATCCTAAAAAGATCCTAATTTATCTACAACCGCGCACACCCACTTCTCGTCACTACAAAAGTTACATAGTTAAGTCTCAAAGCTTATACGCCGATTCGATTTCGTCACCCAGGCAATCCGTAGACTCCACTCCTTGGCGGTTGACATATACACACTCACCACCACAAATGACCGCTGGCTTAAGTTCACTTTGATGGCACACAGGCTACGTCTACCGCAAGGCACTACTAAAACATTAGTAAACACGTTTTTCTTCCAGAACAGAGCGACACTTCCGTCGGGACGTCCGCGAAGCATACCCGCTGCCGTGTCTACCGCAGAAGTGCCCGAATAGACAATTCATCACTGATACAGTTTTAGAAGTCAATGTCATGTGACAATAACCAGTGCTCCTGCAGTGCTATAATTAGCGAAGTTCGGCATAGCCGCCTTATATCTTCAACTGCTTTTTTTACACCTTTACAGTTATAAATGAATAATTTAACCCATTCAGCGTTTGTGAAATGGTCCGTTCACGCGTGATGCTTGGGTTTACTAGTCTTTGCCATAATTTAAAATGCCATAATTTCGTATTTGCCATAATTTCATTAGAAACAACGCTTCTGTTGCCATTATCGTACAATGACTTTCACTAATTCCATCGGTCATAATCGATCAAGTGTCAAAATAATTTAAATGGAAAATGAAGAGGTTCAATTAGCAGATTCTGATGACGACATTGACTGGGCAGACGAAAATGAAGACTGTGATGACGAGAAAAGTAGCGCCGGTGTCCTCGACGAGAGCTGGGATCCACGACACGTGCTGCTGCGCGCTACTCGCGCCTGCCTACGCGACGCGCGCCGCTGTGTGCTGATCGCGCCTGTCTACGCGACGCGTGCCGCTGCGCGCTACTCGCGCCAGTCTACGCGACGCGCGCTACCGTACGCTGATCGCGCCTGTCTACGCGACACGTGCCGCTGCGCGCTGCTCGCGCCTGCATACGTGACGCGCTCCACTGTGCGCTGCTCGCGCCAATCTACGCGACGCGCGCCACCGTGCGCTGCTCGCGCCTGCATACGTGACGCGCGCCGCCGTGCGCTGCTCGCGCCAGTCTACGCGACAGGCGACACTGTGCGCTACTCGCGCCAGTCTACGCGACGCGCGCCGCCGTGCGCTGCTCGCGCCTGCATACGCGACACGCGCCACTGTGCGCTGCTCGCGCCTGTCTACAAGGCACACGCTGATGTGTGCCACAGACGTTGGTCTACGCGACGCGCGCATTTTGTGCGCTGCAAGCGCTAGTCTGAGCGATGCGCACTGATGTGAGCTGCACGCTCTAGCCTACGCAACGCGTACGTGACGTGCGCTGATGTGCGTGACGCGCCGTTGTCCGCGATACGCGACGGGCGCTGTTGTTTACTATACGCGACGCATGCTACTAGTGTGCGCGACGTGCGTTGATGGTAAACGCTGTGACGTCGCACACCTTACTACCCTCACTAACACTAAGTTGTGGTCCGGTAGGGCCGAGCTTACGACAGATAAAAATTTTCACCTATTCCTTCAAAAATCTTACAGGTCCGAAGATTTCTAGATCTTATGGGATGCTTTCGTAGTCATGTCCAGAGCCGTGCTACAAGGTTTGATTGAAAATGGGGTAGCGTTTATTTGGGGTCAACAACAATAGCAAATTAGGCAGGCTTGATACGATGCCGGGCTAGTAAACCCATTTTTACCATTCCCAAACCAGAACCGGCCGCAGAGTTTTATCCGGGTGCATGTTACGCAGGTTAGCTGCACTATTGACCGATGTTGATGATGGAAAGCGTGTGGTAGCGTACTCCATTTAGTAAAATCATTGTTAGTGATCTTAAAGGCCTTATGTAACATTTTTGTAATTTCTTTACTTGGTAACTTTCAAATTAACAAAACGTGAAAAGGGTATGTTCCTTCACAGCATCTCAATAGTCGATCAGTTTACAAGATTTTAACTTGTCTATTGAGTTAAGAAAACGAGTTAGACTGCCACATGCTAATTATCTCAGTCAAAGTGTTATTTAGGTCAGGTCAATGGAATATCAAGGCCTCGTAGCTGGACACAAATAGCATAGGCTGCAGACGATGCAACAAAGGGGCTCGTATTTTAAAAGCTCGTCAAGGGACTATTTGTTCCTAGTTGTCATAGGGTTCTGCGTGACGTAGTCTGGTTAGCGAATTATGATTCTTATACCTCTTGCCTACGGGTAAGCACGAACATTTTGGTTCCGATAAGACACTTAACCGAATTACTTTTGGTTTCCTTGCCCCCGTCAATTGGTTCGCATGGAATGCGAGGGCCACACAGGGTAACCAAACGTTACCTGCCGCTATGAATCTAAAAGGTACCTGAAGTTGTGAACTATTTTCTACTTTTTAAAAAGCAAGTACGCTTGCCTTTTCCTAACCCTTGTTGGTTTACAGAGTTAAGCCAATGACGCAGTGTGTTCGCTCCGGGCACGTGCTGCCCGAAGGTGCAGTGAACCTGCTCAGGTATGCAGGCACAGCGCGCTGCCAAGCTGCGCGACGCAACGTGTGCTGCTGAGGGCCCATGGGGTGCTGCTCAAGAATGCGGCGTGTCCGCTATGCCGTGAATCGGCTTGTGGTGTTCACAGTGTGGTAAAGCCACATGTGTTCACGTATGCGGTGCGTCCGCTGTGCCGTGAGTCGGCTGGAGGTGTTCACAGTGTGGTATAGCCACATGTGTTCACATTATGCGGTGGGTCCGCTACGCTTCAATTTTTGTGGTGTTCACAGTGTGGTAAAGCCACATGTGTTCACGTATGCGGTGCGTCCGCTGTGCCGAGAGTCGGCTGGAGGTGCTCACAGTGTGGTAAAGCCACATGTGTTCACATTATGCGGTGGGTCCGCTACGCTCCAATTTTTGTGGTGTTCACAGTGTGGTATAGTCACCTGTGTTCACATTATGCGGTGGATCCGCTATGCCGTGAGTCGGCCGGAGGTGTTCACAGTGTGGTATGGCCACCTGTGTTCACACTATGCGGTGGGTCCGCTACGCTCCGATTATCGGCTGCCGTGTGTCAGCTTCGTGTCGGCTCCATGATGCGGATTACCCGCTAAGTGGAGACGACGCGTTTAAGTAATTCAACCACAACGCGTTTGTGGTTGAGTATAAAGCAACAGTAAAGGATGGGTGGGACGCCTCCCATGCTATACTCTTGCTCTTTTTATTATTTGCTGTGTGTATGTGTTCGTCTGCTTAGTTGCTTTGTCACGTCTGTGTAGCAATTTGTTATTGATGTGCCCAAAATACATATGTCTCACATACTTTCAGATGAACTTGATTACTGCTAACGGCACCCAGCCTTCAGGACACGGGCCTCCCGTGTCCAATCTACGTGCTGAAGCGACCCAAGACAAGCCAGTCGAGGACGACTTGGTGTCAGGAGAGGCCGTGTTAGGAGATGGCAATCCCTGACATCCCACCTACCCGCCTAGCTAATAAAAGCAAGACGGACATCATGTCTCGCTCATTTTGTCAGCTGTCATTCGTAGTGGTAACATCGCTCAAGGTTCGTGTGTAATAGTGTTCGGTATAATTTAATTGTTAACTCGTGTGTTATAGTCTGGATAAGTGATTGTTATTCTGTTCAAATAGTTCCATGCTTAATGTTTATAGTGTTGTAAATCTAGCCTTTAAAGAATCGCAATATACTGATGTTGACGGTGTTGTGAGTTTTTCTTATAAAAGGAACTGTTATCGACAAACCCAACTATATATATACAGGCACACCTCAACACGGATACGGGACAGAAACACCAAAAGTTGCAGTTATACAGTGAACAGAGCTGAAGAGTACAACAGAAAGAACAAAAATCGGAACATAAAAATAGGCATGTGGGAAGTGTCCAGATTAAACTGGGTGAAGGAGGACGGAGACTTCCCACATGACAAGGTTCATGGCAATTACAAAACCAGCTTCGTGAGAGACCCAGGGGAAGAGTCCGTCCGATGACTTATATGTGGTAGCAACAAGCACTTCGACTGCACTGCAAACACTTACTATAAACCACATGGGGGCCTCGATAATGTTGAGACTTGGGATATCAGCCTGCAAGAGACTTTGGAGATTGAAAGAAGTGGGATCCAATCTCAGGCACAGTATATATATGTTGTTTAACCAGTATTGTAGCTCCCTACAAACGGACGAAGCGCAAGCTATACCTACGATTCTCGTTTTCGGCAGGCCTTTCAGCACGCAAGCAGCGTCCGCAGTCGCGATTGTGCCGAGTAGACGAATGGACGGTGTGTCGTTTTTTAAATAGTAACCGCGGGTGTTTTATTTACAAAAAATATTTAATATGACAACTAGAGTCTATTGTGCTTGTTTTGGTTGCATGAATTCGTCAATAACGCACCCAGAGATAACGTTTTTTAGATTACCTGGAAACTCCGAAAGGTAAGACTATAAATTGATTTTACTTAAGTACTAATTAGTACTCCCATCGTCTGTGGGCGTCTGTGTGCGTCGACCCCGCGTCTGTGGGCGCGTCTGTTACCCCGCGTCCCGCGGCGCGAGCGGCGTCGGCTAATGTTCTTAAAATGGCGATTTCTCATAACTTTTCTATGGTAGCCATTTAAAATACTTACCTCACTGGAATCGTTATGAAACAAGCTAATGATAAAATGATAGATAAGACCAGTTCTGCCTTGTAATGTATTACTAATTTCTATTAGAAAAAAGAATTTGTAATTTTTCAACAGTTTTATCTACAAAAATTGTAAAAAAAAAAAAAAAATGTAAAATTCCAATTTTTTTTTTTAGTTTTTTAAATACATCCTATTTCACAATTTTCAACAGACACAATACAACTTGTCATACATTTTTTTTTATTTACAAGCTTTTCAAAATATGAGTCATTTCGGCGACCCGACCGCCGACCGCCAAAAAAAACCGGCCAAGTGCGAGTTGGACTCGCCCATGAAGGGTTTCGTAGCAGCAAGTAACATAATATAAAAGTTCTTATAGTTCGTTGTAACTTTGATTGATGTTTTAACACGTTCCCAGTGGTAGTGATTTTTCTAACCGAAAATTGCGGTATACGGCGTATTAAAAAAAAACTACCAGCTCTATCTCGTTCGAAATAATTTTCGCTGGTAGTTTTTATGGCAATGTCCATCATATATTATTTTTAGATTTATCAGTCTCTTAGTTTAGAAGTTAGAGGGGGGGGGACACACATTTTTCCACTTTGGAAGTGTCTCTTGCGCAAACTATTCACTTTAGAAAAAAATGATGTTAGAAACCTCAATAGCATTTTTGAAGACCTATTTATAGATACCCCACACGCATGGGTTTGACGAAAAAAAAAATTTAGAGTTTCAGTTCTAAGTATGGGGACCCCCAAAATTTATTGCTTTTTTTCTAATTTTATATAAGAATCTTAATGCGGTTTACAGAATACATCTACTTACCAAGTTTCAATAGCATAGGCCTTATAGTTTCGGAGAAAAGTGGCTGTGACACACGGACGGACAGACAGACAGACAGACAGACAGACAGACAGACATGACGAATCTATAAGGGTTCCGTTTTTGCCATTTGGCTACGAAACCCTAAAAAGGTTAAGTTCATGCCATGATTCTGAGAAAACTGTGCTTCAAGTGGCTTACATTCTTTTTTTATTCGTAAGTATGGTCCTTAATTTTTTTTTACATAGAGTTTTGTTTGACAAACGTGTTTAGTTTATTAGAAATTGAACAATGAACCAAGCACTTATAAAGAGGCCCAAAAGGGTGGTCGTGACTTTGTTTTTTTTTGAATTTTTTTTGTGTATTTTTTTTCATAAAAATTTACAATCTACAGCTACATGACTTTTCCTAATCGATAAACATAAAAAAAGGTGTGCTGGCATACAAATATATTTCAGAAAGAATTATTTGAAATTTGAAAGTTTTGCAAAAAATGATCGAGAATTTCGACCCAATTTTACACAAAATTATTGAAATAGATTTTACATTCAATGCTTGAAAACAATAAAAGAATACATAAAAATACATAAAATAACGATAGATTGTCATCATTACAGTATTTATTCTTTGTATTTCATCCAAATGTATGGGCTTGGCGCCGCCGCGCCGCCGTGACGCCGACGGCGCGTAAAAATACAATGAATGTTCGTTGAAAATAACTATTTTAGGTACAAAATCTTTATGAAATACACAATCTACGAATAAAAACTCTAACCTAGTCATGATTTTGTTAAGTTTTGAAAGTAAAAAACACCAAACACAAATGTAATTACACGCAACACAGTACCGGTCGTCGTCACTTAGCCGCGCGGAATGGTGCGCGATGGAGGGCACTTTTTAAACGAGAATCATGAGGTGCAGCTGTGACAGACAGACATACAATGTACTACATACTTGTTCCGTTTCTGTCTAAGAACACTCCATAAAAATTTGAGCAGGATCGGGATAGTACAGCCTGAGCTAGAAGAGCCCGAACTGTTTGAAGGAAAAGTGTTCAAATATTGAACATCAACAGATGCGGGGTTTTGGAAAATGTCGCTTATTTTGAATTCAACAGTTGAAGGGAATACTAGTTGACTAAAGTTACACAAAGTGATTGACACGAGTGAACTAGGTAGTTACATGAAGTAGGTATGTTTGTGTTTGAAACTAGACTTGTGCTTGCTCTGTCAGTGAACGGTGCGATCCAATATAGTACAATATCCAAAAAAAAAAACTAGTTCAGAACTCTAGTACGTGTAGGTAGTACATTTAGTTCCGTTGTCAGTTCGTAGTTATTTAATTGAGAGCAATGATTTAGGTATGTTTCAAGAGTATTCATTTCTTTGTGGATGACCGATGTTACAGTACACTTAGCATCGTATGACTTTGATTGACAGCATTTTTGTTACCTTTGATTTTTATTACACGCCTAGAGACAAATATGAACTTCCAAAATTTAACACAACTTGACAATGTACGAAAAGTACTAGGGTACTAGAGACTGACTAGTACTTTCAAATCGAAAAATAGTTTTATTTTTGTAAATCAAAAATTTAACGCAATGATTATAAAGACTAGAATTCCGTGATTCTATCACTGACGAAACATGTGATGAGCTGATTATTATTGTCTACGCCGCTTACTCGTTTTCAAATTTCTATACCCGTCTCACTCGATCGTTAGTAGATAACGGGCGCTGCGCCGCCACGCCGCCGCCCCGCGCCGCCAGCCGTTGCGGGGATATTATATTATTACTCACAAAGTATTTTTTTGTTTAAATAAAAAAGGTATTATCATATTTACTCGAAATGAAAGCCGGTTGTCAGTAAAACGACAATCCTTAATACAAATTGAAGTCCTTGTGGGCGGATTGAAAAAAATCAGCTGCATTAGGCTCACTATCTATTACGCGTACGTAAAACTATAAGGTAAAATGTGGGCGTATACTATGCCTCTGCCTACACCTTCAGGGATAAAGGCGTGACTATATGAATGTATGTATGTACATATATACAATCGCAATACTAAATAGAAAGTCAAAGTAGGCACATATTATTAAAATGCTGTAGGTGGGCAGCCCTATCGCATGCTTACGTACCGCGCGGCTGTAGGCATTTATTTCTAAAATCCGGCCGAGTCAAACTACAGTATACAGTGTCTCAGGCCTGGTGTTTCTCTGGACGTCCGAGGAGATGACATTCTCAAAAGAACATGGGAAGCTAACTTTGAAAATAGTTGAGTCACCTAGAAATATCTTCACCTTTGCCAAAAGATCCGATCGTACTTTGAGGAAAGAGAAGAAGAAAGTACAAGCAGACAAAGAGAAAAATAATTCGGCAGTTCTTAAGATAATGCAGATTCTTGATCCGACCTTATAAGTGGAGTGCCCGAAATCTTCTTGCCCTATAAAGAACCATTCGAAATCGATCATGGAGGTGCGGAAACAGGGGCTTGAACTCAATGAAAATGAAGAGGCCCAATACAATGCTGCTCTGAGGGTGTTGGAAACAGGTGTTTCGAACACCCTCAGAGCAGCAGTTCACTTTGATGCCCGCAGCTTTGCCTGCGTGAAATTTTGTTCCTAGACTATAAAATATCTCAGTAGGCACCGTTTAGCCGTTACAGGGTGAAAGACAAACAAACATCCACACTGACAAACATTCGCATTTATAATAATACCTAGTTAGATAGATTTCTGATTTAAAAATTCATAATGCATAATATTAGGGGTTAAAGTATGAAATTGCCGATTAGTACCGAAAATCTAAATTGTTTATTTTTTTAATTTTTACTAAACTTAATTATTCAAAATAGTTACCATTATTATCTATATATTGCTGCCATCTAATAGGAAGGTCATTTATGCCTTTGCGATAAACTCTAAGGATCTAGACTGCACAAACTCTGTGAAAGTATTTTGTACTGCCTCCTGGGAAGAAAACTTCTTGTCACGTAGATGATTGTCCAAATCACGAAAAAAATGGTAGTCCGTTGGAGCAAGGTCTGGCGAATACGGAGGATGACGAATGGTTTCTAAGCGCAGTTCCTGTAGGGTTAAAATGGTTTCTCGTGCTGTATGAGGTCTCGCGTTGTCATGGAGCAATAATGGTGAAGATCGATTCATGAGTCGGGGCTGTTTTACTGCTAGTTTTACCAACATTGTACCGAGTTCGTCACAATAGACATCTGCCGTTATTGCTTGACCAGATCTGAGAAAACTATAGTGAATAACACCATGCTGAGACCACCAAACAGTTACCATTACCTTTTTATTGGTAAGTTTCGCTTTAGGACACTGTTGTGGCGTTTGACCTGGGGTCAGCCATTGCATTTTTCTTTTACGGTTATCATAAAGAATCTACATTTCATCACATGTCACAATTCGTTCCAATATTCCTTTATTTCTGTACCGATTCAACGAGGCAACACAAGTTTCAACACGCGTTTCTTTCTGCACATCGGTCAAATCGTGAGGCACCCATTTTTCGTATTTTTTTATTTTATTGATTTGATGCAAATGAGTCAATATTGTGGGTAAGGTAACGTTAAACCATGCCGCTAATTCCTGGGTAGTTTGACTAGGATCTGCTTCCACCATCTCTCTTAATTCATTGTTATTCACCTGTGTGGGCGGTCTTCCTCGTGGCTCGTTCTTCAAGTCGAAGTTTCCTTCACGAAAGCGTTTAAACCAAAATCGCACGGTGCGTTCATTAGCCCCTCTCCAAACGCAACATTGATATTGCGGGCTGTTTCTGCCGCGTTACTTCCGCGTCGGAACTCGTATTCAAAAATAACTCGAATTTTCGAAGTATCCATCTTTCTTGTCTAAGTTGAATATCAAAAACAATTGAAAGTCGATATTCAAATGTTTCACATTTTTTAAAAAAAGAACATCATAGAAACTATGTTAAAAAAGTTTCATTCGAAAACCTCAAACCACGAAGATTCCATGTCAATTCAAAGAACCTATTGCAATAAAGTGCCGACAGGGCTAGGGCGTCCCCCCAAGGCGACGCGTACCGGTAAGCCCCCGTCGGTACGACTGCATGCGCACGCGGCGAAGGGGGCCGCCACCCTTCACGCAGCGCCAACTCTGGCGGGATGCGAGGAGCCGAGTGCCGGATAGGCACGTGGAATGTGCGTGGTGGTATGGAAGGTAAGATGAATGAATTGATGGATGTAATAAAAAAATCTAAAACAGCGATGCCTGGATGTACTGTGTGTCACAGAGACTAAGCGGAAGGGGAGCGGCATCGACGATCTTCCTGGCGGAATAATTGCTTTGTGGACCGGAGTGGACCAAGAGGATCATGCCAGTAAGGGAGTGGGTGTCTTGCTCTCCTCCCGTTTGGCCTCTGGAGTGAAAGATTATGGATTGGTAGGCCCAAGACTCCTGTGGGTACGTATAAAACAGGGGATCACGAGAGTTTTTATGGTCGCAGCCTATGCTCCCGTCAGCTCGGCTAATCCCCAAGTGCTCGCGGAGTTCTGGGAATCCGTTAGGGACGTCCTCGATTTGGCTGACGGGAATGAAAAGTTGATCATGTGTGGTGATTTGAATGGATGGGTGGGGACCAAGCGAGATGGCTTCGATGCTGTCCTTGGTCCGTATGGAGATAAGAGAGCGAATGATGCTGGTAAGTCAATCTTAGACGTATGCTTGGAACGAGACCTCCTTGTGGCGAAAAGTTTATTCCGTCACAAAGATATCCACACGTATACATGGAGACGGAAGGAAGAAAAAAGTGTGATTGATTTGATTTTGATAGACAATCGTCTTCGACAGGCTATAGGGATACAAGAGCCTACAGAGGCCCCACTCTTGAAACTGATCACTACCTGGTGGTAAGCCGGTTTGTTGGTCTTTTCAAGAAGTGGAGGCACTGGCGAGTGCGTGTCCCTTTCGGAGACTATGAAAGGATAAAGAGTGAAAAACTGGAAGATGAAAGCGTAAGGAGTATGTATGTTGGCTTAGTCAGTGAAAGGCTTGCAAACGCGAGCCTTTCCGACTTAGATGTGGATGAATGCTGGAATATTATGAAAGAAAGTATAGTGGATAGTGCAAAAGAAGCATGTGGGAGTGCAAAGAGACATGAACATTCGAAAGGTGATGCCTGGTGGGATGCAGAAGTTCAATCCTGCGTAGCAAGAAAGAAGAAAGCGTGGTCGGATTATGTCTCATCTTTGCAACTGAATGACAGTATGAAAGACACGAAGAAAGAAATTTACCACCTCTGCAAGAATGAAGCCAAAGCTTTAGTGAAAGAGAAGCGTGAAAGAATAAATATGATTGCGGAAGAGAAGCTGACGAGGAACTTCGAGACGAATACCAAACTCTTTTGGGGGGAGGTCAAGAAGTCTCGGAGCTGTTCGTCAGTTTCCAGAATGGATAAGATAAAAAGTAAAGCTGGGGACATTCTTGCGGACCCCTTAGAGGTGTTAGAGCGGTGGAATTAGTACTTTGGAGAAATGTATGAATATCTCCCGGATGCGGGCACTGCGAGGGAGGCGATGACTGACCTTGCGGTGCAAGCATCAAGCGGAGATATTACTTTGGAAGAGATTGAATAGTCGATACGAAGCTTGAAAAATGGAAAGTCTGCGGGAATTGATAGGATATCTGCTGAAATGATCAAATTAGGTGGTCCTTGCGTCCGGGGCGCCTTCTGGTCATTGAGCAATCTATGCTGGAAGACTGGAAGGGTCCCAATGGACTGGAGGCGTGCTATCATCGTGCCCTTGTATAAAGGCAAGGGCTCACGTATGGAGTGCGCCAACTATAGGGCCATCAGTTTGATCAGTATAGCAGCTAAAGTGCATGGCAAAATTATTGAAAGGAGAATGAGGGTGGAATCTGACGGATTACTGTGGGAGGCGCAGGGTGGTTTCCGAAATGGAAGGGGATGTATGGACCAAGTTTTCTCTCTCCGCAACATTGTAGAGAAGCAGCTGGCTGTAGGCCGGAAGGTTTTCTGCGGTTTTGTGGACATGGAGAAAGCATTTGACAGAGTTGTACGGAAGGATCTCTGGGATATATTGCCAGGATACGGGATTGATGGTGCGCTGCTTCGTGCTGTGCAGTCTACATATGTGGGATGTACGGCATGTGTGCGGGTGGGCGGCAGCCTGTCTCCCTGGTTTGACGTCAACATTGGCGTCAGACAGGGTTGCGTGCTGTCGGCTCTGCTGTTTGTCCTGTACCTGGACGATTGTCTTAAGAGAGTAAGATCGATGAATGTTGGATTGCGAATGGGTGACTTACATGTGAACTGTTTGCTGTATGCAGATGATGCCGTGCTCATAGCCGAATCGCCATCAGAACTACAGTCACTAGTCACAACGATGAAAGATGATTGTCTAATGAGAGGCTTACATTTGAACGCGACTAAAACGAAAGTGATGGTATTCGAAAGAGAAGAGGGCAGAACGAATGCCAGGATAACTGTAAATGATGTAGTGCTGGAACAGGTGGATGAGTTTGTATATCTTGGATGTGCATTTAGCAGGGATGGACGGTACACCGCTGATGTAGAAAAGAGGGTAACTGCGGGAAATAGTGTGAATGGAGCGTTAGGCAAACTTTTAGGTACCAAGGCCTTAAGTCAAAAGGCCCAGCTCGCAGTACACAATGCGGTGCTGATACCTACGCTAACGTATGGAAGCGAGAGTTGGGTATGGCAGGAAACGCATGAAAGTAGAATAAACGCGGTCGAGATGCGCGCGCTACGCAAAATCTGCGGAGTAACGCTCGCAGATCGCGTTCGGAATGAAGGTGTAAGAAAGAGGGTTGGTCTGAAAGAGAGTGTCGGTGTTAAAGTAAGGAAGGGCATGCTACGATGGTTCGGGCATGTGGAACGAATGGGAGATGAAAGAATGACAAAACAGATATACAACGCGAAAGTGGATGGACGTAGGAGTCGGGGAAGGCCACGACACACCTACCACGACCAAATTAATCATGTGTTAGTGGAGGGTGGTGTCAAGAGCCGTAGGAACCGACGTGCATGCATGAAAAGAAAAATGAAAGTTGAAGAGGCGAGTGAGGTGTGTATGGACCGTGCCGTGTGGCGCTCGGTTCTTTCTGCCTACCCCGCAAGGGATTTGGCGTGAAGATAGTATAGTATGGTACTATTGCAATAAAACAGCAATTTCATACTTTAACCCCTATTAATATGAGCTGAGTAAATTTATTTATTAAATACATTTCTTAATTCTTTCTTCTTTAAAATTTATTTCTTTCTTCTTTCTTTCTAATTCAATGGCTAAACTACTACTTGACACAACTTCTCTTCTAAGCAATTGACATCGTAACTTAGTACTTAGTGAGTCTGTTTCCTGACAGAATGCAGTCGGCACTATAATGTAGAATAAGGTTCATGCCTTCCATGACCAGTCACTTAGGGCTGCTGACATTTTTTTTTAATTTGTCCCACGTAATAGGTGGAGAGCCGTATTCCCGTGTTGAGATGGACAGGCGCAGGTTGTGACTGCCTGCTGTTGAAATTTTTCAAGCTGCCTAAAAAGCCTTCAATTGGCTTAACGACTGCTATTTTACTGGCAACTAGTACCAACGGCTTAACGTGCCTTCCGAAGCACGGAAACGCTCAAATAAATGTCACAAAGTGGTCACATGAATGGTCACTGGCCATAGTAAAAGTTGTTTACTGCAGTGACCGTTTACAGAACACTGGGTCCGCGGGGTCACGAGCGCTTCACGTAATAATATTTAATATAATTATAAGTATGTCTATCAGTCGTCTAGATCCCATAGCACAAGCTTATATTAGCTTAATTTAGGCTAGATGATGTTGTGTGAGAATGTCCACAAAAATATTTATTACTAGCTGTTCTCGCGTAAAATCATAACCGTCCTTTTGCGCAGTCGGTTAAAAAGTAGCATAATAATATGTCCTTTCCATTGGCGAGGAATCTTGGGGTAATGAATACCATATTTAACCACAAAGAAATCCACTAGTATACGAGAGAAGAAAAAGATCAGAGAAGCATGATCGACTTTATGATATTTTAGTAGACGCAAGACTGAGAAAGAAAGTACTAGACACCAGGGTATACCGTGGTGCTGGGATTGACACAGACCACTTCTTGTTTATAAGCCGAGTAAGCGGTTCAGGCGGTGGCGGCATCGTGTGCGTGAATATGTAAATGTATTAAAGCCCATAAAAGTAGAAAAATTTGCAAAATATAAGCGTAAAAGAAGAATTAAATCCCGCTCAATTTACTCACTTTTGTGAGTAGGTAAATTGAGCGGGAAGTTCGGAAGTCGATGAAGAAAGGACGCGTTTAGGCGACGCACATTGGGACAGCGTCATATAGGAAAATGATATAAATTCAATTTTGAAAAGTGGGTATTTGATAAAGCTAATGATTTTATGATAAACTCGACTATTGAGTGCATTCATTACTACCTTTTATAACAAAATATAAATTTATTTAGTACCAACAAATTGCACTCGAAGTAGGACGTAAAAGGAACTAAGAATATTGCAAATACTTTCAATAATTTATTTATAGTGAATTGCGAAACAAATTAATTATGTCTAATATGGAGCATAGTGATAATGGTATGTAGAATATATTGCACTATTAAAACGTTAATATTAAAACCCTACATAGGCTGTATGAATAAAAACAATATTTACACTATTTTTATTTATTTTTTATATTTCTGCAATGAGTTCACTGCTTTTTATTGTACTATTATATTAAACAGTAGTTACCCTATTATATACTAGGAAAATATATAAGGAACTCATTGCAGAAATATAAAAAATAGTGTAAATATTGTTTTTATTCATACAGCCTATGTAGGGTTTTAATATTAACATTTTAATAGTGCAATATATTCTACATACCATTATCACTATGCTCCATATTAGACATAATTAATTCGTTTCGCGATTCACTATAAATAAATTATTGAAAAAAATTGCAACTTTCTTAATTCCTTTTACGTCTTACTTCGAGTGCAATTTGTTGGTACTAAATAATTTGATATTTTGTTATAAAGGGTAGTATTGAATGCACTCAATAGTCAAGTTTACCATAACATCATTGGTTTTATCAAATACCCACTTTTCAAAATTGAATTTATATCATGTCCCTATATGACGCTGCCCCAATGTGCGACGTCCTACGTAAGCGAACGCGAAGCGGCGCGGCGCGGCGCGATACCAACAAACAGTTGAAACCTATTGAAGTGTCCTACGTGACCAAACGCAAGTGCGGTGCGGTGCGGTGCGGCGCGAAATGAAGCGAACGCGATCAGTTGGTTTGATATTTGCGCGCGAACTGGATGCGGTGCCGCCGTATTTTTTATAATGTTAGAAATATAAATTTAATCAATGCAATCCAAGAACATCCTATATTATGGGATAAAAGAAGTAAATTTATTATCTTCGATTATGCCTTTCTAAGTATACAATATTAGTCCCACTTCTTCGCCGTGCATACTTCTTGAGTATTTGATATTTAAGAAATGAATTTTCCAATAATATTTGTTTCCAACCGTCCATGACAAATTATCCATCCATCCAAGATCCAAACTGCCACGTCTCCACGGCACCGAATTATAATTCTCCAAAAAGGTCAAGTATCTTGGGGTACTTCTTGACAGCAAAGTAAACTGGAGTAATCATCTCGAAAACAAAATTAACAAAGCCACGGTCACAGTCTCTTTTTTTTTGTTTAACGTGAGGGAAAATCCTCGTGGATGTTATGCCGGACTCCTACCGACTAAAAAACCTCACGTTACGCCCAACAGCCCGTGGTTGGGTGCCCCGGGGAAGCCCTCGGAAAGATGTCCCAGAACTCCCAACAGACCCACGGCCGCCACTGCGGCCTTGCCCAGGGAGTTACGGTCACAGTCTACTTAACAAACATCTCTTTAATTTAGGTGGCACAGACAGTTCCCTTTGCAGACGGATAAACTGCCAGTCACATTCTTATGGAATGCCCGGAACTGGCAAGGATACAGGGCTAGACACTTCGGTACACCAAGATCGCTCTAGGAAGTCTCCGGCAACGTGAAGAGTCTGCTAGACTTACTGGAGGAACTGGGATGGCAATAGCCATACCAAAACCCCCGCGCAAAATATGCGCAGAAATGACGTTGATTCGCGGAAACCAGCCTCTGAAACCTAGAACCTAGAACTCCATACATTTTTTTGATCTATGGCAGTTGCATTAGGCTGATGCAAAGTGCCAACTAAACGACAGCGTCGCCGGCCGGTGGCGGATGTGCGAGACGATTCGCGTGCACGTAGGACATAGCCGCCGCGTCGCACCGCGTCGCGTTGAATTCGCGTGTCACCGCTTCAGAATCGCGTTCGCTTCGAACCGCCTACCTAGGACGTAGCGTTACGTGGCAGTTAAAGTATTTGGGGTATACAAGAGGAGCCAAGGATGTCAGGTAAAGAGAATGTGTGGAGAAGTTTTGAAGGTGTTGTCTGATAAGAAGAAAAGCATGGTTAAACTGGCTGGCTACAAAAGCCAATCAGAGAATGCAGAACAAGGAACCTCTCGATGATAAGCGCATTATATATATATATATATATATATATATATATATATATATATATATATAGGCTCACCTCCACACGGATACGGGACACAAACACCAAAAGTTGCAGTTACAGTGAACAGAGCTGAAGAGTACATACAACAGAAAGAACTAAAATCTGAACATAAAAATAGGCATGTGGGAAGTGTCCAGATTAAACTGGGAGAAGGAGGACGGAGACTTCCCACATGACAAGGTACATGGCAATTACATAACCAGCTTCGTGAGAGACTGTGTGGAAAAGTTCTTAATAAAATACCACACTCTTGTGGATGCATCTGTAGAGGCAATAATGCAGGAAGTCACCATGTGCAGTTCTGACATGCTCACAAAGGGGAGACAAACTTTTTGCCCATTCACAGAACAGAGTGTGACTGCTGCACAAGCGTACAAGAATGCTCACAATTTCTTTGAGGAAAATGGGATGTCTGAGTGTTACAGTTTTATAGGTTGAATCAAATGCACCATGGGATGCTGGGAAATAGAAAGGTTGAGGCACAAAAATGTGGTTGAAGTGTCCGAGGAAAAGATAATATTCGACAAGGCCACAAAACAGAAATCCATTGTGGAGAAGAAGATACTCAAACTCAGGTCGAGGGAAACATCTAGTGTAGGTGATGCATGACAAAGAATGAGGGAGCTGGTGAGTACGTTTGCTTCATATTTTAAACATAAAGGGAGGGGCAAGAAGGATAGGAGAGCAATAGCTTCTGGGACTATGTTTCTTCGAGCTTTTCTACACATCATGGAATTGAATTCACTGAAATTGTCTGAGAACCTCCCTGGATCCACCATATCAATCGGAGGGGAAGAGAAGAAAGCGAAGATCACAAACAATCTTAAAGAGTGCATGCTGTTCGACCATGTAGCCACTCACATCAGCCAAGGGACAGAAGATGCTACTTAGTGGAATGAGTGTTTGTCCCCTGGCATCTTTGCATTAATGCACCATTACTTGTATGACGAGAACACGAGAGTGAAGCTAGGGCTTCCCAAACCTTCAGAATACGGGAAACTATTCCAAAGGATATGTACGATGGGACACCTGTTTCAGGCATGGAAAGAGATACAAATAGGTCCAGGGGTCATGGTTGAGAACGAGCATTATTACTCAAAAATTGAATGGATAGACGACTATCTGGATTCCATGAATAGGAAGACAAGGGAATGGTATTTGACACTAAGGCCAAGAATATCAAAGTGTAGTATGTTCGTAAAGGCCAGCCCAGGCATGCTAATGGGGATGTTGAATGCAGCATCTACCATTGTCGGACTTTTACCAGGCAACATGAATTGTGACCCAACAAGAATGAAAGTGGTATGCATGAGGTCAAGTAATGATTCGACTACCAACTCTCCAACAGTTCAGACAACAACAAAAGATGTAGTACAAAACAAGCAAAATCTGTAACTAGCCGGAATCAATCTAAGCCCTGATAAAACATTCTTTTTCACGGAGAACATAGGGGAATACACCTCATTATATTTATAGGTATTTCTACGGGAAATTTGTTTCTCAATATGGGACAGAGATTCCCAGCATGCGTCCCCAGGGGAAGAGTCCGTCCGATGACTTATATGTGGTAGCAAAAAGCACTTCGACTGCACTGCAAACACTTACCATAAACCACATGGGGGCCTCGATGAGGTTGAGACTTGGGATACCAGCCTGCAAGAGACTTTGGAGATTGAAAGAAGTTGGATCCAATCTCAGGCCTGGTGTTTCTCTGGACGTCCAGTTGATAGAGGATGGGGGTAACAACTTGTGGAACTGTGTGAACTGTCATCTGAGCCAGATAAGTATGAAGAAAAGATTGTGCAAGACTGAGAAGGAAAGAAGTTACCTGATAATAATGAACCCTAATTCTCCTTTCACAGAGGAGTTAGAGGAGGACATGACATTCTCAAAAGAACATGGGAAGCTAACTTTGGAAATAGTTGAGTCACCTAGAAATATTTTCACCTTTGCCAAAAGATCCAATCGTACTTTGAGGAAAGAGAAGAAGAAAGTACAAGCAGACAAAGAGAAAAGTAATTCGGCAGTTCTTAAGATAATGCTGATTCTTGATGCGATGTTAAGTACCCGAAATCTTCTTGCCCTATAAAGAACCATTAATACAAATTAATCAATTTCAAACGGGATTTCTTCGATTTCTCCAAGATCCCAGCATCCCATTCGGACTTCCTGTCTATGGGACCACACGGGAAGCACCATCTTTCAAATAAAAAAAGAATCATCAAAATCGGTTAACTCGTTCTAGCGATTTGCCGGTAATAAACATAAAAAAACAGACGAATTGAGAACCTCCTCCTTTTTTAGAAGTCGGTTAAAAAACTAGCCAAGTCTCGATGGAGCTGCTTGTGCATCTCTAAAAAGGAATGAAATCTAGACAAAGTCGTGCCAAGCCTAAGGTTCCTTACTGCGATTTCTTTATTATTATAGTTAATGTTGTGTGACTTGGCCGTTGAAGGGTATACAAGGGTACAAAGCCAGGTGCTCCATGACACCATTGCACCAATTTGTCGCCAGAACCGCTACCCAATGACGATGGAAACTTTGCTACTTGGAAAACGTTGATACTACTACGTATTCATTATTACTTATGTAAAGGCGGGCCTGAAACATACAGTATAAAAAAATGTATACAGTACAGACGGACTTTTAATCATTGATAGAAGTCCGTCTTTTCGTCAATTACCAATACCAAAGTATGGGCTATTATATTATCTCGCTTAACAAACATAGGTAGTTACAACAGATATAACATTACGTGTAGACAAAATTGCCTTGTACACACTAACGTATAAAGAATGTTCAACGGCCAAGTCACACAACATCAACTATAATAATAAAGAAATCGCAGTAAGGAACCTTAGGCTTGGCACGACTTTGTCTAGATTTCATTCCTTTTTAGAGATGCACAAGCAGCTCCATCGAGACTTGGCTAGTTTTTTACAGAATGTTTTTGATGGGATCTGTCTTTCCACTCCGACCAACTAAATCGAACAACCGTTGTTCAGAGTAATTCGAAAGACAATTAAGCTGCCGAGGACTTTTTTTTGAACTTTATACGCTAATGGTTCTTCGCTGCGCTGACGGCTCGAGGCCTCCCGTCACAACCGCCACAACCAATAATTTCGAATAGCACGTCTCTGCATTTAACTGTTCTTCGCTTTTAGCACACTATAACACATTTTAATATCGTCCATGTAGAGTCTCTTTGTCTGCCTGTCTGTCAAGCAGGTTATCTTCAATAAAGTATGCAACTGAAGTAGCATTCAATTTATCTGAAAGTGGATTAAGTGCAAGACAAAACCAAAGTGGACTTAGTGAGTCACCTTGAAAGATGCCTTTTTGTATTTTGATTGGGGTAGACTCGAGCCTGTCGGTTGATCTAAATGTAAGTACGGTGGGCCATTGGGACATTAGAGTTTTCAGAACTTTAACGATTGTTGGATTGATTTTGTAACTTACAAGAATTTGTTCCAGTTAAGAGTGAGGTACTGAGTCGTATGCTTTTGTTGTAATCTACTCGTATGTACATGCTGAATAAGTCCGCATTGGGTTTTTTACCTGTGTCTATATTACGGAATCTATGACTAAACTGTTCTTTGCAGCCTTGACTGTATTTTCTGCACCACTGTATTTTCTGCACCACTTCTGTTACTCTGCCAAGATATGGTTGGAGTCAATATGTTGGTAAATCATTCTGCTACGAGTATGCAACTGGTTATGATTTTATATAGTACTAGCTGACCCGCGCAACTTCGTTTGCGGCACATGAGAGTTAGAAAAGAGAGGTATGGTATTAATATTTTGAGTAATATAATGCTTCCCGTTGCATTTACTTCCACCCGTCCTTTTTTTGGTACGGAACTCATGTATGTCTGACTCGCACTTGGCCGGTTTTTGTCGTTTAGTTGATTGGCTACCACTATGATCTGTCGGCTGTGCCACTGCTGACCACGTTTACCTACTCCCGTCGTGTCGCTCATACTTCAAAACTTATTAAAAGGGGTTATTGTAAGTGAACCTTAAAAGATAGGCATATTATTATGCTGTTACAGACATTTTTGTAACTTTTAAAGGGGAACATTTTTGTAATATAAAATTTTCACGTGACTTTAACCATTTACGCAACGTACGCAGTGGAAGCTCTCAAAAGAAAGAAATTTTCCCTGTTCTCGAAGCATTATTTATGGCTGCTCCGCTCCTATTCGCATTAGCGTGATTTTATATCGCCATTAGCCATCCTTAATAAATGGACTATTAAACTGTAAAATAATTTTCAAAATGCAACCTGTAGTTTCTGAGATCCTAGGACAAATAAACTCTTCAGTTTTATAATATTGTGAGCGAACCTTAAGAAACAGACAAATTAGATTATTGTGAGCGAACCTTAAGAGATGGACATATGCTGCCGCGAACTCTTTTTTAGAACTTTTTAATAGAAACACTATTGTAATACACAATTTTTACGTATCTTTAGCTATATACACAGCGTACGCCTCGGAAGCTCTCAGACGGTAAAAAATATTCCCCGTTTTCGAAACATTATTGATTGCTACTTCGCCCCCATTCTTCTTAGCGTGATGTTATATAGCCTATAGCCATCCTCAATAAATGGACTATCAAAATGTAAAAGAATTTTTGAAATCCAACCAGTAGTTCCTGAGATCCTAGCGTTCAACCATACAAACAAACAAACAAACTCTTCAGCTTTATAATATTAGTATAGATATAGATTTTATCTATATCTTGGAGGCAAGTGGGAAGGGTTGGAAAGATCAGTCTTTTGGGATCATGAATGTTTTATCTACCTATTGACAAATATTTTGGTATTGTAGTAGGCCCTTAGATAAAAGTGTTTTTCCAGTTATGTAGATAGCTGTGGATGGGTGTGAACTGTTTACAACAGTAATTATGGGTGTAGTGATTTTCAATTATGTAAATTACTTATAACTTTTCTAAAACTCTCCAAGGGGATAAACTTAAATGGCGGTGCCATTTGAGTTTTTGCCATTTGAGACTTTACAGCTACATAGAGTGAGCCAAATCAATATGAATCCAAGTGAATTCGCGTTCGATCTATTTCGCTGCGGAATTGTGTTGAGTGGGTTTCTCCCATATTGTTCCTCAATAATTTCGCAAAGACTCGGCTGTAGGCATGCATCGCGTATTATTATTATGTCTTTTACACGGGGACATACTGGTCCAGCATGCAGAGGCCCTTTGAGACTTTTAATCTAATAGGAAATGGGACCCCCACTGCAAACAATCCACATCCGCCTTATGTAGAAGAACGGTAATAGACCACGTGCGCTGGCAGACCTTTCCATGCTACTAACGTTCGACAAAGAACCATCTTTTGAATTATTCTCTTGTGACGAAGATTCTCCCCATTTTAAGATAGGCTTGCCCAAGACGCGTTGTTCGGGATCGAATAAGAGAGGGAAGAATAAGCATGAAGTGATTTTAGGCCACTAGCCGTGATAGATTCTATAAAATGCCGCCAATGACGTTATAGTTCTACGCTGCGTCAGAGACTCAAGTCTTTCCGTTACCTCACGATCGAATCGATAATGCCAATAGGCTGCTTTCTGTACATAGCGTCGAATGCGTTGATAATATTGATAAGAGAACAATAAAAAACGTCTACAGATCATATAATTTATTGAATCACAGAACTAAATTTCGTACAATGTTTTTCTACTTCGTACTTCTTTTAAAGTTATTCAGTTTGAGCAACATCATTAACCACACCGATACCATAATGTAGTTTTGCATCGAGAAAGATTATTCAGTCGCAATGAGTTGAACTTAAAGCTTGTTCACATTAAATCAGTTATAAATGTAGTATCAAGACCAGAAATAAATTTTAAGATAAAAAAATATTACCTTTCCCTAGGAAACAAAAAAAAACAACCACTTGCGTGAGAACTCATTTTTCATATTACAAATTTGAACACAAATTTATATACTTCTGGTCAAATACATTAATATTCCTATGATAAAATGCAAGCATATGGTAGTAAAATATTGATATAGTGAAATATTTATACATGACGTAATCCATTTTTGGATTTCGTCTCCATTCTGGTATAGTGACAATAAAAGCATATTTGAGCTCGGTCTACACGAGCAAGAAAATCGCCACGATATTGTCGTCGTGCCACGTATTTCAATACACTCTCTATGAATTCTGAAATTATCGTTGTGATTTATGGAAATATGTGCCACGACGATAATATCGCCGTGATTTTCTTGCTTGTGGATACGTAGTAGGTAGTTATCGTTTTCTTGAAATTATCACTGTAAATAGGCTGGTAATTTTGACAGCTTTTGCTATCGACGAGAGTAGTGAAATTCAATCGTTTATGAATGAAATCGAATGTTGATTATTGCGCTTATAGAACTTGTAAAGGTAGGCTTGATATTGCTAAATGGAAAATAATGTAACTTTTTGATTTCTGTTGCGAGTTGTCAAAATTATCATCCTTATAAAAAATATAACTCAATAATTTAGTTTAAAATGTGAAATTATCTGAAAAATTAAGCTTTTGCAATGCATTCTTTATGTTCTTCATAACATCAGTAGTTTTAAATTGGATAATAATTATAGGTACCGTGTCATTACGTAGCAGTAATTGATATTTTCAGTAGAAATATAATTTTTATTCTCTATTTTCTCCTAGTGATACATGACGAACCGGCCTACGTCTTCGTTACGTCGCGTCGGACTGATAAATGTACGGTTAGTGTAGTTATGAGTAGTATGGTATCAATCATTGGTGATCGTTAAAACTGCATAGCTTTGATAAAATGAGAACTAGCTCTAAGATGTGGAATGCCAGTAAAATAAACAAATACGACAGATCTTACCTACACCATAAGTATAGGAAAAAGCTACGCCTACACATTGTCACAACACAGTTACCAACACATACAGACATTTTAGTCTCAAGATATCACAAATAATTTAGAATATATTCAAGGTTTAATTTATTACTAAATTAACGAGTCTCTGTACATGTTCAGTTGTATTGATTTATAAAAATCCTGAGGACAATAAAAAGCATTTATAGCTATCATAAAAATATCAGTGCATTTTTATGAGGGTTATTAAAACCAAACATTAATATACAGTCAACAGTGACTATTTTATGAAACATTTTTTTTAAATATTATTTTATCAGGTTGCTTTTGAATCTACACTCGAGAGCAATGAATCCGGGTCACTTAAAGAATGTTAAAAATCTCGGAAACTAAAAATGATAGGTTAATGCAATAAATTGTATTTAATAGACAATGTAATACTCCTTAAATGAAAGTAAAAAAAATATGAGTCACCGTACATTTTATTAACACAAAATTACATAAAGAAAAAACTGCCGATCTCTCCTTAAAACAAAAATAGGAAACATGAAATTTTTTAACTTTATTACGATTTTCTTGAATTTTAATACTTCGTATTGCCTCCTCGTGCTTCCATTACTGCGTTTACGCGGTTTGGCATGCTGTACACCAAGTTCCTTATACGATTTTGGGGAATATTCTCCCATTCCTCTGTGAGAGCAATTTTGAGCTCACGAAGCGTGATTGGGGGAGGGTTTCGTTGTTTTACGCATCTGCCTAGCTCGTCCCAAGCATGCTCGATCGGGTTGATATCCGGGCTGCGCGCTGGCCACTCCATACGAGTAATGTTCATCTCTTGAAGGTAGTCATTCACAATCCTACCTGTATGAGGTCGGGCATTGTCATGCATAAATATAGCATCCTCATCTAAATTGACCATAAATGGACCAACGTGATCATTGAGGATTTCTTCCACATATCTTACGCTAGTTAAAGAGCCGTTTTCTACGATCACCAGCTCTGTGCGACTTTCAGAAGAAATTCCGGCCCACACAAGTACAGACCCACCACCGTAGGCTACTTTTTCTTCGATGCATGCTTGCTTGAATCTTTCCCCTGGTCTTTGATACACTCTGTGTCTTCCATCGTGCTTGTAGAGCATAAATTTTGATTCGTCGGAGAACATAACTTTTGACCAATCTTCAATACTCCAATTTACGTGGCTCTGGGCATACCTTAGTCTCGAAATACGATGCCCACGCTCCAGTTTAGGGCCGTTTGCAGGTCTAAGGGGTTTTAAGTTAGATTCAGCAAGCCGACGTCTTACTGTCCATGCACTTGGGTTACTTCCTCCGAGGCGTCGAAACTGATTGGTGAGTTCAGTTCCTGTGAGAAAGCGATTTCGAAGCATGGTGTTCACCAAGTATCGGTCTTCTCGTGCTGTGGTACACCTGGTTCTGCCCGTTTCTGGTCTGCGTAGGTTAGAACCAGTTTCTTCGTAACGTCGGAGAACTCTTTGTACTGTTGACAGCGACACACCGACAGTCCTGGCTGTATCGCGCTGACTCCGGCCGGTTTCCAGCATTGTAAGTATTCTGGTGCATTCTTCAGGCGTAAGCGACATAATTTCAGCTTGATTAATGAATATAGAGCACTATCAACATGGTTTATGTACCCACATAAATGACAGATTACAAACAAAAGCAACACCAAATGCTGTAATTTCGTAGTTCCATCTTCGAAAGTGGCCCTTTTTCAAATTTGATTTTTTTATGATATAACTTTACAATAACTAAGAAGTTTTAATACCTTCATTTAAGGAGTATTACATTGTCTATTAAATACAATTTATTGCATTAACCTAGCATTTTTAGTTTCCGAGATTTTTAGGATTCTTTAAGTGACCCGGATTCATTGCTCTCGAGTGTAGAATAACGTTGCGTAAAATTTATCAATTTAAATAGGATTCTTGAAGTAACCTGTATTTAATGAGATTCAAAATGATGACCAAAGTGTTCTATATACAGTTTGCATTTCATTATGTTTCCATATAATTTATGTATCCAATGTAGCAGACGTATGAGTGAGTAAAGTACAATATGTAACATATTTTATATTTTTTTCCACACAAGTTTTTATTCGAATTCCGGGCGTGAAATTAAACGTTTGCAGTTTTATTTTAAATTACCACTAAACCTTTATTTTACAAAATTACAAGAGATGAAAATAATTTAAGTTCTAAAAATTTATATAATTATTTAAAGTTAACACCAAGTACAATAATTAGAATAATTTCCTCAACATTCTGTAGATATTATTTTTATCCACAATGAGTAGGATAGTAGATTTTTTCGTGTCATAACATAATCCATTTCCTAAGAAAATATTAAGTAATTAAAGCTGCAAGGCTTTATGTCCAACTCGTGATGTAGCAGGTACTCTAATGACGGACGGTGTAATGTAAAGCTGCACAACCGTTTTGACAGTGCTAAATAGAATAAAAGCTGTTTTTAGAAGTTAATTAAGTTTTTTCATTATCATTACATTTCCATAGAAACTACGAGTAGCTGGGTGCCCGAGCTCCACTCGGTGTTCTTTGCTTCCTAATATCAGTGAATAGTCTTTAGAGCGATTGAAGTCTCGCAACTTTTAAAGTACTGATGAAATGTCTAAAACGTCTACGACATGGTGTTGTAACACACAAAAAACAAATTGTATAATTTCACGTTTTACTTTAAAAACGAAAATTTAGAATCTCTTAGAAAAATAAATATTACATGTATTTATTCGAAATAAATACACAAAAATTGCGTGTTTATAGATGACGACGCGATACGCAAGCACTAGTTAGTGCTCAAAATAAAAGTCCGAAAAAGTAAGGGTAACGAAAGTCAGCCCCTTACACGAAGATCTACGGCATACTTATTAAATTAGAGATGGCATGTACCACATCGATCGATGCTACCAAAACTTAGAAATAAAATGAGGATTTCGATGTTAATACTCATGCATTTTACAGGTATGGTTTATTTATTGTCAATGCTTTTGGTCGTATCGGCTTTTAAACCTTTTCTAGAAAATGCGCGACATAATAAGTTGCTCCACCGATGATTTTAGGTCTAATTTATAATTAAATGTTTCATGATGTGTACAAATATTGAACTAAATTTACAAATTAGGGGTTAAGATATAAAAATAGTATTTCATAAAAATATTGAGAATGTTTGGGCGCAACTATTATGATATGGAAATGATAACTCAATAAATTACGAAAATTGAGTATACAAAGTACCTATATTAAAATCTATGTATAATATATGAATAAACTACAAATACTAAATTAACTAACCGTTTAAATACACATTTAGTAAAAGCACTTCTGATCCGGCGGCTACTAAAATATTTGAGAGTGGGTATAGAAAATATAGGTAGTCTACAATTGCATTACATTAAACTGTCTATAAACTGAACTAGTTCTGCAGAATCAGTTGCCATTTAACGATAACAATTACTTGGGATTCTAAAGAATCATGTCGCATTTTCGCCGAAATATAACATTCACTTGCTATAGTAATTAATATACAAATTCAGCTACCAGGGTTTAAAATATAAAAAATTGTGATTGTAAGTAATACATAATTATAATCAACGTGTTTAGAAAAATACAATCAATTAACATCAAAATATAGGTAACATTAAAATGATAATCATATTTATTATTATTATATAAAAATACATCAAATAACATACATTACCCCAATTAGATATGGTGTGTAGAGATTACATAAATATTAAGTACTAATAAAACGCGAATATTTTAAAGCCTCGCATTTGGCACTATTCGTGTTAAATTTCTTATTCTTTTTGTCACACTTAGACCAACGAAATTATCTACACTATCCCATTTATAAACATTCATGTATATTTGAAACAATTTTACAGTTATAATATTTAAAACACCAAGTGTTTGTTGAAGATCTAAAATCCAATATATTTAGCAATACGACAATAATATTACAATAATATTATGAGATCAAGTGACAGTATGTGGTGACTGTTGCTTACAAATATTTTAATAGTATTAGCTTTGCGTAACCTAATTACTAATGACAGCCTCGGGTTCATAAAAATTGGTCTTACGTGATTATAACGTCTGCTGGTACACACCTTTCATATTATTTGGGACAATTGCCACAAACCCACTCATTTTCATGGTTCATTTGTAACAGATACATTTACTCCTGTCTCACGCAACTTGAAAACCTATGATTTTTAAACCAATACCCTGAGGAAGAGAGGTAAGACTGTGCCAATTGTTATATTACTTACGGAGGTTTGAGTCATTCGATTTTATGGTTGGTGTTCAACGTATTATTTGTTAACATTATCGCCTCTAAACCAGTTTGCAATGTTTGACCCAGTGCTTATAGAAATATGGTAGTCTTTCCAAAAGACTATTGAGTAACATCAGTAATCGTATCCTTGTGAGTACAAAGAAATTTGTTGATATTGTTTTATTTGTTTTGTAAGTACTAATTTCAAGACCTCCCTACTTATTTATTTCACTGAATTTTATTTGATATCTACATACATTATAAATAGTAAATTATAATCTTATATTTTCTAAAATTACTTCCACAGTAAAATTTGTTTAATATTACTAAATTTTATTTAAATGTGATTTAGAATTTGGTTTCACGAACGAAGTTTGCGGGCAATGCGCGTCATGCGTCTGGGATCATCATGGTTTTATTCAAAGTCGTGGATCTATAATTAATTAACTTTTACATGAATATATTGTTTAAATAAACTTAGAAATCGACTTGCAAATTAGTAGGGTCAGCAACAGAAACTGATCGTTGCCTATTTAAAGTTCTGGTAACTTTATGAAACTTTGGTCGTTATTACTCGTTTGTTACAAATGATATTTAATACGGAATACTTGGAAAGTTTTGTAAAGTAATAATAAATTTCTGTCTAAATAAAATAATATGCTAATGTTAATATTACCAATGTTTGTTTGTAGACGTAGGACATAGGCCCACATCGCCCGCACCTCAGTACGCCAAGCTACGCTACTTCCTTACTAACTAGGTGCAATATAATGCAAACTTCTTGTCTTATTTAATTTATTTATCTTTTCATGTACATTTAATTCATTTAGTTCATTTGAATTGATTAGTTTTTAGCAGCATTAAATTATAAAGTCATGGTAAAATAACATTCATAATTAACTTACTATAAATTTTCCTTTTTCGGGTTTTGTACCCTATTCATCCGGGACGCTGTCTGTCTCTGTCTGTTTAACTGTCTGGCTGTATCTCAGGAACCGTGATAGCTAAAGAGCTGAAATTTTCACAGAAGATGTATTTCTGTTGCAGCCATAACAACAAATACTAAAATAAAAAATTATAATAATAAAGGGGGGCTCCCATACAACAAACGTGATCTATTTTCGTGTCTTTTTTGGTACGGAACCCTACCACTTTCCAGAACTGAAGGTTTTATTTTAATAATAATAACTATGTATAATTATTGTAAGTAGTTGGGACCGCACAACTTAAATTATGAACCGATAAGTAGTGGATGTTTTCATTGCCTCAGTACAGCTGTTAGATTATGGAACCAAACTATAATGACTCAGTCTTTATATAATAATTGTTAGGATTACTTAAGAATTTCAGTGACAAATATCAAAAATGATAATATATTTTTAAATGTTACTAGTAATAATAAAGTAAGAAGGTATAATAAAATAGGAAGCAAACTGAAGATTTACTTTCAAAAGTATACCCTAACCTATGTATGTATTCCTAATCAAATTAACTATTTGCACACCCTTATATGATTATAAATAGTGTCTTTGAAAAACTTTGAGCAAATTCAGAAATGAATGATTAGGGATACTTCTTAAGTGGCTTAGAGCCCAAATCTTAAAACTCTCGAAAAAATATTTATTGTAAACATCTAAAAAGTGGAGCCACATGGGAAGTATACAATGGAACGTTCAAGTTTCTATTCCAATCAAAATGGAATAAACAAAAAATACTGCGTTCTTTAGTTTACGTTTAAAATTTTCTTAAATGGCTTACCTATATTTTTATTTAGTATTTATATGATCAAACTTAGAATAGTCACAGCGCTAGTAACGGTACACTAAGAAATCATTTCATCTCAATAGTTTACCATGTCTATCATCCATTCACTTATATATTTGTTATTGTACTTACTAACATTTTTAGAATATATTAAGTTAACTGTATTTATGACAGTCCATCCGCTTATTTAAGGTTTTTAAAACTTCCAATTATTTTATTATCACTAAAATAATTAGTTCACCGTCTTGCCTAAAAATAAACCAAGATTTACGTAACCATTCTTAAACTGTAGAAAATATCGGGTACGTGAGCGTGACCCACTTAGATCTTATACAACATTCATCCATACATGTATTTTATAACTACATAGAAAAAGTGTTCTGTGCACTAGGATTAATTTGAAGTGTATTTACCTGTGTATATTTGTTAAATTGAA
Source organism: Miltochrista miniata (assembly GCA_933228765.1). Taxonomy (NCBI): domain Eukaryota; kingdom Metazoa; phylum Arthropoda; class Insecta; order Lepidoptera; family Erebidae; genus Miltochrista; species Miltochrista miniata. The sequence goes on from OW121747.1 coordinate 27,943,862, forward strand.
ACGAATAATATTTTTAAAAAACTAGGACAATCGTGTACTGTATCCTAATCGTATAAATATTATGTATAATTATTTACAGCTCGTCTTATTCAGACTATGATTGAAGTATAGATAAATCAGGTGCTGTTTAAATACTGTCGTTGAAATAGCATTTTGTCGTACGTATAACGATGACGGAAGGAGCTTTGGTATTACACTTTTAAAGAATGAATGAAGTCAATTTATTTGCTATTGAAAAAAAAATTATAAATTTATCATTTAATATTATTTTCTGTGGGCCTTTACACAAACTATTGTATTTTGTCTAATAACATTGTAAAATTGTAATTATTTAACAGTACCAATTTATTCTTTTTCTATTTTTGCCAAGGGCACAGTTGGCTAAAATATCCAAACGCAAGCCTATTGTTTGTAAAATGCATATGTATACTGCCTATTCATTTACTGTTGTAAATATTCTATGATAAGTACTTGTGATTGTAAAAGTACACTAGAGCAGTAAGAATACTTACATTTTGGGGGCTTAGAGCTATAATTTTTTTACAAAAACAAATCGAGTATTCATCATTACTTCGACATTTAAAGCAAAATCCTTCTAAGTGCGTGTACTGAAAGTATTGTAATACATATAATTGTATGGTTCCGTAGTGCTGATTTGCATGAAATTATTGATCATAACTTTTTATTTAAAAAGTACATTTTCTTATTCAGTCTACTATTAATCGTAACCTAATAAAGCGTATTTATCTGTGATAGTTTTCCTTTTCAATTCGTTAGATCTCCTACCACGGTGAGTTTTTTCACAAGCCCCGAAATTGCGATTTATCTGGCTCACCATTGACTTTGACAAAGTTTATATTTTGCAAACGGATCCCTTAATTAGAACATAGTTTTGGGAAAGCTATAATATTTTTGAACGGAACAGATAATAACAACGTAAAGAAATATTTTATTTAGGACGTTAAAAAGGTACCGGACGTTAAAATATTAAAATGTAGTCGTTATTATACACTAATAAGTAAAAATGATATTTATGGAAAATGAATACCGATTTTAGACATATTTTTGGGAAATAACTCCCATCAAAATATAATATAAATTTACACCTATTTCTAAAAAACCCAATATTTACAATTTAAAAGAACCTAAAAAAGGTAAATTGAATGAACGTATCCAGCAATTTAATAAGACTAGTTTAAGTCTACTGAAAAAATATCAGTGTCCATTTTTTTTAAACTTATATTTTTTATATTACCACTATTTTCCAACGTAATTTAGGGTTACCAGGGACTATTATATACAAATCATATTTATCATAGCCGTAGTGGATATAAATATTATTGTTATAATTTTAAATAGAGCAAAGATGTCGCTAAAGTTGAAAACAGTATTTCAAAAGTCAATGAGACCTCGGCCAGGGGCGCAAAAAGGCTGAAGATGCGAGAGAGTCTTTACTTTTCTTCACCAAGTAGTACCAAATCATCTGCAACCACATCGGAGACATGGAGGTAAATAATCCAATACATTAGATTAAAGCATACGAAGCAAACTGGAAATACGATTCGTGAATACTTGTCGATGTCCGATGGTGTAGTGCCGAGTAGTTTGTTGATACCCTGGAAAAATATTTATCTTTGACTTTCTTTATGAACGATTATCACTCATACAATAGACATAGTAAAATTTATAGCAAACAATTTCGCTAAAACAGCACAATCGCTTTGCGTAAGAAACATCACAATCGCAATTGCATCTTTCTTCATTAGCATAAGTACATAAAGGAAAATGGTATTCTGATTTATTGATTTGATACGATACCTTGGAAGGTATAAGCTGAGGTGGAGGTGCTGCTTCTTCATCAGGCTGTGGAGCTGGACCAGGAGTTGATCCTCGTGCCCCATTTATTGTATTTTCCAATGTACTGCCTTTGGAATATGCCTTGGGATCGCGTGCTTTGTATCGAACCTCCTAGACATAAGGCAAATGATTCCTATAGCTTGACTGTTCAGTTATGTAAAAAGCAGAGACTATTTATTCATAATTTAATGATTCACTAGATGGTGCCCGTGTTCTGCCGTGTGACATTTTATTCCCGTTCCCGCACCACAGTAGGACTAGTCCAGCGAAGGGCCTATGGCCTATTCCACACTGTAATCTTGTACTGCACCAAAATTCTGCCGTTAGAGCGTGAAAGAGTAACCGTCATCATACATCCAAACTTTTTTTTAAAAAGGTTCTCGTTTAAAATATTAGTAAGGATATTTTAGAGAGATCGTTCGGGTTTTATAATTTTTGACGATGTCTGATGGTTTGGTTTCAAAGCATGTTAACTCGATTTGCTTACCATATCAATTGTTTATATGGATACCAATGATGTTATCATACACCACGTTAAGCCCTACAACTTTCGAATCTGGCTGTCCTGGATGCCTAGTGGGCGGTGCTTAGCGGTACAGGTAATACTGAATATCAAGTTTTCCTAAAACTTGGCGATTATTGAAAAAAACATACGAAGGCGCCATTTTGTTAATATGAACTTTAGAAATATTAGCCTAGTAATGGTTTTACGGACTGTCTGATAAGTCTGACTGTAATTTTAGTATAATATGAAACACCAACCACGTCGCGTCCCGAACTATCCTCCGATCTTTTCCGGCGAACTTGTGCAGTATTGTCAATACAAAATTAACCTTATATGTGGGCTGTCCCATTACCTAAATCCAAGCACGCCATCACTAATGCAGAGAGATGCGGCACACTTGAAGTAGTCAAGAGTCTGTCAGTGCATTGTGCTAGGCATACTTGAACAGTCATGCAGGCTCTGGCTCAAGAATTCACCCCGTGACGAGTATTACGTTTAAGAAGTTTGCAACCATGACTATACCGCGATGATCACTTTTCCTTTCAGATCGCAATGGAGACTTCATTGTGCCCATCTGATCTTTCATTTTGTAAATGTAGTCTCAACACACCTATTTTACAAACAAATATTATAACCTACTTACGAAGTTTATCTGGTCAATAATAAGCTTATTTCAAAATACCTATATGGGCAAACTGTGTTAATATTGAATCACATACACCTTCTTACTAAGAATTCAGCGCTGTACCGAGATATTAAAGCACTGGCTACCGGAGTAATAATAAATTCTTACCGAAGATCTGCTCTGTGGCACGGGTCTATTTAGAGTGCTAGTCCTTGGTGGAGGTACTGGGTCAGATGCCCCTGATGGACCATCAATGTGTATCTTTTTCTCAGCAGCCATTTTTTGTACAGCGGTAAACCTTTGTTTTCTCATCTGTATTCTTTTAGCCATATAACCAACAGTAGCATATTCTGAAAGAAAATCATGAATAATGTTGCTGGTACTATTAATATCCACCTAGTGAGTGAAGCCAGGTAAAAAATTGTGTAATAAGTTGCGTCCATAAAAATATCATACATTTTAGAAGACATTTACTTTCTTAAAGTTACCTAGTAAACTCGCGAAGACCATCACAAAGCAGGTGCCCAGATATACGTCAATCGACTTTACGTAAGATATCTTGGGGAGAGCAGCGTTTGTTGATGACATCAATGTTGTCATTGTCAATACAGTAGTCACTCCAAGTGATACTCTAGCAGGCGTTGCGTTCCGATTTAACCAAAAAGATACCCAAGATATGATCACGATTAATCCAGATGGGATATAAATCTGAATTAAATAATATCCCATAGAACGCACAAATTGTATCTCACAAGCCAGTCGAGAGTAGTTTCCTGGAATAAAAAGTTCAGTATTATAAAATAAAGTTCAACTAACAAACTCAAAATTTTGAGTTCAATAAATGTTCATAAATATTTTGTTTTAATAGTTAATTATAGAAAAGTAGTTAGTGAGCGTGATGAGCTACAGCAAATGCATGAAAGAAGCGCCATGACAATCAGTATTTTGATGCTTTGGAGCCGTGTACCTGTGGTGAGAGAAATCTCCATGGCTCGCTGACGATGACCCAGCACCTTGAATTGCGGCAGTGACACCTCACTCGAAACGCCCACAGAATTGGGCCCCTCGTTCCACTTGTACCGGATGTCCCGCATGGTGTAGCCGACTGTACCATGCAGAGATATGGAACGATAAAATAAGCACCCATCGCACTGGGGTTTTAAATAATTGTACATGTGAATGATTTTGAGTCTACCAATCTACCAAAGGTGAGGAGCATTGTAACGTCACGTCATATGGGACGAACGTTAACAAGCAGTTTTATGTTTGAGGTAAATATTATCTACTAAATATAAAGCTCCAAGGGTCTGCAGACCAAGTGTTAGGAAGTAATTATCGTATTACGTCATTTGTTTCATAAAGCAAAAGACGTTAAACAATATTTTTATAACATTATCTGAAGTTACTAGTAAAGCCGTAGATAATAGCATTAAACATAATGAACTCACAGCTTTCTATTTCAATGTTGCATAATTGACGATCCATCGGAAAATATTGTAAATCCATTGGACAAGAGGCAGTTATAGTCAGTCTGCAAATAAAACATACTTTAAGATCTCTATGATTAGCATAAGTAGATTACCTGGCAACATTAGATTTGAAATATAACATCTGATACACTGATGTCGCCAATATCCGCAAAGCTCGCCGCTGGTGCGGGCGTGAACGCACCGTGGCTGTTCAACAAAACAGACGACACGACCGACGGCGACACCACGACACGACGTATCGCACCTGAGTTAGGGCTTAGACGGTACGCAATTCAAACGTGGCCCGCTTTAATGCAGTGCCCCAGACGAACGCGTCGTACTGCTTGTTTAGGAGCTTTATGGTACCTCCTACGGGAAGGGATACTGGCAAAATTCTGCCTAAAGCCGTGCAGGCGAGAGGGGATCGGTTGGGTCCGGCCAACTATCGTCCTTTAGCCGTAACCACAGTCATAGCATTTGTGTTAATCATCAACAAGCAGCTCATGCGTTACGCGTATAGCTTTAGGCCGAATTGATTAACGGGTGATTCCCTAGCGTACGTTACACACACTTGGAGTGAGGCTATGGAGTGCATAAGCTTGATTATGTAACCAGCATCGGCCCCAACAGTTGGCCATTCCCTTTTTTTTTACGTGAGGGAAAATCCTCAAAGGATGTTATGCCGGACTCTTACCGACTAAAAAACCTGTGGTTGGTAGCCCCGGGTAAACCCTCGGAAGGATGTCCCGGGACTCCCAACAGACCTACGGCCGCCACTGCGGCCTCGCCCAGGGGGTGGTTCGGGTGCTATCCCGCGTCTTTGGGGGTTTTCGGGTGTGATCCCGCTTCTAAGGGGGGCGTGCGTGAGTTGCTCACGTCACGCTGCCGTCATGGGCCTGCTTCTGTAAGGACGGTGACCCTCTCACCGTCCTCAGACCCCCGGTCATGGAGGAGTTGGCCATTTCCTAGAATAAAATGAACTGTACACTATTTTGTAGATGCCTATATATTGCGGTTATTTCAAAATGGTGATTCGTAAAACGTAGCGTTGGACCTATTTATGTGAAAGTGAAATTATGTTCTCAGAAATATAACGTGAAAGCAATGTTAGCCACTTTTCACACGTACCGGTTGCCAGGTAGCGGGTGCCGGGTACCCGGCGGCGAATGCAAGCGGATGCCGAGCAAATCACGCCGGTACGTGTGAAAGCTATAGTACATGTCCATACACTTCGGCCGCCGGGTACCTGGCGGCTACCCGGCAACCGGTACGTGTGAAAAAGGCCTTACAATGAAATAAAAAGTTTCCGCCAGTATGCAATTTAGGTTCGTCGCTTTGCTGCACGTTATTGTTGCAACAACTGCTTTATTGACGGAAATAAGCTCGCCTCTTGTTTTATAGAGCCAAGAAGACTATAAAATGCATTCATGTATTAATGCTGCACCGACACTCTTGGGTTGAAAAAGTTTATTTATTTATAACAATAGTCAATTTCAATCGCTATCCACTGTTAGACGTAGGCCTCATCTAATTTTACTATAATGCACGGTCTAGGTATACAGTGGTCTAGGTACCCTTAGTCTAGGAAGGTAACGAAAAACAAGAAGGTTGAGACAGTATTTAAAAATAGTAGGTACTTGCCTTATACTCCTAGTAATAGATCCAGAATGATGTATACGAATGAATTCGTTGCTTGTGGTAGCTATGTGAAAGTAAGACTGTTTTTCGTTAACGAAGAAGGTGTCCGGTACCCATATATTTCTAATAAATTCAGATCCGACGGAGAGAGTTTCTACGCCCGTCCGTTTCTTATAGGCAAGTCTGGGGTCGGTCCAAAACTGTCTGAAGTAGAAGTCCAGGGTAAAATCCTGAAACATTTTTACTGTTGTAGGCGATATTAAAACTATGTCATATAAGAATGCAGTCGTAGCTTGCAAGGATGATACCGAGAGCTTTTCCGAAGGTATGATTATGCTTCATTTTAAGAACACTGAAATATGACAGATATTGCTAAAATTGTTGATTCATCATAATAATTATTCAAAATGTAATCCATTCATAGGAATAAATTTAAGAAGTCAATTAAAGGAATAATCCTTGCAGACGATCACAGTATGATTTAATGCAGAATTCTAAAACATAAAAGACATTTTCATGTGAGTTGACGAGTATTTGTCGATACGATTGATAGATGACCTTCAAAAAGTACTATTCCCAGTTTTGTGTTAGGCACTGAATATTTATTGCATTTAGGGCACCCATTCCATGGGTACGCCCATTTTTGGGGTTCCGTACCTCACAGAAAAGAACGGACCTCTTATATGATCACTTTGTTGTCCGTCCGTCTGTCTGTCAAGATCTTTTATCCCTATATATATGTTAAAGTCAGTGTGGTCCCTTAAAGCAATAAAAAAATTAAACTTCTAAAGTTTTCGCAGAAAAAAGTTACGGCCGCTTATGTAGTCAAGAAAGTGTATTTCAACACTCCCAAGAATATCAAAATTAATAGGGTACTTCCCGTTAACCTAGAACTATGACATTTGGCAAGTAATATTTTTAGGTCCGTTTGGACCCCATTGAAAATATTAATATTAAAGTACCCATTGGACCTGTTTTTAGGACCATTTAGACCTCAAAGTGTTAAATATACTAAATGGTACCGTTGGACCTCATTTTTAAGACCATTTGGACCTTCAATATATAGATGTATTAATTTGTTATCCTTCCTTTGTTTATAGGTACAGTTATGATGACAATGCCTAATAAATATGCTTCATATAACTAATATTAATATAATTATAAAAATCATGCGACCGAGGTTCTAATACGATGTATGGGGCTGATGTAGTTCGGATGGGCGGGGGGGCGATGACGGTTTGAAAGGTCTTAATGGGTACGCCACGCCCAGATTCTGTGACGGTGGCAGTCTCTCGTGATATGTTTTTGTGGGGAGGGTCACGTGATATGTTTTAGTGGGGGGGGGGAGGTCACGTGATATATGTTCTGGTTAGGAGTGTGGTTGGTTTGCAATACGGGTTTAAAATTTCTCAATGGGTACACCCAGGTCCTGGGGGGGGGGGGGGTTACGTAATATGTTTTTGTTGAGGGGGGTTGCTACGACGCGTTGTACTCGTAGAACAACTAAGACATAAAACAAAACCAATAATCTCTATTTGATTCTCCTAAATATTCGCTACAGCGTTTCACTTTTGTGCATGATTGTAGTTTAGTTTTTATACCACGATTTATAAATTAGGTCCAACAGAACTCGTTTCTTGATAGAGGGTCCAATGGAACGACTTTAGGCAAAATAATAATATTAAGGTCCAAACGGTAAACGGAGGTCCAATGGATCACAATTATCAAGGAGGTCAAATCTTTGAGGTCCAACGGGTGCGTAGCCAAAACACGGTGTTTAAAGTACGTACGGTATTCATTTCAATTCGATATCTTCACCCATTTAGGAGATAAAGGGTATTGGCAGACCAACGGAGGGATGGACGATTGGACGGACGGATGTAACGAACCCCGCCCCGGTGGGAGAGTCCGACTCGCACTTGTCCGGTTTTTGAACATAAAATAAGTACTCATATAATAGCACTCATTATAAAATTCACGCAAAATACTATTTACTTACGTGCTACGACGTATCTTAAAGAATGTGCAACTTACTTTTATTTCAGATTGCACATTATTTAGGATTATATAAGTAAAAACAAAGACTTTATATTGAATTGTGCAAATTGAGAATTAAGTTCAAGTTCCGTACACGTAGGTAGTGATAATTACCTAATGCGTCCCAATAAATTTACTGGTGGGTTCTCCTCTAACGTTAATGGATTCACTCTCATTAGGAAAAAAACCCACAAATTACTCGGTAAAATTATAAATTTTATAGTTTGCAATTTTTCATGCTACGAAAAGCTGGACAATACGAGTATGAATTCTTAACCAAAATTCCCAAACCCTAAGTTAAATCTTTCGTATCCGATTACTGTATCGAACTTCATATTTGAAATCATCATTACCCATGAGTATGTATTATTAAGTAACGATTTCATCCACACTATATCTCGGGGGACACAACTTTGCATTATCTTATACCGCAATAGCGCAAATAGTACTTGACACAATAATCATTATATGCACCTGTACTTTCCATTTGTGAAATGAACCCGTACCGAATGTATCCGTACAGGGATCTGTGTCAAGCAGTAACCTAATTTTCATGGATAATTTATACAGTGTCAATTTTTTTGTGATGATGCAATTATTATTTATACTTGACCCGAATGTTTTTGCATATATGTTTCATGGATTTCTGAAGGACAACCGCTTGCCATTGGTCTCTGCAGGGTAATGTGGGCTGAATCCATTTCTGAATTTCACTTAAGGGTGGGGTCGACTTTATTTCAAGCAAAAAATAATTATTTTTTTTAATCATAGAGGTACGATACTTTGAAGAAAAAAAGTCCGAAAAACAATAGCTTAAAATTGGTGGTTCTCTAGAGGACGTAAAGTACACGTTTATAAAGTAATTTGCTAAAGTGTTAATCAATGCCGTCAAATCGTTATGAAATAATGCAACGTCAAATTAAATTGTAGCGTATACTTTTCGTCTGTTTATTTCTAACTTCTATGTCTATGATTTCATTAGGGCCACGTCCTGAAGTGACTTTAAAAGTCCCCTCGATTTGGTTTCCACTAGGGGTCATACACCCTGGTCTTAGTCTGACTTCTGTACTCTGGAACCGTTATCAAGGGTATTTTGCCAACTTGTACTATTTTAACGTTTCAAAATAAATAATTAAGATAATCTTTTTCAAAACTGTTACACGGGTAAATAACTATTCCCAGTCACAAAGTATTGAGAATATTGAAAGTTAAATATCGTTTCCTACAACGACAACAACTGAAACATGACATTAAGTTCTCAGTATGGTCGTACAACTGGAACTCAATCAATAGCGATACATACAATGAAAAACATTCATAGCAAGACAGCTAAAAGAAAGAAATTTTAAGGCAAAAGTGGCGCATTTGTGGTGTTGGACGCCATTTGGAGAACAATAGTTAGGAACCCACAGTTACAACAGTTAGGTACTTCAAGAACATAAAAAGCTTATAACAAAAAACAATAATGGAGCAAAGTTACGACAGTCTTTTGCTTGTCGAAATGATTAATAGCAGAACATATTATTATAGTATGTCTTTTTAGAGACACGCTCGGAGGGGCACACCAATAAAAGAAATTAGTGCGATTAGGAGTCTCGGCAATTGTTAAAAGTGAATAATGTGGAAAGTAATATAAAGTGGTGCGTCTCCGTCCGAGTGGTCGGCTCCATAATGCCGGCATGCTCGCAGCCTCGTGTCTGGGGCTGCTCGGTCGCAGCGGCGCTGCGCGCGGCCGTAACGACCGAGACAAGCGTGAGCTGACAGTGGCGAGTACCATGAGCACTTCGGAGACGGAGCTGATAGACAGCACATACATGGTGACGCCCACCTCCACTGGCGGCCCTGCAATCAAGTCCAATCGTGAGTCGCGCGCGTCTCGCGCAGTGAAAACCAAACCAGAGGACGATGACGTGACGCCGGAATCCCACGATCGAGCGAGTACACTCCAACGCGAGTTTCACCGGCGTTGTAATAAAACTTCGCTCGACCGAGGGCAGCTAACCTAAAAGTAGTGATTGTCATTTCTTGTTCTAAGAATGACCGTCTACTTAAAAAAAATTTTTCAACATTTAAATACCATTTTCACTTCAGACAAGGAGCTGATGGAGAGCACGTACATGGTGACTCCCACATCCACTGGCGGTCCTGAAATATTATATCGATTACTTTACTTGAAGGTTCCGTCTAAAACGTACATTATGTGCCTTTTAGTAAACAATTATAATAATAGATTGTGGTATGTTTAGCTGTGTAGATACGAGTACAACTACCAAACTCTATTTCCTTAATAGACCGTCATCAACGTCCTCCATAGCTCGTTTCTATCTCGCTTTATATTGTTACCGATTCTTCAGTACACACAATATATCTTGTTGAATTTATTCTAAATTTAGATTTCAAACATAGGTAGAACGTCGTTTAACTACATAGGTAAATATTACATTTTGAGATTGTGTTAATGAATTAAAATATTGTGATCTCTGACTTACAACTTACACAAAACACTATGATTGACTTTAGAACTTGCAATTTGATAACATTTTTTAAAATATGCCTGTCTGCCTGCTCTTGGCGCTATAGAATACCAAAAGATGCTTTATGTACAAGGAAGGATGCATAAAAAATAAAAAAGATGATTATTGTAAAGTAAGTATTATATACAATTTTGTAAATTACTATAATAATATAGAAGGTGGAAAATATCTTTGAGCAATGCAACTACGTTAAATCCTATAGCTAACTCAATTTACTGAAAGAAACCATTCATTTATTGATTTTATAATGGGTTCGCATACTGATAGAGTTGGTTTGGGTAGTATTCGGGGACAAATAGATAAATAAATACATAGAAAAATCTTTTCTTTAAAGACCTTGGATTGCCAAGAGCTTCGTTCAGTAAGCTTTTTACTAAAACGAATATCCAAAGCAGCATACCAAATCTTGTTAGATAGGAGGGTGATTGGTGATGGTGGAAGGTGAGCGTTTATGCGCATACAAAGGTCGTCCCCGAAGTGTTCCTTCGGTGCCACCTTTCCTGCGGGCAAAGAAGCCATCGAAGTGTTCCTCATTGTGCCACGTTATGAACCCAGCGCCCGCACGGTGAATCCATGGAATGCTAAGAATAAGGTCTCTTAAAAATTAACAAATATGCATTCTTTTTTTTTTAAATTAGTTTGCCCCGCCCTTGCATCGAACCAACTAAAAATTCAAATATAGCCCTTCCCTATTTTACTAACCGAATCAATCAAAAATCGGCAGGATACAGATAAAATTATCAAATAAAAACAATTATGACCACGATGGTGCACTTGCCAATGATAGCAGAATTCCTAGGGCTTATTTTTAGTGAGAATGACAACGTTTAGAGAAAACGGGACGATTATATGATGGAATGCGTGAAGTTCAAACTTGACGCTTCGAAACTAGTTTTTGTGGGGTTATGTAATAAATGAATTCTACAAAATGTATTATAATAACCAAAACAAAACGTGATATAAACGTTATGCTGTACAAGAACTAAAGGTTGCTGTAGAAAATATCATTAGGAACTAGGAACATACCATACACTACGTCAATAAATACAAACCAAATAGTACCGTACCGTAAGTAACCAGTTCGGAACGCACGAAATACATTTTGACTATATAGTCCATTGAAATGTTACAATTTAAGGACCGAATATTGCATTTCTTAGAGGACGCAATTTTATTTTTGGGACATATGTGGAGGGTCAATAGAAGCTTAACCTCAAGTTTGTGGGGTCGCCACCCTTGTCCCCCGGCCGCAATCTCAAAAAGGGGTGAAAACACTTTTTTCCCAATATCTCGGAAACTATGAGTCTTACAAAAAAATTGTGAGCAAACTGTTTTGCCTACAAATATGTTAAACAATTTTTTGCCCTAAATTAAAAATTAGAGAAGTTATAAACAAAAAATTGAAAATAAAATTATAAAAAAATTATTTTTTGCTGTGCGCGTTTTTTTTAATTTCTCTTAAAAGATCATCTACAAGGTTAGTCTGAGGTATTTTTTTTGTAAAATGTATAAAAAAAAGTTATAGAGCAAAAAAGAAATTTTTTATACAAATTTTCCAAAAATTTTGTAAATTTTTTTGTTAAGTTTAATACACATTTGTAGGCAAAACAATATGCTACAAATTATGCAAAACAATATGCTACTAATTATGCCTCTACAATTTTTTTGTAAGACTCATAGTTTCCGAAATATTGCGAAAAAAGTGATTTTTTCCCCCCTCTTTTCAAGATGGCGGCCGGGGGACAAGGGTGGCGACCCCACAAACTTGAGGTTAAGCTTCTATTGACCCCCCCACACATGTGCCGAAAATAAAATTGCGTCCTCTAATAAATGCAAAGCTCATGTAACATTTCAATGGACTAATAATTAAATTTGTGTATTAAGAACGAGGGGATCATTATAAGCAATTATCAGATAAGATATAACGATTGTTTTATCCGTGTAAGTTGAAAAAAAGCCAGGAGTGCCGAGAACGGAAAACTTGAAGATATTTGTGTATATTTGAATCATAATTTTTTCTGTTATATAAATTGGATTTAAAATGGAAACATTTTAAGTGGTCACCAAAATGGACTAATTGGTCACCAAAATGTATTAACCACCAAAAACTCCAGTTCTAATTTGCATCAAGGTTACCTTAGGTTGGAACTGTGACCATTAACGCACGAAGGCGAGCGAGCATGCATTTCGTTGTGTGGTTCAATGGCTTTACTTCCAAATGACCACATTTTTGACGGATGGGACTACATAAAAAAGAATTATATTGATTGCGGGTCCTTTTCGCGTAAACATTTCAAACTTCGCTCACCTCTCGGCGTTTCGGCTATGTTACAATAGCCGTGATCACGAGTGGACTGGGGAATGCAGCGGGTGTCATCCTCTTGTACCGTTGATCTTACAGATACCTACCCACATATTAGTTTATTAATAACAGTCATTAGGGTCGCGTCACACTACACTCACTATATCCGAACGAATGTTAGGCGGTTTATCGCGACACTTACACATCTTCACTACAGGGTTCCATGTGGACGAAAGTTTATATCTCCCATCACGGTTGAAATTGTTGTGATGCTTCTTGATTTCAACCGCTTCACGAACAATCCTAGGGTAATATCGGCGTTCAGTGGACAAAACTCCCGGTGCATGCAACTCCATCCAGTGGTTTGACCCCTGTGGTAAGAGATGCCCCGCGATCGCTGATTTTCGGTTTGGTGGTTCTTGACCGCTGCTATGTGCTCTCTCACTCGTTCTGCGATGGTTCGCTTCGTTTGACCGATATACGAGCTTCCACAGCTACAGTCCACCTTGTAAACACCCGGCGTCTGATAAGGAACGGTGTCCTTTGGTGTTCTCATTTCCTGCGAAACCTTTGCCATTGGGGTAAATATGGTGTTTGTTGAAAAATTCTTCAAAATGGTTCCAATTTTGTCAGTTACCCCCCTGACATACGGTAAGAACGCCGGCAGCCTGGCAACATCCGATTGTTTTTCCCTACACCCTCGGACAGGAGCGGCCCTCCTCACGCTGTACCTGTTTTCATGTAGCACCTTCCGTATGTGGGATAGTTCATCTTTTAAAAACTCTTGGTCACACAGAGCATGAGCCCTGTTAATTAGGGATGTCTCCACCGAACGTAGGTGACGGGGATGATGGTGTGACGCAGCGTGAAGGTACTTGTCTGTGGTCCTTGGTTTTCTGTACACCGTGTGCTTCAGGAGTCCATCCTCCCCCACCATGACCTTTACATCCAGAAACGGCAATGTCCTATCACTCTCCAACTCATAGGTAAACGTGAGATTAGGGTGCAATGCATTTAGGTGCTCAAGGAAACGTCCTACCCCCAGACCTTCGCCTTTCATTACGCAGAACACGTCGTCCACGTATCGTTTTCAAAGGCGTACCCCCATGCGAGTCGTAAGCAATAAGGGTTTCAACTTGCTCCATCCATATGTTCGCCATGACCGGAGCTATAGAACTTCCCATTGCGAACCCGTCCATCTGCAGGTAATGTTCTCCTTGGTAAACCAAATAACTACCCTCCAAGCAGTTTCGCAGCAATGTCATGTACCCTTCCGACACACCGCCAACTCTAAGTTTTGTCCTTACAATTTCTGTACAATCCTTGACAGGAACATTGGTAAAAAGTGACTCCACATCAAAGCTGACCATTATGTCAGTCGGGTTGAGTCTTCTCGTGACCACGGCTATTGTAACATAGCCGAAACGTCGAGAGGTGAGCGAAGTTTGAAATGTTTACGCGAAAAAGACCCGCAATCAATATAATGTGTAGTGCAAGTCTCAACAACAAGTCAAGAGTTTACAAACATGAAACATTATAAAAAAGAATATTCAAATATTTTGAATTTTCAACAATGTTTGAAAATTTTGGATGAGTAAAGATTTCATTGATATGTGGTATGTTGCCAATGAAAGGCATCGTACTAACAACAGTATAAAGGGATGGCATCATAAGTTGAAGGAAACATTTTAAGTGATTGACACCAAAAAACTCCACTTCTAATTTGCCTTAGTGTAATCAAGGCTAGGTTAGGTTGGAACTGTGACCATTAACGCGCAAAAGGCGAGCGAGAGAAGCGAGCGTGCCGCAGCAGCGCTCTTGACACCAAAAAACTCTACTTCTAATTTGCCTTAGTGTAATCAAGGCTAGGTTAGGTTGGAACTGTGACCATTAACGCGCAAAGGCGAGCGAGCGAAGCGAGCGTGCCGCAGCAGCGGCTGCCGAGCGCCAGAACCTATTGGTATTATTTATACTTAGTAGGTAATTTCGATAGATTTATACTTAATCTGCCAACTACTTACCGAGTAATAATCTGACAGTTTACACAGTCGACAACGGTCGACAGTTAGTTTATAAGCTTCATTTTTTGGGAAACGTAATTTGGTGACCATTTATCCGTTTTGGTAAACGTTTCGAATTTTATTGGTAGTAAAATAGGTACATTTTTGGGCGGCGTTTAAACACAAGCCATTTAAAATCGATAAAAGTTTCGAGTTGACGGTTTCAGTGTGTCGATAAGCGTAACAGTGTTCTTTGTTCTTTATTTTTTTCCAGTTCCTAAACGCGCCCTACAAAGTGTTCTTCGTATTGATTATTATAATAAAATTAATATTAGTATGACTTTTTGTATTCAAAGATCAGATGTTTATTAGACAAATTTTATCCTGACTAATAATCCTACCGAGTTGCATAATAAAATAGTAAAAGTATTAATTCGTTTTAGGTGGTTCTATACCCGGGTGAGAGAAATGCATTTTTGAAAAATCTAAAAATCGGAGGTGGTTCTATTAAAAAAAAAGTTTGTTCCCTTTTGGTAAAATGAGCTAACTAAAGGGGCTTAAGTTAGTTGTCTTCCAGTGCACAAAGATTTTTCCACCTTGTACTTATATGACATTGCAAATATTTTTAATTACTGTTTTTCATATTCATAGACTTGGTAAATAAAGCCCTATGATAAACCGCAAAGCTAAGCAGCAAAATAGTTTAAAAAAATATTTAAAAATGTGTAACAAAAACTCATCTTACATACCTCCATAATTTGGTCTCACTCTCTTGTCGTAGCTTACACTTAGCGAATCCAAAATGGCAGAAATGTTGACATCGCCAAACATTCCTCCTCCTCCCGCTCCCCTGAAATGCAAATCACAACATTAGTGCTGTCCAAAAGCAAAACGCGTACAGTTTTGGGTCGCATGCGGGCCACCCTCATTCTACTACATACTATCTAGTATATTTTCATACGTCATATAAGAGTATAACCGATCGTTATACGTTCAGGCGCAGAATGCACGGGCAGCACAAGCGCGGTACGCAGTTTTGTTGCGAGTAGGTAACATGCGCGGTGCATGCCGCAAAAGGGGTGCATTCATCAACTGCTATTGCAGCTTTTACTATCACGCAGGTGACAGGCACAGTCAGCGCACGAGGTTTGATCCACACTGGTAACACACACGACACTATAACAGCGGGCGAAATATATGCCTTGCGGGTGACCAGGAAGTGCTAACACACGCATACGGCTCAAAACCGCAAACGGGTTCTAACCCGCGTGATAGGAAACGGGCACTTTATATAAACATACTAGCTGATGCCCGCGGTTTCGCTCGTGTTATTTTTCCCGAGCACCCTTACCACATATGGGTAGGAAAAATAGATTTCGACCGATTCGCAGACCTGTCAAATATACATTTAAATTTTATAAAAATCGGTTCAGCCGTTTCGGAGTAGTTTGATAACAAACACAGCGACTCGAGAATATATATATAAGATAGATAATATATTATTATGTTATACTGATCTGTAACGTGTACTGGTAAATCATTTAATAATGAACAATTTGGGCTTTTAGTATGGGTTTACCATGTGTGTTATCGAGGTTAGGTTTTTTATTAATAACTCTTTTTAAAAGACTATCGCAGTGCCTACGAACACCCATGGCTAATTTTCCACTGAACATGCCGAGATTTTAGAAGACTAACTGTAGCTGCGGCAGCTAATGTGTAGGACAAACCAAATGAACATCACAGTCAATAACAATAAACCTCAGAAATCTGCAATCGCTGACCACCTGTTGGAGTCCGGTACAGCCGGATCCAGCGGGGCTACGAGAGCTTACATACATAAATATCCTTGAACATATCCAAACAAAACTTTGAGTAGATAAGTAGTAGTTGGGTAACGGCTCACAAACGATTGTGCAGGAGTGTAATCGAATATTCATAAGACTTTAATTTTTAACAGCTAGCACGATCTCCGCGGCTAGAATAATGCCAAAATATCGGAAATAAAAAATACTAAATGTGCACATGTTAGGTTAGAACTGCGACCACAACGCACAAGCCGAGCGAGCGAAGCGAGCGTGCCGCGGCAGCGGCCGGCGAGTGCCAGTACCGAATTCTACTTATTTCGCTTTTGTTTGTTAAAATATTCTTTAGTCAACTGTTTTTCGGTCAAACGTTCATTCGATCAGTAGTAAAAGTACCAAATGTTTGTTCGATAAAAACGCTTTTGGTCAATTGTTCATTCGATCAGTAGTAGAATGGCCTAATGTTTTTTCGGTCACACGTCAAATGATCAAATGAATTTCGGTCAACAGTGGTAAACCCCAGTAATAATGCCCTGAACATCCTTTAATAATAATGTTAACGGTGGTGAATGTTATAACTAATACCACAGTATAAAGAGTACTACCAGTAGCGTCTCGCCTTTAATGTCGGCGAAAATGCCGACAACGTCTAGTCAGTGATGCGTGTAGGGTTGTCACTAATATACAATTCTGATTAATTTTATTTATCATAGGTGACATGTCAATGAAACGAAATTCTAGAATTTCTTTTAAGTTATAAGCATTCAATTGACCTCTAAAATACGTGTCTTAATTTGCCTTCTAAATTACTAAGTCAGTCACAATTAATGAGCGGCTGAATCCATATATTTTATTTTGTTAGCCAATTTAAATACAACTCAGCATCCTTTTTATTTTTTAGCATCTGATTATGTGACACGCATTCGAATAGTAAATTTCTAAAATATTGCACAATGATGTCAAAATATATTTTATTTATTTATATTTTAGCTGGATGTTGGTAATACTAGAAGTGCTACCCTCGCACTGCCAACCCTGCGTCCTAAGGGTGCCATTCCACCAGAGACGTGCTATGCTACGTAGCTATGGATGATCCTTAAAGTACAGCAGTGATGGGCAAAACGTAATTAGATTAACCGTTACAAATTACAATTACTTTGTAATGCTTAATTCAATTTTCCTTTTACTGCTCTTCATGATGGGTATCGTTTATGGGGTTTTTGGGTATGCTGAGTACGAATAACATGATATTTTGCCGTCCAATATGGCCGCCGCGTAGTAATCCCAAAATTTCGTGATAGGTATCGTTTTAGGGGGTTTTTGTTATGCTGAGTACGAGTCGCATGATCATTTTGCAATCCAATATGGCCGTCGCGCCTTTGTCACAAAATTTCGTGACAGGTATAGTTTAATAGGTTTTTTGGTATGCTGAGTACGATATTTTTGCCGTCCAATATGGTCTTAAATTTTCATACTTTCATACTCAGCATACCAAAAAGCCCTTTAAATGATATCCAACATGAATTTTTATAACGGCGGTGCAGCGGCCATGTTGGATTGCAAAATTAACCCGCAATTCGTCCTCGGCATACCAAAAAACCCCTTAAACGATATCCAACATGAAATTTTTTAACGGTGGCCATATTGCATTGCAAAAAAAACAACCTCAAAAAAATATCCATAATGACATTATAACTGGAATACGGCTGCCATTTTGTAATCACTTTATAATAAAAACTATCCATGCAACATGAATAAAGCTCATCTCTCTCATCACGCGGGAATTAATGAAATCGCAAATCCTTATTTTTCCGAGACTATGTCTTGCAATCCCTTACAGCACAATTCGTATTCACCATTTTAATATGAAGCTGGTGTCGTGAACGCGGCAGCCCTAAAAATATGTCCCGAACGGCTAACAAAATTTTGTTCGCCGTTCGGGACATTACCTCCCGCGTCTCGTCCCTTGTCCCCCTCACGATTGACCTGCCTAGACGGCTTCGTCGGCCGACTGTATGATATGTCGGCTGTGCTAATACCTAGATTTGGCCATTTTGCAAAATGGTTAGTGTACCGGACAGATTGAATGTAGTAAGTCTCGAATGTACATAGGTCAAGATTCGCAATGCTGAAAGAGACTTTATCGCCTTTCAGCTGCTGTCACAAGTATAGCAAACTCTTGTATTTGACTGAGTGAGCGTAACGAACAAAAGTCTCAGTATCGACAGTATGGACGATTTTGCTTTTGGATGTATGTCTGGTTATGGCAACAATTTATTATGCAACAGCGTTCATTTTCTAATCGTACGAACAGGCGCTAATACCGTAGGGTTATGCTTAGAAATATCCTGCGGAATAAAATTTATGGCATACTAGCTGACGCCCGCGGCTTGGCTGGCGTGAAATTCTGATCCCGATCTGGCATCCCAATGGAACATATTCCAAGGACCCTGTGAGTTATACCAGGCTATAATCTCTGATATAATTTTTCTATGGTTTTCCGCAGTGCAGTGTGTTGTTATCAACCCTGTTCCTAATTTACATTAAAATGACCTCTTTTATAGATCCTTGTATCTTAAAGTACCAAATATCAGCCGGGTACGTTCAGCTGTTAGAGCGTGATTGGATCACAAAAGTAAGTATATTATACAGGGTGAATTTTTGAAAAGGGATTGGATGGCCAAATCCGAAACTTAAGGAATAGCGAAAAATGCTGAAAGGGGTCACGAGCCCGATTTTGATGAAACGTAAAGCCTCATCATTAGATTTTTTAAAAACCCATAATCCTAGCTGGGAATCGAACTTGTTGATTTTGAAAAAAAAAAACACATCCTTTATTATTACACCATACGATAGAGTCGCTGTTAAGGATCAAATTTTGCAAAGTAATGATATACGCCAAATTTACGAAACATTTGGAATTTTAAGAGAATTCATATTTCAAGGTCCTAAATTATGTATCATAATTTGTTTCGTTCAAATTCCCAGAAAAGATCGTAACTATTCCGTGTTTTAAATTATGCTCAGAATGATTTTTTGGAGAATATTCTAAACTGAATCAATAATATTGAAATATTTAATGCAGCACGATCCTTGAGGTCTCGAATCCAGCTATGTATTGCAAAGATTTTGAACAATTAATCAGTTAACGTAAGAAAAATAAAATGTATTTTGTTAAAGATGAGCTCTTTCCTTTAGTTTGCCGTGTGTCATTACTTCCCAGAATAAGATCCTTAATAGCAACACTATCGTATGGTGTCATAATAAAGGGTGTGTTTTTTTTTACAAAATCAATGTATTCGATTCCCAGCTAGGATTATTGGTTTTTCAAAAATCTAATGATGAGGTTTTAAGTTTCATCAAAATCGGGCTCGTGACTCCTTTGAGCATTTTTCGCTGTTCCTTATAGTTTCGGATTTGGCCATCCAATCCCTTTTGAAAAATTCACCCTGTATACATCTTAACAAAGCTTCACAAGGCTTTACATTTATAAAATTAGTAGAACTATTTTTATATCATTACCTAAGTTGGCGGGCAAACTGACGCAAAGCACCTGATGGAAAGCGGTAACCGTAATCTACAATAGTTTGAAACACCAGTGGTGCTAACTCGCGCTGCCTACCCTGCCTGTCTACCTTAGACAGGCGTAGGCATCGTATCAAACACTTCCTCAGAGCGCAAACCATTGTAAGGGCGGTGGGCTCATGCATTACATGTTTAATCTGCAGCTTTTCCCTACCTAATTAAATTTCTTTGTCGGGTAGGGTCAACTGAAATGTAGAAAAAAATGTCAAGCAGAACATAAAATTCATTTTCAGTTCGATAACAGACATACAAAAAATATTATAAATTATTTAGCGGTACATTTGTGAGAATAAACCATAATTATTAGCGCCAGAACGATTAGAACATGACGCTGGAGTAACACAAATTGCCAGTCCAATGTATCAAGCGCTTCTTCGCACAAAGCTGTATCTTCTTACCTGATGTACATATGAAGATGAAGCTCAAATCTTTATTCGTGAATGAAGCAATTATGAAGCCATCATTCAGGCAATAAAAGTTTTGAAATTCTGCGTCCTTCATGCTAAACGCGAAGGCAACCAGCCATCCAAACGTCAGGATCGCTGGTCAAAAAAAAATATTCTTGTTTCTCAGAATGTGTTATATGTAGCAATTCTTGGAGACGTGAAGCAAATATAAGCAATCATGTAGCAATTTTTTTATATACTTTAGAACTCGTTTGCCACAGGCAACCAGCCATTCTGACGGTGGCAATAAAATGAAGCGCTTGTTGTGTTTGATCTCAGTTACTACAGATTAAGACTAAAAACTCTTTCAAATTTAATAGTTCGTTAATTGATCGTACGCTGATTGAGGTAGACTATATAACATCAAACTGCGACGAATAGGGAGCGAAAGGCTACAAAAACAGGGAAAATTCATTGCTTTTGAAAGTTCCTGATGCGTGCGATGCTTTAATTAGCCTAAAGAAGTTCGTAGTAGTATTATTTATACCTTTTAAGCTGCGCTCACTTTGAATCTTTTTAATGAAAATCAAATTCGTTGTAAAAGACTTCTTCATTAAACGGCCATTAAAGATCCGTTTCATAAATAATTATCATTAGTTTATCATAATTTCTCATTTCTGATCATACACCATAGAAAAAGGGCATTGTTTAATGCCTTTGTCATTGTTTAATGCCTTGGCAGCTAATACCAATCTATTTTGGAATGTTTAGATGCAGTTTGAGCTACTACGCCTTGATCAGTCCATAATGTTTGTCCTTTATACGTAGTGGTACGCCCCGGGTTTGCACTTAAAAATGTAAATACATAAACCCATGAATCCTTGAGCCACCAATAAACTTGGACGAACACTTTATCCGGTATGGAAGATTTTATCGTGGGCGAACAAAAGGACCCCTGACAGAAAATTTCGCAACGGTTTCTGAAGAGCGGCGCGATAGCCGGCCCGCCGGGCCTCACGTAACTGCCCGTGCCAGTTGCTCACTGTTGTTGAGGTATGAGACGTTCTCTCGCCTTCCTTTTTGGCTGGCATCCAAATCCCGATACATTAACTTCCATATTATAAACTTATTGTACTAAGTGTTTATAAAATTACGATTTGTCAGTACGACCTAATAAAGGCATAGTTTTAAGTAATATTAATTAACAAAAAAAAAACCGACTTCAAACAAAAACTAAACAATGAAAAATAAAATTAACTAAGCACAAAGAAATAGATAAGTATATTTAGATTTATCAGATATTATTGAATGTATTACTGAAATCAGTGCCAAGTATACGGTGAATTAAACCAGGAGCCCATTAACATCCGGGCCCGTCTTAGTATTTCCTCCCTAAAGCAGAGCACCTGGAAAGCCCACGATCAAAATCTGGCCATCCTGCTAGAACACCCCGGAAAAAAACAGGACCTAAACCAGCAAGTGGAATCTTTTCAGGATACTATCCAAACATATCTGCACGAGCATTATCCACCACATTCAAAGTACGCTCGGAAAAATAGAATAAACACTTTTAAAATCAAAATGAGGCAAAAAAAAGAGGGAGCTTATCAAACGACTACGGATTGCTAAAGCTATGGGCGATAATCAACTTAGTCACCAACTGGCCAGGGCTTTAAGGTCTATACTGAAATTAATTCAAGGGGTCTCCATTCAACTAATTAATGAAACTAATAATTTAAATAGAGCCAAACATGAAGTAGAATTTGATAGGGACCCTTTTAAATACTCGAGGAATATATTTAATGACAGAAAGCATGGTAGGCTGGACATAAGTAACGATCAGATCTATAACTACTATAAAAGTAATTATGAGGTGCCTAAATATGACAAATCATATAGTGAACCAAAGGAAAAGAAACCATCAAGTCCTCAATTCTTAATCAACTGTAATCCACCTAGCTTAGAAGAAATTGAACACCAAATTAAAAAGAAATCAACTAAATCTGCCCCTGGGCCTGATGGCATACCTTACATAGTCTATAAAAAATGTCCATCAGTACGTAAACACCTTCTGAACATATTTAACAGGATTTGGTAGAGTAAAGAAATACCAGCGGCCTTCGGAGAGGCCAGTTTTGTGCTCATTCCTAAGAAAGAAATTGTTACCAGTCCAAAAGACGCCAGACTGATCGCGTTAACCAACACAATATCAAAAAAAAAATTCTCATGGCTTCAATTTAAAATGACTGATTTTATGATCAGAAATAAGTATTTTAGACGAAATCACCAGAAAGGGTTTCTGCCCGGAATTTCAGGATGTCTGGAACATAATTCTCTGCTGGCGGAAAGTCTAAAAGATGCCAGATTAAACGAAAGGCAATTAACAGTTTGTTGGATAGATTTGGAAAACGCCTTTGGCTCAGTACAACATGAACTTATGTTGTTTGCATTAAAATGGTATAACTTTCCGTCAATAATCTGTGAAATAATAGCTTCTTATTATAACCAATTAAAATTTGTAATCAATACAAAAGAAGGACATACGCAACCCTTAAAGTATAGAGTAGGTTTGTTCCAGGGTTGCTGTTTATCACCAATAGTTTTCAATATAGTAATAAATATTTTAATAGACAGTATTATTACTCATGAGAAGAAGTGGGGATATCGGTTTAAATTAAATGGTAAATATACAGAGTCCATCCTGGCGTTTGCAGACGACCTCGCAATCCTGACTCGCAGCCCAAAGCAGTGCCAAGACCTACTGCGTAAAGTGGATGAATTCTGTACATGGACAGATGGAATGAGGCCAAAACCTAGCAAATGCTACTGTCTGTGTCTGGGTAGGCGGGGTACTAAGTCTACGTCGTATGACCCCGGGCTTGCTATAGGCGGGGAAAAAGTTTCTATTATATCGGAAACAAATTTCTTGGCAGAAAGATAGATAACAGAGGTTGTACTCCAGCTTTGGATGACATAATTGAAAGTTTCATTGTTGACATAAAAAAGGTAGACCAACAACCAATAGGTAACGTCAAGAACGCATGGATATACGACAACTATTTAACATCACGTCTAAACTGGCCGTTTCTTGTGTACGATATGAGCTAAAACCTTCTCAGAAAATTGGATGCGAATGTTACTAAGACGTTGAAGTCGTGGCTAGGGCTAGCTCAATCGGCCGACCCGTCGGCATTATACAGAGCCTCTAATAACTTCGGAATGACGTTTAAGAAGCCGTCGGAACTCTATAAACATCTAAGAGTTACTAAAATGCACGTCTTGGCAAAATCAAGAGACAAAATCGTTCAAACTCTTCCAAACGATAAAAATATAGCAGAACTTGAGTCACGCCTCCAATTCCACAAGAAATTCATGGTGGGTTCGCAGACTGGTCGAGCGGGGTTGGGTAGTATCCGGAGACAAACAGATAAAGACATTACAAAATCTTTTCTGGAGCAGGATGAGAGCGATGCCTATAAGGTGCACGCGATAACCTGGAGATGCAGAATGAATGGCTTACTCTGGGCGAATTTTGTATTCCCATGGCCTTGCAGTGGCGTACCTTATTGTACGACTGGTCGCCGGCTTTGCTTAAGTTCTACCTGAACGCGTTTCAATTGATCCTCCCCGACCAAAGTAATCTGGTCAGGTGGGGGAAAGCCACAGATAAAACATGTAATGCATGTGGAGAAGCGATTGGAACTGCTAGGCACCTGCTGGTAGGTTGTAGGACGTTACTAGACCGGGGTCATTACTCACGCCGACACGATAGGGTATTGGAAATCATACGTGAGGCTGTCAGTTTGGCGGTAGCGAGAGCGAAAAAGGGATTAACCACAAACAAAAGAAATGACATTGCGTTTGTAAAGGAAGGCTGTTCAAAGAAAGTACCTCAAAAGCCATACTCAATTTTGATGGCTGCCGCAGATTGGACTATACTCTCAGACACGTATGAAAAACACTACAAAATCCCGGAGGTTGTATGTGCCTCGTCATCCAGACCCGACATGTTCCTGTTTTCGAGGATACACAGGCGTGCGGTGCTCGTGGAGCTGACGGTGCCGTGGGAGACCAACATACCGAAGGACCACACCATGAAGACAAATAAATACTTTGACTTGACAAATGAGTTAACCAAAAATGGCTATGTGGTTAAACTCTATGCCGTAAAAGTAGGAGCAAGGGGAATTCCAGCTAAATCCCTGTATAATTTATTTAAGGACCTTGGATCGCCAAAAGCTTCAGTGAGCTCTTTACTAAAACGCGTATCCAAAGCGGCATTGATAGTATCTTACCAAATCTTGTTGGGCAGGGGGGGGAACATTGTTGACGGTGGAAGGTGATCGTTTATGCGCATAGTAAGGTGGCCACCCTAAACCTACTCGAATGGGTCGCAAGTCCCAGACGCCGTCGGGGTGTTCCCCCTGTGCCACGCTATGGAACCGGCGCCCGCACGGAGAATCCATGGAATGCTAAGAATACGGTCTCATAGGTTTAGGTAGGTTTTATTGATCTCTCATAGAAATATTGGCACCGACTTCAGTATTACATTCAATAATATCTGGTAAATCTAAATTTAATATACTTACCTATTACTTTGTGCTAAGTTAATTTTATTTTTCATTTTTAGGGTTCCGTAGCCAAATGGCAAAAAATGGAACCCTTATAGATTCGTCATGTCTGTCTGTCTGTCTATCAGTCTGTCTGTCTGTACGTCCGTGTGCCATAGCCACTTTTCTCCGAAACTATAAGGCCTATGCTGTTGAAACTTGGTAAGTAGATGTATTCTGTGAACCGCATCAAGATTTTTGTATAAAAATAGATTTTTAAATTTTGGGGGTCCCTATACTCAGAACTGAAACTCAATTTTATTTTTCATCAAACCCATACGTGTGTGGTATTTATAGATAGGTCTTAAAAAATGCTATTGAGATTTCTAACATCATTTTTTTCTTAAGTGAATAGTTTGCGCAAGAGACACTTTCAAAGTGGAAAAATGTCCCCCCCCCCCCCTCTAACTTCTAAACTAAGAGAATGATAAATCTAAAAAAAATATATAATGTACATTGCCATAAAATCTACCAATGAAAATTGGTTTGAACGAAATCGAGTTGGTATTTTTTTTTAATACGTAATTTTCGCCGAGAAAAATCACTACCACTGCGAACGTGTTTTTTTTTTAATTTTTTTAAATAATAATAAATCTTTATTGAAATTCAATATACATTGGTACATCTTTCTTAAAAAATATGTTTCTTAGCAAATATGACACTGATCTTCACACTAGGATACCCTGTGTCGTAAAGACTAGTCTCTTTCGCGCGACACTCATGCAGTTAACTGACCTACCTAATTACTTTTACATTTACATTTATCTACACATTATTTTAAAAACAAACTAATAAGTATATCTACTTACGCCTATTTTTGATTTTTGCGAGGCCAAAATGTTTGTATCAAAAGCTGTGTGTTGTGTATATGTAACTGTACTACATCTAAATTAACGAAAGAAAATGTTAAAACATAGGTATTTACATAGTATTATTTTAAGTAATGCTAAATTACACATTCATTTTGACCTTCTTACAAATCTACGATCATACAAATTATATATTAAAACAAACTATTTATAAACATCGGTGCTGGGAAATGATGACGGACGGAACAGTAAATTGCTGTAATAATAAATTTCTTTTAAATTGCTTATTAGTCAGAATGTTCTTTGCTTCGACATTGCGTATTGATATAATTTTACACAATGTTTACCTACGTCAGTTGTTACAAGATTATATGAATCATACCGAATATTAAATGCTTGACACTTTACTAAACTAGCACTAAGACCTTGTTTTGACGTTCAAAGTCCACACTATGTCCTACACTATTCTAAAACTACGATATATGCTACTTATATTCATACGAAAAATCTTACGCGCCCTCATAGTCTATTGATCTTAAGTCTTTCTTCAGCGCTTTTTCGGGCCGGGCACTGTGCGTCACCAGTAGCGTGATTGTAGGGCTTGTTAAAGCGCATGCAGGATGCACACTTCGGCGGCTGATCGCGAGCAGAGCACTCTTTGAGCGTGTGGCCAACGCATCCACAGTGCCCACATGTTGGGTCCGTATCCCGGCAGTACTTGGCTGAGTGTCCATATTGTTGACACTTGTAACACCTAGTTACAAGTGTGTAGTCTCGGACTGGGCATGAAGTCCAGTCTATAAAGATGCGCTCCTGTGTCATGATCATATGTCTTATCTCGGCTGTTACCTCTACAATGTAGTTACAGTGAGGGGCCTCTTTTTTGCCAGATTTATGGCTTAATCTGATAGAGCTTAGGAATTTTTCACGCGTAAGGCTTGGATGCTTATCGGTAAGGTTTTGTTCAAAAATGCAGTCAAATAAGTGTTTTTCGGAAATATCTGAAGGCACCCCCAGGAAAATCAATCTTGGCCTCTTTTTTGTAGTTTCCTCAATTTTAAGGCCAGATGATTGTAGCTGATGTGATGTTCTCAATTTTTCTAGGTCATCTTTTCCTGCTGTACTTATAATAACTCCGCCGTTCCTTATTTTCCTGAGTCCTCGAACCTGTAGTTTTAACTTCTCGGGCTTTATGATCTCCTGCACCAATTTTTTTGTCTCCTCACTAGATTTTTCTTTATCGGCTGGATATATTGTTAGACTAGCAGTTTTAGTAAGGCAAACAAAATTATCCTTACCCTTCCTTATGGTATCGGCATAGGTATTGCAAGGAGCAGGAGATGTCATTTTGGTCGCATTTCGAATACCTTCTTTCAGCTCTTCCAGTTGTACTTTTACGTCGAAATCCTTTCCTAAGGTCTCAATGTCGGCATGGGCTGATATGAGCTTTTGCTTCACTGACTGGTACTGAACAGCCATCTGGGATACTCCATGCATCACACTGCGACAAATATTCGAGATTCTCAGTTTACTGTCGCTGTTCAACTTGCCTCCGTCGGTCGAAATAGAGCATATTTCCTTCAGAAAGTTATCTATCTGACTCATCCAATTTTGTATCTCAGAAGTGGAAACCACGCAAACCTGAGGTGCAGCGGGGGCTGGAGGCACGTCTTGCTGTGAGCGCGAGGGGCCCGGAGGAGGGCTGCGCGCGGTCCGGGAACTCCGGTTGAATGGACTCGCCATTACGGAATTAGGTATTATTGTTTATTTCATAATGTCCAACACTTTAATTTGCACTAAACATTCAAGAGGGTGTTAAAACATCAATGAAAGTTACAACGAACTACAAGAACTTTTACATTATGTTACTTGCGGCTACGGAACCCTTCATGGGCGAGTTCAACTAGCACTTGGCCGGTTTTTAGTTTTTGTTTGAAGTCGGTTTATTTTTGTTATTTTTTTTTTTTTCATTTTTTTTAGTGACGGGTAGACTGAAAATATATCTGTCTATGGGCAATGTTCTCCCCAATACAAATTAATCAAGCCCAAACACAAGGTAACTGCTGTAAATCGTTAAGGAATTCCCGATTCGAGGGATTTCTTCGATTTCTCCAGGATCACAGCATTCGATTCTGACTTCCTGTATATGGGACCACATGGAAAGCAACAGCTTTCAAATAAAAAAGAATCATCAAAATCGGTGAACTTGTTCAAGCGATTTGCCGGTAACAAACATAAAAAAAATACAGACGAATTGAGAACCTCCTCCTTTATTGAAAGTCGGTTAAAAATATTAATACCCGTCAAGTGCGTGTCAGGCTACGCAGAGAATAGAGTTTCGTTGTCATCCATTCTGATTGTATCCTATTCTAATCCTAATAATATTGGGATGCGGGGTCCTACTAACATCTTAAGGACCCCAATGGGTCGGATCCTCCTCGTGGTGCATCCTGGGCAACGGAGTAGCGCCCTTCCTCTGTGGGGGAGTTGTGCTACTCTGGCTAATTCCGGCCGAGGCGGGAGTAACCCACCTGTGGGTTGCTCGATGGTGAGTGTTGCTGCCGGCCGTGCCGTTATTCACGGCCGGCAGCAGCAATGCTGGGTCGCCGTCGCTTCGCCACCTTTGCTGGCGAGACGATGGCGGCAAAGTGGGAGAGGCACTGCGTGGGGGGCGGGAGTTTAGGTAAATGTGTGTGTAGTAACCGTGAATGACGGCGCGACCGGCGGCAACAGTGCTGGGCCGCTGTCACCTCGCCAGTTGGCGAGGTAATGGCGGCAAAGTGGGAGGTGCACTGTGCGGGGGAGCGGGAGTAACCAAAAATGCTCCCGCTCTGTCGTGCAGTTCGGGGGTGCCGCGGTGAGGAGTCACTGCGCGACCCCGATTGTTTCTTGACCGTGGGCGTAAGATCGGGGGACCCCGCCCACCAACGGTCACATGGCGTTGGGCACCTTTCCCGTGTTCCGGGGGTGCCCATTAGCGCACGCCTGCGCCAGCCGCTCTCAGTCTCCTCTATTACAGAGGGGCGCTCGAGAGCGGTGCAGGCGTGGTCTTCAGCTCCTGGAGCCTTGGGGAGCCGCCCATCTGGCTCCCCCGAGGAGAGCCCCGAATAAACGGGGCGCCCCTAGCCGGATCGACGTGAATAATCTTTTGACATCCCTCGGCCCGGCTAAAGGGTGAGGAGGAACACCGCGGGGTTTAGTGGGTAGGACGGTCCATTCCGGAACAGGCCGGGAGTCCCACACACCATCCCAGCTGCCCCCGCAGCTGGGATGAAGGCGCGTAAATGCGTTCCCCACGTCAACAAAAAAAAATCCTAATAATATTATAAATGTGAAAGTTTGTGAAGATGTTTGGATGTTTAGTTGTTTGGATGTTGTTTCTCAATCACGCTCTAACGGCTGAATGGATCTGGCTGAATTTCGGTACCGGGATAGATTATAGTCCGGAATAACACATAGGGTACTTTTTATCCCGGGAAAAAGTTCCCACGGGAAGCGAGAACGGGAACCAAATTTCAAGCGGGCGAAGTCTTGCGCATCAGCTAGTATTACATAATCGTAAACGCACCAATTTGAAATCAACACCATATCTATAATCCCTTTTTTTTACGTGCGGGAAAATCCTTCACAGATGCTATCCCGGACTCCTACCGACTCAAAAACCTCACGTAACGCCCAACAGCCTACGGTTGGGAGCCCCGGGTAAGCCCTCGGAAGTATACACACCTACAGCTACAACTGCGGCAAGTATACACACCTACAGCTACAACTGCGGCCTCGCCTAGAGGGGGTTCGGGTCTTTGGAGGGTTTCTCGGGTATCATCCCGCTTCTTAGAGGGGGCGTGCGTGAATCCCTCACGGCACGCTGTCGTCTAGAGCCTGCTTCTGTAAGGACGGTGAGCAGCCCCTTCACCGTCCTCAAGCCCCTGGTCATGGCAGCCGATAGTCTTGGGCGAAGCAGGTCAGCGCCCCCGCCGCCGACTGCAGATCTCGGGTGGGAGAGTTCTCTATCGCACTCTCACCGCCGCCGCCTCCGCTAGGAGGCTGCGGGGAGGGTGCGAGAGGGACGCATGACCTGCTCGCAGACCGAGATGCATGACCTGCTCGCAGAAAGACACATCGAAATCCCACTTACTCCCGCTGCAGATTATGAGTCGCCGTGGTCTCCAGCGAGAGAGTGTCCACGTCAGACCTGCCACGAGGACCTGGCGCTGTTGCGCCCACGCCGTGCACTCCACCAAAGTGTGGAGTGCTGTGTCCCCGCAGTGCTGACTCTCGACCGTGGTTTCACGGTGTATTCGCCACAGATAGCGAAGCTCCCGTGCCCGGTAAGTATCTGTGACAACTGGTAGGAGATAGCACCGTGTCTCTTTTCAAGCCACTCGTTCATGACTGGTCTGACCGCCGCAATTGCGGGTAATGCCTTTTTTGGTTGCTGAAGTCGCACCTTATATATCTCCACGGTTTCCTGGAGGAGCTGGGACTCACAGAGTACATTTGTATATTATGAGATAGAGACGTCACTCGACTAAGTGACGACACCAGCGGTGCCAAGCAGCTATTACAAGAAACTTTCTGACTGCGTGGCCATGAAATAAAAATCGAGTGTAACAAAATATATTTAATTAAACTTGAATCTTTTAGAAAAATTAGTTTTAAGATCGTAAAAAATAATAATAAACTACCTTGGGCAGAAAAGTAGTCTTACTTATATGACCCTATGTAACGAAACCATACCGCGATTTAAAAAAAGGCACAGCGCCATCTAGTTGTGAATTTTTAACTAAAATATTAGATTTTTTAATATTGCGTACAGCGCCAACTACCACGTGTTTCTGGAAACTCTTACGTTATAATGAAACGAAATTAAATATCATGACAAGTCTCAATGTAACTGCAACGTTGAAAACCTACGTAAGTTGGTTACATTATAATTCAATGCTCAGTTCTAAGTGATAACACCATGCTGGGACTGTCGAGCCTCGATTTTTCGAGACGCAGGTCTCTGGCCCCGTTGTTGTAGCGCCTCTTTGCGCCATTTAAATAGTGACGCAAGGGCTCTTGCTTCTAGGTCTCATGGCGGGTTCCCGGCTGGGAGACATGCCGCCTCACCTGAGATCGACGCAAGTATTTGAAAGAGGAAACGGTCATTAAAGAAGTTCAACGTTTAAACGCTATTCATTATGGTAAACTGAAATTATGATGATCGGCGGCCAGTTTGAAGGTACAATCAACATTTTTTTTTAAATTTAGCTTTCGAGCGTTGTCATGCTTCGAAAGGCACAATAAGCCGTTGATCCGGGTTGCCAGTAACATGGCACACGTCGTGCCAAATTAAAGATCGTATGGACGCCGGTTAGAAAAATTTCAACAGTCACAACCCGCACCAATTCACTTGAATACGCTTAAGTTAATGTGGTATAAAAACAATTGGTGAAATATGTGGGCGTTGAATATATCTCTATATATGCCTTCGGGAATAAAAGTGTGACTATAATGCATGTAGGTATGTATAATTATTTGCGATCTGGAATTATAACCTGAGCTCTTTGCACGGCAGTCGCATACACCGTCACTTCGCAAACACAGGCTAACTCCGAAAACAATTGCAATAAAAAATATTCAACAAAACGAAACCGACTTCAAACATAAAACTGAAAAATAAAGTAAGTAACACGTACTTTGATTTATCAGAAATATTAAATACTAGCGGACGTCACGCGATTTCACCGGCGTAGTTCCAGTTCCCGTGGGAATACTGGAATAAAATATAGCCTATGTTCACCGTTAAGAGTGTAGCTTCCCAACAGTGAAAAGATTTTTCAAATCGGTCCAGTAGTTCCGGAGCCTATTCGATGCATACAAACAAACAATCAAATCTTTCCTCTTTATAATATTAGGATAGTATAGATCCTCGGTTCCCAAACTGGGTTCCGCGGAACCTAGGGGTTCTGTGGAGTAGGCATCAGGGTTCCGCCAAAATTATGTTGAAACACGCTAAATATGTGATGAGAAAACTCCATTAATATAATTAAATCTTAAACTACTATTATAGTAGGGATAATCACCATCTATTTTCGTAGAGATATATAAACTATGCATAATTCTTCTAAGAAAACGCGTTAGAGTTATGAATAAAAGGAAATCTATTACAACTGAACATTTGGGAGATCTAAAATCTATGTCAGATTACTATCCTGAAAATAACAACGTGTTTAAGGGGTACACAATCCATGTTAGTATTATAAAAAGAACAGCCAGAGGCGCTGATTTTGGGCAGTGTTATTTTCACGCTGTGATTTTCGCAGTGTTGGCCCTCGGCCTCGGCCGTGATCTCCCAGTGTATTCGTCACAAATACTTACCGCAGCACCCTAACGCCGGTATTTATCTGTGACAACCGACAGTAGAAATTTTCATAGTCTCTGTAGTTACTCGTTCACAGCTGGTTT
The DNA here is from genome assembly GCA_933228765.1 of Miltochrista miniata. Taxonomy (NCBI): domain Eukaryota; kingdom Metazoa; phylum Arthropoda; class Insecta; order Lepidoptera; family Erebidae; genus Miltochrista; species Miltochrista miniata. Next base: position 27,976,474 of record OW121747.1, read on the forward strand.
TATCCCCCCGATTGTTGCGAACCTTCGTTGTTAATGTCGGACCTTCCAAGTCTTCATGAGTTCTTGGCGGACCTAGAATCCGAGCCTCGATTACATGAGGCGCAGGCCATTGCCCCGCTCCAGCTCCTCCTTGCACCATAAAGAAACAACAGCGCAAGGGCCCGCGTTTTAAGTCCCATGAAGAGATTGCGACATGTCGCCTCAACGGCGATCGTGCCGGGCCCTCATGTCACTCTGACGGTCAACAGCGTCTTCGGGGTCTCTAGTCACGTTATGGGCTCTCAGGATCTTCGCCGATATAGGTGCCTACTGCATTGTCAAAGCTGATCTTTCAGAGAGGGGTATAAATTACCCGATTTCGCTAAAGCCGGGTCGGCGATATCTCAGGCTCAAGTAGTGAGTCGCCACCCCAGACGCGGGATAGTACCCGAACCATCTAGGTTAGGCCGCGGTGACACCCTGGGACATCCTTCAGAGGTAGGGTTACCATATGCCAGGCTTTCGCCTGATTCGCCAGGCATTTTAGCACTTGATCAGGCGCCCGGCCGGCGCTCTTCTAAAGTCAGGCGAAATGATTAATTGTAAAGAGTTTTGTGCATATATTTTAACTCAAAAAGACTTGTTAAAAATGGCGATCATTAGAAAGAAGTATGTAAGAAAACGTACAGTGTAATTCCTTATAATTTATTAAAAAACAAATCATATGTTTGGCTGAATTTCTTATTATCTACTCTAATGTGTCTGAAAATTGATGTTTTCAAATTAAAAAAATCATTCAAGCAATGTGTTTTACTTGTTATTAAATATTTCTTTTATTATGCGGCATTTTTAAGAAAATCAGGCATTTTTCGTGTAAATCAGGCGTTTTTACTATGTAAATCAATACATATAATAAAATCGTAACAGGTCGCTGTCTGTACATGGAAGATAAATAAGAAAAAATATAATAGGGGGGCTTTATGAACGCAATAGAACCCAAAACAATGATTTTTAGAATTTTTGTCTGTTTGTCTGTATGTCTGTATGTCTGTATGTCTGTTTGTCTGTACGGTTGTGCACGCTAATCTCAGTAACCACTCAACCGATTGCAATGCGGTTTTTTTTATTGTGTTGAGGTTTGCTCCAGTTAACATTTAGCGTTTGTTTTATGTAAATCGGTTTAGAAATAAAAGAGTTATAACACTTTTAAGAATCAGATATTTTGAAAATTTTAATTTTAGGGGCTTCTTTGAATGTGAGTGAACCTAAACTGGCGTGTTGGCTTAATCATAAAATTTCTTTTTTATGATTAAGCAAACAGGGCAGTTTCAGACGCTGCTTGATGACTCTGATGAAGAAATACCTTTCCTTTCATACACCTTATGTGACGTAAACGAAGTTGCGGGCTCAGCTAGTCAGGCATACATTTCTTCAGATATGGTAACCCTATTCAGAGGGCTTACCCGGGACTTCTGGCCATAGACTGTTGTGTGTTTTTAGTCGGTAGGAGTCCGGCATAGCATCCCTGTAGCAGTTCCACACATAAAAAAAAAGAAAAGAAGTGAGACGAATAATGTGGCTGGGTCAAGACCCAGCCACCTTATTCTTCCACCTCAAGAGGTCGCCCTTCATAAATCCGAGGGTCTGTGCTTTCCCGGGCCTCGGAAGGGGCCACCTGCCGGATCCAGCATACAGGTAGGGAGCGTCAGCATAGGCATCGAGCCTTCGATCAAGTATCTGGGGCTCGTACTTGATGGTAGATGGATCGCCACCACCACTTTGAACCACTGCTGTGCCAGTGCGAGGAACACAGCGGGTACACAGCGCTCCACACATTGGTGGGCGCATCAGCGCCAGGTCCTTGTGGCAGGTCTGGACGTGTATCACACTTTCCTACCCGAGTTCTCCTAAGTCTAACGGCCTCGGGGGGGGGGGGATGTCGCTCGGTGGGGTTCCATAAAATAAAAGGTATTTGGCTAGTGTTCCGTTGTCTTTAAAGTTTAGGAAGCCCTGGTATAGATAATGTTGAATTCAGTGCCAAGGAAACCATAGGTTTAGGTAGGCATTATTAATCTAACAAATCAAGCTAATATTAGTAGGAAGATAATTATCGCTGAAGAAAAAGGGAGTAGCGCTCGTGGCCCGCGGACTCAGTGTTCTGTAAACGATCACTGCAGTAAGCAACTTTCACAATGGCCAGTTCTTGGATGGGTGAACATCCATGTGACCACTTTGTGATATTTATTTGAGCGTTTCCGTGCTTCGGAAGGCACGTCAAGCCGTAGGTCCCGGTTGCCAGTAAAATGGCAGCCTTTAAGCCAAGTTGTAGGCCTTTATGGGTGGCTTGAAAAATTCCAACAGCGTGCCGTCACAACCTGCGCCTGTCCTTATCAACAATGCAATACGGCTCACCGCCTATTACGTGAGACAAATTCTAAAAAAAGGTAAAATGTGGGCATAGAATATGCCTCTGCCTACCACTTCGGGGATAAAGGCGTGACCAATGTATATACAGTCCAATCCTGCCCGATCTGGCAATAACGTAAACATGTCATGTTTTGACAATCGTTGTCTAAGACAAAGGTAAAATGTGGGCATAGAATATGCCTCTGCCTACCACTTCGGGGATAAAGGCGTGACCAATGTATATACAGTCCAATCCTGCCCGATCTGGCAATAATGTAAACATGTCATGTTTTGACAATCATTGTCTAAGACAGGCGAGTAGAAAAATATAGTATAACAAATCAATGAAATTTTTACTATCCGGAGTAGGTATTTTAATTGAAAATAAACTGTCATAAAGAAGTAATTTGGTGTCGAAATGATTGTAAGAACAAGAACACTGTATGACTTCTGGATACTAGAATATAATCAGGGTAAATATTCAATTGCAAGTAACTATGGATTATAGGATCAAATGTGTTTGTTTACATTTTTGCGCAAAGCTATTGAAATACAGTATACATAATTATCCGTTGAATGCCGCATGAAACCCGAGTTGCCAATCTCCCGCACAGTCGATTGCTTTGGCAACCAAGGCGGCCAACTTTTTCCGTTTGGTTCTCCTCGCACATTTTTCGATATCTATGGCTGTATGGTCGCGGGTCTAAGTCTTTCTGTATAAATTAATGTGTAGAATTGGTTATGGTACTGAATGAGATAGCTTGCCGAGTGAATGTAATGAAAAAAAAAGTCGAAATCACGATTTGATCGCTGTCATTATTTATTGTTTGTTTGGCGCCGTTCCTAGAAAGTATTAATACGATTAATTTTGAATATTTTCGTTTATTCTGTTTCAAATATTGTTGTTTTGCATTTAAAAGTATCCTGTCATGTTGTTTAACAGCTGTGATAAATATTTTCAGTGTAATTCGAAGTTAAATTTGTAAAATTTGATAAAATAACACGCGAAGGTCACCATTATTTTTTGTTGTTGTTTTTGTTGTGCAGTGCTCGTATTTAACCGATATTTGTTGAGATTTTCTCAATAGAAACTATAATCTTTTGTCAAAATACCATTTAACATTTAACATATGAATAATTTATGTGAAAATCAATAATAAAAATGGAGGGGTTTTTTTTTAATAATTTAAGATTACATAGCCTCGATATCCCCAAAATAAACAAAAAAATAAACAAATAAATAGGCAGTAATATTTTATTTTATTTTCGGAGATTTTATATCTATATGTAGGTATAATTATTACGGAATATCCGTGTTGCGCTAATTATTTATTTTTGTTGGCGTATTAACTTGACACTTTAATATTATTTTTAATAATATTAAATGATACATCAAAATACGTTTTATTTACTTTATTTTTCAGTTTTTAGTATTATGTTTGGACTCCGATATTTTTTCTTTGAAATGTTTTATCTATATCTATTTATATCTATATATAAAAATCAATGCCACTTTTCGTTGTAATTTTATAACTCGAGATCGGGCTCACCTATCCAAACCAAATGTTTAGGCTTTGTTCGGACTATTTAATAGATGGTTTATGTGAAGTTTGCACAAAATCGGTCAAGCGGTTCTTGATTTATCACGCAAACGAAGTTGCGCGGGTCAGCTAGTATTTCATAATTTTAAGTGTCGGGTGGACTAAAGATATATTTAGGTGTTAAGTTATTATCAATATAAATTCATCAAGCCCAAACGCAAGGAAACTGCTGTACCTACATTGTTTAAGGAACGACCGGAACGATGGACCGAAATCGGTTCCATCATCAGACCGACTCTGAGCATCATTTAATCTTAATTTATTGTATTTAGCATGTTTACAATTTTTGACCTCTAATAATGTAACTATGCAATATTTAACTAATAGTTTATAACTTAATATTAGCAGTGGTTGAACTCATTGCTGAATTTGTATGCCAAATACTAGCGGAACATAATATGATACCATATTATGTAATAACATCACGCATATCTTAATACCCAATATGTTCAACTAATGAAGAGTTATTGTTATTCCCTTTATTTACGTCTATAAACTTATTAATTTAAATTTTTAAATACATTCTAAAAATAAAAAATATATTTAAGAATATAAAAAAATGGCGTCCCACCGGCATCGGGTACACTGTACAGGGACCAAGCTACCGGTGGTTAGGGCTGCAGAGACAGGAACCGTCTCACGATACGTGCCGTGTCTAAAAGTACCGCCTTTTGCATCTGGCCATTGACCCAACTACCTAACGCGAGCCTCTTGAGATGTCGATCGAGGCTCTTGGCAATTAGACCGTGTGCTGATACGACGATCGAAACAATAATCGCTGAATCCACATCCCACATGTCGACAACCTCTTGAGCCAAGTCCAAATATTTTAATTGTTTGTCTTTTTCTGCTTTCACGAGGTTTTCGTCATGTGGTACCGTAATATCAACGATAATTGCGAGGCGCTCTGATCGATCTATTACCACAATATCAGGCTTATTGGCAACAATAGTCCTGTCAGTGATAATAGACCGATCCCAATACAATGTGACACGACCATTTTCAAGAACTGGGTCGGGCACATACCTGTAATACCTCCAAATCTACAAGTTTAAATTTTAGTGCAAGTTGCTGATGGACAATCCTGGCCACTTGATTGTGTCTATGCAAATACTCACCGTTGGCAAGACGAGGACAACCAGAAATGATATGTCTGAGAGATTCACCCGGTAGGTGGCATGCCCGACATATGTCAACCGTACCATCTCTCAAAATATACTTCCGATAGTTATTCGTCATGACAACTTCGTCAGTAATCGCACAGACAAAACCTTCAGTTTCGGCGAACAAATCACCGAAACGTAGCCAGGAAACTGATGCTGTTATATCTACATCAGGCCTGTGTAAGGCCCGAAAAAACCGCCCATGCAGCTCTTTGCTCTGCCATATCTCCTTGCGAACAGTAGTAGTTAGTATTATTGGTTTATGCCAGTTCTCTTTGACAAGAGCAAGTGGGGTCAGTCCGTTATTTATTGCCACCAAATCGCGATGCATACCCACGTCAGTATGAAGAAAAAAATCTCTAAGGTTGTATACCTCACGATTGTGTAAAGTCTTGGCATTTAAAAAGTCGCGACCTCCACACTTTCGTGGGATATACAACCTCATTACAGTCTAACGCGGATGATGCATTCGATTTATGGTCAATAGCGAACGGACTTTTCTATTCAGGGCGTCTAATTCAGCCTGAGTTCATCTAAGTATGCCGAAGGAATAGAATAAGATGGGCATGGCCCAACTGTTGACAGCCCGCACCTTGTTACCGCCTGATAAAAGACTTTTCAGTACTTTTTTCAGGCGACCAAAGAAACGGTCAGTCAACGTTTGTTTCATGCCCGTTTCAGCAATAACTAATGCCTGCGACATACCTAGATATCTTTAGGTTTCAGTCGCGGAGAGGGATTTGACCACAATCCGTCCCTTCTTTACATGCATGACAGCGCATTTATCTACACCAAATTCCATTTTGATAGAATTACTGAAAGCTTCTGTGACTTTTAGTAACTAAGACTGTTGGTCGTCACTACCTAGTGTAACTACACTAGGTAGTGACGAAGTAGGGATGACAATGTTACACTGTACTTCTGAGCGAAACCTCTCAAGCTTGTTTTTTCACCGCTAAGCAAACCCCAATTATTGTAGCGCCGCAATTTCAGGGCACATCTCTTTCCATCTCCAAAAGTATAGGGATCCTTGGCGTTGACATCTCCAGTGACGTTCAGTTCCGTAGTAATTTGGAGGACAAGGCTAAGCTGGCGTCCAAGAAGCTAGGTGTGCTCAACAGGGCGCGGCGGTACTTCACTGCGGCGCAAACACTGCTTCTCTATAAGTCGCAAGTGCGGCCGCATATGGAGTACTGCTATCACCTCTGGCGGGAGCACCTGAATATCAGTTTCGTCCATTTGACTCGGTGCAAAGACGAGCTGTAAGAGTTGTCAACGATCCTGTACTTACAGCTGGTGTGGAACCTCTTCGCGACAGGAGAGACTTTGCCTCCTTAGGCGTGGTCTATCGCCTGTACAATGGTATGTGCTCTGAGGAATTGTTTGATATGATGCCCACGGCTACGTTCTATCATCGCACCGCTCGCCACAGACAGGAAGTTCATCCTCACACTCTGCGTCCGGTGCGTTCCAGCACGGTTAGATCCGATAGGTGTTTTCTTCCGCGCACGCTTAGGTTGTGGAATGACCTCCCTGCCTCGGTTTTCCTAAACGCCTACAGTATGGGGTTCTTCAAAAGGGGTCTTAGAAGGTTTTTGCAGGGTTGGCAGCACGAGTGTGGCACCTCTGGTGTTGCAAACGTTCACAGGCTGCGGTGACCACCGGTCCTTCTGGTGGGCCGTATGCTTGTCTGCCACCTTAGTAGTACAAAAAAAAAAGCACGGCTTCATCCAACAAATGGCTACGTTGAATGACCCGCACTTGATCCGAAAGCCGTTGCGCCGAAACGTTAATAGTCGGTTCAAGAGCCTGAAACAAAGGTAGCAACCGAACACGGTATGCTTATGGTTCAAGGATGAAGTCCATCGCATGCGGTGCACATTACCACCGGTAGCGGGGGCCCTATTCGAGGCCGGTGGGCCTTGGGGTCCCAAGCAGATCGGTGGCCGGCCTCTCCCGGCCGACGTTCAGGTGTTGGCGACGTCGGTGGGGAGGAATACTCGTCGCTCGATGAGCTCGACGCCTCAGCAACAATCGATTCCGGTAGTATGGTTCCCATGGGTTGCGAGGCAGAGCCGTGCGACGAGTCCGGTGATGTTGGTCGTGCATTTAGTATCCTGGCTTTGGCTCTTGTTATTATTATGTCTCTCTTTAACACGGGTATCTTCTTTTTTTTTCTTACGAAGACACCCGGACTTTTGGTAGGCTTACACGGGGACACAGGTCCAACATGCAGAGGCCCTTTGAGACTTTTAATCTAATTGGAAGTGGGACCCCCACTGCAGACAATTCACAACCGCCTTATGTAGAAGAACGGTAATGGAACATCTGCAATGGGAGCTAACTATTGTAAAATATATGCTAACTACGTAATGGGCTATTGTGATGGGTGTTAAATGGTCTGGTTAACTTATGCTATGGGTGAAGACGGCGTCTGCCATTTCAATATATTATTATACGAAAACTTTGGCAGACGGTGACTCGCAAACTCACTAGATGGGCCCCCTATACAATCGCTATAGGCCCGTAGGCCTGTGAGGCGACAGAGGGCAACACCGGTGTGAGCGGCTAGGGGTGTCGAGCGTTGCAGCGCCGGTTTCGCCATCGCGGGTCAGACCCGGAGCGGGTTTCCCCGTAGGTATGCCCTTGAAAATGACACTTCCACCCCCGAGCATTAACCTCTGGCTTCCGCTCTCTGACCGGCCAATTAAGGTACAATTAAGGTACGGCCAGAATTGAGATTTGCTGCACTTTCGGGAGTACGGTCTCCCGTTAGCCCATTAAATGCTAACTGGTCGAGAAGCGCCACAAAACTCTGAGGAATAGGGACCGATGTGTAGCCACGCACAATCAGCTCGCCACAAGCTGCCCTGCGGATGTGTGGTTTTCTATAACCTTGTAAGACATTTTTTGTTGATCTCAGAAAGTAGATTTTTTTAATTATTATTATTAAATGTAGAGCTTCAAAGTACAGATTGTAAAAATTACCAAAAGCATTGCCTGTCACTAAATTTTATGAAGGTTTCCGTCGATTTCCTCATTAGATCCTTTCCTTGTAATGGGACCAAATGAATAGCATCAGCTTTTAAGTAAAAAAAAAACAACTCGAATTCGGTTCACTCAACCAAAGTCAAGTCATGTCATGAGGCAACAAACAAATAAAAACAGTAAATATGAAAACCTCTACCTTTTCTGAAGTCGGTTAAAAAAAGAAACCAGGTTCTCATATACATGCAATAGAGCTTTACAGAAAGATACAAAATTATTTTACTGATTTTGAATTACTATTACGAGTATAACATTTATGACGCTTTTTTTAAAAACTGGTTCCTTATTTTTGACATAAAGTGTTTGGAATTTCTCAGTGTGACGGCAGAATATTATGTGTGGTCAGATTCATAACAAATTTCTCGATTCACTGTAAAGGTTTTCTTACCTGTTTCTGCCACTGTGGCGGTTTATTTATTAACTAGTGGACGTCACATGATTTCACCCGCGTAGTCCCCTTTCCCGTGGGAATACGGAAATAAAATATAGCCAATATTCACCGGGTATATTGTACTATTCCAAAAGTGAAAGATCTTCAAATAAGTTCAGTAGTTTTGGAGCCTATTCGATGCAAACAAACAAACAGTCAATCTTTCCTCTTTATAATATTAGTAATTTAGTATAGATACAGTTTTAGTACAACATAACGCAACACAACTACGTCAACAATATCTTTGTAAGAACATTGAATAAAATGTAAATATGATTATGTAATAAATGTATATAATAGTGTGTATACCGTTTAGGTATAATGACGGTCCCGGATAGTACTTTGAAGGCGTTTACTTGACGCTTATTCAATATTTCTAAATCTATACTTATAATAAATCAGTAGAAGTGAAAATTCTGTACATTCAAAATATCAAAAAAGTAAATAGCAGGGGGTGTTACTAGACCGACACAGAACCCAAAAATATGATTTTTTTTTTTCTGTCTGTCGGTCTGTCTGTCAGTCTGTCTGTCTGTCTGTCTGTTTGTTCAGGTATCACGCAAAAACTACCGGTTCGATAACGATGAAACTTGGCATAATTATTTTTTAATAGCCTGGGCATCACACTGGGTACTTTTTATCCCGCGAAAAGTATATAGAATTCAAACCAAACTTAATTTTGCGGTTCGATCTCTAGACCCAAAGTTATTATCAATTATTGTTTAAAAGGTTAATGGTACGATGATGAAACTAAGCATGAGCGTTGTTTGTTACAATTTGAAAAAAGTAATTTAACATTTTTGCAAATTCCACCTCCATGGGACTACGTGATTCCTTGGTCCGATCTACTCAATATTTGGCATATAGCATTATTAACATAATTGATGGAAGACGTGTTTCGTATTTTATGGTCTTCTCTCGTTTCAAATAAATTCATTTGCACTAATATTGTTTGCCATAATCATCCCCGATCATAATATTTATTTGCACTATTATCATTTATACTAATAACGTTTGCCTTAACAACTCAACAGTCATAACTTTTATTTGCCATAAAATGACTTTCTATAACAACATATATCATAATAATTAGTTTCCATAAGTAACACATCTCATAATCGACTCTTGACGTAATTAAAATTTGATATAATTATGAAAATAATACATAATATTGTTAGGTCGAAATTAATTATCGTTAACACCCCGACTCAGTGCAATCCGACTCGGATAGGTTAGGTTAGAAGACTAAGGCGGGAGCGAAGCGAAGCGGAGCTACGGGTTGTCTACGGGTTTGTCCAAACGTCGAAGGCTGGGACTACCTAAAGAAGGAACTAAGTTACGATGTTAATTGCCTAGAAGAGAAGTTGTGTCAAGTAGTAGTTTAGCCATTGAATTAAGAAATGTATTTAATAAATAAATTTACTTAGCTCATATAATTATGCATTATAAATTTGTTAATCAGATATCTATCTAACTAGGTATTATTATAAATGCGAATGTTTGTGTGTGGATGTTTGCTACTCTTTCACGCTGTAACGGCTGAACGGATCTGGCTGAAATTTGGTGCCTACAGAGATATGTTATAGTCTAGGAACAAAATTTCATGCAGGCGAAGCTGCGGGCATCAGCTAGTTTTAAATAAAATGGAATATTGATAGTCATATTAAAATGTCTCGTTTAGTCAGTAAATAAAGTAGCCTTCATTAATTCTCAGGCACGTTTACTCTCTCTATTGACTATAGACTCTACTTAAATATAGATCGCTGTTTCTCGTTAAATTATTTTAACAAGCAACTTAAAACTACCAATCTTGAGCTTCAACCCGTTTTCTGTTCTAGCTTGTTTGCAAGAGATTAGTAACTTCGAGGCCGTGTTATAAACAAATCAGATGCGCGTAGAGCAATGTGATCGCTCGGCTTTGAAGGATTTACACGCATGCTATGGCTTCCCGAATGAGTGAGGGGCGCGCAGATTGAGCTTAGTCCCGCTATGTTGTCAGTTTTTTTCTTAGAAGTATCAAATTAATGGCAGGCAATATATACTCACGCAGCATGGTCAGCATGGGGCAACCAGGCGATTGCGAGAGCCAGCACAAGAGCAATGCTGTGCACGCTGCGCGGATGGTTCGTATGCATGATTCACGCAACCGCGTGCGTCCTGACGGACGCTGGCTGCCGGCGGCCGCGTATCAGCCTGCCGGCGAACTGGCGTGCTCTCGTAGCCCCTTCGGCGGCAAACAGCCGCGCTTGCGCCCTACTGTCTATCGACCGCGGCCCGGCTGCCCCTTTCTGCTCACAATGACTACGCTTAGATCTTCACTGGAAGCCTTATTGAGCGACAAGCGCTATAAATGTTCTTACTTGATACCCACACTACACAACTTTACGAAATTGCTCATGTTTTATTAATAATCCGAAATATTTAATTGTACTTCTTTTAGTTCTTTCTCACTAAAAATCAGTAAAAAGTTCCTATCTTATTGTTATATTATACCTATTTAGTTGTCTGTATAATAAGGTTTATTGTTTTTAAGTCTTAAAAGTATGTAACTGTTGAAAACGATTTTAAAATTGCTTGTAATTAATACCCTTTTTTTAACGTGAGTAAAATCCTACAGGAATGATGTGCCGGACACCGACTATAAACCACACGTATCCTACCTAACAGTCTACGGTTGGGAGCCCCGGGTAAGCCCTCGGAAGGATACCCCAGGCCTCCCAAAAGGGTGGGGGGTAAGGGCGCTATCCCGCGTCTTTAGGGGGTTGTTCGTTTGGGAGAACGTGCGTGAAACCCTCACGTCACGCTGTCATCTTGCAAGGATGATGAGCAGCTCCCTCACCGTCCTCAGACTAGACTATCAGCCTCCATGACTGGGGGTCATGGAGGCCGATATTCTTGGCCAAAGACACGACTGCGACGTCCACGCCATAGACTGCGAAACTCGAATGGGAAAGTTCTCTCCCGCTCCCTCCCCGCCGCCTCTTACACGAGCACGACCTGCTATCAGGAAGAGTCAGCGGAGTCCCACTTACTCCAGCTGGAGATCACGGCTCACACCATGGTCTCCAGCGAGAGTGTCCACGTCCAGTCCTTTCACGAGGACCGGGCGCTGTTGCGCCTACGCCGTGCAATCTATCTGCACAAAAACATGTAGAAAGGCGGACTTAATGCCAATGGCATTCTCTACCAGTCAACCTTGGGTGATGCAGAAATATTATAAAGCAGGTGCTAAAAGTATAAAGACGAAAGGTTTGTATAAAATGGTACAAATTAGATTCAAGGAAAAAATATAAAGAATTTACTTACTAACATACATACATACATAACATCACGCCTGTTTCCCAACGGGGTAGGCAGAGACTATGGTTTTACACTTGCCACGATCCTGACATATCACTTTCACTTCTTCTACTTTCATGAGTGTTTTCATACATGCTCTCCGATTAAGGGTACTGTTGACCTGACCTTTTTCCAAAAGGTGTCCAATTTGGTCGACATAAGTGCGACCTACCAGATTGTACATTCACTCTCGCCTTATAAATCTCTTTTGTCAGTCCGTTTTCATCCATTCTCTCCACATGTCCGAACCATCTGAGCATCCCTTTCTCTATCTTAGTCACTAAATACCTGCAGTATAAGTGTAGAAATCCTACATGGATGCTATGCCGGACTCCTACCGACTAAAACCACACGATGCTCTACAACTGTCTACGGCCGGGAGTCCCGGGTAAGCCCTCGGAAGGATGTCCCAGGGCTCTCGGCAGACTTTGGCGAACACTTCAACCTCGCCTATGGGGTTCGGGTGCTATCCCGCGTCTGGAGAGTCGGTTCGGGTGTTAACCCGCTACTTGGGGAAGGGGGGGGGGGGGAGTTGGGTACTGTCCCACCACTATCACCACTATGAGGGGCAAAGAGATATACGCCATCGTCTTGGCCTGCTTCTGTAAGAACGGCGAGCAGCCAGCTCACCGTTCTCAGGCCCCCGGTCATGGAGGTCGGTAGTCTTGGGCGTATAGCAGCCTGCGACGACCTCGCCGCCGACTGCGGAACTCGGGAGGGAGATTTCTCTCCCGGTCCCTTCCCGCCACCTCTTTTTGAAGCATAACTTGCTCGCAAAAAGATGCAGCGGCATCCCATTTGCTTCCGCTAGAGACCATAGCTTTTACCATGGTCTCCAGTGTGAGAACGTCAACGCCCAGGCCTGCAACGAGGTCTCGGCGCTGTAGCGCCCATGCTGAGCACTCCACCAGAGTATGCAGCGCCGTGTCCTCGCTGCAGTCACCGCAGTGCTGACACTCGGGTGTTACCTCCCTATGTATGCGCCACAGATACTTACCGAAACACCCGTGTCCGGTAAGTATCTGTGACACCCGATAAGTGAGGCTACCATGGCGTCTCTCCAGCCACTGATCCATGACTGGCTTCACCGCCTCAATAGTGGTGAGCCCCCATTTTGGTTGCTCAAGTCGTACCTTCCATGTTTCCATGAGCTCCAGGTGGAGCAGGGACCGCTGGGCCTCGATTTCCCGAGACTCAGGCCTGTGGTTCCGCTCCAGCGCCTCCTTGCGCCACTGATAAAGCGACGCAAGGGCTTTCGCTTCCAGGTCACATGGAGGGGTCCCAGCTAGGAGACATGCCGCCTCGACAGAGATCGTGCGGTACCCTCTAATCACACTGATGGCCATTGTCTTCAGCGGGCTATGTAGTCTAGCCACATTGCGGGCCGTCAGGGTCTCCGCCCATATAGGCGCCCCGTATAGGGCCATACTCCGCACGATCCCGAGGTATAGTCTTCTGCAGGGAGCGTTGGGTCCCCTTATGTTGGGCAACAACCGCGAAAGTGCAGCTGTTGCCCCTCTCAGCTTTGGGACCAAACTTCGGAAGTGGTGTCCGAAGTTCCATTGGCACAAGCCAAGTACAAGCCCCAGGTCTTCATTGAGGGCTCGATGCCGATGCTAACGCCCCCTACATGTATGCTGGATCCTGTCGGCGGCCACTTCCAAGGCCCGAAGCACAGGGCTTCGGATTTGTAAAGGGCCACCTCTAGACCCAGCCGTCGTATTCGCCCCACGACTTGAGCAACCCCTGCCGTGGCCTTTAGGGCTGCTTCTCGGTGCGTTGCTCCACGCGCCGTAACGAGGGTATCGTCGGCGTAGCACGTTACGTCGACACCTCTGAGCAACGAACCGCGAAGTACCCAATCGTAGCCGATGTTCCACAAGAGCGGTCCTAAGACCGACCCCTGTGGAACACCGCACGACACGTCTCGCCGCCCCGGCCCTAGCCAACTCGGGTAAGCTATGGCTCTCTCGGACAAATAAGCCCCGACAATGCGACGGAGGTAGAGAGGCACTCTGTGATAAATGAGCGCCTCCCTAACGCAGCTCCAGGGCAAGGTGTTGAAGGCGTTGGCGATGTCAAGAGACACCGCCATCACCACCTCGCCCCGCGATGTCGCTTCCACCGCCAGGCTCCTGACACGCATGATCGCGTCCACAGTAGAGCGCCCCCGACGGAAACCGAATTGGTTATCCGCCAGATCTGGCCCCACGTGTGTGAGATGCCCGACGAGGCGCTCAGCAATGATACGCTCAAAGAGCTTACACACCTCGTCGAGCAACACGATCGGCCGGTACCCAGATGGTGAGTTCGCCGGCCGCCCCGCCTTTCGGATCAGGACCAGTTTCCCCGTTTTCCATACCTTGGGAAACTGACCTTTTTCGAGGCATGCGCTAAAGAGCCTTATTAGTCGGGGCCCAAGTTCTTCGAGAGCCAGGACCCACGCTCGGCCTGGAATGCCGTCGGGTCCGGGAGCTGTGCTCTTGCGGGATTTAAGTCGCAGCACAGCTGCCCCTAGCTTACCCTCGGTGACTTGGGGCACGTCGTTCTCGCCGCTATCCGCGTCAGGCGCCAGAGACGGAGCCATGTGCGGAGGAATATGTTCCTCCGCTCTCAATGGAAACAAGGTGCCCAGAACCCTCTCCAGCTGCTCTGGTTGAAGGCTCTGGGTCAGTGGGGGCGCCCTAGGGCGAAGCTTACCTCTAACCATGAGGTACGGACGCCCCCATGGGTTCTATTCCAGAGTCTCCAGGAGCTCTTCTCGGGCCGATTTTTTTGGCCTCTTTTATGGCTCTCTGGAGGGTCCTCTTGGCCCCCTTGTAAGAATCGTATAGCTCCGTCTCTCGGGCTGTCGCATTATCTGGGCGGCGACGCCTCCGGCGGAATCTGGTGTATCGACGGCGCGCGGACACGCAAGTGGCACGCAACTGTGCGATCTCCGGCGACCACCAACACACCTGCCTCCTTGCCGGTCCGGGCCTTACCCTAGGCATCGCAGCGTCGCAGATTTGCGACATGGCCTCCAGGAGAGCCTCCCGATTGAGGTGTTTAAGCGCCCAACGCGGTTCCGGGGGATTTGCGATAGCCGGCGGTAGGTCGGGTGGAGAGGCGAGGTCGAACCGAATATATCTGTGATCGGATAACGACTCCTCCTCCTCCACCACACGCCAGCCCTGGACGCGGCGGGCGAGATCAGGGGTCGCAAACGATACGTCTACGACCGAACTGAGCCCTCCCCGCACCCAGGTTGCGACGTTCCCCCGATTTAGAATTTCTAGGCCACGTGTAGTGACCCAGTCTTCCAAACTTCGTCATCTGCCAATGGTTTCCCGGGAGCCCCAAGCCTGAGACCAGGCGTTGAAGTCTCCCAGGACCGGGACAGGGCGAGGACGGCAAGCGGCAAGAACGACGTCCAGCTCAGGGAACCAAAGCTCAAACTGATGCTGGTCGAGGTTCGGCGAGATATAAACGGCCACGACAGCTACTCCATTATAATCCACCGCGACGCAAGCTCGGCCCCTTGCAATTATTACAAGGCGCGCAGTGTCCTCGGCGGTTCCCCCAAAGAAAGTCGCCTTTCCGTCCAGGTCCACTGGGTTCCCTGGGTGGACCCAGTACGGTTCAGCGATAACGGCCACATTTATGGACCACTGTGCGATGCTCTGGTACAGAAGATCCTGAGCAGCGGCGCAGTGGTTCAGATTTACCTGCAGGATGCGGATATGTGAATCCATTAATGGACGTCCATCTCCGCATCCCGCTGCGAACGTGGCCGTTCCTGGATAGCATCCTTGTCACTACCCCGTGCAGGATAACGGGGCCTTGGTTTTGAGGCGGCGCAGTCCTTGCTGCCCGCCCGATGGTCCGCGGTTTTAGCCTCCGCTACGCACTTGAAGCAGTGCGGCGGGGCAACACAGGAACTGGCCTTGTGACCGGGCTGACTACAGCGGAAGCACCGGTCTCCCACGGTAACTTCCGCTGTGCACTGCACCCCCACATGACCTTCAACCAGGCACCGGTAGCACCTGGTTTCGCGGGGTTGCAGGAGCTTCACCTGCGCCCTCAAGAAACCTCCAATGAGAAGGTTTCGTCCATCAGCTAGTTTTTGGGCCGCTATGACGGGGCAGCTGACGATCGCTGTCCCTTGACCGGTGCGGCCGAAGCGGATTTCTCCAGCTCTCACCTGGTCACAGGGGCAGCCGCTCGCCTCCACTACGGCGGTGATTAACTCCTACGTCGAGGCCGCGTCATCTAGTCCCGAGATGCGCATGCTAGCGCATTTATTAGGTCTAGTGATGCGGACGTCAGCTGCATTCAGCGTCTCCCTTAGTTTGGCCGCCAGGGCGTCGGCCTTGGGGGCGCTGGAGGAGCCGGAAACCTCAAGCAGGCGAGCTCCGGTGCGAGTTGTTTTGCACCGGAGTCCACCTGTAATTTCGAGGGCTTTAAGGTCGACAGAGGCTTTCACCTTCTTAAGAACCTCGGCGTACTCCACGCCTCTCCCCACGCCCTCCATCGTGACCGTTAGCACGACGGCTGTAGATCTCGGGGCGCGGAATTTCTTTGACGACGCTTTCGCCGCGGCAGCTTTGAACGCCATTTTAGCCACTTTTTTGGCGGCTTTTGCCTTTTTCTTTGCTCCCGCTACCTGCCAGCCCTCTTCTACGGAGGGATATCCGGAGGTAATGGGAGCGGTGCCTGTAGTAGAGGGGGCAACACTTTTTCCTCTCGTCTCAGTCAGCCTCGTTATGGGAGACGTGGATGTCTTTCCGTTGGGGACGGGAGCACCCCCAACCACGTTCGCATAATCCGACGTGTGTTTTAGCGGTGGACGGTACGCTCGATTCTCTAGAACAGCGAGACGTCTTTCTATTGCCGCCAATACTTGCGCCACACTAGGCGTGGGTTTAGCTGCCGTCTTGGGAAATGTAGACGGTGCTGATTTCGGCGGCGCAGAAGTCCCAGGATGGGAGACCTGAATCTCAGAAGCCGTCTGAGTCTTCCGGGGGACCTGCGAACCCTGACCCACCGCTATTTTATCAACCTGCTCTCGAAGGGTCCGAATCTGTTCGCGAGAGTCGGCGAGCTCTGTTTCCAGACTCGTCACCCGGCTCCTGAGCTTCGCTTCCTCTTCGGAGACGCTTCTGGCAAGAAGCTCGTCTAGTGCCCTCGTGGCTCCAGTGACGCATTCCGCTACAACCTTCTTCTTTCCGGCGACATTTTTGGCACCCTTCATGGTGTCGGAAATCCGAGCAAGAGCTGCGAGGAGCTCCCGCGCCGCTGGGACCTCCTTGTCTCTGCCACTGGGTAGTGGCGGGACATTCACCGGTGGCTTTGTTGCCCGCCCTCTCAAACACTGGTCGGATTCTCGACCTCTGCCCGCCGTAGTAGCCGGTACTTTCGCCGGTAGGTCATCCTCACTGGAGGAGACCGTTCCTGGTCGTCGGAACAGGCTTTTTCCGGATCCGGTCGATCGCGGCCTCTTTCTCTTATGGATACCGAGACCCTCATTTTCATTATCCAGGCTAAGAACTGACTCCACGTCAGTTTCTTTGTGATTTCTCGCATCAATATCTTGTTCGCTAGGCAGCTCAGTGTCCGTTAGGAGTATGCTAAAGTCGTTGTTGACCGTTATCATATTTTGGTTTTTATTATTTTCTTCCATGTTGATCCCACGAGTAGAGACGATTTATATCACTCCCTGGGTGACGCTCATTCCAGGAAGCGGGATATATACTGTAGGGTGCTCCAGGTGCCCTACAGGCCTATACGACTTTGCTCTCGGGTTTTATAGACTATCCTTGTCGTGGGCCAGCCAGCAAAGGCAAGCCCTCCGGCCTCTAGGCTCATAGCGTACCAACTGGTGCCATCAGTTGGATGGTTGCGATGACCCTAGTGGTTACGGAACGCGAGGAGGATGGCTGGTCCTCCCCAACTCCGACGGTGGCACGAATGCCTTTAAGTCACTGCGCGAGCAGAAGACCTTCACGTCCTGCGGCTTCTCCACTCAATACATTCTGCTTTGCTGAGCGTAGGTGGAGCAGCCCGAAGCGGCCTGTACGGCCCCTCTATGGAGGACTATTGGCCATGGGCGACGACGTGCGCCTCGCATGAAGCGCACATCGTCGTCCACGTTACCAGGGTGTACCACGTGGAGGTTGTCCTACCCCACACCCCTGCATGATTGTAGCTATGAAGCGAGGCGTAAAAGACAGCACTTGCTGCCACTCCATGTAAGAAGAAATATTGCAGATGTTAAATCAAACTACACTGCTGTTGTAATACTCGAAACTAATTTATTCAAATAATGCAATCACTTTATCTGTAATGTGGAGAAAGCATTAGAGTACCGCGATTCAGATTTATGGCACAGCGCTATCTATCCTGTCTCGGTTGAAGAAATCATAACACACTTTAAACGCTTATTTAACTAAGAATTGTAAACTGTTTTGTTATACATATTTATTTGATGAATTGTATTATATTCTGTCAAGTCAGCGTCACTCTATTTACTTACTAAATACATAAATACAACATACCACAAAGATTATATATGTAGGTACTTATATAAATAAATATAGATAAATATTTCTATGTAAATACAATATAATAAATAGTTATTATATTGTATTTACATACCCGGTTTCTGAACGAGAGACGGTTCGTCAAAGTCCTGACTTCGAGAGGAAGGGCGTTCCAGAGAAGAATAGATCTCACTAGAAAAGAGGAATAGACAAGATTTGAAGAGCGCCGTGCTTCCTCTCCAGTCACGCGCCCATGACCAATCTGACCGCCGCGATTGTGGCGATTTGCCCCTTGGTTGCTCAAGGAAGTATGTGCCCCTATGTTAAACATAACTTAGGGGGTTTTATAAACTAAAAGTCTATTTTTTTTTAAATCAACCGAACGGAGGCGGATCTATACCAGGTATTAATAACAGGAATTCTGACCAGTTATTACCAGGTATTAATAACAGGAATTCTGACCAGTGATCAGTTACCTCCACTGCAAGCTCCGATTCCTGGAACTTATGCTGATGCCCATGATCATTTGACAATGATCAGATAATTAGAACGGGTACCGAACCTCCTCCAGACATCATTCACAGAGGATCCTGATGATTTCTATGTAGAAGATTACAATTATAGGGTGCAAGGGGCACCAACACCACCAAATTTCGGGGGCCCAAGCGACCACCTGCACGTGGTGCACCTGCCAATCAACGAACGAGGCTCCGCGAATTTGTGTACCCACACGGTGGCTAAGGCTCCCATGTGGGTGCCAGGTGGTACAAAGTGTTGGTCCGGGGGGATACCACCGTGTAGCTGTGTAAGGCCCCCCAAGTAACCCAGCCCCGGTTTGGTTGCGTTCGTGGCACAGGGGGGACTAACCAGCTGCCCCACCAGGCCACGCATAATCCCGATGTGGTTCGTCGTGCCGGATGGTGAACGGACTGGGACCCGGCGACCACACCTGTGGGGGGGGGGGGTACGGGGACCCTTCCGTCCGGCGGGTCGGCCTCCGTCTCACAGACATAGATGAAGCTAGCCCCTACGCCTTATCACTCACTGCTGCAGCAAATGTCGCTCCGTCTTCACGTCTCCCTTCTTTTCCCAACAATCATGGCAGCGCAAAAAGGATAAAAATAAAGGTACCACAGCGGCCGCTACTACTCCCAGTAACGTACTGTTTGAGGTGGAGTTCACTAACATCCGCGGACTCCATGCCAACCTCAACGTCGTCCATCGCCATCTAGAGACGGCACGGCCAGCTGTGAAGTTCCTAACGGAGACGCAGATACGCCGCCCTGGCGATCAGTCGTACTTATGCTATCCTGGCTATATCATCAAGGAACAATTTCGAGATAAAGCCGGGGTGTGCGCGTTCGTTAGGGCGGATTTTTGCTGTCGCCGGCTGCGCTGCCTTGAGAATCCTTCCTTCTCCGTCCTTTGGCTGCACGTGGATCGCGGCTCCATGAGTGAGATCCACGTATGTGTCTATCGCCCCCACACAGGGACAGCTGAGATGACAAGGCTGTTTCAGCACCTCAGCGAGGGGGCTGATGACGCGCAGGAGCGATTCCCGAACGCTGAAGTGGTTTTTCTGTGGGACTTCAACGGTCACCACACTGAGTGGCTAGGGTCCCGCAGGACCGATCTAGCGGGACGGGCCGCCCACGCGTTTGCTCTCTCCCATGGTCTGACCCAAGTGGTGCGCGGGATTCACGCATACCGGACTGGTCAGACCATGAACCCGCCCTGCTGGACTTACTGCAGACGAGTTATCCAGCACAGTACAGCGTGTCGGTTAGCGCCCCGCTGGGTCGATCCGACCACTGTGTTGTGCGTGCCCGCCTGCAGGTGTCATCTCCTGCAAGGGCAGTAGAGGTGACGCGGCAATTGTGGCAGTTCTCGTCAGCAGACTGGGACGGACTACGAGAATACTTTGCAGCCGTCCCGTGGAGTCAGCGCTGCTTTGCAGGGAGGACTTCATCTGAAAGCGCCTCTGCGGTTGCTGGTGAGATTGCATTAGGTATGGAATACTATATTCCATACACGATGTCGCCAGCATCCGCAAAGCCCGCCCCTGGTTCGGGCGTGAGTGCGCCGTAGCTGTTCAACAAAAACAGGCGGCTTACCGCGCCTGGATCAGGGCTCGGGCTGTGCGCGACCCGAATGTGGCCCGCCTCAAATTAGCGTACAACAGAGCCACTAGGTCCAGTAAGAGGGCCTTCAAGAGAGCGGACGCCCAGCGCGTCACGCGGCTTGTTCAGGAACTCACGTCACATCCGACGGGCAGCCGTGGATACTGGCAACTGGCCAAAGCCGAGCAGGCCAACTTTTGTAAACCCTTGCTGCCGCCGCTGCGCTATCCTGACGGATCACTGGCTCACAAAGCCCAAAAGAAAGCAGAAATGCTGGCCAATCTCTTTGCGGCTAATTACTGGGTCGATGACTGTGGCAGGCAACCTCCCACTATCGGCGACTGTGAAACCACGATGCCGGATATTGTAATCCGGCAGTGCGATGTGCGAGCGGTGCTAAGGTCACTCGACACGCGGAAAGCCAGTGGTCCTGATGGCATTCCGGCAGTGGTGCTGAAGAAGTGTGCAGCTGAATTATCTCCAACGCTAAAGGCCCACTTTAACGACTCCGCTCCCACCCGGCAAAAACAATATAATTCAAATATAGGCTTTAAATATTGCTCTTTAGATATATTTTACATTGCCATCATCAATTAGCAGACAGCTCGAAAGCGAGCTTACCGCCGTCAGACTGCTCGGGAGTGGAAGCCTCGCTGGCCGTGCGTTGTAGACGAGCGGTCGGCGCGGTGCCCGCGCGCTCACTGCTAGCAGTCGCCTCACCGGCTCGCTACTACGAGTTGCTTTAATGGAAACCGATCGCGAACTGTGTCTATTGCGAAAAGCGAGAGCGGTCGGTGGGTGGACAGCTGGCCGTCTGCTAGCTGTCGCCGCGTGGACTGCTGGGTGCGTGCTAGCCTTCGCCGCGTAGACTGCGAGCAGTAGTCTTCTTTTAGGGCAGTGTTGGGTGGGAGCGGTGTTGAAGCGGAGTCGTTTAAGTGGGCTTTGACCTTAACACGCCTGTATCGCCTATCCTATTCGTCGGGAGAAGTGCCGGAGGCTTGGAAGGAGGCAAACGTCCAGCCGATCCCAAGAAAGGGAATCTGTCGGATCCGGCCAACTAACGCCCCATTGCCGAAACCACCGTCATCTGCAAGGTGTTCGAGCTAATCATCAACGAACAGCTCATGCGCTATCTGGAGGATCACTTGTTAATTAGCGATCGTCAATATGGCTGTAGGCCGAAACAATCAACGAGATACCTCCTAGCGTACATAACACACACCTGGGGTGAGGCTATGGAGAGGCACGGCGTGTCTCTGGCTATTGGCCTAGACATCGCTAAAGCCTTGGATAGGGTATGGCATGCGTCGCTTCTTTCCAAGCTTTATCGCCTCAGTTGTGCCGCTGGTTGGCCAGCTTCCTGCACGGGCGACGTATACAGGTTCTCTGTGATGGTCTGGGTTCCAGCTTTTTGCAGGTAAATGCCGGAGTGCTACAGGGGTCGGTATTATCCCCGACTCTCTATCTTCTGCATATCAATGACATGCTGTCCCTTGGGTGCATTCATTGTAATGCGGATGATAGTACTCTGCATGGGAGCTATTCTGGCCGTCCAGCGGAGGGGCGTAATGACGTGGAGGAAAAGAGATGGCAACTCGTGGCGGATCTCGACCGGGACCTGGGTCACATTGCCCAATGGGGCTCAAACAACCTGGTCGAGTTCAATGCCAGAAAAACACAGGCGTGTGCGTTTACAGCTAAGAAGTCCCCATTCCTACCCCTACCCTGTCTTCAGAGCATTACGGTTCCACAAGGACAACCTGCAGATCTTCGGTATAGACGTCCGGCGTGAGATCAACCATAAAAACTACATAGAGAGATGTATTGGGCTGGCCTCGGAGTCCTAAATAAGGTGAGACGGTACTTCACGCCACATCAGAGATGTTTAGATGTTTGTACTGTATAAGACGCAGATTTGTCCCTGCGTCGAGTACTGTTCTCACCTTTGAAAGAAAGAAAGAAAAGAAAGAAAGAAAAATATCTTTATTTTAATGCAACAATACTTACATAAAAAAAAACTATAAACACAAACAAAAATTAAAATTAACCCGTCGTTGCACCAAAATAGGAGCCAGTTCAGCATAATGCCGGGTACAAGTGCCCGGCGCTGGTTTTCAACTAGCTCCCAGGACAGCGCATTACGAGATATGTAGGTAGGTAATATCTTACAAAATCTTACAAAAATACAAAATAAAAACAAAAAATAAACAAAAATAACCAATTGTGAACTCAATTATCCTAACATAATCATATTTATAAAATTTTCCTCTATGGCAAGCAGTACACCACAAATCCGAACGCGCTCCCCGCCACACGCCGACCGCCCAGAACCGCTCGTTATTTAATATAGTCTGTATTTTACAATGTAGCTATTTGTAATCTGTACAATAGACTGCGAAGGCGGCGGCAAGTGTCAAAGAGCGACGCCAACCAATATGGCAGACAACAACTTTAGACAACAACAAACGTTAATTTAATACATAGAATAAAAAAAGTGAACAAGAAGTGCACTGTGCAGGCGCAATCTAATTTATAATACCGCCAATGAAACAATGTCCGACCAATCTCGAGTTTGGCAGTTATTGGGCGCTTGCACATTGCACGATATCGTGGCACGATATCGTCCACGATATCGTACGATATTGTTCCGCGATATCGTACGACATCGTTCCACGATATCGTACGATATCGTGGATCGATATAACCGAACGAAATTGACACAGTATAACCCACAGCTTGTTATTCGGTTAGTAACTTTGCGCCAGGAAAGGTAACCGCGCGATTCTTAAAGCTAATTTAAAATATTAGAAGCAATAATGGCAGCAGTGAACAAGTTACGTTTACTTTATCTTTTATATTTACGGAGAAAAAAACGATACTGTAGAAGAACATTTTGGGTTGATCCTCTTCTACAAGTGCGATATTTAGAGGGAACTTAAATAAATAAATAATAAATAAATATTCACGGACATCTCACACAACGCTATCTGATCCTAAAGTAAGCTAGGAATAACCTGCTTGTGTTATGGGTATCACACCACGGATATTAATACTTATATACGTCTAAATACATACATATTATACATAGAAACACCCAGACTCTTGAGACAAACATTTATGGGTCACACTAATATTTGTCTCCGGTGGGAATCGAACCCACGACCTCCAGCGCCGCAGGCGGTATCACCGCGCCACAGAGGCAGCCAAACTTATTACCTTCTCTTCGATAAACTGTGTCGTTGATTGCAAAATTATCACGTGATTCGTACTCAGCATACCAAAAAACCCCTTTAACGATACCCATCATAAAATTTCGTGATTACGGCGCGGCGACCATATTGGATTGCAAAATTATCACGTGATTCGTACTCAGCATACCAAAAAACCCCTTTAACGATACCCATCATAAAATTTCGTGATTACGGCGCGGCGGCCATATTGGATTGCAAAATTATCACGTGATTCGTACTCAGCATACCAAAAAAGCCCCTAAAACGATACCTGGAGCATGACTTGTAGCTCACTACAAGTCATGCTCCAGGAATGTCACGGGTCAGTAGATGCGCACGTCTGTGTGAGTGAGCCGTTTCGCACGTTTCTATGAAGTTACTCTACTGTTGTAAGTATCTGTATATTGTCACGACAGTAAATATCGTCCACGATATCGTGCGATATCGTGACGATATCGTGGCAGTGTGAAAGCGTGTAGTAGTAATTGTATCAAAACACCGCTCCTACGATATCGTGTCGTTACCGTTATCGTGGCAGTGTGCAAGCGCCCATTAATAGTGTGATATTCCGATACAAAAAGGCCGACAAAACCGAACGAGCGTTCATCAAAACAACCAAACAATAACCCTTGTTTATGTCATGGTTTCTGAGTGAGTACACTATTTTGTAAAATTTCTACTTATTGCACACGTAATCAAAAAAAATATATTACAATTGAATAAAATAACTAGTAATAAAGTAAACAAAATATTCCTGAATATGAATTTAAATAATGTATACACAATCCAATAACCAAAGAATAATGTGTCAATGCCAGGGTTCATGGGTGAGTACACAATTTTGCGAAAACATCCCCTCACTGTACACATATTCAACAAAATTGCATTACAATAGAATAAAGTAACTTAAAATTAAAAAATAAACAAAATACTCTTGAATTTGAATATGTATACTACTTACACACATTAAGAATTTGAAAAAGCTCTAGTAGACTCGAATGGCGACCCAAGGGCTGGCAGTTCTCCCGCTCAACGAATAGGTATTGCTATTCATAGGGGGAAAGCCGCCAGCACCTTGAGCACAATGCCACAGGGGCCCACTCAGGTTCGGTTTAGATAAGAATAAGAATTAGAATAAATTATAAGTAGATAGTGATAATGTAATATAAATAAATATAAATATAATAAGTATGTAATTATGTTTCTCTGTCATTAAAACCTATCACTGCAATCTGCACCATCAAGCTCCAAAGAGATGTCACAGATTGAATATTTTCTATTCCACCATTCCACTATGTCTAGAAGTTTTCATTCTTCTGCTTATCTAGGAGGTATCTATGAAATTTAAACCTATAATTATTATTATTTTTTATTTTTTTTGGGATGACTCCGCGAGGTAGGTACTTACTAGACGCGCTTGACACTATGCAGAGACGTGCTATCCGAATAATTGGTTGTCCCGAGGTGACGGGAGGCCTCGAACCGTTGGCGCAGCGAAGAACCATAGCATCCTTGGCTGCCTTCTACCGAATGTATCATGGCGAATGTTCTGAAGAGCTCTTCAACCTGATCCTACCATCTCCTTTCCGATCCCGTATAATAACGCGTGCCGGGCAGAGATGCCACTCATTCACAGTGGAGAGAATCTTCGCCAGAACAGAGCGTTTCAAAAGATCGGTCCTCTGTCGAACTATAAAAACTTGGAACGACCTACCCGCACACGTATTTCCCTCATCTTACAATCCCAGGTTCTTTACATGGAGCGTGATGAGGCACATCACAGGGCCGCCAACTTTAGGACCACTATCAGCTTGTGTGACAAAAGCTTATTCCATTGAGAAATCTTCTGATTTATTAAATACAAACTGTTAGTGAAGGTGGCAGGGTCTGATTGGTCTTATATCAGGACAATTCTTGCGGATGATGGCATCCGCAAGAATTGTCTGGGCTACTCCTTATTCATCTCCTGTTTAAAAAGCAACAAACCAGAGACAAAATTCTAGAGAGTCCTCACAAATCAACTGAATACTGCCCGCAGCGTGGCTGAATGAATGGAGAAAACAGATACTAAAACTCAACTCCTCTGACACTCCTAGATACACCACAGCCGATTCTCAAACTTCACTATAACAAGACATCCTTGCCAAAAATACTAACTTGCACTCTAAATTGTACAATCTTACAACGGAATAGGTTTTTTTTTGTTGACGCGGGTAACGCATTTACGCGCCTTCATACCAGCTGCGGGGGCAGCTTGGATGGTGTGTGGGACTCCCGGCCCGGTCCGGAATAGACCGTCCTACCCACTAAACCCCGCGGTGTTCCTCCTCACCCTTTAGCCGGGCCGAGGGATATCAAAAGATTATTCACGTCGACCCGGCTAGGGGTGTCCCGTTTATTCGGGGCTCTCCTCGGGGGAGCCAGATGGGCAAAGCTCCCTAAGGAGCTGAAGAACACGCCTGCACCGCTCTCGAGCACCCCTCTGTAATAGAGGAGACAGAGAGCGGCTGGCGCAGGCGTGCGCTAATGGGCACCCCCGGAACACGGGAAAGGTGCCCACCGCCATGTGACCGTTGGTGGGCAGGGCAGGGTCCCCCGACCTTACGCCCACGGTCAAGAAACAATCGGGGGTGCGCAGTGACTCCTCACCGCGGCGCCCCCGAACTGCACAGCAGAGCGGGAGCATTATCGGTTACTCCCGCTCCCCCGCAGTGCACCTCCCGCTTTGCCGCCATCACCTCGCCAACTGGCGAGGTGACAGCGGCCCAGCACTGTTGCCGCCGGTCGCGCCGTTATTGCCGCCGAACTGCATGGCAGGGCGGGAGCATTTACCCAAACTCCCGCCCCCCACGCAGTGCCTCTCCCACTTTGCCGCCATCGTCTCGCCAGCAAAGGTGGCGAAGCGACGGCGACCCAGCATTGCTGCTGCCGGCCGTGAATAACGGCACGGCCGGCAGCAACACACACCACCGAGCAACCCACAGGTGGGTTACTCCCGCCTCGGCCGGAATTAGCCAGAGTAGCACAACTCCCCCACAGAGGAAGGGGAGTGGTCGCTTCTCCGTTGCCCACGATGCACCACGAGGAGGATCCGACCTATTGGGGTCCTTAAGATGTTAGTAGGACCTCGCATCCCACAACGGAATAGGTTAGGTTAGGTTTTTATTTTTTTGATAAATAAAATCTTATTTTGTAAAAATAACTGATTAAATTGGGTTTTTATTTCGAATTAACGATGTTCCTAAAAGTAAATTAGGCGATGGTTTTCCTATAAAAAGTTTTAATATGTTTGTTGAACTAAGGAATTGTTAGATATACTATTTTGATAGTAGTTATTCGTTTAGCAAAACAGTTCTGCAAATACCATAACCTGCCTGCAACTTCGTACGCTGCATTTTATATGTGATTCTTTAGATTGATATAACTTTTTTATTTATGAACTGATTGACATAAAATAAACACTAAATCTTAAGTGGACTAAACGACAACGCAATTAAGAAAACCGCATTTCAATATACTATTTTGATAGTAGTTATTCGTTTAGCAAAACAGTTCTGCAAATACCATAACCTGCCTGCAACTTCGTACGCTGCATTTTATATGTGATTCTTTAGATTGATATAACTTTTTTTATTTATGAACTGATTGACATAAAATAAACACTAAATGTTAAGTGGAGTAAACAACAACGCAATGAAGAAAACCGCATTTCAATCAGTTAAGCGGTTGCTGCGATTAGCGTTCACAAACGTAGACACAAACAGACAGTTACGATTTTATTATATGTAATGATATTGATTTTGATTTATTTGGTTTGCATAATTAGTGTGCAAGTCAGTATTTTTGGTTGAATTTTGAAATATTTTGGTAAGAAAAAGGGAATATACATATTATTTCGATTTAAATACATGCCGTAATAATATTGCGAGCGAACCTTAAAAGATTGACAAATTAGGTTATTGCGCGCGAACCTAAAAGATAGACATATTATTATGCGTACTTTTTTTAGAACTTTTTAAGAGAAACAATTTTGTAGTTAACAATTTTTACGAAACTTTAACCATTTAAGGCCACTACATACGTAGCTATAATATATATTAGTATATCGAGATATATATTATATTATAGCAAGCTGTCACACACGGAGCTATTTGTTATTTTTGCTTTCACGCGGTCTGCGCCAGTGTCACAGTGTGTTATAGAAGCCGATTTGCGGTCATGCATGGTTTAAATGTCTATTTGATGGGCACCATCATGATGAAGAATTGACAGAAATCTCGATACGATAATCTTCTCTAGTTTTAGATATATTATTTTTTCTATGAGAGGTCAGTGACCTCTAGAAAATCTTTATCTATTTTTATTGCGAAAATGATGACCCTATTATACTTTATTAGCACTCAAAGTAGTGTAACTGTTTGCTATATATTTATATTAAAAAGTAGAAGACAGTAGTTTTAGTAGTCTGAGAAATATTATATACTTTCTGATTTTCACAATTATATTTTTAATAATGATAGACGAGCCTTGTAGCATTTTATTTTTGGTTATTACCATGCACGATATAGTAGTCTACAGTATCCTTAAATTTCGCAAACTACAAAAAACGGAGAAAAAGCGTTTCTAAGTTTTTGAGATATTTCTATGGAAATAGGGTTGTCAACTATTAATTAATTACAAAATATTAAAATCAAAATTTTATTAGGAGATTTAAATTGAGAAGAGATTAAGGAAGGAGAGAGGTTTATCTAGATAGTCGCGTCAACCCCATGTTGACGCGTTAAATAATCCCAAAACAAAATAAAGACTAAAATAAGTACATATTTATATCATTAGGACTCTTCATCAGAGTAGGGCTCCATGACGCCTCACCCCCGCTTCTCCAGTCGTTGTGTACTGATATTGGGTTTTAACATATGCCTAACGGGCGGACTCCTCAATATCATACGATGACCTTCATAGAAGAAAAATAGTCAAGTAGCATATCTTTTGCCATGAGAATAGTTTATTTACAATAGGCATGATGACACTAGCTAGGTTCATCATCACGCCTTTATCCCCGAAGGGGTAGGCAGAGGCATATTATATACCCACATTTCACCTTTTTATAATTTGTCCCACGTAATACGTTGTGAGCCGTATTGCCGTGTTTAAATGGACAGGCGCAGGTTGTGACTGCCTGCTGTTGAAATAAAGCCTTCAACTTGGCTTAACGACTGCCATTTTACTGGCAACCGGGACCAACGGCTTAACGTGCCTTCCGAAGCACGGAAACGCTCAAATAAATGTCACAAAGTGATCACATGGATGGTCACCCATCCATGGACCGGCCATAGTGAAAGTTGCTTACTGCAGTGATCGTTTACAGAACACTGAGTCCGCGGGGCCACGAGCGCTTCACACTAACTAAAATTTCAATTTAAGTAGTAAAATACAAAACACTCATTTATCTAGATAAATTTTGTGAGATAAATAATAATTTTGATGAAATAAAGTACTTACGGCAATTCGCCATGATTTCATGAACACCAGCCAGAGCGAATGACGTCACTTTACACTAATAAAGGGTTACGCACACAGACGCGTTATTATCGGCCGTGATATTGCTTGCTTTATTGCACATAAGTGCATTTCTATCATCCAATAATTAAAATAATTATATTCGCGACACTAGTGCCACGTTTTATTCTAACAAGTACATTGAACACCATAATTCACTCGCCACGCTATCTGAAACCGGTGTCCAGTAGAACCTGTGCCTGTGGGCTATAGATTAGGCTGAATGATGACGTCACTTCTGCGACCGTAACTGAGTATCGTTTTGGCGCGTATTTTAAAAATCTAATCTAAGTAAATAACATTTTTTTCCTAATAAATCTCTTAACTTCTACAAAAATATGTTATTCCCAGTAAATAATATATTATCAAGAGCATTTTAGGAAGTGTTTTCAAAACTTGTCATCATGCCTATTAGTATAATATTTACCTATTACGTCAATTATAAATCATTAGTAAAAACTTTTCAGATCATAATAAATGGTACATTACACAAAATTTAATTTTTGACTACCCTAAGCAAGATTTTAAAAATTCATATCTTACGCACCCTGCGTTTGTCGCGTCTGGTTTTTTTGTGACAATACATATTAAAATTATACATATAAATCAATTTCAAACAAATGCTACAATGCAAGTTTATGAAAAAAAAATTTAGGTTATTATAGATTTTTTTTAGGACTCCGATCATCAATTTATTACATAATTGTGGACATTTATTCTTAACCTTCATCGTGTTTAAATACATTTAAAAAACCGGCCAATTGCGAGTTGGACTCGCCCATGAAGGGTTTCGTAGCAGCAAGTAACATAATATAAAAGTTCTTATAGTTCGCTGTAACTTTGATTGATGTTTCAACACGTTCGCAGTGGTAGTGATTTTTCTAACCGAAAATTGCGGATTATGACGTATAAAAAAAACTACCAGCTTCAAACCAATTTTCGTTGGTAGTTTTTATGGCAATGTACATCATATAATTTTTTTAGATTTATCATTCTATTAGTTTAGAAGTTAGAGGGGGGGGGGCACACATTTTTCCACTTTGGAAGTGTCTCTTGCGCAAGCTATTCATTTTAGAAAAAAATGATGTTACAAACCTCAATAGCATTTTTAAAGACCTATCTACAGATACCTCACACGTATGAGTTTGATAAAAAAAAAATTTGATTTCAGTTCTGAGTATGGGGATCCCCAAAATTTACTACTTTTTTTCTAGTTTTATATAAGAATCTGAATGCGGTTCACAGAATACATCTAGTTACCAAGTTTCAATAGCATTGGCCTTATAGTTTCGGAGAAAAATGGCTGTGACACACGGACGGACAGACAGACGGACAGACAGACAGACATGACGAATCTATAAGGGTTCCGTTTTTGCCATTTGGCTACGAAACCCTTAAAAATATTCGCGGACATTTCACACAACGCTATCTGATCCCAAAGTAAGCTAGGAATAACCCGCTTGTGTTATGGGTATCAGACCACGGATATTATATTATTTACACGGATATTGTAATAAGATACTAAACAAACAATATACTAAATACACCATTCACTCACTTAAATGCTTAAATCTACACTCACCCCCTCACTTACACTTCTTAACTACCTACCAACATATCACACTCAATCCCATAACAATCAACACTCAAAATTACACAAAACACATAACAATTCTCGTACCGGCCAAATGTACTCGAACGCCAATAAATTTATTTAAACTAATTCGATCCATTACGTGATACCTTGGAGGCCATAGATAACTTGGAGATATCCTGCTCGTATGTATGTGAGCCTGAGGAATGCTCTTCTTTTCTGGATGACAAACGAGATAGTTTTAACATAATGACGCAAAATATATGCAGCATTTCAGCAAATTTACCTAGTTTTCTGACTCTGATAACCAGAACAAAACTTTCCAATGACATTATAGTTCTGACTGAGTGTTGGCTCTCTTGCAACCCCAATATTCCATTACTAGAAGAATATAACAGCTATCACAGTACAAATAGAATTAATCAGAACGATGGTGTTGTTGTCTATATAAGAAATAACATCTCACAGGTACAGGTTTTTGAACCACAGCTCCAAGATGCAAACTGTGTAGCAGTAGTCATTGACCGAAACACGTGTATTCTGGGAATTTACCGACCTCCTTGTTTTAAAGATGCTAATAGTTTTCTTGAATCACTTGACTCATTCTTGACAAATAACTCTTCATATAAC
Source organism: Miltochrista miniata (assembly GCA_933228765.1). Lineage (NCBI taxonomy): Eukaryota > Metazoa > Arthropoda > Insecta > Lepidoptera > Erebidae > Miltochrista > Miltochrista miniata. Next base: position 28,008,094 of record OW121747.1, read on the forward strand.
AATTTTATGATAATAGGTGACATAAACATAGACATTACAGAAAATTCCATACACACGAATGCTAATGAATATTTAAATATTACAGCTAGTCATGGCCTCTTACCAGCCCATACCAGAGTCACGCATGATAAAACTTGCATCGATCATGTTATCCTAAAAACTAAGCACAAAAACACTGTATTAGTTCTGGAATCTACTATAACAGATCATAAAGCAGTTATACTATCCATGTCCAAGAGTCTGCTAAAAACTAATTTCAAAACAACCTTCCAAAAAATTGACCATATTCTTCTCGAGCAGCGCATTGCCGCTACAGATTACTCCGCAATATATCAAACCAATAACGCAAACGAAGCTTGTACTCTTTTCGTAAACTACCTGAAATCAGCTATCAGCATGAGCTCTAGTAACCGCATAGTTCCCTCCCGTCTACAAATACTTAAGCCATGGATTACTCCTGGACCTATTGAAATACATGAAAAATCGTGACAGAATGCACAAAAAAATGAAAAAGAACCCCAATGATGAGATTTTAAAGATCACATTCAAAAGATACAGGAATCACTGTAATAATTTGCTCAGGAATGTCAAAAGGCAATACGAAAGAGACATGCTACTAAAAGCCAATAGTAGACCAAAAAAACTTTGGAATGCCATTAAATCTATCACCCATACCACCAAAGAAACTATAACGGCTAAAGAATTGTTATTGATAGATAAAAGTCCTGACAGGTCAATCAATGCCATAAATAAATATTTTGTAAATGTGGGAAAAAAAATAACGGAGAATACACCCAATGCAGTTGACCCCCAAAATTGCGGAACCAAATCCTCCCCTGTAAACTCGTTTGTTTTTCTAGAAACTGATGATGCAGAAGTGGAAAGCATAATTATGAGTTTACGCTCAGATTGTGCAGCTGGTGTTGATGGCATTCCAACATATATCCTGAAACGATTCAGGGCTATTCTCATTCCACCTCTAACATATATTCTGAATCTATGTGTTGGAACTGGAGTATTTCCGGATTTATTTAAAAAAGCTCTTGTCCATCCCATACATAAGTCAGGGGACAAACGGAACCTTCAAAACTATAGACCTATTTCCGTTTTACCAGTACTTTCAAAAGTTTTAGAACGAATAATGAACAAAAGGTTAAAGGCATATCTGGAATCTAAAAATATACTATCCGATAGACAATATGGTTTCCGAAGTGCCAGGTCCACAGATGATGCGGTACATGATCTGACAAACAGTATTGTTGAATCTTTAGATAAGAGAGAAATGTCTGGGTATATTTCTTGATTTGGCAAAGGCCTTCGACACAGTCTCCTTATCTAAGCTATGTTTTAAATTAGAACAGCTAGGCATTCGAGGGAATCAACTAAAACTGTTTCAAAGCTATCTGTCAAATCGAACACAGTGTACTAAAGTTGGCGAACACATAAGCTCTGAACTCCCAGTCCTGTACGGTGTCCCGCAAGGGAGTATCTTAGGGCCAACACTGTTCTTAGTATATGTAAATGAAATGTGTGACCTTCTTCTGGAGAATGGTAAAATAGTAGCTTATGCAGATGATACGGCATTAATTTTTAGGGGGTCTACCTGGGATGACACATTTAAAGCCGCCCAACGTGGGTTTAACAAAGTCACACAATGGCTAACTAAAAATAGACTTACCTTAAACATTAGCAAAACAACCCTAATGACGTTCAAAATTAAAAATTTTTCGTCAAACAACGACAATTATAAAATAACTGTACACACTCAGCGAGGGTGCCGAGAGGTTTGCAACTGCCCAACACTCGTACAGACATCTGCTACTCGCTATTTGGGGGTCATACTCGACGACAAATTGTCGTTTCAACAGCATATAGACAGCCTATGTGGAAGAGTACGTAAATTAATATATGTATTTAAGCATTTAAGACATGTTGCTGATGCCAATGTTATGAAGATGGTCTACTACGCGCTATGCCAGTCTATATTGGGATACTGTATTTCAACTTGGGGAGGTGCAGGAAAGGGTCACCTAATTCACGTCGAAAGAGCCCAAAGAGCGGTGCTTAAGGTGTGCACATTCAAACCTTATCTTTTCCCAACAAGAAGTTTATACGAATATTGAGAAGTGCCCACAGTGCGTCAAATATTTATTCTCCAAATATTACTAAAACAACACAGTCATAACTATAGTACAGGAATATCGCAACTGATAACATCTTCTCAGACACGCACAATTCGTAAATATAAGATTCCAATAACCACCACTTGCACAATATCTTTCGGAAAAAAGTTTTATTTCTTCTTAGGTCGCTACTTATATAATAAAATTAACGGTATCTTACGTTTTCACGATAAAACCAAATATGAAGCCAAAAAAATACTCACGAGCTATCTCCTAAGCCTTTCATATGAAGAAACAGAGGCTATTATTCACCCTCCAGTATAGAATATACCTCTAACTCTCCTCTAAAACATATTGTACTCATCACACACCCACATAAACACACACACACACACACACACACACACACACACACACACACACACACACACACACACACACACACACACACACAAACATACACTATTGTTGTATAAACATAAATTGAGTGAGACATCAAACTATAATACTCGTATTGTATTTTTGTTTAATTGTACAGGGCAAACCACAATCAATATACTGGTTGAATTTATAGTCGTTCTGGAACGAAAAGGTTTAGGCACAGTTTCGATAACAGAACCGATCGGCACTGTCAATTTGAAAATCAACGAAAAAAAATTACGAAAATGTCAAAATTTATATCGTTTGCCGAAGTCAAAATGAGAACTTGTGGTTATTCCTTTAAATTTCACGGAATACGCTTACTACTATTTTCTACTATAATTTTTCATTCAATGTTTAATGTTCCAATCACTAAGACGAGCTGCCGCGTCGGGAAAATTCGACCAATCACACGCATGATCCCACCGCAGCGCAGTCCACGTGGACCCGTTGCCAAGTAACGTAGGTACTCGACTAGTTACGTCTTGTAGGTACGTAACGCGCTCGGCCGCTCGCTCGGCGGCGCGGCGAGGCGGCGCGCAGTAACGCCGCGACTCCCGCCACAGAGTACATTTGTATATTATGAGATAGAGACGTCACTCGACTAAGTGACGACACCAGCGGTGCCAAGCAGCTATTACAAGAAACTTTCTGACTGCGTGGCCATGAAATAAAAATCGAGTGTAACAAATAGACTGGAATCTTTTTATAATAATAGTTTTACGATCGTAAAAAGTAATAATAAACTACCTTGGGCAGAAAAGTAGTCTTACTTATATGACCCTGTGTAACGAAACCATACCGCGATTTAAAAAAAGGCACAGCGCCATCTAGTTGTGAATTTTTAACTAAAATAATAGATTTTTAATATTGCATACAGCGCCAACTACCACGTGTTTCTGGAAACTCTTACGTTATAATGAAACGAAATTAAATATCATGACAAGTCTCAATGTAACTGCAACGTTGAGAACCTACGTAAGTTGGTTACATTATAATTCAATGCTCAGTTCTAAGTGATAACACCATGACTCCCGCGCAGACAGATCGTTCGTTACGATTTTCGAAAATGAGTCGTCGTCATTCAGTGCGAAATATCAAACGAACAGTGCGTGTTTAGTAGTTAACGTGAGGAAAATCCTACCTGGATGCTATGCCGGACACTTACCGACTAAAAACCACACGTTCCGTACCTAATGCCTACGGTTGGGAGTCCCGCCGGGTAAGCCCTCGTAAGGATGACTCCCAGGATTCCCAACAAATCTTGGCTACCACTGCGGCTTCATGTAGGGGTTTGGATGCTAGCCCGCTTCTTTGGGGGGTTCTTCGGCTGTTGCACATCATGAGTTTCGTACTCCTGAAGTAGGAAACTTGTGATGAATTACGAATTACGCAGTGTGATAGAATGGACCCTTCCGGACTGTTGACTGTTGGCCTTTGAAAGAGTGAAGGCAATAACATAAAACGTGCCCGTTTATGTATCATAAGTTCTGGACTCCATTTTGAGCAGTCGCCGGGGTACTCGGTAGCGTAAATAAACTGTAAATAGGTAGGTCTAGATTTAAGTTCATTATTTTGTTCGCGTTTATTTTCGTTACCTATTAGTACATAGACCTTATTAATTTATCGTTTAACCGCGAAAACAGCACAATACCAAAGTATTTCCGACGGCCCTAAGCCGCCCGTGTTGAGTATGAAGAGAAATTGGAGTCCTTTATTAATCGAATCGAATGCTTTCGGTCAATGAACTAATCACATGTTCCGGCGTTTCATTCAATGAAGAATGTCAATGAATAATCGAAGTGCTACTAATGTTTCAACTCGAACGAGTGAAAATGATAACACAAAAGTTTTTTTTTTATTATAGCCTGTACAACACTTTTGACCCCCCATAATTGTTCCATGATTGATTCTGAGTAACCCCCTTTTGGGTCCAGAACGACTATAAATTCTACCAGTATGTACCTATGTGTATAAAACTGTGTTACTGGAAGGCAACTGGTACTTATACCTCAGGTTTACCTTTTTAAGTACCAACAGCATTTGTAATAATATGTTAAATAGCTAAAATTATCGCCCTTGTGTTTTGATTTATTATGTTATGTTAAATTTACATCGAATAAATAAATTTATTATTATTATTCTCTTTATTTAATTAATGACCTTATAAATTACATTTTTAAATATAGATATAAAAAGAAAATACATTTAAAAATATAAAATATAGTATCCCACCGGCATCGGGTACAGGGACCAAGCTACCGGTGGTCAGGGCTCCAGAGACAGGAACCTCCGCACAATGCGTGCCGTGTCCAGTAGCACTGCCTTCTGCATCACGCCCTTGATTCAGCTGCCCAACGCGAGCCTCTGAAGGTGTTGGTCGAGGCTCTTAGCTATAAGACCATTAACGGAAATGACTATAGGAACAATGATTGCTGCATCAACTACCCACATGTCGACAATCTCGCGAGCTAAGTCAATATATTTTATTTTTTTATCACTCTCAGCTTTCACAAGATTCTCGTCATGTGGGATTGTGATGTCAATAATCATTGCTCGCCGCTCAGATCGATCTATGACCACAATATCAGGTTTGTTGGCAACAACAGTCCTGTCTGTGATAATAGATCGATCCCAGAACAATGTGATATGACCATTTTCGAGAACTGGCACAGCTACATACCTGTAATATGGAACCTCGATATCCACCAGGCGATACTTCAGAGCAAGTTGCTGATGGATGATCCTGGCTACTAGGTTGTGTCTGTGCAAGTACTCGCCGTTAGCAAGACGAGAACAACCAGAGATAATAATTGCCTGAGGGACTCACCAGGATGATGACACGCTCGACATACATCAATCGTACCATCCCTCAGTATATATCTCCGGTAGTTGTTCGTCATGATAACTTCATCTGCAATTGCACAGACAAAGCCCTCGGTCTCTCCAAAGAGATCACCGAACCGTAGCCAGGCCACAGAGGCTATAAGGTCTACATGAGATCCATGCAAAGCCTTATAGAACCTACCGTGGAGCTCCTTGCTCTTCCATATCTCCTGCCGGTCATCGATACCCATTATTACAGGTTTGTGCCAGTTCTCTTTAGCCAAGGCAAGCGGGGTGAGTCCAGTATCCACTTTGACAACGTCCCGATGCACATCCGCATTCATGTGTAGAAAGTATTCTCTAAAGTTGTACACCTCGCGGTTATGTAGGGTTTTAGCATTCAGGAAGCCTCGACCACCACATTTCCGCGGGATGTACATCCTCATCACCGATGAACGCGGATGATGCATTCGGTATGATGTCAATAGTGTACGAACTCTTCTGTCCAAGGCATCTAGTTCAGTTTGAGTCCACTTGAGTATGCCAAAGGAGTACATCAAGAGTGGCATGACCCAGCCGTTATAAGCACGCACCTTGTTCCCGCCTGATAAAAGACTATTCAGGACTTTTCTCAGACGAGAAAGGAAACGCTCTCGTAACGACTGTTTCATATCAGCTTCATTGATGCCCAACGCTTGTGACATACCCAAGTACCTATAGGTGTCAGATACGAGAAGCGACTTCAGGTGAATGGAATCAGAAAGCTGAATACCTTCCGATTCCACCATCCGTCCTCGCTTAACATGCATAACTGCACATTTATCCACACCGAATTCCATTTTGATTGAATTACTAAAGTTTTCAGTTATCTTTAGTAAGTCAATCAAATGAGAATTAGTTGTGGCAAATAGCTTTAAGTCATCCATGAGAAGCAAGTGAGATATGACCTGACCTCCTCCTCGTAGTCTGTAACCTAGCCCTGAACTCTCTAGTAATGTACTAAGAGGGTTCAGTGCTAAGCAAAACCAAAGAGGACTCAAACTGTCACCTTGAAAGATGCCCCGCTCGATCCTAATCGGCTCGCCGCCACCGCAGAACCCTCGACATCCTGGATAGGTAAGAAGAGTCCTCCATTGCCCCATACATGACTTTAAAAAGGTGCATAGAGTTGTATCAACTTTGTACAACTCCAGCACCCTTAAGAGCCACGTATGAGGTACAGAATCAAACGCCTTCTTATAATCTATCCAGCATGTCGATAGATTCTTACGGTTACGACGAACTTGTTGGCTAATGGTCATATCAATGAGGAGAAGCTCCTTAGTACCTCGAGCCCTACTTCTACATCCATTTTGAGAGCAACTCATAATATTATTCACATTAATATGTTTATTTATCTTATCTCTCAAAATGGATGTTAGAAGTTTATAAATCGATGGCAGACACGTGATAGGTCTGTAATTGTTGGGGTTCGAGGTACTTCCTGATTTATGGAGCAGATGAGTCACACCAGTTGTCATAAATTATTATTATTTTATTATTATTATTATTAATACTTATATACTTTTTTTTTAAATACATACCATATTAATACTTATATACTTTTTTTTTTAATACATACATATTATACATAGAAACACCCAGACTCTTGAGACAAATATTCATGGGTCACACAAATATTTGTCTCCGGTGGGAATCGAATCCACGACCTCCAGCGCCGCAGGCGGTATCACTACCGACTGCGCCACAGAGGCAGGCATTTTATAATTAAAAAAATCATAATGAACACAGCTGTAAGGTTTTTCTGATTTCTATGGATTTTTCTAAATTTTTTCAATTTCTCAAAAGTATGAGTTATGAATCATACTACTACAGTAACGAAAGTTTTTTTTTAAGTAGTTAGTCTTCAATTTTTTTTACAAAGAGTTTATAAAACGGACGTGACCGCAAATCAGCTTCTATAACACACTGTGCGTCGTTGCAAGCGCACGGTTTTAAAGCTTGTTTTATGTACAGAATGTTCATATTTCAGCTTACCTAACCTAAAACCGGCCAAGTGCGAGTCAAATCCGCGCACGGAGGGTTATGTGTCAACTCACCAAGCTGAAAACTCGACCATGGGCGAGTTTACAACTTAAAATTGTTTTGATGGTAATCTCGCCATATTTTTTTAAATTTTTCGGTGAGATTACCATGCTTCTTGGTAGCAATAGTAATTTCGACTAACATAATGAAAAGATTACCTATAGCTTTCATGTAATAAAACGTTCATTAGATATTTTAAACGATACTTTATTATTTAATAAATAATCATTAAACATGAAAAAAATAACTTTTCAATAAAATTTTGTTATCGTGACTTATTTTCTTTTAGAGAGTAAAATGAAATATTTTATTACAAATCCATTGATGCATGCATTTGATGCGTTGTAAAAGTGATAGCAAATATAATAATACAATTGTGTTTAAAGAGGATAACAGTTATAATTGGGAATGTGAAAAAAAATAGATACTGATTTTTTTACGTATTTTAAAAGCTTATATTTTGTTTTCATAATTTGTTATTTTTTCATGTTTAATGATAATTTATTAAATAATAAAGTATTGTTTGAAAAAAAAACTAATATAGGTTTTATTACATAATATAGGTAATATTTTCGTTGTGTTGGTCTAAATTACTATTGTCACTAAATCGCCGAAAAATAAAAAAGGTTATGGCGAGATTACCATCAAAGAAATTTTAAGTTATAAACTCGCCGATATTCGAGTTTTCAGCTTGGCGAGTTGACACATAATTAGCACAAGGTTATCTGCACTGGTCTATAGCGCTTTCTACAATATTCAGGCAAACAAATAATTTCATTGAGTCTCTGAAGTAGTCAATCAAACCCGTAAAACTTCAACTACTTCTTATACGGAAAAAAGAATTTTGTAAGAGGAGCACGCGCGCCTATCACTGGTTATTGTTGAGTAAGGTTTGTTTGATTAGTTTATACAAGTTTCGACCAATGATGCTCATAGACGATGTTTTTACATGCCAATGTAAAACCTCTGGGTTACATTTTTGTTAGAAGCACAACTTTATTGGATCAAGTTCATTATTCAATGAACTTGAAACAATTCAGTCAACAATTCAGTCCACGCCTTCGGCGCGGACTGAATTGTTTTAAAATAGACTTAATCATTAAGCTCTTTTATGATTAAGCAAACAGGGCAGTTTCAGACGCTGCTTGATGATTCTGATGAAGAAATACCTTTCCTTTCATACACCTTATGTGACGTAAACGAAGTTGAGGGCTCAGCTAGTATTAAAATACATAGTAATCTGTGATTTTATCGACTGAGTCAATAATTTGTCGCTATTTTAACGTTATAATAGGTTTAGTCCTAAACTTATAATTTAAGGTAAAACTTGGACTTTCGATAAATAAATATTTTTGCTAATGGTAATATTTAAGTGTGTTTGTTCAAATACATATCATTGGGGTCTGATTATACTAGTACTATTTCAAGACTGATTACGAGGTAAATAAAAAGTTCACACGATTTTAACATTTTTATTTACTTAAACCGCCAACCTTTCCTCAGAATGAATGGACTTCCTCGTAACTGATCACAATAGTAATAGCAGGTCCAGGATTTATTGTATTTTTTTTTGTCATGGGTATTGCGTTTGGTCACCGTCATCCCAGCAACGGGGGTAGCTGAGATGGTGTGTAGGGTTCACCGGTTCCGAAAATGGGACTTTAATACCCACTAAACCTCGCGGTGTTCCTACTCACCCTATAGCTGGGCCGAAGGATATGAAGAACTCATTACAACGTCGACCCGGCAATCCAGGATTAATAGTAGCGCGTGAAAGTGTGAATACTATTTTAAGTCCGCATGTTTTATGTGAAAGAGACCTTTGGTAAATCTTTGTAAATTTAGTGAGTGTACCCAGTAGTCTCTATTACGATTGCATCTCTTTTTTTTTTGTACATGAAATAAGCAACGACTCGAATTCTCTGGGTCTTCATTTTCACTGACGCGCTCTTCGCTAGAACAAATATCGTGAACTACTCGTAAATGCCTCAGCCCGTCTCGTGTGCATTGTGTTCACGGTGCGGGCAGTCGCGGGCATCGACAGGCAGACGCGGTCTTTATTACATTGCGGGCAAAAAGGCCGGCCCGCCCTGTCATCTGCTTAGGGCCTTATGATTACTGCTCCGCTGTTTTGGGCAATAGCCTGATGATATGTGTAGGCGTTGACACATACAAATAATGTTAATTTCTATAGGTGAAAGTATTAAGAATATCAGTTCAGGAGATCTACCGATTACTTCTACAATCTCGCAAACTTTACTTCGTCACAATATTAGTGTAGTAGAATATAATATAGTACGTGAATTGAAATAACTTTTCTAAACTGGAGTTACATCTGAGAAGCCATCTAGTGATAACAACGTCCTATTTGGGCCTGACCTTGACCGGTACCAGATATACCTCTCATAATTACTTAGTCCATACAATTAGTACTCCTTGTAGTTGAATACGGGTGCCATTGTGATTTAAAGGGCACGCTAAGCTACTCTCAAACAAATTACGCAGCTAATAGAAGTTTTTGAGCAGGGTTCTTCTCTTTACAAAACTTTAAGTCTTATCCAATTTCCAACTGAATAGTAACACAGTATAGTAGTAGCTATAATATAGTTATAGTAAGTAAGCAAGTCTAGAAATCTACAGCTCTTAATTCCACTCTGACCAACTAAACCGACCGCGGACCGACCGTTGCAAAAAATTGGAACTCAATCAAGGACTTTTATCTCAGAAAAACTAAGTGCTCGTTTAAGGAGACGAGAAGCTTCACGTACAGCGTGGCTTGCAGCGGCGCGTCAGGCGATTTGGCCGTTTATAGTGAGGCGGCGCGTAAAGCGGCCCGCGTTGCGTCACGCGCAAACTGAAATATATGGAAATGCAGGAGCCCGTTTAAGGAAACGCGGGGCGTCGAGCGACGCCTGCAGCGTGACTTCCCTCGGCGCTGCATCCGCCGCGTGGTACGCAGCTTCATATACGGCGTCGTTCAGTGCGACACCCGCTGCGACTCTCGCACCTTATTGCCATCCTTCCAGTCTTGTTCGAATAGTTACAAAGATCAAACGTATAGATATTGTTTGTAATCATGGCCGACATCATTGATATATTGCTTGAAGATAATTATAACTTAGAAAGTATTTTATTTACCGCTAGAGCGGAAATCAGGTTCACAGCAGCCGAACGCGAACAATTTCGAGAATTTGCAACTCTTTACCAGTCAGTAAGAACAAAACGTTATGAGGTATTTCATGGATATACACGAATGTCTGTTGATGCTTTTGATTATCTATTGAACAGAATACAATATAGCATTGCAACTCCTAACAGCAATATTTGCCCAGAAGAAAAACTTTTTTAACACTTAGGTAAGTGAAAACATCATTATATCCTACGAGTATTTATATTTTTTATTAATCACATTTTAAGAGTTCCGTAGCCAAATGGCAAAAACGGAACCTTTATAGATTCGTCATGTCTGTCTGTCTGTCCGTCCGTATGCCACAGCCACTTTTCTCCGAAACTATAAGGCCTATGCTGTTGAAGTTTGGTAAGTAGATGTATTCTGTGAACCGCATCAAGATTTTTATATAAAACAAGAAAAAAAGCAGTTAATTTTGGGGGTCCCCATACTCAGAACTGAAACTCATTTTTTTTTTCATCAAAGCCATATGTATGGGGTATTTTTAGATAGGTCTTCAAAAATGCTATTGAAGTTCCTAACATGATTTTTTTCTTAAGTAAATAGTTTGCGCAAGAGACACTTCCAAAGTGGAAAAATGTGTCTCCCCCCCCCCCCCTCTAACTTCTAAACTAAGAGAATGATAAATCTAAAAAAAATATATGATGTACATTGCCATAAAATCTACCAAAGAAAATTGGTTTGAACGAGATCGAGTTGGAAGTATTTTTTTAATACGTCATAAACCGCAATTTCACCTTCAAAAATCACTACCACTGCGAACGTGTTAAAACATCAATGAAAGTTACAACGAACTACAAGAACTTTTGTATTATGTTACTTGTTTTAATTTATGTTTCCCCATACTTAAAGTGAAAATAACTAATAAACCCTTAAAGAATAAATGGATTACGAAAGGCATAAAAAGGTGTTGTATCAACAAGCGGCGCCTATATTTAAATTATCGATTGGAAAACACCAATAAAAAGCATGCCTTACATAAATATAATAATTACAACCGTATTCTAAGACGGTGCATCTATCAAGCACAAAAAACTGACAACACTCGATTCCTAGCACGATCCAAAAATAAATGTAAAGCGGCATGGAGAATAATTAAGGATAACTGTAATGACCAAAGACATGTGTATGACATCAAAAGTATAAATTTTAATAAGCAAATATACCACCGACCCGACATTATAGCTGACCACTTTAATAACTATTTTATTGACATAAACATACCAATTGACCTTAAAGCTAACAAAATAGCTGTATATAAAAATACTATACCTAGCATAGCAAATAGTATTTACTTAACACCCACTACTGACTGGACATTATTAAAATAATTAATTCTCTGAATGCCACTAACTCCACTGGATTTGATGACATTAATACAAAGATTCTTAAACTCTGCTCTAAATTTCTAGCGAAACATTTAAGTTACCTGATTAATGCTTCGTTTGACCAGGGGATTTTTCCTTCAAAGCTAAAATTCGCAATTGTTAAACCGGTTCATAAAAAAGGAAACAAGAAAGATATGAATAATTACCGTCCAATTACTCTTATACCTATTATATCAAAGGTTTTTGAAAAGGCCATGCATCACAGACTTTATTCATTTGTTACTCAATTTAACCTATTGAGGGCGGAACAGTTTGGTTTTAGGAAGGAGAGGTCTACAACATTAGCGTGCTTTACATTACTGAATCAAATTACAACGAGTCTTAATAACAGAACACCTGTCACTTCAATATTCCTAGACATGTCTAAGGCCTTTGATTTTGTGAACCATGAGCTGCTCCTATTCAAACTTCATCAATATGGCATCAGAGGAAATGCGTTCAAATGGGTTGAAAGTTACTTGACTGGCCGCCAACAGTGCGTGGAAGTGACAAGACTATGTGGACAGGAAAAAACAACACATAGGTCTCCATATAAGACAAACAACTCTGGGGTACCCCAGGGTAGCATACTGGGGCCCCTCTTATTTATCCTCTATATAAATGACCTGCCTGGTGTCACTTCACACAAATGTGTATTGTATGCCGATGACACCACGGTTAGTGTTCAATCAAAAAACAAAAATTATTTGGAACACCAAAAAGAGCTAAATTTGACATTAAATAGTATTGTAACGTGGTTAAAAAACAACAATTTACACATAAATATCAATAAAACTAAGTTTATACAATTCCAGACATACAATAGTAAAAGAACACAACTTCAAGTACAATATAACGGCGAGTTTTTAGAAGAGGTTACAGACATCAAATTTTTGGGTATACAAATAGACAAAAATTGTAACTGGAAGGCCCATATTGAGATATTGTGTGGTAAAGTGGATCGATTTGTATTTGTCCTTTTTAGAGTAACACGCGTAGCAGGTGTTGAGGCCGCATTATGTGCATATCATGGATATGTCTCATCTATTTTGCGATATGGCCTAATAGTATGGGGTAACTCTGTAAACCTCATAGCAGTTTTCCGTGCTCAAAAAAAATGCATTAGGGCTATATGTAAAGCACAGTCAATAGAGAGCTGTGCCCCGCTCTTTAAAAAATTTAAAGTACTGCCCCTACCAGCTCTGTATATATTTGAAAGTTGTGTCTTTGACCGCAACCATACAAATCTATTTCAGCTGCATAATGATGTTGTCACTAGACCAAGTAGTAGAAGAATTCACAATCTACACATACCAAAACAAAATTTGCAAATATTCTCGAAAAATGTATATTGTATGGTTGTGCGCATCTATAACAAACTCCCTGATAAATTTAAGACTTTGACATACAGGACATTTAAGAATAAATTGTTTCAATTCCTACTAGAAAAATGTTACTATTCTGTTAATGACTACCTAAATGAACGGTTTGACTCAAAAATTGACATATAATGTAACTTATCATAATTATCCGTTTAGAATTAATATTATATAAATCAATTGAATCATAATTGCATGGCTGCGTATAATTGTTAATTTGACAGCTGATACTGCAAAACAGCTGTATAATTAATTTGCTGAATCACTGGACACAGGATTCTCTATCACGTCTGACAATGGCGATACTGGTTGAGTTCCCATTAGTTGGAAAGTGACGTCTAATAAGTTCTAACTACTCTAATGTTTGTACGCCGAAAACGGCAGAATTTTATGATCATCTCAATGCTTGTAACACCTTTATGTACAATATTCTGACAAATAAACGATTATCTTATCTTATCTTGCTGCTACGGAACCCTTCATGGTAGAGTCCAACTCGCACTTGGCCGGTTTTTTTAACAGTATTTTACAATTCAATGTAATTCAATGGTAGCTATTATAAAAGAAAAAGTTCGACTTCAAAATTATAATCAATCATTCAATCAATTTAGCCTATAGCAGTCCACTGCTGGACATAGGCCTCTCCCAAATTTCGCCACAACACACGGTCCTGCGCTTCGCGCATCCAGTCAATCCCTGCAACCTGCTTTAGTTCGTCGCTCCATCTGGCAGGGGCTCGTCCTACCCCACGTTTACCAAGCCGTGGTCTCCACTCCAGAACTCGCTTGCTTCATCGGCCATCAGTTCTTCTACAAATGTGGCCAGCCCACTGCCACTTCAAAACGAATACTCTGCGAGCTATGTCGACCACTCTTGTTCTCTGACGGATAACATCGTTTCGGAGCCTTGAGTATTCAGTAGGCTAGCCACCATTTTATCATTTTATTTTATTTTAGTGTCGTTATAACGTATCTATAGTTTCTATATATCTTTGCTCGCTGCCGCTTCCGACTGCAAACTGGCGCCAACTAGGGATGTATACGTTATTTATAAACGATATATCGATAGTTCAAAAATATCCATATATCTATACATATAATAAAACTGTAGAGGGTCAAGAGTCTCTACATGGAAGATATTTTGAAAATTTTAATTGTAGGGCGTTCTTTAATCGATACTAAGGTGGAAAATTTGGTTGGTTCCGAGTAGGTTTCGGTGGCGAAATGGATGACGCGTCGGCACGGATCGCCGAAGACGCAGGTTTGAATCCTGCTCGAAACCAATTCTTTTTCCATATTTAAAATTTATGATCAGTTAGCATACTAATTGCTTTTCAAAAATAATCTTAATGTTCGTGCTGGTTTCATCATAAATCGAATGAATATAGGTGCAATTCTATACATTCGTGCCGTGTAACTTTCTAAAAAGTGCCGGTAGATGGTGTCTACGTCGCCCCAAGACGTATAATAAGGTGGAAAATTTGGTTGGTTCCGAGTAGGTTTCTGTGGCGGAGTGAATAACGCGTCGGCACGGATCGCCGAAGACGCAGGTTCGAATCCTGCTCGAAACCAATTCTTTTTCCATATTTAAAATTTTGTTCCACATAGGTTTCAACATTAAGGGTTCAAAAATTAGAGACATCTGAAATTTCGTTAACCTAGATGGACGCTAACGCTAGACCTTAATCTTTAATTTCCATCTACATGTACTACTCGTATTTTAAAATTGTTAAGTGGTCGTGTCTGTACAACGGGGATATTAAAATATAATATTTTGATTATAATATTTTAAAGATCGATACAGCACACAACTTTTTTTTATTAATTCTTGTCTGTTTGTCGCAAATACTACTGAACGGATGTTTATATAAGTTTTTTTTATACTAAAGAGATCGTGGTAAGGCTTAAATCTGAGCTTTGTTTAATGGCAAGCGGTTGAAAAAAAGCGGAGTCATGAACACAAGTTGAATAATTACGGTTGTGTTTCCGGGCGATTTTTTTTTCTTAAAAAAAACAACAAGTACAGTCAAACCAACAGTTAGAAATCTATATATCTTTCATAAATATCGATGTATCGTTTATTTTGCGTACATGACATCTTGCTTTCATGACGTTCTGCTCCAAGGGGGTTATAAACATCAATGACATTTTTCAAAATAAAATATCAATATTTTATTTTGAAAATAGTTTTATTGTAATATAGATATTTTCTATGAACGATATTGCCCGACATTCCTAACGCATACCCCGCAGCTCTCCCACCCCTTCCTTGCCGCGTCCTTTGCGGTGTCACCCGCAGCTTCATCCGTCGCGTTCCTCCATTGAGAGACTCGCTGGTTTACCCGCCGCGTATTTCGCGGCGTCACCTGTCGCTTCATTTGCCGCGTCCGACGCGACGACACTCGTCGCTAGGCCAGCTGCAACTCAAACAAACGCTTGCAAAACGCTTCTTCTTGAACGCTCTGAACATTTCCATATGTTTGTGTTTCTGGCGGCCTGCTTGGCAGACCGCACCGCTCGACACGCCGCGTCTCCTTAAACGAGCCCTAAAAGTTGACTTTATTCCTTTCGGACCAACTGGTTAATGACATTATGTTAATTTATAAAAAAAACAGGCCATGTGCGGGTTGCGCACGCAGGTTTCTGTACCTACCAAAAAGTGAAAAAAAAACCACGTTTGTTGTATGGAAGCTTCCTTAATCCCTCCTTTTACTGATTTTTGTATCTGTTGTTATAGCGGCAATAAAAACACATCTTCTGTTACTAATTCTTAATTTAAATAAAACTTAAATTTCTGTTACTAATGAGCTCCGTTTAAATACCTTATATTTTAAATTTCATTCAGTTTGAACCGGTAGTTTAAGAATTATAACTAGTCAAAGTTGCTTAAAAATTCGTAGTCACTCACTCACTGACTGGCCGATCATCAAAATGATTATTATTGCTTTTCAAGTTTTTTCGTCGTAAAATGGAAAAACACAAAAAAAATACAAAACAAAGCATTATGTGAACTAAGTGAGCGTTTACGAGAATCGTAGAAACGCATAATATATACAAGCGGCATAACAAAGCATCATCATAATTACGGGTAAGTTTTTAGCAGGATCGGAGAAGGAGCAGCATTGCAACAGGATCAGATGTATAATACCTGAAACTTACATGCACATTTGTTTTCACGAGAGGTTAACCAGAGAGATATGTTTGTCTGTTGTATTCTACACAATAACCCCGAAATGAGCTTTCGCGAGAGGTTAGCCGGCGGGTAAATATCAAGCGAAATATTATGGCGCATTGACTTGATCAGCGCTCTCCGAAGGGCCTCGTAATGTAAACACAGAGTAGGTACTCAAAAATACTTTATGTGAAAACAGTAACACTTGACTATTACACTGTTTCGTTATGATACGTGTTTCGATTACTTCCTAGAGCTTTCACGAGAGGTTGGCTATGGATTTAGATGCACTAGTGAAATTTATCTTCTATTTTCATGGAAGACGAGTACGAAACACGCTCCGGTCAGACACGTTCGAGAAGTCGGTCCAAAAGAGTGCTATGCCGCTCGCCCCATGTACGAAGCCCATGCAGCAGTACCCGACAAAGCAAGACGCCTTGTCGTCGTCGTATCTCATCCTAATCAATGCTACATGTAACCGTGGTATTTTAACAAGGCTTAATATTCAGACTGAGAACAAGGGGGGGGGGGACGAAATGACAACAAGGTCCTCCGCTGGGGAGACCGTATCCACTGAGACCCCAGGGGTTGAACTAGCTAGCAGGAGCTATACTTGCCGGCTTCTATAGAAGTACTATTAGGCGAAGATGGTACACCCACTGCATGTAAAGATTTACAAGAGGGTGTAGCCAGACGATGGACTGTCATACTCATTCGTATCCGATCACGTTTAAAGATAGTCTGTTATTTCTTTCTCTCTGATGTTTTTAATGTGAATGTCGTTTAAAAGTTTACCTATGTAAAAGTAATTTACATCTAACGACGCGGAATTAAAAGCTCTCTGTGATTATATAAACAATAAGTCCCAGTGTTGTAGTGTTAGTGCATAAACAGTGAAAAACTTAAATATAAATCCGTTTTTTATTTGAACAAACTGCGAACTTGGTCATTAGTGAACAATAGACTGTTGTAAATAACTTGATCTATAGTAAACCTGTCACTAAAATTGATCCCCAGCAACAGTCTAAGGTGCTGCGGTATTTGACTCAAATCTGCTTATTACACTGTGGTCCATTGGATTGCGAGTTCGTTTTTGCATTGACTCACGTAGATTGAAGCGAGTTCAAATTCTAACAAATAACAACAATATAGATAAATAGCTTTTTGTGATTTTACAAGAATATTTGATAGTGATTAAGAAATATAAAATAATATTACCGACTTC
Organism: Miltochrista miniata; assembly: GCA_933228765.1. NCBI lineage: Eukaryota > Metazoa > Arthropoda > Insecta > Lepidoptera > Erebidae > Miltochrista > Miltochrista miniata. The sequence continues at coordinate 28,025,880 of OW121747.1, forward strand.
CTTGATTACACACATATAAAGTTTTTTTTTTCTTTGACAACTGCAATTGAAGAAACCCCTGCTAAAATATATTCTGCAATCAGTCGCTGAGCAGTTTTCGTCACGCATTAGTACAGTTCAAAATGCAGCCAGAGTGTTGCAAAAAGGAACTAAAAAATGAGGGGCATTTATTTTGTTCATTATGCAGGAGAAAATTCCACTTCAAGTGTCTTGGTATGCGACCCGAAAATATAAAAATAATTGAGGAATGGAATTGTCAATTATGTCAGGCCCCAAGGGGTAAAAGACAGAAAACACCAGTTGACTCTCATATCAGTCAACGCTCCAAAAAGCGACCAGCACCGTCATTATCTCCAGAAAAACCCCAATTACCGTACTTGACAAAAGAAGATATTCGGGATGCTATAAGAGAGATACTACATGAGGAAATGTCAACGCACCATAACCACATGAAAAGTACCTTGAACCTAGCTATTAGTGAGAAAATGCAATTAATTCAAAACGAGATTCAAGACGTTAAAGACTCAATGAAGTTCATGAACTCCAAATATGAAGACATTTTGAACAATCATTCTGCTACCACTCAGCGATTAAACATCTTAGAAGATCAGAATAGGAACCTTCAATTATGTATAAGTGAGCTCAAGAATCAAGTTAACTTACTCGAACAGCACTCTAGAGCCTGTAATATCGAAATTCAGGGTTTGTCAGAGTTCAAAACTGAGAATCTCCAATCTTTAGTTAAAAAAATGAGTGATACCATAGGCTGCCCTATAGGGGAAGATAAAATAAAGAACTGCACTCGAATCGCGAAAATTAACAAGTCGTCATCGAGACCCCGGGGAGTAGTGGTGCAGTTTAATTCTCAAATGTTCCGAGATAATTTTTTAATTTTTTGGCGTCAGTCATAAAATACAACCGCGCAAAGCCAAACAACAAGTTGAACAATAGTCACTTAGGCGTAGCAGGTGCTAAAGATCCTATATTCGTCATGGAGCATCTTTCACCTTCGAACAAGGCGTTACATGCGGCAACTAGATTGAGGGCAAAACAGCTGGGCTACAAATTTGTTTGGGTTCGAAATGGGCGAGTGTTTGTGCGTAAAGTAGAGGGAACAGATCAGGTACTCATCAAGAGTGTTGAATCATTGTCTAGCTTGCGATAGGTTATGGTTAAACAGCTTTTTTTATTTTTTATTATAAAACTAAATAGCATGCTAATGTAATTAAATTGTTAGAATTCACTACTTTATCTGTTTATTATCAGAATGTAAAAGGACTCAGAACAAAAACTCAAAATTTTTATCACAAATTATGTTGTTGTAACTATGACATTATTATAATTACGGAGACGTGGCTGAATGATAACATATTGAATACTGAGCTTTTTGATACAAGATACATTGTCTTTAGGAGAGATAGAGATCTCCACCTGTGCAATAAAAAGGACGGTGGTGGAGTCCTTATCGCCGTATTAAAAGAGCATAATCCCCAGCATATGAAGCTATGGGAATCAAGCTGTGAAGATATATGGGTGGTCATGGAAAAGATGGATGGCAACAAGCCGGTTACACTTGCATTCTGTTCTGTGTATCTGCCCCCACCGGTTAATAGAAAGTTGCTGGAAGACTTTATTGATAATTGCAATGGTGTCATTGATCAAGCCAATGTGTTGCCATGCATTGTAGGGGATTTTAATCTCTCAATTATTGACTGGTCCCTAATAAATAAAACTGCCCCACTTAAAGCCGGATCACAAGTGGCACAAGTATTGTTGGATTTTACGTATGTCAACAACCTGCAACAATACAATACAATACCGAACATTAAGACCGAAATATTAGACTTAGTTCTACTGGATGAGTCAGTCCGGTGCTCATTGAAGGCATCTGTTGATATACTTAGCAAAGTCGACCCACTGCATCCGCCCCTTGAATTTCATGTATCTTTAACGGATTGCGTTAAGCTGACACCATGTCAAACTAAGATAAGACTTAATTTTGCGAGAGCAAATTACGAACAAATAAATGATTATTTGAATTCAATTAATTGGCGCGAGGTACTAAATTCTCAATCTGACGTAGATGTCATGGTGGCCTCTTTTTATTCCGTCTTAAAAAGCACAATTAAGCAGTTTGTACCTAAGTCGACTGTCAGAAAATCCAAAAACCCTCCTTGGTTCAATAAAAAGCACTGCGTGATAAAAAAAAATTGTTTCGTAAATTTAAAAAATATGGCAATCCGCGAGGTGGTCTGACTTTACAGTCCCTTAACAGACAATGCAAAAAATTGGCTACAGTGTCATTTAACAATTATTTTGCGACTGCGGAAGATAACATTTCAAGAAATTGTAACTTTTTCTGGTCTTATATAAAAAGCAGGCGAGGCAATGAAGGCTCCTACCCAGAGGCAATGGCGAACAGTGTGTCCGTTGTGTAAATTGCCTCTGGGTAGGACTGCTACAGATGGAACGGGAATATGTGATTTGTTTGCTGATTATTTCTCCTCCGTGTATGATTCAGGTATTCAACCAGTGTCATGCACTGACTATCTTGGGACGGTGCCGGATTCATATCGGGTGGTTTCTACCTTATCCCTCAATCCATCAATGGTGTGCCGTAAATTAATTGAGCTGAATGCAAATAAAGGGGCAGGACCAGATGAAATTGCGCCAATGTTTATTAAAAGTACTTGACCGTAATTTGAAGCTTATATAATGAGATAGGCATATCCGTTACCCGTAGGCTTATCTTACTCATGTTTGATGACGTATTTCCGTCGACTCACCAGCAGATGGCGCCACCTGTGAACTTATAAAAGAACATGGCGTCCACTTTGTCCTCATTGGCGTTTTGATTCCCGTAGCAAAAGGTTATAGCAGGAACACCTGCTAGTGCATTTATTTTTTCTAGTTACTAGTTATATACCTAGTAAAGTTATAAAAAGTGACTTGGGATGAAGTTAGTGAATTTACAGAAATAATTATTTAACGGCTTTGCCGTTTGTTTGAATATACAGTGAATCTAAAACAAGTGACTTGTGATTGAAGTAAGTGAACCTACAGACATACTGCATTGCGTCGCAGAAATCGTTCAGCGCAGACGTGTGTCACTTTTCGTTAATTGAAATAACTGCAACAGTGTAGTAAAGTAAACCTAAAGTAATAGCAAGGAAAGTTGTTTTCTGCATAACACGGCGATTGGCAGTTGTGGCTATAAGCTGCTACGCCGGTTGCACGCACCGTGCGCATAGCTCCCCTCTTCGCATTGGGGAAACGAGACAAGTGTACTTCTAATCACGATCTAATAGTGCAGTGTTTTTTTAATATCGACTTAAGTGCCTAACGAGAAGAGTTGTCTTTGTAAAATGAGTGTACGGCATTCACCTACCTATGCATTCGCGAGCGGCGGCGAGTTAAATATACAACCTGACTTATCTAACGATGAACAGGTGGATACACAACCTACCCGACGTAAACGCAATCAGAAAAAATGTGAATGTGATTATAAACAGGGTTTGATCGACTTTCGCAAAGATATTATGGGCTTTCTTGAGAAATTCGCAGGTTCACAAGAACAACGTATAGAAAAATTGCAACAAAACATTTTAGACATGAAAACAAATCTTGAGACTGAAATTATAGATTTGAAACGGGATATAAACACTGTCATCAAGAACGATTTAAACAGTGTAAAGACGGAAATTAAATCAATTACTGATAATCAGTCTCAATTTTTCGAAGATATGTCCATGATAAAGGAATCTCTGGAGTTTATCGGTAACGAGCACAATGAGTTGAAAACCTGTGTAAGGGAAACGAAAGAAGACGCCAAAACTCATCGCCTTGAGCTGATAGACTTGCAACAACAGGTGACCAAACTTCAATCTGAGTTGAACTATCAGCAGCAGCGGGACCGGAGTCATAATTTGGAAATAGTAGGAATACCCGACCGCACTAACGAAGACCTTAGTGCTTATCTCCTCAAGATTGCGAAAGTCGTTGGTGTCTCATTAACTACCCATGATATAGACCATAGTGCGAGAGTCCAACCCCGCACCAGGACCCCAGGCCGTCCAAAGCTGATTGTCGCCAGGCTGAGGACGCGTTTACTACGTGACACTATTCTCTCCGCTGTCCGTGCCAAAAAAGGATTATCTACGGTGGACATTGATATCCCGGGCGAGGCAAAACGTATATACATAAATGAGCATCTCACGCCATTCAACAAAAACCTATTCAAAATTACAAGAGACAAAGTAAAAGCTGTTGGCTATAAATACACATGGATTCGTGACGGCAAGATCTTTGTTAGGAAGGCGGACACTACTCCACCAATTCTCATTAAAGATGAGTTGGATTTAATAAAAGTGAAATGACTCAGACGCTGGAAATTATTTATGTTTTTGGTCCATGATGTAATATTTGAGATCTGCTTAGAATTCTTTATACCAGTAGGCGGTAGTTATTTGGTGAGACCCGGTGTCTGTATAATCGGGTCAAATAGTCAATCTACAAACGAAGGCTTGCTCATTATCGGCGAATATTTATGTGAAACGGATGAAAAAAGTTTAATGTTATGGTATGTCAAAAGAACCTTTATAATATATTCTCTTTATATTCAAGTTATATATTCCTTAAGTGTCATATGTCATATTAATTTATGTAGGTTTATATGTGTACTGTTACTATATTGTAATATTACATTTATCACTAATTATAAAGGTATTGGAAAAACAAAACACAGTTCCGTTCAGATATTGTACAATATTATAACCACAAACCTTGCATTAAATAACAATGATAAGCTATATTTGCAACACTCGGTGTTTTTCTCGATAACAGCGGGGAGTTACAGTTATTGTCATAGTTCTATATTATTCTTTTATTCGCAATGATGACTAATAAATCATTGGATTCTAAACTTAACATTTATTATCAAAATGCGCGTGGACTTAGAACAAAATGTCTAGACTTGTACAACAAAATTTTGGGTTCCAGTTTTGATTTACTGCTTTTTACGGAAACCTGGTTTCAGAGTGATATTTTTGATGGGGAATTCTGTGATAGCAGGTATGAAGTTATACGATGTGACCGGAATCTTGATATGACTGGGAAGAAGGGAGGCGGTGGCGTGATGATGTGTGTCCGTCGTGAGCTGTGCCCAGTAGAGAATAATGTGAGTATTTGTGAAACCTCTGAATCATTATGTGTCACTATTCCCGGCAGTGTTATAAGATCTCTCGGTAACCTTCACATAATACTTGTATACCTACCACCCGATGATAATAAGTTGCCCACCCAATTAAATAATGTACTTGTCAATATATCAAATTTCTGTGAATCACACTCTAATGACATTTTTTTGATCGTTGGCGACTTTAACTTAAGTTGTCTGAGATGGAACGACGATGGTTTTCAATTATTGCACGTGGGTAAAGTGGAAACTCAGAATGCGGCTACACATTTTGCTGAGGAATTGAATTACTTAGGTTTAAATCAGTATAATTTTATACCCAATTCGTGCGGTAACTATCTGGATCTCTGCTTTTGTAACTTGCCTGCAATCGTAGCGGATACGAGCCCATTGTCGAAACTTGATGTACTCCACCCCACGCTCTCTATTGAAATATTGGACCTACGTATTAAACCGCTGAAAGAGAACTCACAGACTCATTATAAATTTAATAAAGGTAAGTATGAATTGATAAATACATTCATAAACCAAATTAATTGGGAAATGTATTTAAAATCAAACACCTTAGAAGAGGCCGTCGATTTCTTCTATTCTAAGTTAACTGAATGCTTTAATCTTTATATCCCCACGAGTTTTCGAAACAAAAATCAATACCCGATTTGGTACAGTCCAGCACTAATTAAAATCATACGTGAAAAGACTAAAGTACATAAAAAATGGAAGAGGTTTGGCAACCCTCGGGATTATGATGAATTTTCAATTCTGAGAAATAGACAGCGCCATATTCAAAAACAATGTTTTGAAAATTTTACTCGTAACACCGAGTCACACATTAGGATATCGCCAAAAATTTTCTGGAAGTATGTAAAAGCAAAAAGAGGTGGTTCAAATTACCCACAACAATTCACATTGGGTAACAATACGTATAGGAATGGTAAAGATATATGCACCGCGTTTAATAAGTTCTTCGAAAGTATATTCTTAACAACTTCTAATACTTCATACGATAGTGTACTGTCGTCTGTTTCTAAATTTAACTGCACCGAAACCTTATCGCATATCGAAATTAGGCAAGACGCTGTAATGAAAATTCTCAAGTCATTGGACAAATCCAAGGGACCTGGATGCGATGGTATCCCACCGGTATTTTTGGTGAGGGCCGCGGAGAGTATTGTCGTCCCAATCACAATCCTCTTTCGGCGCTCGTTATGTGAGAGTATATTCCCTAACATTTGGAAGAGAGCAAATATAATACCCGTTCATAAAAAGGGCTCTAAATCAAAGATCGAACACTATCGTCCAATTTCAATATTGAATACTATCGTGAAAGTATTCGAAAAGGTCGTTTATGAGAATATATACGGCATTCTATCACAGGGAATTCCTCATACGCAGCACGGTTTCATGAGAAATAGGTCTACTGTCAGTAATCTTGCATATTTCACGAACTTTGTTACCACCAATAAGGAGAATGGGGGTCAGGTTGATGTGGTCTATACAGACTTCGAAAAAGCCTTCGATCGCGTGGATCATAGCATCCTGCTAATCAAGCTAGAAGCACTCGGAATCCACGGAAACTTGCTAAGATGGGTCTGCTCCTACCTTTCTAATCGCTCGCAAACTGTTATTCTAGGTGGATATCGCTCAGATTACATAAATATCCCATCAGGTGTTCCTCAGGGATCCCATCTCGGTTCTCTTTTCTATAATGCCTACATCTTTGATATGAATACATGCTTCAACAACGCTCGGCACCTAATGTATGCAGATGACAAAAAGATATTTATGTGTGTGAGAAACGTAGGGGACTGTACTTTATTACAGCAGGACCTCGATAGTCTCTGCAAATATTACCAAGACAATCGAATCAGTGTCAGCATCCCCAAGTGCCAATGTATCAGCTTTACTCGAAGAAAGCATGCCCTTCATTTCCCTTATAATATTAATGGCATTGACTTAAGTAGGGTTAGCACTGTGCGTGACCTAGGGGTACATCTGGACTCTAAAATGAGTATGACTACCCATATTGAGGCTATTGCGAACAGGGCATTCCGTGGCTTGGGGTTCGTGATGCGCACCTGTAAACCTTTCACAAACTTGTCTAGTCTAATGGTATTATATAACGCTTATGTAAGACTAGCTGACCCGCGCAACTTCGTTTGCGTCACATCAGAGTGAGAAAGTGAGATGTATGGTATTAATATTTCGAGTATTGTAATGTTTCCCGTTGCATTTACCCCCGTCGCGTCGCGTCGCTTGTATTCATTAGAGCTGAACCGCATATCTTCGTTTGCGTCACATGAGAATGAGAAAGAAAGAGGTGTTAAAGTGATATAATGTTTCCCGTCGCTTTTACTTCCACCCATCCGTTTTTCGGTATGGAACTCATCGTGAGCGAGTCCGACTCGCACTTGGCCGGTTTTTATCGTTCAGTTGACTGGCTGCCACTGCAGACCAAGTTTACTCCCGTCGCGTCGCTCATACTTTAAAACGTAATAAGAGGGTTATTGTAAGTGAATCTTAAAAGATAGGCATATGCTGTCAAGGACTTATTTTTATAACATTTTAAGAGGAACAATTTTGTAATACACAATTTTTACGTAACTTTAACTATTTATGCAGCGTCCGCAATGGGAGCTCTCAAAAGAAAGAAATAATCCCCGTTCTCGAAACATTATTCATGGTTGCTCCGCTCCTATTCGTCTTAGCGTGATGTTATATCGCCATAAGCCAGCCTCAATAAATGGAATATTAAACTATAAAATATTTTTTTTAAATGCAACCAGTAGTTTCTGAGATCCTAGCACAAACAAACTCTTCAGTTTCATTATATCGTGAGCGAACCTTAAGAGATAGACATATTAGGTTATTGTGAGCGAACCTTAAAAGATAGACATATGCTGTCGCGGACTTTTTTGTAGAACTTTTTAAGAGAAACAATTTTGTAGTATACAGTGTTTACCTAACTGTAACCATTTACGCAGCGTACGCCTCGGAAGCCCTCAGACGGTAAAAAATATTCCCCGTTTTCAAAACATTCTTGATTGCTGCTCCGCTCCTATTCGTCTTAGCGTGGTGTTATATAGCCTATAGCCATCCTCGATAAATGGACTATCAAACTGTGAAAGAATTTTTAAAATCCAACCAGTAGTTCCTGAGATCCTAGCGTTCAAACAAACAAACAAACAAACAAACAAACAAACAAACAAACAAACAAACTCTTCAGCTTTATAATATTAGTATGGTAAATGGAATATTAAACTATAAAATATTTTTTTTAAATGCAACCAGTAGTTTCTGAGATCCTAGCACAAACAAACTCTTCAGTTTCATTATATCGTGAGCGAACCTTAAGAGATAGACATATTAGGTTATTGTGAGCGAACCTTAAAAGATAGACATATGCTGTCGCGGACTTTTTTGTAGAACTTTTTAAGAGAAACAATTTTGTAGTATACAATGTTTACCTAACTGTAACCATTTACGCAGCGTACGCCTCGGAAGCCCTCAGACGGTAAAAAATATTCCCCGTTTTCAAAACATTCTTGATTGCTGCTCCGCTCCTATTCGTCTTAGCGTGGTGTTATATAGCCTATAGCCATCCTCGATAAATGGACTATCAAACTGTGAAAGAATTTTTAAAATCCAACCAGTAGTTCCTGAGATCCTAGCGTTCAAACAAACAAACAAACAAACAAACAAACAAACAAACAAACAAACAAACAAACAAACTCTTCAGCTTTATAATATTAGTATGGATGTATATTAGAATTTGCTAGCCCTGTGTGGTCTCCTTTATATTCAGTTCACAAAAACCGCATTGAGCGTATTCAAAGAAAATTTCTGTCACATCTGGATTATAGGTTTCGTAATACAAGTGGTTTCAGTTACGAGGAAAGATGCAAAAAATATAATCTGCTGACACTTGAGAAGAGACGGGAGTTACTAGACATGGGGCTGCTGTATGGTGTGGTGCGCGGCCACGTCGACTGCCCAGACCTACTCGCGGGCGTGTCCCTCTGTGCGCCCGCGCGTCGCACCAGACACACTCCACTTTTCCACGTGCCTTTTCACTCCACCAATTACGGGAAGAACACCGTGCTGACACGCATCGTTCGAACATCCGATCGAACATCGAAAAGTTCTATGACTGTGACCCATTTTTAGACTCTAAACAAAAATTTAGACGTAAGATCCACCTTGCATTATCTAATTCAGCCAGTACCTAATGGTCATTGGTATTAAATATAGCGAAACTAACGAATTATGTTCTTTCTACCAATTCACCGGAACAATAATAAAACTGTCTTCCAATACCTTGCAAATGTACATAGTATGATGACATATTATCTATAGTCTATATAATATGTATATGTATGTATGTATATATATGTATGTGTGTATGTGTATGTATGTGTATATGTGTATATTATTTATTATATAAATATTTATTTATTTGTTTAATAGCTTACTATAATGAGGTAGGTACTTCATTGATGCCTTTGCTGGAAATACATATTATCATATACCTCTAATTATTATTATTGTTTGTATAAAAATGTTTACCTTTGTACTTGAACCTCTTAGCTATATGTAATTGTACCTATCTACAACGGCCTAAAATCTTGATACAAGAAAATGTGAATTGAAGTCTTGTGGTATGAATATCTAAGCCACAATAGTGACATGCCTGTAATACATAATAATATGGTTGATCTCTTTCACCACTTAAGTAATAAATAAATCTATACTGTTAAAGTCGCTCAATATGCTACGATGAATGATTGTACCTTAGTACTTCACCTGTATTAATTTCTCTGTGGATAGCTATTATTGGCCTATTCTTTGTTAATTTACTCTTAAGTTAATTGTGTTTAAATTTAAGGCTGTTGTTATCCTGAATAAATATAAAAATATAAAAATATTTAACGGTTTAACCGTTCGTTTAAGTCTCAGGTATGTTTTTACTTCATATTTTTACCGTACCCGTACGGGTACGGGGACGGAGGAGATAATCTCCGCCGTCGTGGAGGCGAGCGGCTGCCCGCGCGATCAGGTGAGGTCAGGCGAAATCCGCTTTGGCCCCACCGGTCACGGTTCGGCAGTCGTGAGCTGCCCCGTCGCGGCGGCTCAAAAAGTCGCGGACGGACGGAGCCTTCTAATTGGGGGCTTCCTGAGGGCGCAGGTGCATCTCCTGCAGCCCCGCGAAGACAGGTGCTTTAGGTGCCTGGTCGTGGGGCATGTGGGGGTGCAGTGTGCGGCGGAAGTCACCGTAGGAGATCGGTGCTTCCGCTGTAGTCAGCCCGGTCACAAGGCCCTTGCCTGTGACGCTCCGCCACGCTGTTATAAATGCGTGGCGGAGGGCAAGGAGGCCGACCACCGGGCGGGCAGCAAAGCCTGCGCTGCCTCAAGGCCGAAGCCCCGTCCGTCCGCACGGGGGGGTGAGGCTGTGGGTGCAAGTTCGCGGCAGGGTGCGGAAATGGACGTCCATTAATGGACACCCATATCCGCATCCTGCAGGTGAATCTGAACCACTGCACTGGTGCTCAGGACCTTCTGTACCAGAGCATCAGGCAGTGGTCCATTAACATCGTCGTCGTCGCCGAGCCGTACTGGGTTCACCCGGGAAGCCCGGTGGATCTGGACGGCGTGGCGACCATTTTTGGGGGGACCGGCGCGGACGACTCGCGCCTGGCGGTCATCGCCAGAGGCCCGGGTTGTGTCGCGGCGGAATACGAGGGTGTGGCTGTCGTGGCCGTTTACATCTCGCCGAGCCTCGACCAGCATCAGTTTGAGCTATGGCTCCCTGAGCTGGACGTCGTTCTCGCTGCATGCCGACCTCGCCCTGTCCTGGTCTTGGGAGACTTCAATGCCTGGTCTCAGGCTTGGGGCTCCCGGGAAACCAGAGACAGGGGGAGGATACTGGAGGACTGGGTCACTACACGTGGCCTAGTCATCCTGAACCGGGGGAATGTCGCAACCTGGACGCGGCGGGGGCTCAGCTCGGTCATAGACGTTTCGTTTGCGACCCCTGAGATCGCCCGCCGTGTCCAGGGATGGCGCGTGGTGGAGGAGGAGGAGACGTCATCAGATCACCGATATATTCGGTTTGACGTCTCCCCTCCACCTAACCTGCCGCCAGCAATTGCGAATCCCCCGGAACCGCGTTGGGCACTCCATCGCCTTGATCGGGAGGCTCTCCTGGAGGCGGCCATCGTGCAGTCCTGGATTCCGACAGCGGACAGGCCTGCCGATGTTGATACCGAGGTGGAGTGGTTCGGGAGAGCCATGTCGCACATCTGCGATGCGGCGATGCCCAGGGCTAGGCCCAGACCGGCGAGGAAACAGGTGTACTGGTGGACGCCGGAAATCGCGCAGTTGCGCGCGGATTGCGTTACCGCGCGCCGCCGGTACACCAGGTTTCGCCGGAGGCGTCGCCGCCCAGACGATGCGGCAGCCCGAGAGACGGAGCTCTACGATGGGTACAAGGAGGCCAAGAGGGCCCTCCAGACCGCCATCAAGCGGTTCAAAAAATTGGGCCGCGAAGAGCTGATGGAGACTCTGGAGCGGAACCCGTGGGGGCGCCCGTACCTCATGGTAAGAGGCAAATTACGCCCTAAGGCGCCCCCACTGACCCAGAGTCTCCAGCCGGAGCGGCTGGAGGGGGTCCTGGACTCCTTGTTCCCGTCGAGAGCGGAGGAACACGTTCCTCCGCGCATGGCTCCGTCTCAGGCGCCCAACGCGGAAGGCATCGAGAACGACGTGCCCGTAGTCACCGAGGGTGAGTCAGGGGCGGCTGTCCTGCGGCTTAAATCCCGCAGAAACACCGCCCCTGGACCCGACGGCATTCCAGGCCGTGCATGGGTCCTGGCTCTCGAGGAGCTTGGGCCTCGACTTATGGGTCTTTATAGCGCATGCCTCGAAAAAGGCCAGTTTCCCAAGGTCTGGAAGACAGGGAAACTGGTCTTGATTCGAAAGGCGGGGCGGCCGGCAAATTCCCCATCAGGGTACCGGCCGATCGTGTTGCTCGACGAGGTGTGCAAGCTCTTTGAGCGCATTATTGCACAACGCCTCGTCGGGCACCTCACACGCGTGGGGCCTGATCTGGCGGATAGTCAGTTTGGCTTCCGTCAGGGACGCTCCACCGTGGACGCGATCATGCGCATTAGAGGCCTGACGGAGGAAGCAGTCTCACAGGGTGAGGTGGTGGTGGCGGTGTCTCTCGACATCGCCAACGCATTCAACACCTTGCCCTGGAGCTGCGTCAGGGAGGCGCTTATCTATCATGGAGTGCCTCCCTACCTCTGTCGAATTGTCGGGGCTTATCTCTCCGAGAGAGCCATAACTTACCCGAGTTGGCTAGGGCCGGGTCGGCGAGATGTGTCATGCGGTGTTCCACAGGGATCGGTGTTAGGACCGCTCCTGTGGAGCATCGGTTACGACTGGGTGCTGCGTGGTCCGTTGCTCAGAGGGGTCGGCGTAACGTGTTACGCCGACGACACCCTCGTTACGCACCGTGACGCAGCACTTAAGGCCACGGCAGGGGTTGCTCAGGTCGTAGGTCGGATTCGGCGGCTGGGTCTCGAGGTCGCCCTTCACAAATCCGAGGCTCTGTGCTTCCACGGACCTCGGATGGGGCCACCTGCGGGATCCAGCCTACAGGTAGGGGGCGTCAGCATCGGCATCGGGCCCTCGATGAAGTATCTGGGGCTCGTACTCGATGGCCGGTGGAACTTCGAACATCACTTCCGAAGTTTGGTCCCAAAACTGAGGGGAGCATCGGCCGCACTCGCGCGGTTGATGCCCAACATCAGAGGACCCAACGCTCCCTACAGGAGGCTGTACCTGGGGATCGTGCGAAGCATGGCCTGTACGGGGCTCCCCTATGGGCGGAGACCCTGACGGCCAGCAATAAGGCTAGACTGCTGAGCCCGCAGAGAGTGATGGCCGTCAGAGTGATAAGAGGATACCGCACGATCTCCGGTGAGGCGGCATGTCTCCTAGCCGGGACCCCTCCATGGGACCTGGAAGCGAGAGCCCTTGCGTCACTGTTCAGATGGCGCAAGGAGGCGCTGGAGCGGGGCCAAAGGCCTGCGTCTCGAGAAATCGAGGCCCAGCGGACCCTGCTCCACCAGGAAACCGTGGAGACATGGAAGGTGCGACTTGAGCAACCAAAGGGGGGATTCGCCACAATCGCGGCCGTCAGACCGGTCATGGACGAGTGGCTGGAGAGAAGACACGGTGCTCTCTCCTACCGGTTGACACAGATGCTTGCCGAGCACGGTAGCTTCGGTAGGTATCTGTGGCGAAAACACCGCGAAACCACGGCCGAGTGTCAGCACTGCGAGGACCGCAGCGATGACACGGCGCTCCACACTCTGGTGGAGTGCACGGCGTGGGCACAACAGCGCCAGGTCCTCGTAGTGGGTCTGGGCGTGGACACTCTCTCGCTCGAGGCCATGATGCGAGCCATGCTCTCCAGCGGGAGTAAGTGGGACTGCGCCGCCTCTTTCTGCGAGCAGGTCATGCTCGCGAAGGAGGCGGCGGGCCGGGTGCGGGAGAGAACTCTCCCACCCGAGTTCCGCAGTCGGCGCCCTGGGCGCCGCCGACGTGTCTTCGCCGAGGACTATCGGCCTCCATGACCGGGGGTCTGAGGACGGTGAGAGGGCCGCTCACCGTCCTTACAGAAGCAGGCCCATGACGGCAGCGTGACGTGAGCAACTCACGCACGCACCCCCTTAGAAGCGGGGTCACACCCGAAACCCCCCATAGACGCGGGATTGCACCCGAACCGCCCCCTGGGCGAGGCCGCAGTGGCGGCCGTAGGTCTGTTGGGAGTCACGGGACATCCTTCCTGAGGGCTTACCCGGGGCTCTCAACCATAGGCTGTTAGGCGTGGCGTGAGGTTTTTAGTCGGTAAGAGTCCGGCATAACATCCTATGAGGATTTTCCCTCACGTTAAACAAAAAAAAAAATCGTCCAATTATGTGTATCGATAAAGTAAAGTTTGCGCAAGAGACACTTCCAAAGTGGAAAAATGTGTACCCCTCCCCCCCCCCCCCCCCCGACCTGAAAAAAAAATATTATTTTATTTTTTATTTATTTATTAAGATAAATACACAATATAACATAACAAGTTACACCCATAAACCCCGCAGGGGTTTATCCTGAGTGTGAGTGTACATTTTAGTAATCATGCTTCATTCACTTATGTTCTTAACAAAAAACCGGCCAAGTGCGAGTTGAACTCGCCCATGAAGGGTTCCGTAGCAGCAAGTAATCTTATATAAATATATATAACTCAAAGGTTACTGACTGACTGACATAGTGATCTATCAACGCAAAGCCCAAACCACTGGGCGGATCAGGCTGAAATTTGGCATGCAGGTAGATGTTATGTGTAGGCATTCGCTAAGAAAGGATTTTGATAAATTCTACCCCCAAGGGGATAAAATACGGGAAGCGGGAACGGGAACAAATTTTACGCGGGCGAAGCTGCGGTCATCAGCTAGTATAAAATGAAAGTTCTTGTAGTTCGTTGTAACTTTCATTGATGTTTTAACCTGTTCGCAGTGGTGAAGATTTTTCTAGGCGAAAATGGCTGTTTATGACGTAATAAAAAAAAACTACCAACTCGATCTGATTCAAACCAATTTTCGTTGGTAGATTTTATGGCAATGTACATCTAATATTTTTTTAGATTTATCGTTTTCTTAGTTTAGAAGTTGAAGTTTTGAAGTTTGAAGTTAGAGCCCCCACCCCCCCTCTAACTTCAAACTTCAAAACTTAATACACATTATTTCACTTTGGAAGTGTTGCTAAAACTATTCACTTAAGAAAAAAATAATGTTATGAACCTCGATAGCATTTTTGAAGACCTATCTATAGATACCACACACGTACAGGTTTGATGAAAAAAAAATTTTGAGTTTCAGTTCTGAGTATGAAGACCCCCAAAATTAACTGCTTTTTTTCTAGCTTTATATAAAAATCTTGATGCGGTTCACAGAATAAATCTACTTACCTAGTTTCAACAGCATAGGCCTTATGGTTTCGGAGAAAAGTGGCTGTGACACGCGGACGGACAGACAGACAGACAGACTGTTGAGCTGTTGGTTTAACCCGGTGTCAGCATGGTAGAAAATAGGTACAGCAACTGCATGGTGGGTCATAGTTCTTAAATTATAATATTAGGAGATAAAATAAAAAAATTAAGTTATTTATAAATTTTTTTACGCATTTAAGAAATCAGAGTAAAATTTACAACAAAAAATTGAACATCTAGAAACTTACTAATAAAATAACAAAAAAATGACTAATTAACACTTGTTTTTAACTTTTTGGTATGACGAATGTCAGATATTTAAGTAAATATATATTTAAATCATAAACAATCTTAGTTTTAATCACTATTAGCACCGTCATCTGCGCAACCGCCACAGAAAGAAATTATGTCTTCAGGGCAAATGATTTTTCATTCCTTCTATTCGAAAAGAATCGCTTTGGACCTCGATAACAGGGCGCAAAATAGCTCTTTTCTGTTAAGAGCTTTTTAGCGGGCGGCAAAGTGATTTGAATTTGGAACTTGAAAAATTCATAGAAATCGAACGCAAATTGTTGGATTAGGTACTGGCTGGTAGGTGTTGGCTGTATAGAACCGCGGTGACCTATGCTTATTAAAAAAAAACTAAAGAGCGTGATTTATCTCTCTGCTCTTGTAGTAATCAGTACCACTTCACCAAGCGAAGTTGATGATTCAAATATTACGAAAAATTTCTTTACTCGATCGAGTTTTGTTTTGTCCTGAACTTTTACGAAAATGAGCGTGGTATGCATCCTTGCCGACGGTACTAAGGCGATTCTGGCAAGTGCCTGATGTAGGTGCAGGCAGTAAGCACGCATTAGTCAACTTCGCTTGGTGGAGTATTTTATTGTATTCTGCAAGTATAGTGACTTCTACGTCGAATTATGAAAGTGACAATGCATTAATTAACTCCTGAATGGATATGGAATGGACCTAACTACATCGTACAAAACTTATTATTTCTCATAGAAAGGGAATGAAAAGTAGAGTATATTACTCGGGAGCAAATTATTTTTCCCTCGGGCGGTGTACTTTGAATCCCTCACTGCGCTCAGGATTCTACGTTAGAATCCCTCGCTATGCTCGGGATTCTATTCTAGAATCCTTCGCTTCGCTCTTGATTCAAAGTAGCGCCCTCGCCGTAAAAATACTATTTTGCCCCCTTGTTATACAATCTACTATTGTTGCATCTTTGACAGGTATGGGTAGTTTTCCTGTCTTTTATAGCCGAAAATATCTGGCCTTTGTTCACAAACACCACGGCATTTAGCTGGAGCTCCTCTGATGTTTTTCGCTAACGTGATCATCTTCCTCGTATTCTGAAGAATTTTTACCTTCTTCCGAGCCGCTTTCTTCTAATATTTACAGAATTCGCTGTCTTTCGCATTTCTCCTTATCCATTATTCAAATATAACCTAAGAATAACAAAATATAATGCACTACGTAATGACAGTACAAATAAATAAACGAAATAATCAAATAATGAACTCAACGTAATTGGCACGAAATGGTATCATCGAATGTATAGTTGGGTCATATTTACCTTTCTGTAGTTTGACCGCGGCTATCTTCCTGCGCAGGCGCACACCATTTAAGTTAACATAAGAAACGAGAGAGGCGGGGCACTAACCGCAGCTACTGAGAAGCGTGGTAACGTTACTCTATTATTTTCAAAAATACCCACATTTAAAAACATCACGGGTTATTATGACCCAACTTAGCAGACGCCGGGTTAAGACTTTAGTGCCCCTGTTCTACTCAATCGTAGCCTCAACGACACTGGTGTTATTCCGTCTGAGGCCACGTCTTAGCAGCTTTGGAATTTTGACGTTAAGGTCAAACCGTTCTTACGAATGCGAATACGCAGGCGTAGGTCACATTCCCCGTCTTATCTTCATAACTTCGAGAGTCTTGGACGAGAACTTTGAACACCTTTCTGTCATTGCTGGATAAAAATCTTCAAACACTTGTTTCGGGTTTTGACCACTCTAACTTGAGCTATGCGGGTGAGACTACGTGACGTCCGCTAGTCTATACTAATATTATAAAGAGAAAAGATTTGTTTTTTTTGTTTGTTTGTTTGTAACGAATAGGCTCGTCAGTTTTATAGAAGTCCCATTTGTGAAAATGTGGGGCGTAGTAGGTCGGAGAGCAGACTTCATAACCTGGGCTCTTTCAGCGCAAATATTTTAGTTTTGAGATGCTGGGACAAGTCAATGAACACAACCGGTATTAAAACGCCTGTCAATCACAAAGCCATCACTTATTTTTTTCCGTTATGATACGACTTTCTCATTAATTGTGACTTTGTCGGGGCTTCACCAAATCTTCTTTCTATGGAGCTTAATAATAAAGAAAGAATACACCAAGAAGTGACCCTGATATTCGAGTGAAAATCGAAAATCGACAAGTATGTGCCCCAGTCATTCGTATCGAGTCACGGCGAACTTATACCCTCCACTTTGGCGTTGAAATCCCCCATAATAACGTTGTAGTGAGCCTTGGCAGTCCCTTGCAATATCTTCGCTATGTCCTCGTATAAGGCCTCAATTGCCTCGTCCGTGCTCCTCCAGTTAGGGGCAAACACCTATATCACATTCAGGGAGTACCTGTCGGTGACTTCCAAAATTAGATATGCTACCCCAGCCGATACATTGCTGAATTCCACACCACTGCTAATGAGGTACATTTTCACCATAAAACCGACACCAGTGCACTCTGCTAAAAAATAGCATTTCACCTGTTGCGAGGGTTAGCGTATCCTCACCCTTTATTAGAACCGCGCAAAAGTCTAGCATGTCCCACTTAATGCGACCCAGTTCTATCTCGAGTGTGGTGAGATGCTTGTCCAGCTGTGCATAAAGATCGTTATGGTATGGAACCAGGATCAGTCGTGTATAGTCGCCTGTCTTAGCTCGGAAATTCTTCGGTCGAAAAAATGACGAGAGGGAAGTGCCCTCTCGTCATTGTTTCGACAGCTACAGCCGAAGTGCATGGAACTGAGGGCCGTTTCTTGGGCCGTACTGTACGACGTTAGTACAGTGCTTTGTTTTGTTTGTCCTTCTCTTCGTCATGACCTCATCCGTTAATCAGCAGGAGTACCACTCGCAAGTGAAACCGACGCGCCCACGTAGCCCCGATGTTGTGGGTAGGTGTCTATCCCCACAGAAACTGTTCAAATAAAAATCATAATAATAAAAGAAAAGCACATTACTCACTGATTTCGACACACTTTTCTTTTTAATACTAATTAAAATGATGGTTAACGTCACCTTAGACCATGTTTCTCACATTCCTGTTACATGTTTATAATGTTCTCCGCGCGATATTGGCAATATCGCATATTCCATATGTGCGTGTTTTGCACATAACGATATTTTCCAATGCTCAAAACACATACAGAATTCTGAAATCGGTTTTAAGCTAAATATTACACAACGGATTTTACTAGCACATGTAGATTAAGACGGAGATTATAAATATGCAAAAATCGAAAAATCAAAAAAATGCAAATATGGAACTTGTCAGGCGCAACGACGATGTCTACTTTAGTTTATATAGAAGTCTTTGCTTATAGGTTTATTTAGACTCAGATTAGGTTTCACTTTTGAGACAGAGACGCTGATCTGGCTAATCACACCAATATACCACTTTGAGTAATTTCGTTCTAACCAGACCTGGCCTATCTGCGTTTCGCATGGGATGCGGGGTTCTACTAACATATTAAGGACTCCAATGGTACGGGACCCTCCTCGTGGTGCATTCTGGGCAACGGAGTATTAACCACTTCCCTTCCTTTGTTGAGGAGCGGTGCTACTCTCGCTAATTCCGGCCGAGACGGGAGCAGCCCACTCGTGGTTTGCTCGGTGGTGTGTGCTGCTGCCGGCCGTGAGTGGTAACACGGCCGGCAGCAGCAGCGCTGGACCGCTATCGCCTCGTCAGTTGACGAGGTGATGGCGGCAAAGCAGGAGGCGCACTGCGCGGGGTAGCAGGAGTAACGGAAAATACTCACGCTCTGCCGTGCAGTTAGGGGGCGCCGCGGTAAGGAGTTCACTGCGCGCCCCCGATGTTTCTTGATCGCGGGTGTAAGGTATTATCGGAGCGCCTCTAGCGGGGTCGACGTGAATAATCTTCTGCTTGACATCCCTCGGCCTGGAACACTTTTACGAGTACGCATCGTCATCCCAGCCGCGGGGGCCGCTGGGACGGTGTGTGGGACTCCCGACCCGGAAAGGGACCGTCCTACCCACTAAACCCCGAGATGTAGCTCCTCGCCCTATGGAGCAAAGGGTCAAAGAACAATTGGGGGCGCGCAGTGAAGTCCTTACCGCGGCGCCCTCGAACTGCACGGCGGACCGGGAGCATTTTCCGTTACTCCAGTTCCCCCGCACAGTGCGCCTTCGCTTTACCGCCATCACCTTGTTAACGGACAAGGCCCAGCACTGGTGCTGCCGGCCGTGATTTATTAAGAGATTATTTCAGATCTTAAAGATAAATCTTCAGAATATTGATTACTTACACAAATTTAGGTATTATTTGGAAGAATGAGAATTAATAGTAATTCTCATTCTTCCGAATAGAACCTTATGCATGGGTATATGAAATTTATTCATCGTTTATCACAATTGAATTTACGTAAAGTTTATCATTGCTCTGGGTTGATTTACAATAAAACAGAGTTCATACTTTAATGATACAATTATAAATTAATCTAATATTATTATTAGATTAATTTAAATACCAGTATATAAAAAAACAATACTAGTACCAACGCAGTAAGTGAGTCTTCACATGTCAACAAAGTGATTTAATCAGATTCCAATCACTGGTCGCTATCTTAGAAAAAGAAAACTAACATGGAACATGAACATCATTGTGAATATGGTTTATTATAAGAGAAAACTTAGTTTTCGATGAAGGAATATTAATATAATTCTTTTTACGTACCTACCATCAACAAATATCCACGAAACTTCGTTACCGCGATTCAGCCGTTTGGTCGCATAGCTGGGTCGGTTTCTACTATTGGCGTACAAGGTTGATTATACAGGGATTGCTTCCTAAATCGATACACCTATATTTGGGGTGCTCCAGTTTCTCGTTTGTTGTGTTCTTGATTACCTTTTAACGATTTCAATAACTGTTGGATGACATTATCTTTACATGAATTATATTGATGGATGACATATATAATATTACAAGTATGAGTATGACATTATACATTACTTATCAGAAGAATGATGTGAACCGTAGATGAATATAAACATTATACGAACATAAAATATTTTTTTGGAAACAGCGTATTTTGTTGGGTCAGAAGAACATTACCTACGAGTACCTACTTGGAGTCTGAGTCAATGTGACAATGCAATAACAAACAACAGGAGACCGGTTTGAAATCACTCAAATTCCATTGGGACTTTATTGTTAAAATTTATCATCTATGATTCACCAATCATAGTTGGTTATCATCATGTTTGCATTACATAACCAACATGTATACTTAAGTAGTTAGTGAATTTATTAATTTCGCGTTCTTGTAACTTTTTTTTTTGTTTTTTATCCAATTTCATCTCATTTGTAAATGTGATACTTACACAATTTAATATTTTGACTGTAACGATTCTTAGTAATTTATTTTATTTAATAATTTATTCTATTTGCTAGAGCAAGGGCGTGTAATTTGATACCTATTCATAGGTATGTGTGCTGATGTTTTGGTACACTGAAGTCTTACCTAAGTATTTAGTTACCAACTTGATTTTAACTATCTGTTTAGTTATTTATTTGTACCCTTTTGTTCTGTGCGTCTTAGGAATAGCTTCATAATAGTATTTCATAGCAGTTTTACATTAATTGGTCATCTGTAAATCTTAGACATAGTGATATTAAGCTAAGTAGTTAATAATAGTATTAGATAGGTACAATTTCATTTTTTTAATTTAGATTCTATGATATTAATTGTATACTATTTTTCATTTTTTTTATTTTTTTTTTCTTGTTAAGCATTATTGTTTTGGTTTAATTTTGCTGTTTCATCAGAATTTTGATACAGTACTTCAATACTACTCTGGTCACTCAGACCGAGGCTTGTTACTATTATTATTATTATTATTTTTTAAATGACTAAGTCTATAAATCTTAGATTCGTCGACCCAAACCTAGGTACGCTTCTGTTATTCTACGGCGCCGCATGGAAGAAGGAAATAAAATCATAATTAGAGATATAAACTTTTTACAATGTCTACCCTATCTGTGCCTTTGGTTTGTCCCCACTGTCCTGGTTCTCCGCGTACTTTTAGTGCACACGGGTTGAAGGTGCATATGGGCCGAATGCACAAGGAGATCCGTCAAGTGGCCACCAGCCCACTGCCCTTGCCTGACGGTTCTAGCGACGGGCCAGCTGGTCAGCCCTCGCATCTGGGTGCACCTAGTCGCTTGTTAGACTCTCTGTCAGCTCTGAAATCAGGCACACCGGTGCTAAGACACATTCCCAAGGGGGCTCGCAACCAGGCCGCAGGCAAACTTTGTGATGTCATCGAGAGTTGTATAGTCAGCAACGGGGAGGAGGACTGGGGCAGACTCCTTGCCTTTTCGTTTATTGCACTCAGGGTTCCCTCCAGGGCCGCACCAGGTAATATGACATCAAAAGTAAAGGCAAATGCCATTTCATCGGGGCCTGATATTTCAGAGACTCAAGAAAACCGCACAGAGTCACGTGCCGGGACTCGCCCTCTCAAACGCGTAATTGAGGGGAAGGTGTTCGAGGGCGATTTTGCGGGGGGCAGTACGATTATTATTATCGGACGATTCATTTGCTCGGCATGACTCCGAAACGCTAGCTGCGATGGAGCTTAAGCACCCGGCCCCATCAAGACATCAGAATTTCCCTCCGCCTCCCGACGCGTCATATTTGCCCATTCAGGTGACAAGCCACGAAGTTAGGCAGGCATTAGACTCATTTTACAGTGGCTCTGCGGCGGGCCTGGATGGTATTTGTCCAGGGCATTTAAAGGAGCTCACTTCAGCGTCCGCGGGAGACGGTGGACCACGTTTGTTGGACAGTCTAACAGGGTTGGTAAATTTTTTGCTAAGTGGTAAACTAAACCCAATGATTAGCCCCTTTCTTTACGGGGCATCACTTTGTGCCTTAAAGAAGAAAGATGGGGGAGTAAGATCCATAGCGATAGGTAGCGTATTCAGGCGGTTGGCTGCTAAACTGGCCTGTCGGTCAGTGAGTGAGGCCATGTCTGAGTATTTGCAGCCTCATCAGCTGGGGTTCGGGACGCGACGCGGCTGCTAGGCGGCGATACACGCCACGCGCGCATTTGTGATGGACCCGTTGAACGCTGGTAGTGTAGTCGTCAAGCTGGA
The DNA here is from genome assembly GCA_933228765.1 of Miltochrista miniata. Taxonomy (NCBI): domain Eukaryota; kingdom Metazoa; phylum Arthropoda; class Insecta; order Lepidoptera; family Erebidae; genus Miltochrista; species Miltochrista miniata. The sequence goes on from OW121747.1 coordinate 28,048,532, forward strand.
CATACGCAATGCTTTTAACACCGTCGAAAGAGACATTCTTTTGGGTGAGGTTAGGGAGAATATTCCCGCTATTTATATCCCTTCCTCCACCAAGTCTATTTTTCTCCTTTTCACCTTTATTTCGGTCGTAAACCCATTTCCTCCGAGGTAGGAGTGCAGCAGGGAGATCCACTGGGGCCATTAATCTTCAGCTTAGCCATTCATAAGGTTATTGCAGAGCTGAAGTCGTCCCTAAACCTATGGTACCTGGATGATGGCATAATTGGGGGGCCACCGGTGGATGTTCTTCGGGACCTAGAAGTTCTCATACCTCGACTAAAGACACTAGGTCTCGACGTAAACCCCGCAAAGTGTGAGTTCTTCCCTTGCTGCACTGAAGTAAGCTCCCATTTCGCCCGCTTTAGCGAGCTTTTACCAGGCCTCAATTCCCTTTCTTCTAACTCCTTTTTTCTCTTGGGCTCCCCTATCTTTCTCAGTGCTGTGCCGGGAGCAATTGATTCCCGGAGGCAACTTCTTCTTGCAGTACAGCAGCGTCTCGAGGATCTGTCAGCACATGTCGCCATAGTGTTGCTGCGTATGTGCTTTGCACTCCTTAAAATTAATTACCTCCTGGGGACTGCACCTACATGGCTGTGCAGTCAAGAGGTATCTTCATTCGATGACTCATTGAGGGGGGTTGTCGAGTCAATTCTCAACATCTCACTTAGTGAGTCGCAGTGGCTCCAGGCATCATCTCCGGTCCGGTATGGGGGTCTCGGGATATGACGTGCTCGGGATGTGGGCTTACCGGCTTTTATTGCATCGGCGCATGGGGTGGCGGTGCTCGTTGCTACCATATTCCAGTCAGATGGCAGCGAGTTCAGTGTACCCTATGTGTCTGGGGCGATTACGGCGGATTATTCCGTTAATCCACCCCAAAAAATCCACCCCATGGGGTGGATAACCGGATTTACATGTTACGGTATGAGGTTACAAAAATAAGATCGGCAAAACAAATGAAGAACGTCAAAACAAATGACTGTCGGATAAACAAATGACGATCGAAAAACAAATGAAGATCGGCAAAACAAATGAAGGTCGTCAAAACAAACGACGGTAGGAAAAACAAATGAAGATCGGCAGAACAAATGAAGATCGTCAAAACAAATAACGGTCGAATAAACAAATGACGATCGAAAAAACAAATGGATATCGGCAAAATAAATAAAGATCGTCTAAACCAGGGGTTCCCAACCTTTTCGTGGTCAGGGACCACTTTTATATTTTTCTTGTTAACAGGGACCACTATAAAGGCATAATTTAAAAAAACTGTGATAATCAATCTGAAGCTTAAAAAACGCAGTAGGAAATTGCATAAACATTTATTAATGTGTTTATGACTTGCATCTTCTTCACGAGATCTGCTAACCTAGGACTAATATTGTTATTCAAAGCTACATGCAAATCATCACTTACTTTCAAACGATTCCTCGCCTTGTTTTTAATTTCCAACTAAGCAGAAAACCTTGTTCGCACAAATAAGCGTTGAGAAAACTATAAAATAGCGAAAGGCGATTTCTCGGAGTTTCGTATAAGAAATTGCTTTTAAAAACCAAACCACTCAAGTGAATTTGTTGTGTTCTTCCTGGATTCCTTCATGAACTTCACCAGTGTCCATGCTGGTACTATTCCACTTCTTCGAGGGGTGAAGAGACACGCCACCGTCTACACCGGCTTCTGTGAAAGAACGGTGAGCAGCCAACTCGCCGTTCTCACGGTCATGGTGGACGACCGCGCCACCGACTACGGAACTCGGAAGGGAGATTTTTCTCCCGCTGCATTCTTCGTGAGCATGACTTGCTCGCAGAAAGTCACAGTTACGTTACACTTTCTCCCGTTGGAGACCAGAGCCCTTAACATGTTCTCCAGCGTGAGAATATTCACGCCCAGGCCCGCAACGAGGTCTTGTCGCTGCTATGCCCATGTAGTGCTGTGTCCACGCTGTAGATACTTACCGAAGCACCCGTGCCCGGTAAACAGATGTGACACTCGGTAGGTGAGGCTGCCATGGCGCTCGTCTCATTAGTGGTGAGTCCTCACTTTGGTAGCTCAAGTCGGACCTTCCATGTCTCCATGAGCTTCTGGCGAAACAGGGATCACTGTGCCTCTATTTCTTTGGGCACAGGCCTGTGGTCCCGATCCAGCGCCTTCATGCACCATTGATACAACGACGCAAGAGCCCTGTTTTCCAGGTCCCATGGAGGGGTCTTGGCTAGGAGACATGCAATCTCAACGGATATCGTGCAGTACCCTCTCCTGACGGCCATCGCCTTTAGTGGGCTATGCAGTCTAGCCACGTTGACGGTCGTCAGGGCCTCCGCCCATACAGGGGTCCCGTATAGTGCCATACTCCGCACGACCCCGAAGGTCTCTTGCAGGGAGGGTTGGGTACTCTTATGTCGGGTCCTCAGCTGTTGCCCCCTCTGTTTTAAGACTTAACTTCTGAAGTGGTGTCGCTCTGTAATGATACGCTCAAAGAGCTAGCAAACTTCGACGAGGAACAACATCGGTCGGTACCCCGATGGGTGTTATGGTTCTGATCCGAAAGGCCGGGCGGACGGTGGACACCGGCCGCCCGGCCTTTCGGATCAGAACCAGTTTCCCACACTTTAGGCTGCAGGAAACTGGTCTTGAGCAAAGATCCACGCTCGGCCTGGAAACACATTCAATCGTGGGCAAATCGCAGACTTTGTGTTGTCTTTGCTCGCCGAGCCGGTGGGCGTACCAACCGCCCCCACTACCCGCGCTCTTCTCGCTTATTGCACGGCGACTAACGGCTCACCACCCGATAAATTTAAAATCCTTCAGGGACCATATTTTCGCTCCTGCGGACCACTGGTGGTCCGCGGACCACTGGTTGGGAACCACTGGTCTAAACAAATGACGGTCGAATAAACAAATGACGATCGAAAAAACAAATGACGATCGGCACAACAAATGAAGATCAAAAAAAAACCGGCCAAGTGCGAGTTGGACTCGCCCATGAAGGGTTTCGTAGCAGCAAGTAACATAATATAATAGTTCTTATAGTTCGTTGTAACTTTGATTGATGTTTTAATACGTTTGCAGTGGTAGTGATTTTTCTAACCGAAAATTGCGGTTTATGACGTATTAAAAAAAAACTACCAGCTCTATCTCGTTCAAACAAATTTTCGTTGGTAGTTTTTATGGCAATGTATACCATATATTCTTTTTAGATTCATCATTCTCTTAGTTTAGAAGTTAGAGGGGGGGGGGACACTCATTTTTCCACTTTGGAAGTTTCTCTTGCGCAAACTCACTTTAGAAAAAAATGATGTTAGAAACCTCAATAGCATTTTAAAAGACCTATCTATAGATACCACACACGTATGGGTTTGATGAAAAAAAAAATTTCGAGTTTCAGTTCTGAGTATGGGGACCCCCAAAATTTACTACTTTCTTTCTAGTTTTATAAAAGAATCTTAATGCGGTTCACAGAATACATCTAGTTACCAAGTTGCAATAGCATAGGCCTTATAGTTTCGGAGAAAAATGGCTGTGACACACGGACGGACAGACAGACAGACAGACAGACAGACAGACAGACAGACGGACATGACGAATCTATAAGGGTTCCGTTTTTGCCATTTGGCTACGAAACCCTAAAAAGAAAATAGAATAAAATAAATAAATAAATATATAAAATAGAAGAAAATAATCTAGCTGCGATTGCCATTGCAAAAATAGGTGCAAGCAAATCTAGACCTTAATGACGCTTCTCTAAAAATGTGCTTGTAGACATCACTGATCACGAATATACTGGTTGAATTTATAGTCGTTTTGGAACGGAAAGGTACAGTATCAGAAGTGTCAATTTAAAAATCGACAAAAAAAAATACGAAAATGTCAAAATCTACATCGTTTTCCGTAATCAAAATGAGAACTCGTTGTTACTCTTGTTTGTTGTTAAAAAGTAAATAGATGGGGGGGGGGGATATTATGTATGCTCATAATGTCGAAATTTGCTTTCACTCATTTCATTTTTATCAAGATGCGATAACCATCCTAAAAAATAGGTGCAAGCAATTCTCGATCTTATTAACATGCATAATATTTAGATTTTTTACATAGTCGTGATCAGTAATGTCTGGTTGTAACATTTATATTGTATGTGTAGTATTGTCAGGTTTTTGGCTTGACAATCATCATTGAGCGTGTCAGAGCGCCTTATTCAATTCATTGTTTTTTTTGGCTTTGGCAACATCTCTCGGGTAAGGAGTCGATAGTCGCTGGTTTTTTTGCGTTGTCAGACAGGAACTACAATATAAAACTGGTTTTGAAGGAATTTTCTAGTGGAGTGCATAGTCAGGGTATAAATAGCCCTGCCATGAGGTCACAGGCTCTCTTCTAACATCTAGCCAATACGATTCACATCTTAGTTAACGTTGAGCTCTGATGATTTAGCGCACCTAATGTGTTGCGAGGTTATAGTTTGACTCAGGCACGGTACAAACCTGAGGACTTGTTGAGGAATATAGCCTAGGTTCTACTTTCCTCAGAAAGAAAAAGTTTCTGTTTCAACCTACACCCGGGATACCGGTAAGTGTCATTTCTTGTTTGCAAAGCGGTTCGAATTTCGTCGGTCGCGATGTCAGTTATTTCATTTGTCGTTTACTTGTCATAACAGGGTTTTTTACTACGGGGAAAAGCGGCCCGTCCACGGTTAGCAAAACCACACCCAAAGACACGTGGACTACACGAGCGAGGTGTTTTGAGAGGAACCAGCCGCCTCCACGTGGCATTCTCGTGCTGTGCCGCTCTCAGCTTGACTCAAGGCCAGTAATTGTCACCCAATTATAAGTGTAGTTAGCTGCTTACCCGTTTTACCTGCTCACGCGGCAGTGGTCTATTGAGTAGTATTAGTACCTAAGCCCTGACTATATTTCTGTGTACCTGTGATATTTGTGTCTATCAGTGAATAAGCTCTCTGTGTGTCTCTGTGTATCTCTGTGTACTTAATAAATATATGTGTGTACACCCTATTGTCTGTTTTCGTTAGAGCCCTAGCCTACCCTTGCACACACACTGGAAACTCTGAAATAAGGCGCCCTGGGATAGAGTTCTCTGCATAAGCTCCCTCGAGTAAGTTGGTGAGTAACATACTGAACAATAAAGTCGTTACAAATTGGCGCCCAACGTGGGGCAAATCTCTGGGTCTACTCTGCGGTAGTCTCAGTCTGGTGTGTGTGCATAGGTGGTTATCTCTGGCGAAACCATCCTGTAATATCGTCCGAGACGCTCCAGGACGTTAATTGGTGGTGCTAGCAGCTAAGCACAAAACCTTCCCTTTCGTCTTCTTCCAGCTCCCTACATCTTTGGCTGAAAAAGACACAAAATTCTAAATTTAAAAATTTAAAATTAGCTGTGATTTTGGAAAGATTTTTTGATTTTATTTGGCATACCCACTTCTTTTTCTTATTGTGTTTTTTCTTTTATGTGTTTCTTTTTTCTTTTTTTTTATGGTGCACACATATATTTATTATAATATTAGTGTAGATTAATATATAATATATATTATTCTATAGCTTCACCTTGTAAGGTAAACTTAGTGAATCTCTGTGTTAACTTAGTGAATTTCACTCTGTGTAATTATAAACTTTGTTGAAGGTGTGTAGATACCTTGAAATTTAATTATTAACCTGAACTGTGTTATACCCTTAATCTTTGTTAAATTCTAAAAGTCAATTTGAAACATAATTACCTAACTTAGTACACTTTGTTGTAACTCAATTTACATTTTTACTTTGTAATTGATCCCTATCTGTGCCATTTTATCTTTATAATTGTTGTAAGTAAATTTTTACATAATGGCACAGATGAAAAAATATATTAATTATTTAAGAAAGGATGAACTTGCTAACGAGCTGTCCCACATGGGAATTTCAGTGGAACCGGAAACGTCAGTGTCTGGCCTTCGGGGTGAGCTGAGAACGGCACACCGACTCGTCCGTCGGGGTAGCATCAAAGCGAGTGCTCCGGTACCCGCTGATGCATCGGCTGAGCTCTCGATCTGCCTTCCGAAGGTCTCCGAGCTGGAGGAGGCTATTCAGTCAGGTGACATCTTCATTAATAAGGGTAGTCGTCTTAGGGTGTCTATCAGAGCCAACTACTTATTGAGTAGGTTAGCTCGTTGTGGTCTGGATTGCCCCGACCTGGTGGATATTTGTGGTAGGCTAGTGAAGATCATCGCTAGGGCTGAACCCAGTAGTGATTCTGAATCCGAAGGTTCGAATGATGATGGTGATGATCCTTCGGGTCGTGACCAGGTGGAATATACTTCACCAGTAGTGAGAGAGGACCGCTCGGTGCGAGCTAGTTCAAGTAGAAATAGTTCTACCTGTAACACCATAGTGTAAAAAAACGCAGTAGGAAATTGCATAAACATTTATTAATGTGTTTATGACTTGCATCTTCTTCACGAGATCTGCTAACCTAGGACTAATATTGTTATTCAAAGCTACATGCAAATCATCACTTACTTTCAAACGATTCCTCGCCTTGTTTTTAATTTCCAACTAAGCAGAAAACCTTGTTCGCACAAATAAGCGTTGAGAAAACTATAAAATAGCGAAAGGCGATTTCTCGGAGTTTCGTATAAGAAATTGCTTTTAAAAACCAAACCACTCAAGTGAATTTGTTGTGTTCTTCCTGGATTCCTTCATGAACTTCACCAGTGTCCATGCTGGTACTATTCCACTTCTTCGAGGGGTGAAGAGACACGCCACCGTCTACACCGGCTTCTGTGAAAGAACGGTGAGCAGCCAACTCGCCGTTCTCACGGTCATGGTGGACGACCGCGCCACCGACTACGGAACTCGGAAGGGAGATTTTTCTCCCGCTGCATTCTTCGTGAGCATGACTTGCTCGCAGAAAGTCACAGTTACGTTACACTTTCTCCCGTTGGAGACCAGAGCCCTTAACATGTTCTCCAGCGTGAGAATATTCACGCCCAGGCCCGCAACGAGGTCTTGTCGCTGCTATGCCCATGTAGTGCTGTGTCCACGCTGTAGATACTTACCGAAGCACCCGTGCCCGGTAAACAGATGTGACACTCGGTAGGTGAGGCTGCCATGGCGCTCGTCTCATTAGTGGTGAGTCCTCACTTTGGTAGCTCAAGTCGGACCTTCCATGTCTCCATGAGCTTCTGGCGAAACAGGGATCACTGTGCCTCTATTTCTTTGGGCACAGGCCTGTGGTCCCGATCCAGCGCCTTCATGCACCATTGATACAACGACGCAAGAGCCCTGTTTTCCAGGTCCCATGGAGGGGTCTTGGCTAGGAGACATGCAATCTCAACGGATATCGTGCAGTACCCTCTCCTGACGGCCATCGCCTTTAGTGGGCTATGCAGTCTAGCCACGTTGACGGTCGTCAGGGCCTCCGCCCATACAGGGGTCCCGTATAGTGCCATACTCCGCACGACCCCGAAGGTCTCTTGCAGGGAGGGTTGGGTACTCTTATGTCGGGTCCTCAGCTGTTGCCCCCTCTGTTTTAAGACTTAACTTCTGAAGTGGTGTCGCTCTGTAATGATACGCTCAAAGAGCTAGCAAACTTCGACGAGGAACAACATCGGTCGGTACCCCGATGGGTGTTATGGTTCTGATCCGAAAGGCCGGGCGGACGGTGGACACCGGCCGCCCGGCCTTTCGGATCAGAACCAGTTTCCCACACTTTAGGCTGCAGGAAACTGGTCTTGAGCAAAGATCCACGCTCGGCCTGGAAACACATTCAATCGTGGGCAAATCGCAGACTTTGTGTTGTCTTTGCTCGCCGAGCCGGTGGGCGTACCAACCGCCCCCACTACCCGCGCTCTTCTCGCTTATTGCACGGCGACTAACGGCTCACCACCCGATAAATTTAAAATCCTTCAGGGACCATATTTTCGCTCCTGCGGACCACTGGTGGTCCGCGGACCACTGGTTGGGAACCACTGGTCTAAACAAATGACGGTCGAATAAACAAATGACGATCGAAAAAACAAATGACGATCGGCACAACAAATGAAGATCAAAAAAAAACCGGCCAAGTGCGAGTTGGACTCGCCCATGAAGGGTTTCGTAGCAGCAAGTAACATAATATAATAGTTCTTATAGTTCGTTGTAACTTTGATTGATGTTTTAATACGTTTGCAGTGGTAGTGATTTTTCTAACCGAAAATTGCGGTTTATGACGTATTAAAAAAAAACTACCAGCTCTATCTCGTTCAAACAAATTTTCGTTGGTAGTTTTTATGGCAATGTATACCATATATTCTTTTTAGATTCATCATTCTCTTAGTTTAGAAGTTAGAGGGGGGGGGGACACTCATTTTTCCACTTTGGAAGTTTCTCTTGCGCAAACTCACTTTAGAAAAAAATGATGTTAGAAACCTCAATAGCATTTTAAAAGACCTATCTATAGATACCACACACGTATGGGTTTGATGAAAAAAAAAATTTCGAGTTTCAGTTCTGAGTATGGGGACCCCCAAAATTTACTACTTTCTTTCTAGTTTTATAAAAGAATCTTAATGCGGTTCACAGAATACATCTAGTTACCAAGTTGCAATAGCATAGGCCTTATAGTTTCGGAGAAAAATGGCTGTGACACACGGACGGACAGACAGACAGACAGACAGACAGACAGACAGACAGACGGACATGACGAATCTATAAGGGTTCCGTTTTTGCCATTTGGCTACGAAACCCTAAAAAGAAAATAGAATAAAATAAATAAATAAATATATAAAATAGAAGAAAATAATCTAGCTGCGATTGCCATTGCAAAAATAGGTGCAAGCAAATCTAGACCTTAATGACGCTTCTCTAAAAATGTGCTTGTAGACATCACTGATCACGAATATACTGGTTGAATTTATAGTCGTTTTGGAACGGAAAGGTACAGTATCAGAAGTGTCAATTTAAAAATCGACAAAAAAAAATACGAAAATGTCAAAATCTACATCGTTTTCCGTAATCAAAATGAGAACTCGTTGTTACTCTTGTTTGTTGTTAAAAAGTAAATAGATGGGGGGGGGGGGATATTATGTATGCTCATAATGTCGAAATTTGCTTTCACTCATTTCATTTTTATCAAGATGCGATAACCATCCTAAAAAATAGGTGCAAGCAATTCTCGATCTTATTAACATGCATAATATTTAGATTTTTTACATAGTCGTGATCAGTAATGTCTGGTTGTAACATTTATATTGTATGTGTAGTATTGTCAGGTTTTTGGCTTGACAATCATCATTGAGCGTGTCAGAGCGCCTTATTCAATTCATTGTTTTTTTTGGCTTTGGCAACATCTCTCGGGTAAGGAGTCGATAGTCGCTGGTTTTTTTGCGTTGTCAGACAGGAACTACAATATAAAACTGGTTTTGAAGGAATTTTCTAGTGGAGTGCATAGTCAGGGTATAAATAGCCCTGCCATGAGGTCACAGGCTCTCTTCTAACATCTAGCCAATACGATTCACATCTTAGTTAACGTTGAGCTCTGATGATTTAGCGCACCTAATGTGTTGCGAGGTTATAGTTTGACTCAGGCACGGTACAAACCTGAGGACTTGTTGAGGAATATAGCCTAGGTTCTACTTTCCTCAGAAAGAAAAAGTTTCTGTTTCAACCTACACCCGGGATACCGGTAAGTGTCATTTCTTGTTTGCAAAGCGGTTCGAATTTCGTCGGTCGCGATGTCAGTTATTTCATTTGTCGTTTACTTGTCATAACAGGGTTTTTTACTACGGGGAAAAGCGGCCCGTCCACGGTTAGCAAAACCACACCCAAAGACACGTGGACTACACGAGCGAGGTGTTTTGAGAGGAACCAGCCGCCTCCACGTGGCATTCTCGTGCTGTGCCGCTCTCAGCTTGACTCAAGGCCAGTAATTGTCACCCAATTATAAGTGTAGTTAGCTGCTTACCCGTTTTACCTGCTCACGCGGCAGTGGTCTATTGAGTAGTATTAGTACCTAAGCCCTGACTATATTTCTGTGTACCTGTGATATTTGTGTCTATCAGTGAATAAGCTCTCTGTGTGTCTCTGTGTATCTCTGTGTACTTAATAAATATATGTGTGTACACCCTATTGTCTGTTTTCGTTAGAGCCCTAGCCTACCCTTGCACACACACTGGAAACTCTGAAATAAGGCGCCCTGGGATAGAGTTCTCTGCATAAGCTCCCTCGAGTAAGTTGGTGAGTAACATACTGAACAATAAAGTCGTTACAAATTGGCGCCCAACGTGGGGCAAATCTCTGGGTCTACTCTGCGGTAGTCTCAGTCTGGTGTGTGTGCATAGGTGGTTATCTCTGGCGAAACCATCCTGTAATATCGTCCGAGACGCTCCAGGACGTTAATTGGTGGTGCTAGCAGCTAAGCACAAAACCTTCCCTTTCGTCTTCTTCCAGCTCCCTACATCTTTGGCTGAAAAAGACACAAAATTCTAAATTTAAAAATTTAAAATTAGCTGTGATTTTGGAAAGATTTTTTGATTTTATTTGGCATACCCACTTCTTTTTCTTATTGTGTTTTTTCTTTTATGTGTTTCTTTTTTCTTTTTTTTTATGGTGCACACATATATTTATTATAATATTAGTGTAGATTAATATATAATATATATTATTCTATAGCTTCACCTTGTAAGGTAAACTTAGTGAATCTCTGTGTTAACTTAGTGAATTTCACTCTGTGTAATTATAAACTTTGTTGAAGGTGTGTAGATACCTTGAAATTTAATTATTAACCTGAACTGTGTTATACCCTTAATCTTTGTTAAATTCTAAAAGTCAATTTGAAACATAATTACCTAACTTAGTACACTTTGTTGTAACTCAATTTACATTTTTACTTTGTAATTGATCCCTATCTGTGCCATTTTATCTTTATAATTGTTGTAAGTAAATTTTTACATAATGGCACAGATGAAAAAATATATTAATTATTTAAGAAAGGATGAACTTGCTAACGAGCTGTCCCACATGGGAATTTCAGTGGAACCGGAAACGTCAGTGTCTGGCCTTCGGGGTGAGCTGAGAACGGCACACCGACTCGTCCGTCGGGGTAGCATCAAAGCGAGTGCTCCGGTACCCGCTGATGCATCGGCTGAGCTCTCGATCTGCCTTCCGAAGGTCTCCGAGCTGGAGGAGGCTATTCAGTCAGGTGACATCTTCATTAATAAGGGTAGTCGTCTTAGGGTGTCTATCAGAGCCAACTACTTATTGAGTAGGTTAGCTCGTTGTGGTCTGGATTGCCCCGACCTGGTGGATATTTGTGGTAGGCTAGTGAAGATCATCGCTAGGGCTGAACCCAGTAGTGATTCTGAATCCGAAGGTTCGAATGATGATGGTGATGATCCTTCGGGTCGTGACCAGGTGGAATATACTTCACCAGTAGTGAGAGAGGACCGCTCGGTGCGAGCTAGTTCAAGTAGAAATAGTTCTACCTGTAACACCATAGTGTATAAAGAACGTCCCCTTAACTTATGTTCATTTAACTTAAAATATGATGGATCTACCTGTGTACGCGTGTTTTTAGAGAGATTAGAGGAACTTAGATGTGCTCGGGAGGTTACTAAATCTAGACTCCTTATGGCTTTCTCTGACCTGTTGGATGGACCAGCTTTGTCTTGGTTCCGTACAAATAAAGCTAACTTCATCTCATATGAGGATCTTATTAGTGAGCTTAGAGATACTTTTGATATTCCTGATTATGATTACCGCCTCAGGAACGAGATAAGACAGCGTACACAAGCCCGCTCTGAGTCCTTGGTTAACTATATATGTACAATGCAAGCCATGTTCTCAAGGTTGTCATGTAAGATGCCCAGTGAGGAACAGCTGGACATTCTCATGCACAACATTAGACCTGACTACATGAAGGAACTGGCCTTGCATGATGTCAACTCTGTAGATGACTTGAGACGTTTGGGTAAGCGCTTGGAGCTTAGGCGTACTAGGGCAGACGCTTTCCATGAGCCTGCTCTTGACAAGTTTGAGATTTCATCTGACTTACACCAGCTTAAGAACAAAGGTGTACAAAAGCCCGCTAAGCAGGTGTCTGCAGTGGAGACGCCGGTTACCCCCCACGATCGCAAATGCTTTCGTTGCGGCGGGGGCGGTCACACTGCATACAGCTGCACACAGTCAAGGGAGCTGGTGTGTTTCCGGTGTGGTCTCAAAGGAGTCAAGACCCCAGACTGCTCACACTGTACTAGCAAGTCAAAAAAGGCGTAGGCCAGGGCCTTGTTAGGAACTCTGTGCATTACTCTGTATCTGAGTCTATTTCTGATAAGGTCCTGTTTCCTAAACGGGATAGTGACATTAGACCGTATCTAGTTGTTAAGGTTTTAAATTTAAATGTCTTAGGCCTTCTAGATTCCGGTGCCTCCTGCTCTATATTAGGTAAGGGAGCGCACCGCATCTTCTTGGAACTGGGTTTTGATCTTGAGAGTATCAATCCTACTTTTCGTATTACTACTGCAGACAGCTCTCACTTGCAATGTCTGGGTTGTATCTCTTTGCCAATTGAGTACAATTCGGTTGTCCGAGTTGTCAAGTTCTATGTTGTCCCAGGCATAACCACCTCCATGATATTTGGTGCGGATTTCTGGCAACAATTTAAGTTAAGTGATAAGTTAATTTTACAAAATATTTGTCTTGATAGCTTTAGTGGTAATAATCCTATAGAGTCTGTGTCCCTTAACGGTGGCCTCGAGGATTACAACAACTTGACTGCTAAACAAAGGTGTGTTATCAACGGGGTCATTGAGAAATTTGACTCATTGAACACTGATAAGGTGGGTTTAGGTCGGACCTCACTTGTACATCATGTCATTGACACTGGTGACAGCAAGCCGATCAAGCAGCGTTATTATCCGGTCTCTCCCCTTAAACAGAAGGCCCTGGAAGCCGAGTTGGACCGAATGCTGGAGATGGGAGTAGTGTCCCCGTCTCAGTCCGCGTGGAACTCTCCAGTGGTCATGGTGGAGAAGGCAAACGGTGACCTCAGATTGTGCTTGGACTCTCGCAAGCTGAACTCTGTGTCAAAGAGTGACGCCTACCCCTTACCCTATATCAATCAAATCTTGGACCACCTTAATAACGCTAAGTATTTAACTTCTGTAGATTTGAGTGCGGCTTACAGGCAGATTCCATTTGACTCACCCCAGTCTGCTGAGAAGACTGCTTTTACGGTTCCCCGGAGAGGATTATTCCAATACAATTCGATGTGCTTCGGGCTTGTCGGGGCTAGTGCCACGATGCAACGCCTGATGGACCGTCTGTTTGGCCCCGAGTTCGACAATAAGGTATTTGCGTTTCAGGACGACATAGTCTGTGTGTCCAGCACCTTTGAGGAGCATGTAGAGCTCTTATATAGAGTCTATCAGCAACTCAAGGATGCTGGCCTAACTATCAACATGAAAAAATCTCACTTTTGTCGGAGTGAACTCAAATACCTGGGGTATTATGTGGACAAACATGGCCTACGGACAGACCCGGGTAAAGTTGAGGTTATCCTCAACTATCCCACCCCTTCTAACCCTAAGGAGGTTAAGGGATTTCTGGGAATGGCCGGCTGGTAACGTCGCTTTGTTAACAACTTCTCTAAGATTAGTAAACCTCTGTGCAAACTGACATCTAAAAACTTTAAGTTTGAATAGACCCCTGAGGCTGAACAGGCCTTTAGCCTACTAAAGTCAGCCTTGGTCTCTGCCCCTATATTAAGAAAAATGCCTAACTTTGAGCTGCCCTTCCGCATTCTTAGTGACGCGTCAGCTTACTCAGTTGCTGCTGTACTGACACAAACTCACGATGGTGTTGAGCACCCTATCGCATATTGTAGCCGTTCTCTCAACAAGAACGAGGTGAACTACAGCACAACTGAGCGAGAACTTCTGGCCGTGATTTTCGCCTTGGAACAATTTCGACAGTACGGTCGTCACGGACCATTCATCTCTTCTGTGGTTCCATAAACTAAAAAATCCCATGGGTCGTCTAGCACGTTGGAGCATGAGGCTCAGTCAATTCGATTTTGACATAGAGCATCGAAAAGGTAAAGACCACGTTGTACCTGATGCTCTGTCTCGTATCAAGATTGAGTCCCTCGATGCAGTACCCACTAAAGACCCGTGGTATGACCACACCATGAATAGTGTTCGGAAGAACCCGAGGAAGTCACCAAACTTTGACATTCGTGACAACCTTTTATATAGGTTAACTAAAAATAAATATTCTCTGACTTCAGACTTTTACTGGAAGCTGGTGGTACCTCAGGAGGATCGCTTGCCCCTGCTCTCTAAGTACCACGATGACACACTAAGTGCCCATGGTGGTGTTTGGAAGACACATAAAAGGTTAGCCCTAAATTATTACTGGCCCAAGATGTACGAGTACGTCAAAGAATATGTCGGGAATTGCAAAATCTGTAAGCAGTACAAACCCGTAAACACGTCTCGTCCCGGCCTAATGGGTAGCCCGAAGCGGGTTTCGAAGCCATTCGAAGCTATCTCTGTCGATCTGCTTGGTCCCTTTCCCACTTCGAGCAATAGAAACGTACACCTGATCGTGGTCTCCGACTACTTTAGCAAATACGTCATGTTGTGCCCTGTTCGGGTTGCCACAGGCGCTGTAGTCGCGAGATTTATAGAGAAGAGTGTGTTTCTCGTGCACGGGGTCTGCAAGACTATTTACATGGATAATGGCCCTCAGTTTGTGAGTAAGCCATTTAAGGATCTGTTGGCTAAATACAATGTACCTAATATATATTATAACCCTAGGTATCATGCCCAAACTAATCAGGCGGAACGAGCTATTCGTAATGTGGTTCAAGTGGTTAGATGATCTAAGGGTTCAAGCGATCTCATGCCATGTGAAGTCACAACACAAGTCTTGGGATCAGTTCTTGGTTGAGATACAGTGTGCTTTAAACACTGCAGTTAACGAAGCAACTCGTTTCACCCCTTTCTTTTTGGTACATGGTAGGGAATTTATTGGAGATGGAGTGTTATACAGGCAGACAGATATCGCGTGCCATCCTACTTCAGTCTCTGTAGACGATCCATCAGCCTTCGGTGTCAAGCTGAGAGAAATACAACGCATTTACGACCAGGTGAGGAAACATTTGAACGTTGCCCACCAGCGTAATGAAAAGTATTACAACCTCAGAAAAAGGCATGTAGAGCTGAAAGTGGGACAGATAGTTTACAAACGCACGTTCTACCTGTCCAACAAGGCCAAGAATTTTACTTCTAAGCTAGCCCCTAAGTTCCTTAAATGTGTGGTGACTGCTAAACGATCCCCTTTAGTATATAGGCTGTCAGATCTGGACGGTAAGGATCTTGGGGAGTACCATATCAAGGACATCCTGAAGTATCAGGAGGAGCCGTCTCCAATACCTAACGTAACTACATAGCACTGTTTCTCTACTTCATTAAACCAGTGCTATGTGATCATTGTGTAAGACTATTTTGTTCTTTTATTTCTATGTCTATGTGTATACGTGACGTCTAATTGTCACGCTGTAATTTTTTTTATGCACCGCACCGAGCGTTTTTCTCTCATTTGCTCCTCAGTACTCTACAATATCCTGAGAGCTTGGGTAGTGTTAGGGTATCAGCAGCGAGTGAAGGGAGCATTCGTTTCTATGTAGGGCATTAGACTCTAGTTACTTAGCCTATCCGGTACACGAGTCAGTGTCTAGTTAGGTGTATAGGAGGATCTTTCTTTGTTATTGTAATGGTAGCAGTCAGCTTGGGGTTGAAGGACCTAGCTGGTTGTCTTTGTTTATTAGTCAGTACTTTTCTGTTTTCTTTATTGGGTATTTCCAGCGTGTCATATCCGCAGGAAATACTATTAAGGGGGGGGGTGGTTGTAACATTTATATTGTATGTGTAGTATTGTCAGGTTTTTGGCTTGACAATCATCATTGAGCGTGTCAGAGCGCCTTATTCAATTCATTGTTTTTTTTGGCTTTGGCAACATCTCTCGGGTAAGGTGTCGATAGTCGCTGGTTTTTTTGCGTCGTCAGACAGGAACTACAATATAAAACTGGTTTTGAAGGAATTTTCTAGTGGAGTGCATAGTCAGGGTATAAATAGCCCTGCCATGAGGTCACAGGCTCTCTTCTAACATCTAGCCAATACGATTCACATCTTAGTTAACGTTGAGCTCTGATGATTTAGCGCACCTCATGTGTTGCGAGGTTATAGTTTGACTCAGGCACTGTACAAACCTGAGGACTTGTTGAGGAATATAGCCTAGGTTCTACTTTCCTCAGAAAGAATAAGTTTCTGTTTCAACCTACACCCGGGATACCGGTAAGTGTCATTTCTTGTTTGCAAAGCGGTTCGAATTTCGTCGGTCGCGATGTCAGTTATTTCATTTGTCGTTTACTTGTCATAACAGGGTTTTTTACTACGGGGAAAAGCGGCCCGTCCACGGTTAGCAAAACCACACCCAAAGACACGTGGACTACACGAGCGAGGTGTTTTGAGAGGAACCAGGCGCCTCCACGTGGCATTGGGCGCTTGCACATTGCACGATATCGTCCACGATATCGTACGATATCGTTCCACGATATTGTACGACATCGTTCCACGATATTGTACGACATCGTTCCACGATATCGTACGATATCGTGGAACGATATAACCGAACGAAATTGACACTATAACCCACAGCTTGTTATTCGGTTAGTAGCTTTGCGCCAGGAAAGGTAACCGCGCGATTCTTAAAGTTAATTAAAATATTAGAAGCAATAATGGCAGCAGTGAACAAGTTACGTTTACTTTATCTTTTATATTTACGGAGAAAAAAACGATACTGTAGAAGAACATTTTGGGTTGATCCTCTTCTACAAGTGCGATATTTAGAGGGAACTTATTATCCTTTTCGTAAAACCAGGGGGATTTAAATCTTTGAATCTGAAAGTTGATATGTCGCGACCTTAGACGCAATAATGCCAGCATCATCGTGGCAGCGATCGAGCAGAAGTACTTGCCCAACAGTTTGAAAAACCCCGTCTAACAAAATCGAAGACAGCGGGTGGTAGAGCTGTGTCCTCAAGGTTCGAGGTTCTTGAGGAAAATGAGAGCTTTTACCTGTGTGCATCACCGACGAAAAGACCGATGAGTCTTACTAATTGTGACTACCGAGCTCCACTAGCGGGGACATTCCGGACATCGACCAGGGCGAGGTCAGTGTGGCTCTCGGCCAACCTAAGTCCTCTGGGGAGGATGGAATTGCAGCTGAACTACTGAAGGCGGGAGGGGGGGCGGAGAGGGGGCTCCGGTTCTCAACGAGCTGACAAGTTTGTTCAATTCCGTCTTCGAACAAGACACATCAGAGAAACACCTGATGCGTAGAGCGAGTGCGGTGCGGTGGGTTTGTTCTTCAAGAAAGGTGATAAGACTTTGCTGTAGAACTACAGACTCATCTCACTCCTGAGCCATATTTACAAGCTGTTCTTTACACTTTAGAGTAGTCACAAAACGCCTCGCCTTAAAACTCGGCGAATTTCAGCCAAAGAGGCAAGCCGGGCTTGGAAACGGCTTCAATCAACCGCTATGTATGGATTTTTTGGACTCTGTCAAAACCTGGGCAGTCCTGGACGCTCTGCAGAGGTGTCGTGTCGACTAGCGACACATCGAGGTATTGATATGTCTGTACGACAATGCTACTATGACCATCCAGCTGGAAAACTAAAAACAGTCCCATTGAACTGCTCAGAGGTATTAGACTAGGTGATGTGATATCGCCAAATCTCTTCATGAATGCACTTGAGGACATCTTTAAGACGCTGGACTGGGAAGGGTGTGGCGTGAACATCAATGGCGCGCGAATCTTTGCACCTTCGGTTTGCCGACGACATCGTTAAAGTATCGGAGACGCTGGAACAGGTAAGTTCCGCTTACCTGTTCCAGTGTCTCCGCTGCACAACCTCAATAGAGCGTCTCGACGTGTTGGTCTGTGCATGGACTTAGAAAAAACCAAGGTCATATTAAATGACCACGTCACGCGCCTGGGATACTATACGTCGACGGATCGAGGCTGGAGGTTGTTCAGGAGTATACCTACCTTGGGCAGGTTATCACATTGGGAAAAAATAACCTGTACAAACAAATCGCCATAAGGCAGAAGAAGGCAGCAGAAGCAGGCACATGACGGCAGCGTGACGTGAGGAGCTCAAGCACGCCCCCCTTAGCGCCGTAATCACAAAATTTCATGATGGGTATCGTTATAGGGGTTTTTGGTATGCTGAGTACGAATCACATAATAATTTTGCAATCCAATATGGGCGCCGCGCCGTAATCACAAAATTTCATGATGGGTATCGTTTAAGGGGTTTTTTGGTATGCTGAGTACGAATCACGTGATAATTTTGCAATCCAAAATGGCCGCCGCGGTGTAATCACAAATTTTCATGACGGGTATCGTTTTAGGGGATTTTTGGTATGTTGAGTACGAATCACGTGATAATTTTGCAATCCAAAATGTCCGCCGCACCGTAATCACAAAATTTCGTGATGGATATCATTTAAGGGGTTTTTTCGAATGCTGAGTACGAATTTCGTGATAATTTTGCAATCCAATATGGCCGCCTAAGCTATTTACAGTAGTAAACTAAAAAGATTTGCTTGTTAAGTTTAGGCATTCTGAACTAGCAATGCGAAAATACTATGACAAAAGATTATTATTGTAAAATTAAGGCCAATTACATTAAATTGGTACCTAGCATACGAAAAAACCCTTAAACGATACCCATCATGAAATTTTGTGATTACGGCGCGGCGGCCATATTAGATTGCAAAATTATCACGTGATTGGTACTCAGCATACCAAAAAACCCCTTAGTAGTAAGCCACAGCTACCGGCGATGCGAATTGCGGTGCGACCTGCTGCGCGGCGAGAGTCGCGCGGCACGCGGCCGCAACGGGCTGCGCGGTGTGCGGATGAAACAAATGTACTGGCGAGTACCGAGGTGGCCACAGCTCGTATCGGCGCGCGCGGCGGCATCGGCGGACGCATTTAGGCATCGCGCGTCCAGAACAAATTATTTTGTTTTTAACGCGCGTTGCCATAAAAATAATAGATACGGAAAGGTTCATAAGTGAAATACTGAGTAGACCAGCAGTATGGATGTCAAAACATCCACATGATAAATACAGACACATTATAAAAAAAATGTGGGAAGAAATAAAAGAACAATTTCCTGGTATTAGTGGTTATTACTTTATTTAGATAAATATTTTAAATAGGTACTTACCTTAAAGTTAGAAACAGCTGTTCTAGAGGTGAAATAATTTTCTTAAAATTAACTTTAGCTTTCAAGTCTTCATGTAGGTATGTGGCCGAGTATATAAAAATATAGAGTCGCGAAATACACACGCAAAATATTTGCTGCTGATATTAATTTGATATTTTTTTTAAATTATCAGTTAATCTAATGTGCTTCGAGTAAAATTAGCATAAAACCCACCCGCACTCACTGTCCAGTATTCCTAACCGGATTCTCACAGTTCCACTCAGTCCTTATTTCACTATCGCAATGGACATGAAAGCTGCTAAGGGTATGGAAGAGCTGGCGCAATTATTCAGCTCCAGAATGCACGAATACGACCAAAAACTGGATAAGTTAACCTCTGGAGCCAGCACTATCCCAGGTGACCTGACATCGCTCATTCGTGAGTAGACTAGTTTTAAAACTTTTGTTTGGCAAGCATTCACTAAGATTAAGTCACAACTTGATCTGCTCACATTGGGCTTGGACAGGCATGAAACAGTCATGCGGAGAAAGGTCCTGTTGTTCCACGGTGTACCGGAAGAGCCAAATGAAAATCTGCACAACTCTATCCATAACATCATCTCATCTAAAATGAAGTTGTCCGAGGTCAGTCCACAAAGCATCAAGGTCTGTCACAGACTTGGCGGTGCGACTAATAAGGCTAGACCTGTACTTGTGCGGTTTCATGGGGTGGAGAAGCGTCTTATGGTCTGGGATAGCAAGGTATCACTCAAGGGTTCTGGTATTACTGTCTCGGAGTTTCTAACTAAGACGAGACACCAAGTCTTTATGGCAGCCCGGCAATACTTTGGCATCAAAAACTGCTGGTCGGCAGATGGAAAAATAGTCATTATTACTCCTGACAAGGCCCGCCGTAAAATAGAGAGTAAGGCCGAACTTGACGCTGTCATTTCCCAGTTTCCCCACGATGCTGCTGTGCCTCAGGAGTCGGTGCTGCGTGACGTTGCTCATACTTCAAGGATACCAACGCCTAAAGCAGTGAAAACTGGCAAGTCAAGTCGGCGTCGTGTGTAGATCGTTGGAGTGATCTTGTACGTGCAGTTGTAACTTGAATAGACACACATATGTATACGTGCAGATGTAGGTACTTCATGTCGTTAGTTTACTTGCTGTTTTATTTCATTTCACTTTTAAACTTTCACTTTTTACTGTTAGGGCACAACTTTTGTCTTTGTACCTTAATATTTGTAACAAACAAAATGATCTCACAACCTCACAAGTAAATAGAGTTGACCGGCAGCTGTGACCTGTGACAGCGGTGACAGTGACATGACAGTGTCAAATCTGACAACTGCGTTCCTTCATTTTTTTTTTCTTTTTATTATTTTATGTAAATGAAGAGTTTGCTGTCTATCCTGCCTAAGTCAACTGCTTGCTTTACAATATTTGTACAATATATTATAATCAATTATTATTTTTGGTTCTGCGCTCCCGACACGGTCATGCCTTGCGGTTGTCGTGTACGTTAAGTATGAATGAAAGTTGCTTCAGTGTGCGTGATTTCTTTGCATTTGTGTGTGCATCGACGTGTATGTACACATGATATTTGACGTGCATGGCAGGTGCAGTATGGACGTGTCGCTAGCCTTTTGCAGATAATGTGCATTATTTATAAATTTGTCATAAGCTTTTTTTTTTTTTATGTGGATTTCAGTGTTGCCTAGCTGTACTTATCCAATTTTTTTTGTTCTTTTTTTAAATTATTTTATCCTATCTAAAAACTGTATTACCATTCCTTTTTTTTTTTTTTTTTTTTTAATAAGTTTACTTTAATAATTCATTCTGGCCACAGCCATGTTTAAAGGGAAGTGTAATGTATGGCGTAGTGAGTCGGTGGGTTTCGCCATGTATTAGTAGTTTGATAAGTATTGTAATTTATATTGTATTTATCTTTTTATTGTATTCATATTTTGTATATATATATATACATATTTGCTTTATAATATGACCACAAATATGTTGAATGACAGTTTTTTCTCCTGTACTTCTGCAACGGACAGTTTTATTAGTGCGAACGATAATACCCCAGCTGTTACCTTACATGACCAACTTTCCTCCATATTTAGCTTCTATCCCAAAAATTTCAATGTGGTACACATTAACGCTCAGAGTGTTTCTGGTCACTATTCCGACGTTCTGGCATCATTTAGCAACTCTTCTTTAGACGCTGTACTGATCTCGGAGTCCTTTTTGAAACCATCCTTGCCTTCTACTAGCTTTCTACTTCCTGGTTTCAATTTGATACGGAATGACAGAACTAGTAAGGAGTGTGGTAGGGTGGCAGTGTATCTCCGTGCTACTATACCGTATAAGTTAGTTAGCTTATCCACTTCTCTTGCCACTCCATCAGCTGAACATCTGTTTCTGGAGATATCTTTAGTGCATACCAAAGTGTTACTTGGAGTATTTTACAGTCCGCATCAGAGCATTGATTATTTTGATTCCTTCGATACTATATTAACAAACTTGACCCCTTCTTATGATCACGTAGTTTTAATGGGTGACTTCAACACATGCTTGCTGAGGAACGACAACAGGTCCCGTAAGCTGTTGGCACTTCTATCTTCTTACAATCTTTGTGCCTTACCTCTCTCTGCCACTCACCACTTTCCTAATTGTAAATCTACTCTTATTGACCTCATTATAGTTCCTTCATCCGGTGTTGCCAGCAC
This sequence comes from Miltochrista miniata, assembly GCA_933228765.1. Lineage (NCBI taxonomy): Eukaryota > Metazoa > Arthropoda > Insecta > Lepidoptera > Erebidae > Miltochrista > Miltochrista miniata. Next base: position 28,070,545 of record OW121747.1, read on the forward strand.
CCATGGCCAGCTATGTGCTCCCTTTTCATACCATGATCTTTTATATCTTTCCCACTGTCTCCGCTCGCCTAAGCGCGAGGCACAATTTCGCTACCTTCGCAATTTTAGGGGAATAGACCTGGAGGCATTGCGATGTGATGCTGACGATATGGATTGGTCCATAATATACGGTTCCACTGATATCAACGATATGGTAGATTATCTCAGTTCCAAAGTGGTCGAGCTATTTGATCGGCATGCTCCAATTAAACGAGTTAAAGTTAAGCGCAATCCAGCTCCTTGGCTGAGTGCCACGATCAAAAGCTTTATGGCACGAAGGGATAGAGCCAAAAGGCGTTTTAGGAGTAATCCTTCAGAGGGCAACCTGACTGCGTATAAATCGTTGCGTAACCGCTGCAGCCGAATGTGTAGGGACGCAAAGAGACACCATTTCCATAAATCTCTCGAAGGCCGTAACTCTTCCGTATCCTGGAGATTTCTCAAGTCGGTTGGCATAGGCAAGCCGGCTGTGACGGAAATTAATGATGTGGACATAGGTGCATTGAACAGCCATTTTTCAAATCCACCTGTCACTCTGGATGCTGCAACTAAAGTCGCAACCTTGCAGGCTTTTACGGCTGCACCAGTACCACAGATTTTACCTTTCAACTTCAATTCGGTATCTGTAAACGAGGTCCGGAAATCTCTTATTTCTATTACTTCTTCTGCTACCGGCAATGATAGCATATGCTCAATGATGATCACTCCAATACTTCCGGTATTACTACCTGTGTTGACTCATATTTTCAATTATTCTCTTTTCTCAAGTACCTTTCCTAATGCCTGGAAGCTCGCCTATGTGATTCCCTTGGCCAAAACGTCCAATCCTAGTGTAATGACTGATTTCCGGCCTATTTCTATTCTCCCCTTCCTTTCAAAAGTTCTCGAGCATATTGTTCATAAGCAACTATCTTTATTTCTAACTTCCAACAATCTTCTAAGTTCCTACCAATCCGGATTCCGTACAGGGCATAGTACAGTTTCTGCCCTAATTAAAGTAACGGATGACATTCGCTGGGCGATGGAAAGGAAGGAACTTACATTGTTAGTATTACTAGACTTCAGCAGTGCATTTAACTCTGTCGATTTTGACATATTAATTGGTATGCTGAAGTCAGTAAATATATCTCCTTCCGCCATTTCATGGTTTGATTCCTATCTTCGAGGTCGTTCGCAGTGTGTGCGTTTTGATGAAAAGTCTTCGGACTGGTGTCAGCTCGCTGCAGGCGTTCCTCAGAGTGGTGTTCTCTCTCCTCTTTTATTTTCAATTTTCATCAACTCTGTAACGGGTTTTATCTCTGGCAATTTTCACCTCTACGCAGACGACTTGCAGCTGTACCATCATTTTGCGGCTTCGGATAGCCTATCTGGCATATCTAATATGAACCAGGACTTAGAACGTGTTGGTGCTTGGGCTAGATCGGTGGGGTTGTGCATTAATCCTCGAAAGTCGCAGGCAATCGTTATTGGGAGCAAGTACATGCGCGACAAATTAGATATGAACACAATGCCTCCTGTCCTTCTTAACGGAACTCAAATACCATATCTAGATAAAGTTAAGAATTCAGGAGTACTAATGGATACCAATCTTTCCTGGAGTCCTCAAATTAATGAAGTCAGCAGGAAGGTTCATTTCACTTTCCACACTCTGAAGTGCCTCCAGAGTTTTTTACCCTTAAAAACTAAGATTCTTCTGGCTCAGACTCTCATTCGTCCCATTATAGACTACGCTGATGCTTGCTATTTAGATGCCACCGAGGAGCTATTAAATAAGCTTGAGAGACTTCAAAACTTATGCATCCGTTTCATATTTAATCTCAAAAAATATGATCATGTTTCCCATTTTCGTCAGGAACTCAAGTGGCTCCCTATCCGTCTTCACAGGAACACTCACATACTTTGTCTTCTCTATAACATCCTTTACAATCCTGCTACACCTTCCTACCTCAAGGATCGGTTTTCCTTTAGGCGTGATCCTGATGCTCCTTGTAGGTCTCATCTACGCTTTACTCTTAGATTTCCTGCCCATAAATCCGACTTCTACTCATATTCCTTTTCTGTCCATGCAGCTAGATTATGGAATTCTCTTCCCCCTAATATACAAAATTCAAAATCAATAACAGTGTTTAAAAAGAAAGTTCGTTCGCACTACCTTTCCAATGTTCTATGATCGTTGTGTTTAAATTTTGGTTATTTCTTACATTTTTGGTCATTATAATCATTTAGATGGATAAGTTCATAGATATGTATAATGTGTAGGTATATATATGTGTATATGTAGTATGTATGTATGTATGTATATGTCTAATTGTGCATATGAGTATGTATATAGTGATAAAATAAGTTTGTGTATGTGCACTTTATATAATCCCGATTCCTTTCACACTTTTTTTTTTTTTTTTAACGTGAGGGAAAATCCTCGTAGGATGCTATGCCGAACTCTTACCGACTAAAAAACCTCACGTAACGCCCAACAGCCTATGGTTGAGAGCCCCGGGTAAGCCCTCAGGAAGGATGTCCCGTGACTCCCAACAGACCTACGGCCGCCAATGCGGCCTCGCCCAGGGGGTGGTTCGGGTGCAATCCCGCGTCTATGGGGGGTTTCGGGTGTGACCCCGCTTCTAAGGGGGGGCGTGCGTGAGTGCTCACGTCACGCTGCCGTCATGGGCCTGCTTCTGTAAGGACGGTGAGCGGCCCTCTCACCGTCCTCAGACCCCCGGTCATGGAGGCCGATAGTCCTCAGCGAAGACACGTCGGCGGCGCCCAGGGCGCCGACTGCGGAACTCGGGTGGGAGAGTTCTCTCCCGCACCCGGCCCGCCGCCTCCTTCGCGAGCATGACCTGCTCGCAGAAAGAGGCGGCGCAGTCCCACTTACTCCCGCTGGAGAGCATGGCTCGCACCATGGCCTCAAGCGAGAGAGTGTCCACGCCCAGACCCACTACGAGGACCTGTCGCTGTTGTGCCCACGCCGTGCACTCCACCAGCGTGTGGAGCGCTGTGTCATCGCTGCGGTCCTCGCAGTTCCTTTCACACTTCTACCTCATAGTTTAATGTAATTCTTCACGCTTTCCTCTCGTCGGACTGCTGGAAGAAATTTCTATTTTAGAAATAAGCAGTACCGTTGTACCTACTCTTCTTTTCTTTTAATGTTAATTCTTTTATTGTTGTTATTTGTGTGCATAAATATTAAATAAAATAAATAAAAAAATAATCAAAAGTTTCTATGCTTGCCCTCGCATATTCAAAAAAATTATCGGGATAGTTCCTATATCTATACTAATATTATAAAGAAGTAAAGTTTGTGTGTTTGTTAAATTGTAAGGGGTAATCTCGGGATCTACTGAACCGATTTAAAAAAATTCTTTCACCAAAAGAAAGCTACGTTATTGTGGAGAGTCATAGGCTATACAGCATCACGCTACAACGAATAGGAGCGGAGCAGTAATAGTAAATGTTTCAAAAACGGGGGAAAAGTTATTGCTTTTGAGAGCTTCGTTGCGTGTGCTGCGTAAATATTTATAGTTATGTATTGAATATTAACGAGGAGACGCTACGGGAGAAAACGCAACGCGACGGGAGTAAATGCGACGGGAACAGGTAATACTCTCTCTTATGTGGCGCAAACGAAGTTGCGCGGGTCAGCTATTCATAATAAAGAGTGTGGAATACGCCAAGTTCTCTTCTTCTCTGGTTAACTGGATGTACTCCTATCCTTGACTGAATAATATCTTGAGCTAAGAACGCACTTGATTCTAGACAATACCGTGCCGCTTTTGATAGGGACATTTTAATTTTAATAATTTAGCCGTTCTCTAAATACGTCTACTGTTGACGCCGTCGCAGTCGCAATAGTCGAGCTGTGGCATACCACCGCAAATCGCACCGCTCGCCGCACCTCCCGCCGCACCGCACGCCGCACCGCCAGAAGCTGTGGCCAGGCCGTTAAACGATACATTCCTGGAGCATGACTTGTAGTGAGCTACAAGTCATGCTCCAGGAATGTCACGGGTCAGTAGACGCGCACGTCTGTGTGAGTGAGCCGTTTCGCACGTTTCTATGAAGTTACTCTACTGTTGTAAGTATCTGTATATTGTGACCGCGCTTTGTATCGTCACACGATATCGTCACGACAGTAAATATCGTCCACGATATCGTGCGATATCGTGACGATATCGTGGCAGTGTGAAAGCGTGTAGTAGTACTCGTAATTGTATCAAAACACCGCCCCTACGATATCGTACGATATCGTGTCGTTACCGTTATCGTGGCAGTGTGCAAGCGCCCATTCTCGTGCTGTGCCGCTCTCAGCTTGACTCAAGGCCAGTAATTGTCACCCAATTATAAGTGTAGTTAGCTGCTTACCCGTTTTACCTGCTCACGCGGCAGTGGTCTATTGAGTAGTATTAGTACCTAAGCCCTGACTATATTTCTGTGTACCTGTGATATTTGTGTCTATCAGTGAATAATCTCTCTGTGTGTCTCTGTGTATCTCTGTGTACTTAATAAATATATGTGTGTACACCCTATTGTCTGTTTTCGTTAGAGCCCTAGCCTACCCTTGCACACACACTGGAAACTCTGAAATAAGGCGCCCTGGGATAGAGTTCTCTGCATAAGCTCCCTCGAGTAAGTTGGTGAGTAACATACTGAACAATAAAGTCGTTACATGTTATCGCCTAAAATAACATTTTTAGAGAAGTGTCATGAAGGTCGAGATTTGCTTGCACCTTTTTTTTTAATGGCAATCGCATCTAGATTACAAAATATGGCTGCAAGTAATTTTTGACCACCAAAAATCAACAAGGCTGAAAGCTCAAAAGTCAGAACTCAGAACCCAAAACCCAAAACTCAAAACTGAAAGGAAAGCTCATACTTAAGTCTTTTCTTTTGTTTTATTGATCTGCATAATGTTTTATCGGTTTTCATTTGTTTACGATCTTCATTTATTTTGCCAATATCATTTGTTTATTTGATTGTCATTTGTTTATCTGACCGTCGTTTATTTTGTCGATCTTCATTTCTTTATTCGATCGTCATTTGTTTTGTCGATCTTCATTTGTTTTTTCGAACGTCATTTGTTTATCCTACCGTCGTTTTTTTGACGATCTTCATTTGTTTTGCCGATCTTCATTTGTTTTTCGATCGTCATTTGTTTATTCGACCGTCATTTGTTTTGACGATCTTCATTTGTTTATCCGACCGTCATTTGTTTTGTCGATCTTCATTTGTTTTGTCAATTTTCATTTGTTTTTCCGACCGTCATTTGTTATTTCGATCTTCATTTGTTTCTTTTGATTCATTTGTTTTGTCGATCTCCATGTGCTTTGACCATGTTCGAAATCCACCCATTTAATGGGTGGATTAACGGACTAAATGGATTAGTAATATGTAACTCCGGAAATCCACCCCTTGGGTGGATTTTCGTGGGTGGATTATCGGACTATTTTGATTAATAATATATAATTCCGGGAATCCACCCAAGGGGTGGATTTTCATGGGTGGATTAACGGACTGGCCTGGTCTGCTCTAGCCTCGGGAGCGCAGTGCCCGAGCGGTCCTCAGGTCCAGCGTGCGTGGTGTGACGTCCTCGCACGTCAAAATTTTGAGTCATTGGTGGGTGTTGCCGCGGGGACAGACCTTGCCAGATTGCGTGCAGTGGCGCAGCCCGAGTCTGGGGCTTGGCTTTACGCGCTTCCTTCACCCCACGTAGGTACTTTGTTGGACGACGACTCTTTGCGGGTGGCTGTGGCTCTCCGACTTGGCTGTAGGGTTTGCGAACCTCACATATGCATCTGCGGTGCCCGGGTGGAGAGCGATGGTCATCACGGATTGAGTTGTCGTCGATGCATGGGCAGGCATCCGCGTCACCATGCTCTTAATGATTTAATCCGACGAGTGCTGGTGTCGGCTGATGTACCGTGTATGCTCGAACCACCAGGATTGTCCCGCACTGATGGCAAAAGACCAGATGGTCTGACCCTGGTGCCTTGGAGGAATGGCAGGTGCTTGGTGTGGGACGCAACATGCGTCAATACTTTTGCTGCCAGTCACCTTGCTCGCACCGTTCACACACCGGCAGCCGCAGCAGAGGATGCCGCCTACGAAAAGCGACTAAAATACGCGGGGATAGAGTCGCAATACCTTGTAGTACCGGTGGCCGTGGAAACTATGGGCTGTTGGGGGGTCGAGGCCAAGGCTTTGATTTCGGAGATAGGGCGTAGAGTACGTGATCAGACTCGGGATGCCCGCGCCCGGTCATATAGGTAAGTAGGTTAACTTGACCAGGTCCTTCCATGAAGGAACGGGTGAATAATTTTGTTTTTTTTGTAATATATTGTTTAATAAATATATAATAATTATATTATTATTAATAAATTAATCTCATAATTGTATCAATCCCACGCTGACAAAGGGTACTTTGGATATGTTATAAATAAGAGAGCATTATTTGAGCATTGTTTTCATATCTTTATAATTCAATCTTTTAGACTTACATTGTTATATAGATTAGACGATCACAAAAAATATTAATAAGCAACTATTCGGGTCATTGCGTCGTACCATCATGAGAACAGAAAATAGAGTTGTATTCGTTTATAATGAGACTGCACGAGGATCAAAGTTAAGTACATCGTCGGTCCGTGCTTAGATTGAATTGTACTACTAATCTACTTTGACTCGAAATGTATCTCTTACTTACGACTTTAAAACTAGAAAGGTAAAAGGTGAAGTATTAGAGTTAATATTATTGCCTGGTTCTCTTGCTGATCAATGGACAAGCAGCTGGCCTTAGTTGGGAAATCCGTATATTCGAATTTCTTCAACGTAGGCAGCTGACACGTAGGTTGTGGGTGCACGAACGAAATGAAAATAGTAGTATTAATGTCTGATTCTTTAATGATTAGGTTATGTTTGACCTTCGTTGTTATCATGTTGTCAGTAAATGCTGTTCTGAGATCCTTTCAGATGTACCATTGGCATCGACCACATGATCACAGCTGAACCATTCCTGAAAAATAAACAGTTTTATTCCTATGTTTGACTAGGATCCGTTTTTACAGTAGTAGGCCCTGAAAAAGTTTTAACATTTTACGTTCTGTTACAAGAATGTGGTGATGTGAGAGTATAATATGTGTGCTGGTAGAGAGTTCCAAGTTCTGAACCACAGGTTTTTGCATCTGTGACGTTTTATTCGGGACCGAAAAGGAGCGGATGGATTCGTTGTTATAACACTCGCCGACCGTCGCACCGTGAGGAACTCAGGAGGCAATTGTACCTCCTTATATGAGTACGAGCTTCTGACACTGAGTTCTATTTTGTTCCTCGTGAAATGTAGTAGGCGGCTTTTTGAGTTTAATACCTAACCACGGATAGGGCTAAAGTATAACAAACTATCGCTATGTTTCACCTCTCTTATATGGCAATGTTTTAATCACTGTGACTTAGCAAAAGAACGACCCACATTGCAACTCTCTATGTTGGCCCAGAGTATGTACTTTTGTACTACATCAAGTTAAAATGAGATTTTTTATATCATTTACAATTGGTGTAGTATACCTTATTATATACTAGCTGATGCCCGCAGCTTCGCCCGCGTAAAATTTGTTCCCGCGGGAAGTTATTCCCGGGATAAAAGGTAGCCTATGTGTTATTCCAGACTATAATGTATCTCCTCTGTACCAAATTTCAGCCCGATCCGTTCAGCGGTTTGAGCGTGAAAGAGTAACAAACATCCACACTCACAAACTTTCGCATTTATAATATTAGTAAGAAGTAAGATAGTAAGATGACTGTAGCGTTACACGCAAGTGAATTGCTATAAATATTTTGTAGGCGCTATAAGCATATTATTTATATTATTATGCTTGTAGTTATAGTTAGGTAGTTGGTTGGGTGGATCCTTAGTAGTGTCAAAGATGTGGAAGTTGATGGAAAGGGTTTCTGGGGGAATTTAAGATGTATATATAAGCGTGCGCATTGGTAGAATGCGAGGAATCAGGAATTAACTAAAATTATTTTATTTTTGCTTCTTCATACAGTCGAAGAAATTTTATATGAAAGTATTTATTCTCTAAATTATTTCCACTGAAATACCAGTGAGTGGCTTACATAGTCCAAGTATTTAAACGAAAAATAAATTCATATATTTGAAAACAGAAGCTCTGGTAAGCATCGAAGAGTGTAATTTTTATTTAGTCAATTAAGGGTGGGTAATTTCGTGTACAAAAAAATATTTTATGTAAATTTATTATATTAGGCAGGCGTTTGTGAAATTTATGAAGGGGGTAACGTTCTTTTGTTATATTAAGGGTTCTAAAATGGGGAGTAAAAATTAATAGCGAAGGTAAAGTTTAGGGAATATCTATTGGTTGAAGAGGGTGTTTATAAAAATAATATTGTTCTTTACAGAATGAGCTTCCAATTTTGGGTTTAGAAATCCCTGCCTGTACCTGTATGGCAACAATTAACTAAGCAACTATTTATCGTAAATATAGGCGTGGAGCCATATTGTTACATATCCTGGAAGAAGCAAGTCCCATCCCCAGAATCCGGATGAGTACCTAGTTTTTAAGTTAGATATAAGTTTTAATATTGTGGAATTACAATAAAAGTAATAATACTCTGTAGTACTTGCATTATTGTCTCCAGGACAAATTATCTTATCAAAAAAAATTACCTAAACTACTGAACCGCCTGGGAACTCCTGGGAACACTCTGGACTTCCCAGAAGCATGTCATGACAATAATGTATATTTTACTAGATGATCACAAGTACAAAAAAAACCGGCCAAGTGCGAGTTGGACTCGCCCATGAAGGGTTTCTTAGCAGCAAGTAACATAATTTAAAAGTTCTATAGTTCGTTGTAACTTTGATTGATGTTTTAACACCTTCGCAATGGTAGTGATTTTTCTAACCGAAAATTGCGGTTTATGACGTATTAAAAAAAAAACTACCATCTCTATCTCGTTCAAACCAATTTTCGTTGGTAGTTTTTATGGCAATGTACATCATATATACTTTTTAGATTTATCATTCTCTTATACTCTGTTAAAATTAGGATGATAATTTTGACAGCTCTTTGTAGGGCACCCCAACGTGTACAATCGTTAATGAATCTATTCGATTATCGATTGCGTAAAATTTTAAATCGATAGTTACAAAAAAGCCGTTTTTATTATTTTAGGTAATTAGGTAAATATAATTGCATTATTATTGTTTGTATTATACTTAGCTAATCATATTACAAATAAATATTGTAGATACCTACTTATTAACTTTACTAGGATTGTTGAATAGCTACATTTATATTGTCTATGTTTTTGTTCTATGGTTCGTTCGTCAGGGTAACCATTGTAAGCATGTATTATTTTATTTTATTGTGAATAAAATATGATTTAAGTAGAAAATAAACGGGTTTATTAACATGGTAGCAGAGCGTGGTTACCAAAACTAAAAAAACATAAGTGTTTACGAAGCCTCATGTGAAGGGGATAAAAAAATGGCGTCGAACAATAAAATGGAAATTTCAATACCAATATTTGATGGTGATGATTATGTTAACTGGAAGCTAAGAATATTGAAATTCTAACAATTTAAGAAATGCCAGGAAGTAGTCAGTAGGAAAATAAAAAAGAAGACGATACAGAGAAATGGATGGAAAACGATATAAATGCTGTGAATTTTATCTATTCAGCCAATACTAACAGGCAATTAGAATATATTTCAGAACTAGAAACAGCATATGATATAATACGAAAATTTGACTCGTTATATCTTAAACAATCTACTGCTTTACAAATTATCAATAGAAACAAATTGGAAAATGTTAAACTCCAAGATTATGAAAACGTGGACGTATAAGTCCACGTTTTCATAATCTTGGAGTTTAATATGTTTAAGCTCATTAATAGCTTTTGAAAAAGCTGTTAATGAGCTTAAACAGTCTGGGGCAAAATTAACGGAAATAGAAAAACTCAATTACATGTTTTAAAAAATGTAATTGAGTTTTTCTAATTAAATTGACTGTAAATTAAAATAATTTACAGTCTTTGCCTGTAAATTATAGCTACATAGGAGACTTAATTAATGTGTTGCCGGCAGCTGAAAGAAATACAGAATACTTGAAGAGCAAGATTAAATTAAAATCAATGCGATGTAAAGAAGAAGTAACTGAAAATACTTCTAATGTATTTCAAGTAAAAGGTATTAATTTCCGACAAAACAGTGGACGCAGAGGTCATTTGAAGACACAATGTTGGTATAACAGTGAAACTCGAGGCAATAATAGTAGAAATCGAGGATTTAATTCTAATTCACACGGAAATTATAGTAACCATGGTAACAATTCAAACAGAAATAATAACATAAACAAACATTCAAATTTTTATACCACAGTAATAAGTAATGTTTCTGCTATATCTGAAGACAAGTCAACACTGAATGAAAATGAAATAGAGTGGCTGTTAGACAGTGGATGTACAGATCATATAATTAACTGTGACCGGTATTTTAGTCAAGTGCAAATATTGAAGAATCCAGTCAAAGTAAAAGTCGGTGATGGGCGCGTGTTGAAAGCTTCAAAGGTTGGCAATATTACAGTTTGTTTTCCAGTTTACAATCAGAAAGTAGAAGTAAATTTAAACAATGTATTCTATGTGAAAGAGATGAAAGCAAACTTACTAAGTTATTCGAGAATTACTTCATATAATAACAAGATTGTATCAGAAGGCTATTTGTCAAAGATTTACTCAAGTGTAGGGAATTTGATGGCTATAGCAAATAAAGTGGATAGATTGTATAAAATAAGATGTTATATATCATGTAAATATCAAGTAAATTTAACCAACAGACAGGTAAATAAAGTCTCACTGAAAGAAAAATTACATCGGACTTTGGGTCCTGTGAACTTTAAATATCTTGATATGATGTGTAAGCACAACATGCTAGAAGGATTGCCAAATAAATTAGACTCAGAATATTTAAAGCGTGCAACTTGTATTGAAAACAAAATGGTAAACTTGCCCTTTAAGAATAAGAGACAAAAAGCTACAGGAATATTGGACATTGTACACACAGATCTAAATGGTCCTCACAGTACGACTGGTTACAAAGGTGAAAAATATTTTCTTAGTTTTATTGACGACTATAGCAAAATAGCAAGAGTTTTCTGTATAAGGTCAAATGATGAAATCTATGAATGCTTCGTACAGTATTTAAATGAAGTAAAAAATATTAGAGGGAAAATGATAAAGGTACTCAGATGTAATAATGGCACAGAATACATAAATATGAAAGTACTTGATTTTGCTAAGAACAAAGGAATTATGTTGAAACCATGTCCTCCGTACGTACATGAACTTAACGGAACTGCGGAGAGATTTAACAAAACTATTATGAATATGGCCCAATGTATGTTGTCAGATGCTAAGGTAGAGAGAAAATATTGGCCTGAAATAATAAGAGCTGCATGTTATTTGAAAAACAGGATGCTAACTAACACTTTTGAAATTAAAACACCTTACGAAATATTCTTTAATAAAAAGCCATCAATGAATCAATTGAAAATGTATGGTAGTAAAGTTTTTGTAAAAATAATGCAAGAAAATAGAAGCAAGTGGAATAAAAGAGCTGAGTTAGGGACATTGATTGGTTACACAGATGTTGGATACATAGTATTGCTTAATGGAAAAGTAATAACAGCAAGACATGATGATATCATTGAAGATGATGTAAGATGAGGAATGAATTGGCTTAGATGAAGAGTCAAATGAGGATGATGAACAGATAGATAGTATTCAACGGAAAAATGATAGTAAAGAAGAGATTATTGACAATGAAATACTTGAGGATAAAAACCCAGAAACACAAAATGAAAATATAGTTTTCGAAGATTGTTACGATAATATACCTGAGAATAATGAAAGACCAAAGAGAAATATACGTCCGCCGAAGAGATATGATGAAGAATTAGCAAATTACTGTATTACTGCTAATTTTTGTGATTCTGTTCCAGAAAATTTTCAGGAGAAGTTAAAAAATCATGATAGCAAAAAATTGATGGATGCTATGGAAACTGAACTAAACTGTATAAACAAAAATGAGACATGGACATTAGTAGAGCTGCCAAAAGATAAGAAGGTGCTTGATACTAAGTGGGTATACAGAGTAAAAGTAGGTTATATTTATAAGGCTAAATTAGTAGTTAGAGGGTTCCAGCAAAAAGAATATGTAGATGATATTTATTCACCAGTAGCAAAAATGCAAACTTTAAAACGATTACTATCTTTCTGTGTACAAAATAGTTTCGAGATACATCAAATGGATATAGAAACTGCATTTTGATTGATGAACTCAATTTCAATTTCATTTTCAATTTATTTATTTCAGTATCATAACATGAACTATTATTCTATTTTACAAGCAATCAAAGTAGCACAGTAAGGTGGACGCTTCTGGAAAATAGAGTTAACGACGGTGTCTGTGCTAGTATAAACTGTGTGACAGACACCGGCGACTTCCCTTGATGAGTAACAAATTATTCAAATTCAGAGCGAACACCAAAAGATAATATGTCATAAATAAATTATAACAATACATATCAATTTAAAATATTCTTACATTAAAAATTAGGAAACAAATAAATTAATTATTAATTATTATCATCGAAAATTGCTAAAATTAAATTATTGTCATCAAATAAAATATTGTAACATCAAAAATTAAGAAAGAAAGAAATAAAAAATTATCATAAAAAATTGGTAAAATTAAATTATTGGCATCAGAGAATAGGTGTAAAATCAATACACATGCAACAACAAATTTATAAAAAAAAAAAAAAATGTGTGTGTGTGCGTATGTGTGTGTGTTTGTGTGTGCGTGTGCGCGCGTGTATTTATGTGTGTACTGGTTACATAGTATTTCTCGCAAATAAGCCCTCTGTTTCCTCGAAGGACTTGATGTTTGTCTGAAGTCTATGTCAAACAACCCCCTGGTTTTGATGATGGTACTAATAGTAGTAGGGGAGCCCACGATGCTAAATGGGGATTTACTCGAGCGTCGTAGAGACCTATTGGGATGCAAAGCTTAGATGATATGAAGAAAAAAATGTTATATGATATATACCTTTACATCGGTGGGGGAAGCGGCTATAGATTTTTAAATATGTAAAAAAAAACTGTTGCATGGACATCCTCGAGCGCGTCAGATATTGATAGCATCAATTCCCTACGTATTTTTAATAATGTACGTGTGTTAATCTGATCGTTAGCATGATGCGGGTGGTTGTATTTAAGGGTTAAAAATGAAAAAAAAAAAAATATTTAAGCGCGTCAAATTTTCTAAGGGAGTGTTAAGTGCACCAAAAAAAAGCTCTCCTTCACTAATCTGACGATTTCGATGGGACGCAAACTCGCGGCCATTTTCATAATGTGCAAAAAAAATTCGCCATTTTGAAATACTCAAGCGCGTCAGATTAAGATATATATGGTTCATCTTTATGTTCTAAACGTACTGTCTCATAATCTGACGATTATCTAGAGGGATTGTCCTGATCTGACAAAAAAAAATTAGAAAAACGGTTCACCTTAAAGGCCATCCCTGCAACTTCCCGCTAATTCCATTCCTGGGCTCTTAAAATTGTACTTATGACATTTTTGAGCTCAAAATAGAATTTATGTGATATTTTGAGCTGGCTGCGTTCAAAGAAATAATATTTCTATGCATTTGAGCTCTCTCAGCTCGAAAGTCTGATAGAAGTTTCATAGAACACTATTTTTGGAATTTTCAAACCGCAATAACTTCTGAATGGATAACCGATTTCCACGCAGTTGGCGGCATTCGACGCAGTTTTATCATCCTCATAAGTAATTTTGCAATTTTAATTGATCGAACCACAAATTTCGGAGTAATCCCGAAAAAACACTTTTTCGGGTTTCTTTCGTTCACGATATCTCTCGAACGAATCAACCGCTTTTGACCAGCTTGGTGGCGATCGACGCAGGTACAATCGCAAGCAAAAGTACTAAGCCTAAAAATTCATTTTATCGATGCTGTTGCGTAATTTCCAGGACATAGATGTAAATAGGTCAATATTAATTCTATACTATTATTAAAAGTAAGTACCTAGTAGTAGTAGTACGAACGAAGTTCGTAGACGCAAAGATATTTGGCACATAGTGTAACTTTATCGACGAATTTTTGTTATTTCGGCTTGCGGAAATCGTCAGATTATATGTTATTCATTATTCTTGAATTATTTCCTTCAAAATAAAAAAAATTTAGCTACGCTCGAGAATGTCGAGATGACGTTTTTTTTACAACTTTGTTGCCCTCCCCTTTTTTTACGTCACTCTCAAATTGTCCGATTAGTGGAATATACACTTTGTAGGATGTAATTAACTCACCCTACCTTAATCTGACGCGCTCGAGAATTTCTGATGGTCAATTTTTTTTTACTAATCTGATCCTGTATCCTTCACGGGCGGCCTTATATATGGGCCTCATGTTTTGTGGAGGTACTTAACCGGGTACAAGGTATCCCCGTGTATATTATCTGTCGCGCTTTAGTAAATCCCGAAATCCCTTCATGGGCTCCCCTACTATAGGGTGTTTAAGTTATATAAGGCATTGTACGGTTTAAAGGAAAGCCCTAGATGTTGGTATGAATGTTTTAATATGTTTTTAAAGAGTTTAGTATTCTATAGAAGTATGTATGATTGTTGTATTTACGTGAAAGATACTAATGATATGGTCTAAGAGCCCATGAACATCTACCAGTATGTATTTGACCAGACCTGAGGTTTTGTAAGCTGAGACTCCTATACCTACCATGCATTATGCAGTAACTCACTAAACTCTAAGTGAGTCACGCGACGACTGCGCAGCCAGGAAAGGTATCGATTTTTGACTAGTTTTAAATGCATTTGACCACGTTTGCCGTTTTAAAAAAATGAAAATATATTATTATTATTATCGGAAAATAAGAATGGCAGACCATTATCGTGAGTTTTACTTAGTGGCAGACGATTTTGAAAATGCCTAAAAAATTTTTTTTTTGAAAGTATTTGACCAGATCTGCCATTGAAACATTTGATTGATTATGGTCTTAAAAGCTTATATTCAAAAAGGCAGACGTCTACATAGAGCATTTACATAAAAAAATAATAAAATATTACCTACTACTCGGTCAGATTAATACGCATTCTGTTCGCTGTTTTACATTAATATCAATATAAATACTGTGGGACATTCACACACAACGCCATCTAGCCCAAACCAAGATAATATAAGCTTTTGCTATGAGATTTAGACAACTTACAAACATACTTAGATCTTTCTTAATACATAGGTAGGTACAAAATAAACGTAAATAAGTAGAAAATAAACGGTTTTATTAACAATGATTTAAATGAATATACTTAATTTCTATTTATTCGAATTATCTGTCTATGATCGAATCTGCGGTATTGTTGGAAGACGCTTCACTACGATAAGTGGACGGTACTCGTCTATGTGCTACGATAATTTTCTGAAGTATACTTGACATAAACAAATCCGATACTTCATAGGCGTGAGCTGTCAAAATTATCAACCTAATTTTAACAGAGTATAGTTTAGAAGTTAGAGGGGGGGGGACACATTTTTCCACTTTGGAAGTGTCTCTTGCGCAAACTACTTTAGAAAAAAATTATGTTAGAAACCTCAATAGCATTTTTAAAGACCTAGCTATGGGTTTGATGGAAAAAATAATTGTGTTTCAGTTCTGAGTATGGGGACCCCCAAAATTTACTGCATTTTTTCTAGTTTTATATAAGAATCTTAATGCGGTTCACAGAATACATCTAGTTACCAAGTTTCAATAGCATAGGCCTTAAAGTTTCGGAGGAGTGGCTGTGACACACGGACGGACAGACAGACATGACGAATCTATAAGGGTTCCGTTTTTGCCCTTTGGCTACGAAACCCTAAAAAGAATTATACATACATACATACATTATCTCGAAACACATTACCCTCCTGTCTTCGGCAGTTCGGGTAAAAACACTTACATCAATAATCATACAATTGTGCACACATTTTCGTCTTCGAGTGACTTCATTAAAACACTGCCTTCGCTTTCGATCATCAGAGTCTGGAGGTCCATATTGCTTATTCGCTCTAAATATTTCAACGATATTCTGAAATATTTGTTACATTTAGTTACAAGCAACAAGATAAATCGTCTTTGTTCTACTCGTCGCTTCACCCGCCTCTGAAATGATAATAAATAACAATATTGTATAGGTTGATACAATATTATACTTCTATAATTTCAGAGGCGGGTGAAGAACGCATTATGATGTAAATATTCAGTTTATTCATTACGTAATTAGTTTTACCAGTAGCTATTGTAAGTTTGTTGACAGAGGGAAGATTGAAAACAGTCATACTCGTAAAAGTATGAGAAACAGATTTAAACGCTAACGCGCTGTTTTAAACAGTAACATTAATTTCAACGTACTGAATTAGGTACCGATGACGATGTGAGAGATAGCAATTATTAATTTCAACTTATTTCATAACAATTTCCAATGTTATATGATTCATTAGAAATAGTTATACATGATTAAAATATCATTTAATGTAAGTTAGCAGCGGAATACGTAGAAAAAAGAAGAAAAGCAAGCTCGGACAATGAATTGTTACTATGCCATTAGATGAAATTAGACCATGAAACATAGCACAGTCATTTCGAATCACGAAGTTACAGCAACTTCGTGATTTGAAATGACGTGACATATTATATCTTATCACAGAAAAATAAAGCTCTTGTAACTCCGTAAGTAGCTAATTAGTCTTTGTACAGAAATTAATGATCATGGCAGAAAATACGTAGTAAAGGTTTAAGCGAACCGCTCTCAATAAACGATGCGGTAACCCGACTATTGAAAAGTTTTGAACGGAAATAAATAGTACCTACGAGTTTTGAAGGTTAATACAAACAAATGCTAGTTCAATTAGCTTAGTTTTCCTTTGAGAATAACTTTTGTTATAGAGTTGACGAATAACACGGTTCCGTAACTGAGTTTCGAGGTTCATGCATAATATGTTCGATTGCTGGTAATTAGACTTCTGTTGTTCGAATCGAGTTTATTACGAAACAACCTATGGTCAATAGTAGTATTTGTAAGATTTTTTTTAAATTCAATAGAACAATCGTTTAGTTGACTTACTATTAATCTATTTCTATCTATACATGTAATAAAACTGTAGAGGGTCGAGAGTCTGTACATGGAAGATCTTTTGAAAATTTTAATTGTAGATTGTTCTCTAATCGCTACTGAAGCGAAAATGTAATTAAAACTTTTTATGTCTGTCTGTCTGTATCCCGAATAAGTATCACACCGAAACTACTTTATCAATTTGAATGAAACGTGGTAAAATCCGAAGAAGGTTCTAGGATACTTTTGATCCCGATATTTTGCGCGGTTCCTGCGGGTGAGGGGATAAAAGACAAAATGGTTTTTCAGTTGTAATTTCTTAACGCGTGATCTGATTTCAAATATTTTTTAGTGATGGAAAGGGAGTACTTAAAGGATTGTTTCACACAAGTTTCAATAATGAGGGTTTTGTTGTTCAGTAATTAGAGACATCTAACTTTCACATAGCCTATTATTCAAGGGTTTTGAATGTAAGGGTCATTCTAAACTTGCGTGTTTGCTAAATCATAAAAGGGCTTAATGATTAAAGGCATTTTAAAATGATTCAGTCCACGCCAAAGGCAGGGCCTGAATTGTTTTACAAGAGACTTAATCTTTAAGTTCTTTTCTGTTAAAGCGAACAGGGCAGATTCACGCGCTCCTAGGAGTCTGATGAAGAAACACCTCTCCTTTCATAGACCTTATGTGACGTAAACGAAGTTGCGAGTGTCAGTTAGTCTATATATACATATAATAAAACTGTTGAGGGTCGAGAGTCTGTACATGGAAGATATTTTGAAAATTTTAATTGTACTGCGTTCTCTAATCGATACTGAAGCCGAAAATGTAATCAAAAATTTTCATGTCTGTCTGTCTGTCTGTCTGTCTGTCTGTTTGTGTCCCGAATAAGTATCACGCTGAAACTACTAAAGGGATTTGAATAAAACTTCGTATAATCTGAGCTTATGATCCGAGGACAGTTTTAGGATACTTTTGATCCCGATATTTTGAGCGGTTCCTTTGGGAGAAGGGATAAAAGACAAAATGGTTTTTCAGCTGTTGCTTCTCATTGCGTGATTAGATTCCAAATTTTTATCACTGTCATAAAGGAAGTGCTTTAAGGATTGTTTCACATAAGTTTCAATGTTGAAAGCTCTGTAGTTCAGGAATAGGAGACATCTCACCTTTCGCAAAACCTAGAATTCAAGGGTTGCTTTGAATGTGAGGGTAAATCTAAACTGGCGTGTTGGCTTCATCATAAAAGAGCTTAATGATTAAGACTATTGTAAAATAATTCAGTCCGCGCCGAAGGGGTGGACTGAATTGTTTTAGAGTAGATAATCTTTAAGCTCTTTTTTGATTAAGCAAACAGGGCAGTTTTACACGCTGCTTGATCAGTCTGATGAAGAAACACCTCTCCTTTCATAGACCTTATGTGACGTAAACGAAGTTGCGAGGGTCAGCTAGTACATATAATAAAACTGTTGAGGGTCGAGAGTCTGTACATGAACGATATTTTGAATTTTTTTATTGTAGGGCGTTCTCTAATCGATACTGAAGCCGAAAATGTAATTTAAAATTTTCATGTCTGTCTGTCTGTATCCCGAATAAGTATCACGCCGAAACTACTGTATCGATCTGAATGAAACTTGGTACGATCTGAGCTTATGATCCGAGGAAGGTTCTATGATACTTTTGATCCCGATATTTTGCGCGGTTCCTTCAGGAGAGGGGATGAAAGACAAAATGGTTTTTTAGTTGTAACTTCTCAATACGTGGTCCGATTCCAAAATTTTTTTAAGTGTCGTAAAGAGAGTACTTTAGGGATTGTTTCACACAAATTTCAATATTGGGGGTTTTGTAGTTCTGTAGTTCTACATCTCAACTTTCGCAAAACCTAGAATTGAAGGGTTCCTATTGTAAATATAATAGAAAGAATAGTCATAATCTTTAAGCTCTTTTATGATTAAGCAAACAGGGCAGTTTGACACGCTGATTGATGAGTCTAATGAAGAATTACCTTTCCTTTTATAGACCTTTTGAGACGTAAACGAAGTTGCGAGGGTCGGCTAGTACATAATATAACTGTTGAGGGTCGAGAGTCTGTACTTGGAAAATATTTTGAAAATTTTAATTGTACGGCATTCTCTAATCGACACCGAAGCCGAAAATGTAATTCAAATTTTTCATGTTTGTCTGTCTGTATCTTGAATAAGTATCACGCCGAAACTACTGAATCGATTTGGATGAAACTTAGTACAATCAAAGCTTATATTCCGAGAACGGTTCTAGGATACTTTTAATTCCGAAATTTTGCGGGGTTCCTGTGGGAGAGGGGATGAAAGACAAAATGGTTTTTAGTTGTAATTTCTCAACGCGTGGTCCGATTTCAAATATTTTTTAGTGCTAGAAAGGAAGTGCTTTGAGAATTGTTACACAAGTTCCAATATTGAGGGTTTTTTTAGTTAAGAAAATAGAGACCTCTCAACTTTCGTTATACCTACAATTCAAGGGTTCCTTTGAATGTAGGGGTCATTTTAAACTAACGTGTTTGCTTCGTCATAAAATAACTTTAAAGATTAAGGACATTGTAAAATAATTCAGTTGGGACTGGATTGTTTTAGAATAGACTAAATCTTTAAGCTCTTTTATGATTAGGCAAACAGGGCAGTTTCACACGCTCCTAGGAGTCTGTTGTAGAAATACCTCTAATTTCACAGATCTCATGTAGCGTAAAAGAAGTTGCTAGGGTCAGCTAGTCTATACAAATAATAAAATTGTGGTCGGGGTCGAGAATCTGTACATGGAAGATATTTTGAAAATTTTTAATTGTAGGGCGTTCTATAATAATCGATACTGAAGCAGAAATTGTAATTTTAAAAATTGTATCTGTCTGTCTCCATCCCGGATAAGAATCACGCCGAAACTACGGAATCAATTTATATGATACTTGGCACAATCTTATCTTATGATCCGAGGATGGTTCTAGGATACTATTGATCTCGATTTTTTTCGCGGTTTCTTTAGGAGTCGACAATGCGTTTAGTTTCAGATTCAAATATTTTAGTTTCAAAAAGGGAGTATTTTAAACATTGTTCCTCAGAAGTTTCAATATCGAGGGTTTTGTAGTTCAGAAATTAGAGACATCACATCACAACTTTCGCAAGTCGCGGACTGAATGACTGACTGGCCCCCAATCGCTAGATGTCGCTGTGGCCTTCCATCAGGCGGCGGCGGCATTATTTTGGCGAGCTAAATATAAAAAAAGAGAATTATTTTAGAATATGCTTAGTCTTTAAGCTCTTTTATGATTCGTCAAACAGGGCAGCTTCACACGCTGCTTGATGAATCTGATGAAAAAATACCTCTCCTTTCATTACATAAGGTCTATGACCTTATGTGACGTAAACGAAGTTGCGAGGTTCAGAAAGAAACATATTACTCTCGAAACTAAGTTAAGAATTCGAAAAACACTCGACTCAAGACTCATACTCACTCAGACTGAAGACTAATCTCTACTATTATAAAATTGTAAAAATAGCTGTGGGGTTAGTATCAGAAGATCAAGATATCAGAATGGCAAAGTATCACAAAGTACACACCTCAAAAAACCTATGTATCGAGATCATCTTCATATCATAATTACTAAGTAGCATGACGACTTACGTAGAGTACAACGTCCACCCGCCAGATGGACTGACGATCTGGAAAAGGTTCAGGCTGGGACTGGATGCGAAAGGCCCAGAACTGTGTGTTGAGGCGTAAATTGGGAGAGGCTTACGTCCAGGTGTAAATTGCCATCGGCTGATTTGATTGATAACGATTTCATTGCAAAAAACATTAGTAGTAAAATGACTATCTTAAAAAGACTACGTAGCAAAATTACCAAACGGCAAATTGTAGGTATATTTTGGCAAGAAATTGGGATTAGTAATATTTGACCAAAAATAATTGACAAATGGTCATTCGACAAACAACGTTTCACCAAATGTTCATTTGGCAAATGAGACATTTGACAAAAGTATCATCTTACAAAAACTCACTTAGCAAATGATCCATTAACAAACAATTTTCTTGTCAAATGTATTAAATATTAAAATGTAAATTGACCTTTCTTCAGTTAACCAATTAATATTGTTTCGCAAATTGAGCATTTATCCAACTGTCATTTAACAAAATGTTATTTCATAAAAGTACTTCTTTTTTCAAACAAAACGTTGTCTGTTGGATAGTTTATTCCGCTACCCTCTTATCGCCGTGAGAATAAATTAGTTGCACTGACATTGTCATCAAGCCAAAAGTATGCGTCTTAGATTTTGAAAAAGCCGCCATCTCAAGTTTGCGGTCAAACTTCGAAGAAATAATTCTGCATGGTTGCAACTTTCATTTGGGGCAGATTTTTTACAAGTAAGCTGATTACCACCTGCGCTATAATATAAGTCGACGGTGCTCTGCTGGGTGGTTTAAAAAAATGAGCACGAAGTCTAAGGCGGGAGCGAGCGGAGCGACCTCCCGCCTTAGCCTTCTAACCTAACCTAGCCGAGTCGGGGTACTCTGAGTCGAGGTGTTAACCATAATGCCGTTTTTTATGTATATTACACGTAAACAAAAAATGACAGGTACCTACTCCACCGGAAAAACAGAAAAAGAAATATGTCTACAAAGATGAACGGATTAATAAAATGTTAAAGTTGAAAGACGATTATTCAGAAGTAAAATTATTAAAATCGATTGCAGCTAATTTAAACTTTTAATACTTATTTCACATAAACATTGATTACACTAGTGTAAGTATTAATATCTTAATAAATAAGTAATTATTTTCCAAATAATGTGTATTAATTTAATCCATACCATTTCATTATTCGATTTAATAATAAACGAAACACTTGTCGCTTAATACATTATATAAAACGTTTTTAGACCAATAGTAGTTTTATCAGATAAATCAGTTG
This sequence comes from Miltochrista miniata, assembly GCA_933228765.1. Taxonomy (NCBI): domain Eukaryota; kingdom Metazoa; phylum Arthropoda; class Insecta; order Lepidoptera; family Erebidae; genus Miltochrista; species Miltochrista miniata. The sequence goes on from OW121747.1 coordinate 28,092,717, forward strand.
CTAAATGTTCATTGTGTAAAATAATTATTTATTAAATGTATATTTATGCGTTGATCATTTGGAAAAGTGAGTCATTTGTAAAATGATAAGTAGTAAATGATTAGTCGGCGAAACCATTGTTTTACCAAACGTTGTTTGTCAAGTGTAATTTTGCCAAATGACTTTTGGTCAAACAGCAGGACCCCACGAAATTGACGTCTTCACTCCGATCTTCTATTAGAAATAATATATTTATATTTCTTCTTCTACCTACGTGTGCGGCACTGAAAATTTCGGAAATCAAGGAAGTAACAAAACGTTACTATTTCAACATGTATTTATTGCTTTTCGAAGTATTCTCCGCGAAATTTGACACATTTTTCCATACGATGGAACCAATCATTGAAGCAACCATTCCATTCGGAAGTCGAGGTCTCCAAAATGGCCGTTTTGTAGGCGTCCACAGATTCTTCAGGTGATGAAAATCTCTGACCACGCAATTTATTCTTTATTTTAGGGAAAGAATAGAAATCACTAGCTGACCCGCGCGACTTCGTTTGCGTTACATAAAAGAGAGTATATCACCCGTTCCTGTCACATTTACTCCCGTCGCGTTGCGTTTACTCCCGTAGTTAAGTTAGCAGTGTGTTTGTGAACTGTCCATTTATTGGAAGGTAGGTATTTGTAATCTTATAAATACTTTAAGGGGTTGCATTCTTAAAAGTCTGAATAACGTGTGGCTGTAACGGGAGAGAACTCTCCCACCCGAGTTCCGCAGTCGGCGGCTTGGGCGCCGCCGACGTGTCTTCGCAGAAGACTATCGGCCTCCATGACCGAGGGCCTGAGGATGGTGAGAGAGCTGCTTACCGTCCTTACAGAAGCAGGCACATGACGGCAACGTGACGTGAGAAACCGATACCTGCATAACCGGTATTGATATTTTGATTTTGTCAACCCTATTGGGGACTTTTCCCCCTCTTAGGGGTAGAATTTTCCAAAAACTAGAAACACGTGTTTACTCATTTATCTTTAAGAATACTCCTGTAAAATTTGGAATAAAATTGTCTAACTAATGTTGTTTCCCTGTACAAACTTTGGACCCCCAATTCACCCCTTGCGGGAATGAATTTTGACAAATAATTACGCGGTGTGATGGCTACCAACAAGTCGGTCATCGTTAATGAGCTACTGGCGTTCATCCAGAATGCAGTAGACTCAATAGATGAGATCAGCATAATGCAGATATGCAAATCAAATTTCAAAGAACAGGAGATTTGCAGTGGTAAGGCGTTGCTGTTACAAGCAACCGGCAAAGCTGCCCAGATGCCGTCCCGAAGGAGGGATGGAGGAGAAAGAAGTGTGCAGGACATCATCAACCTGCTAAAGCAAACGGATCCTGACGACATGCAGGATTTCGTCGCGAAGAAGCTGCACAAGCTCCCACCGGTGGGTTTCGATCACGTCGACGTGACAAGACTGCTTACGGACATAACATTTCTGAAGTCCAGCCTTGCTGAAGTGTTGGGAAAATTAGAGGTCTCTGATAAAACTATCAGTGGACTGCAAGCTGAATTATTGTTACTTCGTAGCAACAATTCAGTTTGTAGGTCACCTAATGAGGCTTCTAGTAATGTCAATGTACGGCGAGGCGCGCATAATGTGTCATTGTGCAGTTTTGAGTCAGCAGAACATGATTTGATTAATTCGCCCGAGTGTCCAGCGGCCGTGACGTGTGATAAGAACTTAAGCTCGCGCCCCGCCGCCCCCGTCGCCACATCTTCCCCCGCGAAGATGCGGACTACTGTCACGTTGCCACCTCCACGGCCACGTGACTACGCAGCTGTAACGACCAGCACCACTACAGTTGCTCCAACAAAGGGGAGGTAACAGACCTGCGTCACTCAGTGCAGCTCACTGCACCCGTCAAGGCGTCTCAGTAGGAGCCTTGTGATGCAGAGGGTTTCACGGTAGTGATGAATAAGAAGAGTTAATGTGTCTACTGCATTTTGGATGAACGCCAGTAGCTCATTAACGATGACCGATTTGTTGGTAGCCATCGCACGGCGTAATTATATTAATCATACAATATTATCATAAAATATAAATTATAATAATTATTATATTAATTATTTGTACCTGTTTTTTTGAATGGCAATCGCATCTAGATAATATAAAATGGGTCCAAGCAAATTTCGACCTTATGAGCGTGCATTATATCTATTTATTTTTTACATTTTCGTGATCAGTGATGTCTATGTGTTTGTTCGTTTTATTTGTTCGGGGTTGGAGCACAATTCAGTAGCTTGATCGTAATTGTACTTTATGTTTTAATAGAAGACCTATGCACTGAACAGGTCAAAGTTGATTGGTTATGGTTAAAATAACCTCGCGAACGAAGTCGCGGGCAGAAGCTAGTCTAAAATATAAAAATGAATCGCAAAATGTGTTGGTAAGCGCATAACTCCAGAACGGGTAAGGTATTGTCAGGAGAAGGTTCTTATGGAAGAAAATATATTGTATTCCCACGGGAACGGGAACTACGCGGGTGAAACCGCGTGACGACCGCTAGTAAAAAAAAAAGACCCCATTCACTGTGGCGCCACAATTTCAGGGCACATCTCTCACCATCTCTGAAAGTATAGGGATCCTTGGTGTTGACATCTCCAGTGATGTGCAGTTCCGCAGTCACTTGGAGGGCAAGGCCAAGCTGGCGTCCAGGAAGCTCGGAGTGCACAGAAGGGCGCGGCGGTACTTCACTGCGGCTCAAGCACTGCTTCTCTATAAGTCGCAAGTGCGTCCGCATATGGAGTACTGCTGTCACCTCTGGGCGGGGGCACCCGAATACCAGCTTCGTCCATTTGACTCGGTGCAAAGGCGAGCCTTGAGAGTTGTCAACGATCCCATACTTGCAGGTGGTGTGGAACCTCTTAGTGACAGGAGAGACTTTGCTTCTCTATGTGTGTTCTACCGCCTGTACAACGGTTTGTGCTCTGAAGAATTGTTTGATATGATGCCTACGGCTACATTCTATCATCGCACCGCTCGCCATAGACAGGGTGTTCATCCTCACACGTTGCGTCCTGAGCGCTCGAGCACGGTGAGATCTAATAGAGGCTTTCTTCCGCGTACGCTTAGGTTGTGGAATGATCTCCCTGCTTCGGTTTTCCCGGACGCCTACAGTATGGGGTTCTTCAAAAGGGGACTTAGAAGGTTTTTAAAGAGTCGGCAGCGTGCTTGTGGCGCCTCTGGTGTTGCAAACGTCCATAGGCTGCGGTGACCACCGGTACATCTGGGGGGGTCGTATGCTTGTCTGCCACTATAGTGGTATAAAAAAAAAATAGTAAATAATAAAATTGAAACTTACATTTCGTATTAAATATCCCGCTACAGCCTTTAGTTGGAAGCAAGTGACAAATACAATAGTTGATATTATTAATACCAGGTCTCTAATCGATGCTAGCTGCATTTGTAGTAACCACCAGCATTTATTGATAAAAAACACCTAAAAACAAAAAAAAAGTTACCTGTAATCGAATTAACAGGGCTACCTCAAGAAGAACGTTTAGGGTGCGCGTCCACTTACTTATTGCAATAGCACTACGCGCACTTGTCCTACAAAAAGACAGCATACACTGGTAAAATAAATTATTCACGCAGGACAGATTCAACAGAAGATTTTATACGGTTATCTGTAGATACCATAGCATAACTCTGCTCTGCTGTAGCAGAGCAAAGATATTCCTAATACAAATTCTTGTATTTTCAATTTAAATTTCCACATTAACGAAATTGTATTAGTTTACGTTTTATGATTTGATTTTAAGCTAAGAATTCATAGATGACATGTGATTCGCTTGAAAAAAATACAGTCCTGGTTCAACTAAATATTAATACTTACGATCAACACTAGAGGCAGTACTGTCCAACTTAAAGTCCAAAATTTTGCAGGATGAAAGCCAAGCCAAAAGAATATATCAGTTGCAAATATCTTCACTCCGTACACCCACATGATAATGGCCACTCGAAATCCACCTAAATATAACACTAAAACGTCTAGGCCCACTTCTCGCTCTCCTGCATTCAAATAATGTCTTTTTCCATACAATACTGATACCTAAAAAGAAATGTGATAAAAATATCTCGAGGACCAACGTACTGAAGTATTCTACTTCAGCATGGTTCACTCAGTTACGTTGTGCTTATTAGTTGTTGGAAATATAAAATCACTTTACTTTTACATTATGCACACGTTATTGTCTAGTATAGTCTTACTCCGATTTTGGTCAAATCCGCTTTAAGTCGTAGAACTATTAATACGCGTGTGATATCAGTACGACGCCAAATAAATCAACGCGACGGGACAGAAAAATAACAGGATTATACTTAAGGTCCGTTTACACTTACACAGAGCATGCTGCTGTATGACCAGTATTCAACTACTCGGTTTGTCTACTCGTACGCCAGTAGCTCAGCTCGCCTTTGCTCTCTACACGACACTTAGCTACTGCCCAGTCCGAGTCGAGTCGCGATGTCGAGTGAATTTGTTTTCTGTAGAGTTTCATTAATTAAATGTTGTTGTCAGAAGATCACTTATTCACAGGCATTTCGAACTCGATTTCGTACGTAGGCAAGCTCCTGTCGAACGCGTCCAAACGATGCGAGCGACAGCCGAGTCGCTGTCATGTGCCAGTTGCTGACGGGCGAGCAGGCGAGTGTAAACAAAAAATGTTGAAGTAACTCGGATGGGAGCTACTGACCAACTCGCACATACGAGTTACACATAAGTAACGTCAAAACAATGGAAGGCTGACTTGTACGCTAGTTCGCACTGTGTAAACCAGGTATGCGTGACGATTGGGTGTCCCTAATCGTGAATCGAAAAACTAATGTTATCTAGATTTAAAAGAAGTTGTAAAGAAATTGTAAAATATGATGATTTAAAAATTAGTAACATAATAATTTAAAAAAATATGGTAATTTAAATGAGGTCTCCCCATCCTCACTCAAGGGTACTTATTTCGTGGCAAATTGATGCAAGTAGAAGCTAAATTTTAAATTCATATTTTACTTAAAATACAGATAACCACTTCCCAAAATATTCATCAAGATTAACAAACATTCAAAACTTTTATAAATGTTTTATATATTATCCCTCAATCCTTAGTGCTCGTTTAAGGAGACGCGGCGCTTCGAGCGGCGCGGCCCGCCAGGCGGGCCGCCAGAAACACAAACGTATGGAAATGTTCAGAGCGTTCAAGGAGAAGCGTTTTTGCAAGCGTTTGTTTGAGTTGTAGCTGCCACAGCGGCGAGTGTCGTCGCGTCGGAAGCGGCAATTGAAGCGACGGGTGATGCCGCGGAGGACGCGGCGGGTAAACCAGCGAGTCTCGCAATGGAGGAACGCGGCGGATGAAGCTGCGGGTGACGCCGCGAAGGACGCTTCAAGGAAGGGGTGGGAGATGTGCGGGGTATGCGTTAGGTAGGAATGTCGGGCAATATCGTTCATAGAAAATATCGATATTAAAATAAAAATATTTATCAAAATAAAATATCGATATTTTATTTTGAAAATGTAATCGATGTTTATAACCCTCTGGAGCAGAACGTCATGAAAGCAAAATATCACGTACGCAAAATAAACGATACATCGATACTTATGAAAGATTGGCGTTCAATTACATACGTCGAACTCGAACATTTCCATACGTTTCAGGGTGGCGTGCTATCTTCTCTTTTATTCTGTATCTTCATCAACTCGGCTACGAGTCTTATTTCCAGTAACTTCCATCTCTACGCTGACGACTTGCAGCTGTACCGACGTTTTTCGGCCACTGACGCCCCATTTGGCATATCGTGCATTAACCGCGACTTAGACGAAGCGACTGGGCTAATTCGGTCGGACTGCGCATCAACCCTCTGAAGTCGCAAGCCATCGTCATTAGCAGTAAGTATCAAACTGACAATATGCCGGTGTCTGAACTGGATCCAGTTCTTTTGGCCGGTATTCAGATACCCTACGCAGACACTGTGAAGAACCTGGGAGTGATCATGGACACCACGCTATCCTGGAGTGCCCATATTAGTGACGTCAGCAAGAAAGTGCACTTCTCCTTTCATTCGTTGAAGTGCCTCCAGAGCCTCTTACCCTTGAGGACGAAAATTAGTCTTGCTCTAACTATTATTCAGCCCATTATTGACTACGCCGACGCCTGCTATTTAGACGCCACCGAGGAGCTTCTGGATAAACTTGAGAGGTTGCAAAATTTGTGTATACGCTTTATATTCAATCTTAGAAAGTTCGATCATGTTTCTCACTTTCGCAAAGAACTCAAGTGGCTCCCAATCCGCCTTCGCCGTAACACTCGAATCCTCTGCCTCCTTTACAATATCCTTTATAATCCATCTTCACCTCCCTATCTAAAGGAAAGGTTCTCTTTTGTTCGTTCTCCTGATGCTCTCTGCAGATCTCACCTACGCTCAAATCTTAAATTTCCTTCTCACAAAACCGGTTTTTATTCATCCTCTTTCACCGTGCATGCAGTCAGACTATGGAACTCACTTCCGCCTGGTATCAGGGACAGTAAAACTATCACCACTTTTAAAAAGCAAGTCCGTGGACACTATTTTTTTTTTTTTTTTGTTGCCTACGGATTTTTAGTTTTTGAATAATTTAATTTACTTTTTATTTATTTGAATATTTTGTTGATTCAATGTGAAAAACATTTAAATTTCAACCTTATTGTTCTACAACTTTAATTTGTGTTGATTATTAAGAACTTACTATTGTTTATTTTAATATTTTGAACCTGTTATAATTTGATTGTTCTAAAACTTTAATTTGTGTTGATTATGTAAGTACTTACTATTTCTGTTGTTTATTATTAATGAATAAAACTTGATATGGTATTTATTTTATAAAAAAATAAACGTCAAATTAGGAAAAAATCGATTAATTTAAAAAAATCGATTATTTTCTTGAGAAAAATCGATAATTTACTAATCGATTTTTCATGCTAAAGAAAAAATCGATTAACTAAAAATCGTTTTTTTATGTACAATGTCACATCCCTATGTCGCACTGAACGACGCCGTATATGAAGCTGGGTGCAACGCGGCGGATGCAGCGCCGAGAGAAGCTGCGTGCCACGCGGCGGACGCAGCGCCGAGAGAAGCCACGCCACGCGCGTCGCTCGACGCCCCGCGTGTCCTTAAACGAGCTCCTACATTTCTATATGTTTGATTTTGCGCGTGACGCTACGCGGGCCGCTTCACGCGCCGCCTGACTATAAACGGTCAAATCGCTTTACGCGCCGCTGCAAGCCACGCCGTACGCGACGCTTGACGCCCCGCGTCTCCTTAAACGAGCCCTTACTGTATAGATTGAGGGTCATTCTGTTCTGAAAAAATGTTACGAAAAGTCTTTTTGGCTCCTGAATCTTCGAATTAGGTTCGCTACCAATAACCATTTTAATGAAAATCCAATATGTGATGACTAATCCAATTTGTGCCAATATAATACCACGGGAATACAAGCGACAGGAAACCACGCGATAAGAATGGAAGCGACGGGGAACCTTTCTATTTATCTCTTTCTCTTACGCAAACGCAGTTGCGCGGGTCAGCTTGTTACTATTATCCCTCAATCCTTACTGTATAGATTGAGGGTTATTCTGTTCTGAAAAAGTGTTACGAAAAATTTAATTTGGCTCCTGAATCTTCGAATTAGGTTCGCTACCAATAACCATTTTATTGAAAATCCAATATATGTGATGACTAATCCAATTTGTGCCAAAATAATACCACGGGAATACACGCGACAGGAAACCACGCGATAAGAATGGAAGCGACGGGGAACCTTTCTATTTATCTCTTTCACTTACGCAAACGCAGTTGCGCGGGTCAGCTTGTCTATACTAATATTATAAAGAGGAAAAATTTGTTTGATTGTTTGTTTGTAACGAATAGGCTCCGGAACTACTAGACCAATTTGAAAAATTCTTTCACTGTTGGGAAGCTACACTCTTTGCGGTGAACATAGGCTATATTTTATTCCCGTATTCCCACGGGAACGGGAACTACGCGGGTGAAACCGCGTGACGTCCGCTGGTTACAAATAAAACGTAATTGATTCTTACATTCAAGACGGAAAAGTGCCAGATTGAAAACTGCCTGGGGTTACTTAGCAATTATCATCCACTAATAAATCTGTGCAGATCAAATTTATATTGAAATTACATGCTAGACAGTTTTTAATAAATATGCGTGTTATTACAATAATACTACTTTTCTGACAATATTTTATGAAATGGTACGAAATTTACAATACCTCACTCCAATGATTCCTTGAAATATACCTACTTGAAGTTCTCTAATCATGTATATTCAGAAACTGCTAACAGTATTTCGACTTGATATCTAGGTTGAAAATCATAATTCTACTTAACTAGTTTGCATGTTTCAACATGAATATTCGAAACTAAGTAAATTTATCGACGGTTATTATTTTTCTACTTACAGCGATATGAATAACAGTTATTGTGAATCCAGCAGCACATACCATACCAACAATATAAATCTGCTTCACGTTTCGAAATTCATATTGTAAAAACTTTGACATTGTGGAAATCAAAAACGTCTGTAAACAAGGAACGAAAATCAAGATTATACATAGATTTAGAATTTTTCGCTACTCTCAATATATACATATAGTGTATGAGCGAGACCTCCTTTACCAGTACACATAGCACGAGAGGAAAAGAGATAGCAACTTGTGGACTTGTATGTCAGTATTTAGAATCAGATGATACCGAATTCTCGCCCGGTGATATTATGTCATTCATATTTTACAATTTTCTGTATTGATCTTACGAATAAAATAGAAAATATTATACGATGTTGAATATTTTCAACGATGGTTTCGTGTTCGGTGTGTGAATAGGACAAAACGCAATAATAAAAAGAAATACTCGTTTAACAGGTAATTTGTGACGGTGAGAGGGCCGCTCACCGTCCTTACAGAAGCAGGCCCATGACGGCAGCGTGACGTGAGCAACTCACGCACGCCCCCCCTTAGAAGCGGGGTCACACCCGAAACCCCCCATAGACGCGGGATTGCGCCCGAACCACCCCCTGGGCGAGGCCGCAGCGGCGGCCGTAGGTCTGCTGGGAGTCACGGGACATCCTTCCTGAGGGCTTACCCGGGGCTCTCAACCATAGGCTGTTGAGCGTTACGTGAGGTTTTTTAGTCGGTATGAGTCCGGCATAGCATCCTACGAGGATTTTCCCTTCCCTTAAGGACTGTGAGAGTGGCCCCCGATCGCTTGATGCGCCACGACTTTCCATTAGTGGCAACGTCAATTTAGCGAGGTTAATTTATATAAAAAACAAAGCGATCCAATAAGGGTTCCGTTTTTTCCTTTTAGGTACGGAACCCTAAAAACTACGAGTAAAGTCTTAGTTCCTAGGATTTTTAATAATAAATGAGTTTCGCCGTTAAGCATTACGGTAAGAGTTGATTTTTCAGTAAAATTTCAAATTCAATTGGCATAATATGTAGGTATACGGCAAAAATGCAATGGACGATGCCGTAAATTACCTGTTAGTGTATTTGTTGCACACACTGAACCTGACACCATCGCAACCCGACATCATCGTTGAAAATATTTTTCTAATTCATTCGTAAGATAATTACAGAGTTCCGAAAATTATGAAATTCTTTTAAACCCTATTTAACTTTTTCATATTCGATTACATTCAATTCCCCAAAACAAGAAGTTGGACATGAAACTTCTAAGCACACAATACCACAAGTACTTTTATCGATAGCATAGGTAGGACCATTCAACAACACTTATAGTACTTTTCTGATAACTACGCGCCCGGATAGATACACTGTTTCAGTGGACGCGCCTCTTGGCTTATCGGATCACTGTCTCAATCGGACGTGTGTACATCTTGCAAGGCCGGAACCACCCGGCGCAAGGAGTGGCGGTAAGTGTGGCACTACAAGTACAAGTCAGCAGACTGGAATGGACTGCGAGAGTTCTTTGTGATGTACCCGTGGAGGCGGCTTAGTTTCGCTTTAGACGATCTGGACGCCTCCGTTGCGGCAGTTGCAGAGGGGATCTTAGCGGGTGTGGAATGTTCATTCCTCACCGCCGGATCCCTGCAGGTGCAAAAAAAAAACGAACGTGGTTTAATCGGCTTTGCAGAGAAGCTGGAGAGATAAAAGAGTCTGCCTACAGCTTTTAGACCTCGGTTCGCGCTAATTCAGATCCTAACATCTTTGAAGTGAAACGCAAATTAAATGCCGCCTCGAGGGCCAGCAAATGAGCAATTATCAGGGCTTAGTTTGATTTCGTCGGCAGAATTGGTGAGTGACTAGCCGGTTACCCTCCAAATCGTGAATTCTGGTCGCTTGCCAAAGCTGCAGAGGGATTTTTTTGTCGGTCGGGATAACCACCCCTACATAGGATGGCGGTCTGGCCCTGAGTGCCAAGGAGAAAGCCGACCTTTTGGGTTCTCTCTTTGCCGCCAACTTGACTATCAACGATAGAGGTGCGTTTCCGCCTGTCAGCACCTCGTGTGGCACTTCCATGCCAGAAATTAAATTAAGGCAGGGGGACGTTAGGCGGGAGCTTCAATCCCTTGACGTTCATTAGTCGAGTGGGCCAGACGGCATACCTGCGGTGGTACTCCGTGTGGTCCGGAGTTGTGTCCGGTACTTACACCTCTATTCACGCTTTCTTACTTCATGTAGCCCAATAACGGCGACAAGACCGACACGGCCAATTACAGGCCTATAATAATAAATATTTATAGAGAATCTCACATAACATCATCTAGCCCAAATTAAGCTAATATAAGCCTGTGCTATGGGATCTAGACGACTGATAGACATACTTATATTTTCTAAATACATAGATATTATACATAGAAAACACCCAAACTCCGAAACAGACATTTGTGGATCACACAAATATTTGGAACGACCCAGGAATCGAACCCAGAACCTCCAGAGCGGCAGGCGGTTACACTACCCACTGCGCCACAGAGGCCTCCATCTCCCTTTCATTAAAGGTGATGGAGCGTGTAATCAATACACAGCTCCTGAGGTAACTTGAGGAACATGACCTGATCAGTGACCGGTAGTACTGTCACAGATTAAAATATAATAGTTACTACGTATAGTCTGGCCATAACTGCTGTGCACTCTTCATAAACTGTCTAGGTATTATAATAAAACATCGAGATCTGTAGATTAGATTTTTATGAACTATTAAGATAGTACAAATAATATATTTTTATAATTACTCGCATGTCGATGGCTGCATGGAATAAACGTGCAAGTAAAAAACGTCAATTTTACAGGACAAATTAAAAAGGATAAATCCTGAATATCGCGAGTTTCTTTGAGAGATTTCATTGTACATTATATAGACCTGTATATAATGTACAGACGAATTTGAGAATGCATGGTCAATCCGAAACGAAATTGCTTTGCACTGAGAATTGACGCCATCTCTCGGATAACATTGGAAGTCAAGTATCTAGCGTTGCCGATTTTTTAATACCTCACACAGGAACGTGTTATTGTCAAAATAGCAACTCATTAATTTCTTGAGTAATGTAAATATGCCATCTAGTATTTTTTTTGTGATTCTAAGGTTTCTATGCAATATTATATTCGAGTAAAGTTGCGGCATCTAGTGGAGTCTTTGTGAATTTAGACTCAAATGTGCATGAGATTATAGATCTTAAGGGGCCCATGCAATATTGGAGGTGACTGTACAATGAAATTAAAGGTTAAAAAATTACATTTACGGTGTAATAGTTACTTTCAAGAAATAATCATGCATTTTCAAGAAAATCGTGACAATTCATATTGCATTATTATTCTAGTAATCCTAGAGTGGTCATTTAACTGCAATTGATCGTTACGTTACACGTTTATTCGTGTCAATGTGTAGAATATTAATGCCCACAATGTAAAATTAGGCTAATATTCTACGTGAATTACATTTTATTTAATCACGGTAACAATTGTGCTAGTGAAAATGCTCAGTGATTTTATTATAGTAATGATAATTGTATTTTTAAATGTGTCAAAAGTTAGATATCTAAATTGTGTAATAAATATTTTACCCGTGCGTCAAGCCCTGGGTGATTGTGCCACATCCAGTATTTGTGCATCGAAAAATTGAAATATCTATACAAAATTGTCACAATGATTTCCCAAATACAGAACCAGATCTCCAGATACATCTAACTGCACTAACTGCAGTTAGATAGAGCTAGAGGACTCCTTAGTTGGACAAGAAGATGTTATTTCCCTTAAACTGTATAAATCAGCAGTGAAAGTTGTGAATAAGGCTGAAAATAAACATGAAATTAACAAAAAAACTCATTCAGAACATTCATGCTGTCAACACTCGTAGTTGTCCACGAATATATATATATATCTGGGCCAAAATCATACAGTTGGGCAAGTCTAATTTCAAAAAGAGATCAACCATCGAATCCTACTTGGTTTGGCAGCTACGGATTATCTTTTTTCAAATGTATTATGAGTCTTTGACGAATATGTGTTGTCAGTAATAACAATGATCTTATGTTCCCGAGACGTGACCGTCAAAAATGTTCACCACTGAGAAGCTTGCTGTTGCCCACAGGGCAATGGAGAAAATCATGATCTGGGTGTTCGACGTGATTTAATTCGCAAGTAGGATATACGAAAAAGAACCTGGGTCACCAAAAGTTTCAAGTGGTATCGACTTACCGGAAAATCAAGAGAGAGCAGGCCTGCCCTGAGGCTTACAGACGACCTAATAAAGGTTGCGGCAGCTTGCTATATGCGAGCAGTACAAGACAAGTTGCAGAGGCGCTGAATACAGACAGAAGACATCTAAGACATTACTTTGTCAACCAGTGCATGATCTATCCCACTCGTGATCTAATGATTTCTCGGGAGATGGCTCCGGAGGAGTGAATTTGACTGAGTCTACGCAAGGCCTATTTTCGGGGAGTCAAGGTTGGAGAATCACGTTTTATTTCTTCAGGGGCCTAGAATAGCACCTCCCCGGGGCACACAAATTGTTGAGTCAATAATGAAGTACCTAGGACTCATCGTAGGTATTCTAATAAACTTCTCTTTCTCTCTTACACACTTACCACTATAGAGGTGGTAAAGCCGGTCATAAGAGTGTCTAAAGAGACGCCATGGCAGCCTCACCTACCAAGTATCACGGGTGCTTACCGGGCACGAGTGCTTCGCTAAGTATTTGTGGCACAGACACCGGTGGTAACAACATGAGTAACAGCACTGCGGCGACTGCACAGAGGACACGGCAGTACATACATTGACGGAATGCTCAGCATGGGCATTGCAGCATCAAAACTTCGTTGCGGGCCTGGGCGTGGGTCATGGTGAGGGCTATGGTCTTTATTGGGAGATTGGGACGTCGCCGTCGCAGTGTTTTTTTTGTTGCAAGTTATGCTCTTGAATAAACCAGCAGGGGGGGGGGGGAGAGAAATCGTCATCAACCAACCTCCACGACCGAAACATGAAAATGAAGAGTTAGTTACTCACCGTTCTTACAAAAGCTAAGACGGTGGCGTGTCTCTACACCCCTCGAAGAAGCGGGACAGCACCCGAATACCCCTAAGAGGTGTCATAAAACCAAACCCTAGAGGAACCGTGTAGTTCTAGCCCGTATAAGTTCGACATAACTTCCATTAGGATTTCCACACGAGAAAAAGAAAGCTAATTTCATCTCCAAGGTGGTACGAATGCTTTTACGTGGGGGACAACAACCGGATTGTTTTGTTTGCAGATGATACTTCTTTGCTTTTCAAAGTTAAAAGACAAATAGATTACTATGACGATGTCAACAACGCAATCTTGAAAGTGGTTCATTGGTTAAACACTAACAATCTTAGACTGAATAATACTGAACTGTCGATATATCGATCATTGTAGCGTAACATCTGCTGGGGTGGTGCGTGGGTGACTTATGTATGGATAGATCAGCTTTGCGGAAACATGTTGGTACTAACATAGGTTAAGTATATAGTACTAACATTTTTCTAGTTACTAACATAGGCTAAGCAAAATACTGTTACTAACAAAATGAGTTTTGTGAATTATTATTATTATAAAACTAAATGTGTAGCCGCCGCGCGGAAGATTGCGTGTAGGTTAAGTATATAGTACTAACATTTTTCTAGTTACTAACATAGGCTAAGCAAAATACTGTTACTAACAAAATGAGTTTTGTGAATTATTATTATTATAAAACTAAATGTGTAGCCGCCGCGCGGAAGATTGCGTGTAGGCAATTATGGTCTAAGAGCCAGCGGCCCCCAGGCATTCGGTAAAGTATAAAAGCTGTAAGTTTCTCAATGTATGTCCCCAACACAGATAAGAACGAACCCCGTCTATGAAACTTGGGTCGCGGTGGCTTTCGCAGGTATCAGATAGTTAAGGTTAGTAAAATTGTGTGTTAAATTTGTTAAAGTATAAAACTCAGTTTTTACATATTTTACTTATAATAATCCTAAAAGTCACCTTGTCGAAAGCCAGACACTTCGTACGGTTGCAACCCTCTGCCAGACACCCTTAAAGTATATTTCATTATTACTATACTTACGGTATAGTATAAAAGCTGCAATTTATATATGTTATTTGGAGAACTATCAAATGATGTTTTCTCAATAGCCAGACAGTTTCAGTAGTTCCTTAAAAAGTTAAAGTCTAATGTAGGTGCGAGCGCGAGGGATATTATGTGTCAGCGGGTGCGAGTGAAATACCGCGTTCGGACCACTGCGACGTTTTATTGCGCATCAGCTGTCATTTATTGTGTATAATGAGAACTATTTTCTAGATTTACTATGAAAATTCATTATGTACAATAACTAAGAATCAACGAATAAATGTTTAGAAAATTCTTTTATAAAATTTTTGTGTTTAGGAATCATTAAATTAACACTCCAATAATATACTTAAATAATTATTTTAATAATAGTTATTGGAATAATATAATTAATCTAATACCTACAATAATTAATGGAAAAATATTTCGAAGATATTCTATGACTCGTGGTCGTCGATATCTTGAGTGTCCTCATCACCGCTGCTCCAATCTGTGGGTTGGTCCTTATCAGTATCCTCTTCTTCGCCAGTTTCTGTTAGTTTCAGATAACGAGCGTTTCCGTGCTTCTGAAGGCATGATAAGCCGTTGGTCCCGGTTGTCAGTAAAATGATAGTCGTTAAGCCAAATTGAAGGCCTAATGGGCGGCTTAAAAATTTCAACTGTGAGTCGTCACAACCTGCGCCCCGGTTGGCAGCGCGTGTGTAGCTCCTCTGGTGTTGCAAACGTCTATAGGCTACGGTTACCAACCTTCCGGTGGGCCGTAAGCTTGTCTGCCACCTAAGTAGTATAAAAAAAACCTTGGATCCAGCTCTTCACCCAACTGAATCTGAAACTGGCGAAGAAGACGATATTGATAACGACCAACCCACAGATTGGAGCAGCGGTGATGAGGACACTCAAGATATCGACGACCACGAGTCATAGAATATCTTCGAAATATTTTTCCATTAATTATTGTAGGTTTTAGATTAATTATATTATTCCAATAACTATTATTAAAATAATTATTTAAGTATATTATTGGAGTGTTAATTTAATGATTCCTAAACACAAAAATTGTATAAAAGAATTTTCTAAACATTTATTCGTTGATTCTTAGTTATTGTTCATAGTGAATTTTCATAGTAAATCTAGAAAATAGTTCTCATTATCCTACTTCCTACTAATATTATAAATGTGAAAGTTTGTGAAGATGTTTGGATACTTGGATGTTTGTTACTCAATCACGCTCTAACGGCTGAACGGATTTGACTGAAATTTGGTACAGAGATAGCTTATAATCTGGAATAACACATAGACTTTTCATCCCGGGAAAATGTTCCCACGGGAAGCGGGAACGGGTAACGATTTTCACGCGGGCGAAGCCGCGCGCCTCATCTAGTACACTATTAATGACAGCTGATGCGCAATAAAACGTCGCAGTGGACCGAACGCGGTATTTCACTCGCACCCGCTGACACATAATATCCCTCGCGCTCGCACCTACATTAGACTTTAACTTTTTAAGGAACTACTGAAACTGTCTGGCTATTGAGAAAACATCATTTGATAGTTCTCCAAATAACATATATAAATTGCAGCTTTTATACTATACCGTAAGTATAGTAATAATGAAATATACTTTAAGGGTGTCTGGCAGAGGGTTGCAACCGTACGAAGTGTCTGGCTTTCGACAAGGTGACTTTTAGGATTATTATAAGTAAAATATGTAAAAACTGAGTTTTATACTTTAACAAATTTAACACACAATTTTACACACCTTAACTATCTGATACCTGCGAAAGCCACCGCGACCCAAGTTTCGTAGACGGGGTTCGTTCTTATCTGTGTTGGGGACATACATTGAGAAACTTACAGCTTTTATACTTTACCGAATGCCTGGGGGCCGCTGGCTCTTGCTCTATTACGTGGATGTTAATCGCGAGGTGTCGAAACGAAGTGTCGCCGTCGCTCGCTCGGATGATCTGTCCCCGCGCACACCGCACCCGCAACCCGCGAACGCCCATCCGCGCGCTACTGCGCCTGCTACCGGTAGCCAGTCGATCCAGCCACCCCGTGACGTATGCGTGCGCGCTTCGATACCGCACCCTTTTCGTATTGTCCGGTTGTGAACGTTATAATTGTAGTCTTACCGTGTTGTGTTATGTATGTGATTTATGTAACCATTATACAAGAGTGTATCCTTCCTGCTGTGCTTGATTTAAACGCCCCGAACCCTGAGCAAGCCCACATACACAGCCTTCAAGCTACAATCCATGCCAAATTGCGCCCAACTAGCGGCACGTACTCGTGAAGTAGACCGAAGTACGACGTCGACGCGTAGTCAACGTGAGGAGAATGCCGCCGAAGACACGCCGAAACAGATCCCGCGACAGTCATGACGACTCGAACAGTGAAGGCGCGGAACCCCAATACCCGGCAGTTGCGATCGCCGCGGCAGCCGCAGAGGCGCCACCCCCGCTGCCGACGCCCCCACTGCCGCCGACTCCTGCACCGAGCGGCCGCGGTGATATGATTTCACTGTCCGAAGAGCAACTTATGCGACTATTATCGTCTGTGATGAGGAATGCGAGAACACCTTCCCCATCGGCAGGAGAGTCAGGATCGACTCAGCTCTCACCTGCACCGAACACAGTGCAAGGAAATTTCACCCGGTGCACGGCACGGTTCGACGGAGCTTCCCGCAACGCCGAAACCCTAGAGGCATTCGTCGAGAGCGTTAGCGTGTTCAAAGAGTGCGCGAACGTGTCGGATGAACACGCCCTACGAGGATTACCCATGCTGCTGACCGGAGACGCCGCCGTGTGGTGGCAAGGAGTTAAAGTTACCGTGGAGACTTGGGATGACGCAATACGCCGGCTCCGTTTCATGTACGGCGCGCCACGCCCTCCCTACCGGATATTCCGCGAGATCTTCGAGCGGGAACAAGCTGACGGAGAGAGTACCGACTCCTTCGTATCGCAATTACGAGCGAACTTCGCTCGGTTACCATACAAAGTTCTCGATGTGATGCAATGTGATATAGTGTACGGATTGTTAAGTCGTAGGATTAGGAAAAGAGTGCCTCGTGATAGTGTAAGTGGTATCGACTGTCTACTGGAGCGAGCAAGGTACGTAGAAGAGACGCTGGGCGAGGTGAGTACTAACATTGTTTCGACGCCTCGTGATAGCACCGCGAAACGTAATAATTCAATCGCCGCTCAAACAAAAGTTAACCCTGTAAAAGCTCATCGCGACAGTGTTAACCCTTCCGATGCCACCTCAGTCTCTAGTCCGAATCCGAATACGTTCAAACGGGTCAGACCGCGATGTACTTCTTGTAATCGGTTCGGTCATTCAACCGAGGATTGTAGGGATAAGTTGAAAGACGGTCCTGTAAAGTCAACGTTAGCTTGTTATGGTTGCGGATGCGAAGGCGTAGTAAGGTCAAAGTGTCCGACGTGTAGCGGTACTGCTAGTATTAATAAAAGCAATACGACTAGTTTCCAAAGTGCGCTTACTCGGGACCCCGATTTAGTACGACCGATAATAAGAATAACCGTGGCCTCTCTATCAGGTATCGCCGTATTAGACACCGGTGCTACCGAGTGCCTCGCTAGTCCAAGTTTGTACAAAGTTTTAACGGACAGCGGTGCGTCTTTTACCAAAACTCGCCGTACCATCGGACTTGCCGACGGGACGTGCCAGGCGCGTGACGTTTTGACGTGCAATACCATCGTCACCCTCCATGACCGTCGAATCCCCACCACTTTTATGGTGCTACCAGAAGCTGATAACAGGACGCTTCTAGGACAAGATTTTATTTCTCAGGCAGGGATATTGCTAGACCTTCAGCATAGTTGTTGGTACTTCTACGACTCACCCGAGCGTAAGTTCCCGTTTGTTAAATCTTACCCTCCGATCACCCCCTGCGCTACGGAACTGATGCGAACTGATACCGTCGGTTTCGCGCTGAGAGAAGACGAAGGTACGAATCTAGCTCCCACCCAGAGAACTCAGCTTGATCAGCTGATTATCCGGTACGCAGAGCGCTTCGCGACGGAAGGTCTACCGACTACATTTGCTACACATCGCATTAGGGTTGACGAGAAGCAGGAGCCGACCGCTTCACCACCTTATCGAATGTCGCAAGGTAAGAGAGAGTTGTTCGATAGCGAAATCGAGAAGCTGCTTCGTGCCGACGTCATTGAGGAGTGCGAGTCGCCTTGGGCTGCAAACGTGGTCCTGGTCAGAAAGAAAGACGGTGGAGTCCGACTATGTGTGGACTACCGTAAGCTGAACGCTGTGACTGAGCCCGACCGCTACCCGCTCCCACGCATCGAAGACGTGCTTCATGCAGCCAAGACGACTGGCTATATGACCACTCTGGACCTTCACTCAGGATATTTCCAAGTGAGCGTCGCAGAGGAGGACCGTGACAAAACAGCGTTCGTCACACCTACGGCCACCTATAGGTTCAAGAGGATGCCGATGGGCCTCCGGAACTCTGGTGCTTCGTTTCAGAGGTTAATTGACAGGTTCAAGGCTAACCTGAACGTGCCCAAGGCTGCTGATAGAGCGAACGACAACGCTCAGTCCCCACCAGACCCGCAATCATGCAGGCCTGTGACTATATTAGGCTATCTCGATGACTTGATAATTTTGTCTCCCAGTTATCAAGAACACCTCGAAGACCTGGAGGCCGTATTTACCAGGCTCCAGAAGTTTAACTTACGAGTCAACCGTAAGAAGAGTTGCTTTGCGTGTGACTCGGTGAAGTTCCTGGGTCATATTATAGTTCCCGGAGGACTACAGGTAGACCCAGAGAAAACCTCCGCTATTGTGAGCATGTCCGCTCCTAGGAATGACAGGCAGCTGAAAGAATTCTTAGCGACATCCAGTTGGTTTCGGCGCTTCATCCCTAATAATGCCAGCGTTGCTCAACCATTGACTGTCCTCCTTAAAAAGAACAGCCAGTGGAAGTGGACGGAAGAACAGCAAGCCGCTTTCGAGCGCATTAAACTTTTATTGACAACCGCTCCCATACTACGACAGGCCAACGAGACTGAGTCGTTCTCCCTTATGACTGATAGTAGTGGTTACTGTCTCGGAGCAGTGCTGATGCAGGGGGAGGGTCCCGACGAGAGACCCGTGGAGTACGCAAGTCGCCTCCTAGAGCCCGCCGAGCGTAACTACACTACTACGGAGAGGGAAGCGCTAGCCGTCGTGTGGGCGGTCACTAAGTTCAGAGGCTATATCGAAGGATCAGAGGTGATTGTGAAGTCCGACCATCAACCTCTGCGTTGGCTGATGAGCCTAAAGTCCCCCAGCGGTCGCTTAGCTAGGTGGGCACTAACCCTTCAAGCCTATAACTTACAAATTCAGTACACCCCCGGGAAGGTCAATGTTATAGCTGACACACTGAGCCGCCCCACCTGTTGCGAAGAGAACCCAGTTGGTTGCGAGGTATGTACAGTGACAGTAGATATCCCACACAGGACCCCCGCCGATGTACGTGAAAACCAGCTCAAAGATCCTGAGGTCAAGAACATCGTCGAGGACCTAGAAGCAACCGACGATCCCTTTAGGGGGAGAGGATGGTCCGACCGAGGATATTTGATGTCTGATGGAATTTTATATAGGTGTGCACCCGAGGCAGACGACGTTGACTCCGCCTGTCTCGTGGTTCCTAAACACGAGAGACAGGGTGTCCTCGTAGACTTTCACGACGCTCCAACCGCTGGACATTTCGGCGCTGAGCGCACTTTGCAGCGTATTCGAAGGCGATACTTCTGGCCAGGCATGAAATCGTTTGTTACAGATTACGTCAAAAGCTGTACTGCTTGCCAGCGGTATAAGGCCGACAATAGGAAACCTGTCGGACTGCTGCAAACTCCGGCCCAGACCCGCAGGTTCGAGGTCGTGTCTGTTGATTTGTTCGGTCCGTTACCGAAAACTCCGAAAGGTAATCGATGGATTTTAATTATAGAAGACGTGTGCTCCCATTGGGTCGAGCTATTTGCACTAGAGAGTGCCACCAGTACAGAGTGTGCCCAGACATTAATTTCAGAAGTATTCCTGCGATACGGAGTTCCACGTAGGATGGTTAGCGACAATGGGGTCCAATTCGTGGCAGAGGTGATGCAACAAGCATGCCATGTGATGGGTATCAAACAGTCGCTAACGCCATTGTATCACCCCGAAGCGAACCCCGTCGAAAGGAAAAACCGGGACCTTAAGCCCCAGTTAGCCATCCTCGTAGGCCAAGATCATACGTCTTGGGACACGCATCTCGCGGCCATTAGGTTCGCGATGAATAGCGCCGTCACAGCGAGCGCCGGGTTATCACCTGCGTATCTGACGTTTGGCAGAGAGCTACGTTCGCCCTCAGATGTACTGGCGGATATGAAAACCATTGTTGAAAATGACAACTTTGTGGCGAATATCACCCCATACCTACATAAGTTGTCATCGGCGCTCCTGGAAGCCAGAGATGTCCACGAGCGAGGTCAGTCCGTGCAAAAGAAGTATGCGGACGAAGGTAGGCGTCCACCTCCCGAGTATAAGGTAGGTGACCTTATCTTGTTAAAGACCCAAGGTACGAACGATACGTTCCCTGGCCAGTCTGCGAAGCTCATACCCAGGCGAGATGGCCCGTACCGAATCAGAGAGGTGGTAAGTCCCACGTCGTACCTGATAGAAGGTATGACGAGAGTTGAGCACGTAGGAAAGTACCACGTGTCACATTTGACCCCTTTTGTAGGTACCGTCCAGGAAATACCAGTTAGGGAGAAGCGCAGACGTGGTAGGCCGCGTAAGGTAGTAAACGCTAGCCCGAACGCGAGGGCGCTTAGTTCGGACTAGAGGGGGAGTGTGTAGCCGCCGCGCGGAAGATTGCGTGTAGGCAATTACGTGGATGTTAATCGCGAGGTGTCGAAACGAAGTGTCGCCGTCGCTCGCTCGGATGATCTGTCCCCGCGCACACCGCACCCGCAACCCGCGAACGCCCATCCGCGCGCTACTGCGCCTGCTACCGGTAGCCAGTCGATCCAGCCACCCCGTGACGTATGCGTGCGCGCTTCGATACCGCACCCTTTTCGTATTGTCCGGTTGTGAACGTTATAATTGTAGTCTTACCGTGTTGTGTTATGTATGTGATTTATGTAACCATTATACAAGAGTGTATCCTTCCTGCTGTGCTTGATTTAAACGCCCCGAACCCTGAGCAAGCCCACATACACAGCCTTCAAGCTACAATCCATTACAAATGTATTTAATTTATCTGGCCTAATGTAGCACAGTCAGAAACAAATGTTCAACTTAATGGTCGAGAGTTGGAACTTGTGGAACAAACCACGTTCCTAGGGTTAACGGTTGATGCTGGTTTACAATGGGGTCCACATATTGTAAAACTAGCTAGTAGATTAAGTTCAGCAGCATTTGCTGTACAAAAAATAAGGCACTTGACTGATGTAGATACGGCTAGAATAGTTTATTTCAGTTACTTTCACAGTAAAAAGTCTAATGGTATTCTACTGTGGGGCAATGCTGCAGATATAAATAAAATTTTTATTTTACAAAAGCGGGCCATAAGAGCTATATATAGATTAGATCCAAGGGTCTCTCTGCGCGAAAAATTCAAAGAGGTTAATATTCTTACTGTAACATCACCAGGTTGCCTAAGCCATAAGCGCTCGTGGCCCCGCGGACTCAGTGTTCTGTAAACGATCACTGCAGTAAGCAACTTTCACTATGGCCGGTCCATTGATGGGTGACCATCCATGTGATCACTTTGTGACATTTATTTGAGCGTTTCCGTGCTTCGGAAGGCACGTTAAGCCGTTGGTCCCGGTTGCCAGTAAAATGGTAGTCGTTAAGTCAAGTTGAAGACTTTATTTCAACAGCAGGCAGTCACAACCTGCGCCTGTCCATTTAAATACGGCAATACGGCTCACCACCTATTACGTGGGACAAATTATACAAAAAGGTGAAATGTGGGCATATAATATGCCTCTGCCTACCCCTTCGGGGATAAAGGCGTGTATATTTTTAAAAACCTTAAGTATGTACGAAGAAATCTACATAGTTTCGCTAAGTAAAGTGATAAACACAATGTCAACACTAGAAATAAAAATAACCTTGCTGTTTTTCATAGCACATTGCACAAAACCAGCAATTCTTTCATGGGTAACTGTATATGTTTTTACAACAGGCTACCAGACGAAATTAAAAGCATGTCCCTTAATAAGTTCAAAAGATTTGTAAAAGGTAAATTGTACTGCAGGGGCTACTATACAATCAATGATTATTTGTTGGATAAGGAAGCCTGGAAATGACCTGCTCTGCTGGATTCTCAGAAAAAATGTTAAAATTGTAAAAAGAGCAAAAAAGAAAGACCCGCTGAGTTTCTTGCCAGTTCTTCTCAAGTGGGTCGCGTTGTGAACAGGTGGTAGAGTTTTGTTTTATATTCTGGACGTTTTACAAGCGCATCTGTATAATGCCTCAGTGAAATTATTGGAAAAAACAAACAAAAACAAAGCTAACCAATGACCTGGCGGAGATGCTCTTCTTGGATTTCAGGTCTTAGCACATTGAATTTTTAATGGCCAAATATCTAGAATATAACATTAATGACAATGAAGTCGCATACCTTCACAGTTTACTAATTTCAATATTTTCCTGCGACCTACAGCCTGCTGCGCTTTTCTGCGGTCCTTGAAGGCGTAATCATTGTTATCGTAAATCATAATTCGAGTATTGTATACGTATGTAATTATGCACACGGTGCTCCCGTAAAATTTAAATACTTCAGTAACTTGGTGATTTGATGTATAATGCATCTCTCTTCACCCTTTTGTAGCCTGTTTCATCAGATCGGTCCAAAATATTAGTTTATACTACGTTTACTAAGCTGACTATTGAACGAAGAATCAAATACTATTAATGCTTGAATTGTTAAGTCACATGCAGTCATGTTCTTGTAACAAAAAACTTGATTCATTCCGTGGAAAAAAACAAATTAAATGCTAATAAAGTCTTATTTTAGTAACGAAAAAATATGAAACAATTAGGGAGGTGTGGGACGGGCTAAGGATCCAGAAAATCGAAAAATATTTTTTGTGTAAGTAGCGCTTACACGTTTATTCGATGGGTCCATCGATGTGTACTCATGCTCTTTTTTCCCCGGCTCCCACCTCGCCGCACATACCTCAGAGAGTGCACAGCAGTTATGGCCAGACTATAGCAGATTCATCACTCCCATACTTAACTTCAAAAACATTAGCTATAACATATTGCTACAGTGAAAAACATTCTCTACGACGTATTCCGAGAGTCGAGATTATCGCGCACACCGCATGATTGCGTCATCGAGTTAACACATTAGGCTTGTAAGCGCGGAACAAAAATACATATAACTACAAAAAAAAACCGGCCAAGTGCGAGTTGGACTCGCCCATGAAGGGTTCCGTAGCTGCAAGTAACATAATATAAAAGTTCTTGTAGTTCGTTGTAACTTTCATTGATGTTTTAACACGTTCGCAGTGGTAAAGATTTTTCATGGCAAAACATGCGGTTTATGACGTATTAAAAAAAAGTAGCAACCCGATCTGGTTCAAACCAATTTTCGTTGGTAGATTTTATGGCAATGTACATCTTAATTTTTTTTTTAAATTTATCGTTCTCTTAGTTTAGAAGTTAGAGGGGGGAGGGCACACATTTTTCCACTTTGGAAGTGTTTCTTACGTAAACTATTCACTTTAGAAAAAAATGATGTTAGAAACCTCAATTGCATTTTGGAAGACCTATAGACCTAAGACCTAGATACTCCACACGTATGGGTTTGATTAAAAAGAAATGTTTGATACGGCGACGGAGTACGGAGACGGACAGATAGACAGACATGACGAATCTATAAGGGTTCCGTTTTTGCCATTTGGCTACGGAACCCTAAAAATAAGAAACCTGATGTCTGAACAGTTGATTATATTTTATAACTTCTTCTTTACATAAGAATTATATCATAACTAGCTGATGCCCGCAGCTTAGCCCCCGTTAAAGTTTTTTCCCTCTTCCGCTTCCCATGGGAACTTATTCCCGGGATAAAAAATCGCCTATGTGTTATTCCAGACTTCAATCTATCCCTGTATCAATATATTTCAGACTGATCCGTCAAGCCGTTAGAGCGTGAAGGAGTAACAAACATCCACACATCTACACTCATCTACATTTTCGCTTTTAATTTTAGACTATTAGTAAAAAGTAAGATAAAAAAAAGCAAGAGTTAATAAAGCGAAATATTATTTTACGCGGAAAACGAACAATGTCTGTGCGCACTTCACTCGATCTCGCGTGTGGCAGGTGTAGTTGCTTATAAGACGACTTGTAGCGAGTGACGGAGACCTGGTACGGTTTCCGTCACGGTCGCTCAACTGGCGATCTCCTCGTGTACCTCACACACCGCTGGGCGACGGCTATCGAGAGTAAGGGCGAGGCTCTAGCAGTGAGCCTCGATATCTCTAAAGCATTTGACCGGGTTTGGCACCGTGGTCTTCTTACGACATTGCCCTCCTATGGACTGCCCGATAGTTAATGCGGATGGGTGTCCAGCTTTTTGCGACCTTTATCAATATGGATGGAAATCACAATCAACGACGGTCATGTTTGCTCTCGTAGAGGGCGCGAGTCACTCGGATATCAACTGGGTACCTTTTTAATACCCTCATTCCTACACTAATCTTATGAGTTCTCGTAATAAGGACTAATACTAGTAGCTGAGTTTGCTAAACTTTAATATTAATGTGAATGGAAACTTACCTCAAATGACATTAGAGTTACAGCAACATTCCCCAAAATAAATAATAAGAATAACTTATTTACAGAAAAGAATTCTGTTGTCGATGGTAACACTGCATATAAAAGATTGTGTGTAGTAATCACGTATGAGTCTTCTATTATCACACATTTTTTCATCCTTAGATATAATATTTTTATTATAAAGGATCGCATGAAAGTTAAAATTGTAAAGAAAATAACAAATAATATAGACGCAGTATCTATCATGGTAAATGGAGATATAGCACCGTAATCATATATCCCCAAAAATCCAATGCCGTACGAGTATGCCATGTGTTGCATAGACAAATCCTATAACAAATTTTTAAAAGAAATAAGTAGACTAATTCGGAAATTTTTTACTGAACATAGCCTTTTATGCTTAGCGGGCGTAAAAAGTCAACATTCTATGTTTCATAAAATCATTCAAATCATTTCATTTCGACCCATCCACTTGTTTGTAACGGATTGCAAAAAAAAGGAGTAGGTTCTCAATTTGACGGTTTTGTTATGTTTGTTACCTCATAACTTTAATCGGGTGAACCGATTTCGAAAATTCTTTTTTTAATTGAACGCTGGTGCTTCCTATTTGGCCCCATTTCAAGGAAATCAGGATCTAATAATGGTAACCCAGAGAAATCGATGAAAACCTTAAAAAAATTTAGGGGCGAGACCGACTAGTGCGTTTCTTAAATTTTTCATTAGGTACATTAACACTTTCACAGCGTACTTTCACACGTACGCGGGCAGATTTCTGCAAATTTGTGAATGATATATAAACATAGCTATAATGAGTACATAAATAATTCTTTTTGTGTAAATAAGATATGCTATTGTAGTTTATAAATAACTAGCTGACCCGCACAACTTCGTTTGCGTGATAAGTGAAGAACCGCTCGACCGATTTTGTGCAAACTTCACATAAACCATCTACTTAATAGTCCGAACAAAGCCTAAACATTTGGTTTGGATAGGTGAGCCCGTTCTTGAGTTATAAAATTACACGAAAAGTGGCATTGATTTTTATATATATAGATATAGATAGAAGATAGATAAATAGAAATACATTATATTATTTATGTTATATTTATTAAAAAAAACAAAATAGTTATTTTTTGGAAGAAAAAATAAGTTTTCTTTGTAAACAAAATGTCTTTTTATAGATGGAAATTCTTTTCCGTGTGCTATTTATTGAAATACGGGTCATTGCACATTACCGAGATGGACTTGCATTATCAGTAGCATCGCATAGACCTCGTAGAATTATTTTATATATATCTATTTCGCGCCAAAATGCAATCACGTTCACCCTGTTCACATATGGAGCGGACGGCGCGGGTGATTGTATATTGTAGCTTTCCTATTCCAGCTTTGTACATGTATTGCATACCTATGTGTAAAACCTATACCTATACCTATGTGTGTGTATGTGCTTATAAACCGAGCTACAAACGCGTATAAAGCGAATCACGACCAGGCGACGATATTTTCTAATAAACAGTATGAAAGGCGGTAAAGAGTGCTGCTCGTGATTCGCGAGTTTGTGAAAAGTATGAATGCTGAACTGCGCTCATGATACGCTGTGAAAGTGTTAAATCCCTACAATTTAATGAATGTCTGAAGTCGATCTGATGATGGAGCTGGAAGTCAGTTGACGGAACTCCTTAACCACTTACAGCAGTTACTTTGTAATTGGGCTTCATTAATTTGTATTGATAAGAACTCTTAAAATAATTAAATTTCAACAAAAAAGATCTGTTCTATTTTTCGACTGACCTTTATATTATTAGCCACATCAATATCATACCGTGATTGGGTTATGAAATGACTTGCAGATGATTAATTTAATAATGGACGTTACGTTCTTGTACGAATCAGATTATGAATAAAACGCGCCATGTTGCCTTTTTAGCTCCTCCAAAATATCACCCACTTACCCATGTACTTTCTGCAGACAAATCGACTATATCCATAAATGTTGTGAAGAACGCATATTCGCGATACAATAACACGATAGTTAATACAGTTGATATCACTGTAAACGCGTTGGTTATTCTAAAAATCTGAAAAAAAAAATACAGTTACGCCTTTAATACTCGGGGTCCTGTGTGGTGACGGGCCCCATGTTGCGACGGGAAAGAGTACAAAATGACGCCACCATATTCATCCAACAGATAACTACGTTTATTAATCATCAATATTTTGAAAAACTTGTGCTACTGGGCCTCGTGGTCCAGTGGTTAGTGTGCCTGACTATGGATTCGGAGATAGATTCCCACCCGGGACAAATCTCTTTATGTGATGAGCACATTGATTTGTTCTGTGTCTGGGTGTAATTTATCTATAATATAAGGGGTTAAAGTATGAAATTGCCAATTAGTCCCGAAAATCCAAATTTTATTTCTTTTTTTATTTTTAACAAACTTATTTATTCAAAATAGTCACCATTATTATCTATACATTGCTGCCATCTAATAGGAAGGTCATTTATGCCTTTGCGATAGAACTCTGAGGATCTAGACTGCACAAACTCTGTGAAAGTATTTTGTACTGCCTCCTGGGAAGAAAACTTCTTGTCACGTAGATAATTGTCCAAATCACGAAAATAATGGTAGTCCATTGGAGCAAGGTCTGGCGAATACGGAGGATGACGAATGGTTTCTAAGCGCAGTTCCTGTAGGGTTAAAACGGTTTCTTGTGCTGTATGAGGTCTCGCGTTGTCATGGAGCAATAACGGTGAAGATCGATTCATGAGTCGGGGCTGTTTTACTGCTAGTTTTACCAACATTGTACGGAGTTCGGCACAATAGACATCTGCCGTTATTGCTTGACCAGATCGGAGAAAACTATAGTGAATAACACCATGTTGAGACCACCAAACAGTTACCATTACCTTTTTATTGGTAAGTTTCGCTTTAGGACACTGTTGTGGCGTTTGACCTGGGGTCAGCCATTGCATATTTCTATTACTGTTATCATAAAGAATCCACTTTTCATCACATGTCACAATTCGATCCAATATTCCTTCATTTCTGTACCGATTCAACAAGGCAACACAAGTTGACACGCGTTTCTTTCTGCAGATCGGTCAAATCGTGAGGCACCCATTTTTCTATTTTTTTTATTTTATTGATTTGATGCAAATGAGTCAATATTGTGGGTAAGGTAACGTTAAACCATGCCGCTAATTCCTGGATAGTTTGACTAGGATCGGCTCCCACCATCTCTCTTAATTCATTGTTATTCACCTGTGTGGGCGGTCTTCCTCGTGGCTCGTTCTTCAAGTCGAAGTTTCCTTCACGAAAGCGTTTAAACCAAAATCGCACGGTGCGTTCATTAGTAGACCCCTCTCCAAACGCAACATTGATATTGCGGGCTGTTTCTGCCGCGTTACTTCCGCGTCGGAACTCGTATTCCAAAATTACTCGAATTTTCGCAGTATCCATAGTCCATTGAAATGTTACAATTTAAGAACCGAATATAGCATTTCTTAGAGGACGCAATTTTATTTTTGGGACATGTGTGGGGGGTCAATAGAAGCTTAACCTCAAGTTTGTGGGGTCGCCACCCTTGACCCCGGCCGCAATCCTAAAAAAGGGGTGAAAACACTTTTTTCCCAATATCTCGGAAACTTGTGTCTTAGAAAAAAATTGTGAAGTCACAATTTGTAGCAAATTGTTTTGCCTACAAATATGTTAAACAAATTTTAGCCCTAAATAAAAAATTAGAGAAGTTATAAACAAAAAATTGAAAATAAAATTATAAAAATTTTCTTATTTGCTCTGTGGCGTTTTTTTAATTCCTCTTAAAAGATCATCTACAAGATTAGTCTGAGATATTTTTTTTGTAAAATGAATAAAAAAAAGTTATAGAGCAAAAAAGAAAATTTTTATAAAAAAATTCTAAAAATTTTGTAAAATTTTTTGTTAAGTTATATACACATGTGTAGGCAAAACAATATGCTACAAATTATGCCTCTACATTTTTTTCGTAAGACTCATAGTTTCCGAAATATTGCGAAAAAAGTGTTTTTTTCCCCCCTCTATTCAAGATGGCGGCCGGGGGACAAGAGTGGCGACCCCACAAACTTGAGGTTAAGCTTCTATTGACCCTACACAGGTCCCGCTCGAATAAACATGACGTATGCGGCGTTACCTCGCTCTGAGGCGTTCCATTTAAGGCTGAGTTGGCACGGTCAACTATCGTCCGTAAACCGACTTTACAGGCCACCGACTTTTCTATGATTAGTCGACTCCAATAAGTGTTATGTTTTATTTTTACTGATTTCCTCGCAATTCCTGTCACTAAATTTAAGATTTTATTTTTAAACTATCGCGGTTTTTAACAATAATACTTACAAAAATATCGGTACTTCACGCGAAATAATTTTTACTCACATGCACCGACGTTTCGGACACGTCGCAGCGCCCGAAGTCGCGGTTGGATTAAGGCGAGTATCGACAAAAACCATTAAGTTACTTCTTGTCGAATTACCCTCCGTTATTATTACAACGAAGGATAAAGGACATAGCCCACTATAACGACTCTGCTTCAACACCGCTCCCACCCAACACTGCCCTGAAAGAAGACTACTACTCGCAGTCTACGCGGCGACAGCTAGCACGCACCCAGCAGTCCACTCGGCGACAGCTAGCAGACGCCCAGCTGTCCACCCGCCGACCGCTCTCGCCTTTCGCAATAGACACAGTTCGCGATCGGTGCCGGTGCGGCGACTGCTAGCAGTAAGCGTGCGGGCACCGCGCCGACCGCTCGTCTACAACGCACGCCCAGCGAGGCGGCAACTCCCGAGCAGTCTGACGGCGGTAAGCTCGCTGAAAGCGAGCTGTCTGCTAATTGATGATGGCAATGTAAAATATATCTAAAGAGCAATATTTAAAGCCTATATTTGAATTATATTATTTTTGCCGGGTGGGAGACGAGTCGTGTAAGTGGGCTTTGAGCTTAAGGCCGGCGACACCACACTCACTACGTCAATTTTGATGGCCACAATTTTATTTTCAAGTTTCAATCACTGAATTCCACATCCCGGTGGATGGATATAAGCTCTCCGGGATGTGTAATTCAGTAATTAATAAACTTGAACGTATTAGAAAGTACAACTCCACGTCACACGTTGATAAATAAGCATATTTGCAGTTTTACTTATGTCGATATGAAAATAAATTGCTTAAGAAGATTAAGTGATGTGGCGTGCATTGGAATATTTTCATTATTTTATATTATCGAGGCCAAAAAAAAGTGGAAATTGAAAAACAATTAAAGCGACAAGATAGCATCTGTATATATAATAATACATCGGGTATACAAATGAAAAATTGTAAAAAATATTTTTGTAAGACGCCAAATACGGAAAATACGGGTAACATCTCATTTCTGACTTATTCAGTATGGAAGAAAATTTGTCAATTGATGTCAAACATTGCCGCTGACGTCCCAAGTCTTGTACACAACGTTGAAAGTAAACGAGCTGAAAATTACAATAGTATATTGGCCAAGCTCGTTGGCGGAAAACGTGACAGAGACAGTCTGAGAGGGGCATATGAAAATAGATGTAAAGGAACAGCTATTTCTTATAAAACACATAAATTATTGACGAGGTCTTAGTAATTTGTTACTGGTAATAGCTACACAGGGATAATGCAACAGCAAAAAAAAAGATTATAAAGAAAGCAACCAAATAAACAGTT
Source organism: Miltochrista miniata (assembly GCA_933228765.1). Lineage (NCBI taxonomy): Eukaryota > Metazoa > Arthropoda > Insecta > Lepidoptera > Erebidae > Miltochrista > Miltochrista miniata. The sequence goes on from OW121747.1 coordinate 28,123,864, forward strand.
CATAAGAAAAAAAGAGTAGGTAAATATTTTAAAAAGTGGAAGATATTAACTATGAGGAAAATTGTGCCCAAAAAGGATATGAAACCAGAAATTAAAGAAATATAAAAACTTTCATAAATAACTATGAAAAAAGCAAAGAGCAAAAAAATTTAAAGTTTATGTAGTGAATGGCTGAAATTACGGAGAAATCTGTTAACGGCCTCTAACTTTGGACGTGTTATAAAAAGGCGTCCAAATATTGGCTGCAGCAAATTGGTAATAGATTTACTTTATAAAAACAGTCAGGTGAAATCTATAAAAAAATGTTTTAAAAATGAAAATGTTGCTCTTGCGCAGCTATCAAAAGAAACGGGATATGTTATATAACCGAGTGGTTTACACACTTACATTATAAGTAGCAGACGCAACATTAATTATGTTTGTGTGCGTTGGTCTTTCCATTCTTTCCGCTGGTTAGTGAATGCTGCTGTCGCGTTTCTACACGTATAGCTACACTATACATGACATGATAAAAAAATTGACGCGCGCCTGGTCTTTGAAAGGTCGCCATTTTGGTTAGCTGCCGATGCTGCAGTTTGACGTATAAGATACCTCTCATTAATGTAGGGGCCAAACTCAGGCACTTCTTTTCAAGATTAAATTTAATGCTAACATAAAAATAAGTGTGGCAAACTGTGATTCAGCATTTAATTAGTTCAGAATTGCATTTTAATATAATGCCTGTAATCTTCGATGATATTGAGTAATCAATATATAAAAATGGAGCCCGATTTCCTTGGTCACATCATCACGCGTGAACTGCAGGACCGATTTCGCTAATTCTTTCTTGTTGTGTTTGTTTCTGTCAGGAGAAGGTTCTTATAAAAGAAAAATATAAAAAAATTGCGCTGAAAATTAGAAAATTCAAGAATACTTAACCACCATACAATATTACGAGGGCGGTTTGATAAGTCAGTGACTTTTTGAATTTCCCGTGCAGTTACTCCAAATGCAGCAGTTCTGCCGTCAACTGTAATCTAACAGTGGGCATTTTTCTAATTTTCAGCAAGTTACGTCGTGCTGTTGGTGTTTGATAGTCGTTCAAAACAGACAACCTGGTGATTTTTTACGAAAATGGAAAAAAGTGTATTTCGTGTGCCGATTAAGCATTACTTTTTACGTATAAAATCCATCACTGAAACTAAGGAAAGACTTGATAAATACTACGGGGACTCGGCACCATCAATTTCAATGGTTATGAAGTGGTTTACAGAGTTCCGTTGTGGTCGTACCAGCACTAGTGACGCCGAACGTTCAGGTCGCCCAAAAGAAGTGATCACGCCGGAAATCGTCGATAAAATCCATGAAATGATATTGGATGATCGAAGAATGAAAGTGCGTGAGTTGGCTCATGCTGTAGGTATCTCAACTGAACGGGTACATCATATTTTACACGAATATTTGGACATGAAAAAACTCTCCGCGAGATGGGTGCCGCGATTGCTCACACTCGACCATAAGCGCAATCGTGTGATCACTTCAAAAGAGTGTTTAGCGATGTTCAGCCGTAATCCGAACGAATTTTTGCACTGTTTTGTTACTGTGGACGAAACATGGATCCATCACAACACGCCAGAGACCAAGGAACAATCGAAACAGTGGGTTGCTAGGGGTGAACGTGGACCAAAGAAGGCCAAACAGGGTCTGTCAGCCAACAAGGTCATGGCCACAATTTTTTGGGATGCACGTGGTATCATTCACATCGATTACCTCGAGAAAGGTAAAACGATCACCGGCGAATATTATTCAAAGCTTTTGAACAGATTCGACGTTGATTTGAAGCAAAAACGGCCGCATTTGGCGAAGAAGAAAGTGCTGTTCCATCAAGACAATGCACGTGTGCACACTTGTCTAGTCACGATGGCCAAAATCCACGAATTGGGATACGAACTGCTACCCCATCCTGCATATTCTCCAGATTTAGCCCCCTGCGACTATTTCCTGTTTCCTAACCTAAAGAAATGGCTGGGCGGTAAGAGATTTGAGTCTTATGAAAACGTCATTGCCGATACAAACGCGTATTTTGAGAGCTTTGAGGAAACCTATTATTTAGAGGGAATAAGAAAATTAGAAAAATGGTGGATTAAATGTATCGAGTTGAAAGGTGATTATGTAGAAAAATAAAATGTTTATTTGCAGAAAAAAAATTGTTTTATTCAAAAAGTCACTGACTTATCAAACCGCCCTCGTATTTCTCATCTAACCATACCGCTTTGGACAATTATGAATTTTTTTTGTAACATTTTGACATTTGACATAGAATTGACAGAATGCGTACTCAAATAACATAGCGTAGGTATGTAATATGTAAAAATACTTAATATCGTTTAAAAATGAACAAATTAAAATTTATACAAAAATGAATCTGCGAAATGTATGTACGCGCATAACTTCAGTACGGCTGGACCGATTTCGCAAATTCTTTTTTTAATGTTTATTTTTGTCAGAAGGTTTTAAAAAAATTGGTGCAAAACTATAAGAAGAAATGTTTTCTATTGCGGTTTTGGATCGGGTCATAGAACTGGAAACTCCGAAATGGCAACCGGGAAAGAGAATGGGAACAGGGGACCGGTAACTCCATCCCAAACCGTCAGGTAACACTCGGCCAAAACTAATGCACTTCGTAAAACGAGCGTTTTCTGGGACTGAAATTAGTCCTCAGGGATATGCCGCTCGTGTCACGAAGCGCATTGATTTCTATAAACAAAAAATCTATGCATGGGGCATAGATATAGACACCGTATCCATCGATATAGAAAACGTGTGGATCGATTTAACATTAATTGCTCATTCCAAAGAGAACAGAGGTGTGTTTATATTAGAGGAATTGGGAGCGACCAGATAAAGGTGTGAGTATTGGTAGCCTACCGCATGCAGACGAAACGAACGTGTTTTGGCGCGGCTTCTGGTCGGCACCTGTAATACACACTGAAGGCGACTGGATGTGTGATGTCAAGTAAGCGTGTGAACACGTTGTTGACATGGAACCTATAAAAATTTTTGAACTAAAACTTCTTTAGGCGCGTTTTATTATTTTCTGACGGAAGTAACGCTATTTGAGTTTTGAATAATGAAAAACAAAATTCGAATAAATGATAATAATATCTATAACATTAGATGCCGTCAATGGCAAAGAAGTTTTACTTCAATCGCGCGTATAGATTACACGCACATATTTTTCTTTCTATATTTTTCATTTAGATGTGAGCTCTTTTGGCATCTTAGTTCCAGGTAGCTATTGACTCTGGCTCGCTGCCAATTTTTATGACAGCACAAGTTACTCACCTGCTTTATAAGATAGGAAGTAGGTACTTCGAACCCCAGCAATTATAGGCCAGTCACTTGTTTGTCATCGGTCTATAAGCTTCTCACACCCTTTTTGAGAGACTCTAAAGTTCTAGCCTTTATACACAATGGAGGTCATTTAAAATGGTGGTCGTATTGAAGTCGCGAGCAAGGCTAGCTTAACCATAATATTATAAGCCTTCCGAAAGAAATTACATTATACACATCTTAACATAGTTGCGTGTGTATCATAAATGCATTGCGAATCTGGCAGTAAATGTAAATGTAGAAGCAAAAATGATGACGTTCATAAGTGTTACTTATGTGTCTACACCTAGCGGGAATCCCCTGTCTGGGAGACTTATGAATGATGCAGAGAATTAGTTCTGGATATGTTCTACTGAATTATGCTGAAAACAGAATTTGTTCCGTATAATAAACGGAAATATAAACTTTTCTAACCGACCTCCAGCCAGCGGGATATTTACCAAAATTAAGTCTGGGAACTATAAATTGGTATTAACTTTTAGTTCTGTATTTGATCTGTTTAACAAAACAAAAAACATACTTCTAGCGTCCTTACTTCAGCCACAATCAAGCTGAAATGAAACCTCCAGTCAGCGGACTTTTTCTCTCAGGGACATTTTTTTGTAACTTTTACACTAAATTGATAACATTTAAACTATTTACGACTATAATTTTACTTAAATTACCTATTCGTACATCTAGTATGAAAATTAAAAGTATAGAATTTGTAAGTGGGTAGAATACAAAATAAAGTTGTTTGGGAGTAGGGTACTTTATTAGCAATACAAATGTCGGTTGATATGAATCACAATTGCGTAAAGAATATTTGCATTTCCTATATTGATAAGAGTATAGAATTGTACGGTTTTAAATATAGTATAGTGCATTTATTAGTGACCGACCGAAGTTTCGGTTTCGGTTTCGGCCAGTTTCGGCCAAAAAATCGAGTTTCGGCCGCAGTTTCGGTTTCGGCCAAAATGGGCCGAAACTTTCGGCCGGGCCGAAACTCACGTGTTCATGAATCTTGAGTGCCTGGCCCTGCTTGTGACGTGGTTGAGGTCTGCCCAACCAGTTAATATGTTACGAGTACTAACCGAAGATTTACAGATTTACAAAGGACTTCCAATCCAAAGGAATCCTAAAAAGGTGATCTACGACATTACATAACCCGACCACTTTGTTGTCAGTTTCGATGACTTGTTGGTCGTCTATCTGTCTGTTAGCAGGCTGTAACTCACGCACCGTGATAGTGAGACGGTTAAAATTTTTATAGATGATGTAATTCTGTTGCCGCTATGGCAACAAATAATAAAAATAGACAAATTAAAAATATTAAAGGGGGTCTGCCATACAACATACGTGATTTTTTGCCGCTTTTCTTGTACGGAACCCTACGTGCGCTTGTCCGACTCACTGTTGTCCAGTTTTAGTTATATACTTCTAGAATATAACCAAAACCAGCCAAGACCTAGTGGCAGGGCACCGTGTGGTTTTAGTTGGTAGAAGTTCGCAATAGCATCTATGGGTAATTCCACACGTAGAAGAAAGAAACTCATCTTTAGGTGGAGGTAGATATTTCTAAAATGACCACTTAAGAAGATTTATACCGTTGATTGATGGCACTTGGTGAAAATTGCTGCACCTATTGAAAAAATAACCGGCCAATGCAAGTCGAACCTTCGCACGGAGGAGTTAAAGTGGGACCCTATAAACGAGACATGAGGCCTACCCGTCCGTCTGTCTATTAGTGACGAGGTGGTATCGCTTGAACCGTGCTAGATAGAGGCCTAAAATTTTCACTGTACAGGAGTCCTACCGACTAAACACCACGCGTATCCTACCTAACAGCCTACGGTTGGGAGCCTCGAGTATGCCCTCGGAATGATGCATACTGCGGCCGCGTCTTTGGGGGGTTGTTCAGTTGATATCTCGCTTCTTGAAGGGGGCTTGCATGAATCTCTCACGTCACGCTATCGTCTAAGGCCTGCTTCTGTAAGGACGGTGAGCAGCCCCGTCACCGTCCTCAGGCCCCCGGTCATGGAGGCTGATAGGATGGGGCGCCGCCTCAGACTATGGAACTCGGGTGGGAGAGTGCTCTCCCGCTTTCTCCCCGCCGTCTCTTTCACGAGCATGACCTGCTCATAGGAAGAGGCCTATGGCCCCGCTCCAGCGCCTCCTTGCGCCATTTAAACAATGACGCAAGGACCCTCGCTTCCTCGCTTCCAGGTCCCATAGAGGGGGGTTCCGGCTAGAAGACATACCGCCACAACTGAGATTGTGCAGTATCCCATTATCACCCTGACAGCCGTCGCCTTCTAGATCTCCTGGCCATCAGGATCTCCGCCCATACGAGGGCCCCGTACAGGGCCATGCTCCGCACGATCCCAGTACAACAGGTACAGTCTCCTGCAGGGAGCGTTGGGTCTCCTGATATTGGGCAACAACCGCGAGAGTGCGGCTGATCCCCCCTCCCTCAGCTATGGGACCAAACTTCGGAAGTGGTATCCGAAGTTTCAACGGCCGTCGAGTGCGAGATGCACCAGATATGTCATTGAGAGCTCGATGTCGATGCTGACGCCCCCAACAAAGGACTGTTCCTTTATGTTCCCACTTTCCCTGGGCCTCCGGTAGCCTCACTCACGCAGTGAAACACAGTACAAAGTACTATTTCACGCTGCTATTCTGTGACTGTTCCTTTTTGTTCCCACTTTCCCTGGGCCTCCGGTAGCCTCACTCACGCAGTGAAACACAGTACAAAGTACTATTTCACGCTGCTATTCTGTGAGGTCGTGGTATTATACTCCGGTCGAGCCGGCCCATTCGTACATTGGTAGAAGCCAATGTGTGGCTCTCCCACGATATAATTTGGCTTTTTATTTTCTTGATATTCGTTTTTATAAGTTTACAGTTGTTCCTCAGTTTTTAATTGTTGTTCCTAGCTAGTTGCAATTATCGTTCAGATTATATTTGCTGCAGTATATTGACGTAAAAATAAATGTAATTCTCTTACAGACCATTTACCAACTCCAAAGGATAATGTTTATGCTATAATATTACAAGAGTTGGGCTGAAAAATGACTCCAAAAGCATTGTATGTCTCAATAAGACGAAATTATACTTTTTTTTTCTTGACGAAACATGTACCTATAGATACAGATAAGGACAGACAATCGTATAATGAATCTGAATGTAGTAGTTCTTCGGATAGAGAGGATTCTGATTGTGATACGTTGTACGACTTTTAATACTTCTGAATACGACTTTTCAATAGACTGCCATAAATGGAAAGAAATCGAACCACAATTTTTCTACACAGAAAGAAATCTGCCTAACAAACAAAACTTAATATTCACGAAGAAACTTAAATTACCTAAGCGCAAATGGAGCTACATTCTTTCATTAGAAATATGGAAGCATACAAAATTACCTTGCACGTGGTGCATGAAATCACATTTCTGTTACAAAGACGGTGAAGTAGTATGACAATGTATAGGATATTGTAATCAGTGTTCAGCTGATTTAAAAGTGTGTATTACTCCCAAGTCCAACACAGATGCTTTTCTTGATGTCCACTGCACTATTAAATTAAAAAATAATAATATAAAACATAATCCAAAAGCAAAATTGCGAATGACAACATATCAGCGAAGAGAAATTGCAGAAAGACTTAAACATAGTAACAAACTAATTTCTTATTACAATCTGCTATTGTAATAAGAAATTAGTTAGCTGAAGAACTTTTACCCGTTCAACATTCTAACAGTACGATCTCACATACCACCTCGATTCTACCTGCATTCTACCACATTAATAATGAAAGTAAGAAAGAAAACGTGCTTCATAATTCATAATAACCCTTTATTAAGTTTGTGCAAAATGACAACAATGCCACCTTTTTCTACTTTAATTCAACAAGTTTCGGCTCGACCATTTTATTTATATTACTGGTCGCCACAACAAATTGAATATTATAAAAACTGTTTAAAGAGTCAAACGCATATTTGCGTTTGACTGGATACGTCTCACTTCCTGAGAACACTTTGGAGACTTGCTAGTTTTGATAATATTGACTATCATATTAAATCATTTTATGTAGGATGCTTAAAATTGATTAAAAAATGTCAAGATTACGAAACCATAAAGTTGATTGTACTTGACATGGTAATAGTATCACTGTATAAAAATGATATATGCACTCAAAATGTGACAGAAACCATCTGTAATCTGTCTAAAAGTCGTTTATATGACTAACTAAACAAATATAAGAATTTACCAGAGGAACCTATCGTGTTAGTTTACAAATTAATGAGCAAATGGTATACACTGAAATAGAAAAAAATTAAAACAGACGACCGCGTTACAGACTTTTACAGGTAAGCACAATAATAAACCTCGAAAAATGAGCTCCAGCACAGAATCGAGTATTGAGAAGCATATTTTATTATTCCCTAAAGTAGAGTCTCATTATACAAGACAAATCTCAACTCAAAAATATTTGTCACAAGATCTCAACAGAATTATCAAAACTATATTGTTTGTATACGGATTGGTATCCACAGCAAATTTTTGTTGATATCAAGATGGCGACAAAACGTCAATATGAAACCGTATTCAATACGAAATTCAAATACTCCTTTTTGCCTAAAAAGGATAAATTTCTACTTGTTTTGTTTATGAGCAAGATAGTCCATCAGAGAAACTGAGCTTAGAGGATAACCATAAAGCCCATTTGAAAAGAAAAGAGAATTCGGAAGATTAAAAACGAAGCAAAAATTTGCGCTGACGTAAATGACAGCACTATTGCTATCTTCGATATGCAAAAAGTACTTACTATACCGCAATCTTCTGTGCGTATTTTCCTCTATAAACGAAAGTACCCAGTATACAACTTCACTATTTTCGATGCACTTCATAAAAATGGTTAGTACCCAGTATACAACTTCACTATTTTCGATGCACTTCATAAAAAAGGTTATTGTTAAGTGTGGCATCAACAAATTGCAAGGCGAGGCTTCACCGAAATTGGTAGTTGTTTGCTACAATTTCTCAAGTTCGAACATGAAAAGGTATTAGTAAATTCTACCTCTATTTAGGTTGTTATGGTCAAAATAAAAATAGATATCTTTTGCCTTGTATGTTTATGCATCTATATCTTTAAATATATCTATAACACACAGGTTTTTTTGAAACTGGGCATAGCCACAACGAGGGCGATTCCATGCATGCATGTATTTTTTTTTTATACTACTTAGGTGGCAGACAAGCTTACGGCCCACCGGAAGGTTGGTAACCGTAGCCTATAGACGTTTGCAACACCAGAGGTGCTACACACGCGCTGCCGACCCGGGCGCAGGTTGTGACGACCCACAGTTGAAATTTTTCAAGCCGCCCGTAAGGCCTTCAACTTGGCTTAACGACTGTCATTTTACTGACAACCGGGACCAACGGATTATCGTGCCTCCGAAGCACGGAAACGCTCGTAAATAAATGTCACAAAGTGGTCCACGTGGTGGTCACCCATCCATATCCGGCCATAGTAAATGTTGCTTACTGCAGTGATCGTTTACAGAACACTGAGTCCGCGGGGCCACGAGCGCTGAGAGAAACATGAAAAACAAGTTTATTTACACACCTGACTAAATATATAATTATCCTAAATTCTTAAGTCTCTGGAGATAAATATACTGTGAAAGAGAATTTTTGAGTAGACATTTATGATATTAAAAAATAGTTAATCCTTTAAATTGGCGACGCAATAATGATGGGAATACAATACGCTGGTCGGATGTAATAGAAGTTAGCGTATCATCGTCTGAACAAGACCAAGTTTTCTTTAAATATGATTTTGATGATCCGTATTCTGAATTAGATTTTATGAAATAATTTCAAGCGAAACGACGTGGGGGAAAACCTAAAACAGTTTCGTTGGTTGAGGCTGATATTGTATTGGAACGTGCGTATCATCAACATCTTCCCATAACCAAGGCGTTGCATAATGATTTACTATCTTTATGTAACAGTGGAGCAATTCCACAGTATTACCACCCATTTTGTTTCTTTCGTTTCTGTAGAAAATAGTGAACAAGATAATAATGATGATAACAATGAAAATAGTGATTAAGTACTGCCTTTGATGTTTTTTTATTTTGATAAATTTTATGAATTTTCTTTAATTTTATCTTCGAGATAAAAAAGATAAAATGTATTTACATAATCTGTTGACAAAGATTACATTAAAATATGATTACCAGAAAGATCTATAATATTCCACTTACTACACTTTACCGTTATAAGGTTATTAAAATGTTTACCGTAATAAGTCGGTAACTGAACATAACATATTTTATCTGCTAATGAAAACATATATCGTTGGAGAACTCAGTAAAGCTATGTCTATAATTTTTAGAAAAATATTTTTATATTACAAGAATAATTCGGTAAGTAGACGTTGCTGGAATATGATTGATTGTTCATGGTGGTAATATATCAATACCCTAATAACTGTTAGAAATTATTTTCGGTAATTTAAACTTTAGTGAATATCTAATTCTGTGTTTAATCAAAAGTCACACGGCTAACTATGATGTGTTTGGGCAAAAATTTGCTTTCCCGTCGTATCAAAATGTTGTCATAATTATCTTTTATAGAAAAGTTAGAGCCGAAAAACATTAAATCTTTTCTCCTGTAAAAGTAGATTTTTGCGATTACAGGTTTATTCCTCGGGGATGTCGACATGATATGACGGTGGAAATTAAATGTCCTGCGTCAGCTTATCAACTGTCATTTTTGGAAGCCATAATGAGAAAGAAAACCTTTTTATAATATCGACAAAAATGATAGAATACATGCCAATAGGAATTATAACTAGTCTACCAAATTCAAGGACAACTGCATATAACCCAAAAAACAAAATGCCTCTTCGGTCTTTGGTTAGGAGAAAATATCCTTTGCACGACTTATTGTAAACAAAACAAAAAAGAAAAAATCACAATCGCATATTAATATCCAACCAGAGAAACGCCAAATCTGAAATATGTCAAAATATAAATACGCCTAACAGTGAAAACGACCAATTTTAAGCAAAGTCCAACTAGAAATATGTCCAGGAATAAAATTGTCCAACTAGAAAAATTACAAACTATATCAATGTCCACTATAGTACATAGCCATACATACAATATCCGCTTTTCGAATTACAAAGGCAGGCAAGTATTTATATATCCTTAGCGATTGGCCACTTATATTAAAATGTCTACTATTATTTAACGACTAGCTGACCCAACAGACGTGGTTTTGCCTTAACTATGAAAAATCGGTATTCCGAGTTCTGAGTACCCGGTCCCCTGTGCCCGTTCCCGATTTCCTGTTCCGGGTTTTGGATTGAGTTCCCGGTCCCCTGTTCCCATTCCAGGTTTCAGATTCTGGGTTCCCGGCTTCCAAATCAGAGTTCCCGGTTCCTGGTTTTCGGTTACCGGGTTCCAGTTTCCTGTCAGTCTTTCTGTTTCCGGTTCCCATTTCGGAGGTTCCACTTCTAAGACCCGATCCAAAATCGCAATAGAAATCGTTTCTTCTAACAGTTCAAGCGGGTTACAGTTATTAAAAATTTTCTACCAATTTTTTTAAAACCTTTCTGACAATAACAAGCACAAAAAAAAAGAATGAGCGAAATCGCTCCAGCCGTTCTGAAGTTATGCGCGTGCCTACATAGATATATTTCGCAGATTCATTCTTATATCATTTTGAATTTGTTAATTTTTAAACGATATTCAGTATTTATACATCCCATGGAGCAAATATAAGAGAGGAGAGGGCCTAAGCAAGCGTGCACTGTGACCGTTCAATGCGGGTCCTGACGTCATCAGTGGGCGTGGCTTAAGTCAGTGCGCTGTCCGCGTTCATCTGGGCAACTTCCGGTTCGTTAGACGCAAATATATGTCAAAATTCGTATTTTCGCGAAATTAGAAGAATTTAAAAAGATAGGGATAAAGTGTTGTATTCTATCGTGTAAAAATTACTCGGTTAGACGTTTTGATGCTATGCATGGCATCACATTTTAGTTGTAAGTATTTTTATTCTTTATTTTCATAAATAGTTCTAGAAACATCTGTGATACCCGGATACAGCAAAATATTTTTTACTCGACGCTAGATGGCGATACTTTGTGTTTTGTTTACCTAAAATATGTAGGTGCGTAGAGCTCAGTAATAATATAATTTTAATATTGTGTAACAGAAGGGGCAATTAAACACCTCAGGATTCTGCTAATTACTTTATTCTCCGTATAGACACACAATAAATTGGGCAGAGCTTCGGCTAGTCTTAGTATACAGTACAGAATGACCCGACAAATGGCTCGCACTCTCTTATATACAGACACTGTCTATCATACACTCGGAAATTACGTCACTTCTTATGTCAACTGTCATAGTGATTTAAGGGCGGCGTAACACTCTGCCATCCTGTAAGCAGTTGCTCCTGCAATAGGAACTGGGCGTCTTGGCTGGCCTGGCTCGCTGGTCTGACTCGCTCAAACTCAAAAAAACATTTATTTCGCTTAATCCTAATACGTAGGCACTTGCGACACGTCGATGAATACAAAGCAAAATAATAGTACCACCAGTTCGGAACGCGGCCCACTTGAGAAGAACTGGCAAGAAACTCGGCGGGCTATTCTTTTTGTGCACTACATATTTACAAAAGTACTATAACTAAAACCCTACCAGTAGAGCAAGCAGACCATTTCCAGGCTTCCTTATCAATCAAATAATCGTAACTGGCCTTACTCGCTGGCCTGACTCGCATGTCTGTCTCGCAGACCTGTCTCGCTGGCCTGTCTCGCTGACCTGTCTCGCTGACCTGTCTCGCTGACCTGTCTCGCTGACCTGCTTAGAGGACTAGCTCGCAGGACTAGCTTACAGGACTAGCTTACAGGACTAGCTTACAGGACTAGCTCACAGGACTAGCTTACAGGACTAGCTTGCAGGACTAGCTCGCAGGACTAGCTTGCTGGCTGGTTTGTCGTGGCGTGGCGTGGCATAGCTTGGCTTTGCCCAGCCCGGCCCAAAGTAGCTTCATCATCACGGTAGATTGGCTTGCATTCTGCTTTACTATCTTTATCTGTAACAATCGTTCCCATAAAGGGAACGGTAGACTTGGTTAGTGACTGGCCCGATAAACACACAAAGTAATAGACATAGCAATAATACTAGTTGGTCCCAAGATAGATTCATGAGTGGAATGTTCACGGCACTATCTACTATCTACTGGGTGAGTTATCTGACGTTGAAATAAATAAACCACATGACAAATAGAAGCATCCGTTAATACGGGACCTACTTTTCGATGGGACCATAGTCATTGCGTATCAGGTCATTATAGATAGGTAGGTGCCTGCGTCTGCGAACTTATTACTTATACAAATGTACTCTGTGGTTTAGCCGATACTAGGAGAGAGTGCTTGGCACAACTATATAAATAACGCAACGTAAATTACTTGCAATATTATCAAAACTTCATATCATTCGCTTACTAACTTGTTTGATTCTATAATATCCTCAATTGTCACAAAGCGTACTTCTAGGTTAAATAAAACTAGGCTTACACATAGCTCTTTTAACTCATATCAATTTATATGATTTTGTTATCGCTTATCCTATGCAGATGACTATTTACTGGCGTTGAAATCTCAACGCCGTACAATAAAACAACGAAATGTCATTAGTATCCCAAGGGACTCCCTGAACTTAGTCTCGCTATAACTTCTATCTTGTCAACTACATACACAATCACAATCTTAAATATTTTCTGCAAAATAACCAAATATAAACAAGCGGGTACCTCCAAAATCATACCACAAAAGTATTAAATGTAGTAAACACGATTCTACCGACATTCTGAAGCGGAAATACAAAGATGCTGTTGCTGGCTGCTGTATGCCAATTGATATGCTGAATGTAACAGTATAACATTTAGTGTTAGGTAGTTGGATGGATTTATGAACTTATTACAGCTGGCACATTTATGTTAAGGGCTTGCTTTTTCGGCAGTCTGTCCTATTTTGGTAAAGAATAGAAATATCGCGCACGCAGGGCTATATCTCCTCATGAACATTGTCCTCACACGTAAATACGTCGTTTAATTACCGAAACCCGTTTTAACTCTTTTTTTTTTTTTGGTGGCTATAACGGTGTCTAACCTTTAAACGATTAGCGTCTACTGTAATTAGGCACATTCTCAAAAAGAAGTATCTACTAGTATCTAGAAGAACGGTTTGTATTATAAATCCTAAGCTAATAAAACGATTTTTAACACTTCTTTGCCATTAGGCAAATAATTCTGGAATAACATAGCTATGCAGGTATCATGTTGCTACAACTCAAGGGAGCGGAATAGTTATAAGATAATGTTAAAGGAATAGGTACGGCCTTTGATCAACAATATACTTTGATCGAAGAATGCGGCGTAGGTACCTACTTGCAATTAACACAGTAAACATGGACGAATTGTAACACGTGTCCTACAGGGTTTACAGTACGTCACAGGCAGAGTGGTAGGGCATAGCAGCGTTCAATTAAATCAATCATATGGGCAAAAGTTCACTATGAAAAGTAGGCGTTTACAGGTTAACTTATTCACGTTTCGCGTGGACTAGGCGTATCGTTGATGAATTTGTATCGTAGTAAACAAGTTGTTGTGGATTGTCTGATAATCGGGATAAGATCACTTAAGCGAATCTACAATTGCATCACTCTTGGTTCAAAACCTATTATTTGGAAAGATTCAGGCGATATTGTTTTGTATACTTAATTTATGCCACCTGCTAAAAGATCATGAAGTATGAGGCCTAATAACATCTAGAATATCGCACTGAGACAAATGCTCATTTCAAGATCCGTAGCGCTTTTGCCAAATACACTTTATATACGAATAGATACTTATTACATAAAATTTCTACTATGATGAATCAATTTTCGCTAATAAGTGCGGACCCGTAGGTATATATTAATACATAATAACTCTATTAGTTCAAGTACCTACCTACACCATTACACTTAGATGTTAAGCACTTCCGATACCTTTATCACACGTTTAGCACGGTTAAAACCCTACAATACCGAGCTACATACTATTCTATAAAATCGAGACACTATTTCAACGTATATCCGATTACTAACAATACACACGTTTATTTAGATTCGAAACGAATGAATAAAAGTACTACCGCCAATTACGACTTATCGAAACCAAGCATGATATTATAATGTACCTACATTCAACGGGGCTAAACCACTAACCGACTGTTGGATTTGTTTCAGTATGCCTACCAAATAAGTAAATAGGTACCTATAGCCTGCAAATATCTGTATGATTCGATTATTCATCTACAGTTTTAGGATCGTAGATACTTATCTAAATACGCATATTATTTTATTACCGTTAGGCTTTGTTTTATCGAAACAATATTGTTGCGCCTCTTTCAAATAGTAAATTTTCAGATTAACTGTGCGTTTCGATATTACCTAAAAAGTGCTTGTATCTACAAAAATGTTCTGAATGTTACTGAATCTAGATTTGACTGGTTAAGGGCTTTAGTAATTATACCAACAGGTATCGATCGTGAACTGCAACGACATCCAGTGCATAATAGTTATTCCATTTATTTTACCAGCATTCTAACACGAATAACGATTGATTTTAATAGACTTTCCTTTTCTTCATAATGCTAACGCAAAACCTAACGCTAGGCGGCTGTTTTACTGGCAACGACTAGAACTTATTTAAATAAACTAGAGAAATTCAGAGGTGTGGAGTACGACTATTTCAGCTAAGCAAAGGGCAATTAGTAGCCTAACAGGCAATGCAATTATTAGCCTAACTGGCAAGGAGCCTACACATAGTTCTTACTGGCAAGTAATGGCAATAGCTCAGTTCGTAGATGAATCAGATTTAGTGACAAAGAGCGGCTATTTCAAATAGGCGATAGGCAAATGGTAAATTGGTAGTCTACAGTAGTTGTTGTAACTGGCAATGGCTATTTCGCTACACGAATTAGAATTAGTGGCAAAGACTGGCTACACCAGATAGGAAAAAGGCAATTAGTGGCACCCACCTCAAATTATCTGCGCAGCTTTTAGCGTATCTCAGCCTTGTTGTTCATAGCTGACCATCTCGGGCAGCATCTGTCTCCATCAAGCGCCGCAGCACGCTGCTACCGCGCGCTGTAGTTTAAGTGTTCCACGATGAAAATCTTCACGACTGAAGTGCCGGCGCCGGACGTGCCTGTTGGCACTAATTCCACTGACTTCAGCTTGACAAAGCGGTTGATGCAGTCGGATTTTTGCAATGCGGTAGTCCGATTTTTGCAATGCGGTAGTCCGATTCTTGATATCGGGGCTTTTATACAGGTGTGCTCTTACTGAAGGTATTTACATGGGTAGGTAGCAGGTTATTCAAGAAGAAAACTGGTTCATATTCATACGATAGTTGTGTTCTCTGGAGGCATCTTGTAAAACATTTCATAAATACCCACATTGTTTTTGGATGTGCGCCGTGTAACTTTTGCTTCGATTGTCCACGTGGAATCGAGGTTTGCGAGGTAGAGGCACTATTGTTGTCGACAGGACCCTCGGCCTACTTCAAAGTGGATTTTTCTTCTTCAAAACTGACAGTCTTCATAGTTTCTTCTTGAAGTATCCCACTTCTGATTGTAACAGAAGGGGCAATTAAACACCTCAGGATTCTGCTAATTACTTTATTCTCCGTATAGACACACAATAAATTGGGCAGAGCTTCGGCTAGTCTTAGTATACAGTACAGAATGACCCGACAAATGGCTCGCACTCTCTTATATACAGACACTGTCTATCATACACTCGGAAATTACGTCACTTCTTATGTCAACTGTCATAGTGATTTAAGGGCGGCGTAACAATTGTTAAGTATTTAAACTTATTTAGCAATAATTCCGAAATAAATTTAGGCAACCAAAGATTATTTTTACAAATTTATTTAAGAACTTCGATAACAGACCGCCATCTATTGCCAAGAATAAACAGCACTAAAAACAGGAACGAATTTAGAATTTTACTGAGGGGCCCAAAACCGTCCTATCTACTAGTAGTAGGTACAAAAAGTAATTTTTAATACAGTTGCTCAAAAAGTGGCATATTACAGGGACGTATAGCGTTAGGGATGTGGGCTATTACGCACTCGTGCTTTTTCTTTACCTTTTCCGCACTTGTGAGTTTTCTTTCCCAACTGTCAAAATAATGTCAATTTAAAATAAAAAAACCAACAAGAAATTCATAGAAATTTTAGTGATTCATGCAAATATTTCTAAAAAAAGATAATAACTTGTTTCAATATCAGATTAAAAGTAATTTTAATTAAAATTATCGGCCAAATTAATTTTATAAATAAATAAATATTCATGGACATCTCACACAACGCTATCTGATCCCAAACTAAGCTAGGAATAACCTGCTTGTGTTATGGGTATCAGACCACGGATATTAATACTTATATACTTTTAAATACATACATACTATACATAGAAACACCCAGACTCTTGAGACAAACATTTATGGGTCACACAAATATTTGTCTCCGGTGGGAATCGAACCCACGACCTCCAGCGCCGCAGGCGGTATCACTACCGACTGCGCCACAGAGGCAGTCAAATATAAAAAAAGTTGGCTGTATGAAGTGCACTGCCATAGTCTCTGCTTAGGAAGGTATATATTCTTTTACGGTTGCCGCCATTTTGAACAATTCAGGTTTATTGTGTTTTCATTATTTTATTAAATTGCTTATTTTTTTCGCAACTGTATTAAAAATAGTTGTTCAATACAACGTGTGGGACTGTTATTTCAACTCGTTCCGACTGTCTACCCTCGCCTTCGGCTCGGGTCAACACCTGTCGTAACTCGATGTAATAACAGAAATCCCACACTTGTATCGAAAACTACTATTTTAATGCAGTTGCTCAAAAAGTGGCGTATTACAGGGACGTATAGCGGTCGGGATGTGGGCTATTACACGCTCGTGCTTTTCCTTTCCCAATTGTCAAAATAATGTCTGTGATTCATGCAAATATTTCTAAAAAAAGATACTAACTTGTTTCAATATCAGATTAAAAGTAATTTTAATTAAAAATTAAGCTTAAATTAATATAAGTATCGGCCAAATTAAATTCATAAATATAAAAAAAGTTGGCTGTATGAAGTGCACTGCCATAGTCTCAACTTAGGAAGGTATTATTCTTTTACGGTTGGCGCCATTTTGGATATTCAGGTTTATTGAGTTTTTATTATTTTATAAAATTGCTTCATTTTTTCGCAACTGTATTAAAAATAGTTGTTCTATACAACGTGTGGGACTGTTATTTAAACTCGTTCCGACTGTCTACCCTCGCCTTCGGATCGGGTCAACACCTGTCGTAACACGTTGTAATAACAGAAATCCCACACTTGTATCGAAAACTACTATTAGCTAACGACTGGATGCAGTTCGTTCGTACTACAATAGGAGCCATTGTTATCTATCTTTATATAATATATAATTCTACTGTACGTGTGTACGGGTCTTAGAAATCGAATTACCAAAATGAGAACCGGGAATAGAAAAACGGACTGGGAAATGAAAATCAGGAACCGGGACCAGTGATCAGGAAACCAGGAACGGGAACATGGGACCGGGAACTCAGGATACCGATTTCCATATTTATAGTTATGGCAGGACAACGTATGTCAGGTCACCTAGTTAATTATAATTTTAAAAATCGATACATACCTACTAAGAATATTTTATTTAATTCATATTTTTTTAGTCGGTACTGAAAAAAACATTCTTTAATTAATCTTACAAAATATTGTAAATACTAAAGTTTCTGAGTGTGGATGTATGGATTTTTGTCACTCTTTTACGCTCAAAAGGCGAAATGGACTTAGCAGAAATTTGGTACAGGAATAGATTATAGTCTGAAATAACACATACACTATAGAACTGTTAACGGGATATTTACCATGTACTGTTTTGTCGGGTTTCTCGAGGGTGACGAGAGTATTGTACAGGACTATATGACGTTCCTAAATGGTATTCACAGCAAAATTTAATTCACATACGAATTAGAACGGGATAGGACGATCGCATTTCTTGACGTACAGATGAGAGTAAGAGAAGATGGTTCTATTAGCCACTCCGTATACAGGAAGTCATCACCATCCACGCCAGCTGAACTCTGTAGTTACGTCACTTACAGACCGCGCATACAGATTATGTGATAAGGAAAACTTAGATAAAGAGATGAGACATCTAAGGGGCGTGCTACAGAGGAACGGTTACAAGGGGCGAATCACTGGACACTCGAGAACACCTAGGCGCCTGGACTATAAGGTAGAGAGACAGCCTGCGTACTTACCGTACATGAAGGGAGTGACAGACAGGGTCGCTAACACACTTAAGCGGTTTTCAGTGAAAACTGGGTTCACACCTTTCAGGAGAATAGCTCAATGCTTACGTACGCCCAAGGATAGGTTTCCCTTAGAAGTTCCTGGTGTCTACAAAGTGGACTGCAGTTGTGGCAGCTCTTATATAGGCCAAACCAAGAGAAGTATCTCGTGCCGAATAAAGGAGCATATCAGAGCGGTCAAAAATAATGACACACAAAAATCTGCAATAGCTCAACACCTTTTAGAAGCAGGTACCAATCACTGGATTGAGTTGCACAACCCTCAGATACTCTCGACAGAACGCCACTACATACCCAGATTGGTTGAAGAGGCTATAGAAATAAAAAAGTATAAAACCTTCAACAGGGAAAATGGGTTTCAACTGTCGAGTGCCTGGCATCCAGTGATTGGTCATTTCACTACTAAACAAACCAGCTGAAAAATCATCGCGTAGTGACACAGTGAGTATTGTGTGTTGGGATCGTGATCGAGTACGGGACGATACGGTAAACGATGACAGTGGTGTTAATGTGCGTAATAAACGTGTCCGGAGGAGGGTACATCGCTACGGTCTACCTGCAAACATCTAGCTCGCTGCACTTCAGTTCATCCGTAATCATGGCGCTTGTAACAGCGCCGAAATATCGGAAACTCGACAAAACAGTACATGGTAAATATCCCGTTAATAGTTCTATAGTGTACAGTAATGACCATGTTGGTTTAAAATCATATATTGAAATAACACATATTTCAAAGCTTTTTATTCCCGGAGTCGATTCCCGTGGAATGCGGGAACGACAACAGAACGCTACGTAGGCAAAATGCGCTGGCGCTTTTGTTTTTGTATAAACCTAAGTATGTTCATTGAAAAATTTTCAAAGTACTTGCATTTTATCTACGGTTTAACGACAATTGGCGGCAGCTTGATTGGCTTCTTATTAGTAATTTGTTCACCATGTGAGGTTTATTCTTTCATTTTTTTTCTTTAATATTTATCGCTGACAATACAGTAAAGGCTTAATAACTGTTAGAGCTTTGTTACCATATAATTTGAGTTTTGCGAATAAATCATTTTCGCTATAATTTTCCCTATTATTGTCTATATTATAATCTAGAAAAGACTTTATAAAAAATATATTTTCATAGTGATAGAAATAAAAAAAATAATACACTATTCATCTTGCTAAGAGTTAATACTCCGGGGGGACAAAATATTCCAACTTTGGCCCTGTTTTCAGTGTACAGTAGTAGTACTACGTAGTAACCCGAAAGTTGAAGTAAGCAAGTAGTTTTGACACTGACCGCTAGATGGATAATAGTAAAGTGGGCGGATACAAACCCCTCCTCACCACACCCTCCCCCCTCGCCGAGTCACACATTGTTTCATAGGGAAATCATATTACAACACCTCCTCTCTTATATTTGCTCCATGATACATCCTTTTTGATGATATTTGCAGCACGCATTCTGTCAATTGTATGTCAAATGTCATAATGTTAGAATAAAAAATTTCATAATTTTGTCCAAAGCGGTAGGGTTAGATTAGAAATAATATTATATGGTGGTTAAGTTTCTTAAATTGTCTAAAATTCGGCGCATTTTTTAAATATTTTTCTTTTATAAGACTTGTAACGTTGCCAAACAACGGTTAATTTTTTATTAATAATTCTTTATAATTATATAAAAATATAGATAAAAGATAATGATCATAAAAGCGCCATCTACCGCTTAAGTGTCGCAACAACAGAATAGTTAGTTTCGTAGGCTTAGTAGGAGCCGTACATTTGAGTTAGTCATGGATTAGGCCACCAGAGGAGCTCTTCGAGAGTATAAAAGTCGATGCGCAAAGCGGTCGAGACTGACAGTTTAAAGTTTAAAATCAGAGACACGCGAAGATCGGTGAAAGGATTCATCATTTAAAATATTTCTAGATAAGTTCAAAGTCAACTTCTTTTACAAATAAATACGAATAACTGCGTGTAAGGAGTAAACATCTCCAAATCACATAAATACGAAGACCCCATACCGGGTAAGTTTATTTGAGGATAACGTTAGCTAATTTTGAAAAATGAAAATTGACGGGTGCTGGACTCCAAAAAATATAGGGGGTACCGAGGGTGGTGTTGAAAAAGAAATAGATTGTTAATTTTAGTTTTAAAACAAGGGTTTGTGAGATCTCTCGACTTCCGGGGCTGCTCATCGCAGAACGGGAGCCGACTGGTCTCTGGGGAGATTATTGGGAAGAAAATGCGGAACCTAATTCTCTCAATGGAACATTCCAGGGTCCAACCTTGAGGCTGCACATTGCACCCTCCACCATTCAAAGTGCATCGGTACACCAGTCAGACTACGGCGGTCTACGTTGAAGAACAATATTACATATTACACCGCACAAGATACGTCGTAGTGGATTGAGTTACCGCCAAAATTCTTCGAGAAGGCCATCACCATCACCCCAGATAAGTCGGGACCCAGCGGAGACCACCACCCACGACCCCGAGTTCTATTTTATTTCAATAAATCGCGTTTTGTATATTTGAAACATAATTTCTTATCAATTATCTCTTATAACATTTTCCTGAAGGCCATCAGCTTTTCAGACTTTTCTCCTGATAATAACAAACACAACGAAAAATGAATTAACGAAATCGGTCCAACCGTTCACGCGTGATGCCGTGACCAAGGAAATAAGAATTCATTTTTATATATATAGATAGTAATGACAAATGTGCGGCTCGTTGGCAGAACCCGCTGGGTATGGCCGACGGCGGCTTTGGTGTGTAGACACCTTCAAAATGAGGCCGCCGGCCTTACCAGGCGGGTTCTGCTGCCGGGCCGGCGGCTTTGGTGCGTAGACAGCTTTATGGTGTGATATACATTATTTATTCTAATTCTAATTATTATTTGTATTACCTTTTTGGATCATGAACGATGACGAGTTAAGATTCGTAAAGAATCAGAAGGGCAGGGACATCCTTTTTCATAGGGACAATATTGTACGGTCTTCCAAGCATACTTGTGTGTCAGATAAAATAAAAAATGAAGTACATGCATTACATTGAATGCCATAAAAGAAGAGATGTGCCAAAACATTGAGTCTACACAAAATATATATGATACACAGACCCACTGAAAGAAAAATGTAAATCTTACGTCAATTTATTGCTAAAATTCAAAAGTGTTGAGGATGCATTGTACAAACGCCGAAAACGCCATTTGCGATGCAGTAAAATAAGTTTATCTAAATTATCTTAAGTCCCGGAAATTAGGGCCAATAATTTTTTACTTTGCGACGACGGAACAGGTGAAAAGATCCTGATTTTCTGCTCTCCGTTAGCAAGAAAATTATTTTATAATAATTTTATTAGGAATTTTATATATAACTAGCTGACCCGCGCAACTTCGTTTGCGTCACATAATAGAGAGTATAATCACCCGTACACACCGTCGCATTTTTGAATTCATACCTATGTTACAAAATTACAAAAAATATGATAAATGAAGAACCGCTCGACCGATTTTATGCAAACTTCACATAAACCATCTACTACATAGTCCGAACAAAGCCTAAACATTTGGTGTGCCTAGGTGACGGGCTCACCTAGGCTTCTTGAGTTATAAAATTACAACGAAAAGTGGCATTGATTTTTATATATATAGATTATTTTATTAGGAATTCTTAAAATATATTTTTCTTCACTCTTTAATATCAGCACATTTATTTTTATTTCATTTATTATTAAAACCCACGAAAAGTTGTTTAAAAAGTGCAAATTAAGGGACGGAAATGCAAACTTCATAAACGCGTCACTATTGGTCGGTACGAAATGTAACGTCATTTGTTAGACATTGGATTTATGGGAGTCGATATTCGTATAGTAAGTTCAACTCATCTGTGCGCGCGGCACTATGTGTGGGTAAGCCTCGTCTAAACACAGTGACTTCGTGTGCGTGACATGAGGTACAGTGAAGTACAAAATACAAAAACACTTGTTTAACTAAAATAAAAACTCAATGGGTGAAATGTATGTTATACACATTAATATGTATCGCTGTTTGAAGAATAAAATTGAGGAACTTTAGGATTCGCTGCTCTCTCCAAGTTTAATTATAAATTCAATCAAAATGTCGATAGTATTCTTTTTCTTTGGCGTGTCGACAAGTATAACGCCACATCTCTTCATCAATTTGACTTAAACGTTCGTTTATTAATTTCATTATTTCCATCACATTTTGTTCGGTTTTATGCGAAGCATTATAATGTGTTTAAATTCCCCATATATTTTCTATTGGGTTTAGTTCAGGATGATACGGTGGTAGCCGAAGAACTTTTAAGCCATATGGCTGAAGTATGTCATTAATCTTATAACAAACTAGCTGACACATAAGGTGTGCGAAAAGCGTGTGAAACTGCCCTGCCCTCTCCCAAAGGAACCGCGCAATATATCGGGAACAAAAGTATCCTAGAACCTTCCTCGGATCATGAGCTCAGATTGTACCAAGTTTCATTTAAATCAATTCATAATCAGGATACAGACTGACAGACATGAAAATTTCTAGTTACATTTTCAGCTTCAGTATCGATTAGAGAACGCCCTACAATTAAAATTTTCAAATTATCTTCCATGTACAGACTCTCGACCTTCAACAGTTTTTTTAGATGTATAGATATGTTTTTTTTTAAATCAAGTCATACGTACAGTTCAATTTTTGTCATATTTGCAGTATAAGCAATGTTTTTTTCCGTCGACCATCTCTGCATTTCTATTTTTTTGCATTAGAATTTGGAGCTCTATCATTTATAACTTTTCTGTAGGCCTTTATAAGTTACACAATTCTACCATACATTATCTTGTTATGCCTCGAAGGGTTTAGGCAGCGTTTTCGTTAAAAGCTCCCAGACACCTTATTTTTTTCCGACATCTCCAACTAATATCATTATATCTTAGTCCATGTATACAAAAACTCAACAAATTATATACGTTAACCTTTCTCAAAAATCATTGGTGATCTCAGCATGAAAATCCATGCAGTAGTTTTTAAGTATATCGTGAACAGACAGACGCGGCGGGGACTTTGTTTTATTACATGTAGTGATAACAAATATTAATTCCATCGAATTGACACATAAAAAGTATTTACCTGACTTCTTAAACATTTTCTCCGTGAAGAATTAGACATTTTCTTTAACGACTGTACCCATGGTATTATCACTAAGAACACTATGTACTGAATTATAATGTGACCAAGTTACACAGGATCTCAACGTTGCAGTTACATTGAGACTTGTCATGATATTTGATTTCGTTTCATTATAACGTAAGAGTTGCCTGCAAACGGGAACTAGATGGCGCTGTATGCTTTTTGTCTAAATATGATGTTTATTTCGCTGCCAAGCAGAGCGTTTCCTGCAAAGACTGCTTGGCACCGCTGGTGTCGTCAATAAGTAGAGTTACGTCTCTACCTCATAATATAAAAATGTACTCTGTGAAGACGGCCGCATCACTGCCACACAAATTAAAGCTGTATAATTACTAGCGCACGCACACATAGCGCCGCGGGCACTGATGAGTTGAATTATCTATACTATGTTATTAGTGGAGACCGGATTATATGCAACATAAAAAACTTGTTATATGCATGCAAATATCCATGAAAATTGCTTGAAATATGCACGAAATATGGCAGAATTGGGAAGAATATGCAAAATTAAATGATATTTTAATGTGAAATAAAACGATTGTTTTTTCCGGAGGCAAGGTCACACTTTTGTTGTATGAGAGCCCCCTTAGAGACCGTTTCCTCAGCATTCCATGGATTCACCGTGCGGGTGCCGGGTCCATAGCGTGGTACAAAGGGAAACACTGTGAGGGTGTCTGGGACTTGCGACCCATTTGAGTGGGTTTAGGGTGGCCACCTTAAGACGCGTCAGCGCTCACCTTCCACCGTTCACAATGTTCCCCCCTCTGCCTAACCAAATCTGGTAAGATCCAAGACTTTGGTAATGCCGCTATGGATATTCGTTTTAGTAAAGAGCTTACTGAAGCTCTTGACAATCTCTCTTTAAATAAGTTATATAGAGATTTTGCTGGTATTCCCTTTGCTCCTACTTCTACGGCATAGAGTTTAATCACATAGTCATTCTTGGTCAACTCATTGGTCAAATCAAAGTATTTATTTACCAACAGCTATCTTATAGACAAGTAAGCGATTATTTTATAGATAGTAAAAATATAAAAATAATTTCTGCTATGCTTATGAATTCGAAAATTCATGACGCAGATTTCAAATCTGAGGCATGAATTTTCGAATTAAAGCTCAAGCCTTCGTGCACGGCAGTCTTTTTGAATAATTCTATCTAATTAGGTACTTTTATCAATTTTATGTTTCTCTTTCAGCAATTGAATAATAATCCGAGGTAAAATTATTACACGTCTCCTATGTATACTGATGAAAGTGACATAGATTTAAGCGATACAGATCCCACATATTGCATAAGTAATGAACCTAGAAAAAACAGTTATTTTTTTGATTAATCACGCTCTTCTTCTACCAGTTCTTCAAATTCAATAAGGTCAATATCTACAGTGAAAAAAGGGAAAACGTACTAAAAATCCTTTTCAATGGAAACATTTTTTAGGGACAGGCATATATATCACAGTCAAAAACTCAGAAGCGTGTTTCATTTCGTCATCTCAAAGACCCTTGCACTGATAAATGCAGACCTAAATGAACTACAAAAATTGATATAGAAGAAAGATATAAACTATTTAAGATATTTTGCGATTTAGGTGATATAGTAAAGCAAAGAGCGTATATAAATGCGAGTATGGGTGATGTTCAGCCTCGATACAAATATACTAATGCTGAAAGACCGAGGCACAACAATGAAGCGTTTCACATTAAAATAAATGGCAAAATGATCAGAGTCTGTAAAAAGTTTTATAGGGCAACTTTGGATATCTCAGATCGTATGATATTTACTGTACAAAATAGAATTAAATTAAATGATTTTTCATTTAACGATTTAAGAGGAACACATAAAAATCATACGATAATTGATTCAGAAATACGAGCTTCAGTTATTATAGAGCACTTTAAACCTACCCCTAAGGTCGAATCTCATTATTTACGAGCTAGTACATCAAAAGAATATATAGAATATATATTAGCGGGTCAGCCAGTCTTTAATAGTAATAAAACTATTAAAGACTGGCTGACCCGCGCAACTTCGTTTGCGTTATGAATGGAGAACCGCTTAACCGATTTTGTGCAAACTTCACATAGACCATCTACTAAATAGTCCGAACAAAGCCTAAACATTTGGTTTGGATAGGTGAGCCCGTTCTTGAGTTATAAAATTACAACGAAAAGTGGCATTGATTTTTATATATATAGATTTATATAATGAGTTTAAAGAAAATAAAGAAAAAGAGTTTAAATCAGCAGGTACCTACATTAACTACTATAAAATATTTAAAAATTTAATCTGTCATTTTATCAACCAAAGAAAAATCAATGCGATCTATGTACCGCTTATCCTAATTCTAAACTTTTGTTAAAATTACAAATCATTTGTGAAGATTTAAAAAAGTTTTTAGTTTTTGTTTTGTTTTGATTGATTTTTTATTATTATAATAATTATTACTAAGGACTAATAAATTTTACCGTATAATACTGTGTTACTAAATTACTGTTTCCTTTTCTTATTAATAAAATCAATATTTTAATGGTAAAGCCATTTCTTTAATTTATTGAAAACCAGCTGATGCCCGCAGCTTCGCCTGCGTGAAATTTTGTTCCTAGACTATAACATATCTCCGTAGGCACCAAATTTCAGCCAGATCCGTTCAGCCGTTACAGCGTAAAAGAGTAACAAACATCTACACTCACAAACATTCGCATTTATAATAATACCTAGTTAGATAGATTTCTGATTAACAAATTCATAATGCATAATATATGAGCCAAGCAAAGAACGATGGCAGAAACGTAAGTTCAAAAAAGTTGGAGCGTTTAAAAATGGGATATACGTTAAATTCATTCATTATTATTTTAACGATTTCTCACTTTATCCATACGGTCTGTAAAACGTTACATAAAATGTGATTTTAAAAGAACTGCTATTTTGAATACGATTATAATGTTAAAACTTTCTCTTTTTTATTGGTTATTTTATGGCCTGGTTCATTAGACCTTTAGCTAGAATATCATGCTATGCTCTTATTATTTTTAATTTTATATTCAATTACTATAGATATTGGTTAAAGAAACGTGTCACGATATGTACTTACGTGAAACTTGGAAGACGAGGACTTTCATTTATAATATTGATGAGTTAGAAGAAAAATTAATACCAAATGAACATTTGGCAGTCTTGATAAAACCAAAGCCATCAACAAAAAAAAACACTTTGGTTTACTGTCACAGTGTCACTACTGTCATATACATTCCAAAATGTGTTTGTTTTGATTTCATTCTGTTTTGAAACATGTTGTTTTAAGTTATTTGAAGTTCAACTATGACGATTTGTGCTATTTTACTGGATTTCTCTAGTATCGACCTACACTAGTATAAATGTTTATAGTTTTGGGCTACTTTAGGCATAACTCAAGGTTATTCTACTTCGTAGCTGAGTGTATCCTCAAACTATTGTAAGTATTACTTTTATCCACGTACGATAACCGATTGCAGTTAAATACATAATAGCCTCACATATACAGAGTCACCCTGCCTTCAAATAAGTTATAGCAAGCTACAAGGTACATAATTATTTGCACTTCAAATTCATGTTAAGTATTTAAACTTACATATTCCTATATTTTTGGTTTCAGATATCTTCAAAAGTTGTACCGCACTGGTGAGAGATGCCTTAACTTTACTGGGGCTACTGTGAATGAGAACCTGACTAGGCAAGAAAATAGTAGAGATGAACAGGTATCCAGATAGCCGTTCCTTGAACTTTGATGTATGCCTTTTGAGTGGACGTTCAACTGCACATTAAGTTGTCCATCTTCAATATTATAAGAAGCAGAATAGAATCATATCATGAGTGGATGTTCAACTGCACGTAAAGTTGTCTATCTTCAATATTATAAGAAGCAGAATAGAACCATATCAGATCATCATTATTCACTGCTCTTCAAGGAAGTGAAACAAAATATTCCATTGTATTTATCATCATGCGTAGAGTAGACCCTACTATACCTTAGGGTGTGAGGAAGAAATAATAAATGTCTACAATTACTTACTATTTAGTTTCAGATTAATGCACTAAAAAAGAAGTAAAGTGCCTTTGTCTATAAAGTAGTAAATAATAAAACATACAACAAAATATTGTTTCATTCCATTAAAGCATTCATTTTTAAGTTTATATTATTTATATTATACTTTTTTTTCCTCCGATTTCAAATCAATGCATTAAGGGGCCATTATCTAGGACCCATGTCTTAACTCACCTTCTGTCTGGGGTATTGGTCTAGCTCTGATGCAGGTCCCAAAACGGAATGGATGCAATTGGGACCGAGAGAAACAAGAAATAATTATATTAACCCGGCAGTGCTTATGACTAGAACAAACAAAGGAGCATATACAGAGTTTGGTTTATACTGATAAGTAGGTACCGCATCTGCAAAAAATACATGTGATCAAGCAGTTGTGGTTGGTCCGAGTGGAATAAAGTCCTTGATTGAGTTCCGTTCTGCACAACAGTTGGTTGGTTTAGTCGGTCAGAGTAGAAAGATAGATCTTACAGTGTGGCTGATGCATCTAGTGTTCTTTAGTGTTTCAAACCTGTCACATAGACTTGCCTTACCAGGTTACACCGGGTAAGGCAAGTAGGAGTTTCATAGGGAGTTTTCATAATGCAAGTAGGAGTTAAACGTCACTGATTTAAGGCTTTATGAGGAAGTGAGTTAAACGCCCATGTTAAATAAACTTCATTGGTATTTAATTAATGGTGTTATAACAAGTCTATGCGTATAGGTTTATGTAAGTACTAGTATTTGTAAACATAACCTCAAAAAAATGAAACTGCTATATCTTTGTTTGTAACGTCCTTAGGCTAACAGTTTAGTATAAGGAATTGCTCAAGAATACATTCTCAATCGTTCTATGTATATTACATATCTAAACGCGAAAAATTTTCCCAAATAATTTTATGTATGGCGACTTGCCATTGTTCTTTATTTATTAAATACATTTCTTAATTCAATGACTGAACTACTACTTGGCACAACTTCTCTTCTAAGCAATTGACATCGTAACTTAGTTCCTTCTTCAGGTAGTCCCAGCCTACGACGTTCAAACAAACCGAACTACTGTAGGCTTTGTCCTCCTAATACAGATGGTCCAACCAAGACCTGGTTACGTAATAACAATGTAAATTTCATCAGCTGAGCGTTTATGTTTATTGTAATGGCTCTTTTCAGTTCTGTCGAATGTACTCTTCGTAGTGGCCATTCCCGTATTTTACAAAGACTTAGTGAGTTTGTTTCCTGACAAAATGCAGTCAGCACTATATGTAGAATAAAGTCCATGCCTTCCATGATCACTCTGCTGACAATCTTTGTCGTAAGGATTGAGCGTAGATGGTAACATGCGGTGTTATTTTATTGACCAGTGGATACTACCTGAAGCGTGGTCTTTCATTTTTCTGGCTAGCCATCTTAGAATTTTCTTATTCAATTCACAAATGTATTTTTGTCACACAAAAATTGAATAAATTAGCAATAATACTTTCGTATAGCATATTTGGTTAATATTATACCAAAATAGCGCTTTTTATTTAACTTGATGGCTTTGTAGTAAAATCATATCTTTGAAGTCTGAAGTCAAACCATATACCTAACATAAATGACAACGCTTCCACAAATTATGTGTCAAAATAAAAAGTAATTTAAGTATGAAATAAGAGTATTTAAGGAGTATTGATATCATCTCTGGAGAAAATCAGCCCCAAAATAATTTACATTCCCTTTTTAGCTCGTTATAGTATAAATTTCAATAAAATACGAAACAACTCTTCCATCAATTCTGTTAATAATGCTATATGCCAAATTTTAAGTAGATCGGACAAAGGAATCACGTTGTCCCATACAAACTTTACCCTCCTTTTTTATACCTTTGGAGGTGGAATTTGCAAAAATGTTAAAATAACTTTTTTCAAATTGTAACAAACAACGCTCATGCTTAGATTCATCATCGTACCATTAACCGTTTAAGCAATAATTGATAATAACTTTGGGTCTACGGATCGAACCGCAAAATTAAGTTTGCTTTGAATTCCAAATACTTTACCTGGATAAAAAGTACCCAGTGTGGTGCCCAGGCTATTAAAGAATAATTATACTAAGTTTCATCGTAATCGAACCGGTAGTTTTTGCGTGATGCCTGAACAAACAGACAGACAGACAGACAGACAGACAGACAGACAAAATTTTTTTTAATCACATTTTTGGGTTCGGTGTCGATCTAGTAGCACCCCCTGCTATTTATTTTTTTGATATTTTGAATGTACAGAATTTTCACTTCTACAGATTTATTATAAGTAAATAGATATAGATAAACTTTTTATATTGACAAATTATATTTTAAAAAACAATAAGTAAGCATATTTTTACACAATAAACATGTCTTTATAACCCAAACGGCCGAAGACAGGAGGGTAATGTTAACACTGCACCAATTCCGAATATTACATATACTATACTATTTCCATTTTTTTATTTTCTCGATGACAGTTTTAATTTGATAGTTGTAGTGTTGTCACCAAATAAGTAATGATATCGACATCTAAATGATATAATGTGGATAATACTTAATTATAAGAATTCCAATTCCAAAAAAAAGTATGTGCGTGTAACCTCTACGCGCGATTGAAGTAAAATTTCTTTGCTATTGACGGCATCAAACGTTATATTAATATCATTCATTCGAATTTTGAATAGCCGCTATTCAAAATTCGAATAGTAAACGTTACTTCCGTCAGAAAAAAAATTTGAGTTACTCCCTAGTCGCGCCTAAAGAAGTTTTACCTCAAAAAGGTGAAATGCCTCTGCCTACGCCTTCGGGAATAAAGGCGTGACCATTATGTAGGTATGTAAATAAATAAAGATTAACTACCTGTCATTATAATTATTTCGTTTCGTTGTCGAGTACCTACCTAGGTATATACAGGGTGAATTTTTCAAAAGGGATTGGATGGCCAAATCCGAAACTACAAGGAATAGCGAAAAATGCTCAAAGGAGTTACGAGCCCGATTTTGATGAAACTTAAAACCTCATCATTAGATTTTTGAAAAACCAATAATCCTAGCTGGGAATCGAACCCATTGATTTTGAAAAAAAATACACACCCTATATTATTACACCATACGATAGTATTGCTATTAAGGATCTTATTCTGGAAAGTAATGACATACGGCAAACTAAGGGAAAGTGCTCATCTTTCTTATTTTTCTTACGTTAACTGATTAATTGTTAAAAATGTAGACCATTGTTTTCAATACATAGCTGGATTCGAGACCTCAACGATCGTACTGCATTCAATATTATTGATCCGTTTAGAATATTCTCCAAAAAATCATTCTGAGCATGATTTAAAACACGGAATAGTTACGATCTATTCTGGAATTTCGAACGAAATAAATTATGATACCAAATTTAGGTACAAGAAATATGAATTCCATCAAAATTCTAAACTTTCTTTAAATTTGCCGTATATCATTACTTCGCAGAATTTGATCCTTATCAGCGACACTATCATATGGCGTAATATAAAGGGTGTGTTTTTTTTTTCAAAATCAATAGGTTCGATTCCCAGCTAGGATTGTTGGTTTTTCAAAAATCTAATGATGACGTTTAAAGTTTTATCAAAATCGGGCTCGTGACTCCTTTGAGCATTTTTAGCTATTCCTTATAGTTTCGGATTTGGCCATCCAAGCCCTTTTCAAAAATTCACCCTGTATACTTATTTTACAACAGCTTCAAAATTTTTAAAGAAGTGGCATTATCAATCAAGAATGAACACGAGTAACATCTAGTAATGAAATATAATAATTCTATTAGTTAATAAATTTGTACAAAAGTATCCGGCAGGAGACCCTGACGGCCAGCAATGTGGCTAGACTGCTGAGCCCGCAGAGAGCGATGGCCGTTAGGCGCATCTCCGGTGAGGCGGCATGTCTCCTAGCCGGGACCCCTCCATGGGACCTGGAAGCGAGAGCCCTTGCGTCACTGTTCAGATGGCGCAAGGAGGCGCTGGAGCGGGGCAAAAGGCCTGCGGCTCGAGAAATCAAGGCCCAGCGGTCCCTGCTCCACCAGGAAACCGTGGAGACATGGAAGGTGCGATTTGAGCAACCAAAGGGGGGATTCGCCACAATCGCGGCCGTCAGAGCGGTCATGGACGAGTGGCTGGAGAGGAGACACGGTGCTCTTTCCTACCGGTTGACACAGATGCTTGCCGGGATATAAGCTCTCCGGGAAGTGTAATGAAGTGATTAATATGCTTGAACGTAAAGCTGTGCCAATGAAAACTGACGGACTTAGTGAGTGTGGTGTGCCGGCCTTAAGGTCAAAGCCCACTTACACGACTCTGCTGCCACCCGGCAAAAATAATATAATTCAAATATAGGCTTTAAATATTGCTCTTTAGGTATATTTTACATTGCCATCATCAATTAGCAAACAGCTCGCTTTCAGCGAGCTTACCGCGTGCGTTGTAGACGAGAGGTCGGCGCGGTGAGCAGTCGCCGAACCGGCACCGATCGCGAACTGTGTCTATTGCGAAAGGCGAGAGCGGTCGGCGGGTGGACAGCTGGCCGTCTGCTAGCTGTCGCCGTGTGGACTGCTGGGTGCGTGCTAGCTGTCGCTGCGTAGACTGCGAGCAGTAGTCTTCTTTTAGGGCAGTGTTGGGTGGGAGCGGTGTTGGAGCAGAGTCGTTAAAGTGGGCTATGTCCTTTATCCTTCGTTGTAACAATAACGGAGGGTAGTTCGACAAGAAGTTGCTTCATGGTTTTCAGTCGATCTTCACATCAGTGGGCGCAACAACGGGCGCTACAACGTGCTCGAAACGTCGGTGTATGTAAGTAAATTTATTTCGCGTGAAGTCCCGAGTTCTCTAAGTAGGCACATATTTAATCAATGTTTTAAATTTCACTTTTGACAATAATTTGAACATTTTCATACTATGAAAATGTTCAAATTATAATACTATGATATTTGATTTTACATATTCGATTTTTTTTACTACGGCAGTAATATAAATTTTCTTTCTTTATTTTTTCTCATACAGGTACAAATATCAAATGTAAATAACACTTATCCGTTATTATCCTAGAATATACAAATTGACTACAGTATCATTTAATTGTGAGACTGGTGCCTAAACTAGACACAACAATAAATTGTTGTGTCTAGTTTAGGCACCAGTCTCAGATACAATTTTTGTATCTAAGTAATTTACGACAAAGTAATACATAGATTATTTAAGGCAATTTTATACACAATACACAACGTCATTTGATCCCAAAGTAAGCTAGGATTTGACCTGCTTGTGTTTTGGGTATCAGACCACGGATATTAATACTTACAATACTTTATTTAAATATATAAATACATACTTACTTAAAGAACATATAATCACCGGGACCTTACTAATACAATGAATAAATTACTCCAAGAAAAATTATAGTTAGTGAATTGTAAGTGAATGAACAGAATGTGAATTTTAAATAACGCTTAATTAATAAATCACACATTCTTAAAAATAAAAATCTATGAACATAATAATTATAGCATAAATAAACAATTTGTAAACATCTGTGCTAAAAATGATGACAAACAGTAAATTGCCGCAACAGCAAGTTACGTTTACATTGTTTTGTATGCGAAGACAGAATCTTCTTTCAAACTAGGACATTCAGCAATTGCGTGTTGATTTTTACTTATTTCTATCTAACTGACACTAAAACCATATTTAGACGCTCTAAGTAAATACAGTTTATGTCCTAAAACTAATGCATAAACTACAATTTATCGTTACTCTTATACGCAGGATAAAATGTTTTCGTGTCCTAATAGTCTGTTGATCGTAAAAGTCGTTCTTCAGCACTTTTTCGGTCCGGGCACTGCGTCACCAGGTGCATGGTTGCATGGCTTGTTAAAGCGCATGCAGGATGCACACTTAAGGTCAAAGCCCACTTAAACGACTCCGCTTCAACACCGCTCCCACCCAACACTGCCCTAAAAGAAGACTACTGCTCGCAGCCTACGCGGCGACAGCTAGCACGCACCCAGCAGTCCACGCGGCGACAGCTAGTAGACGGCCAGCTGTCCAGCCGCCGACCGCTCTCGCTTTTCGCAATAGACATAGTTCGCGATCGGTTTCCATTAAAGCAACTCGTAGTAGCGAGCCGGTGAGGCGACTGCTAGCAGTGAGCGCGCGGGCACCGCGCCGACCGCTCGTCTACAACGCACGGCCAGCGAGGCGTCCACTCCCGAGCATTCTGACGGCGGTAAGCTCGCTGACAGCGAGCTGTCTGCTAATTGATGATGGCAATGTAAAATATATCTAAAGAGCAATATTTAAAGCCTATATTTGAATAATATTGTTTTTGCCGGGAGGGAGCGGAGTCGTTAAAGTGGGCTTTGACCTTTAGCCGGCTGTTCGCGAGCAGAGCACTTTTTTGAGCGTGTGACCAACGCATCCACAGTGCCCACATGTTGAGTCCGTATCCCGGCAGTACTTGGCTGAGTGACCGTATTGTTGACACTTGTGACACCTAGTTACAAGTGTAAAATCACGGACTAGGCAGGAAGTCCAATCGATAAAAATGCGTTCCTGTTTTATGATCATTTTTCTGATCACGGCAGTCACCTCCACAATGTAATTACAATATGGGCTGTCTTTTTTACCAGACTTGTGGCTTAATCTAATAGAGCTTAAAAAATCTTCTCGGATAACGCTAGGATGCTGTTCAGTGATATTTTGCTCGAAAAGGGACCCGAAGTTTGTAGTTGGTGCGATGTTTTCAGTTTTTCCAGGTCATCCTTCCCTGCGTTGCTGATAATGATACCACCGTTCTTAATTTTTCTGAGCCTTCGAACATGTAGTTTTAGCTTCCCGAGCTTAATCATATCCTGCACGATCTTTTTCGTCTCTTCACTGGATGTTTTTTTATCAGCTGGATATATTGTAATGCTAGAAGTTTTAGGAGGGCAAATCAAATTATCTTTTCCATTCCTTATGACGGCAGCATAGGAAGTACTGGGAGTAGAAGGTGCCATTTTTACCGCCTCCTGGATACTGGTTTTCAGATCTTCCAGTTGCACACATACATCGTTGTCCTTTCCTAACGTCTCAATTTCATAATGAACTGATAGAAGTTTTTGCTTTACTGATTGGTAATGTACTGCCATTTGGGATACTCCATGCATCACACTTCTGCATATATTTGAGATTCTAAGCTTACTATCGCTGTTCAGCTTACCTCCGTCGGTCATAATAGCGCATATTTCCTTAAGGTAGTTGTCAATCTGTGACATCCAATTCTGTATCTCAGAAGTAGATACCACGGAAACCTGGGGTGCAGCGGTGGCTGGAGGGGCGTCGTTCTGTGACCGCGCAGGACCCGGGGGAGGGCTGCGCGCGCTCCGGGCACTTCGGCTGAATGGACTCGCCATTACAAATTGTTCATTTCATGTTAATGTCAAACACTTTATTTATTGCACTAAACATTAGCTAATAATGTATGTATCAAAAACGAAATGTGCAGCGTCAGAGTAATCTTGACCTGGTTACATTAAATATATTTACTTCTTAGAAATATTACTTAAGCACGTCCGTTTACTACCACGACCACAGAGATTGATCATGCGAATCGTATCGAAATACTACGAATCGAAACTGAATTAAACTAAAATTATTGCGAGATTTGGCTGCATATACAATTTAGAATACAAGAGTAACAACAGCTAGCTAACAGCAGATAATAAAAAGATCCAAAAAAAATATGTACATGATGTATATAAACATGAATCGATACTTTTGGAGAATAGTTTCACTTCACACTCGTATCCACACCATTTTACCACACTAGTGTGACGAACGTATAATACCTGTTACTCGTGGTCACACTAGTGTGACAAACGCATAATACCTGTTACTCGTGGTCACACCAATGTACTAGCACTGATTCACTGCAGTTGCTCGTGGTCCCACTGGTGTGACTATGGTGTAATATATGTTGCTTGTGGTCACACTGGTGTGACTATTAATAATGTCATACATGTTGCTCGTGGACACACCGTCCACCGCTCCTGTATGATACTTCTTAGCGCACTCAGCAGGCCAAGAAGTTCAGCTGTCTACACGCTGGTGCAGTGCACGGCATGGGCGCAACCGCCAGGTCCTCATGGCAGGTCTAGATGTGGACACTCTCTCGCTCGACACCATGGTACTACCCATGGTCTCCAGCGGGAGTAAGTGGGACTGCGTCGTCTCTTTCTGGTTTTTTTCTTTTCTCTTTTTTCTTTGGGGCGAGAACGGGAGAGACCTCTCCAATCCGACGGCTCGGGCGCCGCCGACGTGTCTTCGCCGAAGACTATCAGCCTCCATGACCACCGTTTTTGCAGAAGCAGGCCTATGACGGCAGAGATTTACGAACGCCCCCCTAAGAAGCGGAATGCACCCGAAAACCCCACAAAGACGCGGGCTAGCACCTGAACCACCCCCTAGGCGAGGCCGCTGTGGTAGCCGTAGGTCCTAGGACTCCCAACAGACCTACGGCTACCACAGCGGTGACGGTGTGTCCACGAGCAACATGTACGCCATTATTAATAGTCAGACTAGTGTGACCACGAGCAACGTGTTATATTATAGTCACACCAGTGGCACAGATTAAATAATAGTTACTACGTAACAGATACATCACTCCCATACTTAACCTCAAAAATATTAGCTATAACGTATCGCTACAGTGGAAAACAATCCCTACGACGTATTCCGAAAGTCGAGATTCGTGCGCACATCGTACGATTGCGTCATCGAGTGACAACTATTGACAACATTAGGGTTGTAAGCACGGAACAAAAATACATATAACTACAAAAAACAATAAACACAGTGTCTGAAAAAAAAGTTTATTACATTTTATAACTTCTTCTTCTTTACATAAGAATTATATTATAACTCTCTGATGCTCGCAACTTAGCCCGCGTAAATGTCTGTTTCTTTTCCCGCTTCCAATGGGAACTTATTCCCGGGATAAAAAGTAACCTATGTCTTATTTCAGACTACAATCTATCCCTGTATCTTTCAGCCAGATCTGTAAGCCATTAGAGCGTGAAAGAGTAACAAACATCCACAGAATTACACATCAGCACTCAAACATTTTCGCATTTAATTTTAGAATATTAGTGAGAAGTCAGATAAAAAAAGCAAGACTAAATAAAGCAAAATATTATTTTACGCGGGAAATGTTCATTGGCTGTGCGCACTTCGCTCGGTCTGGTGTGTGGCAGCCCTCTGCCGATCGGCCACGTTAGTTCTGCTACATAATACTTAGGAGTAGGTGCTTATAACACGACTTGTAGCGAGTGATGGAGGCCTGCCAGTGGGACCAGCGAGCAACTGCAGTGCTAGTACATTGGTGTGACCACGAGTAACAGGTATTATACGTTCGTCACACTGGTGTGACCACGAGTAACAGGTATTATACGTTCGTCACACTAGTGTGACCACAAGTAACAGGTACATTTTGAAACTCTGGACCTTTTGATACATGGGACCTAATGGACCGAAAGGGTAGTATTATCGAACCATCCATAACTTTTCGTTATTTTATTATTTGTTTTTAGTGGCAACAGTAATAAGTACATAATTTGTTAAATTTTCACACTAAGCTATCGCGCATCATGAGATAGCCAAGTGATAAACAGATGGACAGCAGAGTCCCAGTATAGGATTTTATATCCTTTGAGTATTGACCTTACGGTACGGATGGTACGGAAAAGTAAACTTACCTTTATTATTGTTTCATCAGTTACAGACGACATTAAAAAGGCAAGTATCCATGCGATAGCGGTCACAAAAACTCTCGATGTTGTAGCATTCCTATTGCCACTGTATGTGAAATAATTCCTTGAACAGAAAATAAAATAAAAAATATCTAGTATCGTACAAGAGTTCGCAAAGCATATTTTGGGACAGAAAAAGTGCTGTGAATGATTACTGCAATAAGCAACTTTCGCTTGGCTGGTCCTCAAATAAATATTTACGAACAATTGTAAAAACTTAGAAATGATACAAAAAAATTAAACATCCCCCGGTAACAAACAAGCTGCCCATTGTAGAGAACGATTGTTTGACAACAGAACTTCAATATCACCTATTGGTTGTGGTCAGGTGGCCGTCGTTACACAGAAAATATTGAAATTCAGTAGCGTCGCATTTAAACTGGAAAGCCGACACCAACTGGGTTGGGGAAAGGATCGATGGATGATGTACGTGTCAATAGGACAATTTGATAATCGTGATAAATAATGTGGAGCTAATTATCCCATGTTTATAGGTAAGCTAAACTTAACGCATTCATTCACTTGTATTCTATTACATGCTAGGGATTCACACCTTTGTAATTATCGAGATGTTCCAGACGAATGAAGGAATGAGTCCGAACTCGGCAGCAAGCAGCACTGCTGTCGCTGCAGTGCTGCCGCTGAGATGCTCTAGTGATGTTATTCTTCAATTAACTTGTTTGTATGTTTAATTAAATTATAACGATAATTTTTATGACCGCTATCATACTCGTAAAGGGATGGACATAAAAAACGGATACCTATTACAATGTCAGAAATCATTATGCCTTTACTTAAAAGTAATATGGGTACAATTTATTGTTAAAAATTACAGAGAATCATAATTATTACATATATTATATATTTACATTATTTATATCTAAACTAAACCTAAATAAGGCCCTCGTGGCGTTGTGCTCAAAAGACTAGCAGCATTCCCCATTTGAGTAGCAATACCTATTTGGTGAGCGAGAAAACTGCCAGCCCTTGGGTCACCAGTAAGAATTTGAAAAAGCGCTTTGTGGAGTCGATGAGGCGCTTTTTCAAATTCTTAAAATAATTTTTTTTTGCGCATTTGTACCCCATGGATTAGGGTTTTGACACCGACTGGACAGAAACGATACGATAAGTCGAGACCCTTATATTTATAAATTTTAATATTTTCAGCCGCATCCGCTGCTGCGCTGGCATTTAATTTTGCTGTAGGAAGATGGGACGGGGCCAGAGTGTCAACACAAGTTGCATCCCAGACCGTCTCTGAAAACGCCGTTTGGCTCTAGGAGCGCAGACACATTGGCGGTGGCAAGAGTACGGGGAATTATGTCATTCAGCGCAGCGTGGCGTGAGAAGCGGCCTGCGCTCTTTAAACATGAAAGACCATGATGCTTCAAAGTGTCAACGTTAAACCCGCAGGGGCATCGATGAGGAGCGCAAAGCGTGACGCCAAGTCTCAAACCAACTGAAATTCGTAGGATGTCCAGTTTCAAAAGAGTTCCGGTTTTGGCTGTAGGGAAAGCTTTCAGCCAATCACCGGATTCCTTTCTACTGGGCGCTAATAATCTCGCCCGATCTGGGCCTAAGC
This sequence comes from Miltochrista miniata, assembly GCA_933228765.1. Classification (NCBI taxonomy): domain Eukaryota; kingdom Metazoa; phylum Arthropoda; class Insecta; order Lepidoptera; family Erebidae; genus Miltochrista; species Miltochrista miniata. Next base: position 28,163,323 of record OW121747.1, read on the forward strand.
CGGCGTTTAACAAGGAGTCAAAGGTTAATTTTGATATAGCGTCGTCCCAGCTCCGTTGTGAAATAAAATATAATATTTTTCCAAAATATCCGAAATCTAAAACCATTATTCAAAAATGACTGCCTCTGTGGCGCAGTCGGTAGAGTAACCGCCTGCCGCGCTGGAGGTCCTGGGTAGGGCTTGAACTCCGAAGTTCCGTGATCGACATAATTCCGGAATTCCTATAAAATCTAATATCGTTCTCAATTCCGGAATTGGCGAGATCAATATCGATATTTCAATATTGAAAAAAAAAAACATTTTAGTATCTTCGCTAATTTTATTACAAACAAAATGTAGATTATAAGCTTCTTATGCAATTTAATTACCTTTTAATTACTGTTGAATGTTGATAATTTAGAATTTCTCTTTTAACAAATTTCATTAATCATTATTATTTATTTATTTATTAATCATTACTATTTATTTATTAATCATTTCATTTGATGATATTTCTAAAACCTACTAAGAAAGTTAATCCATAAAATTAATGGTATTTGATAGAAAACATACAATTTAAATAATAATAATATTATTGATGACTTTCGTATTTTTTTTACATTTAGACTTCAATTTATAGAGCGAACTTAGACTTAGCTCTGACTTACGCTACGACTTAAATTTAACTTTGATAGAAACGCTGTAAGAATTTGACAGAGGTCTCGCTCAGCATAGTTCTGACGAAACTCATGGGGGCGCCCGTACCTTATTATTATGGGAAAAACTGGCAACTGGCCAAAGCTGTGCAAACTAACTTCTGCCAACCCTCGCTGCCACCGCTGCGTTACCCCGATGGATCACTGGCTCACAAGGCCCAAAAGAAAGCCGACCTGCTAGTTAACCTTTTTGCGGCCAATTCCCGGGTCGACGACTGTGGCATGCAGCCCCCCACCATCGCCAATTGTGGCTATACAATGCCAGAAATTGTCATCCGGCAGTGTGATGTGCGAGCGGTGCTGCGGTCACGCGACACGCGGAAAGCCAGTGGTCCTGACGGCATTCCGGCGGTGGTGCTGAAAAAATGTGCGGCCGAATTGGCTCCAGCGTAAACCACCTGTATCGCCTCTTCTACTCTTCAGGGGAAGTGCCGGAGGCTTGGAAGGTGGCAAACGTACAACCGATCCCCAAGAAAAGGGGTCGGTCGGACCCTGCCAACTATCGCCCCATAGCCGTCACTTCGATCATTTGTAAAATATTTGAGCTGATCATCAACAAACTGCTCATGCGCTACCTCGAGGATCCCTCGCTACTCAATAGAGTATGGCATGCGTCGCTTTTTTCCAAGCTTCCGGCATATGGATTACCGCCCCAATTGTGCAGCTGGATGGCCAGCTTCCTGCACGGACGACTGATACGGGTCCTGTGTGATGGTCAGGCTTCCTGTTTTATGCAGGTAAATGCCGGCGTACCACAGGGGTCTGTGTTGTCCCCAACCCTCTTTCTTCTGCATATCAATGACATGTTGTCCCTCGGGAGGATACATTGTTATGCAGACGATAGCACTCTGCACGGAAGTTCCTGGGCCCGTCCAGCGGCCTCGAGGACTGATGTTGAAGAAAGGAGATGGCAACTTGTGGCTGATCTCGACGGGGACCTGGACCGCATTTCACAATGGGGATCCGCGAATTTGGTTGAGTTCAATGCCCGTAAAACACAGGCGTGTGCGTTTACAGCTAAAAATCCCCTTTCCTACCCTTAACCTCTCTTCAGAATACGACGATTCCACTTGGAGATAATCTGGACATCCTTGGCATAGAGGTCCGGCCCGAGCTCAATCACTAATACTATTGAGCGATGTATTGGGCTAGCCTCGAGAAAACTAGGAGTCCTAAACAAAGTGAAGCGGTTCTTTACGCCAAACCAGAGGTGTGTACAAGACGCAGATACGTCCTTGCGTCGAATACTGCTCTCACCTTTGGGACGACTCCGCGAGGTACTTGCTTGATGCGCTGGACTCTATGCAGCGGCAAGCTATTCGCATTATTAACTGCCCTGAGGTAACGGAAAATCTGGAGCCATTGGCGCAGCGAAGAACTATTGCATCTTTGGCTGCTTTCTACCGTATCTATCACGGTGAGTGTTCTGAAGAACTCTTAAACCTAATGCTATCCTCTCCTTTACGATCACGAACAACGCGTGCTGGACAGAGGTGCCACTCTCACACAGTGGAGAGAATCTTTGCTAGAACTGAACGATTCAAAAGATTGTTTCTCACCATCGTTCTCGACCTGCCAGCGCACGTGTTTCCTTCCTCTTACAATCCTGGGTTATTCAAGCGGAGCGTGAAGAGGCACATCATAGGGCCGTCAAATTGAGGGCCGCTTTCTATAGTCGTACATGCTGGGACGGTGGCCCCCAATCGCTAGATGCGCTAATCACGTTGGACTGCCGGCTCCCGTTTCTTTTTTTACATATCACTATGTTGTACAAAACGAAACTTGATTGAGTTCCGGAATTCAAATACTGAATATCGAAACCCAATTCCGTAACTGAAAAAGCGTCCGATATTCAAGCCCTAGTCCTGGGTTCGATTCCTGGATCGGTCCAAATATTTGTTTGATCCACGAATGTTTGTTTCGAAGTTGTATGTATGGGGACCAGTCAGTAGTGCTGTCCCAGCATTGCGGCGAGCAGTGCTGCTTGCTGCCGAGTTCGGACTCATACCTTAATCTAACAACCTTACTTGTTGCAATCAATATATAAGCCAGACGATATCCCAATAAAATAGTGACCAACATCCTTAATGAACGACGCGTGTTTGTACTCGTATCTGCAATAGGATCGCGTAGATTAACCCGTCTAGCCGCGAAATACATTCAACCAAATGCGGTTGTGCTGTGACAATGTAAAATAAATACAGAAATAGCCTGGCAGTGACTCTTCTGGTGCGAACAAGCTTTAACATCGAGTCCTACTGAATTTGAATTTAATCCTATAGCAAGTTTAATCTGAAAAAATAATTTGAAACTTACATGTAATAGAAAAATACCGACGTATTTCGAAAAGCCGTCGTTCGATTTTGATCGCAATATAATAGTACGTCTTTCATCGGTACACAGAATTTATTGACGTCAGTTCCACACGTTGTCCACGACGGCACTTCCTTGAAGGCCCCCATGATAAACCGCATAGTATCAACTATAAATGCCCCATGCTGAAATTAAAAATAATTGAAATTTATTCTGCTCATTGTCTCACAGAAGGATACTTGGATGCTATTTATAATTTCAATAAGCACGAGTCATAATCGCAGAAAAGAAATCGTCGTTTTTATAAATTCACAATAATTAAATTACTCTGCTAAAGTACATAATAAATAAATAAAATGAAGAAGTAAACTAAACTATCTAACACGAAAATAAAAATAAAATAAAGGAAAACTACGAAACTAAAAATTTTTGTGTGTACCTACTAGTGAGCAACTGATTGAAGAGTTAAGTAAGTACCTACATCCTACTTCCTAAACATTTTGTTGGTGAAGCTCGATGTACCGAAACTTACGAGAAAGAAGGCTTACGGCCGGTTTCTAAAAGGCTTGTCAAATCATTGATCAACTAATACTAGTGCCTCAAAGCAAAAATCAGCTGAGCACAGCATATTTGAATACATACATACATACATAACATACATACATACATAACATCACGCCTGTCTCCCAACGGGGTAGGCAGAGACTATGACTTTCCACTTGCTACGATTCTGGCAAACAACTTTCGCTTCTTCAACTTTCATAAGTGCCTTCATACATGCTCTTCGGTTAAGGGTACTCTTGACCTGGCCTTTTCTCAGAAGATTATTGATTTGATCGACATGAATATGCCGAGGTCGACCCCAACCAGTTTGCTCATTCACTCTCGCTTCATAAATCTGTTTCGTCAGCCTATTTCCATCCATTCTCTCCACATGTCCAAACCATCTGAGCATCCCTTTCTCTATCTTAGTCACTACATCTTCTGTCATACCGCAATGTTCCCTAATCACACTATTCTTTACTTTATCACTCAATGTCACTCCAGCTATACTTCGCAAACTTCTCATTTCCACTGCATTAATTTTACTTTCATGCTTCTCCTGCCACACCCAACTTTCACTACCATGCATAAGTGTAGGGACAAGCACTCCTCTATGTACAGCCATCCTTGCCTTTTTAGACACGTTCTGACTGTTCATAAAGGTGTGAATGGCTCCATTCACTTGGTTTCCTGCCAAAACTCTTCTTTCAATATCATTGTCACACTTTCCATCTCTTGCAAATTTTGAACCCAAATATACAAACTCTTTCACCTGTTCCACGCTCTTTCCTTCGATCGATATCGAGCAATCAGTCATACATTTCTCTCTTTCAAAAACCATTACTTTTGTCTTGCTTACATTAACATTCTTTCCTCTACTTTTAAGCGCATCGTTCATTATATTAACCATCAACTGCAACTCCTCCGCCGATGATGCCAGTATTACCTGATCATCAGCATAAAGGAGGCATTTGACGGTTAGCTCATTCATTTTTAATCCATACGCGCACTCTTGTAGTTCTTTCAAGCAACTGTCCATGTATAGGTTGAACAGCCATGGTGACGCTACACAGCCTTGTCTCACACCTTTTTCGATGGGGAAAAAGTCTGTGCAAGCTCCATTGATCCTGACACAAGCACTGGAGCCCTCGTATAGAGATTTCAAGGGTCGTATCAAGTTGCTGTTCACTCCATACATGGACAGTGTTGACCACAGTTCATTCCTCACCACTCTGTCATAGGCCTTTTCCAAGTCCACGAAGATGCAATAGACTTTTTGACGTTTTGCCAAAAACTTTTCAGCTAGGCATCTTAATGAAAAGACCTGATCCGTACATCCTCTTCCTTTCATAAATCCTGCTTGTACATCCCACATTTTTCCTTCAGTTTCATTCATCACTCTTTTAATCAAAACTTTCGCATACAATTTGCCTACGACACTGAGCAAGCTTATGCCGCGGTAGTTTTTGCACTCTTGCTGTGACCCTTTACCTTTGTACAGCGGCACTATGACAGATTTGCACCATTCTTCTGGTACTCTGCCATTTCGCCAGCAAAGATTAAAAAGGCGGTACAGCTGGCAAGCTACCACGCCACGACCCGCTTTCAGCATCTCGACAGAAATGCTATCAATCCCAGCAGCCTTTCCTAATTTCATACTATTCACCGCTTCCACAATTTCTTCCATACTTAAGTTCATTCATTTCCGAAACATGAGTCTCCCTTTGCATATCCTCTTTTTCAAATAAACTTTCAAAATATTCCTTCCACGTTTTTAACACACATTCCTCTCCTATCACAAGACTGCCATTACGGTTTCTATATGCTCAAATTCTTTTTTAAGTGCTCAAACTTGACAGTTGACCTGCGAATTGCATCGAAATATTTGTAGGTAACAGTAGTGTTGTGTTGCATGTTATCAGATGAAGATTATTAGTATTTTGAGATTTGCTCCACATATGACCTGAATATTCAGGGAGAAATTTCCTTCCCTGTTCATGTATAGCTCAGCTCGGGGACCCCCAGGAGACTGGGGTCCGTAACTTAATTTCGAGAGACAATATTATATTAGATTATTGGAATATCGACTAAAAGATTGTGCGAATAGAGTTTATTGCGAAACAACTTTTTAGATCAATCCATCCTGTAACAAACGAATGTTTATTACAGGATGGATTGATTTTTCGAATGTTACATTCAGAGTAGTTAGGTGCAAATTGATTGGTAGGTATGAAGATATAACCAAATTTTTATCAAGTAGGTACCTATTTGTTTTATTCAAGCAATATTGACATAATATATTTATTTTTGCTTTTATATGAGATTAAGTAACTAGTACTTACTAACTACTGCATCAATCATTATCAAATACCTTTACAGGATGCATCTAGTTGTATGCGATATTAATTGAATAAAATATTACTATGATTTGCCAATACCGTTCATTGTTTCTATGATATTTAAGTAAACTACTTATTTTTGTTTATATACGTGATTTTATAAAATGAATCTTAAAATAAAACAACACCCATTTTTGTTTTGCATAATCACCGCGCATTACCACTGCTCTTGTATATTACGTGTTTTTGTCTCAATCACAATATTTGATAAAAATGGAGAAATTACAGTTTGTAAAATCGAAACATGGGAAGAATTTGTTAGTATTAGAGGGATATACATATTATTTAAATAAACTGTTCATGATAAGTGATATTGGGCCTGTACAGAAAAAAAAACACATTAAAATGCAGTGCTACGGTTAGGACGGAACTAGAAAATAATAAACATATTTCAAAGACCAACCTTGGATGGGGTGTTGGGTAGGACAACCTCCACGTGGTACACCCTGGCAACGTGGACGACGACGTGCGCTTTGTGCAAGGCGGACGTCGTTGCCCATGGCCAATAGTCCACCACGGAGGGGGCCGTAAGGGCCACTTTAGGTTGCTCCGCCTACGCTCTGTTAAGCAGAGCGTACTGAGCGGAGACATCGCATGACGTGTAGGCCATCTGCTCGCGCAGGGACCTACAGGCATTCGTGCCAGCGTCGGAGTTGGGGAGGACCAGCCACCCTCCTCGCGTTCAGTAACTCCTAGGGTCATCGCAACTATCCAACTGGTGGCACCAGTTGGTACGTGGTGGGCCTAGGGGCCGGAGGGCTTGCCTTAATTGGTCGGCCCACGACAAGGATAGTCTGTAAAACCCGAGAGCAAAGTCGTAGGGCACCTGGAGCACCCTACAGTATAAATCCCGCTTCCCGGAATGAGCGTCACCCGGGGAGTGATACTGTTCGTCTCCTACTCGTGGGATCAGTCATGAATTCTGAAAAAACAATAAACCTGGAGTGGAAAAAACAAATGACTTTGGCTTACTCAACTTGGACGCGGATTTGCCCAGTGAATTGGATACGATAATTCGGGAAGTGGAGAAGAGGCCGAGCACTGCGGTGCCTGGCTCATCGAGAGAGCTGCGAGTGTCGGTGGCACGTCTCAATGACCAAACGGACGCGGAGCTTGCGGAAAAGCGCACGGAGACTGACGCGGAGTCAGTCCTGAGTATGGATACTGAAACCGAGGGTTTCGGTATCTACAGGAGAAAGAGGCCGCGATCGACTGGATCGGGTAAAAGTCTGTTCCGACGGTCGGGAGCGATCTCCTCCAGCGAGGATGACCTACCGGCCAAAGTACAGGCTACTGCTGCTGGTAGAGGACGAGGATCCAATCAAAAGCTGAAGGAGCGGTCATCAAATCCATCGATGCACGCCCCACCACTACCTAGCGGCAGGTATAAAGAGGTCCCGGAGGCTCGGGAGCTCCTCGCAGCTCTTGCCCGGATTTCTGACGCTATGAAAGGCGCCAAGAATGTCGCGGGCAAGAAGTAAGTAGTGACAGAAGCCGTCACAGGTGCCACTAAGGCGTTGGAGGAGCTCCTCGAGAGAGCGTCTCCAACGAGGAGGGGAAGCACCGGGCTCGGGTTGCGAGCCTGGAGAAGGAGCTTGCCGACTCGCGGAAGCAGCAAGAGCTGATGCGGGAGGAGATCGGCAAGACGAGCAGAGCACCGATTGTAATCTTGTAATATGTTTATGGTGTACAATAAAGCATATTGTATTGTATTGTATTGTATTGTTCCCGTCGAGAGCGGAGGAACACATTCCTCCGCGCATGGCTCCGTCTCAGGCGCCCAACGCGGAAGGCAGCGAGAACGACGTGCCCGTAGTCACCGAGGGTGAGTTAGGGGCGGCTGTCCTGCGGATTAAATCCCGCAGAAACACCGCCCCTGGACCCGACGGCATTCCAGGCCGAGCATGGGTCCTGGCTCTCGAGGAGCTTGGGCCTCGACTTATAGGTCTTTATAGCGCATGCCTCGAAAAAGGCCAGTTTCCCAAGGTCTGGAAGACAGGGAAACTGGTCTTGATCCGAAAGGCGGGGCGGCCGGCAAACTCCCCATCAGGGTACCGGCCGATCGTGTTGCTCGACGAGGTGTGCAAGCTCTTTGAGCGCATTATTGCACAACGCCTCCTCGGGCACCTCACACGAGTGGGGCCTGATCTGGCGGATAGTCAGTTTGGCTTCCGTCAGGGACGCTCCACTGTGGACGCGATCATGCGCATTAGAGGCCTGACGGAGGAAGCAGTCTCACGGGGTGAGGTGGTGGTGGCGGTGTCTCTCGACATCGCCAACGCATTCAACACCTTGCCCTGGAGCTGCGTCAGGGAGGCGCTTATCTATCATGGAGTGCCTCCCTACCTCCGTCGAATTGTCGGGGCTTATCTCTCCAAGAGAGCCATAACTTACCCGAGCTGGCTAGGGCCGGGTCGGCGAGATGTGTCGTGCGGTGTTCCACAGGGATCGGTGTTAGGGCCGCTCCTGTGGAACATCGGTTACGACTGGGTGCTGCGTGGTCCGTTGCTCAGAGGGGTCGGCGTAACGTGTTACGCCGACGACACCCTCGTTACAGCGCGGGGAGCAACGCACCGTGACGCAGCACTAAAGGCCACGGCAGGGGTTGCTCAAGTCGTGGGTCGGATTCGGCGGCTGGGTCTCGAGGTCGCCCTTCACAAATCCGAGGCTCTGTGCTTTCACGGACCTCGGATGGGGCCACCTGCGGGATCCAGCCTACAGGTAGGGGGCATCAGCATCGGCATCGAGCCCTCGATGAAGGATCTGGGGCTCGTACTCGATGGCCGGTGGAACTTCGGACATCACTTCCGAAGTTTGGTCCCAAAACAGAGGGGAGCATCAGCCGCACTGGCGCGGCTGATGCCCAACATCAGGGGACCCAACGCTCCCTACAGGAGACTGTACCTGGGGATCGTGCGAAGCATGGCTCTATACGGAGCTCCTGTATGGGCGGCAACCCTGACGGCCAGCAATGTGGCAAGATTGCTGAGCCCGCAGAGAGTGATGGCCATCAGGGTGATAAGGGGATACCGCACGATCTCCGGTGAGGCGGCATGTCTCCTAGCCGGGACCCCTCCATGGGACCTGGAAGCGAGAGCCCTAGCGTCACTGTTTAGATGGCGCAAGGAGGCGCTGGAGCGGGGCCAAAGGCCCGCTTATCGAGAAATCGAGGCCCAGCGGTCCCTACTCCAACAGGAAACCGTGGAGACATGGAAGGTGCGACTTGAGCAACCAAAGGGGGGATTCGCCACAATCGCGGCCGTCAGACCGGTCATGGACGAGTGGCTGGAGAGGAGACACGGTGCTCTCTCCTACCGGTTGACACAGATGCTTGCCGGGCACGGTAGCTTCGGTAGGTATCTGTGGCGAAAACACCGGGAAACCACGGCCGAGTGTCAGCACTGCGAGGACCGCAGCGATGACACGGCGTTCCACACGCTGGTGGAGTGCACGGCATGGGCGCAACAGCGCCAGGACCTCGTAGTGGGTCTGGACGTGGACACTCTCTCGCTCGAGACCATGGTGCGAGCCATGCTCTCCAGCGGGAGTAAGTGGGACTGCGCCGCCTCCTTCTGCGAGCAGGTCATGCTCGTGAAGGAGGCGGCGGGACGGGTACGGGAGAGAACTCTCCCACCCGAGTTCCGCAGTCGGCGGCCTGGGCGCCTCGGCGCCGCCGACGTGTCTTCGCCGAGGACTATCGGCCACCATGACCGGGGCCTGAGGACGGTGAGAGGGCGGCTCACCGTCCTTACAGAAGCAGGCCCAAGACGTCAGCGTGACGTGAGCAATTCACGCACGCCCCCCCCCCCCCCTTTGAAGCGGGATCACACCCGAAACTCCCCAAAGACGCGGGATAGCACCCGAACCACCCCCTGGGCGAGGCCGCAGTGGCGGCCGTGGGTCTGTTGGGAGTTCTGGGACATCCTTCCGAGGGCTTCCCCGGGGCTCCCAACCACAGGCTGTTAGGCGTGACGTGAGGTTTTTTAGTCGGTAGGAGTCCGGCATCCGCATAACATCCATGAGGATTTTCCCTCACGTTAAACAAAAAAAAAAAAAAAAGACCAACCTTGGATTTGTTGACCACTTTCATCCACCGCACCCTGAAGAAAACGCCGCCAGAAAGATAAGGACTGATGTTAAGTGAAAAGTGGAAGAATTATTGGTATGCCCATCACAAATTATCCAGGCATGTGAGCAAGAAGTACTGCACAATGCAGATCCTTACATTCCTAGTAATGGCGCTATGCTAATGGTAAAAAATCGAGCACCATTACAAAAGACATGGGGTCTTTTGTAATCGTACTCGATTTTTTTACAGTACCATAGGAATTAAGAGGAATAAAATACTTAGACATAGGTATGCAACGTGCTCAACAATTCAAATTTTTGATTGTTCTTTATATTGATGAACTTGAAAGTGGCCTAGTTTTCGCCACCGAAAATCATCTACGGTTGCTTAAGGATTTATCTGTTTACCCCATTCCATTTACCCAAATGTATACTATACATGGATTTGTGGGTAATAAGGAACGCGCTTTTAATAATATTGTACCGTTAGTGTAAGGGATGCTAAGTAACAAAACTGAAAATTGGTATTATACCTATTTTCCTTGAGATAATAACGCGACATGCGTTCAATGAATATGCCTTGCACTTGAAACCACAATTATATGTTGACCGATTTTGAGATTGGCGCTACAAAAGAGCTTAAAAGATTGTAGTCAAAAATATTGTTATTTTCATTTTCGCCAATCGAGTTGGAAACATAATACAACAAAGCGGATTAGCAAAGAGGTATGGAACAGACATAAGTTTCACACATAAAATGAGACAAATGCCTACTTTGGCATATTTAAAGTAAGAGGAAATTCGCGATACATTCCATTTGCTTGTACAGTCAAAGGCAAAAATATGTATACACTCCACCACCTAATAAAATGTCACCCTCAATACAATTATAAATATGGATTCATCTAAGCGTTCATAAATATGGGAACATCCTAATGTTAATATTTATGTATCCATAGTTATAATCAATAATATGTGAATACTAGACAATTCAGATTTTACGGCCTGGCCACGGGGCAGTCGCCATGGCGAAAATTTGTGCGGCGCGACCGGCGAAGCGTCTTGCGACTCAAACAAATGAATAGAAATGTACTGAGCATGCCACGGGGCACGGCGACCGGCGATGCGACCGGCGAAATGTACCGAGCGAACGACACGGCGACTGGCGGTGCGGCGGGCGAGTGAAACAAATGCATGAATCAGTACGGTGCATGCCACGGCGTCGGGCGGCAGTCGCGGCGACTAGGCCAGTGATCAAATTACTGGTCGCGGCGGCGAACGCGACTGCCCCGTGGCCTGCAAACGATGCCGCACGATTTGCCGCCTCCGCCGTTCGCGCCGCCGTGCCCCGTGGCCAGGCCGTTAGAGAGCATCTATATTTCCGCCACTCAATACTAAATAGTACTTACTTAAAGAATATAATGAATATTTGATATTTTTTTAATGTGAGTGACTGGCTGTTTTATTTCTTTTTTATTTTTCATATTTATTTGTTTGACTTAACGGTGTCAATTTTTCACTTAAATCAAATCAACATGATAAGGTCTATGAGAAATAGACTAGAAGATGTTATTGTTGCTGGCGGTGGTTATACTCAGTATTTTTTTTATGTGTCGTGTGATATCGATTCTTGCAAAGACTTTTATTTATTTTTGTTATTCTATAAAATTGTTTAAGTTACAAATATTTTAATTGCACGCTATTATGTTTTATTAAATTCTTATAGTAAAAATTGCTTATTAAAAACTGTTTTCAATTACTTTTATTATTTCAGACATAATATAACGCCTCTTAGAAGTACGCACGTTGTCTAATTCATGGGCGACAAATTTTCCAAATGCACTATTGGCTAACTTGTTGTCTTCAGATGCTTAACATGTTTGCGTATTGGAAGCGATTATATTTCCTGTTTGATTTGCTCGTTCTGTTCGCTTAAATTCATTTTGAGAAATATTTACATGCATTGAACTGCAGTTCCATCGTTGACTATTTGCCTTATTGATTTATCTTTAAACAGCACGATAATAAAGTATTCCGTAGGTCCTAAGCCCGTGTTGAGTATGAAGAAGAAACTGGAGTCCTTTATTAATAACTTTAAGCGAATGCTTTCGGTCAATGAACTGATCACATTTTCGTCGTTTCAGTCATTGAAGAATGTCAATGAATAATCGAAGCGCTACTAATTTTTCAACTCGAACGAGTGAAAATGATAACACAAAAGTCATTTTTTATTACAGCCTGTACAGCAATTTTGACCCCTTGAAATGGTTCCATTATTGATTCCGAGTAACCCCCTTTCGGGTCAAGAACAATAGGCTTGTGTTCACTAAGAATAAATCTGATTGATGTGTATTTCTAACGACTATGTCCAATATACTGGTTGAATTTATAGTCGTTTTGGAACGGAAAGGTTTAGGCCCAGTTTCGATAACAGAACCGATCGGCACTGTCAATTTGAAAATCAACAATAAAAAATTACGAAAATGTCAAAATCTACATCGTTTGCCAAAATCAAAACGAGAACACCTGGTTATTCCTTTAAATTTCACGAAATACGTTTACTACGATTTTCTACTACAATTTTTCATTCAATGTCTAACGTTCCAATCAGTAAGAAGAGTCACCGCGCCGGGAAAATTCGACCAATCACAACGCATGAACGCATCGGTCCACGTGGACTCGTTGCCAAGTAACGTCGGTAGGTACTCGACTAGTTACGTCTTGTACGTAGGTAAATACGCTCGGCCGACCGCGCCGACCGGCGACCGCGGCGCGCAGTTCGACTATAACTCGCGCGCAGTATTGTTGTCGCGATCGACTTTTATTTGTGGTCGGAAATAAAACGATTAGTTTACACTCGAGAGTACGAATCTCGTGATGAATTACGCAGTGCGATAGTGGACGCCTTTGTAATAGTGAAAAGTGACAGAGACACATTGAATAAACTAAAAGACAATAGCCTAAAACGTGCCCGTTTGTGTATCGAACGTTCTGGACTCCATTTTGAGCAGTTGCTAAAGTACAGGGAAGTGTAAATAAACTGTGAATAGGTAGGTTGATTATTTTGTAAATAGCTCCAATTTTTTAAATACGCCGGAAATACTCCCTATTTGTTCGTGTTTATTTTCATTATTATTACATAAACCTTATTAATTCACCGTAAAATAGAACAATATTAAAGTATTTCCGACGGTCCTAAGCCCGCGTAAAGTATGAAGGAGAAATTGGAGTTCTTTATTATTATCTAAGTACCTATTATTATCGAAACGATGCATTCGGTCAATGAACTGATCACATGGCGTGGTACCTACGCCGCGGCGCCTATGGGTTTCGGAGTTTCATTCATTGAAAAGTTCAATGAATAATCGAAGCACTACTAATGTTTCAACTCGAACGAGTGATAAAGATTACATACAAGTCATTTTTTTATTATAACCTGCACAGCTGTTTTGACACTCCGAAATGGTTCCATTATTGATTCCGAGTAACCCCCTCTCGGGTCCAGAACGACTATAAATTCAACCAGTATAAATAACAAAAAGTAATATAAATTGGTACACAAATTAAGGATTACTATTATTTTTAGAAAATAAGATAGGAAAAAATAGGCATTCAGTCACGTGACATCAAACACCTCTATCAGATAGTGTGACGTTACAGTTTGCTTTTTTACGTTTGACGCACTCTGGCAGTCTCTAGTCTTGACATCTTGTGTCACAAGTCGTGTCACCTTGTGTAATTGTTTCAATTCTCATACGTTTTCATAAAATACAATAGATTTCATTTCATTCAGGCACTACACAGCACTTGTAATACGACGGATTCATTTTAAATTAATATGGAAAGCAGACGAACGCTAACATAACACATGTCAAACAGTGATGCCAAGGCAACTTTTTTTTTCAATTAATTTATAGGTACCGGCTTTGATTACTTAGACCATTATGCCAACTCCTACGGAATGTTCCTCTAAAAACCAACTTTAAATTCCCCAGATTCCCCTAATTAAAACCCCGAAACGTTTCTTTTTTGTACTAAAACTTTTAAGAGGGCTAACATATTTCGCGCCACATATTGCTCAGAAACCATACTTTTCATTGCATTTAAAGTTATTAAATATTTATCGTACAAACATGGTATTCACTAACATACTTAGTAAATTTAGCTCTCTAAATGTTTCATAAAACATATTTTATCTAACAACGGATTACATATGGTTAATATCAACGAAAGTGAAACAGGTTTTTCAAATCATACGATTTGCATAGATTTCGATGCTTAAATTCATGTCAAATTACTGATAAATTTAATAAACAAGGGTTACGAAGCAATTGCAAAGGGCGTTGGCTATCTGTTTGTAGAATAACCTGATATCAGGTAGGTTCCTTTTTTTAGAGAAAAATGACTGTAAAGTTTGCTCAAATACTGAGAAATTTCAACAAAATAAAGTAGTCTTTTCACCAGCTTCTGTAGTTTAAATCATTATGATAATTATGTAATATTATGTCAGAACTTCTCCTCTGACAATAAAAATATTTCTTTTTAAGTAACTAGATACAGATTTTTTTTTACAAAGTATTTTGTGAACCCCTATAAATGCAGATACGCGAACAAATACGATTTAGTACCGCCGAGAGGCTCTCAGAGAGTGGTCATGTCGCCCGATGTTCCATTTTTGAATACGAAAAAATGAACAAAAATAGTCTAATTCTAGCGTGACCAAACAATCTTAGTACTTTGTGACGTATAATATAGTATACATATTATATAAATATTTATGGTCGATATACAACGTGAACTTTTGTATAGTGCAAAGCTCAGACACCCCGATAGAGTTTCGCTTCAAAATTCTGTATAAAACAAAATTAAATGAAACTAACGAAAACTGACCAAGTTATAAGCTTTTACAGTTGCACTATTTTCTTCACGAACAGCGTAGGTGTAGGTATTATACGCAAGGCAGGTAGTCACTATTCGTGTGGTATGGATAATAACATATTAACACACCATTTTTATCAGTGGTAATTATGGAACACCTGTGAGGAACCAGATCAGAATTGGGACGGCTATAAAGCCGCTAAACCAAAATACAAGTAGCGACTGAGATACAAAAGTACCAAGTCTTGGAGAAACCTCTGATAGAGTCAGACTAATACTAGCCAAACAAGGGACAGAACTGTCCGTATCTATAAAGAAACTTGACGGCGCGGCGGCCTGATCCACACATGAAAAGAATTATTTATACTGTTGATTGATGGCACTTGGTGGAACCTTTCGGCATTTTCAAAGGAAAATAACATTATACTGGGTGTTTCTTTTAGGGTGTCAAGCCGCCACTAGTTGCTAGCAGGGTTTCATACCTATCGATTTAACCCCCATGTATGTTCTACGATTTTTTGTAGTTTTCGAGATATAATTTTTTTTCGTTAGTTTTTATAATTACGTGTCCACGTGGCTTTCTTCTTTTTGGTTCGACTTTTCTTGGATATTTTTTTATTATTATAATGCCTATTGATTGCAGTATTATGGACAAAATAATCTCCTTCCTAACTTTGATACAAGATGTAAAAATTTTAATCTGCTGCTATCTTCACGCCAAATCCCTTGCGGGGTAGGCAGAAAGAACCGAGCGCCACACGGCACGGTCCATACACACCTCACTCGCCTCTTCAACTTTCATTTTTCTTTTCATGCATGCACGTCGGTTCCTACGGCTCTTGACACCACCCTCCACTAACACATGATTAATTTGGTCGTGGTAGGTGTGTCGTGGCCTTCCCCGACTCCTACGTCCATCCACTTTCGCGTTGTATATCTGTTTTGTCATTCTTTCATCTCCCATTCGTTCCACATGCCCGAACCATCGTAGCATGCCCTTCCTTACTTTAACACCGACACTCTCTTTCAGACCAACTCTCTTTCTTACATCTTCATTCCGAACGCGATCTGCGAGCGTTACTCCGCAGATTTTGCGTAGCGCGCGCATCTCGACCGCGTTTATTCTACTTTCATGCGTTTCCTGCCATACCCAACTCTCGCTTCCATACGTTAGCGTAGGTATCAGCACCGCATTGTGTACTGCGAGCTGGGCCTTTTGACTTAAGGCCTTGGTACCTAAAAGTTTGCCTAACGCTCCATTCACACTATTTCCCGCAGTTACCCTCTTTTCTACATCAGCGGTGTACCGTCCATCCCTGCTAAATGCACATCCAAGATATACAAACTCATCCACCTGTTCCAGCACTACATCATTTACAGTTATCCTGGCATTCGTTCTGTCCTCTTCTCTTTCGAATACCATCACTTTCGTTTTAGTCGCGTTCAAATGTAAGCCTCTCATTAGACAATCATCTTTCATCGTTGTGACTAGTGACTGTAGTTCTGATGGCGATTCGGCTATGAGCACGGCATCATCTGCATACAGCAAACAGTTCACAAGTAAGTCACCCATTCGCAATCCAACATTCATCGATCTTACTCTCTTAAGACAATCGTCCAGGTACAGGACAAACAGCAGAGCCGACAGCACGCAACCCTGTCTGACGCCAATGTTGACGTCAAACCAGGGAGACAGGCTGCCGCCCACCCGCACACATGCCGTACATCCCACATATGTAGACTGCACAGCACGAAGCAGCGCACCATCAATCCCGTATCCTGGCAATATATCCCAGAGATCCTTCCGTACAACTCTGTCAAATGCTTTCTCCATGTCCACAAAACCGCAGAAAACCTTCCGGCCTACAGCCAGCTGCTTCTCTACAATGTTGCGGAGCGAGAAAACTTGGTCCATACATCCCCTTCCATTTCGGAAACCACCCTGCGCCTCCCACAGTAATCCGTCAGATTCCACCCTCATTCTCCTTTCAATAATTTTGCCATACACTTTAGCTGCTATACTGATCAAACTGATGGCCCTATAGTTGGCGCACTCCATACGTGAGCCCTTGCCTTTATACAAGGGCACGACGATAGCACGCCTCCAGTCCATTGGGACCCTTCCAGTCTTCCAGCATAGATTGCTCAATGACCAGAAGGCGTCCCGGACGCAAGGACCACCTAATTTGATCATTTCAGCAGATATCCTATCAATTCCCGCAGACTTTCCATTTTTCAAGCTTCGTATCGACCATTCAATCTCTTCCAAAGTAATATCTCCGCTTGATGCTTGCACCGCAAGATCAGTTATCGCCTCCCTCGCAGTGCCCGCATCCGGGAGATATTCATACATTTCTCCAAAGTACTCATTCCACCGCTCTAACACCTCTAAGGGGTCCGCAAGAATGTCCCCAGCTTTACTCTTTATCTTATCCATTCTGGAAACTGACGAACAGCTCCGAGACTTCTTGACCTCCCTCCAAAAGAGTTTGGTATTCGTCTCGAAGTTCCTCGTCAGCTTCTCTTCCGCAATCATATTTATCCTTTC
This sequence comes from Miltochrista miniata, assembly GCA_933228765.1. Taxonomy (NCBI): domain Eukaryota; kingdom Metazoa; phylum Arthropoda; class Insecta; order Lepidoptera; family Erebidae; genus Miltochrista; species Miltochrista miniata. Next base: position 28,180,767 of record OW121747.1, read on the forward strand.
ACGCTTCTCTTTCACTAAAGCTTTGGCTTCATTCTTGCAGAGGCGGTAAATTTCTTTCTTCGTGTCTTTCATACTGTCATTCAGTTGCAAAGATGAGACATAATCCAACCACGCTTTCTTCTTTCTTGCTACGCAGGATTGAACTTCTGCATCCCACCAGGCATCACCTTTCGAATGTTCATGTCTCTTTGCACTCCCACATGCTTCTTTTGCACTATCCACTATACTTTCTTTCATAATATTCCAGCATTCATCCACATCTAAGTCGGAAAGGCTCGCGTTTGCAAGCCTTTCACTGACTAAGCCAACATACATACTCCTTACGCTTTCATCTTCCAGTTTTTCACTCTTTATCCTTTCATAGTCTCCGAAAGGGACACGCACTCGCCAGTGCCTCCACTTCTTGAAAAGACCAACAAACCGGCTTACCACCAGGTAGTGATCAGTTTCAAGAGTGGGGCCTCTGTAGGCTCCTGTATCCCTTATAGCCTGTCGAAGACGATTGTCTATCAAAATCAAATCAATCACACTTTTTTCTTCCTTCCGTCTCCATGTATACGTGTGGATATCTTTGTGACGGAATAAACTGTTCGCCACAAGGAGGTCTCGTTCCAAGCATACGTCTAAGATTGACTTACCAGCATCATTCGATCTCTTATATCCATACGGACCAAGGACAGCATCGAAGCCATCTCGCTTGGTCCCCACCCATCCATTCAAATCACCACACAAGATCAACTTTTCATTCCCGTCAGCCAAATCGAGGACGTCCCTAACGGATTCCCAGAACTCCGCGAGCACTTGGGGACTAGCCGAGCTGACGGGAGCATAGGCTGCGACCAAAAAAACTCTCGTGATCCCCAGTTTTATACGTACCCACAGGAGTCTTGGGCCTACCAATCCATAATCTTTCACTCCAGAGGCCAAACGGGAGGAGAGCAAGACACCCACTCCCTTACTGGCATGATCCTCTTGGTCCACTCCGGACCACAAAGCAATTATTCCGCCAGGAAGATCGTCGATGCCGCTCCCCTTCCGCTTAGTCTCTGTGACACACAATACATCCAGGCATCGCTCTTTCATTACATCCATCAATTCATTCATCTTACCTTCCATACCACCACGCACATTCCACGTGCCTATCCGGCACTCGGCTCCTCGCATCCCGCCAGAGTTGGCGCTGCGTGAAGGGTGGCGGCCCCCTTCGCCGCGTGCGCATGCAGTCGTACCGACGGGGGCACACCGGTACGCGTCGCCTTGGGGGGACGCCCTAGCCCTGTCGGCACTCATCGGTAGTGTTTTGTTTCGCGTTTTCGCTTTCGCCGCTACTTACGGGGAGGGCCCGAGCACAGGTATCGCTCTTCGTGAAGGCACACTACATCCCCCCCAAATTTTAATTAAAAATTTTAATCGATAATAAAAAAATAATTGTCAACATTTTTGTGACTCTACTGGGGGTACGGAAATGCTACAAACTGAGAAGAACACCCCAAGAAACTCAGTTCGGTCCCTCCCAAAATTCATCTTAGTAGGTATCTAATAATTGATCAATGTCGATACGGAATGGCTTTTTCTTGGCGGTGTGCATTGTTATGCACACCTACCTCTTAATAAATATTTGGTTGTTGTAAATGAAAAACACCTACTATCAATTAAAATTAGATTTAGATCCCATAGCTCAAGCTTATAGCTTAGTTTGTGCTAGATGATGTTGTGTAAGAATATCCAACAATATTTATTGATTATTTATTAAAAATATTTTAGTGTTCCTGCCAGCACTAAATCTGCAGTAGGCAGCCAAACATCGGACCATGCCAAGCGCCTGCGCATTGCTACGTTAATATTATTGTTTTTAACCCCCAAAGGAAACCCGGAAGGGGTGTTATAAGTTTGACGTGTGTGTGGGCGTGTGTGTGTGTGTGTGTGTGTGTGTGTGTGTGTGTGTGTGTAAGTCTGTCTGTGGCATCGTAGCTCCCAAACGGATGAACCGATTTTGATTCTGTTTCTTTTGTTTGAAAGATGGTTTAGGGGAGAGTGTTCTTAGCTATGTTTTATAAAAATCGGTTAAGCCATTTCAAAGCTATGAGGGGTGAAAGTACATACATACATACATAACATCACGCCTGTCTCCCAACGAGGTAGGCAGAGACTATGACTTTCCACTTGCTACGATTCTGGCAAACAACTTTTGCTTCATCAATTTTCATAAGTGTCTTCATACATGCTCTTCGGTTAAGGGTACTCCTCACCTGGCCTTTTCTCAGAAGATTATTGATTTGATCGACATGAGTATGCCGAGGTCGACACCTACCAGTTTGCTCATTCACTCTTGCTTCATAAATCTGTTCCGTCAGCCTATTTCCATCCATTCTCTCCACATGTCCAAACCATCTGAGCATCCCTTTCTCTATCTTAGTCACTACATCTTCTGTCATACCGCAATATTCCCTTATCACACTATTCTTTACTTTATCCCTCAATGTCACTCCAGCTATACTTCGCAAACTTCTCATTTCCACTGCATTAATTTTACTTTCATGCTTCTCCTGCCACACCCAACTTTCACTACCATGCATAAGTGTAGGGACAAGCACTCCTCTATGTACAGCCATCCTTACCTTTTTAGACACGTTCTGACTGCTCATAAAAGTGTGAATGGCTCCATTCACTTGGTTTCCTGCCAAAACTCTTCTTTCAATATCATTGTCACACTTTCCATCTCTTGCAAATTTTGAACCCAAATATACAAACTCTTTCACCTGTTCCACGCTCTTTCCTTCGATCGATATCGAGCAATCAGTCATACATTTCTCTCTTTCAAAAACCATTACTTTTGTTTTGCTTACATTAACATTCATTCCTCTACTTTTAAGCGCATCGGTCATTATATTACCCATCAACTGCAACTCCTCCGCCGATGATGCCAGTATTACCTGATCATCAGCATAAAGGAGGCATTTGACGGTTAGCTCATTCATTTTTAATCCATACGCGCACTCTTGTAGTTCTTTCAAGCAACTGTCCATGTATAGGTTGAACAGCCATGGTGACGCTACACAGCCTTGTCTCACACCTTTTTCGATAGGGAAAAAGTCTGTGCAAGCTCCATTGATCCTGACACAAGCACTGGAGCCCTCGTATAGAGATTTCAAGGCTCGTATCAAGTTGCTGTTCACTCCATACATGGACAGTGTTGACCACAGTTCATTCCTCACCACTCTGTCATAGGCCTTTTCCAAGTCCACGAAGATGCAATAGACTTTTTGACGTTTTGCCAAAAACTTTTCAGCTAGGCATCTTAATGAAAAGACCTGATCCGTGCATCCTCTTCCTTTCATAAATCCTGCTTGTACATCCCACATTTTTCCTTCAGTTTCATTCATCACTCTTTTAATCAAAACTTTCGCATACAATTTGCCTACGACACTGAGCAAGCTTATGCCGCGGTAGTTTTTGCACTCTTGCTGTGACCCTTTACCTTTGTACAGCGGCACTATGACAGATTTGCACCATTCTTCTGGTACTCTGCCATTTCGCCAGCAAAGATTAAAAAGGCGGTACAGCTGGCAAGCTACCACGCCACGGCTCGCTTTCAGCATCTCGACAGAAATTCTATCAATCCCAGCAGCCTTTCCTAATTTCATACTATTCACCGCTTCCACAATTTCTTCCATACTTAAGTGGCTTTCATTCTCAAGTTCATTCATTTCCGAAACATGAGTCTCCATGAGTCATGTATCGCAATTTGATATTAATTCGGGGCAAGAACATTACTTTCTCCCACATCACGGAGTATTTAAAAAATTGGGCGATGTAAATAAAATTCGCGTTGTATTCAATGGCAGTCAGAAAATAAGTTCGGGAGTGTCATTAAACGACTGTCTGTTTTCGGGAGAACGATTGCAAAACGATATCACTAATATTATAATGAAATTTAGGGTTCCACAAATTATATTTACTACGGATGATAAAATGATGTTTAGGCAGACGTGGATTCACCCGGACGATCGGAGATATCAGTTGATTCTCTGGCGAGCGTCGCCCACGGAGCCCCTACTTACCTATCAATTAAACACAAATACATAGGGTTTGAAATCGAGCTCTTTCATAGCCATACGCTGCTTACACCGGCTCGCCCGGGATGAGGTTGATAAAACCCGTGCCGCTAAGTTACTCATAGACAACACATACGTTGACGATTTGAATGGCGGCGCAGACTCGCTGATTGAGGCGCGTGAGCTTCGCGAAGAGTTAATCTCATTGATGAATTCGGCCGGCTATGAGTTACGGAAATGGTCCAGTAATATGCCAACATTACTGAATGACTTACCCACGGAACACTTAGTGTCACCGCGGCGTTTCGATGATCGCGATTCGGATGGAACGGGTTTAGTCAAGATTTTAGGCATACAGTGGGACCCCAAATGTGAAAATTTCACTTACCATGTAAATCTGCCCACAGATAGTGACGTCACACGTCGTAGTATTTTGTCAATAGTGGCTAGACTTTACGACTCACTTGGGTGGATCTGTTCAGTAGTTTTTAAAATAAAACTTTTATTACAGTCCCTATTGGCGACTTCTGATAACTCAAAGGGGGTAGCATGGGATGCCCCGGCCCCCATAGATTTAGTGCGACAATGGAAGGATATTATCTCTGACTTACCGCATCTGCAACGTATCTCCATTCCCCGGTGTGTCAAGTTGGAAGGACCGTCTAAATATACTCTTCACGGGTTTTGCGATGGCTCCAGCGTCGGTTACGCTGCAGCAGTCTACTTGCGCGCGGAGGGCGCAGACGGACGAACTTACGTACGCCTACTTATTGCTAAGTCTCGTATAACGCCATTAAGGGTTAAGTTAACCATACCGAAACTGGAGTTGAATGGTGCTAATTTGCTGTCAACGTTGGTTAATCACACGGTCGAGTCAATGGAGGATAAGGTTCGGTTAGACCAAATTGTAGGCTGGTGCGACAGCACTATCGTTTTGGCGTGGTTACGGACACCACCTCATAAATTACAAGTCTTTGAAGGAAACCGGGTTTCGGATATAATAACCTCTAAGACCAACATCGACTGGCGTCACGTACCCGGCGACTGAATTGTACGGACTTTGCGTCACGCGGTTGCTCGGCGGCAGAACTCTTGAACCATCCCTTGTGGTGGGGATCGAGTTGGCTGGAGCGGCCGCCCCATACGTGGCCGTCCGGGGGCCCGGAGTTCCCACCAGATTTGTTACCTGGCCTAAGGACTGCCGTTAGGGTTGCTAATGTAAACGAATTGATATCGGATTTTAATTTATTAGATCGTTTTAGTTCATATGAAAAGTTGCTAAACGTTACTACATACTTACTACGCTTTAAAAACAATTCAAAAATTAACTCTGAGAAGGTTTACGGTAGTTTAACGGTGTCGGAACGTAGACTCGCCAATCTGTGCTTAATTCGTATTTTGCAGTCAAAAAATTTCTCCGATGAATTCACAAACCTTCGAACGGGTACTGAAATTAAAAATTCATTGCGACGGTTGAATTTATTTTTGGACAGGGATGATATTATTCGTGTCGGCGGCAGAATCGGCGCCTCTACCCTTCCATATGAGTCACGGCACCCTATATTAATACCGGCGAGGGGTAGTTTCACAGACTTGCTAGTCAATCATTATCATAAGGTCTACTGTCACGTCGGAGCTAACGCGTTGAGTGCAATTCTCTCACGAAGCTACTGGATTATCTCGGCGCGGCGTGTCACGCGACACATAACGTTTAAATGCGTACAATGTTTTCGACACCGGGCTCGGCCTAAACAGCCATATATGGCGGATCTGCCTTACGATCGTGTTACCGGAGTCAGACCTTTCGACGGGGTCGGCACGGATTTCGCTGGACCTTTTTACGTTAAAACGAGCTCGTTGCGTAATGCAAGGGTTCAAAAGTGTTACTTATGCGTTTTCATTTGCTTGTCGGTTAAGGCGGTACATCTAGAAATTGTATCAAACTTATCAGTTGAAGCCTTCGTGGCAGCCTTGACTAGGTTCGTATCTAGGAGAGGCGTACCGTAACTTGGCTCTTCAATTGCCCTTCAAACCCTTTAAGCGGTGGGATATTCGAGTCGGCGGTGAAGGGTGCCAAGACACATGCGAAACGGGTTCTCGGAGAAGCCAAGCTCACTTTCGAAGAGTTGACCACCTTTTTTATCAAGGTAGAAGCGGTAATGAATTCTCGGCCGCTTTGCCCCCTTAGTACGGACTCGGAAGACCTTGATGTATTGACCCCCGGTCATTTCCTAATAGGGCAACCTCTCGTTGCACTTCCTGAGTATCCCTACACGGAAACTCCGGAACACCGGTTGTATTGGTACCAACTTATTCAAAGGTTATCCCAGCATTTCTGGTCACGGTGGAGATGTGAATATCTTCACACACTCCAACAAAGGCATAAGTGGACTTCTCATAACGAGCCTCCTAAGGTCGATGACCTGATATTGATAAAGGAGGATAATTTACCCCCTCTCCAATGGAAACGCGGTCGGATCGTTAGGTTACTTCCGGGTAGGGACGGAATTGTCAGAGTTGTAGAGGTCAGGACTCAGCAAGGGAACATCTTACGACCTGTCTCTAAGCTTTGTGGATTGCCTTCGGTGGTTTAGTGGGTAACCAAGGCAGAACCTTGGTTAGGCGGCAGGATGTTTCGGAGACGCGGTCGGCCATCGGGGGCGTTCGTCACTCGGCCGGCTAACCCCCGCCCCGCGCTGCCTTGCCAGGCGGGCGGCCATTTTCGCATCGACCGACCAGTCAGATCTCGGACGCGGTTCGAACAGCTTGTGTGTGCGCCTGTGGTGGATTGCCGGCAACCCATCCACACGTCAGCGCCTCGGTCGACACGGCAACTCGGAAACAACCTCAGAAGAAACAGAGAAACAGCATCAGCCTCGGAGCATCCTTAAGAAGAGCGAGAATCAAGGTAAGTGGCGATTCATTCTTGGTGGCGGTCCGATTTCCGAAACTTCTTGTGTCGTTTTATGTGCCTGCAAGAGCTCCCTAAAGACAGTCCACTAGCTACACTAAATTATCGAACATACATGACATGATAAATGTCAATAAACTTTGATTTTGTAGTTTTATTCTTTATTTGTACAAAAAGTATCCATTCTTGTGTATACATATTTATGTGTTCAATGATGTGTATAAAGTTTATAGCGTTATGCGTTATGACGGGTACAAGTTAGTGATGCTTTTGAAGGACATATATTTTTATTAGTATTACTTGTATACATGTTTTTGCATTTGATTGATACATGTTTTTGCCCATGATAAAGTAGACATATTTATAAATGTTTGTATGTATACAATTTATTGCCTGTGTAGATGAATACCAAATTATGTAAACTTTTGGTACCACCTTTTGTACAGTCAAGGGCAAAAACATAGATACACGTACGTATCCATGTTTTTGCCCTTGACTGTACAAAAGGTGGTACCAAAGGGTTCTCGGTTATTTCTTGTATTCTGAAATATTATTGTGGATGGCACTTATAAGAATATTGCGTTTACTGATAAAAGCGACACCAATAGTAGTGCACGAGTGTCGATTCGAAGGATTCCAACCTTGTTCCCGCCTGAAACATGGTCTATCCATGATCGTTTAAAATTAAACACTCCTAATTCACAAAATCCAATCAAATCATGGCACCAGCGCTAGAATGGGCTCCTAGAAAGAAAGAAGTAGAACATATTAAAACAATAAAATAAATTAAAAAAGAACAGAAGAGTAGAGAGCTGGTTATTGGTATATGGTGGGAAAAAATATAGCGCAAAATTGATCCCAACAAAAAGAAAAGCAGGCAGGGAAAAAAGTAATTGAAAAATCTTTTAAATCAAAAAGACCACATGGAGAGGCTTTAATCCATGAGCTGATGACTTACGTTTGTCACTTACGGCAATACGGCTCACCACCTATTACTTGGGACAAATTATACAAAGTGTAACGTTGTGCAACAACGTGTGCATAAATCAATAAAATTAGTCAATTAAAAATGAAATATTAGTGATAATAAATGAAAGCGCCATCTGCCGACAACTAGTCACATCAACACAGCACTGACGTAATCAGAGTGACGTAAGACGTAGGGACGCTACTTGCCGCCAGAGGCGCTGTCCAAGGCTATAAATAGGACTGCGCGCGAAGTTTAAGAAACCATTTTCACAAATTTAAATTATACTCGTCGCGAAGGTGTCTGAGCGTCGGAAGTTAGTCGAAGTAATTTAAAACTTACTATAATTTTTATAGGGAGCGAAATTCTCCCTAAGTGAACAGTTGTTTAGCTGCAAACGTCAAGTACCCCATCACTGGGTGAGTTAAATCATTTATAATGTAAACTAAATTTTAAACAGTGAAAATTAACGGCTGTTAGTCAACCCTGTTATAGGGGGGTAGTAACAGGGGTGTGAAAAAAACATATCTGTAAAATTAGTACTGTAAGCAGACAATGTAAGACTCCCGATTCCTGCAATGGTTAGCGGGGGTCGGCTGTCTTAGAAAGGAGGCGGGAAAAAGGGTTCCAGCTAACCCCTCATCTGGAACATTCCAGGGTCCACCCTTCGGGTTCTACGAGAACCATCTACCCTACGGATTGTGAAAATCCACCCTTCGGGTTCCACGAAGGTGAAGACGCACCCTTCGGGTTCAACACGCAATCATCCACCCTGCGGGTTGATAACACCGTGCCAGCCGAATTTGTGGACGGCACGGCTACCTCGCGGACTGCATCACCATCAAGGAGCCACAAGATAAGTCGAACCCTGAAGGACTATCGGAAATCGCAAAGCCTTTAGCTGCCCGATCACGAACCACGACCCCGAGTTTTCAGTTCATAATAAACCATCGTTTTATATTTTAAATTTAACTTTTTATTTCTCTCTCCTTTCCTGAAAGCCATCAGCTTTTCAGTGGCGCCCATATCGTGGTTTCGGGTAGCGAGAAAGCGATTTCCGACGGGAGTCGGGAGGTCATAATTATAAGATATTTTAATTTGTGTAAAATAGTCTTAAGAGTGCCCGTTAGCGGGGTAGTTTCCCTCAAAATTACTACAACTACCCAGGAATTTGGCTCTCCTGACCTCTGCTGCCAACTTGTTCTTTCCGGCTTATTTTGTGTGTTTTTATTAATTTTAGACAGATTTCGGCATAAACAAGAACAAGGCCAAATTTGAATTTTTTATCAACATAAAATTGTAATTTTCCAAATTTTAACGGTCCCCATTATTATTTTTCACACCCTCAGATATTTATTTTATGGTGGAAATTTTTTAAGTAAATTTAAAGTAAAAGTTTTTTCTATTCTAAATATTACAATTGTTAAAGTTCTGAAGTAAAACGTCTGATTTGAAACGCTTACCTACATTAATTTTCGTAAGTAAGTTGTATAGCATATATTCATCGTAAAAAGTAGTCAAAGTATATCACCACCACAATTTTTATGTTTACGGCGTCAAACCGCCTCAATTTGTGTATTATTTTGTTGTATTTCCTATATGTGAATTTACAGCCAGACCAACAGCCGATAATCACACTTCTGGGTAACAATCCCTATTGAGTTTTCACTTCAGCAAAACGGTAGAACAAATATTTTACGAATTTGCACTTCACGTAAATAATAAAAGATTTATAATTGTTTCACTTTTCGAATTACGGTGAATTCTGATACACTGAAATAAAACTGTAAGAAAAAACATTCCAAACGTAGATTAGTTACTCATTTCTCATAGGTACATAAAACACCATAAAAAAGTCACAGCGAAGCGTGGCAGGGTACCGCTAGTTTTTTTTATAAATGTCAAAAACAATCAATTAGTAATTTTACTAAAACTGTATTTTCTTTATTTCGGCCCTTTATTATGCGAAATTGCTTTCATATTAGTATTTTGTATGTCGAAAATACATTATTTTCTGAAAAGGAAAACCTGTACATGTCTGTCTAGGAATTACAAAAAAACAAGTTCTAGAAAGGTCTATTAATATCTTTACTTACCTACTTTCTTATTTTATACTGGGATAGTCTATCAGACGAATACAAACGATCATAGGCGTTATAGATGAACATTTAGCAGATGAAATATACAGTAAGTGTCTAGTTACAATAGGCGAAACTGTATTAGTACGGGTTGCCTTAGCCTCAAAAGTCTGAAGACCTACACAATCCAGAAATACGATAAAGAGAAAGAATTTAAGATATCTATTCCTTAGCAAAAGCAGAGAGGCTCTCAAAACCAAATGAACAAGGACATTTATTTTTACAAAAATATAGATTTACTTCGCTCAAACGAATACGTAGGGGAAGCTGTTCACCATTCGTACAGATTTTTGTTTTTATTTTTTTTCTCCGCGACTATAAGTCAGAATTGCTTCGTTTATATCCCTAAATGTAGAAAATATATTGTAGTTAGTGACCAAATTTTCTGAAACAATTATGTCAAACGGTTAAGGGACTATAGCAGTTTTTCGACGATAAGATATTTGTACGAACGCGCCCCATGGGTGGGGTACTTCCGTACAGTAGGTGGGGTACTTTCATACGCGTGGGGTAGATTCATACATGGTAAATAAAAAGCCCATTAATCTCCCAAAAATGTATTAAATTGATAAGAAAATTTGTTTATCACAGAACTATCTTAATGACATTTAACTTGACTCCTAATCAAAATAATGTTCTTCAGAAAAATAAAAAATAAATCGGTTTAAACTATAAGTAAGTAATTACACATTTTGGTTGTCACTTTCGAGCTTAAGGCAAATTAAATTATTTAAATTAATTGAAAGGATCATAAAGTCTAGTCGTTCTAGATGTGCCGAGTGGTTAGGGAGGACCTGGGGATATAGTCTAATAAACCAAGTGTGTAGCGTACGCACTTTGTTTATTAGACTATGTCTTCTTTTGTGTTTGTAGTTTCATTCTATGTAATTACTAGCTGTTACCCGCGACTTCGTCCGCGTGGAAATTATGTTATAAGCAAAGTTTGAACCGTATTCTATTTGAGCCTCTAGCTAGGATAAGTCGTAACCAAAATGTGGGAACAAATTTAGGACATCCTCCAACTTACCCGGGGAGTTATGCGCTAGATGGATTTTTTTAACGTGAGGAAAATCCCACATGAATGTACTATGACTCCCACTGACTAAAAACCACACGTATCCTACCTAACAGCCTACGATTGGGAGCCCCGGGTAAGCCCTCTAAAGGATACCCTAGGACTGCGCTAGATGGATAGGAAGAGACCTCATGGTTTTAGTGGATCCAAGGCCGGTATGACGTACGTGTTTATTAATTAGCCCCTTTAATAATTATAAGAGTAAGTAGTATGGTGAAGCGCGAATTCAAAACGTTTGTTAGATTAGGGCCACAGACTGAAAACTTTACGCATAATCGGAAGAGTTGAGACGATAACACTAACGCTAACGGTAGCCAGTAAATGGCAGTCGTTAAACCAAGTTGAAGACCTTATAGATTTAATAATTTTCAAAAGTAGGCAGTACTAACGCCTGTCCATTTCAACACGGCAATGCGGCTCACCACCTATTACGTTACGTGGGACAAATTAAAAAAAAGGAAACATATAGTATGCCTCGATACCCCTTTGGGGATATAGGCGTGACCGTATGCATGTACTTATTATGTTTAAGGTGATTTAATTTATGTACCCATGTCACTGTAGCCAAAGCTCAACATTTTTCAGTAAAGTTGTTTTAAGAATGTTCATTATAAACAACGTTTGTGTGGCGTGTTGGCTTAATCATAAAAGAGCTTAATGGTTAAGGCTATTGTAAAATAATTCCATTTCAATAAAATGAATTGCTTCAGAATAGACTTAATCTTTAAGCTCTTTTTTGATTAAGCAAACAGGGCAGTTTCACACGCTGCTTGATGAGTCTGATGAAGAAATACCTCTCCTTTCATAGATCTTATGTGACGTAAACGAAGTTGCGAGGGTTAGCTAGTCTATACATATAGTAAAACTGTTGAGGGTCGAGAGTCTACTGAAGCCGAAAATGAAATTACATTTTTCTTGTGTGTCTGTCTGTCTGTATTACGAATAAGTATCACGCCGATGTTACTGAATAGATTTAAATAAAACTTAGTACAATCAGAGCTTATAATCCGAGGAAGGTTCTAGGATACTTTTGATCTCGATATTTTGCGCGGTTCCTTTGGGAGAAGGGATGAAAGACAAAACGGTTTTTTAGTTGATACTTCTCAATGCGTTTTCGGATTCTAAAATTTTTTTTAGTGTTTTAAAGAGAATACTGTAAGGAATGTTCCACACAAGTTTCAATGTTAAAGGTTTTCTAGTTCAGAAATTAGAGACATCCCAACTTTCGCAAAACCTAGAATTCAAGGATACCTTTGAATGTAAGGGTAAATCTAAACTGGCGTGTTGGCTTAGTGATAAAAGAGCTTAATGATTAAGGCTATTGTAAATGGTAAAGATCCTACCTCTAGATTGCTATTCAAATAAAATATTAATTAAAATTATTCAGTAATTTCTGTATTTTGCAAAAATATACAAACAGATTTTCATTGTTCTCTGCCGAGCTCCTAAACAATTTAGCGTAATAATATGTTGTCTGAGTGTAAAACCTATCTCCTACTAATATTCCTGCTACGTTTTAGTTAAATCAATCCGGCGGTTTAAACATTTCATTGCTCTCTGCTTAGCCCATAGCATATGTTGCGTGATAATATATAGCCTACTTTAAGACCACACCCCTAAGTATTATTTGTGCAAAATTTAAACCAGATCTGTTCAGTACTTTTCGAGATCCTTCCGGACAAAGCAAAGCAAACAGACAAACAGACTAAAAAAATCTAACTATATTTTCAGCTTCGGAATCTTATGTAGAACACCCAGCGAGTATTTTTTGTTAATATTTCCAATGTACAGTTTTGGCTTTTCTATCATTTTATTATATGTATAGATAGGTAGATAGATGCTACTAAATAAGATCTAGACGCTTTTGTGTCTTTACTCTCACATACATACAGAATTCAATTGTTCTCTGCCAAACCCCTAGACTTAGTAGCGTGATAATAATAATTATGAAGCTTATAAAAACCTATCCGCATCCCGCGACTTCGCACGCGTGAAAATTATGTTATAATGCCAACTTGATTGCTCTCTGCTTATCCCCTAGGATATGTAGCGTGATATTATATAGCCTATTTGAAGACCCCACCCCTAAGTAATATTTGTGTAAAATTTGAGCCAAATCTGTTCAGTACTTTTCGAGATCCTTCCGGACAAAGCAAAGCAAACAGACAAACAGACAAACAGACAAACAGATAAACAGACAAACAGACAAACAGACAAAAAATTTTCTGACTATATTTTTGGGTTCAGTATCTAACGTAGAACACCTAGCGAGTATTTTTTTCTTAATATTTCCAATGTACAGATTTGGCTTTTCTATCATTTTATTATATGTATAGATCATAATGAACCCGATTTCTTCCGAAGATAAAACACTTTCGGTCCTATTTGCAAATTTCATAACTGAGTGTACTTTACTCCACAATAAATAACAGCGGCCTAAGGTATTTCAAATTTTACCAAAACATAACGATTAATCTTTCATTTCCTGATATCACATTTAAATTAATTGTGCATTATCTAGTATCTTAATTTTATTTACTTTAATTATTGGTTGGTAATTAAGTTCCTGCAAACTACTTCATTACTTCTTCTTTCTCTACTATATTATTCATATATTTTTATATGTTCCTCGGGAGAAGTGCCGGAGGCCTGGAAGGAGGCGAACGTCCAGCCGATCCCCAAGAAAGGGGATCGGTCGGATTCGGCCAACTATCGACCCATAGCCGTAACCACCGTCATCTGCAAGGTGTTCGAGCTAATCATCAACAAACAGCTCATGCGCTATCTGGAGGATCACTCGTTAATTAACGATCGCCAATATGGCTTTAGGCCGAAACGATCAACGGGTGACCTCCTAGCGTTCGTAACGCACACCTGGGGTGAGGCTATGGAGAGGCACGGCGAATCTCTGGCTATTGGCCTAGACATCGCTAAAGCCTTTGATAGGGTATGGCATGCGTCGCTTCTTTCCAAACTGCCGGCATATGGTTTATCGCCTCAGTTATGCCGCTGGTTGGCCAGCTTCCTGCACGGGCGACGTATACGGGTCCTCTATGATGGTCAGGCTTCCTGCTTTTTGCAGGTAAATGCCGGGGTACCACAGGGATCGGTATTGTCCCCAACTCTCTTTCTTCTGCATATCAATGACATGCTGTCCCTTGGGTGCATTCATTGTTATGCGGATGACAGTACTCTGCATGGGAGCTATTCTGGCCGCCCAGCGGAGGGGCGTTGTGACGTGGACGAAAAGAGACGGCAACTCGTGGCGGATCTCGACCGGGACCTGGGTCGCATTGCCCAATGGGGTTCAGACAACCTGGTCGAGTTCAATGCCAGAAAAACGCAGGCGTGTGCGTTTACAGCTAAGAAGTCCCCATTCCTACCCCTACCCTCTCTTCAGAACATTACGGTTCCACTAAAGGACAACCTGGAGATTCTCGGTATAGACGTCCGGCGTGAGCTCAATCACAAAAACTACATAGAGAGTTGTATTGGGCTGGCCTCGCGGAAACTCGGAGTCCTAAATAAGGTGAGACGGTACTTCACGCCACATCAGAGATGTTTGCTGTACAAGACGCAGATTCGTCCCTGCGTCGAGTACTGTTCTCACCTCTGGGATGACTCCGCGAGGTACTTGTTGGACGCACTTGACGCTATGCAGAGACGTGCTGTCCGAATAATTGGTTGTCCTGAGGTGACGGGAGGCCTCGAACCGTTGCACGGTGGTTCCGCCAATAGGTCATAAATGCTAAAATTTCATCATCAATTACTCCAATTTAATTATGTATAATGTTTTACCGATAGACAAGCTACCCTAAAATATAAATTTGTCACCCATTCTACCTAATTATCACTTATTTCTCGACCTCTCTAAAGTGAACGCACCATTACGTTGCGCTCGCCTTATCAGTAACTCATTAGCACTGCTGTATGTGTGACTGAATATTGAGAACTGCATTATTTTTGAGGGGGGTTTTTGAAATGGATTTCTAAGATCAAGGTATGTTATTACTAATTAGCTATATTTTTAAGTTTTGCTTTACTTATTATGGCGTATTTTTACGTGCTACGCCACACAGTATTTCTACCAAATGTGTATGTTATAGTTTACTTCACATAGCCCTACAAAAAATTTCAACCATAATCGAATACTCTCACATATCTTATAAAGATCAAACTGTCTATTTTGAAAATATAAAAGGTTTTGCTGCGCCCTTTTGCATCTTTAGTTGCTATATAGGCTCTACGACTGCGTAGGCTTGTCTACGAAACACATGTTAATTATTAATGTTTTTTTTTTCAGGAACTTTGATTAAATGTTATTTCTCAAGGATGCATTTTTTTGAGATTTGGTCTGCCATGGCTAGAACTATTCCTCAAAAACATCAACACGTGTTGGTAACTATTGTAGCTTTACTGAAAGAGGCCAAAAATGTAGAAATTAGGAACTTAGATAGTAAAATACTCAATTTATAATTAAGTCTTGATAGATTTTGGAAAGTTGTCTCGAGAAGTAAATCAACATTTTGGCAAAATTACTCAGATTGGTTAAATGAAAATGAATATTTCAAATTAGTAAGGGGTTATGAGGAGTGCATTCAAAAAAACGCGAACCAGATCGGGCCATTTTCCGAACGCGGACATTCCAGGAAATATTTTTGAAATTTGTCTAAGCGCTCGAAACGTAGAAGTTTGGCAAAATTATCACAGTAGATGACTCTGCTGTGAATTCACTAATCAATACTAGCAACACTGAATATAAATTCGAATAAATTTAATGAAGATTCCTTGGAAACCGCTCGAATTTTAATTCAAGAATATCCGTGGTATAATCTCCCAGCTTCCGTTCACTAAGTCCTCATCGATAGTACTGAAGTAGCACAGTATGCTTTATTATCTATTGGGGAATTATCCGAAGAGCCAGCAGAATCTAACAACAAAAGTTATAAGGCTTTCAGACGGGATCACACGAGAAAAATGTCACGAGTATTTTTATTTTACGAATACGGACTAACTTAACAGACTTTTACTCAGCTCAGACCCATTCATTACCTACTGGTCTTCGGAAATTTCCCCGTAAGAAAAAAAAAAGCGTTATGTCGAGGCAGGTTTTAGATTTATAAAGAATTTAGTTTAAATTGAAATTATGTTTGCTGTTGTAATGATTTAGCTTAGTTGTGGTTATGATGACGTTTGTAAATAAATTGTAGTTTTAGTTTCATTGTCTTTTTATATAAAAAAAGAATATTATATTTAACGATAACCCCTTCAAGAACGGCGTTAATATCATATTCAGATATATTTACGAACGAGGGAGAATAAATCTCAAATATTGTGAATTAATTGTTTTTGTTAAACAGTACATATTGTACAGTTTACTGTATATTATGTATTAAATTATGTAAATAAAGCACTAATGTACATTCATGAAGAATTCTTTTTATTATTTACCCTCAGAAAAAATCCCATTTACCAAATTTAATAAAGCAAGGTATTTATGACCGCGCTTGTTCGGCGCCTGGACCACCGTGCGTTGGCGCAGCGAAGAACCGTAGCGTCCTTGGCTGCCTTCTACCGAATGTATCACGGCGAATGTTCTGAAGAGCTCTTCAATCTGATCCCACCATCACCTTTCCGATCCCGAACAACGCGTGCCGGGCAGAGATGCCACTCATACACAGTGGAGAGAATCTTCGCCAGAACCGAGCGTTTCAAAAGATCGTTCCTCTGTCGAACTATAAAAACTTGGAACGACCTGCCCGCACACGTGTTTCCCTCATCTTACAACCCCGGGTTCTTTAGGAGGAGCGTGAAGAGGCACATCACAGGGCCGCCAACTTGAGGACCGCTGTAAGAAGTGGCCCCCAATCGCAAGATGCGCCACGGCTATCCATCGTGGCGACGTCAATTTGGCGAGCTGAATATAAAAAAAAAAAAAAATTTATCAATTAGAAGATTCGATTTTTGTTTTATAATGCGTTTTTCCAGACTCTCTGCATAATACGAAATTCATTTGATTTTCTTTCTCTTTTGATTTTTCTGTTTTTAAGGAATATGGAATATATGTAAATTCAAATCATTTTTTATTCGTTCTCATCCATTTAATAGCTACGCTTATCTTTTCTTATTATCTGTACCATGAACAAAAAAATAGATATCAATTATAACATTTACTAAATAAAAAGTATATTGCCGATCGTTATAAATAAAAAAATCCGTAATTATTGACACGTATCGTAATTTAAAAAAATAGTCTTAAATTTATTAAAAAATAAAATTTATGTGAGTGTTTGTGGTAAAAAGACCTAAACAAACGTAGTGATTATATTCTCTTTGGACCTAAAGGGGAGCATTTGAACGCGTACGAATGCGCCCCCTGTAGAAATGTCCGAATGTGCCCCAGGCCTTGACTAAATATAAATTACAGTTGTATACAAAATCAATGTTAGTAAAAGAAAGATAACAATGAAAACTCAAAATTAAACAATGTGAACATTAATGAATCCTGACTATTTAAAAAAAAACCGCAAAAAATTTACTTGCTAGTACGATTTAAACTTCAGTAAAAATTTTACTTTCCTAGTGCGAAAACACGTTACGTCTTATTGCCTCACACAGAGTGGCGCGATTGGCACGATACTTTGCTAGCAACATGGCAGTCGGTATGTCTATGTACACATGCAAAGGCGCATTTGTATGTCGGTTAGTATTTTTGTTATACTCAATGCATGAATGTGCCCCACGTACGAATGGTGAACAGTTTCCCCTAGATATTTTGATTTACTTAGTCAGAATTATATCTAAACACTAGCGGACGTCACGAGGTTTCACCCGCGTAGTTGCCGTTCCCATGGGAATACGGAAATAAAATATAGCCTATGTTCACCGCAAAGAGCGGAGCTTTCCATCAGTGAAAGATTTTTTCAAAATCGGTCCAGTAGTTCCGGAGCCTATTCGTTACAAACAAACAAACAAAAAAACAAATCTTTTCTCTTTATAATATTAGTATAGATATGAAAAAACCCCCGACTTACAAAAAAAAAACAATAAAAAATCCTCTAAAAAGTAGAAAAATAACTATTATATATGACCTATCTACCCTAAGTATTGAATCTTTATTATTATTATAGGTAGCTATATTATTTTCGTATTCATATTTTTAACTAACAGTTTGTCTCGTCGGGGACCGCTCACCTCACCATAACCTAATCGTACGTCTGTCTCGCAAGATCCTACTGTAGATGTTTTGCGCGTACACATGCTCAATAGTTTAGGTACAGAGCGGTCCCCCCGACGAGCCAAACTGTTAGTTAAAAAGATGAATACGTAAATAATATAGCTACCTACATACAATAATAATAAAGGTTCAAAACTTTGGGTCATGATTTCTGTAGAAATATGTAGTGCCTTGTACAATGATCTTTTTTATTTCTTTTTTCTTAATTGTGTGTGTAGAAAACCGATAAATAAATAAATATTAACAAATCTTAGCTATCACGCTTACTAATATTGTAACCGTGTAAGTTTGTGAATGGTATACCGTCACAATACCAGAAATTATAATGCCTTAACTCAAAATATCGTAGCCCAAAATACCCGAAATCGAAATATCAATATTCAAAAGGCAAATATTTATAATACAAATAATTTAAAATGCCTTACGGTCGAATAACCGAAAACCAAAAAATAAATTTATCAAATACCTTATCCTAAAATGTTCAAACACAAAATACCTTTTTTTAACATGATTTAAATTCTACATGGATGCTATATCTATATCTGTGAATGGTTAACACCCCGACTCAGAGTATCCCGACTCGGATAGGTTAGGTTAGAAGACTAAGGCGGGAGCGAAGCGAAGCGGAGCTCCCGCCTTAGTCCTCGTGGTTATTTTTTTTTTGATTTTTCGTTAGCGCCCTGTAGTACTTTTGTAACTCTGAATCAAAGTGTTTTAACATGAGGTAAATTCTACATGAATACTATGCCGGACTCCTACTGACTAAAAACGACACGTATCCTACATAACAGCCTACAGTTGGGAGCCCCGGGTAAGCCCTCAGAAGGATACCCAAGGACCAACAGACCTACGGCTACAACTGCGGCTTCAATTAGGTGGGGGCGTGTAAATAAGTTAAAGCCAAATAACAAAACGTGTGAGTGACAGTGACACATAGTATTCTATTTTCGGTATTTTAAATTAAGGATATTTGAAAATTTGTATTTTGAATTCTGATATAATAATTATTTGTATTTTAAATTTAGACATTTTACGGTAAGGTGTACTGAAATAAGGTATTTTGAATGTTAAGGTATTTTGAATTCGGGTATTTTGGTCTAATGCATTTTAAGTAAAGGCATTTTGATTTCTGGTGTGGTTCTTGTGAATATGTGTGGATGTGTAGATGTCTGGATGCTTGTTACTCTTTCACGATGTAACGACTAAATGGGTCTGGCTGGAATTGGTACAGAGATAACAAATTAAAGTTTGGAATAACACATAGGCTTCTTTTGTCCAGGAATAACTTCCCATGGGAAACAGAACCGTGATCAAAACTGCACGCTAGCGGAGTCGCGGGCGCCATCGGGTAGGAATTTGAGCTTCCTGATCAGAAGGTCTAAGTAGCTGAATGACCAACGTCGCAAAACGTCTAAGAAGCATTAAGTCTAACTAGCACAAAGTCCATGTAGCAAAACGTTCAACTATCAGGTGGTCTATATAGCAGAATGGCTATTTAGCAAATCGTCAGTTTCTCAAAATGACTGGACTCGCTGGATCGCTATAATATCCATACTATACTATTACCAGGGCTTCCCAAACTTATTGTACTGCGACGCCCTTGGGACTCGGTATTTTCGCCCTATCCTACCGGAGTTTAAGAAAATTATTAATATTAATTATTTATTTCAAGTGTCGCAGCCTCTACGTCAGTATAATTTGTTTCAAGGAACTCGAAGCAGCACCCATTTGGTTGAGAATTATGGAATTGGATATTGAATTGCGCATATTCATAGCTAGCCTAGGGCGGGCGGAACCCTAAATATGGGCCTGCCCATGTGACGCAAACGAAGTTGCGCGGGTCAGCTAGCGTACCTATATAAAGACTCCTTGGTCTATGTATTTATATCATAATCTTTTAAATGGTTATTGACAATTAATGTCATGAATGCTACCCATTACTCATTTGTTTTTTTTTTTCTGTATTGATCGCTATTCCATTACAACAATAAAGTTCTATAGGCTTTTAAATTCTAAAAATGGATGAAGTACAAATATTTACTTTCATCGAAAGTCAAAAGAAAAAGCGTGTGCTGCTGCTGAATGGTCACAGGTACAATTTAAATATTATAAATAAGGGAGGGTCAACTCTATGGAGATGCTCCCAGCGCAATGAGTGTAGTGCATCTATCACAATAAATAAAGACGAAACTAAGATAATTAGGCAGTTAAATGAGCATGCTTGTAAAGCAAATTTCGATAAAAACAGGACTGACATAGTGATGGACAAATGCAAGAAATTAGTTCGCCAAAAAGCAAAACCTGTCCAGAAAATTTTTGAATGGAATTTGGGAAAGTGGATGAGATTCAACAGGTACCAGACTTTAACTCTAAAAAAGACACACTGTTCAGGGCTCGTCGTAAATATTTAAATGTTTGTAAAACTGAATTCAAAAACTTGAACGATGTCACAATTCCAGAAATAATGGCCGACAATTTCCTTGTCTGTGACGATGGGTGCGACAATAATAAAATCTTAATATTTTCAACACCTGTAAGCAAACATAAAATGTATTTTATTGACGGAACATTCAAAGCTACACCCAAGCCATTCTACCAGCTGTTATCAGTTCATGTTGATTTGAATAGCAGTGATGATTTAACTTGTGTTATGGGCGTTATATACGCCCTAATGCCTGACAAGAGACAGGTAACCTACGAACGCTTATTTCAGCTCATCAAGCTGCATTTTGAAATATACATGATGGCCATTCTGCCCTACTTAAGCTAAAATAGGGTTAACCCCAACAAGTCGATTTCGAGATATCATCAAAAAACATGGGAATTGATGTCTCTCAAAAACTATGGCAGTTTATGTAAGATTTCTTGGATAAATCTATAGCTTATATTGAAGGCTTGTAAATGATGTTATTTATATCTAAAATTATTGTAATTTTTATTACTAAAAAGCTTATTTTTTCTTTTAGCTAAGCAGCTTAGTGTTAAAGTTGGACAAGTTACGCTACTAAAACAGAGTTAACCATACCCTAACCTATTTTTAGCGCAGTAATTTCGTGTAGCTGTTAATATTTATAAATTGCTTTAAAGTTTTTTAGCAATACTTGGCTTTAAACGCGCTAAGCTGCTTTACTGCTGTATAACGAAGTATTCAGTATAAAAATGCGGTTTACAGTCATAAGTAAGATTATGGCTAAGGAATTTTAACGTTTATTTATCTAAGCATTATGACTTTTTTTGGAAATATAGAATGAATTTAATAGAATTTTACTTAGGTAAAAATAAGTTACCAAAGTCTCAATCACTGTTAACTTTGTTATAGCTAAGCAAAGGTGAATGATTAATTGAGAAAAAATGTGTATAAAAATAAATTTTCATAATAATTAAACAAAATAACAATGTTTACTTAATCAAAAACTTGTCTTTAAATTATTAAAGTAAAACTTATGCCAATATTAAAATTATTTCCTGTCAAACAGGAATGAAAATGAGATCAAGTTTCATAAAATCGAGGAACAAAAAATATTACGATATGAACAATATATTGATAAAGGAAGGAAATACTCAGATCAGGGTCTTTTCCTTACGATGTCTAGCTGAAGAGGTTATGGCAAAAAGTCTATTGCATATTCGTAGACTTGGAAAAACCTATGACAAAGTAGTGAGGAACGAGATCAACGCTGTCCATGAAGTGAACAACAACTAGATACGACCATTGAAATCTCGCTATGAGGGTTCCGGTGCTTGTGTCAGAATCAATGGAGCTTGCACAAACTCTTCTCCGATCGAAAAAGGTGACGGTACCTCGGTGACGCTACATAACCTTGTCTCACACCGTGGTTGTTTAACCTATACACATGGACAGTTGCTTGTAGGAACTGTAGGAGTGCGCGTATGAATTAAAAAGATTGAGCTAACTGTCAAATTTCTCCTATACGCTGATGATAAGGTAATACTAGCATCATCGGGGAAGGAGTTGCAGTTAGTGGGTAATATTACTTATTAATATGAATGTGAATGTAAACATGAGGCAAGTAATGGTGTTTGAAAGAGAGAAATGTATGACAAATTGCGTGATATTTATGGAAAGAAAAGGCGTGGAACACGTGAAAGAGTTTTTATACATGAATTCAAAACTTGTAAGAGATGGAAAGTGTGACTATGATATTGAATGAAGAGTTTTGGCAGGAAATCAAGTGAATGATTTACACCTTTATAAGCCATTTACATCATTCGGAGCAGGAGAAAGAGTCAAAGGCTGTCAAAACGTGTCTAAAAAGTGAAAGATGACTTTACAAGAGGAGTGTTTGTCTCTAAGCTAATGAATTGTACTGTAAGTTGAGTGTGGCAGAAGATACATACACAAAAGTAAATTTAATGCAGTTAATGAGAAGCTGGCGAAGTATAGCTGGAGTGATATCGATAGTACAGAAAGAGGTAGTGTAATCTGGGAACATTACCAGAAGATGTTGTGACTAAGATAGAGAAGGCGATGCTTAATGTGGAGAGAATGGATGGAAAATCAACAGACTGCCGAAACAGATTTTATGAGGCGAGAGTGAATGGACAAACTAGTAGGGGTTGACCCCTGACCCCGGGGTAGTCATATTGATTAAATCGATAATATTTGAGCATAGGTCTGGTCAAGAGTACCCTTAACCGAGATCATGTATAAAGATACTTATGAAGGCAGAAGAAGCGAAAGTGGTTTCCCATGATCGCAGCGTAGATCGTAGAAATTAAAGTGTCCCCCGACGGGGTAGACAGGGACTACCCTGTATACCCCGTCGGGGACACTTGTGATGTTTTGTATGTATATTTTTATACGTAAGAATTAACGAACATTTTTTTATGCAGCAGCGTCTGATACCGAAGTGAGCTAATTGTTGTGTAACTTTTTACCGCAGTTATTTAAGTAAAGAGCTCATAACAAACAATGTCAAATTTTGTTAAAGTCGTGGGTAAATAAAACTCCAAATAAACTTATTTTTATAAAAACCTGGCTACAAAAAGTTACTGAAATAACATCGGACAAGTGCGAGTCGAGGTGGACTAGCCCAACGAGGGTTTAGTTCGTACACATCCGTCCGTCCGTCCGTCCGTCCATCCGTCCGCCCGTCCGTCCATCCGTCCGCCCGTCCGTCTGAGTGTCAAGACCCTTTATCTCGTGAATGCGAAGAGGTATTAACTTGAACTTAACACCATTATATACAAGTCTATGAGTTCCTTGAAGCTGTAAAAACGTCAAACTTTGAAGTTAATTCGGAAAAATCAAGGTTGTTTATGTCGCAAAGAAACGTATATTTCAACAGTAAGTATTATGAAAATCAAAATTGTTAATGTAGGTACCTACTTCCCGTTGACCTAGAACTACAGAATTTCGTGACTAATCTCTTCTATAGTCTTCTTATACTTACTATATTTCGATTGCCGAACTTCTTATTAGTACAGGAATCAAGTCTAAATACACTAGCCGAGATGCCTGGTGATGAAATGTGAACACCAGATAACTTTATTCTAGTCTAGTAATGAGGTTTAACCCCTATTTGCTGATGTTTATTATGTTTAAAATTATTTGTTTTAATTGACTTAAAAAGGGGTTAAAGGATCATAACTGTTTTTTAATAAAGTTTTTGATGATAACCCTTTTATAATTTAGCTTCGTTGTGAGATTAGCTGAAACTTTGCTAGTCTTTAGCTGAGTTATAGGATGTTAACTGGACATAAGACTTGCATTAATGAATAACTTTATTTTAGCCAAGAAAATTGAACATAAAATATTTAGATTTCGTGAAGTTATGATACTTTACCCTTGTTGTAATCTAGTCTTGTGGGTTAGCTAATTTTTAACTAAGCAAACTTTAAAAAATGTGTCACTTAACGGTTAGCTGACACTCTGTATCTCCGAAATAAATAATGATACAGGTATGGTTCTTAGAGGGAAATGTAGAGAATTTTGCGCTGTGTCACTTTGTATTATTAACTCGAAAATGACAAAATGTGGCTTAACCCTTTTTTAGCTTAAGTAGGCCAGCATTAAATGCGATTATGAAATGGCGCTTATCAATGGAATTAAAGAAGTTTTTCCGAACACACAAATAACTGGCTGCTATTATCATCTTAATAAAGCCGTTTGGAAAAAAGCGTCATCATTGGGTCTCCCTGAAAACACAGTGCAGAAACATTGTTAGAGTATGTTCCAATTTACCTCTACTACCTTCTCCATACATTACCGCATGTTGGGCTAGCATTGTTCAAAAGGCCTCGAAAATCGAAGAAATGGTGGATTTCTTAGATTACTTTCAAACACAATGGCTACAGTCTCTGGCAGACATTATAACCTGCCCAAGCGAATATAATTTTCGCACAAATAATGCCCTCGAAGGTTGGCACAGGCGGCTAAACGCAAATATTAAATCAAAGCCAACCCTGCTGGTATTCCTCAAGGGTATTAGGAAAGAAGCGCTTTGGCAGGACCGCAAATACAAAAATATGCTCTTTGAAGGGAATAAAAGAAGAAAGATAGACATAATGTTTAATATCAAATACAAACGAGAGCTGCAAAAACTTGAGAGCCAAAAAGTTAGTCCTTTTGAATTTTTGACAACCCTTGGCCATATCAAAAAGATATTAGGTCAATAAATGCAGACATTCGGAACATTAATATGTACTTATCAAATGATTTGTTATCTTCTAATAAATTTAATGTAATTTACAAATGACTTTTACTTTTTAGCATGAGTGTACATTTGCATTAAATAACTGACTATTCGCTAATTAGACGTTCTGCTTTATAGACCATCTGATAGTTGGACGTTTTGCTACATGGACTTTGTGCTAGTTAGACTTAATGCTCCTTAGACGTTTCGCGATGTTGGTCTTTCAGCTACTTAGACCTTCTGATCAGGAGGGGAATTTGATAAGACAAATTAGAATAAAGCCGTATAATGTGTGTATTCTGCTGAAATTTGGGAGAGGTCTACGTCCAGAAGTGGGCTGCCATAAGCTGATTTGATTGATTGATTTGATTTAAGCCATGATGACAAATAAACATAAAATTTATGTCCATAAACATCTTCTCTTTATTTTTTTAATGAAAATTTTTAAAACAATATTATCCATATTATACATCAGAACTAACAATACTTACAAGAACTGAGAAGTAGCCTGTTTGTACCCATTGACCGTAGCTTATTCCTTTGAGGAGAGGGTTCAAGTATCTGTTGCAGTCATATCTCTTAGTGTATACTTTAATAAAACTGTCCATACATAAATATGATAGGCCTACTGTGAACTCCAACACCAAAAATTCAATTAATCTCACTGAAAACAACCATTCAAATAATGTCCTCACATATCATTATCAATTTTCATATAAATCAAAAATTTCTGAAATGCTGTTTTCAGCTAGCATAAATGCGCTGGCAGATTGGACATTCGAGACCGACACGACGTTCTAAAGACTGACTCTTGCTTTACATCGACAATCCGATCGGTTCGATTTTCGGCGTAAACATTATCGGGCGTAGGCGTGCACCGTACAATACATTTGTCTGTAAAACGTCTCCTTTGCATTGTTCACAGTTTCATACATGTAGTAAAGCTTCGTCTATGCTGAGACAGACTTGCCGCCAATGTGCATTCAGATTTAATAAAGAATATTTACAGATAGATAATGTTCTATTAGATTGGTTGGAAATATATTTAAATGACCCCAGTTTCAGCGTAGGCAATGGATAAAAGGTCAGATGGCACTTGCATAACAATACCAAAGTATAAAGTCAAGAAATTAAAAGTTCCCACGCTCCAAGGGCGTAATATAATATAAATAGATTACCTTTAGCCATTCCAACTCCGTGAGGAGCACGCAATAAGATTCTAGAAACTAAATTCAGAGAGAGTACAATAGGAAATGGCTTCATCTGTATAGAGTCACACTTGTTTTTAGAGTATTTTTCGCAGCGAGTCACTGTGATCTGTTTCAGTGCGACTCATTGAAAAATAAGGAACCTAAATAGTAATACTTAAATAAAATATTATTTTATCATCAAATTGTACGGAACCTTTTGATGTGATGTTAGAGAATAGATCAAAATTAAATGCAGCAGATGACATTGCCGTCGCGATATTAATAAAATTCTTAATACTATGCCATCGAAAGTGCGTATCTGTATTCCATTCCTGAAAATAAAAACAAAGTAAAGTTAATTGATATTCTTTGACTCCAGAAAGATTTTAGTGCGAAACCACTCGTAAAATGTTAATTTGACAATTCAGCTAATTATGTTATGCTTGACTTTTACTTAGCCACCGTTTTGAGCTTTTGAGCTATACTTTCGAAGCGGTCTTGGCCCCGGACTCAATGTTCCGTAAACGATCACTGCTGTAAACAAATTTCACTATGGTCGGTCCTTGGATGGGTGAATCCCACGTGACATTGGAAATATCTCTATTCATATAGGTCACCAAGTAACACTTATGAACGTCAAGAAGAAGGCGACGGTAACCAACCCTCAGGTGAGCCGTAAGCTTGTCTTCCACCTTAGAAGTAAAAAAAATTACTTGCACCGACAGGTCGTTGACTGAATAGGGCTTGCGTGGAATGTAAAGCACTGTAACTTTGTTCCTTATGAACGGAGTGACAGTGTTTTAAATAGAAAACGGAAGAGGTTCCAACCTACCTCAGTTGCTGGCTGCACAAACATTGTGGGCGTTCGCTCACAATGTGCCGATTGCCAGCTCCTTCAAAGCTAATCAAGAACTGTACTAGCACAATCAATCTCTATGCTCAAATTTACTATATTTACTTACTGCTTTACCTCCTGTTGTGATGCTGGAAGAATAATTAACCAACACATTTGAGGGCGACATTTCAGAATCGCTCACATTTCACAATACGTCACATTATTGCCTCATATAGGAGATGGAACTAAAATCATAAAATACGAGTAAATAAAACGAAGCAACTCGCTTCTGAATTACTATTTGACTGCCTCGGTGGCGTATTCGGTAGTGTAACCGACTGTCGAGCTGGGTTCATAATTGTGTGATCCACAAATGTTTATTTACTATTGCGCCACGAGGCGGTTAATTTATACATTTATTTAGTGGATTCTAGTTCTAACATAACACTTTATTTATGTACGTACTTACTAGAACTGTTTTTAAGATATTAAACTAATTAAAATCAATTTCACATGAAACAGTAGATTCGATATTATACGATATTATTTGAGCTAAGAGAGGGAATTTGAAGTATTATTTTTTCATCTTTATTTATGTCATTTATTCTGTCATCTTGACTTTATTGCGCTATACATAGTGTTTTTCCTCTATGAGGATGATTTTTAATATCCATAGAGTAACACGGAAAAGGAGTTGTCTTTGCGCGTCAAACGCCAAAGAGAATACAATACTACGTAAGATCAAACGCGAGCAATATCTTCGCGGATTCTGCACTTAGAGCAAGGCGAACTGTATACAAGACGCGCGTTGCTGTGATTCTGCACCACCGTAAATATTTTTTTAACATAACAGTTTATTATAAGTATTTATCGGAAAGTTAACCACTACATTATTTTTGTAAGACCCACTTGTGCAGTCCTGGGACATCCTTCCGAGGGCTTACCCGGGGCTCCCAACCATAGTCTGTTGGGCGTTACGTGAGGTTTTTTAGTCGGTAGGAGTACGGCATAGCATCCATGAGGATTTTCCCTCACGTTAAAAAAAATGTTGTACTTTAAGCCGGAATTACTGGGATATCACATAAAACCAGCCAAGTGCGAGTCGAATTCTTTAACCGTTCCGTACCAAAAAACGGCACATAATCACGTTTTTTATATGGGAGACCCCTTGAATATTATTATTTTTCTGATAATAAATATATATTGTTATCCTATATATTAATATATGTTGTTACCCCTAAACACAAGTTAAGTAAAAGTAAAAGTAAAAAACTCTTTATTGTACACCAGAAATAACATTTGAGCAAAACAGTTAAAATTACACTTATTGGCATAACGATTGGCGGCCTTATCGCACAAGACAATCTCTTACAGGCAACCTTTTTTATGGAGATTGTAGGGTGTAAATTTTTTAGGGCAGTTTGGTGTACATTCCTACACAAGCAGGTTATTCCTAGCTCACTTTGGGATCAGATAGCGTTGAGTGAAATGTGCGTGAATATGTTATAGCGCCAACAGAAAAATTCAACTCAAGCTATCACGGTTCCCGATACAGTCTTGTGCCCGTCAGACCGATAAACAGTCGGAGACCGAAGTCTCAGTAATAGGGTCCCGTTTTTACCCTTTGGATGCAGAACCCTAAAAAGACTGTGGAAAGATATCAATCAACCTAATCAGCCTATAGCAGTTCACTGCTAGACGTAAGCCTCTCCCGAATAACACCACAACACACGGTCCTGCGCCTTCTACTTCCAGTCCCAGACTGCGATCTTTTTTAGGTCTTCGATCCATCTGGCGGATGGACGTCCTACACTACATTTGCCAAGTCGATTTCACTCCAGAACTTGTTTGCTCCGTCGATCGTCTATTGTTACGCTGATATTATGGCCAGCCCACTGCTACTTTAATGTGCTTATTCTGAGAGCTATGTCGGCTACTTTAGTTCTCTGACGGATAACCTGATTTCGAAGTTTATGCCTCAAAACATTCTAAGCATACCCAAAAAAAACACATTTATTTCACACTAGCTGACCCTCGCAACTTCGTTTACGTCACATAAGAGAGAGAGCGAGAGAGAGGGGCACGAAAGGAGAGTTATTTCTTCATCAGAGAGTGTGAAACTGCCTTATTAGCTTAAGCATAATTTGATTAAGCTCTTTCAGCAATCAGCAAATATAACATAGGTATTGTTTGAGAATCCAGCAGAGCAAATCGATAATTTCCAGGCAGGCAAGTAAATAATCGTCAATTGCAAAGTAGCCCTTGTACTCGTAGTAGCTTCCGAGGGCTTACCCGGGGCTCCCAACCGTAGGCTGTTAGGGGTAGGACACTTGTGGTATTTAGCCGGTAGGAGTCCGGCATAGCATGCCTGTAGGATTTTCCTCACGTTAAAAAATGCCCCTGTAGAATAAATTACTTTTTAGGGCTCTGTACCCAAAGGGTAAAAAACGGGACCTTATTCATGAGACTTCGCCATCCGTCTGTCTGTCTGTCTGTCCGTCACTAGCCTTTATATCAGAAACCGTTATAGCTAAAGAGCTGAAATTCTTACAGATGTATTTCTCTTGCCGCTGTAAAACCTAATACTAAAACTATAAAAGAAGTGGGGATTAGAGGTGCTCCCATACAACAAACGTTATTTTTTCCGTTTTTTTGGTACGGAACCCTCCGTGATCCGACTTGGCCGACTCGAACTTAGCCGGATTTTATGCAATTTTTGCACTTATTTATGCACGTAATGTTTACTACGTTTTGCAGGCTGTTGAAAAAAGCGTATACAGCTACCCAGGGAAGAATTACTGACTTTATGCAGTCTACTATGATAACCATAAGGTTATTTTAATCATTTAGTCTAGTCAACTTTGCGAAACTAGGTAATTTTTTGCACATACTAACGTTTTGGTAGTATATGTCAATTTCCTTTTTAGGGTTCCGTACCCAAAGGGTAAAGAACGGGACCCTATTCATGAGACTTCGCTGTCCGTCTGTCTATCTGTCTGTCTGTCTGTCCGTCAGGAGGCTGTATCTCATGAACGGTGATAGCTAGAGAGTTGAAATTTTCACAGATTATGTGTTTTTGTTGCCGCTATAACAACAAATACTGAAAACAAAAACATAATAATATTTAAGGGGGGCTTCCATACAACAAACGTGTTTTTTAGCGATTTTGTCGTATATATACGGTAATAAGGTATCCTTCTCAATTTAAATACGTTAGTTAATTTGAACATTTCATCAAGATCATTCATTCCCTTTACACCATGCAAATTGAATGAATACTTTAGGAGGTATAGCACAATCAAATGTTGTTCAATGAAATTAATTTCGTGTCGCCATGATCGAACATTATACGGGTCACATACTAACTTATTTTTCGACTTTCATCATAAATATTTGTTCTTTAAAAACTGAACAACGCTTTCAGCAGATTACTTTAGGTAGGTGTAATATTTCAAAGATAGCTATTTCATAGGAAATAGTAAACAAATAGTCCATATTTTAGATTTTTCTCCAGTATAAACAATTGACGTACAAACACACAATTTATGTTGTAGACGTAGATATCGCGTTTATAATGTCATCAATATTCTGAAAAAGAAATTAAACATAGAGTTCACAAACTCTTTTTGAAATATATACTGTACCTACCGTAGAGGATCTATACAAGGATAGTTCACTACAGAGCAACGCGACCTGTCTAAAGACGCGCGTTGTATAACACTATAGAGCAACGCGAACTGTCTAAAGACGCGCGTTGTATAACACTATAGAGCAACGCGAACTGTCTAAAGACGCGCGTTGTATAACACTATAGAGCAACGTGAACTGTCTAAGGCGCGCGTTGCTCTGTGTTAATAGGTAATGAGGGTAACCAGTAGACGCTTGAAATACTCACAGAATATCGAGCATTGTATTTTCATGAAAAAATAATAATAAAAACAAAATGGACCTTTACCGGGACATCCTTTCGAGAGCTTACCCGGGGCTCCCAACCGTAGGCTGTTGGCCGTTACGTAGAGTTTTTTAGTCGGTAGGAGTCCGGCGTTTCATCCATTAAGGATTTTCCATCTCGTTAAATAATTAGAAAAAAGGGGGGCTTCCATGCAACAAATAGGTACGACTTTTTGTTGTTTTTTGGTACGGAACCCTCCGTGCGGGAGTCCGACTCGCACTTGGCCGGTTTTTATTCGTCTTCTTTTAGTTAAAACCATTATTTGACCATTTCTTCCTGTGACCAGATATTTAGAGGTCCGTTTTCTGGTATGACCACTTTTTTATTTGTCTACCCTTAGTACGGTGTACAAAATGATTTATCAAAATTATTTTTAGGGGTGTGGCTGCCCGCGTCCGTAGGATTTACCATCTTCTCCTAAATAAGACCCACACTACACGTGCCCCCCGGTTGGTGCTAAACGAGCAGCAACGCCGAGCCACGGGCGGCGGTCGAATAACCCGTTCTTAGGCTACCACTGGCCTTGAGAGACTAAATCACCTCTAAAAGTGTGGTCGTGATGCCTTGGGAAAGCATCACGCTTATGCTCCCAACCCCTTTATAAATGGAAATGTCGATAACGAAAATGTGATGTCATGCGATCCGGCTAACCCCCGGCGCTCACAGGTATCCGGGCCTGTGAGTGTGAAATCTGTTACCGATGACCGCACAGGGGTGGGCGACCAGGCCTCTGTGTTGGTAAATGTGCCTAGCAGCACCAGCGGCAGCAAACGGTTTGTTCAGCAAGCCTATCACCCATCTCTTTTAACAAGAACAAGATCTTCTTCACTGGGAACGCTTTCTACCACTGAGGACCAAGCTTCGACCACTGAAACATCTAAGGACTCCAAAGAAATTTGTCCTCCGCCATGGCAGCGGGTCCCTGAGAGTAGAAACCCTAAAAGAAAAAAAACCTCTAATAGCCCCTCCCCTGAACCACTTACAACTACAAACAGGTTTACAGGCTTGACAATCGATCTCATTGAGGCTGATGCCCTAGCCAAAGCTACACGTTCTCCTAAACCGCCGCCAATAGTACTCTACGGTATAGAAGACGTCAACAAGCTAATTGAGCTGCTCCACACTGTAGTCGATAAAGACCACTTCACCTTTAAAATAGTGAATAGAAGTCAGCTTAGAATAAGTAGCCGAAATATCGATACCTACAAACAAATTATAAGCATAGTTCGGAAAAATGGACTGACATTTAACCGCAAAGACCAGAGATGCTACAGGGTAGTAGATAAGAAACCTTCACCCAACAACGCCAATAACCGCAATAAAAGAAGAAATAGAAGCTACAGGGAATACAGTATCGGGTGAGATCATTAATGCGAGGTTTGGACCCGACAAAAGACCTACTTCAACATTCTTTGTTAACATTGCACCAGGCCCAAACAACAAGTCTGTAAAGGATCTTAAATACATTTACCACCAGTCGGTCATAATTGAGGACCCGAGAAAACGTAGCTCAGTTGTACAATGCCAAAGGTGCCAACAGTATGGGCACTCGAAAAACTATTGTATGCGCCCATATCGCTGCGTGAAATGTGGACAGTCTCATAAAACTTCAGACTGCCGAAAACTAGACCGCTCTACCCCTGCCGAATGTGCACTTTGCAATGGCCCCCACCCACCAATTATAAAGGATGCAAAGTTTATAAAGAAATTATTTCTAGGCGCACCAAACCTGCACACCCAAAAAGCGATCGGCGTATACTTTCTACAGGAGCGCCAATAGATATGCCAGTCCCAAATGCGGCTGTTCCACCGCCAAAATCTGGGACGAGAGAAAAGTACGCTGAGGTCACACGAGGCAATCCAGATCCATATACAGCTGCTCCACACTCACAACCACTTCTGAAATTAGAACAGATGTTAATAAAACAATCGGAGAAATTCGACACCATCTTACAACACATGAGCACTTTGATGATGCTCATAACACAACTCGTTGATAAACTTTTAAAGTGACTGCACTTCGATTGGCTACCTGGAACATCAATGGATTAACTACAAATAAAGAAGATGCAGAAACACTCATCACGCAGCATAACTTGGATTTGCTTTTGATATCTGAATCCCACAGCACCTCTGCTACAAATATCAAGTTCAGGAACTATGAGTGCTACACCACCTCACACCCAGATGGAACAGGACACGCAGGCACTGCTATTATTGACCGGAAATCACTGAAGCATCACATAATGCCTGAATATCGAACCTGCCACATCCAAGCTACTACAATAGCAGTGGAGGATAAAAATGGTTACTTCAATGTATCATCGGTGTACTGCCCTCCCAAACATAAAATATCCAATGAGCAGTTCTCAGGATTTTTCGAGACGCTTGGACCTCGATTCTTAGCAGGCGGAGACTGGAATGCCAAAAATACACTTTGGGGATCTAGGCTAACTAGCACGAGGGGCAGACAGCTCAAGATTAGCCTGGATGGAAATCATTTAATAACAGCTTCGACATGCGAACCCACATCTTGGCCCAGAGATATTCGAAGAAAACCAGACCTGGTGGACTTTTTCGTGATTAAGGGCTTTTCTTCACATTATATAAAGTGTGACCCTTGTTACGACGGCTCTTCGGACCATACGTACTGTTTACTCTAAGCACAAAAATAATAGAGCATGAAAGTCCTGAAAGGCTATATAACGGAAGGACCGACTGGTGTTCGTTCAGAGAGTTTATAGAGGAGGAGATCAATTTAAAAGTAGCGCTTAAAATTCCTGGAGAGATTGACGTCGCAAGCAAATATATCACAAACCTCATCCAAGAGGCTTGCTGGAGGAGTACACCTTTATTATCTCATAAGACCAGTTTACGTAACTACCCTCTAGATATAAAAAAGGCAATCTTGGAGAGGCGAAGGTTGCACCGTGTGTGGCAACTGAGCAGACTCGCGTGTGATAAAACCAATTTCAACCGACAAGCGTCGCAACTGAAAGGAATGCTGAAGAACTGGCACAACGAAACTGTCCAGAATCAATTGGAATGCCTTACACCCACTGCAGCTACGGACTATTCACTGTGGAAATTCACAAAATCTTACGACAGACCATAGGTGATAAACTCTCCGCTTCGAATGAACAACGGCTGGGCCCGGACGCCAAAGGAAAAGGCAGATCTATTCGCAGAACATTTGTCTACCGTCTTCACACCAAATCACGGAGGCGGTTCAGATTCTGAGGTGCAAGGCATTCTTGCTCGGCCTTTGCAATTGTCGCTCCCACCGGGACCAGTCACCGTGCGAGAGGTGCGGAGAACAATTAACAGTCTCAAAGACAAAAAAGCACCAGGATATGACCTCATAACCAAGGAGATTCTTAGAGAATTGCCAAGAAGAGCACTGGTTTTCCTGACGATGCTGTACAATGGGATTTTGAGAGTCCAGCGCTTTCCGGATATTTGGAAAGTATCATAAAAACATAAAACATAAAAATTCTTTATTGTAAACCAGAAATACATTTGAATTTACATATAATTTAAACATACTGGTATGACAATTTGCGGCCTTATCGCACAAGGCAATCTGTGTGTGTCTCACAAACAGAGTGTACTATCTATTAAAACACCAAGATATCGGATATCTTCCACCATTTGAATCGATTTGCATGTACAGTGGAGTCACAGTTTGTTGAGTGAATTTTGATTGCATAGGATTGTTCAGGCGCTGATGCCTTCGTTTTGTAAAAGCATAGATAGTTTGTTTTTTTAATATTCAATGAAAGCAAGTTTCGGTCCAACCACTGTTTCAGTCTCCCCAAAGTACTCTGTGCGTTTTCATGCACAGATGGCCAAGTATCACCATGGAATATTATAGCAGTGTCGTCTGCATAGCAAATGGTTTCCTCATTTGGTGCAATCGTTCTATGAATATCATTCGTGTAGACTACAAACAACGTTGGACCCCAGACACTTCCGGCCTTATCGCACAAGGCAATCTCTTACAGGTAACCTAGGATGGAGTCTGTGATGGGAATATTGTGGATTGTAAGGGCAGTTTGGTGTACATTTTAGTACATACAACTAAATTTCTCTCTATATACAGTCATATAATATATATATATACATATATCTATCATACATAACATATACTCTAAATAAATAACATATACTATAATACACACATTTATATAAGTTGGAACATACATAAATAAGCTTGTCATCATAAAATATTTATACTATTAGTAATAAATACTGAAATAATTATAATACTATGGTATTTTAGGAGACATTCAATTTACATGCATTCATTAGCACGGAGATAATAATTCCGAACTAATGTCTTGAAACTGTGTGACGATTGTGCAAGTCGGATTGTCACTGGCAGTGCATTCCACAAGCGGACCGCTTGAACAGTAAATGATTTATCCATAAAATTAGTCAAGTGGCCAGGCATTTCTAACCTCATATTCCTCGATGATCGCAAATTACTGGAGTGAGAGGCCTTCAAAAAATTAAAGCGTCTCTTTAGGTAAGATGGAGTGACAGGGTTAAAAAGAATACTATGTAATAGGGATAGGATATGAGCATTCCGGCGAAGGCGGATAGGTAACCACTTGAGTCTTTTACGATATTCAGAGATGTGATTATATTTGCGTAGTCCAAATATGAATCGTATACAGTAATTCTGGAGTCTCTCAAGTTTATTTAGTTGGTCTTCAGTGAGATCTAGATAGCTGACATCGGCATAATCAAGTATAGGAAAAGTATCACAAATATTAATGATACACAAGATAGGAAAACCAGCAATCAACACCACCTCATACAGACCTATCAGCCTGCTGCCCATATTGTCAAAAGTCTGCGAAAAAATTATCTTGCATCGCATTTTGCCCATATTAGACTCTCTTTCTCTTTATCTTTATTTACATTAAAACACAAATTACATCATTATTCCTTATTTCTATGGCAAATGTTACATGTATCATACCTATTACAATTTCTACACAAAATACACTAAGAAAAAGGTATTTTACTTATCAACTCCACACTAGGGCGAGCCTGTCTCGTGGAGTTTTTATGTGATCCTTTTCCATTTGTTGTTAGAATTACAGATTAGCTGATTTTAGAGTAAATTAATATAATAAACATAATAATCGTCTCAAATAACATTTTTTTATATGTTAAACTAGCTGATGCCCGCAGCTTCGCCCGCGATGTTGCTGTATGTGAAAAATGATTTTCCCGCTTTTCTGTTGAAATTTTTCCTAAATTTTCTTTGCTATAAACCTCACGGAGCCCGAGACCTATCCAACGAATGCAAAACCGTGGAAATCGGTTCATGCGTTCTGGAGTTATAGCGCCAGGAAGGAAAACCCGACTTATTTTTATATAATAGATAATTGGGTTAGATTAAAATTGGTTTTTACATTAGATTATTGTATTAAATTAAATTTAATTATTGTTACATATCATATGGTTTATAAATTATAGAAGAGAACATCGAATAAATTATAGCTAAGTATAGTTACCTAGTTAGTTATTTATGAATTTTCGTGCGTTAGGATTGTCCCAATGCTGAGTACCTACGTGGATGACATATGTGTGTGTGTGTGTGTGTGTGTGTGTGTGTGTGTGTGTGTGTGTGTGTGTGTGCGTGTGTGTGCGTATGTGTGTGTGTGTGTGTGTGTGTGTGTGTGTGTGTGTGTGTGAGTGTGTGTGTGTGTGTGTGTGTATGAGTACAAACATGTGTTCCAATCTAGGAGAGAACCTTAAGCAGACTTTCCGAGTCACAATACGACTGTTGTACGAGCCACTTGCGGACCATTGTTTTGACTTCACTGGTTCTTGATTTTTTAATGTTACACAGTTTGGTTACCATGTTATATATATAAGTAAGCTTAAATTCTTGCATTTTCTGTGCAAACTTAGTTTTGCTTCTGACTGGGGGACACCTAAAAACCCTACGCTCCAAGAGTCGAGGATATTCTGAAGACAGTGTAATAATTCTGTGTTGCTTCACGACCAGTTTTTGAATATATAACTGACGCACGTTCAGTGTTGAAGTTTCCCTATACAGATTTTCAGTAGAGAACCAGAATGGCTTCCTGTACATGACTTTCAAAACAGATGTTTGCGCTCGCTCAACGAGTAGCATGGCGGACGCGTCCATTCCACCCCACACCGTCAGACAGTAGCTCAGTATCGATTCACACAAAGCCCTATAAACCAGTCGCAGTATTCTTACATCGGCTGAGTTACGTAACAGTTTCATTACGTAAATCTGTTTTCTGGTACGTTTTGCAACTAGTTCTATGTGGGGTCTAAAACAGAGTGTACTATCTATTAAAACACCAAAATATCGGATATCTTCCACCATTTGAATCGATTTGCATGTACAGTGGAGTCACAGTTTGTTGAGTGAATTTTGATTGCATAGGATTGTTCAGGCGCTGATGCCTTCGTTTTGTAAAAGCATAGATAGTTTGTTTTTTAATATTCAATGAAAGCAAGTTTCGGTCCAACCACTGTTTCAGTCTCCCCAAAGTACTCTGTGCGTTTTCATGCACAGATGCCCAAGTATCACCATGGAATATTATAGCAGTGTCGTCTGCATAGCAAATGGTTTCCGCATTTGGTGCAATCGTTCTATGAATATCATTCGTGTAGACTACAAACAACGTTGGACCCCAGACACTTCCCTGTGGAACCCCAAAAGTAATGTCTGCCTGAGTGCTGATATAATCATCAACCTTCACACACTGCCGCCTGTTTGTTAGATACGTCTTGAACCATTTCAGTGGCAATCCTCTTATACCAACGAATTCCAATTTTTTAAGTAGTATTGGAATTGACACCGTGTCAAAAGCCTTCGTGAGGTCAACAAAGACACCCAGACATTTCTCATTGTTGTCCAAATACGTTGTCACCAGTTTGGTCAGAAGGCTCACTGCGTCTTCCGTAGATTTTCCGCGTCGGAAGCCAAACTGTTTCTCAGATATAAGTCCGTGCGCTTCAAGGTAAGACATAAGGCGTTTATTTACAATTTTTTCTAGAATTTTAGAAAATGTTCCTAATAGAGATATAGGCCTATAGTTTTCAGGAAATTGTTTGGGACCGTTTTTATGTATAGGCGTAACCTGAGCTTCTCTCCCATTTGTCAGGAAACACACCCGAGCTCAGGCTTAGATTGATAATGTGAGTGAGCGGTTTTACAATTTCACTATGAATCTCCTTGATTAATCGCGGTGAGAGATTATCTATTCCCGGCGCGCTATCACTTTTCAGATCTGCAATAAATTTATTTACTTCACAAACATCAGTAGGTTGCATGAAGAAAGTGGTGGCAGCTGGCTCTCCCAATTTTTGTTTTTGTGCTACGGATTCTTCAGTTTCGTCTAAAGAGTTCAAAATTTGGGAGGCAAGATTTTTACCGACAGTGGAAAAGTATTCATTGGAATCATCAATAGATGTTTGTGGAGTGGATTTAAATTTGAGGAGTTCACAGTTGTGCTTTTGATTACCACCTTGCTCAGTGATATCTTTTATAGTTTTCCATAAGCTCTTAGAGTCGTTTTTATTTTGTTCTAGTTTTTGACTATCATAATCTCGTTTTATCTTATGTATTAAGTTTGTGAGAAAGTTTCTATAGCGCGTGTAAATAAGTTTTTTAAGTTTATCATCTGCATTTCGTTTTGATATCTCATGTAGTTTGTCTCTATGATTCATGCATCTTATAAGACCTGGGGTAATCCATGGTTTACATATAAATTTTGAACGGCAAATTTTTTTATCAGAAGTGTGTTTCTTTATTGCACTGCGTAATGTTAAGTGAAATGCATTAGCTGCCCTATTGACATCCTCCTCGGCCATTATTTCATTCCAGTCGTTACGTTTGAGTTCTTTAATTAGTTCAGGAAAGTCGATTCTACTTATTGTACGCTGCACGTTGTTTCTGCCAATCGGAACCGCCATGTTACATCCCATCATCAACATCCGATGATCAGTAATGCCTGCGTCACAAATAAGGCCTACAGCGTCCTCGTGCCGCGATTTGAGAAAGATGTGATTAGACAAAAATAACATCATTCCTAACCACCAATTTGGCTTCAGGCAGGAACATTCGACCATTGAACAAGTGCATAGGGTGGTAGATGGAATAAGAAAATCACTTGAAGAAAAGGAGTACTGTTCATCAGCATTCCTGGATATTCAGCAGGCATTTGACCGAGTATGGCATGAGGGTCTCCTCTGCAAGATAAAAACAAGTCTTCCACATTCCTACTACATTTTACTGGAATCTTACCTCGCAGAGAGAATATTTCAGGTCAGACAATCTGGGGAAAGCTCTGAATTCTATCCAGTAAAGGTAGGGGTACCACAGGGCTCGGTTTTGGGACCAACCTTATACGCCTTGTACACTGCAGATCTGCCCCAGATCGAGGGAGTCCTGACTGCCACATATGCCGATGATACCGCAATAATGGCTAGTAATGAACACGCTAATTTAGCTACGGAACAACTTCAACAGGGACTAGACGCCATTACACAGTGGTTAAAAAAATGGAGGATCAAAGCTAGTACCACTAAATCCGTACACGTCACATTTACGCTTCGGAAAGGAAACTGCCCTCCCGTGCACCTTGAAAACTCCATACTACCTCACCACGACAGTGTAAGATACCTGGGCTTACATTTGGACCGTCGTTTGACCTGGAACAAGCACATTATTAGTAAAAGAAGTAAACTAATAATTCGGCAAAGGAACCTCTATTGGATGCTGGGTCGAAATAGCAGATTATCAATAGATAACAATTTACTAATCTATAAGACCACTAGCTGATACCCGCGGCTCCGCCCGCGTGGAATGTATTCCCGGTCATAGGGGTATGAAAAATAGATGTTGGCCGATTCTCAGACCTACTCAATATGCTCACAAAATTTCATGAGAATCGGTCAAGCCGTTTCGGAGGAGTATGGCAACGAAAACTGTGACACGAGAATTTTATATATTACCTAGATATTAAAACCCACTTGGATGTATGGCATTCAGCTTTGGGGCAGCGCAAGTAATTCCAGCATTATAAAACTACAAAGAGTTCAAAACGCAATATTGAGAACCATAGCGAACGTTCCCTGGTTTATTACCAACACCGAGATCCACTCAAACCATAATATCAGCACCGTGAGAGAGGAGATTCTGGCCTGCAAACAAAAATATCGGAGAAGACTAGAGAAGCACCCGAATATACTTGCTGCAAATTTAACCAAGCGCAGTTACAAAAAACGCCTAAAAAGAAAAGAGATACTGTAGTGTAATGGCGTAGTATACCAAATGAATGGCGATCCTCGGTGGAGGATGTATTCGACATGACAGCATGAGCACACAACATAATCTGCTTATAGTTGTTTACTGATTGCAGATGAACTCAAAAAAAAAAAAAAAAAAAATATTATTTAAAAATATTCACGGACATAGTCACACACTTAGACCATATAACACGGGACTAGCCTTTACGAACCACCGCATACAAAAATATTCTGCCAGTTTTCATACAAGTGAAGGGGGAAACACAAAGACATATAAAATTTCATTGCATTTAAAAATGTATTAATCGACAAACGCGTAATGGCTGTTGTGTGTTAATTGTTATTGTACAGTCAACTACAATGAAATGTACTAGTTTAATCATATAAAATGATGTACTGATGTACAGGCTTTTTATAAAGCCAAAAGACCAAATGGTCTTGTGCAATGGCAGAAAACAATGCTTAAGTAAGGCGCATCCTGTGGTTAGATGATCTAAGGTCACACAACGTCATCTGATTCCCAAGTATGCTAGGTTTACGCTGCTTGTGTAAGATAAGATTTTCAAAAATATACTCGTATTGTGATGAAACAGTCAAATACTTATTTCTTTTCCGCACGGAGAGACACTTGGCTCTAATCTATATTCGGCGCGTAAGGCCCGTTTTTTTTTTAAAGTGCCCGTTCCATAGCAACGCTGCGCAACTTTCAGGGCAAGATATCCATAGCACCACGGTTGAAAAGTTGTGCGCTAATTATATCGCATTCGATAAGAGCATTTTTAAAAACCTTTACCCGAAAAGCTTTTCCAACGTGACGGCACTGTAGGAGTTTCGTTGAAGTGTTTAAAACTACGCAATTAGAATCTACCTTTCCTGACGCTTTTGAGTGCAATGAGACTAAATACTAAAAAGACAAGACCTTGAAAGGGGGATTTCGAGATTCTAGCTTATTTGATTTACCAGAAGACCCTATTCCTAATGTTTTCGATCGGTAATAGGTGGTCGGGTTTTAATTACTTATCTTGTTAGTCTGTTAAATGCTCTTTAATTATTGAGAAGTGATAATAACAGACGACAGTTGTATTTTAGTCGCCGAGTATGGCAGAGTTCGCCTTTAAATAAACTGCAAGCAGTGCTCAGGCTCCAGACTATTAACGCTTAAAATTTTAAGAAGATCTTGACATTTTTAATGTGCTTTGTTATTTTAATTCTCTGTGGAATTTTATAATAATAATAATAATCTTCTATAAAGCCGAAGAATTATCCACCTGGTACGTACATACATACATACATATAATCACGCTTGTTTCCCATCGGGGTAAGCAGAGACTATGGCTTTCCACTTGCTACGATCCTGACATACAACTTTCGCTTCTTCTACTTTCATAACTGTTTTCATACACGCTCGCCGGTTAAGGGTACTCTTGACCTTGCCTTGCCTATCCAAGTTATTTTACTATTTTTTAACCGACTTCAAAAGAAGAGCAGGTTTCTTATTAGGTTAATTCGACTACTTTTTTGTTTTTTTTTCTTATCTAACTATAATTTTTGCTGAGAGGCACCAACGTTTTTGTTCAACCAACCCATGAAATGTTCACTCACATAAAAAAAAAAATCCAAACATAAAAGCATCACAAAAACCAAATTAGGTTTATCTAGATGCTGAGAAACTCTTAAATCATTTTGCATATTTAAATTCTTGTACAAATGAATAAAATTTATTCTTCCATCAAAAATACCATGTAAACGGCTTGCGATAAGAACCGGTTCCAGTCAAGCGGCCGGCATAATAATACAGCGTGCTGCATTTCGTGGTTTAGATTTGTTTGTTTTTAGGGTTCCGTACCCAAAGGGTAAAGAACGGGACACTATTCATGAGACTTCGCTGTCCGTCTGTCTGTCTGTCTGTCTGTCCGTCACGAGGCTGTATCTCATGAACGGTGATAGCTAGAGACGGTGATACTAAAAACAAAAACATAATAATATTTAAGGGGGCCCCCATACAACAAACGTGTTTTTTCTCAATTTTATCTTACATATTAGGAAATAAGGTAAATATCTCAATTAAAATACGTTAGTTGGCTTGAACATATCATCAAGATCCTTTATTCCCTTTACACCATGCAAATTAAATGAATACTTTAGAAGGTATAGCACAATCAAATATTGTGCAACAAAAGTAATTTTTTTCGCCATGATTGAATATTACACGGGTCACATACTGACTTATTTTTCGACTTTCATCGTCAATATTTTTTCTATAAAAAGTGAACAACGCTTTCAGCAGATTACTTTAGATAGGTGTAATATTTCAAAGATAGCAATTTCATAGGAAATAGTAAACAAAGAGCCCGTATTTTAGATTTTTCTCCAGTATAAACAATTTACTTACAAACACACAATTCAATCACATGCACCGATGTTGTAGACGTATCGTGTTTATAATGTCATGTCATCAAAGAAATTAAACTAGAGTTCTCAAACTCTTTTGAAAATACATACTGTA
Source organism: Miltochrista miniata (assembly GCA_933228765.1). Classification (NCBI taxonomy): domain Eukaryota; kingdom Metazoa; phylum Arthropoda; class Insecta; order Lepidoptera; family Erebidae; genus Miltochrista; species Miltochrista miniata. The sequence continues at coordinate 28,223,595 of OW121747.1, forward strand.
CCTACCGTAGAGGATCAACATAGAGCAACGCGAACTGTCTAAAGGCACGCGTTGCTCTATGGTTAACAAACACCATAGAGCAATACTTGTTTTTTTAATAAATATGTACTGCTATTATGTAATAAGGGCAACCACTTCTGGTTGCCCTTAGGTCTTCACGCTTGAAATACTCACAGAATATCGAGCAGTGTATTTTCATAAAAAATAAATAATTAAGACAAAATGGACATTTACTGGGAAATCCTTCAGTGGGCTAACCCGGGGCTCCCAACCGTAGGCCGTTGGGCGTTATGTGAGGTTTTAGGTAGGAGTTCGGCATAGCATCCATAAAAGATTTTCTCTCACGTTAAATAAAAAAAAAGAATGCTCCCATGCAACAAATGACTTTTTGTTTTTGGTACGGAACCCTCAGTGCGCGAGTCCGACACGCACTTGGCCGGTTTGTGTGTTTTATTCGCTGTTCATACCACTAATAATCAAAACAGAAAAAAATTACTTTGTTGTAATTGTTACCTTCTTTTTAACACGCTTTTATTAGCTTCACTTGTAACTACACTCGAGAGCAATAAATCCGGGTCACTTAAAGAATCCTAAAAATCTCGGAAACTAAAAATGCTAGGTTAATGCAATAAATTGTATTTAATAGGCAATGTAATACTCCTTAAATGAAGGTATTAAAACTTCTTAGTTATTGTAAAGTTATATCATAAAAAAATCAAATTTGAAAAAGGGCCACTTTCGAAGATGGAACTACGAAATTACAGCATTTGGTGTTGCTTTTGTTTGTAATCTGTCATTTATGTGGGTACATAAACCATGTTGATAGTGCTCTATATTCATTAATCAAGCTGAAATTATGTCGCTTACGCCTGAAGAATGCACCAGAATACTTACAATGCTGGAAACCGGCCGGAGTCAGCGCGATACAGCCAGGACTGTCGGTGTGTCGCTGTCAACAGTACAAAGAGTTCTCCGACGTTACGAAGAAACTGGTTCTAACCTACGCAGACCAGGAACGGGCAGAACCAGGTGTACCACAGCACGAGAAGACCGATACTTGGTGAACACCATGCTTCGAAATCGCTTTCTCACAGGAACTGAACTCACCAATCAGTTTCGACGCCTCGGAGGAAGTAACCCAAGTGCATGGACAGTAAGACGTCGGCTTGCTGAATCTAACTTAAAACCCCTTAGACCTGCAAACGGCCCTAAACTGGAGCGTGGGCATCGTATTTAGAGACTAAGGTATGCCCAGAGCCACGTAAATTGGAGTATTGAAGATTGGTCAAAAGTTATGTTCTCCGACGAATCAAAATTTATGCTCTACAAGCACGATGGAAGACACAGAGTGTATCGAAGACCAGGGGAAAGATTCAAGCAAGCATGCATCGAAGAAAAAGTAGCCTACGGTGGTGGGTCTGTACTTGTGTGGGCCGGAATTTCTTCTGAAAGTCGCACAGAGCTGGTGATCATAGAAAACGGCTCTTTAACTAGCGTTTTTTCTTTATTTTGCACACGCTTTGAGTTCTGATGACACTACATGACTAGCTAAAAACGTCATTACAGATCCAATATGGCGGCCTCCCCAAAATGGCGGACTGGCTGTTTGAAATCCACCCCCATGATATGGGTAGCGAATGAAAGGGTTTGCTGTCAGAAATACGAAAAAAATAGTCACGAGACTTAAATCCAATATGGCGGACGTCCAATATGGCGGACAGGCTATTTGAAATGCACCTCCATGATATGGGTATCAAATGAAAGAGTTTGCTGTTAGGAATACGAAAAAAATTGTCACGTGACTTAAATCCAACATGGCGGACATCCAAATGGCGGATTGGCTATTTGAAATGCACCCCCATGATATGGGTATTAAATAAAAGGGTTTGAAGCTGTTTTTTAAACTATTTTACAATTATTCTTCTTATTTCTTTCTTTGTTTAGGATTTATAATTTTAATTGGTTCTTTTAATTACCTATTAAAAATTAATTACAAATTAAAACTCACATTAAATCTTTAATTTAATGTAGGTGATCTCTCGAGAAATCGAGGGAAACATACGAAATTGTAGGAACAATTAGTGGAAAAATAACTTAAGTAAGTGCTTTAAAGAACTACAATTTAATGAAGGTATAGAGTTGATCTGATGATGGAGCCGAAAGACAGTCGAAGGAATTCCTTAACGATTTACAGCAGTTACCTTGTTTTACGCTTGATTAGTAGTTCGTACTGTCGAAGTTCGAACACTTTACACCTAGATAGATATGTTTTTAGTAGTGTCCGACCGAAACTGGTTTTTCTGCCGAAACCGACACTCGCGTGTTCTTATTGAATAAAAAAAGCCGGCCAAGTGCGAGTCGTATTTGAACACAGGGTCTTGTTACTTGTTTGAGGATTCTTTTTCCGCTTTTATAGGTATTTTTTGTTATAGCGGCAACAGCCATACAACAAGTGTTCAAAATTTAGCTCTCTATCTATCACGGTTCCTGCGATACAGCCTCGTGACTAACAGACAAACAGACGGCTAAGTCTTATGTCTTGTTTATAGAATTTTGCATTTACACCTCCGTGCGCGTGAATGAAAGGCACTTGGCCGGTTTTTTTTATCAATATATGCAGCAAGTTTTACCAAGCGCTATGATGAACCAACGGTAGATATAAAACTTCTCAGGTGTTCATTTGAGAAATTTCACCACACAAAGATGAGTTTCTATCTTTTACGTGTGAAATTACTCATGGATGCTATTGCGAACTTCTGCTGACTAAAATTACACTGCGCCCTGCTGCTGCCTACGAAGGGTGTCCCGGGTAAGTCCTCGGAAGGATATCTCTTGAAGCGCTCGTGGCCCCGCAGACGCAGTGTTCTATAAACAATCAATGCAGTAAGCATTTATCACTATGGCCAGTCTTTAGATGAGTGATCATCATCCATGTGACCACTTTGTGACATTTAATTAAGGGTTTTCGTGCTTCGGAAGGCACGTTAAGCCGTTGGTCTCGGTAACCAGTAAAATGGCAGTCGTTAAGTCAAGTTGAAGGCCTTTTTAGAAAGCTTGAGAAATTTCAACAGCAGGCAGTCACAACCTGCGCCTGTTCACACGGCAATACGGCTCACCACCTATTATGTAGGATAAATTCTAAAAAAAGGTGAAATGTGGGGATTTAATATGCCTCTGCCTACACCTTCGGGGTTAAAGGCGCGACCATATCGCATCCCGACAGACTTTGGCTACCACTGCCATCTCGCACAGATGTTCTATCTCACGCGTTTTGGGTTGGTTCAGGTGTTATCCCGCTACTTGGGGAGTGAGGCGTTTCATGATGTAACTCTTATGCCATGTTAGAGTCTTGAGCCTGCTTCTGTAAGGACCGTCCTCTGGCCGCCGTCATGGGGACCAAATAATAGTCTTGGGCGAAGACGGTGCCAGCGCCCCCGACTCAGACCCCAGACAGGTCATGTTCGTGAGTGAGTGTGTGAGTGTCACTCACGAACATGACCTGTCTCCTGGCAGGATGGGAGCGGGAGAAAGCTCCCGAGTTCGATAGTCGGGGGCGCTGGCACCGCATAACCGTCTTCGCCCAAGACTATTATTTGGTCCCCATGACGGCGGCCAGAGGACGGTCCTTACAGAAGCAGGCTCAAGACTCTAACATGGCATAAGAGTTACATCATGAAACGCCTCACTCCCCAAGTAGCGGGATAACACCTGAACCAACCCAAAACGCGTGAGATAGAACATCTGTGCGAGATGGCAGTGGTAGCCAAAGTCTGTCGGGATGCGATATGGTCGCACCTTTAACCCCGAAGGTGTAGGCAGAGGCATATTAAATCCCCACATTTCACCTTTTTTTAGAATTTATCCTACGTAATAGGTGGTGAGCCGTATTGCCGTGTGAACAGGCGCAGGTTGTGACTGCCTGCTGTTGAAATTTCTCAAGCTGTCTAAAAAGGCCTTCAACTTGACTTAACGACTGCCATTTTACTGGTTACCGAGACCAACGGCTTAACGTGCCTTCCGAAGCACGAAAACCCTTAATTAAATGTCACAAAGTGGTCACATGGATGATGATCACTCATCTAAAGACTGGCCATAGTGATAAATGCTTACTGCATTGATTGTTTATAGAACACTGCGTCTGCGGGGCCACGAGCGCTTCAAGAGATATCCTTCCGAGGACTTACCCGGGACACCCTTCGTAGGCAGCAGCAGGGCGCAGTGTAATTTTAGTCAGCAGAAGTTCGCAATAGCATCCATGAGTAATTTCACACGTAAAAGATAGAAACTCATCTTTGTGTGGTGAAATTTCTCAAATGAACACCTGAGAAGTTTTATATCTACCGTTGGTTCATCATAGCGCTTGGTAAAACTTGCTGCATATATTGCAAAAAAAACCGGCCAAGTGCCTTTCATTCACGCGCACGGAGGTGTAAATGCAAAATTCTATAAACAAGACATAAGACTTAGCCGTCTGTTTGTCTGTTAGTCACGAGGCTGTATCGCAGGAACCGTGATAGATAGAGAGCTAAATTTTGAACACTTGTTGTATGGCTGTTGCCGCTATAACAAAAAATACCTATAAAAGCGGAAAAAGAATCCTCAAACAAGTAACAAGACCCTGTGTTCAAATACGACTCGCACTTGGCCGGCTTTTTTTATTCATTAAGAACACGCGAGTTTCGGTTTCGGCAGAAAAACCAGTTTCGGTCGGACACTACTAAAAACATATCTATCTAGGTGTAAAGTGTTCGAACTTCGACAGTACGAACTACTAATCAAGCGTAAAACAAGGTAACTGCTGTAAATCGTTAAGGAATTCCTTCGACTGTCTTTCGGCTCCATCATCAGATCAACTCTATACCTTCATTAAATTGTAGTTCTTTAAAGCACTTACTTAAGTTATTTTTCCACTAATTGTTCCTACAATTTCGTATGTTTCCCTCGATTTCTCGGGAGATCACCTACATTAAATTAAAGATTTAATGTGTAGTCAAGTGTTTCCTATTAAAATGACTCCACTTTAACTGGTTGGGCGGACCACGACCATGTCACAAGCTAAATAAGCAGAGCGAGGCACTAAAATTCAAAAACACGTGATTTTCGGCCCGGCCGAAAGTTTCGGTCCGTTTTGGCCGAAACCGAAACTGTGGCAGAAACTCGATTTTTTGGCCGAAACCGAAAATTCGGTCGGTGTCAAATTTTTAGATTACCCGTCACTAAAAATGACGAAAATTTTTTTGACAAAAAGCACCAATTTCAAACAAAAAAGTAGTAGTATAATTTTGATTTGTCAGATACTAGCTGTTGCCCACGACTTCGAGTTTTAATGAGTTTTACTTAACCAGTTCACGACGATAGCGAATACTTCTTGTGCAAGTTGCAGACTTTGTCCCAGGTATCTCCATAAAAAAGCAGTGTGGTATCATCCGCAAAAGTCATAATCGTTCCATTTTTAATTTCCATTCACAAAGTTTATTATAAAATGTTAGAAATAAAGAGAGGCCTAAGATGCTGTATTGTGGTACGTGCCGCGGATACCCAAGTTCTCCATTTTCTCCATAGGAGTGGCGCGGAGACTATGAAACCAGGTCAAGGAATATTGTTAGCACTTTCCTTAATCCGTCAAGATTAGTCACTACCGTGTCCGTTAGTAGATGTACTGCATCGTATGTAGATCTGCCAACACGAAATCCAAACTGATTCTCTGAAAGTAGATTTTTTAAACGCTAGATAGTTTATTAGTCTCGTGTTTATTACTTTGTCAACTATTTTTGACAGCGTTGGTAGGATGCTCACCGGAAAGCTCGACGAGTTTAAGCCAAAGGAGCAAGTCAGGTTTCGAAAAGGCTTCAGCACCGTGGACCACATCCATACTGTTCGGATGGTACATAAGACGCTAGAACGCTATCATGACCATACAGCTGGAGAACCAAAAAACCAGTCTCATCGAACTGCACAGAGGTTTAAGACAGGGTTATGTGATATTCCCAAAACTCTTCACCAATGCGCTTGAGAACATCTGCAAGACGCTGTACTAGGAAGCGTGGGGCGTGAACATCAACGGCGCACGAATCTCGCAACTTCGGTTTGCCGACGACGTCGTAATTCTGGCGGACACGATGGAACAGCTAAGCGGAATGCTGCATAGCCTGAACGGAGCGTCTCGACGTGTCGATCTCGGCATGAACTTGCAAAAAACCAAGGTCATTTTTAACTCACGTGACCACGTCACGCCGGGGCTGAGGCTAGAGGTTATTACTCTGAGGAAAACGAACCTGGACAAAGAAATCGCCGTATCCGGTTGGGTTGGGCAACATTTCGCAAACTGCTTCGAGCTTTCAATTCGCCTATACCGCAATGCCAGAAACGAAAAGTCTACAACCAGTGCGTTCTACCGGTAATGACATACGGTGCCGAGACGTGGACACTTACAGTGGGGTTAGTCAATGCTCCAAAAGTTGCGCAGCGGGCTATGGAAAGGGCTATGCTTAAGGCATCTCTGAGTGGATAGACTCCGAAATTTGGACCTAACACAGCGTCAGCCGTTGCCCTGAGCGCTCCACCTGTAGTAACTTATTTCACAGACACCACATCTTCATCCACCATGGTATTCACGATACCCGCACCCGCAGAATCGCTCACCTTAGGGGCACAAAGGAGTTATACCTACACTAGTCGATGCGCGCGGCTTCGCCCGCGTGTAATTTGGTTCCCGTTCCCGCTTCCCATGGGAACATATTCCCAGGATGAAATGTAGCCTATGTGTTATTCCAGACTAAAATCATCCCCGGTTCCAAATTTCAGCCCGATCCGTTCAGCCGTTAGAGCGTGATTCAGTAACAAACATCCAAACATCTAAACATCCAAACATCTTCACAAACTTTCACATTTATAATATTAGTAGGATAGTAGGATTCAAAATAGGAGAGCCTGTCACACGGGGGGGGGGGGGGGGGCGAGGTCGTTGACGGGAGTGTCAAGTACACGGATGACCTTATTTTGTCCGTCATCCTGTCCTTAATCGCCCCCTTCGACATGCATAGCATCTCCCACGCGCGCACCGCACAGGCAGGCAAACCCCCAGCCGCAAAAACAGTAGAGGAGACCAACCAAGCCATCTTGGCCATCACACTGGCGGAGTACATGACATTATCAGAGCCGGTCACTCCCCAGAATACGGCCGCCTTTATCAAGAGGTGGCAAGCCGCTCTGTCTTCTCTGAGCATGACCGACCAGGTGCCTGTCGCCTCTTGGTCCCGCATAATGTATGAGGCCCAACAATTCCAAGGCATGGTGTCAGGGAGAGGCGATCTAATGCGGGAGATAGTCGACAAATTCCTTTCAGTCACAAAAACAGGAGCGGAAGAAGCGGTCCAAATACAAATAAAGCTGGTGTGGAGCTACTCCTCTCTTAAGGCAGTCCAATACATGGACACCTTTATACGCTCAAGTTGCAAGAGGTGGACCGCAGTTTCCGCCAACGATGAGCAGTTGGCTTATAGCCGTGTTCGAGATCCTAATTGCCACCAGGAATTAAACCAAGCCTACTTTACCGATCTGGGAATCACCGATGTGTGTCTGAACGGGGAAAACTTTCAAATTCAAATGTCGACATCACACCTGTCGACAAATGTGGCCCTGATGGTATACCGTCACAATACCAGAAATTATAATGCCTTAACTCAAAATATCGTAGCCCAAAATACCCGAAATCGAAATATCAATATTCAAAAGGCTAATATTTATAATATAAATAATTTAAAATGCCTTACGGTCGAATAACCGAAACCCAAAAAATAAATTTATCAAATACCTTATCCTAAAATGTTCAAACACAAAATACCTTTTTTTTAACATGATTTAAATCCTACATGGATGCTATATATCTGTGAATGGTTAACACCCCGACTCAGAGTATCCCGACTCGGATAGGTTAGGTTAGAAGACTAAGGCGGGAGCGAAGCGAAGCGGAGCTCCCGCCTTAGCTTTCGTGGTTATTTTTTTTTATTTTTCGTTAGCCCACTGTAGTACTTTTGTAACTCTGAATCAAAGTGTTTTAACATGAGGTAAATCCAACATGAATACTATGCCGGACTCCTACCGACTAAAAACCACACGTATCCTACATAACAGCCTACAGTTGTGAGCCCCGGGTAAGCCCTCAGAAGGATACCCAAGGACCAACAGACCTACGGCTACAACTGCGGCTTCACTTAGGTGGGGGGGGGGGGCGTGTAAATAAGTTAAAGTGAAATAACAAAACGTGTGAGTGACAGTGACAAATTGTATTCTATTTTCGGTATTTTAAATTAAGGATATTTGAAAATTTGTATTTTGAATTCTGATATAATAATTATTTGTATTTTAAATTTAGACATTTTACGGTAAGGTGTACTGAAATAAGGTATTTTGAATGTTAAGGTATTTCGAATTCGGATATTTTGGTCTCATGCATTTTAAGTAAAGGCATTTTGATTTCTGGTATTTTAATATATAACCGGCCCTGATCAACCGGTATGTTAAGTTGACTGCCGCGGCTGAACTAGGCGACCTGTCCGAAGCCTCAAAAGCCAAGCTGGCCCTGCTGAGATACCCTATATTCGCAAACTGTCGGAGGCGGAGGGCAGACGCTTCCGAGGATGAGGGCAGCAGCGACGATGAACCGAGGGCCAGACGGCCAAGAAGGTGATGATGTTATTCTCAAGAAGAGGGTTGTAGTCATTATAAGCACACTGTACTTAAAATATACAACAACAATATGACTATTCGGCAGACAACTAAAGTGGTCGACATAGCTCGCAGAATAAGCACATAGAAGTGCCAGTGGGCCGGCCACATCTGCAGAAGAACCGACGGCTGATGGAGCAAACGGGTTCTAGAGTGGAGACCGCGTCTCGGCAAACGTGGGGTAGGATGTCCACCCGCTAGATGGACCGACGACCTGGTAAAGGTCGCAGGCTGAGACTGGATGCGTAAGACGCAGTACCGTGTATTGTGGCGTAAATTGGGAGAGGCGTACTTCCAGCACTGGGCTGCGATAGGCTGATTTGATTGATTGATGGTAGGATGGAAACTGGACTATATTTATTGATACAATCTCTGCTGCCACTCTTATAGAGAGGATAAATGAGAGACTTTTTTAGTTCCACAGGAAACACAGCCATCGATAAAACCGGGTGTAACATTCGGAACGGTCAGTATGGGCAAGTCTGTAAATATAAGAGATAGGTACAAAGATCTGTTCTTAATATGTCATCGATTTTAGAGAAAATAAGAACTGCATACTTAGATTTTTTTTTTAATCTCTTGCACTGTCCGGGAATCGAACCCGGTCGTTTTGAAAAACAAAACTTACATTATTTCTAATTGAATAATGTAAGTTTTATTTTTCAAAATTGTGTAGGTCATACGTAATTAATATTAGTATGAAACATGATATCTAAAATAAACAGAATACATTGTATTTCTTGTTTTTTTAATTTAATTAAGTAGGTTCTTAAGAGTACATGTTCGTACTGAAATATATACACGGTGTTTCTTTTAGGGTGTCAAGCCGCCACTAGCTGGTAGCAGGGTTCCATACCTACCGATTTAACCCCCATGTATGTTCTACGATTTTTTGTAGTTTTCGAGATATAATGTTCTGCATAATTCCCTATTTTTTTATTATCGATTAAAATTTTTACATCTTGTATCAAAGTTAGGAAGGAGATTATTTTGTCCATAATACTGCAATCAATAGTCATTATAATAATAAAAAAATATCCAAGAAAAGTCGAACCAAAAAGAAGTTGTAATTATTTAAAGCCACGTGGAAAAATAACGAAAAAAAATTATAGGTCGAAAACTACAAAAAATCGTAGAACATACATAGGGGTTAAATCGATAGGTATGGAACCCTGCTACCAGCTAGTGGCGGCTTGACACCCTAAAAGAAACACCCAGTATTTTAATATGCAACGTCCAACTCGTTTTGGTAATGATCTTTATATTGCATTTTGCATCGGCCGGCCACACAAGTCAAATGACTAGCGTCTTTTAAATGATAACTTCCCCCAAAAATGTAACAAAGGGCCCTGTTAAATGGACCGCGGGGTCGCCTATTTTAAACCCGCTAGACTACTTCTTGTAGAGTTGTGTTTATATTGAACTTTAGAATACAAGGTACACACACATTAAGGACCTAAAAGCAGCCATAGAGTCCATTTTAATGCGAATTCACCACTATAAGTAAAATCATCAAATAAACATGTTGAACGTCGCGTAAAAAATGGTTTGCGCTTCGAACATGAAGTTATTTAAACTAATGAACATGAAATACAGTGCATTCTGTTTATTTCAGATATCACGTTTCATAGTAACATTTACTCCTTATGACCTACACAATCGATATTCAAATAGAAATAAGATTTTTTTTTTAATCGTACCCATTGGTTTTGAAAAAAAAAACACACCTCATATGGCAAACTAAAGGAAAGTGCTCGTCTTTATCAAAATACAATTTATTTTTCTTACGTTAACTGATTAATTGTTCAAATTGTAGACCATTGTCTTCAATACATAGCTGGATTCGAGACCTCAAGGATCGTACTGCATTCAATATTATTGATTCCGTTTATAATATTCCCCAAAGAATCATTCTGAGCATTATTTAAAACACGGAATAGTTACGATCTATTCTGGAATTTCAAACAAAACAAAATTATGATATCTCTTAAAATCTCTTAAAATTCCAAATTTTCCTTAAATTTGCCGTATATCATTACTTCGCAGAATTTGATCCTTATCGGCGACACTATCGTATGGTGTAATAATAAAGGATGTGTTTTTTTTTTTCAAAATCAATGGGTTCGATTCCCAGCTATGATTATTGATTTTTAAAGAATCTAATGATGAGGTTTTAAGTTTTATCAAAATCGGGCTCGTGACTCCTTTGAGCATTTTGGGCTATTCCTGATAGTTTCGGATTTGGCCATCCAAGCCCTTTTCAAGAATTCACCCTGTATATTATTGTTACAAGTATGTCTAATAGGAGTAACCAAACAGCTGGCATTTTTTTGACCTAGGTTACTTGAAATGTAATCACGGCCTACTTTTTTTTACTGCGAGGGAAAATCCTTCATGGGTGCTATGCCGGACTCCTACCGACTAAAAAAACTCACGTAACGCCCAACAGCCCTCGGAAGGATGTACCAGGACTCCCATAATTGCATTTTAGAGATGAGATTATAGCATTTATTTTATCAAAACCGGTCGTTAGCAGGACAAAATGAGACCCGTGTTGGCTGATGGATGGGTGTCACAGGTGTCAGGTGAGAGTTGTTAGTAGTAATATTGTCCTACCCATGTCAGCAAAGAAGTTCAGTCGTCCAGTTCGTTAATGATTGAATGCGTTATGTTCGAATTTTAATTATTAAAATAAATATTTGTGGAGATTCTCACACAACATCATCTACTCCAAATTAAGCTCATATAAGCTTGTACTATGGGATCTAGACGACTGATAGACATCTATATACAGGGTGTGGCGTAAATAGTGGTCCAACCGTCAGGGTGTGATAGAACAGGTGCCCCACTATAACATACTACAATATCATCCAAATTTACCCAAGGGTCTCAGAAAAAAATAACTTTTTTTGAAAAATCGTCCCTTTTTTGTAAAGTTGCCTGTAGATTATAGGAAAACAGCTATTTCTGATTTCTGTTTTTTCTCTCTTAAAGCTAAATACATAAGTTATCAAAAAATAATATTGTTAATAAAATTCCACAACAAACGTTTGAAATAAATATAAGTTCATCTCAATTTTCTCTCTAATTTTCAGGTATCATGAAAATTGTTCAACGTTTTTTATAAAAAATATGTACTACACTGATGCTATCCAAACGTTTAAAAATGTGCTTATGTAATATTGATTTCAAAATGATACCATGAAAGGATTTCGCATAAACAGAAACTAGTAATTTTTACTGTTTAAGTTCAAAACGGGTTAAGAAAAATGACCAAAATCAACTTACTTACATCACACTTATAACGTTTTTTTCATAGTAATAGTTCATAGTCGACATTATTATTATTTATTTAAAATCTTATTACCTAGATAGCGCCCGCGGCTCCACTCGCGTGGGATTTTGTAACTATTCTCGCTTTTATGATCCCACCGGAAGTGGGAATAGTAACAAAATTCATCGCGGGTGAAACCGCAGGCAACATCAAGGTCGCAGTTGAACGCCCGAAACGTCGGTGAATGTAAGTAAATAGTATTTCGCGTGAAGTGTTAAAAACTGCGATAGTTTAAAAAATCATAACCGTGATGGCGCCCGCAATTCCACGCGCTAGGAATTTGTCATGGAATGGGAACAGAATTTCAGATAGAAAATAAATAAAAGCGAGAATAGTTACAAAATCCCACGCGGGTGCAGCCGCGGGCGCTATCTAGGTTATAAGATTTTAAATAAATAATAATAATGTCGACTATGAACTATTACTATGAAAAAAACATTATAAGTGTGATGTATGTAAGTTGATTTTGGTAATTTTTCTTAACCCGTTTTGATCTTTAACATTAAAAAATACTAGTTTTTGTTTATGCGAAATCCTTACATGGTATCATTTTGAAATCAGTATTACATAAGCATATTTTTAAACGTTTGGGTAGCATCAGTGTAGTACATATTTTTTATAAAAAACGTTGAACAATTTTCATGATACCTGAAAATTAGAGAGAAAATTGAGATGTACCTATATTTATTTCAAACGTTTGTTGTGGAATTCTATTAACAATATTATTTTTTGATAGCTTATGTATTTAGCTTTAAGAGAGAAAAAACAGAAATCAGAAATAGCGGTTTTCCTATAATCTACAGGCAACTTTTCAAAAAAGGGACGATTTTTCAAAAAAAGTTTTTTTTTTTCTGAGACCCTTGGGTAAATTTGGATGATATTGTAGTATGTTATAGTGGGGCACCTGGTCTATCACACCCTGACGGTTGGACCACTATTTACGCCACACCCTGTATATAAAAATCAATGCCACTTTTCGTTGTAATTTTATAACTAAAGAACGGGCTCACCTATCCAAACCAAATGTTTAGGGTTTGTTCGGACTATTTAGTAGATGGTTTATGTGAAGTTTGCACAAAATCGGTGGAGCGGTTCTTCATTTATCACGCAAACGAAGTTGCGCGGGTCAGCTAGTACTTATATATTTTTAACAAAAACCACGAAGTTTGTCGCCTCAGACGTTCATCGTTCATCGCCTCGCCTCAGTCCAACAGCGACCACGGGCGCTGCAACGTGCCCGAAACGTCGGTGAATGTAAGTAAATAGTATTTCGCGTCAAGTCCTGCATTCTATTAGTATGAGTGTTAAAACCGCGATAGTTTAAAAATACCATATATTATATTACCGAATAATAATCTGCTATCAAACTAGTTGATTCATAACGACTGACAAGCAGATATAATTAATTTTTAATGAATATCATTATGACGCTCTAATTAAATAACATGTATTTTTAAGCCATCGACGAGTTTTATTATATTTATTGTCTCATTTGGCATTTGAATGTCTTGTTCAGTTAGTCATTTAGTAGTTAATTTAGAGTGGACTTAATTGCTATTTCTAGTGGCAAGTCTCCTGGTCATGACGGGTTAAGTGTGGAACATCTCCAGCACGCTGGGCCTCATATGTGCAGGGTGCTGGCGATGTTGTACAACCTGTGTGTTTCACACTCATACATGCCTGCTGAGATGATGAGGACTATTGTAGTACCTGTGGTAAAAGACAGGGCTAGTGATTTGTCAGCCTTATCAAATTATAGACCTATTTCTTTGGCAACAATAATTGCAAAAGTTTTTGACAGCATTCTTAATACACAATTAAACAAATACATAAAGTTGCACGATAATCAGTTCGGGTTTCGGTCCGGACTATCTACGGAAACTGCGGTATTGTGTTTTAAGAGTGCTGTTAAATACTACACTGACAGAAATACACCTGTGTACGCTTGCTTCCTCGACCTCTCCAGGGCCTTCGACCTGGTCTCCTATGACATTTTGTGGGACAAGATGAGATCATCACAGATACCGAATGAACTAATTAATATCTTTAAGTATTGGTACGGGAATCAGATAAACAATGTGAAATGGGCGGGCATGTTGTCGGACCCGTATGGATTGGAGTGTGGGGTGAGACAGGGGGGGTTAAGTTCTCCCTCCATCTTTAATCTATACATAAATGGACTTATCGAGGCGCTCAGCAAGCAGCATATCGGTTGTTACATAGATGGCGTTTGTTTTAACAACATTAGTTACGCGGACGATATGGTGCTGCTGAGTGCCTCGGTATGTGGACTGAGGAAACTGTTAAGTATCTGTGAGGGCTACGCGGCTGAACATGGACTACTTTATAATGTTAAGAAGAGTCAATGTATGGTTTTTCAAGGTGAGTCTAGGAAAGTCATAGAAATGCCACCTCTTAAACTAAATGGCTCGCAATTGCTAAGGGTTAATACATTTAAATACCTGGGTCATTTCGTAACAACAGCCCTGAAGGATGATGTGGACATGGAACGGGAGCGAAGGGCGCTGTCGGTCAGAGCGAACATGGTAATCCGTAGGTTTGCTCGGTGTTCAGCTGAGGTTAAATTAACCCTTTTTAGAGCTTACTGTACCACCTTGTATGCCTGTAGCCTTTGGACGAACTACACGCAAAGATCGTACAGCGCCCTCCGAGTCCAGTTCAACAACGCGTTCAGGATGCTGTTGGGGCTCCCTCGCTACTGTAGCGCATCAGCTATGTTTGCGGAGGCGCGCGTGGACTGCTTCCACACCATTATGCGCAAGAGAGGCGCGTCGCTGGTGCGGCGGGTGCGGGGGGGCCGGAACAGTATGCTGGCGACGCTCGCGGACAGACTGGATTGTTGTATAGTAAATCGGTGCTGTGAGCGGCATGTGGGGCGCTTAGATTAAAAATTGACATTATTTGATTATTAGTTAACATTATTTGATTGTTGGTAAAATCCACTAGTTAATGTTAATAATTCTTAGTTTGACATCAATTTATTTATTTATTGTTTCATTATTGACATGCAAAATTATAATCTTGACATCAATATTTTCAATTTTGACATCAATATTGTATTTTCTTAATAAAATTGTAATTATGTGTAATTCTCAATATTTAAATTTCATAACATGGCATGAATGAAAGTTTCAAATGTATGTAACTGTGAGTAATGTGACTGTATTATTGTTATTATTATGAATATGTACCTACCTTAATGAGTCTAGTTACTTGAAATAAATGAATTATTATTATTATTATTATTATATTAATTATTTTACAATACGAAGTACTTATTTTTAGATAGTATAGATAGAAGAAAATATGACAGTTTAGAATGAGACTTATATAGCGACCTGCATGGTTAATAGGAAATCATATGTATCATTCAGCAAATCCCGGGCCAGCACCATAACGTTATAATCTAAATATTTGAATATATCAATTTAGCAATAATCGCATCTTCGTGTACAGTCAAGAGCAATAATATGTAAACATTGTCAAGGCTCCTAAAATATTTAAACACCGTTGGCTCCAAAACAAAGTTCTCAACGTGAAGAGCATAAAATTGTAACCACGGGTTCACATCATAAATATATATACACTCATTGAGGAAGAAAGGAACAAAATTATGTATGCACGTTTTGCATCAATATAATACACAATGTATCCACCAAAAATAAGTATACAACTGAAATTTCATAACTGCGTATACAAACAAATTCTTTAAAATTGTGAGAAACGAATGCATGCTAGAGTTCCTGTCTGTAGGTCGGGCACCTTCGCGAACCATACGAATGCCACCGATCTGTTTTCTCAGAGTAATTCTTTATTATTCGTTGTGGGACTTATATACTGGTTGAATTTATAGTCGTTTTGGAACGGAAAGGTTTAGGCACAGTTTCGATAACAGAACCGATCGGCACTGTCAATTTGAAAATCAACAATAAAAAAATACGAAAATGTCAAAATCTACATCGTTTGCCAAAATCAAAATGAGAACTCCTGGTTATTCCTTTAAATTTCACGAAATACGTTTACTACGATTTTCTACTACAATTTTTCATTCAATGTCTAACGTTCCAATCAGTAAGAAGCATCACCGCGCCGCGAAAATTCGACCAATCACAACGCATAAACGCATCGGTCCACGTGGATTCGTTGCCAAGCAACGTCGGTAGGTACTCGAATAGTTACGTCTTGTAGGTAGGTAAATAGGCTCGGCCGACCGCGCCGACGCCGCCGCGGCGCGCAGTTCGACTATGACTCGCACGCAGTATTGTCGTCGCGATCGTGCATTGCAAAAATTAGTCGTCAGTACGAATATTCCAACGTGGAATATTTAGCAATGGTGCAGATGTATGCCGTTGCTAACTACAACCTAGAAGCAGCTAGGCGGTTGTATTTCCGGTCAGATAATTTGAACGGGCTACGGCTACGAGGAATTAATAATCCTCAAGTTCCATCGACAGCAACCATCTTGGCTGCGACCCAGCGCTTACTGGACTACGGACAATTACGAACGCCGCGACATGCACAAGGCCGTGGACGTCTAAATGACTCTCCAGATATCGAAGAAGATATCATCGAGTTCTTCGAACGAGACCCACGGCGAAGTACAAGAATGGCAGCAGGCGTGTTCAATGTGAGCCAATATTATGTGTGGAAAACTTTACACTCCCATGGATTGCACCCTTACCATTTTCATCGAGTTCACGCGATTTATGAAAATGATGGACCCGCAAGGATCACGTTTTGTCAGTGGTTGTTGCAACGCCAACGTAACATTAACATCCTGTGGACAGACGAATCATTGTTTACGCGAGTGGGCCTTTACAACGTGCATAATGAACATTACTGGGCTTTGATTAATCCCCACGTAATAAGGGAGGATCTGCATCAGGTTCGATTTAGTGTTAATGTTTGGGCCGGCATCATTAACGATCAATTAATAGGCCCCGTCTTTATCGAAGGTCATCTTACTGGTAGTTCGTATCTAGTAATGCTACGTACAGTAATATCCGAGTTGTTAGAGGATGTGCCGCTGGCGTACTTACGAGATATGTACTATCAGCACGACGGCTGTCCTGCTCATTATGCACGTGCAGTGCGTGAATACCTAAATAGTGAATTCGGTGAACGGTGGATAGGCCGCGGTGGGCCCGTGGCTTGGCCGCCTAGGAGCCCGGACTTAACACCCTTAGACTTTTATTTGTGGTCGGAAATAAAACGATTAGTTTACACTCGAGAGTACGAATCTCGTGATGAATTACGCAGTGCGATAGTGGACGCCTTTGAAATAGTGAAAAGTGACAGAGACACATTGAATAAACTAAAAGACAATAGCCTAAAACGTGCCCGTTTGTGTATCGAACGTTCTGGACTCCATTTTGAGCAGTTGCTAAGGTACAGGGAAGTGTAAATAAACTGTGAATAGGTAGGTCTAGGTATTTAAGTTGATTATTTTTGTAAATAGCTCCAATTTTTTAAATACGCCGGAAATACTCCCTATTTGTTCGTGTTTATTTTCATTATTATTACATAAACCTTATTAATTCACCGTAAAATAGAACAATGTTAAAGTATTTCCGACGGTCCTAAGCCCGCGTAAAGTGGTTGGTTCATTGGTTTAACAATAACAATCTTAAACTAAATGATAATAAAACTAAATGTATTAAATTTACCTTGCCTAATGTTGCACAGTCAGAAACCAATGTTCAACTTAATGGTCGAGAGTTGGAACTTGTGGAACAAACCACATTCCTAGGGTTAACGGTTGATGCTGGTTTACAATGGGGTCCACATATTCTAAAACTAGCTAGTAGATTAAGTTCAGCAGCATTTGCTGTACAAAAAATAAGGCACTTGACTGATGTAGATACGGCTAGAATAGTTTATTTCAGTTACTTTCACAGTATAATGTCTTATGGTATTCTACTGTGGGGCAATGCTGCAGATATAAATAAAATTTTTATTTTACAAAAGCGGGCCATAAGAGCTATATATAGACTAGGTCCAAGGGTCTCTCTGCGCGAAAAATTCAAAGAGGTTAATATTCTTACTGTAGCATCACAATATATTTTTGAAAACCTTATGTATGTACAAAGAAATCTACATAGTTTCGCTAAGTTAAGTGATAGACACAATGTCAACACTAGAAATAAAAATAACCTTGCTGTTTTTCATAGCAGATTGCACAAAACCAGCAATTCTTTCATGGGTAACTGTATACGCTTTTACAACAGGCTTCCAGACGAAATTAAAAGTATGTCCCTTAATAAGTTTAAAAGATCTGTTAAAAGTAAATTGAACTGCAGGGGCTACTATACAATCAATGATTATTTGTTGGATAAGGAAGCCTGGAAATGACCTGCTCTGCTGGATTCTCAAAAAAATTGTTAAAATGCCTAGTTTTTAGATTCTTTAAAATTGTAAATAGAGCAAAAAAAAGAACAAGCCGCTGAGTTTCTTGCCAGTTCTTCTCAGGTGGGTCGCGTTGTGAACTGGTGGTAGAGTTTTTGTTTTGTATTCTGGACGTTTTGCAAGCGCATCTGTATAATGCCTATGTGAAATAAATATATTTTTGATTTTTTTGGTTTGATTTTTTGAGTATGAAGGAGAAATTGGAGTCCTTTATTATTATCTAAGTACCTATTATTATCGAAACGAATGCATTCGGTCAATGAACTGATCACATGGAAACACGCGCCGCGGCGTAGGTACCTATGGGTTTCGGAGTTTCATTCATTGAAAAGTTCAATGAATAATCGAAGCGCTACTAATGTTTCAACTCGAACGAGTGAAAAAGATTACACAAAAGTCATTTTTTTATTATAACCTGCACAGCTGTTTTGACACTCCGAAATGGTTCCATTATTGATTCCGAGTAACCCCCTCTCGGGTCCAGAACGACTATAAATTCAACCAGTATATGTCCAGAAATGCCAAAATTTGTTTGTTTTCTTTTAAGTGCCGTATAATAATATTAGTGTTAGTTAAACGATCTGAAACCTTTGCACGGGTTGTTTGGTATCGCAAACCCGAATGTGTTTTATTTAACCGACTCCAAAGTATAGAAGGAGTGTAAGGACAAGTATCAATGTAAAAAACCGCGACAGTTTAAAAATAACATTGGTATTTTTAAACTATCGCGGTTTAAGGTTTTAAGGTTGTCTGGAAGAAATTGCTTTTTAGCGATAAGACCGCCCTTTGTACAATATTGTATGTTTAATTTTGTAAATAGTTTTTAACGAGGTGTACAAATAAAGTTTTATTCTATTCTATTCTATTTTATTCAAAATTTAGTTCTGATGGGTAAGTTTAAGAGGACTTCAGTGTTTTGGTGAATCCTAGAATACTGTCACAGGGGCAGATCACTGTCAAGGAACTTTAGTGAGAACTCCCAGTGCTATCGCGATCAGGTGCTGGGCGACCCTCACACTAGCCCATGCCTCGCCAGCATGGGTAGACTGTAAGTGGAGCACTCCTTGTAAAAAAAAGGGTTATGAAGACTTAAGGGGACTCCTCAAACATTCTTGGTACACATATGGTGATTAGGGTATTTATTAAATACTAGTTGGTCCCCGCAGCTTCGACCGCGTAGCAGTCGTTATCGCGTGAAATCATAACCCTCCTTTTGCGCAGTCGGTTAAAAAGTAGCCTATGGTCCTTCCCAGGGCCTCAAACTATTCCTATCCCAAATTTCATCTCAATTGCTCCAGCCGTTTAGGCGTGAAAGCGTAACAGACAGACAGACAGGGTTACTTTCGCAATTATAATATTAGTAGGGATTCACAACACCAAATTACTAAAAGTTATTTTTGAGAGTCGGTGCCAGCAAAATATCAATGTGCAATTTTTAGTAAGTATATAAATTTTTTTAGGTTCTATTTATATATTAAATCAAATATCCAATTTGAAGGTTGTCATCAAAAGTGGATACAATTTATGCAGCACCGTTCAGATACATGTTATAGCCGGAGAAGTTGAATATAATTTAATGGAAAATAAGATGAGTACATCATATGAATCAACGCGTGAATACATGTTATTGATGCAAACGTGCATAGATAGTTTTGTTCCTTTCTTAATGGACATAATTTAATGAAGCAATGTGTGTTTATATTTATGATGTGAACATGTGGTTACAATTTTATGCTCTTCACGTTGAGCACTACGTTTTGGAGCCAAAGGTGTTTAAATATTTTAGGAGCCTGACAATGTATACATATTATTGCTCTTGACTGTACAACAAGTTGAAAATCTCCCTCTGCACTACTCCTCAGTTAATGTATATAATTTTAAGTATTCTAGATTAAACATTCCATTGCATTCATCTATCTAATTATCGATGTAGCTTCGCAGATCTCTGTTGGCGGCCTTTAGGTTCATTAAACTAAGTAATAAATAAGTAAGTAATAATACGTCGTAGTAAGTAATAATAAGTAGTAGCGCCAGGTCCTCGTAGTGGGTCTGGGCGTGGACACTCTCTCGCTCGAGGCCATAGTGCGAGCCATGCTCTCCAGCGGGAGTAAGTGGAACTGCGCCGCCTCTTTCTGCGAACAGGTCACGCTCGCGAAGGAGGCGGCGGGCCAGGTGCGGGAGAGAACTCTCCCACCCGAGTTCCGCAGTCGGCGCCCTGGGCGCCGCCGACGTGTCTTCGCCGAGGACTATCGGCCTCCATGACCGGGGGTCTGAGGACGGTGAGAGGGCCGCTCACCGTCCTTACAGAAGCAGGCCCATGACGGCAGCGTGACGTGAGCAAATTACGCACGCCCCCCCCCCCCCCCCCCTTAGAAGCGGGGTCGCACCCGAAACCCCCCATAGACGCGGGATTGCACCCGAACCACCCCTTGGGCGAGGCCGCAGTGGCGGCCGTAGGTCTGTTGGGAGTCACGGGACAGCCTTCCTGAGGGCTTACCCGGGGCTCTCAACCATAGGCTGTTGGGCGTTACGTTACCTACGAGGATTTTCCCTCACATCAAAAAAAAAAAAAAAGGCAAACTCGCCAGTTTAGAATGACACTTACATTCAAAGGAATCCTTAAATTCTAGGTCTAGCGAAAGTTGAGATGTCACTAATTTCTGAACTACAAAATCGACAATCAATCTTTAAAATACTCCCTTTCTAATATTAAAAAACATATTTGAAATCGGACTACACGTTTAGAAATTACAACTGAAAAACCATTTTGTCTTTCATCCCCTCTCCCGCAGGCACCCTGCAAAACTTCGGGATCAAAAGTATCCTAGAACCTTACTCGGACTATAAGCTCGGAATGTACCAAGTATCATTCAAATCGGTTCAGTAGTTTCGGCGTGATACTTATTCGGGATACAGACAGACAGACAGACAGACATGAAAAGTTTAAATTACATTTTCGGCTTCAGTGTCGATTAGAGAACGCCCTAGAATTAAAATTTTCGAAATGTACAGACTCTCGACCCTCTACAGTTTTATTATATGTATAGACTAGCTGACCCTCGCAACTTCGTTTACGCCACATAAGGTGTATGATGATACATTTGCGCCGCCTCTTTCTGCGAGCAGGTCATGCTCGTGAAGGAGGCGGCGGGCCGGGTGCGGGAGAGAACTCTCCCACCCGAGTTCCGCAGTCGGCGCCCTGGGCGCCGCCGACGTGTCTTCGCCGAGGACTATCGGCCTCCATGACCGGGGGTCTGAGGACGGTGAGAGGGCCGCTCACCGTCCTTACAGAAGCAGACCCATGACGGCAGCGTGACGTGAGCAAATTACGCACGCCCCCCCCCCCCCCCCTTAGAAGCGGGGTCGCACCCGAAACCCCCCATAGACGCGGGATTGCACCCGAACCACCCCTTGGGCGAGGCCGCAGTGGCGGCCGTAGGTCTGTCGGGAGTCACGGGACAGCCTTCCTGAGGGCTTACCCGGGGCTCTCAACCATAGGCTGTTGGGCGTTACGTGAGGTTTTTTAGTCGGTAAGAGTCCGGCATAACATCCTACGAGGATTTTCACTCATGTAAAAAAAAAGAGTATCCTCGAACCTTCCTCGGATTAAAAGCTCTGATAGTATCAAGTTTCATTTAAATCGGTTCAGTAGTTTTGGCGTGATACTTATTCGGGATACAGACAGACAGACAGACACGAAAAGTTTAAATTACATTTTCGGCTTCAATATCGATTAGAGAACCCCTACAATTAATATTTTCTATATATTTAATTAACTTTTGCTCTAAATTAAAAATTAAAGAAGTTATGAACAAAAAATTGAGAATGTTTTATAATAATTTTCTTTTTGCCCTATAACTTTTTTAATACATTGTTCAATTAATATTTTCAAAATCTCTTCTATGTACAGACTCTCGACCCTCTACAGTTTTATTATATGTATAGACTAGCTGACCCTCGCAACTTCGTTTACATCACATAAGGGTTATGAAAGGAGAAGTACTTCTTCATCAGACTCATCAAGCAGCGTGTGAAACTGCCCTGTTTGCTTAATCATAAAAGAGCTTAAAGATTAAGTCTATTCTAATACAATTCAGTCCGCATAAAGCCAACACCAGTTTAGATTTATCCTTACATTCAAAGGAATCCTTGAATTCTAGGTTTTGTGAAAGTTGAAATGTTTCTAATTCCTGAACTACAAAACGCTCAACATTCATACTTGTGTGAAACAATCCTTAAAGTACTCCCTTTAGAACACTGAAAATATTTTTGGAATCGGACCACGCATTGAGAAGTTACAACTAAAAAACCATTTTGTCTTTCATCCCCTCTCCCAAAGGAACCGTGCAAAATATCGGGATCAAAAGTATCCTAGAACCTTCCTCGGATTATAAGCTTTGATTGTACCAAGTTTCATTCAAATCGATTCATTAGTTTCCGCGTAATACTTATTTGGGATACAGACAGACAGACAGAGAGACAGACAGACATGAAAAATGTAGATTACATTTTCGGCTTCAGTATTAATTAGAGAACGCTCTACAATTAAAATTTTAAAAATATCTGTTATGTACAGACTTTCGACCCTCAACAGTTTTATTATATGTATAGATTAGTATAAATGATCAAGTTTGTAAGTACGGATGTATGTATAGATGTTTGTTACAGTTTGACGCTCAGGCGTTTGAACGAAACTGGCTGAAACTTGGTAAGTTGGTAACTTGGTAATAAAATGGAATGGGATGCCTTTTATCCCCGGAATATGTTCCATTGGGATGCGGGAGCGGAAACAGAATTTCACACGGGAGCAGCCGCGGGTAACACTTCTTTCACACAAAATGCAATAGTTAAGATCTTTCAAGATTGTTACATGAGAAAAACTACACTCGAGAGCAATGAATCCGGGTCACTTAAAGAATGTTAAAAATCTCGGAAACTAAAAATGATAGGTTAATGCAATAAATTGTATTTAATAGACAATGTAATACTCCTTAAATGAAAGTAAAAAAAATATGAGTCACCATACATTTTATTAACACAAAATTACATAAAGAAAAAACTGCCGATCTCTCTTTTGAAATTTTTGAACTTTATTACGATTTTCTTGAATTTTAATACTTCGTATTGCCTCCTCGTGCTTCCATTACTGCGTTTACGCGGTTTGGCATGCTGTACACCAAGTTCCTTATACGTTTTTGGGGAATATTCTCCCATTCCTCTGTGAGAGCAATTTTGAGCTCACGAAGCGTGATTGGGGGAGGGTTTCGTTGTTTTACGCATCTGCCTAGCTCGTCCCAAGCATGCTCGATCGGGTTGATATCCGGGCTGCGCGCTGGCCACTCCATACGAGTAATGTTCATCTCTTGAAGGTAGTCATTCACAATCCTACCTGTATGAGGTCGGGCATTGTCATGCATAAATATAGCATCCTCACCTAAATTGACCATAAATGGACCAACGTGATCATTGAGGATTTCTTCCACATATCTTACGCTAGTTAAAGAGCCGTTTTCTATGATCACCAGCTCTGTGCGACTTTCAGAAGAAATTCCGGCCCACACAAGTACAGACCCACCACCGTAGGCTACTTTTTCTTCGATGCATGCTTGCTTGAATCTTTCCCCTGGTCTTCGATACACTCTGTGTCTTCCATCGTGCTTGTAGAGCATAAATTTTGATTCGTCGGAGAACATAACTTTTGACCAATCTTCAATACTCCAATTTACGTGGCTCTGGGCATACCTTAGTCTCGAAATACGATGCCCGCGCTCCAGTTTAGGGCCGTTTGCAGGTCTAAGGGGTTTTAAGTTAGATTCAGCAAGCCGACGTCTTACTGTCCATGCACTTGGGTTACTTCCTCCGAGGCGTCGAAACTGATTGGTGAGTTCAGTTCCTGTGAGAAAGCGATTTCGAAGCATGGTGTTCACCAAGTATCGGTCTTCTCGTGCTGTGGTACACCTGGTTCTGCCCGTTCCTGGTCTGCGTAGGTTAGAACCAGTTTCTTCGTAACGTCGGAGAACTCTTTGGACTGTTGACAGCGACACACCGACAGTCCTGGCTGTATCGCGCTGACTCCGGCCGGTTTCCAGCATTGTAAGTATTCTGGTGCATTCTTCAGGCGTAAGCGACATAATTTCAGCTTGATTAATGAATATAGAGCACTATCAACATGGTTTATGTACCCACATAAATGACAGATTACAA
Organism: Miltochrista miniata; assembly: GCA_933228765.1. Taxonomy (NCBI): domain Eukaryota; kingdom Metazoa; phylum Arthropoda; class Insecta; order Lepidoptera; family Erebidae; genus Miltochrista; species Miltochrista miniata. Next base: position 28,248,286 of record OW121747.1, read on the forward strand.
ACAACAGCAACACCAAATGCTGTAATTTCGTAGTTCCATCTTCGAAAGTGGCCCTTTTTCAAATTTGATTTTTTTATGATATAACTTTACAATAACTAAGAAGTTTTAATACCTTCATTTAAGGAGTATTACATTGTCTATTAAATACAATTTATTGCATTAACCTAGCATTTTTAGTTTCCGAGATTTTTAGGATTCTTTAAGTGACCCGGATTCATTGCTCTCGAGTGTATTATCTGATGATAAAAACAATGTTAATACAATACCTACGCAAATTAAAATTTTCTATACTTAGTAAATTTTTTTGTTACAGATCTATATCTGCTTACAATTTAAGTTCACATCATCGTGGTCCCATCATTTGAGCTCAGACAGCAGAGTACCGATTAGATATAAACTGTACTCTCAAATAGTGCTCTTGTCGATTGAACCTTCTAAAATGGTCTGGACATTTATGCTATTAAGCTTGGTTATACTGATACTGTATGGCTATTTGACGACGATGAAACCAAAGAATTATCCTCCTGGTACGTAATTTATTTATTTCTAACTGGCTGACCCTCGCAACTTTGTTTACGTCATATAAGATGTATGAAAGGACATATGATACTGCCCTGTTTGCTTAATCATAAAAGAGCTTAATGATTAAGGCTATAATGTCTCTAAGTTCTGAACTACAAAATCCTCAATATTGAAACTTGTGTGGAAAATCTTTGATTTTTATTTTCAAATATATAAAAAATATTTCAAATCATACCACGCAGTGACATTACAACATTAGTCATTACAACTGAAAAAATAAATCGCTATAAACGCTGGAGTGCCACAAGGCACGGTATTGTATCAATTCATTTACATGTTGTCTATTGACCGTATTCAATCTAAGGCGGATGACAGTACAGGTGACACTTATTACACGGTAGTGAAAGTAACTTGTGCATGGCTTGGATATTGAACTTACTTCCAAGAGGGTTTGATTGGAGTAGACTAAATCTAGTCTAATTTGACCCTACCAAGACTCAAATTTATGTATTTACTACTACGAATAATGAGATTGACTACTAAGAAAACCCCATTTACTGTGGCGCCGCACCACATCTTTCTCCATTCCCCCACGTTTAAAAAAATAAAGTTAGCATTCTAAGTTTCCAAGATTTACAGGTTTTTTTTAAGTGACCCGAATTCATTGTCCTCGAGTGTAGTTATCCACTGCTGGGTTAAAGAGATTAATTGCTAGTTGTCTTCCAAATTGTTATTTGTGCCTGAACTCGAAGGTCGTTGCCTTGAATATACGAAAGAATCTATTCTACACTCGAGAGCAATGAATTCCTAATAGTCCGTTACTGCGTTTACGTGGTTTGGCATGCTGTACACCATGTTTCTTATCCGATTTTGGTTAATATTCTACCATTCCTCTGTGAGAGCAATTTCGAGCTCACGAAGCTTGATTGGGGGAGGGTTTCGTTGTTTTACGCATCTCCTTAGCTCGTCCCATGCATGCTCGATCGGATTGATAAGTCTTCGGCCTCGTTCGAAACCAAGTTTCGAAATCAGTTGCGTAATAAGAATAATATTTCAAAACTGGTTTCGATAAAAGAATGTGTTTCTTCTTTTTAAACTAGTAAATAAAGTCACTGTTAATGCATATGAAACAATAACAATACAACTACATGGAAATTGACGAAGAAATAAAATTATCAAACAGTAAGAAATAAAAGTAAACCTCGGCACTGTAACATATTCATTGTTTCACTATCAGAATTTTAATCATATTAGTGATTTCATTGGCATAGGTGGACAGTAACTTGTTTTATATTCATTAACCGTGACTTACTTACAAATACGTACCTATAATAACAAGCATTTAGAATGCCAGCGTAAAAATCTGGAGAGACAAATATGATTAGTTAACTCAGAAAAAAAATGTATAGTTAAAGAAATATTAGGCCCGACAAAGTTAAAAAATTAACTAAACAAAAACAAAAATATTTTAAAAAGTGTATAGAAAATATAAGTTGTATGTATAATTTAAATAAAAATTATACTAAACAAAAAACTAAAACAATTAAAAACCAAAAGTGTAATTAATTAGAGCTGTCAATAACTGTTTCAAATTTTAAAATAATTACGAATCTCGTATCATAAATAGAAGTTGAGAAATACGATTTTTTAGATTTTTCGTTTTTATTTTTTTTCTCAGGTAATGCACTATTTCGGGAAAAAGAAAATACCAAAACTAAGTTCTACTTATACCCTATTAACAATAAAATAATCACATCGATATCATGCGGAGTTCAGAAGCTACAGCCAATTTTAGTTATATCCCGGATTTTTTCTCGTACCCTAACGAGAAAAAATCCGGGCATAACTAAAATTGATCGTTTGACGGATCGACGGATTGTTGTAGACGGTTGTCACTCTTTAACCCTTTCAGGACCGTAAGGTTATGAGACGTTATACTATAATTTTAGCTATTTATACTGACTCTTAATGCTTATAAGAAATAAATTTACAAATCAAAACTCATCTAAATATTATAGTTTTTTTGGAATTTTTTGGGACAAATATGTCCCTATGGTCGATAAGAGATACTCTTTACTCAAACAATCTCAATTTTATTTTTATCCGGTTTGTGTATTGGGAATCGGGTAATATGTAAATAAATAACGTTTTATCATAGAAATATCATTTATTAGTTATGGTAATCAGCAAAACAATTCCTTTCATTTGTATAGCAAAGGTGAACTTTACACAGAACACACATATTGTTTGTTCGATTTTCTTTTTTATATTTTGCACAATTTACGCACCTCTTTCTGGTGGAGGACTTTCCCATGGGGTGCATCTGTAATTGTCGCTTCACAGATATGCTTACTGTACTTTTTTTTGAAGTAGGAACCGCGCGTTGTCTGTTACTGAAGCCGTTCATCAAACTCCTGGCCACTACCTGTCTAAACTGTAGGGTGGACAACAGGCTTCCCTCCAAGTGATTTTGACTGTGAGGCATAGTATTGAGAAAATGATACTCCAATATCCTTTACATAGCCATTTATTCTTCTGTTCTTCGTATAATAATAGATACTACTCCGAGATGTTATTACGAAATAATAATCCAATGATTGTAGATTCTTTACATTTTTATTTTCACAATCTATCTAATACTTGCACAACTAAGTACTAACTATTAATTAATACAAATATTCTACTTTAACTAATTAGCACTTTACTGAACTCGATCAGGAAACAGAATGTGTCCTTTTTCCAGAATATTCACTTTTTATCACCTCTCACCAACTCCTACCTCATACTGAACATTTATGTCAACTCAACTACCCACTATTTTCGAATAATCAATAAATGTTTTATGTACAGGCTAATCATTCTACTATGAGGCGGTGTTGACATCACAAAAATAACTTATTATTACTACTTAAAACTGAATGGTTTTAGCAAAATCACAACAATAGTATATATAGTGTGTGCATAATTTACTGATATATCGAACAAATCAAAGAAAAGTCGAAGGTAGTACTTTATTTTTGATCTTCGATCTATCTCGTAGCACACCTTACGTTGATCCATTAGGTCCACTCCTCCCATGTTTTATTATAATGTGATACAATTCTAGGGCATGTTATGTTATTTTTTTCCGCTGAACCAGCTTTGCGACGCTTGACGATGTCAGTTTCTACTGGCGCCAAAAAGTTGGTCAACAAATGTACTCCTTTATTGTCCAATCATTTTACAAAACTTATGCCATGAAAACTTGTTGTGTAAATATCGCCGCGCTTCATTGTTTTGTCAGCAGGTGCAGTTTTCGGAAGATGTTTTCTATTAGTCCGAACTGTTCCACATGCCTTGGTATTCAGTTCAATCAATTTATATTGCAGTAATGGTGAGTTGAAGAAGTTGTCCATATAAATTTCACATCCTAAACCTCGAATTTTTCTTGTTAGCTGCAGTATTACTGATTCACCTAATCCATACTCAATCTCAGAAGATTTTTTGCCTGTATACATATCAAATTCAAATAGGTAACCGGTCGCGGCATCACATCGGCACCATAATTTGAAGCCCCATTTGACAGGCTTATTTTTTATGTATTGCTTCATTGCATTATGCCCCTTGAATTTTATCATATGCTCATCGATTGATTGTTTTTTTTTGTATTATTGAGTGCATTTTGAAACGAAGCATTCAGGTGCTCCATTATTGGCCGAATTTTGTATGCTCTATCATAATAAACACAATGAATTAGTACGAAATACAACTAGCCCTGTTGTATTTCGTACTAATTCATTGTTACAAAAATGTAGGTTCCTGCGAATTTCTTCGAATCGGACCCTTGGCATAACGTTCGATATAAAAGGTTGCAGCATGTCTGGTTCTGTAGACCAATAGTCCCTCAATGACGGCAAAATATGATAGCCCATAACCAAATTCATACCAAGAAATGCTTTCATTTCTTCAAGTCCTATTGTAAATTCCTGTCCATTTTGATGAGCATATCGTATTGACTCCGATACTATATATTGCAATAACACCCAGTTTCCGAAAGGCTGATCAACGCTAAAATTAACTAATCGGCTGTTAAGGGCGGATCCTCACAGAAGATCTAAAATGGATCGCCAATTCCTGCGATCAGCGAAAACTTTTCTTGCGATCCCGCCGCGTTCCACCGACACGCTCCAACCGATCCACATTGATCCGCCTAAGTATTGTACAGTTGAACTTTCGGTCGCTATGGAGTCACATGTGCAGCAACGACGTCGAATCGCTTTGGTAGCAACAACCTACATTCTTCTTAAATATTTACGAAGCATTTATGTTCCTTGTAAATGGATTTTCATTTTGCATCTTCCGTGAGGATCCGCCTTTAACAGCCGATTAGTTAATTTTAGCGTTGATAAGCCTTTCGGAAACTGGGGGTTAGTCATCAAAATTTGTTGCTGAACAGAATATATCAAAGGGTGTCAGTAGTGCATTTGGAACATCTTGACAGATTTGCACTTTTCCGAATTCGTATTCGACGTCACTAAAAACATTAGGTATGTATGTTCTCTGACTCCACTTAAATACTGGTTGATTATTGAATGGTGCTTCGGTCACAGGTTCTGCTGTGGAGGTTGAAGGCTCAGGTCTTGTTGAGTCGGCAAGTGTCATATCTTCCATTACCACGTCAATAATTCCGTGATCATCGTCCTGTGTCAAAAGCCTTTGATCTTCTTCATCAAGTAGTAAATCTTCCTCATTGTCACTATTATCGGCCATCAAAATCTGTTGTATTTCATTTTCTCTAAGTTCGAAAACGCCAGCACCCTTGCGAAACATTATCTGTAAAAAGACAAATAAAAATGAAGGGTATTTGACAAAAAATACGAGTTACTTGGCATACTAATGAATGAGTACGATAATACAAGTATCACATAAATTGTATCTCTTTACGACCATAGGGACACCGGTGTCCCTTTATGTTTCTAATGAATTATCGTTTACTCAACAGAAATAATAATTTTACAAATATATAAAATAAAAATAACTTACCAGGCAGCACTTATTTCACACCGTAAATAGTAAAAAAAACAGTTTTACACATAAAAAATCTTTTATAAAATATACGCTTAGCACGCCAAACGAAGTGCCAATTTCTAATGAGCATAGACAAAGAACGGTATTTTTAATAAGCTTTTATTAGGTCGTCGTGTATGTAACTAACAATGTAATGGAATCTAAGGATACTAATTTAACCATCTTCCAAGGATCGTAGCGTCTAGAAAATTGGCAGATGTATGTAGTTCTGATGACAATACAATAATATGGTACTGTCAAACTGATATGATGATGGAGCCGGAAGATAGTCACAGAAAACAAGTGGAATCTAAGGTAGCTAATTTAACCAGCTTCCAAGAGCGTAGCGTCATGAAAATTGGCAGCTGTATGTAGTTCTGATGACAATAAAATAATATGGTACTATCAAACTTATATGATGATGAAGCCGGAAGATAAGCACTGAAACTTCGATGCAAAAAGTGGAATCTAAGGTAGCTAATTTAACCAGCTTCCAAGGATCGTAGCGTCATGAAAATTGGCAGCTGTATTTAGTTCTGATGACAATACAATAATATGGTACTGTCGAACTGATATGATGATGGAGCCGGAAGATAGGCACAAAAAAACAAGTGGAATCTAAGGTAGCTAATTTAACCAGCTTTCAAGGATCGTAGCGTCATGAAAATTGGCAGCTATATGTAGTTCTGATGACAATACAATAATATGGTACTATCAAACTGATATGATGATGGAGCCGGAAGATAGGCACTGAAACTTCGATGGAAAAAGTGGAATCTATGGTAGCTAATTTAACCAGCTTCCAAGGATCGTAGCGTCATGAAAATTGGCAGCTGTATATAGTTCTGATGACAATACAATAATATGGTACTGTCAAACTGATCTTATGATGGAGCCGGAAGATATGAACTGTAACTTCATGATTGAACATCGTATCATAGCTGTGTTTGGATTTGTTAGAAAAGTCGTGTAATGAACTTAGACCACGATTAGGGTTTAAGGTTACAACAAACAAGTGTAAATATTGACATAGGTACCTGCAGAAAATGTATATGTATTAGAGTAATAATGAAATATTTTCACATTAGTCGAACTCAGACAAAACACCAAGTAATACAGAAATCCCTTCTAATATTATAAATGCGAAAGTAACTCTGTCTGTCTGTCTGTCTGTTACGTTTTCACGCCTAAATCACTGAACCGATGTTGATGAAATTTGTTATAAAGATAGTTTGAGTTTAAGGGAAGGACATAGGCTACTTTTTAACTGACTGCACGAAAGGAGGGTAATGATTTTGTGCGATAACGACTGCTACGCGGATGAAGCCGCAGGGAACAGCTAGTTAAGGTATAAATGTTGTGACTAAAAAGTATAAAATAAATAAATGGTTTTAAAAACCCTAGAAAAATACGCTTTTATAATGCACGAAAAAACCAAAAATAAATTATGGATCGTTCAAGTTGCTCCTATTTCTGGGCTGAAGTGTAAACTATGTGCTTTTGGTTATAATATTTGATTGTAAAAGCGTAGGGCGCTGGAACAGGAAAGACTTTCCTGGCGGAAGCTGCATGATGTCTTGTCAGATTAAGGATAAGGTCACATTTATAAAAGCGTGTTTTTCTCGTGTTTTTAAACTATTAATTTACACTGTCACGCTTTTATATATCTATTATGACTTTTGCTATTATTAATATCACCACCACACCACACCAACTTATCCTTAACGCCCAGTGCAAACAAATCTGATAAATAAACGTTTTAAGAATTGGGGAAAATTTTTCTTTAGTTATGGAAACGTCGTAATCGTCCCCAAAGTGATTAAAGACTATATTAACTCAATTTGACAGCGTTAAATCCTTTGGATTGTCCTTATCATCTTAAAAATGTCTAAACGAGTTAACGACTTCGTGCTTGTGTCTACTTGAGCACTAAACTTGCGTACGCTCCTGGTGATTGAAGAGGTCCGGCTACGGTGCAATTCCTAGCTTCATATGCCACTCGGTCGCTAGCTTGTAGGTTGATGCCCTCACACTCCCCTCGTATAAAGTCTTGGTCTGGGCCCAGAAGGACCACCCACAACAGAGCGGGTCAGGTTCTGCTAAGGTACACTATCTATCGCTATCACAGGACTCTTCTGACTTCATGATCACAAAAACTTCATTTAGACTACAGTAAAACGTTTGGTGGCTGCTCCCCTGCGTTACCGTGTAGGCTACTGTGCCACCTAACAGAAATACAAATTAGATAACGACAAACAACATAAGCCCGAAGGCATTTTAAGTGTACCGAAGTACGCTGGTTAAGTTATATTCGGGAGATTCTGCCAGTAAAAAAACTCTTCCGCCTTCACCACGTGGAGGTACTCCCAGGTTATGTTATTTTCCAAACGATGTAGTACTTACTATAAAGATAAATAGACAACATCAAATAGAAGTTCTAATAATTTTCGACATGTGTAAAAAAAGCAGGTTATCAATGCAGGTCACACAACGCTTCTAAGTATTATTTTGTACTTGAATTATTATCTTTTCTTGGATTATGTATGGATATAATTCATAGAGATCGAAAGTAGTCGGGAATTTCCGGATCAAGCATGATGATGATAAAGTTATTACTTAATATATTCTGTACATAGAAAGAGATACATACACAAGGGTCGGTGGTCGGACCGCTTCACTTCCTGACATACGTGAATGATATGAGCAACTGTGTTGAACAGAGCACCTGTTATCAATTTGCTGATGATACGTGTCTCCTAGTCAGTAACAGGGACCTAGATCAATCATATGATTATTTACAATCAGATTTTTATACCCTTAGCAAATGGTGTCATGATGCAGGCCTTGTTCTTAATGCAAACAAAACCAAGTTACTACATATCAGGTCACCGTACATGAAACCTTCACCATCCAACAAACATATAATAGCTCACGATCACGCATGCTTACATAGCTTCAATAGTGGTAGTTGCGGTTGTCCAGCCATTGAACTTGTAGCCTCCCATACATATTTGGGCCTTACTATTGACGACAAACTAAACTGGAAGCTCCACATCGATAAAGTCTGTAATAAACTGAGATGTTTTCTGGCAAACATTAAGATTTTAAATCGTAGTATCCCTTATAACGTTAAATTATTACTCTATAACTCGCTAGCTGAGTCTCATATTCTCTATGGACTCACCAGCTACGGACGGACTTACAAGACTGACACAAATAAAATATATAGATTACAACTAAAAATATTAAAAACAATAACATCTCCTCAGATCAAATCCCAATACTCTGATGATGAAATAGGTCTTTTTAAACATTGTAAAGTTTTACCCATTCACCTTAAGATAACATATAATTTGCTAAAAGAAAATTATTTTAAATATAATTCGGGTGAAAAAGTGAATCACCCTGTATACACACGAGCAGTGTCACGGAACCGGTTGCAGACGGCAACCGCTGTTAACATTTTCGGTGAGAGAACAACACGATACATAGTACCACGTTTAATTAATAAACTACCCCCAGATATGAATAAACGATTAAACAAAAAAAACATTAAGTATATTTTAAAGGGATTCTTTTTGAAAAACATGCCTCAGTCATGTATATAATTTTATTTCTTCTTCATCCTTGCTTGATTCATAGTACACATCACTGTTCTGCGTCCGTGTCGTAGGGTAATTATTTAAGTTACCTACGTTAGGCATAATGAAAATAGTTTTATTTTGTTGTGTGTATGAGTGTTAGAACAACTTATGTATATTTAGAGATAATTTTGAAAAGCAATTAGTATGCTGACTCAATCACTTATGTATATTTAATTGTTTTTATCGACTTCGCTTGCAGTAGCGTCTGTTGCATTTTCTACAAACCTCTGTGGTTTACAAATGCAATATGTATGGTTATAGTATAATGATTTTGTGAAATGGTAAATAAAAAAAAAAAAAAAAAACATCGTACATAATATTGCAAATAATAAAAATCATCAAAATCAGGTCATAAGTAAGTGACAACCCTAGAAAAATAAAAGAATGGCCATAACTTCCGAACTCCGCGAAATTAATCGATGATTTATTTTTCGTGTATAGAGAATTGGGTTTACATAACCTTTCCCGTATCATAGGATTACTCGAGATAAAAAATAAAAACGAAAAATAAAAAAGAATACTATGATTTTAACGAAGTAATGAGAATATCTTTTGTTTTAAAATGTAAAGCATATATGCAACTTAGGTCAATAATTTTTATTAGTTTTGGTTTTCAGCTCAGATTAGGTCTTAAATGTATCCGGGCAAATAATGACGAAATTTCGAAAAGTTTTTACTAAACTAATAATTTTGGCCTCTCCGGAACTTTGCATTAGTGTTTTAAATGCTTGTTTTTTTATACGTTTTTGTATTAGAAAAAGTACGTCCGAAAAAGGGCTCTCATATCACATAGTGCTGCGTGCTGGCCACTCGATATGAGTGAATGTTCATCAAATGTGAAATTAGCTCTAGGGCACACTAGGGCAGCTTTTGCGGCACTTCTTTCTCACTTTAATGTGTGTTTCATGTTAATATGTTCAATTACGAGTATGCACAGAAAAACTAGATGAAAAGTACGAGCGCGGTTTTGACATGTCTAGATTTTTTGACAGCCCCATTGACGTTGTATAAGTAGGATTGATTGGTAGCATACGGTCGTAAAGGGCCCCACTCACTAACAGTCCGCCTGCAGTCTCTGATCCTATCGGACGGCCTGCCGTCCTAGACCAATAGCGCCAACACACTAAAGCGATTTTTGCCTGCCGGCAAGGGCCTGCTGTCAGTCTTGCGACCACACACTAACAGTCGGGAGTCGGCAGTTTTCCACCGTACGATCGCCCGTCGGCCATGGTCTGATATCGGTTTGAGGGCCCATACACTACATACAGCAAATGGTCACCTATTTGCTATTCTACACAAATTATTTTGTAATGAATAAATGAATTATTATCACAAGTCAACATGTTATTACGTAGATTCATCGATCTGAAAGTAGGTAGATGGATATTTAATGAATAATATACCGTACCATAAATATTTTTATTCAAAATTTTTGACAAAACTATTATAACCTGGATAACAATAATAAATATATATTAAAATTTTATAATACATAATTTAAAAGTACGTAGGTATTTTTAATCTGTGTAAATTATAGATAGGTATAAGATATAGAGGGTTATCCCTCTAGATAGCTACCTACCAAAAAGCGTATTTAGCATTTTCATATAAGAGTAAAATCAAAATTACCTTTTATAGATCTTTTCTGAATGTGCTTTTAAGATTTTTATTTTTCACATTGTCAATTGTTGCTGAAGGTATTGTGGTTTGATAATATGCTAATAATTTGTTTTAAGCATCCTTCGTTCTTCCTTCAACCGTTTATTGTGATGACAATCATCTTTCACCTTCCATAAACATGGGAAACTTCTATATAACTCAATAAACGTAGATACAAATTGAGGTTTGCTGTCCATTTTGACGGTAAAATTAAACAAGTCGAAAAACTTAAAACTGTCGGCCTGCAACTGATACAAGACGTCGGTCGACAGGCCGCCGGCAGGCTACCTGCTAATGTGTGGTCAATCGCGCGCCAGGCTTTAAACTGTCCGGCCGATATCTGTCGGCGCTGAACGGAATCGTCGAGCGGCCACACACTATCAGTTCGTATTAGTCGTCCGTCCAAAACCTTCAACAGAACTGTTAGTGTGTGGGCTATTGCGATTAACTGACAGATTGATATCGTCCGGTAAACTGTTAGTGAGTGGGGCCCTTAACAACGAAATACGACCTTTATGCCGCTAGTATTAGGTCGTGAAAAACAAAATTGACTTAATTTATGAAAATATGATTTTCAGTGTATTCAGCCGCTTTGTATAATATTATTAAGTCAATTTAGCCAATCTAGTCTATAGCTATAGCACTACAAAAAACTTTCGTCAAAAGTATGTTATATATTTAACAAAACAACAATGTTCATTAAAACTGCTTTTTAGTGTTACTACCTAATGCCGTCGTTTCGATATATTATGTGTATTTTTATTACCCAGGTCCAGTCTGGTTGCCATTTATAGGCAGCAACGTGATATTGCGACATACAACAAAAAAATATGGTTCAGAATTCGCAGCCTTCGTTGAACTGTCGAAACAATATTCCACAAAAGTTCTTGGAATGAAAACTAGTACGGAGTTGCTCGTTATTATCTTCGGGCATAAAAACGTACATCAAGTTTTTAATAGCAGGGAATTTGATGCAAGGCCTTCTAATTTATTTGCACAATTAAGATGCCTTGGGAAGAAAAATATGGGTAAAACTATTCATTTATTATTTAATACTTTTACTTTATTTTCAAATAATTTATTATTTACAATACTTTAAACAATATTTTCGCCTTTGAAGTAAAAAATACGGCGGCCCGTTTTCCTAAGATGAACTGTAAGCATTGGCCAATAGTGATATAAAAGTTATTCGTTTTTTTCTGCACCACAGGTATAACTTTTGCAAATGCAGAATTTTGGAAAGAGCAGAGACAGTTCGCAGTGAAAAATTTGAAATATGTTGGTTATGGCAAAAGTTCTATGGACATTGAAATTCAGTCTGAGTTGTGTAAAATATTGGCTTACATAAAGAACAATACAAACCAACCTATAGACTTATTGGACAATATTAGTGAATCTGTGATGAATGTTCTCTGGACCTATGTAGCAGGTAAGTAAACAATGCATGTTATCTATACTATCGTGAAAGTAAAAAAAATAAGCTTTATTAGGCCAAAAATAATAAAATAAACCTTTCCCTTGAAACTTTTACATTTACTATCTACTTATAAGGACATTTCACCATTATATAAAAGCTAATCGCGAGGTTTTTGTGGCTATTGGTATTTTACATTTAAAACGTAAACGATATTAATACGGTGGTTGCTGAGTTGAGTGACCGCTCATTGGCATTTCCGTTTCTTCGGAAGACACGCAAAGCCATTGCTAACAAATGCAAATTGTGAAACCAGTCCGCAAGGCTTGCCTGCCACCTTGTGGGATAAAAAACAAATTATGTAAGGCTAATCATTGTTTCAAGTCCTTACGTTTGATACCCATGTTCATATCTGATTGCTTCGGTGGCGCAGAGGTAAGTAGAATGACTGTAGTGCTAAGGTGCCTATCTAGAATTCTCCCCCCTACTCGCCGGCAAACGAGGCGACGTTGACCCAGCACAGTCGGCAGAACCGCCAGGCCTCAAAATTTGTTGTCAGCGGCAAGCAGGGCGACAGCGATTTGGCACCAGAGTACACAACAGTAGGCTACTTCGAACAAACGATGACAAACGCACCGAGCGCGGTTTGCTTGTGTGCGAACGCAGTGTCGCCTTAAGGTCAAAGCCCACTATAACGCCTCCGCTCCCACCCGGCAAAAATAATATAATTCAAATATAGGCTTTAACTATTGCTATTTAGATATATTTTACATTGCCATCATCAATTAGCAGACAGCTCGCTGTCAGCGAGCTTACCGCCGTCAGACTGCTCGGGAGTGGACGCCTCGCAGGCCACGCGTTGTAGACGAGCGGTCCGCGCGGTGCCCGCGCGCTTACTGCTGGCAGTCGCCTCACGGGCTCGCGCCGCACAGTGGATCGATTCATACAAATCGGCGGACATAGGAATCTTGAAAAACTTTTTACTGATTTTACAAAAACTAATGATGCCAATGTGTTTATCTTAATAATTGTAGTCGAAAACAATACTACATAATTTTGATTAGACTTCAATTATAAAATATTCGACAAAAACTGATTTCAATGTATGGAAAAGCACATTAAAAAAGGGATAGCTTGCGATTTTCTCGTGTTTTCTGATTTTAACGCTTATAGTGACTTTTGATGGGTTATTAGCAAAATATCTGCCAAACATTTTAGGTACCCCTAGGCACCCCCTGGGAGCTATATGACAAAATATCATTTTTCTCATTTTCTTTAAGAAAATATGTCTACTTCGTTTTTTTGCAGTTATAATTGTTGATAAACTACATTTTAGCTTAGTACTGACCTACCCACATCAAAAATTATATGACTAGCATACGGGATCGGGAGTTTTTGAGAGATACTTATAAGCAGGCGACTATACGTTTATCCTACTTTTTTAGCAACATTTTTGTATTGTATAGTGATTTACTATTAAGATTTGAAGAAAATAATGTATTAATCAAATAAAACAATAACGCGTTATATAAAACATATATCATAGTTATAAAAATACAAAAACTTACTTATAAAATAAAAAGTGGTAAAATAATAGCTTAAAATAAATAAAATTAAGGAACAGAAAAAATTCAATTAACATGTATGAACATTAAATAATGAAACAAAATTAGAGTAACATAAGCTTTAAAAAAATAGTAGCTTAAAATAAACTAACTCTCTTCATCCTCAAGTGCAATAGCAATAATAGCTAGTTCACGCGTTGTGAATCGGGACATAGTAAAAACTACGAGTTGCTTTAATGGAAACCGATCGCGAACTGTGTCTATTGCGAAAAGCGAGAGCGGTCGGCGGGTGGACAGCTGGCGGTCTGCTAGCTGTCGCCGCGTGGACTGCTGGGTGCGTGCTAGCTGTCGCCGCGTAGACTGCGAGCAGTAGCCTTCTTTTAGGGAGGTGTTGGGTGGGAGCGGTGTTGAAGTGGAGGCGTTAAAGTGAGCTTTGACCTTTACTCTCTTGTACACTGGTGCCGAAATCGACGTCGCCCCACTTGCCGCTAACAAGTTAGAGACCTTAGTGACACACACAACCAAGCTTCCTACAGGAGGAAAGGTAGTGATCGCTACTCCCTTGCCCAGGATGCACACAAGGAGGATCCGTTATTTTCCACCGCAAGAAGGGTTTCCAAGATTTAATAGGGCCCTGCATCCCAATATTATACCAATTTCTCGAATGTTCCTTCTGGCTTTGTCGTACGAGAGTATCTGCTATAGAAGAGAAAATATATTTATGAACTGAATTAAATTTATCGGACATTTTATTGTAATTTAATTTTAATTTCACAATTAATTATATTGCAATTTATTTTGTATGTTTATTTAAATTTGTATTTAAATGCTTAGTTTTTCCTCATTTTTAGGGAAAATTATTTATACCGACAACCCTCTTTATTTTTGTATATCCACATGCACAAAGCTATCATTATGTCAGAAATAAGTGTATGAACAGTTAGTTGCCGTTAATAATGCTATAAGTAAAGCGAACCGGTCAGGTACTAAGCAAAATTAAAATTAAAGTAGTGGAATAGTGCTTTTTTTGACAATAATGTATCAGCTACAGATTTTAAACTGGAAACGGAAGCTCAAAAGCAATACTGATGCATTTTTTTAAGGTGTGGTGGGACTACAATTGCAGTTTGCGATGATTATCTCTTCGTATTGTATTAAAACTTTGTTGAAAGTTCTGGCAACTCTTCTTATGAGCGGTGCGACATTAGATCGTTTAATACGCTGAAGTGTGTAAATACTCGGTAGACAGCAAACATGACGAAAGAAAGGCTATAAGGAGATAGCCCCAGACGCTTCTGTTTTTCTTTTTTTACATGTGTAAATCCTCACGGATGCCATGCCGGACTCCTACCGGCAAAAACCAAAAGGTGCCTTACAACTGTCTACAGTCGGGAGTCTCGTGCAAGCGAATATCCAGAGACATCCTTCTGAGGGCTTACTTAGGCAGACTTATGCTACCAACGCTTTGGTATTGGTTCGGGGGCTATCACGCGTCTTTGTGGATTGGTTCTGATGTTTTTCCGCTACAGGGGACGTAATGCGTGCGTGAAACTGTCACGCCGTCTTGGGCCTCCTTGCAAACTTTGATGAATTTCATTGCTCGATAGCGCGTAAGCAAGATGCCCCCGCAACGAGCGACTCATTGAGCAATGAAAACATGCCATAGGTGGTGGAAGTTGAAACAAAAACTATTAGAAACTAGAAAACTGATTATGGGGTGTAAGAAGTACAGTAAGAATAAAATAATAATTATATAATAGCCTAGTAAACGAATAACTTTTGGATGGAAAAGTCAAAAGCAGAAACTTTGACTTAGGAACTTTGTTTGGACTAGTTAGGAGATAAACATACTAAAAGTCCAAACAAAGTTCCTAAGTCAAAGTCTCTGCTTTCGACTTTTCCATTCGCACCCCCCTCGTGAGCGAATGCTCATAGTCTTAGTCAATGAATATTGACTAAGACTATAAGGAACAAGTATATTTAAAAGTTAAAACCCACACACACAGCTCCCTTGTATTTTTCTTTCTCATTCTTGACTAAGAGTACTTTTTCTGTTTTTCAGGTGAACGTATTCCTCAGGAGAAACTAATTTATTTATTAAAGCTTTTTAAAGAAAGAAACGAAGCATTTTCAGCGTCTGGGGGTGTTCTAAATCAATTACCGTGGTGCAGGTTCATTGCTCCTGAACTTACCGGTTATAACTTGATTACTAAAATAAATAAAGAAATAGATCAAATAATTGAGGTTGGTATAATGCACATTCTCATTCTCATCTCTCCTTTAATTAAACAGTTCAAATTAGCTTGAGCTGGCGCGACTGCGTGCCTGTCGTGGAGCACTTTCGGGATCAGGATTTAAACCTGGGCGGTACTGGACGCTCTGCAGCGGTGTCGTGTTGATTGGCGATATATCGAGGTGTTGAGATGCTTGTACCATACCGCTACCATGACCATCCAGTTGCAGGATAAGAAGATCAATCCTATAGCACTGCGCAGAAGTGTAAGACCGGGCGATGTAATATCCCCGAAACTTTTGACCAATGCGCTTGAAGACGTCTTTAAGATGCTGAACTGGGATGGATGGGGCGTGAAAATAAACGGTGAACGCATCTCACATCTTCGGTTTGCTGACGACATCTTCATAGTTGAACAGAAACAAGGAACAGTTGAGCGGAATGCTGCACAGTCTAAGTGGAGAGTCTCGACGAGTTGACCTCGGCATGAACTTGGTTAAACCAAGGTCATGTTCAATGAGCATGTCATGCCGGGACCAATCTACGTAGAAGGATTGAGACCTTAGGTTGTCCAGGAATACACATACCTAGGGCAGGAAATCACATTTGAGACGAATAACCTGGAAAAGGAAATAGCGAGAAGAATCCGCTTGGGCTTGGCAGCATTCAGCAAACTGCGTCGAGTTTTCTATCCGCCTATACCGCAATGCCTAGCTAGTCTATAAACAGTGCGTTCTACCAGTTATGCTACAGTGAAGCTCATCCATCCCCTTATAGTTGCACAGCGAGCAATGGAACTAGCTATGCTTGTGGTGTCTCTGAGGGATAAAACTAGAAACGATGTTATCCGTCGGAGAACCAGAGTGGCCGACTAGCTTGCAGAGTATACTTTACTGGGTATGCTATTACTTATTTAAAATACAAAAGATTTTATAATTTGATTCTGGATATTTACTTGGTATTACTTGAATTTCACTTTTACTTTACGGTTTAAGAACTGAGTTGCGAGACTAGGTTTTCTTATGTTTTGTTGGCATCTCATTTCCTTTTGTAGATAATTCATCATTTTTATTCTTGAAAAACTAAAACGAATTTCTTCAATTATTTTTCACTATTTTTACATACATGTACATGTTCACGTCTTTATACCACTTACTTTTTGCGTGGTGAGCCGTATCCCCCGTATTCTTGTTGAAATGGACAGGCGCAGGTAGTGACTGCCCGCTATTAAAATTCTTGAAGCCGCCCGTAAGGTCTTCACCTTGACTTACCGGCTGCCATTTTACTGGCAACAGGGACCAACGACTTAACGTGCCTGCCAAAGCACGGAGACGCTTACTAATAGAAATATCACCAACTGGTCACCCATTTGAAGACCAGCCACGGCGAAAAGTGTTTACTACCGTGATACAAGCGCTTCAGTTAGTTATTATTTATATTTTAAATAAATATATTGATTTGGAAATTGTAGTAAATAGACCAAATTAATATAAATACTGATTCATTAATTACAAATTAATGTTGCACACCAACTGCATAAAAAACTTTGTAATTTTATAAAAATTATATCGGATTACAAAGTTATTGATGCCGTTGGTTTATTTATTTTAATTTTTACTCGATTTATACTGTAACGCCGCCCTTAAACCACTATGACAGTAGACATAAGACGTGACGTAATTTCCGAGTGTATAATAGAGAGTGTGTATATAAGAGAGTGCGAGCCATTTGTTGGGGTCATTCTGTACTGTATACTGAGACTAGCCGAAACTCATAGCCAGTCTTTGCCACTTACTCTAATTCGTGTAGCGAAATAGCCATTGCCCGTTACAACAACTACTGTAGACAACCAATTTACCGTTTGCCTATCGCCTATTCGAAAAAGCCGCTCTTTTTCACTAAATCTGATTCATCTACAAACTGAACTATAGTCATTACTTGCCAGTAAGAACTACTGTTGGGCTGCATATTGCCCTTGCCAGTTAGGCTAATAATTGCATTGCCTGTTAGGCTACTAATAACTCTTTGCTTAGCCGAAATAGTCGTACTCCACACCTCTGAATTTCTCTAGTTTAACTAAATAACTTCTAGTCTTTGCCAGTAAAACAGCCGCCTAGCGTTAGGTTTTGCGTTAGCATTATGAAGAAAAGGAGAGTCTATTAAAATTAATCGTTATTCGTGTAAGAATGCTAGTAAAATAAATAGAATAACTTTTATGCACTGGATGTCGTTGCAGTTCACGATCGATACTTGTTGGTATAATTACTAAAGCCCTTAACCAGTCAAATCTAGATTCAGTAACATTCGGAACATTTTTGTAGATACAAGCACTTAGTACGTAATATTGAAACGCACAGTTAATTCCGCAAATTTACTTTTGGAAAGAGGCGCAGCAATATTGTTCCGATAAAACAAAGCCTAACGGTAATAAAATTTGCGTATTTAGATAGGTATCTACGATCCTAAAACTGTACATGAATAATCAAATCATACAGATGTTTGCAGGCTATAGGTACCTATTTACTTATTTGGTAGGCATACTAAAACAAATCCAACAGTCGGTAATTGGTTTAGCCCCGTTGAATGTAAGTTCATTATAATATCATGCTTGGTTTCGATAAGTCGTAGTTGGCGGTAGTACTTTTATTTATTCGTTTCGAATCTAAATAAACGTGTGTTTCTTGGTAATGGGATATACATTGAAAAAGTGTCTCGATTTTATAGAATAGTATGTAGCTCGGTATTTTAGTGTTTGAACCGTGCTAAACGGGTGATAAAGGTATCGGAAGTGCTTAACATTTAAGTATAATGGTGTAGGTAGGTACTTGAACTAATAGAGTTATTATGCATTAATATAAATATACGGGTCCGCACTTATTAGCGAAAATTTATTCATCATAGTAGAAATTTTATGTAATAAGTTTATAAAGTGTAATTGGCAAAAGCGCTACGGATCTTGAAATGAATATGTCTCATTGCGATACCCTAAATGTAATTAGGTCTCATACTTCATGATCTTTTACATTAAAGCCTACGGCATAAAATTAAGTATGCAACCCAATATCGCCTGAATCTTTCCAAATAATAGGTTTTGAAACAAGAATGATGCAATTGTAGATGCGCTTAAATGATCTTATCCCGAGTTATCCCGATTATCATACTGGGATGGATTGAGTGATGAGCAGCTTCAGACAATCCACAACAACTTCTAATCCATCAACGGTACGACTAGTCCACGCGAAACGTGAAAAAGTTAACCTGTAAACGCCTTCTTTTCATAGTGACCCTACCACTCTGCCTGTGACGTACTGTAAACCTTGTAGGACACATGTTACAATCGCCCGTGTTTCCTGTGTTAATTGCAAGTACGACATATTCTTCGATCAAAGTATATTGTTGATCGAAGGCCGTACCTATTCCTTTAACATTATCTAATAACTATTTTGCTCTCTCGGGTAGTAGCAACATGATACCTGCATAGCTATGTTATTCCAGAATTATTTGGCATTCTAATGGCAAAGAAGTGTTAAAGTCGTTTCATTAGGTTAGGAGTTTATACTCAAACCGTTCCTCTAAGATACTAGTAGATATTTCTTTTTGAGAATGTGCCTAATTACAGTAGACGCCAATCGTTTAAAGGGTAGACAGCTTCATAGCCACCAAAAAAAAAGAGTTGAAACGGGTTTCGGTAGGTAAACGTCGTATTTACGTGTGAGGACAATGTCAGTAAGGATATATAGCCCTGCGTGCGCGATATTTCTATTCTTTACCAAAATAGGATACACTGCCGAAAAAGCAAGCCCTTAACATAAATGTGCCAGCTGTAAGAAGTTCATAAATCCATCCAACTACCTAGCACTAAATGTTATACTCTTACATTCAGTCTATCAATTGGCATACAGCAGCCAGCAACAGCATCTTTGTATTTCCGCTTCAGAATGTCTGTAGAATCGTGTTTACTACATTTATTACTTTGTGATATGATTTTGGAGGTGGGTACCTCGCTTGTTTATATTTTGTTATTTTACAGAAAATAGTGAAGATTGTGATTGTGTATGTAGTTGACAAGATAGAAGTTATGGCGAGACTAAGTTCAGGGAGTCCCTTAGGATACTAATGTCATTTCGTTGTTTTATTGTACGGCATTCAGACTTCAACGCCAGTAAATAGTAATTTGCATAGGATGTAAAAGTGATAACAAAATCATATAAATTGATATGAGTTATAAGAGCTAGGTGTAAGCCTAGTTTTATTTAACCTGTTCTGACTTCATGGCCATAAACGCTGGAGTACCGCAAGGCTCAGTGTTGTCCCCTACCCTGTTTCTGCTGCATATCAATGACATGTTGTCTATTGACGGCATTCATTGTTATGCGGACGACAGTACAGGGGACACTTGTTACACAGGCCGCCCCGGTATCTCTCGGGACGCAGTGGAAGAAAGTCGTGAACAGCTTGTGTCTGAAATCGAGGCTACTCTTACTAGAGTGTCCGATTGGGGTAGACAAAACCGTGTCCAGTTCAATCCCTCCAAGACACAGGCGTGTTTCTTCACCGCTAAGAAAGCCCCAATTACTGTAGCGCTACGATTCCAGGGCACATCTCTTTCCATCTCTAAAAGTATAGGGATCCTTGGTGTTGACATCTCCAGTGACGTTCAGTTCCGCAGTCATTTGGAGGACAAGGCCAGGCTGGCGTCCAAGAAGCTCGGTGTGCTCAACAGGGCGCGGCGGTACTTTACTGCGGCGCAAACAGTGCTTCTCTATAAGTCGCAAGTGCGGCCACACATGGAGTACTGCTGTCACCTCTGGGCGGGGGCACCTGAATATCAGCTTCGCCCATTTGACTCGGTGCAGAGGCGAGCTGTGAGAGT
The DNA here is from genome assembly GCA_933228765.1 of Miltochrista miniata. Taxonomy (NCBI): domain Eukaryota; kingdom Metazoa; phylum Arthropoda; class Insecta; order Lepidoptera; family Erebidae; genus Miltochrista; species Miltochrista miniata. Next base: position 28,269,242 of record OW121747.1, read on the forward strand.
TGTCAACGATCCTATACTGACAGGTGGTGTGGAACCTCTTCGCGACAGGAGAGACTATGCCTCCTTATGCGTGTTCTACCGCCTGTACAATGGTATGTGCTCTGAGGAATTGTTTGACATGATGCCCACGGCTACCTTCTATCATCGCACCGCTCGCCATAGACAGGGATTTCATCCTCACACCCTACGTCCGGAGCGTTTGAGCACGGTTAGATCCGGTAGGGGTTTTCTTCCGCGCACGCTTAGGTTGTGGAATGATCTTCCTGCCTCGGTTTTCCCAAACGCCTACAGTATGGGGTTCTTCAAAAGGGGTCTAAGAAGGTTTTTACAGGGTCGGCAGCGCGAGTGTGGCGTCTCTGGTGTTGCAAACGTTCATAGGCTGCGGTGACCACCGGTCCTTCTGGTGGGCCGTGTGCTTGTCTGCCACCTTAGTGGTATAAAAAAAAAACCTAGAAGTAAGCTTTGTGACATATTTGAGGATATTATAGAATCAAACAAGTTAGTACGCGAATGATATGAAGTTTTGATAATAATGCAAGTTATTTACGTTGCGTTATTTATATAATTATGCCAAGCACTCGCTCCTGGTATCAGCTAAACCACAGAGTACCTACATTTTTATCTATACTAATATTATAAAGAGGAAAGATATGTTTTTTGTTTGTTTGTTTGTTTGTAACGAATAGGCTCCGGAACTACTGGTCCGATTTGAAAAATTCTTTCACTGTTGGGAAGCTACACTCTTTGCGGGTAACATAGGCTATATTTTATTCCCGTATTCCCACGGAAATGGAAACTACGCGGGTGAAACCGCGTGACATCCGCTAGTAAGTAATAAGTTCGCAGACGCAGGCACCATCTATAATGACCTCATACTCAATGACTTTAAGGTTCCATCGAAAAGTAGGTCCAGTATTGACGGATGCTTCTATTTGTCATGTGGTTTATTTATTTCAACGTCAGATAACTCACCCAGTAGATAGTAGATAGTGGCGTGAACATTCCACTCATGAATCTATCTTGGGACCAACTAGTATTAGTGCTATGTCTATTACTTTGTGTGTTTATCGGGCCAGCCACTTGGTTAGTGGCTGGCCCGTAGTCTCTTGTTCCCTTTATGGGAACGATTGTTAAAGATAAAGATAGTCGAGCAGAATGCAAGCCAATCTACCGTGATGAAGATGAAGCTACTTTGGGCCGGGCTGGGCAAAGCCAAGCTATGTCATGCCACGCCTCGCCAAACCAGCCAGTGAGCTAGTCCTGCGAGCTTGTTCTGCGAGCTAGTCCTGCAAGCTAGTCCTGCGAGCTAGTCCTGCGAGCTTGTCCTGCGAGCTAGTCCTGCGAGCTTGTCCTGCGAGTTAATCCTGTGAGCTAGTAGCTAGAAGCAGGCTAGCGAGACAGGCCAGCGAGACAGGCCAGCGAGACAGGTCAGCGAGACAGGTCAGCGAGACAGGCCAGCGAGACAGGTCAGCGAGTCAGGCCAGCGAGCCAGGCCAGCCCAGACGCCTAGTTCCTATTGCAGGAGCAACTCCTTACAGGATGTCCGAGTGTAACCGCCCTTAAATCACTGTGACGGCTGACATAAGTGACGTAATTTCCGAGTGTATAATAGAGAGTGTATATATAAGAGAGTGCGAGCCATTTGTTGGGGTCATTCTGTACTGTATACTGAGACTAGCCGAAACTCTGCTCAATTTATTGTGTGCCTATACGGAGAATAAAGTAATTAGCCGAATCCTGAAGTGTTTAATAGCCCCTTCTGTTACAATACACTAAATACTAATTGCATTCTAGATTTTAAGGTACTATGCCTGCTAGAAATGCCTTGGAGTTTTGATGATCGGTCAGTCCGGGAGTGAGTGACTGCGAATTTCCAAGTAACTTTGAATAGTTATAATTCTTAAACTAAACGAAATTTGAAATAATCGTATACCGTATATATACGAAGCCTGCTTAGTTACTGAAAAGTCAATATTCTTGTTTTATCCACAACGAAGTTATAGGGGGTCGAAAATGGCCTGAGTGAGTTCGAGAAAACATAGTACCGCCGTGCCGCTGTTCCTTGACTTTGCCACGGCAGTGCCCCCACTGCCGTGGCCCCAGATTAATATCTCTGTTGCTTTCAGGAAGCTATTCAAAAACATAAAAGTAAAGAAATAGCAAAAAATGATTTTATTTACATGTATATGCAAGAAATTTTTGCAAATGAAAGGCCGACATTTACTGGTAAGTAGTGTCTATTTCAGATCTATGAGTATTTTGTGCACGGCTTATTTAATTTAAAACATCTTATACCATTTTCTAGAAGAGCAGTTAAAAATTATATTACTAGACTTAATCATCGCTGGTTCACAGACCAGTAGTAACACACTAAGTTTTTGTCTGTTGAGAGCTTTAGTTTCACAAGATATTCAGGACAAAATTTATGGTGAGATTATAACAACGGTTGGCGACAGACTTCCTTGTTGGGGAGACAGCGACAGGTAAATAATCTACGTATACTTATAATAAAACGGTAGAGGGTCGAAGATATTTTGAAATTTTGATTGTACTTATTGGGTTAGGTTCGCGGAGAATAGAAATGCTGGACAGAAATGGCGCTAGTGAGGCTGTGCGCTGTATATGACGGCGGTTTATCCCTGGGTCGAATACTGCTCTTTTTCTTTGGAATGATTGTATGAAGTACTGATTATGTGGAATGATTGTATGAAGTACTGTTATTAGACGCGTTCGATCCTTGTGCTCTTGTCCAGCAACGATCTGTTCGCAATATAATTAGTGGTAACAGGAAGCTTTGAGCTGCTGCGCAGCGTGAACTCTACGAATGTATGACATAGTTACTCGATACAGTAGATTGTACTGAGTTGAATATTAGAGTTATCTCTATTAGCCTTTTCTAGCATTCTATCCAGTTATTTCGTTAAAATAAATGCTCATAGCCCTTGTAGATCGCTTACACATTAGAACCGCTTTAAAAACTTTACATCAGCCCGCAAGCTAAGTCGCGGGTAAAAGCTAGTTTTATACAACCAGTAAAGTGCTATTCGGACTCGCGTACGGAGGCTTCCGTACCAAAAAACGGCAACATTTTACGGGTGTGTACATAAATTTGTTGTACGGGAGCCCCCCGGGCGCAGGGGCAGAGGGAAATTCTCACGAATAGGTTACCGTTTTTGGGGTTCCGTATCTAAAGGTTCAAAAATTCTCCCTTAAAAGCACCATTCGAGGTGGAGTTCTCCATCATCAGAGGACTCAAAGCAAACCTCAACGCCGTCACCCACCATCTCGAGACGGCACGGCCATCTGACGATACGTCGTACCTGTGTTACCCCGGCTATATCATCGAAGAGCAATTTCGAGATAAAGCCGGGGTGTGAGCGTTTGTTAGGGCGTATGTTTGCTGTCGCCGGCTGCGCTGCCTTGAACATCCTTCTCTGTCATTTGGCTGCACGTAGATCATGGCTCTACCCAGATCTACGTGTGCGTTTACGGTTCCCACACAGGGGAAGCTGAGACAATAAGGCTGTTTCAGCACCTTAGCGAGGGAGCTGATGACGCGCAGGTGCGGTTCCCGAACGCTAAGCTCGTGTTTCTGGGGGACTTCAACGGCCACCACATTGAGTGGCTGAAGTCTCGCCAGACAGATCATGCGGGAAGGGCCGCCCACGCATTCGCTCTCTCCCATGGCCTGACCCAAATGGTACGCGGGATTACGCGCATACCGAACAGGTCAGACCATGAACCAGCCCTGCTGGACCTACTGCTGACGAGTTGTCCAGCCCAATACAGTGTGTCGGTGGGCGCCTCACTGGGTAAGTCGGACCACTTCGGTGCATGCCCGCATGCACAACACAGTGCAACAAGTATCATCTCCTGCGCGTGCAGTTGAGATGACAGGCGTGTACGTTTACAGCTGAAAAATCCCCCTTCCTACCCTTACCCTCTCTTCGGAATACGGCGATTACACTTGGAGATAATCTGGACATCCTTGGTATAGACGTCCAGCCCGGGCTTAACCAGAATATAGCAGAAACCAGAGGTATCTGCTGTACAAGACGCAGATACGTCCTTGCGTCGAATACCTACTGCTCTCACCTTTGGGATGACTCCGCGAGGTACTTGCTTGACACGTTGGACTCTATGCAGCGGCAAGCTATTCGCATTATCAACTGCCCTGAGGTGACGGAAAGTCTAGAGCCATTGGCGCAGCGAAGAACTATTGCATCTATGGCTGCATTCTATCGTAACTATCACGGTAAGTGTTCTGAAGAACTCTTTAACCTTATCCCGCCCTCTCCTTTCCGATCCCGAACAACGCGTGCTGGACAGAGGTGCCACTCTCACACAGTGGAGAGAATCTTTGCTAGAACTGAACGATTCAAAAGATCGTTTATCTGTAGAACCATAAAAATGTGGAACGACCTGCCAGCGCACGTGTTTTCCTCCTCTTACAATCCTGGTTTCTTCAAGCGGAGCGTGAAGAGGCACCTCATGGGGCCGCCAACTTGAGGCCCGCTTTCTATAGTCTTACAGACTGAGACGGTGGCCTCCAATCGCTAGATGTCGCTGTGACTTTCCATCAGGCGGCGGCATCATTTTGGCGAGCTAAATATAAAAAAAGGGTAAAAAACGGGACCCTATTCATGAGACTTCGCTGTCTGTCTGTCCGTCACGAGGCTGTATCTCATGAACGGTAATAGCCAAAGAGCTGAAATTTCTACAGATTAAGTATTTCTGTTACCGCTTTAACAGCAAATACTAAAACTAAAAACAAAAAAAAATTAAGTGGGGCTTCCATACAACAGACATGATTTTTTTGTCATTTTTATTATAAGGGCAACAAGTAGACGCTTGAAATATTCACATAATCAAGCTATGTATCTTTATTAAATACTAGCTGACCCGCGCAACTTCGTTTGCGTTACATGAGAGAAAGAAAGAGAGAGGCATTGTATTAATATTTCGAGTATTATAATGTTGCCCGTCGCACTTACTCTCTTCGCGTCGCTTATATTCATTAGAGCTGACCCGAACAACTTCGTTGCGTCACATGAGCGTGAGAAGGAGGGGTATTAATATGATGTTTCCCGTCGCATTTACTTCCGCCCATCCGTTTTTTGGTATGGAACTCATCGTGTGCGAATCCGACTCGCACTTGACCGGTTTTTATCGTTCAGTTGACTGGCTACCAGTGCAGACCACGTTTACTCTAGTCGCCGTCGTGTCGCTCATACTTTAAAACTTAATAAGAGGGTTATTGTAAGTGAACCTAAAAGATATGCAGTTGAGGACTTTTTTTTATAACTTTTTAAGAGGAACAATTTTGTAATACACATTTTTAACGTAACTTTTACGCAACGTAAGCAATGGAAGCTCTCAAAAGAAAGAAATTTTCCCCGTTCTCGAAACATTAATCATGGCTGCTCCGCTCCTATTCGTCTTCGCGTGATGTTATAACGTCATTAGCCATCCACAATAAATGTAATATTAAACTGTAAAATATTTTTTGAAATGCAACCAGTAGTTTCTGAGATTCTAGCACAAACAAACTATTCAGTTTAATAATATTGTGAGAGATCCTTATGAGATAGACAAATTAGGTTATTGTGAGCGAACCTTAAAAGATAGACATATGCTGTCGCTGACTTTTTTTTAGAACTTTTTAAGAGAAACGATTTTGTAATACACAATTTTACGTAACTTTAACCATTTACGCAGCGTACGCCTCAGAAGCTCTCAGACGGTAAAAAATATTTCCCGTTTTCAAAACATTCTTGATTGCTGCTCCGCTCCTATGTGTCGTAGCGTGATGTTGTAATGCCTATAGCCATCCTCGATAAATGGTCTATCAAACTGTAAAAGAATTTTCGAAATCCAACCAGTAGTTCATGAGATCCTAGCATTCAAACAAACAAACAAACAAACAAACTCTTCAGCTTTAACCATTTACGCAGCGTAAGCAATGGAAGCTCTCAAAAGAAAGAAATTTTCCCCGTTCTCGAAACATTAATCATGGCTGCTCCGCTCCTATTCGTCTTCGCGTGATGTTATAACGTCATTAGCCATCCACAATAAATGTAATATTAAACTGTAAAATAATTTTTGAAATGCAACCAGTAGTTTCTGAGATTCTAGCACAAACAAACTATTCAGTTTAATAATATTGTGAGAGACCCTTATGAGATAGACAAATTAGGTTATTGTGAGCGCACCTTAAAAGATAGACATATGCTGTCGCTGACTTTTTTTTAGAACTTTTTAAGAGAAACGATTTTGTAATACACAATTTTTACGTAACTTTAACCATTTACGCAGCGTACGCCTCAGAAGCTCTCAGACGGTAAAAAATATTTCCCGTTTTCAAAACATTCTTGATTGCTGCTCCGCTCCTATGTGTCGTAGCGTGATGTTGTAATGCCTATAGCCATCCTCAATAAATGGTCTATCAAACTGTAAAAGAATTTTCGAAATCCAACCAGTAGTTCATGAGATCCTAGCATTCAAACAAACAAACAAACCAACAAACTCTTCAGCTTTATAATATTAGTATGGATAAAGAATTAAATTAAAACAAAATAGACATTTAAGGGAGCACACACACAACAAACGTGATTTTTTATCGTTTTTTGGTACGTTACCCTCCGTGCGCGAGTTCGACTCGCAATGGGCCGGTTTTTAATCTTAGGGTACGAAACCAAATTATAGTTTATTTGTCGTTCTAAAACTTGAGAATAGCTGCAACGATTTCGCTGATTTTAATTTTGATACGTTTGTGAAAGTCCATAGGTATAAAAGTTGATAAAAATACTTGACACATGATACGAAGTACAGTTTGTCGGTTCAGATAGTATACCATAAATATTATGTAACATTGTTTGCAGACTCGTCTACACTTCAGCATTTATTCAGGAAATATTCAGGTATTACATGATAGTTCCCTCAGCTGGACCACGATTATCATTGAGCGATACATGGATTGATGGATACCTAATACCAAAAGGAGCTACAATACTCATATCTCTTGGAGATATTTACCGAGACCCAGAATTATGGGAAGACCCGCATGTGTTCAGGCCCGAAAGATTTATAGGCGTAGGTGGAAAGTTGATGAATTCGAGTCACCTGTATCCTTTCGGTTCAGGTAAGTGCCAAAAGATTTTACCTTTTACATAGAGCATCAATACAGTATTTGTCGGATTATATGATATTTTATGTTATACTAGTTGTTATAGGGCTGACTAAGTTAGCGTTACCTACATATGAGCGAGAGAGAGAGTGGTGTTAATATCGCATTTACTCCCGTGCGTTGCGTTTACTCCTGTCGTAGTTCCTGAGATCCCAGCTTTCAAACAAACAATTTCTTCAGCTATAATATCAGTATGGATTTAATTTACTTCTTAAGACTACACTGAATCCGCCAGCACAACCCACCATCCTAAGCCGCCTAATCGCTTCTGAAATTTCAACTCGCCGCCGCTGGTGTGCCGCCACTGATGTCAACTTGGTGGATTTTGCTGCCGGGCCGGGGGCCAGTCTTTGTTATGTCTTCATGTATGCAAGTATTCCCGAGTAGTTGAAATTCATGATATTTCGGCGGCTCCACTCCGCAAAACGATAATAAAGAGCATTCAAAGATAATAAAAGGAGGGGAGGGGGGAAGAGGAACCCGCCTCACACCCTCGATTCGTCAATCCTAACTTACAACCGTTAAGGATAACCCCAACTAATTGTACGGGAGGAATGACGAACCGAACTCCTCAGGAAAGGAATTTTGGATGTGGGATAGGAAAAATTACCTGTACCCTCCAGATTGTTGGTAATTAGCACTACTCCACTTAGCATTTAAAGAAACAAAATCAATTTTACCGACTAAAACCACTGCTGCCTACGGTCGGGAGCCCCGGCTGGGTAAGAAGCTCTCAGGAAGAATGTCCCAGGATTCCCGATAGACTTTGGCTGCCACTGCTCATCTAGGCGGTTCGGGTACTGTCCCACGTCTTTGGGGTTGTTCGGGTGTTATTCCCTCCCCCTTATCATCAGACCCCCGGTCGTGGAGACTGATAGTATTGGACTATACCCGCCGCCTCTTTCACGAGTAAAAAGACGCGGCGACGCACTATGGACGCGGTCCCGAAAAACATTATTCAGAATTTCAAATATCCGAAAATTCGCTGTTTAAGTTTTTTTAATAAAGTACGGTCAAGTCTAACTACCGAAGATATTATTTCCAAGTGAGTGGAAGGCAAACGACAAAACAAAAAAAATAACAACAATAACAGTCCGGTCTTTTGATTATTCGTACTAATGAAATTAGGAAAAATAAAAATTCGTACTTATGACTTTCGGATAAATGAATATCGTCCTTTTGAATATTCGGAAATTTGTTTCTTAGGAATTATAATCTTCGGAGTTTTGAACATCGGAATATTGAAATTCGGAAAAACATATTTCGGAATTTTTGGGTGTTCCCCTTTTCAACATGTGTATTAGGAAGGCCAAGTTTCCACAAAAATGGAAACTAACACGAGTGGTGCCTGTGCCGAAGGGAAAAGGAGGCACTAATCCCTGTGATTATAGACCAATGGCAATTTTGAGTACTCCAGCTAAGGTGTTTGAAATGGCGATTCACAAGTGCCTATATGGACAGTTAAGTTCTCAGCTGTCCGACGCACAACATGGTTTTCGTCCTGGGCGTGGGACCGCGGGGAACTTGCTGCATTTGATGGCACAATTGGCACCGGCCATTGACGAGGGGCTACAGCTGGACGTGGCCTACCTCGACTTCAGAAAGGCCTTTGATACCGTTGATAATGACGTCTTGCTGTTAAAATTGGCTAACTTAGGATGTACACCACATACACTGTCATTTTTTGCCAGTTACCTGAAGGACAGATGTCAGTTTGTGGACTGTGGTGGTAGGCATTCTGAAGTATACTACACAAGATCAGGAGTGAATCAGGGATCAACCTTAGGGCCTTTTCTGTTCATACTGATGATAAATGATCTGCCTGAGGTTGTGAAAAGGTCTACATGTCTTCTGTTTGCGGATGACCTGAAGCTGGCTCTTAATGTAAAGCAAGATTCAGATCACGAAGTGCTTCAACAGGATCTTAATGATGTAGTGAATTGGAGCAAGGAAAATAAACTCCTGTTTAATACCTCCAAGTGTGCTATATTATCATTCAGTCGAAGACACACCCCAAACCACTACACATATTATATTGGTGAGGACCCGCTAAGGCGTGTTACTGAAGTTAGAGACTTGGGAATTAAATTTACTGCAGATTTGACCTTCCGAAAGCACATTCAAGATGTGTGCAAAAAGGCATATCGTGCTTTGGGATATGTTCTGCGTCAGGCGCATCAATTCACAAACATCCACGCCCTGAAGGCACTGTTTGAGACTCTGGTAAGAAGTCTGCTGGAGGGAAATGCGTTGGTGTGGTCACCCCATGAAGACAAGTATGTGAGTATGCTTGAGCGTATCCAGAATAAATTCATAAGATTTTTATACTTGAAAATTTACGGTGTATATCCAGGGTACCCACTACTGTATCCAACTTTATTTGTTCTGGGTATGCTCGGCTACTACAAGCTGGAGGTAAGGAGGGAGGTGGCACTTGCTACGTATCTGTTTAAGGTACTGCGTGGTAAAATCTTTCATCCGACCCTCCTACAGGATATTAGGTGGTGCGTGCCGGACAACTATGTGGGACGAAGAAGGAAGCCGCAGACGCTGGAGTTGCCGAGAGCGCGTACCAATGTCCTCCACCTAGCACCTTTGACGCGCGCACTGAGAATTATTAATACAGTGGCATTGGAAGTTGATATTTATATCTGTTCGCTGAATGAATTCACAAAGGTTACATATAGAGTAGTAAGTAAGACTAGCATAAGTTACAGTAATTTAGAGTAATTTTCATATAAAATAGATAATAAGCACGTATTAAATTATAGTCAACTAGATCTAAGTATACCATACTGTCGCATTAGGTGATACCTGTTAAGATAGTTATTTGGTAAGATATTAAATAAATAAATAAAAATAAATAAATAAATAAATTTGCGTCCTGCGTCTTCCGCATCCAGCCTGCGACCTCTTCGTCCTCGGTCCATCTATCGAGTAGACCGAGTCGCGGTGGCCGCTTCAGAAAATCAGAACTTATTCGGCCGTTTCCTTCCGCCGTTTTCTGTTTATACAACGTGAACTTTTGTATAGCGCAAAGCTCAGACACCCCAACTCGAGTTTCGCTTCAAAATACACTATAAAAATAATTTATTTTGTCGTTTGCCTTCCACTCACTGCCTTCCACTCACTTGGAAATAATATTTTCGGTAGTTAGACTTGACTATACTTTGTTAAAAAAAACGGGTGGAATCGGGAACATAAATAATCGTCTTTAATGATAAGTTTTCAGGTTTAAACAGGAACGGGTGGAAACGACATTCACCCTTCGTATTTATGATATTTCGGATTTTTGATAATCGGAGTTCGTATTTATAATATGGCGGATTTTTAATGATTCGGAATTCAACGGTTCGGTTTCTTGAAATTCGGCATTCTGACAGTCGGAATTTTAAACATTCGGAATTTTAAAATTATGACTTAATAAAAAGGATTTATGAAACATCGGATTTTTGACTTTCGAGATTTCGAATCATTCGGACTTATGAAATTCGGAATTATGAAATGCGTGATTGTGACTTTCGGAATTCAGTTTTTCGTATTAATGTAGTGTACCCGTTGAAAAGGTGTAATAAAGGCTCAACCAGTGCTGACCGACAATCCTTGAATATAAAGGCCGGTATACCATCAGGACCTATCGAATGTTTACACGGAAGGCGTGACAACGCAGTCTGTACCTCATCCCGAGACAGACACGTCAAGTGCGCCCATGCATTTTGCGATCGTATCGCCATCTCACTCACCATCGCCACGTCTAGCACTGCTGACTCAGTGTTATATACTGAATGAAAGTAATGTGCCAATTCGTCTGCACATTCCTGCTCCGATAAAGTACGCCCTTCCTTCATTACCCTGGGTCTGCTAGTCTTATTATTCTTTTTGGACCTCATATAATTCCAAAAAGCTTTAGGTTCCGTCGCCAAGTGCCGCTGCATGCGATCACGATATGCATCATGAGCTCGCTCCGTCTCCGACTTGACTTTCGCTCTACACCTGGAAAACTCTGCATAGTCTTCACTTAATTTGGTACTTTTATATTTTTTATGCAGTTTGTGTTTCAGACTTACATTTCTAATAATTTCGGTCGTATACCATGCTGGATAATTATACCTGATACCTGCCGTGCTCAACTTCTTGCAAGGGATGCAAGCGTCAAATACTGCATAAATTTTTTCATAAAAGAGGTCCAGTATAGACTCACCGTCCTCTAAACAATAAATTTCGCACCAATCCATATCCGATAATAAGTGATACAAAAGATTGAAGTCGGCTCTATTAAAATTCCATTGCCGATTTACCCTCGAACCAGTCACTGAGCGGTTAGTCGCCATGGGAGTCGAGGGCAACCGCAGAGCACCCAGTCGTAGGCGAATCGCAATTGGTGGATGGTAGGGATCAATCGGCTCCAGCCCTTCATCCGCTGCACACACTGACACACCATCGCGCGCACTGAGAACCAGATCCAGTTGCCTGTCCATAAAATTAGGTACATTGTTATACTGAACAAATTCACAATAGGTCACAAAATACTCAAAGTAATTAAGTACATTATTATTACAGGAATACAAGTTAAAATCTCCTAATATCACAAGATTATTATTATACTTTAAAGAGAACTTTTCCAAAATACTAAACATAGCCATATACTGATTTTCTTCTACTAAATTAGGAGAGGCCTACGTCCAGGAGCGTACGTGCTGATTTGATAGAATTATATGAAAGCAAAAACTGACTAACTGATCGATCTAGAACCTTGAAGTTAATAATGGCGTAGGTGCGCATGAAGAAACGATTTTTTGGGTTCGTACCCCGAAAATCCTACATACATGCTATACGACTCCTGCCGACCAAAAGCCACAAGTATCCTACCTAATAGCCTACGATTGGGAGCCCCAGATAAGTCCTCGGAAGGATACCCCTGGACTCCCAACAGACCTTCGGCTACCATTGCGGCCTGGGTGTTATTCCGCTTCTTCGGGGCGTGCGTGAATCCCTCACGTCAGCCTGGATTCGTACACTATTCACGAGACTCTTGTACGTCTATCTGTCCGTCATGAGGCTGTATCTCAGGAACCGTGATAGCTAGAGAGCTGCGAAATTCAGATGACTGTTGCAACTATGACAACAATTACTATAGTCAGAAAAATCTAATGTACTTTTCCCTTGACACTACTATTTGCCAGTAGTATTAGTAGTGTCCGAATGAATTGAGGAGCCACCTGACTTTTTAAGTTAAGTTTAAATGAAGACCTTATTTAGTAGACAATCATAAAAAAATTAGAACAATTTTTGGAATTTGTAGGCCAATAGATAAAAAGTTAGATTTATGTCAAAGTGGCTCTTCAATCTAAACATCTCGATAAAGGAGTTATTTGAATCTCTTAACGAAACTGATATTATGTTATCGATTTCCCTTTTTGTATCATTTAGTAGGCATTACGTACTTAATACGTAGGGTAACTACTAACGATCTCCGTCCTATCGTACTTACTGGAATTCAAGAAGTTACGAAGAGTTTAATTTGGGTCCTCAATCTTCAGATTAGGTTCGCTTGCAATAACCATTTTAATGGAAATCTAATTTGTGCCAAAATAATGCAACGGGAAAACACGCGAGAAGAATAGTCGCGACGGGGAATCTTTCTATTTCTCTTTCTCTCTTACGCAAACGAATTTGCGCGGGTCAGCTAGTATTGAGTAAATCTGATACATAAATCAAAATAAATAGTACTTTGCGCTAAGTAAATTTTATTTTTCAGAATTTGTTTGAAGTCGGTTTTATTTTTTATATTTTTTTTTATTATTTGAAGTGACGGGTGAACCGAAGAATCTATCTATCTAGGTTAAAGTTCTCATCAATACAAATTAATCAAGCCCAAACACAAGGTAGCTGCTGTAAATCGTTAAGGAATTCCCTCGACTGTCTTTCGGTTCCATCATCAGATCGACTACAGACCTTCATTAAATTGTAGTACATTAAAGCACTGAATTAAAAAGCTAACAATCGCACTAGTTGTCCCTACAATTTTTGGTGGTTGCCCTCGATTTCTCCTGGATCCCAGCATCAGATTCTGACCTGGTGAAAATAGGACTACCTCAGAAGTGAACTATATCCAACAAAAACAAATTTGAAATTCGTCTTTAATGGACGGAAATATCGGTGAACATACATAAAACATTGAGAACTTCCTTTTTTTTGAAGTCGGATCTATCAATCTAGGTGTAAACTTCTCATCAATACAAATCAATCAAGCCCAAACACAAGGTAACTGCTATAAATCGTTAAGGAATTCCCTCGACTGTCTTACGACTCTATCATCAGATCGACTCCAGACCTTCATTATAATGTAGAACATTAAAGCACTTAATAAAAAAATTTACAAGCGCACTAGTTGTCCGTACAATTTTCGATGATTGCCTTCGTTTTCTCTTGGATCCCATCATCAGATCCTGACCTGGTGAAAATGGAACCACCTCAAAAGCAAACTCAGTTCAACAATAAAAACATTTTGAAATCCGTCTATAATTGACGGAAATATCGCTTAACATACATAAAAAAAAACATACAGACGAATTGAGAACCTTCTTCTTTTTTTGAAGTCGGTTAAAAACCTATTTTCGCTAAAACCATTTTTAAGACGGCGTTGTATGGTGGGTGTCCATAGTGCGGCGTTATACTTACTCCCGCTGGAGCACTGTGTCTCCTGCGGAAGCCTACTAGTATTATAAATGTGAAAGTTTATGAAGATGCTTAGATGCCTTTTATCAATCGCAATCATACAGCTCAAAGGAACTGGCTGAAATTTGATAGGCGTAGGTAATAATCTGGACTAACACATAGACTTTTTACTCCCGGAATAAGTTCTATGAAACGCGGGAACAGAAATATATTTTTTTCATGTTTTGTTGAGGACTACTTGCGTAGTCGGCCTCGCTATATGCTTGATAATAATGAAGGGTAAAGCAGTAAGAAAGTATGATATAAATTTCAGGTCGTCGTCGCTGCCCTGGAGACGCCCTTGCGAAGTCATTCGTCTTCATATTCTTAGTGGGAATACTTCAGAGCTACCGAATACAATGCACCAACGAGACCGTACCCAGTGCAGAGCCAGTGGTAGGAATATTGTCATCACCTAAACCATATGTGGCAGAATTTACCCCAAGGATAACAGAAAACAGAACTAGTTAAACGAAAACCTACTGTGAGAAGTTTCATAGATCAGTACTATTCATGGCATTGCTGACAAGCTTTTACGTCGCAAGTACCATCGATGGTACTTAAGCTAATAAAATACGGATATATTTATGTATTTTTTTGATATTATTACCATAATATATACTATTACAGTGACGCAAAAGCGTGTCAGTAGTACCATCAATGGTAATCTTTATTCTTTGTCCTCGCTCCATCCCGTTACACGGGGTCGGCTTTCCTTATCATGCGGCGCCACTTATTCCGCTGGTATGCGTCGTCATCGGTGAGGCCCAACCTCTGCATGTCTTTCTTGACACTTGTCATCCAAGAAGTTTTGGGCCTCCCTCTCCCTCTTTTCCGTGTAGCAATGGAAAGGCACTTTCTCACGACATGATCGTCCGGGCGTCTCATAATATGTCCATACCATCTCAGTTTAGATTCAGTAAGTTTGTCAGGAATCGGCGATACTTTAAAACTACCCTTATATATTCATTTTTAATTTTGTCCATCATGGTGACACCTCCCGCCCAGCGCAACATACGCATCTCCGTGGTGTGCAGTTTCATCCCATCTGTATTCTTTAAGGACCATGTCTCGCTACCGTAAAGCAGTGCCGGTCCCACAGCCATTCTATATACCTTTCTTTTGGTTCTGATAGGCATCTTTGGATCACATAAAACTCCTGTTAATTCACGCCACTTATTCCATCCCACCATCGTTCTGTGAGTTATATCGGCTGTTATGGCACCGTCTTCCATTATTACTGATCCCAGGTATTTAAATTTGCTTACTCTAGGCAGGGGCGTGCCATCAAGCTTGATTACTGCTTGTGTCAAATTATTTACCTCTGGGTTGAAATTGCACACTGCTGATGCGAAGGCCATTCAGCTCCAGAGCCAATCTCCACTCTTCTAGACTGTTCTGGATTTCGTTTACGCTGTCCGAGATAAGGGCCACATCATCCGCGTACAGAAGGTTCCACGGTGTTGGCTTCTGGATGTTCTCAGTCAGGTGGTTCATAACAGTGTTAAATAACAGAGGACTCAGCGCACTTCCCTGGTGAACCCCCACCCCAACACCAAAGCCCTCTGACAGGCCGGCTTGACTTCTAACGCATGTTTGAACGGACTTGTACATGTGTCCTTAATGAGACTTATATATCGTTCCGGGATATTTTGCGATCTTAATGCCTGCCATATCAGTGACCTCGGCACACGATCGAATGCTTTCTCTAGATCTATGAAAACTATCCATAGCGTTTGCTTGTTTTCACGAGCCTTTTCTATAAGCAAACGTATCGCATGGATTGGATCTGTGGTTCCTTTCCCTGCAGTAAAGCCGAACTGATTTTCCGTTAATTTGATCATACGTTGAAGGCGTTCACCGAGGACTCGTTCCCTTGCTTTTGTAAAAAGGCACTAGTGTACTTTTTCTCCAGGCATCTGGCATTCTACCACTGTTAATGATGGTATTGAACAACTGTGTCAGCCATTATGGCACCATCGCTGTCAAGATGCTTCCACAGCTCAGCCGGTATGTTATCTGGGCCAGTTCCTCTGTTCCTTATCATTTTGGAGACTGCTCTCTCGACTTCCGACTTTGTGATTTCGTATATAGGTCCCTCGGTCTTCAGCATTTCAGTCTCTTGTTGCCTGGTGAATTCTTCATTAAGGAGTTGTTTATAGTACTCGTGCCATCAATGGTAATGATCAATGGAATTACTGACAGAGTAATTATTTTTAATACGCTTATATTAGCTTCACTTGTAACTATGTAATGTATGTATCTTGGAATGTTAATTTGACCCACTTCCCGTCCTTCGATCAGGCAGAAATTTTGCACACGCTCTGAGTTCTGATGACAATACATGACTAGCTAAAAAACGTCATTACAAATCCAATATGGCGGCCTCCCCAAAATGGCGGACTGGCTGTTTGAAATCCACCCCCATGATATGGGTATCGAATGAAAGGGTTTGCTGTCAGAAATACGAAAAAAATAGTCACGTGACTTAAATCCAACCTGACGGACATCCAAGATGACGGATTGGCTATTGATGATGGGGTGGGATGATATGGGTATTAAATAAAAGGGTTTGCTGAATGGGATACGAAAAAAGTATAAAATAAAAAAAAATTTAGTGCGTGCTAAAAGCGTGTTTTTTAGTTTTTTATACTATTAATTATACAGGGTGAATTTTTCAAAAGGGCTTGGATGGCCAAATCCGAAACTATAAGGAATAGCGAAAAATGCTCAAAGGAGTCACGAGCCCGATTTTGATAAAACTTAAAGCCTCATCATTAGATTTTTGAAAAACCAATAATCCTAGCTGGAAATCAAACCCATTGATTTAGAAAAAAAAACACACCCTTTATTATTACACCATACGATAGTGTCGCTGATCAGGATCAAATTCTGCGAAGTAATGATATACGGCAAATTTAAGGAAAGTTTGGAATTTTAATTGAATGCATATTTCATGTACCTAAATTTTGTATCATAATTTGGTTCGTTCAAATTCCCAGAATAGATCGTAACTATTCCGTATTTTAAATCATGCTCAGAATGATTCTTTGGAGAATATTCTAAACGGAATCAATAATGTTGATTGCAGTACGATCCTTGAGGTTTTGAATTCAGCTATGTATTGAAAACAATGGTCTACATTTTGAAAAATTAATCAGTTAACGTAAGAAAAATAAATTTGATTTTGTTAAAGATGAGCACTTTCCTTTAGTTAGCCGTACGTCATTACTTCCCAGAATAAGATCCTTATTAGCAACATTAACGTACGGGGTAATAATATAGGGTGTGGTTATTTTTTCAAAATCAATGGTTTGGATTCCTAGCTAGGATTATTGGTTTTTCAAAAATCTAATGATGGGGTTTTAAGTTTCATCAAAATCGGGCTCGTGACTCCTTTGAGCATTTTTCGCTATTCTTCATAGTTTCGGATTTGGCCATCCAATCCCTTTTGAAAAATTCACCCTGTATATAAGTAGGTAGTGGTATCACCAGTCTGACTTCTAACATAGTAAAACCAGAAGTAATGCTTGTATTGTTATGTATTTCAAAAAAATTGATTTAATGGGTGCAATTTTTAGGGTTTCGTAGCTGATGTCATGACGTCTCTAAATCCTTATAGTTCATCTTGTCCGTCCGTTTGTCCGTCCTCGGCCTCTCTTCCAAACGGTTTTTGTTTATAAGGTTAAACTTGCATGGATAATGTACATTTAAAACGTCAACAAAGTCGTCGTCGTCATAGGTCGGCTGCTTTTAGAGATAGCTTCCGTTTGCCCCCTGTAAAATCTGGAATAACATCCCTCCACGCTGAGGTCAATTACAGCGATGAGTACTTGCCGATTAAGACTACGGCGATTCTTAATTGATGCACAGAAGCATCATAACATGATAAACACAAACATATATATTATATACGACCTACAGATGTCGTGGGTTTCTAGGTATATTGGTACATTCATTTTGTGTATGTAGGTGTTGTGTATATGCGTTAGTGTATGTATGCGTGTGTGTGTGTGTTTATTACACTGGTTGTGAGAAATTATGGCGGTTGCTTGTATAGCATAGCATAGTTTTTAATTTAGTATTGTTTAGTTTTTAAGTGATACCGACTGGCATGCAGGCACATGCTGAACCTGTGCAAGGGAGTGGGTTTAGTGGCTATGAGCAGGTGTGTTGTCTATGGTTAAAAAATGGTGAAAAGTACCTAATCTACCTTTGCGCTTGTTAATTAAATAAAAGTCCTTTTAAATAAATTCAGTGCTTCAATATCTAGCGGCTTTCACTTACTGGAACAATACAATCCCTCGATCCAAACAACTATCAATAATAGTACATTATGACACAAGTTCGGTAAGTTGATAATTACAGCCGAGGCAATATTGCTAGCCCGAGCCGTAGGCGAGGGCTACAAGAAAGCAGAGGCTGTAATTATCAACGCGAACGTGTGTCATACGACGTTTTATAACACATTTGCGAGGAAACAAGGAAATAAATAAAACGGGGACATTCATAAATTAACAAAAAAAACGTAGGTAGCAAAAAATAGCGATAATAAGGCGCGCGGAATTTTACTTGTTCACAAATTAGCGATGCGCGCATCAGCGCTTCCTTTTTTTCTTACTTCTTAAGGCAAAGGCACAAAAATAGCCAGTATTACTAATAAATGAAATTAATATTGTTTGCTTTGGTTTCATATAAATGGTTGTAATTTATTAAATTAAACAATTAAATGTTTACTTTACTATATATTTTATCTCCGAAAGTTAATTTTATTCATAAAATGTTGACCACTTTTCAGACATAAAAACTTTTTGCTAAGATTTAAAAAAGGAACCGTTCGTTTTAGACGCAATCGTCCGTTTTACTTTACATTACCGGACTAGGTCGTAATGAGATACATTACGTTAGTGAAATTGGTCAAATAAGAGACCCTTTACGAGCAAATGTGTTATAAATTATATTACAGTCCACAACTTAAAACCGTATGGGAGCAGATTAGGCTCCACGGAGCCATAAGAAAAGGCCCCAACACTCTCCAAATATACAGCACAACACGCGATCCTGAGCCTTCAGCACCCAGTCCCTGGCTGCGTCCTCATCGAGATCCTCGGTCCATGTGGCGGATAGACGTTCTACTCCTCGTTAACCCAGACGCGGTGTACGCATTTTAAATGTATTTTATGAACTTTGCTGAAGTACAACACTCAACGTTGCAATATGTCTTGAACGTTTTGGAAATAAATAGCGAATATAACGAAATTAATTCTTTTCACTTTTTTGTGATAGTTCGACCGTTATCAACTGGTAATCGACGTCGATACAGAGGATAACCATCGTTGTCAGTGACGGTCTCTGCCGCTAATATCCGTGGATATTGTTAGGAACACTTTCCGTCGACCATGCAAAGTGATTGGGGATTAACGGTCCATGAATCATATTTGTAATTATAACATCATGTAAGTCTGTATCGTCTTCGTGATCGGTCATCTCAGCACATATGATACGAGTATTATCTGTTTCGTCTGGTTGAATTCTTTCCACTAACCAAATAAGAATTTGTGCGTGCGGCAGACCTCTATTTTGCCATTCTCTTGAATACATCCAGTATCTCCAAAGACGCGTTGTTTAACAATGTAGTTCATCAGAGACCAGATTTTTGCCTGAATACACGTGCTGTGATGTGTGGATCACTTGATGTTTGTCCGTGAAGCAGCAATTAAGGCTCGTCCGAGCGCACGAGGCAGCGGCACTTTCGGTGTTTTGAATCGGCGGTTCAGCTGTGTGCGTGCGGCACTCACACATAGACAATTCTCTCAGCGACAGCCCCTCTGTTTGGTCGCAACGCAACATTAGGCAACTTAAAAAATATCAAAAAATATTAGTATTTTTATTGAAACGAATGGCTCGAAAAGATCATGACTACTTTTTATATTATGAAGTACGTTTAGATAAGTTTAAATACAATGGACCGTATTAATATGACACGGACATTTGTTATTCTTTTACAAAGCGCCATCTGATCCCAAAGTGCAGTACTAGTGCTAGGCAGCAGATATTAATAGGTACTTTTATAGGTACATACATACATATGTATGTACCATACATACATATGTATGTACCATACATATATATAGACACGCCTTAACGCTGAAAGGATCGACAGAGGCACATACACATTTCACCTAGTCTTTAGGGTTCCGTACTCAAAGGGTAAAAAACAGGACCCCATTGCTGAGACACGGCTGTCCGTCAACAGGAGTTGAAATTTCACGGATTATGTATTTCTTTTTTAACAACAAATTCAAATTACAGAAAAATAATAAATTTTAAGGCAGGCTCTCATTCAACAAACGTGTTTTTTGTTAGTGAACAAATATTTATAGACCACAGATATATTTTTCCGTGGGCAAACTAAAATAACAATAATATAGCTATTCAGAAATAATTACTTAGTTTCATTTTACTAAAAAAAAAATAGGTATTTGGCACACGTGTGACGTGTCTGACTTGTACTTGCGAAACGTTATCCCCAACTCTCTTTCTTCTGCATATCAATGACATACTGTCCCTTGGGTGCATTCATTGTTAGTCGGATGA
Organism: Miltochrista miniata; assembly: GCA_933228765.1. Taxonomy (NCBI): domain Eukaryota; kingdom Metazoa; phylum Arthropoda; class Insecta; order Lepidoptera; family Erebidae; genus Miltochrista; species Miltochrista miniata. The sequence goes on from OW121747.1 coordinate 28,289,742, forward strand.
TAGTACTCTGCATAAGAGCTATTCTGGCCGTCCAGCGGAGGGGCTTGGCGACGTGGAGGAGAAGAGATGCCAACTCGTGGCGGATCTCGACCGGGACCTGGGTCGCATTGCAAAATGGGATTCAGACAACGTGGTCGAGTTCAATGCCAGAAAAACACAGACGTGTGCGTTTACAGCTAAGAAGTCCCCATTCCTTTCCCTACCCTCTCTTCAGAGCATTACGGTTCCACTAAAGAACAACCTGGAGATCCTCGGTATAGCTAAAAAAATAAAATAAATAAATAAATAGACGTCCGGCGTGAGCTCAATCACAAAAACTACATAGAGAGTTGTATTGGGCTTGCCTCGCGGAAACTCGGAGTCCTAAATAAGGTGAAACGGTACCTGCGTCGAGTACTGTTCTCACCTTTGGGATGACTCCACGAGGTACTTATTAGACGAGCTTGACGCTATGCAGAGACGTGCTATCCTAATAATTGGTTGACCTGAGGTGACGGGAGGCCTCGAACCGTTAGCGCAGCGAAGAACCATAGCGTCCTTGGTTAAGAGAGATGCCACTCATACACAGTGAAGAAAACCTGCCCGCACACGTGTTTCCCTCATCTACAACCTGGGTTCTTTAAAAGGAGCGTGAAGAGGCACATCACAGGGCCGTCAACTTGAGGACCACTGTCAAAAGTGGCCCCCAATCGCTAGATGCGCTACGGCTTACCATCAGGCTGGTGGCGACGTCAATGCGGCGAGCCGAAATTAAAAAAAAAATCACAAAATGTTGTTTGAGAATGCAGTAGAGCGAGCAGATCATTTCCAGGCTTCCTTATCAAGAAAATAATCGTCAATTGTATAGTAACCCTTGCAGTGTAATTTTGGTACTTTTTATACACTTTTGAACTTAATTAAGTGCATTCTTTTTATGTCATGTGGAAGCCTATTGTAAAAACGTATACAGTTACCCAGGAAATAATTGCTGACTTTGTTTAGTCTACATTTAGTTTTGTTACCATTCAGGCTAAGAATATCTAAGCGCACGGCAGTGCGCAGGCCAAGTTCCAGCAACAGGCCGAGCGCATGCCGTACTCTATTTACACGAACCGCTTCGACCCACTTTTGACCCCCCTGTAGCTCAGTGCCTATTGCAAGTACAGAAATAAAATTGTACGTACATAATCATATACTAGTACTAAGGCAGTGTACCAAATTTCATAGATGTAGCTTTAGTAGATCCTGAAATATGACCCTGTGAATATAGCTAATTTTGGCACTGACTGACTCACTCACTCACTGACCGGTCATCAAAACCTCTAGGCCACTTCCAATTGTCCTAGCGTTATGAAATTTGGCAAAAAGATCGGGTGTTATATGTAGATTACCGAAAAATTGAGAAATTTGAGAAATCGGTCAAGCGTGATTTGGAAAAGGGTTACAAAGTTTGTATGGGACCACAGGATTCCTTGGTCGGATCTTCTTCAAAATTTGCATAAATCATCGCTAACATAATTGATGGAAGATGTGTTTCGTATTTTATTGAAATTCATTCCAGAACAGGCTAAAAGGGGGTAACAATTGTTTTCTTCGGGGGGTTTCGATTCGAATTTGTATCAATACTTCTTAGTGATGAGAGGACTCTTTTGATTTAATTTACTTTTTATTTTAACACATGTCATGTTTAAAAACTCAATCAGATTTGAGAAAGATGTTGTCAATGTTTTGAATAATGTCAATCAAATTCTCTATACATACAAATTATGGAAAAGTCAATACTGCACATTGAATATTGTTATTCATATTTGTGAAATATTTGGATCAAATTCGTCCAGTAGTTTAGAGATCAGCAAGCATTCTAAAGGATGACTCACGCTAGACCGTGCCGGGTCCGAGCCGAGTGTCGGCCGTAGCACGGTCACCGAGCCGGTTGCATTCACGACTGCTCGGGCGAAGCTCGGTGGCACTGTATTCATGCAACGGGCCGTGGCCGAGCCGAGGCGGGACCGAGTTGTTTATGAGCGCTTTCCGTAGTTCGGCTGTCACTCAGTTGCCGCTCGGTTTAACGCGTAGATTTAGCGCGAAAAATTCTAAATCTATGGTTTAACGTGAGTTTGTTCACACAAAATATATATAATATTGACCTTGCTGCGGCCGGCACTCGGCTCGGACCCGGCACTGCGTAGCGTGAGTCATCCTTTTTAGGGTTCCGTACCAAAAGGGTAAAGAACGGGACCCAATTCATGAGACTTCGCTGTCCGTTTGTCTGTCTGTCTGTCTGTCCGTCAGGAGGCTGTATCTCATGAACGGTGACAGCTAGAGAGTTAAATTTTCACAGATTATGTGTTATTGTTGCCGCTATAACAACAAATACTGAAAACAAAAACATAATAATATTTAAGGGGGGCTTTCATACAACAAACGTGTTTTTTAGCGACTTTGTCTTATATATTCGGTAATAAGGTATCCTTTACAATTTAAATACGTTAGTTAATTTGACCATTTCATCAAGATCATTCATTCCCTTTACACCATGCAAATTAAATGAATACTTTAGGAGGTACAGCACAATCAAATGTTGCTCAATGAAATTAATTTCGTGTCGCCATGATTGAACATTATACGGGTCACATACTGACTTATTTTTCGACTTTCATCGTAAATATTTGTTCTTTAAAAAGTGAACAACGCTTTCAGCAGATTACTTTAGGTAGGTGTAATATTTCAAAGATAGCTATTTCATAGGGAATGGTAAACAAATAGTCCATATTTTAGATTCTTCTCCAGTATAAACAATTTACGTACAAACACACAATTTATGTTGTAGACGTAGATATCGTGTTTATAATGTCATTATTCAAATGTCATCAATATTCTGAAAAAGAAATTAAACATAGAGTTCACAAACTCTTTTTGAAATATTTACTGTACCTACCGTAGAGGATCTATACAAGGATAGTTAACACTATAGAGCAACGCGACCTGTCTAAAGACGCGCGTTGTATAACACTATAGAGCAACGCGAACTGTCTAAAGACGCGCGTTGTATAACACTATAGAGCAACGCGAACTGTCTAAAGACGCGCGTTGTATAACACTATAGAGCAACGCGAACTATCTAAGGCGCGCGTTGCTATGTGTTAATAGGTAATGAGGGCAACCAGTAGACGCTTGAAATACTCACAGAATATCGAGCATTGTATTTTCATAAAAAAATAATAATTGAAACAAAATGGACCTTTACTGGGACATCCTTTCGAGAGCTTGTCTTGTTGAGAGAGAGTATAAAATAATGTCATGTATACATAATGCACACTTTAAAGCTTATTAAAGACAAAATAGGTACAGTTTCTTGAAAAAAAGTATTGAAATCCCACCAAAAACATCCCTGTTGAAAAGGAGGCCAAGTTCCTATGGGCTAATTGTTCGCCTAAAAAAGGGTTGAAATCCAATCCAATGCCAAGTTTAGATGTACTTTAAATAATCTAAAAATATCTAAAATAATGTTACTTCTAAATTTGAACTTGGCAGGTTAATTTAATTATATACATAATAAATTTAATTATACAATTAATCAAGTGTTGCGTACTGCACGAAACCCTGCCAAGTTCAAATTTAGAAGTAACATTATTTTAGATATTTTTAGATTATTTAAAGTACATCTAAACTTGGCATTGGATTGGATTTCAACCCTTTTTTAGGCGAACAATTAGCCCATAGGAACTTGGCCTCCTTTTCAACAGGGATGTTTTTGGTGGGATTAGTGTTACACAATGTACTACTTTCAGGATTGTTTTGTTGACATCATTATAGACGACCCTATTACTTATATACTATGGATAAGCGAGGCAATTAAAGATCATATTCATAGACTCAAATGTGTATTTTGATAATATTTACATTGCAAAACACCCTTAACCTATTTGTGAATTTGTATCTATTATTCGAATATTTTCAAGAATAAAATGTGGCCTTCAGCCACAATACCATCATAATACATACAAACAAATGACAATTTATTTTTTAGCTATCATGGTTTATGAGATCCAATCAGATGATAGACTGCGTCACAGTTAGAGGGCCCCATTTATCCCTTTGAGAACGGAACACCAAAAAATACAAATAACTTATCGTGCTACTTGTAGTAAGATATCCTATTTTTGCGGAATCTCGCCCACTTTTCTATTTATAATACTTTTCCTTGCGTCGTCCCATTTTCTGTGAAATACAATAATTTTTGTTAAATAACACATTTTCAGATAACTCAGACATTCGGTCTAAAAACCGCGATAGTTTATAAAGAACATCTTAATTTGAGTTACAATAATTGCAAGGAAATCAGACATAGAACATACGATTTATTGGAGTCGTTAACCTATTAATATAAAAAAAACATTATGGACCTATTTCTATTCATCTTCCACTACAATTGCGTACATAAGTAAAAAAACTTGAAAATGTGTAAAATGTACTTACCTCTTTTTTGTTTGCACGTCCAAGTTTGCGTACACGCTATGCTTTACGTAAATATTTTTATTTTTTGCGACGCAACGAGACGTGTACTCGCTCTGAGCTCTTGCGGATCACTAAGGTTTGTCAGTCGGCAAGCTGCGTGCCCGCAGAAATGTATGAGAAACTTGGGCAACTCTTTTGTTTTTAGGTATTAATGAATTAAAATTTTAACATAGGTAAAATATTAGCATTACTAATTGTAGTTTATGAAATGTAGTTTATTGAAAGTAAAGATATACATAGTAAACTACATCCAATTTTGTTAAATCCCTTAAACAGTAGCATAAGATTTTTGATATATTGGTGATTTTTAAACGTATTTTTCTAAATACCTATTAATTATATCCTGATTGTGAGTATCAGTAATGATGCATTGGTTCTTGCTGACATACATATTAATTTTTTATGCAAATTGTGCAAATAGAATTGTTTGAATCAACGAAATGGTAACTATTGTTTTGCCATTTTTCGCTCGATGCCGGCTTAAACAATTTCTATCTATTTTGGATTGCAGGTAAAAGTAATAAAGAGATCTGGTCGACCGTAATGACAAATATATATCATTGCACCTTGCGCATATTCATGCATATGATTTGGACTACCTATATACGTCGCCGGCAAAATAGGTAAGCGACCAAAAAAGCGCAAAAAAAAAGCGCGACCGAACGGGATAAAAAGTATCCCATGTCCGTCTCCTGGTTCTAAGTTACCTCACCACCAATTTTCAGCCAAATCAGTACTGCCGTTCTTGACTTATAAATAGTGTAACTAACAAAAAGAAGAGATTTCACAGGCACATGCAACCATAAAAAGTCACAGCGAAGCGTTGCAGGGAACCGCTAGTGTTTTATATAAGTAGGTAGTGGTATCACCAGTCTGACTTGTTTGTTCCCAAATGTATTTATTTGCTTCGCTGTTGTCCTTTTTAGAAACATCAAAATAATTTATTTTCTATTGATTCGCTAATCAAATCTTCTTTGGAATCGATTCTTAATTTACAACTAAGCGAACAATCTTGGTCCCAGGCATCTCTTCCCATTAACATCCAAATTTACAACGGAGCTGGGACGACGCTATATCAAAATTAACCTTTAGACTCCTTGTTAAACGCCAGCTCATACCCAGATCGGGCCAGATTATTAGCGCTCAGTAGAAAGGAATTCGGAGACTGGCTGAAAGCTTTCCCTACATCCAACACCGGAACTTTTTTTGAACCGGACATCTTAAGAATTGCAGTTGGTTTGAGATTTGGCGTCACGCTTTGCGCTTCACATCGATGCCCCTGCGGATTAACGTTGACACTTTGGGGTATTATGAACTTTCATGTTTAAAGAGCGCAGGCCGCTTCTCACGCCATCGCCACGCTGCGCCTAATGTGGTTAGATGATCTAAGGCCTAATGTCATCATTCGCCGTTCGCTTGTCACCAATAATGTGCCTGCGCTCCCAGAGCCAAACGGCGTTTTCAGGGACGATGGCAAGAGACTGGATGGTATAACTTTAATACCGTGGGAGATGAGTCGGTTGCTGATCTGGGATGCAACTTGTGTTGACACTCTGGCCCCGTCCCATCTTCCTAAAACAAAATTAAAAGCCAGCGCAGCAGCGGCAGCTGCTGAAAATATTAAAATGAATAAATATAATGGTTCGACTCATCGTATCGTTTTTGTCCAATCGGTGTCGAGATCGAATTTTTTTTCAAAAATTTGAAAAAGCGCCTTGTACATTCGACTGGTGACCCAACGACTGGCAGTTGTCTCGCTCAGCGAATAGGTATTGCTATTCCAAGGGGGAATACTGCTAGTCTTTCGAGCACAATGCCACGGGGGCCTTATTTAGGTTTAGTTTAGATAGTAATAATGTAAATATATAAATATGTAAAATATATAATTATGTAATAATGATGTTTCTTTGTAATTTTCAACAATAAATATGTTTAATGTAGAAATGTGTTATTAATTAACATGCTAATTGCTTTTAAAAATTATCACTAAATTTTGGGAAGGTAATAAGGTGTCATTGGATGATTATACAAGTATAGGAGCAATTCTATACATTTTTGCCGTGCAACGTAACTAAGTTGCCGGTAGATGGTGCCTACAAAGGCTCAAGACGTAATAAGGTGAATGATTTGCCGGTCGAGAATAGTGTGTCGGTGGTCCAACGGTTAGGGCAGGGGTTCCCAACCGGTGCGCCGCGGCGCCCAGGGGCGCCGCAGAGAGCCCAGAGGGGCGCCGCGGCTCTCCTCGCGGCGCCCCTCTGTACTTAAAAAAAGTTAGTAAAAAATATAAACATGCAATTAATCCATCTAATCAGCCTATGACAGTCCACTGCTGGACGCAGGCCTCTCCCATCTAACGCCACACGTTCGCCAAGAGAGTGCCAAGAGAGACATCTCGCCGTCTGGTTTGGGGGCGCCACATGGCAGCCTTCGTGCGCGCCCCCGACTACCGTTGTACCGGTGGGCGGAGGTTGAGGGACCCCGTTCACCGATGATCATTTGGCGGAAGGCACCTCTCCGGGTTCCGGAGGTGCCTTCAGTGCCAGCCCGCTCGACCGCTCTCTACCGTCTTTGCTTCCAGAAAGGCGCTCAAGAGCGGTGCGATGCGGGCTTGGGTTTTGTCTGCTCCTTAGGGAGCTCAGGGGAAGCAGTCCGTCTTGCTCCCCCTAGGAGATTGCCGGCCGACCAGAACAATCTTTGGATATCCTTCGGCCCGGCTATAGGGTGAGAAGGAACACCGCGGGGTTTAGTGGGTAGGACGGTCCCTTTCCGGGACCGTCGTACCCACACACCATCCTAGCTGTCTCCACGGCTGGGATAACGGTGCCCAACCGCATTCCCTGACTCACCAAAAAAAAAATCGCCACACGGTCCAGGTCGTCGGTCTATCTGGCGGGTGGACGTCCTACTCGTTGTTTGCCAAGTCGCTGTCTCCACTCTAAAAAAGGGTCTGTCTCTCAGGTTTTTTTTTTTTTTTGATAATCAATGAGGCGATTGCCAGCGGAGGAACGACGGGGGGGGGGGGGGGGTATGAGATTTCACGTGGCATGTGAGGGCGCCGTGAAAATTTTTAAATCTTATAGGGGCGCCGTGACCTGAAAAAGGTTGGGAAGGCCTGGGTTAGGGCGTCTAGTCGGGCAAACCAGAAGACAGTTTCGAGTTCTGCTCGAGACCAACAATTTTTTCACATTTAATTTGTGATTAAGTTAGCATACTAATCGCGGTTTAAAATTATCTCTAAACTTAATTTACTATTTAATACGTTTTTTAAAATATCTGTAACAGGTTATAGCAGTAATTTTCAGAGTATGAGCCAACCAAGATCCTGCGACTAATTCTATTAAATAATTTACTGTTCAGGAAACTTACGACAATGCCATCAGAAACATTATGTGAAAAATGTACATAAAAATATAATTCCTCACAAGCTGTAAAATAAAACAAACCGGCCAAGTGCGAGTCGGACTCGCGCACCAAAAAACGGTAAAAAAAGTTTATTGTACGGGAGCCCCCCTTAATATTATTATTACTCTTATTTTAGTTTTGATGTTATAGCAGAAACCGAAATACATTATTTGTGAAAATTTCAGCTCCCTAGCTATCACGGTTCCTGAGATACAGACTCGTGACGGACAGACAGACAGACGGATAGCGAAGTCTCTTGAATATTATATGGTCCCGTTTTTTACCCTTTGGGTACGAAATCCTAAAAATATAGGGAGGGAAGTGCGACTCAGACTCGCAAGCGCTGGGTTCCATCCCCAAAAACGGCAATAATGACGTGTGTTGTATGGGAGCCCTCTTTAAATATTATTATTTTTCGGTTTTTGGTATTTAGGTATTCTTATAGCGGCAACAGAAATGCGTCATCTGTGTACATTTAAGTTCTCTTGCTGTCATGCTTCCTGAGATGGGGAGATGTGCCCAAAGAGGGCACCTTAAGGGAAAGTTGAAAAAAAAAATTGGTTTATAACACAGCCACATTATTCTTTGTTTTTCCCAGAGATGCATTACTAAATGCTTTCGAATGGAGTATGGTTTGATTTATCGGAAATAGAAAAACCGGCCAAGTGCGAGTTGGACTCGCCCATGAAGGGTTCCGTAGCAGCAAGTTACATAGTATAAAAGTTCTTGTAGTTCGTTGTAACTAAGATTGATACCACGTTGGCAGTGGTAGTGATTTTTCTAACCAAAAATTGCGGTTTATGACGAATTAAAAAAAACTACAAACTCTATCTCGTTGAAACCAATTTTCGTTGGTAGCTTTTATGGTAATGTACATTATTTATTTTTTATAGATTTATCATTCTCTTAGTTTAGAAGTTAGAGGGGGGGGGGGGGACACATTTTTCCACTTTGGAAGTGTCTCTTGCGCAAACTATTCACTTTAGAAAAAAATGATATTAGGAACCTCAATAGCATTTTCGAAGACCTATCTATAGATGTCCACGTATGGGTTTGATGAAATTTTTTTTTTTGAGTTTCATTTCCGAGTATGGGGACCCCAAAATTACTGCTTTTTTTTTCAAGTCTTATATGAAAATCTTGATGCGGTTCACAGAATACCAAGTTCCTATAGCATAGGCCTTATGGTTTCGGAGAAAAATGGCTGTGACACACGGACGGACAGACAGACAGACAGACGGACAGACAGACATGACCAATCTATAAGGGTTCCGTTTTTGCCATTTGGCTACGGAACCCTGAAAACGGATGACTAATAAGCAAATTACGACACCTCAACTCATGTCCGCTTTGCCCAATAGGGGGGCCTAAAGAGGGCACTAGTTTAGGGCAAAACGGTCATAGATTGAGGTAAAAAGGGCATGGCACAAAATCATTGAAAAAAAAAAACACTTACGTTTTTGATTCAATTTCTTGCGCATCTTAAATCTGTGTCACACGACACAGATTTAAGATGCTTTGCAGCGTCGTTCTAGGTATCCCAAATTTTTCTGCTACGCTTTGATAGATCCACCTAATTCCTGCACTTCTGGTAGTGCTTGTGCGGGGGAGGTGAGGGAGTCCATGTGGCTTGCGTAGTTCCTCGTTTGATATTATTTACCATATAAAAAGAAAAAGGATTAGGACGGTTTAGGCCCTTTCGCTATATGTCACGGATACTCAGTACGACCCTTTCACAGAACGGCTCTTTCGCAGAGCGGCCCTTTCGCGGAGCGGCCATTTCGCCGAACGGCCCTTTCGCGGAACGGCCCTTTCTCGGTACGGCCCTTTCTCGTAAAGGCCCGTTCGGTGCTTTTTATTTATTACTAGCTGCTACCCGCGACTTCGTCCGCGTGGAAATATGTAAATGTTATAAGCAAAGTTTGAACCGTATCCTATCGAGCCTCTAGGATAAGTCGTAACCAAAAGTTGGGAACAAATTTAGGACATCCTCCAACTTACCCGGGGAGTTACGCGCTAGATGGGTTTTTTAACGTGAGGAAAATCCCACATGAATGTACTATGACTCCTTCTGACTAAAAACCACACGTATCCTACCTAACAGCCTACGGTTGAGAACCCCGGGTAAGCCCTCTAAAGAATACTCCAAGACTGCGCTAGATGGATAGGAAGAGACCTTAGTGGGTCCAAGGCCGGTATGACGTACGTGTTTATTAATTATCCCCTTTAATAATAAAAAGAGTAAGTAGTATGGTGAAGCGCGAATACGAAACGTTTGTTAGATTAGGGCCACAGACTGAAAACTTTAAGCATAACCGGAAGAGTTGAGACGATACCACTAACGCTGACGGTAGTCAGTAAATGGCAGTCGTTAAACCAAGTTGAAGACCTTATAGATTTAATAATTTTCAAAAGTAGGCAGTACCTACGCCTGTCCATTTCAACACGGCAATGCGGCTCACCGCCTATTACGTTACGTGGGACGAATTATAAAAAGGTAAACATATAATATGCCTCGATACCCCTTTGGGGATAAAGGCGTGACCGTATGCATGTACTTATTATGTTTAAGGTGATTTAATTTATGTACCTATGTCACTGTAGCCAAAGCTCAACATTTTCCAGTAAAGTTATATTTTTAAGAATGTTCATTATAAACAACGTTTGTGTGGCGTGTTGGCTTAATCATAAAAGAGCTTAATGGTTAAGGCCATTGTAAAATTGAATTGTTTTAGAATGGACTTAATCTTTAAGCTCCTTTTTGATTAAGCAAACAGGGCAGTTTCATACGCTCCAATGAGTCTGAAGAAAAAATACCTGTCCTTTTATACACCTTATGTGGCGTAAACGAAGTTGCGAGGGTCAGCTAGTTTAATTTAAATTTTTATGTCTGTCTGTCTGTCTGTAACCCGAATAAGTATCACGCCGAAACTACTGATTCGATTTGAATGAAATTTGGTACAATCTGAGCTTATGATCCGAGAAAGGTTTTAGGATACTTTTGGTCCCGATATTTTGCGAGGTTCCTTTGGGAGAGGGGATGAAAGACCAATGGTTTATTAGTTGTGACTTCTCAATGCGTGGTCCGATTCCAATTTTTTTTTCAGTTTCATAAAGGCAGTACGTAAAGAATTGTTCCACACAAGTTTCAATGTTGAGGGTTTTGTAGTTCAGGAAGTAGAAACATCAAAACTTAGAATTCAAGGATCCCTTTGAATGTGAGGGTAAATCTAAATTGGCGTGTTAGCTTAATCATAAAAGAGCTTAACAATTAAGGCTATTGTAAAATAATTCAGTCCGCGCCGAAGGCGTGAATTAATTGTTTTAGAATGGACTTAACCTTTAAGCTCTTTTATGATAACTGGAGAGAACTCTCCCACCCGAGCTCCGCAGTCGGCGGCTTGGGCGCCGGTCTTTGCCGAAGACTATCGGCCTCCATGACCGGGGGCCTGAGGACGGTGAGAGACCTGCTCACCGTCCTTACAGAAACAAGCCTATGACGGCAGCGTGATGGCAGGAATTCACGCACGCCCCCCTTTAGAAGCGGGATCACACCCGAAACCCCCCAAAGACGCGGCATAGCACCCGAACCACCTACTAGGCGAGGACGCAGTGGCGGCCGTGGGTCTGCTGGGAGTCCTGGGACATCGTTCTGAGGGCTTACCCGGGGCTCCCAACCATAGGCTGTTACGCGTTACGTGAGGATTTTTAGTCGGTAGGAGTCCGGCATAGCATCCACGATGGATTTTCCTTCACGTTAAAAAAAGTAAAGGTACCTATATACTACATATTACATGGCTTGTACAATATTATAGCGTAGCCTAAAATTTTATTTCTATTAGTGTGAGCTATGAGATCTAGAAAACTGATAAACTTACTAATTATGTTATATACTAAATGCATATTTAAAAAAACACGTAAGCTAATGAATTTGATTATTGTTCTTTATCAAGCCTATAAATTACTACTATTAATCTTCACAGTTAGGTATTTTTTGATTTTTGCCCGTAAATACATTAACAATTAATAAATTTTGTGTCTGTCAAGCCCTTAGAATAATTAAATGAAAGAATATGAAATATAATTTCATTGACTGGCTCTGTGGCGTAGTCGGTGTAGTGATACCGCCTGCCGCGCCGGTGGGCTTGGTTCGATTTCGGGGTTGTTCCAATTATTTGTGTAATCCACAAATTTTTGTTTCGGAGTTTGGGTGTTTTCTATGTATAATATGTATGTATTTAGAAAAATATAAGTATGTATATCAGTCGTCTGGATATCGTAGCAAACACAGAATTTAATTTTTCTCTATCGGGCCTCCAAGATATTTAGCTTGATAATATGTAGCCGGTGTGTAAAACCGAGCTCTTACTAATATTCCTGCAACGTTTTAGTTTAATCAATCTACATACTTACCTATTTCATTACCCTCTGCCTATTCCCTTGGATATGTAGCGTGATAATACATAGCCTAACTAAAGATCCTACCTTGTAACATTTATTTTCTATATGTGGCAAGTCTGGTCTCGGGCTTGTCAATATATTTGAGCGTTTGAGAGCGCCATGATCGATTGATTGTTTTTTTTGCTGTGGCAACAGCTGTCTCAAGAAAACGGTCTATAGTCTATGGGACATGACTAGAGTTTTTTTTTTGGGAACTGACATCGGAGGGAAAAGGTTAATGAAAAATTAGAAGAGGTTTCTTGAGATTGGATGGCTTCGGTGCTTTGATTCTCTGAGCTACTAAGTTTTATGTTAGTCACTCCAGTTGATGTTATTTGTCAAAGTTCTTTTCTAATTTCTACCCAGATTCTGGTAAGTTTCAATTAACTATTTGCAAAGCGGGTCGATTGTTGTCTTTCGCACAGTCAATATCTTAATTTGTCGTTTCTTTCATGACAGGGTTTTTTAGTACGGGGAAAAGTTGTACAGCCACATTTGAATACACCCAATAACACGTGGACTACACGAGCGAGGTGACTTAAGAGGAACCGGCAATCTTCATACACCTGGCATTACCACCAGCCACTGCCACTCTACGCTCACAACGCAGGCCAGTACTTGTCACCCATACTAATATGTGTAGTCTAGCCGCCAAAGTTACTTCCTCACGCTGAATTAGTGTAGTGCTGTACTATTAGTACCTAAATCTGTAATATTCTTATGTATGTCTGTGCTTTCTGTATCTATGTAATCTCATTGTCTCTGTAGTGAACTGTGTGTTATATAAATATATGTGTGTACACCCTACCTGGCTGTTTTCGTGAGAGCCCTGGCCTACCTTTGCACGCACACTGGAATCTCTGTAGTAAGGCGCCCTGGGAAAGAGTTCTCTGCATAGCTACCTCGCGCTAGTTGGTGAGTAACACTGAACATCACTGTGTTATAAATTGGCGCGTTGTGGTTTGGATTGCCCTGACCTGGTGGAAATTCGTGGTAGGCTAGTGAAGATCATTGCTAGGGCTGAACCCGGTAGTAATTCTGAATCTGAGGGTTCGGATGATGATGGTGATGATCCTTCGTGTCGTGACCAGGTGGAATATACTTCACCAGTAGTGAGAGAGGACCGCTCGGTGCGAGCTAGTTCAAGTAGGAATACTTCTACATGTAACATAGTGTATAAAGAACGTCCCCTTAACTTATGTTCATTTAATTTAAAATATGATGGTTCTACTTGTGTTCGTGTGTTTTTAGAGAGTTTAGAGGAACTTAGATGTGCTCGGGAGGTTACTAAGCCTAGACTTCCTATGGCTTTCTCCGACCTGTTGGATGGACCGGCTTTGTCTTGGTTCCGTACAAACAAAGCTAACTTCATCTCATATGAGGATTTTATTAGTGAGCTTAGAGATACCTTCGATATTCCTGATTATGATTACCGCCTCAGGAATGAGATAAGACAGCGTACACAAGCCCGCTCTGAGTCCTTGGTTAATTATATATGTACAATGCAAGCCATGTTCTCAAGGTTGTCATGTAAGATGCCCAGTGAAGAGCAGTTGGACATTCTCATGCACAATATTCGACCTGATTACATGAAAGAGCTGGCCTTGCATGAAGTTAACTCTATAGATGATTTGAGACGTTTGGGTAAGCGCTTGGAGCTTGCGCGTACTAGGGCGGACGCTTTCCGTGAGCCTGCTCTTGACAAGTTTGAGATTTCGTCGGACTTACACCAGCATAAGAACAAAGGTGTACAGAAGCCCACCAAGCAGGTGTCTGCAGTGGAGACGCCGACTACCTCCCACGAACGCAAATTCTTTCGTTGTGGCGGGGGCGGACACGCTGCATACAGCTGCACACAGTCAAGGGAGCTGGTGTGTTTCCGGTGTGGTCTCAAAGGAGTCAAGACCCCAGACTGCTCACAATGTGCTGGCAAGCCAAAAAACGCGTAGGCCAGGGCCTTGTTAGGAACTCTATGCACTACTCTGTATCCGAGTCTATTTCTGATAAGGTCCTGTTTCCTAAACGGGATAGTGACATTAGACCGTATCTAGTTGTTAAGGTTTTAAATTTAAATGTCTTAGGCCTTCTAGATTCCGGTGCCTCCTGCTCTATACTAGGTAAGGGAGCGCACCGCATCTTCTTGGAACTGGGTTTTGATCTTGTGAGTATCAATCCTACTTTTCGTATTACAACTGCAGACAGCACTCACTTGCAATGTCTGGGTTGTATCTCTTTGCCAATTGAGTACAATTCGGTTATCCGAGTTGTCAAGTTCTATGTTGTCCCAGGTATAACCACCTCCATGATATTTGGTGTGGATTTCTGGCAACAATTTAAGTTAAGTGATAAATTAATTTTACAAAATATTAGCCTTGATAGTTTTAGTGATAATAATCCTATAGAGTCTGTGTCCCTTAACGGTGGCCTCGAGGATTACGACAACCTGACAACAACGGTGTGTAATCAACGAGGTCATTGAAAAATTCGACTCATTGAACACTGATAAGGTGGGTTTAGGTCGGACCTCACTTGTGCACCATGTCATTGACACTGGTGACAGCAAGCCGATCAAGCAGCGTTATTATCCGCTCTCTCCCCTTAAACAGAAGGCCCTGGAAGCCGAGCTGGACCGAATGCTGGAGATGGGAGTAGTGTCCCCATCTCAGTCCGCGTGGAACTCTCCAGTGGTCATGGTGGAGAAGGCGAACGGCGACCTCAGATTGTGCTTGGACTCTCGCAAGCTGAACTCTGTGTCAAAGAGTGACGCCTACCCCTTACCCTATTTATTTATTTATTTATTTTTGGGAGACCAACAGCTTATAATAGCACACAATAGCCTTATATAATAAATATCAGAGAGCCAATTACAGGTCTCCACGTATAAACCACATGATATAATATAGTGTCTGAGAACATTGAAACTTACAGACAAAATAGTAGGTATTGTTAATCAATATCTAAAACTAAAACTAAAAATGACAACAAGCCCCTAAGCTAATTTCTATACAAACTTTTGGAAAAGTATACATTGACAATTTAAAGTACTATTCAGAATATAAAGCTAACAAAGCGCAATCACGGCCTGTGGGCCGAAAAAAATTCATTACTGAGTAGTCGTCTCACCGTCTCCGTCTTTGAATCAAAACCATCAAATTGTAGCTTTCTATACTGCTTATTCAACGAACTGCTCGCCCGCCACAGAAATGCATTCTGTCTATACTTAGTAGATACTAAGGGTAATTGAATAGGCACATAGTGTCTTGTTACTTTACCTGGAATTTTAAAATTAATTTTGGATAACATCTCAGAGCAATCAATCGACCCATTTCATATGCCCATCACGTACGTGATATCGGCTATCTCGCGACGTAGTTCTAGTGGCAGAATATGAAATCTAGCACAAAGTTTAAGGTAGTCGGATGAACTATATCTAGTTTTAGTCCGATGGTATAGATACTTAATGAACTTTTTCTGAATATTCTCTATACGTGAAATATATATATCATATCTGGGATTCCATACCTGACTGGCGTATTCCAGTATACTACGTACAAATGTACAATATAATATTTTAAAAGTTTTAGCTTCCTTAAAATTTGTTGAAGTGCGCATGACGGAGACAGCGCTTGAGAGGCTTTTTTCATGATATTTTCGATGTGATCATCAAATATGAGTTTCGAATCATGAATCACTCCTAGGTCACGCATACTACTACACCTAAGAAGTTGGTGCCCTTTCAGATAATATTCCGATGTGAGTATATTAAACTTCCTGGTATAAGTAACTACAAAGCATTTGGCAGGATTCAAATCAAGTTTATTCTTAGCACAGTAGTCGTCCAACCGCACTAAGTCACTCTGAAGTGCGACGATATCAGCTGGAGATGATACAGAGGTGAAAATTTTCATGTCATCGGCGAAACATAACAATTGTGAGTGGTGGAAGCATTTATCGATGTCATTTACATAGACTACGAACAATAAAGGCCCTAACAGGGATCCCTGGGGAACCCCGCTGGGTACAAATACCCACCCAGAAATATAGTTTTCAATTACAACTGCTTGTGAACGATTTTTTATATATGAAGAGAACCACCTGAGTAAGTCGCCTCTTATCCCAATGTGTTCTAGCTTAGAAATCACTGTACTATGATCTATTCTGTCAAAACATTTCGTATAATCCGTGTAAATGACATCCACTTGCTTAGATTTACTCATGGCATCCGATATATAATCATTCAAGATCAAAATCAATCAAATCTTGGACCATCTTAATAATGCTAAGTATTTAACCTCTGTAGATCTGAGTGCGGCCTACTGGCAGATTCCGTTCGACTCACTCCAGTCTGCTGAGAAGACTGCTTTTACGGTTCCCCGGAGAGGATTGTTCCACTACAATTCCATGTGCTTCGGTCTTGTCGGGGCCAGTGCCACGATGCAACGCCTCATGGACCGTCTGTTTGGTCCCAAGTTCGACAACAAGGTATTTGCGTTTCAGGATGACATAGTCTGTGTGTCCAGCACCTTTGAGGAGCATGTAGAGCTCTTACATAGAGTCTATCAGCAACTCAAGGATGCTGGCCTAACAATTAACATGAAAAAATCCCACTTTTGTCGGAGTGAACTCAAATACCTGGGGTATTATGTGGACAAACATGGCCTACGGACAGACCCGGGTAAAGTTGAGGTTATCCTCAACTATCCCACCCCTTCTAACCCTAAGGAGGTTAAGAGATTTCTGGGAATGGCCGGCTGGTATCGTCGCTTTGTTAACAACTTCTCTAAGATTAGTAAACCTCTGTGCAAACTCACTTCTACGAACCTTAAGTTCGAATGGACCCCTGAGGCTGAACAGTCCTTTAACCTGCTAAAGTCAGCCTAGGTTTCTGCCCCTATATTAAAAATGCCTAACTTTGAGATGCCCTTCCGCATTCTTAGTGACGCGTCAGCTTACTCAGTTGCTGCTGTACTGACACAAACTCACGATGGTGATGAACACCCTATCGCCTACTGTAGCCGTTCTCTCAACAAGAACGAGGTGAACTACAGCACAACTGAGCGAGAACTTTTGGCCGTGATTTTCGCCTTGGAACAATTTCGTCAGTATGTCGAAGGCCAAAAGTGTACGGTCGTCACGGATCATTCATCTCTTCTGTGGTTCCATAAACTGAAAAATCCCACGGGTCGTCTAGCACGTTGGAGTATGAGGCTCAGTCAATTCGACTTTGACATAGAGCATCGAAAAGGTAAAGACCACGTTGTACCTGATGCTCTGTCTCGTATCAAAATTGATTCCCTCGATGCAGTACCCACTAAAGACCCGTGGTATGACCACACCATGAATAGTGTTCGGAAGAACCCTAGGAAGTCACCAAATTATGACATTCGTGACAACCTTCTATATAGGTTAACTAAAAATAAATATTCTTTGACTTCAGACTTTGACTGGAAGCTGGTGGTACCTCAGGAGGATCGCTTGCCCCTGCTCTCGAAGTACCACGATGACACACTTAGTGCCCATGGTGGCGTTTGGAAGACGCATAAAAGGTTAGCCCTAAATTATTACTGGCCCAAGATGTACGAGGACGTCAAAGAATATGTTGGGAATTGCGAAACATGCAAGCAGTACAAACCCGTAAATACGTCTCGTCCCGGCCTAAAGGGTAGCCCGAAGCGGGTTTCGATGCCATTCGAAGCTATCTCTGTCGATCTGCTTGGTCCCTTTCCCACTTCGAGCAATAGAAACGTACACCAGATCGTGGTCTCCGACTACTTTAGCAAATACGTCATGTTGTGCCCTGTTCGGGTTGCCACAGGCGCTGTAGTCGCGAGATTCATAGAGAAGAGTGTGTTTCTCGTGCACGGAGTCTGCAAGACGATTTACATGGATAATGGCCCTCAGTTTGTGAGTAAGCCATTTAAAGATCTGTTAGCTAAATACAATGTACCTAATATATATTATAACCCTAGGTATCATGCCCAAACTAATCAGGCGGAACGAGCTATTCGTAATGTTGTTCAAGCGATCTCATGCTATGTGAAGTCACAACACAAGTCATGGGATTCGTTCTTGGTTGAGATACAGTGCGCTTTAAACACTGCAGTTAACGAAGCAACTCGTTTCACCCCTTACTTCTTGGTACATGGTAGGGAGTTTATTGGAGATGGAGTGCTATACAGGCAGACAGATATTGCGTGCCACCCTGCTTCAGTCTCTGTAGACGATCCATCAGCCTTCGGTGTCAAGCTGACAGAAATACAACGCATATACGACCAGGTGAGGAAACATTTGAATGTTGCCCACCAGCGTAATGAAAAGTATTACAACCTCAGAAAAAGGCATGTAGAGCTGAAAGTGGGACAGATTTAAGTGTAGAGTATTTTGATAAAGTAGACATTATGGACATTATGGTCAATTTGGTACTGTAGACATTTTAGACAGTAGACATTTTGATAAAGTAGACTTTAAGTACTGAAGCCAATCTAAGTACATTAACAATTTAAACATTTACCAATAATACCTAAATCTAAACACAAACAAAAAAAACCGGCCAAGTGCGAGTTGGACTCGCCCATGAAGGGTTTCGTAGCAGCAAGTAACATAATATAAAATTTCGTTGTAACTTTGATTGATGTTTTAACACGTTCGCAGTGGTAGTGATTTTTCAACCGAAAATTGCGGTTTATAACGTATTAAATAAAAACTACCAGCTCTATCTTGTTCAAACAAATTTTCGTTGGTAGTTTTTATGGCAATGTACAGTCAGCTGCAGAGTAAAGTATACAGATAAATAGGTAAAGATTATGGCCAACGTGACGAGTGCGTCACGTGGTCATTGCCCCGCGCAGCTCCCTTCCCCGCTGTCTCCACCTACCCATGGGTCATTCTTAGTCCGGAATATATTTATTGACGATTAAAAAAAAAACTATACACCTTGCGGCACAACAATTATTTTATGCTAGTATCATTCCTTGATCAATATAATTGAAATTGGTAAAAGAGGCATCATTTTAAAGTTGATATTTTCGGAGAAAAATCAAATTGAAACAAAAACACTGTTGAAGGTAATGACTATGTGTGGAAGCTAATGATTTTATGGCGAGGAAAAATGACGACTGATACGAATAATGATTTTATGATATTGTATAATGTACGATAACTCGTTTAACGTTGCAAAAATCATGAAATAAAACAATTCAATTAAAAATCAACATAAATTTTAATAATAAAATCATAGTTGGCATGTATAAAATAACATATTTTTTAAATGATTAATAGTAAATAAACGACATACTCACTCATTTTAATATTAAATAGATAGGTACACATAATATATTGATAAAATATTTAAAGCAATTAGTGCACCTATGCTGACTTTTTCATAACTTTTATAACAAGTGAAAAAAGACTACTTGGCCCATACGGGATTTAAACCCACAACCTTTGATTCGAAAATTGAACTAATGGGACCGTAATGAATCAAGTTGAAATTCTTCACCTTATTGTAACCGCCATTTAAGAGTAGAGCACAGAGCTATCTATCGAGTTACTTAGCAACTCTGATATCAATGAACGATATTGCAACAATTTTTATACCTTGACTTGATGTCTCCGACTCAATCTATAGATGAAATATTTAAAGCAATTAGCATGCTGACTTTTTCATAATATTTTTAATATAAAGTGAAAAAAGACAACTTGGCCCATGTGGGATTTGAAGCCACAACCTTTGCCTAAACCAGGGCAATGCTCTAACCAATTGAGCTAATGGGACCGTAATGAATCAAGTTGAAATTCTTCACCTTATTGTAACCGCCATTTAAGAGTAGAGCACAGAGCTATCTATCGCGTTACTTAGCAACTCTGATATCAATGAACGATATTGCAATAATTTTTATACCTTGACTTGATGTCTCCGACTCAATCTATAGATACATACATACATATGGTCACGCCTTTATCCCCGAAGGGGTAGGCAGAGGCATATTATAAGCCCACATTTCACCTTTTTGTATAATTTGTCCCACGTAATAGGTGGTGAGCCGTATTGCCGTGTTTGCAATCTATAGATGAAATATTTAAAGCAATTAGCATGCTGACTTTTTCATAATATTTTTAATATAAAGTGAAAAAAGACAACTTGGCCCATGTGGGATTTGAAGCCACAACCTTTGTCTAAACCAGGGCAGTGCTCTAACCAATTGAGCTAATGGGACCGTAATGAATCAAGTTGAAATTCTTCACCTTATTGTAACCGCCATTTAAGAGTAGAGCACAGAGCTATCTATCGAGTTACTTAGCAACTCTGATATCAATGAACGATATTGTAACAATTTTTATACCTTGATTTGATGTCTCCGACTCAATCTATAGATGAAATATTTAAAGCAATTAGCATGCTGACTTTTTCATAATATTTTTAATATAAAGTGAAACTAGACAACTTGGCCCATGTGGGATTTGAAGCCACAACCTTTGCCTAAACCAGGGCAGTGCTCTAACCAATTGAGCTAATGGGACCGTAATGAAATTAGTTAGAGCATTGCCATGGTTTAGGCAAAGGTTGTGGGTTGAAATCCCATATATGTTATTATATCTATAATCTATTATATCTATTATATCTAATATATTACTATCTAAGAACATGCACTAATGAAACCCGAACCCATAACTGGAAATTGCATCAAAATTGGACTACTAGTTTTGGAGAAAATTGCAACATGTATTTCACAAATAACCCAACCCAGTTTTCACCATAACATCTATCCAAGAACATGTACCAATCAATCCCAAACCCATAACTGTAAACTGCATCAAAATCGGACTAGTAGTTTAATAGAAAAGCGGCAACATAGATTTTTCATCACAAATAATGCTTGCTGCAGTGCCCCCTGGTGAGTTGTCACCGTGACACCTATCTAAAAACTAGCACCAATCAAACCTCAACCCATAATGAAACTGCATCAAAATGCGACCAGTAGCTTTGGAGCAAAATGGCAATATGTATTTGCACAAACAAACATACATACTCACCACCCAAACGCAAATACCGTCTCCGTTCCGTCGTGGGTAAAAAACTTGTCAATAAACTATGATTTCGTAGTTTTAATCTTTGGATGCACAAAAAGTATGTCTATTCTTGTATACATATTTATGTGTTCAATAGTGTGTATATAGTTTATAGCGTAATGTCGTGTACAAGTTAGTGATGCTTTGGAAGGATATATATTTTTATTAGCATTGCATGTATACATGGTTTTGCATTTGGTTGATACATGTAGACATATTTATAAATGTTTGAATGTATCCAAATTATTGCCTGTGTAGATAAATACCAAATTATGTAAACTGTACGTATATCCATGTTTTTGCCCTTGACTGTACGTACAGGACTTAGCTATCAGGTAGGTCACACGACCTGCCTGATAGTGTTCATTATTGACGCTGTGGTAATCAAACAGATATAAGCCCTTATTCGCATAATAACAGATTCGCAAAATATGAGATTCTCAAAATATGAGATTCTCAAAATAGCAGATTCGCAATTTAGCCGAAATTGTACACACAAGTTAAAAAGTATAAAGTAATCAAATAATTTTCAAAACAAATAAAGATCGACAAAACAAATGAAGATCGGCAAAACAAATGAAGATCGGCAGAACAAATGAAGATCGGTGAAACAAATTAAGATCAGCAAAACAAATGAAGATCGACAAAATAATGTCTCTTATTGTTTTAGTATGTATAAATAAATGTATTTTCTTTTTTTTTTTCAGTGTTAAATACTAGAGTAAAATATACGGAGAACCTAGTGACAATCGTACCAGCATCTGCAACTTCTCAGGCCAATAAAGATTGATGACGCTGATGTCAAAAGATACATGCTGCTACTTATTACTACTACATACAGGAAATGCAACGATTAAGACAGTTTTCATCTAGATATATTTATATAACTTTTTATTGTTTTTTTTTAATTCGTCGTTCCAAGATTATATGCAATCTATAAATCTTTGAGGAATTGATATGTTCTTCATCATTAAACCCATAATAACAGTCATAACTCATCTAGGTGTTAAGTTCTAAGGAATCAGCAATTTATTTCAATCCCAAACACATGGTACTGCTGTGGATCGTTGAGAAGTTCGATTGTCATACTGAATTTCGAAGTTCAAAATAGCGATGAACTGCCCCCTTAGACAAATGGCTTTTACGTTAGTAGAATAGAATTCTCAATGTATGAGACTGACACTCGTTATTGACATCTAATGAGACACAATGCATAGAATTCTAAATTGGTAGCCAAGTGTTCAACTTTTCTGTACGTTGATAGGAAATGACAGAGTAACACGCTAATGACCATAGAAATGATAGCCAAGTGACACTTTTGACTGGCGTTTACGTTAGTAGAATAGAATTCTCAATGTATGAGACTGACACTCGTTATCGACATCTAATGACATTCAACGAATAGAATTCTAAATTGGTAGCCAAGTGTACAACTTTTCTATCAACGTCAAGTCCCTTATCGAGTTCCACTCTGTACAACGGTTGGTCGGTTTAGCTGGTCGGAGTGGAAAGACAGAGAAAAACACGCTAATATGCTAGCTAACGCTACATCCTAGGTAGGCGGTTCAAAGCGGACGCGATTCTGAAGCGGTGACACGCAATTTCTACGCGACGCGGTGCGACGCGGCGGCTATGGCCTATGTGCACGCGAATCGTCTCGCACAGCCGCCACCGATGGCGACGCTGCCGTTCAGTGGGCACTTTGCATCAGCTTGATGCAACAGCCATAGATCGAAAAAATGTATGGAGTTCTAGGTTCTAGGTTTTCAGAGGCTGGTTTTCGCAACTCATCGTCATCTCAGCCCCTATTTTGCGTGGGGGGTTGTGGTATCCCGGCACCGTAAGTCATACCGGGTAGAATGCACTGGTTGCAGACTTTCGTCTTCAGGCATTGCGGTATAGGCTAATTGAAAACTTGACGCAGTTTACTGACCGCTGCCCAACCCAGGCCGGATCCTTTTGGCGATTTCATTGCCCAGGTAAAAAAAAAAAAAAAAAAATAGTTGGTTTTATAGTTTTCCTGCTGGATGGTCATTATTATAGTGGTGTCGTACAAGCATCTCAGCACCTCGATATATCGCCAGTCGAAACAACATCGCTTAAGCCAAAACTTGAACATCGCCCAGGACTGCCCAGGTTTCGACTGAGTCGGAGTCGAAGGCCTTCTCGTACTCCACAAAAGCCATACACAGCGGCTGATTATACAAATTGGTCTTCTGTACAATCTGCTAAAGAGTATGGATGTGATGTACCGTAGCATTTTCGAAACCCGGCTTGCTCCTTTGGCTGAAACTCGTCGAGTTTTCCAGTGAAGCGGTTTGTGAGTAGGTACTCTCGAGTACAACTGGTAAACATGGCTCACGAGTGAGATGGGTCTGTAGTTCTTGAGCAATGTCTTATAAATCACCTTTTTTAAAAAACAGAGCCACCGCACTTTATGATAGATCAAAACTGGCACATAGAAAATCACCAGAATTGTTGCTGCGAGCTTAATCATTTAATAAGTTATTTTTGGTTGCATACTTTGCAGTAATACGCATGCACCGAATTCAGTTAATGAAGCATAAGCCTTTATATTATTTTAATACGCGTGCCAACAGCAAAATTTATCACAAACCACCAAGTCACCAACCTATACCATGGTATCTATAAAATAATAAAATATCGTAAAATATAGATTATACTTGCATGTCCACACTACACTTAATAATAATTTTGCAAAATATATACACATAGTTACAATTTTTGACTGTAAATTATCACTTTCTATTATAATTAATTAGGTATTTTACGCCGAAAAGGTATCAACTTTTAATCAAGAAATCGGTATTTCAAACAAGAGGTAGATCTTCAAAACTATTTTTCTTCGTAAGTGACAAACGTTACTTACGAAAAGTCGGTTACGATAATCTATACTAATATTATAAAGAGGAAAGATTTGTTTTTTTGTTTGTTTGTTTGTTTGTTTGTAACGAATAGGCTCCGGAACTACTGGACCGATTTGAAAAATTCTTTCACTGTTGGGAAGCTACACTCTTTGCGGTGAACATAGGCTATATTTTATGCCCGTATTCCCACGGGAACGGGAACTACGCGGGTGAAACCGCGTGACGTCCGCTAGTTCTTAATAATCGCCAATATTAAACTTTTACTTTTGTTGTTTATGATATAATTTATTTATAGCAATAATTTCGGCATTTACTCAAATATGGATCCAAGGGTCTTTGCATTATGGTTTAAATTATTTTAACTGTTTTGTGACAAGAAAGTGAAATACCTACATTTTGTCGCTTACGAAGTTCTTCCATAACAGGCTCGCAGAGAAAACGTGTTCGAAACGAGCCAAAACTTCCAAAAAGCTTAAAAGACTTTACTATACTGGATCAATTAACTGAAATTGAAGGGAAACAATTTTTAATTAGTAATTTCAGTGTTAAAGATGTGGGTACTGTTATTGTCTTTAGTACCAAACAAAATTTTCGTCTTTTACATCAATCGAAGTATTGGATACTGGATGGAACACTCCAGTGTTGTCCAGATTTGTTATACAAACTTTATTCTCTACATGGACTTGTAGGCCAGAATGATGAGACCAATCAAATACTACCACTTGTGTACGGATTATTTTCATATAAAAACAAACGATTGTACGCAGTTTTTCTAGAAATCATTCTGAGACACACACTTAATAAACTAAGCATGAATTCATAATTACTGATTTAGAATTAGCACCTATAAGAGCCTGTTAAAACGTGTTCCCCAGTGCACAACATAAATGCTGTTACTTCCACTTTTCGCAAAATATTTGGAAGCACATGCAAAGTGAGGGATTGGCCAAAAAGTACACCAGCAATAGTGAATTTGCGTTGGCCTGTTCAAAGTGGAAAAATGTCCCCCCCCCCCCCCCCCTCTAACTGTTAAACTCTGTTAAACTAAGAGAATGATAAATCTAAAAATATATATAATGTACATTGCCATAAAATCTACCTACGAAAATTGGTTTGAACGAAATCGAGTTAATAGTTTTTTTTTAATACGTCATATACCGCAATTTTCGCCGAGAAAAATCACTACCACTGCGAGGCGAACGTGTTTAACTACAAGAACTTTTATATTATGTTACTTGCTGCTACGGAACCCTAGTCCCGTCTGGGCCAAGTTGTCTTTTTTCACTTTATAATAAAATATTATGAAAAAGTTAGCATACTAATTGCTTTAAATATTAAAAATCGATAGATTGAGTCGGAGACATCAAATCAATGTATAAAAATGATTGCAATATCGTTCATTGATATCAGAGTTGCTAAGTAGCTCGATAGATGGCTCTGTGCCATACTCTTAAATGGCGGTTACAATAAGGTGAAGAATTTCAGCTTGTATCAGTACGGCTCCCGTAGCTCAATTGGTTAGAGCATTGCCCTGGATTAGGCAAAGGTTGCGGGTTCAAGTCCCGTCTGGGCCAAGTTGTCTTTTTTCACTTTATAATAAAATAACGTGTTATTTTTTTCTCTTATTTTTGATATAGAAATATTTTCTCAACAATTAAAAATGAAGACAATACATGTAAAAAAATCAGTTTTTTGGCCGTACTGAAAAATCTACATTTCCGACTTATACCTTTTTTCCACTGAGGGTACGAAACTCTTCAGTTTTATAAAATCGTGAGCGAACCTTAAAAAACAGACAAATTAGGTTATTGTGAGCGAACCTTAAGAGATAGACATATGCTGCCGCGGAATTTTTTTTAGAACTTTTTAGGAGAAACAATATTGTAATATACAATTTTTACGTATCTTTAACTATTTACGCAGCGTACGTTTTGGAAGCTCTCAGACGGTAAAAAATATTCCTTTCATTGAGTATTATTTCGTAATACCCACGTCAGATTTTGATTTCATTATTCGTTATGAGATTTCGCTAGAGAACGCTTGCCGGAATATCTGTGAGTATATTTTAACATTCCTACTGTTTAAACTCAGGGTTAAGTTACACTATGTTCCCTGATGAAGATCAAAAAGTCTCTTACGACTTTTAGAAATACCAGGTGTTGCCCAGTCAATGAAAATATAATTGTTTCCGAACGATACTGATTTCGGTGTAAAGATGTTCCCGAACACATGTATAGTGATGGCATGCGAATATACCACAAGTAAAATTGAATTACCCGTGGTACTACTGGGACCACTTGGTAGTACCACGGGTATTTTTTTTACTCGTGGTACTACTAGTAGTACCACTGGTAGTACCAGGCGCAAGAAAGGAATTATTCCATTTCTTGCGCGGGGTACTACCAGTGGTATTATTGGTTGTACCACGAGTAAAAAAATTACTCGTGGTACTACCAAGTGGTCCCAGTAGTACCACTGGTAATTCAATTTTACCCGTGGTAAAATTGAAATTTTTCACCGATCTTCAATTGTTTTTACTGACGTTCATTTGTTTTACCGATCTTCATTTGTTTTTACCGATCTTCATTTGTTTTAACCGACCTTCATTTATTTTTGATCCAGTAGTACCACGGGTAAAATTAAATTACCCGTGGTACTACTGGGACCACTTGGTAGTACCACAGATAATTTTTTCACTCGTGGTACTACCAGTAGTATTATGGTATTACCACGCGCAACAAAGGAATTATTCACTTCTGCCCCTATCAGAGACAATTATATAAAATTAACTTATTAAAGTAGGTAGGTAAAACTTTTA
Source organism: Miltochrista miniata (assembly GCA_933228765.1). NCBI lineage: Eukaryota > Metazoa > Arthropoda > Insecta > Lepidoptera > Erebidae > Miltochrista > Miltochrista miniata. Next base: position 28,316,856 of record OW121747.1, read on the forward strand.
TAATATTATTAGCTGACCCACGCAACTTCGTTTGCGTCACATAAGAGTGGGACAGAAAGGGAGGTGTGGTATTAATGTAATGTCTCCCGTCGCATTTCCGATGTCGCGTTTACTCTCGTCGCGTTGCTACATAAAATTTATAATTTTTCTATAAAATAAATAAAAAAGGATGTACATACTAACATCAATAAAGAAAATACGTAAGTGCTGTTCAAAAAAAAATTAATATTTTTAGAAATGACGAAGCTGTGAATTTTTTACTATAACCCACAAAAAAATAAAACGCCGTGTGAAGCATTATGGGGCATGTGTTATATGGTCTAAGGGCATGACTCATGACGTCACAAAACTCGGCAAGATCGTAGAGTGCGAAAGACGATAGCCCATCGCCTAAAGACCCACGTCCCACGTCCTGTGCCTCACGCCCAAGCCCATCGCATTCAAGCCCTAAAACCAAATACCTAAAACACCTCCTCCTGCGTACATCTGTACTACACAAAGTTCATTGGAAAAATAATAATCTGTGGTCTCTATTTTCATTATTAGTTCTAAAAATATGTTACTGGCGACATCTATTGACTACACTGGTTAATACAAAAAATAAAACAACACATTTGTCATCAGCCATTATTTTGAAAATGGTGTCGGAAGGTGGGCGAGCGGACGTGCGTTTACGCAGAAGTAAGTTATCCATGTTAATCTTTTCTGTTTTTGTGTGATTTCATAGTTTTTTGTGTAAAAACAGTTATTGATAGTACAAACTAATTGTTCAAAGTAAAATTATCAAAAAAAGATCTAATATTCCTAAACTAACCTTGACATTATTTTTTATGTCCTCTGCAAAGTACAATAGTATGTAATTAATATATTTCACGTCTGTATTCCCGAGTACTATGTAAAGTACATTAACAATTTCTTCATTTTTTTTAGATTTAACTCCTAACCTCATCGCAGAAGTTTTGAATGACTCTGATTTTGACTATTCTGGAGATGATTCAGACGAAGATCCCGAGTTTCAACCACCAGAAACCAACCAAATAGTCTGTGATCACCGTGAAAGCGGTTCCAGTAGTTCGAACGAAGATGAAGATGATTTGGCTATTTCCGTGCCTTCTCCAGCAACATCAGACAACTCGGATTGTCCTTCAACTTCGTCATACTTACCACGAGCAAGAGGACGTTCAAGGGGAACATCTCGTGGGCAAAGTCGTGGTCGTAGCCGGGGTAGAGGTGAGAACTCACAATTATTATCCACTCGACGTATAGCTATTAGAAATCGACGAAATAACGCTGGCATTCAGGATACTTGGATACACGAGATACTTGATACAGAAATAAATAGTTTAATGCAACCTGACTATCAAGAAAAATATTGAGGAATGGGAATGGTACCAGTTTTATGAACAATACGTAGATGATGATATTTTAGACCACATAGTAACCTGTACAAACAGGACACAAGTATTAGAGACCGGCAAATCTATGGGACTAACTTTGAAAGAGCTTAAGGTCTACATAGGTATTACCATGATCATGTCCGCACTACAATCTCCGCAAATTTCAAGAGTCAGAAGGCCAGACGTCATTAAAAATTATAACGAAAAAATGGGTGGCGTCGATCTCGCCGATGGAATGCTTTCTGTTTGCCCATCGCGTAATCGTACAAAGAAATGGACAATACGCGTAATTTCGCATCTTTTCGACCTAGCCGTTGTAAATGCTTGGTTGCAGTATAGAATGGTTGCAATAGAAAAGGGTACCCCAAGAAAAATATCGTACAAATGCGAGAATACAAGCTGAATTTAGGCACCAAACTAATTGATGACAATGGAGAAGAATCGGATGATGATGGTGAAGTTGAATACGAAGAACTTGAGCCGAAACATAAAAAACGTAAGATTTTAATTAAACCAGTTCCTTCCAAAGAAAACCGTACCAAAAGTGCAGCACATTTGCCAGCATATGGTACAAAACAATGTCGTTGCAGAAAGAATGCGTGTGATAAAAAAACTACGGTATTTTGCAAGAAATGTGAAATTTACCTATGTTTTACGCCTAATCGGAATTGTTTTACTGATTTCCATGAAGACTGTTAATGTTGATTGTTAGTCCTACAAAGTTTGATATAAGTATAAATGATTGATCTCTAATGTTCCTTCTATTGAATTACTAAAAGTTTAGAAGAAGAGTTTAGTTTTTTTTTTATTATATGTTACGATAAAGAGTTTAATTTCTGTTAATTTTGAAACATTTAATAAAACTACTTAAAATTATACATCCCATCTATTATTTATTGCCTCTATCTGCTCACTACGCTACCAATAATAGGCTACGTCCTTTATGAAGCACATAATAGTTTAGTTCCCTTGTACTTTGTATAGAACATAGTGAAAAACCAGGTTTTTCCGGTACTTGATTTTTTCTAATATTTTTCCCGTACTAAGTGATAGTCTAATAGTGCAATATAAAAGTTTCAGATAGAAACAATAAAAAAAGGTGTCTGGTACTCAGGAGGTTAAACGTGAATTTCCTTAAGCTACGATTTTTATTTTCATTTGAAAAACAGCAGCTTTCTCAAACATTTATTATTGTGTATCATGATTATTTTACGACTTTTAAGCTATATTGTAATTTTCCGGATGTGAATTTCGAGAGTTTTAAAAAAATATTTCTCGATGTTTATTACTTTAATATATAACTACGAGTACATTGAATACTTCAATTTAGTGTAATATATAACTATTTATAACTTATTCTACCATCTTAACGGAAAAATTTCCAAAAATCCTTTCTTGTTACCAACTTACCTAGTTAACTGAAGTTTCAAATTTTATCATTGTAGGTTGAGAGGTTTCGCCTCCACGATGTTTAGTCAGTCAGTCAGATTCTCTTTTTAAATAATAGTATAGATTTTTTCTCGCCAGCACATTTAGAATAAGCCCAAAAATATATGAAACGTGAATGATCTTCATGTTGTAATATTTTTGTATACTGCATAGTTTGTGCATCTGTTTAGAATAGTTATCTAATCTGTGGTAATTTTTAGGTAAAGAAGGACCACTTCCAGCGCTTTGAAATCTCTCAACTATCGACAGCTACACGCGACAGTTGAGTTTCAGTTGCCGAGTAGGACAGATCACCTATATATAAACTGTACTCAAACAGCGCTCTTGACGATTGGACTTTTTAAAATGGTCTTGACATTTATACTATTAAGCTTGGTTATATTGTTACTGTACGGATTTTTAACTACGATAAAACCAAAGAATTACCCACCAGGTATGTATTAATTATTTCTACTTTGTACTTTACTGGCTTACGAATCCTAACCAAAAAATATAAGCGCTGACACCACTATTTAACATAACAAATGTGTAACAACATTAACAATATCAGTAGGCCCCGATAAGTTGAAATCAGCCTTTCCCCCTGTAAGACTGTTTTAAAATATCAATAGCTGTGTTTTTTCTGTGACTTCACATGGTCATAAGAAATGTAATAGCAAATTAACCGTAATTGTTCCGTTGTTCTGGTCTCCATTTAGTGAACAATACACAATAGGTACAAGTGGCTAATAGAACCAATTGATTGACAACGAGTGACGAGTAGAGATAATTGATGAATTCACGTACTTAGTAACATCAGCTTCACCGCGATGGTGTGACACTCGGGTGCTTAAATACCACTCGATGGGCTTCATTAGGGTGGTACGGAAGAAGAGTCGTAGTAGATTAGGTCTCAACACTAATTTGTGGTAAATATGTAACTGGGGGCCTGTATCTCTGTCTGCTACGGTTACAGAATTTTATTGTTTCTGAATGTTAAAAAGATGTCGTTTATACCATCAGCAACACTATGATGAAAACTGTTAACCAATAAAAGTGATTGACTATGTAACAAATAGATAGGATCATTCTCAAAACTAAACTATAGACATCAAAACTGCTAAAAATACACTAATCGCGCACAAGTCTATGTTTAGACATCCGTCTGACCCACACGCATTATTCACTCATGTGCAGTACAGTAAAACGTGAAAAATTATTCAATCTAAAGAAAAAACGGGCAATGGAATGTCGATCGATGTTCTGTAGTTACCTATTTATTTTTACTACCATTATAGTGGACAAATTATATTTCTTCAACAGCATTTTTTTATAATAAATAAGATTTATCTGAGTTAGTAAACGTACCACCATCGTAATATAAAAATTATAAACAGTCACTTAGCGTATCAAGCTCAAAAAGCGGTACCAAATAAGTAGTGAAGTAATTCGAGTGAACGACGAGTTGTGCAAACAGATATTGAAGCTAAGTGAAAGTATTACCATTTCGTTGTTTAGAAATAAAATTAGAGAATCAAATTGTGTGCCTGCTCACTGGCTTGCTGCTGCTGGGTTCAATGAATGAATACATAAATTCCAATCAAAACTTAAATTTTCATAATTCACACGACATGACGAAGATGAGAAATAGTTTAGATAGGTGATACAATCTTAGTATGTCGATGGCTATTTTAATTTTATGTCATTATTCCAGTACAGACTTTGATACTTTAATTGCTTCTTCATATTAGATCATCAGATTTAAAAGACTTCGGGTATTCGGTATTCGCATCATTGATAAATAACTTTTTTTTTTTTCACTTAAGGCCCAGATTGGTTGCCGTTTATAGGCAGCAGCATCACTTTGCAGCAAATGGTGAAAAAACATGGATCGGAGTTTAGCGCCTTAGTCGAACTGTCTAAACAGTACTGTACAAATGTTCTTGGGATGAAAACAAGTTCAGAGTTGGTTGTTACTGTCTTTGGAGTCAAAAACGTGCATCAAATTTTTGTTGATAAGGAATTTGCGGCAAGGCCGCAAAACTTCTTCGCAAAATTAAGGTGCCTTGAAAAAAGAAATATGGGTAAGAATTCTTAAATAGCAACTGTTAATTCATGTATTTCCAGTTTTTGTTGTTACAATAAAGCATAATAACTATTTACAATATGAATTAAACTAAACTAAATCTAAATAGGGCCCCCGTGGCATTGTGCCCAAAAGACTGGCAGCATTCCCCCTTTGAACGGCGATGCCTATTCGTTGGGAGAAATAACTGCCAGCCCTTAGGTCACCAGTAGACTCCACAAGACGATTAGACTATCCCCATTGACTTAGGGTCTCGACACCGACTGGAATAAAATTGTAAGACTAGCCGAGACCCTTTTACTTAGTTATTTTTTTTATTTTCTGCCGCTTCCGCTGCTGTGCTGGCTTTTTCTTTTGTTCTGGAAAATGGGAAGGGGCCACAGTGTCTACACAAGTGGCATCCCAAACTAGCACCCGACCCATCTCCCAAGGAATTAAGGTCATCCCATCCGGTCTCTTGCCATCGTTCCTAAAAATGCTATTTGGCTCTAAGAGAGCGTAATCATTTTTGTTGTTGTAAGTTTCCAATATTATTGTAAACTAGGTGACCCTCGCAACTTCGTTTACATCTCATAAGGTGTATGAAAGAGAAGAATTTTGTCATCAGACTCATAGAAGCGTATGACACATTCAAAGAAACCATTGAATTCTATGATTCAAAAAAATACATTGGGAATATTTTAAAGCAATTTTATTTATTTTTATCAATTAGGTTTAACTTTCGCCAATGGAGAAATTTGGAAAGAGCAGCGACAGTTCGCAGTGAAAAATTTAAAATATGTTGGTTATGGTAGAAGTCCTATGGATAAAGAAATTCAGAATGAGTTGAGTCAAGTATTGGATTATATAAAGAACAATACCAACAAACCAATAAATTTAATGAACCGCATTAGTGAATCTGTGCTGAATGTTCTCTGGACCTATGTAGCTGGTAAGTTAGAAAGACTCAATTGAAAATGCATGTTTGTAGTTTGATCTAAAAGCGTTTAGCTACTAAGTTTGACACATAGATTTAGAATTTTTCGCTACGTACATTCTAAATCTATGGTTTGACACATTTTTATCGAAAAATTGAGCTGGAGCAAAAATATACACTAAGAATCTCAAAATTTGTTTTTATAACAAAAGCCAGTCAAGTGCGAGTCGTATTCGCGCATGGAGAGTTCCGTACCAAAAATCCTACTAATATTATAATGTGAAAGTTTGTGACGATGTTTGGATGTTTGTTACTCAATCACGCTCTAACGTCTGAATGGATCAAGCTGAAATTTGGTACAGGCATAGAGTATAGTCCGGAATAACACATAGGCTACTACTTTTTATTCCGGGAAGATTTTCCCACGGGAAGCGGGAGCGGGTACCAAATTTCACGCGGGCAAAGCCCCGCGCATCAGCTAGTATCACATAAACTACGTTGTGGGGTATTGTGAAAATTAAAATTAAAGTAGTGGAATAGTACAATATATTTTGTTTTTTCATAATGTATGAAATTACGTTGGTTGTGCCTCAAAATTTTCATAAAAATGTTTTTAGTATTAAGGTGGCAACAGAAATATCAGCTCGGCAATCACAAACTGAGCTTGGACTAACTACAGGTACCCGTGTCAGTGATCAAACAATTAGAAATCGGTTGCACGAAGATCAGCAAAGATCACAACGACGACGTCGACGATTAGTTCGAATAAAATTGACCAGGGATCAACGTGCAAACCGTTTAAGTTCTCTCGACAGTACTTGAACTAGGGAATAAACCAGTGGAGCATGGTGCTCTTCACGGATGAGTGTAAAGTAAAACTTTTTAGTGAAGATCGGCGAATTAGGGTATGGAGGCGACCTGGCGAGCGATTATCCGATGACTGTATTCACAGAGTTGACCGTTTCTTTGGTCCTAACTCAATGATTTGGGGTGATATTGCATACACAGCAAAATTGAGCTTGCCATTTTTAACAAAGGTACCATAACTGCGCAGCGGTACATCAGGGACGTCATCAGACCCCATGTGATCCCATTTGCAGAGCGAGTGGGGATTCTGTTGCATGACAATGCCCGTGTACACACAGCTCGAGCAACACGGTCTGTTCTGGAAGACTCTCATATTCGAGTGTTACCTTGGCCGGCGAACAGTCCGGAATTAAAACCCATTGAGCATATGTGGGATCAATTAAAACGGAAGGTCAAAGAGAGGGAGCAAAGCACCATAAGTCAGCAGCAACTAATTAATGCTTTAAAAACGGCCTGGGAAGAGATTCTAGCGGAAAATGTTAGAAATCCAGGCTTCGGAAGTGCATATCTAAAAGAGGAGGGCACACTTAATTCTCCACACCATGGTGGAATGCACGGTGTGGGCGCAACGGCGCCAGGTTCTCGTCGAGGGACTGGACGTGGACACTCTCTTGCTCGAGACCATGGTGCGAGCCATGGTCTCCAGCGGGAGTAAGAGGGAACTGCGCCGCTTCTTTCTGCGAGCAGGTCATGCTCTTGAAAGAGGCGGCGGGGCGGGAGCGGGAGAGAACTCTCCCATCCGAGATCCACAGTCGGCGACTTGGGCGCCGCCGACGAGTCTTCGCCGAATACTATCGGCCTCCATGACCGGGGGCCTGAGGACGGTGAGTGGGCTGCTCACCGTCCATAGAGAAGTAGGCCCATTTTTATTATTTCATCCTTCTATCTTGTGAAAGGTTTCCCTTTGAGACGGTTGTCGTGTGAACCACTTTGTTACCCTGCTAGGCCGATCTATTTTGTTAATTTAACCTCTTTTAGAATTCCGCAGCGGGTTCCGTACCAAAAACGACAAAAAATCACGTTTGTTGTATGAGAGCCCCCTTAAATGTCTTTTTATTTTAATAAAATTATTTATATTTAATGAAAATATACAGCTCGATATTCTGTGAGCATTTCAAGCGTCTACTTGTTGGCGTTATTAATAAAAAAAATATGTCAAGAAAATCACGTTTGTTGTGAGCCTGTCTTTCATATTATTATTTTTGTTTTTAGTAGGTACTTGATGTTATAGCGGCAACAGAGACACATAATCTGTGAAAATTACAGCTCTCTAGCTTTCACAGTTCATGAGATACAGTCTCGTGACGGACAGGCAGACAGACGGATAGCGAAGTCTCATGAATCCCGTTTTTTACCCTTTGGGTACGGAACCCAAAAATGAAACCCCATATAGGATTACTCTATTGTGCGTCCGTCCGTCCATTCAGACAAAAGACCATTTTTATCTATTCAAATTTCAAATCAAATTGAAATCTATTTCTCATAATAGTAGATGACAAAAATTCCATCCTAAGGCTGCCTGTGAAACTGCCTCTGTGCGATAAAGCCGCCAATTATGTATATCATTCCCAATGTTCATAAAATGTATTTTGGTGTTGCAATAAAGTATAACTAACTAACTAACCATTATCTTTGTTATTTTTTAATTATATATATGTACAGTTTTTAGACCGACCACACAGTTTTTAACACTAAATGATGCTTGCGGCTTCGCCCGAGTGGGATTCGTTTCCCGTTCTCGCTTCACTTGGGAAGATATTCCCAGGATAAAAAGCCTATATGTTATCACAAACTATAATCTATCCCTGTGATAAATTTCAGTCAGATCCGTTCAGTTGTTAGAGCGTGATCCAAACATTCAAACAACTTCACATACTTTCACATTTACACATATATGATAAAATGATAGGAAAGTCAAAACTGTACATTGGAAATGGGTCCATATTGGCTCACCTAAAGTTTTTTACTCGAAATTGTTCTTCCTAATGATTTCTAATCCGAATGATCGTCGTAAAATTTTTCACCCTGAAGTTTTCATTCATACTATTAGTAGTGCTACTGGCGACGTTTATAACGCTAATGTTTCCGAAAATTGTTATTAATAACAATATTATGCAAATATATGAAAACTCCTACTGTTTTTATCATAACGCTTTTATCCCTAAACATAATTACCATAATATTGTCGCTCATACTCGGAAAGAAACATTTACAAAGTGTAAGTTTTGTTTTTTTTTTCTTAAATTCAGCACGCCAAATTGACGTCGCTGCCAGCCTGATGGAAAGCCGTGGCGCATCTAGCGATTGGGGGCCACTTTTGACAGTGGTCCTCAAGTTGGAGCCCTGTGATGTGCCTCTTCACGCTCCTCTTAGGCGGGTCGCTCACTGGTAAGTCGAGGCGCGGTAGTGGCGGCGTCGCGGCGCGGCGGCGCGTGAACGTTAAGTAGAGTCGAGGCGCGGGCGGCTATGCTTCCTTTACACATTCCAATTTATTCACCATGTCGTCGTCAGAAGATGAAGACGCGCTTGCACTCATACAAGTTATTAGTTTAAATTTTAAATAGAAGAAGATTTTGGCAACATCCATATTTGAAACACTGTGACATAAGAGGAACATTCAGAGCTACACGTGACTTAAGAAAGTATCCCGAAAAGTTTTAAAAGTTTTATGGAATGTCACATGGTACCTTTTGTTTACTTCCTGTTGCTATAATCAGATCGTGTTTGATCATAAATACACGGATTCATTCGTACAATTTCAATAAAGTTTATGTTAGTTTCAAAATCGTCACGCATTTTTGAAGAGTGTAAACAGGTCTACGCACGAAACAAAATGACAAAATGGCGACGGAGTCGCGGCGCGGTCGAGCGCATCAGCCCCACGCCGCCTCCGCCTCGACTCCACATCGCCCGTGACGCGACTCTAGTGTGTGAGCGCACTCCCATGTATTGCTGAAGGAAACGTAGAAGCGGCGCGCCGCTTATGCGCCCGTGCTTCGACGCCGCCTCGACTCCAGTTCGTGTGGGCGACCCCCCTTAAAGAACCCGGGATTGTAAGATGAGGGAAAAACGTGTGCAGGCAGTTCGTTCCAAGTTTTTACAGTTTAGGTGGTTATAAAAAAAATAACCACGAAGGCTAATGCGGGAGCTCCGCTCCCGCCTTAGTTTTCTAGCCTTAACTAACCAAAACAAGTTTATGAAGATAATATACTTCTTTTGAATAAGAGTTAATCTTTGTTTTATTCCCAAAACCAACTATTACTAGCTGTCAGTGGTAAAACCCAGCATTTACCAAATTCTAATAGTAAAAGCCTGAAAAAAATTCGTCTTGATAAAATTTACGCAAAATGTATGTATATAACACTAATTTATCCATACTAATATTATAAAGCTGAAGAGTTTGTTTGTTTGAACGCTAGGATCTCAGTAACTACTAGTTGGATTTTGGAAATTCTTTTACAGTTTGATAGTCCATCTATTGAGGATGGCTATAGACTATATAACATCACGCTGAGGCAAATAGGAGCGGAGCAGCAATCAAGAATGTTTCGAAAACGGGGAATATTTTTTACCGTCTGAGAGCTTCCGAAGCGTACACTGCGTAAATGGTTAAAGTTACGTAAAAATTGTGTATTACAAAATTGTTTCTCTTAGAAAGTTATAAAAAAAAGTCCGCGACAGCATATGTCTATCTTTTAAGGTTCGCCCACAATAACCTAATTTGTCTATCTCTTAAGGTCCGCTCACAATATTTTAAAACCGAAGAGATTGTTTGTGCTACGATCTCAGAAACTACTAGTTGCATTTCAAAAAATATTTTACTGTTAATAGTTAATTTATTGAGGATGGTTAATGACAGTATCACATCACGCTAAGACGAATAGGGGCGGAGCAGCCATGAATAATGTTTTGAGAACGGGGAAAATTTATTTCTTTTCAGAGCTTCCATTGCGTACACTGTGGAAAAGGTTAAAGTTACGTAAAAATAGTGTACTATAAAATTGTTCCTCTTAAGAAGTTTTTAAAAAAAGTCCTTAACCGCATATGCCTATCTTTTACGGTTCGCTTACAATAATCCTCTTAGTAAGTTTTAAAATATGAGCGAAGCGACGACGGCAGTAATCGTGGTCTGCAGTGGTAGCCAATCAAGCGTACGATAAAAACCGGTCAAGTGCGAGTCGACTCCGTACCATAAAAGGACGGGCGGAAGTAGATGCGACGGGAAACATCATATCACTTTACATATTAATACCACGCCTCTCTCCTTCTCACTCTCATGTGACGCAAGCGAAGTTGTGTGGGTCAGCTCTAATGAACATAAGCGACGGCGACGGAGTAAATGCGACGAGAAATATTATTTCACAAAATATTTATACTGCACTTCTCTCTTTCTCACTCCCATGTGACGCAAACGAAGTTGCGCGTGTCAGCTAGTTATGAATAAAAAGAAATCTAAACAAAAATATTAGGTGCTTACATATGAAATTGGCGTTTTGTATAGGAGGAACAAAAAGTCGAATATTTTTAAATATAATATATTTAATTAATCAAAGTATGAACCATTGTTTTCTATGCATTTTTGCCATCTCATAGGTAGTTCATTGATCCCTTTACTAAAAAAACCAGTCGGACGGGAATCAATAAAATCTGTGAAGGCGATTTGGACTGCCCCATCAGAGTTGAATTTTTTCCCTTGCAAGAAGTTGTCCAAATTTCGAAAAAAATGGTAGTCTGTTGGAGCAAGATCCGGGGAGTACGGAGGATGTTTTAGACATTCCAATTGAAGCTCTTCTAATTTGGTAGCCGTCTGTTGTGCAGTGTGTGGTCTAGCGTTGTCGTGAAGCAGCAGTGGCGTGGAGCGATTGACCAGCCTAGGTTGTTTAGCCGCTAGCTTTTCCATCATGGTTTGCAATTGCTGACAATAGACATCAGCCGTAATAGTCTGGCCAGATTTGAGAAAACTGTAATGAACAATACCGGCACTAGTCCACCAAACGCTTACAAGTAACTTTTTTGGGGTTAATTTTCGCTTGGGGCAGGATTTGGCTGGCTGGCCAGGATCCAACCATTGCGCTGAGCGCTTTCGATTATCGTAAAGAATCCATTTTTCGTCACAGGTAATGATTCGGTTTAAAATACCTTCATTATTGTGCCGGTTCAGTAATGTAACGCAGCAGTCGACGCGCTTTTGCCGGTTTGCTTCAGTCAATTCGTGAGGTACCCACCTTTCAAGCTTTTTAATCTTGCCAATTTGCTTCAAGTGAATTAAAACAGTTTTATCACTAACACCGCAGCCTGCAGCTAACTCGGACGTGGTTTGCGATGGATCCGCTTCCACAATAGCCTTCAATACTTCATTATCAACTTGAGTCTCAGGCCGGCAAACCAATAATCCTAGCTGGGAATCGAACCCAATGATTCTGAAAAAAAAAACACATCCTATATTATTACACCATACGATAGTGTTGCTATTAAGAATCATATTCTGGGAAGTAATGTCATACGGTAAACTACCTATATTATTACACCATACGATAGTGTTGCTATTAAGAATCATATTCTGGGAAGTAATGTCATACGGTAAACTAAAGGAAAGTGCTTATCTTTAACAAAATACAATTTATTTTTCTTACATTAACTGATTTGGGTTCGATTAACCCATTGATTTTGCAAAAAAAAAACACACCTTTATTATTACACCAAACGATAGTTTCGCCGATAAGGATCAAATTCTCAATAATTAATTAAAATTAATTAATTTAAAAAAAAAATAATTCTTCTTCAATACTTCATTATCAACTTGAGTCTCAGGCCGTCCACGGGGCTTGTTCTGCAGGTCGACATTTCCTGAACGAAAACGTTGGAACCAAAAACGAACTGTGTTTTCTTTTGCAACATGACCGCCATACACATCATTCACCCTTCTAGTCGTTTCCGCAGCACTAGTGCCACGGCGGAACTCGTACTCGTAAATAATGCGATATTTTAAGTTTTCCATTTTGTAAAATGAGTGACGCAAACAGAAAAAAACAGAAGAAAAAAACAAATGAATGACGGTCATCGAAGGATAAATACATGAGTAAATAGCTGGGAAAATTTGAATTTGGAATTCCTTACCAAAGAGGAGAAAATCGTAATTAAAGTGGCCAGTACGAAAAACGCCAATTTGATGTGTAAGCACCTAATATATGACTTGGAATAAAAGTGTAAAAGACGGTTATGTTGAAAAATATAGGAAAACTAATAAAACTATGATAGATATTTATTGCTACTGACATTATGAAGTCGAATGCTTCAAAATTTTGAACTTTAGAGACAGAGTAGTTAGGAATTGTGATTGTTAGGATGAAAAATGTTAGGAAGAACATTTTCAGGTTTCCAATTATCGGAGTAGAAAATTTAGGTGAACTTTGGCGCACCCATTGGAAATATTAAAAAAAAAACTCGCTGAGTGTTCAACATAAGATACCGAAGCCGAAAATATAATTAGATTTTTTTGTCTGTTTGCTTTGCTTTGTACGGAAGGATCTCGAAAAGTACTAATAGATTTGATTAAAATTTTGCACTAATATTAGGGGTAGGGTCTTCAAATAGGCTATACAGGTGAATTTTTGAAAAGGGCTTGAATGGCCAAATCCGAAACTATAAGGAATAGCTAAAAATGCTCAAAGGAATCACGAGTCCGATTTTGATAAAACTGAAAACCTCATCATTAGATTTTCGAAAAACCAATAATCCTAGCTGGGAATCGAACCCAATGATTCTGAAAAAAAAAACACACCCTATATTATTACACCATACGATAGTGTTGCTATTAAGAATCATATTTTGGGAAGTAATGTCATACGGTAAACTAAAGGAAAGTGCTTATCTTTAACAAAATACAATTTATTTTTCTTACATTAACTGATTTGGGTTCGATTAACCCATTGATTTTGCAAAAAAAAACACACCTTTATTATTACACCAAACGATAGTTTCGCCGATAAGGATCAAAGTAATGATATACAGCTAATTTAAGGAAAGTTAGGAATTTTAATAGAATTCATATTTCATGTACCTAAATTTTGTATCATAATTTGTTTCGTTCGAAATCCCAGAATAGATCGTAACTATTCCGAGTTTTAAATCATGCTCAGAATGATTCTTTGGAGAATATTCTAAACGGAATCAATAAAATTGAATGCAATACGATCCTTGAGGTCTCGAATCTAGCTATGTATTGGAAACAATGGTCTAAAACATTTTGAACAATTAATCAGTTAACCTAAGAAAAATAAATTGTATTTTGTTAAAGATGAGCATTTTCCTTTAGTTTGCCGTATAATATTACTTCCCAGAATATGATTCTTAATAGCAACGCTATCGTATGGTGTAATAATATAGGGTGTGTTTTTTTTTCAGAATCATTGGGTTCGATTCCCAGCTAGGATTATTGGTTTTTCAAAAATCTAATGATGAGGTTTTAAGTTTCATCAAAATCGGGCTCGTGACTCCTTTGAGCATTTTTCGCTATTCCTTATAGTTTCGGATTTGGCCATCCAATCCCTTTTGAAAAATTCACCCTGTATATTATCACACTACATATCCTATGGACTAAGCAGAGAGCAATCAAATTGGCATTATAACACAATTTTCACGCGTACGGTCGCAGGCAACAGCTAGTTTATAATAGGATTAATTTAACATTTTTAACCAACTTCAAAAAAAGGAGGAGGTTCTCAATTCGACAGTTTTTTAAATGTTTGTTTTCTCATAGCTTTTGATCGGGTGAACCGATTTCGAAAATCCTTTTTTTTTAATGCTTCCCGTTTGGTCCCATTACAAGGAAACTAGCGTTTCAAAAATTAACAAAGGAACTTTTCCTTTGTTAATTTTTTTTACCGACTTCAAAATAATGGAGGAGGTTCTCAAATCAACGGTTTTTTTTTTCATTATTAAGTTAGGTCTGGAGTCGATCTGATGATGGAACTGCAAGACAGTTGACGGAGTTCCTTGATAATATAGAGCAGTAGGTACCTTGTGTTTGGGCTTGATTAATTTGTATTGATAAGAACTTAACTCCTTAATATATTTTTTGGTCTACTCGTCACTTAAAAAATAGTATAACTAACAATTCCTTAGTTCAACAACAATATTTAATTTTTTTAAAGGAAAACCATCGCCTAATATACTTTTAGGAACATCGTTTATTCTAAGTAAACCCCCAATTTAATCAGTCGCCTCTACAAAATTAAATTTTATTTCTCAAAATAAGTCTAAGCTAACGTAACCCATTTCGTTATGAGATTGTACAATTTAGAGTGCAAGTTAGTATTTTTTATATTCAATTCGTATTTCTGTTTTACAAATTATATATTCGATGTACAAATCACATTTTTGGTGTGAATTCGATTTAAAAGGTCATCTCGTTCTGAGTATTATTTAAGGTTTTTAAGTAGGACATGTTTAGTTAATCAATTGGTGTTTTTACACAGTATTTAATTTTCAGGTTGGCATTTAAAAAATAAATTAGTGGAGTTACCTAGTGTGCAGAAAAATTGAAAAGATGTGCATTTAAAAATATCCCATTATATATTTGAGCCGTTGGGTGTCGAGACATTAGGTTCGTGGGGCCCAAGTGCACGTGCGCTATATAAAGATATAGCAAAGCGTTTGGTCGATGCTTCTCGTGACCATAAGGCTGGCCTCTTTCTCGCTCAGAGAATTGCATTGCCATCCAACGTGGCAATGCGGCCAGCCTTATGGGAACCTTACCAGTCGATTGCGATGGGAAGGAATTCTTCGACACCTAGACGAGGGTTACGAAAGTCTTGTGTATTGTTCGTTTCCGTTTATTCTTTCCCCATTTTTCTGTAAATATTTAATTCTTTGAAAAAAGAACCGACTTCAAAGTATAAACTAAAAACTCAGAAATAAATCAATACGTATTTTTATTCATCAGAAATCAATAAATATAATATGTATTGAAGTTAGTGCCATTTTACCCAACCTCTCTCAGTTACGAAAAATCATTCGGTCACTTATTCGACCACAATTCTGAGTTCACATCCATGCAAAAGGTATTTAAGTTTGTAGGTACCTATACAAAGAAATTACAAACAATGCGATATTGACGGGTACAACCTTGCAAGCGTTTAATTTACAAACTCAATTTCATCACAGGAATATGGTTCCATTGTTCACTGATACAATCACTTTTATACTTAGTAATAAACATTGCAGACTCGTCTTGTATAACAAAAGAGAAGTTGTGAAATCGTACAAAACGTAAGTACGAATTGTCATTTTTCGATAAAACACACTTACTCAGTTGACAGATATATGTTATGTATGGCGTCAAATGTATGGTAGTAGGAGCACTGCCCTTTTTGGTCAATGAAAAAAAGAACTTGCTCCCTGTATTCGTACTTCATAACATACACTATAACGGTGCCAAATGTCGTATAATCAGCCCTTGGAATTTTGTACTGTACACGTTCTCATAATTAATACTCGTAATGTTCTGTTAATAAATAAAAGTACGTAGGTTTACCAATGATTTGAATCGGTTCAATGATTGATTGAACCGATTCAAATTATTGCTTGGCCATTATATCCTTTATTTCCCGTGGTCCACCTCGTAGTTCACCCAGGTGAACCACGGGAATTTTTTTTCACCCGTAGTCTACCTGGTGTACCACGGTAAATTTTTTATTCCCCGTAGTTCACCTTGGTGTACCACGGGAATTTTTTTATTCCCCGTAGTTCACCTAGTTGTGCCACGGGAAATAATTTTTATCCGTGGTCCACCTGACACTTAGTCGACGCTCTGACGCTCTGCTATCAACACTTACAGCCATGGTAACCTTTTTATGCAAGTGACTCTCTGCTGCATAAATCTATTAAAGCCAATGAATATCACTGACATAAATTGACATTTTAAATGATATCTCTCAATGTCTGTATTTATTTGTCCAAGCCGCAATTGTTGCTTCTCTTGTCTTTAAAAACATGTGTGACGATATATTTTTTGTTAATCGAAAAGGAGGAACAGTACTATTGTACGGCAGTCACCAATATTATAAAGTAAAAACATTCAAAAATAACTACGAACTGTGCCGATGCACCAATTAAAAAAAATAAAGTGTAGCGGAAATATCATAATCAACACAACGACGGTAAGTATTATGGATATAATATATAAGCTAGTAGGGATAGATGAACTAGGGGATTATTATTGACTGATATCAAAGATATTTAGCATAACATACAGTTAGGCAACTCCCTGCCGCGCCACAGCTGTCATTATAGTTGACGGACGTGTTGAGGGAACATTTGCTTAGCATTATTGGTCACACGCACACATTCAAGCTGAAGTTTCCGCCCTGTGCTGTTATTTTAATCTTTTCTTAATTTAAACATAGGAAACAATTAGGTTCTGATCGCAGTTTCCTAGTGGACCAAGAATGTATGCACAACTAGTTAGGAATTTTATTCTTAAATCTTTCCCATTGGCACAACTGGATAATTGTCATTTCATATTTTTTCCTCGTGGACCAACTGAGCACAATCACCATCAAAGTACCTACTTATATTTAAAAAAAACAAATGAACGTCGACAAAACAAAAGACTATCGGAAAGTGATCTGACAAAGATAGCGTTTGTAAAGAAATGGGTGCAGGCGATTTTCGATCTTATCGACATTGCAGAGTTTCCTCATTTTTTACATAATATTCGCGATCAGTGTCATATATATTACCCGAAAAAGTGAGTTACCAGTAGTAACACTGGTAATTCAATTTTACCCGTGGTACTACTGGATCAAAAAAAATAAGATCGGTAAAAACAAATGAAGATCGGTAAAACAAATGAAGATCTTATTGATACTGTTGATTGATGGCACTTGATGGAACTTGCTACACATATTGAAAAACTTCACTTGTACTGTTCCACAACATTTATTATTGTAATACCTAACCGGTTTCGCCTTTCGGCATTCTCAAAGATTTTAATAAAAATTCGTTTTTTATGCGTTCGGAGTGTAATTATGATCTAAATAAGTAAATAGCCTTTGAGAATGCCGAAAGGCGAAACCGGTTAGGTATTACAATAATAAATGTTGTGGAACAGTACAAGTGAAGTTTTTCAATAAATGAAGATTTATAGAAACAAATGAAGACTATCTTCACTTGCATTTCCGATCGTCACTTGCTGTTCCCGATTTTACGATCTTCACTTGTTTTTTTTTTTTCAACTTTCATTTTTTACACCTATAATCATTGATATTTACAGATCTTCATTTGTTTTTACCGATCTTTATTTGTTTTACCGATCTTCATTTGTTTCATAGATCTTCATTTGTTTTTACCGATCTTCATTTATTTTTGATCCAGTAGTATCACGGGTAAAATTGAAGTACCAGTGGTACTACTGGGATTACTACTGGTAATTTTTGTACCGGTGGTACTACTTTTTTGATCTTAGGTATATCCATAATTTTATTATATAATTTACTGTTACAAACATTATGGCTACGCAGGTAGACCACGGGTAAAAAAAATACCGTGGTTAACCTGGGTGAACTACCGAAGTGGGCCACGGGAAATAAAGTGACTGTATTAAGATTGTTTTAAACACGTCTAGACCAGTTGGGCCACCCAATTTATTTGTGAAGTCTGCTGCCCTTACCAGGAACGAACCATTCCTGTAATATTACAAAGTAGTGCCTCGGGGAGTATGAAGAGGGTATTGCAACCTAACCGATCTAGTAGGAACTCTTAACTGCAACTGACCCAATGGATATGGTGAATCAATTTTTGCCTGCGCTATCTTTTAAGTCACACCTGCTGTCCAAAATAATCTATACTTATAATAAATCTGTAGAAGTGAAAATTCTGTACATTCAAAATATCAAAAAAATAAATAGCAGGGGGCGTTACTAGACCGACACCGAACCCAAAAATGAGATTAAAAAAATTTTTGTCTGTCTGTCTGTCTGTTTGTTCAGGCATCACGCAAAAACTACCGGTTTGATTACGATGAAACTTGGTATAATTATTCTTTAATAGCCTGGGCACCACACTGGGTACTTTTATCCCGGAAAAGTATATAGAATTCAAACCAAACTTAAATTTGCGGTTCGATCTCTAGACCCAAAGTTATTGTCAATTATTGTTTATTTAAACGGTTAATGGTACGCTGATGAAACTAACCATGAGCGTTGTTTGTTACAATTTGAAAAAAGTAATTTTAACATTTTTGCAAATTCCACCTCCAAAGGTATAAAAAAGGAGGGTAAAGTTTGTATGAGAAAAAGTGATTCCTGGGTCCGATCTACTTAAAATTTGGCATATAGCATTATTAACATAATTGATGGAAGACGTGTTTCGTATTTTATTGAATTTTATACTATAACGAGCTAAAAAGTGAATGTAAATTATTTAGGGGCTGATTTTCTCCGGAGTTGATATCAATACTCCTTAAATACTCTTATTTTATACTTAAATTACTTTTTAGTTTGACACATAATTTGCGAAAGTTCCAATACAATTGACGTTTTCATTTATGTTTTATTTCAAACTTCAAGCAACTGATTTTACTACATAGCCATAAAGTTAAATAAAAAGCGCTATTTTGGTATAAGATTAACCAAATATGCTTTATGGTATTAAGTATTATTGCTAATGTATTCAATACATTTGTGAAAAGAAGAAGAAAATTCTAAGGTGGCTATCCAGAAAAAAATGAAAGACCACGCTTCAGGTAGTATACACTGGTCAATAAAATAACACCGCATGTTACCATCTACGCTCAATCCTTACGACAAAGATTGTCAGCAGCCCTAAGCGACTGGTCATGGAAGGCATGAACTTTATTCTACATACAGTGGCCGACTGCATTCTGTCAGGAAACAGACTCACTATGTCTTTGTAAAACACGGGCATGGCCTCTACGTAGACTACATTCGACAGAACTGAAAAGAGCCATTACAATGAACATGAACGCTCAGCTGATGAAATTTACATTGTTATTACGTTACCAGGTCTTGGTTGTCTGTATTAGGAGGACAAAGCCTACAGTAGTTCGGCTTGTCCAAACGTCGTAGGCTGGGATTACCTGAAGAAAGAACTAAGTTACGATGTCAATTGCTTAAAGGAGAAGTTGTGTCAAGTAGTAGTTTAGCCATTGAATGAAGAAATGTATTTAATAAATAAATTTACTTAGCTCTGCATTATGAATTTGTTAATCAGAAATCTATCTAACGAGGTATTATTATAAATGCGAATGTTTGTGAGTGTGGATGTTTGTTACTCTTTCGCGCTGTAACGGCTGAATGGATCTGGTTCAAATTTGGTGCCTTCAGAGATGTGTTACAGTCTAGGAACAAAATTTCACGCAGGCGAAGCTGTGGGCATCAGCTAGTAGTTAATATAATTATAATACAATTCATCAAATAAATATAACAAAAAAGTTTACAATTCTCAGTTAAATATGCGTTTAAAGTGTGTTATGTTTTCTTCAACCGAGACAGGATAGATGGCGCTGTGCAATAAATCTGAATCGCGGTACTCTAATCCTTCTTCCACATTACTCGCGAAGTTGAACGAAGTTGGACGAGTACGATAGTGTAGAGGTGCACCTCGGCCTACTTCGTCAAAAATTTTCTTTGACTCGGGCAACTTCGCCGACTAACTTCGTTGAACTTCGCGAATAATGTGGAGGAAGCATTACAAAATATAGTTCACTCGCAAAGTATAGATAAAGTGATTGCATTATTTGAATAAATTAGTTTCGAGTATTACAACAGCAGTGTAGTTTGATTTAACATCTGCAATATTTCTTCTTACATGGAGTGGCAGCAAATGCTGTCTTTTACGCCTCGCTTCATAGCTACAATCATGCGTATTACACTTATACTGCAGGTGTTACTACAACCTGCAGTATAAGCACAGCTGCATCACTAGCAAATTACAACTTTAAAATGGAAGTACCTATCTACAGATTCTAATTTATTTCTGAATATGAAACGTTTAAAGGCAAGCTAGTGTATGTAGTTGTAGGAACTTATTTTTTTTATTTCGATTATGTACATCTATTAAGTCTAATTAAAAAAACTATTCTCAATTTCTTTTTCCAGGCGAACGTATTCCTGTAGATAAATTAAGGTTTTTAATAAACCTTTTTGGAGAACGAAACAAGGCTTTCTCAGTAGGCGGTGGTGTATTAAATCAGTTACCTTGGTTGAGGTTTATAGCCCCTCAGTTAAGTGGCTATACTTTGATTACTAAAATCAATGAAGAAATTTCCCAAGTAATAGAGGTAAGTATACTTCCCCTACTTACTTTTCTTGATTTGCTGCACATGATGTAATCATAGACCATGAGTACGATTTTAATTCTAACCAGTCCGACTTGACTCCCCTTTGTCCACTAAAATCCATTAATAATAATACGAAGTCCGATGATAGGACTGCGTGGACAATATTTTTCCAAACTATTAAATTGACTGAAATAAAATATAAATAAGTAATATTTACCTAAAAATGCAAAAAAAAACGAACAAATGAAGATCGACTAAACTAAATCAGAGAGCTTGAAGACATACTAAACGTAAGTTGAACGGTTAGAGACCAGTTGTGCGATTGGAGATCTGAGGACCAACTATTTAACTAACTAGATAGTGGCAAGCGCTGGAACTGAGGCGTGGCAACCCTTCTAAGACGGAGACGAAGTATAGTAATCGACTGTACTTATCAGCAGCAGTAAAAGTACCCAGCTACATTAAAAACGATGAGCGGTAATTGTAGATTATACCGTTTTTTTCTAATGTATTATGTACCTCTGTATTTGCGGAAAAAACGCAAGAACAGAATCCCGTACTGTTGGCGTTTGAGAAAAGCAAGGTAGGGTGGACCATTCCACTTTCTAAGCGCGCGCGAAAGAAAGCCACTATCTATCAGGCCTTACCGTGTTGGAAACTCTCGATAGCTCTGAAATGTGAGGATGAACACCCTAACCCTTTATTATAGCTACCATAAACAATAACTTTCCGGAATGTCTGATATTTCTCAGTCGGTTTATGATGACTATGAATACTACTAACGACTATAAAAACGACGGGTCAATATGAAAACTTGCGCAGTATAAAATAACTAAAAGTGGTGTCACTCTGAACACATGTTCAGAGTGTTTCAATATAATAATATAATAAACAATCAATTTTCAATATAATATTGAAAATTATAGGATTTGACGCACTACTTAGACCGGATCGCAGCTAGTGTGGCAAATCCTTTAACCTGACTAATATGTAGTTAGTTTGTTTATTTTATATGAAATAGGTAAAAAAGGCAACGAACCTAGGATCCACTTGTATTCAAGATTTAAGTCAAATCGAAATGACACTTGCTATAATGATTGTGTGGAAAATGTAGGCCAAGCAAATGAAACCGTCCCAGCAGTGCATAGTCAAACCATAGCTGCCTTTAAAGATACAGGCCTACACTTGGTAGATGGAATAAATGCACCATCTTTTAACAACTTGAAATCAACTCGACGTAGAAATAACGGAGTTATAACTAAGATGGCTTTTCTGATGTGGAGACCCCCGGAAAATTCAGAAATTTTTGGCTGATTGCAAAGGCAAAAATCGAATTTTGATATTTGCATAACAGGAAGCCCATGAACATTTTGGCAAGTATCAAAACATGTTTTGGAAATGGGAATTATTGAGACGTGCCTAGAGTCATTTATGCAAATTTTAGAGGTTATATCATTTTAGCGTGGCTTATTGACTCAATTAGAAGGTTGATCCCGTGGCCAATAAAACAATTCTGAGGCTTGGTTTATTATATCCCTCAACTGAACAAAAACTATGAATTTTATAAAGCTTAAATGCACAAGTAACTGCGTCAGTACATCAGATCACAATGACAAGATTTTTTTTATTTCAGGAAGCTATTCAAAAACATAAACGTAAAGAAATTGAAAGAAACGATTTTATTTACTTGTATATGGAAGAAATTTTCGCAAAAGAAAGACCGACATTTACTGGTAAGTCTTAGTGTTGGTAAAGGTAGGTATTTGTCGCTATTTTGTTTCATTCCATTGGCATACATTTTGACACAATTTTATTAGCTCACCCATACAAAGATAAAAGTATAATAATATAGATATAACGGCATTGAAATTATTGGGGGTTTTCACCCAGTTTAATTAAACTTTGGACACATTTCAAGGATCTGTGACAATACTTACGAAACTTTTGCACACAAATTCGAAAGCATTGCCAGGCATTTCAGAAAGTCAATATTAACTTTTTGAAATGAACAACAGCTACATACACTCCATGTTTGACGTAGATCAAATAAATTAACATAGCGGCTGCTGAATAGTGTTTTTTTTTGTAATGTTTATGTATTATGTCAGTAGTAGACGTGAAAATATAACTTTTTTTACATTATATAATTATTTAGAGGTTTCTATTCCTAATGGAAGATGTCAAGAAAAATCTTTAGAAGTACCCATTTTTAAGAATATTGCACAAATGTGAAAATTGGCACAGTGTTTATATGGAGAAGTGGAGAAAGTTATTTCACGAACTGCATTAGAAATACCTGCATTGAAATTATTATTATTAGACATAGGTACACAGGTACACACGCGTACCCTTATCCTTCCGGACTGTTGGTTCCACTGCACTGCTAAGTTCCAGTAAGAGGTCCAACAGGATTTTCAAATACTCATTGTAGGTACATAATATTTCAAATATGTACCCCGGTGGTACCACCAGAATTTTGACATTACCTACTTAAATCTCTGTGGAGCCATTAGAATTTATCAGTATTATATTCTCGAACTTACTATCCAAGGAACCAACAGTTCATCACGTGTTATAGTCTAAGAGCCAGCGGCCCCCAGGCATTCGGTAAAGTATAAAAGCTGTAAGTTTCTCAATGTATATCCCCAACACAGGGAAGAACGAACCCCGTCTATGAAACTTGGGTCGCGGTGGCTTTCGCAGGTATCAGGTAGTAAAGGTGTGTAAAATTGTGTGTTAAATTTGTTAAAGTATAAAACTCAGTTTTTACATATTTTACTTATAATAATCCTAAAAGTCACCTTGTCGAAAGCCAGACACTTCGTACGGTTGCAACCCTCTGCCAGACACCCTTAAAGTATATTTCATTATTACTATACTTACGGTATAGTATAAAAGCTGCAATTTATATATGTTATTTGGAGAACTATCAAATGATGTTTTCTCAATAGCCAGACAGTTTCAGTAGTTCCTTAAAAAGTTAAAGTCTAATGTAGGTGCGAGCGCGAGGGATATTATGTGTCAGCGGGTGCGAGTGAAATACCGCGTTCGGTCCACTGCGACGCTTTATTGCGCATCAGCTGTCATTAATAGTGAACTAGATAATGCGCGCGGCTTCGCCCGCGTGAAAATCGTTACCCGTTCCCGCTTCCCGTGGAAACATTTTCCCGGGATGAAAAGTCTATGTGTTATTCCAGATTATAAGCTATCTCTGTACCAAATTTCAGTCAAATCCGTTCAGCCATGATGACATATCCAGGAATATGTGTATGAAAATTTAACAATATACGTTTTCTGGTAACCATGACACCAGATGAATTCTAGCACAGATTAATAAATAGTTACTACGTAAATTCTAGTTTACTTTGGCTTCATCTCAGAAACCGTGACAGTTTTATAGCTATCACAGTTTCTTAGATTCATCTAAGAAACTGTGATACTGTAAACTGCCTCCTGACAGGTGGACGACGAAGTCTCATGAATAGGGTCCCATTTTTATCCTTTAGGTACGCAACCAAAATAAGGAAAAATTAAAGCGCTCATGGCCCCGCGGACTCAGTGTTCTGTAAAGTGTCACTGCAGTAAGCAACATTTACTATGGCCGGATATGGATGGGTGACCACCACGTGGACCACTTTGTGATTTGTGATATTTATTAACGAGCTTTTCCGTGCTTCTGAAGGCATGATAAGCCGTTGGTCCCAGTTGTCAGTAAAATGATAGTCGTTAAGCCAAATTGAAGGCCTAATGGGCGGCTTAAAAAATTTCAACTGTGAGTCGTCACAACCTGCGCCCCGGTCGGCAGCGCGTGTGTAGCTCCTCTGGTGTTGCAAACGTCTATAGGCTACGGTTACCAACCTTCCGGTGGGCCGTGAGCTTGTCTGCCACCTAAGTAGTATAAAAAAAAACCTTGGATCCAGCTCTTCACCCAACTGAATCTGAAACTAGCGAAGAAGACGATATTGATAACGACCAACCCACAGATTGGAGCAGCGGTGATGAGGACACTCAAGATATCGACGACCACGAGTCATAGAATATCTTCGAAATATTTTTCCATTAATTATTGTAGGTATTAGATTAATTATATTATTAATTAACTATTATTAAAATAATTATTTAAGTATATTATTGGAGTGTTAATTTAATGATTCCTAAACACAAAAATTTTATAAAAGAATTTTCTAAACATTTATTCGTTGATTCTTAGTGAATTTTCATAGTAAATCTAGAAAACAGTTCTCATTATACACAATAAATGACAGCTGATGCGCAGTAAAACGTCGCAGTGGACCGAACGCGGTATTTCACTCGCACCCGCTGACACATAATATCCCTCGCGCTCGCACCTACATTAGACTTTAACTTTTTAAGGAACTACTGAAACTGTCTGGCTATTGAGAAAACATCATTTGATAGTTCTCCAAATAACATATATAAATTGCAGCTTTTATACTATACCGTAAGTATAGTAATAATGAAATATACTTTAAGGGTGTCTGGCAGAGGGTTACAACCGTACGAAGTGTCTGGCTTTCGACAAGGTGACTTTTAGGATTATTATAAGTAAAATATGTAAAAACAGAGTTTTATACTTTAACAAATTTAACACACAATTTTACACACCTTAACTACCTGATACCTGCGAAAGCCACCGCGACCCAAGTTTCGTAGACGGGGTTCGTTCTTATCTGTGTTGGGGACATACATTGAGAAACCTACAGCTTTTATACTTTACCGAATGCCTGGGGGCCGCTGGCTCTTGCTCTATTATTTTGTTATTCTCTAATAATGCTTATTTTTAAACATTCACCAAGCTAATTAAATTTTCATGAACATGACTGATATTCCACATCGTATTGTAAATTGTAAGGCTCGCTCGAAAGTTTTTAAATTCTGGTTCGGAAACTGAATTTTCAGCAAGTATCTACCTATATGGCTACTGAATATTAATTGACCCTGATTCAGCCGAGTGTCTTATTAAGTGGAAACAGAATGTTCTTCTTGTTCAAGTCCAAGAATATGTTAAGAGTTCAATATTTGAAAATTGTTTTTCCAAATATTGAACCTATATGTTCTAAAACGTTTTTATTTTATTTTTAGAGGAGCAGTTAAAAGTTATATGCCTTGATTTACTAATAGCTGGCTCACAGACCAGTAGTAATACCTTAAACTTCGGTTTATTGAAAGCTTTACAATCACGGGACATTCAAGATAAACTTTATAGTGAGATCAATTCCATACTTGGCGACAAGCCTCCTTGTTGGGAAGACAGCGAAAGGTAAATACCTAATTTAATTTAAATACCTATATTACCTAGACCCCTCACCCCAAAAGTCGGTCAAAATCCAATAAAATATCATATCCTTCTAAGGGCAGTTTCGACCAAAATCGGAGTAAGACTATACTAGAGACTAAAGCGATAAGCAAGAAATAATGTACAAGGATAGAATATTATATGTACCTATAGTTTGGAATAACATGTAGGCTATTTTACTTTTATCCCTGAAATACGTTCTCATGGGCTATAGGAGCCCCCATTCCCAACCGACCACCTGAGTTATCCACCTGGTTGGTCAGTTAGGAATAAAAGTTCCTAACCACCCACCTTGTGCACTTGGTTGGTCAGTTAGGAATAAAAATTCCTAACCACCCACCTGTGACTGTATAAAATAAATAATGTCCATAATGTCTACTTTATCAATATACCCACATGTCCATACCTATGGCAAAACAAATAAAGATCGACAAAACAAATGAAGATCTACAAAACAAATGAAGATCGACAAAACAAATGAAGATCGACAAAACAAATGAAAATCGACAAAACAAATGAAGATCTACAAAACAAATGATGATCGACAAAACAAATGAAGATCGACAAAACAAATGAAGATCAGCAAAACAAATGAAAATCGACAAAACAAATGAAGATCGACAAAACAAATGAAGATCGGCAAAACAAATGAAGATCGGCAAAACAAATGACGGTCGGATATACAAATTACGATCGAAAAACCATAGATTTAGAATTTTTCGCAAAAAAAAAACACATGCAGATCAATAAAACAAAAGTCTATAAGCAAGTTGAAATTACTTGCAGCCATATTTTATAATCTAGATGCGATTACCATTCAAAAAAATATGTGCAAACAATTCTCGAACTTAATGTGACCTCTAAAATGTACTAAACAATGTATTAAACGTTAATAGACATCACTGATCATGGACATGGAAAAAATAAACACATATTATGCATGTTCATAAGGTCGAGAATTGCTTGCACCTATTTTTTTGAATGGTAATCGCATCTAGATTATAAAATATGGCTGCAAGTAATTTGTGCAAGCAAATTTCGACCTTATGAACATGCATAATATTTATTTATTTTTCATATATTCGTGATCAGTAGTGTCTATAAACGCCTACAAGCACATTTTTAGAGAAGTGTCATTTAGGGTCGAGATTTGCTTGCACCTATTTTTTTTAATGGCAAACGCATCTAGATTACTAAATATGGCTGCAAGAATTTTTGATCCTATCAAATTGCTTATACCTAGTCTTTTGTTTTATTGAACTGCATTTGTTTTGTCGATCTTCATTTGTTTTGTCGATCTTCATTTGTTTTGTCGATCTGCATTCGTTTTGTCGATTTTCATTTGTTTTGTCGATCTTCATTTGTTTTGTCGATCTTCATTTGTTTTGTCGATCTTAATTTGTTTCGTAGATCTTCATTTGTTTTGTCGATCTTCATTTGTTTTGCCATATAGACATGTATATTGATAAAGTAGACATTATGGACATTATTTATTTTATACAGTCACTGGTGGGTGGTTAGGAATCTTTATTCCTAACTGACCAACCAGGTGCACAAGGTGGGTGGTTAGGAACTTTTATTCCTAACTGACCAACCAGGTGGATAACTCAGGTGGTCGGTTGGGAATGGGGGTATAGGAGTCCGGCATAGCATCCATGATGGATTTTCCCTCACGTTAAAAAAAAGGGATTTAGCTGAAAAATTTAGAATTCCTCTTGGTCGTACTTCAACGGCAATTTACCAATTTAGGTTACCTCAGGCCTTTAGGCTTGTTAATTTCACACGGTACCATGAGTTCTACAAGTACTGCGCGCTTATGTAACCTCAAAATTAAGTTTTTTTTAGTATTTACATACGTTACACAAGTGGGGTCAAATCAGCGGCAGCTATCAAAATTGAGTAGGTATGGCTTATGAGGCGGTTTCTAAAAATAGCCTTCCAGTTTTTTTGTTTGTGGTCAATCCTCACTTTTAAGGGTTCCGTAGCCAAATGGCAAAAAACGGATCCCTTATATGTAGATTTGTCATGTCTGTCTGTCTGTCCGTCCGTTTGTCACAGCCACTTTTCTCCGAATCTATAAGGCCTATGCTGTTGAAACTCGGTAAGTAGATGTATTCTGTGAAACGCATTGAGATTTTCACATAAAAATAGAAAAAAAAGCAGTAAATTTTGGGGGTCCCCATACTCAGAACTGAAACTCAAAAAGTTTTTTTTCATCAAATCCATACGTGTGGGGTATCTGTAGATAGGTCTTGGAAAATGCTATTGAGGTTTCTAACATCATTTTTTTTAAAGTGATTAGTTTGCACAAGAGACACTTCCAAAGTGGTAAAATGTATCCCCCCCCCCCCCTCTGACTTCTAAACTAAGGGAATGATAAATCTAAAAAAATATATGATATACATTGCCATTAAAACTACCAACGAAAATTGGTTTGAACGAGATAGAGTTGGTAGTTTTTTTTTTAAGTGTAAGTGCGAGTTGGACTCACCCATGAAGGGTTTCGTAGCAGCCAGTAATCTATACTATAATAAGAGGGGTCCCCCCAAAATTTACTGCTTTTTTTCTATTTTTATGTGAAAATCTCAATACGGTTCACAGAATACATCTACTTACCGAGTTTCAACAGCATAGGCCTTATAGTTTCGGAGAAAAGTGGCTGTGACACACGGACGGACAGACAGACAGACAGACAGACATGACGAATCTATAAGGGTTCAGTTTTTGCCATTTGGCTACGAAACCCTTATAGATTCGTCATGTCTGTCTGTCTGTCCGTCCGTGTGTTACAGTCACTTTTCTCCGAAACTATAAGGCCTATGCTGTTGAAACTTGGTAAATAGATTTATTCTGTGAACCGCATTAGGATTCTTATATAAAACTAGAAAAAAAGCAGTAAGTAGTAGCCATTTGGCTACGAAACCCTAAAAATGGTAAATATGTGTCAGAATGGTGTATTTATAACGAACGCCATAGAACTAATAATTTCGCCAAAGCTTGGAATGTGAAACTAAACAAACAAATAAACAAAAATTACGTAACCATCACACAATTGTAAACCATTTTAGAAAATTAAATGGGACTGTAATTTCAAACTTTGACGATAAGATGACTTCGAATAAACGTAGAAAAAAATATATGGCAAAGGATTCATTTATTTATTTTGAATGCACAGATAAAATTGCTGCATAATGAATTAAGAGGGTTTATCACCCAGCGCGGACAAAATTGAAAAAGTATCAAGTGGCGTTGAGCACACTCAAAGTATTCGAATATTACGATAATACCTGACTGGGAACGCGGGAAATAAAGTGATACCTCCTCTCTCTGGAAGGCCTCGGCCGGTACTAATTTCTCGCGGCCCGTGCATCGAGTTTGAGGACTCTTTTTATTACGTTATTATAGATATGTTTAAAGAGGTTTCTAGAATATTACTGATGTATTCAATTGGTGATATCATGATCAGTCTGTAAATGTAAAAAGATCACCATTTTGTAAACTAGAAGTGTACCAAAAATCGTGATGAAGTTCATCAAAGTACGACGTTTTTTGGAAACTTTATTTGTCATGTTTTGGTGATAAGAAATATATTTCGGTATAATTTTCTTAGGCGGCTTTAAAGAAGACAATACGAAGATACTTATAGCAGCTTTAATTTCTGTGTACATCAATTAATTTTATACCACCCGATTGGCAAAGATGCCTTGTTTCGTAGAATTTCTTCAAACGAGGTCGTGTGTAAACACTGTTTTTAATAAAAACCTAGTTATGCCACGTTTATTTTGATTTGAGCTATTTTTAGACAAGGAAATATATTACTCTTACACATTAATCATACTTACTAAACATTGGTAGTTTCTTCAGAAACAAACGTTTCAAACGCGTGAAATCATGTATTTGTGCGTTAACCCTCTTAAGCGTTGGCCATTTTATGGAAAAATTGCGATAAGCGTAAAAAATCATAAACAAATTATAAGCGTAATTAATATTACACATACATACATACATATGGTCACGCCTTTATCCCCGAAGGGGTAGGCAGAGGCATATTATATGCCCACATTTCACCTTTGTATAATTTGTCCCACGTAATAGGTGGTGAACCGTATTGCCGTGTTTAAATGGACAGGCGCAGGTTATGACTGCCTGCTGTTGAAATAAAGCCTTCAACTTAGCTTTGACGACTGCCATTTTACTGGCAACCGGGACCAACGGCTTAACGTGCCTTCCGAAGCACGGAAACGCTCAAATAAATGTCACAAAGTGGTCACATGAATGGTCACCCATCCATGAACCGGCCATAGTGAAAGTTGCTTACTGCAGTGATCGTTTACAGAACACAGAGTCCGCGGGGCCACGAGCGCTTCGAAACTTTAATTAATATTAAGCTTAATTAATAAGCATTTTTTTTTAATAAATGTCAATAATATAAAGGAATTAGGGCAATTTTTGTTGATACATAATGTATCATATGCATAATGTATGTTGTACATAATGTAAAACATTAAATATTTACTTTAAAATTGTTTTCTTTTTTAACATAGTGTAGGTACCTAACACATTTTTTTTACTAAATGACTTTTCTTACTAATTTTCTTTTTCTTTTCTTTTTTATATTTTAAATTTGCAAGGTTACCCGACAGGGGATTCACGAGTACTTAAAATATAATTAAAAACTTTATACTGATGTCTCCCCCAGTAAGGAGGGACACCAGGACTGCGAAGATCCTGATATCTCCCCCTGGCAGTCCACCGGGGGAGACACGAGTCCTTCAAATATAATTTAAAAGCTAGTACTGATGTCTTCCCCAGCTAGGGGAGACACCAGGACTTTTTCAGTCCTGTTGGCTCCCCCAAGGGATCGACTGAGGGAGACACGAGAGTACGAGACAGTACCCAATGTTTTGTCTTTGTATTTGTGTTTGAACCATTAAAGGGTGCTCTCCTTCAACCATCTCTTTTAAATTCAGAAGTTCAAATCGTTCCTATCTATTATATTTGTGGCTTTCCTTCATCTGACAGGCTGATACTCTTATCTTATTCAAGAAAAAAATGTTTTGTACTTATAGCTAATCGCTTATTACGCGTAATAAACGATTGTGAAGAAGGGTAGGTCGATATAATTATGTGCTAAGACTTTCACTTTTAACCGCCAACACTTCAGTTCCTCCGTGATCATGGCGGGTTGCAAGTTGCAACAGTGCAAAAATATCGGAAGCACTCAATATATTTTATGGTAAATATATCGTTTACTTTAAAACTCGCCACAGACGTAGCTATAATATACATGGTGTGTTTTTTAAACGGGGCAGTGAGGGCAAGTACCTTAAAGGTTCCGTTGTAGTTACAGCAAAACGTTCTTAGGAGACCTTCCCTAGCTTTTTGAGATATTTTGAACTGCGTTCACAAATTTTGCAAAAATCTTAGTTAGCCAAACAAATGCACAAACTTCAAAAATGTTTTTTCTGTGCCAATCTATTTCGTGTGGGGATCAAGACTCTATTGGACCATTTTAGCATTGAGTACTAGGAAAGGCAGAAATCGCCAAAAACGTTTCACTTACATTTCGTACGGAAATACCTTGTTTTTCTTATTATTATTATTATTTTTATATTGGACTTTAGCGATTTTTCGCGAACTGTAAGATTTTTGAAAAATCTGTGAATGCAGTTCTAAATATCTCAAAAAGTTAGGGAAGGTTTCCTAAGAACGTTTTGCTGTAACTACAACGGTCAAGGTACTTATCTTTACTGCCCCGTTTCATAAATACATCCTGTATATCGAGTTATCTATACTAATATTATAAAGAGGAAAGATTTGTTTTTTTGTTTGTTTGTTTGCAACGAATAGGCTCCGGCACTACTGGACCGATTCGAAAAATTCTTTCACTGTTGGTAAGCTACAGTCTTTGCGGTGAACATCTATATATATAAAAATCAATGCCACTTTTCGTTGTAATTTTATAACTCAAGAACGGGCTCACCTATCCAAACCAAATGTTTAGGCTTTGTTCGGACTATTTAGTAGATGGTTTATGCGAAGTTTGCACAAAATCGGTCGAGCGGTTCTTTACTTATCACGCAAACGAAGTTGCGCGGGTCAGCTAGTAGGCTATATTTTATTCTTGTATTCCCACGGGAACGGGAACTACGCGGGTGAAACCGCGTGACGTTCGCTAGTATATATTATAGCAACTTATCACACACGGGAGCTATACATATTTGTATGCCGTGGTACGTACCAAAGCAGAGCATAAAAAACACTATTGTTGTATATGAGCTCCCTTAAACATATTTTTTGCATGTTTTAGTATTTGTTAATAAAACGGCTACAGAAATACACTCACAATTTAGGGTAGAAATCCTGTCTGGTGCTTTGGTTATTGCTGATCATAAAATTAGTTATTTTGATTGAATGTTTTTACGTTTCGAGTATTTGTTAATGTTTTGTAATTGAAATACATTATCAGTGAAAATTTCAGTTTACCGGCTATCAATTCCAGATAGAAATTCTTTCTTTTTTGTAATCATAAAATCAGTCATTCTATATTGAAGTAATTACTATAATTACTATAGTTTAATTATATTCACAGACATTTCACACAACGCTATCTTATCCCAAAGTAAGCTAGGAATAACCTGCATGTGTTATGGGTATCAGACCACGGATATTAATAATTATATACTTTTTAAATACATACATATTATACATAGAAACACCCAGACTCTTGAGACAAATATTTATGGGTCACACAAATATATGTCTCCGGTGGGAATCGAACCCACGAGCTCCTGCGCCGCAGGCGGTATCACTACCGACTGCGCCACAGAGGCAGTCATGTAATAAGTAATGCGAACATCATTTAGAAATTGTGTTCATAATAAATATTTTTTGATGCTTTGGTTACTGCTAATCATAAAAACTGTCATTTTATATTGAACGTTTTTTATATGGTTTAGTATTTGTTGATAGATCGTCAACAGAATTCTAGCGGCAACATAAATAACTACATCATCTGTGAAAATTTCGGCTTTGGTTATTGCTTATCACAAAAGAAGTAATTTTATATTGAATGTTTTTAAATGTTTTAGTACTTATTTGTTGATAGACAGACAACAGAAATGTAGCATCGGTGAAAATTCCAGCTTTTTGGCTATCTATTCCAGGTAGAAATTCTTTCTTTTTGTAATCATAAAATCAGTCATTCTATATTGAAGTAATGCGAACATCATTTAGAAATTGGTTTGGTAAATGCAATCGGTCTCGTGTAGGTATTTTGTACTTATTCGTATTATTAAGTACTTACTTACTTAATTCTTTCTTTGGAATAAATACAAAATTTACCTTTCCGAAGGCCTACGGCGTTTTTATTTTGTTTTGGTGGTATTTAGTTCTGTCCCGTCTATGTAGATTACCGTTAAATATAAAATGAGCCTAAATTTTTCATGGTCCCATTATTTTGTCTCATTCGTGGGACCATGAGGGCGAACTGTTTCTCGCAGTCCCATTACTTTTTATACAAAAAGCAATCTATTGGAAAAGTTGATGGATTGATGAAATTGGAAAAAAAAGAAAGGGATGGGCCTTATAGTCGACAATGAATCAAATATTTTTCAAAGCTAATGAAGATCGACAGGTCATAGTAAAGATCATCAAAACAAATGAAGATCGACAAAACAAATAAAAATCCACTTTACAAATGAAGATCGGTAAAACCAATGAAGATCGACGAAACAAATAAAGATCTACAAAACAAATGAAGATTGGTAAAACAAAAGAAGATCGACCAAACAAATTACGATCGATTTGAGATGGGTACAGAATAAAACTTTCAACAGCCGTCGCCTATAGTAATGGGACCACGACCACGAGAAACAAGTTATTACAAAATGGTATAATATTTGTTATATATACTAGTATATTCATATCTCCTGTTTTCTTATGGTCCCACCATGAGAAAACAGGGGAAATGATGGCATAAAGGCCTGTGTTTTTGGTTCAACGTACGATTTATTATATTTAGGCACCTCATGATTACTTTTATAACAGCTATAGGTTTTTCCTTATTAGCATCTTGCTTTTTGTCACTAAAAATACTTCTATAGTAGGTACTTAAAAAGGGTCTTTATCAAACTTCATGTTTAGCTTTATTCAAATTAATAATCCGTTGTCATTTGATAAGGCACAACTTATATATATTTTTTCCATTTTAATTTTGAATAAGTAAATATTCCCTATTTTTGTGTTGGATAATAAATAATGTACTGCTAAGTATCCACTTGGATGTTTAGGTCCTGCAATGTATCGGTGTGATCTGGCGGAGAAACAATATTTTGGTCGTGTACTTTCTTAGTGGTCTGCTTTAAATAGGGAATACTAAGACGGGCCTGATTTTAATGGATTCTGGTTTCCTTTAGTCTCTGGCTTGCCTTGTGATATACAAGACTTAACTCTATCTGTGAAAACCCTAGATAATTTATAATATTATTGTGCTAAAGTGTGAAGCATCGCAGTTATGCCACTTCGGAGCCATTTTAAATAAGCAAAGGAGATAAACATGTGGAGGCATAACTAAAAACAAGAAACCCTTTAAAATAATCCCATTTTCTTATTTAGCTGTACAATGTGAGTTGACGAATCAGAGCGGCTGCTAGCTGTAAAGAACAGCCTATTGGTACAGTGCAGTTTGGAGGGTGCTGTCTGTGTTTGCATGAGTTCCATCTGTTACAATTGCTCGATAGATACTCATCAATACCCTAATTAAATTCGAACCTGTGGCACCCTCAGATCTGTTAGTTAAGTGCTTTTGAACATTATGCATTGTATTTTCAGTAATCATATCTATATGACATGTAACTCTGTTCCAGACTCATCTACACATCAGCATTTATCCAAGAAATATTCAGGTATTACATGGTTGTCCCTTTAGCTGGACCACGTTTAACACAAAATGATACATGGATAGATGGATACCAAATACCAAAAGGTACCACAATACTTATATCTCTTGGAGATATTTACCATGATCCAGAATTGTGGGAGGACCCGCATGTGTTCAAGCCTGAAAGATTTATTGACAGAAGCGGAAAGTTGAAAAATTCCAGTTACCTGTATCCTTTCGGTTTAGGTAAATGCATTAAATTATATTACACTTGTATTACTCCTTGAGTACACATCTCGAGCATGTCGAAACATTGTCCCTTTGAGAATTCCAGAGACAATTTTGAAGATGACCGTAGACACTGTCATGTTTGCAACATTAACAATAATGGTATATTTTGGTTAACCATCATAATTATGTAAAAAGTTAAAATCATGAACAATATATTAATACTAACTACCTATGTTAAATTTAGTGAAAATCAGTTCAGAAATGCGACCAACTATCTTAAAAATAAACATTTTAACAAAAAAACCATGACATCTTTACTTCATAATAGTAAATCTTTATCTATAGGCAATTTGTCAAATATAAAAGCCAATGACATAGTAAGAAATCCTCATCAAATCATTCCTCATTATTTTCAGGTCGTCGTCGCTGTCCTGGAGATGCTCTAGCAAAGTCATTTGTGTTCATATTCTTAGTTGGCATACTTCAGAACTACCGTCTACAATGCAGCAATGGGACCATTCCGTGCGACAAACCCGTGATAGGAATACTATCATCACCAAAACCATATACAGTAGACTTTATCTCTCGAATAAAGAAAACTATGAGTAGCTGAACTAGAAAGCTTTAAACCAGTGATCAGTCTACTGCTATCTAAGCACTTGCAACCTTACAATATATTTTTA
Organism: Miltochrista miniata; assembly: GCA_933228765.1. Classification (NCBI taxonomy): domain Eukaryota; kingdom Metazoa; phylum Arthropoda; class Insecta; order Lepidoptera; family Erebidae; genus Miltochrista; species Miltochrista miniata. The sequence goes on from OW121747.1 coordinate 28,352,964, forward strand.
TTTAATTTAGCCCAACTGTTTCATTTCTCTGCACCCAAGATTATTTTTTTATTAAGACTATCCAACAGATATTTATTACTTACATAGCAAATTTATCATATTTATCTACATCAAAAAACTAGGTACCTACCATATAAGCAAATTTTATGTTGTCATGGGCTCATAATGGTGGCATATGTACTACCACCAGCTCTGCTGAATTTTCTTTATTGATAGGTAGGTACCTCTATTCAACAATTTGGTAGAGGACTCGATGTTTGGCATGACAAATATATCGGTCCAATGTAACTCATAGATGCAGCAGCTGCAACATTGTGAGCGTCAGCACTATTTGATGGACTTTGCCAGTTTTGTTGGAGAAACTCCATAAACAATTTCTGAAAGTTCAACGATCATTCTAAGGTCTCACTAAAAGAAAATTCTAGGAACGACTCAATAAAAGAAAATTCTAGGATCTAGGAACGACTCAATAAAAGAAAATTCTAGGAACGACTCACTAAAAGAAAATTCTAGGAAGAAGCTGAGATACCATTAAAACACATTTGTGGTGGATAAAGGAAGCGATCTGGTCATCACTTCATCAGTGCTGGAGACATGAACCCAAGAACTAACTTTTAAGTTAAGTATTTATCGAGCTTAGATAACTAGGCCACAAGTACAATTTTGATTCTTGAATTTAAAATTATTTCAATGATTTGATTTGTAACGAGTTTGTAAATTAATATTTATATTTGTACACGAATGAAAGAAAACTAAAAACTTTCGGAAGCCAATCAGCCATTAGCACAAGATAGATACAATGCCAAACTGCCAAATGGGCCAAATGGCACCGCAATGTCCGCAATGCCATTGTAGGGATATTCCGATACTAGTAAATACGAGTAGGTACTCGATCCTTTTGATTCGATACCAAGTACTTATAGCATCGAATCAATCTTGCTTTACATACTTGGTATCGAAATAAAAGTACTTGGTATCGAATCTAATCAGCAACCACGAATAAGCATCACATTAAAAAAAAATCAATCACCATTCGAACGCATTAGACAGAATGAGAGGGCAAAAGCCCTCTCGCTCGGTTACCCAGCCTTACTGCACCACCTGACTACGATTTTTGGAAACAGAGTTAGCACATGGACACAAGAAGAAAAAGAAATCTCATCAGGGAGATGAAGTTCCTCTTTATTTATCAAATCCTAGAGTTTCTCTTAAAAGCAACCCTTTTGCAGAATGGGATGACATGAAGTTTGTATTTCCTTGTCTGTACAAGTATGCACAGCAATATTTAATTGTTGTTGCAACATCAATACCTAGCGAGCGCCTTTTTTCCAAAGCCGGTGCAACAATGTCTCAAACAAGGAACAGATTGTCCCCAAAATACCTCGAACAGTTACTGGTTTTGGGCAATCTTGATGTTACAGAGTTTTTTGTTTAAAGTAGGTACTTAACGTGACGCAAAACGTTTATAATAAAAGATTTTTATTTCATTCCCAATTTTGTCTAAATTATTGTCCTTCAACGTTCATTTCTTTTACGTTAGTTTCCTCAAAATAAAAAAAGTGCTAAAAGTATCGATATCAGTAAGTATCGATACTTTAGGAGTATTTATTTAAGTAGTATCGAAAAAAGATTTGAGTACTATCGAATGAGTAGGTATCGATACTTTGATGGTATCGGAACATCCCTATGCCATTGCCGATGCCCACCAAAGAGAATGATAGATTATAACGTAACACTACGTTTTATAGTGCCCACTGCCAACCAAATATTTTTTTCTTTTTTTGCCGACCAAACAGAATATATAGTGTGACCAAATTAAATTTTACAAAAATACCCAAGAGCCTTAAAAAGTACTGAAATGTACCAAAGTGCATAGGGAAAATATTATACCGATAAAAATACCAACTGATTTCCAAAACGTGTTTTATTCATTCCTTACTCCATAATTAAGTACAATCCTTACCACCGCACTGAACCGGACACCGGTCACCACACTGAGTGGTTGGGGTCCCGCAAGACCGATCCTGCGGGACGGGCCGCCCACGCGTTTGCTCTCTCCCATGGTCCCAGGTGGCACACTGGATTACGCGCATAACGGCAGGTCGGCCCTGCAGGACGTGCTGCTGACGAGTTATCCAATCACAGAGTGTCGGTTGGCGCCCCACTGGGTGATTTTGACCACTGCGTCGTTGTACGTGCCCACCTGCAGGTGTCATCTCCTGCAAGGGCAGTAGAGGTGACGCGGCGATTGTGGCACTACTCGTCAGCAGACTGGGACGAACTACGAGAATACTTTGCAGCCATCCCGTAGAGTCAGCGCTGCTTTGCAGGGAGGGCTTCATCGGCAAGCGCCTCTGCCGTTGCTGGTGAGATTACATTACGTATGGAATATTTCATTCCATACACTAATGTCGCCAGCATCCGCAAAGCCCGCCCCTGTTTCGGGCATAAGTGCGCCGTAGCTGTCCAACAAAAACAGGTGGCGTACCGCGCCTGGATCAGGGCTCGGGCTGTGCGTGACCCGAATGTGGCCCACCTCAAGGCAACGTACATCAGAGCCACTAGGTCCAGTAAGAGGGCCTTCAAGAGAGCAGACGCCCAGCGCATCACGAGGCTTGGTGAGGAGCTCACGTCACATCCAACGGGCAGCCTTGGATACTGGCAACTGGCTAAAGGCGTGCAGGCCAACTTCTGCAAGCCTTCGCTGCCGCCACTTCGCTGTCCTGACGGATCACTGGCTCACAAGGCCCAAGAGAAAGCAGAAATGCTGGCCAATCGCTTTGCGGCTAATTCCCGGGACGATGACTGTGGCAGGCAATCTTCCACTATCGCCGACTGTGGAACCACGATGCCGGATATAGTAATCCGGCAGTGCGATGTGCGAGCGGTGCTACGGTCACTCGACACGCGGAAAGCCAGTGGTCCTGATGGCATTCCGGCGGTGATGCTGAGGAAGTGTGCAGCTGAATTATCTCCAACGCTGACACGCCTGTATCGCCTTTCCTAGTCGTCGGGGGAAGTGTCGGAGGCTAGGAAGGAGGCAAACGTCCAACCAATCCTCAAGAAAGGGGATCGGTCGGATCCGGCAAACTATCGCCACATAGCCGTAACCACCGTCATCTGTAAGGTGTTCGAGCTAATTATAAACAAACAGCTCATGCGCTACGTGGAGGATCACTCGCTAATTAACGATCGTCAATATGGCTTTAGGTCGAAACGATCAACGGTTGACCTCCTAGCGTACATAACACACACCTGGGGTGAGGCTATGGAGAGGCACAGCGAATCTCTGGCTTTGGCCTAGACGTCGCTAAAGCCTTTGAGAGGGTATGGCATGCGTCGCTTCTTTCCAAGATGCCGGCACACGGTCTATCGCCTCAGTTGTGCCGCCGGTTGGCCATCTTCCTGCACGGGCGACGTATGCAGGTTCTCTGTGATGGTCAGGCTTCCTGCTTTTTGCAGGTAAATGCCGGAGTACCAGGGATCGGTATTGTCGCCAACTCTCTTTCTTCTGCATATCAATGACATGTTGTCGCTTGGGTGCATTCATTGTTATGCGGATGATAGTACTCTGCATGGGAGCTATTCTGGCCGCCCAGCGAAGGGGAGAGGCGACGTGGAGGAGAAGAGACCACAACTCGTGGTGGATCTCGACCGAGATCTGGGTCACATTGCCCAATAGGGTTCGGACAACCTCAAGTTTAAAGCCAGAAAGACAGTCGAGTTCAATGCCAGAAAAACACAGGCGTGTGCGTTTAAAGCTAAGAAGTCCCCATTCCTACCCCTACCCTCTCTTCACAGCATTACGGTTCCACTAAAGGAGAACCTAGAGATCCTCGGTATAGAAGTCCAGCGTGAGCTCAATCACAAAAATTACATAGCGAGCTGTATTGGGCTAGCCTCGCGGAAACTAGGAATCTTGAATGAGTTGAGACGGAATTTCTCACCACATCAGAGATGTTTACTGTACAAGACGCAGATTCGCCCCTGCATCGAATACTGTTCTCACCTTTTGGGATGTCTCCGCGAGGTATTTTCTAGACGCGCTTGACGCTATGCAGAGACGTGCTATCCGAATAATTGGTTGTCCTGAGGTGACGGGAGGCCTCGAACCGTTAGCGCAGCGAAGTACCATAGCGTCCTTGGCTGCCTTCTACCGAATGTATCACGGTAAATGTTCTGAAAAGCTCTTTAACCTAATCCCACCCTCTCCTTTCCGTTCGAGAGGCCATTCATACACAGTGGAGAGAATCTTCCCCAGAACTGAGAGTTTCAAAAGATCGTTCCTTTGTCGAACTATAAAAACGTGGAACGTTCTGCCCGCACACGTGTTTTCCTCACCTTACAATCCCGGGTTCTTCAAGAGGAGCGTAAAAAGGCACATCACAGGGCCGCCAACTTGAGGACCAATCTCGAAAGTATTACGGACTGTGAGACTGGCCCCCAATCGCTAGATGCGCCATGGTGTACCATCAGGCTATTAGTGACGTCAATTTGGCGAGCTAAAAATAAAAAACAATAAATGTATGAATTGCATTTTAACATTCCATATACGCAACTCTGGTGTTGCAGGCGTCCCTAGGCTATAGTTGGCTATAGTCAGTTCATAGTTAATTTACCTCTAGCTGTGAGGTTGGCGTCCCTGATTTTCGTGTTACCATACTAAGATTTTTTTTCTCCCATGTATTCCAACCTTAAGTCGAAACTTATTTTCTTCTTTTGCTGCCGTTTTTTCGGGCGTGGTAATTATTTGAGGTGTCCCAGCAGCAACTTTGCCCTTCTTGGCGATGGTGATGAGTGTCTTTTTTGAATACTTATCCATTTATGTAAATAAAAATGAAACTTAACAAAAATCTTATAGTAACAGAACTACGTCTTTAATAATGTTAATTATACGGACTAATGGATATATACATTTAAAAAAATAACTTAGTGTTAACGGTTCCATCTTATACTGTCCCCGATGGTAAAATGTCTTAGGCTGGCACTCATAGGGGGACTTTACTGCAATACCAACACACAGAAAACGATCTTTCAGAGGTAAATAAACTGTGAACGGACTATACGGTAACCAACCATCTGGCAGGTAGGCCGTAAGATTGTCTGCCAACTTAGAAGTTTAAAAAGGTTTAGAATTAATACAAACTTCTTTGCTCATTCATCACAAAAACGTACAAAAATTCTTGCAAATTATTGCAACAAACCCTTAAAAAATAAAATCAGTTGGTCGACAAAGTGCGAATGGGACTAGGGCACAGAGACTTTCATACCAAAATCGGCAAAAAACCACGTTTGTTGTGTGGGCCCCCTTAGTTACTAATTTGTCTTATCATTTTCTTCTATGAAAATTTAAACTGCTAGAAAGTTTCACCGTTCATCAGATACAGTAACCACCAGTACATCTGCAAAGAGAATGTAACACTACGTTTATTAATAACTAGCTGACCCGCGCAACTTCGTATGCGTCACATAAGAGAGTAAATCACCCGTTCCCGTCGCATTTACTCCCGTCAGAATAATTTCGTTAACGATAGATGTTTCCCGTCGCATTATTTTAGAAATTGCGCATATTCATGCATAGGACGTGGACCGGTGTACGTCGCCAGCAGAATAGTGAATCGACCAAAAAAAAAACTAAAAAAAAAAGCGAGGTCAAACGGGATAAAAAGTATCCTATGTCCGTCTCCTGGTTCTAAGCTACCGCCCCACCAATTTTCAGCCAAATCGGTACGGCCGTTCTTGAGTTATAATGTTGTAACAAACCCGTCTTTGTTTTATATATTAAGATAGATAATGATTGATTTCAGGCATCATTGCCCTAACATAACATTACACAAATAAATATACGTAATGTACTTATTACATAATTGAAAACTTAAACTATAACTTATTAATTAATGCACACAAATAATCGACGGCGCTGTTGTGCTGCACTGTGGGGTGTTGTTTATTCTTCCTCAAAATTAAGAGGCAGGACTCTAATACTTTAGTTTTGATTCGTCTAAAAGATTGAGCGCAAGATCGATACCAATACATAAAAGTTAAAAACTTCATAAAATTCACTTGGTGTCTTAGATTGGCAATATTATTTGTAGCGTTGGGACCTCGTAGGTCGAGAGAAATAATCGAAAAATATGTCGAAATCGATAAAATTTTTTTCGACCTGGGTCCCAAACCTACAAAATTTAGATGGGGTGTGCAGTCATCTTCATAATATAGAATGGTTACATAACTGGATTTTATATAAAACACATGTTAAATGTATTTTAGGTATTAGTGAAAAAGATAATACGAAGATAAGTGAGTAGGTTCTATGCAACTATACGTTTCCCGCTAAGCTTATTTTCTGTCAGTATTTCCCACATCTGTTTCAAATCCTATAATTATTCAATACAAATTCCTCGTTTCCAGCATATTGTACCTACCTACATCTGTAAGTAGATAACATCAATATGAGATTTCAAAAGTGATGCTATTATTGTCTGAGGTTGAGTGTGGTTTAAAGCAGATCGTGAAAGCAGTGGAATTGGAGTGACGAGTCAGAAACGATTACGGAGGACAGTAGATTTATTATGCTCTTAAAAAGATTGTTTCCAATATTTAACGCAGCGCCAGTAATTTAGTTTCTTCCTGATCCTGATGCTAGCAACAGTGCCGAAATAACATAACCACAAAATTTTGTGTCAAGATCTATATCAGAAACAAAGCTAATCATTAGCAAATTGCAAAACGATATATCGTTTTCGTGGTTACTTCATGTAGTTAAGGTATAACCTTAACTACATGAAGTAACCACCACAAGATTATAATGAAATAGGATACTAAAAGAGTCAGGATACATAGTAACGCCTGCTTGGTGATAAAAGAACAGTTATGAAAATAATCAGTGCTTGAAGTAAAATATCGATGTTTGGCTGTCAGAGAGGAACACCCCTATCCTATGACTATGATATGTCAGTGACAAGAAAAATACATTACTACCAAGTTTCTGCAGCAATAGCATAATATGGTAAGGTATTAAGTAGTTATTTGGTGCTCACCTTTTCTCTTTTAATGAGAATTTAGCCATAAATAACCTCTCTTTACCATTTTTTGGAACGAAGTTCCTTATCGCGCGTTGTGAAAGGGGGCTAGATGGAAAAAATTCTCACGAAAAGTTGTAACGACACTTTTTTAACCGACTTCAAAAAAGGAGGAGGTTACTCAATTCGGCCGTTAATATGTTTTTGCTATAGTATGGAGGGTAGAGGTACCTCTACCCTCCTTTAATATGGGGGGGATTTAATATGGGGGGAAGGGGTGGAAGGGGGAGAGGGGAGGGGGAGGGGGGGTGAGGAAGGGGGAGAAGGGGGAGGGGGGAGGGGTGGAAGGGGCAGGGGGGGGTAATAAAATGGGGGTTAATAATAAAAAAAATGTTATTATTAATTAAAAAAAATAAAATTTTATTACAATTCCTTCACTAATTATTGTTTTTGTTTTCGTTTTCGTTTTCGTTTTCGTTTTCGTTTTCGTTTAAGTACAATAAAATTTTAAAATTAAAATAAAATTTTATTACAATTCCTGCACTAATTAATTCAAAGGAACTTCGTTCCATTCGGGTGTCCCTTGACACCTCTCAAGTTTTTTTTCTTTCCGATTCTACACCACATATCTAGCACTTTTTCCACACACTTCATTTTCTACTCGTGTCTTAACATTTCAATTATGTCATTTATAGGGTATTCGCCAATACTTAAATTTTTTCCTTAATTTCCATGGCTTGATTATTTTTTCCGAATGAATGCCAACTTGACAGTCCGTTGAATAGAAAAACTTTATCAATATTTTTTTATGTTGTAGGGGTCTTTCCAAGTGCTTCCAAAAAAGTTAAGAGCTGTAAATTTTTTTTATCCAGGGAAATTACGATCACTCCAGGAAATTATATTTCCATTGCAAGGAAATTAGACATGTATCAGAGAAATTTTGACAGTTACGGTTGCAAAGAAGACGGCGCAAGGCCGTGTATTGTGGCAAAGGCCAGTATATCCAGCTGTGGACTGCCATAGGCTGATCTGATCGATTGATTGAAATGACAGAAATGAGGCTACCCCGGCTATGTCTTTGTAGATGAATTTCGGGGTAGCTGAGGAGAGAACTCCTCCTTCTCCGTCCATCGACTGCACAGAGACCATGGTTCGATGAGCCCGATCTATATGGGCGCATACCGTTCTTACTCAAGCGAAGCTCAGAAAACAAGAATATTTCAGCACTTCAGCGAGAGGGCTGACGATGACCAGGTGCCTGGTGTTTTTAGGAGACTCAATGGTCACCACAATGGGTTCTTGGGTTCCCTCAAAATAAATCAAGTGGCCGCCCACGTGTAAGCTCTCTCCCATAGTCCAAGTCAAGTAGTGTAAGTAAAATATATATTCTATAATAATTTCCTTGGCATCATAATTATTTCCATGCTCATTTTGGAGCCATACAAAACAGCGAAATGAGTGCCAAGGAAAAAAGTGTATGCGTGTAACCTTTGTGTTCGATTGAAGTAAAACTTCTTTGGTATTGACGGCATCAAATGATATATTAATATCATTCACACATTTTGACGCTATTCAAAATTCGAATATCATTCAAATAGTAAGCGTTACTTTCCTCAGAGAAAAAAAATCTGAGTTACTCCCTACTCGCGCCTAAAGAAGTTTTACTTCAACAAGATATAAGTGGAAAAAACAAAATTGCAAAGAAACTAATCACTTGTAGCTTTAGTTTTTTAAATCACAGATTACAACTACAATTCAATAAAAATAATTTTGAAACAGTAATCATCACAAAGCGACCACAGAAATTATGAAATTATTTTAACTAAAGTCCAGGGAGGCATGTATTTTCATCATTTTTTCGAAATTGAACAGCGATGCAAACGTTCTGCTTTGGTGATCAGAAGCCTTAAATAGGACGAGTTGAACTGCTCAATCATTTATATTTAAAACGTTTGCGTTTTGTCTTAATAAGTTTCAAACGCGCGGCCCAAGGATATAATACTTTCCACTTATAAATAAAATACTAGATAATTCCCTATCCCTAAGTCTTGTATGATTTTAGACAAAGATATATTATGTTTCCAGGTTCTTTATTTGTTACGATAAACGATATAGGACTAAAAGAATCTGTAAACCCAGCGATGTTCTTATAATCATTCAAAAGGAATGTAATTTTGTGAAGAGGACATACCAAGCAAATTAGAAAATTTATATTAATATTGATATAATCTTAATATTTATTACTATTTCTATATTTGACAGCAAAACCAGATTAGCAAAAACGTCATGACAGTAAAAAAAAGAGACATTGACTGTACAGAGCAAAAACTGGTTTCTGGTTCACCTAACGTATAAAATGAAAACAATTTGATTTTGGCGGATTACCGTTACGATAAACTTATAAATACTATAAAACATTGGAAAATAACTATAACAACGAAGATAAAAGAAATCCGTCACTATCAGAAAGTAAATGAATGAAAGAATTGGTTACCGGCATTCATACATTTCGTTGTATGGAAGTGGCATTAGAAGTGGCATCTGGTGGGCGGTATACTTGTCTGCCGCCTTAGTGGCATAAAAATACATTACAAAAATAGAGAATAGCTTAAACAGCAAAGAGAAAAGGAATCTGTCACTATCAGATGGTGAATGAATGAGTTAACGGCATTGAGCAGAAATTATTATGTATAAATTGTATATATGTGATTTAAAAATCAAGGATCGCAAACTCAATACATTTTTTCGATTTATGGGAGACGCATCAGGCTGAGTGAGACCGAATTAAATTTCACAAAAGTATCAACCCAGCTCCTTAAAATTTACTGAAACATACCAACAGGGACAGGAAATTATTCCGTTCAAAATACCGATGTTTTTATTTATTCATCAATTATCTTATTTTTATTACAATATAAAAGAAGAATTGAATTTTAACATTCTAATGCAAGGATTAATATCAATACACAACATCCTTCACCCAATTCTCGCTTCACAAAAACAAGAAACCCATAGAAGTTAAAAAAAATCAATAAATCCAAGTGCAGAACATGTTTAATGTTCTGCTCTGCACCCAAACCTAAAAACGGAGTCCATAGATTGTCAAAAAAATCAATAAAATTACCGAAAAAGTATTAAAATACTGAAAACGGTCACACTGTCAGATGCCAAACATGAACATAGAGTACATTTTTTTAATTTAATCTACCCTGGCTTTGTTACATAGACCATAATGCCAAATCTTGTTTTCCTGAAGCTTCATTTTATATAATGGGCTCCCAACACGATCATGCCTTGAAATTGTCATGCACGTTAAATATGAATGGAAGTTGCTTCAGTGTGCGTGATTACTTTGCATGTGTGTGTGCATCGACCACTGATCTGTATTATTACCACACTGGATAGGTGGCTGCCAAACTAAAGTTATGCCTTCTTAATTCTCGCCATTGTGGCTGAAGTCAGCAGCGCTGGTTCAGAGAACTAAAATTAGTGATGTGCCAAACTTTCTTGAACTGACGCGTATCGATAGATTTAATTTGAAATGAAAACATTTTTAGTATAATTATCGTTTTTATTATATGTATAGAATACTAGCTGACCCGCGCAACTTCGTTTGCGCCACATAAGAGAGAGTATTACCTGTTCCCGTCGCATTTACTCCCGTAGCGTCTCGTCGTTAATATTCAATACTACGTGAGAGAGAGAGAAAGGTTTCTCGTCGCGTGTATTCCCGTCGCATTATTTTTAAGAACCATTTCGTTTATGAAAGAGGTATCTCGTGGCATTATTGTAGAAAAAAATTGATTGCCATTAAAATAGTTATTGTGCACCAACCCAAAGATAGACACATGCTATCGCGCCATTTAATTAGTACTTTTTTAAGAGAAACAATTTTGTAGTACATATTATTTCCATAACTATAAATATTTACGCAGCACACGCAACGAAGCTCTCAAAAGGAATAACTTTTCCCCCGTTTTTGAAACATTTATTATTACTGCTCCGCTTCTATTCGTTGTAGCGTGATGTTACATGGCCTATGACACTCCACAATAACGTAGCTTTCTATTGGTGAAAGATTTTTTTAAATCGGTTCAGTAGATCCCGAGATTACCCCTTACAATTTAACAAACACACAAACTTTACTTCTTTATAGTATTAGTATAGATAAGAATATTACAGGTAATTAAATTAAACTAAATATTTACAGAATAAATTAAACTAATCTAATATAAAAATAAAAATAAACAAAGGAAAACTACGAAACTAAAATGCGTCATAAAATTTCTCCGCATCGCAGTCCTCATGTGGCAGCGTCCCCAGAAGACTGGCAGCATTGCCACGTTGAATGGCAATGCTTAATCTTTGTCCCAAATAAAAGCCAGCCTTCTGGTCACGTGTAGCATCGACCAAACGCTTTCCTAATTCTCGATAGAAAATGTGAGCGCTTGGACCCCATGGCCCCAAGGTCTCGACCCCAAACGGCTCAAATACATAATCTCCCGAGAGATTACAGTATTTTTGCCGTTTAAGGGTCTCAGCAGAAGCGGCTGCAGCACCAGCACAACCAACGGTACCGGAAAGATGAGAAGGCGCAAGAGTGTCCACGCACGTGGCGTCCCGCACTAAACACTTTCCCATTTTCCACGGCATTAACGACATACCAATAATATAATTATAATTATATTTTAAAATTATTTTTGTTTATAATTTGTCTATATACATAAAAACAAGAACTGACTGACTGACGATCAACGCACAGCCTAAACCGCTGGGTCTAAAAGCATGAAATTTTGCACAAATGCTCCTTAAGTGGCGTAGGCCAGCAATAAGAAGGGATTTTTGAAAATTCGATTCCTAAGGGGGTAAACAAGGGTTGCAAATTTTGTATGGGACTACGTGATTCCTTGGTCTGATCTTCTTCAAATTTGGCATAAAACATCTTTAACCGAATTGATGGGAGACGTGTATTTGATTTTATTGAAATTTATCATTTAACATGTTTTAAATGGATTAGAAAAAAATTTGGGGGCAATTGCCTCATAGTTCATTTTGATACTCCGTAGTCGGTACTTTTTAAACTTTTTTTTTGACACATGACAGCTAAATTTTTAATTAAATAATTGGTCTAATTTTTGATAAACGTCAAAACATTTCAAATTGTAGTACACGGTTCATCCGAATAACTAAGAGTAGGTATTCCATCTTCGTTTACTCTTCTATTTTGTACAGGGATTGCCAATTAGATGAATAAAAACAATCAGAGGTATTATAGATGAACAAATTAGCAGATGAAATCTACAGTAAATGTCTGGTCACAATAGGAGAAACTGTATTAGCATTTTGTAAACAAAGTATTACGTATTAGCACAAAAACAGTTAGAGGACAAAGCCTGAAGCCTTTTTTTTTGTTTAACGTGAGGGAAGATACTCATGGATGTTATGCCGGACTCCTACCGACTAAAAAACCTTACGTAACGCCCAACAGCCTATGGTTGGGAGCCCCGGGTAAGCCCTCGGAAGGATGTCCCAGGACTGCCAACAGACCCACGGCCGCCATTGCGGCCTCACCCAGGGGGTGGTTCGGGTGCTATCCCGCGTCTTTGGGGGGTTTCGGGTGTGATCCCGCTTCTAAGGGGGGGCGTGCGTGAGTTCCTCACGTCACGTTGCCGTCATGGGCCTGCGTCTGTAAGGACGGTGAGCCGCCCTCTCACCGTCCTCAGGCCCTCGGTCATGGAGGCCGATAGTCCTCAGCGAAGAGCCTGCAGCCTCTTGAATTAGGAATGGGACGATCGGAAACTGATTAAATATTATTTTTGTGACTTCCCGTTCGTCCCCTTCGGGGGATAAAGTCGAGGGGACGAACGGGAATACACTAGACATCATCTATTTTTACAAATACCGATATAGATTTACATACTTCGCTCAAAGTAACAACACGTATTTTGATTTAGTTATTCAAAATTATATCTATACATATAAAAATAGAAAACTGCGGAAGGAAACGGCCGAATAAGTTCTGATTTTTTGAAGCGGCCACCGCGACTCGGTCTACCCGACAGATGGACCGAGGACGAAATGGTCGCAGACTGGATGCGGAAGACATACATACATACATACATATGGTCACGACTTTATCCCCGAAGGGGTAGGCAGAGGCATATTATATGCCCACATTTCACCTTTGTATAATTTGTCCCACGTAATAGGTGGTGAGCAGTATTGCCGTGTTTTAATGGACAGGCGCAGGTTGTGACTGCCTGCTGCTGAAATAAAGCCTTCAACTTAGCTTAACGACTGCCATTTTAATGGCAACCGGGACCAACGGCTTAACGTGCCTTCCGAAGCACGGAAACGCTCAAATAAATGTCACAAAGTGATCACATGGATGGTCACCCATCCATGGACCGGCCATAGTGAAAGTTGCTTACTGCAGTGATCGTTTACAGAACACTGAGTCCGCGGGGCCACGAGCGCTTCAAGCGCTTCAAATGCGGAAGACGCAGGACGCAAATTAGGAGAGGCCTACGTCCAGGAGCGTACGTGCTGATTTGATAGAATTATATAAAAAAAAACTGACTAACTGATCGATCTAGAACCTTGAAGTTAAAAATGGCGTAGGTGCGCATGAAGAAACGATTTTTAGAGTTCGTACCCCGAAAATCCTACATACATGCATTATACTCCTACCGACCAAAAGCCACAAGTATACTACATAATGGCCTACGATTGGGAGCCCCAGATAAGTCCTCTGAAGGATACCCCTGGACTCCCAACAGACCTTCGGCTACAATTGCAGCCTGGGTGTTATTCCGCTTCTTCGGGGCGTGCGTGAATCCCTCACGCCAGTGGGTTCGTACCCTATTCACGAGACTTCGCTGTCCTGTCTGTACGTCATGAGGCTGTATCTCAGGAACCGTGATAGCTAGAGAGCTGCAAAATTCAGATGATATATTTCTACCATGCGATAAGAATAGTCGCGACGGGGAATCTTCCTATTTCTCTTTCTCTCTTACGCAAACGAAGTTGCGCGGGTCAGCTAGTTTAATATAAGAATATTAACAACCGAAATTACGAATATTCCCTTTAACTTCTCCAATTAAGCTAAATTGCTTGTGCTAGGAGTGGCCAGGATTCGAACCCGGGTCTTCTCGATCGCAAGACAGTCAGTCTTCTTAACCACTAAGCTATCGACGCTTTAAAGAATATTGCTCTTAATAAGGGTGGTTTAAGTTGGTGTCTAGTATATATACCTACCTAAATGAAATAATATTTACCTGCAATTTGGCATACTCGTGACCCAAAATTGCAGGAAAATATTACTTTTGTTGAAGAGATTGAGAGAGGTATTAAGGCGCATCTCCACTTGAGCAGCCGCGGGGCGAGCTGCCTCAATCTGAGCGTGCCGCGTGCTGGGGAATTACATGCATCTCCACTTGGACCAAATTAATCAGCAACTCGGCAGTGTACCTCAAGCTGAGCAACGAATTTCTATAGTTTCTTACTAGCTACCATGGGTGACATATGCCAATTCGCTGCAGCTTTAGTAATAATGAATCCCTACAAAAAGAATAAAAGGCAGACAGACAAAGATCATTGTGCGGTGAACGTGGATCCCATAAGTGTCTGTGGCTTTCATTTACTTTAGTTAATTTTATGCATTTATCATTGTCCATTTCACCACGAAGTGAGCGTATATATATATCATGCGCCATAGAAATAGAAAGAGAGTTATGTGTAGAAAAAAATAAAAATAAACGTGATTTTATTAATCATTTATTTATTTTACACTTTATTGTAAAACTATGGTACACTAGCGGACGGTATACTATTTATTAACCGGGAAGTTCTTGTGTAATGCTTATAATAACATTTAACATCAAAATGATTAGAACACAGACGATCGCTTGAATTTGGAGTCCAGTTATGGGCTCCCATGTTGCCAAGCCATGCACTTCTGATTTTTGGATCAGTTGGAAATCTGCAATAAAATAAACATACATCAATATAGTAAAAAACATTATGTAGTAAGTATTACCCACACAAGTTAATGTCAGAAAATAAGTTAAATAAATATTACTAATAAGATTTTGTTTGGTTGATACCATTATTATATATTGAAGCGCCCGTGGCCCCGCGGACTCAGTGTTCTGTAAATAATCACTGCAGTAAGCAACTTTCACTATGGCCAGTCCTTGTATACCATTCTGGTGACCACTTTGTCACATTGATTTGAGCGTTTCCGTTCGTCGGAAGGCACGTTAATCAGTTGGTCCCGGTTATCAGTAAAATGGCAGTCGTTAAGCCATGTTGAAGGCCTTTTTGGGCGGCTTGAAAAATTTCAACAGCGGGCAGTCACAACCTGCGCCTGTCCATCACAACACGGCAATACGGCTCACCAATTGTTACGTGGGACAAATTCTAAAATGGTGAAATGTGAGCATATAGTATGCCTCTGCCTGCCCCTTCGGGGATCAAGGCGTGACCATATGTAATGTAAAATGATACTTTTATTAGACATATTTTTTGTAAAGAAAAGTTTTCGATCACATCAGACCATGATCAAGTTTATCGATACGACAACATGGACGTCACTAAACGAAATTAAAATCCTATTTTTGTGCTTAAAAATAATTTAATCTCACCTATATATTATTCTTATACATATTTTGTAAATAATCAAGCATTTTACATGTAGGTCAGGCTGATTTAATGATAAAAATTACAAAAATTCAACTTACCTGTGAAATCTAATGTTGCTCCCTTTTTTGAAGCTAATTTTGCAAAACACACGTTTCACCATGTCTATTGCTTTTTTGTAACCACACAAATCCTCACAAAACTGCACAAAAGTCCTTAAAATACAAAATAATTCTTAATTCCCGGCGCGATACGGGAAGTCATTTGCATGATGCTTCAGATTTAGTTCCTTTAACCAACTCTAGAGGCGTTTCAAATCGGCACAAATAATTCGCTGTCATTTGTATGAGACAGCCAATCCAGTGGTAATAATACAGATCAGTGGCATCGACGTACAAGTACACATGATATTTAACGTGCATGACAATTGCAGTTTGACCGTGTCGCTAGCCCTTAATACCTATGTCAAAGTTCTTCCCTTTTCAATGTCAAGTAGATTTGGTCCTGCGGACCATATCCGCCGAACCATATCGGATGGCGCTATACACGATCAGATACACATCGGACAGGGCGGACTGTGTGTTGCTGTTGTCTGTCAGTTGCTACACATCACATCGCAGCGTCATGAGGTGCTTATAACCCTTAATTCCTCAACCCTCAATAGTCAGGGCCTGATTTAGGGTTCCGCCCGCCCTAGGCTACCTATGAATATCCGCCCCAGCTGCAACTAATCAAATTAGAAGTACCTACAAAAGGGAGTTTCCCTAAGCTGAACCTTATCTTTGAACAAAGGTTAATTTGAAAAAAAAAAAAGACGTACCAGAGACCATAGATTTAGAACTTTTCGCTTGGTTGAGCGGGTTGAGCCTGAAATAAAAAAAATAATACTAATTTCCGAGTAGCTATCACAGCCATAGAAAGGCTATCCGTTCTTAATATTTTCATTATTGAAACTCGAAGAACACGCGTGTCCAGTAAATTTGGCGTCCAAATATAGCGTAGCCGGTCGTGTGCTTCCTCTTTGACGTGCGACCAAAAACCGACCGAGGCTCGCGCTGCAAGCTAAACTCGCGTGGTACGCGTTTCCCAAGAGTGTACGCGTAACTGCAGGTACGGACATGACGTTCCGAACACGCGTAAACTGACTACACGTACCAGTGTACGCGCAATCCGTACGCGCCTGAAATCTATGCCTGAGACTGTTCTAATCATAGATTTAGAATGTACAAGATAAGCAGTGTCAGACTGAAGACGAGACCAAAAATGAAAGATCTATGTGTGAGTTAAATAGTGTTGTTGAATGTTCCCACCTACGCTATCGATAAAAGTATCTGAGGTTTTGTGTGCGAAGTGTAAGTTTCATTTCCTACTTCTTGTTTTGGGGAGTAAATTTATTGCTAATTTGAATGTGAGCGAATATGAAAAACTTAAAATGGGGTTAAAAGTAACTCATCATTTTTGAAACTCTGTAATTATCTTACGAATGAATAAGAAAAATATTTTCAGCTTCAGTGTGTGAATGTGATATTACAAAATGCTTTATCACGAACAAATACACTTCTAACAGGTAATTTATGGCATCGTCCATTGCATTTTTGCCGTACCGTTATATTTTGCATGAATTATAAATGTTAGTGAAAATCCAACTCTTACCGTAATGCTAAACGGCGAAACCCATTTATTATTAAAAATCCTAGGAACTTACCCCCTTATTCATAATCGTTTATTAAACCTATTTTAGTTAAAATACACTTTAAGTCTATTGCTGTCTCTAACCAATGACAGAGTATGGTTAGAGACAGCAATAGACTTAAAATGTGTTTTAACTAAAATAGGTTTAATAAACGATTATGAATAAGGGGGTAAGACTTTACTCGTAGTTTTATTTTATATATTAACCCCGCTAAATTGACGTTGCCACTGATGGAAAGTCGTGACGCATCAAGCGATCGGGGGCCACTCTCACAGTCCTTAAGATTTCTGACAGTGGTCCTCAAGTTGGCGGCCCTGTGATGTGCCTCTTCACGCTCCGCTGAAGAACCCGGGATTATAAGATGAGGGAAACACGTGTGCGAGCAGATAATTCCAGGTTTTCATAGTTCGACAGAACGATCTTATGAAACGCTCAGTTCTGGCGAAGATTCTCTCCACTTATGAGTGGCACCTCTGTCCGGCACGCGTTGTTCGGGATCGGAAATGAGAGGTGGGATTATAATATTGAAGAGCTCTTTAGAACAATATCCGTGTTACATTCGGTAGAAGGCAGCCAAGGACGCTATGGTTCTTCGCTGCGCTAACGACTAGAGGCTCCCGTCACCTCGGGACAATAAATTATTAGAATCGGATGGCACGACTCTGCGTTGCGTCAAGCGCGTCTAGTAAGTTCCTCCCGGAGTCATCCCGAAGGTGAGAACAGTTTTCGACAAACATCTCTGGTGTGGCGTGAAGTTCCGTAAGTGAAGTGAGATTATAAAAATTCAACCCAAATTGGTTCACAAATTTTGGAAATGTTATATTGAAATAAGTACATAACCTTAAAAAAAGGTTGATTCACACAGTTCGAGTAAAAATCAATCATTATATTATAAATTAAATCCGGATGAGCTTGTTTTTAGCAATGCCACTGTAATGAACTATCGACATCCTTATCGATACCTACCTGTCAAAAAAAAAAGAAAAACGAAAAAGAAAATGATTAAATGCATGGTTTCTTTATTGGGTTCATATTTATTCCGATAAATTCTTATAACTGCGCTGTTTACGTCCAGAGATGTTCTTGCTTGCTTTATCTGAAACCAAAAATAATAAACGTTATCTATACTAATCTATACAAATATTATAAAGAGGAAAGATTTGTTTTTTTGTTTCTTTGTAACGAATAGGCTCCGGAACTACTAGACCGATTTGAAAAATTCTTTCACTGTTGGGAAGCTACACTCTTTGCAGTGAACATAGGCGATATTTTATTCCCGTATTCCTACGGGAACGGGAACTACGCGGGTCAAACCGCGTGACGTCCGCTAGTGTTCACATAAAGAGAATAGCTAATATTCCTAAACATGTCATAATGCACATGAATGCATACTTTATAGGTCCACAATAAATTGAGTACATTGACTCCTTACCAAAGGACATCAAATGTATCAGCGTTGCATACACCTCACCGCGAGCCGGTACCAGCCTTATGGATCTCGGATTATTGGCTGCGATATCCTACTAATATTATACATGTGAAAGTTTGTGAAGATGTTTGGATGTTTAGATGTTTGGATGTTTGTTACTCAATCACGCTCTAACGGCTGAATGGATCTGGCTGATATTCGGTACAGGGATAGAGTATAGTCCGGTATAACACATAGGATACTCTTGATCCCGGGAAAATATTCCCACGGGAAGCGGGATCGGGAACCAAATCTCACGCGGGCGAAGCCGCGCGCATCAGCTAGTAATATTATAAATGTGAAAGTTTGTGAAGATGTTTGGATGTTTGGATGTTTGTTACTCAATCACGCTGTAAGGGCTGAACGGATTGAGCTGAAATTTGATACAGGGATAGATAATAACCTAGAATAACACATAGGCTACTTTTTATCCCGGGGAAATGTTTCCACGGGAAGCGGGAACGGGAACCAAATTTCACGCGGGCGAAGCCGCGCGCAGCAGCTAGTAATATATAAATTAATCCATTTCCCATTCCATTTCCCGCTGAAGACTGCGTTCACTTCCGCGCGTCCCCCTGTGGACGGCTTGATGACACACAGGGCCTTTACGATTCAAAATACTGACATACGAGTACACAATCTGCTGTCTCTTTTCCTCTCGAGCTAAGTGTACTGGATAATGAGGTCTCGCTCGCACGCTTCGTATATCTATTGAGAGTAGCGAAAAATCCTAAATCTATGGTTTCACCAGAATCTGAAGAATAGTCCATTTTAATCTAGGTATTTAAATTAAATAAAAGTTCCTGTTTCGATATAATACGGTTCGGATTCTCATGTGCGTTAAGGACTTTTTACCGAGAAACAAAAGAGTTTCGATTCACTGCGTTAAAAGTGAACATCAAAAAAAAAAAAAAAAAAAAAAAAAAAAAAAACAAACATCAAAAAAACACTTTCCAATACTTGTGCACTAAGCCGAACTTTTATGTTTAATGCTTAAATTTATGTTATTTATTTATGTTATTTTTTATGTTTAAACTCGGAGAAGTCGCCCGAGGCAAAGTAAAATTTTGACGAAGTAAGCCGAAGTGCCTCTCTACACCATCGTATGGCGAGTAGTATGGAGTAAGCTTAATGCTTCCTAACCTTTAGACCTAGTTTTTGTTTGTTCTGTGGTATGTTACGTACTTCCTCATTTTTACCCGAACTGCCGAAGAAAGGAGGGTAATGTTTTTCGAGACTATGTATGGCGCGGCGCCTGAGCGGTGCCGCAACGGTTTCGTCCAATACTGCCCGATCTGGCAATAATGTAAACCTACGACATGTTTACATTATTGCCAGATCGGGATGATGCCAGATGTCATGTTTTGACAATCATTGTCTGAGACAGATGAGTAGAAAAATATATTAAGACAAATCATTGAATTTTTTTCTATCCTGAATAGGTAGATATTATAAATGAAAATAAACTATCATAAAGAAGTTATTTGGTGTCAAAATGATTGTGGGAACACTGTATGACTCCTGGATACTGGAATATCAGGGTAAATACTCAATTGCAATTAACTATGGATATATAGGATCAAATGTGTTTGTTTACATTTTTGCGCAAAGCTTTTGAAATACAGTAAGTATGTCCTTTTCTTTGTCACGCCCTACAGTCTGAACGGCTTGACGGATTTTGACACGCAAGGTATCATTTGATTCGTCGTGATTGTGTGAGTGACATTAGTGTCGGAAAAAGAAAAAAGAGAAAAAATGGTTGCTTTGTGGGTTCTTTTATTGGGATCATATTAATTCCGATAAATTCATAAAATGCTGTGCTGTTTACGTCCAGAGATGTTCTTGCTTGCTTTATCTGTAAGAAATAAAAATAAACGTTATTCTCATGAAGAGAATTGCTTGCATTCCTATACATATCATAAAAGTACAATAGTATTGGATATCCAACACCTAGATGCTGTAAATCTCATGTTCACAGCCATAGACATATAACACGTTATATAACACACAGGTAGGCCGCCGGGTGATACGATAACTACATTGACTCCCAACTATAGGATCATCAAACATCAGTGGCCCACAGAGAGCATCGCAGCTCTAGTAACATCAAATATCATCGACTCATTATATCAAGTATCATTGACTCCAGTTCTAGGACCATCAAATGTAGGTATACAGGGTCGGCTCACTTACTCATGCGTGACACTCATGACAACACAATAGTTTTATCTATTACACGGGTGAGAAATAACATGTAAAAGGAATACAAGCCTTCGTTGATGTGCTATCAGACTTCGCACACGCGGTACAGGATAAACTTGACCGTACACATAAACCTTGCGTCTTGGGTTGTTCGACTTGACTAAATGACGTGCAAAGAAAATTATCCATTTGACATTAGAAACGGAATCATATTCAAATTTAGATGAAAAAAAAATAGACCGACGCTATAATTACCAAGGAGTATGTAACTCCAGTAGCAATCTCCAAGGAGTATAACTTCAGAACTTCGCAAGATTATCAGATCTTCGCGACATTCCCCACAAAGGAAAAAGAGAATGAAAAGCTAGAATTTAGTATTCGCAAGATTGGCAAATCGTCGCGACAATTAGGTATATTAAAATTTCTAAAAAATCAAAATGGCAGGCTTTTGGCATTAAAATGAAAACCTTGAATTTTTTTCTTATAAATACAAAACAACCCGACTGCAAAGTAAAAATACAACTGAAAAGAAAAAACCAGCTGTAGATTTCTTTGTGATTTTTTTAGCTTCTTACTGTTTTACTTTGTCGGCAACATGCGGAAACTAGCTATGGGAATATTTAGCTATTATTTTGTAAACCACCACTCGTTTGACATAGCTTCTTCCAGCCTGCAAATGTAGCCAAAGTAAAACAGTAAGTAGCTAAAGAAAATCACAAAAGAAATGGAGTGCTTGTTTTTTGCTTTTCAGTTTTTACTTGGTAGTCGGGTTTTTTGTATTCTTAATAATTAAGTTTCCTTTCTTGCGCGTGGTACTACCAGTTATTACTTTCTTCATTACATGCCAGAATTATTATGATTTACGGTGAACTGTCACCATTAAACGTGGCGTTGCACTTCGATAAAATAATTTTACAAAACTAGTGTATTTTTGAGTGTTTATGTGTAATTTATGGTGGATTATTAAACATAAAGGTTCAACAACGTGCAATAGTGTTGGAAAGTGATAAAGCGCAGTGAAACGCGAGTTTTTAGGTTTGTCGACAAATTTCACTGCAAGCCCCAGTAAGGTACCACCGCCTTTCTAGAGTAGAACTTACTCCGAACTTGGATTTACATGAATACGCTGCTGTTAAGAAGAATCTTAACATGAAAATAATTTATATTTTCACCTACGAATAATGTATTCTATAGAAATGTAACTCGTATAAAGGTAGCGCTGAAATTTTGGAGTAACTTACACATACTAAAAAACAGCAATAAAACAAAACACTCACATATCCATCGTTAAACACTTGCACGCGATTGGTCGCGCCAAGGTCATGGCGGCTTGGAGCCCCACCCGAAGCGGTGAACGTGGATGGTGTAATACAATAATAAGAAAGTTTGTTATTGTATAAGTTCAATCAATAGAAAGTTATTATTTTTCTATTGATTGAACTACATACGCATACAAATTAAAAACGGATAGGTACGGTTTTTTTACAATTATGTACCTCGAAAAAATAAAATAGTTTTTAATTTTTATGCCGGTTGGGATTTGGTAAAGACTCGTTTTTAGCAATATAATGCAAAGGAATTATGAAAAATTGTTCGATTATGCTTTTAACAACATAACGCCGTGATTGCTTTCTATAGGATGGCTTTCTTCAAGGGGTTTCGTGACGTCATTTCGTTCTTTTATTTTGGCAAAACACTTATTTTTATAAATTGCAAATACATATATGAAATATCTTACAGTGCAAATAGGTACCGCAGATTTTCTTAATCGCTTAACCTTTTCATTATTTATTGTGTACATGTCATTAGTTTGAAAGTGTATGCTGTATTTTATTGTACTGACTAGGCATCTAATTACTTTCATTTCTTTCCAAACGAACCGCATTCACCCATTTTTCACGCTGAACTTCATTTGTTGGGAATCAGTTAAATTCAAATTCAAATTTTATTTCTACGCATAATATCATCCTACTAATATAATATCGTACTAACATAGTAATAGTAATAGTTTATTTATTCATCTCCAAAAATTACAATTTTACAGTTAGAAATAGTGTAGTTGACAATTTTTGTACTTAAACAAAGCTTGCAATTTATAAGAGATCTGGAGTCTAAACTAAGCCAGAGCTTGTATAATAGAACTCCAGGCTCCCCAATTATATATTATTTCAAATTAATATAAATTGTCAGCGCGTGCGTGTGTGTGTGTGTGTGTGTTTGTGTGTGTGTTGTGTGTGTGTGTGTGTGTGTGTGTGTGTGTGTGTGTGTGTGTGTGTGTGTGTGTGTGTGTGTGTGTGAGTGAGAGAGTGTGAGTATGGCTATGTGGGTATGTTTGTGATAGTGAGTTTCACAATGTAGAGGGTTAGTGTATTTGATGAGGTTTAACATAAAAGCTAAAATGTGTAGTACTTAGGTACTTTTAAATAAATACATACATATTTCTATATCATATTACATAAATACACAATATGTGATATTGTCAAGCTATGTCAGAAAATTCTCTGTTTCAAAATATGACTTGTGACTGAGAAACCAATATGTGCTTCTTTTACACTTGAAGTAATTTTTGCCATAAATTTGACAACATCTGTTTATTTTATTGTATAAGGGAGGTCCGAGGATATAAAAGAATCTTTTCACAAATGTAGAATGCGGTGGAGGAATAGAACATACTTTATCTTTTCTACGGTGATCAATTCTTCTAAATGGGGTTTGGTTATGCTGTAGGAGCACTGCCTGCATAATAAATTGCTGTCGTACATTTAAAGCTTTCCATTGCCTATACAGCTCGTCTGTGGGAAATAGTAAAGGACGAAATGTAGCAACTTTCAATACAGCTCTGTGTGCAACTTCCAGTGGTTTGAGTATAGTTTTGGCAGCGCCACCCCAATTTAAAATACAATATGTGATTATCGATTGGCACATTGCATAATAAACTTTACGAATAGTTGGAAAATTGGTAATGTGTCTAAGTGTTTTGAACATATATATCAACTTGCGAACTCTACCAGTAAGGTTGTTAATATGAGTCCTAAAATTTAGGTTCTTGTCCAGCGTAATACCTAAGTATTTAATATGGTCTGCTACGGTTAAGGATGGACAATTGCAGGGGAGTTGAGAGTTTGCACAACAGGAATGTACTTTGATAGTTATTGGAATGAGGGTTGCGAGATTTTACTAATTGACCATGTAAGAATATTTGTTTTAGAAGTGTTGAGTGTGAGTTTGTGAGTATTAAGCCAATTTATTGTATTGTTAAGGGCCAGTTGCGCTTTGCTTTCCAGTTCAGTCCATGTATTACCTGTTATGGTTATAGCGGTATCATCTGCAAATGAAGTTATCAAACCATCCCGGATGCCAAGATTACACAAGCCATTTATGTACACAAGGAACAGGGTGGGTCCTAAAATACTTCCTTGTGGCACACCATAGGAAATGAGAAGTTCGTCGCTTTGGTAATTGTCTATTTTGACAATTTGGGAACGGTTGTTGAGGTAACTTCGAAACAGATCCAGTTGAATTCCTCTGACACCTATTCCTCCGAGCTTTAGTAAGAGAGTGGAGACTGGAACAGTATCGAACGCTTTCGCAAGGTCCAAAAATATGGTCAGAACTTTTTTGTTACTATTTATATTTTTGACAACATAGTTAGTCAATTCGTGAACCGCATTAGAAGTTGACTGATTTTTTCGGAAGCCATATTGGTGTGGTGAAATGAGTTTAAAGTTTTCGAGGTACTTGACTAATCATTTGTTTATAATGCGTTCGAGCACCTTAGATAAAGCACATAGGACCACT
The DNA here is from genome assembly GCA_933228765.1 of Miltochrista miniata. NCBI lineage: Eukaryota > Metazoa > Arthropoda > Insecta > Lepidoptera > Erebidae > Miltochrista > Miltochrista miniata. Next base: position 28,377,787 of record OW121747.1, read on the forward strand.
ATAGGCCTGTAATTACCAGGTGATGTAACAATATTACCTTAGCGCTTAACATACTATGAACACTGCATAAAAAAGAATTTAATTTTGGAATTGCGTTCATGTTGCATAACACTTTTTATCTTCACCAAGTACGTGTTTTTAAAATGAATATTTACTCACCTATGGAAGGTGATTCCAACGTTTTTCATATCCGTATGGTTTCTACACCACTTCAGAACACACGAAGGCATATTTGAAGTAAAGTTAACGCGAAAACAATTAAAATCACTGACAGATTGGTTCCAGTGACACAACCGTACGGTATGCGTTACAGCGTGGACTAAATGTGTCGCGCGGTACCCTTTTTAAGCAACACCTTCCGCGGTACCCATTTGGTGGTGCCATATTTTGAGCTGAATTACACTTCTATAGATACATTATTCGTAGATTTTCACATTGAAATTTACTTGACATTTGTATACTCTCAAGCCGAGAAAGTCCAAGAACAAGAAGAAATAAAAAAACCGGAACCGAAAAACTACCAACTCGATTTCGTTCAAACCAATTTTCGTTGGTAGATTTTATGGCAATGTACATTATATATTTTTTTAGATTTATAATTCTCTTAGTTTAGAAGTTAGGGGGGGGGGGGGGACACACATTTTTCCACTTTGGAAGTGTCTCTTGCTCAAACCATTCAGCTTAAAAAAATGATGTTAGACACCTCAATAGCATTTTTGAAGACCTATTTAAAGATACCCCACACGTATGTGTATGATGAAAAAAAAATTTTTAAGTTTCAGTTCTGAGTATGGGGACCCCCAAAATTAACTACTTTTTTTCTAGTTTTATATAAAAATCTTCATGCGGTTCATAGAATACATCTACTTACCAAGTTTGAACAGCATAGGCCTTACAGTTTCGGAGAAAAGTGGCTGTGACACACGGACGGACAGACAGACAGACAGACATGACGAATCTATATGGGTTACGTTTTTGCCATTTGGCTACGGAACCCTAAAAACGTGACGTGACAGATGACACTGACAGACTGTAGTCTTGTTCTACTATTATTACCTAGTCATATTGTGGAGTTTGCGCGCGAAATCGGAGACATGCGGACTACTGCGTTGAAAATTTTCCAAAATTAGTGTGTTTCGAGTGTTTTATGAGTAAAAGTGGTGGATTTTTAAGCATAAAAGTTCGACAAAGTGCACAAGTGTTGGAAAGTGATAAAACGCAGTGAAACGTGACTCTTCCATTTCTCGACAAACTCCAGAGACACTTTTAGTAAAGTACCACCGCTTTACTAGAGAAGACTGACTTTGACTTAGGGCTGCACTTGACTTTGACTAGACTTAGAGGACGAGGACTGTGACTTGAAAAATGAAGATATAATAAATATAAGACTAGGCTGTATGGCTCAAATTGCCTTTGCCTATTCGAAAATGGATAAATAAAACTACTACTACTACTACCCATGAAGCTATCTTCATGCTACTACCTAGTCATATTGTACTGACACTACTGACAGTGACTGATTTGATTTTAGATTTTACCTTTCAGTGTTATATTACGTGAATATTGTAAAATTTTCCTTAAATTCTAATTGAATTCAATCTGGAACTCAGTATCTTTGTTGATTAGAGTAATTGTGTCTTATTGCAATGACAGAAAGTAAGAAACTCGGACCTCTAATTGGTGCTATTGACGAGGGCACTTCAAGTGCGCGGTTTATTATATTCAAAGCAAATTCTACGGAAGTAGTTGCTTATCATCAGAAAGAACTTCCGCAACATTTTCCTCAAGAAGGCTGGGTCGAACAAGATCCTCATGATATTTTGGAAGTGGTTACTACATGTATTCAAAAAGCTGTAGAAAAATTAGAGGCCCTGGGAGGGTCAACAAAGGTTGGAAGTTTTTATTTGTTTTGGAATCCATTTGTTGGCTTTGGTCACATAGAAAGTGTGATAAAAATAAACATAAGCTATTAAGAAAAATATTTAAAAAGCTGCTTGAAAGAACTGCAAGAGTGTGCTTATGGTTTAAAATTGAATGAGCTGACCATCAAATGCCTCCTACACGCTGACGATTAGGTGAGCTTCATCGGCGAAGGAGTTGCAGTTGATAGTTAACATAATGCATGTTGCGCTTAAAAGTAGAGGTCTGAAAGTGACTGCAGAAAAGAGGAACGTAATGGTTTTTGAATGTGAAGAAAATACGACGAATTATCCAATTTACATCGAAGGGCAAAGAGTGGAACTGGCAAAAGAGTTTGTTTACTTGGGGTCAAAATTTTGCAAGAGATGGAAAGTGTGACTAATGTGACTATGATAATGAATGAAGAGTTTTGGCAGGTAATCAAGTGAATGAAGTCATTCACACCTTTATGAGGAGTCAGGATGTGTCTAAAGAGGCAAGGATGGCTTTACATAGAGGAGTGCTTGTGCCTTCACTTATGCATGACTGTGAAAGTTGGGTGTTGCAGAAGACGCATGGAAGTAAAATTAATGCAGGGGAAATGAGTAGTTTGCGAAGAATAGATGGAGTGATATTGATGGATAAAGAAAGAAATTGTGTGATTAGGGAAGAGTAGTGACTAAGATAGAGAAAGGGATGCTCAGATGGTTTGGACATGTGGAGAGAATGGATGAAAACAGACTGATAAGTTGAGAGTGAATGGACAATCTGGTAGGGGCTGACCTTGTCGCACTTATGTCAACCAAATTGAATACCTTTTGGAATAAGGCCAGGTCAAGAGTACCCTTTATTGGAGCCGTATTATAGTCTCTGCCTACCGTTGGGAAACAGGCGTGATGTTATGTATGTATGTATTAAACAAAATAAATTAGTAAATGAGACCATTTCCTCAGCATTCCATGGATTCACAGTGCGGACGCTGGGTCCATAGTGTGGTACAGAGGGAAACACTGTGAGGGTGTCTAGGACTTGCGACCCATTTGAGTAGGTTTAGGGTGGCCACCTTAAGACGCGTCACTGCTCACCTTCCACCATTCCCAATGTTCCCCATCCCTGCCTAACCAAATTTGGCAAGATCCTATCAATACCGCTTTAGATATTCGTTTTAGCAAAGAACTTACTGAAGCTCTTGACAATCCTAGGTCTTTAAATAAGTTATATACAAATTTTGCTGGCATTCTTCTTGCTCCTACTTCTATGGCATAGAGTTTAACCACATAGCGATTCTTGGTCAACTCATTGGTCACATAGCGTGGTCCTTAGGTATATTATTTTCCCACGGCACTGTGAGCTCCCCGAGCACTGCACGCTTATGCATCTTCAAATACAGGAATACGTTGGATCTGGATGGCGAGGCACATACATCTTCCGGTGTTTTATTGTGTTTTTCATATGTATCACTGTAGGGTCCAATCAGCGGCAGCTATCAAAATTGAGTAGGGCTTCTGAGGCGATTTCTTAGAACAGCCTTCCAATACCAACACAATTTCGCATCTTTTGTTTGTGGTCAATCCTTTTCTTGCTCTAGCTACCGCCAAACTGCCGGCCTCACGTATGATTTCTAATACCCTATCATGTTGGCGCGAGTAATGACCCCGGTCTAATAGCGTCTTACAACCCACCAGCAGGTGCCTAACAGTCCCAACTTCTTCGCCATATGTATTACATGTTTTATCTGTGGCTTTCCCCCATCTGACAAGGTTACTTTGGTCTGGGAGGGTCAACTGGAATGCATTTAGGTAGAACCTCAGCAAAGCTGGCGACCAGTCGTACGACAAGGTACGCCATTTCAAGGCCATAGGAATACAAAACTCGCCCAGAGTCAACCACTCGCTCTGCATCTCCAGGTTCATTGCGTGCACTCTATATGTATCATTTTCATCTTGTTGAAGAAAAGATTTTGTTATGTCTTTATCTGTTTGTCTCCTAATACTACCTAGACCTACTCAGTCTGCGAAACCATCATAAATCTCTTATGGGATTGAAAGAGTGACTCGAGCTCGGATGTATTTTTATCCTTTGGAAGAGTTTTGACGATTACGTCTTTTGATTTTGCTAAAATGTGCATTTTAGTGACTTGTAGATGTAGATGTTATTGTGATGATAAAAAAGACTGTCAAATTGAGAACTTCCTTATTTCTAAAGTTGATTAATAAAATAGGTATTTGAGGGGGGCTCTCGTATGAGAGTCCTGCTTGAAAGTTGTATTGTTAAAGAACCACCATTACATCTGATGCTCCGTTATACAACAAACACTATCTTTGTTCGTTTTTTGGTACGGAACCCTCCGTGCGCAAGTCCGACTCGCACTTGGCTGGTTTTTGTTTTCTTTAACAATACAGCTTTCAAGCAGGTTTTGCATGTTCCATTTCCAGTTTTCCTTTGTCAAATATTGTATTATTGGTTACATATAGGATATAATAGCAGTTGGTGTAACTAATCAGCGGGAGACCACAATAGTATGGGATAGAAATACTGGAAAGCCATTGCACAATGCTATTGTGTGGTTGGATATGAGGACCGCTTCAACCATAGACAAACTCCTGGATACTGTACCTAATAAAACAAGAAATAAGAACTATTTAAAGGTAAGTAACACTATGAAAATATTTGTTTCTCAAAACTCGCATAAAATATGCAGTCCACATAGAAAAAAAGAAATCCATAATTATAACATGCCACGTCATTATTATGCTGTCACGCTGCGCCTCCGGTGTTGCAAACATTCATAGGCTGCTGTGACCACCATTACATCTGATGCTCCGTATGCTTGTCTGCTACCTTAGTAGCATAAAAAAAAATAGATAACCTTATGTAAACAGATAGAAATACACATAATTATATGATAGAAATTTTTGATATGATCGCTGATTTGATAAGTCACTCGCTAATTAACGATCGTCAATATGGCTTTAGGCGGAAACGATCAACGGGTGACCTCCTGGCGTACATAACACACACCTGGGGTGAGGCTATGGAGAGGCACGGCGAATCTCTGGCTATTGGCCTAGATATCGGTAAAGCCTATGATAGGGTATGGCATGCGTCGCTTCTTTCCAAGCTGCCGGCATACGGTCTACCGCCTCATTTGTGCCGCTGGTTGGCCAACTTCCTGCACGGGCGACGTATACGGGTTCTCTGTGATGGTCAGGCTTCCTGCTTTTTGCAGGTAAATGCTGGAGTACCACAGGGATCGGTATTGTCCCCAACTCTCTTTCTTCTGCATATCAATGACATGCTGTCCCTTGGGTGCATTCATTGTTATGCAGATGATAGTACTCTACATGGGAGCTATTCTGGCCGTCCAGCTGAGGGGCGAGGCGGTGTGGAGGAGAAGAGAAGGCAACTCGTGGCGGATCTCGACCGGGACCTGGGTCACATTGCCCAATGGGGTTCAGACAACCTGGTCCTCATTCCTGCCCCTACCCTCTCTTCAGAGCATTACGGTTCCACTAAAGGACAACCTGGAGATCCTCGGTATAGATGTCCGGCGTGAACTCAATCACAAAAACTACATAGAGAGTTGTATGGGCTGGCCTCGCGGAAACTACGAGTCTTAAATAAGGTGAGACGGTATTTCACGCCACATCATGTTTACTGTACAAGACGCAAATTCGTCCCTGCGTCGAATACTGTTCTCACCTTTTGATGACTCCGCAAGGTATTTACTAGACGCGCTTGACGCTATGCAGAGACGTGCTATCCGAATAATTGGTTGTCCTGAGGTGACGGGAGGCCTCCAACCGTTGGCGCAGCGAAGAACCATAGCGTCCTTGGCTGCCTTCTATCGAATGTATCACGGCGAATATTCTGAAGAGCTCTTCAACCTAATCCCACCCTCTCCTTTCCGATCCCGAACAACACGTGCCGGGCAAAGAATCCACTCACAGATAGTGGCGAACTTCGCCAGAATTAAGCGTTTCAAAAGATCGTTTCTCTGTCGAACTATAAAAACATGGAACGACCTGCCCGCACACGTGTTTCCCTCATCTTACAATCCCGGGTTCTTCAAGAGGAGCGTGAAGAGGCACATTACAGGGCCGCCAACTTGAGGACCACTGTCAGAAGTGGCCCCCAATCGCTATATGCGCCACGGCTTTCCATCAGGCTGGTGGCGACGTCAATTTGGCGAGCTAAATATAAAAAAAAATAAAAATAAACATTGATAGTTCTTAAAGCCTTATTTATCTGGTATTATTATTTTTACCATTTAAATAGTGTGTAATTCTTATAAAGCCAGTGCGCCAAAGGCAGATTAATAGTTATATAATCGTAGTTGGTACTTAAAATATACAATAATGTCTTAGCATTCCAAAGATGCAACATGCAGGATCCTAGTCTATATCATGGTAGATACAAAGAACTAGGATTTATGACCCATAAAAGTTGGTTTAAGATGTATCAGTTTAAGATGCATTAGAAATCACCCCAAAATGTCTGTAGCTTTGCTTCCCCCTCTACTCGACAAAATTTTGTAGAATCTTATTAAATGCTGCTTTTCACTCTCCAACTAGCTCCAGAAAGTGAAATATAGATTCAGGAGTGAGATAATTGTACATTAGGGTGAAGTGATTTAAATATGTGAACATAACTACATCAAATGATGCAAGTAGTGTCATTGATCGTTCAAAGTTGTGGTGTGAGAGAACTAAAGTCAGATTAACTTTACAATAAGCAGAGCGCAATCAAATCCTTCGTGGTTTGTATTTTGATGGGAGAAAGGACTTTTTTGGTTTTGGAAACTTTGGTTCGTTTTCAGAAAGAAGGGAAATTTTATAGAAAACGGTTTTATAGAAGATCATGTGCTTTAAATTCGATATCCTAATGTGACCTACAACGTTACCTGAAATTACAAGAAATAAAACTAAGATACATTTATGATGTATTTACAACTATCATGACTGGTAGATTTACTTCTAATTTGGCTAATAAAGAACCTGGGCCACCTATTAAGATGGCTTTATGGCCGTTTGAAGCATCAGTACTGACTATATACCTACGCCATAAATGCTGGAGCCCCACAAAGCTCGGTATTGTAACCCACTCTGTTTTCGCTGCTAATCAATCATATGCTGTCTATTTTGCTGCCCACATTCATTATTATGCAGTAACATTACGGGTGACAATTTTACACGTTCCGACCTAATATTTCTCTTGTGTTCTAATATTTCACAACTTAAGAAGCTTTTTGCATCTGCAGGATCTTTGCGTCGCTTACGAAATTCCTTACCAACGGCTACCAAAATTGCGCTTGCACAATCTCTCCTTCTTCCCTTGCTAGATTATGCCGATGTCAGCTATCTCGATATCACTGAAGAACAACTTGATAAGCTCGAACGCCTACAAAACTTATGCATACGATTTATATTTGGATTACGCAAATATGATCATGTTACCGAATATCGCAATCTGCTCGAGTGGCTACCAATTCGCCTTCGACGAAAATACTCATATCCTTTCTATACTTTACAATATACTGTTCAATCCTCGGTCCCCAACTTATCTCAAAGAACGATTTATATTCCTAAAAGACACACATTCAAGATCCTTGCGGTCATCGGAATCTTTGGTATTGTCTGTTCCCACTCATTCCACTAGCTTCTACGATAAATCGTTCACCATACAGGCTGTACGGTTGTGGAACGCGCTTCCAGTCACGATTAGACGGGCCCAGACTCTGGATACCTTTAAGAATATTATTTGAACTTGCACATCTAACTTAAATTGATAAGAGGTGAATAATTTTCCACACGAAATTTTTGTCGTCTTTTTTAAGTGTATGTTTATAAATATTATATGTACCTATGTATGTATGTATATGTGTATGTATGTGTATGCATGTATGTATATTTATGTAATTAATAATGTTTATTGTATTTAGGTATTATTGTACATATTGTACCTGTTACAAATTACTTCTACACCGAAACTACCCATCTTACTTATAATTAACTTCTTTACTGTCCATCCCAAGGTTGCCTGTCAGAAATTGCTTTACAGCGATAAGGCCGCCCTTTGTACAACATTCTGTTAAAATTATTGTAAACTTAAACTGTTTTTAACTTGATGTACAAATAAAGTTAATTCTATTCTATTTCTCGGTGCGCAGTGGAACAACTTGTGTCTCGCATCGAAAATACTCTAACAAGAGAGTTCGATTGGGGTGGATTGTCAATTTGACCCCTCCAAGACACAAGTTTATGTATTCACCGCTAAGAAAACCTCATTTGTTGTGGTGCCGCAATTCCTGGGCATATGTTTCTCTATCTCCAACAGTTTACGGATTCTAGGTGTTAACATTTCCAGTAACGTTCAGTTCCGTAGTCATTTGGAGGACAAGGTCAAGCTGACGTTCAAGAAGCTCGGAGTGCTCAACAGAGCGCGGCGGTAATTTTACTGCGGCGCAAACACTGCTTCTATATAAGTCGCTAGTGCGGCCGCGTATGAATTACTGCTGTCACCTCTGGGCTGGGGCACCGGAATATCAGCTTCGTCCATTTGACTCGGTGCAAAGGCGAGCCGTGAGAGTTGTCAATGATAATATACTCGCGAACGACGTTGAGCCCCTTAGCGATAGGAGAGACTTTGCGTACTTATGCATGTTCTACCGCCATCTCTATCTATGGTTTGTGCTCTGAGGAATTGTTTGATACCATGCCTACGGCTATGTTCTGTCATCGCAAGGCTCGCCACAAATTGAGCCCTCATACTTACCCTTGCATCCGGAGCGATTGAGCACGGTAAGGTCCGAAAGGGGCTTTCTTTCGCAAACGCTTAGGACGTAGAACGATCTCCCGACTAGTCCCAACGTCGGGTTTCCCAAGCGCCTGCAGAATGGGGTTCTTCAAATGGGATCTTAGAAGGTTGCAGGGTCGGCAGCGCGGGTGAAGTGCCTCTTGTGTTCCTAATGTTCATAGGCTAAAGTGATCTCAGTCCATCTGGTGGGGCTGCAACCTTGTCTGCCACCTTAGTGGTATAAAACAAAATAAGAAAGTCCTGGCCTTCCTGAGTTAGCAACATAGTCATAAGAATTGCCCAATATAAGCGGCAGACGGCAGGCCTTGTTGCTCGTAGAGCTGACTGCCGATCGAAAAGTCCTAGAATGGCGTCAAAAGTACCCGAAACGCAGAGTGAGAAGTAGAAGTAGTCCAAGGTAGACAGGTGACCCATTAAAGGTGGCAGGAGCCTGCTAGACGTGGAGCACTAGACCGAACGTTGTGGCGATCCTTGGGGGAGGCCTGAACCCAGTAGTGGGTGCCAAATCGGCTATGATGAAATGATTAATATAAAAAAACTTTTCTTTTCTAATTTTCAACTGTGTTGGCACCTCCAAACATTATTACAAGAGGATGAATTTTTGGTGGTTGTTTTATTTATTATATTCCATCGCTATGCCGATAAGACAAAAAAAAATTTTTTTTCTTCGTACATTATCGCTCCACCCTATTGTACATTCTTCATTAAAGTCTTATAACAGACTACTAACCTTAACTTAACTTCTAAAATATCCAGGGTGTGGCGTAAATAGTTGTCCGCCGTTCAGGGTATGATATAGGTATAAGGTTGTAAACAAGATATCAGGTAGACAATTTTAACATGGGTTCCAGATTTTTTTGAATACATCAATATTGTATTTCATATCTGTAGCAACAGGAATGAAAAAACCGTCACAAGGCGTAGATTTTCTCTACTTTTTTTGAACGTCCATAATTTTTAAAATACAGGACCTAGATTTTTTTATATTTTTCTGACAACTATTATGACCTAGCCTGTTACCCGATTCCGGCTTGACGTCGACTTCTGGGACACCCTGTATAGATATTTATGGTATCACTCAAATCTAAGCTTTTTAGGGTTTCGTAGCCAAATGGCAAAAACGGAACCCTTATAGATTCGTCATGTCTGTCTGTCTGTCTGTTCGTCTGTCTGTCCGTTCGTGTGTCACAGCCACTTTTCTCCGGAACTATAAGGCCTATGCTATTGAAACTTAGTAACTAGATGTATTCTGTGAACCGCATTAAGATTCTTATATAAAACTAGAAAAAAAGCAGTAAAATTTGGGGGTCTCCATACTCAGATCTGAAACTCAAATTTTTTTTTTCATCAAATCCATACGTGTACGGGGTATCTATAGATAGATTTTTAAAAATGCTATTGAGGTTTCTTAAATCATTTTTTTCTAAAGTGAATAGTTTGCGCAAGAGACACTTCCAAAGTGGAAAAATGAGTGTCCCCCCCCTCTAACTTCTAAACTAAGAGAATGATTAATCTAAAAAATATATATGATGTACATTGCCATAAAAACTACCAACGAAAATTAGTTCGAACGAGATAGAGCTGGTAGTTTTTTTTTAATACGTCATAAACCGCAATTTTCGGTTAAAAAAATCACTACCACTGCGAACGTGTTAAAACATCAATCAAAGTTACAACGAACTATAAGAACTTTTATATTATGTTACTTGCTGCTACGAAACCCTTCATGGGCGAGTCCAACTCGCACTTGGCCGGTTTTTTTTAATTATGTACTACACTGTTGGTGGCCAAACGTTTAAAAAAACATGGCAACAGGACAAAAAGTAGCCTTTGTAGGCTACTTTTTATCCCGGGATTATAATCCCCTCACTACCCAAATTCTACTAAAGTTCCGCAGTCTGCGGCGAGAGCGCTGCAGACTTGTCTTTGCCCTAGCTAGAGTATCTGCCTCCTTGACTAGGGGCCTGAAGATGGCGGGGCGCCGTCCTTACAGAAGAAAACCTTGCAGACATCAGCGTGACGTGAGAGTTTACGAACGCCACACGCTCCAAGAAGTAGGATAACACCAAAATAGCACCCAAACGGCCGGAAAGTATCCGAACCCCCAGGTCGCAGGGAGTGCCTGGAACGGAAGGCGCAATATCGTGTATTGTGGCGTAATTTGAGAGAGGTCTATGTCCAGCAGTGGACTGCCATAGCCTGATTTTATTGATTGATTGATATTTTTATTCGAAACGTTTTAACCGGAAATAAGTTAACTATACGAGTATGTAGCCTAGTAAACGAATAACTTGTGGATGGAAAAGTTGAAAGCAGAAACTTTGACTTAGGAACTTTGTTTGGACTAGTTAGGAGACAAACATACTAAAAGTCCTGACCCCTCCGTCTTTCGGGCCCCCCTCGGGCTCACCTCGCAGGGGTCAGGCCTTTCAGTATGTTTATCTCCTAACTAGTCCAAACAAAGTTCTTAAGTCAAAGTTTCTGCTTTCGACTTTTCCATCCACGTACCCCTTGTGAGCATTCATTGACTAGACTCTATGGTATTATTTTTTGATATTTCATGTTGCTGCACTTTAAATGATAATTAAAAAAACCTTACCTTGATCGTTGGACCATTATTTACGTCAAGTCCTGTATATTCTCTCATATGTGATGATGATTTTTTTTACATATTGCTACCCGTTAACCTCTGTAACTCCAAGGATTAGTTCCTTATGAAGCTATATATTTTTGAATTTTGTTATAGCCCTTGTGTGGACTCCCTTTGTCACCATACTTCAGTGCTGTAAAGTTGAGATGGTTAAGTGACAATGTGGATGCAGTCAAATCTGCAATGAAAAATGGTACCTGCTGTTTTGGAACTGTTGATACATGGATTATGTGGAACTTAACAGGTAATAAATAATAAATAGATAAGAATAACATTTTTATTCTTATCTATTTTTGTTGATGCTTCTGTAATTTTAAGACTTTTTTTATACCACTAGAGTGGCAGACCAGCATACGGCCCCACCAGATGTACCGGTTGTCACCGCAGCCTATGGGCGCTGCCGACTCTTTAAAAACCTTCAGTCCCCTTTTGAAGAACCCCATACTTCAGGCGTTTGGAAAAACCGAAGCAGGGAGATCATTCCACAACCTAAGCGTACGCGTATTACGTTAAAAAGCGTACGCGTAGACTATGCCAACCTGACATTAATATAATAGATTAATGTCAGGTTGGCATAGTCTACGCGTACGCTTTTTCTGGTGGGGCCGTATGCTGGTCTGCCACTCTAGTTTTAACACATACTACATTATGAAAAACTATTAATTCACCCTGCTTCTCTTTTCGTTCATACACGCCTTCGTATATAAAAATTATTAGCCGTTTTTAGCCTCACTATTGTCTGTCCAACCGTTTATTTTACTTTTCACTTTATTATTTTATTTTACTTTTGTTTGTTTAATGGGTTATAATTAACGTAGATAAATATGATAAGGAAGGCAGTTTATATATTTCTTTTACCGCGTATTTAAAGTTCCCTTTTACGTATAGTGAAACAGTTACGTCCTCAGGCCAATGTCAAATGAAAAATTAACGGTTGGACAGACTAAAATCCATACTAATATTGTAAAGCTGTTTGTTTGAACAATAGAATCTCAGGATCAGGTTGGATATCAAAAAATATTTTACGAACTGTAAAATAATTTTTGACAGTCCCTTTATTTTATTGAGTATGACTATAGGCTATATAACATCACGCTAAAACGAATAGGAGCGGAGCAGCCATGAAGAATGTTGCGACAACGGGAAATGAAGTTGCGTGGGTCAGCTCTAATGAATATTAGCGACGCGGAGGAGTAACGCGACGGGAAACATAATATTTACCTTCTTAATTAGTTTTAAAATATTAGCGACGCGCCGGGAGTAACAGAGTAACATTAGGTATTAATACCTACCACACCTCTAGGGATCGCAATCCGACCGGATCTTTCATGAATCGGGCCGGGTCCGGCAGGTTCCGACCGCATTGGTTTAACCAGGATAACTTGCTTTCTTTGTTTATAATTCCAACATAAACCGTTATACTTAATAGTAAAATGAAAACGATATAACTTACTTAAGTATATTACCTAAACTTACGCATATGAAGCCAACTTTATTGAAATGAAAAAAAAAAAGAAATGTTTCTAATACGGCTTATAAATTTTCATCATAATGTTCGGACTCAATTCAAGGACATAACACATAGGTAACATAGACCATAGAATGAACTCTGTGGCGCAGTCGGTAGTGTAACCGCCTGCCGCGCTGGAGGTCCTGGGTCGATCCAAATATTTGTGTGATCCACAAATAAGGTTTGTTTCGGAGTTTGGGTGTTTTCTATGTATAACTAGCTGACCCGCGCAACTTCGTTTGCGTGATAAGTGAAGAACCGCTCGACCGATTTTGTGCAAACTTCACATAAACCATCTACTAAATAGTCCAAACAAAACCTAAATATTTGGTTTGGATAGGTGAGCCCGTTCTTGTGTTATAAAATTACAACGAAAAGTGGCATTGATTTTTATATATATAGATGTCTATCAGTCATCTAGATCCCACAGCACAAGCTTATATAAGCTTAATTTGGGCTAGACGAGAGATGTTGTGTGAGATTGTCCAGAAATATTTATTTACTTATTAAAAAAAAAACAAAACAAAGATATTTTATTTTTAGGGTTCCGTACCCAAAGGCTAAAAAAAGGGACCCTATTCATGAGACTTCGCCGTCCGTCTGTCTGTCTGGCCGTCTGTCTGTCTATCTGTCTGTCTGACCTTCACGAGGTGCATGTGTATCTCATGAATGGTGATGGGTAGAAGGTTACATTTTTACAGATTATGTGTTTCTGTTGCCGCTATAACAACAGATACCTACTAAAAACAATTAAAATAATAATATTTAAAGGGGGCTCCAATGCAATAAACGTGATTTTCATGCCATTTTATTTAAAATATTAATACACTCATTTGCAAAAAAACGGGCATCTAAGCAATGAACCATTTCAAATGTTAATATTGCTTTGTTTGATAATTATAGGTAGTTTTATCCTCACAATTTGGTAAATTAATAAGAAAATAATCGTTTTCATCAGTATTTCATAAAATTTTGTTACAATTTATGGGAAATAATGCTAAACCTCGCTAGTAGTGTATGTTCGCTAGTAGTGCATATGCTCATGAAGTAAAAATAAAAAAGGTTTTTTTTGTTTGTTTTTCTTTAATTAAGTAAAAGCAGATAAATGTTTAGTATCGAGTGTGACCCCCTCTAGCTAAAATCACAGCTTGAATTCGTTTGGACATGCTAGCGAGTATATCCCGGATACTTGCTTACGGAATACGTTTCCACTCCGCAGTAATCACATTCTTCAGCTCTCTGATGGTCTGCGGAGCCGGGTGTACTGATCTCACACGCCGTTTTAGAACGTCCCAGATATGTTCTATGGGATTGAGGTCGGGACTTCGAGCTGGCCAATCCAAACGACGAATGCCGACCTCTTGCACATACGCATTAACATCGCGGGATCGGTGGGCGCGAGCATTGTCGTCCATAAAAATCGAGTCTTGACCTAGAGCGGCCAATGCGGGTTATGCATGAGGAATTAGAACTTCCGTTATGTATCGATGCCCAGTCAGTGAGCCGTTTTCAATGAAGACTAACTCTGTACGTTCCATTGAATTTATTCTTGCCCAAAACATAACAGAGCCCCCACCATAAGGTGTGATTTCTTCGAAACATGCATCTGCAAAGCGCTCTCCTTGTCTTCTTAGCACTCGCCGATGTCGATCTTCACCGAACAGAGATATCCTGGCTTCATCGGAGAACAAAACTCTTTTCCAATCTTCTTGAGTCCATGATTCACAATTTCTAGCGAACCTAAGCCTGTGAACTCTGTGCTCACGGAGTAATTTGGGGCCGCGGGCCGGGCGGTGACTGCGTATATTGGCAGCGAGAAGCCTCCTCCTGACCGTCCATAGACTAATATGCACATTTCTTACTTCTTGGAGGTTGTTCTTAAGATCCACATACGAAGATTTGCGATTTCTCAATGCGCGACTCACAAGAAAACGATCATCCTGTAGATGGGTACATGGTTTTCTTTCAGAACCAGGCCTTCTCTCGACGGAACCAGTCTCCTGATATCGCTGCCAGGCAGTGGCGAATTGTCCATAGAAGCCCATTCCTTGTGGCTTCCCTTTTCAGATCGGGCAGTGACATGTAATATTTACTCATAACTAATAAACACAATTATATATTCTCGAACACTCATTCAAATATAAAAATATTTGCAAATTTACATGGTAAGTCGGCATTTTCGTCTCAACCCCTGCTACAAAAGTCATAGCAATAAATTTTCGAGTCAAAGTTCAAAGACCCTATCTCTGACATCACGCGGTAAGCCCGGCTTCCTGATCATTTTGCGTCTGCTTCGTTAGTACTACGCAAATGTATATATGCGTCCTATTCTCTCACATTTTTTCAAGATTTGATTCGTGGATTTTCGCCTAAAGTAAGTCATGAGTTCGTGGCTTACACCTGAGACAGTCATATTAATAGAAAAGGACAACGTATTTGACTTGAAAACTCGACCAATTTAAATGCACCTAACGCACGTCGAAACGTTTTGCATCGAAGTGTGTTTTTAATTTGATGTGTTGTTATTACTTCATTTCACATGCGTTTCCCGTGAATAATAATAAAACATAACATAGTTTCAATTGACTTTATAAAGTATTGTGCTGTTTATTAGTTAATTATAAATAATTATCTACTTCAAGTACTAAATACATCGTGAAAGTGTGTAAAATTGTGTTTTGTGTTCTGTATTTTGTTGTGATTTCTGTACACATGATTATTGTTTTGGAGTCACATAATGCTCACTGATGGACGTAGGCCTTCGGTATTACGGGTTCGATAAAAAATAAAGGTCAGTGTTTTTTTTATATTTATCAAGTAGGTGTCTCAGATTAAGCTAGTGATATTAGTTCAATGGCTTGGGATACCTAATAATCTTTATTTTGGCTGAATGTTTCATTAATAGTTTATAACATAATAAAGCAGTTTTGTTCCATAGAATCACTTTGTCAGATATTTTTGAAAAAATAGATAAGAAGTATGTTTTTATTTCAATTTTGTATTGTAAAATATCGCGGTTTTTAATACTCTATAGGTACTTGAAATCTTACTAATATTATAAATGTGAAAGTTTGTGAGTGTGAATGTGGATGTTTGTTACTCTTTCAGGCTCGAACGGCTGAACGGATCGGGCTGAAATTTGATACAGATATCCATTATAGTCTGGAATAACACATAGGCTACTGTTTATCCCGGGAGTAACTTCCCACGGGAACTAATTTTACGCGGGTGAAACTGCGGGCATTAGCTAGTACATGCATATTATTAAAAACATTAGAAGTACCTATACCTATTTCGCGTCTAAGTCCCAAATTTATGAATTATTTTCAATTAACTTCAATCGAGACAATTTGAAATAGGTAGGTATGAGCTTGCAGAGAGTAGTAGAATAATTTCAAAACATGGTTAGTGTTCAAGTCAGGTTTTAGTTCAAAATATGTAACTAGATGGCATCACTTTTTTGTATATAGTATCTAGATCGCGGTATGGTTTCGTTACCTCAGCAGACATATATAGCTGTGAATATTATTTTAATAAAATAAAATTTAGTACAAGGATATACAGTCTATTATTTACACCTAAGGTCGGTTAAGACCTTTTCAGTTAGTGTAAATTTGAATATCTTTTTAGTCATCAGTAGATAATTTATGATACTTTTTTATAAGCCAATTTATCATGCACGTAAGACATTGTTTTGAATTAAATACATGGATCTTACGAGTATAGTACAGGTGGCAAACAAAACACAAAAGGCATTACACCGCCGCGCGCCACCATTTAATAAATACGCAAAATACCTACACTACAGGTGTGACCAACTGGATATTATTTTTTTCACCGGCTTCCCTTTTAAAAATTCAGCCTTCGCCGCTGCTGCCAGGTCCTTTGGACCGTCGAGCGACTAACATTTAGCCTCCTAGCCACGAAACATTGGCTGCAACCCTCTTCAAGCAGCGCGATAATTTTGGTAGCTTTTACCACTTTATCTACTATTTTTGATACAGCCAAAAAGCAATAAATAAAGCTTTGACAGTCAAGGATATGAAATTAATCGATAAAAATTGAATAAAAGTTGTGAAAGTCGATGTTAACTTCTGGAACGTCGCGCCAAAAATGTAGGATAAAAACCGGCCAAGTGCGAGTTGGACTCGCCCATGAAGGGTTTCGTAGCAGCAAGTAACATATATAAAAGTTAGTGGTAGTGATTTTTCTAACCGAAAATTGCGGTTTACGGCGTATTAAAAAAAAACTACCAGCTCTATCTCGTTCGAAATAATTTTCGCTGGTAGTTTTTATGGCAATGTACATCATATAATCTTTTTAGATTTATCAGTCTCTTAGTTTAGAAGTTAGAGGGGGGGGGACACACATTTTTCCACTTTGGAAGTGTCTCTTGCGCAAACTATTCACTTTAGAAAAAAATGATGTTATAAACCTCAATAGCATTTTTGAAGACCTATCTATAGATACACCACATGTATGGGTTTGACGAAAAAAAAATTTTTGAGTTTCAGTTCTGAGTATGGGGACCCTGGGGGAAGAATCTTAATGCGGTTTACAGAATACATCTACTTACCAAGTTTCAATAGCATAGGCCTTATAGTTTCGGAGAAAAGTGGCTGTGACACACGGAGGGACAGACAGACAGACAGACAGACAGACAGACAGACAGACAGACATGACGAATCTATAAGGGTTCCGTTTTTGCCATTTGGCTACGAAACCCTAAAAAGGGGTTTTCTGTAAAAATGAGCATCAAATGAAAATTTGAATTTAGAACGTACTTTTTTAAATACCACGGCATTTTTTAAACCGGCCAGTAACGTGTACAAACGATTGAAACCTTTTTGGTATTGTATCTTTTTAAAGATGAATGAAAATCAAAACCGCCCGTTTTTTTGCAAATGAGTGTATAACAACAAGTCAACAAGTAGACCCTCGAAATACTCACAGAATATCGAGCTGTGTATTTTTTATTAAATATAAATAGTGAAATTAAAACAAAATAGACTTCTAAGGGGCTCCCATACAAAAAACGTGATTTTCTGTCGTATTTTGGTACGGAACTCTCCGTGCGGGAGTTCGACTCGAACTTAGCTGGTTTTTTTGGGCTACGTATTGTACGTTAGTTTGTAAGTTATGTTTTAAAATACACTAAAATAAACCGCAGCGATAGGCACAATGTCGATGTACTATTTATTTGTCGCTAAGCCAGTGTGTGCGTAATTTTCAAAAAAAATATTTTTAATAATTGAGTAATACTAATATTTCGACTGCCTCTTTGGCGCAGTCGGTAGTGATACCGCCTGCGGCGATGGAGGTCGTGGGTTCGATTCCCACCGGAGACAAATATTTGTGTGACCCATAAATGTTTGTCTCAAGAGTCTGGGTGTTTTTATGTATAAAATGTACCTATATATTTAAAAAGTATATAAGTATTAATATCCGTGGTCTGATTATGACACAAGCAGGTTATTCCTAGCTTACTTTGGGATAAGATAGCGTTGTGTGAAATGTCTGTGAAAATTTATATATTAATATTAATACATGAAAGAAAAGGAATGGTTTCATTTGTGTTACGTACGATGTTAATAAAAACCGAACCACAAACTGAGCAAACGGTCAGTGCATGCATCTTGCGTTTGTACAGCGAAGAAAACAACGGGCTGCACACCGGGAGTGAGGGCAGAAGTGAAAGTTTGAACATTAAAGTAGTGCATTTTTCAATATTCGGCATGGTTACGGAATAATTTTGCACGAAGCGCTTAAGTTATCAGTGTAAACAAAACGTACTCTCATTTATGTGGTAAAATACAGTATTCATTTATTGCGCTGTCGTACACAAACATGACAATTTATATTACCTATAATAGCTGACCCGACAGACGTTGTCAGGCCTCCGTCACTCGCTACAAGTCGTTTTATAAGCACCTACTCCTAAGTATTATGACGCAGAACTAACGTGGCCGACCGGCAGAGGGCTGCCACACGCAAGACCGAGCGAAGTGCGCACAACCAATGTACATTTCCCGCGTAAAATAATATTTAGCTTTATTTAGTCTTGCTTTTTTTTTCATCTTACTTCCTACTAATATTCTAAAATTAAATGCGAAAGTGTTTAAGTGCGGATGTGTTGATGTGTGAATGTTTGTTACTCTTTCACGCTCTAACGGCTAACGGATCTGGCTGATATTTGATACAGGGATAGATAGTAGTCTGGAATAACAAATAGGTTACTTTTTATTCCGGGAATAAGTTCCCATTGGAAGCGGGAAAAGGAATAAACTTTAACGCGGGCTAAGCTGCGAGCATCAGCTAGTTATAATATAATTCTTATGTAAAGAAGAAGTTATAAAATATTATTAAGTTTTTTTTTAGACACTGTGTTTATTGTTTTTTGTCGTAATATGTATTTTTGTTACGTGCTTACAACCCTAATGTTGTCAATAGTTGTCACTCGATGACGCAATCATACGGTGTGCGCACGAATCTCGACTCTCGGAATACGTCGTAGAGCATGTTTTCCACTGTAGCGATATGTTATAGCTAATATTTTTGAGGTTAAGTATGGGAGTGATGTATCTGTTACGTAGTAACTATTATTTAATCTGTGACGTTGTCCTTGCCAACTATGAATATGGGAATCGGTATCCTGAGTTCTGAGTAAGAACCGATCCAAAATCGCAATAGAAACCATTAAATTTCTCTGAACAGTTGGAGCTAGTGACAGTTATTGCAAACTTTCTTAATTTTTTTCCATAAGAACAATCTCCTGACTATAACAAACACAACAAAAAAAAATTAGCATAATCGGTTCAACCGTTCACGCGTGATGATGACCAAGGAAATAGGGATTCATTTTTCTGTAATAGATTATAAATTTAATACTTTAAAAATATACCAATTATAATAAATTAAAAAGGTCATAAACATATTAGATAATAAGGGATATTATTAGAGGAGGAACCTCGAAATTTAGATCGTGAAAGAGTACCAAAGAGACTTAAAACATTTTTGTATTTATAATGTTGATAATGTGTAATTGAAATTTAAGTAGGTATGTGTATTATTTTACAGGTGGGCCTAAAGGCGGCAAGCACATTACTGATGTTACAAATGCATCAAGGACAATGATAATGAATATAGAGAATCTAGAATGGGATCCTCTACTTTTGAAGTTCTTTGAAGTGCCTAAATCTGTATTGCCTGAAATAAAATCAAGTTCTGAGGTAAATTTATAGTTCTAGGGATTTTGTTACTAAGTTCAATCAACTAAATACTTATTTAAATTTGAATACAATCCCTAACACCAGCAGCATTTAAAGAGATAAAATCAATGGAAGAGAAACAGAAATAGGATCATGTAAAAAACGTTACTGTTTTAATGATTGCACAATATCCCAAATGACTGCAAAATCGACCTGAACCAATTGTTTTCATACAAATTGCAAAATTCAATTATGGCGTGCAGGTCGGCAAATCTCCACGTTTATATAAATAATAATAAGGCTAAAATAAATAATAATAAGGCTATAATCAACTTTTCATTAAAATACAAAAATCAACGAAGCCTTGCTTACGAATAATTGGCTAATTATTTGTCCAGTTCGGCTATTTATTTCTTAATAAAAAGTCCAGAAACATAAAAAATTGCAATATTTGGTAGATCTTTATCTTTATGCTTTTATACTCAACTGTATTTTATACTCTACAGTTGACTGCCTCTGTGGCGTAGTCGGTAGTGATACCGCCTGCGGCGCTGGAGGTCCTGGGTTCGATTCCTGGGTCACACATAGGAGTGTTCTCATGTAAAATCCGGACAAAATTATATAATAGCTTATTTAATAATAAAACATGGTAATATTATATCCTGTTATGTTTAATAATAGTAAAATGTACAAAACATGTATATATTTCACTTTAATTTCTTTTTCTTTTTCATCGTTTTCCTCTGTGTTTTCGTAGCTGATTATATTCTGTTGTTGATGTTAGTGGTAAAGAAGGTGAAAAACTATTGATGGTGGCTCAATTGCGACCATCAGATCAAGCGCCTCTTTCGAGAATTTTTCCGTAATTGTGGTTTTGGCCTAGCTCTTGTTGGCGTTGCCACTATCGCTTTAATGATTACTGAAGCATCAGTGTTTCCATTAATGCGTTACCTGACGCTAGCTGCATGAATATGTAAGTTCTTCAGCGAACATTTGCCTTCACAATTCGTCGCTTACAATGTTTAACTAAGCTTTCAGGTGTTTTTGTTGACCAACCAGGTTTAATGTTAGCTCTGTACCTACTAATATTCAGTAAATGGATAAATGATGTTTGCCATTTACCGTTATTACGCAGAACGTACGAACGCTCCTCTTTAGAACTTGCTTTGTTTAAATTCGATCTTAACATACCTGAGAGCAAGATTCAAAACATTAGTTTTGCCTTCAGGGCATTCACTGATTTCAATTAATTTCTAGCGGCTGACGTACAAAAGCTATGAATGGTATCATAGCTTTTGTACTTCAGCCGCTAGAACTTGTATTTGCCGGGACGTCACTAAGTTTGAGAAAAAGTACCAGAATTGGCTTAATAATTGCATTATTATCTCCGGTACACAAACAAGTGAATTTTCTACATCACAGAATACGCGTAAAGGGCGGGCAAAACAGCTATTTTTGAATGTTTGTGATAGAACAAAGTGACGAAGGTTAAATGAAGAAGTAAATGCTAAAACTGCGGAAGAATTATGTTTAGTCGCGGAATTGAAATTATATAAGATTGGAAAACGTAGTGCTGCTTCTACTTTACACATCATCTTCTTCCGATAATAGACCAGATAAACGATTTACTGACCAAAACGAAAAGATTTCGTATTCGACAAAAGAGGCATTATCATTGTTTATAGACTTGAAATTAACACGTCATCAATGCGTAGCCCTGAGAACATCAGCCATACGCCAAAATCTGAAACGTCTTTATCCACCCTATTATAATATTATTGCGGAAAAGAAAAATGTTACCCGGTAAACAGAAACACTGTTGTTTCTCACACTGATCACACTGATATTTCGGCCGAAGTTCCGAAATCAAGAATGAATAATTATGTCTGTTTCTTTATTAACCGACTTCCAAAGAAGGAGGAGGTTCTCAATTCGTCTGTATTTTTTTTTATGTTTGTTACCTAACAAATCGCTTGAAAGAGTGATCCGATTGATAATTCTTCTTTTATTTGAAAACTGGTGCTTCTCAAGTGGTCCCATATGCAGGAAGTCAGAATCTGATGCTGGGATCCTGGAGAAATCGAAGAAATCCCTCGAATCGAGGGAATTTCTTAACTATTTACAGCAGTTACCTTGTGTTCGGGCTTGATTAATTTGTATTGGGGAGACCATTACCCCTAGACAGATATAATTTCAGTCTACCCGTCACTAAAAAAAATGAAAAAAAAAACCGACTTCAAACAAAAACTAAAAATTGAAAAATAAAATTAACTTAGCACAAAGTAATAGGTATAGTATATTTAAATTTATCAGATACTAGCGACCCGCACGGGTGCAATGCTGATACTATACTTAGTGTATTCACTAAGTACCGTAAAACTGTGAACTTTAAAGCATTGTGGATCCCAAACCCGCAGGGATACGCGGATTTTTTTTATGTTGTCGTATTAAAGACCATAGTTGCTTATCAAAATATAAGGTGAGACCTTTATACTTTGATACTGAACTAACAAATTGAACCAAATAAATTTTCCCCCATACATTTTTTGTTTTCATTATTTTTTTAGGCATGAATGAGTCATTTTATAGAAAAGTTGTTGTAATAAATGTTAATTAGCACTATATTTCCTATCGCACCATATGTCCACTATTTTAAAATCCGGACCAGTGTGCGGCCGGCCGGTACAGCCGCAAACGCTACGTCCCGCAATTTTATATCTGTAATATCTTAGAAAATATTCATTTAAATCATATGCTGTAAAGGGCCATAAAGATCTATATTAAATAAACAATGTTTTTAAGGTATTTAATTGGATAAGGATTAATGTTGTATTGGTTAAAACCGCTTCGAAAATAAGCCATTATTTCTCGTTAAATGTAAATGACATAGAAATGTTATTGTGGGATATCCATAAGAGATAGAGATATGCCATCGCGGAGTTTTCTGTAGACCTTTACAATGTGTACAATACTTAGTACATTATTTTGATAAATCTCGTAGGATTCAGCCTGCGTTTGCAATGTAAGTGAAAAAAAAAAATGAAATTATTTACGACATCACATTAGAAACTTCAAAAATAACAGTATTTCTCCACTATTAAATGGATGTTATTATACATATAAACATTCCTCTTTAATCACTCTATTTATTAAAAATAAAACCGCATCAAAATCCGTTGCGTAGTTTAGAAGATTTAAGCGTACAAAGGGACATAGGGACAGAGAAAGCGACTTTGTTTTATACTATGTATTGATTATTGACTGTAATACTGAAGTCGGTGCCAATATTTCTATGAGAGATTAATAATACCTACCTAAACCTATAGTTTTATTTGGCGCCGATTTCAGTACCGTAAAACGAGGTTACTTTGAACATTGGGGTAACTTTGATGATAACCTAAATTGGTAATATTTTTGCAATTATTTACTTACAACGTAACGCAGTAAGGATTCTTTTTATTCTATTGGTCAGATTGACAGTTTGGTCATGTTTTTTCGAAGAGCGTACGTGTGGTTTGTGGTTAGATCTAAATAAATATTAATGTTTAAGTTGAGTGTAAAAATCATCAGAAAAAATCACCTGGATAACTTCAATTGCCCAGGCGTAAGTATGTATATTTGGTTTAAACTTTTGTGTTATTTTTATTGTGCATTTAGCTAAGATTTTAAAATATGAAGAACACATTGGGTTTGCGCCGCCATTTTTGTATGCATGAGCACGTTTGATGACCGGGGCTACATTGATAGGATATGCGAGGCTACTTTGATAGGTATTAATTTCACACCAGTGATTGTTAAGTTTTCACCTATATAAATAATAGGCATGTTATCTAAGTAGCCCCTTTTGTTTGTTTGTTTCAGTTGTACGATGGTTCGCGCTCATAAAAAGGCCATAGGGAGTCACTCCTACAAAAAATACACGGAAAGAGATTTTGGAAGAAGAAATATTATTATTATTATTAAATTGTATAAAATAACCTATGGGACACTTTTTAATAAATTGAAAGGTTTTTTTTTAAGTGAGAGAAAATCCTTATGGATGTGATGCCGGACTCCTACTGACTAAAAACCTCATGTAACGCCCAACAGCCTATAGTTGGGAGCCCCGGGTAAGCCCTCGGAAGGACGTCCTAGGACTCCCAACAGACCTACGGCCGCCACTGCGGCTCGCCCAGGGGGTGGTTCGGGTGATAGCACGCGTCTTTGGGGGGTTTCGGCTCATGGGCCTGCTTCTGTAAGGACGGTGAGCGGCCCTCTAATTGAAAGAGTTACATTGGAGAACTTCTGGTGCTCAACCTGTCTTTTCTCGAAGCGAGGAATCTGCTATATTACATGCAAAAACAATTAAATTTGATTATTAATTTAAATTTTGTTTTATTAAGTCAAAGCCTTTTGTTGCTGCCTGCTCACTTAACGTTGGTTTTTCAACAATCAAAGTTGCCCCTTGACTCAAAGTAGTCCCAAAAATGTTCAAAAGGCTATAATTTGAAAGTGAGCTGTCCAAATTTTATTTTTATTTTTGTTTTTGGTTGCTAATCGGGGTGTCTTTTCAATGGCATATAAAAAATACCACATCCCAAAATAGCCCCATTCGAAATATTATTTTGATAGTGAGGTTTTTATTTTTTCTAAGGAATTAAAAAAGATTTAAATTTTTATTTTCCTGATTTATGTAGTACATAGCGAATCGTCATTACTGTATTTTTTGTTTAAATCCAAGGCTTTAATGAAAAAAGTTATTTAATTTTAAAGTTGAAAATTAATCAACTTCACCTCGTTTTACGGTATTACATTCAATAATATCTGATAAATCTAAATATGCTACCTATTACCACAGATTAAATAATAGTTACTACGTAACAGATACATCACTCCCATACTTAACCTCAAAAATATTAGCTATAACATATCGCTACTGTGGAAAACATGCTCTACGACGTATTCCGAGAGTCGAGATTCGTGCGCACACCGTGTGATTGCGTCATCGAGTGACAACTATTGACAACATTAGGGTTGTAAGCACGTAACAAAAATACATATAACTACAAAAAACAAGAAACACAGTGTCTAAAAAAAAAACTTAAAAATATTTTATAACTTCTTCTTCTTTATATAAGAATTATATTATAACTAGCTGATGCTCGCAGCTTAGCCCGCGTTAAAGTTTGTTCCTTTTCCCGCTTCCAATGGGAACTTATTTCCGGGATAAAAAGTAACCTATTTGTTATTCCAGACTACAATCTATCCCTGTATCAAATATCAGCCAGATCCGTTAGCCGTTAGAGCGTGAAAGAGTAACAAACATTCACACATCTACACATCCGCACTTAAACACTTTCGCATTTAATTTTAGAATATTAGTAGGAAGTAAGATGAAAAAAAAGCAAGACTAAATAAAGCGAAATATTATTTTACGCGGGAAATGTACATTGGTTGTGCGCACTTCGCTCGGTCTTGCGTGTGGCAGCCCTCTGCCGGTCGGCCACGTTAGTTCTGCGTCATAATACTTAGGAGTAGGTGCTTATAAAACGACTTGTAGCGAGTGACGGAGGCCTGCTATTACTTTGTGCTAAGTTAATTTTATTTTGCAATTTTTAGTTTTTGTTTGATTTAATAATTTACTTTGTGTTTTAAAATACATAACGATTCATGAAAATAATACATTTCTGGCTTTTAATATTTTCGTACACCTAAAAGTTGAAAATTGATCACTGTGCGTCGTTTCTGATATCGTAGCCTACAAACAATTAAATTAGAATTGATAAGTACATAATACTATTGTTGTATAAAGATATAAAACTTCTCTGTTACAGATTTATGGCCATATAACTGACGGACCACTTGCTGGCATTCCTATATCTGGCTGCTTAGGCGACCAACAGGCTGCTCTAGTCGGTCAAATGTGCTTACAGAAAGGTCAAGCAAAAGCTACCTATGGAACTGGTTGTTTTGTGTTATATAACACTGGTGATATCCAAGTGAACTCCAGCAGGGGTCTTCTGACTACTGTTGCTTATCAGTTGGGAAGTAAGACTCAAGCATCGTATGCGTTGGAAGGATCGGTGAGTCGCAGATTTTGTAAACTTACACCACACCGAATGTAAAAAGAAGTCTATACAGCAGGTCAGTGGTGCAGGGGGCTCTGAGGACTATGAGGTAGAAAGCGAAGGGGTAGGAGATCGGTTAAGGAAGTCGGTACTGGCGTACCCTAAAATAAATGAATACCTCACTCATTATGTATTATTAAATATCGGATTTTCGATGACAAGTACAAAAATTTCTATTTTGGGTTTTCTGTAGACAGTTTGATGGGACGCTTTTTAAATTCCAAAATTTCTACAACGCCTATTCACACATTTTCGTAATGGGCATCAAACTCACACGCCTTGTACTATAAAATAGATTTTGGGTCTAGACTTGACTGGTGGAGTTGAGTCTACTCGTCTCGTAAAACGTCGACATTATTAGATGTATATTCGAAAATAATCCGAAATCTATAATGTATGGACAATGGGCATCAAACGTTTGGTCGCCAATATTTTATTACAGTATTTTATTATGATAAGCTCGCCAAATTGAAGCTGCCCGCCTGATTGAGCGATTGATTGTCTTTAAGACTTCTGGCTGTACTCAAGTTTGCCGCTCCACGATGTGCCTCTTCATGAAGAATCCTGTAGGATCTGTGTCTTGTAGAGTTAGTATCCCTGCGAGTGCCATAATGAACTAACCAAAGATGGTATCCACCGAACTTGACAGTAACATGTATGCGTGTAAAGAGCAATAATAGGCTTGTGTCCACTAAGAATAAATCTGATTGATGTGTGTTTCTAACGACTATGTCCGATATATAAATAACAAAAAGTAATATAAATTGGTGCACAAATTAAGGATTACTATTATTTTTAGAAAATAAGATTGGATAAAATAGGCAATCAGTCACGTGACATCAAACACCTCTTTCAGATGGTGTGACGTCACAGTTTGCTTTTTGACGTTTGACACACTCTGGCAGTCTCGAGTCTTGACAATCTTGTGTCACAAGTCGTGTTATCTTGTGTTATAAAATACCGTAGACAGAGAACATTTTCAATTAATATGGAAAGCAGACGAACGCTAACTTAACACTGTCAAACACCTGTCAAACAGTGATGTCAATGGCAATTTTTTTTTCAATTAATTTATACTGGCTTTGGTTACTTAGATGCCAAAGTGATGCCAACTCCTACCGAATGTTCCTCTAAAAACCAACTTGTCTTCAAATTCCCCAGATTTCTCTAAATATCGATTAAAACCCCTAAACGTTTCTTTTTTGTAGTATAACTTTTAATCTCAAAACAAATCATTGGAAGGGCTCATAAAAAAATACACATTTTCTTTTTGTTTTGTTTGGCGAGATTCTTTGGCGGCAACTGGAAGGAATCGTATCGCGTCGTTTTGTAAATTTGCAAAATTAGTGTAATTTCGAGTGTTTTGTGTGTATCAATGGTGGATTCTTAAACATAAACGTTTGACAACGTGCACTAGTGTTGGGAAGTGATAAAACGCAGTGAATCGCAACTTTGCAGTGACAAAAAATCCAAAGAAACTTTCAGAAATTTATCCACCGCTTTTCTGAAGGAAGACTGACATTGACTTGGGGATGATGTACTTGACTTTGACTGGACTTAGAGGACGAGGACTGTGACTTTTTAAAGCAAAATGAAGAGATAATAAATATACAAGACTTGGCTGTATGGCTCAAATTGCCTTTGCCTATCCGAAAATGGATAAATAAAACCACTACTACTTTTGTTTGGCATCAAGTGACGTCACACAAGGCGCCATGAGCGTTTTCGATACAAATTGAAATTCATTTTTTAAATCACAAAATAAACTATGTAAATGATTGTTTTAAATCAAAATATTACATTTTTGTGATCATGTAGATATAAAGCTACAAAAATAAACGATTTTTGAAATTTAGGACACAAGCCTATTATGTAGGTATCCCAATACATTTATTTTTTATTTTAAAGTTGACTGAGAAAGTCAACTTTAAAATGAAATAATGAATAGATTGCATAGCAATCAATACCATGTAACTGTCAAGTTCGGTGAATCCCTGTTTGTCACAATCGTTGATTTGTTCACTATGGCACTCGCAGGGATATTATCATTTTGTAAGATTAAACTAGTACATTTGATTGTAGTTGACAGTACAGTGGGGTGAAGAACCTTTAATTAGGACTACGTTTAACATTTTGATTAAATTTTATTAGAAAAATTAGTTGTGTACTTATCTTTTGAGCTTCTTTCACCGTCACAGATCTCAATGTGATGACTGAAGACAGTTTGTTAGTCATGAAAAAAAAAAGTAGCTTCTTTCATTATTAGACATAACTTTGGCATCAATCAATCAAATCAGACAATGGCAGTCTACTGCTGGTCGTAGACCTCTCCCAAATTACGCCACAATACACAGTCCTGCGTAATTTGGACATGTTGCTTGTAGATAAATAATATTCTCCTTCATCCGATATCCTTGAATTTAGTGGAACTGCGGGCGCTTCTAATTATATTGAAAAAATAAATCGTTTAAAGCGGGCCCTGGACTTCATAGTGAATATATACGACATATCTGTCATAGGCATTTACATCGTAAATCATATGAATTTAGTATCGTAAGATTGAACTGAAATTGCGAACTCTTGTGTTGAATTTTCCGATTCCAATTTACGTGAATCGATTAGGTTGTGGCCGGCCGTGGTTGGACGCCCGACCGCAACCTATTCACAGCCAGGTGTAGAGAGATACTTACCAATTCGTTACTGCATCATTTATTGCATAGAATTTTTGTTGTGTATAACGCGAAACCCGCGTTGCCGGTTGAAAAATGACCACAGATAGGGTTTTCCAGATCAAAGAGGTTCTGAATGCTTAATCAAAATTTAGTTTTTATAGTGAGCACTGTCGTACTTACATATGTACTTACTCGATTCGTATAATATTGCGGCTTGCGGCTTTATTTTATACTATTAGGTGAGTAATACAGGTATAATTGTGTTACAGGTCGCAGTAGCTGGAGCGGCATTAGGTTGGTTGAAAGACAACATTGGTGTTATTGAAAGCGCAAAGGATTCTCAAGAAATAGCAGAAAAGGCGACAGAAAATGGAAGCGTAGTGTTTGTACCTGCTTTCAGCGGCTTGTATGCACCATATTGGCGCCAGGATGCAAGAGGGTTAGTATTATAGTTCTTTTTTTTAGCATTTCAATTCAATTAATAATCAATCAAATCACCCTATAACACTACTGCTGGACGTAGGCCTCTCCCAATTTACGCCACTGTACACGGTCTTGCGCCTTCCGCATCCAGTTCTAGCTTGCGACCTTTTCCTGGTCGGCGGGTCTGGCGCACGCACATCCTACCCCACGTTTCCCGAGTCTCCGTCTCCACTCTAGAACCCTTTTGCTCCATCGGCCGTCAGTTCTTTTACAGATGTGGCCGGCCCACTGCCACTTCAATGTGTTTATTCTGCGAGCTATGTCGACCACTTAAGTTCTCTGCCGGATAGTCTCATTTGGGAGTCTATCCCTCAGAGATAGCCCAAGCATAACCATAGCTTTTCGTTTGCTAAAAATCAATCAGAATTTCCAAAAATCTATATTAACACTCAGCGATGTCGTGCTCCCGCCGGATCGAGGGATCATTCAGCCTGTTGAAGAAGTCTGTTCTCCTTTGACTTTCTCGCTTAGTAATTTGCCCAGAGGAACATAAACAGTGACTAAAGTATTTTAAAGGTCGCAGGGAGTGACTGTATGCGGAAGGCGTCCAGCAGTGGACTGCCATAGGCTGATTTCATTGACTGAAATGTATTTTAATATAATAAACAACGTAATTATACCTATGTAAAAAGTGATTTATATTCAAGCATTATTATTACACAAATAGTACTTATTTGAAGATAAGTCATTAGTCATGGAACGACAGATCAGTAGGCATATAACAAAGATCTGCTTAGGCGTTTTTACATATTATATCCCAAAATTTTCGCAGTCGCTTAAGCAATTTATGTGTTACAGTGTCATTTGCGGCATCAGCGAAGACACAAACTCCAATCATATCGTTAAAGCAGCTCTCGAGGCCGTGTGCTACCAAGTGAGAGACATTTTAGATGCCATGAATGAAGACTGTGGCATACCGCTGCAAACTCTAAAGGTAGGTTGGCTAACCGACACCTTACGGCCTGGCCACGGGACAGACGCCAAAGCGAAAATTCGTGCGGCGCGAACGGCGAAGCGTCTTGCGACTCCAACAAATGAATATAAATGTACTGAGCAAGCCACGCGGCGCGGCGAACGGCGATGCGACCGGCAAAAAGTACCGAGCGAACGGTACGGGCGACTGGCGGTGCGGCGTGTGAGTGGAACAAATACATGAAGCAGTACGGCGCGAGCCACGGTGTCGGGCGGCAGTCGCGGCGGCTAGACCCATGATCAAATTACTACCCCGTGGCCTGCAAACGATGCCGCGCGATTAGTCGCCTCGCCCGCCGCATCGCCGTTTGCACCGCCGATCCCCGTGTCCAGGCCGTTACGTTCCGTTTTCTTTGCATTACGGTATACTTTTTGACGATTCCTGAAACAAAACGATACTTTATGACAAATACACATTCGGAAATGGAGTTTCATTACGATTCGTTACACAGCCGAATGTATATTTCCGACTGAATCGGAATTCACATTAAATTCTCGGCCGTAGGCAGTTTCTAGGGCACCGTTATAGCAATAATGCAGATTTCCACACATGGATAACAAATATAGACTGGCACTGTAAACAAACGCTACGTCTGGCCGCTTAATGACTACCTATTATTGAAAACGCGCGATATCAACGCACTGACTTGCGGCCAACCGTCAACCGCTCCAACTGTCTCAATGCCACGGCGAGGCGCACCTATTGAATGTTGCTGCGCACCACACCCTATTATGATTTTACGGTCTAACAAAAATTATAAGATACTCTACTATTTGCACTATAATCATAAAACCCTGTCTGTCTAATAAACTTGATTAGACTGCTTCAGTATTGCAGTGATAGTGTATACGACTGCCATGCTGTCTCAGATTCAAGTAACAAGCCTGGTTTTGAAAAGTCAGTTCAGTACAATTGACCACATCCATTCTGCTCGGCAGATTGTCAGTAACAGCACAATCAGCTGATGAGCTGAACAACGAGAAAGCCTTCGACTCTATCCTAACCTGGGCAGTCCAGGACGCATTGCAGTGATTTCGTATTGATTGGCGACATATCGAGATGTTGTGATGTTTGTACAGTCAAAGGCAAAAATATGTATACACTCCACTACTTCATAAAATGTCACCCTCAATACGACTATAAATATAGATTCATCTAAGAGTTTAATAATATGTATCCAGCAATTAAAACATAAATTTGGGAACATCCATATCATATTTATGTATCCATAGTTATAATCAATAATATGTAAACACTTGACAAATCAGATTTTAGAGAGCATGACATATCTACTCTTTTGAATTTTGAATTGATTGATACTTGAACAATATTATAATGACTGAAAATTAAAAGAGTCTACAGTTCGGGAATCGTACGCAGAAGAAAACTCTTATTAGAGGTAACCTCTAATAGGAATTTACTTCTGCATACGATTCCCGAACGTCTACAGTATGAGATCTTTAAAAGGGTCTTAGAAGATTTTTGTAGAATTAGCACCTTGAGCGTTGCACATTTTTTTAAATATTTTGCTCGCCAAATTGACGTCGCCACCAGTCTGATGGTAAGCCGTGGCGCATCTAGTCAAAATATTTACGAATGAAGATAAAGGGAAATGGGATAGTAACAATAAAGAAGCTACCAGCTGTGAACAAGAATCGAAGAACTGTTTTTGAGGAGCCGCGTTGGCGATCAGAGCCTTTTTTTTTTTTTTTTTTTTTTTCTTTTTTTTTTTTAACGTGAGGGAAAATCCTCGTAGGATGCTATGCCGGACTCTTACCGACCAAAAAACCTCACGTAACGCCCAACAGCCTATGGTTGAGAGCCCCGGGCAAGCCCTCAGGAAGGATGTCCCGTGACTCCCAAAGGCGATCAGAGCATATCCAACCCAAGGGTACCATGAACGCAAATGTACAGGCGTGTCTTGATAACTTTAAGTTCAATGTATTTTGTTACGCGTACGACATACACTGTGGAACTTTTTCAGAACTCATTAGAACTAGGGCTCCGGAATTGACATAATTCCGGAATTCCGATAAAATCTAATATCATTCTCAATTCCGGAATTGGCGAGATCAATACCGGTATTTCGATATTGGAAAACACATTTTTCGCTATTTCTTTAATTTCATTACAAACAAAAATGTAGATTATAAGCTTCTTATGCAATTTAATTACCTTTAATTACTACAATGTTGATAATATAGGATTTCTGTATTAACAAATTAATTCGATTATGTACTTAGGTATTAATCATTTTATTTGATGATATTTCTAAAACCTACTAAGAAAGTAAATCCATAAAATTAATGGTATTTGATAGAAAACATACAATTTAAATAATAATAATATTATTGATGACGTTTTTGTACTTTTTTTACATTTAGACTTAAATTTATAGTGCCAAGCCAACTTAGACTTAGCGACTCTACTACAAGTTAAATTTAACTTTGCTTTAATAGAAACGCTGTAAGAATTTGACTGAGGACTCGCTCAGCATAGTTCTGACGGAACTCAAGGGGCCCGTACCTTATTATTAGGGGCAAACGTTGCCTCAGGGCCCTCCACTGACCCAGAGTGAGGAGGGTCCTGGGTTCCCTGTTCTCATGGCTCCGTCTCAGGCGCCCGACGCTGATTACAGCGAGAACGACGTGCCCGAAGTCACTGAAGGTGAGTTCGTTCCAGGCCGAGCGTGGTTCCTGACTCTTGAAAATAAAATAAAATAAAATTTATTCCGCTTGAAATTTTTAAAAAATTATTTAGGTTTGTCAAAATTTTTGTGACTCTACCGGGGGTTCGGAAATGCTACAGACTGAGAAGAACACCCCAAGAAACTCAGTCCGTCAGTTGAGGATCTTGGGCCTCGAGTGATGGGGCTCTTTAGTGCATGCCTCGAAAAGGCTAGTTTCCCAAAGTCTGGAAGACAGGGAAACTGGTTCTGATCCGAAAGGCAAGGTGGTCGGCAGTCTACCCATCCGGGGATCGGCCCATAGTGTTGCTCCGTTGAGCAACTCCGGCCGATCGCCGATCGGTCGATCCCCAACAATGATAGGAGCTTGCATACCTTGTTAGTTATGCAAGCTCCTTGAGCGTATCATTGCACAGCGCACAGTCGGGCACCTCACACGCGTGGGGCCAGATCTGGAGGATAACCAGTTTAGTTTCCGTCAAGGGCGCACCACCGTGGATGCGATCATGCGCATTAGAAGACTGACGGAGGAAGTAACATCGCAGGGTGAGGTGGTGTTGAAAGCAATGGCGATGTCAAGAGACACCGGCATCGCCTTCAACACCTTGCCCTGGAGCTGCGTTAGGGAGGCTTATTTATCATGGAGTGCCTCCCTACTTCCGTCGAATTGTCGGGGCCTATCTTTCCGAGAGGGCCATAACTTACCCAAGCTGGCTAGGACCCAGCCGGGTCAGCGAGTTACTTCGTGGGGTGTTCCGCAGAGATCAGTCTTAAGACCGCTTCTGTGGAACATCGGTTACGATTGGGTGCTGCGTGGTCCGTTGCTCAGAGGAGGCATGTCTCGAGGATCTGGCAGCGAGGCAACTTGCGTCCTTGTTTAAATAAATTAATTATATTTCTAATTTATTCTTTTCTGGTGCAAGGAGGCGCTGGAGCGAAGCCATAGGCCTACGTCTCCAGAAGTCTAGGTTCGACAGTTCCAGCTCCACAAGGAAACCGTGGAGACATGGACTTGAGCAACAAACCGAATCGCCACATCACATCACACAAGGGGAGAATCGCCGAATCGCCACAATCAAGGCGGTCATACCGGTCATGAGCGAGTGACTAGAGAGGAGCCATGGTGCGGGTGCTCTGTCCTACCGGTTGTCACAGATGCTTACCGGGCACGGGAGCTTCAGTAAGTATCTGTGACGAATACACCGGGAAACCACACCTGAGTGCCAGCACTGCGAGGAACGCAGTGAGGACACAGTACTTCACACATTAGTGGAGTGCACAGCGTGGGCTCAATAGTGCCCGGTCCTCGTGGTAGGTCTGGACGTGGACATTCTCTCGCTGGAGACCATTGTGCGAGCTATGATCTCCAGCGAGTCTACCCGTCACTAAAAATAATGAAAAAAAAAAATTAAAAAAAAGCCGACTTCAAACAAAAACTGAAAATTGAAAATTTTTAACAAAAAAAAACCGACTTCAAACAAAAACTAAAAATTGAAAAATAAAATTAACTTAGCACAAAGTAATAGGTAGTAAATTTAGATTTATAAGATATTATTGAATGTAATACTGAAATCGGCGCCAAGTAAACCTATAGGTTTAGGTAGGTATTATTAATCTCTCATAGAAAAATATTGGCACCGACTTCAGTATTACAATCAATAATATCTGATAAATCTCTCTAAGGGGTCCTCCCCAATACAAATGAATCAAGCCCAAACACAAGGTAACTGCTGTAAATCGTTAAGGAATTCGAGGGATTTCTTCGATTTCTCCAGGATCCCAGCATCAGATTCTGACTTCCTGTATATGGGACCACATGGGAAGCACCAGCTTTCAAATAAAAAAAAATTTCAAAATCGGTTAACTTTTTCAAGCGATTTGCCGGTAACAAACATAAAAAAAAAAAACATACAGACGAATTGAGAACCTCCTCCTTTTTTGGAAGTCGGTTAAAAAATTAAATTTACGTTCCGGAATTCAAAAACTGAATATCGAAACCCAATTCCGGAACGGAAAAAGCCTCCGATATTCAAGCTCTAATTACAACTGAGCGGTTAGACTCCAGAGTAGTAAAGTTTTTACTCGACTAACTGGGAACCAGTCCGCAAGACGGGTAAGTTTATTTTGACAATTTGTTTACCAATTTTGCGTTGTTCCGAGATGTTCATGGAGCTGGCTACCCTGTCAGAGGTACTATTCGCGTAGGCAGGACAAAGAATAATAGTTTTAGTATAGGATATAAATAAGAAAAACCGCACCGAGTTTGACTACCGTTTAGCCCAAGTCAATCAGAGATTTTAGGCGTCTGTTGACTGGACAGCGGTATCTGTACGATGTGGTCAAACTACGACAGCGATTTTGTTCTGATATGCAGATGGAGTACAATAGAGAAGAAGAAGGTAGACGTTGGCATCCCACATATTTATAAAAGCTAAAACAAAGGCGTATGGGTGGGGTTGATCATTCGATTTATCTGTACCGCTCTGCTATACGTGGCAAAAATGGTGGCGAGTTCTTGTTTAGCTACATGCTCAATCTAGCAGTGGCAAACGCTTGAAGGCTGCAACTTCTAACTTATGAAAACAAGATGGAATCAGTTCCAATTATGGAGGTGCATTGTTCGTCATTACTTGATATGAGACACACAAGCTTTGTGACTCTGCATCCAGCCGCATATTCAATGCCAAACCTGCAGTATGATGGTTGTTTGAGTCACTATTCCTCGCCCCGGTACACTCTTCCAACAATGGCGGTGAACTGTATTTAGTAAAACAGCTCCTTGACACCGTAAGAACCGAGTGAAAACACTATGTATCGAT
The DNA here is from genome assembly GCA_933228765.1 of Miltochrista miniata. Taxonomy (NCBI): domain Eukaryota; kingdom Metazoa; phylum Arthropoda; class Insecta; order Lepidoptera; family Erebidae; genus Miltochrista; species Miltochrista miniata. Next base: position 28,413,610 of record OW121747.1, read on the forward strand.
ACAGGACGTATCGGAATTTTTCACACCTTATGAGCCCAGTGGGATAAATGACTATTCGAAACGTAATGATACATGGATAAGACAAATGTCAATGAACTATGATTTTCTAGTTTTAATCTTTGTATGTACAAAAAGTATGTCTATTCTTGTATACATATTTATGTGTTCAATAGTGTGTATATAGTTTATAGCGTTATGTCGTGTACAAGTTAGTGATGCTTTGGAAGGATATATATTTTTATTAGCATTACATGTATACATGTTTTTGCATTTGGTTGATACATGTTTGTGCCCATGACAAAGTAGACATATTTATAACTGTTTGGATGTAAACAATTTATTGCCTGTGTAGATGAATACCAAATTATGTAAACTGTACGTGTTTCCATGTTTTTGCCCTTGACTGTACAACACTGCCACCATTTAGCTTGAGGATCAGCAGACCACTCTCATAGAACTGCGCAAGAGTGTGGGACAGGGTGACGTAATAACGCGCTCGAGAATATTTTAACACGCTGGACTGGACAGGATAGGACGTGAATATAAACGGCGAACGAATCTCACACCTTTGGTTTGCCGACCACATTGTTATAGTAGCTGAAACGTTGGAACATGTTGGACGGGATGTAGCACAGTCCAAGATGAGCGTCTCGACGTGAACTTGGACAAAATTCAGGGCATGTTCAATGAGCATGTCATGCCTGGACCAATATACGTCAAAGAATCGAGGCTTTAAGTTGTCCAGGAATACACCTACCTTGGACAGGATATCGCACTTAGGACGAGTGGCAATGGAAGTAGAATGCTCTTGGGCTGGGCAACCTTCAGCAAACTGCATTGGGTTTCCCATTCGCCCATACCACGATGCCTGAAGACAAAAGTCTACAACCAGTGCGGCATGAACTAGCCCCACCGTAAGATTCCACGTCTAAGCACCGTAAAGCATATTTGTATGCTTTACGGTGCCGAGACGTGGACTCTTACGGTGGGGCTAGGCCATGACTTTAAAGTTTTGCAGCGAGCTGTACTCGGGGCACAGATTAAATAATAGTTACTACGTAACAGATACATCACTCCCATACTTAACCTCAAAAATATTAGCTATAACATATCGCTACAGTGGAAAAAATGCTCTACGACGTATTCCGAGAGTCGAGATTCGTGCGCACACCGTATGATTGCGTCATCGAGTGACAACTATTGACAACATTAGGGTTGTAAGCACGTAACAAAAATACATATAACTACAAAAAACAATAAACACAGTGTCTGAAAAAAACCTTAAATAACTTCTTCTTCTTTACATAAGAATTATATTATAACTAGCTGATGCTCGCAGCTTCGCCCGCGTAAAAGTTTGTTCCTTTTCCCGCTTCCAATGGGAACTTTTTCCCGGGATAAAAAGTAACCTATGTGTTATTCCAGACTACAATCTATCCCTGTATCAAATATCAGCCAGATCCGTTGAGCCGTTAGAGCGTGAAAGAGTAACAAACATTCACAGATCTACACATCCGCACTCAAACACTTTCGCAATTAATTTTAGATTACTAGTAAGAAGTAAGATGAAAAAAAAAGCAAGACTAAATAAAGCGAAATATTATTTTACTCGGGAAATGTACATTGGTTGTGCGCACTTCGCTCGGTCTGGCGTGTGGCAGCCCTCTGCCGGTCGGCCACGTTAGTTCTGCGTCATAATACTTAGGAGTAGGTGCTTATAAAACGAATTGTAGAGAGTGACGGAGGCCTGCTCGGGGTGTCTGAGGGATAAAATCTTAAATAAGTTATCAGTCATAGAATGAGTGTGTTTGACATCGCGCATCGAGTAAGGCGACGTCCTAGGTAAGCGAACGGAAAACCAGTGGAAAACTGTCCTTAGGTGTACGTAGGCACTGCGATAGCCTCTTAAAATATCGGAAATACTCAATAGTACATGGTAAATATCCCATTAACTCTAATAATACCCTCTGGCTACTATACGAATCGATAATCAGACACATCGTTGCCTACGGGGCTGGGGTATGGTGAAATACCATGAAATAATATGGAATACCATATATACTATATATGGTGGTATGGAGTATGAAGATAAAGGGCTAGACACTTCGGTACACCGCGGTCGCTCCAGGAAGTCTCCGGCAACGTGAAGAGTCTGCTAGACATCCTGGAGGAACTGGGATGGCACTAACTCAGGACCCCGGTCATGGAGGCCGACAGTCCTCGGCGAGGAGTACCACAAGGCTCAGTTTTGTCCCCCACTTTGTTTCTGCTGCATATCAATGACATGGTGTCTATTGACGGCATTCATTGTTAGGCAGACGACAGTACAGATGACACTTGTTACACGGGCCGTCGCGGTATCTCTTGGGCTTCAGTGGAAGAAAGTCGTAAACAATTTGTGCCAAAAATCGAGGCTACTCTCTTTAAGAGTGTCTAATTGGGGTGCACAAAATCTTGTCCAATTCAACCCCACCAAGATTTGAAAGTTTTGATTTGAAAGTTTGTGTATTCACCGCAAAGAAAACCCCATTTACTGTAGCGCCACAATTTCGGGGCACATCTCTCACCATCTCTGAAAGTATAGGGATCCTTGGTGTTGACATCTCCGGTGTCGTTCAGTTCCGCAGCCACTTGGATGACAAGGCCAAGCTGGCGTCCGAAAAGCTCCAAGTGTTCCATAGGGCGCCAGTGGTACTTTTCTGCGGCGCAAACACTGCTTCTCAACAAGTCACAAGTGCGGCCGTAGGAGTATTGCTGTCACCTCTGGGTGGGGACACCTGAATATTATCTTCGTCCATTTGACTCAGTGCAAAGGCGAGCTATGAGAGTGGTCAACTATCCCATGCCATGGTGGTGTGGAACCTCTTAGCTACAGGAGAGACGTTGCCTCCTTATACGTGTTCTACCGCCTGTACAACGGTTTGTGCTCTGGAGAATTGTTTGATATGATGCCTACTGCTACATTCTATCATCGCACCGCTCGCCACAGACAGGATGTTATTATTATTATGATTATATTTATAATGCACTAGCAGATCTTGGTTCTGATGCGTGCATATCACTGCACTTGTGTTCATCCTGACACGTTGCGTCCGTAGCGCTCAAGCACGGTAAGATCCGATAGGTGCTTCCTTCCGCGCACGCTAAGATTGTGGAATGATCCCCCTGTCTCGGTTTTCCCAAACGCCTACAGTATAGGGTTCTTCAAAAGGGGTCTTATAAGGTTTTTACAGGGTAGGCAGTGCAAGTGTATTGCCTCTGGTGTTGCAAACGTCCATATGCTACGGTGATCACCGGTTCTCTGGTGGGCCGTATGCTTGCCTGCCAAAGGTGGCAGGCAAGCATACGGCAGCATATTTTTATAGCACTAAGGAGTGCTATAAAAATAGATAACTGATGAAACAAACGAGTTCTGGAGTGGAAACCGCTCTTGGTAAACATGGGGTAGGACGCCCACCCGCCAAGATAGTCCGAGGATCTGGAAAAGGTTGCAGGCTGGTTTACAACACACCGTCCTGCGCTTTATGTATTCAGCGGAAAGCGCAGGACGGTGTGTTTTAAAGAAAAATGGGAGGCCTACGTCCAGTAGTGGACTGCTATAGGATGTGATGATGTAATTTTAATGTAGTTATTGTACTTACCCTATTTGTTCATTATTTTTGTGGATTCGAATCCCACCATAGATAAAATTTGTGTGATCCATAATGTTGGTCTCGTGAGTCTGGGTGTAGGGTAAACCACCCAATTATTGGCACTTTTAGAATGAATTATTGGCACTTTAGTTAAGAGTATATTTCGAAAAATAAGGGAAACCTAGTTTATTTCAGTTCGGTGTTGCCCATTATGTAGTTGTAGGTATGCATTAAAAAGTAAAATGGCATTCTTTTTCTGTTAGAAATGGGAAAAATTACCTAAAGTGCCAATAATTGGAGGAGTGCCAACGATTGGGTGGTTTACCCTATCTATGTTTTTAAAAGTACATATAGTATTAATATCCGTGGTCTGATATCCATAACACAAGCAGGTTATTCCTAGCTTACTTTGGGATCAGATAGCGTTGTGTGTAAAATTTATTTCTTTATTTTTCTTTCTGAAATGTAACTACATATTATCCTCGTTCGACTCCTGTTACAATGTCGTATACAGCATTTGTAAGTGCCATGGTCATATGCAAAATCTGCGCAAAGCGCAGGACCGTGTGTTTTTTGTGAGAGGCCTATGTTCAGCAGTCGATTGCTATAGGCTAAATTGATTGATGATTTGTCAATTTATATGTGTGTTTATCAGTTGTCTAGAATACATAGCACAAGCTTGTATTAGCTTTGTTTGGTATTGAAAATGCACCGCGATATTTTTTTATTAAAATTTAACTTTCAGGTTGATGGTGGCATGACGGCAAACGCCTTAGTGATGCAAATGCAAGCCGATTTGATCGGAATCAATGTCAACAAAGCTGGGTTCACAGAAAGCACAGCTTTGGGAGCAGCTTTGGCAGCGTATTGGGGTGTGGAGCCTTCAAAGCGAGGTACTGCGATACAAATGTCTGAAGGAAAGATTTATACACCGCAGATTAGTGACGACGAACGTGATATGAGGTATAAGCAATGGAAAATGGCCGTGGATAGGTCTTTAGGCTGGGATCAAAATTGATGCCATCGATAACGTTCTTGCCGACTTATAAAACCCCAGTACCGTATAAAAACAGATAGTATATAAAATAACATTATTTATACATTATGTACAAATGTTGTAGTACCTACAAATGCGAAAAGACAATAGTTATAGACCTCTATCTACGTACGTTTATTATATACGGACCTACCTATATTAAGATTAAAACGAACAGGACCTAGAATGTGTGTATATTGGGCGTGCTAAACAGGGAAACATTAATGTTTCTAAAGCCATCCAAATATTAGAGACATCAATACCTAGTCATAGTTACAGTGCAATATAGCCTAAACTAAGCCAAGTTTGTGTAAAGGGATTTAGAAAACTTATATAATTATTTACTCAGAAATATGACTGCACAAAAAGACACTGTACCTACATAAAAGTATTTTATATCATACGTAAAACATTCGTAAACATATTTATATCTTTTATTATAATTCCCGTGTCACGTTGCTGCTCACGATGAACTCCGAAACTGACTAAACGATTTTCATTAGGTATGTTTAAAAATTCGTATTTTAATGGCGTATTCACGATAGAATAGTATTATTTATCAAAAGACGTCCAAATTATACTCGTAGTATGAGTACAAATATTTACAGCTTATAAGTACAATAATATTTGTATTTTACAATAATAAATAAATAAAATTTATTTTAGTAATTTCCAGATCTTATGACTTGATTTAAAAAAGGTAAAGCATAACGTCTTCGATCAATAATACACCTAGTTAACGAATTGAAATCAGTAAAAGTTAAAATCTGACCCTGTTCATTTCGTTCTCTTCTTCTGCCAGCTTTCGTTCTCACACTCCATATTTCGATCAGCTTAAGACCCCATCGACTACTTTTCGGGTGTCCTGACTCATGAAAACATTACGCTATTTATAACATAAAACTGTTAGTATCGCGTTAAATTTTCTTTTCCAAGCTATCGTATTGAAATTACAATTTTATTTAACTTTATTTATCTATACGAATGATTTGTCGACCGACGAAACATGTGTTTTTTTAAAGTGAAGTGATTCATATCACGAAACGAAACAATTATACTAGTATGTGTCATCCTCAAAATGTTTGTATAGTTTGGGCGTATTCTCCTGTATCTATTTAGAAATATATTAAATAATGTTATATAAATTTCTTAGACCAAACTTATACTTATTACCTAAAAGTAGGCTACATTGCAGGTTAAAAGATGGTCCACAACATTTATTGTGTTGTTAGTTTTAATACATTACGTTAAACGTATCATAAGGTGTAGGTGTTTTTACATTCCTATTTAGAATTAGGTGTTTGTGTTATCTAGAACAGAATGTAGTCAACTATTGTTGTTGTTGCAAAATTAATATTGCATTATGCGTGCGATTTTAGCACTTCTGTTGTTGCAAACGTCCATAGGCTACGTGACCACATTTAATCAAGTGCACTATACACTGTCTACAAGCCTATCGCTATGAATATTGTACGAGTATCTATAGTGGAGTGCGGTAAGACGTAAAAATTACAAAACTTCCAGTTACAAATCAAGGGTCTAATTGAATTTTAAAATAAACTATTGTAGTGTTGCATTGTTAACAGTTAAAAGACAACGTTAAAAACCAGCCAAGTGCGAGTCGGATGCGCACGGAGGGATCCGTACCAAAATACAGCAAAAAATAATAAAAATACGTTTCTTGTGTGGTAGAATGGGAGTATTTAATGACAAAACAATGAAGACGTGCATCGCGGTTTTGCAAATTTTTTACCATAATGGGGGCAGATAGGGGTTGTAAGTTTATAAAAGAAGAAACAACACCAAATTTTTTAAATAAAGCAAAAATAATCACTTTCTCCTGACCGTACACTCCATAATGAATTCTTCCATAACCTTTTATTTTTATTTTCTCGTTCTCACATTAATTTTCTTTTTAAAAGCAAAGGCATCAATAGTGTCTCGTCGTCGGAATCCATTTTGTTGATGATAATAACGAAATGATAATGAAATTGTATGACGTCTGTGCCGCGCTGGCGCAGCTGCGCATACGTTCATCGAAAGGCTACGCTGGACAAACGCTAGTGTTAAGGCGCACTAAGTAGTATAGTCCTGCGTGCATGCCAAGATTCTAATACATTTTGTGTCTTGGGAATGTTATATGTATGGTCAAACACTGACCACATAGCAGCTGGAAGCAATGTCTTTTTAATCGTTAATTTTGCAAAATCGATCGTATGTTGCACACAATGTCCAGAGATATATCATGTGTGTGTGATATTTATCAAACCACTTTGCCAGGCTTCTTCTGGTAATACATTATTTCTGACCAGTTGAAATGCTTCCAGTATCTCGTTGGGATCTAGAAAGGCCAAGGCATATAAATATCTAATTTTATGTGCAAATGAAAAATCATGTCCATAATTTTTAGCAAGACCGTCAGCCTGTACATGGCGCCAAATGCTCTGCGTGAAATGAAATATACATAGTCTGTGTATACAATATACATTTTAGAAACTGCTGCTTATAGTCCGTTCAGAGTTATTTTACCTCTAGCGCTTAGGTTGCCTACCGTGATTGCTGTGTAACCCCAATAAGGTTTTGCTTCTCCCATGTGCTGCAACCATGAGTCGAAACTTACTTTTTGCTTTTGCTGGCGTTTTTTTCAAGCGATCATTATTTAAGTTGTGGAAGCAGCAACTTCGCCTTTGTTAGTCGCAGTTTTTTACTTGGACCCCACATATTGGATCCAAGTGAGATCAAACGAATCGGGGCTATGAAGATATTGCACTTCGTGGAATTTGCAGGACTCAGCCAAGAACTTTAAGCAGTGGCGATCACAATAGATCAGTAATGGTCACAGTGAGACTAGCTTTAAAGGCTAGAAAAGCCACTCTCCCTCGAATAATAATATTGCTGGTAGTGAATGCTTTTTTCTAATATTCATAAAAATAAATAAATCTTAAATACAATCGTGTATAGTACCTACAGCTCGCGCCACATTACTTCGCGTCTATGAAGTTCGTTTGTTCGCGCGTTTGTTTGTGGCGTGGGGTGTAACATGGGCACTGTTTTAGTAAAGTTAAATATATTATGACATTAATAACAAAACTCTTCGTGCTAACGGTTGGATGTTATATTATAACATCCAACCGTTAGCACGAAGAGTTTGATCCACTGATATTCGGTAAAATGTCTTATGCTGGCACTCATAGGGCTCTTTACTGCGATGCCAACACACAGAAAACGATAGACAAGCGGTCAGTCAGAAGTAAAATAGCTGCGAACGGATTATAACGGCATTGATAGGTGCTATTTCGAAATCAGTCAAAACGTTCTGAGGTAACAAACTAGTCTTAAATGTATTAGTGTCATATCTTTTCAATAATTCTAATAAAATTGTATAGCAAATTTCTGTTTTATGTGACAATAATGCAAAAACCAAAGGCAGAAATTTATTAGTGCCCTTTTCCGTCCCTATGTATAAGTATATACGATACGAAGCGTGTCTCATTTTGTATGATATATTGGCCGATTAAAAATTGCTCTTCTCCGATTTTCGTGAGATAGACCGGTACTTCAAAATCAAATGTAGTGGGGATTGTAGGCGACAGCCTAAAGAACACTTTATTCCTAATGTGATGCACAATCATTCGCGCCGCTGCTGCTGGTGCTTTGTTAGGTAATTGGGTAGCACCTGTACCTGTAGGCACCGGTTTCCGATTTGTGATGGAGAATCCTTTGAATTTCTTGCAGATTTTTTTATTTTAGATTTATATTCCATTTCAAGTTTGTTTTCTGGCTCTGGCAGATAGAGGTGTGCGTTATTTTGTTTTGTTATTAAATGTTCGTTACCAGTAATCAACGTTTTTACATTAGCACCACAACTTTTCACTGCTGTGCGTGCATCTCCAGTATAATAATCTGACATTTTTTAACAAAGTGATATCAGATTTAAAACTGAAAGCCAATTGAAATATTTTTGGTACTACTTATGTACATTTGCCTTTTCGCTTTATGATCAACTGAGTTTTCTTCCCGGTTGCTTTCACAGGTGATTTTATATTAATTTTACTATTATTCGACTTTAGACACCGAAGATGTACCTGGAATCTCTTAAAAATCAAATAGGAAACGGTTGTTTACTTAAGTTTACGATCAACCTCTGACAAATATTCTTTAAATAGTTTATTATTTTTATGCTTACTGTGCCCCAACTTATAAAACTTACAAAGAATAATGTTACAAAGAATAAATAAATAAATAAATAAAATAAATAAATATTGTTGGACATTCTCACACAACATCATCTAGCCCAAACTAAGCTATAAATGTGTCTTACAAAGAATAAACTAATCGATACCAAGTAAAACCATAGGTGGTAAGTATTTAATCTCTTCTCTAGACATATTGGCACCGTCTTCAGTATTGTATTATAATGAATGATATCTGATAGATCAAAATATACTATTACTTTGTGCTAAGTAATTTTTTCAGTTTTTAGTTTTGTTTGAAGTCGGTTTATATTTTTAATGACGGGTGTGCTGGACATCTATCTATCTAGGTGTAAAGTTCTGGACAGTACAAATTAATTCAGCCCAAACACATAACTGCTGTATATCGTTAGGGAATTCTCTCGACTGTCTGTCGTTTCCATCATTAGATCGACTCCAGACTTTCATTATATTGTACTACTTTAAAGCACCTAATGAAAACATTTACAAACACCCCTGTTGCCCCTACATGTTTTAAAAGTTGTCTTTGATTTCTCCAAGATGCCACCATCAGATCCCGACTTCGTTACAATGGGACCAGCTTGGGAGTGCCTATTTTCTAACGAAAAAAAATTTCAAATCTGTTTATAAACGACGCAGTTATGCGCGAACAAACAAAAACAAAAATATACGGTCGAATTGAGTAACCTCCTCCTTTTTTGAATTCGGTTAAAAAACTGAAAATTACCGATATTATTTTGGTATCAATACCTCTACATAATCAGTTTTATTTTGCAAACTTAAGGGTAAAATTTCCATAAATCCTGAAACACGTATTCGTTAATTCTTTGTTAGAATCATGTACCAACAACGTAGAAGTTTTGTTTGGCAATCCTTAAAAATTAAAAAATAGCCTTAAATCCCCTATTTCGCAGCACTCCACAGTATTTTGTAATAGAAAATCAGTTAAAGTAATTTCATGTTTATAACATTACAAATAATGAAATTATCAGCAAATTGTAATTTTAAAAAAAGAAGAGCGGGTTTTTTTTAATGATTTTCTTTGAACTTTAAACACAACCCAATAGTTTATTTTAAAATTCATTGAGAGATTCTGGATTCCGAGGTAAAAAGCTTACAGTACTTACTCCACTACATACTAGTAATTTTTCGAAAACGCTGCCATAATCGATAGCTTCTCGTGACGAAGTGTTGTACAGTACCTAACCAGATAAAGCTTGGGCAAACCTCGGAAATAATCGTGTTACTCTTTTAAATATCAACTTTATGTCAACTTACCTAATAAAAGTTATTGTCATGTCTAGAATATTAATAACAAAGATTGGTACCAATCAAGTCATACTTGAATTTCAATTGTATAAAATTGGATAAAAGTTAATTTCATTTTTAAGAAAGACAACTAGCCGATGCCCATACATTATCTGGTTAAACTGTTAGGTACTTGTATAGTAGTGCTCTTTTGGTTCCTCGCACTCGTTTATTATATTTTGACAGTGTGTATAATATATACTTTAATATAATGCAATAAGGTTGGTTATTCCATTATCTATTGTAAAATTTCACCTCCTGTTATTTTGTTCAACTTTATACTGTTTACCTTTAGAGTCATTATCGAAATAATAATTTTATTACCCGTTCGCTCTAACTTTGCCGTTGGCGTAGAGGCTTAAACCCGAATTGTTAATTATACGAAGTAAATTGACAGTAGCTAATGTCACTTCGTCTTAAAAAATACGCAACATTGTATGAAGAAGTGACATTAGTTGCTGTCAATTTACTTCGTCTAATTAAAAATTCGACTTTAGTATGGAGCCGAGCGGCAAAGTTAGAGCGAACGAGCAGTATGCAAGCTTATTCTGACAGAACAAAAATGGTTGGACCGCCGATATTGTTATAGTATTGGTATGCCGTGATATAATTATAGAGATTTTACAATTTTATACTGGTTGATAGCAATTAATGGAGTTAGAGTAGACTATTGGGCACTTTTTATTGGAATTAGAGTAGACTATTATTGGGCTCATTTAGTCATTTGGGGCGTAGTTTTAGGCTTTTCGGCGTAGCTAAATGTTAATGAAAAGTAACGAAGTTTCACAGTGACTATTAAAGTAATATGAACAAAATGCAATATATAAATGAAATATTTATTGACTTAGCACAAAGTGTGTACTTACTAAGTGATTGATTATGCATACAGTTTATGAATTTTATAGTTTGAGGCTTTGGCTAAGTTATTGGTAGCCTTATTTTCTAAAGAAAAGTGAGAGTCATAGATATAGCGTTCATCAATTATGCATTATGGTTTGATTTTTTTAATGGCGTACATTGTAAAATTTCGATGATTATCGATGATTGCACCATGAATAGTTAGCATTTTTTATGTCTCGTAATATTTTTTATACCACTAAGGTGACAGACAAACTTCGGCCCTCCCCATACGGAACTGCGGTCACCGTAGCCTATGCACGTTTGCAACACATGAGGCGCTACACTCGCTCTGCTCATCCTGCACAAACCTTCTAAGGACGTAGGCGTTTGGGAAACCCGAGGTTAAGAAATATTCTACAAGCATATCGTTCGCGGAAAAATGCCGCTATTGGAACTTACCTGGGTAAAGAAAAACACAGTACCTAGTTGGTAGGTACGGAAATCTCACTTAAGAATTTGCCGAGCTTTAGATTTGGAGCAGTATTAGTTAGCAGTAGTATTCTACAGAATAATGTGCTATTTAAATTATTGTACTTTACTGAATAGCATTATAATGTTGTCAGTAACATGTTGAAGACCTTATTGGTGGCTTGAAAAATTATTTATCAATAGTGAGTCATCACAATCTGCGCCTGGGTTGGCAGCGCGTGTGTAGCGTCTCTGGTGTTGCAAACGTCCATAGGCTACGGTAACCACTTTACAGCAGGTCGACCGCAAGCTTGGCGGCCACCTTAATATACTTAAAAGTATAAAAAATACGTTTTTACAACCTTTTTTTTTCAATAAAGTAGCTTTCCTAGTTTTTGTCAAGCTGTAGGTTGGCACAACTAGTATTATGTCTTTTTTTGTTTTCGTGTCTAAAAATAATGATACGCTTTAATGTAAATTGATCAACGAATGTTAAATTTTATTATAAACTAGCTGTTGCCCGCGACTTCGTACGCATGAAAATTGGTACAATGCCAATTTGATTGCTCTCTGCTTAGCCCCTAGGATATGAAGCGTGATAATATATAGCCTATTTTAACACCTTACCCCTAGGTAATATTTGTGCAAAATTTGAATCAAATCTATTGAGTACTTTTCGAGATCCTTCCGGACAAAGCAAAGCAAACAGACAAACAGATAAACAGACAAACAGACAAACAGACAAAAATTTTTCTAACTATATTTTCGGCTTCGGTATCTTATGTTGAACACCCAGCAAGTTTTTTTTTTTTTATATTTTCAATGTACAGTTTTGACTTTTCTATCATTTTATTATATGTATAGATAATACAAATTTTATCTATATATTTATATGTTGTTTGATTTCTCTCCAGCTAACCCGTATTTATGTACTAAATAATCAATTGATTATCTCTTTATTGGACAACATTTCTTATTTTACGTGTGGAAGTGCCTCATGGATGCTATGCTGACTCATATCTACTGAAACCACACGGTGCTCTACCACTGCCGACGGCCGGGAGCCCTGGGTAAGCCCTTGGAAAGGTGTCCCAGCGGTTTTGCACACCATAAAACAAAACAAATGCATAACATTTGACTGCCTTTTTTATTTGTTTAACGTGAGGGAAAGTCCTCATGGATGTTAACTAAAAAACCTCACGTAACGCCAAACTGCCTATGGTTGGTAGCCCCGGGGAAGCCCTCGGAAGGATGTCCCCGGACACATTTGACCGCCTGGGTAATACTATTAAATTTTACATAAAGATTTGAGTGGGTATTTAAAATAAAATAATATTGCTAATAATAAATCCTAAAATCTACACATATTATAAGGAGGAAAATTTAATATTTTGTATTTTTGTAAAGAATATACTCAAAGACTACTGTGCCGATTTAAAAAATTCTTTCACCATTGGAAAGCTACATTCACCCTGAGTAAAATGGCTATATTTTGGATTATTCCAAGTAGTTCCGCGGAAGTAGTTCCGTGGCAGAACTAGTGAGACTTTAATTCCCAGTAGTCACGTGGCCGAACAAGTGTGCCATTTTTATTCGAAGTAGTTCTCATCTATGCGTATAATAAAGCTGTTGAGTTGAGAAAATGAAATTTAAATTTTTCATGTCTATTTGTCAGTATCCCGAATAAGTATCACGTCGAAACTACTGAATTTGAATGAAACTTGGTACAATCAGAGCTTATAATCCGAGGAAGGTTAGGATACTTTTGATCTCGATATTTTGCGCTGTTTCTTTGAAGGGCGGTATTTTAAATTATTAATTTTTTTGGTTTTTTACCCGAACTGCTGAAGAAAGGAGTAATGGTAATGTTTTTCGAGACTATGTATGTACTATGAGACTATGTATGACTATGTATGTATGTATGTCCAATTCTTTGTCACGTCCTACAGCCTGAACGGCTTGACGGATTTTGACATGCGAGGTGTCATTTGATTTGTCGTAATTGTGTGAGTGACACCAGGTATACTAATTAAAAAAAAAACAAAATGGCAGACTTTTGGCGCTAAAATTGACTGCCTCTGTGGCGCAGTCGGTAGTGATACCGCCTGTGGCGCTGGAGGTCGTGGGTTCGATTCCCACCGGAGACAAATATTTGTGTGACCCATGAATATTTGTCTTAAGAGTCTGGGTGTTTCTATGTATAATATGTATGTATTTAAAAGTATATAAGTATTAATATCCGTGGTCTGATACCCATAACACAAGCAGGTTATTCCTAGCTTACGTTAGCGTTGTGTAAAATGTCCGTAAATATTTATTTATTTAAAATGAAAACCTTGAAATTTTTTCTTGCACGCTTTACAGGGCTTTACAGATTTTGACATGCGAGGTGTCATTTGATTCGTCATAATTGTGTGAGTGACACCAGGTATACTAATTTTTAAAAAAGTCAAAATGGCAGGCTTTTGGCGCTAAATTGAAAACCTTGAATTTTTTCTTGCACGCTCTACAGCCTGAACGGCTTTACGGATTTTGACACGCAAGGTGTCATTTTAGTCGTCGTGATTGTGTGAGTGACACCAGGTACCTACTGCTCGTTCGCTCTAACTTTGCCGCTCGGCTCCATACTAAAGTCGATTTTTTTATTAGACGAAGTAAATTGACAGCAACTAATGTCACTTCTTCATACAATGTTGCTTATTTTCTATGACGAAGTGACATTAGCTACAGCCAATTTACTTCGTCTAATTAACAATTCGGGTATACGCCTCTACGCCAGCGGCAAAGTTAGAGCGAACGGGTAGTATAATAAAATTCCTAAAGTATCAAAATGGCGGATTTTTGCGCTATAATTATTTGACTGCGATGGACGCAAAAACAACTGAACCTAGTTCGATGCGGTTTTATTTGGTTATAAGGTCTTTGTCAGACTTAATATCCTACCTACATTTGTTTGATTGCAATCGGTTGAGTAGAACCAGAAAAATATTATCAAAAATATATAATATAACTTCGATATAGGCGACACTAAAGAGCCCTTATTTTGTTTTCAAATTACATACAACCGTAAGAAATCAGACCGCACGTCACACAGCCGTATAGTGCATAACTTTAGCAACAAAGAAGTTTGATACTTTTGTAACTTTTTCGAAACAAAAGTGGTGCGGTTAAGGAAGAGGACTAGGTTCCACGGACTGATTTCAGCAACGTCGGTTATTGTGCCTATTTTGCGTGGGGGGTTATAGTATGGCTATTTTGCCATCCCAGTTCCTCCGGGAAGTCTAGCAGACTTTTCACGTTGCCGACGGCTTCCTGCAGCAACCTGGAGTAGGTTACGTATCCATCCACATGGGAGGAATAGGATTGGTTCAGGGTCCATTGCTGTCAGCGAAGAGTCTCTTCTTGCCAGCTCGTCCGCCGCAGCGATATTACATCGTGAGCCACTGAGTCCTTTTATCCGTTGTAGTGTAACATTGTTCTTTTCGCATGTATCCACTCCGTGACAAGGCCAGATGTTATAGCATGGCTCTGTAGCGCTTGTAGGACTGATATACTACCATTAAGTATCCGAATACACTGATTCTGACGTACCTGACCTGACTGTTCCATGCACTCCGCTTGGTATACTGTGCCATGGGTGCCTAAGGGGGTTGCGATATTAATGTTCAGGTCCTCCGAGAAGTTTCCTGCTTCGGAATCCGTTCTCGTTCTGGATTCATCCGTAAATATTCCTCAATCCTCAATATTCGTAGATATTGAGTCACTCTCGAAGGCACTTTTGTAGTTTTATTTTGTACTTTTTATTGAACGCAAACTTTTATGTTATTGTGTCCGTGATCGCTTCCGTTAGCGGTTCCGAATCCACCAACTTCTTGTATATTTATGTGGTCGTGGCTTCCTGTTTGATGATGACGTGTAGCGGCGGTAGTTCTAACATCGCCTCTATGGTAGCTGAGGGGCGTAGTTCCCCCCCCCCCCAGCGGCGGTTGCCATACAGGCTAATCTTTGATTTTTTTCTTTCCTTTCTTGATTACTCCAATTCATTTTACAGTCGAGAAGCACCCCAAGGTACTTGACCTTTTTGGAGAAATGTAATTCGGTGTCATAGAGACGGGGCACCTGATAGTTTCCGAGAATTCTTTTGTTAGTAAACAGTAACAGCTCCGTCTTGCCTGGATTGTTTGAAGGTTCTTTAGCTGTGCACCAACGTTCCACGATGTGATGTCGCACAGACTGTTTAAGAGCAGTCTGTGCGACATCACACACCATGCTGGTAAAGTTTACTCTTGTCAGTATTGTTATGTCGTCTGCGTACCCCACAGCGTAGTGGTGGTTTGCGTTAAGCTTGGTTATTATTCGCCAATACCGCAATGCCCGAAGACGCAAGACTTCAACCGGTGCACCCTACCAGTAATGGCCTACGGTGCCGAAACGTTCATGAAAGTGCCGAGACAAATTGATTTATTCTGGATGACTTCTATTCTGTGTACCGACGCCGACGCATGTAGTGCTGATTTGCCTAGGGGCATATGATGTTGCTTGAAATGCAGTGGCTTATTTTGAAGGGCCGTCCCTCGAATGTCTCAGTCACACAATCTTTCCAGAGTTTTTAGCAGGAAAGACGTAGGGTTTATCGGTCTGAATAGTACCGTTTACCGGGTTTTGGTATAAAGATCACTTAGACCTCTCTCCACAATCTGAGTCACAGCCCCATACACTGTCTGGCGTACAGATACTATCTAACTGACAATATCAACTTGTGTCCTCCCCCATTTTATCACTGCAGGGAAGACTTCATCTTGTCCTGGAGATTAAAAGGACTTGAAGCTGTTAATTACCCATTCAGTTTTTTGTAACTTGACAGACTAGATTAGAATAGGTCTTGCGAGCTCCTAGTGAAATTCTTCTGTGGATACGTTTTCCACCAGCCACACGAGTGTCTGCAGCAATTGGCATCCTGGGAAATGCGTTTGTATCAAAATACTCTCGGTTTCTTCTCATGGGTTGGTCAGGCCGCCGCGCCGACAGTTTCCTTTATAGATCCGGACAGTTCTGTCCCCTGTTTGGCCAGTATTAGTCTGACTCCAGCAGAGGTTTCTCCAAGACTTGGTACTCCTGTATCTCAGTCGCTACTTGTATTTTGCTTTAGCGGCTTTATAGCCGTCCCAATTCTGGTCTGGTTCCTTACAGGTGTTCATATAGAACAGCTGCTTCATGATCTTTCTGAGCCTTTCTAGTTAGGAGCCCCACCAGCTAGTCTTTATTTCTCGCATAGATGGGTACGGATTGGGTACAGGCCGTAACGGTAGCTATATAGATAATGTTGTCACTTACGTGTCTGTCAGTTTGTTCAGTATTTTCAATTATGCTCGGAATTGCCTGAGTTCTTAATTGTTGTTGCAGATTGTTGTAAGATTATATTAGCCACTTATCGTCCGAGCAAGAGGCTTCACTAGACACGTGCCAGTTAATGGCTGTCCTTGCTACCTCCTCTGTGGTAAGGTTAGATCAATTTTATTATTCTACCGCGTTTTGTTACATAATGTTGGCTCTGAGCCGTGGTTTAAGACAGTCAGTTTTGTGGTTAAAAGGTACCCCATGAGTTCCTTACCTCTGTATATTATATAGTGATTTAGCTGGTATTCCCCTTACTCCTACTACTACTACTACTACCTACTTGTCTCGTGATAGACAGACAGACGGACACGGACAACGAAGTCTCATGAGTAGGGTCCCGTTTTTACCCTTTGGGTACAGAACCTTAAAAACAGACCAAAATAACATTTAAGTGGGCTCTCATACCTACAATAAACGTGATTTTTGTCGTATTTTGGTACAGAACCCTACATGCGCGAGTCCGACTCACATTGGCTGGTTTCTGTATAAAACACTGTTCCATAATTACCACTTATGAAAATGGTTTGTTAATGTTATTTTCAATACCACACGAAAAGTGACTACCTGCCTTGCCTACAATAAACGTGATTTTTGTCGTATTTTGGTACAGAACCCTACATGCGCGAGTCCGACTCACATTGGCTGGTTTCTGTATAAAACACTGTTCCATAATTACCACTTATGAAAATGGTTTGTTAATGTTATTTTCAATACCACACGAAAAGTGACTACCTGCCTTGCGTATCTATAATACGAGTACCTACACCTACGCTGTTTGTGGAGAAAATAGTGCAACTGTAAAAGCTTATAACTTGGTCAGTTTTTGTTAGTTTCATTTAATTTTTTTGATACAGTATTTTGAAGCGAATCTCTAGTCGGGGTGTCTGAGCTTTGCGCTATACAAAAATTCACGTTGTATATCGACCATAAATATTTATATATATTATATTATACGTCACAAAGTACTAAGATTGTTTGGTCACGCTAGAATTAAGACTATTTTTGTTAATTTTTTCGTATTCAAAACATAGAATCTATATCGATGATTCAAAAATGGAACATCGAGCGACGTGACCAGGGCATGATTTACCCATAAGCTAACTAAGCTGAAGCTTAGGGCGCCAGGACCGAGGGGGCGCCTGGCGTCGGGCTAGGCGCTGGGCTGTGAGTTACGGTACTCCCACAATATTTTTTCAGAATCTTAAATAACATTACCTGGTGAAAATTTGATCACCAATGTTAAGGGGAGTGGGTTGACAAAGTTTGCAAAAAAGAGGTGCAAATAAAGACGTTCTTCTCGGTATTAGTATACGAAAAATGACAGCCAAAAGTAGATTTGAAATCTACAAGATGTGTTCCAGAGGATGGTTTCATCAGAAATTGTGTATTTATTATAAATAACTAGTAAAACATCACTGAAATAGCCCATAATTTTTTAGAAGAAGTCGTTGTATGACATCTATTTATTAATGAATGATAATAAAATTTATATCAGAGACTAAAGAAAACATAGACCTCTAAAATGGTTTTCTTCAATTTTGAATTAGTATAAGTTTTAACTAATTATAACAGCTGACCCGCGCAACTTCGTTTGCGTGATAAATGAAGAACCACTCAACCGATTTTATGCAAACTTCACATAAACCATCTACTAAATAGCCCGAACAAACCCTAAACATTTGGCTTGGATAGGTGAGCCCGTTCTTGAGTTATAAAATTACAACGAAAAGTGGCATTGATTTTTATATATATAGATAATGTATTCAAAGAATACATCACGTTGCTTGCTTCCCCGCGCTCGCCCGAAAATCTAGTGCGGGGGGAGTCGTGTTGCTAGACGGACGTGTGTCGCTCTGGTCTGCAAAATATTCTCGTAAAATGTTATATTTTCATTCATGTACAATGCATGCTGCATTACATGAAAATATAATGCATTTCAACTTATTTTTCGTATTGTTTTATTAAATTACTTCGAAAGGTAATCATGCTTATTTTGTAAGCGGTACTTAATTATTTCAATATATATAAATGAAGAAATATTTGTGGACATTCGCACACAACTTAAGCTAATATAACCTTGTGCTAAGGGATACTATAATATAAGTATTTTCATCAGTTGTCTACTGATGAAAATACCTACTTATATTATAGTTATTATTAACACACTGCTTTTTTGAGACACTGCTCTCAACCTAAGCTGAAAGAATTGACTCTTTTAGCTTATTAAGTCTTGTGGGTCGCCACAAGTAGGCACCATCTACCGGCAAATTGGTTAAGGTATAAAAGTGAATAAAGTGAGTGCCCGCCGAGTTTCTTGCTAGTCTATATCTATACATAATAATAAAACTGTTGAGGGTCGAGAGTCTGAATATGGACGCTATTTAAAAAAAAAAGAACGCGTTCTCTAATCGATACCTACTTAAGAGTCCATATGACGCCAAATAGACTATTACTTTGATCTAGATCTCAGGACTCCTGAGGTCTGCTGAAATAAAATTTGAACACAGACAACTTCAGTTCATGAACTAAGAACGCTCTTGGCTCGAAACACGATTACTGATAAAATCCTCGATAGATTTTTGTGTTGAAAATACCTCGATTTCGTGACATTTTAAGCTAGATCTCGTATGTTATAAGTTGTTTTTATAATATAAAATATTTATAAGAAAGACAATAGTAAAATCTTCATTTGCACTAGAGCATTTTTTTCATATTGGTTATAGTTTTTTTACAATTAATTTATTTCGTTAAAAGCGCACAAAAAGCGATCGCATCTCTCTCTTTCTTGCACGCTGAAATGTATATCTTCTATCTTCTTTTAGCAATTTGGCGTCTGGTAGGCTCTTAAGCCAAAATGAAATTTAAAATTTTCATGTCCGTCTGTATTCCGAATACGTATCACGCCGAAACTACTGATTTGAATGAAAATTGATCCGAGGAAGTTCAGGAGTTAGAGACATCTCAACTTCTCTAAACCTAGAATTCAACCTAGGATTGCTTCACACAAGTTTCAGTGCTGAGGGTTTTGTAGTTCAGGAATTAGAGATATCTCAACTTTCTCAAAACCTATAATTCAAGGGTTCCTTGGAATATGACGGTAAATCTAAACAGGCGTGTTGGCTGAATCATAAAAGAGCTTAATGATTAAGGCTGTTATAAAATAATTCTGTCCGCGCCGAAGTCGGGGACTGAATTGTTTTAGAATAAACTTAATCTTTAAGCTCTTTTATGATAAAGCAAACAGGGCCGTTTCACACGCTGCTTGATAAGTCTGATGAAGAAGTGCCTCTCCTTTTGCAAACCTTATGTGACGTAAACGAAGTTGCGAGGGTCAGCTAGTTTTACAATATGCTTAACCTTTAAATTCGTTTATGATTAAGCAAACAGGGCAGTTTCACCCGCCGGTTGATGAGACTGATGAAGAAATACCTCATGTTTCATACACCTTAAGCGTCGTAAACGAAGTTGTGAGAGTCAGCTAGTTACATACATACATATGGTCACACCTTTATCCCCGAAGAGGTAGGCAGAGGCATATTATTATGTCCCCACATTTCACCTTTTTAGAATTTGTCCCACGTAATAGGCGGTGAGCTGTATTGCCATGTTGAGATAGACAGGCGCAGGTTGTATCTGCCTGCAGTTAAAATTAATCAAGCCGCCAAAACGGCCTTCAACTTCGCCTAACGACTGCCATTTTACGGGCAACCAGGACCAACGGCTTAACGTGCCTTCCGAAACACGGAAACGACGCTCAAATAACTGTCACAAAGTGGTCACATGGATGGTCACCCATCCAAGGACTGGCCATAGTGAATGAGCTTACTACAGTGATCGCTTACAGAACACTAAGTCCGCGGTGCCACGAGCGCTTCTTATTTATACATAACTAGCTGACCCTCGCAACTGCGTTTACGTCTATTTTTGTTTGTTTGTAATAATAAAATGAAATGAAATTTTGTTCCAAAAGTAACAAAAATTTTAAGCGAGTGGAAGACCCCCCTTTCTGGATTTGTAATAATTTAAGTACAAAACAATGAATATATCTTATTCTTATATGTCTGTGGAATATAATTATGAACATTCGTCTTTGTGAATTCGTCACATTTAAGTTTTACGTAATGATCAATCACATTTTTTGCAGTGTATTTTACTACACTTAAAAACAAAGGAAAATTGAAATACAAACGTTCCTTTGTTTTTAATTTACTTTTCGCCTCTCTCTATAAAATAGAGTGCAGAGGGGCTTATGGCGAGACTTTGTCTGTAGTCTGTGACTCTGTTGCATTAAACTACTTCACTAGGTCACGTGGATCATCTGTTCAAAGTTTGAAATAAAACAAAAATGACAAAGTCAATCGGATTGAACTCTCACAATAAACGTTTTAGAGAGGGGCAGTCGGGTGAGACCGTCTCACAGCTTTTTGTTTATTTGATGAAGCGAGGAACGCATTTCCGCTACTATGTTTCTTCTTCTTCCGTGGTTCTTTTACTCTGATGTCTCTGTAGTTGCGCTACTCTATGTTAGCGAGTCATATCGCCCATTTGCTCAAGGTCGTTAGCCCTGGGTATGGCCTTAACTAACATTAGCGAACATTAATTTTGATCGCAACGTTATAATATATTTTTAATACAGTTGCTCAAAAAGTGGCGTATTACAGGGACGTATAGCGTTTGGGATGTGGGCTATTACACACTCGTGCTTTTTCTTTACCATTCCCGCACTCGTGCGTTTTCTTTCCCAATTGTCAAAATAATGTCTGAGATTCATGCAAATATTTCTAAAAAAAGATACTAACTTGTTTCAATATCAGATTAAAAGTAATTTTAATTAAAATTTAAGCATAAATTAATATAAGTATCGGCCAAATTAAATTTATAAATATAAAAAAAATTGGCTGTATGAAATGCACTGCCAAAGTCTCTGCTTAAGAAGGTATATCCGTGGCTGGCGTGAACAACTTGACATCTCGACTAGTATGATTTTCTTTTCATTAGCTTAATACGATCCTAACAGTATGAATCTATATATAAAAAAATTACAGCTGAATATGTACATAATTTTTTTTGTAATCACGCTTGGTAGTATGTTGACATCTCGCATTTTATCGTCTCTAATTTGATAAATCTACATGCCTAGTTATCGATTATTTATTTTTTGTGAACGAAGATTGATATGTGGTTATATCAAGATATACTTAGCTACCAGGATAATGTCGGTTTCTGGATATCTCCACTTACACACTTATGACTGTCTGAAAAAATGAGAGATTAAAAATGACAAATTGATATATTAAGTTATGTCGAACTGAATATTCTGTTTGAATTCTGACATAATGAGATATCAAGTTATAGACAGCCGTCTTCCTCAAATGAAGTCATGATAAGTTATGATGTCAAGTTATGAACAGGTTGAATATTTCTGTTCAATACGTGACATATCGAGATGTCCAGTTATGGCCGCACATTCCTAGCTCGCAATTTAGTAAACAAACTAAAAATAAAAAATCAATTCAAGATTTAAAGCTTGTTAAAGGCCACATTGCCCAGCTATGAGAGCCATTATTGTAGAAAGTCAACTGGTAAGAAATATTTAAGCGTTGAACAGCGTTTATTTAGCAAAAATGTACAGAGTTTTTTTTTTAACGTGACGGAAAATCCTCATGGATGCTATGCCGGACTCCTACCGACTAAAAAACCTTATGTAACGCTCAACAGCCTATGGTTGGGAGCCCCGGATAAGTCCTCGGAAGGATGTCCCAGGATTCCCAACAGACCCACGGCCGCCGCTACGGCCTCGCCTAGGGGGTAGTTCGGGTGCTATCCCGCGTCTTTGAGGTGTTTTAGGGTGTTCTTCTAAGGGGGGGGGGGGGGCGTGCGTGCATCCCTCACGTCACGCTGCCGTCATGGGCCTGCTTCTATAAGGACGGTGAGCAGCCCTCTCACCGTCCTCAGGCCCCCGGTCATGGAGGCCGATAGTCTTCAGCGAAGACACGTCGGCGGCGCCGAAGCCGCCGACTGCGGATCTCGGGTGGGAGAGTTCTCTCCCGTACCCACCCCGCCGCCTTCTTCACGAGCATGACCTGCTCGCAGAAAGAGGCGGCGCAGTCCCACTTAATTCCGCTGGGGATCATGGCTCGCACCATGGTCTCGAGCGAGAAAGTGTCCACGTCCAGACCCACTACGAGGACCTGGCGCTGTTGCGCCCACGCCATTCACTCCACCAGCGTGTGGAGCGCTGTGTCATCGCTGCGGTCCTCGCAGTGCTGACACTCAGCCGTGGTTTCCCGGTGTCTTCGCCACAAATACGTACCGAAGCTACCGTGCCCGGTAAGTATCTGTGACAACCGGTAGGAGAAAGCACCGTGTCTCCTCTCCAGCCACTCGTCCATGACCGGTCTGATGGCCGCGATTGTGGCGAATCCCCCCTTTGGTTGCTCAAGTCGCACCTTCATGTCTCCACGGTTTCCTGGTGGAGCAGGGTCCGCTGGGCCTCGATTTCCCGAGACGCAGGCCTTTGACCTCGCCCCAGTGCCTCCTTGCGCCATCTAAACAGTGACGCAAGGGCTCTCGCTTCCAGGTCCCATGGAGGGGTCCCGGCTAGGAGACATTCCGCCTCACCTGAGATCGTGCGGCCCCCAAGTTGAAGGGAATGGCGTTGTCGTCATCACGACTACTGCCTAACTTAAGGGGGCCTGACACCTCTTGCAGAAGACTATGCTGCGTTCGTGCGATCCCTGGCTCTTTACGGGGCTCCGGTATGGGCAGCGAATCTAACGGCCAGTAACGTGGCAATACTGCGACGTCCACTGCGGCTGCTGGCCGTCAGGATTATAAGAGGATACCGCACGGTCTCTTTTGAAGCGGCAACTCTTTTAGCCGGTACACCTCCATGGGACCTGGAAGCGAGGGCCCTTGCAGCACTATACCTGTGGTGCAAAGAGGAAGGGGAGCGAGATCTGAGACCTGCTTCACAGGAAATCGAGGGACAGAGGTCTCAGCTCCGCCAGGTAGTCGTGGAGAAGTGGAAGGAGCGACTTGGACAACCAACAGCCGGGCATGATATAGTTGAGGCGATAAGGCCTGTAATGAAGGACTGGCTGGAGAGGCGCCATTGCTGCCTCTCCTATCCGCTGAGGCAGCTACTCACCGGGCATGGTTGCTTCGGTGTGTACCTGCATCGGATAAGGCGGGAGCCAACGCCAGAGTGCCACTACTGTTCTGGCTGCTTACCGGATGCGGTGCTCCACACTCTGGCAGATTGCCCAGAGTGGCCGGATCAACGATGTGGCCTTTCAGTGGCCTTAGGAGTGATAAATATCACGCTCCAGGCCATGGTTCAGGCTATAGTCAGCAGCGAAAGTTTATGGAACTCCGCCGCCTTGTTTTGTGAGGAGGTGATGGTTGCAAAAGAGGCGGCGGAGAAGGAACGGGAGAGGAACAGCAATCTTCCGAGCCGCAGGTGAAGACGCGCTGGGAATCGGAGATCTCAGAACGATCTCCGTCCCCCATAAGCGTTAGCCTGGGGGCGACACTCAGGGCTAGCTGTCGCCCTGGCAGAGACAGGCCCAGGGTGGTGACGCGAGACGTATTCTGGCACGCACCTCAATTAGACAGAAGAGGCAATGTGTGGTCTCTCTCCACGAGGAGGGGTCGCCGGTGAATGGCGACCAGGGCTGGCCAGGGTCCCTGGGATTTCCTTTCGAGGGTGCACCAGGTACCCTGGCAACATAAAGCCAAGACGGAGTAAGAAAAAAAAAAAGGGACCTTTTGTAATCAAAAAGCTAGACGACTCAGGGGAGAAATATCTCTGGCAACCAATTCAATGGCTCCAGTACGATGAAAACTGACTTTACCAATAAGTAATAAAAAACAAAGGACTTGTTGGATGTCCTTGATTTAATCGACGAGTCTTTTGAAGACTTTTATTTGCAACTTAAAACAGTCAATGACCCCTTGACATCTAACACTGATCCAGATTTGGACGAAGCAATTGATTATGCTACAGTGATTACTCCTTTTACCATATGAAACTAATAGAATCATAGCTTTTGATTTTAATATTTATCCAGTTACCTCTTTTTTTTTTGAATTTTGATAATGATGTTTAAATAGTAAGTACCTACCTCCCTTGTTTTTGTCAGTAAGGTATCATGTATAATAAAAAACATTGCTTGCCCAAGAAAACAATACTTATTTTGATGGTGCCTAAGTTGATAACTAATGTAAACACTTTTATAGTTGCTGAGAACAAGTTGATAATTCGGTGATTAACTTGATAACTCGTCGGTGAACAACTTGACAAGTCTAATATTGCCAAAACTGTAAGGATTTTGTCTCATTTACTATCATAGTTTTAAAATTGGCCTAAAATAATATGGAAAACAATACATACTCTTAAATTTAACTAATTTACCGATTTACCAGAAACGGTCAAACTTTCAAATGGCCGCCCTCTAAAATTGCCATTTTATACTTGTCAACTTATTCACGCCAGCCACGGATATATTCTTTTACGGTTGGCGCCATTTTGGATATTCAGGTTTATTGTGTTTTTATTATTTTATAAAATTGCTTAATTTTTTTCGCAACTGTATTAAAAATAGTTGTTCAATACAACGTGTGGGACTGTTATTTAAACTCGTTCCGACTGTCTACCCTCGCCTTCGGCTCGGGTCAATACATGTCGTAACTCGTTGTAATAACAGAAATCCCACACTTGTATCGAAGACTACTATTTCATGTTAGGTAATGTTTATTCCCTAATTTTAAACCTAATTTCATCAATGTTAGGAGCACACTAAACGTCTATCAATTCTAAACAGATTGTAACAACTCCTATAACAACATGTAACATTTTGTAACAGCCAGTTTGGGAACACCATTATACTGAAGTACATAATAATATTTGGTAATTTAGTGA
This sequence comes from Miltochrista miniata, assembly GCA_933228765.1. Taxonomy (NCBI): domain Eukaryota; kingdom Metazoa; phylum Arthropoda; class Insecta; order Lepidoptera; family Erebidae; genus Miltochrista; species Miltochrista miniata. Next base: position 28,439,428 of record OW121747.1, read on the forward strand.
GAATCAAAACAAAACATGCGTTAAAATTAAATTCCTGCGCCCGTTTAGGCGGTGAAAACGCGCATGGAGGGGGGGAGTGGCTGGAAATACACCATGGCAGCCTCACCTACCGAATGCCACAGATACTTACCGGCTTACTACCTTGTTTTGTTTTAAACACGAGTGCATCAGTAAGTATCTGCAACGCACACAGCATAAGTTAACACCCGAGTACCTACTAGCACTGCGGTGACTGCAGCGATAATACGGCGCTTCATGCACAGGCGGAGTGCTCAGCATTTGAACTGCAACATCGTTGCGGGCCTGGGCGTAGATGTTCTCAAGCTGGAGACTATGGTCTTCAATGAAAAAATATGAAGCCGCTGGGTCTATTGTGAGCAAGTTGTGTTTGCGAAAGAGCAGCGGGAAAGGAAACTCCCTCCCAAGTTCCGTAGTCGACGGCAGAGTCGTCGCACTCTGCAATACGCTCAGGACTACCCGCCTCCATGACGACGAGTTGCCATCATGCCGGTCTTACAGAAGCAGATCACGGCGATGGCGTGTCTCATCACCCATCAAAGAAATAGAATAGTATCCCTACCCTATTCCCATCCTAATACACCCGAATCCCCCCAAGAAATGAGATAAAACCCAAACCCACGGGAGTAATTGCGATGGCGGACAAAGTCTGTTTCGTAGCCCTTTAAACCGGCCGGCATTTTCGATCAGTTTAGTGCAAACTGCCGGAAATGATCAGTAATGTCACATCGGGGACACCGCAAGTTTATAAATATTATTTTACGACTGTTACTTTTCTTTCATTTCGTGACAGTCAAGAAAGTTTTTTCAGAAAAAGAAATAGATGTCATTACTAGAAAAACCACTTGTTTTACGTCGAAATGTCCGGATTGTTGGTGCTTAACTACCGGGATCGAGCCGCTCCATTCAGCTTACACCAAGGTTTCAGCTTTGCTCTACCACCTTATTTGGTACCTTTCGTATTTCGTCTACCTAATTAAATAATAAATAAACATTTCACACAAAGCTATCTGATCCCAAAGTTAGCTAGGAAAAACCTGCTTGTGTTATGGGTATCAGACCACGGATATTAATACTTATATACTTTTTAAATACAAACATTTATACATAGAAACACCTCTTGAGACAAACATTTATGGGTCACACAAATATTTGTCTCCGGTGGGAATCGAACCCACGACCTCCAGCGCCGCAGGCGGTATCACTACCTATCAACTGCGCCACTGAGGAAGTCGCAGTAATTACTGAAAGTTTAGTTAACCCCGCCGAAAACGAGAAGTGTTATAAGTTTGACCTATGGATCTGTGCATGTGTGTGGCATTGTAGGCTAGCAGCTCAACAGATAGGCCAATTTGTCGGTTTTCTATGCTCGGAAGCCGAAGTGCCGGGGATGGTTCACAGCTATAAATTTTGCAGTTCATCAGCTCACTTCCTGAGTGATGAAGGGATTTCACTAAAATTCGGTGGTCCGAATTATCGGAAACTGGATGTACTAGGTACTGTTAGGTTTTTTTTTTTTTTTTGTTGACGCGGGGAACGCATTTACGCGCCTTCATCCCAGCTGCGGGGGCAGCTGGGATGGTGTGTGGGACTCCCGGCCCGGTCCGGAATGGACCGTCCTACCCACTAAACCCCGCGGTGTTCCTCCTCACCCTTTAGCCGGGCCGAGGGATATCAAAAGATTATTCACGTCGACCCGGCTAGGGGCGCCCCGTTTATTCGGGGCTCTCCTCGGGGGAGCCAGATGGGCGGCTCCCCAAAGCTCCCTAAGGAGCTGAAGTCCACGCCTGCACCGCTCTCGAGCGCCCCTCTGTAATAGAGGAGACAGAGAGCGGCTGGCGCAGGCGTGCGCTAATGGGCACCCCTGGAACACGGAAAAGGTGCCCACCGCCATGTGACCGTTGGTGGGCGGGGTCCCCCGACCTTACGCCCACGGTCAAGAAACAATCGGGGGCGCGCAGTAAATCCTCACCGCGGCGCCCCCGAACTGCACGGCAGAGCGGGAGCATTATCGGTTACTCCCGCTCCCCCGCACAGTGCACCTCCCGCTTTGCCGCCATCACCTCGTCAACTGGCGAGGTGACAGCGGCCCAGCACTGTTGCCGCCGGTCGCGCCGTTATTCACGGCCGGCAGCCCGAACTGCATGGCAGGGCGGGAGCATCTACCCAAACTCCCGCCCCCCACGCAGTGCCTCTCCCACTTTGCCGCCATCGTCTCGCCAGCAAAGGAGGCGAAGCGACGGCGACCCATCATTGCTGCTGCCGGCCGTGAATAACGGCACGGCCGGCAGCAACACACACCACCGAGCAACCCACAGGTAGGTTACTCCCGCCTCGGCCGGAATTAGCCAGAGTAGCACAACTCCCCCACAGAGGAAGGGGAGTGGTCGCTACTCCGTTGCCCAGGATGCACCACGAGGAGGATCCGACCCATTGGGGTCCTTAAGATGTTAGTAGGACCCCGCATCCCAGGTACTGTTAGGTATAGTGGAATTCAACAGATGTAAATAATATAGTAAACAAAGCAATTGGATCTTGACTGCTCCATAATTACTTACATTTAATTATCAATCCTGATCATAGTCGTTTCAAGGAACTCTAGTTAGATTTATGCGGACATTTCGACACTAATAAACCTTTAGATTATAGAATAATTTCATGAAAAATACTCGGATGGTAAAAATTTAAGACTGTCATTTTTGCTTGTCATTAAATTATTTTTTCTCAGACTTGTTTGTCTTTGCCATAGTGTTGTAAAACTGTTGTACTGGCCAATTGATTTTAAAAGGAGGTCATTGTTTTGTCAATCTGTCAGTTCGAAAAAATGTACTTACTTTAATAATATAACTTATTGACCCAGAGAGCGACGAGTGCGAGTCTTTGCCCCTTTCACACGTACTGCTCGTTCGCTCTAACTTTGCCGCTCGGCTCCATACTAAAGTCGAATTTTTAATTAGACGAAGTAAATTGACAGCAACTAATGTCACTTCTTCATACAATGTTGCGTATTTTCTATGACGAAGTGACATTAGCTACTGTCAATTTACTTCGTCTAATTAACAATTCGGGTATACGCCTCTACGCCAGCGGCAAAGTTAGAGCGAACGGGTAGTACCCGTTGCCGGGTGCCGGGTACATACACCCGTATGGCCGTGTACTATAGCTTTCACACGTAACGGCGTGATTTGCCCGGCAACCGCTTGCATTCGCCGCCGCGCCGGTTACCCGGCACCGGCTACCCGGCAACCGGTACGTGTGGAAAGGCACTTTGAGTTTGGGTCTTCGATTCTACAGTATAGATGATTTTGCTTTCGTCCTTATGTGTGTGTGCATGTCAGTTTCGGTCTAGAAGACGCATTTGTTAACCAATTTTCTCCAAACTTGGCACACAATACATGTTCTTTGATTTAAAATCAATGATCTACGAAAAGATAAAAATACAACTTTTGTCGAAAGTTTTTTTAATAGGGCGGAAAACAAGGGAGAAAAAGGGCCCCGTTATATATGATGGGATCATAAGGGATATAATTCCTCACAGGTTGTTTTTTCCTGGGAAATTTAAAATTTCAATTTAATTTAAATTTAATTTTTTTAATTTTTTAATCAAATTTTGTGACCTAATGTGCTTTTATTGCGCTTGTTCAAAAAGCTATATTTTTTACTACTTTGCTTCGAATATACCTGTCACCATGTCATTATAATGGCCTAGTTACCTTTCTTTGGATTTAAAAACCCCACATTAGAAATCTCTCAAAATGTCTTAGTCTGCTTCTGTAAGAACGGCGAGCAGCCAACGAGGCGTCTACACATTTTATCATCCCTAAACTAATATATTATTGTAAGTAAATGATTATACTATTAAATTTCCTAAAAGTTTCTTTTTTTTTAAAGATCCTTTAATTAAATTAATATAAAAAGAATTTTTACGATTGATTAACCGAAGTTAATGAATGTACGGTGAACTAGATATAACTCAATGATACATACAAGATTACATAATTAGAATCAGTTTAGTTACAACACTATGATCATAGACAACTTCTGTCAAAACATGACATGTTTACATGATTGCTGAGCTGTCCAGAAAAATACTATAATTTGATGTTATTTTCACTACATGGAAAACTGTTACTGGCTGATGCACCAAATAGTCTGCGTGATACCCAACTCCTCAGTAAATTACAGGTAAGTTGCACCTGGGGGCGCTTATTCATAGCTAGCCTAGGGCGCGCGGAACCCTAAATCAGGCCCTGGACGTGACCACTCTCTAAGAGCCCCTCGGCGGTACTAAATCGTATTTGTTCGCGTATCTGCATTTATAGGCGTTCACAAAATACTTTGTAAAAAAAAATCTGTATCTAGTCACTTAAAAAGAAATATTTTTATTGTCAAAGGAGAAGTTCTGACATAATAATTCATAAATATCATAATGATTTGAACTACTGAAGCTGATGAAAAGACTACTTTATTTTTGTGAATTTTTTTAGTATTTGAGAAAACTTTACAGCCATTTTTCTCCAAAAAAAGGAACCCAAATGATATAATGTTATTCTACAAACAGATATCCAAGGCCCTTTGCAATTGCTTCGTATCCCTTGTTTATTAAATTTATCAGTTATTTGACATGAATTTAAGCATCGAAATCGATGCAAATCGTATGATTTGAAAAACCTTGTTCACTTTCGTTGATATATGCCATTTGTAATCTGTTGTTAGGTAAAATATGTTTTAGGAAACGTTTAGAGAGCTAAACTTACTAAGTATGTTTGTGAATACCATGTTTGTACGATGAATATTTAATGACTTTAAACGCATTGAAAAGTATGGTTTCTGAGCAAAACGTGGCGCGAAATATGTTAACCCTCTTAATAAAAACAAAACTGAGTTTAACCTGCAATAAAGAAACGACATTTAATGTTATTACTATTACTGTCGCTCCCTATATCTGCTTTTAGTAAATTGTGCAACAAAATAACTTTTAGGAAAGTTTTACATGATATTACATTTTATGAAACTGACAAATGCGTGCGTTGTCAGTTTTTAAACCATCGATATCAAACCAATTTACTACAGAGTACAAATAGATTTTAAACTATGGACATTGACAATATAATAATTATGTATAAGTATAAAAGAAAATTACAGTTTTCGTTACATCTCCCCCCTAAGAAAAGATACATCAATGCAACCGGTTACTCATGGCATAGAAGCGCAGGGGCTGGAGTTAGCTTTGAGATATGGAAAAAGTTTGATTCAGATTTTCTGTAGTTAGTGTTTATCTTATAAATTTAGTTTGATATCTTCTCTATAATTTCATAGGGTCCGATTTTTATTTTGTCGAGCTTTTTCCTATTAGGTTTGTTTCCATTATCCACAAAAACGGTATCACCAACCTTGAAGTCTACATATCTTCGGTTTTTATCGTAAATAGTCTTGTTGTAGTTATGTGATCTTAGTGTATTTTTCACAGCTTTTCTGTTTTCAATCAAGTCGTACTCTGTCTTTTTAAGTTTCAGCTCACATGGCAATATTGTAACATCTGTACCATTTAGAAGATATTTTGGAGCGTATCCAGTGACAGTGTGTTCTGTTTCGTTGTAAGTTTTTACGCAATTGTGTGCTATAGTCGTCCATGCCACTTTAGCATTATTTTCATTTATCTTGCATCTGATTTTATTAACTAACGTTTGATTTAATCGTTCGTTTAAGCCATTGGAAAAAGGTGAGTCTACAGCAGTAAAAACTATTAGAATATTTTTGTCATCCAAAAAATTCTTGAAGTCCTTGGAAATTATACCTGGGTATTGATCTGAGAGAATCATGCCGATGTCGTCAGTCTCCGCACAATTTTTCACTAGTTTAATGAAATCATTTGCATTTTGTGTACTTGAGGTTAGAATATATGCATACTTACCTTGTGAAATGATCTGACAAAAGGTGTAAATATTTCTTAGTTGACCTTGTACCCCCAAATCCTCCAATCGTGTCAATGGAACATATTTCAAATGGTTTTGTGGCGGGACCCAAATGGGACATCAATCCATATTTATTTTGTCCTCTGGATTTGTTTTTTAAACATAATACACAATTTTCACAGATTATTTTTATGTTTTTTGTCATGTTTTGTGCTGTGTACCATGAGCTTATCATCCTTTGCATGTTTAATTCCAATGTGACCTAGATCCACATGTACATTTTTGATAAGTTTTATACTGAACTGTACAGATAAAATAATTTTTTCCTTTTTCTTATCTTTCTTGTAGTAAACATTATTTCTTGTAATTAAATTTTTTTTTTTATATTGTATATCTTCATTGTTAACTTGATCTTTTAAAATGTCTTCTAGTGTTATTATATTTATTATCTTTAGTTGTTCATCCACATTTTCATTTGCTTCTAGAACTGGATTCGACGAGTGCTCAGCATTTGAACTGCAACATCGTTGCGGGCCTGGGCGTAGATGTTCTCAAGCTGGAGACTATGGTCTTCAATGAAAAAATATGAAGCCGCTGGGTCTATTGTGAGCAAGTTGTGTTTGCGAAAGAGCAGCGGGAAAGGAAACTCCCTCCCAAGTTCCGTAGTCGACGGCAGAGTCGTCGCACTCTGCAATACGCTCAGGACTACCCGCCTCCATGACGACGAGTTGCCATCATGCCGGTCTTACAGAAGCAGATCACGGCGATGGCGTGTCTCATCACCCATCAAAGAAATAGAATAGTATCCCTACCCTATTCCCATCCTAATACACCCGAATCCCCCCAAGAAATGAGATAAAACCCAAACCCACGGGAGTAATTGCGATGGCGGACAAAGTCTGTTTCGTAGCCCTTTAAACCGGCCGGCATTTTCGATCAGTTTAGTGCAAACTGCCGGAAATGATCAGTAATGTCACATCGGGGACACCGCAAGTTTATAAATATTATTTTACGACTGTTACTTTTCTTTCATTTCGTGACAGTCAAGAAAGTTTTTTCAGAAAAAGAAATAGATGTCATTACTAGAAAAACCACTTGTTTTACGTCGAAATGTCCGGATTGTTGGTGCTTAACTACCGGGATCGAGCCGCTCCATTCAGCTTACACCAAGGTTTCAGCTTTGCTCTACCACCTTATTTGGTACCTTTCGTATTTCGTCTACCTAATTAAATAATAAATAAACATTTCACACAAAGCTATCTGATCCCAAAGTTAGCTAGGAAAAACCTGCTTGTGTTATGGGTATCAGACCACGGATATTAATACTTATATACTTTTTAAATACAAACATTTATACATAGAAACACCTCTTGAGACAAACATTTATGGGTCACACAAATATTTGTCTCCGGTGGGAATCGAACCCACGACCTCCAGCGCCGCAGGCGGTATCACTACCTATCAACTGCGCCACTGAGGAAGTCGCAGTAATTACTGAAAGTTTAGTTAACCCCGCCGAAAACGAGAAGTGTTATAAGTTTGACCTATGGATCTGTGCATGTGTGTGGCATTGTAGGCTAGCAGCTCAACAGATAGGCCAATTTGTCGGTTTTCTATGCTCGGAAGCCGAAGTGCCGGGGATGGTTCACAGCTATAAATTTTGCAGTTCATCAGCTCACTTCCTGAGTGATGAAGGGATTTCACTAAAATTCGGTGGTCCGAATTATCGGAAACTGGATGTACTAGGTACTGTTAGGTTTTTTTTTTTTTTGTTGACGCGGGGAACGCATTTACGCGCCTTCATTCCAGCTGCGGGGGCAGCTGGGATGGTGTGTGGGACTCCCGGCCCGGTCCGGAATGGACCGTCCTACCCACTAAACCCCGCGGTGTTCCTCCTCACCCTTTAGCCGGGCCGAGGGATATCAAAAGATTATTCACGTCGACCCGGCTAGGGGCGCCCCGTTTATTCGGGGCTCTCCTCGGGGGAGCCAGATGGGCGGCTCCCCAAAGCTCCCTAAGGAGCTGAAGTCCACGCCTGCACCGCTCTCGAGCGCCCCTCTGTAATAGAGGAGACAGAGAGCGGCTGGCGCAGGCGTGCGCTAATGGGCACCCCTGGAACACGGAAAAGGTGCCCACCGCCATGTGACCGTTGGTGGGCGGGGTCCCCCGACCTTACGCCCACGGTCAAGAAACAATCGGGGGCGCGCAGTAAATCCTCATCGCGGCGCCCCCGAACTGCACGGCAGAGCGGGAGCATTATCGGTTACTCCCGCTCCCCCGCACAGTGCACCTCCCGCTTTGCCGCCATCACCTCGTCAACTGGCGTCCAAGTCACCAACCCACAGGTAGGTTACTCCCGCCTCGGCCGGAATTAGCCAGAGTAGCACAACTCCCCCACAGAGGAAGGGGAGTGGTCGCTACTCCGTTGCCCAGGATGCACCACGAGGAGGATCCGACCCATTGGGGTCCTTAAGATGTTAGTAGGACCCCGCATCCCAGGTACTGTTAGGTATAGTGGAATTCAACAGATGTAAATAATATAGTAAACAAAGCAATTGGATCTTGACTGCTCCATAATTACTTACATTTAATTATCAATCCTGATCATAGTCGTTTCAAGGAACTCTAGTTAGATTTATGCGGACATTTCGACACTAATAAACCTTTAGATTATAGAATAATTTCATGAAAAATACTCGGATGGTAAAAATTTAAGACTGTCATTTTTGCTTGTCATTAAATTATTTTTTCTCAGACTTGTTTGTCTTTGCCATAGTGTTGTAAAACTGTTGTACTGGCCAATTGATTTTAAAAGGAGGTCATTGTTTTGTCAATCTGTCAGTTCGAAAAAATGTACTTACTTTAATAATATAACTTATTGACCCAGAGAGCGACGAGTGCGAGTCTTTGCCCCTTTCACACGTACTGCTCGTTCGCTCTAACTTTGCCGCTCGGCTCCATACTAAAGTCGAATTTTTAATTAGACGAAGTAAATTGACAGCAACTAATGTCACTTCTTCATACAATGTTGCGTATTTTCTATGACGAAGTGACATTAGCTACTGTCAATTTACTTCGTCTAATTAACAATTCGGGTATACGCCTCTACGCCAGCGGCAAAGTTAGAGCGAACGGGTAGTACCCGTTGCCGGGTGCCGGGTACATACACCCGTATGGCCGTGTACTATAGCTTTCACACGTAACGGCGTGATTTGCCCGGCAACCGCTTGCATTCGCCGCCGCGCCGGTTACCCGGCACCGGCTACCCGGCAACCGGTACGTGTGGAAAGGCACTTTGAGTTTGGGTCTTCGATTCTACAGTATAGATGATTTTGCTTTCGTCCTTATGTGTGTGTGCATGTCAGTTTCGGTCTAGAAGACGCATTTGTTAACCAATTTTCTCCAAACTTGGCACACAATACATGTTCTTTGATTTAAAATCAATGATCTACGAAAAGATAAAAATACAACTTTTGTCGAAAGTTTTTTTAATAGGGCGGAAAACAAGGGAGAAAAAGGGCCCCGTTATATATGATGGGATCATAAGGGATATAATTCCTCACAGGTTGTTTTTTCCTGGGAAATTTAAAATTTCAATTTAATTTAAATTTAAATTTTTTAATTTTTTAATCAAATTTTGTGACCTAATGTGCTTTTATTGCGCTTGTTCAAAAAGCTATATTTTTTACTACTTTGCTTCGAATATACCTGTCACCATGTCATTATAATGGCCTAGTTACCTTTCTTTGGATTTAAAAACCCCACATTAGAAATCTCTCAAAATGTCTTAGTCTGCTTCTGTAAGAACGGCGAGCAGCCAACGAGGCGTCTACACATTTTATCATCCCTAAACTAATATATTATTGTAAGTAAATGATTATACTATTAAATTTCCTAAAAGTTTCTTTTTTTTTAAAGATCCTTTAATTAAATTAATATAAAAAGAATTTTTACGATTGATTAACCGAAGTTAATGAATGTACGGTGAACTAGATATAACTCAATGATACATACAAGATTACATAATTAGAATCAGTTTAGTTACAACACTATGATCATAGACAACTTCTGTCAAAACATGACATGTTTACATGATTGCTGAGCTGTCCAGAAAAATACTATAATTTGATGTTATTTTCACTACATGGAAAACTGTTACTGGCTGATGCACCAAATAGTCTGCGTGATACCCAACTCCTCAGTAAATTACAGGTAAGTTGCACCTGGGGGCGCTTATTCATAGCTAGCCTAGGGCGCGCGGAACCCTAAATCAGGCCCTGGACGTGACCACTCTCTAAGAGCCCCTCGGCGGTACTAAATCGTATTTGTTCGCGTATCTGCATTTATAGGCGTTCACAAAATACTTTGTAAAAAAAAATCTGTATCTAGTCACTTAAAAAGAAATATTTTTATTGTCAAAGGAGAAGTTCTGACATAATAATTCATAAATATCATAATGATTTGAACTACTGAAGCTGATGAAAAGACTACTTTATTTTTGTGAATTTTTTTAGTATTTGAGAAAACTTTACAGCCATTTTTCTCCAAAAAAAGGAACCCAAATGATATAATGTTATTCTACAAACAGATATCCAAGGCCCTTTGCAATTGCTTCGTATCCCTTGTTTATTAAATTTATCAGTTATTTGACATGAATTTAAGCATCGAAATCGATGCAAATCGTATGATTTGAAAAACCTTGTTCACTTTCGTTGATATATGCCATTTGTAATCTGTTGTTAGGTAAAATATGTTTTAGGAAACGTTTAGAGAGCTAAACTTACTAAGTATGTTTGTGAATACCATGTTTGTACGATGAATATTTAATGACTTTAAACGCATTGAAAAGTATGGTTTCTGAGCAAAACGTGGCGCGAAATATGTTAACCCTCTTAATAAAAACAAAACTGAGTTTAACCTGCAATAAAGAAACGACATTTAATGTTATTACTATTACTGTCGCTCCCTATATCTGCTTTTAGTAAATTATGCAACAAAATAACTTTTAGGAAAGTTTTACATGATATTACATTTTATGAAACTGACAAATGCGTGCGTTGTCAGTTTTTAAACCATCGATATCAAACCAATTTACTACAGAGTACAAATAGATTTTAAACTATGGACATTGACAATATAATAATTATGTATAAGTATAAAAGAAAATTACAGTTTTCGTTACATCTCCCCCCTAAGAAAAGATACATCAATGCAACCGGTTACTCATGGCATAGAAGCGCAGGGGCTGGAGTTAGCTTTGAGATATGGAAAAAGTTTGATTCAGATTTTCTGTAGTTAGTGTTTATCTTATAAATTTAGTTTGATATCTTCTCTATAATTTCATAGGGTCCGATTTTTATTTTGTCGAGCTTTTTCCTATTAGGTTTGTTTCCATTATCCACAAAAACGGTATCACCAACCTTGAAGTCTACATATCTTCGGTTTTTATCGTAAATAGTCTTGTTGTAGTTATGTGATCTTAGTGTATTTTTCACAGCTTTTCTGTTTTCAATCAAGTCGTACTCTGTCTTTTTAAGTTTCAGCTCACATGGCAATATTGTAACATCTGTACCATTTAGAAGATATTTTGGAGCGTATCCAGTGACAGTGTGTTCTGTTTCGTTGTAAGTTTTTACGCAATTGTGTGCTATAGTCGTCCATGCCACTTTAGCATTATTTTCATTTATCTTGCATCTGATTTTATTAACTAACGTTTGATTTAATCGTTCGTTTAAGCCATTGGAAAAAGGTGAGTCTACAGCAGTAAAAACTATTAGAATATTTTTGTCATCCAAAAAATTCTTGAAGTCCTTGGAAATTATACCTGGGTATTGATCTGAGAGAATCATGCCGATGTCGTCAGTCTCCGCACAATTTTTCACTAGTTTAATGAAATCATTTGCATTTTGTGTACTTGAGGTTAGAATATATGCATACTTACCTTGTGAAATGATCTGACAAAAGGTGTAAATATTTCTTAGTTGACCTTGTACCCCCAAATCCTCCAATCGTGTCAATGGAACATATTTCAAATGGTTTTGTGGCGGGACCCAAATGGGACATCAATCCATATTTATTTTGTCCTCTGGATTTGTTTTTTAAACATAATACACAATTTTCACAGATTATTTTTGTTTTTTGTCATGTTTTGTGCTGTGTACCATGAGCTTATCATCCTTTGCATGTTTAATTCCAATGTGACCTAGATCCACATGTACATTTTTGATAAGTTTTATACTGAACTGTACAGATAAAATATTTTTTTCCTTTTTCTTATCTTTCTTGTAGTAAACATTATTTCTTGTAATTAAATTATTTTTTTTATATTGTATATCTTCATTGTTAACTTGATCTTTTAAAATGTCTTCTAGTGTTATTATATTTATTATCTTTAGTTGTTCATCCACATTTTCATTTGCTTCTAGAACTGGATTCCTGCTAAGGCAATCAGCTTCGATGTTGTATTTTCCAGGAGAATATTTAATTTGAAAATCATACTGAGATAGGTAGGATGTTAAATATCCTAATTCTTATACGTTCTTGACTTTATATTCATATTTTCCAAAGGCTTGTGATCTGAAAATACAGTAAATTTCCTGCCTATCAACAGATGCTGCCAATATTTCACGCATTCTTTAATTGCAAGGCATTCAAGGTATATAGCTTTCTTTCTTTTTTGAAATTCATTAAGTTTTTTTGAGAAGTAGGCCACTGGTTTCTCTTCATTGTTTTTTTGTGGCTGTTTTAAAACTGCTCCTATGCCTAGAAAACTGGCATCTGTGTATATGTGGATAGGTAATGTTGTATCAAAAATGGTTAATATTGGATGAGAACATAATGTTTGTTTCATTTAATCAAAAGACTCTTGGCATGCGTTAGTCCAGTTAAAGATTTGTCCTTCTCTTAAAAGGTTATGCAATGGTTCCAATTTGATGGCTATTTGTGGCACATACTTATGATAAAAGTTTATTTTTCCTAAAAATTGTCTGACATTTTTTCTCGTTTTTGGAACGGGAAAGTTTACTATTGATATTAAATTATCTTTCAGAGGTCTTACTGAGTTACTTTGTATTATGTGACCTAAATATTTAACGGAATCGGCTGCGAATATACATTTAGAAAATTTTAGTCTAAAACCTTCACTTTTGATTGCTAGAAATAGCCGTTCCAATTGTCTGACATGATTTGAGAATGACTTCGATAATGTTAGAATGTCATCGATGTAGCATACCGTAAAGTCTCCAAGCTTGTGTTTTCGTATTATATTACACATGATTCTCCAAAATATAGCGGGTGACGTCTTCAAACCAAATGGTAAGCAGGTCTACTGAAAATGGCCTACTTGGGTGACGAACGCAGTTTTATATCTGTCTGTGACCCGCAGAGGTATTGACCAAAAAGCTGAATTCAGGTCCAGTGTAGAGAAAAAACTGCAATCTCTAGTCTTTACTATTAGGTCCTCAATAAGTGGGAAAGGCTGATTGAGGCACAACTATTTTATTTAAGTCTCTAAAATCTATGCACAATCTTGACTTTTTGTTCTCATCTCTTTTATAAGCTAATGTAACTGGAGCTACAAACGGGCTATATGATTCTTCTATAATACTTTTTTTCAATAATTGTCCAATTTGATATTCAATCTCCTTTTTGTCTTCCATTGTGCAACGATATGGTCTTTTACTGCAATATTTTTCTATTGACAGATCAAATTGATTCACTGGGAAACAGTAGTTTTGTTTTATGAAGTTTTTTTACCTGATTTTGTATGATTTTGCCATGCTGATTCCAAATCTGTAGTCAGTTTTTTTCTAACAGCTCTAGTTTTTGAAATATGAACATATTACATTTTTAGCCAAAAGTACTATAATTTAAGAAATAAAAAATGTATTGCTCTTACTCAACATGAAAAAAACTTTCTTTTATGTGCTTTTCTGGCATGAGGGGAAACATCAGTCTTGTTTTGAATGCTCCAGCAGTAATCAGCCATCATATTTGAATTCCAACGACCCTGGTATCGCTCTTCCATAGTGCGGATGTCCTGATGAAATCGTTCTCCTTGTTCTTCGCTGAAGTCGCCTAAATTTTCTGGGAAGCGGTTTAGATGGCTGAAGAGAAAGTGCATCTTGATGCTCATGTTACATCCTAGTCTCTGGAAGTGCAACATAAGCTGCTCAACGTGTTGAATGTAGTCTGGAGACTTTTTATTTCCTAAGAAATTTTGCACAACCCAAATAAATTCAATCCATGCAGATTTCTCCTTATCTATCATACAATCAGTAAAATGTTGATCCTTTATTAGTTTTCTGATTTGAGGACCGTCGAAAATACCGGCTTTAATTTTTTCTGTGCTCAATTTCGGAAATATTTTACAGATATATTTAAAACATTCCCCATCCTTGTTTAGAGCTTTTACAAACTGTTTTATCAGACCTAACTTTATATGAAGAGGGGGTAATATAATGCGGTCTCTGGCTACTAGAGGTGCATTTATCACATTCATACTACCCGGTACTAAATTCACTCTCAAAGGCCAAACTTTTTTAGTCCAATGTTCTGACTTGGCTCGGCTATCCCATAAGCACATGAAACAGGGATATTTGGTATATCCTCCTTGTTGACCCAAAAGAAAATTAACCATTTTAAGATCAACGCATATCAGCCAGTTATGTTCTATGTATTTAATTTTCTCCAAAACCAAGGCTATCGTGGGATATTCCTCTTTAACTTTTGTTGAATGTGCAATGGGCAAACAGCCCATTTTATTTCCATTATGTAAGAGCACACATTTAAGACTACGTTTCGACGAGTCAATAAATAAACGCCAATCTCTTGGATCATAGTTTGTTAATCCCATTTTAGCCATCAAACCGGGAATATTGTTACAAAATACAAAATCATCTTCTTCAGAAAAAAAAAGGAATCAAATGTTTTTCTCTTGTACGGTAAACTGATACTTTAGTCTCTGGAGTTATGAGATTTCTTTCTTTAAGTCGTGAAGCAAGGAGTTATGACCCTTTCTTTGATAGACCAAGATCTCTTATTTCATTGTCATTTTGGTTGAATGGTCGAGGTTCAGACGTACTCGGAAAAGAAAAGTCACGGTCCCCATCATCATTGTCTGAAAGAACTAGTGGTGTAAAATTTGAAGTAGTTTGCGTATCAGCGACCGGTTCTTCACTAGTATTTAGGATTGGCCTAATAGCCGATTTTAAATTAGGGTAAGTCCATTTGGAACAATTTTTGCGGTTTATTCCCGTAATTTTCACAACACAAAAATAACAATCATTGTGATGATTAGTCGGTTCACGCCAAATCATAGGACTTTTGAACTTTAAAGTGGATCTTTTTTTATTAGCCCATAAACGCAATGATGTTACGCAACAGCCACATACAAAATTTGGGATCCAAGGCTTGCTAAACACTTGTAATGGCTTACCAAAGTAGTCCATATAGGCCTTTTTTATAGAATCAGACGCACTTAAACGACGTTCTCTAAACATATAGTCACCACAAACAGCACAAAAACTATTCGGATCATTTAAACATGTTCTTCTTAATGTAGACATAGCGGTTTATTTATGAAATTTTGTAATTTTATGCACTAAAAATTTATTCAAGTAGGCCGAGTAACGATATTTCAAGAAGTACCTATATCATTAAAACTAGAGCTGCTAGAAAGAAACTGAGGGTAGATTTGAAATCAGCGACGTCAAATTAGTAAGAAAGAGTTCAGAAACTTCATAAAACAAAAAAAAAGTGTAATTTTGTTTACCAGTGATTATTTATAATGGCATGATTGAACTAGTGATGAAATGATGTGTAATGAATAAATGAAATGTGAATCAGATGGAAATAGGAATGTACACTGCAATATTATGAGAATGTAATGTGATGTAATAATCTAATAATAATAATGTAATGTAATTGAATGATTTGTAAGATTGCATTTGTGTTATACTTGAATAAATAAATAAATAAATGTGTGCTTCATAATCTTTTACCTTCCCAATGTCATATTTGTCTTTTGCAAATACACATTTGTTTTTTAATATTAAATCATCAATCACTGCCTGTTGATGACCATCTAGATGATTTATACATATTCTGAAATTTTCTTTCTTAAAATTCTAATTGAAGTTTATTAGAAAATCAGATTTTATTTCCTTAGAAATGTCAATTTCTGATTATATTTGTTTCCTTAGAAACTATTTTACTTCTTTCTATTGGAATTTTCTGAATGATTTCCAGATTTTCATTTTGAATTAAGAAAAACTCTTTTATGCAGTCTTATCCGATTAAAAAGTCATAATCAAAGTTTTCTTTGTCTATTACAAAGACATTCATTTTTTTTCCACATTAAAAATGGTTATATCAATACTTAATATACCAATTGCCTTTTTTACGCCATTAATAGTTTTTAAGTTAGTATTGGTCAAGTAATTTGGTTCTTTATTGTTTATCTTCAATAACCTTGAGTTTATTAATGAGACATTAGAGCCAGAATCATAGATTCCAAATATTTCAACATTTTTGTTCAATATCAACTTTAATTTTATTAACGGCGGCACTATTAGTTTTTGGGTCTTCACATTGCAGTTCACATTCTAATTCTGAGTTATTAATATGCTTTATCTGTTTGTTTTTCTTTCTATTCCACTATTCCTTTTAGATTGAAACCAACATGCATCTTCCGAATGATAGCGCACACCCTTTTGTAAACTTTCACAAATACTACACTTTTCCTTAAACTGCCTAGTATCTTTTTTTTGTAAATTTCTTTTTAGCAACCAAGTGTTCTAACTTGGCAAGTTCATTAAATAAATCTTTTGTTTGTAAGATATCCTCTTTGTTAATTCTATCCGTTATAAAATCTGGTAAGCCGGCACCAATTATATCAATCAGAGTCCCTGGGTCGATTGTTTTTCTTACTTCTAGTAGAAGTTTTTCTTTTTTAATAGCACAATCTAATAATGACCCTGCTTGATACTTAAAAAATAAAGCGTACCTTTAGTCCAACCTTTATTAGCATAAGTTTGCAAAAAGTTTGATTTCCACTCGGACCACTCTGATTGTAAACCTTTTTTCTGATTTTTCAAGAAATAATCTAAGAATTTCAATTTTTCTTCCTCTTTCACTACAACAAACCTCGCACACTCTTTTTCAAATGTTTCCATCCAGTAATGGGCATTAATGTTCTTTCCATAATAATATTTAATCACAAACTTGTCGGATAGCTTCTTTATACTTTGCTTTTCTTTATTTTGTTGACTTTCAACTAATTGTTCTAAAATTTTTACTATAGGATCCTCCGAAATCTTTTTATTAATTGTATATGTATGTATGGATATTGATTTATACACGACTGTTCTTCAGTAATTTCTTTAAGGAATTGGTCCTGGAAAATCATGATTTCATCTTCATCACAGTGTGTTTGTAATAAATTTTTTGTCATTTTTATCCATACACTTTTGCTTTGATGCCTTTTTTTAATGTATTTCTCACTGTGGTGAAAGTTTTAGAGGCTTGGAGATGCTTGTGAAACTGTGAAACCGATTGATATTCCTCCGGAATCAAGAAAACTTTGTCATTTTGTGTGGCAATTGAGGTTATGGCAATATAGTTTGACTTTCCGTCTGTTGTTAATTTTACATGAAAAGTGAATTTCAACTTTTCCATTTTTGTTTCTATTTGACAATAAATATCGTTTTATAATATAACTTCGATATAGGCGACACTTAATAACAACAAAACTGAGTTTCTCTGCAATAAAGAAATTTATTGTGTTAATCATTAGGTACATATGACATAACTTAAAATAAATGCTTAACTAAACAAAACAAACTATTAATATGTTGTAGCAGGTGCACAATTTTACAAAAAACACATTTATAACATTTGGAAACTGTTTTTATATTATACAGGCAAAAAACTTACAATTAATTCTTGGGAATATATTTTAACTGACAGCCAATGAAATATCTTCTGTCATACATTTATAGTAGAGAATTTGTTTGTGATCTCAGTGGAGGTCCGCACACACTTCAAGAAAAAAGGTTTTAGCTCCACAACACTCCTCCTCAAGAACTATTCAATACCCGCTCTGCATCGTAGCTCACTAAGTCGAGGTCCAGGCAAACCTTTGGTAAAAATGTCTGCTTCCATTTTTCCTGTCTCGAGATACTTCAGCTGTATTTTATTTTGTTCCACGCAATCTCTAATGAAATGTATTCTGAGATCAACATGCTTGGACTTCGATGATATGATTGGATTTAAGGCTAGTTTTATGGCTGCCTGATTATCATCATATATTACCAAGTTTTCTACTTGGACACCAATATCCTGAAAAATGGACTTCAGGTGGATAGCTTCTTTTGCTGCTTCAGACAATGCGGTGTATTCCGCCTCTGCAGTTGAGAGAGCCACATTTGGTTGTTTCTTTGCCATCCAACTAACTAGGGATCCGGCATACTTAAAACAACATCCGGAGAATGATTTTCTATCAAGTCTATCGCCTCCCCAGTCTGCATCTGCCATTCCGATAAGAGGCTGGTTTGTCTTTTTATATTCAAGACCAATATTCTTGGTTCCCTTCAGGTATCTTAAAACTCTCTTCGCACTCTTAAAATGACTTTCATTGTAATAATCATTAAACTGAGATTGGTAACTAACAGCAAACATTATGTCGGGTCTTGTACCAATCGCCAGATACATCAATGTGCCTATTAAATTTTTATATGGCAAATCTGGTAATGTTTCTGTATTTCTTTCTAGAAACAAACCCGGCTCAATAGGTGTGGTAGTCGATTTGCACTCCTCCATTTGGAACTTTTTAATGCATCTTCAATCAGGCCCTTTTGGCAAATTTTTATCTTGTCCTTCTTGAATATGAAATCCATGCCAAGGAGTTTTCCGGTCTACCTAATACTTATATCTCAAATTTTTCTTTGAGTGTGTTTTTCAATTCGTCCAATTTTTCTTTTGATTTATACACGATCAACAAATCATCAACATATATAGCGATTCTTATTATTTCGTCTGATTCTCCTCCTGATACGTAAATCGGCTTTGGATTGCAACATCCCAAGTTTTTTCAGTTCAGCATCTAATTTTTTATTCCATATTCTGCCTGACTGTTTCAAACCGTATCTTGATCTTTGAAGCTTACAGATTTTGTCTTTGTTTTTGACTGCATCATTTAGCATTTCTTTTGCTTTATTATACATATCAAGATCTTTGTCGCTTTCTTCAATAATTATCTCGCTTATATATTCTTCTATATTTGTAGGAAACTTCATGTATATGTCTTCAGTTAGATCGCCATTTAGATAGTAACGTCCATTTGATACATTTTAAAGTCTTTTTCAGCAGCGAACGCTATAAGTGATCTAACCGAGCTTAATTTAGCCACTGGTGCGAATGTTTCATCATAATCTACGCCTGGCCTTTGGGTGAAACCTCGCGCAACCAATCTTGCTTTCTTTATGATTTGATTATTTTGTCCTATCTTTTCTTTTAATACTATTTTATGACCAATTTCTCTCATATTCTTTTCTTTTTTAATTATTTTCCAAGTTTTGTTCTTGATATGAGCTCTTATTTCTGCTTTTTTCGCATCATGCCACTTTTCATCATGATCATTTTTGTTCAGACATGCGATTTCAGTTACTTGCATATTAGTTTCTAATTCATAATCCTCCGCCCATGCGGGTAACTTTCGCTGTCTTTGCGGTCTTCCACTCGTAGTGGGAATTTCAGACACGATGACGTCATTTTCTGTTTCATCGACATCGGCGAGATCCTCATATTCATGGCTTTCTGATGATTCATCTTGAGTAGGGGCGCTTCCAATGGCTTCAGGAGCCCTGATTTCAATTGATTCTGCGTCATATTGAATTATTTCTGGAACTTCTTCATATACTTCTGGGTACTTTTGTTCACCTTTAGTGTCAGCACTTTTTGGAATACCTTGAACATTTTCCTTTTCAAAATACATTTTGTTAAGTATTTTTACGTCTCTGCTAATTACAATATCTTGTTTTTCCTCAAGCCAGACTCGGTAACCCTTTACTATATCTGAGTAGCCAAGGAAAATTCCTTCTTGTGCTTTTGGAGAGAATTTATTCTTCTTCCCTTTATTTAGGACAAATGCTTATAGTCCAAATTTGTGGACATGTCTAACAGAAGGTGCATATCCAACCCACAGTTCAAATGGCGTTTTGTAGCCATTTGCTCTAGTTGGCAAACGGTTTGTGATATAATTTGCCGTATTTATCGCTTCAGCCCAGAAACTTTCCTTTAAATTTTGATTCAATTAGCATACCTCGAGCTTTTTCTTGCAATGTTCTATTTTTTCTTTCAGATAACCCATTTTGTTGGGGTGTATACGGCGCTGTCAACCTTCTTATGCCATTTTTTTTGAGAAAATCATTGAACTCTTTATTAATATATTCTGTTCCATTGTCCGTTTGAAACATTACTATTCTTTCTTTCGTAAAGTTCTCCATTTCATGTTTGTAGTCTTTGAACTTCCTAAAACTTCACTTTTTTGTTTTAAGAAATAAACCCTGCAGTATATGCTGAATTCATCGGTGAATGTGATGAAATATCTGTGACCACCATTGCTAGTCACAGGCATCGGTCCAAACACGTCTGAGTGAACATTGTGTAATCTCTTCTTTGCCTTCACATCTTCATGACGTTCGTTGGGAAAAGGGAGAGTCACCATTTTTCCTTTGATGCAAGTTTCACATTCGGATAACTTCTCATTTTTGTTTATTTCTACGCCTTTTATTGTTTGATTCTTAATTGCGTTTTTCAAATCTTGTTCATTTACATGAGCTAATTTCTTATGCCAATTGTTTTTGTTTCGGCAAGACGAGAAATGTGATTTTTTACAGTCTTCACATAATATAGACCATCTTCTTTGTATGCTCTTAATGACACTCCATCTTTATCATGTATTGTGGCAGTTTTATCGTTGAAACTTACTGTATATCCATTTGACGTCGCTTTGGCAACTGATAGTAATATTGTTGATAACTTTGGTATATACAAAGTGTCTTTTAAAGTTACTTCTCGATCGTGTGTTTTTATAACAACCGTTCCTTTTCCTTCAATTGTTTGAGTTTTGTCAATTGAAGCAAGTTTCAGACTTTCGTTTGTTCTATTCAATGTTTTAAACATTTCTTTATCATTGCACATGTGTGACGTGCAGCCACGGTCCAAACACCAACTTACATTTTTGTTTGTGTCCAGAATAGACAAACAAGTCTCTTTCCCCAGGTGTGATTCTTGTTGAGTCTTTTTCTTAGTCCAACATTTATTTTCCGTATGACCTTTCTTTTTACAGTACTCACAATATAAATCTTTACTCAATTTTTCGGTCGATCTCTTTTGATATTTTTTATTATATTTCTTACTGTAGTGTGCCTCTTCTTCTTTTTCTTCTTCGTAGTTCTCTCTCGCTTCACTTTCTTCTATAATCTTTATTTTTAATTCTTCGGACGAAGGAAGCTTGTCTCTCGATTCTATCGCGATTCGTAAACTTTCGTATTTCTCGGGCAAACTGTATAGCAACATTATAGTTAATAAGTCTTCATTGATGCTCACATCCATGTCTTTTAGTTTATCTACAAGATCCATAAACTCATTAATGTGATCTCTCACATTTTCATCTATTTTCAGCTTCTTTTTTATAAGCTTTTTCAAAACAGTCGCTTTTCTCCCTGGTCCTTGACTTTGATATACCTTTTCTAGCGTTTCCCAAATATCTTTTGCGGTTTTACATGACTTTACCAACCTTAGTTCAGATGGTGCAATGATTAGAAAAAGTTCAGCTTTAGCCAAAGAATCTTTTTATGTGTCATTCGTCTGCTTTAAGCATCCATGCAATCCGTTTTTAGGGTTTCGTAGCCAAATGGCAAAAACGGAACCCTTATAGATTCGTCATGTCTGTCTGTCTGTCTGTCTGTCTGTCTGTCCGTCCGTGTGTCACAGCCACTTTTCTCCGAAACTATAAGGCCTATGATATTGAAACTTGGTAACTAGATGTATTCTGTGAACCGCATTAAGATTCTTATATAAAACTAGAAAAAAAGCAGTAAATTTTGGGGGTCCCCATACTCAGAACTGAAACTCAAAAATTTTTTTTTCATCGTATCCATACGTGTGGGGTATCTATAGACAGGTCTTCAAAAATGCTATTGAGGTTCCTAAAATCATTTTTTTCTACAGTAAATAGTTTGCGCAAGAGACACTTCCAAAGTGGAAAAATGTGTGTCCCCCCCCCTCTAACTTCTAAACTAAGAGAATGATAAATCTAAAAAAAATGTATGATGTACATTGCCATATAAACTACCAACGAAAATTGGTTTGAACGAGATAGAGCTGGTAGTTTTTTTTAAAACGTCATAAACCGCAATTTTCGGTAAGAAAAATCACTACCACTGCGAACGTGTTAAAACATCAATCCAAGTTACAACGAACTATAAGAACTTTTATATTATGTTACTTGCTGCTACGAAACCCTTCATGGGCGAGTCCAACTCGCCCTTGGCCGGTTTATTTATTAATATAGCTTCTGCTTGTATTTTCCATGTATCGAAATTATTTCGATTTAATGTTTCGATATGTGCGTACATTTTTGATGTCGCCATTTTTTTTGGAAACTAATGGACCATAACCTATTAATATGTTGTAGCAGGTGCACAATACCACAATAAACACATTTATAACATTTGGAAACTGTTTTTATATTGTACAGGAGAAAAAACTGACAATTAATTCTTGGGAATATATTTTAACTGACAGCCAAGGAAATATCTTCTGTCAAACATTTATAGTAGAGAATTTGTTTGTGATCTCAGTGGAGGTCCGCACACACTTCAAGAAAAAAGGATTTAGCTCCACAACACAAACAAACCTGCAATAAATAAACGACATTTAATGTTATTTTAGAAGCGCGTTAGTTTTGAAGCGCTCGTGGCCCCGCGGACTCAGTGTTCTGTAAACGATCACTGCAGTAAGCAACATTTACTATGGCCGGATATGGATGAGTGACCACCACGTGGACCACTTTGTGACATTTATTTACGAGCGTTTCCGTGCTTCGGAAGGCACGATAAGCCGTTGGTCCCGGTTGTCAGTAAAATGACAGTCGTTAAGCCAAGTTGAAGGCCTTATGGGCGGCTTGAAAAATTTCAACTGTGGGTCGTCACAACCTGCGCCCGGGTCGGCAGCGCGTGTGTAGCGCAACAAACAACAAACAAAAAAACAAATGAACGAAAATGAATGCAAAATGCCGCAGTGTTTTGAAAGTATGTATGAAGCGCCTGACTCTGTATTGAGCAATATGATTGTGCCAATTTAAGTTTTAGTCTACCTATACGAGGGCGGCACTGAAAATTTCGGGAATCAAGAATTTTATCATATAATTTACTGTAACAAACATATGGCTATGGAGGTGGACCACGGGTAAAAAAAAAATCCCGTGGTTCACCTGGGTGAACTACGAGGTGGACCACGGGAAATAAAGGGAAGTGACGCAACATTACTATTCAAAAATGTATTTATTGCTTTTTGAGTATTCTCCGCGACATTAGACACATTTTTCCATACAATGGAACCAATCATTGAAGCAACTATTCCATTCGGAAGTTGAGGTCTCCAAAATGGCCGTTTTGTAGGCGTCCACAGCTTCTTCAGGTGATGAAAATCTCTGACCACGCAATTTATTCTTTATTTTAGGGAAAGTATAGAAATTATTAGGGCTTAGGTCGGGGCTGTACGGTGGACAGTCTAATATTTCTATGTTTTTCTTGCTCTAAAAACTCTTTTGTTCTGTGTTCTGTGTGTGTGATGGAGGATGATGCGGCGGTTGCAGTTCTCTTTACGGAGTTCCGAAACGACCTGTGGCAAACAAACGCTAGCATACCATTCTGCTTCAACCGTTCTGTCCCTCAAGAGGAATAGTCGCAACAAGGCCGGTTTTGGAGATAAACGTGGCCACCATTTTTTTTTGCAACACTCCCTGAACGAACAATTTTTTAAGGCTTAAACTCCTTTTCGAACACTCAAACTCGTGACTGGTTTTTTGTTTCGGGTTCGTACGCGTATATCCAGGATTCATCACCTGATATGCAGGATCCTCAAATGTTGTATACAGCATTTGAGGATCCTGCGTGAAATCTTTCGAGAGTTCTGACGCACCAAGTAACGCGCCGCTTTATGCTCTTCACAGAGCGAATGCGGTATCCATCGGGAAAACAACTTCTTTACACCTAATTGTCATGCAAGATTATTTGTATTTGACTCATGCCAATGTCTAAAGTTGCCTGAATTTCGCGTTAAGTCACATGTCGCTCTTTCTCAATCAGCTTACGCACAGCATCAACGTTTTCTTGGGTGACTGCAGTATTTGGAAGACCTTGACGGGGATCATCACTGAGCTTGACACATTTACGTTGAAATTCAGCAAACCAGCGATAAATTGTGGTTTTGGATGAGGCTTCATCACCAAATGCAGAAATCATCCGGTCAACACACTGTTTTTGTGTTAAACCACTTCGAAAGTCATAATAAATTATCGCTCTTGAATTTTCTTGAGTCAATCCCATTTTCTCAGCGACGACTAAACAAGTTTGAAGCAAAGAGAATACAATACTACGTAAGAGTTTGAAGACCGAGAATCTTTTTTTAAATAAATCAATGGTATTCGATTTTTAAAACCAAGGAGTTTTCAATTATATAGAATATGACAGGAACGGTGGAAATATTCCATTCCCGATACTTTCAGTGCCGCCCTCGTATATATTCCGAGGTATTTTATATGGTCTGATTGAGTTAACGGTAGGCAATTGCAATTATTAGGTTGATTACAGTGTGAGTGTACCTACATATATTGTAAAATTAGAAGTCGGTTGGGTACAGTTTGGTAATATTAAAAGGAATTATTTTGTGTCTTGCTTAGATTGAGCGACAAAAGGTGATGAGAAAGCCAGTTATTTATAATAATTAGATTATTCTCAGCAATGTTTTAATTTGAGACGAGTTAGTTCCATGGACGATTAAAGCCGTATCGTCTACGTAAGTGTAAATGGAGGAGTAAGGAAGATTTATATCACAGAGTAGGTTGATATAAAGTAAGTTGATCCCTGAGGCGCGGGACATACACAAGAGGCGTGCAGCGTGTGATGCGGCACGGGCGCGGGGCGCGGCGTCCCTTCAATCACATTTCATACAAAATGTATAGAAGCCGCGCGGCGCCGCCCAAATAGAGGCGGCGCGGCGTCGCGCGGGTGCGGCACGGGCGTGCAGCGTGCGCCGCTTCCTTACCCGTCTCGCAACCACCGGTAGCAGCGGCATGACGTAAAGTTTGGATAGTCAACACAGGAATGAATTAAGATGTAAAAATGCGTGACGACATACAAAATTTAGTGAGTGATTGCCCAAGAATTAAATTAGTAGGCATGGTGAGTTAAGTAAGTTATCAGTAGTCGCTCTTCTGGAGGAACAGGTATTTTTCCAGTTGCGTGAAAAATCTATGCTCCTGTCTTGCTTTCCATACAGTATGTACCGCATATCTTCTGATCCCTTGTATGTTGTCTAACTGCTCCCAGGGCTTGCATATTCTCTTCATCCGACGAAGAAGACGTCATGTTTTCGCGTTGAAATCAAACACTACAATGACAAATGCATCCCTGTGTTCGCCCCGCGCCTCTCCATTTCTGCACCCGTTCGACGCACGTTCTGCGCTTTTTCAAGCGGCGCAGCGCCGCGCACGTGCCACACCCGTCCGACCGGCGCTCCTTGTATATGTCCCGCTCCTGAGAAATCCCATACCTATTTGATGAGCGCTTCATCACTCTTTAAACCATCTATTGTAACGCTCTGAAAACGGTGACTTAGATAATCCTTAAACATTTCATACGGTGTTCCTCTAACTCCAATGTTATATAATTTTTGTAGGAGCCTGGGTATATATGAACTGTATCAAACGCCTTTTGAATGTCTAGGAAAATTCCTAGACATTTTTGTCCCTGGAATAATTTTTTGGATACATGTTTCTTCCGATTAGCTACAGCATCTTCTGTAGAGATACCAGTTTGAAATATAGGTGTTTGGATAATAATACAACTTTTTCCAGAATCTTCGATAAGGTGGTTAAAACTGATATGGGTCTATAGTACTGAATAGAACTCCGGTCCCCCCTTTAAAAATAGGGTGTACTAGAACTCTTTTTAATGCATTTGGGAACACGCTGTATGGAGAGCGATGTTACATTGGTTGGTTATAATAGGAACGAATGATCCGCGAGTTAACTTGTGAATGGTAGCTGAAATACCGTCCCATCCAGTTGAGGAGTCGGTTCGTAGGTTCATAACAATAGAATTGACTTCCGTGTCGTCTGTGTCGAGAACGACCATGCAATTTGAGGTATCAGTGGGATTACTTTTTAGTAATGTCTCAATATAGGTGACGTTAGGGTTTGGATTAATTCTACTAGCTAGAGTTTTACCTATACCTACGAAGTAGTTCTTAATTGTATTCAATGCTGTTAACGTACATTAGATTGATTCAAAGGCTCTTTTAGTGGGGAGCGAGGCTTTTCTGTGCTGGTGATGCTTTTAATTGTCTTCCACGTAGCTTTCAGGTTGTTTTTTTACATTTCAGAACTTCATTTTTCTCATAGTTTCTTTTTATTTGCGTAATAGGAGGTTAAGGTAATTGCGATATACGTTATTTTAAGTTTTAGATTATTGGGAAAAGTGGGCCCCACCACCACCAAATTGGGTGTAAGGGGCCCCACCACCACCAAATGGGTTTAAGGGGCCCCACCACCACCAAATTTTGGGGGCCCAAGCGACCTCACCTTCACGTGGTGCACCTGCCAAAAAACAAACGACGCTCCGCGATTTCTAGGTACCCCCATGGTGGCCAAGGCTCCCATGTGGGTGCCAGTTGGTACAAAGTGTTGGTCCGGGGGGGTACCACCGTGCAGCTGTGAAAAGCCCCCCAAGTAGCCCAGCCTCGGTTGGGTTGCGTTCGGGGTTCAGCAGCTGCACAGCCGGGCCCGGGGCGATGTTTGATGGAGCAGGGGGGGCCAGTAGGCGCAAAGCGAATTCTAGTGTGGCTGACTGGGGTCGACCCGCCGGCCAGGGAGACCCGTAGAAACGTTTTGCCGCTGGCCGCCCTCGGCATAGTACAGGGGCCCAACTGGGACTAACCACCCTGGGAGGCTGCCCCACCAGGGCGCGCATAATCCCGATGTGGTTCGTCGTGCCGGATGGTGACCGGACCGGGTCCCGGCGGCCACACTTGGGGGGTGGGGAGGGTACGGGGGCCCTTCCGTCCGGCGGGTCGACTTCCGGCTCACCACACAGTCATAGATGAAGCTAGCCCCTACGCCTTGTCATTTACTGCTGCAGCAAGTGTCGCTCCGTCTTCACGTCTCCCTCATCCCAAAAACATCATGGCAGCGCAAAAAATAAAAAAAGGTACCACAGTGGCCGCTGCAACTAATCCCAGATTCCAGGTGGAGTTCGCTAACATCCGCGGACTCCATGCCAACCTCAACGTCGTCCATCACCATTTAGAGACGGCACGGCCAGCTGTGATGTTCCTAAAGGAGACGCAAATACGCCGCCCTGCCGACCAGTCGTACTTATGTTACCCTGGCTATATCATCGAGGAATAATTTCAAGATAAAGCCGGAGTGTGCGCGTTCGTTAGGGCGGATGTTTGCTGTCGCCGGCTGCGCTGCCTTGAGAACCCGTCCTTCACCGTCCTTTGGCTGCACGTAGATCACGACTCCATGAGTCAGATCTACGTGTGTGTGTCTATCGCCCCCACACAGGGACAGCTGAGATAACAAGGCTGATTCAGCACTTCATCGAGGGGGCTGACGACGCGCAGGTGCGGTTCCCGAACGCTGAGTTGGTTTTTCTGGGGGACTTCAACGGTCACCACACTGAGTGGCTGGGGTCCCGCGGGACCGATCCAGCGGAACGGGCCGCCCACGCGTTTGCTCTCTCCCATGGTCTGACCCAAATAGTGCGCGGGATTATGCGCATACCAGACAGGTCAGACCATGGACCCGCCCTGTTGGACTTACTGCTGACGAGTTGCCCAGCACAGTACAGTGTGTCGGTTAGCGCCCCACTGGGTCGATTCGACCACTGTGTTGTGAGTGCCCGCCTGAAGGTGTCATCACCTGCAAGGGCAGTAGAGGCGACGCCGACGCGGCGATTGTGGCACTACTCGTCAGCAGACTGGGACGGACTACGAGAATACTATGCAGCCGTCCCGTGGAGTCAGCGCTGCTTTGCGGGGAGGGCCTCATCGGAAAGCGCCTCTGCGGTTGCTGGTGAGATAACGTTAGGTCTGGAATACTATATTCCATACACTGATGTCGCCAGCATCCGCAAAACCCGCCCCTGGTTCGGGCGTGAGTGCGCCGTAGCTGTTCAACAAAAACAGGCGGCTTACCGCGCCTGGATCAAGGCTCGGGCTGTGCGCGACCCGAATGTGGCCCGCCTCAAAGCAGCGTACAACAGAGCCACTAGGTCCAGTAAGAGAGCCTTCAAGAGAGCGGACACCCAGCGCGTCCCGCGGCTTGGTCAGGAGCTCACGTTACATCCGACGGGCAGCCGTGGATACTAGCAACTGGCCAAAGCCGTGCAGGTCAACTTTTGCTAGCCCTCGCAGCCGCCGCTGCATAGCGCAGCCTGACGGATCACTGGCTCACAAGCAGCAGAAATGCTGGCCAATCTCTTTGCGGCTAATTCCCGGGTTGATGACTGTGGCAAACAACCTCCCACTATCGCCGATATATGGCTTTAGGCCGAAACGATCAACGGGTGACCTCCTAGCGTGCATAACGCACACCTGGGGTGACGCTATGGAGAGGCACGGCGAATCTCTGGCTATTAGCCTAGACATCGCTAAAGCCTTTGATAGTGTATGGCATGCGTCGCTTCTTTCCAAGCTACCGGCATATGGTTTATGGCCTCAGTTGTGCCGCTGGTTGGCCAGCTGCCTGCACGGGCGACGTATACGGGTTTTTTGTGATGGTCAGGCTTCCTGTTTTTTGCAGGTAAATGCCGGGGTACCACAGGGATCGGTATTGTCCCCAACTCTCTTTCTTCTGCATATCAATGACATGCTGTCCCTTGGGTGCATTCATTGCTATGCGGATGATAGTACTCTGCATGGGAGCTATTCTGGCCGTCCAGCGGAGGGGCGTGGTGACTTGGAGGAAAAGAGACGGCAACTCGTGGCGGAGCTCGACCGGGACCTGGGTCACATTGCCCAATGGGGTTCAGACAACCTGGTCGAGTTCAATGCCAGAAAATTACAGGCGTGTGCGTTTACAGCTAAGAAGTCCCCATTCCTACCCCTACCCTCTCTTCAGAGCATTACAGTTCCACTAAGAGACAACTTGGAGATCCTCGGTATAGACGTCCGGCGTGAGCTTAATCACAAAAACTACATAGAGAGTTGTATTGGGCTGGCCTCGCGGAAACTCGGAGTCCTAAATTAGGTGAGACGGTACTTCACGCCACATCAGAGATGTTTACTGTACAAGACGCAGATTCGTCCCTGCATCGAGTACCTACTGTTCTCACCTTTGGGATGACTCCGCGAGGTACTTGCTGGACGCGCTTGACGCTATGCAGAGACGTGCTATCCGAATAATTGGTTGTCTTGAGGTGACGGGAGGCCTCTAACCGTTGGCGCAGCGAAGAACCATAGCGTCCTTGGCTGCCTTCTACCGAATGTATCATGGCGAATGTTCTGAAGCTCTTTAACCTGATCCCACCATCTCCTTTCCGATCCCGAACAACGCGAGCCGGGCAGAGATGCCACTCGTACACAATGGAGAGAATCTTTACCAGAACGAGCGTTACAAAAGATCGTTCCTCTGTCGAACTATAAAAACTTGGAACGACCTGGCCCGCACACGTATTTCTCTCATCCTACAATCCCGGGTTCTTTAAGAGGAGCGTGAAGAGGCACATCACAAAGCCGCCAACTTGAGGACCACTGTAAGAAGTGGCCCCCAATCGCTAGATGCGCCACGGCTTTCCATCAGGCTGGTGGCGACGTCAATTTGGCGAGCTGAATATAAAAAGAAAAACAAAAGTGTTTTTTTAATCAGACGGTCTCTATTTCGTATACATCGTAGAAGACCAGCTGTGATCCAGGGCTTAAGAATTATATTCTTTCTAGTGACTGGTGTCCTATATATCCATAGTTACTTGCAATTGAATATTCACCCTGATTATATTCCAGTATCCAGGAGTCATACAGTGTTCTTACAATCATTTCGACACCAAATAATTCTTAATGATGGTTTATTTTCATTTAAAATACCTGCTCAGGATAGTAAAAAATTCAATGATTTGTCATACTTTATTTTACTACTCATCTGTCTATAGTGGAATTCAACAGACTTAAAAAATATAGTAAACAAAGAAATTGGATCTCGACTACTCCATAATTACTTACATTTAATTATCAATCCTGATCATAGTCGTTTCAAGGAACTCTAGTTAGATTTATGCGGACATTTCGACACTAATAAACCTTTAGATTATAGAATAATTTCATGAAAAATACTCGGATGGTAAAAATTTAAGACTGTCATTTTTGCTTGTCATTAAATTATTTTTTCTCAGACTTTTTTGTCTTTGCCATAGTGTTGTAAAACTGTTGTACTGGCCAATTGATTTTAAAAGGAGGTCATTGTTTTATCAATCCGTCAGTTCGAAAAAATGTACTTCCTTTATATAATATAACTTATTGACCCAGAGAGCGAAGAGTGCTAGTCCACAGAGTATATTGAATATATGGAGATGCGAGTCTTTGCCCCTTTTCACAAAGTTTTGGTTCACCGGTTGCCGGGTGCCGGGTAGGGTGGGTATATGGCCGTGTACTATAGCTTTCACACGTACCGGAGTGATTTGCCCGCCAACCGCTTGCATTCACCGCCGCCGCCGCGCCGGTTACCCGGCACCGGCTACCCGGCAACCGGTACGTGTGAAAAGGCACTTTGAGTTTGGGTCTTCGATTCCACAGTATAGACGATTATGCTTTCGTCCGTATGTGTGTGTACATGTCAGTTTCGGTCTAGAAGACGCATTTGTTAACCAATTATCTCCAAACTTGGCACACATGTTCTTTGATTTAAAATCATTGATCTACGAAAAGATAAAAATACAACTTTTGTCAAAAGTTTTTTTAATAGGGCGGAAAATATGGGAGAAAAAGGTCCCCGTTATATATGATGGGATCATAAGGGATATAATTCCTCACAAGTTGTTTTTTCCTGGGCGCTCGCGAGGCCTACTCTTCGCAGAAGTACTTTTAAAAAATTGGGACTAAATAAGTATTTGTGCGACCCAGAAATCGTCAGAAGGATCCGGTTAGGCTTAGTACCGTGTGGAGGAGTAAATTTAAAGAGGCTAACGTTCATCAGCGAGCTGCCAAAAAGATAATCTAATGTTTCGAACGCCATAAACATTTAAATATGAATAAAAAGAAAAAAAAATGATTCTTTAGGGTAGACTGGGTACGGTTGACGGTGGATGGTTAAAATATTCAGTCCTAAAGTAATATATTATTGTAAATAAATGATTATATATGTACTATTAAATTTTCTAAAAGTTTATTTTTTTAAAGATCCTTTAATTAAATTAATATAAAAAAATTATTGCACATAATATATATTGATATACCGAATTTCATGATTTGATGAATTTGGCGATTGATATACCGAAGTAAATGAATGTACGGTGAACTAGATATAACTCAATGATTATTTACATACATAGAATCAGTATAGTTACAACACTATGATCATAGACAACTTCTGTCAACACATGACATGTTTACATGATTGCTGAGCTGTCCAGAAAAAGACTATATAGACAACGATTGTCAAAACATGACATGTTTACATTATTGCCAGATCGGGCAGGGTTGAACATTATTATCTATACGTTTAAATAGGTGTAAATAATAATAACTTGTTATAAAATTACTTTCTTTCATCACATTTCTTTTTGTACTAATATCTAATTATTTCATCATTTTTAGAAAATGACAATTCAACCGCGCACGCTGTCAGCTAGACTTAGTCTAGCGAAAGAAACTTCAAAAAACAGTTTTTATATAACCAGGCTCTTTCGGTCGTCAAAATGTCACATTATTGCCAGAGGGGGTGCTCTAAGCATGGCCTCTCCCTCTGTAAAGGCGCGCGATGCTCTGTGGTTGTTGTGGTGTGTTTGGCAATAATAGTACTGATAGCCGAGACAAAAGAGTCAATGGCAAAGTTGACATCTTCTATTTGGAGTATATGAGTCAAGTCAGTCAAGTATCATATCGGTTTGTGTGCTGTGTAAATCTATGGTTAGTTTAAAATGAGGTCAATGTCGGATACCATTATCCAGCTGAAGGCAGAGTCGTGTCGGTAAGTGATCGGTTATATGGGCTTACTGGGATGGCAGTAGTTGAGAGGAGATTGGACTTAAGGAGGACATGGTCATAGCATTTTCCTGTCTGGTGGTGAACACATGTGTTGGGAAAAGCGCATGACTGGCAGTTAGACATAGGTAATTTGCAAAACTTTCCTTGTTTTGGGGTTTAATGTCAATATTGAGGTCACCTTATAAGGCCACGTGATTAAAGATTTTAAACCGCTCAGAACACTATTTAGGTCCTCTAAGAATAAGTCATGGTGATAGTGTGAGTTGTACGATGGAGATTTATTTATAAATACTGGGTGTAACAAAATTACCTCTCCAAATTTCATGAGATGACTTGGCATCGGAAATCAAATACATATACATATGGTCACGCCTTTATCCCCGAAGGGGTAGGCAGAGGCATATTATATGCCCACATTTCACCTTTGTATAATTTGTCCCACGTAATAGGTGGTGAGCCGTATTGCCGTGTTTAAATGGACAGGCGCAGGTTGTGACTGCCTGCTGTTGAAATAAAGCCTTCAACTTAGCTTAACGACTGCCATTTTACTGGCAACCGGGACCAACGGCTTAACGTGCCTTCCGAAGCACGGAAACGCTCAAATAAATGTCACAAAGTGATCACATGGATGGTCACCCATCCATGGACCGGCCACAGTGAAAGTTGCTTACTGCAGTGATCGTTTACAGAACACTGAGTCCGCGGGGCCACGAGCGCTTCTCAGCGGAAATCAAATACAAATATTTAATTAAAATGGGGGTTTAATTTTTACATTTTTTAAATTTTTTTTTGTCGCACATTAAGAATTCGTTTTTTACCGCGGCAATTCGAGGTAACATGGTCGCCGTGGCAAAACAAACACGGAGCACCCGTCTGGATGTCATTGTCGCTTTCTACTGCCGCTCAGTAGCGATAGAAAGGGTGAAAATGAAAATTTATAGGACCTTTAAAACGGATTTACGGTTAAAGTATTCATGTGATTTTTTTTTTCATTTTTTGTAATGTTTCTTGACTGATGCCACGTCACGTGACGAAATTTGGAGAGTCAATTTTGTTACACCCAATATAGTCCCGTCAATTTAGACAAAAACAGTGGTGAAATAACAATAATTCCCGGGGAGCCAAATTTTGGTGGAGAGTTGGGGTTTGCCATTACAAATAATATACTAAAAGTCCCCATCGATCCTATGTGTGCTACAAAAGATATTCGGGGTCAAAGGTCACAATTTGAGGTGTTTTGTATTTTTCTCGAAAACGGTAAGTGTTACCGAAAGAACTCTCAAACCAAAGTTGTAGGTCTTAAAATTCTCCACAAAAATCATTCTAATATTGTTTCCTGAGAGTTACTATTCCTGAAATATCGCGATTCCACAATATACATGTTATGCACACATTTCCACGCCACCTATGAGGTAGTGTAGGTACTCGGCGCGTTCGTTTTAAGGGTTCCAAACCCAAAGGGTAAAGAACGGAACCCTATTCATGAGACTTCGCCGTCCGTCTGTCTGCCTGTCTGTCTGTATGTCCGTCATGAGGCTGTATTTCATGAACGGTGAGAGCTAAAAGCTGAAATTTTCACAAGTCATGTGTTTCTGTTGCTGCTATAATAAGAAATACTGAAAACAGAAAAATAATAATATTTAAGGGGGGCTCCCATACAGCAAACTTAATTTTTTTTGCCAATTTTTTTTAAATCCATGTTTAACACTAGCTGACCCGCGCAACTTCGTATACGCCACATAAGGTGTATGAAAGGACAAGTTTTTTTTCAACAGACTCATGGGAGCGTATGAAACTGCCCTGTTTGTGCTTAGTCATAAAAGAGCTTAAAGATTAAGTCCATTCTAAAACAACATAATTCAGTCACAACAATAAGTCACAACATAATTATGTTGTAACTGAACTTTTCTTGCACACATAGGATCGATGGGGCCTTTTAATATTAGGGGTTAAAGTATGAAATTGCCGATTAGTACCGAAAATCTAAATTGTTTATTTTTTTAATTTTTACAAACTTATTTATTCAAAATAGTTACCATTATATTTATTATTGCTGCCATCTAATAGGAAGGTCATTTATGCCTTTGCGATAGAACTCTAAGGATCTAGACTGCACAAACTCTGTGAAAGTATTTTGTACTGCCTCCTGGGAAGAAAACTTCTTGTCACGTAGATAATTGTCCAAATCACGAAAAAAATGGTAGTCCGTTGGAGCAAGGTCTGGCGAATACGGAGGATGACGAATGGTTTCTAAGCGCAGTTCCTGTAGGGTTAAAATGGTTTCTCGTGCTGTATGAGGTCTCGCGTTGTCATGGAGCAAAAATGGTGAAGATCGATTCATGAGTCGGGGCTGTTTTACTGCTAGTTTTACAACATTGTACGGAGTTCGGCACAATAGACATCTGCCGTTATTACTTGACCAGATCGGAGAAAACTATAGTGAATAACACCATGCTGAGACCACCAAACAGTTACCATTACCTTTTTATTGCTAAGTTTCGCTTTAGGACACTGTTGTGGCGTTTGACCTGGGGTCAGCCATTGCATTTTTCTTTTACGGTTATCATAAAGAATCCACTTTTCATCACATGTCACAATTCGATCCAATATTCCTTCATTTCCGTACCGATTCAACAAGGCAACACAAGTTTCAACACGCGTTTCTTTCTGCAGATCGGTCAAATCGTGAGGCACCCATTTTTCGTATTTTTTTATTTTATTGATTTGATGCAAATGAGTCAATATTGTGGGTAAGGTAACGTTAAACCATGCCGCTAATTCCTGGGTAGTTTGACTAGGATCGGCTTCCACCATCTCTCTTAATTCATTGTTATTCACCTGTGTGGGCGGTCTTCCTCGTGGCTCGTTCTTCAAGTCGAAGTTTCCTTCACGAAAGCGGTTTAAACCAAAATCGCACGGTGCGTTCATTAGTAGACCCCTCTCCAAACGAAACATTGATATTGCGGGCTGTTTCTGCCGCGTTACTTCCGCGTAGGAACTCGTATTCAAAAATTACTCGAATTTTCGCAGTATCCATATTTCTTGTCTAAGTTGAATATCAAAAACACTGATCTATATTATTTACCACTGGATTGGCTGTTTCATACAAATGACAGCGAATTGTTTGTGTCGATTTGAAACGCCTCTAGAGTTGGTTCAGGGAACTAAATCTGACGTTAATGAATATGTCATGCCGTATCGCGCTGAAAATAACGTATTAATTTGGTAATTTAGGGACTTTTAAGCAGTTAAGTGCTGATTTGTGTGTTTATTAAGTGAAATACATTAACAATGGACATGGTGAAATGTGTGTTTTGCAAATGTAGCTTTAAAAAAGGGAGCAACGAAGCACTTATCAGGTAAGTTGATTTTTTCAAATTTTTATCATTAAATCAGCGTGAACTACCTGTAAAATGTTACAAAATATGTATATGAATAATATACAGGATGTTGATCTGCATTTGTGCATTACTTGCACACATGACTGTACTGCCTACACTCGTTGATATTTCGGGATAAAACGAGACACCTTTTTTTACACTTTTTTTTTTCCGCTTAAATTCTTTTCTATTTGCTACGGGAACTCTACTGCTTATACTAAACCAATATTAAGTGAAAAAATGGGGCAGTAAAATTAAGTTCTTAATAATTATTAAATAAAATAAATTTAAAAAGCAACTCGTATGAATCGGTTCTAAATATTCTAATAATACTATTACCTACATAGGTACATTTTCACCGTTCATTCAAAACCGTTTCTTCTTTGCCTACAGTTTAGTAGGCACATACAAATGTGTAGGCATAGGCAAAGGAGGCCTGCGGTGGCGGCGCGGCGCGTGTAAGTTACCCCTCCAACCCCCGCGCAGGAGCGAGCGGCTCAGGCGGCGCCTTTGATCGGTGAATTTGAAATTTTGAATTAATTAGTCGCTCGCCCGCGTTCAGCGTGAGTATAACCGCACGCGCCGATATCTACGTAACGTCCGTAACAACACCGGTAACGATGTCAGAGCGTTACAGTAACGTTGAGTTGGTGGAAATGGTGCGCCTTTACGCTATTTCTAATAATAACGTTGTTGATGCAATTCGCATGTTCAGGGAAATGTTTCCAGACCGACCAATACCATCTCGTCGCATGATGCTTGCCGCCACACAGCGCTTAAGGGATCACCGACAGTTCGAGGTTCCTCGACATGCACAAGGTCGTGGTACACAAGGCCTATCAGCTGATCAGCAAGAGCAGATTCTCAATTATTTTGAGGAAGAACCTCGAGCCAGTACGCGTGAAGCCGGTCGCCGTTTCGGTGTTCATCATACCACAGTGTGGAAGCTGCTGAATCGCGAACTAATGCATCCGTTCCATTTCCGACGTGTTCAAGAGTTGCATCCGCAGGACAATAACGCTCGGACAGTTTTTTGTCACTGGCTCCTTGAACATCAGGACGTGAACATTTTGTGTTCCGACGCATCATTGTTTACGCGCGTGGGCGTTTATAACGTCCACAATGAACATTGGTGGGCTCACCGACAACACAACCCACATGTTACTACGCGGGACTCGTTCCAGGTCCGGTTTAGTCTGAATGTGTGGGCTGGTATCATCGGTGATCATCTACTTGGCCCATATTTTATTGACGGTCGTTTGAACAGTGCTACATACTTGGTGCTACTCCGACATGTGGTTAATGAGATGCTCGATGACATTCCACTCGCATTTCATAGGGACTTGTACTTCCAACAGGACTGTGCGCCACCTCACTATGGACGCCAAGTGCGCGAATATTTAAGTGAAGTGTTTGGTACGCAGTGGATAGGCCGTGGTGGACCGGTAGCCTGGCCGCCGCGTTCACCCGACCCTTAGAGACCCTTAGACCCTTAGACTTTTATTTGTGGGGAGATATTAAAAGACTTGTTTACAATGAAGACATTGTGAGTGTTACACAATTACGTGAAAGAATTGTTTTGGCATTTGAACAAATAAAAACAAATGTGCTAGTGCTTCGCAGCTTAAAACGCAACTTAGTGCGCCGCGCCAATCTGTGCATAGACACTGGGGGTGAGCATTTTGAACAATTATTGCGTGTTACATGATTTTGTAAATAGGTATTTAAGCTTTGATTCTCAATTAATTCTGTAAATAAGTTGATTTAAAATTTTTAACTACGCCAGAAATGCTTCATTTCAGAATACTTTTCTCATACCTAATGTTTACTAACAGTACTTAATGTTTTTGTTTGCAATTGCATGATAAATAGCGTGTTTCTGCCGGTCCTAAGCCCTTGAAGTAGGAAGGAATCTTTTAAATCAACATAAACTCATCATCAAATCATTAATATCAAATCAAAAAAGTACATAAAGGTCACCGAACTTGTCAGCTGGAACTAAAAACTCATGAAACCTAATAACTAATGGCTCCTTTACACTGCCCGCAAAGTTCATAGGCGAAGTACTCTAGAAACTTTGTCTAAGTTCGAAAAAAATGCGTCACTACACACTCAGTGGTGTCAGTAGCCTGCGCACGCACATTGCCGCCGTTTGTAATGAACAAAGAAATTTGTGTGGCAGGTTTCCAGGAACAACATAATTTGCTCCTGACCACTGTTTGACGCTGATAATTGGATCACATACACCAAAGCACTAATTATAGCTTAAATCACGCGCCGGCAAAGCACCGGCACACACGATGTCGGCCAAGTAGTGTAGAGAGGTACTTCGTGAACGCACTTCCCGCATCTTTGGGCCCATTGACTGAGGCGCAAAAATCGACAGCAAATAAAGTCGCCTGAGGGGAGGTATAGTTTTTGACGAGGTAAGCCGAAGTGCCTCTTTACACTATCGTATTCATTTAACTTCGTTCAACTTCGCGGGCAGTGTAGAGGAGTCATGAGATGCGATACGTAGCCGCATTATCTAGGTACCTACTATTGTCTAGCTTTAAGCCCAGGCCACACCGCCAGCGGGCGGGCGAGCGAGCTAGGCGGGCGGGTGAAGTGAGATATTGAAGTTATGCAAACTACGCGACATTGCCGAGCTAAACTATGGGGTTTACACCAAAAACTACATACGGAAGGGCGAACCGGGTAGTGCGGATGAGACTAGACACGTGGACACTGCCATTCGAATGACAAGCGACGACTAGTCTGAGTACCCGAAACGGGGAGGACGGTAGTTAAGCTAGCGAAGCGGGCGCGCCTAACGACTAAAACGAGTAGCTTCGCTCGCATCAGCCACGTAGGTTATTCGGCAGCTCGCAGTGTGCCTAGCTCGCTCACCCGCCCGCTGGCAGTGTGACTTGCGCTTTAGCGTTGGCTCGGCGACGTAAACATTAAATACACGGGTGAAGATTTTTTCTTCGTAAATCATATTTCACTAAAAACAGGATTTTTTGGGTTTTGTTATCTACGTATGTTTGTGTTGCTTGCAATCGATAATACCTATAACCTATAAGTACACTACGCACTGAAGGAGGCTTGTGCACGACCAAATCAACAGCTTGTATAGGTGAGATTGAATTGTTTTTAACCACAAAATTGGATTTTAATTTCGTTTAGTGAAGTCCATTTTGTCATATCGATAAACTCGATCATGTGGTCTGATGTGATAAGAATTATGACCAATAATGGTATCAACCTAACAAAATCTTATTAGTATTATTTTTCTGACATTAACTTGTTTAGATAATGCTTACTAGATAATGTTTTTTACTCTATTGATGGATGTTTATTTCATTGCAGATTTCCAACTGATCCAGGTATTAGAAGTTCATGGCTTGGCAGCATGAGCGCCCATAACTGGACACGGTGTGTTTTCTAGATCCAATCGTGGATATTTTTTAATGTGGATAACTTTTCTAACCTAAATTTAGGTGAAAATTGTGAATGACCAATAAAGTTAAATCCATAGATTTAGAATTTTTCGCTACTCTCAATAGATACACATAGCGTGCGAGCGAGACCTCATTTACCAGTACACATAGCTCGAGAGGAAAAGAGATAGCAACTTGTGTACTCTTAATTTATGACCCTAGCACCCGTTGTGATAATATGTCATTCATATTTTACAATATTCTGTAGTGATCTTACGAATAAAATGGAAAATTTAATATTTTCTACGATGGTGTCGAGTTCAGTGTGTGAATTTGATATTAAATAACATATATAGATATTCATATATAGATATTCATATATTCATTTTCACACATAGATATTTCTTTTTTGGTTTCGTTTTCTATCTGACACTGTTTATCTTGTACATTCTAAATCTATGGTTTTTTTTTTGTTTAACGTGAGGGAAAATCCTCATAGGATGTTATGCCGGACTCTTACCGACTAAAAAACCTCACGCCACGCCTAACAGCCTATGGTTGAGAGCCCCGGGTAAGCCCTCAGGAAGGATGTCCCGTGACTCCCAACAGACCCACGGCCGCCAATGCGGCCTCGCCCAGGGGGTGGTTCGGGTGCAATCCCGCGTCTATGGGGGGTTTCGGGTGTGACCCCGCTTCTAAGGGGGGGCGTGCGTGAGTTGCTCACGTCACGCTGCCGTCATGGGCCTGCTTCTGTAAGGACGGTGAGCGGCCCTCTCACCGTCCTCAGACCCCCGGTCATGGAGGCCGATAGTCTTCGGCAAAGACACGTCGGCGGCGCCCAGGGCGCCGACTGCGGAACTCGGGTGGGAGAGTTCTCTCCCGCACCCGGCCTGCCACCTCCTTCGCGAGCATGACCTGCTCGCAGAAAGAGGCGGCGCAGTCCCACTTACTCCCGCTGGAGAGCATGGCTCGCACCATGGCCTCGAGCGAGAGAGTGTCCACGCCCAGACCCACTACTAGGACCTGGCGCTGTTGTGCCCACGCCGTGCACTCCACCAGAGTGTGGAGCGCCGTGTCATCGCTGCGGTCCTCGCAGTGCTGACACTCGGCCGTGGTTTCCCGGTGTTTTCGCCACAGATACCTACCGAAGCTACCGTGCCCGGCAAGTATCTGTATCAACCGGTAGGAGAGAGCACCGTGTCTTCTCTCCAGCCACTCGTCCATGACCGGTCTGACGGCCGCGATTGTGGCGAATCCCCCCTTTGGTTGCTCAAGTCGCACCTTCCATGTCTCCATGGTTTCCTGGTGGAGCAGGGTCCGCTGGGCCTCGATTTCTCGAGACGCAGGTCTTTGGCCCCGCTCCAGCGCCTCCTTGCGCCATCTGAACAGTGACGCAAGGGCTCTCGCTTCCAGGTCCCATGGAGGGGTCCCGGCTAGGAGACATGCCGCCTCACCGGAGATCGTGCGGTATCCTCTTATCACCCTGACGGCCATCACTCTCTGCGGGCTCAGCAGTCTAGCCTCATTGCTGGCCGTCAGGGTCTCCGCCCATACGGGAGCCCCGTACAAGGCCATGCTTCGCACGATCCCCAGGTACAGTCTCCTGTAGGGAGCGTTGGGTCCCCTGATGTTGGGCATCAGCCGCGCGAGTGCGGCCGATGCTCCCCTCAGTTTTGGGACCAAACTTCGGAAGTGATCTAAATCTATGGTTAAATCACGTTTATTTTTATGTTTTCTCTACTTCCTCCAATACAACTCCCTTCCTATGGTGCATGGTAACAATCTAATACTTCTCTCCTTCTCTTCCAGAAAATAATATTTACCTGCAAATTTGCACCATGGGTATGGAAAATTGCAGGTAAATTTTATTTCATTTAGGTAGGTATACTAGACACTAATTTGAACCACCTTTAAATTAAGAGCACTATTCATTTAAGCGTCGATAGCTTGGTGGTTAAGCCGTTAAGTAGTCGGTCTTGCGATCGAGAGGACCCGGGTTCGAATCCTGGGTTCGAATGAAACAATGGCGAGAATCAAGAAGGCATAATATTAGTTTGACAGCCACCTATCCAGTGGTAATAATACAGATCAGTGATCAAAAACCATTGAAAGTCGATATTCAAATGTTTCACATTTTTTAAAAGAAGAACATCATAGAAACTATGTTAAAAAAGTTTCATTCGAAAACCTCAAACCACGAAGATTCCATGTCAATTCAAAGAACCTATTGCAATAAAACGGCAATTTCATACTTTAACCCCTATTATATTATTTGTAATGGCAAACCCCAACTCTCCACCAAAATTGTATGGCTAGGCTATCCAAAGAGTCAAGTTCTGTACCTATTTATGTCGTTTAAAGAAGTCATTTTTGAACATTATACAAAAGGTTAAAATGTGAGCAATGGAGTGTCCAGGGCTCCTTTGGACAGGTAATGGCGTAATCGATATAAAAGTAGAAAACACTGACGGGACCTTGTGATGTGAATTCTATTAATAACTAGCTGTAGCCCGCGACTTCGTACGCTGCATTATCTTTAGATTGATATAACTTTCTTATTTATGAACCGATTGACATGAAACAAACACTAAATGTTAAGTGGAGCAAACCGCAACGCAAAAAAGAGAACCGTATCGCAATCGGTTGAGCGGATGCTGAGATTAGCGTGCACAAACGTACAGAGAAACATAAAAACAGACAAGAATTCTAAAAACCATTGTTTTGGGTTCTATTGCGGCCATAAAGCCCCCCTATAAACTTTTTACTTATATATCTTCAATGTACAGACAGCGACCTGTTACGATTTTATTATGAGTATTGATGATGATGACATAAAGTAAAGTGTTTGTTTTATGACCGGTTTTAGGTTAGTGTGTATTTTTGATGTGTTGGTTGTGCATACCTACTGTAAACATAATTAAAAAATGAATACTATTTCTAAAAGCGTCGTTTAGAACGTAATTTAAGATGTTGATAAGATTTACCTATTAAGGCAAATATACTGCAAGCGTAATTAAAGTGAAGCCTAGTCATTGCTGCGGTTTGAAGTCATGTAATAGTTGTTCGGATTTGATGTGTATATGCCTCATACCTTTCGCTTGTCGCAAGAAAACCTTTCCGTTGACTTACCAGCAGAACTCATATTTACCGCCAACCCGATAAGCCCGGACGCGGCGGCGCAGGCGAGATCATGAGTCGCGAACGACGCGTCCATGACCGAACTGCGCACCTGCCGTTCCCATGTGGCGACATTCCCCGGTTGAGAAAATTTAGGCCACGCGTGATATCCTCCAGTGTCAGATTCCTCCAGATTCTCACACTTTCGGTGGTCTCGTAGGAGCCCCAAACTAACAAGCAAGCATCGAAAGGTCCCAAGACTATGACATGGCGAGCACGGCATGCTGCACAAACTACAGGAGAAAATCTAACCCCTGTAAATTTGAACCGAAATCATGAAGAAACGGTCTTTAAAGTACGTACGTAATCAGACACTACTTTTTCGGCCGTTCGTCATTTTGACGGAGTTGACCCGCACGAGCTTACCAACGTTAATTATGGCGGCGGGCACACTCACCGTATTCCGGTGCCCAGCGCACGCCCACGCAAGCCGCTCTCTGCCTCCGCTACTTACAGAGGGGCGCCCGAGAGTTTTTAGATCCTCAAGGAGCTCTGGGGATCGCCCATCTGGCTCCCCCGAGGAGAGCCCTAAATTAACGGGGCGCCCCTAGCCGGGTCGACGTGAAAATCCTCTTGATATCCTTCGGCCCGGCTTTAGGGTGAGGAGGAACACCGCGGAGTTTAGTGAGTAGGACTGTCGGGTTGCGGCCAGGACTACCAAACCGTCAGCTGCCCCCGCTGCGGGGATGACTGCGCGGAAATTCATTCCCTACGTCAAAAAAAAGCCTTCCTCGAGAACCACTCTCTTCTACTATCTAATATCTACAAATCAATCAATCAATACATGTAATAAAAACGTAACAGCTCGCTGTCTCTACATTAAAGATATATTAGAAAAAAAAAATTATAGGGGGCTTTATGAACGCAATAGAACCCAAAACAATGATTTTTAGAATTTTTGTCTCTACGTTTGTGCACGCAAATCTCAGCAACCGCTCAACCGATTGCAATGCGGTTTTCTTTATCGCGTTGCGGATTGCCACACTTAAGAGCGTTAATTCGGTTTTCAAATTTCTTTACGATCGTAAGAAATCAGCCGGCGCGGCGCACATAGCCGTATAGTGCCAATTGTTGCTACTAACAAGTTTGATACTTTTGTTTTCCTTCATGTATTACCGGTGTCATATTCTTAGTCTAAGCGTTCAATCTTATAATTTAATTTTTATGTTAGTAATATTAGTTAATAATTATTGATTATTTTATTGCAAATTGATTGATATTAAGTAGTGATAGACACTGACATCATAAAATTAATAAAGTTGACATTTATTCACCTAACTAATATCAATATTGCAATTAGAAATACCGAACCGAAGGAACCGACGTGCATGCATGAAAAGAAAAATGAAAGTTGAAGAAGCAAGTGAGGTGTGTATGGAGCGTGCCGTGTGGCGCTCGGTTCTTTCTGCCTACCCCGCAAGGGATTTGGCGTGAAGATAGTATAGTATATAATACACACATACATGAAAACGGTCCACAAGTTTATTTTTAAAGTATCTAAATATACGAAAATTGTAGAAAGTAATGGACAATATTCTATTTTACACTATAAATATTTAAATTTGACAATAATCATAGTACCCTTAGAGCCCAATGATGTTATAGTAAAAAAGAGGTAGATATCGCATTACCGCTCAAAAACTGTTGCGGACAAAGTCACACAATTGTTATAATTCCATTGAGTCGGCTAATAGCTGCGAGCGAAACAAGTCGTGTTGTGGTCGGCTGCTGTGTGCAAAACGACACACATAGCTATCCCTCTCTGTTTTAAATGTTTTGTATTCTCTATCGCATTCATAGATGAAATCTATTAGGTACCGATAAGAAAGCACGTGAAATTATAACTCAACAATAACTGAATGCTGTTTTGTATGAAGGTAGCATATCTTTACTTAAATATCATTGCTTAGAGCCCCTCGCGGCGACCGGTCGCCGCGCATAATAATCAAGCTTTTCCGTTGAGCCCCGCGCGGCGACCGGTCGCCGCACCTACCCAGACGACTTTAAACTTAAATTTAGCCTTCTTACGTCCTACTTTTCTATGAACAATTTTATTGTATGTGTAGTATATAACATTTTCTTGTTTTTGGAATCTTATAAAATGACGTCAATGGGCCAGATTTTTTTACAAAAATCGAACAGTTGAAGTTGAGAGTGGATTGCGCATGGATGGCGTGCGTTTGTGTAGTGCGTGTGTGTTTCATGTTTTTATTATAAATAATGTGTTTGCATTATTATT
The DNA here is from genome assembly GCA_933228765.1 of Miltochrista miniata. Lineage (NCBI taxonomy): Eukaryota > Metazoa > Arthropoda > Insecta > Lepidoptera > Erebidae > Miltochrista > Miltochrista miniata. The sequence continues at coordinate 28,484,066 of OW121747.1, forward strand.
TATTAGTATACACAGTAAAATAAACAATTTATCAATAATCCGGTTGCTGTTTGCAGAATCGTAAAATTTGGTCTGGTAAGTGAGAAAACATTTTTTTTTTTGGAAAATGGGAAATCTTTTTTCATTTTTAGGGTGGTGGAAATAGGTCCTCGCGATTACCGACTTTCGATATAATTTTTTTAGTGTGTTGAAGGGTTAATTGATAGTAGGTGTTTTTCATTTACAACAACCAAATATCTATTAAGAGGTATGTGCATAACAATGCACACCGCCAAGAAAAAACCATTCCGTATCGGCATTGATCGATTATTAGATAACTACTAAGATGAATTTTGGGAGGGACCGAACTGAGTTTCTTGGGGTGTTCTTCTCAGTTTGTAGCATTTCCGAAAAAAATGTTGACAAACCTATTTTTTTTTTAATTTCAAAGGTAATAAATTTTATTTTATTTTATTTTATCGACTCTTTCTGGGTTCAATCATTTTGGCCAACAGACATTAGTCGTAAAAATTTAACAATTTAGGTTCCATCCTCGTAGTCCAGAACTCGTCGTCTTGCGAAATATTTACTGTGCTGATGGGCAAATTAGTGTTCAGTCTACACCGCAAATCGATAAATGTTGGCTTGACTGAAAGTAATTTTAACACGTTCACTGCGTTACGGGGTTTTTTGAACCTCGTGCAGTGATGTCGTTCAGTGCGGACGAAAAAATCTAGGGTGTGCTCGTTGGTGCGGGAGCTGTATCTATGAAATTATTTAGTGTATGAGAGAGATGAATATATATTTTTCATGTACGCTGTTTGAAGAAACAGTTGCTATTTTAAAATTATACGGGGTGTTATTAACCCCGTTACGACCAGAGAGCAAAACTTATCTTCCAGTGCGATACGGGGTTCAAAAAGCCCCGTATAAATTATTGTGTTCCCGTACGGGGTCGTGAGCTCTTTAGCATTAATGCTGTTATTAGCACAAGACGTAGTGTTTAATTATCGATAAAGAAGCGATCGCGACGTATGTTGCAACTGTCACAGATTAAAAAGGATGATGAAACTCCTTCATATCCAAGTTCATCCCAACCACAATCTGCATCCTCAATAAGGCATACTGTTTAGAGTGCTACAATTTAAAACATTGAATGCATCACATCCGAGTTGTAACCTACGTTGATCATATTTTCATTATAATGTAATAATAAATAATAAACAAACTTAATACAACTTTATTAGGTTTAATATATATGTCGCCACACCGAGAATTACTAATTAAAATCTATTTGATTATAAATAGATTAAAACCATTACAATGAGCAACTTTACTGATACCTTACTATTTTGTGATATAAGGTTCGAATAGAAATAGTTGTAGAATTTATTAACACTGATTTGTATAACTTGATGTAGTGGACTAGTGGTGAACTAATTAGGTTACCTAAGTGTTATGTGACTATGTAGGTTCGTAAGAACCTACAATAAAAACTATTGTTAAATTCTTATTGACAATTATAACGAATATTGTCGACATTTAAAAATGTTTTTAATCAAAACAGGATTTTTGTTATTCCTATAGTTCCGGCAATGTTCATTTTACTGAGAATGAATTAATCTTTGTATTTTAACGATTTCATTCAATTTAACAGTTTGTTTGACTAATTAAATTAATAACTTTATTTCTCAAATAAATTGAACCACATTTCTTGGATTTAAAATGAAAACATTAAATATCAAGCCACGTGTTTTGTGAGAACAATTTGAGTGGCGGGGATTTATAAATAGACAGTGGTTGTGGCCGAGGGCTCACTTTGCTGCTGGAATTTGGAGAGAAAACATTGTGAGTAGATTCTATGTTGGTTTTAATTTGGAATAAAAATTATGTTGTAATAACTTACTGGAAGTTAAAAGAGTGGCCGGAGTTTTATTGCCAGGTTCTTTTTTCTCCAGCTCTACCTATTGCGTTGCGAATCTGGCAGTAAATGTAGATTGTGACTTACATGAATAAAGATTTTTCATTTAATTTCATTTTATTTCATTGGTGTTCCATTTGCTTGTTTTTATTACCGTGTTTCTGAAATAAATACCGCCTAAGTATTTATTTCACTGTTATTTAACTAGATATCCATCTATAAGTGTAATAAAGCATAAAGCAGACCCGATGACCTACTCCAGGTCAGCGGGCCTGCGCTTTTTAAAAACAGCTGCCGCATGTCTACTCCGACATCAGAAGTGGGATCACTACCTACAAAATACTGTGCGAGACTATTTATATTTCAGGATGTGTGCTACGAAGATTGTGTACCAGTTTACCAACGCGCCGCACGCGGTTACGGGCGCGCCGGCGTGTTCCGCGGCTGTGCGAGATCCTGGTGCTAGTAAGTCTTCCACCAGCACCGTCACACAGCTACAACAGCAAAGGGGTAATGTACCACCTGAATTTTATTTTAATATGATCACAGTGAAGTAATGTATGAGTGATCGCCTGTCGAAACAACAAAAGAAAGTTATGATTAAGTACCGATGTGTTTTTACCCTCATATGACCTAGGCGGTAACGTCGCGTTGGCGACTGCAATTGATGTAATCATGTTTTTTTTTTTTGTTTGTTTCAAACGAACTATGTTATCAAGTGACTACGATATACGTATGAAAATAACTAGACTGCTGAAGGGCCGCGCTAACATAGGTTGACAACTGGCTAGTTACCGCGTCCTCGGTGGGGCCACCATAAGCTAGTCTGCCAGCTTAGTGGTTACGAAATTGCGATGCAGTAGCAGCGATGATAGGTTATGTTACCTCTTCTATATTATGTAAGCGTTCAACGCGAATTGATCACAACCACCACCGAAACTGTTAATATATTCCATTGATAGTGGAAACGCTTCTTACTGTAATTTTTGTAGTAAGTCCGGTCATACCTCTCGTGAGTGACGTTTTAAAGCTACTACAACAGATTCGGATAAACGTACGGTTGAAAGAAACTTGTGTTCCCAATGCAACAATAACCCGGCCAACACAACGGTTATACGAACAAACTTATAGTAGGTACTTGAATTTTATTCATTTTGATCAAAAGCCGTTTACACATTTGGTACCTGCTATCGCCGCGAAAAGCACATAACCTATAATATGAACTCTGTTCTTAACTAGTCCAGCTTGAACACAATGCGTGTGAGGATAGGTAAGGTAATTAATAATACCATCTTTGATAGCGGGGTTACGTGCTTGTTAATTCGTGAGTCAATCTCATACAATTTGCCGGAAAACCGAAAACGTGTGGTCAATAAAATTACTTGGTGGCATAGGTTTCCTGTTGTTTCTACGAGCATCTTAAGTCTGTCTAGATTCTAGATAATAGAATTAACGTAGAAATTGAAAGTCACATTTCACAAGATTATTACTTCAGACGTGTTGGTAGGTTCAAATCTATTTTTATTAGATAGCATAAGGTAACCTTGATATCGAAGATGACTTAAAAACACCCAGAAAAATAAAATAACCTCTTGAGTTCAGACAATGACCACAAAGGTAGTATAGCATAGGTTTGTATAGATGACGTTATCAGTACATATTTTTCTGATATCTGTGGTAAAGCTCTGTCACTAGAGCAGTAACTATTTACTAATCTGTGCTTAGAGTCTTAATATCATTCCGTAAACCAGGATTTCCAATCCTCATAGAATAATGCCTTTTCTTTTAACGGTCAATTGAGTATGCTAAAAATTTAGTACAGAACGGTCAAGTGCGTCCTAGCCCTAAAAAGGTTAAGCCTAAAAACTCTGGTACCGACAAATGCTAAACAAATTCGTCTATTCAGTTGTCGCGCTGAATACTCCCGCTCGTTCATACCAAATATCGCTCCTGCTGTGGCTTCTCTTAATGAACTGACTATCTAAGGCGCTAAGTGGCAATGGACCCATGTTCATGAGGAAGCGTGGCATAGAATATTTCTAGGAAAAGAACCTAGCGAATTGTTTCCTTGGCTGGGCCTTGACTTCGGGTCAATCCTTATTCAAATCAATACGGGTCGGCAGGACATAGTGGCTTTTTTTTTAGTATGCACAGGACCGATGCGATGTAGAAACTAGATAAGTATCACTCGAGCGAATTTGGAGATTTTGGTGGTAGTACGAGCGGTCAAACGTTTTAACTATTACTTGTATGGACGCCATTTCAAGATGATTATACGGTATCCCGACTGCGACGCGCTTTAAGCCTCGAAGCACAAGGAAGACTTGCTGTCTCACATCCATAATGGTATATTCGCAAAAATTTGAATTTGAAATAAATACAGGAAGGGCGAGCGGATGCAGCATGCCGATATTGTTAAACTGAAATACCTTTAACAGGCAAAGTCTTGAATAACAGTTTGATTAATGATTATTCATCTGAATAAACAGCAAACAACGTCGAGATAGTTACGTACGTACTATCATAGACGGTTTCCATTGAGATGAGACCGTCCAGGGATGTTATCTGCGCGAAAATGTCAAGATAGGTATCTGAAAAGCGAGACCCAATCTTGGGTAGGTACACAACGGTTGACTGTTGTACCTAAATCTTTCCAAAGAAGCTTTAGTAATTAATACCTTAAGGCTCTTCATAAAATTATGGAAGTTACTATTTTGAAAAAAATAGCACCGTTAAAGATTTTTTCACCGTTAAAATTAGGACAATTGCATCGTTTTCAGGACCTCGAATGTTTAACGCAAGTTCACTTGCGCTCTATTAGCAAACCGACCGTGCCATTCGAAGCTATACCTACACGTCGACGTACCGAGTAAGCCAGGCACTTCAGATGAACAGGAACGTGTAACCTTTACAGTAGACTCCTATGCATATTCCCCCTCCGCTAGGTGAGGCCGCAGTGGTAACTGTAGGTCTGTCGGGAGTCCTGGGGTCATCCTTCCGAGAGCTTACCCTGGGCTCCCAACCGTAGGCATATTAGGTAGGAAACGTGTGGTTTTTAGTCGGTAGGAGTCCGGCATGGCATTCATGTAGGATTCACTCTTTAAAAATACTCCTATGCAAAGTAAGTTCTGTTACGCTATACAACCTACAAAGGCGAGCATTGAACCTTGGTGGCCCAAACAAGTATTTCATCTCTTCCTAGCTCCAAAACAAGTGATTATAAACGATGTCCCTGTACAGTAGCCGCAGGTATCAGTAGGGCTAATAGTCTTATCATGATAAGGGATTACGAGACTTCAAATTGGCACACCGCATCAGAAAGTCCGAACTGCAGGCGTAGCTCCTCTTATTTCAGTGCCAAAACTGTTTACCAGCGGAATTGCCTAATTTGGTCAACCACTGAAGTACCTAGTTTGAAACTTCTTGAACGGCACGTACAACAACGACACAGACATCTACTAAAGATAAGGCGAGATTTGACAGGAATCGTGCAAAAAAAAAAAATCATAGTTTTTACAGAGGCATCTTTGTTTAAGTTTACAGCGTTTTCGACAACGGCCGCTGTCTTCTAAAGGAAGCATTAGGACATCATAGACGGGCGCTAAAGGTCCCCACAATCAACAGCGGGGCGCCCAAAACCTCGTGGTGAGCTACAGCTTAGGTTAGGTCATCTGGCGCATTGGTGCTGGCGCTGACGGCACCGCACCCAGCGAGTACTTGATTCTCAGAAACCACAAATTGAAAAATCTGGTGAGGTATTTTCATTTTAGTTTCTTCAGTCTAATCGGTATTAAATGCTAGCTGAATTATTAGACAAATGATGCTATTGGGACGTGGAGTCACCAAATTAGCTAATAAAGTATTTAAATGAAAATATGCTATTGGGGCGTGGAGTCGCCAATAAGCCACTCATATCCCTATCCTGAATCATATTATTTATGTATTATTTGTATTAAGCCACAAAAAGTGGATATCCCAATCCTGAAAGAATAGTGGTCCCCTGTGTAACACGGCGTACAAGACAGCTTAGGGCACAGCATCGACCTTACCAACATCCCCTAGGGCCCCTGTCTTTGACAGCATCGACCTCTCCCCTACATATCCTTACCCGTATATAAAAAGAAAAAAAAAAAAAAAAATACTGTTGTCATGTGGAATGAGCAGTAAGAACCACTAAAAGTGGATATCCCAATCCTGAAAGAATAATGGTCCCCTGTGTAACACGGCGTACAAGACCGCTTAGGGCACAGCATCGACCCTACCAACATCCCCTAGGGCCCCTGTCTTTGACAGCATCGACCTCTCCCCTACATATCCTTACCCGTATATAAAAAAAAAATAAAAAAAAAATAAATACTGTTGTCATGTGGAATGAGCAGTAAGAACCACTAAAAGTGGATATCCCAATCCTGAAAGAATAATGGTCCCCTGTGTAACACGGCGTACAAGACCGCTTAGGGCACAGCATCGACCCTACCAACATCCCCTAGGGCCCCTGTCTTTGACAGCATCGACCTCTCCCCTACATATCCTTACCCGTGTATAAAAAAAAAAAAAAAAAAAAAAAAAAAAATACTGTTGTCATGTGGAATGAGCAGTAAGAACCACTAAAAGTGGATATCCCAATCCTGAAAGAATAATGGTCCCCTGTGTAACACGGCGTACAAGACCGCTTAGGGCACAGCATCGACCCTACCAACATCCCCTAGGGCCCCTGTCTTTGACAGCATCGACCTCTCCCCTACAAATCCTTACCTGTGTATAAAAAAAAAAAAAAAATTACTGTTGCCATGTATTTACATGTGCGCAGGACCGTGTGTTGTGGCGTCATTTGGGAGAGGCCTACGTCCAGCAGTGGACTGATATAGGCTGATTTGATTCATTGATTGATGTGGAACGAGCAGTAGTAGCATTCAGTGAGCGCATCATAACCAGCTCACCGTCTTCATTAACTATGAGTGGTGACACTCTACATGTTACCACGATGTAAGGTTATGAGTGTTATGACCAATGGAATTATATTTGCTTAACCAAGTTTTTCTGGTTCCGTGTACCTACTGTAGAACTACCAAGCATCAGCTTTTAATATTTATTTTGCAGATCTAGACCTTAACACACGATGCAGAGCACGCATCGCCGATCAGTATGGCCGTGTCGCCACACCGAGAATTACTAATTAAAATCTATTTGATTATAAATAGATTAAAACCATTACAATGAGCAACTTTACTGATACCTTACTATTTTGTGATATAAGGTTCGAATAGAAATAGTTGTAGAATTTATTAACACTGATTTGTATAACTTGATGTAGTGGACTAGTGGTGAACTAATTAGGTTACCTAAGTGTTATGTGACTATGTAGGTTCGTAAGAACCTACAATAAAAACTATTGTTAAATTCTTATTGACAATTATAACGAATATTGTCGACATTTAAAAATGTTTTTAATCAAAACAGGATTTTTGTTATTCCTATAGTTCCGGCAATGTTCATTTTACTGAGAATGAATTAATCTTTGTATTTTAACGATTTCATTCAATTTAACAGTTTGTTTGACTAATTAAATTAATAACTTTATTTCTCAAAAATAAATTGAACCACATTTCTTGGATTTAAAATGAAAACATTAAATATCAAGCCACGTGTTTTGTGAGAACAATTTGAGTGGCGGGGATTTATAAATAGACAGTGGTTGTGGCCGAGGGCTCACTTTGCTGCTGGAATTTGGAGAGAAAACATTGTGAGTAGATTCTATGTTGGTTTTAATTTGGAATATCAGTCACAATCGGTGTCCTATCGACAACGGGTGTGTCGGTAAGGAAGTAAAGGAAAAACAGTGTTTCCCAAAGTTTACTATTGTTTTCAAATTTCATTATCAGTTTACATTTATCATAATAATCATAATGGATGCTCAAAGGTGCGATTCCTGTGGCGACCATTTGTCAGATGGGGTGCTCTGCACTGTGTGTAAACATGTCCTCCATTTTCATTGTGCCGGTATTACCGAGTCTGGATTTCGCAAGCTGGGAGACCGAAAGCTAACATGGCGATGTAATAAGTGCAGGCAGTTGTCCAGTTCTCCAAGGTCGCCTCAGCCTACGTATGATTCCTCTATACTAGAGGAAATACGTGGGCTGTCAGCCAAACTAGCGCCAATGGACGGATTAAGGGATGAGATAATGGCGCTGAGGGGTGAGTTCGCCGAAATGAAATCTTCGTTGAATGCCCAAATTGCAGACATGCTAGCTCAGTTCACGAAGAAAGTTAACGCCGTTGAGAAACGTGTGGATGATTTGGAGCAGGCCCGTGAACAAGTTGTCCAGCTGCAGGCTAGGGTGGAAAAGATGGAGGCGGAGGGCAACGACAGAGATCAATGGTCGCGCATGTCCAATATTGAAATAAAGGGGGTTTCGCAGGCGTCTAATGAGAACCTTTATGAAGTTGTGAATGCCATCGGTGCGAGGATAGGCCATCCGATCAATAAGGCGCAAATTAACTTTATATCCAGAGTCCCAACACGTGAGAAAGACCGAACTAGGCCCATCATTGTCAGTTTCTGCAGCCGAAGTATTAAGGAAGAGTTTATGGCTGCATCTAGACTAGGACTGAAGACCTCGCCTCTTATGGCGGGCCATATCGGATTGTCTGGCCACGGGAAAATATACATAAACGACCACTTGACCATTTATAATAAATTATTACTTTCCAAAACAAAAAAGATAGCAGCCGAGATGAATTTTCGGTACGTATGGATAAAACATGCAAAAATACATGTCAGGAAGATGGACTCGTCGCCTATAATTACCATAAGATCAGAAAGGGATCTGTCGAAGCTCGCATGATTATTATTTTGGCCATATGTATCTTATATTTCACTGAGACTTTTGTTTACCCTAAATCTAGATTCAATCCAGTGATTCGCAAAGAACACTTTGAGAATCGTTGTCCAAACTGTGTCGATCGTGATTTTCATTATAACTTGCAATTACCTGATATCGATATACCATCCCTGTGTCAATGTGAAAGTAGACTTATGACATTTAAAATAAGGATGATTTCTGTGTGCGACCAGTTGCGTCTTGTGGCTGTTGACGATTTGCCTAATATGTACCCACTAGTATTGTCGTCTGTTGCATGTGCGCGATGGGTTGGGGCGAGCTTGGTAACATTTTGTTCACGGGCGTGCCTCATACCGTCGCGTGCGTGTATCTTTGTGTTCACCCAGAACTGGTTTGATTGCTTTCCTAACATTCTATTTTCCGTACACTGTGTCTTGCAATGCCTAATGAACTGTGTTAAAATGCGATGTAATTCTACCTACTTAAATATTTATAACATTGTCCTAAGTTATAAAGTTTTTAAACTTATTCAATTTATTCCTGTATTAGTTGTATGTTATGCTGTTATTGTAAGGCTTTTCAATGGTTGATATTAGTATTTATTACCAGAATGCTCGTGGATTACGTACTAAAACTACAGGGTTGTTTCGCAAAGTATGTGCTAACTCGTTTGATTTCATCGTCATCACAGAAACCTGGCTAAACGATGGTTTTTTTGATGGCGAATTGTTTGACGGTCGTTATCTGGTCTGGAGGAGAGACCGGGATTATTCGCGTACTGAACAGGAGCGAGGGGGTGGTGTGTTGGTGGCAGCTAGGAGGGAACTCGCTGTCGTTGAGAGGCTTGACTGGCGTAGTTCTGCCGAGGATATGTGGGTGACATTAACGGTACGAAAGTCAAAAAATACTAGACCACAGTTCACTGGTAATATACATATATGTGCTGTGTATTTGTGTGATGAAAACCAAGGCGAGTGCTACAATGCCCAGTTAAATAATTTCATTACAAACTTAAATCAGCTTATTGTTTCTAATCCATTGGATAAATTCATAGTTATTGGAGATTTTAATTTTGCTCATAAAGTAAAATGGTCGCCCTCATATCCCGGTAGCGGCGAACTGCTGCCCCATGACATAATCTGCTCCCATATTGAAGATAGTTTAAACACCATTGAAATATGTAGTCTGTCTCAATATAACTGGGTCAGGAACGCTAATGACAGATTATTGGATTTAGTGTTCTCAAATGACTCGGTAACGGTGTCTAGTAGTCGCGATGATCCCTTGGTTGCGCCGATAGATGACCACCATGTTCCTATAGTAATTCAGGTGCGGTCAGTTGATGTTCACTGCCTTGGGGACAGACCACACCGGAGGTATCTGTTTTCGAGAGGGGATTATGACACCATTAAATTAAATTTGGACAACTTAAATTGGAAAGAGCTCCTCTCCACTGGATCCCTAGATGAGGCAGTCTCTGTTTTTTATACTAAACTGTATGAGCAAAGGGACAAGTATATACCTTTGGTGTCATTAAAACAGTTATCACATCCGGTGTGGTATAGCTCAGCCCTAGTTAAGGTTCTCAAGGAGAAATATAAATACCACCGCAAGTTTAAAACATATGGTAACCTCTCTGACTATCATTCATTTTCATTGTTGAGGGGTAGAGCTAGGGTCATGGAAAGATCATGCTATGATCAGTACTTGCAAAAATAGAAGCTTCCATTATAAAAAATCCGAAGGTTTTCTGGAGGTTTGTGAAGAACCAAAGGAATGCAGGTGTAATACCAGCATTTATGCATTATGATAATATCACAGCATGTACCGGTGAAGGAATAAGTAATTTATTCTCTTCCTACTTCCAGTCAACATTTCAGGACCCTGATCCTGGTGGAAATACTAATAATCTCTGTAATGGAAACAGTGTTGCATCGATTGGTACAGTGAACATAAACCCTGGTCAGATATTAAAGCTCCTTAAGACATTGGATCTGTCCAAATCGGGGGGCCCTGATTTAATACCACCCATGTTCATAGTCCGCTGTGCTGACAGCCTTGTGACACCTATATGTGTCCTGTTTAAGAGGTCCCTAACAGAAGGCATAGTACCACACATCTGGAAGTCAGCATTTGTCACCCCGGTGTTCAAGAAGGGGAACAGATCGGATGTGGCAAGTTATCGTCCCATTTCTAAGGTCTGTTTGTTCTCCAAAATTCTGGAACGGGTTGTGTACACAGATGTATATGCGGCTGTCAGGTGTGTTCTGGGTGATGAGCAGCATGGCTTTGTGAGAAATAGGTCCACAGCATCAAATTTGATTCTCTCAAATGAATTTATATCGGATGGCATGGAAGGGGGAGGTCAGGTGGATGTTATATATACAGACTATAAGAAATGTTTTGACCGGATAGACCATCAACTGCTATTGGAGAAATTACTGGCGGCAGGAATTCATGGAGACCTATTTAGATGGTTTTCATCATATGTGGAAAGCAGGACACAAGCTGTGGTTCTTCAGGGATACGAATCTGCTTGGAGAACTGTCCCCTCGGGCGTCCCACAGGGCTCGGTCTTGGGGCCTCTGCTGTTTCTATTGTTTATTGCTGACGTTAGCTCTTGTTTTAAGTATTCATACATCTTACTCTATGCTGATGACCTAAAAATACACAAAAAAATTAAATCTTTATCAGATACACAGGACTTACAGACTGACCTTGACAGATTCGAGTTATACTGCTCAAATAATAGACTCCAACTCAATGTAGAAAAGTGTTATCAATTATCATACACATGGTCGAGATCTACAGTGGGCTTTGGTTACACATTAGCGAACCAACCTATTACTAAAGTTAATAGTGTTAAAGATTTGGGTGTTATACAGGATAGCAAGTTGATTTATGATCAGCATATTAATTCTATAGTAACCAAAGCATCTAAGGCCTTGGGTTTCATCTTGAGAACATCAGCCATCTTCCAGGATATCAAGCCAATTAAAGTTTTGTATTGTGCTTATGTGCGTAGCCATTTGGAGTACTGCTCTCAAGTTTGGAATCCTCAATATGACGTTTACAAATCAGCAATTGAGAAAGTCCAAAGGAAGTTTATGAGATATTTAGACTATAGGACACAGCAGAGGTCCATGGATTATAACCATCGATGTAGACGGTTTCATTTTCTTACCCTTGAATATAGAAGACATATCAATGATTTGTGTTGCTTAGCTGACATTGCGAGTGGTAGAATAAATAGTAGTGAACTTTTGTATAATATAGGCTTAAGAACCAACCTGATTGGACTGCGTCAGCGACCGCTACTTAATGTGAAGTTCGCAACAGCGAATTATAGGCGCAATTCCTTTTTCTTGAGGAGTGCATCTAGTTATAATAGTCTTCCTCCTACTCTAAACTTTGATCTGTTCTGCACACGGGCTATTACCGTTAGGAAAAATATGGCAAAGGCCTTTTTTGATTAGGATTGAGTCATGAAGCGGGGGCAGTTGGGTCGGATCACTCTCGTTAGTATATGTAGGTAGCACATGGATGCAACGAATCATGAATGGAAACATCTAGTATTATTAGCACTATAACACTTGGGCACAGTTTTGGTGAATTTAATTATGTCTGTTGGCACATTATTGCATTGAAGCCACTTTGTTTACGTAGTGGATCTTGTTTCCGATTTTGCATTCGTCGGTATGGTTTGGTAATGATCTGGATCAGCTTGAATAGTCTATAGTATGTTGTACTTTTGTGTAAATATTCATTATTTTGTGTAAGTACATATGTTATTTGTTATTTTTTATATTGTACCATGTAAAAACAACAAACAAAATTGAGATTGCATGTGACAGGGAACTGGGAATTGTCAACTCAATCAAACCATAGAGTTTTTAATACTCTGTGGTATTTATGTCACAGAGTGCTTTTGATGAGTTGTCTTTGGTTTAAGGCCAATAGACAATTGCAATCGCACTCTTTAATGGTCGTCAAATAAGAGTGGTGACACATAATCATCAGAGTAAGATGAATTACCTTGTTATTTAAGTACATGTATAAATGAGTTTATAGGAGTCAGTGTATATTATATTATTTGTTATGTATACTTTAATATGTTTGGGTATATCTAAATGTGAAATTTAAGTGTTCTTTTTTCTTCTTTATCCTAAGTATATTTTATATTATAATCACCTATTTACGGAGGCTTGTTGTTAGCAACATATGTTTACCTTATTTATATATATCTATTTCTGTATTAGTCTGTAAGCCTTCTTCAACAATAAATAAATAAATAAATAAAATAAATAAATAAAAATTATGTTGTAATAACTTACTGGAAGTTAAAAGAGTGGCCGGAGTTTTATTGCCAGGTTCTTTTTTCTCCAGCTCTACCTATTGCGTTGCGAATCTGGCAGTAAATGTAGATTGTGACTTACATGAATAAAGATTTTTCATTTAATTTCATTTTATTTCATTGGTGTTCCATTTGCTTGTTTTTATTACCGTGTTTCTGAAATAAATACCGCCTAAGTATTTATTTCACTGTTATTTAACTAGATATCCATCTATAAGTGTAATAAAGCATAAAGCAGACCCGATGACCTACTCCAGGTCAGCGGGCCTGCGCTTTTTAAAAACAGCTGCCGCATGTCTACTCCGACATATACATACCTACTTAGAATATGTTTGAATTTAGTGTTACAGTGTATTGCAGTAAGCTAAGCTGTATAACTCCCAGTTTACATATTTTTAATACAAAAAATTATGTACCTTTAAAATGTGTAACCTAAGTTCCTAAATAAAGTTCCTAAGCTGAAATAAATATTTTTATTCAAGAAATAATATTTATCGTTTCTCCTATTTCCCAACACTATAATTTTATCGATATAATTGAGTTCTGTGCGTTACGGGGCAGTACAACCCCGTATTTTATTATATCAGGTGCGGTACGGGGTTTACAAGACCCTGAATAATTTGTTTTTGTTTTATTTTCGTCAATTTTTGCCAAATCTAGTGGCGAAAAGACTATAACATAGCTCATTTCATAATCTATCAGACTATAAAGTAAAACAAAAGCAAACGTAAAATTTAAGCCAGTTATAGATTGAGAAAGCAATAAGGGTGTACGGGGCACTTTTACACCCGTATCGCACTATGAAGGAAGCACTTCACGGGGCGCATTATATCTCGTAACGCACTCGAATTCAAGACGGCTTTTGAGCTCACGCAGTGAACGTGTTAATACAATTCATTAAAAATATTTATTATATACACAAGATCACTAGAAGATAAAATAAACGCAGCTTCTCACTTGATTTGAAGTTGGCCTTGGATTTTAAAATACCAGTCATGCTTTGTAAACAGATCCGTTTTTCTCCATAATTTAATTTTACCATCTGCTATGGCCTGTTCCACATCCATTTATATAGGGACTGTTCTAGGTTAAATTGATTGATTGATTTGTTATTAGATCGTCTACAACAAGGTTCTTTAGCAGTGGTGAGACCACGCCCCCTTGTTGACAACCTCTGGCCATAGCTGCGCACTGGTTTCTGCTTGTCTGTAGCTTTAAAATGAGTTTGTTTAGCATGTTATCTATCCATTCACTGACTACCGTGTATACTCGGTGTTTTGCCAGTGCCGTGGTTATGCTTCTTCTGTCGAAAGCTCCCTCTATGTTTATGAAAGTGCCGAGGCACATTGATTGATTGATTCTGGATGACCTCTTCTATTTTGTGTACCACTGCATGTAGTGCTGAGTCTGTAGACTTGCCGGGGGCATTATGCGCGTTGGTTGGAATGCAGTGGCTTATTTTGAAGGGCCGTCCCTCGTTTGTCTCTGTCACACAATCTTTCCAGAGTTTTTAGCAGGAAAGACGAAGGGCTTATCGGTCTGTATAACCAGAGGTCTGAATCACAAACATAATCCCTTTACCGGGTTTTGGTATAAAGATCACTTAGACCTCTCTCCACAGTCTGGGTCACAGTCCCATTTATTGTATGGCATATAGATACTATGTAACTGACAATATCAACTTGTGTCCTCCCCCATTTTATCACTGCAGGGAAGACTTCATCCTGTCCTGGAAATTTGAAGGACTTGAAGCTGTTAATTACCCATTCAGTTTTTTGGAAGTTGACAGAATAGATTAGAACAGCTCTTGCGAGCTCCCACTGGACTTCTTCTGTGGATACGTTTTCCACCAGCCACATGAGTGTCTGCAGCAATTGGCATTCTGGGAAGTGCGTTTGTATCAAAATACTCTCGGCTTCTTTTCATGATAGTTAACGTTAGTAGAATGATGTAGTGGTAATTTATATGTTATTAATTTATTGTTTTCGAGGAATTAAGTGATTTAGTGGTCATTATATAATGTTAATTTGCCTTTGAAAATGCCGAAAGGTTCCACCAAGTGCCATCAATCAACAGTATAAATAATTCTTTTCATGTGTGGGTCAGGCCGCCGCGCCGTCAGGTTTCTTTATAGATACGGACAGTTCTGTCCCTTGTTTGGCTAGTATTAGTCTGACTCTATCAGAGGTTTCTCCAAGACTTGGTACTTTTGTATCTCAGTCGCTACTTGTATTTTGCTTTAGCGGCTTTATAGCCATCCCAATCCTGGTCTGGTTCCTCACAGGTGTTCCATAATTACCACTTATGAAAATGGTGTGTTATTGTGTTATTATCAATACCACACGAATAGTGACTACCTGCCTTGCGTATAATACCTACACCTACGCTGTTCGTGAAGAAAATAGTGCAACTGTAAAAGCTAATAACTTGGTCAGTTTTCGTTAGTTTCATTTATTTTTTTTTACAGTATTTCGAAGAGAAACTCTAGTCGGGGTGTCTGAGCTTTGCACTATACAAAAGTTCACGTTGTATATCGACCATAAATATTTATGTATATTATATTATACGTCACAAAGTACTAAGATTGTTTGGTCACGCTAGAATTAGACTATTTTTGTTCATTTTTTCGTATTTAAAAATGGAACATCGAGCGACATGACCACTCTCTGAGAGCCTCTCGGCGGTACTAAATCGTATTTGTTCGCGTATCTGCATTTATAGGGGTTCACAAAATACTTTGTAAAAAAAAATCTGTATATAGTTACATAAAAAGAAATATTTTAATTGTCAAAGGAGAAGTTCTGACATAATATTACATAATTATCATAATGATTTAAACTACAGAAGCTGGTGAAAAGACAACTTTATTTTGGTGAAATTTCTCACTATTTGAGCAAACTTTACAGTCATTTTTCTCCAAAAAAAGGAACCTACCTGATATCAGGTTATTCTACAAACAGATAGCCTAGGCCTTTTGCAATTGCTTTGTATCCCTTGTTCATTAAATTTATCAGTTATTTGACATGAATTTAAGCATCGAAATCGATGCAAATCGTGTGATTTGAAAAACCTTGTTCACTTTCGTTGATATTAACCATTTGTAATCTGTTGTTTGGTAAAATATGTTTTATAAAACGTTTAGAGCGCTAAATTTACTAAGTATGTTAGTGAATACCATGTTTGTACGATAAATATTTAATGACTTTAAACGCATTGAAAATTATGGTTTCTGAGCAAAACGTGGGGCGAAATATGTTAGCCCTCTTAACATTTAGTCATGTAAACCGGTTCATAAATTAAAAAGAATCACATAAAAAATGCAGCGTACGAAGTCGTGGGCGACGGCTAATTATTAGTATTTTTTTTAGTTACTAATTATACGGATTAAAAACTAAACACTATTTAATTATTAATTTGTCGCGATATGTATCATTTCAATGTTTTTGAAATTAGTATTTAGGTAGGCACTATCCATTATTACTTAAAGTTTGTACCTACTACCTGCATACCTACTATCGGGCTTACTAATTAATGAATTTGTATGCAATTAGCATAAGCAAGTGTTTTCCGTTCACGTGGAACTCGTATTAGGTACGAGTATTGCGAAACGTAATTGGACGTTCGAGCTAACTTGCTTTGTAGTTTGAAACAAAATGATCGCAAATTTTCAAGGTTATTTCCATGACATTAATATCACAAATTAGAGATACGTGTAGTACAGATGGAAACCTACATTCTAAATTCGCTGAGGCTACGCACACACAGACAACTCATTCACAGACACGAGATCAGGCGGTCTCAACCGAATTTCCGATACTGAATTGTGCGCGAGTGTGTGTAGCAGACTTAGATCATCTAACCACAGGATGCGCCTTACTTAAGCATTGTTTTCTGCCATTGCACATGACCATTTGGTCTTTTGGCTTTATGAAAAGCCTGTACATCAGTACATCATTTTATATGATTAAACTAGTACATTACATTGTAGTTGACTGTACAATAACAATAAACACACAACAGCCATTACGCGTGTGTCGATTAATACATTTTTAAATGCAATGAAATTTTATGTCTTTGTGTTTCCCCCTTCACTTGTATGAAAACTGGCAGAATATTTTTGTATGCGGTGGTTCGCAAAGGCTAGTCCCGTGTTATATGGTCTAAGGTAGCAGAGGATAGGTGTAAAAAAAGTAAATGCATGAGTTTTCCATCGGTACTATCTCTAATTTGTGTTATTATTCTCCACAAGAATCTTTGTAGGTATTGTCCTAAACTCCGAACCTTGAGGTTATTACCATTATTATTATTGATCCTGTGGCGTTCATCATATCGTATTTATGCATACAGGTGGTACAAAAGCGATAATATTAAGAATATGCCAACAAGAAGTAAGTAGTACATCTGCTGCTAATTGACTAAGTGAAGATATACCTTTATCTCCTATATTTAGACCTATGTAAGGAATTTTCCTTCTAACATTGTTAACAGAGCAAAATTCGTTGGAACACGACTCAATTAAATCTGCGCTGCGAATCATATCACTCAATATTCTTTCAAAAATAGTAGTGACACTGCATTCACATCGTATGTAAGATATGTTATCAAGCATTTTTTTATCAAAATGATTTTCTAAATTAACAGCTCGATGTCGATACAAATCTTGTTTAGACGTCTTACTATCCAACATCTGTCTAATTAAACGACAAAAAGAATTTTCGTTATTCGTTATAACCGTAGTATTCAATTCAAATCCGTCAGCACAACCTACTGCAATAATATAAGCCGTTGAATCAAACGCACAAGTGTTGGATATCATAGTATGTATTTTTCCCGTTCTCGTTACTGTGCCATTTGCTAATTAAGTTATTTTCTTCATATTTTTAACGGTATTTTGATTTTGTTTCTTTATTTTTCCCAAACCTTTCCAATTTTCAATTAATGTAGGATTCTCATTAAATATCGATTCATCTGTATAATCTGTTTTTATATTAATTCTAGAGGACGTCACGCGGTTTCACCCGCGTAGTTCCCGTTCCCGTGGGAATACAATATATTTTCTTCCATAAGAACCTTCTCCTGACAATACCTTACACAACAAAAAAAGAATTAGTGAAATCGGTCCACCCGTTCTGAAGTTATGCGCTTACCAACACATTTTACGATTCATTTTTATATATAAGATTTGATTTAGCAGTCCTGATTTTGGTTTAACTGTTGATTTTTTTGGGTTCACTGTTTTCTGCACTAATGGCTGTTTTGATTTCGCCAGATAAGAATTGTGTGTGCGTTTTAACAAAGTCATCTACTCTCAGTCTCTGATTTTTAGTAGAAAAAGTAGAAATATTTAAGAGGTAGCGTTTGATGTTTCTAAAGCTACTCTCTACCGCTCTACACATTTAAAGAGGATGGCACTTCATTATTAGAATTATATGTCGGTATAGCGTGTTCGTAGGGAGACAGACTATTTACAGATCACTATTAATTATATTACGCACTACATTATGACTTACTAAGTTAGCGGCATAGCCGCCACAAAGATTCTACATAGCTACAGCGTTCCTAGGTAGTTGGATACAGACGGATGAATGGAATGATTAATCTAGAATACTAAAGATTATATACATCAAACTGAGGAGTAGTGCGGGGGATGATTGTCATCCTGTGGCGGCACGTACATGAAGATGCGATTATTGCTAAATTGACAAATTCAAATATTTAGATAATGAATTATAATGTTATGGCGCAAAACGTGACTTGCGTAATGACACAAGAATTTCCTACTATCAGTCACGTCCATGCAGGTCGCCATAGAACTCCCCCTTTTTAAAAAAAATCCAAAAAATTATAACAAAAGTCAATTATACAACATTATGCTATGTACGATTCTTTGCTCGAACGGTGGTACGTGAGTTGAGTCTAGTCGGTCTGAATTATCTGGACCTTGATGTTTTCGTTCGCAGAAGAAGTTTACAGTAGCTGTATTGAAGTCCCATAAACGAGTTTGGCGAAGCGTAGTCCGCGTACAACTGAGGACAATTCCTTCCCTGTTTTGTTTTGGATATTCCTTCTGGCTAGCTGTGCCAACAGCATTTTGGGTAATCCATATTTACTTGCGCTTTTTATTGAGTCGATTTCATCCCCTCGTTATCTGATTACCAAGAACATGTAAATAATTTTTGACCAATTTGCGCTTCTTTAAACTATTTTTGATTCCCGTTTCGTATGTTTCTTTGCATTTCACATGCTTAATTATTCTTCTTTGCTTCTGGATTCTATCAAGATCTCGCCCACAAACTAAATATAAAGTTCCAAATCTGTTTTCGTCGTTATTCGCTATAAGTATCAACGATTTTTCCGTCTCGCCTTCTTAATGCCATTTTTAGGCTTTTTAATCGTGGTATATTTGCCCATATTTTAATCAAAATTCAATAACCACTTTTGCAGTCGGTTATGATAAGGTGTTTGAAGGGTCATATATCTTTGAGATCCCTCTCAATTAGAGCTGGTTTTCGGTTTCCAGCTGCTCCACATCATTTTTCCAGGAACAAGGCTTGCGGTTTTTATTCAACTTGCTTTTATATTGGCGATTATAATAACATATTCTTGACGAGTAATAATTGTGCGAACTTGACCTAGACCGCTTGAAAATGCTGACGCTGAAATTCTTTCTTGAGCTACGTTTGTAGCTATCGCGTCGACTCAACATGTTTGTTACGTAATTCATGTTTACATCACAATATGACAGCTGATTGTGGCTTTCTATTAAATCGTACGCTTTCTTGAATCGTAAACCGTTCAGTTTTTCTTAAATTTTCGATTTGTATTTGTCGTCGGCGAATTTCTTCAGTTTTACGCAGATCACTTGCTTCCTTATTTGCGTATAAGTACGGTGTCTTAGTCTCCTATGATTCGTCAGTGCCAGATCCTGTAGTAGTTCCAATGCGTTGGAATGGAACTAAATTGAGCTGGTCCCGTAGGGACTCTATGCCGCTGATCCCATGGAGTAGGAATTTAATTCTGCTATTCCTCAGTACGCCGGGCTGAGTGCAGTTCTGCGGTGCGCGATGAGCAACCCTCATTGTCGGGGTGTTTGCTTCGTAGTGTGGCTGACTGCTGCGTAGACGGGAGAAACGTTCGCTCTACTTACATTTACCGTAGTTGCAGTTTGCTGTGCCTATACACGCAATTTTCGATTAAGCCGAAGGGTAACCAGGCTGAAGCGATCGCTACTAGCTCGTGGTATCCTTGATGAGGCCGGAGATGCTGGCTGGCTGTCTGAGACGTTATTGACAATTCGTACTGGACTGCTGTGAAGATTGCGATGATGCTGCTGATTGGTTTTGGAGAGCTTGAACGTTGTTTCTATTGACGTCGATTTGTTTCTTCGTACTTCGTAGCGGTATTTCTTCATCGCTGGAGTATTTTTTTATCGTCGGGTTCTTGTTACATCCTCGGCTTTTTCATCGTCGGGGTCACCATTTTATAGCGTGTTCGTAGGGAGAGACAGAAGTTGTGTGCACACTTTTATTTACTGATAATTACTGACTATTATTAACAGGATCACTATTAATTATATTACGCACTACATTATGGGGTACTTAGTTAGCGGCATAGCCGCCACAGAGATTCTACATAGCTACAGCGTTCCTAGGTAGTTGGATACAGACGGATGAATGGAATGATTAATCTAGAGTACTAAAGATTATATACATCAAACTGAGGAGTAGTGCGGGGGGTGATTGTCATCCTGTGGCACGTACATGAAGATGCGATTATTGCTAAATTAACAAATTCAAATATTTAGATAATGAATTATAATGTTATGGTGCAGGACGTGACTTGCGTAATGACATAAGAATTTCCTACTATCAGTCACGTCCATGCAGGTCGCCATAGTCGGCATCATAATATTACCCCAAAGAGGTAACTGGGTCATTAATCTGGACAGTATTGAAACAAACGAAGGCATATAAAATAAATTTTCATTAGCACCTACATCGTCGTTACCTGACAAGGTGATTAATAATTGTTCTTTTTCTATTTGATCACTAAACCATTTCGGTACATTAGACCAGGGGTTCCCAACCTTTTGCAGGCCGCGGCCCCCCGACTAGTAATCCTCGCTCAAGCCACTTTCCTGTGCTATGGAGCCTCGTAGTCTTGGGCCTGCTTCTGTAAGGACTGTGAACAGCCCCCGCCCCGACCTTAGGCTTAGGAAATCGAGTATATGGCACTCTCGCCGCAGACTGGAAATCTCGGGTTGGAGAGTTATCTCCCTCCCCGCCATCTCTTTCACGAGAATGACCTGCTCGCAGAAAGACGCGGCGGCGTCCCACGTACTCTAGCTGGAAATCATCGCTCGCACCGTAGTCTCCAGCGAGAAAATGTTCAGGTCAAGACCTGCCACTAGGACATGGCGCCCACGCTATGCTCTGTAAGGAGCGCTGTGCCCTCGCTGTTTCCTTCGCAGTTCTGACACTGAGCCGTGGTCTCCCGGCGTAATCGCCACAGATACTGATCGAATCATCCGTGTCTTTAATTATCGGTGACAACCGGTAGAAGAGATTGCCATGGCTTCTCTCCAGCCACTCGTTTATTATCGAACTGATCACCACCTAAGTTGAGAGATCCACTAAGACTCTTTAACTATTCTCAGACACCGCGTAGATTAGTTTAAAAAAATCGAAATAGTTGTCTTGACAGACAGACCCTTTTTTGCAAAGGAGTTTTAGAGCGGAGTCCGCGACTCGGAAAACGACGGCGACGGGTCTAACTCAAACTCAAAAAACATTTATATCGCAAAGTCCTATTACATAGGCACTTGCGACACGTTCATGAATACAAATCAAAGCATGAACGCGGCCCGCTGAAGCAGAATTGGCAAAAATCTTGGCGGGCTATTCTTTTTGTGCTCTTTTTATTTTTGAGACAGGGGCGCCGCGATGCCTCCCGCGGCGCCCCAGGGCGCCGCGGCGCACAGGTTGGGAACCCCTGCATTAGACTCTTCTTTAGTTTGAGACGACAGAACTCGGAACGGATTTTTCACTTTTCACACATTTTTCTTTTGAATTTGCCTGATTGACGTCTTCGAATATAGAATCGATTTTCAGTTCAGTAGTATCAGTAGTTTCGTTTTCATTTTCATCCTGTATTTTGCTTTGAAGTCGCATTTTAGCAGATTCACAATTCGACCCTTGTCCTACAAATTAATTTATTATTAATTTATTTGTTTGTCGATTAAGTCGAACCCTGGTGCTCTATTGTTGCCCATATAGTGAATATGCCGTACTACTTTGTGTGTTATTGTTTCTAGGGCAAGTTAGCTGAAAGTTGCTGAGTGTAGCAATAATATATGATTCGTCTACATTTGCCATAGGTTAATTTGGTACAAAAACTCGTCATAAATGACTTTATGATAATGACAAATACCTCTCGGCCTTTCAGTTCTGGCCCAGCCTTCATTCTGCTTCCGGAGCGGTGGTTTATGACGTAGGGGGCGAGCGAAACTTTACGTCTTCCACAAGTAGAAATCATTCGCAGTTGTAGCTACGACTTATCTACACAGGCTATCAGCTGAAAGCCTGTGTAGATAAGTCTCTTGGGCGATATCTATATCTTAAGATGTCAAGGTTTTTAGTTCCTAAATTGATCTATTTAAGGCTTTTTGTCGTTTGGGTCTGGGTGTCTACTCATATGCCACACTCAACGGAGCCTTTTTGTTTCCGAATACACTTTATATTCGGACTGGCGCTCAGTGTATTTGGTTGTACATGTCCAACAACATTCCTGGATTGTTATAGTTAGCAGTTTCGTTGTCTTCGATTTCGGATTCTGTCCTAAGGGTCATATTCAGGACTAGTCTCTGATGTTTTAGATCATGCGGTAGTATCCGATGTATTAGAACTTACGGTAACACCATAGAAAAATTACTGCAAAGATCGCCCTCATGTGTGGTTTGCAGCAGCTTCAAATGCGCTGGTTTTTTGAAACAACTGCAAGACTGCTAACTGGTAACGGGCGGCGTCAGTAACTCTCATAAGTCCAGTAAATATCCTAATATAATATAGTGAATATATACCTTTATAGGGAGCTGTAACGTGCAGCTGCGGTTCCCGAACGCCGAGCTCGTGTTTCTGGGGGACTTCAACGGCCACCACATCAAGTGTCTGGGGTCCCGCAAGACCGATCATGCGGGAAGGGCCGCCCACGCATTCGCTCTCTCCCATGGTCTGACCCAAGTGGTGAGCGTGATCACGCGAATACCGGACAGGTCGGACCATGAACCCGCCTTGCTGGACCTACTGCTGACGAGTTGTCCAAACCAATACAGCGTGTCGGTGGCCGCCCCACTGGGTAAGTCGGACTGTGTTGTGCATGACCGCATGCAAGTACCATCTCCATTGCGTGCAGTAGAGATGAAGCGGCGGTTATGGCACTACTCGCCAGCGGACTGGGACGGTCTTCGCGACTACTTTGCGTCTGTACCGTGGAGTCAGCGCTGCTTTGCAGGCAAGGCTTCTTCGGAGAGTGAAGTTACTCGGCCTGTCCAGCGGCCGGGAGATCCGACGTTGAGGAGAAGAGACGGCAACTTGTGGCTGATCTTGACGGGGTCCTGGACCACATTTCCCAATGGGGATCCGACAACCTGGTTGAGTTCAATGCCCGTAAAACAGAGGCGTGTGCTTTTACAGCAAAAAAAAAAACCCTTTTCCTACCCTTATCCTCTCTTCAAAATACAACGATTTTACTTGGGGACAATCTGGACATATTGAACCAATATTGTTTTAACGCTAACGTTGAAATCTGCTGCAAATTCAGCCGTAGATTGTGTGTCATCGACTTCCACAATCGCCTATAATTCGTCATTATCGACCAAAGTCTTCGGACGACCGCGAGGTTCATTTTTCAGGTCGAAGTTTCCAGAACGGAAGCGATCAAACCAATAACAGGTAGTTAGTTGGTTTGTAGTGTTAGCTCCATAAACGTCGTTGATGTTGCGTGCCGCTTGTGCCACGTTGCTGCCACGACGATACTCATATTTCATAATTACTCGAATTTTTTACGTATCCATGATCTCAAACTCATAAAAACATAATCGCATAATCCTAATACATAGGCACTTGCGACACGTCAATGAATACAAGGCAAATAGTACCACCAGTTCGGAACGCGGCCCTCTTGAGAAAAATTCTGGCAAGAAACTCTGCGGGCTATTCTTTTTGTGCACTACATATTTACAATAAGTACTATAAACTAAAACTCCATCAGTAGAGCAAGCAGATCATTTCCAGGCTTCCTTGTCAATCAAATAATCGTCAAATGATAACGAAAAAGATTGAAATGCGATGAAAACGTCACACTAATCAATAAACAAATGACTACTTTTGGAAAATGAATTGAATTCCATGCTTTTAAAATAAAATTAATTTCAAATTAGAATTCTTAGCCAACAAAATTATTTTGATTTGAAATGGCCAGTACTGCAGAACGGCAATTACATATAGGTAAAGACCCATTATATAAACTTTATATTCTTCAACATGTTAAAAAGATAATGTATATTAAATATCATGTCCATTCTTGCGTGTCTTCAAGGTAGTCATTATTAGTCTAATACGGGTAAGATGATTTTAACAACCATTTTCAATTTGGTCAGGGGCAGGTTCACCACATGTATGGGAATTTTGTAAGTTACCTCGATCTCACCCCCAGTCAAGTCCACGAAAGGGAAAATTCACACTTTAGATGAAAATTTTATCGAAGTTGTTCTAAGCAATGACCAACAGTTATTTCTTTGGCATTTAATATAAATATTCGCATCTTTCTGCAAGTTTCGCCGCTTATTATCTCTATTGGCTATATTCATTTTGTTGATAGATACCTACATCATTTTCCAAAACCGATAGTCGTTTAGAGAGCGTCACATAATTTTTATTGATCGTACGATTTAGTCTTGCATGCCATCCCTCTGCATAATTGTTGGTACGATGCAGTTGATTACATAAACACCATTTTTTAATAAAATCTTTATTTTTAAACCAATAATTATTCATGTATGTAACAAACGGTTTAATTTTTTCAAACGCGCTACACTCATACTGAATGTATTTCCACCCCTCATGGATGTATTCCTCGAGCAATAACGGAAGTGCTGTGCACAATCCCACTATGCGACGATATAGCTTAGTCTTAATTCCTAAAGATGTTGCCTTACGCCATACTGAATTGACATAATGATAATAGCAACACGCTTAATTACCACTGATGGGAATACATTTTTCAGAGCATTCGTCATCGCTACCTCAAAGTCACAGTGGAAAACGTTAGGCGTCCACTTTGGAATTTGTGCTTTGATCATTTCAAATAAAATGGAGCAAGTCTTCTCAGTTCCATCACTCATAACGCAATATATCATTGACACTATATTTGTTGTCTCAAAGGTACCTACTACTGAAGGAAGTAGAAATACGACGATAATTCGTACACTAATTTCTTCACCTGGAATTCTCTTTTCCTTTAATGATGAAATAGCAGTTTTTGAACTGTCGTATGATATTTTCGTTACTTTGTCCAGCCCTGTGTCATTAAATGGAGCCATAACGTTACGAAAAATGGTCGGGATGGGGTCGATAGATGTTGCAGCTTTTGATTTAATTTCATCAAAAGCCAAATCTTCCGAGTTTTTTGCTACATCTGGTAAACCTGAATGTTTATTCATTTTTTCAAATATGCCATACTATACAAAAAAAAAAAACAATATAAGGAACATACTGAAAGCTCCTCGCCACCAGTCCTTATCTTTTTATTAGACTAACGCAACACTCTGAGGGCAAATGGAACTGAATAAGATTTGTGAAATGTGCTGATAACACAGTGCCTAACTCTCCGAGGGTAAAGGCGTATGTATTTATAATATATGTTTCTATTTTAGAATAAATCTGACTACCCCCTTTAGGGCATATAAAAGGTCGTGAGCATAATGTAGGTAGGTATGTAGGCATACTGAAATAATAAGAGAACACAATCCTCGCACGAAGAAACTTTCAGATAGTTTAATAATGATTTTGTATTACATTTTTTTTTACTCCTGCAAATCCACCTAGTTGTTCAACTTTTATTAATACTGTGTTTGTAATACTGCTACCCATCAGCATACAATACCATACCACCTTTTTTTATTTAAAAAACGTATACCTTTCATTTTCTCGTTTTATAATATAATTTTAGTGCAACACCGACGTACATGACAAGTACTGATAGCTATTATAAATATTTTTAATTTGAAGTACATTTTATGTCCAGTATCTTTAACAGACAAGGGGGATAAGTATTTAAAAGTCTTTATTGCCTAGATTTTACTTTCGGATCCACATCGGTCGATGAGTCCGTAAACAACGATTCTATTTCTGGATCTAAATCAAATCTTACTGACTTTTTAATACTTTTTGGTTTATTACCAATACAACTCCTCAGCCTCGAGGCTTGATCTTCATCATCATACACATTGAATTCTACTATATCACCTAATTCATTTTCATCATGTTGATTTACATTTCTATATTCATCATATACATTTTCTGAAAAATCTTTATTTCTATTATTATTCTTATTGGCTAATGAGTCAAAATCCTCATCATCATAGTCATATGTATTCCTGATTCTAAAATGTTTATACTTTGACCCTTTAAATATATGAAATCTATTTCTGAAAATCATTATGTCCATTTTCTAATGAAATTTTAAAGACCTATTTTCTCCCCTCTCTATAATTTTTCCAGGAATAAATTTATTACTATATTTATCTTTTACGTATACATTTTCCCCTATATTATAATATCATTCTTTTCCTTTATTTTTCCTATCATGATAATTTTTATATCTTAAATTCCTTTCTGTTACTTGATTTATAATTCTACTAGCTGACCCGCGCAACTTCGTTTGCGTGATAAATGAAGAACCGCTCGACCGATTTTGTGCAAACTTCACATAAACCATCTACTAAATAGTCCGAACAAAGTCTAAACATTTGGTTTAGATACGTGAGCCCGTTCTTGAGTTATAAAATTACAACGAAAAGTGGCATTGATTTTTATATATATAGATTGTAATTTATTCTATTATAATTATTGTTTACAGGTAAAATAGATGTCACTTGTCTACCCAATAACATTTCATTTGGTGACTTTAGTTCTGTATCAATTGGTGTGTTTCTGTATTCAAGCAAAGCTAAATGTATGTCTCTACCATCTATTAAACATTTTTTAAGCATTCTTTTTATTGTTTGTAAATGCCGTTCTACCATATCATTAGATCTAGCATAATATGGAGTTGAAGTAATATGTTTGAAACCCCATTGTTGTTTAAATTCTTTAAATACCAAGCTTCTATACTGTGAACCATCATCTGTGTATAATATATCACCCCATCTAGAGAATATGCTTTTAATGGCTCTGACATGCTCTTCTCCGGTTTGATCTACAAGTTCTACTAATTCAATATACTTTGTTAAATAATCTACTACCAACATGAATATTTTATCGTTGAAGAAGAACATATCAGCTCCTACCGTGCTCCGCGGTCTGTTAGGGACTTCCTTAAGTTTCAATGGTTCATAAGAATGACTTTTTTGTTGCTGTTGACACACATCACAATAATTTTTTTATTACATCTTCTATTTCTTTATTCATAAATGGCCAAAACAATATTCCTCGGACTCTACTTTTACATTTACTTACACCTAAATGATTATAATGAATTTGTATCAGCATATCCTAGCGCATTGACTTTGGTACTAATACTGCTGAATCTTTAAATATTATACCGTTTATAATAGATAGATTTTCTTTTACCGAATGATAATGTTTCAATTGAAATGGTATATCTGAGTATCTGGGCCATGAGGTTGTTATGTATTTCATTAATAAAACTAAATTTGAATCATTTGCTGTTTTATTTTAAAATTCCTGTAATTTTTGTTCTGCAATATTAAAAATAGCCAAAAGTTCTTTTTCTATTTGAGCCCAAACCTTTTGTGACTCAGTGAGTGCTTTAGATGCATAAGCTACTGGTAAATTATTCTGCAACAAAACTGGACCTAAACCTGTACTACTACTATCCACCGAATAAGTTATAGGTAAATTTATATTAAAAAATTGCAATGCTGGTTCAGAGGTTAAATTGTTTTAATTTTTCAATATCAGACTTTTGTTTATCTTTCCATTCAAAAACACAATCCTTTTTAAGTAATTCCCTCAAAAAATATGTAATATCCGATACATTAGGTATAAATTTAGATACATAAGTTACAATTCCCAGAATAGTTTGCAAATCTTTTTTATTTGTGGGATCTTTCATATTCACAATTGCTCTTATTTTTTCAGGACTAAGCTTAATACCATTACCACTTAATAATAATAATAAAAAAAAAAAAAAAAAAAAAAACCTGTCAGCAACAACACGTCAATATTTTTGCTCCACAAATTTTATTACAGTTTTGTTACCAAGAGATCTCATTATACCCAGTTTTCTACAACTATTACAGGAATAAAGTTACATGATCCAAATATGCATAAATTTCGAAGAAAAATGGATAAAACCTCAGTAATAATAACAGACTATTTCTTCAAAGTCTTTGACAAATGTCATTTGACACATCAGTAAATTGTAAATAATGTACAATTCAGAAAGCGATGAAACGTAAAAATGTTGACAAGATACAGGACACGACAAGCACAACCTCCACCTCCGGACTCATCGCCTAGCTCCGCCTCTCTTCCACGTGAATCTGCACCAGCGCCAACAGGAATAGTAGAGGCGTCGAGTTCTAGCTCGAGTGATGAGTATTTCTCTCCGCCGACGTCGCCAACACCAGTACGTCGGCAGGGGAGAGGCCGGCCACCGCTATGCTTGGGACCCCGACGCCCACCGGCTTTGAATAGGGCCCCCGCTACCGGTAGTGATGTGCGCCGCATGAAATGGACTGCTTTACTTAATGAGAGCGTCATGCGGGCATATTATGCGGCAACAGAGGGAGGAACAATTCGCACTGCGTATCGTGACCGTATGCTGCACTTGTTTCGCGAACTTGAACCAGCTGTTGACGTGTCTGCTCAAAGACTATCGGATCAAGTGCGTGCTATCCAACGTAATCATATGTTGGATAGCAGTGTACTTGAAAGACTACGCTTAGAGTATCTGCGGAATGACCATGTTATCTACAACCCGCCGCTAAGGGACGGAGTTAATATACCAATTGATTTTGAAGTCAGTCAAAATACGGCAGTAGATGACATGGTTATATCAACAGATACTAGGTACAATGAGGAGATACTGGTAGCTTTGGAGTGTGCGATTGGGGAATATCGGACTATGCCCATTAATATTAGGCCACGTCTACCTCGATTGCCCATGCATAGAAAGAACTTGACACTGGTAAGTACTGTTGATTCACTATTATTTAAGTATTTAGAAAATAGTGAAACTCTCAGTGATACTCATTCAATCCTTTATTGCGCTGCTATGGCAACATGTCGTGTAGCAGGTGTTCCACCTTTGGTGGAAAACCATGATACACGACCGACAAGACCTACCGTGCCGGGGTGGCAGCGTAGGATTGAACGACGTATCACTGAGACAAGAGTACTTATCAGCAAGTTAATTTGCTTCAGATCTGGTAATACTAGACCGAAGGTGATGCGCTTTGTGAACCGAGCATTTTCAGGAACTGGAATCAGTTCCAATGATTATGTGAATCGGGTCACAGAGCACATTGACTTCCTGAAGCAAAAAGTTTATGCATGGGCACATCGAATACGTAGATATAAAAAACGCGTAGACCGATATACTATTAATCGCAGATTCGAAAGCGACCAGAGATGGGTCTATAGAAATTGGGAACGATCTGATAAAGGTGTGAGTGACGGACATCTACCGGATGCTGATGATACAAATAGATTTTGGCAGAGTATCTGGTCGGTACCCGTCAGTCATACCGAGGGGGATTGGATGTGTGATGTCAAGCGCACATGTGACGAAATTCCAAGCATGGAACAAATCATGATAGATGGCTCTGATGTAGCTAGTGCAGTCCGTCCGTTATCTAATTGGAAATCTCCAGGTCCGGATGGACTGCACAATTTTTGGCTTAAATGGCTACGCAGTTCACATGCTCGACTGGCATCTCATTTCCAATCTGCTCTTGAATCTGGATCGTTACCAATTTTTATGACAACTGGTGTGACTCATCTGCTCCATAAATCTGGAAGTACTTCGAACCCCAGCAATTACAGACCAATCACGTGTCTGCCGTCAATATATAAACTTCTGACATCCATTTTGAGAGATAAAATAAACAAACATATTAATGTGAATAAAATTATGAGTGGCTCTCAAAATGGATGTAGAAGTGGGGCTCGAGGTACTAAGGAGCTTCTCCTCATTGATATGGCCATTAGCCAACAAGTTCGTCGTAACCGTAAGAATCTGTCGACATGCTGGATAGATTATAAGAAGGCGTTTGATTCTGTACCTCATACGTGGCTCTTAAGGGTGCTAGAGTTGTATAAAGTTGATACAACTCTATGCACCTTTTTACAGTCATGTATGAGGCAATGGAGGACTCTTCTTACCTATCCAGGATGTGGTGGGTTTTGCGGTAACGATGAGCCTATTAGGATTAAGCGGGGCATCTTTCAAGGTGACAGTTTGAGTCCTCTTTGGTTTTGCTTAGCACTGAACCCTCTTAGTACTTTACTAGAGAGTTCAAGGCTAGGCTACAGATTACGGGGAGGAGGTCAGGTTATATCTCACTTACTTTTCATGGATGACTTAAAGCTATTTGCCACAACAAATTCTCATTTGATTGATTTACTAAAGGTAACTGAGAACTTTAGTAATTCAATCAAAATGGAATTTGGTCTGGATAAATGTGCAGTTATGCATGTTAAGCGAGGACGGATAGTGGAATCAGAAGGTATTCAGCTTTCTGATTCTATTCATCTGACATCACTTCTCGTATCTGACACCTATAAGTACTTGGGTATGTCACAAGCGTTGGGCATCAATGAAGTTGACATGAAACAGTCGTTGCGAGAACGTTTCCTGGGTCGCCTGAGAAAAGTCTTAAATAGTCTTTTATCAGGCGGCAACAAGGTGCGCGCTTATAACGGCTGGGTCATGCCACTCTTGATGTACTCCTTTGGCATACTCAAGTGGACTCAAACTGAACTAGACGCCTTGGACAGAAGAGTTCGCACACTGTTGACAGCATATCGAATGCATCATCCGCGTTCATCGGTGATGAGGATGTACATCCCGCGGAAATGTGGTGGTCGAGGCTTCCTGAATGCTAAAACCCTGCATAACCGCGAGGTGTACAACCTTAGAGAATATTTTCTACACATGAATGCGGATATGCATCGGGATGTTGTCAAAGTGGATACTGGACTCACTCCGCTTGCCTTGGCAAAAGAGAACTGGCACAAACCTGTGATAATGGGTATCGATGACCGGCAGGAGATATGGAAGAGCAAGGAGCTCCACGGTAGGTTTTATAGGGCTCTGCATGGATCTCATGTAGACCTTATAGCCTCTGTGGCCTGGTTACGGTTCGGTGATCTCTTTGGAGAGACCGAGGGTTTTGTCTGTGCAATTGCAGATGAAGTTATCATGACGAACAACTACCGGAAATATATACTGAGGGATGGTACGATCGATGTATGTCGAGCGTGTCATCATCCTGGTGAGTCCCTCAGGCATATTATTTCTGGTTGTTCTCGTCTTGCTAACGGCGAGTACTTGCACAGACACAACCTAGTAGCCAGGATCATCCATCAGCAACTTGCTCTGAAGTATCGCCTGGTGGATATCGAAGTTCCATATTACAGGTATGTAGCTGAGCCAGTTCTTGAAAATGGTCATATCACATTGTACTGGGATCGATCTATTATCACAGACAGGACTGTTGTTGCCAACAAGCCTGATATTGTGGTCATAGATCGATCTGAGCGGCGAGCAATGATTATTGACATCACCATCCCGCATGACGAGAATCTTGTGAAAGCTGAGAGCGATAAAAAAATAAAATATATTGACTTAGCTCGCGAGATTGTCGACATGTGGGAGGTTGATGCGGCAATCATTGTTCCAATAGTCATATCCGTTAATGGTCTTATAGCTAAGAGCCTCGACCAACACCTTCAGAGGCTCGCGTTGGGCAGCTGGAT
Source organism: Miltochrista miniata (assembly GCA_933228765.1). NCBI lineage: Eukaryota > Metazoa > Arthropoda > Insecta > Lepidoptera > Erebidae > Miltochrista > Miltochrista miniata. Next base: position 28,516,385 of record OW121747.1, read on the forward strand.
CAAGGGCGTGATGCAAAAAGCAGTGTTACTGGACACGGCACGCATTGTGCGGAGGTTCCTGTCTCTGGAGCCCTGACCACCGGTATCTTGGTCCCTGTACCCGATGCCGGTGGGATACTATATTTTATATTTTTAAATGTATTTCTTTTTATAACTATATTTAAAAATGTATTATATAAGTTAATTAATTTAATAAAGAGCATAATAATAATAATAAAAAAATTTTATTTCGGACTTGATCCATCTCTGTTAGTATTACAGCAACTTATGTCCTATGTTAGTACTTATCCTATACACAATCACATACTTAACTACTACTTATTAGGTACTTATTCCTGTCCACCCCTAACAGTACAAACCCACATCAGCACGGCCTGGGCCAAATAACACCTTGTGAGATTGAGAATGTCCCACAACAATGTTCCTATCACCTGTTCACATGAAGTTCAACCCATCTCTTATGTAACGGAGAGTCCCAGCGATCAGAAAAAACATGCAGGATGCTGTTGGTGCTGATACGCAGGCGTGTCATTATTGAGGCGCTCCGTTTTCTGATCAAAGAGGCAAAGCTGTCTACATTTGCCTCAGCAAACATGCCTGACGCACTGCAGTACCTTGGCAATCCCATCAGCATCCTGAATGCATTATTGTACTGAACTCTCAGATCACTATATGTCCTGCTCCTGAAGGCAACCCACAAGCTACATGTATACAGAGACTGACAAAACGCCTTAAACAAAGTTATCTTCACATCTTCTGTGCATCGTGAAAATCTACGAATTAACATATTGGCTCGGACTGCCAGTGACCTCCGCTCCCGTTCAATGTCTACATTATCCTTTAAATCCTCAGTAATCCAGTGTCCCAAGTACTTAAACTCCTTTACCACCTGTAAAGGTGATTCACCCAGCATGACCTGAGGTACATTTAAATCATGACGGCCCCCTGACTTAAAGATCATCATCTTACTTTTCCCCGTGTTATACAGGAGCCCATGAGCCCCCGCATATGATTCACAAATACCAACCAGGGTTCTCAATGCACTGATTGAGGGGCTCAGGAGAGCCATGTCGTCTGCATATGAAACACTATTGATGCATACACCATCCACATGACAACCAATGTTGGTGTTACCAAGCCTCTCAATCAGCCCATTGATATATAGATTAAAGAGGCGCGGAGATGATATAAATATGTAGGACATATATTAATATATGTCCTACATATTTTACTGCTTGTACCCCAAATTTACATTTATTTTTGTTAAAACGTACACCTTGTACACCTTCTTGAAGCGCACGATCTAAAACTCTCTTTAAACGTTTGTCATGTGATTCTTTAGAGTCACCCCATAAAATTAGTTCATCTACATATTGTTCTACTCCTTCTAAGTCATAAAATATCTCATAAACACAAGCATTTACTGAATACTTCAGGAGACGACTTCAAACCGAACGGTATTTTTTTATAGCAATAACGACCGAACTCACCTGCATTACATGTGGTATAGTTTATCATATAAAATCCCTAAGTTGCATCAAGAACTAAAAAATATTTAGCATTTGGCATTCTAGCTACAAGTTCCTCAAATGTACTCGTTTTAAAAATTTCTCTGATTATACATTTGTTTAAATTTTGTGGATCTAAACACAATCTTATGTATCCAACTGTCTTTTTAGCAATAATTCTGTTACTTTCCTAATAACATCTAAGCTCTCTAAGTAATCTAACTCTTTTTTAATTTTATTTTGTAATTTAAATGGAATTTTTCTTGGCCTTTCCACAATAGGAACACTACCCTCTTTTAGTTTAATATTATATGTATATTTTATATTTCACAATCCATCACATAATTCATTATATTAATTAACAATGTCATTTTTATTTATTACATTTATTTTATTCAATATTCCCAACCTAACCGCTGTTGAATAGCTTAAAATACAAGGTGTGTGAAAATCCACTACATAAAATAAGCTTTTTATATTAGTTTTTTCATATTGCACATTTGCATCACACATACCTACAATTTTATTTATTTATTTATTTATTTATTAGTTTATGTACACACAAATTACAATAGACAGAGAAAACATATTAAAGAAAACAGTATTGTACAAGGGCCTACTTATTTCTAAAGAAATCTCTTCCAGTAGGCCCGTGAGAGGAGATATTAAGATGAGATCAAAAGTAACAAGTGTGTGCAAGTTAAGGACCAAAGTTAAAAATAATAGCATAAATTATTAAAATATACATAGGCATATAAATACTCATAAATAAATATATATACTCATATTACTACATACATACATAAATACATACATACATACATGCATATATACATACATTCATACATACATACATACATATCCCATTTAAATATACCTAAGTTCAGATAGTTACGGCAAAGAAGAGAGGTAATGTTCTTTCAGTTTCTTTTCAAATAGTGATACGGTTTGACAAGATTGTATCGCCGGTGGGAGAGCATTCCACAGCCTTACCGCATGAACAGTGAAAGAGTAAGAGTAGAGTTCAGATTTATGTCGAGGTATAGTAAGAAGATATTTAAGGTGTGACCTACAAAGAGCATCAGACCCACGCATGTAAGAAAAACGCTCTCGCAGGTAGGAAGGGTAAAGGCGCTTGTGAAGGATATTAAACAAAACACATAATATTCGAGTATTCCTACGAAGTCGGATAGGGAGCCACTTGAGTTTCTTGCGAAATTCTGAGACATGATCATACTTGAGTAGATTGAAAATAAACCGAATGCATAAATTTTGCAGTCGCTCAAGTTTATTTAAAAGCTCCTCAGTAGCATCCAAGTAGCAGGAGTCTGCGTAGTCAATAATGGGTTGTATTAGTGACTGAGCAAGAGAGATTTTGATGTCCACAGGCAAGAAAGGCTGAAGATATTTAAGGGTATGAAATGTGTAATACACTTTTTTGCTAACCTCCCCGACGTGTTCATCCCAGGTCAAATTGCCATTCATAATAATACCAAGATTTTTGGCCGTCTCGGTGTACAAAATAGGCACACCATCGAGCAAGAGAGGCGGGAGTAACGCGATATCTAGTCCTGATCGCATTTGCCTACCACCAATAACCATCGCCTGAGACTTTTTAGGGTTAATTTGAAGTCCAAATGACCTAGCCCACTCACCAACGGCACTAAGGTCGCGATTCATACCTGCAATGGCGCTTCTGTATTCGTTCAATGTAAAATGACGGTAAAGCTGCAAATCGTCAGCGTAGAGATGGAAGTGGGAAGAAATAACTCGAACAACGGAGTTGATGAAAATGGAAAAGAGTAAAGGAGAAAGTACGCCACCTTGAGGCACGCCAGCAATGAGATTCCGCCATTCCGAGACTGACTCGTTAAGGCGAACACACTGCGAGCGCCCCCGAAGATATGAGTCAAACCAGGCCACAGCTTCCGTAGAGAGATTAAGAGATTTGAGAATACCTAGAAGGACATCAAAATCCACGGAGTTGAACGCACTGCTAAAATCTAGCAGTACTAGTAGAGTGAGAGATTTATTCTCCATGGCCTGACGAACATCATCGGTTACCTTCAGAAGTGCCGTTACTGTACTGTGGCCAGGCCGAAAACCGGACTGCAAGGGGTTGAGAAGATTATTCTGCAATAGGTAACTAGATAATTGTCGATGTACTAAATGTTCAAGGACTTTGGAGAGAAATGGAAGAATGGATATAGGACGAAACTGGGACAGAAGTGTAGGACTAGTAGTCTTAGGTAATGGAATAATAAGTGCTTGTTTCCAAGCACTGGGAAAACAGCAAGAGTTCAAGGAGAAATTGAATATATGAGTGAGGATGGGGATCACGGTAGGAAGTATTGCAGTAAACATTTTTGAACATAACTGATCGTCACCAACCGCAGAAGAAGTAATCGCTAAGAGGGACCTTTTGACTTCATGTTCATCAACATTATTGAAAGTAAATGTGGGGCATTGGGGGAGAGGCAATTGAGACAGATTAACTAGGGTGCTTGACTTAACAAGCGAGTCAAGACATACAGGTGGAAGTGAAAAATGTTTGTTAAGTGCACTTAAGTCAATGTCATGACAATCAATAACGGGAGACTTCCCAATGCCGTTAGATTTAAGAAATTTCCAGATCTTGGAGGAGTCACGGGTGTCAAGAGATTGATGAAAGTGGCGACGTTTAGCATCTCGACACAGACGACTACAACGATTCCGCCAGGATTTAAACCTAGTAAAGTTAATGTCCGTTGGATTACGTCTATACATCCTATTAGCTTTATCTCTTCTAGCCATAGCATCTTTGATATCCGTGGTAATCCAGGGTGCAGGTATCCGCTTCCATTTAACTCTGCGCTTAGGTGCATGCTGATCATACAACGCCGTTATAATATTGTTGAAATATTGAACTTTTTCTTCTAAGTTACTACGATCAACAACACAGGACCAATCAATGGCCTCTGCATCTCGTCTCAAATCCTCAAGTGCAATACCTTTAAAGTTGCGAAAGACAGAAAACTGTGACTTAGACTTAGGGGGGCGCATGGACAGGGATAGATAGAGTAAGTCGTGATGTGAGAAGGAAGCAGTAAGTTGTCCATGAGTGGCAACAAGATCAAGACAGGAGACAATAATTAAATCAAGAAGATGAGGCCGACGGTTCGGGCAATGATGCGTAACAGATAAAGGGAGAAGGTGAAGATTAAATGAAGATACCAGCGATTGCAAAGTGTGGCTACGATTATCATCGTTGACCAAGCAAGTATTAAAATCCCCTAAATTAATTACTTGACTATAAGATGGAATTAAATCGCTAAGCAAGGTGTCAAGAGAGTGGAAGTAGTTTACGTGGAGATCAGGACTATAAAAAACTCCGAGCAGCACTTTGATATGCTGAACTGAAATCTCTAAGAAGATATATTCTGCCGAGTGGCTGTAATTCGACTGAGAGGTACTTAAAATTTTAAATGGAATATCCTCACGCAAATATATAGCCACTCCTCCACAGCGTTTGTCAGTCCTGTCATTGCGCACAAGCACAAATCCAGGAATGCCAAAAAGCCTCGTTGCATGAGAAGGTTTTAGAAATGTCTCAGAGACCAGTACAGCGTCAATTAGGTCACTGCTAAAGGATGCCAGAAGATCAGAATAATGGTATGGAATACTCTGAGCATTAATGTGAACTATGTTGAAATTTTTGGGATAGCAGGTAAAGATAGAGGAAAGCTGATCATGCAAAGTACGGGCTGCAGAACCATCATCGCCATCGTCAACACTAACAAAACTTAAATCTGAAAGAGAGCAAGAGTGGAAGCTGTTATCACTCGATATAGAACAATTATCCATTACTCAAAATAATAAATATATTAATATATTACTAATAAAAATAAAAATATAATATTAAATAAAATAATACAAATAATAAACAATAAAAATACTACACAATAATAAAGTAAAAATAGACTATTTATAGCCAAATACCAAGCCCACCCACTCGCACACATTTTACCAAAATAATTACACAAGAAATTCACATTTATAAAAACACAGAATAACAAAAAATAAATATACAAAGGCACAGTGTCAAGATTATGTGGAATATCATATCTAAAAAGACTTGATCACTAGTGTAAATTAAACGCATTGAACGATGCGTCGTTGCAAACTTTTTTCTTTTAACAATGACATGACAGTGACAGTTTGATGCTTAGCTAGCTGTCCTGTCAGACCTGTCAGTATGTGAAGTTAGTTTAGTAAACAAAAGTGAAAGCGTTTTAAAAGTGAAAACTAGTTTTAAAACCAGATAAAGAGTAAAAATTAAGAATAACATGTACTGCTAAAGGGTAACTCTTATAAAAATTTATAAAGTCATACCGTCTCATTGTTGTGACGTTAAAAAGTGCAATAACACGGCCAAGTATAGTGAACACAACACAACAGTGTACTCAGTCGACCTCCTTTTTAACGACGGCGGCTCCTCGTAGTTCTGGAATCAGAGTTGGGGTTAGAAGTCGAGCTTTGCCCCATCTTCGATGTGCTCGCGATTGCAGAAGCGACCGTAAGCTCCCCAGGGCCGTCACTGGTGGTCGAACCGGGGTACTTAGTTACTAAAGCCACCAAATCCGAAGCGGACTCAATCTTATGGCGCTTTTTATCCGGACTTATTACATTTATAATCCCTCCAGCTGTCCAGACGTTTTTCATACTAAAATGCTTGCGTGCTGCAGTGAAGACCCTGTGCCTGCTCCTTGTAAGAAATTCGGAAAGGGTGTACCCAGTTCCTTTCAACGAAGTTTTGTGATCCCAGACCAAGTGGCGGTACTCCATGTCACGGAACCTTATGACGATGGGACGTGCTTTTTCTTGACTTGATCCAAGACGATGACACTCTTCAAAGATGTTTGTATCCACATCGGGCAACTTCATTTTGTCGGTTAATAAGTTATGAAAAGTGTTATGCAACTTTTCATTCGGCTTTTCAGGAATGCCGTGAAGCAGCAGAACCTTCTTGCGCATTGACATCTCAATACGGTCCATACCCAGTGATAAAAGTTGGGCTTGAGTCTTCAAGTGCATTAGCGACTCCATAACAAATGATTTAAACTCGATGAAGTCCCGGGAGAGAGCAGCAATGTCCGTATGGATTGGGCCTGTGGAGTCCAGTGCCTTCTGCAATCTATCCTCATGATTACGAAGACCACTTGTGAACATGTTTTCCAGCTTCTCAAGATTTTTCTCAAATCTGCTGTCCATCTTGTGTTGTGACGAATCTTTTGTTGTGATTTATAAAACAGGAAAATTAAATTTTGTGGCGAGTAGAGGTGAGTTTGGCAACAAAATTAAACTTTAATTAAATTGTAATCAGTAAAATTACTATTTATTTACTATTAATTATTAGGAGCTCACTTATTTTAATGTTTATGCAACAACTACCCACACAAATTATATTATATTTTTATGTCTGAACCATATTTTTTTTAAAATCACATTTCTACATACCCTCAACTTTAATCTTATTTTTTCCATAATTCCTTTATTTAAAATATCTACCTTCGACCCTTTATCAATTTTAAAATTTACATTACAATTATTTAATTTCAAATTCATGAACCAATCTTTATTTACTGAATCGACTCGGCGTACTGAAATTATATTTATTGATTCAAATGGTATCCGTTGTGTTATAACTGTACAACGAGTATAACACACAGATGCAATGATTTAATTTACCACATTTTGTACATTTCTTATTATATGCTGGACATTTTCTATACACATGATATTTATAACAGGGTTCAGAAGTCTTATTATAAGAAGATTTATGCTCACCAGTCTGGACCCTGGCACCTTTTGTTGATCTCGGCCTAGGAGTGAATGATCTGCTGCTGCTGCTCGTACTGTGCTCCCTAGGTGTCGATCTGGTTCTACTAGGTGATCTTGTTATTCTGTTTACTGTTTCAGGTGTTTGAACATTTGTGACTAGATCTTTTACCTGCTTCTGTGCAATCTGAGCTGCTTTGCAAATAGCCATGCATTTATCCAGTATTAGATCTGTAATCCTTAGTAGTTTTTCTCTTAAACCGATGTCCTGTATGCCCAAAACAATTTGGTCCCGTATTAGGCTCTCCTTTAGATCTTTGAAATAACAGTCTTTGCTTAACTGTTTTAATTGAGTAAAATACTCTTCATAATCTTCATTAGTCTTCTGTTTTCTACTGAAAAATACATATCTAGTGTATGTTTCGTTTACAGGTGGGCTACAATGCCTTTCAAATTCCTTTATAACATCGTTATATTTCAAATTTTCTTTTTCATCAAAAGTGTCGTCCGAAATCCGTCGTTTCCGACGCAATGCAAGAGTAACGCCTTTTTCTGTTCTGGATTCAATTTGCTATCTGCACCGCTGGTCAGTAAATATATATCGAACTTTTGTTTCCATTCTTCATAATTTCTTTTTTTACTTGATTCACCACACAATTTCAATGGCGGGGGTGGTCGTAATAAATCCATTTTCTTGTAAAATTTTTGGTTGGTTCCTTTTTTCTTTATTTGATTAGCTTCAGGTCCTCAGATCCGCAGCGCCATGTGATAATGGTCTTCAGGTAGATTAAATAAAAAGGGTTTTGTTGTGATGCCAAACTACATTATATTTTATATATCTTCATATTACAATGATCAGAGTTGAATGCCTCCATGACATTAGAGTCTGTATCTATATTTCTTAAATTACCTTAACACTATGTGAGGCTACTGACATATTGCATGCAGCCTACTCTGACAAAATGCCTGATACATTGGAATAGCAACAATTTGTGTTACTGCAGCGTCATGTTCTAATCGTGTCGCGTTCTAATAATTAAGGATTATTCTCACAAATTTAACGCTGAATATCGTCGTTTCGCCTGACAAGTTCCATATGTGCATTTTTTTGATTTTTCAATTTTTGCATAATTATAATCAATCTACTTATGCTAATAAAATCCTATTATTAGAGTTAACGGGATATTTACCATGTACTATTGAGTATTTCCGATATTTTGGCGCTGTTGCAAGCACCATGATCACGGAGGAACTGAAGTATAGGCGGTTGAAAGCGAAAGTCTCAGCACATATATCGATCTACCCTCCTTCGCAGTCGTTTATTACGCGTTACACCACTACCACTGGTCTCACTTTCGTTTTCACTAACTCGACGTTCACGACACACAACGCTCACCGTGTCTACTCGCGGTTTAGTATGGAACTGTTTATGGTTATTTGTACACAAACAAACCACTGGATGCCAGACGCTCGGCAACTGAAACCCATCCTCCCGATTGAAATTCTTATACTTTTTAATTTCAATCGCTTCTCTAACCATTCTCGGTATATAGTGGCGTTCAGTTGAGAGCATCTTAGGGTTATGGAACTCAATCCAATGGTTTGTGCCGGACTCTAACAGGCGTTCAGCGACTGCAGACTTTTGTGGTTCGTTATTTTTGACTGCCCTAATGTGTTCTTTGATTCGGGCACGTCACCGTTCGTTCGTTTGAGATCTACGCTTTATTTAAATTTAAATTGGCAGGTCATGGAGACAAATAAACTAAACAAGGAACCATAATAATATATAATATATAATTTGTTTATGTGGACTAGTAGGTAAGTGTACTGTACTGTTTCATATTAAGTAAACTATAACTTCAATGTTTCAAGCCTGCCGTGCAGTTCAGGGGCGCCTGCGCTAGGAGCTAGCGTGCGTGCCCCGAATATTTGTTGGCCGTGTGAAAAGCTAAGGGCTTTCAGGAAGAAGAGAGAAATGAGAAGAGGTGACGTTTAGAATTTAACGACAACAATTTATTTAAAAGAAAAAAGAAAGAACTCGGGGTCGTGGTAATTTCGGGCAGCAAGTGCGGTCTCAGAAGGCCTTCGCGGGGTTCGACTTATCTTGGTGGTTCTTAAGGCTGATGCAGTCCGCGACGTAGCCGTGCCGTCCACAAATTCGGCTGGCACGGTGTTTTCGACCCGTAGGGTGGATGACTGCTCGTCGAACTCGAAGGGTGCGCCTTCACCTTCGGGGAATCCGAAGGGTGGATTTCTGGAACCCGTAGGGTGGACTTCTGGAACCCGTAGGGTGGACTTCTGGAACCCGTAGGGTGGACCCTGGAATGTTCCAGATGACGGGTTAGCTGGAACCCTTTTTTCCCGCCTATTCGCCAAGACAGCCGATCCCTGCCAACCATTGCAGGAATCGGGAGTCTTACATTGTCTGCTTACAGTACTAATTTTACAGATATGTTTTTTCACACCCCTGTAAACTACCCTCCTATAACAGGGTTGACCAACAGCCGTTTATTTTCACTGTTTTAAAATCTAGATTACATTATAAATAATTTAACTCACCCAATGATGGGGTACTTGACGTTTGCAGCTAAACAACTGTTCACTCAGGGAGGATTTAGCTCCCTATTAAAATTAGTATTTTATTTTTAATTTAATTTGTTACGCACAGATACCTTCGCGACGAGTATGATTTAAATTTATGAAAATGGTTTCTTGAACTTCGCGCGCGGTCCTATTTATATCTTTGGACAGCGCCTCTGGCGGCAAGTCGCGTCCCTACGTCTGACGTCACTTGGTTACGTCAGTGCTGTGTTGATGAGACTAGTTGTCGGCAGATGGCGCTTTCATATATTGATCTAAATTTCAATTTTAATCATGTAATATTAATTAATTTATGCACACGTTGTTGCACAACGTTACACGTGGGCGTAAGATCGGGGGACCCTACCCACCAACGGTCCAAAAGGCGCCGCTACCTAGTGTTCCGGAGGTGCCCATTAGCGCATGCACACACCAGCCACTCTCTACCTCCTCTTCTTACAGAGGCGCACTCGATAGCAGTGAAGGTACAGGCGTGGATTTAACTCCTTTGCGAGCTCCGGGAGTCGCTCATCTGATTTCCAAAAAATATTCCTTCCACAGGAACGCATTCCCGCGCCTTCATCCTAACCGCGGTGGCAGCTGGGACGGTGTGTGGGGCTCCCGGCCCGGTCCGGAAAAGGATTGTCCTATCCACTAAACTCCGCGGTGTTCCTCCTTACCCTATAGCCGGGCCGAGGGATATTAAGAAGACTATTCATGTCCACCCAGCCAGTGACGTCCCTTTTGTTCGGGGCTCTCCTCGGGGGAGCCAGATGGGCGGCTCACCAGAGCTCCTTATGGAGCTAAAAACCAGGCCCGCTCCTCCACCGCTCTCAGGTGCTTCTCTGTAAGCAGAGGAGGTAGAAAGGTGGATGGCGCGGTGTGCTCTAATCGGTGTCCTCCGGAACAAAGGGAGGGTGCCCACCACCATGTGATCGTTGGTGGGCGGGGTCCCCCGACCTTACGCCCATGGTCAAGAAACAATCGAGGGCGCGCAGTGAACTCCTTACCGAGGTGCCCCCGAACCGCACGGCGGAGTGGGAGCTTCCCGGGGATTCCCGCTCCCCCGCGCAGTGCGCCTCCCACTTTGCTGCCTTCGCCTCGTCAGTTGACGACGTGATGGCGGCATACATTGAAAGCGGCCCAGCAATGCTACTGCCGGCCGTGTCAATCACGGCACATACGCCACCGAGCAACCCAATGGTGGGCTGCTCCCGCCTCGGTCAGCTTTAGCCAGAGTAGCCCCTCTTGGGGTCCTTCAGATGTTAGTAAGACCCCTCATCTCAGGCCATGGTAGCAGTATCGTAGAAGCATCTCAACGCCTCGATATATCGCTTATCAATACGACATTGCTGCAAAGCGTGTTTTGGGTGTAAGGGGCCCCACCACCACCAAATTTTGGGGGCCCAAGCGATCTCACCCGCACGTGGCGCACCTGCCAAACAACGAACGAGGCTCCGCGATTTTAGGTACCCATGTGGGTGCCAGGTGGTACAAAGTGTTGGTACGGGGGGTACCACCGTGCAGCTGTGGAAAGCCCCCCAAGTAACCCAGCCTCGGTTGGGTTGCGTTCGGGGTTCAGCAGCTGCACAGCCGAGCCCGGGGCGATGTTTGATGCAGCAGGGGGGGACCAGTAGGCGCTAAGCGAATTCTAGTGTGGCTGACTGGGGTCGACCTGCCGGCCAGGGAGACTCGTAGAAACGGTTTTTCCGCTGGCCGCCCGCGGCATAGTACAGGGGCCCAACTGGGACTAACCTCCCTGGGAGGCTGCCGCACCAGGCCGCGCATAATCTCAATGTGGTTCGTCGTGCCGGATGGTGACCGGACTGGGACCCGGCGGCCACATTCGGGGGGGGTAACGGGGTATCAATACTAAACAGATTGTAACAACTCCTAACAACATGTAACATTTTCTAACAGCCAGTTTGGGAACACCATTATACTGAAGTACATAATAATATTTGGTAATTTAGTGAGAATAAAAAAAAATGCGTTATAATTAAATTCCTGCGCCCGTTTAGGCGGTGAAAACGCGCATGGAGGGAGGAGTGGCTGGAAATACACCATGGCAGCCTCACCTACCGAATGCCACAGATACTTACTGGTGCAGTGTGTGTACACTCACCCTTATACGTGTATGTACTACTTACTGTATTTAACCACTTACCGATACCAATAAAGGACATCAGCTATCTTGGTATCATTTACTCTACCTGATCCCGTCAGTACATGGCGACCGTGACATTTATGTGATGCGCGCGCGTTACTTAAAATTGCTGATTTGAAATATCTGGTTGCACTCAACGACAACGCGATGTGTGTGGTCTTGTTTTGTTTGTTCACAAAATAGGACAAAATTGTTTATTACATAGGTTCACGACGACTAGAGCTTTATAAGTACCTACGTATTTTTTTTGTATACTTAACGTATTTAGCCAATTTACTCAAGTATCATTGTAATTCTAGTTTTACATTTTTATAATAAGCTTTTTGCAAAACTTATTAGTTTAGTTAACCTCGCCGAAAACGAGAAGTGTTATAAGTTTGACTTATGGATCTGTGCATGTGTGTGGCATTGTAGGCTAGCAGCTCAACAGATAGGCAAATTTGTCGGTTTTCTATGCTCGGAAGCCGAAGTGCCGGGGATGGTTCACAGCTATAAATTTTGCAGATCATCAGCTCACTTCCTGAGTGATGAAGGGATTTCACTAAAATTCGGTGGTCCGAATTATCGGAAACTGGACGTACTAGGTACTGTTAGGTAATTCGATGTTATTTTCACTACATGGTAAACTGTTACTGGCTGATGCACTAAATATTCTGCGTGATACCCAACTCCTCAGTAAATTACATGTAAGTTGCACCTGGGGGCGCTTCTTCATAGCTAGCCTAGGGCGCGCGGAACCCTAAATCAGGCCCTGACATTAGGTATGGAATACTATATTCCATACACTGATTACGCCAGCATCCGCAAAGCCCGCCCCTGGTTCGGGCGTGAGTGCACCGTAGCTGTTCAACAAAAACAGGTGGCTTACCGCGCCTGGATCAGGTTTTTTTTTGGCGGTAGGTGTAAAAAAGTGAACACATCTCTGTATTTTGAAAATTTTAATTAAATCAGAATATCTCAAATTTTATAAAGTTTCACTGTATTATCTATTAGTGTACATCATAATAAAGGAGTACTAACGTTTGTAGCAGTACATGTGAGCTATTGACTACAGTTGCAAATACCACCTACCAGCTTACTTCACACTACACTTTTGAGAGTCATTTCACTGTGGTTTGCCGTATTGAACATCATGTCCCAGCTTGATGAGGTGCAGACTGTGCAGAAGAACCTGGAGGAAAGCTTTATGCGCAAGATGGATGAGCTCCACTCCCAGCTGCAAAGTAGTACTGCGGCTAAGGATACTGTGGCTAAGGTTGCCGAAGAGTTCCGCACAATCCGGGAGTTGATATTCAATATTCTTGGTCTTCTACGGAAACAGATCTCGGAATGTGTTCGGGCCACTGATGCGGTTGACAGTTGGCAGCGAAGGAAGGCGCTTGTGTTCAATGGCATCTCAGAGACAGACCAGGGGAACTGCAGGGCTGCAATCATGGAGGTACTGCACACGAAGATGGCATTAAAGGATATACCAGCTACATCCATTAAGGTCTGTCATCGCCTAGGTGCCGCTGGAACCACTCAAAGTCGTCCCATTCTTGTGAGATTTAGTGACATGAACTTTAAATCTGCGGTCTGGAACGCCAAGTCAAAACTCAGAGGGTCCTCCATATCAGTTAGGGAGTTCCTAATCAAGATCCGGCAGTCGGTGTTTGTCAGGGCAAGATTGCATTTTGGCATGCGTTGTTGTTGGACACAGGACGGCGTTGTCATGGTTAAAACGCCGGATGGACGTCGTCACAGGATTACTTCTTCTGATGAACTCTCGACAATTATGGAAAAGCATCCTAAAGTGGTTCCTGATATGGGTGCGAACGTAAACACTACGGGCACTCGCAGGCCATAATATTCTTCAACATCTTGTGATCCTGATCAAGTGAATTTCTATTTTTTTTTACTCTTTATTTAATTTTAAAAACTTTGTTCGCTATTTCGGATTTAATCATGTTTTGTTTACACTTTATTTATTGCTTTCCGTACTGAGGTGCCTACTGAATAACATTTCAACTTTACCTTCACTAATTGTTTGTTATTGTCAATGTCAAAGTTGTCAATTGTCACGTTGTTAGGGTCTTAACACACCGGGTGCAGTGGTTAGGCTCTCTGCACACTGTACATACAGCCATTGAGGTACTAATGGCACAGATTAAATAATAGTTACTACGTAACAGATACATCACTCCCATACTTAACCTCAAAAATATTAGCTTTAACATATCGCTACAGTGGAAAACCTTCTCTAAGACGTATTCCGAGAGTCGAAATTCGTGCACACACCGTATGATTGCGTCATCGAATGACAACTATTGACAACATTAGGGTTGTAAGCACGGAACAAAAATACATATAACTACAGAAAACAATAAACACAGTGTCTGAAAAAAACTTTATTATATTATATAACTTCTTCTTCTTTACATAAGAATTATATTATAACTAGCTGATGCTCGCAGCTTAGCCCGCGTAAAAGTTTGTTCCTTTTCCCGCTTCGAATGGGAACTTTATTCCCGGGATAAAAGTAACCTATGAGTTATTCCAGACGGGCGTATCTATCCCTGTATCAAATTTCAGCCTGTACCGTTAAGCCGTTAGAGGCCATCGGGATCGCCAGCAGTCAGTCTGTGTTGATGACACTTTTTCTCGTTGGTGTAACCTTGATGCTGGGGTCCCACAAGGCGGAATACTCTCTCCTCTTCTATTTTCTATATTTATTAATTTCCTTACCTCTGAGCTTCATTGTGCGTATCACTTGTATGCTGATGACCTGCAGTTGTACAGTCAGGCTAGGGTTGAAAACATTGCGGATGCCATTGACGATTTAAACAACGATTTGAGAGCTATGGGTGAGTGGTGTGACAGGTTTGGTCTTTCGGTAAACCCGGATAAATGTCAGTGCATAATTATAGGAAGTTCTCAGATGATGGGTAGATTTGAAGGTGTAAATCTACCACAATGTGTATTTGGAACTCAAGCCATCCCGTTAACGACGTCTGTCAAGAATCTAGGTTTACATCTTGATTCTACTCTGGATTGGCGGTCTCAGGTTGCCAATGTCAGTCAAAAGGTTACTGGAACGCTACGGGCATTCTATAGACTGAAGAACTTTCTTCCAGTCAGTACCAAATTAACGCTTGTGCAGACGCTAATCTTTCCTATCATTGACTATGGTGATGTGTGCTATTTCGACCTGAATGCAGATCTGCTCAATAAACTTGACCGGCTTCTCAACAATTGCATTCGATTCGTTTTTAATCTCAAAAAATATGATCACGTCTCAGCTTATCGGGAGGAGCTGGGCTGGTTAACCGTACGTCGCCGCCGTAGTTTACGTGCAGTGACTATGATTTATTCGCTTTTAAACTTTCCTCATGCTCCCGCTTACTTAACTCCTCATTTTCAACTTCTCTGTTCCAATCATGATAGAAACTTGCGCTCTTCTAATAATCTTCTCCTTCACTGTCCCACTCACAGGTCCAATTTTGTACATTCTTCCTTCTTTGTACAATCAATTCTATTCTGGAATGCCCTCCCTCAGGAAGTTAGGTTGTCCACTAGCCGTGAATCTTTCAAAGAGAAGGTACGGCGGCTTTATAGTAGACCATAGTGACCTATAGCTTAAATGTTTCTTTTTTTCTTGGTTTTATCCACTGTCCGCTTCATCTATGACGGTTTCTACGTACTTATTTATATATATATATATATTTTTTAGTAATGTGTGTTTCTATGTAGGTATGTATGAATGTATGTATGTATATGTGTATGTATATATGTGTGTATTTATGTATGTATGTTTGTATATTTATATGTATAAATACATATTGTAGGTTCATGTTATGTATTTTGTGTTTGTAGTTAAATTTTGTTGTGTTATTCTAAATAGTTCTAATTATATCACAGAGCACCTGCCTAATTCTTTTATCTCTGCATCACCCTAAGGTTGACTGGCAGAAAATGCCTAAGGCATTAAGTCCGCCTTGTACATTGTGCTAAAGTTTGAAATAAATAAATAAATAAATAGATCAGGGCTTGGGCTGTGCGCGACCCGAATGTGGCCCGCCTCAAAGCAGCGTACAACAGAGCCACTAGGTCCAGTATTAGAGCCTTCAAGAGAGCGGACGCCCAGCACGTCACGCGGCTTGGTCAGGAGCTTACGTCACATCCGACGGGCGGGCAGCCGTGGATACTGGCAACTGGCCAAAGCCGTGCAAGGCCAACTTTTGCAAGAACCACGATGCCGGATATTGTAATCCGGCAGTGCAATGTGAAGCTACGGTCACTCGACACGCGGAAAGCCAGTGGTCCTGATGGCATTCCGGCAGTGGTGCTGAAGAATTGTGCAGCTGAATTATCTCCAACGCTAACACTGTATTGCCTTTCCTATTCCTCGGTAGAGGTGCCGGAGGCTTGGAAGGAGGCGAACGTCTAGCCGATCCCCATAAAAGGGGATCGGTCGGATCCGGCCAACTATCGCCCCATAGCCGTTACCGTCACCGTCATCTGCAAGGTGTTCGAGCTAATCATCACCAAACAGCTCATGCGCTATCTGGAGGATCACTCGTTAATTAGAGATCGCCAATATGGCTTTAGGCCGAAACGATCAACGGGTGACCTCCTAGCGTACATAACGCACAAGGGGGTGAGGCTATGGAGAGACACGGCGGATCTCTGGCTATTGACCTAGACATCGCTAAAGCCTTTGATACGGTATGGCATGCGTCGCTTCTTTCCAAGCTGCCGGCATATGGTTTATCGCCTCAATTGTGCCGCTGGTTGGCCAGCTTCCTGCACGGGCGACGTATACGGGTTCTCTGTGATGGTCAGGCTTCCTGCTTTTTGCAGGTAAATGTCGGAGTACCACAGGGATCGGTATTGTCCCCAACTCTCTTTTTCCTGCATATCAATGACATGCTGTCCCTTGAGTGCATCCATTGTTATGCGGATGATAGTACTCTGCATGGGAGCTATTCTGGCCGTCCAGTGAAGGGCGTGGTGACGTGGAGGAAAAGAGACGGCAACTCGTGGCGGATCTCGACCGGGAACTGGGTCACATTGCTCAATGGGGTTCAGACAACCTGGTCGAGTTCAATGTCAGAAAAACACAAGCGTGTGCGTTTACGGCTAAGAAGTCCCCATTCCTACCCCTACCCTCTCTTCAGAGCATTACGGTTCCACTAAAGGACAACCTGGAGATCCTGCGCGTGCCGGGCAGAGATGCCACTTATACACAGTGGAGAGAATCTTCGCCAGAACCGAGCGTCTCAATAGATCGTTCCTCTGTCGAACTATAAAAACTTGGAACGACCTGACCGCACACGCGTTTTCCTCATCCTACAATCCCGGGTTCTTTAAGAGGAGCATGAACAGGCACATCACAGGGTCGCCAACTTGAGGACCACTGTCAGAAGTGGCCCCCAATCGCTAGATAAGCCACGGTTTTAATAAAAGCTCGTGTTTTAACCAAAACCAAATACTTTCATTATGGCAGATGGCACAAAGAACACCATAGAAAGAAAAAAAAGCGTCCTTAACTAAGACTTTTTCCCACTTTAGGGTTCAACATTTCTTGACGACGTAATGTTTAAGCAATAAAAATATTTGTATTTACCGTTTTTGGTACGGAACCCTTGTGCATGAATCTGACCTGCACTTGGCCTGTTTTTTGTTCACTGAATATAGCACATTATTTGAATCAAAGAGCACGTTGAAAACTTATTTGAGTCCAAGAAATAGCTAAATTTAGTTAATACATTTGTGATTTACAATGAAGAGAGGAAGAAAATTCACGGTGCCATTAGATGAGCAGAAAAATGCTTTTCTGCAATACGAAAAGTATTTCTGTAGTGAGTCTGCGTTACCGTTATCCACCGATCCAGTATACGGTGAAATAAGTGTACTGTTAGGAAATAGAATTTCTAAACAGGCACTGTTCCTTTCTGCAAAGAAAAACTATGAATATTTCTTCGGAAGCTCTATTGACTTTGAGGTTTGTACTTCTGATTACCAAGATCTTCGATAAATGAAAAAACACTATGTTACAGTTTTTTTATAGACGTGAATCAATGGGAAAGGATTCAACCAATTAGCAAACGCATTAAATTAAATAAGGGTCATAAAAGTGTATTTAGATTGAAAAATCTTTTACCTAAACATCAGTGGGCTCACCTTATGCGAGAAAAAATTTGGGAGGGTCATCCCATAGCTCACGACTTTATATTCAAACAATATTCTATTAGTAGGTACCACTATGTAACGTGCTTTGGATTTTGCAAACAATGACAAGGAAAGGTGAAGGTTACCATTAATTGACCTTCTGATAGAACTGCCCAATGCAGATGCATCATTACAAATTACAACGAAAAATTTGTCCATGCTGTTGTTAGAGAAGTTAAACTGTCACCAACAAAACGACTGGAGATGTTTGAAGATCTCAAACATGTCGCTGCTATCACATACCGCAAAACCATGGCGAATAAAGTAATGGATTCTGGTGATACTGAGCCTGCTCATCTGCCAACAGTTGGTTGCCTTCGGCAAATAAAATGTGAAGATAATAAAAGCTTGTGTTTTAACCAAAACCAAATACTTTCATTATGGCTGATGGCACAAATAACACCATAGAAAGAAAAAAAAAAGCGTCCTGAACTAAGACTTTTTCCCACTTTGGGGTTCAACATTGCTGGACGACGTAATGTTTAAGCAATAAAAATATTTGTATTTACCGTTTTTGGTACGGAACCCTTGTGCATGAGTCTGACGTGCACTTGGCCTGTTTTTTGTCCACTGAATATAGCACATTGTTTGAATAAAAGAGCACGTTGAAAACTTACTTGAGTCCAAGAAATAGCTAAATTTAGTTAATACATTTGTGATTTACAATGAAGAGAGGAAGAAAATTTACGGTGCCATTAGATGAGCAGAAAAATGCTTTTCTGCAATACGAAAAGTATTTCTGTAGTGAGTCTGCGTTACCGTTATCCACCGATCCAGTATACGGTGAAATAAGTGTACTGTTAGGAAATAGAATTTTTAAACAGGCACTGTTCCTTTCTGCAAAGAAAAACTATGAATATTTCTTCGGAAGCTCTATTGACTTTGAGGTTTGTACTTCTGATTACCAAGATCTTTCGATAAATGAAAAAAAACACTATGTTACAGTTTTTTATAGACGTGAATCAATGGAAAAGGATTCAACCAATTAGCAAACGCATTAAATTAAATAAGGGTCAGAAAAGTGTATTTAGATTGAAAAATCTTTTACCTAAACATCAGTGGGCTTACCTTATGCGAGAAAAAATTTGGGAGGTTCATCCCATAGCTCACGACTTTATATTCGAACAATATTCTATTAGTAGGTACCACTATATAACGTGCTTTGGATTTTGCAAACAATGCCAAGCAAAGGTGAAGGTTACCATTAATTGACCTTCTGATAGAACTGCCCAATGCAGATGCATCATTACAAATTACAACGAAAAATTTGTCCATGCTGTTGTTAGAAAAGTTAAACTGTCACCAACAAAACGACTAGAGATGTCTGAAGATCTCAAACATGTCGCTCCTATCACATACCGCAACACCATGGCGAATAAAGTAATGAATTCTGGTGATACTGAGCCTGCACATCTGCCAACAGTTGGTTGCCTTCGGCAAATAAAATGTGAATATAATAGAAGCTCGTGTTTTAACCAAAACCAAATACTTTCATTATGGCTGATGGCACAAATAACACCATATAAAGAAAAAAATAGCGTCCTCAACTAAGACTTTTTCCCACTTTAGGGTTCAACATTTCTTGACGACGTAATGTTTAAGCAATAAAAATATTTGTATTTACCGTTTTTGGTACGGAACCCTTGTGCATGAGTCTGACCTGCACTTGGCCTGTTTTTTGTCCACTGAATATAGCACATTATTTGAATCAAAGAGCACGTTGAAAACTTATTTGAGTCCAAGAAATAGCTAAATTTAGTTAATACATTTGTGATTTACAATGAAGAGAGGAAGAACATTTACGGTGCCATTACATGAGCAGAAAAATGCTTTTCTGAAATACGAAAAGTATTTCTGTAGTGAGTCTGCGTTACCGTTATCCACCGATCCAGTATACGGTGAAATAAGTGTACTGTTAGGAAATAGAATTTCTAAACAGGCACTGTTCCTTTCTGCAAAGAAAAACTATGAATATTTCTTCGGAAGCTCTATTGACTTTGAGGTTTGTACTTCTGATTACCAAGATCTTCGATAAATGAAAAAACACTATGTTACAGTTTTTTTATAGACGTGAATCAATGGGAAAGGATTCAACCAATTAGCAAACGCATTAAATTAAATAAGGGTCATAAAAGTGTACTTAGATTGAAACATCTTTTACCTAAACATCAGTGGGCTCACCTTATGCGAGAAAAAATTTGGGAGGGTCATCCCATAGCTCACGACTTTATATTCAAACAATATTCTATTAGTAGGTACCACTATGTAACGTGCTTTGGATTTTGTAAACAATGACAAGGAAAGGTGAAGGTTACCATTAATTGACCTTCTGATAGAACTGCCCAATGCAGATGCATCATTACAAATTACAACGAAAAATTTGTCCATGCTGTTTGTTGTTAGAGAAGTTAAACTGTCACCAACGAAACGACTAGAGATGTTTGAAGATCTCAAACATGTCGCTGCTATCACATACCGCAAAACCATGGCGAATAAAGTAATGGATTCTGGTGATACTGAGTCTGCTCATCTAAATTAAATAAGGGTCATAAAAGTGTATTTAGATTGAAACATCTTTGACCTAAACATCAGTGGGCTCACCTTATGCGAGAAAAAATTTGGGAGGGTCATCCCATAGCTCACGACTTTATATTCAAACAATATTCTATTAGTAGGTACCACTATGTAACGTGCTTTGGATTTTGCAAACAATGACAAGGAAAGGTGAAGGTTACCATTAATTGACCTTCTGATAGAACTGCCCAATGCAGATGCATCATTACAAATTACAACGAAAAATTTGTCCATGCTGTTTGTTGTTAGAGAAGTTAAACTGTCACCAACAAAACGACTAGAGATGTTTGAAGATCTCAAACATGTCGCTGCTATCACATACCGCAAAACCATGGCGAATAAAGTAATGGATTCTGGTGATACTGAGCCTGCTCATCTGCCAACAGTTGGTTGCCTTCGGCAAATAAAATGTGAAGATAATAAAAGCTTGTGTTTTAACCAAAACCAAATATGGCTGATGGCACAAATAACACCATATAAAGAAAAAAAAAGCGTCCTGAACTAAGACTTTTTCCCACTTTGGGGTTCAACATTGCTGGACGACGTAATATTTAAGCAATAAAAATATTTGTATTTACCGGTTTTGGTACGGAACCGTTGTGCATGAGTCTGACGTGCACTTGGCCTGTTTTTTGTCCACTGAATATAGCACATTGTTTGAATAAAAGAGCACGTTGAAAACTTATTTGAGTCCAAGAAATAGCTAAATTTAGTTAATACATTTGTGATTTACAATGAAGAGAGGAAGAAAATTTACGGTGCCATTAGATGAAAAGAAAAATGCTTTTCTGCAATACGAAAAGTATTTCTGTAGTGAGTCTGCGTTACCGTTATCCACCGATCCAGTATACGGTGAAATAAGTGTACTGTTAGGAAATAGAATTTTTAAACAGGCACTGTTCCTTTCTGCAAAGAAAAGCTATGAATATTTCTTCGGAAGCTCTATTGACTTTGAGGTTTGTACTTCTGATTACCAAGATCTGAATCTTTCGATAAATGAAAAAAACACTATGTTACAGTTTTTTATAGACGTGAATCAATGGGAAAGGATTCAACCAATTAGCAAACGCATTAAATTAAATAAGGGTCAGAAAAGTGTATTTAGATTGAAAAATCTTTTACCTAAACATCAGTGGGCTTACCTTATGCGAGAAAAAATTTGGGAGGTTCATCCCATAGCTCACGACTTTATATTCGAACAATATTCTATTAGTAGGTACTACTATATAACGTGCTTTGGATTTTGCAAACAATGCCAAGCAAAGGTGAAGGTTACCATTAATTGACCTTCTGATAGAACTGCCCAATGCAGATGCATCATTACAAATTACAACGAAAAATTTGTCCATGCTGTTGTTAGAAAAGTTAAACTGTCACCAACAAAACGACTAGAGATGTCTGAAGATCTCAAACATGTCGCTCCTATTACACACCGCAACACCATGGCGAATAAAGTAATGGATTCTGGTGATACTGAGCCTGCACATCTGCCAACAGTTGGTTGCCTTCGGCAAAAAAATGTGAATATAATAAAAGCTCGTGTTTTAACCAAAACCAAATACTTTCATTATGGCTGATGGCACAAATAACACCATATAAAGAAAAAATAGCGTCCTTAACTAAGACTTTTTCCCACTTTAGGGTTCAACATTTCTTGACGACGTAATGTTTAAGCAATAAAAATATTTGTATTTACCGTTTTTGGTACGGAACCCTTGTGCATGAATCTGACCTGCACTTGGCCTGTTTTTTGTCCACTGAATATAGCACATTATTTGAATCAAAGAGCACGTTGAAAACTTATTTGAGTCCAAGAAATAGCTAAATTTTGTTAATACATTTGTGATTTACAATGAAGAGAGGAAGAAAATTTACGGTGCCATTAGATGAGCAGAAAAATGCTTTTCTGAAATACGAAAAGTATTTCTGTAGTGAGTCTGCGTTACCGTTATCCACCGATCCAGTATACGGTGAAATAAGTGTACTGTTAGGAAATAGAATTTCTAAACAGGCACTGTTCCTTTCTGCAAAGAAAAACTATGAATATTTCTTCGGAAGCTCTATTGACTTTGAGGTTTGTACTTCTGATTACCAAGATCTTCGATAAATGAAAAAACACTATGTTACAGTTTTTTTATAGACGTGAATCAATGGGAAAGGATTCAACCAATTAGCAAACGCATTAAATTAAATAAGGGTCATAAAAGTGTATTTAGATTGAAAAATCTTTTACATAAACATCAGTGGGCTCACCTTATGCGAGAAAAAAATTGGGAGGGTCATCCCATAGCTCACGACTTTATATTCAAACAATATTCTATTAATAGGTACCACTATGTAACGTGCTTTGGATTTTGCAAACAATGACAAGGAAAGGTGAAGGTTACCATTAATTGACCTTCTGATAGAACTGCCCAATGCAGATGCATCATTACAAATTACAACGAAAAATTTGTCCATGCTGTTTGTTGTTAGAGAAGTTAAACTGTCACCAACAAAACGACTAGAGATGTTTGAAGATCTCAAACATGTCGCTGCTATCACATACCGCAAAACCATGGCGAATGAAGTAATGGATTCTGGTGATACTGAGCCTGCTCATCTGCCAACAGTTGGTTGCCTTCGGCAAATAAAATGTGAAGATAATAAAAGCTTGTGTTTTAACCAAAACCAAATACTTTCATTATGGCTGATGGCACAAATAACACCATAGAAAGAAAAAAAGAAGCGTCCTGAACTAAGACTTTTTCCCACTTTGGGGTTCAACATTGCTGGACGACGTAATGTTTAAGCAATAAAAATATTTGTATTTACCGTTTTTGGTACGGAACCCTTGTGCATGAGTCTGACGTGCACTTGGCCTGTTTTTTGTCCACTGAATATAGCACATTGTTTGAATAAAAGAGCACGTTGAAAACTTATTTGAGTCCAAGAAATAGCTTAATTTAGTTAATACATTTGTGATTTACAATGAAGAGAGGAAGAAAATTTACGGTGCCATTAGATGAGCAGAAAAATGCTTTTCTGCAATACGAAAAGTATTTCTGTAGTGAGTCTTCGTTACAGTTATCCACCGATCCAGTATACGGTGAAATAAGTGTACTGTTAGGAAATAGAATTTTTAAACAGGCACTGTTCCTTTCTGCAAAGAAAAGCTATGAATATTTCTTCGGAAGCTCTATTGACTTTAAGGTTTGTACTTCTGATTACCAAGATCTGAATATTTCGATAAATGAAAAAAAATACTATGTTACGGTTTTTTATAGACGTGAATCAATGGGAAAGGATTCAACCAATTAGCAAACGCATTAAATTAAATAAGGGTCAGAAAAGTGTATTTAGATTGAAAAATCTTTTACCTAAACATCAGTGGGCTTACCTTATGCGAGAAAAAATTTGGGAGGTTCATCCCATAGCTCACGACTTTATATTCGAACAATATTCTATTAGTAGGTACCACTATATGACGTGCTTTGGATTTTGCAAACAATGCCAAGCAAAGGTGAAGGTTACCATTAATTGACCTTCTGATAGAACTGCCCAATGCAGATGCATCATTACAAATTACAACGAAAAATTTGTCCATGCTGTTGTTAGAGAAGTTAAACTGTCACCAACAAAACGACAAGAGATGTTTGAAGATCTCAAACATCTCGCTGCTATCACATACCGCAAAACCATGGCGAATAGGGTAATGGATTCTGGTGATACAGAGCCTGCTCATCTGCCAACAGTTGGTTGCCTTCGGCAAATAAAATGTGAAGATAATAAAAGCTTGTGTTTTAACCAAAACCAAATACTTTCATTATGGCTGATGGCACAAATAACACCATATAAAGAAAAAAGAAGCGTCCTGAACTAAGACTTTTTCCCACTTTGGGGTTCAACATTGCTGGACGACGTAATGTTTAAGCAATAAAAATATTTGTATTTACCGTTTTTGGTACGGAACCCTTGTGCATGAGTCTGACGTGCACTTGGCCTGTTTTTTGTCCACTGAATATAGCACATTGTTTGAATAAAAGAGCACGTTGAAAACTTATTTGAGTCCAAGAAATAGCTAAGTTTAGTTAATACATTTGTGATTTACAATGAAGAGAGGAAGAAAATTTACGGTGCCATTAGATGAGCAGAAAAATGCTTTTCTGCAATACGAAAAGTATTTCTGTAGTGAGTCTTCGTTACCGTTATCCACCGATCCAGTATACGGTGAAATAAGTGTACTGTTAGGAAATAGAATTTTTAAACAGGCACTGTTCCTTTCTGCAAAGAAAAGCTATGAATATTTCTTCGGAAGCTCTATTGACTTTGAGGTTTGTACTTCTGATTACCAAGATCTGAATCTTTCGATAAATGAAAAAAACACTATGTTACAGTTTTTTATAGACGTGTATCAATGGGAAAGGATTCAACCAATTAGCAAACGCATTAAATTAAATAAGGGTCAGAAAAGTGTATTTAGATTGAAAAATCTTTTACCTAAACATCAGTGGGCTTACCTTATGCGAGAAAAAATTTGGGAGGTTCATCCCATAGCTCACGACTTTATATTCGAACAATATTCTATTAGAAGTACCACTGTATAACGTGCTTTGGATTTTGCAAACAATGACAAGCAAAGGTGAAGTTTACCATTAATTGACCTTCTGATAGAACTGCCCAATGCAGATGCATCATTACAAATTACAACGAAAAATTTGTCCATGCTGTTGTTAGAAAAGTTAAACTGTCACCAACAAAACGACTAGAGATGTCTGAAGATCTCAAACATGTCGCTCCTATCACATACCGCAACACCATGGCGAATAAAGTAATGGATTCTAGTGATACTGAGCCTGCTCATCTGTCAACAGTTGGTTGCCTTCGGCAAGTAAAATGTGAAGAAAATAAAAGCTCGTGTTTTAACCAAAACCAAATACTTTCAATATGGCTGATGGCACAAATAACACCATATAAGGAAGCTATCAAGCATATTACTGTTCATCCTTTTTATGTGTATTATAGGGACCCTTGCCAAGATAACTTTTATAAAATATTTAAAAAATCTGGTAAGGTAAGGCTGCTTTTGAGGCTGCTTCCATCAGACATCCGAGGACTAACCATAGCGAAAGTTACTTACCGGCAGTAATGTTCTGTAATTTGAAATGAAAGAAGTTAATAAGTTTTCCATCTAAAAATTTCGGATTTTAAAATTCGTGATTGTGTTTTTCTGATAAAGTTAAAATGTTGTGTTGTGTCTCAATTTCCAAGAGTACTTATAGAAATATATGGTGTTACATCTAATAAGTACATCTATAAGACAGAAAACACATACTAACTTAACATTGTAAACTACTACTGCGGGCTTTAAAATTGTACCTATGTATTTTATTATAATATAGTGTTATAGAATGTAACAATCTTTTTGTTTTTAATAGGATTCAAGTTTCTGATTATTACAATTTCATGTTAATGTTATACTGCGTACTATAAAATTGTAATAACAGGCAATAGTTATTTATACAAGTGCGGTATGTTGGTCATTACACTTGAGGTGATATTGCACATGCCCTCGTCTTCGGCTCGGGTTGCAAGGAAACCGAGAGTGTAATCAAACCTCACGTGTGTCATACGACGTTTTTTAACACACTTACGAGTAAAAAAACAAATTTTATAATTATTCGTACTCAAATAAACAATGCTCACAGCACAGACGGAAAGTTTGTTAAAAATGGCGTGTTGGTATTATTTTTTCTGGGCGTGGCGTGTTATCTATTGGAGCGTAGGCACGAACAATTACGCTAAACAGCCAAAACGCTGAATGTAAAAAATCTAATTTTTATGCATTTACAAATTAGTTTCACGTTGAATTATTAATTAACCCTTAGCCACCTACCATAACTTTTTGTCACACAACCACCTTGTAACCACTTTTTTGCTCAGTATGTTACTCACCAACTAGCGCGAGGAAGCTATGCAGAGAACTCTTTCCCAGGGCGCCTTACTTCAGAGTTTCTAGTGTGTGTGCAAGGGTAGGCTAGGGCTCTGACGAAAACAGCCAAGTAGGGTGTACACACATATATTTATAAAATACAGAGTACACTACAGAGACAGAGAAAAGTTATTCACTAAATAGACACACATATTATCATAGAAATACATAAGAGTAGTACCGATTACTGCACTAATATTACGGAGGCGGTCTACAGATACTTGTTACAAATTGCTTAGGCAGTTACATAGCAAGGTGATATAGGTAACGGGGTACTGGCCTGCGGTGTGCGCTGAGAGCTACTCGGGATGTTGTTACTGCCAGGAGATTAAGGCAGGTGCCTCTCCAATACGAAGCTTGTGCAATCCACTCTTTCACGCCTTCGTACCACGTGCAGTCCACGTACTTGTGGCACCGAACATCCACGACTGGTCACTCTAGCCCAACTAAAGAACCCTGTTCGAGAAAGAAAAACGACTAATTAAGTTACTGACAGCGCGACAGACGAAGTTCGAACCGCCTTGCAAACAATAAAGTAAAACTTACCAGTTTCCTGGGTATAAGTTAGCACAGAAACTTATTCTTACTGAGGAAGGTAGAACCTAGGCTATATTCCTCAGCAAATCCTCAGGTTTGTACAGTGCCTGAGTGAAATTCTTCACTGCATTAAGATATCCTCAAAGTTCTCACAGAGCCCAAAGTTATGACTAAGACTTTATAGGTGCTGAGAAGATGGTAAAGAAACTTGGAACTTTAAAGCAGGGCTTTATATACCCTCTCTAACGTGGAATAGTCTAGAATCCTATCTAAAAACCTGTTTTCCAGCAATATCTGCTCGTTACCGACACTCATGTCGTCCTGTCATCCTGACAGCAAAGGTCACCACAGACAACTGAGTAAAAAAAGCGATAAATCGATTAGGGCGCCTTCACACGCTCAATGCTGCATCTACAGAAAATAAATGCTACAACCTATCATACGTCTATGAGACTCCTGAGTAAAATAGTTCTTTAAAGTAATATCTTGTTTATTGAGGTATATTTTTTTAGTAATAATCAACTTAGGAAAGTATTAAACTCTTTAGTAAAGGTACAAGAGAATCATTTTTATAGACATTTTGTCTTAATTACTATTAATCAACAATATCTCCTATTTTTGGTTTACAAACTAAGTCTCTAGTAGTGAGATCTATAAAAAATAATCACATGGATAGTAACTTCTTTTATAATTTTTTACTTATTCAATAATCAACCATAGCAAAAAAAAACAAAAAGATGAAAATTAAATTAAATTAAAACAAAATTGCAAGCCCTAAACTTATAGTTTTTCACGACAATTATTGCAAATATTGCAATTACCGCACAATTAACGCACGTACGACCATAATGAGCAGTTGCGCGGCACTGAAGGGGGGCGGGAAAAAGGTACAGTACGTAAACGACTCGGTCTCAGATATATTTTCATTGTCATAAAAAGAGGATCATAGGGTGGAACTATCATGTAAGGACCGCCCATATGTTAGCAAGGCAGGCATTCCAGACCTGGCATTTGTATGGACGCCCCACTAAAGGGTACTATTATGAAGAAATGTGTAACAGTAGAAAATTATTTAAAAATAAGCTAAAGTGGTGTCAGCGTAGCCAGGATAAGATCAAAATGGACGTGATAGCAACTTGTAGGTATAATAAGGAGTTTGGAAAGTTTTGGAAGGAAACTAATAAATTACAATTCCAACGAAGCCTACCTGTATCTGTAAATGGTAGGCAGGATCACCTGGAGGTTGCTAACATGTTCGCCAGTCAATTCCAAGTAAAAGCGACTGACCCTGTTGTCTGTTCAGAAGCGCCCTGCGTCCGTGACAGCTCGGAGGCGACGACCCCGCCACCTCCGCTCGCCTTTGATGCGGAGCAGATACTTAAATGTGTACGGGGCATGAAACGAGGTAAGTCTCCGGGCTGTGATGGACTCAGCATCGAGCATATTCTCTACGGGGGACCCTTACTGTTTGAAAGGCTGTCTGTGTTATATAATGCGTGTATTGCTTTTGGATATCTACCATATAACTTCATGAAAACAACTGTTGTGCCTATTATTAAAAACAGAACGGGCGATGTGTCTAATTCAACAAATTACAGACCTATTTCTTTGGCTAATATAATATCTAAAATTCTCGAGCGTCTAATTTACCCAAATCTAACAGAAAACATAAGATTGTGTAGCGGACAGTTTGGATTTAGGGAAGGGCTATCTACTGATTTTGCAATCTTTGCCCTTAAAAATACTGTTAATAGTTACATTAAAAATAACACGTCTGTTTTCGCCTGTTTCCTTGATATAAGCAAAGCTTTTGATACAATAAATTATAATATTCTGTGGGACAAACTTAGAAGGACTAATGTTCATGAAAATGTTATAAAACTTTTAGAGTATTGGTATAGCAACCAGTGCAATCAGGTTCGGTGGGGCGCTGCACTGTCTGACTCGTATAGGCTTCAATGTGGTGTGAGACAGGGTGGCTTAACTTCAACGATACTTTTTAATCTTTACTAGCTGTTGCCCGCGACTTCGTACGCGTGAAAATTATGTTATAATGCTAATTTGACTGCTCTCTGCTTAGCCCCTAGGATATGTAGCGTGATAATATATAGCCTATTTGAAGACTATACCCCTAGTTAATATTTGTGCAAAATTTGAATAAAATCTATTGAGTACTTTTCGAGATCCTTCCGGACAAAGCAAAGCAAACAGACAAACAGACAAACAGACAAACAGACAAACCGACAAACAGACAAAAAAAATTCTAACTACATTTTCGGCTTCGGTATCTTATGTTGACCACCCAGCGAGTATTTTTTTTTAAATATTTCCAATGTACAGTTTTGACTTTTCTATCATTTTATTATATGTATAGATATTAACGGGCTGATCGAGGAGCTCAGCGGCACCAGAGCCGGCTGTTATATTGGTGGCGAATGCCTTAATAATATCAGTTATGCCGATGATATGGTGCTGCTGAGCCCGTCGGTTAGTGGGTTGCGTAAGTTGATCGGTATTTGTGAAACTTACTCCCTGCGGCACTGTCTGAAGTATAACGTAAAGAAAACAGAACTGATGATATTTAAGAGTGGCAAGGGTCCAGAAAAAGTTCCGCCTATTTCCTTGTTAGGAGAACCTATTAATGTTGTAAGCAAATGTAAGTATCTGGGTCACATCTTATCTGAGACGTTGAGTGATCATGATGATCTCGAAAGACAAAGAAGATCCCTGGCCATGAAAAGTAACATGCTGGCAAGACGCTTCTCCAGAAGCTCTGTGCAGGTCAAGGTTACGTTATTCAAAGCATATTGTCAGACGTTCTACACCGCCTCCCTCTGGTATAATTATAATAAAGCTAAGTACAACACATTACGGGTACAATACAACAACGCGTTCCGTGCTATGCTGGGGCTGCCGTGGCGGTGTAGTGCGACTGATATGTTTGACGAACATAAGGTGGCGGGTTTTCACGAGTATATGCGTAGCGTAAGAATATCCTTCAATAAAAGACTTCTTAAATGTACAAATAGCATTGTAATTGCAATATTTCGGACTCTGTATGTATATAGTAAAACGTCTGTGACTTCTACCAGTATCTAGGCCTATGCGCTCTGTGACTCTGCAATATTGGAATTTTTAATTGAATATTATTTATTATTGTTACATTGTTACTATTATATTATGTAATAGTAATAATAAATTATTATAATTATTATAATTTATTATTATTACTCTGGACGAAACTCTATTGGTGGATCTAAATTTTATTTTATGTAAGTATTTAATTGAATTCTAGGCTAATGCTATGGGACTGTAACTGTTTGTAGGTACTGTGCCTGAAATAAAAGATATTTTTTTTTTTTTTTTTATTTATATTTACGTTTTAAATATCTGCTGGATCTGTGAGACGTATGGTAGGCATGAGTTGTTGAAAATTTATCATATTCAATGTGGTACACTTCTTTTTTTATATAAAATAGTGTTACTTTTAGTCTTATATTGAAACGAAACGTATCCTAGTCAAAACTTTTTACGAGATTTAAAAATAAAACTATAACCCAGTAAAGTTAAGCGCAAATAGAATGCATAAATAATATCTTTCAGCGAGGTACAATCTTAATTTGATGGAATATAAAATAAAACACTAGCCCGATAAAGAAAAAAAGCACAAGTGTTTAATACCATGGTTTATGAGTGTAAAAGCCATGTGATAAAAACCAATTTATGAACAAGGGTGTTAAAAAATAAATAAATAAACTGTTTATTTCTCATCACAAACCAATATTACATGAATGTTACACATTATATAAATTATGACTTATGATGCAAATGGGCTGTGGATCGCTGGTGTCTGTGGTAGGTAATAAAAACCTGAATTACAGATCACCAGGTTTTCCACAAACTGGCACTATTAGAAATCCCAGATATAACAAAGTATGTGGTGTATAAGTGTTGCCAGTTCGGGAAAATTCACTAGTTAATGATTTTAGAATGTATTTGTGATGTGTAACATCTGTCTTGGTTGGTATAATTGAATCTTTACTTAGACTCATAGCGTTGAACTGGAATCTGCATTGTCTTTATATTATTTAGTGTTATAAATGTAACATATTCTTTTAATGTTATTAGGTTAAGGTTTCTGATTAAATCGCACGGTAATTGTTTATAAGAATTGGGAATGTGACAAAAAATAGAATATGATTTTTTATGTATTTTGAAAGCTTATCATTAATAATATTGATATTGATTTTGAAAAACTATAAAACTAAAGTTTTTGATTGAATTATGAACCATTTAAAATTGATAAAATTTGAAATACGACCATGCGACTCCAAACAAGCGCTCGTGGCCCAGCGGACTCAGTGTTCTGTAAACGATCTGCAGTAAGCAACATTTACTATGGCCGGATATGGATGGGTGACCACCACGTGGACCACTTTGTGACATTTATTTACGAGCGTTTCCGTGCTTCGGAAGGCACGATAAGCCGCTGGTCCCGGTTGTCAGTAAAATGACAGTCGTTAAGCCAAGTAGAAGGCCTTATGGGCGGCTTGAAAAATTTCAACTGTGGGTCGTCACAACCTGCGCCCGGGTCGGCAGCGCGTGTGTAATACCTCTGGTGTTGCAAACGTCTATAGGCTACGGTTACCAACCTTCCGGTGGGCCGTAAGCTTGTCTGTCACCTAAGCAGTATAAAAAAAAAAAAAAAAAAACGCTCGCCATTGGATACTATGGCTGTGATGTCACGGCTTGTGTCCACCAAGAATAAATCTAATTGATGTGTGTTTCTAACGACTATGTCCAATATATAAATAACAAAAAGTAATATAAATTGGTACACAAATTAAGGATTACTATTATTTTTAGAAAATAAGATTGGAAAAAATAAGCAATCAGTCACGTGACATCAAACACCTCTACCAGATTGTGTGACGTCACAGTTTGCTTTTTTACGTTTAACGCACTCTGGCAGTCTCGAGTCTTGACATCTTGTGTCACAAGTCGTGTCATCTTGTGTATTATTATTTAGATTCTCATACATTTTCATAAAATACAATAGATTTCATTTCATTCAGGCACTACACAACACTTGTAATACGACGGATTCATTTTAAATTAATATTGAAAGCAGACGAACGCTAACATAACATTGTCAAACACCTGTCAAACAGTGATGCCAGTGGCAATTTTTTTTCAATTAATTTATACTGGCTTTGGTTACTCAGACCATATGCCAAAGTGATGCCGAATCCTACGGAATGTTCCTCTAAAACCCAACTTCAGATTCCCCAGATTCCTCTAAATATTGATTAAAACCCCTAAACGTTTCTTTTTGTACTTAAACTTTTAAAATCAAATCATTGAAAGGACTCATAAAAAATACACATTTTCTTTTGGTTTGTTTGGCATCAAGTGACGTCACACAAGGAGCCATGATCGTTTTCGATACAAATTGAAATTCATTTTTTAAATCACAAAATAAACTATGTAAATGATTGTTTTAAATCAAAATATTACATTTTTGTGATCATATAGATATAAAGCTACAAAATTAAATGCTTTTTGAAATTTAGGACACAAGCCTATTCAACCACTGTTTAGTACGTAACTGTTGAGCAACTGCTATATTATGATGACGTCACACGAGCTCAGGGAGCTGTCGCCGTATTTTCGGCGGGGTGGTTGTACTCGACTCATTATTGAATTTTTAAATTGGTATATTTTGACTGTTTTGTATGATTTATTTACGTAAATACCTATGTAACCAAAAAGGTACATAATCGTTACAAAACCCACAGGATAGGCTTGTTTGTGACACTCTGTCTGGTAATAATACTTTTTTAATATATTATTTATCATAGAGTAATATAATAAAAAAGTACTACGTACGTAGTACCTTCACGTAGAAGTGATATTATTATAGTGAGATTTTACGATGAACTAACGACGTTTTCTTACATCTTTTATTCCTTAGCGCGTATCTAAGTATGTGCTACCTACTTGATAACAAACAAAATTTTGTGTATTCATTGCTGAAAAAACCCCGTGTCGCAATTGCGGAATGTTCCCAGTAGTTCCACGCAAGACGTGAATGAACTAGTGAGACTTTTGTTTCCAGTAGATCCGTGGCAGTAAATTTGTAAATTTTTAAGATCAAGATGGATCTTTTTAATGGATTTTAGTGGACAAAGGAAATAAATAAAATGAAGATCGATAAATCAAAAGAATATCGGCAAGCGATTATTCCCAGGTTCTTAATTTCCCAACCCATATTTTTAAATGGTAATCCCTTAAAGATTACTAAACTTTTGGAAACGGAGTCTACCGCCTTTACAATGCTTTTGCTCTAAAGAATTGTTCGATATGATTCCCACGACTACGCCCGTTCCATGAAATTACTGGATTAAAAAAAAATCCCAGTAGTTAGCCACTTAAGGTGATGGTATAAAAGGAAATAAAACTGGATATTTGGCATTATATGGTACAGGGAGATAAAGATTACTAGCGGACCCATGCAACTTCGTTTGCGTGATAATGATAAATGAAGAACGGCTCGATCGATTTTGTGCAAACTTCACATAAACCATCTACTAAATAGTCCGAACAAGCCTAAACATTTGGTTTGGATAGCTGAGCCCGTTCTTGAGTTATAAAATTACAACGAAAAGTGGCATTGATTTTTATATATATATAGTTAATGTGGCAGTCTTGTGATAGGAGAGGAATGTGTGTTAAAAACGTGAAAGGAATATTTTGAAAGTATATTTGAAAAAGAGGATATACAAATGGAGACTCATGTTTCGGAAATGAATGAACTTGAGAATGAAAGCCACTTAAGTATGGAAGAAATTGTGGAAGCGTTGAATAGTATGAAATTAGGAAAGGCTGCTGGGATTGATAGAATTTCTGTCGAGATGCTGAAAGCGGGTCGTGGCGTGGTAGCTTGCCAGCTGTACCGCCTTTTTAATCTTTGCTGGCGAAATGGCAGAGTACCAGAAGAATGGTGCAAATCTGTCATAGTGCCGCTGTACAAAGGTAAAGGGTCACAGCAAGAGTGCAAAAACTACCGCGGCATAAGCTTGCTCAGTGTCGTAGGCAAATTGTATGCGAACGTTTTGATTAAAAGAGTGCTGAATTAAACTGAAGGAAAAATGTGGGATGTACAAGCAGGATTTATAAAAGGAAGATTTATAAAATACTCTTAAATGGCGGTTACAATAAGGTGAAGAATTTCAACTTGTATCAGTACGGCTCCCGTAGCTCAATTGGTTAGAGCATTGCCCTGGATTAGGCAAAGGTTGCGGGTTCAAGTCACGTCTGGGCCAAGTTGTCTTTTTCACTTTATAATAAAATATTATGAAAAAGTTAGCATACTAATTGCTTTAAATATTAAAATCTATATGATATTGAAAGAAGAGTTTTGGCAGGAAATGAAGTGAATGGAGCCATTCACACCTTATTAATGCAGTGGAAATGAGAAGTTTGCGAAGTATAGCTGGAGTGACATTGAGGGATAAAGTAAAGAATAGTGTGATAAGGGAACATTGCGGTATGTCAGAAGATGTAGTGACTAAGATAGAGAAAGGGATGCTCAGATGGTTTGGACATGTGGAGAGAATGGATGAAAATAGGCTGACAAAACAGATTTATGAAGCGAGAGTGAATGAGCAAACTGGTAGGGGTCGACCTCGGCATACTCAATCAAATCGATAATCTTCTGAAAAAAGGCCAGGTCAAGAGTACCCTTAACCGAAGAGCATGTATGAAGACACTTATGAAAGTTGAAGAAGCGAAAGTTGTTTGCCGGAATCGTAGCAAGTGGAAAGTCATAGTCTCTGCCTACCCCGTTGGGAGACAGGCGTGATGTTATGTATGTATGTATGTAGATAGATAATATCAGAGATAACTATAGTCTGAAATAACTCATAGGCTCTTTGGAATATATTATGTTCTATTGGGATGCGGGAACGAGAACAGAATCCCACGCCGGCGCCGGCCAAACCGCGAGCGTCAGCTAGTATGCTATAAATTTTATTTCGCATGAGATTTCTGAGAATAAACCTTATTTATTAGCGCCTGCACGATTAGAACATGACGCTGCAGTAACACAAATTGTTGCTATTTCAATGTATCAG
This sequence comes from Miltochrista miniata, assembly GCA_933228765.1. Taxonomy (NCBI): domain Eukaryota; kingdom Metazoa; phylum Arthropoda; class Insecta; order Lepidoptera; family Erebidae; genus Miltochrista; species Miltochrista miniata. Next base: position 28,551,884 of record OW121747.1, read on the forward strand.
GCAGTTCTTCAGTCAAAGCTGTATCTTCTTACCTGATGTACATACGAAGCTCAAACCTGAAATTCGTGAATGAGGCAATTATTAAGCAATTATTCATGCAATAAAAGTTTTGGAATTCTGCGTCCTTCATGTTGAACGCGAAGGCAAACAGCCATCCAAACGTGTGGATCGCTGGTCAAAAAAATATTCTTGTTTCTCAAAATGTATTATATGTAGCAATTCTCGGAGACATGTAGCAAATATAACCAATCATGTAGCAATTTCTGAGTATACTTTGGGACTCGTGGGACTTTGGGACCTGCCATTCTGACGGTGACTGAAATTTGGATAGCCTTTTTTACGCGTGGAAATCATCGGTATCCTACCAACTACAACCACACGGTGACCTTCCATCTGCCTATGGCAGGGAGTTCCTGGTGCGCCCTACGCATGATTATGTCATCGCATATTTATATATTTTATACACCTAGGAAGGGACTTCCGTAGAGACATTCCATGGATTCTCCGTGCGGGCACCGGCCGGGTCCATGGCGTGGCACAGAGGGGAACAACCCGACGGCGTCTGGAACTTGCGACCCATTTGAGTAGGTTTAGGGTGGCCACCTTACTATGCGCATAAACGCTCACCTTCCACCGTCAGCAATGTTCCCTCCCCTGCCCAACCAGATTTGGTAAGATCCTGTCAATGTTGGTCACCCACAAGCACCGCACGCCTGTGTATCCTCGAAAACAAGAATGGATGGCGAGGCACATACATCCTCCGGGGTTTTGTAGAGTTTTTCATACGTGTCTGCGAGTATGGTCCGATCGGCGCGCGGCAGCCATCAAAATTGAGTATGGCTTTTGAGGTACTTTCTTTGAACAGCCTTCCTTCACAAAGGCAATGTCATTTCTTTTGTTTGTGGTTATTCCCTTTTTCGCTCTCGCCACCACCAAACTGACAGCCTCACGTATAATTTCCAATACCCTATCATGTCGGCGTGAGTAATGACCCCGGTCTAATAGCGTCCTACAAGCTACCAGCAGGTGTCTAGCAGTTCCAATCGCTTCTCCACAGGCATTACATGTTTTATCTGTGGCTTTCCCCCACATGACCAGATTACTTTGGTCGGGGAGGGTTAACTGAAACGCGTTCAGGGGGCCTACCATAAACTCTTAAAACAGGTCAATATTAGCCGATAATTGAAAAGGCTGTCATAATTTGTACCATAAACTCGACTTATAACAGGCGACTCAGCCATTGCGTGTCAGACGTCACGTGATTAACATTTCAGCGGCTTGGCGTTACCATGAAGTGTTTTTTGGATTTTGAGAGAAAGATGGCCGCGGCCGCAAGAGTTATTTCGTCGTTGTTTTAATTTTAACGACTAATAGCTATCTGAGTGATATTGGAGCAAAATACTATCATCGATTATTGAAACAAGATTGAATGAGTTCCCTTCGGGGGATTCTTGTCCTACGCTTGGTGGAGAGTTGTTAGTTTAGTGGTTACCTTTGGATTTATTTCAAATTGTTTTTCTGTTTTGAAAATTTCTGTTTGTGTTTGTTTTAAGGTTAGTGTGTTTTGTTACCTACGTAGTGTTCGTCCTTAATCATTTCCTGAAAATGGGCGAGAATAAACCCCCTGATGAAGGGGGCGGGATACCTCCAGATATTCCCCCCAAAGGAGTGAAAAGAGCCGCGTGCCCCTTACCATTAAATGACCAGGAAGGTAAAAAGACCCGCTCCCCTGCGGAATCTATTCAATTAATATATTATAAACCAGGTTATGAATCTGATGCAAAAATTCTTTATTCTGCAACAGACAAGGGTCCGTTTTCGGTTGTAGTCTCAAGACTCGAGCCAGACTCAAAGATGGGTCTCACCCTTAAGGCCCTTAAATTCGCTCAATTTTTATATGCCAATAATATCCGTGATATAATTCAAGGCAGTATCGTAAATGTTGGAAGAAATAAGGTGAACTTAACTTTTAATTCAGCTGAATCGGCTAATAATTTTGTCAACTCAAGTTTTTTAAAAGCCATGAATTATAGTACAAAAATCCCAAACTTTCAGCTATTTCGCATGGGTGTAGTTCGCGATATTCCCACGGATTGGACACTCGAGGAGCTTGTTGGGGGTATTTCCATTCCAGGCAATTGCGGTGAAGTCGTGAGGGCTAGACGCCTGAATGTAAAATCAAGGAGTGAAAACTCCACAGTTTGGGTTCCCTCTAATTCGGTTGTTTTAACATTTTTAGGTCAAACCCTTCCAGAGAAAGTGTATTGTTTTAATGCCTCGTTGCCTGCCTCTATCTACCAATTGCCAACAATTCAATGTCGGAATTGCTGTCGATTTGGACACATTGCTAAGCAATGTCGATCCAAGCCCCAATGTTATAAATGTGCCCAATCCCACCCAGGTGACTCCTGTACAGTAACAGATTCTAATGTATCATGTTTGCTGTGCAGAGGCAAACATGTGGCTACAGATACCAGATGTCCAGAACATAGCAGGCAAAAATCAATAAAAATTGTTATGGCTGAGGAAAATATCAGTTACACCGAAGCCTCAGCGCGTTTTCCCCAACGTCACAAAATACTGTACTCGGAACTAGCTTCTAGACCATCTCAGGATGCCGTTCGTTCCCTTCTATCTCAATCTCATTCTGTTCCCACCCATGCTACCTACACTCAACAATCAGTCTCACCTATTTCCTACAGGAAAACTGTAGTCCGATCCCCCCGTCCCAAACCTGCACTGGGAAAATCCTATGATATCCAAGCACATCGTGATCTTACAATCTCTCCTTCATCCAGTCAGTCTAATGGATGCTGTCTCACCGAATCTTCTCGTGCATCTGCCCCTAATGACAACCTAGTCGAAATCCTGTTATGCTCTTTAATAAATATTTTGTCTAAAATGTCAGACACTCTACCGCACGACGTCTCTGTTCTAGTAGAACAATTACTTAAAATTTTCTCTAAAAATAACAGTCTCAATGGCTCTCCAAATTGTTCAATGGAACTGTAAAAGTATACGACGCCGTAGATCGGATATTATATACCTTTGTAACCAACACAAACCTTTCCTTTTAGCTATCTCGGAGACACTACTAAAGTCTGGAATCAACTTTAGGATTCCTGGCTTTTCATGCCTCCGAGAAGATAGAGACGATGGTTGGGGAGGATGTGCCCTGCTCATTAGCAGGAGCATAACCTTTTCCCAAATTAATTTACCACCTCATGATTCAGGCTACAATATTGTAGCAATTAGAGCCATTAACATATCTTTTATCTCACTTTATATCCCTCATCCAAGCAACCACATCTTACTTGATCTGAAGTCCCTTTTGTCATCAATCCCTCCTCCCATAATCATCCTAGGTGACTTTAATTGCCACCATACTCTCTGGGGCTGTCATTATAATGATTCTGTTTCTTCTACCCTCCTTGATATGATAGATGATTTTGATTTATGTGTGTTGAATGACGGTTCTGCAACCCGCAGAGTCTCTCCTACACAAAATATAAGTATTCCTGATGTTACCCTTGCTTCACCTAATTTAGCTACCCTTATGACTTGGGCTCCTCTGCCAAATTCATTTGGTAGCGACCACTTCCCTATCAAAATTACCTACTTTCATTCTTCCCTATCTACTCCATCTTCTAGGACTTTTCAACCTCTCCTTAAATTCCGCTTAACAGATGCTAAGTGGGACATATATGCTGATATGTTAGATATTAAATTATCATCCCTTCCTCCTCTAAATTCCCTCGATCCACTTCCAATTTATGATTTATATATTGCTGCAATTATTTCCGCAGCCGAATATTCCATTCCTTTGAAAAAACCGCCTCCCTTAAATATCCGTTCTCCGCCTTGGTGGGATTCTGAATGCTCCGAGAGTGTCCGTAGTCGTAAGAACGCTGAGAACCAATTTGCAAGGTCTCTGACCATGACTGATTTTCTTGTTTTCAAAAAACTCTCTGCTCAAACTTCTAGGTTACTGGCCAAGAAGAAGTCTCTTGGATGGCAAAAATTTTGTGAATCTCTGTCCCCTCGAGCCCCTATTTCTCTTGTTTGGAGTCGCATCCGAACTTATAGATGCAGCTTGGTGGACTCCAATATCTCATGCAATGAACCCCACTTCTTACATGATTTCACATGTAACCTTTCCCCTCCCTTTGTACCTGAACTTGATTGTCTTCCTCTTCCCATTCCACCAGCCATTGATAATTTATCTGATAATATGAATAACCCATTCTCTTTCTCTGAACTATCCTATGCCCTTGATCACCTTCATGACTCCTCCCCAGGCATAGATGGCATCCCATACTCCTTCATCTGTAAGTCATCAAACAGCAGCAAAAGAATTCTCCTCAACATCCTCAATTCTATATTCTGCTCCGGAATCATCCCTGAATCATGGAAAAACCAAATTGTTATCCCTATCCTTAAACCTGGTAAAGACCCCAAATCTTCCTCCTCCTACCGCCCTATTGCCCTATCCTCAGTTCTGGCTAAAATCATGGAAATTCTCGTAAAATTCAGACTTGAATGGTTTCTGGAACACCGTCAGCTACTCTCTCGGAGCCAGTTTGGATTCAGAAAGGGTAAGGGTACTCTGGACAACCTAAGTATTCTCACCTCTGAGATACGACTGGCGTTCACTCGTAATGAACACGTCATAGGAGTTTTCTTAGACATTTCCGCTGCTTATGATAATGTCCTTCTTCCACTACTTAGGCAAAAAATGAACCAGCTGAGTATTCCTGTGAGGTTGGTTCATATTATTTGCAACATGCTTATGCGCCGCACCATTTCCGTCAGGTACCAGGACAATATTCTTCCCCCCCGTGTTGTATGGAAGGGCCTTCCTCAAGGCTCTGTGCTTAGTCCTATTTTATATAACATCTACACGGCTGACCTAGAACTTACAGTCAACTCCTTTTGTAATATCCTCCAGTATGCTGACGATATCGCCCTTTACACTTCCTCCTCCTCCTTCTCCGAATCTTCAGCTTCTCTAAACTCTGCTCTCTATTATTTAAATAATTGGCTTACTCTCCACAACCTTTCCCTTTCAGTTGCTAAATGTTCTGCAGTCATTTTTACACGCAAACGCATTGTCCCTTTTGTCTCCCTCTCCGTTGAGAGTGAGCAAATTCCAATTAACGATGAAGTCAAGTTCTTAGGCTTAATCCTCGATTCCAAACTGACCGGAATTCCCCATCTTAATTATGTGCTAACTAAAGGTGAGAGAGGTGTCAATGTTCTACGATCGCTGTCTGGGGTACGATGGGGTTCCCACCCATTCTGCCAAAAACTACTGTACAATGCAGTAGTTCGCAGCCATTTTGACTATGGGACCTTCTTACTGGAACCTTGCAATAAGATTGCCCTATCGAAACTGGAGAGGCTTCAATCTCGATGTCTGAGAATAATAACAGGTGCTATGAAATGCTCTCCAATTAATGCACTTCAAGTCGAATGTGTAGAACCACCACTTCATCTTCGCAGACAATACCTTGCTGACAGATTCTTTTTTAACATTGCTCAACTCAGTCCCCATCCTCTATTTCCTATACTCAACCAGCTGTCTCCTCTTCTCCGCACCTCTTCATACTGGCAGCATAAATCTCATGCCCTCCTTTCAAACTCATTTGCTAAATTTATTAACTTACCTGTCCCTGTATCCCAAACATCTCTTAATCCCCTATTTATTACCGACTTCCACTCCTTACTATTCCAACCTAAGGTTATTCTAGATTTTGGAATATTCAAATATAGCCTTGAAGCCAACCAAAAGTTTCTTCATATTTTAAATAAAGATTGGTCACAATGGCTTACCCTTTACACGGACGCATCTAAGCTATCCATAGCTGCGCCAGTTGGTTCGGCAGTCTGGATCCCAAAATATAGTGTAATCCTAAACTTTAAAAGCCCTCATTTCAACTCAATCTTTACTGGTGAATCCATAGCCCTCCTGGAGGCAGTCAAGTATGTTGAATCTCATAATCTTAATAGGGCTCTCATATTGACTGACTCTTTGAGTTGCCCAAAGGACTTATTAAAGAATCCATTTAAATCTCGTAATATTTTCCCCCTCACCCTTCAGATCAAGTCGGTGTTGCACAGGTGCCACCTGTCTGGTATTGAGGTAGTTTTGGCATGGATCCCCAGTCATGTTGGTATAACAGGCAACGAAGCTGCAGACTCCAACGCAAAAATAGCTGCCACGTCGGGATGTTCTACCTATAACTTCACGTACGCTAGAGATCTGCACTCCTTGGCTAGTTTCTCACTGTCTAAGACCTGGAATGACTCCTGGCAATCCTCTCGATTGATCAAGGGAAAATTTTATGGCTCCTTACAGCCCACTATACCCTCCAGACCCTGGTTTTTCAACAAAAAACAAAGTATCAATAAGACGGCTACTTCAATTATAATTCGTTTACGCCTTGGTTTTGTCTGCACTCCTGTGTTTCTTGCCAAAATTCGCATTCGGGACCACTCTCTTTGTGAGTGTGGTCTAGCAGAGGGTTCCCTCGAACATATTTTCTTCTCCTGTCCCAGATTAGTGATCCCATTGTATGATCTCCTCCCTGATCGGATCTCCCGACCGATTAATTTGGCCTATTTGTTGACCTTAGTCAACTCTCCACTAATAAAAGTTCTCTACAAATTTATATCCATAAATAAAATAAAATTATAACCCTTTCCATTTTACTACTTTCCCCTTTTCAAAACTATACCTACTCTCTCTCTCCTCTCTCTTGTTCGTATTCCCATTTTTAGAGATACGCAGATTTCTAATTCTTATTAATTCTAACACTGTAGCATGTCGTCCTTTTTCAAAACATAAAATCGAAAAATTGTCTATGAGACCGAACTATTGTGTCATACTTGTCAAAACCACAAACTAGTAAATCTATTTTCCACCTTGACGTTGGCAGAATCGTTGGTAAACGACGGGGCCATTCATTCAAGAAAAGAAGAAGAAGAAGTGTTTTTTGACAAGTTAGCCGTCCAAAACGGAGCTGCCGTGCTGTCTTATTTAGCAGGCGTAGAATACTAACTTTAATTGAACTGTTTTCTTTAATTTTTACTAAAAGCGTAAATATTCGATATTTTGTGCTTAGAATAATATGTTGTTATTGTTGTGAAAGATTATTCTAAAAAATGAATTCTACATTTAATGGAATTCATTTTTTAGACATTATTTTAGATGTGTGATGAAGATAAAGTTTGCTCAAGCTCAAAGTTGCGAAGTATTTATTTAATGAGGCGCGTCCACACAGAGTGAGCCGCCTTCCTCGCGAGGCAATCGCCGTGCGAGGAAACTGTCCTCCATCGAGCGCGGCAGCCTTGATATCATGGTGAGGCTGCCGCGCGCGGCAACGCCGAGCCATAACGCGCGTTCAACTTGCGTTGAACGCGCGTTAAATTTTTGTATAGTTTTCACATGATGCGCGCTTGTCAGGCGTTAAACGCGTGTTGTCGTCGCCGCCCTGTTTCAGTTTGTCGAAGATGGACGTAGAAACAGTTTTAACGGTAATTTTATGCTGACGACGCGGCGACGGCGACGGCAGAAACGACGCGACAGAAGACGGAGGTTTTATTGAGTTCACCCAATTTTGTCACACAGGGTGACTAAAAGCCAATGCATTATTTTGTTCCCTAAGTTAAAGCAATTTGAGCACAAATTCTTCTACTTCGGAATGTCCATTCAGTCTTTTGATGAATTACTGACTCTCATAAACGATGAACTTATTGCAGATAAAAACGCTGTGAAAGCGCGCGCTCAACTATGCAAACGCTCGTAAGCATGTGTAAGGTTTGAATAAAATGTATGTAGTTGTAAACGCGCGTTGAGTGCTTGTTATCTGAACGTAGCCTAATGCTTCATCCACATTACTCGCTAAGTTTAACGAAGTTCATCGGCGAAGTTGCCCGAGTCAAAGAAAAATTTTGACGAAGTAGGCCGAGGAGCCGCTCTACACTATCGTACTCGTCCAACTTCGTTCAATTTCGCGAGTAAGGTGGAGGGAGCATAAGAATCAAGACATGGCGAGCGTCCAGAGTGGTGCACGTCCTCACTGAATTGCTTCGCGCGGTTGCTCGCTCTGTGTGGACGCGCTTATTCCCTATTGTACACGCAATATTTAGCACAGATGTGACTGGGACAAACACATAGACGATGATAATTGTACACAGGTACACATTTTACACTAGAGGACTTATAACTAAACCAAGACAACAAAAATAATTCATCCGACCCCCTATGTTTTTCAAATTACCTCGTTTTCATTTAAATTGTCAACTTATGTCACAATAAATATCGTTCAGGAATAGTAACACTTTATAACTTTTGGGTCGAGTCCATGAAGTTGGTTTAAAGAGTCCGAAACGTCTCAAATAATATTTATTTTTGCTGGTGTCGAAAAAAGCAATTTTCGAATTGAAGAACTTGATATTTAGATAAAATAGTCGAAATATTTTAATCTTGGTTCATAAAACCGGAAAACCGATAAAATTACGAGAATTATTTTAGAACGTTTGATTTTATTTCATTAGAACAGGCGAGTTGCTACCAAACCGACCAGAGATAATTACGCATGTCAGAATTCGATACATTGCAGCTCAACCGAAAAGGCTCATGGTACAAAAGAAAAACCGGCCAGGTTACGTGTCAAGTTGAGCTGCTCTGCGTTTGGCAGGGTTTGGAAAAGTTTATGGTGGGCGCCCAGGTAAAATCTAAGCAAAGCCGGCGACAGGTCGTACAATAAGGTACCTACGCCACTGCAAGGCCATGGGAATACAAAATTCGCCCAGAGTAAGCTATTCATTCTGCATCTCTAGGTTCATCGCGTACAAAATAAATTACTAAATAGTACCTATACTACGTAAGTGTACGCAGCATTACCAATTCGTTTCTGAAGTGTATCAGTAACAATTGAATACGTATTTTCCCACATGTAACCAATCATGTCTGCAGCCTCACGTGTGCGTTAACACGCTATTGCCGAAATAGTCATACTCTGTGCAATTTATTAATTTATTAATTCTCTATTGTTATTATGATAACATCCAATTTGCGATGACATAAATCGTAGTGAACATTCAGCTGCCATCACCTAAATACGTTGCTATCTGTCACGCTGGTCATAATTGTATCTGTGGGATGACCACTCGTGCACTTCATAACTATCAACAAGTTAGCCCCTCGTCGCCATAGACACATGTAGGGCTGGTGGGAAGTTAAGTGCATAGTCGTGTAGTAGCACTCGCGCGACAGGCTGACGGATGGCGAAGGGGCGCCGCATCTTGCGCTGTCCAACACAAACCACTAACGACACACGAAACTTACTTGATAACCTACTTTGATATTTCTTAATTATGAGCACAATAACTCCCTATGACAAATAGAGAAAAAGTTGGCTGTGTGCATGTGTGTGTGCAACGATTGTGACAAAGATAAAATGGCTCTGACACTAATGAAACAAAAGACAGTCTAGTTCTAAGAATGTTTTGATGTGCAAATTGTGGTAAGATAAAAGAGAAAACCAATTGTTCCTTTAATTATCAATGTTTCATCTTGTAAAATGCGTTTGTTTATGTCTTATACCTACATTATTAGTGTTACTTAACAAAAGTTTTGTACACCAAATCAGACCTACTGTCTAGGTATCTAATCTATGTAAAAATAATTTCGAAGATGCCGTCAAACAGTAGCTTTATCTACTACCCTACTACCTACAATGCATTTTTACAGGTTAATCTAAAGCACGCGGTTGTATCTAAAATCTCACGAAGCTCACCGGGCTGCTGACTTTTTAGTACTCGTAAGTACCTATTGTACGAACAAGTAGAACTTGGTGGCAATTTCTGTCGTCGCAAACTCAAACCTCACCTTGGAACTCTTTCCAGGGTGCTTGTGTCGGCATAAGTCAGAAAACTAGCCTAGTAGTTATTTTGGAACGAAGTTCCACATAGCGCGTTACGAAAGGGGGCCAGGCGGAAAAAATTGAGACAAAAAGTTGTAACGACACTTATGGTAGTGGTAGTGCCCGTCAGGGGATACCCTCGTATCACCGCACGATCTCCGGTGAGGCGGCATGTCTCCTAGCCGGAACCTCTCCATGGGAACTGGAAGCGAGAGCCCTTGCGTCACTGTTCAGATGGCGCAAGGAGGCGCTGGAGCGGGGCCAAAGGCCTGCGTTTCGAGAAATCGAGGCCCAGCGGTCCCTGCCCCACCAGGAAACCGTGGAGGCATGGAAGTTACGACTTGAGCAATCAAAGAGGGGATTCGCTACAATCGCGGCCGTCAGACTGGTCATGGACGAGTGGCTGGAGAGAAGACACGGTGCTCTCTCCTACCGGTTGTCACAGATACTTACCGGGCACGGTAGCTTCGGTAGGTATCTGTGGCGAAGACACCGGGAAACCACGGCTGAGTGTCAGCACTGCGAGGACCGCAGCGATGACACAGCGCTCCATACGCTAGTGGAGTGCACGGCGTGGGCGCAACAGCACCAGGTCCTTGTAGTGGGTCTGGACGTGGACACTCTCTCGCTCGAGACCATGGTGCGAGCCATGATCTCCAGCGGGGTAAGTGGGACTGCGCCGCCTCTTTCTGCGAGCAGGTCATGCTCGTGAGGGAGGCGGTGGGGCAGGTGCGGGAGAGAACTCTCCCACCCGAGTTCCGCAGTCGGCGGCTTAGTCGCCGCCGACGTGTCTTCGCCGAGGACTATCGGCCTCCATGACCGGGGGTCTGAGAACGGTGAGAGGGTCGCTCACCGTCCTTACAGAAGCAGGCCTATGACGGCAGCGTGATGTGAGAAACACACGCACGCCCCCCCCCCCCCCCCTTAGAAACGGGATCACACCCGAAACCCCCCAAAGAAGCGGGATAGCGGCAGTGGCGGCCGTAGGTCTGTTGGGAGTCCTGGGACATCCTTCCGAGGGCTTACCCGGGGCTCCCAACCATAGGCTGTTGGGCGTTACGCGAGGTTTTTTAGTCGGTAGGAATCCGGCATAACATCCATGAGGAATTTCCCTCAAGTAGAAAAAAAAATGGTAGTGGTAGTGCTAGCCAGGAGACAAACATGATCTCTTCGAGCAACACCAAAACAAATAGGAGTTTCGCTCTGAAAAGTTTGATTTTGTTTATATATTTACTAAAATTGAGCCTACTGATCCCAACAAACAAGATAAACTTATAAAACTCCTTCTTTAAAGCTTTAAGTGCTGTATGGGTTTTAAATGAGAGTTAAAAATACTAATGTACGCTATTACGACGTATTATAAGAATATTTGACTAATACTACCTCTATTCTTATAATTAAGCTGATTAAAAGTTTATAGACCCAATTAATATGACTACAATGAGAATTCAAAAGTTAATGCTCATATAAAACCTACTTATATCGCTTTTTAGCTGTAATGTCATATAAGGGTGTCGACTATGGTCAATTATGGTTATAATAGTAATATACAAGGTAACTACAATGCTTTCAAACTTGTATTGGTATTTTTTATTATTTCTATATAACAAACGATTTTTAGTGTTTCATGTAACCTTTATAAATATATAGGCAATTGATTTCTACTTATATAGTAATTATAAAAGCTTTGTTAGATGGTTATATTAAAGAGCTTTAGATGCGTAGATTCGCCATTTTAAAAGTGTATATAACTTCAATTTTAAAAAAATAATTCTATAGACTGGAAGGTGTACACTACATTAATACGAAAAACTTAAGTCCGAAAGTCACAATCACGAATTTCATAATTCCGAATTTCATAAGTCCGAATGATTCGAAATCCCGAAAGTAAAAAATCCGATATTTCATAAATCCTTTTTATTAAAAGTCATAATTCCATCCAGTGGTTACGCAGAGAATTATTTTATGTAGTAAAATAATATAAAAGGACATTGACATTTTTTTATCTAAAGTAAGCTAAGGAGTAACCTGCTGTGTTATGAATCCGACAACGGCTATTAATACTTAAGTATTTATTTATTTTTTGCAAATACATACCTAGTTACATTGCAACATAACATATAATATTTCATGTACAATATAATTCGATAAACAATTTAATCCATGCTATGTAAAATAAAACAGCTAATTTGAAAATCATGTTTTTATTAGTCAGTCATCCATCAATAAAGCATCTTTCTAATACCGTTGTAAAATTTGCGGGCAAAGAAAATATTATAATCAGCAAGGTACGGGATTTGACGAGTGAGAAAGGAACCCTAACGATAATGTAAAATGGCAGTAGCTTATGCCACATAAGATACCATTACTAAGCTTTCAATCTTATAGATACCGTGTAGACCAGGGCTTCCTAAACTTTTAACGCAACGGAACACCAAACAAATATGTTTTATTCTACGGAACCCCATAAAAGATTATAACAAACTAGCTAGATAATGCCCGCGGCTCCGCCTGCGTGAAATCCTGTTGCCGTTTCTGCTTCCCATGGAAGCATTTTCCCGGTATAAAAAAAAGCTTTCTTTTTATTATATTCACCAAATTGACGTCGCCCGCCTAATGGAAAGCCATAGCGGCATTTAGCGATTGCAGGCCACTCTTACAGTGTAAGACTTCTGACAGTACGCAGTGGTCCCCAAGATGGCGACCTGTTATTTGCCACTTCACGCTTCGCTTGAAGAACCCGAGGCTATAAGAGGTAAGAAGTACCTACGTGCGGGAGCAGGTCGTTCTAAATTTTCATAGTTTGAGTGAGGAACGCTCTTTTGAATCGCTCAGTTCTGGCAAAGTACTCTCCAATGTAGGAGCGGCTACGTCTGGCCGGCATGCTTTATTTGGGATCAAAAACGAGAGGGTAGGATTAGGTTGAAGAGCTATACCAGAGCTGTACCCTCGGGGATCAAAGAATAAGAGTTACTTCTTCATGGAGATAACGCAGCACCCTTTGGGCGCAGTAAATTTGGCTTTTTCAATTAGCTCCCTAAGATCAAATATCTTTGGAATTAACTAAAAAGTCTACATTAAGAGGGTGGGGATAACGGTACTCCGTTATTAATAAAATTTTTAAAGACAAATTCATTCATTTTTAAAGACAAATAAAGACAGATTCTGATGTGCTGGCAGTTTTTGGTTACGTATTGCGAATGGAATCCATCCAATCCAATCCAATCCACATTGAGTAAGAGATAGTTGCGTGTCAGTCATTGTGAAACCATGTTTAGTCCCTGTTGGGCCTTGTCATATACCTCATCCCAAGTATCACCATAAAATGTCAATGTAGAGTCGTCAGCATATGAGATGATCTTACAGTTTTCAATATTAACAGTCGATAGGTCATTCAAATACAATACAAATAAGGTAGGTCCTAGTATGCTACCCGGAGGCGCTCCATGCGTCACTGGGAGCTTACCGCTCGTGTATTCCCCAACCTTAACCATTTGGGTTCTATCTGTAAGGTAATTCTTAAACAGTTTGTGGCGCCTCTGGTGTTGCAAACGTTCATAGGCTGCGGTGACCACCAGTCCTCCTGGTGGGCCGTATGCTTGTCTGCCACCTTAGTGGTATAAAAAAAAAAAAAAAAAAAAAAAAGTTTGTGCTGGTCGCCTCTAATTCCAAAATTGTGCAATTTTCTCAACAAGATGGTTATTGAAACGGTATCGAATGCCTTGGCCGGATCGAGAAATATTGGCAGACACTTCTTTTTACTGTCCAGTGCACTCACTATGTTCTCGGTAAATTCTGTCAAAGCACCTTGCGTTGATTTGCCAGATCGAAATCCATACTGCATTGGTGATAGAAGATTATGACTTTCTAAGTAATTGATTAGCCGCTTGTTAATTATCTTTTCTAGAATTTTGGATAAAGAAGTCAAAATAGCAATAGGTCTGTAATTTGTGACACTATGTTTATCTCCACTCTTGTAAATGGGCCTTACTATTGCCGTTTTTAAAGATCTTGGAAATATTCCCATGCTTAAACAATTGTTCAATATATATGTTAACGGCGATGCTATATTATTTTTTATAATCTTTAACACCACTGCTGTTATTCCATCGTTACCCACCGAACAGTTAGTCTTAAGACACATAATTATATTTTTAATTTCTGTTTCGTCAGTGGGCAACATTGCTAAAGAGCTACAATTCAATGAACCATTTCTGCAACCTGTGAACTTTGGTTCAGGAAGCGGAGTTATTTTATTAGCTAATTTTTCACCTACTGTCGCAAAGTAGCTGTTTAAGACATTAATAGATAAGTTCGGTGTTGTCTTTGTTTTCAGCAGCTCGATCGAATAGTCATGTTGTATATTTCTATTTGTTATTAAATTTATTGCGTTCCACATATGCTTACTATTGTTTCCCGCTTCAGTCAGTAGCTTTTTTTCATATTCTCTTTTTCTTTTCTTTATTAAATTATTGCAGTAATTTCTATATCTCTTGTACGTAACGGATAATATAATACTTTCTGGGTTTTGTTTGGCCTTTTTATACATACGATCTCGGTTTTGTACACATTTAAGCAGGCCCACATTCATCCATGGCTTAATAAGTCTTTGCCTATTCGTTGTATTTATGATTTTAGTGTTGATTGTATAGTTTTTGAGATTTTAGCAATAAAAGTATCCAATGCAATTTCGGGGTTGTCGGTATTGTATATCTCTTCGAAATCCAATTTGTCACTCGCACTATTTATAGCGGCGTACTCAATTTTATAATTATGAAAACTCACTCACTTGTACTATTCCACAACTTTTATTATAATTTTAATAATACCTAACCGGTTTCGCTATTATAGCATTCTCAAGTGTAAACACCTTTGAGAATGCTATAATAACGAAACCGGTTAGGTATTATTAAAATTATAATAAAAGTTGTGGAATAGTACAAGTGAGTGAGTTTTCATAATGTATAACAAGTTCCATCAAGTGCCAACAATCAAAAGTATAAAGGAGATCAATTTTATAAATTGGCTTCTTCGTAGGTTTATATGTATTTAGTCATTTGGCGCAACACAATATTGGCTTATGATCAGTAATTTGCGTTTCGAGTATAAAAGAAATTATTGGAATTTTTGTTTTTAATATAACATGGTCCAAGCAACTTTTAGAACGAGTAGGCTCATTGAAAGCAGGAAGCAAACCGTTTTGGTATAGAAAATCTTGATATTCTGTTAAATATTTATCTTTGCTAGCTGGCGTGATGTTTATATTGATGTCGCCAATTAATATTATATTTCTATAACCTGTTAAGCTATTTAGTATTCGTTAAAGAGAAGATAAAAATTTGTCTATATTCTTGAAACAAGGTGGACGATATATGCCAAGAACAGCAATTTCACAACCTATTTTCACCAATATGCAGTTTGCCTCCTCAATAAGTGGCTCCTCCATACTGGCATGTAGGTTGTTTTTTACATATACAACAACTCCATCGTTCTGGTTGTAATGGAGCGTTTTAGCTGCACTTAAATAACCATCCAACACTGGGACCTCGAGTACGCAAGACATCCAACATTCAGACAGCACAATAACATCACTTTCAACATCCATCCTTTTCATTCAAATGTTTATACTGTCCAAATTTTTATTTACACTGAAGGTGTTTTGTGCTAATATTTTCATATAGGTGTTTGGATTTTCTAAAAAGGTTGGAAATCGCTCTGGTTCGCATGTAATTACATCTGCTATGGAGTAACCATCAATATATTTTATAATGTACTGTCGAATTTTTAAAATTAGGTATGTCACGTACATTAAGTATAAAAGGAATATGGATAGGTTGACCAACCATACAAGATCTTATGGTAAGCATATCCTAATATTTGGAAGCACATTCTTATTCTTATGCCATATAGGAGTCCAGAAGTCGGCTGAGAAAGCAATTTAAGTAATATGTATGTCCAAGTTGCTTTCGTTATAATAAGAACAGCGAGTTCAAACATATTGCTTAAATTTGTATTTTTAATTTTTTCCAAAGTACGATAGGAATGATTTGGCATCCCCTTTAACTTTGTTCCAAATTGTAAGGGATATTTAGAGAGGTAGAGGAGACATTTTATGTTATTTATATACATGATGTTTATGTTATTTCCAACATAATATACCAGCTGTATCAATTTGTCTGCAGATATGTATGCTGGTGGTATGCCCTTCCGACTGCGCGTGTGTTTTGTAACGAAAAGTTTCTAGGGTCGGCAGCGCGAGTGTGGCACCTCTGGTGTTGCAAGCGTTCATAGGCTGCGGTGACCACCGGTCCTTCTGGTGGGCCGTATGCTTGTCTGCCACCTTAGTGGTATTAAAAAAAAAAAAAAGAATGTGCTGTGTGTGTGACTTGATTTGTATTTGATATTTGTAGGTGTAATAGTAATAATTTTTACAAACACAATCCGAGTCGCAGTACCACCCCCTCTGACTGTCAGTTCGCAACCTTTCCACCAATTAATGCGTTGCTCCATTTTCAAATTTGGAATTAATCTAGTGTCGAATATTTCTCCCCGAGAGAGACTCACTTAGAGACCACCTGATTGATGAGTATAACAAAATTCCATGGATCTTTTGTGCATATCTGACAGTAACTCACCTTCCGTTGCCTTTCAGCCAATGAGAAGTTTAAACAGGCACAGTAAATCAACATGAATTCCAGGGAGCTACAGTTTACCATAATTTCTAGTTTAGCAAGTGATCGACGTGCAGCTATTGGATTTGTAACAGGCGTTGTGATACAACAAAATTTTCTTAGCATACTTACCGTTTCCATTTTATTAAAATGGTTGACGCTTTCTGTATTCTGTCAAAATATCTTTGCGAAGAAGTAAATTAATTATCAAAAACACTCATAACGGTGTCTTAAACCATGTAAACACACCTTTACGAAGCAAAAAAGGATTATATGAGCATTTGTTTTGCTGTTATGAATATTACTCCCTTGATTGTCACCATAATAAAGCACGTATAACACAAAATAGCTGCCAATACAGCAAATATACGGGGATTATAAAGCCACTGTCTTTATAATTTGTGCCCAAATCCAGTCGTATAAACGTTTATATAGCTTTTTTATTTTTTTGGCTTAATCAGACACTATAAGAGTATTTTTAGTATTTTTTGTTTGTTGGGATTAAGTTAATATTACATTATATTTGTTAATAATAAAAAAAAATGAAACCAAAAAAAAATACAATTCCTTCACCAATATTAATCGAAAGGAACTTCGTTCCAATCAAATGAGCCTATAGGTATATATCATCTATCATGCCACCGTGGACCAAGACTTCTCTGAATTCCGCATTCACTTGCCCATATTTACTCATGATTTTTCTAAACATGGTTAGTTGAATATTAGGTGAGTCGTGATTCGTGATATATCTGTTAGGTGGAAAGTCTGGCGTGTTTTGAAGGGTAGTCTAATAGGGACTATTATTTGGCATGTATTTAAATATTCCCTTGTCTGAACTAAATATTTCAAAGTTAAACCATAAATACTGACTTGCACACTAATTATGCACACAAAATAAATCGAATTCATTATACTGTTTAATGGTATTTGCAGAACTGTTTTACTGAACGAACAACTATTATCAAAATTGTATATCTAATAATTCCTTAGTTCAACAAAAATATTAAAACTTTTTTAAGGAAAACCATCGCCTAATTTACTTTTAGGAACATCGTTTATTTTAAGTAAAAAACCCAATTTAATCAGTCACCTCTACAAAATTAAATTTTATTGATCAAAAAAATAAAACTCTAACCTAACCTAACCTAACCTAACCTATTCCGTTATAAGATTGTATAATTTAGAGTGCAAGTTAGTATTTTTGATAAACAATTCGTATTTCGGTTTTAAAAATCATATTTACGATGTACGAACCACATTTTTAGTGTAAATTCGATTAAAAAGATCATCTCGTTCTGAATAACATATAAGTTTTTGAAATGTTTAGTTAATGCATTGGTTTTTTTTGCACAGCATGTAATTTTCTGGTTTGCATTCAGTAAATTAGTGGAGTTACCTAGTCTGCAGAAAAATTAAAATGATGTGCATTTAAAAATATCCCCTATTACTTTACTACCAACCATTCACCTAGATAGGTTTTGCAACAAATGCAGCAGCTCATATAGAGCCGGTCAGTGCAAAAATGCTCAATTTTTAAAATTCTAATTTCAAACGACATTAATCGGAAGATTTGCCAATGTAAATGCGCATTACTCCCACAATGTGTTATAGTTGATAAACCGGATTCCCGAAAGAGAAGGATTGAAGGACTGAGTAATTCTTAATTTGTGTCACATTTAAAACTTTTTTTAACGTACAGAAGGCTTCATGAATGCCTTGCTGTACTCCTAACCGGTAAAATAATCTGTGCTCTACGATCTGTCTACGGCCGGGGGCCCGGGGTAAGACCTTGGTAGAATCACAAGCTTTCATTAAGATTGCTTTCCTATTTATTTGATACAGGCCTAATAAATGTCGTCATTGACTTAAATTTTACTTTGCGTCATCACTACATACTCGTAGTATAAAAAAAGTCGCTTTCTCTGTCCCTATGTATGCTGAAATCTTTAAAACTTCACAACGGATTTTGATGCAGTTTTTTTAATAGATAGAGTGATTGAAGAGGAAGGTTTATATGTAAAATAATAACATCCATTAAACAGTGGAGAAATTCTGTTTACCCGTGCGAAGCGGGAGCGGGCAGCTAGTATAGTTAGTAGTGAGTGAGAGTGAAGTGAAAACATAGAATACAACGTTTCTAATGCTAATCATGACCAAAACTACACGATTTTTTCATACTATTCTGATATTTAGAAGAAGCCATAAAACCTCGCTGTAACAGAGATTCGACAACATCAGACCAAAATAAATCTGTAGCAAATGTTTATCCAGCAATCAGTCAAGGATGTCACAACTGACGTATTGACGGCTCTATCTGAGAGTTACGGATGCATGCGCGGTCGGCAAACACCTATCGCCAGCCCTAGCGAGCAAACGCGTGCCAAAATTTGATAAAGTCCTCGGTTCATGTTTAATCATACGACATTAAAGGCAAACGTACACACTCGGTGTGTGTCGGTGTCGTGTGTCGCTGCATTAACATTTTCTATCAAGCATCAATCGTAGCATGTTGATTAAACGTCCAAACGTTGATACATTTCTAATTACATTGACTTTGGTGTACGTAAGTGTAAATTTACGGTTTGAATTTATTTTATCTACATTATTCATGTGTCGACAACCTTTTATTGTAGTTTTTTTTAAAGAATTTTAGACCTGAGAAACTTCCTCCATGACTAGTAGTAAGCGATATGATTTCAAACTGACTTGGTCATTACTATAGAAAAGATTATTATTCACAGGATATTTAAATATCGGGGACTCGACAAAACAGTAATAAATACCCCGTGAATAATAATCAGGTTTGAAGCACATTAAATGGTGTGAGTTAGAGATGGAAGATGGGACATACTTACGTTACTCTATTAGATTTTAAAACTAAGGTTTAATATTTAAGTACGGCGCTCTCCTACGGGCGCCGAAACAAACGAAACAACTACAGCTTTACTGAAATCGCCGGGACCAAAGCTTTATTCGCCTGCTAGATGATACACCTATTCTAACGGACGGTGATCTGACGGCTAAATCCCGATAGTCCCAGTCTCTATCAAGTAATTAAGAGTGGCCCGCGGGTCCCGTGGCTTATAGACATCAAAGCCAACATTTTGAATGAAATCGATATTTCCGAATAAGAAACTTCTTGAAATGTAATTAGGTGCCTTTGCATAGATTTTTCGATATTGTATTCTCTATGAGTTGATGAGAGTTTGAATTCATAAATGTGATCTTAAACAGTCATAAAAATACCTACTTTAATCTCCAATATCTACTCAAACGACTTCGTTAACCGCTTATTCATTTGCCATGATTATTCACAAGCCATGAACTTTTTTAATGTACTATCGGGGCAATTAGAAACAGACTACAACATATTAAAAGTTCCCCTAGTAATGAAAATGTGTCAGCAACAACGGTCCCATTCGTCACGCGTTGTGTTCCGACAATCGCTTGCAGTACGCACGCTCTGCACTGAACTTTAAATAAATTTTAATACAATGTAACATCACATTTAATTGACACTTAGATGAATGCTGTTTCACAGAATAGTCATATTGTGTTGAGTCCTCGACGATAGGAAGACCGTAAACAATAAGTATCGGCTTAAATATTTATGATAGGTAATCACTTTTTCTTTGATATTGATAGACAGATTGGTATCTATCAATCAATACTTGATTATTATTAGTTTGGAAACCTACTGACATATTATCTACTGTTAGGGCGGATTCAATACAATACAAATATGCTTTATTGTACACCATAAACATACATAGCGTTGTGTGAAATGTCCTTGAATATTAATTTATTTATTTATTAAAATAACATTTCAAAAATTTTCTTATGCTATCTTATTACATTGGATATAGATTCAACCAAAATCGGAGTAAGACTATACTAGAGAATAACTTGTACTGAAGTAGTCTACTTCAGTATGGTAAAAATAGTTACCGTGTGCTAATTAGTTGTTGGTAAAATGGAAAATCACTTTACTTTTAGAATAAGTACAAGTTATTCTCTAGTATAGTCTTACTCCGATTTTGGTCGAATCCGCCCTCTTATTGGAATAGGTTATTATGTCACTCTTTTCCAGTAGCTATTTGCTCTGATAAGTCAATGTAATGTGTATGCCAGACCGCCTTAAAACACACGGTGCGCCTTCATGACTATATGTGACCCGAGACTCAAAGGAAAATCTTGGTACCTGACCAGCCTCAGACGCGAGAGACAGGGCTTAGTGCTCGTTTAAGGAGACGCGGCGCTTCGAGCGGCGCGGCCCGGCAAGCGGGCCGCCAGAAACACAATCATATGGAAATGTTCAGAGCGTTCAAGGAGAAGCGTTTTTGTAGGCGTTTGTTATTAGAGTTGTAGCTGCCCCAGCGGCGAGTGTCGTCGCGTCGGACGCGGCAAATGAAGCGACAGGTGACGCCGCGGAGGACGCGGCGGGTAAACCAGCGAGTCTCGCAATGGAGGAACGCGGCGGATGAAGCTGCGGGTGACGCCACAAAGGCCGCGCCAAGGAAGGGGTGGGAGAGGTGCGGGGTATGCGTTAGGAATGTCGGGCAATTAAGTTCCTAGAAAATATCGATATTAAAATAAAAATATTTTTCAAAATAAAACATCGATATTTTATTTAAAAAAATGTAGGTAATCGATGTTTATAACCCTCTGGAGCAGAACGTCATGAAAGCAAAATGGCATGTACGCAAAATAAACGATACATCGATATTTATGAAAGATATACAGGGTGTCCCACGGCTATGCCACATGGAGGAAAAGTACCTTAAATATTGTAGATGGAACATTTTACTGAAAGAAGACATTATTTTAATTTAAAAAACAATTTAATCTATATTCATAGATTTTTAAAAACTTACATGGTTGAGCCGGGAATCGAACCCGCTACACGAGAAAAAATAATCATTCCGTAGGTTTATCATACCGATCGAAAGGCTTCATCATAAGGATTATTTTTTGCTAAGTAACATAGTGTCAAAAATAAAAGGAAAAGCATGTATTTTAACATTTGATGTGAAACTTTGTTCACAAAAATGAAAAGCTGGCATCGCCGGTGATCTCAATGAAGACTTTCGTTCCTGGATCGGGACAAATACGATGGCCGCCGAGATCCACAGATCTAACAACGTTAGATTTTTTATGGGGTTATGACATGTAATTTTTTTTATACCACTAAGGTGGCAGACAAGCATACGACCCACCAGAAGGTCACCGCAGCCTATATTAAATGTAGTTTACAAGAAATGCAAATGTCCACGAGCTACAAACAGAACTTGGACGTATTATTATAAATATCCACCACACCAAGATCAAAAGATCGACAAGGAGTAAAATAATCAAAAGTGTGCGACTTTGTATTCAACAGTATGGGACTTTTGCATTAAAAATGTTAAAATTCATGGTCTTCCGTTTATTTCTGACACTATGTTACTTAGCAAAAAATAATCCTTATGATGAAGCCTTTCGATTGGTATGATTAACCTAAGGGGTGATTATTTTTTTCTCGTGTAGCGGGTTCGATTCCCGGCTCAACCATGTAATTATTTAAAAATCTATGAATGCAGTTCGCAGCAAGCAAAAATCTATGAATTAAGTTGTTTTTTAAATTAAAATAATGTCTTCTTTCAGTAAAATGTTCCATCTACAATATTTAAGGTAGCTTTCCTTCATGTAGCATAGCCATATCTCTGTTGTACAGACACGACAACTTCAAATTTTTTTAATACGAGTAGTACATGTAGATGGAAAACACCCAAACTTGGAAAAATATTTTGTTTTACGATCGGCCCATCGGTTTGAACCCCAGATCAGACTCGGGAATCAAACACAAGACCTCAGTGTGGCAGTCGCATGCACTTTCACTCCGCCACCGTGGCGGTGGCAGCCAAGTGTTAACTTTATATTTTACATTTTAATAGTTTTGGTAATTCAAATTAGATAGCCAAAATCAATCAAATCTGGATCAATACTTACCCTTTCTTTAGGTAAAATAAAAATAAATCAAATTCATAAAAATAAAATAATAGTACGTATGATAACGCCGCAGCATATAAATGATAAACACTATGAAATTATTACTATAAATTATTAAGTTCTTTTTTTGTAAAAGTAATTCACACTACCAAAAACCAATTTGTTGAGGTTTGTAAAACCTTGTGTTTTACAAATCAAACGAAACTTCGTTTTAGTCACATAACGTCGCTGCGCCTGCAAAAGTCGCTATGTGATTTTTTTCGAATTTTGGATGTTGATGCCATTTAGATCCTTATTTCTAGGCTCACAAGGTGCTAAAACCGAAACTTTAAAAAACCTATTATTAACTGAGTTTCAAAAAATAGCTATGTGAAATCAATACTTTTTTGCGCCCTCAAAATAATTATGTGCTTCAAATCACATAGCTAAAAAGTTCACCTTAACCAAAATATGGTAAAATGCGCGGAATTGCGCCCGCTATGTGTTTACGGGTACATAGCGATATTGGCGTACAAGTTCTAACCTAAATCTTCGCGTATTGCACAAATCAAGTGTCACATAGCTAATTTTTTTATGAAATTTGCCAGTTGTTTTGGATATTTATGACATCAATCCTTTCAGGAATGTATTGAAATTATAAGGCAGTTTTGGAGCTAGAATATTTCAGCAAAGTGTAAAAAAGCACAGGTAGGTGCTTGAATCAAATGATACAGGCTGAATTACATCACTCAACAAGCAAAGAGAGTGGTGTAGCTAGTTGCTCGGGTAATATCTAAGAATATTATTAGGTACATTCTCCTGCATCGTTGGAAACGCTCCACATCTCTCTCTCAGGCTCTCAAGGCTAGACCTGCATACAGATTTCACATTTTCTTTTTAATAAACGAGGTTTGGACGTCTCCTACTTTCTCAGCAATGACAGTATTTTGCTCTAGGACGATCCTTTCAATTCTTCTTTTTTTTGAAGTTACCTATCCTAGTTCTTTTCTTTAGTAGCTTTCCTGAATCCTATAACAAGTACCAATGCAATTCTCTATAGCAATATGATTTTTAACCTGTTACTATTCTACACTTTATTTCTCCAAAGTCGTCGAGTGTATTGGCGATCGGCAACTAGGTATTCTTTTTTCTGTCTTCAAACAGCAGTCTTAGTCCCTTACAACCGGAGTTCTGCGCTGGGCATAATCTTATTTCTGCCCTCATTGAAACAGTTGACACTCGCAATGCTACGGAAAGACTTCAGCAGCGCATTTAATTCTGTCAATTTCGAAATGCTAATTTCTTGGGTTGATTTCTTTCTTTGGGGGTGTTTGTCAGTGTGTGCACTTATATGGAAATGTTTTGAGTCTGATTGCATCTCGTTGCTGGCGTACATCACAGTGGTGTTCCCTCTTCTCCTTTCCTCTCCATTCTCATGAACTCTGTCGTGAGTCTACGTAGCATTTTGCAATTTAAATATCTATGCTGACAACCTACAGGTATAGCATGTTATCGTGGATTCAGTACTGGCTTATCCAACATGAATAAGGAATTAGAACGTGTCGGTAACTGGGTCCGATTGAATAGTGCATCGATCCCTGAAGGTCACATGCCTTTACCTTAAATGCTCTGAAATTAATTTAGAACTTATTATTCAGAACTAAGATGTCCCAGACTCTCATTCAGCCAATTACTAGCTAATCTAACGGTTGCTAATATATTTAAAGGCCACCGAAGTGCTCCTAAATGAACTTGAAAGACTTCAAATCTTTTTATTTGTGGCATAGGTTTTTGATCTCAAAAATATATATTTATATACTTATGGAAATCCCTCATCGACATGCCGAACTCTTACCGCCTAAAACCATACGTTGTCCTGCCCTGACTACGGCCAAGAGCTTACCCGACAGAACCTGGCTACCACTGCGGCCTAAACGTGCGGGTGCGGTGCTGGATGGGGAACAACCGCGCGTTCTTACGGGTTGTTCGGATGTTGTCCCTCTTCTTAGGACGTGAGAATTTAACGCATGCCACACATGCGTTAAATTCTCACGTCTCGCGGTTTTCTTGGTCCTGCTTCTGTAAGGACGGTGGGCAGCTCCCCGTCGTCCTTAGGCCCCCAGTCACGGAGGCCGATAGTCTTAGACGAAGACAAGTCTACGGCCCCTTGTCGCTGACTGCGGACCTCGGGCAGGAGAGTCATCTCCTACTACCTCCCCGCCGCCTCTTTCACTAGCAGTACCTGCTGACAGAAGGACGCGACGGCGTCCTAATTGATCCCGCTGGAGATGATGGCTCACACCATAGTCTCTAGCGAGAGAATGTCCACGCCCAGACCTACCACGAGAACCTGTCTCTTGAATCCTGTCTATTTTTTAATCTAAATATATATAACTCAAAGGTGACTGACTGACTGACATAGTGATCTATCAACGCACAGCCCAAACCACAGGACGGATCGGGCTGAATTTTGGCATGCAGGTAGATGTTATGACGTAGACATCCGCTAAGAAAGGATTTTGATAAGGTCTGCCCCCAAGGGGATAACATACGGGAACGGGAACAAATTTTACGCGGGCGAAGCTGCAGGCATCAGCTAGTACCCCATAAAATCTCAATCTTCTTTACTTAAGCCTGATTTTCTCTTATACCCTTTTAAGTTTCAGTCTACTATTTCTTGCTCAAAAATCCGAGCCCTCATTTCTTTTCAGCGTACATTTGCATACCTACCCGGGTTTCTTAAAAAATAGCAATATTCTTTGGTTGCTTTAAAGGAGTTGGTAGAGGTAAATAATTGGGACAGCGCGCCTTTTCGTAGTCTCCTTTCCAGCTATATGTAGCCAGGGATTTTGGTGCACCATCGAAAGGCAATCCCAGGCACCCTGACCAGACCTGGTTGCCAAGCTGCGGTGACCTCTCGCCGCGGTCGTCGTGGAAACCACGTCCTTCTATCTCGAGAGAACCGGTTACTCGACAGACACCTAGACAGCAACAGACCAATAATTTCAACCACAGTGTCATCTACCAATTTGGTCTCGCGCCTTAAATTGCGGTATGTAACCATAAAGGATTAGTAACACACAAGTACCGAACCTACCAACGACTGCTCTTTTTGTTATTTTTATTAGTCACCAAAATCTCTGTGAATATAATTTAAGTTAAAGTCATCGTTGGAAAGCGCGCATAATGAGCTGTTAATAAATAGTAAACAAAACTGCTACAAATCTTGAAATGGATAATGCTAATATAACAATACGTCGAAAAAATAAATCAAACGTGGCAAATGTTTCTCTGGACAGATCATTATCCACGACTAGCACTTCAGATTATCTAACGAGAAGTTTACTGGACTTATCAACCGGGCACTATGAGAATGACGAGAATGTTGCGCTTATGGAGGAAATCGAACATTTAAAACAACAACTAATGTCGGCTAATAATGAAATAGATAAACTAACATCAGAGCTAATGGAGATTAGAACAATGAATGAATGTCAAGAAAAGACAATACTTAATCTGAAAAATATTTGTAACTCACCAATAACATGCGTAAGAACTACTAGGAAAAAGCGAAAATCACGTCAAAAGTTACCTCTAGCACTGAATGAAATACCTGTACAATTGAACTCAAGCAGCACTGATCTGGGACTAAAACATTGTGAGGAAGTGGAAGAAGAGGTAAATTCTGAACTTGTTCAGTCACCAAAACTGGTAAATAAAAACTACTGTAAAGGACACAGAGAAGGAACACCTCCCAGCCCCAAGAAAAATCCATGCACTCCAGCTATGGAACTTGGCACCCGGCCAAAACTGCTAATTCTTGGTGGCCAACAATGCAGAGGGCTAGCTATGAAACTATTACAAACAAGACAGCAGACGAAATATCAAAAATACAAAGTCCAATCAATAATAAAACCCGGTGCTTACACTGACCGTATTCTAGTAGAAAGTCTCAAATTTCAGGACACTGCCTCTAATGGGCTAATTGTATGTGTAGGCGAAGATGACAATAACCCCTATAAAATTATAGTGGAACTTTCAGCAATGTTAAAGAGGATACAGTTTGCCCAAGTGATTATTTTGGGGGTTATTAAAAACAATAGTCTCAATGAATATATGTTAAATACCACTATAAAAACCATCTGCAGCAATTTCTCTAACTGTACATTTATTGACACAAATTCCTATTATAGTAATGATAATTATTGTGATTTATTAACCTTATGTTACGACATTAATTTAATTCTAGACTCGATGTACTATCGTAAAACTTTTCTGCAATATAGTTTTAAGTCACCAAACAATTTTGACAAATCTAAATTTTACTGACTTCACCAAAGAAATTGTATAAAAGGGGTACCATACCATACTACTTTCCAATAATTGTATATATTTTAATATATACAATTATTGGAAAGTAGTATGGTATGGTACCCCTTTTACAATAAATAAAAATTAATAATTGATAAGATACAAGTACCACGTACAGAAGAAACTTTTTTTCGGCTACAAAATCGCCAAAAACATCGGGTCACTTAATTAGACTATTACACCAAAATATTGCTGGCCTAATCAATAAGCAGGACTGACTAGAAATTTATTTAGCTGAATGTTTTGAAAAGAAAATGCCACTGGATATCTTGTGTTTTTCTGAGACCTTTATAAATCAGGGGGATGAGAGGTATGTTAATTTAACGAACTTCACACTATCAAGCTGTTACTCAAGAGTAGCAGGTAAACGCGGTGGCGTCTGTATTCTTGCCCGAAAATTTATAGATTGTCAGCCTTTACGTGTGTGCCAACTATTGAGCACCATAAAAACTTTTGAATGCTGTGGAGTCGAAATTGGCTCCTTGCAGCTTATTGTGGTCTGTCTGTATAGGATTCCAGGCGCGGATTTGACAGTGTTCTTTACGAAGCTGAGAGAGTTATTGCATCAGCTAAGAAAAAAATCACTGCAAAACTTAATTCTAACTGGTGATCTGAACATTAACACTTTGAAAAATTCTAGTGAAAGTGAGACTTTAAAAGAGATACTAGCCAGTTACAATCTAAGTCTGCACATTAACCAACCTACGAGGCAAAAAACATGTATAGATCACATAATCAGTAATATAAAAGGGGCAAAGGGTGAAGTTATTCCATTGTTCTTGTCTGATCATAATACTGCACAATTATTAACGATTCCTATAAAAGAAAGGAATCCAAAACCAAAGTTTTGGTTTGTTCTAAAGCGTGACTATAGTGATACAAACTTAACTAAATTCAGGGAATGCCTGTCGAGTCTATCGTGGAGTGATATTAGTGATACATCGAATTGCAACGAAGCATTCAACCGATTTCATGAAACACTGGTTATGTTTTATGATCTTTGTTTTTCTACGATTAAAATTAAACTAAATTCAAATTATAAAACTCCTAAATGGATCACAAAAGGAATTAGAAAATCGACAAAAATAAAACGACAACTTAGACATAACTATTACAAAAACAAGACCCTAACTAATAAAAATAAATACCTCAAATACGATAAACTGTTGAAAAAATGTATCAAAACCTCAAAATTTAATATCAACACAGTTTTCATGAAAAATGCCAAAAATAAATGTAAAGCTGCATGGACGCTAATTAAAAAAACAACAGCTAACATCCAATCTCAAGAATACATAAAGTCCATTGAACATAACAATAACCAATTCACAATTCCCTTAGAGATAGCTACAATATTTAATGACTTTTTTATTAATACCACTAACATAGATAAAAATCCTAAACCAAACTTGAAATTATTGAAAACAGTAGGGCCAACAATATTTATCACTCCAACGTCAGAAACTGAGGTCTTAAAAGTTCTTAATATGCTAAATAACACTAATTCTGTTGGCTACGACGGTATATCCATGCCAATACTGAAAAAGTGTAGTAATGAGCTTACGAGGGTCCTGACGCAGCTCGTAAACTTATCCTTCGACCAAGGCATATTTCCTGATAAATTAAAATTCTCCATCGTGAAACCACTGCACAAAAAAGGGAATAAAAAAGACTTAGCCAACTACAGACCTATAACTTTAAACCCCGTACTCTCGAAACTATTTGAAAGACTGATGTACAACCGCATAATTAATTTTCTTAACAAATTCGAAGTCATAGTTGAAGAACAAAACGGCTTTCAAAAAAATAACTCTACAACCCTAGCCGCATATACGTTGATAGATCAAATAACGAAGGGTATTGATAAAAAACTACGCACCTCAGCTATCTTCTTCGATATGAGCAGGGCATTTGATGTTGTAGATCATAAAATATTGCTCACAAAATGTGAACTCTATGGGATACGAGGCCAAGCGTTACATTGGCTACACAGTTACCTGTCAAACAGAATGCAATGTGTTCAAATTGATCAGATCTGTGAAAACCATACTCTACGATCAGTCAAGTCGCAATACAAACTTAATAGGTTCGGTGTACCGCAAGGCAGCATTATGGGACCGCTGCTCTTTCTAATCTATATCAATGATATCCCGAAAGTCATACCTCTCAAATGTGTCCTCTTCGCAGATGATATTTCTGTGATAGTCTCGGAGGAACGCGATCTAAATACCTATAGTAATGTACTGAAATCGACTATTGAGACAGTAACGGGTTGGCTGGATGATAATAACTTAACTATAAATCTAAATAAAACTAAAATAGTCCAATTTCACAATCATAAAAATAGTTATGACATAATAAATATTAGATATGACAAAAATGTTGTCCAAGAGGTAAATGACATTAAATTTCTAGGTATAAATCTTGACAAACACTGTAATTGGAAGGCTCATGTTGAAAATGTCTGTGCCCGAATAAACAAATTTGTATTTGTCCTGAGGAATATAAGAAATCAAGTTGGAATGGATGCTGCCCTATACGCTTACCACGGATACATTGGATCTGTACTTAGATATGGAGTACTGTTGTGGGGTAACTCAACTTTTATAAACAAAGTTCTTATATCACAAAAAAAATGTGTCAGAGCCGTATGTAATGCCGCACGACTAGAGTCCTGTAGACCACTATTTAAACGAACTGGAATCCTCACGGTGGTATGCCTTTACATTTTGGAAATAGCATTGTTCATCAGAGAACATCAAATAATGTTTCCAAAAACTTGCGATCATAAACCCTATATTTCCAGGGATAAAACCAAACTCATTGTGCCAAGATCTTACAGTGCCTTGCACCAAAAAAATTGTAGTAGCATGGCAACCAAAGTGTACAATAAATTGCCCAAGAGGTTAAGAGAATTACCGAATAACATGTTTAAAAAACGCATTAATGAGTGGCTTCTGAAAGAATGCTTCTAGAAATTACATGCCGCGCGCTGTCCGGCGAAACATGTTGGACTATAGATTATAAGAAGATCAAATCAACCATGTTTCCTGTAATAAAGCATTTCATTCATTTCATTCATTCATTCTAGGGTGGTAACCACCTCGAGGCAGATCTGGACGTGAACACTCTCTCTCTGGAGACCATAGTGCGAGCCATGATCTCCAGTGGGAGTAAGTGGGACTGCGCTGCCTCTTTCTGCGAGCAGGCTTTCTCATGAACGAGGCGGTGGGTAGGGAACGTTAGAGAACCCTCCCACCCGAGTTCTGCAGTCGGTGGCGAAGGCGCCGCTGACGTATCTTCGCTCAAGACTATCGGCCTCCATGACCAGGGGCCTGAGGACTGTGAGCGGGCTGTTCATCGTCCGAAAAACCCCCAATGAGGCGGAATAGCACCCGAAACCCTCTTAGGCAAGGCCGCTGTTGTAGCCGTAGGTCTGTTGGGAGTCCAGGACATCCTTTCGAGGACTTACCCGGGCTCCCAACCGTAGGCTGTTGGGCGTTACGTGAGGTTTTTTAGTCGTGGCCAGCCCAGAGAAACGGAGATCGTTCTGGAATCACCGACAACCAGTGCTTCTTTTACGCCGACCAGTCTATTGCCGCCTTTATTGCATACAACACATCCTCGCACATCAAGGCAGCAGATTTTTATGGCAGAGAACGCCATGTTTGCCATAGTTTCTAACTAAAATTTGATATTATTTTCAATTGACACCCTATTATTAAACAGCTATGTGTAATTAAACAACGTAAATTATGTTTAAGTTGTTCCCGCTATGTGCTCAACAACACATGGCGATATTTGTTACTCAAACAATTTTAGCTATGTGTCAGATTCACAGTATATATTTTTTTGTATTTTCGTTTTTAACGTTATCTTTCTAAAAGTCATCTTCCGGCACGTAAATATAATATTTACATTCTAATAAAATTATTTACTTTCTCTATCACAAATACATTTTGAGTAAATCGGTTTTTACTTCCTCCTGAAAAGTGGGTTAAAAACACATAGCGACTTTTGCAAGCACAGCGACGATAAGGTATATAAAAGGAGAAGTATTTCTTCATCAGACTCCTTAGAGCGTGTGAAACTGCCCTGTTCGCTTTATCAGAAAAGAACTTAAAGATTCAGTCTATTGTAAAACAATTCAGTCCACGCCGAAGGAAGGAAGGAAGAAATCTTACAATACCCTTAATCTTTTAGTACTTTTATGACTAACCAAACACGCCAGTTTAGAATGACCCTTACACCCAAAACCCTTGAATTATAGGCATAGCGAAAGTAGATGTCTCTAATTTCTTAACTACCAAACCCTCAATATTGAAACTTGTGTGAAACAATCCTTAAAGTACTCCTTTTCTAACACAAAAAAAAAATTGGAATCGGATCATGTGTTAAAAAGTTAGAACCGAAAAACCATTTTGTCTTTTACCCCTCTTCCGCAGGAACCGCGCAAATATCGGGATCAAAAGTATCCTAGAATCTTCCTCGGACTATAAGCTCAGAATGTTCCAAGTATCATTCAAATTGGTTCAGTAGTTTCGGCGTGATACTTATTCGGGATACAGACAGACAGACATGAAAAATCTAAATTACATTTTCGGTTTCAGTATCGATTAAAAAAACGCCCTTTAATTAAAATTTTCGAAATATCTTCCATGTACAGACTCTCGACCCTCTACAGCTTTATTTTATGTATAGATATAGATTTAGAAGTTCTAATTTTTTTTTTAACGTGGGTGATCCTCGTAGGATGCTATGCCGGACTCTTACCGACTAAAAAACCTCACGTAACGCCCAACAGCCTATGGTTGAGAGCCCCGGGTAAGCCCTCAGGAAGGATGTCCCGTGATAGAAGTATTAATTACTAAAAAATAAAAATTTATAAATTGAGGTAAATATTATTATTTCAGGTTTCAATGCAATCGAAATCTTTTTCTAATTTCACTTGTTTTGTCGATTGGCATTTGTTTTATCGATCTTGAAACCCCTAATTTACCCGTTAGGTCCCCGGGACTCCCTTAAAATCTCTAAGTGACCATAAAAGTTACATTTTTTAAAATCAAAACTTGCAAGTGCGAGTACCTTCACGCGGTCACGGGGCAAGTGCGGGGGCGAGCAGACGTCTACGTATGCGACTCCCATCGGTAAGTAAACACACTCGAGGAGTCCGTTGGACTCCACCGGGGTATGTATGTTATTGTTTTGGATTCAGTGCTGTAATCTTTTTAAGGTTTTTTGTCTTATTTTAGGAACTATATTGGCGTCTCACAATGTTGTAAATGTTCTAGACGACAAAACTGAATCCGTAGTGAACAACTGGCAGCAAGATATGGATTAGAGGAACTCTTAACAGGAAGTTGAAAGATTGCCCTTGAATCAGCCACGCAGATTGATGGGCAATGATGTAGTGTCAGAATCTGAAGATGACTGCGTGCCTTCTGAGCATGACACTGATTTTCAATGTTCAGCCACTTCAGACGATGATGAAATCATGAACACCGCTTACCTTTGCCATACTTGTACTAAGCCTATGTACCTTGGCTGTTCAAAGAAAATAATGTACCAATAATCGTGAGCAGAATGTCCTGCACGTTTTGTTTTCTACAAGTATTTTTTCGTTGTCTTTATTTTTTTATGAGAGTTTATATTCCAAAGAAGACATATTTGTAAGAAGAAATATTTAGTTTTTATAAATCTAAGTTATTAAAGGCTGTTAATTAACAATTTTAAGTCATAACCTTTGTGATGTCATAGTGAAATAGTTGATTAACAAATATGATAATTTGATTCTTAGAAATGTGAGCATTTTTTTTGAATAAATCATGCATTTTCTTGAAGGGAGTCCTATGGACTCCATCGGGTAAATTGTGTAGGTAAAATGTCACCGGGTAAACCAAGGGTTAATATTGTAAAGTAATAATCTTACTTTTTACTAATATTGGGTATAAATGCGAAAGATTGTGAGTGTGGATGTGTAGATGTTTGTTACTCTTTCACGGTCTAACGGCCAAACGGATCTGGCTGAGATTTGGTACAGTGATTGATTATATTATTATTATAGTCTGGAATAACACAAAGGGTACTTTTATACCGGGAATAAGTTTCCATGGGAAAAAGAACGGAAAAAAAAATTACGCAGGCATAGCTGCGGGCACCAGCTTGTATTTTATATATCTCAGTTCGTAATACGAGACAAGCTGCCATTTTTCTTTTCATAGGTAGGTTACAAAGAATGGTTACTATGGCAGCCGAAAGGGATACTTTGGAGGATGTCCGGCGTTTATGTATAGCTATTCAAAATACTATTTATGCTATCAAACTACAGACAATTGTAAAAGAGAATCTAGTTAAACGAATAAGTAATTTGGATTGTCAACAATAGAGTTGGTCACATAATCTTTTATTAGGCTTTATCAATAGGCATTGTGCTTTCTAATAGCAATTAGAAATCCTTTTGCTTTGTAATCCTTTCAAACTTACTGAGGTGATATTTTTTCTATTCAGACTCAATTTTGTGGGATATTCGGCAAATGATTTTCTAACGACATCTTTCGTAATAAATTATGACGTTTTTGACAGTTTGATTATATTTCTAAAATTGAGGTTGGATAATAATGGAGAACTAAGATGATAATGCAGTATTTTAAATTCTATATGGGGTTGTATATACACTCGAGAGCAATGAATCCGGGTCACTTAAAGAATGTTAAAAATCTCGGAAACTAAAAATGATAGGTTAATGCAATAAATTGTATTTAATAGACAATGTAATACTCCTTAAATGAAAGTAAAAAAAATATGAGTCACCATACATTTTATTAACACAAAATTACATAAAGAAAAAACTGCTGATCTCTCCTTAAAACAAAAATAGGAAACATGAAATTTTTGAACTTTGTTACGATTTTCTTGAATTTTAATACTTCGTATTGCCTCCTCGTGCTTCCATTACTGCGTTTACGCGGTTTGGCATGCTGTACACCAAGTTCCTTATACGATTTTGGGGAATATTCTCCCATTCCTCTGTGAGAGCAATTTTGAGCTCACGAAGCGTGATTGGGGGAGGGTTTCGTTGTTTTACGCATCTGCCTAGCTCGTCCCAAGCATGCTCGATCGGGTTGATATCCGGGCTGCGCGCTGGCCACTCCATACGAGTAATGTTCATCTCTTGAAGGTAGTCATTCACAATCCTACCTGTATGAGGTCGGGCATTGTCATGCATAAATATAGCATCCTCACCTAAATTGACCATAAATGGACCAACGTGATCATTGAGGATTTCTTCCACATATCTTACGCTAGTTAAAGAGCCGTTTTCTATGATCACCAGCTCTGTGCGACTTTCAGAAGAAATTCCGGCCCACACAAGTACAGACCCACCACCGTAGGCTACTTTTTCTTCGATGCATGCTTGCTTGAATCTTTCCCCTGGTCTTCGATACACTCTGTGTCTTCCATCGTGCTTGTAGAGCATAAATTTTGATTCGTCGGAGAACATAACTTTTGACCAATCTTCAATACTCCAATTTACGTGGCTCTGGGCATACCTTAGTCTCGAAATACGATGCCCACGCTCCAGTTTAGGGCCGTTTGCAGGTCTAAGGGGTTTTAAGTTAGATTCAGCAAGCCGACGTCTTACTGTCCATGCACTTGGGTTACTTCCTCCGAGGCGTCGAAACTGATTGGTGAGTTCAGTTCCTGTGAGAAAGCGATTTCGAAGCATGGTGTTCACCAAGTATCGGTCTTCTCGTGCTGTGGTACACCTGGTTCTGCCCGTTCCTGGTCTGCGTAGGTTAGAACCAGTTTCTTCGTAACGTCGGAGAACTCTTTGTACTGTTGACAGCGACACACCGACAGTCCTGGCTGTATCGCGCTGACTCCGGCCGGTTTCCAGCATTGTAAGTATTCTGGTGCATTCTTCAGGCGTAAGCGACATAATTTCAGCTTGATTAATGAATATAGAGCACTATCAACATGGTTTATGTACCCACATAAATGACAGATTACAAACAAAAGCAACACCAAATGCTGTAATTTCGTAGTTCCATCTTCGAAAGTGGCCCTTTTTCAAATTTGATTTTTTTATGATATAAC
The DNA here is from genome assembly GCA_933228765.1 of Miltochrista miniata. NCBI lineage: Eukaryota > Metazoa > Arthropoda > Insecta > Lepidoptera > Erebidae > Miltochrista > Miltochrista miniata. The sequence continues at coordinate 28,586,919 of OW121747.1, forward strand.
TTTACAATAACTAAGAAGTTTTAATACCTTCATTTAAGGAGTATTACATTGTCTATTAAATACAATTTATTGCATTAACCTAGCATTTTTAGTTTCCGAGATTTTTAGGATTCTTTAAGTGACCCGGATTCATTGCTCTCGAGTGTACTTAGCATAGTTTATTGAATACTTTGAATGAACTCCGTGACGTAGTGGTAGTGTATGCGAGGTGTCTATGGTTCGGTTTCCAGGTTGAACCAAAGATCAGTGGTATTTTCAAACTTTTGGGCTGGAGTTCTATCTATCTATATCATTATTTACACAACATAATATCTATACAATTTATCAATCAGCTATAAAGTTCCAATAAGACAAACTCGGCTCAGTTCGAGACTAGATGGCGCTGTGTATATCTCCAAAACTTGTTTATCAATTTACAAGTCGGTACTCGAGATTTCCGCACTCATAATGAAGAAAGATTGCAGATAATTATCTCAGTACCTTTGAAGTATATAAGCAGTCGCAGATGCCTGGCAGATGTAAAGGAATATCTTACTAATATTATAAATGCGAACGTTTGTGAGTGTAGATGTGTGGATGTTTGTTACTCTTTAACGCTCGAACGGCTGAACGGATCGGGCTGAAATTTGGAACAGGTTTACATTGTAGTCAGAAATAACACATAGGCTGCTTTTTATCCCAGGAATAAGTTCCTACGGGAAGCGGGAACGGGAACAAATTTTACGCGGGCGAAGCTGCGGGCATCAGCTAGTAAGTAATAAATGTAATTATTATATAAGTCTTTTTATTTCGTCGAGGTTTATCCTTTAAGGAAATGTCATCTTTATCGTACCTAAATTAAGTAGTACTATTACCTTATCTTTGCCATAATCTAAATTACAACATACTCGTAAAGAATGAACCATATGCACCTTGATATATTTTAAGCCTGAAGATGGAAGATGGATAATGTAATGGTGTTCCCACATTGACTTTTACAAAATGTTACCATACATTTTGTAAACCGGAAAATTAGTTCTAAGTAGGAGTAAGAAGAGTTTTCTAATAAGGAATTATGTTAAGAATTGTTATTTAATGTTTAATACACACATAAGAAAAATTGCAAGAAATACAGCCCAGTGTGCCCGGTGTGGCAACGGGAATGAGTACAAAATGTCGCCACTGCAATTCATTCCGAGGGTGTCGTAATAAGCGACTAAACTCAAAATAAAGTCAGTAAAATAATAATCTTTAAGCCAAGTTAAAAGCTTTATAGGCGGCCTGACAAATTTCAACTGCGGGTCGTCAAGACCTGCGCCTGTCTATTTCAACACGGCAATAGGCTCACCACCTATTATGTAGGACTTAAAACTATAAGGTGAAATGTGGGCGTATACTAAGCTTCTGCCTACCCCTTGGAGATAAAGGCGTGAAAATATGTATGGACCCTACACAAGAAATAAATACAACAATTGAATTTCTATAACGTATCTACAATTATTCCATCAAATTAACATTCACAATTCCCTGTCACATGCCTTTCAAAAAAATTAGAAAATATAGGCAACTAGCGGACGTCACGCGGTTTCACCCGCGTAGTTCTCGTTCCCGTGGGAATACGGGAATAAAATATAGCCTATGTTACCCGCAAAGAGTGTAGCTTCCCAACAGTGAAAGAATTTTTCAAATCGAACCAGTAGTTCCGGAGCCTATTCGTTACAAACAAACAAACAAACAAACAAACAAACAAAAAAACAAATCTTTCCTCTTTATAATATTAGTATAGATATAGATAATTAGGAAGAATACGGCTATATTCTTTCTAATTATTAGATCATATATTCACATTATAACTATCTAAACTGAACCTAAATAAGGTCCCCGTGGCGTTATGCCCAAAAGAATAGCAGCGTTCAGTCTGTGTATAGCATTACCTATTCGCTGAGAGAGAAAACTGCCTTGGGTCACCAACCGCCTTAACGACCCTATGGACGTAGGATCTCGACACCGTGGAAAGAAACAATATGATGGAGTCGAGACCCGTATACTTTCTTGGGATATACCTACTACCTTGGCAAGGAGATAGCTCCTTGCCAAGTCGTGTGAAAGGGTAACAAACAAACTGATATACAGCTTGCATACAAGATTTTGCATAATATTAGTAGATATGAATATTGTATGACGAATATTTGAAAGCTCTCGATAGTTTGGACTGGCTAATATCGAGAAGCCCAATTAAAATTGACATTGTAAATGTTGGTATTAACTAGTTGAGGTGATACCCGTAAATGATTGTCATTGGTGAGGCGTCAAAACAACACTCATATTGAACGAGAAAGGGATTTGGCAAAGTCTGGCTTAATTGGTATTCAATGACCCGCGAATCAGCAATCTTATAAGCTTAAAGGTTTATTCGTTAGTTAACTAACTCTACAAGAATACACGAAGAGTTAGCAGGCGGGTAAATCTAGCGTTTAGTATAATATTAATAAAAAAGCTAGATTTTCTGGCTAAATCAATTCGTTTATCTGCCTTTGTGAAATTGAAGCTTTGTACATAGTTTGAAGTTTGAACTTTTGCTTTCACTTTGCATTTAAAATACAAAAAGTTGTAAATTGAAAGAAATTCTAATTTTGTTTGCGTTACTTAATTCAACTGTCACTCGTATTGAGCTAAATTTTACAGACTGTTTACCTGCTGGATACTAATCCCGTGTTTGTCATTATTACATAATTTTACTAAAGTATCTTCGCACCTGTATTAAGTACCTAGTTTCATAATTCCATTTTAATATCTTCACCACCCGATGCGTAACTAAAACCGAAACGTAGAGCAGTTTTAAAAATATTGATACTCGAACAAGACCACATAAAAGTGCATTATAAAATAATATAAAATTATGTAAAAATATTACTATTTTACATTTTTTTATTTATTTGTTTAAAATGAAAACTTTTACGTGCTGCACCAAGTAAAAGTAGTAGCCAGAATGTAGGGGAGAACCTTTCATGGAGTGCCTCCCTACCTCCGTCGAATTGTCGGGGCTTATCTCTCCGAGAGAGCCATAACTTACCCGAGCTGGCTAGGGCCGGGTCGGCGAGATGTGTCGTGCGGTGTTCCACAGGGATCGGTGTTAGGGCCGCTCCTGTGGAACATCGGTTACGACTGGGTGCTGCGTGGTCCGTTGCTCAGAGGGGTCGGCGTAACGTGTTACGCCGACGACACCCTCGTTACGGCGCGGGGAGCAACGCACCGTGCCGCAGCACTTAAGGCCACGGCAGGGGTTGCTCGTGGGGTCGTGGGTCGGATTCGGCGGCTGGGTCTCGAGGTCGCCCTTCACAAATCCGAGGCTCTGTGCTTCCACGGACCTCGGATGGGGCCACCTGCGGGATCCAGCCTACAGGTAGGGGGCGTCAGCATCGGCATCGAGCCCTCGATGAAGTATCTGGGGCTCGTACTCGATGGCCGGTGGAACTTCGGACATCACTTCCGAAGTTTGGTCCCAAAACTGAGAGGAGCATCGGCCGCACTCGCGCGGTTGATGCCCAACATCAGGGGACCCAACGCTCCCTACAGGAGGCTGTACCTGGGGATCGTGCGAAGCATGGCTCTGTACGGGGCTCCCGTATGGGCGGAGACCCTGACGGCCAGCAATGAGGCTAGACTGCTGAGCCCGCAGAGAGTGATGGCCGTCAGGGTGATAAGAGGATACCGCACGATCTCCGGTGAGGCGGCATGTCTCCTAGCCGGGACCCCTCCATGGGACCTGGAAGCGAGAGCCCTAATCTTATCTTTTATAATCGATTACTGCTTAAATAAAATATTAGAGATATTAGAGCATGGAGGCGCTGGAGCGGGGCCAAAGGCCTGCGTCTCGAGAAATCGAGGCCCAGCGGACCCTGCTCCACCAGGAAACCGTGGAGACATGGAAGGTGCGACTTGAGCAACCAAAGGGGGGATTCGCCACAATCGCGGCCGTCAGACCGGTCATGGACGAGTGGCTGGAGAGAAGACATGGTGCTCTCTCCTACCGGTTGACACAGATGCTTGCCGGGCACGGTAGCTTCGGTAGGTATCTGTGGCGAAAACACCGGGAAACCACGGCCGAGTGTCAGCACTGCAAGGACCGCAGCGATGACACGGCGCTCCACACGCTGGTGGAGTGCACCGCGTGGGCACAACAGCGACAGGTCCTCGTAGTGGGTCTGGGCGTGGACACTCTCTCGCTTGAGGCCATGGTGCGAGCCATGCTCTCCAGCGGGAGTAAGTGGGACTGCGCCGCCTCTTTCTACGAGCAGGTCATGCTCGCGAAGGAGGCGGCGGGCCGGGTGCGAGAGAGAACTCTCCCACCCGATTTCCGCAGTCGGCGCCCTGGGCGCCGCCGACGTGTCTTCGCCGAGGACTATCGGCCTCCATGACCGGGGGTCTGAGGACGGTGAGAGGGCCGCTCACCGTCCTTACAGAAGCAGGCCCATGACGGCAGCGTGACGTGAGCACTCACGCACGCCCCCCCTTAGAAGCGGGGTCACACCCGAAACCCCCCATAGACGCGGGATTGCACCCGAACCACCCCCTGGGCGAGGCCGCATTGGCTGCCGTAGGTCTGTTGGGAGTCACGGGACATCCTTCCTGAGGGCTTACCCGGGGCTCTCAACCATAGGCTGTTGGGCGTTACGTGAGGTTTTTTAGTCGGTAAGAGTCCGGCATAGCATCCTACGAGGATTTTCCCTCACGTTAAAAAAAAAAAAAGGGGAGAACCTTAGGTCATCTTCGCTAGAACTTACCCGGGAAACCCTGCGCTAGGCGCTAGACGAATTTCGAGGCCGGTATGATTACGAGTGTATTTATTGGTTCCTTTAACAATTCTTATTGTTAAAGGAACCAATAAATAAACACGTAATATTAGATAAGTTTCGTGGTGAGTGAAGTACCAATACGAAATGTATGTTAAATTCGGGTCACAAACTGAAAACTGTTTTATGTTGCAGTTTTGAGATGATAACACTAACGGTTTTTAATAAAATGCCAGTCGTTAAGCCAAGTTGAAGGCCTTATGGGCGGCTTAAAAAAATGAACAGCAGGCAGTCACCACCTGCGCCTGTCGATTTCAACGTGGCAATATGGCCCACGACGTCATATTTCGCAAGAAAAATTCTTAAAAGGTGAAATATGGGCATCTTTATCTACATTTGTATACTGATAAAAGCGTGACCTTATACCTATGTTTGAGAGCATATAATTGTTAGAGATGATATAGTTTCTAAACATTATATGGCAGAAATAAATAAATCATTAAATAAATAAATAAATAATGTGATCTTATAATGTAAATATCATAAAAAGTCATTGCCTTAAACATATTCATTAATAATCCATATAATTTAAATTCGTATTGACCAATAATAAATATTTAAAAATAGGTAGATATACAAGTACGAGTCTGACAAATCGAGCCTATGGCTTAGTGGTGTTTACACAGTGCCTTCGGTTGAAGTGGAAGCAATATAAAGATGATCGGTCTACACGTTACCTCATGTATAATGTGCATACAAATTGAAGTGGGTACCGGGTAGGTAGTCGAAGTGCGACACTGACGACGCTACTAGCACATCCTTATGATAAGAGTGTGGAGGAGGAGGCTATGCGACACGTGTCCTCCCATCGTCGCGACGCTCCCTTCCACCCGCACCACGGACACATGTAAGTGAATGGTGAACTTGCTCACTACGCTCCTACCAACTTGACAACGAATTCGGTGTTCGTTCGGAATTTGCAATTCTCTATATTTACATGAACCGAGGAAAATTTTTGTATTCGGTGTAGACAAACTTAGTTTCCGCTTTGAGTTGGAGCAAGAATTTTCGTACGCTCGCTTCTCTTATTATTAAGTTTTAGGTACTCGTTATGAACGTAAATTGATCGCAGAACTTATGATATCTCAAACATAGTCGTATGAAAAGGGGTTACTGTATTTCGTTAAAAGATCCATAAAGCACAAAGAAAAAAAATTGCTACGGCTCACTGTGGGTTACACGGAAAATATTTCAATGGAGTACACACTATGTAGGTAGGTAGGTAATTGGTAGGTACTTCTATTACTACTTAGTATGATCAAACATTGTCATCGTAAGCTTTTAATAAACTATCAATAACCAAGTAACACCTTGTTTTCAAGAGCATAATTAGGTATGGTAGTGTAGATGTAGACTTAGAGTAATAAATATACTTGTATCGTTACCATTGTACCTAGTAGGTATTATTGCCTTCAGGTGATCTAATTTGTTGATAGAACACCACATGGTAGGAGTTATTTGTAGCTTTAATCGAGTGTCGATTTGCTTGTTCCATAAAATTATGACTCGGAACTGTTCGAAAATTTTAGACGGCAGTTTAGTTATCACATTTTTGTTAGATAATTTAGGGAATAGAACCGTTTCATATTTATTCTTCCCACTCCTGAATGAAGGAACAAGAGATAAAGTCATTGTCATCTACCAACCTACGGTAGAGGTTTATTATGTCAAACGACCAGGTCGATTTCCCCTTGCAAATGCAATGACCAGCGACCACTAAACTAACAGGGTTCAATAATTAACCTCCGACAGAATTTCCACCTCAGCGATAAGTTAGATCTTAAAGAGAGTACTTATTATCAAAGGCGTAGATCATCTTTTTAGTCGACTTACTTGATGGTAAGCGTTCGCGTTGTACTGATACATACTGGAAATTTGCAAATTACTAACAGTCTGATGGTTAAGATCTGTATATTATCCTATAGAAAGAACCGGGCCCCTCAATGAAATATAGTATACAGGGTGGAATTTAAAGACGGTAGTTGGAGGTAAACTACCCTTAATATTAGTAAAGGCAAGTTTTGCTGAAAGGAAACATTCCTTTATTTTCAAAAGTAAGTAAACTGCATTTAAAGATTTTCGAAAAATCACCTGCTTGCAGCAACATTTTTCTAACAAAGTTCAAAAAAACCGGCCAAGTGCGAGTTGGACTCGCCCATGAAAGGTCCCGTAGCAGCAAGTAACATAGTATAAAAGTTCTTATAGTTAGTTGTAACTTTGATTGATGTTTTAACACGTTTGCAGTGGTAGTAATTTTTCTAACCGAAAATTGCGGTTTATGACGTATTAAAAAAAACTACCAGCTCAATCTCTTTCAAACCAATTTTCGTTGGTAGCTTTTTTTATGGCAATGTACATCATATTTTTTTTTTGATTTGTCATTCTCATTTTTTTTTTGATTTGTCATTCTCTTAGTTTAGAAGTTAGAGGGGGAGGGGACACATTTTTCCACTTTGGAAGTGTCTCTTGCACAAACTATTCACTTTAGAAAAAAATGATGTTAAAAACCTCAATAGCATTTTTAAAGACCTATCTATGGATACCACACACGTATGGAATTCATGAAAAAAAAAATTGAGTTTCAGTTCTGAGTATGGGGACCCCCAAAATTTACTCCTTTTTTCTAGTTTTACATAAAAATCTTAATGCGGTTCACAGACTACATCTACTTACCAAGTTTCAATAGCATAGGCCTTATAGTTTCAGTGAAAAGTAGCTGTGACATACGGACGGACAGACAGACATGACTAATCTTTAAGGGTTCCGTTTTTGCCATTTGGCTAAGGAACCCTAAAAAGGAGGATGTTCTTAACTAGACTGTTTTTTTCTTCAGATCTTTAGATAAGTAGTAAGTAAGCTTTACAATAAAAGCATATTTTACTTGGTCTTCCTTTAATTTAAGATACTATGTTGGAATAAACGATATTGTTCCTTACTAAAGAATCTTTCAAATATACAGACTGATTTTTTTCTTGCTTTGTGTGCTTGGGGAGGATGTAGTGTGCCTTCACGAAGAGCGTTACCTGTGCTCGGGCTCTCCCCGTAAGTAGCGGCGAAAGCGAAAACGCGAAACCAATCACTACCGAGAAATGAGTCCCGACAGGGCTAGGGCGTCCCCCCGAGGCGACGCGTACCGGTGTGCCCCCGTCGGTATGACTGCATGCGCACGCGGCGAAGGGGGCCGCCACCCTTCACGCAGCGCCAACTCTGGCGGGATGCGAGGAGCCGAGTGCCGGATAGGCACGTGGAATGTGCGTGGTGGTATGGAAGGTAAGATGAATGAATTGATAGATGTAATGAAAGAGCGATGCCTGGATGTATTGTGTGTCACAGAGACGAAGCGGAAGGGGAGCGGCATTGACGATCTTCCTGGCGGCATAATTGCTTTGTGGTCCGGAGTGGACCAAGAGGATCATGCCAGTAAGGGAGTGGGTGTCTTGCTCTCCTCCCGTTTCGCTTCTGGAGTGAAAGATTATGGATTGGCAGGCCCAAGACTCCTGTGGGTACGTATAAAACTGGGGATCACGAGAGTTTTTTTGGTCGCAGCCTATGCTCCCGTCAGCTCGGCTAATCCCCAAGTGCTCGCGGAGTTCTGGGATTCCGTTAGAGACGTCCTCGATTTGGCTGACGGGAATGAAAAGTTGATCATGTGTGGTGATTTGAATGGATGGGTGGGGACCAAGCGAGATGGCTTCGATGCTGTCCTTGGTCCGTATGGAGATAAGAGAGCGAATGATACTGGTAAGTCAATCTTAGACGTATGCTTGGAACGAGACCTCCTTGTGGCGAACAGTTTATTCCGTCACAAAGATATCCACACGTATACTTGGAGACGGAAGGAAGAAAAAAGTGTAATTGATTTGATTTTGATAGACAGTCGTCTCCGAGAGGCTATAAGGGATACAAGGGCCTACAGAGGCCCCACTCTTGAAACTGACCACTACCTGGTGGTAAGCCGGTTTGTTGGTCTTTTCAAGAAGTGGAGGCACTGGCGAGTGCGTGTCCCCTTCGGAGACTATGAAAGGATAAAGAGTGAAAAACTGGAAGATGAAAGCGTAAGGAGTATGTATGTAGGCTTAGTCAGTGAAAGGCTTGCAAACGCGAGCCTTTCCGACTTAGATGTGGATGAATGCTGGAATATTATGAAAGAAAGTATAGTGGATAGTGCAAAAGAAGCATGTGGGAGTGCAAAGAGACATGAACATTCGAAAGGTGATGCCTGGTGGGATGCAGAGGTACAATCCTGCGTAGCAAGAAAGAAGAAAGCGTGGTTGGATTATGTCTCATCTTTGCAACTGAATGACAGTATGAAAGACACGAAGAAAGAAATTTACCGCCTCTGCAAGAATGAAGCCAAAGCTTTAGTGAAAGAGAAGCGTGAAAGAATAAATTTGATTGCGGAAGAGAAGCTGACGAGGAACTTCGAGACAAATACCAAACTCTTTTGGAGGGAGGTCAAGAAGTCTCGGAGCTGTTCGTCAGTTTCCAGAATGGATAAGATAAAGAGTAAAGCTGGGGACATTCTTGCGGACCCATTAGAGGTGTTAGAGCGGTGGAATGAGTACTTTGGAGAAATGTATGAATATCTCCCGGATGCGGGCACTGCGAGGGAGTCGATGACTGATCTTGCGGTGCAAGCATCAAGCGGAGATATTACTTTGGAAGAGATTGAATGGTCGATACGAAGCTTGAAAAATGGAAAGTCTGCGGGAATTGATAGGATATCTGCTGAAATGATCAAATTAGGTGGTCCTTGCGTCCGAGACGCCTTCTGGTCATTGAGCAATCTATGCTGGAAGACTGGAAGGGTCCCAATGGACTGGAGGCGTGCTATCATCGTGCCCTTGTATAAAGGCAAGGGCTCACGTATGGAGTGCGCCAACTATAGGGCCATCAGTTTGATCAGTATAGCAGCTAAAGTGTATGGCAAAATTATTGAAAGGAGAATGAGGGTGGAATCTGACGGATTACTGTGGGAGGCGCAGGGTGGTTTCCGAAATGGAAGGGGATGTATGGACCAAGTTTTCTCTCTCCGCAACATCGTAGAGAAGCAGCTGGCTGTAGGCCGGAAGGTTTTCTGCGGTTTTGTGGACATGGAGAAAGCATTTGACAGAGTTGTACGGAAGGATCTCTGGGATATATTGCCAGGATACGGGATTGATGGTGCGCTGCTTCGTGCTGTGCAGTCTACATATGTGGGATGTACGGCATGTGTGCGGGTGGGCGGCAGCCTGTCTCCCTGGTTTGACGTCAACATTGGCGTCAGACAGGGCTGCGTGCTGTCGGCTCTGCTGTTTGTCCTGTACCTGGACGATTGTCTTAAGAGAGTAAGATCGATGAATGTTGGATTGCGAATGGGTGACTTACTTGTGAACTGTTTGCTGTATGCAGATGATGCCGTGCTCATAGCCGAATCGCCATCAGAACTACAGTCACTAGTCACAACGATGAAAGATGATTGTCTAATGAGAGGCTTACAATTGAACGCGACTAAAACGAAAGTGATGGTATTCGAAAGAGAAGAGGACAGAACGAATGCCAGGATAACTGTAAATGATGTAGGGCTGGAACAGGTGGATGAGTTTGTATATCTTGGATGTGCATTTAGCAGGGATGGACGGTACACCGCTGATGTAGAAAAGAGGGTAACTGCGGGCAATAGTGTGAATGGAGCGTTAGGCAAACTTTTAGGTACCAAGGGCTTAAGTCAAAAGGCCCAGCTCGCAGTACACAATGCGGTGCTGATACCTACGCTAACGTATGGAAGCGAGAGTTGGGTATGGCAGGAAACGCATGAAAGTAGAATAAACGCGGTCGAGATGCGCGCGCTACGCAAAATCTGCGGAGTAACGCTCGCAGATCGCGTTCGGAATGAAGATGTAAGAAAGAGAGTTGGTCTGAAAGAGAGTGTCGGTGTTAAAGTAAGGAAGGGCATGCTACGATGGTTCGGGCATGTGGAACGAATGGGAGATGAAAGAATGACAAAACAGATATACAACGCGAAAGTGGATGGACGTAGGAGTCGGGGAAGGCCACGACACACCTACCACGACCAAATTAATCGTGTGTTAATTGAAGGTGATGTCAAGAGCCGTAGGAACCGACGTGCATGCATGAAAAGAAAAATGAAAGTTGAAGAAGCAAGTGAGGTGTGTATGGACCGTGCCGTGTGGCGCTCGGTTCTTTCTGCCTACCCCGCAAGGGATTTGGCGTGAAGATAGTTAGTTAGTTAGTTAGATTTTTTTCACATCTCCCAGGTTCAAATCCCGGATCAAGCAGGTGATTTTTCAAAAATCTTTGAATGCAGTTATACTTACTTTTGAAAATAAAGGAATGTTTCCTTTCAGCTAAACTTGCCATTATCAATATTAAGGGTACTTTACTTTTGGTGCTGATACCTACGCTAACGTATGGAAGCGAGAGTTGGGTATGGCAGGAAACGCATGAAAGTAGAATAAACGCGGTCGAGATGCGCGCGCTACGCAAAATCTGCGGAGTAACGCTCGCAGATCGCGTTCGGAATGAAGATGTAAGAAAGAGAGTTGGTCTGAAAGAGAGTGTCGGTGTTAAGGTAAGGAAGGGCATGCTACGATGGTTCGGGCATGTGGAACGAATGGGAGATGAAAGAATGACAAAACAGATATACAACGCGAAAGTGGATGGACGTAGGAGTCGGGGAAGGCCACGACACACCTACCACGACCAAATTAATCATGTGTTAGTGGAGGGTGGTGTCAAGAGCCGTAGGAACCGACGTGCATGCATGAAAAGAAAAATGAAAGTTGAAGAGGCGTGTGAGGTGTGTATGGACCGTGCCGTGTGGCGCTCGGTTCTTTCTGCCTACCCCACAAGGGATTTGGCGTGAAGATAGTATAGTATTGTATAAGGGTACTTTACCTCCAACTACCGTCTTTAAATTCCACCTTGTATGTAGTAGGTACTACCTATTCTGTATTTAATTGAGGGATTCGTTCGGCATTCCTTCCTGTTGCAACTAGTCGTGCTTGACTGTAGTGATCACTAGGTATGACGCATCATAATTACCTACATCGTGAATTTTCTCCTTCTCTCCTCTGCTCTATCATAGTTCTTTCTCTATTGGCATTATTTCCATTAAGTGAGGTGGTATTTGAGAATACGTTTCCAATGTTACTCCATATTTGACCGGTTCTAACATAATTACAACAATATTATAATTTAACGTCGTTATAAACGAGTTAACTGAACACCTCGATGTGCCCTTACCAAAATAATACCCTTCAGAAGGGCTGTTTATGTAATAATAACGCTTTTAGTACATTGAATTTTGTGATGTTCGCAAGGCAGCCTACACGAGTGTTTATATTAACATACAAAGATTGGATGCTCCCTATTCGAAAGGAACCACCCTTGAAGGGGTGGTGTTATTAGTATAAGCAAAAGACATAAACTTCCCCCTCTTACCAGACGCGGTGTGCATACAATGGAGTTGGCATTGATTTTGAGTTAAATATCACCCCTTTCCTGTGGTGCATTGTTGTACATCGAACGTGTACAAACATAGTGACATGAATTATTGTACTGGTTCTTTTATCTCCTTCACTGTAGTCATTAATCAGCTACAGAATATGCTTTAGATAACTGCTGCTGCTTTCATTCTACTTGGCAACAATAAAATTTGGTAATGCGTTACAGTACTTTATTGTTGCTTACGGAAAATGTTATTTCTACTTTAGGAAGTATATTGACCTAATAGTGTTTGATGAGCGTGGTCCATTCAGTACTTTGGAACTAAGTATTGGTATAATAATCTCAATATTAGTTAAAGAGTGGGACTAGATCATGTTTCTACATTTGAAGGTTCATTTTGGTTCACCGACGCTTTTTTGTGGTCTGATACCCATAACACAGGCAGGTTATTCTTAGCTTATCCAGGACCAGATAGCGTTGTGTGAAAATGTCGGTGAATATTTATTTATTTATTGCATGATGTTAATAATTAACATCATGCAATAAATAAATAAATATTCAGAGTAAGAGCAAGTTATTGAAACTTATGCAGTTGCTCTATAAATTATTTATAGAGCAACTGCATAAGTTTCAATAACTTGCTCTTACTCTTTTTGTATGTCGTTTACATTGTCAGGTACTATTATTCGTTTCGTTGAAATTGTACTTGCTAAAATTAGGTGTCGGTACTCATGAGTTTTTGTTTCTTCTTATTAATATAATCGTTGGGTTCTGCTCCACGGTTCTATATTTTACCCAATGTGTGAACTACCACAAAAGCTCAACCATTTTTTTTAACGTAGGGAACATCCTTCGTGGATGCTATGCCGAACTCTTCCCAACTAAAAACCACACGTTCCCTACGTACTGCCGTACGGTTGGGAGCCCCGGGTTAGCCCTCGGAAGAAGACCCCAGGATTCCCAACAGACCCTAGCTACCACTGCAGCCTCACCTAGGGTTGTTCAGCTGTTATCCCACTTCTTTGGGGCGTGTGGCGTGCGTGAAATTATCACGTCACGCTGTCGTCTTAGGCCTGTTTCTGTAAGGACGGTGATCAGACCCCCTCCCTCCCACCGTCCTCAGGTCCCCGCCACCTCTTTCAGCTACATGACTTGCTCTCAGAAAGATGCAGCGGTGTCCCACTTGCCCCCACTGGAGATCATGGCTCGCACCATGGTATATTGTAGTTCACCCTACTCGTAGACATTGGCAAAGGTACAAAAACCTTTGGTGAGCTTTAATAAATCCTTAATTACGAACTGTAGCTAGTCTTAAATGTTCTTTATCAATACTGTTTCAACTTTGATCGTTACTCCATAAATTTGCGATAAGAATAGCAATACTTTTGAATACATATTTCCATTTCACTCTTTGGCCCACCATAATCAATCTTTAACCTCGTGGCATCTCAGTCCTTCCTGAACATGATTGAGTTCTTATATGTTCTCCGAACACATAGAGAGTGATTTGCGGAGTTGTAGGCACTGTTTGTTTGAGAAGCCGCAAAATATTGAGATGACAAGGATGGTGGTGAGAATTGGCGTGTAATTACCTGTCAGTGTGCGTTGCTCTTCGGTAAACAGTGTGTCCGAGCGTGCCGTTTAGACTCCCCGTTAACTTTACCTCGAGTAAGGCCATCGGTCTGTTTACCTCCACTTAATTAAAGATACCTACGTTATCTTTATGTGCTGTTATGGTGGCAAAACAAGTTCTACACATGCTCATTCTCCAAGGAGCTCTTTTGCTCCTTGGAGAATTCGATTTAAGTATTTTATTTTTGATCGGAAAGATCGAGAAACTAATTGTTCTCTAAATAGATTATCAGTAAAACTACAAAACTTACCAGATACTTGTCAACAATCTTTAAGTGTAATTCAGGTAAATAGTAACGCAACATCAAAACTGACTAGATATCATGTATTTATTGATTTTTGTAGAAGTAACTTGCAGTAACATGAATACCAAAATCTGTAAGATATCGATACAATGGTGTTAACAGTGTAATAAAAGTTTCATTAAATAAATAGGAATAAGTATACAGCTTTTGGATATCAATTGGTTTACCTTCTATTTAATCAAATTTTAGTAGAGTATAGTATATTCAATCAAATCAATAAATCCTATGACAGTCCACGGTTCGATTTAGGCCTCTCGCTAATTTTACCACAATACACGGTCCTGCGCCTTCCACATCCAGTCAGTCCCTGCGACCTCTTTCAGGTCGTCGGTCCGTCCGGCGTCACGTGTATCAAGTCGCGGTTTCCACTCCAGAACTCGTTTGCTCTAGCGACCATCGGTCTTCCTACAGATGGGGCCAGCGCACTGCCACTTCAAAACGCAAACTCAGCGGGCTATGTCGACCACTCTGGTTCTCTGACAGATAACATCGTTTCGAATTTTATCCCTCAGAGACACCCCTAGCATAGCTTGTTCCATTGCTCGCTGCGCTACTTTAAGGGCATGGACTAGCTTTACTGTAAATGTCCACGTCTCGGCACCGTAGGTTATAACTGGTAGAAGACACTGGTTATAAACTTGTGTCTTCAGGCATTGCGGTATAGTATATTAATGAATAAAAAAATAGAAGCCTTAGTAGCCTATTTTGTACATATCTACATGTTGTACGTACTATTCTTTTAGTTACTACGTACATCTTTCATCTATTTAATTCTACTATACGTGTGTATGTCACTGAGCTCCTCCGAAACGGCTGGACATGGAATTTAAGCGCTTGGGTGGCGCTCTGGATGGTTTAGTTAGATTCTCAAATCAGCCCGACAGATAGGGCTGCAGTCGGTGAAAAGCGATGCTGTATAGAAAATGTAAGTTCATAATTTTGTTTCACTTAATATATTGCTATGCTCGCATTTAAATAAAGGATGTAATGATGGTATTCTATAATTATATTTCTGTGAGATTTTATTAAAAGCTAACCAAGGTTGCCAAACTTTTCGATAGAAAACAAATAGATACTTTTCAATAAATATGGCCAATTAAAATAATAATAAAAAGCTTGTGTCCCATTTTTCGTGCAGTCCGGAGACATTAAGCTACCAGAAGTTACCAGTTAGTGAGATAACCACTTAAACTTTACGTCGTTATTGGAGTCAAACTAGTATTTTTATCTCGTAAATGATCCTGTCTTAGGCAAATAATGCTTATGGAAAGATAAATTAGTAGGTAATCTTTCGAGACTGAAAATAGAATATTGATATCTGATTGCATATAAAGTCTCTTGTCCGGGACCCTATTCATGAGACTTTCCTGTCCGTCTGTCTGTCTGTCTGTCCGTCACGAGGCTGTATCTCATGAACGGTGATAGCTAGAGAGTTGAAATTTTCACAGATTATGTATTTATGTTGCCGCTATAACAACAAATACTAAAAAACAAAATAAATATAATTTTTAAGGGGGGCTCCTATAGAACAAACGTGATTTTTTGCCATTTTACTTTATATATTAGGTAATAAAGTATCCTTCTCAATTTAAATATGTTAGTTTACTTGAACATATCATCTAGATTATTTATTCCCATTACACTATGCAAACTAAATGAATACTTTAGGAGATATTGCAAAATCAAAATATTGCGTAACGAAATTAATTTCGTGTCGCCATGATTGAACATTATACGGGTCACATACGAACTTATTTTTCTACTTTTGAATTATTATTCTTCTTCTTATTTTTCTACTTTTGAATTATTTTTCTTTAAAAAGTGACCAACACTTTCAACAGATTACTTTAGGTAGGTGTAATAATAAACAACTGAAAAAAAGAAAACGGGAAGAAGCTATGTCAAGCGAGTGTTGGTTTACAAAATGGCTACCTGTTCCCATAGCTTGTTTCCTCCTGCAAATGTTGCCGACAAAGTAAAACAGTAAGTAGCTAAAGAAAGTCACAAAAGAAATGTAGAGCTTATTTTTTGCTTTTCCGTTGTATGTTTACTTGGCAGTCGGGTTATTTGTATTCTTAATAATTAAGTTCATTTAAAAATTTTTAGTTACGTTAGTAGTGTAGTTATTAATTTTCGCGTAGTGAAGGGACATTTCACCAAAATTCAACATTAATTATTATATTTTTGGTCATATTTCCGATGCTACTCAACTGATTGCAATCAAACAAATGTAAGATTATAAGTGTAAACAAGACCTTATAAACACACATTACAGCATCAAAATCGGCTCAGTAGTTTTTGCGTCCATCGCAGTCAAATAATTAAAACAGCAAAAATCCGCCATTTTGATTTTATTATACCTGGTGTCACTCACACAATCACGACGAATCAAATGACACCTCGCATGTCAAAATCCGTGAAGCAGTTCAGGCTGTAGAGCGCCAAAGAAAAATTTTACATTTTAGTGCCAAAAGTCTGCCATTTTGACTTTTTAGATATTTTTATATCCTGGTGTCACTCACACAATCACGACGAATCAAATGACACCTTGCATGTCAAAATCCGTTAAGCCATTAAGGCTGTAGGACGTGACAAAGAAATGGACATACATACATAATACATAGTCTCTAAAAACATTACCCTCTTTTCTTCGGCAGTTCGGGTAAAAATAAAATTAAACATAGAGTTCATAAACTCTTTTGAAATACATACTGTACCTATAATATGTAGTGATATTAGGTAATAAGGGCAACCAGTAGTAATTGAATGGTTCTAGGTTAACAGGAAGTAGGTACCGACGGAAGGACATCAAAGTGATCCGATAAGGGTTCCGTTTTTTCCTTTGAGGTACAGAACCCTCAAAACAACCTCCCCAAGTAGAGAACCATAGTTTAACTACAGAACTTTTATATCACCTATTGGTTGTGGAGGTTGCAGTTAGGACACGGAAAATATCGAAGTTTAGTCGCATCGCAATTGGACTACCGACCGAAAGCCGAAGACCGAAAGCCGACCCCAACTGTTTTGGGAAAAAACTAAGTGAATGATATCTAAAGCGAAATATTTAGAAATAAAGAACTAATTATTTTTGTAGATTCTATGTACCTATCTGTGTACTCCACTAGTCTATCCACACTTCCGTGCATAAAATAATGATACGGCTGGTAAAAAAATTAATAGCTCTTTGTATCAGTGTAATTGCGAAGTGAAGGTGTTAAGTAATTGGTCGATAATTGTTTTAAAACTAATTTTATATTTCAAAACAACTGTAGTAATCAACGAAACGGTAACGATCAAAAGCCAAAAACATCTTGTTCCGTGATTGGTTAATCCGCGCTGTCTGCAAGGACAAAGCTGTTTTATGCATTTTCAGAGTGTTGTTGTATTTAGTAGTTTTATACATAATAAAATATAATATAGTTTTAAAATTTCCAACGGCCACTGCTGGTGGCCATAGGCTAATTTGATTGTAGTTACGCTTTTATTTCAGAAGGTCTAGAAAAAAAATACATCAAAGATACTATGACAATAATTAATAGCTGTAATGAACTTTTTAGGGATTCTGAGTCCTAATTTACAATTTACTGTGTCAAAATGAAAATTGCGGAAACGTACCTAAGTAGAGGTTGAACTTAAACTTTGGGACGTTTTATGACTAAGAAGCTTAGCATTTTTCTCTATTATAGGTCTGTTTAGGTAATGCGTACCTATATATTTTATTTAATTCTTTAATCAGTCCTCTCAAACTGTTATCAGACCCCTGAACTTGGACAAGTTTCCAAGTTCACTTGGGCTACACAAGTATGAAGTTCATTTGGGCCCCGAAAATCTAAGTAGATGTTTATTTTCATTGCAGCAATTTTAAATTAGAAGACCTACTTTGATGTTTCTAGAACGCCGATTGATTTAATGGTCCATTACAGCACTCTTACCTCTAACATCAATTTACATATTATAACACATGGGTGGCTAGGAATGCATGTCAATACAATTTAAAATGACGCGCCCACAATAGTATCTTTACAATGGATTACCTGCTTTCAACAGTTTGTCAATAATAATCTGCAAACATAAACTGTCAAAATCTGCTCTTTAACGTTAACCGAGTTTGCTCAGGTGTACCTCGTTGACAATATCCAGCTTGCTAAGCCTCTTGAATGACATTTTAGTAGAATCCTTTGAGCGGTGACAGTTTTGAAATAGATGCTAAACGGGCATGCATGTGCATAATTATAACTTTAAACTTTAATGTATATTTAGAATAAGCGTAACAAAATCAGTTAGTATCTATTATAGCCGTCTTTGTTAAACTGCTTATTAAGTTATGATTTTTTAGACAGTATTCTCAATTTAAACGTTGCAAATGTCATGTTATGGAAGAGTTTTCATACACCATGAATGAAAACTGTGTCATAACATGAAGTTACGTACTGACTACACTGGTTAAATAATAATTGTAATTTTTAGTAGACTTCACATAGGTAAGTTAGTTGGTACCAGTTAGGTTAGAGAAGGTACCAGCCATCACATCTTTTCCCGCAACGAGATAAGCACTTGATCTGTCTAATTCTCTCTGTCACTTCTGCCTTTCTCTGTGATTTTATGACATGTTTCCTCTGGCCTGCCTGCAGGAAGAGATTTCCGCCAGTGCTATTGTACTCTTTTGTTCCGCACAGTATAATGAGCGCACGTATACCTACATAAACTGTTAAATAAAAGAAATAAGTGGACCACCCACTTTTCAGGTCCGCATTAGGTTGTATTTTGTCATACACCTATCTACTTAGGTAAGTAGAATTTCTAAATTCATGTCATTAATGTGTTTATAGTAAATAAATAAATCAATAAATATTCACGGACATCTCACACAACGCTATCTGATCCCAAAGTAGCTAATGAATAATTTGCTCGTGTTATGGGTATCAGACCACGGATATTAATACTTATATACTTTTAAATACATACATGTAGGTAATACATAGAAACACCCAGACTCTTGAGACAAACATTTAAATAAACTAACAATTCGTGTATATTCTAGATAACAGTAAAAGTTACCTTTTTTATTACCTAGGTACCTACCTATTCAAATTCCATTATATTAAAAGTACTTAGCGTGCCTTCGTACCGGAGCGCCAAATTCACACAGACTAAGTGAATTCCGGTGCAAAAAATAATACAATATGCTGACGGCGCTTTGTCCTTTATTCATGTTTAATCTCCTCGGCTATAAAAAACAATGATTTCACGGTACAGCATTAACGCATGTAGGCATAACAGAGAACGAACCAACCCAAAGTAAACATAAGACCATATATTAAAATGTTGTCAATCCTATTTACAGACATTTTACGCTGTGTTTATCTTATAAATCTATTGTATACGTGGCGGTCGAAATTATGGGATTTTATGTCAATATTGACGCGAGTTTGGTTTTGTCGACCGTTGCATTTAACACGTCCCACCGGTACAGATAAAGCGAGCACCGCTAGTTCACTGTTGCGATGATAGATGGCGTTGAGCGATGAATTGTAAATTGTAACAGTGTATTATAAAATCTCATACCTATCTACTTAATTAAATTATTATTCCTAGCAGTCACTTTTTTGAGTACAGTTTCATTAACTTTGTGTAGGTACTGAGTATTAAAATTGTAATTATATTTAAAAGGGTATTGAAATGGAATACCTAACAATTTTATTTACTAGTAGTAACAATATATCTAAGCATCAACAAAGTCTAACAATACCTACTGGGTACTTATATTGGCCACCGAGATTTTCACTTTTGAACTTTGAACTGACACAAGCCTACATGTTGAAACATGTAGGCTTGTGTCAGTTCAAAGTAATATGAATATTAAATAATATTAAATAATATAAAATAAAAATAGAAACTGTCGTTTTCAGAATATTTAGATATTAAAACCTCAGTTTTTTTAAAAGTAACAGATTTAACCTCAAACTAAAACAAGAGAAGTTATAAGTTTGTTTTGTATCTCTCTGTATGCCTTAATTTTATGGCCGGGAGTCCCGTGTATGCCCTTGGAAGAGTTCCCGGGTATGACCTCGGAAGATCCCGGGTATGACCTCGGAAGTCTCTGTCAGCCCGTGGAGTTATAGATAGCTGGCAAACGAATGCACCAATTCGGATTTGTGAGGTATTAATCGATGTGTACGTCAATTTCAGCCGCACACCTGAAAAAGCGTCACGTTCTGCATGAGCAGAGTGTGCAAACGAGAGCAAGCGATAGAGCGGCTTGTGACGCATCTGTCTCTCTTCCATTCCATTGACCGTTTTCATTTATGTTTATATGTGAGATGATAACACGTAATATTATCATCCGTAAGCCGACAACAGACAACACTTTTTTTATTCAAAAGTCGTATACACTTTGAAGATCATCAGCTCTCTTCCTATACGAATGGAGGGATTTCACTTAAATTACCAAGTCAGATCAGTTTGAAATAGGGTACCTACCTATTATATTTTTTCTGGATTTATAAGTGAATTTCGAGCTGTGTAAATATCCTTATTGAAATCATTATCTTCAACTGTGCCTGTCTCCATCATTTCTCCTGTATATCTTTACTATCATATAACTTTAAAAAAATATATACAATTTGTAAGTACATTCATTCCTTGCTTTCCTAAACTTATCATCTTCAGTACCCATTGTGGTAAATAACGTAGCGGCTGCACGGCCACAGGATCCCTAGCTACTTACCGGTAGACTGAAAAGCGCCTTGTAGAGTCGACTGGTGACCCAAGGCAGGCCTCCGTCACTCGCTACAAGTCGTTTTATAAGCACCTACTCCTAAGTATTATGACGCAGAACTAACGTGGCCGACCGGCAGAGGGCTACCACACGAAAGACCGAGCGAAGTGCGCACAACCAATGTACATTTCCCGCGTAAAATAATATTTCGCTTTATTTAGTCTTGCTTTTTTTTTCATCCTACTTCCTACTAATATTCTAAAATTAAATGCGAAAGTGTTTAAGGGCGGATGTGTAGATGTGTGAATGTTTGTTACTCTTTCACGCTCTAACGGCTAACGGATCTGGCTGATATTTGATACAGGGATAGATTGTAGTCTGGAATAACACATAGGTTACTTTTTATCCCGGGAATAAGTTCCCATTGGAAGCGGGAAAAGGAACAAACTTTAACGCGGGCTAAGCTGCGAGCATCAGCTATTAGTTATAATATAATTCTCATATAAAGAAGAAGAAGTTATGAAATATTATAAGGTTTTTTTTCAGACACTGTGTTTATTGTTTTTTGTAGTTATATGTATTTTTGTTACGTGCTTACAACCCTAATGTTGTCAATAGTTGTCACTCGATGACGCAATCAAACGGTGTGCGCACGAATCTCGACTCTCGGAATACGTCGAAGAGCATGTTTTCCACTGTAGCGATATGTTTTAGCTAATATTTTTGAGGTTAAGTATGGGAGTGATGTATCTGTTACGTAGTAACTATTATTTAATCTGTGCCCAAGGGCCGTCCACACCCACCTGTTCTGTAGACTAGTTCTGTTGGCAGAAATACTGGGATTTTTTTTCCATTAGTTCTGTGACTTATAAGACTATGCTTCACACCTGACTTACGTAAACTATTCCCATTAACTGTTCTGTTAAGTAGTTCTGTTGGCAGAACTTCTGGTAATTTTTGTTCCCATTAGTTCTGTGACTCATAAGACTATGCTTTAGCATGACTTCTTTCAACTATTCCTACTAGTTCTGTTACTTAGTATTACTTTAGTTGGAAAGTTTATTGAATGGGAATGTAATTATACTAACGCAGTTAGGTTCTGTGCTTTGTAAGCTGGGATGACGGCACGTCAACGCATTCTCCTTGTCGACAAAAATAAAAATTCTGTGGACAGAACTAATAGGGCATAAAATATCAGTAGTTCTGTAAACAGAACTACTCAGCAGAACAGGTGGGAATTGAATTACTTACCATTTGTTCTGTGGACTGAACTAATGGTAAAAAAATACCTGAAGTTCTGCCAACAGAACAGGTGGGAATTGCATTACCATTTGTTCTGTGGACAGAACTAATGGGAAAAAAATTACCAGTCGTACTGTTAACAGAACAGGTGGGGCGTCCGTCCCGTTTTCTCGCTCAGTGAATAGGTATTGCTATTCAAAGGGGAATGCTGCTAGTCATTTGGGTACAATGCCACGGCGGCCTTAATTAGGTTTAGTTAAGATAGTAATAATGTAAATTTATAGATATATAATATTCAATAAACTATTTTTTTTAATTGCTTGTAGGGATTTTCTACGTCAAGAATAGGTAGGGGATGGTGTTACGAGTATACCTGTGGACATTCGCCGGATTTTGAATGAAAATAAGGTTTAATGACTTAATTATAGTTTAATAGCCATAAAGTATCTCAAAGGTTATTACTATAATAGGTAACGCTTAACAATTAGCAGTCTTTAGTTTTGTACGAATTATAATTTCTAAAATAAATCCCTTTTATTTAAATAGTAAATTTAGTCCACAGGTGCATCTTATGATTGTACCTATGGACAGCTACATTGTACCTATGGACGGCAATGTACCTATGGACAGATCACTTTTCCTTACATATTAATCCTGTAAAATCAACAAGTATAAACAGAAACTCTTAATAAAACAACTTACAGGTAACATAAAATAATCAATTAATCATATGTTTTTCGCAATACTTTTCATACAATTCTAAGGCAGAATCATTGGAGGTATCTGAATCATCATCATCTTACTAATATTATAAATGCGAAAGTTTGTGAGTGTGGATTCTTACTCTTTCACGCTCAGACGGCTGAACAGATCTAGCTGAAACTTGGTACAGGGATACATCATAGTCTGGAATAACACATAGGCTACTTTTTATCCTGGGGATAAGTTCCCACGGGAAGCGGGAATGGATACAAATTTTACGCTGGCGAAGCTGCGGGCACCAGTTAGTTGAATATAACACTTTTGACATACAAAGTCGGACTCATCATCTGATTGAAAATTATCGATATGTGATCTAGATACACATTTCTTGTGATATTTTAAATCTTATAGAGAGCAATTTTGTTAACATTTTCATGTCTTTTATATCCCATACGCATTGCATATGGTAACGCATAGTCGTCAAGAATTGTGACACTTTTTTCTAAAGATTGGATGTTTATCTGACTAACGCCAGTCTTTGGTAGCTCTTTAGACGATTTTTTTTTGTCTTTTTTGGTAAGTCTTTTTCCTTATTTTTGTTCTTTTCTTGTGTAAGTATTTCTTTTTTTTCGGCTTTTTTAATTGCTTCGTTCTTAATTTCATTAATTGTTTTCAGGTGTATCAGTTAATATTCTTCTCTTTTCAGGTTTCCTTCCTCGTCGAGTTGCTTTTCGAGGGTCTGCTTTTAGGAATGGGTGTACAGATTCTGGCGTTATTTGTGAAATAAGCTTTTCCTCGTCTTGTTCAGTCCCATCAAGAGCGGCGAACTGACCAACAGAGCTGCTTACAGTAGACTGAGTTTCTGTATCCAGATTTGCATGATGAATTCCAGATGGTCCAGCAAGAGGCATAATAAATAATATCTTCATTTACACTGAAATTAGGCTATTGTGTCTCTGGGTAGTCGATATTGATTGTCGTCGTCGTTGAAGTATCAGACACTGTAGTCAATGGTTCTGGTCGATCAGTGAGCATACAAAATCTTCGTCACTGAAAACATCTCGATTATATTGGCCAATGTCTGTTACTTCGAAACTTTTGATAATATTTTTGGGTGTGAATGCAAGTGGATAAGCTTCACCCAAAATTTCTGAAATATCATAAATGGTAATAGCCTTCCCTGAATGATTGAGCATCCAATTGTCAGCAGCCTTGTTGTAATGCGTCTTAAACGGTCAACAAAAATATCACATCAAAAATATCAGTGGTGTCCACAGGAAAGACCGTTCATAGGTATAATACAACACCTTCCCCTACCTAAACACGTAATGAGCGATCAATGGCTTGACGGCGACCCGAAATACAGATTTTTAATATTATAATTTAAAATTTAAACTAATTAATTTATTAACCCTTCTCTCCTCGTACGGAACGAAGATGTATTGTTTTGCAAAGACCGCATATTTACACTTTTTTTCCCGCTGCATCTTCGGCAGCAGCTGCTGGAGAACGGACGGTACGACTAAGGTGACTAGGAGCGACTGTACTTACGCACATAGCATCCCACAAGAGGCATTTGCCCTATTTCCACGGCACCAGAGTCATACCGTCCGGTCACTTGCCATCTGCTCTACTGAGGCCGGGTGGCTCCTACATGCACGGAACATCAACTGAAGTAAAGGCTCTTCGGATAATATCGTTAAGAGCATGGCGACGCGGAATTCTACCTTTGCCTCTACGGCAACTCAGCGCGTGATGACCGTCCTCCCCCACCTTGGAACCGCAGGTGCATCTATGGGATTCACACACCTATCTAAAACCTATCTAACCCGTCTAACTTATCTAAAATCTTATAATTTAATTGTTAACATTTTGTTTTGTGGAGAGAAGTAAAAAAAACATGTTATTAATTTTCTTGTTGTTTGAGGCTTAAAATGAGCAGAATGTAAAAATCACAACTTCCATTACAAAATATAGTGAGAATTCTTGCAATATTAAAAAATCGGCCAAGTGCGAGTTGGACTCGCCCATGAAGGGTTTCGTAGCAGCAAGTAACATAATATAAAAGTTCTTATAGTTCGTTGTACCTTTCATTGATGTTTTAACACGTTCGCAGTGGTAGTGATTTTTCTAACCGAAAATTGCGGTTTATGTCGTATTAAAAAAACTTATTCAAACCAATTTTCGTTGGTAGTTTTTATGGCAAGGTACATCATTTTTTTTTAGATTTATCACTCTCTTAGTTTAGAAGTTAGAGGGGGGGGGGGGACACTCATTTTTCGACTTTGGAAGTCCCTCTTGCGCAAACTATTCACTTTAGAAAAAAATTATGTTAGAAACCTCAACAGCATTTTGGAAGACCTATCTATAGATACCCCACACGTATGGGTTTAATGAAAATAAAAATTTTGAGTTTCAGTTCTGAGTATGGGGATGGGGACCCCCAAAATTTACTGCTTTTTTCTAGAGTTATATAAGAAAGTAAATGCGGTTCACAGAATACATCTAGTTACCAAGTTTCAATAGCATAGGCCGTATAGTTTCGGAGAAAAGTGGCTGTGACACACGGACGGACAGACAGACAGACAGACAGACAGACATGACGAATCTATAAGGGTTCCGTTTTTGCCATTTGGCTACGAAACCCTAAAAATCGGCCTAGTGCATGTGAGACTCGCGCACGGAGGGTTCTGTACCAAAAACGGCAAATATTTACATTTGTTGTATGGGAGCTCCCCTCGACTATCATTAGTTTTCATGATTTTAGTTTTGTTGTTATAGCAGTAACAGAAAATTTCAGCTCTCTAGCTATTACAGTTTTGAGATACAGCTTTGTGACGCACGGACAGACAGGCGGCGAATTCTCATAAATAGGGTCCCATTTTTACCCTTTGGATACGGAACCCTAAAGAAAGATACATATCTAATAGCTAATATATAGTATCTTTTTTTTGGAAATTGACTGGCATTTGATAAATAAGCGGCTTTACCCACGTGGAATGTTATCTGTAAGTGCAAGAAACTTAGCCGTACATTTATGAATGAAAACCGAGTAAAAATTTGTTCCTTAAATCCTAGAAGAATAACTTGTTTTTGGATTCTGCAGTTCACGTTTCGAAGCTCTTACGCCCGGTTTCCATTCGTACGCCGGTTTCTATTCGAGCTGAGCGGGATTCCGTAGTAGTATAGTGTATGCAGTATACATTAATGGGCCCGCTCAGCTCCCGGTGGAAACCGGGCGGAGTTTAGTCAGGTTCGTTCGGCCTTCCAGCCGTCCTCTGCTGCCCAAATGGTTAGTTCTAAAAAAATATACGGTCCGATTGCATAAATTCCTCCTTTTTTTGAGGTCTTTTAAAAGTTGAAACTTTGCATGGATACCTACGTATATTTACTACGTAGACTATCTAATATAAACTTATTATGATTTTCAGATTGGTTCATCTATTATATAAAAATAAGTCGGGTTTTCCTTCCTGACGCTATAACTTTAGAACGCACGAACCGATTTCCACGGTTTTGCATTCGTTGGAAAGGTCTCGGGCTCCGTGAGGTTTATAGCAAAGAAAATTCAGCAAAATTTCACATACAGCGCCATCGCGGGCGAAGCTGCGGGCATCAGCTAGTATTATATACTTCATAGATTTTATTTTTATATTTTTTTATATGTTTTAGGGAATATATACTACTTATTGGAAAACTAATAATGGAAAACTTTAACGATTTAGATAAATTTATTTCAGAAGTTACGGAGGCCTAACTGACGTCAGTCAATGCCAACCACGCCTTCTAAATTCACTCGACATTATGGGTGACGTTAGAACCTTATTCTAGGCATGGCCTGATAGGTACCTACGTACTTGGCCATTGGCGTGAATCGTGAATCGTGATGCGGTGGAGGTTAATTTAGGATTCCGTAGGTAGATTCCGTAATCATGTAAAATATAGTCCTTAAATATGTATAACTTTAATTAGGTTGCACAGCTACTCGTAACTTACGTCTTCTTAGTAAAACAAAAATTTCCTTAAAGGACCTAGGTTATTTTAGTTATTTTCAATTTCAGGAAAACTCGGAACATTCGGTGAAATTCGGTTCCTGAACCATTTAAATTTGTACCAGGTCTGTAAAGTACGGAACCCTCATCGGGCGGGTTCGACTATCGCTTGTCCAGAGTTTATAAGTTTAGATAGCTGCCTATTAACGTGAATGTTTATATTTGGTGGTGTAATGAAGATTATCCATTTCTATTACAGTTTCCGAATTAAATTGGCCCAAGAAAATTGGACATAAGTACAAAATACGTACAGTAAATTTATTACAATGTGGCGTGTGTGAAAGTGAACCAGTAATTATATATAGGTATTATAATACGCCAGCAAAATTGGATTGTCAACTACAATATTATTGAAGGTTAGGTTGGAGAATTAACCGTTTGGCTGACACCGTTTTAAAACGCTTTACTGACAACACAATTGAGGTTCAGTTATTACAATTTACCGTTTGGTTGGCTGCTTGAATTTTATAATTCTTTTCTGTAAACATTAATTTAATTTATGTGTTTCAAAAACGTGTAATATTAAAATTTTTGTCTATTTGAACTCCTTTTACATACTTTATTTATGCAAAATATCACGTAGTTTCGCTATATGCCTATCTACCTAAAAGTGTACCTAGTCTAGTTTCGACAGCAATTCATTAAATGCAATTGCTTTAAGCTTTCTGCACTCATTATAATACTAACTTTGCAAAATTTCGCACACCTTTCAGTATGCGCAATGCATAAAAATGGCGATAATTATATACTTATATTTTACTTAAGTAATAATATAATACCTACCCCGACAGATTTCACGTTTTAGCATCCATTAGTATAATAAATATTATAATTGCACGTAAGTATTCTTTTATCGGAGCGAAGCGCGTCGTACTTATGTCGCCCAAATAGAAAACCCATCAAAAGTACCCTTAACCGGAGAGCAGGATGAAACCACTTATGAAAGTAGAAGAAGCGGAAATGATATGCAAGGATTGTAGCAAGTGAAAAGCCATTGGCTCTGCCTACCCCGTTGGTAGACAGGCGTGATGTTATTGTACCTATTTAATCTATGGTTTGTTTGAGGAAATTACATTTTCGAACGAAATTAAGGTAACATGCAGTGTCTCTACAGTTATCCTTTAAACCATGAACCACCGTTTCAAAGAAAACGGTGTTGTATTCTTCATGACGGCTGCCGAGCAGCCACTGTAGACAGCAAAGTCTACCTTATTCCTGCAGTTTTATCGTATGAGGTGATGACCATTAAGGCTCGATATCGAGGAGGTCATTTGTGTCTGCCTGCAAGCTGCAAGTAATCTTGCGATTAGCGCTCCTACTGATGGACATCAGGGTCAGAATTGAATGCCACTGAGTTTCGTACAAGACGAAAGTCCGTAACCGGGGCCCCCTTCATAATTATTGCAACACTGAATCAGTCCGACAAGGAGGGGCAACAGAGATATCTGAACTCTACAACGTTATAAACGAAGAGTTGATGAAAACATTTGGCTCCCAAGTCCTGGGCCTGATACAATAATTCGCTACGAAATAGCTCTACCATAATAACTGTACTCCACAAAATGAATGATGTATATTTAAAAATTAAATTAAACGTTTCGTGTCTCCAACAAAAGAGTTATTCGGTAAAATGCGCCGTGTCGGCATACATAAGGCGCGCCGGGATGTCATTAGCGAAAGCTCAGCCTTTCTAATGCCTAACTGCGCACCGCCTCCCATTGTCGTGGGAATAATGAGCAACTAACGATTTAAGCTCCTGCACTCCGTTTATTATGGGTTAATGCAAAAATTTTGTGAAAATAATGTGATTCTGCTTCAAAGTTGACGTTACAGTTCGTATACAGGCTGTTATATTCTGACAGTAGACCACGAAATTATTTTTATTATTTTGCTAACCGCTAACGTAAAACAATAGATTCAGTCATATTTTCGCTTCAAATATTCTAATGACAAAGTAAACGTCAAAATTATGGTGTCACTGTCGATGACAAACGACGTGATGGTCGGCCGTAGATCGGAGGCAATGCGGTACTGATCCCGCTCATCAGGCTTGCCTCTGCGTCGTCCTGTACTGTCGACATCTTCAAGCACTATTTTATGTCATATTCTTTGATGAATATTAAATGGACAGATTGAAACTCGCACATGACAATATTAGAAGCTGGAATTTGTGACGGAAATGGAAGAACACTGCTAGTTGTAACATCATGGTTACCTACAAACTTTGCATACAAAGTTTAGATAACACATCGTTACGTATGTTTTACGTACTACAAATTGCTGGTACAAACTGGTATCTTATACAGCGATAGAGTTCTCATGCCTAGTTACTATTTGGTTTATTTTGTAACAGTGAGTACCATGTATAATTTCATCGTTAATTATGTTTTACTTGGTTTTCCTATCTTTACGTACTATTTGATAGTTTATAGTAAGTATTAGTTGAATAATTTTACTTACCAGTAACAAGAATATTGTGACAATTAGTGACATAACATAACAATAAGGAGAAAATAATTCACAATTAAAAGATAATACTTAGTCGTATGGGTAATCTATAATAAAGTTGTGTTATTAATTTATTTCAAACTGTAGCACATAGTACAAGGCGGACTTAATGCCTTAGGTATTTTCAGAGTTCTGGGAAATCCTTCCGAGGGCTTATCCGGGGCTCTCAACCGTAGGCTGATGGACGTAACGTGAGGTTTTTTAGTCGGTAGGAGTCCGGCATAGCCTTCATGAAGGATTTTCCCTCGCGGTGAAAAAAAAGGGGGTGATGCAGAGATAAAAGAATTAGGCAGGTGCTTCGGGATATAATAAGAACTATTAGACTATCACTACAAAATTTAACTATAAAAGGTACTTTATATAAAACAAAAAAAAATACGAATACCTACAATATTAAAATATATAAACATACATACATATTAGTTAGCTACGTCATTATTACTCAACAACGAGTGGGTAGGTTTTTGTGATCTTTGATATGTTACATTTTTCAATGACTCGGATATCACAATAAATTAAAAAAGCAGCAATACTAGCATATACCTTCTTGGCATTCTAAAGCTGTACAAATAGCTGTGTAGTTTGATATATTACATTTAATTTATGTGTATTTTACTTAGCGTTGTAATAATACGGAATATTAATTTTAGTGCGAATTAGATTTAGATGTCTCTAGAAAAAGACATTGCCCATTTATACCATTTTCTAGGAATATAACAGCAGAAAGTAAAAAGTTTAAAGTAATAATATTTTTCTGTAAATATAAGTAAGAAAATTGTTAAACGCATCATTTGTTTCACTGTTTTGAAATGAAATATTTCTGTATACAGCTTAATTAGGCTTAATATAGATACTAAAAAACAGAAAGTCATTTTGTTTCGTTCACAAATAGGTTGATTGACGTTGAGCGGCGTATGGTAAGATGTGTCTAGGGGTTCATTTGTTCGGAGGACAGACAAATTCCCACCTCATGTTTATATTCGTGTGATTTATAAACGCGTGCGGATCAGTACTGTCAAGCTTTTAGATGATCCCATAATTAAACATCCTGTATAAACATTGTACGATATTGCATTTCGAAACTGGACAAAACCACATTTGATACGTTTGAACATTACAATGTTTGTTTGCGATGCCTAAAACTTGTTCTTAGGTAAATACTTATGTATGTATTATTGTGTTGTTTTATATATTTTTTGTGATACTCAATATTGACTTACACAAAAAAATATTTATAAACCTAGGTATTGATTCAAATGCCTATGGACCGAATTCTACAAGTTTTTTTAAATACGATGGGCAAGTTCGACGTAAAATAAAGAAACTATGGACAGAGTTTATAGCGTTTTGTCACCATGGTATTTCAAAGCTCGTTATATAGGCACAGTGCCTTGGTCCCGCAGTAGTAGTTTATGCCACAGCTCTTGTTGAAGGATTTTAATGGGAACCCAGGGTCGGAAAGTCGTAACAAATAGGTTTTGTAATCTTTCGTATTCAAAATGTTTTCTGTATTTAGAAACGCCGTTGTCTAAGATCCCATGGGACAAGTTTATTATTAGCTTAGTCGGGGTCAGATAGGGGCTAAGTATAAAATATTTCGAAAGTATTATGAATGTTTGATGGATGAGTCAATAACCATATTTTATAGAGCCATTTAATTTAATATTTAATAAATCCACTAGCTGGCTTCCACGTATGAAACATAGCTTGGCAAAAAAGAGAAGCTAGACAATAATGTAAGCGCCACTGTTGTGTTCACATGGCAACCCGTTAGAAAGAACCACCAATAAGAATCTAGCTGCCAATAAACGTCAATAAAAATCACATACATACCCAATTGTCATTTATTGAATGACGCATGTGACGTCATTGACAGCATTTTAATAATGTAGCCATACGGGCAAATATTAGTTCCCTTTCTAGACTTGGCAAAACAAGCTATACTGTTGCAGAGAAACGTCTACATCTACAGCTATGAATTGTTTTTGTGGACTAAGAGAAAGCCTTGATCCTATCGAAACCTGGGCACTCCTGAAAGCCTGCCCTTCAGCCAGATCTGTTCAGCCGTTAGAGCGTGATGGAATAACAAACACTTTTTTTTAACGTGAGGGAAAAGCCTCATGGGTGCTATGCCGGACTCCTACCGACCTCACGTTACGCCTATGGTTGGGAGTCCCGGGTAAGCCATCGGAAGGATGTCCCAGGACTCCCAATAGACCCACGGCCGCCATTGCGACCTCGCCTAGGGGGTGGTTCGGGTGCTATCCCGCGTCTTTGGGGGTTTCGGGTGTAATCCCGCTTCTAAGGGAGGGCGTGCGTGAATTCCTCACGTCATGAACCTGCTTCTGTAAGGACGGTGAGCGACCCTCTCACCGTCCTCAGGCCCCTGGTCATGGAGGCCGATAGTCCTCGGCGAAGACACGTCGGCGGCGCCCAAGCCGCCCGCCGACTGCAGAACTCGGGTGGGAGAGTTCTTTCCCGTTCCCGCCCCCCGCCGTCTCTTTCACGAGCATGACGGAGGCGGCGCAGTCCCTCTTACTCCCGCTGGAGATCATGGCTCGCACCTTGGTCTCGAGCGAGAGAGTGTCCACGTCCAGACCCACTGCGAGGACCTGGCGCTGTTGCCCCCACGCCGCCCGTGCACGGAATAACGAACACTTCACAAACTTTCACATTAAAATATTAAGTCGAATTATAATAAAAATCTGTTCAATCAGTTTAGAGAACAAAAGTAACTTTTATTTGGTTTTAAATGGAGTACTATCTACCCCCTACTATCCGTACTAATATTATAATATAACTCTGTATTCCATATACATGTACCTATATGTTAATTAGTGTACAATAAAGCATATTCTATTCTATTCTATCCTATTGTATAAATGCGAAAGTAACTCTGGCTGTCTGTTACGCTTTCACGCTTGAACGGCTGGACCGATTGAGATGAAATTTGGTATAGAGGTAGTTCGTACTTTTTAACCGACTGCGCAAAAGAAGGGTTATGATTGTACGCTATAACGACTTATGCGCGGGCAACAGCTAATCTTATATATATTATACTAGAAATAATTGTCTGGTGTATAAATACTCGTAGTATTCTTCTATTGGAGTAAGGGACAATATTAGTAGAACCTTGTGGCAGGTTGTAACTACATGAAATAACCACTTTTAATTGAAATAAATAAATACAAGATCATTCGTGAGGATTACCATACGTCAAAAAACTCCTAAATAACAAAATAATTACATTGCTACTTACTTTATTCATGATTAGTATCTAATATGTGGCGTGCACCAACGAAAGGGATTTAGATAATTTTGATATGATATCCCTTGCCTAAATAGGAATGGTGAGAGTTATAGTGGTGTACGTAATACTGATTAATATCAACTGTCAATAGATGTATTTTATATTTAGGTGTACGTTGGTGGTCGTAATAAAATTCATTGTAGGTAGGTACCTACAATGAATTTTATTACGACCACCAACGTACCTACCTAGGTACATTAGTTCCTTGATAGCGCCCCTTAAACCTAAATCATTATCATCTCAGCAACTTGGTGACACTGCCCATATCGACAAATACTGTATATTGGTAACTAAAGAACGAACTATAGGGTTTAAAGGATAATTTTATACCACAAGAGTGGCAAATAGCGGATAATCAAAAGTTAGATATTAGCAAGATATGGACTGCCCCTGTTAAATGTTATTCATTTCTACATGCCGATGAGATAGGAAGTTCCAGAGCGAGTGCAGTAAGGCACGACACTTCTCAGCCAGATGACCTGACGTCGTGGCGATCTGAAGTTGCGTGGGGCTAAAGTCAACGCAAATTAAGAGAATCAGATTTTTGGACAGGACTGCACTAGGCTGATTTGAATTATTAGTAGGTAATGCTATATTTCATATCAATTTAGGTTTTTTATGCGTCTACTCCCACCTGTTCCTCTGAGTTGTTCTGTTAACAGAACTACTGGGTCCAAAAAGAACACTTCAATTTCTTCGTAGAAACTACATCCATAGTCAAAAACAACCAAAATGGTGATTTAATTAAAAGGACTGAAACATTTTAACGTGACATCGGTTTGTTTGAAACGGTTGCTTCATAATGTTTGCGAATCACTCTGCTTTTGTAACAACTAGCCGATCACAAACAGTCGACAAACGCGGGCTAGTATGCGTAACAGTATACATAGAAAGCCCTCGTAATGTTTGCCTACGTGTGATTTATTGACTTCGGTGGATTTAGAGACACGGACTGGGGTCTGGACTACGCGGTGTTACATTACGTGACTGTTTAGATACACCCCTGCCTGCGATATTTGGTCGGCACATCGCCGCGTCGTCGTCATGACTCATTTGATATGTCAAACCTTCTCAGTATCTATTATTTAACAAAGTTGATACTAATGCGTATCTTACCCGGAATTTTACAAAACATGTCAGTATTTTCTCATCTATCTAAACATATAATAAAACTGTAGAGGGTCGAGAGTCTGTACGTGGAAGATATTTTGAAAATTTTAATGGTATTGCGTTCCCTAATCGATACTGAAGCCGAAAATGTAATTTAAATTTTTCATGTCTGTCTGTCTGTCTGTATCCTGAATAAGTATCACGCCGAATATACTAAATCGATTTGAATGAAACTTGGTACAATCTGAGCTTATAATCCGAGCAAGGTTCTAGGATACTTTTGATTCTGATATTTTGCGCGGTTTCTTTGGGAAAGGGGATGAAAGACTAAATGGTTTTTTAGTTGTAACTTCTCAATGCGTAGTCCGATTTCAAAATTATTTTCAGTGTCATAAAGAAAGTACTTTAAGGATTTTTTTACACAAGTTTCAATGTTGAGGGCTTTCTATGTCAGGAATTAGAGAGATCTCAACTTTCGCAAATCCTAGAATTAAAGCCGCCTTTGAATGTGAGGGTAAATCTAAACTGGCGTGTTGGCTTAATCATAAAAGAGCTTAATGATAATGATTAAAGCTATGGTAAAATAATTCACGCAGGCACGCCTTTGGTCACCATGTGGTCCAATTTCAAATACTTTTTTGGTGTCAGATAGGGAGTAGGTACTTTAAGGGTTGTTCCACACAAGTTTCAATGTTGAGGGGTTTGTAGTTCAGATTGTTGAAACATCTCAACTTTCGCTAAACCTATAATTCAAGGGTTTCTTTGAATGTAAAGGTGGTGTGTTTGCTTAGTAATAAAAGAACTTAGATAAGGGTATTGTTAAATAATTCAGTCTGGGGACTGAATTGTTTTAGATTGGACTTAACCTTTAAGCCAAAAAGGCTTAAAGGTTGCTTATGCAGACAGGCCAGTTTCATACGCTTCCATGAGAGTCTGATGAAAAAATACCTCTTCTTTCATACACATTATGTGGCGTAAACGAAGTTGCGAGGGTCAGCTAGTTTAATTTTAATGTCTTTTAGACAAAACTGATAAGATAGATATTAAATTATAGTTTGGAAGTTTTTGTCAATTTTTGATTGATCTTTTTCTACCTAAACCTTTGGAAGAAACAGGAAAGATATTTTGACAATTTTTAGGGTTTCGTAGCCAAATGGCAAAAACGGAACCCTTATAGATTCGTCATGTCTGTCTGTCTGTCTGTCCGTCTGTCTGTCCGTCCGTGTGTCACAGCCACTTTTCTCCGAAACTATAAGGCCTATGCTATCGAAACTTGGTAACTAGATGTATTCTGTGAACCGCATTAAGATTCTTAAATAAAACTAGAAAAAAAGCAGTAAATTTTGGGGGTCCCCATACTCAGAACTGAAACTCAAAAATTTTTTTTTCATCAAATTCATACGTGTGGGGTATCTATAGATAGGTCTTCAAAAATGCTATTGAGGTTCCTAAAAACATTTTTTTCTAAAGTGAATAGTTTGCGCAAGAGACACTTCCGAATTGGAAAAATGAGTGTCCCCCCCTCTAACTTCTAAACTAAAAGAATGATAATTAAAAAAAAAAAAATATGATATACATTGCCATAAAAACTACCAACGAAAATTAGTTTGAATGAGATAGAGCTAGTAGTTTTTTTTTAATACGTCATAAACCGCAATTTTCGGTTAGGAAAATCACTACCACTGCGAACGTGTTAAAACATCAATCAAAGTTACAACGAACCTCGAGAGCAATGAATCCGGGTCACTTAAAGAATCCTAAAAATCTCGGAAACTAAAAATGCTAGGTTAATGCAATAAATTGTATTTAATAGACAATGTAATACTCCTTAAATGAAGGTATTAAAACTTCTTAGTTATTGTAAAGTTATATCATAAAAAAATCAAATTTGAAAAAGGGCCACTTTCGAAGATGGAACTACGAAATTACAGCATTTGGTGTTGCTTTTGTTTGTAATCTGTCATTTATGTGGGTACATAAACCATGTTGATAGTGCTCTATATTCATTAATCAAGCTGAAATTATGTCGCTTACGCCTGAAGAATGCACCAGAATACTTACAATGCTGGAAACCGGCCGGAGTCAGCGCGATACAGCCAGGACTGTCGGTGTGTCGCTGTCAACAGTACAAAGAGTTCTCCGACGTTACGAAGAAACTGGTTCTAACCTACGCAGACCAGGAACGGGCAGAACCAGGTGTACCACAGCACGAGAAGACCGATACTTGGTGAACACCATGCTTCGAAATCGCTTTCTCACAGGAACTGAACTCACCAATCAGTTTCGACGCCTCGGAGGAAGTAACCCAAGTGCATGGACAGTAAGATGTCGGCTTGCTGAATCTAACTTAAAACCCCTTAGACCTGCAAACGGCCCTAAACTGGAGCGTGGGCATCGTATTTCGAGACTAAGGTATGCCCAGAGCCACGTAAATTGGAGTATTGAAGATTGGTCAAAAGTTATGTTCTCCGACGAATCAAAATTTATGCTCTACAAGCACGATGGAAGACACAGAGTGTATCGAAGACCAGGGGAAAGATTCAAGCAAGCATGCATCGAAGAAAAAGTAGCCTACGGTGGTGGGTCTGTACTTGTGTGGGCCGGAATTTCTTCTGAAAGTCGCACAGAGCTGGTGATCATAGAAAACGGCTCTTTAACTAGCGTAAGATATGTGGAAGAAATCCTCAATGATCACGTTGGTCCATTTATGGTCAATTTAGGTGAGGATGCTATATTTATGCATGACAATGCCCGACCTCATACAGGTAGGATTGTGAATGACTACCTTCAAGAGATGAACATTACTCGTATGGAGTGGCCAGCGCGCAGCCCGGATATCAACCCGATCGAGCATGCTTGGGACGAGCTAGGCAGATGCGTAAAACAACGAAACCCTCCCCCAATCACGCTTCGTGAGCTCAAAATTGCTCTCACAGAGGAATGGGAGAATATTCCCCAAAATCGTATAAGGAACTTGGTGTACAGCATGCCAAACCGCGTAAACGCAGTAATGGAAGCACGAGGAGGCAATACGAAGTATTAAAATTCAAGAAAATCGTAATAAAGTTCAAAAATTTCATGTTTCCTATTTTTGTTTTAAGGAGAGATCAGCAGTTTTTTCTTTATGTAATTTTGTGTTAATAAAGTGTATGGTGACTCATATTTTTTTTACTTTCATTTAAGGAGTATTACATTGTCTATTAAATACAATTTATTGCATTAACCTATCATTTTTAGTTTCCGAGATTTTTAACATTCTTTAAGTGACCCGGATTCATTGCTCTCGAGTGTATAAGAACTTTTATATTATGTTACTTGTTGCTACGAAACCCTTCATGGGCGACTTCAACTCGCACTTGGCCGGTTTTTTAATCACTGTTCCGGTCTAGAGAACGCTTTTCTTGACCGATTTTTACCAAACTTGGCATACGTATTCTTTGATTTAAAACTACAACTTTTGTCATGAAAAATTTTTTAGTAAAAAATAAAACCGATATCAGATTTATTCAATATCATATTGAAGTTGGCACCAAGTAAACCCATAGTTAGGTAGGTATTATTCATGGCACCAACTTCAATTTGATATTGAATAAATCTCATAAATCAAAATACATACATATTATATTCTGCTAAGTAAATTTTATTTTTCAGAATTTTATTTTTCAATCAAGCCCAAACACAAGGTAACTGCTGTAAATCGTTAAGGAATTCCCTCGACTGTCTTTCGGTTCCATCATCAGATTGACTCCAGACCTTTATTAAATTGTAGTACATTAAAGCACTGAATTAAAAAGTTAACAAACGCACTAGTTGTCCCTACGATTTTTGGTGGTTGCACTCGATTTCTCCTGGATCCCATCATCAGATCCTGACCTGGTGAAAATAGGACTACCTCAAAAGTGAACTCTCAATCTACGTCGCTGCCGTGGAGCCGACGATATTGTACGCTGCCAGTGCTTGGCACGCATCGGCAGAAAAGCTTGGAGTCCAAAAACAGCTGAACGTGGTACAGCGCGGTTTCGCCCAAAAGTTGTGTAAGGTATATCGCACGGTCTCCCTGAACTCGGCGCTGGTCTTGGCTGGTTTGCTCCCTCTGGACCTCAGAATTCACGAGGTGGCCTCGTTATACGAGGCCAAGAGAGGGGTGAGCCAGTCATGGCTGGGAGACTGGGAGGTCGAGCGAATGTCTCCAGCGATTGAGGCTCCTCACCCCACGGAGCATCCGCCATTGGAGTTCACAAGTCTGGTGGACGAGGGGCAGCTGGAAGATGCGAATCGTTTTGATATTCGCATCTTCACGGACGGGAGCAAGATTGAGGGCCGTGTCGGTGCCGCGCTATCATTTTGGGATAGCCGGGCCGAAATTAAGGCCCTCAAACTTGCTCTGTCGCCCCATTGCATCGTCTATCAGGCCGAGCTCCTGGCGCTATGCAAAGCGGCCAGTGAGGTCCTCAGGCGAGGCGCGTCCACTTTCGGCGTCTTCAGCGACAGCAGAGCCGCTCTCTTGACGGTTACAAACCGTCATGCCCTCCATCCCCTGGCAGTGCATGCCAGAGCCGCAATCCACCTTGGCAGGGCCCAGGGTAAGGAGATATCCTTATTCTGGGTCAAGGCCCACGCAGGATTGGAGGGCAACGAGCGAGCGGATGAACTCGCAAAGGAAGCGGCTCTGAAGTTGAAGAAGGCACCGGACTACGGTCTGTGCCCGGTTTCGTTCGTGAAGCGTCTCCTACGTCAGGGGACGCTTGACGAATGGAACAAGAGGTACAGAGAGGGCGAGCAGGCCTCCGTCACTAAGCTTTTCTTCCCATGCGCAGTGGAGGCGTACAAGATCGTCCGCAAGATGACGATCGCCGGCACCACAACCCAATTGCTGACAGGACACGGTGGGTTCTCCGAATACTTGACACGCTTCAAGTGTAAGGGGGACCCATCGTGTGCCTGTGAGCCCGGGGTGGAGGAGACGGTGGCTCACCTGCTGCAGGACTGCCCAATCCACGCTATGGACAGGATGGACTTGGAAACTATCACGGGTCTTAAAGTACAAATTCAAAATTTCCCAGTTTTTATAGTCAAGCATAGAAAGTGTTTTCTTAAATATGCAAAGAAAATAATAAAAACCGGCCAAGTGCGAGTTGGACTCGCCCGTGAAGGGTTTCGTGGCAGCAAATAACATAATATAAAAGTTCTTATAGTTCGTTGTAACTTTGATTAATGTTTTAACACGTTCGCAGTGGTAGTGATTTTTCTAACCGAAAATTGTGGTTTATGACGTATTAAAAAAAACTACCAGCTCTATCTCGTTCGAACTAATTTTCGTTGGTAGTTTTTATAGCAATGTACATCATATATTTTTTTTAGATTTATCATTTTCTTAGTTTAGAAGTTAGAGGGGGGGGACACACATTTTTTCACTTTATGTCCCTTGCGCAAAATATTACCTTTAGAAAAAAATGATTTTAGGAACCTCAATAGCATTTTTCAAGTCCTATCTATAGATATCACACATGTATGGGATCGATGAAAAAAAAAATTTGAGTTTCAGTTTTGAGTATGGGGACCCCCAAAATTTACTGCTTTTTTTATAGTTTTATATAAGAATCTTAATGCGGTTCACAGAATACATCTAGTTACCAAGTTTCAATAGCATAGGCCTTAAAGTTTCGGAGAAAAGTGGCTGTGACACACGGACGGACAGACAGACAGACAGACAGACAGACATGACCGTTTTTGCCATTTGGCTACGAAACCCTAAAAATGGTAAATAGACGAAATAAGTAGTATGTAAGGTTTTGTTCCACGATATGTGTGCATATTTGTTGGATAACAAAACAAGCTCAGTTGGATAGAATTGTAAATAAACAGGAAGGTGTTCTTTATGTTTGATAGTAGAAGAATATATACATAGACCAACATAGTTATAAAAATGTTACACGATAATTTAAGGAAAAAAGTATAGAAATAAAAATTTTGTTAATAGAATTTTAAGATGGTGATGTAAAATATTGCTTGTTAAAATAAATTTTAATGTAAAATCAACAAATATGCATAAATACAAGATTGTAAAACTTTAGTATTAGTAACTGTTAGTATTATAAAGTAAAATATCATATAAAAAAAAATTCTGATTAATAAATAAAAACAGCATACCACTACACCCAACGTATGACACCCCACATCCCCAGAATGAAAGGCCAGTATGAAAGTGCGAGAGGCATAAAAGCGTGACGAGTATGGTACTAGAGGAATAAGAATGAAAGACGATAGTTTTAAGGTTTAGCTAGTTTATATTAAAAAATGAAAGGTCGGGAAAGCGTGAAAGTGCGAGAGGCATAAAAGCGAGAACTGGAATGATAAAGAGAATATGGGTGAAAGAGTCTTAGTTAGATAGGTTCGAGATGCCAGGGGCCGGGGGCGCTACCCGTAATGGATGTTGACAAGGCCGGCGACGCAGTAGATCGGTGCGTGTGGGTCCACGAGAGTGTGCCAAAACGCGCCGACACTGCAGTTAGCCGAGGCAAATTAGTACGTAAGACGTGGGTCTAGGCGTCCCCACCCCCCGGCATCTCTCGAAGTAGGTACCGCAGCCCTGCGGGGCTTGATTCTATATATTGTAGTAAGCTAGTAAGAAAACTTGTATAGCTAGGCTTTGTCCATGGCAGAGATGCGAGAAGCAAAATAAAAAAAAATAAAAAACAAATTTGAAATTAGTCTATAATTGACGGAAAAATCGGTGAACATACATAAAACATTGAGAACTTCCTTTTTTTAAAAAGTCGGATCTATCAATCTAGGTGTAAAGTTCTCATCAATACAAATCAATCAAGCCCAAACACAAGGTAACTGCTGTAAATTGTTAAGGAATGCCCTCGACTGTCTTTCGACTCTATCATCAGATTGACTCCAGACCTTCGTTAAAATGAAGAACATTAAAGCACTTAATTAAAAAGTTAACAAGCGCACTAGTTATCGCTACAATTTTCATAGGTTGCCCTCGTTTTCTCCTGGATCCCATCATCAGATCCTGACCTGGTGAAAATGGGACCACCTCAGAAGTAAACTCCATTCAACAAAAAAAATAATTTTGAAATCCGTCTATAATTGACGGAAATATCGCTTAACATACATAAAAAAAACCGGCCAAGTGCGAATTGAACTCGCCCATGAAGGGTTTCGTAGCAACAAGTAACATAATATAAAAGTTCTTATAGTTCGTTGTAACTTTGATTGATGTTTTAACACGTTCGCAGTGGTAGTGATTTTCCTAACCGAAAATTGCGGTTTATGACGTATTAAAAAAAAACTACTAGCTCTATCTCATTCAAACTAATTTTCGTTGGTAGTTTTTATGGCAATGTATATCATATATTTTTTTTAGAATTATCATTCTTTTAGTTTAGAAGTTAGAGGGGGGGGGGGACACTCATTTTTCCAATTTGGAAGTGTCTCTTGCGCAAACTATTCACTTTAGAAAAAAATGATTTTAGGAACCTCAATAGCATTTTTGAAGACCTATCTATAGATACCCCACACGTATGGATTTGATGAAAAAAAAATTTTTGAGTTTCAGTTCTGAGTATGGGAACCCCCAAAATTTACTGCTTTTTTTCTAGTTTTATTTAAGAATCTTAATGCGGTTCACAGAATACATCTAGTTACCAAGTTTCGATAGCATAGGCCTTATAGTTTCGGAGAAAAGTGGCTGTGACCCACGGACGGACAGACAGACGGACAGACAGACAGACAGACATGACGAATCTATAAGGGTTCCGTTTTTGCCATTTGGCTACGAAACCCTAAAAATACATACAGACGAATTGAGAACCTCCTCCTTTTTTTGAAGTCGGTTAAAAATAGAGATTTACTTCGCTCAAAGTACGTATTTTGATTTATTTAGTCAGAATTATATCTATACATATAAAAACAATACTGTAAAGTGCCGCGGGCTGGCCACAGAAGACGATAGATGACGGCAGATGGAGCAAACGAGTTCCAAAGCGGGCATCGCGACTTAGTCCACCCGCTAGATTGACTGAGGACCTAGAAGAGGTCGCAGGCTGGATGCTGAAGGCGCAGGACGTAAATTAGGAGAGGCCTACGTCCAGGAGCGTACATGCTGATTTGATTGATATATAAAAATAAAACTGACTTAGATACCTGATCGAGATCTAGAACCTTGAAATTAGATAATGGCATAGTTTCGCACAAAGAAACTATTTTTAGGGTTCGTGCCCTTAATCGGGACCCTATTTATGAGACTTCGCTGTCTGTCTATGTATCCGTCATGAGGTTGTATCTCAGGAATCGTGATAGCTAGAGAGCTGAAATTTTGGAAATTTTAAGATGATATATTTCTGTAGCCACTATGACAACAAATACTAACGTCAGAAAAGGGGGGCGGGGATTAAGGGGGCTCCCGTCCAACAAACGTGATGCTTTGCTGTTTTTTTGGTACGGAACCCTCTGTCTTTTCACTCCGACCAACTAAACCGGCCAACCGTCGCGTTGTTCGGAATGGAACTCATTAAGGGACTTTATTCCTATCTATACTTTATTCTTTATTTATTTCCTCTGTGCGCAAGTCCGCTTCGCACTTGGCCAGTTTTTTATACTACTAAGATGGCAGACATAAGCATACGGTCCACCTGATGGTTGGTTACAGTAGTGGACTAATTCGCATAGTGAACGTTTGCTACACCAGTGGCGCTGCTGCATGTCGACCCATATTTCCCTTGGCATCCAGTAGAGTCACGGAAAAGTAAAATATCCCGTAACCCTACTGATAGTGCTTCGAAT
This sequence comes from Miltochrista miniata, assembly GCA_933228765.1. NCBI lineage: Eukaryota > Metazoa > Arthropoda > Insecta > Lepidoptera > Erebidae > Miltochrista > Miltochrista miniata. Next base: position 28,629,575 of record OW121747.1, read on the forward strand.
TAGGTTCGTTTACAATAACCATTTTAATGAAAATCCAATTTGTGCCAAATGGGAATTCAACATTCTGAAAATTCAACCTAATGGTCCGAAAGGCAAAATAATTCAACGGGAATACACGCGCCAGAAAACCACGCGATAAGAATAGAAGCGACGGGGGACCGTTCTATTTCTCTCTCTCCTACGCAGACGAAGTTGCGCGGGTCAGCTAGTTACATATATGATTCCTCACACATTTTTTTTTCCTGGATGCTCGCGAGGTCTACTCTTCGCAGAAGTACTAGTTTATAAGTTAGCAAATAAACTTGCGGTACCTATAAACTTAGATGTGCACTCACGGTGCCTTCTTCTTCCTAAAATCGTGGCAGGAACACTTCCACGAAACGAAGGAATTGCTTACTTTTCACTCCAGGATATGCCTGAGAATGAACAATCAGTCTAAGGCGTGCGATGCGATGATAGAATGTAGCCTTAATAATCGTTCAAAGGACTTCGGTATTGATTGAACTTTACTAAGACCTTACATACCTTACTAAGGATCCCGATAATAGCAGCGATAGTGAGAGGTATCACACTGTGGTGCCACAATGTAAGGGGATTTCTCAGCTGTGAATATTATAATCTTATTGTGTCTTAGTAACTTCAATTTGGATTAGATTTAATTCCGTTGGTAATAGGGGTAGTCGGTTTGTTTAAATATGAGCAAACCATAGAAGGCAATTTGGTAAAAAGTGAAGTTTGGGCATACTTCCTGCCTATTTTCTTAAGGAATTAGGCACCTTAGTACAAACACCGAACATCTTTTAGAACAAACAAGGAAAATCTTGACGTAATATTAACATAAGTGTTCATCAAGAAACGGGCAGCTAGTCTTGTAGTGTAATAAATATTGTATAACCTAACCTAATTTTTCCTAGCTGTTGCCCGCGACTTCGTAAGCGTGAAAATTATGTTATAATGCCAACTTGATTGCTCTCTGCTTAACCCCAAGGATATGTAGCGTGATAAAATATAGCCTATATGAAGACCCTACCCTAGTTAATATTTGTGCAAAATTTAAATCAAATCTATTCAGTACTTCTCGAGATCCTTTCGGACAAAGCAAAGCAAACAGACAAACAGACAAAAATATTTCTAACTATATTTTCGGCTTCGGTATCTGATGACACCCAGCGAGTATTTTTTTTTTAAATTTCCAATGTACAGTTTTGACGTTTCCATCATTTTATTATAAGTATGTATAGTTAAACGTGTGTAAATCCTCTTAACTATGCCGGAGTCCTAGCACCTAAAACCACACGGTGTCTTACCATCTGCGCTAGGAGACCCGAGAACGCCCTCGGATGGATAAACCCAGGACTCTACAACCTAACCTAACAAATATTAGTGATCTTGAGAGTAAAAAGCAAATATAAATGGTTTTATAAAAACTCTTAGCTAATTCAACATACCTATTTCAGTCTAAACAGTCGCATCTCACGATAAGCACTTTATCACATAAGTTGTTAGTACATTAATAGATTCCATGTGTTTTAAAGTTCTTCAATTTATTTAAAACACTTGTTGCTACATCAGTACAGTCAATACGTAATGCAGACTTTATCAACTGTCCCAAGGCATCTCCCAAAAACGCCAATGTTCGAGATGGGAAGCGATTCCGGACCGGCCGACCTCGACAAAGAAGAGGAGGGAACTTGGTGTCATCTGCTTCCAACATAATTAAAATCACTTTAAATAATGCCACTAAGCGCCCAACCCTGCCGGGGCTTTATTTTAAAAAGTGCTATTAGCATTAAATTTAGTTTTGCGGATGATTATGTCGCCGTCAGGCCTCCGGGTACATTAACTGCTCACAATTTTTGTGAATTATTGTCCTGAACGTCCGCCCTCACTTTTATAACACGCTTATACCAAATTTTAACCACTCTGTGCTGGGCTGTAAGAAAGAATTGAATAGAAATACTCAATTCGCGTAACGTAGGCAAGGGGCTTTAAAATTTAAGTTATGAGTACTTTTAACCCTTCATTATTTTCAATGTAGGATAAACATTTTTTATCATTTAAACCATTATAATGGCTGAAAAAGGATCATTCGGTAGCATCATATCATATTGAGACCACAACAATAAGTTCTTGACATATTGACTCCTGAAATATCCATCATGATTACTACTCAGAAGTTTTGAGATGATAATATCTACATAATTTTAACCCAAAATTAGTAAGGTACCAATCAAAATGTCTTGCTCATTATTTCACAGTGGCAGTTAGGCAACGGTAGAATACCTGTCAATCTCGGATAAGTCTCATATCTTAAAAACTACGTGTGGGACCTGTGCTCACCGGAAATAACATATTAAAATTCAATCCTCATCTCATTCCGAAAGAACACGAAACATTTTATATGGAGTCAGTGAAGGAGCTAATAAACAAAAAATAAATATCAATGAGTTATGTCCTTTAAATGTAATACATTTTCTTTTTAATTAAATTAAAAAGAAATGTGCAAGGCAGTGCCACCTACACACAGTACACAAGTACAATCGAAACATAAAGTTCGCTCAGAACACGCTTATCGGTACAATCGGAGGCAAAAATCAGAAAGAAAAACAATCCAGGGGTTGGATTCTTTTAATTTATCCATCGCAGTTTTAAATCGGTGTTAAGATCCAGCAGTCGTAACGTTTTTTTTTTCAATTATCGATGTCGATCTCTACGCGGCCTTACGATAGCTACCGAGTCTCAACACGCCAAGACTTTGCCCCATTAACAGGAAAAAAACGTCCTCCTAAAACTTACGCTTGTTTCCCGCGGAGTCGATGAATTCAACTTGAAAGTCAATGTAAAGTTAGTAAATCTGCTTCTCTACATTTATATTTTTTGTAAATTGTTTTCATGACAATTGTTTTATGGAAGGTTAAAAATTCTCTGTTACATTTTTCAACCTTCTTGCATTATGAATGTAATTAATTCTATTTGTACCTCTTTTATTTCATAGATTATAATCTCATAAAGATGCTTGTTTAACACAAGTACTTCTAAGTTGCAGTAAAAAAATAGATTGAACAAATAAGATCCACATTTCACAGTTTTAATTGTAATGTAATATACTAGTATAAAATTGATAGTTCTGCTTTGTAACTTATGTTAAATTTTAATGCGAGATCCACGAAAAACACATGTGAATCTTTGTTGTTCATTTTATTCTATGAATATCTATTACTAGTTATTAGACTTTTTTCTTATTGTTTATAGATGTAACATAATATATACCTTACACATGCGTGTAAGGTACCTAATTGACCCCAGGCTAAGGAGGCAATCGTGAAAGATTAAGAAGATTATCAAATCAACCTAAAGCACGAGCGCCCTACCGAACCCCGTTATAAAAAACTACCTTGTCTAATGCTAGGATAAGATAGAACAGAGGTACCTACGTAAGGATGTATTAGATTAGATACCTATCTAAAATTAAAACAATGTTGCATTAAGTCTATCTACACAATCTGAAGATTCATAAAACCTCAAGCGACGTATAAAAACTTCATTAACAGTGAAAACTATAAATGCAAGTTAAATACCAATTAAACAATGCTAAATGACTTGAATATTATAACGCATTATAAAGTTAAAACACCGTCCACAATAGGGCAATAAAAACGGTACATACCTTCTTATATACAAACATAAATATACGTAGTAGTACCTGACCACGCTTCGTGGCTTCTATACTGAAGCACTATCTATAATTAAACAATGGATTTGACCCACGCCCTTCTATTACAACCCAACGGCTACGTTTAACACATTCAGATAATCTCACTAAATCGCCATAATCTCAACTTGGGACGAAACTTAATTCAATTCCACGTTAATTTACTTATTTGAAAACGAGAGCACCCGCGATACAGGGTTATCAGGGAGGCCCCTCGAGAATTAGGGCGTAGTGGATGATCAGGATAATCTTTTTACGAATAAATCACGACATGGGCACCCCGCTAGATGTCGCTGTGACAACTCGACTGTACTTTTGATATAGTAATGAACGATTAACGCTGCTGTTTATTAATTGCAATGTTTTTGAGTTTGAGTAATTTGGATACAATGTTACGTTATTATACTATACCATATTATATTCCGTATCTACTCTACTTATGTGTTAGGCTGGAATTGAAAATTTCTTTGTGTTCAAACTTAGAATTTACTTTCAGGAGTTTTACCCAGAAAACCAAATAAACAGTCTAGACTAGACATGTAGATCTGTGTGACAAATAGACCCGGAATATTGGCATGGATTGGATTACTGTAACGCTATCAGTGGCGATCCCGTTACAAGGACAAAGGTGGCTTTCGTTCAACTACGGCCTGGATTAGACTACTTTTTGTGTTAGTAACTCTAAGGTATTATGCTTTACAATCTGTTAATTACTAGACTGCTTCTGATAAAATCTAGTATAGGTATATAATAGAGCTTTCGAAAGGACATGGTTTACTTTTTAACCCGGGACAGGAACAAGTTTCTGTGGAATACGGGTACCTACGGAAAATGTTCTCAATTTTCAGCTAAGACTAATTAATGCTAATCTTAAGATCCTAAGGGAAGATTTGGAAACAACAAGAACTGGAATGAGAGAAAGACAGAGCAATAATGCTAACATCTGACTAAGAAGCACATCCGTATAAATAATAATAAATATTCACGGACATTTCACACAACGCTATCTGATCCCAAAGTAAGCTAGGAATAACCTGCTTGTGTTATGGGTATCAGACCACGGATATTAATACTTATATACTTTTAAATACATACTTATCATACATAGAAACACCCAGACTCTTGAAACAAACATTTATGGGTCACAAATATTTGTCTCCGGTGGGAATCGAACCCACGACCTCCAGCGCCGCAGGCGGTATCACTACCGACCGCGCCACAGAGGCAGTCAAAATTGGGCTAAGGCCATAAAAGCGGCTTTAAGTATTCGTATGATACCGACTAGACTTAATATCAATCAAATCAGCCTATGACAGTCCACTCTTTGACGTAGGTCACTTCCAATTTACGCTACAGCACACAATCCTGCGCCTTCCGCATCCAGTCCCAACCTGCGACCTTTTCTAGGTCATCAGTCCATCGACATGTTTGCCAAGACGCGGTTTCGACTCCAGAACTCGTTTGCTCCATCGGCTGTCGGTTGTTCTGCTGATGCTGCTGAACCACGACTTAATGTACGCTTGATAATTTCATATCTTTAAATAGAGTTGTAATATAATGAAAGGTCAAGAAGCCAGTCGTGAAAAACCGGCCAAGTGCGAGTTGGACTCGCCCATGAAGGGTTTCGTTGCAGCAAGTAACATATTAGAAAAGTTCTTATAGTTCGTTGTAACTTTGATTGATGTTTTAACACGTTCGCAGTGGTAGTGATCTTTGTAACCGAAAATTGCGGTTTATGACGTATTAAAAAAAAACTACCAGCTCTATCTCGTTCAAACCAATTTTCGTTGGTAGTTTTTATGGCAATGTATATCATATATTTTTTTTAGATTTATCATTCTCTTAGTTTAGAAGTTAGAGGGGGGGGGCACACATTTTTCCACTTTGGAAGTGTCTCTTGCTCAAACTATTCACTTTAGAAAAAAATGATTTTAGGAACTTCAATAGCATTTTTAAAGACCTATCTATAGATACCCCACACGTATCTTGGGGGCTTGATGAAAAAAAAAATTTGAGTTTCAGTTCTGAGTATGGGGACCCCAAAATTTACTGCTTTTTTTTCTAGTTTTATATAAGAATCTTAATGCGGTTCACTGAATACATTTAGTTACCAAGTTTCAAAAGCACAGACCTTATAGTTTCGGAGAAAAGTGGCTGTGACACATGGACGGACAGACAGACGGACAGACAGACAGACAGACATGACGAATCTATAAGGGTTCCGTTTTTGCCATTTGGCTACGAAACCCTAAAAACGAAATCACAATTACCCCCAGCTTACAAAATAATTTGCTGTACTTCAAGCTAAACAAAATTTAGACTAAAAAAATAAAACCGGCGACTTCACGGTAAGATAAGAGAGCGTCACAATACCGTAACATACCGACAAGTATGTCTGACAATAATGATATTCGCACAACAGAAATAAAATGCAATGCTTACAGGTTGTGAGATCCTCTGATACACTATAATTTTGTTTAATTAGAAAAATAATTAAAGTAACGTTGTTTTTGAATTAACAAAACTGGTGTCAGTTTTAATTAGTAATATGTTTAATTGTTAGTTAAATAAATGTTAGATAAAAAGTGTATTAAAATAAAGTTACTTTTGTGTATACATAATGTATTTGAGTCATAACCATTATTACCTGAAATCCTCACTGTACAAGTTTAACCTCCTCACGTATTTTTTTCCTCTGCCAAATGGGTAGTACGAATTAACAAAAATTATGAGAATACATAATCACTTTGCTGTCCTGACTTATCGGTGTTGCAATCCGTGTTATATATATTAAGGTAAATACTAAATATAATGCCCAGTGTGGCGGCGGGAAAGAATACAAAATGTCGCCCCCCTCATTCATCCCAAGGCTGTCGTAAGAGGCGATCAAGGGAACACTTTCGCATAATGATCCATTGCGTAGTGAAGGAAAACTCGAAATGAAATCGGTTGTCAATAAAATGACAATCGTTAAGCCAAGGCCTTATAGGCAGCTTGAAAAATTTCAACTGCGTGTCGTCACAACCTGTGTCTGTCCATTTAAACATGGCTATAGGCTCACCACGTATTATATGGGACATAAAACTATCAGGTAAAATGTGGGCGTATACTATGCCCTTCGGGGATTAGGCTTACTACAGATTACTTGATACCTACAATCAAAATATCAAAAATTGAACGACATTTTTATGTAAGCACCATACCGACAAATAGGCTATTTTCGGCGACAGATATTTTTTACTGGCTTTAATTAACTGCGCAATCGACTATTAGTACAATAAATAGAATAAAATTGTAAACTCTTATGGAGATTCTTAATTTTTTTCACAAAAACGTTAAACATTTTCACGAAATTACTTTGACACAGTATGCCACATAGAGATACTAGTTTTTTTAATTAGTATATCTATGGCATAATGTATATAATTAATAGTTTAAAAAACTAAAAAACACTCTTTTAGCACGCACTATTTTTTTTTCTTTTATACTTTTTTCGTATCCCATTCAGCAAACCCTTTCATTTAATACCCATATCATGGGGGTGCATTTCAAATAGTTAATCCGCCATCTTGGATGTCCGTCATGTTGAATTTAAGTCACGTGACTATTTTTTTCATATTCCTGACAGCAAACCCTTTCATTTGATACCCATATCATGGAGGTGCATTTCAAAAGCCTGTCCGCCATCTTGGACGTCCGCCATGTTGGATTTAACTCACGTGACTATTTTTTTCGTATTCCTGACAGCAAACCCTTTCATTCGATACCCATATCATGGGGGTGGATTAAAAACAGCCAGTCCGCCATTTTGGGGAGACCGCCATATTAGATTTGTAATGACGTTTTTTAGCTAGTCATGTATTGTCATCAGAACTCAGAGCGTGTGCAAAATTTCAGCCTGATCGAAGGACGGAAAGTGGGTCAAATTAACATTCCAAGATTTTCTTACATACATAGTTACAAGTGAAGCTAATAGAAGCGTGTTAAAAAGATATTTTTTTAGAACCCCGTAGTAGTTAAGCTGTGCCCATACTGTAGAGGAAAACTGATACAGGTAGATCATTCTTAAATTTAAGCGTGCGCGGAAAAAATCCCTCGAACGAAACGTTCAGAACGCAAAGTGTGAGGATGAACACCCTGTCTGTGGCGAGCAGTGCGATGATAGAACGTAACCGTGGGCATCAAATCGGTAGAACACCATTATGGGGCAAATTTTCACCTGCCGCGAATTAAAAGCAAATAGGCGGTGTGGGGCCCGCCTATTTGCTTTTAATGGATTGGTGGCACTCTCATGGCGTGCCATTTCACCGAGTCGAAGGGACGGAGCTATTCAGGTCATACAGGTGTCCCAGCCAAGTCCAAAGGCAACAGTAGTACGTCGTGTGCGGCTGCACTTGCGACTTATAGAGAAGTAGTGTTTGCAAAGCAGTAATGTACCGCCGTACCCTGCTGAGCACTTCGAAATTCTAGAACGTCAACTTGGCCCGGTCTTCCAAATAACTGCGGAACTGAAAGTCACTGGAGATGACGTCATGCCAACACTAAAGGTGCGATTCCACTTAGGCGGAGCGGAGCGGAGAGGAAAGGAGCTGTGCCACAATTCACCAATCACATGGTTTAAAATCCACATCTCTTATCCACTCCGCACCGTGATTGGTGAATCGCGGCACAGCTCCTCTCCGCTCCGCATAAGTGGAACCGCACCTTAAGGATACTGTTGGTCATGAAGAGAAATGCGGTAAACACACAAACGTGTGTGTGTAGTGTTGAATTGGACAGAATTTTGTCCACTCTAATCCAATACTCTTGCGAAACTAATCTGGATTTCAGATTCAAGTTGTCCAGGACTTTCATCCACTGTGTCTTCCTTTCGCCTTCCTTATAATTCAGGAGGCTTTTTAAAATTTGTCCCAAAGGGTTGCACATAACATATCACGAGGGTGGAGCGTGTTTAAGGCAGTAAATTACTACTATCTATTATTTTTCGCTATTTTAAAATTTAAGTTGTGTGTGTTGTTACGCACACAACTTGGGAACATGTAGCTATTTTGTAAACCACCACTCGCTTGACATAGTCTTCCCGCCTGCAAATGTTGCCGACAAAGTAAAACAGTAAGTAGCTAAAGAAAATCACAAAAGAAATGTAGAGCTTGCTTTTTGCTTTTCAGTTATATGTTTACTTGACAGTCGGGTTTTTTGTATTCTAAATAGGTAATTAAGTTTATTCTATGTATAGATTTTAGAAGCGACATACTAAAATGTAAAGATAATTACTTACTGCATATCTGTAATAAATTTGCTATTTTGAAACGTGAATTTAACTCGTAACTAGAGAATTCATTCCCGTTTCAAACCTCCAAGCCCGCAATCCTGTGGGACTATAGTTTTCAATCCCGGTGATCTGTGGGATGTGCGGGATTATTAAATACATAATACTACTTACTTATGCATTTAATTTTATTGTAACTTAAAATCTTTTATCCAATAATTTTGTTATCTTTCGTTAAAATTAAATGAATATTAAAATCATAAATTAAAACAAGAGAAAATTATAAAACCACCACCAGATACTGCGACTATTCCAATCACAGATATCAGAAATGAAACTTTTTCCTGATTTCTGTGGTTCTAATAATCCCAAACATGGTATTATGTTTATCCCGTAATTTTGTGAGAAGTTGGGATTTTACTCTAAAAATCTATCTATTGCAATCGATGCGGGTATCGATTGCAATAGAAAGATTTTTAGAGTAAAATCTACCTAACAGTTACTGCAAGTCCATTCATCGAAAACCGCTCCTACAAGAAAAACAGATTCTCCATGCTTTGAACTGAATGGTAAGTTGTCGCTTAGAAAGAAATACTTAGACATTCCTATTATTTTTTATTTTTAGTACTGTAATTTACAAAGTCTACCTGCAACACCTAGATGACGTGTCCAATAGTACACATCCACTTAATACTCTACATACTGATTACCTAGGCTCTACACGGTTACACACACCCTTCGTTTTTACCACTATACGAAAATCCTGGAGGTACACCGCGCCTTTATTTATTGAGTAAATAATAAGTAAGTAGGTACTCGTAAACATATATTGAGCTCTTGTGCAAAGTGTTCGTAGCAAATAAATCCATCATAGTACAATCAATTATTACTCAGCTATAATAGTACAAAATAAGATTAAGGATAAAGTGTGAAGGCGGGCCCATCTCAGCGTTTATCACAAACATCTATTAATAATATGTCATACTTACTGATATTTAGTTAAGTCTAATAGCAATGTCTTACACAAAACGGATTTTAAACGAACAGGTGAATTATTAGAACTATTATTCGGTAGCAGCGTTAGATAATTTAACTAAAACAACAATGCCAGATAATAATTTTATGAGTTGCACACAAAAATGATAAATCTCATTATTTAAATGAGTAGGGCAGATAAAGTAGGAGCCTCGCCCGGTGCTGGCGCGTATTTTTAGGTTAGACGAGATCGACTCTTGCGCATTACTTACGCAGTCGTGTCGCCGTCGGTAAACGCCGCTTGACATTAACAAATTACATCGGCTGTCAACTTTCTGAAACAATATACCAGTTGGCGTTTAACTTATCTTGGAACTTTTCGTCTCGTGTAGATAAAATGTTGTAATACTAAAATGTCATTATGCCTGGTCGAGAGGGCAGTTCTCGTAAGTCACACGGCAGATAATATTTCATTGGGCGCGGTGCGGTCCACGCTATCGTTTCAGTTAGTATCGCAGTTACCGAAGCGATTTGTTATGTTATCTCCGTTACTTTGTTTGAGGTTGATAGGTCAGCTTAAGGTATCATTCACGAAATCTATTTGTTAGTAGGTAGATAGGTTGGTACTCATATAGAGATTTTGATATACTTACATAAATAACATTTTGTTTTCTTATCAAGTTCTGTAACAGATTTTCATGTCTTGTTAAATAAAGGTAAGAAGATTATTAACTTCAAAGAATATTACTATTCATAGAAATCTCATTGTTACGCAAGACGTTTAAGAAAACTACACAAGACAAGACAGCTCTACATTCACCTTAAGTCTCATGTTAACACAGTCGAGTACATAATTTGCAAACATGTGAGATAACTCACTCATAAATTAGAAGTAACGCTCGCCTCAAGTCACCACACCCACACCTACACACAGTGGTGAATTCGTATTCTGAACTCGCAATTAAACAATTTCTTTCAAATTTTACTGTGCTTCGGAAACAATAAACAAGAGATTAGTCATGGAATTTATAATATCAACATAATAAGTAGTTGTGTTTGACGTGTATAATTTTGAATGGGATTAAGCTTACAATTTGACAGAAGCCTACGTAAGATAACATCGCGGACATTTCTACTTTTTACAGTAACATATTACCTTTTTAGACAAACGGTACAAGCCAACCCACGTTCCATGACAATCGGTGGCCTCCGACTTAAAAAAACTAATCACACCACTTTTTATTACTCTTTGGGAGTGAGGCTAGAAGTGATTTGTCCAGGGTAATCTATCATTCAAGCACTATGGGAATAATTAGTGTCAGCGCGCGCATCCGGACGGAGTGCGCGCCAACAATGAGCCGCGTGACGCACCATTCAAACAAACCATTAATAATTTTGAACGCTAGTTTTTCTAAGACGGATTCACTCTTATTAATAAATGGTACAGCGGATTTTTAACTACCTACTTACGGAGACATTTTCACGGCGACGAGCCGTTAGGCGGTTAATGTCGCCGCCGCTTGTGGTTATGAAATTGTAATTTAGACGAAGTACCTATGACGAACGTACATGTATTGTAAAGGACACACGATTAGTTTTGTGTTGTCTCTCGGCTACTTAGTCGTTGCGCGAAACCTAAATGATTATTTGGAAACGTTCAAATGACATTCGAAGTCGTACAAGCGGGACATAATATTGTGTTTGTCGTCCAAATACTTTTGTTTGTAAACGAACAGTTTAAAAATGGTTGAGGGACCGCAAACGGTCACGGTCGCACACCACGTTTTGTAGGAAACAAACCGATGTGAACGACCTTTGTTTCGTTCCAAGATATTATGTTTTAATACTTACGCATTTAATAAAACTCGTATTGTTTAGGCTATAACGGAATACAATAAGCTTGTCGTCAGAAGAGTATGATACATGCACCTACCATTAGATTATTCTTACGATGTGTGAATACAAGGCGTGGGTACTTAAACTACACGGAATGATTATATTGTCCCCACACAGTTTAGTTATCGTTATTTGTATCAGGGCCTGACTGTGATCTGTCAAACTTACCTGTAAACTGGTGATTGCTGAAACTGAAACTGAAATTTCAATGCCGTAGGTATCTTATCATATCCGTCAGGCGCAGTTCGTTTCTACAAGTAAAGCAACCACGTGGTATGAGTGCCCCCGCCAAGTCGAGCAATAATAAATAATAATATTTCTTTATTTTCTCTTTTACAAAGGTCGATACAGGTCTATGTTATCAGGACATAAAATACAGCTATAACCCTTGTGAGAGACTGGTATCTGAACTAGGAATAATCCTGTCAAACAGATTACCAGGCTTCCCACTTACATGGATCAAATTTCCATGACACACTTATGAGCTAGGAGTATCGAAATACGAAATCCGGACAAAGATAACAAATAAAATTTTGTTAAAAATAAAATAAAAATAATAAAAGGTAGAAACAAGATGAGTGTGTTGTGTGTGTGTGTGTGTGTGTGTGTGTGTGTGTGTGTGTGTGTGTGTGTGTGTGTGTGTGTGTGTCGTGTGTGTATGTAAACAAAGCTTCTATCTTATTTTATTTTTATTACTGCCGTACTATGTTTCCTCGAACCCACTTAGGCAATTTTTGACGGTTATTTTATTCAGTCCATAGATAGCTTAGCTTACCTTATCTGTAAACTTTGGGGCCTTCTATCTTAAGTTTTACTTAATTAGCTAACTTAACATCTTGTTGTGACCATAATCAATATTTAAAATCTTTTATGTATTAAATCGCATTAAACAATTTAAGTACATAATTTAATTTAATGTTTAGATTATGTTTTCATGCGATGTCCAAGCCAATCTTTATTAAATACAGATTTTTATTATTGTTTATGATCACAACAAGATGTTAAGTTAGCTAATTACGTAAAACTTAAGACAGGAGGCTCCTTTTAAAGGGGCTGAATAAAATAACCGACTTGATATTATACGAATCTCACTACTTTTAACTGAGTTGCGAGACGAGGCTTTTTTCTACAAGTTTTGTTTTTGATGGCATTGTATTTATTGGAAAGTATAGATTCGCAACTAAAAAACCAATAAGGGTCAGAGTTTAATCTCTGGTCAAGAGTTATACTGATCCTATTAATTAATTGATCAGTAAGGGTACTCTTAGTCGTGGTACAGATGTAAAGAAACAATTTTCTATAAGTATCATGATATTAAAAAAATATAGAAAATTTTAATAGCACATTATCAAACAGTGGGATAAAAATATTCAGATGGGCGAAAAATAATTTAAAGTTAAAATAAATCTTAAAAAAGCTTAGTAATAAGTACGTAAATGCAGTGTGTGACAGGTCTTCAGGAAAAAAAAGGGCACGCGCGACTTTTATTTCGGCTGATTTGGCTACCCTTTTTCATAACTTCTATAAAGTGTATTGTAACTTTAAGTCGTAAATAATAATCATAATGAAGATTTTAGTAAAAAAAAGTACACCTTTAATAATACGCTAAAAAAGTGATTTTTATACAATGAAGTGTATGATAGGATAATTTTTTTGATTGTAATAGGTACATTTTATTTATTTAAAACATTTTATTATTTAAAAATCACTTTTTTTTATATATTTAGCTCGCCAAAATGATGCCGCCGCCTAATGTAAGGCCACAGCGACATCTAGCGATTGGAGGCCACTGTCACAGTCTGTAAGACTATAGACAGTGGTTATCAAGTTGGAGGCCTTATAATGTAAGGCACTCTATGATGTGCATAAATGAAGGGCATAAATATTTTGAGTTTTCAGAATTGCCTAAATATATCCTTTAGTCTGCTCAAAGCAGACCAAAAGACATACCTTACTATAAAAAACCGGCAAGTACAAGTATGACTCGCACACGGAGGGTTTCGTACCAAAAAACAACAAAAAATCACGTTCGTTGTATGGGAGCTCCCCTTAAATGTCTATTTTATTTAAATTTATTATTTAATTAAAATACACAGCTCAATATTCTGTGAGTATTTCAAGCGTCTACTGAGACAGACGGCGAAGTCTCGTGAAAAGGGTCCCGTTTTTTAACAGCTTTGGGTACGGAACCCTAAAAAGAAAAGTACTGCACTGCCCCTGACAAGTAAGAGACCAAACCGTAAAGTGATACCATTGTTTAATTTATCAAATTTTTAATTCCCAAATAATCGAATTGAATTTAATTAATTTTATAAATAAGTTCCCATGGAAAGCGACGTCGGGATAAAAATTCCACGCGGACGCCATCTATTAAGAAATATTAATGGAACAGAATCGCTCGTGTGCCCATTGACTCTTTGTTCTCTCTACTATAAGCACGTTCCGCTGTGGCTTGGCTGTAGATATAATAAATATAAATATTGCTAGACATTCTCACACATCATCTTCGAGCACAAATTAAGCTAATATAAGCTTGTGCTATGGGATCTAGACGACTTATAGACATACCTACATACTTATATATTTATATCGCCATTGCTAGTGTCTATCGCCGCTTGGTAGCCAAAATGGCATGTCTAGCTAGGAATGGAACGTTTCTGGATGTTGATATGACGATGCAAGCGATGCAAACGTATGCTATGGTACCTATGACAGATTATGCCGTTGAAATAAAGAAACGAAAGTACGCTGGGATAGATTATTTGTTTGCATCCAATAGGCTCCTAAACTACCGGATTGATTTGAAAAATTCTTTCACTAATGGGAAGCTACACTATCCGTTAATAGGCTATATTTTATTCCCGTATCCCCACGGGAACGGGAGCTACGCGGCTGAAACCGCGTGACGTCTGCTAGTAGTTTTATAAGCCAAGACAATGTATCTTTCAATACAGTGTCTTGGTTTTACTCTAGAACCTAAATACGATCACTTAGAACATAGTAAAACAAGTTTTATTATATTTTTAATTAACTACCATCATAAAAGCACCAAAAATTACTTGGCTGGAAAGGTATTGATAATATCTATAATTTGAAACAGTTTTTTTTACATTTAAACTCATAAGCAAAGCCAAAAATTACGAAATAAGGTAAAAACCTTTAAGCGCCATTATTTCAAAATGACTTTTTTGATAATACAGTGTTTTGGATTTCCACGATAGTGCTCTGCTATCTGTTAGGTTCGCGATAGGCTCGCCTCCTATTAAGTGCACTAAAACAAAATGATGAAATGATAACGCCGTGACTTTGTGACTGCATGATCAACATACATACTTACATATATGCATTCCAGAATACATCCAATATCATACTTCTCTGTGATACTGTCGTGATAGGTCTGTAAAAGTTCACTCTATCTATAAGGTTATGTCGCCATAACATAAAACAAACTCGACAAAAAAAAACAGTTCTATCCTTATATTATTCTAAAAAACACTCAACAATTACAAATGTATACCAAATACGAATCCGACCTTATGCATAATTTGTTCAACCAGTAGATATAAGTAGTTGTCTTGTAAACGGCTTGTTACCGCTCTACAAATCAAACTGTACAAAGAGTTACATACTTAATTCCAATCAAACGCTACACAAAAACACAACGGAAGAGAATGTTAAGTAAGTGTTCACGATCTTAATCTAACACTGTTAACCACAAATTCATATCTAAGTAATGTTTTGCAAAAGAAATGTAACTGTATTGTGTGGGAGGACATTGACATGACTACTCTCACAGTGAAAATTGCTACCAAAGAGACCAAGCTTTTTGTATAGCAAATAAAATTTAACAAGATGGTGTTCACACGTCATTTACTTGAGACAAAAAAATACATGTCTAAATTCGTTTATCTAGCATAACAATTTATGATAATTAAATTAGTTAGCACTGGTCAAGTAATACGTAATTGCAATTAGATGAGATTCCGTATATGGTATTTCCATTGGGTTATAAAAGGTGTGGATAAGTTAAACTTACAGCTGTGATAAAGTAAACTTTATTATAAGTATATTTTAAGTACCTATATTTAAATTATTGAAATTAATTATTTTCAAAACTTTGGTTTCAATAATGAACTAATTTTCTATGTACTTTTTCTGAAATAAATGCACGTTGAAAAGTGACAAAACCTTTTAAAATGGTTAATAAATTAATTACTTCAAAAGTAAGTACGCCTTAGTTCCAATTATAAGGTACATTGGTAATACATAACAAAAAAAATTGCTTGCAGAACCCTAAATGAGAAATGAGAAATAACAATGGCGATTAACCTCTCCTAAAATATTTTTTGAATGGGCCTTCACTTCGTGTAATAAAGAACTCGTTCATAATTAACGCTGTATATTAAGTATAATGTCTAAAACGTGATAATAAGGAAGTAATGTAAGCAAGATCGTTATAATAAAAATAGAGATTTCTTTATGTGTACAACTAAATGAGTGAACGTCGTCGTATTAATTGCTTTACAGCAGCTGTTAACGTGTATGAAATACAGCTAACTTCACGGTAGGGGGCCATGTAATATCTGCCACTAACAGAGTTTGTGCCATGTCTACGTAGTTATGCACAGAGAAGACGATTAATAAATCAGACATACGCGTACAAAAATTGCCAGTGGTGACCACAGCCATGTGCAGGCTGCCTCCTGTCATATTAATAATTATGTTTTTCCTACTTTGAGAGCGAATATCAAAGTAATGAATATCCGGTAGATTTTTCGGTACCATTGGCGCGATTACACAGAAGACGCGACTCCGTCGACAGATTTAACGAGTCGGGCAAACAACGTCGTCACAGATATCTTTCACCTGAATATTTAGCTCTTTGAGCATAAAAATAAATCTTTCCGTTTCTCGGAAAAACAACAGAGTCAAGTCAACTCACTTCAGAGCAAAGATTATATTTGTCATCGAGGATCGCATTAAGCTCGTTTACGGGGTGTCGTAGACGCGGTAAACGATTTAGTCAGAATAACCGTCGAAGGCTCTCCCACACACGAAACAGATGTTTTGTCATCGCACCACCTCTCCACCGCTAACACTCTCTCTTTTAACTGTGATAAAACAAAAATAAACAAAATAATGTACTCAGAAGACGCCTGTCTAACTATTTATAGACCTGTCATCTCAGCTTAAAGACCTAATGAGCCGTTTCTAATATCGTATGGTAGTTATTATTTGGGTTCCATGTTTGTTGACGTAATTAACTCCACAAGTCATCAACGGCCAACGTTGCTAGTCATACATTTTAAGCACTTAGGTTTTCCTTCTTTAATAAATAAAATAATCAAAAATAATTGACTTGGAATTAATGCTACTAAAGTTTGCTAAATATTTACTTAATATTTTTTTGTATGTTTAGTAATTTTTTCCTATTTGTTAATTAGTCACCTCTTTTTAGTGAAGTGCTAGAGCAGCTAATACTTGTTATCACTTTCATGGTGTGTCGCCACATAAGAGAGAGTATTACCTGTTCCCGTCGCATTTACTCCCGTCGCGTAGCGTTTACTCCCGTAGCGTCTCGTCGTTAATATTCAATACTACGTGAGAGAGAGAGAGAAAGGTTTCTCGTCCCGTGTATTCCCGTCGTATTATTTTTTAGAACAATGTCGTTTATGAAAGAGGTATCCCGTGGCATTATTGTAGAAAAAAATTGATTGCCATTAAAATGGTTATTGTGCACCAACCCAAAGATAGACACATGCTATCGCGCAATTTTTTTAGAACTTTTTTAAGAGAAACAATTTTGTAGTACATATTTTATACATAACTATAAATATTTACGCAGCACACGCAACGAAGCTCTCGAAAGGAATAACTTTTCCCCCGTTTTTGAAACATTTACTATTACTGCTCCGCTCCTATTCGGTGTAGCGTGATGCTATATAGCCTATGACACTCCACAATAACGTAGTTTTCTATTGGTGAAAGAATTTTTAAAATCGGTTCAGTAGATCCCGAGATTACCCCTTACAATTTAACAAACACACAAACTTTACTTCTTTATAATATTAGTATAGATAATATAATATAATATATAATATATAAGTATAAGTATAGATATTAGTATAGATAACGATAATTGCATGATACTTTTTAATTTTAACCATATTGAACTCATAATATTTTACACGTCGTATGTGGCGGAATATAAAGATAGGTATAAATAAATAATATAAAATATTATAGTTGTACCTACTGTGTTCGGATAATAAACAATTTGATTTGATGGTTTCTTAAATGATGAATAGACCTTCTCCTATGTCGGTAATATGATATTCTTCTAAGGAGCACCAAATGGTACGTCGAATGTCAAGTTGTGAATCGAAGAAAACGGAAAATAAAATGATAGAAAAAGGGTAAGTATAGTGGTGACCACATTTGGCAAAATTATTATTGTATCGATACTTAATAGCTACCTACAATCTTTGTAAAACGATAAAGATAACAGCAACCCCAAATTAGAATATTTATAACTTCCCGGCGTTAACAACCGTAGTAGTAAATAAGCAAAACCGCTGAATCCTTTAAAATTAAGCTCCTGAATCGAGAAAGCTATCAAGGGCAACAACATTGTAGCGGGTTCTGCTCGAAGCGGCGTGGCGACGCAGTGCCGCTTGGTGCGGTTCCGGCGACATCTCTGGAGGATTTGAAAAATATTCCGGCATTAGCCCGCGCGCCCACCTGCCCGTTCACACTCAACCTCCGGACTTTTTCGTTATAGCCGATGCAAAGTTTCTCGTTAATATGCAAATTAAGAATTATCTGCACAGAGGACGGGATTTAGGGTCACTTTCAAATAACGCCAAGTGCGCCGCTAAATGAAAATTTGAACTTCACGCCCTGATTGTACTCGGGCCCGTTTAAAGATTTAGCATAATTACGAGATTATATTTTTGTTGTGTATGTTTATCGTGGTATACATATATTAACATATAATTACGCGTGAAATTCGTGGCGCATAATGTAACTAACGAACTAAAAATTTTAATAATGTGTTACAGTGCTTAGTTAATTCAAGCAAACTATAAAGAAAGACATAAAACTGTTTACTGCCTGCATTAGCTCATTAAGAAAACAACTATTCTTTTACTAAGTATGGGTACCTGGCGAATCTTAAAACACGTTCGTTGTGTATAATTAGGCAACTGCCTAGATAATTTTAATAATTTGAATTTTATTATAATAGGAGGCAGATAACGATTGTATGGTGGCTTAGAGATTGAACCTGTGTTTCACAATGGGCTGTTCTGTGGAATGTTAAAGACCCTATCGTGTACAATTTATAATTACTATTGCCGGGTAAGTAGCGAAACTGCAAATGAAAGCAACTGCTATTCAAACTGAGATAATTTCTTAGTTGAAAATTCGACGTCACACTAAGTCATTAGTCATTAGTGGCACTGATTTAGACGAGAGCGGGTGAAGGTTATACGAGTATTAAGGGCGTTTATTGATAACCTTTTCCCCGTTCGGACACTTCTAACTTAACTAATGTTACATTTTTGTGTATCTATAATATCTATTGGTGATAAATTCTAAATACAAGTATGGTACTTATTCATATCGAATATACAAAGCTGAGTGGTGTACTCAGTTACGTACTAGTAAGTACAGTTGGTGGTAAAAGCGGACGCAGCGCTGAAGCAAATTGCCCCTTGACCGCATCAAGATTCACACCAACGCTATGGAGTGTCGCCGATCAATTAATTGCCATGCGTGCTCGAAGAGATTTATCACGAGCACTTGTAAGGATTCCCTAAACGAACTTACCGAGAGATTGTCTTTGTTATTTCCAGTATATTTTCATGCTCATGCATTAACTGTTTTACAAAAAAGTACCGTTACAAAACGAACCCATTGATCTGATCACTTAGAAGTTCATTAATTGTTTTGATTATTGTGTACAAATTAAGTTGTATTGGGAGCCAAAGAAATAAGAGTGACCAGTTTTAATTCATGAGCACCCTAAATATGCCAATTGTGTTGATGGACGCTGATTGACGATCCGCATTAATTTATATTGTTAAAATCTATGAAAAAAAAACGCCACTAATGTTTATTTGAAATTCCAACAAAATAACATTTAGTCGGTATGATAAAACCAACGCTGGGCAGGCTTGTTGGCGGAATACTAATATGGCTTAAAGAAGAAATAAAGAATGGCATAATGTTGTGTCGTATTTGTAATATGGACATCGATAAATCATAGGGAACCGACCACAATCGTTCCGATGACATGGCATGCTTACAAAAAATAATACAAGCCATCATTCAGATGCCCCGTAGAATTGGGTGGGAGCTTAGTTCATATTTAGGGTTGAAGGAAGTTTAATTTAATAAATACTTATTCAATTTCGATTATTCTTCGATCTCTATTTGTATTAAAA
Source organism: Miltochrista miniata (assembly GCA_933228765.1). Classification (NCBI taxonomy): domain Eukaryota; kingdom Metazoa; phylum Arthropoda; class Insecta; order Lepidoptera; family Erebidae; genus Miltochrista; species Miltochrista miniata. The sequence continues at coordinate 28,649,874 of OW121747.1, forward strand.
TTAATTAAATCCATTCATGGCATTGAATGCAGTTCAGTGAATCGAGATCAGTTACGCTTAGTATAATTGAACCCTTAAACTGAAGCATATATAATAAAAGCAAAAAAATATATATATCAATATTCTAACCACAAAGCAAAATATTCTCCTAAGTCCTATATATAATAGTGTGAAAACGTGAGAACAATTCAATACAGAGAGCTCGATTACCATTAAAATGAAATGTTTAGTACTGCGATTATATAAATTTAAGAACCTAAAAAAATATTTTCAAATACGAGTAATGTTATAAGTACTATATACTCATAACATAAGTCATCGGTATTTGGCACTGCACTACCATGAGTGAAGGCAGATACCCCCCTTTCTCGACGTTTCGTCAGAGTTACACTGGAGACTGCTCGGGACGAGAGCAGGTGTTGATTGTCGAATAAAAGAGATATTATAAGGTCACCTCTGTCTCTATCGGACTCTCTCTCAGAGACACTACTCTGTCGAAACGATGACCAACAGAGATATCGGCAAATTATTTTAGTATAGTGCATATATCCCCATGCAGTCAATTAACACGTCTCATGAATAGTGTTAGTTTAAAATGAAAAGTAAAAAAGGAAAAAGGTATTAAGACATAAAATATTTATAAAATTAAACTAAAACTTCTTGTCAACCATAACAAATCACGATTCAGACGAGAGCAACAGACGATTTTGTTCTGAATATTAATATCAAGACTTGTTTCTAATTTATTTATCTATTGTGTTACCATTTTAAAGAGTACTGCAAATGTATTTCAAAAATTCCTTTGATTTATTCATGGACTTACAAATGTTTGTACAGTCCCTAGTATTTATTGACTTAACCCCACACAGAAGGATAGGATCCAATCCATAAATTGTTGAGATAAAGAAATATCTGACAGTTGATTTTGTACAGTTGCGTGGATTAATTCTTTTTCCACTCGGATTACTTGCTTGAAATTGTTCTTATCCACGTGGGAGAAAGGTTTTAACGTATTTTAAAGTATGTACGCATTCCCTTGACGATCCCGACTCATTGTTTGTGACCACAGAAAGAACAAAACGCTAACCAAGATGGAGATGTCCAATATTTTAGATGGCATAGCAGTCGCCGCTACGAAATCGGAATTCCTGCCTCAAGGATTCTCTCTGACTGCAATGGTGAATAACATCTGTAGAGCTATGCAATTAAAGTCGCTATTTGATTGCGATATGAGTTGTACAACGAGACTGTATCGCGACGTTAAAACAACGCTTTAGTAACCAGGTATGCAATAGATAACCATGTTTTATGCTAATTCTATAAACAGAAACATAACTTACAAATTTTCGAGAGCCTTTGTAAATATTGAGCTAAATCACGAGGAAGTGAGCTTTATAACCCAGCACCTTCCTACGTCTAAGTGTGCACATAAAATTATAAGCAATCAACCCGTAGATTGTTGTGTTGACTTTTGCCCGTCATCGGCTATTAAGATTTCTTTGTTATAGAAACATGTTGGACTATTTACACTACACGTTGCTCTGAGCGCCTTTGTAAAAATAAGTTCTTTTTTTCGTAGCGTTCTTGTCGGTCAGTATATATCGCTCTCACGAGTTTGAATGAAAATCTCAAGTCACTTAGTGCGATGCGACGTTAGAATTTGCTTTTAACATAATGAATCGTTTCGATAGCTTTATTATACAAACCGAATGACGGCGATATGGTCCGGTAAAGGTTCAACAAAGCTAGCATCTCGAGGTGACAATGACTCGTGATTGGTGCGTGAGAGTTTGTAATTGAAATATAGACTCAAATAAGTACTTCATTCACTATGACTCACTCTATAACAATTTTGATTGCCTTGGGTAAAATCACAAGTACAGATATGGCATTAGTATCACGGATTACACATGATTAGGTACTTAATAAGTTAGCCTCTAACGAAGCCGAATGTATATTAAATAGATGTTTCACAAATAGCAATGTTTTGTTTATGTTAAATGATTAGCGGATATTACGCGGTTTCACCCACGTAGCTCCCGTTCCCGTGGGAATACGAAAATAAAATTTAGCCTACGTTACTCAGGGTGAATGTAGAGCTTTTCAACTGTGACAGAATTTTTGAAATCGTCACAGTCGTTTTTGTGTTTATTCTTTACACACAAAAATACAAAGGTTGCCTAGTAGATATCGCACTTAGCGATAAGGCCGCCCATTGTACATTACAAGACCGTGTATTCTTTAACGATGAAAATATTTTTTGGTGTACAATAAAGAATATTTCTATTCTATTTTAATATATTTTTTTCCTCTAGTCTTTATAATATTAGTGTAGAAATACTTTGAGTACTTACTTTTTTTTACAATCAGATACTATCATCATACACTCTAAAATGTCTTTTGCAGTTAGCCTATTTACTCTGGAGCCTGGAAACTACAATATTGCCATAGAATTTTTACTTCCTTGATCTCTATCTATGCCTATAATAAAACCGTAAAGTGAAGGCTAGATGACATTCATATATAATTCTTCAGGTAAGCAAACGCTAGCTCGAATTTAAATCGATAAGCGACATCTCTTGATCACTTTATGTATTGAAACATTAAAATTATTTTTTTAAATTCATGATTAATTATGTATTTACTTACACAAGCATGTTACAAAAAATAAAATTTATTTATACGATTGCTTGGATGTATAATAAACTATAAAAATTCATCAATTTCTATATTTATTTTTACGTCTTATCTATCCATCTATCTTTAAATACTTATTAATAAAATGATAGAAAAGACAAAACTGTACATTAAATACCTATTTAAAAAAGAAGCTTGCCGGATGTTTTACATACGATACCGAAGGGAAAAATGTAGTTGGAAAATTTTGTCTGTCTGTCTGTCTGTATGTACGAAAGGATCTCAGAAGATACAGACCGGATGCTCTTGCGGTTTTCACCAAAAGATTAAACTCAACTTGGGGCAGGTTATAGGGTATTTTTCATTAAAATAGAATTGCAGAAATAAGAGTTATCGTCGTCTCAAGTTTTTTTTATTATTAGTCATTGCTTAAACACTAAGTGCTACGATGATGAAATTTAGCATGAGCATTGTTTGGTTACAATTAAAAAAAAGGGATTTCATTATTTTTGGAAATTCCACCTCTAAGGGGGTAAAAAACGAGGGCAAAGTTTGTACGGGACAACGTGTTTCCTTAGTTCGAAATACTTGAACTTTGGCTAACAGCATTTTTAACAGAATTGATGGAAGACACACGTCGTATTTTACTAAAATTCCTTCTGTAATTTTGTAAATAATTAAAAACTGGGTAGCACGTTATTTCTGAGGGACATTTGCTTCGATGTTGATATCAATACTTCTTAGTAGTCATATTTTTGGGTTTAATGTACTTTTAATGTTAACTCAATTGTGAAAGCTTTTCGATTGACGTTGTCATTTATAGTTTTATGTCAAACATGTATGTGTTATATTTCTTTGGCGCGAATTGGAAGGAATCGTATCGCGTCGTTTTGTAAATTCGCAAAATTAGTGTAATTTCGAGTGTTTTGTGTGTATTAATGGTGGATTTTTAAACATAAACGTTCGACAACGTGCACTAGTGTTGGGAAGTGATAAAACGCAGTGAATCGCAACTTTGCAGTTTCCGACAAAAAATCCAAAGGAACTTTCAGAAATGTATCCACCGCTTTTCTGAAGGAAGACTGACTTCGACTTAGGGCTGTACTTGACTTTGACTGGACTTAGAGGACGAGGACTGTGACTTATTAAAGCAAAATGAAGAGTTATTGAATATACAAGATTTGGCTGTATGGCTCAAATTGCCTTTGCCTATCCGAGAATGGATAAATAAAACTACTACTACTACTACTGTATGTGTTATTGTTAAAAGAGCGAAAAATTCAATGGTAAAAATACAAATATTTTTAAGTAGGTGGTATATTAAAAAGATAAAATTGTGTAAAGGTAAAGAGAAAAATCCGTTGTACGCTAACCAGGACCCAATGACAGAATATGCTTGCGATAGAATGTACACGGTTCATCTGAATAACACTCAGTGTTACCTTACATCTTCGCCTAATACTATTTAATGCAGAGATGTGTTAAGTAGGTAGATAGTCGCTGAACGACAGCAAAGCGTCCAAAATTTTAAGCGTTAACTGTTGGCGGATAAGTGCCGATCCGCCATTTAGTGCACATTCTGTTGTCAAGGGATAAGCTTGTGTCACGTGACAAAATTTTATTGTTTAAAATGTCGAATTGTGCAATAAAAGTGTGTCGAAATTACAGAAAGTATTCAAAAACAGCCAGGAATGTCTGTAAGTAACTCGAAACTTATCACAATTTTATGAAATCTATTTATTTACGCATGTCTAATTTCTTCGGCTCCATCTTGACATTTTTGTTGGTGTTGCCAGTTTCCAATTCAGAATTCCCCAAATAAATACGTAAAGTATTACCTAGGTATGGAAATGGAACTAAATTATTAGAGAGTCGTAAAATAAATAATTTGGAAACGGTCAAGTGTGAGTCGAGAATAGTGAAAATCGACCTATACAATTGTTCGGACTCAGTAACGAGAAACTTGGCATACTTTAAATTAAGGAAATCATTTAAAATACCTAAATGTGAGTTATAAATGGTGAAATCTGTACAAATGTTCTTAAGCTGAAGGGTTTGTTCGTTTGTTTGAACGCTAGGATCTCGGGAACTACTGGTTGGATTTCAAAAAGTCTTTTACGTTTCGTTAGTTCATTTATGGATTTCATACCACTAGACTTGGGTAGGTACAGTTCGTACTGCCGGACGTGTTAAGATGCTCCCTCACTGGGAGCATTCGCCTGTAATGTAACAAATTAGATTCGACTCGAGCATTACGTTACGATGCTACCTCCCTGACCGACGAGCGTTCGCATGTAATATAACATTTATAGATTCGACCCGAGCATTACGTTACGATGCTACCTCCCTGACCGACTCGAGCATTCGCGTGTAATGTAACATTTATAGATTCGACTCGAGCATTACGTTACGATGTTACCTCCCTGACCGACACGAGCATTCGCGTGTAATGTAACATTTATTATAGACTAGCTGATGCCCGCAGCTTCGCCTGCGTGAAATTTTGTTCTCTTTTCCGCGTCTCATGGGAACTTATTCCCGGGATAAAACTTGTATCATTTCAGACTATAATCTATCTCTGTAGGTGATTACATGATAATTTGGCAATCCAATATGGCCGCCGCGCCGAAATCACAAAATTTCATGATGGGTATCGTTTAAGGGGGTTTTTGGTATGCTGAGTACGAATTTCGGGTTAATTTAGAGATCCAATATGGCCGCCGCGCCGCGCCGAAATCACAGAATTTCATGATGGGTATCGTTTAAGGGGTTTTTTGGTATGCTGAGTACGAATTTCGGGTTAATTTAGAGATCCAATATGGCCGCCGCCCCAAAATCACAAAATTTCATGATGGGTATCATTAAAGGGGTTTTTTGGTATGCTGAGTACGAAATTTATGATAATTTTGCAATCCAAAATGGCCGCCGCGCCACTATCACAAAATTTCATGATGGGTATCGTTTAAGGGGTTTTTTGGTATGCTGAGTACGAATTTCGGGTTAATTTAGAGATCCAATATGGCCGCCGCGCCGAAATCACAAAATTTCATGATGGGTATCGTTAAAGGAGTTTTTTTGGTATGCTGAGTACGAATTTTATGATAATTTTGCAATCCAAAATGGCCGCCGCGCCACTATCACAAAATTTCGAAACGATCAACGGGTGACCTCCTAGCGTACATAACGCACACCTGGGGTGAGGCACGGCGAATCTCTGGCTATTGGCCTAGACATCGCAAAAGCCTTTGATAGGGTATGGCATGCGTCGCTTCTTTCCAAGCTGCCGTCATATGGATTATCGCATCAGTTGTGCCGCTGGTTGGCCAGCTTCCTGTACGGGCGACGGATTCGGGTCCTCTGTGATGGTCAGGCTTCCTGCTTTTTTCAGGTAAATGCCGGAGTACCACAGGGATCGGTATTGTCCCCAACTCTCTTTCTTCTGCATATCAATGACATGCTGTCCCTTGGGTGCATTCATTGTTATGCGGATGACAGTACTCTTCATGGGAGCTATTCTGGCCGTCCAGCGGCAGGGCGAGGCGACGTGGATGAGAAGAGACGACAACTCGTGGCGGATCTCGATCTGGACCTGGGCCGCATTGCCCAATGGGGTTCAGACAACCTGGTCGAGTTCAATGCCAGAAAACACAGGCGTGTGCGTTTACAGCTAAGAAGTCCCCATTCCTACCCCTGCCCTCTCTTCAGAGCATTACAATTCCACTAAAGGACAACCTGGAGATCCTCGGTATAGACTTCCGGCGTGAGCTCAATCACAAAAACTACATAGAGAGCTGTATTGGTCTGGCCTCGTGGAAACTGGGAATCCTGAATAAGGTGAGACGGTATTTCACGCCACATCAGAGATGTTTACTGTACAAGACGCAGATTCGTCCCTGCGTCGAGTACTGTTCTCACCTTTGGGATGACTCCGCGAGGTACTTGTTAGACGCGCTTGACGCTGCTATCCGAATAATTGGTTGTCCTGAGGTGACGGGAGGCCTCGAACCTTTGTCGCAGCGAAGAACCATAGCGTCCTTGGCTGCCTTCTATCGAATGTATCACGGCGAATGTTCTGAAGAGCTCTTCAACCTGATCCCACCATCTCCTTTCCGATCCCGAACAACGCGTGCCGGGCAGAGATGCCACTCATACACAGTGGAGAGAATCTTCGCCAGAACCGAGCGTTTCAAAAGATCGTTCCTCTGTCGAACTATAAAAACATGGAACGACCTGCCCGCACACGTCTTTCCCTCATCTTACAATCCCGGGTTCTTCAAGAGGAGCGTGAAGAGGCACATCACAGGGCCGCCAACTTGAGGACCACTGTAAGAAGTGGCCCCCAATCGCTAGATGCGCCACTGCTTTCTTACCATCAGGCTGGTGGCGACGTCAATTTGGCGAGCTGAATATAAAAAAAAAAAAAAAAAAAAAATTTCATGATGGGTATCGTTTAAGGGGTTTTTTGGTATGCTGAGTACGAATTTCGGGTTAATTTAGAGATCCAATATGGCCGCCGCGCCGAAATCACAAAATTTCGTGATGGGTATCGTTTAAGGGGTTTATTGGTATGCTGAGTACGAATTTCGGGTTAATTTAGAGATCCAATATGGCCGCCGCGCCGTTATCACAAAATTTCATGATGGGTATCGTTTAAGGGGTTTTTTTGGTATGCTGAGTACGAATTTCAAGATAATTTTGCAAAATTAACCCTAAATTCGTACTCAGCATATCAAAATTCCATTTATACGATATGCTACATGAATTTTTACAACGGTGGCGAGGCAGCCATATTGGATTGCAAAATTTACCTGAAATTCGTATTTGGCATACCAAAAAACCCCATAAACGATATACAACATGAAATTTCACAACAGTGGCACGGCGGCCATTTTGGATGGCAAACGTTAACCTGAAATTCGTACTCAGCATACCAAAAAACCCCTCATACGATATACAGCATGAAATTTTACAACGGTGTAAGGCGGCCATCTTGGATTGCAAAATTGACCTAAGATTCGTACTCAGCATACCAAAAATCCCCTCAAACGATACCCATTATGAAATTTTGTGATAACGGCCCGGCGGCCATATTCGAATCTTTAAATTAACCTGAAATTCGTACTCAGCATACCAAAACACCCCTTAAACGATACCCATCATGAAATTTTGTGATAACGGTGCGGCGGCCATATTGGATCTCTAAATTAACCCGAAATTCGTACTCAGCATACCAAAAAACCCCTTATACGGTATCAACATGAAATTTTACAACGGTGGCGCGGCGGCCATCTTGTATTGCAAAATTGACCTTAAATTCGTACTCAGCCTACCAAAAAACCCCTTAAACGATACCCATCATGAAATTTTGTGATAACGGCGCGGCGGCCATATTGAATCTCTAAATTAACCCGAAATTCGTATTCAGCATACTAAAAAAACCCCTTATACGGTATCCAACATGAAAGTTTACAACGGTGGCGCGGCGGCCATATTGAATTTCAAAATTAACCAGAAATGCGTACTCGTACTATTTTTTTTTCCAAAAGCATTTGACATCTTAGATCGTATGTCCACCTATTTTAAATACAGACCAGTGTGCAGCCGGCCAGCCGCAATAAAAAAAGCGCACTGAAGTCACAAGTTGTATCAAAACATTACACATTGTATCATTAGAAGGTGCGCAAAGCGCATTGATGTTACGAGTTGTATCAAAACGATACACATTGTATCATTACAAGGCGCGCATTGTAATGCACGATTCTCCTCCCTCACTGGTGTAACCTCGTCTTGTATCATTACAAGGCGCGCATTGCAATGCTCGGTTCACCTCCCTCACCGGTTGTAATTCTCGACTCGTAACGTTACATTACCCGCGAATGCTCCCGGTGAGCGAGCACCTTAAAAAACAGCGGCCATTAGCCCGTCACATAATACGCGACTACGCATATAGGTCGATAGAATCGGCGAGCGAACATCGGTCGACCAGTACACTTCTATCGGTCTTACAATAATAGAGCTCTAGTGAAATACACGACTACCAAAGTTGACAAATTGTACCGACGACCTTATATTTTGCCACGATTTCTATTCTATTCTGACGCGATTCTAATAGCAGACTCAATTTGTAGAGGGCTATAAAGATCTCTTAATGTAAAATCGCCAGTTTCTTTTACATAACTTGGCCGGACAAGCATCCGCGTATGTAGAAACATCTATAATCATACAGATAGACATTTTATATATTATTCGCGAAAATACGTTTTAAGTTGTAGAGGGCTATAAAGAGCTCTTGATGTAAATATCGCCAGTTTCTTTTACATAACTTGGCCGGACATGCATCCGCGTATCTAGTAACATCTAAAATGTCTAACTTAATCATACAGATAGACATTACAGTTCCATTTTATAAAGTATTTCTATTTTATGATCACTTGAGAACAAAACTTTAGCATGATTAGTTTCCCGAAAAAATGGGAAGTGTCTTTAGCCGGCGGCACTACACACTGACGCAAGGCGTATGTAAGACAGCACGCTCACGCACACAATCATGCGTTAGTACGGCAGTTTTTGTTGCAGTGATCACGAGGCGAGAGGGTTTCTAGGTAGTTAGTATTCTTAGATTTAATGATTCTTTGATGATTTTAAGACTTATAAATATCTCATCCAACCAACTTTTCAATTAGTTTTCATAAAACTTGGCTTGCTAAAGAACGACAAACATTGGAATTCTACCCAGAGGAAGTAGCCATAAGTGAATCGCTGTTTAAAAAAGCTTGAACTTTTTACGCAAAACAACTTAAATTTGTAAATATACATGTATGTGTTTTTACAAATACATATAATACATAAAAAACACCCAAACTCCGAAACAAACATTTCTGGATCACTCAAATATTTGGACCGACTCAGGAATCAAACCCAGTGCCACAGGCTCTATAACTAACGACCGCACCAGGGCAGTCGACTATTATACTATACTAGCGGACGCCACGCGGTTTCACTTGCATAGTTCCCGTTCCGGTGGGAATACGGAAATAAAATATGTATATCCTATGTTCACCGCAAAGAGTGTAGTTTCCCAACAGTAAAAGTATTTTTCAAATCTGTCCAGTAGTTCTAGAGCCTATTCGATACAAACCAACAATCAAATCTTTCCTCTTTATATTATTAGTATAGACTTTGCGAAAGTTTGTGAGTGTGGGTGTTTGTTACTTTTGCACGCACATTTGTTAATTTGGCACCAGGATAGATTATAGTCTGCAATAACACATATTTTTATCACTAGATAAGTTCCCGTGGGAATTGGAAACGCGAACGGGAACAAAATCTCATGCGAGCGAAGCTGCGGGCATCAGCTAGTGTAATCTGTTAATTTATATTTGAAGAAAACGAGACAATGTTTTCCAAAATAACAGAGGTTATTGGTGTATTCCTATGTGTATCTACCCTCATTTGATTATTGCACTAGGCATCCATGGCTCCGTGTAGTATTATCGCTGTATGGAATCTCCTACGCCTTCACAGTTCTATTGACTATAGAAACTGATGCTTATAAACCTTATAAACTTCTTCTGTTTTTAACCGACTTCCAAAAAAAAAGGAGGAGGTTCTCAAATCGTCTGTATTTTTTTTATGTTTGTTACTGGCAATCGCTTGAACGAGTTAACCGATTTTGATGATTCTTTTTTATTTGAAAGCTGGTGCTGCCCATGTGGTCCCATATACAGAAAGTCAGAATCTGATGCTGGGATCCTGGAGAAATCGAAGAAATCCCTTGAATCGAGGGAATTCCTTAACGATTTACAGCACTTACCTTGTGTTTGGGCTTGATTAATTTTTATTGGGGAGAACATTACCCCTAGACAGACATAATTTCAGTCCACCCGTCACTAAAAAAAAAAAAAAAAAAATTTAACAAAAAAAAACCGACTTCAAACGAAAACTAAAAAATGAACAATAAAATTAACTTAGCACAAAGTAATAGGTAGTATATTTAGATTTATCAGATATTATTGAATGTAATACTGAAGTCGGTGCTAATATTTCTATGAGAGATTAATAATACCTACCTAGCTTTATAGTTTTACTTGGCGCCGATTTCAGTATTACATTTAATAATCTATACTAATATTATAAAGAAGTAAAGTTTTTGTGTTTTTTTATTTGTTTATATATGTCTTGTATCTTTATATTTGTTAAATTGTAAGGGGTAATCTCGGGATCTACTGAACCGATTTTAAAAATTCTTACACCAATAGAAAGCTACGTTATTGTGGAGTGTCATAGGCTACATACCATCACGCTACAGCGAATAGGAGCGGAGCAGTAATAGTAAATGTTTCAAAAACGGGGGATAAGTTATTCCTTTTGAGAACTTCGTTGCGTGTGCTGCGTAAATATTTTTAGTTATGTAAAAATATTACTACAGAATCATTTCTCTTAAAAAAGTTCTAAAAAAATTACGCGATAGCATGTGTCTATCTTTGGGTTGGTGCACAATAAGCATTTTAATAGCAATCATTTTTTTTCTACAATAATGCCACGGGATAACCTCTTTCATAAACGAAATTGTTCTTAAAAATAATGCGACGGGAATACACGCGACGAGAAACCTTCTCTCTCTCTCACGTAGTATTGAATAATAATTGGAGTAAACGCAACGCGACGGGAGTAAAAGCGATGGGAACAGGTAATACTCTCTCTTATGTGGCGCAATCGAAGTTGCGCGGGTCTGCTAGTATCTGATAACTAAATATACTACCTATTACTTTGTGCTAAGTTAATTTTAATTTTCATTTTTTAGTTTTTGTTTGAAGTCGGTTTTTTTTTGTTATAAATTTTTGTAACCGCCATTTTTGCTTTTCATCCCTTCTTGACCGACTTCCAAAAAAGGAGGAGGTTCTCAATTCGTCTGTATTTTTAGGGTTTCGTAGCCAAATGGCAAAAACGGAACCCTTATAGATTCGTCTGTTTGTCTGTCCGTCCGTGTGTCACAGCCACTTTTCTCCGAAACTATAAGGCCTATGCTATTGAAACTTGGTAACTAGATGTATTCTGTAAACTGCATTAAGATTCTTATATAAAACTAGAAAAAAAGCAGTAAATTTTGGGGGTCCCCATACTCAGAACTGAAACTCAAATTTTTTTTTTCATCACACCCACGTGTCGGTTATCTATAGATAGGTCCTTAAAAATGCTATTGAGGTCTCTGACATCATTTTTTTCTAAAGTGAATAGTTTGCGCAAGAAACACTTCCAAAGTGGAAAAATGTGTGTGGGGGGGATACACATTTTTCCACTTTACATTCTAAACTAAGAGAACGATAAATCTAAAAAGAATATATGATGTACATTGCCGTAAAAACTACCAACGAAAATTAGTTTGAACACTACAAGAGACACTTCCAAAGTGGAAAAATGTGTCCCCCCCCCCTCTAACTTCTAAACTAAGAGAATGATAAATCTAAAAAAAATATATGATGTACATTGCCATAAAAACTACCAACGAAAATTAGTTTGAACGAGATAGAGCTGGTAGTTTTTTTTTAATACGTCATAAACCGCAATTTCCAAACATCAGTCAAAGTTACAACGAACTATAAGAACTTTTATATTATGTTACTTGCTGCTACGGAACCCTTCATGGGCGAGTCCAACTCGCACTTGGCCGGTTTTTTATTTTCTCCTGTAAAATTGACGTTTATGACTTGCACGTTTATTAGATGCAGCCATCGATATGTATATACCGTGAGAAATTTCGTACAAAGTGTTATATTGATATCATCTGGGATTCTCGCTTCAGAATCCAGGGTCAGTCTTCCACTTATCTCCTTCCACTTCGCAAGACTATTACACAGTTATTCCTGGCCCAGTCCTTCTTGACTTCACTCACCCACTGCAGCATATCTCTGCAACAGTCAATTCTTTCTTATGTCGCTATCAGAATCATTTCTTCAGCTTATCTAGTGTTTCGGGAACGTTTAAATAAATGTGACTTATTTGAATAAACGTTACGGAGCAGATACTAACCGAGTAGTAGAGTGTCGAGATTATTGACTGGGAAATAAAAAAAACGTTTAGAACATTTATGCTTCATCTGGTAAACACCCAAATCCCGAAAAAAATTGCAAATTTCACACAAATAATTGATTTTACGATCCGTGACACGAATCCGAGACTTCAGCAACGACTGTTCTATCAGAATAATATTAGATTACTAGCTGATGCCTGCAGCTTCGCCTGCGTGAAATTTTGTTCCTGACTATAACATATCTCTGTAGGCACCAAATTTCAGCCAGATCCGTTCAGCCGTTACAGCGTGAAAGAGTAACAAACATCCCCACTCACAAAGAACTACTGTAGGCATTGTCCTCCTAATACAGATGGTCCAACCAAGACCTGGTAACTTAATGACAATGTAAATTTCATTAGCTGAGCGTTCATGTTCATTGTAATGGCTCTTTTCAGTCCTGTCGAATGTAGTCTACTTAGAGGCCATTCCCGTATTTTACAAAGACGTGAATCTGTTTCCTGACAGAATTCAGTCGGCACTATATCTAGAATAAAGTTCATGCCTTCCAAGTTCCATGACCATTCGCTTAGAGCTGCTGACAATTTTTGTCGTAAGGATTGAGCGTAGATGGTAACATGCGGTGTTATTTTATTGATCAGACCAATTATGTGTCAAAATAAAAAGTATTTTAAGTATAAAATAAGAGTATTTAAGGAGTATTGATATCAACTCCGGAGAAAATCAACCCCAAAATAATTTACATTCCCTATTTAACTCGTTATAGTATAAATTTCAATAAAATACGAAACACGTCTTCCATCAATTATGTTAATAATGCTGTATGCCAAATTTTAAGTAGATCGGACCAAGGAATAACGTTGTTCCATACAAACTTTATCCTCATTTTTTATACCTTTGGAGGGGGAATTTGCAAAAATGTTAAAATTACTTTTTTCAAATTGTAACAAATAACGCTCATGCTTAGTTTCATCATCGTATCATTAACCGTTTAAGCAATAATTGATAATAACTGTGGGTCTAGGGATCGAACCGCAAAATTAAGTTTGGTTTGAATTCTATATATTTTTCCCAAGCTATTAAAGAATAATTATACCAAGTTTCATCGTAATCGAACTGGTAGTTTTTGCGTGATGCCTGAACAAACAGACAGACAAAAATTTATTTAATCACGTTTTTGGGTTCGGTGTCGGCCTAGTAACACCCCCTACTATTTATTTTTTTGATATTTTGAATGTACAGAATTTTCACTTCTACAAATTTATTATAAGTATAGATTAGAAATCGCCCAATTTCCGTTTATAATAATATTGGCTACTGATAATATCTTTTCGACACTTCCATTTAACATAAAATCCTATTCTACAAACAAATCATGAAGAGTCGCAACCCAAATAATGTACTGCGTGGGCTCACCGAATTCTTGTTATCGATTCATGACATTAATCACTAACAGTCGGCAAAAATATTAAAAATGTTTACTTAGCACTACTTGGTCTGCAAATTACCCATCGACACATAATTCTATGAATTTATGCGGGAGGAATTTTACATATTTTCGATTCTTAATAGTTTTGGTTGTGTAGTTTCGTAGTAGTGTAATACTGAGTTCATTATATACAGTCAACTTAAAAGAAAATATCCGTTACTTACATATATTTCAAAAAAGGTATTTACGGAAATACAAATCCCAATAGCTACGTACTACATAGTTGACAATGAACGCTCGATTTTATACTCGGTACTGCTCTAAAACCGGGGAACATCCCCCCTCGTATAATGTTTAAATTTTCCAATATTTTTTGCCTAAAATCGTTCTTCTCATTATACAACAAAAAATGGAATAGACGAAATTGTTGCAGCTGTTCACGCGTGATGTTACGAAGTGAAATAGGATTTTTTTTTTCAATGTAGATTATTGAATTGTGTTATACATAGGTCACACTATAAGTTTAGCGTTACTAAAGGGGCGCGTCCGTAAAATGCACAAAGAGACATTTAGGATTTTGGAAATATTCAAAAACTCACTTATTAAATGACACTAAAATGGAACTTTAATTTCTTAATAGATAAGTCTACATTAGCACCGTGTGCTATTTAGAAAATTGGGTTTTCTTCAAATAGCCGCTTAACAGTAGCTACATTATTTTCGTTGACGGCAGTTGAAAGCCGCCCTTCACGAAATTCATCATGTAAAGAAACTCGACCTTTCTCAAATTCAGCAAACCATCGCCTCATGGTGCTCAAAAAAAGTGCTTCTCTCCCAAAAGCATTTTGAAGACGAGCAGAACTGTGCTGCTCGTCTTGCGGAGGAGAGAGAAAACTTTTAAAATCATAAAAAAACATTTGGACTAATTTCTTAGAAATTTGATGTGTGATAAAAAACAACTGACAAATAATATCCCTCCAATATTCTTTTTTTATTACTAAGAAGGTTGCAACGTTTCAAAAATATAACATTTTAAATTCAAATAGTTCGGATACAGAGCAGACTAGACCAGAATCATTAATACCAATTGGGCTAAACAGAAAGCATCCGGTGGTTCTCATATTTTTTATAAAAGTAATGTATTTATTTAGCAAGAAATGTACAGTACTATCATAAATAAAAATTTAACATATCTAACCATAAATTAAAAATAAAAGAAAAAACTAATAGTTCGGATTAGCTAGTGCAAAACTTTTACTGTGCCCCATCTTTAATACTAATCTGTACACTGGCTGCTACTAGGCAACACAGAAAGCTGGACTCTTCTATTAGTTACAGAAAATCTGTGTAGCAGTGACAGCACATTACGCAACATCTCAGCAAATGGCTTTCTTTTGCTAATTTGAATACTCAATGTGCAGAACTTGTGAAAGAATGAGTGAACGATATACTTAGCACAGCCATGCTCTTTTTTTTTTTACGTGAGGTTAAATCCTCAGAGGATGTAATGCCGGACTCTTACCGACTAAAAAACCTCACGCAACGCCCAACAGCCTGTGGTTGGGAACCCCGGGTAAGCCCTCGGAAGGATGTCCCGGGACTGGCACAGCCATGCTACACTGAGTGAGAATTGTGAAAATTGATAACATCTATTGATGCATGGATCCAAAACATCACGAATTCGTCTTCAGCTTCGAAAATAGTGCATACAAACATACATATAGTCACGCCTTTATCCCCGAAGGGGTAGCTGCCTACCCCTTCGGGGATAAAGGCGTGACTTGACGCAACGTGACGTGACACAACGTGAAATGTGGGCATACACTATGGCTCTGCAGCCATAGTGTATGCCCACATTTCACGTTGTGTAAACTACTTTTATCCCTGAAATATGTTCCCAAAGTATGTAAGAACGTGAAAAGAATTGCATTTCGGACGAGGCATCATCTGGTACTTCACAATTTTGGATGGGTCAGTAAGTAGAGAATATACACTTGGGCTCGGCGATACAATATTTATCTCTCTCGTTTAGTTATTAACACTTATATGTATAATAGTTTCATCGTCCGTTCTGTCAACGATGCTCTAGGCTGTTCCACGGTTTGTTTATTTATATTGTGGTCCCCTTTCATCTAGTATACGTGAGCGAATAATGAAGTGTATGACATATCAGTAGCCTGTGACGTCACTCCGGACACGGTCACATCAAAGCGTCTACATCGATGATTTATGTGTATTTTGTTAGACTTTGGTCCAATTACGTTCATGAAAATTTGTGCACTCTCACAATAAAGTGTTTACTGCTGAAATGCTTTGATGTCTAATTAGGCGGACGGTATGGCAAACCATATTTATAAGTACGAGTGTCCCGGTAATCGCTGATTGATTTATGCTTACGCTTTAGATGAAATCTCTGCTGGTCAAGGATAAGATAGGTAAATATTTAGACTTATGAGTAAGTCTTGACTTGATATGTGTTAATTAAGTTGTGTGGCTCAGAAAGTAATTGTCCATTCTCAAACCTTCATTATATTATAATTACATACATGTAGTCACGCCTTATTCCCTGAAGTGGTAGGCAGAGGCATGTTAAACGCCCACATTTCACCATTCATATTTTTATTTGTCGTACGTAATAGGTGGTAGGTAAGCCTGTATTTTTTGTAGTGAAATGGGTTGATGGAACGTTACGATGTTGGTTGAGAGGTAAATTAATCTGCACAGGTGTATCTGTTGTAAGAATGGGTAGTCCGTAGATTCTATGATATGGGTCTTTCTGATAATTATATTAGACCGGCTTATGCGGTCGTTTATATTGTGACTGCAGTCACAAAGTTTGCGTACTTAGCTTGCTCGTGAAAATTATATGCGATTTCAAGAGTAGCAGAATATAGGTTCTAAGTACACAATTAGTACTTATGATTTAAAAACAGGACAAGAGCGAGTCGAACTCGCCCACCGAAGGTTCCGTACATCCGTCAGCCCCTACGTCTATACAAACTATACACTTATTGGATGCGCCAGTACCGACGCATACATATTTTTTAGTTTATGTATTTAATGGTATTTATTATAATTATTATATGTCAACACTCACGCACTAAACGCATCTTACTTTTATGTATTGTCTATGGCAACACTATCCCGCCCGCTTCCTACATTCACATTCCGCCATAGCTATTGGAAGATACGCACGCACCCGCCTCTTAACGCTCCGCTCCGCTATCGGCCGCTGTGATTACCCATCATATCGCGCTACATCGCTTATCATCAGCCACAGTCTCGAGAGTTACGGTTATAACTCCTGTGTGCATATTTCGCGGTCGTGAATCAAGACCCCGAACGCAAAGCTGGGAGCAGCGCCTACCTTCCAACAAGAGTTCAAGGTAAGTGCACTTCCAAGTGTGGTCCTTCGAGCCGGATATTCCATCTAACGCATTCTTTCTACTAATAATATTAATTACCTCTTTTCCTATTAAATTCACGCATACGCATATATATATTTAGTATATTACTCATAAATACTCAACGCAAATATTATATTTAACGCCACCCGCACGCATTAGAAAAGTTAATTATCTTTTCACACCGCATATTTTATATTACTCATAAGTACTCATATTCTATAACGCATTTACGCTATTTATCATAATCATATTTACCTATATATAATCAACCCGCTGGCAGGTAGCGCCCCCCGAAATTATCGCTACCCAGGACTTGGACCATCCTGGCCATGTTAGTCCGGTTGTCCGATTCTAGGCAATCATTTTGATATTTTTTGGTAATTAGGAGTTTTGGCATAAAGTAAAACGGACAATCCAAAATTAACAATTTTCTCAACCGTCATAAATTTAACGTAGTTTTCCCCAATTTCATTACAATTTCATATTATCTTTCGAATTGTAATCGTAGATAAAACTCATATTTATACGTTAATTTTATACCCACATATATTTATTTTATTGTGACGGTACTGGGCAACGCAGCCGATACATAACGGTATTCAAACGATTAACAGCTGATTGTTACGCAGACTCCATATTGGGTTTGTTCTCTGAATACTTTACCGCAAACAGCTGATTTAAGCTTACAGCTGATCGTTGTTCGAATTTTATACTTTTTCGCTGAATATTTCTATTACCTACCCACTTATATACATACTCGTATCTCGTATCAATTATATTATCATGGCTTCTAAAGACAAATCCCATAGTAAAAGTTCAGACGAAAGTCAGGTCATGATAAATTTTTTAGAATACAAAAAACAAAGTTTGTTTCACATAGTTCAAGAAGTGTACAACTTAAGTCTCAAGGTTACCGATGAAACAGTACGCATGATGTTTCTCGCTCGGGTTCAATCTATCGATAAAACCCGATCGGGTTACATCGAAACTATCGATAAATTGTTAATTGAACAATTAAAAGATAATCCGCAGGTACAGCCGAGTTATAGTGTTTTTAATACATTTGATGAATTATACTGTTTCATAAAGCAAACGGAAACTACTCTGAGACAAGAACTCGACGATAAAAAGAAAAGTGATAATTTTAATATCAAATTACCCCCACTTAAACTCACAGGTTTCGATGGTACTTATGGTAAGTGGCCTATATTTTATGAAAATTTCTGTAGTGTGATACATACGAATACTCGTCTCACCAACGCCGAAAAGGTTCAATATTTGATAGGTTGCCTTTCGGGTAAGGCACTTACTGTTTGTTCAGGCATAGCTGCTACCGCACAAAATTACGATGTTATTTGGCAAGCCCTTCTGGCTAAATACCACGATACCAGGGTTCAGGCGTCGTGCTATTTAGAACAAATGTTACACCAGAAGCCAGGGCAATCGGCTGATCAGATCTTGGAGAACTTTTGTTCAGCTGAAGCAGCTCTGCAGCGTCTACCTATCACAAATTTATCAGATTTCATAATAACTCATTTAGCATTAAGCAAGTTTGATAAACCTATGCTTGAATTGTTTGAACAATCTCATAGACATTTGAGTGTACCTACATATAGTGACGTCAAAACATTTTTGACAGAACAAAGCAAACTCCAAACGCTCCGCTCACCATCACATTCCCAAAAAGGTGATTATCGCGCTCAGCGGAGTTCAACCGCCTCTCATTTAAATAAACCTAAGTCATTTTTTACGCAAACCCGCCCTACTAATTTGAAATCAGTCGATACTTCTAACATAAAAAATTGTATCGTATGTAACAATAATTCCGCTCACCCTTTGTTCAAATGTCAACATTTTATTCAAGAGACTGTTGAAACGCGAAATGAAATAGTTCGTAAACATTCCTTTTGTGTTAATTGTTTAGGTTTTCATCACGTGAGTGCTTGCAGATCTGTTAATAGGTGTTCGATTTGCAATCGGTCTCATCATAGTTTACTGTGTTATAAAAATAATTTGAACGCATCAAATTCAACAAGAAATCATGCTACCGGCAACGCATCGAGGCAGGCAAACGCGTCTACTGCGCCGTCCGAGCATTCCATGTCGACTCATGCGTCATCGGCAGATGATCCGTCCCGCTCGCACTCGCGGGAGGCGCGGTCACATAGTGGCAATATCGCGTCGTTATCAGCTGTGATCCCTCCGCCGCGTAATTCAAGCAGCGCGACCACGGTTTTGTTGCCGACCGCTTGTGTATATGCAAATTATAAATCGGATCGTATACGTTTGTTTTTGGACTCAGGGTCTATGAGTAACTTTATTACGAAGTCTTGTTGTGAGCGTTTGCACTTAACCATACTTAACGCTCCTTCTGTCATTAAAGGCATAGGTCAACTTGAAAGCCAATCTTATGGAATTACGCATTTCAAAATATATTCGCGATTTGATGCCCGCTGTTCTTATTCGGTTAGTGCACGGGTTATAGACACTATTACAGATTTTTTGCCTAACGTGGAAATTGATACAGCGGAATTAACCCATTTACAAAATTTACCTATGGCTGACGAACGATACTATACTCCGGGTGGTATAGATTGTTTGTTAGGTAATGAACTCTTCCCCATGATTTTAGGGTCGCAAAAAATTACATCCCCAACCTCATCAGTAATCGCGATAGAAACCACGCTCGGATACGTCGCAATGGGAAAGGCGCATGCTTTACCTTATTCGCTAGTGGCAAACAAGCATCCCCGCGATCGCATGTCTCATTCCTCCGTGTCCGACAAGGCCTTCTTATGTCACACTCAAGATGTGTCTCTCGAACAATTAACGCAACGCTTTTGGGAGATAGAACAGGTGCCAGATAAGAAGCACATTAGCACGGACGACGCAGCATGTGAAAAGCTGTTCTCGTCTACGTACTCACGCGACGATACCGGTAGATATACGGTTAGTCTTCCCTTTAAATACCCTCCCAGTGAGCTAGGGCATTCGTACACAATCGCCAAACGCAGGTTTTTAAATTTAGAAAAAAAGTTAGACGCTTCTAACTTACGCAACGATTATAATGCCATTATTCAAACATATATTGATCAAGGTTATCTCACTAAAGTGTCAAATAGCTTTCTAGACTCTCAAGTTTATTATATGCCGCATCGGGCCGTTTATCGCCCTGACAAAGAAACCTCTAAAACGCGTGTGGTCTTAGACGCTGGGTGTAAAACCACGTCAGGTAAATCGCTTAACGATTTGCTTTATACGGGACCAATATTACAGAACAATATCTTTCATTTGCTTCTCAATTTGCGTATGTACCCGGTTGCTGTAACCGCGGACATAGAAAAAATGTATTTTCAAGTGAAACTTACTCAAGATCATCATACATATCAAAGAATATTATTTAGGTTCGATTCCAATTCTCCTATTGAAAGCTATCATTTCAACCGCGTTTGTTTTGGCGTCTCCAGCTCACCCTTCCTGGCAATGCGAGTCGTAAACCAGCTCGCGTCAGACTGTCGCGCTTTATATCCTCTGGCGGCTTACGAAGCTGACAATCACATGTATGTTGACGACTACGTTAGTTCCATAGAGAATGTAGATTTAGCTGAAGACACCTATAGGGAAATGGTCGCTATGTTTAAATCTGGAGGTTTTAACTTAACTAAGTGGATCTCTAATGACAATACCCTATTGTCACGTATCCCGTCAATTCATAAGAGCTGTCTCGCTGTCAAGTTTGATGAGGATCCTCATGTTGACACTAAGATCGTGGGTATGCAATGGCAACCTAACGATGACACCTTTAACTTTAAAATAGTGATCGACATGCCTTTAACATGCACTAAACGCTCGATCCTTTCCGTAACCGCGCGCTTGTTCGATCCGCTTGGAATCATCAGTCCAGTGGTCGCATACATGAAGTTGCTTATACAAGAATGTTGGAAATTACAACTGGACTGGGACGAGACGGTCCCGGGTTGCATTCTGTCTAAATGGAAACACTTTCATAGGGAGTTGTCGCGTTTATCTGAAATAAAAATACCGAGACATATAGGTTTAACATCCGCTCGTCGAATTACTCTAATAGGCTTCTCGGATGCCAGCCAGCAATGTTATGGTGCTGTTATCTATGTACGAATAGAAACGGCTGAGAACGGAAACGCTCTTAATGTGAATCTACTGACCGCTAAATCCAAAGTGTCAGATTCTAATAAAACGCTAGCGCGTTTAGAACTCTGCGCGGCGGTCTTACTCGCAAAATTAATTAATTCTGTGCGCACTGTTTTTAATAAGCGGTGTCAAATAAACAATATATTCGCATTCTCTGATTCTACGGTAACCCTTACCTGGATTCACTCTCCCGCTCATAAGTTTCAAACTTTTGTAGCTAATCGCATCGCTCAGGTAAATGAATATCTGCCTGCTTCCCATTGGTATCACGTTCGTGGGGTTGAAAATCCCGCCGATATAGTCTCGCGCCCTGTGACACCTAAAGGGTTAGTAAATAACTATCTTTGGTTTCACGGGCCGAAATGGCTGTCCGCACCTATAAATGCATGGCCTGTGAAGGAATATAAAATCAATCATAACGAGAAGACAGAATTACCGGAAATTAAAATAGCTTCTCTCCATGCACATACCATACCTGTCTCCGATCACGTTCACATGATAGACGAACTTGCCGAGCGTTGCTCGAGTTGGGTAAAATTTATTCGTTCACTGGTTTATGTATTACGTTTCACAAGGATTCTCAAATCCCGCGGTATACTTTCTGTATACGATTTAGAATACGCAGAATATTATGCGGTCCGCTTCGATCAGTCTAAGTATTTTCAGGTAGAATTACAAGCACTTAAGGCTACTAAAATTTGTCCAAATCAGGCTATTTTAAAACTCAACCCTTTTCTTGACGAACAAGGGTTAATTAGAGTAGGTGGTCGACTTACTCATTCTCAACTAAATTACAATACAAAATATCCAATACTGCTATCACCCAAAGGACGTATAGTGTCGCTCTTAGTAGACCACTATCACACCGACAATTTACACACCGGTCCTGGACTAGTGTTAGCATTGACTCGCCAAAAGTATTGGATTCTTTCTGCACGAAATTTGATTCGCCAACGAGTACATAAATGTAATTTATGTTTTAAAGCTAGGCCTCGTTCTACAACTCCACCTATGGGTGATCTTCCATCCATTAGAGTTTCACAAGTAAAGTCGTTTGTGCATACCGCAGTTGATTACGCGGGACCCTTTTACGTAACTCACATAAGGCGTCGTGGAGTAAAAAGTCATAAAGCGTATATTTGCTTGTTCGTCTGTCTCACAACAAAGGCGCTCCATTTAGAGTTAGTAAGTGATCTTAGTACAGATTTATTTCTCGCTGCCTTTAAACGTTTTATCTCACGCAGGGGTCCTGTTTCAGTGTTGTACAGCGATGGAGGCACTAATTTCATAGGTGCGAAACGAAAATTGAACGAAATTTACACGCTTATACAGTCCACTAATTATAAAAATGATCTGAATAAATATCTAACTCAACATAAGATTCAGTTTCAGCACAGCCCACCTTTCGGGCCCAATTTTAATTCGTTGCCTGAAATTAATGTCAAATGTGTTAAGTCTCATTTATTTAAAGCTATCGGGAGTCAAATACTCACCTATGAAGAATTCAGTACAATATTGGTGCAAATTGAAGGCATTTTGAATAGCCGTCCGATTTGCATACTTTCTTCGGATCCCTCGGATCCAACCCCCCTAACGCCTAATCATTTTCTTAATGTTACTCCGCTTAAATATTTACCCGCTGAACACATTGAACCCCTATTACCAGATAACAGACTCACCCGCTATCAATTATTAAATAGAATTGTTCAAAGTTACTGGACACGTTGGAGCAAAGAATATCTTACCTCTCTCCAACTTAGACATAAGTGGAATATGCCGTCCAAACCTGTGACGATAGGAACTGTAGTTGTTGTTAAGGATGACAATACGCATCCTTTATCGTGGCCACTCGCGGTTGTATCAGAGGTGTTTCCCGGGAAGGATGGTGTAATTAGAGTCGTCAGAATTAAGACTTCTTCTGGTGAATACATTCGTCCTGTAACTCGGCTTTGCCCGTTACCCACGCAATAACTCCTACGCTTTTGAATTATTTTTTAGTTCATAAGTTTTCATTCCTTTTATTTTTTTATTTTGTTTATTCAATGTAGAGGAAGAATCCTCTAAGCCCCCCGAAGTTGGATGCGCCAGTACCGACGCATACATATTTTTTAGTTTATGTATTTAATGGTATTTATTATAATTATTATATGTCAACACTCACGCACTAAACGCATCTTACTTTTATGTATTGTCTATGGCAACACTATCCCGCCCGCTTCCTACATTCACATTCCGCCATAGCTATTGGAAGATACGCACGCACCCGCCTCTTAACGCTCCGCTCCGCTATCGGCCGCTGTGATTACCCATCATATCGCGCTACATCGCTTATCATCAGCCACAGTCTCGAGAGTTACGGTTATAACTCCTGTGTGCATATTTCGCGGTCGTGAATCAAGACCCCGAACGCAAAGCTGGGAGCAGCGCCTACCTTCCAACAAGAGTTCAAGGTAAGTGCACTTCCACTTATATTATTCAATTGTTCGATCAACAAGAAATTCAGGAAAATCGAATCTCGCAGTTGCAAGTTTAACAAGAAACTAAGAAATCGAATTTCAGAGTTTTGATTACCTACGTTTACCATATTTTATAATTATAAATTTGTAGTTTTTCATCCCATCTATTCGAAAAGTATCACTTTCAACCCTATGACTGCCTCATTGGTCTACTAGAGGTTGAAATGTGCGACTGCGGATCACGAGGGTGCGATTTGTGTGACCCATAAATGTTTATCTCAAGAGTCTGGGTGTTCCTCTGTATGATAAGTATGTATTTAAAAGTATATAAGTATTGATATCCGTGGTCTGATACCCATAACACAAGCAGGTTATTCCTAGCTTACTTTAGGATCAGATAGCGTGTGAGTTCGTGCAGTGCAGTCCGTGAATATTTATTTATTACGATCTGTAGCCCGCGACTTCGTACGCTGCATTATCTGTAGATTGATATAACTTTTTTTATTTATGAACCGATTGACATGAAACAAAGACTAAATGTTAAGTGGAGTAAACCGCAACTCAATAATGAAAACCGCATCGCAATCGGTTGAGCGGTTGCTGAGATTAGCGTGCACAAACGTACAGACAAACAGACAAAAATTCTAAAAACCATTGTTTTGGGTTCTATTGCGCTATGAAGCCCCCCTTTTTTTTCTTTTTTTTTTTTAACGTGAGGGAAAATCCTCGTAGGATGCTATGCCGGACTCTTAACGACTAAAAAACCTCACGTAACGCCCAACAGCCTATGGTTGAGAGCCCCGGGTAAGCCCTCAGGAAGGATGTCCCGTGACTCCCAGCAGACCTACGGCCGCCAATGCGGCCTCGCCCAGGGGGTGGTTCGGGTGCAATCCCGCGTCTATGGGGGGTTTCGGGTGTGACCCCGCTCCTAAACTCCCCCTATAAACTTTTTTCTTATATATCTTCAATGTACAGACATAGACCTGTTACGATTATTTTATTATATGTATTGATTTTTTATAAGAAGCCCCATACATCCCTACTTCCCTACTAATATTATAAATGCGAAAGTATTTCTGTCTGTCTGTCTGTTACGCTTTCACGCCTAAAAGGCTGGAGCGGTTGAGATGAAATTTGGTATAGAGATAGTTCAAGGCCCTGGGAAGGACATAGGCTACTTTTTAACGACTTCTACGCGGTCGAAGCCGCGGGGTACAGCCATCTACACTAACATTGACTCAACATTGCATCAGTATTTATTTCCGTGATTTCCGTCCGAGTATACCTATGTCTGTTGAACTGTTGGGAGTCCTGGGACATCCTTCCGAGGGCTTACCCGGGGCTTTCAACTGTAGGCTGTTGGGCGTTACGTGAGGTTTTTTAGTCGGTAGGAGTCCGGCATGACATCCATGAGGATTTTCCCTCATGTAAAAAAAAAATAAAAAAAACAGTCAATTTATTGAACAATCATCTATACCAGTATTAATCAATATTATTTTACGTGTATAGAGCCTCTAACGCTTTTTTATGATTAATCATCATCATCTTCATCATAAAATAAGTGATTTGAATCAAGAACTTAAAAACATTTATCGAAATCGAACGCAAATTTTATGGATTTACATACGCGGTGACCTATGCTAACTAAAAAACAAAGGGAAAAAGGGATATTTTTAAATGCACCTCAGTTTAATTTTTCTGCACACTAGGTAGGTACCTCCACTAATTTACTGAATGCAAACCAGAAAATTAAATGCTGTGCAAAAAAACTAGTTGATTAACTAAACATGTCCTACTTAAAAAACTTAAATACACTCGAGAGCAATGAATCCGGGTCACTTAAAGAATGTTAAAAATCTCGGAAACTAAAAATGATAGGTTAATGCAATAAATTGTATTTAATAGACAATGTAATACTCCTTAAATGAAAGTAAAAAAAATATGAGTCACCATACATTTTATTAACACAAAATTACATAAAGAAAAAACTGCTGATCTCTCCTTAAAACAAAAATAGGAAACATGAAATTTTTGAACTTTATTACGATTTTCTTGAATTTTAATACTTCGTATTGCCTCCTCGTGCTTCCATTACTGCGTTTACGCGGTTTGGCATGCTGTACACCAAGTTCCTTATACGATTTTGGGGAATATTCTCCCATTCCTCTGTGAGAGCAATTTTGAGCTCACGAAGCGTGATTGGGGGAGGGTTTCGTTGTTTTACGCATCTGCCTAGCTCGTCCCAAGCATGCTCGATCGGGTTGATATCCGGGCTGCGCGCTGGCCACTCCATACGAGTAATGTTCATCTTTTGAAGGTAGTCATTCACAATCCTACCTGTATGAGGTCGGGCATTGTCATGCATAAATATAGCATCCTCACCTAAATTGACCATAAATGGACCAACGTGATCATTGAGGATTTCTTCCACATATCTTACGCTAGTTAAAGAGCCGTTTTCTATGATCACCAGCTCTGTGCGACTTTCAGAAGAAATTCCGGCCCACACAAGTACAGACCCACCACCGTAGGCTACTTTTTCTTCGATGCATGCTTGCTTGAATCTTTCCCCTGGTCTTCGATACACTCTGTGTCTTCCATCGTGCTTGTAGAGCATAAATTTTGATTCGTCGGAGAACATAACTTTTGACCAATCTTCAATACTCCAATTTACGTGGCTCTGGGCATACCTTAGTCTCGAAATACGATGCCCACGCTCCAGTTTAGGGCCGTTTGCAGGTCTAAGGGGTTTTAAGTTAGATTCAGCAAGCCGACGTCTTACTGTCCATGCACTTGGGTTACTTCCTCCGAGGCGTCGAAACTGATTGGTGAGTTCAGTTCCTGCGAGAAAGCGATTTCGAAGCATGGTGTTCACCAAGTATCGGTCTTCTCGTGCTGTGGTACACCTGGTTCTGCCCGTTCCTGGTCTGCGTAGGTTAGAACCAGTTTCTTCGTAACGTCGGAGAACTCTTTGTACTGTTGACAGCGACACACCGACAGTCCTGGCTGTATCGCGCTGACTCCGGCCGGTTTCCAGCATTGTAAGTATTCTGGTGCATTCTTCAGGCGTAAGCGACATAATTTCAGCTTGATTAATGAATATAGAGCACTATCAACATGGTTTATGTACCCACATAAATGACAGATTACAAACAAAAGCAACACCAAATGCTGTAATTTCGTAGTTCCAAATTTGATTTTTTTATGATATAACTTTACAATAACTAAGAAGTTTTAATACCTTCATTTAAGGAGTATTACATTGTCTATTAAATACAATTTATTGCATTAACCTATCATTTTTAGTTTCCGAGATTTTTAGGATTCTTTAAGTGACCCGGATTCATTGCTCTCGAGTGTATTTTGTTCGGAAAAAGGGAATAAAAACAAGCATAGTTTTTCACCTTACTAGTATAAATAATTGTAATATACAATTAATTAAGTTAGTAAAAGCCTAGTCTGAATGTTTTGTAAACATACTATTCTATAAGTTTACGAAAGATTGGCAAATCAGTAAGTGCAAATGTCTGGGTATTTTGTAAATTGCTATTTATTTGGCCAACTTTAAACGACATTTTTTGAATGATTACGTCACAAAAGTGTAGTTTTAAGATTTTTCCCTATATTTGTGGTTTATGAGGATGCTATTCGCTAAATTTCATAGTTCTAGGTTATAGGAAATTACCATATTATTTTGTAGAGGGTCGAAATACACGTTTTCGACTATAATAGTAGCCATAACTTTTTTCAGCTTTAACTTAGAAGTTTGATTTTTATACAACATTAAGGGATCATAGGCCGTGGGTCTGTTGGGAGTCCTGGGACATCCTTCGGAGGGCTTACTCGGGGCTCCCAACTACAGGCTGTTGGGCGTTACGTGAGGTTTTAGTCGGTAGGAGTCCGGCATAACATCCATAAGGATTTTCCCTCACGTTAAACAAAAACTACGCCACAGAGGCAGTCACTTACACCTCTCAGGTGTAACCTATTTATAATTGGCAATGGCTGAAAAAAGCAGGTATGAGTATCTTAAGCTAAACGAAATAGAGACTAAGCTCTGTTGGTTGCACCTGTACAAGCACGACGGCCATGTGTGTGCGGCCGGTGGACACGTCTGACGTGCTTAGAGTGGTGCAAGTGATTCACGCGTTTGTCGGAGTTTACTGTCTGTTCCGTTTATTTACTCCTGGGTCTAAACGCTAGAAATTAGTAGGATTTCATTAACCATCACTACAACTCAAGTAAAGCGCTGTATGACTCTTCCTGTGTCCTTCATAGGTGACTATACCAGCAGCAGCTGCAAACTAAATCTGACTCTAAGCCAAATCAATAAACGAACCTATTTTAGGGTTATCATTGTTATCAACATTAGAAAAGTGTTGTAAAGAAATCGGTATACTTTTGCTGGGGTTAACTTGATTCTAGTTCAACTACGTCAGGTGGTAGTATGTATGAACGGTGAAGAAATTGTTAATTTATCTAATTTTTGACTTGTGCGAGTGACTAAATTCTCATGTATTCCTAATCTTAACAAGAACTCTTAAATAAATCCAGACTCGGCAATCACTCCAGATAGCAGTCTAGTTTATTTTGGGTTTTCAAGAAAAGATAAGGGACTTTTCACGCTTATTTTACAAAGAGTACTTCTAAATAAGTTCTAATTACGACATAACCTGACTCGAATATCCAGTTAGAAGGAGAAGTTGACATTAACGTACTGTTACTTAATCTTTGATTTGCTTCAGTGAAACATAATTGTTGCCTACATATTTCCATTATTACTATCTAAACTAAACCTAAACATGGCCCCCGTGGCATTGTGCCCAAAAGACTAGGCAGTATTCCCCCTCTGAATAGCAATACCTATTCTCTGAGAGAGAAAACTGCAATCTCTTGGGCCACCTGTCGAATCTACTAGGCGCTTTTTCAAATTCTTAAAAAATCTTTGCGCATTGGGAACCCGTGGACCTAGAGTCTCGAAACCGACTGGTACAAAACGATAGGGTGAGTCTGCGGTGCTGTGATGGTTTTCACTTTTGTTTTAAGAGGACGGGACGGAGCCAAAGTGTCAACACAAGTTGCATCCCAGACCAGCAAGTACCCGACCCATCTCCCACGGTATGAAAGTTATACCATCCGGTCTCTTGCCATCGTCCCTGAAAATACCGTTTGGCTCTAGGAGCGCAGGCACATTGACGGTGGCGAGAGCACGGCAAAAATTTTATCAATTAGCGCAGCGTGGCGTGAGAAGCGGCCTGCGCTCATTAATAGTCCGTGCCCCAAAGAGTCAACATTAAAACCGTAGGGGCATCGATGTTGAGCGCAAAGCGTGACGCCAAGTATCAAACCAACTGAAATTCTGGGGATGAGCGGTTCCAGAAAGGTTCCTGTGTTGGCTGTAGGGAAAGCTTTCAGTCAATCATTCCTTTCTATTGAGCGCTAATAACCTTTCCCGATCTGGGCCCAAGCTGACGCTTAAAAAGGAGTCAAAGATTTATTTTGATAAAGCGTCGTCCCAGCTCCGGTGTAAATTTGGATGGGAGGGAAAATTTAGACCCAGACGAGCCATAAGCCAAGCATTCCTGGCATCTGTAAGGCTAGCCGTCTCACAGTTAGTAAGACATTTCGTCAGAATAATACCCATGAGACCCGACGTGGCGTGTACACATAAAAAAAAAATTGATGGTTATAAATATATAGTAGTTGAAAATTTCAGGAACATTACTTCTCATTTCTGACAGCAGGGTGTCTCGGTTTATCGAATTAAAAGCATTTTTGACAGTTGTTGCTTCAGTATGGCGGGTTGTCTTGTGAAATTAGATGTTTGTTTGAAAAAGAACTTCTGTATAACCTGGAGCTAAGTTCTTGAAAATATTTTTTTGCAGTAAGACCTGTAGTGGGATTTTAAAGCACTTTCTAGTCATTATAAGCTTACAAGCTATTTACTCCATACTAGCTGTATTACCTAGCTGTGTAACATGTACTCTATTTCCAGTATAAACAGGTCATTTCGATCGGTTGCATAGTCAAACCGTGTGTACGGTTTTGTGGGACAATATGATGAGTAAATGTTCGTTTTATAAATAAGTAAATAATAATAGGACCATAAAAGTGCTTAACATTTTTGCCAGTGTTGCAGATCAAAAAACATTTTTGTTTTCCCATCTGACTCTTTTCTAATTAACTTTCACTCTCTTTATTTCTCTATTCAACTTACCACTCTTACTATCAGCTGCACCGCTTTTTGCTACTTTAGTGGCGTAAGTTATAATACCAAAACTTCACATAGATTGAAGATTGTGTGTTGAAAGACAATAAAACCAATTAAAAATATTTCTGTATTAAATTTTATTGCATCTATTCACACACCTTTCTGGAGAAACGGTTAAACGACGTTTGAAGCAATCAAAATAATATAATAGGTATGTAACAATTTTAACAACAGTTACTTTTTTTTAACTTAACCCATTTTAAATAAGATACTATCCAGCTCAATAAATATGTTCACAAATCTACAAAGATACTAAAAACATACTATAGAAAAGTCGATTTTTAAAATGTAGTCTTATGATATCTCTTGAAAAATATATAGTTACGATGTCGTGTCACAGGGTTTATCTTTAATCGAATATATTTCGTTGTTTTAAAACTACATACTTTGAAAGATCGACGTCACAAATCCATATTTTTATTTACATCAAAAGGTTTTCTTTTCTAATACAGAAAATTATTGCATTTACCTCTCTTAAATACTCACGTTATTATTACAATATATACTTACAACAGTGACGTATGTACAAAACTATAGACTCAATTTTGGACTTTCAGTCTCTACAATATTGAAAACATATACATCGTTTTTAAAAACAAATCGACGCTGTAAATTTACATTATTTAACGTTAATAATTATACAAGGCCATTGCTTATGTGGTTATGAAAAATGTTGATGAAAATTGGACAAATGTATAAATATACAATTATCTATTCACTATAAAGTTGGCAACCATAGAAAGTAATCTTTTACTGTGAGCAACAAAGTCAATACTTCTGACTTCCAATGAAACACTGTTGTTCGAAGCGATGTAGCATCCATATTATTTGTCACGCAATATTCTTTATCACGCTATACCTTTATTACTAGTTATCGCCATGCAGACCCTCTGTTTTGCTTTAAATGTCATATTTCTCGCTATAAAGTTTTTAATTTTTTTTATGTAAAAATTTTGAAATTAATATTTGGACAACAAAGTAGGTAGTAATAGGGTGACTAAAACTTTAATTAATAGAATTGAAAACTTAAATGTTGTCGCGGCAAGATCATGAAGTCAGACCGCGACCACGGGTCTTGTACGTGTTGAAGACATTGTTATAAGTTTAGTAAGAGTTACATTTCATATTTTTTTAATCAACTCGGGCAATGGATCCTCTGGACTGCTAGCAAGTTCTTTTCATTATGTATATTATTTTTATTTATATTGTAGGTATATGTATGAATATACATATATGTACTGAATAAATATTTTTTTTATTTAGCTTTATTGATCAACATCGTTTTGGCAGAGAAGATAGTTTTTTTGACCTCACTAGCCGTACTGAGTGAGTTTCTGATATTATTTACAATGTGTAATAATATTTTATGTTCACTTGACTTAATGTAAGTACCAAAGTGCATTATTTAGTACTTAGAATGTTACATGTTAGTTTTGTAACTAGGTAAAGCTGTGGTTTTGGCTTAACACCTATGTTATAAACAAACATTGTTTTTTATTATTATTTAAGACACTTGTGAACAAAGTTAACATTAAGAGTAGATATTAAGTTTACGACATACAGTTATGTACTAGAACATTTTTACGGCCGACAATTAATTTAATTTTGGCGTGAAAAATAAATGAATTAAAATTTATATGTCGTTGGTCCCACAAAGTTAGAACGAATTAATTTATTATTCTGCTAATATTTTTATTACATTACTTCCGGTTGCCAACCTTATTGTGTGTGCAGTCATTAGTAACTAAATTGTTAAATTTATTAGATAGATATAATAATGTATTTTTTTTAATGTTTAACACAGACAATCATAGTCTTCTGACTAGAAAAATCTACACAGATTTGCCGAAATGATCAATAAATCTGATATAAATTATTATTGAAATATTGTAGATAAAAAACTTACTTTAACGACTCGTTATACTACTGACCTCGTACCTATCAATAAATATTAAAATTCGAATGTTACATACTTTTAAGAAACTATCAAACAATAGAAACTTGGACGTAATTAGGCACTAAATATACGGAAAACATTTGAAAATAATAATTTACACTACATACATAATATTGATCTAAAACAGTGTCGTATCTATAAGAAACTTAACACATATTAATACCTATTTTTTGAATGAAATCAGCTCTCTCACCACCTCGATTCGAAATAATAACTACAGCAACATGTCGCAAGTCCAACGTGTATAGCACCTAGTATTGTCGGTCGGCCGGCGCGGATGCGTCGACGTCGTTTGCGAGTTGTCAACCTCACGGCGCGGACAGCTATCGCACCGCTCGCATCAGTGTCCACTATCACAATTCTAAGCTTCTCTACCGGTGCATAATCATTATTATCACGTATTTATACGTATGTATACATATTTATATCATTAAGTCTATCGCTATTTACAGGATTAGAAGGCCCTGACGGCACTCATCAAAAGAGATCGTACATGGTTATTGTCGATGCGCCAACGGCGGGCGGGGGGCCGGCGGTCAGGCTCGGGGCGGAGGCGGTGGCTCGGCCAGCGACGAGGTGGAGGAGGAGGACGGCGACGGCGCAGGCGGCGCGGGCGCCGGCGCCGCCAGCGCCAGCGTCCGCGAGTACTCCAGCAGAGCGTCCGCCGGGTGTGTCGGGGTGTACAGCCCGCGGTACAGCTCGGGCCGGCCGTACGGGTGTGCCAGGCGAGCGGCCGCCGCCGCCGCTGCCGTCTGATAAAACGCAGACGCCGAAGACGGTGGCGCCGGCGCCTCGCCCTCTTTGCTCGCCATATCCGCTAGTGACCATATTCTAGGCTTAGCAGAAGCAGGCGTACTACCGGGTGGTGCTCGCGAAGGTAAATGTTGATAGGCAGGATGAATTGGTCTTTCGTAAGGCTCCGGTGATTCAGGGCCGCTGTCGGCTCGTGATTCTGACCACTCAGACTCTGTCCTTTGACCGAGCATGTCTAATCTTTGTTGTGGTCTATCGCCATCCTCGCTGGAGCCTGTTCCTGAGTCCTTCCCATCTAGAAGAAAATAATACGTTCAGTAAAATGACACCACAGGTTCTAATTAGGTTTAGGAAAGTAAGACGATTCAAATTTTTAAGTAGAATGTCAACAAAAATTTAAAACTTACCAAGGCCATCTTTTCCATCGGTGCTCTTGTGATCATCATCGTCATTGTTATTGTCGTCGTCGTCGACTCTGTTGCGTGGCTCCCACGTCATTTTGTTCTCTTTCTTTAACCGGCGCCGCGCATTCGCGAACCACGTTGACACCTGAGTCAGTGTCATCTTGGTAATTATTGCTAACATTATTTTCTCACCCTTTGTTGGGTAGGGGTTCTTTTTATGCTCGTTCAGCCACGCTTTGAGTGTGCTCGTGGTTTCTCGAGTAGCATTTTTTCTTCGAGCGCCGTTTAAATCCATCCCATACCTGTGAAAAATAAAGATTTAATTTAATAACGTCGTTTAATTGGAAAATTATATACAAAGTAGTAATAGATTAAAAATCTAAATAGTTTAACTTAAATAATGCTCGCGAAAGTTATAATCTGGTAGGTATAGATACAAAGTTTTATACTTGAAAACAGAGAGGAACTGTGCAAATTTTTAGAAATATAAATCGGCTGTGTAAAGGTCCGATTTAGACGAGATTCCTGATAATGTGAATTGAAACCGGCCCAATCCCTATCATGCTCTCCCGGTTGATCGCAACACCCGGCCAATGAAAGCGCTAGCATAATAATTGAAATCGAGATAAGCCATGGACTGCCGTGCCAAGCGTTAAGCTGCAGCTTATCTGAGACACAGCCATATGTATTTGTTGAACCATGCGCCGTTATTTGAATTGTACTATCGTTATTACAAGCTATACCTACCTATCATATTAAATCGGGTGCGGTCAAGATGCAACATGTATGTTTTCAGGAAAAAATATTTCAATGTTACTTTTAATTAAATGTCCATAGTATCGCTGATACAATACATTAAAAAAATATAACAACGAAAGTATAATTCAAATTTATTCATCAATGATAGTAGGTTACCTACGTTTGTAGGGCCTCGTATTTTTATTATAGAATCAATATTAGTTAACTGAATTATATTTATGTGTAGGTATTTCAACTTTTAACAGCAGTGCTACATCAGATGTAAGTAC
The DNA here is from genome assembly GCA_933228765.1 of Miltochrista miniata. Classification (NCBI taxonomy): domain Eukaryota; kingdom Metazoa; phylum Arthropoda; class Insecta; order Lepidoptera; family Erebidae; genus Miltochrista; species Miltochrista miniata. The sequence goes on from OW121747.1 coordinate 28,684,416, forward strand.
CATATGCTGTCCGTGCATCGGTGTCGGAAACTGAGTAGGGTGAAAAACAGGGATGAGTGGTGGGAAATTAATAAAACTGTCACTTTAATCGTGAAAGTGACGGGCGGCCCCCTTCAGACTCGATCAGCCAATCAATTCTGAACCTTCAACATCAACAAATACGGTCACGATCCACGTACCTATTATCTCTCACTAAGTGAACTAGCACTCTCTGTTAAGTCTATTGTACACTTACTCTTTTCAACCCTCGGTGAATGAAATCTTTATAAATCTTACTAATATTATAAATGCGAAAGTTTGTGAGTGTGGATGTTTGTTACTCTTTCACGCTCAAACCGCTGAACGGATCGGGCTGAAATTTGGTACAGAGATACATTATAGTCTGGAATAACACATAGGCTACCTTTTATCCCGGGAATAACTTCCCGCGGGAACACATTTTACGCGGGCGAAGCTGCGGGCATCAGCTAGTAAATAATAATAGGATGAAAATATTTGATTGTTGTTTTTTTTTCGAATATTTTTTTGATTATTTTGACTTATCTTTACTTGCCATCGACACTATTAATCGTTATTCGCAACATGTTCGTAAATAGTATCTACTTAGAAATTTACTTATAGGTTTCTGTAAATGTAAGGGCAAAGGGCAAAGAGTGACATTTTAAAGTGCCAATGCAATGTAAAAGCTACGTATATTTAATGACGCTGCAACTGAGCGAGCTTCATGAATGAACTAACATCTATAGAATTCAACTGACAATAATAATGAAAGTGGAGCGTCGCCAAGCTTAGGCGCATTCTACAAACAAAAAAGCTTCATTTATCCACGGCGTGCCACTTTCACGGCATCCGAGCTCGCGGGGATCGGTCTGTAAGCTTCATTTTTTTATTATTTGCTACCCCCGCAGTGTGCCCGGCGGGCGGTTGCGGCTACCCACCCCTCTTGCCATATAACCGCCTCGCTTTCAATTAAATCCCTATCTCAGTCGCCACCTCATGCTTCCGACTTAAACTCATAAAAATGAGATAAACACAAAAATATTGCTCGTACTTTTTGTCGTTGTTATTAAACTAAGCCAGTGGTGTTGTAGTTAATCCGTCGTTTGAATTTTATACTACCAATGCATAGATATTGGCTGCATAAATGAATTGCATTTCCTTATTTTGGAGTGCTTCTGTTGAAATATTAAACAAATGTGATTAATAACTGGTGAATGAAATATAATGTGAGGAGATTAAGTGATATAAAGTCCTTACACCTTTCGTATCGACAATAGATTAGTACAGGTATACGTTCCGCGGTAGGTCGCACGCAATAATAGCGGGCGGTCCTGGGCGTGAATTGGGACTCATAGAAATCCAATAATGGTAAAAGAATGGTACGCAGCGGACACGAAATGTACACTGTATTTTACTTTACTTCTTTTTGTTAAAATACGTATTTTACTCTAATAGTTGCACTCGAATCTAATATAATAATAATCAATTTAAAACTTTAAAAATCACGGCATTTTAGACAAAACCGGTCTCAGATTTATAATAATAAATATTGTGGAACAGTACAAGTATTGTTTTCAGTATAATGTGCAGCAAGTTCTATCAAGTGCGATCAATCAACAATATAAATATTCAATACCTATATAAAATCTTTTTTTTTTTTTAATAAGTAAATAGATCGACTGGGTAATCGCATTAATTAATCTAATTTAATATAATGTAGGTACCTGTTACTTCTGAGACACATTATGTTTTCATACGTTAAATTGATTATGGACTTTGACTTGGTAGGAGTATTACATGAATATCACTACTTTTTACTGTAGGTAGATGAAGCTGAGTTGCGAGATTTGGGTTTTTTACAATTTTTGTTTTTGAATGGGTTTTTTTTCTTGTAATAGTTAATTTTGTAGTACGCCTAAATCATTAATAGTAAAGTTACAATCGACAACAGGCAAGAGTATAGGTAATTTATTGCAATACAAAACAGTTTAACGAATCTAATGGTACGTACCTACACAGAAAAAAATATAAAACATTAACGAGGTTATAACACATACACCCACCTACTTCTTGCGCAGAATGAGATAGAAATTTAATCTTCTAAGTCCACCGTGACAAAGGATTCATATTACGCGATACATGGCTTCTCTTTTGTAATTGTGACTACGGGTTACAGTATTCTCTCAAACCTCCGTAACCCCTGTTATTTACAAGTACTACATAACGGACCTACTTGTGTAGGAAGTACCTAGTTCTTTATCGCGAAAGATTTTAAATATATTATAATATTTCATATAGCACTTTAGAATCTTATAGTATTACCACATACTGCATTTTGAATTTAATGCATAGGTATAGTATGTATCTGCCTGTCATTTTGTAGAATACTTCTGTAAACGGAGTTACGATGAACTGGATGATAAAATCCAGTGTCCCCAATTAGTGACACTGCTAGAGAGCAATGACAATCCATATTTATATTGTAAAGAGGAAAGATTTGATTGTTTGTTTGCATTGAATAGGCTCTGGACAGATTTGAAAAAATCTTTCTCCGTTAGGAAGCTACACTCGTTGCGGTGAACATAGGCTATATTTTATTCCCGTATTCCCACGGAAACGGAAACTTCGCACGTAAAACCGCGGGACGTCCGCTAATCTTAATATATATAAATCTCCTGTCACGATGTTTGTCCGCGATGAACTCCTAAACTACTTAACCGATTGTAACCAAATTTGCACACCGTGTGCAGTTTGATCCAACTTGAGAGATAGGATAGTTTTTTTTTTGTGAAAAGCCTACATGGCTATGTCCGGGAGTACCGGGTTAGAAAAAGCTTAGCCACAGCAACGCGTGGCCTGGCCCTCTAGTATATTATATAATAAGAATTAGACTTTAAGACATCCTTATCAGGAACCGAATGGGAAAGAACTAATTGTAGATATACTTGTGAACTGAATGTAAAAAGATCTTTGAATGATACAGTCTATCGCATTAATAATTAAGATTATTGGGTGACAACAATAATGAATATAAAGAAAATTTTACGATCCATAGTCCCTAGTCCTAATTTACAGGTCACATTGAAATAATAATTTATTATTATTACTTTTGAACAAATCGATATTTAATCTATTGAGACAAAAAAAAACTGACGTGAAAACGTGAAGGTATCGTGTTGAAATGACCCCTTTGAAACTGTAAAAAAACCAAACCTCTAAGACTGCGCAGAATGAGTCACGGCTGTTGTATGTCATGTATGACGCTAAAGACGTGTATTTCGACACTTTCAAGGGAATCAAAATGAAAAGGGTACTTCCCGTTAATCTAGAACCATAAAATTTTGCATGAAATATCCTCTTATACCATAAATATAGGAAAAGATCTAGAAACTGTGCCGTTGTAGGGAAAATAATTAAAATAAAAACGGCCTTTACATATAGTAGGTCCGTCAGTCTTTCTGTCAAGACCGTTTCGTTTATCTTGTGAACGCGTAAAGATATCGAGTTAATACCACAAATTGGCTTATATTATACCATGACGGTGGGCCGAGGCCGCATCGGCTCCAACAACCTAAACGATCTTAAATTTCAATCCTCATGTTTCTGTCATGTTTAATTATTTCAATTACGTAAAACATCGCTATTAGTCAAATTCGCACAATGGCGCTTATTACATCAGGTAAGTTTTTTCTATAACAATACGTTTACTTTGCTAGCGAATCACTGAATTTGTAAAATAAATTTTGATTAAGTATATTTTAAACCGATTTAAGATATATTCCGCAGTAACTAATTAGCTTGTGGACAATGGCACTTTTACGGCCTTTTTTTTTTTTTTTTTTTTTTAACGTGAGGGAAAATCCTCGTAGGATGCTATGCCGGACTCTTACCGACTAAAAAACCTCACGTAACGCCCAACAGCCTATGGTTGAGAGCCCCGGGTAAGCCCTCAGGAAGGATGTCCCGTGACTCCCAACAGACCTACGGCCGCCAATGTGGCCTCGCCCAGGGGGTGGTTCGGGTGCAATCCCGCGTCTATGGGGGGTTTCGGGTGTGACCCCGCTTCTAAGGGGGGGCGTGCGTGAGTGCTCACGTCACGCTGCCGTCATGGGCCTGCTTCTGTACGGACGGTGAGCGGCCTTCGCACCGTCCTCAGACCCCCGGTCATGGAGGCCGATAGTCCTCAGCGAAGACACGTCGGCGGCGCCCAGGGCGCCGACTGCGGAACTCGGGTGGGAGAGTTCTCTCCCGCACCCGGCCCGCCGCCTCCTTCGCGAGCATGACCTGCTCGCAGAAAGAGGCGGCGCAGTCCCACTTACTCCCGCTGGAGAGCATGGCTCGCACCATGGCCTCAAGCGAGAGAGTGTCCACGCCCAGACCCACTACGAGGACCTGTCGCTGTTGTGTCCACGCCGTGCACTCCACCAGCGTGTGGAGCGCCGTGTCATCGCTGCGGTCCTCGCAGTGCTGACATTCGGCCGTGGTTTCCCGGTGTTTTCGCCACAGATACCTACCGAAGCTACCGTGCCCGGCAAGCATCTGTGTCAACCGGTAGGAGAGAGCACCGTGTCTTCTCTCCAGCCACTCGTCCATGACCGGTCTGACGGCCGCGATTGTGGCGAATCCCCCCTTTGGTTGCTCAAGTCGCATCTTCCATGTCTCCAGGGTTTCCTGGTGGAGCAGGGTCCGCTGGGCCTCGATTTCTCGAGACGCAGGCCTTTGGCCCCGCTCCAGCGCCTCCTTGCGCCATCTGAACAGTGACGCAAGGGCTCTCGCTTCCAGGTCCCATGGAGGGGTCCCGGCTAGGAGACATGCCGCCACTTTTACGGCCTAGATTTTCAGTATGCGATTTGCGAAAGTCAAAAAGATTTATGTTAATAGGAAGTAATAAGATTAATGGTACGATTAACGAGTATTTGAAATAAGTAGCCTCTGTGTTCTTATTTGTCTTGTAATAGTCAAAATCATCTCGTGTGACGTCAACAGGCAACAAAACAGTTTCGAAAGCAGTATCCGGTGTTAGTTTAGGTACTATGGTTACACTATTCAGGCTATAAATTGAAATAAACCTGGGATGGAGTTTTACAGTATAGACACTAAATCTAAATATTTAGGTCCAAAGAGGTGTCAGCTCACAGTAACACAGTTCATTGACATTCAACAGGAACAATGTTGTAAAAAGGTGAGTTCCACTCAACACCGAGTTTACTCCCAGCAAATCTTTGGTTGGAAGAAAATGGGCAACGGAAGGTGCTTCTGGCACCTTCTGAACATTTATTATGTTGAACATAAATAAATACGATAAATATACACTGCAATTACTTACATATCTATGTAATTGCAGAAAGATATATATTTCTCCTTGAATACACCCAAAGACGTACTATCACTCACAGAATGTGGCAACGAATTCCACAGGCGTACTGCTCGAATGGTAAAGGAATCTTCATAACAACCCGAAAAATGAGAAGGCACGTGAAAAAGAAATGTAAAGGATGTAAGATAACTTAAATAGGAAGGTATACATTTAGTACATTATGACGAATAACATAGAGAAGAAATAGATTATGGGAAAATCGATGGTGCTGAACCGGTAACACTTCAATCAATCAAAGCCCAAAAATGAAGCGACATTGTACATTAATATTAGGTGCGATAATGGAAATTTTAAAAATTCAGCATGTATCTGCTTACCAATAATGGAGCTGCGATATAAATAAATGTTCTCTCTATGCTACTCGACATATTTAATTGGAAGTGTATAATCACATTTTTAATGTATCGAAAATATAAAACCCATAAATATTACACTAGGAATCATGATTGTAAAAAAAGCAATCATATCCTTGAACGTGACAAATGGAATTAACCGTCGGTACGTCATTCATCATTCATTTATTAACTACGTGCTCAACATTTCTACTTTATGGAACGTATTAATAATGCCACCACGATAATTACTTTCAAGTTGTCATCTAACATTATATCTAACGGGTACATACGTAATGTAGTAACGATACACTTATAGGTATAGGTTGTGTTATTGTGCGACTGATCATGCCGCCTTGTCTGCCCGAGTCAGTCGACGCGATATCAAGCCTCGGGATATAATGTTTCTCTACAGTTCAAATTTACCAATGACATCGGCCGCACCCATATAAAATTACAAGGTGCCATATCTTGTGAGATAATAGATGCACACCTTTTTCTTACGCATCAGAAATTTCGTCAACATTGTATTCCACCAACTATGAAACCCAAAAAAATAAACGAACTTAATTCATGGTGACAGTGTAGAAACTCTATAGACTTTACTTGGTAGTGTAATATTGTATTTCATGTCATTCCAAATTGTATTATGCCAAATTAACGACTAACTCGATATCGGTTGGTTTTGACAGCCAACTCAATGAGGTCAATCAATCCGGAGTAATTTAGTGAAGTGAGATCGTTTTTAACCTAAACCTCAGTTTCATGCTTCAAGTAAATTACAATGTTGGTAAAAACAATATCAGATAATGGTAATTATTCGTCCTCGTAATATAGAAAAGTGGGCATGCAACGACCAATCTCTGCTTATTGACGAAGTTTTAAAAAGTACGAAACTAGTAGTAAATATTGGTGAGTAGATAGGGTGGTAGGCGCGCAGCACGCCAAAAACTCATTACGAACCAGCAACGCGCTATTACGGTGTACCGCACGCGTCCATATTAGCCGATAGCTGCCACCCAAACATGCTCTCCAACGACTAATTGGTCAGCTTCATGCACAAAAACCCCTAACAGTCACAACTGCAGGGGGGACGCAATACAGCCTAAAACATAAATGATTACATTATCGCTAGGTATGACTCTAACAATCCGACGTGGGTACGGAACATTTTCGACGGTGAAAATTAAACAAGGACCAATCATTAAGTTTAGGTGGTATGAAGGGCGTGTTATCTAGAGACTTGGGCGGCGCATGTCACGTGACAAACGAAGCGTTCACTCACCACCGGTACTTTGCTGCGCCATCTTTGTTTTTGTAACAAGGGTAACGTTTTAAATTGGTTTTATTTGAAAGTATCGACTTACCTGGGAAGCTTCCGGTGGAATACTACGCCACAATAGATACATGACCCTCTTACATAGAGCTAATACCACTTTGATATCGAATATGTTTTACGCTTTATACTTTTAATAAGTTATACTTGTAGCATGTTATATTATTACAATTGGATACGCTTATTGAATAATTTATATCTGCTCCAAACAGACAACTGAGATTTAATAAAACAAACTGACTAAATAATATGGTTTAAATAACCGTGATTGCCGCGCTAATGGCACTCTTTATTTGGATGTTAATTCCAAATTAAATTCAGAGCTTTTTTCTGGAGTGCCTTCTACTTTTATTAAAATCATTCTAGTTCCGAGGAGGACACTCTACCCGAAGCTCTTACCTGATGTTTTGTCTGCCATTTTGGTGGTTTCAAAAAGAATGACATTACGTACCTCCAATGTTACAGATAAATGTTTTTTTTATCAAATATGATTATGTTCTCTAACTTCTCTACAATATCCTAGAACTTTTAACGAGACGAGTCTGGAGAGTACATCCTTAAAGTTGCGTACCTCCATGCGGGTTTAATTTATGGCGTCCATGGCTATTCCGGAGAGTCCACAGTGGTTTATTAAAGAAACTCAGCTCAACTCATCTCAGATTTTTATTTAAATCTATGAGCATCGGTACGCCTTAGACCTAGCCATGGTGTCTCGATGCTCATAGAAATTGAGATATAAGACGTGCACTTAATTATTAAAATATTTGTAAACGCCTAGTTGAGTCGACTGGTGACCCAAGGGCTGGCAGTTCTCTCGCTCAGCGAATAGGTATTGCCAGGCCTTTTTTTGTTACGTCTTATCTGAGGGCACGCTTACACCTTCCCCCTCCCCCTCGCCAGTGAGATATAAGACGTGAACTTATAACATTTTTAATTTTAAAGCAATCAAATTTTCTTCAAAAATCTGCCCGCGCTTACGAACTACCTTCGGTCCGTGACAGAATGATGATGTTAAGTTATTAACATGAATAAGTATGACAACATCGAGAGCTGGAACGATGTCTTCCCCAAGAACCCACAGGACCCGAGAGCACTCGGGTCTCTTAATTAGTGATGTAATGAGATACTGGAGCATAATTATCGATTGTAACCTCGAGAATTCGTGGCGCAGAGGTTCATGCTCCACGAGGCCCTAGTGCCAGACACTGTACTAATCGCGCGTCATTTCGAATTTGTGGTTAATATAATACCTCAGAAGTGGTCACCAGGGTGAGCTAGCGGCCTTGCCTGTCAGAGCACCTGGAGACATCCTCTCTAGGGCACAACTGAGCTTTCTGATATAAGATACAATTGTGCCGAGTGAATTTAGCAAAACACCCACCCCGTCAACGGTCCTTACGCTGTTAAAGCCCATGAGTATTTCCACATCAAGAAATACCAAATTTAAGTTTGATAAAGTGCTGTGGCATCGCGATACGCAAGGCTATTCTTCAAGTTCAAATTTCTTTTTGATCATGACATTTTTCGACTCATAATAATTTGAAAATGGTATACTCTTTTTCAAATACGTTTATTTTCTTATTTCGGTCTTTAATACATAGTATAAATTACCTAAAGGTTTAATATTTCTTTTTGGGGCTTTGGGTATTGCTATTCAAAGGGGCAATGTCAGGTCTTTTGGGCACAATGCCACGCGGGCCTTATTTAGTTTTAGATATGATTATATTTCACTGTAATTGTTAGTAATAAATATTTCTGTATGTCCTAAAAGAAATAGTCAAAATATGACTTATACGGGTGGATTTCTGTCTTTACAATGTTCGAGTGCTCTTAAAAGATATTTTTTAATTAAGATCTAGGCTAAGCCTGTCGTCAATGTGCTTGATGACGTCTATAAGGCGCTGGACTGGAAAGTACGGTATGTCAATACAAGCGATTTATCGAATACATCTTCAAAGTAGCGGAAACGCTGATGTAGTTGAGTGGAATATTGCACAGCCTAAGTGAAGCGATGCCGCATTGATAATAATGTCAAACTAAGAGAAAGCCAAAGTTATGGTCAATGATCACGTTGAGTCAAAAATAGCCATAGTCATAGTCAGATCGACTCTTTCTTTATCGCTTGCCAAATTTTCCGACCAGATGGAAAGCCATAGCGATTGGAGGCCACTCTCACAGTCACACTTCTAACGATGGTCCTCGAGTTGCCGGCCCTATAATGTGCTTTCTACTCTTGGTTTGAAGAACACGCGTTCAAACGCTACGCCGACTTTATAGGTTACTTAATGGAATGTTAAATCGACTACAATTCAGCGCATTTCCATCAATTGATACACATGAGCGAAGCTTTCCTTTATTTCTTGTAAATAGCATTCAAGTTAAGTACTTGATTAAGTAATTATAGATTTTGTCTATGAAAAGTAATTTGTGTTATTTATAGATAGATATCGAATAAATTGTATGCGTTATCTTTTTGCAAATCTTCATTGAAAATTTTCATCATCTGTTTCAAATAAAAGTCATCGTACACAGTGAAACATACAAATAAACTTTACACCTTTACCATTCCAAAATATTTTTACCGTCTAGGTGGCCACCTATAGTTTCTAAGGACAGGTGGTGAATAATTTTCTTGTAACACCACTAATTGTAATTCGTTTTGTTGGATTTAAATGTGTATTGAAATATGTTAATAGTTCGTAGGGAATTTAATTACAGTCTTTATTTCTTATTTTGAACTCCTTTGGTCATTTATTAATAATTAAATAAATATTTGTGGACATTACTCTTTATAAATCTTAATAAATGCACTTTAAAAAGGGCAACCCGTGTTTCTAAGACTTGCCAAGTAATGCTAATGCAAACATTAATCTTATCCTACTAGTCCTACTAATATTATAAATTACAGTTTTTTTTTTATTTATCTTGAATGTACCGTCACATCTTTTTTTATAATTCTATTATACTTTGTGAATGTTTAGATGTTTTGATGTTTGTTACTAAATCACGCTCTAACGGATTGGGTTGAAATTTGGGTACAGAGATAGTTTTTAGTCAAGAATAACACATAAGCTACTTTTAATCCCGGGAATGTATTCCCACTGGAAGCGGGAACGGGTACCAAATTACACGCGGACGAAGCCGCGAGTATCTTCCATCTAGTATGAACATAAAAGCTCTCCCATGAACTTTGTATGTATGTTCTCTTTAAGCTGAATTATGCGAGAAAGAACAAACAAACAATAATAATGAAACCATCACCAACAGAATGTCCCAAAACAAACGAATCCTAATTAAGGCTGGGAATCCTTGACCATACAAAACACGCGACCTTCAAACAAAGAAATGTAGTAAGTATTTTAAAACTTATTTTAAACCAAATTATAGGTGTATGTTTTCTTCAGATATTGATATATTATTTTAAATATAATGTTGAAGTCAATGCCAAGTCAAACTATAGGTTTAGAATGTATTATTAAAGTATATAACAACAGAAGCTAATATTAGTAGGTAGGCACGAAATTATCTACTCGTATACTGTGGTAATATATGTATACTTTTTTGCAGTATTAACCCTCTGTAGCGTGGTGTAACATTTCTGTAACAAACTGATTATTTGACGAATAAATTTCAAATATCTTTTGAAACCCATTTCAATAACATATTTACCTAATAATTTCTGATAAATAAAAATACGTACATATTAATTTATTCCTGTGTTTTTGGTTTTTACTTTGAAGACAGTTCATTTTTTGTTTTTTTTTTATTTAATTAATTTAGTGACAAGTAGACTAAAAATATTTAGTTAGGAGTAAAGTTCTTATCAATACTAATTAATAAAAACCAAACACAAGTTAACTGCTGTAAATCATTAAGGAATTCCGCCAACTGTCTTCCGACTCCACGATCAGATCGACTTCAGACCACCATTAATTTTAGTGCTATAAAGTAATTAATGAATAAATTAACAAACGCACTAGTCGTCCCTACAAGTTTTGAAAGCTTCCCTCGATTTTTCTGGGATGCCATCATTAAATCCTGGTTTCCTTGTAATGGGACTAAATGGAAAGCAGCATCATTGAAACAAAAACAGAATTTTCGGTTCACCTGATCAAAAGTTATGAGGTAGCAAACAAGAAAAACTGTCGAATTGTGAACCTCCTCCTTTTTTTGAAATCGTTTAAAAGATACACCATAAATTATTGGCTATTTATGTTCCTGATTATGTAACTTTGTTATTTATTCTTGGACGACAGTAGTTAACAGACTAGTGATATTTTTCGGTAACGCCTGCCGTCTAGCCGTAGGATTACTGGTGGTGAAGGAAACGTACTGTAAGCGCGTACGATTATTTTTCTTCAGTAATCTATACATATAATAAAAAAAAAATAACAAAAAGGAAACCGACTTCAAGCAAAACTAACAACTGAAAAATAAAATTTACTTAGCACAAAGTTAGTATATTCTGATTTATCATATATCATGAAATATAATACAGAAATCGGTGCCCAGTAAAACTATGTAGGCTTAGGTAGGCATTATTAATCTCTCTCATAGTCATATTGGCACCGACTTCAGTATTATATTTAATGATATCTGATAAATCAGAATATACTAACTTTGAGCTAAGTAAAGTTTTTTTTTCACTATTTTTAGTGACGTGTAGACTGAAATGTATCTATCTAGGTGCAAAGTTCTCGACAGTACAAATTAATCAAGCCCAAACACAAGGTAACTGCTGCATATCGTTAGGGAATTCTCTCTACTGTCTTTTGTCTCCATCATCAGATCGACTGACCTTCATTACGTTGTACTAATTTAAAGCCCTTAATAAAAAAGTTTACAAATGCCCTAGATGCCCCTACAATTTTTAAAAGTTCCCTTCTATTTCTCCAGGATGCCATCATCAGATCCTGACTTCCTTAAAATGGGACCACCTTGGAAGTATCTATTTTCGAACGATAATTCTTTTTTTCAAATCGGTCTATAAACGACGGAGTACTGAGCGAACAAACATAAAAAGAAAATAAAAATATAAACGGTCGAATTGAGTAACCTCCTGTTTTTAGGGTTTCGTAGCCAAATGGCAAAAACGGAACCCTTATAGATTTATCATGTCTGTTTGTCTGTCTGTCTGTCCGTCTGTCTGTCCGTCCGTGTGTTACAGCCACTTTTCTCCGAAACTATAAGGCCTATGATATTGAAACTTGGTAACTAGATGTATTCTGTTAACCGCATTAAGATTCTTATGTAAAACTAGAAAAAAAGCAGTAAATTTTGGGGTCCCCATACTCAGAACTGAAACTCAAATTTTCTTTTTTCATCAAAACCATACGTGTAGGGTATCTATAGATAGGTCTTCAAAAATGCTATTGAGGTTTTTAACATCATATTTTTCTAAACTGAATAGTTTGCGCAAGAGACACTGCCAAAGTGGAAAAAATGTGTGTCCCCCAAGTTAGAGGGTAACTTCTAAACTAAGAGAATGATAAATCTATAACTTAGACATCTAAAAAGAAGATATGATGTACATTGCCATAAAAACTACCAACGAAAATTGGTTTGAACGAGATAGAGTTATTAGTTTTTTTTAATACTTCATAAACCGCAATTTTTGGTTAGAAAAATCACTACCACTGCGAACGTGTTAAAACATCAATCAAAGTTACAACGAACTTTATGAACTTTTATATTATGTTACTTGCTGCTACGAAACCCTTCATGGGCGAGTCCAACTCGCACGTGGCCGTTTTTTTTGAAGTCGGTTAAAAAATGATAAAAAAGTCAAAACTTTACATTGGAAATATTTAAAAAAAAAAAAAATACTCGCTGGGTGTTCAACATTAGATACAGAGGCCGAAAATATACTTAGTTAGAAAAATTTTTGCCTGTGAGTGAAAATTTTTGCCGGAAAAAGCAAAGCAAACAGACAATGTTTGCTTTGCTTTTTCCGGAAGGATCTCGAAAAGTACTCAATAGATTTGATTGAAATTTTGCACAAATATTAACTAGGGGTAGGGTCTTCAAATAGGCTATCCTATCCTAGGGGCTAAGCAGAGAGCAATCTAATTGGCATTATAACATAATTTTCACGCGTACGAAGTCGCAGGCAACAGCTTGTTTTGTTGATAAATCCGACCATTTTCAGAATGTTTTAACAAAACTTTTAATTAAGAAGACAAGAAGACTGTGTAGTGTAGGTACCGGAATGATATTTGTAAATGATGGACTTGAATGGACAAAGTTATCGATCGAAGTAATTCCTCGCAATCTCTTCTTGACTAAAGTTAACAAAAACAGGGCACACTGCGCTGGTTATCGGTGGCAAATTATTTTTCTGTTAAACTTGTCTTGACCTCGTCATTTGCGTAGTTGATAATTTTAATGTGTGGCGATATTCACTCACAACCGTTCAATTAATTTATTGCGGTGGTCAATAATTAATATCAAAGGGCCAATATTAATACCTAAGCGGAACAGAAGTGATAAAAAAATTTATAGATAGATGTTTTGTATTGATTTCAATATTATTACATTTTAATGCAGTATATTGCAGATGCAGTATACGGTATATTGTAGGCTGTAGTAGCATCTATTTTTAAAAATTTATACTAGTCCTGATTAAAGTAGTGATCTAAGGATGGGGTGTACCCAGTACAAAGATGCTCTTTGCACCTAACTTATTGAACAAAAGCTTTGACGGCCTAGCTTCGCAAGCAGGATTTATCTTTCCCACCGATCACCATCCACTTCAAACGAACTTCAGAATTCATCTTCTTTAACACTTATTTCCTCGCCCATAACATCACCTACGACTTTTTGAGTCGGTCGCTTTTCAACTCAGAACTTCAGTATTCATTTATTTTACAATGTCCATACTTCAAGGCTGCCTACTTGTAATAATTCTTAAAGTTCTAAGTATTATTATACTTGGCTTTTCGTTGTAGATAAAAAAATGTTTCTACACTTCTTTTCCCCAAAGCAAATGCTGAATTTTATTATTGTTTTGCGTTTTTCACATAGTTTCCTTAACATTATTTAACATAAATTGCCATCGGTTTACTACTACTAAATGAGTCAAAAAACCTTCATTGCAATCGCGAAATTAACGATCAACTATTGTTGGATAATTGAAGGGTGTGAATAATATGAATTGGTAGTAATCCAATACAACTGATCTGGATTGGACTGAACTTGTCCCATGCAGTTATTTTACAATGAAAATATATTCGATAAAGGTTCGGCAGCAATCAGTGAGCGCAATCGAACTAATTTGTACAGAGTACATTGATTTTATTAACTACAATTATCTCCAACACGTAATCGTGAGTGGTATATTTAGTTCGTATAAGGGATGTTTTTTTTTTTTTTTTATTTACATTTTATTTACATTAAAGGTTCACGATATCAAGTTAGTATTATGTTGTTTATTAAGTAAGAGAAAAGATAGGAGCAACCATATATTTACAAGTTCACAAATTATCATTAGGTACATTATACAGATTAATACAGGGACTGAGGATGCCTCACTTTAGTGTTGAGGAAATTCCTTCCCATCGGAATCAACAGGGATCTTACCTTCAGTTTTTCCTGGAGGACAGATACGTTGGTGGTAATGCTGCCAGTCTTATGGGATCAATCGTGGGAAAAATATTTCCCACGAAGAGAGCAAGAGATTTGGCAGGTATTGTCTCTAAGGTAACGGTTACAATTATACAGTTATAAGATTTGATAACACTATACAAAACATGTAAATTACAGAAAATAATTCTAATTGGATAGGAATTCGGTATGAAGAGTTGTAAGTATGTGTTCGTTCCGGTTCCGGTAGAAACACAAAAGTATGTTATTTTAATTGAGTGCGCCATTACGGAAGGTAGAGTTTGAAAGTACATAATAAAATGTTAACTATTAAATATCATGTTGCTTGGAACTTAGAGTTCAGATCATACGAGACTTAGGTTCAGCATGGGTAACTATATTTTGCGATTGCTTTCCTCTTAAAGGTATTTCAACCGATCTTCGTGAAACTTAGCAAATCTATGGAAGTTTCTTGTATATTTCGGAATATGAGTAAGTGGGGGTGTATCAGTATCACCACATTTCATCACCGATATGCCTACCACCTACGATGTGAAAATAAATTGAATACAACAAATTTAGTACACTATACGTCCACTTACTAAATTCAAGGTGACAATTTCATTAAAATTTTCCTGGGCTTAAGCTGAATATAAACTTAAAACATGGAAAACAGAGAAGCTTTGTAGTTAAACGATGAAAAACATGTTTATATTATAATAAATAGAAATATTATATTACTTATAGTATTTTGATAAGAAATCGTACCGTCTGCTACATGAAATACTGAACAATGAATTATTTATATTATCGCTGTAATAAATAGAAAACAATTCATAGCTAACACTAAAAGTTTATATTATATAAAATCATATTATTATTCATGATGAATTTGATAACATTCATAATCGTAGTTCTTGAATACCTAAGTCATTTAGTGATAACCAGTGCAGTCTCATATTACCATAAAAGGATGTAATAGAGGGATGGAGGATATGCACAGATATAAGTTTATGTAATATTAGCAGACACTCGTCTTTTCTTTCTGTTGAGATAGAAGTATGGCTAGGTACTATTGTAATCACAATTCAACTCGATAACAACTACATACATCCAGATTTTAAGCTGCACTTATGATCAAAGGCATATTTACGAATAGAAGCTGCATACAGTATGACGCAAGCGGTTTAAAAAAAAGAGTATGATAATTGCCTACTTAATGTAAAAAATACTACTACTCTGGATCAGAATCGGGCTGTTGATAGAACCGGGCCTTACCACCATAAATTTTATACATGACTCACTTTAAAACATCATATAAACTCTTCAAGAGGTATTTGACATGTCCATGAGTGGGTGAGAAAAACATCTCCCATAATTTATCTGCTCATGACGGCCTAAGAAGCGGGATCACACCCGAAAAACCCCAAAGACGCGGGATAGCACCCAAACCCAACCCCCCTCCCCCCTAGGCGAAGCCGCAGTGGTAGCCGTAGGTCTGTTGAGAGTCTTGGGACATCCTTCTGAGGGCTTACCCGGGCTCCCGACCGTAGGCTGTTAGGCGTTACGTGAGCTTTTTTAGTCGGTAGGATTCCGGCATAGCATTTATGAAGGATTTTCCTTCACGCTAAAAAAAAATTGTTGTCTGTAAAGTCGGTTTACTGACTATAGTTGAACGTGACAACACAGCCTTAAATGGAACGCCTCAGAGCGAGGTAACGCCGCAAACGTCATGTTATTTCGTGCGTGCAGCCGGCTCCATCGAATTATAAGACGTTGTCACGACAAAAGAAAAACAAGTGTGGTGTTCAGTTTAGTCAGTAAATAAGATTACGATATCCTTTTCAGATAAACAAATTGTCATATAATTATGTTGAACTCTATGCCCAAAAAGCTTTCCTGCTATCTTCTTATACAGTGTAGAAAAATAAGTCGGGACCTGGCGGAAAACTACCTTTAATCCTTAAGTTGGCTCGTTTTACTTAAAGGTGACATTCCTTTATTTAAAAAAAATGAATAAAACTGTTAGATTTCTTGAGACTCGCTTGACTCATTCGGTACTCGAACTAACTAAAATTTAAAAAAACCGGCTATATTCGAGATCGACTCGCGCACAGAGAGTTCCGTAACAAAAAAAACAGCATAAAAAACACGTTCGTTATATGGGAGCCCCCCATAACTCCCGCTTTTTTCTGATTATAGTATTTGTTGTCATAGTGGCAACAGAAATACAACATCTGTGAAAATTTCAGCTTTCTGGCTATCACCGTATTCACGGGCAGACAAACAGATGGATAGCGAAGTCTCTTGAATTAGGTTCCGGTTTGGAATTCAAATTATAAAAATTTTATAAAAGACGTACTGCTTTTTGTCAACTTATTTATTGACAGATGTCAGCTTTCTAGCTTGTTTTTATTTATATCATTGCTTGTTTAGCTTATATTTTGTTTCATAGGTACATCTGTTTTTATGACAATCAAAGTTTAAAAAACAAATATCAGTCACTGGTTATTTCAGAAAATGAGATCACTCTTTACATATAATTTGATAAAGAATAAGAATCTTATTATCTTTAAACTTAAATATTTGGCCAAAAGCGATACGATAAATAATTACTAAATTAAAGTACCTATCAAGCGAACAGTGGAGTGTATTATCGGACCGATAAATTGTCGTGTTTATTTTGTTGTTGTAAATTAGTTTGCGACCTCCCAAAGACTTATCAATTCTCAACTCTCACTAGGAAGATGTCAACACACGCTATTTATCAAGCGTCACTCAACTGTGTACCTACATGGTAGTGTAAGGCGTGGTGCACGCATGCTTAATTAAATAAACACAAGTGATGCCATACATTAAAACCTCAACTGATTCACAGTGAAAGAGAAGGCTAATTTGGACCACAACTTCGGGTGTGGCATTTGTTGTTCACCAGATGTACCGGTGGTCACCGCTGCCTATGGACGTTTGCAACACACGAGGCGCCACACTCGCGCTGCCGACCCTGTAAAAACCTTCCTAGACCCCTTTTGAAGAACCTTATACTGTAGGCGTTTGGAAAAACCGAGGCAGGGAGATCATTCCACAATCTAAGCGTACGCGGGAGAAAGCCCCTACCGGATCTAACCGTGCTCAAACGCTCCGGGCGCAAAGTGTGAGGATGGACACCCTGTCTATGGCGAGCGGTGCGGTGATAGAACGTAGCCGTGGGCATCATATCAAACAATTCTTCAGAGCACAAACCATTGTACAGGCGGTAGAACACGCACAAGGAGGCAAAGTCTCTCCTGTCGCGAAGAGGTTCCATACCACCTGCAAGCATAGGATCGTTGACCACTCTCATGGCCCGCTTTTGTACCGAGTCGAACGGAAGAAGCTGGTATTCAGGTGCCCCCGCCCAGAGGTGACAGCAGTACTCCATGTGCGGCCGCAATTGCGACTTAAACAGTAGCAGTGTTTGCGCCGCATTGAAGTCAAAGACTTCTATATAAACTGAGGTAGACATGCCCTACGCACCGATTTTTGAAACCTATAAACTGCGCCAATTAGCAGCGTTGCTCGCACTGTAGTGAGTCAAAACTTCGAGAGTAGGTACTCGACTTGCAATCGGAGTCCATACGCCTTCTCTTTTACTCTTTTTCTATTTTTATATTGCTATTGTGTGTGGTGACAATTACGTAAAAAATATTTATAAGTGAGTGTAGTCTTAGTAATGTGTGTGTTTGAGGATTGCTTTTGAAATCTCGTTTGTTAGAGTAGGGCGCGTCTACCTCAGTTTATATAGAAGTCTTTGATTGAAGTACCGCCGCGCCCTGTTGAGCACACCGAGCTTCTTGGACGCCAGCTTGTCACCTATGCTGTCAGAGATGGAGAGAGTTGTGCCCTGAAATTGTGGCGCTACAGTAAATGGGGCTTTTTGAAGAAAACTAACTGTACATACTACTAGGAAATTTGAAGAAGACTAACTGTACATACTACTAACACGATTAATATTAGGCATTTTTGTCCATTTCTAATCGAGGGACTAGCCAACATGAATTGGCTGCTGATTTTGAATCCTTAGAGCAGTACACAGTCAACCTTGTAAACCTTTTTATATCGGTGAAATAGAAAAATAGGCCACTATAGTGGTCCATTTGGGGAACGTAACATGTCTCGACATCATAGTTTGTTGTCAAATTTTACTGAATCATGTTTTTTTAATACTTCTGATGTGAAGGTTAGAAAATCTATAAAAAAAAATTAAACATCGTTATTTTTTTTAGAATATATGTAATAGCTGTCTAATGAACCGCCGCCCGCGCCGCCTTACTGTGACACATTTTATAACACAGAATTTGTTTCACGCAGCGAATAAAATGACCTTAGTGAAGACCTTGCAAAACTTTTTGATCCCTCTGAAGTTGTCAAGACATTAAATTTGTTGGATAAGCCTGTAAAAGCCTACGTAAAACGAAAGGTGAACTTTAGAGCGTTCTAGATGATTGGTGCGACTTTACCTAGTTTATTTAAACGTCTTTAATTAATTGAAATAATGTTATAAACGTTCTGAAAAGTAACAACAATGGGATAAATAACAGTATGGTTATCAGTAACATAACAGTCACAGAGCAATGCTGGAGGCTTGAAAATTTTCAACAGTGGGTCGTCACAACCTGCGCCTGGATCTCCAGTTCGTGTGTAACACACCTTTGGTTTTGCAAACTTCCGTAAGGTATGGTAACCACTTTCCATCTCTTCTGCTAACTTAGTTGTATAAAAAACAGCCACATCTAGTAGCTGTAAGATTTGTGTGGCCAGTTTATCCATGCCTTAACAAGTATGTCACTTGTCGCCGCTCTGGATTGTGGCGCCGTCGACGTCCCGATAGCCGCGCTGGACCTCACAAGACGCCATATATAGAGCGTATAAACTAGTGAAAATTAAGTGTCGCGTCCACGGGTCAATTGTTATCAAGGGTCATGTCATATTTTATTGCTGACATATTATTAATATCGATGAGAACATTGAATTGTTAACGTGTGGATTCATTGTTTCGTAACTGTTCGGGTATTTACGTAACGGTTATTTCGTGATTTGTAAATATTATTATATTGGTCAACTTGCAATAAGTTTATCATCGGCCTTTTATCTATGTCGTAAAATGTTGTGCGGTAGTTCTCCAGTAGATGTCAGTATGTCGGATTGCAGATTAAATCTAGTATGGAGATGATAACATTCTTGTCATGTTTAGTTTACATTTATTTAGTAGGTCTACCTTAATCAAACTACTCTATCACAGTGTCCTCACTGCTGGACTTAGGACTCTTGTAATTATGAGCTTGATTACTGGTCAGACAAGTTCTATAAGTGTTTTGCTTCGAGATTTCCTTCTCTTCGCCATGTCATCCGCCGCGCGCCGCGCCCCATTAGGAAGCAGGTGCAGACTTGGGCGAACTAAGGGCATGAAATCTTGGCCTCACATATTTATAGACTTTTCGTACTTTCAAAGGAAAAGAAACAACGGTACCCTTATTTAGTTATATTATTATTTATTTCTGGAGAACCGCAGCATAAACCTCCGGTTCTCGGGTTTAGGATCACTTTGTTTCTCGTCTGTCCGTCTGTGCATCCATTTGTCTGTCTAGACCTTTTATTCAAAGAACGCGTGAAGGTATTGAGTTGAAATAGAATTCAAGTCTTATAGTTTCTTAGGAAATGTGAAGAAACCACACCTCTAAGTTAATAGATAAAAAGATACAACCGTTTATGCCATAAAAAACGATACTCTACAGTCTACAGTATCAAGTGAATAAAAATACCTATATCGGGAATTTCCGTTGACCTAAAACTAGAACTTTGACAAGTAGGTAATATCTTTGCATACTACAAATTTAAAAAATTAAATTGTATCATAAAAATGTAATCTTTAAAGTACCTACGTAATTAACAAGAGCAAGTACTCATCTATTCCTTAACTACTTTATACGTAGAAAATTTGTACGAAACCCTCGATTAACGAGTCCGACTTATTTGGGTAAAAAACTGATCTGGTAGAAAAAACAAAATTGAATGTTTTTTAATGTACAGAGTTTAACTAGATGGACAGATTTAGCAGAAAATAGGCACGCAGATCGTTAATATGACGTATACACCAACTTATTTACCTACGATTTTTAAAACTACTGCCTTAAAGGTTTTTACATGGTTTCAAGTTATGTTCCAGGTAAACTCACGGGGTATAAATTATACTATAAATAAATTAAAATTATTTCTACTCTAATTTAAAATTTTATCATTGTACTCGCATAAATTATAAAATGATCAAGTAATTTTTTAATGTAGGTTAATATTTTATTACACTTTTTTATTACCTACTTTATTAGATAACTCAGGCGCATTCAATGTGGGACAAAACATAATCTACTTCCTGTTATTATAAGCAATATTACTATGACATTACACTTTGCAATTAAAAAGATATGCAGATTGTTCACATGACAGCTTCGGTTACGTACGAAAGTTACGAAGCTAGTCGGTTACGATTGTGGATGAAAGGGTGTTGATTTACGTAAACTAAGATATTTGAAGCACCAATTATGGAAAATGTACAATTTTCCATAATTGGTGCTTCAAATATCTTAGTTTACGTAAATCATCCAAATTAGCACTTGTAAAACGTATTGATTCCGACATAAGCGTAGTATAAGAAAAGATTAAGCTCCACACACAACAGCTCATAAGCCACGTCATTCACGAAATTTTGTATTTTAACAAATAACTTAAAATATAGCATTCTGTTACCTAATTGCGTTTAGAATATTCGAAGATGCTTGGATAAAGTTACGAAAAACTTGGATGCATAATAATTACAATGATAACGACGAGGATTCATATCACAACGATTTTTCAAGCAAAAACAATCTCATCTTCCTGTTAATTAGCTAATACGGCTGAAGCGAAAGTACAGTTGCTGCTTGGTATAAAAATAAATAAATAAAATATATAAATATTTGTAAATAATAAGAAGCGCTCGTGGCCCCGCTGTGGTAACGATCACTGCAGTAAGCAACTTTCACTATGGCCGGTCCATGGATGGGTGACCATCCATGTGATCACTTCGGAAGGCACGTTAAGCCGTTGGGCTCAGTAAAATGGCAGTCGTTAAGCTTAAGTTGAAGGCTTTATTTTCAACAGCAGGCAGGCAGTGAAATGTGGGCATATAATATGCTTCTGCCTACCCCTTCGGGGATAAAAGCGTGACCATATGTATGTATGTAAATATTTGTGGACAATCTCACACAACATTATCTAGCCCAAATTAAGCTATTATATGCTTGTGCTATGGGATCTAGACGACTGATAGACATACTTATATATTTGTAAATACATAGATACATATTATACATAGAAACCACCCAAACTTCGAAACAAACATTTGTGGATCATACAAATATTCGGACCGACCCAGAAATTGAACCTCCGGCTCGGCAGGCGGTTAAATTACCGACTACGCCACAGAGGCAGTCATTATACAGATTAGGAGCTGTAATGGCAGTCATTCTTGTATTTGTAAAAGTGTTCGATAGGTGGCAAAATATATAAATTCAATACAGAAATGCAATTAAAGAAGTATTTCAGCATTAAAAACTGAACAGTACTTGCGAATGACAGTATACAAAATTATTACAACGTCATTTGAAGATTGTTCACAATCAACCTATAACCATACGATACTACGGATACCGTTTGCAATCAGGCGGGCTGCCGGCTTATCATTCACTCACATATCATCAAGTGGCATCCAAAACTTTCCTCAGTGCCTAACCCCAACTGCAACTACTTTAAATAGTTATTTGTATTGATTTCCGCTACTAGAACATTAAAAGCTTTGGTTACAACCACTGCATTCATAATCAAGACGAGTCATGCTAACACTACACGGTAGTATGTGTTTGTATGTGTCTAGGCGCAATTTGCTTGCATCGACGACCCAAACACGACCAATACAACAATCAGTCTGCCACATACGGTACCTACAACCTAACCTGCTCTTGTATAAGACATTGTATAGAGAACTAGGCAATAAGTTATACTGTATATATTGATATGACACATTGAATTTAAATAACACAGTTTTTCGAGATAGTTTTATCTCTACAGACATTTAAAGCACTGTTAACTAATGTTACTTATTAACCTCCCAAAAGTTAAAAAAAAGTTTACACATTACTTATTAATTTATGTACTTAGGTTGTCTAGATCTTTAAACATCTAAAGCAACCCTTGACATAGGTACTTACTATAATTATTAAGAACAGTGCGACTAGGTACAACACTGTTTTTAGAAATTGTACAGGGCTTTCAGACTTTTATTATTTAATAAGTATATTATTCATATCTATCACCACTCGTCCCGTGGCAGCCGCTGACCGATAGGAAAAAGGAAAGAGGAAGCGTCCAATGCGCCTAGAATGAAATTAGCCCGTCGGTCAATTACTCCGAACCGAGTGCGGCTTACTAATGGCACGCGCGGCGTCCCCTGCATACGGCACCGCTCATTTATATGCCTTTACGCGCACTCTTTATTGTTCTATAGATTGGTAATACACGGCAGGACTGGCACTTTGTGCTGTAAATCGTTGTCTGTACACGTATCCACGATTAACTGTGTGCTATAGCCATAGGTGAAGTAGGCACCGTGTCAGTACAAGCCGCCTGTGCTAGTGTGTACCATGACATCATGTCCGGAATCAAAGTGACCACACAGAAAACGTGAGGGTACTTGTTTGACTCTCATTATAGTTGCATGTGTATGACGCATAGCCTGCTATTTAGTTACTAACTATCAGTGTTGGCAAATTGAAACGACAGACCACTTTGACTGCTGCATATTAGTTTGTATGCAATTATCACTTGGTAGAAAGATCTTCTCCAGCGACCTGTAATATCAGACCCTGTTATCATTAAGAAAAAACTTAACGAAGAGATAAGAGGTTCAGAAATTTATAAGATGACAAAGATTTTATTCTGTAAACTTTGTAAATGTTCAAACGGTAACTTTGTACGCAAATGTTAAGTAAGTATACCTTACTTATATCAAGTAATTGATTCAAAAAATTGTAGGTAAACATCTTGAAATAAAAAATCGGTTGTCTGTAAAGTCAGTTTACTCCCCACGCAAAATAGAAATGACGTAATAAACATAATTTCTAATATAAGATTTTTAGTTTTTACCACTTGTAAGTTACCTACTTAAAATGTTTGTAAAACGATATTTTTGTCACTCTTCTTACTTAAAATGAATCATCGAATAATAAAATTAAGTACGTTCATTATTATACTTATTTACTAAAATAGTTCACAATATTGGCGCTGCCATTTTTTAAATCTTGTATGATAGAGAAAAGGAGGGCCATTTTACCCGACTGCGCGACGCAATAAGTAGTAATGCGTTTTTACCTCAGCGAAGTGATTGAGTATGCTTTGAATTAATTAAAGTATTAATAAATAGTTTCTATAATGAAATTCTATTACAGCGGAAAGACATTCAATTTAATCGTATGAGCCTCCTAAACTCATTTTACCGGTATCCATCAAAGAAATGTACTTTACAAACAAACAAAACGTATGACTTCGATTTGTATTGTTGAAATGTTCACTACAAAAAGGCAGTGAAAGCCTTTCCCCATCTCCCAAGAGTCTAGGATTGACAAATTGCGAGCGTTATACGTTCTTAACTCTCTACTCTACTACCCTAACGGCGACTCTCCCTCCAGCTTAACAAAAGATATTTATTTGGTATAAATTTCGAGTATTTCACTACTAGCAATATCTATGAATTATATTATTAATATAAGTATTCATACAGTGTCGAGCAAATTAATATTAATAAGCATTGTCAAATTAGGACAACATTGTCTCCTTAATTTTGATTAAACATGTGTCGTCATTTTGGGAAGTTAAAGCCATTGTAAGAATACAATCGCAATTTCTTCCTGTCATAAATATACTTTGGCGGGTATGAGTAATCGTTACTTTGTGTGCACAATATCGGGTCGGGGCCAAATAGATGGGTACGTGCTTAGCGTATCGAACACCCGCCTCCCGAGTATTATCACTCACTTCAATGAAATTCGTCTACACAGTGTTGTATGGAGTAGTTGAATTTTCCGTTTGTAATTATGTCGGCGGACAGCGGAAGTGTCGGCAGTGGTTGTTACACCAGTCACGACGCGCGCACCGGTTGACGACCGTCCGCGTCGCGCGTCGCCTAACGGACTCGCTCCGGCTATGGACACAGGCGCGACCAACTTGGTTAAGGACTTTAAATTACCTATATCTGCACCACACACACCACTCACGTTCCCTGTATTAAATGTTACATAATAGTATCAACACTTCAATTTCGATTTGATACCTAATTTATCAAATTTAAGTGTTAATTTTAATAGAAAACTAAATAATAGTAAGTAATACAAGTCGTAAATATTACGATAATGTATTATTATTAACGTTTAAATAAATATAACGTTAAAATGTCAGTGAGTGTGTATTAAGTCGTCAAATTAGTGTAAAAATATGATAACGGTGTACAGCTATGTTCAGCAACAACATCAATCATCAATGCTGAGATATTAAGCGTTAATTTCTTTAATTAATTTAATAAACGGACAAAATAGTGGTCTTGGACATGTAGCAACTACGTTTCGCTTGAAGATACTTAGATAATTAGACAGTTTAGAGTGCCTCCGCCTACTACACGAGTAATCCGTCTCCCTCAGTTGAGTTTAACATTATTGTAGAAGGGCAAATTGTTATACATAGCTTTCTTGTGAAATCCGCGAAATGAGTTATGAAGATGGTGTATGTAATTGGCAAGTCTGTTAAGCATTATTTGGCAATTACGGTGGTAGTAGGCTGTAAACAAAAGTCAATTTCTTCGCTACCTGGATTGACCGTAATTACGATCACTAATTAACCGAGAGGTTCTTCAACTGAGAGTTTTATTTTTTACTACATCAATAATTCGTTTTTGTGTATTTTAATGCTACTCCCATATTTAAAATAAAAATCTATTAAGAATCTAACTACTTTAATTTGTAGTCGAAAATTACTCTGAGAAATAAAACAATTAAGTACCTATTTGATAATTTAATTAATAAGCACTTTGTGTGTTATTATTGTTTTTTTTTAAGTGTGCAGACATTGTAATTTGGTGCTATACCTACCCATAAAAACATCAGTAAAAGAATGAAGATTTTATGTATTTAACTTGTTTTGTACATATATTGCAATTTTGTTTACTTGACTCGGTGTTTATACTGTTATTTTGATGCGACGCAGGTAGCACAAAGGTGTGGTAGGTACTGCTGTGAACATCATAATTTTAATAGTCTTTGCTAATTAGTTTGTTTTTTGAGCGTAGATTCATAATAACCTGCTTTGATGGGCGGGATAGAACCAGTTCAAAACCGCATACACCCATGTATAATATTGCATTTTTTACCCGAACTGCCGAAGAAAGGAGGGTAATGTTTTCGAGACTATGTATGTATGAATGCAATTGCACTGTATGTCTATTTCTTTGTCACGCCATGAAGCCTGAACGGCTTGACGGATTTTGACATGCGAGCTTTCATTTGATTAGTCATGATTGTATGTGTGACACCAGCTATAATTAAATTCCTAAAAAACCCAACTGCAAAGTAAAAATACAACTGAAAGGCGAAAACAAAAGATCTTAATTTCTTTTATGATTTCCTTTAGCTACTTACTGCTTTACATTGTCGGCAACATTTGCAGGCGGGAACAAGATATAAAATAAAATAAAGACATTATTTGTGGACATTCACACACAACATCATCTAGCCCAAATTAAGCTAACATAAGCTTGTGCTATGGGATCTAGATGACTGATATACATACTTATATATTTCTAAATACATACATATTATACATAAAAACACCCAAACTCCAAAACAAACATTTGTGGATCACAAAAATATTTGGACCGACCCAGGACCTCCAGCGCCGCAGGCGGTATCACTACCGACTACGCCACAGAGAACATAAATATACATATATGTGAACATTTAGCTATTTTGTAAACCACCACTCGCTTGACATAGCTTATTCTCGCCTGAAAATGTTGCCGACAATATAAAACATTAAGTAGCTAAAGGAAATCACAAAAGAAATATAGAGCTTTTTTTTGCATTTCAGTTGTATTTTTACTTTGCTGTCGGGTTTTTTGTATTCTTAATAATTACGTTTATTATTAAAAAAAATCTGTAAAATAAAAGTTATATTATATAGACTGCTGATGCTTTGCTTTCTGATGCTTTTTTTGTAATAGATTTTTATTTTGAACTATTAGATGATGCTTGAGGCTGCGCCGGCGTGGATTTTGGTTTCCATGGGAACATACTCCCAGGATTAAAAGTAGCCTATGTGTTATTCTAAACTATAATTCATCCCTGCACAAAATTTCCGCCCGATCCGTTCAGCCGATAGAGCGTGATTGAGTAACACACCTGCAAACATCCGGAGATCTTCACACCATTATAGTCGGTAATATCACTGTATAAATAATGCCCAGAAAGAAAATTATGTGCATACATGACTCTTCTTGCCAAGTAACTCGTTGGGTCGCGATTGGGGTTGCCAGCAACTCAGTGGTATACTTTACAGACTAGGCAAACCTGGTTCATCGCACAGTCACACAGTCCTGCAGTAAAACTGTGTAGTTCTGATCTGTTCGCTTCCAACGTATCAGTTAGTTCCAAAACCTGACAGTTTGCACCTGACAACACGTAGGCAATAAGTTTAAGCAATAACGTGTATTTTCGAAATAAAAGACAATAACGTATATTTTCGAAGTAGACCCTGAACTCGATAAGTAACATAAAATGTCACAAAATCATCGGTAAATTGGGCATCAGTCTGTTTTCTGTCAAAGTAAGAATGTATATATTTATGTATCATGGTGTGTTAGCATTAGTATGTAATACTATTATGAGTATTATTATTATCTTTGCCATTAAGACCACGAATGAGACTGTATGGAGTTAAATCTTTTGGGTCTATAAGATGACGAAAGTTTTAATGACAGTAACATTGATTATATCTAAAACTACTCAACATTCAAAGCATAATACTATCGACAGACTCGATTCATTTCGATATTCAAGAGCGGTGGAACACTACTCTCATAATAGACCGAGCTACCAAAACTTTTATCTTAGATTATTATAGTAATTTTAAAACTATTAAGGTAACAAAAGAAGCTGCTTTGACTCGGGGATTGTCTGTGAAGGGAATCTTCTGTGTAATTATTGTTATATAGGTTGTGCCAAATCATGGAAAACAGTTTTTTGATTTTCTTGATTGAACGATTCTGCCAATTTATCTCTATTTAACCCCTACAAGACATCATTTTAAAGATATCCTACCGTAGGGTATGTCGTAAAAATAGAACAAACAAACATACAAATAAACGTAGATACTCTCTCATTCAGATTACTAAATTATGAATGTTTTTAATGATGTGAATATGTAATCACCAACAATAGCTACATAACCCATTATTATACAGTACAGTAAGTAGGTACCAAATATTGCCCTACCAGTTCATTTATAATATCGTTTATCTGTTGTATATTTCAGTTAATAAAACAGTTCTAATGTCCTCTAAACGGTTGGGTTGACCGTTCAGTAAAGAGGGTTTGTTTGTTACAGTCATTTCTGGGTTGGCCTGTTGTCACTCTTCATTCTCGACAAGCCTGCCCTTAGGCTAATTGTCGAAAACTTCCCGAGTTTCGACAACCGTCGTTGTTGTCACAACAGGTCAAGTTTTGTTACGCTTTACGTCTCTTGATGTTATCTCCACTAGAATTTAAGTAATATCTTTGTTATGTGATATCATAAGTGCTTCAGAAAGAGTGTAAGTAAATATCTTTTTTCATTGTCATTGTATAAAAGAAGCTCATGTGATAAAAAATATGAAAGAAAATTGAAATGAATTGTGTGTTTGGTCCTATCAGTGAACTCGAAATAATTTTCGTTTGCTTAATTTGGATGATATGCAACACGAAGTTCACGCTAGTATAAGATAAGATACCTAGTTTTGATTGGTAGATCAATAGTTATTTTTGCATTTCATTTGGTTATTTTGATTAAAAGTCATCAAATATCTTCTCATTTCAAGTTATCAGCGGCCTTGCAGTATGTTATAATGTTGTTTTACATAATTTTCAATGATTAAAAATGTTTTCTCCGAACTTGATATTTCAACACGTGTAGGATTTTTTTAACTATGGTACGCAAGGATAACGTGGACTGCATTATATTGGTAGATAATAAGAAAAACGTGAATTCCTAGAATAATTGCCAAAATTATATTATTCAACGAAACGTAGATTAAGATCATCGTAGTAATAAGAAAGACTTTTTTTTCTTCTAAATATAGATAGGTGGGGGAGTACAAACGGAGATTGATGAAATAGATGTATAAGGTGAGGGTGAAGGGACTTTCATTGGAGATTGACCAAAGTGAACGTACTTCAATCATTCTGGAAACGCTCCAAAGCAAGGGTAAGGTCGAGGATAATCGTAACCTGCGGGTATGTTCTACAAAGCTTATGAATTGGAAGAAGCAAGTTGCGAATACTTGTAGACAATAAAGTAACTTTAAAGTCAATTATAGACTCTACTAATTAATGTACTGTTTTCTCGAAATGGTGTTTTATCAAACCGCTTTGTGTCATAAAAGCCTTCTATTAAAGCAATGAACTTGAAATTGATACGTTCGTTAGCAAAAAAAATAGCAAAAACGGTGAAAAGGTACCTATTAAAACAATTCCTACACGAAACAGTGATCATCAGTTCGAAACTGAGAAATACTTTTTGGAGATCATAAATCTTTACTTTCAACCCCAGACTTTGATTTCATTAGCTGCTACTTGCACTGCTGTTATTTATTGTCTGTTCTGTAATTCGAATATAATAGAAGCGATTGTATTCTGATTTCTCCAACCCTTATATGGACCCTTAATCTAAAATTTCGTCACCCGGTAGACTAGCTGACAAATGAGATTGGCCTGGGTTGTGAGGCTTTTGCCCTTAATACGTTAGTGCCGTGAATATTCTACCACACCTATTTGGGAAAACATAAATATGGAATCTGGTGTCCTTTATCATAGGTTATTTTAAATTTTATAAAGAAAAAACATTAAACACGTTTGGCACACCATTGTTTATCAAATTGTGACAAATTGTAAAAAGAATTAATCATAAGCAATAGCAATTGTTGAATGTTATTACCTAAGCTTATCAGCCAAGTTGAATACAAAAAAAAATAATAAGAACACTGTTTAATTCAGTTGTATCGCATTTCTATGTCAGCAACATAGTTAAACTTAGTTAATTATGGGGCATTTTCGTGTTTATTTAGTACATACATACATATAATTACGGATTGATGCCGACCGACGTAAGTGATTAAAGTGTAAGATATCCATCGTAAGAAACCGTTGGGACAAAGCACCTGCTGGCCGACTCACTCGACGCACTTCGAAACCGTCTATTACTTTGTTATTAGCGAGACGCCCCTCCTCGTTTTACAACATTTTAATTGTGCTATTTAACGCCTGTTATTCCACAACTGACATGGTGATTTATAAAGTATTGACATTTGATGGGCATATAATTAAATATGATACTTTTACAATCGTTTTCAATTGATTTAAAAAAAGAAATGATTCTAAATTTAAGTCTGTTTTTATATTGGGATGTCTGTAAGTTGATGCTGACTGTTCACTTTGCACAGATGTCTCGATAATCCTTTTTATATCTGTAACATCGTTTTGGAGGTGGTCCTAAGTTAATTTATTAAAATAGGTTTAAAGCTTTAGTTTTGTGTCCGTTTGTAAGTTGAAAATAAAGGATTAGTTACGTTCTATATTATATCTTTAAATAATCTACAAAAGATTAGCTCGTGACACAATAAGATTTTACTTTATTTCAAACTCAAAGCAATATTTAAATTGGCTTAAGCAAATATTAATTAGACCAATAATCTACACCATCCAAACTCATTTTTACATTTCTTATCAGTCACGCTTAATTTTTGTTAGTATGTACCACAAATTTTGATTCGGTATTAACATAACACTACGATTATGACAAGTCTATATATCGTTCAGCTACCAAATACGTGTTGTCAGTTCATTACAATAATGAAACACTCTAAATGCATCAACTGCGAGCGCTTGTATGAATTAACGTCTATACTACCCTAATTAAAGAGCTACCACTAGTTTTTGAATTGTTTAATGAATTGTTACTATGCAAATGAAGGTTTATTTTCCGATTTTTTATTATTTCACTAGTTGAACTTTGACCCAAAGACGGCTGAATGGAGTTTATTGCATCTTCATAAAAGATAGGACATCGTGTGAAATAATATTCCATACTGGCTACTAAGTAATTTAATTATTCAAAATTTATTTACATTAAGTTTCAAAGAGATAGCTTAAATTTGAAACAGAGGCGACTACAAAAGGAAATTGATTAAAAGGCATAGGTTAGGTATGAATATTAATGTAACGGTAATACATATTTATCGACAATAAGTTGGTAAACGATAAATTTTTAATCAATCTTAACCTCCTAATGCGTTGATAAATATTGCCTGTAATAACTTAGCTATTTCGTAATAAATTATAATCGTTACTTTCATTAGTCGGCGCCGGAGTGTCTATAGGCTGTTAGCCGGAGATATTATAAAGAACGTAAATAAAAAATAACTCATTCTAAAGTTGACGATTCACACGTAGGCGACGACGGTCTATTACCATTGAAATTTTATCCGGAAGGCATGTTTAGCGATGAGTCAATAACTTTTATAATTCTTTTTTCTTTTTTAATAGAGGAACTAGTCTGTCAATAATAGATATTTTATATATTATAATACAGCTAGCTTTTGCCCGCGATTTTGTTCACGAGATGATTTCAATTAATAACTAATCGTCTTTGACCTGTCCAATGCAAAGGGCTTCTAGTAAAACATATGTCAAGCTGTATTATCATTTCCGGTGAACCGATTTTGATGATATCTTTCTATATACAAAATCCTAATAGTACAATTTATGATCAAGCTATTGAATTTTGCTCCAACCCCGAACAAATAAACAAACAGACACGAAGAACAAACATTATAGATTTGGACTCAGAAACCCTAAATTAGTCGATTACAGTTATTTTTTAAAATTTATCTTGAATGTACCGTCACAGCTATTTCTACAATTTTATAATAGTACCTAGAGAAGAGAATTGAAGAGATAAGTTATATTATGCTTAAGTAGGTAACTCCTTCTTGGCCTTAGTAATTACGTAATTTCGCACAACAAATTATATTGTTCAGAAGCAATAGAACTGTAGGTTCTTACCTATTATTGAAAGAAAAACCGAAAAATGCGAGACGGACTCGCACACCTAGGGCTCCGTACATCCGTCCGTTCAACCGTTCATCCGTCCGCTGCCCGTCCGTCTCCGTGTGTCTTTCGTCATAAAAATTTTTGACAGACAGACACCTACGGACGGACAACAAAGTGATCTTATAAAGGTTCCGTTTTTTTTCTTTGAGGTGCTTCTAGGTATTTGAGCAGAGCTGCTAGGAATGGGTAATTTTTGAATAAAGTTTGGAATGCGACGAGGGCTATAAACTAGCTCCTTAACTAAAGTTGTTGTGCACTCATCAGTATTTTTATCGCATTGTTTACGAATACGCAGTATTATTTTCAATAGCTATGTGTTATCTTCACCAAATCTTTTGGTGTGATTACTTTAAGCTTGCCGTTTTTGTAGGATGTATTTTACGCCGAGTTAATATCTGAAACAGACATTTTTATGTTCAATGCGAAATTTGGGCATTTCAAAATTGTTTGTTTTTTTATTTACTGTAAGTAAGGTAGTGAGAGCGTTAATTTTAATTTATATTTGCATTCGTATGTATGTGTGGTGTAGGTTTGATTTCCTCTCCAGTGCACTTAACTCAACCAATTTTTCTAATAGTTCACGAGGTCCAACTATATAGATACTTAGAGCCACAGCCCTAGCCCTAATGAAGCAAAATTTATGAGAAATTTATAGCTCCGATTTACAGATTTCCAAACCATTTTTATCTTATACAAATCTCAGGATTTAAAAAATATAATTATACTTACACAATAGTAAGTGAATGTGTGTACGTACCTACATTGGGTAATTAAACGAGATTTACTTACTAGTCCCTGTAATAGTGTAACAATATTACATGTTTTGTGTGGAAGAATTGATGATTAAATATTACTAGTACTCATCATTAGTACATTTTATTAAGTAGGTACCTACACCGGAACTGCGCAAAGTATGTTATGTAGCTATTAGCAATCCTATTTGCCACAGATACGTTTTTATAGGCAATTACTGTTTAACAGCAAACGATAAATACTTACTTTCAATACAGCAGCATACACTTAATGGAGGATACTAAATGTTTTGAAATTACTGATTCAAATTAACGAGGACTTTAGTTACGGTAGAAGAACTAAAGTTAGTATAAATCGCGTAATCTATATTCATTTGGTGCCAGAAAAACCAAACAATATGATAGATATGTAAGTATTACTTAATTAGAGCATGTAGGTACTCAAACGTGATGTTAGTCAGAAAATGTGTGTAAATTTAAAGGAGTTACGCTACTACATAATTCTTTCCTACACCTTATCATTCTTCGAACGATAATCCCAGTTAAGTTCAAAGCCTCTCGAATTACGGTACGATTTCCTTCTCTTTCCACTTGTACTTCGACGGTTTTCAGCATTTTCGGTAGTAAGGTAACTCAAGTCAAGTCACAAGTTATTGCACCTGCCTGTACCGTTGCCTCAAGGCCATATATTTGTCTTATTGCCCATGTTGTACCAGCGAGACGACTTTTTGGTTTTCCGTAATATCAAGGACATGAGCGCTACTTCCAATCTAGCATTCCTTACTACTTACACTTCCAATACTATTCAGTGAGGCACCACATACTCGAATCCACAACAGTTCATCTTTATTTATTTTTCGAATCGAATTGAATCGAACAAATAATGTAATTAACTAGTCAATTTTATGTAGTTACAATGCCAGTCGGTTGTATTATTGTCATTAACACGGTTTTATTGTTCATGAATAGCTCAAGTGTTAAAATGTTACAAAAACAGTGTTTCCTCCTCACATTGACATGGAAACATCGCTAATTATAATTATACACCGGCTTGGCAAGCAAAAACACTCTTGAGAACTATGCCTTGATTATACTAGCTTTCATATATTATTGTAGTACGATCAACAGGCACGCCGACGTTATCGGAAAAAATATCTTGTAAAGTACTAAGGCGTGAAACTAATGAAGTGCTACCACAGAAAAAAGTGTAGTGCAGGTGTTTACTTTGTGTTGCAGATTTTTCAGTTTCTCCCCTCACTTTTATACATAGTATCGACTGTAAGAGCTTCACATTTTATTATACTTGATTTTATTTTTAATTTAACACTTCTCAGCGTGTCGTTTCTATGAAGAGGTCCTGGCGGCTTCAGAACAGATTTTTTATCTGCTTTCCGGTAGTTATTTGGTATTAAAGAAATTCTGTAAAACCAAATAACTGTCCTATTTACTCCGGTTTTAGGGCTGTATGTTATTATTTCTTTGTAATTAATTATATCTTTGTTGTATAGGTACATTTTTTTTTTAAATTACCTACTCCTTTTGTTTGCTTTATGCTTCTTTAATTTCAAAGACCGCACCTCCCTTGTATCCAACTTATAATTTACTTAAAATGCATATGACATGCTTTTCATGAAAATTAGGTCATCCGACGACAACTACTCCAGTGCGCACTTATAAAACTGCTTTCATTATGTATCGCGCTCACGACGCGGACACAGTTTCGATAATCTGATACAACATTCATAATTATCTAATAAACTCATGTTTTGTAACCTTTACAGTTTGCCGCTATCAGTTTACATAAGCATGTTGACTATATCAAATCCTATCTACATGGATACGTGTACCTTGATTGCGATAATATATACACATCCAACGAATAATTAGTTATTTTGTTATGCTAATATACGAGTATTAGAACTGAAACGGTTTTCGCGCATATAACTTAGTACAAATTAAAATTGCACTAAAATTATAATTGCACTTTGTCTATGAATATTCTTTGTTATTTAGTTAATAATTAAAATAAAATATAACTAGGTATATAAAATATTAAAGTACGAAGGCCGCGAATTGCAATAAAATGAGGTAAATGAGAATTTGACCGAGCTAGTACTCCTGAAAACAGTAAAAAGCTGTTAGTACATCTTACAAAACAACTACTTGCCAATGATGGTCATAATCGCAGAAATTGGAAATAGATATTTGAAACACATAACAATCTTCGGATCTTATCGGGACTAACGTTTAAATGATGATAACTTATCGAAGCTGCATAATGTTATGTAAACATAGCTGTTTCTTTTGCTCCGGAAGGAAGGTACACTAACTGACATTGACTTGCGGCTAATTGTGTAAGTTACTAATCGGTGTTCGTCACACCCACACTCGGTTAGCCTAGAAATAGTGTGTGCCACAAATTATGTACCTATCACACTACACGGTTACGATTTTTTGGTCTTACGATAAATAACCAATTTTTACTTGCTTGTGGCATTACAAGCCGTTCCAAAAAATACAAATAAGAATTAGTAAGTATTCTAGCAAAATTGTCTTTTACTTTGAGGATTCCGGTTTCAAATTTCAAAGAAACTGTAAAATAATAATTACATGATTTGTATTGACTTTATACGACGTGTAGCAACAATTCAATTAACATAACGGTTTATTTATGAGGAGTTGTTGGTTTCTTTTACAGTGGCTTATCATAGTCAACCACACGGTAACAAAAATGAATTTAGTAAATAATGAATGTACATACGTCTTTTTACTGTTACAAAGTATAAATTATTATAATCTTTATCAGAGGCCTACTCCCGATTGCATCCGAAACTTGATAAATAAAACTTGGGAACTACTTTCTTTACTTGAGTTTATTGGGAATTCCACCGCGATTATGAAGACTCTTCCTATAAAAGTAATATATGAATCGCTCAAGGTAAATGACAAAAATCATACACATAAAAATTTTCGTCATACCTTGAAGAGGTCAACAGAGTCTATTACCTACAATATGCCCGCATTTTTCTACAGTTGTCATTACCTCAATCGGTCACCCATCTCAGGACAAAAAACAGCAAATAACTGGATGAGCAAGCATACCAAATAAAAAAAAGAATTAAAAAAGGAAAGAATCAGAGAAGAATAGTTACAAACATAAAGTATAAAAACATTTAGTAAAGCACCAGGACAGTTTGATATGCGCTGAACTGATGTTTTGCCTTTAGAGACTGTACACGTCCGTTCAAGCCCAGCCGGCAAAAAGTACAACATGATGGACTGAATATTTCGAGTGACAGTGGATAGGGAGGATAAAGCCGCTCTAGGTTATCGAATTGCCTCTTTTTTAGAGATTCACACGTCTATTCTGTCGATATTGCGTTCGTTAGAGACTTATCTGTAAATAGCCGAGGGCTAAATATCGTTCCGTATAGCTCACAGAGCCAGGTACCGAAATTAATAAAGTCCCGTGCCTGAGCTGTCAAAGTGAAACTGGAGTTTTTTCAGAAAAGGGTTGAATGTAACTTTTAGAAAAAAATCTTACCCGTTGAATGGGTATCCGGCGAATGCAGCGTCGTAGGGGTGGTACACAGTTGGGTAGGGCCATGATGCTGCACTGGCTGCCAAGTTTTCTTTCAGTTCTATTCCAGCAGCCTAGCAAAAGACAAAATGTAATTGTAATTAACATAATTTATACTTATAAAGGTCATCGGTATATATTGACAGAAACTATTATTTACATACATTATAGGTAAATGCGTCTTATTAAAACGTTTCAGAAATCATATCATTAACAATATTTCCATTTATGGTTCCGGTAGCTTTAACGGAATCCATTATTAAAATAATCCTTGACTTCTTGATGGATCACTTTAACGTCTCATGCTTAACTATTATTACTTAATGGGCTAAGATACGATACCTCTCATCTCTCATCAATCATCGTTCGGTTCACAAATGTATCTTTTTTTTGTCTAAACATTGTTCAACTTTTATCTTTTGAAAATATACAAACGAATGGAGTGCGTTTTGAATTATGTTAGGGCAAGGAGTTTTAATGTTATGATTAATTTGTTGACGAGGCTGTGTGCGCAGGAGTACCTCAACGTAAGCAGTATGACCGTCAGTAAGGGTTCAAAAATTTATAGCGACACATTAAAAATAACGCAGGAGCAACTTTTAATGCGGTCAGCCAAGATAAATCTATCAAAAGATTTTGTTGTCCAACAACTTCATTGGTGGCCGAATCGAAAATCCGATAATAAATTTTACTCAAGTACGACAGCGTAATCCAGTCGCGCTGTCGCTCTTTGTTGCTGCGACCTTTGTGATATAATTCCAGTTTTCTGTTACTTCAAATAATCGGAATAAGCCGTAACGCGAATCTTTGCTCACTACGATTTATTGTGTCTTCTTGCAATATTTATTTGTTAGTCTAATCGCCTCAATGATTATCTATACCAATAAACTTTTCATAATTATATTATTTAACATCTGCTTCTTAGAGAGGTAAAAGTAATGGTGACTAACACTTTTTAACATCGCATGATTTATTCGTTTTAAATCGGCTGTTGGTGGTTGGTGGTAGGTCACGGTGAAGCTACCTACTATTTTAACAAAAACTTCACTGTTGATCACTATTTCTATGAATGTTATGAGTTTAATGGATACCAAACTGGCTTTATTCCATTAACATTAGTATGTTAAGCATAGTAAGTATATATTTTTATAGAAGGTTTGTTAATCCGATGAGCGACGTGGTAGACACGCAAGCCTTTAAATGTCGACGAGTCAGTTAAACCCCCATGCAGATATAGTACGTTATATAGGGTTTTATTACAAATAGGCAATAGCTACAGGCCAGAGCGGAAGTAATGGTTTCCATTTAGTATGGATTTCAATCAGTTATAATGTATATGATTTTATTATTATTATTTTTATTAGTTTATTTTTTATTTTTGTCTAGATCAAAAAACGACGTCTTAGAATAATTTTATTCACCGACCTATCTAAAACATTTGACACAGTCAGTTATGTAGATCTGGTAACAACCCGAATATGAAAACTTATGAACAGTGTTTTTGTGCATTTAATAGTTTCAGCATTGAGAGGAGAACTAACTATGTAACCTAAAATATTATACCAGTTAGTCACCCAAACTTTGTTTAATCTATTACAAACTATCAAAATATAATTTAATAAAAGGTCGATTAGTTGATACAACCACTCGTCTAATACTCTCTTTTTTTCTAATAATAAACATATTCGGAAGTCGTTAATTTGGCCTTGTAACTGATATTTATTCAAGGGAAATAATTTTCGAATAAAATTAAAATATTCAACTATTAAAGACATTTATTAACAATCTTATAAAAAGAGTTAATATTAACAATATAATAACTATACGCGTCTACTATACACAGACTTTCCACTCTCTAAAGTCTACTCGTGACCATGGCTGTTGCAATATATCTGAAACGTCGAGGGTTGAGAAAAGTTTTAGATATGTACGCGAAAAACCCCGAAATCTATTATGTATAGTACAAGTCGTGTGAGTCTAAAAACCTTATGATTACTACTTTATTACTGTCGCGTTTAAACAAATGTGTTATAATTTAATAAATAATATGACCATCCACTGGAGACGTTTATAAAGCATAATCTTTAATGCGCGTATACCCAACCTACTGGGTTGAAATAATAGAAAACAAAATAAAAGGCAAACTAAAAAGAGAACTATGAGGCAGAATTACATTGAAGGTGTCGACCGCAGTAACACTTTCGCCACTGATGATGTATGATCATATCTTCATGAATGATTGAATCGTCTGCCGGGACACGTTCACGGCTTTTAACACCTTCTTCAAAAAGTTTTACTACGCGCCATATATTACGTAGCGTGGCTACTTTTGTTGTTATGATCATTATTATTCAAAGTCACTACCCACACAATATTTTGTGATTCACAGCAATTGATATGTGAGATGGAGGAGGTGTTATCAATGTTTTATTACTAGATTTAACTTTCCTTTTGTACAAAACATTTAATTTTGTTTGCATTTACTTCAGAAAAACCACGTCAGTGATTGCTTATGTTATTCAATATCCATAATCCCTTATAAATGCGATATTA
This sequence comes from Miltochrista miniata, assembly GCA_933228765.1. Taxonomy (NCBI): domain Eukaryota; kingdom Metazoa; phylum Arthropoda; class Insecta; order Lepidoptera; family Erebidae; genus Miltochrista; species Miltochrista miniata. The sequence continues at coordinate 28,723,404 of OW121747.1, forward strand.
TTAAAGTAACTCAAACTTCAGACGTGATTTAATCCTCTGGAAGAAATTGTTAAACATATTAAGTTATTAAACTCGGTGGGTCGGATACAAAATTTTTTGGTACGTTGGACAAAAGAACATACATCAACGGATTACGATTCCAATTTATATGTATTTATTACTTAGATCGTAAACCTTATTGTGAGGCCTACTTAACACCAAGAGGGTCTTATAACTACTTTTGTAACGCAATATTTTGACATCTGATTCTAATTACTTTAACTATGACTTTTGTTACAAACGTGAACAGCGCAATAGAAATAAAAAGTTCAATCTTCTCACCTGTAGATTATCGTATTAAATCCTTATGATATTCTCATGTTTACACAGCGGAATGGCATAGAGCCTTGTGTATGTTACTAATTAGTACTGAACTAACAGACTAAGAAGAGTTGTAAGAAGGTACCTAACCAATATCAAAAATTTTAGTGTTATAACATAAATATTAGCACATAACCTTTGCACTGGTGTCATCAGATTTTACCCGGTTAATTAACGCATCCCGCTTGTTGAATAGCATTTTGCAGATATTCACCTAAAAGATTACCTAACTTAATGTAATTGTTTGTGTCTTAAATAAAGTTTTTAATTAATATACGACTTAGCACAGCATTATCTTGATATTGATAAAATGTTTTTTCTGTATATTTATTGTGTAAACGTTCTGAGGATAGGCCACAGTGACTTTCCATCAGGTGGGGCGTAAGCTTATTTGCAACCTTAGTCGTATAAAAAGCAAACTTAGCATAAATAGGCATAGTATGTATTTTTAACCGACTTCAAAATAGGAGGAGGTTCTCAATTCGTCTGTATGTTATTTTATGTATGTTCACCGATATTTCCGTCAACTATTTTCTTTAATTTTTTTTCTTTTGGTGTATAATACTACAATTTAATGAAGGTCTGGAGTCGATCTGCTGATGGAACCGAAAGACAGTCGAGGGAATGATGATGAGAACTTTCACCTAGATAAATATATTTTTCGGTCCACCCGTCACTTAAAATAATGAAAAAAAAAATAATAAAAAATAAAACCGATTTCAAACAAATTCTGAAAAATAATTTATACTTAGCACAAAGTAATATTTATTTTGATTTATCAGATTAACGCAATATTATATTGAAGTTGGTGCCATTAATAATACCTTTTAGGTAGACCTATGGGTTTACTTGGCGCCGACTTCAATATAATATTGAAAGAAATCTGATAAATCAAAATACATATAACTTTGTGGTAAGTAAATTTTATTTACGAATCAGAATTTGTTTAAAGTCAGTTTTATTTTTTAGTATTTTTTTTAATGATAACTATGACATAAATAGATGACTACTACTAATGAAATTGATTGATTTTTGTTGTATATTAAGTTTTTATTATGTGCCTCCGTTTTATTAAGTACTAGCTGGTGACCGCGACTTAGTACGCTACATTCTACATGGGATTCTTTCGATTGATATAACTTTTTTATTTATGAACCAATTGACATCAAAGAAACACTAAATGTTAAGTGAATCAAACCGCAACGCAATAAAGAAAAACGCATTGCAATCGATTGAGCGGTTGCTGAGATTAGCGCGCACAAATGTACAAACAAACAGACAAAAATTCTAAAAATCATTGTTTTGGGTTCTATTGCGTTCATAAAGAGAAATAAAGATTTTTCTTATATTTCTTCAATGTACAGACAGCGACCTGTTACGATTTTATTATATGTTTTATGATATGATGATGATTAATACGAGTAAGTAGTATGTATTATTCTGAAGGCTTAATTATAATTATGTTAGTCGAGTGGTAAGTAAGAGCACCTGACAATTTTAGTGACCTTTCCTATAAGCATGTTTTTGAAGAAAACTTCCAGACGCTCAATAAAATAATTATGGTACCTACCTATAAATTACTCGGAGAAGATTTCAATAAAATCCCAAAAAGGGTATGTTGCGAATAAATGAGTTATCAAGTTGTTACAGAATACCGCAAATGCCGGCGATTGGGACACCCCCAACCCCAATCTATTATTTTACATTCTCGGAATACGAAATGGTGTTGAGAGTATATTTGATTGTGGTCACCTGGTGGCTGTTATTACAAGCTTATAAAATTAAACCTATATTCTCTTCAAATATTTCAATATGATTTCCATCTTAGATTTGTTACAAGATTTAATTTAATTTAACTATACTAATATTGTAAGAGGAAAGATTTGTGTGTTTGTATGTTTGTAAGCATCGAATAGGCTCCGAAACTACTGAACCGATTGAAAAATTATTTCACTGTTTGAAAGCTACACTGTCACCAGTTGATATAGGCTATATTTTATTACCGCCTCTTTACGGGAACGGGAACTACGCGGGGGGAAACACGTCAGTAATACCTACTATTACCTACATTACCTCTGGCTAGTACTAGTCAACTGTTAAGAGGTTAATCTGGGTACATCCTTATTTTCAATTGAACTATACAATAGGTCCATCATATTATATTATTGATATATGTACCTATGTATTCAGAAATACACAAGTAGGTATATCTATCAGTCGTCTAGATCCCAGCACAAGCTTTTTATATTAGCTTAATTTGGGCTAGATCATGTTTGAGAATATTCTCAAATATCTATTTACTAGCTGTTTCCTGCGACTTCGTACGCTGCATTTTATATGTGATTCTTTAGATTGATATAACTTTTTAATTTATGAACCGATTTACATGAAACAAACACTAAATGTTAAGTGGAGCAAACTGTAACGCAATAAAGAAAACGCATTGCAATCGGTTGAGCGTTTGCTGTGATTAGCGTGCACAAACGTACAGACAAACAGACAGTTTCAATTTTATTATATGTATTGATTGATTGATAAATTTTTAACCTTAATTAATTAATAGTGTCATTTAATTTTATTTATTTTAATTGAGTATCAATTCACTACCGATAAATAGACTAAACAAATTAAGTAGGTGTCGATTTACTAGATCATCGATCGTGCTTATAATATTGTAGTATCAATGAGTATGCTTGTTAGCCACCTTGGTGATATAAAAAAAATGTGAAGATGTACTTTAGCATGAAGTAAAATAAGTAGTAAGATAATCAAAAAATTCAGTCATACCCGTTCTGGCACAAATTTGTAGGTAGGTCATTATTTAATGAGCCTGAATAAATATAGAATACTAGCTGACCCGCGCAACTTCGTTTGCGTGATAAATGAAGAACCGCTCGACCGATTTTGTGCAAACTTCACATAAACCCAAACGAAGCCAAAACATTTGGTTTGGATAGGTGAGCATTTAGTTATAAAATTACAAAGAAAGTAGCATTGATTTAAATATATTGGATTATTCACTTTCTGCCAAAAATACCGATGACCTAATTAAGTTGATATTTGTTTGTATACTTACTGCGTTTGAGTAAAAAGGTGGCTGATCGGCTGCTAGTGCTGGGAAGTAGGCCCCCAGACCTGCAGCTGTTGCTGCTGCCGCGTCCGAGTACGGAGCACTGTACATAGAGAGAGGCATGCCCGACGCAAGCCTCTGGTAGTTGAGGAACTCGTACTGACACGAGCATACAGTCTGTCCGGTTATGGGATCCTGGAATATAGGTCGGCCGGTGTCGCAACACCGCGGGGCTGCTGCTGCCGGCGAGCTCGGCCGCGCTGCGCTGCTCGCGCCGCCTGCACTCGCGCTCATTCCCGCCTGCGCCGGCGGCGGACTGTTGGAGGCTGTCGAGATGGTGCTCTGTAAGTTGTAAATTTTGAAATGCCTTTATGGCGAGTTTTCACATTCGCGAGTGCAACTGCAAATTTATATAAACAGCATCGAAACGCATAGCATATTCTCGCATAGCACAAAAAAAATGACAAATGTACTTTGATACGCTCACGTAGGTACTGCTATAAACTGATCCACAAAAAGTTCATAATGGACGACTGATAACATTAGCATAATATAAAATAATTGATGGATAATAAACGAGCCTTTAACGATTGTGTGAAAAGGGGTGAGCATCAATAACCTTGGGCGTGCCTCTCATGTCGTCAAGGCGAACATCACCCATGATACGCAAATTAGAAACGCTTTCAAATCCCCTTTAAACAATGTAAAAAGTGACTTAGTTATGCTTACTAAAATGATTCGATTTAAAATGAATGACAATAGGTTAGCACAGGGCGGGCGCATTGTTGTCGCAATAGATTTATTCGCCGCGCTCTACCTGAATCAATAACGCGGTTGAAAAATAAACATCCGGCTGTCCGATTACAAAATGAAAGATGCGAGTGGAGATCGTCCTTTTAATTGAGCATAGTGTAGACTCGTAAATAACTTTCTAAATATTTGTCATTGAAATGAAAAATGGAGCCAGCCGTCCGTTTATGCTTTGTGCTTACAATAGGATTAGAAACCGAGTAGTGTCATTTCTACAATCCCTTGTATTTTCCTTATAAAAAGTAATCATTGGTATTTCTCTTTAAATATTTTTACACACACAAAAAATGTACGATTAAATTTGACTAAAGGTTCTTCGAAAGGTATAATCTGTTTGTTTTATAAAGACCCTAGTTGGTATGTGAGTTAACCTTTAATTTGTGTACAGAGGTGGTGCTGCGGCCGTAAGCCTAGTAAAGGCACGTCGCGGTTGACTGTGGCCACATTACGCTGAAGCTGTAACCCGACTATCAGAGTATGGCTTCCCTCACCCTAAACACGAGGCACACACCTAGTGCCTCCATAGCTAGGTTTACATACAAACATTTTGACGACCTTTGCTATCAGCAAACGTTCGTAAAAACATTTGTTGTGTTGCGGGAATTATTGAGGTAATTCTGAAGCCGTTAAACGTCGAATCCCTGTATTACCTACATTACATACCCAGCATAGTTATTTAATCCGTGCTCGCTAACATTGTGTATGTATACCCTCTACAGCGTTCAACGGTTGGTAGGTACTCTCACTGCATCGCGACACCCATTCGACCTAATGACAATAGCAATAGGGTTTATGTCAATCTATTGGGGGGTTGTGGCTGAAATCGATGCTGAAGGGATTCAATCCGTTTATACGATACCGTCTGCTGGGTGAAACGACATAATTATTGTAGGTGCTGCGTTGCGTACAGTGGTTCCTATGTATTCGTTTAGGCGGCCATTGTTGACGGCTTGTGTGTTCTCAATTTCATCTGTTTACAAATTCAGTTTCGTTCAATCGTATAGCTTGATTCAAACATCAGAGAAGAAATTGAAATTCAAACTACGTGCTTTATGTGTATATTCATACAGGCTATTAATTCATGAAATTTATTCGTAAGGTTATGTTGGGTATGCTTACATTGTGTTGGAAAATGATGGCAATTACTGCAAACATGGCGGTACCTAAGTTAAATTTACAGCCGCACTCTCAACTCTGATAAAAGTACCTAAGCATCATTTTTAACTGATCACAAAAGCACTAAACATATATTATAAATTCCAAAGGCCAAGTGCATGTCGGCTCACGCAATATATATAGTGTTAGTTTGTATTAAAAGTTTACATCAAAATATTGCTTTCTTTTTTTTTGATTAAAGTGAGGGAGAATCTTTCATGGATGCCATGCCGGAGTCCTACCGACTAAAAAACCTCACGCCCAACAGTCTACGGTTGGGAGCCCCGGGTATACCCTCGAAAGAATGTCCCAGGACTCCCAATTATTGTTTGGGTTTTAAAATACAATACTTAATATTTTATAAACAGATCGAAATAGAAACGATTTTGTAAACGTAACGTAATTTTTGGAAGACTTATCTGACGCCTCATCATGGTGTCGATGACGAAGATGGCTTACGTACAAGGAAGCTATCGTAGTGATTTATTAATCTTTTACTTTACCTCTTTTGCGAATTGGCCTTGACCGTACACTATGTCAACTATTACCAGCTTTCAGGGGTTCCTTGTTTTGCTACAGAACCCTAAAGAAGGTTGTAAAATTATAATTAATAAACATGTAAACCTTTTGGAACTTTTCTGTTTATTGCTTTCAATTTAGCAATTGTTAAACGTAAGTAAAATTGTAGTAAATTTACCATATTCATTAATAGCAGGTATGTATTTAGTTAGACATTAATATTTTAACTGCTTTGCTATTAGAATAAAATATTCTCTATCGTTAGCTAAGTGTAATTAAGGTATTCAGAATGCAACTAACTCGTTTAGCAATTCGTGTTCAAGTACGCTATTAAGTACTTAATATGTATGCGTGGTCCCATTTATCGATTGGACAAACTTTGAAAATAAGTAAGTATTAGTGATGTGTGCTTATTAGATAAAGAGTACAAAAAAGTTGTCATCATATCCTTTTCAAATATCGGACGGTTCGAGGATTAAAGTGCCGCTGCTCCTTATCTCCAACAGACATCTTTTAAAAAACAAACATGAGAAGTATTCTCTTTTTGTGATCTTTTTTCATCGTAACCCGCAGGATGTGTTAGAGTCGTTAAGTCCTTTTAAGTGTTAAACCATGTAACTGAATATTCGAGCGTATAAGGGTCCGATCTATTTGTTAAATAATGTAAAAAAGTTAATCTTAGAGAAAACGAACCCAATGACATGAATTTCGTTAAAGACATCAGCCGAGCAAAAAATATTGATGACATGTCGCTCGCTTAACTAACCGTGGGTGACGCCGAGCGATGGCATTGGACCAGGTACCAGTAGGGTTTTTATCAAAGTCGGTCCTTTAGCAGACATCATTAAAGTATTAAATTTACGATAAGGTTACCGGTGTACAAAATAACTTCGGCATACTTACTAATGTTCAATTCCTCCGCACTCAAGATTATCTTTTCCAATCCTTTCCTCCCTCGTGATAAAAATATGTAAGTACTGAGCTTCGAAAATATCACATACAATAACAATAATTACTACAAGAAATACTCTCAGTACCTAAATAAAATGTAAGCCTAACTCACATTTTTACTACGAACATTTTTACAGTATTAGTTTGTGCTGTGGGTCTTTATAAATATTTCGAAATACATACAATTTTTTTGTACTTTACCCAACCCAGACAAAAACTTTGAAAAACAATACTCCGAAAAGCTTTCAAATTAACAGGATTTGTATGAACTCACTAAAAATAGCATTTATAAAAATGAAGTAGGCCTTACCTGTTTATATTTTTTGGATGAGGCCAAAATACAATTTATATTATAGTATTTATGTAAACAGGGTAACAATTTATAATAATGTAATGAGGGTATGGCAAGCTACTAAAGCAACATTTAATGACTTGGATCATTTTATCCAAAATCCTTTTCGTCAACATACAACCTCGGTGCCTGGCAATACCCCCGTTATTTACATAAAATTAAGAATTTAATTGGACAATTACATGGTGGATCATTTAAAATAGGTGTCTAATTTGACCGCTGCCTGTATCAAGATATACGTGTAGATAAAGATCACGAAATTGACCCACCCTAAAATGCATAATGCCTTAAAAGATATTCACACCTTTTCTAATTGCTGTGGAAAAAGGGCAGGATAAATATTGAAAAGAAACCGCCGCTTTTATTCTAATAATACAGAACAAGTATGTTAATGTATCGATAAATATATATTAACACTGTTTTTCGTTAATAAGTGGATATTATTACCTACTCATTAAAAATGATGTTATTCCAAAAAATAAGGGGCCGACCGTATGTTTATTGCGACTAATTTAGTTACAATGTTGTTGATCTACCGCTAGCAATCTTTTGATGGTAAAACCATTTTTACTCTTTCTTGGTCAATATTTTGAACACAAGTGTAAATGTTCATTACATAAACATATTTTAGTACAGTGATTAAAATAAGGTATTTCATAAAGATATCTAGGATCCGCACCAACACTGCCTTACGGTGCTCATAGTAACTGAGGCACCCATTACTGTAGGTAATAGTAATTTTCTCACTACAGAATGATGGCACTGTTCAAGTATGGAAGGTCTTCTTGATGATTTTTTAACCGACTTCAAAAAAGGAGGAGTTTCTCAATACCTCTGTATGTTTTTTATGTATGTTCACCGATATTTCCGTCAATTATAAACGAATTTCAATTTCTAATAAGATTGTCTTCTGAGGTGGTCCCATTTCACCAAGCCAGGATCTGATGATGGGATCCAGGAGAAATCGAGGGCAGCCACCGAAAATTGTAGGGACAACTAGTACGTTTGTTATTTTTTTGATTAAGTACTTTAAAGCACTGTAATATTATAATATAGGTCTGGAGTCGCTCTGATGATGGAGCTGAAAGACAGTCGAGGGAATTTCTTAACGATTTACAGCTACCTTGAAGTCAGTTACTTAAAAATAATATTTATATTGCACAAAGTAATAAATGTTAAAATTATTGTTATTCTAAACAGTCAAATCAATTAATTCAAGATCCGAATTTAAATGTTTTGATGCAAGCGCGTTTTACAACTGAGACAAGACTCTACCATTGCCAAGTTCAGGTAAGGTTTGTTTCTGAATTAATTTGAATAGTGACCAAGCTCAATGTCCAAACATATTATAATTTATACTATTCTTGATGTAAGTAAATAAAAGCACCTTCAAACAAAGATTTTATCAATTCATCACTAGAGGGACCCCTGTTTTAACTATGGGAATCATTATAAGAATAATTGGGTGTCAAAATTTCACAGCTTTTTGTCGATTTACAGTTAGCATTATCAAACATATTATGTCATACTCGAGCTAAACTATGTATTGTTTTATAACTTTTTTGTATGGGTTTGAGAATTACTGACCAGATTCAGAAAGTTGTATAGAATTGTTCATAAATAAACGCTTCTTGCAACAGATATAGGTATATCTGTTGCAAGAAGCGTTTATTTATGAACAATTAGGTAATAGCGGTATGTTGAAAGTATCTAAGGATGTGTAAATAAAATACGTATTGTAATAATATTGAATATTCTAATGTTCTACGAAGTTATGTTACACAGATGCATGCCAATGTTATTAATATAATATGGAATGCATAAATATTATACCGGACAGGATTTAATTAACTTGTTACCTTTGTTCTATAATACCATTATGTTTTAAATAAAGCTGTTACGATTTAAATAAGAACAAGAAGGTGGCTCGCTGTAAATCGATATAAATATTATTAAGTGTTTTATGGGGAGGTGAAATCCTTAACGTCGACCCAAATGTTATGCCCGTTTAAAAGGCGTTTCAGACACGTACACGTCTCTACGGCAAGCTTTCCGCGTCGATTCGCAGCCCGACCCGTATTATTATTGTGTTTCATTCAAACAACTCATTCATAAAATTGCAACTCTTTCGAGAGAAACCGGAGAGCCCGTCGACACACTCCATCGCACCCACAAATGTGAACGGAAACTTTTACCTGCTCCTTTTAATCCGATAGTCATATGTGAAAAATGGCATTGATTCATTATCTGGGGCCAAGTCTTCTGTGTCTTCAATCATCCAGCGCGGCGTGAACGAGCGTTGATTTCGCTAATGAAGTTGTTTCAGATTGTTCGGCGAGATTTATTGGCCCCTGTTACGGAATAAACATGTGCTAATACCACGGGTACTTGTCTATTAATAACTGGACCATTATTCTACTTAATACCCTTGTGACGCGGTCGCAAACATTCCACTGTTACTGTTATGCTGAAATTAGATTGATGCAATACGGACATTGTACTGCAAATACTTGTGCTTTTGCTTTGATTGACAGAAAACCGTTTATGTCGTCTCAAATTGACGTGGCGAGATGGAGCTTGTTCAGTATTAATATTTGTAAAACATGTGACTTATTTAATTTACAAATATTTTCGAGTTTATTTGTTGTTCTAAGTAAGTATAAACAAGTATATAAAACATTCGTATTCATCTCAATCTTTGGCATTCTTTTCCATCCAGATCTTTTAGATTTACAATTATAAATACTCTACCTAATGCTATTTTGGGGAATTGTGCTTGTCATAAAAAAGATAACTGGGATGATTATTACTAAAAAATCTATTTAAAAACCATAAAACCCAATCAAATAATATGTTTGTATCGTAAAAAAGTACAACAGTAAGTATCTAGGTTCTTCTTTGGAGTTAGCACCCATGTCAGACTAGCATATTTTGCAATGACTTTGCAAAACATGCTACTTTGTCGTGGGTGAAACTACTGCGGAGGGTTCCACTGTTAGGTTCATGTCATCTTTACGTGTGACCATTATCCAAAGACTTAAGAATGAATGCCATCCGACGTCATAGCTTGTGTCGTCATGCAAATCTTTCTTTATATCCTCTTCTTTGCATTTTAATCTGAAGAGTAATATCGATAGAGAAATATCGATGCAACATTCGAACAGTTATGTCAGCTTCTGTTTAGAAATTAAAGGGTGAGCACCTATGGAAATTTAAATTATCGGTTAATACAGACGCTATTAAACCGGTGGCGATTCAAAACATCCCGTGCCGTTCCCTGCCGAACCTTTATTGCGCACTCCATCGTTATCCACTAATCGACAACTGTGTTACCAAAATAACTGTGTACAAAACGACTTCCTAAACGATACTAATTTATTTGATTTCATACACATGTTTTTAAGATAAATAGGCATTAGCCATAGATAGCAGTTAGAAGAAGTCATTTACAGCAATTATTATATAAATGTAAGTAGATTACCCTGCTTATTACCGCGAAACCGTATAATTATGTTTTTATTATGTTATAATCATTTCCGCTCTACGTGTAAATACTAGTCTAGCATACTGATAGAAGCTCTAGTATAACTTAATTAGACCGTCTAATAATACTAAGCACTTGCGATAGGTTATTGAACAATTATAATATTACCAGGGTGTCAATAACCGGAGCAACTGATCCTGGAACCAACTTTATCTGAAGTGAGTTGCGTGATTGTAATTTCCGCACCAATCATCACCTATTAGGACACGAAAGTGATATTACTTGTTCTACGCCTCCCAGAGCATATAGGTTGAGATTTAGGAGTAGGTTTCGCATTGGTAGTATATTAATGTCACCAAACCCACGATGAACGCCACTTATAGGGAGAAAACTTGGAGATGTTGAAGACTCCGTAACATAACTTTTTGTAAACTAAGTGCAAAGTATTTACTATTTTCTTTGTTATTAATTAAATAATTATATATTATTAATTGTCTATACCCAATTTTATTACAATCAATTCACAAAGGTTACTATCCAACTTTGTCTATTTGTAGGTACTCTAAATTTTTCAAGTTAAACGAAAACCAGTTTAGACGTGCGACCTGTAGAGGACAACGTACAAACTCACCCACAAAAGCAAATTTAGTTATTTAAAAAGGTAAACTCTAACTCGCTACGTTCGCACATTCAATCAATGTGTCCATTTAGTAGTCATAAATTCTTTCAATATGATTACAACAGTGTTCGCTAATGTGGTTTCATACGCACAGTTACAAAATTAGTTCCAAAATACAAAATTTAAAAAGCAATGACCTCCTTAATTTTTAAACCTATTCATGAACTACAGATACGCAGTAAAGAAGATATTAATATTCTTACAGACGTCAATCAACACACGAGTCTATTGAAATTAACACAAAACAGCCTTATATAAGGAATATCTATAGACGAGGCGTGCGGATTTACCCGTAAGCCATATATTAACCTATAACCTGAACCAATGTTACGATAAAAATACTCTATCTATAATCAAATCTCTTTACGACTATGAATCTTAATGAATTATATATAACATCTATATTACATCTAACGTCTTTTGTGATATCCTTCCGAGGGCTTACCCGGGGCTCACAACCATAGGCTGTTGGGCGTTACGTGAGGTTTTTTAGTCGGTAGGAGTCCGGCATAACATCCATGAGAATTTTCCCTCACGTAAAAAAAAAAAAAAACGTCTTTTGTGATTATAATAGGTACGTACTGCCTCTGTGGCGCAGTCGGTAGTGATCCCGCCTGCGGCGCTGGAAGTCGTGTGTTCGATTCCCACCGGAGACAAATATTTGTGTGACCCATAAATGTTTGTCTCAAGAGCAGTCTGGGTGTTTCTATGTGTAAAATGTATGCATTTAAAAGTATATAAGTAACTAGCTGATTTCCGCAGCTTCGCCCGCGATGGCGCTGTATGTGAAATTTTGCTGAATTTTCTTTGCTATAAACCTCACGGAGCCCGAGACCTTTCCAACGAATGCAATACCGTGAAAATCGGTTCGTGCGTTCTAAAGTTATAGCGTCAGGAAGGAAAACCCGACTTATTTTTATATAATAGATAATATCCGTGGTCAGATACCCATAACACAAGCATTCCTAGCTTACTTTGGGATCAGATAGTGTTATGCGAAATGTCCGTGAATATTTATAACCGGCGATGTCAAAGTTCTGTAGCTGGTTATTGTAAATACGGGAAATAGACGTATTTGAGTAAAACGGGTGCTACAGGGTTCTTTACATACCTTCCCATGTACGATTAGGTGAGCGGTCCCCCCGACGAGACAAACTGTTAGTTAAAATATGAATACGTAAATAATATAGCTACCTATAATAATAATAAAGGTTCAATACTTAGGAGAGATAGGTCATAATATGATAGTTATTTTTTTACTTTTTACAGGTTTTTTTATTCTTCTTTTTTTGTGAGGCGGGGGTTTTTCAAATTTTTAATTTAATTTTTATATAATGTTCGTTAAACATAAACTCTAAACCATTATAATCTACTGATCGTTGACGTTTATAATCTTGTGTTTCTTTTCGTAGTACAATTTTGTCTTGAGAAAAGTGAGATTAATGCTCCTTCCTTTATACCTACGGATTAAAATTATTCATCCTGGAGCTCACTTGAAGAAACGTTAATTTTCATCTCAGTTTATAATGCCCTTGTACTGTCTTATATTTAGGTAGATATACTTAAACTTTGACGGATTACGTAAAATAAGTATTAACTTTATATGAACACAATAGATAATCCATTGTATACTTTCACATTCATGTAGAATATGACTTCTAATATTAAATACCTAGATGGATTATAGATTAAGGATGTTTTAGGTGTCTGCTGAACTATTTGTGATCACTTCGTATAGCCTTGTAAATTGAATTGTTTACGTGTCTAAACAATTGTTTAAATTAAGAAGAAAAATAAAACACGATCACATCGTCATGATCACGACACATCACAATCTCTTGAAGTTTCCCTAGTTTCCTGTTATCAAATCATATTTATGAAAACTTATTTTTAGGAAGTTGGAAGAGAGCCCACGGACTTTTTGTTTTAATATGTTATTATTTACATGAATAATTATGTCATATAAATCCTGCAAGGTAATAGATATATAACAGTTAGTTAAACCATTGCACCAACGTGGTACAAGATGAGCTATAATCTCGAAGCTAACAATTGACTACCTAAACAAGATGCAAATATGCAAGTTTATTGAAATTAACAAGAACCCTAAAAGTTGTAGAATGACAATTTACATTGCTAGGCATACCGAAAAAAAAATTCTACAAAATTATGTTTGAATGTTGCTGATACTTAATACTATAAATTAGGTAGGTTCAAACCGCATTAAGACAACTTTTTTGGCAATTCTCAAAGCGTACCTAAGTGGATGTTTGTGAAAAAGGATAACATATATAATTTATTTATACAATATATGTCGATATTGTAAGTGGGGTATACATTTATTGTTAAAAATTACAGAGAAACATAACATAATTACATTATTACTATCTAAACTAAAAAATATATATTATTTTAACTCTTTTTATTTAGATATGCAGAATATCAATTTAGATTCAGCATAGTATTGTATATCTACTATATTATTATTTTGCACAAATAAATATCATATCAATTTCATGGTGAACTCCTAAAAGTATTAAACTTAATTAGCTTCTACAAACCCACCATTACACTTACTAAATAAGACATTATTGCAAATATCGAGGTCACTACGATTGACATTTTGATGAACGCGCCTTTCAAGTTTCATTTACTTGCTATTGTTTATATCAACTTAAGAATTATGTTCAAATGGTACACATGCAACTAAAAACGTACGTAGATAATCTTCATATTTCATGATTCATGAGTGAAGCATGAAAATAGTCGCCAAACTATACATGTGTGTGTATACTTTAGGCTAGCTTTATAGGAACGGCAGCAATTTGACACAGCTTTACGTTTTAGGTAGGTACATCATTTTAACTTCTGGAAACAAATTCATATTTAGTAATATATTAAAAAGCTGTTCTATGAACAGTAAATATAATAAAAAGATTGATTGAACTGTATTTGAGTATAAATGATACTGTAAAGACATGTTCATGAAGTGCTACGCTGTAAGCTCTGCGACTGTGCTTACGTCATAAGTATAGCAGTGTCTCGCGATCGCAGACGGTTCCGAGGCGACGAGGTGTGAACTAACGATATGTGAGCACCTCATCCGTCGCACACACACGCCTGTGGGCGAGACAAGGCCAACAACGACAGTAATTGTCATACATGTGTATTTTAAGTTCACAATGTTGGTAATAAAGTTTCACGACTCTCTATTGCGTTGCTGATTAGGACCACTAGTGAAAGATCTGTGGTCGAGACGCGCTACATCGCTCGTTTATTTGTGTTGTTGTCCCGTAGTTATTTTCACGCAGTAATCCCGATGTTTATTCCTATCCCTAAACCAAATAATGACTTGCGACTGGCTAAAGAACTATTATAACGTCGGAAACGAAAGTTGCGTTTATTTTTTGATCAATATTGTCTTCGTAGTCATTTTTAGATGGTAAAAAATGTTGATACAAGCTAAATTGATTGAAACTTGACTTGTCAAACCAATTCCTACTTATTTATTTTCGTGTAGCCATAGCAGTTTTACTTAGAAACCTTATGACAATCAAATTAAACATGCTTCACTTAGCTAACTACTGTAGTATACCGACGTAACTTCTAAATAAACCATCAATTTTTACTTAGCTATCTATAAGAAAGGCTGTGAGTGATATCTCCTTATTAATCAAAACATACCTCGCCAACACGACCTTTTCATTGCAGTGTTTAACGCAAAAAAAAGTTTTATTACCATCAAAATGTCGTAACATATCTCGGGGTTCCATACCAACGCTTATTAGTTCAAGGACTGAATTAAACTCTGTTGCAAAGTGGAAAGATTCATAATCGAATGGACCCGAATGCCTGTTGATATAGGTACACTAAATGAATCGAGTGTCTTTCGTTGAACGCACACATGCATTACTGAATCCGGTTGCGCCCGCGCTTTAGTATGAGAAACACTATCACAATTCGTCGCTGCCGTAACTAGAGACTACAAAATTTACTAACCGCGTGAACAGAGCACTCGCTTCATTTCGGTGAAATTAATTAAAATTTCCGAGAAGTGAACGTCTCATTCACCTATCTCATTAGGGTGAGACGAGTGAACGCGCGCGGAGGATCGTTTCGAGCCCATTCGGAAATCCCGTGATAACGTGGTGAGTTTACGGTAAGGTAAGGTTATGGGCCGCCTCAACAAGATCATTGATCTCACTTTTAAATTGTTGTTTTTTGTTGTTTCTTATAATTTTAAGACACTTGATTGAATATAATAATTTGCCAAGCCTGAACTACGTTTTACCTACTTCAACTGATTGGTAGGGACGATTAGCTATTGGACACAATCAATGAGTAGGTAAGTTTTGTCAAATTATACCAAGTGAATTGTTGTCAGCAAACTAATTAGTAAAACTGCGATGAGATATCATGTTACACAAATGTACAAAGCGCACTTGCATATCATTAAACATTGGCTCATTATCAAGAACAATAGCTCACCAGACGAACATTTACTTAATCATGGCTTTTTATTAGGTACGCATTATTAAAGTCGAAACGGGTACCACACGTCAAATTACGATTCCATACAAAAAGGGGTCAGTAAGCGGTCGAATGCAAACTGCAAAAATGACGAAGATTGTTCATGGCTCATTATGAAGTTAAATGAATGGTATTGGATTTTTTCTTCGGTTTACGTGTCCCGAGGTCGTGCACGCGTGTTCGCCGTATGTGACCATAAGACCATAGCTGACTCGCTCACGCCTCCGCACCTCCGCTCTGAGGCTCACCTTCAATTACATCGGGAAGAAAAACGTATAAAAACAGTCTCTTCGGTACAAATATGGTATAATCCACTTTTATTAGTATCAAACTACCCTACATGTTGCGACACCGCCCTGTCTATAGATGCGCCTCAGTAGGTAATACTTACTCGTATTAACCAGAAAATGAAAAGCGTCGAGTGTGCCTCGCAACACTCAAGTCGCGTTGTTTATACAAATGTGTATGTATATTCCTCCTAAGGCTCTGTCGCGAGTCGCAACTGTGCGGGCCCACAAAATATTAATCTCGAACTCGACACTTGCAACGCAAGCTTGACGAGACTCATATTGACCTAAATAAAAATAATTTTAGTATGTATTCGTCTTTTGTTCCAGCTCGTTTGTGAAATGAATACAAGTATTATTTTACTTCCATTTCACTAAGTAGATTAATACAACTAAGTAGCATTGGTTTCTTTAAGGACTTTTTTGCACCTACTTACGCGGTGATTAATACTGATAAATTAGTCTATATTTAAAAGGCACGTAGTAACAGCGGGATTGTTAAATATGGTACTATTATAGAATCAAGACAATCTTCGTTATTCACATAACTCCGGCCAACATTGTTATTGTCTTTCTAAAATCAAATAAAAATATAAATGGCTTCCAATGCGATTCATTCAACCGTATACCACTATAAGCTGCTCATTGCTAAACGCGTCCATGAATTTTATATTATAAGGTCCTGATATAGTGGGGTGTAGAGAATAAGAGGGATGAGCGATGACTTGCAACGTGTTTGAAATGTTACCTTTTGAGTAGTAGTGAACGTAGCTACCCAAAGAATAAAAAGCTTCAAATGATATGTGATTAAGTTAATTAAACGTTTCGTTGCCTATCAATACTGCTTGAATGGGTACAAATGAACTCGATATTCATTTTACAAGTTAAGAAATAGTAGACATATACACCGAGCGTATGTTCTTTATAAACAATGTTCAACAATGTGTTACTAAAAACGAGCCTGACTAGGCATTCGTTTCTTCTGCACACATTTTATTAGTGAAAGTAAAATGATGCTACTCGAGATTTAGCGAGTCTGAGGTCTTAAAACGTACGATACAACGCCGTATAAACGTTTACAGCCCATTCTTGTACTTAATTGCTATTTAAATAAAAACGTACCATGAAGCAATGGGACCATGCTGCTATTAAAGAAAAAACTTTGAATTCTTATTAAGTAAGCTTATTTAAAGGCAGCATTTACGACGGTTTCATATTAAGAAATGAAAAAATAGAGAACTATAACCGCAGAACGTTGGGGAGTTGAGTGTTGAAGTCGTGGAATGTAATGTCGAGGTGTTCAGCGAGGTTTACGTTCCGAAATTGAGAAATAATGAGGATAATCCCCTCCCTGTCGAGGGAGTGAGTCCCTCTTATCACGGAGATAGCAAAAGTATATCGCATATGGCACGCATTCGGCCACTGACCGAATCATTCTATATTATCTTTATTAATACAGCGTTCTGCGTACGTCTATAGACAACACAATTTTAATTAGGCCTCGCAAAACTAACTGAGTTCGTAGATAAGTTTTACCGTACAAACAGAAATACTAGTGTGAAATTTAATAAACTCTTATCGGAATATCAATAAGGGTTACAGAATATCTAACAATAATTTATTAATGAATCCCTGCCACTTGAGCGATAATGTTTTATTTGTAAATAATAATATAATATGAACGTGCAATATGACTGATGAGATACTATTTGATTAACTATGATTTTTCGTAGGTAGGTACATATTGAAATAGAAATGTGCCGTGTGGTTAATAAGGGCCCCTTATCATATTAAATAAATAAATAAATAAATATTTGTGGACATTCTTACACAACATCGTCTAGCCCAAATTAAACTAATATAAGCTTGTGCTATGAGATCTAAACGACTGATATACATTCTTTCATATTTCTAAATTATATACTTAAATAGAAAACACCCAAACTTCGAAACGAACATTTGTGGATCACACAAATATTTGTCGAATATATCTAACTTCTTCAGCGCGGCAGGCGAATGAAAAGGATGATGATGGCGAATTGAAAATCTTTTCCGCGTACATCTTTAAATCCTTATAGAGCACAAGCTCTGATATTTTTTTTTATTGATTCCTATGAAGCTTTGCCTGAGTAGCTTTAGTATGATAAGAACTCATTTTATTAACATTTAGTTTACACAAATTCGTCGTAGCAAGGGAAAATGTTTTGATCTGACGATTTTCAAAAGTTAATTAGGTACTAGAATATTTGTACGTTGCTGTTAAATTTGTATGAACATCAACTAAGCAATCTGTACAAGTGTAAATTTTATAATTTAAAAAAAAACCGAGCTGGACTCGCCTATGAAGGGTTTCGTAGCAGCAAGTAACATTATATAAAAGTTCTTATAGTTCGTTGTAACTTTGATTGATGTTTTAACACGTTCGCAGTGAGTTTTAGTTCTGAGTATGGGGACCCCCAAAATTTACTGCTTATTTTTCTAGTTTTATATAAGAGTCTTAATGCGGTTCACAGAATACATCTAGTTACCAAGTTTCAATAGCATAGGCCTTATAGTTTCGGAGAAAAGTGGCTGTGACACACGGACAGACAGACAGACAAACAGACAGGCATGACGAATCTATAAGGGTTCCGTTTTTGCCATTTGGCTATGAAACCCTAAAAAACTCCAATCTCAAAATAGTTCTAATAAGCCCAAATATGATATTATCCTGTAATTTTCTGTGGAGTTGGGTATCCTGTAGAATATTAAAGTTGATGCATCGACCATTCAAGTTACAATGCCGTGGAAATACCATCAAAATAACAGACTACATTTTGCATGAATCGGACCTGTGTATTTTAGTAAAATCCTTATAATATCACTCAGGAAGTGAGCTTTGAAATGTAATTCTTAAAACCATCCCGGTACCAACGCCTTTCGAACAAAAAAAGTCTCATCTAAATTGCTCCATCATTTGTACCGTTACAGTGACACATATCTACAGACACTCGGTCAAACTTTTAACACCTCTCTCCAAAAATAAGTAGCTTACCACTAAATTAAAAATTAAAAAATAAGAAATAAAAAATAAGTAAGTAATTAATAATTGACGATTTCGTTATCGATACATAGGTATATTTGAGGGATGGGACTATTATTTAAACAGACGTTTTTGGAAAAGAAATGTTAGGCTTCTTATCAAATTGAAGCTACTGCTAGCAAAGAAAATTAGTTTGATAGTAATCAATTACAAATATTACCAGGTATTCCGGTCTTTAGTGTGCATATTAGTTATTTTAATCCTTGTACCCTATTGATATCATATTTTTATAAGGTAGGTAACTCTTTAAATTTGCTCAAATTTTTACTGTAAGCTCAGAATGTCAGTTTTGTAGAATATCTCTGCACAAATTAAAACATAAAAAGCAAACCTACCATGATATCTTGTTGGGCTATGAATATGGTATCGAGCTTCGTTATTTTCAGTTTTTTTTATGCAGAATTGTTTGGATTATGCATTCTGTACTCTGTAATTTTTCTAATTGCAAAATTCCCTTTATGTTAGTACCTACTTATATAGATTTACAACAAAATTAAATATTTTTATTGTTGTAATTTTCAGGGTGCGATATTTTAGTAGATATTTAAGTAACTGAGTAATAGACGTCAACCTTTTATTCTTGTTTTAACCAGCAATAATCAATTTTCAATAATAATAATAACAATAAATTTATTTGATTTTATAAATATATTTGGTAATGCTTAGGTACATTCTCATTGATAGCAATAAGATATGTGAGGGACTGGCATCTGTACTAGGAAAACCTGTGTGACAGATTACCAGCCTCTCCAGACTCTGAACATGTGGTATCAGGTGGGTACCTCTTAGATTATGCAAATGAAACAAATATTTAACAAACATAAATACATATACATATTCAGACATACATAATAATGTGCTAAATATATAGTAAAAAAATACAAATGTATTTTTATATGATGACTAGCGTACGTCACCCGCGTAGTTCCCGTTCCCGTGGGAATACGGGAAAAAAATATTGCCTATGTACACCCCAAAAAGTGTAGCTTTTAACAGTAAAAGAATTTTTCAAATCGGTCCAGTAATTCCGGAGCCTATTCGTTACAAACAAACAAACAAAGAAACAAAAAACAAATCTCTCCTCTTTATAATATTAGTATAGATTGAAACAAATAAAACAATAATCCCGAACGATATTATTTAAATATGAAAAAATTAAAATACTCAGCTACTTTTTGCCTTAAAGTTTCAATAAATCCCTTAAGTATTGAAAACTTTTCTCTTTTAGAAACGCGACAGGCCGAATCGTCGGCATTTTGCTGTTAAACCTTTGTAATTTCACCGTGTTCACATTTAAGTTTGATAAAGTTGAAAAAGATCAAAATATATGTTAGACATGTAGAATTAAGTGCTTATTGTACTCCGACTCCGACTTTAAATCAGTAGTTAGCTACTAATGTAATCCAAGATACCTAGGAATATTAAGAGTACTTACATCACAAATTAATGAAATGCGGACTATCTTTTAATATTGATATTTATGTACCCGCATTAGAAGTAAAAACACAAGCGGCAGGATGTAGAGGTCCGTCGTTATATAACTAGAGTAAAAAAAAATTAGGCTATATATTACTTTATAGGGATATCAATCGAGTGCAGCGAAAAAAGGGGTTCTCCGTAAAGTCGATTTGCGGACTATAATTTTACGTGATAACGATAGAAGAAAACATAATTATAGTAATAGGCCGATGGAGAGAAAGAGATATAGGCGCGTCACAAACCGAACGTTGGGATCGATTTTGCCTCTCTATCACTTGTACCGCGCTCTCGCTTGGCTCAAGCGGAACGTGACACTTTTACTTGCATACAGCCGGCGCGGCGTTTATCGATTAATAAATCGCTGTCACGTCAAAAATGAATTGTATTTTATAGTAGGATATTTTGTACAAAATACTAATGCGTGTGTAACGCTTCGTAATAAGATAATAATCTGAAAAGTAGCTAATATAATCATCACGTATAATATTTGATTATTTTAATAGCTAGTTTTAAGATTATCTTCTTATTTATGAGCACCGTCACAGTTGGTTCCGGTACTATTTTCTGCTATTATCATCTGCTTCTTTCCAATCAATCCTTAAACGTTATGAGAATCCTTCAAAAGATCTCTGCATCTGAAAGGATCGCCATGACGTCTGGTCTTATGCTGCCTGCATCCATCAGGTTTTTTCAACTTTAATGAGCCCATTAGTCTACCTAACGCAAGGCCTTCCCACACTGCGTTTTTCCTATGCGATTGCCACTCGATAACCTTTCGACCCTGGCAGCTGTCAGTTCTACGTGCAATGTGTCCTGTTTCAGAACCTGGGTAATTTCATGATTACATTTCTGTGTGAATATTTTTAAAGGTAACATGTATTTTTGGTATTTTTAATATTTATATATTCCCTTTTTTAAACTAATATCAGTTACTGTAAAGATTATGCGTTATAATGTTTAGTATAGTCCACATTATAGCATGGTTTATTATTCGCATGAGCTTAAATATTTAGGTATATTTTAAACTTAATTGATATTTAAGACTATTTATATTTAGTATTTAATTTCATGTATAATTGTATATTCACTTCATTTTATTTGCTTATTTAAAATCTTGATTTAAGTAGGTACTTAAACTACTTAAGTACATTATTTTATTTACAATAAATAAATAAATATTTGTAGACATTCACACACAACATCATATAGCAATCACATCATTTTTTTGCGAAACAGACAATAGTATACCGTAAATATTGTAATGGAGACTGAATTTATTTGTTTCCTTTTTTTATATTAATTTAAAAGGAGAAATTATAGATTTAGTTGCGATAAAATTACATGAGCGTATCATTCTACAATCCATTATTAGGAATGTCATAAAAATATATTTATAGTTATGCCAAAATATTTATAAACTGTGTACTTTTAAATCGGTTAATCATTCTCAGCCATATGAATATTACAAAGGAAAATTTGTATTATTTAAAACAATGTTTTAGTAGTTAATCGTAGACCACCTTTGCAAGCAAGGTGTAAAGCATATCGTGTGTGTTACATGGGCATAGTTAAATGAATAGGTTAGACTACAGGTTTATTTATAGCTTTTAATGATGTAATAAAAGTAAAACTATTTAATGAAACTAGATTAGTAATGCCTGAATTTGGCTACCTGTAAACAACGTAGATGTATTATTTAAATTTAATTAATTTCAAAAAATACTAATCTAAGGTTCCTGTTGAACTGAACTAACCCGAGAGTGTTAGCTACTGGTATCTGCATAGATAAGTATATTATAAAAGCGAAAGCAAAGGCCTATTTCTATGTTACTATTTCAGGTTTTTAAAACAAGATTTAGTTACATATGTTTGCTACAAACTTTACTTAAACACAAAATAAAGTTAGTAACGAAACTCAGACTACCAGTTAATTTTTAATTTTATTTTCAGGCACTGAACTGAACACTGATGTACATTAAATGTATTTAAATGGCTACCATTAACTTAGCCATTTAAATACATTTAATTTACCTCAGTTATAGAGGGTGTTCAGTACAATTAGCTTAAGTACTTGCTAATTTTAGCGAATTAACTAAAATTAGGTAAGTAATAAATAAGTAGATGGTGTCAGAAATATAATTATATTTTTGATATCAATTAATCGATGTAGAAAAGCTAAGTAATACTGAGTTCTAACAAATGGAAAGGAATGACCAGGAAATATTGTTTATTATTGTTGTTGGTTTTATGTTTTATATTAATTTAATATTGTTTGAACTTTAGATGTTAATCTAGGTCCTAAATCGCTTTGTTACATCTGTTGAGATTTAGTTTAGGATTGTTTACGCTTCACCTTATTACTGATAATCATTTTCTAAACTTTTTATTTTAGAAAATGTTATGAATATTAGTTTTCTGATAGGCATTGTTTTCAATTGCCATGTACTCATATGTAGATATGACACACATTGTGTGTTCTATTTGATGCAACATTTCTATTGTCTTTATCGTACCTATTTGTACCTACTATAGGTACTTACAAACTTTTCAAGAAAATATTTTATACTTTCAAAGAGATGCCTGTTAACTTTTAAAATATATTGACAATACTATTTCATTGATTTTATCGTCTTGATCTAGACCTACTAAACTGGCGTCGTCGTATGAATCATTGTGACAGGAAACAGTACCTATGTAAATAATAAAAGTTTTAGGCAAGTAACCACGTGAGCGTATCATTTTACAGATTCATTATTATGAATGTCAAAGTTACAGTTATACGAATAGGTAAACAATTCAAAACACTTTAGAAAGTTTCATCGCACTGCATTTTTATTGGATCCAATAAAGTTTTCTATTTTAATATTAAAAAAAATAGAGTCTTACCTGATTGGGGGGAGATCCTCTGAAGGCAAATTGGGAAGTCATAATTCACTGTGAAACTCGCCAGTAAACTTATAAATATCACGATTAGCGTTATGTCTGTGTCACTGTCCGCACACACTTCACAGTTGCATTGTCGCGCGCTGGCACTACTTAGGACGCGGGCTGATAGAGTCGCTGGTGCATACCCCAGTTGAGCTAACTGATAGAGTCGGCACGGGATGCACAGGGCAAGTAGCAAGTCGCGGCGGTGCAAATATCGATTGCGGCGAGTCGGGATAGAGCGGAGCGTCACAGGAGCGGAGCGAGCCGCGTGGTGCAGCGGGCGCGTGGTCGCGCGCGCGGCGGCAGTGGGTAATGCGGTAGCTGCCCGCCAGGTGATAGTAATTGGCGCCGCCGTCTCGCTCTCGCGTCGGCCGTCCCTCTCGGCGCGCACACGCACACTCGCCGCTGTGTGCGTGAGTGATGCTCGCACACCGCTCCTTCTTTTCACGCTCGCGTCGCCGTTTGACCCCGCGCCGCCGTCGACGCTCTCGATTTTTGCGGTGCGGTGGGTGGCGCCCGCAACAGGGGCGGCTCGACGCGGTGGGGGTTGCCGGAGGTGGGGGTAAATGCACTCCTTTCTTTTTAAAAGCTTCTCTTTCTTTTCTCGTATTTTTTATGTTAGTATTGGTATGAAGCGGTCTCTTTTATTTTATTTCATACATATATATTGTGATAATTAACAGTGACGACGGGCACGTCGAGCGAGTTAGCCGAAGCACCGACTTAATGATAGGTTTACATTTGATTAAAGATGACCACGACATTGGTAATTTTTATTTTTCTTTCATGCGACGCGTCGCAGCTTCTGCAAGATCTAGTGAAGACTTTTTTACAGTCAATAGTATATCTGAATTTATGTAGTACCTACCTACTGGATAGCTAGTTACTTAGTGAGTAACTTATTGAGATTATTTACATTAGACGGTCTCCGCAAAGTGGTTACACATTTCGATTACATTTGTAGAAAGGCGTAATCCTAAATATCAACTTTTGTGCTTGAATTAAATATAGGTTGCAACTTAAATATTTGTATAGATATATTTATGGTAAACAAACATTAGATACTCTCGCAACTGCATACTTTTGATACACCAAAAGACACATTGTACCTAATTCCATAGAGGTAATAAAAACAAGAAATACATATCTGTTTCACCTTTACAATAATCATTATCACCTTTACCAATGTTTTTGTAATTTCTTTTAGTAGAGTACCTACCCGTATAGCTATAACTACCTAAAACTAGCACCTATTAGGTAAGAAAATAATGAAAAAACAAAGTTAAGGTGATACGTTAGGTTCTCGTTCCTATCTTCGCTCTACCAGTTCATCGTTTATGACGATCGTGGAATATTTCATTTAAACTATGACAAAACACGGTAAAGTATCGAAATAAAAAGCGCAACGTCCCCGATCGATCTGTTCCCCTCTTCTTTCTTATCGCGCGAATATTTCACACTGAACGCATACCGACCGAAAAAACTCACACAGATATAAAATATTCAAACGGTATAACATAAAATAAATTATCTTAGGTGAGTATGAGATTGTGTGCGTGGCCCCCTCCTCTGGGCGGGCCGCCGGCGAACGACCAATTGGGTCGAGCGGCGCGCGACGCCAGGCCGAAGTCACTCATTGCGGCGCTCTCACCGTCGCCGCACGCTCCGCTCTCTCTGCTGTCCGTTCGCTGCACAGCCACACTAAACCATGACCTTAATCCCTTGACTCGTTACACCACCTTACTGACATACCGCAGTAGGTACTAATTTACTAAACTTCACTTGTACCTACATACATTAGTTCTTTTAACATAAACTTGTAAAATGTCTCTATCATGTTAGGTTTTCAACCAATGCAAACTTAATTTTACCATATTCACAACTTTTTAATTTTGCTTCATATAATCTTGAGGCCGTTTAGATTCGCCTGTTATTAGAAAATTTAACTGTATTTATAGTGCCTATAGTTGATTTAACCGTAAGAAATATCATTACAGCATTAAAAATTAATTTATTGAGAGTGTTGGTTTACCTGGCGACTATGACTAGAAATACACTTTTGATTTTGCAAGTAAATTTTAAGAATATACCTACCTGGGTAGATAATTAATTTACCAACGTCTACCAATTTATTGACCCTTTAAAGTAATTCTGATTCAACAAATAACTAAAAATCATATTTTATTGTTAAAACAATCCTAGGTGGAGGAGATTTTTGGCAAAATTACAAAAATACATTATCGTTTAAAAATGAACAAATTAAATTTTATATAAATGAATCTACGAAATGTACCTAAGTATGTCCGAAGGAACGCGCCCCTTCGGCCAGATTGGAAACCAAAGTTTGGAAACCGGTTTCGAAAAAAGAATTATTTTTCTTTTAACGAAACCTAGTTTCCAATAAAGAAAAATAATTCTTGTTTTCGAAACTGGTTTCCAAAACAGAAAGTTAGATCTTCTTTCGAAACACTTCCAATATAACTTTAGAACTCTGTTCGGCAAGATATAATTTCTTGGCCACTTACAAGTATCATCTTATACATAAAATTTCCATGTCACAATGTTAGTTACCGTACTCCTCCGAAACGGCTTTACCGATTTTTACCAAAATTTAAACGTGTATTCAGTAGGTCTGCGAATCGGCTACTATCTATTTTTCATACCCCTAAGTGTCCGGGAATAACAATCCGGGCGGGCGGAGCCGCGGGCATCAGCTAGTTAGGTATGTATAAAAACAAGACGTTCTCCACAAACCATCTTGAGGAATGGCATTCAACAATAAATAGGTACCTACATTGGCCGTCGGCAGCCAAACCCAATAATATGAGAAGAAAAAACTACATTGAAATTGATAACAAAAACAAGGCTTCCATAAAACTGCTCAAGGAAGGAAAGATTACAGTAAGACACTGTATAGAAATTATTGCTCCATTTCTATCTTTCATTTCATTTCTTTCTCCATTTCTTTTTCATTTCATGCATAACTTCAGAAGGGCTGCACCGATTTCGCTAATTCTTTTTTGTGTTTGTTATTGTCAGGAGAAGGTTTAAAAAAAATGGGTGGAAACTTTTAAATAACTGTAACCCGCTTGAATTGTTAGAAGAAATGGTTTCTATTGCGATTTTGGATCAGGTCTCAGAACTGGAAACTCCGAAATGAGAACCGGAAACAGAAAGACTGACAGAAAACTGGAATCCGGTAACGGAAAACCAGGAACCGGGAACCCACAATCTGAAACCGGGAATGGGAACAGGGGACCGGGAACTCAATCCGAAACCGGGAACAGGAAATCGGGAACGGGAACAGGGGACCGGGTACTCAGAACTCGGAATACCGATTTTTCATAGTTAAGGCAGGACAACGTTTGTCGGATCAACTAGTCTTTAATAAAATGCAGGTAAAAATTGCAAACTTGCCCAATCTATTCTAGTGCTCAACGTATGTGGTTCAGAAACAGGGACTCAGACAATTTTATGCCAGTTGCCATGGCAATGGACATACTTTTAGTATTCAAGACACAAAAGCTTTTACCAGTTCCTGGTCCACCATAAACCTTCATAGATAAATTGTCGTGTTTAATGTTTGGACCAAAGGTACCAAAGAAATCTATTTAACGTTTCTAATGATAGCTAAAGAATTCGATTGCAGAATTTTTGCAAGCCCACCAAAGAAACACCTACATACCAAGATAGGTACCTATTTTCAAGTTTAGGTAAATTTTATTTTATAGCTAAAAATATTGTTATCTTTGTAACGCTCAAACGAGTTAAGTCCTAAGCTTAACATAGGTATAATGTTTTGTGTGGGTAGGTACATTATAATAAACAGGTAGGAACGTAATCTTATCATAATTATAAAAAAATAAAGAAAAATAATTTATTCAATTAAATGCGTCTCAGCAGTGTCCTTGAAACCAATTAATTGAATAAATAAATAAATAAAAGATACCTAAAAAGCGCTGGGTGTGAAAAATGCAATTGTTAACCCAATTATGCGTCACTCTTAAGGTTCAGTTAGGACTTTGATAGTGGTATTACCTAACCCATTTATTAGTATCAAAGTTGATTGAGAACTGTAAGTAATAAATTATAAAAATAATTAACAATTATACAATTTCTAAATATTTATGCTACCTAGGTGTAAAAACAAAGTCGTATTAGTTATGTACATGGTTTATAACTAAAGAAAGACTGGGCCAATTTTCATAAACCTTCATTTTGTTGGATTTGTCTATAGCCTCAATAGCAGAAAGGTTTAAAAAATGACGAAAGAACTTTTTTTTATTTTACCCCATTTTAAGGCGGAACTAAGTGCGACAAAATAACTAGTGTTCAATAATTATAAAGCACCTAGGTGGACGGGCATCTAGGCAATACGCAAGCGCGACTCACACTCTACGTCAGTAATTGCTACAAAATTGGCATTGTGACTGGAGTTGACATAAAACCTGTTCTGTGTGATTCTTGGCCGTCTCTACACACATGAAGAGTTGGCGCATCCATCTCACATAAATATCAGTGGAGTGTGTAGTGTCCAAGAAAAAAAGATTCTTTGTTTTTGTATGAGTACAAAATTTAACTTCACATAACATAGCTCACCGTACATCATCACCACTCAAACGTCAGTTCTGGTCACTGGCAGAGACCCTGTTCGAAAACTTTCCTTTTCACAAGGTTTTTAATATTTCTAGTAGTTAACATACATATAAATTTCTCATTCTCTCTAGGTGTGTATTTTTTGTATAATGTATTCCTCTCTTATGAGTTGAGGGGACTCTTCTACTTGCCCAAATTTATTCAATCATAAGACTACCTATGTTATAATAATAAAAAAAAGTCTGTCTGCGTATTTTCACTTTCAAATTGATGGTAAGTTTGAGTTCATTGGAAAATTAAGTAAGTAAAAAATAAATAAAAATAAACAAATCATTTTTGTAAAGAACTAGATACGGTCTTAGGAGCTGACTTTGAAAAATGCCTTCGTAGTGTAATCTCTACATCATAAAAAAGTACTCTTCAAATTGCATGTATTGTTTCTATCTCCAGTAGTTACGGCTGGGCGATAATGCATCTGTCAACCAGTTTCTTCCTACATTAATTATTCTTATTAAGTTCAGAATTTCGTCAGTTTCATGACTGTATTTTCAAAATCGCTAATAACTTCCTCATTCTTTTCCTCCCCCTTAAGGGTTGAATGTCTAAATCTGCAATACTACATTTTATAGATTGTAGAAAACAAGTCATGCAATGTTTAATGACCGTTAGCCAAAACCATTTTCGAAAAACCTTTAAGGGTGGAATTTTTGAAACCCCTTTCTAAGCGGGCGCCTACATTATAACTTTTAAAATTTTGATTAAGTGTCTTATAATCCTGTAAATCATTTACAGGATATACCTTACTTTTAAAACATATCAAAATTTAATGTCAAATAAAAGTTGCGCTAAGAAGTTTTAATACCGATTTCAAACCAAATGTAATGACTAATGATTGAATTGCAACCCTATTTTTAACCGACTTCAAAAAAGGAGGACGTTATTCAATTCGACCGTTTATGTATATTGTTCGCGCAGAACTCCGTCGTTTATGGACCGATTTGAATTTTTTTTTTGTTGGAAAATAGATACTCCCAATGTGGTCCCATTTCAAGGCAGTCAGGATCTGATGATGGCATCCTGGAGAAATCGAAGGAAACTTTTAAAACTTGTACAGGGTATCTAGCGGTTTGTAATTTTTTTTATTTAGTGCTTTATAATAGTACAATTTGATGAAGGTCTGCAGTTGGTCTGATGATGGAGACGAAAGACAGTAGAGAGAATTCCCTAACGATATATAGCAGTTACCTTGTGTTTGGGCTTGATTAATTTGTATTGTTGAGAACGTTACACGTAGCTAGATAGAATTTTAGACAATCCGTCACTAAAAATAATGAAAAAAAAAACCGGCCAAGTGCGAGTTGGACTCGTTCATGAAGGGTTCCATAGCAGCAAGTAACATAATACAAAATTTCTTATAGTTCGTTGTAACTTTGATTGATGTTTTAACACGTTCGCAGTGGTAGTGATTTTTCTAACCAATAATTGCGGTTTATGACGTATTGAAAAAAAAAACTACCAGTTCTATCTCGTTCAAACCAATTTTCGTTGGTAGTTGGTATCTAAAAAAAATATATGATGTACATCATATATTTTTTTTAGATTTGTTTGTGTTCTTAGTTTAGAAGTTAGAGGGGGGGGGGACACATTTTTCAACTTTGGAAGTGTCTCTTGCGCAAACTTTTCACTTTAGAAAAAAAAATGGTAGAAACCTCAATAGCATTTTTGAAGACCTATCCATAGATCCCACACGTATGGATTTGATGAAAAAAAAAATTTTGAGTTTCAGTTCTGAGAAAAAAAAAATTTTGGGGGTCCCCATCCCCAAAATTTACTGCTTTTTTTCTAGTTTTATATAAACATCTTAATGCGGTTCACAGAATACATCTACTTACCAAGTTTCAATAGCATAGGCCTTATAGATTCAGAGAAAAGTGGCTGTGACACACGGACGGACAGACAGACAGACAGACATGACGAATCTATAAGGGTTCCGTTTTTGTCATTTGGCTTCGGAACCCTAAAAACAAAAAACAACGACGACTGATTGAATGATCCACGTGACCTAGTAACGTAATATAATGCAACAGAGTCGAAGACTACAGACACAAGTCTCGCCATAAGCTCCTCTGCAATCTATATTATAGAGAGGGGCTAAAACTGAAAAATAAAATTTACTTAGCACATAGTTAGTATATTCTGATTTATCAGATACTAGCTGACCCGCGCAACTTCGTTTGCGAGATAAATGAAGAACCGCTCGACCGATTTTGTGCAAACTTCACATAAACCATCTACTAAACAGTCCGAACAAAGCCTAAACATTTCGTCTAGATAGGTGAGCCCGTTCTTGAGTTATAAAATTACAACGAAAAGTGGCATTGATTTTTATATATATAGATAATTGAAAATAATAGATACAAAAGTCGGTGCCAATATGACTATGAGAGAGATTAATAATGCTAACCTAAGCCTACGTAGTTTTACTGGGCACCGATTTCATTATTATATTGCATGATATCTTGTGCTAAGTAAATTTTTTTTCAGTTTTTAGTTTGGTCGAAGTCGGTTTTTTTTTTTGGTAATTTTTTTATCATTATAAAGATTAAAAAACCCGGCCAAGTGCGAGTTGAACTCGCCCATGAAGGGTTCCGTAGCAGCAAGAAACATAATATAAAAGTTCTTGTAGTTCGTTGTAACTTTCATTGATGTTTCAACGGTCTCATCTCATAATGTACTTTTCTCGAAATGTCCTTTTCTCGAAATGTCCATTCTCATAATGTCCTTTCGCAGAATGTCCTTTTCTCGAAATGTCCTTTTCTCGAAATGTTCTTTTCTCAAAATGTCCTTTTCTCGAAATGTTCTTTTCTCAAAATGTCCTTTTCTCGAAATGTTCTTTTCTCAAAATGTCCTTTTCTCGAAATGTCCTTTTCTCAAAATGTCCCTTTCTCAAAATATGTACACTACAGGATTAACCCCGCTCAATCCGACTTTTTTTATAACTACCAAGTTACCACCAGTCACTTGCTAAATTTGATGCTATTTTTTAATACCACCTAAATTAAAACTTAGATGGATATAAAATATAATCCAAGTCGGATTGAGCGGGGTTTATCCTGTAGTGTATATATTTTGAGAAAGGGACATTTTAAGAAAAGGACATTTCGAGAAAAGGACATTTTGAGAAAAGAACATTTTGAGAAAAGGACATTTTGAGAAAAGAACATTTCGAGAAAAGTACATTTTGGGAAAAGAACATTTCAAGAAAAGGACATTTCGAGAAAAGGACAATCCGCGAAAGGACATTATGAGAATGGACATTTCGAGAAAAGGACATTATGAGAAAGGACATTTCGAGAAAAGGACATTATGAGATGAGACGGTTTCAACACGTTCGCAGTTTAGTCTCAGCGGTTCCTGCTGTGCGTTAGTCGGCCAATCAGTTTCTGCTTTTATATTAGATTAGATGATGCTCGCGGTATCGCCCGCGTGGAATTCGGTACCCGTTCCCGCTTCCCATGAGAACATTATTTCCGGTATTAAAAGTAGCCTATTTCGGACCTCAATCTATCCCGCTACCAAAGTTCACCTCAATTTGTTCAGTCGTTAGAGCGTGATTGAGTAACAAACATCGAAATATCTTCACAAACTATAACATTTATAATTTTACTAGGTGCTGCTCGCGGCCTCGCCTTCGTATACTTCATGGGATCATATTCCCGTAATATCTGTTGTGATCTATGTGTTGTTTTAGAGTTCTAGACTATAATCTATTTCTGTACCAAATTTCAGCCAGATCTGTTTAGCTGTTAGAGCGTGATTGAGTAACAAACAACTAAAAATCTTCACAAACTTCCACATTTATTATATTAGTAAGATTACTTGGATTTACACATTTCTGTGACGCGTTTCCGGCTTAGTTCTCTACCTGTTATTTGCTAGTAGGTACTTGCATCATGTACAACGCTGTTCAATAAAATTGCACCTTTTGAGTGAAGTTGACGTCACACATTTTTCAACAGCTCTTGCAGCATACTATAATCGATCACGACGTTAAGCATTTCACGTTACGGTTGGTCTTGTGATGGGTAACCGTTTATGGCATTTTCATTTTACGAGCATTTTCGTGCTTCGAAACATATGTTGAGACATTAGTCCTAGGTGCTAGTAATATACATACCTAGTAGTCGTGAAGTTGAGTTAAAAACCATTTTAGCAACTTTTTAAATTTCTACAATTGCAGTACCTACCCACGGTAGCGCAAGTGTCACTACTCTGGTTATGCATACGTCTACAGGCATTATTTTTTGAAAAGGTGAATCTTATCTAAAGTTCGGCTTTTTATTAAATGCAGTAAACTGACGTTTCAAAATGTCAATCCTTAAAGAAAATGGTTGAATTTCGTTACGTACCTAATGATATTTTGAAACGTCAGTTTACTGCATCTAATAAAAAGACAAACTTTAGGTACAGGCATACAACTACTGTGATGTGGCTGTAACCATACCAAGTATCTATTGTTTAAAACCCGCTCTACATTTAGTTGCTGCTAATTTTAAAAAGTAGTACCTACTTCTGCAAAGAGTAGACCCCGGAAAAAAAGGAAACGGGCCAAATGCGAGTCACACTCACGCGCACGAAGGAATTCCGTAAAAATGGCAAAAAATAACGTTTGTTGCATTGGATTACTAAAATCAGAAAGAAAGAGGGGCCCTTAGTCGCCCCTTTTCCTGAAATACAGTCTCGTGATGGACTGACAGACAGACAGACAAATAGACCGACTGACAGACAGACGGACAGCGAAGTAAGTCTCATGAATAGAGTCCCGTTTTTATTCTTTGGGTACGGAACCCTAAAAACAAGTTCGGGGACTTACAAGGTTTTTACAGTGTCGGCAGCGCGATTGTGACTCCTCTGGTGTTGCAAACATCCATAGGCTGCGGTGACCACCGGTACATCTGGTGGGGCCGAATGCTTGTCTGCCATTCTAGTGGTAGGTATAAGAAAAAAAATAAACAACCTGTGAGGAATCATAATCATACAATTATGCTTCAGCCAAAAATCATCAAGATCCATTCATAAATAACGTGACAACAATCTTTACCTCTTTTCTCCACATTTTCCCCCCTATCAAAAAAGCTCTCGACAAAAGTTGTATTTTACAAGAACACCTATGCCAAGTTTGGTGAAAATCGGTTAAGAAATGCGTTCTCTACACCGAAACTAACATACACACAGACATACGGACAAAAGCAAAATCGTCCATACTGTCGAATCGGAGACTCGCTCACTTCGCTCACTCGGTCAATAAATTGAACTAACTTGCAATTTGTTGTTATAGCATCGTCAAAAATACTTCAAAAAAGCCGGCCAAGTGCGAGTTGGACTCGCCCATGAAGGTTTTCGTGACAGCAAGTAACATTATATAAAAGTTCTTACAGTTCGTTGTAACTTTGATTGATGTTTTAACACGTTCGCAGTGGTAGTGATTTTTCTAACCGAAAACTGCGGTTTAGGACGTATTAAAAAAAAACTACCAGCTCTATCTCCTTCAAACCAATTTTCGTTGGTAGTTTTTATGGCAATGTACATCATATTTTTTTTAGATTTATCATTCTCTTAGTTTAGAAGTTAGAGGGGGGAGGGACACATTTTTCCACTTTGGAAGTGTCTCTTGCGCAAACTATTCACTTTAGAAAAAAATGATGTTAGAAACCTCAATAGCATTTTTGAAGACCTATCTAATATCCCACACGTATGGGTTTGATGAACAAAAAAAAATTGAATTTCAGTTCTGAGTATGGG
The DNA here is from genome assembly GCA_933228765.1 of Miltochrista miniata. Taxonomy (NCBI): domain Eukaryota; kingdom Metazoa; phylum Arthropoda; class Insecta; order Lepidoptera; family Erebidae; genus Miltochrista; species Miltochrista miniata. The sequence goes on from OW121747.1 coordinate 28,757,488, forward strand.
GACCCCCAAAATTTACTGTTTTTTTTCTAGTTTTATATAAGAATGTATATATATATTATATAATTAATGCGGTTCACAGAATACATCTAGTTACCAAGTTTCAATAGCATAGGCTTTATAGTTTGAGAAAAGTGGCTGTGACACACGGACGGACGGACAGTCAGACAGACATGACGTATCTATAAGGGTTCCATTTTTGCCATTTGGCTACGAAACCCTAAAAAGGAGGAGGTTCTCAATTCGGCTGTATGTTTTTTTTATGTATGTTCACCGATATTTCCGTTAATTATGGAAGGATTTCAAAATATCTTTTTTTGTTGGATAGTGTTCAATTCTGAGGTGGTTCCATTTTTACCAGGTCAGGATCAGATGACGGGATCCAGGAGAAATCGAGAGTAACCACCAAAAATTGTAAGGACAACTAGTGCGTTTGTTAACTTTTTCAGTCGACCAGTCCCTCAAAATAACGAATAAAAAAATTTTTACCTCTCGATCATACTGAGTATAATATATAAGTTTAACGTATGTACGTGTGTCTGTCTATGGCATCGTAGCGACCCGACGGGTGAACCATCTTTGATGAGTGTTTTAATTTGAAAGCTAATGTGGCCTAGATGATTCCTACCTATAAATTATAAATATCATCAGCTCTCCAGAATGTAGAGCTGGTATCTAGTAAATTTGTAAATAAGGTGATAGCTACAATAAAATTGCGAGCTATAGCTAATAAAAGTTACTTTAAAAAAATGTTTATTTTATTCTATTTTTATTTTATTAATTTTTTTAACAATAATAAAACCGATAACTCAAAATTCTTATTACCTTGTGCTAAGTAATTTTTTTTATTGTCAAGTGTTGTCAGTTGTGTCAAGATCCAGTCCAAACGCTTCCTTTCGACGCATATGACCAGAAACGCAAATGACCCGACACGCAAATGATTTCACTGTGGGTGACAAAGGCCTTAGAGTATTTCAAACAATAGATACCTTGGTGCTTGGGTTAATGAAGAATGGCATTCCGATACATACATACACATATATGAAAAAGGTTCTATGTTGTAAAAGTATTGGCATTCGACTCAGAACTAGGATTCTTCTTTGCTATATTTGGCCCTTGGTACTGTGCGGATGTGAAGCATGAACCATCAATGAGGACACCAAGAAGCACCTTGAAATTTTCGAGATGTGGGCTATATATAGACTTATGCTTCGAATATCCTGGACTCACAAGATCTCCAACGAAATCATATTACAACGCGTCAGAAAAACACGGCAACTGCTACAGACTATCAAGCGTCGTAAAATCGCATATCTGGGTCACGTGATGAGACATGAGCGTTACGATCTTTTGCGACTAAGTTTATGGTGGCCAGAATTGTGGGAAAACGACGCGTTGGGAGACCTAGAAAATCATGGCTCAGGAACATCAGAGAAAGGACTGGAATAGATAGTGCAGAGGAGCTCTTCCGTTTGGGTCAAAACCGTGAGGAATTACAAAGTTAACGGTAGCGGGGAGGCATTGAAAGAACAAGAAAGAAGTAAATTTTATTTTCCAGTTTTTGTTTGAAGTCGGTTTTATTTAAAAGAAATATTTTATTATTTTAAGTAACGGGTGGACTGATAAATATATCTATCTAGGTGTAAAATTCTCATCAATACAAATCAATCAAGCCCAAACACAAGGTAACTGCTGTAAATCGTTAAAGAATTCCCTCGACTATCTTTCGGCTCTATCTTCAGATTGACTCCAGACCTTCATTAAATTGTAGTTTTAAAGCACTTATTTAAAAAGTTAATAAACGCACTAGTTTTACCTACATTTTTCATTGGTTGCTTTCGATTTCTCCTGGATCCCATCATCAGATTCTGGTGGAAAAGGACCACCTCAAAAGTGAACTCTATCTAACATTTTTTTTTTAAATCCGTCTATAATTGACGGAAATATCGGTTAACATGCATAAATAAATACATACAGTCGAATTGAGAACCTCGTCCTTTTTTGTAGTCGGTTAAAAATGGCAGACGGTTTTTGCCAATTCAAACATATAAAAAAATTTAAACTTAGATAAACCTTATGGTATGTTAAATACCCTCATTTACCATCTATTAACTGAATAACACAGCATGTTTACGAGTATATCTTGCAATTCAATGAATTAAACAAGCTCTATAATTTTATTACAGCACTTTGTTTTGAGGGTATAGTGTTTTGATGTTGTCTAAAAGTCGTAAAACTTTTACTGAGGTACGTTTAATATAATTTTAAACAAATATTATAATATACAAGTACAAAACAATTAAAAAATAATGAATGCGTGAAATCCTCTTTTTACTTTAATCTATACCAGGTACGTGTGGTAACCGTATGTTCTTTACGCACTGGAGTTAACAGTGAAATGGGTGTGTTGTTATTGAACAGCTATATCTAATAAGATAAAACTATAGAACGAACAAGATGAGTATGCAAACAGTGTAAATACCATCTTTTTAAAGGTACGAACTAGGAGACACTATTCCTAAATACTGTGAGTATTTCAGAATAGTGGCTCGGTGGAGAAGGCTGTAATATTACGGCATATTATAATACATAGTCGTACGGTGCGTCTATCTATTTGTTCGGAATAAAGTACTGAATAAATTATCATGCGAGTTTCACCAATAGATAGTGTGATTCATGAGCAAGGATTAGGTTATTTGTCAAGGTTATGAAGTACCTGCTAAGATAAAAGTCAACCTTTTAAGAATAACTTCAGGAAAATGAATACTGGAGAACTTGAAATCACGGGCGAAGCTGCAGATATTTTCTAGTTTGCATATTAGTGCGTACGCATACCTCAACTATGCTGGGAGTGATTGTTGTAGCCAATGATGCGAAGTAAACCCAATTCTAGACAATTTTCATAGTGATGGTTAAATTAAAATTTAAAACCAAATTTTAATAATAACGTACCTTGTAATATCTGTGTCTGGAATAGTGTGGCCAGTTACTACTCAAACACTGACCCTATGTGCTGCTGCTGATGAGCATATATAAACTATCGGAGAAACGGTATCCTTCAGTATAAATTGTTTGTGTTGTTTGTTAACAAGACGTCGCTCATCATTGACTTCGGCGAATCCTCGTGTGATGTTCGGTAAGTCAACTGCATACACCTTGGCACGCTCTATAGCATCAATACCAGATGGAAATAAAATGTAAAGACGCATCGGCATCTTAAAAGGCGTGCGCATAAGAAAATAAAAAGAAAGTGAGGGTTATTTGTTTTAGTCAAATGAGTTTCTGACGTGAAGCGTCTCATACATATCAAGTTCATGCAAGGCTGGCTTTATTAGCGCGCCTGTACCGGCACAAAGACACATCGCATTTAAATATCACACTAAAAGCGTCAATCTACATACGTCCTATGGAGCAAATCCTAAAAGTGATTTATACTGAGACCCTATTCGATTGAAGTAGATTACAAATAATGAATAAAATTGCATACGAAATGAGTAGATCGAGAGTCCGTGGGTATACCGTGTTTGAACGGGGCGGAGAGGGACGTACAGGCGGGCTTATTGCCGGTAAATACTTAGCTAGTATACCTCTGGGTGCCTCACCATCGCTCATCCGCTCGATATGTCCCTGTTTGGATACGTCAAAATTCATTCTCGCTTTTGATCTGCGATCCAATACGTGGAACGGCTTATCCTTCGTACACATTAAATCACGGAAATCACCAGTCGCACGAAATAGACTCAGATGGAAATAAAATCAGAGTTCGGGTATTCTGATTCCGTTAGGGCGTCACACTAGTGACCGAGGTAAATGGGACAACATTATTCAAGTAGAATGATAAGCTTACAATAAGTATAGCGTATAATTTCTTTTACAGTTTAATTACCACTGCATTACGCATAGAATTATACACTGCATAATTTTGGGTTGCTATCCAGAACAGGTGTCTAGTTTGAGTAGAATCATACTGTGGCCGAATAAATTAAGAGAGGTGTAATACAGGTGCCTCTCCACCACACACCTACTTACATGATAGTACATGTAAGTAGGTGTAGTAAAATTCATTGTATTAGGTATCATTAATATCTTTACCAACAGCTAAGTTACCTGGTTAGGAGCTGTTAGTAAAGGTTGGTGGTACTAGTACTTCATTTTAATATTGAGAAAGAATTATGTAAAGGTTCACGAATTAAGTCATTATTCCTAATAGCAAATTAAACAATCAAACAATGAAATTTTTACTCCGTTAGCCGTATTATAGCCTGAGTTGAGAGATCGTTAATTATCACGGTAGAGTTTTTAACTTTAATTACGCGAGAACTTATCTCAGAAGCACACATTGAATGAGAGTAAACATTTTCTTGGGGGAGGTAAAGGACAAGTTGCAAAAACAGTTTAAGACAAAAGAGTTGCGAGAACCAGAAATGAATCCGGGCGGGAGTGCTTCCGCCCTGCCCCGGCGGGCGAGGGCGCGGAAATAACACGGGAGGTATCGCATAGACCGATGACTTTCTAGAATTACCGCACGAAAAATTGTACTGCAACTGTTTAAGTTATAATTTATAGTTGATATGTTGAGTTAATACTTACAAATTTCATTGTAAATTTAGTGCCACACTTCAATGCACTGAGTAAAAAAAAATGTGTCAACGAAGAAACACAATATTTTTTTGTACGAATTTAACAGGATAAGGGAATTAGGACAAAGGCTCACAGAGACGACTGCTGACTCTCGATACGGATCGTTCTTGGTGCAGAAGCTGGCTGTTTGCAATCCAGCGTGGAAACGCAGCGAGTGTGATGGGCACTCTTGCGCCGCGAACGGTCAGGGGCGAATTTTTGGAGTAGCTTTTAAGTGTATACTGTATTACTTTGACAATATCATTATAATTAATATTACTTATTATCATAAATTGTTAGGTATTCATGGCAAATAAAAACAGAAAAAAGTAATTTAACAAACTGTTACTATCACAGGGTGAATTGACAATCTCGATATTTGGCAGTGAACGTTGTTACGATCTTTGAATATTTAGCGATGAACTTGACTACATAAACTAGCTATGTTTCAGTCGATTCATACAGATGCAGAGCTCTGTGTCCTTAAAGTTAAATAATATCTTAACAAGTTGTTTAACGTGTTCTTTGTTTAAATTTCATTTTTTCTTTAATTTAAAAGCTAAGAATTTAAACATTAAAATCATTATACAAAACGCTCACAGACAAGCGTAACTACTTTCGTTCGATCCTAGCAGTAAGTATAAAAATATCTATTTATTTTATATTATGACAATGATGATGAGGACAATGATTCTTATAAATCTATATATAAGTCTAATCAATTAACGTTCTCATACAAGCAACTTCGTTCAGTTTATAAAATAATAGTGTTCAAGTACATACAAAACACGATTAAAGAATCTCGAGCTCGTGATATTTTAAGTTCGATCTCATAAGTTTGAAGTTGGATTTATAATATTATTTTCAATTTGTAAGAAGAGAATTAAGTACGCCAAGTTGGAGCCGTTGTACTTCTTTGTGCCCGTGGCTGTGGAGACCCTGGGGTCCTGGGGCAAGGATGCCAAAAACTTTGTAAAGGACTTAGGACAAAGGCTCACAGAGTCGACTGGTGACTCTCGCTCGGGATCGTTCTTGGTGCAAAGGCTGGCTGTTGCAATCCAGCGTGGAAACGCGGCGAGTGTGATGGGCACTTTTGCGCCGGGAACGATCAGGGGCGAGTTGTTTGAGTAGTTTTTAATTAGAATAATATTATATTTATTTGACAGTGTAATTTATTATATCCAGTGAATTTAAAATTTAGTTAAACTAAGAACATAACATTAAATTTAATGCTTTTTAAATTTGTAAGAAATAAAATAATGAACTCTTCATTTACTCCGAACGCTTTTTCCTAATGATTAGGTACAGTTTTTTAATTAATTTGTTTCTTTCAAACACACAAAGACCAATAGCATCTTCTTGTACGGCGAAATAAATATGTGCTGTTGTCTTTTAACCGGTTAAGATCAGGTGCAATCTCCAGAAAACTTAATCGACCATCCAAACTAATTCATCAAGGTTTAATCCAATATTATATTACAGTTCTAATAGATGCATAAGGACTGTTGTTTGCCGCACTTACCGAGTATACTGTTTGTGGATACGGTGGCACGGGTTAACAGAGTAGAGGGATGGTCATTTAGTGGAAGGTAGCCCGTCCCCCGCTCCCCTCGGTAGTCCGCCGCCCGAGTCTGCACCACAGACTGATTAAATGATCTGCCGTCTGTCTCTCTAACCGTGTTTGTATCGCTGCTCTCATCAGTGATACCTACTTACTCTTTAAACTTAGGTTACTCTTTTTAACATTATTTTATATTTTACTGAAAGTCTAGCTATGAATAATAAATACTGCTATGTATATTATAATTTCTTAAATTCGTAATAGCCACATTATCTTCAAGATGAGATGAATTCAGATCAGAGAGTTAATATTAAGAATTATCTTTGCTTTTTGTTTGCTTTAACAATTATGAAAGTAGTTTCATAAAAAAAATATTTTAGAAGGAATGTTTAAGTATTTTTTGTTTAAATAGCTGTTTAATGATTTAGATAGTATTGACTGTTTTTATTTTTTTCACCTGTTGGTGAAGTTACACAACTTCAAAATTTTACACTTTCAAAACTCAGTCAATTTGTTTGGATATCAGTTAAATTAAAATTTACCAGGAAGGTAAAGTTGCAGTTGCATCCGTATTTTACATTTGAGAGCTTCAAGTTTCTAGAATAGAAATTTAGTGTGATTAGCAAATTGTATGTGATGTAGCTAACGTTTTTCGGCATTTTATGAACCAATAGCCATCTTCTCACCTTCCATGTCTCTAAGTGCCCGCGCCAGACTAACTTGTTATAACTGCAGCAAAAAAAAACTAAATTCTCATTTCAGATTACTTGGGACCTCAGAAACTCCAGACTTTGAATAGACGGACGGACATGGACACATTGAAAGTAATAAAGGTTTCTTGATGCTAAAGAACCCAAATTATGAAGGAAAAGCAAGGTCATTATGGGTGCTAGTAATACAAAACAACAAGTTAAAACATCAGTGTACCTAATTTAATTTTAGGGCAAAAAAATCATTTGCACATAGATAGGTACTGGGCATACATTTTTTGTGTATCACGGGTTATGTTAGGTGGCTGTCTTGCCTATTAGGTGTTTGAACCGACTAAAGCGAAACTGAAACGGTAAGTTTATTATCATTTCCTGTAGCATTATTCACACTGTTAAGCACCAACTTTTTGTGCAGAGCTAAATATTCAAATATTTAGAGAAAATTCTAATGTTTACCTATTCATTTCGGTTAGTAGCACTTTTTAACTGAAATGGCTTTTCTAGATTTCAAACACGGTACTTTCTAGATGCTTCGGTGAGATTGTAGCGGTTCGAGGTTTAGATGTCATTTAGGAGATCTGAGGCTACTAAACTATGCATCACGCTGTTCTGACATGGCATGATCTTGAGTTTAAGGCACCTGCCTTGAAAACAGGCGCGAAGAAGGTGCAAATGAAATATTTTTTTCTTGGCATTTAGTAAACAAAAACGATAGCCAAAAATACCGGTTTACCACTGTTGACCGAAATTCATTTGATCGTTTGACGTGTGACCGAAAATACATTAGGCTGATCGAATCAACAATTGACCAAAAGAGTTTTTATCGAACAAACATTAGATATTTTTACTACAGATCGAATGAACGTTTGGTCGAAAAACAGTTGGCTAAAGAATATTTTAACAGGAGCTGAATCAAAATGGTTAGGTTAGGTTAGAACTGCGACCACAACGCACGAGCCGAGCGAGCGAAGCGAGCATGCCGCAGCAGCGGCCGGCTGGTGCCAGAACCGAATTCTACTTATTTCGTATTTGTTTGTTAAAATATTCTTTGGTCAACTGTTTTTCGACCAAAAGTTCATTCGATCAGTAGTAAAAATACCAAATGTTTGTTTAATAAAAACTCTTTTGGTCTATTGTTCATTCGATCAGTAGTAGAATGGCCTAATGTTTTTTCGGTCACACGTCAAATGATCAAATGAATTTCGGTCACCAGTGGTAAACCCCAAAAATACAATTTTAATCTAAAACGGAGGAAAGTAAACTCGTCCATACTGTCGAATCGGAGACTATCGCTCGCTTCGCTCGCTCGGTCAAAAAACAAAATATAGCTCTAAATTGGTTCAGCATGCAATTCGAAAAGTGTTCACATTGAGTTAAGTTCAGTTTTCTTTTAGGTATACACACAAGTTGCAGATTACAAAGGTGTTGTTCGGTGTGATAAAAATTGTTTACCAATTTGGTGGACAATTAAAATACTGCTCTTTTCATCTACGACATATTCAATATTTTGGTAAATTCGATTGGACATGCGTTAATTAACCTCGTCGCTGCCCGACCCACTACAAACACACTTTACTCGTTTACATAATGCCACGCTGTTGCCGACCACGGCCAGTGTAAATCAGTGTTTGAGTGAATTTACGAACTCAAAACTAGGTATTCGATACTAACAAATAAATTTAAAGTTATAAATGTAATTATAAAGGATCTATGTTTAAGTTTGCTGTGATGGCTACCCGTGTTACATCAGGTAGTCCGAAGTGTCGGGTCAACGTTGCGCCCCAAAACTAACAAAACATTCATTTAAACTGCCAACTACGAAATTATGAATATTTGCATTGTTATTAATCTGTCAGCAGCCATTTAAGGCTTGTATAATTTAAATACATTACAGTTAACTTTTTGCGAAGTAGGTACATTATTTGGTCGCCAACAGCACGATAACTATAAATTAATCAAGGATTTCCGCCAAAAATTTAAATAAAAATATAATATCTTAAGTAACTTGACGTTATAAATGGACGGACCAGAATAAAATAAAATGTACACTTTTATGTAATTAAAAATCTTTTCAAAAAAATTTACGCAATACTTTTTGCACAAACTATACATACGTTAATGCTTATTTTAAGGTACAAAGTTAAATTAAGTTGAATTCTGATCCAAAAACATTTTTATGTAAATATCCATTAATAATGTGTATGATTCATGTTATCAGAGAAATGAAATGTGTGTATCATAATCAGTTATTATAATTAGTTATACTGACTCTTTTTAGCTTTTAAAACTATTCTGTCTGATTGTGTTATTCTACGATGCATCGTGTCGGTTCCTTTTTGAAGGACCCATAACGACACGAATGAATATGTGAATATGTGCACCTGTGTGTCGCACGAGCTCTTGTGCATGTTAATATTGCCTGCGCAACTGATCGTTTTCAATTTTAATTTAGTCCTACTGCGAAGTTGTGAAGTAGGTTTGACGTGATGTTCCTTAAGTTACAAATTAATATAGGTATCGATTATCGGTATTCTACATTCTTAACGTAACGAGCTAGTTAGTTCGCAATTGCTGCTCTCCACATTCATTAAAGTGAGCATCTCTTTAGGTTATCCTATGTGGCTCCTCACCTAGCTAAATAAAGCTTCCTTCAAGAGTAAATAAATAAATAAATAGGTAGGTTTGATTTGTTGTCACTCCAAATGCAGCGAAATTCTTCTCTCAAAACTTTACCCTGATGCTAAGCAGAATTAACTAATCGTAGTTGATTCTATTTGTTTTGGAAATTGTTCTTTACGCCTTTGTATCTCAAATTAGCGGTGGATATCATTATAAAAGTATTATTAAAAATCAACAAGCAGAAAGTTTGTAAGAGCAGTGTATGCCTATATAACCTGAATATTAACAATAAGAAAACTAAGTTTATGGCTATTGCCAAAGACCCAATAAAAGCTGGAAATATTACAGATAGTATAAATTAATTTTTAAAGAAAAAAGAATAGACTTCAAACAGGAAAATAAAAAAAATAAAAAAATAATTTACTTAGGTACCTACCTCTACCACAATGTAATACGCACCTACTCATTCAATCATTGTTGATTACCTAAATCAAAATTAGGTAATCAAAAATGTTTGAATGAGAAGGTATTTGATACTTTTAAAGTCAGCGCCAAGTCACTGATCTGTATTATTACCACTGGAATGGCTGTTTCATAAAAATGACAGCGAATTGCTTGGGCCGATTTGAGACGCCTCTCGAGTTGGTTCTAGGAACTAAATCTGACGTTTAATAAATATGGCTTCCCGTATCGTGCCAAAAATTACGTATTAATTTGGTAATTTAAGGACTTTTGACAGTTAGGTAAGCGCTGATTTGTGCGTTTAGAAAGTGAAATACATTAACAATAGACATGGTGAAATGTGTGTTTTCCAAATGTAACTTTAAAAACCGGCCAAGTGCGAGTTGGAGTCGCCCATGAAGGGCTTCCGTAGCAGTAAGTAACATAATATAAAAGTTCTTGTAGTTCGTTGTAACTTTGATTGATGTTGTAACACTTTTACTGGTAGTGATTTTTCTAAGCGAAAATTGCAGTTTATGACGTATTAATAAAAAGTACTTACCTACTAGATCTCGTTCAAACCAATTTTCGTTGGTAGTTTTTATGGCAATGTACATCATATATATTTTTTAGATTTATCATTTTCTTAGTTTAGGGGGGGGGGGGGGACATTTTTCCACCTTGGGAGTGTCTCTTGGGCAACACTTTTGGAAAAAAAATACGTTAGGAACCTCAATAGCATTTTTGAATACCTATCACTAGATATTCCACACGTATGGGATTGACTTTTTTCTTGCCTTCTGTAATTTTTATCATTAAATAAGCGTGACCTACCTGTGAAATAGTTAAGTTTCGTTATATTTTATTGTAACACCAAAACACTTATACATTTTAAACACATTGATAATCTGAATAAATACAGGTTTTACTATTAGTCCCATAATACTCGGGGTTGTCTTGCTGTCTATTCAAGGCATTAACCCCGGGGTAAGCCCTCGGAAGGATGTCCCGGGACTCCCAACTGACCTACGGCCGCCACTGCGGCCTCGCCCAGGGGTGGTTCAGGTGCTATCCCGCGTCTTTGGGGGGTTTTGGGTGTGATCCCGCTTCTAAGGGAGGGCGAGCGTGAGTTGCTCACGTTATGCTGCCGTCATGGGCCTGCTTCTGTAAGGACGGTGAGCGACCCTCTCACAGTCCTCAGACCCCCGGTCATGGAGGCCGATAGTCCTCGGCGAAGACACGTCGGCGGCGCCCAGGCCGCCAACTACGGAACTCGGGTGGGAGAGTTCTCTCCCGCACCCGCCCCGCCGCCTCCTTCACGAGCATGACCTGCTCGCAGAAAGAGGCGGCGCAGTCCCACTTACTCCCGCTGGAGAGCATGGCTCGCACCATGGTTTCAAGCTAGAGAGTGTCCACGTCCAGACCCACTACGAGGACCTGGTGCTGTTGCGCCCACGCCGTGCACTCCACCAGCGTGTGGAGCGCCGTGTCACCGCTGCGGTCCTCGCAGTGCTGACAGTCGGCCGTGGTTTCCCGGTGTTTTCGCCACCGAAGCTACAGTGCCCGGCAAGCATCTGTGTCAACCGGTAGGAGAGAGCACCGTGTCTCCTCTCCAGCCACTCGTCCATGACTGGTCTGACGGCCGCGATTGTGGCGAATTCCCCCTTGGTTGCTCCAGTCGCACCTTCCATGTCTCCACGGTTTCCTGGTGGAGCAGGGACCGCTGAGCCTCGATTTCTCGAGACGCAGGCCTTTGGCCCTGCTCCAGCGCCTCCTTGCGCCATCGGAACAGTGACGCAAGGGCTTTCGCTTCCAGGTCCCATGGAGGGGTCCCGGATAGGAGACATGCCGCCTCACCGGAGATCGTGCGGTATCCTCTTATCACCCTGACGGCCATCACTCTGTGCGGGCTCAGCAGTCTAGTCACATTGCTGGCCGTCAGGGTTGTACGGGTGACACTTACTACACGGGCCGTCTCATATCGTATCCCCTCCGTACCGTACCGTATCCCTCGGTGCACAGTGTAAGAAAACCGAGAACAATCTTTGACCAAAATCGAGGCTACTCTCGCAAGAGTGTCTAATTGGGTTTGAAACCGTGTATAATTTAACCCTACGAAGACTCAAGTTCGTATATTTACCGCTAAGAAAACCCCATTTACAGTGATATCGCAATTTCAGGGCACATCTCTCTCCATGTCCAATAGTATAGGGAGGGATTGTATTGACATCTCCAGTGACGTTTAGTTCCATAGTCAATTGGAGGACAAGGCGAAGCTGGCGTACAAGAAACTCAGAGTGCTTATCAGGGTACGGCGGTACTTTACTGTGGCGCAAACACTGCTCCTCTATTAACTCTCCTCCTTCGAAATTAAACTCCTCATAAATTACCTTTGGGCTGGGGCACCTGAATATCAACTTTAACCTTTCTAATTGGTTCAAAGGTGAGCCATGAGAGTTGTCATTGGTCCTAGACCTCAGACATGAGAGTCTTGACCTCTATAAGCTCTATAATGGTTTGTACTCGGAGATTGTTTATTATCTAATTAACCAATTCTTTTCCCGGAATCTTCTCTTAAATCTTCTTCAATCTGGTTTCCGGTCAGGCCATAGTACAACTACTGCACTCACTCAAATAACGGATGACATACGTTTGGGAATGGAGAGGGGAAAGGTGACGGTATTGGCTCTCCTTGATTTCAGTAACGCGTTCAACTCTGTTGACTTTGATATCTTGCTGGGTATAATGCACTCTTTTAACATATCTCCAACGGCGATTGACTGGTTTCGTACCTACCTGTACGGGCGCCGGCAACGTATTCGCATTGATGATACCTTATCAAACTGGTGTAATACTACCGCTGGCGTACCACAGGGTGGCGTGTTATCTCCTTTACTCTTTGCAGTTTTTATAAACTCTATCTCCCTTAAACTTTCTTCGAACTACCACTTTTACGCAGATGATTTGCAAATTTATGCTCAGGTACCTCAAGAAAACCTTTCTGAAGCAATTACAGCAATAAATATAGATTTAAATGAGATTTGTTTGTGGAGTAAGCAGCACGGGCTGAAGGTGAACCCGAAAAAAACACAGGTTATTGTTGTGGGTAGTACCAGAATGACATGTAAAATCGATTGGACATGTCAACCTTCAATATCCTGCGATGGTACCCTTATACCCTTCAGCGATGAGGTAAAAAATCTGGGGGTTTATATTGACAAGGATTTGTCTTGGAGGACGCAGATTCAGGAGGTTCGGAGAAAAATGTTTGCGTCCGCTGGATCTCTTAGGCGTTTGAGAGATCTTCTACCAACTTCCACTAAAATTGTGCTATCAGAAACACTCCTTCTCCCTATCCTTAATTATGCGGATGCCAGCTATCCTGATCTCACCGAGGACCAACTTGATATGCTTGAGCGGCTTCAAAATTTTTGTATAAGGTTCATTTTTGGGCTTCGCAAATTTGACCATGTTTCTGAATTTCGAGAAAGACTCAAGTGGTTACCCATACGCCTTCGCCGGAATGCTCACATCCTTTCTCTTTTATACAACATACTTTTTAAACCTAACTCGCCTCCATATCTGAAAGAAGGCTTGTAAGTTCTTACGTGACACTCATTCTAGGTCCCTAAGGTCGTCTGAGACTCTCACGCTTGAAATGCCGAAGCATTCCACAACATTTATGGACAAATCATTCACTGTTCAAGCTGTGCGTTTATGGAATGCATTGCCTACTAACATCAAACGGGCACAAACTCTGCAAAATTTTGTCAAGTTGGTTAAGAAGCACTACTTGTCGCTTTGAGAAGACAATATTTATTACACTGTGTAGGTATATTGTGAGATTGTACAGGCATTATATATGTGTAAGTGTGTATGTGTAGGTATGTAATGATTTTTGTTTCATTTATTTTTATTTTGTTTTTTTGTGAAATTCGATATGAACTGTATTGGTACTACATCATATAATATTGTGTAGGTACAGCAGCCCCATAAATAAATTTCATAAGTAATGAACTAAAGTCCATCCAATGGTTGCCTGGCAGAAATCACAAATTGTGATAAGGCCGCCAATTGTACAACATTGTAATTTAGTTGTGTGTTAATTTCGCTGTCTATTTTTGTGTTATGCTGTACAATAAAGAGTATCTATCTATCTATCTATTGTTTGGAATTATACCACCTCTATAAACGTGTTGTTACGCCTATAGGTATAATGGTTTGTACACTAAGGAATTGTCTCAAGAGTTTTTTTCTTCAGTACGTTACCTTTTTTAATTTCCTTAGCTGTTGTGCGTTATGTATGGTTAACGAATCGAGGGATTGTGGTGGATTTATAAAGCAAGGCACCCCCATTGATATCTTCCAGGGGAACGGGTCTGGAATGAGCAAAGCTAAGCTAAAAGCAAAGCGAAACCGGTCAGGTGTAAAATAAATAAATGTTCTGGAACAGTACAAGTGCCGTTATTCAATATAAGCAAAGCTAAGCAAATACAACTGTTTTGTTTTTGTACTCATTCCAACTTTTTTAGAATAGAATAGAATAATCTTTATTGCACACCAATACAAAAACATTTATGTAGCGAGATTATAGGAGTAAAAATGTACAGCGGGCGGCCTTATCGCTAAAAAGCAATCTCTTACAGGCAACCTTTGGATGGAGATTTTTGTCAAGGATCGTTTAGTAAGTGGGTAGTTATTGGTGTTAAATATTTTTTAAGGATAGATTTTTTTTATATTATGAATACCAATGCAATGGTAACTTCATGGTCCAAATTTAAAACATATATTATATACACATAACATAGCAATATACATATATAAATACTATATTATACATACCATATATATATATATATATATATATATATATATATACATACATATATACATACATACACACACATATACAACACATAAATATATATTAGATTCATTCACAGATACTATGATGCCAGATAATGATCTTTAACCAATCTTTTAAAAGTATTCAATGACTGCGCACGCCTTATATTTATTGGTAACTCATTCCACAACCGTACAGCTTGTATAGAGAAAGATTTATCGTAAAAGGTTGTGGAATGTTTTGGAATTTCTAATTCCAGTGTGTCTGACGACCGCAAGGATCTCAAATGTGTGTCAGTAAGGAATCTAAAACGTTCTTTTAAGTAAATGGGAGTAGCGGGATTAAAAAGGATACTGTAAAGCAAAGAGAGAATATGAGCATTCCGACGAAGGCGAATTGGGAGCCACTCGAGCAATTTGCGAAATTGTGATACGTGATCATATTTGCGCAAACCAAATATAAATCTAATGCAAAAATTTTGAAGTCGCTCAAGTTTGTCTAGTTGCTCCTCATTGATATCGAGATAGCTGACATCTGCATAGTCGAGCACAGGAAGGAGAAGGTTTCTGCAAGCGCCTTTTTAGTGGCAGTTGGCAAGAAGTTGCGTAACCTACGCAGAGAGCCAGCAGAAGCAAATAGCTTACGACTGACTTCTTTCATTTGTGGACACCAAGACAGTGTGCTGTCGATTATGATTCCTAAATTTTTAACTTCTCTGCTAATTTGCAGGGTTACTCCATCAAATTCTATTGCCGGAAGGGACTGCCACTGAACTTGATCAAGCTTACGGGAGCTACCAACTACAATGACTTGAGTCTTAGAAGGGTTGACTTGTAAGCCATATTGTTTACCCCATTGACAGATGTACGCCAGGTCGGTATTCATTATTGTAAATGCTGTCGATAATTCAGACAAGGAAGCCTGGTTGTAGATTTGAAGATCATCTGCGTAAAAATGGTAGGCAAAAAATAAATACTTAGAGATAGAATTGATAAAAATTTGAAAAGCATGGGAGAAAGCACGCCACCCTGCGGAACGCCAGCAGATGTACTACACCACGTGGAAAAAGAATCTTCAACGTGAACACGCTGCCGACGCCCAAACAGGTAACTATGAAACCAATCAATCACTGGTGGAGATATGTTAATAGAGCGTAATATACCAAGCAGGATATGGAAATCTACAGTGTTAAAGGCGTTACTAAAGTCCAGTAACGTGAGTACCGTGAGATTCCCATTTTCCATGCCTAGACGAATGTCATCAGTGACCTTGACCAATGCACTGGTTGTACTGTGACCTGGTCGAAAACCTGATTGTAAATTATTTAGGAGATTGTGTTTATTGAGATATGCATTTAGTTGGGAGTGAACGAGTCGTTCTAGGACTTTGGATAGGAACGGTAATATAGAAATGGGACGATATTCGGAAAAGGATGTTGGGTTGGATTTTTTGGGTAAAGGAATTATTTGTGATTCTTTCCATGCTTTCGGAAACTCAGCACAAGTAAGGGAGTGGTTCAAGATATGACAAATATAAGGAAGAATTTCGTCAATGATAGGCTGCACCATTTTACGGCTAATATTATCAGCACCAATCGCATCAGAGGTTATCGACATAATACTCTTTTTAACACCACACTCAGATAATTGATCAAAATTGAACGGTGAGTGGTCAGGAGTTGGAAGCGATGAAAGATATTGTAATGTATTGTCTCTGTAAGACGAATCCAATGTGGACGAAGATGAGGAATGATGGTTAAGAGAATCAATATTCACACAGTTTGATAACAAACGACGCTGCTTTCCAATCCCTAATGATTTTAGATATTTCCAAACTTTGGCAGGGTCTCCGTTCTCGACCGAGTTATGAATATATTGGCGTTGTGCTTTTCTACACACCTTACTGCAGTGATTTCGTAATGCAATATATCTGTCTTTGTTTATAGTCGTAGGCCGTATTTTGTATCTGCATTTGGCAGCAGCTTTCTTTGATAATAATGTTTTTATGTCGCATGTAAGCCAAGGACATGGGGAGTGCTTAATTTTCACTGCCCTGACCGGCGCATGAACGTCGTAAAGCTCAACAATTTTATTATTAAAGAAGTTTACCTTTGCGTCGATTGTCTGTGCCTCTAACAACGGATCCCAGTTGATATTGCTGGTATCCTCCCGCAGCTTACCCAGATTCATGCCACCAAAATGGCGTTGCATTAGGAGTTTAGGCTTAGGTTTAGGTGGACGAACATTAAATGAAAGAAATATTAAGTCATGAAAAGAGAAAGAGTCAGCTGGATACTGACCGTGTCTAGCAACAAGGTCAGTTGAAGATACAAGGATAAGATCGAGGAGTGTTGGGGGATGATCAGGAGCATGATGAGTAGCATTAGAGGGTAAAACGGATAGATTACACGCTTCGACTACACCTAAAAAAGAAGAAGAGCGAGAATCATGCTTCAAAAGACATGTGTTAAAGTCTCCCATAATAATAGTTTGACTGTAAGATGGTAGAAATCGTTCTAATAGATTTTCGAATGAAGTGAAAAAGTTAATTTTCATTGAAGGGGAGTAATAGACTCCAAGTAATAATTTAATGTGGCCGAGTTCAATCTCAAGAAAGAGATGTTCCCCAGCGTTCGATGGCGGTGGTTGTGGGGATACGTCAATAATAGTATATGGTATGTAACTACGTAAATAGATAGCAACCCCGCCACAACGCGAACCAATTCGATCGTTTCTAATTAGATTGAACTCGGGTAGAGAATAGCAGTTGGAAAGTAGACAAGGCTTAAGAAAAGACTCAGAAATGAGAATAGCATGGATATTCTTACAGTCGAAAGTCGTCAGCATATCCGGGAAATGGGCGGGAATGCTCTGTGCATTTATATGGACTACATTGAAATTCCGCGGTACATCAGAGAACTGGGTCTGAACAAAATCAGCCAATGAAGGCATATAAGAAAAACTATCATTTAGACTGCATGCAGTCACAAAGCTTTCATTATCGCTATTGTCATTGGTCACCATTAATAATTTATAAAGATAAATATCCTAGAATGTATAAAATAAATATAATAAATATAATGTTAATATATACACTTAAAGCAAATGTAATAAAATTTACCTACAATAATCTTTATAGCAAAAGAAGCCCTGATTTATAAAAAATATCCACCCGCCAGCTGCGTGCAACGAACGAGATTACCTAAAATTATTTTATTATTATCTATACTTTAATATAGGTACATAATTGATAAATTCGAAGAATATAATTGAAAAGAAAAACAAGTCCAAACAGCGTCACTATATATACCTACTTAACTTTACCAAAACAGTGCTCATATAACTATACGATTGGATTTGAGATATATTTATTTTTTATGAATATCTGAAATGAAACATTCACTACCATCACCAACGGATGCGAAGTTGCTGATTCCACAAAGCTCCACATCTCAATTAATGGTCACACCCGAAAAGTAAGTTGCAACTAAAAGTTAGATTACATGGGAGAAACAAAATCTTATTGGGGTAACACAACAATCAAGACAGGCAACCTAAATGCCAGAGGCAACGCATCTTCGAAAGGACCATATTTTAAACCATAGATTTAGGATTTTTCGCTAAACATTCCTATTATTGTCACTGCTGCTGTGTCAATATTATGTAATTTAACAAAATGTAATAGGCTGTATGGATCAGCGTTCTTTGCCTGCACAAGATTAACGCAAATGTATCTGTCACTTCTGACAGTGACATGACATGACAGACTGAATTATTTATTATTTGTTGCGGTGTTAGCGAAAAAAAAGAATAAGTATTTTAAAAGCAAAGAAAGGTTTTTAAGCAAAACTAAATTTTAGGGTAGTGCAATATCTAAATATAAGGAAAATAGTACCTGACCTTAGTGACTAGCATAACAATAGACATCGTAACAATATCATTTTTTGGTCACAACGCGTCTGGACTTAGTTGCAATCTTAGCCGCAGGAGCAGAAGCTTTATGGTTGTCGAAATCCAGCCCATGCAGGTCTCTCATGCTAGCCACGCGGTGACGTCTTCCATCGGGGTCCAGGACATAAACATGCCCTTCTTTAGTCCAACATTTGCTCATGCCGAAACGTTCCCGTGCTGCCAAGAAAACTTCGTGCCGAGCTCGTGTCACGAATTCCGACAGTGTATATCCCGATCCCTTTAGCTTCGTTTTCGAGTACCAAAGCCTATTTCGCACATCCATGTGAACCATCTTTACCAATATGGGTCTTGGCTTATTGGCACCAGTAGGTCGGCCCATCCTATGACATCGACTGATGTCACCTGCAGTAAATGACTCAAGCCCAAGCTGCTCCTTCACAATTTTCACCACTGTCTGAGATGTTTCTTCGTTTTTAGGTTCCTGAACACCATGGAGCAGAAGTATCTTTCGACGACTTCTCAGCTCCATGTTATCAGCCTGACGCACTAGGAGCTCAATTTGTTGACGGAATACTGTAAGGGTGTTGACAACAAAAGCCTTGAAGCTGTTGTAATCCGCTGTAAGGCTCGCCAGAGTAGCGGCGCTTGTAGGACCCTTACCAATATTTTGAAGGTCCGTCTCAAAACCTGCCATGCGCTCCTTCAGACTTGCCATGCTCACCGTAAAGGACTCCTTAATAGCATCCATGACTTGTGCTCAGTTGATACAAAGTGAACAATTGATGAACTGTAACTGTATGTGTGATGAAATTTATCTCTTGATAGTGATATTCCAATGGAGATTGCACACTGCTGGTAGGTGTCTTTAAAAATACATATGATTGTATATACTTTAATGTTTGCTAAATATGTTAAAAATTAAATAAAAACAAGAGCAAAAATAAAGACGTCGTATATAGAAACGTAGACGTATATAGAAAAAAAAAATTAACAGAAAAGAAACCGACTTCAAACAAAACTCAAAAATAAAATTTACTTTGCACAAAGTTGGTGTATTCTGATTTATCAGATTTCATGAAATAAAATACTTACTAGGTTTAGGTAGGCATTATTAATCTCTCTCATAGTCATATTGGCACCGACTTCAGTATTATATTTAACTAGCTGATGTGCGCGGCTTCGCCTGCGTGAAAATTGGTTCCCGTTCCCGCTTCCCGTGGGAACATTTTCCCGGGATAAAAATTAGCCTATGTGTTATTCCAGACTATACTCTATCACTGTACCAAATTTAAGCCCAATCCGTTGAGCCGTTAGAGCGTGATTGAGTAACAAACATCCAAACATCCAAACATCTTCACAAACTTTCACATTTATAATATTAGTAGGATGATATCTGATAAATCAGAATAAGGAAACAACTTTGTACATTTGCCCTCTGTACATTTTTACTACTTTAATCTCTTTATATGTTTGTTTTTGTATTGGTGTGCAATAAAGTTTAATCTATCTATATATCTATCTATCTAACGTTGTGCTAAGTTAATTTTATTTTCCAGTTTTTAGTTCTGTTCGAAGTCTGTTTCTTTTTTGTCATTTTTATTTCACTATTTTTTAGTGACGTGTAGACTGACAATCTATATATCTAGGTGTAAAGTTCTCGACAGTACAAATTAATCAAGCCCAAACACAAGGTAACTGCTGTATATCGTAAGGGAATTTTCTCTACTGTCTTTCGTCTCTATCATCAGATCGACTTAAAGCACTTAATAAAAAAAACATAAACGCCCTTGTAGTAAGTTTCCTTTGATTTCTCCAGGATGCCATCATCAGATCCTGACTTCCTTAAAATGGGACCATCACGGGAGTATCTATTTTCGAATGATAAAAAAAAAATCAAATCGGTCTATAAACGACGGATTACTGCACGTACAAACATAAAAAAATAATAAAAATATATACGGTCGAATTGAGTAACCTCCGCTTTTTTTGAAGTCGGTTGTCGGTATCTATTTTCTTATCAAATGATAATAATTTTAAACTTAAAGTAAATGGTAACATAATTACAACAGATTAACTTAAATTTCTGAGTGCCAGCCCAGAGTGGCTTCGCTAAGTACACTTTGTGTAGGGCCCCTTGAAGGAATTCATCAAGAAGAGTTCCGAGAACTTGAGAAAATTGACATCCATATGCCTCGATCATTCCTGCGCCCGAGGAAAGGACCGATTTTCGACTTTGGCGGCCGCCAGTCCGCCATAACAACATTGTAGTGGCAATTCTGTGTAATGCTTTCGCTATGTTCTCGTACACGGCCTCAACTGTCTCATCTGAGCTTCTCGAGGTCGGGGTCCACACCTGTATTACCTTCAGGAGGTACCTGTCGGTGAGCTTGATTATGAGGAATGCTACCCAAGCTGAGACGCTGCTGACTTCTACAACGCTACTAAAGAGGTCTTTTTCACCACAAAACTGACACCACGCTCTCGAAAGTAGAATAGGTCACCCGATGCAAGGGTTAGCGCATCCTCTCCCTGTCTTCGGACTTCGCACAAGCCCAGTATGTACCAGTTTATGCGACCTAGTACTATTTTGCGTTTATTGTATGTAGCCAGGGTGTGCCTACCCTACTGTGTCCCGGAGATTCTCCGCACCCTCCCCTCCCGTCGTCATTCCGACTGCTACCATAATCGGGGTCAACGGAAGTGCCAGAAACTGTGGCCATTCCTTTTTGTATCTTATGAGGGTATTTGGCCTTACTGTATTACGCCCACCGGGTAAATACAGGGTTTCATTTCGATTCTCCCTTCTCTAAGTCATGACCTCGTTTGTTAATCAGCAGGCGCACAACTGGCAGTTGAGACTGGCTTGAACTCAAGGGATGTTAGTAGGGCCCCATCGCACCCAGCACATATACCAGCTTGCAGGGAGAAGTTGACTTTAATCCTTGACTGGCAAAAGTATTTTTATAGTAACTACGAGTACACCACTTGAACAATAACATTTCAGCATGAATATTAATAACCTTTAAACTTAATGAAACCGATACTGCGGTCTTGATTTAACCAAACAACTGTTAATATGAGTTATATAATGTAGCGATAAATAAAGTAACTGGTGACAATCAGTCTGGTTATAATATCGAATCTGGCGGTTCTTTTTTCAACATTCCTTTAATCTGAAGAGTTTGCCGACTTCTTATCTATTTTTTGTTGGTCGCAAAACGATTTTACATATTAAATGGGCCACAGTACTGATAACATCGTATTTGGTACTTAGAATAAGTAGATACCTATCGCACACACGTCTGATATACACGATTACCGAATCGGTATGTTTTAATATGAAACAAAATGTTATTGATATTGCGGCATTAGATTAAAAAACATATTGGGTGATAATGATTACTTATCGCTTATAACTTACAATTACAAGAAAAAAGAGAAGTTCTTTTACGTGGCACTTCCGTTCCGTTGAATTCGAAGCCTTCGTAGTAAGTTCAAATACTTTCCTGTTTAAAGTGTATCTCTTAACCGGGTTGTTTGCCATTACTTTTCTACTGATTATTAGAAGACACCAGAGGAAGCAGTACTTATCCCCCACTAAAGTCTTCGTCAGTTTGAAGGTGCAAAAATCGTACCTCAAAGTTACGCTCGAGGAAATCGATGGTTTTATAGAGGACTGCATCAGGAACAAAATATGCCGTCGTCGTCGTTGGTTCATATTCATCATAAGTATATGTTGGTTGGTTTCAGTCAGTAGATAGGTATAACGTCATTCAGAGGGCTGAGTTCTGTTTCGTATATCTCAAAAATTCGCCGGTTGAACAAATTAAGCGTCGACCACTTGTTTATCAAAATACTTTACAAACTAGAGGACACACGCAAATGCACCTTAATTTAGTCTTGATGTCATGTCATTATGTGAGTATTAAGTACCGTGGAAATAAAAAAACTTGAGAGGTGTCAAGGGACACCCGGATGGAACGAAGTTCCTTTCGATTAATTAGAGAAGGAATTGTAATAAAATTTTATTTTAATTTTAAAATTTTATTGTAAACAAAAACAGAAACAAAAACAAAAACAAAAAGAAAAACAAATTTCGAAATCGAAAAAGTGTGTGTGTGTAACCTTTACGCGCGGTTGAAGTAAAACTTTTTTGCCATTGACGGCATATATCACTGAAATGATTTAAATTAAATATCATTCGCGTTTCAGCTCTTTAAAATTCCAATAGTAAGCGTTACTTCCGTCAGAAAAAAATCTGAGTTACACCTTAGTCGTGCCTACAGAAGTTTTACTTCAAAAATCTTAGTCACTCCCTAGTCGCACCTAAAGCAGTTTTACTTCAAAAATCTGAGTTACTCCCTAGTCGCACCTAATGAAGTTTTACTTCAAAAAACTGAGTTACTCCCTAGTCGCGCCTAATGAAGTTACATACATACATACATATGGTCACGCCTTTATCCCCGAAGGGGTAGGCAGAGGCATATTATATGCCCACATTTCACCTTTGTATAATTTGTCCCACGTAATAGGTGGTGAGCCGTATTGCCGTGTATAAATGGACAGGCGCAGGTTGTGACTGCCTGCTGTTGAAATAAAGCCTTCAACTTAGCTTAACGACTGCCATTTTACTGGCAACCGGGACCAACGGCTTAACGTGCCTTCCGAAGCACGGAAACGCTCAAATAAATGTCACAAAGTAATCACATGGATGGTCACCCATCCATGGACCGGCCATAGTGAAAGTTGCTTACTGCAGTGATCGTTTACAGAACACTGAGTCCGCGGGGCCACGAGCGCTTCCTAATAAAGTTTTACTTCAAAAATCTTAGTTTTTCCCTAGTCGCGCCTAAAGAAGTTTTACTTCAGAAATCTGAGTTACTCCCTAGTCGCGCCTAAAGAAGTTTTACTTCAGAAATCTGAGTTACTCCCTAGTCGCGCCTAAAGAAGTTTTACTTCAAAAATCTGAGTTACTTCCTAGTCGCGCCTAAAGAAGTTGTACTTCAAAAATCTGTCGTGCCTACTTTTGGTAATATTTTTTTCCGTCTAGCCCCCTTTCGCAACGCGCGATAAGGAACTTCGTTCCAAAAAATCATAAAATTCCACAGAACCCAATCACGAATTGGACCAATCGGGCCCAAAGGATATTTGTTCGATTTGTGTCCACGCCAAATAGCATAATTAATAAAACAGGAGATAATACATTACGCAATACATGCATTTTCTAAGGTACGAGAGAAAAGTTGGCATGTAAAACTAGTATCAATTCACTAAGTTGAAAGTCAACAGACTCACCAAATTATTTAACCTGAGAACAACTTTCTTACTTGAGACGACTGGCATTCAAATCACACTCACACCTCGCTTCGCGACATAACAATTCGAGTGCTGTAATCTTTAAAGAATTCAAAGTTAACTAAGGTAGGCAATGAACTTGATCGTACGATGTAGGATCATAGGCATTACAGGTAAGCCACCCTTTCATCTAACTAATGAAAACAATCCTGATTATACGGGTCCATTTTCCACTACGTTCTACTTGACATGCATGTTTTATATGAAACCTCTTCTTAGAATGTTTCAGTTATACTTGGCTTGTTTTCGTAGGTCAAAAACTTTTTGTATTTCCTCATTTACAACTTATAAACATTTTCAACTTATAAAGATTGTGTAGGTGGTTTTATTTAAAATAATAACGTATTTTAATATAAATGTAAAAAATGTTCTATCTGTTGTACATACAACAGAGATATTTAAAAAAATACGTGGGTTATATATCTTTGAATCTAAGAGTATTTTTTTTGCGGAATTAGGTAGTGTTCATTTGTCGGTTTCCTAGAAATCCACTGACACCGGGATTTAATGTGGCTGTTTTTATTACAACGTTACTTGTCTGATTTAAAAGGCAAAAATATAAAATCTTGATGAAATAAGTTTTCGTTTTAAATAAATTCAAAATTACTTAGTTTAAAGCTAGGTAGGTAGGTACTTTTTCATTGTAGTTGCAGAATTACAAATAAAGCTTATTTTTTATTTCTTATCCTGACACCTTAATTGAACAATAGGTATTTTCAAAGCTCATAATTATGTTTAATTACATTTTCTGTACCCAAGTGCTTCAATTGTTTTGGGTTAGATGTGATTGTTAAATTTTAAGATTTTTTCTTTGTAAATTTAAAACCATTTGCTACATTAAATTACATTTGCATTACTGAAGATATGGCTACATTCTACCGAATCTATCTCGTCAAGTGTACTGAAGAGCTCTTCAACTTAATCCCACTCTCAAAGAGGGACATCACAGAGCTGCCATCTTGAGGGCCTCTGTCAAAAGTCTTATGGACAGTGTGATTGAACCTCCAATCATTTAGATATCGACATGGATCTCCATCAGGCGGGTGGCGACTATTTGACGAGCTTAATAATAAATTAAAAAATGTAATCGACTCTGTATATTCGGAGCAATACGGCTGTAAACGACGTACATCCGGACAAACCAGTGATCTAATAGGAGTCCGTATGATGAACCCAAAATTATTTTTAGAATTACGAAATAGTTTCAGACACAGAGATTTTCTAGTCATTAGACACGTGGCAGCGTATCGAGCCAAGTTCAATAAAAGCGAGAACGGAGCATCAGTTATGTGAAATAAGGGACCATTTTGAGCTTCACAGTTTAAAAAATAATGATTTTACTGAACAAACATAAAAAGTGGCCTATATATTCCCTTCGGCCAGATTGGAAATAGCCCATTCATTTGTCTATTAAAAGGAACAAATTCCATAAATTGTGTGAAACATAGTCCTCACCCATCTCTGGACGACTTAGAAACTCAATATTTGGCATCTAGATAGACTATTAGAGACTTATCAAGGAAAAATGTTAAAAAATGAAATTGGTAATTTGTATAATTGATAACAAATTAAAGTGTGAAAGGAGGTTTAGGGACGATTATTTTTAAATTGTTTTAAGCCCATAGACAGGCGGTTTAACTTACAACGTAACTTCCAATCTACATGTCATCAATATATTAATAGACCAAAATTTTTATTATGTTTGCAAAGTGCGTAAAATCTGAATCAGCGCCAGAAGTGGTACTGCGTATACGCGCGCGACCCGCTTGCTTTTAATTTATGTTTTTGATAGGATTCTAATTAACCGAAACATGGCTTAATGTGTTGTAATATTCAGTGGAGTTGGGTTTAACGCAGACTACTTATACCTATAATAAATATATTTGGTAAGTACATTTTTACACTGTGCCACCCAGTCCAAATCCAGCCAGATATACAGGGTGGAATTGAAAGACGGTAGTTGGAGGTAAAGTACCCTTAATATTGATAATGACGAGTTTTGCTGAAAGAAAACATTCCTTTATTTTCAAAAGTAAGTAAAACTGTATTAAAAAAAAATTTAAAAAATCACCTGTTTAAGCCAGCAGTCGAACCTGGGACTGCCTGGGAGATGTGAAAAAAGACATCCTGTATTTTATTATACCAACCGAAAGAGTCTTTCATTACAATAAAACATATTTTACTTGATATTCCTTTAGTTTAAGATACTATGTTGCATAAAAGAAATTGTTCCCTATTAAATACTCTTTCGGTTGGTATCATAAAATACAAGATGTTTTTTTTTTCAAATCTCCCAGGTTCGACTCCCGGCTCAAGCAGGTGATTTTTCAAAATTTTTTAAATGCAGTTTTACTTATTTTTGAAAATAAAGGAATGTTTCTTTTTAGCATATTAAGGGTAATTTACCTCCAACTACCGTCTTTAAATTCCATCCTGTATATACACAGAGAAATTTTTACTCAACAGCTTGGAAGACCCCGTCTCATGAAATTGAGGACAGCGGATGGCAAAACTGTGACCTCAAGGTTCGAGATTCTCGAAATTTAGAGCTTTTACAGAGACCTATATGTATCACGGACAAAAAAGACGACGGGTCCTACTGACTGTGACCACCGAGCCCCACTATCGCGCCACTATACTGGGAACATTCCGGACATCGACCGGGGCGAGGTGAGGGCGGATCTCAGGCAACTTAAAAACAACAAGTCCCCTGGGGAGAACGGAATCACAACTGAACTACTGAAGCCGCCGGAGGGGGGGGGGGTTGGGGCAAGGTTTTTCTGTGCCAATCGATTCTATTTCATGTGGGGATCAAAATACTCTATTGGACCATATTAGCTTTGTGTACTAGGAAAGGCACAAATCGCCAAAAACGTTTCCCACACATGCGGCAAGAGAATCAAACTTCTACAATGGTCAAACCTTTTATAATGGGATCTTATTTATTTTTATTATTTAAATGATTTAAAATCATTTTAGGTATGTGAGAATTTTCTCAGCTGAAACTAAGAATTAAATAAAGATATTCGAATCAAATTCAAAACTTGTGGAAAAAAAAATTATTTTATAGCTAATCTTAACCCATAATAAAAAGTTTGACCATTGTAGAAGTTTGATTCTCATGCCGCAATGCTCAGTAGTTCCGTGCCGGAACTAGTGAGACTTTTCTATTCTCAGTAGTTCCGTGGCGGAACTAGTGAGACTTTTCTATTTCCAGTAGTTCCGTAGCGAAACTAGTGAGATTTTTCTATTCCCAATAGTTCCTTAGCCGAAACTATCATGGATACTTTAAATTATTTTTAATTTTAATGAAAAATGGATCTTTTAGGACATGCGACAAAAACAAATGAAAATCGACAAAAGCAAATGAAGATCGACGAAAAAATGAAAATCAGCAAAACCAAATGACGGTTGGAAAAACAAATAACGATCGAAAAAACATTACACAGATCAATAAAACAAAAGACTATAAGCGAGTTGATAAGGTCAAAAGTTACTTGCAACCATATTTTGTAATCTAAATGCTATTACCATTAAAAGAACTAGGTGCAAGCAATTTTCGACCTAGACTCTGCCTGAATCTGAGTCGTCGTTGACTAAAGAAAAATAGGAAACAAATTTCTATATGTCATCACAGGGATTTTTGTCGTCATCGATGAAAAACATCAGGCAGGATGTAATCAAATGCGGGCCTATTTCGTACAAACAACTTGCTACTTGGCTGTTAAATTTTAAAGTATTCTTGACAGGGTTTTTAATACTGCGTAATTAACGTGAACGAAAGAGTTCCCAAAACCAAACGTATAGTAATAATGCACCCATTGTTTGGAACGGGAAGGTAATTCGGACCTTATGACCTTAGATACTTAAAATGCCAGGTTAAGGCGTATAACAAGTACAGATTTATGTTAACAACTATTGTTACGAAGTTTCGACTAACATTCATTTCAGTAACACGGCCTGGTGAGTGGCCTTGATTATATCCATATTAATTACGAACAAAATAAGATATCCACTTTGTGACTAAGGGCAGTACCTAATTATTTATCACTAGATGACGCCCGCGGCTTTTTTTTTTTTTTGTTTAACGTGAGGGAAAATCCTCATGGATGTTATGCCGGACTCCTACCGACTAAAAAACCTCACGTCACGCCCAACAGCCTGTGGTTGGGAACCCCGGGGAAGCCCTCGGAAGGATGTCCCAGAACTCCCAACAGACCCACGGCCGCCACTGCGGCCTCGCCCAGGGGGTGGTTCGGGTGCTATCCCGCGTCTTTGGGGGGTTTCGGGTGTGATCCCGCTTCTAAGGGGGGGCGTGCGTGAATTGCTCACGTCACGCTGCCGTCTTGGGCCTGCTTCTGTAAGGACGGTGAGCCGCCCTCTCACCGTCCTCAGGCCACCGGTCATGGTGGCCGATAGTCCTCGGCGAAGACACGTCGGCGGCGCCCAGGCCGCCGACTGCGGAACTCGGGTGGGAGAGTTCTCTCCCGTACCCGTCCCGCCGCCTCCTTCACGAGCATGACCTGCTCGCAGAAGGAGGCGGCGCAGTCCCACTTACTCCCGCTGGAGAGCATGGCGTGCACCATGGTCTCGAGCGAGAGAGTGTCCACGTCCAGACCCACTACGAGGTCCTGGCGCTGTTGCGCCCACGCCGTGCACTCCACCAGCGTGTGGAACGCCGTGTCATCGCTGCGGTCCTCGCAGTGCTGACACTCGGCCGTGGTTTCCCGGTGTTTTCGCCACAGATACCTACCGAAGCTACCGTGCCCGGCAAGCATCTGTGTCAACCGGTAGGAGAGAGCACCGTGTCTCCTCTCCAGCCACTCGTCCATGACCAGTCTGACGGCCGCGATTGTGGCGAATCCCCCCTTTGGTTGCTCAAGTCGCACCTTCCATGTCTCCACGGTTTCCTGTTGGAGCAGGGACCGCTGGGCCTCGATTTCTCGATTAGCGGGAATTTGGCTCCGCTCCAGCGCCTCCTTGCGCCATCTGAACAGTGACGCAAGGGCTCTCGCTTCCAGGTCCCATGGAGGGGTCCCGGCTAGGAGACATGCCGCCTCACCGGAGATCGTGCGGTATCCCCTAATCACCCTGATGGCCATCACTCTCTGCGGGCTCAGCAATCTAGCCACATTGCTGGCCGTCAGGGTTTCCGCCCATACAGGAGCTCCGTATAGAGCTATGCTTCGCACGATCCCCAGGTACAGTCTCCTGTAGGGAGCGTTGGGTCCCCTGATGTTGGGCATCAGCCGCGCCAGTGCGGCTGATGCTCCCCTCAGTTTTGGGACCAAACTTCGGAAGTGATGTCCGAAGTTCCACCGGCCATCGAGTACGAGCCCCAGATACTTCATCGAGGGCTCGATGCCGATGCTGACGCCCCCTACCTGTAGGCTGGATCCCGCAGGTGGCCCCATCCGAGGTCCGTGGAAGCACAGAGCCTCGGATTTGTGAAGGGCGACCTCGAGACCCAGCCGCCGAATCCGACCCACGACTTGAGCAACCCATGCCGTGGCCTTTAGTGCTGCGTCACGGTGCGTTGCTCCCCGCGCTGTAACGAGGGTGTCGTCAGCGTAACACGTTACGCCGACCCCTCTGAGCAACGGACCACGCAGCACCCAGTCGTAACCGATGTTCCACAGGAGCGGCCCTAACACTGATCCTTGTGGAACACCGCACGACCCATCTCGCCGACCCGGCCCTAGCCAGCTCGGGTAAGTTATGGCCCTCTCGGAGAGATAAGCCCCGACAATTCGACGGAGGTAGGGAGGCACTCCATGATAGATAAGCGCCTCCCTGACGCAGCTCCAGGGCAAGGTGTTGAATGCGTTGGCGATGTCGAGAGACACCGCCACCACCACCTCACCCCGTGAAACTGCTTCCTCCGTCAGGCCTCTAATGCGCATGATCGCGTCCACAGTGGAGCGTCCCTGACGGAAGCCAAACTGACTATCCGCCAGATCAGGCCCCACTCGTGTGAGGTGCCCGACGAGGCGTTGTGCAATAATGCGCTCAAAGAGCTTGCACACCTCGTCGAGCAACACGATCGGCCGGTACCCTGATGGGGAGTTTGCCGGCCGCCCCGCCTTTCGGATCAAGACCAGTTTCCCTGTCTTCCAGGCCTTGGGAAACTGGCCTTTTTCGAGGCATGCGCTATAAAGACCTATAAGTCGAGGCCCAAGCTCCTCGAGAGCCAGGACCCATGCTCGGCCTGGAATGCCGTCGGGTCCAGGGGCGGTGTTTCTGCGGGATTTAAGGCGCAGGACAGCCACCCCTAACTCACCCTCGGTGACTACGGGCACGTCGTTCTCGCTGCCTTCCGCGTTGGGCGCCTGAGACGGAGCCATGCGCGGAGGAATGTGTTCCTCCGCTCTCGACGGGAACAAGGAGTCCAGGACCGCCTCCAGCCGCTCCGGCTGGAGACTCTGGGTCAGTGGGGGCGCCTTAGGGCGTAATTTGCCTCTTACCATGAGGTACGGGCGCCCCCACGGGTTCCGCTCCAGAGTCTCCATCAGCTCTTCGCGGCCCAACTTTTTGGACCGCTTGATGGCGGTCTGGAGGGCCCTCTTGGCCTCCCTGTACCCATCGTAGAGCTCCGTCTCTCGGGCTGCCGCATCGTCTGGGCGGCGGCGCCTCCGGCGAAACCTGGAGTACCGGCGGCGCGCGGTAACGCAATCCGCGCGCAACTGCGCGATTTCCGGCGTCCACCAGTACACCTGTTTCCTCGCCGGTCTGGGCCTAGCCCTGGGCATCGCCGCATCGCAGATGTGCGACATGTCTCTCCCGAACCACTCCACCTCGGTATCAACATCGGCAGGCCTGTCCGCTGTCGGAATCCAGGCCTGCACGATGGCCGCCTCCAGGAGAGCCTCCCGATCAAGGCGATGGAGTGCCCAACGCGGTTCCGGGGGATTCGCGATTGCTGGCGGCAGGTTAGGTGGAGGGGAGACGTCAAACCGAATATATCGGTGATCTGACGACGTCTCCTCCTCCTCCACCACACGCCATCCCTGGACACGGCGGGCGAGCTCAGGGGTCGCAAACGAAACGTCTATGACCGAGCTGAGCCCCCGCCGCGTCCAGGTTGCGACATTCCCCCGGTTCAGGATGACTAGGCCACGTGTAGTGACCCAGTCCTCCAGTATCCTCCCCCTGCCTCTGGTTTCCCGGGAGCCCCAAGCCTGCGACCAGGCATTGAAGTCTCCCAAGACCAGGACAGGGCGAGGCCGGCATGCAGCGAGAACGACGTCCAGCTCAGGGAGCCATAGCTCAAACTGATGCTGGTCGAGGCTCGGCGAGATGTAAACGGCCACGACAGCCACACCCTCATATTCCGCCGCGACGCAACCAGGGCCCCTAGCAATATGACGCCCGCGGCTTAGCCGGCGTTTTAGCGCGTGAGTAAGGAACATACAAACATATTTTTTACACCACTAAGGTGGCAAACAAGCATACGGCCCAACAGAGGGACTGGTGGTCACCTTTGTGTGGCCTTTGAATCATTCTACGACCCCTTTTGAAGAACCCCATGCTGTCGGCGTTTGAGAAAACCGAGGCAGGTAGATTATTCCACAACCTAAACGTGATTTCCACAAACTTTCACGTTTATAATACCGCGGTTAGGTTAGTTTTGTGGCGTATTGACTATCAATCATCATTGACTTCATCACTAGAAAGAGAGTATTTCGGAGCATAGAGTCAATTTTCCTACTACTTCGTCTCCGTCCTTATAGAGTTATAGCTGACAGCATTCTCCATGCATTCAGTTCCCTTTAAAAACAGCACTAAGGTTTTTACTATATACAGTAGAGTAAGAAATTGAAAAAATGGAAATAAAAAATATTTATTCATATAGGTCACAAAGTAACACGTCAAAATAATTGCTTCTGCATTTTCATTTACTGCTGGATTCGCAACGCAGTAGGTAGAGCCGGAAAGAAAGAAACTGGTTGGCAATAAAACTCACGGCCACTCTATTTTTTTTAATTTGAATTTCCAGCAGGTAATTACATATCATCTAACAAATTACAGTGGTGTAGCTTTTTAAACACGATTTTTTTAAAAGTAGTACACATTTTAGTGTAATGATTGTCAAACACTCAGTGGTTTTATAACCTCAGTTAGGCGTACCTACTTAATTGAAAAAGAATACAGTAAAATAGGTAGGTAACATTATGGACCTAAAAAACGTGTTGTCTTGTATTTCACATAAAACCCACTGCCCAGCAATTTAATTACTTTAATAAAAATATTGTAAAACTAATCTAGCCTGATTAATCGCAACTCATATCAATTTCCGTTTACAGACAGTTTATAGAAACGCCTTTATTTTTTTTACTACTATTAGCCTTCTAAATCCAGCTTATCTTTATGTTGTTGAATGCGAAATCGTAAATTAAGATTTAAATAAAAGATGTCTTGTAAACATCAAACCTTTTGCTAAAAGCGGTAATAAATTGTGGGACCGGCGATTTTTTCGTATATTTTTTGTTGCCATTGTATTACTTTTCTGCTTGACTATTTTTTATGAGCATGCTTTTACCAACTAGAGATGCTTATCGAATACATATTATTGATCGTTGGG
Source organism: Miltochrista miniata (assembly GCA_933228765.1). Classification (NCBI taxonomy): domain Eukaryota; kingdom Metazoa; phylum Arthropoda; class Insecta; order Lepidoptera; family Erebidae; genus Miltochrista; species Miltochrista miniata. The sequence continues at coordinate 28,790,129 of OW121747.1, forward strand.
AAGAGACAGTAAACTTTAACCGTTTATGCTGGTCATTAATTTATCAAAACAATGTTCGACCCCTTCCTGTAGTTCCGCGTTTTTGATGATCTTTTAGGTATAGGAAAAGAGAAAGGAGCTTAAAACCTTAACATTTGTTTAAAAATTGTGGTTGATAGAAGATTGCAGTACACGCAATGTATTTCATTAATAAGATAGATATATAATATTGGGGTGGTCTTAAAAAATTCTAAATAATTGAAACGACATTAGTAAATAATTATGTTCGAATTAAATTGATTTACAACATATTTTTATGTCGAACAACGGTAATAGCTTTTATAGCAAGCTGTTTAATTTCTGTAGTACTTAGGTAGGGGAAGTCCGGGCGACTTGAAGCGTCTTCTACAAAAGACGTAATTATTATATTTTTAGGTTTTACAGAATCAAGTTAATTTTTTTATAACACCTCACTCTAGTAGGTACAATATGTTACTATGTTTTCAACATCAAGTATGCTATAATATAATTTAAATAAAAATGAAAACTTGATTCAAGTTTTCTTCAGGGACATTTGAGCTGAAGAGATGGCTTTTTCAATATCAATCCATGAAATTTAAAACATGACATTTCGTGTCATCTTCTTTTCTCTTGCAAACATTTTGGAGATTTGTATTCAAATGGATTTGAAGACTGCAGTTCTTAATACAGCAGACTAAAGTAATAAAAAATTCCACATTTTTATTTGATGTAATTAGACTGATTCGTATTATTTTATTATACCAGACACCGACATATTATAAGAAAATTATCATTTGCACCGTTCATTACCCTTGCTTTAATCAGAATTGGTAATTGTCTACCAGCGTTTACATACATAACAAGTCTACCATTGCTGACTTTGGAACTTCCTTCTTGTAGTTTGATATTACGTTATTTGTTATTCAGTTGACAACACATTCAGTTGTTCAAACGTTTTTATACTACGTAGTGAACTTTAAACTTATACAGGTGAAATTTATTTTACGTTTACGTAAGTATTTTCTGTTCAGATTGCGCGTGACTGTAAAATAAATATTCTTTCTACTCGTATGTTCATGATTTCAACATTTTTATAACATTAAGTACTTTTAATATGATATTATTAATGACAGACAACTGGAAAATCGTCAACTTCAAGCTACGCTTGTATTGTATACAGAAAACTGCGGTACCTATCAGAAAGAATAAACCAGTAGGTAATAGGTATCTCTTTTCCGCTATTATAAAATTCTAAAAATAGCTGTGACGGTACATTCAAGATAAATTTAAAAAAATAACTTTAATCGACTAATATATGGCTTCTGAGTCCAAATCCAAAAAAAATTTCTTTGTGTCTGTTTGCTTCTTTATTTGTTCGGGGTTGGAGAAAATTCAGTAGCTTGATCATAATTGTACTATTCGGATTTTGTAGGTATTTTTTTCAACTTAAATATAATCGCTGTGTGTTTCATCAAATTTTTTTCAACTTAAATATAATCGCTGTGTGTTTCATCAAAAACGGTTCAGCTGAAAAGATAATACAGCTTAACCTATGTTTTACTAGAAGCCCTATTGCATTGGACAGGTCAAAGTCGATTGGTTATTAATTAAAATCACCTCGCGAACGAAGTCGCGGGCCAAAGCTAGTATATATTTATAAATTGGGTTATTAATTTTTATTTTAGTATTATTCTACACAATAATTGTTAATTTGTTCACAGACACTGCCAGATCTACTTTGAGATATAGTTTTGAAATTAGTTAAATGTATGAAGATTTAGCTCCTATTAAACGTCATTCAAGTCGCAATCTTATCTTGAAGAACAGTCGGTTGTTCCCGACCCCCGGTTTATTGGTCGTCGTTTATTATCAAGATAAGTTATCTGTTAGGAGCCAATTAAATTTGAAAACAAAGGTAACATAATAAGGCGCCACAGTGAACTCGAGCGGAGTGCGGGGCAAGAGCGCGAGGGCAACCGCTGCGGGGAGGGGGTCGCGGCCTGGCGACTTGCGTAGGCGCAACTCCTTTGTCGCTCAAAGGATTTATAAGGTAACATTATGAGGAATCGGCTATTGTATTATCTAAGCTAAAGATACGTCGATACGATCGGAATTTTGATTGTAGACCTTATCAAAGATTTCAACGATTGTAGAAATTATGAGAATTTAAATTGACAATATATATTATGAAAAGTCATAACGTACAAAATCAAAATGTAAATAAACGTGTGTCAGATAAAAATAAATTTGTAGATATTAGGTTTACTTAAGTGAACAAAAACTCACTCCATACTTGGCCTATATCCGTTTGGCACCTCAATCTCCCATTTTATTGCCTTTATTTCTTCAAAAGGTAGACACAAAGAGCTGTGTTTATAGCTAATGATACTTAGGTGTGTATTTTAACACAGAATCCGGACCTCCAAAAGGTGCTTATAAAAACACACACTACATGATTATAATAAGGATCTGCTGTACTTGGAGTCGAGATTCTCTTTGGTGGCGCCTATTTTTTGTTAACATTTTTTGGGCGCATATTAAACGAAGACTTGGAGAAGCAATAAAATGGCAACAGTAGAAATTTAACAGCCACTTTCGGCAAAACCGTCAACTTTATTATTTGAATTTATTATTACATTAATGGCTGCTCGCTTACACGATAGAAGTTCTCCGAGTTAAAAAACTGAGATTTTTAACATCGATAAGTATTTGATGTTTTTAATATTATTAGTATTGGTATACATACAGTATATACTCGCGGTGATTTGAGGGTTTTCTACTGAGGTTATAGGTACCACCTAGATTTTCGGTTCGCTTAAATGAACCTAATGCGATTTCATTTACTTTGGAGAGGGGAATTCAGTGGGGAATCGATGCTTTAAAAAAATAATACTTTTCGTAAAATGGCAGTGGTTGCTAGTCGTTTTATTTAAAATACTGTTTTTTTTTTCCTGTCAGTAAATTGAATAATAATCATTGGTTTTACGATCATATGAAAATGTATTAGGTAATCTGAAATTCAAGGGGACAGAATAAGTCAAGAACTCAATTCTCATAAAACTTGAAATAAAAAAGTATAAGTACACAGAAATGAAATTAGGGCAACAAGTCAAACTTTTGGTTTGACTTACTTAGCCATGTCACGCAAAGCAGAATGACATCGAGAACATAATGTTACACCCGCGTGCTGAAGTTAACAATAAAACGATAATTATAATAATAAAAACCATAGGTACATAATCTTTATAGGAACATAAATAAAAAAAACTGTAAATCTTAACTGTACCTACTTAATAGGTTTCTGTACCTATTTTTGTACTTACTTATCATACTCACAAAAGTCGGCGTATCACGACAACGGACAAAAGCATCGCTTAAATAGTAATCCCATAAATTCGAGCTAACTTTTCCTACTGTACCTACCTACCTACTCCTTTGTGGGCATTTTACGGTACCCGACTTTAGGTGAAGCTTAGCGGCGGGTAATGATTTTAACCAGTAAGTATCTGTATGATCCCTCATAACTTTTATACCACCTACCTACCATATTTTGACAAGTGTGGTATCGTTGAAATAATGCAATCAATATTTTAATGATGCTTCGTTGTGTATTAAAATAAAGCTCTTTATTAGTTTATTTCATTCAAAAATGTAATTTATGTAAAATGAATTTAGTTCATAAGCTAAAACTCGACTGATATCAACTATCAAAATATTGAAATAAGTATGTAAATATTCCAGTGTTGCATGAGAGTAAAGGTGTATCACGCTGTATTATGAAGGAACTCGACGCCATGACGGCGGTGCGCGCCCACGTCAGACTTGTAGGACAGATATTAGGATCGCTCGGTTTTTCTAGATTAATTCTGTCTAACTTTTTTGTAGGATGTGTGCTTTGTTCCTACTATTGCAATTAGTAGGTACCTACGTTCTTTTCTAACAGCGTAAAAATGGCGACTGATTATCGAACACGCGTGTACCAGCCTGACGTTACAAAGAGGTGGTATACCCGACTATTGAAAATACTTTTTTGATGATTTGGTATTCCTTAGCCGTCGAATTCTAGTTCTTGAACTTGATTTTTGTAAGCACACTTTATTGGTAATAGTTCAATTACTTTTCAGTCACATTCAATATCAAAGATTCTTTCGAGTTTACACTGGGAAATTTAAAATTTAAAAAACGAAGAAGTGAAAGAAAAAAATGTCTATGGCGATGCGATGTTAAGTCTCAGTTCATGACTGTGAAAATATCTATGTAAATCAACGTCGTTGTTCACATTCAAAAGAAAAGTTTTCTATTCAGCCGTAAATACTACTAGGTACATAATATAACTAACTATTTATGTAGGTACATCATAATGATCAGTTAAAAGTCGAAGAACGGCTAACGAAGCATCTTGATTGGGATACAATGCGAACTTAGAGTCGTCGGTCCATTAGTGAAAGAGTCGGTGTCACGATTCGGCTCGCACGGATTTTATTATTTATTCCCAGTTTCGTAACCGCAATACCACGCCATCGGTGTGCACAACAAATGAACGAACGTTTATACGAATGAACGAACGGGGTAGAGACCTGATAATACATTCTACGCATATACTGAAACCAGAAGCCTCGTACTTGAAACTAGAAAAATGTATGTGCTCTTGTATGAGTCTCTATAGAGAATAAAATGTCACTCGCTTTTTAATACCATTTCAGTATCAAAAGAAATCTTTAAATGTCATTTTCACCCACTGTCTGAAATAGGTAGGGAAGAAATTAAAATTATATTATGCACTTAACAAGTAGGTAACGGTTTCAAATTATTAGTCCAAAAGCACCTTATTGATATTGAACTACAAAATTTGTTAATTATTACAATACTGCACTGTGATTTTCTTTTACCGAACCATTGCTTTATTTGGATAAGGAAGTAGAATATTTTAAAGGTGTAAGCGATGCTAATAATGTTTCTTTTTAATTTTCTTTCAAAGTTCTTGAGAACAATGCCACCTAAACCGTTTAATTTACATCCGAATCAGTGAAGCAAAAAGCATAAAGTGACGACATGCGCCGACACACCAAAAGCCTAGAGTTGTTGAGCGCGCGCATACTGTGCCGCCGCAAAAAGGACGAATCATTAGGAGGCGCCACACGAGATCCCATTTATAAGAGAATGAGAATATTTTCACAAAAAGCCTCACATTCAACTCCCAGCACATTCATTTTATGAGAACAATGACTGAATTTTGTATTTTTCTTTAATTCTATGTCGATTTTATCCGCAACAGTGTGGAGGCGAGCCTCTGTGGTTGTCACCTCGTTCCATCTTTGACTTTTTGCTATAAAGGAAGCGCGGGCGTCAATACGAACGGTGGTTTAATGCCTGAGAGGCGCTGATTCTTTACCTCTCTCACCCCTCTATGCCATGCCTTCCTCCGTGGTCCTGTTGCCGGTGCTACATGTCACGCGCCTGACGCCGATACACGGCTAAATGTAATTTTAATGCTTCTTCAGAACTTTATACCTCATCTCGTCATTAACTTAAGTTAAATATTAGGTGTCTATCCCATAAACAGTTATTATACTTATTTACACAACTTAAACCTTGGATGTAAATAGACGTCCATTCTTGATACCTATAATACGTTTTAAATGATCTTTTAAATGAGTTTATATTGTAGAATAGTGGTTACATCAAAATTCACTAACTGGACGTACATTCGTCTGAGAGAAGAGAACCCTTTTAATGAGCTTCAGACGGTGAATGGCCGGTGTTTTTTTTGTAATCCATTTCTAACAGATCTATGATGAGGCCGCGTAACATGTCGATGTGACGGCATAATAGCGCGGAGACAATGGACATCAAGACTTGTTTATTCAATGGATGGAGTTGTTTTGAAGTAGAGTGTGCGCAGGAGTGGAGGCGGCGTCTGGGCGCTGAGAGCCAATGATAGCCGCTCTCCGCAGTGGGAGGAACGAGTAATCATGCATTAAGGCTATCACGAGCAACGAGCAGATTCACCTCACGGTAACAGCTTTACGATCCATTATATATAATATGTTGTGTAATTTTGTATATTAAGCTTTTGAAAGTAATCTTAATTTTTAAATGTTGAGACTCGAGTCTTGTAATTGAGACGTTATTTTATTTTTATATTATTCCATTACTAACTTTGTGCATATAAATGTCTTCAATGAGCATAGTGGTTATTTTAACTGGCTTTCTTAATAATTAATATTCTACACTTTTAGCTGAGGCTTATTTTGTAAGCATTTTTAACATTAATAAATTATATTTTATGTATGTAGGTAAGCGAAGCATAGACCATTTGCGACTGAAATTCTTTATTTAAAAATTGCAAAAAGATAAGGGTAGTTTCTTACCGTTAAAATAAATTGTTTAACTGTGCATATTAAATAAAATTATAATAAAAAAGCTGTCAAAAATTATAATTTGCTCATAGTTTCTTGTTTCTCTTAATTCTTAATCATTTCATGCAACCTCTTACTAATATTATCTGCTTTTACAGTTCTTTCGACTTTTACGATTCCTTACAATATTTTCAATCCATAAGAACTATTTAAGGTACATTTTAAATATTTATGCTTTATCAATTTCGTTGGAAGGCTTTGCCCGCATAGATATTAAAAAGTAGCCTATGTTTTATTCCAAGTTTATTAGCCCTATGCACGGCCTTTAAGACAGTGGTGTCTCTTATGTGTGCTCAGCCTCAGTCATCAAACGATTGTTCAGTCGTGTTAATACCCTACTGTAAATAGACTGATCTACTTATTTATTATAATATTTTCATTAGGCATTATCTGACCGACTGGCTTAAGTAATGTATCTCAAGTTTATTAGTTGACTTATTCGTAAATTTTATTCACTGTCAAAGGACAGTGGGACACTATTTGGGTCATATTGCCTAGGAAGGTACCTACTAGGTATTGATTTTTTATTGATTTAAAACTAACTATTCAAATTAAAATGTGATTATAATCGCCAAGTTTTTTTTTAACGTGAGGGAAAATCCTTCATGCATATAATTGCCATGTTTGTGCAACTAATAGATACTAAATCTAATATTGGAAATCTTTCAAGTATAGCAAATCAGGTTGCCTGGAGCATGTTTAGGTTATAAAAACCGGGCAAGCGCGAGTCGGTACAGCGCACGGAGGGTTTAGTACCAAAAATTCACGTTTGTTGTATTAGAGCCCTCCTTAAATGTCTATTTTGTTTTAATTTAATCATTAATATTTCATGGAAAAACACAGTTTGATATTCTGTGGGTATTTCACGCGTACTAATTGTCTTAGTTTGTTTTAGTATTCGTTGTTATAGCGGCAACAGAAATACATAATCTGTAAAAATTCCAGCTCTCTGACTATGACCGTTCGTGAGATACATCCTCGTGACGGACAGACAGACAGACAGACCTTTGAGAACCTTAGAAAGACATAGTGTCTTTGTGGTCGTTTCTGGTGCTAGAATATGAAAATGAGTAGGTAAAGTTTATCTTTGAGTTAATAGGAGTTTCATCAATCTAAATTAAAAAATCTGTATAGCTTCTTTAACTTAGTTAAGAATAAAGTTCATACTGATGGTTCTTTGTGCAAAAAAATATTATTTCATTGATAAACTATTTATATGTTTTGGATGTACCTACTATTTAAATAAATAAATAAATATTCACGGACATTTCACACAACGCTATCTGATCCCAAAGTAAGCTAGGAATAACCTGCTTGTGTTATGGGTATCAGACCACGGATATTAATACTTAAATTCACTCAAACAATCCTCAGGTACATTAAGATTTGATTATGACTTGCTGCTCTGTTTTACACGTTAACTGTTTAAAAATGTACTATTTTCCTTAGGTTATATTTTAAAGTTAGATTCAATAGGCCATCCGCTTTGTACCTAACCGGTTTATTCAATTCGACCGCATAATTAGGTACCTAATTATATTTTTTTACGTTTGTTCGCGCAGTACTTCGTCGTTTATGAACCGTTTTCAATTTTTTTTTGTTGAAATATAGGTATTCAGGAGGTGGTACCATTACAAGAAAGTCAGAATCTTGCTGATGGTCGTATCCTAAAGAATCGAAGGAAACCTTTGAAAATTGTAGGGGCAACTAGGGCGTTAGTATTTTTTTTCATTCAGTGCTTTATAGCAGTACTGAAGTCGATCTGATGATGGAGCCGAAAGATGTGTATCGATAAAGCGGGGCCTTTCGAGCTACACCGAAAAAACTAGTGATAATGGTTTGGCTTTTCAATGTACCTCACGAATTTAATAAAAAGATTCTATGTACCTCATCTATTTCAATAAAAATTACAAAAAACCACGTCATCCATCCAGCGGGGCCCGCGGTTGTATTACGCTCGAAATACATAAAAAGAATTACTGATCGTAACTTGTGCCAATGTACCTCTCGATGCATGTATTAACTCCAAGAAATCTTTAACAGAACAGGAGATATTCAGCAAAAAAAATTGTATGCCAAGCCGGGCCCTTCCTAATAAAAACTCATATGTGCAAAAAAAACACACCATTGTTATGTATTACCAATGTACCATAAAATGCAATTCACTATTAAAGAAAATCTCAATATTTTTAAAAAATAATTACAATAGTAGGCAGGAGGCGTTGGGTAAGGTAAGATCAACAAAACAAATACATCCTGCAATGAGGTTAGATACGAAAAAATATTGCGATGGCATGATTGTCACTAGCGAATGAAGCTCTGAAATACATAGTTTGTTATTAAATGTAGTGGTTTGCTATTAAATTTAATGGGGAAAATCAGTGCAGTTAGTGTTTTAGAACAAAAACTTGTTATAGAACAATATTTAGACCTGTTATCGGATGTTGGTAAGTTTTTAACATTACATTCTTACATACATATTAGTAATGGTATGGCCTATTTATAATGAAATATTGTAATAATTACCGTTCGTTTTTTTTATTAAATAATTTGCCATCTCCTGGACATGAAGTTTATAAAAATATACGAAAAGAATTAAATGAAAAAATGACTATCAAGAATTAAATGAAAAAATGACTATCAAGGCTATTATATATTTGTCTATAAAACGAAACCATACTTACTTCTTTCAACTCGCTAACGGTGCAGTTAGCAGCGAAAGTGATCAACTGAAATTGAATGCCGACAATGGTTCTGAGAGAAATCTGAATGATGATGATTGCCAAATAGAACATTATAGTTTTTCAATTGATTTGCAAATGGCAAAAATATGAGCCGCAAATATTTTATACTTCTAGAAATGATTCTAAAAACCTAACGTAGTATTTAAAAAACGAGTGAAACTGCCTAAGCAAAAATGGTCCGGTATTTTATCACTAGAAATTTGGAAGCATACTAAGCTCCCATGTACCTGGTACATGAAATCACACCAAGTTTATGAAGATGGATCTGTAAAATGTGTTGGTAATTGTAAGCAATGCTCAGCGCGCTTGATAGTGTCAATTATGACACCAGATATTAATACAGATAATGATGGTAAAATCGACTGCAAGATTACAGGTCTTCGGCAACATCTGCATAACACCAAATTAAAAAATAGAACGACTTCCTATATTCTAAGACTAATTATAGGAAAAGTCATTCCTTCGCGTTTCATAGTATTAACTATGTGAGCATTATAGAACCGTTCCATAATTTTCTAGGTTTCGCAGAATTCATCGCGTCGCAGATTGTCTGAACTATAACTAGGACTGAATTAGCCAAAGAAGAAAAAATCGGCATTTGTTGTGCGAAATCAAATAGCGAATGATTTAATATCAGGAAAAGAACTATTCTACGAAAACGTGGCACCAGTGTCGCAGATTAAATATGAACCTCGCCAAGAAAATATGCTACACAAAAATCAAATCTTAAGCCTTTGTAAATTATCTACAATATCACCATATTCTACATTTATTCAACAGTTATCGGCCAGAGCATTTTTCTTATATTATTGGTCTCAATCACAAATCATATGTTATGAAAAGCTTAAAAAAACAAAATATCTGTCTTTGTATCGATGTGACTGACTCGTTATGTAAAAATATAAGTCACTCTGATGAAACAGATAAATACTTTTTAGGACCAAATTACATATTCTAAACATATTTTTTTGTATACTGGAATTGTATATTCAGAAAATTATATCAGTGTCCCTGTTGTTCAAATGCTATCAGAAATTCACACTACAGAAAGTATAGTTCGATGGCTTGCGTCATGGATCTCTATGCGTCCACCAAATGAAACTATCTCGGACGATTCAGTGGCACTTATTAGTGCGATTGTAAAAGTCTTTACTAAATTGTCTTCTACGAAAGATTATGTCGAGCAGTGTTTCAAGGCATTGGAGGAAAATGTTGATCGTTTACCTTCCTGTTTTGTAAGATTGGATACATATCATTTCATACGTTCAATGAGCAAGCTTTCGTGTTTCGATAATGTTCCCTATACAGTCAAGAAGTATTACATTGACTGTGTTAAACTAACCAAAGAGTGTCTTAATTATGAAGTGGTCAAAATAATTATTCTTGATCTGTTAGTTGTGGTTATGCATAAATATGGGGGAAATACACCAAATGGTGGAACCACGCCATGTTATGAATCAATAAATCGATTACAGTATTTACAAGATCAAATGAAACTAAACGAATTTAATGGATCTCCAATTTTTAAAAAACTCATGCATAGCACTATAACTGTAGGATGTATCGAAATTCAAAGTATATTTTATTCCAAAATAGATAGTCAAAAGCTATATTTTCCCACTTGGATGAAAAATTTTATAGACAGACAGAAACTGTTGCTCTTATTAGGCGATGAAAAATTATTCGGTAACAAGATTAATCAATATCATCAGCCTGGTCTACTAAATGTTGTTACGCGTACTCTGTCGAGATTGCCATTATAATTCTAATGTAATGTGTCCTTTATTTAAAAATAACAACTTAAAACCAAGTAGCAGTAATGTTGAAAATCAATGTAAGGACGTAAAGACCCTTTTGCTGAGGAACGAAAAAAAATTACGCGTAGATGATTTTCTTGTAAAACATCTTGATTTTTTATCTGGAAGTCTAAAAGTTGCAATAAGTAATCTTACAGAACACACTTTTCAATGCAAAGGTATTATTAAGAAAACGCTGAAAAGACAGCAGGCCATAAAAGAGAAGGAACCGCTCAAGAGAAAACCATATATCAAAGGCAACACGTTTTCAAATGAATCAGTATTTTTAGAACAACAATCAAATTGTGAAAATTGGCGCAGATTATTAATAATAATAAAGAATATAAAATAGAACACGCCAGAGCACGAGCAGTCAATAAAAAGGTATATTTACATAAAAACGGTAATATTATTACTAAACAAGGTAATTTTGTACATTTTATAAACACTTGTGCTTTCGATGCCGCTATACAGTCTTTGGCAGTTGCTTTTGCAGATTATGCTATTGTAAATTCGAGCTACTCGCAAGTTGATAATGATTTTAACAATTTGATACAATGTCTCGCTCAAAATGATACAGATTCTATAATTTACGATTTTCGGTCTAATATTCTAAGTGCGAACTTTGAAATAAATTCTACCATGACTATTGATTGCCGGACCAATGTAGCTTATATTTTTGATAAGGTCATATATTATTTGATTTTCATAGTGGAATTTCGAAAAAGTTTGTAATGAAGTTGATTGTGCTTCTGATAAGTTAAGGCGAAAAGTTTCTCTTATACCAAATAACTTAAAACTGTTGCAAGAACGTGGCATATCTTTTTTGAATGAAGCTGTTGGAATTACGTTTGAAGGCAATAACTGTAACTATAATGGATGTACTGGTGTTCGTAGATTATCATATATATTAAATAACATTATAGCTCTAGATATTAATGGTATTTATAATATACATTTATCAGAAGTTCCTAATATGTTGTTTTTAAATCAGAAGGATTCCCATATATTGATATCTGTGATTGAATATTGTCCCGGTGGCATAGGCCACTATAAAGCTCATTGCTTACGAAGACAAAATGGCAAATGGGAATCTTTTGACGATTTACATTCAACTGTTGAAGTAAATGCCGATAAACGGAAAATCATTGCGCACTGCATACTATATGTAAGGCAATAATTCAATAAATAAGCGATTATAATTAGTATGTTTAAATATATATTACTTGTCGTGATTATTTGTTGTGTTGTGATGTATTTATGTTAGATAATAATGAATATACATGCTCATAGTAACAAACACTTTTTATGTTTTATCGTTACGTACTGTTATTATTACTACCGATAGAAAATATATTGAATTTTGAATATGCTGACCATACTTTTGTGTCATATACCTTTAAGACACAAAAGTATCAGCATATTAAAAATTCAATATATTACCCGTTTATATATATGTCCTATATATAACCTATATACCCGTATAAAATACCCGTAGATCTGGACATTCGTCGTAGGTACCGAATGTTCAGATCTACGGGTCTAGCTAGTTATTACAAGGACTTGTAGGTGTGCTCGTATACTCGTAGATACATTGGTAATACATATCAATGGTGTGTTTTTTTGCACATATGAGTTTAAATTAGGAAGGGCCCGGCTGGGCAGACAATTTTTTCTTGCTGAATATCTCCTGTTCTGTTGAAGATTTCTTGGAGTTAATACATGCATCGAGAAGTACATTGGCACAAGTTACGATCAGTATTCTTTTTATGTATTTTGAGCGTAATACCCCGCTGGATGGATGACGTGGTTTTTTGTAATTTTTATTAAAATATATGTTGTTAATAATTCGTGAGGTACATTGAAACCAAACCATTAATACTAGTTTTTTCGGTGTAGCTCGAGTGGCCCCGCTGAATCGATACACATAGCCGAAAGACAGTCGAGAGAATTCTTTAACGATTCACAACAGTTACCTTTAATTTTTAGTTAGTTTGGACTTGATTAATTTGTATTGTCGTGAACTTTACACTCAGATGGATTTTTCAGTCTACCCGTCACTAAAATTGAATCGTTTATTTCAGAAACCACCTAAGCGACAAAAATTCCGAAAATGTTGTTTTGATGGTACTGTTCACTTCGGAGGTGAATACATCGTTTAGTGCAGAAATAACTTATATTCCATATCACCGATGCTATTTGGCAGGCTAGAAAAGAATCCGTTTATTTCAGAAAGAACCCAAGCGCCGTCGCATAGGTTCTTTCTGCGGTATATTTCACTCGCGCGGTGTTCTGACGAGTTCCGTGGGTCGCTGTTTTGTTTCTAGTTTATATCGAAGGTTACCGACATCCAAATACTGAGTGAATAATATTATTTTTCGTGCGTTTTCGGTGAAAAGTAAGGTGTTATTTTGTGGTTTATCATACATTATTATAGTTCGTAAGCCATGTCTGATACTCTCTGGCTCTGGCCACTCATTTTCCCCATGTAACAGAGATTTTGGAAGTATAAAGCGTCTCTTGAGAAAGACGGACAGGATTTATACTCCTGATGAATATGCAGAGCTCATGCTAAAAGCTAGTAAGTGTGGCCGATTTACTGTATATCACCTCACATCAGACGATGTTCTCAGTTTCAAAAAGTTGTGGCCCAAATCATATAAGAAAATTACAAATTCGCATGAAACTTCAGGTAGAAACGTACCCAAAGATAATAGGCAGCCATTGGCAGTCATTCAAAGTGTCCAAGAACAAGCAGTTTCTCTGCAACAAGAATACTCCGGGAAAATTGGTTGCAAATGAATACATTGGAGGAATAGCAAGATCTACCTTCACATTTCTAAAAACTGCCAACCATCCGGAACTACCAACAGAGAAAGCTTATATTATGGGGAAGGTATGTTTACTTTTATTTTACCAAGGTCATTTAAAACATTTCTATTTTTACTATTAGCTAAACATTTTTGTAGGTTATACCTAACAAATTTTAAAATGTATCGGGTTTTGCACAGTGAGATTTTTGTTTTTAGGTCCCAATCAACCAAAAAAGATTGATGATATTAAAAAGTTGATGGAGATACACTGTTGGCATACACACACAAGTTGCCAGAAGACATGCCAGAAGCTGAATAGACCAGATATCTATTATATAAAAATAAGTCGGGTTTTCCTTCCTGACGCTATAACTCCAGAACGCAGGAACCGATTTCCACGGTTTTGCATTCGTTGGAAAGGTCTCAGGCTCCGTGAGGTTTATAGCAAAGAAAATTCAGGAAAATTTTCAACAGAAAAGCGGGAAAATCATTTATCAAATACAGCGCCATCGCGGGCGAAGCTGCGGGCATCAGCTAGTTTTATATAATAAAGACATAGATACTGTAGTCTAGTCTACTTGTACGAGTATTTTCCGTTTAATGCCTAATAAAAACACTCTTGTTTATACTAAAGTGTGTCTGTTACTTACCTTTGATACCAAAACAGGTAAAAATTAATCGTTTGACTTAATTTCAATATTAATTTCTAAAAAATCACTTAGGATTACACTAATTTATTGCAGAAACCACCTAAGTAAAAATTTTTCAAAAATTTATAACTCAAAAACTTGAAGGAAAAAAAAAATGAAGAAAGTGTACCAACAGCATGTTCTTAATTTGGTTAAAAAATATTTGAAGGAGAATATACCTATACTTAAGCTGCAAAACAGTTTTTTTTAGTTTTCCGAAAGTTGAAAAAAGCGCACTTAGGTGGTTTCTGAAATAAACGATTCAATTATGAAGACCCGGCACTTAAAAGAAAATATTTTTCATATATTATTAAATACAATCTTGGAGTCAGTGCCACTTCATAATTTCTATAAGAGAGATTAATAAAACCTATCGTTTTATCATTATATGTACCTACTTACCTTTTTAATTATGTCTGAGAAATCAAAATATTCTATTAGGTAGGTCGGCTACTTGTTGCTGATAAAATTTAAGTTTTCGTATTTAACTTTTCTTTGAAGTCGATTTTTTACGTTTAGAACTCCCTCATGGATGCCATGTCGGACTCCTACCGAGTAAAATCACACATGCCCTACTACTGCCCGTAGCTTACTCGGAGCTCCGAACCCGTAGTTGGGAGCTCCGGGTAAGACTTGGAAGAATGTTCCAGTTTTAACCCCTATATCGTTCGCGATCGCGACAACGGTCTCCCAATTTCACCTTTTCTTTTTACTCCCGGGAACGACCGGGGACTGAAAAACAGTCACTATAGAAGTTCCGCAATACATACACTAAAACAAAAGGCACCTAAAAATCACTAAACAAATCCAGAATGCGATTAATTCAAAAGTAAATTACTCAAATCTATCTTTATGAAAAAAGAAAATTCCCAACATAATCATCTTCGAAGTGGCGTAATTTTACATAATATGTAAAGCACAGATCACTTGTTTGTTGTGGACATAATTGAGAAATTCTTATATAATGGTAATTCGATGATGTGGATATCATCAGATGTCAGTAAGGTAAGTTTGTTTACTATACTTGTAGTAAGCTGTATCTTAGATCATATATATAAGGTTTTACGTAACTATTTCATACAACTCTTGAATATTCATCCCGTTCCCTCAAACGACTTCTTGCTCACGGTGCGATGCTTAGCGCCTTGAGCAAAAAGCCGCCGACGTATTTCTTATGCTCTCACTACCGGATATGCACGGTAATAATTAATAAAATTAAGTCACTAGAAAATAATGCTATAATAATGTATGTTAGCAAAAGTATTCATATTTCAGTGTTGACTTAATCAGTTAGTCTCTTGTTGATAGTGTACAGTTGTTTAGCAAACTGTGCTGCATGTTTAGCAAATTGAAAAATAAAGAATTAAAACACGTACTTACCCAACCAAAAGTTATTATCATAGAAATGTAATTATACGCCGTAAATATAAATATCATTAATATTAACGCAGAGTTGAAATTATTATTCATGCAAAAATAACACAAATTAATGTATCTAAGCATCCACATGAATTGTGGATATCCAATTTTATTATAATACTAACAAACGCCCGTGACTTTCTGGCTGAATTAAACAACCAAACTGGACGTCAACTGTTGAAAAAGTAACATTACAGTTCTTCTTATAAAATCACCCCAACGCGCTGTTGAAAATCCTGCCGAGATTGGTTCAGCCGTTTCAAAGATTATATCAAAAGCAAATATACAGACAGGCAGATAAAAGTTATTAGATTTAGTGTTAAGAAAGTGCCGTTTACACTTTCATATGAAATTTGTTTAGTAAGCAATTATATCTTACGAGTAAATTAGACAAATCATCCATTTTATTGTATGATGAATCTTTGCAATAAATCGGACATGTTGAGCATAAGTACAGCAAAATTAAAATGTATCACAGAATGGTGTTACCAATATTTTAAGGACTATGAATGCGACTGCCACGCCGCGCCGTGGACGTGTTTTTAATCCCGGGTTGGGCTTAAATACTTTTGTGATCCACAAATGTCTGCCTCCGAGTTTGAGTGTATCTATGTAAAATATTAATGTATGTTTATCCATTCTCTAGATTGCATAGAACAAGCTTTTAAGGCTAGGTGGCGCTGCGTAAAAAGCTGTCCAACAATATTTTAAATAGTTATTTATGTAAGTATTGTTCAAACGCGTAAACAGACATTTTTACTGGAAGATACGTGTGTTTATAAACAACTTTGTTACGTCAGTTAAACAACTGACGAATTTGCATAAGCTCTGTTACAGTATCACTTAAGGTTTATACTTAATTTACATTTATTTTTAGATATTATTCAAAATAGGGTACCTGTACAAAGGTGTTTAATATACATACATTAAATGCTAGGTATTCATGAGTTCTTTGTATGAGATATCTTAATCGGGGTACTGGAAACTCAATAAAATCTTCCATGTTAAGAACCATCTCGATCACATCGAAAAAACCGCGCCCGATTGCCCCTTTCTTTTTTACGTGTGGAATATCCGTCATCGTTGCTATGCCGGACCAAAATGTTCCCTACCTGCTGCCTACGGTTGGAAACCCTGTGTAAGCCCTCGAATGATTCCCAATAGACCTTGGCTTACTGCGGCCTCATCTATGGTGTTTGGGTGCTCTCCCGCGTCTTTGGGGGGTTGTTCGGGTGTTATCCCGCTTCTTGGGGCGTGTGGCGAGCGGGAATCTTTCACTTCACGCTGTCGTCTTGAGCCTGTAACTTGTAAGGACGGTGAGCAGCCCCCCACTGTCCTCAGTCTTGGAGGCCGATAGTCTCGGGCGAAGACAAGTCTGTGGCGCCCTCGCCGCAAACTGCGGAGCGCGGGTGGGAGAGTGTTGTGCCCACGCTCTGCACTCCAGCAGTGTGCGGAGCGCTGTCTCCTCGCTGCGTTCCTCGCAGTGCTGGCACTCAGCCGTGGTCTCCCGGTGTATTTGCCACAGATATTTACTGATGCTCCCGTGTCCGGTAAGCATCTGTGACTACCGGTAGGAGAGAGCGCCGTCTACTCTCCAGCCACTCGTCCATGACTGGTCTTACCGCCCCAAATGTGGCGTATACCCCCCTTGGTTGCTCAAGTCGCACCTTCCAGGTATCAACGGTTTTCTGGTGGAGCCGGGACAGCCGACCTATGGCAGGCCTATGGCCGCTCGAATGCTCTATCCGTTTGTCAGCTATGATGTCACCGATAGACAGCCACACATTCACACTGGTTAAACTTGTAAAAAGAAGGAGGTTCTCAATTCACAAAACGAAGGACGCGTTTTATAAAATTAGAAACTTCCTTCTTTTATAGAAATAACAAATATTATGGCACACATCTGAGTTGCAAATTTGAATATTGTCATGGGAACAAAATAAGTTTGTAATGAAAGGCAGGTATTTACTGAACTATTTAGGCTTCATCTATTTGCTTACATCTTTCTGATACCAATGGAGATTATTGGATCGGAGCTAAGGGTGTGATAGGAATGTCGGTCTGCAACCGACTTAAGCCACGTGGTGCTTCACCCCGGTTGTATGTAGTCGGAAAGCCTGGTGTGCTCTCAAAAGGTAATCTCAAGGACCTTTACCAGCTTGGGTCGCCTCCCATTGCGACCCCTGATCATTATTTTCGGACAGACCAAATACATGATGTTAATAGGGTATTTCTTATTAAGATATAAATTTTAAAAAGTTATTTTCACTTCTTTGATACGTCACTACGACGACGTCAATTCGTTCATCGAATACGAGCAGACGGAGCAACAATACGAAAATGGAGACACACGAAGTTAGATGCATCATCATGTACCTGTGTATCACAAAAATCATCCATAATTTCACAGTGGAATGATTGTGTAAAGAGATTCAAAAACGCGCGGTAATAAATTCGGATTCCTCAACGTCCAACACTGAGGAAATGTGAAATAAGTCAAAGATATTGTATTGGCAGACCGAGGGGTAACTGTCACAGGGAACTCAAACGGCCGCATGACCAGCAAAATGAATATGAGAAAAGTCTCCATGCCGAGAATTTTAAACAACGAATAAAATAAAGCGGGTTGACACTCCAATTTCGCAAAGTTCCACGCTGACCAATGTGTGACTATGGACGAAACATGAATCCAATATTTTGATTTTGAAATGAAACAACAGTTTACTTAGAAAATACCATCTTTACCGACGCCGAAGGTGGCCGTTTTCTGGGATGCTGATGGAGTCAATATGGTTGATTACTTTGACGGGGATTGGGAGAGCAATTATAAAGATTTATTAATGATAGGCAATTTAGGGAAAACAAAAGATGGTTGTAGCATTTCAGATAGTGTGAATCAAAGTAGAGAAAAAATAATTGTTGGAATTTTTTTCTTTATTACAAACTTTTGTTTGCGCCACATAAGAGAGAGTATTACCTGTTCCCGTCGCATATACTCCCGTCGCGTTGCGTTTACTCCCGTAGCGTCTCGTCGTTAATATTCAATACTACGTGAGATAGAGAGAGAGAGAGAGAAAGGTTTCTCGTCGCGTGTATTCCCGTTGCATTATTTTTAAGAACAATTTCATTCGTATCCCGTGGCATTATTGTAGAAAAAAATTGATTGCCATTAAAATGGTTATTGTGCACCAACCCAAAGATAGACACATGCTATCGCGCAATTTTTTTAGAACTTTTTTAAGAGAAACAATTTTGTAGTACATATTTTTTACATAACTATAAATATTTACGCAGCACACGCAACGAAGTTCTCAAAAGGAATAACTTATCCCCCGTTTTTGAAACATTTACTATTACTGCTCCGCTCCTATTATCTGTAGCGTGATGCTATGTAGGCTATTACACTCCACAATAACGTAGCTTTCTATTGGTGAAAGAATTTTTAAAATCGGTTTAGTAGATCCCGAGATTACCCCTTACATTTAACAAACACACAAACTTTACTTCTTTATAATATTAGTATAGATATAGACTAGTATAGATATAGATATCCGATTATCATTTTTTTGTAAACTCTCGTATGCTGTTACGAAATTTCGAATTTTGATTGAAGCCTTATAAATTAGGTATCTACCTACAATAAAAACTACCTACTTATAGGCATCGCCGTTCAAAGGGGGAATGCTGCCAGTCTTTTAGGCACAAAGCCACGGGGGCCCTATTTAGATTTAGTTTAGTTAGATTTATTCATATTGTAAATAGTTATTATGCTTTATTGTAACATTTGTCTCATTGAAAATAAAAGACTTCCTACTTATTATAAAATTGTAGTTCAAAACACGTTCAAATATTTTCACAAAAGACCATTAAATATAAGTACCTTAGAGAACTAGAATTGACATCTTTTTATTAACTAATGTATGTTTGTTTGTTGCTTTATCACGTGAGATTTTACATGAATTTTAATGATTCTTCTTTATTAAGTAGGGACTTTCAAGTCCCATTAATGTGGTTTAAAGTTACATCGAGGCCCTACTTTACTGCAGTGAAGCATGACAAGCGGCAACGCAATACAGGAATAAACTGCTTGTTACAGAGATAGAAACGCTACAATGGATATGGTGATTCATGAGGGGGACTACATGAGGAACACCCGCAACCGTAGAAGTTTTAATGTTTATGATAATGCTGACAAAGGTTACCCCGGATAATTAAAAAAGAGATTATCAAAAAGAACACTCTGCAAGAGGAATTACAAAAGAGAACCCGCGCTCTAAAAGAAGGACTTAGCACGCAATCAGGATAAAGCTTGGATGATGATGATGATGACGTCATAAAGAATCTTTGTTTTTAAACTTCCCAATAAATATTACATGCGATTGTGAAGGTGCGTTGGTATTAGTCAGTATTCTTATATGTATGCTGCAGCTGGACTTGAATCGGGAAAGAATGATGGTCAGTTCATTTGATTTAGGGCCATAGAAACATCTCTGTTAGTTTGTTTCTGGTCCACATGTCGCAGGTATTTTGCTACACGACAACCGAGTGGTTCAGTCTTAGACCATATATCATGGGACTAGCCTTTGCGAACCACCGCATACAAAAATATTCTGCTAGTTTTCATAGCGGGTGAAGGGGGAAACGCAAAGACATATAAAATTTCATTTTATTTAAAAATGTATTCATCGACAAACGCGTAATGGCTGTTGTGTGTTAATTTTTATTGTACAGTCAACTACAATGAAATGTACTAGTTTAATCATATAAAATGATGTACTGATGTACAGTGCTTTTTATAAAGCCAAAAGACCAAATGGTCTATTGGCTTGGCAGAAAACAATGCTTAAGTAAGGCGCATCCTGTGGTTAGATGATCTAAGGGTTCAGTAGACTGGATGAACGGTCATCACGAAATAATTTCCCTGATTTTGACTCTATGGCATGTAGATTCTGCCGTCATCATCTTTCCTATTAGTCCTCTTCTTTGGTGAGAATATAGTCTATTCTATATTATGGAAGGATCATAATATGAAATTATTCATATTGTCGTCTATTGAATTACGTATTTGTGACCGAGATCGGGAGAACTACAATATAAGATTCTACTTGGTAATCTGTCAATCGACTGAGAATAAGTAGGTATTACTTACTATACCTACTAAGGGAGTATGCCCTTCATGGTCAACTGAGACCACGTTCGCTTTTTTTTGGGAGTAACTCAGCCCACTAACCAGCCAACTTGCTCTGCGGGCTCAGTTAACCACTTGCTACGACTATGGGTCTACTCAGCCCGTGGGCTCAGTTAACCACTTGGCACGGCTAAGGGTTTACCCAGCCCACATTCAGTGCGCGGACACAATATGCAAATTGGCAGATTTAGGGAATTACTATAAGATTCTTTCAATAATTAAAAATTATATAATAGTCATAATTATCTTTTCTGTGCAGGAAGTTTGCATAACATGTGGTCGTATTTTATTATTACTATCCGGAAAGTACTTGTCTACTGTCATCACATTAGGTATTTGTCATAGTCTTTGAACTGTCATTGAATTCTGGTTCTGTCTTGCATAATTACATTGAAAATTGTAAAAGCACGAAAAATGAATAATAAACTAAGTGCGCCCGTAACATCTAGTTCAGATACTTTAGAATATATATCTTCGCAACGAGGAGGTCGTATTGTGTTAAAATCAGGTTACCGTTACCGCTTCAAAAGACAAAATAAAGATGCTACCATTTTATGGAGATGCGTAAACAGTAAGTCCTGTTATGCCTCTTTAAAAATAAACCCTGAATCAATTATCGTTAATGAGACTACACATAACCATGAACCCGAATTTGCTAGTATTGAAATTAAAAAGTATATGGACAATATGAATAAACAAGTGGTAGATGACTTAACTACTCCCATTTCTCATATATATGATGCCATTAATAATAAAGTCGAAGATACTGGATTAGACATAGTAACAAAAAAAAACCTAGTTTTGAAAATATTAAGAAAAAGTTATATCGGAAACGTTACGAAGCATTAGGAATACAAAAAACTACTTTTCAGGATGCTATTAACGTAGTTGTTCCACAAAATTTTTTTTATTTATTTTTGCTGATTACCAGTACAATAGTACTACTAGAATATTGATATTTTCTTGCAATGAATTACGAAACTTACTATCGCAATGAAAAGAATTTTATATTGATGGGACGTTCAAGTCATGCCAAAGAAACTTTTATCAACTTGTAACAATGCATGCTGATTTGGGAAGTGACAGAAAAGACATAAAAGTTGTGCCAGTGTTATATGCATTGCTACCCAATAAAAAAACAAACACTTATGAGATATTGTTCAAATTAATGAAAAGTCAAGTTCCTGATTGGAATCCGACTCGGATTAAAGTGGATTTCGAAAAGGCCCTTATGACAGCATTACTTAATACTTGCCCTGGAGTTCGATTAGATGGATGTTTCTACCATTTTACAAGGTGTCTGTGGAGGAAGGCAAAGGAATGCGGCCTTAGTAAGACAAAATTGGGGAAGGTTCATATCAAGCGGTTATCTGCAATGGCACATTTACCTTTTGAGGAGTTGCTAGATGCTTGGCTGTACGCTTTGCAGGAAAGTCCTAAAACGAAAATCGCAAATATTTTTAATCAGTACTTTTTCGATACCTGGATGAACCCAAAATCAATTTACTTTGCTACGTGGACTTGTTACAGACAATTCAATCGCACGAATAATTTAATCGAAGGCTGGCACAGCAAAGTTAATAAGCTTCTTAAACCGAAACCAAATATTATACAACTCCTGGTAGTATTAGAACGGTTAATAAAAAAGGATGTGAACAAAATTAGAAGCAATAATTTCACTAAAAGAAGAAATGAAAACATCGAAGTAACTGATAAAATTATAGAGATACTAACGGACTTTGAAACAGAAAAAAAAAGTTTAGAATTGTGTATTGAGCATTTAAGAATGTAGTTACTTTCCCTGGGCTGATTGAATGGATCGCAGTATGCCATTGTGTTGGCTCGTGGTCTATTTTAATGAAAGTAACGAGGATTTTGACACAATTT
Organism: Miltochrista miniata; assembly: GCA_933228765.1. NCBI lineage: Eukaryota > Metazoa > Arthropoda > Insecta > Lepidoptera > Erebidae > Miltochrista > Miltochrista miniata. The sequence continues at coordinate 28,813,084 of OW121747.1, forward strand.
CACTTTATTGGAAAAATTGATTATCTATCTTAGGTACATGGCTGCTCGGTGTGCACATATAACAGGACTTGTCATCAATACATATAATAAAATGGACGCCTCAATTACCGTCACTGTCAGCGCCATCTAGTTCGCAACTTGCGCAACTGATGCCCAATAGTTCCCCCCTATTGCCACTAGATGTCGCTGTGTTAACACATTGCATCAATAAATAGCTGGATTGTAGTTATTTAGTTTTAGGGTAAGAAATAAAATATGGATAATAAAGTAAATCCTAATTATTTTTATTTAAATAAATTTCAAATAAAAAACCATTCGCTGTTTGTTTAAATGTTTTAATTTATGCAAAAAAGAGCAATAATTCAATGACAGATAGGTTCGGCAGTTTAAATGGATATTTTGTTTTGTCAGTGTGCTGGGTAAACCCTTAGCCGTGCCAAGTGGTTAACTCAGCCCACGGGCTGAGTAGACCCATAGTCGTAGCAAGTGGTTAACTTAACTGAGCCCGCAGGGCAAGTTGGCTGGTTAGTGGGCTGAGTTACTCCCAAAAAAAAGCGAACGTGGTCAACTGAGCCCGCGGGCTCAATGGGATGTGGGCTCAGTTGACCATGAAGGGAGAATACTGGACCTCATTATATATTTCAGTTGGTTAATTATCATGATCATTATGATTATGCTCGTATTAGATTATAGAAACCATTTCTTTGAACAGTTCGAACCAGTGACAGTTATTGCAAATTTTATAATTTTTCACGCAACTTTCTTAATTTTTAGGGTTCCGTAGCCAAATGACAAAAACGTAACCCTTATAGTTCGTCATGGCTGTCTGTCTGTCTGTCTGTCTATCAGTTCGTCCGTATGTCACAGCCACTTTTTTCCGAAATTATAAGGCCTATGCTGTTAAAACTTGGTAAGTAGATGTATTCTGTGAACCGCATTAAGATTTTTATATAAAACTAGAAAAAAAGCAGTAAATTTTAGGGGTCCCCATACTCAGAAATGAAACTCATAAATTATTTTTTCATCAAACCCATGTGAGGTATCTATAGGTACGTATGAGGTTCCTAACATCATTTTTTTCCAAAGTGAATAGTTTGCGCAAGAGACACTTCCAAAGTGCAAAAATGTGTCTCCCCCCCCTTCTAACTTCTAAACTAAGAGAATGATAAATCTAAAAAAAATATATGATGTACATTGTCAAAAAACTACTGACGGAAATTAGTTTGAACGAGATAGAGTCGGTAGTTTTTTTTTAATACGTCATAAACGGGAATTTTCAGTTAGAAAAATCACTACCACTGCGAACGTGCTACAAGATCAATCAAAGTTACAACGAACTACAAGAACTTTTATATTATGTTACTTGCTGCTACGGAACCCTTCATGGGCGAGTCCAACTCGCACTTGCCCGGTTTTTCTTCCTTGAACCATCTCCTGACAATAACAAACACAACAAAAAAAGAATTAGCGAAATCGGTTCAGCAGTTCACGCGTGATGTCGTGACCAAGTAAATAGGGATTCATTTTTATATAATAGAAGAATATTTATTTCAAGTAAGTACACCATTTTAAATGTCTGTGAATGAAACATTTTTTTTAAAGAATTTTCTTATTACTTTTTAAAAGATTTTCGCTGTGGTGACAAGTTAGGTTTTTGCTACTTACAGCAATTTTTTTTACGTCGAGATATTGCTCATTGTTCCAAAATAAACCGATGTAGTATATCGTCGCCGTAATCAATTGTTCTATCATATCTATCAATACGTTCATAGCTAATTATTACTTTAGATCATCTGTTTTGTTGCCTCTTGCTTGAAGTCGATACTATGGATTCTTCCGGAGTCGTAGTAGATCTCACTAGAGATATTCTCATTCTATTTGCTCCCAAAAGATGTGCGTTCTTCTTTAGTCTCGCTGTCGCGAAGATTTTTGAATCGACTTGCATTACCTGTACGTCTACCAATACTTTGACGCCCTACTGGTGACATTTTCTTATTGATAACAACAAATAAATTACGAGTAATAAAAATATGAGCAAGAATTATTGCAACGATAATTCTCTCAGCAAAAACACAATTTGTAAAAACGTTTGACGTAATGATCTGTTTGAAATTGTCATTGGTTGCCTTAGCAACTGACTGTCATTCTGTCTCACTCACTTACTTTATTAAATACTAGCTGTGCCCGCGACTTCGTCCGCGTGGAATGTAATAAAATAAATAGTTTATTTAGTTTTTTTTTGCTTTTGGCATATTTTTCTAAAATAAAAGAATTTTTCTAAAATAAAAGTAGCCTAAGTTACTCCTTATTACATAAGCTATCTGCCAGTGGAAGTCCCGTCCAAATCGGTCCAGCCGTTCCAGAGATTAGCCGGAACAAACAGACAGACAGACAGACAAAATTATTAAAAATATATATTTTGGTTTGTGTACCGTATATACATTCATATGCATTTAGTAGAAAGCAGTTATTTTAATATTACAAACAGACACTCCAATTTTATTTATTCGTAGTATGTACCTATATGTAAGATGAGATTTTTTAAATCGAATTTAGTAAGAAATAGCTTTTATTTTATACTTTATTTTATACAAACCTTGCCCTGGCTATAACTAATACAAAAAACAAGAATTTGCGAAATAGGTTCAGCCGTTCTAAAGTTCTCAGCATTAAACATTTCGAAGATCCATTTTTAGGGTTCCGTAGCCAAATGGCAAAAAACGGAACCCTCATAGATTCGTCATGTCTGTCCGTCTGTCCGTCCGTATGTCACAGCCACTTTTCTCCGAAACTATAGGGCCTATGCTGTTGAAACTTGGTAAATAGATGTATTCTGTAAACCGCATTAAGATTTGTACATAAAACTAGAAAAAAAGCAGTAAATTTTGGGGGTCCTCATACGCAGAACTGAAACTCAATTTTTTTTTTCTTCAAACCCATACTTGTGGAACATGTATCTATAGATCGGTCTTCAAAAATTCTATTGAGGTTTCTAACATCATATTTTTCTAAAGTGAACAGTTTACGCAAGAGACACTTCTAAAGTGCAAAAATGTGTCGCCCCCCCCCCCCCCCTTCTAACTTCTAAACTAAGAGAATGATAAATCTAAAAAAAATATATGATGTACATTGCCATGAAAACTATCAACGAAAATTGGTTTGAACGACATATAGTAGGTAGCTTTTTTAAAACGCAATAAACCGCAATAAACCGCAATTTTTGCCTAGAAAAATCACTACCTCAGCAAACGTGTTAAAAACCACGACAAACACATCAAGAACTTTTATCATACGTTACTTGCTGCTACGGAACCCTTCATGGACGAGTCCGAATCGCACTTGACCGCTTTTTATATAAACAGGGCGTCTCACGGCTATGCCACATGGAGGGAAAGTACCTTGAATATTGTAGATGGAACATTTTACTGAAAGAAGACGTTATTTTAATAAAAAATAAACAATTTAAACTACATTCATAGATTTTTAAATAATTGCATGGTTGAGCCGGGAATCGAAGCAGCTCACAAGAAAAAATAATTACCCTGTAGCTTTATCATACCGATTGAAAGACTTCAATATAATGATTATTTTTTGCTAAATTACACAGTGTCACAAACAAAAGGAAGACCATGAATTTTAACATTAGATGCAAAATGGCTGACATTGCCGTAAGGACAATAAGGACAGTCAGTTGTATACTGTCATTACCAATAATTGTACCCACTTGATAAGTACGCATCATTTTCGTATAATAATTGATTATCATATTTTTATTAATGTGTTTCCGGCTCATAACAGTCTCAGAACAAGGGACTATCTCAATGAAGACTTTCGTCCCTGGATCGGGACAAATGGACAAATAAGATGGCCGCCGAGAGCCCCAGATATAACAACGTTACATGTTTTTTCTGGAGTTAAATTTAGTTTACAAGAACTAGTATGAAAATATTCACGAGCTACAAACAGAACTTAGACTTATTATTTTAAATATCCAGCACAACAAGATCAAAAAATCGACAGGGAGTGAAATAATCAAGAGAGTGCGACTTTGTATTCAACAGTATGGGACTCATTTTGAGCATCTGATAAATTGATTAATTTTGTATAAAAATGTTAAAATTCATGGTCTTCCTTTTATTTCTGACACTATGTTATCTAGCAAAAAATAATCCTTATGACAAAGTATTTCTATCGGTATGATAAAGCTACAGGGTAGGTAATATTTTTTTCTTGTGTAGCGGTTTCGATTCCCGGCTCAACCATGTAATTATTTAGAAATGTATGAATGCAGTTCAAATTGTGTTTTTAAATTAAAATAATGTCTTTAGCCGTGGGACGCCCTGTATAGATAGTAACTTATGTACCTACCATACTTCAGCGAAAAAATATAAAAAGACCTCGATCCTAAACAAAACGCACTGGGCAAGGGTGTTCCTCTCACATAGTCAGCAAATTCATAAAGCGAATGGACAAGTCATTTCTCTATCATACCATAAACGTATAAAGTTCTTTAGCAGCGCTCTTATTACCCTCTTCTTACAAACCCGGGTACTCAAAAGCAAAGCGTAAAGAGTTGTAATCAACACGTCCTGAACTTTAGGGGCATTCTCTCTTCCAGCGGGAGTAAGTGGGACTGCGCCGCCTCTTTCTGCGAGCAGGTCATGCTCGTGAAGGAGGCGGCGGGGCGGGTACTCTCCCACCCGAGTTCCGCAGTCTAGGCCTGGGCGCCGGCGATGTGTCTTCGCCGAGGACTATCGGCCTTCATGACCGGGGGTTTGAGAACGGTGAGAGGGTTGCTCACCGTCCTTACAGAAGCAGGCCCATGACGGCAGCGTGACGTGAGGAACTCACGCACGCCCCCCCTTAGAAGCGGGATCACATCCGAAACCCCTCCAAAGACGCGGGATAGCACCCGAACCACCCCCTGGGCGAGGCCGCAGCGGCGGCCGCAGGTCTGTTGGGAGTCCTGGGACATCCTTCTAAAGGCTTACCCGGGGCTCACAACCATAAGCTGTTGGGCGTCACGTGAGGTTTTTTAGTCAGTAGGAGTCCGGTATAACATCCATGAGGATTTTCCCTCACATTAAAAAAAAGAAAAGGGGCATTCTCTCTCAATAATTAGAAGTTTCCGTGGCTTTCGATTGGGCAGGTAGCGTTATTTGATCAACTAAACAAAAAGATGACAGTCACGTCATTCAGATCAATGGATCGTCGTTTAGATCAATGAAATTAACTTCATGGTAAAATGAAGGTGCTAGTGACGTAAATTCCTACACTGCTTTCACATACAGAGATTAGCCGGAACGAGATACTGTGCACAAATAAAAAACAGTGTTCCAAGCAAATACTAATCTACGTATATACAAAAGATACAGGTACTCAAGCGTGAAAATATGAAAAACTGTGTTCTGGTCACCGAGTTTACGTTTGCTGTTAGCTGTTTTGATAATGCCGTCATTGTTGTTTTTATTAGGGTTCCGTACCCAAAGGGTAGGTAAAGAACGGGACCCTATTCATGAGACTTCGCTGTCTGTCTGTCTGTCCGTCAGGAGGCTGTATCTCATGAACGGTGATAGCTAGAGAGTTGAAATTTTCACAGATTATGTGTTTTTGTTGCCGCTGTAACAACAAATACTGAAAACAAAAACATAATAATATTTAAGGGGGGCTTCCATACAACTAACGTGTTTTTTAGCGATTTTGTCTTATATATTCGGTAACAAGGTATCCTTCTCAATTTAAATACGTTAGCTAATTTGAACATTTCATCAAGATCATTCCCTTTACACCATGCAAATTAAATGAATTCTTTAGGAGGTATAGCACAATCAAATGTTGCTGAATGAAATTAATTTCGTGTCGCCATGATTGAACATTATACGGGTCACATACTAACTTATTTTTCGACTTTCATAGTAAATATTTTTTCTTTAAAAAGTGAACAACGCTTTCAGCCGATTACTTTAGGTAGGTGTAATATTTCAAAGATAGCTATTTCATAGGAAATAGTAAACAAATAGTCCATATATTAGATTTTTCTCCAGTTTAAACAATTTACGTACAAACACACAATTTATGTTGTAGACGTAGATATCGTGTTTATAATGTCATCATTCAAATGTCATCAATATTCTGAAAAAGAAATTAAACATAGAGTTCACAAACTCTTTTTGAAATTTATACTGTACCTACCGATACCGTAGAGGATCTATACAAGGATAGTTAACACTATAGAGCAACGCGAGCTGTCTAAAGACGCGCGTTGTATAACACTATACAGCAACGCGAACTGCCTAAAGACGCGCGTTGTATAACAATATAGAGCAACACGAACTGTCTAAAGGCGCGCGTTGTATAACACTATAGAGCAACGGGAACTGTCTAAGGCGCGCGTTGCTCTGTGTTAATAGGTAATGAGGGCAACCAGTAGACGCTTGAAATACTCACAGAATATCGAGGCGTGTATTTCAATAAAAAACAATAATTAAAACAAAATGGACCTTTACTGGGACATCCTTTCGAGGGCTTACCCGGGGCTCCCAACCATAGGCTGTTGGCCGTTACGTGGGGGTTTTTAGTCGGTAGGAGGAGGAGGAGATATCATCCATTAAGGATTTTCCATCTCGTTAAATAAAAAGAAAAAAGGGGGGCTCCCATGCAACAAATAGGTACGACTTTTTGTTGTTTTTTGGTACGGAACCCTCCGTGCGGGAGTCTGACTCGCACTTGGCCCGTTATTATTATACGCGGAACCACATGGTACAAACGGGTTTTGTTTCAGTTAAGTACCAACGCATAATCCTGAAGAGCAAAGAAATTAAAATGTTTTAAATCATTTATTCAGATACAATAAAATCCACATAATACGCAAATGTCATAATAGAAATAAGAAATTAAAATGTATTTAGCTATTATAACTGTCTTTATGTATTGAATCGACAGGAGAGTCTGTTCGATCGCAACTCTCCGTCTCAGTATCAGTGTATCTGACACTTCAGTCTGATACTAGTAATCTGGGGTTAAAGTCATCAGTAACTTCGCAATAAAAGTAAATATCCGTAAGATTAATATTTTTTTTTTTATATATATTTAGCTCGCCAAATTGACGTAGCCACGAGCCTGATGGAAAGCCGTGGCGCATCTAGCGATTGGGACCACTTCTGACAGTGGTCCTCAAGTTGGCGGCCGTGTGATGTTCCTCTTCACGCTCCTCTTGAAGAACCCGGGATTGTAAGATGAGGGACGTGTGCGGGCAGGTCGTTCCATGTTTTTATATTCATATGGCGTAAATCGTATGTTTAGGGGGAGTATAATGCGCTTGATGACTTGCTTAAAACACTGGACTGGAATGAATGGCGCGTGGATATAAGGTATGCGGAAGCGCTGAAACAGTTGAGCGGAATGCTCAAGCCAAAAGAATCGTCTCGACGTTTTTGCCTCGTCTCGGCATGAACTTGGAAAAAACAATAATCATGTCACGCTTATAATTTACCTCGAAGAGTCAATGTTCAAGAATATTACTACTTTGTCCAAGTATCCACCTTGGCAACTTGTTTTGTCCTGACTATGACCAGCAGGGTGGTACTTTTCGTTCCTGCAACGATGACTAGACCATTCTTTGCTGATGCATGCCACCATGGGCACCCGTTTTTTTTCACCCAGATCAGGATGGCATCATTTTGCTGTTCTACACCATGCAGCGTAGAGAGCATTAGTATCTTACTATCTTACTAATATTATAAATGCGAAAGTTTGTGAGTGTGAATGTTTGTTACTCTTTCACGCTCAAACCGCTGAACGGATCGAGCTGAAATTTGGTACAGAGATACATTATAGTCTGGAATAACACATAGGCTACCTTTTATTCCGGGAATAACTTCCCGCGGGAACAAGCTGCGGGCATCAGCTTTAATTAGTAGGTATTAAAATAAAATTCTTCTTTCACACCGTTCCAAGGAAGTACCCAGTGCACCCGGTCCTAGAGAGTTAGGTGGGGACAGTGTCCGTTCCAGTCCACCAACATCTGTTGGGATTTTCAAACGTAAAATAGTATCTAGCATTCGACATTCTACACCTAGCCTTGTGTATGTTAACTTTAATTTTTTTTTTAATGAAATCTTAATTTTACTAAATTTAATATTCTAGGTTTTATCAAGACAGAATAAATTACTTTAAAACAACAATGCATTATTGCCGTTAGACGCGCGTTTAGAAATCGTTTCTTTTTCTGAGTTTTACTTCTACATAATAATAATAAAAATCAACATTAAATTTTCTAAGAGCTTAGACACTTATGTAATGTCTCTTTTCAGTCAAACACTAGAGAGGTAGAGATACCGCTCTCCTACGAGTATGTACTGTGGTCTCTTAAATTGAAAATAACCATTCGGTCAATCATTTCCACACGGGTTCCATAGAGGCTGGAAACTTATTTTATGTGGCATTAGTTTAGTTTTAAAAGTATATATCAAGATGTAGCAATGCGTTGATTTGCTTTTCTATGAAGCCTTGGGTTACCTCTCAAATCTTCTCTTTCCACTTTAAGTACCAGTGCCTGTTACTTATCTGTAATTTTTCTCGTACAAAGCGAGTGTCAAATCTGCTATGCAATTATGACGTCAAAAAAAAGTTTTAGAACGGAACTCTTTAGATTCAGTTCTACACCTGAGGCACTGGCTGACTCTTTTATGTGTAACATTATGGCAGAAGTGCGAATGAGGTAGACTATTATTATACAAAAAAAATCTTTGAATTCGACTGCAGCTCTTCTGAACAAAATATAATAATGATGATGTTATATAATACATAATGATGTTCAACGGAACCTAGATTTAGTTTAGTTTTATTAATTCATATTGTAAATAGTTATTAATTTATTTTAACATTTGTCTAATATTTTATTGAATAAATTTTTGAGACGGAACCTACGTCTTGCAAGTCTTTGCTAATATTATAATCGGAAGAGTTTGTTTGTTACTTTAAGGCGCTAGTCTAAGAAACAATTAATACGATTAGTATATTCTTATGGCATTAATAAACCTGTTTATAAAGGGTTTTTATTATGATGTTATAACCCAGGGGTGCGGAGCAGTAGTCATAAGTATGAAAAGAGGACTCTTATGATGATAAGTTCTTGCTATAACGGCCTGACTATAACCATGATAAAGTTATGCCACTGTAGGATTACCCTTTTTTTTTACGTGAGGAAAAATCCTCATGGATGTTATGCCGGACTCCTACCGACTAAAAAACCTCACGGAACGCCCAACAGCCTACGGTTGTGAGCCCCGGGCAAGCCCTCGGAAGGATGTCCCAGGACACTGTAGGATTACCTACCTGTGACATAAGAGTTCTATAAAAGGGGAACTCGGATTATATAAAAATATACGAGCAATCATTAAAAATATTTTAATTCAAATGACTTCCTCCTTGTACATTTAGTCCAATATTACAAATTGAACGATGTTACACTTAAACTTTTGTTATTGATAAAAATCATAATGGGCAAAAAAATGCTTTTAATGTTCCTTTCTGCAAATTTAAATGGAAATAAGAACTGTAAATTTATAATATTATCCACTAGTATACATACATACATACAAAATATGGTCACACCTCTATCCGTCATAATTATTATAATACTGACATTTCACCTTTTATTTAGAATTTGTCCCACGCCGTCTGCCAACTGTTGAAATTTTTCAACGGCATGTATTTACGAGTAAATCGATATCCGTATATTATTCCCTTTTTCCGAACAAAATATTTCAAAGCTAAACCAAAAATACTGACTTGTACGCCAAGTACTGTTTTACTGAACGAATAATTATTATCAAAATAGTATAATATCCAACAATTCCTTAGTTCAACAAATATTCAAAAATAATATCAAAAAGTTTTTTAAGGAAAACCGTCGCCTAATTTACTTTCAAGAACATCTTTTATTTGAAATAAAAACCCAATTTAGTCAGTCATCTTTATAAAATTAAATTATATTTATCCAAAAATAAACATCTAAGCTAACCTAAGCTATTCTATTATAAGAATGTACAATTTAAAGTGCAAGTTAGCATTTATGATAAACAATTCGTATTTTGTTTAATAAATCATATAACCGATCTACGAACCTCATTTTTGGTGTGAATTCGATAAAAAGACATCACGTTTTTAACCGACTTCAAAAAGGAGGAGGTTACTCAATTCGACCGTATAATTTTTTTATGTTTGTTCGCGCAAAACTCCGTCGTTTATGGACCGATTTTAAAATTTTTTTTTCGTTCGAAAAAAGATACTTCCAGGGTGGTCCCATTTTAAGGAAGTCAGGATCTGATGATGGCATCCTGTCCTGAAGACGAAAGACAGTGGAGAGAATTCTCTATCCCTTGTGTTTGGGCTTGATTAGTTTGCACTGTCGAGAACTTTACACCTAGGTAGATAGATATTCAGTCTACACGTCACTGAAAATAGTCGAAATTTTTTTTTTTTACAAAAATGGAACCGACTTCAAATAAAATTTACTTAGCACAAAGTTAGTAAATCGATGCCCAGTTAAACTATGTAGGCTTAGGTAGGCATTATTAATCTCTCTCATAGTCATATTGGCACCGACTTCAGTATTTTATTTAATGATATCTGATAAATCAGAATATACTAACTTTGTGCTAAGTAAATTTTATTTGAAGTCGATTTCATTTTTGTTAAAATTTTTTGTTTAATATTTTAGTTTTCTAAGTAGGACATGTTTAGTTAATCAGTTGGTTGTTTATTGCACAGCAGTCAATTTTCTGGTATGCATTCAGTTAATTAGTGGAGTTACCTAGTGTGCTGAAAAAATATGTATACCTATGGCATTTAAAAATATCCCTTTTTCAAGCTGCGCTTATGGCCTTCAACTTGACTTAACGGCTGCCATTTTACTGGCAACCGGGACCAACGGCTTAACGTGTCGACTTATCCGAACATACATGACTTATTTTGCATGTGAAGTAATCTCATCTCCCGAGTAGCCACAAAAGAAGGCTGACTCTACTGAGCTAAGAATAAGCTAACTGAATTTCTGTTTCCCAGGTGACACCAAAACACTGCCGTCACTTTAGTAGAAGCGACAACTACGTTCAATGTCCAGATTGACAAATGCACAAGCGATAATTTAATGTTTATTTTTAACCGACTTCTTGAGAATATCAATTAATTTTATCTACCTATATGAAATCATGATATATATGAACCATGAATTGGAAACCTTAAACTATTCAAGTATTGATATGATCGGCTTTATCTGGTTTTGCTATAAATAGTTAGAGTTTGCCAAAGACAACAAGTTAGTCATGAGAGTTATATACTCGTATTCTTGGCTTACAACCTTTAATCCTGTAGCTACCTATTTTTTGATAGTCCCTGTTAAGTACTATTTGAAGGCATTTTTGTAAAAGAAGTGGCAGACGTTGGTTATGTTTTTACCCAGTCCACAATTAGATATTAAACGACCTGTACGGTATAAAGTTCAAACTACGTCCTGTCCACCTGTTTACAAGTTAACATCGCCTTGACCTACCATTTTTAATGTAACAAGCTGTATTCAAATGCGGATTATACAAGATAAGGTCGTGATGCGTGTAAAATGAGGGTCGCGTACCGGTGATTCCATTTAGTCTTGAAGTGAACAGCGAAGTGAACACTCAAAGCAATGAAGGAACCTTTACTTCTGCAACTACAACTGTAGAGCAAACTAATTGTGTCATTGTGTAATAAATTTGGAAGTTGTTAGTTGAATGAAGTGTGTGTTAACCTTTTAAAATAAAGACACAGTGTGACACCACTATGGAACGGTTTTAAGAACTCTGCCTTGACAGAGATGGAGCAACAAAGCGAACTCGTTACGGTCGTAGGAACGAGAAAACTCAGTCTGGGGGCCATGATGATGGTCATGGTTAACCCCGAGAGTGCGTGAAGCTACACTGCTCTTCTTACGTGGCGGTGTGTGTTAATCAGGCGGACGACAGGACACGAGAGAGACATACTCTGTCATGTAGCTGAGGACGTACAAAGAAGTTGTTCATGTATGTAACGTTAAAATGATGATGACGACCAGAACTTATTGTTGCATTGATACAAGGCAAAGTAGGCCTTTGGCGGCCTCGTTGACAACAGTTTTTCTGGTGGTTGGGAAAATAACCCGCCCCGCCCACCTTACAAATGTATTTGGCTCTCAAAATCATAAAATTCCAATGTTTAGAATATATACTACAATGCACGCATATCATTTGGTCATTGTGATTTCATTAAAATTGTTAACAATAGTCCCAGATCGCATGGAGTTCGTGAATTTCAATTACCGGTACTAATATAGATGCTATCGTAATATTCGATGAGTGTTTCAATATGAGAGTCTTAATATCTGTTTCTTATCTATAAAAAGTAATAGAAGCTAAAGCCTTCCTCAATAGACGTAAACAAAATCATGTACTTTGATAGACCTTTTCCAGAGACACGAAGCTTTATTTCATACATTAGATACTAATAGATAAAAGATACTTGTAGTAGATATTTTATTACTATTCAAATGCTAGGTGATTAAATAATAATCACATTAATGCATGTTATATTTAAATTAATTTAGCTTTAGCGATAAGACCACCATGTGTAGATATACTCACGTAGACTTCGTTCACATACAGTTGTAGGTATTTAGTAAGCAAATCCGAATTAGTGTAACAAACAATAAAAATAAATGTTTTAATAGTTGTTGTAAGGGGCTGTCATCAAGATTGTCGGGTCTCGGGGCCCAAGTCGACTTCACCTGCCAGTACACCTGCTGGATGACTCTCGGGCTAGCAGGTCAGACAGCTACCGTAAATACAACCGGTCTGTTAACTCCTAGAATGAAAGCAGACGACTTGCACCTGAAGAGGTTGATGATTCTTTTGTTGAATAATATGGTGGCTAATCAGGTAGACCATTTTAAATAATTATTTCACATTCTGAAGGAATTTGAAGGCAGTTGTAGTGAGAGATCATGCTGGGTGGACAGCAGACGGTGGAGATAAGTATGTAATGAGATCTCTTGATTGGTATTTACCTGATTCGTAGTGGCTATAAGTGATTTGTTGACTCTCTGCATCAATCACGCACCTCTGTCTATTATGCTGGCACATACACACAAACACATGAAAATTATGAATGTAGCACAGAGGTTTGTAGTATTTTTAACCGACTTCAAAAAAAGGAGGAGGTTCTCAATTCGTCTGTATGTATTTTTTTTTATGTATGTCAAGCGATATTTCCGTCAATTATAGACGGATTTCAAAATTTCTTTTTTTGTTGAATAGGGTTTACTTCTGAGGTGGTCCCATTTTCACCAAGTCAGGATGTGATGATGGGATCCAGGAGAAAACGAGGGCAACCACCGAAAATTGTAGAGACAACTAGTGCGCTTGTTAACTTTTCAATTAAGTGCTTTAATGTTCTACATTTTAATGAAGGTCTGAAGTCGATCTGATGATAGAGTCGAAAGACAGTCGAGGGCATTCCTTAACAATTAACAGCAGTTACCTTGTGTTTGGGTTTGATTGATTTGTATTGATGAGAACTTTACACTTAGATTGATAGATCCGACTTAAAAAAAAAGGAAGTTCTCGATGTTTTATGTATGTTCACCGATATTTCGTCAATTATAGACGAATTTCAAATCTGCTTTTTGTTGGATAGAGTTCACTGCTGAGGTAGTCCCAATTTCATCAGGTGAGAATCTGATGATGGGATTCAGGAGAAATCGAGGGCAACCACCGAAAATTGTAGGGACAACTAGTGCGTTTGTTAACTTTTTAATTCAGTGCTTAAAGGTACTACAATATAATGAATGTCTGGAGTAGATCTGATGATGGAACCGAAAGACAGTCGAGGGAATTCCTTAAAGATTTACAGCAGCTACCTTGTGTTTGGGCTTGATTGATTTGTATCGATGACAACTTTCACCTAGATAGATATATTTTTCGATTCACCCGTCACTTAAAATGATGAAAAAAAATTTTTCAATAAAAAATAAAACCGACTTCAAGCAAATCCTGAAAAATAAAATTTACTTAGCACAAAGTAATATGTATTTTGATTTATCATATTTAATTCAATATAATATTGAAGTTGGTGCCATCAATATAATACCTACATAAAACTATGGGTTTACTTGGCACCGACTTCAATATGATATTGAATAAAATCTGATAAATCAAAATACATATTACTTTGTGCTAAGTAAATTTTATTTTTCAGGATTTGCTTGAAGTCGGTTTTATTTTTTATTGAAAAATTTTTTGTTAATTAAACTTGTCTTTACCCTAGTAATATGGTCATCGTTATCTATGGGCATTTATGACACTTTAGTTGTATTAATTTGGTAAGATAAGTATCAACTTATTCTGCGCCTTATTCATACTTTTAATAAACGCTGAGCTTTCATGTTTCAATAAATTTTAAAATATTCTTATGATTAGAAAAGTGGAATTTGAACGCTATACGTTTGAATAGCTGTCTAATGGTAGCGTGGGGTACTGGAAGGTATCAAAATTCGAGCCTTCGGTTCAACGAGTGATAAGATGATTATTTCGGCCAGACTTTGATTCCAGTCATTGCAGGTCCCCCGACACAACAACGCTATTATAACTTATGGAGGAATTTTTCATGTCGGGCGTTTTTTTAATTTTGAAGGCCGGGACGTTTTTAAATTATTTTATCCTTTTTTCAATTACTTTTATCAGTCGTGGGTTTTTCATAATTTTTCATTTTCATTATTGAAAACTTTTTAGAGAGCAATATATTTTTAAATATTTGGAGGTATTTTTAAACTGGTGGTTTTTTAATTTTAAGTCGGGGGTTTTGAATTATTTTATCCTTTTTTTTTCAATTAGACGCTCAAAAAATTTCCAGTATTTCTGCCAACAGAACTACTCAGCAGAACAGGTGAGAATTGAATTACCATTTGTTCTGTGGACAGAACTAATGGCAAAAAAATTACCAGTAGTTCTGCCAACAGAACAGGTGGGAATTGCATTACCATTTGTTCTGTGGACAGAACTAATGGAAAATAAATTACTAGTAGTTCTGTTAACAGAACTACTCAACAGAACAGGTGGGAGTAGACGACTTTTTAACCGTTGTGGGTTATTTCAAAGTTTTAATTTCGTCACCGCTTTGGTGAATAGTCACCGTTACACCTATCTAGTAACATGCACCCATAGCTGAAAACTGCATCAAAATCCGACCAGTAGTTTTGTAGAAAAATAACAATATATATTTACACAAACAAGTAAACAAACAAACATCCTCTCACCACAAACAATTACGCATATTATATCTTCATTTCGTCCTGGGTAAATGAAAACCGCATCAAAATTGATTTTCATCACAAATAATGTTTGCTGCAGCGCCCCCTGGTGAGTTGTCACCATAACATCTATCTAAGAACATGTACCAATCAATCCCTGACCCATAACTGTAAACTTTATTAAAATCGGACTAGTAGTTTAGGAGAAAAGTAGCAACATTGATTTTCACAAATAATTTTCGCTGCAGCGCCCCCTGGTGAATTATCACCATGACACCTATCTAAGATCATGCACCAATCAAACCTGAACCCATAAACTGAAAACTGTATTAAAATCCGACTAGTAGTTTTCCAGAAAAAATGCAATATGTATTTGCACAAACAAATAAACTAACAAACAAACAAACAAACATCCTCACTACCCAAACTCATATACCTTTCCGTCGTGGGAAAAATACGGTTTATAATATTGTTTTTCTTAAATATCTGGTTTTAGGGCTACCACAATCACATAAAAAATCTATACTATGCTTTGTGCCTCTCCTGTGTGTTTTGTCCATCCTTTCGAGGACTTACGGGGGGCATACGGACTAAGACGTGGCAGGGCACTGAGTAATTTTAGTCGGTAAGAGTCCAGCATAACATGCGTAAGGAATGCTCACACATAAAAAAATATTTGCCTCGACGAGCAGATCTCCTGATGCTTGATTTTGAAATTTCTACTTCTATTGAAGTCATCCTACCGCCATCAACGTAGATGATACAGCTTAGTTGATGTCCAAAAAGCTTGAAGAGCTTTATAGGTCAAGATCTCATAGGGCATTAATCCCGCGTACTCGACTTTAGGAATAAGCTCTATGTCTACAGTATGGAATTTTTCAAAAGGCACTTTTTAGAAAAAAAATATAGGACCAGACAGTTTAAGCAAAACGCCCATGAAGTTTCATTTAGGTGGGCTGGTGTGCCTTTCCACTTCGGTAGTAAATATAAGATTAGCGCTCAATCCCTAGTCGCCTTTTAACTGTTAGAAGATACGTTCGGAGAAACGGTTGACTTTGTCGTTGTACTCCTGGTGGAACTACTTCAAAAAACTTTGTCATCATATCTGATCAGGTGAAGGGTTTTCTATTAGTAGATGAATCCGTTGTAATCGGTAGTGCCGAACTATAATGACTAATATTTTGATTTACCTAAGCTAAAAATTTCTAGTTCACGGGATCGTTTTGAAGTAATATATTTCGATTAAAAATAATTTGCGTTTATAATAACCATTATACCCATTACCATAATATTATGCCCTAATTTGACTTTAAGACATTATAGTGATTTAAGTAGTTGAATGTTGTCCTGATAAAATCGTATGAATAACTTATTCGCTATTTAGTTTTGTTCTACCCCCTCAAGAGAAAGCTATAACATCCGAAAATAATAAACTTTGACAGTAAAATAACATATTTTAGTTAAAAGTGCTTGTTAATAATGTGTATATAGTATGAATTATAACGGGTATCGTTTGGTAATAAAAACTGTCGTTCGATATCGGCGAGGCATAAATAAACGTTGTTGGGTAGCGCTGAGGTACATCGTCGATCGCTGATTAGGCGCGCGTCGCGTGACAAAGCTCTATTTGTTCGATCATTGTCTTACCCTGCATCCTCGCGCCATCAAAACAAACTGGAACACACACAAACTGCCTTCGACAATGCCCTGCATGTATGTATAAATTATATTTTAATGAATAAAGCTGTTTTTAACAAGTCGGTACAGTGTGTAGAGGATCCTGATCTTCCAATTACTGAAATATAGTTACTGTGTTTCTCTTCTTTTCTTGCGGACCCATTTGAGGTGTAAGAGCGGTGGAATGAGTACTTTCGAGAAATGTATGAATATCCCCCGGATGCGGGCACTGCGAGGGAGTCGGTGACTGATCTTGCGGTGCAATCATCAAGCGGAGATATTACTTTGGAAGAGATTGAATGGCCGATACGAAGCTTGAAAAATGGAAAGTCTGCAAGAATTGATAGGATATCTGCTGAAAAAATCAAATTAGGTGGTTCTTACGTCCGGAACGTCTTCTGGTTTTTGAGCAATCTATGCTGGAAGACTGGAAGGGTCCCAATGGACTGGAGGCGTGCTATCATCGTGCCCTTGTATAAAGGCAAGGGCTTACGTATGGAGTGCGCCAACTAAAGGGCCATCAGTTTGATCAGTATAGCAGCTAAAGTGTATGGCAAAATTATTGAATGGAGAATGAGGGTGGAATCTGAAGGATTACTGTGGGAGGCGCAGGGTGGCTTCTAAAATGGAAGGGGATGTATGGACCAAGTTTTCTCGCTCCGCAACATTGTAGAGAAGCAGCTGGCTGTAAGCCGGAAGGTTTTCTGCGGTTTTGTGGACATTCGGAAAGCATTTGACAGAGTTGTACGGAAGGATCTCTGGGATATATTGCCAGGATACGGGATTCATGGTCCGCTGCTTCTTGCCGTGAAGTCTACATATGAGGGATGTACGGCATGTGTGCGGGAGGGCGGCAGCCTGTCTCCCTGGTTTGACGTCAACATTGGCGTCAGGCAGGGTTGCGTGCTGTCGGCCCTGCTGTTTGTCCTGTACCTTGGACGATTGTCTTAAGAGAGTAAGATCGATGAATGTTGGATTGCGAATGGGTGACTTACTTGTGAACTGTTTGCTGTATGCAGATGATGCCGTGCTCATAGCCGAATCGCCAACAGAACTACAGTCTCTAGTCACAACGATGAATTATGATTGTCTAATGAGAGGCTTACATTTGAACGCGAATAAAACGAAAGTGATGGTATTCGAAAGACAAAAGGACAGAAAGAATGCCAGGATAACTGTAAATGATGTAGTGCTGGAACAGGTGGATGAGTTCGTATATCTTTGAAGTGCATTTAGCAGGGATGGACGGTACAGCGCTGATGTTAAAAGGAGGGTAACTGCGGGCAATAGTGTGAATGGAGCGTTAAATAAACTTTTGGGTACCAAAAGCTTAAGCCAAAAGGCCCAGCTTGCAGTACACAGTGCGGTGCTGATACCTACGCTAACGTATGGAAGCGAGAGTTGGGAATGGCTCGAAACGCATTAAAGTAGATTAAACCTCGAGATGCGCGCGCTACGCAAAATCTGCGGAGTAACGCTCGCAGATCGTGTTCGGAATGAAAATGTAAGAAAGAGAGTTGGTCTGGAAGAAAGTGTCGGTATTAAAGTTAGGAAGGGCATGCTACGATGGTTCGGGCATGTGGAGCGAATGGGAGATGAAAGAATGGCAAAACAGATATACAACGCGAAAGTGGATGAATGTAGGAGTCAGGGAAGGCCACGACACATCTACCACGACCAAATTAATCGTGTGTTAGCGGAAGGTGGTGTCAAGAGCCGAAATAACCAACGTGCATGCATGAAAAGAAAAATGAAAGTTGAAGAAGCAAGTGAGGTGTGTATGGACCGTGCCTTGTGGCACTCGGTTCTTTCTGCCTACCCCGCAAGGAATTTGGCGTGAAGATGGTAATGGTAATGGTAATGGTGAGTCTCTTCTGTTATAGTTGGTGTAAGGGTCTTAAGAAAATAATCACGGCAATAATATTAAAGAAATACGTATATTTCAACTCACGACAAAAACAAATATGATACCCATTTAATTTGCAATTTATTATTACTTTTTGTCACTCCTGCGGTTATTAAATACAACGTCTGTCTAGTATAATCCTAGACCATTATTAGTACACTACAGCTTCACATACTACCGTTAGATCTGGGAGACCACTGTTGTAAATATCCTGCAGCACTTCTTGGTTACCCTTTGTAATAGCCCCTGTATCACTAGCGCCAGCGCTTCTCCTACCATGTTTTCTTGCTGTTCCATCTGTCCCATTATTTATACATATTCTAATGTAGGTACGAGTATGCTACTATCACATAAATTCAGAAATAAGTCCATACAGAACAAATTCCTTCAAAAGAGAGATTTTGTGGTTTATATGCTCTGTGAAGTACAAAATCTGCCTCTCTTTCACAAGAAGATTTTTACATATTTGAATGCCTGTGATTTGAGTTCTATTAGTACTTATATTAGGGACCACGAGATATTTTATTAAGTATGTAGACTTGTGGGTGGATCACCTTGTAATTATAATGACTTAATAATTCAAAGTAAGTGGTTTGAGTAGCGCTAGATTTTTTGCACAGTAGAAGGTAAAGCTAACCAGATTTGAATTTAACTACAGATTTTTTTATTCACATTAGAGTTCGTTCCACTGATCCAAGAAATATCTGCGTACATTATAATAATTATTATGTATGTAGTACCTACCTACCTAGTTGAACAAGAATAACGTAATACACGATAAAACTTTACGCCTTCGAGTACGCACGCATGTTACTTATAGTTTAATAGGTACCTACTATTATTTATGATTTTGGTAATCCACGACTGTTCATTTCGGAGTTTAACACCTTAATTTGAAATTGAACATTCTACGTATTTTGCATTAATAAATTTAAAATTAAGTAAATATTCAAATTTTAGTGAACTTCAAACAGCGACACTGAAACTATGTAAAATAATGCATGTAATTATGAATGGTTTAGTCAAGTCATGAAACTTAATTTTAAACATACATTTTTAAATACGTGTTTAAATACAATACATATACTTAATACCATACAGAATATAAGTTCATAATCAATGTTCGGTCATACATCAGTGTGAGCATCACCTACGGGATTGGATTTTATGAAATAAAAAAACCGGCCAAGTGCGAGTTGGACTCGCCCATGAAGGGTTTCGTAGCAGCAAGTAACATCTATTATAAATGTTCTTATAGTTCGTTGTAACTTTGATTCATGTTTTAACACGTTCGCAGTGGTAGTGATTTTTCTCACGGAAAATTGCGGTTTATGACGTATTAAAAAAAAACTACCAGCTCTATCTCGTTCAATCTAATTTTCGCTGGTAGTTTTTATGATAATGTACATCATATATTTTTTTTAGATTTATCATTCTCTTAGTTTAGAAGTTAGAGGGGGGGGGACACACATTTTTCCACTTTGGAAGTGTCTCTTGCGCAAACTATTCAATTAAGGAAAAAATGATTTTAGGAACCTCAATAGCATTTTTAAAGACCTATCTATAGATACCCCGCACGTGTGGGTTTGATGAAAAAAAAAATTTTTGAGTTTCAGTTCTGAGTATGGGGAACCCCAAAATTTACAGCTTTTTTTCTAGTTTTATTTAAGAATCTTAAGGCGGTTCACAGAATACACATAGTTACCAAGTTTCAATAGCATAGGCCTTATAGTTTCGGAGAAAAGTGGCTGTGACACACGGACGGACAGACAGACAGATAGACAGACAGACAGACAGACAGACAGACAGACATGACGAATCTATAAGGGTTCCGTTTTTGCCATTTGGCTACGAAACCCTAAAAAGTGTAAGGAAAAGGAGACAATTTTTCTATATCTCTCATCAGTTTTTTCTTCCGCCCCGGTGTCCACTGGCGGAACACAACACATGAAGCCGCATTGCTATCTTGTGATAGGGCAGGGCGCCGAAGTGCCAAACCGCATATATTATGTTGCCCACCATGACTGGTCTTGCAACAAGGCTAAGGCAAGCTAAACAACATAATCCGACGCTCTCTAGAGTCTAGTCGGCCTTTTTTTTAACGAGAGGAAAATCCTATAGGCATGCTATGCCAGACTCCTACCGACTAAAAACCACACGTAACTTAGGTACCTAAAAGCCCGCGTTTGCGTAGCGCGCGCATCTCGAGGTTTAATCTACTTTAATGCGTTTCGAGCCATTCCCAACTCTCGCTTCCATACGTTAGCGTAGGTATCAGCACCGCACTTTGTACTGTAAGAACGGTGAGCAGCTCCGTCACCGTCCTCAGGCTCCCAGTCATGGAGACCGATAGTCTTAGGCGAAGATACGTCTGCGGCGCCCCCGCCACAGACTCCGGAACTCGGGTGGGAGAGTTCTCTCCCACACCATCCCCACCGCGCCGTCTCTTTCACGAGCATGACTTGCTTACAGAAAACGGGGTCCCACTTACTTCCCGCTGGAGATGATGGCTTGCACCATGGTCTCCAGCGAGAGTATGTCCACGTCCAGACCTGCAACGAGGAACTGGTGCCGTTGCTCCCACACTGTGCTCTCACCAATGTGTGGAGCGCTGTGTCCTCGCTGCGCTCCTCGCAATGCTGGCACTTAGCCGTGGTTTTCCGGTGTATTCGCCACAGATACTTACCGAAGCTGCCGGTGTGCTAGCTGTACTAACGTTACGAGATGTAAGAGACAGGACTTACCAAACGGTATGTCTGTAAGACAAAGCGCACATTGGCGACAAGACTACCTCAAGACCGACCTTGTAACTTCTAATATTTTCAGTTCTACTGGTTGTGTTAGTGCTGTTATGTACTCGTAAATATATGAAAATAAAATACATATATGAAAATAAGTTATCTAAGTACTTCGGCCAAAACTAGATTTTTAGATCAAATGGTAACAAATTGTTGTGGTCTGCTACTTAACATCCTCATGTGAACAATATTCGCGGTTACATTCGAAGCTCGCTTAAATCTGTGATCCTCTTTCCCACTATTATATTTCTACTTCTCACGGTATTTACCTAGTTTAAGTATAACTTGTAAACATATTTGTTAAATGCAAATAAGGTAATATCATTATTTAGCATATTCCCAGTATTAAAGTACATTAGTGGGGTGGGGTTAAGGGGATGGCTTGATAAAAACTATAAAAACTCATTACCTCTCTTGAGTTTGAGTCGCGCAGTCGGGTAAAAAGATTATTTATATTATACACTATCTTTGCGTCTACCTCACTTTCTCAAGTTTTACTTCACTTGTAACCAGATCTTTGCTCAATATTAGGACAAATTAAGTGAGTTCAAAATTCAAGTTAGACCGAATGGAGAGCTAGCGTTTGGGGCCCAATATTTATATTGCCTTTGACCATTTAGCTACTAAAAAAATTATAAGACTGAAATACTGAAACGCTTGTGACCCCACAGACTCCGTGTTCTGTAAGCGATCACTGCTGCGATGTATGAAATACAGCGGCAGTTTATTACAAAACTAACGCTTATTATTTGTGAACAATGCCAATGTGTAAATAGTTATTTTTAATACAGTTGCTCAAAAAGTGACGTATTACAGGGACGTATAGAGTTCGGGATGTGGGCTATTACACACTCGTGCTTTTTCTTTACCATTCCCACACTCGTGCGTTTTCTTTCCCAATTGTCAAAATAATGTCTGTGATTCATGCAAATATTTCTAAAAAAAGATACTAACTTGTTTCAATATCAGATTAAAAGTAAATTTAATTAAAATTTAAGCATAAATTAATATAAGTAACAGCCAAATTAAATTTATAAATATAAAAAAAGTTGGCTGTATGAAGTGCACTGCCATAGTCTCTGCTTAGGAAGGTATAATATTTTTTTACGGTTGGCGCCATTTTGGATATTCAGGTTTATTGTGTTTTTATTATTTTATAAAATTGCTTAATTTTTTCGAACTGTATTAAAAATAGTTGTTCAATACAACGTGTGGGACTGTTATTTAAACTCGTTCCGACTGTCTACCCTCGCCTACGGCTCGGGTCAACACCTGTCGTAACTCGTTGTAATAACAGAAATCCCACACTTGTATCGAAAACTACTTTTATGACACTGTCAAGCAATGATAGATATTGTAACACGAGTGCTAGTTTGTGCCACGAAGTTAAGCTGAGTGGGACAATAGATCAGCACGAGTATTACAATAGCTGTTTGCGGCAGTGGCATACAAAACTTTTTCTACGACCATGAAATAAATAAATACAAAAAACCGTCAATGTTGAACTTTATTAGGAATTATAGTAATTTACATTTTGGATGGTACAACTATTAAGAATTTCCTGGAGTATTTGTGGAGTTGCACGGAACATTGATGTTTACTTCGTTGATGCTTTTTTTTTTCTATTGCTTTTAGTATCTGATTAGACACTTGAACTTTCCTTTGAACTGAATCTGTTTCTTGAACTTTGAAATTTGTTGTTATAATCCCACAAGTGAAAGGCATAGGCAATTCATCCATACAGCCTAATTACATGCAACGTTTAGTCGTGACGCAAATACGCGCGCTTTTTGGCATAATCATATTTATGTTGATTTGAGGCTATAGAAAAAAATTAAAAAGTTTCATTGTAGAACGGTTTACCCGTGTGGAAATGGTCATTCTAACACGACTTGGCAGGAATGAGTACTATTGAGATATGACTTGTGGTTCTGTACTAAGCAAATTACCAAATGGTCGTAGAAAAAAAAAATATATATAGGTCATTATAGGTAAGTATACTATCTACCCTCTATACAGTTACAAGAAAATCGTCTTCAAATGAACTATCACATAATTAAAATATTTAAAGTAATTAGTATGCTAACTTTTTCTTAATATTTTATGATAAAGTGATAAAAGACTACTTGGCCAAAACGTGTCTTGAACCCGCAACTTTTGCCTTAACCAGGGCAATGCTCTTCCACTTTTTTTTTTTTTTTTTTTTTTTTACTATACCACTAAGGTGGCAGACAAGCATACGGCCCACCAGAAGGACTGGTGGTCACCGCAGCCTATGAACGTTTGCAACACCAGAGGCGCCACACTCGCGCTGCCGACCCTGTAAAAACCTTCTTAGACCCCTTTTGAAGAACCCCATACTGTAGGCGTTTGGGAAAACCGAGGCAGGAAGATCATTCCACAACCTAAGCGTTCGCGGGAGAAAACCCCTATCGGATCTAACCGTGCTCGAACGCTCTGGACGTAGGGTGTGAGGATGAAATCCCTGTCTATGGCGAGCGGTGCGATGATAGAACGTAGCCGTGGGCATCATGTCAAACAATTCCTCAGAGCACATACCATTGTACAGGCGGTAGAACACGCATAAGGAGGCAAAGTCTCTCCTGTCGCGAAGAGGTTCAACACCACCTGTCAGTATAGGATCGTTGACAACTCTCACAGCTCGCCTCTGCACCGAGTCAAATGGACGAAGCTGATATTCAGGTGCCCCCGCCCAGAGGTGACAGCAGTACTCCATGTGTGGCCGCACTTGCGACTTATAGAGAAGCAGTGTTTGCGCCGCAGTAAAGTACCGCCGCGCCCTGTTGAGCACACCGAGCTTCTTGGACGCCAGCTTGGCCTTGTCCTCCAAATGACTGCGGAACTGAACGTCACTGGAGATGTCAACACCAAGGATCCCTATACTTTTAGAGATGGAAAGAGATGTGCCCTGGAATTGTGGCGCTACAGTGATTGGGGCTTTCTTAGCGGTGAAGAAACACGCCTGTGTCTTCGAAGGGTTGAACTGGACAAGGTTTTGTCTACCCCAATCGGACACTCTAGTAAGAGTAGCCTCGATTTCAGACACAAGCTGTTCACGACTTTCTTCCACTGCGTCCCGAGAGATACCGGGGCGGCCTGTATAACAAGTGTCCCCCGTACTGTCGTCTGCATAACAATGAATGCCGTCAATAGACAACATGTCATTGATATGCAGCAGAAACAGAGTAGGGGACAACACTGACCCTTGCGGTACTCCAGCGTTAATGGCCATGCAGTCAGAACAGCTGCCGTCGACAACAGCCCTGATGCTTCTACCGGCCAAAAAGCTGAACACCCATCCGCATAATCTCTCGGTCAGTCCGTAGGAGGGCAATTTTTTAAGAAGACCACGGTGCCAGACCCGGTCAAAGGCTTTAGAGATGTCGAGGCTCACAGCTAGAGCCTCACCCTTACTCTCGATAGCCGCCGCCCATCGGTGTGTGAGGCACACGAGAAGATCGCCCGTCGAGCGACCGTGACGGAAACCGTACTGCCGGTCACTGGGCAGGTCGTTTTCCTCAAGGTACCTCAGGAGCTGTGTATTAATTACACGCTCCATCACCTTAGACAATAGGGAGGTGACGGCTATAGGCCTGTAATTGGCCGGGTCGGTCCTATCACCCTTCTTGGGCACAGGATGCACATACGCGATCTTCCACGACGCCGGGACTTGTCGCATGGAATATGAAAGCGTGAAAAGACGTGTAAGTACCGGACACAACTCTGGACCACACTGCTTAAGTACCACCGCGGGTATACCGTCC
Organism: Miltochrista miniata; assembly: GCA_933228765.1. Taxonomy (NCBI): domain Eukaryota; kingdom Metazoa; phylum Arthropoda; class Insecta; order Lepidoptera; family Erebidae; genus Miltochrista; species Miltochrista miniata. Next base: position 28,838,569 of record OW121747.1, read on the forward strand.
GGCCCACTCGACTTATGAACGTCCAGAGAACGAAGCTCCCGTCGGACGTCCCGCTGCGTAAATTTGACTTCCGGCATGGAAGTTCCACACCACGGAACGTCCGGCGGCACAGCACCCCCGTCGCTCATGGTCGAGTTAGAGGCAAATAGAAAGCCCAGAAGGTCGGCCTTCTCCCTGGCACTCTGGGCCAGACTACCGTCGGGTTTAAGCAAAGGTGGTAAACCTGACTGACAGAAGTTTCCCTCGGCAGCTTTGGCAAGCGACCAGAATTCACGACTCCCTGAAGGGTACCCTGCTAGCCGCTCACCAATTCTGCCGACGAAGTCGAATTTAGCCCTGGCAATTGCTCTTTTGCTGGCCATCGAGGCGGCATTTAATTTGCGTTTCACCTCAGAGATGTTAGGATCTGAATTTGCACGAGCCGTGGTCCAGGCTCTGTAGGCAGATTCTTTCAGCATCAAAGCTTCTCTGCAGAGCCGATTAAACCACGGTCGCTTTTTTGCTCCCACAGGGATCCAGCGGTTGGGAATGAAGCACTCCATGCCCTCCAAGATCCCCTCAGCGACTGCTGCAGCGCAGGAATCCAGATCGTCTGAGGCAAAACAAAGCCGCCTCCACGGGTACGACGCGAAGAACTCCCGCAGTCCATCCCAGTCTGCTGACTTATAATGCCACACATGTCGCCACTCCTTGGGCCGAGGTGGTTCAGGCCTTGCGAGAGGCACATGCGCCCGAATGATACAGTGGTCCGACGAACCGAGCGGAGCATCCACTGAGACGGTGTATCCATCCGGACGCGTTGTCAGCAGGAGGTCCAGCAATGCGCTATGCTCGTTCACCTTGTCTGGTATCCTCGTATGGGATTTAACCAGTTGGGAGAACCCATAAGTCAGGGCAAATTCGTGTGCAGCTTTCCCCGCAAAGTTGGTTATCGGGGAGCCCAACCAGTCAACATGATGACCGTTGAAATCCCCCAGAATCACTATCTCCGCAGAGGGATACTGCTCAATCACCTTGTCAGTCGATTTTTGCAGGTGGTCAAAAAGGCGAACTGTGTCCGTGTTACCGCTGTGAGACCTGTACACGCACGCGTAGATCCGAGTGTGGCCCCCGTGATCCACGCGCGCCCATAACGTAGACAGGTCCCTGTCTTCAAGGCTTGTAAGACGGCGACAGCAGACATCATCACGGACGTACATACATACCCCGGCTTTCGGCTTGAAGTTGTACTCAAGCTTATAGCCAGGGTACATTAAGTAAGATGCATCGCCCGGGCATGAGATCTGCGTCTCCGTCAAGAAAAAAGGGTCGGCTTCGCAGTTTCGAGATGGTGGTGGACTACGTTGAGGTTCTTGTGCATACCTCTGATGTTGCAAAAGCCCATGTAAAGTGTGGACGACGATGCCGCTGTGTACACTGTTTCTCTTTTTTTCCTTTTAGCCATGTTGTTTATAAAAAAAGGGGGGGTTAGAAAAGTGAAGGGGTGCCTGTGTGCCGGTGACGCAAGAGACTAAGCGAGACTCTAAGTAACTAAAGGCAGACAGAGGTAGTGCGGTAGATTGGCACGGCGTACGGAAGGGCCCCCGGTCCCCCCCCGATGCAGTGGCCGCGTCCACTCCGGTATCCTCCTCCGGCACGACCACAGCACCAGGGACTTTACACAGGCTGCTGGTTCAGCCTCCTGGGGCGGAGATTATGTAATCCCCAGGTTCGGGTTCCGTACAGCCTGCGGGCGGTCAGCGGTCAACCGTTTCACCGGGTCTCCCTGACCGCCGTAACAATATTCCGCGCCTCCGTCCGCCAATGGAGACAGATTAAGCCTCTGGTCTCACCGTCACCGGCACAGAGTCACCCCAATGAGCTCTGGATCCCTGCTAACCGACGGAGAACATAACCCAACCGAAGTCAGGTTACTATTACCGCGGTCTTCTGCAGGGCGGAGGTACTGCCCCAGGCGGGCTGCTCACCGAACGGAGTACCGTTATGCCCTTCCTCCTAATGTGGGCTTTTTCGTTAATCCCTAAGATATTGAATCTTAGGGATCTGATTGAAGAAGCCACTACTGTACCCTCAGGGTGTAACGTTAGCTCCATGAGAAGTAACGCATGACCCCTAAACCCCGAGGGGTATAAACTAAACACTTGAGCTACGGGAGCCGTACTGATACAATAGGGTGAAGAAATTCAACGAGCCAACCCAGGACCTCAGCGTGGCAGTCAGTTACACTAGTTCATCTTGCAAAAGTCCGTCTTTTATTTGGTAATAGCTACTGAATAGTAGTTAGGGCTAATAGTCCATTGAAATGTTACAAATTTAAGGACCGAATATTGCATTTCTAAGAGGACGCAATTTTATTTTTTGGACATGTGTGGGGGGGTCAATAGAAGCTTAACCTCAAGTTTGTGGGGTCGCCACCCTTGTCCCCCGGCTGCAATCTTAAAAAGGGGTGAAAACACTTTTTTCCCAATATCTCTGAAACTATAAGTCTTACAAAAAATATGTGAATTCATAATTTGTAGCAAATTGTTTTGGCTACAAATATGTGAAACAAATTTTTGCCCTAAATTAAAAATTAGAGAAGTTATAAACAAAAAATTGAAAATAAAATTATAAAAATTTTCTTTTTTGCTCTGGGGCGTTTTTTTTAATTTCTCTTAAAAGATCATCTACAAGATTAGTCTGAGGTATTTTTTTTGTAAAATGTATAAAAAAAAGTTATAGAGCAAAAAAGAAATTTTTTATAAAAATTTTCTAAAAATTTTGTAAATTTTTATGCCTACAAATGTGTATATAACTATAGACATTTGTAGGCAAAACAATATGCTACAAATTATGCCTCTACAATTTTTTTGTAAGACTCATAGTTTCCGAATTATTGCGAAAAAATTGTTTTTTTCCCCCTCTTTTCAAGATGGCGGCCGGGGGACAAGGGTGGCGACCCCACAAACGTGAGGTTAATCTTCTATTGACCCCCCACACATGTACCGAAAATAAAATTGCGTCCTCTAATAAATGCAAAGCTCATGTAACATTTCAATGGACTATAAGTAAATATTTTCATAATTTTCTTCTCTATAAGAAGGATATCGGGGCTGTTTCCATTCCACTATGAATTTTAGCATAGTTTGGTAGTTGCGTTTGCGTAACGACTGTTATAGAAAAAAATTTACAGTGTATATTGATAATTTTAATGATCTATTTACTTTTGGATTTTTCTCATAACAGTGAGCATTGTACTGATATTTAGAACCACATGTAGCGGTAGCCGAGACTGCTGCACTACATGAAGCCATTGGGAAAGCACGTAATTAATCTCAACAAATACGTACTGTGGACACTGAATTGCGCGCGCATGGAAATTATCTCGAAGACAACATGAGATATGAATAAAATATAAATATTTCCCCACACGGTTTCGTCTCGTTAAGTTCCGCTTACGCGCAAAGTTAATGAGCCAGCCCAAGACAGGACAGTGCTCAGCCGTTGGTGTAACAATTTCTAATTTATTTTATATTGAGTTTTTATTTAATTTATTCACTGTGAGAGAAGTGAGCAGGTTTCCGATGCTTGTTACGATACGATAATCTCGGCTTACAGGATGTTTGTGGCGATTTAATTGGCACTCGAAATGCTTGGACGTTTTTGCGATTGCTTTTTATTGGAAGTTAACGAGAAATCAATATAGTTCAGTTATTTATATACCAATAGTTCCTTACACCACCGTAACAACACAAAATTCGATAAGTTAGCTAAACTTTAGTAATGAACTAATGCATACAGAAGTCAGTAGTCATTTCCCAGTGGATACAAATGGTTTTCTTATCTGTTTGATGTAGGTATGCATCATTGAAAAATTGTTAGAACCGTTAATTTTTTACATACTCGTACCTCAGCAAGACTGTAAACTGTCGACAGTTAACAATCTAAGGGGTAACATTGTAAAATGTAGAATAACGTAAAGAAAAATTACAAAAATACTGCTCGCATGTCTCGTTCTCCTTCGCGCGATAGTGATCACTTTTCCAACCTAACTTGACCATCTTTATAATACGGCTCACAATATCTCGACCGTTTACAATCTACTTAGGTAGATTGCAAAGTAATGGTTTTCAGGGTTCCGTATCTAAAGGGTAAAAAACGGGACCCTATTCATGAGACTTCGCTGTTCATCTGTTTGTCTGTCTATCTGTCTGTCCGTCACGAGGCTGTACCTCTGGAACGGTGATAGCTAGAGAGCTGAAATTTTCAGAGATGATGTATTTCTGTTGCCGTTGCAACGTTGCCCATACAACAAACAACGTGATCGTTCGCCGTTTTTTTTGGTACGGAACCTGGAACCCTTTGTTTGCGGGTCCGACTCACACTGAGCCGGTTTTTACAATTTTACGGTGACAGTATTTACGTATTAGATTTTGATAATTCTTGAACCATATAAACTCATATGACCAAACAAATGCCGTAGTTAGGGCTTCGGGTACCACAACCACTCCCCCTTCGCACTAAGGGAGAAAAATGTTATGAAAATGTGGTCTTTAATTAGGAACATAAAAATCAACCTTTTTCTATGCCATAATTATTTCATGGCATAGAATAATATCTTTGACATTCCTAGTTACTTTGCCTCTGCCTACCGCTTATGACTATTCATGTATACCATACTTTGTATTTGTCCAACCATCCTTGGCTTAACGATTGTCATTTTACTGACGACCGGGTTTCATTTCGATTTTTTCTATCTACGCAATGGATGTTTTGCGAAAGTGTTCCCTTAGTCGCCTCCCCTGACTGCTAGGAGCCCTGATATGTTTATATTGGAAATCACTGCCGTCAGACGTCTACATATTATCATATTAGTCTACATCTTACCTCGATTCCGTTGTCAGCAGGGTCTCCCCTTCAAAGTCCTTTGCTTGATTATATAATGGCAATATTACTAACACTAGCTTATTTATGTCCGCGGCTCCGCCCTCTCCTCGCTCGCACAATTCCCGCTCCGATGACAAAAAAACCTTTCTTCTAACCTTCCAAGGAAATCCAATCTTCATTATCTTATTTATGTTTTTAGTTCTATTCACCCAAATAAACTTAAGATTTTAAGTCTGACCAAGATCTGCCCGTCAGTAGCTTTTGCGTACATTGTGAACAAACAGATGTCAGTACAAACAGACAAGAATTCCAAAAAAAAAATATTTTATGGTCAATATTATCGACATTACATAACCCAAGTTTTTTTATTCATATCTTAATTTACAATTTTGTAATAGTAACATGTAAATTTTCTCACTACAGCACAGTCAGGAGAGATCATTCGCGTATTGATTGCCCATATAAAATCCTTATACTTTATTTAATTTGATTTAATATATCCCTATATCCGGTTCAATCGCCACACATAGCCAGGAAGAATCCCTGTATATATTTTTTGAGTGTAAGGCTGAGCACACATTGGCGACCAAACTATCTGCAGACATTGCGTCAGGAGCGCTCGAGCACAATAAGATTCGATTGTGGAGTGATCTCCCTGCCTCGGTTCTCTTAAACGCCTACAGTACTGTAGGCGGTTTCTTTGGTCTTAGATGGTTTTTACAAGTTTGGCAGCGCAAAACGTTCATAGGCTGCGGTGACGACTAGTACATCTGGTGGTCCGTATGCTTGTCTGCCACCTTAGTGGAGTGAAAAAAAAAAGAAACTGCCAACAAGTTGTCTCACAGACAAATCTGATTACGGTGCGCGCCAAAGTCCGTAAAGCAGGCTTCCGGTTTTTACGCTGACAATCGAATCAATTGGATTTTCGTTGTAACGCAAGAGCCTGTCATAAGACAGGCGTGTCTCGAATGTGTGTTCAGCCTCACTGTTAGTTCCAATAGAGATAACGCCTGTGAAGGATTCCATACGTAATTAGACTCTGTAAGTACTTAGAGACAGATGTACCGTTGGAAAAGACTAACGAGCGGTAAAGTCGATACTATTATCCTTAGGGGCGCAAAATTTCTCTCTTTGTCATCAAGGACCTGTAGTTCTGTAACAAATATTAATTTTAAACCCTTTTCGTAATATGGTTAGACTATTAAAGTAAATTAATACTATACTATACTATCTTTACGCCAAATAAATTAATAACATAAAAAAATAGTAAGCTTGAAAGCTTCACGTCACACGTGTTTAATGTACTCGTGTCACAGCCTTTGTCTCTGACACGAGTACATTAAACAAGCTCTAAGTGTCTTCATTTTGCTATTCATATTCTACCACAGGTAGGTTCCAAATTAAAATTTGTGACGGTACAACACAATAAATAGAGAAACACGACAGGTGGCAACGTTCGGGGTCTAAGTTGCACTATGACTCTATGTAAGGATGTTTGCCAAAAATTTTAAAACGACAAAATAGTAGTGAGATCTATCAATGGTCAGCTTCGTTACAATAATAATTTTATGTAAAATAATTGGGAACCAGTATTTACTGATCCTTTGCTGAGAAAGTTTGAAAGGTCTCAATTCTTCAGGTTTGAGTCTAACAAGGCACTTAGGTCAGTAATCACATGCATGCACCAGAGAACAGTAAATATTAAAAGATTAGTTTGTAAAAATGGACATCCACTAAAATAAAAGAACCAAGATACAACAGCTAGAATTTTCTAAGTAGGTACGTGTAACTACATCCAAAATTCAATTTACTTCAGAATGTGATGAGTCTATAACATAAAAATTAATTATTTTAATTATAATTTGCTATTTTATACGTTGAATTATATACAAAATGTGAGCAAAACGGGTTTCAACAGTAATAAAAATAACAATTACTACGACTGCTTATTTTTACTAACAAATACTTAACACGTTTGAACCAGTAGTTACTTAACATAACCTACAAAAAATGTACTTAAGATAACATTTTTATAATAACTAGTCATTGCGAGGGAGTTCACACCCAATTTATTTCATATAATAGCGAGATTACTAATGATGAGCTATGAGAGGTATTCCGAAGACTGAGAGGTATTCATCCAATCCTGCTGCTTTAGTATGCATAAGTAATGATGGTAATGCAAACGCTGCACGTCTCTTGTTAACGGGAACTAATTTGAGGAGACGAGGCAGCACAGTCAGTCATCAGCACACGTTAAAATGAAGTTGTCAGATGGTCATTACTCAATTATTTGGAAAAGTGAATCTAGAGAAATACCTACAGTTGTCCATTTGTATAGTGAAATATAATAGAACGATCTAGAAAATCATGACTAAGTATGATTTAAATTTATATTCCTACTTGATAATATTTTGCCAAACGATTAACTGTTGAATAGCGTGATCGCTACCTTCTCTATAGTCTAGAAAGATTATGCACTACATTCACTTACAATATATAGTAGGTGCCTATTAGGACCTTCCTACAGGAATACGTAGGTACTACCTGATTCTGCTATAGTACTACGTTGAAAGGTTTGAATTATGTGTGGGTAATATTTATCTGAAGGTCTTTATAATCACCGTTGCCTCATGGCTCATCGGCATTATGCATAAAAGGGATATAAATAATAAATTACTACTTAAATAATCTGTGATGTATGTTCTATTTGTCTTCTCTCGCCTCTTGCTCAGTTAACCGAAGAAGGAAATTAGTCATCATATTTTAATTCTACACAGAATCGTGAAAAACATCTAAACTACTAAATTTGTATGACAAGAAGTCAATTTATATGTCTAAACAGTTTTTTAAGTTGTGAAAAGCTTATAGATAGAGTTCTTCCGGACTTATAAGTTAGTATGGATTTTACAACAATTGCAAAAATTAAAAGTCAAACCAAACAGTCAAACATAGTGAGAATTTTTGTGAAACGAAGTAAAGAGGATTAATTATTACGCCTCCCTGCAGATGCACACCTCTTAATTGGCAACATTCAGTATACGTACTGTGTAATTTTCTTGCTACAGCAGCCCATTTTCATAGTACTTTGTTCCTACGTCATCTCCTGCTTTACTACTAAGTAAATTTTCATGGTTAACACGTGAAAATAGTACATTGTTTCAAACCCAAGTTCCATCGCGCAGCAACCCAGACCCACGAAATTATTTGCGTAAGTGAACCAAGTGAAATATATGAGTACTTTCGTTTTGGAAATACTAATCGATCATGGTCAAAGGATAACGATGATGCTGGCACCAATAGTAGGCAGTGAATGCTTTCAATTTGAACAGAGCTGATGTACCTAGGCATTTTCCACCAAATTCTATCAAAATGGCAAAGATTAGATGCAAGAGCTCTGTTTGAATTGATGCCGTTTGTAATATATTTGTTGACAGAAAATGGGCATTTAAAGTACAATGTGATCCTGGTACATCCTTCCGGGAACTTACCCGGGAATCCTGGCCGTAGGCAAAGGTAGGTCAAACGTGTGGTTTTATTTGGTAAGAGTTCGTCCTAACATCCACGGACTTTCCGCACTTTGAAAAATGAATAAGATGAGACATACCTACAAATTACGCGTCAATGTCCCTATTATGTTTACGAGTAAATGAAGAACAAACTATCATCCTTTTAAATATAAAGGGATTTTGATTAGATTACCCATCACTATGATAAATAGTGAAGGCGTAGGAAAGACAAAAGTGTTTCTCACAACAATCTCTAAATGTGAAAGCTAGCCATTTTCAATTTAAGATTAAATATACAATAAGACATGTAATCTATTAGTCTGTAAGCTTTCTGAACAGAAAAAAAATTATAAGAAAACTGCTAAGTTTGTCTTAAACATAAATTCTGACATTATATTACAAAGACTGAAATTTCGTGGTATCGTCCATTGTGAATCAGTAGTATGAGTACGTGTATAAGTAGGTACTTACACTAACTACGTACAACTAACAATGGTAACTACAAATGGTACTTAAATTTTGATTATTTCAAATAGGTATTTGAAATAATCAAAATTGAAGTACCATTTTTAGGGTTCTGTACCCAAAGGAAAAAAAACGGGACCCTATTCATGAGACTTCGCTGTCCGTCTGTCTATCCGTCACGAGGCTGTACCTCATGAACGGTGATAGCTAGAGAGTTCAAATTTTCACAGATTACGTGTCTTTGTTGCCGCTATAACAACAAATGAAAACAAAAAAATATAATATTTAAGGGGGGCTCCCATACATTTAACGTATTTTTTGCCATTTCATTTTATACATTAGGTAATAAGGTATCCATCTTAATTTAAATACGTTAGTTGGCTTGAACATATCATCAAGATTATTTACTCCCTTAACACCATTCCATATAAATGAATACTTTAGATGGTATAGCAAAATCAAATATTGCGCAACGAAATTAATTTCGTGTCGCCATGATTGAACAATATACGGGTCACATACTAACTTATTTTTCGACTTTCATCGTAGATTTTTTTTCAAGTGAACAACGCTTTCAACTGGTTACTTTAAGTAGGTGTAATGTTTCAAAGATAACAGTTTCATAGGAAATAGTAATCAAAGAGCCCTGATTTTAGAATTAGGTCCAGTATAAACAATTTACGTACAAACACACAATTTTTTTACATGTACCTATGTTGTAGACGTATTGTGTTTATAATGTCATCATTCCAATGTCATCAATATTCTGAAAAAAAAAAGGATTTCCAAAAGAGTTCACAAACTCTTTTGGAAATACATATTATCTACTGTACCTACCGTAGAGGATCTTTATGAGGATAACACATTGATTTACGGGTTTTTTGTATATCGATGGGATAACAGGATAGTTAACAACCACCACAGAGCAATACTTGTTTTATAATATGTAGTGATATCAGATAATAAGGGCAAGCGGTAGACGCTTGAAATACTCACAGTATATGCAGCAGTGTATTTTCATAAAAAATAAATAATGAAACCAAATGGGCATTTAAGGATGGCTCCCATGCAACAAATAACACTTTTTGTCGTTTTTTTGTACGGAACCCTCATTGCGCGAGACCCACTCGCACTTGGCCGGTTTTTTATAATTTTTTTTCTATTTATTATATTTGATAATTTGTAAGTTTCGAGTGTAGGTATCCTTTCCATAATTATGGTAACTGGAAGAGAAAAGAGTTTACTTGTAATACTTTACTTTTAAAAGTAAAGTAGGTTTTTTTTTTTTTTTAACGTGAGGGAAAATCCTCGTAGGATGCTATGCCGGACTCTTACCGACTAAAAAACCTCACGTAACGCCCAACAGCCTATGGTTGAGAGCCCCGGGTAAGCCCTCAGGAAGGATGTCCCGTGACTCCCAACAGACCTACGGCCGCCAATGCGGCCTCGCCCAGACAAAGTAAAGTAGGTACTACATTCTTTAACAAAATAATTGTAAATGAGACGGCCTAAAAATGTTCATAGAAAGACCCTCTAAAAAGAATTGTGGGAATGTGGCATGAGTGCAAGATTGTTAGTATCGTTAGTTACTATATTATGCTGCTATTAATTCAACTTGAAGTGTAGAATATCACTGTCTTATAATTTAATACCCAGAGTAAATACCGTTCTCTTAATTTCTTTCTACCGTTTTAAACACCTACTTCTAATTTACACTAATATAACACTGATAAAATACAAAATATAATGAAAACTATTATATAATTATAACCAGAAACAGAGTTCAACAACTTTTTAATATCTATTTTACTTTGCACTTGGTAATTAAAAGTTTTATAGCACATTCGACATACGAATAGCAGTTATACGAATGGGCGACTACAAAAGCATAGCTACCTAATACAAATTAGTCGGCCAGCTGCTCAGTATCTTGACAAACATTTTGTACACACCAGGGTACACACATTAAACATAGTCAATAAAAGATTGTCTAGAAACAACAACATACCTACCAAGACGAAATCACATATTGTATAGATCATCACATTATATCAATCTAAGTACTAGATGGAATATATTATATTATCTGTGGTACCAGGTACTATTTAGTAGTACCGCGATTGGCTCCAGTCAAAAATAAAGTACCTAATTATAGACAGACCAGGCAGATTGACAGGGTACTCATACCTACATAAGTGTGTCGTTTACCGGGCTACGGTAAACAGTTCTAATTATGGACTGTACCTGATGATTTTGAGATAGCCTTACAAATTCATTTGCAGGGTGTGAATATCTGGCATATATTTCACTATGTTTATATTTAAATAAAATGTTTGTGACCTGACTTCCGTCTTCGATTATGACACTACCTATGTGAACTCACTGCTAAGAGAAACAATTCAGCGTAGCTAGATAGAAAGAGGTTACTAGTATTTTTATTAAACTAATATGAAGGTTTGTTGCTCAAGCTTCTCAAACTCCTAAACTCTATTGTCTGAATTTGGTTAATATAGATTGCTGACACGATGGATTAACATCATTGAACACAAGATCCTGTAGAAAACAGGTACGAGATAAAGTTACCAAGGGTAGAGAACGTGTAGCTGTATTTTCAGCTGGGTCAATTGCAGCTTGATCACCTTAAACCCTGCTCTGGTGAACGCACTAACATACGTGAAAGAAATGATGAAAGTTGACGAGCATCACTAGTACCAACAAATAAATACTAATCGACTTACCAGCGTGGTGCAGTAATGCTAACAGCAGTATAGTGGAAATTGTTGTCCAGCCGTGGACCATTATAGGCTGCTCTGATTGAGCAAAAATAATTGGGAGCTTGCCAGATCAACGTTGTCGTTAGATAACAATGGAAAACTGTCCGTGTCTACTGAGTCACCGTCAGACGAATACCCTACTCTGACATTTTTTTTCCTATCCGTCAATTTATCTATAACATGATCAATTAATTTATATGTACATCTACACAAATACCTTATACAAGTACCTTAAACAAGTATCATACTTTGTGACCTGTATTGTAAGTTGTTGTATAAAAAATTAGTAGACCTTCAACATTATGTACTGATTAAGTATTAAGTATAAAAATATTCATAGTCAAGCTATGGTATGCAGAGAATGCATTGTTTGTTCTATATAATTATGTACCCCTTGTAAGTAATTGTGCACAAGTACGACATTTGACGTACTTACTCGTAGTTACAGTTTTACTGCGGCAAAGGAATGCGGAACGACTTTATCTATACATTAAATAAATTTGAAGTATCTATTTGTAAAATCTAAATTAAAACATTTGTATCCTAAGTGCGTAATTACAAAACTTTACACGGTGCTTATAAGTACTTTACTACAGAAAAAACAATTTTAATTCTATTTATTTGTCTGTTTGTACTAGTTTTTTTAAAATCTGTAGCGCCATTCCATAAATTTTATGAACTTTATGGAATAAATGACTCTACTTATTTTCACGGGTTTTAGCCGCTCTCTATGAAAAAGAGTGCAAAGAGGCTTATATCGAGACTTTATCTTTAGTCTGTGACTCTGTCGCATTAAACTACGTCACTAGGTCACGTGGATCATCTGTTCGAAGTTTGAAATAAAACAAAAATGACAACGTCAATCGGATTGAACTTTTTTATTCAATTAAGTATTACTCTATTATGCAGCATTGTGATGTATTTATGGTACTTGGAACGGAGAAAAATTTGATTATCAGAGCCTTCAAATAGGTATTTACATGACTGTGCAGAGACAGATAAGTATAAATTAATAAATATGCAGTCATGCAATAATCCCATAACGCCATCTATCCCTAATTATTAATACGCTTTTATTAGGTCGTCGTGTATGTAACTAACAATGTAATGGAATCTAAGGAAACTAATTTAACCATCTTCCAAGTATTGTACATACATACACATATGGTCACGCCGTTATCCCCGAAGGGGTAGGCAGAGGCATATTATATGCCCACATTTCACCTTTGTATAATTTGTCCCACGTAATAGGCGGTGAGCCGTATTGCCGTGTTTAAATGGACAGGCGCAGGTTGTGACTGCCTGCTGTTGAAAAAAGCCTTCAACTTAGCTTAACGACTGCCATTTTACTGGCAACCGGGACCAACGGCTTAACGTGCCTTCCGAAGCACGGAAACGCTCAAAATAAATGTCACAAAGTGATCACATGAATGGTCACCCATCCATGGACCGGCCATAGTGAAAGTTGCTTACTGCAGTGATCGTTTACAGAACACTGAGTCCGCGGGGCCACGAGCGCTTCAAGTATTGTAGCGTCATGAAAATTGGCAGATGTATGTAGTTTTGATGACAATACAATAATATGGTACTGTCAAACCGATATGATGATGGAGCCGGAAGATAGCTACTGAAAACAGGTGGAATCTAAGGTAACTAATTTAACCAGCTTCCAAGGATAGTAGGGTCATGAAAATTGGCAGCTGTATGTAGTTCTGATGACAATACAATAATATGGTACTGTCAAACTGATATGATGATGGAGCCGGAAGATAGGCACTGAAACTGCGATGGAAAAAGTGGAATCCAAGGTAGCTAATTTAACAAGCTTCCAAGGATCGTAGCGTCATGAAAATTGGCAGCTGTATGTAGTTCTGATGACAATACAATAATATGGTACTGTCGAACTGATATGATGATGGAGCCGGAAGATAGGCACTGAAAACAAGTGGAATCTAAGGGAGCTATTTTAACCAGCTTCCAAGGATCGAGGGGTCATGAAAATTGGCAGCTGTATGTAGTTCTGATGACAATACAATAATATGGTACTGTCAAACTGATATGATGATGGAGCCGGAAGATAGGCATTGAAACTTCGATGGAAAAAGTGGAATCCAAGGTAGCTAATTTAACAAGCTTCCAAGGATCTTAGCGTCATGAAAATTAGCAGCTGTATGTAGTTCTGATGACAATACAATAATATGGTACTGTCAAACTGATCTGATGATGGAGCCGGAAGATATGCACTGGAACTTCATGATGGAATATCGTATTATATCTGTTTTTGGATTCATCAGAAAAGTCTTGTAATGAACTTTGACCAGGCTTAGGTTTCAAGGTAATAACAAACCTTTTTTTAATTGACTTGTAAAACTATGCAATGGAATCTCAGGTAACTAATTTAACCATCTTCCAAGGATCGTAGCGTCATGAAAATTGGCAGATGTTTGTAGTTCTGATAGCAAGACAATAATATGGTGCTGTCAAACTGATCTGATGATGGGGTCGTAAGATATGAACTGTAACTTGATGATTGAACATTGTATCATAGCTGTGTTTGGATTTGTTAGAAAAGTCGTGTAATGAACTTTGACCACGATTAGGGTTTAAGGTTATAACAAACCTGTTATATATTGAAGTTAATATTGAGTGTAAATATTGACATAGGTACCTGCATAAAATGTATATTTATTATAGTAATAATGAAATATTTTCACATTAGTCGAACTCAGACAAAACACCATGTAATACAGAAATCCCTACTAATATTATAAATGCGAAAGTAACTCTGTCTGTCTGTCTGTTACGTTTTCACGCCTAAACCACTGAACCGATTTTGATGAAATTTGTTATAAAGATAGTTTGAGTTTAAGGGAAGGACATAGGCTACTTTTTAACTGACTGCGCGAAAGGAGAGTAATGATTTTATGCGATAACGTCTTCTACGCGGATGAAGCCGCAGGGAACAGCTAGTAAAGGTATAAATGTTGTGACTAGAAAGTATAAAATAAATAAATGGTTTAAAAAACCCTAGAAAAATACGCTTTTAAAATGGACGAAAAAACCAAAAATAAATTATGGATCGTTCAAGTTGCCTCTATTTCTAGGCTGAAGTGTAAACTATGTGCTTTTAGTTATAATATTTGATTGTAAAAGCGTGGGCTCTAGAACAAGAAAGATTTTTAAGTAAGCAAATTCCTATTAATACTAATCGTTATATAATAAAAATCCTGGCGAAAGCTGCATGAGGTCGCACAAGAGCATAACGTTTATGCTGCCAAACAGAACGCCTTTTCTTTCAGGCAATTAAGTAGATACATGAGGGGAATACGTTAACAGTGGCAAAATGTAGAGTTCTTGTTCGAGAACGAGATATCTTTGGTTACTGTTAAAAACCCGCTTAGGGATATATGCGTTTGTATTCTTATTACATCTTTACTACATATTGTACTAAATATCTCGGAATGCCGAAACTTTAGGGACCTACCTATGAATTATCTAATAGAGATCCGTAACGGCAATAGGTTTGCTACTATTACGCGGGCGTCACGAAAAACTGGCAAAAGTGGGTGTTGAAAATGCGTAGGCGTGATTAACTACTTTACTTTTCAAGTAAGTATGTTATGCATTTCAATTAAAGCCTATCATCGTTAATACATTTCCGAAATTTAAAATGATAATAATACTAGTAAAAGTCACAATAGATATATAAAAGCGTGACAGTGTAAATTAATAGTTTAAACACGAGAAAAACACGCTTTTATAAATGTGATCTTATCCTTAATCTGACAAGACATCATGCAGCTTCCAGCAGGAAAGTCTTTCCTGTTCCAGCGCCCCACGCTTTTGCAATCAAATATTATAACTAAAAGCACATAGTTTACACTTCAGCCTAGAAATAGAGGCAACTTGAACGATCCATAATTTATTTTTGGTTTCTTCGTCAATTTTAAAAGCGTATTTTTCTAGGGTTTTTTAAACCATTTATTTATGTTAATATTAGCCTGTGCTGTGTGATCTACATAAGTTGTAGACATACATCTTCTATCTATCTATCTATCTATATACTTATAATAAATCTGTAGGGAGGTCAATTCTGTACATGAAATATATTTTCAAAATAACTATCAGGGGGTGATTAGTGATCGATACTGATGCCAAAAATGCAATCAGTAAAATTTTTGTCTGTCTGTCTGTCTGTCTGTCTGTATGTTCCTTATAGAAACAAAAACTACTCGACGGATTTTAACGAAAATTTATACAATTATTCTTCATACTCCTGGGCAGGTTATAGTATACTTTTCATCACGCTAAATCAATAGGAGCAGAGTAGTGAAAGGAAATTTTGTGAAAACGGGAGAAGTTACTCCATTTTTTAAGCTTCCGTCGCGTGTGCAGCCTTAATGGTTAAAGTTACATAGAAATCATGTATGACGGAAATACATATTCGTATTCTACATAAAATTGTCTAAAAAATATCCTATGTCTATCTTTTATGGTTGACTCACAATAACACGTGTAATTCCTGATAGCTTAGCAGTTCGGAGCATTCTGATTATATTTGTTTACTCTTACGTTTATAATACTCTCACTCATTCCTAATTTAAAAAAGTTAACATTATAACCTATTCAATAAAAAAAGAATTATAGAAATCGGTATAGAAACACCAAACTTATTTAAGCCATCGCACCGTCGCACGTGAATACTGAATCATGCTATAAGATAAAATCGTAAGAAGTCGCTGTCTGTACATGGAAGATAAATTAGAAAAAAATATTATAGGGGGGCTTTATGAACGCAATAGAACCCAAAACAATGTTTTTTAGAATTTTTGTCTATTTGTCTGTACGTTTGTGCACGCTAATCTCAGTAACCGCTTAACCGATTGCCATGCGGTTTTCTTCATTGTGTTGAGGATTGCTCCACTTAACATTTAGTCTTTATTTCATGTCAATCGGTTCATAAATAAAAAAAGTTATATCTCTTTAAAGAATCGTACATAGACATAAGAATCTAAAAATGGGTAAATCTAAACAGCCCTGTTTGCTTAATCATAAAAGAGCTTAATGATTAAGGCTATTTTAAAACAATTCAGTCCACTCCTTCGGCGCACACTGAATTGTTTTAAATAGACTTAATCTTTAAGCTCTTTTATGATTAAGCAAACAGGGCAGTTTCACACGCTGCTTGATGAGTCTGCTGACGAAATACCTCTCCTTACATACACCATATGTGACGTAAACGAAGTTGCGGGTTCAGCTAGTTTTAAATATAAACTTATTAGACGCTGAAAACATACAAACTCCGAAACATACATTTTGAGGATCAACTCAACGAGTCACCCTAAAACGGGTCACAGTGTGACTCGTTGAGAAAAAAACTCGCAAGGAGTAACAGTGTGACCCGTTGTTGACATTTTATTCTCATCTAGTACCACTGGGTCTTGTAGTGTGACTCGTTAGGAAAAAATCGTCGTATCGAGTAACAGTGCTACTCGATGCGAGTTTTAATTCTCATCTAGCATCACGAGTGTTACTCGTTCGTAAAAACAAATCTCTACTAGTAACAGTGTGACTCGTTGTGGAATTTTTGAAGTGAAACTTCTTTATCGGCGTTGGAAAAAAATTTGCGTCACGTCACGTCACGATTTTTGGTTACGCGCCATCTTTGTTCTCTTCCCCACCGCGGTGGATTCGAATTAAGAGTACTTTATCCAGGGATAGCATGTCATTTAAGGATTTTTGGACTAAGCGAGTTAGGGACTTAGGGACTTTTGGACTTGTGGACTTTGGTACTTTGGGACTTTGGGACCTTGGGACCTTGGGACCTTGGGACTTTGGGACTTTAAGACTTTGAGACTTTGGTACTTTGACTTTGGAACTTTGACTATGGAACTTTTGGACTTTTGGACTTTTGTACTTTGGGACTTTGGGACTTTTGGACTTTTGTACTTTGGGACTTTGGGACTTTTGGACTTTTGGACTTTGGGACCTTGGGACCTTGGGACCTTGGGACTGTTGGACTTTGGGACTTTGGGACTTTGGAACTTTTGGACTTTGGGACTTTGGGACTTTGGGACTTTGGGACTTTGGGACTTTTGGCCTTTGGGACTTTGGGACTTTGGGACTTTTGGACTTTTGGACTTTTGGACTTTGGGACTTTTGTACTTTTGGACTTTTGTACTTTTGGACTTTGGGACGTTGGGACTTTGTTTGGGACTTTTGGACTTTTGGACTTTTGGACTTTGGGACTTTTGGACTTTTGTACTTTTGGACTTTGGACTTTGGGACTTTGTGACTTTTGGACTTTGGGACTTTGGGACTTTTGGAATTTTGGACTTTTGGACTTTTGGACTTTTGGACTTTTGGACTTTTGGACTTTTGGACTTTTGGACTTTTGGACTTTTGGACTTTTGGACTTTTGGACTTTTGGACTTTTGGACTTTCGGACTTTTGGACTTTTGGACTTTTGGACTTTTGGACTTTTGGACTTTTGGACTTTGGGACATTTGGACTTTGGAATTTTTGGACTTATGGACTTTGGGACTTTGGGACTTTGGGACTTTGGGACTTTTGGACTTTGGGACTTTGGGACTTTGGGACTTTGGGACTTTTGGACTTTTGGACTTTTGGGCTTTGGGACTTTATTTAAAGAGAGGTGAAAATTAAGTTTATGAAGAAGTTTCACTTCTTACGTGTGTACACTAGTACACGCAATTTTTTTTATTCTTATCTAGTAGTTAGTACATCATATACATAGTATATCATGTAAGTATAAGTATTATTATTAGTTAAATATGTATGCCGAATATGACGAAAAGAAAAAAAAAATACAAAAAAAGACACCAACTTCAAATAAAACTAAATACTGAAAAATAAAATTTACTTAGCACAAAGTCAGTATATTCTGATTTATCAGATATCATTAAATATAATACAGAAATCGGTGCCCAGTAAAACTACACTCATTTGCAAAAAAAACGGGCGGTTTTGATTTTCATTCATCTTTAAAAAGATACAATACCAAAAAGGTTTCAATCGTTTGTACACGTTACTGGCCGGTTTTAAAAATGCCGTGGTATTTAAAAAAGTACGTTCTAAATTCAATTTTTTATTGGATGCTCATTTTTACAGAAAACCCCTTTTTATCATACATTTTTGGCGCGAAGTTCCAGAAGTTAACATCGACTTTCACAACTTTTATTAAATTTTTATCGATTAATTTCATATCCTTGACTGTCAAAGCTTTATTTATTGCTGTTTGGCTGTATCAAAAACGGTAGATAAAGTGGTACAAGCTACCAAAATTATCGCGCTGCTTAAAGAGGGTTGCAGCCAATGTTTCGTGGCTAGGAGGCTAAATGTTAGTCGCCCGACGGTCCAAAGGACCTGGCAGCGATATCAGGAGACTGGTTCCGTCGAGAGAAGGCCTGGTTCTGGAAGAAAACCATGTACCCAACCACGGGATGATCGTTTTCTTGTGAGTCGCGCATTGAGAAATAGCAAATCTTCGTATGTGGATCTTAAGAACAATTTCCAAGAAGTAAGAAATGTCACCGCCCGGCCCGCGGCCCCAAATTACTCCGTGAGCACAGAGTTCACAGGCTTAGGTTCGCTAGAAATTGTGAATCATGGACTCAAGAAGATTGGAATAGGGTTTTGTTCTCTGATGAAGCCAGGATATCTCTGTTCGGTGAAGATCGACGTCGGCGAGTGCTAAGAAGACAAGGAGAGCGCTTTGCAGATGCATGTTTCGAAGAAATCACACCTTTTGGTGGGGGCTCTGTTATGTTTTGGGCAGGAATAAATTCAATGGAACGTACAGAGTTAGTCTTCATTGAAAACGGCTTACTGACTGGGCATCGATACATAACGGAAGTTCTAATTCCTCATGCACAACCCGCATTGGCCGCTCTAGGTCAAGACTCGATTTTTATGGACGACAATGCTCGCGCCTACCGATCCCGCGATGTTAATGCGTATGTGCAAGAGGTCGGCATTCGTCGTTTGGATTGGCCAGCTCGAAGTCCCGACCTCAATCCCATAGAACATATCTGGGACGTTCTAAAACGGCGTGGGAGATCAGTACACCCGGCTCCGCAGACCATCAGAGAGCTGAAGAATGTGATTACTGCGGAGTGGGAACGTATTCCGCAAGCAAGTATCCGGGATATACTCGCTAGCATACCCAGACGAATTGAAGCTGTGATTTTAGCTAGAGGGGGTCACACTCGATACTAAACATTTATCTGCTTTTACTTTATTAAAGAAAAACAAACAAAAAATCTTTTTTATTTTTACTTCATGAGCATATGCACTACTAGCCAACATACACTACTAGCGAGGTTTAGCATTATATCCCATAAATTGTAACAAAATTTTATGAAATACTGATGAAAACGATTATTTTCTTATTAATTTACCAAATTGTGAGGATAAAACTACCTATATTATCAGACAAAGCAATATTAACATTTGAAATGGTTCATTGCTTAGGTGCCCGTTTTTTTTGCAAATGAGTGTATATAGGCTTAGGTAGGCATTATTAATCTCTCAGTCATATTGGCACCGACTTTAGTTATTTTTTTTTTTACTTTTTAGTGTACATAAATAGAAAAGTACCTATTTATTATGTACATATTTTATTATGTACAGAGGCATCAAAAACAGAATTTTTGCCGTAAATTTGATGATTTACCTCGATTTTCCCAAGATCCCAGCATCAGATCCTGATACCCTGGATACGGGACCAACTCAGAAGTAGCCTCTTTCAAACAAAAAAAAATCAAAATCCATCCATAAATTGGCGCCGCTATGTATCGCGTAACATGCATACAAAAAAAATAGCGTACGAATTGAGAACCTCCTCCTTTTTTGAAGTTGATTATCAAATTTTCATGTCACTTTATTGACTTAATACTGAATGACACTATTAAACACATTACACTGAAAACTCTAAAAAATTTTTTTTTCTCAAATATTTATTTGGTTCAATCTGGTAATCGAATATGGAACCTCAGCAGGGTTCTGAGGTATCCAGTAAAGAGGAGTATGAGAGTGCACCTTTGCCGGCCTTGCATTGTACGGGATCGAAAAACCGAACAATCAATACCTATTCTTAATATCAATTTATTTTTTATAATTTTTGGGTAACTTCTCTAAAAGACAAGTAAATTAATTACTTTTGGAGAAGTTACTAATAGAATCTTGTTAGTTAATTACAAAAATAATATATTAAGAGTACTTACAAGTGTTACTTCAAGAGAATAAAAATTCCACAACGAGTCACACTGTTACTAGTAGAGATTTGTTTTTCCGAACAAGTAACACTCGTGATGCTAGATGAGAATTAAAACTCGCATCGAGTAGCACTGTTACTCAATACGACGATTTTTTCCTAACTAGTCACATTACAAGACCCAGTGGTACTAGATGAGAATAAAATGTCAACAACGGGTCACACTGTTACTCCTTGCGAGTTTTTTTCTCAACGAGTCACACTGTGACTCGTTTTAGGGTACTCGATGAGAATAAAGGATTGTTCGCCGTAATCTGCGCATTATGGTATATAACAATATAGTCTAAGTCTGTTCGCTTAAGCTAGAACTGCTGAACAGGATAAGGCAAGTAGTTTACGCCGCGCTGGACGAAGATTCGTCGCTGAATGAAATACTCCTGGTATCTTTAGAATTGTTGTGTATAGTGTATGTAAAAGGGTATCCGAGTTATAGAGAAGGGGTAGGTACATGGTAAAGTAAAAGGGTTACACATAAGTACCTGAACTAAATTTTGAATGATTAACCACCAGAAGTTGTTTTCATTAACGTTGTATTTTTTTTATACTTAGCTCGCCAAATTGACGTTGCCACCAGCCTTATGGTAAGCCGTGGCGCATCTAGCGATTGGGGGCCAGTCACACAGTCCGTAAGACTTTTGACAGTGGTCCTCAAGTTGGCGGCCCTGTGATGTACCTCTTCACACTTCTCTTGAAGAACCCGGATTGTAAAATGAGGGAAACGGGGGTCCGGGCAGGTCGTTCCATGTTATTATAGTTCGACAAAGAAACTATCTTTTGAAACGCTCAGGTCTGGCGAAGATTCTCCCCACTCTGGTGAGTGGCATATTTGCCGGGCACGCGTTGTTCGAGATCGGCAAGGAGAGGGTGGGTTTATTATTTTGAATGTATAATTACCATGCACTTTATAATAATCATAAAATAAGAGGTGAGGATATAATCCCTACTCATATTATAAATATAAATTTAAAAAAAAAAACTATAATAATATTATAAATGCGAAAGTAACTCTGTCTGTCTTTCTGTTTGTCTGTCTGTCTGTCTGTTACGCTTTCACGCCTAAACGGCTGGAGCGATTGATACGAAATTTGGTATAGGGATAGGTCGAGGCCCTGGGAAGGACATAGACTACGTTTTAACCGACTGAGCAAAAGGAGGGTTATGATTTTCTGATAATAACGACTCTTACGCGATAACGGCTTCTACGCGGTCGAAGCCGCGGGGAACAGCTAGTTAAAAATAAGTGATGAAGCACTCGTGGCGTCGCGGACTCAGTGCTCTGTAAGCGATCACTGTGGTAAGCAACATTTACTATGGCCAGTCATGGATGCGTGTTGTCACCACTTTGTTGCATTTATTTGCGAGCGCTTCCGTGCTTCGGAAGGCACATTAAGCCGTTGGTCCTGGTTGCCATTAAAATGGCAGTGTTTAACCAAGTTGAAGACCTTTATGGCGGCTTGAAAAATTTCAGCAGCGGGCAGTCACGAGCTGTGCCTGTCCATATCAACACGGCAATACGGCTCTCAATCTAATACGTGGGACAAAATCTAAAATATGAAATGTGGGCATATAATATGCCTCTGACTACCCCTACCGGGATAGAGGGAGTGATCATATATAAAACCAATTTAAATTAGCAATAATTTAACGCACATACCTACTATCATGCGTGTGATACTCACACATAGGTAAATGTTTTGATATCAATCCAAATAATAAAAGTTGAATGAATTACGAATGACGGTTGTATTTCAATGGCGGTCTCTAGCAGGTATAATCACTCACAGCCCAACTAACAGTGTGCAAATATCCATATGTTTCACACTAATAACGGCGGTACCCCATTGAAGTGCTGGCTAATATATTAAAGCTAAATAAAGCGGAGTCAAAATAAAGCTTTCATCTTTACCGCATTATAATAATATGTCCATAACTCCATTCACGAGATGTTATCAGATGTGTTCCAAGCCGATAAATATATGTATGAATGTATTTATAGGTATGGTGGAGTACAACGTGACCATACATGATATTTTTTTAATCAAGTGAGTCCAAAATAATTATGATCATCAATATTTATATATTTTTAGTTACAACCATAACCAGGTCATAAGAAAATGGTAAATTCAACCCTCTTCTTTATCAATCAATCAACCATAACATAAAATTCCAATTATAATAAAGGTATTTATTCGTAATCATTTAAGTTAGACCTGATAATATTTAATATCTCTACTATTGAGTAAATTAGTACTCCGACAGCTACATAATTAAAAAGAACATCTTGCCCTGGGATCTTGCAATGGGATAGAGTACAAAATGTAGCCACCCCATCGTAAGTGGCGACTAAGTGAATACTTTCGCTAAACGATCCATTGCGTAGAGACGGAAAACTCAAAATGAATCCCGGTTGTCAGTAAAATGATAATCGTTAAGCCAAGTTGAAGCCTTATGGGCGGCTTGAAAAATTTCAACTGCGGGTCGCGTCGTCAGTACCTGCGCCTGTCCATTTGACCACGGCAAAAGGCTCACCACTTATTATGTGGGACATAAAACTATAATTTGAGATGTGGGCGTATACTATGCCTCTGCCTACCCCTTTGGGGATAAAGGTGTGACTATATGTATGCATGTAAAATGTCTCTTCATCACAGACCTCACGTGGTAGCGTCCCCAGAAAACAGGCAGTATTGCCAGGTTGCATGGCAATGGTAACCTTGTGCAAAAATGAAAACATCTTCTCTGTTACGAGTAGTGCAACAAAAATGTTTTAACATATTTTATTAACCGACTTCAAAAAAGGAGGAGGTTACTCAATTTGACCGTATATATTTTTTTTTATTTTTTTTATGTTTGTTCGCGCAGAACTCCGTCGTTTATGGACCTATTTAAATTTTTTTTGTTCGAAAATAGATACTCCCAAGGTGGTCCCATTTGGCACGATGGCATCCTGAAGAAATCGAAGGGAACTTTTAAAAATTGTAGAGGCATCTTGGGCGTATGTAATTTTTTTTATTAACGGCTTTAAAGTAGTACAACTTAGTGAAGGTCTGGAGTCGATCTGATGATGGAGACGAAAGACAGTCGAGAGAACTCCCTAACGATATACAGCAGTTACCTTGTGTTTGGGCTTGATTAATTTGTACTGTCGAGAACTTTACACCTAGATAAATAGATTTTCAGTCTACACGTCACTAAAAATAATAAAAAAAAATTAACAAAAAAGAAACCGACTTCAAACAAAACTAAAACTGAAAAATAAAATTTACTAAAGCACAAAGTTAGTATATTCTGACTTATCAGATATCATTAAATATAATACTAAAGTCGGTGCCAATATGACTATGAGAGAGATTAATAATGCCTTCCTAAGCCTACGTAGTTTTACTGGGCACCAATTTCTGTATTATATTTAATGATATCTGATTAATCAGAATATACTAACTTTGTGCTTTAGTAAATTTTATTTTTCAGTTTTTATTTTTGTTTGAAGTCGGTTTCTTTTTTGTTAATTTTTTTTTTCTTTTGATAGACGGCATAATATGAAAACGAAACTTTATAAACTTCATGTTGCGGTGGTACACCTGAATGGACTAAGAATTTTACTGTCAATTAGTCAATGTACGAGTATACCAAAAATTAAATTTCTAAAAAACATGATAGCATGAGACTGTAACAAACCGAATTTAATGAAACTTTCAAGTAAGTTCGAAAAATATGTGTGAGTCAGATTTTAGGTTCCGGACCAAAATTGGCAAAATAATGACATTTGTTGTACAGGATTTTTTAGTTTAGTAGGTATTTGTTGAGAGGCAGCACCAGAAATACGTTGTCTGTGAAAATTGCAGCTAAACTATCACGTTTCATGACACAAACTATACAGAGAGAGAAACTAAACGATATAGTCTGGACAGCGAACTCATAATAGGGTCCCATTTTTTCCCGTTGTGTACTGTTATTCTGTAATTGTAGGAATTACAGAATATATGAAAATAAGTACCTATATGTTAATAAAACAAAATTAAATTTCAGGAAACATGTAATATGGAAAAGCTCATTTAAGAAATTAATTTTGGTGATACAGAAGCCTGTGAATTAAATTTTGAAGTGTAAGACACTACAGCTATAATTCTCTCAAGCAGCATATTATATTGTTCTGAACCTAATGCTGAAGAAATGATATTATCCTACTTATGTATACTCTCAACTGAGCATATTTTCACACGGAATTTCCATTAGTCATCCAATCGAGTCACAACTTTGTAGCGGTATATTTTTCGGTCCACTCTGATTCCTTTACAGATTGGTTACTCCCCGTATCTAGAGTGGGCTACATTCTTGTGTTTATTCATTATTACAACACTGCGTTGACAGAATAAGTGAGTCGATGACAGAGATCAGCGCAGTAGCTTAGGAACTGAGCGTGAGAACCATATGCGTCGTACCAACTACCTATAAAAATTACCAAAACAAGTACCTACCTACCAATACTTAAAGAGAAGGCGAAGCAACTTAAGAACCTAAAAAATATAACTTGTATCTACGAGAATTTATCAACTGTTTAGAAAACTTTTGACATTAATAGATATTTAGAACTATTTTGCCAAAAGTCAGTTGCCGTACAATAGATCTTTGTTAAAGTTGACTTATAAAAACTCGAAGTATCAACGACATCGAATATATAAAAGCCACTTGTATTGTGTTATAAAATACGTGCGACAACGGACGACAAATCGAAACGCAAACAAATCATCGTCGCCTTTAGGCGACGCTAACAGATTAAACTTGGACAAAGCACGCATTGACCCTTTGCATTAGGACGCGAAATCAAAAATCATGGGGATGGCAACCCCCGCACATAATTCAAGAATCATCCTCGTCCATATTCGACGATCCTCGGACAAAAGCTTGGACAACACACAGTTAAACGCCGCAAATGCCATAAGCGGCTATAAATCATTGACATAGCGGAAGTGCGTAGCCTGCCAGTGGTGAGAGAACCCCAGCAATAACGGTTGCGTGGCCGTCTCCGGCATTTTCAGCGTTATAGATAAATTAAATGCCAACACATCCAGCCGGGCCGAGCGCAACGGAGGAGCGCTAGGAATGTCCAAATAAATTTTTTGATAAACGCACCGGAAGCTGGACCTATTACGTGACACTGGCCCGGTTCCTTTCTTAGCCTCTACGGTTATTGTTTTTCTCAATAAGTATTTGAGGAATTTGAAGCTTTTATTTAAACCAACATATGGGAAGCGCGGCCCTTTATATCGATTAGATTGTAATCAATAAACAGTAATAGGTCAGTTTTGTGTCGGAATTAATCAAGCGTCAAAGGTCTAGCCATAATTGAGCGCCAAAGGCTGCGGGTGTATCGTATATCTTGTTAATTAATGGATTAGTTGGAAATATTTATGTCACAAAGGATACCGCTTGGTGCACAAAAACGTCTTAAAATGTTTATTTTTGTAAAGGAATAGGTTAAATTACCCTTTTAATTTTCAAGTAGCTCCTATATATATTTTTTTCGTGGTAATGAGAAGCAACCCGAAAGCATAGTAGAGCCTTATTATTTATTTTAACTTAAGGTTACTTATTTAGTAATCATCGTGATTGTGAGTTATACATGAAACTTAGCCCATGTTAGAATTACAATATGATTGCAATGAGATACTTGTAGTGGACGGTATCGAGTCACATTACGTGGACAGTCCTTTCTGTCGGCTATCATAGCTAGTATCCTGTTAGAGCCACCCCTTACTCGCGAAACAAACGATGTTGAAAAATAAATTAGTAATATATTTATTCGGCATAAATCTGTGGAATCGATGCGTGCGTGATCGATATAAAGAAATATTAATATTCCCGCAGTCATAAACAAGCGTTTGACGATAATAATTCGAACGCATAAAACAACGCTTTATCTATGATCGAATGGCAGCCCTCGGAGAATTTAGTGTGAAATGTGTTCTCAAAGACACCGTTTAGTAGCGTAATACGCGTGACTATCGTACAAATTATGCATTTTAGAGACAAGTCGATTTTACTGCCGCGGAAGTGACGTCAATAAAGTACAATGTTCAGCATTTAATGTTCTCGTATGATAATTTGGATAGGATCCGTTCACGATACGCACCGAGGCGCAGTTGCGCAGGCACGGAGCGAGGCAGCGAGCAGGCCGAGCACGTGCCTGTTGACAAACATCATCTGTTAGAGCACACTCGATCCGCCGCGACTTGACGCACTTGTCCTCGACAGGGTTTGGTTTTTAAACTCTTATGAGTACACTACCTACTTCTCAATATTAACCTCTTGACTCGAATAGAATGCAAACACTCTAATGCCTCATATTTCCTAGAATAATTGAATGAATTAATTTAGACCGTTTTAAAACACAAATTGAATGGCAGAATATACATAAATCAAGAATAAAACCAAACATTACGTAGCTTCCTTAAACATTCACCACTTACAGTAGAAACCATCCATTAGTGCGGTACAGTTATCAGTTAGTTAGTCAAGCTATTGTTTGAATGTCATGCTGTCTCGTTTACATTAAATTAAATAGTTTTATTAATTTAACACAGATTTCTTTCAACTAAGCTTTCACAATGTACCAATTACGTAATGGTAAAAGGGAAAAAGGAATTAATTATGTATACGTACATAGAATCATTTATACCTACTGTGTGTAATTTGGTAAGTAAGTATAAATTTGAAACAAAGCTTGAAACATTTTGTTCATTGTCAAGTAGATTTATTATTAGTAGAAGACTCTTTAACGTTTAAAAAGTTTTTAACTAGTTCGATGACGTTGGTACCTATTTAATTTAATAATATCGATGTAATAATTTTAAACTAGAACAATATAATACGTGGCGACTAAACGCCCCAAATATAAATGGTGTGTGACGCCCAACCGCTCGTCGCGCCCTCTGAGATTTGGTACTGACTCAAAAAATGATATACTCCATACCTTATATTGAACGGAAAATAAATCGTATACTTCCGTTAAGTGCCAATAAAAGTTGGAGTAAATCATAAAAGTATCACTCCTCGAGAAATGTCTATAACAAGTGTGTTATTGCGGAATAATTCAGTAGCGACGGAGGGTGGTTTGAAGGATGGCTCCCTCTAGATCCGTCGGGCGGTTCTCCGACCTGGAATTCCCGATGCTCTATCAAAGCCTTCAATTATTTATCGGACCCGTGTCTGCTTTTCATTTTACTCCTTTCCCCGGCTAGGCTTTCAGTGCCGGGAAATAAATATGTCGCACCTTGGGGAATGCCTTTTGTGTGAATAGTGGTTGAGTGACTAAACGGTGACTGTTTTACACTATTTATAAACTTCGTACATTTACATGCAATTTTTAATTACGGGTATTATTTTAAAACTATACTTACTCGTACTGGCAGTTAAATTATTTATGGACGTAAACCTATCCCATTTTTCATATTTCGGGAAGTTGTTTGCCCTTACTGTTTAATGGTGACATGGTGGCCTTAACTTTGACGAAATGGTAATAATAGAATGTCTGGGACTCCCGGCCGTAGACAGCTGTAAGACATCGTGTGATTTTAGTCGGTAAGAGTCCAGCATAGCATCCACGTAGGATTTTCTAGGTAAAAAAAAAATTACAAAAAAACAAAAACTAAAAAATGAAAAATAAATTAACTTAGCACAAAGTAATAGGTAAGTATATTTAGATTTGTCAGATATTATTGAATGTAATACTGAAATCAGTGCCAAGTAAAACTATAGATTTAGGTAGGTATTACTAATCTCTCATAGAAATATTGGCACCGACTTCAGTATTACATTCAATAATATCTGATAAATCTAAATATACTTACCTATTACTTTGTGCTAAGTTAATTTATTTTTCATTTTTTAGTTTTTGTTTGAAGTCGATTTCTTTTTGTTAAATTTTTTTTTTTATTATTTTTAGTGACGGTTGTACTAAAAATATATTTGTCTAGGGGTATTGTTCTCCCCAATACAAATTAATCAAGCCCAAACACAAGGTAACTGTTGTAAATCGTTAAGGAATTCCCTCGATTCGAGGGATTTCTTCGATTTCTCCAAGATCCCACCATCCGATTCTGACTTCCTGTATATGGGACCACATGGGAAGCACCAGCTTTCAAATAAAAAAAGAATCATCAAAATCGGTTAACTCGTTCAAGCGATTTGCCGAAAATAAACTTAAAAAAAAATACAGACGAATTGAGAACCTCCTCCTTTTTTGGAAGTCGGTTAAAAAAGAAGTCGCTAGAAATCTGAAGACCAGGGATGCCGATACAGTATAGTAGATTGTACTACAAGTGCATAAAAGAAGCCATTTTATACGAGACTTGGCGAGGGTGGATATTAAGTCGAGGATAAAATGGGTTTTATGATCGAGTTATACACTCTGCTTTTCACTTCGATTGCAAGGAAATGAAACAGTGATATTGTAAATAAAAGTCTTTAATTAAAATTAACAGTAACATTTGAACAATTTTGTACATTCAATGTAATAGTTTTTTTTAAATCATTCTACTACATGAAGCATTAGGCATGGGTAACGAGACCTATACTGCCTAATCATAAGTTCATTTTATAATATTTTTTCACTCATAAAACTATCTGATTTTTAATGTTTCTTAATTTATATAGAACACAGAAAGTACAAATTAAATGTAACAAAAAAAAACAAGTTATTTAATAGCGTTTTATTATGTTTGGTTCATAGAGTAACACGATCTTCATGGTACCGTCTCTACGGTCTAGTATGGCCATATTGTTTTAGAAGAAGAAAAAGAACTTTATGCACTAGAGCATAAAATGTTGTTTTAGTCCGCATACACCCAGCATAAACAAGAACTTTACGAGCATAAGAAGTGAAAAATCTTTTTTTAGCGGAGAAACCACAGACATGGGATTAAATAGAACAATATTACACAAGTTTATACCAAGAATGTCGCTAGACTTCGATTTTAGACACAATTTGTTCGCGCGATTCGTTTAGATATTAAGTAAGGGCCAACCGTAAAGCAATGGATGCCGTCTATAGACAACATGGGATAGAGAACAACATTGAGCCTTGTAGGTTTTATTTATAAAATAGTTAGAATTCCCGATTCCGTCAAAACATTCGAGGACTAAGCCAGTAAATTAGAAAATTGGTCACTTAATAAATGATGGACTAGATTTGTGCTCAGACACTATTTTCGCAGTCGGCAGATCGGACGTCAGATCGCTTAATTTTTTTTTATTTAAGGTCGCTTTTTGACATAAAAGTTAGGTACTTTTTTATACTTAAAGATTTGGCGGTGACGACGTACCCCAAAACAAAAATTTGATGATGTGTTACTTCATATAGTTACGCTTTTTTCCCAGAATGGATAGACAGAGGCATATTGTATGCCCATATTTCACTTTTTAGAATTTGTCCCCAGCTTGGTGGCGAGTCGTATTGTCGTCTTGATGTGGACAAGCGCAGGTTGTGACTGCCTGCTGTTGGAATTTTTCAAACCGCCCATAAAGCATTTTACTGGCTTCTGGGACCAACGACTTAACATGGTGATTTGGTGATCACCCATCCATGGACCGGCCATAGGGAAAGTTACTCATGTGGTGATCGTTTACATAAAACTGAGTCCGAGCGGACACGAGCGCTTCCCTTATGTTACTTCAAAATTAGATAAATTAAAATTTATTAATGGGGAAAGAATGAAATAATTTTCAAAATCGGTTCAATAATTTCAGAGATTATTGATTACAAACAAACGAATCTTTCCTGGTTGTGTAAAGTATGTTTTGTTGAAGATCAAAAATTGATTACAAATAATATCGTATTCATATAAATACGAGTAAGAGATATTTCTACGATTGCAATGCTATACTGTAGGTTATAGGTGCTATACGAAGGAAATTAACATACTCTCAGCTACAGTCCACTGCAATCATTATTGTGAATTATAATAATAAAGTCATAACCACGGTAGTGTATATCTCTACCGTATTACATAATACTGATGTGCTGGTAGTCTCAAATCATATGTTCATGTTTCTATAATGGGTGTATATACTTTCTTGAGTAGATATATGCAGTAGAAACGAGTATTCGTGAATTTTAATAACTGTAATAAAAATTCTTTTACCAAAGCACATTACGTTCCTTCACGCTTGCGACGTTACTATTTTAGGTGCAATAACTACAAATAAATCAAAATTCTAATTTATTGTAACAGTTTGCTATGAAATAATTCCACAGAGTACGGAACACTGAAGGAAACATAAAAATTATATTATCTTTTCACGTGTAAGCTCAACCACCGTTTAGTAGCTACCTATAAATATTATGAATTACGAGCAGGTTGTAAAATATATCAGTAATGACAAGATCCTCTAAACGCACTTGCTAACTTAGCTTTTTGTGCGTGAGTTATTTTACGCACGAATAGTTTTTTTTTTTACTTAGGTACTTGGTAATTACATGATAATTTAATTGGATTCGACTTGATGTCAAGCTACAGTAAAATCTAAAAGATGCACTCCATTGTCATTGTGTAAGTAGGTATAGTTTTATAGTATGGAAAAAAACATTATGTGTTTTTGTTACAACATTATGTAATTCAATGGTTTCCCCGTCATGTCTCCATTAGTTCATTAATCAGTCCCAGTCTGAGATGTGGAAAAGGTCGCAGGCTGGAACTGGATGCTGAAGGCGCAAGACTGTGTGTTGTGGCGTAAATTGGGAGATGCACACGTCCAACCATGGACTGTCATAGGTTGATTTGATTGATTGATTCAATGGAATTAGGCGTTACATGGCGGAAACCCATCGTACAACGATAATAAATGAGTGAAGGGGGAATATTGGCCATTTTATGTGATCGTCAGACTCAACACATTTATTGTTTACTAGCTTCTGTCCGCGACTTTGTTCGCGAGGTCATTTTATCTAATAACTAATCGACTTTGACCTGTCCAATGCATAGGTCTTCTATTAAAACATAGGTCAAGCTGTATTATAATTTCCGCTGAACCGATTTTAATGAAACATTCAGCGTTATTTAATTTGAAAAAATACCTATAAAATACTAATAGTACAAATGATCAAGCTACTGAATTTTGCTCCAACCCCCAGGCCCCCAATCGCTAGATGCGCCACGGCTTTCCATCAGGCTGGTGGTGACGTCAATTTGGCGAGCTGAATATAAATAAATAAAAAATAAACAGACACGAAGAAAAAAATTGTAGATTTGGACTCAGAAGCCCTAAATTAGTCGATTAAAGTTATTTTTTAAAATATATCTTGAATGTACTGTCACAGCAATTTTTACAATTTTATAATAGTCAAAATTTATTTTTTTCTAAACCTAAAAGGATTACTTACTTCAAAGTTTTAGAATAAAATATATAGTAAAAAAATAAAGTAAAACCATCTTTTTCATAGACTAAACTTGGTATTCCAGCAAGCAGATAAAATTCAAAAATCATCTGTTATGCAGTGTGTAACATTCTGAGCGATGTTCAAAGTGCAAACCAATTTTTTAGGCAACGATCAACTCGTTTAAGGTAATGCTCTTACTATTACATTTTCTATCTTTAAGGGGTGAATTCGTGTTAACATGGACTTTATGGCTACTGTAAGGTACTCAATGTTTTAGTAGCTGGTTTTCTTAAGTTCTCCAAAAGAAATAATCTGTCGGGATTAAATCAAGCGACCTCGTGTGCCATTTGACAAGGCCGTTTGTACCAATCCATTTTTGGCAGAAATTATCATTTAAAAAGTCTTTAGCTATTGACCATTGTGGCCATTATGCAGATCTTTTTTCTCTAAAATCGAGGACATGGTTCCTAAGAACAGATCTATGCATGTCTTATATTTACAGACTTGCCCATACTGACCGCTCCGAATGTTACATCCTGTATAGTCTTTGAGAATGCCGAGAGGCGAAACCGGTCAGGTCTAATAATAAATATTGTGGTACAGTACAAGTGCAATTTTCAATATGTGCAGAGTTAATTCTATTAAATGGCCCATAAATGAGACATTCATCCTGACTTCAGTATCCTACTAATATTATAAATGTGAAAGTTTGTGAAGATGTTTGGATGTTTGTTACTCAATCACGCTCTAACGGAATAGTATATAATATAGTCTGGAATGACACACTTTTTATCCAAGGAACATGTTCCCACGGGAAGCGGGAACGGGAACCGAATTTCACGCGGGCGAAGCCGCGCGCATCAGCTAGTGACTCATAAATTCTGATTATTTCATAGATATATAAGCTTGCTCTGTCTTTACAAAACAAGTTTCATCTAGAATATGCAATTTATATGTAAATATGGAAAACTCCAAGACTTCATTCCCAATTAATACTAAATTATTTATTGTCAGCTGACGTAGTCATGTCAATCTATGACACTAGGCGGGCATCTCCTTTTCCTCACATATAGCGTATGTATTAGTACATAACGCTGATCCGTAGGTTGTGGCCAGTTATGTGAGGCAAAAAGCGATGATAATGATACAGACCATCGGCGCAAAGGGCGCGGGATGAAGCCTTGCCGACGGACGCGCACAGAATAACAAATGTACTGGACGTAGACGTAGAAACCGGCAGACACGGCGGGGCTAAAACCATTTTAGAATAAATATTAAAATAGCGAGGGTAGTTCGACGGTGGATGAATCTATTTCAATTTTCAAATATTCTTCACATCTGATGTTTGTCAGTTCTCGTTATTTATAGTTTGACAGCTTGGTCAATCTATCTGGGCTTTATTTGATCAGTTTTACAGATATTTGTGCTTTCGTTTCTATTATTGAGATGAATATAAGTAGACTGGGTGTTAATTTGTACTTCGAGTATTTTAGGTACTTTTAAATCAAAGTATCTGTGTACAAATTGTTTCAATAAAGATCGAGGTACAATCATTATTTGGGGATTTTCTATGTATATATACCCTAAGTATATCTATAAGACATTCAGGAATTCCATATTATAAACTTATATTAGAATAATTTCGTTGAGCTGAATCTAGTAGATAAGTCGATTTAAAAAAGTCCCATATCAACATTTTAAAGGGTAACATTCGGAGTAGAGCAGTAGATGGTACGGCCTGTTACAGCTGAACAACGATGACACCAGGATCGACAACTTGGAGTAAATATCCCATCTGAATTAAAAGTGCTCTACACTACTTACTGAAATAAATTGAATTATATGACCTACTAGAATAGAACAGAACTATTTGAATGGAATATACAAAGACAGTATAACCTTTATATAGGTTACATTGTCTTTGGGAATATAGCTATAGAACTAGCCAATAGAATTTAATTTCATATGTAACAGTAGAGGGTAAATAAATTAATTATAATTATATACGCCTTAACAAGCAATAATACGAGTATATGTGGATAATGGTAAAAACTAGTCAAGAATGCAGTTTTCGTTAAACTAGTCAGGACAAATATATTATACGTCACGCAAACACATTTCAGTGGCTGAAATAATTTTAAGTAGAGCTCAATGAATCATAAAATTATTAAAATTGTACCAGTTTTTTACTTGCGTTGGTAATATTTTGTTATAATTTTATAATAACAATTTATTGTTCATACTTGCTCTTAATACCTAGTTTACCAAAAGTTTGGTAACAATAAAAAAGTGTATTGAAGCAATCTCGATGTTTGAAACAGGAACTTATTCCCAGGATAAAAAGTACCCTATGTGTTATTCCAGACTATAATGTATCTCTGTACCAAATTTCAGCACAATCTGTTCATCCGTTTCAGGGTGAAAGAGTAACATAACATTTATAATATTAGCAAGATTAGTTGGCAGAGAGAATACTTTTTTGTGGAATATCTATCAGTACTGAAATCTTTATTACATAAGCCCACAGTGACACTTCTTAGTGGCACCGTGAATAGGGGAAGCCTAAGGCAGTAGTAGGAACACGTCGCGAACATCGCCGGGGAGTCACGTAACGTAATGTTACCGAATTACTGGCAAACTGATCCAGAGTGTGTCCAGGGAAATATGCCGCGGTTCCGTGTATCAACCTTTATTATATTTTCGTTTTCATGACGATACGAGCTACGATTTCTCAATAAAAACCGGCCAAGTGAGTGTCGGATCACGCGCTATTATTCTTTAGCTTGTAAAGCGTATTTATCTATGGTAGTTTTTATTTTAAATTTTTTGTCAGTTTCTTATGTACTTAATTTTTATGTTGCCTCGGTGCGGTGGTGCAGTGGTATCTATGTTATCACATGCTAATGCCGTGCTGAGGTCCCTGGTTCAAATCGCGGGTCAGACCCATTATTTATTTGAATGTTTTCTGTACATATATAATATGTATGTATTTAAAATTATGTATATTAGGTGCTTACTCTTCTTACTATGTTTATCAGTTGCCTAGATTCTATAGCACAAGCTTATAATATCCTAATTTGAGCTAGATGTTGTTGTGCGACAATATTTTAATTTGTTATTATCACCAACTTCGAAATTAGGAATGGGGCATGGCTATTAGACCTTGACAAAATTAGTAGGTACTTTAAAGCGAAGCGCATGGCTACTAAACGTACCTAACTTACACACCTGTATATTTTCTGTATAATTTGGGCTATCAACTTGTTCTCTATAAAGTTTTTTATGCCTGTACTAGAACCCTATAAACTGTCTTCCAAAAGTTCCAACAGACATCTGTAGCGCAGATTAAAATAATAATAGTTACTATCTATAGGTAGGTATTCCTAAAGTCGAATTTTTAATTTGACGAAGTCAGGTGACAGCAGCTAATGTCACTTCTTCATACAATGTTTCATAATTTTTATGACGAAGTGACATTAGCTGCTGTCACCTGACTTCGTCTAATTAAAAATTAGACTTTATGGTATCCTTCCGAGAGCTAACCCGAGGCTCCCAACCGTAGACTGTTAGGTAGGATACCTACGTGTGACTTTTAGTCGGTAGGAGTCGGCATAGCATCCCAGAAGGATTTACCTTACGTTAAAAAAAGAACTATCTGTAGGTTGAACATCTCTGTCTACTCGTTACATAATTGTTCAGTTCATCAGTACGCACACTGCTTGCACACTGCACTGCAGTACTGATATTCTACCAAAGTGCTTACGATTTTATATTTTTTAGGGTCCCGCACCCAAAGGTTTTAAATCGTCCGTCTGTGTTTCTGTCCGTCTGACTGTCTGTCCGTCACGAGGCTGTATCTTAGGAACCGTGGTAGCTAGAGAGCTGAAGTCTTCACGGATGACGTAGTTCTGTTAAAAAAGCAGGAAAAAACATGACGTTTTTGGTACGGAACCCACTGTGCGATAGTCCGACTCGCACCTGGTCGGTTTCAGAATGGTCGGTAAGTCCTTGTACGTTGTTTCATGTTTTCTATTAAGTAAACTAAACGTTCGTAAATAAAATTACTAAATATTATTGTATCCGTAAAAAACAAAACTAGAGACAAACAAATAACATACAGGTAGATGTTAAGTGCTAAATATAAATTTAAAAAGATATGTGTTCTTCATTGCTTGACAACGACATTTTGAAATTGCGGGACATTAAGTTAACTCTCAAGCCGGTTCCTCTCGCAATATACTTGATACAATGACCGGCAAGGAGTTAAATGTGATCTTCGTGCTAAAGATTAGAAGATTTGCATTTTCGCACTTCACTTAAAGAACCAGATTTTGTATACGGTGTTCTAAATCTCTATGGCAAGCAAAATGTTTTGTAGAGAATAGATACACCACCGTAATCTACTAACACCTTACTTCATAAAACGACTTGTAACCCAAAGTTTCATACATATATAATATCAAATGAAGTCAAAGAGCAATATCAAAGGAATTTTCTCGAACTTTCCTAAACAATATCTACAACGCTTTCCGCCCAAATCTTTCTATAAACCTCACTCAGCTTTTTAAAATCTTATTCAAACTTTATAAAATAAGTGGCGCTCCCCTTAGAGAGGGTGTGCCTGCTGATATTATTGTGTAGCCATCTGTGACGAAACCGGGACGCTATAGAAAAGACATATTTTTAGATTTAACTCGTAAATTACTACGATCCAATTGCTTTACGCTCGTGTGAGAATTAGGAGAGAACTTTTATTTGCCAATGTGGTTGTTTATAGCTTTCAAAGGGGGCTTTCAATAACTAATCTCACACTTTAGTTATTTACATTTATTACATTCCGTCATATTGAGTAATGGTTCATTCATTTCTTATTAGACGGAGCATAGTATAAAATTTACCATATAACCTTATCATAGTACTACACTCGAGAGCAATGAATCCGGGTCACTTAAAGAATCCTAAAAATCTCGGAAACTAAAAATGCTAGGTTAATGCAATAAATTGTATTTAATAGACAATGTAATACTCCTTAAATGAAGGTATTAAAACTTCTTAGTTATTGTAAAGTTATATCATAAAAAAATCAAATTTGAAAAAGGGCCACTTTCGAAGATGGAACTACGAAATTACAGCATTTGGTGTTGCTTTTGTTTGTAATCTGTCATTTATGTGGGTACATAAACCATGTTGATAGTGCTCTATATTCATTAATCAAGCTGAAATTATGTCGCTTACGCCTGAAGAATGCACCAGAATACTTACAATGCTGGAAACCGGCCGGAGTCAGCGCGATACAGCCAGGACTGTCGGTGTGTCGCTGTCAACAGTACGAAGAGTTCTCCGACGTTACGAAGAAACTGGTTCTAAAACCTACGCAGACCAGGAACGGGCAGAACCAGGTGTACCACAGCACGAGAAGACCGATACTTGGTGAACACCATGCTTCGAAATCGCTTTCTCACAGGAACTGAACTCACCAATCAGTTTCGACGCCTCGGAGGAAGTAACCCAAGTGCATGGACAGTAAGACGTCGGCTTGCTGAATCTAACTTAAAACCCCTTAGACCTGCAAACGGCCCTAAACTGGAGCGTGGGCATCGTATTTCGAGACTAAGGTATGCCCAGAGCCACGTAAATTGGAGTATTGAAGATTGGTCAAAAGTTATGTTCTCCGACGAATCAAAATTTATGCTCTACAAGCACGATGGAAGACACAGAGTGTATCGAAGACCAGGGGAAAGATTCAAGCAAGCATGCATCGAAGAAAAAGTAGCCTACGGTGGTGGGTCTGTACTTGTGTGGGCCGGAATTTCTTCTGAAAGTCGCACAGAGCTGGTGATCATAGAAAACGGCTCTTTAACTAGCGTAAGATATGTGGAAGAAATCCTCAATGATCACGTTGGTCCATTTATGGTCAATTTAGGTGAGGATGCTATATTTATGCATGACAATGCCCGACCTCATACAGGTAGGATTGTGAATGACTACCTTCAAGAGATGAACATTACTCGTATGGAGTGGCCAGCGCGCAGCCCGGATATCAACCCGATCGAGCATGCTTGGGACGAGCTAGGCAGATGCGTAAAACAACGTATCCCTCCCCCAATCACGCTTCGTGAGCTCAAAATTGCTCTCACAGAGGAATGGGAGAATATTCCCCAAAATCGTATAAGGAACTTGGTGTACAGCATGCCAAACCGCGTAAACGCAGTAATGGAAGCACGAGGAGGCAATACGAAGTATTAAAATTCAAGAAAATCGTAATAAAGTTCAAAAATTTCATGTTTCCTATTTTTGTTTTAAGGAGAGATCGGCAGTTTTTTCTTTATGTAATTTTGTGTTAATAAAATGTATGGTGACTCATATTTTTTTTTACTTTCATTTAAGGAGTATTACATTGTCTATTAAATACAATTTATTGCATTAACCTATCATTTTTAGTTTCCGAGATTTTTAACATTCTTTAAGTGACCCGGATTCATTGCTCTCGAGTGTATTTAGAAAAATATAAAGGATATTAAAGTTGTTTATGCATAATTATTTAGTGTTAATTATAATACAATGTTTAATTTTTGGTTTAAGAATAAATAACCACATGGTAAAGAAATAAATAATAAATAAATATTCACGGACATATCACACAACGCTATCTGATCCCAAAGTAAGCTAGGAATAACCTGCTTGTGTTATGGGTATCACACCACGGATATAATATATTAATTCTAATATATACTTTTAAATACATACTTATCATACATAGAAACACCCAGACTCTTGAGATGGTCCCAAAGTAAGCTAAGAATAACCTGCTTGTGTTATGGGTATCAGACCACGGATAGAATATATTAATACAAATATATACTTTTAAATACATACTTATCATACATAGAAACACCCAGACTCTTGAGACAAACATTAACGGGTCACACAAAATTTTGTCTCCGGTGGGAATCGAACCCACGACCTCGTGATCCGCAGCCGCACATTACGACCTCTAGACCAACGAGGCAGTGAATTGAATCATCGAACTATAAAAATAGAAGATGTATTCTCGTCAATATGAAACTATGTATTCAGCCGACACACGATAACACTTCCTCCGCCCATAGAACAAAGCTAGTGAGTAAGGTAGGTAGGTACGTAGGTATATGGATTTGCCTCATGTACGAGGTACATGAGGTAAAACCATCTAAGTATGTATAATAAATAATAACAATAATAGTTAAAAAGTATAAAGTTTCTAAGAGAGATAGGTCAAAATATGCCGGAAAAATATCAGAAAGATTAATAACCAAACCTCAGAAACGCCTAGAAGATGTCCGTCCGTCTATTATCCCGTTCGAATCAAACTCTATAATAAACTTTAATTATAAATCAGAGACAAATGTAAAACTTAACATCCTTAAATACATATATTTGTCGCATCTGACTTCTGCACAAAAAAGACACGCATAAATTCCACTTATATCAGTCTAGTTAGTTCATAGTTTTTAAGAGCTTCCTTTTCTCTATTTGCCACGATTTTATCCGTTAGCCAGTAGATGACCAGCCTGACCTGCATACATGGTGTATGCAGGTCAGGCTGGTTTTGACGACGAAGATCTCGGGGAATATCCAACATAGTTTCAACATCGATGATGTTTATGAAACACATATATATTTCAGTATAAAATGTATTTTACTATCTTAAATACGACATCAAATAGTCATTTAATAGTAGAGCCATCATATTACACACCAACCATACGAAGTGCATGTCTAATTATAAGCCACCATCAATCCTGCTTCTTATTGGCCTATTAGACAGTTTTAGCTTCGTCACACTTTATTGACGGCACTCGACACGTAACAAACCAATTTAAAAATTATGTCTTTCTTTATTAACGTAGCAATAAATTAATTTACTTTCATAATATAAAATTACGAGGCCGCTATAAAAAGTGTCTGTCACCATAATTTTGGACACAGATTGTTGCACTAATACGTCGGCTTTAAAAGGAAGGGGTTTGACGACCCCTTTAGCTCGATTTTCATTCGTCACACACACGCCGGCAAATGGAAGTTTAATATTTTAAAATTGGATTTTTATTGCTAGTTGGAACGTACCTAACAAAAAATTGCAACACGGATGGTTTAGTACTCGTAGTTGCAAATAGTTGCCAAATTTTCACGGTATGCTGCGTTTCCACTACACATTCTTCACATGATGCCATCAGCTTTCTAAAGAAATAAAGTTTGTTTTCTCTCTTATACCTTACTAGCTGATGCCCGCAGCTTCGCCCGCGTAAAATTTGTTTCCGATCCCGCTTCCCGTGGGAACTTATTTCCGGGATAAAAAGTAGCCTATGTGTTATTCCAGATTATAATGTATCCCTGTATCAAATTTCAGCCAGATCTGTTCAGCTGTGTTAGCGTGAAAGCGTAACAAACGTCCACACTCACAAACTTTCGCGTTTATAATATTAGTAAGATTATCTAGGTATCTCTTCATAAAATTGTAAAAATAGCTGTGACGGTAAATTTAGGATAAAATTATAATAATAACTGTAATCGACTAATTTAGGGCTTCTGAGTCCAATCTATGATTTTTTTCTTCGTGTCTGTTTGTATGTTTCTTTGTTCGGGGTTGGAGCCAAATTCAGGAGGTTGATCATAATTTTACTATTAGTATTTTTTTGGTATTTTCTCAAATTAAATATTGCTGTATGTTTCATTAAAATCGGTTCAGTAGAAATGTTTCTAGTAAAACATAAGTCAAGCTGACTTATGTTTTACTAGAAACCCTATGCGTTGGACATGTCAAAGGAGTTTGGTTATTAATTAAAATCATCTCTCGATCGAAGTCGCGGGCAAAAGCTAGTGTATGATACGTTTGTATTTTAAAATATAATTCTAAGTATGTTTATTAGTTGTCTAGATCACTTAACACAAGGCTTTCACATGCACATGCAAAAGGGTTTCGAGACCCAAACACATAACATACATACATATATACATATATACATATGACCGGTACATCTGGTGGGGCCGTATGCTTGTCTGCCA
Organism: Miltochrista miniata; assembly: GCA_933228765.1. Taxonomy (NCBI): domain Eukaryota; kingdom Metazoa; phylum Arthropoda; class Insecta; order Lepidoptera; family Erebidae; genus Miltochrista; species Miltochrista miniata. Next base: position 28,879,900 of record OW121747.1, read on the forward strand.
CTCGAGTGGTATAAAAAAAAAAACAAACAATATTTTGATTTCTTTTTGTCATTTTGTATTTTATCGTAACTTCTGTTTTACCTACGACTGAAGTTAATTTCTTTGTTTATTTGACACGGCTTATAGTCCATTGAAATGTTACAATTTAAGGACCGAATATTGCATTTCTTAGAGGACGCAATTTTATTTTTGGGACATGTGTGGGGGGTCAATAGAAGCTTAACCTCAAGTTTGTGGGGTCGCCACCCTTGTCCCCCCGCCGCAATCTTAAAAAGGGGTGAAAACACTTTTTTCCCAATATCTCGGAAACTATGAGTCTTACAAAAAATTTCTGAAATCATAATTTGTAGCAAATTGTTTTGCCTACAAATATGTTAATTAATTTTTGCCCTAAATTAAAAATTAGAGAAGTTATAAACAAAAAATTGAAACTAAAATTATAAAAATTTTCTTTTTTGCTCTGTAGCGTTTTTTTTTAATTTCTCTTAAAAGATCATCTACAAGATTAGTCTGAGGTATTTTTTGTAAAATGTATAAAAAAAAGTTAAAGAGCAAAAAAGAAAATTTTTATAAAAAATTTCTAAAAATTTTGTAAATTTTTTTATTAAGTTATATACACATTTGTAGGCAAAACAATATGCTACAAATTATGCCTCTACAATTTTTTTGTAAGACTCATAGTTTCCGAAATATTACGAGAAAAGTGTTTTTTTCCCCCTCTTTTCAAGATGGCGGCCGGGGGACAAGGGTGGCGACCCCACAAACTTGAGGTTAAGCTTCTATTGACCCCCCACACATGTCCCGAAAATAAAATTGCGTCCTCTAATAAATGCAAAGCTCATGTAACATTTCAATGGACTATTACTAAAGATAACACAACAATACCTACGTTTGACGCCGAAACTATAGAACATGGAAAATTTAAATAAATATTTAGTAGCCAACAATTACATGAAACGTTCAAAAATATTAAAGACCAAAATTTTAAGGTAAGGAGACAAGAGCTCATAAAAAATTAAATTACTATAAAATGACACTCAGTGGTATCTTATTTATATTTTTTGAAAACATGAAAATATAAAAATTTTATTACTTTAATGAAAATTAAAGTAATAAAATTTTTTAAAACCTTCGTTGCTAGGTAGATGCTAAAAATTGTCTGGCACAACTGGTGAACGAGACTGAATCGCGCAGCTAGTAAAATAAGGTGTAATATGAAGAATTTATGAAGTCATAGATCATTACATAATACAAATTTCTACTACATGTACCTAATTATGTATTTAGAAAGTTTTCATAAAAATAAGTCAACTTGAAAGACACCATCGCGTTTGAGCCGCAATAGCATATATGGTATCATTTTAGATAGACTTTGTTAACGCTATAGTTTCTTTCTACTACTTTTTTATCATTATTCGAGAGTAGGACTTTTCTAGCCTAAAGCACAGCGACCAATTTCTGATCTACTGCGATCGTCACTGATAATGATCTTGGCTAAGTTCTAACAATTCTAAGATTTTTTCCGATCTCACTTGGGTCTAATATGTTTCCTCCAAGTAGGAAATTTTGTCTACCTACTTACCTCATCGTACAAGGTACTTCAGGTAGGTACTACTTAGTTATTGATTTCGAAATGACCAGGTCAATTTTGTACCAATAGTAGACACCAGCTGTATCCAATTTGAAACTCAGGACACATATCTAATTCATTTAAGAAAAGATTTCTGCTAGTGAAGAGGTTTCTGAGTCACACATTTAATTGAAATTTCTAAAAAATAAATGTTTAACTTGCGAAGGACATTCCTCCACAACGTTCTTGCGCAATTAAGTTAATACAAGTTTATGCTATGGAATTCAGAATACTGATAAATATTATAATATGGCAACTATTTTACTTTTCTATTTACATACAAACCACAAAGACGACACCCAAAATTCGTAATGACTCTAATATTCGGTCCAATACGGGATTTGAACCTGAAACCTCAGTAATGCAGTCGACCCTACGAGGCAGTTACTGTCTTAAAAAATAACACCTATAAGTATCTAACCATTAACTTAGTAATAGTACTCGTAAATATTCTAATTTGATTCCAGACGCTAAAATTGCTAAAACTATCTAACCTAGGGTATAAATTAAAACAGGTGATGATTGATGACAGCAACGTTAGGTCGATATCCCCTCATCGCCTAGACTGCGAGTTCTTCAAATATGCACTGTTATAATAACTTAATTGCAGGTGGCGCATAATGTATCGTTTCTACGTTAATAATTACAAAGGCCCTGCGCACCACTAAATTTGAGTGGAATCGCCGACAATTAGATGAAAAACAAGGGAGGTAAATATAGCCTTCTTACTGTTTTCAGTAGTACCTATTCTGAAGGGTATTCGTTAACTTTTAGTGATATTTAAAAAAAAAAAAATTAAATTTATGTATTACGGCGTAGTGTATCATAGTCTTCGTTTTTCGATTATCATTTATCACGAACTCGCTGTCTCCGGGTATCCCCTCGAACCAATTATGCCTATCATTAGTTAAATAATGTGAATTTATGATCACTGCTCTGCTTCCTTGCCTGCTCTCGGCAACAACTGTCATATCATAACAATCGACTAAACAAATCTGCCAACAAAAAAGCTCCCTCCAATTATATCAGGTCATTCCCAATTATTTCAGGTCATTCCCAATATTTAGTAATAGTTTTTTTCAATTTCTCTTTATGTAGCTAAGTACGTATATAAAATAAAAAGTGAAAAAATCTGTTTCTAATGAAATGGATATAGAACCTTCAAATTTAGAAAGCAATAATTGTATAGTGTATAAATCAAGGAACAAATAAAATAATCTGGAATTCCGGTCCAGATTTCTAGAAACATCAACTGCATAAATAATTTTGTAATCCGATATAATTTACATGTAATTACAAAGTTATTAGTGCCGTTGGTGTATAAGATTCCGGTTCAAGAAAGATCCAAGTCAATGTATTTACATATTTGAAACAAAAAATATTTTATATATTTATTATGGGAATTGACTTGGTATTACATGAATCTCACTACTTTTAACGGTAGAAGAACTAAGTTGAGACTTGGTTCCTTACAAGTTTTGTTTTTGATAGCTTAAAACACATCTTGAAAGACAATAATCTTCATGCAGACGTCTTAAAGGAAAGTTAAAGATTTTCTTCTTGGTGTCTTAGAGTTTTGGTGATCGGTCAGTCAGTATGTGAGTGACTGGGAATTTATAACTAACTTTGACTTATTATAATTCTTAAACTACTGGTTCAAACCGAATGAAATTTGAAATAATATACCGTATTTATACGAAGTTACTAAAATTCAAACCTCTAGTTTTATCCACAACGAAGTTACAGGGGGTCGAAAAGGGGTGCTGGGTAGGACAACCTCCACGTGGTGCATCCTGGTAACGTGGACGACGATGTGGACTTCGCCTGAGGCGCACGTCGTCGCCCACGGCCAATAGTCCACCAAGGAGGGGGGGCCTTTATGGCCGGTTTGGAGTTCTCCGCATGCGCTCTGTTATGCAGAGCGTACTTAGTGGAGAACTCTCAGGGCGACGAGTACTTCGCCACTGAGCGATCAGTGGTGAAGTACACGGTTCCATAGGGACCATCGTTCGGCCGAGCCGTAACCCCGTCTGGCAACAGACGGGCACGGTGGCTCTTTGGAGTTGCGAGGAAGAAAACCTCTATAAAAAATAACCCAAATCTCACGCTCTGACGCCCGGCAATTTGATGTATCGCTGGGGGGAACTCAGTGCCTAGGGCGTCACTCCCACCTTCCCACCCTTCCCATCCTCACATCCTCTCCCAACTTCCCCACTCCCACCCTTACGTCGGCGGACGCAAAACTGCAAAACTTACTATGGAGCAAATTATTACAGATGTAGCTACCCAGGAGCGCACCCGGACAGTGTCCGGGGAATCGCTTGGCATGTCTCGGCATGTCGACCCCCGCCAGGGTTCATCCCTGGTGGTATATGGGAGGGGTCACCATAGTTCAGGCCCAGGGGTGTGCCTCAAAACCACCCCCAGTGACGCGGAGGTCGCGTCAACCCGTGCCGGCTCCGAGATGGAGTCGGCAGTTGATATGGGCACCGAGACCGAGGATACCCTCGGTCTCCATGCCGAAGAAGCGAGGCGGAAGAGACCTAGGTCAAGCGGATCAGGCAAAGGCCTGTTCCGTCGGCCTGGGTCCGAATCTTCCACCAGCGAGGAGGAAGGTAGCCTTCCTAGGAAGGTAGCTGCTACCACCGCGGGTAGAGGTCGGAAAGCCGACCTCTACAGAGCGAGAGGGAGGGTGGCAGAGCCGCCGGCGATTGTGCCCCCGCTGCCAAGCGGGAGGGTCACGGAGGTGCCGGCGGCGAAGGAAATAATGGCGGCTTTTGCCCGCATCACTGGCGCCGTAAAGGGCGCCAAGAATGTTGCGGGCAAGAAGAAAATAGTGACGGAAGCCGTCACAGGGGCGACGAAGGCGCTGGAGGAGCTCCTTGAGAGGAGCGTCTCCAGCGAGGAGGGGAAGCTCCGGGCTCGGGTTGCGAGCCTGGAGAAGGAGCTTGCCGACTCCCGCAAGCAGCAAGAGCTGATGCGGGAGGAAATCGGCAAGCTTACGCAGCTCGTCCAGGGGGCCGGGGAGGCTCGGGGTGTTAAAACCCCCGCTCCCCGTGCACCTAAGGCGACCCCGACGATGGTCCAACTGCTGGAGACCATCGAGCGCCGCCTCGGCGTTCTCGAGGACCGGGCATACCGCCCGCCGCTGGCGGCACCTGCCGTCGCGTCGTACGCGACGACGGCTGCACCCAGTGGGGCTCCCGGTCTCCAGCGGAAGGCCTCCGCCCCCAAGAAGACGGCACCTGGTGGAGGTGGCAACCCCGCCTCCACCAGCACAGCCAGCGCTCCCGCCGCACCCCAGACTCCCTCTAGAGAGGGGATCTGGGAGGTGGCAGGAGCAAAGAAGAAGGCGGCTAAGGCCGCCAAAAAGGCGGCGAAGGCCGCCAAGAAGGCGGCAAAGGTCGCCGCAAAAGCGGCAAAGGCCGCCGCGGCGAAGGCGCCGAAGAGGCTCCGCGCTCCTCGCTCCACTGCCGTCGTCATTACGGTGACGGCAGAGGGCAAGGCGAAGGGCGTGGGGTACGCCGAGGTCCTGAGGCAGGCGAAAGCCTCAGTCGACCTCAAGGCCCTCGACATTGAGGGAGGTCTCCGGTGCAAGGTGACGCGCACCGGAGCACGCCTCCTCGAGGTCTCTGGCGCCACCAGCGGCCCCAAAGCTGATGCCCTAGCGGCAAAGCTGAGGGCGTCGCTGGACACGGGCGACGTCCGCGTCACCAGACCCAACAAATGCGCGAGTCTGCGCATTTCGGGTCTGGATGACGCGGCCACGACGGAGGAGATAATCTCCGCCGTCGTGGAGGCGAGCGGCTGCCCGCGCGATCAGGTGAGGTCAGGCGAAATCCGCTTTGGCCCCACCGGTCACGGCTCGGCAGTCGTGAGCTGCCCCGTCGCGGCGGCTCAAAAAGTCGCGGACGGACGGAGCCTTCTAATTGGGGGCTTCCTGAGGGCGCAGGTGCATCTCCTGCAGCCCCGCGAAGACAGGTGCTTTAGGTGCCTGGTCGTGGGGCATGTGGGGGTGCAGTGTGCGGCGGAAGTCACCGTGGGTGATCGGTGCTTCCGCTGTAGTCAGCCCGGTCACAAGGCCCTTGCCTGTGACGCTCCGCCACGCTGTTATAAATGCGTGGCGGAGGGCAAGGAGGCCGACCACCGGGCGGGCAGCAAAGCCTGCGCTGCCTCAAGGCCGAAGCCCCGTCCGTCCGCACGGGGGGGTGAGGCTGTGGGTGCAAGTTCGCGGCAGGGTGCGGAAATGGACGTCCATTAATGGACACCCAAATCCGCATCCTGCAGGTGAATCTGAACCACTGCACTGGTGCTCAGGACCTTTTGTACCAGAGCATCAGGCAGTGGTCCATTAACATCGTCGTCGTCGCCGAGCCGTACTGGGTTCACCCGGGAAGCCCGGTGGATCTGGACGGCGTGGCGACCATTTTTGGGGGGACCGGCGCGGACGACTCGCGTCTGGCGGTCATCGCCAGAGGCCCGGGTTGTGTCGCGGCGGAATACGAGGGTGTGGCTGTCGTGGCCGTCTACATCTCGCCGAGCCTCGACCAGCATCAGTTTGAGCTATGGCTCCCTGAGCTGGACGTCGTTCTCGCTGCATGCCGGCCTCGCCCTGTCCTGGTCCTGGGAGACTTCAATGCCTGGTCGCAGGCTTGGGGCTCCCGGGAAACCAGAGGCAGGGGGAGGATACTGGAGGATTGGGTCACTACACGTGGCCTAGTCATCCTGAACCGGGGGAATGTCGCAACCTGGACGCGGCGGGGGCTCAGCTCGGTCATAGACGTTTCGTTTGCGACCCCTGAGCTCGCCCGCCGTGTCCAGGGATGGCGCGTGGTGGAGGAGGAGGAGACGTCGTCAGATCACCGATATATTCGGTTCGACGTCTCCCCTCCACCTAACCTGCCGCCAACAATCGCGAATCCCCCGGAACCGCGTTGGGCACTCCATCGCCTGGATCGGGAGGCTCTCCTGGAGGCGGCCATCGTGCAGTCCTGGATTCCGACAGCGGACAGGCCTGCCGATGTTGATACCGAGGTGGAGTGGTTCGGGAGAGCCATGTCGCACATCTGCGATGCGGCGATGCCCAGGGCTAGGCCCAGACCGGCGAGGAAACAGGTGTACTGGTGGACGCCGGAAATCGCGCAGTTGCGCGTGGATTGCGTTACCGCGCGCCGCCGGTACACCAGGTTTCGCCGAAGGCGTCGCCGCCCAGACGATGCGGCAGCCCGAGAGACGGAGCTCTACGATGGGTACAAGGAGGCCAAGAGGGCCCTCCAGACCGCCATCAAGCGGTCCAAAAAATTGGGCCGCGAAGAGCTGATGGAGACTCTGGAGCGGAACCCGTGGGGGCGCCCGTACCTCATGGTAAGAGGCAAATTACGCCCTAAGGCGCCCCCACTAACCCAGAGTCTCCAGCCGGAGCGGCTGGAGGGGGTCCTGGACTCCTTGTTCCCGTCGAGAGCGGAGGAACACGTTCCTCCGCGCATGGCTCCGTCTCAGGCGCCCAACGCGGAAGACAGCGAGAACGACGTGCCCGTAGTCACCGAGGGTGAGTTAGGGGCGGCTGTCCTGCGGCTTAAATCCCGTAGAAACACCGCCCCTGGACCCGACGGCATTCCAGGCCGTGCATGGGTCCTGGCTCTCGAGGAGCTTGGGCCTCGACTTATGGGTCTTTATAGCGCATGCCTCGAAAAAGGCCAGTTTCCCAAGGTCTGGAAGACAGGGAAACTGGTCTTGATTCGAAAGGCGGGGCGGCCGGCAAATTCCCCTTCAGGGTACCGGCCGATCGTGTTGCTCGACGAGGTGTGCAAGCTCTTTGAGCGCATTATTGCACAACGCCTCGTCGGGCACCTCACACGCGTGGGGCCTGATCTGGCGGATAGCCAGTTTGGCTTCCGTCAGGGACGCTCCACCGTGGACGCGATCATGCGCATTAGAGGCCTGACGGAGGAAGCAGTCTCACAGGGTGAGGTGGTGGTGGCGGTGTCTCTCGACATCGCCAACGCATTCAACACCTTGCCCTGGAGCTGCGTCAGGGAGGCGCTTATCTATCATGGAGTGCCTCCCTACCTCCGTCGAATTGTCGGGGCTTATCTCTCCGAGAGAGCCATAACTTACCCGAGCTGGCTAGGGCCGGGTCGGCGAGATGTGTCGTGCGGTGTTCCACAGGGATCGGTTTTAGGGCCGCTCCTGTGGAACATCGGTTACGACTGGGTGCTGCGTGGTCCGTTGCTCAGAGGGGACGACACCCTCGTTACGGCGCGGGGAGTAACGCACCGTGCCGCAGCACTTAAGGCCACGGCAGGGGTTGCTCAGGTCGTGGGTCGGATTCGGCGGCTGGGTCTCGAGGTCGCCCTTCACAAATCCGAGGCTCTGTGCTTCCACGGACCTCGGATGGGGCCACCTGCGGGATCCAGCCTACAGGTAGGGGGCGTCAGCATCGGCATCGAGCCCTCGATGAAGTATCTGGGGCTCGTACTCGATGGCCGGTGGAACTTCGGACATCACTTCCGAAGTTTGGTCCCAAAACTGAGGGGAGCATCGGCCGCACTCGCGCGGCTGATGCCCAACATCAGGGGACCCAACGCTCCCTACAGGAGGCTGTACCTGGGGATCGTGCGAAGCATGGCCCTGTACGGGGCTCCCGTATGGGCGGAGACCCTGACGGCCAGCAATGAGGCTAGACTGCTGAGCCCGCAGAGAATGATGGCCGTCAGGGTGATAAGAGGATACCGCACGATCTCCGGTGAGGCGGCATGTCTCCTAGCCGGGACCCCTCCATGGGACCTGGAAGCGAGAGCCCTTGCGTCACTGTTCAGATGGCGCAAGGAGGCGCTGGAGCGGGGCCAAAGGCCTGCGTCTCGAGAAATCGAGGCCCAGCGGACCCTGCTCCACCAGGAAACCGTGGAGACATGGAAGGTGCGACTTGAGCAACCAAAGGGGGGATTCGCCACAATCGCGGCCGTCAGACCGGTCATGGACGAGTGGCTGGAGAGAAGACACGGTGCTCTCTCCTACCGGTTGACACAGATGCTTGCCGGGCACGGTAGCTTCGGTAGGTATCTGTGGCGAAAACACCGGGAAACCACGGCCGAGTGTCAGCACTGCGAGGACCGCAGCGATGACACGGCGCTCCACACGCTGGTGGAGTGCACGGCGTGGGCACAACAGCGACAGGTCCTCGTAGCGGGTCTGGGCGTGGACACTCTCTCGCTTGAGGCCATGGTGCGAGCCATGCTCTCCAGCGGGAGTAAGTGGGACTGCGCCGCCTCTTTCTGCGAGCAAGTCATGCTCGCGAAGGAGGCGGCGGGCCGGGTGCGGGAGAGAACTCTCCCACCCGAGTTCCGCAGTCGGCGCCCTGGGCGCCGCCGACGTGTCTTCGCCGAGGACTATCGGCCTCCATGACCGGGGGTCTGAGGACGGTGAGAGGGCCGCTCACCGTCCTTACAGAAGCAGGCCCATGACGGCAGCGTGACGTGAGCACTCACGCACGCCCCCCCTTAGAAGCGGGGTCACACCCGAAACTCCCCATAGACGCGGGATTGCACCCGAACCACCCCCCTGGGCGAGGCCGCATCGGCGGCCGTAGGTCTGTTGGGAGTCACGGGACATCCTTCCTGAGGGCTTACCCGGGGCTCTCAACCATAGGCTGTTGGGCGTTACGTGAGGTTTTTTAGTCGGTAAGAGTCCGGCATAGCATCCTACGAGGATTTTCCCTCACGTTAAAAAAAAAAAAAAAAAAAAAAAAAGGGGGTCGAAAAAGGCCTGAGCGGGTTCGAGTAAAGATACCAATAAGGTAGCCAAACACGTTTGAAAAAAGAACTCCGTGTTAACAGATGTTTGGTACTCCCATTGTAACTCGTCCAGAACTTCACGTAAGGAAGTGTCCAAATCTATAATTCTTTTTCTTCATATGTGTTTGTTTGTTTATAATTTGTTCGGGGTTGGAGCAAAATTCAGTAGCTTGATCATAATTAAATTATAAGGATTTTGTAGGTATTTCTTCAACTTAAATATCGCTGTATGTTTCATCAAAATCGGTTCAGCGGAAATCATAATACAGCTTGACCTCTGTTTTACTAGAACTCCTATGCATTGGACAGGTCAAAAGTGATTGGTTATTAGTTAAAATCATCCCATTTATGTCTTTAACAAAAATGAGTTACAAGTAATTGCGAACTCTTTGCCGCAATCAAAGCGCCTGAAACTTCGGTGACGACCATGAGAAAAACCACCTACTAAAATCGACATCATAAAATTTTTTTTTTTCGTGTTTTTTTTTATTGAATGTCGTAAAGATACTTAAGTGTTTGTTTGTTTAAGGGTTTTTATTAATTATTTATAACATTTTCATCCCAATATTATGCAAATTCCATTGTTAGAGCACACTTTAAACACTGTGCTATCCTTATTATGTATAGACCGGGATGATGAACCTTCATTCCCTTTCATAAAAGTTGTCCTTTTCAATACGCTTTAATTAGACCACGTCACTAAAATTAGTGAAGTGATCTCCCAAAAATTACATCTCAGTCCACCTGTAAAAGAAATGATCACGCAACAAATCACATCTCATAGAATATAAATGCTGGATACATAAACGAAACCATATCGGCACACAGTAATAGGGCACAACGCCATCTATCGAGTGGTTAATTAATATTCAATGTTAGAGCTTTTCTACATCCCTGCTTTGATTTTTTGACTGCCTTGTTAGTCTAAAGGTCGTAATGCGAAACTGCGGATCACGAGATTGTGGGTTCGATTCTCACCACGGGATGAAAAATTTGTCTGATCCATAAATATTTGTAGAAACAGTTGTAGCTTTTTGACACGCTTTTACGCGTTAACTTTACTGTGCTGTCAATGTTCTTATTTATGTGGTTTTATGAACTTCAAGACGCTGGAATTAATAAACATTGCACACTTGTCAAAGATGACAATATAATAGTAACATTATAATAATTGAAATGTAATAGACATGCCCTACAAACTTACTAGGGACAACAGGATAACTTTTTGGTGATTAATTAAAGTAACGCAGTTAAAGTAATTTATACATATAATATAAAATGTATTTTGGTGTTACAAAAAAGAATATCTATCTATCTACCTATCTAACGCACTGTTCTGTTCCACCATTATGGTGGCAAACAAGAGTCTGATGAAAAGTCGTCAGTATCACTTGTCTTGCGTTGCCGAAACCTGTATTTAGATTTTAAATTTGCTGTTTAGGTTTCCCCAATACAGGGTGGAAAAAATCTTTTGGTACTAAATAAATATATCTGAAATCCTTTAGTTTGGTCACTTTACTAAAAGGAAACATTTCTTTATGTTTAAAAGGAAAGAAACTTCATTTAAATTTGTAAAAAAATTAGCTTGTCTCTCCCAAGAATCGATCCGATCGAAAAATTGTATTAAACGAATCGATAGAATAAGGATAAAATTATCAAAAAAATATTCACAAAATTCATAGGGCTTACACTCTCTAATCATATAGAATGTTATGAAATCATAGTAGAAACTTTGTCCTTCATATAAAAAAAAAACAAAAATAAACATTTTCTGGAGAATCAGAGAACATCGTACTGTCATAATATATAATTAAAGTTTAAGGGAATATATGGTTAAAGAGGGGGAACGAATCAAGATTCTGGGCTCAGCCGGAGTCGTCAGAGTCAAGTTGGGAAATGTTCTTAATAAAAGTTATGTGCGACACTTAAAGAAACACACGTAAATATTGAAGAACCTATTACCGGTTACAGATAACAGTATTCATAGAATTCCAACCTATCTACCACACTATCATATAGTTTAGACAAACCGAAGTTGCAACGTTCGTAACACCGTCTACAAGCTGAAAGTTAATCGAAATTGAGCCTGTTTCATTGTTGTGGCAAGTTCTGGAAACGGTTGCTATTAACCGCTGGAGTGGTCAAATAATCCAATTACCAGACGTCTGAATATAGTGCTTTGCATTGTTTATCATAGGTATCTCTCCGAAAATAAATACCTATAACTGGTAAAAGCCCAAACGAAGAGAATTGGTCGTTTGTCTGTGGTAAAGTTTAGGTTATTTACCATAATATATGAAACTAGTTTCAAAAATTTGCACCTTTCAAGTATACTATAAATATACAGTACCGATCCTACTAATTCTACTAATATTATAAATGTGAAAGTTTGTGAAGATGTTCGAATGTTTCGATATTTGTCACTTAATCTCTCTCTAACTGCAGAACTTTGGTACAGGGATTGATTATAGTCTGAAATTACACATAGGCTTTTTATCCCGGGAAAACGTTCCCTTGGGAAGCGGGAACAGGAATAGAATTTCACGCAATGAAGTCACATTGTGAAAATGTTTGATAATGATTGTTCAATTTTAGATGCGATGCAACCGCCATCTTTAGCGCAAAGCCACCCCACCTGCAAGAGGTGTTCCTGCCAATTAATCGACGAGGCTACGACGAACAGAAGAAAAACTCGAGGCAAAACCTTTTAAACACAGCTCAGCGTGTTACCGTAAGTCCAGTACCTTTACACGTCGAGGTACATTCGCTGGTACAATCAAGTTTTAAGGCAAGTTCCTAGCTTTGAACCAACCGTCAGGCCTTACAATCTTCGCTGAATCCTTATTAGGACTGGTCATTTAATGCCGTGGAGTCTATCTTTTTGGGAAACTGAGTTGGGTATGACATTGACATTAAAGTTACTTTATTTGATACAGACCGTTACCTTCGTTATTACAAGAACATACGCTTGACTAAAGAGTAGCAGTTCCGGGACCCAATTGCTCTTGCTCAGGAATATTATTTCAAAAGATACCCACGACTACCATTTTGTATCATTGCACCACTCACAGGTATTGTTCATCTTCACGTTTTGCACCAGACTTGATCGTATACGATAAGTTCAAGAGACTTTTTAATAAAATATGAGGTTCTCCAAAAGCAGCGTGAGTTTAACGCCTCAAGTGTTGCAAAGGTCCAAGTTAATTTCATTTTCTTTGTCTGTTATCACTACAACAAAGGTCATCAGATACACCTGTGGGTAGAAAGCGAGCAATTGTTGCAAATGTCGAAAATGGATGCACTCTGATATGAGCGAGGCTTACAAAACTTTTTAAGGACGATTATTTACCGTCCATATATCTATTTTAGTTCCTGAGGCACTCGTTATGTTATTGTGGTTCGGAGCAATAAATAAGTTTCATTGCTCATAGAATACAAGTCAATAGGTATTTTGATGATTACACGTCAAAAGGCTCACCAGCCAGTGGGACAAAATATAACTGGTGAAATATGGGCTCTACATAACTCGTTAGAGAATAAGGTAAGATCTAAGGAACCAAAACTGATATATTGAGCCATTCGCGGTATCGCCTTAATACGGCTTGCACTGAGACATGCATGGCTTAATCTTTGAGACAAGCATATAACTACTGGCAGGATCAACCAGGGAGCTTCTGAACAGAACGCAAAGACTCGTTGAGACAACTGAAGTGGGCGTTATCATTTTATTGAAAAAATAAATAGGTTACTAGTTGTATTGTTGTTGATACCAAATACCAGTTACGATTAAGACCACTAACTCATCAGGGCCAGGCTAGGTTCACCCATATATTTACAGATTTACTAATCTTAACTTACAATGATTCATATTTACATTTTACTTATTTTAATTGAGCGTTAGGAATTTTCTGAATATTGTGAAGTAGTTGGACACTTTGACGTTGCCATTATATTTTGCACATAAATGTGATTTAAGTTAATTATTTTTCGGGCTCCGTGCCTCAAAGGAAAAAACGGTACCCTTATAGGATCACTATTTGTCCGTCCGAACGTCTGTCTGACTCTTTATCTCAGACGGAGGTAGGGACGGTCTTTCGGATAGACGGCTGGACGGACGGATGTACGGTACCTTCAGTGGGCGAATCCGACTCGCAATTGTCCGGTTTTTTAAAAAGTGTTCTCCCAAATTTTGCGATAAATTTGAAGACTGCATATAGATCTTGCAATATTGATCTCTGTAATATGCTTTGAGAATGAAGTGACGCGAAACTGGTTACTTTACAAAATAAATGCTGGAACAGTACAATGGTTTTATTCAATACCTACTAGTTGTGCCTTACGGCTTTTCAAATTAACACATACATGCCCGTACGAATAATAACGTACGAAATTACGCCATATTTTTTGCCATTTTTATTTATCCGTCTGTCTGTCTGACTGTCCGTCACGAGGCTGTATCTCATGAATGGTGATAGCTAGATAGCTCATATTTTCACAGATTATGTGTTGCCGCTTTAACAACAAATAAAATCAAAAAAAAATTAGGAGGGATCCCATTTTGCCATTTTAAATAATTAAATTAAAACAAAATAGACATTTAAAAACCATACCACAAACGAAATTTTGTCGGTTTTTGATACGGAACCCTCCGTGTGCGAGTCCGACTTGCCCGGTATTTTATTACTACTTACGTTCTAAGGCCTCTGGGGTACTTCAGGAGAGCTAGGCTTAATAATGGCGAATCAACTTTTCACATTGGTTTACTAGTTTCAGAGTTTATTGATTACAAATAAACAAACGTTTCTTCTTTATAGTATTGGTATAGATATGTAGCAGGTTCTACTAAGTGCATTCTACTGTCAGTTATAGAATGCTACTTTAAGTTAAACCTACGGCTTTAGAAATCAAGAATACAAAATCATTCTAGTCAATTTGATTCCGACGTAACCACTACATTATGCTTGAGGTAAAAAAGTGGCCATAAGATTTAATTTCAATACTCCAAAAATGTTCTACCGTAATTAAACGATCCAGTTAATGAAATTTCGAGAGCAACAATGAAGATTAAAAGGTTTTTTTAAGAATTGGTCAACAGTAAAAGGGTTGGGAAGAAACCCTCGCTACAACGTTAATTGAATGCTTCATTTAGAAGGGTAGAATAAATGCTGTTTTCCAAAATGTTTCTATTGATGGTTGTTTCATACATTTTTGTTCCGAAATTGAACTAGAAGTGTATGTAACACAAGTGAGTCTGTTTTAGATGGTGTCTTATTATACTAGCTCTAATCTCTAGAAGGGGTAGGCAGAGGCGTTCTATGCGTCCATAGGTCTCTAGTTGTATTTTTTACTCACGTAATAGGTGGAGAGCCTATTGCCGTGTTAAATGCGAGGCGGGTTGTGGCTACATACTAAAATTTACAAACCACCAACGTTGTACAGCCAGCTGGTGCTATTTAACATCGCAAATACAACAACGTAAATTCCACAAACGGTCACCGATCATAGAACTGACCGTAACGTGAAAGGCTTAACGCAATGATCACGTACAGAAACCCGAGCAAGCGGGACAAGTAAATTGCAAATTAGTGTCTATCATGTAATTACATTAAGGTAACTACTAATAAAAACACATTAGGTAGGTATGTTTAATTTGTAAGCTGCCGTCTGTATAGATAACACATCGTTTCTAAGTATAAGAAAGATTATAGGTATCGATTCACTATCTTTCGTAGTAGTAAGTAGTTACACTTAAATAATTATATCTGCCTCCCTAGCGGCATCTAGTATACAACGGCTGAACTAATTTCTACCTATTAAACTTGAATCGTTATATCTTTTATGCAGGTATTACATTAACATCGAACGTCTTCCCAGTGTAAAATATTGGTAAAGACGTGATACTTCTAACCCCCGTCAAAAATCGAGAAGTATCTATGTCTGTCTGTGTCATCATCATCATACAAGTCTAATGAATGGACCAATTTTGATACAGTTTTTTTTGTTCGAAAGCTGCTTAGAGAATGTCTCTACAAGATCCAATAGACATTACACTCAAAGTAGAAAATAAAACAAGCCCTCATAGTTAATGGCTACCTACCAAGAGTACCTCACTGATGGAATAAGATCATAGCAAGCTACACCTGCTAGCCAAAATTGTACGAAGGCAGTCTTATCTACAGATTAGAAGCTAAACAAAAGGTTACTGCTAAAAAAATATAACAATATAGCGCTAAGACGAACAGTTTAGTGGAATCGTATTACAAATGGAAACTCTATAAACAAGTCAGTATGAAGTATATCTACAATGTTGAACTAGCTCCCCACCGCACCGTTCACGTAAACTTAATACTTACTTGAAACTTTCACGCGGCGTGATTGCGAATCTGAAAAGTTCTCGTCTCGGCATGTCTTGAACCCCGCAAGTGGCGCCAGGAAAATGAGTCTACAGAAAAATATTCTCTATTTACTTTACATTAAATGCTACAGTTGTTTGATACAGCTCTTGTCAGCCTGTCAAGCGTGTACTATCGGTTCACACCCATGCCTCTCACTACGGCTCACTGCGGATTAGTTATTAAGTATGTTCTTTGTTCATTTCCTTTGTTCCGAACTGTTTGTTATGAGCACATGTTGTTATTTTCTTGACATTATCATCATACAAAGAGATAATTGATTTTTTGTAACTTCAATACTTTATCTGTCGACTGATTTTGATACTTCTGTTATAAACCAGTGGTATAAAATATATTATTCCTTTGCTGTAACTTAGAGCTAAAGCTAGTACCTAGGTCAAATCGAATCTTATATTTTGTAGACAATTCTATTGTTTATCGTATTCGTATTACTATGAACACTACCCGCCGTCTTCAAATAAAGTTAATATAAAACTAACAGGTAAAGTAAAACAGCAAGTTCTAATTAAGACCTAACTATCCCATTTATGTATGGATTTAAGTACAAACGAACGCATACATTATAAAAATTAGTTGCTCAAATTTCCTTTAATATCACAAACACTTTACATTTGCGCAAACTGCAAGAGCTTTTAATAAAACCGAGGAACAAACAGCTCTGCTTTGGTATGAACTCCTGCAAATTGCTTTAAGCTGCAGGGCGGCGGCGTTTAACAAGAACCTGCGCGGTCGAAGTTCCGTTCAGTTCCGATTTAAGGCGAAGAATGCAACTTGAATTGCAACAACATTATTTTATTTAATATTTTATTACGCGAATTTAAATTATCTTGTATAACCTATGTAAATTACACTTGAAGACTGTGTGGAACCGTGTAACGGTAATTCGGTACATATTCACAACAAAGAAACAAAATGCTAAAATATTTGCCACAAATACAGCCGGAAACATTCAATTAAAATATTCTCTGTTAATTAGTTGTCTAGTAAACGCGAATAATCTCAAACGTTTCGTCGGTTATATTACTACTTATGTTTAGAAATGTAAGTTTTATTTTGTATTATTTTTAAACAATTAGGTATGCTACGGTTAGCTCAGCAGACGAAAGTATGAAGCGGCTTGTATCGTCGTTTTTTGATTAATTAAATTACAGTCAACGGCTAGAAACAGTCATTTCTCAAAATACACCATATTATTGAGGTATTGGTCCACTTAAGCTAAGATGCATACTTACCAGTTAACGTTAGATGAGATACGAGTTCTGTTTGGGGCCCCATCAGATCCATAAACCTTACAATGTTGATTGCTTGATTTACAGCGCCAGAATGAACCGAGAGTCATGTGATAACACTATAACTTTTTAATTTAGAACCAGGCCACGCGTTGATGTGACTCAGGTTTTTGTAACCTGGTAGGTATTCCCGGCCGTAGCCATGTAGGTTTTCCACAAAAAAGCTATCCTATCTCTCAAGTTGGATCAAACTGCACAGGATGTGCAAATTTGGTTAAAATCGGTTAGGTAGGTCCCGAACAAACAATGTGACACGTAATCTTACTTCTTACTAATATTATAAATGCGAAAGTTTGTGAGTGTGGATGTTTGTTACTCTTTCACGCTCGAACAGCTGAACGGATTTGGCTGAAATTTAGTACAGGGATACATTATAGTCTGGAATAACACATAGGCTACTTTTTATCCTGTTACAATGACGCATCTGCAGTTCAACTTAAACATTCGTATATTTAACCAGCTCTGCAAAAGAAAGTGTTAGGTATACCAAAGTGTTCATTTAAAAGCATCCAATTCCCCAAGCGTTCGGTTTTACTGTAAAACCCCCCAAGACAACCATGAGTGATTCAGATGCCGTGAATGACTGATACATAGATAACATAACGTAGGCATCCATTAACCAAAGATGTTTGAAAACTCCCACCTGACAGGGTGAAGCGGATGTTCGTAATATCATGGTAAAAGCTGTGAAGCATTATGCACTAGTTAAAACCTTCAATCGCGGAATCTTTATAATTCACCTACCTACTAATATTGGAATTCTTATCGATATGAAAATATATTATGCACATTTTCCTCACATCGTAATTCTAGACATATAGATGTGTTGTGTTTGACATCCCTTAAGGAAGCAATTATTTTATCACTGCGACATCAGTGTCTATACAGTTCTACTCTATTGTGACCGGCAGCAGCCGTAATGGTACGCACTTGGATGTAGATCAGATGACTGATAAGTAATTATTGTATTGCAGATGTCCATGTGATATAAAATTACTAGTATCAATAAGTATGGAAGACTTTGCAGTCTATTTTTATTACTACTGATAGTTGGTTACCGTAGTCTATGGACGTTTGCAACACCAGAGGCGCTACATACACGCTTCCAATCTAGGGGCAGGTTGTGACGATCCACTGCTAAAAATTTTCAAGCCGCCCATAAGGCCTTCAACTTAACGGCTGTAATGACAACTGGGACCAACTGCAATAACTGTACGAATTCCCTTTTTTTAAATTGTGCTAAAGGTGTTATAATAAACACATAACTAAATAATTCTAAACTAAACGTAGTTTAATATAACAAAGTCCTCGAATAATCTTGTTGCTGTGAATTATAAGCGATATGTTGTAATTTTATAAATTAGTATGCGTGGAAGCATTGATATTTACCTAGCTTGTAATTAACAAAATGAGTTACTAATGATGTTATTAAGAAGTCAGTGTGGATAATCACAGCCTGGGTAATTGTAGGTAATTGTGTATTATTATGAACACGATAACGGTCTTAGTGCAAGTTGTTGCTACTACTTACATACCTACCTACTTATCTACAAACATAATTTAGTATTTTTCCGAGGACGGAAATCAGTATTCTGTAATTAAATACTACATTGTTCCATGAGGCCTACTTTCAGAACCTGTAAATATGTTACGGCAAATGGTAGGTCACGCTGGTATTTTAAGCCCGCTAATCTTAATTTTATGTTTAAACCTACCCGGATAATCTTAACTTCAGCGTTATAACTTACATTAAGCAGTAACATAATATATAAAACAAAGTCGTGTTAATTACACCATTTATAATTCAAGAATGGCTGGGCCATTTTAATGATCTTTATGATTTATTTTCAACCTAAATAGCATAATATATAAATTTATATACATAGATAATTATTATTATGAATATTTGTACGAAAATTCCCTCCTTCACACTCATTAAAAAAATTGGTAGATGAAGAACGAATCGGTAGCTAATAAAATAGATGGCACATGATAATTTATGTATCACGATATTATTCATGTTTCCAGTAATTAATGTCGTTTAATGAACATAAACAAACGGGTAGCTAAACATCGCCGCAGGACATCATAATTAATGT
Source organism: Miltochrista miniata (assembly GCA_933228765.1). Taxonomy (NCBI): domain Eukaryota; kingdom Metazoa; phylum Arthropoda; class Insecta; order Lepidoptera; family Erebidae; genus Miltochrista; species Miltochrista miniata. Next base: position 28,899,124 of record OW121747.1, read on the forward strand.
CTAACGAATGTCATTGAAAATAATTTGCTACATTCACATACAAATACTTTTACGAGCCCGCTTTGTAATGAGCGCGTTGTGTTCCATTGTTAGTTCAAGTACCGGTAACAGACACTTGAAATTGTCCAATTAAGCAGGGCTGGGCCTTAAGTATAAGCTCGAGGCCGATGAGAGCTTGCGAACAAAACTATGCGGTGGCGCGGAATAGCGAAGCAAGCAATGCAACCGCCCTCATCCTCCTGCGCCCCGCTCGCCAGTGGCGCCCCCCCCCCCCCCCCAGGTACACGTAGAGGTGAACAGCAATCTCGTCCGTAAGTACAATACACGGTACTACTCTGTAGATAGTTCACAACACAATACATAGTTTCTACGAGTCTCTCCGACTCGCCTGTGTTGCTACCTACTGCTATTATATGGGTGCTTACGTTTATGAGAGTAAACTTTTATTTACTTAGTTACATATGAATTGCGGTTGAACATAATGAGCGTATATTATCAAATTTATTACCTTAAGGCACAAAATAATAAGGTACAGAAAGCAATTTCAAGTATGTAGGTACTTTACTTTTCATAGGCACCTACTTTCGGCTACACACACTCGCGCACAAACAAGTATCGCAAATTACTATTAAAATTCTCTGGCTTTCTGTCCGTGAACTCCGTCAGCGGAAACTGTGTGTGCGTAGCCCGAGTGCACGTTGTATGTACATAGTTTGTCTTCTGTACTATTTTGAGATTAGGTTAGGTAAGTATAATGATAAAAATGTATGCACCAAAATGGCCAACCAAGTTATTTAACGCTTATAATGGCAGGCAATAAAGAATATTATCTACTTAATTTTAAATAAATTCAGCAAATAGTGTAGGGTAAAAATATGTCAAAGTCTTCAATAAGGCACCACACGTTTAAAAGATACATTAGAAAAGATAGTGTAAACTAATTAAGTACAATAATTTCTTCTATTAATTTATTAATACATAGAACAGTAGCAGAAAATAAAAAAGAGTTGTTAATAGGCTTCATCAAGATATCTGGGGTCTGAGATGTCGTCACCTGCATGTTGGTGCACCTGCTGACTGTCGCATAAGGCTCAAGCGCAGGCGCCCTCACCGTAGAAGGATCGGTGTGTCCTTAGAGTTTTGCGGTCGAACGACTTTGTCCAACTTCTTCCAGACATAAATGTGAATGCGCTGCGATGCCTTTGTCTATGTGTGCATCGCAACACGACGTCTGTCGGTCTGTATATACGTCTGTCTGTCTGTCGTGAACACACGACAGACAGACAGACGTACATACAAGACCGACAGACGTCGTGTTGTGTTAAGGTAACAACCTTATCACGTGAGAACGACAGAAAATCCATTCCGTGGATATGAAAGACAGGCGGAATTGAATGTGCTGCAGTATCACCGAATAATGTAAAGAATAAGTTTTTGCCAAAATAACTTCCACGCGGTTTCAGTAGGAGAGTTATCTAAATCATGGATCCTAGTAGGAGATTTTGGCTCATGTAATAGATGCATGACATTTTATGCACTCAAGACAACTGGCAGTCTTACTTCTCCAACTCCGTATCCTCGCTTCGTAAATCATTTTCAACTATCTTGTACTGGCATCCTTCCGTTCTTACTATCAGAGTCATCTCAACGCTCTTTCCCTATCTTAGTTCCTACATCTATACCTATTTTGGGGCTTAAGTAGAAGATCAAATTAATAAAAGCTTTTATCAGTATCTTGATCGGAAGAAAAGATTTAGGGTGGCCCTAGATAGTGCTCTGCCGGACACCACGCGCTATTAATATGTACATAAATAGTTATCTTACCTAATATCTTATTTTATAATCATTTCTGTTTTGTACACACAATAAAGATAGATAACTTAAAATTGAATCAATAATAAAAACAGACGAGTTTTAAACAATTTTAAACTCTAAGATACTTACGAACAATGTAACAAAAGAGCCTTTTAAAAGAACTGATAGTGAATAGGAAGATTCATTCTCATAATCCAGTGCTACTTAAATCTATCTCTTGGTCCCGTTGCTTCGTTAGTGTGTGATCCGATCACAGTTTGTTGTAAAGATTATGTTTTAAAGAAACTCCCATCCGGTCTTAGGGTGGTGCCGGTACACGAGAGATAGACGAAATATCTCCGGATTTCGGTTTAAGTCACAGGTAAAATATCAGAATGCAGCTATCTTTCCTTAAGACAAATGTTTCGGTTTTTAGTTTGCTTACCGGGATGCATCGGGCTAAAATTTGGTACAGGTATAGATTATAGCCTGTTAATAACATACAGGCTCCTTTTGAAGACATGCTTATGCCATACGGAAACGGGAAAAGAATTCCATAAGGGCGAAGCCATGAACGACAGCTAGTGATGAGCATTATGATAAACTAGCTGATGCCCGCAGTTTCGCCCGCGTAAAATTTGTTCCCGTGGGAACTTATTCCCGGGATAAAAAGTAGCCTATGTGTTATTCCAGACTATAATGTATCTCTTTACCAAATTTCATCCCGATCCGATCAGCGGTTTGAGCGTGAAAGAGTAACAAACATCCACAGTCACAAACTTTCGCATTTATAATATTAAGTAAGATTTAAATCCTTTTCGAAACTTATAATATTTTTACTCATGGAATCTCTATTTTAGCTGAACAATAAAGTAAACCTACCATTCATCATTTTGACTGGTATAAATCTCGAGTTTCATCTGCATCTCAAGTACCTACCTACTTAAACCTTTAGGCATGGCGGCATGGTATATGACTCATACTCCATGTACGCGATAGTATGGTAGGTATATATCATCTGTTTATAGGTGTGGTATCAACTGAAGCATCGACTACTTGCTCACTACTAATTATAAAAAAAAGAGCGCAACCGTCATTTGCCAACATAAATACCATCGCCGAGTAAAGTCGTTTGCCAATCTAACGAGTCTGTTAACAAGTTTAGTGTGCACATATTATAGTGCTTGTTCCAAATCCTATAAAATTATATTGAATAATTTTTCACATTTAGAGAAATTAAAGTGTCTCGTAAATAAAAGAAAAATAAACTAAGCTAATATAAAACTATTACCTGGTTCATTCGACTGAATCCAGCTATAGGTTATTCGACATTCAATGGCTTGTCCAGTAATTTTATAGAGACACTAAAAGTAACTATAATCTACTGGAGCCCCATGTATAAAGAAATACTGTTCTGTCTACGGCACGAACATAAAAATTTCTAGAATTCCTCTACCTACGTAAGATTTTTTATTTATATGTGTTTTAGATGTAGAGGTCTGTGAATAAAGTAATGGGAATAATTAGTAGATACGAGTATTTCTCAGCAAATGGTAGGAAAAATCTGCTACTCCATCTTGTGACATATCAATGGGCAATAACCCAGTGTATAGTTCATGTATAGTGGTCAACATCGGTCCTCCAATGTCGGACATGTCGCTCCTATCTGTTTCGATGCATTTGTCGTTTAAACACCGACCTGTAATAAATCAGCCACCATATTAAAAACGATGAAACATCGTAAGCATAGCTAATGTACAAAGGAATTAAAACTTTAAGGACATTCTGCTTAATACCAATTTACCGTGAACTAAAACGATGACTTATACTGCAGTCCTGGGAGCTAATTTAAGCCTATCTCAAGTCCACTACGAACACTCTTCATTCAATACTTTAAATGAGATTCTTATCGCCAGCCCTTAAATAGATTAGTAGATTAATGATGTCTGTAATAATTAATAATGGATCATGAATTTTACAACTACAATAAAAGCGGTTCGGTCGTTGTCGTAAACAGTGCCTTGCAGTTTGTTGTTTTGAATCCTTTAAGTTTACGATCCGTCAATGCGTTGCATATATTTACCTGGTCTTAATTACAGAGGAGTTATCCTTTCCGCTTTATTGCACTTCATTTTTGATATAATCAAAATCCTGTTTAGTGGTAAGACAACAAGTTTTATATTTGCCCTGCTGTATACGGTTTTAGAACGCTATAATGTAATCAAATTAAGTTGATATTGCGAAACGAACGCAAATTGAACAAGCCACCCAAAAGGTACAATAAAAGCATTATTGTAAAATTAGCTTTAGTCTCGGTTTCGTCCAAAGATATAACCCTAATTGTAGTATAACCTTCACAATGAGCCGCCGAGAGGCAGAAGAACATATATTTCATCGCTAGTCTCTTCTCCAATAGGTCCCCATACGAAGTGATATAACCAACTTCCTGTGTGCTGTGTGAACCGGGAAACTATATTTATTTCATACAAGTACCTATGAATATGGATTACTGGTTAGACATGCAGTACTGTTGTACTTACATACAAGCAGTATGTTTGTTTATTGGTCGTTCTTTGTTCATTGAAACAATTTTCAAATTAGGTAAGTATCTTTTAAGATCTGTTCAGATCCTACATTTATTTTTATCCCGAAAAATAATCTTATTCCCACGGGAAAACACGTTTGTGGGATAACCAAATTTCACGGAGTCCGAATAGGGAGAACTGTCTAGTGCTTATGTATAATACTTTTGTATATTTCTTGATGTCTACAATTAGGTATGTGGTATATTCCTAGTTTGGAAGTAGATTTTTTCGTTGTTTATAGCGAATAGAAGTAAGTACCTACAGCGAGTTATTTTAAAAAGTTACTGTAACTTGGTAAGTTGTGGTTAGCCATAACACACTATAATTATAAACAATTCAACTGTTTTCTTTACCTAGTTATAGTCACAGCACAACTATCCAGTCTATATTTTAACTATTACAGTTAACAGAGGAATAAAAGCAAGTTTATGTTTGCACCCGTTTATCTCTTTATCGGCTTAATTGAAATCCATACAAGAGTCATTGAGATTGATCTAATCAAGTAGGTAAAAAATAACGAACAACCTCGTACGCCGGCTGGCCAAAGAACAGCTTTAAAAAGTTAAAACCTTTTTGAAAAAGGGAAAAAACAAGAGGACCCCTAATTGATGCGTCGTCTTTGTTTAGTTTAATTCTAACATGCTTTTCCCATTAAAGTGGTCAGGAATCGAGTCTGTGTAAAAGATAACGCCGACTCTTTTACTCCTTACACGTTATAATATCATGAGGTCGGGGCGGTCCCTCCACACTTTTAACCCTAGTTTAACTCTCGTCTGGTAATGTTCGGCACTCGCTTGCACAAGAGAACAAATAAGTGAATGACGTATACTCTACGCATTCGCGATTTTACATTGTCACAGCGTCCCCGGGGCGTTAGCGTCATATATTGAAAATCGATATGTTTGCACTAAGTGCTTAAGTGCATTGAGGGGATAACATTTCACTGATGAATGAGCAATGCACACTATTAGCGTTCAGAGATTCTCGCAAACGATGTAATGAATATTAAATGAGATTTGATTAAACATACCACATTAATTTAAATTTTATTTTGTACAGTGAACCTAACCTACATATTATTTTGGTAGCTAATATGATAAGTAGAATGTGAAATATGAACTGAACTCAATAAGGATGTGTGCACATTGGCGACAAGACTGTCTCCAAACAGACTACCACTATACTAAGTCTATAAAACTGCGAAAGAGACGACTCACAGATGAAATCGGTTTACAGTGTCAGTCAACATCCGATAATCGGCAGACAACTTTTACGCCGATAATCCAACCAATTTGATTTTCAGTTTCAGTCTGTCTCTAATGTGCCAGTATTTTGTTTTAAGAAAGTGTCTGGGAACCCGCAGGCGGTAGTTTATCTTTAGTTTCAGACATTTTAAAATTTCCCAAATCCAAGTAACTGCACCTAAACTAGCTAGCAACAGGCTCGGTCGTGAGGAAAATGGGATTAACTACATACTGATATAAATGATTAATTTGAAGTAAATACCTATACCTATATCAGTAGATATATTATTTAAACAATTCAAACAACATCTAATAATAATTATATTCGTTTTAAACAAACCATACCTAAACGTTAAACCTAGATTAAACTCATTATTAAGAGCTTCTGTGCAACCGGACCCCGTGGGCTGTGAAGACAACTCGGCACCTTTTGTGAGTTTTATGGATTATCTCGGTTTACGTGTATTAACATGCGGAGCTGTGTCCGGTCGCGCGTCTTGCTGCCCGGCATCGCTGCTCTCCACACCCACTCGTTGTGTTATCACACACTCCGGTCAATGCTCGATAATTTTATTACAGAAGTTTTGTCGGATTACTTGAACCTTCAAATTAAATTAAACGATACTTGTCCTTCGTTGATATGAACCATTAATTTATCTTATGAGCTCGTTTCAGACCAACCATTCAGATAGAGATGCGCTCACGTTGGCGCTAACATGAGCTTAGTTGACAGCGGCGGGCTGAAGTATAATATATACGTAGGTACCTACCCGTATTATGAAAGAGAAATGCGATACGACTAAAGATCGCAACAAGCAGGCGTTTCCAAAGCTCCCCTGCGTTTCAGGAATGACACTCTAAACAAAAGTATCATATAAGTTTATTAATTACACAGCCCCTCCGGCACGAGCCTCCATGAATATTAATTACTGGATACCAAAAAGCTTTGGAACGCTCAAGGAGGGAAAGTTTTACAAAGAGCTTTTATTATTTAAGAAGTAACGTCGATGCGGTGAAACGAATTATGCTCACTAGCTTTTGTCGCTGGAAAATCTACGCTTGCGAGTTAACAACAAGGTTGTATTCTTCATGCAAGGACCACCATTTATCATAACTCGATAAGAAAGTGACGGAAGAAAGTCAATAGAGTAGGTGCTTGAGGGTAGGCTTTACACAGCGCTGGCGTTCAGTCGCCCCGCCTTAATGAACAAATAACAGCCGAGTACCTACCGACTGTGTGCGACTCACCCTATTCAAATTATTTTGTTTTAATAAAAATAAAGTATTATAACAAGTTTTAAACCGTCAACGATCGATAAAATGCGCTCCTAGGAATGAACAATGGAGTTAATTAGGTAATTTATATTAAGTATGTAAAATTAGCGTTTTTGCAACTGTACATAGTACTTATCCAGTCATAAAACAATTGGGTAAGAACATTATAACGTTCTTTGGATTTGTTTACTGTTAGACTGAAACAATAGTATATTATTTTCATACAATTCATTATTCAGTCAGTATACAGATACCTCTGAATTATAATATTATCCTTCTCACAAATAATATTATTATGTAGGTACTAAATTCATGTACGTGTATATGAAGCTGATAAGAAGGCACCTTGTCAAAATTTAATAAAACTTAAATACCTTGAATTGTAAATTGTTTAATTTTAGTTTGATTACATTAGAACGCAAACCGAAAAGAAGAAAGAACTTGACTATAGTATTGCGATAGCGTTTGATATTATCTAACAGATAATAATTTACAGAATCTTACCAACCGAATTCGCTTGAAAACCAAAACCCTGGTCAGATTTAGAATTGAGAAACCAGATAAAAAGAGAGAATTTAGATATTTTTGAGGAGCCATTTTCTTTTCATTACAAAGTTATTAATAACGAGATACCACTAATCTTTTGGACTTTTTGTTGCAAACCAAACAAAAAAGTGAGGAAGCAAAACACGATTTTTTAAGGTTCGAAGAATGTAGGTTGTTAATGGCTAAGATATCGCAATTTAATGTATCGCATCCTTTTCATTATCTTTTTGTTTAAGACCTCTATCTCACCTTTTTTTTTTCTATTATGTAAGAGCTCGTAGTCCCGCAGACTCAGTGTTCTGTAAACGATCACTGCAGTAAGCAAGCTTCACTGATGTTGATCTTCTGATGGGTTTTAAATTTGTATTAGAGATCCTCATTGTCACGTGATATGATTACATTTTCGTAGGAATTGTTTACAAGAACCATTTAGAAACATAAATTCATTAAAATACCTATTTCTATATGCCCTTACTCCTTAGACCATACAACACGGGACTAGCCTTTGCGAACCACCGCATACAAAAATATTCTGCCAGTTTTCATACAAGTGAAGGGGGAAACACAAAGACATATAAAATTTCATTGCATTTAAAAATGTATTAATCGCCAAACGCGTAATGGCTGTTGTGTGTTAATTGTTATTGTACAGTCAACTACAATGAAATGTACTAGTTTAATCATATAAAATGATGTACTGATGTACAGGCTTTTTATAAAGCCAAAAGACCAAATGGTCATGTGCAATGGCAGAAAACAATGCTTAAGTAAGGCGCATCCTGTGGTTAGATGATCTAAGCCTTACTCACACTCTGAAAACTGATAAAATGAAATCGAGAAGTTGTGTGAATGGATAAATTGAAAATATGTTTTTTCACACTATAACGGCTGTAATTTGAAACAGGGGTAGATTATAAATTTTAAATGTATAAAACAAATAAACCCATATATACGTAGTCAGAATTATCACCGTCTGCGCAAGTCACAGTTTTCATTCTCCACTTCAACCGGGATTGTAAGCAAAAACAAAACTGTTTTTATATGTACGTGTAAACTGCATACTTAGAACAAATTTTGTTGGTAATGGTTTTATTACTAACACGTCATGGTTGTAACTATCTCATCAACTTCAAAGAAAAGCAGTATAAGTTAACATACTGTTGCTTCCTGTGTCGGTACATTACCACCTTCGCCATAACAAAATGTTCTTTGTTTTAATAATTACGTGTAATATAAAATTGGAGTCATAACGTATCTTGGTTGTGATTTCTAAACCATTTTTCCGATCGAGTGATAGGTATTTCCAGAGAGGGAATAAAAATTCACATCGAGTCCCACTGTTACTTACTTGATGATAGATTAGAATATTTTCTCAACTCAGTCACAGTGTGACCCGATGCAGAGAAACTCGTTGAGAACATCGTCACGGAGAACATTTTATTCAAAGCCGTTCTCGAATCATACTTACATTATTTTTTACAAATCGGTTGATATTGATGTGTTGACATCCGATCCACACATCATCATCATCTTTGTTATCATCTCAGCGGGTTAGCACCCGAGCCACCCCCTGGGCGAGGCTGCAGAGGCGGCTGTAGGTCTGTTGGGAGTCCTGGGACATCCTTCCGAGGGCTTACCCGGGGCTCACAACCATAGGCTGTTGGGCGTTACGGGAGGTTTTTAGTCGGTAGGAGTCCGGCATAACATCCATGAGGATGTTCCCTCACGTAAAAAAAAAATCATCTCAGCTGATTGACGCCCACAGGCGCTTAGACCTCCCTCGGTGTAATGTGGGCCTTTCAATCTGAGTTTTCCCGCGAACTTTATGAGCTCAATCCACCTAGTGAGAGGCCTACCCACGCTGCGCCTTCCGGTTCACCTGCAAATGGATAAAAGAAATCTATAAACTAAGATAAGATAAAAAATGATAAAAATGTTTAGATAATTTAAGTAAAAGAGTGAATATTTTGGAACATTTTACACAGCACCATCGCGCCCATGTTGATATAATGTTAGGTACATTAGCTTTCTTTTTCTTTTACATGTAAATATACCCGCATGCTGTGCCGGACTCGAACCGACCGACCTCACGGTCCCTATCTATCCGCGTACTGCCGGGTATCTCCTCGGGAGGATGTCCTAGGATTAGGTACCTTACCTGAAATGTAACATGTACAACAGATCAATAGTGTTATATTACTTCGAAATACAATAATAGATTTACTCAGACACCAGAGCAATCATAGTGCTCATCATATAGTGATGTTGAAATTGAGTAATAAACGCTCCTACTTCTAGTTTGGCAGGCATAGATAACATAAACTCCAGGTTTTAAATCACTCAATTTCTTTTATCTTTTTAAGCTAATCAATTATAACTATAAACTTATTATTGTCATTTTACCGAATCCTGCTAATATTATAAAACTAGATTGCACCCGGAGCATCGCCTGAGTATATAATATTACTGTTGTTCTCGTTTCAGCATCCCATGGGAAGTTATTACGGAAGTAAAAATTTTCTTATTCGAGACTTCAATATTTTCCTGAACCGAATTTCAGCAATAATCGTTCATCCGTTAAAGAGTAAAAACTGTCTGGTAAAAACACATTTTTATCCGTGAAATACTTTCCCATGTGATGCGGAAACAGGAACTGAAATGGGAAAGATGAAGGTGAAACCGCGGGCGCCGCCAAGTTTAAATACAAATCAAGGACAAATTTTGGCGATATAAAATAAAATATTGACAAAATTTGTTCCCGAATTGCTTTTGACTCATACTCATCAATTTAGACATTTGATACATCGAGTCTCCTGTCATTTTTAACTTTCTACATAGACAGATTGTTGACATATTGGAATGGTTAGACTTATTTAGTCTGTTATTGAATTTACTTGGAAAGGTTTTTGCTTACAAGAAAATTTATGATTTGCTCAAAACTCAAGGAATTTAGCAACTAGAACACAAGAAACAAAAGGTACTACGAGTAGAACTAACAATGTATATTACTGAAAAGTCCGACCCGATAATAACTACACACTTTAAATGATCTAAAAAGGTTTTAAAGGTTCAATAAAATCACCCAATCGCAGTGCACGAATCTAAGTACCTACCTAAATGAAAATATGAACAGAACAGAACAGAACAGTATTATTAATAAAGGAATAGCCAGTAATGTACCGCACACGGGTCGTGCCCGGCGAGTTATTATTTAAAGTAATTATTTAATTAACACCGTGTCACACAGTCTTACCCTCTTAAGCAAGTTTAGGGTTACAAGGAATTAAGTACGGAGCTAATGTTAACATGGCATACGTCGCGGTTATTGTGCAGGCGGGCCGGCGAGCTAGCGCCCGGGCCCCCCGCAGAGGTATTTATGGCCGCAGTACCCAAGTTTTGGCGCACACACACCCGAACTATGACTGTTAACAATGTTACTTTTACCCCTCGCTTTTAATGTCATTAGTTGTACGAGATTTCGTACGCACTCGTAATGTGTATTTGTTTTCATAACTCACGGCTCTATAGAGTTTTCAGTTTGCCCTTTATTACTCATTCTCGCTTAATCGCTGTGGGAAACTAATGTTTTGACTTGCAGTTTTTTTTTTGTAATTTATTGACTTAATATCTTTTTATGAGAAGCAGATGCTTACAGGGAAATTAACGTGTATTCGACGAGTCGGATTAGTACACACAAATTTACATCACGGTTCTCGTTTGAAGAGAAAGAATAATAGAATGCGTTCATTGTACGTTAAATAGCGTACCATAATAATTGAAGATACAAACTGATAGACAAAAAGACTCATAATGTTTTTGTTAGCTCATTAACAGTAGCTAAATGTTATCTAAACTCTCTTTCGTGCAGTAAAAAGAAATTCATCACGTTTTATATGTGCGTTTTATTCAGACGGCGAGCGTCAAAGAGCACTAAAGCTGTGCGCCTTTAAATTCATAACTTTTAATTAACTGGAATGCTAACACAATTACAGGCTTTATAGTCGTATCAAATTTTCCGAAACGGACCGTTCACCGTCGTAAAATGTGAGAATGATTACAAATTTTAAAACAAAGCATTGTAACGTGGAATTTAGTGCTGCGAGCAGCTGGCGTCGCGCTTAAGGGAAGCTTTAGGGCTCGTTCTGAGCTGAGAATGGGTCGTTGCATTGCCTCAGTTTGCTTGAGTCGGTGTTAATTTGTCGCTACAAAAGGAACAGATGTTACATACGGCGTATCCGCGCCCGCCGCTCGCCACCATCGCTACTTGCTTTACTCGCTTCAAATAGATTTAATATTGTCCCACAGTAAATCTAAGTACGAGGACCAACCGTTTAAGTCAGAAATGAGTGTACTTGTATAGAACCCAAAGGGTAAAAACTGGACCTTATTCATGATACTTCGCCGTCCGTCTGTTTGTCCGTCCGTCACGAGGCTGTAGGTATCTCAGGAATCGTGATAGTTAGAGATCTGGAATTTCACAAATGATGTATTTCTGTTTCTACTATAACAAAAGTACTAAAATCAAAAGAATAATAATATTTAATAGGGCTTCCATACAACAAACGTGATTTTCTACCGTATTTTGGTACGGAACCCTCCGTGCGCACACTTGGCCGGTTCTTTTTTGAATTTTTAGGGTTCTCTGCCTTGCTGAGACCTTATAGGATCACTTAGTTGTCCGTCTGTCTATTTGTCAAGAATTTATATCTCGTGAACGCATAAAGGTATCGATTTGAAATGAATCCCTACTAATATTATAAATGCAAAAGTAACTCTGTCTGTCTGTCTGTTACGCTTTCACGCCTAAACGGCTGGAGCGATTGAGATGAAATTTAGCATAGAAGTAGTTCGAGGCCCTGGGAAATACTGGGCTACTTTATAACCGACTGCGCAAAAGGAGAGTTATAATTTTACGCGATAACGATTTCTACGCCGTCGAAGCCGCGGAAACCACAAGTACCATATAATTATTAACCCTAGAAAGATAACCATATTTTTATGTACGTAAAAGATAACCATACGCTTCGGAGGCGCATGGTATTTAAAATGTTTTATTTTTTTATATAAAATAGAGGCCTTTTGTGTTTATTTGCCCAATTATCTTAATGTATAGGTGATGAGCTAATAATAAATGTATATTTTTAGTGTAATTTACTATACGTTTAATTATAAAACTGAAATAAAAGCTCCTAGAACTATATTAAGAGTCTTCTTTTTACTGGAAAATATTATTACCAAATCATACCTTTTTTCCTCGAAATTTATAATAATATATTTTAGTAACTAATCAACTAAAAATAAAACTAAAAACAAACACTTATAATAATATTTTTATATCATTATAAGGAAATTCTTATGGTTTCCTAGAAGTTTTATACGTCTCCAGAGCGTATCACCTAGCCATAACTGCAGAAATATGAAACTTATCGGGAAAAAGGCCTGACTCAGGATGGTGTGCACCGACGGCAGGGCAAACCAAAAGTTAACGCGGATGAAAGTTACGGCTGCTTATGTTGTTGGACTTTTCGATTGAACAGGTACTTTAAAGACAGTTCTAATACTACGTACTTCTCTCAGTACAAAGAAAATGTGAGACTTCAGTTATTATAATACAATGTCTATTAATATTATTATATTACTTCCTGCAGGTTTTAATCATCGTCATCAAAAAATAAAAATATATGCTGTGCTAACACAAAACGACTTCCGTAAGTCGTTACTTATTTTTTTAAATTTTAGTAAAATATGTAATTGTAGACCTACGTACATGCAATTAATAATATGGTAAGGTAGTTAAGCTACCTCTACATTTAACAAAATCCGTTGATTTTATTAGGAAGTAAAAATATTATGTGTTAATAATTACTTTTTTGTATGACAGTGTAAAATCTACACGTATAGTATAGTCGTTGTTACTAAAGTTAGAACAAATATTTTAACAGATTTTTCGATTGCATAATAATTTAATAATTAATACGGGCGTAATTATAAAAGAATATGTGTCTATTATAATTTTACTCACCATCAAATGATTTTGAAAGGTCTTTCAAAATCTTTGCCTTTGATCTTTCCTTTTTAACCGACTTCAAAAAAGGAGGAGGTTACTCAATTCGATCTTTTATATATATTTTTTTCTTCTTTTTTATGTTTGTTCGCGTAGAACTCCGTTATTTATGGACCGAGTTGAATTTTTTTTATCGTATGAAAATAGATACTCCTAAGGTGGTCCCATTTCAAGGAAGTCAGGATCTGATGATGGCATCCTGGAGAAATCGAAGGGAACTTTTGAAAATTGTGGGGGCATCTAGGGTATTTGTAAATATTTTTATTAAGTGTTTTAAAATAGTACAATTTAATGAAGGGTAGTAGTTGATCTGATGATGGAGATGAAAAACAGTAGAGAGAATTCCCTAACGATATGCAGCAGTTACCTTGTATTTGGGCTTGATTTATTTGCATTGTTGAGAACTTTACACCTAGATAGGTAGAACTTCAGTCTGTCCGTCACTAAAAATAATGAAAAAAAAAATTACCAATAAATTTAAAAATTAATTTAGAAAATAACTAATAATTTTCTTAAATAAATTTACTTAGCACAAAGTTAGTATACTGTTCTGATTTATCAGATATCATTAAATATAATACTGAAGTTCGCATGTGCTAAGTAAATTTTATTTTTCAGTTTTTACTTTGGTTTGAAGTCGGTTTGATTTTGTTAATTTTTTTTGTTTTACGTAAGGGGAAAGTCCTTATGGATATTATGCCGGACTCCTACCGACTAAAAAACCTCACATGTCCTGCTAACACCAAACGGTTGGGAGCCCAGGGTATAAGCCCTCGGAAGGGTAAAATTTTAAATCTAATATTTTTATCTTGGTAGCGACTGCCGTTGTACCTCCCAACCCCAGTGGTAGCAGACACAACTTAGAAGTGAGGTTGACTTGGGACCCATATATATTGACTATGTATGACATAGGTACATACTCTTAAAAGTAAATCTTATCAAGTAGCGTATATAAAAATAAGTACCTAATCAGTTTTTAATAGTAAACTCTATTCTAGTGGCCAAGCCTTAGTTAGATACTCATAATGAGATAGTTGTGAAATTATATAATCTGCCATTTTGTAGCTGCAGTCATCTCGTACTTACTATTTTATGCAGAATTGTTGTGGATTTTTCCTGAACGCTCGAGCACGGTGATATCTAATAGAGGCTTTCTTCCGCGTACGCTTAGGTTGTGGAATGATCTCCCTGCTTGCTGCTGCTACAGTGTGGGGTTCTTCAAAAGGGGACTTAGAAGGTTTTTACAGAGTCGGCAGCGCGATTGTGGCGCCTCTGGTGTTGCAAACGTCCATAGGCTGCGGTGACCACCGGCACATCTGGTGGGGCCGTATGCTTGTCGGCCACTCTAGTGGTATATAAAAATTGAGAACTAAAGGTGTACGTGTACAAATGTCATATCAATACGTCAAGAGAAAGAATCAGTTAACAGAGTAAGCTAAACCCGTTTAATAGCTTGATAGCACTAGAACTACGAAGACTATTCTAGAAAGGTCTAAATTCAGATTGCAAGCGGACTCAATCGGCTGACAGGACACTCGCAACACCACCTGTCTCCCTGAGGAGTACTAACGGATTCGATTCCATGGTCACTGTCAAATCAACTCCCAGGATTAGAATGGACAAGTCTGGCATTGATAGTGAGTAAATAACTTTGTACTAAGTGATTTGTTCTATATCTGGGTGTAATTTATCTATAATATATATGTATTTGGAAATATATACCTAAGTATGTTTATCAGTCGTCTAGATCCCTTAGCACAAGCTCATATTAGCATAATGTGGACTAGATGACATTAGAGAATGTCCACAAATATTTATTTTATTATTTTATTTTAGTCTCAAGCCCGGTTAAACAACTATTTTTCTCAAACTAGTTAATAATTTTCTACAAAACAAAAATTAACATGTCCGACAATAACAATCATGTTAATTCAGTATTATCTAAATCAAATGCAAAAAATGCTATTGGCCCGATTATCGGCGTAAGAGTCGGCTGCCGTTTATTATCGGACATGAACTTACACCGTACCTAACAGTTTTTTTGTGCGATGTCTCTTTCGCTGTTTCATAGATTGAGTAAAGCGTAGTATCTACAGACTAACGTGCGCCAATATGCGCTCAGGCTTAAGTAAATTGGTTGGTCCAATCCTACCTTATTTGACCTGAAGATCATTTATCCTGTTTTAAACTAGATGATGCTCGCGGCATCGCGCGCTTGTAATTTGGTACCCGTACCCGCTTATCCCAGGATGAAAAGTATTTGTAATTCCCGACTATAATCTATCCCTGTACAAAATTTCAGCCACATCCGTCCAGACGTTAGAGCGTGATTGAATAACCAACATCCAAACATCTTCACACACTTTTACATTTGTAATATTAGTAAGAAAGTGGGAAGTAGGATAACGAAAAAAATACTTTGTATGAACGTGTATATTGCATCATTTTTGAGCATTGTTTAAATACGAAGCTGGAGTTCTTAACAAGATGACTTAAGTTATCATTCTTTTGGTACCTAGATAATACTGTAAGTTTGCGGATAGTCGTATATAATTATAATTTTGGCGAACTGCTCATGCGAAGTTATATAAAATGTAAGTCCAATAAACAATTCATGTTACCAACATAAAAATCACGCAAATACGCAAGAAATACACGATCTCTATAAGTATTCGTACACCCCTACGGCTGTAATGTAAAACATACCCGTGGCTGATAAGTTTCGAGAGCAGCGCTGATAGTCCCCGAAGTTGGTAAAGCGATGTTCCCATTTTGTCGTCAGTTATCCGAGACGCGACGCCTCCCACTCCCACCCTCACGGCGAGACGCGCAAATCATCACATCTCTCAATTTCCAATTTCTAACATTAATACCAAGATCGTAAGGTTCGTTAAATCAAATAAGTTCATGCTTTATTGTCATATATATAATTTAAGCATCCCCATTTACATTCGAACTAGATTCATCTCACCGCGCGCCGCCTTCTTTAGTCAAAAATTTTAATAACAAAATAACTTGCCAACTCGGTCTCGTCAAATATAATAGCAAAGTTGGAAGTAATAAGACAAAATTTTATGCTTAACAAGGGGAGCCCTTCGAGACGGAGTGAGGCGAGAGAGCAGGGGGGGGGAGGGAAAGCGCGAAGAGGGGTTAGCACTTGTCGGCCTGCCTAGACAGAAATGAAACGTCAAGCCTTATGAAGACGAACAACTTCGCCTTAACAAGTATAAATCTCCTTTTCATCCTGCGTAGGTTTTTTGAGGCAGTTAAGGGTAATGTTAATTTATGGTTTGTAATTGTTTGGTGTTAACCTCGTCGGTCGAGTGCCTACTGATTATGTTCTCGAGTGCTTTCATATTTTTATGAGAGAGTTACGTTTAAATGTTAACATTGCATGTTGTTGAGTATAAGTATTAAGTATTCTAATCAACACATCATATTTTATCGCTGCTGTAAACATCACTTGAAATGTTAGTGATTGGAGCCGAAGGTGAACTAAACAAACGATGTGGGGAGTTATGTGTATCATCCGCCACTCGACGCGACATCTGCGACGCCATTTACATACAACAACAAAATATATTAAAATCCTGTCATCGCGATCCAAGACACAGTTGCGAGCCGTCATTGACACCGGGTGCGGGCGGTGATTAGCTGTGGGGGGAAGGGGGATACGGCGACAAGGAAAAAGGGCTACCCAGTAATAATTACTTTATATACCCCCTGTGAATAATTACCCCAGCCAGGGATCAATTAGACGGAAACCCCGAATTAAACCCTACGTTAATGAGCCGACAAATTTTTATTTCACTTATGTGCAATTAATAGAGTTAAAATAACACTCTCTGTTTATAAGTGCCATCTTGATTTTGTTAAGAAGTGTATCATTCCGTATGCTAGGCGTACCGAGATAATACATAAGTTGCTTAATTAAAAGTTCTGTTGCTTGTTTAGTATCAATGCCACGTCCAGTCAACAGCTTCATATATTAAGTTTTTGCACGCATTAACACAAAAAGTTAATGTATCGTCTCACCCAGGATGATAAACAGAAAAAGCCTGGTTTGTCATACTATCTCTCACAAGTCGTAAACCATTTTTTCCACTTCCTACTCAAAGCGTTGTAACGACTTAACATATGGTGAACTAAATTATGTTACCTACGTTTAAGCGACAGCAAAATAAAAATGTCCAAACATTTGTATACATTAAATAAATTTATCATTCCGTTTCATTTATAGTAGTGTTGCAGTGAAAAGGAAGCTGCCGTGCGCACATGGGAGCCGTCAAATCCCAAACGTATTATTTTTTCAATATCACCTCACACGCTCGCTAATACAAGATAACGAAATTCACGACAATCGGATGAATGTTTGCGCCGCGTGAAATCACGACTTTTGTGTGGAAAAAAGGCTGACATCAACGTTAGAACGGACGCGATGGCGCACGGGATGACTGAACACGTGTATGTGGGCAGACGAGGGTCCCGGACATATGACGATACCTGTCAAAATATGACGAGTCTTATTCAGCTACAACTGTAGCTATTGTCATCGCGCTAATCTAATTTGATGTCGTGAACCGTGAAAGTGCAGTACTGGCGATTAACACATTTTCGTAACGAATTGTTGCGAGGCTGTCAGTTGTGTTGCGTAAGCTGTGACAGGAGAGTGGCAGCAGCCGTGGGGTGCGAGCTCAGGGCTCCTCGCTGGCCGATGGCACAGAGCTCCGCCACTTCACTGCACTGTCTATTAATTGGCAGTGCGATAGTGCTTCAACCAGCTTCATTTACACCACTCGCTTAACTGATATTTCACTAAATGCTTCAGCTACTATATCAAAAAATATTTTGCCAAAATATATAGATATATAGATTTCAAGGCTTCGTTTCTAATAGTCTTTGGCCATTTAGCATAAATTATGAATTCATTAATCAAATTCTTCAATTTCATTTTATTTAGTAATTTTATCCGAGAAAGAAGACTACTTTGGAAGGAGTTAGGATGCACAATGCTTTGCCTACTAACTGTTAGATAGAAAGAATAGAATAGAGTAAACGCTATAAATATGTAGAAATTAATGTAAAAATTTACAAAAATGCGATTTTGTTTTTCATATTTTTACGTATAGTCTTTTTCTGGACAGCTCAGCAATCATGTAAACATGTCATGTTTTGACAGAAGTTGTCTATGATCATAGTGTTGTAACTATACTGATTCTATGTATGTAAATAATCATTGAGTTATATCTAGTTCACCGTACATTCATTGACTTCGGTATATTAATCGCCAAATTCATCAAATCATGAAATTCGGTATATCAATATATATTATGTGCAATATTTTTTTTATATTAATTTAATTAAAGGATCTTTAAAAAAAAAGAAACTTTTAGAAAATTTAATAGTATAATCATTTATTTACAATAATATATTACTTTTTGCCGTTCTTACAGAAGCAGACTAAGACATCTTGAGAGATTTCTAATGTGGGGTTTTTAAATCCTAAGAAAGGGAAGTAGGCCATTGTAATGACATGGTGACAGGTATATTCGAAGCAAAGTAGTAAAAAATTAAAGCTTTTTGAACAAGCGCAATAAAAGCACATTAGGTCACAAAATTTGATAATAAAAGGTACGAAACCAAATACATAGGTAGGCATGTTGCCAATCTCGCCGCCTCAAAAAAAAAAATAACGGCACCTTCGCTTAATCACTTTGAACTTACTTCCGGACAGGTAAAGTCTTACGTAGGAGGAAAAAAAACAAATCATCAAATATAACAGAAGTTGAAGTACTGCTAAAAATAGGTTTGACTAGAATCGAAGATTAATGTGCCACTCAGGTTCAAAAGGAAAAGGAACACATGTAAAAAAATGACTAGAAATTAAGCATTTGGTTAGCGAGGCTGTAACAACGCACTTTATAATCACTGGGAAAAGTCTGGCATGACTTCCATGAAGAATTGCATCTAGCACCTACTACGGTCATATGGCAGCTTGGCAGCGTCGCGCGCATCATTCATTTGTGTCTGATTCGTAATAGTCACTAGATGTGTCGCCGGACACAGTGATTAAAAAGTGTTTGTTACGGTATCGCTAACCTGATCCATAATCTCAATTTTAATTTTTTCATGTGTTCCTCTACCTCTTTAACGTGAGCAACACATTTTGACCATTGTTCTGCTCCGATTCTCGCCAAACCTTGTTTTAGCAGTTCTTTGATTTCTGCCATTTGAAATGATTTGTTTTTTCTTCCGACATAAGATTTTACCTGTGCCCAAATAAGTACAATGGGGTTTAGCTCTTTAAGTTTGGAGAAAATCGGTTAACAAATGCGTCTTCTAGACCGAAACTGACATGCACACACACATACGGACGAAAGCAAAATCGTCTATACTGTGGAATCGAAGACCCAAACTCAAAGTGCCTTTTCACACGTACCGGTTGCCGGGTAACCGGCGGCGAATGCAAGCGGTTGCCGGGCAAATCACGCCGGTACGTGTGAAAAGGGGCAAAGACTCGCACTCTTCGCTCTCTGGGTCAATAAGTGATATTATTATAGTAAGAACATTTTTTCGAACTGACAGATTGATAAAACAATGACCTCCTTTTAAAATCAATTGGCCAGTACAACAGTTTTACAACACTATGGCAAAGACAAACAAGTCTGAGAAAAAATAATTTAATGACAAGCAAAAATGACAGTCTTAAATTTTTACCATCCGAGTATTTTTCATGAAATTATTCTATAATCTCAAGGTTTATTAGTGACGAAATGTCCGCATAAATCTAACTAGAGTTCCTTGAAACGACTATGATCAGGATTGATAATTAAATGTAAGTAATTATGGAGTAGTCAAGATCCAATTTCTTTGTTTACTATATTATTTACATCTGTTGAATTCCACTATAGATAGATACACATAACATAAATAACACAATTATCAGATTCATGACTAACAAAACATGTACTTATTACTTACTACTTAAAAAAATATGTAGAGCAGTTTCACTGAAATTGAGAGACAAGAAATCTTTTCCTAAAACACATTTGGTTTGAATGTTTTTTTCCCCAATACATTTGTAAAGATACGGCTACTTAGTAAAATTAGAGGGTAGGGGAGAAGTGTCACACAAAAGTTATTTAGATGTTTACGTGTGCATCGGTGCATTAAATAAGCAACGAATCCTTGCAGGGGGCGGTTGGGCTCGAACCTGGGACAATGATATCGCGACACCGGGCCTACCCGGGCGCACTAACATGATTAACTTTTATATTGGCTATCACAACCGTTGACGTTGGGTTTTGTTCTCTGCCATTGCAATGTGTTATTTGAAGGCAATCCTGCCACCCCCGAGTTTGCAATCGCCCACATGATTAATAACATAGATCAGGTTAATTGAATTCTAAAATGTGATTAATATTTAATCCTAATAACATTACTTGAGGTCAAAATAACCAAGGTCTCGATGTTTAATTAAGAACATACCTCGTAGAGCATTTGCGCATTTCTGAATGCAGACAGAAGAAATACCTACTTGTGAGGTGGATGGAATTTAGATATTTATCTTCATAGAGTAGTGATATATGTGCTACGATGGTTTAACGCCGATAATAATTATCACGTCCGACAGTGGCGGTAATTGCAAGCACGGCTCTACACTTCGGCGTCGGGGCGCCCATACATTCCCCTGAGACGACGGATCACGCGTTGACATCCCCGCTACTTCGGCAACTCCGACCTCTTAATCATTCAATCCTAATGGAAACCCATCAACGACGTCTATCTTGCTAAAATACGCATGAAATTTAAATGACCCACTCGAAAGAAAAGTGATTTAAAAAAAGATAGCACGAGAATGTTTGCCGAATTGTGTCCAAATTGAACAATAGCGAAGCCACCAACGCTGACGTTCAGCATCCCGCAGCGCAACTTATGAATAGAATAATGCAGAGCAACACAAAACCGTGCGAGTGAACATCATCAATCACTGTATTTAGAAATGTTTCATTAGTAAACATTAAGATGTTTGCTTACATGTCCGAATGTTGTCCGCCGTAATATGGCCTTATTCCGTGAAATAAGGGTCGGTGATAAAATATGTTCACTGAAGATGTATGGGATGACACTGCGTAGGTAAAATATTCGCAGTGTACTCGGTGTCACTTCGTAAGTTACCCACGCGGTAGGTGTCAAGGCCGCTGCTGTGAATATACATAATTACAAATGCAGTGCATTCCATTTTTATATCTCAATCCATAAAGGAGCCCCTTTGTGAGGTCTGGGATAATGTTTTATTCAAAGTATGTTATCAAATTGAATTATTAGGATGACACGATGTTCTACATTACAATAACCTATGTAGGTGAAGCAAACAAGGCATTGAGCCAATTTCTATCACCTTTTGTTAACCCGATGACTCTATAGCTAATTCGTAGCAAGTCGGGTCGGTTTGCTGGCAAAGCTCTCTCTAGCAGAAATTTTGTAAAGAAACAAAATATGACTCGAATGTGAGTCGACTAAAAAATGAAAATGGAAAATCTGTATCCACATAGGTCACAAAGTAATCATTTTGACGTTCATAATTGTTTTATGAACGTCAAAATGATTGCTTCTACACTTCAGACTTTGATGAATGATGTTCTATGTGCCTGATTCTAAATTCTGATGATATAGGTACCTGATTCTGTAGAAACAAAAAAAAAATCCTGTAAGTAATTGAAAAAGTCACAGTACCTACGTAGATAATACACAAATTGCTATGAACAAAATAAATAAATAGAATCATGTACCTATGACTAACTTTTTATATAATCTTATCAGGTAAGTATATATTTCGAAATGTATTTTTTGTACATAAGAATATATTGCTAAATAAGTATACAAACTGTCATCAAAACGACTCCAATGATGTCTAATTCAGTTTTTCAAAAAGTTATAGCTTTGTTTAACAAAATGTCTGTACATATTTCAAAAATCAATATTATTGTAACATCCAAGCGTAAAATCTCAAATGTAAAATTACCCAGCTAGACCTATATACATCGGATCAATCTCAAAACTTGCACAAATCTTGATTTTCTTAGGAGCGCGACTCGAGCGCAGAGCGCCTAACAAAAAGATAGAAGTCATTATTCCAACTGCTCTACGTTGCCGCGATAAAATGCATAGGCGCTATACTTAAATGCACCATTCTGTTACACCGGATATTTGATTTCTTTAAATACAGACATTCGTTTTCAACAAACAAGCTTTTTATGTACATAGGCAAATAAAATGAAAAGTCAATTTTTATTTTTTTGAAAGCGCTTATTGTACGGCCATAAGCTCGCCCTTTTTATGTAGAGTTAAAATGTGGGGTGGGCGTTAACACATCCCTGTCTAATCAATACCTATCTCATAACTCAGTCATTTATGACTCGATTTGGAATTATATTCTTTGTTGTTTGAGGGTATGAAGCTCATAATTATTTGGCCCTATAGGATGTAATGGGTATTGCTTTTATTTTCATAAACCTCTTTCGATACAGGTGGCTCTGAGAGAAGCGAGTCCCGCAAACATTATAATAATTTACACAGGCGCTCTTGAAAGAGAGTTTTAAATGGACTTAAAGTTCATTTTAGATTGTAACTAGTGACCCGTAGTGGCTTTACCCGGGTTGAACTTTTCATGTATGATAAATTACATTTTCCGATAATTTTAGATACCGATAGAGTATTTGAAAACTCTTTAAGTTCTTTCGAAAATACCTACTAGTTTTTCAAATCACTCTCTAGCAACTGAACGGATGTGGCTGAAAGGTGCAGGGATAGATAATACTCGTAGTCTGGAATAATATTTGTTTCTAACAGTACCCATAATCCATTGCAATCCTTCAACTCTAAACTTAATCTTAACTTTAATTGAAGCAATTTTTTTGATTGTTGCGAATGTTGCGATCTGTAGTGCTCCTTACTAATAATAATAAAAGACTAATTGGTACTTTGGAAATAGAAATGGCATAGACTCTGGATTATAATGAAGGTAAAAGGCATGTAAAAGGTAAAAAAGTAGGTACTTCTATCACGTGCACAGTTATAACTTTTTTATTTAGTTTTTCAACTGATTGCGATCCAGACTCCAAGCGATTTTTACCCTATCGTAAGGATATTTATCACGTCGTAAGGTTGGATCAAAGTCCTGCTTTGAGTCGCATACTCACCTGAGTAGGCATGTGACTCAATATTCGACATTTGTTAAAAAAAAACTTGCTAAAAAGGTTCCCACTAAAATGTGATGAAATTGTCGTTGATAATCTGAACATAAACAATAAATAGTAATAAATATGCGGCGTTATGTTTAGTGACCATCTATAGCGAACGAGCCTTAGATATGATCGATCACTGGAGAAGGCAAGGACACCCACCCATGGATCCTTAACGCGGACATAAAACACTACTGGAAGTGCTCATAAAACTATTATTTACTGTTTACCAAGTAATCTATACAAATTTATGTATGTTTGCATAAAATAGGCTCCGAAACTACTGGAACGATTTAAAAAATCCTTTCACTGTTGGGAAGCTACACTATCCCGGGTACCATTGGCTATATTTATTGCCATATTCCCACGGGAACGGGAGCTACGCCGGTGAAAATGCGTGATGTCCGCTAGTCTATTATAATAAGAGAGTAGAAATCTGTCTATATAATAATAATTACTAAAAATGTGGGTGTATAAAATTCCTATCCCTACTCCCTACTTAATTTATAAATACAAAAGTAACTCTGTCTGTCTGTTACGTTTTCACGCTTTAACCGTTGAACGCTGAACGCTGAAGATTTTGATGAAATTTGGTATACCTAGAGATAGTTTGAGAACAATGGAAGGATATAGGCTACTTTTTAACTGACTGCATATATGATATGATAAAGACTTCTACGCGGATGAAGCCGCGGGGAACAGCTAGTCACCAATAAAACTAGCTCTTTTATGATTAAGCAAACTGGGCAGTTTCACACGCTTGTAAAAGTCTGATGAAGAAATACCTCTCCTTTCATAGACCTTTATATGTGACGAAAACGAAGTTGCGAGGGTCAGCTTGTCATTGTATACAGTTCATATCACTTATTGCTTAAACGGTAACTTAGTGCTAAGGCGATGAAACGCAGCATGAGCGTTATTTGTAACAATTTGTAAAAAGAAGGATAGAGTTTGTACGGAACAAACCGATTCCAATCTACTCCAAATTTGGCATAGCATTTTTGATGGATGACGTGTTTTGTTTTTAATTGACATTCGTCATTGTTAAAAAGAGCTAGAAAGTTATTTCGGGGTGATGTGCTTCGAAGCTGATTTCAATACTCTTTATTTGATATAAATTACTTTTTATTTTGACATATTTGTGAAAGCACAAACCAATTGATATTGTCATTTTTCGTTTTATGTCACAGATCAATTTGAAATATTGCTGTAGAGTAAACAAGAAGCCGTGAGACGGTCTCACCCGACTGCCGCTCTTACGTTTATTGTGAAAGTGAAAGTTCAATCCGATTGACGTTGTCATTTTTGTTGAACAGATGATCCAAGTGACCTAGTGACGTAATTTAATGCAACAGAGTCACAGACTACAGACACAAGTCTCTCCATAAGCCCCTCTGCAATCTATTTTATAGAGAGGGGCTAAAATACATTTTTATTGACGCAAAAAATAAAGGAGAACGCCCAGAGATCGTTTCTTTTTGAAAAACCTTAATAAAAAGTGTATGGCCATCTAAGTAAATTGGTAAATCATGTAATATTTTTTTAACAATCTTTTAATTCAATCGATCAAAATCTTTTGTGGCGTTTTAACTTTGATAATAATTCGTGGTTGTATCGTTTGTACGCGCCGCGGACTGACCAAATGAATGGTACTGACGTGACGAAGATGGCCGCCAATCGCAAATATCAATGTGTGAGGCCTACATTTCGGGGTTCATGCAACAATGTCGTTGAGATCATAGATTTAGTATCGATAAATTCTAAATCTATGGTTGAGTTGGAAGTAGGTTCTATTAATAGCAGATTATTGTATTTTTTATATAAAATAGCATTCTAACCATAGATTTAGAATGTGATTTGAGAGTAGCGAAAAATCCTAAATCTATGATTCTAACTATAGTAAAAATCTAGGCTGGTGATATATTATTCACCGTGTTGCGAGCATATTAGACATTTGAACGAAATACGAACTGTCAAAAATTGAAAAGTTTTTAACAAAACGTCTTTTCGGTACTTGACTTTGAGTGTCCTAAGAGGACGAGGACCGAGAAAAATGACATAAACAGCTGAATATTAAATAATACAAGAATTGGCAGTATGGTTTTAAATACCTTTGCCTGTCCTTTGGACGAATAAAGCAGCAACAACAACAACAAGGAAAAATGACAGTTTAAAATGTTTATCACCGAAGGATTTTTCATGAAATTATTTTATATAAATCGGTGTGAAATGTTTATATAAAACAATGTACGGTTCCATACAAAGTGATTATGATCAGGATTGATATTTAAATGGTAAGTAATTAAGGAACACCAATTTGTTTATTTTCTACATTATCTCAATAAGTTGTTATGTGGTAAGTAAATACATTTTCAGGGTTTTTTATAAGTGTGATGGAACTATTACTTTTATCTTTTTTGAATTAAATCCATGTTCATCTTTTTGGACAAATTGATTTGACGGATTGATGGACATTTGCTTCAAAACTAACCTCTAATTTGAACAGCAAAACGAAGAATGATAGAAAACCCTACAAAATAATAGAATATTTTTTATTTCCTATGAAAGTACGATATCCATTCAATTCAATCTCTGATTTTCGCTGTCATACTAAATTATTTGTTATGAAACGGCGGTCCATTGAAAGATGGGCAATCGCCTTTCTGAGAATGAATAGAGGTAGGTATTATGATAGAACACTCTTTAGTTAGAGCGTACCAGGAGACTGTACCTTGGGATCGTGCGGAGTATGGCCCTTTACGGGGCCCCCGTATGAGTGGAGCCCCTGACGGCCAGCAATGCGGCACATTGGTGGAGTGCACAGCGTGGGCTGCAATAGCGTCAGGTCCTCATGGCAGGGCTGGACGTGGACATTCTCTCGCTGGAGACGGTGGTGCGAGCCATGATCTCCAGCGGGAGTGGTGGAACTCCGCTGCCTCGGTCTGTGAGCAGACCATGCGAAGAAGAAGAAGAAGAAAAATAAATTTATTTCACATAGGCATATACAGATGCTCTTGTAAAACGTCCAGAATATAAATCAAAATCTACCACCAGTTCACAACGCGACCCACCTGAGAAGAACTGGCAAGAAACTCAGCGGGTTATTCTTTTTAGAGCTCTATTTACAAAATGAATCTAAAAACTATGCATTTTTACAATTTATTTGAGAATCCAGTAGAGCAGGTCATTTCCAGGCTTCTCCATCCAACAAATAATCACCAATTGTATAGTAGCCCCTGCAGTACAATTTACTTTTTACAACCTTTTTAAATTTATTAAGGGACATACTTTTAATTTCGTCTGGTAGCCTGTTGTAAAAGCGTATACAGTTACCCATGAAACAATTGCTGATTTTGTGCAATCTGCTATGATAAACAGCAAGGTTACTTTTATTTCTAGTGTTGACATTGTGTCTATCACTTAACTTAGCGAAACTATGTAAATTTCTTTGTACGTACATCAGATTCTCAAAAATATATTGTGATGCTACTGTAAGAATTTTAACCTCTTTGAATTTTTCGCGCAGAGAGACCCTTGGACCTAATCTATATATAGCTCTTATGGCCCGCTTTTGTAAAATAAAAATTTTATCTATATCTGCAGCATTGCCCCACAGTAGAATACCGTAAGACATTATGCTATGAAAGTAACTGAAATAGACTATTCTAGCTGTATCTACATCCGTCAAGTGCCTTATCTTTTGTACAGCAAATGCTGCTGAACTTAATCTATTTGCTAGTTTGACAATATGTGGACCCCATTGTAAACCAGCATCGACCGTTAACCCTAGGAACGTCGTTGATTCCACAAGTTCCAACACCCGACCATTAAGTTGAACATTGGTTTCTGACTGTGTTACATTAGGCAAGGTAAATTTTATGCATTTAGTTTTATTATCATTCAGTCTAAGATTGTTAGTGTTAAACCAATGAACCACTTTCAAGATTGCGTTGTTGACATCGTCATAGTTATCTATTTGTCTTTTAACTTTGAAAATCAAAGAAGTATCATCTGCAAACAAAACAATCCTGTTGTTGTCCCCCACGTAAAAGGGTAAGTCATTAAAATATATAAGGAATAAAAATGGTCCGAGTATTGAACCCTGTGGGACGCCCATAGTAACTACAGAGCCCTCTGAGCGTGTACCATTAACATCAACCCTCTGAATTCTATTGTTCAAATATGAAGTCAGAAGATCGAGAGCCTTGTTTCTTATGCCATAATGGTGTAATTTCCTGATTAATGTTTCATGTTGGACGCAATCAAATGCCTTAGACAAATCGCAAAACACACCAATTGCATCTTGTTTATTCTCCCAGGCCTCGTAAATACATTTCAATAACTCTACACCAGCATCGGTAGTCGAGCGTCCTTTAGTGAAGCCAAATTGTTTCTCATGAAACAATTTGTGACTATTAAAATAGATCAGCATCTGCTCTAGTATTAGTTTTTCAAATATCTTGCTCAAGGTCGGCAACACCGAGATAGGTCTGAAATTACCCGGATCTGAAGCACTGCCAGCCTTGAACAGTGGTATAACTTTACTGTGTTTCATCAAATCAGGAAATACACCACTTGAGACGCAATCGTTAAACACAGTTGCCAAGTGGGGTGCAATGACATCTATAATACTTGATACGGATTTTACTGATAGCCCATTAAGGTCAGCGGTTTTTTTAACATTAATAGATCTAAATGCTTTTAAGATGTCGTTGCAGTTGACAACTGTAAATTCGAACGCGCCCTCACAGGCAGCTACAGATTCTGCTAATAAAAGCTCGGCGGAGGTGGAAGACGACCGGAGAGTGTTAGTAATCTCTATAGGTACATTACTGAAAAATTTTTCGAACTCAGTCGCCACATCCATATCCCCCGAAACGTGGCGATTGTCTATCTTTAAATGAAACTTTCTTTCATTCGCTCTACACCTACCACATTCCGCATTTATAATGTTCCAAGTAGTTTTAATGACATTCGCAGAATCTAAAATTTTATTTCTAATGAAATTAGACTTGGCTAAGGTACAGGCCTGCTTAAATATCTTTGAATATTTTTTAACATATTCCTGAAACTCTGGGTTGAAATTATGCGATTTTTCAGAATACAGTTCATATAGTTTATGGCGACTTTTATAAATTCCGGGTGTTGCCCAGTCACTGAAAGCAGAGCTGCCTCCGATTGATAAAGTCTTAGGGGTAAAGATTTTCCCAAACACAGCATGTATCAAATTAAATAAATCAGAGTAGGATTCTTCTACACTAGTGTAATTGGGCAATTCTGTTATTTTCTTGACTAAGTTTCTTCTGAATGTTTCCAAGCGATGTGTGTTAACTGGGACAAAACTAATTATTTTCTTATTTTCCCTACTATTTCTCAGATAAGAAACAAACTGACCGCGATGATCTGATTTTACAGGGTCCACTATACTTTTTTTAATGGGATTTATATTAGTATAAATATTATCAATACAAGTAGCACTAGTGGCAGTTATACGAGTAGGTTCCAAAAATATATTATACAAACCAAATGACTTGAACAAATTTAACATTTTCTCTCTCTGTAAAGGTTCCCGTGCAGTTTCTAAAACATCTACATTGAGATCCCCACAAAATAGGACCGTTTTTTTAGTACTTTGGCATTTAAACAATGCTTCTTCAAGTTTTTCTTCGAACTGTACATATGGAGCGTCTGGGGGACTGTATATGCTTAGTACAATGAACCGCTCAAACTCTATACTGGCTATCTCAATAACTCGTTCAACAGAGAGGGCTACTATGTCTTTACGTTCTTTACACTTTATTGACTTATTAATAATAATTAAAGAGCCTCCACGTTTATATTTCAGTCTACAGAACGAGCTAGCAACCTGGTGATTTTTGAAATTGAACATGACTTGATAAGGCCTTAACCAATGTTCTGTTACACAAAAAATATCAATGCCATTCAAGTTCATGTACAATTCCAATTCCAATTCTTTTCCACCAATCAGGCCTTCAACATTTTGGTGCACCAGGTGTAAAGCATTATTTTTAAGATTAATAGATTCAACGGCCTGAGAGTGATCAGATATAAAATTATGCTGTGGCTGATGTAGAACTAAATGGCTAGATTTAACATTAATTGATTTATACATTGTGTCAAGCTTAGTGCAAGAACGTTGCTCTTTTGTCCTAAAATCTAATTTAAATTACTTGGATATAAACAACTATCCAGAGTTCTAATATCAATGTCATTTTTCTGCTCAAAAGGAGCAGGTTTGATAGCCAGATTTTTGGCTAAAGAATCTATAAAATAATGTAGCGAAATTGCTACCTGTCTTTTAAAATAATCCAGAAGCTTATGCTTTCCTTTAGTCATATAGAAATAATAATTTTTCCTAACAATAGTGTTAGTATCAATTATACTAAATTTTTTATTATGAAGTGTTAATGTGTCCAATGACAAATTTAAATAGTACCTAATCCTATTTTCCACAACTGGCATATGCTTACAGTAGGGCAGTGTGTAAATAATAATATTATTTAAATCTAATGAGTTTAATTTATTATAATATTTAATAAGTTTTTGTTTGGTTATATCAGTCCTGTTTCCTATGAAAATAACCAGATTATCTCTCTGATGAAATTTATAACTACATACGGCCTTCATTAATTGGGTATAGGATGTAGAAGGCATGCAGTGATTTATAAAGGACTGCCCCTGTGAACAAAAGTTTAATTTTGACCCCATGTCTCTCCTGTTACCTTCACTGTTATCTTTTTTAAAACCTTGATTGATTTGTTTTGGTGTGTTATGCATCTGGTCACCAGATAGGGCAAGTGTACTCCCTGGCTCAGGTTGACTGCAGTCACATTGTGTTTTATCTGCTAAGGAGTTAAAACGGTCAGCATAATTAGATGTTGAATTTAAGAGTTTATCCATGGCCAAAGAATATTCTTTTATAATCAGCTGCGATTTATCATACATTGTCTTAACAGACTCCAAGGAATCTTGAAGCTGTTGTAATTTATAACTGAATTCCTGTGTATCTGCAGCATGCTGTTTTTGACTACTTTCTAACTTTTCAGTGCATAAATTTAGTTCATGTAATATATCCAATCTATTTCGGCAATTCTTAATATTTTTGGTGAAGTTTTTATTATTATTAAGCAAATTTTGACTTTTTCTTATCAACTTATTTATTTTTATATAATGTTTTAACTTTTTGTTGCTACAATGACCTAAACCTACTTTGGCCGATACTGCAGGGTGTTTAGGAGTATCATTTGTAAGGTCTATAATGTCAGTCTGTTTATGTTTTGCAGATGTAACTAACCTTGGGGACCTATCCATGAGTTCATCGAACAATGTTTGGTTTTGTTGAGAACTAACTTGCAGAGACGCTTCTTCTAGCTGAGTTATTTGTTGGTGGGAGTCCCTAAGCTCATGTTCTAGATCAGCTATCCGTTTTAAAGCGCGTTCATACTCTGCACTGCACTTATCAAAATTATTTATTATTTTTAGGAGTTCATCCCGTTCCCCAGTCACTTCATCTAACCGCACGCTTAGCAAGGACAACTGTTGTTTTAATTTGCCGTTGTGTTCTACAACAGAGACAAGCTCTGTCTCATTGTCCTCACGTTCATTACTGAGCTGGACAACCTGCTCCTTGGCCGATTTCAGTTCTTCTAAGACCAGTTGAAGTTTTGACTGTTCCCGACGGGCCAGACCTCTTCGAGTCATCATTTTGTAGTATTAGACAAGAATAGCTACTTTATATTAAAAACAAGGAGCAGCCTCTAAAGCTATAGATAGATAGATATATTTATTGCAAAAAAAGTACCTATTCGTATGAGTGTGATACCTGTGAGTTTTCAACATAGAATATACTATTAGATATATTACTAGTGAACAACAGGTGGACACACTTACTGTAGGTACCTACCTATTAATTTTAAAGCGAGAGGTGGGATTCGATTGAATTACCTATCAGATTTCAGCATTGAATATATTATGACATATATACAAGTGAACAACAGGTAAACAAACTCACCGGCACACCTATCCACTGGGTATCTTGTAAAACTTTTAACACTCCTTTTGCGAATTTATGTGTTATTCATTAAATTATTTGAAGTGAAATGGTCTGTTACTAGCTACACTAAATACATAGGTACTTACTAGTTTTATAACTTCCAATACCTATGTGATACACGTCGATATTTGCAGTTTTACGAACCTACTTACTAAGTAGACTATAGGTTATGTTACCGGCAATTTAACAGCTGATCGTTGTTATTAAAGTAATAACGCAAGTATATTATCGGTATACAAAGTCGATTTAACACTTTGACTATTAAAATGATGCAGCACCGAGGAAACAGTCAATAAAATTCTGAAAATTTACGTCAATATCACTTTCTTTTAACGGTTAAGATGACTCATTCATTACTCATTTCATAAAATTACGAACAGAACTTTGGAATTACGTATTTTAACACTTTGAACACTAATTATGCACTAGTATATTTATTTTAATGAATTTAACTAATTTTAATTAGAGTATTTACATTAATTATGATTAATTTAAAATAAAATTTCACGGAGCTTACAAAATTTTGACAGTTCGCTAATGTTGCCAGTTGTGGAATCTGCTCGTGAAAGAGACGGCAGGCAGCAAGAGAGAACTCTCCCACCCGATTTCCGCAGTGTCTTCGCCCACGACTATCGGCCTCCAAGACCGGGATTACGTTCCAAGACGTTAAAAAACATGATGCCTGAGGATGGAATTAATATACTCACCACTTCTTTAAAGACTGGATAATATCGCTCTTCATGGGACTTATTATTTTTGAGTTGCTCGAGAGTCAGCCTGAGTCGCTCTGGTATATTCTCCGTGTCTTCATCGCTTGATCCCGGAGGTTTTTTTTATCTGTGATGTCCAGAAGTCTCTGTAAAAGCACTTGGGTGAAGATGGTCACCGTAGTGTAGGAATGTTTACAACACCAGAGGTATTGATTACTATTACATTTGCCATTTTAGTGATATAGTTTATGGTCCACTTAATTAAGTACATCAATATCAAGTCAAACGATTTCACCTGATGTTTATTTGGCAAACTTTTGGCGATTTAAAATTCAGGTGCCGCGTGTGGTCTACTTTGAGCTTGACTATCTTTGTGAATGGTGGTATCACTATATCTATACCGCTCATATCGAACCTTGACTTAAATCGCAGTTATAAATATAAAATACGACTACGCTACTAATGTATCCAGTTAGCAGTAGATCTGTGTAATTCGTACGTGGTTAATGAAATACAGATATCAATACATCATTGATCGTGGTGCGATAGCGGCCCATACGTCATGTTTACTAGATCTGACATGAGCGCCCCGTGTAGCTTCAACTCTCATTACCAGTATTGATGATGATTGTTATAACTATAATACAACAATTTGGCGAGTCCCTGGTTGTACTAATTTTATGAGCATCCTTACGATTTAATACGTGTAATTCTAACAAGAAACAAAATCTATTTTTATAACAAGATAACACAAAAATTTTAATAATAAAGCCAAACACAAAATACCTATAAGAGTAAATAATAGAATCGAGTTCGTTACAACATAGAGATATTATCTCTGAGTCACCACTTGAAGACACATTCAGATCCCAGTAGTACAACAAGTTGGACTAAAAAAAATTTTTAATAAAAAATATAACCGACTTCAAAAAATTCCTGAAAAATAGAATTTACTTAGCACAAAGTAATTGTATTTTGATTTATCAGATTTTATTCAATATCATATTTAAGTCGGCGCCAAGTAAACCCATAGGTTTAGGTAGTTATTATTAATGGCACCAACTTTAATATAATATTGAATAAAATCTGATAAATCAAAATACAATTACTTTGTGCTAAGTAAATTCTATTTTTCAGGAATTGTTTGAAGTCGGTTTTATTTTTTATTAAAAATTTTTAAATTTTTTTTCATTGTTTTAAGTGACGGGTGGACCGAAAAATATATCTTTCTAGTTGTAAAGTTCTCATCAATACAAATAAATCAAGCCCAAACACAAAGCAACTGCTGTAATCAGAGAGTGATGGCCGTCAGGGTGATAATAGGATACCGCACGATTTCCGGTGAGGCGGCATGTCTCCTAGCCGGGACCCCTCCATGGGACCTGGAAGCGAGAGCCCTTGCGTCACTGTTCAGATGGCGCAAGGAGGCGCTGGAGCGGGGCCAAAGGCCTGCGTCTCGAGAAATCGAGGCCCAGCGGACCCTGCTCCACCAGGAAAAATAGGCTGTTGGGCGTTGCGTGAGGTTTTTTAGTCGGTAAGAGTCCGGCATAGCATCCTACGAGGATTTTCCCTCACGTTAAAAAAAAAAAAAAAGCAACTGCTGTAAATCGTTAAAGAATTCGCTCAAGTGTCTTTCAGTTTCATCATCAGATCGACCATAGACCTTCATTAAATTGTAATACATCAAAGCACTTCATTATAAAGTTAACAAACGCACTAGTTGTCGCTACAATTTTTGGTGGTTGCCCTCGATTTCTCCTGGATCCCATCATCAGATCCTGACCTGGTGAAAGTGGGACCACCTGATAAGTAAACCCTATTCAACAAAAGAAAAAAAATTGAAATCCGTCTATAATTGACGGAAATATCAAAACGAATGAGAACCTCCTTTTTTTAAGTCGGTTAAAAAAGAAAGAACTCACCCGAGTTGAACCAAACTGGTAAAGATATCTGCTCATACAACAACCAGTTGACCCTGGGGTAACTTTACTTACCCTTAGTACAACCAGTTGAACATCGGAGTTGTACCACGAGTTTCACACTAATAAAAGTTCACCACCCACCAAGTCACACCCTATCTATCCAATTTACTTTGTCCCTATAGTTCTAAACTAAAATATGTTTTGTTGACATTCAACGTTGTCGTAGGCACTGTAATTGTATTCTAGCATCTAGATAGGACGCCTGCCTATATGTTATAATTTATGCCACATCAGAATCTGCGTTGAATACTGCTGTCACCTTTGGGATGAATCCGCAAGGTGCTGGTTGGTTGAGAAGAGCTCTTTAACTTACTCTTACTTTACACTCTCTTTTTCGGCTTGTGAAAGCGTGCCGGGCAAAAGTTCCACCCTCATACCAGAGTTTAATATATATTTCTTCTATGCTCATACAGTATAGAAAACTTCATTGAACCGTAAGACCTTGAAACGCCACACCAGCGTACGTGCTTCCTTCCTCTTCAGGGGCCAATGTCGTGTCTATTGTCTTGTAAAATATGAGATACCACGGCTTTTCAACCAGGTGGCGCGACCAAGATATAATTTTTTTTTAGTTTAAACAGACTCATATGGGGAAAAGATAATATTAGAAATTTCTCGTAGCTCGTACTAACAAATCATTATGTAATGCGCTGCTCACTGGCTCTCATAACCCACTCAAACAGTGGTACCTACTATAAACGGAGCAATAATAATATTCTACTATCTTTTGTTGTGTCCTCCATTTGAATTTCAACGTTTTGTGTTGGGGGTTGAATTGGAAACCAAAGTAGCGCCGCTATCTCATTGTACCAGGCATTGCTGTACAGTAAGTAGGTAGGTAATCGAATTAGCCGTTTGTATCTATTTCCTTCGATATAGCATCGTCTATATTGATAAAAAAAATTGAAGTGCCTATTTGTAATTCCAAATTAACAGCTTTTCACTATATATTATAAAGGAAGTAAATACGAGTACAGTACTTAGGTACCTACATACAAAAATATCTAAAGGTTTTGCCCTTCGATATGTTCCTGTTAATTTTTGAAATTAATAGATTGATTCTATCGGTAGTTTCACGGGCATATAGCTAAAGTTATAAGATGAAGCTGGATGATTACGGGGAGCGCATTGGATAGTTTTCAATTACCATATTTTATAGATCTTTAATTATAATTTGGTTGTTTGTAAAGAGTAAGTACCCCTTAACGAGCGAACATGTACAAAAACAATGTCATAGTCTGCCTACCCAAACGGGAGACAGGTGTGATTATATGTATTTACTGTCCATTTCCAATCCCTACTTGCGACTTTTTCTAGGTTTATCAAGCTGGGGATATTAATTAGTCCGGGGACATCCTTCCGGGGGCTTACCCGGGGCTCCTAACCATAGGCTGTTGGGCGTTACGTGAGGTTTTTTAGTCGGTAAGAGTCCGGCATAACATCCCCTGAGGATTTTCCCTCACGTAAAAAAAAAGCTGGGGATATTTCTAATATTTTGAAGTTTACCGCTACCTGTGACCTCCAGTCCAGAAGTTGGATGCTCTGTTGGGTTATGCAATGAGTTTTTAAAATTATGTGAAGAAGATATGTCTATCTTTCCTAGAACCAAAAAAACATTACAGACAATCCAATGGTCCATTGTCAGTTTCCTGTATTCTGCCTGATAACCAATATTCATGCAGGTGGAAAAATTTGGGACGTAGATCTTGAACTGGAAGATACATTATTCAAGCAATTAAAACTTAATCACAATCGGGCCATCCATTGGGCTAATATAATGTTTTCATCAATCATTTAACACAACTCATTTGCTACGTTAGTTAATCATGAGGATAAGTGCTTGCTTCCAAAAATAGCCTTTATTAAATACACGTTCATAAAAACCTGTTCATTGGTAGCAATAATAACTTAATTCATCTTTTGTGGAACTGAATACAAAAAAGCGGTATACAATCAAAATCAATTTAAATATAATAAAATCGTTCAAGACAACCGCAATATACAATTATCTGGTGCTTATATCAAAAACATTAAAAAAGGAACACTCGTTTTGGTGTTTATCATTTCCCATAATACTGTGTTCCAATTGCTTTTTAATAATACTCTCTTAAAAGAATAGTCTGACATTTTTACTGTTACAATAATATATGTCGGTTACGATTATGGTTTTAACTAACGAAGGTTATAATTTTTTATATGGCTACATGGCGTTGCTTACGCACAATTCGTTAACAGTTTGCCAACAATGCTAAAGGGCTGTAAACCACAGATATCCGATAATATCTGTGCTGTAAATTGATTTATAACACACAGTCGTTTATTTTATAGTAATAGCGTAGAAAATTTTCATTTTTCATTAACTGCAAGAAATAGCTTACTTGATAAAATTCTTATTATTCTGATCAAATATTTTAGCAGAAAACTTTTAAAATAAGATTTAGAGGGGCCGCGGCCGCTGTGAAAGTTAAATATTATTTGTCACAAATTACAAAATCTGATACTATCATGTTATTTTTTGTTAGGTGACTATTAGATATGTTCAACTCGTTGTCGAGATACAAGCATTCCTAACATTCAAAGGCTATATTTAAAGAAATACCAAATATTACACACATTCATTAATCTGGGAATATATTATAATTTATAATGGCGTACGAGCGACGCATTAATAAATTTGGACTAGAGTATTGAAAAGTCCGGAGTTATGATAAATAAACAACAACATGATTTCGTGGAACAAACAAACAAACACAGGTCACCTCCCGGAGCTCGGAGCGCGTGCCTCGGATTAGCTGTATTTTCATATCAAAGGGCTCGCTCAGTTTTATGAATTGCTTCTATTTGGGGCCCGACGTAATGTCTTTCTTTATACAAGGGACGTTTCGCGTGGGAGAATTTAATTTGTTGCACTTTTCGTTTAATCGCATTAGAGGGTATTCATATCTTTATTTGGAAGTAACAATTCCTTATCGTCATTTTGCATAAGCGCTGAGTGACAGTGTAATTTAATTTGCGTCCCGGAAAGAGGATTTGATATCAGATAATGTTCAATATACAAAATCGTTTACTGGTGTTTCCTGTGTGCACTGTAGGGATTTTGTGTAGTGTGAGTTTAGGCAGACTTTGTACAAAGGGAAGAAAAGTAAGGATTTGAACTACAATTCAAGCCCCATTTGAATCATAAATTTTCGTCTCTTGTCAAAATCACAATGGGAAGTAGTACAAAACAGTTTGATGATAACCAAAGTGTACAATTTACGATGCTGTAAGGAACATATAGGCTGAAATAATTAATGAAAAATTTACTATCTAATGAACCATCAATTAGTATGTAAGAAGAGTCACATTCCAAAGCCGAACAGGGCAGTAATAAATATTATTAGTGCTGGGAGTATCGTGGAGATTGATTGCCGCGACTCGAGTACTGGACGATATGACGTCATTATTGGGGGATTCGCAGATAGATCACTCCGTAAATCCGCAGACCACCGGACGTGGTATTGTCAGATTTGTCCCCAATTCCATGAATTTTGTTTATTCAATATTGGCTCGTTTCTGGGTTTGTTTTGTATGTTTTTTACATATGCACATGATTTATCCCCGCCCATTAGGTCACGGTGAGTAATGCAGGCAAGTCGGGCCCGCGCCCCGGGGCGCCCGATCCGTCCGCGTAGATAGCGACTACACGTGTTGTCAACTTGTATGTTTTCATCCAAATACCGTATATTTGATAAATTTAACAATATACATTAGTATGATAATTCGATAACGACACCATTTTATACCGAGGTGTCAGCTAATAAAATCTCTGTTACGGTACCTCGCCGAATAAAGGAGTAGGCGTATAACAACGTTATTGCACGTTTGTTCAATAACGTTGTACGTTTGATGGTATCAATAAACTAAGTTCTGTTTATACCACTAAAGTAGCAGGCAAGCGTGGAGTCCACCGGATCGAAAGTGGTCACCATAGTGTAGAATACGCACAACCACAAAAATATTTTTTCTGTCTAAATCAATTAATTGATTTTTTTACTTCAGTCTATAGACATTACAGAGCATTGTAAGATTATATTATATTATAGGTAATTGATCTGTGGATATTATCAACGACTTCTAAATAACGGGTGGAGGGTTCGATTTATGCCGGGTGCTTGAGCACAGGCATATTTACCAAGTAAGTAAAATTTTAAATTAGTAAAAAACACAGCATAGACTTATAATATGAAAATACTAATCTCTGGTACTGGCGCCAATTCCTCAGTACTTGAATCAGAAAACAATGATATACCAGGATATCCTCAGCCCACAGACATTGAATATTAAAAAAGGAATAAATTTCCCTGACCCACCTTAACTACCAAAGTAATCGAGTGAGACTTTTTACATGAAGCTTATTCAACAACAGGATCGCTTCACGTATAAGCTGCTAAAGAGCCAAGTCATCAGGTGTTATGAACATTCAAAAATAAGTTGAACAAATCAACGTATAGTATAAACAAAGGGCACTTGTCACCCGACGTAAGCGTTTTTGTTCCTCGTGCATTTTTATTACAAGAGTTTTTGTTGTGAGGCGATGTAGGAAGGAAGCCACGGCGGGGGGTCTCAGCCCTGGCCTCCCGGGGCACCACTACACAAAACATTTCGTGATCCATAAAGACAAAAGGAAAATTAAAATCTGTTAAGCTCGCAGGCTGGACGGCGCGCTCTCGTACAATCCTACACTCACATGATAACTGATGATGTTTTTGACTGAATGGAGACTTTTATATCTTACTCGCTCACTGCAAATGTGATTAAATTCAGAGGTGATAAAAATAAAAATATGAAGGGTTAATAGTTAACATAAAATTACACTGAAACGCTTGTAGTACTCTCTCTCTCAGAGGTAACTCAATGATGTATGGTCTTGAGATGGGTCACCGTTTTGAGGCTTTGAGGCATTTCCACGACCGTCTCCATGTTTAAGTGCTGAGTGCCAGTGACAAGGCAGTCGTCAAACCAAGTTGAAGGCCTTACGGGCGTCATGATAATTTCATCAACAGGGTTTAAAACCAGCGCCTGCTCACTTCTACACGGCAATAAGCTCACCATCTATTACGTGAAACAGATATACACACTTTGAAATGTGGCCTGCACTGACATCATTCCAACTTCAATGTGGTCGGTAATAATGACATTACTTGAATAACACATTGTTAACAGGTACATTTTTGTATTATATTCCTGACAAATTTACAAGTGCATCTGCATAGGTATGCCTAAGTGAAACGTCTGCAGTATGGGGTTCTTCAGAAGGGGTCATAGAAGGTTCTTGCAGGATCGGCAGCGCGATTTTTGCGCATCTGGTGTTGCGAGCGTTCGTAATCATCGGTGGTCCATCAGGTGAACCCGTAAGCTTATCTGCCACCTTAGTATTATTTGTTTCTATAACGTCTTTATTACTGAGTCTAGTCAGCTTTCAACTCTTAGTACTATTGTCACCGTTAATCACAAAGACCCTTATATACCTAATTCAGTTCACACTTTAACACTTCAAACTCAGTGAGACGTTAATATTGGTTTACATACATATCTTATTGTTTTGAAATATACAACTGCAACGTTGTCGCAGAAGGTAAAACTGCCCTAAAACTTACAAACTGTTTTTGAATCATGCAAAAATGTCCCTAGAGAAAATCGAACCTCTATAAATCTCTTTATATTTACTGGTAAGGCGACTTTGACAACTAGTTTACGATACAGCGAACAGTAGATAAATAAAAGTAAACAGTGACTGGTTAATTATTATCAGTCAACGCGCTTATTAGATTGGTGTTCGGGTCTTTCTCGCGTATACATTTAAAACTTTGCTCACCTCTCGACGTTTCTTCGACGGTGTACATAACTACACCAACTTTATTGGTGGTATAACTGATTAGACTTTTCAACTTCACCCAAATTTTCCATACATCTCTCGTCGGCTCCACGATTCTATTTATACTCACACATATTTGTTTAATGTATTAGTATTGTAGATTGAGAATTTATGGCTACTCAGGGCTCAATCTGGGCCAACTTTTGAAGTGTCTATCCCACTTTATTGTAGAATCCTACTTCCTACTAATATTATAAATGTGAAAGTTTGTGAAGATGTTTGGATGTTTGGATGTTTGTTACTCAATCACGCTCTAACGGCTAAATGGATGTGGCTGAAATTTGGTACAAGGGTAGAGTATAGTCTGGAATAACACATAGGATACTTTTTATCCCGGGAAAATGTTCCCACGGGAAGTGGGAACGGGAACCAAATTTCACGCGGGCGAAGCCGCGCGCATCAGCTAGTTTGTATCTAAAATTTAAACAGACACTCAAAGACCACAAGACTAACCGGGTAAACCAGTCGAATAAAAATCTTATTTTTTTCATGTTTTAGTCTAGACTTGGAACTTTTCGAGTCAGCCTGACTTCTTTTCCTAACAATGACATGTATTGCAATTTCAACTACTGAACCCTCTTTTCACGCGTCTTAAACATTTAAAATACTTTACGGACACACGTGTTTCCTTCCTCCAACAAACTGGGGTGTTTTAAGCGGCGCGTAAAGGGGTAATAATCTAGAGAGTTCAAAGTGTCAATTTAAAGGATATTATACCCTTTTTACACACCTTTCTTTATTCTCGGTGTAAAGTGTCCTTGTTTGGCTGGTAGGAGCAATTATGATTTCACTTTGACTTTCGGCTCCGTTCAAAGCGATTGTCCAAAGACCTCCCAGTCCTTTTGTGGGCGGCAGCTTCTACTTTAAATCCTCCTTCCTTAGCAGATTCACGCCCTAACCGTTATTATGACGATGTCTTGTGACCCTGTGAAGAAGTTCTTTCCCAGGAACAGCTATGATGGTTTTGACTTTTTTCAGGTTCTTCATTCATACTAAGTCAAAAACTTCTCATAGTATCTAACATCTTCTCTTAAGAGTGACTGATTGCTTTTTTCTGAAATACAGATGTCGTATATTATAATCTACTACATCTGTATTTCAGAGTAAAAAATAAAAGTAAATTAACCACTTCAAAAAAAATCGTGTATTCAGAAGTTATCTGAAACGTAACACTAAGCTAAACGAATATTGACGATAATATTGAATGTAAGGTTAACTTTAGCTATACCTATTAAATACCTAAACCTTAACAGTTGTTGTGCAATGTTCACACACTAGTTGACAAAGTGAGCAGATGTATCACAACAGCACATTAATCACAAAGAGCAGTTCGGTTCATACCAATTTACTCAAATTGTACAGGTTAGCATACAGCTGTATCACGAAGTAGCCACAAGAGCTCTCTCCAAATGTGTATATAATAATGTATTTACATATTATTATTATTCATGGAAACAAATGTCCTTTGAATCGTTCGGGATTTGTTGACTTAATACAAAGTGCTTTTGCGAGAGGTGGTCGTTCTGTTGGTGACATCGTATAATAGATGGTCCCGATGTTCACATTTTGCGCAAATGTTTCTCTTATTATATCGCAAAATATATATCTTTTAGAATTGAATCGGTGAATTTTAGACCTTTTCACTATTCGTTGCGATATTGAAGAATACTTAGATTTCTGTTAATAAATTAAAATTGAAAAGCATACATTCTCATACAAACCTTTTTTTTATGACAAATATAACGTGTGTTTGTATAAAAAGTTAAGGAATTACGAGTTGTCTCTTGATTTAGTTATCAAGTAAAGGATAACACAATTCAATAAAATATGACACAGTTCAATACTTTTCATTCGATCACTGTTGCATCCGTTTATACGTCTTTGATGCTATAAAAATTGGAGTTTATCTGTTAAATGCAAATAGGGAATCGTGTGGTTTATGTTGAGACGGAGCGAGGAGTGCGCTGAGAGGCTGCTCAGCTCGACCTCCGGAAATCATTGTTGCTGTAATAAAGAGCTACGCGAGAAAGCGCCCGCACGCTGCGTGATAGATGCCCACGAACGAGCGACAAAAAAATAACAAAATCGACTTAGCAAACATGTTTAATAAAATGAATGACCCGCTCGTATATCTTCACCTGCTTAGTATGACATAAATTATAATAACATTATGTTGTACACGTTCAAGGAGTCCCAACAAATTCTTACTCACTAGTAAATAAGACGTTTCACAAAAAATATTGTTCGGCTTAGTGAGATGAGTTTGAAATATAATAAAATATTGGAATATTTCTATTTTGAGTGTATTCTCTGTTCATCTGCTGCCAGTAACACTTGATATAATATTGAAATGCGATTTTCGTTCGCACTACGACAGTAACATTTTTCTATCGTCTGTTACAGGATTATCAGCAGATTTAGTTCTTATCCTATGCTGTTTACAGCCGAGTATATTCTATATTAGATATACTTTAGAAAAATTAAGAACCAAAGAAGAATCAAATTTATGACTTCTTGTGCAGAAACGATCTTCACAAATTGCACGATCAACGTAAGTACTAACGTAGTAGGTTTACTCATGAACAGTAATTATATTATCAAGTTTTAATTTATTTTATGTTCTGTGGAACTTTATAACCTATATTAAAGCTATTAGCCGCAGTACTTGTGAAGGTAAACCATTTAAACATGTTCTTAACCTACAATGAATATTTAACCTTTATAAA
Source organism: Miltochrista miniata (assembly GCA_933228765.1). Taxonomy (NCBI): domain Eukaryota; kingdom Metazoa; phylum Arthropoda; class Insecta; order Lepidoptera; family Erebidae; genus Miltochrista; species Miltochrista miniata. The sequence continues at coordinate 28,942,285 of OW121747.1, forward strand.
ACGTACGCTAACGATGCTTAGAATATGAATTAATTTCTAAGTGGTAGATCCGCACCCGCGCGGAGCAACAAAGCCGAGGTAGTTCAGATACTCGACATCACAGCTCCAACAAAGAATCTACACAATTGCCTCCCTCGCAGACACCCTTAACGATTGCAAAGCAGGCTGCACAAAATTAGCGCTAAACAATATTTAGCACCGATTAACCCCATAAACTCGTATTAAATTAGAAGAGCAGTAAAAATCAATTAGAGAGTCCATCTAAGTGATGTAACCGCACGCCTCTGAATTCCTCCTTTTATTAACAATTAGATGGGTTTATGTGTGGAGTAGGTGAGGATTAGGCGAGTTTCAGACGACGTGCGTGTCTCCGCCGGACGGTAGGGGCTTAGCCTCAAGGGATGCGGCGACCCTTCAAGCTACACGATGACAGCTGCCTTTGTCGTGTCCAAAGAGAAATTTTATACCGCGAAATTGACAACCGCAATGTACCGTAACTTATCGATCGCGTAACGTGTTCCCAGGGATGTTGCGATGAGCGCAATAAAGTATTTGTTCATGTTCTCGGCGCATGAGTGCATCAACTCCGCGGTTCACGCGGCAGGGTTCGATTTATGTTGTTTTATATTGTCTTGTCCGCTTTTGTTAATGTGAAAACTAAATCAACGTCCATTTCTGTTATTTCATGTTCCTTATATTATTATTGTTCAACTATATTGCCATTGATAAGAATAATCGTCAAAGCTACATTAAAATCTTAAAATGAAAGATATAATTGTTGTATATGACGTTGAATACCTATCATTGTTTGATATTACCTAATCTCGAATTGTGCTCGCTTCAAATTTATAATGAAATGCCAGAACTCGAATAAAATCTGTGTAAAAAGCAATCTGCATACGTACGTGAGAACACCGCGGCATAATCACGGCTAGAGGTGAACTCATTTAAACTCCAAAGTTCCTCACAATCGTGAACCCTCGACCGCCGTGTAGGAATGTCTTATTGATTTTCCTTTGGATTATGCGTTGACTGCGCCGTGAAAATATTAAGAAATTTCATATTCGATCCGATTGAAATATTAATGAAGTAGGTAAGTAGACGAATCTTTGTTATCGTATCTATAACCATAGTTAGGGAGTCACTCAATAAACCTCTACCTACGCCTTTCTGTAAATACATTACTGTGAAAGATTAAAACCAATAAGTAACAAGTAGTGGCACATAGTGTATTACTTCTACTCCTGGTCTAAAAATGTCTTTCAATTGGTTTATCTTCGAGGCAATTAATTTAAAAGGACACTACCTAAACGGTGAATGCCTTACAACGTTAAAGGCACGGTGTCGGACGGACTCATCCGTTGTGAGACAGAGGGCGCCGGCTCCAGACGAATTGCTGTAGATAAATTATTAAGCGTAATGTTTTTAGCTATCTCCGATGTCGGGATGGAGGAATGTCGACGATCGCATCTCGGGCGCAGGGAGCGATCGATGCTGCGATACGCGCCCGGCACACATCTGGTAGCCACTAGTTTGTTATCGGCGTGAACCGTCGGCCGGACCTATTTATCGAAGTCATAGAGATTTATTGATGGCTATTTTACTTAATAACATGACGTCTAACACATTATGTCACAATCAATAATTAGTATCTATATCTCAGACCGCAAATGACGAGTATTTTATTAATGTTAATTTTATGTAAATGTGAATATTTATAGCCGAGGCGCCGACATAAATAAGTAAACTTCCAATCAAAAGTACTGCATAGCTTGTTCTTTTTCACCTTAAAATTATCGCAGTTGCTTCCCGAACCAACATTGATTTGGAGCTTACGGTTTGCTTTTATTGATCGCCCTTAGTATATTAAGAGCCCGTCTGACCTCTCTGGCCTATAAGAGTGGCTGCGCCAGAGTCTCTGTCGTTGGTCAGCAGGTACGCCACTTGCAGATAAGGTTGACATGGACTCTACAAGTACCTATTGGCTGAGCCCCAATACAGTACCAAGTAACCTAAATTTCAAACTGAATAGGTACCTACTTATAACTAGGACTCAATCAAATCAAACCATTACAGTTCACTGCTGGATGCAGTCCTCTACAAATAAAATTTTGTATTCCCTTCGCCATGACATCGACCATTAGTCACCAGGTGCATTACTTGTAGATTAGGCTAGCTTGCAACCCAAATACCTTGGTAGGGCCCCATCACACCCTAATTAGGTACAACTACCGCGTGCTATAGCGAATGTGACTATTCCAATGTATATACTTTTGTAAATATGGGTACATTTTAAATCACAGTACAAAATTCTTAACAGTCATACGCCTAAGAATATCATAAATCGTTCATAAAAATCTGTTTAGTAGCGCAATAAATAAAAGTGAAGGTCCGCAGTGATCTCCATGCATATAGGGGGCAGTATTACGCAATAGTTTGATTTATAGGTTTCGGCAAGGTGCACGATAGTCTAACGGCTCTCTCCCTTCTCAAAACGCGGCGTGATAGAATTTCGCCTCGGCAATTTTCTCATACATGCGAAAAACTGCTCGGAGCGGCCCGCGGTGATAAATGCGAGGTTATGAATAAATTTGGCCCTTCGTAACGAAATCTGTAATGTTTAGATTCGACACTTTTGACGTGAAGCAGGTGGACCGCACTCACCTGGCCCTTTTCGCGTTGTTTACGACAGTAATTGCGGATATTATGATCAAGTCTTCAATAGCTTTAAATCACCCATCGCGCGTGTGGGCGTGTCTATACATTTTATTTTGATGTTCTCTGGTACCGTAAATACACCTAATAAATTTTACAAGCTCCAAAAAGTTAACTCGAACTGCGCTCGCAATAAGAGCCCTTCTCAGTGAACAATGGCGGAATAACATTCACAAAGCAGTAAACGATGTTGGAAATCTAAATATTTATTTGAATAACCGTGAACGGGCGGCTAGGGGCGCGGTTGACGGTCGCATCGCCGGCGCTAAGTTTCAACCGCGCAGCGACCGCACACTGGACGCGCTTCGCACCCGGGGTTAACCAATGATGAGACTCAAATATTTATTAATATGGTAACAAAACACATGTATCTAAGTACGTAATAATACTACGTACGTTTTAAGAACACGGCGTTATTACAAAGTTGTGACCACTATTATACTTCATTGGTGACGAGATCAACTTATTGAGTCAATGGCAATTGCATTCAAACGTTTGAATGCAGTTGAGATTAACGGAGTATCGGGAATTTTTTATCAAAGGTTGTAAGTTTTAGAACTCTCCAGTGGCAAATACATTAATTTGGTATTTCGTCTCTGTTTACTGAATGTAAAGTAGTCAGTAATATCGTAAGTGCTCGTAAGTTCCTTTACTGCAACGAAGCGAGTAGCATGTGAAGCGTTGATTACTACCAGATTTTCAGTTCTGTTTTGCCTAATGCAGTAGAGAGCACCTGCATGTATTTAGTAAAGTAAAGATCGCATGTTACTAATACACTATGCTTCTGATTTCTATCTAAAGATGCTCTACAAAAATATGTTTTCGTGTCGTCATAATAGCAATTAGATAACATTATATCAATAAAATGCGACTTCTATACTATCACGGAAGAATTTGCAACACATTTTTTCCTCTTCACATCAAATAACTTGTAGAAATGAAAAGTATTTTTTTTGTCAACGACTTCTTGCTTGCTTAAATTTAGTTGGTTTACTGTCACTTTCAAATACTACTATCTCTTTCTTTACAGAATAAAGAGACATAGATACCATTCATATTGTCTCCATTTCACGGATAATACTTTGTAAACATTTTTTTACCCAAGTAAAGATCAATTCTCTGGATCGTGTCTATGAGTTATAAATAACTTTCTAACTTTTGTTAGACCGATTGACCGAGTCTAGAAATGTGCTTATCGCGTTCCTCGGTTTTCAGTGCTATAATGATTTAATTCGTCGAATTGAAGAAGTTAAGAAATTAAGAACATATAATGACAGATTTCAGAAAAACTGTCCTAGGGGTGTAGTAAAAGGCGACTAAGGAAACACTGACGCTAGAATACCCATGGAGAAGAGAAGAAAAATTAAAACAAAAAACGGTTTCAAGAAAAGTTTCCTGAATCAAGAAAGTATCACAACCGAACTCAAACTTATGAAAAAGCGACATAGAGTAAGTCTGCTTTAGCGAGATCATTTTTGCAGATACAGACGGCTCAATAAACTATTTTCCAAGTCTCTAAAGCGCGTACTACAGAACGAACTTAAAAAGCTAAAGACTGCTACAAAAGCTCGAAGTGTTCACAAGGGATCACTTAGAGTCAGACGACAAAGCTGAAAACCTTTAAGTGAATGCTGAGAGGTTCTATGAACGAATAACTACTAAGTCCTCACCTAAATTAAAACTTCACCACAAATGATGCTATCTAATTTTTAACGACCTCGACGAATGTTCTAAAGTGAATGAAAAGTTGATCCAGATTTTCTTCGTTCTGTGAACTATGCAGAAATAATTAAGAAGTTATTGAATAAGGTCGATTTTTTATCAGTAATAAAACCACATTGTCCAAACTAGTTACAGGTTTTAGCTGGTTATATCATTATTCAAAAATACCTATTACTAAGAACCTCTAACAACAAGAAAGTATAAGTAGGTACTAAATTCACAACTCTTGTTATAAAACTGATTATGATATAACTTAACAGACTAGGTGTGCCATCTATCGTTAAAAGCGGGAAGCTCTGCAAACGATATTAGTTCAGGCTACTAGTTTCAGAACTGCAGTTAACAATAAGTTCACGTTTAATCAACGTGGCGTATGTGCATTACTTGTAACCCCACTGCTGGTTCTGAATTGTCTTATATTTTTCAGCTCAATATTTCTTCATTTTTCATCAACATCTATTTAAATACTTAATTTGTTTAATTTTCAATAACATACGTATGGAGGAGTATTGACACTATACATATTTTAGTTAAAATTAATTGGAATGCGGTAAGATCTTTAACTAAAAAAGTGCGACCAATAGGATGTTATGAAAAAGTCGGTTACAAATCAAAACACAGGAGTGTTACATACTATTTAAATTATTATAAAATATTTGTTTATAATCTTTGAGAACGTATGAAATTCCTATTCATTTCATTTTATTTTTATTTTATTCATCTTATGGCAATATTTTTTATTCGTCAAAATTTTGATTTGTGTCTCCAAGTAAAAAAGAATACATATTTGAAAAAAAAATACATATTTTTGAAAGTTCTGCTTAAATACTTACCTACATAATTATTTTTCATCGCTCATTAAGAATGTCAATTTTGAATGCAAAAAACATCAATGGTAGGTACTTACTGTGTAATGTAAAAACATTCTTTATAAATTAATACATAACTTATTCAGTCAATTTTATCACCATAATCAATCATAGTAGAGAATAGTGGTTTGAACCTAGTTTAAGTAATTCGTAAAGGTACGAATTTTCATGACTCTTTCTGTTAATCTGCAATAATATTAATTGAAATCTCTGACACCAAACACTTTTATTGCAGCAATCGTCTGCACCAATTCTCTATAAAGGTGTGTATAAAATAATATTGGTGTCACATTCGATGGTTCAGATTGGTTCCATTGGTTATTAGTTGCTATTTGTACTGTCAATGTTTATGACAATTTTATTGGCACTAGCGGTTTTATTGCAGATTCAATTGTCATAGCAACGGATTTGATTAAGTTTAGCAATCAGTACGTTTTGTTTGTTGCTCATTGTACATTTTATGATCAATACGTTTAGTGTCCGAATATGATTCAGTTGTTGGTACTTACTAAGATTTTATTGTCATGTTTGAACTAGATTTATCTCAGTAAATAATTCACCTGAACTTGATTACAGAAGTATATATTTTTTGTACATCAAGATTCAAATTCCAGATCTCAGAGAACTCTGTGAACAGAGATACAGAAACTTCCACTCACAGCAGAGATACCTTGACCAGCAGAATGAACTACTTGATGATGGCCTCTTTTGATTACTGAGTACCATTGTGTGCAGCGTCATTTTATTACTACTTCAGACAAGCTACAATATACGGGTAAGGTTTATAATGTACGGTTTGAAACGAACTCTTTGTCAGTTTTATTTCTAGTAGGTGCAGTAAACTGGATTCTTCATTGAGAGCATCTCACTTCCGCACTTTGACTCCCAATTTTAATAGAATGGCTATTGCAAAGTTTTTACAACGACTGACAGTAGTATCACACGGGTGTGATCGGTATGATACTTTATAGATACTCTGAAGAGTGTCGTGTACCTGTAGTTTTTGAACACCACTCGCCTTGTAGTAATTTTTAACCGACTTCCAAAAAAGGAGGAGGTTCTCAATTCGTCTGTATTTTTCTATCTACAGAACGATTTCCTATCTATCTAGATCTCGAGTTTCAAACAAAAGACAGAACTCTATTCTTTTCCATTCCACATAATTTTGATCATCTCCATCTAAAGGTTGCAAAGGACGCCTCTGTAAATTTAGAAATTTGTAATCTCTAGGTATATGAATACGAGTATACTATAATGTAGTGCAATAAATCCTAATCTATTCTGTATCTACGAGTATTAATGAAATAAAGTGCCATTACGATAACCGCCATTTAAGTCAGAGATGGATCAATCAGGTTTACTCTTCTAGTGTTATAAACATCATCCTAAGTAGGTACCTACTAATGCAAGCAAGCAGCAATACAAGACACCTAACAGTGTTCTAATGAATCACTAATCGTCATCTGAGCCTTAGTCCCAGTTGCATCTGATCCTCAAAAGTAAACTTATTTACTTAATTCATTTTAAGGAAGGATTCCGTTGCATCCTGATTCTCTACTTCTTATGACTATTGAATTGACATTTTTGATTTTTTTTCTATCAGACCTTCCGACGCCCCGCCTCGTGACCACCGGACAAAAGTAGGTACTTACACTTTCGTTAAACAGTGGATATAAGGCATGTGATGTTTGGCTAGGCTAAGGAGTTCCTCCCCCTGGGCGAGGCCGCGGTGGCGGCCGTAGGTCTGTTGGGAGTCCTGGGACATCTTTCCGAGGGCTTACCCGGGGCTCACAACCATAGGCTGTTGGGCGTTACGTGAGGTTTTTTAGTCGGTAGGAGTCCGGCATCCATGAGGATTTTCCTTCACGTAAAAAAAAACAAGCTCTTTACAATCTAATTTGCATCTGTCAACCAAATCAGCCTATAGCAGTGTGGTATCCAAGTTGATGAGTAACGGATTGAGTATTCATGGACTCTTTACCTACTATCCATTTTCTGTGACTGATCAAAACATTTGGGCTCTTAGTTCTCGTAAATAAATATTATTATGTTTTAATTTCGATGCTATCATACACAAATACTAAATAGAGTACCTAATAAGTCGTCTAGAAAATAATTATAGGTATGTACAGAAAAAGTTTTTAATTATTATCTACCTTTACATTGGAAACAATTGAGAGCTATAACCGGTAAACGAATGTTGGAAAAAGGTTCGTTTTATTAGCTTTTAAGCTCTGTTAAGTGTTGAGTTAGGGAGGCAGCCCTCCACACTTAACGACATTTAGCAGCTCATTTATACACTTTTTCCCCCATTTTCTTAAACCTACCTCAAGATCGATCCTATTGAAATGGGTTTCTTTTAATTTAACCTAATTAATTGACGTTCTAGAAAAGGGTAGTATAAAATCAAGCCCGTTTATTGAATTAATTGGGAACAAATGAAAAATCTTTGAGCAGAATTTAGAAACCCAATGTTAATTTACTTGCTAAAAGGACGACTTACGTGTCGCGCAGGTAGTCATTGGATGTTATTTTTTTCGTATTAGGTATCCATTTAGGAGATGACTCAACGAATACTGCGAATGCTTTATAAAAGTAGTTTACAAATACAAAGCTATCGATAACTGTATTGTATATGTCTATAATATGCTGAGTAATTCAGATATTTGTGAGATAGGGTTGTGATAAATTAAACAGACACCGTTGAAATAAAGATTTAATTACAATTGTTACATAATTTTACTCATAATAATAATTAATAGGTATATATTCTATAAATATCTATATAGAACATTTAATATTAAGCGAATGTATTCGATTTGGTCACATTAAATTTTATTTAATTTCTCCATCTTGTCATTTTGCCTCGTATGGATATTTCGTTATAAGAAGCCTCAAAATTATTGATTGTGACCCGAAAATTAAATTACGCTTCTCTTAATGTGGGAAATTAAGTGTTACTTCTATAGAATGCTTAATAAATTACCTTATATTATCTATCGATGTATAATGATTGCAATATGTTCGTTACAAAATTTTGAACGTCTTTCTTAGATATTCACAGCTCCACAAGATAGCGCTGATATAAATATGGTAGAGGTAGCCTCTCTACATCGATAGCATGGCATTTTTGATGAAAGAACCGAATAAAACTATATGTTATACTTATATCCTTCGGTTCTCTATTTCAAGGGTAGAAATATATGTTGTGTAGTCCACATTACATTTCGTTGGTCATAGAATTTGAGTATATCTCTAAAGATTCTGCCATGCGTAGAGAGAACTGCACCTGAACTTATTCAGCGCTAGCTTTCTTACAAAATTTCCTACAAATTTTAGCTCCAATGACATTTTCCCCTCATTTCATCTGTCTTATGTGAGGGGGTACATAAATATGGCAACGAATCGTTTAAACTAGTTGAACTGTTTAAATATTTTCACATTCTCAATATTTTCAAAATCTTTATACAGTAGGTATTCGTTTCTTTTGAAAAATGGCTGTGACCGTTTTTAAAATAAAAATATATTTAGAATAGGTTTATTTACATGTATACTAATAATACTTTTAAACAATATTTATAATGTTATGTCCATGGTGTTCATCAATAAGACGGAACGCATTGAAATTATATTAATTACTTTGTACACAACTCGACAAACTAAAATTAGAAAATCTACAAACCTTTATATATACAGGGACAACAATAATAACTGAATCGACGATCCTATATCGTACTACTATTTATCTAGATATTAACAAAATTAAATAATAGTTTGTGTAGTCGGCTAATAGCAAACCTTACACTTCTCGTCTCTGAATTCTCAATGTACAATACACTTAGGTCTAGTCAAAGTTAAGTCTGGCACCTGAACTAAATAATAACTTATTGCTTCAATTAATACAAATATATTTAAAATAAGGCTGGAAGAACTTAGCTAAAGCATATTTATAAATTCCTTTATTAAAGTACATGACGAAGATTCCACGCGTGGAGTTCACTGTCAATTTACATTGGAGAGACTTGCCCTTTAACATATCATTTCGATTGCAGCGTATCTAGTAAATAATTTGGACATTATTACTATATAATATTCTTATATCTATAAAAATACTGAGCAACGTCGATTTCATACATTTCATTCGTTAAGTAGTAAGTGGTACTAACTGAAGTCGTACCACATCAAACAAAAAGTGGGTAACAAGTACAAACGAAACAGCTTGTACACTATTACCATGTGTGCAAATCCATTACGCTATGTTTGTGATGTACAAGTAAACGTACACTTGTTACCAAATCAATAACATTTAAATATGGTCTATGGATCTAGACTTATTATCAGCCGAAACTGACTAACTATAAATAATTGTGTCGTTGATCTTAGTGTAGAACTGAAACACTGTGCCACTGTGCTAACTGACAGTCCCTTGAAATGCCGGGCAATGCAGCGACCCAGGTTTCACATGCTTTACCTGTAACAAACAAACAAAACATTCATTTTATCACAATAAAGTTCATTCAAACGAACCTTTTCTCAATGGTCGCATCACTTCGGTTTATTTTAAAACAATAAAAATATATCTTAAAAAGAATAGCGGTATTTAAATTAACAAAAAAGAAGGGCCATTCCGATAGCTGTTCTGATTGTATCGCGGTGTCGACGGTGCCAGCCCGCCGCCGCGTTCACACATATAACGAAAAAGAAAAAATCCTAAGCCAATCGAGATGAGGTGACGAAACGTTCAGTCTCATTATCTGAGAATTTATTAACGAATCGCCTGGACCGGAAAACCAAAATGTGAAAGAAATAAAAATTCGGCCTCGGCTGCGGTTGTCTAAAGTTTGTACGGCGTCAATGAAAAAAGAAGTCAAACAGGTTACCCGAGTGACCTGCGACTGAATGAAACAGAGAGGGACCCGCGTCAGGATCGAGAGATAAGAGAAAAGATTAGAGCAATGAAAAAAGTAAAGCTGCTTTTAACGCTGAGGTTGTGTTGTGAATGAAGAGGATCCATTGAGATTCCGCGCCCACGCACGCTCGCGGTACGCGCGTTATCGGGCGCAAGGACCGCCCGGCTGCCGCGCGACCCCGCTGCTGCGCCGGTATGGCACCCTCGGCCGTCATCGACGTTCATTGTACAGACACGGAGTTTCTGTTTTTCCTATACTCATCAGCGTGTTATTCAAATTAAGTACATTGCAATAGACTATATTATATTGGTAGATATTCACCAACTGATGACGCGTCTAATAAAATGCCTATCTTATCCTTTCTGGGAAGCATTGAAAATGGTATTACTTCCAATTTCTTACATTGATACCAATAGGTATCAATGTACGAAAGTCAACACACACGTTGTGATCTGGGCTTTATTTTAAAATGTTCTAAAAATGTCCTTTGTGATAAAAAAAAACTACCGATTTTAATCTGTTCTTTTTTGAGCACTTTAAAAATTCCGCGATAAAGAGTTATATTCGCGTCAAGGAATTTGTGGGACAAAAAGGCGTGAAAACTAAAATAATACAAAAGGTTTATAGAAGTGAATTTGTGAGCGTTGGGCTAAACAAAATTCTTAGCGATGCCGTCTTGTGTGGTGACGGCGAATTCGCGATTTATTGTAGGGCAGCCGGATGCCGCCACTTCTTCTAAGAAAATCTTTGACAACTCTTAGAAATATGTGACTGAGAACATTCAGAACCCCTTAAAATTATTCAACGGGCAATCTATTCGGACTTAATTTTTATAGTACTAATTACTCCGAAAATTTTTGTTTTAAATTTTCTATGGATTTTACGTAGATGGTAGGAACTACTAATGAAGCAAGTTTTGTTTTTGTTTCATTTTATGTTTCTTTTAGGGTATCTATGTCGTAAGTGATTTTACATACCTACTCGTAGAAAGAGCTAATTTGGGCCGGTCATCTGTACGTGCGTAGGCGTATGGAGCGCGTCGCCCTGACAATGACAAATGACACAAGATTGCTATCTCGCCGCCTTCGAACGGCGCGTCGCATGACCCTTCCGCCTTGACTCGACTCCATTGTTTTCAATTACTGACATGACACCCCAGTCGGAGCCTGGACTACTAAACCGCAACTCAGTTTATGGCCCTCTGTTATCTGCACCACGATCGTCCATTAAGGTACGCGATTCTTATTTACATGTGTGCGTAGTGGCGTGATTATGCTCAAGCTCGTCAATCTGAATCAATAACTCACCGCCAATGGTGCGCGGCTTGCTTTCAGACGGCCGACACGAAACCGTTGGGATGTTGTAGCGAACTGGAATGGGAAACATTCACTCTTTTCACGTGACGTTAGCAATGTCTGAATCAACTAATACCAATTACGATTTCAGTATTGTTAAGCTTGGTACATCCTAACTTTTGCCTACAGAATATAGCAAAATTAACTTTACGTAAATAATATATTTACCTTTTGTAGAATGGTTTGAAGGCTGCGGATCCCTCGTTGTGGTGAGGTTGGTTAGGTTGATGACTGTTGGCCGCGTGGTGAGTGTTGTGGTAAGGGTCACGTTGTGGTGATTGTTGGTGCCGAGGAAAGCAGTAACCGGAGCCACCGCCGCTACCGAGCGGGTTCGCGACACTGGGCACTTTCATGTTAGGAGGAGTCTGTGGTGGCGTGTCAGTCTGCACGTCGGGGAACGACGCAGGATGTACACAGGGGTGTTGGCCGCCGTATTGTCCACCAGGGAACCCGCCGTAGCGGCCGTATGAACCGCTAGCCGGACTCGCGGCGGCCGTCGCTGGCAGCACGAACCCGTTCGCACTGCCGTCGGTGGGCGCTGCTCGCTCCGGCGGGCCGTAGGCGTGCTGCGGCCAGGGTTGCGCGGCTGGAGGCGGCGTCTTGCACGCAGCGGTGTCTGCCAGCGACCATATCTTGGGTTTTGACGCAGGGATTGGAACGCCGCAGTCCGACGGGCCGCGCTTCACTTCCTCCTTGATGCCATAGCCCAGCATCTGGTGGTGCATGCCTTGCAGCATCTCGTCACTCTTCCGTTCCTCATCTGTAAAGAAAACAGTATTCATATATCAAATTGCACGTTAAGCAAACAACAAATGCCTGAGCACATGTCATTACAAACAGTCGCTATAAATATCTGAGTCCATAACTAACGTACCCACAATAAGATTATAGAGGGCTGAAATGTGCTAAAAATCGATATGGTTCGGATTGAACCATTGACGTGACCGTTACATGCGGGACGTAAGTTTTAGCTACTAAAAAGCAAAATCTCCCCCCAGAAAAGTCGTGTGAAAATACGTTAGGCGTGCAGTGACCCATTCGTTAAGTGGTTATCCGATTAGCGAAGTGAAAATACCACTTTAGGGCGCGGACCCCCGCCGCGGGCATGTACCCTGATCCCTTTCGTATTTAAGGCAAGCATTTATTTCGCATTTCCCGATGCGCCCCGGGTGCCGTTCTCATCCGCGAAATGTGTGAGACGTATTAACTGTTAACCTCAACTTCTCTATTACTACTCTAGTTTTATTTTTACCTTATGACCCCAATATTCAGTTTAGCTATAAGAAGGTTGATTTATGCAGTAATTATTTTTTTATATCCTTTGATATAATCCATGAAACTGGTATGAAATACAGTTAACTGAACTGGTTCCCAGTTTAAAAATTACGTTATTGTTCAATTACATAAAAATGTTTATGCAGTGAATTTTATAAGGCTCTAAGTATTATCATAATGCCATTTTCTGTTGTAAAGTAGCTTTCAGCGGGCGCGGTTGCGGGCCGGGGCTACTAATGAAATTCAGAGGCCCGCAAGCGAGGCGAGGGCGCGTCGGGGGTGAAGCAAGGCAGCGCTCAGGGCGCGGGGTGATGCGACCGCTCGACTTGATTCTCTTTATTCCATTTAATGCTGACTGCTCCTAGCTTTTAAGAGGGGTTATCCGCGTTGCCCTTCACTAGGGTAAAATAGGGACGCCACTGATACTTCGCACGAAGATATTTATCCGGCAAATTGTTTTAATTTTCATTGTATTAATCTAATAAAAGCCCACAATGGCGGGAGATAAGCGAGTGATAGTCAATTTCACAATATTTTGTTTTGTTAATGTATAATGTATCCGTAGGGTTAATTTGTTTACAATTTATAACGATTTTGTAGCTGTAGATATAGTATGGACATTTATTTTTGTCCTTATTGAACGTGATTGATCAAAACGAGTGAGTATTTTTATTCTAGCTAGCTTAGTCATTACAGTTTTGATAAATAGTTTTAAATAACAGTAACAAACTATAATTCAACTAATGAAAACTAAAACACGGAAAGTTGAAAGCTTAAAATCCTCTTCGATGTCTTGTGGTGATGCAATCAAAAGTAGCAATAAACACTAGTGGAATCCAACGTTATTAATCCAGTAAAATAAACGGATTGAACAAATGTATTCGCAGTTCCAATTAAATAAGTCAATCATGAAAAGGGAGTAATTTAATTAGTATACCGAAGGAAATAAACCACTTACATTTAATGCAAAAAGGTAGCCTTGTTGGATTCTAAGGGTACGTATTTGCTAACGCAATAATGCTCAATCACTAATTTATAATCACAGTAAAGCTATGCATAAGGAGTGACTAAAATGTTGCAATATTGTTGCACACCAAACTTCGAATTGAGTGGTTTTCCCTTTAATAAGGTTTACTTGCAAACGGGGGACGAAGTGAGACATAATAAAAACTCGTAGCGCGGTGGTCCTGGGGCGCCTCGGTCCCACTCTCCCCACAGTGTCTCCACTTTAGAAAAACCCGTTGTTTGGGGTGTAATAATTCGTCTAAGATTTGTTTACGTTTCTATATTGAATTAGAAAGGTTGAAATAGGGGAAAGCTGGGATTTCGTTGCTTTTCTTACTTTTCACCTTGAAATTGTATCTAGATATGTGAAGTCAAAACTAACGACAATTACCTACATAATTTGTACTTACGTACGTAAATGTCATAAGAGTAGGTATGCACTTGATACCGAAGGGTGCTCGAGGGTGGAGGAGTGAGTGTGCACGGTGTGACGCGCGGCTGCAGCCTGCAGCACTGCACTTTACAGCTGAGGTCAGTGCAATTTATTGCTCGGCGCGCTCCTCTCCGCAGAACGCTTTTCGCTCGACGACCTACACTTGTTTGTATAACGTCTACTCGTTTTCCATTAACGCGCGCCGGATTAATATATTGTTTACAATGCGAGTGCTCACGACAAAAATTAACATTTATTGGTGGGGTCCGAAAATGAAGCTTTTATTCATGAGTGGCTTAGCTTCGGATAGTTCTGTGTGTTTGTTTGCCGACGACGACGGTCTAGGGATCGCGTGTGAAAGCTTTTATATGGGCTTTGTTTGCCGTGACTTTAAATGATATATTACACGTCACTAACATTGACATTTTTGTAAAAGAATGACTGTAAATGTTAGCGAGTAACGTTATGGTTTGTTTGCGATCTGGCTTTAGGATTAGTTTAATCGGAAAGTTGTGCGGTTTATGTTAATCTTTTGATGTCTACTATTTCATTACATGTTTGTTCACACGTACTATTTATTTAGAGCCTATTTATGTATACACACAGATTTGTATAAGGTAACTCTGAGACAGCAAATTAGTTTTATAGAGTAGTGTGGCATAAATAAATTGGCGTAGTCAATCTACGCAACGAGGTAATACCAACAATATGTTAAAAATAATAGCTGGTTTAATTCACTGTACCCATAAGTCAGGTAGGTATATTCACTACCTATACTAAACAGTGGGTATGTTTACTGAATTGGCAGGTGTCTGTTACTCTTCAGTTTTGTTATTATCCATTACTTTTCCTTGTTCTAGAGAAAAAAAATCAATTTAATATAAGTTGAGTCATGAAGTCAGTCAAAAAAATCCATGAAAAATAAAATGCATGAAAGCGATTAATTATTATGTATATTAAAAATATAAGAAAATATGAACCCGATTAGCGAGCCTCTATTTGTATAGTTAGGCGTCGTCGTAGCAGCTCGTAGCATTACCTATTCCACTATATTTATTAATTCTGTTTTTTTAAGACAATTGTTTTACAAACTGTTTTTAAAATTACATTGTTATATTTATCTTGGTACTTAAACATAAAAATGACCCGAAAACAATACAGAAGAATCTTCGCTTCATAATTTCATACACAATTCATTACAGGTAATTTTACTGTTTAATAAAATTCAGGACTTTTTTGATTTTCTATAAAAATGTATGATAACTTTGTCTGGAGTCTTGTAATAAATACTCTGACTATATCTTATTATACCATTAAGTTTACGTACTTACACATCAAATGTTTAGGCAGAACAATGCTTGAGACTGGGCCACGAGGGTCTTGCCATGAGATATAATAAACTTTCAAATTGTAAAATAATTGTGTTGAAATGTACACAATCTATGATTTAGTGCACTTTTTATTTCTTTCGTGGGTACTAACGAAAAGTTTTGATAGTTGTATTTTTAGTTGTCGCGACCGATAAAGGTACCTTACAGCTTCATCATAATATCATAGACAAAAAGGCTGCCACGTATGTTAGGGATTTCTACCTGTCAATATGTAGCTCCTACCTATTTAGAAGAACCTAAAGCGTATTAAAAGTAATAATAACAGGTTAGGTAATAGTAAACTCTATTCCTCTTTTAACAAATTTAAGAACGAAAAATTTTAATGACTCTACATTACGTTACATGGTTCTTTACTTTGATATTATTTTGAAAAAAATATTCCATTAAAGCTTTTTGACTTCTCATAACTTTAAGAGATTTTAGTTGTTACATGTAACTAGTAGTGGTAAGGCATAGTCACAACTTGTACTAATTTTAGTTACGTCATCTCTCACTGGCTATCATTCACGACTCTCTTTACGTAGGTACCTATGACATCTCACGTTGGTAGAAAAACGTTCCACTACTGTATACATTTATATCATCACAATATTTTAATTGTTAATAGTAATAATCATAGGCTACATGATACATGCAGTTACGACTCTACATTTTCAGATGTAAGTAATTTAGTTGGTAAAAAAGACTAATGTAATAATATTTCTAAAAAAGATTGATAAAAATTAAAATCTTTTTAACTAAATACCAGATTCGATGTCATACCCATTATTTAAAATAGAGAGATATGTAGAAAGAAGAAAATAATGTTCGCTCAAAAGTTATAGTGACTAAATGAACACATTAAGTCACTACAGCTTTTGAAAGAACATTATAAAAGGGACACTTTCCTTCTATATTATACCTAGCGTTATGAATCAGAAGTCTCTTAGAAATACCAAAAAATGTATCACTTGCTGACGTAGCTCGGCAAACTCACCACGGGGGCGCGTGCTTGTAATCCCAAACAACAATGCTCCTCGCGTCGTTTGGAGTCTTTTGTTGTAAGTGCAACAGGGGCGTGTCTACGTCTAGATGTGCTTTTAATGGGAGCGTATTATAAGGAATGTATAGATTATACGTTGATATATAGGTATCTACGTTATTATTTTTTACGTATTTCGTATACATCTTAGTCAACTCATACTTAATCGGGACTTCACACGAAATACTATTTACTTACATTTCCCGACGTATTGAGCACGTTGCGGCGCCCGTGGTCGCGGTTTGACTGACTGACGGACTGTTTATGTGCCTAGTCTTAGACAACTATAGCCTACAACAGAGGTTGGTGTAATTTTCGTTTAGGTACTGAAGATTAAGCTATGATGAAAAGCCCTAAGGGATGGTCATCACGCTATGAAAACCTGACATCTTACTAAACGTTATAAATAACTTTTTACAGGAAAACTTAACTTACAAATACATAACTTTTGCTAAAACACCTAAAATTTTTATCTCAAACTACACACCTAATTCAAAATATTACGACTATCAACCACAAATTTCAAATTAGTTCCGTCAGTTCCATGTCTGGCACACTTCATGTACACATTCTAACACTACTTACAAATGTTCTCAAAAGTAGCCCTCATCATACACCGCAAATTAAGTACACTTGAGGCCCAACAATAGTAGGCTTCATTACACGAGCGTATGCCGGGCGTTACGCGTGACGCCCTCGCGACTCCATTAGCGCCGCGAACTTTGCTACGAACACACTCTGTTAGAAGCCATCTTTATTATAACAATGCCTACTTATAATTTATGTTGTTGACAAGCGGCACTAACAGCCGCCCTAGCTGTTTTTCTCACGTACCGTGTCCAATAAGTGTCTGGATTTTATTATGCACTTAAGCTTTTTAAAATTATCCACGCAAAGAATATTCTTGCTTGAAATGGTAATGTATATTTATGTGTGTTTCCATAAATAAAGAATTACTTGATATCGCCTAATGTCTGATACATCAACCAATAAAAAATACAAATCCGTTTTAGAAATGTCCGCGTAAGTCGTATTGAATCGGTTCGTACATTATAAATCCACAACCGTACTTACTTACTTTCCTGGAATATCCTCATAAAAGAAACGATCCACGAACTCGACAAATCCTTTGGCAAGAACATGAAGTAGGGCAGATCGTCAGACAAGCTGTACGCGACCTCGGAGCGTCGTCGGCCCGTTGTACCGACGAACAGAAGACGCGTTATGTGAAATTCGGGCCCGGGCGCCGCCCACTTTACTACGAATAGGAAATCCGGTAGCGAGGAGCGGTTACGCACAGTTACACGCCTGAGACCAGGTCCCCCCTCACCCCGCAGCGCCGCACGCCCCTCTTGGCCCCTTGCCTCCTCTTGGGTCGCACACCCTCCAGCCCGCAACCACGTTATGCCAATTCACTCGACATTGTATACACCGACAAAATTAAAGTAATTTAAAACGGTTATAAACACCGAGACAATTGCACATTAATTAACACACACTACTCACAGTTTATAGGTATATAGTACAATAAAGTAAGTAATAGATATTCGCAACTGCAGCTAGACAAAACATTTAAAGATAAAACATTTCACAACAGTCGCATAGCTAAGCGTGACACGGAAACACATATTGTACTAACACTAGTTATGTAGGTAGTAGAAACTACATCAACAACCGGCAGTCAACGTTAGTGTCATCATGAAATTTGTTTATTGTTATAAAATCATGAAGTTCCATTGACTACCGGATGTTGTATACTATCAAACTCAACCAACCTTTATGAGATTTTATTTTTTCTTCTTGCTCGTCCTTGTCTTTCTCTTCGTCAGAGAGCATAGCGTCATCGTCGTCATCGGTTTTGTTCTTAGGCTCCCAAGTCATCTTATTTTCCTTCTTTAATCGGCGCCGCGCATTTGCAAACCACGTTGATACCTGGGTCAGCGTCATTTTGGTAATGATCGCCAGCATTATCTTCTCACCCTTGGTCGGGTAGGGGTTTTTCTTGTGCTCGTTTAACCACGCTTTCAACGTTGCTGTAGACTCTCGCGTCGCATTTTTTCTTCTGGCGGCGAGGTCATATCCGGCTCCATATCTGTAGACAAACATGTTTATACTTACATTTACCTAATGGGAAAAAACACGCTTCCGACCTCAGCACAGCATTATAATAAATTCGCTTGCAAAGGATGCTGGAAACGAGGATTTGGATACCTTTTACTGGGTAATTGTCTTTGGGACTAATATAAACCAGACTGAGAGCCGCTTTGAAACATTTAAGGCGAAATGGCGAAGATAACTTTAACTAATCTTTGTCTATAATTGAACGATAATGTTAAATACATACAATTAAAATGTTTTTGTAATGGGAATAAAATCATAATTTAAATAAAGTCCGCGTTAAAATGTATTTCGTAGAAATAAAGTGACTTTTGAATTGGCAGCAGATAGTCGTTTTATTTGAGGCAATAGATTTCTCGTAACGGCAGCAAAAATAAAGCTATCGTAGCACAGGGCGACGTTTGAAACTCTTTTTAGGGCCCACGGCGCCATTTGCATCCGCATTCTGATCGTAATTGTGGCGTCCCCCTGTGCTGCCAGCAGTCGTACCTGACTTCGATTTTCCCGGCAACATGACAAAGGCGCGGCCTAAGGGGCCCAATAAATAGGTTTGAGCGTGAAAATAGTTAAAAAATGATTCTATCGATGGCGATGTGGGTGTGCAAGCAAATTGCAATGTATACTGAAAAGATCAGTCTAATTTAAAACAAAAATACTATATTTTTGCCTGCTTGTTAATAATGATCGTATTGACGGTGTTTCTGTTTGATTTGTGACTGATTTGATGGACGGAAATTGATAAAATTTATATTTATTTCCCAATAACTCATAATTGACTTCAATGTTAAAGTCTGTTTACCGATTTCCAATAAGTTTGTATGTGACCAAATCAGAAGCATTTAAAAATAATCTAAGTGGATAACCTTTTTCTTTGTGATTGTATATGGTCGTGTACTTTTATGTTGGTTTGTATTTTATTGGAAAGTATGCAGTTTTGTTTCAGCTGTTACCGAAGAAGAGGGCGGTCCGTTGCATCTTAGTTGCAAGTGCAGGGCGGTGCAGCGCAGGCGTGTGCTGCGTGGGCGTACTCACCACCGATCGATCGAGACGCCATCTTGAGCACTGGACATCACCTCAAGTGCTAGTCTCTCTACGATCGCCGACTGACTACAAAGCCTGCACGTAACACCTGAGTTATGACTAAGAATTTTATTTTAAGTACTACTAATACTTAATTTATGTTAGGAGATGCGATACAAGTATGTTTAAATTTGCGATTCCTCGCTTTATTTTGATACATGTGTCAAACGCCCTTACACACAAAGCCGCTGAAACCGAGTCGCATCAATTTGAACATGAATAAGCTCTTCAGAAATCTACGGCAGTTAGCGAAGACAGCAGTTCATACGAATGAAAAGCAGCGCTTTACTGCTTTATCGGTTCGGTTACGTTTGGTTATGTTTACAGCTATGAAGCTGTTGCGAGGGGTTGAATGCTTTAAGCTTTGTTAATTAATTTAGACAGTCCACTTACTCGTCGCGCCCGTCCTAACGCCCTATGTGAACACATGCACTCGGCGCTGAGATTGTTAATACGGTCGTGGGCGGAAATACTTTGTATCTTTGTTAATTTAGGGACTCGAACATAAACCAATGACTTCAACTTTGAATAATGGTTCATATAAACGTAACTAATAAATGTGTGGATTAACTTTCCGTGACATTTCCTACGTTACAGCTTAATTTGACTTCCTTTGACTGACTTTCAGTAGTTATTTTTCTTACTGATTATATTATTATTTATTATCCACATAGATAATTCTTAAACTTGCACAAATCGTAACAAAATACTTCAAACGAATATCTATTTACTGAACGATAAACAATTTCTTTCAAAAAGATCAATACAAAAACTTGTACATGGTCACCCCGATGAAAAGCGCTGTTGGGCGGGCGCTTACAACCATTGCTACATATTTGTGCTTGCCGAGTATTCAATTCGCGGTATCGAAGGTTTACGATCTACCCGCTTGGGGGAATTGTGGCCTCTACGTGCCCTCCCCCGTAAACCGTACACTCGTACAGCTATATACGAATGCGTACATAAGTAATACCCCCGTTGTGAGGGAGGTTCGAGTCGTATTAGAATTAGGTTTCGCAATTGAAGTGCTCGATGAGTAGGCGTTTTAGGAACTATTCAAATACATTCAAACGGTTGTGTTCTTATTGCTGTGTAGTTTTTTCCTTTTGGTTATAAATTAGTTCCGTCAAGAGCAGATACTCATATCACAGAACTCCTTTTACGGATCTTGTGTCTGTTAAAAACCTAAACTATTGTCGATACATTCCCTGCAACTGAACAATGGGCTATTTTTTATAATAAAATTGGTTTAGTGCAATCATTGACCCATTCTATAAGATTTCATTGACGATGCCAGTTGAATAATCATTCGCTGAGACTATCCATGATAACTGACTTATGCCCTACTCGATTGGAGGCTATTCATAATTTATCCATTCAATAAATCAACAATGCTAGAGCGTTTCCTCGCAGCGCGCAAGACTATGCGAGTAAATTCATTGTGGAGCAACGATGCATGCATCATGCATCGTTACTCCTTCACAAGTGTGGCATCAGACAAATTCACACCATCGCGATAGTGTGAATTTGTCTGATGTCACACTTACGTGGATATTATTTTCTGTGGTCATTACGTTTATGAAGTTATTATTGCAACGTCATTGTAGATTACATACATACATGTCCTTTGCCCTAAAAAATATTTTAAAATTAAATTTCCGAAGTCATATTGACTGGTGGTGATGGTTGACTGACATATCAAATTAACAAAGCCTGGAAAATGTTTATAAAAATCTTATGAAGTTTTTGAAATGATGTGGAGTAAATATGATTTTCTAATGTCAATCGGATTTAAGAAAAACGGAACATTTAATAAGAACGTGATTTTAGAAGTTCTATGTAAATTTAGATTACGCACTTAATTTTAAATAGGGCTAAATACAATTTTCAATCACGGTCCCTATTTCCTAACTTTAGCAGCTCTTAAACTTGTATCCTTTACATGAATTAATATTAATTTTTGAAGCGAAGGATATTATTTAATGCTTTCTTGAAAAAGCTGTATTACATTTTTTTATGATTGGTAACTCATATTCTATCGTTTAGTACCTATTGTACTGTAGGTATTTCTGATATATCTTTTTATGTAATCTCAATTTACTAACACAAAGGTTACTTGTTTTTTGTTGTTGGATTTCGGGTTAAGGAGGACAAAACTTGTCATACATGAAGCTACTTTTATATAGGTAGATACAAATCAATCATATTGTAATTAAGAACTAATAAGTTAAATTACCCAGGCTTCCGCCAGGCGGGAATTCCGCCGTGAGTACCTACATCGTCGAACCCTGTGCTTCACATCAACTGATGCCGTTATTAATAACTTTGCCTGATTGCGACGTGGTGTACAACGTGTTAATTAAAGTACGATCCACTGGCACAGGGGACTCAGGTCATATGACCATAATTAGTTTGCCGATTTAAAAAATGGAACTTATTTATTTAATATACAACTTAATGTCGCACGATAAGGAATAGATTTTAGTACAAGTATTTTTTGACGGTGCTTCAGTAAGAAAATCTATAGGTGTAATAGTTAATGATTTTAAAAGGCCTTAAATTTGGTTATCATTTAGCATCGATCATTGTTTGTCGTCATATCCTAATTTATCAGTCAATGGTGTGACAAATAATATTCGATTAAAAGCACTGAAAATAAATTAAGTTACATGTGCTAAACGGCCATAAATGTCGTTCAGCCTGCGTGTCTCGTTAACAAGCGCCCTTACTTGGCTTATTTAAAAAGTAACAACCCAAATCGTTGGCACACAAATAATTCCCTCGGAGCCGTACGCTCGGGGCGCGGTAATTTCCTGCGCATTTTGATCTCAATGGTGCGGTACAAGTGCTCCCTCGTCTCTTTTCTCTAATTTTTGTACGTTTTCTGTGCTCGAGACTTTTGTTAAAAATAGCTGAGTAATTTTTCATTTCGGCGCGCGGCGGGCGTGGCAGATTACAGGCTGTTCCAAATAATACACCAACGGTACTTAACTCGAGTGCGCCTACACTCTCGCCCAACTTTTGTTGGTTATGTACGCTTTTCAGCGTACTTGTTTCTTTGTGAGGCTATTTATTCGGTCCGACTGACTTATTGCAACCTCTGGAAAGTTTTATGAGCCTCTTATGAAATTTTTCCTTTCAAATGAATACACAACAATTTCCATGGCAACTGTGTGTAATTACACTCTCAAATAAATGAAATATTTAGTACCTTGCGACGAGTTGGCAGATACCTATGTTGCAAAATGTTGTACTAATGGTTTTATATAAATGGATTGTTGTTAGCTGTTTACCGGTGGATGATAGATAAGCGACGCAAAATGATCATCCTATGCGTGCCTCGTCCCAGTGAACAATTGTGTTGGAATAACTTGAAACATCGGGGCCGCTATATATCACAGTGTATTTCCGTGCACGACCCGTCACGATACCGTAACGCCGTTTCTTTTTTACGCATAAAAACTAATGTCGCGTCTAATTATTTTTAGATTATAACCTACCGCCTGCTATATATTAAGTCGAGCGCAGCCGAATTGTCAGCATAACTCCGCTTTGATGTATCATGATTTGTTTTTATTTTCAGGCAGTTTCAGCGTGATTCATGGAAGGATAAATTTCAAGTGCGCAGTGAAACGTATATTTAATTGACGCGTCCGCATAATACATTTTTATGACACTGTTATGACATCTACCATCGATTTATAGCTCAAGGGTTTGTTTAATAGACATAATATTAAATAAAGGGTATCCTTGCTCGCCGACAAGTCTGACTGGTTGATAAGTTTGGCGAAAACGTCGCTCCGAGTGTTCGCGTTTCAAGTAAAAACTGTGAATATATCAAACACTAGCGCGAATTCATGGTGGTTTCATCCGTCTCTGTCAGAGTCGTGGCGGTGTGTGCGTCGGAACAGGATGGCGAACAACCGGGAGTGGTTACTCGGTCATTTGTCCCTTGCAATCGACATCGCACCCAACAGATAACTGTGTGAATGCAGGCATGCTGTTTCTGATGCACTTGACTTTTTAGCTTCTTTTTATCAGCTATGGACCAACCATTGTTCTCCCATCAGAGCTATTATAAGTTTTTAGATGTATAGTAGAAATGGTTGCTTTCTGGAAGTTTCACATTAAAAGTTTACATCATTTTAAGTGATCGTATTAAAATCTCACATTTATTTTCATTTGTTTAAATTACAACACATTGTCTACTTAATGAACATCTTCACCGCTCATATTAAGGGATCATGTACAACACTAATGATAGTAGAGGTGTTAAGCTCGTTATAATGATTTGTTTAGTTGTGTAAGTAGTTTTTTACATGGCATGATGCGGAAATTATTAGAAAATATCTACTCCTAGAGTGTAAACATACAGTCAGTTGTTATTCGAGTATGGTAACGGAATGTGTATTTGAAATCATAAGCGTGTGAGATTTAACTTTGGGGTCATGTTAATAAATTAGTGAATTGATTAAAGTTCCTTAAATAGCCATCTGACATACTTCAATGAGTAAGTACAGCAGTTCCCCGTAATGTTATTAAGAGACTACCACTCAGTAAAACGCGTCCAAATCCAATAACACCCAAACATGTAAGGGGTTACATATGCAAACATAACAAAATTTATTAAAGTCAAAATGATTCGCCAAATAGAAACATGAGCCTTTCGCATTGCAATCTATTAGAAAGATAAGTCTCGATAGGGAGGTATTATGTTAATCCGAGTGCGGCGTGGGCTTTATCTAAAGTGGCGCGGGCGCTGTGGACCTATGGGGTCTCTCGGACCCTGGGGACTTACCCGTAGGCGGCGAGCGTCGGGTCGTAGGGGTAGTAGCCGCCGGAGGGTTGCAGGCCTGCCGACGTCCACGCAGACATTTCACCGCCGCCCTCCTTCAGCGCGTAAGGGTTGCTCTGAAATACCGCACCACATAATAAACAAACACGCTGTCGGCTCAATTGAGTTACATTTAGGTTTCTGATACAGTTTATTTCGTTTCAGTCAATACAATACACAAAATTGAAATTTTTCTGACATACATTCGGTGTAAGTACATAGTATGTTTTAGAAAATAAGATATAGTTCTGATAGACCTAATGAATTATACTGTGGTATGAACACGTTTTCTCGTAAACCGCGTAAGTGTTTCAGTACCGTTTCACTAAAGTTCGGTATTTCAACGAACTCTCATACTCATACAAGCCACCATTAAATCATATTAAATCCACGAGCCGTACACGAATAGTAGAGCGCATCTCCAAAGCTCATGTAAGCGGATAAATCTCGACGCTTAATACCTTTCAGTCAATCGGCCTTACAAATAAGTCAACTTGAATTTAATTAAAGTTAACTTAATAAAAGGGAATAAACTGATGAACAACAATAAAAGTCCCAAGTGTACGGGCTGACATATCACTGACGTATTTGCATAATGTATGGAAGCAGAGGGGAAAACTATTAAGGCCTAACGCTCCCTACGCGTGATAGTTGTTTAACAGCGAGGCAGTGAGTGCGGGGATGCTACCCTCTTTACTCAGTTATTCGCATACATTAGGAGCAACTAAATTAAAAGTGTGAACGATACGAGCGCGCCTCGGGAGACAGTCCCTTGTCTCACCCTAGCTGCTCTGATAATAAAATGAAAAGCATTATGATACGTATGGCACTGGTTGTGACGTTATAACTGAATAAAAAGACCAAGCTTATTTGTTCCCCTATTTTTAAGTAAGAAATGTTTGTGTCGTTGTGTTTCTGTCTTACGTACCTATTTGTTTTTATTTTGTAATAATCCTAACTAAAGAGCTGCGAGTTTGTTTTGGTGTTTTTGTATTTACAACCTTCTCTACTTTTCTCAGATGTTCATAACCTTTAATATTAGGTACTAGAACCTTATTTAATCGTAAAGTGTCTTTAAAAGTATTGTTTACAACCTACTTTGTAGTACAGTTATAAAATTTCATTGTGTTTAAAAGAGTTGTAACTGAAAAAGAAGAATTCTAGAGAGTTTGTATTACAGGGTGTGGTTTGATCAACTGGAGTGTTTGAGGACAAATATACCTAGTTACTTTTAGTGATCGACATGTAATAGAGACACACTGTGATTGATGACTTCCCCTATTTGTGACAGTATACTCTTAGGTACATCAGACAGTATCAGGATAATCTTTCAGGATACTTGTGCAAGTCACTGAAGTTATTGTGTAAAAATTGTAATGTAGGAAGTGTAGGTAATAATTTCGCATATTTCAGTCAACTAGCATATACACTTTTCTTTTCTTTTCAATAAAACCTATAATAATTTTTTGAATAGTAATGGGATAGATTTTTAGACAGACAGGGATGTTACAGCAAAATTACGGTATGTTACAGTGCAAGATTTTTAGTACTTATTCCTGCTTTGGCTTTTTCTTATAATTCCTTCAGCAAAGGCAAATTTATAGATATGCATAGGTACACACGTCCACACACACAGTTGATACATACATTTTATCTGTGAAGGCCGAGAAATGTTTAACAATGAACATTTTTGACACCGCGATCTTACTATTTTACAGTGACACCGTAGACCTCAATCAAGGTCTCAAGTTTAGGTATATTCAGATGGTTGTTGTAGTTTATTCCGAGTCATATAACCAGTACTAAATCTAGCCGAAAATGAATTCAATTTAAGAACCGTGAAGACAGTTAAAAAGTTTTTACTATTAAATATGAAGCTTTATATAGATAAGCGAAATGATGTACACGATAATTACATGCAATAAAAAGTATGGTTTGTAATTAAACTTAGAATAAAGTACAGACAACCTCGTTACATCCCATATTAGAATAGTAACGAGTGCTAGTGAGATAATGGCATAATTAATGCACAAGAGCTAAACTTAAGTAGTTCTGAGTAAACAACTTGATTGTTGATTGTACAGACACATCAATCAGCATTTGTAATTAATTGTGAGTTACCTACTTGACTTACCTACGTTTTATGTTCAAGACGATATGGAACCATGTAACTGCCAGTCACCTCACCTTACTACAGTACATTTTTGTAATGGTAGGTAATCGTATTTTCAAGGACTTGAAAAATTATTTATTTATAGATTACAAATAAAGAACTAAATAGAAGAAGTAAATTATTCATCAACGTTTAAGTAACTACTGAATATGTAAACTGACATTTTTTACTTAGCACAACTTGTAAGTATCTACATTTAAATTGTTGGTTAAGTGTTACTGAACATGAGATGGTTTCAATTTTGAAAGATTATTTCAATTTGACAAATAGGTATTATTTCATTAGTATTGAAAGAATAAGAAAGATGTTTAATTTGCTATGGCTAGAGTGAATATACTAGGTATCGGGATAATGACAACTACCTGACGTGAACCTATTCTACACCAATTTGACAACCAAGTTTATATGGACTAAGCGTTTTAAGCTATTGTCACAAATTAGAGATAGTACAGATGGAAACCTACATACTAAATTAGCTGAGGCTACGCACACATAGACAACTCATTCACAGACACGAGGTCAGGCGGTCTCAACCGAATTTTCGATACTGAATTGTGCGCGAGTGTGTGTAGCAGAAGGGTGTGAAAAAAGGACATACATGAGCTTTCCATCTGTACTATCTCTAATTTGTGCTATTGTTTAAGAGTTGCTGATCAATTTCAACTGCCAACGGTTTTACCTATAGATTTAGTTTTAACAAAATTAATTTTAATAAACATCATGTTACAGGTGCGGTTGCAAGCCCTGTAAAAGTCTGTATACTCGATAAAATCGGCATAATTTATAAAGTTTAAATTAACGATTAAGTCAGAGCCTATCGGTTATTTTTTTTTTTTTCAAACTAATTTGCTGTGTTGCAAAGTTTCTATTACAAAAATTCTTTACTGTAGGTACTCTACCTGTAGTACAAAATTGACGCGGAATGTACCTTCCATTATAATGTGGTGAATAAATTATGTAAGTTAAATGAACATTTTTCAAGTCTGTCAATCTATTTCTTATCATGGTTGTTAGACGTTAATATTTATTAACAGTTATCGGCGTCCAGGCAGAAACGTTAACTCGCGTTGAAAAACTTTACCTTACACTAATTAGAACAGGAATACCTGTATTAATGGTCTAAATGAAAATTAATAGTAGTATAATAATGAGTTAACAAAGAAATATATTAATAAGGAATTTTATAGAATACATAATCTGTGTTAAGTAGTTAGTAAAGACATAATACAAGTGTAAATACCTAATCTATTGCTAATCTTTGGAAAGATATTGCATTTTGTTTATGTACTCGTATTATCAAGTTAATATTTTATTAAACTTAGTACTTAGATATACAAAAGTTTGTTGACGAATTTACTTTTAGGTAGGTATGCATAATTTAAAAAAATGTTTTGCAAGTTAGGTAGGTAGGTACTTGTGCATGAATAACTCATTCATAAATAATATTATTTATTTATCAATAATAAGATTTATGGTCAACATTTGTTAACAAAATCTGTCAAAGATTGCTTACCCATCAAATCATGAGTATCTATCATAGCAAGAACAAATTACAACTAACACTTTTCGCCATTCCCCACCAAAATAAGCCTATGACAAATTTGAAACCGCAACTCTTTTGTGGGACTGTGATAAAAATTGCTCCTTTTCCTGGCAGTGACAGGGTAGTGAGGTTTCCCTCCGGGGTCGGGACCGCGGGCACACTAACTATGACTGATGATGGGCTCGCCCCCGACATTAGCGACTGTAGGAAGCACGTGCCTGCCCAAACATTAATGATCATGCTATTATTACTTATGGCCATGATTATCCGTAGGTGTTGTTGCATATGATGAGAAGATTTTTGATTTATACTTAGTCTTATGCTTACTTGTTGTAATTATCGGGGAAATCAGATTGATTTGCTTTTATTTCCTTTTGATAATTTTATACTGTTAGTCTTTTAGTGATGATGCTAGAAACTAATAATCATCTACACAATATATAAGACAGATTAAAGTAAAGTAAACAAAATATTCATACTTGCAAGTAGTGACTCATGAAAAATTTACAGAAATTATCTGCTATGATTTCTAGAAAGACCATTATTTACCCAACAAAAATATTTACAAACCTTAGTAAGTTTTATACTAGGTAGGTACCTACTACCTATACCTACTACGTTTACCTAACAGAATTTTAAAATTACTAAAGCACATTAAACCACTTTTCGTACCATGATTTGTCGTAGTAACTCCTCTGAAGTAATTCAGATTACATTTCGGAACACAATTAAGTCCTGTGTTTACTGAGCTGGGGTGATAAAACTCATTTATTAACTCTCAAAAAAATCTTATCCGTAACAATTCATTCCCCTTTTCCGTAACACTGGGCCTAACAACATTTTAATCAATTCTCTACAGACTCCGCGAGTCAGCGCACCAGATAGACTCATTACAGCAACCCCAAATAAATATAAACAGTAGCGAAAAGGGGCCGGCCCCACTATTAACGTTATTCACACGCGCCGCTAGATCCATAAATAAGAGCCAACTACCATCGCGACCCTAGAAACAAAAAAGACAAAGTTCACGTTCGACTGATCTGTGCGGTTCATAAATAAGGCTCGTTTATTTCATTGCATTAAACTGGTGATAAGTTATTTGACGGTTCATAAATTCGTACCCCATCGGTGGTCGGAGTCGCTTATGAGCTAGCGCGCGCCCCGACACCACCCGAGGCGCCGCGCCGACCCGCCGACTTGCCAAATCGACGACACTACATCATTGCGCGACTCAGCTTACTGGCTACAGGCTACAGTAGCTGCGGCGCTAAAAGCCTACTTCAGTGCAGGATATGATAGCCATCTTGGAGACCAGACACAGCTCAATGAGATATCTCTTCAGCAATACGACGTAGACAACACAATTCCTGTGTGTCTTAATGTAGCATAAATTACTTAATAATTTTAATTAAATACAGAAGGAACAAGTCTCTAGAGCTTATAATGGACTTATATCACGAAAGTTTTTCGAGGTACGTAAAATTTATGACTTAAAATAATAGCGGTAGGACACTACTAGCGAAATCTAAAAGTGAATTGTAGCGAGTGGAAAAAAGAATGACTCTAAGTGGATAAAGAGCGAATACAAACGAAAAAGTCATTTCATGGCGCACGACAGTGACGCAACCGGGCCCGACATGCCACTCTGCGCCGTGGCCAGTCAAGTTAAGGGCTGTATTCGTTAGGCGCGCAGACAACGTGGCTAAGTTCAATAAAGCTTTCCCCCAAATAAGCCATAAAACGAGCAGCGACGGGCGCGGGCGTTTTAGCTACGTTCCCGTTCCAATTATTTGTTTGCGGAGGCACAATAATTTTATTTTACGTTTTATTTAACATTTATTTCGTTACGGCAATTTCACGGGTATCAAAGAATTGCTAGATTGTGATTTAAACGAAATTGGTTATTTTCCACTTCGAGAGCTGAAAGCTATTTCTTTGGTATTGTATTAATATTATTTTATTATGCATGATATTGTTTTCTTAATCAAAACACTCCATTTTACAACACATTATTATTGAAAATTGAGCGATGTATCGTAATTTGGAATTGAGTTGTATGCAGTTATTATACTCAACGCTGGAAGTTTGCAAGTTTATTAGTGACTTTTGTGATTACGAAATTAATGTGATCAATAAATACGCCTGTGAAAATGGCTTGCGGCTAATTGCGAAAGGAGTACCGAGGTACTTCTTTCATGAAAGTGTGTGAGTACATAGGTGTGCAATTAATAGATAAAGGGCGCGTCACTCAGTCCGACTACCGTAAATAAATAAACGATAAACCAGGATTAAACAAGTCAATTGAAGCTCAGACGCAGACAATGTGCGGTCACATTTAACTGCCGAACCCGACGGTAACCGATCGCGGCCGACGTAATTCAATGATCGTAAACGCTCGCAATGATATCAATTAGACGGGGCCCCGAGACCGATAAAGCTCCACTTTAATTAGGAAAACAAACAACAGACGGTTCTTAATGAGCCGTGCGCGTGTGGAGGGCGGGAGAGGTAATTAGGTCGGAAGAGTCAGTTCGGTGCCGTCGCGGAACCGCCGAGGACGATCAATTATTGAGCCGCCGTGATTGATTCACGTCGGTGGAGCACCGCCGCCGCCGCCGCCGGCCCGCCACACACCTTTCGTGTCGACCGCCGACACCTCACACTTAATCCTCGTTTCCTCAAATCACAACTCCTCTAGAATTACGTCCGTTGATTGTAGGGGCGAATCGCGATATGGTTATCTGATCAACTTCGGACAACTTTTTTGAAATATAGAGAAAGGATGAAGGGTAAGTCCATATTACTGAATTAATTTGCTAACTTATCGTTAGTAGTTGTGGACAGTGGGTAGGTAATGCAATATCAGATTTTAATGTCAGAATAACTGTTTTGTTGATTTTCTTGTAAAATTTCTACTTAATCCTCAATTCAATGCTAAATTAATAAGAAAGTAAGCATTAAATCAAGATAAAAGCAGAGTAGAAGAGCTCATAAAATTTCCAGAACCCCGCGTTTATCGTATTTATCTGATATCTTGCTAATAGCCGTCATTTGAGGGTGAAACGCAGCTGTAAAAGCTCCACTGCACTTATAAATTACCTACTTATAAAATAAGGACATTAAAAACCATTTAGAGTAATAACTATTATACATTGAATATAGCTATAAATACATTGAATAAATTATGTGTATTATTTTGATACAAAAATGAATGTTAGAGGTGTCAGCGTTAATGGTCGAGTCAGGGAGGTCGGGGGGAGAGGACAATGCGCCCCCGGGGCGCTTTTGTTGTCGTGGATTCCATGCCCGTGACATCTGTCCGAATTGCTACAATAACTCGCAAAAAAGTCACTTGAAATTTACCAACTGCAAAAAGCTTCCCTGCGATTATTTTCCGATGAATATACAATATATCTATGCTGATATTACAGATCTATCGCATGCACGAGATGTCTTCTTTAAGCCATTGTTGTAGATGACGTATCACTTATTCCATTTTGAATTAGTATCTCTGCTACCACGGTGGCCTCAAATCGATGGCAAAATTGAATCCTGTTGTGTCACAATATTATAAATGGCGTTAAATTTTGCCTTTTCAATTTGCTATTGAATACTTTATTGTGCAAATGTGATAAAAGGTTGATCTTTTTCATATCCTAATAAAATAATCGTATTAGGTCCCATGGTGGCGTCTTCAAATTGATCATTGGCTTTTTTATGACAATTATTTTTAAAGTAGGTAAGTTCCTAAGTATTTAGTTTCAAAACGTGCATAGATTATGTTTAATTCGCTTAGTTCAAAATAAGGTTCAGGATATAATGTTTAATTGAGTAACATAGTAGGTATAGTATTTTCTAATTAAAATATATGTAACCTGCCAAAATGTACTTTACAATGTATATTTTTTAAATTTTATTTCTCAAAACTTTCCTATTATGCAAATGAGTTCCAACACACGACGCCAAGGAATCTTAAAACAAACTTGAAATTAAATAATAACGTAGTTAAAAGCTATCTCGAGTTTAATCGACACCTTGTTTTTTATACCACTAATGCTTAGCGAGTTAGGCGAGCCGAGCGGTGCGGACAAAAATTATGCCTGGATCACGTTTTTTTTTTACTTCCGGCCGAGATAACGATCGAAATAAGCACCTTTATATTGTTAACTGGTCACAGATCGCTTAGTAAACGGCACACACAATTTAATTGTTTATATAAAAGCTGAGTCGGATCACATCGAATTTTTTTGTGACTTTCAATTATCCCGCATTAGATCGTATCCTTGGGTCAAGCGAACGGTCAAACTTTTCACTTATGATGAACTGCCGGGCGGCGCCTTCACACGGAACGAACATAATATCCTCCAGTTCCGGACCGAACTCCGAAGGAAGTTACAAATTTCCTGTATTGTCAAAGATTGCTGAGTAACGTCTGCCGCACATTACCTTAGTGCCTGTATGTAACCCGAAAATTATAGC
The DNA here is from genome assembly GCA_933228765.1 of Miltochrista miniata. NCBI lineage: Eukaryota > Metazoa > Arthropoda > Insecta > Lepidoptera > Erebidae > Miltochrista > Miltochrista miniata. Next base: position 28,975,208 of record OW121747.1, read on the forward strand.
CGAATGAAATATGTGGCAACACAAACGGAAATCGGTCACGATAGTAGTGTTCGAGGTGTATTCAAACAATAGTAAATGCATTTAGCCCGACCATTGTGTGATTTATAGCGAAAGCGTGTAGGTAATTTATAAGAGTGGCGCGAGAGTGGACGTAGGGCGCCAGCCGCCGCGGGACGTCGGGAAATCGGGGAAAATCCGAAGATTTATTAGCGGCAGCCCCAGCGCGGCTGACCGCGCGACCGCTTGCTCTGTTTGACCACTCATTAAAGTTGGCAAGTAAATGCTTAATATGAAGACGACTACATTTGCTAACCAATTAACGCTTTTGAGGTAAGACGAAGGTTATGGGGTTAGTTCATGGTCATTGTTTGTGAATTACAGTGAGACGCCCTGTCACTTTTATCGCAGCCTTATATAACATTTAAGAAGTGCATTTCGACCATCTTTCGTTTGTGTCGTATCGTTTAAATGCTTATGTGCCCACTAGATAAGGCGGCTGATACAGAAGGTGTATCTACGTCAGGATATCCAAGTGTAAATATATGTGGTGTCAATCACGGTTAGGCGGCGCTTTACAACATTTTATCGGGTGTCACAGGTAATCTAAGTATAACGCATTTATGTCAAATCGTCGATGTACCTATTGATAAGCCCACCCACGATTCACCGGCTCTCTATTGCATCATTAAACCAATGGCTGTTGAATATTATATATATGTACCTACTAGAAATAAGGATTACTCTGTTACACAATTTATCAGTATAGTTAATAACCTATAGTTATATCGGATATCCTAAACACAAATATAATTTATACTGGGTCTACAACATGATAAGATATGGTTTAATTTCCTAGTTAATGAACTACCAAACATCTAATTTCTTCAAAATTAAATACGTTGCTATAGAAATATCCATTGTCCTCTCTCTAGGTAACATTAAAATGATTGTTGATTATAATAATTTAAGTAAGTTACTTTGGGTTTATTGTGTGATTATACTTCTGTAATAAAAAGGCCAACAGAATCGACATGTTTGTACAGTTGCGAAGCAATTACTAGGAAAACATTGAATTATCTAGTGATGAAAAAATCGAATAGCCTTCAGTCTCAATTTAGATATATCAAAACGTTAATCTAGTCAAGTTTCAAACTTGCCTAGGTGATCCCAATTCATGTTACTATAAATGGACTGAACACTAAACAGTTCACCAAAGACAGCTCATGTATTATTTTAAGTGTGTAGATCAGCAATAATAGACAGTTTGAACGATTTGTTTTAATATAACACTAACACAAGCAAATTTCAGTAAATACGGACAGTTCCCCTGTCAAAATAAAACAGCCATTATGCTCACACATATCTGACTACAAATATAGCTTATCCATTTACAGAATACTCCTACTTGTGTACAGATAAAACGCACACAGATAGACACGCACACATGTTCAACTGGTGAAGATTGATCAATTCACAACTTTATTTAAGTAAGATTAAGGAGTAGTTTGTGTTGACAAATATTTTTTCCCCGTTGACACTAATTAAAAAGAAAATAAAATAAAGTGTGGTCATTACTCAGAAAGAAGGTCGTTTTTAACATATTAATTGTAGAAAGACTTCTGTTAGAATTATGAAAATCTTAATTTTTTTGACAAATCACGGATTGATCAGGTTTCATCTTAGACCATATAACACGGGACTAGCCTTTGCGAACCACCGCATACAAAAATATTCTGCCAGTTTTCATACAAGTGAAGGGGGAAACACAAAGACATATAAAATTTCATTGCATTTAAAAATGTATTAATCGACAAACGCGTAATGGCTGTTGTGTGTTAATTGTTATTGTACAGTCAACTACAATGAAATGTACCTACTAGTTTAATCATATAAAATGATGAACTGATGTACAGGCTTTTTATAAAGCCAAAAGACCAAATGGTCATGTGCAATGGCAGAAAACAATGCTTAAGTAAGGCGCATCCTGTGGTTAGATGATCTAAGGGTTTCATAGATAAACTCGTAGTTTAGAGACATAAGCCTTTTAGCCAAAGTTTGCAGGGAATCCTACGATATTCGAAAGAATGCTCTTCCAAGTGCTAATTTTATTTTTTTTCTTAGTATAGTAACAAGTCTTAAGTGATCAGGGGACACAATTTAAAATGTGCTAGTCTAGTTTTGTCTAACTCATGATTTGACCACTAAGTACATATATTTCACTTCCATCACGAAATTACTAAGAATTTTTTTTGGAAGTTTATCTCAGTTTTTGAAAACGTGCTTTATATATAATAAGTATTCGTCGACTGGTTAAAATTCTACATTAACAGAATGAAATTCGAAATTAACCCTAAATACCTACCTGCATAGAAATAAACGTGTAAAATCTAAAATATTGTAACCCAATCTAATAAATTATGCACACATTTAAATTTATTTAAAGATAACTGTAGTAACAAATTTAATCCTTCAGGTTCTTTATAATTACACATTTAGTAGTTTATATTCAAAATGAACACACAAAAGTCTGCAATTTACGTTTGTAGAAAGTTTTAAGAAACAGGAGATACCTAATATACAATAGAATGTGAAAACTCAATTATTCGAATGATGGGCATTCAGAGTAAGTACCTACATTCAAGTTAAGTGCCCATTTTCAGATACGTTTTATTGTTCCAAGTGACATTAATCCAACATTATTAATTCCAAGAACACGTTAGTGTAACACAGAATCTGTACTTACTGTTTTTACTAGAAAGGATGTACCTAGTTATAAGAATTACTTTTTATAGGGCTACCTATTACCTATAAATAGAAAAATTTAATTATTAGTCAGCGTTTTGGGCACGGTTGTGGTCGACAGCGATGTGAAAGAATTTTTCGATGACTGAATCGGTTTCTTCTTATAATATTTTTTTTGTTTGAAATTTACGTATTCATCGTTTCTTTTCTTATGTAAAAAGTGTATAGTAAATATAAGTTGTATATAATATTTGTATAAATTAATAAGTATAGATTAAATTTAAATTAAATATCAAAAAGAGTCAATTTTACATCATTATTTAGAAGTTAATAAAAAAAATATCAAGAGATTCATTTCTAAAAGAATGTTTCAAAACATATATAATCATTTAGCAATTTTAATCTATATTTTCTATAATTTATAATCGTCTATAATCAATCTATATTGGTCGTATGCTATTTAAACTTATTAATAATTTGTTTTGAGGAAAATTATTACTATATTTGGACATCTCTTTATCATGTAAAATTGTAGTAATCAGATGGTCTAGTCCTGTTCTTACTAAATTACCAAAGGTTTTTTATATTATTTCTCTGTTTAATACATACTAGAATATACATATTGGTTTTTCCATATTGCATTAAATTGCATCAATGAGTCAAAATAATATTAATATTACTTATTTTGAAAACTTGCATTTTGAAGAGTTAAACGATACCTATATGCGAAAATATTAAGCGCCATCTAGTTGAATTTCGGACAAACTACAGTAAGTCAAGTGTCATAAGCGGCTATAACATTTTTGTACTTGTTCGTGCATCAGTTTGAGACACGAGTTGCAAGAAGCGTCCAGCCACATTACCGTGGTCCAGCTGCTCAGACTTTAGCCTAATGTACAGAACCGGATCACCAAGGCATATAATCACTTTGTCTGTAGTACCAGCTTTGATTTTCGCAGGAAATCCACTTCTAGGACTGAAACTCTACATTGCTATCCCATTTACTGTATGTAAAAAAATCGCACCATTTTGAATTAAAATTATGTTTGAAAATGTACACATATTCATCTAATAGAAAAATAAATAATTTAAAAAATGTGAGTAGATACTTCAAAAGGGCCCTAAAAAGGTTTTTGCTTAAATCTTTAAGTTGGCGAATTATTTTAGTAATTACAATCCATGAGTAGTAGAGGCTCATATGTATACTACCTACACTTCTATCATACGGATCATTCTCATTCATCCCAGAATAGTACAAGATTAGAACCACCTTTTATTTTTTTTTGAAAACTCATCAATTATACCTACAAACTAAGCGATAAAACACACCAAATTAATTTAGTTCAAATGACATAAGATATTAAAGACGTGAAAGAAGAATCTTTATCCTTCTTTCACGTCGTAAGAAAAGGGAAATTTAGAATTGTATGCCTTGAGTAACATGACACCGATCTCTTGTTCCTGGTATGTATGTATGCCACGGCAAAACAATTGTACCGTACCAGATTTCATGTGGTCTGAACCACCTCTGGTATTATCACTAGGCTTGCTTATGTTAACATTCATAATAACCTGACCAGATCGTCGTATTATGAAAGGTCGAAGCCAGGAATAGTAGGAATATCAATAAAGGAGTGAAAGTCATATGTCAAGATTGTAGCAAGTGGAAAAACATGAACTCTAGTTACTGAGGCGTGACTTTATGTACCTACAGGGTCTGCCGTATATAATGGATAACCCTTTAATTAGAGTTGGTCCTGGTGTTAGACTGTATAAAAAAGTTTTGTCATATCATACGTATGTGAAAACTCGTTATTATTTTTTAAATGTTGCTGCTTTGAACATTTGGTTACGTTTTACAAATTAATATAGATATAATATTCTTGTTGTAACATACCCCTGAAAACTTATAATATTTTCTCTATTTCAAACTTGACATAAAAGAATGTAAAATAATTTAAATTATTAGTACATATAGCACTCGTAGATTAATAATTTAATTCTGACAAATGTCAGATTTAGTATATGTTAAAATTCATAGGCATGCATGTGTCAAAAATTATTTCTTTATTTATGAGTACCTACTACCGTTACCAGAATAAGAAACTATACAAGGTCAAAATAATGTATCTTTAAAAAATCGTAATTAAAATTTTCTATGATAAGTTTTATTCTATTAGGGTACCCTGCACTACACAGATGCTATCAGACAATATGAATAATAAAACTAGGGTAAATTAAATGTATGTGTGCTTAAAGTGTGTGTACCAACGGTATTTCGTGGAGATTTATAACCTTATAGTTGAGGGCACATTAAAGAGACGACTGTCTACAGACTGTCTCTCTTGCTTAACATCTAAAAACCGATCGGTCCGAGTATCGAAGAAAAATCAGCAGCCGATTATCGAACGTCGGTGCTCACAGTAAAACAGTTTTATTTTTCTGTGAGAGTTCTTCTCCTTCTTCGCAGCAATACACTCCCCACATCGTCAAGTAAAATATTTTTTAATTCAGTGTGGGTACATGAAGCATGACCAGCATCTTGAATTTTACGAGCTGCTACTTGTCTGTAAACGGTATTCTCGCGCATAACTTTTCAACAAAATTTATTTCTTAACTGTAAACTTTTTCTTTTTCTTCGATTCGGACTCTTCAAGAATTTTGTTTATCTGTGCAATACAGCATTTTTACCTTTTTGTTTTATTATTAATGTTATCTCATACATCTATGTAGATTAACGCGTCTTAAATATTGTTAGTAAAGAACACATTGTGAGACTCTAATGAGACTATACTATACATGCAACTACTGTGTTGTTAATCCCAACATGAAACTACATTTTTCCGGTGGACATTATGATGACCAATGTCAGTTAAAACGGGGTTTCATTATTTACGACATAGGTACCTACTCTGTAGGCACCTATAACATATAAGTAATGTTCAATAATGTGAATAATTGTACTTAAAGTCTTAGCTTTGGCTAAGGCTGCAGTATTTATCATTGCAATATCACCAAGAAAAGAAGTACTTCATATTCCATATACGTTACTTTTATAAAAGGTAAGTTATGTTAGTAACTTATATTTTCTCTACTACTGTGGGTTTTTACAACATGGCCTACCACAGCACAATCATGTTTTATATACGCACTTCCAATACAACAAACGGCAATCTGCCTTTGAAGACAAGACATAAATTCGACATAGTATGTGATAAAACTGTTAATTATCATTTAACAAACTGATGGTGGGTCGTGAATGGGAAGTAATAAAATCCGTCGTTATTAGTTCGAGATCGGCATATCAGCATGTGTCCAGGTCTGTATAATCTCTCAAGATCAATTATTGCAAACGGAAACCATATTTGAAGTCATCTAATATACACAGACACATGTTGTGGGTTACTTTCATAACCAAAGACTACTAAAAACAGAGCAACTTACTCTCTTCTTATAACTTCCAAATATCTGTGATTAGATATGATGCGATTAGATACACCGAAACTATAAGGGTTCCTGATTCACTATGAAACACTAAAAAGAGGAAGTGAAAAAGGAAGTTAAAGATTCATTTGACTATAAAGACGTAACAAAACGACTAATCAAATACATCACTAATCTTAAGTCAAAGAGAATAACTATTGAAAAAGGAGACCAGAAATTCAATTAAAGAACGACGAAAAGATGAGAGACGAAACGAGCAAACCTCGCGTGGGACAAGGAAAGTAAAACCAAATAAAAGTCAAGAGAAATCAGGCGAATTGAGAATACCCATTAAGGTGTTAATGAGGGTCTTATTAAGCCGTCTCCTCCCCGTGGGTGGTCAGCCTGTAGTGCTCGCTTAGTTCATTAATCACTACAGATTAAATGTCGACTTAATTATCAAATGTGTATCACGACCAACAATGGAAAATGTATATTTTGGATAATGTCACCTGTTTATTGGCAACTGATTTTACATGATTGCAATTATTCATTCATTTCGAAAAATTGATGTGCTAATAACGAACAGTACCTACACTCTCTAATCTAATTACTTGATAATTGCATGTTTTAGGTACCTATTCACAATCATGATTAGATAGTTTATTATGTAAATGAGGTTTCCTGGTAAGTGCTTTTGTAGTAAATCAGGATGGTAACAATGATCATTATGATACCCTACGGAATTTGTAATACCAAAAGTGGCACGCGCATACCTAAATGTATTATTTGTCGTATAAATGTAAAATATGCGTACCATATCTGTTTTCAAAACTCCTTGCAGGTTATGTTATGAAGTGTCAATACTTATTAACCGGTAAAGTGATATCTGCTAGTACACGTTGCATGTTCAAGAGTACTGACTCGAATAAAGATCATCAAGATTAAACATAAATTGTAACCATAAGGAGTTAATGTGATGTTAATGCCATTATACCCAGTTACACAAACACACCCTTATTATTGATTCTCAACATATACAATAGATGGCGCTGCCCGTATTGTAGGTCACAACTCGAACAGACATTGCCACCGGAGTTGCTTGTATACAAAAATGGCAGTTGAATATTTTGCCTCGCAACGGTTTGATATTGGTTTAAACGATACTGTGCTGTAAGTCCTGTGCCTAAGGTTGAGTTTCCCATCTTTTTCCTCAGTACACTTACATAGGCAGGAACAGACACAAGTGTATTTGCGGTAGAGCGTCGTCATTGTTCGCTAAATCGTCGTTTGCACGGAACCGGCCGAGCTTGTCGTGAGTTAGGTATGAATAGGGCATACACAATGACAGTTCGCAGTACACATACATTTAAACACCTGTTATTAAACATGCAGGGTCACAAAGCGTAGTTACCTCCATACCAACTTGATTAAATAAATAGCAGATAGAGATCGCACTGCCGCCCGGCGGTTTTGGATGCAGCAGCTACCACAACTACGAAAATATTTTATTATTTATAGTTAGTTAGTATATATTGTAATGGAAATTTTATTTTATTCTTTGTATTTTTATTATTTACAAAACTTATATCCTAAAGTAGGTACCTAGTACAGTATTTTATTGTGAACCCAATGGCACTAATATTTTAAATTTCTGCTGCATTTTATGACAGCTATGTTGTCTATAATCTAAGGTTACCTCATATAAAAGATACAGTTAACTTAATACTGTGATCCTTTAAATTCCCACCTATTATTAAGTTAAATACATAATAGAGAATTTTTTGTAAGTTTTGCGAGCATCGTAATCTGATATACCTACCTACGTACTTAGATACTTTATAAATTTTGTAAATAACTAAAAAACATTTGGCTAGTTCAAATGATTCAAACAAAACTTTTATTTCGAACCCAGGCACGCAAAACCTTTTATTTAGGAGATTATGAACTGAATAAATACCTAGTAGGTATTTCTAAAAAGAAGAGTCACAGATGTGTAGACATTAAATAAAGCCAAGCTGAAAACCATCCGTGTCGCATATTTCAGCAGACCATGTTTAATGCTTAAAACTTCCCCTAAAAATGAAAAAAGCTGAAGCACTTTTCCGGGATTATACGATTTTCATGGCTTAACGAATTCCACATGTGTAACACGGGAATACGCGAAATAGGACTTCGAATAAATATAATTCAACATTTAAAGTAAGAAAATTCAACGAATAACTTTTTTGCTGACTTTGAACACTGGACTACAAGCATGGACGTGGCACGCGGTAGCTCGCTACATTCAATTCTCCGGCGACACCAGTGCCTTATAAGGATTATGGGCGCCGCATAAACCTTACCGCCTATTTGTCCCCTTTGCCCTGACAAGGTGTTAATGAAAGAGCTGTTCGATCGAACCATTCTTTGGTTAACCACAAATTGAATAGGTACCCTATTTCCTTTAACTTCTGGAAAACGCATTTATCATCTGTCACAAAAACATAAATACGAAACTGAAAATGAGCATCAGTTCAAGCAACTTAATTATATAAGTACAACTATAATACCAAAGAAAAGAGAAATAGAGTGAATGTAATTGCTATAATAAAGGTGGTTGCCATTTTGTATTTATTTTTTGAGTTTAAATATTAATGTTTCGTGACAGGGCGGCGGCGGCGAGGTCTGCGAGGTGTCGGTGGTTTTCTGGCCCAGCGCGTCCGGACCGGTTCGACGGTGGCTCGCACGCCACACCAGAAAAGCCAAACACGTTGTATCGCAGTCGAGAGCGATAAACCTTACTTCATATACGGGCAAACGGCAAATGACCTATTCGTACCAATTTGCAGCCTGGTTATTCTGCTTTAGAAGGTAAACAGTACAGGCCTGGCTAACATCGACAACGAAATAAACTGTATCATAACCGATCGGCGTAGATCCACTTGATATTTCTACTACCACTATTTCCATAAGTTATAAATTTCTTAATTAACTCAGACAAATATTGACAGCAATTTGTTGTTTGGATAAAATGTAACAAGTGAGTAATTGAATATAATATTGCAACGCAATGCTTGTCATGCATTGGTTTGTTACTGAGATTCCATTTTAACCAAACACAAACGACGTAGAATACTTGTGTACCTGTTTTATATACGAGTTGTACATACCAAAGGTGAATAGAAGGCTGAACTGTCGACACCGATGCTGGGATAAGGGTTTTGGTCGGTGGACGGGTACGGTGTTCCATAGACGCCAACGGCTGCGCTGGAGAGGCGGGGGTAGGAGGAGAGGGCGAGGCGTGCTCCGTCGTACTGGCAGGAGCAGACGGTCTGGCCGGAGACGGGGTCGGTGATGATGGGTCGCGGCGTGTCGCAGCAGGAGGCGGCGGGCGTGCTGGCGTGGCTGCCCGCGCCGGGGGACAGCGCGCCGCCCGCGACCCCGGACCCGCCCGGGGACAGCGGCGGCGCGGAGCTCGAGCCCCCGTCAGGAGAGGTGGCTGCGCCGCCAGGACCCGCCCCGCTGCTGCCCACCAGCAACTGCACCACACACAAAAATATATTGTTAATTTGACGCTGATGCTGCTCTTGCGTGATCCCTTATTTCAAAAGTGGTCACAGAATATGGAAACTATTTTTAAACCAAATTTGACTTATTACTGTTACAGCCATCGACATAATATATTCTTAGTACTAGATCGATGGTTACAGTCGTCTAAGCTTTAAATATATTCCATGAAAAAAACCGTGACTTTACATCTCATCTCATCTGTTACTAATTTAAAATACATAATAACATAAATAGTATTGAACAAATTTCAAAAATGCTCACTGACATACGGGGAAAGTCAATAAAACAATTTTTTTAAAATAAAACTAATCCAAAAGAAACTAATACATATGACCACAGCCTAATTATTAGTTTATAACATTGTTACTCGGTCGATTTGAGAGCACAGCTAACAAGTGGAGCGCTTTCTTGACGTTTATTTTTAAACGAATGCAAATTAATTCCATTTCTAGGGCAGAACGGTAAGATAATATCAGGGGCATCGGCTTAATCTAAGCGTCTCTGTGACGTGCCTGCCGTCCCGTCGACTGGAGAACCTCTAGAATTACTTCGTAGAAATAATTAGTAAACATATTATGAAAAGCGAGTTTGCGCTCTGTTGATCAAAGTAACGACGTGATCGGCACAAATAGTTAATCGTAACGTCTTGTTTAACTCGCACTAATTTTGTGTTGATATTATAAATAGATGACTCTCGCTCACTTCCTCCACAGCCGTTCTTATAATTTATTACCACGTGTAATTGACCCCATACTGCATCAATTACCCTAACTTCTAATTACTAATCAAAAGGACTGAGATATAGAAGTGGCAAATTGCATTGTACAATTTGTACATAATGACCCGAAGAAAAAATTGTAATTAAACACCTTTAATACCTTTAGCAAGGGGGCGTAGAGATAATTGATTGTGCGGATTAATAATTGAAATGAATGATAAGTAGGTATAGGTAGCTAACTAATAAGATTTCCGTATCTTCCTATCTTTTAAGTATTATATTTGTTAAAAAAATTGTAATACAAGTAGGTACAATAATTTTATATAGTGTGCTTCGTTACGCGATAAACAAAAATTGTTGCTAGGAATACTAGTAAAATTTGTCATAGTTAAGCAAAAGAATTAAATTATTTTAAGGTGTTTTGAACTAAAACTCGCTACTGAATCGGTCAGGATAATGGGACAAGCTCATTAAATTATTGTATTCGTATTGTCATCATTCTTTGATAAGCGCGCTAAGTTTCAATTTAATCCGACGATATTTTGAAGTGAACGAACAAAGATTTCGTTACGTACTTATTACACAATTGAAACAAATAAATGCGTGTTATAAATGTCATATTATGACAATTTATAACACGCACGCATCATCAGTAACGAGCATGGTTAGTACTGTATAATATGCACGGAACTATGCCTACTAACCATACTCGATGCTGACGATAATTCTAGAAACAAGCGATAAACATTCTGAGATCTGTTCAAAATCGTAAATTATAATAAGAATTCTTTAGAAGAGTATAGAATCTCCTTTGATAGAAAAGTACTTTTAGACTACGGCAAGTGGATAAACGAAGGTTACGTCGTACGTTCCATCAATTCTGTATATACTCGATTACTATTTTTGGACTGAAATGTTTTCAGTTTGAGCTATCGTACCGGTATTTTCATCACATCGAGTCAGCGATGACCGATTGGGTAGAATAAATCCTTTAAAAGTCGCACAATCAACTGCTTCTGACGACAATAGTTCTAAATTTCGACGTGCTATTGTTGTGTTTTCTTTTTGTATATATTTGTTGTATGACCAAGTACTCTACATAACGTTAAGTCCGGACCGTCAGCTGCTTCACAGATGCTGATGCCCATTTGTTTACAAGAGCTCTCTGATAATAAATAAACAACCTAGTAGGTGATTGGTTAGATATTTATGCTATGCTAATCCACCACAAGAACTGGAGACAGTGTTATGATATCTATCCTTTTTCTAAGAGAACTCAGATTTTTAAAATTAAATTGCAGATCAAAGTCCATTATAATCTATCAGTACAACCCTATATTAGGCCAATGAGCTGTTTCGAATACGACAAGAGCGCCCTTGACATAGCAAATATTTTTTTATTTAATAAGTACGAGTGTAGTTTAGGCGGTGGAAGATTAAAGGGAATCGGGACGTAAACAGATTTGGTCAAACATTGGGGCCGGCTTCACTTAGAAATAATAGCATAAGATACTGTGTACACACTGGACCCCACTTCACCTGTGACGCTCCGTTTAAGAGCACCAACTTGTTGTCTTTAAACAGAGCGAAGCCTGCAAAGAGGTAAACCTTGTACCTTTGCTAGCTTGTGGTCCCTTAGATCGACGTGGGATTTATGTTACAAAATAAAAGGTGATTTTTCTACGCATCAAACAACGTCTATTTATTTTAAAATCATTATTTTTTTGTGACTAGTTGTCGTCTGTCATCGCACTAGTGTATTATGTTATTTGACGGTTAATATATTTTTTATTAATTGTAATATTTATTTAAATAATTTATTTCATATTAGGTATAAAACTCGTCTCTTAAAAACAAATTATCCTGTAACAGACGCAACCGACCTGCAGTAGGTAATAAGCTAGCAACCTTGCACTAATCGATCTTCTTTAAGGTGAGTTTATTAACTCACCGTGATCTCGATCTTCGTTTAGTAAATACTAGCTGACCCGCGCAACTTTGTTTGCGTCACATGAGAGTGAGGTATGGTATTAATATTTCGAGTCGGTATTATAATGTTTCCCGTTGCATTTACCCCCGTCGCGCTTATTATAGTCGCGTCGCGTCGCTTGTATTTATTATGGCGCATCTCATGAGAGTGAGAAGGATGTGACTTTAACACCTCTCGTTAAAGTGATATAATGTTTCCCGTCGCTTTTACTTCCACCCATCCGTTTTCCGGTATGGAACTCATCGCGTGCGAGTCCGACTCGCACTTGGCCGGTTTTGATCGTTCAGTTGACTGGCTGCCACTGCAGACCAAATTTACTCCCGTCACGTCGCTCATACTTTAAAACTTAATAAGAGGGTTATTGTAAGTGAACCTTAAAAGATAGGCATATGCTGTCAAGGACTTTTTTTAAAACTTTTTAAGAGAAACAATTTTGTAGCATACAATTTTTACGTAACTTTAACTATTTATGCAGCGTCAGCAATGACAGCTCTCAAAAGAAAGAAATAATCCCCGTTCTCGAAACATTATTCATGGCTGCTCCGCTCCTATTCGTTTGAGCGTGATGTTATATTGCCAATAGCCAGCCTAAATAAATGGACTATTAAACTGTAAAACAATTTTTGAAATACAACCAGTAGTTTCTGAGATCCTAGTACAAACAAACTCTTCAGTTTCATTACATCGTGAGCAAATAACCTAATTTCTCTATCTCTGAAGAGATAGAGAAACAAGGTTATTGTGAGCGAACCTTAAAAGATAGACATATGCTGTCGCGGACTTTTTTTTAGAACTTTTTAAGAGAAACAATTTTGTAATACACAATTTTTACCTAACTGTAACCATTTACGCAGCGTACGCCTCGGAAGCTCTCAGACGGTAAAAAATATTCCCCGTTTTCAAAACATTCTTGATTGCTGCTCCGCTCCTATTCGTTTTAGCGTGATGAAAAGTATACTATAACCTGCCCAGGAGTATGAAGAATAATTGTATCAATTTTCGTTAAAATCCATCGAGTAGTTTTTGTTTCTATAATGAACATACAGACAGACAGACAGACAGACAAAAATTTTACTGATTGCATTTTTGGCATCAGTATCGATCACTAATCACCCCCTGATAGTTATTTTGAAAATATATTTCATGTACAGAATTGACCTCTCTACAGATTTATTATAAGTATAGATATAGATATAGATATAGATAGAAGATAGATAAATTATTCTCTTACCTTACTAAACTCTACTGAAACGGACTGATGGATATCTATAAGCATATTTCATCTTTAGTATCATCTTTATGTAACCCATCAGCATAACGAAACGTAACTAATAGGTACTCAATATGACACACGAAACATGTTACAGGTTGTTCCCTCGATCAAACGAAATTGGAGACCGTAGCGTTGGCGTTGGCGTGAACAACAGCGCCGCGATGGATACGAGCTACAATTACAAAGATCCAACCGCTTATTGGTCCGCCATATTTGTATAAACAGTGCTATCACTGCTTGCGTGCATTTGTGTAATTAGTAATAGCCCAAGATAACACACATACACACTGTGTAATTATGGATAACGGTGATATTTAGGTATGAAATTGTGATTCCGATATCAATCGGCCGCCGCTCGATAATCATACCGTATATCACGGCGATTGTCTATATGTGACATATTTCATACTCATCTTTTTAAACAAGGTCGGTTAGTTAAAACTTGTTTCTAAATTTGACTAAACACCAACGTAAATGCTTAGTAATGGTCGTGGCATTTACACAAAAATTTGAAATTGCAGTTATACTGGGTGGAACAAAACTACCTCTCCAAATTTCATGAGATGACTTGGCATCGGAAATCAAATACAAATCTATATATATAAAAATCAATGCCACTTTTCGTTGTAATTTTATAACTCAAGAACGGGTTCACCTATCCAAACCAAATGTTTAGGCTTTTTTCGGACTATTTAGTAGATGGTTTATGTGAAGTTTGCACAAAATCGGTCGAGCGGTTCTTCATTTATCACGCAAACGAAGTTGCGCGGGTCAGCTAGTATTTAATAAAGAAGGGGGGTTAATTTTTTTATTTAAAAAAAAAACATTAAGAATCCATTTTTAACCGCGGCAATTCGAGGTAACATGGTCGCCGTGGCAAAACAAACACGGAGCACCCGTCTGGCTGTCGTTGTCGCTTTCTACTGCCGCTCAGTAGCGATAGAAAGGGTGATAATGAAAATTTATAGGACCTTTAAAACGGATTTATGGTCAAAGTATTCATGTGATTTTTTTTCTATATTTTTGACATGTTTCATGACTGATGACACGTCACGTGACGAATTTTGAATGCAGACAGCTGCATGTAGTTTTGTTACACCCAGTATAAGTACAAATTAAATTCTTGAATTATTCTTAGATTTTCTTTAAGAAACACACTTACTTTGTACTTTGAAGACATGGAGCTATAAGAAATACAGACGGAGTATCACAGTTTTATGATGTGAATCAGTTACCGTGTCAGAATCTCATTTGTCTTACAAGAACTACAGTATAGCAAAATCGTGTCAATTTGCCATCATTCCACATCGCGTGAAACTTCCTGGGACACGTAATCTTTTTTTAATTGCACTCTCGCACATAAATTGACCGCCATTTTCATGCTTCACCCATGACAGTAGAATCATATTCGTACTTTTTTTTAGATAGGTATACTGAGATGAGCCATTTTACAAATAATGAACAATAACGTGTGAAAAATAGATAAACGTAAGTAACTAATTCACAAAAATAAGATTGATATTTTCAGATATACTTATAGCTGGACGCTAAATTCCAAGAAGCTATAAGCTGGCATAAGAAACAAAGTCTGCAACTTTGTTCGTCAAAACTTAATCGACCATCCCAATATCTATACTGACAGTTTTTTAGATCAAATGTCCGTTTTATATTCAAACAGTTGGTTATGCATTGATTAACACCGACCTTAGTCGATAAGATTCATTAACAGAGTAATAAATTTATCATTAAAATTATAATCTTGTTAAGAGAAATAACGACCGTTTCTAAGCTAATAAAAGACGAGGGCAGGTTGGAGCAATAACAGGGTTTCCTAGGGTAAGGGGTGATCAAATCAAACATAAGCAATATTATGTCGTTGTGTACACAGGTTCCGTGGTCCTGCCAACGCTTGACTGCTACGGTCAACAAAACTTCTAATAAAAACTACTTGGTCTGAGATACAGAACAAACAACTTCTCAAAGAGCAATACTCCTGCGATTGATATTACCCTTAAACTAAATAAAAAAGCTGCAGTAATTTAGTCCAATCTGTCAAATGAAGAGTGTTGAGCAAAGAGAGGGTTTCAGATTAGTGTTTTATGTGGGTGATATCAGACGTTTTCAAAAGGGGGGTGAAAGTTACATAGACAGCTGTTGATATAATCGAGCCTGGCTCTGGCTATCAGTACGTGTAGGTACTTAGGACTTGCGTGCATCTAGAAAATTAAGAGTACCTAATCATAATAACTTTGATTATTTATTGTGTACTTATTCTTGGTAAAGTTACAGTCGTTCCACGAGTATTATATAGGATACAAATTTCCAGATACAATGATTGCTGGAGCGATCAGTTTCGAATTTTCAAATATTTTCACACCTTTGCACTTAAGTCAAATAAAAATAATCACCAATTTCTAAACACTAAATTAAATCATCACCAGCTGTGAATGGTAGTGTGCCGGCCAGCATATTAAAATGATAATAAAAAATATTATTGAGCTATTTTACATACTATGTTAGTAGTTGTCAAATAGTTCAATTATAATTTACTTGATGTCGCTAGTAGTAGCATTGGAAAATAAATGACAAATATACAGCGCCATCATAACTCTACGTTGTTACCTAAACTAATTCCACAGCCGACAGATCCTCTTTATACTGTGCTAATTCTAAGGATCTTACTTTTTTTAAAGTACCTATTACCTACCAAAAAACTACGTTGAAATGATGTCATCTAGTAAGGCACTTACAAAACTTCGTTTTTGAATCTTTTCAATTGGGAATTTGGTTTTATAAAAGATAATCACTTGAGTAGGTCTATTCATGCGCAATATTTTGTTAAATTAGGCTTTAAGTTTAGGTTAGTGATAAAATAACTCGGAAGCTATGTATCGGTCATGTAACACGCAAAGAACTCTACCTTCCAAAAAGCTAAAGAATATTAAGTGTAGTCGTGTGAGGTGGTGTACTGTTAAACCTTACACGACTACGAAATACATAATAATATCATCAAAAATATCTACCCTGAAAATAACATATAAGTAAGTAAGGTTAGGATTGAACCAGGAATCAACAAGATTGCACCTGGTAATTCCCAACATAGGGAACGGCAGCGCTATCTGTCTATAGTAACACCCTCTGATTATATCCTACCCCCTATGTAAAGTTCGAACATAAAATCTTTTCTTCCATATTTATATACCAGGTGCAACGGTCATTGACTTATATACTGAAAATTTTAATACAGGATGTCCCAATTATGAGTGATATAGGTATTTGGCACAGGATCGCAAAAAATCGAGAGCTGAGTAAATAAAAATAAAAGTTTTCTAAAAACTTATTTTAAAATTAGAAAACGTTATTAGGTATGATACAAGTGATCAGTTTAATCCGCGAGGATTAATTTTAGATGAAACAGCGCCACCTACCGCGCCGCTCATGGAACTATCAGACACTAGAGAACTAATGTGGAATTTCTGTATTTTGTTAATTATGATTTTGTAAAGTGATGTAAGTACCACATTCCTATTATAATTTCTTTTGTGTTAGAATAAATTTAAATACTGTAGCATTTTTGTAAAAATCTTTGTTTCTTCAGATATTCTGGTAAGTATAGGGGCTTTATGAGAGTGTATAAAATACCCACAATTGCATTCTTAATAGCATTGTAGAGTAACTACAAATTCATTATTAAACACCTATTTTTTTAAAAGAAATACATATTTCAATAATGTCGAAGTTTAAAAATAGTTCTCTTCGAGCTTGTAATATAATATTTCCATGGATGTTCTTACAATAAAATAATAGGTATCTTGACCTACATGAAATGAATATTCATAAGTTTACCGCTAGTTTTAGATAAGATCACTATTTAGATAAGTTTTGGTAAACACGGTCCAGCGTTTCTAAGTGAACCAAACACAGGTAACAATATCCTCAGTTATTATTTATTTGTCCACATATTTTGCGACTATATGTACCTATTACTATTTTTCCCACCTGAGCAGTGCAGATGCCATGAGGGCATTTTAATGTATTAAGTATGTATCTCCATCTCTAGTGCTAGTGCTTTGTGTCAGTGATCTCTGGATAAAATTTAATCTACCCTGTATAAATCTTTGTGCAATAAGCAAAATGTGCGTGTACACGTTTTATCGTTCTTCAAAAAGAACATTAGACGGTATTTAGAGAGAAGACAGAGTAAGTGTAAGAAATGTCCAGAATATATATTGACTACTTTATATCAGAAAGGAAATTAATTGTTTACCGCAGTCACATGTCAAACATGCCACAGAATGAAAAAACAACCTTTAGAATACTTTGATACAAAGAGTAAAGACAAGGTACATAAAGTGTTAATGTGAAGAATATCAAGGTATACAATTTCTATAGTAGATCAATACATTCGGTGGGGTACATAATTGAAATCAGGCGTGGCCTATTAGGAACGCGTCTGTCCTATAGGGTTGCGTGTATAAACCTGTAAGCACTGCTGTATGATGGGTTTGATAGCCGGGGAAGCTTTCAGTCTACCTTCAATATTTTATGAGATTCGGACGAGGTAGGTCGGTACCTAGTCGACAGTGTCCGCGCAGACCGCTTGTCCCTTATACCGATTCGTTGTCAGGCCCCATACATATTGATGATCTAGAGAGACTGTACTTCGCACAATATGTGACAGCCTGAATTTCCGATTTCTGATGTAGATACGTATAAGCTTTAAGCTTTATAAAATAGGTAAGGGTACTAATAGTGAGGATATAAGTTCTTGGTTTGCCTATTCTGAATTCGTTTTTTATTCAAAAGTTTGGCGAAGTTTAAAAGACGGATTTGACAGTGTACGGCTTCGGAATATCATAACAATATTTCATTTCAGCTTTTTGAATAACAAGAGATTTCTTAAGTGTTTTTAATATTGGGGTAGGAAAAGTGGAAAACAGACATGCTAGCAAAGCGATTAGTAATCTAAGTACGAGTATGTGTCTACTGAGTGCTCATGGACTTCTTAACCTTCAAGTCAACATTTAAATAATATTAGCACGGCTAAAAACAATCTCACAATTTTCATTATTAGCACAGGAAATATATCTGGTCCCTACTAAGCTCCGTGCCTTGTTCCAATTTCGCCTCGACCAACGGGATATATTATGTTAAAGAGAACATTATAATAATTAGATCGTTATCAGATATTATTATATGAATTTTCCAAAATTATAAGAGCGAACGACTAAGATAAGTCGACGATATCGTGACGACGGTAGGAATAGATTACGGAATAGCCGGCGGGCGACGCAGCGGCGCGTAATCGAGCACACAAAATTTTGGTCCTTTAGAAAAACACGCCATACAGCAAATCGATAACCGATCATTATAATGATTGGGCTGTAAACGCCACTCTTGTTTCTTTTAAGTCGCTTGACGAACGGGAGTCGTATTTTAATTTGAACGAAGACGAAACCGGGGCGGGCGGTGGCTGAGCGGGAGGGCACTCCATGCGTGCTCACTCCACCTGATCAGTGTGTGCGTCTGAATCATTAAAAAACAAATTTTCTCAATGTTCAGAACGGCTACTTACATAGAAATGGCCTTCAGTTCGGTATATTCCTAACCTCGTAATTACCGAATGTGCTTACAACGAGGTAACTGTATCTCCAAAAAATGATCTCCACTCTTCACAAGTAAACACATTAAAGTCTCTTTATTTCGAAATATACTTTGTGATAGGTAACGTGTAATAGCCCTTAAGTACTATTTAACTATCCCAGTGATGGGAGGAGACATCACAACATTTCCAAGCTGCGAGACAAAATACAAAAGGGGTCGGCGTCTCCATTGCTGCCAGTTTTCAATTGACGCCACTATTATACGTATCATAAACATAAATCTCCAAGCACCATTCCTTGGAAATATTATGTGGCGCTTTGCAGTGTTGCGACGGAAAAATTGTCGTACATTGAACGTCCGTCTGCTTAAGTACAGTCGAGCGCAAAGTTCACATTCGTTTCGTACTTTACAAACGTACAAATTCATATTGTATGTGCTAAGTAAGTACAATGATAACAGAATACGGAGCTCTGCCAGGCCGAGACGACTATAAAAGTAATAGTCACTCAGAAATGCTCCTTTATTTTGAGGCAGAAACACCTTTCTACTTCATGATTAAGTGTCGTAGAGAGTACATTACACTGCATTGACGTAATATTGTTATGTACCAGAGCTCTGCGTGTTGTGTAAAGTATATCTAACAATAAATACTTAAATTGTGTTATATACCTACCCGGATATTTGTATATTTAGTGTCTCTAGCGTTACGTCGGTTATGAGGAGCGAGGCATCTCATGTCATCACTGTATGCAAAAATAATGATACGGCTAGGGCGCGATAAAACGAACGATTCTTGTAGTAAAATTAAAATAAGGTGTGTGCGTGACGTGCGTAGTCACGAAAAACGGGTTGGCGGCGTGCATGGCTTTCGAAACACGACAAAATGACGCGTCACGCCGAATGTTAGTGTTGTGACACGCGCGGTTACCGCACTATCAGAGTATACCACCTTCAGTATCCACAGCGACATCTGTGGTACTCGCGACACCAGTTAATGGTTATTTAAAGCACTTCCATTCAATTATCGTCAAGCGAATCGCATCGATAATTCCGATGGCCAAATTCACAGCAGTTAATACTCGACAGATACTTCATTTATGGCATTTGCCATGCGAGCAATGTACTTACTCCCTACATGTTTAATCGGTGTCCATCGGGCATTAATTCAGCAACGTTCAAAACCGACAGTGCGTAAAACTATGTTAATGTTACTTCACAAGTTAAACTAACGATAAAAATGTCTCTACTCTTTGGGTATCACAATTAATTGGTAAGTACTTGCTAATAAAACAGCGATAACAGGAAAATTTACAATAAAATTGCTAAGCCAATTTACCTTAGCAATTTGTGAATAGATATAATAGCTACTTAACATACTATTATTTTTGAAATTAATAAGTAAAGACTCAATAGCCGGCAGCAATTACTGTTCAAAATAATTCAACACAAATTAACCTTTACGAACGAAACAGTTTTAAACCGGTGATGTTCTACCATTACGTATACATATTAATAATTGCTTTTTAAAAGAAAATATAATGAAGTAAATCGACAAGATTAAGTCCAAAATATTTAATATAATTTTTTGGTAAAGACTCAGGAGTGCACAAGCAAAAAAGTGTAAATACTTACGCGTATGTGAAGGCGCGGGTGTTCCATGTGCGAGCTGTACATCGCTAACAAATCGAATGGAAACGCGTTGAGTAATTATTCCCAACAAAACACAATCTAAGCGTATGCAAAAGGGCAATCGGCCGCGACGCTGCAATTTGAGATTCGTGTTCCATCTTAAATTATCGACAAGTTTAATAACAAGCGTAAAGGCAATAGCAATAATCGCTGCAAATTAATTACCAGCTTAGAGCGAGCGCGAAGAAAAACAGTAAAAGTAATGACGCGTCGCTGAAACTCGCCAGTAGCTGCCGGTCAGTACGGCCACAGTACGGCTATGGGGTGCTACAATAGGCGAAAATTTATACACGGCGTAGGTGCGGCTGCCGCCGGCTGTTTGGAGTTTCGCTTATAAATAACATTTAGCGGGAGGGGCGGGAGGCGCGGATTATGAGGTCGGAGGACTCAATTAAATTGTGCTACCAGACCCGGCTTTCATTGTGGACTTTTGCCGTGACCTCCCACCGGATTTTGAAATAAATGGAACCACTTTACGCACAACAACGTTGGCATTCGCACAAAATTCGGGTGAATTAATGATAATGATTTTACCGCAACCGGCCCGTGTGTGTTTACTGTGTGCCCACGGTAATAATGCCTCTTAGATAGACTTTCGTATTACATGACATTATAATATGTGTACACTTTGTACATAAGTACTTACCACTTTGAAACTGGATTATGAATGCGATTATACTCAAAACCGTGTAGTAATATGAAACTTTTAAATTCAAAGTAACAAGGCTAGGTATTCATTATAAATAGTTTTCTAGGAACGTTGCCATAAAATAAGGAATGTATGCAAGAATTGTCTTAAGTAATTAGCAATTTGTCCCATTTATATTAAGAGAATTTCAACGGTAAAAAATGTGTTGTAAAACTTGTATACTCCATGTATACATTTACTAGTAATTAGGTAGGCACACATAAATTATTCAATACCGAACGCCTTATTTATACAAAAAAATAAAGGCTGTCTTGCGTAGCTCGTAGTTATAAACCTTGTGAAGGAATTAATGAGTATTTTCTTTTAAAACATAATTTACGATGTGATCTGACTTAATGCGACTACACTTAGTAGGTACCTTACATTAATAAAGGCGAATTCATTTGTTAATTTTTCAACATATTTCCTTTTAAACATTGGTAATATATTTGCCATACCTACCTACCTTTATAGAAATAAGATACACGTCCGGTCACTCACCTCGGCGCTAATTATCCATACATAATATAAATTAGTACCTACAATAACAGTTGTATGATTGTATACCCCTAAT
The DNA here is from genome assembly GCA_933228765.1 of Miltochrista miniata. Lineage (NCBI taxonomy): Eukaryota > Metazoa > Arthropoda > Insecta > Lepidoptera > Erebidae > Miltochrista > Miltochrista miniata. The sequence goes on from OW121747.1 coordinate 28,997,461, forward strand.
TAGTTCTGATTTTTATAACCCCTAATTAGTTCTGATTTTACTAAATTGGTAAATTTTGAAAACTTCACAACGATTTATAAACTAAGCAGTATTTTCAAGCCACTGCATACTTTTTCTTTAGCTGAAGTAACATAATAAATGTTAGCTGCTGATTCAAGTATCTTCTTTAGTGACTTGGGACTACATAGGTAACTCTAGTTATCCTGTGACTCTACACTCAAAGCATGGCGCAGAACTCCTCTATCATCTGTCTCTCTGTTCATAGATGAATGTAGAAAGAACCATCATCAACAGTGCAGATTTTTCCTATTAGCGTTTTGTATCTTCGATCTGGATTTCCAGTATTCTCCAGTATATCCATTTTCGATACAGTCTCTGTCATTGCTGAAGTAAGAATATTTGTGGTTATTTGTCAAAACTCTTTCAAGCCCTCCTGCTACGATCTCACTTGCCACATCCACCGAATAATTTATTTGATATAGCACCAGTCACGCTTCGCAGTCATATCAAACCCCTTAATCGAACCGACCGCTGCCTTAGCTGTCACATGAACCTTATGCCCATCATACGTCAACAATACCGAGGCAGTCACAGCCATTCCTCATAAACACCTGAATAAAAATGTAGGATGCTGAGACTGCTCCATGTAACATTATCTAAACAGGAGAAAACATTAGAACATTTTCTGCTCTGCTATCTGTTAGTTTATTCAAACAACAAACTGTAAGTATTTCACGTAAGTTAATGTACCCATGTATAACAATGAAGACTAAATTATAAATTCTATTATTCTGCTAAATGAAATGAATCCACTATGAAATGTCTGACTGCACGCTGAGTAATGGAAAATGGAATGGTCATCACTATGTCTTTATTTTGGAGGATGCGTTTCCGGCCATTGTTCTACCGCAGAAAGACGCAAACATAACTTGAGCAACTTTGGCTTGCCCTATTTTTGTACTCAAGCAAGCAGTTTTGCCGACTTTGAAATCTTATTCATTTTTGCTTAAATAATAGATGCGATGGGGTTCTATCGAGATCTATAGGACTCAAACCAACCTTAACTGCAAGTATTGTAACGGAATAGTGAAAAAAGAGAACTTGAAACAAAATCAAACATCCTCCTAATATAATGTACATTTTGGAGGTCTACGTACAGCAGTAGCCTGGTTATTTTGATACTGACTCGATTATTGTGCTGATCTTTGCTTAGTTAAAGGCTGTTTTGATTAGATGCTAGGGGCAATTGTGGTTTGGCTGTTCTATCTAGCCTTGATGTAACTGCCATCTGACTCTCCAGCTGCACTATTTATTACATTCTCGTGTGTAATATTTTTTACAAAATTGACAACATTTCAAACATACTCCCGGGGAAAATAGTAATCCTTGAAGTCCAGGAAAAGAAAACATATACCTATTGTTGACAGTTTGACTAGGTTGTACGCATTTTCACTTAAAATGTCCCCTTGCTTTGAAGCGCTCACGTTTACTTTGCTTGACTTGACAGGGTATAGAGGTATTTTATCTCTTTACTGTGCCGTTCCCGTTTTCCGTGGGAAGGAATTCCCGAGATAAAAAGTAGCCTTTGTGTTATTCCACATTATATCTATTCCTGTACCAAAGGAGAACGCCCAGGCTTCGTTTCTTTTTGAAAAACCTAAGTAAAAAGTGTATGGCTACCTAAGTAAATTGATAAATCATTTAATATTTTTTTAACAATCTTTTCATTCACTCGAATAGTATATTTTGTGGCGTTTAAAATTTGATATAATTCGAGGTTTAATCTTTTTACGCGCCGCGGACTGACGTGACGAAGATGGCCGCCAATCCTAAATAACAATGTGCGGCCCCAATAATACGAACTGTCAAAAATAGAAAACTTTGAACAAAACGTCTTTTCGGTGTCGAATGTGCGGTTTTGCAGTAGATTAGATAAAATGCCACGGTGTGTGAATTGTGTGTCTTCCATACTGAGAGCTAAGACGCATAAAGTGATAATTAATAGCCCTGAAGGAAATCTCATCATGTCATGTACACCTAATCAATAGGTAAATATACTTTTAATAATACTATGCCTCAAGGCACGGCATTCTTCAAGTCCGTGACATCTATAATCTGTAAGAATATTATAAAGAGAAAAGATTTGATTGTTTGTTTGTTTCCATCGAATAGGCTCTGAAACTACTGAACCGATTTGAAAACTTCTTTCACTGTTGGGAAGCTACACTCTTCCCGGCGAACATAGGTTATATTTTATTTCCGTATTATAACGGAAACGGGGGCTACGTGGGTGAAACCGCGTGACGTCCTCTAGTTGCAGATAAAATGCAGTAAAATCACCATAGTTGATGCGGCTACGTTCTGTGGTGACTGCCAAGTTGAAAATACATTTACGTAACATATTAGTTCGAAATATAATGTAAATATTAACGGAACACCTTTTCAGAGCCCTTTTTAAATTACATAAATTAAAGTTGGTTTCTACTTTATTTTCTTTGCTTACAGGTTCACAGACTTTAAAAAGTTTGCCTGCCTTGTTGGACAAATGCATATAGAACTGTAAGGAGACAGACCCAGTACGTTCAGAGTAGGCGGCAGCAGGTTATACACGAAGGTGCTGTTACACCACATGAGAATATGGAAGTACTCACAACTTCAAGACAACAGTTAGACAGTGTTTCACAATCTGCTACTCCCTTAAGGCCTATACCTACACCACCATTACAACCCACTTATCAAGTGTACCGTGTTCCAAATGTTGTACATATTCCTAAAATATCGTCAAATATATACAAAAGGGCTGCTGCGACTTCACGAAATTGTATTTTTTATCAATGGGAAATGGCACAGCATCCCACCGTACAGAAGCCTACCAAACAATTATTGTTTGGTAGGTTTTCGTTCGGTGGGATGTTGTGCCCACATTATGACTATATTGTGGTACCTAAGTTGGGCTCGATTTAGATACATTGAACCGCCAGCTGCATTTTTGGACAAAATATTTCATGAATATGAGGGTGATCATATAGACATCATAGATGAATAAAACTTGCTTCAAAATATTCTAGCATTTTCATTTTCTTCTTCCTACACAAACCTGCGTAACCTAATAAGTACTAGCTGACCCACCCCGGCTTCGCACGGCACAGTCCTATACCCAGATTGCAGTGCTACCTGCCGGGTTCAAATCATGTCTATGACTTTCACGCAAGTGCAAGCTATAGGTTGACAAAGTTTTATCGCAACTAAATGAACCGGGCGCGACCATGCATTAAATAGAGATAACATATAAACATTGATATGTGTAGGTAACTAGGTAGATATTACATTTTCAGGGTTATTTATTAGCGTTGGAACTATTACTTCTATCTTATTTGAATTAAATCCATGTTCATCCATGTAACGATTAGCCCTTTCTGGACAAAATTGATTTGACGTATTGACGGACATTTGCTTCAAAACTAACCTCTAATTTAAACAGCAAAACGAAGAATGAGAGAAAACCCCACAAAATAACAGAATATTTTTTATTTCCTATGAAAGTACGATATCCATCCAATTTAATATCAAATTTTCGCTGTCATACCAAATTATTTGTAACGAAACGGCGGTCCATTAAATAATGGGCAATCTCCTTTCAGCCTGATCGGTTCAGTCGTTAGAGCGTGATTGAATAACAAACATACACACATCATTACAAACTTTCACATTTATAATATTAGTAGAAAGTGGGATTAGTCTGTTATAGTTAGCTTACTCTTAAGCCCTTAATGTACGCTAAGCCGATAAACTGAGGCTGAGGGGCACATCCAATTGACATTCAAAGGATCAGTAAATAATTATGTTATAGGTATGCAAAGTGTTTTATTTTTACGTATTCTTTATTACACCAAGTTCGTGAAAATAGTATCAATTTAATACTCAATTATAACATGGATTTTCTGAGTTCATCTGAGCTTGCGTACTTTTTCATTTTAGTTGAGCACTTCTGTAATCAATTCTTAATAATAATCATAAAATAAGAAAACGAGAACATAATAGAAGCAAAAAAGTAAAATAAATCTGATTAAATGAAAGGCACTTTAAAAGTAAAAAGTAAATGAAGGCAAACTAAATTTTTAAAAATCCCATAAAGTTGTTTTGAAAGCAGTGTTTACAAACTGCATGTTACCCACTGCAATTTTCTTTCGAGTTTGTTTGATTTTCTAGGCAGGGACCCATATCAGAAGGCTATTAACTATTAACTGCTATCGAATCAACTTGAATGCTCAATTGCATTCGGTCAATTAGACGGAAAATTGCTGTGGGGTATGCTGTAGTGCCTTTCTGGTCTTGTGCCGCGGTACAGAATGGCTCATTGGTTCTTTTTGCTAGTGAACAAAACTAGTTATAATACACCATGAATAAGACATATTAGGTACGTAGATTATACTAATAATTTTATTAAAGAGAGACTTTATAAAATTACTTTTGTATACATACATATTATAATTGGAAATAATCTGAAGTTCGAATCATAGATGAAGCAAGTTACCGTTGTCACTCTCAATCACCCAATAAGATGGAATGGATTAGGTGACAATTTTTGTGTGGATGAACTGGAACTTGTATCAGAACATAGGCCAGTGTAACAGTCAGGTAAAACTTAGGCAATAGTCTAGAATAGATGTTTCTGCGGAACTTAAGGAGAATTCTCATAAATCAATCTCTTTTACTAGATAGAACCCCCTGCCTAGCAAAGGGCGTGGAATTAAAGCCGCCTATTTCATGGTCGGGAGATGAGACAGCGGTAACTTCCCTTGTGAAACTCTTACATTCTTAAAACAATCTTGGTTGGTATTTTATTCATTTGGGATGAAACTATTCAGTCATTTATTTTTCTACTAGTATGAAACCAAGACGTCGCCATTTATAATTCTGCCATACAGATTTTGCGTAGATAAACTCTAAATAGGATAGGTACTCGCCTAGTGACATTATTAACACGAAGTATAAATAGGAATCGCATAACTGGCATTGACCAAAGGAGTATTGTAGAGTATTAGATTTACCTACGTATTGTTGTAACATTCATAAGGCTTCGTGCAAGAACATTGCAGTACATCAAGGTGCTCAAGTAAAATGGTGAAAATGGAGTAGTAAGGTCAATAAGCATTCACTAACTGTGAGCGGTTTATCTTTGATCATAATAAGGAAATGTGGTACAGCCAACTAGCAGTCAGATCACGAAACGATAAGCGGATTAAGTATTTTTGTAACCCAAGTTGGATTAGAACCGACTTGCCACCGTGTTGCGGTGTCAAGTCCGAACCAAATATCTTGCTGCTAATACAAAAAAATATTGGGTAAAATTTTATAAATATTGTTTAGTTTAGACATACCTTTAGTGGTGTTTCAGATCACCGCAAAATAGACCTCGTTGGTCGTTCAACCTTATTTCAAATTGATCCATTATAATATTTATCTGCTAGTTTTTATAATGCTTTATGCTACTTACTTAAACTGCCATTAAAAGTATTGTTTTTATCAACTTGATTTCCTATAATTCCAAATTTATAGTGTCTATGAATTATTTTTTATGAATTTCTTATAAGTTCTGTGACAGTATACAACTTAACGGAGAACGTATTTTAGTCTACACCGAATATGTTGGTATGTTCACACACATTTTAACTTAAGGTCAACTTTACCTGCTGTGAAATATTATCAGTACGTATTTATTGTTGACATAGGCGCCATATTGATATTATATTATTTGGGATCCCGAAAAGGTTGGTAAAGAACCATTTATAAGATAACTCGTTTGTCAACTCGTGCGCCCATTCATTTGTCAAGCAGTGATCTATTTTTCAAGTGAATGATTTTTTTTTCTTTTTTATTGTGAGTTAGTTGAGTTATAATGATTAATTTATAAAAGACACATGTGTTTAGCTAAATGTGTGATAGGTGTTGTAATGTGTATGTAGGATTTCTACTGATATTAAAATTACAAAAGAAAATTTAACAAAATAAAACCGACTTCAAACAAAAACTAAAAAATGAAAAATAAAATTAACTTAGCACAAAGTAATAGGTAGTATATTTAGATTTATCAGATATTATTAAATGTAATACTGAAATTACTTTACTCTGTGCTAAGATATTTTATTTTTCATTTTTTAGTTTTTGTTTAAAGTCGGTTTTTTTTGGATTTTTTTATTGTATTATTTTTAGTGACGGGTATACTGAAATTATATCTGTCTAGGCGTAATGTTCTCCCTAATACAACTTAATCAAGCCCAAACACAAGGTAACTGCTTTAAATCGTTAAGGATTTCCCTCGATTCGAGGGATTTCTTCGATTGCTCCAGGATCCCATCATAAGATTCTGACTTCCTGTATATGGGACCATATGGGAAGCACCAGTTTTCATATAAAAAAAGAATCATCAAAATTAACTCTTTCAAGCCATTCACCGGTAACAAACATAAAAAGAATAAAAAAAATACAGATGAATTGAGAACGTCCTCCTTTTTTGGAAGTCGGTTAAAAATTAAATTATTATAGAAGTCTGACAAAAACAATAGGTTTTTTTATATTTTTCGTTCTGCAATTTGTCTGCCCAGTAGTAGGTATCCGAACTCTATAATTATATTGAAAGGCTTTGATAGTTGGCAGGCTAGGGAGCATGCCAACTATCAAATTGTGGTTTTTTGGTAACTAGAGACCTATTTATTCTGAATCGTGATAACCACTTTTGAATCAGGTGGACTGTAAGTAAGCGTTTCTGTGGCGAACGCACTGCGAAGAACGTAGCGAGGACACAGCGCTCTACACATTGGTGGACTGCATAGCGTGGGCGCAAAAGCGCCAGGTCTGGAAGTGGACATTTGCTTAGTGGAACAAAAAATAAACGATTCCAGAACAGTATCGATTTAGATACTTTGGTCAATGTTATAAGTTCTCCATGAGAAACCTCGTCTACTGTTGAATAGCTGCAACTAAAGAACGTTAGGGTGGACTGGGCCCCAAAAACCTGACGGGGCCCCTGTCATTGAGTATCACTTGATATTCCACACAACTATGTATTCGTAATAGCCAAACGCTTAAAGAAAAATACTACGGAACCTTTAAATATTTTTGGGTCTAAGGTATCAAATGTTGACGTGAGTGTTAAATATTAATACTCGTCATGTGAAGTGTAGCATAACATTTACCATAAAATAGATTATAATAATTTCGAATATTACTCTATTATAGACAGTAATGCCTGTGACATAAAGGCTACAATCGTGTGGACGATGGGACAGATGGTAATAGCTTTTAATCCTATCTATTGAAACGATCGAAGTCACCACCTTTCAAGGATTAATGATTAGTTCGATATTTAAAAGTTCCTATTAAAGTCAATATGTCAGAACAGTTTGAAATTATGTGAAGATGATAATTAGGTAAGTACCCACCGCGTTGTTATTTTCTAATTAATTGTATTTAATAATAAAAGCAATGAAATATCTAAATCATATATTATGTAGCGTTTACTTCTTGACGGATGAAATTAATGGAAATTTATGGAGGCAATAGTATGCTATTTTGTTTGGAAGGTACTAAAGATCACTTTGTGAAGTTGAGAGAAAGACAAATTATGTTCTCGGTACTTAATTTTCCACACTAATTATATGTTTCTTAGATACAATCTAGTGAGTAATATAGAGGTTATTAACAAGTACTTGTTTACAAGCGCTGTACAACGATAAACATAGGAGATTGTGAGATATTCACCGTGCGAATGACCATATTCGGTTACTAGCTTATACCACCCGACTTCGCCCGTAGCATACCCGAAAGAGACCCTGTTAGTCTGCCTTAGGTGGGAATTCACAATATTTTTTCAGTTGAGCCTACGTCATTTAATCAAAAATGTAGATACCTCTGCCTTTAAGTTAATTTCATTCAGCAGTGTAGTTTCTAGATCAGCAAGTCATGGTTGCCTCAAAATTATTGATCACAAAGTTATTTATAGTCAGGCTGACGGATCGGTCATAAAAGTGACAGAAACCATATAATATATCAAGAAAAGCCATTTTGTTTTAACAAAACGATAAAATCTTTAGCAACAGTGATAGGTATGGGCATAAACAATAACTTTTTCCATGTATAACTTAATACCTACGTAGATCATTGATTAGTGTACAAGATACAAGATTAGTTAAGCATTTTCCTTTAATAGTGTACCGCCTTAGATACGAAGCCACGTGCTTCTTCAAATTATCTATGTACCTACTTACTTTAGGAATATCGATGAAGGAGACTGATTGTATTTTTGTGCATTTACCGAATTCTTAAAAAAATATTATATCATCCGAAATATATCTTTGAAATTATCTAGGTACTGTGTAAGATTGTATCGTCAGTTTGCCATTCTTTTATTTTTAGAATTATATGTATAAAGTGGTATCCGCTTTCTTTGGTTACTAAGTGTAGCTTTGAGGAGGCCTGGAGTATCCTTCCGAGGGCTTACCCGGGCCTCCCAACAGTGTAGTGTAAGGTGTTAGGCAGGATACGTTTTTTAGTCGGTAGGAGTCCGGCATAACATCCAGTTAGGATTTTCTTTCAAAAAAAATGTAGCTCTGATACGACCTTAGTTGGTATTAGGTTGAAAAGGATTGTCGTCTAACCCGCATTCCTATCACCGTGTCTGCAAGATCTTCGCCATTTACTGATTAATGTGGTGCTCCATTTATGAGATCTCAGTGAGACACTTTCATACAGGTTGGTATTTTCTTAAAAGCCAATTTTTTAGTATATTTTTGTAGAAGTCTTTTAGTTAAATATTTGAAAAGGTGTAAAAAAGCCAATCTAGAATTTAAAACTCAACACACTATGTATTACAAAAAGGGATTCTAGAATCGGAAGTAAAATGCCGTATCACAAAAGAAATGTTTATTAGCTCTCGTAAAATCGTAGCGTGTCTTGATGCGAATGTGCTGTAACCGATGTGCAAGCAGAGTATTCCCAGTACACACGTAGAGGACCCAATGCAGTCTCATCTCTTCTCTGTAGCACAGCCCGTTGGACGAATGCGGTGCCGTAGCGGTGCAGACGAACATGATGCTGTAACCTCGATGCACACACGTAGCGTAAACGTAAGCACGTAGCGCGACTCCACTACTGTCAAACCCGTCTTCATTGCTTAAAGACTGCATGCTTGTGCTAAGGATTCCTTCCTTATTTCCATTCCTCTCTTCTTTATTGTCATTGCTTAACTTCTACTAATTTCCCATTCGGGGCTCTGTATTTCTTTAAACACTAGTTTGATTCACATATTTCCTAATTCATTTTTGGTCATTTGTTCTTCACAGAATATTATGTCGGTGTTCTTCACAGACTTTAAAGCATATCTGTGTTATACGTGGACATTTGTAACTTTCAGTTTTCTAGAGACTTCTGCCTCCAAATGTTATCCTGTAAAATTTTATAACTTTAATAATTTTCACATTTTGATACAATCGCTTTTCTGAACTTATATTAGTGTATCGTGATCTTAAATCCACAAAGACATAAAGTCGGATCACCAGAGTCTATTTGTAATAGGTATTATCTCAGCGATGATAATATTGACACTATTTGATTCTTGTGTTGTAATCCTGACCGATTACGTCACAATATAAACAATTTATCGTTAGCGTACGTATACTCTATATTGATACCTAACTGTCGTGACGACGCATGTTTGATTGAGGTTTCCCAGGTAGGTACGTAGGTACCTAGTGACGAAATTAAAAATTATAGATTTGTCATTTAAGCCTCGGCATATTACAAAGTAAAATTCATAGAGATACTTGTACTACATATTTTGCTTTCACAGATAATATTGCTTATCCATCCTTATCAACATTTAGTAAATTAACAAATTGTACAATCTAATCATTGTTAGCGATATTAGGAAAAATGTGTTGTATTTTAGCCATTTGCTCGAGGTGGGAACGACAATCACGGTGACGCGGTGACTCAGTGTGACCCACTGATACATGTAGGTACTGTTTTACTGAATAGTTTTAGTGTTGGTTAGACTATACGTCACATCTATGTTAAAGCTATAATCCTGCAGTTTTTAATATAGAAATTTATGCAGATTTATGACGATGCTTGCTTTGTGACGAATTGAAGTACCTACAATGAAGCAAAAGTAGAGCAATAAATCTAAATAAGCCCCTGTGGCATTGTGCCCAGAAAACTGGTACATTCTAGTTGTGAAAAGCCTGTTCGCTGAGAGAGATAGCTGCCAGCTCTTGGGTACCACTCGACACAAGTTGGACTCCGTGCCTTACACCGATTGGAAGAAAACTTTAGGACGTCAGGAGAGCTAGAGGGCTTAAATTTTCTCAGATGATGTATTTATTTTTGTTGCCGCTATAACAACATATATGATTTGATTGTAATGCACCCGTTAAATATCATTTTGCAGTTTTTGGTGCAGAACCATACGTGCTCAAGTTCGACTCGCACTTGGCCGGTTTTATTCTTTTCAATGTTGCGATACTCAAGTAGGTATTGATTATCCTTCAGCAACAACACTGTCTGGAATTCTATGATACCTATGCAGTCATTGACTCGTATTTCAAGCAAATTTCCATGAGACCTACTCCTTTAAATAAAATACGGTGATTAGACTTGTAGTGTCTAGTCAGCAAATTTATTTCCAAAAGGTGAATTTCCTATCAGGGCTCTACAGACAAATAAACACAAAAAAGAAGTTGACTGCCAGATTATCTAAACGGTAGGTCAATTCGAAACACCCATTTTACAACTTTTTCACCGGTACCGTTAAGTACAATTAACAGCGTTGTGTGAAAATATCCCAAAACATTTTATTAAAAGATAAACTTATAAACGGTTATTCTATTCAATTTGAGAACCACCTTTGAAATGCGCCTACGCACACATCGCACACTCCAGACTTGCGAACGTGAGTTAACCGTCATTAGCGGGTTCCTTATAACGTCAACAGCTGATGAAAATGTCAGGAGATAAGAACCCGACTCGTTTATATTAAATTTATACATAGCCATAATGCCAACTTACTAAAAATTAAACCTCATGACGTTTCAAAATTTAAAGCAGACGAGTCTTTTACTTAATAGTTCATTAAAAAAAACTGTTAAACCGTTACTTCGCGTCAGATAGAAAAGTCTTTATTGCAATCAAATTATATTTACTCTATGTTTTAGTTTATTCTAGACATAAGAAAATGAACCAGTCATATTTATAAACATTAAATTTTAACCAAAAACTTAATTTACGATTTGCCTGAAATTTTGTTAAACGACAGATTGTGCGCTATAAATTCATATGGGTCAAGAACCTCAATACTGTTTGAACTCTAAAGTAAAATGAGATTGCCAACTGTCTTGAGGCTATTTTAGCTGCATAATGGCATTCTGTCTACTGACATTCATTGCTATGCAGATGGATATCAGCATCGAGGATTATGCACGCTATTCAATTGATTTCCCTAGATCAATACTGGAAGAAAGTCCCTCAGAAGATTTAGCTGAATTACGGCAGTAGGTAGGTAGGTACCTATTAACTCGACAGGTAGGCCAAAAATATACTTAGTAAATAGCGTTGAGAATATCTTTATTTAGCTTGGATATAGAGCCTGGAAGTATAAGGTTATTCAACCTAACTCTTTTTAATACTCTAGACTACTCTAGAGGTTATATTATTAGTATTAGGTATGGTTATAAAAAAATTACCATAGCAAAATAAGAGGCAATACAAAAACACCTGGGGTATTATTATATGATGTAGGTAACTGTACTTTAAAAATATATCTAATATAAGGTAGGTACCTACTATATAATATTACCTAGGTATATTAAACGTTTGTTAACCATAAACATTCGTTTTTAAATGGATTTTCATGGAGTTTTTACTAACTGATATTTGATTGCATTTGGTTTGAGTGAAACTGTAAATCCCTCCGACCAGAAATATAACTTTGTGATGAAATTTGCCAACTGTAAATAATATTCGAGGTACGTAAATTATATTTTAGCCGTGGTAAATGCAGGTATTATAGACCACCTAAATTAATATACCTAAGAGGTATTTATAGTTCTACTAGCGCAAGTCACGCTGTTTCACTCGCATAGTTCCCGTTACCGTGGCAATACGGGATTAAAATATTGCCAATGATCAACGACGATAACGTAGCTTCCCAACAGTGAAAGAATTTTTCAAATCGGTTCATTAGTTTCGGATCCAATTCAATGCAAGCAAAGAAACAAACAATCAAATCTTTCCTTTTCATAATATTAGCATAGAAGTATAGATTAATAGATTCCTAGTGGGTATGGAACTCGAGGTAAGTAGGTACCTACTACCCGTTCGCTCTAACTTTGCCGCTGGCGTAGAGGCGTATACCCGAATTGTTAATTAGACGAAGTAAATTGACAGTAGCTAATGTCACTTCGTCATAAAAAATAAGCAACATTGTATGAAGAAGTGACATTAGTTGCTGTCAATTTACTTCGTCTAATAAAAAAATCGACTTTAGTATGGAGCCGAGCGGCGAAGTTAGAGCGCACTAGCAGTACCTATATCAAGCGAGGGACGCCACGGACATCTACTAGCAACTAGTCTTCTATTCTATTTACGGTCAAGTTATGAAACGGATATATGAATTTATCTTTGCCATATGAGATATATGTTGATAATATAGGCAAATTAAACGGCTAGCAGTTAAATAACAAGTAAATAATCGTTATTCATGTAATTAACTTGAGACATTAAGGATAAGCGTCGGTTCTTACTTACCTACTTATTTATAACTAAACAGGATATTTCTATTTGAGGACGTGCATTATATTACTGTAGGTAATTATTGGAAAGGTGTAAAGGTTCCAGAAATTGTTCTAATAGTTGATATCTTAAAATATTGAGATATCTTAAAATGTAGAGTAAAGACATTGTACCTATCTGCCATGGTCATTGGCACATGCAATGGCTGTTTGCCAGTGCATGCAACTTTTTGCACGTAGGTATAGGCACATACTTATAGCCCGTTCGCTCTAAGTTTGCCGCTGGCGTAGAAGCTAGTGTAGAGGCGTGGTATGGGAGTCGAGCGGCAAACTTAGAGCGAACGGGTAGTACTTTGAAATTTACCTTGAATAACCTTAAATCACAGTGATCTCTTAGAAGAGATAACTGTGATTTTACACTATTGCTAGTTTATTGGAGACCACTGCTATCGATCTTCGAAGGCACTACACAAGCAGGTGGGCTTTGCTATAGCTCAGAAATCGTGATGGAAAGTAAGTAGGTACGCACAGTCTTGGAATGTCAAAGTTAATAACACTCAAAATGAACCGACTGCAAGTAAAATTGCCTTAGCCTCATCATAGAGCAAAAGAAGAGGTTAGAAGTGTCATTAAAACACCTAATTCCTACTAAACTAATGTCGCCAGTTGTACAAACAAACGTGGCATGTTATATTTTCAGTTCATTATACACTGCAGAACCGTCGGTCACGTTCGCATTGTCATCGCAACCAATATAAATAAAAGTTACGGTTATAGAGCAATAAGAATTGTTTTCAGAACGATTTCCGGGCGTCGCGCAACACTCATAAAAAACGAAACGCCTGCCCCGCCCACAACGCCAATCTAACCTCTTTCAAGAGTTACCCCGAAGATTTAAACAGAACCTTATACCCAAAAAAGTATGTATGTATATAATACAACTCATATTGACTAACAAACTTAAGTGTAGATAGGTATAATAGGTAGGTATGTACCTACGCCTCATTGGCGATTAGCGTGAAAATGGGTAACTTTAAGAAAAAAATTGACAAGTAATTGACGTGGAATCACTAAAGCGCGTTTCTTAAACTATAATAGATACAAGTGTTAAATCGTAAGTATGTATACATTGTAGAGTTGACCAGATGCTAATGACTACATACCTACATTTTTTCTAAACTACAATTTAGACATTTTCCAGTTAGATTGACAGTGACATGTCAATTATATACAGTACCGGTGTATGACGAGCTAATTTTGTATTCTAACATACAATGTAAACATTATTTACAATTCACTAGTGCTGTAATTTGGGGGCGGCCCATAGATTGATGTTTGTACCTTTTTTACTCCTTACAAAACGGAGTTTAACTTGGGTGACGTAATCAAAATAGGAAGTATTCATAATTAGACTGACCGACGGCGGCGGCCAGGAAAGAAAAGAGTCCAGGTGCAGAGATGACAACCGTGAATTATTAAAAAGTTAGCGTTCTGAAAAAATAATTATTCGCTCTATAACTGACAGGTCTAGCCTGACAGTGTTTAGTTACTTGGGTCCTTAACCCGAGATCTAGATTAACTCGATAAATTGAATTCGAAACGGGATTTTGGTTAGGAGCCTACTCTAAACTGAAATCGCCGTTTTGAGTCAACCCAAGTTGTCGACCAATACCTATGTGTTCACAGTAGTGATTCTAACGGAGGAACTTACAACTTCCGCGTCGAACAAACCTGTAAAAGAAGAAGAAAGGGAGAACCTGGGTTACCGATAAAGCAACCAGAATAGCTTCAAGAACCGGTTAGGTATTGTAGCGTCGGTAGGTCTTACCGCAAATTAGACAGACTCCAATATGTGGATCACAACACTTATTTATGTAGATAATAACTTAATAAAGTATTTTCAACTCCAAAGTCGCTATTATGTGGCAACATTCACAGAAGATCCGATTCCATTAAGACAAAATTTTATAAGAATTACAAACTTAGTTTTTCAATTTATGATTCATAGAAATGACCGTAGATATTTACTTCAAAAAAGCAAAATAAAGGTACAGATTTGTGGTAATTTGTAGCCGCAGGTCCTAAGTTATTCCTACTAGGTAGGTACCTACTGAGTTTACAATTTATTAAGGATACAGTAGGTAGATAGGTATAAGATCTACTGAGTGTTTTAAATAAATATAAAAGTTCCCAGGTGATGTTTAGTTTATTTTTATATATACTTTGTTTTTTGACGCTGCCATTTACAATAATTAGAAAATACTTTGAATAACTGCTATACTGAAAAACTACAGGAACCGTATAAAATTGTCTCAACCTACATAAAGACATAATAAGGGTAGGGGGGGTATGTATGTAGGTAGGTAGACGAATAATACCTAGGTCATTACCCTTGAACAACTACCTACTCTACCTAGTCCCAGCATTACATTAATGTCGACAGGTAGTAGATAGGTACTACTTACAGTATATGTTAAGTTTGAAATGAATAAATTAGGTACTTAGGTACGTACTTTTAAATTAAACTGTACCTACCTGGATATTAAAACCAACTTAGATATAACTTATAGGCTTAACACTAGAAAACTGCATTACCGACCTGAAAGTAAACCATAAAAATAATCTACTTAACTAATACTTAATTAATGAAGTTAAACTTACCTACACTTAGTTAAAGTATACTTAAACTAAGCTGAACAAAAACAAAGAAGATATATTATAGGTAGATATCTGTAGTTAAATGTCACCGAACGAAAGAACCACAAATAATTACTTATGTAAATGGTTTCATTTAGTTAAGTTGGGATTAAGTGAGGCGTGTTGAGTTTCACCTTTTATTGACAGACAAAGCGATAAACTGTTCTCTTTCGGTGACATATTAGGTAGGTATACCTTTTTAGGGTTCCGTGATCGTAGGGTAAAAACGTTACCCTGTTACTGACATCCCGGTGTCTGTCCGTCTGTCTGTCTCACACCAAGCTGTATCTCATGAATCGTAATAGATAGATCGTTGAATTTTTTTATAGATGATGTATTTCTACATAAATTGTTCGCTCGCTTCTTGGTAAGTCATGGCGACGTTTAAAATATTGTGGATCTCCGTAGGTACGTAGGTATATAACCTGTACAAAATTGTTTATTAGTGTCTAGGTAGTTGTCTCTCTATGTAGGTAGTATATATCTAGGTAATATAGTTTTACTAACTTGTAGGTAAGTAAGTAGATACTTTACAATTATTTTTATAAATATATAATTGAGTATACATAATTTACATAGGTAAATTAAGGCCTAGGTAAGTACCTAGTACCTACATAGGTAGCATTTTATTGCTCTACCAGCCTAATAAACATTCAACACGTTTAAGTGCACTTAGGCCTAAATATTGTACCTACTATCTTCTACCTACGTTAACAAATTTTTTATTTAGGTAGTTCACGGCATTTTAGTTCTAGGTTTCTTATAAAATTAGGCCTAATAACTATGCGCGTATAGCGTATTCACTTGCAGCTATGAAATGCAAATCTAGTTAGAAGGTTATACCTATATTGGGTAGTGGTATAAGGTAAATAGGCTTTCCACCAGTAAAAGGTAAGTTTTGATAGTATTCGTTGCTCCAAGGTACGCAATGAATACCTATCTAGGTACTATGTACCTATGTATGTATTGGTGTGCAGCATAATATAACAAAATATAATCTAACTACGTATAGGTACCTATATTTTATTAATTCTTATAACAGTTGGGTATTTTGACAGATATTAATGTTGGCATAACGCTGCATACAACTTATGAATGTACCTAGCCATGTTCCTAGGATAAAACCTGAACAACTGTCATTATAAATAATCTCTATAATACTGAACATAAGGAAAGTATTTTTCTACCATTTATGACTGAGTTATATCCCAGTGGTATTTAGAATTATGACAGGTATATTATAATAGAGTACCAACATACCTATCACAAATAATTAGAAACAATAATAAATACCTAAGAACAGGGAACTATCCCTAAATTAATGAAAAAGCTATGGTACAATATTATAGTTTTACAGTATGATATGAGTAGGTATTGTTTACTAACCTGCGAGGCGGGCGGATAAGAATAGCCAAATTGTGCATACGCTGCCATCGGGACGATCATATGGGCGGCTTCACACTTTACACTGTCTCTCGAAGTCTATTATTGCACGGACGTATTGGTTTCCTATAAATATTGCTAATACTTTAAGAATTAAGTTAATAAATTGTATCACAGTTGGTTGAGTGCACGGCGACTGCGCGACGCGCTGCCATTCCTGCGCATCAGTCGGGCGGTGCGCGCGCGCTTCGCATGCCGGGCGTGCGTGTTCGTGTGCGGCCGGCCTAACCCTTGTGTACGCGATCGAGGCTCTGCACCGACTGGCGCGCGCCCGTGTCCGACGCCCCTCCGCCGGAGGAGACGGCCAATTACGCCCCGCCTCGGAGGCGGAGCCCCATATCGGCAGCCAACCACCTCATCCATTTTCTGTCCTTTTCAAAACGGCGAACGATAACGCGGCCATAGATTGGTCGGTTTCATCCCCTCCACTCGATTGCCCCGCCCACGCACTCGCCACCGCCTATATCCGGGTGGGGCGCTGGAAAAAAGCGGCAGAGTCGGCCCGACTTGATCATGTTTATGGGTTTCCGTCGAGACAGTCCGCCAGCCCTGTACCACGGCCAAACAAATCTCTAGTGGCAAAAAATGGCTCGGCCGAGGACAAGTTGTTTCACCTCGTCAGATTTACGAACAACGCGTCGCGGAGTTAAGAATCGACTATGGAGACCACCACCTACGTCGATATTGAGTTCAACTTAACCTATAGGTATACAATACATAGGTACCTAGTGCATCGGTGCACAGATAAAGTAAAGCGGGAACAAATAAAGGGTCAATAGCTTGAAATGACGTAGCTTAAGTACAATTTAAAAAAGTTAATAAGTATAAGGTTTTATTTATGGTCTCTATTATTTAAGTAGTTATGCATTTATCTATGAAAAATACCTATAGAGATGTAGGTAGGTGCTTAGTGATACTGTTTATTGAATATTGATTTTAAAGTCAGTCAAAGGTTGTTACAATTTAAAAGACAGTCTTCTAAAACGATATTTTAAGGTCTCTTACCATAATTATCTAGTAAGAATTTTTTTAACCATCTAGGTATGTACTCTACTTAGTTAGGCAATTTGCAACAAGTTTCCTAAATAAAAAAAATATTTCACACCGTAATTTGTAGGTTATATGAGTCAAACCACGATTTTCTTACACACCTAGGTTATAAATAGCCTTTTCAAATATGTACATACTTAAAAACTAAGAAAAGTTTGCGGTATATGTCGGTACTAACTGAAATACGGCGAAAAAGGAGCCGTGACGTAATGTAAAGGTCGGAACACAGGTGGCGCTGACGAACGCATACACTATATAAGTAGGTACCTACTGAAGTACGGTGATATTAGATACAGGGGTGACTATAAATTAGGTTTTTGAATGTTATAGTGTAGGTACCTACTCTGTGTGTTTTTATTGCGTTTAGATCGGGTGATGTGTTTCGTGCGTTTTATATAGGTAACTGAATAGAGATTTCGTAAGTTATTTTATAGATAATAACTAACTGGTTGGAGATAGTTTATCTATTTGAGCTAGTTTATTGGCTTACAATAGGTAAGTGGGTAGGTACCTACCTACCTTGTATTTATTTAGGTTCCTAAATATAGTGAAAATGGACAATTTCGTTCAGACGCGAAAGTTCGTAGATGGAACTTCAGTTTTTTTCATTACAAACGCTTTACTGTGTACAATCGTTTTGGGAGGAAAGGGCCCTTACTGTAGGTACCTACAACGTTGGTTAGACGGATTGATACACTAGGACGTCCTTCCGAGGGCTTACCCGGGACTTCCTACTATAGGCTGTTGGGCGTAACGTGAGGTTTTTTAGTCGGTAGGAGTCCGGCATAGCATCCATGAGGATTTTCCCTCACGTTAAAAAAAAGGCAGGTTTTAATTTATAATCGGTAACTTCCTATGTGAAACTATAGAACTAACCTAGTTATTATAAAATTGTAAAGTCTTCGTGTATGTTTAATTATCAGCAATATTAAGTAAGTATAATTAAGTTATATTACCTTTATTCAAATTCTTGTCTTACAGCTTTTTGCCTCCCAAGCCACGGTTGTAATATCATTATTAACGTGCCCAAATGGACTCAAAAGTCACTGAACTTATTTTGATGCAGATTTTTTATTAGAAATATCGTGGTCAGACGTACTTTTTAGGGATCCGTACCCAAAAGGCAAAAAGCGGTACCCTATTCATGAGACTTCGCTGTCCGTCTCATGAACGGTGATAGCTAGAGAGCTGATATTTTTACAGATTATGTGTTTCTGCTGCCACTATAACAACAAATACTAAAAACAGAAAAAAAAAATATTTAAAGGGGGCTCCCATGCCACAAACGTGATTTTTGCCATTTTATTTTTTTATTAATAACGGCAACTGGAGGTCACTAGACGCTTGAAATTCTCGCAGAACATCGAGCTAGGTAGGTATATATTTTCATTAAATATAAATAATTTTATTAAAATAAAATGGTCATTAAAGGGGGGCTCTCATACAACAAACGTGCTTTCTTGTCGTTTTTAAGCGCGAGTTCGAGTCCCACTGGGAAGTTTGTTTACATTTGTTTGATCACTATCGGTTGAGTAGATTTGGAGATATAAATATAAATAGAATAATCAAGATTGGATATCCCTGAGATTATTGTTCTTTTGGTCGCGATAGCCGTCATTCACACGGGCAGAGCCGCGAGCATCAGCTAGTAGAGATATAAATAAGTTCGTAGAGACTTAACACTGGTAGGCACCTAACTATACAGGTTGTTACATTTAAAGCGGTCGGTATAGGCAAGTCTGTAAATAATATTTACAGACTTGCTTACATAATATATTACCTATGTACCTATTATGTACATTTAAGTTACTGTTTTATTTTGTCATATTTTATTTTTATACAAAGTTCTTAGGAACCATTTCATCGTTTTTAGAGACAAAAAAATGCATAAATAGGCTTAAAAAAACTGGTCTTGGTCGGGAATCAAACCAGGTTGTTTTGACAAATAAATTTACATTAGGTAGGTATTTGTATTTGTCTTGCGGGGTTATACAGCGACCTCACGGTCCCCTATGAAATACACTGCATTTTATTTTTTCTAGATATCATGTATCTCAGTAGCATTTACTGCTTATGACTTATATAATCAAAACTAAAATACAAATAATGTAGGCAATTTCTATTTTTCAAAACAACCGGACTCGATTCTTAAACTAAAGAAGCGTTTTTTAAAACTATTTAAGCATTTTACTGTCTTTAAAATCGATGACATCGTTCCTAAGAACAGATCTTTGTATATCTTATTGGTATTTGCAGAATTACCCCTACTGAAGGCACCGAATGTAACATCCTGTATAGTAAGTATCCTGCTATCTCTGCTGGTACATACTGGGCTCCTGTTACGTTGGCATAGGAAGGTATACCTATTCACAACCAGAGCATTACCTATGTAAGACCAGACAGGAAAAGAATAAAAAATGTGACCATGACTTTTATTGCCAGGTTCTTTTCTCCCGGATCCACCTATACCGCATTGCGAATTTGGCAGTAAATATAAAAGCAATAATTTTGTCGTTCATAAGTGTTACTTTGTGATCTATATTAATAAAGGTCTAACACCATGATCTTTAAACGCACACTCTCTCTCTCTCTCTCTTTCCAGATCAAGGCATGCTGGAAGCGTCGTCCTAGTCGTAAAATAATACATACCTTCCTACCTAGCTATTGTATTCTAAACTGAACAGTAGGGCACTTTTTTTTCGCACCTACCTACCTACCATTTCAATATTACGTGTGGAACCCTTACCAGCTAAAACCACATGATTCCCTACTACTGCCTACGGCAGGGACTCCCGGGTAACCGCTCGGAAGGATGTACCAAGATTTCCAACAGATACCTGCTTATCACGAAACTTCAGCGCGCTGGTTCCGTCAACATGGTTCGTTGGATTCATTTCATGTGTTTACGGAGCCACCTGCATCAATCATGTTTAGGTGACCTTGCCTGCGAATGCGCATTCAAAGCATGTAGGTAAAGATGATAGCATGATGTTGTGGCCGTTATTCTTCATTGGGTTTAATTTGTAAATTATGATTAGGTGCTATATCCTAAGTTACTTTTTAGGGTTCCGTAGCCAAATTTGGCTACGGAACCCTAAGCAAAAACGGAACCCTTATAGATTAGTCACGTCTGTCTGTCTGTCCGTCCGTTTGTCACAGCCACTTTTCTCCGAAGCTATAAGACCTATGCCATTGAAACTTGGTATGTAGATGTATTCTGTGAACCGCATTAAGATTTTTACATAAAACTAGAAAAAAACATTAAATTTTGGGAGTTCCCATACATGGAACTGAAACTCAAAATTTTTTTTTCATCTAATCCATACCTGTGGGGTATCTATAGATAGGTCTTCACAAATGCTGTTGAGGTTTCTAACATCATTTTTTTCTAAAGTGAATGGTTTGCGCAAGAAACACTTCCAAAGTGGAAAAATGTGCCCCCCCCCCCCTCTAACTTCTAAACTAAAAGAGAATGATAAATCTAAAAAAAATATATAATGTACATTGCCATAAAATCAACCAACGAAAATTGGTTTGAACGAAATCGAGTTGGTAGTTTCTTTTTAATACGTCATAAACCGCAATTATCGCCGAGAAAAATCACTACCACTGCGAACGTGTTAAAATATCAATGAAAGTTACAACGAACTACAAGAACTTTTATATTATGATACTTGCTGCTACGGAACCCCTGATGGGCGAGTTCAACGCGCACATAGCCGGTTTTAATTATTTGTCATACTTTATTTTTAGAAGTTTATGTTTAAAGTTTTATTTCTGTAGACTAAAAAGCTTTTCTTTCTTTTCTTTATTTATGTTCACTAACAAAATTACCTACTATCAGTAGGTAATAAATATTAAACTTATATTCAAACTAGCTGTTCCCCGCGGCCTCGACCGCGTAGAAGTCGTTATCGCGTAAAATTATAACCCTCCTTTTGCGCAGTCGGTTAAAAACCTCGAACTCATCTCCATCGCTCAAGCCGTTTAGGCGTGAAAGCGTAGCAGACAGACAGAGTTACTGTCGCATTTATATTAATATCTATTACAAGTAAGTAGTAGGGATATTGTCGTTTCTGTTATTTCCATCAATGAAGAAATGACGGTCATAATTTTGCTGTTAATATAGACTTTATACTTGCTGTACTGACTGTTTGCGTAATACAAATAATATTTATGTAATAAATTTCTATTAAATAGCTGATGCCCGCAGCTTCGCCCTCGTAAAATTTGTTCTCGTTCCCGCTTCCCGTATTTTATCCCCTTGGGGGAAGAATTTATCAAAATCCTTTCTTAGCGGATGCCTACATCACAACATCTACCTGCAAGACCTGCATGCCAAATTTCAGCCCGATCCGTCCTGAGGTTTGGGCTGTGCGTACCTTTGAGTTATAATATATTTAGATACAAAATTAAATTCAATTACGTTATTTAAATTTATTGGTATACTGACTAATTAGGTTTAAATGTAATGTACTTCCTTGGGGTATCCGCCCGAGGGCTCACCCGGGGCTTCCAATCGGGGTACTACCGTTTCCCAAAATATGTTTCGTCAAATTTCACTTCCCAAAAAACTTTTCGCATAGTTTCATTTCCCAAAAGAATCTTTAGCAAATTTACATTTCGCATTTTAATCACTTCATCAAATATTCATTTGGCAACTTTCTACTTGCTCAATTTTTATTTAGTCAAACATACATGAAGCAAATGCTTTGTTTCGTAAAAAAATATACTCCAAAAGTAACTTCGTTTAAATTTTGATTTTACTATGGGTGAAAAATTGTCAATACATGTAAAAATTAGATGTAAAAGTGGGTTAGGTTAGGTTAGAACTGTAACCCCAACAAGGCGCGAGCCGAGCGTGCCGGCGAAGCGCGTATAATAGCGATTTGCCAAGTTTTTAATGCAATGAATTTAGAATCTAAAGGAAATCATATGATATGTAATGTTTTGGGAAAAGTATGTTTATATATTTGACTACCTAATACTTGGTAAGTTATGCCAAACCATATTTGACTAGCTAATACATACTTGGTAAGTTTCGCCAAACCATATTTGACTACTTAATACTTGATAAAATGAAACTTTGACATATAGTTATTTGGTAAACAAGAAATTGCCAAAAATAGTATTGCTAACTGTAAAATTGCAAACAGTTGCTCTGCCAAATGTTTTTTTGTCAAATGAAAATTTGGGAAACATACGTTGGCATGTGTCACTTTGGGGAACGTGTTTTGGGAAACATTAGGAAACCCTTCCAATCGTAGGCTGTTAGGTAGGATATGTAGATATGGTTTAAAGCGGGTAGGAGTCCGGCAAAGCATCCCTGTAGGATTTTCCTCACGTTAATAAAAAAAATTAATGTATTCATATTCATAGGTCATTACCCTAGATCACCTACGTAGGTATCTAGTCTTCTCTTGGCAACATATATTAAGGTCAAATTGCACTTACCTACCTACCTACACATCGTAGATAATCCCTAAGGCATTTAGGTGAAGTAAAACTTACCTTTACGTTGCCAAAGGTCAGGTCAAGAGTACCCTTAACCGGCGAGCGTGTATGAAAGCACTTACGAAAGTAGAAGAAGCGAAAGTGGTATGCCAGGATCGTAACAAGTGGAAAGCCATAGTCTTTGCCTACCCTGATGGGAGACAGGCGTGATGATATGTATGTATGTATGTATGTATGTTTGTACGTAGTCAAAGTTTTAAATAAAGCAGATAATAAGTAAATTGATCAATTTAAAATAGATACTGTTGTATAGGTATATTTTAATGCTGTAGATATATGAGTATCTACTATACTTCATATAAGACTAAGATCTTGATAGGTTTATTTTCTCTTCCGCTCATTATATTTATTCAATTATAATACAAATTATTAAAGCTGCTCTCAGGCTTCTCGCAAACAATCGGTGATTAAGATATTTGATAATTATGTATCTAGTATCTAGATTTATTTATAATTTACATATTTAATTATTTAAATAGTAAAAATAAAAAATACCTATGCATTTTAAGATAACAATATATTGTGGTAACCTTATTATTAGGTATTTTAGATGTTTTCTTTTTTTGGAATTTGAGAGTGACGTACCTACGCCTCCGTAGGTAGCAGCGCTAAATTAAACGCACAATATCGTAATTCCTACGTAATTAATACAAACGGAATAGTAATTCAATAATAATTAGCTACATATTATAAATCAGGTTTATGTCATGAGCTTCACGGCATTTTTTCATCCAGACTTACCTACAGACTGCCTGCAATTCTAGTAATTTAACCAATTTTATTCCTACATCACTAAAACTTACACAAACCAATTTAAATAAACCGATAAGAACTAGAAGCTATTGCCTAACAAAATCTAAAAGTATCTAGAGACCATACAATAAAGTTATTTTATTACAAATTAACCCATACATACATAAACCTTAATTAGTACCTACTTACAATAGTAATAAACACGCAAAATCAAAATACCTATACATATTTAACTGGAAGCTAGAAAACCAGTTGATGCTCTCGGTAATTAACCAGAGGTCTACTTTACTGCAGTCTTTATGGCAGTTTAGATATTCATTAATTAATACAATATTTATATACTGCTACTTAGGATAGTTTATAGCAACATAATTCACTTGTGGGTACGTCCAATGTCGTGGCTGTACGGTATTAAAGTGATGGGTCAATCTATTTTCGATGACACCACGACTCTACTTAATTGAAAATGAAAAGAAATAATCTTTATTCATATACGTCACAAAGTAACACATTTGAACATTATGAACGTCAAAATTATTGCTTTTATATTTACTGCCAGATTCGCAATGCAATAGGTGGAGCTGGGAGAAAAGAACCTGGCAATGAAACTTACCGCCATAATTATATGTGTTTCATTTTGCCGGCAATTAGATAATTGTAGTGTAGTTTTTAAAACAAGTGAGTTTAGAATCGAATATGTATTATATTAATGAGACTAGTATCATGCATGTCACCCTCTACTACGTCAAGTCAAAACCTATATTATTTTTAAATAATTCAAAAACGTAAGATTTTAAGTTGCGTTGATCAATAAAATAAAAAAATTTGACAAATTTTTGTGTAAATATTAATAATATGCTCAAAATTGTATCTGATTGATTAAAATAGAAAAATATGATTGGAGTTCTTTTGCATTTTCTGAAAAAAATTACTATTGTGATGTGTATATACATTTTTACATCATCAGAAAGAAGAGATTTTAAGTAACAAAAAGCCCAGCAATTTTTAAAAATGTATGATGTTTTGACGGGTGATTTTTCGATTGAAAATTTAAATGCTTTTGCGATATTAAGTCAATAAAAGGAGAAAAAATAAACATTTTGGATCAGAAAAATTACAGTACATTAGGAACATAAAAAGAAGGGTTTCTGCCAAATTTCATGGAAAAAACAAATACTTTTGTAAAAGAAAAAATCAAAATCTCAAAATCTGGGTTTTTTGTGTTTTTATGTCAAAAAAGTGTAAATCCAAAAGTTGATTTTTTTTTATATTTCCTACAACTTTGCCGTTAAACATTTTTCCATAGGACTTGTAGTTTCGTCGAAAATCGAGAAAACCGCTTTTCCCCCCTTAAAACCCCCATTTTTTCCACTTCCCGACCTCAGATCGCCCGCAAATTATTTTTCCTTTTATTTTTGTCACATTCTCTTCCTTTTGCAATAGGTTTCATTCTACTACTAATATTTTATATTTTGAAAGCTATCTGCACTGGTCTATAATGCGTTGACTGGCAAGAAGAAAGTATGGTTGGACTGGTTGGCTACAAAGGCCAATCAAAGAATGCAAAAGGCAACGGATGAGGATGTAAAAATGGCAAAGGATCAATATAAAAAGTATAAACGTGTTGCAAAAGAGACGAGGATGAGAAGAAAAGAGAATGATAGAGATAAATTTGATAAAAGGTTCTCACTGATCTGAAGACTTACAACGGAATATTGAATTCTTTTGGAAGTCTATAACAGTGAGGAGTTAGCAGACAATGTCACCGCTCAATCACATCAGAAACCATGATGGAAGTTTTGTAAAAGGAGAAGAATGTGTGCTAAAGAGATGGAAAGAATATTTTGAGAGTTTATTCGAAAAAGAAGATATACAAGGCGATACGCGTGTTTTAGAACTGAATGAATTTGGCAATGAAAGCGAGTTAAGTATGGAAGAAATAGTGAAAGCGCTGAATTGTATGAAAGTAGGAAATCGGATTTCTGTCGAGATGCTGAAAGTTCGACGTGGCGTGGTAGCTTGCCAGCTGTACCGCCATTCTAACTTTTGATGGCGAAGTGGCAGAGTACCAGAAGAATGGTGTATAGCTGTCATTGTGCCGCTTTACAAAGGAAAAGGGTTGCAGCAAGAGTGCAAAAACTACCGCGGCATAAGCTTGCTCAGCATCGTTAGCAAATTGTATGCAAAAGTGTTGATAAAAAGAGTGATAAATGAAACTGAAGGAAAATGTGGGATGTTCAAGCAGGATTTGTGAAAGGAAGGGATGTACGGATAAGGTATTTTCCTTACGATGCGTAGCTGAGAAAGTTTTGGCTAAAAGTCAAAAGGTCTATTGCACATTCGTGGACTTGGAAAAGGCCTATGACAGAGTGGTAAGAACTGAACTGTGGTCAACATTGTCCATGTATGGAGTAAACGGCAACTTGGTACGGGCACTGTGGTCTCTCTATGAGGGTTCTAGTGCTCGTGTCTGGATCAACGGGGCCTTCACGGACTTCTTTTACATTGAAAAGGGTGTGAGATAGGGCTGTGTAGCGTCACCGTGGCTGTTTAACCTATACATGGACAGTTGTCTGAAAGAACTGTAAGAGAGTATGTATGGTTTAAAATAAATGAAGTGACCGTCAAATGCCTCCTATACGCTGACGATCAGGTGATATTAGCATCATCATCGGAGGAGTTGCACCTGATCGTTAATAGTATGAATAATGCGCTAAAAAGTAGAGGAATGAAAGTTAATTAAAACAAGACGAAAGTAACGGTTTTTGAAAGAGAAGAAAGTATGGCGAATTGCTCGATCTTCATAGAAGGGCAAAGAGTGGAACAGGTGAAAGAATTTGTATACTTACGTTCAAAATTTGTGAGGGATAGAAAGTGTGACCAGGATAATGAGCGAATAGTTTTGGCAGGAAATCAAGTGAATGGGGCTATGTTCACCTTTATGAGCAGTCAGAATGTGTCTGAGAAGGCTAGGTTGGCTGTACATAGGGGTGAGCTCATCGCTACACTTATGTATGGTAGTGAAAGTTGGGTATGGCAGAAAAAGCATGAAAGCAAATTTTATGCAATGAAAATGAGAAGTCTTCGAAGTATAGCTGGAGCAACTTTAATAGACAAGAAAAGAAATAACGTGATTAGGGAAAATGTGGTATAACAGAAGATAAAGTGACTAAGATAGATAAAGGGATGCTTAGATGGTTTGGACATATGGCAAGAATGGATGAGAATAGACTGGCAAAGAAGATTTATGAGGCGAGAATGAATGGGCAAACTGGTAGGGGTCGACCTCGACGTACGCTTGCCGATCAAATCAGAGACCTTCTGGAACAAGGCAAGGTCAAGAGTACCCTTAACCGGCGAGCGTGTATGAAAATAGTTATGAAAGTAGAAGCAGTAGCAAGTGGAAAGCCATAGTCTCTGCTTACCCCGATAGGAGGCAAGCGTGGTTATATGTTTGTATGTATTAATACATAGAAAACACCCAAACTCCGAAATAAACATTTTTGGAACCTTTTGTTCATCACGGTACTTTGCATTTCTATTTGGTCAAAATACACTGGTAAAATGGAGTCATACGTCACGTCTCTACATATAATACAAAATGCCTAATTCTGAGATGTAAGTAAGTCCAGCCAAAAACGTTTCCGTGGAAAGTATCTTTTCAACGTCTAACATAATGTAATAGACTTAAAAAGTTTCCCATTACTCATACTGTTCATAGTGCAATATCAAGTAGCACCTACTTTAGGGTGAGATATTACAAAGTTTCAAAACAATGTTTTTAAACATTGATTTAAAAAAACCTTATTTAACAGGCTTTCAAGAATAAAGTTTACGCTGCGCGAATGATGTAGAAAACTAAAAAACGTTTTAACAACATATCAATCTTAAATTTTACGAAGCATGACCGAGATTATTATCTAATAACTACACAAGTTCCTATGTTCCCAAAATTAAAAGATCTCACGAAAGTTTTAAATAATTATGTTAATACTTTGTTAAATTATATGGCACGTTCTTCTTTACTTTAACAAATTTGATCGTCGAGAGAAAATTAATCCATCTTTAAGTTGACCTATTACATAATTATATTAATGGTATTATATTATTAACAGCTATCCCAGTAAGGCCACGTAGTAGTGAACCGACCACTGGTTTTTGCCCGTCTCCATATCTCAATATCTCATTCCTATGAACAAAAAATAAAAGTTTGTGTCACTAATTGCATATCCATAGCTTTAGTATCAACACATCCGATCAGTCGCCTCGAGATTTTGTGGCGGGCTCTATTCCAAATAGCTCTCTAGGCTGCGTGCGTAAGGTGCTATTTGGACTAGACGAGTGGCAAGGGTTGGCGCCAAGACATCTGTCATCGTTAATAACAAGCAATTTGAGCCAATTTTGCATTTTTGGAATATCGGAGAGCGCCCAGGCGTCTCGCTCTCACGACAGGAAGTAATACAAAAAGTAACACTACATAAAGTAGTGGTTGACATGTTTAGTTTTTGCCCCGGCTCACTAATTACGCGGGCGCAACAGTAGGTGCGTGAGTGTTCGCGTGAACCGTCGAGGCGAACGTTGCCCGTAAATGCTAACAGTTTAGATATTTATGAACATGTGTATGTAATTAATTTTTACGATGGATCAGATAACGGGATCGTTGGAGCGATACGCTTGTCGCGGTGGCGACGCTAGACTGCGACTCGTATAAAGGTTAATTAAGCCTAAATTAGCGAGCACGGAGGCTTTCCGTGGGTCGATCGGATAATAAGGAGACGAGAGGCTGTGGTCGCGACCCCGCCACGCACGTGTGCACCGCGCACCACACACTACACACCACCGTCCTTGCTCACTTGTTCACTGCACTCAACAATACTAATTACCATGAAAACAATCCAATTTCAAATGGTTTCGTTACATGATAAATTTCAGCCAAGTTGCATTATTGATATTCGAGTCACGGATATAAATTAGGAGAGCGAGCTTAATCCGCTTAGGTGAATAATCCTTTTGTTACAATTTGATGCTATGTTCTAACGGAGTACAGATAAAGGGCTCTGTGAAGTAGTAATGTATTGCTCGCATGTAACGTTTGTTAAGAGATGTACCTATTTCGTTTTTGTGGAGATGCGCCTTAGGCCAACTCTCTCTCCCCCGCAGCGAACACGACATGCCGTTGTAAAGGGTGCTTACCAACTTCCCCAGTGTTCTGTATTATGTTTATTTAGGTATTATGTTAATTCACCGAACTACGTTTGCGGTGAATATAATCTACGAAGCAACGTTGGCGGGTATGTTAAGCTTTCACTATTAATTAATCTAAAAAAAACATCCATAAATCAATTAGGCGTGAATATAAAACACTAGGGGATAGACTTTTCATCCAAAAAATGTACAAGAGCTGTGAGCATAAGCCATTTGTAATTCGCATTAATTAACTCTCCCTGAATAAATGCTAAAAAGTAATCTTTTCGGCAACAATGGGCACATAAACCTTTTTTACGGATGGTCAGAAAAAAGGGTGTGCACACATAGATAGACATATGTCGAGTGGAAACCGTCGCTGTACACCATGTTTATTCGTTGATTAAACATATCCAGGGCCGCAATGCGTATGCAACCGGACGGACATATTACCAGGGCTCGAATTCTGATTGTTTAGAGAATTTATTACTCCCGTGCCTTGTACAGTTAATTGAATTCGCCTGTAGAATAGGCACGAGCTGAATTGCCCGGCGACCGTTTATCGTGTCTTCCCAATGCGTGGTCCGACGCACACCGAAGCTATTTTTGTTGATAATAGACCTTGTGGTTTGTGATTGTCGTTAGATTTTGGTGATTTACTACCAATGAGTAATTTGTCAGTTTAGTGATATTTATTTAATAGGTATAAGAATATCTTTCCACGCAGCCTTTATTTTAAGAAAATTACGTTTAGCTAGAGAGACCGCTACCAACGCAGGTGTGTTAAGTAGAGGACGCAAGTCCTTATAAAAAAAGTGTACTACAAGCTATTAAAATTTAATTTCCTTTTTTTAAACGAATAAGTGGCACAGGAATAGATCAAAAATGGTCACTATAATCTATGAACGTTTAAAATTAAAGAGGTGCTATACCATAACCCAACCCCTACAATTTTGTACCTAACCTAACTATTGAACCACGAGGTCAGTCAATTAATGCTATTGAGGTTTATTACAAGGATCTGAGATATTATTAGGTATTTTAAGTATAATGTTATTGAAGAACGAAGGTAAAATTTTTCCGTCATATTTACTTATCTCAAAAGTGCCTACCTATAGCTAAAAATATACAGGAAATAGTCCTTAATTGATACAAAATACTTTATGAGAAGTCTGTGGTCAAACCTTCCACTAACAAATAAGCGAGTTAACGTTAAATAACACTATTTCATACATTTCCTTAAAAACATGTTTCATTATTCAGCCTTTTGTACCCACTTTATGTAGT
This sequence comes from Miltochrista miniata, assembly GCA_933228765.1. NCBI lineage: Eukaryota > Metazoa > Arthropoda > Insecta > Lepidoptera > Erebidae > Miltochrista > Miltochrista miniata. The sequence goes on from OW121747.1 coordinate 29,028,174, forward strand.
GTAGGTAGGTACAATAATGGAATAAATCAATCAATTAGAGGAAATAACTAAGTCATTCTTACCTATTTCATTAATAAAATATGAGAAATAACATGGGCACCTCTAAAAATAGACGCCAATATGCCTTCTTGCCAGAGCTGAGCTTTTTGCAAAAAACATTAACCTACTCTACAGCTGCAGTTTGCACATTTTCAGAACACCAACTTGTTTAGCTTATATTGCAACGAAAACTACAAACATTTCAAAACTAGAGGAGTCCTTAAGAACGGCGTCTATCGTCACGATAAACAAATAAACAATATTCAAGCATCTGCTACACTTGAGGGTCAAACTCAATCACGGAGAGTGACTTGAAAAAACTAAAGCGGTCGGCTATGGCGGAAACATCTTATCAACGGGTGTGTCTCGTATCTGTTAAACATGTGTCAACATTCGTTAATCGTCTAGTTCTTTGTAAACTGTTCTTCTGACTTGAACTGATTATGATGACTAATAAGTCGTACATTATTAAAAGGTGACCGAGAAAGAGCTCAAAAGATACGGATAATCATTTTTATACACTTTTTTATTGATCTTAGTTTAAGTATCTATATCTTTTCAACTTTAATATCTTTTCAACTTTCATAGTTATTAACTGAGTGTAAATGAGAGATCACAAACCTTTTTAATAGTAGGTCAGAATTAAAATATATTAGATAAGTTACGATCGTATCGAACTCAGAAAATTTGATAAGTATCGAACATTTTCTCTTTGAAAGTGCAGGATTTCTTGCTCAGAGCCGACCTATCATATTAAGAAGTAAGTTTTTTAGAAACCCAGGTTGGCTATCCCCACTTTTACCTACTCCCAAAGCTGTGACTCCTGTAATCCAGGATCTAACTTCAGCAATGACCAAAACCAAAATAGTTACACCTCGCTCACATTCGGTAAAGATTATATCTAAGTATATTAGTAGGTAAGTGGAGAGAAAGTTTTGTACATTTTTTTAAAGAAATATCGCTAACAGTTTACAATGAAATTTTAACATAGGTCAAAAGTTGTTAGTGTTTTCATGAATTTCTGTCGAATTTATTTCGGCGAGACAGGAGATCAAGAGACCCCCTTTGTTAAAGCTAAAGCCAGGTATTGTATTATGACATACGTAGATAAAGTAACAATGTATGCTTTCGTTAACATAGTAGATGTATCAATGTCAGTAGAGACATAGATCAGGAATTTTGAAATAAAAATGCAAAAAACGATAACCAAATTACCACTGTAATGTAGGTACCAACTTAATACGAGTACATGAAATTACTGTTACAGCGTATTTAATGTCTCTTTAAATTGATATTAGCATATCTATATCTAAATGCCTAATATTGACTCTATAAAAAGAAACAGGTACTTACGAATAATCTACTAATTACGAACCAAAAACCGGATATAGATACTCAAATAAGCAATTCTGATTAAGGGTAATTGTGAGCAGGAAAATAAACCATTAGATTGTCGACAGCTGGAAAGTTTAAAATACCTGGTAATTCGATATAAATTATTCTATTTCTGAAAACATCGCAGTGTCAGTACCAGTACAGAACAGTCAGGACAATATTATCCTCTCTGCTGAACTATAAAAACGATTAGTACTTAGTATATTATTTTTAGTTTCTAAAATTTCTGCTCTATGTTTACATGTAAAACTTAGCTATATTTTTTTATAAAAAGATCACGTCTCTGGTAGGTATTTGCTACATGCTGTGAAGACACTTTGATTCACAAGTCGAATTCTTAAATGTTTTACTTTACTAAGATTTGTTTGATCTATAAAGATTTATATCAGTGTTTAAATATTTTCTACACAGGTATAATACCACTCATATATCTTTAATAGTAACCAAGCTAGTTTTATTTTGAAGAAAGACGGAGTGTTAGTATCCTCGAATTTTTCATTTATTTACGCTCGTAAACTTCTAAAAACTTTATATAATGTACTTAATACTGCAAAATGTAACATTAGGAAAAGTTTAATACTGAATAACGATTCAAAGTTCATTCAGAATTTAGATAGAATTTAACTCGATTCAGACCGAATCTCACTCAGTATGCAACTTTCACGTACCCGTCATGTAGGTAAAGATATATGTCAGTGAAGCGCTAAGAGCTTTCCAAGACGAACTCCCCAGAAATGCATTTACATGTCACGAGATCCTATGGGAAAATCTGCACATGGCGTTGATTGTATGCTTGTACCTGCCTTGTACCTAGTCATGCAGTATATATGGCATTATTACTCATCGATACCTGTTATTATATGTATATACCTACCTAGTATTACATCTATGAACTTGTTGGGCAATTATAGACCGCAGTAGCTTGCGATAATAATGGAACATTATCGGGTGAGCGTAGCGAAACCTATCCTTTGTTATAAAAAAAATAATGCGGCTATTACAAGCTAGTGCAACTCAACCAACCCCTATATAGGTTTATCTTGATCAGACCGTTGCGCGTTGTGTTGATAAAAACTAGGACTTACCGTAACTGGAGCGCTTGTATCAAAACCCTTTGGAAAGTGGAAGAAGCGATAGATTCATACCAGCATTGTAGAGAGTAGAAAAACGTAGCATTTATGTTCAATGCAGTCCGCAGTAGGAAAAGAATGTGGGCTACTGTGAATAGAAATATAACACTATCGGAGAATACTGAAGTACATACGATCGTCATTGCATAGGGTTGCATCTTCCTACTTGTTTAAGAATAAGAAATAAAGTGGGTGTAAAATTTACTATCATGAAAAACAAAAATAAATTGAATTAAGTATCTGTTTGTTATTCCAAATTTTCTCAAGTTTTTCACTAAAGAAATGTATATTCACGGAAGTAAATTCGATATTATAAATAAATACCTAGTCAAATTTTAGTCCGATATTGAGAATATTTGATCCGGATAATTTCTGAAACGGTTGGACCGATTAGAACAGAATTTCACTGGCTGCTGTTATATGAAGCAATTTACAGCTGATGTCATAAAAAGTATTTTTTTAGAAAAATATTAGAGTTGGTAGATGTCCACGGGCAAAGCTAGGGGGAGGTGGACACGGCTAGTCTAGAGTAAATTTCGAACCACGTCTTACGCCATGTCCCAGCCGCAGCTACTTGAAGCTTAATAAATAAAAGGAACACATGCATTTTGCTAAGATACCTAATAGAGATTTACAATATATGCTTCTATCCTTTACAAACGCGATTTGCGATTCATTAGCAATCAACAAGGAGGTTAAACAAAGGGGCCTATTTGATACGACACCCACTGAAGTGAGGTTTATTAGTCTTGTATTTGTTTAATACGAAGGCAGAGCGAGCGGGGTGTGGATAAGCAAACAGATTTTCAAAGTAACAGATTTCGGAAGCAATCTAGTCCCTGTTTACATAGGTTCTTCTCAGGTGTGTTTAGCGTTAGGTAACTAGGTGCCGGGGAAATGAATATTTGAACAGATAGAACTACCACTACTATGTGTTTATCGTTGCGTGGGTAACTATTTAGATCTTTTAAAGAATTTCACATTTTGTAACATTTCTGTGGAATGCTATAAATTAGTGTGGTGTGTATGTGCGTCCGCACTACTACTCGCGCCACTATGACTATCAAACGGCTTTGTGATGATTTATATTGTTTTTGGGAGAGTGTGAACGGTTTCATGCTGTTCTCTGCCCCGAGCTTATAATTATTGACTAGGATACCTGTGACATCGCATGTTTCAACAACACCTTCTCATAATTTTTTTAACACGGCCGACAGCACGATTGTTAGTAACACCATAAAGCTACGGTCCCTTTTAATCAGATATTTCTCTGCTTGACCTCAGTAGTAGGTAAGTACCTACTTCTGAGGTTAATAATAATAAATAAAAAATAAAATAACAATAAAAATCTTTTATTTTCAGGCAACTTGGGCCCATAGTGTGTTAGTATTACAAGAACAACTTAACCTATGTTAGTTTTTACACTTAGGGACAACATGGACACCCTGGGCGAGGCCGCATAGGCGGCCGTAGGTCTGTTGGGAGTCACGGGACATCCTTCCTGAGGGCTTACCCGGGGCTCTCAACCATAGGCTGTTAGGCGTGGCGTGAGGTTTTTTAGTCGGTAAGAGTCCGGCATAACATCCTATGAGGACTTTCCCTCACGTTAAACAAAAAAAAAAAAAAGGGACAACATGGACAACACAGCATTAAAAATATATATATATGATTATTGAACCTCTTTTTATAGATTTATCAATACCCATGTCTGACATGTAGCTTGATAAATCTATCCACTGTAGGCCCTTCTAACCTTTCAGAAAATACCCTCAGGATGCCGTTGCTACTTCCCCTCACTCTACGCATCACTGACGCCACCTTCTTGCGCATAATCGCGTAGAAATCGTCAGTATGCGCATCCGCAAACATTCCTGACGCACTACAGTGAGGAGACCAAGTACAGAAAAGAAATCTGTCAGCTTGGCGGTGGAAGCAACCCCACGCCGACGATGTTACTCCACCATATTCTGAATTTGATTGGTATAGCTGGCCACTTGGCCTAATCTACGTTTTTCTCTAATTCTCAGATCAGCAAGAAATAATAATTTATTTGAGCCATAGTAGGTAAACAATGTAAGTATTCAATATACCATATTCAATTTCAATATTTTCAATACAAAACCAAGTCCAACAAGAGTACAGTCAGAGTCAGATTAGAAATCTGCTTCGCTATTGGCAGCCCTTAAAAATATCAACAATGATGACCAACTACCTTCTTTAATAACTTACTACAGACCAGCAGACCAGCTAAACCCTGGAGTTATCCTTCCAAGGGCATACCCGGGGCTCCCAGACGTAGGCAGATGGTTAGGACGCCCTGTGGTTTTAGCCGGAGTCCAGCATAGCATTCATGAGCATTTTCACACGTTATAAGAAACAGACCAGCTACAGCTGTGTATGAGTGCTTAAGTCAAGCTTCGTCTCACTCTTCGCTCAAGGACGGTCAGCGTGACGAGTGCTGTGTTTAAAAGACAGTACCGGCAGTGGTGGTAGGTATTTGGGAAATGACTTTTAGCACAATGCGATGCGAGGCATTCCCCGACGTCATCGAGGGACCAAAATGATCCCAGTCAACCGTCCGAGGTTCACGGGCCGCTCAATTTGGGCAGCAGCAGCGCAAGTGCGAGTGCTGTCTCCAGTTAAGGTCCGACTTCAGTATTGATATCTGAAGTCCTATCGCATCCTATCGTATGATGCTGAAGCCTGCTGCGATAATCCTTTGGAGACTTAGCGCTTCCGACTACTGCAGGGCTAATTCCAGACACAGTTCCGAGTACGTCCAACGTCAAGGGCAAGAGTAGTAGTAGCCTTCCTGCTTTGTTCGTGGTAATGATAGTATCGTTAGCGTAGCACGTCACTGCAATGGAGGGTATTAGTATACCGCAAAGATTATTGAAGACGGATCACCTGCGTGAAATGATTTTAGTATCAAATTTCACTTACACTTTACTATTTTTAATTAAAAATATACATAATATGGTACGCTTTCACGCTCGTACAATGTTATTTAATTATATTTTATATACATATTTTTTTTTAATTGTGTAAGATCTTACACAAGATAATTTTACAAAAACAAAACAACAGGTCATTAATGAGTCAGCTAACAGAATTATCATATATTTGGAAAACATATCATTCTATTAAAAATATTATTGGATAAAATACTCAACTACTATAGCATTCAACACATTTGTAAAAAAATACTTTACAAATGTGTCGAGTGAAGTATTATGTTTATAAATTGAGAATGGTCAACCAATTATTTGGTGAAACAAAATTTATTGTTGCAAAATCCTAAATAGTGTTCAGCATTTTGTATATTATAGTTTAGAACTTGTATTATATTTTCTAACATTAAGATTCTAATCGGCATAACAATGTGTTTCCAAAATAATGTATTTTTCAATCGTTTATTTGCTCACCATTCGTTTATAAAGCTATAATAGTTACAAATAAATTAAGTATTTATTATGGTCGTTTTTTTTTTGCTAAAACTTAGTTGCCGGCAAAGAAATTGGAATACATAGAACTGTAACTAGCAATTGCCAAACCAAACCGTTTTGTCGAAATGCCTATTTCAAAACTATACATAAATATTTCGCGTTTTCACATCTAAGTATTCTCCTTCTCTTTTCTGTCCCATTTCTTGAGATGCCAAACAATAATATTTCTATTACGCTTTTTCAAATAATGTAAAACCTGGTACTCTCCGGGTTTAATATACTAACATTTGAAAATGTGCAAAGCGAAACTGGTCAGGTTATATTTTACTAATAATTAAAGTTGTGGAATAAAGTACCTACAAGTGTTTAGCATAAAGTGCATAATATATTACAACAAGTTCCACCAAGTACCAACAATCAAAAGTATAAAAATAAGGCAAATTATTAATGTGGCGACTAACAACTTATTAGGCGTATAACTACTTACTTACTTACGTGATTAAATATTTTAGCAACAATTATATTATAATAAGCGACAAAACGTAAGATTTATAAAAACTAAATAACGGCTGCCACTATAAGATAGCAAGAAAAATGAAATAATATGCTAGGTTTTAAAAATAATGACTTGGCAGCTAATATTAACAGTGGGATATCAAACATTGTACATATTATTAGCAGGCTTCCATATAAAAATACACTTTCGGGTAGTGATTTGCAAGTAGCTATAAAAATTAAATCGGGTCTAAATTTTAAGTATTAGATATCAGAATTTTTGTTTGTAGAATCGTAAAATATTGAAAAAGGCGACAAATGCGTTGGTTGCATAGAAGCATAGCAGTGGCCGCGGCGAGGGTGGTGGAGCAAAAGCATAATTTTCATTTCATCGAATATTTATTTGCGATAACAACATTTGCACTACTGATCAAAAAGTATAATGCTCATTTCATGAATTCAGTTGGCATAATATGTATTTGATCGAATATTCAATTGGTATAATGTAATGTAGTGTAGAAAGGCAGGGTTAGGTTAGGTTAGAACTGTGACCACAACAAGCACGAGGCCAGCGAGCAAAGTGAGCGTGCCGCGGTAGCGGCCGCCGAGTGCCAGACTAAAAATAAAAAAAGAGAAAAACAATGAAAACACCGTTCGTATATTGACAATGAAGGGAAACTAATTATTACTAAACCGAATAATAATAATAGTATAGATAGACTAATAATATTTTTTGCATGCCGCAATTTGCTTATTTAGACCTTATAAAATGTCGCAAAGAGTATGTTTTTTATTATCATGTGCATATTTTATTCTCATCTCAGTTAATTTTATAAACAACCTCATTGTATAATATATAAAAGCCTATTTTCTACTTTATATTCGCCGCCAAGTTGTCGCCTAACAATAAATTCAGTTGCTTCACCAAAAAATCACTGCCACTTTAAATTTAAATACAGCGTAGATCTCAATATAAAGCTGCTACTTTATACTTAAAATGCTATTTCATTGTAGCTGCCAACCCATTATGTTTCCTACCTGTTTTAATTATTTTTAAAATCCTAAATAAGATTAGTTTGTCGCCGCGTTAAATACATGCCTAAAAAAATAATTACTAAGCAAGTTATAAGACAGCTGGCAATAGGGTACCTATAATGGTATTTAGTGGGGCAAAACCAGTGGTGTAGGGTGACAGTTAGCCGGAGCTATCATTCCTATAATAGAGAAGGTAGTGATCACGCGTGACATCGCAGAAATACCTATTGGAGATCAATCTGGAAACTCTGTCCCTAGTGCGTCTTACATATTTAGTGCAATAGGAATCGGAATTTTATTGTTCCTGATAGGGTTCCGTCCACTCCTTAGTGTAATGTAAGTAAATATAATACTGGTAATATTAGCTACGTCTGTGACGGGCTCAATATAAAAATCTGGAAAAGAAATGTCAAGGGTCAAGTAATGTTTTACTACAAAAATAAATACGGCATTTTCTATCCAAAGAATATTTAGCCTTTTATTCTTCTTTCAGACTTTATTTTATGTTTATGCTTTCTACAATGAAAATAAACTTTCGAAAACATGCTCAATAATTACTTATTGAAAACAGTATCTCACAAATCTCTAAGAACATGTGAATAGATTTTTTTGATCGGAACAATTAAAGTAACTGTATTTTCTTAGCTGTTCAAATTATATTGTGAAACTAGCTGACCCCGCAACTTCGTTTACGTCACACAAGGTGTATGAAAGGAGAGGTATTTCTTCATCAGACTCATCAAGCATCGTGTGAAACTGGCGTGTTTGCTTAATCATAAAAGAGCTTAAAGAATAAAAGATCTGATTCTTAAAAGTGTTATAACTTTTTTATTTATAAACCGATCGACATGAAATAAACGCTAAATGTTAAGTGGAGCAATCCTCAACACAATAAAAAAACCGCATTGCTATTGGTTAAGCGGTTACTGAGATTAGCGTGCACAACCGTACAGACAAACAGATATACAGACATACAGACATATAGACATACAGACAAACTTTAGGGTTCTATTTGGTTCATAAGGCCCCCCCTATAATATTTTTTCTTATTAATCTTCTATGTACAGACAGCGACCTGTTACGATTTTATTACATATATATATATATATATATATATATATATATATATGTATATGTATTGATATTTTTCAATATAAATACATTTATTGTTAAAAATTACAGAGAAACATAATTATTACATATCTATATTTACATTATTACTATCTAAACTAAACTTAAATAAGGCCCCCGTGGCATTGTGCCCAAAAGACTAGCAGCATTCCCCCTTTGAATAGCAATACCTATTGATATTGATATTAATATTATATTGTGGCCTGTTGTCGACGAATTTCATAACAATTTAATGATTCTCTGGAACTAACTAAACACTTACCTGACGTTCGATAGTCTGAACACCTCTGAAATATTAATGAAATGTCATGTCATGTCATACCAAAATGCCTTGGAGATTGTGGTATTAATCATAAAGTGAAAATTATCTACTTGTTGACATGACGGTTATGGGTTTCAATAGGTATTAGTTGTCATGCAAGATATTTAGTTTAATTTTCATTAATTTATTTATTTTGCAACAGTCAGATAAGGGACAGGGACACTTCCTTTAGGCGCGATTGGTCCAATCTGTGTTTTAGGCATGAAAGCGTTTCAGGTTTATAGATTAGTAGTGATAATGTTATTCTAATTGTGAACTTAATTGAATCGAACTTGATTGATTGAGTAAATTTCGCTAGTATGTAAGACTAATGAATATATATTAACACTTACCTAATATTATTTTTAAACCTACTGATATCAAAACTAAAAATGTGAACGTAAGCTGTATGTTTGTATATTTTCCTTCTAGTGTCGTTAAAAAAGGAAGCAATGAATTAACATCATTTTTGTAATGGTCATTTTTCTGCGTCTGAAGAATGACATGGGCTACTTATTATCGTGGAAAACCTCTTATTCCCGCAGGAAAACCTTCTATTATATACGGCCTGAGGGATATTAATGTTTCTGAATCTAATTTTTGAAGAGAGAACTTCTTTAGACTCGTTGAATGATTTAATAGTTGAGTAAAATCAGGTTGTGTCACCAACATACTCTTTATTTTCATTACTCTTGGTAGTCCCATTAATGCTCATTTGTTTATATTTAACTGCAAGCGGGTACTCATTAACGCATCTCGCACTTTCAGTTTGCCGATGAAATCGTCATAATAGGTAGCGGAAAAGCTGGAGCAATGACATGCAGTAGTCTTTTTTTTACGTGAGGAAAATCCTACATGGATACTACACAAGTTTCCTACCTAGTAGAAAGTTTCTTTGTAGAAAATTTATAAAAAAATACTCTATAAACCCTGAAGCCATCTTGGTTTGAATGCCAACGGTTAGGAGCCTTGGGTAAACCCTCGGAAGGATGACCCCCAGGATTCTCAACAGACCTTGACTACCACTGCGGCCTAACCTAGGGTGGGTTCAGTCGGAGAGTTCTCTCCTGCTCCCTCCCTGCCGCCTTTTTCACGAGCTTGACCTCCTCGCAGAAAGACACAGCGGAGACCTACTTGCACCCACTGGAGATCATGACTCGCACCATGGTCTCCAGCGAAAGGATGTCCATGTCCAGACTTGCCACGAGGACCTGGCGCTGTTGCGCCCAGCCGACAGTTTAAGTGGAAAGTCTCAACGCCTCGGCATGAACTTGGAAAAAACCAAAAATCGGATTTAAAAGTATCCTTAAGACATTCTCAAAGTATAAGTAAAAATAAAGGCAAATATAATTAAAATGGATTCAGTAGTTTCGACGTGATGCTATTTCGGGATACCCAGAGACAGACAAAAATTTGTTGACCGTTCTCAGTTTTTTTTTATATTTATAGATTTCCCATCTCTAGAGTATCTTCCACTACTTTTATTTTGATATACTGGGCAAATACGCAGAGGCCACTTTGTACAGAGTGGTACGAGATTTTTAATCTAATAGAAAATAGAACCGCCAATACAGACGACCTACCCCCGTCTAATGTAAGTACTTACTTTATTGGATTGTGCAATCCGGTTTAGCTTTATATTTGTATTTTTCTCGATTCCTTCACAACCTATAATTTAATGCCACAGTGAACAAATAAAAAAAAACACATTTCAAACCCGTACCTAAATCAAATGTGTCGCTTAGTTAATACAAAATTCAAAATATGTTACACAAGAAAATACTGTGTGTGTATTTTGAATAAATTAACAACAAATATCTTAACAATTCTAAGCTTATTTCTTTGTAGAAAGTTACTAAAATAATAACTCTATCAACCCTGAGTGCCATCTTGGTTTGACTCCATCTTAATGTATTCTGTGTTTAGAATAAGATTATAATATTAAGGAGACAACGTTTCACAGTTTTGGACCGAGGAGTTCGTGAAAATGTCCCCGTAACAGAACACTGACTAATTATAATTGGAGATTAGTTGACATAGATAATGTGGTTAGTAGGATTAGTTGAAAGCAGTCAGGTTGTTCAGCACAATACCAATTGATGTTATACAGGATGAATTTTTGAAAAGGGCTTGGATGGCCAAATCCGAAACTATGAGGAATAGCGAAAAATGCTGAAAGGTGTCACGAGCCCGATTTTGATGAAACTTAAAACCTCATCATTAGATTTGTAAAGAACCCATAATCCTAGCTAGGAATCGAACTCGTTGATTTTGAAAAAAAAAACACACCCTTTATTATTACACCATACGATAGAGTCGCTGTTAAGGATAAAATTCTGCGAAATAATGATATACGGCAAATATCAGGAAAATCTGTAATTTGAATAAAATTCATATTTCATGTACCTAAATTTTGTATCATAATTTGTTTCGTTCGAAATTCCAAAAAAGATCGTAACTATTCCGTGTTTTAAATTATGCTCAGAATGATTTTTTGGAGAATATTCTAAACGGAATCAATAATATTGAAATATTGAATGCAGTACGATCCTTGAGATCTCGAATCCAGCTATGTATTGAAAAGATTTAGAACAATTAATCAGTTACCGTAAGACAAATAAAATGTATTTTGTTAAAGATGTGCTCTTTCTTTTAGTTTGCCGTATGTCATTACTTTCCAGAATATGATCCTTAATAGCAACACTATAGTATGGTGTAATAATAAAGGTGTGTTTTTTATTAAAATCAATGGATTCGATTCTCGGCTAGGATTATTGGTTTTTCAAAAATCTAATGATGAGGTTTTAAGTTTCATCAAAATTGGGCTCGTGACTCCTTTCAGCATTTTTCGCTATTCCTTATAGTTTCGGATTTGGCCATCCAATCCCTTTTGAAAAATTCACCCTGTATATAACATAGGTAGGTTTAATTAACTAAGGAAATGGGTTGTTTCAATAAAAGCTACTAAATTGTATTGTTCGAATACTCTTAGTGATTTCATATTTTAGGATATTTATGTGTTTACTTACTACCTACTACTATCTTCTTAAATTGTTTAATTGTATCTGTTGTCAAATTTAGAGACAATTACTTACTATTTGTATGAAAAGTTATTTGGATTAGTTCATATTTTTGCCCGGTTTCCTTAAGGACTTCCATATATTCTAGAGGTACGACGAACATAATAATTATGTTTACTGATTAATAAATTATTTTGGGTGTTGTTAACACAATGCTATTTACCCTAAATTAAGCTAATAATAGCTTGTTCAACGGAATCAATAGGATCTGAACTACTGATGAACATACAAACATTTATTTTTTCAAATCATCCAAACTTGCAAACAACCAACTACGTAATATTTGTTCCAACCCGGGATTTGATCGAAGACCCCAACAACTGAAGCGGTATAAACGTCCACTGAGCTGTACCACCGAGAGAATCAGTCATTCTATAATATTTTAATCTATAGTCGTTCTATAGGTTCTCAATTCTACGCTGGAAATGAAATTCAACATTAAAGATGCTTACAATTCAGAAATGGCTGACTTCAGCTTGTCAAAATACTTTTACATGAACTACAAGGATTCTAGAAAGAAGGAAACACGAATGTTCCAAAAATCAGTGTGTAAATGTTCTGAATGAAATAAAAAAGGTACTGTTAGCTTGTATTTGCTTCGAGAACGGTCGAAAACATTGTGTGGAACGTTTCCAAAGATAAATGGCATGTCTGTACGTTGCTTGTCAGGATAACGGTTGGGCTGAGAACGAATCCAGAGAAAACAAACTCGTCCGCACTTGCAAGATAATTTATTAACAGATCCTTCAGAATTAGGATTTAGGCGAACAGGCGTCTGGATGTGTAGTGCCGTTCGTGCCACACTTGTGCTCAATGTCGGAATTTTTTTTAAAGATCCAGTAACATTTTTTTTCAATCTAATGTTTCTAGTATTTATTACCTACACCTAGCATTTATGACTGGCCACTGATTAGACGTCCATTTTCCTTTTGAATGTTTCACTTACTGGTTATCTATATTATCAATTAATAATGTGGTTGTAACTCTCACTGGTATCGGAAACTGGAAATACGTACTTAAGTTTTTATTCAGTCTCGGAGGTTCCAAGGCGCGAAAAGAGGGGTGGTAGAAGTTTGATCCCTAGATGAGTATCTCTATATACCTATCTCAAAAGGTAGGTAAACCGATTTGAATATGTTTTTTTAGAAAGCAAGTTTTAACGCACTTTTTTTTGAGATGCTTTTCGAAATCCGTTAAGCTATTTACTTTTTAGGGTTTCGTACCCAAAGGGTAAAGAACAGGACCCTATTCATGAGACTTCGCTGTCCGTCTGTCTGTCTGTCCGTCACGAGGCTGTATCTCATGAACGGTGATAGCTAGAGAGTTGAAATTCTCACAGATTATGTGTTTTTGTTGCCGCAATAACAACCATACTAAAAACATAATAATATTGAGGAGTTCCCATACAACAAACGTGTTTTTTGGCCATTTTATCTTTTAAATTAGATAATAGGGGATCTATCTTAACTAAAATATGTTAGTTGGCTTGAACAAATCAACAAGATAATTTATTCCCTTTACACCATGCAAATTAAATGAATACTTTAGAAGGTATAGCACAATCAAATATTGCGCAACGAAAGTAATTTTTGTCGCCATGATTGAACATTACACGGGTCACATACTGACTTATTTTTCGACTTTCATCGTAAATATTTTTTCTTTAAAAAGTGAACATCGCTTTCAGCATGTAACTTTAGATAGGTGTAATATTTCAAAGATAGCAATTTCATAGGAAATAGTAAACAAAGAGCCTGTATTTTAGATTTTTCTCCAGTATAAACAATTGACGTACAAACACACAATTCAATTACATGCCCCGATGTTGTAGACGTATCGTGTTTATAATGTCATGTCATCATTCAAATGTCATTCATATTCTGAAAAAGAAATTAAACATAGAGTTCTCAAACTCTTTTGAAAATACATACTGTACCTACCGTAGACATAGAGCAACGCGAACTGTCTAAGGGGAGACGACATAGAACGATTTCTCGGTACATATTTGTCTGTCATAATTTGTGGGTGGCGGGGAGAAATCTTCCTTACCCACACTTTCTTAGACTCGCACTACAATAGCAATCGACTGTCAATACAAAGCCCATACATACAATTAAAACAATACACTCATAAATTTCACACACACATGATACATTTTGTATCATAACACCCCAAGTCGCTCAACCGATCCATGTATTGTGTGCGACGTCCGGCGAAGTTGGTAGACAAATCTGAGTGAACACAACTAGAATGAACACAACTAATTACCTATACCTTTAAATAGGTGTAAATAATAATAACTTGTTATAAAATTACTTACTTATAAAAGATAATACTATTTTTCTTTAGATTTCTTTCATCACATTTCTTTTTGTATTATTATCTAATTATTTCATCATTTTTTTAAATGACAATGCAACCGCGCACGCTGTCAACTAGACTTAGGGCTCGTTTAAGGAGACGCGGCGCGTCGAGCGGTGCGGTCCGCCGAGCGGGCCACCAGAAACACAAACGTATGGAAATGTTCAGAGCGTTCAAGGAGAAGCGTTTTTGCAAGCGTTTGTTTGAGTTGTAGCTGCCGCAGCGGCGAGTGTCGTCGCGTCGGACGCGGCAATTGAAGCGAAGGGTGACGCCGCGGAGGACGCGGCGGGTAAACCAGCGCGGCAGCGAGTCTCGCAATGGAGGAACGCGGCGGATGAAGCTGCGGGTGACGCCGCGAAGGACGCTTCAAGGAAGGGGTGGGAGAGGTGCGGGGTATGCGTTAGGTAGGAATGTCGGGCAATATCGTTTATAGAAAATATCGATATTAAAATAAAAATATTTATCAAAATAAAATATCGATATTTTATTTTGAAAATGTAAATGATGTTTATAACCCTCTGGAGCAGAACGTCATGAAAGCAAAATATCACGTACGCCAAATAAACGATACATCGATAATTATGAAAGATTGGCGTTCAATTCCATACGTCGAACTCGAACATTTCCATACGTTTCAGGGTGGCGTTCTATCTCCTCTTTTATTCTGTATCTTCATCAACTCGGCTACGAGTCTTATTTCCAGTAACTTCCATCTCTACGCTGACGACTTGCAGCTGTACCGACATTTTTCGGCCACTGACGCCCCATTTGGCATATCGTGCATTAACCGCGACTTAGTTAGACTAAGCGACTGGGCTAATTCGGTCGGACTGCGCAACAACCCTCTGAAGTCGCAAGCCATCGTCATTAGCAGTAAGAATCAAACTGACAATCTGCCGGTGTCTGAACTGGTGTCTGCAGCCTGATGCAACTCCCGTATGAAAAAATGTATAGCCCGTTCACAGTTAATTTACCTCTGACAGATCGTTTTCTGTAAGTTGGTATTGCAGTAAAGTCTCCCTATGAGTGCCAGGTTAAGACATTTTACCGCATATTAGTGGAGATTATAAGATGGAACCGTTAAGACTGAGAGTTATTTTTTATACAAATATCCATTAGTCAGTATAATTAACATTACTTAACACGTAGTTCTGTTACTATAAGATTTTTCTTAAGATGCATTTATATTTACATAAAATGGATATGTAATTCAAAAAAGACACTCATCACCATCGAGGGCAAAGGTGCTGCCTCCACATCTCAAATAATTTCCACGGCCGAAAAAACGGCAGCAAAAGAAGAAAATAAGTTGCGACTTAAGGTTGGAGTACAAGGGAGAAAAAAAAACTTAGGTATGGTAACACGAAAATCAGAAAAGCCAACCTTTCAGCTAGAGGTAAATTAACTATGAACGGACTATATGGAAGCTGCGCCCCCTTTTTTTTAATCACAATTATACTTATGCAAACTCGTTGCCTACGGATTTTTAGTTTTTGAATAATTTAATTTACTTTTTATTTATTTGAATATTTTGTTGATTCAATGTGAAAAACATTTAAATTTTAACCTTATTGTTCTAAAACTTTAATTTGTGTTGATTATTAAGAACTTACTATTTCTATTGTTTATTTTAATATTTTGAACCTGTTATAATTTGATTGTTCTAAAACTTTAATTTGTGTTGATTATGTAAGAACTTACTATTTCTGTTGTTTATTATTAATGAATAAAACTTGATATAGTATTTATTTTATCAAAAATTAAATGTCAAATTAGGAAAAATCGATTAATTTAAAAAAATCGATTATTTTCTTGAGAAAAATCGATAATTTACTAATCGATTTTTCATGCTAAAGAAAAAATCGATTAACTAAAAATCGATTTTTTATGTACAATGTCACATCCCTATGTCGCACTAAACGACGCCGTAAATGAAGCTGCGTGCAACGCGGCGGATGCAGCGCCGAGTGAAGCTGCGTGCCACACGGCGGACGCAGCGCCGAGAGAAGCCACGCCACTCGCGTCGCTCGACGCCCCGCGTGTCCTTAAACGAGCTCCTACATTTCCATATTATGTTTGAGTTTGGGCATGACGCGACGCGGTCCGCTTTACGCGCCGCCTCACCATGAACGGTCAAATCGCTTGACGCGCCGCTGCAAGCCACGCCGTACGCGAAGCTTGACGCCCCGCGTCTCCTTAAACGAGCACTTAGTCTAGTGAAAGAAACTTCAAAAAACAGTTTTTATGTAAGTAGGCTCTTTCGGTCGTCAAAATGTCACATTATTGCCAGAGGGGGTGTTCTAAGCAAGGCCTCTCCCTCTGTAAAGGCGCGCGATGCTCTGTGACCGTAGAGGATCAACATAAAGCAATGCGAACTGTCTAAAGGCGCGCGTTGCTCTAATCAAACACCATAAAGCAATACTTGTTTTTATAATAAATATGTACTATTATTAGGTAATAAGGGCAACCAGAAGACGCTTGAAATACTCACAGAATATCGAGCAGTGTATTTTCATAAAAAATAAATAATGAAGGCAAAATGGACATTTACTGGGACATTCTTCCGAGGGCTAACCCGGGGCTCCCGAACCGTAGGCTGTTGGGCGTTATGTGAGGTTTTAGGTAGGAGTTCGGCATAGCATCAGTGAAAGATTTTCTCTAACGTTAAATAAAAATAAATAAATGGTTTAAAAAACCCTAGAAAAATACGCTTTTATAATGCACGAAAAAACCAAAAATAAATAAAGGATCGTTCAAGTTGCCTCTATTTCTGGGCTGTACACTTCAGCCCAGAAATAGAGGCAACTTGAACAAAGAAACACGAGAAAAACACGCTTTTATAAATGTCACCTTATCCTTAATCTGACAAGACATCACGCAGCTTCCGCCAGGAAAGTCTTTCCTGTTCCAGCGCCCCACGCTTTTACAATCAAATATTATAACAAAAAGCACATAGTTTACACTTCAGCCCAGAAATAGAGGCAACTTGAACGATCCTTTATTTATTTTTGGTTTTTTCGTGCATTATAAAAGCGTATTTTTCTAGGGTTTTTTAAACCATTTATTTATTTTATACTTTTTAGTCACAACATTTATACCTTTACTAGCTGTTCCAAGCGGCTTCATCCGCGTAGAAGTCGTTATCGCATAAAATCATTACCCTCCTTTCGCGCAGTCAGTTAAAAAGTAGCCTATGTCCTTCCCTTAAACTCAAACTATTATATAATAACAAATTTCATCAAAATCGGTTCAGTGGTTTATGCGTGAAAACGTAACAGACAGACAGAGTTACTTTCGTGTTTATAATATTAGTAGGGATTTCTGTATTACATGGTGTTTTGTCTGAGTTCGACTAATGTAAAAATATTTCATTATTACTCTAATACATAAATACATGTTATGCAGGTACCTATGTCAATATATACACTCAATATTAATTTCAATATATAACAGGTTTGTTATAACCTTAAACCCTAATCGTGGTCTAAGTTCATTACACGACTTTTGTAACAAATCCAAACACAGCTATGATACGATGTTCAATCATGAAGTTACAGTTCATATCTTACGACTCCATCATCAGATCAGTTTGACAGCACCATATTATTGTATTGTTTCAGAACTACAAACATCTGCCAATTTTCATGACGCTACGCTCCTTGGAAGATGCTTAAATTAGTTACCTGAGATTCCATTGCATAATTTTACAAGTCATTTAAAAAAAGTTTTGTTATAACCTTGAAACCTAAGCCTGGTCAAAGTTCATTACAAGACTTTTCTGACGAATCCAAAAACAGATATAATACGATATTCCATCACGAAGTTCCAGTGCATATCTTCCGGCTCCATCATCAGATCAGTTCGACAGTACCATATTATTGTATTGTCATCAGAACTACATTAAGCTGCCAATTTTCATGACCCTACGATCCTTGGAAGCTGGTTAAATTAGCTACCTTAGATTCCACTTGTTTTCTGTGCCTGTCTTCCGGCTCCATCATCATAACAGTTTGACAGTACCATATTATTGTATTGTCATCAGAACTACATAGATCTGCCAATTTTCATGACGCTACGATCCTTGGAAGCTGGTTAAATTAGCTACCTTAGATTCCACTTTTTTCATCGAAGTTTCAGTGCCTATCTTCCGGCTCCATCATAATATCAGTTTGACAGTACCATATTATTATATTGTCATCAGAACTACATACAGCTGCCAATTTTCATGACCCTACGAACCTTGAAAGCTGGTTAAATTAGCTACCTTAGATTCCACTGGTTTTCTGTGCCTATCTTCCGGCTCCATCATCATATCAGTTTGACAGTACCATATTATTGTTTTGTCATCAGAACTACATACATCTGCCAATTTTCATGACGCTACGATCCTTGGAAGATGGTTAAATTAGTTTCCTTAGATTCCATTACATTGTTAGTTACATACACGACGACCTAATAAAAGCTTATTAAAAAATAGGAGGCTATCATGCAACAAATGAGACTTTTTGTTGTTTTTTGGTACAGAACCGTCCGTGAGCGAGTCCGACACGCACTTGGCCGGTTTTTATATTATTTTCTTCTGTCGGTTATTCAAATAACCTACTTAAGCAATTTGTTTCTCCCATCGTAACAATAGTTACCTAATTAATTTTTCAATTATTAAAACCGAAACGCCCCTTATTATCGCGAAGCTAAAGAACAGATATATGTAGCGTGGTATTGCTTAAATATAGCAATCAGCTAATTAGCAGTTTTCAAGTGTAATTAGCATCTTATACAGCATGTTTAATTAGTCGTTGCATACAATTACATGCAATTTAGAATAAGTGCTATTTATTAATGACTTGTTGAATACCTACTTATGATTTATTTTTTTATACCTGTCAATGAGGTTTCTTTATGTAGTGGAATTCAACAGATGTAAATAATATAGTAAACGAAGCAATTGGATCTTGACTGCTCCATAATTACTTACATTTAATTATCAATCCTGATCATAGTCGTTTCAAGGAACTCTAGTTAGATTTATGCGGACATTTCGACACTAATAAACCTTTAGATTATAGAATAATTTCATGAAAAATACTCGGATGGTAAAAATTTAAGACTGTCATTTCTGCTTGTCATTAAATAATTTTTTCTCAGACTTGTTTGTCTTTGCCATAGTGTTGTAAAACTGTTGTACTGGCCAATTGATTTTAAAAGGAGGTCATTGTTTTATCAATCTGTCAGTTCGAAAAAATGTACTTACTTTAATAATATAACTTATTGACCCACAGAGCGAGGGGTGCGAGTCTTTGCCCCTTTCACACGTACCGGTTGCCGGGTGCCGGGTACCCGGGTGTATGGCCGTGTACTATAGCTTTCACACGTAACGGCGTCATTTGCCCGGCAACCGCTTGCATTCGCCGCAAAAAAAAAAGAAAAAAAAAAGATAAAAATACAACTTTTGTCGAAAGTTTTTTTTAATAGGGCGGAAAATAAGGGAGAAAAAGGGCCCCGTTATATATGATGGGATCATAAGGGATATAATTCCTCACAGGTTGTTTTTTCCTGGGCGCTCGCGAGGTCTACTCTTCGCAGAAGTACTTGTATTAAATTGGGACTAACTAAGTATTTGTGCGGGGTACACTACATTAATACGAAAAACTTAATTCTGAAAGTCACAATCACGAATTTCATAATTCCGAATTTCATAAGTCCGAATGATTCGAAATCTCGAAAGTCAAAAATCCGATGTTTCATAAATCCTTTTTATTAAAAGTCATAATTTTAGAATTCCGAATGTTTACAATTCCGACTGTCAGAATGCCGAATTTCAAGAAACCGAACCGTTGAATTCCGAATCATTAAAAATCCGCCATATTATAAATACGAACTCCGATTATCAAAAATCCGAAATATCATAAATGCGAAGGGTAAATGTCGTTTCCACCCGTTCCTGTTTTAACCCGAAAACTTTTCATTATTTATTTATTTATTTATTTAAAACTTTATGCACAAAAATTGTACACAGGTGGACTTAATGCCATAGGCATTTTCTTCCAGTCAACCTTAGGGTGATGCAGAGATGAGTAAGTTAAGGAAGGTGCTCAAAGTTAGTATATGACAATTTGCGATGAACATATCTATTGCATTTACCATACATAAATAAGTATACATATATTATTTAACATAAAAATAAATATATATACCTACACACAAATACATATATAAATATATATGTAATAAATATATATATATATATATATACACATATAATAAATACATTACACATATAATAACTATTATTTTAAAGATTCGTTACTGAAATGAGAATGCTTTACTAAGGGGTACTCGTATACAGTTCGCGCACTTTATTTTGAAAGGTATTTCGGTTTGTGCACGTTCTGACTTCCACTGGAAGTGCATTCCAGAGGAGGGTTGATTGCACTAGGAAAGATGAATGACTCATACTTGAAAAACTTAAGTAAACTTAGCTACCTAACCCATCCGAGTCGGGGTACTCTGAGTCGGGGTGTTAACCATTCACTTATTATGGTTAACACCTCGACTCGGATAGGTTAGGTTAGAAGGCTAAGGCGAAAGCGAAGCGGAACGGAACTCCGGCCTTAGCCATCGTGGTTATTTTTTGTTTGTTTTGTCGTTTGCCTTCCACTCACTTGGAACTAATATCTTCGGTAGTTAGACTTGACCGTACTTTATTAAAAAAACTTTAACAGTGTATTTTCGGATATTTGAAATTCTGAATAATGTTTTTCGGGAAAATAACAGTCCGGTCTTTTGATTATTCGTACTAATGAAATTAGGAAAAATAAAAATTCGTACTTATGACTTTCGGATAAATGAATATCGTCCTTTTGAATATTCGGAGCTTTGTTTCTTAGGAATTATAATCTTCGGAATTTTGAACATCGGAATATTGAAATTCGGAAAAACATATTTCGGAATTTTTGGGTGTTCCCATTTGTGCGACCCAGAAATCGTCAGAAGGATCCGGTTAGGCTTAGTACCGTGCGGAGGAGTAAGTTTAAAGAGGCTAACGTCCATCAGTGAACTGCCAAAAAGATAATCTATTGTTTCGAACGCCATAAACATTTAAATATGAATAAAAAGAAAAGAAATTTTTAGGGTAGACTGGGTACGGTTGACGGTGGATGGTTAAAATATTCAGTCATTTTTTACACAACGCTATCTGATCCCAAAGTAAGCTAGGAATGACCTGCTTGTGTTATGGGTGTCCGACCACGAATATTAATACGACCTTTGATAATGCTATTATAGCGAAATATGTCATGTGTTTTTAAAATTAAAATAAAAGTGGAATAGTACAAGTGAATTTTCGTAATGTATTAAAAACAAGTTCCATCAAGTGCCAACAATCAAAAGTATAACGGATATTATTTGTAACTTATTTTTTTGTAAATACATATTTATGATACATATAAACAACCAGACTCTTAGGGTGTTTAGTCGTTTCGCACCGTGACCGGTTCGAACCGCGGTATGAATTGCCAAAGAGCTCTTTTTAAATGAGTCGTTTCGCACCGCGGTTCGAATCGCCCAAGAACTTTTGGTAATGGGTTGATTCGGACCACAGTATACGGAACATTTATCTTTTTGGATAGTTGAAGTCGGACAGAAAAGATATGTAGTTTTTATTGGTCATTCCTTACATTACATTCAAGCACACACAAGTTAATTATGTTGATCAAACTGACTGTACCTATATGAAACATGATTTTTACATCGCAAATGTCCGTGAATATATTTATTTATTTATTTAAATAATTCGAAATCTTTAATTATTTCTATAAGTTTATAACAGATTGTAAAATATGAGTATGGAGTACCCTCGCTCAGTGCTCCGAATCGACCCATTCCGAAAGATACCTTGGGCTATTCGCACCGCTCTAACCACTGCGGTGTGAATGGTCCTATTCAGAAATAGTAATTGGGCGATTCGAACCGCGGTTCCAATAACCCTTTAGACAAATATTCTTGTACGGTGGGAATCGAACCCACTACCTCTTGCTCCGCAACCGCACTTTAGAAAAGAGATGAAAAATAGAGTATATAACTTGAGAGCAAATCGATTTATCCTCGGACGAAATACTATCATCATGCTCCCGTGTTATACAATCTACTATTATTTAGTACATTGTTGACGTTGTTAATACATAATAAATTAGCATCGGCAATTAATAACTAATCCTGACGCTAATCTTTTAGCCTTAGAATGTTTCAACTGTGCCCAGTCTACTCTACTTTACTCGCTGTCACTGCCTTGTGCGAGTGGGTTTTGTTCTGTGTTGGTGAGTCTTTCTATTTTCGCTAATAAAATTATATAAACGACTTTGCTTTATGTACTACGGATTTCGGACATTTACTTTGCTATCTGGTTGAAACTATTCTTGTAACGACGAATTTTGTGTGAAATCACGGACTTAGCGACTGGAGCGCCCCGCCATTGAACCTTATTCACAAGAATAAAGGACATGATTTGATAAATTTGGCGATTGATTAACCGAAGTAAATGAATGTACGGTGAACTAGATATAACTCAATGATTACTTACATAATTAGAATCAGTTTAGTTACAACACTATGATCATAGACAACTGCTGTCAAAACATGACATGTTTACATGATTGCTGAGCTGTCCAGAAAAAGACTATACCACTTAAGTGGCCAATGTTAATGTAGGAAATAAATAGTTATGTTTTCCTTCTACTCGTATTTTAGTAGCCAAAATATTTTTTTAGGGAATTCATTAAAAGAATATTTGTAAATATTATATGATTTCAATTTTCTTAGCGTTTTCTAAATTATTATTATTATTTATGAATACATAAGCAGTTAATGCTAATGCTTGTACGCGTAAATCACCGTATAACACAGTCTTATCAAGTATATTCATTAAATTGTAACCAAAATCTAACCCGGACTGTTTCTACAGATATATTTATTGTGAACATCACAGATATCTGGTCTCCTTGCCCTAATAAAGAGCCTTGTCCGAGCTTAAAGCCTCTAACCTAGATAATGTAACTGTGCTTACAATACAAATACATGTTACTAGTTTGGATTCTGAAAAAACCTACCTAACATTTTTTGTAATTATTTTCCTTTATTATATTATTTTCCAGTATTATTTTACTTTCGATGGCAAAATATGCTTTATTGTACTTACAACATCACACATAAAATAAGTAATAAAATTTACAGTGGCTTCTAAAAGCTTAGTACAGTGGGCGGCCTTAGTTAATTTCCTTTTTAGTTAATTTCCTTAAAACTTTGCGAAGCAAGTGCAGAATTTTTATGTACATACTTTAATGCGGATTGGATGTTCACTTTTTTAGGTCAGTTTCAGTGGGCTAGCAGAAAATATACCTTTACGCCTTTAGAGCTTTATAAAATTAAAGTACTTACCTACCTAATTTTTTTTAACACAACTCGCCATCAACTTTAAAAATCAATGTAAAACCTTTTAAGATTTTTTCCCCGAGTGTTAAGTTCACAAAAAACGTTAAACCTATTCTACATCAACTGCCTTTGTCACACACGCCTGACTACACGCAAAACAAGTACCTCTTACTCACACACGCGAGCGAAGGGACATCGAAAATGTTCATTCACAAAGGGGCCAAACATGTACCCTCTGAACCCATCCTCTTCATCTTGTGTTATCTCTGTTCATTCATTACCATCTAGTTTATAAGAGTCGACGGCCCGAAAACACATCACGCCTTCATTTTTTGTCCCATCGCTTAATTATCCAGATTTATATCGAGATATCACCGATATTAGATATAAAACAAGAACTTTTGTACAAAGAAACGTTGCAGTTGAAATTATTATATTAATCGTTATCGAGGGAAGTTAAGCTTATATCTTATCAAGTTATCAATAACAATGAGAATATTTAACATAAGGTGATACCAAGTTGTTGTCTCTTTGCAGAAACTATTAACAAAAAATACGCCGCCAATAATAAATTGAAAATAACTGCTATGTATACAAGTATCAATGGTTCGAGGCTTAATAATAAATAAAGAGAAGAGGTATTTACATTACAACTCTGTATGCATGCAACAAGCGCAATAACAACAATAGAATACTTGATAAATTACTATTGACTTGATTGCTTTGAACGTAGATAATATTGATATCGTTGTCAACCGACATGACAGGACAATGAGCGGTTTTATACATCATACATGAGTTTGGAGACCACATATTGGTACTTACATGTAACAGATATTAGAAAACCACAGAACAAAAGAGCATA
This sequence comes from Miltochrista miniata, assembly GCA_933228765.1. Lineage (NCBI taxonomy): Eukaryota > Metazoa > Arthropoda > Insecta > Lepidoptera > Erebidae > Miltochrista > Miltochrista miniata. The sequence goes on from OW121747.1 coordinate 29,052,878, forward strand.
ACTACTGCACTAAGCATGTGTAGTTATGACTGTCTGCATACAGAATAGCTGGGCTAAAAAGTCTGTGACATGTATATTTTTTAAATAAATATTTGGGAATTTCACACAGCGCCATCTGATAAACATACTTATAAAATATATTTTTTAATAAATAATTACCTATGTAGATAAATTACACGCCAGACACACAAATTAAGTGCTCATCTTACAAAGACATTTGTCCTAATGGGAATCGAATCCACGGTCTGTGGTTTCGTTATTAGGTACTCTAACGGCGAGACCACGAGACCACGTCCGTATAACCTACAAACTTTTACTGTCATTATCTTGGGTGTATTTTTGTTATGTCTAGTCTATAAAATCTCCGCAGCTACAGCGATGAAATTTTGAAGTAGAAGCGACGTTTATCATACCGAACACAATGTGAGAAGAATACGGTTAACTGTATAGTTCAGAACAGAACATGCACTCATGACTTTTTGATTCAGAATCGTGTAAGAATACCTACAGGTCTCCTCCTTTGAATAGGTAATAAAAGGGAGATCTCACTAATTCTCCCGTTCAGTCTACACGCACTGAAATTTGTATCCCAGCATTGTTTCACATTGTTTCCGAAAAAGTTAGAAATGGCGAACTCGTCGTCGTCGCCGTTTGTTACTTAAATAATATGTATCTTATGTTCAGTGCAAGTTCCTATGGAAGCCGTATTTTTCTAATATTTGGGAAACAAACAGTTTACAATGTTTCTTTCCTTAAATAATAAGAATGTCTTAAAACCTGTTACAAAGTTTTTTTACATTACAATGCTGCGAAATAGGTTGCTGTTTTATAGCACAACCCTTACACCCGGTTTACCACTGTTGATCGAAATTCATTTGATCATTTGACGTGTGACCGAAAAATCCTTATGCCATTCTACCACTGATCGAATGAACAATTGACCTAAAGAGTTTTTATCGAACAAACATTTGATATTTTTACTACTGATCGAATGAGCGTTTGGTCGAAAAACAGTTGACTAGAGAATATTTTAACAGAGGCTGAATCAAAATGGCTCGGTTAGGTTAAGTTAGAACTGCGACCACAACGCACGAGCCGTGCGAGCGAAGCGAGCGTGCCGCGGCAGTGGCCGGCGAGTGTCAGTAACGAATTCTACTTATTTCGCTTTTGTTTGTAAAAATATTCTTGAGTCTACTGTTTTTCGACCAAACGTTCATCCGATCAGTAGTAAAAATACCAAATGTTTGTTCGATAAAAAATCTTTTGGTCAATTGTTCATTTGATCAATAGTAGAACGGCCTAATGTTTTTACGGTCACACGTCAAATGATCAAATGAATATCGGTCAATAGTGGTAAGCCCCATTGCACCGTTCACCGCTATGAACTCTGTAGAACGATAGGGGGTCGCCTATATGATATTTTGAACTATATGGAATGCTCTGAAAGCGTTATATATATATATATACAGGATGAATTTTTGAAAAGGGATTGGATGGCCAAATCCGAAACTATAAGGAATAGCGAAAAATGCTGAAAGGAGTCACGAGCCCGATTTTGATGAAACTTAAAACCTCATCATTAGATTTTTGAAAAACCCATAATCCTAGCTGGGAATCGAACTTGTTGATTTTGAAAAAAAAACACACCCTTTATTATTACACCATACGATAGAGTCGCTATTAAGGATCAAATTTTGCAAAGTAATGATATACGCCAAATTTAAGGAACATTTGGAATTTTGATAGAATGCATATTTCATGTACCTAAATTTTGTATCATAATTTGTTTCGTTCGAAATCCCAGAAAAGATCGTAACTATTCCGTGTTTTAAATTATGCTCAGAATTATTTTTTATAGAATATTCGCAACGGAATCAATAATATTGAAATATTGAATGCAGTACGATCCTTGAGGTTTCGAATCTAGCTATGTATTGCAAAGATTTTGAACAATTAATCAGTTAACGTAAGAAAAATAAAATGTATTTTGTTAAAGATGAGCTCTTTCCTGTAGTTTGCCGTATATCATTACTTCCCAGAATATGATCCTTAATAGCAACACTATCGTATGGTGTAATAATAAAGGGTGTGTTTTTTTTTTCAAAATCAATGGATTCGATTCCCAGCTAGGATTATTGGTTTTTCAAAAATCTAATGATGAGGTTTTAAGTTTCATCAAAATCGGGCTCGTGACTCCTTTGAGCATTTTTCGCTATTCCTTATAGTTTCGGATTTGGCCATCCAATCCCTTTTGAAAAATTCACCCTGTATATGTATAGGTATATATATATATATATATATGTGTATATATATATATATATATATATATATATAGTTGAAGAATCGAGTCCACCAACTCAGAAAAACTGCAAGAATATTAGTTTAACTAGATTTATTTCTTCCAAGATAAAAATTATATCTCGTCCGTACGTCAACGTCAATGTCAAGCACCAATCTCGTATTGTATTCTCTTTGAACAAATCAAAAAGTATCGTTATTCCCAACGTCGATACGGGCATAAAATAACAAAATTACGTAAGAGGTTGAGGTATGATGATGAGAGGCTTACAGCTCGGCCATATATATATATATATATATATATATATATATATATATATATATATATATATATATATATATATATATATATATATATATATATATATATATATCGATATTTTATATATATATATATACGAAAATAGGTCAACCTTCACATGACATGACGCAAGGTCTTCGTTGATATACATTCATCTTAACTTCATACTTTTACACATTTCTTGCAATAGCATTGGCAGGGTGGAACATCTTATACGCACTCTTTAAATTCTTTTTCAATTTCATAATGTGATAATACGGAACGTTAATGACGTTGCAGTTCTTGTTGTCTGAATGTAGAAGTCTGTGGAACAGCACCAATGCTATGTTGAACAACAAGAACATCGTTGCTCGGGCCACGTTCCGCACAAATTCATGTATTAACAAAAAGAGTTTACCTATCTTGCTTTCATTTCAGCAAGCGTTCAGAGGGATAGCTATGCATAATAGCTTGCTAATGCTAATTCACAAATTCACACGCTAACCGCTTCTGCGGTGTTGCCAATGCTTTAACTAAAATAAGAGCAAAACAATGTTGTTCCCGACTAAGTTTCTATACTTACTTACTTCAACTATTCATTTATTTTGATAAACGTTTTTTTATTGCAAAATATAGTATTTACCTACGGATAGTCTTCATAAATTAATAGGAATAATATATTAATATGAATACGAAGTATTTAATTAAATTTATGAAGACTATCCGTTATCAAAACCTTGTAGGTAACCATTGGTATTGACCGGTAGAGTTATGTAGAGAAATATTTTTAACTAAATGTGTTTATCATTTTGTCAACAATTTTATTTGTGAAAATTTATATACTTAAACATACACAAATATAACTCTAAATGCATTTCAACTGTTTTAATTACTTTTCAATGCCGGTCGTATTTGAGATATGGCATTTGAATCTACGTGAGTGCTTTACAAAAATGTTCAAAAAAGAAAGAATTAGAAACAAAAGTGGGTAGCAGATGCCGAAGTGGAGTGCAATTTATGTGTGGATGTGCATTTTTCGAAAGTTGTATGTTCTTTGTTGTGCGTCGGATACATCGCATCGGCGGGCTCGATTCGCTCGGTTTTAGTTAATTACAGAGTGCGACTAAGCGCCCGGCGCTGCCCGCCGCGCTGGTGGCCGCTACACAAAAGCGGGTCGATGCCTCCGATAACGAAGCCAGTTTTTATCTTCTTATTTTAACGCTTTTAATTAGTTAGGAAAATATTCTCAAATAAAAACTGCCAGCGGCATGCGCGAGGCCTCGGCTTAAGGATTGTCTTTGACCGCTCGCAGCCTCAGGCGCTCAATAAAGGGACGGAATAACTACGCTATTTCGATGGGCTTCTGTATTGCCGATAACTTTAATAACAGTAATCCAGTGCATCGTTTTAATGAGTTCTTAGTACCTACTCGTAAGTTATAAATTTAAAGCGAAATGACATAGAACATATTAGACGTTGGTATGGTTACTGTTAGTCTTGTACCTACAAATAAATGCACTAACAAGCCGTGTACTCAACTAACAGGGTTTATCTATTAGTTTGCCATTCATAAAAAATAAACAGATAGGTAGGTACAGCTGGAACTTTTATAGTTTCACTTACAATTATATAAACATGCCACAGTTAATGTACAAGGAAAACAATGAAACGATCAATAAAAGGTACAACATAACGATATCCATTACACAACATATACAAAGAACGGTCTTAAAATGCATATTAGTATAGTAGTTAACTTAAGTATGATTACAGCGGCGTCTGTTGGGTATATTGTAATTAGAATATATGAATAATGAATACAGTACTCAGAGGTCAACAATCAAACCACAATGAAAACTTAAATATCTGTTGTTTTGAAAGTTTCCTAATGAAAAGAATGATACACCCGTATTCAAGTTGTTTTAACAGTTTATCAGTGTCTTGCTTGTTTTATTAGGGAACGTTGGCGTACACTAGGTAATAACATTGTATTAAATAATAACATATAATTAGTATCTACCTGCTACAAAGATAAAGGAGGGACAACGGAGTTTTTAAAAGCTGTTTACAATCAACCGTAAGTGGGGGTACAGTTATCAACACAAGTTGTTTGTGATCCCATTCAATTGACTAATTAATGAACGGGCTTGTTATTTGTTCTATTTTTACATTTAAATATGTATCATCAAGTAACTAGAAAAATGTATCTTTCAAACTAACTAGAGTTTAATTATACAAAACCATGGTTTCGATTAGGTTTTGATTTTAGCAGACGGGCATACGTGGTGTGTTCAGTTCGGCCAGTGACATTTAGTTTAATTTTACATCTGAACTTATTTTGATTAATCCGACTTCGCTACAACATGCATGTCATCTTAATAATTTACAAAATTAAACTACCTACTTTTTCCAAAATCTCTGGACAACTTTAGTTGAATGTCACCTTTTTCCTCAACAAACTACCCACTTTGCCTGTTCTCAAAGTCAAGCGGTCAGCGCAGGAATGCATGAGTTATTAAAGAATAAAGATTTTATTCTCCAAAATGAAATTTAGAGATTATTATTGCTTTTCGACTCCGACAACTAAATTAAGTTTTACAGTGTCAATGTGAAAACCTGACTAGTGGCACTAAGTATTACGCATGTTCAAGACCTTATGAAGTGCAGCGTGCTTCAAAACGAGGGTACGCAATGCAATGAAAACTTACACTTGCATGATGACCAATCTATGTCGTGTTCATCACGGCTCGTTCGATACCTACATTTTTCGTAGCAGATAATCTTTTATAATAAATTATAATGAGATTTCTTTAATTTGTTATCAGTACCTACAACGTTTGTACAAAAGAAAACATTCAAAGAATTTGGTCTAATTTCGTTCATTAGTACGGTACAAGGTACAAATTCTCCAGATTGCTAGTGTATGTATAAAATTGAAAGTGGAAGGTTGTTGTGCGCGAGCGTACTACGGACGTTAGGCTCGTTACCACGTTATCGTGGTGCGGGCCGCGATGTTTATCTTGACAGGCACGTCGCCGGCCACCTCTCCCGGCCTTCACCATCGACACCTCACAACAATAAATTGACCTTGTTAACCCTTTATGCAACACTACCTTAGTTTTTGTATATTTTATTTTTTAAAACTTTCGTGTAATTGAATCATTTATAATTAATGTTTGCAAACGATGTCCGAAAACATCAAATTTCGGTTAATTTGGTAATATTTTTTTATATTAAATACTTAGCATACTTGCTTGGTAGGCTATTTAAGTGGACATTATTTAACAACTTGCCCACCTATTTGCGGTCATATCAAAGAAGTTTTTATTTCTTCCAAACAAATCAAAAATATTTAAAATTCTGCTTCATGCCATTTGTAAGAACAGAAAAAATACCTAAGTACTTTTTTTGAATAATTATGAAAAACCACGGAAATGTTAACTGCTTGATTAAAAAAAACCGGCCAAGTGCGAGTTGGACTCGCCCATGAAGGGTTTCGTAGCAGCAAGTAACATTATATAAAAGTTCTTATAGTTCGTTGTAACTTTGATTGATGTTTTAACACGTTCGCAGTGGTAGTGATTTTTCTAACCGAAAATTGCGGTTTATGACGTATTAAAAAAAAACTACCAGCTCTATCTCGTTCGAACTAATTTTCGTTGGTAGTTTTTATGGCAATGTACATCATATAATTTTTTTAGATTTATCATTCTCTTAGTTTAGAAGTTAGAGGGGGGGGGACACACATTTTTCCACTTTGGAAGTGTCTCTTGCGCAAACTATTCTTTTTAGAAAAAAATGATGTTAGGAACCTCAATAGCATTTTTGAAGACCTATCTATAGATACCCCACACGTATGGGTGTGATGAAAAAAAAAATTTTGAGTTTCAGTTCTGAGTATCGGGACCCCCGAAATTTACAAATTTTTTTCTAGTTTTATATAAGAATCTTAATGCGGTTCACAGAATACATCTATTTACCAAGTTTCAAAGGTATAGGCCTTATAGTTTCGGAGAAAAATGGCTGTGACACACGGACGGACAGACAGACAGACAGACAGACAGACAGACAGACAGACAGACATGACGAATCTATAAGGGTTCCGTTTTTGCCATTTGGCTACGAAACCCTAAAAAGAGTAATATACTTAATTCATTAATTGACCTAAATTAAAACAAAAAAAACTATTTTCAATGCGGTGTAAATTTTCATATACCTACTTAAGAGTAATTTTTCAATGTTTCCATTTTTTCCCCATGCGCTAATTCGAGGTTAACAAATCAAGCGTGTCAAAGTTTACCTGTTAAAGTTTGTTGACTGCGGTCTACATATCTTGTCATTGTCACTGGCTATTGTATATCAGATTACCTATACTACAAAACCATTAGAGGTCGCATGAGTATCATGCAATCATAATAATTTGCATTTAAGTACAATTTGAATCTGATTAGTAGTACAACTGATAGAACTGTAATAAAACTTGCCTTTATTGCATTAAAGTAAGCATGGAAAGCTTAATACAGACCAGAATAAACAACCCAAAGCTCTGACCATTAAAGAAGTTAAGAACTTCATCAAGCTATCTACAAAATAAGTTCATAGTATTTCCAAAAGAGAGCAAATAGTGAGTCTTTTGGTGTGTGTAGAGTAGGGGAAAATAGGTGTTGGAAAAATGAACTCGGGGTTGCACTTCGAATACATCGCTACTATGGTGTGCTACCTCGTATAGAGACTTTCAGATGAGATACTATAATAATGAGATAATGGTACGAGTTAAGATGACTTTAGTCAATACACCTAAAATTTGTAACCAGTATGCAATATGATAGAAGAATATGTTTTTAAAAGAATTCCTTCTGATTTACCTCCATTTAGGTAGGTTCTTTTTGCAATATTTATATTTTAATGGAAATCTTATACCTAATCGGCAGGTATTTTATGACTCTGTCTTATTTTATGACTTCTTAGAGGTCCCGATTCCAAGAGGTACAAGACCAATCTATTTGACATTAGCTGATCAGTATACATAGAACATGCCGATTCTTGGTAACGTTTTCATTAAACTTACCTGTTAAATGTTAATTGGATAAAAGCATGTTGCTTCAATCTTGATGGAAAATCTGTTGTGTTATCGTTTATTCATTTTCAGCAGCAAACGTTATTCTATAACATATGTTTGGCGTGTTTCCATGCACTAAAGACTCCATGGCAATATCGAGGGATGAGTTCATCATCGTTGATCATAGACGAATTATGTTCCATTGAATGCCGGTGGAAAAAGGTCAAACATTTTCGCGACCTTTGGGGGAGACTTTTATCCAGTTGTGGGCGTCAATCGTCAATCAGCTGAGATGATGATATACATCGTACTAATGTCACCTTAATCTGTTTAGAATGTATTCTTAGGATTCCACTATCGGTTCTTTCCATTCTCCCATAACTTTTTTTTTATCCACTTTAACATTTTCGTAGCCTGAGCCTTAAACACGGCTTCAGCGATTCCTTTTGCCAAATGGGAAGAAAGACTAGTTCAGTGGGTTAAACGATGGATTTATAATTTGCGAATGTATTTAGAATGTAATGATGTCGACAACGATATGTAATTATTGCCGATAGTGCCGGAAAATGTGGTTACTTCGAGACCAGAATCGATGCAACAAGGCAAGTAAAACTGTAATCAATTTAGAATGTTAAAGTTAATAATAAAACTTTATACAAAATTACCTGCAAATGCAGCTGCATTCCACATAAAGTCACTCAGCTAGTTCACGTGGGTCCATTACGTCTACCAAGCGTCATTATTGCCTATATCTAATCGGTCGACCGCTCTATAATAAATTCATTAAAACAAATGTAAATACAACACAATATTGTCAAACATATATGTGACGAGAGTTGATTAGTTAATTAATTATGTAGGTACTTAATATTACGAAAGATGGAGATCATAGTACTACATAGTAGTTCAATCATTTTGTGCGAATAAGGTGTTTAGCTGGAAAGCTATCTGGGGTTTTTGAAAATTGGCAATTTCATAGATTTTGATGTACTCTTTACGAATTTCAACTTTGAATTAAATATTCTATTATAAATGTCTTGACTCCTTTTTTGTAAACTTGATAGTTTCGACATACGAGCGCCGTAAATTAAGTGCAATTCAACACGCATTTTCACTGAATGGCTCGTTTCCACTCCACTTACAGGTAGAGTATATCCTGATTTGACATAAAAAAGAAAGCTTAAGTTAAAACTTTCTTGATTTTTTTTGTGGCAATTCTAAAGCAAAAGTCTTAAGGTTAAATTGCGCTTTGCGGCGCTCGTACGCCGAAACTAATAATTTACAAAAAAATTGTGAAGACATGAATTGTAGGAAATTTTTGTTTATATTAATTTTCTAAGTTGTTACCGTAGAATGAGCATGAAAAGAGATATAAAAAAATATTTTTTCAATATGGCGGCTCTAGCGGCAAAGATGTTATTCGTAAAGAGCACATAAAAATCTATAATGTTGCATATTGGTGAACTCCCCACGTTGATGCACCTGCAACTTATTAATGTCACAGTTTAGAAAGAAAAACTTAATTTTAGAACAATTTGCTGTACCTACTACTGCACGGGTTTTTGCTTTTGAAAACCTGGGAGGTAAGTGTTGTGTGTAAATTGTTTTGAAGTTTCTGCTGGTGAAATTTCCCATTATATATCCTTGTACTCGTAGGATGCACACTCCGTATTATTTTAACGTCACTTATACGACAGTTACAGTGAAAGTTTCGGTCTTATGCATACCCTATAGTGTGACCAACAACCCTATGATGACTTGCGGATCATTGCGAAAAGGAAAGAAAACAATAAGAACCTTTCTTATTGTTTTCTTTCCTTGAGTGTAATAGTGTCAAAGACCGTATAGATCGGTACCTTGAAATAGATTTTGTGATAATTTTAGCTAAAGTGAGAGCATTTAAAATTACAAACTATTAAGACATCAAGACCCCGTCTTTGACAGGATCTAAGTGTCAAAGGTCTAGAAGGAGATTAATAATAAATAAATGGTTTAAAAAACCCTAGAAAGACACGCTTTTATAATGCTCGAAAAAACTAAAAATAAATTATGGATCGTTCAAGTTGCCTCTATTTCTGGGCTGAAGTGTAAACTATGTGCATTTAGTTATAATATTTGATTGCGTGGGGCGCTGGAACAGAAAAGACTTTCCTGGCGGAAGCTGCATGATGTCTTGTCAGATTAAGGATAAGGTCACATTTATAAAAGCGTGTTTTTCTCGTGTTTTTCAACTATTAATTTACACTGTCACGCTTTTATATATGTATTGTGACTTTTACTATTATTAATATCATTTTAAATTTCGGAAATGTATTAACGATGATAGGCTTTAATTAAAGTGCATAACATACTTACTTGAAAAGTAAAGTAGTTAATCACGCCTACGCATTTTTAACACCCACTTTTGCCAGTTTTTCGTGACGCCCGCGTAATAGGAGCAAACCTATTACCGTTACGGATCTCTATTAGATAATTCATAGGTAGGTCCTTAAAGTTTCGGCATTCCGAGATATTTAGTACAATATGTAGTAATCATGTAATAAGAATACAAACGCATATATCCCCAAGCGGATTTTTAATGGTAACCAAAGATATCTCGTTCTCGAACAAGAACTCTTCATTTTGCCACTGTTAACGTATTCCCCTCATGTATCTACTTAATTGCCTGAAAGAAGAGGCGTTCCTTTTGGCAGCATAAACGTTATGCTCTTGTGCGACCTCATGCAGCTTTCGCCAGGATTTTTATTATTTAAGGATTAGTATTAATAGGAACTTGCTTACAAAAAAGTCTTTCTTGTTCTAGCGCCCTACGCTTTGACAATCAAATATTATAACTAAAAGCACACTTCAGCCCAGAAATAGAGGCAACTTGAACGATCCATAATTTATTTTTGGTCTTTTCGTGCATTATAAAAGCGTGTTTTTCTAGGGTTTTTTAAACCATTTATTTATTTTATACTTTATAGTCACAACATTTATACTTTTACTAGCTGTGCCCTGCGACTTCATCCGCGTAGAAGTCGTTATCGCATAAAATCATTACCCTCCTTTCGCGCAGTCAGTTAAAAAGTAGCCTATGTCCTTCCCTTACACTCAAACTATCTTCATAACAAATTTCATCAAAATCGGTTAAGTGGTGTAGGCGTGAAAACGTAACAGACAGACAGACAGAGTTACTTTCGCATTTAATAGTAGAGATTTCTGTATTACATGGTGTTTTGTCTGAGTTCGACTAATGTGAAAATATTTCATTATTACTCTAATACATATCTATACCTTTTATGCAGGTACCTATGTCAATATTTACACTCAATATTAACTTCAATATATACAGGATGAATTTTTCAAAAGGGATTGGATGGCCAAATCCGAAACTATAAGGAATAGCGAAAAATGCTCAAAGGAGTCACGAGCCCGATTTTGATGAAACTTAAAACCTCATCATTAGATTTTTTAAAAACCCATTATCCTAGCTGGGAATCGAACCCATTGATTTTGAAAAAAAATACACATCCTATATTATTGCACCGTAGGATAGTGTTGCTATAAAGGACCTTATTCTGGGAAATAATGACATACGGCAAACTAAAGGAAAGTGCTCATCTTTGACAAAATACAATTTATTTTTCTTACGTTAACTGATTAATTGTTCAAAATGTAGACCATTGTTTTCAATACATAGCTGGATTCGAGACTTCAAGGATCGTACTGCATTCAATATTATTGATTTCTTTTAGAATATTCTCCAACTAATCATTCTGAGCATAATTTAAAACACGAAATAGTTACTATCTATTGTGGGATTTCGAACGAAATAAATTATGCTACATAATTTAGGTACGTGAAATATGAATTTTATTAAAATTCTACACTTTCCTTAAATATGCCGTATATCATTACTTCGCAGAATTTGATCCTTATCAGCGACAACATCGTTTGGTGTAATAATAAAGGGTGTGTTTTTTTTTTCAAAACCAATGGGTTCAATTCCCAGCTAGGATTATTGGTTTTTCAAAAATCTAATGATGAGGTTTTAAGTTTTATCAAAATCGGGCTCGTGACTCCTTTGAGCATTTTTAGCTATTCCTTATAGTTTCGGATTTGGCCATCCAAGCCCTTTTTAAAAATTCACCCTGTATATCAGGTTTGTTATAACCTTAAACCCTAATCGTGGGCAAAGTTCATTACAATACTTTTCAAACAAATCCAAACACAGCTATGATACGATGTTCAATCATGAAGTTACAGTTCATATCTTACGACTCCATCATCAGATCAGTTTGACAGCACCATATTATTGTATTGTTATCAGAACTACAAACATCTGCCAATTTTCATGACGCTACGATCCTTGGAAGATGGTTAAATTAGTTACCTGATATTCCATTGCATAATTTTACAAGTCAATTAAAAAATGGTTTGTTTTACCCTTGAAACCGAAGCCTGGTCAAAGTTCATTACAAGACTTTTCCGACGAATCAAAAACAGATATAATACGATATTCCATCATGAAGTTCCAGTGCCTATCTCCCGGCTCCATCATCATATCAGTTTGACAGTACCATATTATTGTATTGTCATCAGAACTACATACAGCTGCCAATTTTCATGACGCTACGATCCTTGGAAGATGGTTAAATTAGTTTCCTAAGATTCCATTACATTGTCAGTTACATACACGACGACCTAATAAAAGCTTATCTATCTATATCTATACAAAAATATATAACTCAAAGGTGACTGACTGACTGACATAGTGATCTATCAACGCACAGCTCAAACCACTGGACGGATCGGGCTGAAATTAGGCATGCAGGTAGATGTTATGACGTTGGCATCCGCTAAGAAAGGATTTTGATAAATTCTACCCCCAAGGGGATAAAATACGGGAAGCGGGAACGGGAACAAATTTTACGCGAGCGAAGCTGCGGGCATTAGCTAGTTAAAAATAAAGCACAAAACGTACTTTTTTTTCATACGATCACGTCTTACACATATAGGTATAGCGACGTCGTTGTAATTACAAACGTAAAGAGATACAGTGAATCAGTGGTCTTGTGCAGCCTATGTAAATGACTAATGAAAAAGGAATAAAAAGTATTCAGACTCGGGTGCCTATTTATTAATTCGAGTGCATATTGGTAACCAATCGATGCATGAATGTGGAGTAGTTTTCTAACTACGCCACATTCATGAAGGAATCAAATATGTAAAATAATTCCCAGTTCCAACTGAACATTAAGGGGAATATTATTATGGCTTTGTGTGGATTACTGAACTTTGCTTTGGTTATGAGGCTCAGAAACGTAGAATTGAAGGAATCTGGCACAAATGTGATTTTGACGAGCTACGTAAGTTAAACGAAGAAAATCTTTGCAAATGAAGCAGCCACTGAACAGTTACAGAAACAAAACATTAACCAAAGTCAGTCATAATAATCGGGATTATCTATACTTTTAAAATAAGAGTTAATTTAAACAAGAAAGCCGTGAGATCGTTCTCACCAGACTGCCCCTTTCCAACACGTTTATTGTGAAAGTGAAAGTTCAATCCGATTCACGTTGTCATTTTTGTTTTATTTCAAACTTTGAACAGATGATCCACGTGACCTAGTGACGTAGTTTAATGCGACAGAGTCACAGCTACAGACAAAGTCTCGCCATAAGCCTCTCAGCACTCTATTCTATAGAGAGGGGCTAAAACTGATGTGCAAAAAACTTGATTTTATGTATACCAGCCACTTTCGATAAGTCTAGACACATAAGTAGCGACAAAAGTAGGTAGCTACTCACTCACCTATAATAACACACGCATGCTAGGGTAAAAACGTGTTAGCTACGTGGTGTTGTTTCCCTCTAATATGCACTAATTATAGGTACCTACATGGTAGGTAGGCATGTTCAATAGTGCACCAATCACTGTCAGTAGAATCGATATCAATTTAGTCCACCGACCAGATTCCGTATGTGAGGTACTCGTAAAAATAAAATGGCAGACGTCTTATCTCCCTTAGTCCGTTTAAACCTAACCCAATAGGAATTTTATATAAAACTCCCATTGCACACAGTTTATTGCCTTTCTTCTACGTTCCTACATACATGGCTATTTCTCCTGGTTGCTTAAATTTGATGGTCACACGCTTATATTTTCTGAACCGTATGAGTTAGAAAGAAATGTTTTAAAATAGTGGATAAAACAGCTATTAAGCTATAAAATACATGAAATTTGTTGCAATAGAAGTAAATATTCATACCAAAAATTAACACGAAAGCTCAAAATCGGGGTCATTTTTCGCATTCTACTCGTGTCACACTTCCCGATTCAGTTAAACATTTGGTTACTGCTTCACCAAATTTCCATAAATTTTGAAGTTACATACACTAAATTCACCGTAATAACATACACTACACACACAGTATTACAAAAAAAATCTTTTAACTATTATTTAGAACTTAAAACACAATATACATCGGTCACACGAATCTAGGTACTCTAAATTTGCGTAGTAAACGGTTTACCGTTGACCAAAACGACCGCCCCAATAACAAAACTCAACTTAACTGAACGTTATTCGAGCTCGGGCATCGTGAGAGTGCAACGTGCAACTCCTGGCTCCTTAAGAAAAAAAAAATATCAGTAAGTTTCTACATTTGACACTTAATTCGAGTACTTTTCGTGGGTGACTTTTTGTACATTGTATAATAGCTATTGAAGTCAGAGTTTATTCATAGAAACCGCAAATTAATTGAGACATTTATGTAGTATTTAATTTAAAACGTAACGGCTAAACTTTGTCGGAATTTAAAAAAAAGCTATGTTTTCGTTACCTTCGTGTCACATCCTTCGTGGCGTTTTACCCACGAAGGTGAGTTTATGCCACGAAGGTGATCTCTGACTAGTTTCAGTAAGAGTGGTACTCTTTTAGATTCGTATTGTAGTAGATATGTAGCGGAATAATAGTAGAACAAATAAGTAGGTACCTACAATCATGGCAAAGGACAGAGCAATACCTATAACATTCCGTGTAAAGCCCTTTTACAGGAGTAAAAATCCCACCGGACGTTATGCCAGATCCAAACCGTCTAAAACCCCCATCGTAGCTACTTACCCGTCTAGTATTAGGCTCCCCGGGCAACTCCTTAGAATGATGTATCAGGGTACCCGACAGGCTTAGGCTATCACCGTGGCCTCGCCTACGGGTTCGGGTGTTATCTTGCGTCTTTTGGGTTAGTTCAGATGCTTTTCCGCTTCTTGAGGCGTGCGGCATGCTAAGAACTTTTGAATAAAGACTCAATGACCTTCGCGTCCAAGTCTCAAGAAGAAATCCTGGGAAAGAGTCATGCCACCTTAAGCTTAATCAAGGCACCTACTACCTTATACTTATATCAACTTAAATACATTTAGGTACCTAGTACTCATCGAGTTTTCCGGCAAGGCGGTTTGTGACTACTCTCGAGAACAACTTGTAAACATGGCTAAGGAGTGAGATGGGTATATAATTCTTCAGCGAGGTCTTGTCACCTTTTTTGAAAAACAGAGCCACCGCACTCCCGCTCCACGCTTTAGGTGTTTGTCCCTGTTGGAGGACGGAATTAAAGAGACTCGTCCGCTCTTTGAGAACTAGAGTCCCGCCAGCTTTAAGAAGCTCAGTCGTTATTCCGTCCTCTCCAGGGATTTATTGGTTTTTAGTTGTTCGAGAGCAGCCCCGACCTCGCCCTGGTCAATATCCAGAATGTCTTCGGTATAGTAGCGCATTAGTGGGGCTCTGTGGTCACGGTCGCTAGGTCCCGTCGGTCTTTTTTTCCGTGATGCATATAGTTCTCTGTAGAAGCTCCTAACTTCTTCGAGAATCTCGAGGTCTCGGTTTTGCCACCCGCTGTCTTCAATTTTGTCAGACGAGGTCTTCCGAGGCAAAGACTTTAGCACCCCAATTTTGTGTGATTGCTGCCTCTACGATGTTGGTGTTATAACGTCTGAGGTCGCGTCATAGCAGCTTTCGGATTTTGATGTTTAAATCTCTCTGGTCTGACGAAGACCAAAAAAAAGTAAGCAAAAGTAAGTATGCATAGATTTTTATTTTTTATTGAGGTTCGCAAACTGGATTCTCGGCAACACTATTCAACATCGCTCATTTAGACTCAGTTCAGCCGAGAACTCAGTGCGAACACAGCATGCATCCTAATTTTCGCACTTCAATGAAATGTAGATGGCGTTTCCCGTCTGATTCTCATGAGCTCGAGGGTCTCGGGCGAAAGCTGGGAACACCTATGTTTGCTTTTTCCAGACTGAAACCTTCGGGACACTTGTTATAGCGTCCTGACTACAGTGTCGGCCTTATCGTGATCGTTGCCAGTGGTTTCCAGCAGATCGAAACAATTTTGAAGCTCCAATTGAAACTTCTCGGCACACAAAGCTATTTGGAGCGCAGTAGGTCGGAGAGTAGGCTTCATCATCCGGGCCCTTTCGACGCGGAATTCTAAATTCAGAGACGCTCTGACGAGTCGGTGATCATTTCCGGTATTAAACCTGTTGATCACAGAGACATCTTCTCCAAATATACACCTCCTGTCTGACATGATGAATTTTATCTCGTTCCTTGTGACCTTGTTGGGGCTTCGCCAAGTCCACCTTCTATGGGGTTTCTTCTTAAAGAATGAGTTCATCAAGAAGAGCCCCTAAGCCTCAAGAAAGTTGATAAGCATACTGCCCCGCGGCCCCCGGTCATTTCTACGCCCAACACCAAAAAGTCCGATTTTCGTTTCACCGCGTTCTTGTACTTTGACAGTGAAGTCCCCTATCATAACATTGTAGTGAGTCTTGGCAGTACCGTGTAATGCTTTCACCACGTCCTCGTACACGGTCTCAACTGCCTCGTCAGTGCTTCTCGAAGTTGGGGCATAGGTTCACCTGAATCACCTTCAGGGAGTCCTGTTGGTAAGTCTCAGTATTACGTATGCTACCCGAGGCGAAACACTCCTGATCTCCACAATGCTGCTAACGAGTTCCTTTTTCACCGTAAAGCCGACACCACCCTCGGAAGAATGTCTTCCATCACCTTCCCGAAAGTAGAATAGGTCACCTGACCCAA
Organism: Miltochrista miniata; assembly: GCA_933228765.1. NCBI lineage: Eukaryota > Metazoa > Arthropoda > Insecta > Lepidoptera > Erebidae > Miltochrista > Miltochrista miniata. The sequence goes on from OW121747.1 coordinate 29,069,603, forward strand.
GGGTTAGCGTGTCCTCCCCTTTTCTTCGGACTTCGCACAACACCAGTATGTGCCAGTTTATGCGACCCAGTTCTACCTCGAGTTCGGTGAGCCGATCGTCCAGCCGCAGAGTGCTTCCATTATAAGTAGCGTGGTTCGGACATTCTCACACAACATCATCTAGCCCAAATTAAGACAATATAAGCTTATGCTATGGGATCTAGACAACTGATAATTTGCCACTTTGTGCCAAAGAGATGTACTGTGTTATTTTTATAATATAATGGTTCCAGAATAACTTTTACGTCAAAAGCATGTGTAGGTATAGGATCTGGTAATTGTTTTTAGTTAAGTAGCTGTTACCATTTAACTATTCGGCAGAACTAACTTATAATTTGTATTTAAATAATGATTAATAATGTCTGTAAAGCTACTGCGTCACCTTCGTGGATCGTCGCGTCACCTACGTGGGATCAAATAATTCAAAACCTTATTCTTCCAAATCTGACTCAAAATTTAACTTGTTGACTTATATATGTTACTTAACTTACCAAACGCTTTGTGTTTGTTTAAAAAAATTGTTAAAATCATCAGTATTTAAAATTTACCATGAAGGTGACGATGAGAATCGTAAAAAGTAGAAATAGCCACATAAGATTATTGCAGTGGAAGTAGATAAAAAATACTGTGTACTCGTTAATGATAAAAACATTTTAATGATCGCATGTAAACCTGCCAAACTAAAAGACTGGGAGAACTAATTTCATAACAAAAACAGTAAATGCAGAATGACATCAATACTATTTCGTCTTTCGGAAATTAAATCAGGATCCCAGCAGAGAATAATAATGACTTTACTTGAATATAACGCCTTTCTTATGGATTTCGTCTGGTCAGTTCGTTTTATAAGTCCTCAGCAACAAGTTCGTACCCGCACAGGAAGTTTGCTCGAGTTTTCATGAGCCGCAAACCTTACGATAAAATACGTGCTGGCCATGCCAACGGGCGGCGACTGTTTATGAATAAATTATTACTAAGCGGCAGGTGGAATGACCTGACACAAAATGTTTTGATGGAATTGTTTTAATTGGACGTTATCTCGCCACAACTATCGCACCCGATACTTCGTTACGAAAATATGAATTTGATGGTCGACGATTCACACCACCGTCGTCGGCATTTAATTATTATTTCATTGTTGTATCTTGATAATAATATCAAAACAAATATCTTAGCGGAAAGACAGCTTGATTAAATATTTGTAATTGAAAATTTTAATAACGGTTTGTTATATAAGTCGCTAGTCGAACAGTAAAACTTCGATGTGTGATCAATCAAATCAAATCTTAAATGAGAACAATAGTTTTGTCTTAAATCGATTCGTCGCTACATAGTACCTACGTAGGTACTCATATAGGAAGCTGCTTAATAGGGCGAATATTTTAAGTGCAAATCTAAGGTAAACACTCTTCGTGGTGAAAGAGAAACAACTATTAAAGTTTAAGTTGATCCCATTAGCCATTGAAGAAATCATTCCAGCTTTTGAACCTCACCATTACTGGATTTATCTACCAGATCATTGTATTGCAGTTACCTAGTTCACCAACAAATGGCTGTAAAATACTTAGTTTCTTAAAGACATCATCGTGCCTGTTTCAAAAAATACAGCTTAAACCATAAATATGATGTGATTTATTGAATTTTAGGCAAATATTTGTATTAAATGGATCTGCCACCAACAGCAGCGAGCAACAGAGGCACGGCCGTACTATCTTTTCTCGAACTCACTCAGGCCATTTTCGATAATACTAAAAGTTTGAATTTTCAGTAACTAAGTAAGTAAGCTTCATATAAATAAGGTATACAATACAAATTTCGTTCAACTTGAATCAGCAGTTTAAGAATTATAACAAGTCAATGTTTCTTAAAAATTCGCAGTCACTCACTCACTGACTGACCGATCGTCAAACCTCTAAGGCACTTCTAGCTGATATGGAACCTTCAAATTTAAAACACAATTAGTGTTTAGTGTATAAATTAGGGCAAAATTAAAAAATGTGAAATTTCGGTTAAGTTTTCTAGATACTGCATAAATAACTTTGTAATTCAATATAATTTACATCAATTACAAAGTTATTTATGCAGTTGGTGTATAAGATTAATTAAAAGTTACACAGTTTACAGTTAATGAATCAGTGCTTATATTAATTTGGTCTGTTCAGCGCAATTGCCAAATCAATACATCTACTTAAAATATAATATAAATAATAACTAACTGAAGCGCTAGTATCACTGTAGTAAGTACATTTCGCCGTGGCTGGTCCTAGGATGGGTGACCACTTTATGACATTTATTTTAGAGAGCGTTTCCGTGCTTCGAAAGACTCACAATACCTAAACTTGAAAGACCATGCTGAGTCACCGAAATGTTCAACTTTTGGTTTATAGCATTTGTGGAGGGGTTCGCACAAGTCCGCCATCGAAATGTACATATAGCTCAACTAAAATCCAAGTGTATTTATTAGTCCTGGGTATCATTCCGAGGGCTTACCCGGGGCTGCCAACCGAGGCTATAGGCAGGATACGTAAGGTTTTCTAATCACGTTAAAAAAAAGTGTATTTATTAAAATTATTCGAAATATTATTGATTATGAATAAATAATAAATAAATAAATATTTGTGGACATTCACACACAACATCATCTAGCGAAGCTTGTGCTGTGGGATCTAGACTACTGATATACATACTTATATATTTTTAACCGACTTCAAAAAAAGGAGGAGGTTCTCAATTCGTCTGTATGTATTTTTTTTTATGTATGTCAAGCGATATTTTCGTCAATTATAGACGGATATCAAAATTTATTTTTTTGTTGAATACGGTTTACTTCTGAGGTGGTCCCATTTTCACCAGGTCAGGATCTGATGATGGGATCCAGGAGAAAACGAGGGCAACCACCGAAAATTGTAGGGACAACTAGTGCACTTGTTAACTTTTTAATTAAGTGCTTTAATGTTCGTCACTTTAATGAAGGTCTGGAGTCGACCTGATGATAGAATCGAAAGACAGTCGAGAGCATTCCTTAACAATTTACAGCAGTTACCTTGTGTTTGGGCTTGATTGATTTGTATTGATGAGAACTTTGCACCTACATTGATAGATCCGCCTTCAAAAAAAAAAAGGAAGTTCTCAACGATATTTCCGTCAATTATAAACGGATTTAATTTGTTTTCTTTCTTGAATAGGGTTTACTTCTGAGTGTTTACTTCTGTTCCTATTTTAATCAGATCAGGATCTGATGATGGGATCCAGGAGAAATCGAGGGCAACCACCGAAAACTGTAGGGACAACCAGTGCATTTGTTAACTTTTTAATTCAGTGCTTTAATGTACTACAATTTAATGAATATCTGGAGTCGATCTGATTATGGAACCGAAAAACAGTCGAGGGAAATCCTTAACGATTTACAGCAGCTACCTTGTGTTTGGGCTTGATTGATTTGTATTGATGAAAACTTTTACCTAGATAGATATATTTTTCGGTTCACCCGTCACTTAAAATAATGAAAAAAAATTTTTCAATAAAAAATAAAACCGACTTCCAACAAATCCTGAAAAATAAAATTTACTTAGCACAAAGTAAAATGTATTTTGATTTATCAGATTTTATTCAATATAGTATTGAAGTTGGTGCCATGAATAATACCTACATAAACCTATGGGTTTACTTGGCGCCGACTTCAATACTATATTGAATAAAATCTGATAAATCAAAATACATTTTACTTTGTGCTAAGTAAATTTTATTTTTCAGGATTTGTTGGAAGTCGGTTTTATTTTTTATTGAAAAATTTTTTTTAAATACATACCTACATATTATACATAGAAAACACCCAAACTCCGAAACAAACATTTGTGGACCACACAAATATTTGGACCGACCCAAGAATCAATTATTGAATATATTCAATATTTTTGACACGAATAAGTTTTATGGCTAAAAAAATGGCACATCACTTTTTGTGCTCGCAGCTGTTTCGGGAGTTTTATAGTTTCAAACAAGTTTTATGTTTACTTAACATGCGCAATATAAAGCTCGTGCCTACCTATATCATTATGGGTACCTACATACAATATCGCGGCAGTGACTTTTCCAGTACATACCTAAATTAAGTACCTAATGAATAAAAGTGAGCGATAGTGAATTAAAAGTGAGCGATAGTGAGCGATGAATCAGTTATTAAATTATTTTCAGGAGGGACACAAAGTTGGTAAAGTGAAACGAATTCCATTTAAATATTTTTCAACACAAATCAAAAATAATTAAGTTTAAACAAACACACTTCATCTTACAGGTACAGCTATTAGATTAATTAACTACATATTACCAGTGCGAGGCCGGCCAGTTAAAAATGTAACCCAGTTAACTTTAACTAAATACATGGTTCGTAATGAGTTATTTATACTACCGAGCGACGTTTCCTACTAACAGGACGCGTACGCAGGTACGTAAGTATTTACTGGCAAATAAACTTGACGAAATTGCAACAACTAAAATCCAATGACGTACGTACAGAACAATCACGCTGAAAAAGGTTTGCAAAAGAAGAAAGCAACGAGAAATATAGTTACATACCTATATTTTGGAATTCTGGTAATTAGCATTTTTTTTTAAATATATTTAACTCGCCAAATGATGCCACCCGCCTGATGGAAAATCCTAGCGACGACGTCTAGCGATTGGGGCCACTTTCACAGGCTGCAAAACTATCGACAGTGGTCCCGAAGTAGGTGCCCCTATCGCGTCTTCACTCTCCACTTTCAAGAAAGCAGGGTTGTCAGAGGCGGAAAACACGTGTGCTGGCAGATCGTTCCAAACTTTTGTGGTTCAACAGAGAAACTATCTTTTGCATGACTCATATCTGGCGAAGATTCTCTCCACTGCATAAGAGTGGCATCATTATCCAGCACGTTATTCGCAACCGGAAAGAAGGAAATTTATAATGTAGGTATGTACGAACTTTGTTTGTTTTTATGTGACCATACGAACAATTTGGACTAATTTTACCATCACCTGATTATATCGGCTTTTTTAGGAGACCCGGTGTTTTTAGCTTTTTAGCCACGGCCTACAAAACACATCGAAAAAAAGGTATGCAATTAAAAATTAAAAACACGGTGAACCTAACATCAAGTGTAAACATGAACTGATACGCTAAAGATTACCATAAAAAGTAAAAAACAAAATTTTTGTCAACTATAATAAAATTTGTAAACATATTGTGTTACGATATAACATCTGATAATAAATGTTAAAAGGTTTTATCGCACTTGTACTTTACCTTGAACTGCATTAGTAAACCGGAAAAAAGCAATAAATTTCACATAAACACCAACGAACGTTCTACAATTCACTTTAATAAACGACGGTCATGCGAAGAAAAATTTAGAGTTTCGTTTCGTTTTGTAGGTTTTACCAGTTCTCATTACACACGCGTCGTAATATTATTAGAACAACAAACTTAATAATGTAGACGTTTAAGTCAAATGATGAAGTGTGTTTCCAAATAGTGGGTAAGATGGAAAGCGTACAACATGGAAAGTACTTTGGTATATTTTAACGTAGAGGAAGTAATCACTTTGAATCTTACTAAATAATCGTATAGTGACAGTTATCAAATCAACTACATGAAATTGGTTGTGTTAAATTAGGTAGTGTAAAATTAATGCACATATAGAATACGCCCTTAATATTTTTACCTATGTCGTGAAAATTAGATTTTATTGATCGGCTTTTTTCTAAACTATTCACTTACAATTTAACTTTAATTTATAACTACCTACCTACTTTAAAAAGAAGACTTTAACATAAATCCCAGAGCGTAGTACTCACAGATATCTTCTGACTGCCTCAGTGGCACATTCGGTAGTGTAACTGCGTGCCACGCTGAGGTCTGGGTTTGATTCTCGGGTCGGTCCAAATATTTGTGTAATCCACAAATGTTTGTTTCGGAGTTTGAGTGTTTTCTATGCATAATAATTCATGTATATAGATTTATAAATAAATAAGTAAGTATGTATATCAGTCGTCTAGATACCATAGCACAAGCATATCTTAGCTTAATTTGGGCTAGATGATGATGAGTAAATTACAAAAAAAAATATTGTTTTCAGTTCGATTTTGATTTCTGTGGTAGTACTATTAGTTATTCTTGCCCAGAGGATTACATCCATGAGCGATTCCATTACAGAGCAGAGACTATGAACCTATACGTACCTACCTAAATGTAGCGAGTGCCGGTCCTACCTAGGTATCGCAACGCTGCCCTTGTTCATGACGGATTGTTGAGTTAATTGTCAAAAACTCCATCTTCCTAACATATAGCCTCAGATCTTTAGACAGTTTTGTGGGAGAAAGTGAAAGACAAATAATAAAGACACAAAATGATTTGTTTAAATTTCCGACAGTCGTAGATGCAAAACAGTTGTAGAGTAGTCGAACAGGGCTTAGCTGTTAATAAGCATGTATGAGGAATATATCTCGTAGATATTCGGGTAGATAATTTATCTTATTGAATAGTAATCTTGATACATAAGATACATCTACATCGTTTACCTACTTGCCGTCATATTGCCTTTACTAAAAAATCCATAAAATTTGTCCAAGTTTCATATAAATCAGTTGCTAGTTGCTACCTTTAGAGCGCACTCATAAAACCAAATTTAGCCCGTTAATAAATAAAACTAGCCGACTGTTCGTGGTATGTAGTGCTTATTCGAAACTAGAGCAAGTTACGTTTTAGTATCAGAACCTGTTAGATAAAACGTAGCTGAAAAATATACGGCAATTTTATACATAAACCTTTATGTTTAGTCACGTAGAAAAAGGTAACAAAATCTTGAACGTGACTATTTAGGGTACTTCACCTACAAAGTGGGGATGCCAGGAGTTCCCTGGTGGACCAATTCGGGCCGTGAGTTTTCTTGCCAGGTTCTTTCTCACAGGCTCTACCTCTTGCATTGCGAATCTGGCAGTAAATGTAAATGAAGAAGCTAAAATTTCGACGTTCATATGTGTTACTTTGTATCATAAGTGAATAAAGATATTTTCATTTCATTTCATTTCATTAGTAGAAAACCCCATACTTGAGTTAAATGGACGTCAAAAATATTTTTAAACTTTCAATAAGTGATAGCTACGCGTGCAATTACACATTAAACAAATAACCTGAATTATTGATATAACAGAACAGAGTATCTTATCACCAATCATACAGGGCATATTTCCATTACAAATGAATTCCGTTGACATGAGCAATTTACAAGAAGTCGCGTTCACGTTTCTTTATCCCGCGTAGAGAATATCGGGAGCATAGGTACCTAATTACTTACTACGCAAAATATCATCTATGATTTAAATAGGTACGATACATTCAACATCAATAAAGTAGAAACGAACACATGTTCAAAATTATTCCCAATTATTCTAATCTATTACCAAAATTAAGTGGCACGAGGAACTGACATTGTGACGTGGATATTATCTTTAAAGTGATAAGCCGAAGGCTATTGTTTAGAGCTGCTAGCTTCATGAACATGTATTCTTCATTTTAAATTTGGCCTACGCTTACCTGGAATAAGAAACTTAGGGCAAAACTATGAACTAAGAAACGGTGGTGTAAATGCAGCGGGCCAGGCATGCTTCTTCTTCTATTTTCGTGTCAATGATTCACTCTTTATTGACTTTTAGATAGTTTGGGCATAAAATTCTGCCATCTTAATCGCACTGCCAGTAGCTTCGTTAAGGTCGTTTTTAGTGCCGGAGGTTGCACACAGGGGACATGAAAGCAAGTGCGACATGGATTGAACTGGGGCTCCGCAGTCACATGCGGTTAAGCCCGGGTCTCGCATTCCCCACCTGCATAAATTTTGTCTCGACCGGCCTACCAGAGTGCGTAAGCGATTGAGAGACCTCCATACCGGCCATCGGAGATCATGCCCTGGAGGTAGTTTCTCCTGAGGCTGTAGAAAATCAGTAGGTGGTGGGAATTTCTCTTTCCAAAGTGAGGTTCTCATCGCTACAGGGTGTTCATGTGCGGCTTTCGTTTTGTGGATGAAGCTCTTGCGACTTTTTAAGCGGGCTCTGGGTGGTTGGTGTCCGTATAGGCAATGTCGGGAGTCGGTTTCTTGTTTTGCCTTTTCCAATCTGCAAGCAGCAATTCGTCGCGTAGAAGGTGGCGTTATGCCCGCCAGTGGGTAGAGCATAGTGAGAGGAATTGGCTTTAAACAGCCGGTAATGATACGGCAGGCATCGTTCAGAGCAACATCCACCTGCCTTTTTATAAATCTGGTGTTAACTGCAATAAAATATTTGAGAATGTATACTAGCAATAGCCTCGTGAACAAACTGTCGGGTTCTAGAGTTAGAACGTATTTTTGTTAGTTGTTACTTACAATAGTCAATACTATGACCCGAATCGCATTTTATTACTGGTTAGGAGTTAATTCGAAGCAGAAAAAAAACATCTATTTTGCAGTTTTTTATCACCATTCAAACGATCGGACTATTTACGTCAAGAAAAAAATTAACACATTTAGCGCGTCTACACCTGCCGATATCACCGACTCTATCATTAGAGTTACTTGACCTCTAAGTAAAGTAAATATTACCTAGATACCTATAATGTTTTTCATAGAAAACTTCGAAACAATCATTTGCGGCTCACACAATTAATATTTGTTCCGACCCGGTATTCGAACCCTAAAACTACCGACCAGAAATATTATTCAATGAATAGCCAATAACAAATTAAACTATTTTGTCAATATTAGGTAATCTGCCCCGCGTGGCAACGGAAAAGAGTACTGTGCTCTTTCGCGTCGCCACGCGGGGATGTTGCCACCCCTATTCATCCCGAGAGTGTCGTAAGAGGCGACTAAGGGAACGTTTTCGCAAAACGATCCATTGCGTAAACAAGGAAAACTTGAAATGAAATCCGGTTGTCAGTAAAATGATAATCGTTAAGCCAAGTTGAAGGCAACATCCGCTTGTCCATTTCAACACGGTAAAATGCTCACCACCTCACGTGGGACATAAAACTATGATGTCAAATGTGGGCGTATACTATGCCTCTGCCTACCGCTTCGGGAACAGAGTCGTGACTACATGTATGTATGTATGTATGTATGTATGCAATATTAATCAACAGATTATCGTAATGGTTTGTTTTTTACCTCACCCTAAGTACGTAGATAGTAGGTGATAAGTCAGTCGAAACCTCATAACCCTAGCAAACTGTCAAGAACTTATCAGCAAGTTCACATCCACTTATAAGTACAGGCAAGTAGACACTTATTTACACGATAATTATATAATTTTCTTAGTTCGTCAAGCGCCTCGAGAACGAAGCACGCATTCATTAGACTCTCCGGAAGTCCGTCGCGTGCTTCCATCGCCGATAGGCCATTGAATTATTTATACTTTTAATATTGTAATTATTATACAACAGCGGGCTACCTCATTATCATTTTGGTTATTATATTAAATGTTATAATAACGCTTATTCAGAAAGGTTATACTTTGATAAGGAGATAATGTCTTCTGTCAGCGCTTAATGAACGTTTACTTTTATGTCGATCAACGTTGTTGCACTCGCATTATAGTCGAATACTAATTCAATGCCCCACAGCTTGTTCTTTATTTTAAAACACGCGACGAATTAATTCTTTAACAAATTGTAGTTGTTTACCAAGCTTGACAACCTTGATACAATATACAATATCGAGTGCTGACTACTGTTTCTATAGACCTACTGTTAAAATTACATGAGTAGCCGACCGACTTTGTTTGGGCATATAATTGACAGAAAACAGGACCTAAGTTGTATTAATCCGCACAATATTTAACTTTTATCAAGTCTAGTTTTATAGAGGTTTCATAATTAAGTAACTAAATCTGAGCTGGTTAAGAATAGGCACAATTATAGATATAAATAAATATCTATTGGTATTGATATGAGACGAGACTTTTGGGATATCCTGCCAAGGAGTTGCTCGGTGCGCCTGGTACAGATAGGTAGGGCAGATACGTAAGGACGGTGAGGTTCCGTATGGCGTTAAATAATACGATACGACACTTGTCTCTCGTTTTGTGGAGCCGAAAAGCACATGAAAATAGGAAGGATTTAAAGAAAAGGAACAAAGCTTACTGTATTATTAAAATAAATAAATATTTGTGGACATTCTCACACATCTTCATCTCATCACAATATCATCTAGCCCAAATTAAGAAAATATGAGCTTGTGCTTCATAGATCTATGATCTTTGTTATTATTATGATAATTGTTACTCTTCATTCTACTAGGGATGTTTTGTTGTGTAATGTTGTTGTCAATTTATATGCGAAAATGGACACAGACTGTACCAGTTAAACAAACCATGTTCTGATCGTGATAGTTGATTTGTGACAACTTTAATGTATTCATATTGAGTAAAAGAATCGTGAAAATTGGTCACGTAGGTTCCGTACACAGTTAAACTTTAGTAGGTTGACAGATACGCTGTACTACGAGTACAGTTATATGTTTAGGGCAGGCTTCTTCGTCAAGTGGCTAGAATATAACATGACTACGAACCCCGAAAGCTAATATCTATGACATGTGTGATGAGAACGATGATTTGTTTTGTGTTTGGATATAAACTTATCTGTAAATATAAGTACCCATAATTTTTTTTAAAGTCAATACTTTGATTCTAAAATCATACAAAAGGAGATCACTGTCATCCGATTGTTATATACGTTGATATTAGTATCCGAAGCCTAGTTATCTGTCTGAAATCGAAGATAATGTACGAGTAGAAGATGGCTTTAGGAACGCAAGTTGAGTTTGAATATTTTCATAATTAAACCACCCAATGAAGTAATAACTATAGTTACTTTCCTTATATTTATGTACATGTCATAAATAACAGCGTAATTAGCAGCTTTAATCTAACATCTTTCAAAATAAAAATTACATCACATAAATTAGGCACTAAACATTCGATTCATGTCAATTAATTTAATGTTAAAATCGCACTTCTACAAAAATAAAATATTAGTTTGAATACTTATTAAAATTCTTTAAATTACTTTTTAGCGTACAGAAAATTTATTCTGAGTGTGCACCACAGTCCACCCGAGTGTGGCACAGCTGCAGCGTAGTGTAGAATTTCATTAAAAATTACCGGTTCTTAAGTAAAATAATGCGGGTAGATGGGCCGTTGCAAACAACGTACACACGTGTCCAAGGAAGTGCTTCCTACACCTGAACGCTATACCAGTGGACATTCTCACGGCATAGCAGTTAATGTGAACCCATTATGACACAATGAGTAACTAGTAACAGCACTTAGCTGACCACTACCAAGTGGTCCGTGTCAAGAACTTCCACTGTCAAAAGAAGGTATGTCAGTCTAATGGATTTCATTTAATTTATTATACCTAGGTATTCTACTCTACAGTTACTACAGTTAGTACTCTATAGTCTACGTCCTATAAGTAATGTTCTACTATATAATTATATGTTTTAAATACTTTTCTAGTTACTTAAAAGAACCGTTAAATCTAAACGAATTATGAAACGAAGTTTCTTTTAAAGTCAATAGTTTTCCGTAAATAAGTAAGTTTTAGGGACAATACGAAATATTTATGTTTATGTGAAGGCACACCAAAATAATTATCCCTAAGATAGTAGATTATTAAATTTCCCTTCGGAGACCTCCCTCCGTTTGATGTTAAGTAGATCAAGCATTCTACAAAGAAAAATAAAGTACCTAACTACATTGAAAAAGTCATATGATTGTACTATAGTCTACGTCCTTTAAGTAATGTTCTACTATATAATTATATCTTTTAAATACTTTCCTAGTTACTTAATTGGCGGCCCCTACCACCATTGATCAGAACCACAGAAACCAGCTGTATCTCTGATCAGAACCGTTACATCTTAACGAATTATGAAACGAATTTTCTTTCAAAATAAATAATTTTCCGTAAATAAGTAAGTTTTAAGGGCAATACGCAATAATTATGTTTATGTGAAGGTACCCAATAATAGTTATCCCTAAAATGGTAGATTACTAAATTTTATGCTACGGAGAACAAGCATTCTACATAGAAAAATAAAGTACCTAACTACATTGAAAAAGTCCTGTGATTATATTTTCTAAAATAGCTGCATTGTTTGTAAATCGTGAACATGAATTTGTCAATACCGTATATGGAGCGTATGATAGCCGATAGCGAGATGGTTCAATAAACCACGGCTTAACGACTACAATAAAGCCTCGAAGTAGCGTCGCTCGCCCAAATAGAGCAAAAGGCAAATGTACTATGTGCAACTTGTGAAAGTGAAACTTCATTCCTGCTGCAAACTAAGTTTAGAACTTTCCGTGTCCGAAAACTAGAAATGCATGTAGGGAAGGTTCTGTCTATAACTAGATAGTTCATCTAAGTTAGGTATCAGTATATATGTGTGTCTGTGTGTATACATGAATCTGTAATTCAAGAAGTAGCCAATATTCATTGCAATAAAGTCAAAACACGTGACTGTAAAACAAATAGATATGAAATAGATAAATATTCGATCGAAGAGGACAGAACGAATGCCAGGATAACTGTAAATGATGTAGTGCTGGAACAGGTGGATGAGTTTGTATATCTTGGATGTGCATTTAGCAGGGATGGATGGATGGGGGGATGGACGGTACACCGCTGATGTAAAAAGTAGCCTAGCAATAATGTGAATGGAGCGTCAGGTAAACTTTTGGGTACCAAAAGCACAGTGCGGTGCTGATACCTACGCTAACGTATGGAAGCAAGAGGAATAGAATAGAATAGAATAGAATATGCTTTATTGTACACTAATTAACATTTACAAATATGGAATACAGGATTTAAAATGTACAATGGGCGGCCTTATCGCTAAATGCGATTTATTCCAGGCAACCTTTGTTGCCAGTTGTTGCCAACCACTTAGGAAGGGCATGCTACGATGGTTAGGGCATGTGGAGCGAATAGGAGATGAAAAAATGGCAAAACAGATATACCAGTCGAAAGTGGATGGATGTAGGAGTCAGGGAAAGCCATGACACACCTACCACGACCAAATTAATCGGGTGGTAGCAGAAGGTGGTGTCAAGAGCTGAAGGAACCGACGTGTCTGCATGAAAAGAAAAATGAAAGTTGAAGAAGCAAGTGAGGTGTGTATGAACCGTGCCGTGTGGCGCTCGGTTCTTTCTGCCTACCCCGCAAGGGATTTGGCGTGAAGATAGTAATGGTAATGGTAAATATTCGATGAGTTACAAACATAGAAAGGAATCTGTTCTTCTTCTTCTTTCCTTAGGTATATGAATGGCTCTGTCGTTTACCAAGTATTCCGCCAACGTGAATTCTTCGAAACGAAAGAAGTCAACAAAATACTTATTAGCTTGTTGACTTCCATCGTATCGACCGGAATGAAAATTTAATTTTTCTTTGAGTACCCATTATTTTTTTAAATAGGTCCGTATTTGATGTCTTGCGGCATATTTTACAAATAAACAATTTGGTAGGTGTGACAGGGTCATCAAAATATAAAATGACTATTTTATAGAAACAACCTAATCCCACCTAACTAGTCTTTTCTAAAGAAAATTCTTCCGCGCTCTGGGACATTAAAAGTTTGAATGGCCCACAAGGAGAATACTGCTGGAAACCTTAGTGAAATAATACATCATGTCACGCTAATCTTACAAGTCGATTAAGAGAGTAGATAGATGTAACTGATGTAGTATGCACTGGTCAGCCTCCCTCACTATCATCAAATAAGATTAACATCGATATCGTAGATGGGATCTCTTTACTTTCACTATAACAAATAATATGAGAATGTAGTAAAAATATTGGTTATGGACAATATTGTATCGGTATAACTATAGCTTATATATCATAAACACTTTGTTAATGCACTTCTAATGTATGTGAAGACCACCCATGTAGCATTCGAAACAAAAGCTAACGCACAGAATAAATAATAGTTTGTACTACGTCTAAAGTGAAAACTTTCATGTAAGTACCTACCTAGTTCATAATCAATAAGCATTATTAAAGACGATAACGCGACCTGAATATTCTACTATCATTTAGACGTAATATTATCGTCATATAGGTATCATTATATTTCAGTCAGCAATCACATTTTCTTCACATTAGAGTTCAGTATGCTATATATAATATAGCTACGGCGAAACCTATAATTTTCGTAGCCTGAAATGACAAGTTATGTCCGACTATTACATGCAAAGTGGGGTGTCGGATTTATCTTTCATTTTCATCGATTTAAATACAATGGAAAGTTGACTATAAAGAGTTTTTCCATTATGTCTAGCTTATATAAAAACATGGCCAAAATAATGTAACTATTTGACTGCATTTAAACTTTTTAGTGTTGCGTTTTTCGGTGACACTTACTGGCCTAACATACTAATAGCTTCTACCAAAGAAAATAATTATAATAGTATTAAGTATATACAGATAGGCAACTCCCTGCCACATGTTGTAGGTTGTTGATCTATTCCTTTTTGGAAAGATCAAACACCGCGGTAGATGAGACTTGACGAGAGAGTAGGTACATATTATTAATAATTATTCTATGACGAGAGTCAAAGCAGGGAACTTACCAGGTCATCTTTGTCAATAAATGACAATAAAGGACTGTTTGATTTCGAGTCATAGGCGAACAATAAAATAATAGCCTCCTGATATTCTCCGTAACCATTAAATTGTCAATGACCTCTTCTATGTAAGTATCATCTTTTTCAACCGAATTCAAAAATGGAGGAGGTGCTCAATTAGTCTGTATGTTTTTTTATATACCTAATATGTTCACCGATATTTGCGTCAATAACAAACGAATTACCAAAATTATTTGTTTGTTAGATAGTGTTTACTTCTGAGGCGGTCCCATTTTCACCAGGTCAGGATCTGATGATGGGCTCCAGGAGAAATCGAGGGCAATCACCGAAAATTGTACGGACAACTAGTGCGTTTGTTAACTTTTTAATTAGGTAAGTGCTTTAATGTACTACAATTTAATGCAGGTCTAGAGTCGATCTGATGATAGAGTCGAAAGACAGTTGAGGGAATTCCTTAACTATTTACAGCAGTTACTTTGTGTTTGGGCTTGGTTGATTTGTATTGATGAGAACTTTACGCCGAGATAGATAGATTTTTCAGTCCATAAGTCACTTAAAATAATGAAAAAAAAATTTAAGAAAACTGAAAAATATAATTTACTTAGCACAAAGCAATATGTATTTTAATTTATCAGATATTGATATTGTTTGAAGGCGGTTTTATTTTTTATTCCTTGGTTGTTTTTTGTCGCGTATTACACATTTTTCACCTTTGTACCATTTATCCATGGTACAGAGGTGAAAAATGTGTAGTTATATATTATGTATACCTACTCATTTCGTCCTAACTTTTAAAACACCTAGCTTTATAGAGAGCTTTTATATTTTTCTTGATAATATTCCATTCCTTTAGCTGTTGACTAATCAAGAATGCTTGACACTAAATTCGCCCGCTACGTGGAGCGTGACACCGCGAGCTTTATTTTGTAACAAGCTTAATATGCCGCTTAGTCACTTCGGTTCGATTTTCGATAGCTATTAGCTAACCTAATCTCTCCCGTTCCTGTCCGATGTCTAAAACACAGTATTTGGGACATCGGTGCCACACGTACCTATACCATGGACGGATTCAAAAGATTTAAAAGTCCTGCCTCTATTTGTATCATTGCAATTCGCAACTCTACAGAATACCTACGTATTTCCTTCTAGTTCCACTTACAACCACGATTTCTTCACGTGGTTAGTTAAAAGCGTTCACCTAGAGGTTAGAAATTGTAAGATTTTCACATAAAACTCTAAAGTAATCTTCAGTTACAGTTCTCATAAACATTATGGTCAACCAATATTAATAGTAGAAATAAACTCGACTACGAAAACGGCATGAAACCATTCATACCCCTGCATTTCTGGCATTAGCGATCAGCTGTTTACACCCTCTTCCAGTGGACCTAGGTCTTCCAGAAATAGCTAGGAACCTTCCTCAGACATGTCTCAACAATATTAATATTCACTGCAAGGATCCTCCAAGCCGTTCGGTAGTTACATTGCCGCAACCAAGTAGTACGGACACATGCATGCACACACGCACTAATCTATAGCATTGCGCAGAAATTTCTTTAAAACTTGTGTTATTGAGATGGGGAAAAAACAGACCAAGTTTTAGGTTCCTTTCGAAGCATATGACCAAAAACGCAAATTCGTTTGATGGATTTTAAAGGCTTTAAAAATTTAATAGCATAAATATACAAAAATGTAAAAGGCTTTTCTGCTCTCATACATTTATATAAATTAGAGGTGGGCCACGAAAACCGATAATAACATTAACCTATCACTCACAATAGATTCAACCTGTCATTATTCATGCCGATCTGGCATTAAATAAAAGTAATGCCTCCATTAATCACTTTATCCATGACTCACTCATAGATACTTACACAGTTAGAAATAATAACGTACTAGATGGCGCACGCGACTCTTTCCGTGTGGAATTCTGTTTCCATTCCCGGATTCTATGGTAACCTATTTCGAGGATTGTTTAAAAGTTGTCTATTATATATACTCTAGCTTAAAATCTATCCCAGTACCAAATTTTAGCTGTTGGAGTGTGAAAGAGTAACAAACATACCTACATACAGAGAGCAAAGCATCCATAGGTACTTAAAAACTTTCGTATTTATAATAATTAATAAGAAAATAGCAATTTTAATTCTATTATCTACTCGACCAATATACCACACATATAATCCTATAAAATTCCTATGTTTCAATAAAGACATATTTGTAGAGACGCGAATGTTGCGGCGACTGGCGCTCTTACTCGGGTAATTAAGCATAACAGCAGTACCAGGCACCGGGCACCTTGCCACATGGCAGCGAACTCGATTCTCATTTTATATTGAAACTGGTCTATCTAGCCCATGATTTTAGACGAAGCATAGCACGCATGCTATTGCAATATCCATTGCCCATATTAGAATATTACTATGCA
The DNA here is from genome assembly GCA_933228765.1 of Miltochrista miniata. Lineage (NCBI taxonomy): Eukaryota > Metazoa > Arthropoda > Insecta > Lepidoptera > Erebidae > Miltochrista > Miltochrista miniata. The sequence continues at coordinate 29,086,725 of OW121747.1, forward strand.
ACCATTTCAGTACTTATAACTCCTTATAATACTGCCCTAATTTGAATTTAAATTCAACTATCAATTATTATTAGAATTGTAATAATTATGATGGTATCATCTAAAATTTACGCGAATTTTATTCATAGAAATCTATGCACGAATATTATCGCGTTAATTTGATTGAAACTATGATAATTATTTTTTTCATCGTAAAAGATTTCAAAAAATCAAAACTGATAAGTTTCAAGTTCATATAACATATTATGTAATATCTTCTGCACAAGCAAATTGCTGTTGATACCACCTCCTACTAATATTTCATACCAATTTTTTATAAAGTAGTTTTTGTACTATTAGTGCTAGTAGGTGTTTAACTTACATACAATTTTGAGTAGGCAGGTAAGTAATTAATTACCTACGCCTTACTAAATAATTTAAACGTAACCAACTTCGTTTAAATAAGGACACCTGAATAATTAAAAATGAGATCTTATCTAAACTATAGGCACCGTTGTCTAAAATGTACTTAATAGTCAACTCTAGTCCCTTAAAGAGGTAAATTCCTCAATTCTATTTACATACATTATCGGTTAGCTACTCAGCACATTATTAAAGTATAATTATTCCACAATTCAAATAAATTACTACTTTTTACTTTAGGAAACTACTTACTACATTAATTATTACCTTGTAATCCATTTGTAAGTACCGCAATTAAAATTATTTTGTTTTAGGTATAACTAGTTGTTTAAAATTTTGTTCAAAATTATATTTTTTAAATATTTGTCTTTCGTTTTGTGAAGACCACCCGGATTCGAGAGGCGTTGGCACTACCGCCTATATCAGGTTCTAGTAAGAGATGTACACTTTCTGATGGTCTCGTTGCAGATTGATCGTATCAAAAGGAGAAAGCAAAGCAGAAAAGTGGATTTATGGACTCCAAAAAGGGGTTTCAGATTCAACCGGTATTAGATCTGAAATGATGATTGATATATAATGTAATTCATTGTAGTTAACACTTTCTTTTTAGTTTATAACATTTCTTAAAAATACTTCCCGAAATTCACTATAGTTTAATCATCTAATTAATTCTAGGTTCAAGTAGGTAAACCTACTTACAAGCGTAAATATACGATATGTCATGCAGTTGATTGTGTGCTCCTTTATTTACATATGGGCAACTTCTCAGAATGAAAACTTCTTATAAAGTCAACTTATCAAAAGGGCTAATTCACATAAAGACAAACTATAGTCAAAACGAAAAGTGGGCTAGTTACAAACTTCTAAATAACATTATATATGTGGTTTAACCGAATCTTACACTCTACTAAACTATTTGTTAACTAATTGTATGTAAGTTAACCCAGAAAACAAAATGATATTTGTTTACTGGGTTCCGTATGTTACATTTTCATCTTACATTCATAAGAGACAAAATAATCGTGTCATCACTTCATCCGAAGGGTGTAGTATGAGTCGGGTAACAGGCATGTTAAGCAAACTTCGCTAATCACTACGAGAGAGCGGGAAATCTCGATACAAAAACTAGTAGGCCAAATCTCTCCCCAAATGAAATGAGGATACGAAGTGCAAAATCGAAATAGGCCTGCAAGACGAAGAGTGCAGCATAATACATAATGAATTGAATATTATACAAGCAGCAAACCATAATATTTGATGTGCTTAGTTATTTAGACCTTTACCTACGAACCCTAATTTGGTCCGTGCTCCGAAAGTACATCTATACTAATATTATAAAGTTTATTGTTTGTAACGAATAGGCTCCGGAACTACTGGACCGATATGAAAAATTATTTCACTGTTGGGAAGCTACACTCTTTGTGGTGAACATAGGCTATATTTTATTCCCGTATTTCCACGGAAACGGGAACTACGCGGGCGAAACAGCGTGACGTCCGCTAGTCTTACTAATATTATAAATGCGAAAGTTTGTGAGTGTGGATGTTTGTTACTCTTTCACGCTCAAACCGCTGAACTGATCGGGCTGAAATTTGGTACAGAGATACATTATAGTCTGGAATAACACATAGGCTACCTTTTATCCCGGGAATAACTTCCCGCGGGAACAAATTTTTCGCGGGCGAAGCTGCGGGCATCAGCTAGTATTATATAAATTAAACAAATATTAGTTTTAAAAAATGTGAACCATATCGGGATGTTTTGTTTTCTTATGGAAATCCCTCGTGGATGCTATGCCGGACTCTTACTGATTAAAATTAAACGTTCCCTACCACTACCTAATGTCAAGAGACCCAGGGAAGTCCTCAGAATGATATCCCAGGATTCCCGACAGACTTTCAGACCACCGCTGCCTCACCTTGGGGATCGGGTACTATTCCTCGTCTTTGGGGGTTGGGTTCCCGATTCTTGGGTCGTGAGGCGTGCATGAAACGCTCACTATCATTTCTTGGGGCTGCTTCTGTAAGGACGCCGAGCAGCCCTCTCGTCGTGATGTGGCCCCTGATCATGTAGGCCGATAGCCTTAGGCGCAGACAGGTCGTTCGCAGTCTTCAACAGCGAAACTCGGATTTGAGAGTCATCTTCTGCTCCCTCCCCGCTGTTTCTTTCACGATGATGACCAGTTCACAGAAATCCCCATTTACTGCCGCTGCAGACCATGACTCGCACCATGATCTCCAGTGAGAGAATGTCCTTGTCCTGACTTGCCACGAAAACCTGGCGCTGCTGCGCCCACGCTGAGCCCTCCACCAATGTGTGGGTCTTTGTAGTGCTGTTATTCGGCCGTGGTCTCCCGGTTTATTCGCCACAGATACCTACTAGACTGACTGAAGCGCCCATGCCCGGTAATTATCCGTGACAACCGGTAGGAAAGGTTGCCGTGGCTCCTCTACAGTCACTCGTCCATGACCGGCATAACCGCCCCAATGGTGGCGTTTACCTACCTCGGTTGGTCGCACCTTGAGTTCTTGGTGAGCTGGAGCCGCTGAGCCTCGATTAATCGCGGCGCAGGTCTATGGCTCAGCTCCAGCACCTCCTTGCGCCAATGTCTAAAGGAGGGTCCTGACAAGAAGCGTACCGCCTCAAGTGAGATCGTGCGGTACCCTCTTATCAACCTGACAGCCATCACTTTCTGCGGGCTATGTAATCTAGTCACATTGCAGGTCAAGGACAGTTTGGAAATGGTGTCTGAAGTTTCATCGGCTAGCTAGTACGAGCCCCAGATACTTCATAGGGCACGATGCCGATGCTTCCGCCCCCTACTTATATTCTGGATCCCGTGGGCGGCTCCTTCTGAAGTCCGTGAAAGCACAGAGCCTCGGATTGGTTGCCATATTGGAAAGCCTAGCAGATGTGAAACATTCAAACTATTCTGTAAAAAAAGGTTAATATAAAAACTAAACATGCCAATATGATAAATAAAATATTTAGGTTGGTTCTAATTTCGTAGTTTGCATTCGAGATCGAATTCAAACTCTAATACAATGTAAATGTAAACGTATATGAAAATGTTGATACTCGTAGTTGACATACGTTTTCGGTTAGTAAGGTAACATGATTTTTTCCTATTTTTTGTGTACCATATTATGTCTTTATTCCACTTTTGAAATTACCTTTACGCGAATTTATCCTTTTGATAAGTAACCTCTATTAAAAGTTGCCATTCTCAGAAGTGGCCCTTCTGGCTCTTTTACTGGAAAGTAGATAGGCATAATGAAAACATACTATACAGAGTACCTACATAAATACCTAATACCCAGTTCATTAAAAATGCAATAAAAATTCAGTTTCTTTTACTGATTGATGAAATTTTGCTGATTAAATTTTTGATAGGTATGATATATTCAAAAGCTAGATATTCAAACATAGTTGAGCACCTCTTATGATGTTAATAAAGCGTATACAGGATCCCACTAAAGCTTATGGATCCAAGTAATTTTCAAATGATTTAGCCCCTGATTGAAGAATCAGGCTCAGGTGTACCCGAAGAGAGTTGAGAGATCAGAGGGCAGTAATTACCAAACAAAACAAATTATTGGGCGTGCAATCGGGGCTTAAAAACCGGGATTCACTTTAGTTAGCTATTAAAGTGGATCCCGGTCTTTAAGCCCCGATTGCATCTTATTTACATTTATATGATACTAGCTGACCCGCGCAACTTCGTTTGCGTCACATAAGAGAGAGAGTAAATCACCCGTTCCCGTGGCATTTACTCTGAGTGACCAAAAAAGCGCATAAAAAAGCGCACTGAAACGGGAAAAAAATGTATCATATGTCCGTCTCCTGGTTCTAAGCTACCTCCCCACCAATTTTCAGCCAAATCGGTACAGCCGTTCTCGAGTTATAAATAGTGTAACTAACACGACTTTCTTTTATATATATAGATTGGTGAAATCGACTGTTATCTGAACTCCCCCCTTAACCGCCAGTCTGCAGGGGCTAAAAGTCATTCTTCCCGTTACACATTATAATATCTCCTCATTAAAAAACTCTACGTAAGTATCTCTTATACTTATCTAGACGTGTTATAAAATTAAAAACAAATTATCTATTTTCGTGCTAACATTTATCTTAGATGGTATCTCAAAAGTAACGTGGCGGTCAATCACACAAATAAACCGATAGATATGGATCTTATTGCATTTGTTTCGACTCGTGCTACGAGTTATGCAAAATTGGTGAGCCCATTAGGTACTTTACGTATTTCAACTAGTTGCTCTGAGTGAATCGTAGATATCGAGGTTTTTTTAACAGTTTTTAAAATAAATCAACGACCATTTTTAACCGACTTCGAAAAAGGAGGAACTTTGACTATCGGTTACTCTATTCGCCCGTATTTTTTTAAATGTTTGTTGGCGCAGAACTCCGTCGTTTAAAATCGATATGAAAAAAATTTTTTCGTTGGAAAATAGATACAAAGGTGGTACATTTAAAGGAAGTCAGGATCTGATGATGGCATCCTGGAGAAATCGAAGAGAACTTTTGAAAGTTGTAAGGGCATCTAGGACATTTGTAATTTTTTTTATTCACTGCTTTAAAATAGTACAATTTAATGAAGGTCTGGAGTCGATCTGATGATGGAGACGACAAACAGTAGAGAGAATTCACTAACGATATATAGCGGTTACCTTGTGTTTGGTGGCTTGATTAATTTGTATTGTCGAGAACTTTGCACCTAGATATATAGATTTTCAGTCTACCCGTCACTAATAATAATGTGAAAAGAAATTTTCGACTTCGAACTAAACTAAAATCTGAAAAATAAAATTTACTTAGCGCAAAGTCAGTATATTCTGATTTATCATATATCATTAAAAATAATACCGAAGACGGTGACAAAATGACAATGAGAGAGATAAATATAATGCCTACCAAAGCCTACATACTTTTACTGGGTACCGATTTCAGTATTATATTTCATGATATAATTATGATAAATCAGAATACATATATTAACTTTGTGCTAAGTTAATTTTGTTTTTCAGTTTTTAGTTATGTTTGAAGTCGGTTTCTTTGTCATTTTTTTTTTATTTTTTGAAAATTCCTGCAGAGCATTCAGCTTGTCTAATGAATATTTAAGTGTCATCTGTAGGTATTTATTGCAATATCGATTATTGTATCAATATCACCTAAATGAAGAGCACTTGAATTTTTAGAATTTTAACCGTTTAAACTGCAGTCAAGAAATATTGTACAAAATAAAAATCAGTTCCTTTATGAAAATTTTGTTCAAGTTAAGGCTTGCATTTTCAAGAAGTTACTTGGAGTTGCGTCATTGTCAACTTACCTAGTAGCCGATGGCCGATAGGTATTTGATGATGTGGAAAGTTCTAAAATGCGATACGAATAAGGAGATAGACACTTAGAAGGTTTTTACAGGGTCGGCACCGCGTGTGTGGCGCCTGTGGTGTAAACAGGCTATTTTTATAGGCTGCAGTTACCACCAGTCCTTCTGGTGGGCCGTGTGATTGTCTGCCACCTTAGTAAAGTATAAAACAACACACACAACCGTCGCAGTTCAAAAACTTAACTTTGACTATCATTAGTTTACTTTAGCAAAGCTGAGGATTATTTCATTACCGACGTATCTGCATATAGCTAGGTACGTCAAGAAGGTGTCTTGGTCAGGTGTCTAGGATATACCGGGTTCTCTAGAGACACATAGCCACGACAGAGTACCGTGTGATTTTATTAGGTTCCAGACCCATAAAAGGTACTTCACATTATAGATTTCGGTTTTTTTTCGCGTTTACATTTCAAACTTCACTCACCTCTCGACGTTTCGACTATGTTGCAATAGCCGTGGTCACGAGTAGGCTACTCACTCTACGCGAAAAAGATGCGAATGCTACAATGTGTAGTCGTACGAGTTTAAAAACCTTATAAAAGGTACTTTAAGACATAAATACCCAAGCAACTCCCAACTTTATACCAACTTTCTCTCGGACTTTCCATAGTTTGAGCTTGATGTTGTACAAGTTTAGGGTTGAATTTAGTTCCATTTAAATAACATATCTGCAAATATGCAAACATATCTACTGCAGTGTTAAGGTTTAATTGCTAGAAATTAATTATTCCGGAGATGTAGAGTAAGTTTATTTGTCTTGAGAAAATGCACCTGTGCTGCAGTGTACACACAGCACCAATAACATCGCACCCCTTTAGGGGGTTGAAATTTCTTAAGAGCTGCGTGGCAGAAAAAATGAAGATGAATGAAATCTACCCAGTAAATCTGTTTCGAAAAATATCTTAAAATCAGTACTTATGTAAGAAAAAAGACAGTTACTTTTCTCGCGAACAATAACTGTTTCGTAACACATAGTTTTTAAAACTCAGACAATTCGAGTTACACATTTAATGAACTGTACCTAATCTCGCAACATAAAATTTTGAAAAAGAAACGTTTGTAATATGTACATAATTAACAACATAACACACTTGTGTTCTAGCGGAAGTATAACATCGTTAAACTAGTCTGATTAAACGATTATGAACATAGATAATAATAGACACATAGAATTTAAAATGTAGGTAGGTATGTTTAATGCAAGCAAGAATTCAGTTGGTTAATTATGTAGGATAACTCTTTGTTAGCCTAAAAGACGTGGTTAGTTATCGTACAACCGATCTTGTTTAACTATTGTATATTTTATGATACGTACTCATTACATGAAATAGTTCGTAGATCAAGTAATTACACAACATAAATATTTATGTTAGTTGTTATTGCAGTTTCGTTTCTTTAAATATACTTACTTACTTATTACATGAGTTCTTAAAACTGAAGACTAATGCTTAGTGAGCACCATCATTATTTTATCTGAAACTTAATACCTACTAAGCTACTTGTAATGTGGTCGAAATAGTTGATAACATAGGTAATTACCTATTTGGTGATTGCGACTCCGCTGAACAATCAACAAATAAATGTAGGTAGACACATATATAGTGGACACGATGAAATATTAAATGCTACTCTACATTTTACTGTCACTTACATCTTGTTGATGAAAGAAGTCATCTTGTGCGTCTTCATTAGCACACCCCATGTCTTGTAGAAGCGGAGTTACGTGCCGCTCCCAGTCATCCATTATTGATATAGAACTTCCCTAATCAGTTAAATGTAAACGCGATTTGATAATCACAGCTCAATAATCTTCACAAACTATTAACTACTAGTCATTTTAGTGCGCAACACATGTTTCAGTCGATCCCAGTAAGATCAACGACAATTCGTATATTTGGCGCCAAAAACTTCACGACTTTTCTGACTTTACTTTTTCGTGGGAAACTGGAAGTGGCGGGAAATGGACGAGATCGCACGCGACACTCGTCTGTCACAAAGTCGAGTGAAAGAGAAAAAAACAGCTGCGGCCGCGGGCGTATCACGTGCCCGCTGTTACCGGCGCGCATTCAAAAACGTACTAGGAGAAAAGTCGGCGTGAGCAGCGTGTGCGGAGTCAGTATGGCGAGGCGCGGGTTCCCGGCCGCCCGTCGACGCGACCGGAACAGGAGTGCGTGGCGGTCCGCGAGCTCGTACGCCCTCTGCTTCGCGCCGCCTCGCACTCCTCTCACTCGCGCCTCCTCCGCCCGAATTTCGCCGTCCCGCTCGTCCGGTTTGGCGCTGTACGCCTCCCATGGGCGGCCGCGATTTCCCGCGGTCCGTCCGCGGCCGCAACATGGCCGTACCTAGTTTCAGAGTATTGCTTACCAGTCTACAGACCACTATCACTATCTAGAGAATTTCCCAAGAACATTACCTAAGTTTACCTAACTATATCTATTTGAAGCTTACATTATCTACACCACCCAAAAGAAATAATACGAAAAAAATGAAAAAGAAAATGTAACTATACTTTCACAGTTCCTAACTTCCTGAAACTTACGTGACTCTAGATAAGATAGAATCTAAAGTACGAATTCTTGTGGAGATTCTTGGCTTTACCACATGTAACTGCCTTCTATAATAACTTTAAATCCTTCACAGAATCTGACAATAAACTAATATCGGGATCAGTAAGTATATACTTTCCAAGAGATTGCAAATTGTAGAGTACCGTAATTTTTTAAATGTTTGAAGTAAGTTCTTCAAAATCAATTTTCAGCACAAAGGAAACTGAAATACCAAATAATCTTCTAATATTTTGTCATATACTTGGGTATTTTCTTCCAGAAACCGTGGGACATCCTTCCGAGGCGTTAATAAGGTTCCGGCGATTGACAATTAGGTAGAGACTGTGTTGTTTGGTAGGTTCGAGTTTGGCGTAACATACAGGGAGATTTCCACAGGATAAAAAATTTAGAATGACTTTTTGAGATCTAGTTAATTACCTAAACAATTCGATTGACTGTCTACGAGTACATAATCCTGAACATTTAAGTATTCCATAACATTACTACTATTAGATTTCTGATAGCTGTCAGAATGCTCTTAGAACTCACCGTTTTAGACAACAAACTGTATCTAATTAGTTTTCAATCGAAAAACAGTTCTTAGGCATATGTTTTTCAATTATCTATTAGGTATACCTATCCACGAAGGTATTTCGACGGTTGCGCCAGTTGGGGTTCGAGTCCCGGGTCGGAGTCATACCTCATTACAATCCATTGAGCTTATCCTTGTCTGTAGTGCGTTAATATTAACAAATCGGGGGTGTGTAATGGGTATTTAATTTTTTAAGCTGTGGAGGAACGAATGGAGATGTTCTTCCAACACACAAAGAGAAGATCCTTCGACCATGCAAGGGCGCTTAGCGGGCCGGGCCTTCCTACGATTAAAGGTGATCTTTCGTATATTACAATTCTTCGTCGCGAGAACTCTCATATCGCGATGCAGCATTTCAATTGTTATTATTCCTAATAGTATTCCTTCCTCTCCTTTAGTATAACTAGTTTAAAACAAAACAATCTTTGACTCTACTTATGTACGATATTCATGTAAGTGTGTCAAGAGATAGTCGTTCTGTCTACCAAATCACTTTAAGTTAGCTAACTACTTTCGTTGAATGTCTATGAGGAGTGCCACAAACAGTGATAACAAGCCATCTACCTCGGTAGGTCGTAGGTTGAGCGGCGAGACCCGGATCGGGTTTTCCCGTAGTTTTGCCCCTGAAAATGACACTTCCGCTTCCGATTTGATTTGCACTTCCAGAAGTAGGTAGCGAAATACTTTTCAGTAAGCCCATTAAATGCTAACCGGTCAAGGAGGCAAATAAACTCTGAGGAATTGGGACCGATGTGTCGCCACACACATTCATCTCGCCACAGACTGCCCTGCGGTAGTGTGCTTTTCTATAACCTTGTGAGCACTTTTTCTTGATCGCATAAAGTGGATGAATAAAAGATCAAATCTACTATGGCATCGTTCGGTCATTCCTATGAGTCCAAGAGGGCTATATTCAAACCATGTACGCGCAGCGTCTAATTAATTTGCTCCGAGGACTAATCTCTTTATGTAATGATCCTATTGATTTGTTGTGTATGTGTGTCTAATTTATGTATATCTAGTTGACCCGACAGACATTGTTCTGTTCTAACTATGACTATTGAAATTGATGATTGATGAACATATTCGTACTTTTATATCTATTATATAATAAATAAATGGTTTAAAAAACCCTAGAAAAATACGCTTTTATAATGCACGAAAAAACCCAAAAATAAATTATGGATCGTTCAAGTTGCCTCTATTTCTGGGCTGAAGTTTACAAACTATGTGCTTTTAGTTATAATATTTGATTATAAAAGCGTGGGGCGCTGGAACAGGAAAGACTTTCCTGGCGGAAGCTGCATGATGTCTGGTCAGATTAAGGCTAAGATCACATTTATAAAAGCGTGTTTTTCTCGTGTTTTTAAACTATTAATTTACACTGTCCCGCTTTTATATATCTATTGTGACTTTTACTATTATTAATATCATTTTAAATTTCGGAAATATATTAACGATGATAGGCTTTGATTGAAATACATAACATACTTACTTGAAAAGTAAAGTAGTTAATCACGCCTACGCATTTTCAACACCCACTTTTGCCAGTTTTTCGTGACGCCCGCGTAATAGGAGCAAACCTATTACCGTTACGAATCTCTATTAGATAATTCATTGGTAGGTCCTTAAAGTTTCGGCATTCCAAATATTTAGTACAATATGTAGTGATCACGTAATAGGAATACAAACGCATATATCCCCAAGCAGGTTTCTAACGGTAACCAAAGATATCTCGTTCTCGAACAAGAACTCTACATTTTGTCACTGTTAACGTATTCCCTTCATGTATCTACTTAATTGCCTGAAAGAAAAGGCGTTCCCTTTGGCAGCATAAACGTTATGCTCTTGTGCGACCTTATGCAGCTTTCGTCAGGATTTTTATTATAAGGATTAGTATTAATAGGAATATGCTTACAAAAAAGTCTTTCTTGTTCTAGCACCCCACGCTTTCATAATCAAATATTATAACTAAAAGCACATAGTTTACACTTCAGCCCAGAAATATTATATTTTTCTAGGGATTTTTAAACCATTTATTTATTTTATACTTTTTAGTCACAACATTTATACCTTAACTAGATGTGCCCTGCAGCTTCATCCGCGTAGAAGTCGTTATCGCATAAAATCATTACCCTACTTTCGCGCAGTCAGTTAAAAAATAACCTATGTCCTTCTCTTAAACTCAAACTATCTTTATAACAAATTTCATCAAAATCGGTTTAGTGGTTTAGGCATGAAAACGTAACAGACAGACAGACAGAGTTACTTTCGCATTTATAATATTAGTAGGGATTTCTGTATTACATGGTGTTTTGTCTGAGTTCGACTAATGTGAAAATATTTCATTATTACTCTAATACATATACATTTTCTGCAGGTACCTATTTCAATATTTACACAATATTTACACTCAATATTAACTTCAATATATAACAGGTTTGTTATAACCTTAAACCCTAATCGTGGTCTAAGCTCATTACACGACTTTTCTAACAAATCCAAACACAGCTATGATACGATGTTCAATCATGAAGTTACAGTTCATATCTTACGACTCCATCATCAGATCAGTTTGACAGCACCATATTATTGTATTGTTATCAGAACTACAAACATCTGCCAATTTTCATGACGTTACGATTCTTGGATCTTCCAAGGATCGTAGCGGCTTAAATTAGTTACCTGAGATTCCATTGCATAGTTTTACAAGTCAATTAAAAAAGGTTTGTTATAACCTTGAAACCTAAGCCTGGTCAAAGTTCATTACAAGACTTTTCTGACGAATCCAAAAACAGATATAATACGATATTCCATCATGAAGTTCCAGTGCATATCTTCCGGCTCCATCATCAGATCAGTTCGACCGGACCATATTATTGTATTGTCATCAGAACTACATACAGCTGCCAATTTTCATGACGCTACGATCCTTAGGAAGCTTGTTAAATTAGCTACCTTAGATTCCACTTTTTCCATCGAAGTTTCAGTGCCTATCTTCCGGCTCCATCATCATATCAGTTTGATAGTACCATATTATTGTATTGTCGTCAGAACTACATACAGCTGCCAATTTTCATGACCCTACGGTCCTTGGAAGCTGGTTAAATTAGCTACCTTAGATTCCACTTGTTTTCTGTGCATATCTTCCGGCTCCATCATCATATCAGTTTGACTGTACCATATTATTGTATTGTCATCAGAACTACATACAACTGCCAATTTTCATGACCCAACGATCCTTGGAAGCTGGTTAAATTAGCTACCTTAGATTCCACTGGTTTTCTGGGCCTATCTTCCGGCTCCATCATCATATCAGTTTGACAGTACCATATTATTTTATTGTCATCAGAACTACATACGTCTGCCAATTTTCATGACGCTACAATCCTTGGAAGATGGTTAAATTAGTATCCTTGGATTCCATTACATTGTTAGTTACATACACGACGACCTAATACAAGCTTATTAATTAAAAATAAGTCGGGTTTTCCTTCCTGACGCTATAACTTTAGAACGCACGAACCGATTTTCACGGTTTTGCATTCGTTGGAAAGGTCTCGGGCTTCGTGAGGTTTATAGCAAAGAAAATTCAGGAAATTTTTCAACAGAAAAGCGGGAAAATCATATTTCACATACAGCGCCATCGCGGGCGAAGCTGCGGGCACATCAGCTAGTTACTTCTAAATATTTATGACTGTATTTAGAAGTAAGTAAGTATAATAAGTATGTTTCTAGATTCCGTGCCACAAGCTAAGATTAACTTAGACTGATTAAATATAACTCACTCTTTTCCTGTCTTGGTCTATTACCTAGATCTAGCAGATATTTTCTATTGTGTAGGACTGTAGGTACATCGAAAATAGCAAACAATATTTTGAATGTAAAATTAGTCTAGTCGACTAAACTTTTCTCCTGTGATACCAAAATAAGTAAAAGAGTTTTTATCAATGATATATAAAACTATAGATACGTTGCCAACACTGAAAAATGGCAACAAGAAAATCAGGCAATTGCCTTACTTTTGATATGGATTTTTTAATGTGTAATAGATCTGTTGTTTTTGAAAGTAGTGATGTTCCTGCATGTCGTGTCCAATTATAATACGTCGTTGGTTTTAATACTCTTTTAATTGAAGGACTGTAGTCCGTTGGTTTTATAATATATTTACTAAGAGTCGGAGACGGACATTCACGGACTTATATTCTGTCATCAATCATACCATGTGTAGCATCTTGCGAGAGCAATTGGAAGAGATGGTAGCATCCTAATCTGCTCTACGGAACACCACTTTGCAGGTTTTAATGGTAATAGGTGAAGCATAACTATGGTAATGGTTTTATATTCTCTTTGTTAAAACAATTTGGACGACGTAGCGTCTTTGACTGATTACTGCCAAGTAGCCAGTTCTACCTGGTCACATTTAGAAAACACAGTGAGTACGCGGATATGTACAAACGAATACACCACAGATTCTTGAGTTCGAAAACCCGACAACTTTAGCATTGAAAGCAACAACTTTGGTCATTATTAAAAGCGTAGTAGAGTAGGTACCTATAACATAGTTAAACACTTACGGCGAACAAAGTTTCTGAAGACCGTACAAGCGGCCAATTAAAAGTTAAATGTCTAATTCTTGTTAGTAGCGGGAAGTGCACAACAAAAGTTCTTCAATGTTGTTCATAGGTAGGACACGACCCCTCCCAGTGCCGACGGACCACACGAATATCTAATCGGGATAAAGCTTGCTCGATAACTAATTTAAACTAAACATAGTTGGCTGAGGCCGTACGTAGGGCATAGTTACGAATTTTAGACCCTCACTTGGGACAGTGTGGGGTGTTGTATGAATTTTAATATATTTACTTTAGAATGTTTATATTATTTGGTTTATCTTCCTATGAATATAAAGAAATAATATGTAAGTAATAAACCTTTGGTCTTACTAAAGGATAAGAAAGCATTGCAATAGGTTGGTATTTAAAAAATAACTTCTCATGTCGTAGCGGCGTAGCACTCTTGGTCTACGCCTACGTGTGAAAAAGATTATAAAATGGGAAGTAAACATTTTACAAGGAATTCAAGAAAATCTTGTTGTGATTCAAATCTACGTAAAAAAAGAGGGCGTTCCGCAACATATAAAATTAATGCCTCTGTATCTATACTCTGTGAAATATAGCATGATCTCTGTGACAGTTCTACAAACGGAAACAAGAATAGACTTTATGTCAATGGCATAAAGTCTATTGTAGTTGAAATGCAGAGAGTCAGAACAAAGGTGCTAACTGTAAACACTGTAAACAACAACTTTATGGCTTTGAAATAAAAGTCAATTTTGTTTACGTTAATATAACTGTCAGAGAGATCAAGCCATATTTTACAGAGTATAGGACAACTAGTATCGTCGTTGTACCTGACCAGTTTTATATGTGCATTTTAGATTTTTCGATATGTGCATAATTATAATCTCCGTCTAAATCTACATATATGCTAGTAAAATCCATTGTGTAATATTTAGCTTAGAACCGATTTTGCCATATTCCGTATGTGTTTTAAACATTCGAAAAAATCGTGATGTGCAAACACGCACATCTATAGGTACTTATAATAAATCTGTAGAAGTGAAAATTCTGTACATTCAAAATATCAATGAAATAAATAGCAGGGGGTGTTACTAGACCGACACCGAACCCAAAAATGTGATTTAAAAATTTTTTGTCTGTCTGTCTGTTGTCTGTCTGTCTGTTTGTCTGTCTGTTTGTTCAGGCATCACGCAAAAAACAACGGTTCAATTACGATGAAACTTGGTTTAATTATTCTTTAATAGCCTGGGCACCACACTGGGTACTTACTTTTTATCCCGGAAAAGTATTCAGAATTCAAACCAAACTTAATTTTGCGGTTCGATCCCTAGACCCAAAGTTATTATCAATTATTGCTTAAACGGTTAATGGTATGATGATGAAACTAAGCATGAGCGTTCTTTGTTACAATTTGAAAAAAGTAATTTTAACATTTTTGCAAATTCCACCTCCAAAGGTATAAAAAGGGAGGGTAAAGTTTGTATGGGACAACGTGATTCCTTGGTCCGATCTACTTACTTAAAATTTGGCATATAGCATTATTAACATAATTGATGGAAGACGTGTTTCGTATTTTATTGAAATTCATACTTTAACGAGCTAAAAAGGGAATGTACAGTAGTTTTTGATATAAGTGTGGGATTTATGTTATTACGACGAGTTCGACAGATGTTGACCCGAGCCGAAGGCGAGGGTGGACAGTCGGAACGAGTTGAAATAACAATCCCACACGTTGTATTGAACAACTATTTTTAATACAGTTGCGAAAAAATTAAGCAATTTAATAAAATAATAAAAACACAATAAAGCTGAATTGTCCAAAATGGCGGCAACCGTAAAAGAATATATACCTACCTAAGCAGAGACTATGGCAGTGCACTTCATACAGCCAACTATTTTTATATTTATAAATTTAATTTGACCGATACTTATATTAATTTATGTTTAAATTTTAATTAAAATTACTTTTAATCTGATATTGAAACAAGTTAGTATCTTTTTTTGAAATATTTGCATGAATCACACATTATTTTGACAGTTGGGAAAGGAAACGCGCACTAGTGCGGGAAAGGTAAAGAAAAAAGCACGAGTGTGTAATAGCCCACATCCCGAACGCTAAACGTCCCTGTAATACGCCACTTTTTGAGCAACTGTATTAAAAAATTATTTTGGGGCTGATTTTCACCGGAGTTGATATCAATACTCCTTAAATATTTTTTTTTGTTTTTTTTTTGTTTAACGTGAGGGAAAATCCTCATGAATGTTATGCCGGAATCCTACCGACTAAAAAACCTCTCGTCACGCCCAACAGCCTGTGGTTGGGAGCCCCGGGGAAGCCCTCGGAAGGATGTCCCAGAACTCCCAACAGACCCACGGCCGCCACTGAGGCCTCGCCCAGGGCGTGGTTCGGGTGCTATCCCGCGTCTTTGGGGGGTTTCGGTTCTAGCACCCCACGCTTTCATAATCAAATATTATAACTAAAAGCACATAGTTTACACTTCAGCCCAGAAATATTATATTTTTCTAGGGATTTTTAAACCATTTATTTATTTTATACTTTTTAGTCACAACATTTATACCTTAACTAGATGTGCCCTGCAGCTTCATCCGCGTAGAAGTCGTTATCGCATAAAATCATTACCCTACTTTCGCGCAGTCAGTTAAAAAATAACCTATGTCCTTCTCTTAAACTCAAACTATCTTTATAACAAATTTCATCAAAATCGGTTTAGTGGTTTAGGCATGAAAACGTAACAGACAGACAGACAGAGTTACTTTCGCATTTATAATATTAGTAGGGATTTCTGTATTACATGGTGTTTTGTCTGAGTTCGACTAATGTGAAAATATTTCATTATTACTCTAATACATATACATTTTCTGCAGGTACCTATTTCAATATTTACACAATATTTACACTCAATATTAACTTCAATATATAACAGGTTTGTTATAACCTTAAACCCTAATCGTGGTCTAAGCTCATTACACGACTTTTCTAACAAATCCAAACACAGCTATGATACGATGTTCAATCATGAAGTTACAGTTCATATCTTACGACTCCATCATCAGATCAGTTTGACAGCACCATATTATTGTATTGTTATCAGAACTACAAACATCTGCCAATTTTCATGACGTTACGATTCTTGGATCTTCCAAGGATCGTAGCGGCTTAAATTAGTTACCTGAGATTCCATTGCATAGTTTTACAAGTCAATTAAAAAAGGTTTGTTATAACCTTGAAACCTAAGCCTGGTCAAAGTTCATTACAAGACTTTTCTGACGAATCCAAAAACAGATATAATACGATATTCCATCATGAAGTTCCAGTGCATATCTTCCGGCTCCATCATCAGATCAGTTCGACCGGACCATATTATTGTATTGTCATCAGAACTACATACAGCTGCCAATTTTCATGACGCTACGATCCTTAGGAAGCTTGTTAAATTAGCTACCTTAGATTCCACTTTTTCCATCGAAGTTTCAGTGCCTATCTTCCGGCTCCATCATCATATCAGTTTGATAGTACCATATTATTGTATTGTCGTCAGAACTACATACAGCTGCCAATTTTCATGACCCTACGGTCCTTGGAAGCTGGTTAAATTAGCTACCTTAGATTCCACTTGTTTTCTGTGCATATCTTCCGGCTCCATCATCATATCAGTTTGACTGTACCATATTATTGTATTGTCATCAGAACTACATACAACTGCCAATTTTCATGACCCAACGATCCTTGGAAGCTGGTTAAATTAGCTACCTTAGATTCCACTGGTTTTCTGGGCCTATCTTCCGGCTCCATCATCATATCAGTTTGACAGTACCATATTATTTTATTGTCATCAGAACTACATACGTCTGCCAATTTTCATGACGCTACAATCCTTGGAAGATGGTTAAATTAGTATCCTTGGATTCCATTACATTGTTAGTTACATACACGACGACCTAATACAAGCTTATTAATTAAAAATAAGTCGGGTTTTCCTTCCTGACGCTATAACTTTAGAACGCACGAACCGATTTTCACGGTTTTGCATTCGTTGGAAAGGTCTCGGGCTTCGTGAGGTTTATAGCAAAGAAAATTCAGGAAATTTTTCAACAGAAAAGCGGGAAAATCATATTTCACATACAGCGCCATCGCGGGCGAAGCTGCGGGCACATCAGCTAGTTACTTCTAAATATTTATGACTGTATTTAGAAGTAAGTAAGTATAATAAGTATGTTTCTAGATTCCGTGCCACAAGCTAAGATTAACTTAGACTGATTAAATATAACTCACTCTTTTCCTGTCTTGGTCTATTACCTAGATCTAGCAGATATTTTCTATTGTGTAGGACTGTAGGTACATCGAAAATAGCAAACAATATTTTGAATGTAAAATTAGTCTAGTCGACTAAACTTTTCTCCTGTGATACCAAAATAAGTAAAAGAGTTTTTATCAATGATATATAAAACTATAGATACGTTGCCAACACTGAAAAATGGCAACAAGAAAATCAGGCAATTGCCTTACTTTTGATATGGATTTTTTAATGTGTAATAGATCTGTTGTTTTTGAAAGTAGTGATGTTCCTGCATGTCGTGTCCAATTATAATACGTCGTTGGTTTTAATACTCTTTTAATTGAAGGACTGTAGTCCGTTGGTTTTATAATATATTTACTAAGAGTCGGAGACGGACATTCACGGACTTATATTCTGTCATCAATCATACCATGTGTAGCATCTTGCGAGAGCAATTGGAAGAGATGGTAGCATCCTAATCTGCTCTACGGAACACCACTTTGCAGGTTTTAATGGTAATAGGTGAAGCATAACTATGGTAATGGTTTTATATTCTCTTTGTTAAAACAATTTGGACGACGTAGCGTCTTTGACTGATTACTGCCAAGTAGCCAGTTCTACCTGGTCACATTTAGAAAACACAGTGAGTACGCGGATATGTACAAACGAATACACCACAGATTCTTGAGTTCGAAAACCCGACAACTTTAGCATTGAAAGCAACAACTTTGGTCATTATTAAAAGCGTAGTAGAGTAGGTACCTATAACATAGTTAAACACTTACGGCGAACAAAGTTTCTGAAGACCGTACAAGCGGCCAATTAAAAGTTAAATGTCTAATTCTTGTTAGTAGCGGGAAGTGCACAACAAAAGTTCTTCAATGTTGTTCATAGGTAGGACACGACCCCTCCCAGTGCCGACGGACCACACGAATATCTAATCGGGATAAAGCTTGCTCGATAACTAATTTAAACTAAACATAGTTGGCTGAGGCCGTACGTAGGGCATAGTTACGAATTTTAGACCCTCACTTGGGACAGTGTGGGGTGTTGTATGAATTTTAATATATTTACTTTAGAATGTTTATATTATTTGGTTTATCTTCCTATGAATATAAAGAAATAATATGTAAGTAATAAACCTTTGGTCTTACTAAAGGATAAGAAAGCATTGCAATAGGTTGGTATTTAAAAAATAACTTCTCATGTCGTAGCGGCGTAGCACTCTTGGTCTACGCCTACGTGTGAAAAAGATTATAAAATGGGAAGTAAACATTTTACAAGGAATTCAAGAAAATCTTGTTGTGATTCAAATCTACGTAAAAAAAGAGGGCGTTCCGCAACATATAAAATTAATGCCTCTGTATCTATACTCTGTGAAATATAGCATGATCTCTGTGACAGTTCTACAAACGGAAACAAGAATAGACTTTATGTCAATGGCATAAAGTCTATTGTAGTTGAAATGCAGAGAGTCAGAACAAAGGTGCTAACTGTAAACACTGTAAACAACAACTTTATGGCTTTGAAATAAAAGTCAATTTTGTTTACGTTAATATAACTGTCAGAGAGATCAAGCCATATTTTACAGAGTATAGGACAACTAGTATCGTCGTTGTACCTGACCAGTTTTATATGTGCATTTTAGATTTTTCGATATGTGCATAATTATAATCTCCGTCTAAATCTACATATATGCTAGTAAAATCCATTGTGTAATATTTAGCTTAGAACCGATTTTGCCATATTCCGTATGTGTTTTAAACATTCGAAAAAATCGTGATGTGCAAACACGCACATCTATAGGTACTTATAATAAATCTGTAGAAGTGAAAATTCTGTACATTCAAAATATCAATGAAATAAATAGCAGGGGGTGTTACTAGACCGACACCGAACCCAAAAATGTGATTTAAAAATTTTTTGTCTGTCTGTCTGTTGTCTGTCTGTCTGTTTGTCTGTCTGTTTGTTCAGGCATCACGCAAAAAACAACGGTTCAATTACGATGAAACTTGGTTTAATTATTCTTTAATAGCCTGGGCACCACACTGGGTACTTACTTTTTATCCCGGAAAAGTATTCAGAATTCAAACCAAACTTAATTTTGCGGTTCGATCCCTAGACCCAAAGTTATTATCAATTATTGCTTAAACGGTTAATGGTATGATGATGAAACTAAGCATGAGCGTTCTTTGTTACAATTTGAAAAAAGTAATTTTAACATTTTTGCAAATTCCACCTCCAAAGGTATAAAAAGGGAGGGTAAAGTTTGTATGGGACAACGTGATTCCTTGGTCCGATCTACTTACTTAAAATTTGGCATATAGCATTATTAACATAATTGATGGAAGACGTGTTTCGTATTTTATTGAAATTCATACTTTAACGAGCTAAAAAGGGAATGTACAGTAGTTTTTGATATAAGTGTGGGATTTATGTTATTACGACGAGTTCGACAGATGTTGACCCGAGCCGAAGGCGAGGGTGGACAGTCGGAACGAGTTGAAATAACAATCCCACACGTTGTATTGAACAACTATTTTTAATACAGTTGCGAAAAAATTAAGCAATTTAATAAAATAATAAAAACACAATAAAGCTGAATTGTCCAAAATGGCGGCAACCGTAAAAGAATATATACCTACCTAAGCAGAGACTATGGCAGTGCACTTCATACAGCCAACTATTTTTATATTTATAAATTTAATTTGACCGATACTTATATTAATTTATGTTTAAATTTTAATTAAAATTACTTTTAATCTGATATTGAAACAAGTTAGTATCTTTTTTTGAAATATTTGCATGAATCACACATTATTTTGACAGTTGGGAAAGGAAACGCGCACTAGTGCGGGAAAGGTAAAGAAAAAAGCACGAGTGTGTAATAGCCCACATCCCGAACGCTAAACGTCCCTGTAATACGCCACTTTTTGAGCAACTGTATTAAAAAATTATTTTGGGGCTGATTTTCACCGGAGTTGATATCAATACTCCTTAAATATTTTTTTTTGTTTTTTTTTTGTTTAACGTGAGGGAAAATCCTCATGAATGTTATGCCGGAATCCTACCGACTAAAAAACCTCTCGTCACGCCCAACAGCCTGTGGTTGGGAGCCCCGGGGAAGCCCTCGGAAGGATGTCCCAGAACTCCCAACAGACCCACGGCCGCCACTGAGGCCTCGCCCAGGGCGTGGTTCGGGTGCTATCCCGCGTCTTTGGGGGGTTTCGGGTGTGGTCCCGCTTCTAAGGGGGGGGGGGGGGCGTGAATTGCTCACGTCACGCTGCCGTCATGGGCCTGCTTCTGTAAGGACGGTGAGCCGCCCTCTCACCGTCCTCAGGCCCCCGGTCATGGTGGCCGATAGTCCTATTTCATACTTAAATTACTTTTTATTTTGACACATAATTTGAGAAAGTTCAATAAGTACAATTGACGTTTTCATTTATGTTTTATTTCAAACTTCAAACAGATGATTTTACTACATAGCCATAAAGTTCAAATGTTCATCGATGAACAGTGTACCCTGACCTCGGCCCACCGGTATAACGCTAGTCGGGGGCGTGCACGAAGGCTGCCATCCGGTGCCACGGAACCGGACGGCGGGGCGGGAGCGTCTGACCAGCACGCTTCCGCACCCGCAACTCCTCTCTCTTGGCCACCATCACCTCACTAGCAGACGAGGTGACAGCGACCCATCACTCTTGGCTGCCGACCATGGCTCGCACCACAGCCGGCAGCGACAAATTATTTCCTATATTTCCTATATGAGGGCGACACGCGGTCCGTCCCACGCCACACACTCGGCAAAAGTGTGTTCTGCCGTGTCTATGGCGCCACTTGGGCAGTGACGGCACACAGGGTCGGATTCCACGCCCATCACCTCCCACAGGTACTTGGCGAAACAGCCATGTCCTGTGAGGAGCTGTGTGAGGTGGTACGTGGGTGCACCATATGCCCTCTCCACCCAAGCCCCAAGGCGGGGCTGGAGCCTCACACTTGCGTAGGGCTCCTGCAACCCGCGCGGGCGGTCCAACTCCCGGAAGAGATCATCGTGAGCCAACTTTCTCCAGCGCTCGATGTCCTCCGGGAGCAGGCGACCTCCAACGCTACGCACCAGGGCGCTCTCCTCATATACTTGTTTTGGGACTTCAGCCTCGAGATCCCAGGGGGGCCTACCGCCAATGAGGAACGCCGCCTCGAACGAGACGGTGGAGTAGGTACGCCCGTTCAGTGCGCCCGCAAACATGATGTATATGTGTCTAAGGGTCACCTTAGACACAACATATTCATTATGAAATTTGAAGTCGGTTAAAAATGATGACTTCAGTTAAACATAATTTTTAACCGACTTCAAAAAAGGAGGAGTTTACTCAATTCGACAGTAGGTATATAAAATTTATGTTTGTTCGCGCAGAATTCCATCGTTTATGGGACCGTCTTTCATCTTAATGTGCGTTTTATTTCTTATTATTAGTTGATAAGTTTTGAAGTGGATAAAGTACTACCCCCAACATAGGAGCCACGCCGCCGCACCGGTCTCACCTGTGAGTGGTGCTCCTGCTGATTAACGGATGAGGTCATGACGAAGAGTCATAAAGCAGAGACATACTAGACATGTGCGAGGTCCGAATAAAGTTTAATGGGGGATTTCAACGCTTAACGGGGGGTACAAGATCACGGTAAAACCGTGATACGTCGAATGACTGGGGCACATACTTGTCGATTTTCCCTCTAATCTCAGGGTTACTTCTTGGTGAACTCTTTCTTTGATATGAGACCCCACAGAAAAAAGATTTGGTGAAGCCCCGACAATATCACAATTAATGTGAAAGTCTTCATCATAATAGACAAAAAGTGATGACTTTGTGATTGACAGATGGTTTAATACCCGCTGTGAACACTGACTTGTCCCAGCATCTCCAGAAAGAGCCCAGGTTATGAAGCCTGTCTCCCACCCGCTCCACATAAAATGGAATCCGGAAGGTTCCAATTAAAACTTCAGAATCGTTTTGATTTGCTAGAATCCACTGACAACGTTAATACCGATTCAGTGGCAGTGGTCAAAACGTTACATTAAGTGTTCGAAGATCTTTGTCCATCAATGGCAAAAAAGGTATTCAAAGCTCTCGGTCGACA
This sequence comes from Miltochrista miniata, assembly GCA_933228765.1. NCBI lineage: Eukaryota > Metazoa > Arthropoda > Insecta > Lepidoptera > Erebidae > Miltochrista > Miltochrista miniata. The sequence goes on from OW121747.1 coordinate 29,109,689, forward strand.
CTCTCGAAGTTATGAAGATTAGACGGGAAATGTGACCTTCGCCTGCGTATTCGACAGAACGGTTTGACCTTAACGTCAAAATTCTAAGCTGCTAAGATGCGACCTCAGACTTAATAACACCAGCGACTGCAGAACAGGGGCACTAAAGTCTGAACCCAACAGCTCAACAGCAGCAAACAGCCACAGGTAGCAAAATTGAAACCTCAAGGAAATTGAGTGCTTTTAAAGAGATCTACAATTGTCACAGATAAATTAGCCTACGTGATCTAGCGAAGATAGCCTCTGGGCTGCTATTTAATTCAGATTTTTTGACATACTTCATATTGCGGTACCACCTGCGATTTTTTTTTAAATTGTCGAAAATTTTATTATGTTTTTTACGTTAATAACTATTATTATGACCTTTGGTGTATATAATATTGTATAGAGAGTATAAGCGAGATTTGACTTACACATATTAGAAGCTATTGACTGCCTCTGTGGCGCAGTCGGTAGTGATACCGCCTGTGGCGCTGGAGGTCGTGGGTTCGATTCCCACCGTAGACAAATATTTGTGTGACCCATAAATGTTTGTCTCAAGAGTCTGGGTGTATCTATGTATAATATGTATGTATTTGAAAGTATATAAGTATTAATATCCGTGGTCTGATACCCATAACACAAGCAGGTTATTCCTAGCTTACTTTGGGATCAGATAGCGTTGTGTGAAATGTCCGTGAATATTTATTTATTTATTTATTTATTGAGTATTTAAATGGGTTATTAACGTAAAAAACATAATAAAATTTTCGACAATTTAAAAAAAAATCGCAGGTGGTACCGCAATATGAAGTATGTCAAAAAATCATAATTAAATAGTACTATAATAGTGTGTAAGGATATAACGGCCAACCATGCTATTCCAAAGATGAACTCATTCTTCATGTTTTCTCCATACAAAATTTTCTTTAAAAATTTATAACTCGTTAATTTTTACTGCCCATTGTCTCAGATTATTTTTGTAGCCTATTATTGATTAAACAAATCCATTTCAAGGCAAAAAGTGACCAATGATAATTTAAGTTTCTATGTCTTATATACCCGATTTTCGATCCACAGTGTGACGTCCCACTTACTCCTGCTAGAAATCATACCAACATCTCCAGCGAGATGATGTCGTTGTTTAGATTTAGAATGTGGAACTGGCGCCCACGCTGAGCTCTTCGCCATGTGAAGCGCTGTGTCGCCTCTGCGTTCTCCGCAGTGATCTCCCGGTGTATTCGCCACAGATACTTCCCGTAGCACCCGTGCCCGGTAATCATCTGTGACAACCATGTAATTAAGGTAGCCGTGACTCCTCTCGAGCCACTCGTCCATGGCCGGTTTGACCGACCCTAATGCCATTTCTTCATCTTGGTTCGAAGTCTCCCATGATTTTCTGGTGGAGCCGGGGCCGCTGAACCTCGATTTCTGGGGGCGCTTCATTAGTTTCGCACACAGGTGCTGCCAGAGGTCGGCTCGGCCCTGACTTAAGGGACTAGTTAGGGAGGAATTTAAGTTTTCATAGTAAGAAATATTTCTCACGCAGACGAATGCCTGAACAACAGCTAGAAAATAAATTTTATCCCTACTTACATCATCTATACTTATAATAAATCTGTAGAAGTGAAAATTCTGTACATTCAAAATATCAAAAAAAAAATAGCAGGGGGTGTTACTAGACCGACACCGAACCAAAAAATGTGATTAAATTTTTTTTTGTCTGTCTGTCTGTTTGTCTGTCTGTTTGTTCAGGCATCACGCAAAAACTAACGGTTCAATTACGATGCAACTTGGTATAATTATTCTTTAATAGCCTGGGCACCACACTGGGTACTTTTTATCCCGGAAAAGTATATAGAATTCAAACCAAACTTAATTTTGCGGTTCGATCCCTAGACCCAAAGTTATTATCAATTAATGCTTAAACGGTTAATGGTACGATGATGAAACTAAGCATGAGCGTTGTTTGTTACAATTTGAAATAAAACCGGTCAAGTGCGAGTTGGATTCGCCCATGAAGGGTTTCGTAGCAGCAAGTAACATAATATAAAAGTTTTTATAGTTCGTTGTAACTTTGATTGATGTTTTAACACGTTCGCTATGGTAGTGATGTTTCTAACCAAAAATTGCGGTTTATGACGTATTAAAAAAAACTACCAGCTCTATCTCGTTCAAACCAATTTTCGTTGGTAGTTTTTATGGCAATGTACATTATATCTTCTTTTTAGATTTCTCATTCTCTTAGTTTAGAAGTTAGAGGGGGGGGGGGGACACACATTTTTCCACTTTGGAAGTGTCTGTTGCGCAAACTATTCATTTTAGAAAAAAAATATGTTAGGAACCTCAATAGCATTTTTGAAGACCTATCTATAGATATCCCACACGTATGGGTTTGATGAAAAAAACATTTTTGAGTTTCAGTTCTGAGTATGGGGACCCCGAAAATTTACTACTTTTTGTCTAGTTTTATATAAGAATCTTAATGCGGTTCACAGAATACATCTAGTTACCAAGTTTCAACAGCATAGGCCTTATAGTTTCGGAGAAAAATGGCTGTGACACACGGACGGACAGACAGACAGACAGACAGACAGACATGACGAATCTATAAGGGTTCCGTTTTTGCCATTTGGCTACGAAACCCTAAAAAGTAATTTTAACGTTTTTGCAAATTCCACCTCCAAAGGTATAAAAAAGGAGGGTAAAGTTTGTATGGGACAACGTGATTCCTTAGTCCGATCTACTTATGGCATATAGCATTATTAACATAATTGATGGAAGACGTGTTTCGTATTTTATTGAAATTCATACTTTAACGAGATAAAAAGGGAATGTAAATTATTTTGGGGCTGATTTTCTCCGGAGTTGATATCAATACTAATTAAATACCCTTATTTTATCCTTAAATTACTATTTATTTTCACACATAATTTGTGAAAGTTCAATACAATTGACGTTTTCATTTATGTTTTATTTCAAACTTCAAACATATGATTTTACTACATAGCCATGAAGTTGAATAAAAAGCGATATTTTGGTATAACATTAACCAAATATGCTTTGTATTTTTGCTAATTTAATAAAATTTTGTGTGACAAAAATACATTTGTGAAAAGAAGAAGAAAGTTCTAAGCTGGCTAGCCAGAAAAAATGAAACACTACGCTTCAGGTAGTATCCACTGGTTAATAAAATAACACCGCATGTTACCATCTACGCTCAATCCTTACGACAAAGATTGTCAGCAGCCCTAAGCGACTGGTCATGGAAGGCATAAACTTTATTCTACGTATAGTGCCCACTGCATTCTGTCAGGAAACGGACTCACTAAGTCTTTGTAAAATACGGGAATGGCCTCTACGTAGACTACATTCGACAGGACTGAAAAGAGCCATTACAATGAACATGAACGCTCAGCTGATAAAATTTACATTGTTATTACGTTACCAGGTCTTGGTTGGACCATTTGTATTATGGGACAAAGCCTACAGTAGTTCGGTTTGTCCAAATGTCGTAGGTTGGGACTACCTGAAGAAAGAACTAAGTTACGATGTCAATTGCTTAGAAGAGAAGTTGTGTCAAGTAGTAGGTTTAGCCATTGAATTAAGAAATGTATTTAATAAATAAATTTACTTAGCTCATATTATTATGCATTATGAATTTGTTAATCAGAAATCTATCGAACTAAGTAGATATTATTTTAAATGCTGAACGGATCTGGCTGAAATTTTGTGCCTACAGAGATTATGTTATGGTCTAGGAACAAAATTTCACGCAGGCGAAGCTGCGGGCATCAGCTAGTATAATAATAATATGCTAAAGGAACTCAGTCTGTCTGCCTGTCTGTTAAGTTTTCATGCCTAAACGGCTGGAGCGATTGAGATGACATTTGGTATAGAGATAGTTCGAGGCCCTGGGAAGGACATAGGCTACTTTTTAACACACTGCCTACCTTGCGGTGGTATTATGGGGAAGAAAGAAAATTACCCGTAGTCCCACTGCATCAGAGATGTGCCGCAAAGAGTTTATTATCAACATACTTAATATACTTATATTCCTTTTATTATTTGTGTCAATATGTCATTACAAACCCTTATTCGCATAATATCAGTTTCGCAAAATATGAGATTCTCAAAATAGCAGATTCGCAATATAGCCGAAGTACAATGCAAAACAAATGACCGTCGGATAAACAAATGACGGTTCGCTAAACAAATGACTATTAAAAAACCAATGAAGATCGGCTAAACAACTGACGGCCAGATGAACAAATGAAGATCCAAACAACATATTATGACGGTCGGATAAACAAATGAGGATCGAAAAAACAAGTGAAGATCGATAAAACATATGCACATCAATGAAACAAAAGACTATAAGCAAGTTGATAAGGTCAAAAACTACTCGCAGCCATATTTTGTAATCTAGATGCGATTGCCATTAAAAAAAAATAGGTGTAAGCAAATCTCGACCTTAATGCCACTGTCTATAAATGCCTATAAGCACATTTTTAGAGAAGTGTCATTAAGGTAGAGATTTGCTTGCACCTCTTTTTGTGAATGGCAATCTCATCTAGATTACAAAATATGGCTTAGCGTATTTTTTGAACTTATTAAATTGCTTATAGTCTTCTGTTTCATTGATCTGCATATGTTTTTTCGATCGTCATTTGTTCATCCGACCGTCATTTGTTTTTTGGATCTTCATTTGTTTATCCGGCCGTCATTTGTTTAGCCAATCTTCATATGTTTTGCCGATCTTCTTTTGTTTCATTGATCTTCATTTGTTTTGTTGATCTTCATTTGTTATGCCGATCTTCATTTGTTTTGCCGATCTTCATTTGTTTTGCCAATCTTCATTTGTTTTGCCGATCTTCATTTGTTTCGTCGATCTTTATTTGTTTTACCGATCTTCATTTGTTTCGTTGATCTTCGTTTGTTTCTTTGATCTTAATTTGTTTTACCGATCTTCATTTTGTTTTGATAATTATTAATAGATTTTAGTGGACAAAGCGACTTTTAGGTACATCTCTAGTCCAGTGGGTCTACCGAATTGGATTACCCGTGGTCCCACTGGAACTCACAGGTAGAATAAATTTGAATTTTCTTCAGTGCGGTTGGACTACGGGGAAAAAATATTCCCCGTGCACCCACCAGTGGGGCGTAGCGGTGGGACCACGCGTAATAGGCGAAAATAAGGGTTATGGTTTTACGCGATAACGACTTCTACGCGGTCGAAGCGGGGAACAGTTAGTAATTCATAAAGGTATTTAGGTATATGTTTAATACCTACATGCGGACGTCACGCAGTTTCACCCGCGTAACTCCGGTTCCCGTGGGAATACCTTAACAATAAGTATAATATAGCCTATGTCACCCGGGGATAGTGTAGCTTCCCAACAATAAAAGATTTTTTTAACCCTTAACCACCTACCATACGTCTCACAGACGCAGCAGATATTTAAAACGTAAATATATCGGCGACCGAAACGTTTGCGAACTCGTCCGTTCCTGTACCTTTTCGCCGTGTCCCTCAGTGCCGTGCAAACCACAATACATCAGTTTCGAATGCAAATCACCAATTTGCCGAGAATTTTCTAATAAGCTGTGCAATAATTGTCGTGAAAAACTATAAGTTTAGGGCTTGTAATTTTTTTCTATTTAATTTAATTTTCACCATTTTCTTTTTTTTGCAATGGTTGATTATTGAATCAGTAAAAAATTATAAAAGAAGTTCATATCCATGTGATTATTTTTTATAGATCTCATTTAGCAAATGACTTAGTTTTTAAGCAGATATTGTTGATTAATAGTAATTAAGACAAAATGCCTATAAAATGATTCTCTTGTACCTTTACTAAAGAGTTTAATACTTTCCTAAGTTGATTTTTTACTAAAAAAATATACTTCAATAAACAAGATATTACTTTAAAGAACCATTTTACTCAGGGGTCTCATAGACGTATGGTAGGTGGTTGTGTGACAAAAAGTTATGGTAGGTGGCTAAGGGTTAAATATAAATATATTATTTCGGTCTAAATATACTCTAAGGGTCTAAATATATTAGTCGGGGATAGGGCGTAGAGTACGTGATAAGACTCGGGACGCTCACGCCCGGTCATATCTGGTACAAAGAATGGCCATAGCCCTTCCATAGCCATACAGAGAGGCAACGCCGCGAGCGTATTGGGCACATTTGGGCTAGGTATGGGCGGGGGTGGTTATCCCGTAGGTACAGAATAGGTAGGTTACCTTGACCAGGTCCAGCCATGAAGGAACGGGTGAATATTTTTGTTTTTTGTGCTTAATTGTGTGTGTAAATTGTATGTTGACATTTTGTATTTAATAAATAAATGTTTTTTTTTTCTTAATAAATATTTACAAAGAAACCATAAAAAAAAAGTTGTGCTTATATTTTTTTTGAAAATAAGCATGTATATAACTACTCCCTACCTACTATGCTCAACTTTAAATGTACTTTCTTTTACTGTTCCCACTGGACAGTAGTCTGTCCAGTGGGAACGTTAATCCGAAACTCGTTTGTTCGTAGTCTGTCCAGTGCGAACAGTAAAAGAAAGTATTAGTATACTTTCTTTTACTGTTCGCACTGGACAGACTACGAACAAACGAGTTTTGGATTAACGTTCCAGGCTCATATATTATTTTAATATAAAGTGGTAAAAGGAAACTTGGTCCTCTCGAACCCGCAGGTTTTGCCTAAACTAGGACAATTCTCTAACCAATATATGGAGCTAACGGGGCCGTACTGAATCAAGTTGAAATTCTTCATAGATGGCGGTTACACAAAGGTGAAGAATTTCAACTCGATTTAGTACGGTCCCGTTAGCTCAATTAGTGAGAGTAATTAAACCATCAAGAAAATTAAAATTAAAATTTAATAAAACCCCCGACTCACAAAAGAAGAACTATAAATAAACCTGTAAAAAGTTAAAAAATAACTATTATATTATGACCTATCTACCCTAAGTCTTTAACCTTTATTTTTATTATAGTTAGCTATATTATTTACGTATTCATATTTTTAACTAACAGTCACTAACAGTTTGTCTCTTCGGGGGGACCGTTCTAATTAAGTGACCGACCGAAGATTCGGTTTCGGTTTCGGCCAGTTTCCGCCAAAAAATCGAGTTTCGGCGACAGTTTCGGTTTCGGCCGGGCCGAAACTCACGTGTTCATGAATTTTGAGTGCCTGGCCCTGCTTGTGATGTGGTTGGGTTCAACCCAACCAGTGAATATGTTACTAACCGAAGATTTACAGATTTACAAAGGACTTCCAATCAACAGTTATAAAAATACAATTTTTACAGAATCCTAAAAAGGTGATCTACGGGGACATTACATAACCTTACTGTTGTCGGTTTCGTTGACTTCGTTGATCGTGTATCTGTCTGTCAGCAAACTGTAACTCATGCACCGTGATAGTTAGACGGTAATTTTTTTAAAGATGATGTATTTCTGTTGCCGCTATAGCAACAAATAATAAAAATAGATAAATTAATAATATTAAAGGGAGTCTCCCATACAACATACGTGATTTTTCGCCGCTTTTCTTGTACGGAACCCTACGTGCGCTAGTCCGACTCACTGTTGTCCAGTTTTAGTAATATAAGCGAGTCGAACTCTCGCACGGAGGGGTTAAAGCGGGACCCTATAAATGAGACATGAGGCCTAGCCGTCCGTCTGTCTATTAGTCACGAGGTTGTATCGCTGGAACCGTGCCAGATAGAGGCCTAAAATTTTGACTGTTCAGTAGTCCTACCGACTAAACACCACGCGTATCCTACCTAACAGCCTACGGTTGGGAGCCTCGAGTATGCCCTCTGAATGATGCATTCTGCGGGGGCTTGTTCAGTTGATATCTCGCTTCTTCAAGGGGGCGTGCATGAATCTTTCACGTCACGCTATCGTCTAAGACCTGCTTCTGTAAGGACGGTGAGCAGCCCGTCACCATCCTCAGGCCCCCAGTCATGAAGGCAGATAATATGGTGCGCCGCATCAGACTTTGGAACTCGGATAAGAGAGTTCTCTCCCGCTTCCTCCCCGCCGTCTCTTTCACGAGCATGACCTGCTCACAGGAAGAGCGCCGCTCCAGCGCTTCCTTGCGCCATTTAAACAATGACGCAAGGGCCCTCATTTCCTCGCTTCCAGGTCCCATAGAGGGGTCCCGACTAGAAGACATACCGCCACAACTGAGATCGTGCGGTATCCCATTATCACCCGTCAGGGTGTCAAGCCGTCGCCTTCTGCCGGCAAAGCAATCTAGCCGCATTGCTGGCCTTCAGGATCTCCGCCCATACAGGGTCCTGCTCCGCACGACCTCAGTACAACACAGTACAGTTTCCTGCAGGGAGCGTTGGGTCTCCTGATATTGGGCAACAACCGCGAGAGTGCGGCAGATGACCCCCTCCCTCAGCTATGGGACCAAACTTCGGAAGTGGTATCCGAAGTTCCAACGGCTATTGAGTGCGAGCCCCAGATACGTCATTGAGAGCTCGATGCCGATGTTGACGCCCCCATATGTAAGCTGGATCCCACAGGTGGCCTTTAGGGCTGCGTCTCAGTGCGTTGCTCCTCGCGCTTTAATGAGGGTGTCGTCGACACCTCTGAGCTGCATGGTCCGTTACCATGCAGCACCCAATCGTAACCGATGTTTCACGGAAGCGGTCCTAAGACCGATCTCTACGGAACACCGAACGACACACATCTCGCCGACCCTGCCCCAGCCAGCTCGGGTAAGTTATGGCCCTCTCGGAAAGATAGGCCCCGACAATTCGACGGAGGTAGAGAGGCATTCCATGATAAATAAGCGCCTCCCAAACGCAGCTCCAGGCTTGCCCTGGAGTTGCGTTAGCGAGCTGTAACTGTAGTACCCAATTTTTGTAACGGAACCCTCTGTGCGGAAATCCAACTCGCACTTGGCTTGTTTTTTTTTTTCAATATGAACACGTGAGTTTCGGTTTCGGCCAAAACTGACCCTGGGGCCGAAAGTTCGGTTTCAGTTTCGGTTTCGGCTGGAAAACCCGTTTCGGTCGGACCCGTTCTATACCTACACAATTGAGCATATCAAGGAACTAAAGGATAATAGTTTTTTTTTACTTTTTACAGGTTTATTTATTGTTCTTTTTTGTGAGTCGGGGGTTTTTTTAATTTTAAATTATTTTTTTTTATTTCATGTTTTTTATACTTAGGGGTTTATAAGTGTTTTTTTAAATATCAACATACGTATAGTCTATCAACAATTATTCAGAGCTAATGCGAATTGCGCGGAGTGTGTTAACAGAATCAGAAATACATTCCACTCCTCATTTCTTTCGAATGGCTAAACCGATTTTCATAAAACTTGCGGTATCGTGATATATAAGTTATGACCTTTCATTTGATACCCATCACGGGTATATTTGAACACATTAAATTTTTCACCACCACTTTTTAAATGGCTTAACCAATTTTTATAAAACATAGCTAAGAACACTCTCCCCTAACCCATCTTTCAAACAAAAGAAACAAAATCAAAATTGGTTGTCCGTTTGGGAGCTACGATGCCATAGACAGACTTACAAACACACACACACACACACACACACACACACACACACACACACACACACACACACACACACACACACACACACACACACACACACACACACACACACGTCAAACTTATGACACCCCGTTCGGGTTTCCGTCGGGGGTTAAAAACAAAAATTGTACAAAACCATGTTTCGCAACTCAGTTCTTCTACTGTAAAAATAATTGGAGAAACAAAATTTAACGAGGTTTGTCTTTGTACGCCACAGAAAACTTGTCATTTTGTCCACTGGAGCACAGAAACTGGAGTAAGACTTGAAAATATTTTTTTAATATATATGATGAACTTAAAATGTGAGAAGCTAGGCCATAAAAAAGTGAAAAGTGACGTTGACTGACTGACTGTGACTAAGTCTTTGACGTATATGTTCGAACTTCGAACTCGAAGTTTGTTCGAGTTGCTTGAATCAACTTGAATGTTTTCAACTATTTTTATTGAAGTTAAATTTCTTATTTTATAATTGTTTTCGTGCTACAACTATGTCGCCTCCTTCCGAGTTAAGTTTTGAAGAGATTTTGAAGTTTATGTTGGCACATGATGGTAAAGTAACTAATCATGAGTTAGTAAAACATTTCAAAGTGTTTCTAATGAATCCAGATATGAGAGGTAAGTACTTTCTCACCTATAGGGTTATCATTTATTTGCCCTAGTTTGCTATAGCGTCAGTGTTTGTCATGCAAAATATTTATTTACCACAGATGAAGCCAGAAGCACTTTCAAAAAACATGTCAATGCTTTAGCTAACATAAAGAATCAAAACAATGAGAAATGGTTGATACTTAAAAAGAAGTACATGACTAATATAAGCAAAGATACCGAAGATGTGAGTGAAAAAGTAGGTGAAACAGTTAACATGAATATGGCAGCTCCTTCAATTGAAACAACGGCAAATAATGAAGAAATACCTCCAGAACGTCCCCCCTTACCTTTACAACTTAACCAAGATTTCAGTATACTGGCAAATCTTATACAGGATAGTAACACCTACCCCGTACATGATATTACTCCTATACCACAAAGTGAGAGTAAGGATAGCTTGTCATCAGCACTCAGTGAAGAAATTCCTCCCAAAATTCACCCAAGGAGGAGATCTTCAGAAAAAACCATTGATAAAAGATCAAGTATCCCTGATTCTCCAGGATTGTATTCACCCATACTAAATGAAGGTGATTCTGGCTCCAATACCACAATGTCTCCTACATTAACATCATCAGTTAGCGAGAGTATGCTGGTGGATAGCGAACAGACAATTTCGGTGAAAGAAAGAAAACAAATGTTCAACAGAATGGCATCGGAAAGTGATGTCCTCAAAAGTGGCAAGGGCAGCGGCACTGCTGGTTCACAGGTAAGTTTGAATTATTAGTGTTAGTTTGACCACCATACTAATATTAACTTTGCTAAAATAAAAATATGTGATTGGGTCCTATAGGAATCTTTGGGGTCCAAGCCTACCTGCAAGTAGTGCACCTGTTACACGATTATGGTCTGGAAGAAAATTCCCTGTAGTCCCTGTACCCATTTTGGCTTGTTTTTTCATTGTGGTAGGTACAATAAGTTCGAATACCTGAATTAGGCAGCAACTGGTCTTCGTCAATTAACACTATGCTATCGGTAAGGGAATACTAATTCAAATAAGCAACCCAATTTGCACATGGATTCACTAAGCCTGTTTTTCTTTTAATTAAGTGTATGCCGATCGGGGCAATTCAATTATAACACCAATATTAAAATTAATATTTAAATCCGCTCTTACCTTTTTATGCCCTCATTTCACTTGATAGTGAAATCCAAAGTCAAGCCATTCAAGAATGCTACTTTTCAACTAGTGTAATTAAAAGCATCTTTAGTAGGAGCTTCATGTTGGGAATTATACCCTAAGAACGGCAGTATGTTCAGCATAGTCGCCCCTTTTTAGGGTTTCGTAGCCAAATGGCAAAAACGGAACCCTTATAGATTCGTCATGTCTGTCTGTCTGTCTGTCCGTCGGTCCGTGTGCCACAGCCATTTTTCTCCGAAACTATAAGGCCTATGCTATTAAACCTTGGTAACTAGATGTATTCTGTAAACCGCATTAAGATTCTTATATAAAACTAGAAAAAAAGTAGTAAATTTTGGGGGTCCCCGTACTCAGAACTGAAACTCAATTTTTTTTTTTCATCAAACCCATACGTGTGAGATATCTATAGATAGGTCTTCAAAAATGTTATTGAGGTTCCTAACATCATTTTTTCTAAAATGAATAGTCTGCGCAAGAGACACTTCCAAAGTGGAAAAATGTGTCCCCCCCCCCCCCCCCCCCCCTCTAACTTCTAAACTAAGAGAATGATAAATCTAAAAAAAATATATGATGTACATTGCCATAAAAACTACCAACGAAATTTGGTTTGAACGAGATAGAGCTGGTAGATTTTTTTTAATACGTCATTAACCGCAACTTTCGGTTTGAAAAATCACTACCACTGCGAACGTGTTAAACATCGATCAGAGTTACAACGAACTTTTATATTATGTTACTTGCTGCTACGAAAGCCTTCAAGGGTGAGTCCAACTCGCACTTGGCCGAATTTTTTACATGTGGAAATCCTACATGGATGCTATGGCCGGACTTCTACCAACTAAAACCACACAATGCCTGACCATTGTCAAGCAAGCTGCAGGCAAGCCCTTGGGAGGATAAACATAAAAAAAATCCCAGGGTTTTTGGTGACAACCTCAGCCTTGCTTACAGGGTTCGGGTGTTATCCCGCTACTTGGGAGGGGCGTGAAGTGAGTACTACCCCACCACTATGAGGGGCAAGGAGACGCACCGCCATCTTGACCTACTTCTGTAAGAACGGCGAGCAGCCAAGTCACCGTTCGAGCCCTCGGTCAAGCGGTCGCGGCTCGCAGAAAGACTCTCTTCTTCCGCTAGAGATCATTGAGGTTCAAGAGCGAGACGTTGCTCTCGCCGTAACCTACGTCAGGCGCCTGAGACATAGCCTGGTGCATGATGGTACCTCGATGGTGCTCCGGACGGTCTCCAGCTGCTCTGGCTGGAGGCTTTGGGTCAGTGGGGCCCAAATTAATCCCTTTTCGGAGGGCCCGGATCTGTTCCGAGGAATTGACGAGCTCTCTAGACTCGCCACTCGACTCCTAAGCTTCACCTCCTCCTCGGGGACGCTCCTGGCGAGGAGCTTCCCTAGCGTTTTTGTGGCGCCGTTGACGCACTCTGCCACCAATTACTTCCTGCCTGCGACATTCTTTACGCCTTTCATAGCGTCAGAAATTCGGCCAAGAGCTGCGAGGACCTTCCGCGCCTCCGGTACCTCCTTGTCCCAGCCCCTAGGTAGAGGTGAGGCGTGCACCGATGGCATTGATGACCATCCTTTACCAGGGGAGGTAGCCTATACTTTGTCATCCTCGCTAGAGGAGACCTTTCCCGGCCGTGGAAACAGGGGTTTTGCCTGATCCAGTTGATCGCGGCCTCTTTCTCCTGTAGAACCTTCAGTTTCAGTGTCCATACTGATTGACTTCACGTCAGTCTCAGCGCGGTTTGACCCAACCTCCGCGTTCGAGTAAGGCAAGCCCTCCGGCCCCTAGGTTTACCGCATACCAACTGGTGCCGCCAGTTGGATGGTTGCGATGATTCTAGGAATTACGGAACGCGAGGAGGGTGGCTGGTCCTCCCCAACTCCGACGCTGACACGAATGCCTGTAGGCCCCTGCCCGAGCAAAGAGCCTACCCTTCCTACGGTTTCTCCGCTCAGTACGCTCTGTTTAACAGAGTGTAGACGGAGCAACCCGAAGTGGCCTTTTCAGCCCCCTCCTTGGTAGTCTATTGGCAGTGGGCGACGAAGTGCGGCTCAAACAAACCACAGATCGTCGTCCACGTTACCAGGGTGTACCACGTGGAGGTTGTCCTACCCAACACCCCGCAGAGTCGGCCCCTTATTATGTTTGGGTCCTAAAAATATTCAGTGAAATATGGTTAATACTCACCTATGTTTACACTTTACTGTAACACAGGCTATACTGTGACTAATTATGTTGTGATATGTTTTGTAATAGCAGATCGTAATGGGATATCGTAGGTGGGTGCTTTAATGATTAAGTCCGACTAGACTAATAAACAATGGGATATAATAAACCGAGCCTCAAAAGTTTTTCTCGGCCACGGCATTTAGCCTCTCATTTAATAAGTAAGCCACGCGAAAATGAAATAGCCTCTAAGATACTAATTCGTCCTCTTTAAAACGTCACCTAAACATTCCATTATAAGCATCAAATGAAGATCAACAATTATTTTTACTTGTCCTCCGTAATAATATATTAACACCTAATTTACTAATTCAGCCACATATTTTACATGTAATCACCATTTTATATTTTATAGCTTCAAAACAAGAGTCTCAAAAAAATATAATTTAAGCCTCCACAGACAACATCAGTTTTTATAATTTAGCGTGTAAAATAGATATATCATATTCTTTTTTCGTGAAAATAGCCACTGTAAGGCTAGACGCGAGTGCACAGGACGACAGCGACCGGCCATTAGCATCAATCAGAGACCGCTATTTGATATCACTTTGTAACTAAAGACAGATTACGCTTACCGAACAAGAGAGTGAGGTTAAGAAAGCAGATACTAAACTCAAAATTGAGTACATTATAGACTCTCTAGAAGTGAATATTGTGAATGTCATCATAAATTTACGATTAATGAGAAATTACTCGTTACTCACATTTGGGTTATGTATTTGCATTCTTAGTCTCACTTCTTTGTTTGTATCTGTCTTTAGTTCTATAATCTGTATTACATGCATACATAACGTCACCGACCGAAATCTGTATGATGTCTAGGCATTGTAGAGAATACCTGATACTTGCAGGCAAGGCAATGTATGAAATAACGAGAGTATGGAAGGGTTGTTCGCTGCTTGCGAAGGTTAGGTTAGGTTGGTTAACAGTTACCACTAACGCGTGAAGGCGAGCGAGCGAAGCGAGCATGCCGCTGAGCGCCAGATGTATTACAGATAAATTTAATATTTTACAATAGGTATGTTACATACAATTTATAATTCCTCGATAGTTTATAATTTTGCGGTACCTACTTATAATTTTATGGTGACCCAAGACCTATTTATTTTACACATTACCGGTGGACCAGCAGGTATTCTATGCAATCCCTAGGAAATTTGTACAGTACTAGACAAAATATGAACAATCATATACTTATTCAAAACATTTCTTAAATTGCTTCGAAGGGGCATCTGGAGTCTGGGGCAGGTATTCCTAAAGCTGTCTACACACCAAAGCCGCCGGCCCGGCGGCAGAACCCGCCGGGTAAGGCTTTGGTGTGTAGACAGCTTTAGAATGCATGTATTGTATAGAATATCTGATTATGAAGACTGCAGGTAACACATAATAATAAATAAAAGCATTTATGCTCGAAAATCTGTCCCATGTTCCCGTGTGAAACGGACAAGCGAGTCCGTTTCAGGATTGTGACACCCCACACAGTTGGCTAAACAACGTGCCTTGCAAAGCAAGGAAACTCTCGCAAATCAAATGTTACACAGTGGTCAACCATCCGAGCACCAGCAATAGCGGTAGTTGCTTACTGCAGTGATCGTTTACAATAGACTGAGTTAGTGGCTACAAGTGGTTCTAGCTATTTAGGTGGGTAATATTAGTGGCCATAATTTGCTTTATGGTGGCAATTTTACTTAACTTTGATGATCCATAAATGTTGGACGAGTTACATTTTAAACATGCTGAATTAGGAAATTAGAAGCTATGATATTAATAAATAATGTCCATTTTAATGCCATTTTTTAGTATTTTAGAAGCTTACTGTTTGAATGCATGTTACAAAATTAGATGCTTAAAAATTATCACGATGCTGAATTATATTAACAGTGGCTAATAGAGAGGTGTGAGTTAACTGGTGGCTATAACCTATAAATTCTGACGCTCATTAATTGTGGCTGACTTATTAATTTAGGGGGCAAAGTATTTTTCCGGAGGCTAAAAATGCTATTAAAAAGAAGGTCGTTTAATTAGCACCCATAAACAATTGGCGCTAAGTAGTACAATTACGTATACATAGCTACCTAACCTAATCGTGTAAGTATTTAGAGAGTGGCACAGACTCCCGGAAGATGTTGTCAGCTTAACGTAGCGGCGGAAGCGAGGATTGGCAGAAATGGTTCTGCACAGCTTTGGCCAGTTGCCGCAGTTCATAGCGTGGCACAAGGGGGAACACTCTAACGGCGACTGGAACCCGCAGCCCAATTTGTAGGTTTAGGGTGGCCGCCTTTCTATGCGCATAAATGCTCACGTTCCACGTTCAGTTCCGTAGTCATTTGGATGATAAGGCCAAGTTCGCGTTCAAGAACGCAACTTCGTCGCAACTTGGCCTGTCACCTCTGGGCTGGGGCACCGAAATATCAGCTTCGTCCATTTCACTTGGTGCAAAAGGCGAGCCGTGAGTGTTGTCAGTGATCCTATCCTTGCAGGCGGCGTGGAGCCCCTTGATTGTTGGTCTAACATTTTTAACGGCGACAATGAAACTTTCAAATACTTCATCCATATATTTTTTTTAGAAACGAAAAAGTCCTGCCCATTCCGTAGTACACCTAACAAGTTCACCTTGGTGGACCACGGGCACTTGTTTTGACCCGTGGTTCACCTGGGTAGACTACGGGCACTTGTTCTGACCTGTGGTTCACCTGGGTGGACTACGGGCACTTGTTCTGACCCGTGGTTCACCACATTTACTGTAACGAACCTTCATGCTGACTTTTATCTTCTTCCTTCTTCTTATCCTTGTCCTTCATTTATCCCACTGTCAATGGAACTGCTGACAATAAGGGCTTATATCAAAGATCCCGGTTGTGCCCTAGAGAGGATGTCCACAGGGGCCATGCAGGCTATTATTATATTGTATTGACTGCCTCGGTGGCTCATTTTAGTAGTTTAACGGGCTGGCACGCCGAGGTCCTGGGTTCGATTCCCAGGTCGGTGCAAATATTTGTAGGATCCACAAATGTTTGCTTCGGAGTTTGGGTGTTTTCTATGTATAAAATGTATCTAAATATATATATATAACTAAAAGGTGTCTGACTGGCTGACATAGTAATCTATCAACGCACAGCCCAAACCACTGGACGGATCGGGCTGAAATTTGGCATGCAGGTAGATGTTATGACGTAGGCACAAATTGTATGTTGTCTATCAAGCCAGGAAGAAGGTTTCGTATCTATATTACTTTTTACTCTGCTTCTTTTCTGTGCTATTTTGTGTAGAAAAAAAAGGGATGTTGTCGTGAAAACTATCCAGTCGCCATTTAGGCAAATAGCCTTTAAAATTAAATTTTAGGTTGAATAGAGGGACATTAAAATGCATTTGTCAAGGGTAAACATTGAACACAGAACTAATCTCGACTCGACGCGAGCTAGGGGAATTCTCTCGTTCAAATTGAAACAACACGATGAGCGTCCGCGACCAAGTAGGTGTCGAATTACAACCCTATTTGAGGGGATATTTCTATCCACAATTGTAATATTATAAATAAAACATGCTTGTTGGTTTATACTCTTACGCCTAAATCACTGAATCGATTTTGATGACTTTGCACAGATTAATTTGACGTTGTAGACATTGCATGGAGTGGTTTCGCGTGTAAAAAATAACAAGCACCGAGTTAACTATTGATAAATTAGCTTCAGGAAACTTCGCCATTTGTTTTATGCCCTATGTAGGACCACGGCCGAGTGTACCACGGCCGAGTGTACCACGGCCGAGTGTCAGCACTGCGAGGACCGCAGCGATGACACGGCGCTCCACACGCTGGTGGAGTGCACGGCGTAGGCGCTACAGCGCCAGGTCCTCGTAGTGGGTCTGGACGTGGACACTCTCTCGCTCGAGACCATGGTGCGAGCCATGCTCTCCAACGGGAGTAAGTGGGACTGCGCCGCCTCTTGCGAGCAGGTCATGCTCGTGAAGGAGGCGGCGGGACGGGTACGGGAGAAAACTCTCCCACCCGAGTTCCGTAGTCGCTGCCGACGTGTCTTCGCCGAGGACTATCGGCCACCATGACCGGGGGCCTGAGGACGGTGAGAGGGCGGCTCACCGTCCTTACAGAAGCAGGCCCATGACGGCAGCGTGACGTGAGCAATTCACGCACCCAAAGACGCGGGATAGCCCCGAACCACCCCCTGGGCGAGGCCGTAGTGGCGGCCATGGGTCTGTTGGGAGTTCTGGGACATACTTCCGAGGGTTTTCCCGAGGCTCCCAACCACAGGCTGTTGGGCGTGACGTGAGGTTTTTTAGTCGGTAGGAGTCCGGCATAACATCCATGAGGATTTTCCCTCACGTTAAACAAAAAAAAAATGCCCTATGTAGGGGCCAGAAACCACTCAGCTCGTGACTGAACGCTGTAGTTCCGGCAAATAAATTAAAATAATAACGAGCCGGCGACTGCACTGGTGCATTCAAAGGCCTTTGACAATCTGGCTCGATAGTCTCTGACTAATCAAAAGCAGGTCAGAGACCGTCCGTCGTGCCAGATTGTTCAAAATGATTTTCAGACAGACTATTTTACTGGAGATTGGTAAGTCAATACACGATCCGATAGTTTCTAAGATGCGATGCGACATATAAAAGAATGATTATAGACGTGAAATTTGTCTGAAACTTAAGGTTGGTGCCGCCGCCGCCGTCCCCAGACTACGGTCATGAAGACCTTGGGCGAACACAAGCTTGCGGGGCCCTCACTGCGGACTGGGGAACTCTGATTTGAACTCATCTTCTGCCCTGTCTGCCTCTCTCGCGAGCAGAACCTGCTCACAGAAAGGATCGGCACGTTTTGTATGTGGATCATGCACTTGTAGGTGCGTGAATTCGCATAGAGTCGAGACTGTCTCGATTTTATCCCAAAGAGTGTTAACCCTCTCACTGCGAGTCTATAAGAAAATCTAACTAAGCAATCAGACAATAACCCCTTTTTACCAACTTATTTCCCTCCGCGCGACTAGCTGACGTGTATACTAAACCATAAACTGGACTACATAATTATATTTGTTAAAACACTGTGGGTGGTAAAATAAATTTCTTTTTTGTTTAATCATATTCCACTTCAACTCGTATAGTTTTTGATTATTAATTATATTATGTAACGTTTTTTTATCATATCTTAGTTCTATTATTTTAATCTATTGGGTATGAAACTGACGGTACAGAATTGTTTTAATTTGAGTGGGTAAATGATTATAAAATAAAGGAGCTTGCGGCTAATTGCGAAGCACGCAGCACCTGTCTGTTGTCTGACGATCATCAATAAATATACTGTCGTACATTTGGTTTGTATAGAAGTGTGTTATTTAGGCAGATTGTTCATCTGCTGCCATTGACTACCTCTGTGGCGCAGTCGGTAATGATACCGCCTGCGGCGCTGGAGGTCGTCGGTTCGATTCCCACCGGAGACAAATATTTGTGTGACCCACAAATGTTTGTCTCAAAAGTCTGGGTGTTTCTATGTATAATATGTATGTATTTAAAAAAGTATATAAGTATTTATATCCATGGTCTGATACCCATAACACAAGCAGGTTATTCCTAGCTTACTTTGGGATCAGATAGCGTTGTGTGAAATGTCCCTCAATTTTTATTATTTATTATTATATTTATATTTACCTTGATGCACACTCTTCACTACACAGGCAGCTCATTGACTACGATATAACCATGTCGGTAAGGATTGATAGACGCCGTCCTTGAACTGCGGTCTCATTGAATTTATCAAGTGGTGATACTCTTGAAGAACCACCCACCAACTATTCCTAATAGTATGTAGGTACCTCCATCCAACAAATTATAATAAACTAGCTGACCAGCACAACTTTGTTTACGTAATAACCTAGATACCGACTGTAGCACCATCTGCCGGGCTCATTTGTGATTCTAAACCATCTGGGGCACCACCCAATCGCATACAAAAAAAAATCGTTCAAATCTGTCCAGCCGTTTAGGAGGAGTTCAGTGACATACACACGTACAGTAGAATTTTATTATATTTATATATACAATGATAAAGATTATTAGTGTCCAGTCCGTTGATTCGTGTTCGAAGACAAGTATTCCTGATTAGTCAAAATGTATTTTTAGACAAAAAGTTGGAATATACTAAACTCTGAAGTTCGTAACCCTCCTTCTGACTATGAAATCGGGTAAATAATTATCATACTGTTTGTTAAAAACAGTGGAAACATTACAGTTATTTGATATGAATAGTTGAATGAACAAATAAACAGATATGAATTTAAGGCACTCTAATGAAACTCTTTTGAATATTAAATTGTTGTGTTGCGTTGAAGTTCCCTCTTTATCGACACCTGGTGCAACTAATTGAATTGTAAAACCTTCGTCATGGCCCTTTGGCGGTCAAAACGACGTCGATTATGATTATTACCAATAATAATTTATGTTATCGCACCGGGATATCGAAAGGGAACTGGAAATTGCTAACATATTATAACACAAAGCGAATCTTTTTCAGTTAGGCTATTAAATTTACCCGTTGCCAGATATAATAAATAACATATAAATAAACGAATAGCTATGTACCAGCACTACACCCGAAGGGGACATTTTGAAAACAACCTACGAGGGATGTTCGCCTCCAGTGCCAAAATTTATATAATAATAATTTCACTCATCCGAACGGGACAACCCCTACATGAGGGAAGCTTACACAGTACGAACAACAAAAGCTCCTAATGACAAATATTAACTCGCACCTCCGCACACCTAATGGACTTTACAAGTGCTTTATACAGCGTACTTTACACTGTAACCTATTTAAATGACAAAGATGCCTTTATTTAAAAGTAGCAAACCAGACCTAAAAATACTAGTCTAGAAAGTGCGCACTTTCATGACTTTTGTTTGTAAATACAGAAATTGGATCAGGTTTATAACATTCATTTTGACAATCAAACAGCTGGAACGTAAATATAACGTTCTATCTTACTCAATCAATTAAAATGTCCACATTAGCAATTAGCACGTCAATGAGAAATTGGCAAATGGGCTTGATGGAGTTTCTGTTCCATCAAAGTTCACTTAACGCCGCTACGGAAACTAATAAATTATAAATGAACAATCCGTTTCTCACTAATATGCCACGTTGCCACACGTCCAAACGAGATCTCAGCACATAAATCAACACTGAAATAGAACGACGATGTATGCATGTATATTTACTTCCGTTACTCTGTCAGAATATAATATACTACTCATATTTTTACTCGGCTTTCATCAAGCTATTTGTATCACAATAACAAAATAAGTAGCATCATAATTAACACAGTAGGTTTATGCAAAAATCTCTGTTTTGAACTAACATTACCGGTCTTATTACACTACTAAATATGTACGTAGAAAAATAAGCATAGAGTGCGAGATGCTTTCGTATCAGTCCCACAAATTTAAAAAGTCTCAAGATCAGGGCTTTTTATTTCCAATTTAATCAGAATGTCAAGTTGTTAAAAATGTCCAACCTGGCGCGGGCGAGATGCGGGGTATCCTGTATCCGGTTTCTACTCTGTTACCCAGGATTCCCGCGCCAGCTTTAATTATGATGATGATTTTGATGATAATCATCGTCATGATGATAATGGTTATCATAATCATGATGATGATGATCATCATGATGTTGGAGATGATTTTGATGATGATGGTAATAATGGTCATCATGATAATAATGAAAAATCCCCGATCTTAAGATTGCTCTTATAACCCCAAACATGGTATTTTTCCTGTGGTTGTCGGAGGAGTTGGGTATTCCGCAGACTACTTGATGCATCAGCCAGTTCCAGGTTACTTAGAAATACCATCAAACAGTATACCTCATTTACGATGAATCGCACCTGTGAATTTAGTTGTATCTCTTTATCACTTAGGAAGTGAATTGATGATCTTCAAGATTTATAGCTAAAGAACCAACCCCGTCACATCGGCTTTATGATACACAGGTCAAACTTATAACATCCCACGTTTTTCGTCGGGGTTAAAAATACATGCAGATGTAGGTATTTTTAAGCTTTTGGAAATGATACTTAAGCATCATGCACTCTATTTTTTTTTCTGCTTATACTACTACTTATATAGTAGTGTACTATAGTTAAACCATGTTTTGTAGTAAGGTCGAACAGGTTTAAACACGTCAATAGCTACATATATTATTTGTATTACCTACCTGAACATTGGCACGTCGTAGAGGCACATCCGTATAAGTTACTGTTTATCTTGCTGTTTTATTTTTTTCCATAGTTTCGTAAGTTTTGAATTAAATGAGGAATATTTTTAAATGCACATCTATATAATTTTTTGCACACTAGGTAACTACACTAATTATTTCAATGCATACCAGAAAACTGAATGCTGTGCCAAAAAAACCCAATTTACTAACTAAACAATGACATGTACTACTTAAACTAAAAATTTACACGAAACAAGATGACCTTTTTGTATCGAGTTCACACCTAAAATGTGGTTTGCAGTTCGCACACCGGTTATATGATTTACTAAAAAAAACACGACTTGCTTATCAAAAATACTAACTTGCACTCTAAATTGTAGAATCTTATAACGGAATAGGTTAGGTTACATTTTTATTTTTTTGATATAATAAAATTTAATTTTGTAAAGATGTCTGATTCAATTGGGTTTTTAATTAGAATAAATGATGTTACTGAAAGTAAAATAGACGATGGTTTTCCTTAAAAAAGTTTTAATGTTTGTTGAGCTAAAGAATTGTTAGATTTACTATTTTGATAATAGTGATTCCTTCAGTAAAACAGTTCTGCAAATACCATAAAACAGCATATTGAATTTGATTTATTTTGTGTGCATAATTAGTGTGCAAGTCAGTATTTTTGGTTTACCTTGAAATTATTTTGTTGTGAAAAAGGGAATAAACAGATATCGATTTAAATACATGCCGTTAAATAATTGCAGTATACGGATTTTTCTTTCCATAGGATTCTATTCCCCGAATCGGAATGCCCTGGAGTCGATGCAGGTTACAGACGTTAAAGTTTATCTAAATAACGTTGTTGCGTGGAACAATAACAAAGATTATCCTCATAAACTTTCGCATTCAAAATATTCGTAAAGCTTTTCTTCACTGCCTTGGTCGTCGTTCGAAAACAAAAACTTAGCCAATATTATCATCACTATTCAAAACGTATTGTGTATTGAATAGTGCCTCGTGACTTGCGTTCGATTGTCCGTTATTGTCACTATGAATATGTGATTCTTGGCGCACGTGGGCCATTAAAGCCCTCAAAAGGTTAATCGTGAACTACACTGGCCACGCTTTCGTTTGGATCTTAATTCATTTGTTTGTTTTTATATGACTTGGGTGCTAATGAAGTTAATACCTCGTTATGGCACACGTTGCGAACTATCTTCTCTTATGAACCTCTGTTTGCATATCTATTATGGCGCAATTTCACTGGTCGTTAAGTCGTTCGGTATACAGCATACGGGGAGTCCCCGCATCCGAGATAGCGACCAATGAAAGTCAACAAGTCGATACCGTCTCATCTCATAATGTCCTTTTCTCGAAATGTCCTTTCTCATAATGTCCTTTTCTCGAAATGTCCATTCTCATAATGTCCTTTCGCAGATTGTCCTTTTCTCGAAACGTCCTTTTCTCGAAATGATCTTTTCTCAAAATGTCCTTTTCTCGAAATGTTCTTTTCTCAAAATGTCCTTTTCTCGAAATGTTCTTTTCTCAAAATGTCCTTTTCTCGAAATGTCCTTTTCTCAAAATGTCCCTTTCTCAAAATATGTACACTACAGGATTAACCCCGCTCAATCCGACTTGGATAGGTTAGGTTAGAAGGCTAAGGCGGGAGCGGAGCTTCCGCATTAGCCTTCGTGTTTTTTTTATAACCACCAAGTTACCACCAGTCACTTGGTAAATTTGATGTTATTTTTTTTACAAAACCTAAACAAAACTTTGGTGGTTATAAAAAAATAACCACGAAGGCTAATGCGGAAGCTCCGCTCCCGCCTTAGCCTTCTAACCTAACCTATCCAAGTCGGATTGAGCGGGGTTAATCCTGTAGTGTACATATTTTGAGAAACGGACATTTTGAGAAAAGGACATTTCGAGAAAAGGACATATTGAGAAAAGAAAATTTCGAGAAAAGGACATTTTGAGAAAAGAACATTTCGAGAAAAGGAAAATTTGAGAAAAGAGCATTTCGAGAAAAGGACAATCTGCGAAAGGACATTATGAGAATGGACATTTCGAGAAAAGGACATTATGAGAAAGGACATTTCGAGAAAAGGACATTATGAGATGAGACCGTCGATACGTATTCGGGGTACCCCGCATACTTTATACCGACCGTGTTATCGACCAATGAAATTCATCGGTCGTTATACGGCTTGCGGGTAGTGAGTCAAATACTTTTCATTATTCAATTTCATTCGTGAGTGCTTGTTAGATTAAAAACGACGGATTTTTTAATTTATTTTATTAAAATGGCTGATAAAGACAATGACACAAACAGTCAAAATTGCTTCACATAACATTAATTTTTGATCTTTGGATCAATAATTAATGGTACGCTATGCTATAGGCTATGCCACACAGCTTTACACCGCATGCGGGCCCTATCGACTAATGAAAACGGTTCCCCGAATGCGGGCCCTGTGGCATGCGTTCCAAAAATCTCCCGCACCCCGCATGCGGTACCTACCTATCGACTAATAAAATTGCGCCATTAGACTGGTCTACCAAGAACAAAAAACTATTATTTAAATATCAAATTTTATCCCAAGCATCAACAGCCGACGTATCCGAGAAAGTTCAACACATATATAAATATTATATAGATAAACTAGCTCTGCGTGTATGTGATCCTGAGTCCAGCCAGAGCTTTGAAAGCAACCTTCTTTTCAATATATAATCATTATTACTGATTGCTTAGCTTCGCTTAGTACCACAGATACTGTTTTCTACCACTGTCTCCCACTTTGGAATCTCTTCGACCATCCCAAATAGTATCACTAATTCACATATTTGCTACAGCAATCTAGTCAAGTTTCTCTTGAGTATGTGTTCTAAATGATTACTATCGTAGTACACTTCTAAATATATTCTAGTGGTCTCTGAAAGATTACCAGCGGAAGCAACTCTGTTCTCAATATCATCAACATTGGAACTGCTCCCGGCACAAAATGTTCCTCATGCAGTCCTACCACGTGTCTCTGCAATATGCAATTCTTCTCTATGTGGCATAATCACTGACTATTTTACAGCCTCAAAGACTCTAGTGCATATTTATAAGCTATCATTAGATCCACGGTTTGAACGATTTCCTGCGGTATCAATATTTAACTCGATTAAAAAGTATCCTGCACCGGCACTCAAACTAGTATCATAACAAGTTGTACTGAAATCTTTCCGTATTTAAGGAGTTTATCGTGATCACTGTATGATGAGACTTGCCCCATTTTATCACAGGTGATCAAATGAGATATTTCTTATTTCAATTGACCACCGGTTATAAAATTTGGTGGTCTTATTCATTCATTCTATTCCATAATATTATTGTTATATGTGTGGTTGTACAGCAATTGCTCGTTTCTATATTAGGCAGTTATGAGGGTTTTTAGGATGACGCTGAAAACAGGCACTATTTTATTTTCTCGCAAATGAAGAAAACATTTAAATCTCAAATAAAATAGCAAGTTAATTATATTAGTACTTTAATTCTTGGTAATACATGATAAATTCGAAATCCAATTCGTTTTTACTAGCTAGGTAGCTAATAAACCGCTTTATAGCCTTCATCTCCATATTCCGAGTAAAGTCTACGGGTTCATTGTTACATCAAAGATCGGTAAGACATAGACGTGGCGGTAGGTTTTCCAAGTTTCATCACAAATTCCATTTCTGTATTAGGTATTCACATTATAATTCGCATAATTCCCCGTTTATTTGGCACTAGCTGTTCCCCGCGGCTTCGACCGCGTAAAATCATAACTCTTCTTTTGAGCACTCGGTTAAAAATTAGCCTATGTCCTTCCCAGGGCCTCGAACTATCCCTATACTAAATTTCATCTCAATCGCTCCAGCCGTTTAGGCGTGAAAGAGTAACAGACAGACAGACATAGTTACTTTCGCATTTATAATATTAGTAGGTATTATCGCATGTAGGTAATAAATTCCTCACGGATTCACTGAAATAAGCTTCAGTTTAAGTATAGGTATGGCATCACCCAGTTTCAATGAATTCCAACGTTATGCACGATGAGAACGATAACACGGTACGGTCCGTTGCGAGTTGGCAGGAAAATATGACCGATTTCATTGTTCTCCCTGTGCTATTCGAGCCTGAGAATCACTTGTAGCCATCAACAACGCGGATGCCACTTAACGAGCCTTGTCGAAGCTATGGAAAATAGGAGCGGATGAATTAGCCGTCAGTTATTCAATGATAGCCGTAAGATAAAACGTACTAGGTACACGCTCTGTAGCATCATACAATCGAGTAGCCAGACAAAAAATTCGAACTAACTGAACTAAAGTCATAAAAATGCATACATATTGCCCACTGTATTAGACGGAACTTAATGCGGCTTTCGACATTTTTTTTCTACGGAGAGATGCCTGCTGTTCGTCTGGGGCCGCGGCCTGCAGACGTTTACCAATTTTCCTCCTAGTATTTTATTGATTAAAATTGCTAAACAGCTAGAGATAGTGTACTTATGTCAATAATGATAAATCGTGAAATTGTCTAGTTATTTCTTTAATTGTTCAAATATTTTGATTTTGGAAGTCACGATTCTTAGTGGCACACATCGCGATGTGATGTTACTATCGTGACTGCGCAACGTTTCGTTGTAATGCAAAAATAATTAGATGAACTCTATCGACGGCGATGTCGTATTGCGTCACATTAACGCGAACATACCCACTTTGCTTTACAAGAAGCAAACCAAATTCTAATGAATGATTCAATCATTGTGAATTACGTATTTATCTTGGGTAGGTATGTTAAACCCGAAAATATCAAAAATTCAAAGGCCATTTCCGATCACTGAAGTCCGTTTTTAGGGTTCCGTATCCAAAGGGTAAAAACAGAAGCCTATACATGAAAACTTCGCTGTCCGTCTGTCTGTCTGTCCACCAGGAGGCTGTATCTATCTCTCTATTTCTGTTGCCGTTATAACAACAAATACTAAAACCAGATAAAAAAAATAATTAAGGAGGACTCTCAAACATCAAACGGGATTTTAATCCGTTGGAACCCTTCGTGCGTTTTCGAAGTTTAATGACAAGAGAACAGTCAGCCCGGGCATCGTCTTGGTCTTGCCCACTTGGCATTTTGGCAGGGTTTTCCGTATTCTTTGGTCCAACCAAGACCAACGATATACATGTGATACTCCACCACGCCACGATGCGGTCTTTTGTAGATTTGTTTTCGCTGTACCAGTGAACATAGTGTGGTTCTATTAATTCAGTGTTGGTAGTGCACAAGAAGTATTCGTTTCAGTCTTCATCAAGGATAGCTTACTCCTGCAACGGTATTTGTTGCAAGGTATGTTCCTACAACATTATAGCAAGCATTTGATTTTAAAATATGTGAAATAAATTATTAGAAGACTGCATGGCTGTGACGTGTATCGATAGTAATGTGGTGCCGTCGTCGCCACCATAATGCGACCCAGCGCGAACATCGTGATGCGTACGACGTCCTACGGCGAGGCAAGAGGCACGCACGCTTGGGACCCTTTGGCGACTGACTGGCGAGCCTGCCCTTTCAATTTACTTCATTAATATCAATTTCATTTTTACTATATTTATGACAAAGTGACCTTTATTTTTAACGTGCGGAAATCGGAATCCTCATAGACTTTACATCGCTTTTCATAGGCTCACCTCACCACATAAACCCTGCATTATATTTTAGACCAGGGCATAGGTTTCGCAAAATCAATTCTTTATTTTTTTTGTCCTATTTGTTTCGTTCGTGTGCCATCTCAGATTTTTCATTAACTCGATGTATGATAGTTCATATTACTAACAATGTAGCAATTTGCAAAAGGAGGCCCTTGATTCCATGCTCCCTTTTCCAGCAAGCACATATTTTAAAACATCGTTTCATAGGGAAGGGGACAATAATTTCGAGATTTTTCTGGTAGAGAGTAAGAAATGGTTATGTCTTCAGCGGTAGGAAAATAAACAGGCAAATAGATAAACGTGAAACTATTTGAAGTATTTTTTTATCAATCAATAACTTTGTTTTGGTTAATGTTTAATTTAATAAAAAAAAATGTGAAGACATCATTGTAAAACAATGAAAACTAAGTACTATACACACGGGGCAAGGATTTCCTCTAATTTATTGGCCCCTCTCATATTGTCGGCCAGGGCCAATTATTCGTTGGGTAGCTATAGTGTATAGTGAAAATTATTGATACTGTTGATTGATAGCACTTGATGGAACTTGCTGCACATATTGAAAAAAAAATCACTTGTACTGTTCCATAACAAGTATTACAATAATAAATGTTGTGGAACAGTACAAGTGAAGTTTTTTCAATATATAGTGAAAATGTAATTTACTCATAAAACCTTTTCATTTGAAATTCGCTTTTAAAGCGATGTGAAAAATATATAGCGTTTCTTCAGTTTTCACAACGTATCGTTAACCTATACGATTAATCTTAAAGCAGGATAGAGGGTTAAATTCCATTACTAAATTTGAATGAAAAAAAGAAAACCGCTTAGTAATTGGTAATCGATAAGTAATGTTAATCTATAAGTACCAATATTTAGGTGACCAAATCTTCGTGTCGAGATAGTCGTAGTACTTTTATAACGGGAAATCTGTTTCCCGAGAAAAATCAAAAATCACGCCTGCAGTGGTACTGTCATTCTCCAGTTACATAAAAAAAATCTTGTCTATAAGTACATTCTCTATATTTGACACTTGTGAACCCCACAAGCCATGAGGAAAATCCGATTCGAATCCCATTTGCGGTCAACAATTTTGTAAAACAGATTACTCAGCGAAACACTAATTCATTTAATTGTTATTTCCGTAGAACGTGGAACCACAGCATACAAAACATAATCTTATTATTAAATCAAACACATCACATTAAGGATGTTATCTTGTCAATATCGAAGTCCCTAACAGTGAGGCCAATAGTGTAGACATAAATATGTAACGACAGGTGGTAAAGTGGCCATGCTGCGCAACGCACGCCCAGAGCACCAGCCACTAACATTACAACATTATGCGTACATTAAACAAAAATGAACTGTAATTTCCTTTGCATAGAGATTTTAATTATACTAAACAATAATTATCACTTTCGACCAATGCTATTTCTCATGGATAGCAGCGCAAGCCTGAAGACGGGAGAATTCGAATTTATTGACCATTAATTCAAAATATTATTTTCACAATATAAGTACTCATTTATTAATTTTGAAATATTAGGTTCCGATTAATTTATATGTGTCGTTAAGATATTTATTATGTATGTAAATATCGTCTTTATTTATATTCCTAATCTTTTGTTTTCAGACGTTAAGTACATTGATGCACATTGTTTAATAAATTGACCGATGAGAATGTAGCCAAGTGAAATCTTAAAGTCTTATGATGACGATATGTAATATAACTATTATGTTTGTTCACAGGGGGTGGACGAGGAGGATCGCGTGTCCGTAAGTATTTAAGATGAACTAATTTGAGAAATATCTTAACAAATAGTCAGTGATAATTAATATTAAATTCTTTTGGTCTTAGTTAGATCAAAAAAGTGAAGCTGATCCGCTGGATTCCAAACAAAAGCAATGGATTTTATGTGCAGCCAGAGGAGACTATCACGCTTTAGCAAAAATGTGTAGAGACAACGCCAAGCTTGTGAAAACGAAGGTAAGTTATTTTTCAAATGTTTTGATTAAGGTTCAAAATACAACTGACACACAAAAAGTTTGTTCGCTACACCTGGATACACTTGAGGCCACATTACTCAGTTTAGCCATACCTACATAACAAATATTTTTCTTGTGGATTGACAGTAGAGAGATGCTCTACTGTTAATCCTGATTATGTCCATTATGTTCCTCGGAGTCCACTTGCGTAAAATGTGCAACTGCAGAGGTGCACAATCACGTTACGAATAAATATCTACTTTCTGACAGATCTTTCTGCTAGGAACCAAACACAACCGCGCTTTTAATTTCAAATATTATGTTTTTAAATTTTATTCCTGAGGTATAAAAATAGATTTCATTAATTGACATTTATCCTAATTTGTAAATGATACAAGAGCTGGTGTTAGAATATAAATCGTGGTAGTAGGTATGTAATTTTGGTCTTTATTTGTAACTCGCATAACCTATACCTATACTGGTATCTATTTTTCTACGAGTTCCTGAACTCTAGGGATTCCTGGGCTTACCCTATTTGTTACTAACCGTAGGGTTTACTTTGAACCTTACTTAACCATACATTTTGAATTTTATGGTCAAATAACCATAAATGTGTTTTTGTGACTTGTCATGTTTGTACAGTGTGGTCTCTTCATTTGGTTGTAACTGTATCTACATATTTTATGACTTACGAATTCGTTTAGCGTCTTAAATTGTAGGGATATGTTCTTAACCAGTGAAATTAGTGTCATGGTTGCATTCTTTTGCCATTGCTGAGGTCGCAGGTTCGAATCCCGGATCGAAAGAAACATTAAACTAATATGCAAGTACGTACGTTACTCGATAATGGAACATATTAATCATAGTGAACCATGGTAATCTAAGCTCGCCAATTAAACTGTTATTAGTAAAGCTCTGAGAACAAAAAAAAGCAAATATTTGCGAATCCTCGTCACCAACCCAATGACGTCTAAGGAATTTTATAAAAAATGTGATAAACGATAACGGATGTAGTTGTCTGAATCCTTGAGTTTTTAGGCGTTAGTTAGCGCCAAGTGAGCACATGTCCAAAAGGTGTGCTTCTAATTGGGTCTCGGGGAACGGCGCCGGCCCGCGCCCCCCCGCCGCATGCTATCTTGACATATCTCCGGACGTGGTCCCTTGTTTTATTTTACGAGCCATCTCTCAGGCCTGATCTTTTTTCTATTCAACTATTGTGTTTACGCTATTGCAACGAGCGCACTTGAAATATAGCCGTCATATAAAGTCGAGGAATCACTAACTCTGAAGACAATCCCGCTGATTTATTATGAATACTATTAGTGAACCCTACGCTCATTTCAAAGAACATCAAAGCTATCGTGAACTCGACATCGTTCTCTTGAAATTATTAAAATTTGTATGATGAAAACCTTTGATTCTAAGATATTGGCTGTTATTCAATATTATATGATTAAAATTTTGAATATTTCTAGATGACAGATATTTTTTTGTTATAGAACACGGCGTAATTATTAGGTAATTGTGCCTAATATTGTTTTAATAGTTACATACAGGCCCATAATAAGTAGGGTGATGATTATTTAATTCATCGTTATTTTGAGTAAATGATCCCAAGCTTTTATTTGCATCGGGTCTGTCGTCGCATTGATTACTCAGTACATTACTTTTATTGAATACGCAATAAAAAAGGTAATGATAGCCTTCTCTTTTATTGATTCGTTGTAAATCAAGAGTCCACGCAATTGGATTTAAATTTTATTAGTATCCTCTTGTAGGTATGTGAAATGTGGTTTAAAAACTTAATGAGAATTAACTGTGTGATTTGTCTCAACTTTTGAATCGTTTTCTTATGATGATTACAGAAAGTTATTTGTTGTGTGTGTGCTTGCTTCTATGACAGGCCAGGTTCGTAGGCCATGCGCTGTCTTTTATCATATTAAATGTATTAGCGTTGTTATACTTGAAAAGATGTGCGACGGTTATTTTCTTCTATCCGCTTCCCGAGCTAATAAAGCAACAATAAATATTGTCAGACAATATGTAACACGTGTTTACCACTGTGCCTTTCTGGTTGACATTTGTCGTCTTTCCTCTAAAAAACACTTTGATGCTTATTTTCGTATTTGCCTGACTTGCTGATGGAATTATAGATTTGTGGAAATTTCTCTGTGTGAGTTCTTATGTTGTTTTTTCTTTTATATTCTGAATCGAGTTCTCTTTGAAATGAGAAATTTAAATATGTCATCGTCTCTTCCTATCTAAAAGAGCTCATCTTTAATATTTATACTTTATGCTTCACAAAGATTAGTTGAGATATATTAGTTGATTTTATAAACATTTTTAACACTTCATGACACTCAAGTTTACACTGTGTTAATGTTGATTTCATTTTATTCTTTCATTCTTTGTAAGAGATATTAGATAGAACAGACGTTGGGAAACTTACGTTTTAAATGTTTGGTTATAGTTTGATAAATGGTTTGTTTCAAAAATGTTTGTCTGAGTAAAATAATATCTACGGGTTAAACAGAGTTTGCACTTAAAATACGGGTCTTTTAAATTCCTAACTCTTGCTAGTCTACTTAAATATGTAGGTAAGTAGTCAATAGATTTTTTGGCTTTAGACGAACGTAAACTTCAGAGGAAACGACTGCCCGGAAAATTATACCGAGTATTGCCGACGGATCGGACCATGGCTTCTTGACATGTCTGTTGACGACCTAACGTTGGAAGAAGGACGTGGCACTTCAATTAACTTTTGACGATTTTCTCAGCACAGATCCTTGTAGAACAAGGCGTCGGCAGTTGACAATTAAATATGTACTAAGATGATAAGAAAAGCTCGGAAGCTGTCGAGTGAATTGTTACGAAATAGATATTATGTGTTTCAAAGAGCGTATCTGACGGTAAGGTTTATTCCTTAAAGAGGTGGAAATCCCCAAATAATCTTCAGGCACTCCGGCCGGTTTTATGGCCCCTATTGGGTTAGTTTTTAGAGCGTCTAATACAAAACGCAGGTTATGACGGGTGCTATTAAGTTTCATGATAGTCAATTCGGTCATGCCGTGTAAAAAATAATGTACTAATGATGCAGCTATATCTGGGCAAAAATTATCACTTCACCAGTTTTTCATTAATTGCGGTCTTCCTAATATTTCCAGGGCTTTCTATAAGGCTTGGTGTCCTATGTAGGTTCAAATATTTTTATATCAACAAAATATTTGTACTTATATCAACAAATGTTTGTCTGGAAGTTAAGGTGTTTTCTATGTATAATGTGTACTTATGTACATTTTTAGAAATATATAAGTATGTCTATCAGTTGTCTAGGTCCCATAGCACTAGCTTATAATTAAGCATAATTTGGGCTAGATGATGATGATGTGTAAATGTCCACAAATATTTATTTATTTGATTCTCGCATTTTTATCGAAATGTATAGGTAGGTACTTATTCATTAATTCATATTTTTTCCGTCGACAACGGAACCTATAGACCTCAGGATGTAATTAATGACTTCTTCATTTAACCAATAGAAAACGTGTTGCGAAAACCTCACTGGTTGCAAGTACCATTGTGCACCGAAGCAGGCTGATAAGGCCACCATCGAACTGCACGGTTAAAGATTCTACCGTATGACGGCAGATCAGATCTCATTATTATTTTTCTGATCTTCGTTATATCTCTAGGTCCTGGTGCACAAGAGTCACGGCATAGTAATAAAACTGTATAAAAACTTGGAAGTGAACGTTGAGGAGTGAAAATAGTGTGTTGCTCGATAAAATGGAAAATACCGACCGGAGCAATCATTCAATCAAATTTTAAGTCACTTCAATTTACGCCTGTCATGCGCCTTCCGCATCCAGGCTCTGCCTGATCGCAGCAATACTAATCATTAATTAACACATACTGCTGTCGTCTCTATGATTCTTCTTTTATTGCTTAGGTAGATGAATCGCTGTTTCAGAACAAATTTATTGAACTTTCCTTAAATCAAAACCACATTAGAAATTATTGTTTCAGTTCTATATTCCGATAACTCTTTTAAAACGTTCTCTAAAATAAGAAATGTATTTGTTTGAATTAGAATTAAATCGTGTCCGGTGTTCTCACAAAAAAGCTATTTGCTCCCAAATATTAATTGTTCTCTAACGATCGTGTAATTGTGTTGATAAAGATTTGTTTTGTCAATAAAAAAGAAGAAAGCTCGACGTTGTTATTGATGATTTATGAGTGCTCGATTCAACGAGGGCGGAGTTAGTGATCCAAGTAATTAAATCCAAATCATTTCGATTTAGTTGCCATACCAACAGTTATATTGATACTATCCAATAATCGTATTGTTAATTACATTTATATCGGGTAATATACCTACGTAAAATTGAATACCGTCGTCCTTAATTTGAATAACTACTTACGGCTTTTATTATGTTTGTTCAATATCATTGATACTCCACCATAAATTTTATACTTTTTTTGTAGTTTACCTTCTTCTAATTAGTGTCGTTAACTGGGCTGGAATTGTAAACTATACTTGTTTTTTTTTCTCATGGCGCCTGCTCGCAGACGCGAATATTCTATTTCAATGTAAAAAATATTTCCAAACATTCGTCTAAGATTTCGGTTGCACGCGCTATTAACGCCAAGTCGACGGTGGGAGTGTCGTTGCGGAAAGCCATTTAAGTCCTGATTTATTCTATTGGAAAGCATCGGCTCCGTTGACATCCCTTTGCCTAATTAATACGGTGGTCTAAGTGATTTAATGGTGTTTAACTAACTGTTGTAGGTACTCATACAATTTTTACTTCTTTAGATATTCATTAATGTGGAATTTAAACATATTATAGAACGAAGTTAAGTTAGTCTATTATACATAACACTTTATTTATTAAAAAATTTAAAAATATGCATAATTTAGTCCAAGGGTGTAAAACACTATGTATAAGGCATTGCACGTTGTTGAAATCGATTCTCCGACAGACTCGTTTGTTACGGTCGCTTGTTACTTTGTGAAGTGAAGCACGACAAGAACTTTTGGTATATTGTTTTTTTTTCTCGTTTTCAATGGGTGTGCTAACTTCTCGAATGTGTCGGCCGGCGCCAAGTCGGTGCAACCCGAGATTTGACGCCGCGCCTCATTTGACCCGTCGTTCGAACGTGCGCGCAGACCCATTGTTTAGTTATGCATGTTAAACACATCGAATAGATAGTAGGGTTGCTTATCTGATAATTGATAAATTTATGTC
Organism: Miltochrista miniata; assembly: GCA_933228765.1. Classification (NCBI taxonomy): domain Eukaryota; kingdom Metazoa; phylum Arthropoda; class Insecta; order Lepidoptera; family Erebidae; genus Miltochrista; species Miltochrista miniata. Next base: position 29,144,523 of record OW121747.1, read on the forward strand.
TATCCTCTTATAAAGCAAATCTTTTCTAAGTGCAAGGGTATTTTAGAAATTATAACATTCCATGCAATGCAAGGAAGAATGGTCTGGGTTCCTATGGAGTACAATAGACTGCAAAGTGGCTCCATTTCTACCAGAAAAGCTAACACATTAGTCCTTTAGAGCAACACGGTTCATATCAATAATTATTAGCTTGAAAAGTTACAAACTATGATTATAATTATATCCAAGTTGGATTGACATGTCGATCCAAGATATCGCGGCTTGTTACATAATTTTAACCTTTAGTGTAGGCTGGACCACAGAACTGTGCGGTATTTCAGGAAACGGAAACAACCGGGATTAACGTTAATATTAGGATTATACTACTTGACGTTTAGGATGTTTTACAATTAACTTTAATTCTAATTTTAGTAGCTCATTCCTCATGGTTTCGGATAAAAATATCGAAATGTTTTTGATTGAATTTTCGAACACGGGTTTATTTAATTCTAGGCCTAAATGCTGCCTTATTTAAGGGGGCTCAACAACTTCTGCAGGAGAGCAGATTTATGTCTATATGCCCAGTTAAGTAAAAAATCGAACATCCAGTAACGTTGCAATACTACGACGTATGCTGCGGCTGCCGGCCGTCACTACTGTTTTGTAAAAACGCAGCTGAGAAGGAGTACCATGTAGGTTCAGCCAGGTTGAGTCCGACATATGCATCCCACCGGTATCTCCAGTAAAATGAAGCCCGTGGACGTGTCCACACGGGAAAAAGATCTAGATTTTTTGCTTATGTCTTCTAATACCATAAGCTTGTATGACAAACATTGTCGGTCCGGACATGAAGAATCGCCTCACCTTCTCTTAGCTTACGCGAAACCATTCTTATATAGTTTTTTTGTTGATTTTCAAAGAATGTTGTGCAATAATGGTGACGTAATCTGAAGGGAATATAGAGGAAGGTTTTTACTTTTTTGTTTTTGTTATTGACTGAGTGAGCGAACGAAAGTCTCAGTATCGACAGTATGGACGATTTTGCTATTGGGCGTATGCCTGTTTGTCAGTTCCGGTCTAGAGGACGCATTTCTTAAAAGATTTTCACTAAACTTGGCACACGTGTGCTTTGATTCAAAATACAACTTTTGTCCAAAAGCTTGTTTTGATAGGGGGGGGGGGGGGGGGAGATTGATGTCGCGTTATTATTGAACGGATCTTGATGATTTTTGACTAAAATATAAAGAATATAATTCCTCACAAATTGTTGTAAAAAAAAACAAACGGACAAGTGCGAGTCGGCCTCGCGCACCATAAAACGGTAAAGAATCACGTTTGTTGTATGGGAGCCCTCCTTAAATATTATTATTATTTTAGTAGGTATTTGATGTTATAGCGGAAACAGAAACCACCTAAGTTACCACCATTCATTTGGTAAGTTTGATGTATATGTTATGTTATTCAGAACAATCAGTGTAATAATTAGAATTTGGCATGGTTTTGTTTCGGTGGTTATAAAAAAATAACCACGAAGGCTAATGCGGGAGCTCAGCTCCCGCCTTAGCCTTCTGAACTAACCTATTCAGGATTGCGCGGTATCGTCACAAGAAAAAAATTACCAATCGCTTTTTGGACCAATCGCGAATTGGACAAATCGCTGATTGGACTGACCGCGAATTGGACCAACCGCGCGTTGGACTAACCGCGAATTAGGTGGATTGGACCAAACGCGTATTCTACCAAACGCGACTAAACCCCACTTCATACTTACTTCCAGCAGCGGATAGTGATACCAACCATAGTATATACAATACACATACCAAGGATCAAGGGACGTGGCTCTGACCCAGGGGTCCTTAGGAATTGTGAGTCAGATGTTCCAACAACAATGCCGGAAATAAAAAAACCAGTCAAACCTACTCCTGACAAACAATAAATACCAAAGTCTAATAATAGTAGCGGGATATTAGTAAGATGTATGTTGATGTACTTTTATAAGGATTTGGAAGCAATATGGCAAACTCTACTGAATTAAGTGAGCACGGATCATACATACATCATACACTGATTCCATTAGATTTATACACAAAAGAAGCCTAAATGATAAACGATGGTTGAACTACATTATTACATTTTATTTACTTATTCCTGAAACATCATTTCACACTCCACATTACTCTACCTGTAACATAGCGAATCAGGTGATAATTGAGTTACAACTATCGACGGTATCATTACTTTTCGTGGAGAAACAATTCAATTATGATGCATTTTGAATCCACAAGTGTAAATTATTCTGACGCGATAAAGACCGAGTTCTTTACACGCAATTGTATTTTCCTATGCCTATAATCCCGAGTTTTTAAACAATCATTGTACCTATTGCATTCTCATATCATATAACAGCATCTTTTAAAATAGTTTGGTTGAGATTATATTCAACCTATGTTCATCTTCACAACCTCCACATCCACCTTTGTTATTTAATATACCTCTATCATATAACGTGATGTGAAATATTTTTTAAAAAAATTGCGCGTACGGATGAGCTTGATATTTAACAGGAGAAAAACTAAATAAAAAATATATTTTTAAATAAATTGTTGTCGAATTTGCAGCGTCAATGGCTTCTAGTTTATATAAAAATATACCCTTACTAACATATTTTTTTTTTTTTTATAACTATGTGAGACGATGAATCTAGCAGTATCGCCGCGACTGAGACGCTTAGCATAAGGCACTTTCGCGGGAGTGCAAGTCACTCGTACAATAAGTGATTTCCAACACGGTGACGCAGCGTTATTGTAATGGTTGTTTGTTTAGTGGTTCTACCTTACTCGTGTATCAGCCTAATCATATATGCCCATAGTTTTGTTTTTATACTGTTGTTTCATTATAGAGTTCATGGGCGTGTGATGTTGGGCGCAATCAAATTTGAAAGGAAACAGCTCAGCGTTCGTGCTGCTTTAGTAATTTGGTTCTGGCGCCGATAGGTGTTGGCAGCGAACATACCAATATTTTTATCACTTCAAATCATATTTTTGTACCTACCTATCAATATTAGAGTATAGTAATTGGAATACTCGTAATAGATAATTATATTCGCTATGCACGTGTTCATTCTGACTCGAAATCTTCACTGGTTGTTGAGAATATCAGTGTGGAGAGACCCCGCGATGAGATCACATGACTTAAAACTGTCTTTAGTAATGACATCTTGCGGTTTGGTACAACATCAATCCTAACTTATTGTCAGGATAAGCGGAAAGTAGGTACTACTAACTGATCCCTACACTAATAGCTTTGGTTGCCGTCGGCGATAACCTCGTCTTCTCGAAGTCTTTTCAAACAAAACAAGCTTATTTGCCACTTGAGAAGCGAACATGACATTCGATGGTACTGCTTCCACTCCTTCAACCAAAGCGACACACGGCTCGAGGTCCCCAATGTTAAAAAGATCTGTTATAGGAGCTGCTCTGTGTTGTTCAGGATTATGACTATTTCGCTCAACTGATCTGATAATTTTTACTTCCTTGCAAACCCAAAAATCTAGGCCCTTCACTTTTGCCAATGCATTATTGCGAAGAGGGTCTTTGTGCGTAGTATTTTTTCCCCACACAAGATTGATAATAGTGATAAACAGATAAGGTTGTAGGTACAAATTGTAACATAACCTACTATGTTAACACCGACAAGTTTTCCAGATGACAATATGATTAGAGCATAGGGTAGTCAAAATATGCAAAGCAAATTTGTTTATTATATAACAAATTGCTAACGTTAGATTTAGTTGCATCATTAATTTTTAAGCGGTTCCCTAGTCAAGAGTTTATAAAGGTGTACAATACAATGTGTAGGTGTAGGATCTAGAGTCAGTTCCGAATTGCAATGGTGATTTTTTAGTAAGAATTGTTTTGACCGCCAAATCTGTCTAGTTATGTATGTTTATATGTATGTATGTATGTATATATGTATGTATGCATGTATATATGTATGTATGTATGTATTATAGTTATGTATGTTTGTTCATTAAACGCAGTCACTACTACGATCATTTTACGTAAGCCAATTTGTTTTGGAAGATGTGGCTTGATTTTATTTTTGATTGATTATTTGGACGACCTGTATTTCCTACACAAAACTTTAGAGTCACCTGAAAAATGTCATCAATAAAATTACCTATTTGTAGCAGAACGGAATATACTGCGTTATGTATAGCTTGGACGGCGGATATTTGTCATTTGTACTCAATACGTATTATATTCTACATTAAAGGGAGGCTATCCAACACATTGTATTCGGCAAACGGGTCTCGGTTTGTTATTGCAAAACATGAAAGCATGCTAATTGAAATTCAGCATGAAAGGGATAATGAGGGCGGGAGAGCAGGGGCATGCGCCCCTTGCTGTCTCCCGCCATACGTCACTCAAAAGCGGGATGAAGATCTCGTCGTTATCTGTTGCCAAAGTTACTTCTTACGCAGCCTGTTACCATATACTTCATAACCGCCTCTCTCTCCATTATAGATGCCTTAAGATGCGCATACTTTTCACAAATCCTTGGGATCACAAGTGGACCATTTATCGTCCAGGAGATAGCAGTGGGCCAAGTTCCTCAATAAAATTCTTATATCGAATTGACTTTACAGAAGATCGATGAAAATTATTGTACCTACCTACGTCGCATTTTTTTAATAGACTCATAAATGTGTTCGTATTTGATAGGGGTGAAACTTTAATACTTTGAAATAGAAGCTATCGCAATCGGTGCCCAATTTATGTAACCCGGTCGGCGAACCGGGGGAGAGGACCTCGCACTTTAGCATGGCACATTAATTAACCGAGCTGAATGTATATACGGCGCCACAACCACGTAGAGAGCCCACTGGCGGCAAAAGCATAGATTTACGACTCGTTCGACCGTCGTCTATCGGAGAAACTAATTGCAGCACAAAGCTGTTGTTTCTAAACACTAGGCAGAAATAGAGCCTGCCGATATACTGTCCGCTTACGATAATTGCTTGTATGCAGTCGAGAACAATTATACGATTGTTCTGTTGCCATAGTTGTGCATGTTAGTCGCTAAAAACGAAGTTGCACAAAATAGGCAAAGAGGAAATTCGGTGAATGTGATTGTAATAATACTTACTGCATCAATTTACGTACTTAGTGTATTTTGTACTACTTACTTTAGTGTATTTGACTGCCTCGTAAGCGCAGTCGGTAGTGTACTTAACCAAGTCTTGGCTTCGAATTCCGGGTCGAATGTTTGCTTCGGAGTTTTGTGTTTCAATGTATAAAAAAGTAATATGAAAAAGTATATAAGTATTAATATCCGTGGTCTGATACCCATAACACAAGCAGGTTATTCCTAGCTTACTTTGGGATCAGATAGCGTTGTGTGAGATGTCCGTGAATATTTATTTATTTTATTTTATTTATTTTATAATGTATGTATTTAGAATAGAAATTATTAATACAAAGTATGTTTATAAGTTGTCTAAATCCCACAGCACAAGCTTGTAGCTTAGTTTGGGCTAAGTAGTGTTGTGTGAGAATGTCCCACGATATTTATTTCTTTATAAAGTGTAACTAAATATTTGAACTCGCCCATGAAGGGTTCCGTAGCAGCAAGTAACATTATATATGGCTGGAGAGAAGACACAGTGCTCTCTCCTACCGGTTGACACAGATGCTTGCCGGGCACGGTAGCTTCGGTAGGTATCTGTGGCGAAAACACCGGGAAACCACGGCCGAGTGTCAGCACTGCGAGGACCGCAGCGATGACACGGCGCTCCACACGCTGGTGGAGTGCACGGCGTGGTCACAACAGCGCCAGGTCCTCGTAGTGGGTCTGGGCGTGGACACTCTCTCGCTCGAGGCCATGGTGCGAGCCATGCTCTCCAGCGGGAGTAAGTGGGACTGCGACGCCTCTTTCTGCGAGCAGGTTATGCTCGCGAAGGAGGCGGCGGGCCGGGTGCGGGAGAAAACTCTCCCACCCGAGTTCCGCAGTCGGCGCCCTGGGCGCCGCCGACGTGTCTTCGCCGAGGACTATCGGCCTCCATGACCGGGGGTCTGAGGACGGTGAGAGGGCCGCTCACCGTCCTTACAGAAGCAGGCCCATGACGGCAGCGAGACGTGAGCAACTCACGCACGCCCCCCTTAGAAGCGGGGTCACACCCGAAACCCCCCATAGACGCGGGATCGCACCCGAACCACCCCCTGGGCGAGGCCGCATTGGCGGCCGTGGGTCTGTTGGGAGTCACGGGACATCCTTCCTGAGGGCTTACCCGGGGCTCTCAACCATAGGCTGTTGGGCGTTACGTGAGGTTTTTTTAGTCGGTAAGAGTCCGGCATAGCATCCTACGAAGATTTTCCCTCACGTTGAAAAAAAAAAAAAAAGTAACATTTTATAAAAGTTCTTGTACTTCGTTGTAACTTTCATGGATGTTTTAACACGTTCGCAGTGGTAGTGATTTTTGTAACCGAAAATTGCGGTTTATGACGTATTAAAAAAAACTACCAGCTCTATCTCGGTCAAACCAATTTTCGTTGGTACTTTTTATAGCAATATACATCATAAATTCTTTTTAGATTTATCATTCTCTTAGTTTAGAAGTTAGAGGGGGGGGGGACACATTTTTCCACTTTGGAAGTGTCTCTTGCTCAAACCATTCACTTTAGAAAAAAATGATTTTAGGAACCTCAATAGCATTTTTAAAGACCTATCTATAGATACACCACACATATGGGCTTGATGAAAAAAAAATTTGAGTTTCAGTTCTGAGTATGGGGCCCCTGAAAATTTACTGCTTTTTTTTCTAGTTTTATATAAGAATCTTAATGCGGTTTACTGAATACATCTAGTTACCAAATTTCAAAAGCATAAACCTTATAGTTTCGGAGAAAAGTGGCTGTGACACACGGACGGACAGACAGACAGACATGACGAATCTATAAGGGTTCCGTTTTTGCCATTTGGCTACGAAACCCTAAAAAACCGGCCAAGTGCGAGTCGGACTCGCCCATGAAAGGTTCCGTAGCAGCAAGTACCATAGCATGAAGGTTCTTGTAGTTCGTTGTAACTTTGATTGATGTTTTAACACCTTCGCGGTAGTAGTGATTTTTCTATGCGAAAATTGCGGTTTATGACGTTTTAAAAAAAACTACTTTCTAGATCTCGTTCAAACCAATTTTCGTTGGTAGTTTTTGTAGCAATGTAGGTACATTATATATTTTTTTTAGGTTTATTATCCTCTTGGTTTAGAAGTTAGAGGGGGGGGACACACATTTTTCCACTTTGGAAGTGTCTCTTACGCAAACTATTCAGTTTAGAGAAAAATAATGTTAGAAACCTCAATAGCATTTTTGAAGACCTATCTATAGGGTACCTATAGATAGGTCTTCACGTATGGGTTTGATGAAAAAAACATTTTTGAGTTTCAGTTCTATGTATGGGGACCCCAAAATTTAATACTTTTTGTCAAGTTTTATGTAAAAATCTTAATGCGGTTCACAGAATACATCAACTTACCAAGTTTCAATGGCATAGGTCTTATAGTTTCGGAGAAAAATGGCTGTGACATACGGACGGACAGACAGACATGACGAATCTATAAGGGTTCCGTTTTTGCGATTTGGCTACGGAACCCTAAAAAGGAAAAGAAATGTGCCTTATATTTTAGTGCAACTTTCTGTTTATAGCCGTTACAACTAGCAGCTCTGCAGTGGACGTCGCAACATTTAAACGTTGCCGACCGTCATGATAGTAAAATCTTTTATTTTAAAAGCCTTTCGGACAAAATTTTCTACCAAACTCTTCTGTTGTTTTTGTACTTTGTGACATTCATTGTGCATTCTGTACAAAGTCTGCGACCCTAGCTGCTTGTAATGAATGTACTTACCATATGTTCAAAATTTCAGGACTTCATTATTCTTCTTCGTACTCGTATCAATGATTCTTCGTCTTTTTTTTTAAACAAATTTGGCATAAAACTCTGCCATCTCAACCGCTCTTTCGGTGGCGTTAATGAGGTCGGCCTTAGAGCAGGATGTAGGACAAAGGGGACTTGCAAGCAAGTGCGACATAGACTGCACGGGCTACTTCATTCTTATCTTGGTACAGTAGAGTTGGTAGACGTCCCTGCGTAATATTCAGTACCTATTAAAATGTATATAACGTATTGTTGAAATATCCGCTGAAATTAATAAATTCAGGTATCTATTGTGGTTACAGTAGAGGGTGCTACTAGTTTTTAAGAGAGGTATACGATCTTATAGGGTGAGGTGGTGGTGGCGGTGTCTCTTGACATCGCCAACGCCTTCAACACCTTACCCTGGAGCGGCGTTAGGGAGGCGCTTATTTACCATGAAGTGCCTCCCTATCTCCATCGAATTGTCGGGGCCTATCTTTCCTAGAGGGCCTTAACCTACGAATAATGTATTCTATAGAAATGTAACACCTATAAAGTTACCGCCGAAATCTTGGAGTAACTTACGCATACTAAAAAACAGCAATAAAACATAACACTCACACATCCATCGTTGAATACTTGCATGCGATTGGTCGCGCCAAGGTCATGCCGGCTCGGCGCCCCACCCGAAGCGGCGAACGTGATAAGCGTGGATGGTTTTATGCAATAATAAGAAAGCTTGTTTATGTGTTTATTTTTTATTGAATAAGTTCAATCAAAGTTTAATCAACAGAAAAATAATAACTGAATTGTTATTATTTTTGTATTCATTGAACTACTTTGTATGCGTATATACAAATTAAAATACGTTGTTTTTTTTTTTCACAATTATGTACCTCTAAAAATAATTAGTTTATTTAATTTATGGCGGACAATGGTATATTTCTAAATACATACATAGAACACCCAAACTCCGAAACAAACAGAAATTATAATTTAATTTCTATGCATAATATCATCCTACTAATATAATATCTTACTAACAATATTACCTCAGCGCTTAACATACTATGAACACTGCATAAAAATAATTTAATTTTGGAATTGCGTTCATGTTGCATAACACTTTTCAACTTCCCCAAGTACGTGTTTTTAAAATGAATATTTACTAACCTATGGAAGGTGATTCCAGCGTTTTTCATATCCGTATGGCTTCTGCACCACTTCACAACACATGAAGGCATTTTTGGGATATATTTAACGCGAAAACACAATTAATATCACTGACTGATTGGTTCCAGCGACACAACCGTACGTTACGCGTGACAGCGCGGACTAACTGTGTCGCGCGGTTCCCTTTTTAAGCCCCACCTTCCGCGGTCCCCATTTGGTGGAGCCATTTTTTGAGTCGAATTACACTTCTATAGAATACATTATTCGTAGGCCTTAACTTACCCGAGCTGGCTAGGGCCGGGTCGGCGAGATGAGTCGTGCGGTCTTCCACAGGGATCGGTCTTAGGACCGCTCCTGTGGAACATCGGTTACGATTGGGTGCAGCGTGGCCCATTGCTCAGAGGTGTTGGCGTAACGTGTTACGCCGACGATGTTCTCGTTGTGGCGCGAGGAGCAACGCACAGAGACGCAGGACTAAAGCACCGGAGGGGGTGCCCAAGTCGTGGGTCGGATAGGGGGCGGCTCGGTCTAGAGGTCGCTCTTCACAAATCCGAGGCTCTGTGCTTTCACGAACCTCGGAAGGGGCCACCTGCGGGATCCAGCCCACGGGTAGGGGGCGTCATCATCGGCATCGATCCCTCGATCTCGATCTGGGGCTCGTACTCGATAGCCGGTGGAACTTTGGATATCACTTCCGAAGTTTAGTCCCAAAACTAAGGGGTGCATCAGCCGCACTCTCGCGGTTGATGCCCAATATCAGGGGATCCAACGCTCCTTACAGGAGACTGTACCTCAAGATCGTGCGGAAGATGGCCGTATACGAGGCCCTCTTTTAGGCGGAGACCCTGACGGCCAGCAATGCGGCTAGATTGCTTAGCCCGCAAAGGGCGATAGCCGTCAGGGTGATAAAGGGATACCGCACGATCTCAGGTGAGGCGGCTTGTCTCCTAACCGGTACCCCTCCATGGGACCTGGAAGCAAGAGCCCTTGCATCACTAATGAAATGGCGCAAGGAGGCGCTGGAGTGGGGCCACAGGAGAAATCGAGGCTCAGCGGTCCAAGCTCCACCAGGAAACCATAGAAACCTGGAAGGTGCGACTTGAGCAACCAAAGGGGGATTCGCCACTATCGCGGCGGTCAGATCGGTCATGGACGAGTAGCTGGAGAAGAGCCATGCTCTCTCCTACCGGTTGTCACAGATATCGGGCACGGGAGCTTCGGTAAGTAGGTATCTGCGGCGAATACACCGGGACATCACGGCCCCAGCACTGCAAGAAGCGCAGCGAGAACACAACGCTCATGGATAAAGTGCATGGCATAGGCGCAACAGCGCCAGGTCCTTGTGGCAGGTCTGGACGTGGACCCTCTCTCGCTGGAGACCATGGTGCGAGCCATGGCGGGAGTAAGTGGGACTGCGCTGCCTCTTTCTGCGAGCAGGTCATGCACGTAAAGGTAGGTAGGGAGGGAGCGGGAGTGGACTCTCCCATCCAAGTTCCACAGTTGGTGGCGGGGGCGCCTCCTAGATGAGGCCGCAGTGGTAGCCGTAGTTCTGTTGAGAGTCCTGGGATATCATTCCGAGGGCTTACCCGAAGCTCCTAACCGTGGGCTATTAGGCAGGATACGTGAGGTTTTTTAGTCGGTAGTAGTCCGGCGGCATAACATTAATGCAGGATTTCCCTCAGGTAAAAAGAATAAAAAATAAATAAACACGATCTCTATTAATCTTAAGGTACTTCTAATGAGTAAACCAAAGTTAACCAGGGTAAGGACGACAGTTTTGATGATTATCTACTACGCTAATAAAATGACCCGAGTCTCTTCTACGTAAACTAGGAGTCTTGATGAGGTAAGGCGTTTCGTTACACCGTGCCAGAGATGTCAATCGTAGACGACGCTAATCCGCTCCTGCTTTGTTTTTGCTCGCGTTTTTGGGATGACGACGTGAGGAAGTACATACTAGTCGCGTCGATATTTAATAGCGTTTTGCTTTTTGCATTATAGATACCTAGTGCTGACTTGACAAAAATCCTGGAGCCGCTGGAAAACTTGCATTTTACTGCTTTGACCGAGGGGTGTGTTACGAATACCCTTCTTCTTTTGACCCCTCGGGTAGATTTAGATACCGTAGAAGGACATATTGGACTCTTGGCCAGCGCTCGTGTTTTTCTTCCCCCTACAACCTCGGGTTATCAAGCAGTCGGTTAAAAGTCATATCTTAGAGTTGACAACATGAGAGCTATTGTTAATACCTAGCTTTTCCAATTGTGAAAGGAGATCTCTGGATGTCATCAAGACTTTTCACTAGGCGGGCGATAATTTCAACGAGCTGTTTGCGAATATAAATTTTTCTATAATACGTACGTTCATTTTCGATGGTCATATTTTCCATTTATCTACATTTTCATATGGTTGGGCACTCTAGATTGGAATCGTGTTTGCAACGAGCGCCCGAGGGATACATGTCGAGAGCCCGCAGCCGCATGCTTTCGGCAACCTGCGAACAACTGCTGCCATTCATCCTTTCCCTCTTTGGTGAATACGTGAAACAATAGTATTTTAAAAACTGACGGATATTTACTACGTACATACGGTTTTTATTTTTGGTAATACTAATTGATTCGTAATAATTCTACTACCACACAAAAATTTAAGTTGTTTGATACACGGTTCGTAAATTTGATATTATAAATCTTACAACAATACTCTTTACACTAAAATTTACGACACATTTCAGTTTTGTTTTTCAGTCAAAAACATCAACCATAATAAAATCAATGCTTAATATTAACAACTAACTATTCCCCGCGGCTTCGTCCACGTAGAAGTCGTTATCGCGTTCAATCATTACCCTCTTTTTGCGTAGTCGGTTAAAAAGTAGACTATATCCTTGTCATAGGCAGTCAAAAATTTTTAATGATCATACGTCGCGACCAATGTAATAATAGGAAGTACATCTACTTCGATACGTAATTAGGGAAATTTATTATTGGCTTAATCCTTGAGCGATGCGATCAACAGCATACTTGATTTCTCTTTCATCTCAATCCTTGGCGTACTTGGCAAAGCCATCGTACGACAAAAATAATTATAACCAAGAGGCGGTAAGCATAGCTCGAGGTGCTCCGCTAAGCCACTACAATTCGTTTGCGGCGGCTATGAGCGGCTTGTAAATCAAAGGGATTCTACATAATTAAGCTCATAATTAATGTACACTCCATTATTTATAGACGCAGTCATTCTTAAAGTTACTCCTGGTTTGATAAGACCGTGCTTACAGGCTTTGATTATCACATGTTACTTGTTAATGGGAGTAGATAATTGTCTAAGTGCCACACTTTACAGCTTTTAATTTAGTTAACAAAACTACACTTAATTATTAGGTACATCAGTAGATTAATCGTTAAACGGCCATGTCTAATTTTACATTGATATCATTGTTGTATCTTCTACCTAATGGAAAGTTTGCTTGTTTAGAAAATATCGTTTGAATAAAATATATATTAATAGATCCACACAAATAACACATTCACAGAAATCATTAGCTGTTTATCTGCTTATAAATTATACTTCCTTAATTTGGTCATCCATAATGAAAATATCATTGTGAGGCAGGAAATGCATGGTTAATAAAACAAAAAATAACAAGCTTGATTTAGTACAGGCGCATCTAATATTTTTTCAGTAAATCCGTTAATGAATACCTGAGAGCGGTTTCTCATCTAAACCCCTGTGGGTGAGTGAGTGTCTTCTAAATTACTTTCGCCACCGTAGCGAGCTCGAAGCGCTCCCTATTAATTTGTTTATATTAGAGCTGTTCACTTGCGCAGTCAATCACGATTGTCGTCAACCAACCGATACACGATTTGTTTTCAAAAGATCGTAACCGTGTTTTGGTTATTTCTGTACAATTGACGCTTTTAAATTTAGTGTCACCGCAGCTCTCCGGAGACACTCTAAACATTTGTCTTGGGATATTTATCGCCGCGGCTCGTCGACTATATCATCCAGCCGGCATTGTGGCAATCGATCAGAAGCCGCGCGAGCCCAGCTAAATTGATTATTTATTCAGGCTTAGTTAAATCTTTGAGCGGTTGCGTTATTTGTAGATTAAACAGGCAGGAAGTTGCTAAATGTTTATTTGATGCGTGTAACGCGGTTCCACATCTTATTTGTCAACGCGGCAAATTTTTTATGTATGCTTGTAAAATGTGATAAATACTTTCGAATGTAAGGTGGTCGAGTTCGTCTTACTTACATATTTGTATCTGATTCGTTCTCAGTTAATATTTTCTTAAAGTTTTCTGCCTTGTGTGTGTATAAATTAGATACCGATTTCATCACATTATTCTTCGCTAGTAACAGTAGTAAAATTATGGGAGGGACAAGAGACTTAGAATTTTTTTTTGTGATACACCGAAAGGTTTTTAGTTGGTATTCGGTACACTAATAATATTTATGCTTTAACATCAGGCTTCGGACTTAAGCCAGACTAACAGACGAAGAAAAGAAGAAGACTTTACAAATACAATACCAAGCCGAATGCCCACTGGTAAGATCAATAACACCTCTTCACGTATTTTTACTTCTCATAGATTCTGTGCCGGTCTCCTACCAGCAAAAATTATACGGTGTCTACGGCCTTGGGTCCCTTCTTCTTCTTTAAAACTTCTCGGTACTACGACTCCTACAATGTTACATAACTTGCAGGTTTTGGCCTATACCTATAATTCTGCCCATTATAAGAACAAAATATCTCTATTGTTGAGATGATATAAAAGCTATCATGCAAGGAATGTATAATTAATAATTAAGTAACATAAATGTAACAATGGCTATTTGAAGTACCATTTTATTAGAAAATGTTATCTTTTAGTTAGCCTCTCATATTTAATTACCAAATATCCAACATCATTAAAATTGCGACCGCTACTAACATGCCATCCCATCCCATTCATAGTAGTATAAATAAACAACAATAGAAACACATGAACCGGAACAATACAATAGTCGACTAACGAGAGCCGGCAAACTTTTGAACAGTTACATTGTGGGGATCATTTTATACACAAAACGTTACCACACTCCACGCAGCTTTATCAAACCCAGTCGATGTGTCCCTTTTATTACGTAACGTACTTGAAAATACTCCCGTGTAAAACAACGCGAGCGGGCCACAGCCTCATGACCTCCCGGGGCAAACGGGGATAAGTACACGCCGCACTCGGGTGGAAATATAAAACATGTTCATTATTTTAAGGCTAATTGGGAGAGGCCGCTTGCAGCGAAGTAGGTGCGAGCCCGTCGCCGCCCGCCCACGGCAGTACCGAATTTGAGCGTCGTGTAACGGCGCTCATTACGTTAGAAATGCGAATATACGTATAGACACTGTTTCTGCATTAAGTTAAAATACTACAACGTTTCGTGAGATACCTATCTCTAACCATACGTAGCTTACATAATGTGGCACCGAAAGTGGCAGACTCTGAATAAAATAAGGGTAGAAACAAAATATTACTTTCGTAATTTTGTATTCTACGGTTAATGCAAATTTCGCATAATGAACAATTTAGTCGCACCGAGTTTATTTGATATCTATGTAGTTATAAAATCCTATTTCTTATTTCTTCCAAATTTTCTTAAATAGACGAGTGTTAATTCAGAAGAAGGATTCTTTGATCTTACCGCCCAAGGCGTATACATTATTGTAAAACTTTTATATTTTGCTGCAGATTTAGCGTTGTTTTACTGAAAAAGTTCTTTTTATAGGATAAAATACAAAAGACGCTCCCTAAGTACCTACAACCCTTGCGTTAAGATTACTCTGTTCCACGCAAAACTTTTAATTAATCAAAATGAAAAGCGACGGTTGATGATATTTTGTCTACTTTCTTTTTGAAAGAATTCTTTGTCACGTCTTGATGTTCTTGCTTATTTTGGTAATATAAAATGTCACAGTAAATGCTAACTAAATTAAATTACAGATGATGGTCGGTAAAGCACTAGATGCATTGAGTGATTATTCTTTAATTTCTGTGTGTAGAGTGCGCCTCCTATATAACAGAAATTACTGATAAATCCACTATTTTTGTTAATTTTTTAGTTGACGCACTAGCCTAAAGTTCTTTGTAGTATTCAGTAAACAATGAGAACCTATTTCCTGAGCCTCCTTATATTAGTGTCATTAAAATCGTAACCAGAGTTGTCTCATGTAGAACGACTGTTTTAGTTAGTTTCATTCATCATCACGAACTTGTCTCTCTCTCTTTTCATTTCAAAAGCCTAAATAGTAATTAACTTGGATCTTTTCAATTGAGCTTGGTATTTTTGTTAGATGTATAATCAAATCTTATGCACTGTAGAGTGCATTACGCACCTTAAATAAAGCTAGACTTTATCCAATTTAGCTTGTAATGACCAGCAAGGAGCTGACAGGCACTCGTGCAGAACAGAGCGGAACTAAAAGAGAACGATATTTAATCATTATTCGCATCTGTGATGAAGTGTGGCTCGATTGTAATTACTTTGTATGTTGATTTAAGCTTTATCACGAAGTAAAGCGGAGGGATCCACAGCCGGACGGCCCCTGTCCGGAATATTGAATTTATTTCTCCAGAGATACTTTATACAATTACTGGCGAAGGTGCCGCGACGGAAACCTATTAAAATATTGGAGATAAGATCAAAGTTTTAGTGCGGACGAGGTGGGCCGGCTCCTTATAAACAAGATTCAGATCCCGGCTGCTTCCAGCGCACGCTCACTCTCGCTTATTGTTTTTGTGTTTACAATTGTTTTAATTATGAGTTGATCAAACATTCAAATCGATATTGTATGTAATTATCTTGGGTGTGTTTAGTTTTATTTGTGATTTGTTATTTAATTGACTTCTGATTATTTGCTTTACAGACCTTCGCAGCCCGTGGCATATTTTTATGATTTATTTCATAATTATTGCAATATTAAGTATATATACGTAATAGTCCTTAAGTTTGTTTGAAATATTGTACCATGTCTAAAAAAATCTAATTACTAGTACTTTTGCGAAGAGTAGACCTCGCGAGCAGAGTTGGCTAGGGCCGGGTCGGCGAGATGTGTTGTGCGGTGTTCCACATGGACCGGTATTAGGGCCGCTCCTGTGGAACATCGGTTACGACTGGGTGCTGCGTGGTAAGTACGTTGCTCAGAGGGGTCGGCGTAACGTGTTACGCCGACGACACCCTCGTTACGGCGCGGGGAGCAACGTGGCCTCGTAGTGGGTCTGGACTATGGTACGAGCCATGGTCTCCAGCGGGAGTAAGTGGGACTACGCCGCCTCTTTCTGCGAGCAGGTCATGCTCGTGAAAGAGGCGGCGGGGCGGGAGCGTGAGAGAACTCTCCACCCGAGTTCCGCAGTCGGCGGCTTGGGCGCCGCAGACGTGTCTTCGCCGAAGACTATCATCGGCCTCCATGACTGGGGGCCTGAGGACGGTAAGTGGGCTGCTTACCGTCCTTACAGAAACAGGCTCATGACGGCAGCGTGACGTGAGAGATTCACGCCCTAGGAAGCGGGATCACTCCCGAAAACCAGTCGTGGGATAGCACCCGAACCACCCCCTATGGTAGTCGTGGCCGCAGTGGTAGCCGTGGGTCTGTTGGGAGTCCTGGGTCATCCTTGCGAGGGCTTACCCGGGGCTCCCAACCCGTAGGCTGTTGAGCGTTACACGAGGTTTTGTAGTCGGTAGGAGTCCGGCATAGCATCCATGAAGGATTTTCCCTTACGTTAATAAAAACAGACCTCACGAGCACCCAGGAAAAAAAACAACGTGAGGAATGTTTAACGTTTAACCCTTTATGTTTCAGCCAAAAATCGTCAAGATGCGTTCATAAATAACACGACAACAATATTCACTCCTTTCTCCCCCTTTTTCCCCCATTAAAAAAAGCTCTTGACAAAAGTTTTACATTATATCAAAGTACACGTGTGCCAAGTTTGGTGAAAATCGGTTTAGAAATTCGTCCTCTAGACCGAAACTGACATGCACACAGACATACTGACAAAGCAAAATCGTCCATACTGTCGAATCGGAGACTTCTGTTCGCTTCACTCACTCGGTCAAAGTAGCATTCACACTTCAAAATAATTTCTTCTGTGAGGTGCTAAATTTAAATTGGATCATAGTGATGTCAAAAAGGTTACAGTTCCTAGGCTTACTTCAATTCATTGAATGGCGACCCCTTCCATCGTTCTTCTTAAGTTATGTATCTAAGCGGTAGAGCCGAGGTCCATAGTTCAAAAATAAAAAGCCTTTCAAGCAAATAAAAGCTATTCAATAAGTTATTGTGACTTACTAGTAGAGTAGGGAATAATGCTATTTGCTACTACTATTCGAAACTTTATCACTCCACTCCATCTTATCACTTTTGGGATAATTCTTGCCATGTCTTGTTCTACTAGTTTGTTAGCAGTATTAATGTGTACCTAGTATATTACGTGCTAGTAGCCACTGACTGCTAGTAGACATGAGAATTTTCCCTCATGTAAAAAAACAAAAAAGCCACTGCAGACACTTCTGCAGCCTTGTTTTAACCAGTATCTGGAAATTATCAATGAATGATTTATTACATTAGTTTGTTTTAAAAATAACAATTTAACCGTAAAGTACCATGTGTCTAAACTAAAATCAACGTTCTAAACTGGTATTACTATAGAAGGCTTAATTTTGTTGTTGTTGCTTATAACTGCTCTAAATAAATACATTCACCCTTCTGATAAACTACCAAGAAAGTAGGCCACTATTGTAGCTACCTAACATTAAGATTATCGATCCCTAAATTACGAGACCGCAGTTTTGAAAATGTATCGTTGACAACTGTCAACGATACATTTTCAAAACTGCGGTCTCGAACCCTGTCGTGGACAAAAATTAACTAATAATAAATATAAAATTGGTTTTCATCATATACTTTCGGTAGGACATATATGTCTTCCATTTACGCGTAGGCTCACACCACGTAAACTAAATCGATGAGGAGGTGTCCATACGTGGTGATGAACTGCCTGAAGCCACCATATTATATACGGCAGCGATCCAATAAAGTTTTCAATTAGGGCTCGTGGAACTTTCAATGAGTGCTCAAACTAGTCTTATATCTGACAACGGATGGTAGGTAATGTCGAAATGACTCAGAATACTTGCATACGCCATATAAAGGGAATGGGCAATGTAGCTGGTCAGACCAGCTACATTGCCCATTACCGCTATATGGCTAAAGGAAGGTGGTCTTAGGTACTAAAGGTCCAAAATAACTCTAATGTGGATTAGCTGTTTGGACTAATCTTGATGGATCCTATTAGAACGTTAAGATAATATTTAAATTCTGATGATAGATAGGATAGAAAATGTGGTACTTGATGTTGAAATTGTGGAAAAAAAGGAATTCACGAACGCAACAACAAATCCTCATCATCCTCATTTTTACGTTCTTTAGATGGAGGTGAAGATCTAATGTTCGGTTGTGAGTGTCGGAAAATGTTCAATCTCATCAATCATTGACTTGAAACTTAAGGTTTTTTCGTTTACCTTTCTTTTATCATAGTTCAGGCTAAGAAAGGCTCTTTTAAAAAGTTTTTAAATTATGTATTTTTAACAATAAGGCTTCACCTAAAAACATTAAACCCTGTCGTGGACAAAAAGTAATTCATAATTATTGAGAAAAATGCTTTTTCACCCCTCCCCTAAAAAGCCCAGAGTTATTAGGGTTTCGTAGCCAAATGGCAAAAACGGAACCCTTATAGATTCGTCAAGTCTGTCTGTCTGTCTGTCTGTCTGTCTGTCTGTCCGTCCGTGTGTCACAGCCATTTTTCTCCGAAACTATAAGGTCTATGCCTTTGAAACTTAGTAATTAGATGTATTCTGTGAACCGCATTAAGATTCTTATATAAAACGAGAAAAAAAGTAGTAAATTTCGGGGGTCCCCATACTCAGAAGTGAAACTCAAAATTTTTTTTTTCATCAAACCCATACGTGTGAGGTATCTATAGATAGGTCTTCAAAAATGCTATTGAGGTTCCTAACATCATTTTTTTCTAAAAAGAATAGTTTGCGCAAGAGACACTTCCAAAGTGGAAAAATGTGTGTCCCCCCCCCCTCTAACTTCTAAACTAAGAGAATGATAAATCTAAAAAAAATATATGATGTACATTGCCATAAAACCTACCAATGAAAATTAGTTCGAACGAGATAGAGCTGGTAGTTTTTTTTTAATACGTCATAAACCGCAATTTTCGGTTAGAAAAATCACTACCACTGCGAACGTGTTAAAACATCAATCAATGTTACAACGAACTATAAGAACTTTTATATTATGTTACTTGCTGCTACGAAACCCTTCATGGCAGTGCTTCCTTCCACGTACCTTTGCCGCAGCGATCCACTGCGAGTACGGGTTCGGTCTAACACTAGACCGTTGTCCTAAAAAGAATGGCCTATCCGGCTCGAAGGACCAATGTCAAAGTGGCAGGCTAGCTGTCACTCTGAATGGAACAACTTGAACTGTTGGGATGACTAAGATGTTAAATAAAACTCAAACTTGTCACCTGATCTATTGTAATTGTTCGAAAGTAGTAAAATGCACTAAATGATATATTACATACTTGAAGTGTTTAACAATATCGCCATCTAATTCGGAGCTAACGCCATCTATCGAACATCAAGTAAAACTTTTTACAATTTGTTAGGCTGTGTTTCTATGTTCATTGAACTATGTACTGAACAGCGAGTCCAACTCGCACTTGGCCGGTTTATGTGTACTAAAGTACTTTTCTACTAAAAATTGAAAAACTTAGGATTTACTGCAATTTGAAGTGTAAAAATGCCGTTGAGCACTAATATCTTTTATCGCCAGCAGAATTTAGAAATAACAATATAGGATGGAAATTATGAATTTTGTCGTAACTGGTGTAAATTTTATGTACCAAAATCTTAGGACTTTCTGAGTCATAATAAGATTAATGATGTTACTGTCATCGCAAATTACGTTCCTTCCAAGATTTTAATAATGCCTTTGTAGAGTAAAAGTTTAGCAATCATGTAAATGACGATCTTCAGACAGTTTTAGATAATTTCTAGTTAAGTGAATTCAGTGAGTATTCTCGTTCTTGTCATATAAAAGGATGTGTTGAAAGCGGTAAGGTATCGCCTCAATTATTCATGCTGTATGTTGTATCATTAACCGGCAGGAAACCGCGGGTCATATTTGTAAGTTTCAATTAAAATTCTTCCATCTTCGCTACCGCTGTTGAATTGGTCCAATGAGCGATTCATTTTGCATAAATGCCCGCCAGCTGTTTACAATAATCGATGATATGTTTTTACGAGTTATATTTTCAATTTATTGATATTCATTTTTGGTCCGACAATTTATTTGTATCGATAATGTTTCAAAGACTTCTGTTTATTTTATAATGGCGTCGCTGATGGGTTTACGATGGCTCGTCTGGGCCTCGAATGATATATCGGTTCTCTCTTCTAATTATACTTTAATTACTAATAATTATTTTTTATCGTTAGGTATTAAAATGATTCATGATGGAGTCCTTCTAATGGAGAATCGGAATAAAAGAAGTTACTTTTATTATTTCTGTGTTGACCGGTGACATTGATTTTATTGTTTCCTCAATACCCTGTTCCGACGTGACCACGAGAGGCATTGACACCGGGTACAGTGAATGTATTGTGTTGGTGCAACTAATCGACTATAGCGAGTTGAATCAGTTCTTCACATCCCGGTAAGATAAGTGCATTTACTTGTAGCGACAAGGCGCGCCGTGGTGATCGCCTCCACGCCCGCCGCCTCAATGGAAACGCGTTCTTTATTTATATACGCCCGTCTGTAATTAACGATAGTAAAAAGAAATACATATATTTCTTTTGATTTATTTCGTATCATTCTTTCCACGGTTTTATTTTAGATGCTTTTTTATCTGATCTTGTGGAAATTTCAACATAGTCGATAGTATCATGTCTATTCCCATAAATACCTATATTGCATTACATTTTGAGTAAGTAAAGTACTTACTTAGCCAAAACTCCAATTTGAACTCAATAGTTGGAAATACATATTAACTCATATGCCTGTATGGTAGTAGTAGTATGTTGGCTTGTAAACACACATCATTAATAGTATCTGATCATAGTAAAAAGAGTGCTAAGAGCATTTCATAGTAGTAATGATCTGATTTTACTAAAATTCTTTCACACGTTACTAAAATCAGATTTACACTGATCTAATGTAAAAATAACAATTATTACTACTACTGAGCTACTACTCGTACTATGAAATGCTCTTAACACTCAATTTTACACCTTAATGTGTCAAAATGCGCAGTCACGATTGTTTGGAGCATAGTATAAAATATACCATATATTGAAGACTATTGCCGATTGATTTGAGTATAGATTTGAATCAAACTAAATAAATATAAAAAGAACGCTAAAAGTCATGTTGTACATAGATATGTTTTCACTCTTAGTATTTATTCTGAATTCTTAACCTGCACAATTTAGAAATGACAAATTCTTGTTGATTTATTATCTTGAATAATTTTCATTGACAATCAAACTGTTGATATCTTGAAGGTGACTTCGATCAGATAAATAAGTGGAAGGCCCAAACCCCCGCCCCACCCGGAGCGGATGTAGTTCGTGGTCGCGTGTCCTTTCCGGTTTTGCGTGTGGAGACGAAACCACGTGTGAAAGGTACGATTTCAAATTCATAATGATAAGACAAAAAAAACCGGCCACGTGCGAGTCGGACTGACTGGGGTTTGGGGCATTGGGGCCCCGTGTTGAGCTCCAATTTATCCCGAGAGTGCCATAAGAGGCGACCAAGGTAACGCTTTTACAAAACGATCCATTGCGTAGAGGGGGAAAACTCGAATCGAAATGCGTAGAGAAGGAAAACTCGAATCGAAACCCGATTGTCAGTAAACTTCGGGGATAAAGTAGTGACTATATGTTTGTATGTATGTTTAGTATTTTATGTTATAGCGATAACAGAAATGCTTACATTACCGTTAAAAATTCAGTTCTCTACCTGTCACAGTCCCTGAGATACACCCTCGTAATATAGGTACACCACACTACACTACTACAGACAGACGACAAAAACTTATGAATAAGGTCCTTCTTATACCCTTTGAACGCTAAAAAAATCTACATATCTTCAGGCTTTCAGTCGATGAGTCGTCTTTCCGCACCCTTCTCTACATAATGTAGATACTCTAATAAATAGCTCCGGTTATACTCGACTTAGGTGAAACGACGACTGTAACATCACTAGTGACAAATTGGTACGGGACAGCTTACTTGATTACTTCGTGTCCATACCATGCATAAACTATTGCTTTTAAGGGACGGTCTCATAGATTTGATGACTGCTATTGCTGGCGAGAACAGGCTAGTTGGTGACGTCATCCCTTGAGCGGTTAATTAACGATTATTAATTCGGCATGCTTGTTCAAAACCTATCGATTATCGGAATTGATAATATCATCAAGCAGTTATTGGCAAGCACATATCACCAGCTTCTTTTCAAGCGGTTGCCTGATTCCTGCACAAGGCCTGGTCTATGCCAATCAGACTATGCTGTTCACTGAAAAAGTCTCTCTATTCAAGGAAATTTCTCCATTGACCTATATGTCAAAAGGGGAAACGGGGGGGGGGGGGGACTTTGACTAACCACCTTCTCCTGATAACTATATCCAATCCATAATTTGTATGCGAATTAGGTACTTACGTAATATTTATTGTTAAGAGTCCGTATGACGCTAATCAATTAAAACAAGATATAAATTTTAACGTGCAAGAAATAATTTTTAACGAAAAAAATAATTATAAAAGAACTATAATCTAAATCTTCCTTATAAATAAAAAATATTATAAAACTTCAACCGCATGCTTCAGCTTAAAATTTCACGAAATCGATGTGTTTTCCACAAAAAATATCATCGCAAATTCTTATCAGTAAACGTGTTTTGGTCTGTGTTCGTGTTTATAACGTTAATTCATTAGACCTCATGAGTCCTGAGAACTAGATTAAGATAATAGTCCATTTAGCGTCATACGGACCCTTAAAAGTAAAGTACTTTTAAAATGGAAATCTTGAACTAACTACCAAACAAATAGAATAACGAGAGAACGAAATGAAAATTGAGCAGAGCGTTGATAAAATAAGAGAATTTAGGAGTAGAACGTGAGGAATGAGACATCGACGCAAGAGTGCAGAGGCGGTGGAGCAGCTGACACCTGTCATCACGCAATTTATTAGTCGCTCCGAAATAACGGAGTCAGTGAACGTTCAAACAAAATGAAGAGACACAACGCTCTATTAACGACACATCCTCGGGGTGCACCCGTTAACAGCTATACAATTAAATTCACAATGTTCACTCGATATCCACATGTTAAAAATAATACACGCTGATTGTTTAATATGGATCGAGTTATAAGTCGTTAATTGGGAATCAACAGTAACTATAAAACCTGGAACAGTTATTATTATTCAAATAATAAATTCCTTTGATGTTCATTGTTTCTGTTAACAAGGATTATCAAATTTGTATTGTTAAAAAAAAATTGTAGTTGTACCTATTATGCTAGTATCTTTGTTCCTAATTATATCGGATCTTTTAGTACCTACTGTGCAAACTAAATCTGTTAAAAGATTCTCGTAATTTGAAGAAGAATAATTATGTGGTATTTGTCTCAGCTTTGATTTATGTATTAGTTGTGACTTGTGAGTGTAAGTGATGCCGCGCACAAGAGAGATGACAGTATCGCCGTCGCCGGGCGGTTCGCGCCCGTCTCATCCTGATGCAGTGTTCTAGCGCTTAATAACTGTCGACGAATGTTTGCGTCACTGTGTCTGCACTGCTTATGATAATAAATTGCCTCTTATTTTAGAAATCCTCATTCACAATGCTTACAGCCATACGAGCTCATCTTTTACGATCTTGGTTTACGGATCTTGAGGATGACAAGCGACGACTGATTTTATTTATTTTGCTTTGAAGTTTTGTAATTAGTTTTATGAAAACCGCTATCAAATTCTGGCGTTTATGTTTGTAGTCATGGATAAGTGCATAACGTGTGAAGTAGAAAGGAGTGTAATATTTCATAAACATACCATTTATGTTTCTACTTAACTCTTACAAACTGTAAGTACTTACCTCAACTATCACAGCATATCTCACTAGTGCTGTCAACAGAACTAGAGGGAATTGCACTAAGAATTATTGCGAGAAATGTTTTCACCTTGTTCATCTTTTGTGTTCCGGGAAATCTTCTAAGTTACTTAATTATATTAACACAAATATAAATCATCCGTTAGCTGACATCAAATTAAATATAATTTCTATATAGGTATAACCTACCATTGATTACGATATTTTAAAAGTAAGTACGCGTGCTGTACGTCTTATAAAAGGAACACATCTAAACTAATATTATAAAGAGGAAAGATTTGATTTTTTGTTTTTTTGTTTGATTGTTTGTAACGAATAGGCTCCGGAACTACTGGACCGATTTGAAAAATTCTTTCACTCTTGGGAAGCTACACTCTTTGTGGTGAACATACGCTATATTCTCGTATTCCCACGGGAACGAAAACTACACGGGTGAAACCGCGTGAAGTCCGCTAGTTTCAAATAAATCTAATATGCCATTTCAAGCTCCACTTGAAGAGTGTTTCGCGTGCGCTGTTACTGAGATCCAAGTCTTAATGCTACGGCATAGAACACATATTTTGAATCAATCGTTAAGATGTGCAATTTTGACTGTTTAGGTATAAAATAGGGGTCTCTTTTACTAGACTAGTCAAAATAAGGGCCACTTCAGTATAAAGAACATCACTTTGGAGTAATTTAGTGTTTAGGTATGCTATCAAAAGTGGATGTTTATAATATTAAAATATTATGTTTAGTCGTCAAGTAACGATAAGAGTCAAAATATCAGCAAAATAATTCTGAAGGATATGGTTTGGACTGTATTTTGTAAAGAATAGCCATAAATGGGTAGTTCGGATCAATACTTTGGTTGCGATTCGATACAATTCTAGACCAGTTTGCTGTAAGTCATGGTTCATTTCGGGGATTGTTAAATTATGCCATTCTTAGATTTTGACACCACATGACCACTGCTATGGCAACCAGAGTCAATAGCAACGTTCCGCAGCTTTTAAGTTAGAATGTTCAAGAAGAACTGTTCTAAACCTATAAAATTGGTATCAGAAGTCAAGTGTATCTAGAAGTCGTGCCTCGGGGAGAAAATGTGCGATTACAGCTGCCTAAGAACAGCATAATTCGTCTTTGTCCTACGTATATAAATTTTGACAGCCCGCTTGTTAGTGATCATACTTTCCTAAATCGTTTGAACGACAACCAGCAACATTCAGAAAGGCATACATAGCTGTACTAACCAGGAATCCTTCGCATGGCAATACTTTATAAGAGGAATAGACTACTGGAGTAAAATACTTGTCACTAATGATTGCAATTTGAAGTTTTTTTTGTGGTGACAAGCGTGTAAGAGGGTGAAGACGAAGTGTAAAACGACTTTCTGATCCTGATATTTACGAATGTGATGGGTTTGGTGACTCGCATTGAATAGTATTGGGCGGGATTAGCTTGTAAGGTCAAAACTAGGCTTACCATTCTAAACGAAGGTACCTACCGTAATTGTTCAGAGACACATCGTACACGTTAAGAGGGCTAACATAATTTCGCGCCACATATTGCTCAGAAACCATACTTTTCATTGCATTTAAAGTCATTAAATATTTTTCGTACAAACATAGTATTCACTAACATACTTAGTAAATTTAGCTCTCTAAACGTTTATTAAAACATATTTTACCTAACAACGGATTACATATAGTAATTATCAATGAAAGTGAAACAGGTTTTTCAAATCATACGATTTGCATAGTTTTCGATGCTTAAATTCATGTCAAATTACTGATAAAGTTAATAAACAAGGGATACGAAGCAATTGCAAAGGGGGTTGGCTATCTGTTTGTAGAATAACCTGATATCAGGTAGGCCTTTTTTTTAGAGAAAAATGACTGTAAAGTTTGCTCAGATAATGAGAAATTTCACCAAAATAAAGTAGTCTTTTCACCAGCTTCTGTAGTTTAAATCATTATGATAATTATGTAATATTATGTCAGAACTTCTCCTTTGACAATAAAAATATTTCTTTTTAAGTAACTAGATACAGATTTTTTTTTATAAAGTATTGTGTGAACCACTATAAATGCAGATACGCGAACAAATACGATTTAGTACCGCCGAGAGGCTCTCAAAGACATCGACATGACCACATGTCGCTCGATGTTCCATTTTTGAATACGAAAAAATGAACAAAAATAGTCTAATTCTAGCGTGACCAAACAATCTTAGTACTTTGTGACGTATAATATAAATATTTATGGTCAATATACAACGTGAACTTTTGTATAGTGCAAAGCTTAGACACCCCGACTAGAGTTTCGCTTCGAAATACTGTATAAAAAAAAATTAAATGAAACTAACGAAAACTGACCAAGTTATAAGCTTTTACAGTTGCACTATTTTCTTCACGAACAGCGTAGGTGTAGGTATTATACGCAAGGCAGGTAGTCACTATTCGTGTGGTATTGATAATAACACATTAACACACCATTTTCATAAGTGGTAATTATGGAACACCTGTGAGGAACCAGACCAGGATTGGGACGGCTATAAAGCCGCTAAAGCAAAATACAAGTAGCGACTGAGATACAAAAGTACCAAGTCTTGGAGAAACCTCTGATAGAGTCAGACTAATACTAGCCAAACAAGGGACAGAACTGTCCGTATCTATAAAGAAACCTGACGGCGCGGCGGCCTGACCCACACATGAAAAGAATTATTTATACTGTTGATTGATGGCACTTGGTGGAACCTTTCGGCATTTTCAAAGGCAAATTAACATTATATAATGACCACTAAATCACTTAATTACTGGAAAACAATAAATTAATCTATATATATAAAAATCAATGCCACTTTTCGTTGTAATTTTATAACTCGAGAACGGGCTCACCTATCCAAACCAAATGTTAAGGCTTTGTTCGGACTATTTAGTAGATGGTTTATGTGAAGTTTGCACAAAATCGGTCGAGCGGTTCTTCATTTATCACGCAAACGAAGATGCGCGGGTCAGCTAGTAACATATAAATTACCACTACATCATTCTACTAACGTTAACTATCATGAAAAGAAGCCGAGAGTATTTTGATACAAACGCACTTCCCAGAATGCCAATTGCTGCAGACACTCATATGGCTGGTGGAAAACGTATCCACAGAAGAAGTCCAGTGGGAGCTCGCAAGACCTGTTCTAATCTATTCTGTCAACTTACAAAAAACTGAATGGGTAATTAACAGCTTCAAGTCCTTCAAATCTCCAGGACAGGATGAAGTCTTCCCTGCAGTGATAAAATGGGGGAGGACACAAGTTGATATTGGCAGTTACATAGTATCTATACGCCAGACAATGAATGGGACTGTGACCCAGACTGTGGAGAGAGGTCTAAGTGATCTTTATACCAAAACCCGGTAAAGGGATTATGTTTGTGATTCAGACCTCTGGTTATACAGACCGATAAGCCCTTCGTCTTTCCTGCTAAAAACTCTGGAAAGATTGAAGATAAACATAGAGTGTTTATGAAAGTGCCGAGGCACATTGATTGATTGATTCTGGATGACCTCTTCTATTTTGTGTACTACTGCATGTAGTGCTGAGTCTGTAGACTTGCCGGGGGCATTATGCGCGTTGGTTGGAATACAGTAGCTTATTTTGAAGGGCCGTCTCTCGTTTGTCTCTGTCACACAATCTTTCGACAGAAGAAGCATAACCACGGCACTGGCAAAACACCGAGTATACACGGTAGTCAGTGAATGGATAGATAACATGCTAAACAAACTCATTTTAAAGCTACAGACAAGCAGAAACCAGTGCGCAGCCATGGCCACAGGTTGTCCACAAGGGGGCGTGGTCTCACCACTGCTAAAGAACCTTGTTGTAGACAACCTAATAACCAATCAATCAATCAATTTAACCTAGAACAGTCCCTATATACATGGATGTGCAACAAGCCATAGCAGATGGTAAAATTAAATTATGGAGAAAAACGGATCTGTTTACAAAGCATGACTGGTATTTTAAAATCCAAGGCCAACTTCAAATCAAGTGAGAAGCTGCGTTTATTTTATCTTCTAGTGATCTTGTGTATATAATAAATATTTTTATCTACTCTGATACTATAATACAAAGATTTGTAACCCAAAGATGTTCTGTGTTACTCACCAACTAGCGTGAGGTAGCTATGCAGAGAACTCTATCCCAGGGCGCCTTATTTCTGAGTTTCCAGTCTGTGTGCAAGGGTAGGCTAGGGCTCTGACGAAAACAGACAATAGGGTGTACACACATATATTTACTAAGTACACAGAGATACACAGAGACACACAGAGAGCTTATTCACTGATAGACACAAATATCACAGGTACACAGAAATAAAGTCTAATTCCACTTAATAGACCACTGCCGCGTGAGCAGGTAGAACGGGTAAGCAGCTAACTACACTGTAATAGGGTGACAGTTACTGGCCTTGAGTAAGCTGAGAGCAGCACAGCCCTAGAATGCCACGTGGAGGCGGCTGGTCCCTCTCAAAACACCTCGCTCATGTAGTCCACGTGTCATTGGGTGTGGCTCTGCCAACCGTGGACGGGCCGCTTTTCCCCGTAGTAAAAAAACCCTGTTATGACAAGTAAACGACAAATGAAATAACTGACATCGCGACCGACGAAATTCGAACCGCTTAGCAAACAAGAAATGACGCTTACCGGTATCCCGGGTGTAGGTTGACACAGAGTCCAACTCCTTCCGAAGAGAATAAGTTAACTCAGACTAATTCCTTAACAGGTCCTCATGTTGCAACTAACAACCTCCAAAGAAAAATTGAGGCGTGCCACTCAGAGTAATATCAATCCCTCGTCCTTAGCCGATGGTCAAAAGAGACTCGGAACCTTGTATCCGGGCTTTATCCCCTCTCTCACGTGGAATCGTCTCGAATTTTTATCTAAAACCAGCTTTCATTCAATGCAAAAACGATCCGTCACTCGTCCTTATGACATCCTGTCATTCTGACAGCAGAAATGTCACCACTGACAACCGATTAAAAAAAGATAACTAGATAAGGCTGCTTTCACATCCTGAATACTGCATCTATAGAAAATAAATGCTACAACCACCCCCCCCTTTAATAGTATTTCCTGCGGATATGACACGCTGGAAATACACAATAAAGAAAACAGAAAAGTACTGACTAATAAACAAAGACAACCAGCTAGGTCCTTCAAACACCAGCTGACTACGACCATTACAATACCAAAGAAAGATCCTCCTATGTACCTAACTAGACACTGACTCGTGTACCGGTTAGGCTAAGTAACTAGAGTCTAATGCCCTTCATAGAAAACGAATGCTCCCTTTACTCACTGCCGATACCCTAACACTACCCAAGCTCTCAGGATAATGTAGAGTACTAAGAAGCGAATGAGAGAAAAACGCTCGGTGCGGTGCATAGAAGAAACTACAACGTGACAATTTAAAGTCACGTACACATATAGAAATACAAACAAAAGATTAAAATAGTCTTACATAATGATCACATAGCACTGGTTTAATAAACTAGAGAAACAGTGCTATGTAGTTACGTTAGGTATTGGAGACTGCTCCTCCTGATACTTCAGGATGTCCTTGATATGGTACTCCCCAAGATCCTTACCGTCCAGATCTGACAGCCTATATACTAAAGGGGATCGTTTAGCAGTCACCACACATTTAAGGAACTTAGGAGCTAGCTTAGAAGTAAAATTCTTGGCCTTGTTGGACAGGTAGAACGTGCGTTTGTAAACTATCTGTCCCACTTTCAGCTCTACATGCCTTTTTCTGAGGTTGTAATACTTTTCATTACGCTGGTGGGCAACGTTCAAATGTTTCCTCACCTGGTCGTAAATGCGTTGTATTTCTCTCAGCTTGACACCGAAGGCTGATGGATCGTCTACAGAGACTGAAGTAGGATGGCACGCG
Source organism: Miltochrista miniata (assembly GCA_933228765.1). Lineage (NCBI taxonomy): Eukaryota > Metazoa > Arthropoda > Insecta > Lepidoptera > Erebidae > Miltochrista > Miltochrista miniata. The sequence goes on from OW121747.1 coordinate 29,174,736, forward strand.
ATATCTGTCTGCCTGTATAACACTCCATCCCCAATAAATTCCCTACCATGTACCAAAAAGTAAGGGGTGAAACGAGTTGCTTCGTTAACTGCAGTGTTTAAAGCACACTGTATCTCAACCAAGAACTGATCCCAAGACTTGTGTTGCGACTTCACATAGCATGAGATCGCTTGAACAACATTACGAATAGCTCGTTCCGCCTGATTAGTTTGGGCATGATACCTAGGGTTATAATATATATTAGGTACATTGTATTTAGCTAACATATCTTTAAATGGCTTACTCACAAACTGAGGGCCATTATCCATGTAAATAGTCTTGCAGACTCCGTGCACGAGAAACACACTCTTCTCTATGAACCTCGCGACTACAGCGCCTGTGGCAACCCGAACAGGGCACAACATGACGTATTTGCTAAAGTAGTCGGAGACCACGATCAGGTGTACGTTTCTATTGCTCGAAGTGGGAAAGGGACCTAGCAGATCGACAGAGATAGCTTCGAATGGCTTCGAAACCCGCTTCGGGCTACCCATTAGGCCGGGACGAGACGTATTTACGGGTTTGTACTGCTTGCATGTTTCGCAATTCCCAACATATTCTTTGACGTCCTCGTACATCTTGGGCCAGTAATAATTTAGGGCTAACCTTTTATGCGTCTTCCAAACGCCACCATGGGCACTAAGTGTGTCATCGTGGTACTTAGAGAGCAGGGGCAAGCGATCCTCCTGAGGTACCACCAGCTTCCAGTCAAAGTCTGAAGTCAAAGAATATTTATTTTTAGTTAACCTATATAGAAGGTTGTCACGAATGTCATAATTTGGTGACTTCCTAGGGTTCTTCCGAACACTATTCATGGTGTGGTTATACCACGGGTCTTTAGTGGGTACTGCATCGAGGGAATCAATTTTGATACGAGACAGAGCATCAGGTACAACGTGGTCTTTACCTTTTCGATGCTCTATGTCAAAATCGAATTGACTGAGCCTCATGCTCCAACGTGCTAGACGACCCGTGGGATTTTTTAGCTTATGGAACCACAGAAGAGATGAATGATCCGTGACGACCGTACATTTTTGGCCTTCGACGTACTGTCGAAATTGTTCCAAAGCGAAAATCACGGCCAGAAGTTCTCGCTCAGTTGTGCTGTAGTTCACCTCATTCTTGTTAAGAGAACGGCTACAGTAGGCGATAGGGTGCTCAACACCGTCGTGAGTTTGTGTCAGTACAGCAGCAACTGAGTAAGCTGACGCGTCACATGCGGAAGGGCATCTCAAAGTTAGGCATTTTTAATATAGGGGCAGAAACCAAGGCTGACTTTAGCAGGTTAAAGGACTGTTCAGCCTCAGGGGTCCATTCGAACTTAAGGTTCGTAGAAGTCAGTTTGCACAGAGGTTTACTAATCTTCGAGAAGTTGTTAACAAAGCGACGATACCAGCCGGCCATTCCCAGAAATCTCTTAACCTCCTTAGGGTTAGAAGGGGTGGGATAGTTGAGGATAACCTCAACTTTACCCGGGTCTGTCCGTAGGCCATGTTTGTCCACATAATACCCCAGGTATTTGAGTTCACTCCGACAAAAGTGGGATTTTTTCATGTTAATAGTTAGGCCAGCATCCTTGAGTTGCTGATAGACTCTATGTAAGAGCTCTACATGCTCCTCAAAGGTGCTGGACACACAGACTATGTCATCCTGAAACGCAAATACCTTGTTGTCGAACTCGGGACCAAACAGACGGTCCATGAGGCGTTGCATCGTGGCACTGGCCCCGACAAGACCGAAGCACATCGAATTGTAGTGGAATAATCCTCTCCGGGGAACCGTAAAAGCAGTCTTCTCAGCAGACTGGGGTGAGTCAAATGGAATCTGCCAGTAAGCCGCACTCAAATCTACAGAAGTTAAATACTTAGCGTTATTAAGGTGGTCCAAGATTTGATTGATATAGGGTAAGGGGTAGGCGTCACTCTTTGACACAGAGTTCAGCTTGCGAGAGTCCAAGCACAATCTGAGGTCGCCGTTCGCCTTCTCCACCATGACCACTGGAGAGTTCCAGGCGGACTGAGACGGGGACACTACTCCCATCTCCAGCATTCGGTCCAGCTCGGCTTCCAGGGCCTTCTGCTTAAGGGGAGAGAGCGGATAATAACGCTGCTTGATCGGCTTGCTGTCACCAGTGTCAATGACATGGTGCACAAGTGAGGTCCGACCTAAACCCACCTTATCAGTGTTCAACGAGTCGAATTTTTCAATGACCTCGTTGATTACACACCTTTGTTTAGTTGTCAAGTTGTCGTAATCCTCGAGGCCACCGTTAAGGGACACAGACTCGATAGGATTATTATCACTAAAGCTATCAAGACTAATATTTTGTAAAATTAACTTATCACTTAACTTAAATTGTTGCCAGAAATCCACTCCAAATATCATGGAGGTGGTTATACCTGGGACAACATAGAACTTGACAACTCGGATAACCGAATTGTACTCAATTGGCAAAGAGATACAACCCAGACATTGCAAGTGAGTGCTGTCTGCAGTTGTAATACGAAAAGTAGGATTGATACTCACAAGATCAAAACCCAGTTCCAAGAAGATGCGGTGCGCTCCCTTACCTAGTATAGAGCAGGAGGCACCGGAATCTAGAAGGCCTAAGACATTTAAATTTAAAACCTTAACAACTAGATACGGTCTAATGTCACTATCCCGTTTAGGAAACAGGACCTTATCAGAAATAGACTCAGATACAGAGTAATGCACAGAGTTCCTAATAAGGCCCTGGCCTACGCGTTTTTTGACTTGCTAGTACAGTGTGAGCAGTCTGGGGTCTTGACTCCTTTGAGACCACACCGGAAACACACCAGCTCCCTTGACTGTGTGCAGCTGTATGCAGTGTGACCGCCCCCGCCGCAACGAAAGCATTTGCGATCGTGGGGGGTAACCGGCGTCTCCACTGCAGACACCTGCTTAGCGGGCTTTTGTACACCTTTGTTCTTGAGCTGGTGTAAGTCAGATGTAATCTCAAACTTGTCAAGAGCAGGCTCATGGAAAGCGTCTGCCCTAGTACGCGCAAGCTCCAAGCGCTTACCCAAACGTCTCAAGTCATCTACAGAGTTGACATCATGCAAGGCCAGTTCCTTCATGTAGTCAGGTCTAATGTTGTGCATGAGAATGTCCAGCTGTTCCTCACTGGGCATCTTACATGACAACCTTGAGAACATGGCTTGCATTGTACATATATAGTTAACCAAGGACTCAGAGCGCGCTTGGGTACGCTGTCTTATCTCGTTCCTGAGGCGGTAATCATAATCAGGAATATCGAAGGTATCTCTAAGCTCACTAATAAGATCCTCATATGAGATGAAGTTAGCTTTGTTTGTACGGAACCAAGACAAAGCCGGTCCATCCAACAGGTCGGAGAAAGCCATAAGGAGTCTAGGCTTAGTAACCTCCCGAGCACATCTAAGTTCCTCTAATCTCTCTAAAAACACACGTACACAAGTAGAACCATCATATTTTAAGTTAAATGAACATAAGTTAAGGGGACGTTCTTTATACACTATGTTACATGTAGAACTATTCCTACTTGAACTAGCTCGCACCGAGCGGTCCTCTCTCACTACTGGTGAAGTATATTCCACCTGGTCACGACCCGAAGGATCATCACCATCATCATCCGAACCTTCGGATTCAGAATCACTACTGGGTTCAGCCCTAGCGATGATCTTCACTAGCCTACCACGAATATCCACCAGGTCGGGGCAATCCAGACCACAACGAGCTAACCTACTCAATAAGTAGTTGGCCCTGAGGGACACCCTAAGACGAATACCCTTATTAATGAAGATGTCACCTGACTGAATAGCCTCCTCCAGCTTTGACACCTTCGGGAGGCAGATCGAGAGCTCAGCCGATGCATCAGCGGGTACCGGAGCACTCGCTTTGATGCTACCTCGACGGACGAGTCGGTGTGCCGCTCTTAGCTCACTCCGAAGGCCAGACACTGTCGTTTCCGGTTCCACTGAAATACCCATGTGGGACAGCTCGTTAGCAAGTTCATCCTTTCTTAAATAATTAATATATTTTTTCATCTGTGCCATTATGTAAAAATTTACTTACAACAATTATAAAGATAAAATGGCACAGATAGGGATCAATTACAAAGTAAAAATGTAAATTGAGTTACAACAAAGTGTACTAAGTTAGGTAATTATGTTTCAAATTGACTTTTAGAATTTAACAAAGATTAAGGGTATATTAAGAGAGAAAAGTTTCTAAATTTTCTGATAACACAGTTCAGGTTAACATTCAAAATTACAAGGTATGTACACACCTTATAAAAAAGTTTTAAGTTACACAGAGAAATTCACTAAGTTTACCTTACAAGGTGAAGCTATAGGATAATATATATTATATATTAATCTACACTAATAATATAATAAATATATGTGTGCACCATAAAAAAAGAAAAAAAAACACAATAAGAAAAAGAAGTGGGTATGCCAAATAAAATCAAAAAGTTTTTCCAAAATCACAGCTATTTTAAATTTTTGAATTTAGAATTTTGTGTCTTTTCCAGCCAAAGATGTAGGGAGCTGGAAGAAGACGAAAGGGAAGGTTTTGTGCTTAGCTGCTAGCACCACCAATTAACGTCCTGGAGCGTCTCGGACGATATTACAGGATGGTTTCGCCAGAGATAACCACCTATGCACACACACCAGACTGAGACTACCGCAGAGTAGACCCAGAGATTTGCCACTACGTTGGGAGCCAAATTTGTAACCCAAAGATGTTCTGTGTTACTCACCAACTAGCGTGAGGTAGCTATGCAGAGAACTCTATCCCAGGGCGCCTTATTTCTGAGTTTCCAGTCTGTGTGCAAGGGTAGGCTAGGGCTCTGACGAAAACAGACAATAGGGTGTACACACATATATTTACTAAGTACACAGAGATACACAGAGACACACAGAGAGCTTATTCACTGATAGACACAAATATCACAGGTACACAGAAATAAAGTCTAATTCCACTTAATAGACCACTGCCGCGTGAGCAGGTAGAACGGGTAAGCAGCTAACTACACTGTAATAGGGTGACAGTTACTGGCCTTGAGTAAGCTGAGAGCAGCACAGCCCTAGAATGCCACGTGGAGGCGGCTGGTCCCTCTCAAAACACCTCGCTCATGTAGTCCACGTGTCATTGGGTGTGGCTCTGCCAACCGTGGACGGGCCGCTTTTCCCCGTAGTAAAAAAACCCTGTTATGACAAGTAAACGACAAATGAAATAACTGACATCGCGACCGACGAAATTCGAACCGCTTAGCAAACAAGAAATGACGCTTACCGGTATCCCGGGTGTAGGTTGACACAGAGTCCAACTCCTTCCGAAGAGAATAAGTTAACTCAGACTAATTCCTTAACAGGTCCTCATGTTGCAACTAACAACCTCCAAAGAAAAATTGAGGCGTGCCACTCAGAGTAATATCAATCCCTCGTCCTTAGCCGATGGTCAAAAGAGACTCGGAACCTTGTATCCGGGCTTTATCCCCTCTCTCACGTGGAATCGTCTCGAATTTTTATCTAAAACCAGCTTTCATTCAATGCAAAAACGATCCGTCACTCGTCCTTATGACATCCTGTCATTCTGACAGCAGAAATATCACCACTGACAACCGATTAAAAAAAGATAACTAGATAAGGCTGCTTTCACATCCTGAATACTGCATCTATAGAAAATAAATGCTACAGATTATAAAATTGAAATCAATACTCTTATGACAAACATTACGCACAGGCCAAAAAAAAAGTTTTATTACGATACAGGTCTCGTATGGACACCTATATCATAATATAACTTTTTAATCATTACGATACACCATAAACAACCTCCAACTGGAAAAAGAAGTTTAAACCTCTACTTTAAAAAAAAAATTGTAAGTCCGCAGCCTGAAAAAAAAGAAAACGCATGCGCAATCGATGTTTACTCTTGGCGCCAACATTTTACATTTAAATTAAACAAAGTTTGGTTTTGTTTGTAAAAGAAATTAGTTTCTTGTGTCAAAACATGTCTTAAAGTGAGGATAGTAGTAATTGTACACCACCAGACATTCTGGAAACTGCGTCAAACATGACCATAAACCTGTTACCGGCGAAATCAAGGAGCAACTTTATATCACAAAATGAAATCAGGTATTATAGTATGATAGTAGATAAAGTAGTGTATGACACTGTACATAACTTGGTCTTATAACACTCGTGTGATACTATAAAAAAACTCGCCTTCGGCTCGTTTTTTTAAAAACACACTCGTGTTATAAGAACCATCATTATGCAACAGTGTCATAAACTACTATTAATGAATTGTATTAAAATTACTTTCAGTCAAGCCAACATTTATCGATTTGCGGTGTAGACTGAACACTAATTTGCCCATAAGCACAGTAAATATTTCGCAAGACGACGAGTTCTGGACTACGAGGATGGAACCTAAATTGTTAAATTTTTATGACTAATGTCTGTTGACCGAAAGGATTGAGCCCAGAAAGAGCCGATAAAATAAAATAAAATTTATTACCTTTGACATCTAAAAAAAAATAGGTTTGTCAACATTTTTTCGGAAAATTTCCGAAAAAATGTTGACAAACCTATTTTTTTTTACCGAACTGAGTTTCTTGGGGTGTTCTTCTCAGTTTGTAGCATTTAATGCTACAAACTGAGAAGAACACCCCAAGAAACTCAGTTCGGTCCCTCCCAAAATTCATCTTAGTAGGTATCTAATAATCTATCAATGCCGATACGGAATGGCTTTTTCTTGGCGGTGTGCATTGTTATGCACATACCTCTTAATAAATATTTGGTTGTAGTAAATGAAAAACACCTACTATCAATTAAGATTAGATTTAGATCCCATAGCTCATAGTTTGGGCTAGATGAAGTTGTGTGAGAATATCCAACAATATTTATTGATTATTTATTAAAAATATTTTAACGTTCCTGCCAGCACTAAATCTGCAGTAGGCAGCAAAACATCGTACCATGCCAAGCGCCTGCGCATTGCTACGTTAATATTATTGTTTTTAACTATGATTATTGTCAAATTTAAATATTTATAGTGTAAAATAGAATATTGTCCATTACTTTCTACAATTTTCGTATATTTAGATACTTTAAAAATAAACTTGTGGACCGTTTTCATGTATGTGTGTATTATATACTATACTATCTTCACGCCAAATCCCTTGCGGGGTAGGCAGAAAGAACCGAGCGCCACACGGCACGCTCCATACACACCTCACTTGCTTCTTCAACTTTCATTTTTCTTTTCATCCATGCACGTCGGTTCCTTCGGTTCGGTATTTCTAATTGCAATATTGATATTAGTTAGGTAAATAAATGACAACTTTATTAATTTTATGATGTCAGTGTCTATCACTACTTAATATCAATCAATTTGCAATAAAATAATCAATAATTATTAACTAATATTACTAACATAAAAATTAAATTAAAAGATTGAACGCTTAGACTAAGAATATGACACCGGTAATACATCAAGGAAAACAAAAGTATCAAACTTGTTAGTACTACCCGTTCGCTCTAACTTTGCCGCTGGCGTAGAGGCGTATACCCGAATTGTTAATTAGACGAAGTAAATTGACAGTAGCTAATGTCACTTCGTCATAGAAAATACGCAACATTGTATGAAGAAGTGACATAAGTTGCTGTCAATTTACTTAGTCTAATTAAAAATTCGACTTTAGTATGGAGCCGAGCGGCAAAGTTAGAGCGAACGAGCAGTAGCAACAATTGGCACTATACGGCTATGTACGCCGCGCCGGCTCATTTCTTACGATCGTAAAGAAATTTGAAAACCGAATTTACGCTCTTAAGTATTTCATTTACTCAGGTCGCATTCCTTTTAATGCAAAATTTTGGACGAGCACACACAACTAGAGCGACAATGTACTGACCGTTCTGTAGATAGCTATTTTTTAGGTTTTTCCATGGCCTGGCAATAACCTGGACTTGAATTTAATAAAATATTTCTGGGATCAGTTGATACAGTGAATTAGGGCAGCTCTGGAAGTCGTTCACACCCACCACCAGCTGATTGATCTACTAAAAAGGTGTTTGTAAAAGTATCTTGAAGAATCATAACGCATCTTAATGAGAGCATTATATTATGTTGATGGCTTCGAGTGTGTATTTTTAAAATGAAAGGTATGACCTTTATAAAAAGCTGTTCATCTTATTCACTTCAGGTTCAATTTTAGTGCTAATTGTAAGCGTTAATATCCGCAGAAAGTGCAAATTTAATAAATTCATCTCTAAATCGATAATGTTCAATAAAATTCTAATAAAATGCATTCAATTTACCATAAAATTATGTGGTATTAGCTGTTTAATTAAATTGTAACACCTTCAGCGCATAAAATTTATTTAAAAGCTAATTACGTGAAAAATTAGTAGTGGCCCTGGTTTTGTTTTGACTAGTACCTGTAGATAGCACCTCAGCATCGCACGCGTTGTCGGGGATCGAAAAGTGCGAAAATGTAATTGCTCTTCAGACTGGCAGTGATAAATTCGATAGATGTAGCCAAGGAGGCAGATTTTACTATTCCTTGTTATTTAAGGACTATCTTTATTACGAATGGAACTCCTGCGGACCAATCTCTTTCTTGTAAAATAATAATTTATTCTTGGTGGGCATGAAAACCACCTGACTATATTCAAAACTGCCAGTTTTCGAGAGACCACCTGACATGAATGTATGAATGAATACTGAGGATATTGAGATTGTCAATTATTGATATTGGAAGTGCACTTACCTTGAACTCTTGTTGGTAGGTAGGCGCTGCTCCCAGCTTTGCGTTCGGGGTCTTGATTCACGACCGCGAAATATGCACACAGGAGTTATAACCGTAACTCTCGAGACTGTGGCTGATGATAAGCGATGTAGCGCGATATGATGGGTAATCACAGCGGCCGATAGCGGAGCGGAGCGTTAAGAGACGGGTGCGTGCGTATCTTCCAATAGCTATGGCGGAAAGTGAATGTAGGAAGCGGGCGGGATAGTGTTGCCATAGACAATACATAAAAGTAAGATGCGTTTAGTGCGTGAGTGTTGACATATAATAATTATAATAAATACCATTAAATACATAAACTAAAAAATATGTATGCGTCGGTACTGGCGCATCCAACTTCGGGGGGCTTAGAGGATTCTTCCTCTACATTGAATAAACAAAATAAAAAAATAAAAGGAATGAAAACTTATGAACTAAAAAATAATTCAAAAGCGTAGGAGTTATTGCGTGGGTAACGGGCAAAGCCGAGTTACAGGACGAATGTATTCACCAGAAGAAGTCTTAATTCTGACGACTCTAATTACACCATCCTTCCCGGGAAACACCTCTGATACAACCGCGAGTGGCCACGATAAAGGATGCGTATTGTCATCCTTAACAACAACTACAGTTCCTATCGTCACAGGTTTGGACGGCATATTCCACTTATGTCTAAGTTGGAGAGAGGTAAGATATTCTTTGCTCCAACGTGTCCAGTAACTTTGAACAATTCTATTTAATAATTGATAGCGGGTGAGTCTGTTATCTGGTAATAGGGGTTCAATGTGTTCAGCGGGTAAATATTTAAGCGGAGTAACATTAAGAAAATGATTAGGCGTTAGGGGGGTTGGATCCGATGGATCCGAAGAAAGTATGCAAATCGGACGGCTATTCAAAATGCCTTCAATTTGCACCAATATTGTACTGAATTCTTCATAGGTGAGTATTTGACTCCCGATAGCTTTAAATAAATGAGACTTAACACATTTGACATTAATTTCAGGCAACGAATTAAAATTGGGCCCGAAAGGTGGGCTGTGCTGAAACTGAATCTTATGTTGAGTTAGATATTTATTCAGATCATTTTTATAATTAGTGGACTGTATAAGCGTGTAAATTTCGTTCAATTTTCGTTTCGCACCTATGAAATTAGTGCCTCCATCGCTGTACAACACTGAAACAGGACCCCTGCGTGAGATAAAACGTTTAAAGGCAGCGAGAAATAAATCTGTACTAAGATCACTTACTAACTCTAAATGGAGCGCCTTTGTTGTGAGACAGACGAACAAGCAAATATACGCTTTATGACTTTTTACTCCACGACGCCTTATGTGAGTTACGTAAAAGGGTCCCGCGTAATCAACTGCGGTATGCACAAACGACTTTACTTGTGAAACTCTAATGGATGGAAGATCACCCATAGGTGGAGTTGTAGAACGAGGCCTAGCTTTAAAACATAAATTACATTTATGTACTCGTTGGCGAATCAAATTTCGTGCAGAAAGAATCCAATACTTTTGGCGAGTCAATGCTAACACTAGTCCAGGACCGGTGTGTAAATTGTCGGTGTGATAGTGGTCTACTAAGAGCGACACTATACGTCCTTTAGGTGATAGCAGTATTGGATATTTTGTATTGTAATTTAGTTGAGAATGAGTAAGTCGACCACCTACTCTAATTAACCCTTGTTCGTCAAGAAAAGGGTTGAGTTTTAAAATAGCCTGATTTGGACAAATTTTAGTAGCCTTAAGTGCTTGTAATTCTACCTGAAAATACTTAGACTGATCGAAGCGGACCGCATAATATTCTGCGTATTCTAAATCGTATACAGAAAGTATACCGCGGGATTTGAGAATCCTTGTGAAACGTAATACATAAACCAGTGAACGAATAAATTTTACCCAACTCGAGCAACGCTCAGCAAGTTCGTCTATCATGTGAACGTGATCGGAGACAGGCATGGTATGTGCATGGAGAGAAGCTATTTTAATTTCCTGTAATTCTGTCTTCTCGTTATGATTGATTTTATATTCCTTCACAGGCCATGCATTTATAGGTGCGGACAGCCATTTCGGCCCGTGAAACCAAAGATAGTTATTTATTAACCCTTTAGGTGTCACAGGGCGCGAGACTATATCGGCGGGATTTTCAACCCCACGAACGTGATACCAATGGGAAGCAGGCAGATATTCATTTACCTGAGCGATGCGATTAGCTACAAAAGTTTGAAACTTATGAGCGGGAGAGTGAATCCAGGTAAGGGTTACCGTAGAATCAGAGAATGCGAATATATTGTTTATTTGACACCGCTTATTAAAAACAGTGCGCACAGAATTAATTAATTTTGCGAGTAAGACCGCCGCGCAGAGTTCTAAACGCGCTAGCGTTTTATTAGAATCTGACACTTTGGATTTAGCGGTCAGTAGATTCACATTAAGAGCGTTTCCGTTCTCAGCCGTTTCTATTCGTACATAGATAACAGCACCATAACATTGCTGGCTGGCATCCGAGAAGCCTATTAGAGTAATTCGACGAGCGGATGTTAAACCTATATGTCTCGGTATTTTTATTTCAGATAAACGCGACAACTCCCTATGAAAGTGTTTCCATTTAGACAGAATGCAACCCGGGACCGTCTCGTCCCAGTCCAGTTGTAATTTCCAACATTCTTGTATAAGCAACTTCATGTATGCGACCACTGGACTGATGATTCCAAGCGGATCGAACAAGCGCGCGGTTACGGAAAGGATCGAGCGTTTAGTGCATGTTAAAGGCATGTCGATCACTATTTTAAAGTTAAAGGTGTCATCGTTAGGTTGCCATTGCATACCCACGATCTTAGTGTCAACATGAGGATCCTCATCAAACTTGACAGCGAGACAGCTCTTATGAATTGACGGGATACGTGACAATAGGGTATTGTCATTAGAGATCCACTTAGTTAAGTTAAAACCTCCAGATTTAAACATAGCGACCATTTCCCTATAGGTGTCTTCAGCTAAATCTACATTCTCTATGGAACTAACGTAGTCGTCAACATACATGTGATTGTCAGCTTCGTAAGCCGCCAGAGGATATAAAGCGCGACAGTCTGACGCGAGCTGGTTTACGACTCGCATTGCCAGGAAGGGTGAGCTGGAGACGCCAAAACAAACGCGGTTGAAATGATAGCTTTCAATAGGAGAATTGGAATCGAACCTAAATAATATTCTTTGATATGCATGATGATCTTGAGTAAGTTTCACTTGAAAATACATTTTTTCTATGTCCGCGGTTACAGCAACCGGGTACATACGCAAATTGAGAAGCAAATGAAAGATATTGTTCTGTAATATTGGTCCCGTATAAAGCAAATCGTTAAGCGATTTACCTGACGTGGTTTTACACCCAGCGTCTAAGACCACACGCGTTTTAGAGGTTTCTTTGTCAGGGCGATAAACGGCCCGATGCGGCATATAATAAACTTGAGAGTCTAGAAAGCTATTTGACACTTTAGTGAGATAACCTTGATCAATATATGTTTGAATAATGGCATTATAATCGTTGCGTAAGTTAGAAGCGTCTAACTTTTTTTCTAAATTTAAAAACCTGCGTTTGGCGATTGTGTACGAATGCCCTAGCTCACTGGGAGGGTATTTAAAGGGAAGACTAACCGTATATCTACCGGTATCGTCGCGTGAGTACGTAGACGAGAACAGCTTTTCACATGCTGCGTCGTCCGTGCTAATGTGCTTCTTATCTGGCACCTGTTCTATCTCCCAAAAGCGTTGCGTTAATTGTTCGAGAGACACATCTTGAGTGTGACATAAGAAGGCCTTGTCGGACACGGAGGAATGAGACATGCGATCGCGGGGATGCTTGTTTGTCACTAGCGAATAAGGTAAAGCATGCGCCTTTCCCATTGCGACGTATCCGAGCGTGGTTTCTATCGCGATTACTGATGAGGTTGGGGATGTAATTTTTTGTGACCCTAAAATCATGGGGAAGAGTTCATTACCTAACAAACAATCTATACCACCCGGAGTATGGTATCGTTCGTCAGCCATAGGTAAATTTTGTAAATGGGTTAATTCCGCTGTATCAATTTCTACGTTAGGCAAAAAATCTGTAATAGTGTCTATAACCCGTGCACTAACCGAATAGGAACAGCGGGCATCAAATCGCGAATATATTTTGAAATGCGTAATTCCATAAGATTGGCTTTCAAGTTGACCTATGCCTTTAATGACAGAAGGAGCGTTAAGTATTGTTAAGTGCAAACGCTCACAACAAGACTTCGTAATAAAGTTACTCATAGACCCTGAGTCCAAAAACAAACGTATACGATCCGATTTATAATTTGCATATACACAAGCAGTCGGCAACAAAACCGTGGTCGCGCTGCTTGAATTACGCGGCGGAGGGATCACAGCCGATAACGACGCGATATTGCCACTATGTGACCGCGCCTCCCGCGAGTGCGAGCGGGACGGATCATCTGCCGATGACGCATGAGTCGACATGGAATGCTCGGACGGCGCAGTAGACGCGTTTGCCTGCCTCGATGCGTTGCCGGTAGCATGATTTCTTGTTGAATTTGATGCGTTCAAATTATTTTTATAACACAGTAAACTATGATGAGACCGATTGCAAATCGAACACCTATTAACAGATCTGCAAGCACTCACGTGATGAAAACCTAAACAATTAACACAAAAGGAATGTTTACGAACTATTTCATTTCGCGTTTCAACAGTCTCTTGGATAAAATGTTGACATTTGAACAAAGGGTGAGCGGAATTATTGTTACATACGATACAATTTTTTATGTTAGAAGTATCGACTGATTTCAAATTAGTAGGGCGGGTTTGCGTAAAAAATGATTTAGGTTTATTTAAATGAGAGGCGGTTGAACTCCGCTGAGCGCGATAATCACCTTTTTGGGAATGTGATGGTGAGCGGAGCGTTTGGAGTTTGCTTTGTTCTGTCAAAAATGTTTTGACGTCACTATATGTAGGTACACTCAAATGTCTATGAGATTGTTCAAACAATTCAAGCATAGGTTTATCAAACTTGCTTAATGCTAAATGAGTTATTATGAAATCTGATAAATTTGTGATAGGTAGACGCTGCAGAGCTGCTTCAGCTGAACAAAAGTTCTCCAAGATCTGATCAGCCGATTGCCCTGGCTTCTGGTGTAACATTTGTTCTAAATAGCACGACGCCTGAACCCTGGTATCGTGGTATTTAGCCAGAAGGGCTTGCCAAATAACATCGTAATTTTGTGCGGTAGCAGCTATGCCTGAACAAACAGTAAGTGCCTTACCCGAAAGGCAACCTATCAAATATTGAACCTTTTCGGCGTTGGTGAGACGAGTATTCGTATGTATCACACTACAGAAATTTTCATAAAATATAGGCCACTTACCATAAGTACCATCGAAACCTGTGAGTTTAAGTGGGGGTAATTTGATATTAAAATTATCACTTTTCTTTTTATCGTCGAGTTCTTGTCTCAGAGTAGTTTCCGTTTGCTTTATGAAACAGTATAATTCATCAAATGTATTAAAAACACTATAACTCGGCTGTACCTGCGGATTATCTTTTAATTGTTCAATTAACAATTTATCGATAGTTTCGATGTAATCCGATCGGGTTTTATCGATAGATTGAACCCGAGCGAGAAACATCATGCGTACTGTTTCATCGGTAACCTTGAGACTTAAGTTGTACACTTCTTGAACTATGTGAAACAAACTTTGTTTTTTGTATTCTAAAAAATTTATCATGACCTGACTTTCGTCTGAACTTTTACTATGGGATTTGTCTTTAGAAGCCATGATAATATAATTGATACGAGATACGAGTATGTATATAAGTGGGTAGGTAATAGAAATATTCAGCGAAAAAGTATAAAATTCGAACAACGATCAGCTGTTAGCTTAAATCAGCTGTTTGCGGTAAAGTATTCAGAGAACAAACCCAATATGGAGTCTGCGTAACAATCAGCTGTTAATCGTTTGAATACCGTTATGTATCGGCTGCGTTGCCCAGTACCGTCACAATAAAATAAATATATGTGGGTATAAAATTAACGTATAAATATGAGTTTTATCTACGATTACAATTCGAAAGATAATATGAAATTGTAATGAAATTGGGGAAAACTACGTTAAATTTATGACGGTTGAGAAAATTGTTAATTTTGGATTGTCCGTTTTACTTTATGCCAAAACTCCTAATTACCAAAAAATATCAAAATGATTGCCTAGAATCGGACAACCGGACTAACATGGCCAGGATGGTCCAAGTCCTGGGTAGCGATAATTTCGGGGGGCGCTACCTGCCAGCGGGTTGATTATATATAGGTAAATATGATTATGATAAATAGCGTAAATGCGTTATAGAATATGAGTACTTATGAGTAATATAAAATATGCGGTGTGAAAAGATAATTAACTTTTCTAATGCGTGCGGGTGGCGTTAAATATAATATTTGCGTTGAGTATTTATGAGTAATATACTAAATATATATATGCGTATGCGTGAATTTAATAGGAAAAGAGGTAATTAATATTATTAGTAGAAAGAATGCGTTAGATGGAATATCCGGACGGAGGACCACACTTGGAAGTGCACTTACCTTGAACTCTTGTTGGTAGGTAGGCGCTGCTCCCAGCTTTGCGTTCGGGGTCTTGATTCACGACCGCGAAATATGCACACAGGAGTTATAACCGTAACTCTCGAGACTGTGGCTGATGATAAGCGATGTAGCGCGATATGATGGGTAATCACAGCGGCCGATAGCGGAGCGGAGCGTTAAGAGACGGGTGCGTGCGTATCTTCCAATAGCTATGGCGGAAAGTGAATGTAGGAAGCGGGCGGGATAGTGTTGCCATAGACAATACATAAAAGTAAGATGCGTTTAGTGCGTGAGTGTTGACATATAATAATTATAATAAATACCATTAAATACATAAACTAAAAAATATGTATGCGTCGGTACTGGCGCATCCAGATATAATGTATTGTAAAGAGAGGATTGAGAAAGGCAAGGGTATTTCTATGCTATGAACGCAAACGTCTGTGATTTACGGACAATCGAGACAATGAACTAGACCAGGTTTTTGGTAACCTCATTGCAAAATGCAGTATAGTGTCATAATATGTTTTAAGCATTAACTATAGTATACTGTTTCAAACTACATATTGTGATTTGTTACTAAAACATGAACAAGTATAATATAACCGCAACTTTAAAATTTGTGATATTACGTTCCTATTTATCTCGGTGTTGAACATCCCCAATTTGTATGACTTATAAAAAAACTCTCACTTTATATTCTAGCTAGTAGAAAGTCATGTCATGACTTTCTGTTTTACACTGCTCCCGGTGACCACTGTCTCGAAGCCCAGTGGTCACTGGAAATACGTGACCGTAGCAGCGTGGTTCTCCCTGTAGCTTTTCTCCCGTTGTTGTCACGGGTTATAAAGTACACGAATCTTCCCTACTCTGTTGATATACGCAAGGTCACATATCCAGCGCGATATCACAGATCTGTCAGGCCCCATATTACTTTTATTTCCATTCCCGTCATCCGTGGGTAACACTAAAACATTTTATAATGTAGATTTTGTACTAATTAACTCGCAGCAAGTATGCAACCATTTTTATTGCGTAGAGGTGAATTACAGATCGTGGAGGCGGGTGCGTTTAGTCCTACTATATATTATTACTCGACCTCATCTTTGTACACGCACGGGGTATAGCACTGATGGGATATTAAAGTTATTACCAAAGGCGAAATTGGCCGAGCGACCGCTGAGGAAGCTGCCCACCGAGACCTATTAGCGGTAATACATATTTCATATATGATCCACCGGCGATCGACGATTATGGGTGTATTAAAACGCCGTCTGAACGTCTTCCCCGATCATGGGAATATGCACAGCCTTCACTTTATCTACGTTTTTTACAGTTTAATACATAATTCGGTGATCAGGATCACTGAACGTCTTGAGACGCGAGGTTCGAACATTATGGGAGCCACTCCGAAACTATTAACGGGTATTCTCTTTTAATATCCAAATGATGTCGTGGGAAATTTATTCTTACACTAACACCGTACACGTAAAGTTCTGTCTAAGCATAGAACCAGTTGTTTAAAACCTAATGGTTAGTTACATACGAGTAGGAACTAATACTATGTTGTTCATCTCATCTGCAGATCTAACTTCAAATCGCTTGAATAAAGGCCCAACTGATTATAATGCTATCAAATACCACACCATACTATAGATTCGAGGATCAGGTCCTCTCTTAGATACCTATGATGAACTAAAATTAATAACTTGATTAAATACAAGACGAAATTCTACTTCTTCGATTTCAAGGCACTTTTCACCGTAAAGTAATTTTCTTAATATTACAAATTACGTGATCTCGTAATTTTTTCTCATGCCGGCGTTAAACACTTCAGATATGTAATATTGGTTCTAATGAATGCGTGCGATTAATCTTTAATACATTTTTTAAATTATATATATTAACGCGCATGCCGTGTAGTATTCAAAAAAGTGTAATTGGTATATCTACTACATAATAACCTAATCATGGTGTTTTATAACTGACTTAAAAATCGGTTTAATCTGCAACAACCGTTGGTTATCGATGTATCACTATTATACTATACTTACATGCTTTTTTTCTTTTGTTTCAGGATCCATTCACGGTAAGTGATGCAGGGGACTACCGGGAATCCTGGGACATCCTTCCGAGGAGTTACTTGGGGGCCCGTCATTAGACATATAGGGAGAGTTCTAACACATAGGTACCTACTTATCTAGCTCTGCGATAGCGTAGCCAACTATTGCGACACCGTCGCTCCTTTGTCTGATGTCGCCACCGCAGTTTACTCCTTGGCTATAGATGTTTCATATCAAAAATAAGTGATGATGAAGTGAGCGAAATCCAAAGAGATCATTTTAACCTTAAGCTTTTAACGGCGCCATGTAAACCCATAGGTTTAGGTAGGTATTATTTATGGCACCAACTTCAATATAATATGTTGAATAAAATGTGATACCTAAATCAAAATACATATTACTTGGTTTGTACTAAGTAAATTTTATTTTTCAGGATTTCTTTGAAGTCGGTTGTATTTTTTATTGATTTTTTTTTAATTTTTTTATTCAATATTTTAAGTGACGGTTGGAGCGAAAAATATTTCTATCTAAGTATAAAGTTCTTTTTGCTAACTTTGTGCTAAGTAAATTAGATTTTTTAGGATTGGTTTGAAGTCGGTTCTATTTTTAACCGACTTCAAAAAAAGGAGGACGTTCTCAATTCGTCTGTATGTATTTTTTTAAGTTTAGCGATAATTCCGCCAATTATAGACGGATTTCAAAAATTTTTTTTTGTTGAATAGGGTAGGGATTACTTCTGAGGTGGTCCCATTTTCACCAGGTCAGGATCTGATGAAGGGATCCAGGAGAAAACGAGGGCAACCACCGAAAATTGTAGGGACAACTAGTGCGCTTGTTAACTTTTTAATTAAGTGTTTTAATGTTCTACACTTTAATGAAGGTCTGGCGTCGATCTGATGATAGAGTCGAAAGACAGTCGAGGGCATTCCTAAACAATTTACAGCAGTTATCTTGTGTTTGGGCTTGATTGATTTGTATTGATGAGAACTTGACACCTAGATTGATAGATCCAACTTAAAAAAAAAAGAAAGGTCTGAATGTTTTATGTATGTTCACCGATATTTCCGTCAATTATAGACGGATTGCAATTTTTTTTGTTGAATTGGGTTTACATCTGAGGTGGTCCCATTTTAACCAGGTTATTATCTGATTATGAGATCCTGGAGAAATCGAGGGCAACCACCGAAAATTATAGGCACAACTAGTGCGTTTGTTAACTTTTTAATTCAGTGCTTTAATGTACTACCATTAATGAAGGTCTGTAGTCGATCTGATGATGGAACCAAAAGAGATTCGAGGGAATTCCTTAACGATTTATAGCAGCTACCTTGTGTTGGGGCTTGATTAATTTGTATGGATGAGAACTTTCACCTAGATATAAATTTCGGTTCACCCGTCACTTAAAATAATGAAAAAAAAAACTTTTCAATAAAAAATACAACCGACTTCAAAGAAATCCTGAAAAATAAAATTTACTTAGCACAAACAAAGTAATATGTATTTTGATTTATCAGATTTTATTCAATATAATATTGAAGTTGGTGCCATGAATAATACCTCCATAAACCTATGAATTTACTTGGCGCCGACTTCAAATTATGATATTGAATAAAATCTGATAAATCAAAATACATATTACTTGGTTTGTACTAAGTAAATTTTATTTTTCAGGATTTCTTTGAAGTCGGTTGTATTTTTTATTGATTTTTTTTTAATTTTTTTATTCAATATTTTAAGTGACGGTTGGAGCGAAAAATATTTCTATCTAAGTATAAAGTTCTCATCAATTAAAATCAATCAAGCCCAAACACAAGGTAACAGCTGTAAATCGTTGATGAATTCCCTCGACTGTCTTTCGGTTCCATCATCAGATCTACTCCAGACTTTCATTAAATTGTAATACATTAAAGCACTTGATCAAAAAGTTAACAAACGCACTAGTTGTCTCCACAATTTTCGGGGGTTGCCCTCGATTTCTTCTGGATCCCATCATCTGATCCTGACCTGGTGAAAATGGGACCACCTCAGAATCCGTCCATAATTGACGAAAATATCTGTTAACAGACTTAAAAAAACCATACAGATGAATTGAGAACCTCCTCCTTCTTTGAAGTCGGTTAAAAATCCACCCAATCGTCTCTATCAAGCAATTGCAAAATTCAAATTATTCTCACTAATAAAAAAAGAAACCAGAAAATGGGACTAAAATGAAGCTAAGTACATATTAAGTCTTTTAGAAGTTAAGAAAAAGAACGAGACGTGGAGTATATTTTAACCGAAGAGATCCATTCATTTGACTTGCAAAAATAGAGTTCATTTCCACGAACTAAGAATTATATAGAGCTATTATAATATCGTGGGTAGATTTTAATGAATGTACCAAGTTCTCATTATACCTACATTTTGTTCTTTTTTTATATGGATTACTTTTCCTTTATTGCTGCAGGGAGTGACTGGATGCGGAAGATACAGGACCGTGCATTGTGGTGTAATTGAAGAGGCTACGACCAGCAGTGGACTGCCATAGACTGATTTGATTGATTGATTAAAGTTCGGGTATAGTCTGATAAGTACCATTTGGCATTGTCGATTACCTATAAAAACAATCTATGAGAACGACCTTCATAGTTTTTGCAAATAAGTGAATGGAAGTAAAAAATGAAACAAAGGAGATAAATATTTTGTTTAGGAGAAAGAGAACTGATTCTCTATGGTTTCTATTCACTGCCTTAAGCCGCCAAAGAGTTTTGTGGAGCCCCTCGCTGACGATTTGTGTACCTACCTATGCCTCTCCGAACAAGTTTCAGTAATTTTGTGTCGCTTTGCAATGTAATACTACTTACTACCAAGACCTATACACTTTTCCTAATATTATTTACTATTTTCTCGGTACCTCGAAACTACGGCTGCAACTATAGGGCGTAAGTACGATTTTACTTATTATTCTTATATTTTAACTTTATGATGGTCGCGGCTTCGACTGCGGTCCTGATCTCGCTTCCCCTGAAAACATGTAACTGGGATAAAAAGTAGCCTGTTTGTTTCTAGACCAACTATATACAAGCTCGTAGAACCGCTGCCGCAGTGTTTTGTAACTGATTACTGTGCATCTTAGGTTTTGGCTGGTCCTGAGATGCATAACAGCTTAGTGGCATTGAGGCATAGTGCGTTTGAGGAATCTGTGCTTCGGAAAGTATGTTGGCCCAAATTTTCAGTAACATAACAGTCGAGCTAAGGTGATTTGGATTGGCAATAGGCTCACCTTACATGGGATTTTGTCATACATTTTGTCAAACATCGGGTTATGTAAGTTGTCAAATAACATGTCTCTGTATATCCCTTCGGGGATGAAGGCTGTATGTGTGTACGTAGATAAAGCCTGAGATTTATTTAAAACTGTACCTATACCCAGTGTCCCCAGCCACTTCAGTAAAGTAATAAGCATAAGCCGGTGGAGATTAATAGCTGCCGTCTCACTTCTGCGCGTGTATCAACGTCGCTGTCAACCTATACACATAATTACACAGTGACAAGACGATAATTAGTGGCGTGGAAGACGCATCGTACCGCGGATCCTAATTGATGTACATGCAAACGCAATCAATATGACGTGGTAACGGATGTTGGTCGGCACACGGGGACACGCGGCCGCGGCCTTGTCACACGCAAATATATATCTATGTACCTATCTTGTGTAGTGAGAGCAAACCCTTAACTACCTGAATAGTTATTGGTATTCTGCCTCTTCCTCCTCTTGTGAGCTTTTTCATTGTTCCTCTTCTAAATTTTAGTGACCCTGAAAAACACGGGGGTAATAAATTTTATCGCTATGGGTGTGTCTGACTCTAGCCCTGAACCGATTTGAGTGCAATTAATGCCTTCATAGGTGTATTTCAAATCTTACTACCTTCTTATTCCTTATCTAAAACACTTCACTAACATGGCCTACCAGATACTTTCGAGATTTATATTACTTTAAAATGTTTAAGTTCTTAACGTTTCTTCACGGTTTTCTATTTAAGAAAACGACTAGTGTTGAAACCTTAGTCCCTATTTTGACACCTGTTATTTAGTGCCTCACCTCATCCGAACATCACAGACGTTGGCGATAATAGTGTCATGACTCTCTTTAGTTCTTGAAAGAACAATACCTTCTTCAAGAGATAAATATCTCTATGGGCGATATTTGTAACAAAGAATAAAATAACTATGAGCAGTTGTCCGTCTCTAAATAACACTCTCGTGGTATCCCACCCACACCAGTGTCCCTTGGCGTCTCCGTAAAGGACCTTTCGTGCTTGGTATATACTTATTACTGTATAATATACGTGTACATAAAAGTAAAGCAAGTTAACACATGGGTATACCTTTTCCAGTTGTAACAAAACATAACATTGCTTTTTAAACATCAAAATCAAATGGCCTGTAACAATTTACACTTTAGAATGGACGGAAGTTGGATAATTTTATAGCTCTTAAAACTGGTTTTGGTATAGTTATACGTATACTTATTTGCTTCTCCAAACTTTATTGTTTTGACAATTGAAAAGTTAAAGACAGTTTTATTTAACTTCTAGCAATATTATATTAATTTGCTTCTAGGTCACTATAATAATCCTATTGAAGATTCATAGCTTTATATGTGTCAAATATTCTGAAGTCTTAATATAGGTATGTGACCTAATTTACTTGTGACAACAGCGTTGCTATTTTGCTAACCCCTTCCCAATATAACTCGCCCCTTACTAATAAAACTAGAACACGGTTTAGGACTTTTTTTACACCCGAACTGACGTCATGGTTTAGGTAAGGCGGCCAATTGTAAACTGTCTAGGCCTTTTTAAGTTCATTCTTTTTAATGATAAGTCACTCGTTTGACACAGACGAGAGATTTATTACGGACATATTAAGTATAAAGCTTTACTTTGTGCACGAACCACGTAATCCTGATTTAAATTTATTAGGTTAACCGACAATAAATTTGTAAATTCCGTCGTCCGCTGACCCGGAAAAGTAGCCTTAATGAGAGTTTTATTTTAAGAACTTCAGGAGAGCCTTATCTTCTAAAACGTACTCTATCGTAGTAAGTTATATCTTTATAGACTCATGCATCATTTTATAAGACTAATAACATTCCTACTTTGTTCCCGCATGTCTGTGGCCGCTTCACGCCCCTGCCATCGCTGGTGTGAACATGTGCAACGTGCAGTATGTAAGTATGTTTTATTATTTAGTAAATTTTAGTAGTCTTCCAGGCTCCAGCCGTCTTGGTGTAACTAAACTGATATCTTCGTATCAGTAAATGATACTTTTCTATCTTGTTGTATTATGAGTGACACACCTTCAACAACAGATGTATGTAAGTACGTGCGCGAGTTCCTGTTTGTAACATAAATATCGAACGAATGGCACTATTTCAATTTTTTTAACGGTGTAGTTACCCAAAGTAAGGGTTAAGAATTATTGTAGATCTGTTTGGACATTCGAAGACCATAAACTCGTTTCGTAGTTGAGAGAGGATGTCAACTTGCACATGTCCGATACCTACCTATATGTGAAAGTATGCATGTAAGGTGGCGGGGATTAAATAAATTCAATTTTGTTTTCAGTTAAGTATATTTTCACATTATTACTACCTCAGTTTTACAAAAGCGACCAATACTCGATTCCATTGAAAAATACCATCAAAAATATCAACGTGATAGTCCACAATTGAATGCGTAGGTAGATAGATACGTGGAAAATCGTGCCGGTGCCCAATGTGCGCTGCAAATTAACAGCGACTCCCTCGGGGCTAATATTTCTCCGGGCGACGTTGAACCTAGGACCGCCCGCCACTAACTACCCCACTGAATCAGCGACGATCACGCCTACATCTTGTTCATACGCCGATTGGTACGTAACTCGTACCACTCGTACCCTCGGAGCTGGATAAAGTAATATATATTCGTGGAGTTTATGCTGACTGAAAATCTTGACTCACCTTCGTTCACGGCCATTTTATGGGCCCCGGAGCGTAGGTCAATCGCTTCGTAAACTTATAAAAGATTTTATACTTACGCCAGTTTGAGTTCGCTTATAAAATTTTGTAGTAGATATTTATTTCTTTTTTACTGTTTTTGGTATTGTGTAATCATTAAAAAAATTTTCAATAAAAAATAAAACCGACTTCAAACAATTCCTGAAAAATTAAATTTAGTTAGCCCAAAGTAATATGTATTTTGATTTATCAGATTTTATTTAATATCATATTGAAGTCGGCGCCAAGTAAACCCATAGTTTTATGTAGGTATTATTCATGGCACCAACTTCAATATTATATTGAATAAAGTCTGATAAAGCAAAATACATATTACTTTGTGCTAAGTAAATTTAATTTTTCAGGAATTGGTTGAAGTCGGTTTTATTTTTTATTGAAATTTTTTTTTTTCATTATTTTAAGTGACGGGTGAACCGAAAATTATATCTATCTAGGTAAAAGTTCTCATCAATACAAATCAATCAAGCCCAAACACAAGGTAGCTGCTGTAAATCGTTAAGGAATTCCCTCGACTGTCTTTCGGTTCCATCATCAGATCGACCCCAGACATTCATTAAATTGTAGTACCCACATTAAAGCACTGAATTAAAAAGTTAACAAACGCACTAGCTGTCCCTACAATTTTCGGTGGTTGCCCTCGATTTCTCCTGAATCCCTTCGTCAGATCCTGACCTGGTGAAATTGGGACCACCTCTGAACTCTATCCAACAAAAAGCAGATTTGAAATTCGTCTATACCTAATTGACGAAATATCGGTGAACATACATAAAACATTGAGAACTTCCTTTTTTTTAAGTCGGATCTATCAATCTTGGTGTAAAGTTCTCATCAATACAAATCAATCAAGCCCAAACACAAGGTAACTGCTGTTAATTGTTAAGGAACGCCCTTCACTGTCTTTCGACTCTATCATCAGATCGACTGCAGACCTTCATTAAAATGTAGAACATTAAAGCACTTAATTAAAAAGTTAACAAGCGCACTAGTTGTCCCTACAATTTTCGGTGGTTGCCCTCGTTTTCTCCTGGATCTCATCATCAGATCCTGACCTGGTGAAAATGGGACCACCTCAGAAGTAAACCATATTTAACAAAAAAAGAAATTTTGAAATCCGTCTATAATTGACGGAAATATCGCTTAACATACATAAAAAAAAATACATACAGACGAATTGAGAACCTCCTCCTTTTTTTGAAGTCGGTTAAAAAGTATTAATAGATGATCCGTAAATACAAGTCATAAAAATCTTTAATACCGATAAGCATTTAAAGTACCTATTTACTTATTGACATAAACGGCATCACTTTCAAAAATCAATACGAAAAATATCCAATGTATCTATGTAGATACATTGTATAATATATTTTACTCAATAAAAATTACTTAAGTACTTAATTCTATTTCTACGTAGGTAGGCACTTCTCTACATTTTTTTTCCGTTGTATGATAGATCACTGGGAGGGTTGATATTATATCCGTCATTGACTGGACTCTACCCAATAATATTTCTACCTACCTACTTGAGTTTACGTTTACAAGAACATGATTACCGAATAACATTATGAACACGTATTTATAACTAAACAAGTAGAAGAACAAACTAAGATTGCTTATTATTTACAGCAGTTAAACGGAGCCTTCATCTAAAATACAGTTCCTCAAAATTAAGCTGCGGTTCCTTAACGTTTTAAATATTAAAATGACCAACGATGATAGCAAGATAATGCCTATAACTATGCTAATAACACCTACCTTCACGAAAATATAATCTTTAATCTGGATGCAAATCATCCTAATACGTTCCGATTATAATGAGGTATAATTTCGGCATTATATTGTCCATCAAAGTGTTTTACATATATAAAAATAAAAGGCTAGCAATCATGTAATTTGTGTCTTGACCTACTAAACTCTTTTCGTGATCGAAATCATGTTTTGATTTTAGGTTCTAATTATTTAACTTTATAATTTTGTATCGATTTTGAAATTGTACCATAATTATGTTAAATGTGTTCACTGCTGTAATATGCTACTTCTAGTTTTACGTTATTTTCACTGCCGATATTTATTAGTTCGTGTGTTTCAGACGGCGATGCACTGGGCTTGTAAACGAGGCGACGAAAATTTAGTGAAATTGCTGGGCGGAGTCGCACGTCACGTAGTCAATGAACGATCGGTGAGTTAATTTGTAATTTTAATCCATTCTTATTTTATATTCTTGGTCATGGTCATGTATAAAAATGTGTAGTCACCCACACTCATGCCTACCAACGTCTCCAAAAACCGAGTTTTAAAGACGAGACTAATGCAGGTCTCTGCCTAACGAAGCAGAGGGTCAGCCAGCATTCAGGGTAAGTTTATCATCAGGCAAATATTAAGGGTTCCCAGTTAAAACTTGAGACTTCAGCATCGAGATAAAAAGAAACTTATTTATATTAGTGAGGACACTAGCTGACCTATATCAAAGGTCTCATCTCATAATGTCCTTTTCTCGAAATTTCCTTTCTCATAATGTCCTTTCTTAAAATGTCCTTTTCCCAAAATGTCCTTTTTTCGAAATGTCCTTTTCTCAAAACGTCATTTTCGTGAAATGTCCTTTTCTCAAAATGTCCTTTTCGCGAAAAGTCCTTTTCTCAAAATGTCCCTTTCCCGAAATATGTGCACTACAGTATTAACGCTGCTCAATCCGACTCGGATAGGTTAGGTTAGCCTTCTAACCTAACCTATCCAAGTCGGATTGAGCGGCATTAATACTGTAGGGCACATGACATTTTGAGAAAAGGAATTTTCGCGAATAGGACATTTTGGGAAAAGGATATTATGAGAAAAGATATTTCGAGAAAAGGACATTATGAGAAAGGACCTTTCGAGAAAAGGACATTATGAGATGAGACCTTTGATATAGGTCAGCTAGTGAGGAAATATAAATAAGTTTCTTTTTATCTCGATGCTGAAGTCTCAAGTTTTAACTGGGAACCCTAATATTTGCCTGATGATAAACCTACCCTGAATGCTGGCTGACCCTCTGCTTCGTTAGGCAGAGACCTGCATTAGTCTCGTCTTATACATCTCTCAAGAGATATAATTATATTCCTCGGTTTTTTCTTTTCAAACACTTTTCATTGCTGCCTCACACCTATTCGTCTCATCGTGATGTTATATCCTATGTAACATAGCCGTAAGCTTTAAATAGCCTTTAACGTTTCTCAATAAATGAACTGTCGAACTTTAAAATAAATAGTTTTGGAAATTCTACTAGTCCCTGAGATCCTAGCATTCAAACAAACAAACTTATTAGCTTTATAATATTAGTTAGATACTGACTTCAAAATCCAGAGCAAAATGTTTGAGCCATGTAATTTTTCAACAATAAACCCATTCATGATGATTTATATGATTCACTCATGAGTTATTCATATATTTTGTATTCGTAAAGTAAAAACAATGACCTAAACCGAAAAAGTGCATTGTCTCGAAACCTGTTCTAAATTGGAGATGAGTGTTTCATTACTAATTTTCCTGTTCCAAAATCTTCTGTAATATTTAATAATAATACCATTTATACTTGTATACTTAATTGTATTTAGTATAAAAGATGTCATCAGAACTATGAGGTATTTGAATACAACCCATTCTGGACACATTTCTTGTTGTTTAAAATACACTTGCATGCATATCATACACTGGTGTATTCCCGAAGGAGCAGCTGAGGCTATTACACGCCCGTATATCGCCAGCTATATTTTGTAGTCACGTGACTGGGGTCGGGTGAACGGGGAATATTGTGAATAAAAGTTGGAAAAAAAATTATGTAGGTGACTTAGCGAATGTATTTGTTAGAGATGTGTGGGTAGGGGGTTGTGATGTTTACAGGCAAATAGTCATACTTATAGAATTCGGGACTTCACGCGAAATACTGGCATAATGACACAGTGATCAATTTGTCAAATGTTAACTTAGACCAGCCAACCTTGAACGTACTGCAGAAGGGATTAAATTACGCGATCACACCGAGTAAAGTGCCGTATGAAAATATCATATGTGGTGTGGAGGAGGCCATCGCCCGAAACAAAGTGCCTTATGGGGAGGCTGAGATACTACGGCAAGACGTTTCACACGTCTTACGTAAGGCACGCCTGCCCAAAAGCAACACTTCCAGAGAAGAGCGCGAGGCACTTGCTGCTTTGAGAAGCAATGATGAGGTACTGGTACTTAAAGCGGATAAAGGCAACGCCACCGTAGTGATTCAAACCACGTACTATGAGGACAAGATACGCGCTTTGCTCGAGGACACACAGACATATAAGCTGGTAAATTACAATCCCACTGCCAGAGTAACACGTAGTATACGGAAATTTATTAAGGAACACGAAGAAGATTTTACAGAGGATGAGTTCAACCATTTACACAGACCAAAGATCACGCAACCACCCAAACTATATGGCTTGCCCAAAGTGCATAAGCCCAATGTGCCACTGCGACCAATTGTGAGTCAAATTAACTCTCCCACTTACGATCTAGCAAAACACATTGCCAAAGCACTGCAGCCATTGGTGGGGAAAACACCGTCCTTTGTCAAAGACTCTCGCCATTTTGTGGACATTATTCAAGACATTAAGCTGGAACCGGACGAGCTCTTGGTAAGTTTTGACGTGGAGTCTTTATTTACCAACGTTCCAATACAGGATTGTCTGCGGATAGTCGAGACCAAGGTAAGAGAGAATGGCCTGCCAATTGGTTATACAACGTTGCTTCGAAGTTGCATAGAAGGAAACTACTTCCTTTACCACAACCAATACTACCTCCAGATAGACGGCGTAGCTATGGGAAGTCCATTAGCACCAGTAGTGGCAAATATTTGGATGGAGCATATAGAAGACATGGTATTCCAGGATGTCCAAGGTCAGATCAGGTTGTGGAAAAGGTATGTAGATGATATATTCTGCATATTTAAAGGCAACAGGGAGCAGGTGGTTTGTTTTAACGAGTATCTCAACTCATTACATGTGAAAACACGGTTTACGTATGAAATTGAGAACAACAGGTCATTGCCTTTCCTTGACGTCAAATTAATGGTGAGAACAGACGGTTCCTTGGCCCACACTGTGTATCGCAAACCCACTCACACAAACAGATACCTGCACGCCTCCTCGCATCATCACCCACTTCATTTGAAATCAGTCAGCTCCACGCTCATCAAGCGAGCCAATGACCTCTGCGACCCTGAGCATTTACAGCAGGAGTTAGACTATGTTCAGGAGATACTGAAGATGAATGGGTATGCAGCGAGTAGTAGAAAGGCACGACGTGCACCGAGGAGAGTGAGACCGGAGGTGGAACGCCAACCAGCTTATCTGCCATATGTAAAGGGAATAACGGACAAGATCGGGTCGTGTTTACGGCGGTTCTCCATTCGGGCGATCTTTAAACCATTAACCAAAGTGGCTAGGTACGTGCGAACACCAAAGGACATCATTCCTCTGCAAACACCAGGTGTCTACAAAGTAGATTGCAGCTGCGGTAGTTCCTACATAGGCCAAACCAAGCGGACCATCGCGGAAAGGGTCAAAGAACATATTGCAGCTGTAAAAAATCGTCAGTTGAACAAATCGGCAATAGCAGAACACCTTGATTCGGGCATTAATCACTGGATCGAACTTCACCAACCGAAAGTCCTCTCCACTGATCGCCATTATTATCCACGTATGGTGCGTGAAGCCATTGAAATCAGAAAACACAAAAATTTCAATAGGGATGATGGATACAAGCTCTCCGGGATGTGGAATTCAGTGATTAATAAACTTGAACGTAAAACTGTGCCAATTAAAACTGACGTAGTGAGTGTAGTGTGTCGCCGGCCTTATCCTTCGTTGTAATAACAACGCGCAGCGGAGGGTAGTTCGACAAGAAATAACTTCGTGGTTTTTGTCGATCCTCGCCTCAGTCCAACCGCGACCACGGGCGCTGCAACGTGCTCGAAACGTCGGTAGAATGTAAGTAAATAGTATTTCGCGTGAAGTCCCGAATTCTATAAGTATGAGTGTTAAAAACCGCGATAGTTTAAAAATAACATACAGGCAAATAGCTCAAAAATCACCAATATTCTAGCTTTGTAGAGCTGGAACCTGGAGAGTAAATTGGCTATGGAAACTGTAATCTTAAGAGCCTAGTGCGTGGATGCATCAAAAAGCTTCCGAAACTACTAAAAATGTTTGATGGTTTTCTTAAACCCTGGTGTATCTAATTTCACTATAAAATGCGTTTCTTGTGAAAGTCAATCAGATTGTCCTGAAATTGAATGAGAAAACCTACAACTCCATTTGCTTTATAGACTTGTATATTGAATAGATTTTTATCTAAGTACTTATTATGAGTTCGTCTAAAACCATAAAATTTAAATTAAAACAAATTGTATCGCATTAATCTACCAAGTATCGAGAAGAGAACGCCGATGTTACAAGAATTATGTGATTGCCATTGACTTTAAACGGACTAAGTTAATTATGTGTTTACATCCGCGGTGAGAGTAATCGCTCACTTTACTGTTACCTAGAAACTTTAACGTCCAATCAAATTTACTTACAGCGAGTTATTTTGCATGTTTTAGTGTATCGTTAAAGTGTCGTTACAATCTTTTTCATGTGGCGTTCGGCATCGTCGGCGACGGAAGTAGAATGGGGTAAGTCCGCTCAGGATTTTATTGCTTGGACTACTTGTGGATTCGAGGGAAGCGGTGGTAAATTTATCTGGGTACCACTCAACATTTTAATGTTCCCCTTTCCTAATAAAGCTGTTGTCATTTTATGACAACTTAATGTACGTTGACAAAATATTGGACATGTGGTAACATTATATTTAAAGTTTAAATGTCACTAATAAGACGTGTTTATAATCGATTTTATTGCGTTTTTAATTTATTTTAATGACGAGATCATTTTATTTTATATTTAGACGCCAAAATGACGCCGTTCTGCCTTTTGGTAAGCTATAGCGACATCTACCTAACGGCTCTCAAGTTGACTCATTGTATATTTCCTCTTACGAAATCAGAATAAAGTCAGAACATACACTCTCGTTTATGCTACAAGCTGACGCTATAATATCCAACTGAGTTTAATATCTATCGAGAACAATATTAACTATAAAGTATTGGAAACGCAAACGGTAAGCCATGTATGAGAAATTGGGAGCAGATGTGAGCCTTATCGACTCGGTGTAAGCGCGATTTACTCGCACCCCGCACCCTCACGACGAGAAATATTTCATATTTCGTGATATCATCATACATGCGTGACTCTTTCTTAGCCATAGACACCGTTGTTGTCTATTGACGTAAAATAATTTCTTTAAGAAATTTTAAATTGTTTCTTCCAGGGATACACACCGCTTCATATCGCCATGCAGTTCCGTCACGAGAATGTGTATAGGCTGTTGGTTGAAGTGTACGGTAAGTTTCCATATCTTGTACCTACAAATATATTTAACGATACCATAGGTAAAGCAGCCTCTTTCTATACTTACCTATAAACATCATTAAATGACGCTAATTCATCCTTGCCTACTTACCTTAAGTTTCCCACCAAAGATCGCCATAACGTTTGATTATACTCTGTAAAATATAGCTTTATCTCTGTGACAGTTATATTAACGTAAACAAAATTGACTTTTATTTCATATTGAAAACGACACTTGTACTTTTATTTCAAATGCATGAAGTTGTTATTTACAGTTTGCACCTCTGTGTTCTCACTCTCTGCATTTCAACCACAAAAGCTTTTTGCCGTTGACATAAAGTATATTCTTTTTTACGTTTGTAGAACTGTCACAGAGATCAAGCTATATTTTCACAGTATAATTATTTGATGTCCAAAGCGTTTCCGTCACATTTTTAATTCGTGAAGGTAAAGATTCTTTGCAAAGAAAACTATAGACGAAGGTTCATACGTAAGGATGGTATTTTGGAACTTCTATTTAAGGTGCGTACTTGGAGTCTGTTTTCACTTAACCTACCTTGTCCTGAATTATGAGATGTAACAACTAGTGTTTACGATATCTCATACGAGATATTCGAACTATGTGATTTTTACTCTCTGTGATAATTCCAGTTTTTTGACGTGATATCGTCATTATTAATCGAAAATGTGTCACGCTCCCCTGAGCCTGCAAGCGAGAGGGTGGTACAAGCAATAGAGAGGCATGATCAGTCTAAACGTTCACCTTGTGTCACATAATTTTCTTCCAGTCCAGCTGCCGATTACGTTTACGTTTCCTTATGACGTTATCACGTAAACAAAATCCCGTGTATCCCCACTACAGCTTTCTTTCTTATTTTGTGGCTGCGAATTATTCTTGACATTCTTCTGTACACCCACATCTCAAAAACACTTCTACTTTCTTTTACATGGCGTCTCTTAAAAATTATAAGATTGTATAATTAATTATTATTAAGGACATAAACGTTGGGAGACGGAGGAAATCATGGTTCAGGAACATAAGAGAATGGATTGGAATATATAGTACATACATACATACATAACATCACGCCTGTTTCCCAACGGGGTAGGCAGAGACTATGGCTTTCCACTTGCTACGATCCTGGCAAACAACTTTCGCTTCTTCAACTTTCATAAGTGTCTTCATACATGCTCTTCGGTTAAGGGTACTCTTGACCTGGCCTTTTCTCAGAAGATTGTCGATTTTATCGACTTGAGTATGCCGAGGTCGACCTCTACCAGTTTGCCCATTCACTCTCGCCTCATAAATCTGTTTCGTCAGCCTATTTCCATCCATTCTCTCCACATGTCCAAACCATCTGAGCATCCCTTTTTCTATCTTAGTCACTACATCTTCTGTCATGCCGCAATGTTCCCTTATCACACTATTATTTACTTTATCCATCAATGTCACTCCAGCTATACTTCGCAAACTTCTCATTTCCACTGCATTAATTTTACTTTCATGCTTCTCCTGCCACACCCAACTTTCACTACCATGCATAAGTGTAGGGACAAGCACTCCTCTATGTACAGCCATCCTTGCCTTTTTAGACACGTTCTGACTGTTCATAAAGGTGTGAATGGCTCCATTCACTTGATTTCCTGCCAAAACTCTTCTTTCAATATCATTGTCACACTTTCCATCTCTTGCAAATTTTGAACCCAAATAAACAAACTCTTTCACCTGTTCCACGCTCTTTCCTTCGATCAATATCGAGCAATCAGTCATACATTTCTCTCTTTCAAAAACCATTACTTTTGTCTTGCTTACATTAACATTCATTCCTCTACTTTTAAGCGCATCGTTCATTACATTAACCATCAACTGCAACTCCTCCGCCGATGATGCCAGTATTACCTGATCATCAGCATAAAGGAGGCATTTGACGGTTAGCTCATTCATTTTTAGTCCATAGTCACACTCTTGTAGATCTTTCAAACAACTGTCTATATAAAGGTTGAACAGCCATGGTGACGCTACACAGCCTTGCCTCACACCTTTTTCGATGGGAAAAAAGTCTGTGCAAGCTCCATTGATCCTGACACAAGCACTGGAGCCCTCATATAGAGATTTCAATGCTCGTATCAAGTTGCTGTTCACTCCATACATGAACAGTGTTGACCACAGTTCATTCCTCACCACTCTGTCATAGGCCTTTTCTAAGTCCACGAAGATGCAATAGACTTTTTGGCGTTTTGCCAAAAACTTTTCAGCTAGGCATCTTAGTGAAAAGACCTGATCCGTGCATCCCCTTCCTTTCATAAATCCTGCTTGTACATCCCACATTTTTCCTTTAGTTTCATTCATCACTCTTTTAATCAAAACTTTCGCATACAATTTGCCTACGACACTGAGCAAGCTTATGCCGCGGTAGTTTTTGCACTCTTGCTGTGACCCTTTACCTTTGTACAGCGGCACTATGACCGATTTGCACCATTCTTCTGGTACTCTGCCATTTCGCCAGCAAAGATTGAAAAGGCGGTACAGCTGGCAAGCTACCACGCCACGACCCGCTTTCAGCATCTCGACAGAAATTCTATCAATCCCAGCAGCCTTTCCTAATTTCATACTATTCAACGCTTCCACAATTTCTTCCATACTTAAGTGGCTTTCATTATCAAGTTCATTCATTTCCGAGACATGAGTCTCCCTTTGCATATCCTCTTTTTCAAATAAACTTTCAAAATATTCCTTCCACCTTTTTAACACACATTCCTCTCCTATCACAAAACTACCATCATGGTTTCTGATTTGTTTAAATTGTGAGGTAGTCTGTTCAGTCCTCATTGTTCTTATAGACTTCCAAAAGA
This sequence comes from Miltochrista miniata, assembly GCA_933228765.1. Lineage (NCBI taxonomy): Eukaryota > Metazoa > Arthropoda > Insecta > Lepidoptera > Erebidae > Miltochrista > Miltochrista miniata. The sequence continues at coordinate 29,208,607 of OW121747.1, forward strand.
ATTTTATATTCTGTTGGAAGTCATCAGATAACCTGTTATGAAAGTCATCCTCATCATTCTCTCTCTTACTTTTCATCACTTCTTTCGCATCACGCTTATACCTTTTATACTCATCCTTTGCCATTTTTACATCCTCATCCGTTGCCTTCTGCATTCTTTGATTGGCCATTGTAGCCAGCCAGTTCAACCATGCTTGCTTCTTATCAGACAAAACTTTTAAAACTTCTGCAGACATACTCTTTACCTGACATCCATGTCGCCTTTTGCTTATCCCACATACTTCCACTGCAACTTTTACGAGACCTTCCTTAATCATCTTCCATAATTCTTCCATCTCACATATTTCCTCTGAATTTTCGAATTTCTCGCTCAATTTACTCACAAATTCCTCTCTCACGCTTATATCTTTCAAATTTTCGACTTTAATGCGCTCCAGTACACTAATGGGCTTATGCGCACGATGCCGCCACCGCTGAAACAGACCTCTTACTCGGCTAATTACCAAGAAGTGATCTGTGTCAATCCCGGCACCGCGGTATGCCCGGGTGTCCAGCATATTCTTTCTCATTCTTGCGTCTACTATCACAAAATCAATCATGCTTCTCTGGCTTTCTTGTTTCCTTGTATACAAGTGGATATCTTTGTGGTTAAATATGGTGTTGGTTACCACAAGATTCCTATCCAAACATACTTCTAGCAGACTTTCGCCATTTTCATTCACTCGCTCATCCCCAAACTTTCCCAATACACTTTCATATCCATCACGCTTCACTCCAACCCATCCATTAAAATCACCTAACATTACAATCCTTTCGTTTCGTTTGCATTTACCCAGAATATAATTCACACTCTCCCAGAATGCCTGCCTCTCACTCTGGTCTTTTGCGGACCGGCGCCACCGCGCATCCTGAGGAGCATACACTCCTAACACAAAGATGCGGGTGAGTCCAACCTTTAGCCTCAACCAAACGAGTCTTGGGCTCACACATTCATAATCTGTCACACATTCATTCATTCTCGCGGAAAGTACTACACCGACACCCTGGCACGCCGCGCTGGTTGTGGCTACGCCTGACCAGTAGGCCGTATAGGCTCCATGTGTCGTGGTGTCGCATCCCTTCCGCTTTGTCTCATTCACACACAAAATATCCAATCGCCTCTCTCGCATAATCTTGCATACCTCCTCAATTTTATCATTCATACCTCCTCTTACATTCAACGTAGCAAAGCGGCTATCCACAGTCCACTTTTCGCCCCGATGGGAGACGTGACGTGACGGGTTGCGAACCACATCGCCGTCATTCTGGGTATTTAAATTTATTAATTCCATTGCGTTCCCACGAGTAGCAAGGGAAAAACATGTCCACCTGAACAGAGCCCCGCTTGTTCAAGTAAGGCTAACCTTATTCTGGGTTCGCCCGGTCCCAGGGTAATAAGCACGCTAATACTAGGCTCGCCCCTAGTCACGCAGCACATAGGCACGGCAACCTTGGCTTGGCGGAGAGAGGATGGGATCGGGATGATGAAATCAGAAAGGGATTTCAGGATAGGAAAAGGCTGTGATAGGAGAGGGACTGGGATAAGGAAAACTTTTCAATATATAGTGCTGGGGAGTTATTCTGTTTGGCTCAAAACCTTGAGGAATTTTATAAGTTAACGGCCAACTTCCGATAGCGGGGTGGCACTAAAAGAAGAAGAAGAAGAAGAGAAAGTCTTTTAAATTTGATTTCGTATGACTCACTGGTAAATTGATATCATTTCAGACGGAGACCCGAATGTACGAGATTGGTCAGGCAGGAAACCGAGACAGTACCTAGTGCATATGGACACATCACTTTCACCAGGGTCTTACAGAAGTAAGTAGCATATAATGAGTATTTCAAATAACTGACCGGTAACCAACTTCAAGGTACTCGGTGATTCTTTTGAATTGGCTAGTATTCTGGCTGTAAATGATCACTACAGTCTATTCATTAGGCTGAAATATGTCATAAGGAACTCAGCCAATAAAACGCCTGGAAGTCATGAAGCTTATACTGTCTAGGTTGGTGGTAATAAGCAACCAACCCTAAAAACTAAGCTTTCAGGGCTTAATATATATCCAGGGCTTTATATCAAGGCAGTATGTAGAGCCCCGGGGCTATCCTTCCGAAGGCGCACCCGAGGACTTTAGCCACTTAAAAAAAGGCGACCACATCACATTAAAGTACAGTAGACTCGCGGTAATCCGGCACCCCTGTAATCGAACAAGACATTGAATATGTGGGTAGGCATCTATTTTATGACGATTCGATCGTTGCAAATGTAGAATTTTAACACTTTAGACCACATTGCATCACAATAATTATTTCCTAATGTAAAGGTAATATTTTTGTTTATACCATAAATGACGTTTATTTTTATAATAAAACGTAAGCTTATTTACAAGTGGTGCTATACAATATGCAAAACGTAAGCCATCTATTGTGTTGTTTACTAAATTCGATGTTCATTATGCTTAGAGTATAAATTAGAAGGTAGGTATAGAGCGCCCGTATTATCTGAGTGGGAACAGTAGGCACGGGTGAGAACATGACGTCGTTGCCGCCGCGAGCGCTTGCAGTCGTATGCGAATGATAGCGGTACGAAGTCAGATGTTTGGATGTTTGTTACTCAATAACGCTCTAACGGCTGAACAGATTGGGCTGAAATTTTGAACAGAGATAGCTTATAGCCTGGAATAACACATAGGCTGCTAGACTTTTTATTATTATAATATGCGCTGAGATTTAAACCACAAGATTGTTGCCTATTCTATTCATAGGATATCCTAGGATTTCCGTTAATTTGTTGGGAGTTTTAATTCTGATTTATTTTTATGTTTTCTTACAATTTTCTTTCGTCTAGTCTAGGTACCTAAAGTCAATGAAAATGTATGCGAGTGCCACATCATTGCAAGAACTTTAGGTAGGTATATTTAAGACGAACATGTTTTTCAGACGCCGATTATGACACATACGACACACGAAGGTCGATCACCTCTCCGCCGATGTTAAGAGTACCTTCTTACAATACTAACACTATGTCAAGTAAGATTACCAAATGTGTCTGTGTGTCACGAAAATTTTGTCTACGTTACTTGTTCACGTGTTTAATGGTTTCTTCGGCAACACTAAGAATAATATTAAAGGGTTTATATTAGGAGCTTACTCGCGAAATTGCTGACTTATAGAATAGCCAGACTTATGAAAAACCAGCCAGATGTTCGACAAAGTCTCGCACGAAAGGTTCAAGTACCAAAAAACGGTAGAATAATCACGTTTGTTGTAATGGGAGCCCTTGAATGTATTTTTTTCTGTTGTCCATGCGTAGACGTAAGTATTTGTTGTAATAGAGGCAACAGAATCTATCATTTGTGAAAATTTCAACTGTCTAGCTATCACCGTTCATGAGATACATCCTCTTAACAGACATACAGATAAGTTTTGGTTACGGCACCCAAAACACCAGAGCTCCACATGTGGTTCATTTAAGCGACCTTTCATAATATCGTTTTTCTACAGACGCCTAAGTAATAATTAAAAACATATTATTAAAAACATACAACTATATATAATCAGCAGTTTCGTAGGTAATGGCTGAGTAGGTACTTCAAGGAATATAGATTGCTATATGTATTAAACTTGGACTTCATTGAACTATTGTATTGATTCTTTCAAAGTAGTATTTATATAACTGCTCTTTATCTTCGGGGTAAGGTTTCACTGTTTCCAAATGTATTGTTTTATTTGTGTTTTATGTTAATCATTTAGTGTAAAGTCCTATAACAATAAGGCATTTTTCGAGGTTAAGCTTGTGTGCACATAGGCGACAAGACTATCTCCAGACAGACTACCGCATTACTAAATCTATAGAACTGCAAGACAATGTAAAGCAGTTAAGACAGTCGTGTCGCTAATGTGCTCTCAGCCTAACGGATCAGGTCTATCAACGGCCTTACGCATTTTTAGTGATCAGAGCAAGAAACACAGCAGTACCATTCGCTATTTGTTGTGTATCTCGCTCTGTTTACTGACGTTTCAAAGCGTAAGAAAAAGATAGAAATACGGCAAAACGGGACAGGCGGTCAAGAGATGTGAGTAGTCCTAATAAAGTAGACTGATAGTGCTAGGTTGTATGGTGGGTTATAGCAATTTTCTTCCCCGTTCTAATAAAATTACAAACGAATTATTAGGATGGGTAAGAATATTGCTAAAACCGACCGTACGTTTGTAGAAGATAAGAGCAATAGAAGGTTCTGAAAGATGTGGTCAGTTTATTCAACCATTACAGTGGTATGTTAGTGACGGTGTTGGAGCGTTTCGATTTAAGTGCTGTTTCTAAACTTTTCTTTTGTTGCTTAAGATGACATGACATGATTCGAGGTGAATCAGTGTGTTGCTCATTTTGCTGCTATCTTGGTTAAATTTCTTATCCAACATCCCTACACATTTTGTATAAAATAGCTAAGTTGTATTACAAACACTTTGTTAAATATTCAGGCTGTTCGTGGTGTGTTCACGTGTGATTTATTTGATAGGTATTGGTCGTAGAGTATCATCTAACTGGGAATAATATTAGGTACTTATCTATAATAATTCTAACCTCTTGTCTGTGAATCGTTTCTCTGTCGTTTTGTTGGTGTATATACTATAGTTTGTGAAGTATTTTTGAAATATTCTATGTCACAACTTCAAGACAAATGATACTTTAAAAAAATAAAATGCACTTATTTTCAGAAAAAGAAGGGTTTCTCCGCATCGGTTCGCTGAATGTGAGGGTAAAGAAGACTACTGAAGCGTTCAGTAACTTCTTAGGTGTGGGTGCCACGCGGTCTTCGGCTTATCTGCCCAAATCATCTCGGGACGATAGGCGGTCTGATGATGGGGAGCTTAAAAGTTGGGGGTCTGCTGACAATATCCAAGTAAGATTTTATCAATCTATGCATATCTTACTAATTTAATAAATGTGAAAGATTGTGAGTGTGGATATGTGGATGTTTGTTACTCTTTCACGCTCTAACGTCTTAACGGAACAGGCTGAAAAAATAGTACAGGTATAGATTAAAGCCTGGACAAACACGGACACTACAGCCCTCATTATTGAGACTTATGAACATGAGCCAACTGACAGCGTTTTAAAACGGCTCCCGGAATTTATATTCATTCATTCCAGAAGCGCTCTATCTCGGTGTTCAGTAAACAATCACTCCAGTAAGCAAGTTTTACTATAGTCTGGCCAAAACTGCTGTGCACTCTCTGAGGTATGCGCGGCGAGGTGGGAGCCGGGGAAAAAAGAGCATGAGTACACATGCGATTAATACACGTCGGACAAATCTTACGATATCAGTTTAATTTTTTTAAACTAATGAATTTTTCTTCTGATAACTCCAAGATCAAAATCATCGACAACATTGAGTGCACAGCAGTTATGGCCAGACTATAATAGCCGATCCTTGGATGGGTGACCACCACGTAACCACTTTATGCCATTTATTTGCAGACGTTCCCGTGCTTCGGATGGCACCAAATTCTCATGGATGCTATGTTGAACTCCTACTGACTACAATCACACGGTTTCCTGACACTACCTTCGTACCGAGTTAACCCTCGGTACTAAAATAATGTACTAGCTGTTCCCAGCGGCTTCGACCGCGTAAAATCATAACGCTCCTTTAGCGCAGTCGGTTAAAAGGTAGCCTATGTCCTTCCCAGGACCTCGAACTATCCCTATACCAAATTTCATCTCAATCGCTCTAGCCGTTTAGGCGTGAAAGCGTAACAGACAGAGTTAATTAGACAGAGTTACTTTCGCATTTATAATATTAGTAGGGATTAGAATTGAATGAAATCCGGCATTAGCGTACGCTGCAATCACTCGAATTGCTTCAGGATAATTATGTCGATGTCGGATCAGTGAGCCTTAAAAGCTGTTGGTCCCGGTTGTCAGTTGTGATGCCAAGTTGAAGGCCTTATGGGCGGCTTGAAAATTTGTAACAGTAAGTCGTCAAAACCCGGGTAGGCAACTGTGGGTGTATAATATGCCACTATATGGTATGTATGTATGTATTGCAGAAGGATGATAAACTGATGCCTCCGCCTAGCAGTAAAGTGCGACGTCGCGGCGCCACCGGTCGCAGAGGTATAGGAGCGTCACACAGTCGCAGTACGCCTTCCACTCCTGATCAGGTAGGATTGTCTTACTCTGCAATATCTAAGTTTGTTTGTTTGCAGTTAATAGGCTCCGAAACTACTGAACCGATTTAAAATACTATTTCACTGTTGGGAAGCTATACTATGCCCGGGCGACATACCTACATCAAAATTTTATTACCGTATTCCCACGGAAAGACGCGGGAAGAACCGCGGAGGTCCGCTAGTTGTAGTATACTTTCACTTGCGTAGTTTCCGTGGGAATACGAAGATAAAATGTGCAACGGAAAAAAACAACCCCCTACAGATGTAACTTCATTCAGAAATTACTCACGACACTACTGGCTAGTGGAGCAGAAAGGAAGGAAAATTCCTACTAGCGATAGTGTGGTTTAGTCTCTTAGGACCTTCGGCGAGGGGCTCGGCCAGCCGTAGACTGCGTCCATTGTACGTGGCCAAGATCTGTCGTAAATGGTGCCCTATCGTAGCGCGGAGTCTTCGCAAACCCATCCGTCGAACCACCAATTTATCTGGAACTCTTGAAATCTTACCTTTTCAAACAATTGTGTTACATCATTTTACATTGTGTCATGTGTTACAAGGTAAGCCGTATAAAATTGTCTTTATGAAAACCGGTGTCGGAACTCTGGTTTTGTTTGTGGCTAAAGCACAAAAGAAAACCCTGGAAGTTGTCACAAAGTCCTGGCCACATAAAGCATTTCGACTCCTTACTGCATAAATAGAGGCTGCAATTGAGCAGAACATGGTCACTAAAGCCTTTGCCCAGCTTTGACCCGTCTGATGAAACTCAAAACAACGGATGGCAGAACCGGGTCGAGATTCTCGAGGAAACCGAGTGTTTTTACACAGACCTAAATACGTCATGGAAAAAAAAAGCTTACGAGACCAAGCTATGATGACCAAAGAGCCCCATTAACACGCCACTACACGGTGGACATACCGGATATCGACCAGAGCGAAGTCAGGGTGACCCTCAAGCAACTCAAACAACAAATCCCCTGGAGAAGACGGAATTACGGCTGAGTTCCTTGAAACGGGTGAGACTCCAGTCCTTGGAGAGCTAACGAGCGTATTTAATTCCGTCCTCCAGCAAGGTCAAACGCCCAGGGCGTGGGGTGGGATTGCGGTGGCTCTATTCTTCAAAAAAGGTTAAAAGACCTTACTGAAGAACTACATCCCCATCTCACTCCTGAGCCATGTTTACAAGTATTTCTCGAGAATAGTCAGAAACCGCCTCGCCGGAAAACTCGACGAGTTTCAGCCAAAGGAGCAAGCCGGGTTTAGAGGCTTCAGTGTCGTGGACCACATCCATATTGTTCGGCAGATTGTACAGAAGACAAACAGGTAAATTAGCCGTTGTGTATGGCTTTTGTGGACTACGAGAAAGTCAATGACTCTATCGAAACCTGGACGCTCTGCAGCGGTGTCGTGTTGATTGATGATATATCGAGGTGTTGAGATGCTTGTACGATACCGCTACCATACGTGTAAAAACTAATAGTGAATCATCTCCATTGTTAAATCGTACAATACCTACAACGCTATCTCGGCATAAAATATGCTAGGGTTGTCACAAAAATACTTTCGTTGATTAACTAAGAGTTTGTGTAATTGTAGGTAAGTAAATAAAATAGTAGGTACTCATGTCACTATAATCTATCTATCTTTATTAGGTTTATTTTTATTGTGAGCTTCCGTTACGTACGCTGCGTAACTGATTAACGTTACGTAAAAAATGTGTGGTAAGTACAAAATTGTTCCTATATAAAGTTCGAAAATAAAGTCCTCAACAGCGTATGTCTATCAAGGTTCGCTTACAATAACCTTTTAGTTACTAAAATATTAGCGACGCAACGGTCGTAAATGCGACAGAAAACATCATATTAATATATTAATACAACGACTCTCTCTTTGTATTATGTCGTCACTTAAGAGAAAAAGGGGTGTTTGATAAGTAACGAATTTGCCTGGGTTTGGTCTAACGAATATAAGCGACGCGACGGGAGTATATGCGGCGGGGAACATTATAATTACTTAACATCATACCACACCGCTTTCGTTCTCTCTCTTGTAACGCAAACGAAGTTGAGCGGGTCAGCTAGTTAGTAATATACATATGTATCATGTTGAACCTTACACAGTTCAAGTACCTAATGGTACCCACGCGACTACGTACCTATATCATATTATAAGATGCCTACTAGCTGAGCAGACAGACGTTGTCCTGCCATAACTATGAATAATTATGGAAATCGGTATCCCGAGTTCTGAGTTCCCGGTTACTGGTACCGAGTTCCCAGTTCCTGGTTTTTATTTCCCAGTTCGTTTTTCCGTTCCCGGTTCCCATTTTGACGTTTTTTGGATCGGGTCTTGGAACTCCCAAGACCCGATCCAAAATTGCAATAGAAACCATTTCCTTGAACAGTTCGAGCCAGTTACAGTTAAATTGCAAATATTCTATTTTTTCACGCATTTTTATTATTATTTTTCCATGAAAACCTTCTCCTGACAATAAAAAACACATCTAAAAATGAATAAGCGAAATCGGTCTAGCTGTTCACGCGTCATGTCGTCACCAAGGATTTTTTTTTTAATTTAAAAGGATTTTTTTTTTGTATTTATAGATAGGTATTTTATATGATTAAGACTAACGAAATAAATCTCAGTTCACAATCAGCTACAGTGTTTGTCTGAACAACTTTTTAAAATACCTTTCGTAATGATTTCGTACCTACATTTTGATGTCGACTTGATTTTTAATTTCTCAAAATAGTTATGAAATAACACTACATCATTGATTATTTCCGCGAGGCGAGTGTTATTCTTTATTTATAGACTAAATAACATCATCATATATATGCTTACGACGTTCACAGTGGCGTGCCGCAGGGGTCTGTCCTTGGACCAATACTGTTTGGAATCTTCATCACCGACCTCAAGAGTGCTATTCAGTCTGACCTGTCGATTTTTGCAGATGACACAAAAATTATAGGTAATCCACTCATCACCCACAATATCATTCAACAAGACTTGGACCGTATCGTGCAATGGACAAAAGATTGGCTGATCTCACTCAACGCAACAAAATGTACTGTGTTGCACTTAGGAAACACCAATCCTAAACTTAAATATCACGTGGACAATGTGCCCCTTCAGGCTGTGAATACACAAAGAGATCTTGGAGTCACGATAACACAAAATTTAAAATGGGGCGTACACATCACAAATATTACGAAACGGGCAAATTCCATGCTGTACATAATCAGAAAGGCATTCTATACTATCACCAAAGAATTATTCATCAAAATGTACAAAACATACATTCGTCCATTGCTGGAATATGCATTTCAAATTTGGTCTCCTTATTTTAAAAAAGACATCGAAATGTTGGAGAAGGTCCAAAGAAGAGCAACAAAAATGGTAGCATCCCTTAAAAAGGAGTGTGATACGTGACTTAGAAAAGTGTAACACCGAATATCACGTCCCCGTAAGATTACGAATTCGAAACACTTAACAACGAATGCACGCTACCTCGAAAATCTTAACGCCGTAGCCATGCGATCTCGAATAACTAAATCTCTAATTTCACCTATTCGAAACACTTCACAAAGAATGCACGCTACCACTAAAAACTGCACACTGTAGCCATGTGATCTCGAATAACTAAACCTCTAGGTCATCGTAAAAAGTCTTTATGTACATATATTAGGTATTAAAACAATAACACTAAACTAAATAGAGAAAAAGAAGTCATAGTGTTGTGTCAATCTGTCAATCAATAAAATACATAATTAAATTTATTCTAAGAGGGTACATGGGAAAAAATATTAGCTGTATTACCCGTTCTTACAATACTTGATATTAATTTGCGGTCGGTGATGATGGCGAACTTACAATTTCTATTATCTAAAAAGAATAAAAGACAATTGCCACACGAAGGCTATTTCTTTGCTGTCACGGGACATCCTTCCTGAGGGCTTACCCGGGGCTCTCAACCATAGGCTGTTAGGCGTGGCGTGAGGTTTTTTAGTCGGTAAGAGTCCGGCATAACATCCTATGAGGATATTCCCTCACGTTAAACAAAAAAAAAGTGGGCATACTGTTGTGGATCGCGAATAATAACTCAGGTAAGAAGTATTATTCAGTATTGTACATACAAGTTGCATAATTTTATTTACACTAGCTAGATGACCGCAGCTTCGCCTGCGTGAAATTCTGTTCCTAGACTATAACCTATCTCTGTAGGTACCGAATTTCAGCCAGATCCGTTTAGCCGTTACAGCGTGAAAGAGTAACAAACATCCACACTACCAAACATTCGCATTTATAAAAGAAGTTAGATTTAAAAAAAGTTTTAAGTTTAAAAGTTTTTTAAAGTTTTTTCTTGTTCGATTTGGTTGATTGTATTGTATGGACAAACGATTGATTTGGCTGATTGACAAAAAGTCATAATTTCTTTTTTTTTATCTTAAAAACTTTTTTTTCTCTATTTAGTTCATTGTTATTGTTATAATTATATGAATAAAGACTACCATGTCGACTAAGATTCGAACCTGCGTCTTTTCGCATACCGTGCGGACGCCTTAACCACTGAAGTAGGCTTAGGTGGCCGCGAGTGGTTAAGGCGTCCACACGGTATGTGAGAAGAGGCAGGTTCGAATCCTGTTCTATTCTTTTTCCATATTTAAAAAAAATAAAGATGACTTAGAGGTTTAGTTATTCGAGATCACATGGCTACGGTGTGCAGTTTTTAGTGGTAGCGTGCATTCTTTGTGAAGTGTTTCGAATAGGTGAAATTAGAGATTTAGTTATTCGAGATCGCATGGCTACGGCGTTAAGTTTTTCGAGGTAGCGTGCATTCGTTGTTAAGTGTTTCGGAAAAAGTGAATTAGAGATTTAGTTATTCGAAATCGCATTACTACGGCGTATAGTTTTTCGTGGTAGCGTGCATTCGTTGTTAAGTGTTTCGAATTCGTAATCTTACGGGGACGTGATATTCGGTGTTACACTTTTCTAAGTCACGTATCACACTCGGAGACTCATAGAAACGTACAAAATACTCAGCGATCACTACAACGTCAGAAACATAAAAGATTTGTACATGATGAACCAGAACACACGTCTTAGAGGCCATTCCTTGAAGTTAACCAAACCTCCATGTGCTAGCAACCCCAGAAAACACTTCTTACCATATCGAGTGATGAACTTGTGGAACTCTCTCCCGGAAACTGTAATAAGTGCTCCAACAGTGAACTGTTTCAAAAATAGACTTGACAAACATTTAAATAATTAAGAACACAAGTGCAGTGATATACACGTATCAGCTCGTAGAGCTGCTAGTGTATCAAATAAATAATAATAATAATAATATTATATTATTATTATATACCAAGGTACATTCTATTTAAGTTTTGTATTTTCGATGTTCGTCTCTTATTTTGACACTCCGGAACGGGCGTACCACAAACTCCATACATTACCAGCGGGCGCACCTCAGGCATCGCGGTTAGGGGGGCGACCCCGCTTTCCGACATACCGCACCGCATCGTTGCTCCGCCAAACGGCCGAGTTGAACCACTATTAGTATTTACACTTATGCCGCTACCATGACCATTCAGTTGGAGGATAAAAGACCAATCCTATAGCACTGCGCGTGTAAGACAGGATGATGTAATATCCCCAAACCTCTTCGCCATTACGCTTGAGGACGTTTTTATGTCGCTGAACTGGGATGAATGGGGCGTAAATATAAACGGTGAACGCATCTTGCACCTTCGGTTTGCCGACAACATCGCCATAGCTGCGGAAACGCTGGAGCAGTTGAGCGGGATGCTGCATAATGTAAGTCCAGAGTCTCGACGTGTTCGCCTCGGCATGAACTTGAATAAAACCAAGGTAATTTTCAATGAGCATGTCATGCCGGGACCAATCTACGTCGAAGGATCGAGAACTGAGGCTATCCAAGATTAAACCTACCTAGGTTAAGAAATAACGCTTGACAAGAATAACCTGGAAAAGGAAATAGCGAGATGGATCCGCTTGGATTGGGCAGCATTCAGCAAACTACGTCAGGTTTTCTGACGTTGTTTGCTGAATGCGTCTATTCTTCTATACCGCAATGCCTGAAGACGAAAGTCCAAGAACCAGTGTGTTTTACCAGTTATGACTTACGGTGCCGAGACGTGGATACTTACAGTGAAGCTATTCCATGCCCTTAAAGTTGCACAGCGAGCAATGAAACGAGCTATGCTTGCGTTGTCTTTGTCGGGACAAAATCCGGAACGATGCTATCCACCAGAGAACCAGAGTGGTCGACATAGCTCGCAGAGTATGCGTTTTAAAGTCGCAGTGGGCTGGCCACATCTGCAGAAGAACCGATGGTCGGCGGAGCAAATGAGTTCTGGAGTGGAAACCGCGACTTTGTACACGTAGGGTAGGACGACCCCCCGAAATATGGACCAACGACCTGAAAAAGGTTGCAGTAACTGATGTAGAGGGCACAGGAGCGTGTATTATGGCGATATTTGCCTACGTTCAGTAGTGAACTGCCATACGAACTTTTTCATCCGCTATCACTATACGACATTAGATGAACGAGGCAGTCTGATGACATTTTTTTCGATAAAGGAATCAATCTAATTACTACATAATAAATTATTGTTCACAGCCACGAGCCCAAATGGGTGTGAGTGAGGAAGGTGACTCTGATTCGGACACCGCCGCAGGATTTCACGCTGCTTGGCGGCAACAACGTGCCTCCAATTGTACTTAGTTTATATATAGATAAACGTTATATTATAGTCGCCTCGCCGTAAGAAGGTGCGTATGACAGTTGGCAGTATGACGTTGATATCTATCAGTACCACATTACTAGGGATGTGTCGATATGCAATTCATGTTTAGAATCCTACGATAAACGAGATAAATCACGTTCTGTTTACTATTGTTATGATAATATTGCTATATTTATTTTTGAATTAACTAAACAGCTTAAAAACCGGCCAAGTGAGCAGAGGTCTCCGTACCGAAAAACGACAAAAAATACGTTTGTTGTATGGGAGCCCCCTTAAATATTATATTTTTTTTGTTTATAGTATTTGTTATTATAGCGGTAACAAAAACACATAATCTGTGAAAATTTCATCTCTCTAGCTATCACCGTTCATAAGGTACAGCCTATCAAAAGACCGGCAGGCTGATTACGTATAAAACAGCGATCAGCGATAATCGCGCAATCATTGCGCAATCATCGCACGATTTATCGCTGGTGGCGGAAAAAATGGTATTATGTTAAATTCTATAGCGAATCGTTCGCTAATCGCTACGTCGCACTTATCACTACGAAACTAGCGCCATAAACAATTACGTGGCGATCACTGAAAACTGGGAACTGTCACATCTGTTGGGCATTTCATTAGTGTATGTGTGTGCTGAGAGACCACTTTTATTTTTTCGGATTTTTGCAGTTTAACTAACAATAGTGCGTAGTAAAATTTGCGAAAATATTTGTAAAGCTTAGTGATCGGTTAGAAAGCGCGTCCGAACACGTGCTCGCAGCACTATTGTTAGTTAAACTGCAAAAATCCGCAAAAAATGAAAGTGGTCTCTCAGTACACACATACACTAATAAAATATCGAAATCGCTGCCAAAAACGATACGTAATACGAAATTATCGCCAGATCGCTGCCGCAGTATAGCACAAATACACTTTTTAATTTACTGATTGTCCTACAGAGGCAGCACCGTCGCTAGTTGGCTATGGCAAAACGATCGTTGATACGTAATACGAAACAGTCAACAAACAGCGATTATCGCGCGATTTCCGCGAGATTATCGCTGTCGCTTGCCTATTGTAACATACGTAATAAGCCTGCGGGTAACTTCGCAAGAAAAAAAGAAGGTAACCAAGAAGAGGAAAAATATTAATAATAATAACTCAATAATATACTTTTTACAATAAAAGTTGGAACTACGGAACTTTACGTTTTGTTTTATCAAAATATCGACTATCTATCGTAGATGTATATAATCCCTAAAGACATTCACTAAAGACATCTTTGGTGTTACTCAACAATTTGTTAAATTTTTCTTCCAAATTCATTTTATTTGTAGACTAGAATATTCTGGTTGAGTTTAATTTTATATACAACAGTGATTAACGATTTAATATATTATGAATGGGATGTAGTTGAAATACTAAGTTCATAATTGTAATTCACGGCAACTTTGAAGAGTGAAACGAAACGCGATCGACAACTGTCATACGCACCATGCTTACACCGAGATGACTATAGAAAGAAATGTACCATGAATTGTATAATGACTAGATACCACCAATTGTGGTTGAAGTTGAAACTGACATTCCCTGTATAATTTAATAACTATATGAAAAGAAGTATGTGCCTTTGTTGAAAATCGACTGTCGAGAATAGCAGGATCTATCCAGCTATTTTACTATACTATATATAATTTTATAGAACGTAGATCGAGGATCTCGACGCAGAGATTAATTTAAATAAGATGTGAACAAAAATAATCCTTAGCCATATAAAGTGGGTATATAATCTAAACTTATTCTCTTTACTTAGCTTTAAATCTTTATACCTCTTATATGTTTTATTGTAAAAACTCGTCTTCGACAAACGACGCAACTATCGCAAAAAGCAATTTCTTACAGGCTTTACGTAGTACTCACATTCTTCATTTATCATCAAAGGACACAAATTATTATGTTCTTTTAGTTTATTTTTTTATTTTTAGTCACTTATCCAAACTGACTACTCTTTCATGCCGGTATCAAAGATAATTAATATAATAGTATTACATAAAGATCGGCAACTTCCTGCCGAGCCAGTGCTTTCATTATAGTTGACGGACGTGTGACGGAAAATTTGCTTAGAATTATAGATCAAACGCACACATTCAAGCTGTAG
This sequence comes from Miltochrista miniata, assembly GCA_933228765.1. Classification (NCBI taxonomy): domain Eukaryota; kingdom Metazoa; phylum Arthropoda; class Insecta; order Lepidoptera; family Erebidae; genus Miltochrista; species Miltochrista miniata. Next base: position 29,223,732 of record OW121747.1, read on the forward strand.
TTTCCGCCCTGTGCCGGTATATAAACAATTTCCTATGTTCCTGATGCCATCAGTTAGTTTTTCACCGCTCACTCGTTGTGTATGAACCGAGGAGAACTAGCCCTCAAAACAGGTGCCTGTAAGGGACCGTCTACACAAGCGGGAAAATCGCGGCAAAATTATCGTCGTGTCACGAATTTTTATACGCTCTATGAACGTTATCCACACGACGAGTGATGGTACGGGAAAAAACGATAATAGGCAATGATAGTCAGCGTTTTAACAGCTTGGAAGCACTTAAACAAAGGAATATTTCCTTTAAAACCTTACAAGTGCAAGTCGGACTCGCCCACCGAGGGTTCCGGGCAACCGTCCGTCAAACCGTCTACCCGTCCGTACGCACGTCCGTCTGTCTGTCAAGACCGTTTATCTCGTGAATGCGTGAAGGGACCGTGTTGAAATTAATACCATATGAACGGTACAGGGAAAGAAGGATTATTGTCAACTTTTCACTCGAACAGAGTTAACAATGCCATCTAGTGAAAAATTAAAAAGCCTAGGCTACATTTATGAAAAACGCGTTAAGAGTTCGTATGACCCTAAATAGAGTATTATCTTGATCTCGATTTCAGAACAGATTGCTTGACATTAATATCGCCGCGTTTCTCCTGCTAGTGAAGACAGTCCCTTAATGTCAATAGTCAAAACATCACGTCTTTAAATTGTAGTATTTATGTCAATTAAGGCTTATGATATTGTATTAATTAGTTGATAAGAAAATTATACAGCAATCTTTTAGTCAGTATTTTTTTAAAGTGTAACAGTTTTACAATCTTAATTGGCCATTTTAGTAATAGTTACAAGTTCAACAGTCAGCATCAAGCTTTCAAAATAACTCAAACATTTCCCCGGCAACCTTCTTGCCTTCTTGTAATGTCACTGCAATAACACCAGAAAGTCTACTCCGGTACGGTCATATACTATTGCCAAGTTCTATCAGAAGTTTGACTACTATTGCCTACGCTTCCACGTCTTAAATAAAATGCCAACGACGGAAAATACGAGCAATAACTCAGAATCTTCAGATCGGAATTCTCGCTTTTCACGTCACCGGGCGACGTGAAAAACGAGAATTCCGATCTGAAGATTCTGTGTTATTGCTCGTTGCGTTATGTACGTCACCGGGTGATCGGCGCATATTTTGCACCGATAACCCGGTGCTTCTTATCTTATCTTGGCGCGTTAGGCGTTTCGTACAGTGAAAAAAGCCCTGCAATCGCAACATTGTTACTTTTACTGACACCTCGAAACCACTCTCGTTATTTTTGCCATTTACTCTTAGATCTCCACTCCGATTTAAAAAAAAAGACTCGCCGAGAGCCACTTCATTTTAATGATAGTGTATCTGTATCATTACTTTGATGCTGACTGCTATAATTTGTCCATATTATTTGTAAATAAGAGTTATTGTTATATCCGTGTAAATCGCTTTATTAGAAGCAATATGAAATATTTTACACGGACAAAGTTCTGTATGTGTGACGAAATTTGAGTAGAAAACAGTAGTTTTGCAAAATCTCGACTAAAACATTAAACGTTGAACAATAAACATTATTTAGCTTGAAAATATTGAAGAATTTTTAGTTATATAATAAGTATTTAACATTCTGAATCACTTTAAACGATAAATGTGTTGGTTGTTATAATATTTATTTACAATTTTATTTATTGAACGTTAAAGTACCTATCAAATATTAATTTTTTCTATTATGTTTTTATTACAATAATACTCTTCCTTTTTACCGTTCTTTCTGTCAAAATTTATGAAATGACTGAAACTGGGTGCCCGAACTTTCCTCGGTGTATTTTTTTATTGACAGTATTTATTGCTAAGTCACTGCAAGTGCCTAAACGTATTATTAGATGACCTAGCACTACATAAAGACATGTTGTTTTTGTGTCTTTAATTAGATTTAGTTGTAGTATTCAGTAGCAATTTATGAAATTGATTTTTTTACACTATTCTAAGAATTCCAGATAAAATTTGTCGCCTTTAAAAAATATATACATTCCAGTCTTGATAGTGATATTAGACCTTTATATTAAGTATTTGAATTAACCTTAGTGCCTAGAAAATGCAACGTGATCAATTTGTATGCGATTTATCAAATTATTGTATTATTTGTATATTATGTGCCTTTCAACTGTGTATTTCACTAGATCATGAATAAATAATTAAAAGTTACACTGTAGTTTTTTTATTTTTTTTACCTAGAACAATCATATCAGAATCTGTATATTTAAGTCCACTGTTTGACGTACGCCTCTGCTTGTTGCCCAATATCAGGGGACCCAACGCTCCCTGCAGGAGACTATACCTTGGGATCATGCGGAGCATGGCCCAATACGGGGCCCCATATGGGCGGATTTTTTGGCTAGATTGCTTAGCCCGCAGAAGGCGATGGCTGTCAGGGTAAGGATTGGAAGCGAGGGTCCTTGAATCATTGCTTGTATGGTGCAAGGAAGCGCTGGAGCGGGGTCATAGGCCTCTTCCTGTAAGCAGGTCATGCTCGTGAAAGAGACGGTGGGGAGGTAGCGGGAGAGAACTCTCCCACCCGAGTTGCACAGTCTGCGGCGGCGCGCCCTATACTATCAGCCTCCATGACCGGGGGCCTGAGGACGGGTGCTCACCGTCCTTACAGAAGCAGACCCTAGACGATAGCGTGAAGTGAGTTCATGTACGCCTCCCTCAAGTAGCGGGATAACAACTGAACAACCCCCCAAAGACGCGGCCGCAGTATGCATCATTCCGAGAGCATACTCGGGGCTCCCAACGCGTGGTTTTTAGTCGGTAGGGCTCCGGCATAGCATCACTGTAGGATTTTCCTCACATAAAAAAAATAGCGGCAACAGAAATACATCATCAGTGAAAATTTTAGGCCTCTATCTGGCGCGGTTCCAGCGCTACAACCTCGTGACTAATAGATAGACGGACGGTTAGGCCTCATGTCTCGTTAATAGGGTCCAGCATTAACCCCTCCGTGCGAGTGTCCGACTTGCAGTTGGGCGGTTATTTTTCAATAGGTGCAGCAAGTTCCACCAAGTGCCATCAATCAACGGTACAAAATCTTCTCAAGTGTTTATTTTAGAAATATCTTCACCTAATGATGAGTTTCTTTCTTTCACGCGTGGAATTACACATAGATGCTATTGCGAACTCCTACCGACTGAAACCACACAGTTCCCTGCTACTAGCTTTTGGCCGGTTTTCGTTACATTCTAGAAGTGTATAACTAAAACTGGACAAGAGTGAGCCGGACTCGCGCATGTAGGGCTCCCTACAAGAAAAGCGTCAAAAAAGTCACGTATGTTGTATGGGAGGCCCCCTTTAAACGTTCGTTTGGTTGGCCCGGCCCTCCCGGAATTTACGACTTCGGAGTATAGCAATCTACTGTACTCATCACCAGAAACATATGTACCGCTTTCTTTTTCAATGTAACTCTGTATTTTTGGAGAAAAACTCATGAAAAGGGGGCCGGGCCAACCAAACGCTTTCAGCTCGGCCCCCCTTGTAACTCGAAAAATATACAGCCAATTAAAAAACACTTGAGCTTGAGAAATGTACCCCGGCATCTCGTTATACGTTCCAAAACAGATTTTGTATATTCGTAATATCAAACGATAAATCGATGTAGAAAGGGGGGATGCAGAAGGACAAAAGATTTTTATTAAAAAACTATAAATATAGAATCTACACATGGTAAATATCATATGTACCGCCTTAGTTTCTAATAAAACTTGCTAAATTTAAAATAAACACCAACCTCAGTTCGTTCAGCTCGGCCCCCTTTAAACGTCTATAGCTTCTATACTATGACATGTTTCGCTACGAAAAAACTATTTCCTGACTCATATAAAGGAGTACATTCCTTATAAATGAATTAGGATTCTGTGAAATTAGTATTTGAAAAGATTAATGGGATCGAAAATATCATACAGGATAAATGATAAGGTGACCATGATTTAGAAAATAGTATTTCTAACTGTAAAATTGCGAAAAGTTGTTTAGCCGAATGTTTTTTTGCCAAATGAAAATTTGGGAAACATGCTTTGGCATGTGACACTTTGGATATCGTTTTTTGCCAAACATAAGTAAACCGCGTAAATCGTTAGTTATTTAGTATGCATTATGTAAAGTACCTAACCCTACACAATGCCTACTAAATGATGCAAAAAGAAAATCAATAAAATAAATCACTTTCGTTAAGAACTTCAAAAAACTCCTGAATCCATATATTTAGATTGAGGAGCCACTTCATTAATGTAACTTATAAGCTACTAGCGGATGTCACGCGGTTTCTTCCGCTTAGCTCCTGTTCTCGTGGAATCACGGGAATAAAATATAGCCTATGTTCAATGGGAAGAGAATAGCTTCCCAACAGTGAAATAATTTTTCAAATCGGTCCAGTAGCTTCGGAGCCCTTTCGATGCAAACAAACAATTAAACTATGGAGGAGGTGGTGTGGCGTTCGTGAAGCGAACACCACTAAACCTTTCCTCTTTGTAATATTAGTATACATTTACCAACTTTTTCCAAAAATTAACCTACACATTTTCCGATTGCCTAGGATGTGAGCTTCCTGTAAAAAGGTGAGGTTCATACGGACAGTGATGCAAAGAGTTTTATAGTAAGCTATAGAAAATAAACTATTTTCTATAGCTTACTATAAAACTCTTTGCCCATAGGGCAGGATGACGCCTAAATAAGAAGAAAATGTTAAAATATATTACAACTACGGTAATAAAGTCTATCTGAACAGTAGAACAACTCGGTTGTTGTGCTACTGCCATCGGCAGGCGGAGCAGCGGCGCGCGGGGATGGCCTCCCATCGGCGCGGTCCAACGTTCGACCTTGGACACTACCAATATACTCGCATTGGGACATCACTGCAGTCGATCCTCTTAAACTAATTTTATTTTTCTATTTGTACAAAAGTGGACATGACAAGTTTAAAAAATTACCTCCTGGAGAGTAGTTTAAAACCCAAGCGTACACATCGTATCATGATTCATGAACTTCATATAACTACCTAGTTTACACGTATCCATCGGGATGCGGGGTCCTACTAACATCTTAAGGACCCCAATGGGTCGGATCCTCCTCGTGGTGCATCCTGGGCAACGATGTAGCGACCACTCCCCTTCCTCTGTGGGGGAGTTGTGCTACTCTGGCTAATTCCGGCCGAGGCGGGAGTAACCCACCTGTGGGTTGCTCGGTGGTGTGTGTTGCTGCCGGCCGTGCCGTTATTCACGGCCGGCAGCAGCAATGCTGGGTCGCCGTCGCTTCGTCACCTTGCTGGCGAGACGATGGCAGCAAAGTGGGAGAGGCACTGCGTGGGGGGCGGGAGTTTGGGTAAATGCTCCCGCCCTGCCATGCAGTTCGGGCTGCCGGCCGTGAATAACGGCGCGACCGGAGGCAACAGTGCTGGGCCGCTGTCACCTCGCCAGTTGGCGAGGTGATGGCGGAAAAGCGGGAGGTGCACTGTGCGGGAGAGCGGGAGTAACGGATAATGCTCCCGCTCTGCCGTGCAGTTCGGGATTCGGGGTTCTTGACCGTGGGCGTAAGGTCGGGGGACCCCGCCCACCAACGGTCACATGGCGGTGGGCACCTTTCCCGTGTTCCGGGGGTGCCCATTAGCGCACGCCTGCGCCAGCCGCTCTCTGTCTCCTCTACTACAGAGGGGCGCTCGAGAGCGGTGCAGGCGTGGTTTTCAGCTCCTTAGGGAGCTTTGGGGAGCCGCCCATCTGGCTCCCCCGAGGAGTGCCCCGAATAAACGGGGCGCCCCTAGCCGGGTCGACGTGAATAATCTTTTGATATCCCTCGGCCCGGCTAAAGGGTGATGAGGAACACCGCGGGGTTTAGTGGGTAGGACGGTCCATTCCGGACCGGGCCCGGAGTCCCACACACCATCCCAGCTGCCCCCGCAGTTGGGATGAAGGCTCGTAAATGCGTTCCCCGCGTCAACAAAAAGAAAAAAAAACTCGTATCCATCAATTTCAATTTTACTCAACTAGTAGTACCAACCAGGCCTCCGTCACTCGCTACAAGTCGTGTTATAAGTACCTACTCGTAAGTATGTCGTGGAATAATATTTCGCTTCATTTAGTCATGCTTTTTTTTCATCTCGCTTCTAACTAATATTCTAAAACCAGCTGACCCCCGCTACTTCGTTTACATCACATAAGGTGTGTGAAAAGAGAGGTATTTCTTCATCAGACTTATCAAGCAGCGTGTGAAACTGCCCTGTTTGCTTAATCATAAAAGAGCTTAAAGATGAAGTCTATTCTAAAACAATCCAGTCAGAATTATTTTAAAAGCCTTAATCAGTAGTTATAACAGTTTATATTTACCGCACATTCAAAGAAACCCTACAACTCAAATTTTCAAAATATCTATGTAATAGATTCTTAAAACATACATACATACATACATATCGTCACGCCTTTATCCCCGAAGGGGTAGGCAGAGGCATATTATATGCCCACGTTTCACCTTTTTATAATTTGTCCCACGTAATAGGTGGTGAGCCGTATTGCCGTGTTTTTAACTGGACAGGCGCAGGTTGTGACTGCCTGCTGTTGAAATAAAGGTGAAACTTGGCTTAACGACGACTGCCATTTTGCAACCGAGACCAACGGCTTAACGTGCTTTCCGAAGCACGGAAACGCTCAAATAAATGTCACAAAGTGATCACATGGATGGTCACCCATCCATGGACCGGCCATAGTGAAAGTTGCTTAATGCAGTGATCGTTTACAGAACACTGAGTCCGCGGGTCTTAAGAGAGATATAACTTTTTTATTTATAAACCGATTGCCATGAAATAAACACTAACCCCCTTATTCATAATCGTTTATAAAACCTATTTTAGTTAAAACACACTTTAAGTCTATTGCTGTCTCTAATCATACTCTGTCATTGGTTAGAAACAGCAATAGACTTAAAGTGTGTTTTAACTAAAATAGGTTTAATAAGCGATTATGAATAAGGGGGTAGTAAATGTTTAATGGAGCAAACTTCAACCCAATAAAAATCCTGAGTCATCTGAGTCATCCTGAGCTGCGTCACGAGCAGATTGGACTGCCTGTATGTAAATCACTGCTGCAAGTTGTCCACCTCGTTGATAGACGTGTGGCGGTGATTCGCATACCAGCGGCTACCTATTTATTTTATTTTTAGATTAGGTAGTTGCTTTTGTTTATGTTATTTTGTGTGCTTAGGTTAAGAATACTAACATAGAATAAGAAATATTGTTACTAACATAATAAGTCTAGTTACTTGTGGAATAAATATATTATTATTATTATCAAAATATTTTTATTAAAATTTGAGTAGAAAAAATGTTATGAGTACAAAAATAAGTAGTTACGCTTACTTTTGTAAAGTTAGCTTAAAATAAATAATTTTTATTTTGACTTTTTGTAAAACTGGACATTTGACACTGCAGACATTTTGTAAAACGGGGCATTTTGACACTGCGGAAATTTTGATACATGGGAAAATGAAGCTGTTGAGTTGTTTATTCATTTAAAGTTTTACTTAATTTATGCAGCTTTTTCTTAATAATTTTCACTGAAATCATGGTCACCCTACACATACAATATGATATTTTCGATCCCATTTATCTTTTAAAATACTAATTTCACAGAATCTTAATTCATTTAGAAGGAGTGTACTCCTTTATATGAGTCAGGAAATAGTTTTTTTGGAATAAAATATGTCATAGTTTAGAAGCTATAGACGTTTAAAGGGGGCCGAGCTGAACGAACTGAGGTTGGTGTTTATTTTAAGTTTAGCGAGTTTTATTAGAAACTAAGGCGGTACATATGATATTTACCATGTGTAGATTCTATATTTATAGTTTTTTAATAAAAATCTTTTGTCCTTCTGTACGTATTTTCTTATCAAAAATTTTCAGCTCGGCCCCCTTTCTACATCGATTTATCGTTTGATATTACGAATATACATAATCTGTTTTGGAACGTATAACGAGATGCCGGGGTACATTTCTCAAGATCAAGTGTTTTTTTTATTGGCTGTATATTTTTCGAGTTACAAGGGGGGCCGAGCTGAAAGCGTTTGGTTGGCCCGGCCCCCTTTTCATGAGTTTTTCTCCAAAAATACAGAGTTACATTGAAAAAGAAAGCGGTACATATGTTTCTGGTGATGAGTACAGTAGATTGCTATACTCCGAAGTCGTAAATTCCGGGAGGGCCGGGCCAACCAAACGAACGTCCCTTTAATATTATTATTTTTATTATTTGTTGCTATAGCGGCAACAGAAATACACATCTGTAAAAATTTTAACGGTCATCACGGTGCATGAGTTACAGCCTGCTGACAGACAGACAGACAGACGACAAACAGAGTCAACGGAACCGACAACAAAGGGGTAGGGGTTATGTAATGTCCTACTTAGATCTTTAGGATTCAGTAACCAAAAGTAAAAGGATGTGTAAGACATAACACAGGGGTAACTGTCTAATACTTCTCAATGATTGTATTTGCCTGTGGTTTAAATAAAGTTGTAATAATAGATAAAACTATTGATTGGAAGTCCTTTGTAAATCTCTATATCTTCGGTTAGTAATATATTAAGTGGTTGGGCTGACCCCAACCACGTCACAAGCAGAGCCAGGCACTCAAAATTCATAAACACGTGAGTTTCGGCCCGGCCCACAGTGGTCTGAAAATCGAGCTCCCCTTTCGTAGAAAGTCAATGTGGGATATTCATAAAACCAAAATATGGAACGTGTCAGGTATACATTCCTTTAATGCACATTGTAGTATGAATGATTTAAGTTACTCCGCGCCTGAGAAAAAAAATATTTAGTTTTTTTTTGTATGGGAGAAAATACATAAAGTTCATTTTCTTGCGACTGAATGAAACTGAAAGGGTAGTAGAGTCGTATCGGAATTTCATGTTGTCGAAGTAAAATCTTGTCGTAGATGGATTTGTCGAAATTCAGTTTGGAAGTCTATGTGTCGACACTACTGTACTCCGACAAAGCGTTTCTTCCTTTGTCGGAGTAGAGTAGTGTCGGGATTAAGTTGTTTCGATCTAAAATTTTGTCGAAATTAAGTCGTATCGGAGTTTCATGCTGTCGAAGTAAAATCTTGTCGTAGAAGGATTTGTCGAAATTCAGTTTGGGAGTCCGAAGCATGGCTCTAAGAGGACATCAAATGGCCTGAAGTCATCAAGGAAAAGATGCCTTCATCAGTAACGATAGATCAGTCACCATGTTCCAGTTCTGAATTTCCCGTAAACGAAGGTGTATCAACATTCGCACAACCACAGACTTGTAGTGTTGGAACCTCAACATCTCTTGGAAACCAAAGAAAGCAGTTTTCGGAGTTAAGCCTGTTACAGAAGAGAAGGAGAGTAGAAGAGCTTTTAAATCATCCAACGGAAGTCTTGCATATACAACTGGCTTATGACTTCGTTGAAGCTGTCGCATTGCTGCGACAGCTTTAACGAAGTCAAAATACCTAAAGCTTTATCAGCAGAATATACGGGCACATTTTTCTTAGTTTTCAGTATATCTTTTATCTTTGTAGTCTCTTCGGGAGTCTCTGTAACTAATTTTATTATGTCTGCTACATCTTTATTTTGCGCCTTCAAGCCAGTTGCATAAGCAAGACTTTCCGTTGGATGATTTAAAAGCTCTTCTACTCTCCTTCTCTTCTGTAATGAGCTTAACTCCGAAAACTGCTTTCTTTGGTTTCCAAGAGATGTTGAGGTTCCAACACTAGGTACAAGTCTGTGGTTGTGCGGATGTTGATACACCTTCGTTTACGGGAAATTCGGAACTGGAACATGGTGACTGATCTATCGTTACTGAGGAAGTCATCTTTTCCTTGATGACTTCAGGCCATTTGATGTCTTCTTGGAGCCATGTTTCGTACTTTTTAATGAAAGTATGTCGCGTGCGATTACATGAGATCTATTTCCTTTTCAATGCACACACTTAAGTTTGGCAGAATTGTTTCAAGTCTTTCTTTTCATTTTCTGACAAATCAACGCTATTCACAAAAACTTCAAATAACACATTGGGATCTGAGAAAGAAGTGTTGTTGGCCACAAACATGAAAATATCAAGATTGATACCAAAACCTTCCATCGCAATAGAAAATTGGAAAGAACAGAAAAATTAAAGTTTACGCGCACAGTGCTAAACGTTACTGATAGAATTCATGCCAAACATTTTATTTATGTATAACTACCCTCATTAAGGGTCGGAGCAAATTAATTTAAATGCGTCACATACTTAAAAAATTCAATACCGAAAATTCGAAATTTCAAAAAAATCCTACGTGTAAAGCGGCACCTAAAGGTACATGAGTGGTATGTCAAACTAATCGCCTTAAGAGCGGCAGTAGCTCGTATGAGTACCAGCCTTTCAGTTTCATTCAGTCGCAAGAAAATGTACTTTATGTAATTTCTCTAATACAAAAAAAACTAAATATTTTTTTTCTCAGGCGCGGAGTAACTTAAATCATTCATACTACATTAAGCATTAAAGGAATGTATACCTGACACGTTACATATATTGGTTTTATGAATAGGATCCCACATTGACTTTCTACGAAAGGGGAGCTCGATTTTCAGACCACTGTGCGGCCGAAAGAAACCGAAACTGCGGCCGAAACACGATTTTTTGGCCGAAACTGGCCGAAACCGAAACTTCGGTCGGTCACTAGTTATAATTCTATGGAATAGGTATTTATTTATTTTTCCTAAAAATCGCTCACAATAACCCAAATTAGTTCTAACATAATTAATACTAGTGACTTGACGGGAGGTAGAGGAAAGGAAGCATATTTGGAATACCACTTTGTTTAAGGGCTCTTCAAACTTTTGTGTGCCAGCTAGATTCGTGAGACAATCTTAAAATGGTAGCAAAACTAGCTGTTTATCAGTCTTGAATGTATTAAAACAATTGAACATCATGAGTGGGTACAATTTCAAATTTAACGCAAAATATCTGAAATCGTGTTTGGAGATCTGGTGCAGGTATTTTGGTATAAGGGTATTCCAATTTGTATTCATCATGCTTAGATAAGAAATGTGACGCATGATACCAAACTATCTTAGAAGAACATGTAAGTATTTTGAAAAGTAGTCTTATCATGTAAACAAACTAACTCAAATCAGTGTCTACTCTGGGTTAGGTATTCCAATCTACCTGCACTAGACGATTGGGGTATTCCAACTTACCTTCACCATTATGAATTACGGAATATTCCAATTTGTCTTCACTTATACAAAATTATATTAATTAAGTTGTACGAATTAAGAAGTCCGAAGTAATCCACAAAATTATTTTATTTTTAACTTATTTAGGTAACAGTTCTCTTATTTTAAAATGAGATCAATTAGTAGTTCATTTTTTTATTAATTACAATCAAAAAAATATCTAAAACAGTTCTCATATTCTCAAAATACGTCATTACACTAAATTTCAGATTGATCGGCGGTATGCGCTTTTCAGAAGTTACCCACAAAAAATAACCCTTTAACCAATAAAATAAAACATAGATACATACAAATTATGGAATAAAATAAACATGTAAAATATTAATTTGGAATAGCAATGGTGAACATTAATTGGAATACCGAATTCCGAATAACCATCACCTCATATATTCCAATTTAGCAACACGCCGTGATCCGACAGAAACTGAATTTGTAGGTTAATAAACGCGTATAACAACAAAATCTCATATAATTTTTGCAATTCAATTGTTATCTAACAGATTAATTACAGTCGAAAAGAATAAAACACAGGATTACTCAAAAAAAACAGATTTAACCACATACCTTATTTTTTTCTAAAATGCCGCTTTCGGTTTCGTGTGTCTGGACGCCATCTAAGAACAATGGCTGGCTCGCTGTCAAAACCTAACTATAAATGACGGTGTGGGCTAAGAGTTTACGTTAATATAATGAAGATGACGCTGTTGGTTTTTATAATACCTTACTATTCCAAATTGCCAACAGTATTCCACATATGCTTCCTTTCCTCTACGTAATGACGGGAAACATGATATCATAATTATAATACCAAACCTTTCATTATCAGACGCAAACGAAGTTGCGCGGGTCAGCAAGTCGTTAATAGAACATAACCCAAGCATTATTTTTTAAATATCTCCATTGTACAGACAAGTATTAATATTATGGGACACTTTTTTCACAAAGCGTCATCTATCCCAAATAACTTTCAACAATATAACTCCAACTGAGCATAAGCTCAGTCGGAGGAAGACTAAAAACCTTGTCCTGTCTATAGAAATGTAGAATTTTAGTCCTACTAGGTACATCTGTAACTTTGTTGGGATAGATGGCGCTTTTCGCAAATAACTATACTTTTTAGGGTTTCGTAGCCAAATGGCAAAAACGGAACCCTTATAGATTCGTCATGTCTGTCTGTCTGTCTGTCCGTCTGTCTGTCCGTCCGTGTGTCACTGCCACTTTTCTCCAAAACTATAAGACCTATGCTATTGAAACTTGGTAACTAGATGTATTCTCTGAACCGCATTAAGATTCTTATACAAAACTAGAAAAAACGCAGTAAATTTTGGGGGTCCCCATACTCAAAACTGAAACTCAAATTTTTTTCATTAAAATCTATAGATAGGTCTTCAAAAATGCTATTGAGGTTTCTAACATCATTTTTTTCTAAGGTGAATAGTTTGCGCAAGAGACACTTCCAAAGTGGAAAAATGTGTGTCCTCCCTCTAACTTCTAAACTAAGAGAATGATAAATCTAAAAAGAATATATGATGTACATTGCCATAAAAACTACCAACTAAAATTAGTTTGAACAAGATAGAGCTGGTAGCTTTTTTTTAATTCGTCGTAAACCGCAATTTTCGGTTAGAAAAATCACTACCACTGCGAACGTGTTAAAACATCAATCAAAGTTACAACGAACGACAAGAACTTTTTAGGGTTTCGTAGCCAAATGGCAAAAACGGAACCCTTATAGATTCGTCATGTCTGTCTGTCTGTCTGTCTGTCCGTCCGTGTGTCACAGCCAATTTTCTCCGAAACTATAAGGCCTATGCTATTGAAACTTGGTAACTAGATGTATTCTGTGAACCGCATTAAGATTCTTATATAAAACTAGAAAAAAAGTTGTAAATTTTTGGGGTCCCCATACTCAGAACTGAAACTCAAAATTTTTTTTTTCATCAAACCCATACGTGTGGGTTATCTATAGATAGGTCTTCAAAGATGCTATTGAGGTTCCTAACATCATTTTTTTCTAAACTGAATAGTTTGAGCAAGAGACACTTCCAAAGTGGAAAAATGTGTGTCCCCCCCCCCTGTAACTTCTAAACTAAGAGAATGATAAATCTAAAAAAAAATATTATGTACATTGCCATAAAAACTACCAACGAAAATTGGTTCGAACGAAATAGAGCTGGTAGTTTTTTTTTAATACGTCATTAACCGCAATTAGAACGTGTTAAAACATCAATCAAAGTTACAACAAACTATAAGAAATTTTATATTATGTTACTTGCTGCTACGAAACCCTTCATGGGCGAGTCCAACTCGCACTTGGCCGGTTTATTTTATACTAGGTTACTTGCTGCTACGAAACCCTTCATGGGCGAGTCCAACTCGCACTTGGCCGGTTTTATTTATTTTTAACGTGCGGAAAAATCCTTCATGGATGCTATGCCGGACTCCTACTGACTAAAACCCTCACGTAACGCCCAACAACCTACGGTTGAGAACACCTGGGATTTGAAACCACTAGGCGAGCCTCTTAAACCGTCACGCCACAGTGACTGAAAAAAGTGTGTGCACCTTTACGCGCGATTGAAGTAAAACTTCTTTGCCATTGACGCACCATTGACGGCATCAAATGTTATATTAATATCATTCATTCGAATTTTGAATTCAAAAATCAAATAGCAGGCGTTACTTCCGTCAGAAAAAAAAATCTGAGTTTTTCGCTAGTCGCGCCTAAAGAAGTTTTACTTCAAAATATCTATTACTTCAGAGTAAAGAAGTCGTGTCTGTATAATGTAAATCCCATCAAAAACTAAATTTGTAAAAATCCCAAGTCTTGCAACTCAGGTCTTCTACCGTAAAAAGTAGTGAGATTCATGTAATACCAAGTCAATGTCCATAATCAATATACAAAATCTTTTATGTCTAAATAAGCTTTAAGATTGACTTGGCAATCGCATTAAAACATAATGTAGGTAGGTACTCATCTCACAAGTAATTAGCCTTTCGGTCCATTAGGTCCCATGTATCAAAACGTCCAGAGTGTCAAAATGTTCAGTTCTACAAAATGACCGATATTGAATCGTCCAGAGTATCAAAATGACCGGAGTGTCAAATAGACCGGAGTAGCAAAATGACCAGAGTATCAAAATGACCGGAGTATCAAAATGACCGGAGTATCAAAATGACTAGAGTATCAAAATGAAAGTATGGTTTATAACTTAAGGCTTTAATTAGAATTAAAAACTTAAAACATTAGTACATTATATTAAAATAAATTAATTACTGCGATTACAAAGTCGAGTGAATCTCACTACTTTTTAGAGAAGAAACTAGAACTGTGTTGCGAGACTTGGGTTTTTTACAACTTTAGTTTTTGATGGGATCTCATTTCTTTTTGTAGATAATTCTAAGCTTTTTCCTTTCCGTTCCTCTTGAATAACAACAACGAATTTCCTAAACAATTTACTTTATTATTTTATTAATAGCTGTTCCCCGCGGCTTCGACCGCGTAGAAGTCGTTATCGCGTAAAATCATAACCCTCCTTTTGCGCAGTTGGTTAAAATATAGCCTATGTCCTTTCCAGGGCTTCGAACTTTCTCTATACCAAATTTCATCTCAATCGCTCCAGCCGTTTAGGCGTGAAAGCGTAACAGACAGACAAACAGACAGTCGGAGTTACTTTCGCATTTATAATATTAGTAGGTATTTATACATACATAGGTACGCACATAATGTTGTATACATATATAAATGCCTATGTAACGTTGTGAAACAACGGGTGCAGATATTGATTAATATTAGAGTATTAAAATTGAAACTTAATGAAAATAAATGAAAGCGCCATCTACCGACAACTAGTCTTATCTACACAGCTCTGACATTACCAATTGACGTCAGACGTAGGGACCCGATTTGCCGCCAGAGGCGCTGTACAAACATATAAATACGACCGCGCGCGAATTTCAAAGCACCATTATTCGTGAAATTAAAATATAGTCGTCGCGAAGGCGTACGAGTGTCAGTGAATAAATTTAATAAAAATAAAGAATAAGTTATAGGGAGCGAAATCCTCCCTAAGTAAACAGTGGTTTAGCTGCAAGCATCAAATACCCCATAATTGGGTGAGTTAAATTATTTATAATGTATTCTAGATTTTAAAACAGTGAAAATTAACGGCTGTTGGTCAACCCTGTTGTAGGAGGGTAGTTCACAGGGGTGTGAAAAAAAATGTCTATGTAAAATTAGAATATCAGCAAACATTGTAAGACCCCCGACTCCTGAAATGATTAACAGGAGTCGGCTGTCTTTGGGGAAAATGCGGGAAAAAGGGTTCCAGCTAACCCGTCATATGGAACATTCCAGGGTCCACCCTACGGGATCCAGAGGTCCACCCTACGGAAACCATAGCGTTTCAGTAACTGAAACGCTATGGTTTCCAGGAAGTTGAAGAGATGAATAAAAAAGTGATATTGAAATTTAAAATGCTGGTTTATTGTAAAATTAACTCGGGGTCGTGGTTCGTGATCGGGTAGCAAGGTTTTTTAACGATTTCCGAAGGTCCCTCAGGGTTCGACTTATCTTGGGTTGGCCTTCTTGATGTGACGCCGTCAGCGACGTAGCCGTGCCGTCCACAACTTCGGCTGGCACGGTGTTCTCAACCCGGAGAGTAAATTATTTCCGTAGCCCGTAGGGTGAACCTCTGGAACCCGCAGGTGGACGTTCCTGCTTGGAACCCGTAGGGTGGATCTTGACAACCCGTAGGGTAGATCTCTGGATCCCGTAGGGTGGACCTCTGGATCCTGTAGGGTGGACCCTGGAATGTTCCATATGACGGGTTAGCTGGAACCCTTTTTCCCGCATTTTCCCCAAAGACAGCCGACTCCTGTTAATCATTTCAGGAGTCGGGGGTCTTACAATGTTTGCTGATATTCTAATTTTACATAGACATTTTTTTTCACACCCCTGTGAACTACCCTCCTACAACAGGGTTGACCAACAGCCGTTAATTTTCACTGTTTTAAAATCTAGAATACATTATAAATAATTTAACTCACCCAATTATGGGGTATTTGATGCTTGCAGCTAAACCACTGTTTACTTAGGGAGGATTTCGCTCCCTATAACTTATTCTTTATTTTTATTAAATTTATTCACTGACACTCGTACGCCTTCGCGACGACTATATTTTAATTTCACGAATAATGGTGCTTTGAAATTCGCGCGCGGTCGTATTTATATGTTTGTACAGCGCCTCTGGCGGCAAATCGGGTCCCTACGTCTGACGTCAATTGGTAATGTCAGAGCTGTGTAGATAAGACTAGTTGTCGGTAGATGGCGCTTTCATTTATTTTCATTAAGTTTCAATTTTAATCAATATCTGCACCCGTTGTTTCACAACGTTACACCTAATTATATTAAAGAAGATACATTTAAGACGTTTTCATTGGAGTATATGAAATAAAACCGGCCAAGTGCGAGTTTGACTCGCCCATGAAGGGTTTCGTAGCAGCAAGTAACATGATATAAAAGTTCTTATAGTTCGTTGTAACTTTGATTGATGTTTTAACACGTTCGCAGTGGTAGTGATTTTTTTAACCGAAAATTGCGGTTTATGACGTATTAAAAAAAAACTACCAGCTCTATCTCGTTCGAACTAATTTTCGTTGGTAGTTTTTATGGCAATGTACCTCATATATTTTTTTTAGATTTATCATTCTCTTAGTTTAGAAGTTAGAGGGGGGCGACACTCATTTGGAAGTGTCTCTTGCGCAAACTATTCACTTTAGAAAAAAATGATTTTAGGAACCTCAATAGCATTTTTAAAAACCTATCTATAGATATGGATTCTACACGTATGGATTTGATGAAAAAAAAATTTTTGAGTTTTAGTTCTGAGTATGGGGACCCCCAAAATTAACTGCTTTTTTTTCTAGTTTTATATAAGAATCTTAATGCGGTTCACAGAATACATCTAGTTACAAAGTTTCAATAGCATAGGCCTTATAGTTTCGGAGAAAAGTGGCTGTGACACACGGACGGACAGACAGACAGACATGACGAATCTATAAGGGTTCCGTTTTTGCCATTTGGCTACGAAACCCTAAAAATGGATTACCCACTCGTCACTTGTGATCGGTGTTCCAGAACATTTTTTTGAGAAATTGACGCGTTCTGGTTCTGATGCATGGTCCTTAAACTCACAGTATAGCGAGTGGATCTGGTTACGAAAATTGCCAAGAAAATCGGACCGAGGGAAATATTAGGTACTATACCTACTACCAAAATGTAAATGGTCTTCGTACAAAATTAGATACTTTTAGAAATAACTCCTCAGGTCCAGCGTGCATGGTGCGATGTTCTTGCCAAGCGAAACTACAGCTTGATAATAGATGATGCTGTGGAAGCAGACCTCGCCAGATTGCGAGCCGTGGCTCAGCCAGAGTCCGTCGCTTGGATGCACGCGCTTCCTGCGCCATTGTGGGAACTTTGTTGGACGACGACTCTCTGCGGGTGGCTGTGGCTCTTCGCTTGGGCTGTCAGGTGTGTGAACCTAACATATGCATGTGCGGTACCATGGTGGAGAGCTATGGTCATCATTCTTTGAGTTGCCGTCGCTGCAACGGGCAGGCATCCGCGTCACCACGCTCTTAATGAGTTAATCCGGCGGGCTGTGGTGTCTGCTGAAGTCCCCTGTGTTCTTAAACCAGCAGGTTTGACCCGCGCAGACGGCAAGAGACCAGACGGTCTGACCCTTGTGCCATGGAAGAATGGCAAGTGCTTAGTGTGGGACACAACATGCGTCAGCACTTTCGCCGCCAGTCACTTGGCTCGTACAGTCAAATGTACGCGGAGATGGGGTCGCGTTATTTGGTCGTACCAGTAGCTGTAGAAACGATGGGCTGTTGGGGGAGTGATGCTAAGGCTCTTGTCTCGGAGATAGGAGATGCATGACTGCCACGCCCGGTCGTACCTGGTACAATGGATAGCCATCGCTATCCAGCGCGGCTACGCTGCGAGTGTATTGGGCTCCTTTGCGCCGGGTATGATCGGGGGTGGAATGTTCAGTAGGCAAAAGTTTCCTTAGTAGTTTAGTTATTTGCTATTTGATCTATTTTTTTTATATTTTTATGTAAGTATGTGTTTTTAATTTGATTATTCTACATTAAATAAAAATCTAATTTCTCCATTGTACAGACAGGACCGCTTTACACTTTTGTATTAATATTGTGGGACACTTTTTCACAAAGCGCCATCTATCCCAAATGAGTGTAAACGTTATGCTCAGTTAGAGTAAGACTAAAACCCACCCTTGGTTGTCCTGTATGTAACAAGAAGTGTGGAATTCTAGTACTACATCTGTAACTTTGTTGGTAAAGATGGCGCTTTGCTAAAATATCTTTACCAAAGAGTAAAAGGCCATCACATACGTAACTATAATATATCTTACTTCTTACTAATATTATAAATGCGAATGTTTGTGAGTGTGGATGTTTGTTACTCTTTCACGCTCAAACCGCTGAACGGATCGGGCTGAAATTTGGTACGGAGATACATTATAGTCTGGAATAACACATAGGCTACTTTTTATCCCGCAATAAGTTCCCGCGGGAACAAATTTTATCTTACTAATATTATAAATGCGAATGTTTGTGAGTGTGGATGTTTGTTACTCTTTCACGCTCAAACCGCTGAACGGATCGGGCTGAAAGTACGGAGATACATTATAGTCTGGAATAACACATAGGCTACTTTTTATCCCGCAATAAGTTCCCGCGGGAACAAATTTTACGCGGGCGAAGCTGCGGGCATCAGCTAGTATTAATATGAAACATAGCAAGTCATATTACGACATATTTTCTATATAAATTTTTGAGGGACCACACACGCAGCTATAATATCTATTTCTATGACGTCATCAAAATGTGTCGAGATTTATATCTCGGTATATTATAGCATATCAACGTATATTTTTGCATATTAATATATATTTTCATATATTTCGAAGATAAAGTATATATCTACCTATACCAAAGAGTAAAGTGGTCGTGTCTGTTTGATGTAAGTCCCATCAAAAACTAAACTTGTAAAAACCCAAGTTTCGCAACTCAGATCTTCTAAGGTAAAAAGTAGTGACATGCATGTATCTAAGTAATACCAAATCAATATACAAAATCTTCAATGTTTTAAATAAGTAAAATGATTGACTTGGCTATCGCATGAAAACATAATGTAGGTAGGTAGATACCTATTTATCTCACAAGTAATAGGTACACTATTATTCAATTAGATTAATTAAAGGAATTATTATTATATAATTATTATTAGGATTATTTATCCCGCAAGGGATTAACTTAGTATAGTATAGATTAATTAATGCGATTACCAAGTCAATCTATTTAGGCACTTATTTAAAACATAAGTAAAAGATTTTGTATATGATTATGGACATTGACTTGTATTACTCGTACATGAATCGCACTACTATTTACCCTTCCGGTCGACTTTGTCTATTTCCTAACTTGACCACTTCCAAGCTTGTCCATTTCTTAAATTGTCCACTCCAACGTCATCCTTTTCCTGAATTGTTATTCCTCTTTTCTTAATTCGTCTACTTCTTACAGTCTATTATTAATTCGTCTTTACTTAGTCTGTTGTCAGAGTAGGCTGTATGCATTATGTCAGTAGCTTCATATTAGTGTTAAGGTAATTTAAGAAATATAGAGACAGACTCCAATGTCATGGCGGGCATTCAACTCTGATCATTGTCATGTGAAAATATATAAAATATAATGTAGTTTGGCATCACAGCAAAACCCTTTTTATTTAATCTACCTGAAGACCATTATCACATCTGTCACCTCCTAACTTAACCACTTTCTGTTCCTGGAACGCTAGGTCTGGATGATTTGGGCTGGTTTTATGGTTCCGTACCCAGAGGATATCCTGACCGTATTACATTTAGAATCCATATCAAACATACTAATACATACATAACCATACTAATATTATAAAGCTGAAGAGTTTGTTTGTTTGTTTGATCGCTAGGATCTCAGGAACTACTGGTTGTATTTCGAAAATTCTTTTTAGTTTGATAGTCCGTTTATTGAGGATGGCTATAGGCTATATAACATCACGCTAAGATGAATAGCAGCAGAGCAGCAATCAAGACTGTTAAAATGATAATAAAAGGAGGGAAGGGGGGAAGAGGAACCCGCCTCACACCCTGGATTCGTCAATCCTAACTTACAACCGTTAAGGATAACCCCAACTACAACACGTGTTTCGCCTACACATGAGGTTTGTTGTTGACAAATTAGTCACATTGTTAAGCGGAGTAGGTATTGCTAATTACCAACAATCTGGAGGGTACGGGTAATTTTTCCTATCCCATATCCAAAAATCCTTTCCTGAGGAGTTCGGTTCGTCATTCCTCCCATACAATTAGTTGGGGTTATCCTTAACGGTTGTAAGTTAGGATTGACGAATCGAGGGTGTGAGGCGGGTTCCTCTTCCCCCCTCCCCTCCTTTTATTATCGTTTTAGGATGGATTTCCGCCATGTAACGCCTGATTCCATTAGTATATCAAGACTATTTCTAAAACAGGGAATATTTTTTACGGTCTGAGAGCTTCCGAGGCGGACGCTGCGTAAATGGTTAAAGTTACGTAAAAATTGTTTGTCTAAAAAAGTTCTAAAATAAAGTCCGCGACAGTATAGGTCTATCTTTTAAGGTTCGCTACCAATACCTAACCTAATTTGTCTATCTCTTAAGGTTCGCTCACATTATTATAAAACTTAAGAGTTTGTTTGTGCTAGGATCTCTGAACGTACCTACTAAAACAGGATAAATTAAAAGAAGGGGTCTCATGCAACAAACCAGATTGCAATAGAGACTTATTGCCGTTTCTGGTACAGAAATCATTGTGGGCGAGTTCGAACCACACTGAACGGGATTTCTTTTTTACTTTATATGCAACCAAGTTACCCGGATCCAACTTGGCTTTTTTAACGTGTGGAAAATTCATTGTGGATGCTATGCCGAAATCTTAACGACTAAAAACACACGTTCCCTACCTACTGCCTAGGGTTGGGAGCCCCGGGTAAGCCCACGAAAAGATATCACAGGTTTCCCAACAGACCTTGGCTTCAACTGCGGCCTCATCTACGGGATTCAGGTGCTGTTTGGGTGGTTGTTCGGGTGTTATCCCGCTTCTTGGTACGTGTGGCGTCCGTGAAACTTTCTCGTCACGCTGTCGTCTTGGGTCTGCTTCTAAAAGAACGATGAGCAGCCCCATCGCCGTCCTCAGGGCCCCGGTCATGAAGGCCAATAGGCTTGGGCGAAGAGAAGTCTGCGACGCCCTCGCGACAAACTTGTCTTCACCAAGACTATCGGCCGCTCTCTCCCCGACGCGCTGCCTGCTTTACGAGCATGACATGCTCGCAGAAAGACGCAGCGGTGCCTCACTTACTCCCACTTGAAATCATGGCTCGTACCGTGGTCTCCAGCAAGAAATTATCCACATCCAGACCTGCCACGAGAAATTGGCACTATTGCGCCCACTCTGTGTGCTCCACCAATATGTGGGGCGCTGTGTCCTCGCAGGGATCCATGGTTTCCTGGTGGAGCTAGGACTGCTGGGCCTCGATTTCTCGAGATGCAGGCCTTTAGCCCCGCTCCAGCGCCTCCTTGCGCCATTTAAATAATGACGCAATGGCTCTCGCTTCCAGGTCTCCCGTCAGGGTCTCCGCCCATATGGAAGCCTTATAGGGCCATACTTCGCACGATCCCCAGCTACAGTCTCCTGTAGGAAGCGTTGGGTCCACTGATGCGCCCCTCAGTTTTGGGACCAAATTTCATTAGTGGTGTCCGAAGTTCCACCGGCCGCCACCTAGTAAGAATCCCAGATACTTCATTGAGGCCTCGATGCCGATGCTGACGCTCCCTACCTGTGGGCTGGATCCCGCGGGCGGCCCCGTCCGAGGTCCGTGGAAGCATAGAGCCTCGAATTTGTGAAGGGTGATCTTAAGACCCGCCCGCCGTATCCGACCCGACTTGAGCAACCCCTGCCGTGGCCTTTTTAGTGTTGCGTCTCGGTGCGTTGCTCCCTGCGCCGTAACGAGGGTGTCGTCGGCGTAACATGTTAAAAGAGTTTTGTCTTTGAGACGTCTTGTTCGTACTTTAAGATTTAGTAAAGCAGTTATCTGTCTGGAGTCAGTTTTGTAGACTAACTGTACACTTTAACAACAGTTTACTAAAAAGGTTTTAAAGTTGTCCTTTTGTAAGTTCAATTTTTTTTAAAAGTAAATTATGCTACAATATAAGGTCTAGGTACCTAATACAATTAATGATTTTATGCTGGACAAGGAAGCCTAGAAACGATCTGTTTAGCTGGATGCTCAATTAAGTGCTCCTTTAATGGTTGTTTTTCATTTTGTGGTACGGAACCCTAAAAGAAATAGACACACCGTAACTACAAGGTAGGTACTTCGTTAACATGCTAATGCCTACCTGTTTACATTTACTATTTGTGCCCTACTATTTTGTAACATTAAACCATAAGCCAAAACTCATATTCCTTGTCTATTTGTCGTGCTTTTAAACTCCTTCATCATCGTATTGATCTTTAGTCGGTTTACAACAGTAGTAGGTAAACTTCAGATTTTCATTTACGTTTTTTTTAATGTCAGGGAAAATCCTTCATGGATGCTATGCCGGACTCCAACCGACTAAAAAACAGCCTACGGTTGGGAGCCCCGGGTTGGTAAGCCCTGGGAATGATGTCCTAGGACTCCCAAGAGACCTACGGGGGCTATCCCGCGTCTTTGGGGGAGTTTTCGGGTGTGATCCCGGGCCGCTTCTTAGGGGTTGGCGTGCGTGAATCCCTCACGTCACGCTGCTGTCTAGGGCCTGCTTCTGTAAGGACCGTGAGCAGCCCTCTCACCGTCCTCAGGCCCCCGGTCATGGAGGACGATAGTTTTGGGCGAAGACACGCCGGAGCCCCTGCCGCCGACTTCAGAACTTGAGTGGGAGAGTTTTCTCCCGCTCCCTCCCTGCCGCCTCTTCCACGAGCATGACCTGCTCGCAGAAAGAGTCGGCGCAGTCCCACTTACTCCCGCTGAAGATCATGGCTCGCACCATGATCTCGAGCGAGAGAGTGTCCACGTCCGGACCTTTCACGAAGACCTGGCGCTGTTGCGCCGTGCACTCCACCAGCGTGAGGAGCTCTGTGTCCTTGCTGCGCTCCTCGCAGTACTGGCACTCGGCCGTGGTTTTCCGGTGTCTTCGCCACAGATACTTACCAAAGCTACCTTGCCCGGTAAGTATCTGTGACTACCGGTAGGCGAGAGCACCATTTTCAGATACTTTAACTCAAATATCACTTTACTTTTATGCTAGCATAGTTAATTTGATTGACGTTTGGACTGAATCGTTAGTGGTGATAATTTTTACACTTTATACTGGGCGTCGTGAGACGCCTGTATAAAGAGTAATAATTACATAATGCCACATGGAAGGAAAGTACTTTGAATATGGTAGATGGAACATTTTACTGAAAGAAGACATTATTTTAATTTTAAAAACAATTTAAAATCAGTTTAAATTGTTTTTATAGATTTTTCAATAATTACATGGTTAAGCCGGGAATCGAACCCGCTACACGAGAAACAATGATCATCCTCTAGGTTCATCATACTGATAGAAAGACTTCATAATAAGGATTATTATTTGCCAAATAACATAGTGTCAGAAATAAAAGGAAGACCATGAATTTTAAGAGAGAATTATCTAGAACTGAACGATTCAAAAGATCGTTTGTCTGTCGAACCATAAAAATCTGGAACGACCTGCCAGCGCACGTTTTTCCCTCCTCTTACAATCCTGGGTTCTTCAAGCGGAGCGTGAAGAGGCACATCATATGCTAACGTGCCAACGTGAGGGTCGCTTTCTATAGTCTTACAGGCTGGGACGGTGGGCCCCAATCGCTAGATGTCGGTGTGACTCTCCATCAGGCGGCGGCGGCATCATTTTGGCGAGCTAAATATTTTTAAATAATACGTATACGTAATAAAATGGGGGTTAATAATAAAAAAAATATTATTATTAATTAAAAAAAAAAAATTATTACAATTCCTTCACTAATTAATCGAAAGTCTCAAGTTTTTATTTTCGTGCACCGACGTTTCATATATTTCACTACCTACATATTATAAAACAAGTATTGCTCTGTGGTAGTTGCTAACTATCCTGTTATCCTCATAAAGATTCTCTATAGTACGAAGAGTATTTATTTCCAAAACAACAAAATCGTTTATTTATTTAACAGAATTCAGTTACAATAAAGTGATTGATCTCTCCTTGTAAGCAAGTAATGCCTGTAGTAGGAGAGATCGCTCTTCCATAACATACATTATCAGTAAATACATACAAAAACACGTTGCTACATTTGTATTAAGGACTTAAAAATAATAATAATGTGTGTGTGTGTGTGTGTGCTATTGCAGATTATAGTTCTTTTCGTAAGCGTTAATTGTTTATACTAATGAAAAATCTAAAATAATGGCTCTTTGTTTATCTACTATTTCCTACAAAACTGCTGTACTTGTGCGAAGAAAGTAGGTACCTACCTATCTCTAATACCGTATCACCACTTTAGTGCGAAAGCTGTATCATCGAATTTTGGTACTTCGAAAACCTTTCATCGACATCACCATACTGCGACGCGGCGACGCCTCGTTAAGTCGATGTCCTGTTACTGCGATGGTTCGTTACATCGAAAAACCCTACTGCGAACGATTTTACTGCGAAGCTTTGTTCCTTCGACATCTTAGTACTACGCTGTTTCGTTACATCGAAAAAATGTACTGCGAAGCCTGGTCCAGTCTACGTGCAATTTTTGGTTACCATATTTTATTTTAAAGCAGAGAATATGTACAAAGGTCGTAATAAATAATCAATATACCTACCAGTGCCTGAGATTTGCTGTGGGGTTTGTGCTTTATCTCATAATGTCCTTACTCAAAATGTCCTGAAATGTCCTTTTCTCAAAATGTCCCTTTCTCAAAATATGTGCACTACAGGATTAACCCCGCCGTATAATTTTTTTTATAACCACCAAGTTACCACCATTCACCATTTACGACCTTTGTACATATTCTCTGCTTTAAAATAAAATATGGTACCCAAAAATTGCACGTAGACTGGACCAGGCTTCCTTCCTCACTGCTTTTTGTTACTAACGGGTATGCTTCAACATATTTTGATAATTCACATTGGAGGGTTAAAATATAAGAATAACCTTGAAAATCCTTATCTAATAGACCTACGACATCTAAAAATATTTTTTCAAATGCGGTGTGTGCAGTTGAAGTTATGGTCATGGGTTCCTTAATATGCACCGAATATTTTTGTTTTTGACATTGGTCACATCTTTTTATAAAATCGATGACATCGCGTTCAATTCCTGCCCAATAATAATATTTTCTAATATTATTTACCATTCGTCTGATACCCGCGTGGCCACTTGTGGGTAACAGATGAAAGTCGTTTAGGATTACTCTATTTTCGTCTTTATCTTGAATTCTCATAACGTCACTTAAAACGCGTAATCTTGGACCTGACCAAGAACGACATTCTTTTATTTGCTTTGCAATTAATTCAATAAATGTACTATTAATATTATCTTTAATGTAATATATTTCGGCGATATTTAATTTCCCACAAAACTGTTCCAGTTCTCTCACAAAAGCGCCTGGCGTTGGTTGCGTTTGAGATGCTGGTTTAATGTATATTGCCCAATTTTTCGGTACAAACAATAATGATTTACTTTCGTCTTCTATAATATTCTCTTTCATTATTTTATTTAATTTTTTATCACAAATAAATAAAAGTTCAATAGACAATTTTGGCCTACTATAGGTTTCCACAACGATCGGTTGATCAGACCGCTCGTTTGAGTTACCAATAGTATCCAAATTATCATGCCTTGTATGTATTTCCTTTTTCTGTGCCCGGGTAAGTACACATAAAATACTTTCGTGCATCTCTTTCAAATCGTTAGATGTCAGGATGACTCGAGATAATGCATCTGCAGCTACATTATTCGATCCTTTCACATATTCCACAAAGAAGTCATATTCTTCCAACAAAATTCTAAACTTAAAGAGTCTACTAGATGGGTCCTTAATATTAAATAGGTAAATCAATGGTTTGTGATCGGTTATGATTTTACATTTTCGACCGTATAGGTAAGGCCTAAAGTGTTTAACTGCCCAGACAATAGCAAGTAATTCTTTTTCGATTGTAGGATACATTTTTTCTGCCTTATTAAGAGTTCTACTTGCATAGGCAACAGGTTTCCCATTCTGATTTGCCAATATTGCTCCTATAGCATATCCTGAAGCGTCAGTCTGTAGAGTAAATACGTTATCATTTGAAAAATTAGGATATTGGAGTACTGGGGGACTAATTAAAAGTTTCTTTAAAGTATCAAATGATTTCTGACAATCATTTGTCCAGTAAAATGGTGTACCTTTCTTTGATAAGTTGTTTAAAGGCTGTGCTATAGCCGCAAAATTGTTTATGAACTTCCTATAATAATTAGCAAAAGCGACGAAACGCTTCACTTCGTCGGAATTTTGGGGAATTGGATAATTTTTTACTACACTTAGCTTCTGAGGATCGGGTAAGATACCTCTGGGAGAAATAACATGGCCTAAATATAGCATTTCCTTTCTTAAAAAGTTACATTTTATCGGATTTAATTTCAGATTTGTTTTACGCAGTCTCTCAAAGACGTCTACTAAATTTTTTATTGCTGTGTTTAAACATTTTCCATAGACCACTAAATCGTCTAAGTATACTAAGCATTTTTCGTACGTTAACCCAGCCATTGCCATATTTATCATCCGGTAGAAGGAATTCGGGCTTGTCTTAAGGCCTACCGGCATCCGGGTCATTTGGTATTGTCCTGAACAAAACGCTGTATATTTTCTGCAATTTTCATCAAGGTTTACGTTGTAAAAGCCTTGATATAAATCAAGATGGGTGAAATAAACACAGCCGGAAAGAGAATCAAGAATATCGGTTATATTAGGCAGTGGAAATTTATCCTCTTTAATCCAATTATTTAATTCTCTGTAATCTATTACTAATCTCCATTTCTTTTGCCCGGTAGAATCGATTTTTTTAGGTAGGCAAGTGCTGTTCCTATGGACGCCTTATACCTGTGGACACAATCGATTCCGACGAAACTAACAACCCTAAAATTATAATTTTAACGCGACCGTAAAGCTTTGTCGTTTAGCTTTACGGTCGCGTTCAAATTATAATTTTAGGGTTGTTAGTTTCGTCGGAATCGATTGTGTCCACAGGTATAAGGCGTCCATAGGAACAGCACTTGCCCATACTAATAATACTGGGCTTGACCATTCTCTCGAACAAGGTTCTATAACACCCTGAGACAACATGTCATTTATTTGTTTTTCAATTTCGGGTTTCTGAGAGTGTGGCCACCTGTATGGTTTCACATAGACGGGCTTAATATTATCTTTTAAATTAATTTTATGGCTATATATTGGTGTAGTCGTTAATTTATCACCTGATAAATAAAAAATGTCTGCCTACTTAGCGCATAAATTTTTAATAGCAATTTGTTCCTCTAAATTCAAGTGCTTCAAGTTAATATTGGATAACAATGTCTTGACACGATCAGCACTTTGTGAGTTCTTACTAAATGTACATAAATTATAATCACTTAACTGGTGAATAATTGGGTTAATTTCATCTACAATAAAATCATTTTCTGTAGTGTTAAGAATTTTTACAGGTATCTTACCATTGACTGGTGAAGCTAAAGAACTAGCTATAAATATCCCTTCAGACAACTCTTCTGCACAGACCATACACTCTTCATTCATACTTGTATATAAATAATGGATAGATTCTGACCTAGATGGTATATTAAATACAATACGAGAATGATTAACCTGTTCATTTAAATTTAATATTATCTTATTGCTAAGTGAAGTATAAAGAGTAATTTGTTTACTTTGTAAGTCTATGCATGATCTAAATTTCTCTAAGAAATCGTACCCAATGATACCGTCTGCCTTACATGGCAATGAATTAAAAACATAAAATTCATGATTGAAATTAGAACCCTGTGTCGATAAACTTAAACACGCACTACCAATTGCATGCACTTTGTCCCCAATGCCATTTACGGTAGTACTGCATTTCGTCATAGGAATGTTTTGCGTGATGATGCAATCGTATTTTACAGCTGAAATTGATGCGCCGGTATCAATAAGCCATGAATAATTATGTCCGTTTATGCAAAATTTTACTACTAATGAATTATCACAAGAAAAAATATAGTGATTACTTTTAGTCTCGAAAAAACTGCTGTACGTTTTGTTCATCAGCATTTTCTATCGGAAATTGGGATTCGGAAACGCTTGTAATAACCTGCATCTGTCCTTCCCCGTGTTGTCTACCTCTATTATTATTATAAAAGAACTTACCTCGAAATCCACGTCCCGGTGAACGACCGCGTAAGTTTGTCTGACTCCAACCTCGAGCAGAGCCCCGATGATGGTAGTTATCACTTCGATTTGTGCCCCTCGGATTGGGAGTAATGTATCTACACACCTCTCTAATAACCTCTATAATAGTTAAAATTTTGGGGTTTATGAATTGTCAATATATCGGACGAGCTAACAGACGTCGCAAGCTCTTCATCAACAGCTGCCTGTGCAGCATCACTTAATGAGTTAAAATTTCTCGCCGCAATAATGGTACTTAACCTGCGGTTTCGCAAGCCGTCGGCAAAGCGCTTGATAGCAAGCTTTTCGTTTACACGCTTTAAGACATCATAACTTTCTTCGTAACCTTCGGACTGCGAAATCGTAAGGTCCACAAATAAATTAGAAACTTCTTGACCGAAGTCGGAAATTGTCCTTTCGTTTTGTTTTACTGACTGCAACTTGCTGGATAGTGCAGTGAATGATTTCTTAGGTATTAAATGCAACTTCATATCCCTTATCAAGTCAGTTACGCTGTCATATTTTTTACAAAGTTTTAATTTTGCCGATTGCGAGAGTCGATTTTTAAGCACAAATAATATTAAATTATTTTTCGAATTGTCCTCCAGAACAGATTCGTAATATTCGATACCATCAATCAATTTTTTTGTGACTAACTAAATTGTTTTGTGACTAACTCCGTATCATTCATAACTGGTAATAAGCTGAGCGCAATTTTTAAGTCAAATTTCGACATTGTGGAGCTATTAACTGGGTTACACTTACATAAATTTGAAATTTCTGAATATAATCAATACATATAATAAAATCGTAACAGGTCGCTGTCTGTACATGGAAGATAAATAAGAAAAAATATTATAGGGGGGCTTTATAAACGCAATAGAACCCAAAACAATGATTTTTAGAATTTTTGTCTGTTTGTCTGTATGTCTGTATGTCTGTATATCTGTTTGTCTGTACGGTTGTGCACGCTAATCTCAGTAACCGCTCAACCGATTGCAATGCGGTTTATTGTGTTGAGGTTTGCTCCAGTTAACATTTAGCGTTTGTTTTATGTAAATCGGTTTAGAAATAAAAGAGTTATAACACTTTTAAGAATCAGATATTTTGAAAATTTTAATTGTAGGGGTTTCTTTAAATGTGAGTGAACCTAAACTGGCGCTTAATCATTAAGCTCTTTTATGATTAAGCAAACAGGGCAGTTTCAGACGCTGCTTGATGACTCTGATGAAGAAATACCTTTCCTTTCATACACCTTATGTGACGTAAACGAAGTTGCGGGCTCAGCTAGTTTCTCAATAAGTTTACAAAAATTATCAATTAATTCGATTTGAGATATATCTTTAAACTGCCTTATTCTACTAATTTCATCCAAGTAACTAATATACTGCTGGTATAAGATATTAGCTTCACTTAACTTTTTCTTCATATATTATTGTTATTTTCTTGACGTCTACTCGATCCAAGTTTTATTACATAAATTCTAATTTTAGTCAGTTCATCACAAAGTTCTTTCAAAAACTCTGCCATTAAATATAAATAAGTTTTTTTTTATCTTTCCATTAGTTAACAAGATTATACATACCACCAGCTTGTATCCTTAGTTACTTACAAACTTAGTGTCCACTAAACTTAGATACACATTATAAAACGTACCTACTGCTACCACTGTAACGCGTTACTTTTGTTCGCCACGCACTATTGACATAATCGGTCTTTTTCTTATTTTACGTACCACGCACTTTATCACTAGCATTTCCGCGCACTTGCTCGTTATAGAAACCACAATCTTCCAAATCTGCTTGTCTACGACGTCCACGGAGAACACTAGCATGTCTCCTCAAAACTAAATCATTCGTGTGTTTCTCTATCATTCTCTTGTGGCATCTCCGGTACACACGATACAGTACAAACAGTCCAGCCAGACCCAAAAATAGGACAATCGAAAGCAGAATAATATTGGTTGTGGTAGCTTGGTGCAGGAGCGGATCAGCAGAATTTCGACCTCCAGCCGAATTTTGAACAATCACTTGCTCATCCCGATTATTTTGCGAGTTGCACATTTTGTGGTTTAATAACTGACGTCATAACACAACGAAAATATCCGACAATTTGCGCCATCATGTTGGATACTAAGTCACAGAGATTGTTTGAAGATTGTTTGCCTTATAAGGATATCGCGTCGCGGCGCGCGCATTCCTAAATCCGAGATGGCAGGGTCGCCATATGATATCGGGCCAATTGTAGGAATGAAAGGCACTAAGACTGATACAATACTGAGCGTTTATTATGAATAACATACAATACTACCCGTTCGCTCTAACTTTGCCGCTGGCGTAGAGGCGTATACCCGAATTTTTAATTAGACGAAGTAAATTGACAGTAGCTAATGTCACTTCGTCATAGAAAATACGCAACCTTTGGGTACGGAACCCTAAAATAGTAGTTTTCGATACAAGTGTGGGATTTCTGTTATTACAACGAGTTACGACAGGTGTTGACCCGAGCCGAAGGCGAGGGTAGACAGTCGGAACGAGCTTAAATAACAGTCCCACACGTTGTATTGAACAACTATTTTTAATACAGTTGTGAAAAAATTAAGCAATTTTATAAAATAATAAAAACACAATAAACCTGAATATCCAAAATGGCGCCAACCGTAAAAGAATATATACCTTTTTAAGCAGAGACTATGGCAGTGCACTTCATACAGCCAACTTTTTTTATATTTATAAATTTAATTTGGCCGATACTTATATTAATTTATGCTTAAATTTTAATTAAAATTACTTTTAATCTGATATTGAAACAAGTAAGTATCTTTTTTTAGAAATATTTGCATGAATCACAGACATTATTTTGACAATTGGGAGAAAAAACGCACGAGTGCGGGAATGGTAAAGAAAAAGCACGAGTGTGTAATAGCCCACATCCCGAACGCTACACGTCCCTGTAATACGCCACTTTTTGAGCAACTGTATTAAAAAATATTTATTAATGGATTAATCTAGAAAAAAAACACAATCAGCCTAGAACATCTCCGTCAAAACAATTACAAATTTCTACTGCTCGTTCGCTCTAACTTTGCCGCTCGGCTCCATACTTAAGTCGAATTTTTAATTAGACGAAGTAAATTGACAGCAACTAATGTCACTTCTTCATACAATGTTGCGTATTTTCTATGACGAAGTGACATTGGCTACTGTCAATTGACTTCGTGTAATTAAAAATTCGGGTATACGTCTCTACGCCAGCGGCAAAGTTAGAGCGAACGGGTAGTATATACAAATCGGGTGGGTGACTATTTAGCTTGGCTATACCAGTTCTGACAGACAAATTGGTACTTTATAGATTTTTATTTTTGTAAGTATTATTTATTTAAAAATGTAAGACAATATGTTAAGAATAAAGAATAAATGGAATAATAATCGCTCACAGGCTTGCATGCCTATGGCGATTGTATGGGGGGCCTATTTAGTGAGTTGGCGAGTCACCGTCTGCCAATGTTTTAATAATAAGATATTGAAATGGCAGGCGCCGTTTTCATCCATAGCTTATGTAACGTAGTTCCATTTAACCCCCAACACAATAGCCCGTTTTTAATTAGCATATTTTACAATAGTTTAGCTCCCATTGCAGGCAGTCCATTGCCGTTCTTCTACATAAGGCGGACGTGATTTGTCTGCTGTGGGGGCCCCATTTCCTTTACATAAAAAATCACAAAAGGGCTTTGCATGTTGGACCAATATAAGCCTATAAAAAAGACCGGGTATCTTTATAACAAAAAAAAGAGATAGATACCTGAGTAAAGATAGAGACATAATAATAATTATTTATTCAAATAAAGATTGTAGTACATAGGTACGAGTACATCAATTTTCATTTTTTAGTACAGTGCTAGGTTAAATTTGTCTACAATTTGTGGGTACAATTCTGTATTCCTAACTACGCTATGTAGTAGCCTGTGTAAAGGCGTTAAAGTTCCCTATTTCCAATGGCTTCTAACTTTATTGTAATAAAGTACATTATATGCATTTTAGTGCTACAAATTGACTCTTAGCAGATTGGGTTTTTAAGTAAACGAAATGTGTAATATGGTAAATAATAACTAAAATTAATATGCATGCGTATACAGAAAAGAAACTGAAGTGTATATTTGTGGGAGAGGCAAAACGTGTTAAACTAGGTATTTTCTGTATTTTCGTAGTCGTGGCTACGAAGGAACATAAAGACTCGCTTCTTACACTCAAAGTAGCTCAAACCAAACACTGGACAATGTTATCCGGTTGTATAAGTAAGGGCCTGGGATAAATACGTATGGAATAACACGGACCCTGCTTTATCCCGAGAAAACGTTCCCATGGAAAGCGAGCTTTAACGTGATCCAAAGCACGGAATTGCCCCTATATGAAATGTCACAAAGTGATCACCCATCCGAAGACCAGCATTAACAAATGAACACTAACTTACGAGCGAGCAAAATGCAATTAAAAAAGGCGTTTTTTCGGATTTTTGTAGCCTCGGCGGCGCATTCAGTTGTGAAACCGCCTGTTGCTCTGAGGTTCCGGGTTCGATTCCCAGGTTGATTCAAATATTGGTGTGATTCACAAATGTTTGTTTCAGAGTTTGGGTGTTTTCCATGTAAAATGTGTATGTATTTAGAAATATATAAGTATTTTTATCAGTTGTCTCGATCCCATAGCACGAGCTAATTAGTTTAATTTGGGCTAGATGATGTTGTGTGAGAATGTCCACAAATACGTAAATAAATACCTACACGTTTATGTGTAGGAGTACCTACACAGTTATCAGGTTGTTAACCTGACACCTAGCTTTTAAAATCATTACCTACCACAATGGAATGTCAAATGACACTTTTCCCGTGAACAAAAGGAGACGAGACGGGAAATGTGGAGGCGCCAGAGGATAAAATAGTGAGTGCGTGCGGTCGTGGGCGACACAACACGCTGTAGCCGGCAGATGGTTCCCGCCCTTCAGCCGGCAGTGTCGCGCCGCCCGCCCGGCCGCCAGTCGCGACACTCTCGCAGACGCTACCCGAACACGTGTACCCTAATTACTAACAAACTGATCGTTTGATAAATTACTTCATCAGTGACATAATATTTCGTGTCAACGCGGAATTTGAGGATAAACGTATCGCTGAGGAGGTAAGGACATCTATTTTTATTGCTTTCTCACATATATCTGCTTAACGTTTCAATAAAACCCCGCGACAGTAAAAAGATAGCAATAAAGATTCTAGGAACAGACAATAATTACTTAAATTGTATATTTCTAAGCTGTTTAGCTTTACTTGGGTCAAAACAATATTGTATTACTAACTTGTATTTGTTATGTGAATGTACGTAATAAGAGTACGTGGCGAGCAATTGGTTAACGTAAAATACACACCTGTTGTTTACTTTTATCCCAAACTAACTGAGACTCGGTCAAATAGCTTGAACGTTTGGTTAATTTAGATTTATTTCACAGAAGAAGCCTTTCCATTAAAATATTGCGTCAAAGCTTCGGTAGTAGTGTAGTGTACTTAGATACTGTAGATCTGTAGACACTGCTACGAACTTTCTTGAGTACACTGCTCTACTTAAGTTGTAGAAATTAATTACTAAATACTTTCAACTGATTTATTAGCACACGAAATTATAAAACGAAACCTTTTTTTTATAATACTCGCACTTAAATTCACAGATTTTCTTCTTTTTTTATTTTTTTCTTTATTAGTAGTAGGTAGTAATTAGAGATGCGCCGAATATGGATTGAACCGAATTCGAACATTCGGCCGAATATTCGGTATAAAATGTACCGAACCGAATATTCGGCCGAACTATTCGGTTCAAATTAACGCGGTAAACATGTTAGTACAGGTCTCTCCACGAGGCTGGCGACTTTCTTACAGCGAAGCCCTCAACCCCAGGGCACCGATTCTCAATCGAATGGTTTGCAAACGTGAAGAAAGATTAAAGTCGAAATGTCTTTTATCTCACCTTTAATCACAATATCTCACCTTTAATCACAAATATTTCACCAGTAAATCTCCCTCTAAGCAGGGAATCGCCACTCTGTTGCTATTATGAAGTTCGCTTAGGTCAACAGATCCTGCAAGCTGTAAAAAATCGAAGTTGTCGCGAAGGTCCCTAAGTAGAGGATCGTTAATAATCCTCATAGTACGCCTCTATACCGAGTCGAACGGGCAAACCTGGTATTCAGGAGCACCAGCTTGAAAATGACAACAGCACTCCATGTGTGGCCGCACGCGCCCATAGAGTAATTGGCGGAAGATTGTGAACTGAACGGGCTTATTTTTAATGAAATGAGATTTTGTTTTTTCACCAACGAGTAATTTAAAAATAAAAATTCGGATTGAGATGAGTGAGGTGAATGTAAAATGTGAAATGGAAAATTGGCAGTTCATTTTCACAGAAAGTTAGTTCAGTTGCGAGTTTTGGACTGGTTGTGTTCGGCAGTATTTTGTAGCGTATTAGTGATAATGTCGTGTGACACGGAATCAAGTGAAGAAAAGTACTTGCATATTGTATCTCAAAGAAGAACAGATGTAAGCAGACTCCGTAATGACTCGGACCACTATCTAGATAGAACTGAGTCAGCTCATTACTACAATTTCTGCCACTCAGTCCTTTCATCTCGACCATTTATCGGTGGGAAAACAAGTATTTACTTTGCGAGTTAAACGGATTCAATAACGGGTCTGCTCAGCTTGCGGTGAAAACCGGGCAATTTTTAGGGAAGCAATATCGAGCACTCCAAACTTATTAGACGTCAGATTGGCCATCACCAGATATACCTGTACCATGACGTTAATTTATGGTAAAACGCCTGCCTATTCAAAAATTATTAATTTTGTTAATAAGAATATTAACATTCGGTATTTATTCGGCAAATAAACCGAATATTCGGCCGAATACGAACTTTCCAAAACTTGCCGAATGTACCGAATTCGAATATTCGGCCGAACATTCGGCGCATCTCTAGTAGTAATTATTAATATGTAATACGTTGAAAATATAATGTGAGACACACATTATTTTTTTTTTTTTTACGTGTGGAAATCCTACATGGATGCTATGCCGGACTCCTACCGACTAAAACCACACGATGCCCTACAACTGTCTACGGCCGGGAGTCCCGGGTAAGCCCTCGGAAGGATGTCCCAGGGCTCTCGGCAGATTTTGGCGAACACTTCAACCTCGCCTATGGGGTTCGGATGCTATCCCGCGTCTGGGTAGTTGGTTCGGGTGTTAACCCGCTACTAGGGGAAGGGGGGGGGGGATTTGGGTACTGTCCCACCACTATCGCCTCTATGAGGGGCAAAGAGATATTCGCCATCGTCTTGGCCTGCTTCTGTACGAACGGCGAACAGCCAGCCCACCGTTCTCAGGCCCCCGGTCATGGAGGTCGGTAGTCTTGGGCGTATAGCAGCCTGCGACGACCTCGCCGCCGACTGCGGAACTCGGGAGGGAGATCCCTCTCACGGTCCCTCCCCGCCACCTCTTTTTGAAGCATAACTTGCTCGCAAACAGATGCAGTGGCATCCCACTTGCTTCCGCTAGAGACCATAGCTTTCACCATGGTCTCCAGTGTGAGAACGTCGACGCCCAGGCCCACAACGAGGTCTCGGCGCTGTAGCGCCCATGCTGAGCACTCCACCAGAGTATGCAGCGCCGTGTCCTCGCTGCAGTCACCGCAGTGCTGACACTCGGGTGTTACCTCCCTATGTATGCGCCACAGATACTTACCGAAACACCCGTGTCCGGTAAGCATCTGTGACACCCGATAGGTGAGGCTACCATGACGTCTCTCCAGCCACTCCTCCATGACCGGCTTTACCGCCTCAATAGTGGTGAGCCCCCATTTTGGTTGCTCAAGTCGTAACTTCCATGTTTCCATGAGCTCCTGGCGGAGCAGGGATCGCTGAGCCTCTATTTCTCTAGACTCAGGCCTGTGGTCCCGCTCCAGCGCCTCCTTGCGCCACTGATAAAGCGACGCAAGGGCTCTCGCATCCAGGTCCCATGGAGGGGTCCCGGCTAGGAGACATGCCGCCTCGACTGTGAGACACACATATATGTGTACATGTGGCTTATGTAGGTACGTAAAAAAACTTGAAAGATGCATTTTAAAGCAATTAGTAAGTAACATAACTCTATGCTAACTTTCTTGTGTAGGTAGAGGAAAAATGGGACCAATTCAAATATTTTTGACACATTTTATTAGAGAAAGAGTATGTTCAGGTTTCTATTACTCGTAGTTTTTAGAAGGTTAAAAGCTTTTCAAATTTCCTTTAATTTGAACTAACATTCTCAGTATCATTTTTTTTATTATTTGTTGAAAAAATAGAAGTGATAGGGCCATGTATACAACACAGCAGATCTTGATTATATGAAAAAAAACCGATCTGAGTATGGGGACCCCCAAAATTTAGTTTTTTTCTAGTTTTATATAAGAATCTTAATGCGGTTCACAGAATACACCTAGTAACCAAGTTTCGATAGCATAGGCCTTATAATTTCGGAGAAAAGTGGCTGTGACACAAGGACGGACAGACAGACAGACATGACGAATCTATAAGGGTTCCGTTTTTGCCATTTGGCTACGAAACCCTTAAAAGAGAAATACGTTTGTATGGAGAAGCGCCTGGCAGTCTTCCCTCTTAATTTCCGCGCCCCCTCGTTCTTTGGTATTAACTAGTAAGGTTACCATAGGTAGTAAAAAACTGCCGGCATGTTCCGAGAAGCTCAGCTGTCCACCGGGCCCTTCTGGCAAGTCTGAGCGTGAAAATTATCTCGCTGGAGACAATGGTGCGACCCATGATATGCAGTGGAAGAACGTAGGACATCACCGCGTCTTTCTGTGAGCAGATCATACTCGTGAAAGAGGCGGGGGAGAGAGGGAGACAGTCTGCGGCAAAAGCGCCGGAGTTTCGCGGTCTGTGGCCAGAGTTGCAATACGTACCTATGCTAAATGGTTAAAATATTGATTGCTAAATTAGACACTAGACCGCGCTAAAGATTGAAAAATAGTTTACACAAATTTCAGTCAAATGCGGTCCACACATCTACACATCCATACTCAAAAACCTTCGCATTAAGTAAGATACATAGGAGTGAAGACGAATAATGCAATCGTATAAGTAAGATACATAGGAGTGAAGACGAATAATGCAATTTCATAACCATCCGATCCAGTGAATAGTTTTCGATTTCCGGTAGGTAGAAATCTATTGCAAAATCACAGCTCAAATTCAAAAACATTGAAGAATTTTCACCAAGAGGTCGTTACTAGTCTGACATTATAAATTACCTAGGTATATAGTAGTATTATAAATTACCACATTATTTAAATATACTACCGTCTTTACATACGACACAAGTTAAAGAGAAAGTCAAAATAATTACTAATTCAATCAAATACAGGTGACTTTTTGAAAAGGGCTTGGATGGCCAATTCCGAAACTATAAGGAATAGCGAAAAACGGTCAACGGACTCACGAGAAGGCCTTATGGGCGGCTTGAATAATTTCAACTGCGGGTTTTCGTAACATGCTCCTGTCCATTTCAACACGGCAATAGGCTCACCACCTATTACGTGGGACATGAAAGGTGAAATGTGGGCGTTTACTATGCATCTGCCTGCCCCTTCGGGGATAAAGGCGTGACTGTATGTATGTATGTATGTATGATTTAATAGAAACATATTTTATCACAGAAGAAGTGCCACGCGCGCGTTGGCATACCAATGCGCGCGTGGCACTTCTTCTGTGATAAAATATACTATATACCATATTTAATATATCTAATACATAATTATAATATTATATACCATAGTACAGAACAAATATCGTTACGTAGTTTCCCCACTCTTAGGTGCTTCCAAATAATGGTTAATAACCTTAAACAAAGAGGTATGTAGCTATCGCAAAACTAAACTAATAAAGCCACGTATTTGTGACGAAGATTTAGTAATAGCTATTTTGTAATTAGCTTATTTTGAGACATTCCCCGCTTATTCCACCCCGAAACGCAGCTGAAACCATTCAAGGGTCTTAGGCTACGATATGTAAAGTTTTAATAAATACAAGTATAAATGTTACCGCTCCGGACGCATTGCGCAATAGTAAATCCAGGAGATAATTTAGAACGGCTTGACTTTTGCAATTGGTTAAATCGGAAACTCGGCAACGACAGACATTTCTTATCCAATATTTTATTCTCTGACGTAAACAATTTTTCTAATAATGGGATGTAAATTCGAAATAATAATAAACATTATTGGTCACAAACTAATCCTTTGCAGGTAACCGAAGCGCATCGCTAAGTGCGATTTTCATTTAATTGTACCTACGTGCAGTACCTGAAAGACAGATTTTATTTTAAAATTTATGACGGAAAGTTGACTTACTCTTAATTGTGTAGAAATTTTTAAAGAACTGTTTGAAGAACTGGAGAATGTGCCGCTGGCCCAGATCAATCAGTTATTTTTTCAACAAGATGGAGCTTAGGCCCATAATTAAATAGCCATATAGGTAGTAAGAGATTTTGATTCAGCAGTTTGGCGACAATTTTATTGCAAAGGATGGTCCTGTGCCTTGGCCAGCGAGATCTCCAGATCTTGCCCACTTATATTACTTTCTCTGGGGGTATGTCAAAAATGAAATTTACAAAGACAAGTTGATGACTTGAACCGTTTTTGAACGAATATTCTAATCGGAAACAATAACATTGTAATATTGAATGCAGCTATGCATAGAAAACAATGGTCATTTTGAACAATTAATCAGTTAACCTAGGTAAGAAAAATAAAATGTGGGTATTTTGTTAAAGATTACTTTTATTTAGTTTGCCGTATGTTGTTACTTTCCCAGAATAAGATCCTTAATAGTAACAATGGTATACCGTCACAATACCAGAAATCATAATGCCTTTACTTAAAATGCCCGAGCCCAAAATACCCGAAATCGAAATATCAATATTCAAAAGGCAAATATTTATAATATAAATAATTTAAAATGCCTTACGGTCGAATAACCGAAACCCAAAAAATAAATTTATCAAATACCTTATCCTAAAATGTTGAAACACAAAATACCTTTTTTTAACATGATTTAAATCCTACATGGATGCTTTATATTTATTATTTTTTGATTTTTCGTTAGCCCACTGTAGTACTTTTGTAACTCTGAATCAAAGTGTTTTAACATGAGGTAAATCCTACATGGATACTATGCCGGACTCCTACCGACTAAAAACCACACGTATCCTACATAACAGCCTACAGTTGGGAGCCCTGGGTAAGCCCTCAGAAGGATACCCAAGGACCAACAGACCTACGGCTACAACTGCGGCTTCACTTAGGTGGGGGGGGGGGGGGGTTTTGTAAATAAGTTAGCGATAAACTGGGTAGGTTATGGTTTTTTTTTTTATATTCCAAGCACAAGATTGTATTATTGTTCCTTAAATTTTGGTGACTAAAATTATTATAGAAAAGACAATATATAAATATGTGTTACATTACACGCAGTTATGACAGTGACAGTGACACATTGTATTCTATTTTCGGTATTTTAAATTAAGGATATTTGAAAATTGGTATTTTGAATTCTGATATAATAATAATTTGTATTTTAAATTTAGACATTTTACGGTAAGGTGTACTGAAATAAGGTATTTTGAATGTTAAGGTATTTTGAATTCGGGTATTTTGGTCTAATGCATTTTAAGTAAAGGCATTTTGATTTCTGGTATTTTAATATATAACCAGTAACAATATCGCATGGTAAGTATGTGTTTCTTGTTCAAAATAATCGGGTTCGATTCCCAGCTAGGATCATCGGTTTTTCAAAAATCTAATGATGAGGTTTTAAGTTTCATCAAAATCGGGCTCGTGACTCCTTTGCGCATTTTTGGCTGTTCCTTATACTCAGTTTCGGACTTGGCCATCCAATCCCTTTTAAAAAAATTCATTCTGTACACACACAACTCAAAACGACTGCCAAACGACTGACAAATTTGTGACTGCCTGCTATTGAATTTTTTCAAGTCAGCCATAAGGTCTTCAACTTGGCTTAACGTCTGCCATTTTACTGTCAACTGGGACCAAAGGCTTAACGTGCCTTCCGTAGCACGGAAACTCCGGTTCTTCCAGGTGGACTAACCTTTTTGTCAAACTGATTTGACCACGCGGAAAAAAATCCAGTTGGTCAAACTTCTTGGACTGAGTCCTCGTGATTAAACTATTTTGTCAAACTGATTTGACCAGTAGGAAAAAAAATCCTGTTGTTCAATCTTCTTGGCTATAGATCTTTATTTGACATAGGTACTTAATATTATTTTTCGTATTGTGATGATTAATTATAAATGTCAATAATAATTGCATCTAAAAGTGAAAATTAAAGTATATAGTAATTAAATAATTTTCAAAACAAATGAAGATCGGTAAAACACATGAAGATGAACGAAACAAATGAAGATCGGTAAAAGAAATGAAGATCGACGAAACAAATGAAGATCAATGAGGCAAAAGATAAAAAAAAAACAAAAGCCTCTACGCAAGTTGTTAATAAATAATTTAAATAAAAATAATTTTTGAACTCATCAACTTGCTTATAGTCTTTTGTTTTATCGTTCGTTCGGCATACTTTTATTGATCTTCATTTGTTTCGGTGATCTTCATTTGTTTGATGGATCTTCATTATTTTGTTTCGTCGATCTTCATTTGTCTTGAAAATTATTTAATTACTTCATACTTTTTAACTTTTAGATTTTTAGATTAGTTATTTAGATTAGTTATTTAGATTAGTGTTTTTCGTATACCGCTTTTAAGGTGTTTTTCATTATTTTGTTTCGTTGATCTTCATTTGTTTTGAAAATTATTTAATTACTTCATACTTTTTAACTTTTAGGTGTTTTTCGCATACCGCAACCTATAGGTAATGGATCTTTTTCCATTCGCATGTCCTAAAAGATCCATTTTTCATAAAAAATACTTTAAGGTATTAAAGTGGACATGATATGTCCACAAATATCCATGATGGATCTGTTTAATGGATTTTAGTGGACAAAGGGGAAGAATAAGCCTTGTAGTTATTTTCGAAATGACTCAACTTTTCTTAAACTTTGACAAGTTTTACCACGAGGAAGAACTATTCCTAGTGGTCAAATCAGCTAGACAGAACAGTTTGAACACGAGGACTCAATCAAAGAAGTTTGATCACCAGAATTTTTTTCTTCGTGGTCAAATCAGTTTGACAAAATGACACAAAGTGGTCAAGTGATGGTCACACATCCAAGGACCAGCCATAGTGAAAATTACTGACTGCAGTGATCGATTACAGAACGCCGAGTCCGCGTTGCCACGAGCGCGGAAAGGGAATATCGTCAAAAACTGATCTGAAACGCCATTTTTCCTGTATGACGACGCGAGCGGCATAAATATGAGGTGGCAAAACAATGAAAGTTCTAAAAAAAATTCATTAAAATCTTATCTTTAATAAACTTATTTTAAAAATACCCAAAGCTTTTCAAGTGACCCCCTTAATTTGCACCAAATGACTGTAGGTACTACATACTAGAACAACATAAATTCAAATTAACACCAGTAACTGTCCAACCTAATCTATCTCATGTCATTTTCCTATGTCAACATTTGAACACTTTACCGTGGGTGCCATATTTGCAGAACTAAACGGCTGTAGCTTCAATGAAAAGCTTGTTTAATGCGTTTGCTTAATTAGTTAATAGTGGTCGAGGCACTGCTTCAACCTCGCTCTGATGAAAGAACTGAAGCGACAATTAATGGAAATTAACTCAGCTGGAGGTTTTAACTGAATTAAATTGATTTTCTAATTCACCTTGTATTGAACAGTTATCGCAAACTACAAATTAGCCGTTACAGAATTGTACCTATTTGGTTTTCTATCGACTGTGTTTGTTTTCTTGAACGAAATTTTAAATAGATTTAAGTAACTAAAGGGTAATAAATACTCATTATGTATAAAGTGAGACATAGATTAGATAAAATCGGTGAAGTGTGTGTCGGGCCGCGCATTGAATAGGGTTCCTTAGTCACCCATGCCAGTGTGCATGACTACGGAAAGGGTTTGTAATTATTTCGTCAGTTTTGTACGTAGTTACGCCTTTAAAACTCCTAAACTATCAAAATCATCTAAGCCCTCATAGTTTCCTTCAAAGTTGAACAAACGGACTACTGGGGCTTGTACTCGATAGCCATTGGAATTTTGGACCCACAGTTTAGTCCCAAAACTGAGAGGGGCATCAGCCGCACTCTCGAGGTTAATGCCTAACATCAGGGGACCCAACGCTCCCTGTAGAAGACTATACCTCGGGATCGTGCAAAACATGGCCCTATATGGGGCCACCGTATGGACGGAGACTCTGAAAGCCAGCAATGCGGCTAGATTGCATAGCCCGCTGAAAGCGATGGCCGTCAAGGTGATAGGGTGATACCTCACGATCTGAGATGAGGCGACATGTCTCCTAGCCGGAACCCCTCCATGGAACCAGGAAGCGAGGGCCCTTGCCCTTGTTTAAATGGCGTTAAGAGGCGCTGGAGCAGGATCATAGGTCTGTGTCTCGGGAAATCGAGTCTTGGCGATCCCAACTCCGCCAGGAAACCGTGGACACCTGGAAGGTGCGACTTGAGCAACCAAGGGGGGCAATCGCCACAATCACGGCGGTCAGACGGTCATGGACGAGTGGCTGGAGAGGAGCCACGAAACTCTCTCCTAACGGTTGTCACAGATGCCTACCGGGCACGGGAGCCACGGCCGAGTGCCAGCACCGCGAGGAGCACGGCGAGAACACATCGCTCCACACATTGGTGGAGTGCACAGCATGGGCGCAGCAGCGCCAGGTCCCCGTGGTAGGTTTGAACGGGGAAAATCTCTCGCTGGAGACCATGGTGCGAGCCATGTTCACCAGCGGGTGTAAGTGGAAATCCACTGCCTCTTTCTGCGAGCAGGTCATGCTCGCAGAATCGCTGGAGGGAGCGGTAGAGAACTCTCTCACCCGAGTTCCGTAGTCGACGGAGGGGGCGCCGCAGACGTGTCTTCGCCCAAGAGTCAAGACTATCGACCACCATGATCGGGGGGCTGCTCACCGTCCTTACAGAAGCAGGCCCTAGACGACAGCGTGACGTGAGGAATTCACGCATGCCCCCCTAAGAAGCGGGATAACACCCGAACAATCCCCCAAAGATGAGGAATCGCACCCGAACCCTCGCTAGATGACGCCGCAGTGGTAACCGTAGGTCTGTTGGCAGT
Organism: Miltochrista miniata; assembly: GCA_933228765.1. NCBI lineage: Eukaryota > Metazoa > Arthropoda > Insecta > Lepidoptera > Erebidae > Miltochrista > Miltochrista miniata. Next base: position 29,267,880 of record OW121747.1, read on the forward strand.
CCTGGAGTATCTTTCTGATGGCTTACCCAGGGCTCCCAACCGTAGGCTGTTAGGTAGGATACATGTGGTTTTTAGTCGGTAGGAGTCCGGCATAGCATTTATGTAGGATTTTCCTCATATTAAAAAAAGGGGTTTGTAATTATTTCGTCAGTTTCGTTCGAAGTTACGCCTATAAAACACCTAAACTAACAAAATTATCTAAGCCGTCATAGTTTTCTTTCAAAGTTCAACACAGCGACTACTAAGGGGCATATAATTGTAACACTCTGTCAACGTGTTAAATACCTACGCCCCTACTTCCAGTCTGGCCAACTAAACGGATGAACCATAGATTTAGAATGTACAAGATGAACAGTGTCAAACTGCAGACGAGACCAAAAATGAAAGATCTATGTGTGGGTTAAATAGTGTTGTTGAATGGTCACACCTATGTTATCGATAAAAGTATCTGTATAAATGGATGGAATGGAAATGAAACTTCTAAGCACACAAAGTGCTTAGAAGTTTCATCTCCAACTTCTTGTTTTGGGGAATAAATTGTTAATTTGAATGTAATCGACTATGAAAAAGTAAAAATGGGGTAACTCGTAATATTAGAAATTCTGTAGTGATTTTACGAATTTTGATTCAGTGTGTGAATGTGAAAATACACTTTTAACATGTAATTTATGCCATCGTACATTGCATTGTTGCCGTACATATATATTTTGCCAATTGAATTTGAAATTTTACTAAAAATCCAACTCTTATCGTAATACTAAACCTAGAAACTCATTTATTATTGAACCCTAGTAACAATAAAAGATATTACTCGTAGATTTTTTTAAATATATTAACCTCGCCAAATTGACGTCGCCACTGATGGAAACTAATGAAAAGCCGTGGCGCATCTAGCGAATGGGGGCCATGCTTACAGCACACAAGACTTCTGACAGTAGTCCTCAAGTTGGCGGCCCTATGATGTGCCTCTTCACGCTCCGCTTGTAGAACCCGGGATTGTAAAATGAGGGAAACACATGTGCGGGCAGGTCGTTCCAGGATTTTGTAGTTCGACAGAGGAACGATCTTTTGAAACGCTTAGTTCTGGCGAAGATTCTCTCCGCTATATATGAGTGGCACCTCTGCCCGACGTGTTGTCCGGAATCGGAAAGGAGATGGTGGGATCAGGTTGAAGAGCTCTTCAGAACATTCGCCGTGATACACTCAGTAGAAGGCAGCCAAGGACGCTATGGTTCTTTGCTGCGCTAACGGCTCGAGGCTTACCGTCATCTTAGGACAACCTATAATTGAAATCGGATAACACGTCTCTGCATAGCGCCAAGCGCGTCCAGTAAGTACCTCGCACAGTCATCCCAAAGGTGAGAACAGTATTCGACGCAGAGGCTAATCTGCGCCTTGCACAGCAAACATCCCGGTGTGGCGTGGAGTACCTTAAGTAAAGTAAAATTATAAAAATTCAACTCAAAATGGATCACAAATTTTGGAAATATTATATTAAAATAGGCACAAATCCCTAAAAAAAAGGGTAAATAACACAGTTCGAGTAAAAATCAATCATATTTATAGTAAATTAAATCCAGATAAGTTTGTTTGTAGCAATGCCTACTAACTATCGACATCCTTATCGATACCTACCCATGACTATTTTACTGTAAACAGCCCTTTCTATTTCTGCCTTATATATCCTCCAAAAATGCATTTACACATTAAATATTGTGTTATGTATGAAGGAAAATGCATAATCTACGTTATGAGTTGGACTTTCAGTGAAATTTTACATCCAATTTGGCAAAATATGTACGTCAAAAATGGAATGAACGAAGTCACAAATGACCTGTTAAACGAGTCTTTCTTCGTATAATTGCGTTTTGTAATATCCTATTCACACACTAAACACGACAATATTGTTGAAAATATAAAATTTTCTATTTTAATCGTAAGATCACTACAGATTATTGGATATTATGAATAACATAGAGCCGCCATAGGATCCCAGCGGGCTCAGCGATTCAAAATACTGACATATGAGTACACAATTTGCTTTCTCTTTTCCTCTCGAGCTAAGTGCTATGGATAATGAGGTCTCGCTCGCACGCTTTGTATATCTATTGAGAGTAGCGAAAAATTCTAAATCTATGGGATGAACTATATTTACATATATCCATGCCAACTTTCATCTTTAAAGCACTAACCCTTTGGACGGTATCGATAACGATGTCGTAATATGTATGTGCGTTGTGGTACGGAACCCTAAAAATGACGTGATTTAGGCTCACAAAAACTCGAGAACAACTGGACAGCCAAGAGTGAGTCTTATATGAACAAGTGTCTAAAAACTGCCTTTTAACGCGTTAACTATTTATTCTGAAATAAATTGGGGACCTTTGAATCCCTTTACTCCTTGGCAGAGTGAGTGACAAGGCTTATTTGGTTTAAATAAAATAGGATGTACCTAGGTAGCTCAGGTACAGAAGTTAAAAGAACTTTTAACAACTTTTGAGAGAAAAAGTAAAACATCCCTAAGCAAATAAACTACCCCTATGTAGTATAAGTTTGTATAAACAACAAGAACAATATTATGATAATGTTTTAGGATATTAGGGTAAACATTATAATATAATATATGTACTCATATGATTATCGTGCGACCTCCTCCACAAAATAATATTTTCAAAGCGGAATAATAAAATAGTTTTTTCTACTCTTATGAAATCAAACCACCAGCCATATATTGTTGGCATTTAAGGAGTACTATCATTATGTTATTTATTTATTTATTTAAGCCTTATTTATTTCCTGTTACATTTGTTTTAAACTTAATTCTTACACTACTTGTACACACTGATTAAACATACATATTTACTCTATGCTAACATTTTATTATTAATAGTATGTATCAGGAACCCTCTCCGGTAAAGGCCTCCTCCAAGTCCTGCAATCTTTCTCTATCTTGATCTATTTGAATCCATTGTGGGCAAGCGATTTTTTTGATCTCATCATCCCATCGAGCGTACGGTCTGCCTCTGTGGCGTTTGCCTGCTGGGCCTCTCCATGCCGTCGCTGTTTTGGTCCACCTGTGATCTTTCAGGCGTACTACATGACCCGCCCATTTCCACTTCAGTTTTTGCGCGTGGTTTAGTGCATCAACTGCGTTCGTTTCTGATCTTATTTTTGAGTGTCTTATTTTTTGTATCTTGTTAGGGTTCCGTAGCCAAATGGCAAAACGGAACCCTTATAGATTCGTCATGTCTGTCTGTCTGTCCGTCCGTATGTCACAGCCACTTTTCTCCGAAACTATAAGGCTTATGCAGTTGAAACTTAGTAAGTAGATGTATTCTGTGAACCGCATCAAGATTTTTATATGAAACTAGAAAAAAAGTAGTTATTTTTGGGGGCTCCCATACATAGAACTGAAACTCAATTTTTTTTTTCAGCAAACCCATACGTATAGATAGTATAAATAGGTCGTCAAAACTGCTATTGAGGTTTCTAGCATCATTTTGCGCAATAGTTTGCGCAAGAGACACTTCCAATGTGGAAAAATGTGCCCCCCCCCCCCCAACCTCTAAACTAAGAGAATGATAAATATAAAAAAAATATATGAAAAATATTCTATGTTTTACATTGCCATAAAATCTACCAATGAAAATTGGTTTGAACCAAAACGAGTTGGTAGTTTCTTTTTAATACGTCATAAACCGCAATTTTTGCCTAGAAAAATCACTACCACTGCGAACGTGTTAAAACATCAATGAAAGTTACATCGAACTACAAGAACTTTTATATTATGTTACTTGCTGCTACGGAACCCTTCATGGGCGAGTCCAACTCGCACTTGGCCGGTTTTTTATGTTTAGCATACTCCACTCCATTCCTCTCTGGTATGTATTTATTTGTTGCATGTGCTTCTGATCCTTCTTTCTATTTCTTGCTCATTTCTGTCTCCACCGAAACCGTTTGTTTTCCCTTATTATTATTATTATGTACCTTATAATATTTATCTTACACTAAAATATCGTTCTATGAATAAGTTTTACCTTTTGAACTCCTAATTTAATAGGTACCAAAACTAATATCCTGAATTGCCCATTTAAAATGGCAGATGGTAAATTCTTCAGACGTTTTATGTGTCATTTGACTAACTATAATACGCCGTATAAAAGCGATGCTAAAAGCCAAGCACGGCTTTAAAGATATTGTCCGCAATTTCCATTCGTTTAAGGAGCATACAGTTTTTTTTTTAAATTTTAGATTGTACCTAAATGGATTTAACATAGAACCTGTTTAATAAAAAACCACAGAGAAATCAGTACAAATATTCGATACGTTTGTCAAAACCTAAATAAAAAAGTAAAAAAATACCTAGCAAAAGTAAACATTATTGACCTTTCTTGCCCGTGGTAATAATTATCAACCGTACCGATAGTACGAATTCTACTCGTAGTATCAAGGGCAAGAAAGGAAATAATACACACCTGCCCAGTACATTTGGAAAGTTTCTCCTTTTTTATCTTGCAAAGAGAACTTTAATTACATCTTTATTACTCCGTAACTACCTAAGATGAGCTAAATATATCTGGTCTGAGGTAGCAACCAAATGAGTTCCGATAATTATCCAATAATTACTCAATTAGAAGGAATATTGAGAAATCGTTTGTTTTCTCTCGGGGCCAGTCGTAATCGATACATGAAGCTTGCGCAACACCCAGGGCCCACGGGGTATCAGCTTTCTCTAATTAAACATTATGGTAGGAAAATCACAGGGTTTATATTAGATATAAGTATGTATTATAAACCCTTCGATTTTCCTTGTGAGCTCTTTGATTTAATATTCATTTGAATTACATTGATAGATGACAGAAGGCATTAGATACGTGACCACCGAAGCAGTGTGTAGTGTGGCAGTGCCCTCTTCACTAAAAGAAGTTGCATCTCAATTCTAAACTATTATTACCTTCTTTGTTGTCAGCAAGGTATTGGAAAATTGGCGAAAGATACTCATTTGTTTTTATCGAAACTTTGAAACTTTCCAGTAAAATACATGTAACTTTGTAGTAATACAAATTTAGGGCTATTTGAAAAATACAAATTAACATGTATAATACGTGTATCAATCAATGTATTTTTCATAAATTACAGTGAATAAAAAAAGACAATGATAATGGCACTATTTATTACGGTAATTATTATTAACTATACTGTACAAAAAAAAAGGTTTCTACAATTCAAAACAAAATTCAATTCAAAACGACGAGCAGCCGACTCGCCGTTCTCAGGCCCTCGGTCATGGAGGCCGATAGTCTTGGGCGAACAGCAACCGGCGACGACCCCGTTGCCGACTGCGAAATTCAGGAGGGAGATTTCTCTCCAGCTCCCTCCACACTGCCTCTTTCTGGAGCATGACTTGCTCGCAGAAAGACGCATCAGCGTCCCACTTTCCACCGCTAGTGACCAAGGCCCTCACCATGGTCTCCAGCGTGAGAATGCCCACGTCCAAGCCCGCAACGAGGTCCTGGCGTTGCAGTGCCCAAGCTGAGCACTCCACCAGTGTGTGCTGCACCGTTCCCTCGCTGCAGTCACAGCATTGCTGGCACTCAGCTGTTACCTCCCGGTGGATGCGCCACAGATACTTTCCAAAGCACCCGTGCCCGGTAAGCATCTGTGACACTCTGTAGGTTAGGCTGCCATGGAACCTCTCCAACCACTCTTTCATGACCGGCTTCACCGCCTCCATTGTAGTGTATCCCCACTTTGGTGGCTCAAGTCGCACTTTCTATGTCTCCATGAGCTCCTGGCGGAGCAAGGATCTTTGGGCCTCTATTTCTCGGGGCACAGGCCTCTGATACCGCTCCAGCGCCTCCTTGTGCCACTGATACAGCGATGCAAGGGCTCTCGCTTCCAGTACCCATGGAGGGGTCCCGGCTAGGAGACAGACATGCCGCCGCCTCGACGGAGGTCATACGTACGGTACCCTCTTATCACTCTGACTGCCATTGACTTCAGCGGACTATGCAGTCCAGTCACGTTGCGAGCCGTCAAGGATTCCGCCCATATGGGTAGGTATTGCCATAATTTTGATCACTCGGCCGAGCAATAGAAACAGTACTATTACTGTATTACAGTATAATAACATGGAAGAAGATATTAAGAAAATGGAATTGCCGGAAAATATAAAACACGACATTCTTTTTGTCATTAATAACTTCATGATTTTTTATTATATGGAAAGAAAGGTGCTGATTTAACCATAAAGTTATTTTATTATTACTAGTCCTAAAAACAGCGAAAAATACAATGTAAAATACATGTAAAAAACAGAAAATTTCGAAAGATACATCGTAAGGTCTCATTGAAAGTTTCTGTATTTTATTGAAAAATACTAAGTCCGATTGAAAAATACACGTATTTTACTTGTGATTTTCAACCCTATTCATGATATTATGTCGGTGGTAGTGACAACAGAGCAGGCTCTCCGCCAGATCTATACTGGATATATTGTAACATGGTTAATCAATATTAAATGAATTCTAAACAGCTGTACTTGAATTAAACATAGTAGTTACATCAGGTTGTCTAGCTTTTTTACCGCTATCCAAATTTAGGAAAAGCAAAGGAATATAATATCTCCCCTTCCGAAGTCGCTAAATCGAATTTGTAAAACCAAAGAAAATCTCGCATCAATTTTGTTGCCAGATTCATTTCATAGCTCGGAAACTATTGCATTGTCATTTAGACATCAGACATCAACAATCAATACGTCAACGCCATGAGATCAGCAGTTTAAAATATCAATGGCTTACTACACCAATAATTAATGAGTTCAATTGTTCAAATCAACAGTTCGTTTCATCAACAGTTGACTACATCAATTGTTCATGAGATCAATATGATAAAAAAAAATAAACACGAAGGGGCCTATCCGAGTCGATGTGTTAACCATAATAAGTGAATGGTTAACACCCCGACTTAGGTTAGGTTAGAAGGCTAAGCCGGGAGTGAAGCCTTCGTAGTTATTTTTTTTTAATAATTTGACGAATTTTAAATCATTTTCCCTTTAACGACTTTTAAGTAGCTTAACAAATACATGTTGATCTCATGAACAATTGATGTAGTCAGCTGTTGATGAAACGAACTGTTTAATTTAATGAACAATTGAACTCATAACTTATTGAACTCATATAACTTATTGGTATTTTAAATTGCTGATCTCATGGCGCTGACATATTGAATGTTGATCTTTGAACTGTTGATCCCACGTATGTATCCCGATTGTTACCTATGGTGCCTCTGTAATATATTTTAACAAAATTAAAACAAGCAAGTCATATTTCGAATTGGAATATTGCACATATATGACGAATCAAGGGTGTACCGTACCTATGGTGGATTTCCACCACCCCCTTCCTTTATTCTATCATTGAGATAGTACTCTCATGAATTGAAAAGCGAATTTACTAGGGAAGTGTACCTCTTAGATTATTTCTGCAAACAATTAAGTACAGTGGCAAGAAAGCTCTTTTACAATTAAGCATTGTAAAGCTCTTGAAAGGAGATGTATTGCAATAAAATCCTTCTCAAGTAAATCGATTTAACTGGATTTTATTAGAAACTTATATCTTAAACATTTATGAATGAATTCCAGTGCTATTTTTATCACTGGACACGTTCGCCGGTAATTGATTCTACATTAAAATGCCATCGTTCGATTCACTTAAAAGGTTTTTCATATTCTCTTCAAAACCAAGCAACCGTAACACTACTACTACATCCAAGAACAGAAAGATGTTGAATTTTTTAAAATAAAATTAAAATAGTGTTTGAGCTAATTTTGTTGAGTTTTTATTTAGAAATACTTCCACGGTGGCATTGGAAAGAAAATAATATTTTTTACTGTACCTATACCGAAACGGGCGCGATAGAACTCAACCGATGAAGCCCATTCGGGACCCAAGTCATTCTATTTGCAAGTCGTGCACCTGCTGGCTATCGGATGAGGCGGTGGTGTGTGATAAAACCCTGTACTGTATGGACAATCAGCCTAGCAAATTGCTGGAAAAATTGGGAAAACCACCAATCGTGGATTGGTTAGGCTGAGCGCACATTGGCGGCAAGACCATCTGCAGACAGACTACCGCTTTACTAAATCTATTAAACTTCTAACTTTGCTACATCTCATAGACAACGCTGTTTCACGGTGCGAGCCCGCGTCCGATTATCGGAAGCCGACTTTTACGCCGATAATGGGAGCGATCAGATTTTCAATAAAAAGAAAGAGTCAATTTTAAAACAGTCGTGTATCTTATGTGCACTCAGTTAAAGAGGACTATTCAAATTGATGTGTAACGAAACTAAGTAAATATCTGTTAGGTAATATAATAAGTTTGGGGATTTACGTAGTACCAAGACAAATAATGATCAAAAAATGAACGTAGCGAGGTATCTACTTAAGTTCGAACACAGTTTATATGTGTGATCAACATTAGCCTCAGTATTTTTATGTTCAAATCTAGGAATTAAGTTTTCTAGAAGTTTCAAGTTCTCAGCAACTTTTTATTAGTTGCTCTGTTAAAAACCGAAAATTTGCATATAGTCACCGACCGCTGATATTCATTTGGGCTGAAATTTGGCACTTACTACGTTTTGTGTGTATGTTATGGAGCTTCTGATTAATAGGTGAGTTCATGGTGAAGAGAAAGGAAACTTAAAACATAATCTTGTAAGGACCGTTAAGGCACGTCCCTTTCTTAGCCCACTTGGCACAATAAGTTGACCCTTAATATGGCGAAAGATCACTATAAACTTATTTGATTTATTGGTATTATTTTTCTAAAATAATACTTACCAAAAAAAAAATCTCCTAAAATGGATTTTAATTTCAGGCCGAAATTGTCTCGCAGATGTTCTAAGTAGGTTTTATTCTAGTGTTTTTTTTTTCATTTTACCTGAAGCAGACAGATAGACAGCCCCACATGATGAATAGTAGCCATAGCCACCATAGCCTATGAACATTTACAACACCAGAGAAGAGATACTACAACCTCGTGCTGCCAACCCTATAAAAACCTTCTGAACCCTAGTCTAAGTTGATGAAATATTACATGACTTATATAGAAATCGAAATATCCGCTCCGAACGTGGCGCGATGTCTTAGTAATCTAAAATCATTCCCCCGTACTAGTAATAGACGCAGGCTTCAATCCGACTCGAATGGAAATATTTTTCCACATAAAATTAACTACAAATATTATGCACAAAATGGAATCATTCAGAAAAATTCACCAAAGCACATTGTAATGGTTATGGGCTACAGTCGAGCGCTCCCATAAAATGCAACTCAATAAAATAGCGCTTTACGAGATAATCAATACCCGCAGCTTCGGTCATGCCCCCACCATTATACGTGGATGAATTAAGAATACTAATAGACGTAAAATTTAACTGTTGCGTGCGGAAAATATATTCATATTAATTATATTTTATGAAAAAATTGTAGAATAAAGCCCGCCATAGACGTAAAGTGGCGTCATTCTAATAGGTAACATTTGATGTCTCTTGTCAGTTCATACATTTATTAGTAAAACTAAAACGTAAAATTACTCGTATCTGTCATTATTACAATAAATTATGTAGTCGTAATTGAAAAAAGGTTAAGCAATTGTGCAGTTGTAACAAAACGAAAAAATATATTATTTTATGCCCGCCGTTACAAGGTTACGGTGTTGAATTTTGATGAACTGTTAAATGTTACCTAGACTCCACCTTAGCTATAATCGAGATATAATTTGTGATATAGCAAGCTATCACACACGGAGCTTTCCGAACAAGGACTTAGCTTCTTTGGGTATAGTTGCCCAGAAAAATATTTATATTGCAACTTTATGATTCATTTTTATTCATAAATTCACGGTAATATATTTTTCTATTCGAGGATTTATTTTAGTCGGAAACCGGGCAGTGGGTCAAATGTAACTTAGCAAGGTCACTTACAGGGAACAGACAGGTCGGTGAAAGCAAATAAATGCTTGAAAAAACGCCGGCTCACCTGAAATGATTTCAAACGAGCAGTGCATTGCACAAAAAGCATTTGAGCACTGATATGTATGTGTCTGAAGTGCTGAACTGAACTGAAAAGTTTTTAAATTCTGTGCTTTTATGGGATCAGAAGACAACTAAAAACAGATTGTTTGTTAGGTGTTTTCAAGACTAGTGTATCCCCCAACGCTACATAATATAATCTAGTGTAATATTATATGGCTAGATGTTCTAGATCTAGATAATGACTTTTCGTAGATGCTTTTGGTAGTTCTTGTGACAATAAATAGCAGCAGCTACACTCGGGCAGTTTCCAGCCTTTGATGATATTTTTTGTCTGGTGGTTTCCATTTCCTTTCGCACTGTATTCATTTTCAGATTCGTGTGGATTTAGGAATTTATATAAAGCCAAGAGACGCGTATCATTCTTTCACCCAACTTTTACAAAAGTCAAACAGCATCAAGTTACCACTTTTGTAATAGTCGATTCTAATATTTTTTTATTATTTTTTTTTAGTTAAAAGTGATACCATGAATGGGCATTCCTTCATCGCTCTTTGGTCCAAAAGAAAGGTCTACAAAACTCTTAATACCCTAGCACGCTTTGAAGAAAACCGCGAGGTATAGACCTCTCTGTCTGACACCAAATATAATCGACTTTTCCAGAAATGAATATGATTTTTCTGTTGCAGTTCGTCCTAATGTTGTGGGGCGCACTGCCGCACCACTGTCATGTGGGCCCACATAATCGCCGCAGCACGCGGAGGGGCGCGCCGCCCCATTAGTAAGCGTACCCCCGTCGCCACTTCTCCAGATGATCAAATTCACTCGTAAGTATTCTGTGTGATTTTTAGGGTTCCATATCCAAAGGGCAAAAACGAGACTTTGCCGTCCGTCTGGCAAACAATTACTAAAATCAGAAAATAAGGGGAGATTAATGAGACTCCCATACAAGAAACGTGATTTTTGCCGTTTTTTGGTACGGTACTCGCTGTGCACGAGTCCCACTCGCACTTGGCCGGCTTGAGCATAAAATGGTCCATGCAATTTAGTAAAGCATGTCCAGGCAATATTCCTATCCATGTAATGCTAGTGCGTTTACGATAGTAAATCCTACTTTTGTGATTTAGACAAGTCCAACCTTTGGGCTTAATACTTAAGTTTATACTCGTATCACTAGCTATACCTAATTATGTTTTTGTGAAGTCGATTCGATTGTCGAGTGGTGTGCGCGCTCTGAAAATTTTAATAACGATAAATGTGTTACAATTTGTAAATGAGTGATAGACCTATAAATAAATTGATGTTGTTTATTATGTCTAGTTAAATAGTTGGGACAGACTTACTTCCTTCATTTTCGGTTTGTTAATTTTTTTAATATAATTACATTGCCACTCCGACTTTCTGCTTCAACTTTTGGGTTGTAAATTTTGTAATTTTAGAATAATGTTGATTAGTTGTGGAATGGATTTGTCATCGTCTAATCGGTATTCCGTTAAATCTTGATGTCCGGTTGGCACTTGGAATAAGATAAACAGAGCATTTAGTTCTCAAAATTGTCGTGTAAACTACGTATATTTAGTGCAATAATAGCCACTTCTTTTTTATTAAATTCGGGTATTTATTAAGTTCTTAAGAAGAGTTTTCTATCGTGCGCGCCATTGCCATTGAATATATTTCGTGAAGTTTAAAGGCCGTGGTTTCAATTCAAAATAAATATTGAGGATAATCGATGAGATAGCTTGAAATTAGTTACTAAGCCTTCCTGGACGTTGCACCTGAACTTAGACCCACACCTAACGACTTTTCGTACGTAAGTACTGAATAACTCCACAAGTCAACTTACCGATAATGATCTGTTTGGGTGGTCAACTAAACGTGAGTTCATGAAACTCTGTAACCAATGTAGGTAAACATCAACGTTTAATTTATTGATTGAAGTTAAATTCATTATGTCATGTGAACATGTCATAATAAATTCTGGATTAACCCAACACTAATCTTAAATGTTGTAAATTCGACCACCAGCATTCTGCAACACCTAAATTCTAAGATCCCCTTTGAAGAGCCCCTTATTGTAGGCATTTGAGAAAACCGAGGCAAGAAGTTCATTCCACAGTCTAAGCGTGCGCTTAAGAAAGTCCCTAGCGGATCTTACCGTTCTCAAACGCTCCGGTCGCAAAGTGTGTGGGTGTATCGGTGGCTAGCGGGACGATTGTAGAACTGGGTTCCACACCACCTGTAAGTACCTCTAGGATCGCTGACAACTCTCTTGGCTCGCCTCGAACTCAAAGGGGACACCAGTACTCCATGTGCGGCCACCACCAGCGACTTACGAGTATACAATAGCGGGGTTTGCGCCCCTGTAAAGTACCGCCGCGCCCTGTTAAGTAAGCACAACGGCTGCGTCAACTGAGTCAGTTGTCACAGGATACTCGCTCTTTATCAGCAATATGACGAATTTTAGGGTTTCGTACCCAATTGTTAAAAAACGGGACCCTATTCTTGAGACTTCGCCGTCTGTCTGTCTGTCCATCACGAAGCTGTATCTCATTAACCATGATAGCTAAAGTGCTGAAACTTTCATAGATGATGTCTTTCTGTTGTAGCAACAAATACTTAAATTAGAAAAAAAGAAGGACTAAGGTATTAACCCCCACACAACAAACGTGATTTATTGCCTTTTTTGGTACTGAACCCTACGGACATGCGCGAGTCCGACTCGCACTTATCCGGTTTTTGATATTATTAATCTCCTACAAAAATATAGCTAAATACTAAAAGACTCTCATAACCTCTAATAACATATCGAACTTGGGTACATAGTAGATGATACACTGCTACTGCACGTAACACACGCTAAAGGGCACTAACAGCTCTATAATCTCAATATTACTAAATAATAGAATTCGACGCTGCGCTGAACGACATCATTCGCCGTGTTCTCGCCACCGCCAATGTGCCTGCGCTCTTAGAGCCAAACGGCGTTACAGGGACGATGGCAAGAGACCGGATGGTATAACTTTGATACCGTGGGAGATGGGTCGGGTGCTGGTCTGGGATGCCACTTGTGTTGACACTCTGGCCCCGTCCCATCTTCCTAAAACAAAATTTAAAGCCAGTGCAGCAGCGGAAGCGGCTGAAAATATTAAAATAAATAAATATAAGGGTCTCGACTCATCGTATCGTTTTTGTCCAGTCGGTGTCGAGACCCTAGGTACAAAAATTTTTCATGAATTTAAAAAGCGCCTTGTGGAGTCACCTGGTGACCCAAGGGCTGGCAGTTTTCTCGCTCAACGAATAGGTATTGCTATTCAAAGGAGGAATGCTGCTAGTCTTTTGGGCACAATGCCACGGGGGCCTTAGTTAGGTTAAGTTTAGATAGTAATAATGTAAATATATAAGACTGGCGGACGCCACGCGGTTTCACCCGCGTAGCTCCCGTTCCCGTGGGAATACGGGAATAAAATATAGCCTATGTTCACCGCAAAGAGTGTAGCTTCACAACAGTGAAAGAATTTTTCAAATCGGTCCAGTAGATCCGGAGCCTATTCGTTACAAACAAACAAACAAACAAACAAAAAAACAAATCTTTCCTCTTTATAATATTAGTATAGATATAGAAATGTAATAATTATGTTTCTCCGTAATTTTTATAGAATATTCGAACACTAAGAAAGAAAAAGCTTTTTTTATATTGGATTTAACAAACAAAATCACAAAGATAATATGTTAAGGTAGTTTAGTACATATAACATTTTTCTAATTGTGACATCCACAGCGTTTACCACAATTATGTGACACAAGATAGCTGAATATGTCTTCTAAAACCCTACATACATAATTTACATAGCAAAACCACCCTAACACTGTACCAATATTTGAGGATCGTACAAATATTTGCTTCGATCCGGGAATTGAGCAAATAATCGAATTGGCTTTCACTAAAATGTTTCTTCACAGATATCGAGATGGGAAGCCGTTTACAATACCTGGCTCAGCGGGGCCGCACCCCGGGACCTCTGGCTTAAACCATCCGAGCACAAGCCGGGGGTTAAGACCCCAGTATACTGATAGACCTTTAACACCGCCAACCCACATGCACACCGAATGCAGAGATCGGTTGGAAGAGGCAATTGAGCCCTTCGAAGAGGTAAGATCTGATTTTTTTTACTCTTCATAGTATCAAACAAATCAACCATAACTAAGCATAAAATAAAATTTATTGGACTTCTTTCGTTTTCGAAGAAACACCTGGTTTAAAACATTTTTAATGTAATCTTGAAAGAAAATCTTTGACAGTTCATGCATCAAATTATTACTCATCGTGTCATTGGTACATTTTCGTAGAGACTGATGTTGCCAGACCCTTCAATGTCTTCTAAAATTTATTACATCATATTTAAATTTGCGCACACTGGAGTTCAGTTAAAATTTACCCTTCAATGTCTTCTTAAATTTAATACATCATATTTAAATTTGCGCACATTGGAGTTCAGTTAAAATTTAAACCTCTACGGCCATAATACAAAACATGGTTTAACTATTAATACTCAACTAAATATGTAGAAAAAGAATTTATAGAGCTTCCGTATCATTCTCGTGATGATCATCAGGATGATGATGGTGATGTTTATGATGATCATGATGATGACGGTGATGATCATCATCATCATCATGATGATGATCATCATCACCATTATCATCATGATGACGCATCATCATGCAACCTTGTACAGGAATCCTGGTCAACCACCCTTAAAAACCCCCGATTGTGAGACTTTTTAAACTTGTGAATATGATACGGAAGCTCTATACCTAAATTCTTTTTCTACATATTTAGTGGAGTAGGTACTATAGTTAAACCATGTTTTGTAATAACCCGCTAGTATTTACCTAGTTGAACTTTGTTTTATACGTTTTGACTAATACCTATATGAAATAACTATCTGTTACAAATTAAGCTAATAAAGCTTAATTGATAACATTATTATTATTTACTAGCTGACCCTCGCAACTTCATTTACGCCACATAAGGTGTATGAAAGGACAGGTATTTTTTCAACAGACTCAAGGGAGCGTATCTCTTTTATGCTCTTTTATGATTAAGCCAACACGCCAGTTTAGATTTACCCTCACATTCAAAGAAACCCTTGAATTCGAAAAGTTGAGATGCCTCTAATTTCTGAACTACGAAACTCTCAATAATGAAACTTGTGTGGAACAATATTAAAAACATTCCCTTTCTGACACTAAAAAAATATTTGAAATCGGACCACGCGAATCGGATCTTTCACCCCCTCTCCCGCAGGAACCGCGCAAAATATCGGGATCAAAGTATCCAAGAACCTTCCTCGGACTATAAGCTCGGAATGTACCAAATATCATTCAAATCGGTTTAGTAGTTTCGGCGTGATACTTATTCGGGATACAGACAGACAGACAGACAGACAGACAGACAGACAGACAGACATGAAAATTTTAAATTACATATTCGGCTTCAGAATCGATTATAGAACGCCCTACAATTGAAATTTTTAAAATATCTTCCATGTACAGACTCTCGACCCTCAACAGTTTTATTATAAGTATAGATTAGTTTCAATAAAGATATAAAGCTGAATAAAGCTTTACGATCTATAAAATGTATTTACATACTCAAATTCATAAATAGAAAGTACCTATTTCCGTTTTCTTACGTCGTAATTTATTTGCAAATATAACGCACAACCAGCCCAATTATATCGACTGCGGAAATTAATAGGTGATTCGATCTGTAAATTGATTTATTTGTAAACGGATTGCTTATATTTGTGACATTCTTGTATTTATTACAATAGGTAATGGATGTAAAGAATTCTTGCTAAAATTTTCGGAGCCCGAGTCAATCTCGCCTACTAGACACGTCATGCTGACCAACATACATAACTGAAGCTCTTGTGCCTGAGTTTTTTAAAATTCAAAAGTTACTTATGTATACACAATTTATTCCGCCAAATCAAATGATCAACCGGTTCTGGGACACCAAATGCATCTCATATAAGAATAGATAAATAAATCTTGAAATTTTCTGAACTTAATTTTTCATAGTTAGGTATTGTTACCAATCTAATATTTATAAATTCATAATAAAACCTTAATTTAAACATAATTACACTTAAACAAAGCAATGAAATCGTTATTGGAATCGAAATGAAATATATATTTATAACAATAAATGGAACTAAAGGCACTTAAAAATATGCTTAATTTACTTAAAACGTTTAGATCGCAAACATCGGAGTAATTATGATGCGACATCGAACATGATCAAGTTAATGCATTTACTTTTAAAGGGGCAATTAGACGTATTAAGTTTGGTGCTGTTGGTCGGGCAATCAGTATTTACGACCGAAGGTACGGTGAACGCGTCATACCGTGCCACCGGGAAGTGCCTCATGGTGCTGCGCTACTCATGGCCTATTGTTTCGATGGGACTGCCTTGGACACGCACAGACTACCTATTAATTTTGGACTTGATGCTCATTCCTATTTCAACTGTGGAAGTATCGGACGATACTATCTATTCGTTGCGAAATTAAAATTTAAATTCAAGTGCTTCTTTTTTAAATTTATTTTTTTAAGTGACTATGATCCTAATTGACTATACGTCGCCCTGTAGTATTTTTTATTTATGTTAACAAAATTTCTTTAATTGAAGTTCGTGCGAAGTCTGTATCGTGACTGCCATCTAACAATTACTTTGATAGCGATCTATATTATTTGTCGACGAGTCTTAATGTCTGTATTTATTTTGAAGACATAGGTGTGGTGGACATAGTGAACATTAATATGAAGTAGTTCATCTGACTCGCGGTCAGGTGCTCCTGTTTAATGAAATAAATTATGAGTCCGGTGTATACGATTCACAGAATAGGTTTGGACGCCATGGGCCCGGTGAGTACATAATCAATGTTCAATAAATAGTTTTTATCATATAAAAGAGTTTATGTTTTTTTTTATACAGGTACCTCATATTACTGTCTATCTTATAATAAGAAAGGATCAAATTGTGCAACTACTTACATAGATGAATGACTTATTTGTTGAATTGTTTTTTACTTAAAGATTTTTCGTTTGAAAATAAAATAACACAACTAGATGTTATCCTGTTATGTCTATTGGTATTTTAACTTAAACTACCAATTTTAAAAGAAAATATGTAATAGAAGAATTCAGAGCACTCGTAAGAATTCTTAATACATAAGAGGTACCTATGAAACGCGACAATGAGCAAAATTTTTCTATAGTGTCCTGGTTAAAATAAGAGATTGACAAATTAGGTTAGTAATATAATTTTTGTACTATTCAACTAATATAATACAAATACCTAGCAATAATAACATAAAAATCAACCTAAACGGTTCAACGGTTCAACGGTTCTTCTACAGAGCAATTAATTTCAGATTAGTTGATTCCTATCTTCATTAGCAAAATAAAAGTAAGGACGATCTAACACCTGACTATAAAATAATTTAAAGCCATAAAGTTATAAACACAAGGCTTGTTTGTTTTGAGTTCATCTTCTCAATAAAGGGCCCAGTTTACGCTGTATCGATTTTGTGAATAGTCTCAAGGGCTGCCCCTCACGGGCTAACAAAAGACAAAACATTAAGATTCACAGAAAAAAATTAGAATTATTTTAGGTACCCACTTATTTCATAATTTATTGAAATTGTATCTAAACCGTTGTCAGTATTTAAATTGATAAGCGCCATCCAAAATTAACAATTATTGTTATTTAGACTTATCCACGAAATGGTAGCTAGAGACATAATAAATTGTAAACAAATTTGTAAAAACGCCTATTTATGTGCTCGGATTATATGGTAATCCAATTTCTAATTAATTCGATATGTATGATCATCGTGATCAAAACATTTGTCTACATAATGGTGTACTCACACGCACCTGTGTACGTAGATTTCCTGACTACCTACATTTTCCAGCATTGTTTGCATTGAGTTCATTGTCCAAAAGGCAAATACATTTCTCAATTTTATTGCAAACAGAGAAAGGACTGTCGTAAGTAATTATAGTGACTTTTAATGGCTCAAGGCGCACAAATGAAATGTTCGTGTCTAGCATTCGTAGTTGGTTTCCTACATAAATTTATGTTGCAGTAGTTAATGAACTTGCCAGTGTTTAAGTCTGTAGTAAAGTAATAAGAATTAATTACTATTAAGAAAAGTAATAGAAAGTAATTTAAATGATTTTGTACTAAGTAATTTTTTAATGATTTATAAATATTATAGACATACGTATACGTACTCAGCGACAAGCGACATCTATCATAAATTTAGATCATGTCAGCTTTCATCATCGTCATCATCATGTCATAATGACGCCAAAACTACTTGACCACATTAATTTATTCTTTCACTTTTTTTGCACGGCGTGGGCGCAACAGCGCCAGGTCCTCGTGGCAGGTCTGGATGTGGACACTACCTCGCTGGATCCATGGTGCGAGCCATGATTTCCAGCGGGAGTAAGTGGGACTACGCCGCCTCTTTCTGCGAGCAGGTCATGCTCGTGAAAGAGGCGGCAGCGGCGGGGAGGGAACGGGAGTGGACTCTCCCACCTGAGTTCCGCAGTCGGCGACGGCTAGGGCGCCGCCGAGTCCTGGGACATCCTTTCGAGGGCTTACCCGGAGCTCCCAACCGTAGGCTGTTGGGTGGTACGCAAGGTTTTTTTAGTCGATAGGAGTCGTAGGAGAGTTAAAATACATGCTGTATTTTTTCCGAGTTGGACGTAGGATAGGTCTTTCCTTTTTTTTTGCTGTCGTCATCCTAAGATGTTGATCCCACAATAGCGGTGTTGTCGACATCATCTAAGGCTGATCGCAGAGACTGTTTTAAAACCGACTTCTGCTTTACACTGAAAATCAATCGGCGTAAAAATCGGCTGCCGATTAACGGATGTGGGCTTGCACCGTAAAATATTTTTTCTACGAGATTTCTGATTTACAGTTGTATAAATTTAGTTGTGCGCAAGTCTGTCATGAGACAGTCTTGTCGCGAATGTGCGGTCAGCCTAATAGTAGGTACCTACTTATATTGAAAGGAAAAGGTAGTTACCAATCAATTCTAATTATGTTCAGCAATTCAAAATGTCCGTCGACCACAACGTTATGTTTAACTATTATTATTAGTGCTTAATATTAAAATAAATTATCTCAATACCTAAAAGCTGGGGGTCAATTTTAAATCAAAATTGACACATTTCAAAAAGCTCTTACCCTTCTCTGACTACTTTTTTTTTTTTTTATACCACTAAGGTGGCAGACAAGCATACGGCCCACCAGAAGGACCGGTGGTCACCGCAGCCTATGAACGTTTGCAACACCAGAGGCGCCACACTCGCGCTGCCGACCCTGCAAAAACCTTCTAAGACCCCTTTTGAAGAACCCCATACTGTAGGAGTTTGGGAAAACCGAGGCAGGGAGATCATTCCACAACCTAAGCGTGCGCGGAAGAAAACCCCTATCGGATCTAACCGTGCTGGAACGCTCCGGACGCAGAGTGTGAGGATGAACTCCCTGTCTGTGGCGAGCGGTGCGGTGATAGAACGTAGCTGTGGGCATCATATCAAACAATTCCTCAGAGCACACACCATTGTACAGTCGGTAGAACACGCATAAGGAGGCAAAGTCTCTCCTGTCGCGAAGAGGTTCCACACCACTTGTAAGTATAGGATCGTTGACAACTCTTATAGCACGTCTTTGCACCGAGTCAAATGGACGAAGCTGATATTCAGGTGCCCCCGCCCAAAGGTGACAGCAGTACTCCATGTGCGGCCGCACTTGCGACTTATACAGAAGCAGTGTTTGCGCAGCAGTGAAGTACCGCCGCGCCCTGTTGAGCACACCTAGCTTCTTGGACGCCAGCTTAGCCTTGTCCTCCAAATGGCTACGGAACTGAACGTCACTGGAGATGTCAACGCCAAGGATCCCTATACTTTTGGAGATGGAAAGAGATGTGCCCTGAAATTGCGGTGCTACAGTAATTGGGGTTTGCTTAGCGGTGAAAAAACACGCTTGTGTCTTGGAAGGGTTGAACTGGACAAGATTTTGTCCACCCCAATCGGACACTCTAGTAAGAGTAGCCTCGATTTCAGACACAAGCTGTTCACGATTTTCCTTCACTGTGTCCCGAGAGATACCGGGGCGGCCCGTGTAACAAGTGTCTCCCGTACTGTCGTCCGCATAACAATGAATGCCGTCAATAGACAACATGTCATTGATATGCAGCAGAAACAGAGTAGGGGACAACACTGAGCCTTGCGGTACTCCAGCGTTTATGGCCATGCAGTCTGAACAGCTGCCGTCAACGACGGCCTTGATGCTTCTACCGGCCAGGAAGCTAGACACCCATCCGCATAATCTCTCGGGCAGTCCATATGAGGGCAATTTCGAAAGAAGACCACGGTGCCAGACCCGGTCAAAGGCCTTAGAGATATCAAGGCTTACTGCTAGAGCTTCGCCCTTACTCTCGATAGCCGTCGCCCATCGGTGTGTGAGGCACACCAGAAGATCGCCCGTCGAGCGACCGTGACGGAAACCGTACTGCCGGTCACTGAGCAGGTCGTGTTCCTCTAGGTACCTCAGGAGCTGTGTATTAATTACACGCTCCATCACCTTAGATAAAAGGGAGGTGACGGCTATAGGCCTATAGTTGGCCGGGTCGGTCCTGTCACCCTTCTTGGGCACAGGATGCACATACGCGATCTTCCACGACGCCGGGACTTGTTGCTTGGAATATGAAAGCGTGAAAAGACGTGTAAGTACCGGACACAACTCTGGACCACACTGCTTCAGTACCACCGCGGGTATACCATCCGGCCCACTCGACTTATGAACGTCCAGGGATCGAAGCTCACGTCGGACATTCCGCTGTGTAAATTTTACTTCCGGCATGGAAGTTCCACACCACGGAATATCCGGCGGCAAAGCACCCCCGTCGCTCATGGTCGAGTTAGAGGCAAAGAGAAAACCCAAAAGGTCGGCTTTCCCCCTAGCGCTCTGGGCCAAATTACCGTCGGGTTTAAGTAAAGGTGGTAAACCTGACCGACAGAAATTTCCCTCGGCAGCTTTGGCAAGCGACCAGAATTCGCGACTCCCTGAAGGGTAGCCTGCTAGCCGTTCACCAATTCTGCCGACGAAATCGAACTTAGCCCTGATAATTGCTCTTTTGCTGGCTCTCGAGGCGGCATTTAATTTGCGTTTCACCTCAGAGATGTTTGGATCTGAATTTGCACGAGCCGTGGTCCAAGCCCTGTTAGCAGATTCTTTCAACATCAAAGTTTCTCTGCAGAGCCGATTGAACCACGGTCGCTTTTTTGCTTCTACAGGGATCCAACGGTTAGGAATGTAACATTCCATGCCCTCCAAGATCCCCGCAGCGACTGCTGCAGCGCAAGAATCCAGATCCTCTGAGGCAAAACAAAGCCGCCTCCATCACTATTTATATAATAATATTAATTACATTCACTGCTTCTGAAATAGTTCATCAAGTTTCTCATAGTGTTTATTAATATATGTATCAATATTCAGTAATTTATTATACTGATATCGGAAATACACCTTATAAATAAGTTAAATGACTCCAAAATAATTTAAATATTGACTACCACGTGTCATGTTTACCTACTTTATGATATGGACGCCCATTAACTAATTATTTTTTCGGTTTTTAATATTCCTTTAGGGGCAAGGGATAGCTGATAAACAGTAGGATAGTTTCAAATGAGGTCATTTGCATGTGAGTAGTTCATTTCAGCACCCACTTAAGCCTTTTATAATAACGATTAGTATGATGATATCATTACCTAAACTAATTGAACCAAGTACTAATAAAAAGGTAAAATAAATAAGGCTCAACCAACTATCACATTGAAATACCAATTTCAAAGATGAAATTAAAACATAAATTTTTGAGCTCTCAGAAGAAAATCAAAGAAATAAACAGCAGTATTGAGGCACTAAGTACCTACCTCGTTTCCTCACATAGCAAAATTATGAATTAATACCGGCGAGAGCGAATCTAAATAGCGCACATCAAAAAGATTTAAACAAAAAATCCACGTTTTTATACCAAATGCCTTTTGACTTTCGTTTATTCACGCTTCATAACATTGTCTCGGCGTTTCATTTCAAATATTTGAAATTGAAAATTAGCTTTTGACGTAGTCGCTCAATCCTTTACTGATCATCCACCTAAATAAAAATGCGTCTCGAACAAGTAGCATCAACTTACAAAGACATAAAGGCATCATGGACTGCGACAAAGCACGTAATGACTCAGAATAACAATTATCCAGTAATTGCCCCAACGCTTTCATGGTTTCCTTGAATACATTGTCATACACTTCGCAACTACTGTTGTCCTTACTGTTATCACGCGGTTTCACCCGCGTAGTTCCCGTTTCCGTAGGACGGTAGTACGGGAATAAAACATTATAGCCTATGTCACCCGCGGATAGCAGAGCTTTCCAAAAGTGAAAGAAGTTTTCACATCGGTTCAGTGGTTTCGGAGCCTATTCCATGCAAACAATCCAATCTTTATAATAGTAAAGAAGAATCACTCAAGTTTTTCTTTGGTGCATCAGAAATAAAAAGCACTTAGCTCTAAACTTAGACCATCTAACACAATAGTTAGATAGTCAAAGGCTCTAAAGAATGATTCAAATAAGGATTAAATTAAATTATCTATGTTGGAATTATTGCAAAAACTTGTACTTTAAAATTTTAAATGGTTGTATGATAAAACTAAGATATCAAAGTCAACGCATAATATTATAAACTATCGTGGATGGTGTTTTGACTTATTTGTGGTTCTTGCTGTCCCCAATATACCTATCGACTATTCATCACTGTACTCGTATCGTCGAAACGCCATATCAACCTATTCCCATGGGATTGTGTCGACATTTATAATACCACAAAAAAAAAAAAAAAAAAAAAAATAGGTAAATAGGTATTGCTATTCAAAGGGGGAATGCTGCTAGTCTTTTGGGCACAATGCCACGGGGGCCTTATTTAGGTTTAGTTTAGATAGTAATAGTGTAAATATAGATATGTAATATTTATGTTTCTCTGTAATTTTTTAACAATAAATACCACACGTAATAGTACATTTGACACGACGTTTTTCCAACGTTTTACGACTGTAATGCTACCCGTTCCCGTTAATATAGAAAAGCTGTCGTCGATACGATTGTGGCTAGGTGCACACTGGGCGGCAGTCGCAGTGACATGTCGCGGCGACTTTTCGCCCAAATGTATGTGATTTGACTCCCGCAGCTTGTCGCCGCGACATGTCGCCCAGTGTGCGTTAACTGTAACTGCCACGGACATTATGTCGTCCGATACGTGAACACCTCCACAACCCAATGATCTGTCGTCTTGACATAATGGGAGACCCACTCTTACTGTATTAGTCTAACAAAAAGTCAAATACACATTTACAGAGTTCACTGATTCGGAAAACTCATTCTTAAATTATTCTTATTCTTAATTACCTATGCCAGAAAGCACAAAAGTACCTATATTATGTTGATCGTTCATTGAACTTCAGATATCTACCTACTTGACTACATAATAAATAAATGAACACATAATCTTTGACGGTCAAAAACTACTTTCCTTTTACTGCCAAGGGAATTGCTAGAAAGATACACCAATCATTTTCGTATTCAGTGGTGATTATGAGACCTTGTCCGCATTAATATATTTAGACAATCTCATAACATGAAATAATCATATTCACAAAATAAGTAGAAACCGTCTGTCTTTGTATAGGCATGTGATGAGAAGGGATGAGAGTCATGCAAAAAGAAATTCAAATGTTAAGAGATATAGAGCCAGAGAAAGGCCTTTACTATATGCATGTGTAAAGAAAGATAATGAATATGAAAGGAGTGAATAATAGGAAAGAATGAAAGAAAAAGACAATGTTGCGTCGACCCGAATTAAATGGGGACAATGACAAGAGAAGGATGACGATTCTATCTAGAAAATATTGAGTCATGCATTTTTCCAGAAGGGATAGGCATAGAGCATATTCTTTGACAGTTTTATTTGGTCCTATTGGCAAATTAAAACTGTTTGTGGTTACTAGTTTCAGTTATTAGTCAGCCACCCAGCGCAATAACCATATTAAAGGAAGTCTGGACCAACGATATAACGTGCCGTCTGAAGCACGGAAAGACATAATACGACCAATATCATAAGATGATTCATTTAAAACTATTGAGCAAGCGGGTTTTAAAGCTGAAAATGAAAATGAAAATGAATGAAAATCAAAATATTTTTAATCATATTGGTCAAAGAAAAACTTATGAACGTCTTGATTTTTGATTCGACATTTATTGCCAGATTCGCAATAGGTAGAGAAAATAGGGTAGAGCTGTGAGAAAGAATCTGTTAAGAAATCTCACCGACACTCTTTTAAATAGTCCACAATTTCACATGAAATACAAGTTACAGCAGTTTTGTCATACAAATAGAAAATTAATTTATGTACGTACACAAGCGACGCGACGTTTAAATCGCGTTTTAAGTGAGGAACAAGAAACTCATTTCCATTTCTCTGTATCAATCAAGTAATCATCAAAAGCATAGGTACATTATATGCCCTTTTCAAAAGATGTATCTTAATTTAAAGCTTTTAATACATTTATTGTTAAAAATTACAGAGAAACATAAATATTACATATCTATATTTACATTATTACTATCTAAACTAAACCTAAATAAGGCCCCTGTTGCATTGTGCCCAAAAGACTAACAGCATTCCCCCTTTGAATAGCAATACCTATTCGTTGAGCGAGAAAACTGCCAGCCCTTGGGTCACCAGTTGACTCCACAAGGAGCTTTTTCAAATTCTTGAAAAATTTCAATTTCCATTTTGAATTTATGTAAAGGAAGATTCATAATATCTAAAGGGATTTTATTGAATAGGCGTACACCAAGTCCTGCAAATAAGTCGTGAACCTTATGTAATCAATAAAGTTTTCCAATCAATTAATGCTTATTTCTAGTATTTATTGAATACACGTCACTGCTCTTAAGGTATGTTCTTTTTAACAAACATGATGTTCTCAAATATGTATTGCGATATGACCGATAAAATACATTTTTTTTTTAAATTTCTCTCTAAGATATTCTCTAGCATTCAATTTATCGAATATTCAATAACAAATAATTTGTAATTCTGCTGCCTTGCCCCACAGCAAAATGCCGTAAGACATGAAACTATGAAAATCACTAAAATAAACAAGCCGACGTTTGGACAACAGTGAGCTGTCAGATCTTGGTAACGGTAAAACCCGAACTGTGTTCTGCTGCTAGACACGATAATTGAACACTATTGAGCAGTTTACTGTAATTTACTATAGCTCTTCATAATACCCTGGGACGTACTTTTCCGGGGCTAGTGGCTGTACGCAGTGGTAGGGCAACGTGTGGTTTTAGTCGGTAAGAGTACGGCATAGCATCCATGAGCGATCTCCACACGTAAAAAAAGAACTGTTCATATCAAATATAAACATCTAGCTGACCCGCGCAACTTCGTTTGCGCCACATAAGAGAGAGTATTACCTGTTCCCGTCGCGTTGCGTTTACTTCCGTAGCGTCTCGTCGTTAATATTCAATACTACGTGTGAGAGAGAGAGAGAAAGGTTTCTCGTCGCGTGTATTCCCGTCGCATTATTTTAGAACAATTTCGTATATGAAAGAGGTATCCCGTGGAATTATTGTAGAAAAAATTGATTAAAATGGTTATTGTGCACCAACCCAAAGATGGATGCTATCGCGCATTTTTTTAGAACTTTTTTAAGAGAAACAATTCGGTAGTACATATTTTTTACATAACTATAAATTTTAATATTTACGCAGCACACACAACGAAGCTCTCAAAAGGAATAACTTTTTCCCCCGTTTTTGAAACATTTACTATTACTGCTCCGCTCCTATTCGTTGTATCGTGATGCTATATAGCCTATGACACTCCACAATAACATAGCTTTCTATTGGTGAAAGAATTTTTAAAATCGGTTCAGTAGATCCCGAGATTACCCCTTACAATTTAACAAACACACAAACTTTACTTCTTTATAATATTAGTATAGATAGATTACAACTAATTATTCGGATGGAGAATCGAATTCACAACCTCTATCTCATCAACCAGGGTCATCAGACACTGCTAAACCAATAGGCCAGTCAACTTAAAATAATTTATCCTTAAGATATTTTAAAGAAAAGGCTGGCTGAACCTTGACTCGGAACTCAGGTGTAGAAGGCCATATGCAGCCTCAATTAGAATATCATTTATAAATAGCTTCCTCGTAAAGGAGAATACTCTTTCCTGTATCAAACTGTTTAATATTTGTAGCGAGTATGTTTCTGTGTCGTTGGCTTACACCGTGTCGAGTGTCGTTATACCATATGTAAGTGTTAGTTGTCGAATGAGCACTGAATTTAAATCAGCCTTTAGCAGTTTATGCAGCGATTTTTATCTTTATTGATTGTACCTGTTATTTTGTAGGTATTTAAGGACTTACGCAAACTACTATATTCAATACTCATAATGTAGTCACACTACATCCCGAAGGGGTAACCAGGTGCGTACTGTATGATAAGAGATTACTCCATTTGTATTTCGCCCACGTGGTGGGTAGTGAGCTTATTGCCGTGATTCTAAAAGTCTAAAAAATTTATACAAAGATGTCTGCCAATACATATACGTAATCTTCCATGGAAATAACATCATACCAATGATATTAGAAAACAATATATAATAAGGGAAACTGGGGACACTTGATCCCCCCTTTTGTTTTTTATCCCTAATTTCTATATTGGGTATCCGTTTAAAAAACCGTTGGTACTAAAATACGTGAAATTTATTTGCTGTAAGAGCCAAAGATATGAATATCTAAATTTAGTAGTTATTTGACTAAAATCAATAATAAGGAATCGTACCATGTGTCCCCTATATACGTAAGACTTGATCCCCCCGGTTTGGATGACTTGATCCTGGGGGAACAAGTCTCCCATATTTAGGGTCACATGATACCTTTACTAAGGAGTTAAATAAAAAATGTCTTGTCTGTTTATTCATTTTCGAAATCACATATTTCTTCATATTATAACTATCTATATCACGGTTTATTGGTAGCGCTTGTGGCCCCGCGGTTTCAATGTTCTGTAAACGATCACTGCAGTAGCGACTTTCACTAAGAGCCAGTCCTTGGATGGGTGACCATCCATGTGATCACTTTGTGACATTTATTTGGGCGTTTCCGTGCTTCGGAAGGCACGTTAAGCAGTTGATCCCGGTTGCCAGTAAAATGGCAGTCTTAAACCAAGTTGAAAACCTTTTTAGGCGGCTTGAAAAATTTTAACAGCACAACTCGTTTGCTCCTCCGACCATCGGTTCTCCTACAGAGATGTGGCCAGCCCACTGCCATTTCAAGACGCATGCTTCAGCGAGCTATGTCGACCACTCTAGTTCTCTAACGGAGAACATCGTTCCAGATTTTATCCCTCAGAGACATCCATAGCACAGCTCGTTCAATTGCTCGCTGTGCGACTTTCAGGGCATGGACTAGCTTTATTTTCGTTCCCTGGCACCATTTTTCGGGCACCTTCTCTGGTTTTGTAGGCTTTTGTCATATTGTTCTGCATTGAATTGAAAAAAAAGGTAGGGGACACTTGAGCCAGGTGGATCAAATCTCCCATAATAAAGTGTACCAAGTGTACCCTGAGCTATTTGACGTTATAAACAAAAATATTTTCAAATGTCTATAATATTACCACTTTATTACGTAAAGAATTGCTAATAATATAGATAATGGCTCGTATTAAATGCATACACACTTAAAAATCCTATTTTAAATAAATGTTTAGTCACAATAAAAACTAATCAAAATTTTCTTTCTGCCGCAACAATTACTTACTCACCCGCCATTTGCCAAAGTGTCAAATATGATAGGTTTACCATCTTTAGAAAGTTATCGTGTACCATATACAATCGATATTGCCACTATAAAACTAAATACGGCTTATACAGGTTCTGTAAATCTTGTGTACCTAGTCTCCCGTAAGGATCAAGTATCCCCAGTTTCCCCTATTGTTTAAATCTGCCTTACCTATGGAAATCTTCATGGATGTTGTGCCGGTCTCGAACCGACTTCCTACCAAACTGTCCCTACTGCCCAGGGCCAAGGGCAAATCTTTGTAGATATACAATGAAAAGACTTCTGGTTAGATTCAGTTGATACATTGTAAGTAGACGCTATACCAATAAGTAAAGATGCACAGACATATCACACGAGCATAATGTGATAATATTAAGTAGACATAGAGATTAAGTACTTTATTTGGAAGAACTGCGACAACACATTATCACTGACATTCCCAATAGATTTATTCAGACAGTTCAACGTACTATAAATTGCGTATTTAAATACAAATTAGTTCGTTTGAGTTTTATATAACTCTCTTTGCTATAAAAGCTTTACCGGTGAAAAAGGGCTTTCGTCTGTCTCCAAGACGCCATTTATCTCTACTTTTTCTATCTCTAAGGTGGTAAACAGGTTGATGGCTCACAGGTCTAACCCAAAATTAATCCTAATCAAATCACAAATTGTGAAGAAGGTTGTTTCAGTTCTTAGTAACATTTCTTTGCGCAATGGCAAAATGATGATGACCTTGAGCATCCAGAAATGAGAGATGATATCTGGGAGCTAACCCTATATTACAGCACCCAGTATTTTTTGAATTTGATTATTATGTACAATGATAAATACTCTCAAGAAGGAACATAGCTCTGTGTTTTTTTTTCATAATACGTAATAATCGATCTGTCAGGCATCATGGGACATCATTCATGAGACTTCCTTTCCGACACTCGGAAGAAGTTCAGATATAGATGGAAAAGGCTAATTTACGTACACAGTACTGCTAATTTTTGCCAACTACAGCAAAGTCAACAGGAAGGTTATGAACTAATCAATATTTTTGGGACTCACATTACGCCACCTAGCTCAAACTAAGTCAAGATAAGCTTGTGTTATGGGATCTAGACATACGTATAGTCACCCATTTGACATTTATCCCCGAAGGCAGAGAAATATTATACACCCACGTAATAGGCGGTGAGTGGTGAGTTTATTAACGTGTTGAAATGTGCGCAACAAGTCTCAGGGATATTAGTTTTAAACTTTCATCTCAGTGATCTAGAGAACTTATAATATTTGTAATTTCTACGTTATACTTACATAGAAAACACCTAAACAAATGTCAAGGCCCGAAATCTCAGACCCGTAGAAATTTTCAGCCCCTACCACTGGCGCCACCGAGGCAGTATGTATGTATAATGTCTATGCGTATTTGTACTGATGTAGTTCCACATTAGAGTCTAAATTGCTCAACAGATTTTAGTATCAACAGATGGCTCTGGCATCAATAAAAGCGTCTTATCGTTTGCGGGGTTACGTGATGCTATATTACATTAAATAGGCGCCCTCTAGACAGGCTAAAAATATTTCTGTACCGGGCTTGGCATTCGATATTTCAAAAATATATTTTCAAACGATCCTCTCGCCAGACTGCTAGAAGAAATGTCGTTTTTTGGGTTCCGTACCTACGTCCGTCTCTGTCTGTCTGTTTGACCGTATGTCTGTCCATCACGAGGCTGTATCTTTCGAATCTTCGTAGCTAGAGAGCTGAAATTTTCACAGATCATGGATTTCTGTTGCCGCTATAACAACAAAGACTAAAATCAGAACCATAATAATATTTAAGGGGGCATCTCATACAACAAACCTGATTTTTTGCCGAAAAATAAGCATTGTGCTCTTTGTATAAGCTAAGGCTGCTCTTTATAAAAGAACCCGTAAACTTACAGTAAATTAAACTATATACTTACTTGTTTTCTTCCTCTTTTCTCTTCTCTTCTCTTACATCCTCATCTTCTCCATAATTAATAGGCTTTCGACTGTTCGAGTGACCCTCAAACTGTTAGCCATGGCTTTATTTCGGACGTGCGGTCTTATATCTACTTATAAAATTATCTCTCTCTTTCGACTACATAATGTAAAAACGAATATAAATCGACAGATCCCACTAATAGTTCTCTATGGTTCTCTCTATACAAGTAAGTAATTAAAATGCAAACACTCGCAATTATGACATCAGAATCAACTGGTATAGATGTTTGTATCGGTCATAACAGTGTACTTAGCCATTGAGTTTACGTTGTGTGCTTAATAACTGGCTCATTAGCTGGCTATGTATCAGTGTCAACCACCAGTGTTGCACGGTTTAGATACTTATTTATATGGCTGGTGCTATGTTTTAGTACCATAAGTGTTATTTTATTTCAAAGAGCTCTGATATACTAAGTCAGGTGTAATACCTCATTTGAGCATATTGCACCGCGATGATGCAGATTATATGATACTTCATGCTAGTAATTTTGGTGAGTTAAATGTAAGCCTCCTATAACAAAAAGTCTTAGTCAGATTTTTAAACGAGGATCACCTACGACTGTTGGTGTCCCATTCCCTTTACAATTTCCCTTCTCCTGGGTTTTAGCATCTACGACATGACCATTGGCATGCAACTTGTTCTTTACAAAATCTACCACATCAACATCTACAGTTCGACTCTATTACTCCCATGAATCATCATCACAAAACCGTCTTGTTGTTTGGTATAAGTTTAGTAGCTTTTTTCGAATTCTTCTAGTGTGTGTCTACTAGAAGAATTTGCAAAAGTTCCTAAATCTGATTTTCATTTTTCATTTGACAGGTAACCAATGAAGCCAACAACAGCCATGGTTGGTGGCGTCGCCAGTTCAACAGATTGGCCAGAAACTTGCGCTATCGTATCAGCGGCGAAGTTCACTCCAAGCCACCAGATTGGTTTCTGAACAAGTTTACAGCACAAACATTTGCCGATCCTGAAGAGCCACTGTACCAAGCGAGCAAATCTAAGCTACTATGTGGTTTGAAGTTAGCGTTTGATCCGACTCTTCCTGCACATTACCATGTATGTATATTTCATGAATCTGTGTAGTGTATACTGCTTAAGTCGTTTTCTTAACTAAGAACAAAACTGAACTGTACATGAAAAGTTATGCGGTTAATAAAATAAAATGTCACACACAATACTAGATCCTAAAGAAGCTAAATTTGAGAAACGGTCTACTGTCGGTAACAAGGCTGTATTATTTGCCTTTCAGTACATGCATGCCGTTTTATGTCAAAATGCTAATTGGCATTGCTGAAAACACTAGCACCTTTGTAATTGTCTGACTACTGAGTCCGTTTACCGATTCAACTAATTCATAGTGTCCAAGCAATGCAACAAATATACCAATATGCATTAGTTCGCTACAAGCATGGATAAATTAATAGTATTACAGACTACGATTTAGATTTTGTACAGACATTGATTCTTTCATCACAAATTTCAATATTATGTTAAAAGTCCTCATCAATTCCACTTGACCCTACTTTATTTTTTATCCGAGTTCAAAGGTCACTAAATGTTGGTTTTTTGGAGATCTCTCTAAAACGGTGTAGAGCTATCGAAAAATGGATCAAAAGAAATTGATGAATCGAATATTTGTAATGACGTATTAAAGACCCGGTCGACACTCCAGCATGTTGGGAAGTAATTCTAATCAGCACATTTATTTCGTCTTTGTCACTGGATTCTATGGTAGGTACCTAATATCAAACGCCTTCAAGCAAACCCAAGATGAGACATCTTGACCAACGTGCGAGGCATCCGAGGATGAACAGGCAAATATTTTAACGACAGCCCATGTTTACACAGCTTGAAAAATTAAGCATACACCCATTGATTTACAAAAATCCCAATAATGACTTTTTATATATGGCTTACAATATCTTTGTACTTACATGAGCTTTAAACAAGAGTTCCACGGTACTCACCTTGACTATAACGGGAATTTAACGCTAAGATAGGGTGAAATTGTTTTATGTAGGTACTTAAGGACATGTGGGTTAATATTTTTCCACAAGCCTTAATTTGACATTGAAATTACCATGAAATTGATATGCTGTACTGAAATGTATAAAATTAAAAGCAATTAATTTCAAGCGATTAATTAGTATTTGCTCAATCAAAAGTAATTATGTAGGTGTAATGATTGCTGCTTGGCGTTTAGGTAGATATTTTCTATATGCCCGTAGACTTACATTATCTTTTCATAATTAAACTTGCTACCTAGTTCTAGAGGCGCATTTGTCACACAAATATCTTGCGCTGGTGGTAAAGGTGGTATATCGTAAACAAAGCTCCAATTTGTTACTTTATAAGTTCTAGTTATTGAATTATAATTGGTGGCGCATTCAGTAGTTTAACCAACTGCCGTGGTAAGGGCCTGAGTTTTATTCCTGGCTCGGTACAAATGTGTGTTTGATCCCTTGGATCCCTTTGATTGGAAATCTTATGTAATTTTCATTCCTTGTAGCGATGTTTCATACTAGTTAGCTTGCAACCAATCACGAGATGTTCAGAACAGGCCACCTCACATTATTTCCCTTGAACTTTACCTATTCATGTTATTCATCTACCTGATTCTAAATCTATTTCTGGATGGCAAACGATGCTTCATTGTTCCAAAACAACGAATTAGTTGTGGGTGAAGTAGTCATCGATTTTTACGTTGAAGAAAATTAAGAGTAAGAAACAGTAAAGTCACTCACTGTCGATTTTCATTAAATCAGTAGATAGGAGACTAGGACTGAGCTAGACTGACAATATCGGCCTAAAATTCGGCTGCCGATTATCGGACGTAAGCGTGCACCGTAAAACAGTTTCGTCTGTGAGACGTCTCTTTCGCAGTTTCATAGATTTAGTTAAACCTGTCTGAGGACAGTCTTGTCGCCAATATGCGCTTAGCCTGAAGCTTACGTTGAGGTAGTCAAATTCCTCATGTTTTGAAATCAGTTGAAAAGCTATTGAAATTACACAATCGTATCTGATTTAGAGAGACAGATACAATCTCTTTCTGCTTAGGAACCTAAACCTCATGAAAGAGTTGGCTAAAATTTACCACTTACTGTTGCTTCTTCTACTTTTATATCGTAGCGTTTTGTAGGCTTAGTATAGCTGAGCCGAAAGTATCGATAACTAGACGAACGCGATATGTCCTCCTGTTTTATACACCATACAATATATGCATACACAACCATACAATTGTAGGCATTTGATAGCAGCAATATTCACACACTAGTGCGTTATCTGCCTTTATTGTACCTACACGCTATCATTGTCTAACGTAGTGATTTTATCCTTGTTGTTTTCATGAGTATTTTTCTCCCTATCTGGCCCCTTGACGCAATCTTGTGCTACTGAATAGTTTAGTTTACTTAGAATACTGAAAAGTACGATCTCATCAACGAATTGAAGACTTAGTCCAAAGAGTATGTTCATTGAAACTCAATTTATTGTTTTGTAATTATTCAGTCACTAAATCTTTAGAATGAAGCAAATTTCCCTTTTCCTACATTGCCGACAAATTATATCCTCCATATCACAACATTCTCGCAAATATTCGGCAGGGTGATAGCGGAAATCGAACTCTCTCATTTTTAAAACAATGAATAGTTTTTACTATGAAAGCTTAGTTAATATCCAAATATTTTCTTTTCTAGTGGTTGGCAGTAGTATCTCTGGCTATACTATACAACGTGGTGTTTGTTATTGGACGAGCTGTGTTCTGGGAGTTGGATAACCTGAACAACCTCACATCCTTGTGGTATGTCCTGGACTACATGTGTGACGCTATTTATCTGGTTGACACCGTCGTTCATCTTCATGAAGGTACGTAAATTTTTGTATCACTAATGAATTGAGTTTTACATTTTCAAGTAAGTAATCACATAAGTGTACTCGTATTATAGTACAATTTCGGTGCTTAAAATATGCTTAGCGAATGTGTGTATCAATTGTTTAGTTATATTTATATTATTTATTGCCTTCAGCGATTGCTCCTATTATCAAAATATACAAAAAAAGAAATTTTGAAATCCGTCTATAATTGACGGAAATATCGCTTAACATACATAAAAAAAAATACATACAGACGAATTAAGAACCTTCTCCTTTTTTTGAAGTCGGTTAAAAACAGAATCAATTTATTTATTGTATACAGCAGACCTTTGATTTAGTTTGTGTATGTAAAGCTACTTACAACTTCACGCTTAAACACTGCAAAATAGGAGAGGAATCACAAGTCATTGATTGTTTTATGTGTTTTACTAGATCACTCGACAACACAGAGCAACGCTACCAGTACATGGGGAGAAGACATAGCATGTTTGACCTATACATATCTGTCTGTCATATTTTGCGGTGGGAAATCATATTCAATACACCACTACAAAAGCAATCGGCTGTCACAAACCAATACACTCATAATTTCAGACATACACTTATATATTTCTTATGCGTGTATATGCGTGCACTTTTGAGAGTCTGCTTTGACAGAAGGAAAATTCTAAGTATGGCGCCTCCCCTCCGTGTTGCTCTATGCTCGACAAGAACTACCCCGATGTGGAACCTACTATTTGTATCAAAGCTTATCTAAGTGACATCTCACCACTAAATGTATCAGCAAACTATTTCTTTAGTCAATTGACTAGCTAAATATAATTGTGTGGAAGTTTTCTTTCATTTTAAGTAGTTATCATACATACATTATTCTTAATGGAAATTCTCTGGAAATATACATCCTAATACAACATTCACTCACACCCAAGCAAAATAACTTACGCAGTGGAACGATGAACTGCGAACTAAGATGAGATGACCGTCCCTTTATTTTATACGTGATTGGACTGAAAATTATGCATTACTTAATAGTAGTGTAAGCTTACCATATCATGTCATGAAACTAGATTAAATTTGTAATAGATACTTCATCAATAGCCACCGCCATTCTGTTATGGTAGACGTGCAGTAGAAATTTGGTGAGTTTTTAAATAAAATTAGTCTAATCTAGTCAATTTAGCCCGAAACATAATCTAAGAACAAAGTTATTGTATGTACCAATACCTATTACTAAACATGAAATGTATTTTTTTAAATTTATGCGTTAATATTATTTAAGTGGTGATTCTTGGGCTGAGCACACAATAGAGACACGACTGTCTTAAATAAAAGTGACTTTTGCTTTACTTCGAGAATAGGTTACCACCGATTTTCTCACGTGGGCGTGCACTGTAAAATAGTTTGGTACGTATGTCGCATTGTTAACAGTTTCATAGATTTGGTAAAGCGGTAGTGTATCTTGACTTCTTGAGATAGTCTTATAAGAATGTCTATGACAACATTACCCTCCTTTCTTCGACAGTTCGGATAAAAATGCCTAAACGTGAAGGCAATTCAATTTTATTTTTAAAATTAAATAAAATTATTTGTAAGATAAAACGGTATAAATATTTGTTCAGGATATCTAATATAAAGAATTCTCGTTTCACAGTTTTCGTTGCCATACTCCTCCGAAACGGCTTGACCAATTCTCATGAAATTTTGTGAGCATATTGAGTAGGTCTGAGAATCGGCCAACATCTATTTTTCATACCCCTAAGTGACCGGGAATAACATTCCACGCGGGCGGAGCCGCGGGCATCAGCTAGTTTTACTATAAAACTCAACGTTTGGCTAGGTACATCGTATAGAGCTATATTTGTTCAATAGTCAAAGCTGAAAAAAATAGCCCTATGTGATTTGACCATTGAACTAATAATATATAGGTTTTATACTTTGACCTTTATATTTTTTAACACACGTGGTATCAATAGATAATTTTTACATTTCATTTATATCTAATAATGGCTTTCTGTAAAGCTTTCCCAAATTTGAGCTCTATGCAAAACTTTGTAACATGTACGTATATTGACAAGATAATAATCATCAAGTTTGGAAAGAGCTCGTGCCAAAGTTAAATAAATAAAGATTTGTGGACAATCTCAAATAACATCATCTAGTTAGCCCAAAGTAAACTAATGTGTGCTATGGAATCTAGACGACCGATAGACTTACTGATATATTTGTAAATGCATACATCATTATAGATAGAAAACACCCAAACTCCGAAACAAACATTTGTGGTTCACACAAATATTTGAATCGACCCAGGAATCGAACCCAAGACCTCCAGCGCGGCAGGCGGTTACACTAGCCCCGCGGACTCAGTGTTTTCTAAACAATCAATTCAGTAGATAAGTAAGTTTAACTATGGTCGGTCCTTGGATGGGTGACCACCGCGTGACCACATTCTGACAGCACTTTTAATCGTTGGTCCCGGTCGCTAGTAAATACACCAACAACACACAACCTGCGCCTGTACATTTCAACATGGCAATACGGCTCACCAACTTTTTCGTGGAACACAGTCAAAAAAAGTGAAATGGTGGGTTTAAAATGGCCTACCCCTTCGGCTTCGGGGATAAAGGTGTGACCATATGTGTGTATGGTAAATGGAGACAAAAATAAGACGGCACGGCATGATTACAATTTGTTTAAGTTACCAATTATATTGGAATTTAATATTTTGGCGATTTCATTTCGGATCTATTGATCGAATAATACCGCAAGAAAATTCTACCAAGGTACTGTAAAGCGTCAACGTTGTATTGTCCGTTCGTTAGATGAATCATCGGCGTCCACTTGGCTATGTCAATAGTAATTAGTTATTGTTTCTATCTGACGGTTGTAGAGTTGGTATAATATCTATCTGTCACATTGAATTCGAGATTGAACCTTATTCTGGCTGGGCTACAATACAAAAGTTCTTCAAAAATTCCAATTTCAATAAAATTTCGTAGGTAGGTAGTTCTTATTGAAAACTGAGTGAAAGAAAGATTACATCTTTGAATGAAAATGACATTTAACTGAAAAGTTCAATCAGTTTTCGATAAAAACATATTAGGCAGGTATTACAGTGACGACAAAAACCGACAATTTCAATTTGGTAAACTTCACGTCACGATTTTTTCAAAACGTTGTGTTCCTTCCTGTGCTTCGTATTTGTTCGGGTCGGGTTCCATCTGTCAATAGAGAGTGCTGTTATGTCCCCTATGCCCTCTGCGTCTGTTTGATCTAAATAAGCAAGATTGGTTTTACATTGGTAGTATTTGAAGGGACTGATCTGTAAATTCTAATTATTAACCATGTCATGAAAACGGGTAATGTGGTTTTGTGTTCCTGAAAGTAGGTAATTATGTAGGTAGGTAAGTATGATCAAACATATAACGTACATATTGAAAGATTTAATAACTATACACACTTGAACCAAATTCGTTCAAATTATAATGCACTAGCGGACGTCACGCGGTTTCACCCGCGTAGTTCCCGTTCCCGTGGGAATACGGGAATAAAATATAGCCTATGTTCACCGCAAAGAGTGTAGCTTCCCAGCAGTGAAAAAAATTTTCAAATCGGTCCAGTAGTTCCGGAGCCTATTCGTTACAAACAAACAAACAAACAAAAAAACAAATCTTTCCTCTTTATAATATTAGTATAGACAAGCGGACGTCATGCGGTTCCACCTGCATAGTTCCCGTACCGCCTATGTCACCCGGGGATAGTATAACTTCCCAATA
Organism: Miltochrista miniata; assembly: GCA_933228765.1. Classification (NCBI taxonomy): domain Eukaryota; kingdom Metazoa; phylum Arthropoda; class Insecta; order Lepidoptera; family Erebidae; genus Miltochrista; species Miltochrista miniata. The sequence continues at coordinate 29,305,599 of OW121747.1, forward strand.
GTGAAAGAATTTTTTAAATCGGTTTAGAGGTTTCGGAGCTTATTCATGCAAACAAACAATCATATCTTTCATCTTTATAATATTGATATAGAATTATAGACATTAATATCTATGCGTAACATTTTTAAAATTTCATGGAACGCAGAACCGCTTTGTATTTTCAAACTGTATACCTACTTTATTAAATCTGCACACCCTCTCTCAAACCTAATTTTAATTAAGTAAGCAAAATGTAATTATCTACAGTAACTGGGACGCAATTATGTCGTCGGTAATCAATATGTTCAATATTGAAAATTGCGTACTTTTAATCTTGTGGAAAAGTAGGTACTTGCCTAATAAATATCTTGATAGTACCAATAAGACTTACAAGTGTACCTAATAAAGCTGTAAATATTTATTTATTTATTTATTCCATCAAACATCTATCGTAAATATTCTAAAATCTGTCAAAAATGACAAGCAAATGAAAGTAAGAATCGCAAAAACATAAGCCCACACAACCTCGTTTCTTTTTTGAGTTCCCGTACACAATTGAAAGTATATTTACTTGGCATTAAAGGTAATATCAATCTGTGTAATGTTATCAAGGTTGCGAATCTAGTATAGAATCACCAATCAATCACTACTTAGCCCTTGAAATCATGTCACCTTCAGCGGAATGCAATGTTTGGGCGGAAAAGCAACTAGGCTGGGTCGAATGTTTGTACATACGTTAGCCAAATTTGATGACGCAAGGTGTGGCTTTGAGTGTGGGTGTCAGAATTGTTGATATGCTAGCTCGCTTGAAAGTAATGATTGTGATAAAAGTTGTGTAACTCTGAACGACATTGATGTTACTTATCTGAGCGCGTCTGTGTAACATGCTATAAAATTCGGGTACTACAATTATTTTTCTCATATTGTTATTACTTTTTAAATTGTATTAATCCCTGATTTGATTTTCTAAACTTTGGTGAATGGACTTATCCTCAGAGCAAAGATTCGGGATACGAAATTTGGATTTTTTTAAGATATCTGAATTATTTTACGAGTCTTATTTCCATTAACGTCAATCTCTACGCTGATGACCTGCAGCTGTACCGACATTTTTCGGCTACTGACGCCCCCTCTGGCATATCGTGCATTAATCGCGACTTAGATAGATTAAGCGCTTGGGCAAATTCGGTTTGATTGCGTATCAACCCTTTGAAGTCGCAAGATTGGCAGTAAATTTCAATGTGGCATTCTGCCGGAGTCTACACTAGATCCAGTTCTTTTGGCCGGCATTCAAATAGCTTACACAGACAATGTAAAGAACCTAGGAGGGATCATGGACACCACTACAGACTACAGGCCCGTGTTGAAAAATCATGGATCATTTGAACCACCAGGTGACCTATCTAGAACGATATAGGAGCATAAAATAATAGGATTCAGCACTATGCCGTCATTTGTAAGCTGTCCAACTGAAAAAAAAACCGGCCAAGTGCAAGTTCGACTCGCCCATTAAGGGTTCCTTACCAATAAGTAACATAATATAAAAATTTTCGTAGTTCGTTGTAACTTTGATTGATGTTTTAACACGTTCGCAGTGGTAGTGATTTTTACAGGTGAAAATTGCGGTTTATGACGTATTAAAAAAAATGACTAACTCGATCTCGTTCAAACCAATTTTTGTTGGTAGTTTTTATGGCAATGTACATTATATATTTTTTTAGATTTATCATTCTCTTAGTTTAGAAGTTAGAGGGGGGAGGGGGGCACTCATTTTTCCACTTTGGAAGTGTCTCTTACGCAAACTATTCAGTTTAAAAAAAATGATTTTAGAAACCTCAATTAGCATTTGTGAAGACCTATCTATAGAAATCCCACAGGTATGGATTTAATGAAAAAAAATTTTTGAGTTTCACTTCTGAGTATGGGGACCCCCAAAATTAACTGCTTTTTTTCTAGTTTTATGTAAAAATCTTGAAGCGGAAATACTAGATGTATTTCCGCTGCAAGATTTTTATATAAACCCAAGTTTCAACAGCATAGGCCTTATAATTTCGGAGAAAAGTGGCTGACAGGCAGACAGACAGACAGACCGACATGTCATGACGAATCTATAAGGGTTCCGTTTTTGCCATTTGGCTACGGAACCCTAAAAAGTACCTACATATGTGAGATTGCGTTCTGTTCCTTATTATTTTGTTTTCATAGCAAGTGAGCCTAGTACACTCACACACACATTGAAGCTTGATTCAAACATTCACATTACGTGTATATTAGTGTGGGTGAAAACGAACATTTTTGTATGGAGCTTCCGCCCTGTGGCCAAAGACCCGAGTTGACCCACTATTAGTCTTTACACATATGCTACTATTGACAAATAAAAAGAAAAGGAGAACATTGACTCTCCAAACATTTCTGGGCTAATTATGAAAGTGCCGGCCAACAAAAACAAACTTAATATTATTCTAATAGAGTATAACAAAATAAACATTTTTTATTATTAGACCAAAGCCCTAAGTCAACTTTGAGAGATAATATTCAACATCAAAAGTTTGTGAAAAAATCCTACTTATTGCAATATTCTGTCGTAATTGCGAGTCAGAATGTAAGAAAAGGTCTCAGTTACAGTATACCCTCCAACTACAGGGCAGTATGTTGGCCTAGCCCAATCCAGGGCCAGCTACATTGCGGCTAAGGAGCGCGAGCTCGAACTCCACGCGGGAAAGAGCTCGCGCGGGCCGCTTTTGAAGTCAAAGAGGAGGAGCGTCGGCGGCGGGAGGAGAGGCGACTCTCCTTCCTCCGCGAATCCCCGACGCTGAACGAGGCGTCGACGTCGGCAGCTGCTCCGGTGTTTAGGTCCGAGCAACTGCCGAATGCGGTGTAGTAGGCGGTGGAGGCGATCATAACGATCGCCTTTAAATCCTCCCGCCTGAAGGGTCCGAGCGTCTAGGGCTTGCGGTGTACCGCCGGATCAATAATGAAGCACATAAAGGAGATGACCTCCATTACGTGTAATAATGAGGTTCTCCACCTGAAGGGCGACCTCACGGCCGTACGGGCCGAAATGAAAGAAATGAGGCGCCGGTTTTGCGCCGCTCCATCGAAGTCGGCGGGGTTGTCGCGCGAAGAGGTGCTGTTCCTCATTGACGCGCGCAACGCCGGCATAGAGGATCGGCCGCTCCCGCCGCCTCGGCTGCTTCCTCCCCTTGCGGCGGACGCGAGAAATGCTGCCCGTGTGGCCGGTGCTCCAGCATCCGGCGATACATCTGTCGGCCCTTCATCGGGCCCTTTTATCGGCGCTTCTGCGCCCACGCGCTCTAAGTGCAAGGCTGCTGGTGCCTCTGGCCCCACGCCTTTGTCTTCCGTCCCCTCCACGTCTGTGTTGGAGATGATGGAGCCTGTCATGGCCGCCCCATCGGCCTCTTCTTTTTCTCCCCCAACTCAGGGGAAGAATAAGATCAAAAGAAAGAAGAGGAGTGCTGCGGCGCGTGAGGTCGAGGCAACGCGCAGAGAGCGCCAGGCTGCCTAAACCTCAATACCGGGCCCCACGTCTCAGCCCTTGCCCGAGGCGTGGAACAATCTCACAAAGCGGCCGAAGACGAACCAGACGACCAGTGCGCCCTCTAAGGTGCCCGCGAGGCCTGTCCAAAAGAAGGGCGACCCGAATCTCCGCACACCGCAATCTGCAGCATTAGTTATCACGCTGAAACGGAGGGGCGGGGCGTGACTTACGCACAAAACCTTGCCGAGATTGAGAGGTCAATCGACCTCAAAAGCCTCGGCATCTATGGATGCGTTTCTGCACGGCGGCCACCGGAGGACGTGTTTTGGAGGTGGCGAGTGCAGAAAGAGGCGCCAAGGCGGACGCATTGGCGGCCAAGCTTCGAGAATCCCTCGGCGACGGCGACGCCGCTGCAACAAAAGAGGTCATGGCGCGGGTGGCGGCGGAAGTGTCACCGTTGGCGAGAGGCAGGAAAGGAAGGCACGGTGTGGGTCAAGTGCCCGGTCGCGGCGGCCAAGCTCATCACTGATGGCCACTCGCTTACAATTGGCTGGATCCGCGTCCTTGCGGTGTTATTGGAGCCCAGACCGTGTTTCCACTGCCTGGATGTCGGGCACGTGGGAGCCAGGTGTTCTGCGGGAGTCGACCGCAGCACACTGTGTTTCCGTTGCCGTCAGCCCGGCCACAAAGCAGCCGACTACCTACAACGCAAATCCGCACTACCCCGTTTGTGCGGCGGCGGAAGAGGCCGCTGCGCACCGCCTAGGCCCCAAAGCCTGCCTGGCGGCATCTAAAAAGCGGCGTAAAGACCGTAAAACCTAATTAGATTACCATAACTGTAGCAATAGTAGTTATTATATAATAGTTTAAACAAAAACAAGGCTGTTTAACGTCTACGCTAGTCACACTTTACACTAAATATTTAACCCTAAATAAATTTTCAAGGAATCGATTTAGAACTTTGGTGTAGTAATAAAAAATGCTTACATTGTTGTGTTCTATCACAATCAAGCACTTTTTTTTCGTGGCCGGCTAAATTAAAATTAGCCCAATCTGAATGCTCACTTTTCTTGAGAAATCTACGTGCTCTAAAAAGGGCTCTAGGTACCTACCATAAATATTGTCTTAGTTAAGTGGAAAAAGAAGGAAATGCAGTATATATGCAAAAATCACAGTGACCTATGCGTCAGGGTCGTGAGCATTGGAGCTATGTGCAACGACCTACGTTATGTGTGTGTATCGCAGTTACAACCAAGTCTACATTTGGCCTGCTACGAATACTGTCTACGCTTTGTGTGTGTATCGAGGCTACAGAGCGCCGTGCTGCAGAGCCACATAACGTGCAAATCTGGGTTACCTGCGGTGCTACACTCGCACTGTCAAAAACAGCTAAGATTTTGAAGAACCCTGCACAATCTGAGCGTACCCCGAAGTAAACCAGACCTTAATCTTCAATGCTACTTGCTACTGCAACTAACACACTATTTCTGTTCACAGATCAATATCTGTGTAAAGAAATTGTACACAGATAACGATATTGTATATATTTAACACAGTATTTAACACAGAGAAGAATTATACACGGATATTATATCCGTGTATAATTCTTCTCTGTGTTAAATACATAGGAAGTTAACGTTAACCCGTGGGTAACGTTAACTTCCGACATTAATTATCTGAATAGGTATCTTTAACGCTTTACTGTATAGCTAAGTTAATTGTTAGCTAAGCAATTTCATTTTACACTTTTTATTCCACGGTACACTTACGTTTGATTAACAGGAAAGTTTTTGTAATAGTCATGACTAAAATTTGCTTATCCGCCTTTCGCAGCTATATCAAATGTATTCTATTGTTGACAGGATACCTCGAACAAGGCCTCATGGTGAAAGATCCGAAAATGCTAAGGATACACTATTTCAAGTCGGTTTCGTATGGATATGACGTTTTGTCTCTATTACCCACCGATATAGCTTACATCTGGTGGAAACCAGGATCTTGCAGTTATGTAAGTATTCTCTAAATATTCCTTACAAATATTATAAACGCAAAAGTTTTTAAGTATTGATGTGTGGAGGGATTTGTCGATTGTGACTTTGATTTGCTACAGTAATAGATGTAGAATAACGGATAGGCTTTTATACGCGAGGAAAATCCTACAGGCCGGACTCCTACCATCTAAAAACCACACGTACCCTACCTAACAGCCTACGGTTGGGAGCCCCGGGTAAAGTCTCAGAAGTACGTGCCCAGGACTCCCAACAGAGTTACGGCTACCACTGCGGCCGCACCAAGGGGGGGGGGGGGATATCCCGCGTATTTGGGGGATGGTTCGGGTATTATCCCGCTTCTTGGTGGAGTGTGCGTGAATCCCACGTCACGCTGTCGGTGAGCAGCCTCGTCACCGTCCTTAGGGCCCCGGTCATAAAGCATAGGCTAGCTTTTTAGCCCCGGAATTTCCATGAGATTCGGGAAGTCGGGCGTCACGGACACAATCTAGTAGTACCATAGAATCAACAGTTTTTCGCATTGGTCATTTCTCAATACTGAGACTTATGACCGTTGCCCCATTTCTTATTATGAATTTTGTGCTTCGGAATCTATTTATACTTGTCTATACTTATAATAAAACTGTTGAGGGTTGAGAATCAGTTCATGGAAGATATTTTGAAAATATTAATTGAAAGGCATTCTCTAATCGATAGGTACTGAAGTCGAATATGTAATTTATTTTTTTCATTTCTGTCTGTTTGTCTGTCTGTATTCCGAATAAGTAGGTATCACGCCGAAACTACTAAATCGATGTGAATTAAACTTGGTATGTACAATTAGAGCCTATAATCCGAGAAAGGTTCTAGGATACTTTTGGTCCCGATATTTTGCGCGGTTCCTATGGGAGAAGGGATGAAAGACAAAAAGGTTTTTTAGTTGTAACTTCTCAATGCGTGGTCCGATTGAAAAGTTTTCTTTTAGTGTTACAAAGAGAATACTTTAAGGAATGTTTCACACAAGTTTCAATATTGAAGGTTTGGTAGTTCAGGAATTAGAGACATCTCAACTTTAGCAAAACCTAGAATTCAAGGATACCTTTGAATGGGGAGATAAATCTTAACTTGCGTGTTGGCTTACTCATAAAAGAGCTTAATGATTAAGGCTATTGTAAAATAATTCAGTCCGCGCCGAAAGCGTGAACTGAATTGTTTTAGAATGGACTTAATCTTTAAGTTCTTTTATGATTAAGCAAACCGGGCAGTTACATACGCTCCCATGAGTCTGTTGAGAAAATACCTATCTTTTCATACACCTTATGTGGCGTAAACGAAGTTAAGAGGGTCAGCTAGTAGTACACAATAAGTCAACTAGATGAAAAGAGAGAGAGAAAAATGACAAAAATAGATAGCCGCAACTTTTCCTTTGTTTTTACCTTACTTACTGCATAGGCTACTGACTGGTGACTGGTGAAATGTGGGCATTTATACCTCTGCGTATCGGGATACGACGTGGTAACACCTTTGTATGTACAGTACAGTACATTCAGTACCTATTGACTATTCTATTTTCTCGCATCTGAAGAAAACAAACATCAAACAGAACATAATTTACGTCATAAATGACATTGGAAACCATGAGTGCACTGAAATATTGCACAAACACATTCTTTAACTTTGTTATGACAAACGTGTCAATATTGGTTGTGTTTCAGAAACGTTTACCCTGCCCTGTTATTCTGCGACTAAATCGTCTATTCCGCCTTCCTCGAATGTTGGAGTGGTTTGATCGGACTGAGACAGCTACTAGTTATCCAAATGCTTTCAGAATTTGCAAGGTAAGATTATAGGACGCAATTTATGAAACCAAATAGATCATGGGTTTTTATCTTAATATAAGCGAAAGTTTATAAGTATGGATGTTACTCTTTCACGCGCTAACAGCTAAATCGATTTGATTGAAATTTGGTACAGAGATAGATTATATTTTTTTTTTTTTTTTTTTTATACCACTAGGGTGGCAGACAAGCATACGGCCCACCAGGAGGACTGGTGGTCACCGCAGCCTATGAACGTTTGCAACACCAGAGGCGCCACATTATTTTATAGTGTTTTATAACTGAAAGAATCTCCCATGGAGTGCGGAATGCGAACAGAATTAGCTCCCAGGACCACTAACGCCTTTTAAAGACGTAACGAGCACGCCGCCAAAACAATCGCTTTTAAATAATCATGCCAGTCCATTGCTTCTTATCGACGTAAATAAAAGATAAACAAACAAACAAATTTAATAATATTGGTATGCATTTACAGGTTGTCATGGCGATACTAGTACTTATTCACTGGAATGCTTGCTTATATTTTGCCATAAGTTACGCAATAGGATTTGGTTCAGACAGTTGGGTATACAATATAACAGGTCCACGAAACGAAACACTGACCCACCAATACATATATAGTTTTTATTGGTCTACCCTGACACTGACGACTATTGGTGAAACACCACAACCGGAGTATGACGCAGAATACCTTTTCGTGGTCGCTGATTTTTTAGCCGGTGTTTTAATATTCGCAACAATCGTCGGAAACATTGGGTCTATGATTTCAAATATGAACGTTGCCAGAGTGGAATTCCAAAACAAAATGGATGGTGTGAAACAATATATGGCATTCAGAAAAGTTAGTGGTGAACTTGAAGGCAGAGTAATTCGTTGGTTTGCGTATACATGGGCGCAAAGTGGAGCGTTAGATGAAGAAAACGTGCTATCCTCTTTGCCCGACAAATTGAAAGCAGAAATAGCCATCCGTGTTCACTTGGATACCTTGCGCAAAGTAAGAATATTTCAAGATTGTGAACCTGGTTTATTAGAAGCACTTGTGCTTAAATTAAAACTACAAGTTTTCAGTCCAGGTGATTACATTTGCCGAAAAGGTGATGTTGGAAAAGAAATGTATATAGTTAAAAGAGGTAGACTTCAAGTCGTAGCTGACGACGGTAAAACTGTATTGGCTACGTTAAGCGCTGGCTCAGTGTTTGGTGAAGTGAGTGTTCTGGAAATTGCTGGTAACCGCACTGGCAACAGAAGGACGGCAAATGTTCGAGCCCTAGGATATTCTGATTTATTTTGTTTAGCTAAAAGAGATTTATGGGAAGCACTTGCTGATTATCCGGATGCAAGAGCAACACTAACGGAGCGTGGCTGTCAATTATTGAGAAAGGTTTGTAAAACATACAATGAATAGTAGGTAGTATTTGTTAAAATAACAATCCTTAATTATATTTTTCTATGCCAATTTCAGGATGGCTTGCTTGATGAAACTATTTTCGCAAATGCACAAACTACTCACCAGAGTTTAGAGGAACAAGTACATACATTAGAAAATACTGTTGATATTCTGTCAAATCGTTTACAAGGGCTACTTACGGATGTTGGGGAGCAGCAAGCTAAAATTAATCAACGAATCAATAAAATAGAAATAAGGTTAGTACCTATTAGGTATGATCTTAGTACTTACTCACAGCCTTATCGAAACATAGTATAAAATTAAGCGATTGTCTGCTGTTGCGATTTTTCTAAATATATTGCAAGATTGCGAAAGTTTATTTTTTTCCACATTTATATCCTTAATTTTATTTTCTTTATTTCAGAACAATGGAAGTTGATGTAGAAGATACTGATTCTGATGATATGACCTCGATGGCTGCTTCAGACTTAAGAAGTGATATTATTAGAGCGTGCGATGCCTCAGGTTATAGCGAATTACCAGTGTCATCAGCATACAATGCGTCTATGCTCCTTTATACTCCATCTCTGCCAGTACGTGAACGCGGACATTCCTTAAGCGTAGAAAGATCTCCTGGTTTACTCTACAGAGCTTCAGAGCCACGCAGCAAGTCACTCCGCTTAAAAAGGAAAGATACTTCAAAATGACGACAATAAGTCTGTGTGAAGGTTGAAATTTTATCAAAGAAATTGTTGAATTTTTCAATTATAACCGCAATTTCTAGTAAAATTGTTAAATGTAGTTTAACACTGGATTTAATAATTTTAGGAGAAAAATTATTTTTGATACCACAAGAGGACTTTTACTATTAACTAATAAAATGAAATTGGATTTTATTAAGAACCATTAAATAAATGAATAGTCGAAATATAAGAAAGAAAATCTTCATAAGTAATGTTAACCATTACAAAGTGTTTATTACATGTTATATGATAATTGTCAAAAATTATTCTCGCCGATGGCAAATTGACAAAAAGTGTTTCCAACGTATTTATTTTGTTGTTCAGGTAAATAAGAAACACTATAAGATTTTGGGCTTTAAAAATGTTGTAAACTCAAAAGTTATGTCGTGTCATATTTTCTGTGTAATTAGAGGAATATTTTTTTTCAATAAATAAGTTACTATAAGGATAAGTGTTACAAATTAAATATTAGGTTTACGACACATGTGTGTAGTTTAGTTTAAGTTTCAAACCGATCAATTTAAATTTTTAGTGACTGTTTGTCATAGGTAGGTACCTAACAGTATACGGTACGCTGTCAGTTTATCAAAACTTAATTTCGAAATAACCTTCTTTAAAAATGTTTTATTATTTTTATTTCACAGATAAAGTAAGAAAAGTCTTATTAAATTGAAAGTCATATTTTCAAAAGCTATATTACAGTAATAGGGGTTTACAACTTATCCCTATAATAGGTACAGTGCTAGTAGGCTTAAACATACATCAGAAAGCACCGTTAAACAATTTTTACCTTTCATCGATAACATCAAGTATCTTATCAAGTATCAGAGGTGCAACCTCTGTATGACTATTACTAATACAATGATCAGATAGATAATATACATTTTTGGTATATGTTTAAATGGTACGACTGGCGTGAAGTAGGTTTATCATGACATTGATTAGCCGAATCGAGTGCCCCTCGAATGATATCAATCTCGATATTAGCCTACATTTATCAGTGACTTCTCGCATATGTGGCAAAGTGTAAATAAATCAGCCCTTAGATATCGTTTCGCAAATATATAATTCTGTGGATGCAACTTGTCAATGATTATTAAAACAATTCCAAAGATATTATAAAGCTTATCAAAGGCATTGCCGGTGAAAAATGTATAAAGGTACTGAGTTCAAATCCATTTAGGCAATGTTTTGTTATATTTTGGAAAAGTTTGTTTATAACTTCAACGATGTCCAAAGTTGTTTCTAGTATAAATATTAAATAATTTAAGTTGTTTTATTTTAAACCTATGCTTGATTTATTTATTGACTTCCAATATTTAAATCAACCATGTATCATAAGACCTCTAAACAACGTCTATTAACAAATATATTTTCACAATAATTGTACACTATAACATAAAGAAAATGTAGACCATACATACATCGGACATAGGTAGGTACTTACTTCCGCCACAAAAGTTTTTCCAAAATATTCAAGACAAACGTCAAGATATTTATATTGTGCATAATACATTTTAAGTTCATTGTAACTAAATGCACGTAATTATATTATATTCTATACATATATCGAACACTACACCAAGATATTAACGAAAGTCAAATAATTCCTGATATTCCACACATACTAGGTACCTACTTAAGATAGTCTAGTCTTGTATTTCCCTCCGACTTGAACTATTTACATAAAACATTTTGAATATGGAGCTGCATTTGATAAGAGGCTCGACGATGCTTCTTCTTTTACACCAACTGGAAATATAATGAGCACCAAAAGATTATATTCCACCCAACTTCCACGTCATCGAATAAAGCTAAGCACGTTAGAGACACGACTGTCTCCAGACCATCGCTTTACTAAATCTAAGAAACTGCGAATGAATGTTTGCTGTCGCCGTCTGCGCGCCTTTAAAACCCATCCTTCTCCGTCCTTTGGCTTCACGTAGATCATGGCTCTATGATACAGATTTAATCCCGCCCTCACCATTCCAATCCCGAACAACGCGTGCTGGACAGATCACAGAGGTGCCACTGCCACACAGTGTTGAAAATCTTCGCTAGAACTGAATGATTCAAAAGATTGTTTCTTTGTCGAACCATAAAATTCTGGAACGACCTGCCAGCGCACGTGTTTCCCTCCTCTTACAATGGGTTCTTCAAGCGGAGCGTGAAGAGGCACATCATAGGGCCTGCCACATACTGTGACAGTGGCCCCCAACTGCTAGATGTCGCTGTGACTTTCCATCAGGCGGTGGCAGACAAAACTGTTTCAGCTGCAAGCCTACGTCCATTAATTATTGGTAGTCGACTTTTACGACGATAATCAGACCGATTGGATTTCAATGTAAACCTACAGTCGCTAGTCGGTCCTAAGACAGTCGTGTCTCGAATGTGCGCTCAGCCTAATGTACATTCTAGTTACTTATTGTTACATACATACATACATAATGGTCACGCCTTTATCCCCGAAGGGGTAGGCAGAGGCATATTATATGCCCACATTTCACCTTTGTATAATTTGTCCCACGTAATAGGTGGTGAGCCGTATTGCCGTGTTTAAATGGACAGGCGCAGGTTGTGACTGCCTGCTGTTGAAATAAAGCCTTCAACTTAGCTTAACGACTGCCATTTTACTGGCAACCGGGACCAACGGCTTAATGTGCCTTCCGAAGCACGGAAACGTTCAAATAAATGTCACAAAGTGATCACATGGATGGTCACCCATCCATGGACCGGCCATAGTGAAAGTTGCTTACTGCAATGATCGTTTACAGAACACTGAGTCCGCGGGGCCACGAGCGCTTCAAACACTTATTGCACTTATTGTTTACATATAGATACCACTAGATGGCGTTACTAGTACCACACTACAGTTTTGTTAAGGAAATTTAGAACATTTATTTGTTAAGTGTGTTAGTACATTAATAGCATATTAATAGATCAAGATTTCTACATCTTAAAATAATCAAATAGTGCAATATATTATTTACGAGATACTCAAACAACACAAATCCATTCAGCGTATAGTTAGGTCCTACGACAGGAAGTGAGCGACAATATTTTGGTGCAGTGCAAGTTCTCAATGGAATGGTTTCAAAATCAAAAACAGAATAATTAACAAACGAAAGTATTTTTTTACAAAATTCCATCACCTCTATAAAAGGCCAGGCGCGCACTACGATTTTAGTTTTTGCGACACGATTTTAGAATCGCGCTGTAACTTATCGCAGAAAATTCACTGCGCGCACTGCGATGAAAATGTCGATGAATTGTTCATTCTCAACAGGAATTTCATACGAGTCGCTTGTCTTGCCTTGCTCCTTCGGAGGAGTAGAAAAAAGAAAAAGAGAACTATCAATATTGGACGCATCCTTTTGCAGCTGAAAGACAATATATTAAAGGTTCTTTTTATCTAAACCTAATTAACTTCGCCTAGACATATCCTTAAAAATCTTTGGCTATTATTGTATGAAGAATCAAACTGTATGACTGAGTATTTATCCCACAAAGGTGGTCTTCCTTCTATTTCCATAATTACATGTTCAACATCTAACGTCTCGTCTTGTGACTCTATTGGGGAAGCAGGTCCCGACATGTCAACGCTTGAAGAGCGAAATGCCGACTGACCCCCGCCGACGGGTCCAGGGTGCGATTTTATTATCGCAGTGCGCGCGGAGCCATACAGCTGTGTATCATGCAATTCAGTTTTACGACAAACGCGTCGCGAGCGGTCGCGGCAAAATGTGACAAATCACAATTTTAAAATCGCTGCGATTATTTTGTAGCATATGCGCTCGCTGACATATAAATACATACGTTGCATTTTGGCGACAGAATTATCGCACGAGAAAAAATCGTAGTGCGCGCTTGCTCTAAGGTAGGAACATAGAATTGGTGTAATAAGTCTATGGGTAGGAACCTCTCTTTGATAAAAACAATATCCTCTTTATTTATTTTATTAGATAGGTACAGAAAAGCTTAAATATATAGCTAACCTTACAATAAGGTTAAACAAAAATACCAGTTCCGAAGCATGTTAGTAATAAACGTGCTGAAGTTTTAAATTTAAGGAGAGCACTAATTGTAGTTTTGTAACTAATAAGAAGTGTTATCCTCAGACTTAAAACTCATTTTGGAAAAACTTTGTGGCGTTAGTGTGTCTAAGAAGATAACAGATGTTAACAGAAATTGGTAGATCTAGGTACTACTTACAAATTATACTACATACCACACGCGTGCATGTTATACAGTACAACAGTTTGTACATAATGTTGACATTAAGGGGATCAGACACTCTCAGTAGTAATAATGACATTACATTTTAAGCATTTTCTTTCATTTTAACAACAATACTCCTGTCTCAGCCCTGGATTTACGTAACAGTAGGTGCACACTGGGCGACATGTCGCGGCGATCAGCTGCGCTCACCAAATTACATACATTTTGTCCTAAGCTCCCCAGACTGGTCGCCGACGCGACGTCAGCGACAGTCGCCCGATGCAGGCGCACACTGGGCGACACTGTCACCTAGTGTGCACCTACTGTAAGTACACACTGCGCCTTAGGGACGCCAAAGACTGAGGTAACCACATGTTTCTCACTGAAAGAACCTTGACTTTCAGTACTGTAGAACGCGTCTATCAACGACGCGCTCAATGGTAAGGTGTATCAGACAATATCGCCTCGCCATGATGTGGTTAAGTACTGACTAATTTGCAGGACTCAGTCAAGAACTTTAAGCAGTGGCGACCATACTACGTCAGTAATGTGTGAAAGTAGCCAGAAAAGCCACTCTAGCGAATAATAATATTAAATAAGGCCTGACCTAACTTATAAATATAAGCTACTCAACGAGGCGTTACTCTAGAATTGGTTCATAGAGCTTACACACATACAAGTGGCTACGCGTACGGGAGACCGCTGTACACGTTTTTCACCTCATCTTTTTCAAAAGCTCTCAAATTAAAGGCCAAATAGGTATGTAATTATAGGCAAACTTAGTTTCAAGCCACGTGGCAATTGAACCCCAGGTCGAAGTTCCATTGCCACTTGGTCAAACTCTCGATAACCCTAAGTCGCAGATCAAACGTCCAAGACATCGGGAACTAACACACGGTACTACTATCATTAACAACGTCAGTCGCATGACCTTCCAGCAGAACCAATTATATTGTAAAAAATTAAACCCGAAACTAAGTATTACCTACAACTAATAGTGTCTGATCCACAATTATTAGATACAATATTGTTAACAGTTCTAGATTGTAGCTGCGAAGGAAGACACAAGCATTTACGTTATTTACCATCTGGCCAGAATTGGAATCGAGCACTGGTAGCATCTGACGAAGTGACAGCTTCATGGCGGCGCGTTGGGGAGAAGCTGCTTGATGGGACATAGCTCGGGTTAGGACTAGGTGATCCACCTGCGATCATTGCTATATTGAACAATTGATAATTTTAATACTATTAATGAAATGAAGTAGTACCGCGGATTCAGGGCTAGGGACTATGGCTGGTCATTGTGGTCATGTATGGGTGACCACCACGTAACCACTTTGTGACATTTATTGGTGAGCGTTTCCCTGTTTCGGAAAGCACGGTAAGTCTTTGGTTTCGGTTGCCAGTAAAATTGCAGTCGTTAAGCCAAGTTGTAGGCCTTTAAAGGTAGCTTGAAAATTTCATCAGAAGGCAGTCACAAGTTCACAACCAGCGCCTGTCCAAATCAACACGGCAGTACGGCTCACCACCTTCAATTACGTGGGACAAAAGCTAAAATCGGGACTCCATTCTTTTCATATCTCCGACTGCTCAATGAGACTGCACAGTTTTACGATAGTAAATAGAGTATGAATGAATTGTAAGCCGTTGAGCCATGAAACTAAGAGTTGACTGTGTCGGAAGTGAATAAAGAGGTGAGTTTTGACATTTGAGTAACGAACTCCAATTATAATATATTATCATGTGAGTGATGGTCACCATAGTCGGTAAGAAAAAAAGAACTCACCTTCAGCTTTTTTCTTCTATTGCCAACAAATCAGAGCCCGGATAGATTGTGTCAGGGTAAAGGAGGATGTTACAAAATAATTATTATTGTTTGCTAATTTTTAATATCTTTTAATTTTTTTTTTAATCATGGATAAGTTAACAAGCCTTACATTGAATATTGCTACTCAATGTAAGGCTTATTTACTTATTCGTGGCAGTTAAATCGGAAAATTGTTTTCCTTAAAATTAGGAAATACAGGTTTGTGTTGCACCTGTTTAAGTATAATTTACATTCAGAATACTTATAATTATCATCTAAAGAACCCAAGTCATTGAGTTGCAGGGGAACTGCTCCATTTTCGCCACGTCACGTAAAATACATGACAGTGTCTCCAATAAAGCTAAAGTCTATATATTTTTATATTCTGAAGGAATAATCATATAGATACCTTCAGTCCAAAAAGGAAATCGAGTGACGGCGGCGTCTGATGATGTGACGATATCGTGGTGTCTGTTTGGTGAGAAGCCACCGCTTGACGGCGTATAACCAGAACCAGGGCTTGGAGATCCATCTGTAAATTAAAAAGTCCATAGTTTATTGGAAGAGCTTTTATATTTGGCAACGTGTACAGTTTTTTTTTTTTTTTTTTTTTTTTATACCACTAAGGTGGCAGACAAGCATACGGCCCACCAGATGTACCGGTGGTCACCGCAGCCTATGGACGTTTGCAACACCAGAGGCGCCACACTCGCGCTGCCGACCCTGTAAAAACCTTCCAAGACCCCTCTTGAAGAACCCCATACTGTAGGCGTTTGGGAAAACCGAGGCAGGGAGATCATTCCACAACCTAAGCGTGCGCGGTAGAAAGCCCCTATCGGATCTAACCGTGCTCGAGCGCTCCGGATGCAACATGTGAGGATGAACACCCTGTCTGTGGCGAGCGGTGCGATGATAGAATGTAGCCGTAGGCATCATGTCAAACAATTCCTCAGAGCACAAACCGTTATACAGCCGGTAGAATACACACAGAGAAGCAAAGTCTCTCCTGTCACTAAGAGGTTCCACATAACCTGCAAGTATGGGATCGCCGACAACTCTCATAGCACGCCTTTGCACCGAGTCAAAAGGATGAAGCTGGTATTCAGGTGCCCCCGCCCAGAGGTGACAGCAGTACTCCATGTGCGGCCGCACTTGCGACTTGTAGAGAAGCAGTGTTTGAGCCGCAGTAAAGTACCGCCGCGCCCTACTGAGCACTCCGAGCTTCTTGGACGCCAGCCTGGCCTTGTCCTCCAAATGACTTCGGAACTGAACGACATTGGAGATCTCAACACCAAGGATCCCTATACTTTCGGAGATGGTGAGTGACGTGCCCTGAAATTGTGGCGCCACAGTAAATGGGGTTTTCTTAGCAGTGAATACACATACTTGAGTCTTGGTGGGGTTGAATTGGACAAGATTTTGTCTTCCCCAATCGGACACTCTAGAGAGAGTAGCCTCGATTTCGGACACAAGTTTTTCACGACTTTCCTCCACTACAGCTCGAGAGATACCGGGACGGCCCGTGTAACATGTGTCACCCGTACTGTCGTCTGCATAACAATGAATGCCGTCAATGGACAACATGTCATTGATATGCAGCAGAAACAAAGTGGGGGACAACACTGAGCCTTGTGGTACTCCAGCGTTTATGGCCATGCATTCAGAACAGCTGCCGTCAACAACGGCCCTGATGCTTCTACCGGCCAGAAAGCTGGACACCCATCCACATAAATTCTCGGGCAATCCATAGGAGGGCAATTTCGTTAGAAGACCACGGTGCCAGACCCGGTCAAAAGCTTTAGAGATGTCAAGGCTCACTGCTAGAGCCTCGCCTTTGCTCTCAATAGCCGCCGCCCATCGGTGTGTGAGGTACACGAGAAGATCGCCTGTCGAGCGACCGTGACGGAAACCATACTGTCGATCACTGAGCAGGTCGTGTTCCTCAAGGTACCTCAGGAGCTGTGCATTAATTACACGCTCCATCACCTTTGATAATAGGGAGGTGACAGCTATAGGCCTGTAATTGGCCGGGTCGGTCCTGTCACCTTTCTTGGGCACAGGATGCACGTAAGCGGTCTTCCACGACGCCGGGACTTTTTTCATGGAGTAGGAAAGCGTGAAAAGACGTGTAAGTACCGGACACAACTCCGCACCACACCGCTTAAGCACCACCGCGGGAATGCCGTCCGGCCCACTCGACTTATGCACGTCAAGGGTATGAAGCTCCCGCCTGACATCCCGCTGCCTGAATTTAATTTCTGGCATTGAAGTGCCACACCAGGGGATGTCAGGCGGCAGCGCACCTCCATCGTTCATGGTCGAGTTGGAGGCAAAGATAGAGCCCAAAAGGTCGGCTTTCTCCTTGGCACTCTGGGCCAGACTACCGTCCCGTTTCTGCAGGGGTGGTAATCCTGACCGACAGAAGTTTCCCTCGGCAGCTTTGGCAAGCGACCAGAATTCACGACTTCCAGAAGGGTAGCCGGCTAGTCGCTCACCAATTCGGCCGACGAAATCGAACTTTGCCCTGGCAATTGCTCGTTTGCTGGCCCTCGAGGCGGCATTCAGCTTGCGTTTCACTTCAGATATGTTAGGATCAGAATTTTTGCGAGCCGTGGTCCAAGCCCTGTAGACAGACTCTTTCAGCTTTCTAGCTTCTCTGCAAGACCGATTAAACCACGGTCGCTTTTTTTCCCCTGCAGGGATCCAGCGGTTAGGAATGTAGCCTTCCATACCTGCCAAGATCCCCTCAGCAACTGCTGCAGAGCAGGTGTCCAGATCGTCTGATGTGAAGCAAAGCCGCCTCCACGGGTACGATGCAAAGAACTCACGCAGTCCATCCCAGTCTGCCGACTTATAGTGCCACACATGTCGCCACTCCTTGGGCCGGCGTGGTTCCGGCCTTGCTAGTGGCCCTCGCGCCCGAACAACACAGTGATCTGATGAGCCAAGAGGCGCATCCACTGAAACAGTATATCCGTCCGGACGCGTAGTCAGCAGCAGGTCCAGCAACGAACTCTTTTCGTTCTCCCGGTCCGGTATTCTCGTGTGAGATTTGACCAATTGGGAGAACCCATAGGTCAGGGCAAATTCATGAGCAGCTTTCCCCGCAAAGTTAGTGATCCGAGAACCTAACCAGTCAACGTGGTGACCATTGAAGTCTCCCATAATCACTATCTCTGCGGAGGGATACCGCTCAATGACTTTGTCAGTCGATCTTTGCAGGTGTTCAAAGAGACGGACCGTGTCCGCGTCACCGCTATGAGACCTGTAAATGCACGCGTAGATCCGAGTGTGGCCCCCGTGATCCACGCGCGCCCACAATACTGACAGGTCCCTGTCTTCCAGGCCCTTGAGACGGCGACAGCAGATATCATCCCGGACGAACATGCATACCCCAGCCTGTGCCTTGAAGTTAGCCTCAAGCTTATAGCCGGGGTACATCAAGTAGGATGTATCAACCGGACATGAAATCTTCGTCTCCGTCAGGAAAAACAAATTAGGCTGCTTAGTTTCCAAGTGGTTGTGGATTGCGTTAATGTTGGAGTGCATTCCCCTGATGTTGCATAAATCCACAACAAGTGTGGACTTCGACGAAACCGCTGTGGATACCTTATTCTTTGTTTTTCTTGCCATGATTGTGAAATAAAAGGGGATATAAGAAGGTAGGGGGTGCCTAGGTACCGGTGGCGCAAGAGACTAAGCGAGCCTCATATTCTCCAAAGGCAGGCACAGGTAATGCGGTGTATTGTCACGGCGCACGGAAGGGCCCCCGGTCCCCCCCCGATGCGATGGCCGCGTCCACTCCGGTATCCTTCTCCGGCACGACCACAGCACCAGGGACTTTTCACAAGCTGCTGGTTCAGCCTCCTGGGGCGGAGATTAAGTAATCCCCAGGTTCGGGTCCCGTACAGCCTGCGGGCGGTCAGCGGTCAACCGCTTCACCGGGTCTCCCTGACCGCCGTACCAATACTCCGCGCCTATGCCAGCCAATAGAGACAGTTGAGACTCTGGTCTCACCGTCACCGGTACAAAGTAACCCCAATGAGCACTGGGACCCTGCTCACCGACGGAGAACATAACCCAGCATGGAGCCAGGTTACTATTACCGCGGTCTTCTGCAGGGTGGAGGTACTGCCCCAGGCGGGCTGCTCAACGAACGGAGTACCGTTATGCCCTTCCTCCTAATGTGGGCTTTTTCGTTAATCCCTAAGATACTGAATCTTAGAAATCTACTTGAAAAAGCCACTACTGTACCCTCAGGGTGTAACGTTAGCTCCATGAGAAGTAACGCATATCCCCTAAACCCCGAGGGGTAAAAAACATAAGACGTCATTGGCGTGATTCATCTTCTACTGAAGAGACTGGCTACTCGATGAGCAGCAATCGTAAACCCATGTTAGCATTACTATTGACTATGATTAAGATGCTATTGTAAAGGTTTCTGCTGGAAATCTCAACGAATATTACTTCTGAACTTCGTTTTTTCAGACGGTAGGAGTCGGTGCCATAATCTAGTTACACTACTAGAAATAGGACATTTTAGTTTACCTATTAAATTATTATTATTCTCTCATCCATGGTCATGGCCTACCCATTTTTTTTATACCACTGAGGCGACAGTCAACGTTACGGCCCACCTAATGGTTGGTTATCGTAGCCTATGGACGTTAGCAGCACCAGAAGCGCTACGCACGCGCTGCGACCAGGGTGTAGGTAGTGACGACCCATAAATGAAAATTTTCAAGCCTCCCATAAAGCCTTCAACTTGGCTTAACGACACTCATATGTAATTGCCGACAACCGGGACCATCGGCTTAAAGTGCCTTCCGAAGCATGGAAACGCTATCTATACTATATGTTTAAGATGTATCAAAAGACAAAAAACTCACCAATTGCACTAACTCCTAATGCGTTGTATGTGTTCATGGACATAGTCTGCATGGGCTGCAACGGACTCTGGAGCTGAAAAGAGAAGAATAATACATAAGTCAAATTACATAATGAAATTAGTGGGTTAGATGTTCTATGAAGATGAACACCTTTTCAAACACCAGCATAAAGAGCCATAAACATTTAATCTCCAAAAACACAATAAAGGAATAGGTAGAGTACAATAAATTGCATTTTATTGTGTAAAGACAATCGTGATCGTGACACTCAATTTTGCCCCCTTTTTTTATTTTTTTGTTTAACGTGGGGGAAAATCCTCATGGATGTTATGCCAGACTCCTACCGACTAAAAAACCTGTGATTGGGAGCCCCGGGGAAGCCCTCGGAAGGATGTCCCAGTCAATTTTGCCCCTTGTGTGTCGATAAAGATGAATTACGGTGTGATTATTATCTAAAATAACGAGATACGAGGCGTTCATAATTTATTTTATTCTATAAATTTGCGTGTTCGAGAAGAATGTATAATATTATTTAAGCACCAAGGTTCTTGAAATTGTTCGCATCGGTTCAAGTATATTTTTGCAAGAAAAGTATGGCAATAGGTACGTGACTTATTATAAACTTAAAATTTCTTCATAAGTATATCACACCCATTCGTGTGATGTTAGTACGTTCATAGTTATTTCATCGATAAAGTCGTTTATTGAGTAGTCATAGCGCCAATTTGCGAACAAACAGTTTTACTGCTTTTTGATACGCTACTCAAATTTTAATCTCGATTTAATTACTGAAATGAAATTAGCCTCTTAACACGCCATCGGATTTCATAGGACCATTACATTTCTTGTTGACATAATTCATTTATTTTTGGTTTACCTGTATTACTTTTAAAATTATTGTTACTCTATACATAGGTACGAGTATAATAATATGATAGAAAAGGCAAAACTGTACATTGGAAATATTTTAAAAAAAAACTCGCTTGGTGTTCAACATAAGATAGGTATCGAAGCCGAAAATACAGTTAGAAAAATTTTTGTCTGTTTGCTTTGCTTTGTCCGCAAGGATTTCGAAAAGTACTGATAAGATTTGATTCAAATTTTGCAAATATATTAACTAGGAGTAGGATCTTCAAATAGGCTATATATTATCACGCTACAAATCCTAGGGGCTTAGCTGAGATGAATCAAATTGGAATTTTAACATAATTTTTACGCGTACGAAGTCGCGGGCAACAGCTAGTTATTATTACTTTTGAGTATTTATGTGAATGAATAATAATGATAAAATCTAATAAAGTTCTGGATTGGGCCATAAATTGACGACTTCTTTGCATGTAAGATGATGTGTGTCATTAATCCTGTCCTCGCTCTTTGTAAGATAGGTCCTATAAGAGCAAACTGCTCCTATAAGTTTTTTTTAGTCAAACCGACTAAAGTGTGGTTTTAGACTAAAATCACACAGTCCCTATGTATTCGTCCATAGCCCCATTAGGATTCCTGACAGACTTAAGTTACCATTGCAGAATACCGTACCGACTTGATGTTACTTACTGTGACCACAAAATATGAACAGCTCAAGACATTGTGAATCTACAGGAGAGCCGACTTCACATTTTTTCCGACTGCCTATGACATGATGTGATAAAATACATAGTATAGGGGGCAATTGGGCATTATAGGCAAAGACTTCTATATAAACTGACGTAGATATGCCCTACGCACCAATTTTTGAAACCTATAAGCTGAGGTAATTAGCAGCGTTGCTCGCACTGTAGTGAGTCAAAACTTCGAGAGTACTCGGCTTGAAATCGGAGTCCATACGCCTTCTCTTTTACTCTTATTCTTTTCGTATATTGCTATTGTGGTGACAATTACGTAAATATTATTTATAAGTGAGTGTAGTCTTAGCTATGTGTGTGTTTGAGGAATACTTTTGAAATCTCGTTTGTTAGAATACGGTGTGTCTACCTCAGTTTCCTTTGCGCTCGGTAAGACTAATTCGCAGTACGCCTAACTCGCGTTATGACTAGTCAAAAGGAGAAGTAGGCATAACGCGAATTAGACCTACTGCGATGTAGGCCAAAAACTTAATAGGTCAAATAATAACTAGACCTACTGAGATTTAGTCTTAAGCCTCTTAAGTTGGGCTAAATATTTACATGTGGCATCGAGGTCAGCGAGTCAGAGTTTTTTACGCTTAATGTCCACCGACGTAGGGGTGGGAGTGGGGATGAGGGAATGGATGTGAGGATGGAAAGGGTGGGAGTGACGCCCTAGGCACTGAGTTCCCCCCAGCGATACATCCCATTGCCGGGCGTGAGAGCGTAAGATTCGGGGTAATTTTCATAGAGGCTTTCTTCCTCGCAACTCCAGAGAGTCACCGTGCCCGTCTGTTGCCAGGCGGGATTACGGCTCGGCCGAACGATAGTCCCCATTGGACCGTGTACTTCGCCACTGATCGCTCAGTGGCGAAGTACTCGTCGCCCGCAAAGTTCTTCGCTAAGTACGCTCTGCGTAACAGAGCGCATGCGGAGAACTACAAACCGGCCATTAAGGTCCCCCCTCCTTGGTGGACTATTGGCCATGGGCGACGACGTGCGCCTCGCGCGAAGCTCATGTCGTCCACGTTACCAGGATGCAGAACGTGGAGGTTGTCCTTCCCAGCACCCCTCCTTCCGAGGGCTTACCCGGGGCTCCCAACCATAGGCTGTTTAGGTGTTACGTGAGGTTTTTTAGTCGGTAGGAGTCTAGCATAGCAACCATGATGGATTTTCCCTCACGTTAAAAAAATAAAGTATAGATAACATGAAACTGATATTATTCATTAAAAAGTAAAAATATCCTTACAGCTAACGATTTCATCTATGTACAAATTAAGAATTTAAGAATTCAACTCAATTAATATTTTAGGCATAACGCGATGTAGACCAACTAAGATTTAGGTATATGCCGAAGTAGTCCATATACGAAATAGACCGACTGCTATATAGGCATACAGCTAATTAGGCTGAAAGCGAATTGTAAATGACATTTAGACGTAACGCGAGTTAGGCACACTACGAATTAGTCTTACCGAGCGCAAAGGCTCCTCAGTTTATATAGAAGTCTTTGATAATAACCTTTGCGCTCGGTAAGACTAATTCGTAGTGTGCCTAACTCGCGTTACGTCTAAATGTCATTCACAATTCGCTTTCAGCTTAATTAGCTGTATGCCTATATAGCAGTTGGTCTATTTCGTATATGGACTACTTCGGCATTACCTAAATCTTAGTTGGTCTACATCGCGTTATGCCTAAAATATTAATTAAGTTGAATTCTTAATTTGTACATAGATGAAATCGTTGTCATGCAGCTGTAAGGATATTTTGACGTTTTAATTAATGATATCAGTTTCATGTTATCTATAGGTAGTTTTTTTTTTAACGTGAGGGAAAATCCATCATGAATGCTATGCTGGACTCCTACTAAAAAACCTCACGTAACGCCCAACAGCCTATGGTTGTGAACCCCGGGTAAGCTCTCGGAAGGAAGGGTGCTGGGAAGGACAACCTCCACGTGGTGCATCTCGGTAACGTAGACGACGACGTGGGCTTCACGCGTGGCGCACGTCGTCGCCCATGGCCAGTAGTCCACCAAGGAGGGGGGGCCTTTATGGCCGGTTTGTAGTTCTCCGCATGCGCTCTGTTATGCAGAGCGTACCTACTTAGCGGAGAACTCTCAGGGCGACGAGTACTTCGCCACTGAGCGATCAGTGGCAATAGTACACGGTCCCATGAGGACCATCGTTCGGCCGAGCTGTAACCCCGTCTGGCAACATACGGGCACGGTGGCTCTTTGGAGTTGCGAGGAAGAAAACCTCAAACCTCTATAAAAATTACCCCGAATCCTACGCTCTGACGCCCGGCAATGGGATGCATCGCTGGGGGGAACTCAGTGCCTAGGGCGTCACTCCCACCCTTCCCATCCTCACATCACTCCCACCCCTACGTCGGCGGACATTAAGCGTAAAAAATCACCTCACTCTGGGTTTGCAAATGCCCCTAGAATACGGTGACCGCCTTTCATCAGGTGGGCTGACCTCTTTGCCACATGTAAATATTTAGCCCAACTTAAGAGGCTTAAGACTAAATCTCAGTAGGTCTAGTTATTATTTGACCTATTTAGCTGTTGGCCTACATCGCAGTAGGTCTAATTCGCGTTATGCCTACTTCTCCTTTTGACTAGTCATAACGCGAGTTAGGCGTACTGCGAATTAGTCTTACCGAGCGCAAAGGGATAATAATAGGTCCCTGCGAACCCAAGTTAGCCACACAGCTGACACAGCCACACCTGCCGATGGAGTACCTGTTGACTATAACTAGGTCATGACGAAAAAAGTCCTGTACCAACATGACTTACCAAAGAGAAAGAGAGAAGCCTGCGTCAAACAGTAGACGCGATGCGATGCGATAGGCTTATTATGATTGATTGAGCTAAGAAACAAAATTAGCGTTGGCGTCGTAGAGAGTGAAAGGGTTTCAAATAGTCTCACAGACTGGGATGCAGAAGGCAGTGAGAAATGCCTCTACTCCCACCTGTTCTGTTGACTATTTCTGTAGAAATGGAAACTTTAAAGCAGACAGCGGGCACCACGGTCCAAACCAAGATGCAGCCGGGAATATCGGACATTGATAATGCCTACAATTTTCAAAATTACAATCAAAATTATCTGATCTAATAAAAATGCGGGCAAAACGGAGATAGAGACAGTAAATAAATATAGAGCAAGGCAAATATGTGAAATTATATTCTCTGATTCTCAGAGTTCTACTCGGGAACTTCCTCATCTCACACAAAGGTAATTTAGTACTATGACATTAAGGGGAGTGGTTGACAAAGTTTGCGAAAAAGAGGTGCAAATAAAGACGTTCTTCTCGGTATTAGTATACGAAAAATGACAGCCAAAAGTAGATTTGAAATCTACAAAATGTGTTCCAGAAAATGGTTTCATCAGAAATTGTGTATTTATTATAAATAACTAGTAAAACATCACTGAAATAGCCCATAATTTTTTAGAAGAAGTCGTTGTATGACATCTATTTATTAATGAATGATAATAAAATTTATATCAGAGACTAAAGAAAACATAGACCTCTAAAATGGTTTTCTTCAATTTAGAATTAGTATAAGTTTTAACTAATTATAACTAATAATGTATTCAAAGAATACATCACGTTGCTTGCTTCCCCGCGCTCGCCCGAAAATCTAGTGCGGGGGGAGTCGTGTTGCTAGACGGACGTGTGTCGCTCTGGTCTGCAAAATATTCTCGTAAAATGTTATATTTTCATTCATGTACAGAGTAATGCGTGCAACAGAGCCAGAGCCCGAGTTACAAAATGCATGCTGCATTACATGAGAATATAATGCATTTCAACTTATTTTTTGTATTGTTTTACTAAATTACTTCGAAAGGTAATCATGCTTATATTGTAAGCGGTACTTAATCATTTCAATATAAATAAATGAAGAAATATTTGTGGACATTCGCACACAACTTAAGCTAGTATAACCTTGTGCTAAGGGATACTATAATATAAGTAATTTCATCAGTTGTCTACTGATGAAAATACTTATATTATAGTTATTATTAACACACTGCTTTTTTGAGACACTGCTCTCAACCTAATCTGAAAGAATTGACTCTTTTAGCTTATTGCGTCTTGTGGGTCGCCACAAGTAGGCACCATCTACCGGCAAATTGATTAAGGTATAAAAATGAATAAAGTGAGAGCCCGCCGAGTTTCTTGCTAGTCTATATCTATACATAATAATAAAACTGTTGAGTGTCGAGAGTCTGAATATGGAAGCTATTTAAAAAAAAAGAACGCGTTCTCTAATCGATACCTACTTAAGCCAAAATGAAATTTAAAATTTTCATGTCCGTCTGTATTCCGAATACGTATCACGCCGAAACTACTGATTTGAATGAAAATTGATCCGAGTAAGTTCAGGAGTTAGAGACATCTCAACTTCTCTAAACCTAGAATTCAACCTAGGATTGCTTTACACAAGTTTCAGTGCTGAGGGTTTTGTAGTTCAGGAATTAGAGATATCTCAACTTTCTCAATACCGATAATTCAAGGGTTCCTTGGAATGTGACGGTAAATCTAAACAGGCGTGTTGGCTGAATCATAAAAGAGCTTAATGATTAAGGCTGTTGTAAAATAATTCTGTCCGCGCCGAAGTCGGGGACTGAATTGTTTTAGAATAAACTTAATCTTTAAGCTCTTTTATGATAAAGCAAACAGGGGCGTTTTACACGCTGCTTGATGAGTCTGATGAAGAAGTGCCTCTCCTTTTGCAAACCTTATGTGACGTAAACGAAGTTGCGAGGGTCAGCTAGTTTACAATATGCTTAATCTTTAAATTCGTTTATGATTAAGCAAACAGGGCAGTTTCACCCGCCGGTTGATGAGACTGATGAAGAAATACCTCATGTTTCATACACCTTAAGCGTCGTAAACGAAGTTGTGAGAGTCAGCTAGTTACATACATATGGCCACACCTTTATCCCCGAAGAGGTAGGCAGAGGCATATTATTATGTCCCCACATTTCACCTTTTTAGAATTTGTCCCACATAATAGGCGGTGAGCTGTATTGCCGTGTTGAGATAGACAGGCGCAGGTTGTATCTGCCTGCTGTTAAAATTAATAAAGCCGCCAAAACGGCCTTCAACTTCGCTTAACGACTGCCATTTTACGGGCAACCAGGACCAACGGCTTAACGTGCCTTCCGAAACACGGAAACGACGCTCAAATAACTGTCACAAAGTGGTCACATGGATGGTCACCCATCCAAGGACTGGCCATAGTGAATGAGCTTACTACAGTGATCGCTTACAGATCACTAAGTCCGCGGTGCCACGAGCGCTTCTTATTTATACATAACTAGCTGCTGACCCTCGCAACTGCGTTTACGTCTATTTTTGTTTGTTTGTAATAATAAAATGAAATGAAATTTTGTTCCAAAAGTAACAAAAATTTTAAGCGAGTGGATTTGTAATAATTTAAGTACAAAACAATGAATATATCTTATTCTTATATAATTGTCTGTGGAATATTATGAACATTCGTCTTTGTGAATTCGTCACATTTAAGTTTTACGTAATGATAAATCACATTTTTTGCATTGTAAAAATTGAAATACAAACGTTCCTTTGTTTTTAATTTACTTTTTGCCTCTCTCAATGAAATAGAGTGCAGAGGGGCTTATGGCGAGACTTTGTCTGTAGTCTCTGACTCTGTTGCATTAAACTACGTCACTAGGTCACGTGGATCACCTGTTCAAAGTTTGAAATAAACCAAAATGACAACGTCAATCGGATTGAACTCTCACAATAAACGTTTTAGAGAGGGGTAGTCGGGTGAGACCGTCTCACAGCTTTTTGTTTATTTGGTGAAGCGAGGAACGCATTTTCGCTACTATATTTCTTCTTCTTCCGTGGTTCTTTTACTCTGATGTCTCTGTAGTTGCACTACTCTATGTTGGCGAGTCATATCGCCCATTTGCTCAAGGTCGTTAGCCCTGGGTATGGCCTTAAGGCCATACCCAGGGCTAACGACCTTGAGCATACGGGCGATATGACTCGCCAACATAGAGTAGTGCAACTACAGAGACATCAGAGTAAAAGAACAAAGGAAGAAGAAAAATAGTAGCGGAAATGCGTTCATCGCTTCACCAAATAAACAAGAAGCTGTGAGACGGTCTCACCCGACTTCCCCTCTCTAAAACGTTTATTGTGAGAAATCAATCCGATTGACGTTGTCATTTTGGTTTATTTCAAACTTTGAACAGGTGATCCACGTGACCTAGCTGCCTAGTGACGTAGTTTAATGCAACAGAGTCAGAGACTACAGACAAAGTCTCGCCATAAGCCCCTCTGCACTCTATTTTATAGAGAAAGGCGAAAATAAAATTAAAAAAAAAAGGAACGTTTGTATTTCAATTTTCCTTTGCCTTTAAGTGTAGTAAAAATACACAGCAAAAATGTAATTGATTAATACGTAAAAATTCAATGTGACGAATTCACAAAGATGAATGTTCATATATTCATTGTTTTGTACTTAAATTATTACAAATCCAGACAAGAGGGGTCTTCCACTCGCTTAAAATTTTTGTTGCTTTTGGAACAAAATTTCATTTCATTTTATTATTACCTACAAACAAACAAAAATAGTCGTAAACGCAGTTGCGAGGGTCAGCTAGTTATGTATAAATAAGAAGCGCTCGTGGCACCGCGGACTCAGTGTTCTGTAAACGATCACTGTAGTAAGCTCATTCACTATGGCCAATCCTTGGATGAGTGACCATCCCTGTGACCACTTTGTGACAGTTATTTGAGCGTCGTTTCCGTGTTTTGGAAGGCACGTTAAGCCATTGGTCCTGGTTGCCCGTAAAATGGCACTCGTTAAGCCAAGTTTAAGGCCTTTTTGGCGGCTTGAATAATTTCAACAGCAGGCAGTCACAACCTGCGTTACGTGCCATTACGTGGGACAAATTCTAAAAAGGTGAAATGAGGAGACATAATAATATGCCTCTGCCTA
Organism: Miltochrista miniata; assembly: GCA_933228765.1. NCBI lineage: Eukaryota > Metazoa > Arthropoda > Insecta > Lepidoptera > Erebidae > Miltochrista > Miltochrista miniata. The sequence goes on from OW121747.1 coordinate 29,334,533, forward strand.
CCCCTTCGGGGATAGAGGCGTGACCATATTTATGTATGTATGTAACTAGCTGACCCTCACAACTTCGTTTACGACGCTTAAGGTGTATGAAAGGGGAGGTATTTCTTCATCAGACTCAGCAAGCGGTGACTGAAACTGCCCTGTTTGCTTTATCATAAAAGAACTTACACGTCGTGGACGTGGACTGAATTGTTTTAGAACCTATTCTAAAATAATTTATTTCAGACGAAATATTTAACACTGGACTTAATCATTAAGCTCTTATATGATAAAGCCAACACGCAGGTTTAGATTTACCCTCACATTCAAAGTAACTGTTTAATTCTAGGTCTTGAGAAGTTGAGATGTCTCTAACTCCTGAACTTCCTCGGATCAATTTTCATTCAAATCAGTAGTTTCGGCGTGATACGTATTCGGAATACAGATACATGAGAATTTTAAATTTCATTTTGGCTTAGGTAGGTATCGATTAGAGAACGCGTTCTTTTTTTTTTAAATAGCTACCATGTTCAGACTTTCGACCCTCAACAGTTTTATTATTATGTATAGATATAGACTAGCAAGAAACTCGGCGGGCTATTCTTTTTAGTGCTCTGCTTAATAAAATATAATTAAAATATCATAAAAAATTGTTTGAGAATCCAACAGAGCCAGCAGATCATTTCCAGACTTACTTGTCTAGCAAATAATTGTATACAATTTTTGGTCCCGAGCAGGATTCGAACCTGCGTCTTCTGGTTTGCCGGACCAGACGGCCTCACCATTGGACCAACGAGACACTGCTCTCGACCGTCAATTCTTTCACTTTATTACCTTAACCAAGTTGCCGGTAGATGGCCTACGTCGCCCCAAGACGACAATAAGCTGAAAAAATTTACGGTTTAAATAAATAAATAAATATATTCACGGACATTTCACACAACGCTATCTGATCCCAAAGTAAGCTAGAAATGACCTGCTTGTGTTATGGGTATAAGACCACGGAGATTAATACTTATATACTTTTTAAATCCATACATATTATTCATAGAAACACCCAGACTCTTGAGACAAACATTTATGGGTCCCACAAATATTTGTCTCCGGTGGGAATCGAACCCACGACCTCCAGCGCCGCAGGCGGTATTACTACCGACTGCGCCACAGAGGCAGTCAAGTTGAGAGCAGTATCTCAAAAAAAGCAGTGTAATAACTGTAATACCTAGAAGTATTTTCATCAGTTGTCTATATCCCTTAGCACAAAGTTATAATACTTAGCTAAGTTGTGTGGGAATGTCCACAAATATTTCTTCATTTATTTATTTTGAAATGATTAAGTACCTACCGCTTACAATATTAGCATGACTTTTCGAAGTAATTTAATAAAACAATACATAAAATAAGTTCAAATGCATTATATTCTCATGTAATGCAGTACGCATTGTGTAACTCGGGCTCTGTTACACGCATTACTCTGTACTTGAATAAAAATATAACATTTTACGAGAATATTTTGCAGACCAGAGCGACACACGTCCAAGTAGCATCACGACTCCCCCCGCACTAGATTTTCGGGCGAGCGCGGGGAAGCAAGCAATGTGATGTATTCTTTGAATACATTATTAGTTATAATTAGTTAAAACTCATACTAATTCAAAATTAAAGAAAACCATTTTAGAGGTCTATGTTTTCTTTAGTCTCTCATATAAATTTTATAATCATTCATTAATAAATAGATGTCATAAAACGGCTTCTTCTAAAAAATTATCGGCTATTTCAATGATGTTTTACTAATTATTTATAATAAATACACAATTTCTAATAAAACCATCTTTTGACACGCATCTTTTAGATTTCAAATCTACTTTTGGCTATCATTTTTCGTATACTAACACCGAGAAGGATGTCTTCATTTGCACCTCTTTTTCGCAAACTTTGTCAACCACTCCCCTTAATATGTCAATAAGTAGGATGGTAGGTATTCGAGGGGGGTTTGATTTATACTAGTGTTGTAGATAGACTTGAGTTATTTATTGGGTTCCGAATGTCTCTATAATTGTATTTTTTCTTCGAAAATTTGTTTAAAATTATAAGTAGATACTACTTATAATAATTGATCACATGTCCATTAAAAAGCGGTCTATGTAGGTATTTGGTACTTAGACTGTAGTTTCTTTTTGTATGACGTGTTTAATAATTAAAAATTTAGAATTATAAGGCACAATACAATATAGTATCAGTTTGGATTTTAGGGTTACGTAGGTAGGTACCCAATGGGTTAAAGGGGGACCCATTACAGAGACTCCGCTGTCCATCTGTCTGTCACCAAGCTATATCTCATGTACCGCCATAGAAATGACAGAAATACAGCTAAAATTTTGACATATGAACAACAAGAGTAGTAAAAACAGAATGAGAGCTCACATACAACACACGTAACTTACGAAACTCTCCGTGCTCAAACCCGAAAAATCTTGGCCGATTTTTATTTCTCTCATTGACCTGACCCAAGTTTTGGTAACCAGAAGATGATTTACTGTTTTCTGCTACAGTGGGCCAAAATACACTTTTAAAACATTATCACTCAGCTAATAGCTCGTAAAACATGCAATATACCTACCTATCAAACCAAATTTAAACTTACAGCGTAGTAACTATTTAGTAATCTGTGCTTACAGTGACAGTTTTGGAAATATAATGAGATGGTTAAAACAGTGGCTCAGTCTTTACTCGGTGACCAAACCAACCATACATACTACATAATTTCATACTTCACACGTCTTGTGACACATCGGGTATTAGAAAAAAATGATTTCACAAAGCAATATTATACGCCGCACAATATTTTTTTCATCAGCCATGTCATATTAATCGCCACAGTGAATGAAATGAGCATTTGCCTCCTGTAGAAGTGATCCGTCTAATGACGTTGCCAACAAACATACATCAATATCATCAATCAATACATATAATAAAATCGTAACAAGTCGCTGTCTGTACATGGAAGATAAATAAGAAAAAATATTATTGGGGGGCTTTATGAACGCAATAGAACCCAAAACAATTATTTTTTGAATTTTTGTCTGTTTGTCTGTATATCTGTTTGTCTGTACGTTTGTGCACGCTAATCTCAGTAACCGCTAAACCGATTGCAATGCAGTTTTCTTTGTTAGGTTTGCTCCATTTAACATTTAGTGTTTATTTCATGTCAATCGGTTTATAAATAAAAAAGTTATATCACTTCAAAGAATCGTACATAGACATAAGAATCTAAAAATGGGTAAATCTAAACTGGCGCGTTGTCTTAATCATAAAAGAGCTTAATGTTTTAGGCTATTTTTAGCCTAAAGGGCAGTTTCACACGCTGCTTGATAAGTCTGCTAAAGAAATACTTCTACTTTCATACACCTTGTGTGACGTAAACGAAGTTGCGGGTTCAGCTAGTATTACATAATAACCCATACAATCAATACATATAATAAAATCGTAACAAGTCGCTGCCTGTACATGGAAGATAAATAAGAAAAAATATTATTGGGGAGCTTTATGAACGCAATAGAACCCAAAACAATTATTTTTAGAATTTTTGTCTGTTTGTCTGTATATCTGTTTGTCTGTACGTTTGTGCACGCTAATCTCAGTAACCGCTAAACCGATTGCAATGCAGTTTTCTTTGTTATGTTAAGGTTTGCTCCATTCAACATTTAATGTTTATTTCATGTCAATCGGTTTATAAATAAAAAAGTTATATCACTTCAAAGAATCGTACATAGACATAATAATCTAAAAATGGGTAAAACTAAACTGGCGCGTTGTCTTAATCATAAAAGAGCTTAATGATTAAGGCTATTTTTAGCCTAAAGGGCAGTTTCACACGCTGCTTGATGAGTCTGCTGAAGAAATACCTCTCCTTTCATACACCTTGTGTGACGTAAACAAAGTTGCGGGTTAGCTAGTATTACATAATAACCCATACAACAAGACGTTTTGCCTGCTTAGACAATATGCCACAAGAACCATTGCCACCATAACCTTGTACTTACAACCATGACATTTTAAAAGTTAGACCATTTACCGGAAAACTTACAAACTACAAAATATTTTGAAAATAGACTTTTTTCTACCCGGACATGTTGCTAACACAGACCTTTTACAATGTAGAAGACCTTCCGAACCTAACCCAAAATATGCTTTTATCTCCGAAGGGGTAGGCAGTGGCATACAAATACGTTCCCAATTCACCATTGTTCCTATAGGTACCACGTAATAAATACATAGGTGGTAACTGGCAATCGAGACCAACGACTTAGAATACTCGTACCTTCTGAAGCACAGAAACACTCGGCTCGTGAATTAAAATATCACAAAGTGGTCACTCACCTGAATACTAGCCATAGTTTAACGTAGTGATAATTTACAGAACACTACTCAATAATCCAAGACAGTAGGTACTCAATCCTCAAATCAGCTTATTGCAATCTATGGACTTGGCCTCTCCCAATTTCATTTTGGCGAGGTGATTGGCGAGGTGATTGGCGAGGCGAGAAGGCGAGGCTTTACTGCACCACGTTGGTTGAAGGTTGACGAAAGGGTGTTTCAAGTTCTTTTTCTCTCGGTCGTGAACTCGTTCGTTAGACTGAGAGTTTATTAGAGACACCACCGTCTTATCGCTCACCCTTGCTTTGCATTGAAAATCCAATCGAGCCTCATGTAGATCTGGGCTAGCACCGTAAAAAACTTTTATCTGTGAAAGGTCTCTTTCCCAGTTTTATAGATTTAGTAAACCAGTAGTTTGTCTGGAGACCGGCTTGTCGCCAATATGCACTCTGTCTTAGGCAGAGGTGTAACGCTAGCAAGTCAGACTGGTTTGGAGCCCGACGATCTCGGTAGAGCCTCATTGCATCCCAAATCGAATAATAGAAGAAAAGAAAATATAATAGAAATAGACTTCACAATAGATAAATCTATTTATAACTCATCCAAATTGCACAGTGCAAAAGATTTTTGATATCTATACTTATAATAAATCTGTAGAAGTGAAAATTCTGTACATTCAAAATATCAAAAAAATAAATAGCAGGGGGTGTTACTAGACCGACACCGAACCCAAAAATGTGATTAAAAAAATTTTTGTCTGTCTGTCTGTCTGTCTGTCTGTCTGTCTGTCTGTCTGTCTGTCTGTCTGTCTGTCTGTCTGTCTGTCTGTCTGTCTGTTTGTTCAGGCATCACGCAAAAACTACCGGTTCGATTACGATGAAACTTGGTATAATTATTCTTTAATAGCCTGGGCACAACACTGGGTACTTTTTATCCCGGAAAAGTATATAGAATTCAAACCAAACTTAATTTTGCGGTTCGATCCCTAGACCCAAAGTTATTATCAATTATTGCTTAAACGGTTAATGGAGCGATGATGAAACTAAGCATTAGCGTTGTTTGTTACAATTTGAAAAAAGTAATTTTAACATTTTTGCAAATTCCACCTCTAAAGGTATAAAAAAGGAGGGTAAAGTTTGTATGGGACAACGTGATTCCTTGGTCCGATCTACTTAAAATTTGGCATATAGCATTATTAACATAATTGATGGAAGACGTGTTTCGTATTTTATTGAAATTTATACTATAACGAGCTGAAAAGGCAATGTTAATTATTTTGGGGCTGATTTTCTCTGTAGTTGATATCAATACTCCTTAAATACTCTTATTTTATACTTAAATTACTTTTTATTTTGACACATAATTTGTGAAAGCGTTGTCATTTATGTTATATGGTTTTACTTCAGATTTCAAAGTATGATTTTACTACAAAGCCATAAAGTTAAATAAAAAGCGCTATTTTGGTATAATATTAACCAAATATACTATACGGAAGTATTATTGCTAATTTATTCAAATTTTGTGTGACAAAAATACATTTGTAAAAAGAAGAAGAAAATTCTAAGATGGCTAGCCAGAAAAAATGAAACACCACGCTTCAGGTAGTATCCACTGATCAATAAAATAACACCGCATGTTACCATCTACGCTCAATCCTTACGACAAAGATTGGTCATGGAAGGCATGAACTTTGTTCTACATATAGTGCTGACTGCATTCTGTCAGGAAATAGACTCATTAAGTCTTTACAAAAAATACGGGAATAGACTCTACGAAGACTACATGCGACAAGACTGAAAAGAGCCATTACAATGAATATGAACGCTCAGCTGATGAAATTTACGTAGTTATTACGTTACCAGGTCTTGGTTTGACCATCTGTATTAGGAGGACAAAGCCTACAGTAGTTCGGTTTGTTTAAACGTCGTAGGCTAGGACTATCTGAAGAAGGAACTAAGTTACGATGGCAATTGCTTAGAAGAGAAGTTGTGTCAAGTAGTAGTATAGCCATTGAATTAAGAAATGTATTTGATAAATAAATTTACTTGGTTATTATGCATTATGAATTTGTTAATCAGAAATCTATCTAACTAGGTATTATTATAAATGCGAATGTTTGTGAGTGTGGAGTGTGGAGTGTAGATGTTTGTTACTCTTTTACGCTGTAACGGCTGAACGGATCTGGCTGAAATTTGGTGCCCACAGAGATATGTTTTAGTCTAGGAACAAAATTTCACGCAGGCGAAGCTGCGGGCATCAGCTAGTTCTTTAATAAATGTTAAAGAATTATTAAGACAATAATACAAATCTATAGATAGCGAAAAATATATAGGTAATAATAGGAATTGTCTCAAGTACAATGAAGCGTTATACGTTTGCATAAGTAGATAGTTATCTGCTTCAGCAGGTAATTGTACACCTGACTTACTCAGGAGATCTGTACTGAATGAAATAGGTATGCGACAGGAGTAGCACGACAATAGACTGATATTATTTTTACTAACGTAAAGTACCACGTAATGCACGCCGCGCAGACTTTTGAATTCTTTGTATGAAATTCTATAAACCTGGGTACATTTAGTGTGGGGTGCAATGAGAATATTGATAAAGAAAATATTCTGAGCAAAGTATGTAGAACACAGAAATAAGTAAAATAAAAGGAAAGGATTGATGATAGGACATTGACGACTGTGTTATGAGTGCGACGCGACTATAGCAAAGACTTCTATATAAACTGAGGTAGACATGCCCTACGCACCGATTTTTGAAACCTGTAAACTGAGCTAATTAGCAGCGTGCTCGCACTGTAGTGATTCAAAACTTCGAGAGTACTCGGCTTGCAATCGGAGTCCATACGCATTCTCTTTTACTCTTGTTCTTTTCGTATATTGCTATTGTGGTGACAATTAAGTAAATATTATTAACTAGCTGAACCCGCAACTTCCTTTACGTCACATAAGGTGTAAGAGAAATTTCTTCAACAGACTCATCAACCAGCATGTGAAACTGCCCTGTTTGCTTAATCATAAATGAGCTTAAAGATTAAGTCTATTCCAAAAACAATTCAGTCCATGCCTTCGGCGCGGACTGAATTGTTTTAAAATAGCCTTAATCATTAAGCTCTTTTATGATTAAGCCAACACGCCAGTTTAGATTTACCCATTTTTAGATTCATATGTCTATGTACGATTCTCTAAAGTGATATAACTTTTTTATTTATAAACCGATTGACATGAAATAAACACTAAATGTTAAGTGGAGCAAACCTCGACACAATAAAGAAAACCGCATTGCAATCGATTAAGCGGTTACTGAGATTAGCGTGCACAACCGTACAGACAAACAGACATACAGACAAACAGACAAAAATTCTAAAAATCATTGTTTTGGGTTCTATTGCGTTCCTAAAGCCCCCCTATTATATTTTTTCTTATTTATCTTCCATGTACAGACAGCGACTTGTTACGATTTTATTATATGTATTGATATTGATTGATATTGATAAGTGAGTGTAGTCTTAGCAATGTGTGTGTTTGAGAATTGCTTTTGAAATCTCGTTTGTTAGAGTTCGGCGTTTCTGCCTCAGTTTATAAGTATAGAAGTCTTTGGACTATAGACGTCCCGCGTCCTGATAAAGGTCAACGTGGCTTAAATTACTTCAACCACATCAAGAGTCGCATTAACAAAGGACTGATCACAATCGCTCATGAATGGAAATGCTCATGTAACCTATAAGTGTAAAATAAATTGAATAGCTAGAATCGTAACCAACAGAAAGATATTGACGTGAGATGGGTGGTGGTTTGTTTTCAGTTTCATTTGCAAGCGTTTCTGTGCTTTGGAAGGCACTTCGATCGCAGTTGCCAATAACATGGTAGACGTAAAGCAAAAGGTACAAAGATTTTACGTTTAAATGGTAATAACAATAAGCAACTCGAGAGTAACACCTGTGATATTGCAAAATATTCGCAGACTAGATGAGACTCCCTTTACTTACATAATGTGGGCCGTATGATGGTCTATCACTTTTGTAGTATAAAAATAGTCTAATAGTAGAGAACTAATCTATTATAAAATAATTACGGTCGTGGTCCCGCGGATTCAATGTTCTCAGTTCTGTAAACGATCACTGCAGTAAGCAACATTTACTATGGTCGGTCCTTGGATGGGTGGCCACCTCGTAACAGCTTTGTGACATTTATTTACGAGCGTTTCCGTGCTTCGGAAGGTATATTAAGCCATTGGTCCCGACTGCCCGTAGAATGGCAGTCGTTAAGCCAAGTTGAAGGCCTTAATGGGCGGCTTGTCAATTTTCAACAGCAGGCAGTCACAACCCACGCCTATCCGTATCAACAAGGCAATACGGCTCACCATCTATTACGTGGGACAAAATGTAAAGGTGAATACCATATGTCTCTGCCTATTCTTTCGGGGATAAAGGCGTGACTATGTGTATATATTCAGTTGACAAAGGTAACGTCCATGACATGAATATCTTACCTGTCCCTGTATTTGATGAGTAGCGAACGGGTTGACGGCGACAGGCGACGCCTGGTGTGGTAACGCGCTGTGTGGCGAACATCCCGGAGGACTGCGGCCCATGCCTCCACACGCACTCGCATAGCCCAGCCCGTTCGGTGTCTGAGTCAACCACGTACTGAAATTGATTACAAAGGAAATAAGGTCAGATTCCACCGTGAGCCGAAAGGGTTTTTTTTAAAGGATTTTTATATGGATGCTATGCCGGACTCCTACCGAATAAAAACCACACGTATCCTACCTAACAGCCTACGGTTGGGAGCCTCGGGTAAGTCCTCGGAAGGATACCCCAGGACAGAGATGTACGGGTTCGTGCCAGTAATCGGTTGTGCGCTAGCGTAAGCAGATCCATTAAAAGTTCGCGGTGGAAACCGGGCTTTAAGGGGAGCAAAACGACGTAGGTAAACCCTACATTTTGTCTCAAGTCAAAAAAGGCAACTTGGATCTATACCTATGCACTATCTAATATTAAAATTCGTTATAGCGAAATAATTACCAATGCTTTATACAAACAGTATAAAAAATCTCATTTTCATAATCAAAATATGTGTTTTTATAGTTTTAATTTAAATCTAAAGTAAGTACCTACCTACCTACCTATTGGTACTGAATTAGAACGTTAGGCTAGAATGGAATTTTTTTCCGACAGCTCTATCCGCTAGCATTGTTACAACGCAACAAATACGTCCGTTTCTAAACTAAAACCTCCAACTATGTCGTAAAATGAAGAACCTTGAACAATTTCTTAAGTCGCCGTGGCATAGGCAGAGATAAAGCGTACAGACTCCGCCCATCTCACCTGCCATCGACCAATAGCGGTGCAACAACTCTCTACAATTGGTTTTCATTAAACATATTCTTGCACATCCATATAAGATATCAGTGTATATAGAAGTAAGTCTACAGTATTTATTTTTTGAAACCAGCTTGAAATAGTATCTGAGTATTATGATTAACAGACGAAAGGATTTAACCAACGCTATCGTCAATATATTATATAGATATAGATTCAATTTCCTGTTTTTTTGGATCAATTTCTAGTTTAAACAGTAGCGAAATCTTTGATGAACCTTTACAGAAATTTGCTACCAAAGAGAGGTAATTATATTGTTTGGTTGATTTAAAGACTTCTCTCCAGTCCACAGGTTGTTTTACCTGCATAGAGACCCTGCTGCGGCTCTTTGTATGGGACTCCTGACCCTTGGGAGACGACCAAGCTATTCACCAAACCACTGAGGTGTTCCACCACGTCGTAGCCACGTCGCAGGTTAGACAAGAGGGCTAGAAATGCTTCGGGATGGAGCTATCATCAACAAGTGATAAGCCCAGATGAGCTGCCTCCCACAATCTTTCTGGGGAGCTTAAAACTGTTCCCGCGAGATAGTTTAGACTTATGGACACAGAACTCTATGAAAATCCAAGTAGAGATCTCAACGTCTTAGGGTTTACCAGCAATTTTCTAGCTCAGAGCTAGTAAGTGAGTAGATGAATTGAAAGTTTGTAAGTGTGTTTTGGGGCAAAAGAAGCGGAGTTTTAGGCCTTTTCTTTAAGTTTATAAACGAAGAATTTCCGAATACCCGCACTATGGATTTTCTCGAGAGCCTGCTTCTAATATTAGTACTAATAACTAGAAGATACTACTAATAAGGTAGGTATTACATTTAACTTTAAAAATAAACCAAAAACTTCTGTCTGTTATCGTTTAGGTATCTACAATTAACTCAATAACTGTGAAGTTCTCGCATCATCTGAACTGTTACGTAAACGGGCTTTAATTATATCTTAATGATTCGCCATTCGATAATTTACTAAAGATTTCAAGCAATTATAATAAGACTTATCAAATAGCTACATATATAATTACATACTATAGTAACATAGCTATATGTATGTGAATGATATTTTCAACACCTACTCTCGTAACTAAGGTAACTTTACAGCCACTCATAATGGCTGCCGTAATACCACTTAACATTAATAAAAAACTGTTCATTGTTTTCATGTTCGCAACACACTTGTGTAGGAAATTGGAAATAAAATTCTTTAATAACATATCAGTCAATAATTAACTGTTGTTTTGTAAACACCAGCCTGAGAAACGTAAATATTTATTATAATTAACATATAGTAATGTCGTTTGCGACTAATTTGCCTGTTTGAATTATAAATTCAATCAATCTTCATCTTTGTAGAGGTACCACTTACTGAAATGTTTGATAGGAAAGCAGTGTTTTTGATTGGAAGTCTAAACGTTATATGGTCTCAAAAATATACACATAACGTGTATGCAATAATCCTATTGAATGAAAATAAATGTAACAATATTTTTCAACAAAATTCTGTTTCTTCTTGAAAATTTCGGGAAATGCATCTTTTAGGAATCCAATTTATAGAAGCTGCATTATCAAAATAAACTATCTACAGCCTACTAGTACTTCAAATAGTTTGATTTTAGTATCACACTACATTAAATCTGTAAACTTACGTGTCATATCTGGGATATGAAGGCGGATGATACGGTGATCCGGACCCAAAGTAGTTCCTGGCACCCAGCGGCAATGCCTGCATGTGTGTCGGTACGTGTTGCCCCACGTGAGTTACGTGGTACCCATCTCCAAATATTGTTTTCGAATATGGAGTCGCACGGAACGGCCGTTTCATCCTCCGCCGACGCCTGAAGTTCCCATTCTCGAACATTTCGCCGCATTCCGGATCTGCAACAATACTATACTCACCACCCAAGAGTCTACAAACATAATAGGGGAAGAATGTGTCGCTTGCAATTCGCTTTCGAAGATGTGAAATATGAGCCGGTGGACATAGCGCACATAATTGCATAGCAGTCAGTAGTGTCATTCGCATTGCATCGATTCTTATACGTCATACAATTTCACACGATTGAATCAAGCTGAAGAATATCACTTACCAATAAAACAATTTGTATACATTAATTTCAAATCATACAAATTTGTAACTTACTAAGGATCCAATAGTTTCCTTTGCGTTCCCCTCCTCCTTCTCTCGGCACTTTGATGAAGCATTCGTTCAGACTTAAATTATGCCGAATAGAGTTCTGCCATCCTTTTTTATTCTTCTCGAAGAACGGAAACTCCTTGGTGATATAAGCGTAAATTTCACTCAGAGTCGCGCGTTTTTCCTGACTATTTTGTATAGCCATTGTAATAAGCGCTACATAGGAGTAGGGAGGTTTAGTCAGCGCTTGAGACGTTGGTGTGGTAGACTGGGGCTTCATTTCTGAGTTGCCGGGGCTGGAAGGTGTGCTTGACTTAGATTTACTCTTCGTTTCAGTGCTGTATAACAATTAATATACTTTAAAATTTAGAATAAATGGATTACCTACCCCAAAGCGACTCTACAACTGAAAAGTATAGAATATATTGTAACTACCTAAACGTAATACACTCAAGTCCAATCCAAAAATATATGCTAAGTATAGCAAGTAAATAATTTGATGGACTAAATAAATAATTGGACTTCCTTTCTTTTTTATATTTTAATTTTAATCAGTAGTTTTATTACTCTTAAAATCTTTTGTATAACTTACCAGTGTTAAAAACCTATGCTTAGAATAATATAATGGTTATGTAGTGCTAGAAAAATTCAGCTTCAAACGAACCTGTTGTTGGAGCTAGTATCATCTCTTGGCAGTGATGGCAACGAGAGAGTCTGGTAGACCCGGGAGAGGTCTTCCTCTCCTTTCATGCTTTGAGAAGTCTGTGTATCGCCGTTGCTGTCTTGGAGACATATTCTGGTGTCGTATGGCGAAGCACCTAGGAAGGAAATAAACAAACTATATCCATGTCTTGACTAATATTTATAAATATGAAAGATTTGATTGTTTGTTTGGTTGCATGGGTTGCATCGAATAGACTCCGAAACTACTTAACCAATATGAAAAAAAAATTTCACTGTTGGAAAGCTATGCATATTTTGTTCCCGTATTCCCACGGGAGCTGGAACGCAGAGGGAAGTGGCGTACGCTAGTACTTAATCAATATAAAGGTAAATTCATAATTATAAATACATAAAGGGGTAAAATCATATCAGTGTATAACTAGCTTCAAATTGAATAAACATTGATATCTCTTCACAAACTTCCGCGATCATGGGTATCTACTGCTTAGAAGGAAGTATGTATTTATATATTATTCTTTTAATTTTCATTCTTTTCAGGTGATTGACTAAAGCTAGCCACAACGCCCGCATGATGACATCATTCATTATGAATCCCGAAAGGCGACTACGGAACAATTTTTATTGTGTGAAAACTAAAACAGAACCCCAAAATTGGCTGTGATGGTGCCATACCGAGATCTTCGAGACTAAAGCCAGCCTCACCTACATGTGCACCTGCTGACCAATGAACGAGGTCGTAGCGTAGAGAAGGAATCTCTAAACACAACCCCTTACCAACCCGTCTGGTCAGCGTAGTTAGGAAAGGCCAATCGTCTTCCCATTAGGAGAAGCCCACACTGGACATTTAATTTTGCTAGTGTAATTTGATAGATTATTTAGAGAAATAAATCATAAAATAATACCCTCTACGTATACCAGCCTTAGACCATATAACACGGGACTAGCCTTTGCGAACCACCGCATACAAAAATATTCTGCCAGTTTTCATACAAGTGAAGGGGGAAACACAAAGACATATAAAATTTCATTGCATTTAAAAATGTATTAATCGACAAACGCGTAATGGCTGTTGTGTGTTAATTGTTATTGTACAGTCAACTACAATGTAATGTACTAGTTTAATCATATAAAATGATGTACTGATGTACAGGCTTTTCATAAAGCCAAAAGACCAAATGGTCATGTGCAATGGCAGAAAACAATGCTTAAGTAAGGCGCATCCTGTGGTTGGATGATCTAAGATACCAGCCTATTCTCTCCGTGTGATAAGGCCAAAAATACCCTTACAAATATGTTGACTGACCCATAAGGAGACTAATACCTCAACCAGCCTGAGATTCTATGATTTTATTACTAAAAATCAAAGTAACAATAGGTAGGTACCTAGTTGTATGCAGTTCTTAATTAGCATTCCCGTATTTGTGCTGCTAGAGCGCAGAGCATACGATATGTTTAAAGTGTATTCAATACACATTATTGTTATTATGTTGTAACATTTAACACTTGAGATTTAGCCAATCTTACGCGTACGTGCCTCCCGATACGGGTTTCTCGGAATTCGTCGCTTAACGTTGTAGGTAGCGAAACATGCACACCACATACTTTTATAGGTACCTACCTACTCAGCTCTTGCTTCGTATGTATTTAACCAAAATAGGTACGTATATATTACAAGTAGGTCTCGACTTCTAAGCTGAATTATTGGTGCGTAATCCTCTAATAAATTATTCGTATGTAACGTGATACCACGTACAAATAACCTTTGTTATCGAACTCGTTTCAAGATCAGGCGACAAATTTTATTGGGGTCCTGCATGAAGCAAACAATTTAGGGGATTATTTATTTTTGTTTATTCCTTTGAAAAAGCAGTCTGAAATCTTGATATTTCCATAATTTGCGTGTGTAGAAGAATGCGTCAGACAGAGGCCGCACGCCGATGTAGTTGCATATCAGATTCGAGCCGAGTCGCGAACACCGCGAGGTATTGTGTCGCTTATAGAACAATGCGTCGTATTTATAAAACATTAAAAGCCGGCGTATCGTTCGTGAAATTAATAACAAATAACAATTGTGAAACGTTAGTTCGGGAGCAGTGCGAATTACCCATGCCGTTGAATAACTGGCGTCTGAATGTTCCTCGAGTTGTGAGACTTATCTACATGCGCTACGTAACACCCGCTTAACTTACCTACTGATCTACTCCTTTAAATTGCACTAGACTAGACTAGACTACCTAAACAATTCTTACTGAATACTCCATTACTATTAATTATACTTCACTCATTACAATTCTTGTAACCTAATTATCTAAATATGAACCTACCTTTAGGTAGCTACTACCTCAGGTAAAAAAAATAAAGAAGCACCTGGGCAAATTGGTAATAAATGGGTTTTAATCAATAAATTAGCTTAATAAACCTATTGTCTCGCTTTTTCTTTATATTTACCACCTTGCCTTCTTTGAAGTTGATCAGCCCAAAATCTAAGAAAAAAATTAACAATATACCTACCTATCTAGTTTCAACTAAAATCTATGAATAGATATTAAACGTTTATTTTCGTATAAAAACAATTAGATATACGTATTCTTTTCAAGTTAATTTATAAAAAAATTGATAATTATGTTGATAGTTATATTAATACACCTGCCTAACTACCTAGGTACTGATTTTTTTACTGAATTTATTAAATATTTAATAAATCAGTAAATATAACTAGGTAACTGGGTACCAAATTCTATGATCCAATATTAGGGATGTAAACCTCATATAAATAAATGTAGGTATATATATATCAAATTAAATCCATGAATTTTGCTAAAAAAATACCTTGAAGACGAAGGAAACCCAGTAAGTCAACAGCCCGCACCCCGAATAAGTATCATTTCACTTACCTAAACAAAATACACCGACTAAAAAATACTGAGTCTTAATGGAAGATAACGTCTAACAAGTATCAATTATTTCATGTATCCTGCGGCATGAAACATGATATTCCCGCTCAATTAACGATCTTCGCTATCACGGGTCAAAAAGTATTTCACGAAAACACCTGGCGGGAAAAAAAGATGGTAGTATTTGAAAGCTACAACGTAAACAATCATTAATCTTTCACTGAGATGTTTGGAATTGTTTAAAAAAAAGTGTTTCGACATTGTTTGTAAATATTGCTAGTTTAATTTGTAAACGCACACATTTGGGTAATTGACGACTTGCTACTATTATGTCAGGCTAATCATTTTATACAAGTTGTTATTCAATTTCACCTGTGTCGTTGTCTATCTGAGATCAAATGTTACATGTTACATTTGACCTACTTTTCAGTGATAGCTTGTTAATGTAATAATGTAATCTTACTAATATTATAAATGCGTAAGTTTGTAAGTGTAGATGTCTGGATGTGTGGATGTTAGTTACTCTTTCACGCTATAACGGCTGAAAGGCTCTGATTAAAATTCGGTACAAGGGTAGATTATTATACCCTCCATGGGACCTGGAAGCAAGAGTTCTTGCGTCACTGTTTAGATAGCGCAAGGAGGCACTGAAGCGGGGCCAAAGGCCTGCGCCTCGAGAAATCGAGGCCCAGCGGTCCCTGCTCCACTAGGAAACCGTGGAGACATGGAAGGTGCGACTTGAGCAACCAAAGGGGGGATTCGCCACAATCGCGGCCGTCAGACCGGTCATGGCTGGAGAGGAGATACGGTGCTCTCTCCTACCGGCTGTCACAGATACTAATCGGGCACGGTAGCTTCGGTAGGTATCTGTGGCGAAGACACCGGGAAACCACGGCCGAGTGTCAGCACCGCAGCGATGACACGGCGCTCCACATGCTGCTGGAGCGCACAGTATGGGCGCAACAGCACCTGGTCCTCGTAGTGGGTCTGGACGTGGACACTCTTGCTCGAGACGAGACCATGGTGCGAGCCATGATCTCCAGAGGGAGTAAGTGGGACTGCGCTGCCTTTTTCTGCGAGCAGGTCATGCTCGTGAAGGAGGCGG
Organism: Miltochrista miniata; assembly: GCA_933228765.1. Classification (NCBI taxonomy): domain Eukaryota; kingdom Metazoa; phylum Arthropoda; class Insecta; order Lepidoptera; family Erebidae; genus Miltochrista; species Miltochrista miniata. Next base: position 29,351,084 of record OW121747.1, read on the forward strand.
CGGGGCGGGTACGGGACAGAACTCTCCCACCCGAGTCCCGCTGTCGGCGGCCTGGGCGCCCGTCGACGTGTCTTCGCCGAGGACTATCGGCCTCCATGACCGGGGGTCTGAGGACGGTGAGAGGGTCGCTCACCGTCCTTACAGAAGCAGGCCCATGACGGCGGCGGAACTCACGTACGCCCCCCCTTAGAAGCGAGATCACACCCGAAACCCACCCAAAGCCGCGGAATAGCACCCGAACCACCCCCTTTGCGAGCCGCCGCAGGTCTGTTGGGAGTCCTGGGACATCCTTCCGAGGCTTAACCGGGGCTCACAAATATAGGCTGTTGGGCGTTACGTGAGGTTTTTTTTGTCGGTAGGAGTCCGGCATAACATCCATGAGGATTTTCTCTCACATAAAAAAAGGGGTAGATTATAGGCTACTTTTTATCCCGGATATAAGTTTCCTTGGGAAGCGGGAACGGCAACAAAATTACACGCGGGCGGAGACGGGGGCGTCAATCTATATTCTACCGTCGCGTCAGAGCAAACGAGTTCTGGAGTGGAGACCGCTTGGTCAATGTGGCTTAGGACGACACTACCGTCAGGTGGAGCGACGACCTGGAAAAGTTACCGGCGGTGGATGGATGCAGAAACCGCAGGATATTGTGGCGTAACTTGGGAGAGGCTTACTTGCAGCAGTGGACTGTCATAGGCTGGTTTGATTGATTGATGTGAGAGTCGTCGGCAGTCGGCATTCAATCAAATCAGCCTATATCAGTCCACTGCTGGACGTAGGCCTCTCCCAAATCACGCCACAACACACGGTGCTACGCCTTCCGCATCCAGTAATCCAGTAGTCAGTATTCGATTGTGTGTAAATAGTTTTAAAAAATAACTTTGTGTACTTCTTCTCTATATAAACTTTAACTGACAAAGTTTATGTTCATTCGTTAGTGCAATTTTCTCTTAAAAAGGTTACGACGTTTTAGCTTCATTTACTAATGCATAGATAAAGAATACTAGCGATATTCCTGTCAATCCTGTCATTTAGCTAGTTTGCTTGTTTGGCTTAACTTTGATGGTGTAGGTAATGATCGAAAATCGAACTCAGAACGCAATTCTAACACCCCAACCATTAGGCAACAGATACTAAATATTCTACCCGCTTGTCGCCTAAAACAACATCTTATAAAGAACATGTGATTAGAGTGATTACATCATCGATTATTAGACAAAATAGTTACAAGAATTACTACTCAGCTACATCGGCAGATTTGTACGATAGTAGGATTTAATGTTGCAGTTCTTTTTAAATACATGACGTAGGTAGGAAAACACATCTTTTTTTTAGTTTTAAGCTTCCCTCGGTTTTTAATCCACCATAGCTAACGCTGATACGAATTTCGAATTTGTATAAACTAAATCCACGAGATGCTCTCTCATTTCTGCCAAGAAACGCGAAAGGAATTTCCTGGCCTCTTCATCAGCCTTAGCCTTCAACACCTTGCGATCCCAAGGTACTCTACCCTTGTTTGGGACCACAGAAAGAGCAGAAATAGGTACATACTTCTGTATACTTAGTTATAGAATATTATAGGTTTTATATTTCAGAGATGATCTTAACAACAAATAACTATTGACGACCAGCAAATATAAATTATACCTATCAATGTTTGATACATTAATTCCAACCACAATCAACCACACAATTTCAGGGAGCAAAATTTGTATGGAGTTCTAACAAATTTTCTCTAGACTGGTCTCGTCTAAGATCGATTGATAGTCGTATGTATGCGGGATCTCTTAGAAGATTTATTTTTATTATGTGGACTTCTTTTATGTACATAATAAAAAAATAGCGAAATTTAAGATAAGGACAGATTGTGACTGTTGAAAATTGTCAGCCCTTCAACTAGGTTTACATACTGGAAACCGGGACCAACGACCGAGGCTTGACGTATTTTTCAAAGCAGGGAAGCATTCATTAATGGAAATGTCATAAACATACCATCTCAGCATCAGCCATATACTGTAATCAGCAGTAATCTTTAACAGAACACAAAGCTAGCGTTTATTCAGGTGTGTTGAATAGGTACCTATTGTTACGTCATAACGTAACGTATGAAATACCTACAATTTTGCTATAAATTACGATGCCGACAGAAAATAACAAATACTTATTCCAAAATGGTGGTTTTCGAAAATCAGCAAAATTTTAAGGTATGCTCTGGTTTTAATTTCCAACGACATTGCTAAGCAGCAGTTTCAAAGGTTGCTGACTAGTATGTAGGTATTATGTAATTTAAAGTGTGAGTAATATTCTGCAGTACTATTAGTGTGACATAATACATCGAACATTTCTATAATACTCAGCATTCTTATTTCATTGACTTTGGCTTATGGGCAGTTACAACACCGAAGGAACGATCCTTTTTTGGAATCTTGACAGTAGGCACCTATTCACTTTGTTTACCTAGTTGTTTTACTACTTAGTTCTTTTTGTGTAGAAATCCCCACAGATGTCATGCTGGACTCGAAACGAGTAAAACCATACATTCCCTTATCCATCTAACATCGCCTGATGGGTAACGCCCCGAGTAACTCGTAAAGCGCCTCGCAAGCATGTTCTAGGATTACTAGTGAAATTCGGGCCTAAGGGCGACGTTCTAATCTACTTGCCCTTAATATTGCAGGCCGTTGGGCAGGTCCATGCCTCGTTATACCTCCATATATGATAAACTTGTTGTAACAGTAGATTTTGGTTAATATTTTCCAAGAAAACCAAACAAAGACATATTAAAAACGTTTGTAATATCAGCTTTTGCGCCTTACGCTAGAACACGAGCCCCACCGTTACTTAACGCGTCTACTGATAATGGCGTCGATACCCAACTCGTACAAAAGGTAATTGTTCTCTCAAACAATAAAGTTTAATAACGTAAGGTTCTAGGTAAGGCGCGTATTGTGGGCCGCGGTAACACCCGATGACGGGTGATCGGTTTATAGTTAGATAACACCACCATGACCACTTCTTAAGTAACTCTAGCAGTACCTACCTAAGTGCCTCTCAGGAGGTAAAACTGGGTACAACCTAGCTGTGAAACTTAAGTTCGAGCTTTCTTGCTAGCCGAAGATTCTTATACTTACTACACGTAGGGTATTATTTTTGAAAAAAAAAGTTTTTTAAGGGACAAAAGTTAGGAGAAAAGTCTGAAAATCTTTTTTCTTCATATTTTATTATTTCTCAGTACTTAATGTGTTCTGAAACATTGTATAATTTCCTGGTTTGTGGTCTGGCTAGTCTGTCTGTGGGCATTGCCCAAACTGGGCAAACACGACATGAAATTTCGAAGATAACGTGGGCCCACAAGATCTCTACATACGCCAAAAAATAGATGTCTCTATATTTTGATATGCTATGCCACCGTCTGGAAAATTCATAAAATAATTTTTCCCTCTTCTGCATAATTAATCACAAAAAAAATATGAAAAACCTTACTTTTAAATAACTAGAGGTTTAAAGGAGAAGTTTCTTGGCACTGTTCGTAAAGTAAAATAACAATAAAAGTTGTTATAGAGAGTTAAAATGTTCTACATGAAAGTACAACAGGCGGTCTTCTTACAGACAGCCATAACTACCAGAAAACCTTGGTGTGAAACTAAAGAAAAAACAGGAAAATCTTGTAACGTGTGTCGGGATTAAGAAATAAATATTATTAAACAAAATCATTTTAAAAAATCTTATAATGCTCTATTGCGAAGATAGGCGCAAATATTACGCAATATTTGATAGATTCTTTAGGAGCTTCCATAGATTACATTTTCTGATTTCTTTAGGAGCTACCTACAGAGTTTACAGCGCTGATTGAAAAAAATATAAAGTTACAATAATATTAACAATCCAAAAACGCTTCCTCGTTTATACTCATTTATTTTCGAAGAAACTAGATGACCACTAAAAATCTGTCAATAGCCTCTTTACCCGGACTGCCGAAGAAAGGAGGGTAATGTTTTTCGAGAGAATGTATGTATGTATGTATCCAATTCTTTGTCACGTCCTACAGCCTGAATGGCTTGACAGATTTTGACATGCGAGGTGTCATTTGATTCGTCCTGATTGTGTGAGTGACACCAGGTATATTAAAATTTCTAAAAAATGAAAATGGCAGACTTTTGGCGCTAAAATGTAAAGCTTGATATTTTTTTCTTGAACGCTCTACAGCCTAAGCGGCTTGACGGATTTTGAAACACTACTAATATAACTAAAAAGTTTTAAATAAACTTAATTATTTAGAATATAAAAAACCCGACTGCCAAGTAAGCATACAACTGAAAAGTAAGAAACAAGCTCTACATTTCTTTTGTGATTTTCTTTAGCTACTAGCAGTCGGGTTTTTTATATTCTAAATAATTAAGTTTTTTTAAAAAGTTGTGACAAACCGAAAACCGTACGATACGCCTTGCTCCGCGATATAAAACATGAGAATACTAGAAAAACCTGCATTTGTAAAGGCATATACTCAGTCATGCCTTTATCCCCAAAAAGGTAGGCAGAGGCATAGAATACACCCACATTTCACCATGTAGTTTTATGTCACACGTAATAGGTATTGAGCCTATTGCCGTGTTGAAATGGACAGCCGCAGGTCGTGATGACACGCTGTTGAAATTTTTTAAGCCTCCCGTGTGCCTTCAACTTGGCTTAACGATTGTCATTGTCCTGACAACCGAGTTTCATTTCGAGTTTTCCTTCACTACGCAATGGACCATGGACATATTTTTTATACCAATAGGGAGGCAGACAAGCATACGGTCGACCAGAAGGACTGGTGGTCACCGCAGTCTATGAACGTTTGCAACACCAGAGGCGCCACCGACTCTAACCGACACGTAACCAGAGTGGCGACATTTTGTACTCTTTCCCGTTACCACACGTACACGTCGTCACACAGGGCAAATAAATATAGCTACCAGTATATATCCTATCCTAAATATTCTGTCATGCCGTATTCAAATTCAAACCCACTTGACTACAGTGACACGGTCTTGGCCTAATTGCTTAGCGCCAGGCGCCTTGGGAATTTCGGTAATAAGCTGGTCAAGTCAAATAGCTAAGTAATCCAAAAACTTTTGATGGTGTGATGGATGGTCATGGTCCACGGAGGAGCTTACGTTACAATGCTTTCATAGTATGAAGTATGCGGAGTTTGCCGTACCCTGCGGTCAGGCCGGTGTGATAGCCGTAGTCTATCGAGGGCCATCGGACTATGCATAGTCATAACATACCTACGTGTGGTTTTTGAAATGTTAAAAAAGTAGACCGTTGGCTGTGTAACGTAGAAGAATAGCAGGAAAGCGGATACGGATGCCATTGAAACGTATGTTGTTGACAGGATGTGTAGAATGATAACTTTTCACGTACTTTTTAAAATAAAATTGTTCGTTCAATTTAAGATATATTGCTTTTTTCTTTTTTTTTAATGTGAGGGAAAATCCATCATGGATGCTATAATAATATATAAAAAATCTCACGTAACGTCCAACAGCCTATGGTTGGGAGCCCCGGGTAAGCCCTCGGAAGGATGTCCCAGGACTTCCAATAGATATCTTGCTAATATTATAAATGTAAAGGTTTATGAAGATGTTTGTCATTGAATAACGCTCTAAGGATTGGACAGATCTGGCTGAAATTTAGTATAAGGATAGATTTTACTATAGAATAACAATAGCTACTTTTTATCCCTAGAATAAGAAGCGGGCGAAGCCGCGGGCATCAACTAGTGTCTTCTATACATTGGGCATTCACAAGAGTAGTCAATTAGTTCTATTAGATATCGACAAGACAATAGATCTAATATGGAGTAATTATCAAATTGTTATCTTATTATAATGAAACTTCAAACAAATTCTCAATCTGATTATAATGATGGAGACAATTTATAAGAATGATTGTACTCTACCACTCATTAAAATACGAGATTTTTTTCAAGTAAAGTATGAGTTACGGTCGGTTTGCAGCAAGAGCACGGAGGTTAAGGGGACACGACCCCAAATGACGTCAGGAGCTCACGGAGATTTGCCCCTGCTCGTCCGCTAGATACGGCCCGCCGATGTCATTCTCATAGATAAGCTCCATGCTGGATTTAATCTCTGCGTTTTATTATACCTATGTATTGAGATGTCGTACGTTGCGATATAATATAATTATGTCTTATCAAATATTTGACCAATCGGATTGGACACTTCTGAATAACATCGTGTATATTTTATAGGTAGTTCCCCTTGTTCTTTATAGAATGACATCTCCAAAAGTGACACGTAACTGAATTTACAGAACTGATAAAGAAAGGTCGTACCTGATGAGTCTGCCACCGCTAGTACTGTGACAACGATTGTAGCAGGTTGGCTAGTTTTCATAAATATTCGTCAGAAAACGAAAGGTTTTCTCTACATCAACACTATAAAATATGTCTGTCCAAAGTGTCCAGGCTGAGATGTCTGGAGGCCAAGCAGATGGTCTGACTTATAAAAAAATACTTAAGCTCAGATTATCTGTGACCCTTCATAATTATAGCCATAAAATTACTCGTGAACTACTCCTCTATCGAGCTTACCACTCTTTGTCATTCGAACGAACTTAGTGGTGTGGGTTCGAAATTCAAACCCGTTGTTCTTCTGAGCGTTTGTCCCTGGGGAATCATCAATTTTCTTTTTTAACCATCTGAAAAACCAAACTTAGTAACCTCCCTTCTTTATAAATTAGATTTAAAATTCTTCTTAAAGCTGAGGCCACACCTGCGGTTACCGCGGCGGTTTCTAACTTCAAAATGTCAAACCATTGACTTGATTTCATTGGTTTCAACAGTTTGAAGTTAGAATTTGACATTTTGAGGTTAGAAACCGCCCTGGTAAGCTGAAAATGCGGCCCCAGGGTTATAGCTTTTATCTATCAGCAACAACTTGACTAAAAAAAACAGACAGCACTAATATTACTGACGTTTAAATGGATGTTTTATTATGGATAGTTTTACCCATAAATTGAAACAGTAGGTAGACAAATAACACCCGTTGAAACGCAAGAATTGCAATGATAAAGCCTATCGTAACGTAAATGAATTATCAGCACAGGTGTAATCGATTTCTCTCGATGTCTAATCGATTTAGGTGTAAACTGTGTTAAAGGTGGCTCAATGCGACACATAAAAGCAAGAAGTACACGCTCATATTTGTACTGGATTCGTCGCGGGCCACTTTACGACCACAATCAATGCTTCGGGATAGGGCTGCCACTGCGAACGTTTAAACTTGCTTAGTCAGAATTCAGAATTATATTTAATGTAAAATCATTTATTAAATTTGATTTTTATTGAACTCGTGTAGTCTTAATCAGAAGTTTAATAAACCAAGTAAATTTAATTGTCAAACTTATAGGAACTGTCTACTTAGACACGCTATTCAAGTGGTCGCTGAAAATCAAATTTTACATTTTGCATATGACTCATTTCTACTTCTGATTCTCCATATTTGTTTCGAATTTTTGAACTTTCTGTTTAGGTATGAGCTGTTGAATCAGATTATAAAGTGCAACTGAGAACTTGCCAAGAGTAACATGAATAGTACCCGATTCAAAAATCTGACTAACGACTTAACAATCATTCATTATATCAATAATCCTTTTTCAAAGATGGAATTGAATATCTTTAATTACAACAATACTGAAAGGCGCGTTTTAGTGACATGAAGGATTGAGAATTTAGGATTTCCTTGACATTCGTAGCTGATTCCTTGACCATATAATACTGCCATGAGTACTGTGATTAACTTCGTTCCTAAGTCTGTACCACCGTCACCATCATTGTCGTGGGAATTTCTACCTACATGAATTAAAAGATAAATATGTGTGTCTTCCTCAATAGAACCTATTTTTTCCTTATGCTAGAGTATGTAACATAAGTACAATTTTTTTTTAATAAATCAATCAATCAAGAAAAACAATTCTTTATTAAAAACCTTGCTGTGTTTATGATACCCATATATGCTTAGACTGGGTTAAATAAAATTAAATAAATAAATAAATAAAATATTCTCGGACATTTCACACAACGCTATCTGATCCCAAAGTAGGTATACCGTCACAATACCAGAAATCATAATACCTTTACTTAAAATGCCCGAGCCCAAAATACCCGAAATCGAAATATCAATATTCAAAAGGCAAATATTTATAATATAAATAATTTAAAATGCCTTACGATCGAATAACCGAAACCCAAAAAATAAATTTATCAAATACCTTAACCTAAAATGTTCAAACACAAAATACCTTTTTTTTAACATGATTTAAATACTACATGGATGCTATATATCTGTGAATGGTTAACACCCCGACTCAGAGTATCCCGACTCGGATGGGTTAGGTTAGAAGACTAAGGCGGGAGCGAAGCAAAGCGGAGCTCCCGCCTTAGCCTTCGTGGTTATTTTTTTTTTTTTTTTTCGTTAGCCCACTGTAGTACTTTTGTAACTCTGAATCAAAGTGTTTTAACATGAGGTAAATCCTACATGGATACTATGCCGGACTCCTACCGACTAGAAACCACACGTATCCTACATAACAGCCTACAGTTGGGAGCCCCGGGTAAGCCCTCAGAAGGATACCCAAGGACCAACAGACCTACGGCTACGCTACAACTGCGGCTTCACTTAGGTTATGTAAATAAGTTAAATCCAAATAACAAAACGTGTGAGTATAGCGATAAACTGGGTAGGTTATGGTTTTTTTTTATTCCAAGCACAAGATTGTATAATTGTTCCTTAAATTTTGGTGAATGAAATTATTATAGAAAAGACAATATATAAATATGTGTTACATTCCACGCAGTTATGACAGTGACACATTGTATTCTATTTTAGGTATTTTAAATTAAGGATATTTGAAAATTTGTATTTTGAATTCTGATATAATGATTATTTGTATTTTAAATTTAGACATTTTACGGTAAGGTGTTCTGAAATAAGGTATTTTGAATGTTAAGGTATTTCGAATTCGGGTATTTTGGTCTAATGCATTTTAAGTAAAGGCATTTTGATTTCTGGTATTTTAATATATAACCCCCAAAGTAAGCTAGGAATAACCTGCTTGTGTTATGGGTATCAGACCACGGATATTATTACTTATATACTTTTTAAATACATACATATTATACATAAAAACACCCAGACTCTTGAGACAAACATTTATGCGTCACAGAAATATTTGTCTCCGGTGGGAATCGAACCCACGACCTCCAGCGCCGCAGGCGGTATTACTACCGACCGCGCCACAGAGGCAGTCGAAAAACCGAAAGCACATATTTGAGAGTACATCACCGTTTATTTCTTAAAACGCAATAGCCTCATTGGGGTTGGTGCTTTTAGCATAAGCAAAGGCTTGGTCCTGCTGGGAAAGCTGCTTCATATTATTTTATTAAGTTATCTTGCTTTCCCTCTGCTGATTGGAGGGCCTCCAATCAGTAAGGGAAAGCAAGATATTGGAGGGATACTTAAAGTTATGCTAAGCATCAAAATCTCACTTCACCGAAAGGCGATTTGAAGTAACTTATGGCATTATGCGGTTCCATTAAGGAGGTTCAATTTTTCTTTCCTTTCTATAGACATATTTGAAACAATCTTTGTTAACTTTAAGATTATGTTGAACAAATCGCATTTTGATGGCAAAGAGATTTTCTTCAACCCTGTCATACACTAAACATTATTTATTACGAACAAAACACATCAACACACATATATTAATCAATGTGTTACTCTCCTGGTGGAAATTTATTAAAAGCACCCTATCTTCACGAAAACTGCTATTTAATTTAAGATCTTACCTACATTGTGGAAAAGCAAATAAATATTACTGAATATGTACTGAAACTTTAATTAACGAAATTCATTAGAAAGCGTACATATAGCAAACGGAATTTGTGAATATCCGTAGGTAACTTTCTGTCTTATTTACCTACATTAATTATTTAATTTTTTATCTATGTAATTGTATTGCGAGTATTTTATAGTTATTTAAACTTATACATTTGGCATCGTAGGTACATCATCTACTGCTCACACCAATGTTACAGAAAAAAAACTTAAATAAATAAATATTTTTGTGGACGAAAAGTAAATATACTTAGCATTTTATGTACCTAAGTCTAAAGTTCTTTGGTAATAAGTTAAAAAATATAGAGATTATTATGAAAAGAAAAACAGCAACTTGATTAAAGCGCTCGTGGCCCCGCGGACTCAGTGTTCTGTAAACGATCACTGCAGTAAGCAACATTTACTATGGCCGGATATGGATGGGTGACCACCACGTAGACCACTTTGTGACATTTATTTACGAGCGCTTCCGTGCTTCAGAAGGCACGATAAGCCGTTGGTCCCGGTTGTCAGTAAAATGACAGTCGTTAAGCCAAGTTGAAGGCCTTACGGGCGGCTTGAAAAATTTCAACTGTGGGTCGTCACAACCTGCGCCCGGGTCGGCAGCGCGTGTGTAGCGCCTCTGGTGTTGCAAACGTCTATAGGCTACGGTTACCAACCTTCCGGTGGGCCGTAAGCTTGTCTGCCACCTAAGTAGTATATAAAAAAAAAACTACAGGTTCAAATTTGTAACTAAATGGTGGTTTTTCAAAAAGATAAAATTTATACCTGTCAATAGGTACTTCTTTGATTTACCTCTGTTACTGAAAATTTTCCAACTCGTTGAAATGAAAGGGAATGGTTGAAATGGCGTTGGAAATCGTTTCATAGATAATTTCGCACTTTTTAAGTAAAATTTCTTTAGGCGCGACTAGACAGTAACTTAGATTTTTTCTGACGGAAGTAACGCTCACTATTCGAATTTGAATAGCGGAAACTTTCAAAATTCGAATGAATGATAAAGACATTTGATGCCGTCAATGGCGAAACTGACAAAAAGTTTTACTTCAATCGCGCCTAAAGGTTACACGCACACACTTTTTTTAAAAAAGTAAGAATTTTGTAGCTCAACTTCATGTATAAATGCCTACATAAGACAGCAGTGACAGGTTACAAGATATTTGTTTACAAACATTGCAATTTCTCCAGTTCTTTTTTAATAACAACCTCTAGAAGTGATAACATTAAGTGGTACCTATAATTTGACCTCTCTTAGTATGATCCTGTATAAATTAGGTACAATATAATTATTATACCTTTTTACCTTAGATATAAATAAACTAGCGGCTTTTCAAACATCATAGAGTAACAATACTAAATGTGAACCGACAATGAAAATTTTAACTTTCAAAGTAAATTTGAAAGTTAGTAAAGTAGGTAATGTACGACTTTCACATTTACTTATGAAACCAGGTAGGTTAGGTTAGTTAGTACCTACATAGATTCTCTGCTAAGTATGTATGTACCTAACAAAAATACCGTGTCCTTTTTGATCCCAGTCAAACAGATTTCACTGTAATATGCAAAATAAATTAGGCCAAGTGCGAGTCGGTGTCGCGCACTGAGGGTTCGTAAAGATAAAATACCGTACCAAAAACGGCAATTATTGGCGTTCGTTGTAATGAAATACATCATCTGTGAATATTTTAGCATGGAAAAAAAAAGAGAGATAAAGCTTTGTGACGGACAGACAAACAGCTGGACGGCGAAGTCTCATGAATAGGGTCCCGTTTTTACACTGTGGGTACGGAACCCTAACTAGCTCATGTTCGGGGTTCCGCCCTTGTGCTAGGTTTTCCTCTACTGCGTTTCCCACAAAAAATTGTATTATATCACGGCAATTAATTGTTACCTGGCACGCGGAAAGAAGTAAATACAGACACTCTTTCGCGTTTAGAAATATATTACTCGCTGATGCCTGCGGCTTGGTCAGCATGCTGAAGGTTTTCGTACCCTATTCTACGGTAACTTATTCCCCGGATGAAAACTACCTAAATAGGTATTACCAAATTTCAGCTTACCCGGGTTTTCTTCTCAAATTTTTACAGGTATTAGTAGAATAATAGGAATTGTACTGTATATATTGTAGATAGAGTATCCACATATGTAGTTTCGACTCACATTTACAAGTAGATATAGTAAGCTTGCAGTAGTTGTGACACAATGATCTCATAGAACGTCGCAAAGAACCGAAGACTGTCATTATAATATAAACATATTTTGTACTGTACTACATATTCCTATGGTCTGTGCTATTACAAACATGAGTAGGTACTAAAGCATGACGAGTCGTTATATAAGGTATGATCGTACAACTAGAAATACGAATATTGTAGAATTCATTATCAATCCAGGTACTATAAAAGAGAAGTTAATATTACATGTTTAATCAAATTTTGTAACGCATTCGGCTGAGGAGGCGTATTAGAGGAGATCACGACTGGTGAAAAGAATGGTAGGATGATCACAATGCATCGAAATACTGGCAAAAGGCGCAGGGATGGATTTGGCGACATCTATAAAAATAATTGAATTGTATTGTAGAATTGCAACAATATTTTGCCTATTTTTGCTCCGACGAAACTAGTGCGTTTAATAATACCTATAAACTTATTACTAACTAGCTGACCCTCGCAACTTCGTTTACATCACATCAGGTCTATGAAAGGAGAGGTATTTCTTCATCAGACTCATCAAGCAGCGTGTGAAACTGTCCTATTTGCCTTTAAAAAAGAGCTTAAAGATTAAGTCTATTCTAAAACAATTCAGTTCACTGAATTGTTTTAAAAGATTAATGCTATTGTAAAATAATTCATTATTTTACAATAGCATTAATCTTAAGCTATTTTATGATTTAGCCAACACGCCAGTTTAGATTTACCCTCACATTCAAAGACACCCTTGAATTCTAGGTTTTGCGAAAGTTGAGATTTCTCTAATTCCTGAACTACAAAACCCTCAACATTGAAACTTATGTGAAATGATTCTAAAAGTACTCCCTTTATGACACTGTAAAAAATTTTGAAATCGGACCACGCATTGAGATGTTACAACTAAAAAACCATTATGCCTTTCATCCCCTCTCGCAAAGAAACCGCGCAAAATATCGTAATCAAAAGTATTCTAGAACCTATCTCGCATCATAAGCTCACATTGTTCCAAGTTTCATTCAATTCGATTCAGTAGTTTCGACGTGATACTTATTCGGGATACAGACAGACAGACATGAAAGATTTGAGTTACATTTTCGGCGTCAGTATCGATTAGAGAATGCCCTACAAATAAAATTTTCAAAATATCTTCCATGTACAGACTCTCGACCCTCAACAGTTCTATTATATGTATAGACTAGCTGACCCTCGCAACTTCGTTTATGCCGCATGGGGTGTATGAAAGGACAGGTATTTTTCAACAGACTCATAGGAGCGGATGAAACTGCCCTGTTTACTTAATCATAAAAGAGCTTAAAGATTAAGCCCATTCTAAAACAATTCAGTCCACGCCTTTGGCATGAACTAAATTATTTTATAATAGCCTTAATCATTAAGCTCTTTTATGATTACGCCAACACGCTAGTTTGGATTTACCCCCACATTCAAAATTCTTGAATTCTAGGTTTTACGAAAGTTGAGACGTCTCTAATTCCTGAATTACAAAACCCTCAACATTAAAACTTGTGTAAAACAATACCTAAAGTACTCCCTTTATAACACTAAAAAAAATTTTGGAGTCGGACCACACATTGAGAAGTTACAACCAAAAAACTATTGTATCTTTCATCCCCTCTCCTAAAGGAACCGCGCCAAATATCGGGATGAAAAGTATCCTAGAACCTTTCTCGGATTATAAGCTCCATTTTTTTCAAGTTTCATTCAAATCGATTCAGCAGTTTCGGCGTGATACTTATTCGGGATACAGATAGACAGACAGACATGAAAAATTTAAATTACATTTTCGGCTTCAGTAACGATTAGAGGACGCCCTACAATTAAAATTTTCAAAATATTTTTCATGTACAGTCTCTCTACCCTCTACAGTTTTATTATATGTATAGATAAACAGATAATACTGTAATTATCTCAATTCAAGACGGCAGTTTTGTTAAAAGCATCCCTTCAAGTTCTTTAAATCTCATGAAAACTTCTACGAAAGGCTGATAATCCATTTTTAGGTACCTACTACACAGGTTGAGGTGTAGTAAACCACCTACATCTACATAAGTACTCAATTTTTCGATAGCTCTAAAGACATTGAAACCACTTCATAGGTACTTTCACACTCTCTTAATAAAGAACATTTGTGTTTGAGTTGAAGGAAATAACCGGCCAAGTGCGCGTCGTACTCGCGCACTAAGGGTTACGTACCAAAATGTGACATAAAATCACGTTGGTTGTATTGGAGCCCTCTTAATCCCTCATTTAATTCGGATTTAGTAAGTAATTTTTGGTTTCAGCGGCAACAGAAATATGTACATCATCTGTCAAAATGTCAGCTCTGAAGCTATCACGATTTCCGAGATACTGCCTCGTGACGGACGTACAGACAGCGAAGTCATATTAATTGGGTCCCGTTTTTACTCTTTGGGTAAAAAAGGGTAAGTTATTTGTGGGCATAGAAGGTATTGCCTACGCCAGAAGCATCTATAATTGCACATTTCAACCTCTTTGCAATTTTTTATGTTAGAAATTATTTTAGGTCTAATGTGAAATTACTTTAGGTCTATCCTAAAGTAATTTCACATTTGAGGTGAAGCGATTCCGAAGAAGGTCTTCAAAATCTTGCAACATACAATTTTTCAGAAATTAATTTCTTAAAATGGCCAAATAACTTGTTATAATAAAGTTTCTCTTATTATTAAAATACTTAAACAGAATACCGTCTCTTTACACCTGAGCTTGAAACCGGCCCATAGCAATACCTGATGAATGTACCTCTTAATGAGATTATCCACTATTTTCTCATTATTGTGAACCCTATTGTCTGTAATTTCAATAAACCGTGACCACCTTTTGTCTTATGTCATATGGAATTGGTTATACCAGCAGATTTCCTGAATAACTATTACATAACACCTATATTTTTGTACTGCGCCAGTGTGTTGCCACGTGCCTCTGAGCGAACAATCCACTGTTAATGATATCGGATCTGTAATTGGATGCTAAGTAGTAATTTTTATAATTCCAAATTTTGTTAGCTCATTCAGTTTTAGGTACAAGGATAGTGGACATGCAGCCAAAGGATGCATATTTTCTTATGAACAGTTTTCATGAATCCGAAAGCTTCGTCGGCTCAGCAATTTTGAATAATGGAATTACGGAAGGATAAACAAGTATTGACAATAACTCAAAAGATACCTAAGTCGAGTTGCTCAGCTTTTTTTTATTTTTTTTTTATTATTATTTAACTACAACTACAGACGCTTGGTCCGTACCATTTTTTAGTTAGTTTGAGTTGCTCAGCTTAGCAACTTACGAAAACGGTATCATGGAAGGTACTTAAACTATATACCTTCTGGATAGCGTCCGACTGCACCTGTATTCATAACAGCAATTTCTCTTATTATAGATTACTAGCTGACCCCCGCATCTTGGTTTGCGCCACGTAAGAGAGAGAGTATTACCTGTTCCCGTCGCACTTACTCCCGTCGCGTTGCGTTTACTCCCGTAGCGTCTCGTCGTTAGTATTCAATACTACGTGAGAGAGAGAGAGGGAGGGAGAGAGAGAGAGAAAGGTTTCTCGTCGCGTGTATTCCCGTCGCATTATTTTTAAGAACAATTTCGTTTATGAAAGAGGTATCCCGTGGTATTGTAGAAAAACATTTATTGCCATTAAAATGGTTATTGTGCACCATCCCAAAGATCCTAAAAATTGCGCGGTAGCATGTGTCTACATGCTACCGCGCAATTTTTTGGAACTTTTTTAAGAGAAACAATTTTGTAGTACATATTTTTTACATAACTATAAATATTTACGCAGCACACGCAACGAAGCTCTCAAAAGGAATAACTTTTCCCCCGTTTTTAAAACATTTACTATTACTGCTCCGCTCCTATTCGCTGTAGCGTGATGATATATAGCCTATGACACTCCACTATAACGTAGCTTTCTATTGATGAATTTTATTTTTTGCCTGAAAATTGAAGAATTTTTGAAATCGGTTCAGTAGATCCCGATATTACCCCTTACAATTTAACAAATATACAAACACACAAACTTTACTTCTTTATAATATTAGTATAGATTAGTATAGATAGCTACTACAAAGCTATGATTAATATTTTTTCCAATACAATAGAACACAAATGTAAACTCTTAGGATATTATGTTTCAAAAAGCTACCATGGACGCGGAGCTACATTGAACAGTTATAGCATGAGTTTAAAAATATAAGTAACTAGCGGACGTCACGCGGTTTCACCCGCGTAGTTCCCGTTCCCGTGGGAATACGGGAATAAAATATATATATAGCCTATGTTCACTGCAAAGAGTGTAGCTTCCCAACAGTGAAAGAATTTTTTAAATCGGTCCAGTAGTTCCGGAGCCTATTCGTTACAAACAAACAAACAAAAAAACAAATCTTTCCTCTTTATAATATTAGTATAGATTAAGAAGCGATTCCGAAGAAGATCTTCAAAATCTTAGAACATAAATTCTCTCATATATTAAAATACTTAAACAGAATACCGTCTCTTTACCCCTCACAGTGAAACCGACCCACAGTAATACCTCATGAATCTACCTCTTTAATGAGATTATCCACTGTTTCGCTTGCCTGACACCAACCTTGGTGTTAGACAAGCGGCCGACCATACAAACCTTAGCCAAAACCTTTGCAGTATGAAGATGGACAATGGGTAAAGATAATATGTATTTAGAAGTCTTTAAAACTTTGGTTTTAAAAATCACTCGTACTAGCCACGTAAACTTGAGAAGTCTACGACTACTCAAGTTTTCTTCAAGTTTACGTTTGCTACAATCAATTCCCTGAGATGCAAATAAACATACTTAGACAGAACTTTTTCGTTTGTTCCATTAAACTTGGTTCAACTTTTAAACAAAATATTTTTGTAATTTCAAAAGGTTAAAATTTAATGATCCAATGACTTTCTAGATATGACTTTTTAAACATATACTTAACACCCGATCAAGAATGATTGATACGTTTCAAAGCTACACGTGTAACGGGTGAAATCTTACAAATTTAAACATTTCTTTCCAATTATAAATGTAAAATATTCATGCATATCACAGACTCCAATATAAAGTACGAAGAAAATGTTTTTTATAAAATGAAAATAAGAATCGGAGCAAAACGTGATTTTTGATAAGTAGGAAGTTTAGCAGCTGCACTATTTATTTAGGTAGTAGATATTTAATAAACACGCATTAAACTACATCTTTGCTCTTTTCTAGGCGGTTTAAATTAACAATCTCGTCTAAATTATTTATGTTTTTAAACTCATGCTATAACTACCTGAATCACCGTGTCCATGTTAGCTTTTTGAAACATAATTATCCTAAGTGTTTTTTAATTATTTAAAGCAAGTGGTAGAAGAAATACTATGTTGCTGGCAAAACCGTAACATAACGGAGTGTGGAGGTCCCTCCCTCATTCGAACCTTGATTGCTCAAGCCAACTGCCAATTTGCAGGAGAAACTAAGCAAAGAGGTTAACAGCTGCCAAATGTTTCCCATTGGTCGCTCCATTGCCAAACTATACCTGCGCCCACAAACGAGCGCACACTGACGCAAGCCGATTTTAATTGCAAACTTTCAAGGATCTCTGCTAACTCCCTGAAAATAGAACCAGTTTTTAGTGCGGAGAACCGAACTGGCAGACCGGACGGCATTAATGGCCTAGCGATTTACTCCTCAAATCAAATCCTACTGCGTCGTACGTTATTTCAGTGCAAGGCGATTAAATCTATCAATGAATTTCCGGCACCGGCCGCTTGACACTTTTAATATCGCCAATCAACCCGAGACCGTTCTGAATGAACAATACTGCTTGGGTCGTAAATTAAATATTCCTAAGTTCGTGCCAACACAGCAGCCATTTGAAGTGGTGCGACGTTAAGCCGCACTCGATAAATTGAATTACAAAAAGGTTGCCTGCTCTTAGAACATGAGCATTAGTATAAATATATACACAACATGACTATATTTCATAATATAAATAATTGTAGGTACTATAAATATAGCGTGGAAAAGTAACGTGAATAAGGCGCAGGATTGTACCAACCTCGTCGCCTAAAGATGTCGCTGAAAAAAGAATATGTTACAATGACGAGGGCAATATAATATCAGTTTAAGGAAGAAGACATCGCTATTTTATCTTCTATTATAACTTCACAGATATTATACACCAACAGGAACACAAGCAGAGGAAAGCTTGAAGATGAATTTCAAATCAACTAGATAATGGATACCTACAGCTACTCGACACGAACACCTCACCGACAACTGTTAATAATGTAAACCAATAAACTCTGTAATAAAACTGTTAATAATTTAAAAAAATAAAATAATAATGTCTACCATTATTGCCACCGAGACTTTTAGTGACACGGCAACAAGCACCGAAAAATAATTCTATTGATATGATGAGTATGTATTCGACTTCGATCAACAATATTAATCGAAGGTATTCGCTTTTACGAGACTTAAACATTATGATAGAGAGTGAGGTTAGCTAGAGACTAGAATATCCAGGCAAAAATCCACTCACTCACTAAAACGTAAAAGTAATAGTACAGGACTCTGTTTACGTGAAGAAGTCCTGATGAATAAGCCTGAAGCTAAAACCACATATTACACTACTTTCTACCTTCAGCCTACCCGGGTGCTAGTACAGAGCCCTACAATCAATTATTACATACCTTTAAAATCAAAATCCACGAGATATCATATTCCCTTAGCATAATGCTAACAAAACATATTCATTGATAAATATATGGCTTAACCGTTTACCAACACAATGAGAAGACAACAAACATACAACAACAGTAATTTTCCTCTATTAGTGTGATCGATAAAATCATGGATACAGGGTTATTAGGCACTGTCTTGAACTTACCCTCTTCACCCCATTAGCAATTGAAATAAGATCCCTACGATTGCTAATAAGGATATCGGATTAGTAGCCTTAAGGGAACTTTCTTTCGTCACTCTCGACATCTTAATTAATTAGAATGGTGATGTTAAACAAGGGTGATCGGCCCCTCGTTGCTTTTTATATCAACAGGTACGAATATTATCAACAGGTAAAATTTGCGTACTGTTTTGATTGTTTTTTAGCAGTCCGTATTGCAAAGAAAAACGAAAACCTTTTGGATCACTTTGTGGTCCGTCCGTCCAACTGTCCGTCATGCCCCTATATCTCGTGCACGCGTGGAGGTTTCGAGTAAAACTTGACACCATAATATACCTATATATTTAGATCTTGTTGCTTTATATGATGATATTTTTTGCCAAATTTCATGGTTCTACATTAACGCGAAGTAACCTATTATTTTGATTCCCTTAACAGACTGCCGGTGGTACTGACGGGCGGAGGGATGTACAAATCTCTATCGGTGAGCGAGACTGTAGACAATTGGGAAAACTGAGACGGGGATTCACACTCTAAGGCTATCGGACGTTACTAACAAAACTAAAATAACAAAAGTAGGCAAAAAGGTAATCTAATAAAAGTGGAAAGGGAAAGTTGGAAAGGGGAAAATCTAAAAAGATTAAATGTATGAATACATATACCTACGTATAGATGTCTCTGCCTATCTCTTATACGATAAAGGCGTGGCTGTATATAAGTTGGGGTTCGCGTACGATTATGACCAAGACTCAAAAATATGATACAGGTGCTTCTTGACAGCAATCGTAAGGAGGGTTCCCATACAACAAACGTGATTTTGTTCTATTTTTTTTACGGAACTCACTGTGCGTTATTCCGACTCGCACTTGGTCGGCTTTTAATTTGAAATTAATTTTTGTATTAAAAAGTGGTGCAACTTATTTGTCGTAGCGTGATATTATGTTACATAGCCTTTAATCTTACTCAATAAATGAAGTAGAATAATAGTAGTAGAATAGTTCCTGAGATCCTAGCGTTTAAACAAACTCTTCAGTTTTATAATATTATTATACACTAGCTGATCCGGCGAACTTTGTTCCGCCATATCAATATTTGTTTTATTTGCTTCAATTTTTTTGAATAAAAACCTTGCGCTGGCTACAACTAATACAAAAAAAAAGAATTAGCGAAATCAGTCCAGCCGCTCTATAGTTGCATAACTTTCGCAGATCCATTTTTAGCCCCTCTGTATTAAATAGAGTGCAGAGGGGCTTAAGGCGAGACTTTATCTGTAGTCTGTGACTCTGTAGCATCGTCACTAGGTCACGTGGATCATCTGTTCAAAGTTTGAAATAAAACAAAAATGACAACGTCAATCGGATTGAATTTTCACTTTCACAATAAACGTGTCAGAGAGAGGCAGTCTGGTGAGAACGATCTCACGGCTTTCTTGTTATTATATAGATTAAATAGGTATATTGTTACTAACCTGGGTGGTGCAAACTGACTGTACATAGATTCGTGGACGGTGCCAATGAGTACGACGGCTCATCTTTCGGCTTCAGAAGCTCGTGTGTGGAGACCGCATGTATTGACAGCTCCTGGATACAAATAATACGCATTAAAATATGTAAATTACGTTACAAATGTAATAATTATATGAGATGAACCAAAGAGTTTATCTCTTAACTAATTACGTTTAAAAATTATCTATTGTATCTTTGTTAAGTACCTAGGTATTGTTTGAGTATACTCTTATTTTACATTCAAAGGATCGTTACTCAATCATACCTTAGATTTAAAAAAAATTCCGCCAGTATAAGCAGGGATTCCTCCTTCAGATCGCAAACCCACCCAACGTCCTAAAGGTTAACAGGTGAGGCCTGCTTGGACCTTAAATATCTACAAGTACACTCGAGAGCAATGAATCCGGGTCACTTAAAGAATGTTAAAAATCTCGGAAACTAAAAATGATAGGTTAATGCAATAAATTGTGTTTAATAGACAATGTAATACTCCTTAAATGAAAGTAAAAAAAATATGAGTCACCATACATTTTATTAACACAAAATTACATAAAGAAAAAACTGCTGATCTCTCCTTAAAACAAAAATAGGAAACATGAAATTTTGGAACTTTATTACGATTTTCTTGAATTTTAATACTTCGTATTGCCTCCTCGTGCTTCCATTACTGCGTTTACGCGGTTTGGCATGCTGTACACCAAGTTCCTTATACGATTTTGGGGAATATTCTCCCATTCCTCTGTGAGAGCAATTTTGAGCTCACGAAGCGTGATTGGGGGAGGGTTTCGTTGTTTTACGCATCTGCCTAGCTCGTCCCAAGCATGCTCGATCGGGTTGATATCCGGGCTGCGCGCTGGCCACTCCATACGAGTAATGTTCATCTCTTGAAGGTAGTCATTCACAATCCTACCTGTATGAGGTCGGGCATTGTCATGCATAAATATAGCATCCTCACCTAAATTGACCATAAATGGACCAACGTGATCATTGAGGATTTCTTCCACATATCTTACGCTAGTTAAAGAGCCGTTTTCTATGATCACCAGCTCTGTGCGACTTTCAGAAGAAATTCCGGCCCACACAAGTACAGACCCACCACCGTAGGCTACTTTTTCTTCGATGCATGCTTGCTTGAATCTTTCCCCTGGTCTTCGATACACTCTGTGTCTTCCATCGTGCTTGTAGAGCATAAATTTTGATTCGTCGGAGAACATAACTTTTGACCAATCTTCAATACTCCAATTTACGTGGCTCTGGGCATACCTTAGTCTCGAAATACGATGCCCACGCTCCAGTTTAGGGCCGTTTGCAGGTCTAAGGGGTTTTAAGTTAGATTCAGCAAGCCGACGTCTTACTGTCCATGCACTTGGGTTACTTCCTCCGAGGCGTCGAAACTGATTGGTGAGTTCAGTTCCTGTGAGAAAGCGATTTCGAAGCATGGTGTTCACCAAGTATCGGTCTTCTCGTGCTGTGGTACACCTGGTTCTGCCCGTTCCTGGTCTGCGTAGGTTAGAACCAGTTTCTTCGTAACGTCGGAGAACTCTTTGTACTGTTGACAGCGACACACCGACAGTCCTGGCTGTATCGCGCTGACTCCGGCCGGTTTCCAGCATTGTAAGTATTCTGGTGCATTCTTCAGGCGTAAGCGACATAATTTCAGCTTGATTAATGAATATAGAGCACTATCAACATGGTTTATGTACCCACATAAATGACAGATTACAAACAAAAGCAACACCAAATGCTGTAATTTCGTAGTTCCATCTTCGAAAGTGGCCCTTTTTCAAATTTGATTTTTTTATGATATAACTTTACAATAACTAAGAAGTTTTAATACCTTCATTTAAGGAGTATTACATTGTCTATTAAATACAATTTATTGCATTAACCTAGCATTTTTAGTTTCCGAGATTTTTAGGATTCTTTAAGTGACCCGGATTCATTGCTCTCGAGTGTATTTGAATTCCTTAACTTACATTGAAATATCATATCATACATACAAATAGTCACGCCTTTATCTCCCACGTAAAAGGCGGTGAGCCTATTGCCGTGTTGAAATGGACACGCGCAGTTTGCGACAACCCACAGTTGAAACTTTTCAAGCCTTCAACTTGGTTTAACGTTTCTCATTATACTGGCAACCGGGTTTCATTACAAGTTTTCCTCCTGTACGCAACCCTCTTACGACACCCTCGGGATGAATAAGGGTGGCGACATTTTGTACTCGTTCCAGTCGCCACACGGGGCTATCATACATAACATCATATCAATGTATACTAAAATATGAATCAGCTCTTTAAACAATGCTACCAACAATCTCTCTTGCCCCGAATTACTATGACAGATTTACACAATCCATAATACCCATGAACAAATTAGCGTCCATCGCATAAACACATGCGTACTATATTTTTCTGATCTTAATATTAAATCGAATCCCGTAGAGATGGCCAATAAATATTCTACAATATCTATTTTTAAATACTTAGAATGCTTTCTCCGATCTTGAATGAACGTCGCGTCGACCCTCCTAGTGATGTCTTCTCTTGGTAGGCAGCGGTGCAAGGCAAAAGCGTCTCACCTAGCGACTTATTTGTAATGGCCAACAAACACAAAGAAAATATAATTTATTTGTTGAGTTATTTAATAATTTTATTTGTCAGAAATGTATTTTTTAATAATACTACTCGTACAATTATGTATTGTAAAATAATATTTTTAGGTAACTACCTACTTTTGATGTATTTCATGTAAATTCATAAAGTATTTTACTATTTTGTCGGTTATTCTGAACATCAATTTACAGAGATAAGTAGAGTTAGGTGGGTCCAACATATCATCGCAATGCGCTTGTAACATGCGCCGAGGTGTTAGCTTTTTGACAGTGTCAGCTATATCCGAGCTGATTTGTTCGCAACAGCTGCGAGAGCGCACCTATTAACCGCTGATACATGTTTGTCAGCCGGCTATTAGGGAGAAAGAGATAAAATTTTGGAATCATCTATATAAGAGCGAGATCGATTCATTTCTCCAATTCACGACCAATATTTATTTGCTGCATCGTGACACTCGAGAAAAATTCCTGTACCAAAAAATTAGAATTGGAATATAAATGCGATATCTTCGGTGGCAGGTCATTTTTCTTGTTACTATATAAAGAAATATTGGTCAAGGAATGAGCGTCTTTTTTTTCACGCTAATGGGTGCTTGTCCTCTACAATAATACAAGTAAAACTGAATATAATTCGTTTACATAAAAAAGTACGTCTATATTATTTTAGTTTTAACAAACGTATCAGAGTTTCATAATGATTGAAGTTTATTCCCCAGCTATAACATCTTCAACAACATTAGTGACATTTATTACTTGTACAACGGAGTATGAAAAATGTCACCGACATTCTTGACTAAGTACCAATAAAAATATTGTGAGACTCACTGTAAATTTGCCAACCATAGAATGACAAACAGTCGATTATATTACAACCATAAACATGTTATCGAATAGTTACTAATGGCTTCACCGTGTGTCAGTATCCAAAATTTTCGCTTTAGAATCCAGGTTATATATCTCTAAACATTATGTACCTTAATTTGTTTTTGTAATGTTCTGTAATGCTCAGTGTTCTATAAAAGATCACTGCAGAAAGCAACATTCGCTTTGTTGTTTTCGTGCTTCGAAAGGCACGTTTTAAGCGTTTAATTAGTGGTCATGTGGTGGTCACCCATCTATGACTAGACATAGTAAACATTGCTTACTACAGTGATCGTTCACAGAACACTGAGTAAGCGGGGCATTGATTGCTTCTCTTATAATGCACACCAGCACACACTAGTAACGTACCTATTAATAGCAGTATAGTGAAAACTTAGGTACAATGGTAATGGTGGGCTTCTCTTCCAAAAAACTGTATTAGGCATTTTAAATTTAATCTTTCCTACATACAATCAGAATTTTCTCTTTTAACCTGCAAACTGATTAGGCTAGATAAATGTCTTGGCTACGCAACTTATTTTCAGTAACCAAGCTCTCCTACTTCCTAACCATCTTTTTAATTTTTATCGCCGCGCTGTGTTAAAAGCGCAGCCGACATATTATAAAGTCAGTGCTAAAAAAGCCGCCTCTTTTTAGGGTTCCGTAGCCAAATGGCAAAAAACGGAACCTTTATAGATTAGTTATGTCTGTCTGTCCGTATGTCACAGCCAATTTTCTCTGAAACTATAAGACCTATGCTATTGAAACTTGGTAGGTAGATGTATTCTTTGAACCGCATTAAGGTTTTTTCGCCTAGAAAATCACTACCACAGCAAACTTGTTAAAACATCAATGAAAGTTACAACGAACTACAAGAACTTTTATATTATGTTACTTCCTGCTACGGAACCCTTCATGGGCGAGTCCGACTTGCACTTGGTCGGTTTTATTTTCTTCTTTTTTCTCAAATTGGATTCTTCGATTTCTAAGATTCTTTTATTTTGGTCCCAAGGAGGGTTCCTTCTATGGAACGTATTTTTTTCAGTGGTCAGGATTTATCGACAAGTCGCAATATATTTCTTTTTAATAAGGCCTAATAACTACTTAGTACCAACTGTACTTTAAGATGCTTAACACTGTGATCGTTTCATAAAATTTATCTTACTACCTGGTGCCCGCAGCTTCGCTCACGTAAAATTTCGTTCCCATTCCCGCTTCTCTCGGGAACTTATTCCCTTAATAGAAGTAGCCTGTGTTATTACAGGCTATAATCTTTTCTTTTTAATTTAAGCCGTTAGAGTGTGAAAGAGTAACAAACATTCACACATCCACACTCACAAACTTTCGTATTTATAATAAGTAAGATTCTATTTTTCTCCTATACTACAATACAGTAGGCATGCTTCCTAAATAATGCAGCAGATAATAAAAAAAAATTAGTTCAACAATTCGTATAGTTTTATCACAAAACAAATATTTCAGTAATTCGTATTCAGATGTAGTAGTGTACGACTATTAAAGGTCATTTCACTCACTATCAATGACTTGTTGGCTAAAAATAAATTAGGGTAAGTATCGCCAAAAAAACTGAAACATTTGAAGTCATGTAAAATAATATGTATCTAAATTTTCTTAAGAAATAGGTACACCAATTGGGAATGGAACATTTATATCCTAGAGTTGTACCAAATAGTTTTACTTTAGATGGTTGGTAAATTGGGGACATAGTCTCTGTTCACCCCTTTAAAGAAATAGATATGCCTAGTGTATTATGTCACCGTAAAATTGTAAAAACCGTTAGATTATAATTTCGCTCAGTGTGATTGTAAACTGTTCAGGTTTTACATTGTCGGATTATTTTCCGTTAGATTGTTAATTGAAGAAAAGAAAAATTACAAAAACTTACAGAAAATAAGGGTATCTGGCAATCGGCGGCTACATCGGCGGCACGCTCTTTACGCTCGCGTTATAACCTAACCATTTTTATAATACTGTTCAAAATATTTTGTCACTACACAATCTAGTTAGGTAGATTGTAATGTAACGGCTTATAAGGTTTCGTACCCAAAAGATAAAAACGGTCCGCCGTCCGTCCGTCTGTCTTTGCGTCGCGAGGTTGAATCTCAGAAACCGTGATAGCTGAAATTCTCACAGACGATGTATTTCTGTTGGCACTACACAAATATTAAAATATTAAAATCGGAAAAAAGGGGATTAAGGAGGGCTCCCATACAACAAACGTGATTTTTTCCCGTTTTTTGATACGGAAGCCTCTGTGTGCGAGTCAGACTCGCACTTTTATGGTGACATATAAAGTCACTCTGATAACGAATTCGGACTTACTAAATTTTTCACAGTACAATGTAAATTCATCGTAAACTGTAATTGCCGCTACCTACTAAAAATTTTACGCATTGGTGGTAACCAATAGTATACGACCAATTGCTGTGTAATTCTACCAATCATACTGCTCACTTTTGTGTTGGATCTTTAATGTTCGTGTAATTTTAATATCCTACTAATAAAGCAACGAAATTATCGAATTTCTCTAGGGTTGAGAGCCCGGGTAAGCCCTCGGAAGGATGTCCGTAGGACTAACAACAGACCTAATAAAAAAAATAAAAAATAATAAAAATATTTTATTTCCTCAACAATTAAAGTACAAATATAAAATAATTATAAAAACTTATATCATTAAGTGCATCTTAGTGGCTATACATTATCTATTTCACGTCTAATTTAATTTAATTGTGAGACTGGTGCCTAAACTAGATACAACAGTTTGTATCTGTATTTATAGGTCACCAGGGGGCCCACGCAACCAGTAGAAAAAGAATCGAGTAAAAGTAAACTAAGTAATTCATTGGAACAATTATTGTAATACAAAGCTTAAGAAAAAAATAATATCGCCGAGAACATTACTTATTTATTTTACATTATGTAGGTTAATTAATTTAAACATAAAAATAAAAATAAACTAACATTAAGGATAAAGTAGTTATTGCATTATAAAGGTTAAAAGGTACATTTTAAAATTTGAAGATACATTTGAGTTAACTGAGAACCTCTACTGTATAGTCTATATTATACTATACTATATGCTATACTATAGGCTATACTAGCTCTATTGTATAGTCTTGGACCTATGGCTACCGAGAGCACAGTGGCCTCACTTAGGGGGAGTTCGGGTACTATCCCGCGTCATTGGGGGGTTGTTCGGGTGTTATACCGTTCCTTGGAGGGGCGTGCGTGAATCCCTCACATCACGCTTTCGTCTAAGGCCTGCTTCAGTAAGTATGGTGAACAGCCCCCCGACCGTCCTCAGGCCCTCGGTCATGGAGGCCGATAGTCTTAAGCGAAGACACGTCTGTGCTCCCCCGCCGCATACTGCGTTACTCGAGTGGGAGGCGTCTCTCGCGCTCCCTCCCCGCCGTCCCTTTCACGAGCATGACCTGCTCCAAGAAGGAGGGAGTGCATTACCCGTTGGTGACCATGCCTCGCACCATGGTCTCCAGAGAGAAAATGTCCACATCCAGACCTGCCACAAGGGGCTGGCACTGTAGCGCCCACGCTTCGCACTCCAACAACACAGAGTCCACCTACACCAAGTTAAGTCAAAATTCTCACCTCACGAAATGATAAATCTTTTTGGTTTCCCTACCTATAGGGTAAAAATGGTACACTATTTATGAGACTTTGCCGTCCGTCTGTCCGTCACGAGGCTGTATCTCAGTAACCGTGATAGCTCAAGGGCTTAAATTTTCACACAGGATGTATTTCTGTTGCCGCTTTATCTACAAATATTAAAATCAGAAAAATAAAAATCGCTCCTAAAGAAAGCGATTTTTTGGTACGGGACCTCCGTGCACAAGGCCGAATCGCAATTCGTCCATTTTACCTTTTACAATCATTCCAATGTGTGGACTGGACTACCTACGCCACGATGCGCACCGCTTTTTACTTGCAGTACCACGCTGGCCAGACGAATTGGTACAGGGTTTTGTTTCAAGTTATTTTGTCATCCGTTAGTCAGCAGGCGCAACATTTGCAAGCGAGCCTGGCTTGGGCCCCGAAGATATCCGTAGGACCTCCACACAACATCAAACATTCAATAAAATAAAAATGTGTGCTAACTTCGTAGATAGTGAGAAGTCGGCTGAGTATCGCAGGGTGGGATTAAACGAAAATAGCACTGTAATTAATGAGCGTATTCAAGCCCACAAAATCAAAACGAGACGCTTTACGAATATTCCATCTTATCATAATATAACAAGATCATTGAAAATAATATTAAGATTTAAGATTGACCCATCTAACATGTATTAATAGTTCGCGTTGATTAAAGCTTAAACTTCTATTGGTATCACAAACTATCTCTTAATGACTTTGTGCTCACATTTGTCATATTAAACAAGATGAAACATATTATAGAAGAGATTATTCACATCATTACCTACAGCTAAAATAAGTTTTGTAAGTGGGTTACGATATTTAGATGACATATATTTTTATTTGCAGGAAAAATTAAAATCCATCTACAATTTGCTGAAAATTTTATCTCTACTAAAAGATGAATATTTCTGATTCTCTGGACATAATAACGGTATGTATATAATATGAAATATATGTATAGATGTGGGGGGTTCCGAGGACTCGGAATATGTAGAGATGTGACCTGTTGGCAGTCACGGAAGTAAGCACATAAATAAGTACCTAGGTAGGTAACTAATTAGGTACGAGTGCAGGTAATGTCGCATTGTTTTGAAGAAGTGATGTGTACAGGAAGGGTGGCGGAATGGATACGAGAGGGGCACGGGGGAGACTTGTTTAAGTCAGCATAACCATAACCCTTCTCTGTGTTCACTGTACTCCAAAATCCCAAAACGATCTCAGCTCTCCATCAGCGTAGTCTCCTCCATTAGCGATTCAGTCTAGTATGGTATTTTTATTCGAGGCCTTTCCCGGTTCCCTTGGCACATATAAAGCCTAGAAGGAGCGAAATAATAGTATATATTCAAGAAACCATATCAGCCTACACTCATCACTTTTAACAAAGAAATGACAAACGCCTGGTCAATAATTCAATGATCACCGAATTCCAGAAATCATAAGACTAGATAGTAAGTAGACAAAGAGTGATTTGGAACTAGCTGTTTGCTTTGTCCGTATGAGAATATTCCATCATCTATACCTATAGCTCTATAGTACTAAATGTGAGACGCGTGTAGACTGCATATAATACCAAACGCTGTGTATGTTTTGACATTTGTCTCTAAACATGTGAGTGATCCGAACCCAACATAACCAAGCACGCTGTAAATTTATGATCCGACATCTTTGTTAATTGATTGTTAATCTTTAAATAACATTAAACATGTTGCACGCTTGAATAAAACGATTTATAGAAAAAAAAAAGGTAAATAAAGAAGAGAAAACGAAGAAAGATAATTATTTTTAAGATCTTCGTAAGCTATATTTACCTACAAATTCAGCGTCTCTTGACCAAAGGAGAAAGCTCTGGTGGCAGTAGTTTCCAATAATGCCGAAAACACAAACCAAAACATACCTAGCAGGCAGTAAAAGCAAATCCAGATTCAAACAGAAGAACTGAATTGAATTCCAGGCGTGAAGAGCAGTGATCGTGTATCTTACCCCACGCGAAATTTAGCTATCGAATAAACCTTCAAGGGAAAACCCGTGAGAGTAAAACATTATATCGTACACAAAAGTAGTCTATTTTTAACGGACTTCAAAAAAGGAGGAGGTTCTCAATTCGTACGCTATGTTTTTTTTGTATGTATGTTACGCGATAGCGGCGCCAATTATGGATGAATTTTTAATTTTTTTTGTTTGAAATAGGCTACTTCTGATGTGGTCCCATATTCAGGGTATCAGGATCTGATGCTGGGATCCAGGAGAAAGAGGGCAACCACCGAAAATTGTAGGGACAACTAGTGCGTTTGTTAACTTTTTGATTAAGTGCTTCAATGTACTACAATTTAATGAAGGTCTGGAGTAGATCTGATGATGGACTGAAAGACAGCCGAGGGAATTCCTTAACGATTTACAGCAGTTACCTTGTGTTTCGGCTTGATTGATTTGTGTTGATGAGAACTTTACACCTAGATAGATATACTTTTCGGTCACTTACAATAATAAAAAAAATAATAAAAACTAGAACCGACTTCGTACAAATCCTTAAAAATTAAATTAACTTAGCACTTAGTAATAGATATATTTTGATTTATCAGATTTTATTCAATATACCTAATATTGAAGTTGGTGCCATTAATAATACCTACAACCTATGCAGGTTTACTTGGCGCCGACTTCAATATGATAATGAATAAAATCTGGGAAAAATAAAATACATTTAACTTTGTGCTAAGTGAATTTATTTTTTAAGGATTCGTATGAAGTCGGTTCTATTTTTTAATAATAATTTTTTAGTCGTAAAATTTATAAATAAATAAATAAATAAATATTCACGGACATCTCACACAACGCTATCTGATCCCAAAGTAAGCTAGGAATAACCTGCTTGTGTTATGGGTATCAGACCACGGATATTAATACTTATATACTTTTAAATACATACATATTATACATAGAAACACCCAGACTCTTGAGACAAACATTTATGGGTCACACAAATATTTGTCTCCGGTGGGAAACGAACCCACGACCTCCAGCGCCGCAGGCGGTATCACTACCGACTGCGCCACAGAGGCAGTCATTTATATCATGCTGAAAATGTTTCCTTGCATTGTGAAAGAATGACAAACAGACATAGTTTTACATTTATCTCAGTAATAAATTTAATAACGATTTTTAAGTTTTTTAATGTAATGGAGCTTATTTTGCGTTCATATTTATTGTTCTTTAGAAAATATAAATTAATAAGTGTGACTCTATCTCGTTAATGTGATAAGGGAGTTGATACCGCTAACGACCATGACCATACAAAACAAGCGTCCTTAAGCTAGGCAAATGTAGTATTTTATAACTTACTAGCTGATGCCCGCGGCTCCGCCCGCGTGGAATGTTATTCCCGGTCGCAGGGGTATGAAAAATAGATGTTGGCCGATTCTCAGACCTACTTAATATGCTCACAAAATTTCATGAGAATCGGTCAAGCCGTTTCGGAGGAGTATGGCAACGAAAACTGTGACACGAGAATTTTATATATTAGATTTTAGTTGTAGTCAGATAAATACATTCATCTAAAAATATATACATTCATCTAATAATTTGGGGCTCATTCTATGATCATTTTCCACAATATTTATTATAAATATACAATTATTTAGGACAAAAGCATATCTTAACATTATATCTTGTAGATTAAAAATATTTTTTTACGTCCCCTCTGGTACACATATTTTACTGCTTTACATAGGACAAAAGCATAATTTTGACACATATCTTGTATTACAAATCTACTTTTTACGCTCTCCCTACTATAGCAATGGTGGTAGCCGGGCGACAGTCCTGGCTGCTGATGTAACGGATGTTCATTATCTTCTTTAGTTAAGAAAACAAGCTTACAAAAAGCTCTTAGATAACAGTAATATAATTACCATCAGCAATATCGTCATGTTTGAACTTCAACTTTGTAAGTCATATTAGAGCTTATCACAAAACAACCGTGTTTAAGCATATTATGCAGGATTCGTCTTCACCGGATGTTGAATAATAACATTTGGAACCTACAGGGACTTTTTATGTGCCGCACGACGCTCAGGCTGTTGAATACCTATGACTTATGATGAACATGATTACATATACTGTGATCAATGTACGAAAGGTGGTCATTGAGCTTAATGTAAGCTTAAAAAACTGACGAAGTATCTACACATACAATCAAATGTTTCGTAGCTTTTAGTCGGTTTTTACCTATGAAATTGCCGTTATGTAGGAAAAAATTACACGATTTTTCTTTTCATGTATCTTTTACGAGCTGTTTCCCACGGCTTCGACCGCGTGGGAGTCGTTTTCGCGTAAAATCATAACCCTCCTATTGTGCAGTCGGTTAAAAAGTAGCCTATGTCCTTCCCTTATCTCTATACCGAATTTCATTTCAATCGCTCCAGCCGTTGAGGCGTGAAAGCGTAGGTAACAGACAGATAGACAGAGTTACTTTCGCATTTATAATATTATAGTAGGGATTTGTATTAATCGAAGTAATCACCCATGCAATCAATGCATTTTTGTTATATTACTAAAGACCGCTTACAATTTTGTCGGCCCGAAATTTTTATATGCTGAAGCGGCAGTTTATTGATGCCCTTCTTAAAGAAATCAGCTGGACAGAAGGCAACAAATTCTTCAAAGGCATTCTGTCTTGCTTGTCGGGTATTGAATTTCTGTCCCGCCAAGAAGTTATCCAAATTCTGGAATAGTAGTAGTCTGTAGGCGCAAAGTCTGGTGAGTATGGCGGATGACGGAGAGCTTACTTTCAACCCCAGTTCCTGCAACTTTGAGACCGTCTGCTGTGCAGTATGAGATCGCGCATTGTCGTGCAGGAGCAGCGGAGACGAGCGATTGACCAATGCTGGTTAGAGATGTGCCAGCTTCTGGATCATTGTGTTCAGTTCTTCACAGTACACATCTGCAGTAATGCTCACCCCGTTTGGTAAAAAGCTGTGAAGCCATTTTGGGCTGGCTTCGCGAAAATTAGGAGTCCTAGATGTTAACTGTACAAGACGCAGATTCCTGCTTCATACTTTTAGTGCGAAAATTTTAGAAGATATGCTGCTGTATGAGTACTGCTGTCACCTCTGGGCGGGGGCACCTGAATATCAGCTTCGCCCGTTTGACTCGGTGCAGAGGCGAGCTGTGAGAGTTGTCAACGATCCTATACTGACAGGTGGTGTGGAACCTCTTCGCGACAGGAGAGACTATGCCTCCTTATGCGTGTTCTACCGCCTGTACAATGGTATGTGCTCCGAGGAATTGTTTGACATGATGCCCACGGCTACCTTCTATCATCGCACCGCTCGCCATAGACAGGGATTTCATCCGCACACCCTACGTCCGGAGCGTTTGAGCACGGTTAGATCCGGTAGGGGTTTTCTTCCGCGCACGCTTAGGTTGTGGAATGATCTTCCTGCCTCGGTTTTCCCAAACGCCTACAGTATGGGGTTCTTCAAAAGGGGTCTAAGAAGGTTTTTACAGGGTCGGCAGCGCGAGTGTGGCGCCTCTGGTGTTGCAAACGTTCATAGGCTGCGGTGACCACCGGTTCTTCTGGTGGGCCGTGTGCTTGTCTGCCACCTTAGTGGTATAAAAAAAAAAAAAAAAAAAAAAAATATGCTTACTATCTTGGATACATTATTTTTTTGTACGTGAGGGAAAATCCTTCATGGACGCTATGCTAGACTCTTTCCTACTAAAAAAACCTCACGTACCTAACACCCAACAGCCTACGGTTGGGAGCCCCGGGTAAGCGTTTATCTCGTTAGCGCATATAAAAATTTCGGGCAGACAAAATTGTAAGCGGTCTCTAGTAATATTGTATAATATATTTAGTTCTTTAATGACTGAAGACCGGTCGGAAGTGCGAATTTAGAAATGTAATTTGATATGTTATATATTTAAATAAAGAGAAATAATAATAATAAATATTTGTGGACATTTACACACAACATCATCTAGCCCAAATTAAGCTAATATAAACTTGTTCTATGGGATCTAGACGACTGATAAACATGCTTACATATTACTAAATACATACATAGTATACATAGAAAACACCCAAACTCCGAAACAAACATTTGTATATCACGCAAAAATTTGGATCGACCCAGGAATCGAACCCAGGACCTCCGGCGCCGCAGGCGGTATCACTGCCGACTACGCCACAGAGGCACTTTGTTGTTATAGCGGCAATATGTGTAGTAAATACATGATGTATGAAAATTTCATCTCCCTACCTATACATTTAAGCTACTGTTCATGAGATACAGTCTTATGACAGGCAGATAGACGGACAGCGAAGTCTCAGTAATAAAGTCCCGTTTTCATCCTTTGGGTACAAAACCCTAAAAGGGTTCATACAAAGATAATGGTGTATTACTGTGGGCTTGTAATGTCTATTGTCTAGATTAGATCTCTACCCTGAAAACATCACTACGTTCTAGCTACATTTTATGTAAAAGGATACCTTAGATTAGACGAACATCAACTTATTCTTGTAGTTCCAAAAAAAAATCACAAAGCTTTCGCAAAACCTTGTACCTACTTATTTAGGTAAGTAATTAGCAATTAATTCATAACGAAACATTCATGTTTATATATACTTTAATTTAAATTCATGTTTCTAAAGTCAAATTTAATATGAATTGTCTGAGTGTTTTCAAAACCTTTAAATGCAGGCCTGAATCGATACTGAACTACTCCATATTAATCGACTTGGTATGGAAATACGAGTACCTACAACTCTGAAACTGCATTTTGCTGTATATAAAATGGCAGAGGTCGTCAACTGCGTTCTTGACTGATAATGTCAAACAGTGACCGCTAAAAGGTTTATGAAAAGAAAATATGGTTTGACGCAAGTCGCACGCGATTGCAGTGAATAATTCAAAATTTAAATGAAATCCGTCGTCCAGGATGGTCAACATTGATTTAATTCGTGGCAACAAGTTTGCTTCATGACCAAAGTCAATGTCCATGACGCAGGAGTATATTTTGTTCTCATCTTGACCTTTTATTCAGATTCTGTCTCAGTTTCTTACCTATAGCAAATTACAGTCACGCCGTTTTTTACTAAAGTACACACTCTTCTATCCTTTTATATTTTTGTGGTTCTTAACAACTTTTTATCATCTGCTTTGTCATAAATACTGTATAAAATTAGAGTTTTGGAATTTATTTTTTATTACAATTTGTTATTTTCATAAAAATAAATAATTGAGTTAATATTACGAGATTAAATTTTGAGTTTCATCAAGATCTGAAGTTTTTAATTATTTCTAAATGATTTTCCTTATAATTTTTTTACTAAGGTATTTAGTTATTGCTTTTAAACTTTTTTTGCCAGCAACAGTAACTATAAGTCAATTTGACCGCTACTTGTTCCTGGAGTCTTTACAAAACATGACCGCCCACTAGGTCTCAATTTCCTGCAGTTTGCAGGACAGTAACACTAGGTTCTGTTATCCGTATTAGGAGACTATACCTATACCCGCTGGGTGCTTTCCTCTAACACTCCGCGCTTAGATCATCTAACCACAGGATGCGCCTTACTTAAGCATTGTTTTCTGCCATTGCACATGACCATTTGGTCTTTTGGCTTTATGAAAAGCCTGTACATCAGTACATCATTTTATATGATTAAACTAGTACATTACATTGTAGTTGACTGTACAATAACAATTAACACACAACAGCCATTACGCGTTTGTCGATTAATACATTTTTAAATGCAATGAAATTTTATATGGCTTTGTGTTTCCCCCTTCACTTGTATGAAAACTGGCAGAATATTTTTGTATGCGGTGGTTCGCAAAGGCTAGTCCCGTGTTATATGGTCTAAGACTCCGCGAGACCGTCCGCCACCGGGCTGGACCGGAAAGGACTCACTATTCCACCCGCGTCATATTATTCTAACGCGGTCCTGGAGTCACCTTTTCGATAGATATCTACATTAATATTATAAAGTGGTAAGGTTTGTTCGTTTTTAAGAGGTTTCGCTGATTTCAAAAATACTAAACCGATTTGAAAAAAATTTTAAGAGGTTTAAAAAAAATCTTTCACTGTTGGGGAGCTACACTATATTAGAGTGACAAAGGTTAAAGTTTTTCCCATATTCCCATCAAGTGACTGCGGCTAGTATTAATATAATAAATAATAAATAGTAATAATAAATAAGTAGTAGATTGTGGAATGATCTCCCTCCCTGTCTCGGTTTTCCCAAACGCCCACAGTATGGGTTTCCTCAAAAGGGGTCTTATAAGGTTTTTACAGGGTCGGCAGCGCGAGTGCGGCGCTTCTGGTGTTGCAAACGTCCATAGGCTACGGTTACCACCAGCCAGTCCTTCTGGTGGCCAGTCCTTCTGCCATCTTGGTGCATATTCTTTTGTTCGTAATTGTTAGTAAAGAACAAAACCATTCAACCTAAATGTTCAAGTAACAATGGCATAAAAAAATGTCAATGCATGTTCGTAATAGAAATGTTGAATCTTAAACGTTTGCTAGATATACACTATATACAGATATAATATATCATTACGTACTTGTAACTCATTACTATTATCACTAGGGTTTGACCATGACATGAATTCACCACACCGAGAGAAGGCTGATCAACAAAACGCATTAAGGATAGGGTCTATTTCATGGAGAGATACTAAAGAAGGAATTAATTACAATACCCAAAGAAATAAACACGTACTTTGGTAAAACAGCTCTTCATTTAAATACCTAAGTGAAAACGTCACATTTTTATGTTGCAACTGACCTCAATATAATAAAGCGAAATAGTATATAAATGATGCCAATGTTACAATTGTGACGAAATTGAAGATCACCGGTTAGAGAGCTTAGCTGGCATTTTAGCGGATTGTGTCTACTCGACGGAAACTTAGGTTCCCTCTGAACGTGTTCAGTGTTGTCCATCCATGTAGGTATACATACATACATACATATGGTCACGCCTTTATCCCCGAAGGGGTAGGCAGAGGCATATTATATGCCCACATTTCACCTTTGTATAATTTGTCCCACGTAATAGGTGGTGAGCCGTATTGCCGTGTTTAAATGGACAGGCGCAGGTTGTGACTGCCTGCTGTTGAAATAAAGCCTTCAACTTAGCTTAACGACTGCCATTTTACTGGCAACCGGGACCAACGGCTTAACGTGCCTTCCGAAGCACGGAAACGCTCAAAATAAATGTCACAAAGTGATCACATGGATGGTCACCCATCCATGGACCGGCCATAGTGAAAGTTGCTTACTGCAGTGATCGTTTACAGAACACTGAGTCCGCGGGGCCACGAGCGCTTCCATGTAGGTATGTATAGGTAAAATAACACTAGTGAACGCCCTGTCATTATACCTGCGTAGTTCCCGTTCCCGTAGGAATACAGGGATAATATGTAATCCTTCTCTAAATTAAGTTCAAAGTTATGAAAATTTCTGCTTAAAAGATTTCATCTTTTTAGTTTTATTTATATACATACTTACATATATACACATACATACATACATACATACATGTTTATAGATGCATAAGGAGATAAAAGTAAGTGCACCAAGTCGTAAGCATATGGTCATAATAGTAATATTATTTGACACAATATCAGCTCATTAATATCTGTCTGCCCATTCGCTGCAAAAACATTGTAACCGATTGACTTCTGGCGTTTTTCTTTGATTATATTTTCCTGAAAAATATATTTGGCTCATTTGATTCGATTTATCAGTGCCATTGATATAAATATCTGTTTTATGTAAAAATCCAAAATAGGTAATATATTTGATGCCCAAATGCCGGTAGACAAGGTAATGTTTTTCGAGCACGTAAAATATATTATTCTTATATGTTTCATTCTTTGGCACGTGGACGACCCGTATATGTAAAAGCACCTATGTGTTAATCGTGTTATACATATAATGTGTAGGTAATCGTTAATGTTTCTCTCAGCTTGATACTTTTCTGTAGTTAGTATACCACGGACGTTTGTAGGGACGGACAAATATACGTGACTGAAACTCTACTTGAAAAAAAGGGAAACAATGCCTATACTTATAATTTCAAAAAATTGCAACTCGTACATAGCGGAAGACACGTCCGTGAGATCTACGCAGATGCGCATCTTAATAGACTGATCTACTTCTTTTAGTCTAGTCAACAAGTGCCTTTTAGGTCAAAACTTTTTAAATTTCAGAAACTTATGATCAAGGCTATTCGGAATAGCTTGTTTTGTTCTCCAGCACCGTGATAGCGATAGAGCTGAATTTTCCACAGATGATGTATATCTGTTGCCGTTATAATAACAATAACACAATAAAATCAGAACAATATACGGGAGATTATTGAAAAAAAAACCAGCCATATGCGAGTCGGAGTCGCGCACGGGGGTTGCGTAGGTAAAAACGGCAAAAAATCACGTTTGTTATATGGAACCCCTTAATAACCACTTCTTTCTTTTATAGCATCAAAGGAAAAAAAACATCATTGAAAATTTCAGCTCTCTAGCTATCACGGTTCCTGAGATGCAGCCTCGTGACGGACAGACAGACTGACGGACGGCGAATTCTCATGCATAGGGTCCCATTTTTACCCTTTGGGTACGGGACCTTAAAAAGCACTAAGTACTTGTTCCAAATAAATCTCTTTCAGTAGGTTTCAGGCCTTAACCCATATATTATATGCCCCGAAACCATTTTGAAACAGATTTTTGAATAGTTTTATTTCAGTGGGTTGATTATGACTCGGCCATTTCGGCCGAGACATTATATAGAAGATATCTGGTGGAGTGCAATCAGTTTCCATTTCACTTTCTGAACTGTTGGAACTCATTTTAATATGTAGGTAAATATCACAAATCAATACCAATTTTCAATTTTGCCAACCATTTTCTATTTATCATCTGTGCCGGCCGAAAGGCGAAAGCATTTATGGTTTTGGAATACAGATCAGTGCTATACGGCCACTTGAGCACAAATCTGTACTAAGCAAAGATATTGGTATGCCAAAAATGAGATCAAACCAAAGAGTTTTTTATAACCTGAAACACCATATCCTACTATAACATTGGTGGTTATTTGTAGTGTTGCGAATTCAAAAAAGACTCTGCCAAAGAACTTTTCTTTGTCCTTAAATTCGATACCTCTTGGTATTCTTTTTCTGCAACCGAATATCTACGTACCTTCCGAATAGATGTACCTACTTCAATTTGATTTCATAATAATATTGTATTCATGTTGTTGTAATTCCAGCGTACGGCGCTAATATTATCAGAAGTATCCAATCTATAATCAATCACAAAGTTCTCTCGGCTTTTTATAACATTTTACTTCTATTATTGGACTCTTATCAACTCTGTTTTGACAAACATTCCCAGTAATTTTTCCGATTTGTTAAAAACAAATATCACGTTTTTTATCCACATGCGTGGTCTGTTGTGCCTTCGTTTATTACGTCAGTGTGGGGAATCTCCAAATCTGCAAGTACTGGTGGAAAGTATATTTGAGGAAGAATGTCCACCAGGGCCTACAATGGTTGTTGTGGATCGGTGATCACTATGGGTCCAACCTTTCCAGAACTAAGAGCGTAACTTAACTGTTACTGAATCTATTCTAGGTCATACTCTTCTCATTGTTTTAGCACCATCTGAGTAACTCATGTTGGTTCCGCATATTTATTTTTCGCAATCCTCTTCTCATGAGTCCCCATCCAATATCGTTACATCATACTGCTTCGTTACCTCTCTGGTCTAGCGGTCAAAATGTGCAAGATATCGACTGATTACAGGCATTATTATATCCCATAAACGAGAATTTACTATCTATATGTGTAAAACACACATTTCTTTTACTATAAAATATAAAATATTGTTACGTCAAAATACTAACAAAATACATATAAGCACTAATTTATTTTCAAAAATTTCCAAGTAGGTATAAACTTGCACCGACATTTGGCACTTGAAACTTCGATCAAACTTGAAATAATTAAAATGAACAATGAAACTGAGATGCGTTCCATAGTAATTCCTTATTGAATTAAAATATGGTATCTATTTTGGCAAAAAAGCGGGTTTATACAAATAAGTTAAAATGTAAGGATAGATGTCGACGACATCAAAAAAATAAAACTCACTGAAAGCTTTCATGGAAAACACTACTTAGTTATTTAGCGATATTGTATCGAAAATGAGGATGCAGGAAGCCCTACGTCCAGGTATGGACTGCCATTGTCTGATTAAATTTCTCAAAAGGAAAATAATTTGCCTCTGTCTACTTTACTGCTGATTTAAGTTGCTATTAGGTAAGGCTCCCGATATGCCAGAGTTGCAAAAGTGGGTGATTTCCACCCAATGTCCGCGCTAGACCAGACTACACATATTGCAGTTGAATGTTATATAACTTGGAAAAGGAGATAATATACCAAAGGTATTATCACACACAGAAGTTGCTATGCTTGTAACTTAAATGAGAGATACGGCAGTGGCTGTGCAAAGTCATGCAAAAATGTTTACACGTTACAGATAAGCTAAATGTGAGTGGCTTTTGACTGTTATTGTGCTGACTACGCAGCTACGTGGGAAACAAGTGTCTGGATAAGCCCTCCTCGATCGGGTCACACACAGATGCAGATCCAAAGTCATGGCTGGATATTGTCAAACAGGTTGCTATGTTTCATAAAACACGAATGAAAGTTTACTAGTGATCCCAAACTAGCTGCCTGCTTGTATTTCAGATTTCTGTTTGGGGTCCAGGTTATCCCAATAGCTTTTTTTATTACAGCATCTCTTGGTTCAATATGATAGTGAGGCACACTGCGTGTCGTTGGCACGACAGAGTTTAAAGCGTGGACAAATAATTCTACTACCTATGTTAAAAGTGACGAAAGTTAAGCAACAAAATTTCTTATTTTCGTTTTGTGTTTATTTTCGAGGTATTTCGATCGTTTTAAATTAAATAAATGTAATTTTCTCATTAGCTCCTTTTGTTAATGAAGACTTTCCTCGCAGAATCCTTTACAAAAATGAAAACGGTCCTATGTTCTCGAAGTATTGGCATCCGACTAAGAACTAGGATTTTCGATGTTATATTTATCCCTTGGTACTGATGTGAAGCATGGACAATCAAAGAGGACACCAGGGAACTCCTCGAAGCTTTTGAGATGTGGATGAGATGTGGATGTGGGATAGACGCATACCTCGAATATCGTGGACTCATAAGATCTCGAACGAAATCACGACAACTGCTGCATGCAAGAGACGAGCGCTACGACCTACGATTAATCATGATGAGGAAAATTGAAGGACAACGACGCGTTGGGAGACCTAAAAAAATCATAGTTCAGGAACATCAGGGAATAGACTGGAAACAGTAGTGCAGGGGAGGTCTTCCACTTGGGTCATTACCGTGAAGAGTTTCAGAAGTTAACGGCTAACCAAAAAAAATTGAAAGAAGAAGAAGCTCCTAATAATATCTTGAAGCTATGAATAATCTAGTCTATTTTTACGACTGTCATTTAATAATAATTTCCAACTAAGACATGCTTATTTCTTCTCCTTACATTTAAAATAATATATTTGCATACCAGCAAGGGAAAGATGGATCGCATAATTATAAATTATTGTAACAACAGCGCGGTTCACATTAATGTAAAGATGGCGTGCGCAGGTCACATTGTGTAGCTCGTAAGAAAACGCAGAGCTAGCCGAAGTAATC
Source organism: Miltochrista miniata (assembly GCA_933228765.1). Lineage (NCBI taxonomy): Eukaryota > Metazoa > Arthropoda > Insecta > Lepidoptera > Erebidae > Miltochrista > Miltochrista miniata. The sequence continues at coordinate 29,392,500 of OW121747.1, forward strand.
TGCACGTGCAACAGAATGTTCAGTGTTTGTGCATTTGTTCAGAGCTCGTGGGTGGCCCTGCACTACTTTTTTACATATGTATATTTTACTCGAGCGTCAACTTTCATTTGAAATACATCTACAACCGAGATTCGATCTTAAACGAGGGTTGTAAAGAACTAAATAATCTGATGTAAAGCTAAGAGACGCTTATCAGAAATATTGGTAAGCCCTACAGCTAATTCGGTCGGGTACTACGTACAATGGACCTATTTCACGAGCCAATTAACTTGATCGGATTTTTATTAGTTTTATTACTTTTGTATCGAATGTCTGTCGTACATAGAAAAAGTTGATTTAAATAGAAAGGCTGGTGCTGGTTCACATCTCGATATTGTAGGTATATACTGAGGTTGTAAAATAAGTTATGTCATTAGAATGTAATGATCTAAGTTAAACATAAAACATACTTACACACACTATTGAGATAAAGGACTTAATACTTTTGCTAACTATCATTTTTGCGTAAATCTGCGAAGCACTACGAGGTACCGGTTAACACAAGCGTAAGACAAGACAATAAAACCCAGCCTTTCGGGATTTTCGGGGAGAAGAGTCTTGTGTAGAGCTAGACACTTATGATGAAATCGTAGTTTTAAAAAGTCGCATCCCATCACTGCAACACATTCACAACTCCTCCGCTTTACCTAACTTGGTAAGATTATATCGAAGACTCTTTGAGTAGTTCAAGAAAGGTAAAATTATCCAGTAAAATAAATTAACTACTGTAACGGTCTGAGCCTTCTGTATCCAGTACAATAATGTAGTGGTATCCAATAGTCCCAAAAATTGGGAGAGGCCCACGTCATAGGCTGATTTGTTGGATTGATTGATATAATTTCGTTTTGTAATAGATGGTGAGTCTATTTTTTCGTTGAAGGAGAAAAAAATTAACTAGATACCTAGTTCTTCTATTTCTCTACATTTTTTACGTGTGGAAATCCCTCATGAATGCTACGTCGGATTCTTACCGACTAAAACCATACGAGGCCCTGCTACCGCTTACGGTCGGACTCCGGGTAAACCCTCGGAAGGTTGTCCCAGGATTCAAATTCTCTACATTGGTAATTTACTGAGTTTTATGACTCCATAAAACTCAGTAAGTAGAAAAAAAAGCTTATGAAGTTAGAAACAAATCGGACTGCAACTTCAGTTTAATATGACTCTACTGTTCGCTAATAAATACAAAGATTTTAAGCGAGGCGAATAAAGTTGATAAACAAGAACGTTAAGACATTAAGAAAAATCTATACTGTTAAGAAGGAAATATTTATTCAGGTACAGACTGCAGTAAAAACCAAGGCAGAGTCGGACTTTCGTACGGAGTATTCTGTACCAAAAAACGACAAAAAAATCACGTTTTTTGCATGGCAGCCCCTTAAAAACGGGACCCTATTCATGAGACTTCGCTGTCTGTCTGTCCGTCATGAAACTGTAAGAGGCGTCAGGAACCGTGATAGTTAGAGAGCTGAAATTTTCACATAAAATGTATTTCTGTTACCACTGAGACAACCAGCAGAGAAATATTGCTATTATCAGTTTGGTCTGATTTTCCCTTGCCCATCAACATTTGTTTTATATTCGATTTTCAATTCTATTCTGTAGTTACTAGTTACGTCATGGACTTATAAATATAATTTAGCATCTCTTTATGAGGTTACTGAGTTTCGTTCCGAGCTGCATTCGGTATATTTTCAGGAAAAGGTCTAGTTATGCCATTCCATTCTTCATATTCAAATAGCTATTTTCTGGTTACATTCAAAACTTGTCTGTTTATATAACCCGATTGACTATTCTGGCCATTGAAAAGAACCAGTGTGCGATATAGTTTTACAGCGAAAAAAATCTGAATTCCCGAAAATAATAAGGACACTATCCTATGCTGTTCATATGGAAGCCCAATCTAACTAGCCCGTTGCAGACCAGTGCCAGACCTTAAACAATTTTCTTCTCTAACCTTCTAACTACTAGCCTTCTTCACATTGATTGGGTTATTCTCCGTGCAATATCACGCTGATGAGATGGATCGGTATATGGGTTAAATCGAATTTTCAAAATACTCTGTCTCCTTTTGAAATTTTAGAATAATTTCAAATTCAAAAAAATTTATTAGGCAAACTTATTTTTAAAATAATATTTTGCATGACATCTGAACCCATGCGTTTGCAGGAAGGATCAGGATGAGGAAGTCGCAGGGCCGTCAGTTGTGGCGAAAATTTGAAGATGCCTGTGCCAACTAGTGAGTTATTCTCCGTGCAATATCACGCTGACCAGATGGGCTGGTACAGGGGTTTATTGATATGCACAGCACGATTTTTGCCCTTTTAAATTTTATTAGAAGCCACACTTACTTTTTCTATGTTTTTTTTTATATTATAATGCCCCTACTGTCAGTAATTCTGATTAGTAGCATTAATGATACTACATAGAATGTATAATATTTTCTGTGGTACTACTCACACACTTTTACGTCACTAGTACCCTCAATGAAACTCTTCCAAACTTTAATAATGAGAAGCATTTTTGTTATCATCGGTATCAACAATAGAACTAATATGCTCCTATTTCTACACTTACCTATACAAATACTAAAACCCGAAAAAAGGGGGGAAATTTAGGGGGGCTCCCATACAACAAACGTCATTTATTGTCGTTTTTTGGTACGGGACCCTATGTGCGAGTCCGAGTCGCACTTAACCGGATTTTAGTATTTGTTGTTTATAGCGGCAGGCAACAAAAATATATTTTAGTATTTGTTGTTTATAGCGGCAGGCAACAAAAATATATTTTAGTATTTGTTGTTTATAGCGGCAGGCAACAAAAATATATTTTAGTATTTGTTGTTTATAGCGGCAGGCAACAAAAATATATAAATAAATAAATAATAAATAAATATTTGTAGACATTCATACAAAACATCACCTGGCCCAAATTAAGCTAATGATAAGCTTGTGCTATGGGATCTAGACGACTGTATATTTCTAAATACATACATATTATACATAGAAAACATCCAAACAAACATTTGTGGATTACACGAATATTTGCACCGACCCAGGAATCGAACCCAGGACCTCCAGCGCCGCAGGCGGTATCGCTACCGACTACGCCACAGAGGCAGTAATTTTTGCATCATCTATGAAACAGTCTGGTGTTAGATAAGCAGTGTCTAATTAATAGGGTTCCATTTTTACCCTTTGGGTACGGAACCTTAAAAATTACCGAGTACTCTTAACTCCTACCATACTGCTCAGGTCATTCATACGAATTGACAAGTCAATTTTAGTTTTAACGTCTAATGGAAACAGGGTTTGCTAATTTACATTTGCACAAGAAATCCGCTTCGCAGGGAAATTTTACTTGCTACAATATCCACAAATCTTTGCCTGAGAGTCAAGAATAATTATTCATTTTACATATTTTATGGTAAAACGGGAACGCCATTACTGAGACTCCGCGGTCTGTATGTCCGTCTGTACGCCACCAGTATATATCTAATGAACCATGATAGCTAGATAGCTGAAATTTTCAGGCCCCGTGCGCGAATTCAACACGCACGTGGCCCGACTCCTCGAAGGATTTTACTGAGTTCGAGCGCGGTGTAACTTGCCTGGTCTTGGATTACTGTGAATTTAGGTTTAAATGAGTTTGTTTTAAGGCTCCCAAATACTAGTCTTCTTTTATTAAGGTTCCCAAGTCTTTTCCAAAGTCCTGAGGTATCCTTCCGAGGGCTTACCCCGGACTCCCAACCGTAGGCTGTTAGGTAGGATACGTGTGGTATTTAGTCGTTATGAGTCCAACATAACATCCCTGTGTTCATTTTTTTAACGTGAGGATAATCCTTTATCCTCATGTTAAAAAAATAAAAAAACCTTTTTCTAGCCAAATAGTGGACACTCTAACTGCATTTCTTGGCTGAACTACGATATTTTCTGTGAAACTACTGCCATCTGACCTCCAAAATCATTTGGTGATGACATCACGAGTTAAGAATCGTAGTATTATATAACGATTCCTAACTTGGGCAGGTTATCTTTTCACAGGGAAGGTTAAGAATCGTAGTATTATATTACGATTCTTAACTGGGGCAGGTTTTCTTTTCACAGGGGAGGTTAAGAATCATAGTATTAGGTATATTACGATTCTTAACTTGGGCACGTTATCTTTTCACAGGGAGGTTTTCGTATTAGTAACCTGTTCTTTTCTGCACGTCAGGCATCAAAACAGAAAAGTAATAATCCAAATATCCTGATGTTATAGAAGTGTGGGAGAAAATAATCCTTGTTTATAGTAGGTACTATCAGATGTTCTGATTTACAGAAAAGAAAGCTCCTTGAAGTAAAGGTTCTGAAAGGTTCCCACGTAAGTACCTATAATATAAAGAGGGAACAACTGTGTAATCCGCAACAATCAGTCACTTATTGTTTTGATGACATTACAAATGTTTTCCGTGAGAACAAGCATTCAATTATAAACGGTTGGATATATGCAGTTTGATAACCAATTAAAGATGCTCGACCAATGTTTAACATCCTAAAAGAGGTGAAGAACTCTGAGCTCCACTGGGCCACTTGCTCAGTATACGGTAAACCAATGCTAAGCGGAAGGCGCTACTGACAGTCCTGAAATGGTATGTCCTGAGTGGTTAAGTCAAGCCAACTTTCTAGGCTTAAAAATTTCAACGCAAGGTCCAATTCTCTGTCCGTTACATCACGGCAATAAACCCGTCGCCTGTTTCGTTAGACAAAGTGTAGGGTACAAATCTGGTAAAATATGGGGCAAGGAACATAAGAATATAGTATGTTACTCACTGAGAATAATTTAAGTTGAAAGTAAATTTACATAATGTTAGTCATAGATATCTGCTAATAGCTAAGCTAACTAATAGAAGCGAAACTCTTAATCAAAATACAGAAAGGGGTTGGAAGGAATTAGAAAGACTCGACCATGAAAAATTTAAATTTAAAATTTAAAAAACCCCCGACTCACAAAAAAAGCACAATAAAAAACCTGTAAAAAGTAAAAAAATAACTATTATATTATGACCTATCTACCCTAAGTATTGAACCTGTATTATTATTATAGGTAGCTATATTATTTACGTATTCATATTTTTAACTAACAGTTGGTCTCGTCGGGGGGACCGCTCTATACCTAAACAGAGACAGACGTACGGTTAGGTTATGATTAGGTGAGCGGTCCCCGACGAGACAAACTGTTAGTTAAAAATATGAATAGGTAAATAATATAGCTACCTATAATAATAATACAGGTTCAATACTTAGGGTAGATAGGTCATAATATAATAGTTATTTTTTTACTTTTTACAGGTTTTTTATTGTGCTTTTTTTGTGAGTCGGGGGTTTTTTAAATTTTAAATTTAAATTTTATTTTTTGCTTTTTATAGGGGGTTTTAATGTCAACAATGACGAATAGTCTATCAACAATTAGGTATTCAGAGCTAATGCGAATTGCGCGGAGTGTGGTTACAGAATTAGCAATACATTCCACTCCTCATATCTTTCGAATGGCTTAACCGATTTTCATAAAACTTGCGGTATCGTGATGTATAAGATATGACCTTTCATTTGATAGCCAACACGGGTATATTTGAACACATTAAATTTTTCATCACCACTTTCAACCCTCATAGCTTGGAAATGGCTTAACCGATTTTTATAAAACATAGCTAAGAACACTCTCCCCTAACCCATCTTTCAAACAAAAGAAACAGAATCAAAATCGGTTCATCCGTTTAGGAGCTACGATGCCACAGACAGACTTACACACACACACACACACACACACACACACCCACACACACGTCAAACTTATAACACCCCGTCCGGGTTTCCGTCGGGGGTTAAAAAGAAGTCAATTAAAATATCAAAATGTGTAAAGTTCTCTAACGTGTTGTTAGAGGGGTCACAGATTCAATTACAATTTTATGCGAATATTATGTCTCTAACAGGTGAATAATACCTATAATTATAGTTTGTCTCTACAAATTGACAAATCTTTGTAACGGAAAAATAAGAGTATTTCTTTTTCAATGAAGTACGGGACAATGAGACCTACATTCATGACTGCACTTAGCACAAAAACAATAAAACACACTATATGTACGTAGATATTACGAGTACTTTGGACGGTAGCAAGAGTACACGGGCGCATTTTAAAATCATAATACTTTTCACATTTGTCACAGGGTCCGGTCGAATTACAGCGGAGTCATACGAGTCGCCGTGCGCCGAAGCAGCTGAGTCGACGTCATCGGCCGCCCGTCGCTTGCGCAGCCTTACGTACACTTCACAACGTATGAATTATTATACATTTCAAACATCATTTTCATACCTTAGTGCGGTCAATATTTTATCACGTCTACTCAAATTTACTCTCAAATACGGCTCTTTGTTAACAAGCTTTGAGTATTGTCACATTATTCAATGGCAGTATTTTTTTCAATGGCATTAATTTATTTGTTTTGATATTCAATATTTGATACCCTGACACGAATAAATAAATCTACTATCAGTCACTGTTCTCAGACTGCCGATCTGTTATTTGTAGATGTGTAGCATCTGTCCCGGCTTGATGGGATTTTTATTCAGATTACCGAATGGTTACAGATTTTCTTCTGGTTTATCGTACCCCGTATTGGCAATAGGCTTTAACGTGGTGTGGATGTCTCATTCACTTCTGCTTACCCCGTCGGGTAAATAGGCGATATTGTGTGTTACTACCCGTAGACTTCAATGACCCTTATAAACATTACTTAATCTGGTTCAATGTCGACCGAAAACGTTCGAGTTGACACGCCTTCAACTATCTCGCTTACACAAAATCTAAGACTGGTTATCATGTTTCTGAGTTTGTTTATTTATTTGTTGTTCGCACATAGATAGTTTGACATAGTGAAATACAAGAGTAAAGTGGTACAAAGAATCTGCTTATTTCTTGAAGTCTCTAGAAGACCTTAGAGAGGAGAGCATTGTCTACTGTCCGTTAGACATTTGTGACATGGTTGTAATACAGTCCATTCTATCTTCTCCAAGATCTGAAGTGGCAGTGGCAATGTATAAATTGGTTGCCTCTTGTGAATGACTCTCTTGAACCGATGTATTAAAATAGGCTACTTATGTTTATTTTGAGTATTTTACTAATATTCTTTTACATATATCTTTTCTGAGTATAAAATGTAATAGGTTACGATAGGATTGACATGTCCATTGGTATAAAAATCCTTTAAAATAAAGATAATTTTAAAAAATGTTGCATCCCGCTTTTCACGGTCTTCAGTAATCTCGATTGCGTCACATTCTTCGACGTAATTTAGGCTAAATTTGACCTTTTTCCTTGACGGAGAGGTATCTAAAGTCTTTGGTTATTTCATCGTCAGTTTATTCTCGTTTTCATTATTCAACGGAGAGTAACCATCAACTTTTTTTATTTTTGTTGATAGAAAGCTTATCTTAAAAAATTCTTATAAGAAGAGAAGCCATCAAGACGGAATTTAACAAATTGGTTATTCCGATCAGTGGAAATATTAAACTAAATTTTAATACAAGTTAATTCGTATAATAGGTACTTCCAGAATCTTATTGACAATCAGTTGTTCGGTTCTCGATAAACTTATGTCAGGGGCATTTGATAAAACCGCTTCGGACATAATTACTTTAATTTTCATAAAATTATGCCAATGCTCCGAAATTTTCCATTCAAAAGTTATCTTTAGAATATAATACATGCAAGTCTTCCCATTGCCCGAGCTCAGATGGTAGGAAGTTCTCTGGTGAAACATAAAGTCTTATTTCCCAATGAACGCAAATATTAAAAGTAAAGATGCCTGAAAATTAAGAAACTTCGAAGGCATGAAATTTCAAGTACTTAAGTATTTTCAGGAATGTGAAAATATAGTTTTAAGAATAAGTATTATCAAATGACTGATGTGATAAAATGGCAAGTAAAAGTCAAGCAAAACAAGGTCGGTGATGTAACACACGGTGACGAACACAGCTTTTGATAACACGAGTTCAGTGTTGCGATAGATAGGGCCTGTTAAACGTCATCGTCATCATTGGTTATTATTTTGAAAGTAATTATTACAATATAAATTAATTACTTATGCAAACACTATTTATTTACAAATACCACCGTCTCGTTATTTCATTAAACTACAGCTTATTAATAACAAAGCACCACAAATATTTAGATTTCGATAAATTTATCTATATTACCTAGGCCTTTGAGTTCACTATGTTAAACTTCTATCGGTCAAGATACGACCCAGTCCACTACTTATTATATTGGCATATTATACAGTGTCTATGTCTATGTTCTAGAATATTTCAAATAGTAAGTTACCATTACAAATAATTTAAATTGTACTCGGAAAGTATGAATCAGAAAAAAAAATAAACGAATCGGCTCGTGTGAACTGGCACAGAAATGAAGGCGAATCGAATGGCCACTTTCATAGTGGAAACCCTACGCCCAGCCGGCACTATACCCTTAAATTATTCTTATTTTCGCGCCTTGCAACGCATTTCATCTTTTCAACGTCATATTTTTGCTTTTATTATCGGAGGTTTTAAGATTTAAAGACGTATTTGTTTTGCCACAGATTTATGCGATATGTATTAGTTTTACTCATAGCTTTCGTTGTTTTACTTAACACGACGTGGTTGAAATGGTTTATTTTCAAACAGTATATTTATTTACGAGTTACTATACAAATGGCGGATTTGTGATACTTTCTTGACACAGTCGATGTTGGGGCAGAGTTAGTTACTTATTATCTAAACGTATATGAATGGCTGATCTATCAATACACAACTAAATCCATTTAAAAATCAACTCAACTTGCGAATAGTTAGTCATTATGATGTGAGCGTCCACTATAAGTGCAGTATCCCCTCTAAAGTATTTTGTCGGGTTTTGCAATACCAGGCGGACAAACTCCCGAGCTATAAGCTGATATAATGTCGTCTGTACGTCATACTGAATTCAATCATATTCAAGTTATAGGTATAGAATACGGTGCTAGATGACACGTTCCTTTTGTATGACATTCGTTTCGACCTGAGCTACCTGAAACAAAAGCAGTGACTCACCGCGGGATGTACGTGTGGATGTGAATATAGTTGCATTCTGCGTGTGTCCAAGGTGTACGCGTTTGGCGGCAGATCGTTCATGTCGAAGGTTGCTTCTGGATGAAGGCCAGGAGTCAGCCGCGAGACGTCGTCTTCGCAGCCTCCATCGGGGCCCGACCCATCAGTACTCCGGGCCACTGTGGACAAATCCATTACTTTTATTATTTTATAACACATTCTTAGTACTTTTTTTTTCACGTATAACCTTACTTTTACAAATTTTCTATACTATTTTATTTTGTTGCTAAAAAGTAATTATAAAATGTTGTTAAAGTAATTCAGATTTCAGATTGAAGTTACATATTAATCTGACAACGACCTATCTCGGGCGCAGGGGACGAGTTGGCTAAACTGAGTGTTATCAAAAACTTAATAAATATACCTATCTAGAGCCATTCACATGACAACCAACTTTGCACACAGATTCACTTCTTTACAACATGAATTGTAAGTACCTACTTGGAAAAGTAGATGATTGTTGAACATGGTTTATTATATTTCAGTAGGTAATCCACGTAACCGTTATAGTTTGAGGTGTACAACATGAGATTTGACAAGCATAATTTATTAATAATTCGCTTTATTTGTAGGTACTAAGTATATACAAGAAGGTATTAACCTAGTGTTCTACAAATGATAAGCCTAACTATTTTTTTACTTTTTGAATATTTTATCACTTTCAGTAAGCCTTCAATCGAACAGGGATCAGTCGCTTTTAAAGATATCGCACCCGATGTTTTAATGACGTCGACAAATATATCGCGTCCCCTGCTACAACTTAATTTAATCTTAGGAGGATAAACCTGGTAGGTCACTATCCTTTTAATTTCTTGACGTTTCGAGCAGGTTCTACCGGCCGTAGTCACAGTTAATCAGCTCAAAAGGTATAAAATACAAACGCCTTTATTCTAGTAAGAATATAGAACTATATTTAAAGTCTCAAAACAGAGAAAAATATGGTTGAAAGACATCAATCAATTCAAACACTTAACATCGGTCTCAAAAAGCTGAGTTTCTCAATAACACCATACTATAAAATTTTCTTTCGAAATCGGTACTAGACTCCTTTATCTGACTTTTAATTGTAAATTCATTAGAATATTATCTTTTTCATGTCATTATTCTCAAAACTATGACTCAGCATCAGGAGGGCATGACAATAAAGTAATGCGTTGCATAACTCCAAGTTTTCTATCTCGAGTGCAAAGGATGTTAGGTATATATTCCGAATGAAAGTTACCAACACTACACGGACTCAACAAGTAAGTATATCGTTCCTGTATTGTAAGCAGAAAGGTATCATGAAAGAGTAACCTAATGGTTTCTCATCAATAGATGATATCTGGCAAAAGCTACTTCTTATAGGGTCCATGGGTACCCAAAGCTACTTGGGTGCCTATCTACAAGTTATTTCATTTGATCCAGATATATTTTATCTATCTTTGAATTTAGAAAATCATCAAAATACTATCAAGTTATTGTTTTTAAAACTATGAATGTGCAGTAAAGAGCATTGGAATAACATTATCGCATTTAATGTGACTGCATACATAAGTAATGTGTACGCGTTATGAAGTAGGTAGAGATATAGACATCCTGAATATTGTCACCGCCTCCTCAGTCTGGTCGTTAAAGGAGGTAGACTTAAAAGAGTCGGTAAGACCTATTGAAGTCGGGCCACGACCCATTCATCCACCAGTTTTACCCACAAGAGGGTCAACGTCAGTAATGTAGAGAAAAGCAAAAAGGGGAACGGGGAAGTTTCTTATTATCATGGTAATAATATTTTGAAAGACCAAACATCTTGCTGCGTTTCTCTATCGAGCTAGTAGTATTAAAAAAATAGACTCATCATTTCTGGTGCGTGGTAGGCACCTAAACAATTAGGTATGATACACCAAGTGATAGCATATACTTAGTACATTAATAAACAATCTGCATGACTACAATAGACTAGAGCTTGATATGAAAAAGTGCATAAAAGTTACGTCACAAAATAGCTTATTAAAAACCATTATTAGGAGATATTTTAAAATACTTATTACTTTGTAAAATATTGGAATTAAAACTTGATTTTAAGAATCCGTTTAAACGAAATTATAAAAAATGCTCACTAAGATTACCAAATAATAAACTTTAATATTCGTAATGAGAATAAATCTTGCAGATTAACAGTAGTTACATCAAATGTCAAAGGGTTATCAACTAGTTAACCTACCTACTAGAAATATATCGACTCCATTTCAATAACATTTGATGTTCAACTTTAGCTACCTATATCTAAACTTACGTCTATTTTTATTACTCACCCACTTTTTCAAATTCAGGACGAAGTAAATCCTCCACGGCCGTCGTGGTGATGTATTTCCTTAAGAAATTTGCAAAAGCCACCCTCAAATTATAATCACTATAAATACTAGTTCTTAGTTCATGTTTCACTTTGTATTTTAAAAGTAAAGTCAAATATTAAACACAAATCTTTCTTAAACTTTTCTTTTTTTTTTCAATTCTTGATAACGTATTTGTTGAAATTTATTTTTAAAATAACGAGATATGCGCGCGTTGGGCGGGCGGGCGTAGTTTCACAGTCGCGGCGGTCGGCGGACGGCGGACGCGTTCAGTGCGCGATGCGAGTGGCGCGTGCCGTGGCCGAACAGCGGACTGACTCAAATGCTCAAACTGAATCTCGCGCTTCGAACACAATATCAACATAAAGCTCGGCGGCAGCTACCGCCTACGCGTCCTCATATACACTGAATTATACCTGAAATATTTAGTTAATAAACTCTAAATAACGAAGGAAATCCTACTTTACGTATCCCGTAACTTTTACAGGTCGTATCCTTGCGGGCTCAACAGATAGAATAGTGAACCTCTTTTATATTATGATGACTGCCTTGCATTTGTTGCATGACAAAATTGCTGAAAACTGGTCATTTTTCATAATCAGGGAAAACGTAATCTTCGTATTATGAGGTAACGCTGAGTGGGGCAGAGCGCAGTCTCATTGGCGGAGCTGTGCCGCCCATCGCCAATAGCACGGGAAGGAGGAGGCGCATCGCAATCGCATCGAAGTTTGACCAGACACGACTCTTGCCTCCCTTATTTTCTTTTTTCAAATATATTGCATTTCGTAAAATAGGGTAGGATCAAGCTTAACGTTTATGCAGGACGTGATACTCTGCTAAACAAGTACTGCGTACCATCTAACAGAGTAGCATGTACTCGTATTTTTGATATTATGTTCAGAGAGTCTCCATTTCTAATTATGTTTGTTTTAATTACAATGGTAAAATATCTGTTTGGTAGGTATACAATAAAATGGATAATTTACAAAAAAAAAGATCCCTGATACTGAAAACCACAGAAAAAATCTGCTATAGCTACCTACTTAAAATACAGTTATAGATACTTATTTAAAAAAGAAGTAGTAGTACTACTTTTTTAAATATCTATAACTAATATTATACTCTCTATAACAATACATTAAAATGTTTTGTCTAAAAGTTAAGATAATCTTAACTTATAACCTAGATATAAAAAGTAGAGTAGATGTTCGAAAATTTGCACATCGAAGATATTACTTTTTTTCTGTCTGTAGGTAACTGAATCAAATTACAGTAGGTACCTACTTTCGAAATTTTATGCAGAGTCTTTGGGAGCGGGTATGAAAGACATTCTTTCGTTGTAATTTATCAACGCGTGGTCAAATTTCATTTTTTCTTTTCGGTATAAGGAGGAGGGGGGGGGGGGGGGTTGTAGTCAAAAATTAGAGACTTCTCAACTTCCTGACTGAATATTAGAGACAGACATCTGACATAAAATAAACAAGTCACTTTAGCACGCTCCTTTTTTTCCCCGTTAGGTAAAATCCTCATGGATGCTAAGCCGGACTCCTATCGACTAAAAACCTCACGTAACGCCCAACAGACTATAATTAGGAGCCCCGGGTAGCTCTCGGAAGGATGCCCCAGGACTCCCAACAGACCCACGGCCGCCACTGCGGCCTCGCCCAGTTAGAACGCTCTTTTGAACATGATGAATAAATACACTGTTTTTCTCCACCTTCCCTCTCTCCCAAAGGAAGTTGTGCGTAACAGCTAGTTTTAAATATTATCTAATAGTAGGTAAGTTAAGTAAATATCAATGGTACCTACATCTACCTACTTTTCTGATCAATGCAAGGTGAGAGAAATGGCATCTAGCTATTTTCAGAGTAGTATGAGGTTGTACTGGCTCATATCTACTACTTGGTTCAGTTAGTTCCCTGTTACCTGTAACATTACGATTCATATGTATAAAAACAAATTTTGATCCGGAGACGTATAAAAGTCCTTTCACCGGTTATTTTAGATCTAGCTGTGAGGTTGGCTTTTTTGATTGTCGTGTTACCTCCAACGTTAAGGCGAAACTTATCTTCTTCTATTGCTGCATTTTCAGGTGTGGAAATTATTTGAGACGTGGAAGCAGCAACTTCGCCTTCCTTGGTAATGGTACTACTAACTGTCTTTTTAGGGTTTCGTAGCCAAATGGCAAAAACGGAACCCTTATAGATTCGTCATGTCTGTCTGTCTGTCTGTCTGTCCGTCTGTCGGTCCGTCCGTGTGTCACAGCCACTTTTCTCCGAAACTATAAGGCCTATGCTATTGAAACTTGTTAACTAGATATATTCTGTGAACCGCATTAAGATTCTTATATAAAACTAGAAAAAAACAGTAAATTTTGGGGGTCCTAAATTTAGAGTTTCAGCTCAAAATTTTTTTTTCATCAAAACCATACGTGTGGTGTAAGTAGGTCTTCAAAAATGCTATTGTGGTTTCTAACATTATTTTTTTGTAAAGTGAATAGTTTGCGCAAGAGACACTTCCAAAGTGGAAAAATATGTGCCCCCCACCCCCCTCTAACTTCTAAACTAAGAGAATGATAAATCTAAAAAGAATATATGATGTACATTGCCATAAAAACTACCAACGAAAATTGACTTGAACGAGATAGAGCTGGTAGTTCGTTTATAATACGTCGTAAACCTCAATTTTCGGTTAGAAAAATCACTACCACTGCGAACGTGTTAAAACAGCATTTAAAGTTACAACGATCTATAAGAACTATTACATTATGTTACTTGCTGCTACGAAACCCTTCATGGGCGAGTGCAACTCGCACTTGGCAGGTTTTTTTTGATTGTCGTGTTACCTCCAACGTTAAGGCGAAACTTACCTATCTTCCTTTGCTGCATTTTCGGGTGTGGAAATTATTTGAGACGTGGAAGCAGCAACTTCGCCTTCCTTGGTAATGGTACTACCGTACTACTAACTGTCTTTTTTAAATATCCATAAAAAATGGAACTTAAGTACATTCATATAGAAACAGAGCCGCGTGTTTAGTAAAGTAACGTAAAACTCTTAGTGCTAACGGTTTGATCATATATTATAATCTCCACTAATATTCGGTAAAATGTCTGAAACTAGTAAGTACTCATAGAGCGACTTTACTGCAATACCAATACACAGAAAACGATCTGTCAGACGTAAAATAACTGTAAACGGACTATACTTCTATTTTGTTTTTCATAGTACCTACCTACCACGGTGGCAGACAAGCTTATGGTTGGTTACCATAACCTTTGAGTGGTTGCAACACTAGAGGTGCTACACATGCGCTGTCGACCCGGGCGCAGGATATGACGTCCCCCATTAAAAAAATTTCAAGCCGCACTTTATGTCTTCAACTTGGCCTTATTACTGACAACCGGGAATATATAAATATATAAATAAACTAGCTGACCCGCGCAACTTCGTTTGCGTGATAAATTAAGAACCGCTCGACCGATTTTGTGCAAACTTCACATAAACCATCTACTAAATAGTCCGAACAAAGCCTAAACATTTGGTTTGGACAGGTGAACCCGTTCTCGAGTTATAAAATTACAACGAAAAGTGGCATTGATTTTTATATATATAGATAAATATTCACTGACATTTCACACAACGCTATCTGATCCCAAAGTAAGCTAGGAATAACCTGCTTGTGTTATGGGTATCAGACCACGAAAATTAATACTTATATACTTTTTAAATACATAGATACATATTATACATAGAAACACCCAGACTCTTGAGACAAACATTTATGGGATAATATGTATAAAATAACATGCCATCCGAAGCATGGAGACGCCCGCCAATAAATGTTACAAAGTGGTCACATGATATTTGACTATTGCAATAATTCTAAGATTAATACTTCTGCGATAAGTAGATACTCTTACATACATACATATTATAGTCAATCCTTTATCTCCAAAGTGGTAGGCATATTTCATGGCCTTGTGTTTTTTGTGTGATTGCGAAATGGCTTCGTACTAATTGGATACCTCATTCCTCAATTTTGATCCTGTTACTGACCGAGCGAGCGAAGCGAGCGAGAGTCTCCGATTGGACAGTACCTATGGACAATTTTGCTTTCATCCGTATGCCTGTGGGTATGTTTGTCAGGTCCGGTCTAGTAATAATGGTGTAACTACACAAAGTGAAAAAGATTAGCATTATTTTTTTTAGAAAACGGTGTAGGTACCTATCGATTTTCATCCTACATACCTCTTTAATTTATGTATACTTATAAATAGACGACAATAATATGAAATGTTGAACCATAAATAAAGATGATGCACACGGTTTTGTTAAGAAAGGGGTCAAGGCTGGCTCGTGTTGTGGCATCGTTCTTGACACTGATAGGATCTTTCTTCCGCGTTTGCTTAGATTGTGGAATGAAGTCCTTCCTATATTTCCTGAATGTCTGCAATATGGTGTTCGAAGGGGAATTAAGAGTATTTCTCTAAATAATATATTATTCTCCGTTAGTACATTTGACACTTTTGGGTGCTTTCAGCAGAACACTGTAACTAAGTTAATTTCTTTATAGTTTAACAATCACCTATGTTTACAATAAATTCACACACATATTTTATTTAGATCGAGGACATCGGTGTGGGTTGTACGTTTACCAATTATAATTTACTTATATTGTTCATGTTTATATTATAATGTATAGCTGCTTGATGTTCCTATAAATAAAAATAAAATAAAACTCTCCATGATCGGCATTGATAGTGTATCACCTCTGGTGTCATAAACTTTCATAGGCATCGATGACGACTTTCGTTCAGGTCGGTCCACAGAATTTAGAATCTGTGGGTTGGTCGTATGCTTGTAGATACCTAGACTATAGGTAGCTGTGTACCTGGAAAAAAGTAAAAATGCAAAAGGTCTTGATTTAAAGTTGGAGGTAATAATAGAGTTTAGTACTTTCTGCATGCGTAGGTACAGAAGACGTAGGACCGTGTGTTTGATTCCAGCACTGATTGATTGATTGAAAGAGAACTTAATTTTCAAAAAAGTAAATGCACTCCCATAATTTTTCCCTAACGCGCCAAAAGTCTAACATCAAAAATATCTTGCAAAACATAACCTAAATCTAGGAACTCTCTTTTAATAATCTGAGTGCAAGGAGGCCGTAATCGAACTTCTTTAAAAAAAAATCATAGAAATCAGATAATAGGAAGGCTGTTTAGAATATCTTGTTCTGTAGCTGGTGGATTAAGTATATATCATTATTATTATACATCGTGATGATACAGCTGGTATTACAATATTTTAAAAAATCAATATGGCGCGAGCGCCATCTATTGGAAGAATCACTTTTTAAAGCTGTTTTATTCTTGTTTCAGGTAAGTTTTTGACTCAAAAAGTAGCCAAAATTCATTCCTGAAACCTGTTGTACCTATATTTTGTCCAATTTTGAGCTGAATCTATGCAGTACTTTTTGAGTTTTTGAAGCATACTCATACGAACAAACCATTTATATTGGGTGTCCCAAAATTGACTGGCCAAATTTCATGACATGACTTGGCATCCGAAATTGAATACAAATATTTAATTAAAAGGGAGGTTAATTATTTTATTTAAAAAAAAAATTGTTCGCAATTCGAGGTAACACGGTCGGCGCGGCAAAACAAACCACGGAGCACCCGCCTGGCTGTGGTTGTCGCTCTCTGCTGCCGCTCAGTAGCGATAGGAAGGGTGATAATGAAAATGTACAGGACTTTTGAAACGGATTTACAGTCAAAGTATTTATGTGATTTTTTTTCTCACTTTTGTATTTTTTTTTGGCCAATGCCACATCACGTGACGAAATATGGACAGGTAGTTTTGGGACACTTTATATATGTACTAGCTGTTCCCTTCCCTGCCGCGCTTCGCTGTGACTTTATGTAATTGCAACTATGAGAAATGAGTAAAAAAACAAAGGATAGGTTCTGATCCGGAACCAAAATCTAGCATTGTGCCATTTCCATCACACTTTTTTATTTCATAAAATCCGATTCAGACCGAGGAAGTTTTACTTGAAAATAAGGTTATTAATCTATTCAGTGACGAATGTTCAGTTTTTAGAACATCGCGCATAGTAAAAATATCCTGACCACTAAATTAGGTGCCTACCTACTCTGAATGCAAGAAGGCCGTAATCGATCATCGTTTTTAAAAAAATACATCTTTTAAGGTTCACTAACAATAACCCTCTTATTAAGTTTTTTAATATGAGCGACGCCGCAGGAGGAAACGTGGTCTGCAGTGGTAGCCAGTCAACTGAAAAACAGGCCAAGTGCGAGTTGGACTCGCAAACGATGAGTTCCGTACCTACCAAAAATCGGACGGGCGGAAGTAAATGCGACAAGAAACATTATATTACTTTAAATATTTATACCACACCTCTCTCTTTCTCACTCATGTGCCGCAAACTTAGATCATCTAACCACAGGATGCGCCTTACTTAAGCATTGTTTTCTGCCATTGCACATGACCATTTGGTCTTTTGGCTTTATGAAAAGCCTGTACATCAGTACATCATTTTATATGATTAAACTAGTACATTACATTGTAGTTGACTGTACAATAACAATAAACACACAACAGCCATTACGCGTTTGTCGATTAATACATTTTTAAATGCAATGAAATTTTATATGTCTTTGTGTTTCCCCCTTCACTTGTATGAAAACTGGCAGAATATTTTTGTATGCGGTGGTTCGCAAAGGCTAGTCCCGTGTTATATGGTCTAAGGCCGCAAACGAAGTTGTGGGGTCAGTTCCAATGAATATAAGCGACGAGATGGGAGTAAGCGCAACGGGAGTAATTGCGACGGGAAACATTATATTACTCAAAATATTGATACCATACCTATCTCTTTCTCGATCTCATGTGTGTCTCATGTGAGGAACCTCTTCACTACAGGAGAGACTTTGCCTCATTATGTGTGTTGTACTGCCTGTACAATGGTATGTGCTCTGATGAATTGTTAGATATGATGCCTACGGCTACGTTCTATCATCCCAACGCTCGCCACAGACAGGATCTGCACTCTTTACGTCCGGAGTGTTCGAGCACGGTAAGATCCGATAGGGGCTTTCTTCCACGCACGCTTAGGTTCTGGAATGATCGCCCTGCCTCGGTTTTGCCAAACGCCTCCTGTATGGGGTTCTACAAAAGGGGTCTTAGAAAGTTTTTACAGGGTCGGCAGCGCGGGTGTTCCGCCTCTGGTTTTGCTAAAGCTCATAGGCTGCGGTGACCACCCTTTCCTTCTGGTGGGCCGCATGCTTGTCTGCCACCTTAGTGGTATAAAATAATTAAAAAACCATCTCTGAAACCTGTTGTTTAACGTGTCCAATTTTGAGCTCAAGCGATTCAGTACCTACATACGTATTGAGTTTTTGAAGCATACACATAATGCACAAAACATTTGTGCATTCGACGTAAGAAAACGTATTTGCTGTAAGTAGCAAAACCCCAACTTTTCACCAGAGCCAAAAAACTTTCAAAAAGTTAGAAAAAAAATCATAATATCTTTTTAATTATTAGTGACAGAGAGGTGATTTTTGGAACACAGTCTTGTTATTGGAATACGCATGAACAGCAATGAAAATATTTTAGATAAAGTTATTGGAAGTAGGCTTTTCACTACTTACAGCAATTCGTGACTTCTATGGCGATAATTAAGTTGGGTATATACAGACCTTTAAAAAGCTGTACTTGAAATATTTAATGAATGACATACCATTATAAAGATGTAAGACTGCTCTGATAATATACTGATACCACTTAGTTGGTATAAATAAAGAATCGTTTGTAAGTGTGTTACAAGTTAAATGCTGTAAGTTTGTTATTTTGTTTAATATTAAACAAAATATCAAACTTACAGCATTTAACATAGCTCGACTCGACTTTTGGCGCATGGCGATGGCGTGTATTGTAGCGTTAATTGAGAGAGGCTTATATGGCTAGTAGTGGACTGTCATAGACTTATTTGATTGATCCATAAATACTTACATTATGTTAAGTGTATAATTTGTGTAATCAATGTTCCTACTTAGAATAATATTTATAATCAGCCTATGACAGTCCGAATCTAGTAACTTTACCGGACCTTAGCCAATTCCACTTTCAGGTAGGGTATCAAGAAGACTTTCTGGAAGTCGAAAAAGTTGACCAGCATAAATCCTCGGTAATTCCTGCATCCCACGACAAAAGGTTCAATTTTCGTTTCTCTACATTCTTGTATTCCTACGATGGAGTTAAAATCCACTAAAACAACTTTGAACTGAGCCTTGGCAACGCCGGTAATACTTTCGCAATGTACCTATATATAATGGCCTACACCTGTGTCATTTTCAGGGGGTACCTGTCAATGAGCTGGAACGAGGTCCTTTTTTTGTTTCATAAAATCTGCACCGCCCTTAAAGGACTTCCCTTCATCCCCCTTTAGAAAATAAAAAAAGGTTGTTCGACGCACAGATTTGCGTGTCTTCCCCTTTTTTCAAACCTCGCATAAGCCTGTATGTGTCAGTTTATGCAACCTAGTTCTACCTCAAGTCCTGCGTCTATGTTTGCCATGATCTTATCTGTCAATTAGCAGACGCACCACTCAGAAATGATGCTGGCTTAAGCGCTGAAGACGTTAGTAGGGTTCCCTCGCACCCCCGAGTATAACCAAGCAACCAACAAGACAAAATAAAATAGATCACAAGAAAAATTAAATCCCTTGAAGTAAAACTACTACTGCACTGTTCTACCACTACTGAAGTTAAGTTTTTATTGAAACGCGTGGGCTATATTTTGATGCCGTAACCGATATCTAGTAAAATGTCATATAGCAATGCTTTAATTGTTCATTAAATAAATAATTCATACCTTGAAAAATTAGTTTTTTCTAATTTTCTTAGTCTTTTTAACAAGCTAAAATGTAACTAGTGACCATGAAAATGAATTTAAAAGCATCCATAGAAAAGTGCTGTACTTGTATCTTGAGTTCCATTTAGAGACCATAAGAATGTTGTAAGTAATCTTTTATTTAATTGACAGCCCAAAAAATGCTGTAAGGAGTATTTGCCAGCTATTTTTTGGGCATTTGACTGTCCATAAGAATGCTGTAAATCTTATCAGATGTTTAATAATAAACCGAACTTTTGGCTGTAAGTAGAAAAGTTATAGAACACCGGTTTTTGAGACACTTACAGCAAATTGAACACGTAAACTTTGCAAATTCATACCCAATTTTATAAATTTTTGTCGTCGTACCTAGCGATATGAGACCCAGACCATTCGACGCAGAAAAAAAATCTGAATCTGGCTATGTGTTTAGTCTACTTACGCCATTTTTGCTACTTACAGCAAATACGTTTTCTTAAGTCGTAGATATACATATATACTAGCTGACCCACACAACTTCGTTTGCGTCAAATAAGAGGGAAAGAGAAGAGAGAAGTGTGGCATTAATATTTTAATATCATGTTTCCCGTCGCATTGACTCCCGACGCATTTACTCCCGTAGCGTTTACTCCCGTCGCGTCGCTAATATTTGAGAACTTTTTTGAGGTAATAATTTAGTATCTAATACCTACACAATTTTTACGTAGCCTCAACTATTAACGCAGCATACGCCACGGACGCTCTCAGAAGGAATATTTTTTTCCCGTTTCCAAAACTTTTTCTACTCCGCTTCTAAAGCCTATAAGCCATCCTCAATACAATGGACTGTCGAACTGTAAAAGAAATTTTGAAATTCAAGCAGCAGTTCCTGAGATCCTAGCGTTCAAACAAACAAACTCTTAAGATTTATAATATTAGTATGGATATCATAATAAATTAGAAGAAGATAGATAGGGGATAGATCCCGTTTACACAGAGTTTACTACTTTTCCCTATTGTCCGAAACTAACTTCGCAACCTTCCCAGGAGTTGAATTTCAATGTTTTCAATGAATCAATAACGACGCTCGTTGTCTCGCGGACTCGAGTGTTCTGTAAACGATCACTGCAGTAAGCTACTTTTAAACCGCCCGGTCCTTGGAGGAGTGACCACCAAGTGACAAATTTGTGACATTTATTTGCCAGCGTTTCCGTGCTTACTAAGGCAAGCAGGAACATGACAGTAGTCGTTAAACCAAATTGAGTGCCTTATGGGAGGCTTGAAAATTTTTGCAACGGTGTGGGTCGTAACAACCTGCGCCTGGGTCGGCATGCAGCAGCGCCTCTGGTGTTGCAAACGCCCAAAGGCTACACTAGCCGACCCTGAGGTGGTTTGCAAGCTTGTCTGTCACTTTAATAGTATAAAAAATCGTTTCTTTGTGCGTACCTACGTCACTCATATTTCAAGGTACTAGATCGATTAGTCAGTCAGTTTCTGTTTTCATATCAATCAAATCAGCATATTGTCTACTCCTGGATGTAGGCCTCTCCTAATTTACGTCACAACACACGGTCCTGTGCCTTCCGCATCCAGTCCCAGTCTGCCTAGGTCCTCGGTCCATCTGGCGATGGCGGGTGGACGTTCTTATTTACGTCACAACACACGGTCCTGTGCCTTCCGCATCCAGTCCCAGTCTGCCTAGGTCCTCGGTCCATCTGGCGATGGCGGGTGGACGTTCTACACCACGTTAACCAAGTCGCGGTGTCCGCTCCAGAATTCCTTTGCTCCATTTGCTGTCTTCTGTAGATGTGGCCACCCCACTGGCACGTTGCAGTGCTGTTCTTACGAGTATTTACCTTATATATATGGAATTCTGACTAAGCAGGTATTACTTTGTGCAAAGTAAATTTATATTGGTATTGTCAAATCAAATCAAATCAAAATTATATTTATTTCACATAGGCATTATACATATAATACATACATATAATCACGCTTGTTTCCCATCGGGGTAAGCAGAGACTATGGCTTTCCACTTGCTACGATCCTGACATACAACTTTCGCTTCTTCTACTTTCATAACTGTTTTCATACACGCTCGCCGGTTAAGGGTACTCTTGACCTTGCCTTTTTCCAGAACGTCTCTGATTTGATCGGCATGCGTACGCCGAGGTTTACCCCTACCAGTTTGCCCATTCATTCTCGCCTCATAAATCTGCTTTGTCAGTCTATTCTCATCCATTCTCTCCACGTGTCCAAACCATCTAAGCATCCCTTTTTCGATCTTAGTCACTACATCTTCTGTTATACCACATTTTTCCCTTATCACGCTATTTCTTTTTTTGTCCATTAAAGTCACTCCAGCTATACTTCGCAGACTTCTCATTTCCACTGCATTAATTTTGCTTTCATGCTTCTTCTGCCATACCCAACTTTCACTACCATACATAAGTGTAGGGATGAGCACTCCCCTATGTACAGCCAACCTGGCCTTCTCAGACACATTTTGACTGCTCATAAAGGTGTACATAGCCCCATTCACTTGATTTCCTGCCAAAACTCTTCGCTCAATATCCTGGTCACACTTTCCATCCCTTACAAATTTGGAACCCAAGTATACAAATTCTTTCACCTGTTCCACTCTTTGCCCTTCAATGAAGATTGAGCAATTCGTCATACTTTCTTCTCTTTCAAAAACCATAACTTTCGTCTTGTTTACATTAACTTTCATTCCTCTACTTTTTAGAGCCTCATTCATACTATTAACCATCAGCTGCAATTCCTCCGCTGATGATGCTAATATCACCTGATCATCAGCGTATAGGAGGCATTTGACGGTCAGTTCATTCATTTTTAAGCCATACATACTCTCTTGCAGTTCTTTCAGACAACTATCCATGTATAGATTAAACAGCCACGGAGACGCTACACAGCCCTGTCTCACACCCTTTTCAATGTGAAAGAAGTCCGTGCAGGCCCCGTTGATCCTGACACAAGCACTGGAACCCTCATAGAGAGACCTCAGTGCCCGTATCAAGTTGCTGTTCACTCCATACATGGACAATATTGACCACAGTTCATTCCTCACCACTCTGTCATAGGCCTTTTCCAAGTCCACGAATATGCAATAGACCTTTTGACTTTTAGCCAAAACTTTCTCAGCTACGCATCGTAAGGAAAAGACCTGATCCGTACATCCCCTTCCTTTCATAAATCCTGCTTGCACATCCCACATTTTTCCTTCAGTTTCATTCATCACTCTTTTTATCAACACTTTTGCATACAATTTGCCAACGATGCTGAGCAAGCTTATGCCGCGGTAGTTTTTGCACTCTTGCTACGACCCTTTTCCTTTGTAAAGCGGCACAATGACAGCTTTACACCATTCTGCTGGTACTCTGCCACTTCGCCAACAAAAGTTAAAAAGGCGGTACAGCTGGCAAGCTACCACGCCACGTCCAGCTTTCAGCATTTCGACAGAAATCCGATCTATTCCAGCAGCCTTTCCTACTTTCATACAATTCAACGCTTCCACTATTTCTCCCATACTTAACTCGCTTTCATCGCCAAATTCATTCAGTTCTAAAACACGCGTATCGCCTTGTATATCTTCTTTTTCGAATAAACTCTCAAAATATTCCTTCCATCTCTTTAGCACACATTCTTCTCCTCTTACAAAACTTCCATCCTGGTTTCTGATGTGATTGAGCGGCGACATTGTTTGCTGACTCCTCACTGTTCTTATGGACTTCCAAAAAAATTTAATATTCCGTTGGAAGTCTTCAGATAACCTTTTATCAAATTTTTCTCTATCATTCTCTTTCTTTCTCATCATCGTCTCTTTTGCAACACGTTTATACTTTTTATATTCATCCTTTGCCATTTTTACATCCTCATCCGTTGCCTTTTGCATTCTTTGATTGGCCTTTGTAGCCAACCAGTCCAACCATGCTTTCTTTTTGCCAGTCAACGCATTAAGAACTTCCACACTCATTCCCTTTGCCATACATCCTTGTCGTCTTTTGCTAACCCCACACACTTCAATCGCAACTTCCACAAGTCCTTCCTTAAACGGCTTCCATAATTCTTCAATCTCACATATTTCATCTAGGTTTTCAAATTTTTCACTCAGTTTACTCACAAATGCCTCTTTTATGCCTAACTCTTGTAAATTCTCAACTTTTATTCGCTCTAGTACACTAACGGGTTCATGCACACGATGTCGCCACCGCTGAAACAGACCCCTTACCCGGCTAATTACCAAGAAGTGATCTGTGTCGATCCCGGTGCCACGGTACGCCCGAGTGTCTAGCACTTTCTTTCTCAGTCTTGCGTCTACTATCACAAAGTCAATCATGCTTCTCTGATCTCTCTCCTCTCTTGTATACAAGTGGATATCCTTGTGGTTGAATATGGTATTAGTTACCACAAGATTCCTTTCCAAACATACTTCTAGCAAGCTTTCTCCATTTACATTCACTCGTTCATCACCAAACTTTCCTAATACACTTTCGTATCCATCGCGCTTCACTCCCACCCAACCATTAAAATCACCTAACATCACTATTCTCTCGTTTCGTTTACATTTATCCAGAATATCACTCATACTCTCCCAAAATGCCTGCCTCTCGCTTTGGTCTTTTGAAGACCGGTGCCACCGCGCATCCTGCGGAGCATACACTCCCAAAACAAAGATGCGGGTAAGTCCAACCTTCAGTCTTAGCCAAAGGAGTCTTGGGCTCACACATTCATACTCTGTCACACACTCATTCATTCTCGCGGAAAGTAGTACACCGACCCCCTGGCATGCTGTGCTGGTTGTGGCTACACCTGACCAATAGGCCGTATAGGCTCCGTGTGTCGTGGTGTCACATCCTTTCCGCTTTGTCTCATTCACACACAAAATATCAAGATGCCTCTCTTGCATCAACTTACATACCTCCTCAATTTTATCTTTCATTCCTCCTCTCACATTTAATGTAGCAAAGTGGCTAACCCTAGTCCACTTTTCGCCTCGATGGGAAACGAGACGTGATGGGTGGCGAACCACATCGCCGCCGTTTTTGGTTTTAAATTTCACTACCATTATACAGATGCGCTTGTAAAACGTCCAGAATATAAAACAAAACTCTACCACCAGTTCACAACGCGACCCACCCGAGAATAACTGGCAAGAAACTCAGCGGGTTGTTCTCTTTTTTGCTCTATTTACAATTTTAAAGAATCTAAAAACCATGCATTTTAACAATTTTTTTGAGAATTCAGCAGAGCAGGTCATTTTTTAAGGAGACTTTTGAAGCTGAGGCAACCCGTACTGCTGCAGGCTTTGTCCGCATCTTCTATTGTGACCAAACATTTACTGTAGATTTTATCTGCTAAATGTTCATAAGTGGATTTCTATGCAGCAAAATTTACGGGACATATTATATGAAATCGATAGCGATAGTGCTGGTTGATCTTTGGTACTATTATTTTTTTATGTGTAGGGAAAGTTTTATGAGGCAAAAAATATTTTATTAATAATATTACCCATTGTTAGGGAAAAAAATAATTATTTTGGTGCTTTCCCACTAAAATTACTTCTGACAAAAACTTAACAAGAAAGCCGTAAGATCGTTCTCACTGTACTGCCCCTCTCTAACACGTTTATTGTGAAAGTTCAATCCGATTGACGTTGTCATTTTTGTTTTATTTCAAACTTTGAACAGATGATCCACGTGGCCTAGTGACGTAGTTTAATGCGACAGAGACACAGCCTACAGACAAAGTCTTGACATAAGCCCCTCTGCACTCTATTTTATAGAGGGGCTAAAACTGAAAAATAAAATTTACATACCACAAAATATTTTGATTTATCATATATTATGGCACCGACTTCAATATTATACCTATGACAGAGATTATACCAACCTGAATCTATAGTTTTACATGGCACCGATTTCAACATTATTAACTAGCTGTTCCCCGCGGCTTCGACCGCGTAGAAGTCGTTATCGCGTAAAATACACTCCTTTTGCAAAGTCAATTAAAAAGTAGCATATGTCCTTTCCTTATACTCAAACTATCTCTATTCCAAATTTCATCAAAATCGGTTCAGTAGTTTAGGTGGGAAAACGTAACAGACCGACAGACAGAGTTACTTTCGCATTTATAATATTAGTAGGGATAATATCTGATAAATCAAAATATTAATATACTATTACTTTGCGCCAACTAAATTTAGACCGTTTTTTGCTCATATTTTTTTTATTTCCGTATATATCGACACCAGAAGTATCAATTAACGTAAGGGACATTTTGGCGAAAATGAGTTATATATATCATTGGATTCAGAATTTCGAGCTCTATCGATTGGTATACTCAAAATGTCTCTATCGTTAAAAAAGTGTCCCTTACAGTACAAATTTTAGGACTGTCTAAAACGATTTATAACGAAAAAATTGATTTAAGGGCCATTTAGATTTTATTCTTCTCAAACAAGTAAAGTAACTCATCATACAAAATAATTTTGACCCTTACCTTAGACCTCAAATCAGTAATTTTATACAACATGTCCCTTACCTTAACTCATTTTTCGAGCCTTTTAGGGGTAATTTATATGCTTATCTCACATAATTTCTGCAATTTTGTATTTTTCGTGTGAAAATCTAAATGTTTTCTTGATTCCACCTATCGGTGCATAGGCGGCGGCCCCGGGTAACTCCTCGGAAGGAAGTTTCAGGGTCCCATGTAGACAAGTCCATCACTGGGGCTCAGCACTCAGCTAGAATGGTGCTAATCCGCGTTTTGGAGGTTCTGTTGTTATGCTGTTTTGACTTATGTATGGACAGCGTGCATCCTCCAAGTCTGGTCGCCCCGATTGCAGCAGTTCCCACCTTGGTTGCTCAGTCTGCACCTTGCATGTCTCTATGAGTTCCTGACAGTGTGCAGGACGCATTGTATTCCCTAATGTTGGTCAACCACCGCGAGAGTGCAGTCGTTGCCCCTCCTCAGTTTTGAATCATGTCTCGAAAATGATATTCGAAGTTCAACCCGCTATCGAGTACGACTCCAAGATACTTTATAGAGGGCTAGATATCGACGCTAATTCCCCCTACTTGTATGCTGGATTCCGTGGGTGACTTCTCCCGAGATCCGTGAAAGCACAGGACCTGAATTTTGTAAGAGACTACCTTTAGAACCAGTCGCCATCTTCGACCCAGAACTCGAGAAACTCCCTTTAGGGCCACGTCTCGATGAGTAGATTTTCGCGTCGTAACGTGGGTGTTATCAGCGTAGCTCGTTACGTCGAACCCTTCGAGCAAATTCCCGTGGACCGATTCCTCCAAAATAACGCACGATACCCCTTACCTTAGCCGGTAGCTTATTCATGTCTCGAAAAGATAAGCCTCAAAACTCCGACGTAAGTAGAAAATCACTCCATAATGATAAATGAGTGCTTCTCTAACGCAGCTTCAGGGAATGGGGTTGAAAGCTATGGCGATGTCAACAGACACCGCCATCACCACCTATCAGTCAAGGCCCAAATTCTTCGAGAGCCATCAGGCCCATGACTTGGAATGCCGTCGGGTTTGGTGCTTTTTTAAGTAGTAGCACAGGTGCCCCTAACATGCTCTTGGTGACTTCATGCACATCGTTCTAACAGTAATCCCCGTTCAGTGCCTGAGATGGAGCCATAAGGAGCAATATGTCCCTTAACTCCTGATGGAAACAAGGAGACCAAGACCCTCTCCAGCTGGGTTAGTAGTGGCACCTTAGTGCGAAAACTTTTGTTTTTATCTTTTAATGTTGATTCATACCAATATTCATCATGCAAAAAAATATTTTCCTGTAGTAAAAATAACACAATACCACAAAG
The DNA here is from genome assembly GCA_933228765.1 of Miltochrista miniata. Lineage (NCBI taxonomy): Eukaryota > Metazoa > Arthropoda > Insecta > Lepidoptera > Erebidae > Miltochrista > Miltochrista miniata. The sequence continues at coordinate 29,420,789 of OW121747.1, forward strand.
TAATTTTTCGGGTCTACAACAAATAATATAATAAATTTTAATAATAATATTTAAGGGGGTACCCTTACAACAAACGTGATATTTTACTGTTGTTTGGCTCTAAGCTCTCCGTACGTGAGGCCGACTCGGACTTTGCCGTTTTTTTTAATTTTTTTCGATAATCTTCAGTACTAAGTTACATCAAATATCATCAAAAGTCTTAAAGTGAAGTCCTTTACAATACATTTGCATGTGATTTTCTATTATTTCTTGCTACTTACACTTTAGTCATTTGTTTATACATAAAATATCAGTAACGTAAGATACAACTAAACATATTTTTTTAATGTAACGGACACGCTATTTTGGAAACCAGTAAACATTCCTAAATCTTGAGTATATAGCATGAAAGAAGAAGAAATTCTAAGAAACTTCACTCTTGACACAATTAAAATCGAACCAGACAGTAAAAAATTACAGACAGATTTTATAAAAATAAAATCGTTTTTTGGCTCTCCTGAAAAACCGTGTTTTGTCCCTTACATTAATTGATACTTCTGGTGTCGATATGTATAACATTATCTTCCGATGAACTTGATATATAGATAATTATTAAGTGGTCATGAGAGCGCCAATTCCACTAATCATAACTTTGTTGTACTCATACATACATACATACATATAATCACGCCTTTATCCCCGAAGGGGTAGGCAGAGGCATAGTATACGCCCACACTTCACCCTATAGTCTTATGTCCCACGGAACAGGTGGTGAGCCCATTGCCGTGAAACATTGTTGTAGGTACTCATAATATCTTAAAATAGGGATAAAGTAATATAACTTGCTTTTATTTAGAAAGAAACACGAGTTAATCACGCATGGCACACGCCCCAAGAAGCGGGAAAATACCCGAACAAACCCATCAAGGCTGAGGGATAGCACTCGAACCCCAGTAGGTAAGGTCGCAGTGGTAGCCAAGGTCTATTGGAAATCCACAGTCTGGGGCGAGGGCGCCGCAGGAAAACGGGAATGCTGCTCGCCGTTCTTACAAAAGCATGCCCAAGGAGGCGGCATAACGTAAGAGTTTCATGCACACCCGGATAACACATGAACCAACCCCAAAGACACGGAATAGAACCCCTATGCGAGACGGCAGTGGTAACCAAAGTCTGTCGGGAATCCTGATATATTCTTCCGAGGACTTACCCGGGACATCTTCCGTAGGCAGTAGCAGAGTACTGTGTGGTTTTAGTCAGTAGGAGTCCGGAATAGCATCCATGAGTAATTCCACACGTAAAAGAAAGAAACCATAAGAAACCCATCTTCAGGTGGAGAAATTTCTAAAATGAACACTTGAGAAAATTTATACGGTTGATTGACGGCACTTGGTGGAACTTGCTGAACATATTGAAAAAAAAAGGCGCGTTAAATGTCCATTTTCTATACTATCTGATATACTAATATTTTATAGAGGAAAGTGATTTGAAGAAGATTTGATTGTTTGTTTGTTTGTATGTTTGTATGTTTGTTTGTTTGCGTCGAATAGGCTCCGAAACTACTGGACCGATTTTAAAAATTCTTTCACTGTTGGTAAGCTACGCTCGCCTCGATGAACATAGGCTATATTTTATTCCCGTATTCCCACGAGAACGGGAGCTACGCGGGTAAAACCGCGTGACGTCCTCTAGTAGTCCAAACCAAATGTTTAGGCTTTGTAGCATTTATTTTCTATAGATGCAGTATTTAGGATGTGAAAGCAGCCTTATCGAGTTATCTTTTTTTAATCGGTTGTCAGTGGTGACATTTCTGCTGTCAGAATGACAGGATGTCATAAGTTCGGTGACGAAGCGTTTCGCATTTAAAGGAACAGGTTTGGTTAAGATTTTTGGAGAAAGACGGGACTTTGACCGAGACCGGCTTTGGGGTAGTTGGAGGTCCTTTGGCTTTTGGCTCTGAGACTGTGCCGCGAATCAGTTTTTCGCTCAAGCGCGATTATTTGTTACCTCGCGTGGCCTAACGGGCTGTGATTGGGTTGCTGCATTGCATCTTACTACATTTTACCCAGAAAACTGGTGAGTCACTTCTTCTTTTGCAAAGCGGGTCGATTGTCGTCTGTCGCGCAGCCAAGATCTTAATTTGTCGTTTCTTTCATGACAGGGTTTTTTACTACGGGGCTAGTTGCCGGATGAGATATTTGGTGCCGCACCTATAAGTTAGTGGGCTGCACGTGGTACGACAACGTGGAAGTGCGGACTACACGAGCTTCTCATGTGAGAGGTATCTGCCGTCATCACCTGGCAGTAACAACAGGCAGTCACTCTCACTCAGCTCACTCTGCAGGCCAGTAAATCCACTACTTATGTGTAGCTTAGTAGCATAAGTACCTAAGCACTGACTATACTTCTGTGTACCTGTGATATTTGTGTCTATCAGTGAATAAGCTCTCTGTGTGTCTCTGTGTATCTCTGTGTTATATAAATATATGTGTGTACACCCTACCTGACTGTTTTCGTCAGAGCCCTGGCCTACCCTTGCACGCACACTGGAATCTCTGTAGTAAGGCGCCCTGGGAAAGAGTTCTCTGCATAGCTACCTCGCGCTAGTTGGTGAGTAACACTGATCATCACTTAGTGTTACAAATTGGCTCCCAACGTAGTGGCAAATCTCTGGGTCTACTCTGCGGTAGTCTCAGTCTGGTGTGTGTGCATAGGTGGTTATCTCTGGCGAAACCATTCTGGAATCGTCCGAGACGCTCCAGGACGTTAATTGGTGGTGCTAGCAGCTAAGCACAAAACCTTCCCTTTCGTCTTCTTCCAGCTTCCTACATCTTTGGCTGGAAAAGACACAAAATTCTAAATTCAAAAATTTAAAATAGCTGTGATTTTGGAAAAACTTTTTGATTTTATTTGGCATACCCACTTTTTTTCTTATTGTGTTTTATGTTCCTTTTTTTTTATGGTGCACACATGTATTTATCATTAGTGTATTATTGTATATTATTCTATAGCTTTACCTTGTAGGGTAAACTTGGTAAACTTCTCACTGTGTAAACTTTGTGAATTTCTCTGTGTAACTTAAAACTTTTTTATAAGGTGTGTACATACCTTGTAATTTTGAATGTTAACCTGAACAGTGTTATCAGAAAATTTCGAAACTTTTCTCTCTTAGTATACCCTTAATCTTTGTTAAATTCTAAAAGTCAATTTGAAACATAATTACCTAACTTAGTACACTTTGTTGTAACTCAATTTACATTTTTACTTTGTAATTGATCCCTATCTGTGCCATTTTATCTTTATAATTGTTGTAAGTAAATTTTTACATAATGGCACAGAGGAAAAAATATATTAATTATTTAAGAAAGGATGAACTTGCTAACGAGCTGTCCCACATGGGTATTTCAGTGGAACCGGAAACGACAGTGTCTGGCCTTCGGAGTGAGCTAAGAACGGCACACCGACTCGTCCGTCGAGGTAGCATCAAAGCGAGTGCCCTGGTACCCGCTGATGCATCGGCTGAGCTCTCGACCTGTCTTCCGAAGGTCTCCGAGTTGGAGGAGGCTATTCAGTCAGGTGAGTTTTTGGCCAATAATAATAGTCGTCTTAGGGTGTATATCAGGGCCAACTACTTATTGAGTAGGTTAGCTCGTTGTGGTCTGGATTGCCCCGACCTGGTGGATATTCGTGGTAGGCTAGTGAAGATCATCGCTAGGGCTGAACCCAGTAGTGATTCTGAATTCGAAGGTTCGGATGATGATGGTGATGATCCTTCGGGTCGTGACCAGGTGGAATATACTTCACCAGTAGTGAGAGAGGACCGCTCGGTGCGAGCTAGTTCAAGTAGGAGTAGTTCTACATGTAATATAGTGTATAAAGAACGTCCCCTTAACTTATGTTCATTTAACTTAAAATATGATGGTTCTACTTGTGTACGTGTGTTTTTAGAGAGATTAGAGGAACTTAGATGTGCTCGGGAGGTTACTAAGCCTAGACTCCTTATGGCTTTCTCCGACCTGTTGGATGGACCGGCTTTGTCTTGGTTCCGTACAAACAAAGCTAACTTCATCTCATATGAGGATCTTATTAGTGAGCTTAGAGATACCTTCGATATTCCTGATTATGACTACCGCCTCAGGAACGAGATAAGACAGCGTACACAAGCCCGCTCTGAGTCCTTGGTTAACTATATATGTACAATGCAAGCCATGTTCTCAAGGTTGTCATGTAAGATGCCCAGTGAGGAACAGCTGGACATTCTCATGCACAACATTAGACCTGACTACATGAAGGAACTGGCCTTGCATGATGTCAACTCTGTGGATGACTTGAGACGTTTGGGTAAGCGCTTGGAGCTTGCGCGTACTAGGGCAGACGCTTTCCATGAGCCTGCTCTTGACAAGTTTGAGATTACATCTGACTTACACCAGCTTAAGAACAAAGGTGTACAAAAGCCCGCTAAGCAGGTGTCTGCAGTGGAGACGCCGGTTACCCCCCACGATCGCAAATGCTTTCGTTGCGGCGGGGGCGGTCACACTGCATACAGCTGCACACAGTCAAGGGAGCTGGTGTGTTTCCGGTGTGGTCTCAAAGGAGTCAAGACCCCAGACTGCTCACACTGTACTAGCAAGTCAAAAAACGCGTAGGCCAGGGCCTTATTAGGAACTCTGTGCATCACTCTGTATCTGAGTCTATTTCTGATAAGGTCCTGTTTCCTAAACGGGATAGTGACATTAGACCGTATCTAGTTGTTAAGGTTTTAAATTTAAATGTCTTAGGCCTTCTAGATTCCGGTGCCTCCTGCTCTATACTAGGTAAGGGAGCGCACCGCATCTTCTTGGAACTGGGTTTTGATCTTGTGAGTATCAATCCTACTTTTCGTATTACAACTGCAGACAGCACTCACTTGCAATGTCTGGGTTGTATCTCTTTGCCAATTGAGTACAATTCGGTTATCCGAGTTGTCAAGTTCTATGTTGTCCCAGGTATAACCACCTCCATGATATTTGGAGTGGATTTCTGGCAACAATTTAAGTTAAGTGATAAGTTAATTTTACAAAATATTAGTCTTGATAGCTTTAGTGATAATAATCCTATAGAGTCTGTGTCCCTTAACGGTGGCCTCGAGGATTATGACAACCTGACAACTAAACAAAGGTGTGTAATCAACGAGGTCATTGAAAAGTTCGACTCGTTGAACACTGATAAGGTGGGTTTAGGTCGGACCTCACTTGTGCACCATGTCATTGACACTGGTGACAGCAAGCCGATCAAGCAGCGTTATTATCCGCTCTCTCCCCTTAAGCAGAAGGCCCTGGAAGCCGAGCTGGACCGAATGCTGGAGATGGGAGTAGTGTCCCCGTCTCAGTCCGCCTGGAACTCTCCAGTGGTCATGGTGGAGAAGGCGAACGGCGACCTCAGATTGTGCTTGGACTCTCGCAAGCTGAACTCTGTGTCTAAGAGTGACGCCTACCCCTTACCCTATATCAATCAAATCTTAGACCATCTTAATAATGCTAAGTATTTAACCTCTGTAGATCTGAGTGCGGCCTACTGGCAGATTCCATTCGACTCACTCCAGTCTGCTGAGAAGACTGCTTTTACGGTTCCCCGGAGAGGATTGTTCCATTACAATTCCATGTGCTTCGGTCTTGTCGGTGCCAGTGCCACGATGCAACGCCTCATGGACCGTCTGTTTGGTCCCGAGTTCGACAACAAGGTATTTGCGTTTCAGGATGACATAGTCTGTGTGTCCAGCACCTTTGAGGAGCATGTAGAGCTCTTACATAGAGTCTATCAGCAACTCAAGGATGCTGGCCTAACTATTAATATGAAAAAATCCCACTTTTGTCGGAGTGAACTCAAATACCTGGGGTATTATGTGGACAAACATGGCTTACGGACAGACCCGGGTAAAGTTGAGGTTATCCTCAACTATCCCACCCCTTCTAACCCTAAGGAGGTTAAGAGATTTCTGGGAATGGCCGGCTGGTATCGTCGCTTTGTTAACAACTTCTCGAAGATTAGTAAACCTCTGTGCAAACTCACTTCTACGAACCTTAAGTTCGAATGGACCCCTGAGGCTGAACAGTCCTTTAACCTGCTAAAGTCAGCCTTGGTTTCTGCCCCTATATTAAAAATGCCTAACTTTGAGATGCCCTTCCGCATTCTTAGTGACGCGTCAGCTTACTCAGTTGCTGCTGTACTGACACAAACTCACGATGGTGTTGAGCACCCTATCGCCTACTGTAGCCGTTCTCTCAACAAGAACGAGGTGAACTACAGCACAACTGAGCGAGAACTTCTGGCCGTGATTTTCGCTTTGGAACAATTTCGACAGTACGTCGAAGGCCAAAAATGTACGGTCGTCACGGATCATTCATCTCTTCTGTGGTTCCATAAGCTAAAAAATCCCACGGGTCGTCTAGCACGTTGGAGCATGAGGCTCAGTCAATTCGATTTTGACATAGAGCATCGAAAAGGTAAAGACCACGTTGTACCTGATGCTCTGTCTCGTATCAAAATTGATTCCCTCGATGCAGTACCCACTAAAGACCCGTGGTATGACCACACCATGAATAGTGTTCGGAAGAACCCTAGGAAGTCACCAAATTATGACATTCGTGACAACCTTCTATATAGGTTAACTAAAAATAAATATTCTTTGACTTCAGATTTTGACTGGAAGCTGGTGGTACCTCAGGAGGATCGCTTGCCCCTGCTCTCTAAGTACCACGATGACACACTTAGTGCCCATGGTGGCGTTTGGAAGACGCATAAAAGGTTAGCCCTAAATTATTACTGGCCCAAGATGTACGAGGACGTCAAAGAATATGTTGGGAATTGCGAAACATGCAAGCAGTACAAACCCGTAAATACGTCTCGTCCCGGCCTAATGGGTAGCCCGAAGCGGGTTTCGAAGCCATTCGAAGCTATCTCTGTCGATCTGCTTGGTCCCTTTCCCACTTCGAGCAATAGAAACGTACACCTGATCGTGGTCTCCGACTACTTTAGCAAATACGTCATGTTGTGCCCTGTTCGGGTTGCCACAGGCGCTGTAGTCGCGAGGTTCATAGAGAAGAGTGTGTTTCTCGTGCACGGAGTCTGCAAGACTATTTACATGGATAATGGCCCTCAGTTTGTGAGTAAGCCATTTAAGGATCTGTTGGCTAAATATAATGTACCTAATATATATTATAACCCTAGGTATCATGCCCAAACTAATCAGGCGGAACGAGCTATTCGCAATGTGGTTCAAGCGATCTCATGCTATGTGAAGTCACAACACAAGTCTTGGGATCAGTTCTTGGTTGAGATACAGTGTGCTTTAAACACTGCAGTTAACGAAGCAACTCGTTTCACCCCTTACTTTTTGGTACATGGTAGGGAATTTATTGGGGATGGAGTGTTATACAGGCAGACAGATATCGCGTGCCATCCTACTTCAGTCTCTGTAGACGATCCATCAGCCTTCGGTGTCAAGCTGAGAGAAATACAACGCATTTACGACCAGGTGAGGAAACATTTGAACGTTGCCCACCAGCGTAATGAAAAGTATTACAATCTCAGAAAAAGGCATGTAGAGCTGAAAGTGGGACAGATAGTTTACAAACGCACGTTCTACCTGTCCAACAAGGCCAAGAATTTTACTTCTAAGCTAGCCCCTAAGTTCCTTAAATGTGTGGTGACTGCTAAGCGATCCCCTTTAGTATATAGGCTGTCAGATCTGGACGGTAAGGATCTTGGGGAGTACCATATCAAGGACATCCTGAAGTATCAGGAGGAGCAGTCTCCAATACCTAACGTAACTACATAGCACTGTTTCTCTAGTTTATTAAACCAGTGCTATGTGATCATTATGTAAGACTATTTTAATCTTTTGTTTGTATTTCTAAATGTGTACGTGACTTTAAATTGTCACGTTGTAGTTTCTTCTATGCACCGCACCGAGCGTTTTTCTCTCATTCGCTTCTCGGTACTCTACAATATCCTGAGAGCTTGGGTAGTGTTAGGGTATCGTCAGCGAGTAGAGGGAGCACTCGTTTTCTATGAAGGGCATTAGACTCTAGTTACTTAGCCTAACCGGTACACGAGTCAGTGTCTAGTTAGGTACATAGGAGGATCTTTCTTTGGTATTGTAATGGTCGTAGTCAGCTGGTGTTTGAAGGACCTAGCTGGTTGTCTTTGTTTATTAGTCAGTACTTTTCTGTTTTCTTTATTGTGTATTTCCAGCGTGTCATATCCGCAGGAAATACTATTAAAGGGGGGGTGGTTGTAGCATTTATTTTCTATAGATGCAGTATTTAGGATGTGAAAGCAGCCTTATCGAGTTATCTTTTTTTAATCGGTTGTCAGTGGTGACATTTCTGCTGTCAGAATGACAGGATGTCATAAGTTCGGTGACGAAGCGTTTCGCATTTAAAGGAACAGGTTTGGTTAAGATTTTTGGAGAAAGACGGGACTTTGACCGAGACCGGCTTTGGGGTAGTTGGAGGTCCTTTGGCTTTTGGCTCTGAGACTGTGCCGCGAATCAGTTTTTCGCTCAAGCGCGATTATTTGTTACCTCGCGTGGCCTAACGGGCTGTGATTGGGTTGCTGCATTGCATCTTACTACATTTTACCCAGAAAACTGGTGAGTCACTTCTTCTTTTGCAAAGCGGGTCGATTGTCGTCTGTCGCGCAGCCAAGATCTTAATTTGTCGTTTCTTTCATGACAGGGTTTTTTACTACGGGGCTAGTTGCCGGATGAGATATTTGGTGCCGCACCTATAAGTTAGTGGGCTGCACGTGGTACGACAACGTGGAAGTGCGGACTACACGAGCTTCTCATGTGAGAGGTATCTGCCGTCATCACCTGGCAGTAACAACAGGCAGTCACTCTCACTCAGCTCACTCTGCAGGCCAGTAAATCCACTACTTATGTGTAGCTTAGTAGCATAAGTACCTAAGCACTGACTATACTTCTGTGTACCTGTGATATTTGTGTCTATCAGTGAATAAGCTCTCTGTGTGTCTCTGTGTATCTCTGTGTTATATAAATATATGTGTGTACACCCTACCTGACTGTTTTCGTCAGAGCCCTGGCCTACCCTTGCACGCACACTGGAATCTCTGTAGTAAGGCGCCCTGGGAAAGAGTTCTCTGCATAGCTACCTCGCGCTAGTTGGTGAGTAACACTGATCATCACTTAGTGTTACAGCTTTGTTTGGACTATTTAGTAGATGGTTTATGTGAAGTTTGCACAAAATCGGTCGAGCGGTTCTTCATTTATCACGCAAACGAAGTTGCGCGGGTCAGCTAGTCTATTATATAAAAATAAGTCGGGTTTTCCTTCCTGACGCTATAACTCCAGAACGCACGAACCGATTTCCACGGTTTTGCATTCGTTGGAAAGGTCTCGGGCTCCGTGAGGTTTATAGCAAAGAAAATTCAGGGAAAATTTCAACAGAGAAGGGGAAAACCATTTTTCACATACAGCGCCATCGCGGGCGAAGCTGCGGGCATCAGCTAGTATTTTAATAAAATTACGAGCATATCAGATCGATGTGCTGTGAGATTTTCAATCCGTCTGTCTGTCTGTTCCGAACTGAACCGTGATAGCTAGAGGGTTATAATTTTCTCAGATGATGTTCTGTTGCCACTATAACAAAAATACCAACTAAAATCAGTATAAAATTCCCACACAACACGTAATTTTTTTTTCAGGTTTTTGTAACGGAACCCTCTGTGCGCGAATCCGGCTCGTACTTTTTTCAATATGAACACGTGAGGTTCCGTTTCGGTTTCGGCTGAAACTGACCCTGGGGCCGAAATTTCGGTTACAGTTTCTTCTGAAAAATCAATTTCCCAGGCAAAAAATCACGATTGTTGTTTCGGAGGCCCCTTCAATTTTTTGTCTGATGTTAGGATTTTCCTATTTTACTGACTAAGGTAGGTACATAAACAACAGGAAGATATATCTATTGACAAACACATAAACTGCTCAACAGAAAATCCCCGAATTTTAGTCGAGGTTAAAGGTGGCCGTGAGAAGTTAAGACAAACCTAGACAATAAGCGTAGCTGGTAAATTTGCACATGAATTCGGAAAAGTCAGGTCAGATAGATAAGAATCCATTGATTCAATTGTTGCATGTTATTTAAACACATACTTCATAATACAAATTTATTTCAAAATAGTAAACGTGCACCAATTCATAAACACAAGAGACAAAAGTCTATTTTTACTCTATACCCTTGACAAGGTTAGATAATGTTTTATATACTATCGCAAATGACTGACGAAATCTAGGTAGTTACTATTTCGTATAGTAACTACATAATAGCTGATGCTGACTCCGTCTGCGTGGTAAAAATTTCCTGCATCCGTTTTTCCACAGGAACTTGTTCCCGACAAATTATCCGAATTACTGACAAACTGGTCAAAACAACGCGTGATTGTGGAACGAAATGAAAAAGCAAATTTTTAATTAGATTTTCTTAAAATGTTCTTTTCTACAAACCTTGTCTTTTCTACAAACAATAATAAACTCAATGCAAAAAAACCGGCCAAGTGCGAGCTGGACTCGCCCATGAAGGGTTCCTTAGCAGCAAGTAACATAATATAAAAGTTTTTATAGTTCGTTGTAACTTTGATTCATGTTTTAACACGTTCGCAGTGGTAGTGATTCTTACAGGCGAAAAATGCGGCTTATGACGTATTAACAAACAACTACCAACTCGATCACGTTCAAACCAATTTTCGTTGGTAGTTTTTATGGCAATGTACATTATATATATTTTTTAGATTTATCATTCTCTTAGTTTAGAAGTTAGAGGGGACACACACACATTTTTCCACTTTGGAAGTGTCTCTTACGCAAACTATTCAGTTTAGAAAAAAAATATTTTAGAAACCTCAATAGCATTTTTGGAGACCTATCTATAGATACACCGCCACGTATGGGTTTGACGAAAAAAAAATTTTTCAGTTTCAGTTCTGAGTATGGGGACCCCCAAAATTTACTGCTTTTTTTCTAGTTTTATATAAGAATCTTAATGCGGTTCACAGAATACATCTACTTACCAAGTTTCAATGGCGTAGGTCTTATAGTTTTGGAGAAAAATGGCTGTGACACACGGACGGACAGACAGACATGACGAATCTATAAGGTTTCCGTTTTTTGCCATTCGGCTACGGAACCCTAAAAAGAAGGATCTTAATTGGTACAGTCGTCGTTCAGAAGATAAATGGGTAGGGGAGACCGGGGCTGGTTGACTATAGGGGTAGGTAGACTAACTATCAATAACTCGGTCAAAGCAATGGCTTGGAGCCAACCGATGACACCCGAGAGTCCGCTACCTCTCCCCGCTCAGTCATCGGGAGCGCGGTGTCGCGCACGCACACCGTTTGAGTGAAGGAAATTAAAGTTCAAAAATAACGTACGAATGTAATTATTTTCATCGTAAGGTTTTTTGTAATAATGCCTATTTATTCATGGTCACTGATTGTCAAAGAATTTATAATGGATGTTTGATTCATGTTCTTTCTTTTATGTATGATCTTATTTGATTTCTTAGCAGTTTTGTGGTTATGTCATGTGATTGAAAATAAAAATGTGGTTTGGGGCTAGTAGACTAATGCATAACGGGCAACGGGGCTGGATGACCAATAATCGTACATAAAAGAAAGAACATGAATCAAACACATCCATTATAATTTTTTTGACAATCAGTAACCATAAAGATATAGGCATTATTACAAAAACATTACGATGAAAATAATTACTTACATACGTTATTTTTCATCTTTAAATTCCTTCACTCAAACGATGTGCGTGCGCGACGCCGCGCTCTCGGTGATTTATTGTATGTGTGTTTTATTGTCAATAAAAAATTATAAAAATAATATTTTTTATGTATGTTGCCCTTTATCCTATTTCCTCGTAGATATTGCCTTTACAAGTCCATAGGTCAACTTACCCCAGGCAAATAGTCAACCTACCCCAAGCATGGGGCAGGTTGACCAGTTTTTCTTATTGTATAAGATCTAGCCTGTACCCTATATTATAATGAATTAAGTGCTTTTTGCTATATTTTTCCAAAGCTTAATAGTTAACCTATAAAATTAACCTGTTTTTGAATTAATATTCTATAAAGAAATAAAAATATAAGCCTTTAAGCTAAAACCTAGTCAACCAGCTCCGGTCTCCCCTACAGGTGATCATGTTTAGGGTTCCGTACCTCATACATATACACAGGTACATAAACATCACGCCTGTTTCCCAATGGGGTAGGCAAAGACTTTCCACTTGCTACGATCCTGACAAACAACTTTCGCTTCTTCAACTTTCATAAGTGTCTTCATACATGCTCTTCGGTTAAGGGTACCTACTCTGCGAACCTAAAAAAAAACGAATCTCATAGGATCACTTTATTGTCGGTCTGTCTGTCTCTCTGTCAAGACCCTTCATCTGGTGAACGCGTAAAGGTATCGAGTTGAAATTAATAGGTACCATATATTAAGTAGTGACCGACCGAAGCTTCGGTTTCGGCCAAAAAATCGAGTTTCGACTGCAGTTTCGGTTTCGGCCAAAATGGGCCGAAACATTCGGCTGGGCCGAAACTCACGTGTTCGTGAATTTTGAGGACCTGGCTCTGTTGTGTTGGTTGGGGTCAGCCCAACCAGTTAATATGTTACCATCCTAAGATTTAGATATGTACAAACGACTTTCAGTCAATATTTATTACAATTATAAAATTTTATTCAAACCACAAGCAATTACAATCATTGAGAATTATTAGACAGTTCCCCCTGTGTTATGTCTTAGACCACCTTTTTAGGGTCCCGTTTTTACTTTCGGTTAGATACGGAATCTTATTAAAAAGTGATCTAGGACATTACATGAACCTACCTCTTTGTAGTCGGTTCAGAACAGGGTAAAAATGTTTTTAAACTCACACGACATGCACTAGACATTAAATTGATTGCGGGTCTTTTCGCGTAAACATTTCAAACTTCGCTCACCTCTCGACGTTTCGGCTATGTTACAATAGCCGTGGTCACGAGTAGACTGAGGGTAAAAACAGGACCCTATTAGGTACTAAAACTTCTTTGGTCGTCTGTCCGTATGTCAGCAGACTGTATCTCATGCACAGTGATAGATCGTTAGACAGTTAAAATTTTCACAGCTGATGTATTTCTGTTGCCGTTGTAGTAACAAATAATAAAAACAGACAAAATAACAATTTTAAAGGGGGCCTCCCATACAAAAAACGTGTTTTTTGCCGATATTCTTGTACGGATCGTGCGCGAATCCGGGTCAGTACCTATTGTTCAGTTTTAGTTAGGTAGAATATACCTATCTACTAATTTAACCAATACCGACCAAAACCGTTTTAAATATTTTAAAAAAGTTGTTTCTTAATATTTTTAAACCTATTTTCGATGTCCTGGTACATCCTTCCGAGGGCTCACCCGGGGCTTCCAACCATAGGCTGTTGAGCGTTACGTGAGGTTTTTTAGTTGGTAGGAGTCCGGCTTAGCATCCATGAAGATTTACCCTCACGTTAAAAAAAAATCTATTTTCGATTTCTTTCTATTTCTTTTTATTTCGATCCATCCGATGCAGTAATAGGAGAGTATAGCATTTTCTACGTTGAGTCGGTATGCCTCCTTGTAGGGACCACTTAATGGGAAATCCCTAGCAAAGTGTGAACCCTTGCTTCGCTATTTCAAAGGCGCATGGAGGCGCTTTGGAGCGAGGCCATTGGTAGGCACCCCGAGCGATTGAGACTTACTGGTCCCTACTAGCTGACCCGCGCAACGTCGTTTGCGTCTCATAAGTAAGAGAAAGAAAGAGAGAAGTGTGGTGTTATTTTTGCAATATCTATGTTTTTCGTCATTTCCTCCCGTCGCGTTTACTCCCGTTGCGTCGCTGATATTCATTATTTTAGAATTAATAAAGGTTATTGCGAACCTAAAACAAAAATACATAAATAGGTAAGTACCTATTTATTTTTTAAAACTTATTACAATATACAGAAATAGTGACGCCTTTATCCCTGAAGGGGTAGGCAGACGCATATATATACGACCACATTTCACCTTACCGTTTTATGTCCCACGTAATAGGTGGTGAGCCTATTGCCGTGTTGAAATGAACAGGCGCAGGTCGTGACGACCCGCAGTTGAAATTTTGAACCCGCTCATAAAGCATTCAAATTAATGAAATGTGGGCATATTGTAATATGTCTCTGCATACCCATTCGGGAATAACAGGCGTGATCACATGTATGTATGTATGTATGTACTCAACGGAAGCTTTTAAAAGGAATACATTTTTCCCGTTTTCAAAACATTTTTCTTTGCTGCTTCGCTCTTTTTTGTCTTAGCATTATGTTATTTAGCCTACAAGTCATCTTCAATAAATATGTACCTACTATCGAGCTGTAAAAGAATGTTTGAGATCCAACCAGTAGTTCCCAAGATCTTAGCATGATGTTTTAACACGTTCGCAGTTGTAGTGATTTTTGTAACGGAAAATTGCGGTTTATGACGTATTAAAAAAAAACTACCAGCTCTATCTCGGTCAAACCAATTTTCGTTGGTAGTTTTTATAGCAATGTACATCACATATTTTTTTTAGATTTATCATTCTCTTAGTTTAGAAGTTAGAGGGGGGGGGACACACATTTTTCCACTTTGGAAGGGTCTCTTGCTCAAACTATTCACTTTAGAAAAAAAAGATTTTAGGAACCTCAATAGCATTTTTAGAGACCTATCTATAGATACCCCACACGTCTGGGCTTGATGAAAAAAAAATTGAGTTCTGAGTATGGGGACCCCCAAAATTTACTGCTTTTTTTCTAGTTTTATATAAGAATCTTAATGCGGTTCACTGAATACATCTAGTCACCAAGTTTCAAAAGCAGACCTTATAGTTTCGGAGAAAAGTGGCTGTGACACACGGACGGACAGACAGACGGACAGACAGACAGACATGACGAATCTATAAGGGTTCCGTTTTTGCCATTTGGCTACGAAACCCTAAAAAGAATGCTTTTTACGCAGTTTTCATTAAAATTTTTGTCTCATTCGTAAGCTTCTTATCCCAGGAGTATGATCCTTACCTTGTTTCTTTGTTTACATCTATTTGTAATACTTATTTGACAATCGTTTAGGTATAATCAAACGTTCGAACTTTTAGGTATACGTTCTATCAGTGATTTTAGTTTTAAACTTAGAAACCCCACTGCTTAATAAGTCGTACCTTCGCAAAATTCCTTACTCGTACCGGTACGGCTTAGGTATTTTTTTTTTATCGTGAGGGAAAATCCATCATGGATGCTATGCCGGATTCCTACCGACTAAAATCCTCACGTAACGCCCAACAGCCTATGGTTGGGAGCCCCGGGTAAGCCCTCGGAAGGATGTCTCAAGACTCCCAATAGACCTACGGCCACTACTGCGGCCTCGCCCAGGGGGCGGTTCGGGTGCTACCCCGCATCTTTGAGGGGGTTTCGGGTGTGATTCCGCTTCTAAGGAGGGGCGTGCGTGAATCTCTCACGTCACGCTGGGGTCATGGGCCTACTTCTGTAAGGACGGTGAGCAGCCGTCTCACCGTCCTCAGGCCCACGGTGATGGAGGCCGATAGTCTTCGGCGAAGACACGTCGGCGGCGCCCAGGCCACCGACTGCGGAACTCGGGTGGGAGAGTTCTCTGCCGTTCCCGCCCCGTCGCCTCTTTCACGAGTATGACCTGCTCGCAGAAAAAGGTGGCGCAGTCCCACTTACTCCTGCTGGTGATCATGCCCGGCGGGGGGCCGCCGACGAGTCTTCGGCCAAGACTGTCGGCCTCCATGACCGGGGGCCTGAGGACGGCAGCGGCGAGGCGGGCCTACTCACCGTCCTTACAGAAGCAGGCCCTAGCTAGACGACAGCGTGACGTGAGGGATTCACGCACGCTCCCCCCCCCCCCTCCCCTGAGCGGCGGGATAACGCCAGAAAACCCCCCAAAGACGCGGCATTTCACCCGAACCGCTATTATAATAAGGTTTCTAAAATCTATTCTCTAAGTACGACTTAGGCTATAGGGGCTATCTAAGAATTAGGCGACTAGGCGCCTTAATCGTACCGATACTACATTTTGGAAAAACGTCAAAATTTAAATTGTAATAAAGATTTCCAGTTTCTGTGATTGTTACATAAAGATCAAATAAATAAAGATTCTTTGGATGCAAAGGATTTTGCATTATTTCTATTGCACTGAACTTCACAGCATCATTTCCTTACGACTTAAGCAACCTTACCCTACTTTGTTACGTTTTTTTTTACCATTTGCCAGATGAAATCCAACTGAAAACTTTCAAAATGATGAAATATCTTTGCCCTGATTTTGTAGCAATAAAACTGGAATCCTTTTTTCCCTGAAATACATTCTTATGGGATGCTGCAACGACAACGGAAGTAGACATGTTCGTAACCCGCGGGCATTAGATAGTTAAAGATCATTGACTAACTTGACTGAGGGTCCTATGACCCCTAGGTGGGGCAGAGGGCGTCCACAGTGCGAGTCGTCATCCCTGTCAATCTTGACATATATTATGTGGTACACTTTCGGCGTTTGATCTGTTGGTGGATAGAGCTCTCACTGTAGCACTCCCATTGGCTTTTGGCTTACGTTGAAGATTTTTTCGAGCCAGTAAATACCGAGGATCCGTTGTAGGCAGTGGTTGACGAAGACTCGTAGCTGTTGCAAGATGTCTTCAGTGACCTTGTCCGTGAGTCTTGCATTCGTATAGCAGTGCGCACAGTTTTAAGTTTCACTCTCCGAGTCCATTATCGCGACTGCCATACTGGGCGCAACTGTGTGAAGGTAAGTAACTGCTTTAGTCTTGGCGACTCTCGGAGTGATGTCCTCTTCGGTTCCACCAGTTTCCGACACGATACTCCTAAGGTACGTAAATTTGTAAACGCGCTCCATATCTTCTGTGCCAATTTGCAGCGATACAGAGCTCTTATTCCTGCGCCTAATCTCCTGCGTCTTCCGAGCGTTTATTTTCCGTCGCGCCTGCGCTGTCTCATCCTGCAGGTTGTCCAGTTTGACTTGCATGTCGGCGTGTGTGTGACTTAGCAGGCACAGGTCATCGACATCTTCCAAATCCTTCAGTACATATGGATAGTCCCCATTCTAAACCACACCGCTTGTGCTTTATGTTGTTCGACATTAAGCCATCCGTTGAAAATAATTGAATCACAGCAAATGTGCTATGTGTAAACTACTCCTATCTGTTATGGATCGGCCCCTTATCAAAGTCACAGTATCTAGTTGTCACAGAGCAACACGGCTACACGCGGAATAAAACGTATTGCTCTGTGATGGCTGTTAACTATTCTGTTATTCTCATAACGATCCTCTAAGGGCCACTTGCAGAGATCAGAGTTAACGTGTTTAACTCTGAGTTAACTGCTAACTCGAGTTAAATCAATAATTTGTCTTGCACCAACAAGAGTTAAGGACTAACTCAGAGTTAAACTTTTAAATTTTTAACTCGCCGATATCGGTGAGTTAAATCGCCTAACTCTGAGTTAGCTACTATCAAATGTATCAAGGATGTTTGTCAAACAGCGCTCCACACGCTCGTAGAGTACACGGCATGGGCGCAACAGCGCCAGGTCTTCGTGGCAGGTCTGGACGTGAACACTCTCTCGCTCGAGACCATGGTGCGAGCCATGATCTCCAGCGGGAGTAAGTGGGACTGCGCCGCCTCTTTCTGCGAGCAGGTCATACTCGTGAAAGGGGCGGCGGGGCAAGAGCGAACTCTCCCACCGTAGTTCCGCAGTCGGCGGCTGAGGTATCTATAGTGGAATTCAACAGACTTAAAAAATATAGTAAACAAAGAAATTGGATCTCGACTACTCCATAATTACTTACATTTAATTATCAATCCTGATCATAGTCGTTTCAAGGAACTCTAGTTAGATTTATGCGGACATTTCGACACTAATAAACCTTTAGATTATAGAATAATTTCATGAAAAATACTCGGATGGTAAAAATTTAAGACTGTCATTTTTGCTTGTCATTAAATTATTTTTTCTCAGACTTGTTTGTCTTTGCCATAGTGTTGTAAAACTGTTGTACTGGCCAATTGATTTTAAAAGGAGGTCATTGTTTTATCAATCCGTCAGTTCGAAAAAATGTACTTCCTTTATATAATATAACTTATTGACCCAGAGAGCGAAGAGTGCTAGTCCACAGAGTATATTGAATATATGGAGATGCGAGTCTTTGCCCCTTTTCACAAGTACCGGTTGCCGGGTGCCGGGTAGGGTGGGTATATGGCCGTGTACTATAGCTTTCACACGTACCGGAGTGATTTGCCCGCCAACCGCTTGCATTCACCGCCGCCGCCGCGCCGGTTACCCGGCACCGGCTACCCGGCAACCGGTACGTGTGAAAAGGCACTTTGAGTTTGGGTCTTCGATTCCACAGTATAGACGATTTTGCTTTCGTCCGTATGTGTGTGTACATGTCAGTTTCGGTCTAGAAGACGCATTTGTTAACCAATTATCTCCAAACTTGGCACACATGTTCTTTGATTTAAAATCATTGATCTACGAAAAGATAAAAATACAACTTTTGTCAAAAGTTTTTTTAATAGGGCGGAAAATAAGGGAGAAAAAGGTCCCCGTTATATATGATGGGATCACTTAGACCATATAACACGGGACTAGCCTTTGCGAACCACCGCATACAAAAATATTCTGCCAGTTTTCATACAAATGAAGGGGGAAACACAAAGACATATAAAATTTCATTGCATTTAAAAATGTATTTATCGACAAACGCGTAATGGCTGTTGTGTGTTAATTGTTATTGTACAGTCAACTACAATGTAATGTACTAGTTTAATCATATAAAATGATGTACTGATGTACAGGCTTTTCATAAAGCCAAAAGACCAAATGGTCATGTGCAATGGCAGAAAACAATGCTTAAGTAAGGCGCATCCTGTGGTTAGATGATCTAAGTGGGATCATAAGGGATATAATTCCTCACAAGTTGTTTTTTCCTGGGCGCTCGCGAGGCCTACTCTTCGCAGAAGTACTTTTAAAAAATTGGGACTAAATAAGTATTTGTGCGACCCAGAAATCGTCAGAAGGATCCGGTTAGGCTTAGTACCGTGTGGAGGAGTAAATTTAAAGAGGCTAACGTTCATCAGCGAGCTGCCAAAAAGATAATCTAATGTTTCGAACGCCATAAACATTTAAATATGAATAAAAAGAAAAAAAAATGATTCTTTAGGGTAGACTGGGTACGGTTGACGGTGGATGGTTAAAATATTCAGTCCTAAAGTAATATATTATTGTAAATAAATGATTATATCGTCGTTGCTACTTTAAAATATCTTATGTGTAAAAATTACAATAACGAGAAAATCAATAAAAACTAT
Source organism: Miltochrista miniata (assembly GCA_933228765.1). Lineage (NCBI taxonomy): Eukaryota > Metazoa > Arthropoda > Insecta > Lepidoptera > Erebidae > Miltochrista > Miltochrista miniata. Next base: position 29,440,200 of record OW121747.1, read on the forward strand.
CCTGAAAAAAAATCTAAGATATCATTCAAAGTTAAAGACTTAACTTATTACGATATATAATTATTTATTTTATTATGTTAATTTAAAGATTATAATAAACAGTGACTGTCCTTTAAAAATGATTTTTACATTTTTTGATCACATAAGAGATTTTGATAGAGCATGTTATATCACATGAGATATTTGGATTTAAAATAAGTAGTAAATTAATGAAATAAAAAAAGAATGATTATTATCAATTTTTATTAAAAAAATAGGTTTTGTAATAATAATCACAAGTTTAATTCAAATTTCGAGATGATTATGAAAATAATGTCATGAATTATCATTTTTAAGTACCCGGATTGTATGACAAAGAATCATAAAATGGATGATAATCACGATCTACAACAGTTTTCAATTCCTGCAAATGTTTGAATTTGCTTTCAGTAATTTTTAATGGAGTCACGTACAATTGGTTTGGTACCAGTATCCTTAGGTTATTTCTTCGCTGAGGAAGTATGGACCACTGATCGATGTGTCTTAATCTATAAAATATAGACCCATCCGGCGAATATTTAAGACCCCTTATGTCAACCACGACAGGGTCTCCCTTCTTTTTACCGGGCCGTATAGATTTCAAATTCGATTCCAAGTCTTCATAATTCAGGAAAAAATCAAAATGCAATGATTTAACGTCATAGGGCTGCTGTGGTCTGGCTTGCCTCATTCTGGTTATGTAGTCACTAGGTGAGTATATTGGGGGTTTGATGTATTGTTCAATGGTGGAATGAACGCTATCAACCTCCATCATTGTATGGCCTTTTTCTAAATAAAGTTGTTCGATATTTATTTCCTTGTTTTGGGCCAAATCACTGAGGGCACTAGACAAAATTCGGTTTCGGTTTTGATGTGCGCACCCGTCAGAAATAATGATAATGCGTTTTGTAGTAGTTGGTAAACTTTGACAATAATTTATTAAGCAAGATGTAAACTCGTTTGCTGTGACAGTTCCATCTGCTTCATGCCAAAAATAGATTGTTACGTCTTTGGATAGTGCATTATAAACTGTGAAGTTATGGCACTGTAATTTCATTTTGTAATACAGTGAACTAGCTAACAGCTTCGGCGCTAGCAAAACGCTTTGCACGTCAACTGTTATAACAACAGTTTCTTCGTCGGCACCATCTATCGCGTTTTTTTTCGCCTCTCGAGCTTCATTTTTCTTTTCTATATGTTTTTCATATTCTTGTAGTGAAATATTACCCGTTTTGTAACTGCAACAGGTATCGCATTGATCCTTACGCGGTTGATGAATTCCAATTCTTTCTTGGTCAAGTACCCTCGAAAAAATCATTCGTGTGGCTGCCCTGTAATTATTGTCAATGCACCATTCTTTGAAAACCTGATGCATGTGAAGCACAGACCGAAATGTGGATTCAACGTAGATTTTTGTAGAAGTATAACGACAGTAATGGCTAGGTACTTTAGGTAAAATATCGAGCCAGGTTTTAATGGTTTTCTTCAGCTCCGAGCTCCGCCTTGGGCGTACTACACTTAAACTTGCCTCAAGTGGAACGTTGTTTTCGTCTGTATTTTCTTCATAAATGTTATCAGCATCTCTCGTCCAACGTCGAAAACTATCTTCTCCAATACAAATAGTATTAACCCTTAACCACCTACCATACGTCTCACAGATCCAGCAGATATTTAAAACGTAAATATATCTGAGACCGAGTCGTTTACGAACTCGTCCGTTCCTGTACCTTTTCCCCGCCCCCCTTCAGTGCCGTGCAACTGCTCATCAAGGTCGTACGTGCGTTAATTGTGCGGTAATTGCAATAATTGCAATAATTGTCGTGAAAAACTATAAGTTTGGGGCTTGCAATTTCGTTTTAATTTAATTTAATTTTCATCTTTTTGTTATTTTTGCTATGGTTGATTATTGAATAAGTAAAAATTTATAAAAGAAGTTACTATCCATGTGATTATTTTTTATAGATCTCATTTACCAAATGACTTAGTTTGTAAGCTAAAAATAGGAGATATTGTTGATTAATAGTAATTAAGACAAAATGCCTATAAAAATGATTTACTTGTACCTTTACTAAAGAGTTTAATACTTTCCTAAGTTGATTATTACTAAAAAAATATACCTCAATAAACAAGATATTACTTTAAAGAACCATTTTACTCAGGAGTCTGACAGACGTATGATAGGTGGTTGTGTGACAAAAAGTTATGGTAGGTGGCTAAGGGTTAAGAAAAAATTGCCGGCAAACTCTCACCCTTGTGCAATTAGCATCAGATTTGTTTAAGTAAATGTCATGACCGCTTCGTTTTTTACTTAAAGAAGTTTGTTGGGATTTACGTCTTCGTCTAATGCGCCTTCTCACAGCTGAAGTTTTAATAAAAGCCATCTTTTCAGCCCATGTTTTGAGCCCCCAAAACTGCCCGTGAATTTTTTTTCGTTCATCATCCGTCACTAGCGCGCAAAGGAATGAATTTTTAGATTTAGGAGCAGTATTAGTATGCAAGCAACGTGACTTTAAAATCCTTTCCGGCTTTTCAACACACGGTATCCACTTTTCAGAATTTTTTTTGTAGCCAAGATATGGTTTACCAGCAACTCTAGCAGCTTTATTCCGTTTGACAGTGCACGGAAGTTCTCGCACAGGAGCAACATTAGGTTCACTATCTTCATCACTTTCTGAAAAACAGATTCTACGTCTTCTTAAAAACAAATATTTGTTTCTGTGTAAATCTTGCACAGTTAATTGCGAATCTTCTACACTCAGCGACTTTCAAAAAAGGTTGGGTGCTCTTCTCCGACGTGAAATCTCGGGAGTCCAATCTGGATCATCGTCACTATTGTCACTTAAATTTTCAAAGACAGGTAAGGGCGATACGCACAAAACGTCGATGCTTTCAGAAGGAAGGAGGATGCTTACACTGTTATCGGAAAACACTTTATCTTCAACGTTTAACTCAAAAGATACTATGCCTAAATCTTCTGGAGTAATAAGCGATAAACACGGCGAGTCGTTCTTCATGGACTGTGTGTCTTCGGAGTAATGCAACATACCCATTTCAGAGCCCTCGGTATTTTGTTCATTGAGTAATGATTCTATCTCACTAGGATTCAGTGATTTACTCATATTGTATGTTTTTGAACTTACAAAAACGTACGGAAGCTGGTAAAACCAATCTAAAACGTGTCACGACCTGCAACGAACTAATTAAATAATAGCTAACCTATTCAGCGTAGCATTACTGTATCGATTGGCTAATAAAAATCACGCGACTTGCTGTCTCTCTCTTTCTCCGATGCTATTGGCCATGAAACGTCTAATGATTTTAAATGAAATCTGTACTTTTCCCGCTTAATCCGTTTGATATTATAAACTAAAATCTCTTAAGTGTATTACACTGTAGCACAAACACTAAGGTATGAGACAGCAAAAAGTCTTATGTGAAGTATTAGCACATGGGATATTTTGTAAAGCAGTTTGTATTGAGCAGTCACACAGGAGATATTGAAATTCGTAAATAATATACGATTTTAATGCTTTAAGCACATAAAAGTTTTTTTATACGGTAGAACTTCAAATTTCGAATCGATTGTTATTTAAAAGTCCATTTCACTAAAAGTGACACATGAGAGGTTTTAAAGTAGCAACGACGATATGTACTATTAAATTTTCTAAAAGTTTCTTTTTTTAAAGATCCTTTAATTAAATTAATATAAAAAAATTATTGCACATAATATATATTGATATACCGAATTTCATGATTTGATGAATTTGGCGATTGATATACCGAAGTAAATGAATGTACGGTGAACTAGATATAACTCAATGATTATTTACATACATAGAATCAGTATAGTTACAACACTATGATCATAGACAACTTCTGTCAACACATGACATGTTTACATGATTGCTGAGCTGTCCAGAAAAAGACTATACAGTACCTAGTATAAATTTCAAAAGAATTTGTGAACTCTATGTTTAATTTCTTTTTCAGACAATTAATGACATTTTAGAGATGCCATTTTATACACGTTACGTCATTGAATTTCGAAAACAATTGACAGTGCAGCTTATGTCACTTCGTCATACAAATTATGAAACTAGCTGCTGTCAACTGACTTCGTCTAATTATAAATGCGACTTTCTGCAAAAAGTCCGTTCATAGTTAATTTACCTCTAGCGCTGATGTTGGCTTCTTTGACTTTCGTGTTACCATACTAAGATTGGTTTTTGAAAGGTTTAAGCTGCCGATGCTGCAGTTTGACGTATTAGATACCTCTCATTAATGTAGGGGCCAAACTCAGGCACTTCTTTTCAAGATTAAATTTAATGCTAACATAAAAATAAGTGTGGCAAACTGTGATTCAGCATTTAATTAGTTCAGAATTGCATTTTAATATAATGCCTGTAATCTTCGATGATATTGAGTATACAATATATAAAAATGAAGCCCGATTTCCGTGGTCACGGCATCACGCGTGAAATGCTGGACCGATTTCGCTAATTCTTTTTTGTTGTGTTTGTTTCTGTCAGGAGAAGGTTTTAAAAAAATTGGTGCAAAACTATTAGCAGAAATGGTTTTTATTGCGATTTTGAATCGGATCATAGAACTGGAAACTCCGAAATGGAAACCGGGAACAGAAAGACTAAGAGATAATTTTGCAATCCAATATAGCCGCCGCGTCGAAATCACAAAATTTCATGATGGGTATCGTTTAAGGGGGATTTTGGTACGCTGAGTACGAATCACATGATAATTTTGCAATCCAATTTGGACGCCGCGCCGAAATCACAAAATTTCATGATGGGTATCGTTTAAGGGGGATTTTGGTACGCTGAGTACGAATCTCATGATACTTTTGCAATCCAATATGGCCACCGCCCTGAAATTACAAAATTTCATGATGGGTATCGTTAAAGGGGGTTTTTGGTATGCTGAGTACGAATCACATGATAATTTTGCAATCAAATATGGCCGCCGTGCCGAAATCACAAAATTTCATGATGGGTATTGTTTAAGGGGGATTTTGGTACGCTGAGTACGAATTTCATGATAATTTTGCAATCCAATATGGCCGCCGCGCCGAAATCACAAAATTTCATGATGGGTATTGCTTAAGGGGTTTCTTGGTATGCTGAGTACGAATCACGTGATAATTTTGCAATACAATATGGGCGCCGCACCGAAATCACAAAATTTTCGTGATGGGTATCGTTTAAGGGGTTTTTTGGTATGGTGAGTACGAATCACATGATAATTTTCGGTCCAATATGGCGGCCGCGCCGAAATCACAAAATTTCATGATGGGTATCGTCTAAGGGGTTTTTTTGTATGCTGAGATCGAATCACATGATAATTTTGCAATCCAATTTGGCCGCCATGCCGAAATCACAAAATTTCATGATGGGTATCGTTTAAGGGGTTTTTTGGTATGCTGAGTACGATACACATGATAATTTTGCAATCCAATTTGGCCGCCGCGCCGAAATCACAAAATTTCATGATGGGTATTGTTTAAGGGGGATTTTGGTACGCTGAGTACGAATCTCATGATAATTTTGCAATCAAATATTTTTGCAATCAAATATGGCCGCCGGCGGCCATATTGAATTGCAAAATTATCATGAGATTCGTACTCAGCGTACCAAAATCCTCCTTAAACGATACCCATCATGAAATTTTGTGAATTCGGCGCGGCGGCCATATTGGATTGCAAAATTAACCTAAAATTCGTACTCGTACTGCTATTTTTTTCCCAAAGGCGTTTGACATCTTAGATCGTATGTCCACCTATTTATAATCCGGACCAGTGTGCGGCCGGCCAGCCGCAACAAAAAAAGCGCATTGATGTTACGAGTTGGATCAAAACGTTACACATTGTATCATTACAAGGCGCGCATTGCAATGCTCGGATCACCTGCTTCACTGCTGTAACCTCGTCTAGTATCATTACAAGGTGCGCCTTGCAATGCTCGGTTCACCTCCCACACTGGCTGTAATTCTCGACTCGTAACATTACATTACGCGCGAATGCTCCCGGTGAGGGAGCACCTTTAGAAAAAAATGATGTTTTGTAACATCATTTTTTTCTAAAGGTGCTTTAGCCTCAACAGCATTTTTGAAGACCTATCTATGGATACCCCACACGTATGGGTTTGATGAAAAAAAATCTTTTCGTTTTAGTTCTGAATATGGGGACCCCCAAAATTTACTGCTTTTTTCTAGTTATATTTTAAAATCTTAATGCGGTTCACAGAATACATCTACTTACCAAGTTTCAAGTGCATAGGTCTTATAGTTTCGGAGAAAAGTGGTTGTGACATTCGGACGGACAGACAGACAGACATGACGAATCTATAGGGGAAGCTGTTCACCATTCGTACAGATTTTTGTTATTATTTTTTTTCTCCACGGCTATAAGTCAGAATTGCCTCGTTTATATCCCTAAATGTAGAAAATATATTGTAGTTAGTTACAAAATTTTCTGAAACTATTATGTCAAACGGTTAAGGGACTATAGCAATTTTTCGACGATAAGATATTTGTACGAACGCGCCCCATGGGTGGGGTACTTCCGTACAGTAAGTGGGGTACTTTCATACGCGTGGGGTAGATTCATACATGGTAAATAAAAAGCCCATTAATCTCATAAAAAATGTATTAAATTGATAAGAAAATTTGTTTATCACAGAACTATTTTAATGAGATTTAACTTGACTCCTAATCAAAATATGTTCTTCAGAAAAATAACAAAAAAAATCGGTTTAAACTGTAAGTAAGTAATTAGACATTTTGGTTGTCACTTTCGAGCTTAAGGCAAATTAAATTATTTAAATTAATTGAAAGGATCATAAAGTCTAGTCGTTCTAGATGTGCCGAGTGGTTAGGGAGGACCTGGGGACATAGGCTAATAAACCAAGTGTGTAGCGTACACACTTTGTTTATTAGACTATGTCTCCTTTTGTGTTTGTAGTTTCATTCTATGTAATAAAAAGGAATTATCATGATGAACCCGATTTCTTTCGAAGATAAAACATTTTCTGTCCTATTTGCAAATTTCATAACTGAGTGTACTTTACCCGACAATAAATAACAGCGGCCTAAGGTGTTTCAAATTTTACCAAAACATAACGATTATCTTTCATTTCCTGATATCACATTTAAATTAATTGTGCATTATCCAGTATCTTAATTTTATTTTCTTTAATTGTTGGTTGGTAATTAAGTTCCTGCAAACTACTTAATTACTTCTTTTTTCCTTACTATATTATTCATATTTTTTTTATATATTTTATCAATTAGAAGATTCGATTTTTGTTTTATAATTCATTTTTCCAGGCTCTCTGCACAATACGAAATTCATTTGAATTTCTTCCTCTTTTGATTTTTCAGTTTTTAAGGAATATGGAATACATGTAAATTTAAATCATTTTTTATTCGTTCTCATCCATTTAATAGCTACGCTTATCTTTTCTTATTATCTTTATACCATGAACCTGCGATTTGGTATCAATTATAACATTTACTAAATAAAAAGTATATTGTTGATCGTTATAAATCATAAAATCCGTAATTATTGTAACGTATCATAATTTAAAAATATAGTCTTAAATTTATTAAAAAATAAAATTTATGTGAGTGTTTGTGGTTAAAAAGACCTAAAGGGGAGCATTCGAACGCGTATGAATGCGCCCCCTGTAGAAATGTCCGAATGTGCCCCAGGCCTTGACTAAATATAAATTACAGTTGTATACAAAATAAATGTTAGTAAAAGAAATATAACAATGAAAACTCAAAATTAAACAATGTGAACAGTAATGAATCCTGACTATTTAAAAAAAAAGGTAATAAATTTACTTGCCAGTACAATTTAAACTTCAGTAAAAATTTTACTTTCCTAGTGCGAAAACACGTTACGTCTTATTGCCTTATACAGAGTGGCGCGATTGGCACGATACTTTGCTAGCAACATGGCAGTCGGTATGTCTATGTACACATGCAAAGGCGCGTTTATATGTCGGTTAGTATTTTTGTTATACTCAATGTATGAATGTGCCCCACGTACGAATGGTGAACAGTTTCCCCTAAGGGTTCCGTTTTTTGCCATTTGGCTACGCAACCTTAAAAGAGGTATTTTAAGATACTCTTATTTCATTAAAATAAATCTTATTGTGTGTAATCTCGTTAGTGTGTGTGGTTTTTATATGTGTTTATTTTGGCGTACTTTTCAATCTCTAATGCTTTGTCTGCTACTTATTGTAAGTCTGTGGTTTATCCTATGTAGGTACTCTAGCCTTAAAGTCGAGACTTATTTTCTTTTGCTGCCGTTTTTCGGGTGCGAAAATTATTTGACATGTGGAAGGAGTAACTTCGCCCTCCTTGGTGATGGTAATGAGTGTGATTTTTAAATATCCATATCTATCAATAAAAATAAAACTTAAGTACCTACTCTCGTATAGTAACAGAACCACGTGTTTAGTAAAATTATATATATTGACAAATAGATATTTAGAGTAAGTTCGGGTAATATGGCACGCCATAAGCCTTTTTGGGAATAAATCAATTTTTTTTAGAGATCGATCAGTTTTTATTTTACAATTCAGTCTTAGAACTAATAAAGAATAAATAATTAGAATTTCAAAACAATCAACATAAAGAAATAATTTACAAAAAACCAAATCTGAACCTTTAACAATTGTCAAATTTTAACAATGGAAGGGCAATATGGCCTGGGCCATATTAGCCACAAATCAGGTGAGCTATATTGCCCTCCAGAAAAATAACAGTAACTAATAAATTTTGTGTTACTTTGCGGAGCAAATTTGTCATTTTGTTTGCGAATGTGGTTTCCGCGGAGCCATTATCTAAAAAAGAAAAACATAATAGAAACAATATAAAATGATGGGGACAATATGGCCTGGTGCCATATTAGCCATTTATCTGGTGAGCCATATTGGCCGCGGAAACGTTTTTAATAGGTAAAAGTCTAGCCTAAAAATGAGCAAGAAATATGTTTTAAATCTATCACAATACTACATAAGAATAGCTAATCTACAAACCTGTGTAGTACCAATGTAAAAATAACTACAATTTCAAGAAATGTAATGAGTAAAACTTACCAAAAAATAAGATCACTTTACGTAATTTTCGATCGAGCGCCCGCACGGGACTTGACGGGACACACATGCACACTTCGTCTCGCGCGAGTTGACTGAGGAAGTGAGGGGAAGGGGTGCGTTGGTTTGCCGAGTCAAGCGGTCGCAAGTGTTCATTCAGTTCAGAGAAATCGCAGTAGGCCATATTGACCGACCAGGCCATATTACCCGAAATTACTCTAAATAAAAGAATAATTGTTAGTGATAACGTTAACAACTTATAATCTTTCCTATAACGCGGCAAAATGTCTTATGCTGGCACTCATAGGGGGACTTTATTGCAATACCAACATACAGAAAACTATCTGTCAGAGGTAAATTAACTGTGAACGTACTATAGGTACTTAGGTACATGTAATAAAATTGTAAATTGTGTTTGTACGTAAATTGTTTAAACTGAAGAAAAAAATATTTACAAATATCTTTGAAATTACTATCTATGAAATATTACAGCTAACTAAAGTCATCTGCTGTTAGAGCTGTTCACTTCTTAGGGAAGATTATTCACGATGAAAGTAGAAAAATAAGCTAGTATGTGGCCCGTTTAATGTATTACCCGGTTGAATCATGGCGACTGGGAATTAATTTCGTTGCGCATTATTTTGATTTTGCTGTACCTATCTCCTAAGCTAAGGGATTCATTTAATTTGCATCATGCAAAAAGAAAAGATGATCTTCGAGATAATCTCAAGCTAACAAATGTATTAAAAAACCGGCCAAGTGCGAGTTGGACTCGCCCATGAAGGGTTTCGTAGCAGCAAGTAACATAATATAAAAGTTTGTTGTAACTTTGATTGACGTTTTAACACGTTCGCAGTGGTAGTGATTTTGCTAACCGAAAATTGCGGTTTATGACGTATTAAAAAAAAACTACCAGCTCTATCTCGTTCCAACTAATTTTCGTTGGTAGTTTTTATGGCAATGTACATCATATATTTTTTTTAGATTTATCATTCTCTTAGTTTAGAAGTTAGAGGGGGGGGGACACACATTTTTCCACTTTGGAAGTGTCTCTTGCGCAAACTATTCATTTTAGAAAAAAATGATGTTACGAACCTCAATAACATTTTTGACCCCCAAAATGTACTACTTTTTTTCTAGTTTTATATAAGAATCATAATGCGGTTCACAGAATACATCTAGTTACCAAGTTTCAATAGCATAGGCCTTCTAGTTTCGGAGAAAAATGGCTGTGACACACGGACGGACAGACAGACGGACAGACAGACAGACATGACGAATCTATAAGGGTTCCGTTTTTGCCATTTGGCTACGAAACCCTAAAAATGAGCAGGATTACACTATATTTGAGTAAATTGCATTCCAATTACCCCTTTATAATATCTATTGCCAAATTTTTAATACTCACATTAAAATGGGTACCAAACATATGCTATCCCGGAAGTTTCTGTAGGTCTAAGTATATTAAATACACAATTCCAAAATACCTACATTATTTTGTTATACCTCGAGGAGTTTAGGCGGCGTTTTCGTTTAAAGCTCCCAGATGCCTATTTTTTTCCGTCATCTCCAACAGTTATTATTATATTTTCAATCTATATAAAAACTTAACAAAATATAACCTTCCTCGAGAACCACTCTATGGTGTGTCCACGAGTCTGAAATGTATCCATTGGTGATCTCAGCATGAAAATCCATGCAGAAGTTTTTCAGTTCATCGCGTACAGGCAGACAGACACGGCGGGGGACTTTGTTTTATAATATGTAGTGATAGTGATAGTAAAGTTTGATAATCTAACCATGATCATATAGGTAGGTACTATTAACGCCCGTGTTCAATACGTTCACTCTTTTTGTCCACAGTTTAGTTAGATTTACATCATCATCGACTATACCCATAACTCTATCAGTTTAACTATAAATAAGTTATACAAAAGAGGGGACGTAGTAAGGGGTTGATCTTACAGTGCAATCTGAATACAGATACTTACATGGGGATTGAATCTATAAGAACACAGTCTTTCTACATAATAAAAAAAACTGTATTAGATTCTAAGATGAATTTTGGTAGGGACTAGGGACCGGACTGAGTTTCTTGGGGTGTTCTTCTCCTCAGTCTGTAGCATTTCCGAACCCCCAGTAGTCACAAAAATTTTGACAGACCTAAATAGTTTTTTTTTAAATGTCAATGGCTATAAATTTTATTTTATTTTTTTATTAACAATTACTACACCTAATCTGTCGTAACTCATAGGCAAGGAAAACCTAAGCTGTGTCCCGGGTTTGGAATATTGATGTAGTAGACGAACCGTTATATAAACATTGTAGGAACGGCAGCGTGCTCTTCGACGATAAGAGTATCTCCAGATAGATTACCACTTTACTAAAACTGCGAAAGAGACGTCTCACAGACAAAACTGTTTCACGGTAAATGCCCCCGTTTGATTACCGGCAGTCGGCTTTTACGACGATAGGTAATATCGGACCAATCAGATTTTCAATGTAAAGCCCACGGACTTACTTTCAGTCTTTAAGATAGTCAAAAGTCAAAAAAGCGGTTCTTTCCCACCGTCCACCTTACCAAACATGTCTAAGTCGAAAAACAAGTCGTGTTTCTAATGTGCGCTCAGCCTAAATAATAGCAGTATTGGTGTGGAAAGGAATTGAAACAATTTCTTCTTAATTGATTGAGCTTTATTGGGCTTTTACTAAAAAATTCTCAACTTATAAACATTGCTTACCTACAAAGTTACGTAAAGGAACGAAAATACGTCTCAATATTTTATAGCCATGTTTTAAACTATTGAAGCAAATAGTATTAAACTTATCAACGATAAAATATGAGCTCTTTCAATATTTATTATATACTTGTAGTACACTTTTATCTTACAACTAAATATACATGATTAAAAATTAACAAATTAAGCAATAAACATATAACTAGATTATGTATAACATTAAGTTCACTCACTGTGTACGTAAACGTGTCATGATATTTAACACCTCTAATTATTCAACAATCTCATCAACATGGATTTTAATGGACAAAGAGGTCCGTTTCCGTTGGTCGATTTTTCTATGTGAGGAATAACAGGAACTACCTATTTTATAAACTAACAACACCGACCCAGTGAATACTAGAAAAAGCTAAACGATCTTAAAACAGTCAACGAATCGACCAGAATTGGGAAAATTTGGAGTCATAAGTAATAAATCTAGTTGCCATTATGGCAGTAGTTTGGAACTATAATAATAGCGACACTTAGACTTACTTTACCAAAACCAGTATGATATTTCATGTTTTGCGTGGAATCAATGAGAAATATTTGCAATGTAATGTCAAATGTGTGAATAATAATAAGTGAATTGACCTGGGTGATCCACTGTGATCAGCGTTTGGAGGCGGCACTAATTTATGCTTATTATAATATGACTGCTGTCTTACCATCCAACACATCAGACGTATAACATTGGTACCCACGGATCAAAAAAGTACAGACAGAAAACACTGTTCGATTTACAGTAGGCGCACACCGGGCGACATGACATTTGCACTATACTCTGTTAAAATTAGGTTGATAATTTTGACAGCTCACGCCTATGAAGTATCGGATTTGTTTAAGTCAAGTATACTTCAAAAAATTATCGTAGCACATAGACGAGTACTGCCCACTTATCGTAGTGAAGCGTCTTCCAACAATACCGCAGAATCGATCATAGACAAATAATTCGAATAAATCGAAATTAAGTACATTCATTTAAATGCAAGTAAAGTTAATAAGTAGGTATCTACAATATTTATTTGTAATATGATTAGCTAAGTATAATACAAACAATAATAATGCAATTATATATACCCAATTACCTAAAATAATAAAAACGGCGTTATTGTAACTATCGATTTAAAATTTTACGCAATCGATAATCGAATAGATTCATTAACGATTGGACACTATGGGTTGCCCTACTAAGAGCTGTCAAAATTATCATCCTAATTTTAACAGAGTATAAGTCTGTCGCCGCTACTTGTCACCGACGCCAGCGAGTTCGCGGCGACAAGTCGCCCGCAGCAGGCGCACACTGGGCGACAATTCGCCGCGACATCTCACCGCGACAGTCGCTCAGTGTGCGCCTTCTGTTATAGCTTGGCAAAAAAGAGGTCCGTTTTGATACCTATATTAATCAACAACGAAAATGATATGTATCCATAGGTTTGTGACAGTTCATATATGTCACCCTAAAATTGTAACATCAGTTAGATTGTAATCTACCTAGCGAGATCGCAGACTGCAGAGTTATCGGGAACCGTAAAAGGTGGGTAGGTCAGGTTAGAGAACATGAATCATGAAGGAGATGAGAAATGCTCTATTAGAATTATTTTGTGCAATATTTATTTTCGCCAGTTAATAATCAAACGAATAATAATTCGTTAGATTGAAAAATCTCAACAGTTTATAATCTTGCAGTAGATTAATCTAACGGGTTTTCTACAATTTTATGGTGACATGTACATTGAGGCTAAAAGATTATATTCATAGATTTTTTTAAAGTGGTTGTGTAAATATTAATTTACACGGCCACTTTTTATAGCGTTCCGAGACTTTTTATATTAAGTATCTTTGCACTAACAAATCACTAACATCACAGAGCTAATTATTAAGTAACATTATAGAGTTTGCATTTAGTATATTAAGCATGGTATGCCTAACAATGAGTAAGAAAATATAAGTACATATAGTAGACTTCATAAAATGTCAAGATTTTAATCCCAATACGGGATAATAATATACAAAAATACGTGTATATGTACTATTATATAATACAAATATAATACACACTAAATGAGTAACATTTAACTTGTACGCAGACGACAGACATTTCATGAGGTAGTTTTAATTACTTATAGTTATTGTTATGTTTCTGTTAGTGTCGTACAAAATACAAGGCTAACCGAGATAACAGATAGCCGAAGCCAGAAAGTAGAAGACATCGTTAAAGGACTGTACAGTTTTATAGTAGGTACAACACGGCCAACAAGTGATTGTGTACTATACACAAACTTCTAAAATACAAGATAACACATGACTGATTATGTTAACAAACGGCGAAAGTACATCACGGAGTACATATATTTTACAATAACTATCAGAGAACAAATATTATTAAAGGATATTTGTTGTGTATAAAGTCTTTCGTCTACGTGGATAATTTTGGTCAGTAGCACCTTAACAGGAAAAAGAGCGAAATATTCAATTTTAGCGCTTTTATTCATCGGGTTTTCTGTCGCTCATTTCTTCCATCATATAAACCAAGTCGTTGGGCTGTTCGTATCGAATAACGGACGAATAACCTGTAAAAAAGGATCATGTGTTAAGTGCATATATTGCAATAAATATATTAACAGATAAAGAACTAACATGGACATCTATTCCGATCAGAATAGTAGAAGTTGAAGTATAAATTGCACAGTGCTACTGAAATAAAATTAGACTGAGCAACTACCAAAACCTTACAAGGAACAAAACAAAAACAAAAACATAAAAGACTATGTCATAACAATAGCCGGGTATTCGGTTTATAAGCACATATAAATTGGAATTTACTTGCTCCTGTTTAGAAAGTCCGAAAACGAGTACACTTGCTGGTAAAATCTTGACTACTAAATAACAAACGCAACGAACTGCTAACTTCCAGACAACATGTTACAAAAATACAACAAAGTGGGGGGATTCAAAAATAAAGTTAAACTACCCAAAGCTACAAAAATATATATTTATAATGAGAATAAATTCATCACAATGTAGATAAATACAAAAATTACAACATTCTTAATTTAACATTGTAATATACACATAATAACATATTATATCGTCTTTTATAATCAATATATAATTTATATATATAGCTCCAACTAAATTTGTACTTTGAACTACTACATAACAGATAGACATACAATATAACTTGTTAAATACATAACATTATATATAATAACAACATTCAACACCGATCCTAATATTTGCAGATCTTACAAATGTGTTTATAATCCCGCGGTTTGAACCGGGACTTCTGGATACGCAGCCGCATACAATACGCACTGCATCACTGAGATTAGTCACAGAAGGTATACATTCGTACTAACGGAAGTGGCATAACAAGTCTATGAAATTTCCTTCGTAATGGATGGCAATAACTAAGCGAGTTTCAGTGTTGAAGAAAAGAATTCACCATCTCTATTGCCAAGAGCTGCAAAATATGAACCAAGTGCATTCCCATCTGATTCTACCTTTGGAAACCTGTTACAACAGTGACTTTGAAGATAAAAACCGTGAGTAACATCTCAACACAAAAATAAACAGACCGTAGACAAGACCACTGAAGACAAAGAAATAAATGAAAAATGTCTCTTTTGTGCCCTACAAAATAAAATCGCTGATCTTATTTTAGTAGTATTGAATATGAGGAGGAGAAATAAGAGGACCTCATATCGCTCAATTTCTAGAACATAAATTTATCTTAATGTATGTACGTACAAAATAATCATCACCATAATCATACAGGCGTTTAGCACCTATAGACTTTTGTATCAATAAATCACTCAATCAAATCAACCTATGGCACTCCACTTCTGGACGTAGGCCTCTATCAATTTACGCCACAACAGACGGTCCTGCGCCTTCCGCATCTAGTCCCAGCCTTTACTAGGACGTTTACAAAGTCACAGTCTCCACTACAAAACTCGTTTGCTCTATCTTTGTATAGCCAACTTTATTATGGTAACATTTACCAGATTCATATACAAAATTGCATCCCCTATTTTACATCCTTAGGGGGTAGAATTTCAAAAAGTTCTGATACACTTAATTCTTATATTGTTAATGTTAAGCAGGTATTCGAATTGCGTTGCTATCTCTAAAAACGAAAAATTCACCATATAAACTAACAATACCTATTATCTTCGACTCCACCGCTACCAGAATGACTGACAAGTCAGACAGTCTCATATGCATTAGTGAAGAACTATTACATTATTGTTATAATTATCAGCAGTGATAAGAAAATTCTACTTCCCCATCTATATTGACAAAAAGCGAGAAGTTAAAACGGTCCTCTTATTTTTCTACGACTGGATACAGTCAAACATTCACTGTTTTGTGATTTAGTAAATGTACGTAGATATTTACTACTTAAGGTTGCGCTACGCGCTATTTTGTCCATACAGACTACGGGAGGATATTCCTCAACTATTTGATACCCTACATACAAAGTCAAACATTTTACTGTTTGCCTCATCATAAACTTTGTATGTACCGTTCAAAAAATGGGAATTAAAAAACCATTAAAGAGATATGTAAATAAACAGTAAAAGGAGTATAAAACTCAAAATCGAAGTCCGTTCCGACAAAGTTCATTTGTCAAAGAGTTTAGAAAACTTTATTCTAAGTTGATACATGAGGTACTTTTTGCATAACACCCTTCTTTCGTACCAAAGCATGCCTTACCGCAGCTTCTCGCTCTCACTATGCGAAGTGAGGTGAAACAGCATGCTTATTTGGCCGAGTTTGAGCGATCGACTAGCGCCGCCTTAAGTACGCATAATTATTTCATAATCTCAAAACTATCTGTAAATAGCTTCTAAGACTTTTTCGTTTTTTTTTGTCTAGCTAGGCTGTACAAACAAACTCATATAACTACACAGTCCTAAAAAAATAACCTGCTTCCTTATGTAAACAGTCTTTTAGGTATAGAGCTCTACACACCACAATTTTTATTTTATGGCCGAGGCCTCAAGGTCTTTAGCCAAAGTTACTTTACACTATGCGAATAAGACTGTAATAATTTCGTCCGACTGATGTTATAAACATGTAAACTTTTAAAATTCTAAATACGTATCTGAAACTGGTATAAATGTATTATTAAATACGTGTACATAACGAAAACTTTGTACTTTGTTTTTCACATTAATTTTGTAGCCCCGTTTGAGAAAGTTTATATGGAGAAAAAGCGCATACAGCTATTTTTAAAACGAATTCCTGTCTAATTTCGACGACCTACAGGTTCTTAGGTAATATAAGCTTGTATATAGTATGCAATCTAGGCGTCTTTTGCTGAACATTGCATAAAAAATCCGTTTTATAATATTTGTGTTTATCACGAACAGACAGAATGCTACAGCTCGCGCCAAATATCTTTGCGTCTCTGAAATTCGTTCGTACACGCCGCAATTTTGCAATAATAGGTTTCAGAGGGAGAATTACTGCTGAGGCGGGAGAGGCACCCCTCCTGCCTCAGCTGCGCAGTAGTTCCTCCAGTGAAACATTTTATTACATAACTGCGGCCGCGAACGAACAAATTTCAGAGACGGAAAGATATTTGGTGCGAGCTGTAAATAGAAAGTTCTATTTATAATATGTTAATATTGTTTTGTACAGCACTGAGTTTATATAATCTGAATAGAATTACATAACATTTAAGTAATAACAATAAAAATTACAATAATTAATTGACTTTAATCAAGCTATTTTTTTTTTTCAATTTCAGTAATGGTAGGCGACGCGAGTCAACCACAAGTAGGTATATTTTAATGAAATCAATTATAATAAATCTATCCTAGTTCCTGCCACTTGGAAGTTACGTACGTTAACAAAAATATTACGGCCATAAATGACTTTTGTATAGAAATATATTCGTAAACGTAAACCCAGCTCACAAATCATTCATCAGACTTAATGACTTAGAATAAATTATCAACTTCACTGGAAATAATGCGTGAAGAGTCAAAATGTAAAATTTTCTATGGCTACTACAATCAACAGACCTCATATGAACAGAAAATAATATCATTCTCTGATTAAAAACCAGTTATACAAGATCTCCTAGATTGCTAATAAAACTTATCTCTTCTAATTCGTTCTACTATATAACTAAAAAAAGGCATCATTCAAATCACATTACTACAATGTTATAGTAATATTGTAGGAATAGACAAAAAGTAAGACGGAGCAGTAAGGTATCTTCGAACAAACGCAACGAGCGGGGTTTACCCGTGTGCCTACGAGCTTTTATGTGCACACACACTTGCACGCACACACTTTGACCCAAGTACTGTATTGGAACATCTGCTATTTCCTGCAAGTTGTGCGAGCACCACTTACACGCTCTGTGGCTTTTTCGAAAACACTTTATTCTGTCCATTTCCCTAGTATGTAAGTCATGAAATTTTTTACAATTCATGAACCTTAAAATTTGACTACAAAATACTTTATTGCTGTTCGTCTTTTTTAAATTTACCTGCTGGCATAGTCGTCTTGCCGAATCTCTCTAGAAGACGGAACGCGGTCCAGTTAATGACACAGCATACAAAGGCCCCGATGCCAAAGGCACGGAATGTATACCAACCACCGTAGGTCTCGTACAAGCGACCACCTACAAAACTACCAATGGATGTACCCACGCCTTCAAATACAGCTCCCACCAAACCCTGGAATGGAAAATAAACACTTGTTTAGTGAAATAGATTATGAGACATGTTACACTATGTAATGCCTGAGGTTTCCCCGTACCCGTCTTCCGGAGGACCTTGTTCATGGTAGTAAAAAGTCGCCTATGTTCTAAATCTTCTATTTCTGTACAAAATTTCATCAGAATCGGTTCAATGGTTCAGCCGTAAAAGCGTGATGAGTTTGTTACTTTCGCATTATAGTAATAGGGAGTAGGCATTTATGATCTTTGTTTTATGCGGGAAATCCTACATGGATACTAAGCTACACGATGCCTTACAACTGTCTAAGGTAACCATTAGCCACAGATAAGCCTTCGGAAGCATTCTTCCGAACCCTGAGACATTTCCAGGGTTCCCGGCAGACTATGGCTACCACAGCGGCCTGACGTGAATTTATGATCTAAATAATTATACAGTACTGCAATTTAAGGTTTATCGGTTAATTCCTGTTCTTTAAAATTACTTCATCGCATTGAATTAGTTGAAACTACGAGTACTTATAGGCAACAATACGTTATATTAAACCTAAAATTTCTTTACGTGGAACGCTCATCGAAGATTCGAAATGGGTCTTAGACACGGACTTACTGTTACCGTTGTATTTAGTCCGACGTACTGATTGCTTGTATTTTTTTTTTGTTTCATAATATTTAGTATGCCAAAAGAAGGCCGTCCACCTAATGGAAAGTCATGACGACATCTAGCGATTGGGGCCCACTCCCAGAGTCTACAAGGTAGTCGCTGTTGACTGGCCTCGTTAACCAGGGGTTAATCTGCTTGACTACGGATTCAGAGGTCGTGGATTCGATTCCCATCCAGGACAAATCTCTTTGTGTGATGAGCATCTACTGTCATCCTCAAGTCGGCGTCCCTATGATGTGCCTCTTGACGCTCCGCTTGAAGAACTTGATGAATGTGAAAATGAATAGCTGTGGTTTACTAGAGAAGGAAAACACGTGCGCTAGCTTTTATGGTACGACAAAGATATGATCTATGGAATCGCTCAGTTCTGACGACTATTCGGAGAATGCAGCCGGAGACACTATTGCTCTTTGTACAGTATTGTCATAATTGGACGTTGGAGATAAGAGGAACATAAAGAATGGGACTTTTTTCTTAGGGAGTAAATATCTCCGGATCATCACGAATTTCATCCCACAGTCAAACTGTTCTGTACGGTTGTTCGTATGATATATAATAGTTATTTACGCCACTGTCAAGCAATGATAGCTATTGTAACACGAGTGGTAGTTTGGCACAATAGATCAGCACGAGTATAACAATAGCTGTTTGCGGCAGTGGCATACAAAACTTTTTCTACGACCATGAAATAAATAAATACAAATAAACCGGCCAAGTGCGAGTTGGACTGGCCCATGAAGGGTTTCGTAGCAGCAAGTAACATAATATAAAAGTTCTTATAGTTCGTTGTAACTTTGACTGATGTTTTAACACGTTCGCAGTGGTAGTGATTTCACTAACCGGAAATTGCGGTTTATGACGTATTAAAAAAAAACTACCAGCTCTATCTCGTTCAAACTAATTTTCGTTGGTAGTTTTTATTGCAATGTACATCATATATTTTTTTTAGATTTATCATTCTCTTAGTTTAGAAGTTAGAGGGGGGGGGGACACATTTTTCCACTTTGGAAGTGTCTCTTGCGCAAACTATTCACTTAAGAAAAAAATGATATTAGAAACCTCCATAGCATTTTTGAAGACCTATCTATAGATATCCCACACGTATGGGTTTGATGAAAAAAAAATTTAGAGCTTCAGTTCTGAGTATGGGGACCCCCAAAATTTACTGCTTTTTTTCTAGTTTTATATAAGAATCTTAATTCGATTCACAGAATACATCTAGCAACCAAGTTTCAATAGCATAGACCTTATAGTTTCGGAGAAAAGTGGCTGTGACACGCAGACGGACAGACAGACAGGGTATAAGGGTTCCGTTTTTGCCATTTGGCTACGAAACCCTAAAAACCGTCAATGTTGAACTTTATTAGGAATTATAGTAATTTACATTCTGGATGGTACAACTTATAGAATTTTTGGAGTATTGGTGGAGTTGCACGGGACATTGATGTTCACTTCGTTGATGCTTTTGTTTTCTATTGCATTTAGTATCTGATTAATTGCTTGAACTTTTTTTTAACTGAATCGTCATATATCCCTCGGCCACAGTTGTTGACAGTTGTTTTGTTGTTATAATCCCATCCATACGGCTGAAATACATGCGATGTTTAGTCGTGACGCAAATACGCACGCTTTTTGGCATAATCATTTTGTTGATTTTTTGATGCCATAGCCATAAAAAAAGGAAAAAGTTTCATGTACAACGATTTACCCGTGTGGTCATTGTAACACGACTTGGCAAGAATAAGTACTATTGAGATATGACTTGTGGTTATGTATTAAGCAAATTACCAAATGGTCGTAGAAAATAGTTGTTTATGCCACTGTCAAGCAATGGTAGCTATTGTAACACGAGTGCTAGTTTGTGCCACGAAGCGAAACTGAGTGGCAATAAAATGGCGCAATGTTGTTTTGTTGTTATAATTCCACAAGTAAAAGGCAAAGGCAATTCATCCTTACAGCTTAATGACATGCGATGTATAATCGTGACTCAAATACGCGCGTTTTTTGGCATAATCAAATGTTGATATTTTGATGCCATAGCTATAAAAAAAAATTAAAAAGTTTTATTGTAGAACGGTTTACCAGTGTGGAAATGGTCATTCTAACACGACTTGGCAGGAATAAGTACTATTGAGATATGACTTGTGGTTATGTATTAAGCAAATTACCAAATGGTCGTAGAAAAATTAATAAATAAAATAGGACAGGATAAAAAATTGTATCGTATGAGAAAGAGTTAGGGATAGATATCCATACCTGCACTGTGGTCTCCGTTCCAGCCGGTGACACTAAACTGGCATATGACGTCATCGTAGGGTAGAACATTCCGAAGGTGATCCCTTGTAACAGCTCTATGGGCAGTATCCACCACGCGTTCGTAAGGAACGAATACAGAACAAATCTGACTCCGAACGCCAGTAACACTATACTCGTCATATTGATATGGCCAATTTTCTTCAAAATGTGCCCTGTAATGAGTACAAATCTATGAAATAGTGTGTTTTATTATTGTTATGTTTTATTACAGTACTTAGCAAAGTGGACATTTTTGTATGCCCAAAAGAAAAGCCATATCAAAGTGCTCCAAATAAATAATCAAATTAACTATCGATCGCCATATTGTGGCGCGTTTATAAAGAGAGTAGAATAGTTTAAGACTGTATTAGGTCCACCTCCTTAGAGATTTGATTAAGGTCTCGGGTTTGAAGGAGTGACAACGTTTAAAGAGATGATTTAAGGGCATTTTCCTACTCTTCCTTACAATATGATTTACAGCAGGCTCTAATGTTTCTTTTTATACCACTAAGGTGGCAGACAAGCATACGGCCCACCAGAAGGACCGGTGGTCACCGCAGCCTATGAACGTTTGCAACACCAGAGGCCACTCTCTCTCTCTCTGTCTCTGTGCGGAATGGCCTCTGTGCGTCACACAACGATGTTTCTGAATCCTCTTGTCTCACATACCGCGAAAAGATGCCAAATAACAATATATGGATTGACAGCACGAAGGCTCTTTTGGCCTCCAATCATTCGTACGCCATGACAACCGTTGCCCATCAAGTAACTACTTGTTTGCAACCTTGCGAAAGTAATTAAGTCAGTCGACACATTTATATTTACGTACTAAAATGCCCCGCGGACTCAGTGTTCTATAAACGATCACTGCAGTAAGCAACTTTCACTATGGCCGGTCCTTGGATGGGAGACCATCCATGTGACCACTTTGTGACATTTATTAGAGCGTTTCCGTACTTCGGAAGGCACATTCAGCCGTTGGTCCCAGTTGCAAGTAAAATGGCAGTTGTTAAGCCAAGTTGAAGGACTTTATAGGCGGCTTGAAAACTTCCAACAGCCGGCAGTCACAACCTGCGCCTGCCCATTTCAACACGGCAATACGGCTCACCGCCTATTTCGTGGGACTAATTCTAAATAGGTGAAATGTTGGCATATAATATGCCTCTACCTATCCCTTCGGGGATAAGGGCGTGACTATATGTATGTATTTACTAAAAATAATCAAAGTAACTTACCAGACACAAATAAAAATGGTATCTCCCCACCAAATGTTTGGATCGCACTAACTAAGCCTTGTAAAGTTTTGACATAATCTGAACCATCACAGCTAGTTTTCGACACGTCTTCTATAAGCCAAAATAGGAATTGCCAGAGTAGTCCAGTGCACATTCCGACGGCTATAGTCCATAGTAAGAATAGTACTGTAGGTAATGATGACAATAAGCTGCCGACATCGGACAAAATATTCATTGACATTTTCGTGGTGTCCGTCTGTAAGTATGAATTAATCATGTACTTATTTGACAAAACACGTTTAGAGTATTAAACATTATTTTATTTTCATATTTGTTTCTGCACAACTTTGATTTGATACTCGTATCATAGTAGTACATATTAAATAGAAAAGTAACAATAAATGTCAAAAATATGATCTGATATTATTCTAAATACGAGCCTGCTGTTTTATTATATTTAACTCGACAAAATGGCATGACATCTAACGATCGGTGGCCACTCTCACTATCTGCTAATTCAATGATGCCCCTCTTCACACTCAACTTGAAGAACCCGAGATTGTAGGAGCAGGGAACACATGTGCTGTTGCACAGAATATAAGTGGCAGTCAGCTTGCTAGTCATCGATCAGGGAATTTGCCGCAAAGAGGTTAACCAGCATCACAGATTTCTTTTGGGCATTGTGCGTATATGATCCATCCGGCAGAAGTTGGCCTGCAGTTGCCACTATCTACAGCTGCCCGTTGAATGTGACGTAAGACTCTGTCACAGTCGCGCGACTCGCTGGTCATCCGCTCTCCTGAAAGCCCCCTCGCTAATCCTAGTGGCCTATTGTATACTGCCTTGTGGCAACTCCTTAAAATAAATATAAATAAATAAATATTCACGGACATTTCACACAACGCTATCTGATCCCAAAGTAAGCTAGGAATAACCTGCTTGTGTTATGAGTATCAGACCACGGATATTAATACTTATATACTTTTAAATACATACATATTATACATAGAAACACCCAGACTCTTGAGACAAACATTTATGGATCACACAAATATTTGTCTCCGGTGGGAATCGAACCCACGACCTCCAGCGCCGCAGGCGGTATCACTACCGACTGCGCCACAGAGGCAGTCAAATGGGTCCTACAGGTTTCTTAGCTAGTAGTTAATTGAAGTGAAAATGATAAAGAGTGTGTTAATAAGTATAATACTGACCTCCAAAAAGAAAGAAACGCCGACATCTCCCAACATAAAGACACAACTCAATATAAAGGCCACAGTATAGTCTTTATAATTGCCATCACTAAATAAGTCTATTAGAACACCAGTCAGTAAGGAGAAAATGCCCCAACCGACAGAACCCCATAGTCTTTGTCGGCCGTAATGGGATACTTTCGCACCTGAAAAGGAATATTATAAATATTTAATATTTTTTTAGCGTTCTAGGGAAACCATTTTCATGACTATCATCCTCACCCGTCTTTTGAATACCTATCAATAATTTTGTACCCCGACCCCTTAGCGCGACGTGAGGAACTCATGCACCCCCCCCCCCCCTTAGAAGCGGGATCACACCCGAAACCCCCCAAAGACGCGGGATAGCACCCGAACCACCCGCTGGTCGAGGCCGCAGTGGCGACCGTAGGTCTGTTGGGAGTCCTGGGACATCCTTCCGAGGGCTTACCCGGGCTCCCAACCATAGGCTGTTGGGCGTTACGTGACATTTTTAGTCGGTAGGAGTCCGGCATAACATCCATGAGGGTTTTCCCTCACGTAAAAAAAAAAGAAAAAACCCGACCCCTTCTCGAATGGAATTTTACATAGTTCGGTCTTGGCTCTAGAGACTATCAGTTCTGAGTGGTAACTGAAGAACCTTCGGGGTAGGCAGAGGCATAGTTTACATCCACTATGGAAGAGGATGGAGGCGCGACGTAGGTATAAGACAACAATAAAAAATTCTAGGACTCGCTACTAGAAAGTTTAGAGAGCCGAGGATAGTTTCAAGATTTGAGAATTTTATTGTTTAGTCGAACCCAGCCAACGTGAGAACAGTCTACAGCGTGTTTTTCAAATATATAGAAGACGATTAATTAGGTATCATATTGGTCATGTCTTCCAGAAATAAATTCTGGATACGCCCTT
This sequence comes from Miltochrista miniata, assembly GCA_933228765.1. NCBI lineage: Eukaryota > Metazoa > Arthropoda > Insecta > Lepidoptera > Erebidae > Miltochrista > Miltochrista miniata. The sequence goes on from OW121747.1 coordinate 29,465,143, forward strand.
GCACAATCCCTTACAGTTTAGTAGGTATATAAAACTTTATCATAAAATGATGACTCACCCAACAGATCGAAGCAAATAGCGTCAGCAAACGTCACCACTACTGCCTGCCCTATCCAACTTGTAGCCATCAAAAAGAAGAACAAGAAGTAAAAACGAGTGTACTCGTTGTTACGGCCCAAACGACTGTATGTTGCTTCTTCTATTATTTCATTGATCTGCAAATTATACACTTCTCGTCAAACAATATCGATATTGAAACGTTTGTGCATGGGTATCGATATTGTAGTTGTTGTTGGTATAATACAGGGGACCCAAGTTTCTTTTTTGATGCTTTCCGGTGTTCGAACGTTATCTGGTTGTACATTCTTTATCTGCAAATCCTATACCGGCAGTTTATAAAAAGTGGGTTAATGTTGTACAGTTTCAGTAAGGATACATCCAATAAATGTATTAAACGTTTTCAATGTATGTTTATTCCTTTTTAATACTGATTGCTAACAAGGCTTTATAACATTCCTACATTGTTCTCGCAAATATGGATACCTGGCCCACAGTAGTCGCCTTAGTTGTTGCGTAGCTCGATTGCGACTGAGTTCACGTTTTATCAACAATTTCTACAATGGGAGCAAAAACATCTAGCAGTATATATTATACTAACCGTAGAATCCTCACAGTGAATGTCGCATGATGACTGAAAAAGTTCAACATTATGTCTGTACGTAGATCTGGACCTACAACTTGGGTAGGTAATATTAACTAAAACAAAAACATAATTTTAAGTTTCGCAATTCATTAACCATCTACCTAGTAATTGAAAATATTATATAATCAAGGTTTCATACTGGGTCTTAGGTGCGGCCTTAGGGAACTAGCATCTTAGTATCTGCCCGGTTATACATTCAAAATCCCCTAGAACTTGAGCTCGGTATAGGTATCGGTACGGCTTTATTGATCTAGCTAAGACCTATATTATAAAATAGAAAAGTAGAAATCATAACACGAAGGATTCATACTACAAACATATTACATACAAACCTAAACTCTTTGAGAAAATTAGTAACAAAAGTTATGAATAAGAATGGTTAGGTACGTACCTATATTTTATTAACCTATTGTTATTCCTAATTTTCCTGATTACGTAATACTGGAACGCCCACTTATTATTACTAATTAAGTGGGCGTTCAAAACTCGCGCGCGTATAGACTTGAACGCCCACTTAATTAGGAATAATTAGTGGGCGTTCCAGTATTACGTAACGTATTTTAGGTTCCTCTATAACGTTTAGGTGCGTTACAAGGGCGGGAGGAGTATTGGAGCAGGGCACAGAAAAATTTTACGGTGGTGAAACAAATCTACAGTGTTAATTTACAGCCTATGAATGACCAAGGGGACCTAGTACAGTGTATTCCTGTCAGTATATCGCCAAGAGCCTGATTAGGTACCAACAGGGGGATCCTCTACCCGTCCATTCGATTCCCCAATAAGTTGTTGTAAACGTCCATAGGCTACGAAAATTACTGTTAATCAGGTAGGCCGTATGCTCGTCTGCCACCTTAGTGTTATATAAAAGAAAGGTAAGTTTCAATGTCAACTTTCTATAATGTTGGTTCACCTGAGTGTTCTATGGTTAAGTTTGTGAACGCTGTCCACCTAGGTGTTCTTTAGTAAAGACGCGAATTGTAGAAATGATTTTTGCTGAACCCTATCTATTTTTTTTCTGGGACATCCCTCCGAGGGCTTCCCTGGGGCTCCCAACCACAGGCTGTTGGGCGTTACGTGAGGTTTTTGGTCGGTAGGAGTCCGGCATAACATCCATAAGGATTTTCCCTCACGTTAAACAAACAAAAACCCTATCTATTTTACCGGAACTGCCGAAGAAAGGATAGTAATGTTTTTACCCGAACTGCCGAAGAAAGGAGGAGACTATGTATGTATGTATGTATGTATGTCCAATTCTTTGTCAGTCCACGGCCTGAACGGCTTGACGGATTTTGACATGCGAGGTGTCATTTGATTTGTCGTAATTGTGTGAGTGACACCAGGTATACAAATTTAAAAAAAATTAAAAACGGTAGACTTTTGCCGCTAAAATGAAAACCTTGAATTTTTTTCTTGCACGCTCTACAGCTTGAACGGCTTTGCGGATTTTGACACGCAAGGTGTCATTTGACTCGTCGTGATTGTGTGAGTGACACCAGGTATAATAAAATTCCTAAGAATCAAAATGGCGGATTATTGGCGATATAATTATTTGACTGCGATGGACGAAAAACTACTAAACCTATTTCGATGCGGTTTATTTGTTTATAAGGTCTCAGTCAGACTTAAAATCTTACATTTGTTTGATTGCAATCGGTTGAGCAGAACCAGAAATATGACCAAAAATATAATTTTTAATACAGTTGCTCAAAAAGTGGCGTATTACAGGGACGTATAGCGTTCGGGATGTGGGCTATTACACACTCGTGCTTTTTCTTTACTATTCCCGCACTCGTGCGTTTTCTTTCCCAATTGTCAAAATAATTCATTCATTCATGCAAATATTTCTAAAAAAAGATAATAACTTGTTTCAATATCAGATTAAAAGTAATTTTAATTAAAATTTAAGCATAAATTAATATAAATATCGGCCAAATTAAATTTATAAATATAAAAAGAAGTTGGCTGTATGAAGTGCACTGCCATAGTCTCTGCTTAAGAAGGTATATATTCTTTTACGGTTGGCGCCATTTTGGACATTCAGGTTTAATGTGTTTTTATCATTTTATAAAAGTGCTTATTTTTTCCGCAACTGTATTAAAAATAGTTGTTCAATATAACGTGTGGGACTGTTATTTAAACTCGTTCTGACTGTCTACCCTCGCCTTCGGCTCGGGTCAACACCTGTCGTAACTCGTTGTAATAACAGAAATCCCACACTTGTATCGAAAATTACTAAACCAAGGTTAAATTTCGGTGAAGTCCTTTCACTACACAAAAATTTATACCACCACTTCTAAGATAACTAAAAAGTTTAAAATAAACTTAATTATTAAGAATAAAAAAAACTTGACTGCAAAGTAGCTTGTTTTTTGCTTTTCAGTTGTATTTTTACTTTGCAGTCGGGTTTTTTGTATTCTTAATAATTAAGTTTATTGAAAATTATAATTTGTGTATGATACTATAACAAAATAGGTTTAAGTTAAACGTGGAACATCTAGATGCACCAGCGGGTACAAAGTTAACAGTAGCTCACTTCGATTTAACCACTTAGGTGTTCCAAGGGTCAGAAAGGTACCGTATACCTTCCCAGGTATTACACTAAAACCTACAATCTACATACATTTCATTGAAAATTGCTTACCCCCGCCATGGCCGTCCGGCATTTCGATTTGCTTGAGATGCATATATAAGCATTCGTGTTCAAGAAGAGCAGTTGAAAGAACTATTAGAGCCTTAAAGGACAATTGTGTTGGGAATTCCTCTCCTGCTTTAGTCTTAGGCTGGCAAACAATAGCTTCATCCGCTTCCCACCAATCACATATTTCCATCAAGCGCCAGGGAGCAGTTTTATCTAAGTCACACGATGCCTGCAATAATATTTGTGTAATAGTAATTAATATTTTCTGATATTGTGTATTCTCAAAAGGTTTTTTTGAAGTGCTTGTGATCCCGCGGACTCAATGTTCTGTCGGGTACAGTAGTTCACTGCAGTAAACAACTTTCACTATGGTGGGTCCTTGGATGGGTGACCACTACGTGATCACTTTATTAGCAAGAGTTTCCGTGCTTCAGAAGGCACTTTAAACCGTTGGCCCCGTTGCCTGTGATATGGCAGTCGTTAAGCCTAATTAAAGGCGGTATGGACGGCTAGAAAAACTTCAACAGCCGGTGTCCCAGCCTGAAATCGGATCGGCAAAACCATTTGGGAGCTAAGCGTGTAAATAAACCAGGCACGGAGTACAAGAAGACGGGGAATGAGGTCATTCCAGAATTACGTACAAATTAAAACGCCGAGCCAAGGAGTTGCGTCTGTTAGTCAGTAGGCATATTGTCTTATCTTAGGCTCTAAATGTTACAAAGGCCCCGTATACCCATAAATCAGCACACTTACCGCACAAACACTGTCGTGTTTATTCTTTGCAGATCTTAGGTATTCTAAGTGCGGCATAATATTAAGTGGTTCTGGACACAGCTTGTAGGTCAAATCTTTATCGATGCAGGACATACTGAATGGTTGCTCGCCTATTGCGTAAGCCAGATCCTTATTCTCACATTTTAATGTACATGGCTGGTCCACATCCACATAGCCTTTTCCAAGTGTGCACTTTGGAATGTAATTCATCCCTGAAATAAGTAAACATGAATATTTAGAGCCTCCGTGTCACATTTCGAGCTCTACAGGTGTACCTACTCATTGAATATTGACTACTATGAATGGTTTAAATCTATTTATTATTCGAACTCACACTTGTACATTTCCACTACTTAAAAAGAGGGGAAAGGTACTGTTTTCGAAATGAAATGAAAGATAGTTTATGAACAGTACCTTTGACAATGACCTAAGGGTCATGGTGTAAAATTAAGATTAAATAGTGGAAAACTACAAGTGTGAGTTTGAATAATGAATTACAACAATTTCCATCAAGTGCTAACAATCCAGAGTATATAAATGACGTTCAAATCTATGTTTTAGTAGGTAGCAAAGACAGATTTGCCTCTTCGTAACACTTAGGTCAGCCAGCGGTCAGCTGCGCCTGTGTATACCACTTGCACAGCACGTTGCTTATACTGATTTACAAGCTTGTAAAATATTAATCGTGTATTTGCCTGCCTTCCTATGCCATTATAGCTACTGAATGAATGGAAGGACCAATTTTGATTTGTTTTTGTTTGAAATCTAACCGAAGTTTGGTATACCTGTTACTTTGATGGTATTTCCAGGATATGGTAGTCAGGAACTTGCTATATTGCATCTAGTAGTCTGCGGGCTATTGACCACGTTTAGGCTTATTAGAAAAGATTCATAAAGAGGCTTTTTAATGTTTAAATTATTTACGTTTTACTAACTAACACTACTTATAACAATGGTTTTAAAGTACTTGTTGGTATAAAATTAAAGTGAAAGGAGGTTGGGTAATTTTGGTCCAATCCCTCAACAACCTTGGATGTGATTCCAAATGAACGGTTTTGGAGTACACTTCATTTTATATTATGACGGCTAAGTCAATATTTAACGCGAACATGGTGTTTTGATACATTTTCTAAACTAAGAAATCATAAAAATTCTTATTAGCGTGAACTGAAAACAAAAGCTTTTTTTTCTATTTTTTGATTGGTATATATTGGTATATATATTATATATTGGTATATTATATTGGGACTGGGTAGACGGGAAGGATTTCATAGACCCTATGCAATTTGACAGTGTGATTCCGGTCATCCTGCTAGTAGAGTTCCCCAAACTTTTCTATCAGAAGATCTCAGAGATTCTCTTACGTTTTTTAAACACGCATGAATGCATCCATGCCGGACTCTTACCGACTAAAACCACACGGTGCCTTACTACTGCCTACGGCCAGGACTTCGGGGCAAGCCCTCGGAAAGATGTCCCAGGATTCCCGACAATCTTTTGCTACCACCTCGGCCTCACCTAGGGGGTTCGGGTACTATTCCGTGACTTTGGGGGATTGTTCGAGTATTATCCCGCATCTTGGAGCGTGAGGCGTGCGTGAAACTCTCGTCACGCTGCCTCCACAAGGCCTAAGAAGACACTCACCTGTTATGACTAATAGGCAGACATAACGCTATTTTGTACTTAGACATAACAAGTTTGTGTTGTAGTATTTTTTCCGGTCACTCATACTGTCCACTGGCTTTATAACAGTGTCTGCTTCCCTTGGAGCCCTGCAACCACCACCCATAATATTAGAAAAAAGTAATACCTTCCATAGTCACGTTTTTAGTAGTCATATAAACGCAGTGATCAGTTTTGAACACTACATCGTTTAGAGTCACGTTATATTGCAAATTTTTAGTATTGCTATAACAATATTGTGGCAAGTCCCAATGTTCACAAACTGTTTGCCACATTTTTGGAGTCGTAATATCACAGGTCATCTGTAAAGTAAAACAATAATTAGTAAAAATTGGTAGAAAATAGTAAGTAAATACTTTTGCATAAGGCTGAACGCACATTAGAGACTGTCTTAAAATTGAGTCTTGCTTTACATCGAAAATTGAATCGGTTCCATTTTCGGCATAAATTAAAGCTGCCTACTATCGGATGTGGGAGTGCCGACCGTGAAAAGGTTTTGTCAGTAAGGTATCTCCTTACAAGTTTCATACATTTAGTTTAGCGGTAGTCTGTCTTGTGACAGTCTTGTCGCCAAAGTGTGCTCAGCTTGACACAATTTCTAGCCCCTAATAGTTACATCAAAAATAAGGAGGTTATATTCGCTAAAACTATGAATACCATGTTCAGAACATCATGAAATTTGAAAAATACCCCGACGATTCCACAACTACAAAAAAACAAAAAATTTAATCCTCTGGTATTGCAAACGTCCTTAGGCTACGGTAACCCATTTCCATAACGCGGGCCGCATCTGACACCTATATTCATTTCTACGCCTTCAGCTCTCTAGCTATCACATCCTAGAAATTAGTTTTCTGATTTATACATGACACTAACGTCGCCACGTAAAAAAATTATCGAGATTTTTTTAAATATTGTTATTGTGGAACTTGAGGTAAATGAGCGTTACATTTCTTAAACGATATCTGATACATAATACGAGTATAATATTCAGTAAGCATCAAAAAACTAGTTAAATATGTAGAAGTAGAACAAAACGGTGTTTTTCTCTTATCAGACATTGACTGTCCTTAAGATTGCATTGGTACACTTACACTGATGTGTTTAAGGGACATAAGTGTTTATAAAGGTCTTTGATTTGCTGCACTGCCGACGTTTTGGAATGGGTGTCGCTTGCAAAGAGGGAGCTCAAACTCGAGACATACTTCATAATGAAATTTAAGAATCATCAAGCTAATACCTAACTCGATATTTTCGATTCACAAACTAGCCATATAAAATGATAATATTAAATTACTGTTTCGAACATTTCAGCTATCTGTTTATGGGCGGTCAATTTAGATAATTCTCTGGCCTCGAAATGGTTAGTCTAATTTTCATAATAGCAACAAATATAGATAAGAATCATTATAATATACACTTACTTGACAATATGTACTAGCATTCAAATTGTCGCTATTTATTATCGAATCAATTTTGCACTGATCCATGGAATCTACGCTGTCATAACAGCTTTGTAGTACCGTGTAACCATTGGCACAATCCAACTCAACTTTCATATTTTGGTGTTCTGGTATAGCAAAGATTCCCCAAAAACTCAATATTACAACTAATTGGAAGATTATGAATATAACTTTCTGCTTTTTGAATCTGTAAAGAAAAATATACTTTTATAATTTCATAAGTTTAACACATAAATGTAGTATGTATCTTTATTTTTTCGATTATTTTATCCAAGAGATGCATTGCTAGTAGCTAAATACATAGTGATCACGTCGCATACTCGGGAGCTCGGTTCTCTATAAGTATCTCGAGAGATTTAAAGTTAAATATGACCTGAATGTTTTTCGGCTATATAGGCTTCGAGGCAAGTTGTGATTACAGTATCAAAAGCCAATTGGCGCTTGCAATACTACCGAATAATGCGGCATACATAATTAAATATCTACATAAAAATTGAAATATTTATGTACATTAACGATGAGAATGTTTCAAACCATCGCGGGTAACTCACTCGCCTGTAATCTTCAAAATACTATCCTTATTGTACCTAGGCAGAGATTTTCAACATTCCACCCCTCTGGAATTTTTAAATATGATAACCAAATTTAACGTTGGTGGAGCTACAGGCTCCCATTTTTAGTTTAATAATGTCTGAAAGTACATCAAAGTATTTAAAAGTATAGGACTACGGTGGTTTACAAAAAATATTAATTAAGTGCAGTGTAGACAGAGTCTGCTACGGACAAGGAGACAGCAGTTTTTTCAGACTGTTCGTTACGGATAGTGTCGTGTGTGCCTCAACTTATGGTACCTACCAAGACCACGCACATCGTAGCGCTTCTGGGAGTCTGCTTATAGTAATAACATTCGTTAACCGACTTCAAAAAAAGGAGGAGGTTCTCAATTCGTCTGTATGTATTTTTTTATGTATGTCGAGCGATATTTCCGTCAATTATAGACGGATTTCAAATTTTTTTTTTACAGCTTTAATGTTCTACATTTTAATGAAGGTCTGGCGTCGATCTGATGATAGAATCGAAAGACAGTCGAGGGCATTCCTTAACAATTTACAGCAGTTATCTTGTGTCTGGGCTTGATTGATTTGTATTGATGAGAACTTTACACCTAGATTGATAGATCAGACTAAAATAAAGAAAGTTCTCAATGTTTTTAAATGTATGTTCACCGATATTTCCGTCAATTATAGACGGATTTAATTTTTTTTTTGTTGAATAGGGTTTACTTCTGAGGTGGTCCCATTTTAACCAGGTTATGATCTGATTATGGGATCCTGGATAAATCGAGGGCAACCACCGATAATTATAGGGACAACTAGTGCGTTTGTTAACTTTTTAATTCAGTGCATTAATGTACTACAGTTAATGAAGGTCTGGAGTCAATCCGATGATGGAACCAAAAGACAGTCGAGGGAATTTCTTGACGATTTACAGAGCAGCTACCTTGTGTTGGGGCTTGATTGATTTGTATTAATGAGAACTTTCACCTAGATAGATATATTTTTTAGGTTCACTCGTCACTTAAAATATTGAAAATACATTTTTCAATAAAAAATACAACCGACTTCGAACAAATCCTGAAAAATAAAATTTACTTAGCACAAAGTAATATGTATTTTGATTTGTCAGATTTTATTCAATATAATATTGTAGTTAGTGCCATGAATAATACCTACCTAAACCTACGAATTTACTTGGCGCTGACTTCAATATTATATTGAATAAAAAACTGATAAATCAAAATACACATTACTTTGTGCTAAGTAAATTTTATTTTTCAGGATTTGTTCGAAGTCGGTTGTATTATTTATTGAAAAAAAATTTTTATTTCTTGTTTTCCAAAGGTTTTAACGGATTATTCTCGATTAATATTTCATACTAGACAGCTTCACGTATAGGTACTTCAGCTATTGTTTTTAGTATCGAATGGTATCCATACCTATCCTAATTTACTGAATGGAATGCACTCAGGATTTCTTCCATTAACATTTCGGGAATTTAAGATCTCGCCACAATTTTAAGACGACATAGCGCTAATAAATTACTTTAGGCGGGCAAAAACTGAAAAACGCCCCCCCCCCCCCCCCCCGGCTTCAGAGGTATATTTATTTCAGCCTTCTGAAAGAATGCGCCCGCTGTTCTTTTTGTGTTACGACTACTTTTAGGGAGCCGTAGGTCCCCCTTAAAACGAAAAGACGGACTTATAGCACTTTGTTGTCCGTCTGTTGATTATTTACCGCGGGAACGCGTGAGTACATCGAGTTGAAATTTAAATAAGTTTATTTTCTCTTAGACCTAATATTCTAAGCTAACGGAGCAAAAAATGCGGTCGTGTATGCTAGTATGTCGCAAAAGACGGTTATTTCGACATTCGCAAGAACATCAAAATACGGTACGGAACCCTTCGTGGGCGAGGCCGACTCGCTCTTGTCCGATTTTTAGTTAAAGGTATGATCGTGTAGGTTGTCCATATTACTTTTTGTTAGGATTCCGTACCTCAAATAAAAAAACCGGCCAAGTGCGAGCCGGACTCGCCCATGAAAGGTTCCGTAGCAGCAAGTAACATAGTAAAAAACTTATTGTAGTTCGTTGTAACTTTGATTGATGTCCTAACACGTTCGCTGTGGTAGTGATTTTACTAGGCGAAAATTGCGGTTTATGACGTATTAAAAAACTACCTACTAGATCTCGTTCAAACCAATTTTCGTTGGAAGTTTTTAAGGCGATATATTTTTTTTAGATGTATCATTCTCTTAGTTTAAAAGTTAGAGAAGGGACACACACATTTTTCCACTTTGGAAGTGTCTCTTGCGCAAACTGTTAACTATAGAAAAAAATATGTTAGAAACCTCAATAGCAATTTTGAAGAAATATCTCGTAGATATAGACACCTAAGGGTTTGATGAAAAAAAATTTTTCGAGTTTCAGTTCTGAGTATCAGGACCCCCAAAATTTACTGCTTTTTTTCGTTGCATTAAGATTTTCACGTAGTTTTATGTTAAAATCTTAATGCGGTTCTCAGAATACATTTATTTACCAAGTTTCAACAGCATAGGCCTTATAGTTTCGGAGAAAAGTGGCTGTGACACACGGACGGACAGACAGACGGACAGACCGATATGACGAATCTATAAGGGTTCTGTTTTTTGCCATTTGGCTACGAAACCCTAAAAACGAGACCCTTATAGGATCCCCTTGTTGTCCGTCCGTCTGTCTGTTTGTCAAGACTTTTTATCTAGTGAACGCGTGAAGGTATCTAGTTGAAATTTATACCATATATTAAACTCTATAGTCCCTTGAAGTTGTAAAAAAATCAAACTTCTAAATTAACGGAGAGAAAAGTTACAGCCTACGTATAAATTCTACATAGTTATAACTTCCCGAGAGTATGAAATTCGGCAAGTAATATCCTCATAAAATATATAGAAATACAGCACGCGCCAAATAACTTTTTTTTGTTTAACGTGAGGGAAAATTCTAATGGATGTTATGCCGGACTCCTACCGACTAAAAAAACCTCACGTAACGCCCACCAGCCTATGGTTGGTAGCCCCGGGGAAGCCCTCGGAAGGATGTCCCAGGACTCCCAACAGACCTTAGGCCGCCATTGCGGCCTCGCCCAGGGGGTGGTTCGGGTGCTATCCCGCGTCTTTGGGGGGTTTCGGGTGTGGTCCCGCTTCTAAGGGGGAGGGCGTGCGTGGGTTGCTCACGTCACGCTGCCGTCATGGGCCTGCTTCTGTAAGGACGGTGAGTGACACCCTCTCACCGTCCTCAGAGGTCTTGGAGGCCGATAGTCCTCGGCGAAGACACGTCGGCGGCGCCCGGGCCGCCGACGGCGAACTCGGGAGAGGCCGCCGACTGCGGAACTCGGGAGGGAGAGTCCTCTCCCTTACCCGCCCTGCCGCCTCCTTCACGAGCATAACCTGCTCGCAGAAAGAGGCGGCGCAGTCCCACTTACTCCCGCTAGAGAGCATGGCTCGCACCATGGTCTCGAGCGAGAGAGTGTCCACGTCCAGACTCACTACGAGGACCTGGCGCTGTTGCGCCCACGCCGTGCACTCCACCAGCATGTGGAGCGCCGTGTCATCGCTGCGGTCCTCGCAGTGCTGACACTCGGCCGTGGTTTCCCGGTGTTTTCGCCACAGATACCTACCGAAGCTACCGTGCCCGGCAAGCATTTGTGTCAACCGGTAGGAGAGAGCACCGTGTCTCCTCTCCAGTCATCCATGACCGGTCTGACGGCCGCGATTGTGGCGAATCCCCCCTTTGGTTGCTCAAGTCGCACCTTCCATGTCTCCACGGTTTCCTGGTGGAGCAGGGACCGCTGGGCCTCGATTTCTCGATGAGCAGGCCTTTGGCCTCGCTCCAGCGCCTCCTTGCGCCATCTGAACAGTGACGCAAGGGCTCCCGCTTCCAGGCCCCATGGAGGGGTCCCGGCTAGACTTCTTCGCGCAGTTCGACACGACTGTAGCGAACTGCGCGAAGTTGACGGTTCGACTGTATGCAGTTGATATTGACTTCACACGACTGCAGCCGACTGCGTGCTGTTGATATCTTTACTGTATGCAGTCGAACATATAACTGCATGCAGTTGAATACATCGACTGCGCGCAGTCGCTGCGATGCAGTCCGTGTGATGGCACCCTAAGTGCTGCGTCACGGTGCGTTGCTCCCCGCGCCGTAACGAGGGTGTCGTCGGCGTAACACGTTACGCCGACCCCTCTGAGCAGCGGACCACGCAGCACCCAGTCGTAAACCATGTTCCACAGGAGCGGTCCTAAAACCGATCCCTGTGGAACACCGCACGATACATCTCGCCTACCCGGCCCTAGCCAACTCGGGTAAGTTATGGCTCTCTCGGACGCGCCAAATAACTTTGCGTCTATGAAGTTCGTTCGTTCGCGCCGCAATTATGTAATAATAGGTTTCACTGGAGAAACTACTGAGCAGGTACCTCTCCCGCCTCAGCAGTAATTCTCCCTCTGAAACCTATTATTGCAAAATTTCAGCGCGAACGAACGAATTTAGTTGCGAGATAGCATTACCTAATGATAACTATGTAAATACTTGTGTATAGAAAAACGATTGGAAAATGTGTATAAAAACTCAATAGCTTTAATTGAGTGCAAAAAAAAATATATAAAATGTTAATAGTTTAGCCACAGTATTGAAAAAAACTTTTCTGAGAGAGTGAACTTTGGGATTTTTTTCTATCTAGTGAAATTTATTGGATCGTGTAACGGGCTTGGAATATGTTTAGCTTATATCCTTAACTATTATACAGGGTGTGGCGTAAATAGTGGTCCAACCGTCATGGTGTGATAGAACAGGTGCCCCACTATAACATACTACAATAACATCCAAATTTACCCAAGGGTCTCAGAAAAAAATAACTTTTTTTGAAAAATCGTCCCTTTTTTGTAAAGTTGCCTGTAGATTATAGGAAAACAGCTATTTCTGATTTCTGTTTTTTCTCTCTTAAAGCTAAATACATAAGCTATCAAAAAATAATATTGTTAATAAAATTCCACAACAAACGTTTGAAATAAATATAAGTTCATCTCAATTTTCTCTCTAATTTTCAGGTATCATGAAAATTGTTCAACGTTTTTTATAAAAAATATGTACTACACTGATGCTATCCAAACGTTTAAAAATATGCTTATGTAATATTGATTTCAAAATGATACCATGAAAGGATTTCGCATAAACAGAAATTAGTAATTTTTACTGTTAAAGTTCAAAACGGGTTAAGAAAAATGACCAAAATCAACTTACATACATCACACTTATAACGTTTTTTTCATAGTAATAGTTCATAGTCGACATTATTATTATTTATTTAAAATCTTATAACCTAGATAGCGCCCGCGGCTCCACCCGCGTGGGATTTTGTAACTATTCTCGCTTTTATGATCCCACCGGAAGTGGGAATAATAACAAAATTCATCGCGGGTGAAACCGCAGGCAACACCAAGGTCGCGGTTGAACGCCCGAAACGTCGGTGAATGTAAGTAAATAGTATTTCGCGTGAAGTGTTAAAAACTGCGATAGTTTAAAAAAATCATAACCGTGATGGCGCCCGCAGTTCCACGCGCTAGGAATTTGTCATGGAATGGGAACAGAATTTCAGATAGAAAATAAATAAAAGCGAGAATAGTTACAAAATCCCACGCGGGTGGAGCCGCGGGCGCTATCTAGGTTATAAGATTTTAAATAAATAATAATAATGTCGACTATGAACTTTTACTATGAAAAAAACATTATAAGTGTGATGTATGTAAGTTGATTTTGGTAATTTTTCTTAACCCGTTTTGAACTTTAACAGTAAAAATTACTAGTTTCTGTTTATGCGAAATCCTTACATGGTATCATTTTGAAATCAGTATTACATAAGCATATTTTTAAACGTTTGGGTAGCATCAGTGTAGTACATATTTTTTATAAAAAACGTTGAACAATTTTCATGATACCTGAAAATTAGAGAGAAAATAGAGATGAACTTATATTTATTTCAAACGTTTGTTGTGGAATTCTATTAACAATATTATTTTTTGATAGCTTATGTATTTAGCTTTAAGAGAGAAAAAACAGAAATCAGAAATAGCGGTTTTCCTATAATCTACAGGCAACTTTACAAAAAAGGGACGATTTTTCAAAAAAAGTTATTTTTTTCCGAGACCCTTGGGTAAATTTGGATGATATTGTAGTATGTTATAGTGGGGCACCTGGTCTATCACACCCTGACGGTTGGACCACTATTTACGCCACACCCTGTATATTTATTTATCAGAATTATAAACCCTTTACTTTTTGACTAGGATTGTTTCAAAAAACTCAAAATCTGACCCACGCGGCCTTAAGTAGATCGGACCAAGGAATCACGTTGTCCCATACAAACTTTACCCTCCTTTTTTATACCTTTGGAGGTGGTATTTGCAAAATTTTTAAAATTACCTTTTTTAAATTGTAACAAACAACGCTCATGCTTAGTTTCATCATCGTACCATTAACCGTTTAAGCAATAATTGATAATAACTTTGGGTCTAGGGATCGAACTGCAAAATTAAGTTTGATTTGAATTCTATATACTTTTCCGGGTTAAAAAGTACCCAGTGTGGTGCCCAGGCTATTAAAGAATAATATTACCAAGTTCCATCGTAATCGAACCGGTAGTTTTTGCGTGATGCCTGAACAAACAGACAGACAGACAGACAGACAGAAGGACAGACAAAAAAAATTGTAGGGACAACTAGTGCGTTTGTTAACTTTTTAATTAAGTGCTTCAATGTACTACAATTTAATGAAGGTCTGGAGTCGATCTGATGCTGGTACCGCAGCAGTTACCTTGTGTTTGGGCTTGATTTATTTGTATTGATGAGAACTTTACACCTAGATAGATATATTTTTTGGTCCATCCGTCACTTAAAATAATGAAAAAAAAAATGGGTAAAAAATAAATTCGACTTCAAAAAAATCCTGAAAAATAAAATGTACTTAGCACAAAGTTTATTCAATATCATTTTGAAGTCGGCGCCAAGTAAACCCATAGGTTTAGGTACCTAGGTATTATTAATGGGTGCCACTTCAATATTATCTATCTATACTTATAACTAGCTGCTGCCCGCGGCTCCGCCCGCGTGGAATGTTGTTCCCGGTCACTTAGGGGTATGAAAAATAGATGTTGGCCGATTCTCAGACCTACCTACTCAATATGCTCACAAAATTTCATGAGAATCGGTCAAGCCGTTTCGGAGGAGTATGGCAACGAAAACTGTGACACGAGAATTTTATATATTAGATAAATCTGTAGAAGTGAAAATTCTGTACATTCAAAATATCAAAAATATAAATAGCAGGGGGTGTTACTAGATCGACACCGATCCAAAAATGTGATTTAAAAATTTTTTGTCTGTCCGTCTGTCTGTCTGACTGTCTGTTTGTTATCGCGCAGTTCGACACGAAGCGAACTGCGCGAAGTTGACGGTACTGAAAATAAATATGAAAACTGCCAAATGTGTAAATAACAGTTCTTGGTCTTAAATACCCACTGACACTGAGACTTTAGAAGTGCTTTAGAGAACAAGTATTGCTTTTCTTGTGTTGGCAACATAAAGAGCATGATTCAACGAATGCACAAAAAAAAATATGACAATTTATTTAAAATGCGAAAATAAACTTTGTACATATCGCAATTCTAATTTTGACTTTTCAATCAACTTTGGCATTAAAAAAAGGGATATTTTTAAACGCACATCTGTTTAATTTTTCTGCACACTAGGTAACCCCACTAATTTACTGAATGCAAACCAGAAAATTAAATGCTGTGCAAAAAAACCAATTGATTAACTAAACATGTACTACATAAAAATCTAAAATTTTACACAAAACGAGAAGACCTATTTTATCGAATTTAAACCAAAAATGTGGTTCGTACACCGGATATATGATTTGCTACACAAAAAATACTAATTGCTTACCAAAAATACTAACTTGCACTCTAAATTGTACAATCTTATAACGGAATAGGTTAGGTTAGGTTAGTTTTTTTTTATTGATAAAATTTAATTTTGTAAAGATGACTGATTAAGTTGGGGTTTTAATTAGAAAAAAAGGTGTTACTAAAAGTAAATTAAACGATGGTTTTCCATAAAATAGTTTTAATACGTTTGTTAAGCTAAGGAATTTTTAGATATACAATTAAGATAATAGTGATTTGTTCAGTATAATAGTTCTGCAAATACCGTTAAACAGTATATTGAATTTGATTTATTTAGTGTGCATAATTAGTGTGCAAGTCAGTATTTTTGGTTTAACTTTGAAATATTTTGTTGAAAAAAAGGGAATAAACAGATATCGATTTAAATACATGCCTTAAAAAAAATAGGCATCAACTTTCCTTACCAAGTTGTTTAAAAGGTTAGAGAGACTAATCATTAACAAATTAATACGAGTACAAAACTGGTACGAGTTCAATAGATTAAATCAATCAATTAACCTATCGCAGTCTATTTTTGGACGTAGACCATTCATTATTTAATAGGCGTGTTCTACATACATTCATACATGTAGTCACGCCTTTATCCCCGAACGGGTAGGCAAAGGCATAGTATACGCCCACATGTCCCACGTAATAGGTGGTGAGCTTATTGTCGTGTTAAATGGGACAGGCCCAGGTCGTGACGACCCGCAGTCGAAATTTTTCGATAAGGCCTTTAACTTGGCTTAACGACTGTCATTTTATCGGGTTTCGAGTTTTCCTTCTCTAAGCAATGGATCATTTTGCGAAAGTGCTCCCTTAGCCTCTTACGATACCCTCGGGATGAATTAGGGTGACGACATTTTGTACCCTTGCCCGTCACCACACGGGGCAGTCGTGCTCTGCTATAAATTATAAGTAGATTGGTTTGAAATATTGATATGGTGGTTTTTATTACTGATACGTATAACCGATTGGAAGGTTCAAGGCTATTGCGGCCGCAAGGCCAACTCACCACTCAAGGCGGTGGATAGACTAACAAAGTTCAGGATAGGGCTACTGTGATGCAATAAGGTTATGACTATGAATATTCGTATCGTTGCGAAGTCTTATAGGCAAGTAATCAACTAGTTTAAAGATGATGAACAAATTGAATTTATTATTTATGAGATTATCTTGATAACTGTACATTTTCATTTCTCACTTGGACATTAAAATTAAAGTTCCAGAGCGTTAGCACTTTGCAAATTATATCACAAAATTTATACCAATACCACTCAACATCGAATCGCTTTAAAATATATTATACTTATATACTCGTATAATCATACCAACATATCTGCCTCTGTGGCGCAGTCGGTAGTGATAGCGCCTGCGGCGCTGGAGGTCGTGGGTTCGATTCCCACCGGAGAGAAATATTTGTGTGACCCATAAATGTTTGTCTCAAGAGTCTGGGTGTTTCTATGTATTATATGTATGTATTTAAATTAAAAGTATATAAGTATTAATATCCGTGGTCTGATACTCATAACACAAGCAGGTTATTCCTAGCTTACTTTGGGATCAGATAGCGGTGTGTGAGATGTCCTTGAATATTTATTTATTTATTATTATTATTATATTCACACTCGCAGAGCCCTGAAACTTAAGCACTAACATCAGAGATGAAATTAACATTCCTATTAAAATGTAAACTGGTACTGACCTTCAAGTGTGTTACGACAGTCGTTTATCATACTTGAGCTACTCAATTCACCTGTATCACAATAATATGTCATTTTTAGGGTTTCGTAGCCAAATGGCAAAAACGGAACCCTTATAGATTCGTCATGTCTGTCTGTCTGTCTGTCTGTCTGTCTGTCTGTCTGTCTGTCTGTCTGTCTGTCCGTCCGTGTGTCACAGCCACTTTTCTCCGAAACTGTAAGGCCTATGATATTGAAACTTGGTAACTAGATGTATTCTGTAAACCGCATTAAGATTCTTATATAAAATTAGAAAAAAAGCAGTAAATTTTGGGGGTCCCCATACTCAGAACTGAAATAAAAAAAAAAATATTCTGTCAAAACCATACGAGTGGGGTATCTATAGATAGGTCTTCAAAAATGATATTGAGGTTTCTAATATCATTTTTTTCTCAACTGAATAGTTTGCGCAAGAGACACTTCCAAAGTGGAAAAATGTGTGTCCCCCCCCCCTCTAACTTCCAAACTAAGAGAATGATAAATCTAAAAAGAAGATGTGATGTACATTGCCATAAAAACTACCAACGAAAATTAGTTCGAACGAGATAGAGCTGGTAGTTTTTTTTTATACGTCATAAACTGCAATTTTCGGTTAGAAAAATCACTACCACTGCGAACGTGTTAAAACATCAATCAAAGTTACAACGAACTATGAGAACTTTTATATTATGTTACTTGCTGCTACGAAACCCTTCATGGGCGAGTCCAACTCGCACTTGGCCGGTTATTATTATTATGAAGGCATCAACCACGAAACTATTTATGAAAACTCTCCTTGAAGGAGGTTTCGCATTCGCAAATGCTACTTAACTAAAAAAAACATTTGCTAGCTGTGAATGGCGCATCACAGCGTGAGCAAGCAATTATACACATTCTCATCATCCACCACGGGACTTGCTGCAATCATGTCACACGACAACACATAATGAGTTGTCCAAGTAAAAAGGAAATGTACTGTGTTTAAACAGTACAGAATCAAAAATCCAAACTGATTTTCGAAATGTACACTAGCCTAAACCTGAGTGATTTAACTCCAAGCATGATAATAAATTTGCGGAAGCAAAAAGTCACCGAGGTACAACTCCTCTCAAAGATCAGTAATAGTACTAGTACCATTGAAAAACTGTATTCGACATCAGTATTTTTGATTTGGTTTGTCTAACAACCATGCCAGAAAATGCGCTCTGCCAGGTAGATCGGATGACAGGGAAGGAAAGACAGTCAGGAACTCAGGACGCACAAACAGGCAATAAGCTACTTCTCGCTTCTAGTCTACAAACGCCGTGCCTGCAAGGTCTGCAGTGCACAATTGCTACCTAAATAATTATAAAACAAAGTCCTCCGCAGCGTCTGACTCTGTATACCAAATAAATAAATAGCTGCAGCTGCTACTGTACCAATATCAACGTTCATAGCTTATTGATGACAATCAACGTATGTAGGATGCCCGCTTGTGTGGACAGCACCGCAAGCATAGTGGCAATCATGGCACATTCTGTGTATCACCATGATGGCCAATGGTGTCTGTGGAGGCGTTATATACACTAGCGGACGTCACGCGGTATCACCCGCGTAGCTCCCGTTCCCGTGGGAATACGATAGTAAAATATAGCCTTTGTTCACCGGACAGGGTGTAGCTTTGCAACAGTGAAAAAATTTATCAAATCAGTCCAGAAGTTTCGAAGCCTATTCGATGCAAACAAATAATCCAATCTTTCGTCTTTATAATATTATTATAGATTTATTCAGCAAAACGCTATCAAGTAGAAGGAAGCCTTTAATGGTAGATTTATATTGGAAACATAACCCAATACCTACATAAGCTCATTTTCTTTTTATCCACCTGAATACCTATTTGAAATTATTTATTTAACCTCATCATCAATAAAGTATTTTTAATCTCATTGTAGACTCATAGAAAGGTGTGTATTGTTACGAAGAGGTTAAAAAATGAGAGGAAACAGAATAGCATAAAGTAAACAAATATCTTAGACACAGTTTTCGTAAATAATACATAGGTACTAAAGACGCATAGTTCGGGCTTCAAGTCATTTTTTCTGTTTCAGATTTACTTGAATTAAGAGTCCATATGACGCCTAATAGACTATTACTTTGATCTAGATCTCAGGATTCGTGAGGTCTGCTGAATTAAAATTTGAACACAGACAACTTCAGTTCATGAACGCGATTACTGATAAAATTCTCGATGGATTTTCGTGATATTTTAAGCTAGATCTCGTATGTTATGAGTTGTTTTTATAATATAAATTACTAGCTGACCCGCGCAACTTCGTTTGCGTGATAAATGAAGATCCGCTCGACCGATTTTGTGCAAACTTCACATAAACCATCTACTACATAGTCCTAACAAAGCCTAAACATTTGGTTTGGATAGGTGAGCCCGTTCTTGAGTTATAAAATTACAACGAAAAGTGGCACTGATTTTTATATATATAGATTTATAAGAAAGACAATAGTAAAATCTTCATTTGCACTAGAGCATTTTATTCATAGGTATTGGTTATAGTTTTTTTATAATTAATTTATTTCGTTAAAAGCGCACAAAAACCGATCGCATCTCTCTCTTTCTTGCACGCTAAAATGTATATCTTCTATCTTCTTTTAACAATTTGGCGTCTGGTAGGCTCTTAAAGGATTAAGTCTACTCGTATACCTATCTGTGAGTCAATACAAAAGCACCTTCTGCATCGATTAAGATAAAGAAACGATATATTATATGCTTAACTATTATAATATGATTGCTAAATATGACATAATAAAAATATAGTTAAGCAGCCAGTAAATTATACCTGTCCGCTATTATGCCGAATAACGGTTTAGCGATGAGTCCACATATTGGCAGCACGGTGTAAATTAAACCAACTGTTGCAGAAGAAAATCCTAATTGACGAGCATATGTTGACATGAATGGTACCAATGGGGCCGTGCCTGAAAAAGAAACTCATTTTCATATTTTATACTCGGGTCTTGGTGGCTTGGTGATACTAAGGTCTCATTTTCGAATCAAATATTTATGTAGAAACATCTAAACTCCAAAACACACATTTGACCCGTGCAAATTCGTATGCGAAATAAAATGTGTCTTATCTAAGGCGCACCAGCAAAACGGACATTTTTATTTATTAAAATGTGGTAATCAAATAGATAGTTCCAGAGTTCATCTTGAGCAACAAGCAACAAACGTGACAAAAACATTATAATTATGCAATAGTTAGCTGTATGTTTTTAGAAATATAATTATATGTATCTATGTTCATCAATTGTCTAGACCAGAGGTTCCTAAACTGGGCGTAAAACCTATAGCGTTGGGTGTTAGGGGGCGTCAAGAGCCGCTCGCGACACATAGAGCCTCCACTGTAACGCTCCACATGGATTAACTACGCGAAAAATTATCTGAACGGCAAACGTTGGGCACATATTACTCGTACCAATTTCAATAATCTGGTAAATAGGGTATATGCGATTCGCGAGGACTTCTGGGAACAATGGAACAGAATACGTGGGGGCGTCCATCCATACCTTATGGTTAGAGGCAAACTTCGTCCTAAGGCGCCTCCACTGACTCAGAGCCTCCAGCCGGAGCAGCTGGAGCGGGTCTTGGGATCAATAATATTTTCATTGGGAGCGGAGGAACATATTCCTTTGCGAATTACGGCGAGAACGACGTGCCTGAAGTCACCGAGGGATCGTGTTGTATGACGAGGTGTGCAAGTTCTTAGAGCGTTTTATTGCAGAGCACCTCGTCGTGCATCTCACATGTGTGGGGACAGATCTCGCGGATAACCGGTTGGTTTCCGTCAGGGGCGCTTCACCGTGGAAGCAATCATGCGCGTCAAGGGCCTGACGGAGGAAGCAATATCGCGAGGTGGTGATGATCGCGGTGTCTCTTGCCATTCCCGACGCCTTCAACACCTTGCCCTGGAGCTGCGTTAGGGACGCGCTCCCTTATCATGGAGTGCCTCCCTACCTTCGTCGAATTGTCGGGACTTATCTTTCCGAGAGGACCACAACTTACCCGAGTTGGCCGGGGCCGGGTCGCCGGTCGGCGGGAGGTATCGTGCGATGTTCCACTGGAACCAGTTTTAGGACCGCTTCTATGGAACATCGGTTGCGATTGAGTGCTGTATGGTTCGTCGCTTAGGCTGTCGTCGGCGTAAGGTGATACGACGACACCCTGTTACGGCGCGAGGAGCAACGCACCGAGCCGCAGCCCTAAAGGCCACGGCAGATGTTGCTCAAGTCGAATATAGCGGCTAGGGCTGGAGTCTACAAATCCGATGCTCTGTGCTTTCACGGACCTCAGAAGAGGCTGACCATGGGATCCAGAATACAAGTAGGGGGCGTGAGCATCGGCTTCGGATGAAATATCTGGGGCTCGTACTCGATAGCCGTTGAAACTTCGGACACCATTTCCGAAGTTTGGTCCCAAAACTGAGGGGAGCAACAGCCACACTCTCGCGGTTGTTGCCCAACATTAGGGGACTCAACGCTTCCTGCGGGAATTACACCTTGAGATCGTGAGGATAGCCCTAAACGGGGCCCCTATATGGGCGGATACGCTACATAACATAGCTCGCAGAAGACGACAGCTGTCAGGGTGATGAGAGGATACCGCACGATCTCCGTTGAGGCGGCATGTATCCTAGCCGGGTCCCATCCATGGAACCTGGAAGCGAGAGCCCTTGCGTCATTTGAACAATGACGCAAGGGCACTGCAGCGGGGCCATAGGCCTGCGCCTCGAGAAATCGAGGCAGAGCCTCCCAGCTCCACTAGGAAATCCTAGAGACTTGGAAGGTGTGACTTGAGCAACCAAGGTGGGGAAACGCCACAATGGGAGCGATTAGAGCGGTCATGGACGAGTGGCTGGAGAGGAGTCATGGCAAACTCTCCTACCGTCTGTCACAGATAATTACCAGGCACGGCAAGTACCCCCTTCCCCCGTAAAGACTCGCATCACGCATATCGATACAAGAGGGCGCCGGGTTATTGATTGCACACGAGCGCTACATGGACTAGAGCCGCCCCTGGATATCGCCCGAGTCCTCATGACGCTGACCGTTTTGAAGTGTCTTATTACGCAAGCAGTGCACGCTGCATCTTCATCGCCGCATGCTCGATTTTCAATTCAACTCAAATTCCTCTGGATGCCATTCCCGACTTTTACCGACTACACTGACAAATTTTCAACAATTATTAGTGCGCCGTGGACTGAGAAATGTTGGGAAGCCCTGGTCTAGATCACATAGGACAAGCTAATATTAGCTTACTTTGGGTTACATGACACCGTGCAAGAAATGTCCCATTATGTTTATTCATATCTAAAAATCACTATGCAAAAAGAGAGGTATGTATGTAGGTATGTACCCTTTCGCGCTTAATTTGCGGGTCGCCTACCATACTACACCTTTACACCAGCGGCAAGCTTAGCGCAATGGAATACGTTATGAGAGTTTATCATTAGTTAGTAGTTGTAGGTATGTATACAGTATAACCCATGTTCCACTGCAAATTACTCTTTGGTGAAATTACTTGTTTGTAGGAACTAACTAACTGCTGCTTACACTGTTATCTAATGGCTTTAACTGATATAATTTATATACTGCCCGTTCGCTCTAACTTTGCCGCTCGGCTCCATACTAAAGTCGAATTTTTAATTAGACGAAGTAAATTGACAGCTACTAATGTCACTTCTTCATACAATGTTGCATATTTTCTATGACGAAGTGACATTAACTACTGTCAATTTACTTCGTCTAATTAACAATTTGGGTATACGCCTCTACGCCAGCGGCAAAGTTAGAGCGAACGGGTAGTAGTATCCATTTTCTATCAAAGCAGAGACGAGACAAGATAGGTTTTGATAACCAATCAGATTTCGTTCTGCTTTGATATCAATAAGGGATAATTTTATCCGACGCCAAAGAAGTATAATTAATTTCTGTTTAGTGAAATTACCTAGATCTATACTAATATTATAAAGAGGAAAGATTTGTTTTTTTTGTTTGTTTGTTTGTTTGTTTGTTTGTAACGAATAGGCTCCGGAACTACTGGACCGATTTGAAAAATTCTTTCACTGTTGGGAAGCTACACTCTTTGCGGTGAACATAGGCTATATTTTATTCCCATATTCCCACGGGAACGGGAACTACGCGGGTGAAACCGCGTGACGTCAGCTAGTAAACAATATAATGATCCCTTTGAACTATCTTGCAATGGCAGAATGCTGTTTCTTACGATTTAAGAACATTCTGAATAAAATGTGAAAAAGGTATCTTTTATTATAAGAATAATCTTTATTATCTTATCTTATCTTTTATTATAGAATAAGTTATGCCCATGAGTAACTTTGAACCCCCTTACTTAATTATTTCTTATTGTGGCTGTTATTAAAACAATTATTCATTCTATTTAGGAATCTTTGTTGTCTGTCGGTCCATCCATCTGTCTGTCAAGGATTTTTATCTCATGAACGCATAAACACGAGTTGAAATCAATACCATATGTATTAAGATTGATGGCTATCCCATGAAGCTGTAAAAAACAGCAGCAACCAAAGCAAACTTCTTAGTTAACACAAAAAAGTTATGACTCTCAAGGGAATCAAGATTAATAGGAGTTTTTTTAACGTAAGGGAAATCCATCATGTATGCTATGCCGGACTCCTACGGACTAAAAAAACCTCATGTTACGCCCAACAGCCTATGGTTGGGAGCCTCGAGTATGTCCTCGGGAGAATGTCCCAAGACTCCCAACAGTCCCACTGCCGCCACAGCGACAGAGGGGTGGGTCGGGCGCTATCCCGCGTCTTTGGGTGGTGTCGGGTGAGATCCCGCTTCTAATAGTGAATTCCTCACGTCAAGCTGCCGTCATGGGCCTGCTTCTGTAAGGACGGTGAGCAGCCCTCTCACCGTCCTCAGGCCCCTGGTCATGGAGGCCGATAGTCTTCGGCAAAGACACGTCGGCGGCAGCCGCCGACTGCGGAATTCGGATGGGAGAGTTCTCTCCCGTTCCCGCCCCACCGCCTCTTTCACCTGCTGGCAGAAAGAGGCGGCGCAGTCCCACTTACTCCCGCTGGAGATCATGGCTCACACCATGGTCTCGAGCGTGAGAGTGTCCACATAGATTAATAGGGTACTTCCCGTTAACCTTGAGCTATGAAATATGGCAAGTAATACGCAAATATAGGCGAAAACTTTAAAAATGTAGTTTTGGTGAGAAATTGTATAAAAAGTCTATAAGTATGTACAAACAACGTGTTACGTTATTTTACTTAAAATAATTTATAGTTATAGAATTACAACAAACTACGAGGGCGGGTCAATAAGTCCGTGACTTTTTCAATGAAAAATAGGTTTTCAGATAAAAAGTTATTTTATTTATCAACATAGTCTCCTGTGAGTTATATGCACTTAATCCAACGTTTCTCCAGCTTTTCCATACCTTCCGAAAAAAAAGATTTGTCGAGGTCATGAAAATACGCATTTATTTGAGAGATGATTTTGTCGGTAGAGTCAAATCTCTTTCCGCCAAGCAATTTCTTTAGGTTCGGGGACAAGATATAGTCACTCGGTGCTAAATCTGCAGAATAGGGTGGGTGAGGGAGCAATTCGTCTCCCAAGTCACGGATTTTTGCCATAGAAACTGCACATGTGTGCACCCTTGGTTTTCCTCATGGAAAAGACTTTTTTTCTTGGCCAAATGCGATCGTTTTTTATTCAATTCCTTATTGAATCGACCCAATAAGTTGGTAGAATATTCGCCATTGATTGTTTTCCCCTTTTGAAGGTAGTCAATGTGGATTATACCGCGTGCATCCCGAAAAACGGTCGCCATGACTTTACTGACTGACAAACCCACATTTGCCTCCTTTGGCGCTGATTTCCCCCGAGAAACCTACTGTTTTGACTGCTGTTTGGTCTCTGGTGTATTGTGGTGGATACATGTTTCGTCCACGGTTACGAATTGGTGCAAAAACTCGTCCATATTGCGGTTGAACAACGTCAAACACTCCTGCGAAATTGTTACACGGTTGCGTTTGTGGTCGATTGTGAGCAAATGCGGCACCCATCTTGCGGAAAGCTTTCTCATACCCAAGTGTTCATTCAAAATTAAAACCACTGTGCCATGTGAGATGCCTATGGCTTCCACACTCTCTCTCACTTTCAATCTCCGATCGGATAAAACCATTTCCTGGATTTCTTCTATGGTTTCGGATGTACCTCAAATGAACGTCCAGAACGTTTCGCATCTTCTGTGCTTGTACGACCACATCTGAATTCGGTAAACCACTTTTTTACCATGGAAATAGATGGTGCAGAGTCCCCATAATACTTATCAAGCTTAGTCTTGGTTTGAGTGATGGTTCTTTTCCGCAAAAAATAAGGCTTAATAAGCACAGGAAATTCACATTTTTCCATTATCTTCTCAAAAAGCGCGCTAGTCTGCTATCAACAACTGTCAAACACAAACAAAATGACGTAGCTTGTCTAAATTTTGACAGAAGTCAACTGACAGTTGCCCGTTGACAGAAGCAGAGTTTAAATTTCAATAAAGTGGCGGGAAATTATAAAAGTCACGGACTTATTTAATTTAGAAGACTTGAGACTGGCGTATCGCCATTTTTTACTGATTTTATTTGTATCTATTAATATTACTGGAGACTGGCAAAATCGTTAATAAACGGAGGGCCATTAATTAAAAGAAGAAGAAGAAGAAGATCAGCCCTCGTATTTTATGTCATATCTATGTGAGTGTTAGTAAAGTTTCATGAATTCTGATATTATTTTGACTACCTATCTGTCTTTTAATGCTGGGGCTACATTAGTGGGCAACGGCGATAATTTGTGTTAACACGATGAGTGTGGTCGGGTAGATTGTTGCAACACGTAGTATTCGGGCGAAGACAATGAGGCACTGTCTGTAAACTGCCCCGTATCATAGGAATTTTTTGGGACACGATTCTGTTCACAATATATGTAGACAAGAACATTGCATATCACCATATACGATGTTTTTTAAGCGCGCAAACTCGACACGAATCTTCGCTCGCAAATGTAGCCCCACCATAATTTACAAACTCTTGGAGTATATCATAAACTGCACACAAGCCAATAGAGTCAGACTGATACTGGCCAAACAAGGAACAGAACCATCTGGATCTATAAATAAACCTGACGGCAGCCTGAGAGGCTGAGAGTATTTTAATACAGACGCACTTCCCAGGATGCCAAATGCTGCAGACACTCGAGTGGCCGGTTGAAAACGCAACCACAGAAGTCCACTGGGAGCTGGCAAGGCAGGTAGTCAACCAACAAAAAACCGAATGGGCAATTAACAGCTTTAATTCCTTCAAATCTCCAGGACTGGACGGAATCTTCCCCGCACTGCTAAAATGGGGAGGACACCTGTTAGCATGGTCACTTACTATCATCCTGGTAGCATGTCTGGCGCACAGATACGTACCCAGACTGTGGAGAGAAGTCAAAGTGATCTTTCTACCAAAACCCGGCAAAGGAGACTATTCAGATCCCAGATCATACAGACCAATAAGCCTTACGTCTTTCCTCCTAAAAACTCTGGAAAGATTGTGTGACAGAGACATTCGAGGGACGGCCCTTCAAAATAAGCCACTGCATCGAAACCAACATGCATATGCCCCCGGCAAGTCTACGGACTCAGCACTACATGCAGTGGTAAGCAAGATAGAAGAGGCCATCCAGAATAAATCTATGTGCCTCGGCACGTTCATAGACATAGAGGGGGCTTTCGACAGAACTAGCTTCAGAAGCATAACCACGGCACTGGCAAGGCATGGAGTGAATACTTAGTTAAATAATAACATAGTTAATACTGCAGTCAGTGAATGGATAGAAAACATGCTAAGCAAACTCATTATTAGGCTACAGACAAGTGAAAAACAGTGCGCAGCGGTGGTCAAAGGATGTCCACAAGGGGGCGTCGTCTCACCGCTGCTGTGGAATCTTGTTGTAAATGACCTAATAACCAAACTAAATGCAATCACCACTACACTGATGGATATGCAGATGACATAACAATACTAACGAAGGAAAACTTCACCAGCACGGTGTGTGATGTCACACAGACGGCGCTTAAGATCGTAAAACGTTGGTGCACTGCCAAGGAGCTATCGGTCAACCCAAGTAAGACAGAGCTGGTACTGTTCACAAACAAAAGGATTCTTGGAAACTATCGGGTGCCACGCCAAGGAGCTATCGGTCAACCCAAGTAAGACAGAGCTGGTACTGTTCACAAACAAAAGGATTCTTGGAAACTATCGGGTGCCACGACTCTACGGCACCGAACTACAACTCTCAAAAGAGGTCAAGTATCTTGGGGTACTTCTTGACAGCAAATTGAACTGGAGTAATCATCTCGAAAACAAAATAAACAAAGGAACAATCATATTCTGGCAGTGCTGAAGAATGGTAGGAAATAAATGGGGGTTGAGCCCCAAGATCACCCTCTGGCTATACGAATCGATAATCAGACCCATTGTCACCTACGGGGCTTTGGTATGGTGGCCACGCACAAACCTAACCACAGTCAAACACACCTTACAAAAATTTCAAAGACTAGCCTGCATGGCAACCACCGGGGGCATGAGAACTACGCCCACTGCCGCCATGGAAGCGATGCTGGGTCTCCTCCCACTACACGTCTTCATCAAACAAGAAGCCGCGGCTACAGCTACCAGACTGAAAAGTCTAGGACTTTGGAAACCAACAAGGGTAGCACATACGGAGATATACAGGAAGTTGGTGGACTTGGAACCACTAGCTGAAGCGATCACCGACACAATACCAAAGCAATTTGTGTTCGACAAAAAGTACAAAATACAACTACAAGAGTCCCCCCAAGAGTGACTCAATACCAGGGAGCTGAGGATATTTACGGATGGTTCCAAGACGAGGATGGGTACCGGAGCAGGAACCTTCTCGGAGGACCTGAACATAAATATCGCAACACCACTAGGTACCCATGGCACAGTATACCAGGCGGAGTGCATGGGCATTATCAAGGCGACTGAGCCCATCAAGGCTAGAACCGTACAGAATCAGCGTATCCGGATTCTAACTGATAGTAGATCAGTCCTGCAGGCGTTACAGAGCCATACAATAACATCTGGCCTTATTATGGAGTGCCACAAAGGCCTGATGGATATATGCGTAAATAACTATGTTACCCTACAATGGACAAAAGGACACAGTGGCTCACGAGGTAACGACGCAGTGGACGAGTTGGCAAGAAGAAGCTCTTCGCTGACAGCAATGGGCCCTGAACCTATTTTGCCCCTCCCATCTGTATGGGTACGAAACCTGTTAAAACAGCAGACAAGGAGCCAGCACCAGGATTACTGGGCCAGCCTTGCACATGCAATCAACACAAGATTCTCTCGCAAAATTCTGCAGCTTAACAGGACTAAGATAAGTATAATAACAGGTATAGTTACAGGTCATAGTCCACTTAACAAACATCTCTTTAACTTAGGTGTCACAGACAGCCCCCTTTGCAGAGCCTGCATGGAGACGGACGAAACTGCCAGCCACATTCTTATGGAATTCCCGGAACTGGCAAGATACAGGGCTACACACCTAGGCACACCGAGGTCGCTCCAGGAAGTTGTTGGCAACGTGAAGAGTCTGCTAGGCTTCCTGGAGGAACTGGGATGGCAGTAGCCATACCACAACCCCCCACGCAAAATAGGCGCATAAAATGACGTTGTGCGGAAACCTGCCCATGTAAACCTAGAACCTGGAGTATATCATTTTAGAAACCCTTGGAAATTTAAACTAGAACATTAAAATTAAAGCAACCTTTACAATTTTACAATGCAAGCACCCACTTCTCAAAATTTTACCCGCAAGAGGTTAAATAGAAATTAAATAAAATTCTAGCGCATTTGTTAAGTACTTTAAAAAATTTCCACTTACCAGCATTAAATGTGAAGAAATGCCCTTTTATTGGCAACAGTTTTTTATTGATTTTCATTTTCGAAGATTTGCTTTCATCAACTGCAACAGAAATATTACTTACTTACAAAATTCGAAATTCTTCGGAAAATATTACGATATGAAGTAAGAATTTCTAGAAAAGTTAGCTCTTTATTTATTAGCTTGTCTAATAAAGATATATTTTAAATAATACACAGCGTATGTACTTGTGAAACACAAAAGTTAGGTGCTTACATTAAATTCATTCAAAGTTTATTCGAGTATTAATTCAAGAAAATGCGAAATTATGAAATGAGAAGTGCCCTGTGCATAGCCCAGTGCTTGCTAGCAAAGAGAATGTAGCACTACGTTCTTGCTAGTTGCTTGGCAAGTTGTTATTAAGTTTGTTCCTTTTCTAACCTGTTTAAAGTCCGTCCACTCCACAGGACCACAGTTATTTTACCTTTAACTGGACTGACTGACAGCTTGTCTTGTCTATCGTTTTCTGTGTATTGGTATTGCAGTACAGTCGCCATTTTGAGTGTAAGTTTAAGACATTTTACCGAATATTAGTGGAGATTCGACCATCCAACCGTTAGCACGAAGGGTTTTGTTTTTCATGTCAAAACTTAACTTTACTAAAACAGAGTTTCTGTTACTTTACGATTGTATTTAAGATTTATTTATTTATATGAATATGTGAAGAAAGTATTTCACTTGATTCACTACCTACTACCTACCATCACAAACGAAGGCGAAATTGCTGCTTCCATAACTTTCCACGTCTCAAATAATGGAGACATCCGAAAAAAGCCAGCAAAAGATGAAAATAAATTTTGGTTAAAGTTTGAAGTATATGGGAGAAACAAAAACTTATTGGGTTAACACTGCAATCAAGATAGGCAACCTAAGTGCTAAAGGTAAAATAAACTCAGAATGGAAATAACACACCTGAAATTGTCAAATTGACCACCAACTGACAAAGAGAATGTATTGAGCTCCAAAGACGATCAATGCAACTTGACTTTAAGTGACATGTAAACATACACTTCGATGCACACTCACGTGAAAAGAATGCCCGAACGCCTTAGACCATATATCACGGGAATAGCCTTTTGTGAACCACCGCATACAAAAATATTCTGCTAGTCATAGCGGGTGAAGGGCGAAACACAAACACATATATTTCATTATATACCTATATTAAAAATGTATTAATCGACAAACGCGTAATGGCTGTTGTGTGTTAATTTTTATTGTACAGTCAACTACAATGAAATGTACTAGTTTAATCATATAAAATGATGTACTGATGTAGTGGGAATATGTAAATTCTTATATCTATTTGGGCCAATAATTGCATTTACGGATCAAATGGACTCCGAGATGGAAAGGCGAATTGCCAACGCGTGGAAGCGATTCTGGGCTTTAAAGGAAGTGCTGAAAGGCAAGCAATACAATATGGCCATAAAAAGAAAAAAAAATTGCGTGTACTTTTTGTACACACGTAAGAAGTGAAACTTCTTCATAAACTTAATTTTCACCTCACCTTAAATTAAGTCAAAAAGTACAAAAGTACAAAAGTACAAAAGTCCAAAAGTCCAAAAGTCCAAAAGTCCAAAAGTCCAAAAGGCCAAAAGTCCAAAAGTCCCAAAGTCCCAAAGTCCCAAGGTCTCAAGGTCCCAAAGTCCCAAAGTCCCAAAGTCCCAAATTCCCAAAGTCCCAAAGTCCCAAAGTCCCAAAAGTCCAAAAAGTCCAAAAGTCCAAAAGTCCAAAAGTCCAAAAGTCCAAAAGTCCAAAAGTCCAAAAGACCCAAAGTACCAAGGTCCCATCTAAAAGTCCAAAAGTCCCGAAGGCCAAAAGTCCAAAAGTCCAAAAGTCCCAAAGTCCCAAAGTCCCAAAGTCCCAAAGTCCCAAAGTCCCAAAGTCCCAAAGTCCCAAAGTCCCAAAGTCCCAAAAGTCCAAAAAGTCCAAAAGTCCAAAAGTCCAAAAGTCCAAAAGTCCAAAAGTCCAAAAGTCCAAAAGTCCAAAAGTCCAAAAGTCCAAAAGTCCAAAAGTCCAAAAGTCCAAAAGTCCAAAAGTCCAAAAGTCCAAAAGTCCAAAAGTCCAAAAGTCCAAAAGTCCAAAAGTCCAAAAGCCCAAAAGCCCAAAAGTCCAAAAGTCCAAAAGTCCAAAAGTCCAAAAGTCCAAAAGTCCAAAAGTCCAAAATTCCAAAAGTCCAAAAGTCCAAAAGTCCAAAAGTCCAAAAGTCCAAAAGTCCAAAAGTCCAAAAGTCCAAAAGTCCAAAAGTCCAAAAGTCCAAAAGTCCAAAAGTCCAAAAGTCCAAAAGTCCAAAAGTCCAAAAGTCCAAAAGTCCAAAAGTCCAAAAGTCCAAAAGTCCAAAAGTCCAAAAGTCCAAAAGTCCAAAAGTCCAAAAGTCCAAAAGTCCAAAAGTCCAAAAGTCCAAAAGTCCAAAAGTCCAAAAGTCCCAAAGTCCCAAAGACCCAAAGTACCAAGGTCCCATCCAAAAGTCCAAAAGTCCAAAAGACCCAAAGTACCAATGTCCCATCCAAAAGTCCAAAAGTACAAAAGCCCAAAAGTCCAAAAACCCTTAAATGACATGCTATCCCTGGAACAGAACAAAGATGGCGCGTAACCAAAAATCGTGACGTGACGTGACGCAAATTTTTTTCCAACGCCGATAAAGAAGTTTCACTTCAAAAATATGTAACACCTGTAAGTATACAGGTAACTTATATTAAAAAGCGCCACTTGTACTGTTCCACAATATTTATTAGATACACCTGACCGGTTTCGCCACTCTTTAAACAAAACTGTAGTTTCTTTAAATTTATCATTGCTCGGTCAAAAATCTACCTACCTAATTTTTATTATACTGAAGCAGCGTACCTGCCTCATTAAGATTATAATTAAGTCATAACTGGCAAAAAGATGAGTAGACAATTTTAGCATTAAAGGTTAGGTTAGGTTAGGTAGGTACTACCTATAACATTATTATCAAGTGGAAATTCCGACAGAGATCATGCCGAATTCTAACCGACGAAATACACGTGCAATCCTTCCGAATTGTCTATTGCATGGTGCCCCGGGTAAAATTTTCAATTTCATTAGGCAGTAGCCTATATTAACTTACGGTTGCCAAACATGGGCCACAACCCTAAAACAAGGACAAAGGCTTATCACTTGTCAAAGGGCTATGGAAAGAAGCATGCTGGGATACACAAAGAGAGATCGAAAAAAGGCCGAGAATATAAGGAAAATAACAAAAGTAGAAGATGTCACAACAAAAACAAAAACTTTAAAGTGGAGGTGGGTAGGTCATATGTTAAGGGAAAGTGAAAACAAATGGACTAAAGATATAACTCAATGGACCCCTAGATTTCAGACAAAACGGAAAAGAGGAAGACAAAGAAACTTAGATCATCTAACCACAGGATGCGCCTTACTTAAGCATTGTTTTCTGCCATTGCACATGACCATTTGGTCTTTTGGCTTTATGAAAAGCCTGTACATCAGTACATCATTTTATATGATTAAACTAGTACATTACATTGTAGTTGACTGTACAATAACAATAAACACACAACAGCCATTACGCGTTTGTCGATTAATACATTTTTAAATGCAATGAAATTTTATATGTCTTTGTGTTTCCCCCTTCACTTGTATGAAAACTGGCAGAATATTTTTGTATGCGGTGGTTCGCAAAGGCTAGTCCCGTGTTATATGGTCTAAGCAAAGAAAGCGTTGGTCGGATGAAATCAGGAATACGGCAGGTCCATTATGGCAGAGAACCGCCATGTCTAGAGAAGAATGGAAAAAGCTGGAGGAGACCTTTGTGTCCCTAAGACACGCAGATAAATGTTAACTAATATTAATAATCAACTGTTTGTATACTTATTTATCAGCAATAAAGGTTATTAAGATTAAGACTGATGTAGTGCTTTTTATAAAGCCAATAGACCAAATGGTCTATTGGCTTGGCAGAAAGGAATGCTTAAGTAAGGCGCATCCTGTGGTTAGATGATCTAAGCCCGACGCACATCGTCTCCGTAGCTCATTATGGGTTCCCGAGACGAGCAATTTGATAAAACAAGTCTGCTGAAATATGAATGAAAATAATTTCAAGTGTGCGCGGTTTATTTGCATAAGCGGAGACTTGACAGTCTATGTTGCCCTTTAGTATCGCAACCGCTATTGTCAAGCTATATATATATATATTGGGTGTAACAAAACTACCTGTTCAAATTTCGTCATGTGACGTGACAAAAATGGAGAAAAAAAAATCACATGAATACATTAACCGTAAATCCATATTGACATGTGTTACTTCCCATGGAGCTAACGTTACACCCTGAGCTGAGGGTACAATAGTGGCTTCTTCAATCAGATTCCTAAGATTCAATATCTTAGGGATTAACGAAAAAGCCCACATTAGGAGGAAGGGCATAACGGTACTCCGTTCGTTGAGCAGCCCGCCTGGGGCAGTACCTCTACCCTGCAGAAGACCGCGGTAATAGTAACCTGGCTACGTGCTGGGTTATGTTCTCCGTCGGTGAGCAGGGTTCCAGTGCTCATTGGGGTTACTTTGTACCGGTGACGGTGAGACCAGAGTCTCAACTGTCTCTATTGGCTGGCAAAGGCGCGGAGTATTGGTGCGGCGGTCAGGGAGACCCGGTGAAACGGTTGACCGCTGACCGCCCGCAGGCTGTACGGGACCCGAACCTGGGGATTACATAATCTCCGCCCAGGAGGCTGAACCAGCAGCTTGTGAAAAGTCCCTGGTGCTGTGGTCGTGTCGGAGAAGGACACCGGAGTGGACGCAGCCATTGCATCAGGGGGGGACCGGGGGCCCTTCCGTGCGCCGTATCAATGCACCGCAGTACCTGTGCCTGCCTCTGGAGAATATGAGTCTCGCTTAGTCTCTTGCGCCACCGGTACCTAAGCACCCCCTACCTTCTTATATCCCCTTTTTTTGAAGTGAAACTTCTTTATCGGCGTTGGAAAAAAATTTGCGTCACGTCACGTCACGATTTTTGGTTACGCGCCATCTTTGTTCTGTTCCCCACCACGGTGGATTCGAATTAAGAGTACTTTATCCAGGTTTATCCAGGCTTTATCCAGGCATGTCATTTAAGGGTTTTTGTACTTTTGGGCTTTTGGACTTTTGGATGGGACATTGGTACTTTGGGTCTTTGGGACTTTGGAACTTTGAGACTTTGGGACTTTTGAACGTTTGAACTTTTGGACTTTTGGACTTTTGGATGGGACCTTGGTACTTTGGGACTTTGGGACTTTGGGACTTTGGGACTTTTGGACTTTTGGACTTTTGGACTTTTGGACTTTTGGACTTTTGGACTTTTGGACTTTTGGACTTTTGGACTTTTGGACTTTTGGACTTTTGGACTTTTGGACTTTTGGACTTTTGGACTTTTGGACTTTTGGACTTTTGGACTTTTGGACTTTTGGACTTTTGGACTTTTGGACTTTTGGACTTTTGGACTTTTGGACTTTTGGACTTTTGGACTTTTGGACTTTTGGACTTTTGGACTTTTGGACTTTTGGACTTTTGGACTTTTGGACTTTTGGACTTTTGGACTTTTGGACTTTTGGACTTTTGGACTTTTGGACTTTTGGACTTTTGGACTTTTGGACTTTTGGACTTTTGGACTTTTGGACTTTTTGGACTTTTGGGACTTTGGGACTTTGGGACTTTGGGACTTTGGGACTTTGGGACTTTGGGACTTTGGGACTTTGGGACTTTGGGACTTTGGGACTTTGGGACTTTGGGACTTTGGGACTTTTGGACTTTTGGACTTTTGGCCTTCGGGACTTTTGGACTTTTAGATGGGACCTTGGTACTTTGGGTCTTTGGGACTTTGGAATTTTGGGACTTTGGGACTTTGGGACTTTTGGACTTTTGGCCTTTGGGACTTTGGGACTTTGGGACTTTGGGACTTTGGGACTTTGGGACTTTGGGACTTTGGGACTTTGGGACTTTGGGACTTTGGGAATTTGGGACTTTGGGACTTTGGGACTTTTGGACTTTTGGATGGGATCTTGGTACTTTGGGTCTTTGGGACTTTGGAACTTTGGGACTTTGGGACTTTTGGACTTTTGGACTTTTGGGCTTTTGGACTTTGGGACCTTGAGACCTTGGGACTTTGGGACTTTGGGACTTTTGGACTTTTGGCCTTTTGGACTTTTGGACTTTGGACTTTGGACTTTTGGACTTTTGGACTTTTGGACTTTTGGACTTTTGGACTTTTGGACTTTTGAACTTTTGGACTTTTGTACTTTTGTACTTTTTGACTTAATTTAAGGTGAGGTGAAAATTAAGTTTATGAAGAAGTTTCACTTCTTACGTGTGTACACTAAGTACACGCAATTTTTTTTTTCTTTTTTTTTTTATTTGGTTCACAAAACTGGTTACAATCAAAAGAACATACATAATAACACAATGTTTGATTACAAAGGTAATGATTGTACCCTACTAGGTGTGAACACAACATGCAAAATATGGTTACGTTTAGGTTATTCCCAATTAAATAAATAAATCAATACAAACAACAAGGTAAATTATAGATTTAGTGATTGTAGACTCCATCTGATTGGGACCAAAGAATCTTTTCGCAAAAATATATCAAATTCATTCCGAATATTATTCAAGGTGGCACTCATGCGGTAAATCGGGGCGTGTTGACCAAGTTTAGTTTTAACGTTTGGTAAATGGAATGTTCTCCGATTACACAGTCGGCTTCCAGAACGAGGAATGCACACCGATATGCGTTCAAGAATATCAGGAGCATCTATCAAACCATGGATAAGTTTATATAAGAACATTGCGTCAGCTATCTTGCGGCGCTTAATGAGTGTGTCGATGCCATAGAAAACGAGGCGCTGCTGGTAGACGGTAATTGACGACACATATTATTGTGATAGGCCAAGCTATATAGGAACCTTTTCTGTATTCTTTCCACTTTGTCGATGTGTACTTGGTAACCTGGACTCCAAACAGCGCTACAATACTCCAGAATGCCCCGAATGACGGTGTTATATATAAGGATTGTGAGCCTGGGCTCTCCAAAAATTTTCATTTGACGGTTAACGAAGCCAGAGAGTCGGGATGTTCTGCTTGTGATATTATCGATGTGGTATCTAAAACTCATCTCACTGTCTAGAATAACTCCCAAATCGCGAATAGTTGTCACTTCCTTTAAAGGGACATTATCAATATGATAAACTGTCTGAAACGGCTGTTTCTTTTTCGTAAATTTAATATGAGAACATTTATCCAGGTTTAAAACCATGTAATTATCCAAGCACCATTTATGGACTGCATCAATATCTGATTGAAGTATCTTCATATCATTTTCTTCTTTTATAGTTCGGTAGATTTTCAATTCATCAGCATACAATCGAAATTGTGACTGTATGACATGTTTAATATCGTCAATGTATACCAGGAAAGGAAGAGGTCCGAGATGGGAACCCTATGGAACTCCGGTTGGAACCGCAAACGTTCTAGATTTAAACCCACGGATGTGCACCAATTGAGAACAGTTACGCCTATATGATTCACACCATCTGAGCAAAGAGCCATGAATTCCCAACCCCGCGAGTTTGGCCAAGAGACGACAGTGGTCTACCAAATCGAAGGCTTTCCTAAAATCTGTATAAATGGAATGCACTTCACCACTCTTGTCCATGGCATCCACAATATCACATACGTACCCAGCCAGATTAGTGCCAGTGGATCTTCGAGGTAGGAAACCATGTTGGTTAACGTCAATTAAGCCCCTCAAGTGGTATAAAAGCTTTTTGTTTACTAAAGCTTCTAATACTTTACCAAATCCTGACAGAATAGATATTGGACGATACTGGGTGACATCCTCCAGTCTGCCCCCTTTATGTATAGGAGTTAAATGTGCTAACTTCCATTGGGTGGGGAAGCAACCAGCCTGAAGTGACTTATTATAGATTATGGTTAGTGGCTTGCTGATGTTGTTAGCACAGTACTTTAAGAAGATAGGTGGTATTGAGTCTGGCCCAGGACCTTTGCCTATATTTAACGCCTTTAATTTTGCTCCTACCTCGTCTTCATCAACTTCGCAACTATTATATGGCGCATTGGTGTATGCATTATTATCGAATGATGACCGAGTTCCGCTATTTGATCCATAAATACCCTGGAAGTGGTCTGAGAACAATTCGCAAATTTCCTGCCCCCCCTTGGCTTCCACACCATTAAGCGACATTACATTAGGTAACACGTAACTATTCGAGGATCTATCCTTGAAAACCTTCCAAAAGTATTTGGGGCATCTCCTCAGGTGCTCAGCTGCATGCTGTTTAAAATTAGCATAACACTCGACTGTTAATTTGTCGCACCGCTCTCTCAAATATTGGAACTGCAATCGGTCCATTAGATTTCCATATTTTTTGAACCGCGTATGGTATTTACGTTTTTCTTGAACCGCGTATGGTATTTACGTTTTTCTTTTAATGCTTTGAGCAATGGGCGGCTAAACCATACAGGATAACAATCGCTGCGTTTTCGGTGTAGCGGGGTATGTTTCACGATCAAAGGTCTTATCGTGTCGTAGAAAATATCCACCATATCGTTTACTGTATTTGAGCTGTTCAAAAGGCGATCCCAATCCACCGTGAAAAGATCCTCATTTAAAGCATCATAGTTGGATCTGCGATAATTCAACATCGGTGTCGGCGATGGTTTCATCACACTTTTTAACCGACTTCAAAAAAAGGAGGAGGTTCTCAATTCGTCTGTATGTATTTTTTTTTATGTATGTCAAGCGATATTTCCGTCAATTATAGACGGATTTCAAAATTTATTTTTTTGTTGAATAGGGTTTACTTCTGAGGTGGTCCCATTTTCACCAGGTCAGGATCTAATGATGGGATCCAGGAGAAAACGAGGGCAACCACCGAAAATTGTAGGGACAACTAGTGCACTCGTTAACTTTTTAATTAAGTGCTTTAATGTTCTACACTTTAATGAAGGTCTGGAGTCGACCTGATGATAGAGTCGAAAGACAGTCGAGGGCATTCCTTAACAATTTACAGCAGTTACCTTGTGTTTGGGCTTGATTGATTTGTATTGATGAGAACTTTGCACCTAGATTGATAGATCCGCCTTCAAAAAAAAAGGAAGCTCTCAATGTTTTATGTATGTTCACCGATATTTCCGTCAATTATAAACGGATTTAAATTGTTTTCTTTCTTGAAAAGGGGTTTACTTCTGAGGTGGTCCTATTTTAATCAGATCAGGATCTGATGATGGGATCCAGGAGAAAACGAGGGCAACCACCGAAAATTGTAGGGACAACTAGTGCACTCGTTAACTTTTTAATTAAGTGCTTCAATGTTCTACACTTTAATGAAGGTCTGGAGTAGATCTGATTATGGAACCGAAAGACAGTCGAGGGAAATCCTTAACGATTTACAGCAGCTACCTTGTGTTTGGGCTTGATTGATTTGTATTGATGAAAACTTTTACCTAGATAGATATTTTTTTCGGTTCACCCGTCACTTAAAATAATGAAAAAAAATTTTTCAATAAAAAATAAAACCGACTTCCAACAAATCCTGAAAAATAAAATTTACTTAGCACAAAGTAAAATGTATTTTGATTTATCAAATTTTATTCAATATAGTATTGAAGTTGGTGCCATGAATAATACCTACATAAACCTATGGGTTTACTTGGCGCCGACTTCAATATGATATTGAATAAAATCAGATAAATTAAAATACATTTTAC
The DNA here is from genome assembly GCA_933228765.1 of Miltochrista miniata. Lineage (NCBI taxonomy): Eukaryota > Metazoa > Arthropoda > Insecta > Lepidoptera > Erebidae > Miltochrista > Miltochrista miniata. The sequence continues at coordinate 29,504,439 of OW121747.1, forward strand.
TTTGTGCTAAGTAAATTTTATTTTTCAGGATTTGTTGGAAGTCGGTTTTATTTTTTATTGAAAAATTTTTTTGGTTGCCACTTTCACTTCAATGTTCAATGGTGGGTGGTTACTGGTTACTGTCTTGCAGTAGGGAGAAACTTATGCCAGGACTAATGAAAACCCTTGCTATACCATTACTCAAGACTCAGTCAAGAATTCTATTATTTTTATTCTGAAAGGTTATAATAAGCTATAGCGTCTAAAAATTCAGAGCTAACTGTTGATGTGTATGATGCCGGTGACATATGTAAGTCATTTGCTTCCTTACTCCACTCAATATCACACATATTAAAATCTCCTAACATCAGAAAAATGGGGTCAGTGTTAAAATTAGTGACTATTCTTGTGGTATTACTTAGAAATGCATCAAGATACTCACGGTTTACCGGAGAAGGAATAAGCAGCACAGATGTTGATCACATGCTTACCAATTCTCAAACTGAGCCAAAGATCTTCGCATTGTGACTCCCAATTTCCTTTACGCACTACATCAAAGGATTTCAAAATAGCAACCAAGACTCCGCCTCCATCTTTCTTGTGACTGTCTGAGCAAATGGACGATCTATCTCTTCGGAATATATTGTAGCGCTGATCGAACAATTCATGGTCAAACACAGAATCAAGTAACCAGGTTTCCGTTATTACGACAATATCAAAATCATTCTGAAGAACTTTTAGGTAAATGCTTTCTGTTTTGGTCCCAAGGCCCCCAACATTTTGGTAAAAAAATTTAAGATTGAATTTTAAAACAATAGATTTAAAAAAAATAGCTTAGAAGTGGACGTTACTTAAATTACAATTTAGACAGACAATTAACAGTTTTAATCAATATATGATGAGCTGAGACATCCCTACGAACAAAAATTCTACCATTTCGCACCCAGACGAATTTGTAACCTTTTTCCTTGGCAGCTATACGGGTTGCGGCGTGAAGTTGTTTATTTTCTGATATTTTATAATCATGGCAAGGAAAACAAAGAATAACGTATCCACAGCGGTTTCGTCTACATCCACACTTGCTGGGATTTTTGCAACATCAGAGGAATACACTCCAACATTAACGTATTCCACAACCACTTAGAGATTACGCAGCCAAATTTGTTTTTTCTGACGGAGACGAAGATTTCATGTCCGGGTGACACATCCTACTTGATGTACCCCGGCTATAAGCTTGAGGCTAACTTCAAGGCTCAAGCTGGGGTATGCATGTTCGTCCGGGACGATATCTGCTGTCGCCGTCTCAAAGGCCTGGAAGACAGGGAGCTGTCAACATTATGGGTGCACGTGGATCACGGGGGCCACACTCGGATCTACGCGTGCATTTACAGGTCTCATAGCGGTTACGCGGATACGGTCCGTCTCTTTGAACACCTGCAAAGATCGACTGACAAAGTCATTGAGCAGTATCCCTCCGCAGAGATAGTGCTTGTGGGGGTCTTCAATGGTCACCACGTTGACTGGTTAGGTTCTCGGATAACTAACTTTGCTGGGAAAGCTGCTCACGAATTTGCCCTGACCTATGGGTTCTCCCAATTGGTTAAATCTCACACGAGAATACCGGACCGGGAGAACGAAAAGAGTTCGTTGCTGGACCTGCTGCTGACTACGCGTCCTGACGGATATACTGTTTCAGTGGATGCGCCTCTTGGCTCATCAGATCACTGTGTTGTTCGGGCGCGAGTGCCACTAGCAAGGCCGGAACCACGCCGGCCCAAGGAGTGGCGAAATGTGTGGCACTATAAGTCGGCAGACTGGGATGGTCTGCGTGAATTCTTTGCATCGTACCCGTGGAGGCGGCTTTGCTTCACTTCAGACGATCTGGACACCTGCTCTGCAGCAGTCGCTGAGGGGATCTTGGCAGGTATTAAGGTTAATCTTAACATAATTGTTAATTACATATTAGTTTTACAGATACTTTAGTGAAAGTATCACTAAAGTAGAAGTTCACAAATTGGTATCAAAACAACAACCAAACACAACATTATCATTATCAAAAGTTATTTTATAATCTGAGATGAAAAGTATTAATTTATGAACTGTATTCAGAATTAAAACAAGTTTTAATTCTAAATTTATTTTGGTGACAATAACGCACAATAATTCGTTACAAATTGATAATGAAATACCATACTGGACTTCTGGCGCTGGCTCAGCATCACAATCGTTGCTTTTGAACTAGGAAAATATGTTGGTGTTAGCAAACACCTTCCTATTTATTTTAGTACTCCATAATAGCATACTTTTGCTGTAAATATTAATACATTGTCGATCTTGCGCCGACATAATTATACATACACGTCATACACTACACGTCGATTCCTACACACCATGCAAAGAAATCACACACACTGAAGCTACTTTCATTCACAGTTACCTGACTTCACTCAATATTATTGACCGTGTTTTGAGTCCATTACTATACTTTGCTCTATGGTGACTTGATATTGACGACGCCGCGCCGACGACGAGACGTGACGGAGCGGAGCAACAAAACGTCGTCCGATGGACTGTATACAATCCAAATATTCAACATACATTTTAAGCATTAACTGATACTGCGCTGCGCTTCCAACCTGTTCTTGTCAATGTAGCAGTAAGAGAAAGAGCATCATGCAGTGCAAAATATATTAAACTGTTCTGGTTGCTTCTGGAATGGAACATTTAGTAATCTTCATCTCGATCGCAACACACCAGTGATGCCAACTTGGGGGTTTTCCCCCCAAATTTAGGGGGAAAAAAGTTGCCTAGGGGCTTTTTTAGGGGGTAAATTTATTTAGGGGGATTTTTAGGGGGTATATTTTCACAATGGGAGTACCAGTTCTTGAACATATTCCATAAAAAATAGTAAATAAGTTTTGATTTTGCTGTACCCATACTTAATTTTTAAATTTATATTAATTTTTCACAAAGCTATACCTATTTTTCATTCTATTATTGTTATTGCTACTTTCCTGACATGTACATAAGTGAATAATAAAATAAATATTGTAGTATGTGTTCTGTTCTGTTCCACGTTTATTGTCGTTAATTAAAGAATACAACATTCATTTTACACAATCAGCGTTAAGTTAAATACGAACAGTTTCAATGGGATATTTTTCAATTTAAGAAATTTTATGGCTTTTGTAATGAAACTATATAATATAAATATTGCAATATTATTCTAACATAAACAACTTTATCTACCTACACAGAATTACTGACGCTTTTGTTGAGCCCTAGCTTTGGTCGTGGCACAGTCACGAGCGAGTCACGACCAAAGCTAGGGACCTTGGGATTTTTGTGTGACAATGCCTTAATTTAAAAAAAAATTGAAAAAAAAAAAAGAAAGTTCAGGGGGTTTTTCAGATTTTTAGTCAAAATTTAGGGGTATTTTGACTCGGTTCCAGTGATGCCAGATTGGGGGGATTCCCCCCAAATTTGGGGGTTTTTTATAGTTACGGGGGGAAATTTGGGGGGGCAATATTTTTGGGGGGATATTTGGAGGGAAAATAATAGGTTTGGAGGGAATTGGGTGCAAGCCAGTGATTTGGAATCCGTGATTTTTATTTCATTCTTTTAAAATTAAACAATGAACACTATATGTATTGTACTAAATATAGAATTAAATTTTATTAAGTTTCTCTGTCTATTCTGTGAGCCAAGTTGTCGTTGTCAATTTCGCGCTAATTTCGCTTTGGCAAGTTCTGTTCTTTCCGTTGCACAGAGTACCTACTTTGTTTGAATAAGTTTGCTTGGTGATAAAGGTGTTTTTTTAAATGGCTTCATCAAAACAAAAATATTTAAAGAAGATATAGAAAGGAGTGGGAAAGTGATCCCGTATTTAAAGGTTTGTAATTGTTAATAGTAGGAACTTACTTAACCTATTGAGGAAAATGTATTATTGAAATGAAATTATGTCTTATCAGACATTATTATGTTTTAGCTCTATTTATGGTACCCATCACTTGTATCAACTCTACCCTCAATCCTCTTGTTAATATCTTAATAATTGTTCGGTAAATTTTGGGGGGTTTTTTTAAGAAAATCCTAAATTTTGGGGGTTTTCGGAATATTTTTGGGGAGAATTCTAAACAGTCATCTGGCAACACTGCTCGGTTCTAGGGGGACCATTCTGTAGGAGTTGGCATCACTGCAACACACACATAACAACATCGTCCGTCTTTCGTAATAGTGATAGCTTGGAAATAAAGTTAAAAAAATCTATAAAAATGATTGATGCGACTTGGACGTAGTTTTCTATGGCTTGTGATGTTTCATGAATAGTGAATTTTCAAATAAGTTACTAGTAATAGGCTACAGTGGAAAATGTAATCAGAATTTCATATGGTCCACGTCGAGACATGGGTTCCAGAATAAGGTAATTACGAATATTTCACTCTGTTGATTCTTGGCCTCCTTTTTATTTGTTGTGCTTGCAAGATGTTCGTTGTTACACATAATATTTTTTTATTGTAGCTATTGACTACTGTTAATATCTTTCCATATTATTTGTATCGTTTGAACTCCATTTTGCTTTTTCGGTTTATTTACCTTTCAAGTTGATTCGAATCATAACGCCCTCCACGAGATAACAGTAATATTGTGTCGTCCGTTGATATAATGACTTCCTGTAGTGAATATCTGGACCCGTTCATGTGTTTAGAACAATTTATTTGCTATCATTGCTATGATAAATCAGTGTGTTAGGTACTCCAAGGTGGGTATATTTTTGTTCTTGGTTGTTTATAGAAATATTATTACATTCCATAAATAAATGTTATCATAATTCACTTTTATAAGCTTTCATCAGTTTTGTCATGGTAAATTGGTTAAAAACTGCAACTACACTTGAAATACAATAAATCGGAACTCATTTATGCCAATACACATCAGGTCCAACAATTTGTGCCACTTAGCCATTGCCAGGGCAGTCTTCTTTGATATTGTGCGATGCACTGGAATTGTCTGAGGAGAGAAGTTCTTCTTTAAGTGATAAGATCAAAGCTAGTACCAGCAATCTCAAAATGACCCTACTGGGTACACTCTGTAAAAGTAAGATGATCTCAGTGCTTCCCAGAGCAAGAAAATAAGCAGCATATTGGACTGCAATCACTGTATCTTCTTTGAATCACAGGCCAGTGTCACTAATGGCACCTGTAGATGTTGGTGATGCTAGGTGCCTAAGGAAAACTGGAAAACTGTGGGAGCTGATTGTTGAATTTAGGGAGAGGGTCTGAAGTAAAAATCATGTGTGGTAAAAGTTGCATTATATTAGGAAACATATGGTAGAAGTTTTAGGTTGAATGACGAATAACAAGGTAATAAAAGACTAACACAGGGCATGACATTCAAATTCAAAATTCAAATAATACAGCAGTATAAAAGAAACTAAGTTCTTGTACTTACTCTTTTTTTTTTTGTTTTTTTATACTACTTAGGTGGCAGACAAGCTTACGGCCCACCGGAAGGTTGGTAACCGTAGCCTATAGACATTTGCAACACCAGAGGCGCTACACATGCGCTGCCGACCGCCGACCCGGGCGCAGGTTGTGACGACCCACAGTTGAAATTTTTCAAGCCGCCCGTAAGGCCTTCAACTTTTCTTAACGACTGTCATTTTACTGACAACCGGGACGGTAGGACTTCGGATTGTCGTCCCACGATTTAAGGGGCGGGAGGGGGTGGAAAGGGGGGAGGGGGGTTGTAGAACCCCCCCTAAAGGAAAAGTTGCGGAAGCCCCCCCTTTTTGAGTTATGATTTTTTTAATATCCTAACCTAACTTTCTCATTGACATCGATATAAAGGTCGAAATTGTTAAAATAATATTATAAAGCGCTCGGCGGCCGCTGCCGCGGCACGCTCGCTTCGCTCGCTCGCCTTCGCGCGTCAATGGTCACAGTTCCAACCTAACCTAGCCATAATATGTGCATAGAGATAATCAACAATAGTTTGGCTAAAAGGCTGAAGCCAAAGGCCGTAAAATATATATTACAAAAAAAAAATTATAACTGTCAGAAAGTAACAGTGACAGCGCGTCGACGACGTTTACGTTTAGTTTTACATAGCGGCAATAGTCGGTAAATTATTGTCAGAATACATTTAAGTAATAGCATTCATTTATATCAGCAAAATATACGTAATATTATAAAATATGCATAAAATTTTACTTTTTTACTAAATATAATTATTTATTTAATTATTAAATGAAGTAAAACATTGTTGTGCTTTAACCTTACGGAAAACGAAACGTATAGTGACGAGTCGAATGTCAAAAGCATTGAGAGTGTATGTATTCTGTGGTGAAAAGTGACAAATTATTGGTGAATTTTAATGATTTTCATTTTTTTTTTTCTTGTTAACCATTAATTTCCGCAAGTTAAAACTTCGTGTGGAGGCTTCTAATAATATTAGCTTTGTGTAAAAAAAATATGAACCCCAAACTCCACGTCAGACAATCTAAAGTTGAGCCACCGGGACCAACGGCTTATCGTGCCTTCCGAAGCACGGAAACGCTCGTAAATAAATGTCACAAAGTGGTCCACGTGGTGGTCACCCATCCATATCCGGCCATAGTAAATGTTGCTTACTGCAGTGATCGTTTACAGAACACTGAGTATGCGGGGCCACGAGCGCTTCTTTTATTGACGTAATCTGTTGCATTGTCTGTTCGAATTGCTTTCAGTTTCTCACCCGTCTGTTTCTCGGCAAACGTTTTAAACTCTACCAATCTCGAATAAACTTCACTTTTGTTACGCAAAAAATAAACAAAAGCTTTTCTCGTCTTATCGTCAATAAACGCGAGAAAATATCTACACCCTGAAAAAGATGTAGTCTCCATCGGCCCACATACATCGCTGCTATGGACTAGCTCAAGAATTTCAGTAGCATGCATGCTCTTCTGTTTGGGAAAAGATAGTATGGTTTGCTTAAAACATATACCTCTAGCCAGTTTGTCACGTAGTATCTTCATGTTAACAAGTCCCAAATGTCCAAGGCGCTTGTGCCATAACTTAAAATCATTTTTATCTTTAGTTTTTAAAGCTGTAAATATGTGAGTATTAGGATTAGGTTTTACAACATAAATACCATTATCTTCCTTACACATCAACTCAACCTTGCCATTCACTTGACATTCATCTGCCTTATACAACTCGCAACCTCTCTTCGAAAACACTATTACAAAATTCCGACTTACTAACATACTTACACTCAACAAAAAAGATTTACAGCTAGCTTATGCACAAAAATAGCTCCCTTCACACTAATGTTCATACCATCTGAACTCACATCACCTCGGCCTTCACCTTCCACCCTACTTTCATTCGCACAGGATATTTGGACTGGTTCTGGGAGTTGCACATAGTTCATAAGGAATTCTTTCCTATTCGTCCTGTGAAAAGTTGCTCCGGAATCCAATATCCACTCTTGCGATACATTTTTATAAGCATGGAGTGCCGTATGTGTAGTGTGTACTTTAATATTATGCTTTCTTGGACAAAAACGAGCTTTATGTTCTTCCCCACACACATAATAATCAATCTTTTTACTAGCTATTTTTCTTCTGTCTCTGCCCTTTGCTTTCTCATAGCTTTTCCTTCTATCAGCACTCAAAGCATTCTGCCGCGTATTCTCAGACGTCGATTGAACATCGATCTGCAGCAGTTTACGTCTTAACATAATCTGTTGTCAACGTTATATTGCTATTTTCAATGGCCATTCTCATAGGCTCATACTTGTCTCCGAGCCCTTGAAGCATCAATGCAGCCATCATTTCATCGTCTACTTCTTTGCCCATATTGATTTGCCAGCAACATCATTTCTGTGACATAGACTCGGGGGCTGTCATACATACTTAGCTTCTGACTAACAAGACGTTCTAACAGTAGACATCTATTGTTAACTCCTTGGTCTTCAAAAGCAGCTTTCAAAGCATCCCAGCTCTCTTTAGCCGTACTCGCTTTCCTAACGTGCACCAAGCAATGCGGCTTCACTAATAACAACATCTTTGCACGTACCTTTTTGTCTACTTTAAGACCCACAGGATCCAATGGTGTTTTCTCTATAAAGTCCCACATATCTTCCATTACCAGATATAATTCCATTTGTACTTTCCATGTGCCGTAATTGGAAGCACCATCTAGCTTCTCAATGCTATTCAGCAATCCTCCAGATCCACGGCTAGTGTGCGGAGCACCACAATCTCCAACAGCACCACCTTCCATTTTTGTTAAAGCACAGATTTTATTATGTTAAAACCCTCTGCGCTCTGCTACCATGTTGAATTTAGGAAGAGGGTCTGAAGTAAAAATCATGTGTGGTAAAAGTTGCATTATATTAGGAAACGTATGGTAGATGTTTTATTTTTTATTTTATTTATTTTATTTAGGTTTTAGGTTGAATGACAAATAACAAGGTAATAAAAGACTAACACAGGGCATGCCATACAAATACAAATTCAAAATTCAAATAATACAGCTGTATAAATAGAAACTAAGTTCTTAAAAAGAGGTTTCAAGTATCTAAATTACACTCTTCTTCAACACTGATAGACCTCCACTCAGTGGAAGGATAGTCTGTCACAATATGTCACTATGGTCCCAATGTTTGCACTAAAGGACTATCTTGGACAGGACAAAAAAGCATCTCTGCATTGCCCGTTTTAGACATACAGAATGCATCTCCTGATTCATGATGACATAATCTCTTTACCTTTGGGGTTCAAGCAAAACTCTGTCCGTATCTATTCCTGATTAGGGTAGTATTGAAGTTGTTGTAATGTAAAAAATAAAATGCGATAATTGTAATATAAAAAAAATAAATGGGGTTTACTATGATGAATAAAATACTTATCTCGGGCGCCAGATGGTTATAGGTCCATCAACCATAATATGCCAGATAGTCAGCGGCCGTGTCCCGGAACTTCTAATCACAAGCCTGGGGCTGGAACTCAGGATGGAAGCTCTAAGTGAAAGTTCCAAACTTTATTCCTAGCGAAGGATCCTAGTACAGTCTTCTAACAAGGGCTTAGAATTAGGCTTAGGTTCTAGCCGCAATAAATTTAACCATGTTTTTACTAAATGTGATCTATAGAGGCAACTATCACGACATCCTGCTAGTCGTTAGGTATTTAGAGTGGTAATCTACTTTACAACATATTAAATTATGTGTACAGAGGTACCTGCTGCGTTCCGGTAGATTACCTCACGCGATTTTCCCTCCGCACGTGGGTCCCACGACCACAACGGTGAGAAGAAACCAACAATGGGATTCACATTCCTGGACACACACTGTCCCCCAAGGATACGGCGCTAAATAAGCTGAAAGGAACATCAAAACACGCATCAGTATGGGAGCACATGTTACAATCATGATGAACCTCAATCAAAATAACAAAATTACGTACCGCATTATACAATAGAAACTCCTGGGCGGATAAGCAGATAAATTAATATTCCAAAATAATCTCCAAGACCTGCAAAAAACACAAAATCCATGAAGGTTTGGAACACGACGCTATGTGTCCATAAGTCAATCGAAAAACTACCAAAACTTACCAAAATTTATACAATAAAGTGATCAGGATGTAGGGCTGAACATCCCCTTACAACATCCAGTAAATTTGGCGCGTGGATGGCCGAAATAAAAACAAATTAAAAATTAGGAGACATCACTCCATTACGATAGCTCGGCGAATGAATCCTTTTCGCTTGACAGCTGACTTCTTGACAACTAAACTTTTTAAAATTTGGCCTGAGACGCACTGTTTAGGTCTTGCACTATACAGCCTAGAGCAGTGAATGAAAATGAGTCCAAATTTAGCGTGTCTATGCACGACAAAAATAAACAAAACTACGAAATTCGAAATTATGTATTTATTTATTCATATAGTGCCCATGTAACGGAATTGCACGTTACATCACACCCTAACCAGAACAAAAGAAAGGAACTTTCTTTTTAGAACAATCATGTCTAAAGAAAAAATATAATTCTAAGACAGAAATTAATCCAAAAATGAAATAGAAATAAAATCTTAAAAGAAGTAAATCTTTCCAATAAGATTTAGAAAAAACAAAATGTAGAGCGAACTCTAACATGAATTTAAAGTAGACATTCCAATTCACAAACCACGAGTTATGACTAACTCCACCAGCTCCAATATATATACTAAAGTGCGGTTAAGCCTCTTGGCCACCGACTCTATAACACAACCAACACCCTGCTAACACAAGTATCTAGAGTCGACAAGACAAAAGAATACTTAATACCAAATACAAATTGTGAATATCAAATATAAACACAAACTAACCTAATTCCCATCACCAGAGATCACATAAGCTATTTAGCTACGGACTCTTCATACAAAAAGTATTTATTAACCTTCAGACCCGAACCAACGGTCTGAAAGAATTAAGAAAATGCTAAACAAAAACTAACTTAATTATCAAGTTCAACTATATCAATGACAACCAGTCATATCAAATTTAGAGATCCAGTTAAGCCTTACTGGCTACGGACTCTTTTCACAAAAACACCTATCTATCTCCCTACACCAACGGTGAATGCAAAAAAAACAAAAAGAAACCGCTTATTAAAGCAACTAGAATATTAAATTATATCAACTATAAGATATCCAACCAATAATCTATCGAACCTTTGAGATCAGTTAAGCCACCTGGCCTCTGACTCTTATCTACCAACTTACCTTTATATATACTGAAGATGCGGTTGAGCTCCGTCGCCACCGACTTCTTTCCTTACATTCCAGAATACTTACAATATTAAAGTAGAGTACACACAGTACAGTACAGTATATGTCGTAACCACCAACTGTCAAACAGTAACTCTATAGTACTGTGACATCTAAAAACATTTCAAGAAACTTGCTGTCAAAAAGATGATAATGCTTTATTCAAAAACAAAACAGAAACAGAAGAATGTGATCGGCCCCACTCCACCGAACTTCCGAACACAAACCCTGTAATATGACTATTGTGACCGGCACCACCCTACCGACTTTCCGAACACAAAGCATATTAATATAATGATACGATATTTGTGCCGCCATACGGGAACGCAAATACATATCTACAATCGTTAAGACAGTTGTGCCGCCATCTAGGGAACACAAGTGTACAACCAAAAAATGAGGTTCTGTACTCCGCTCTACCGAGCAAGTAGTCCTAACTCCTAACACAATAATTTGCGAAGGTTAGCCCTACGACCTAGTCTCGGGATCAGAAGCGCTGAAGCTCAGCTACTTCCACTAACCTACTATCGCAATTATAAAAGTCATACCTAAGATAACATTAGGCTAACATAAGAACACAATAAAAGTATACCAAATCAAGACAAGAATAATATCCCAAAAAAGGATAATTATCTACAAAGTTAGAATATTATCATTCCATAGTATCAGTAGAGAATGATAATGTTCCAATAACCAATTAAGGTTTCAACAAACAAACAATAAGATAAGATCTTTCGATGTGGGTGAAAGTTATTCATGTGGAGAAGTTTTGTTTCAATTAGTCAAAAGGACAAATTTTGATAATTCCAAAAGGTAAATTGATTAAAGTTTAATCAATTAGGTATATCCTAAGTTCTCTTTTAGAAAGATTCATATCTTGATTAGAATAATGGTTGACAGGGAGTCTATCATACATCTCTTTCAAATTGCCATTTCCTTTCATGCTTCACACTAACAAAGGCAAAATTTCCCTCCACCGTACCAAAACAAAGACAGAAGTCTAATATCAAAACAAAAGAATTTAATACTTAATTATATCCTTAACGTGGTAGCGACCTGTGGTACCTTTATTCAGGTCCTCCAAAAGGTAAACATTAGGTGAAACTTTAGAAACGACTTTACATTTAACAAACTTAGGTGCAAGCTTAGCAGAAAAATATGCAGGAGCATTGGACTGCACAAAACTTCTTCTCCACACGATATCGTCCACATCAAAAGAAATGATTCGCCGGCCTATATTGTAATATTTTGCATTTCGTTTATAAGATTTTAACAAACTATTTTGTACCCTTACAAATATTTCACTAAGTGTATGAAGTGAAGTTGCAAAGAAACTTCTATCACCTACTTCAACTTGATCTAAATTATCAATTGAAGCACTAATACGATGCAGGAATGCATCAAAAATAAGTTCTCTACCGAACATTAAGAAATTGGGTGTGAAAGCTGTCGCAAGATTCACACTATTGTTCAAAGCCAGTTGAACATGAGGTAAAAACTTTGACCAAGTTCTATGATCATCTCTAACAAAACATGCTATGCAAGTTTCTACAGTTTTATTATATCTCTCTACCGGATTATTCTGAGGAGTGTACAAAGAGTTATAAAAAACTTTATTTATATTAAAACCATTTAAAAAGGAAATAAACTGCCTAGCAGTAAACTGAGTACCATTATCACATACAAATATTTTAGGAGTTCCAAATTTGAGGAAAATCTCCTTCTCCAGAAGTTTACAAATTACATTAGTAGTAGCGTTTATCATAGGAAATAACCAACAATATTTAGTGAAAACATCTACAACAGAAAGTATATATCGATGACCAGAATGAGCCTTGGGAAGAGGACCCACTATATCAATAGAAAGCATGAGCATAGGTTTATCAACCTTTTTAGGATTGACCATAATTCCATGAGGTGGATTAGTTGAAGATTTATATGCCTTACAGACATCACAAGTGTTAATGTATTTCATTACATCATTAAACATTCCTTTCCAAAAATAATGTTGTTTTAATTTCTTTATAGTTTTATGAATACCCAAATGAGCAGAATTAAGATCATCATGGTTAGATCTAATTGTATCAACAATATGTTCTTTAGGAATAACTATTTTCCAATTCAAACGATTATAAGGATCAAATTTATCTTTACAAAATCTATACAAGGTAAGATTCTCTACTTTGTAACCTTTATATTTAGTAGGAAACTTTTGACAACCAATAAAAATACGCTTATACCAAGGATCTTCAATATCTTCATCTGGAGATATGATACCATTACTAGAAGTAGCATTAACACAACTAACTTCAATTCGAGACAAACAATCAGGTACTAAATGAAGAGCACCCTTTTTATATTTAACATCAAAGGTAAATTGAGAAATTCTAGCGGCCCATCGTGCCAATCGTCCAGTAGGATTACTGAGCTTAAGCAACCAAGTCAAGCTAGCATGATCAGTGATAACTGTAAATTTCATACCTTCAATATAAGGTCTGAAGTGTTCAATTGAATCTAAAATGGATAACAATTCTCTTTCCGTAGTACTATAATTTCTTTCACATTTACTAAGAGATCTAGAATAATAAGCTACAGGGTGTTGATGAGAATTTTCATCTTCCTGACTTAGCACACTACCAATTCCAACAGAACTAGCATCACAATGGAGGAAAAATGGTTTTTCAAAATTAGGACAATGCAAAACAGGAGCAGAAATTAATACTTGTTTTAATCTATCAAAAGCTAAATCTGCCTCGTCATTCCAAACAAGAGGTTTTTTAGAATTCTTACTTCCACCAGTCAATTTAGTTAAGGGTGAAGCAGTATCAGCGAATTTAACAATAAATCTACGGTAATATGAACATAAACCAAGGAAACTTCTAAGTTGTTTAACTGTTTCAGGGCGAGGAAAGTTTTTAATGGACTCTAATTTAGCTGGATCCGTATGAAGACCATCTCTATCAACTATATAACCAAGATAACGTAATCTATCCTTACAAAAGTTACATTTCTTTAAATTAACTGTCAAACCAGCATCTTTAAGGATGACATAGATTTTATGCAAGTATTTTATATGACTATCAAAGTCAGAATTTACCAAAATTAAATCGTCTAAGTAACAAAATGCAACATTATCAAATTCGGGGCCAAATAATCTATCAACTAGGCGTTGTAGCTCTGCGGGTGCGTTAGTTAAACCGTATGGCATACGAATAAAATGAAATAAACCTCTACCAGGCACAACAAAAGCTGTCTTCTCTTTAGAAGATTTTTCTAAGGGTATTTGTAAAAAAGCTTTGGAAAGATCTATAGTAGTTATATATTTAGCATCTCTAAGATTATCCAAAATTCTAGATGGGTAAGGCAAAGGATAAGAATCTTTAATAGTAATTGAATTTAAACGTCTAGAATCCAAACACAATCTAGTACCACCGTCTCTTTTATCAACGGCCAATACCGGAGAACACCAAGGAGATTTAGAAGGTTCTATTATATTTTCTTTCAATAAAACATCTACTTCATCATAAAGTTCCTTTTGCTTAGCTGGACTAAGGGGCCAATATCGTTGCTTAAAAGGTTCACCAATAACATTAATTTTATGTTGAACTAAAGTAGTAAGACCTAAGCCTTTCTTTTCATAAGAAATATTTTCAAAAAGAGTTATAACCCTATCAAGTTCAGACTTCTCTGAAGGAGAAAGTTCAGAAACAGAAGCTACACTAGTGCACCACACCTTCTCTTGGTGTCTATAAACTATATTTTTCCATAAGTCCCCAGCAACGTTAAAAGTTAACCAAAAATCGAAACCCAAAATTATAGAAGACTTAAATGAAGGTATTATCAAAAATTCAAAATATTTAGTTACATCATCACAAGTAATTGGCAACACCATAGATCCAACGACCCTATGTGGCGTTCCATCAGCTGTACTAGCTGAACCAACAATTGGTTTCATTTGAAAACCTAAGTGCAAAAAATCTAAGTGACTATCAGAACCCAAAATACTAACGGTTGAACCACTGTCTAATAATCCAGAAAAAGTTTGGTCATGTATGAGAAATTCTAAATAAGGTCTAGTATCCCTATTCTTAACAAACAAAACAGGAGCTGAATTTATATTTTGAAAATAAACTCTTAAGTAATTTAACCAATGACTGCGTTCACTTTTAATAGTTGCAGCATCAGGAGCAAAACTAAATTTCTTTAACATCGAGTCACCAACAGTTTTCTCACAAACCTGTGCTCGATGAGACCTAATCAGTTTTTTGAACTATTATTCTTTTCTGAGTTGCAAGCACCGCAAGTCTTGGAAGTAACACCCAATTTGTGACACTTGAAGCAAATAATTCCAGGGATTTTCATGCAATTTTTGAAAGTATGACCCGGAGTTTTACATTTTAAACAAACTAAAGCTTTATCATTAACATGACTAACAGCATTCACCTTAATAAAACTCTTAACTGGTTTAACATCTCTATGAGACGTAGACCTACGTTCAACACAATCCTCAAGATCCCGACTAAGGTAAAGAAATTCGCTAACAGAAGATATCTGTTTACCGAAAAGAAATGGTTTATATATACTTAACATGTTAAGCTTAATAACTGTTATTAAAGTATGATCTGAAATAGGAACTGACAACTTATTGTTCATGTCCATAATCTCAGTAATAAAATCTGGAAGAGACTCAAAATGTTTTTGTTTCCTAGTGCGAAGCTCATTTTCCAAAAGAAAGTCATATTCATTTTTATCAAAGCGTTTCAACAAAGCAGCCTTCAAATCCTGCCAAGAAGATATCTGGGTGCGAACACTACGGAACCACTTGATCGCTATGCCCGACAAAAGATCAATAAAAGAAGCAACTAACAAATGTTCATTAAAATTTTTAAATAGAAAATATTCCTCTATCTGAATTATAAATTCTCTAACACATGACTTACCATCATAATTAATCCTACTACGCTTCAAATCAGGCAATTTAGTAACCGAAGGTAAATGTTTTTTAATATTTTCATTTAGCGTTATGTTCAAAGAACCCAAAGAAGGCAAACCCGCAGCAGAGCTATGAGTAGCATTCATATTTTTAAGAAAAGATCCAGAAGTATCACCTCCTGTCTCATCAATAGTAGTCAAAGTATCATCAGCAACTCGCTCCTCCTTATCATCCAGCAAAGGTGGAAACTGTACACTCTTGTCCATGGCTAACAATTACCAAACAAATTCAAAACCAGAAGAAATATGTTGCAAAAGCAACTGGGATTAACGCCAAGATGAAGATGTAAAGCTAAAAGGTAAGTTATATGCACACAAAAGCTAAAAGTTTCAAAAAGTAGCGAACCTTCAAGTATAAGTATAGTCAAATGCACAAATGCAACCGGACCACACGCTCAGATGAGGATGATCAATAGCAAGATATCATCACACCGATAAACATTCAAAAGCAAAAAATTCAAAAGTATTGACAAGTCAATAGCGGGAACGTTGAAGTGCAACCAAGCTTGACGCTCAAATGATGAATGTCCAAAAGCAAAATATTTTCATGTAAAAGTTTCAAAAGCTATGAAACTTTAATATTGTATGTACCATTAGCAAGTGCAAACCGAATAATGCAAAATCAAAAGTTATTTTATCAATACTATCATTACTAGAAAAATGTCTAAGTTGTCTCTCAATATTACATGTTTTTCACAATTATAACTATAAAATAACTAATGTTATCATTAAATGTTTCATAAACATACAGACAAACTGTCTTATTAACTTCCAATAACAAGAATGTAATGAAATCTCTCATTAAACATCAAAGTATCTCAAGGTCACAGAATAACATTAACCTTGTATGTAAAAGTTGAAATAGGTTATGTCACAAGAAATAACTTCTAACAATACATATGGGATACAAATATGTCCCTAATTCACATAGAATTTCTTAATACACATATATAATAACAATCTAGACTGAGATATAACACTGCAAGACTTGACAGCTATAAAATATTGTTGAGATTATATATAACAAAGAATACAATAATTTGTAGTTTGTCACTACTATAACTAATAAATTACTGTACCTATCAAACAAACTATTAACAAACAAACTAAGGGGTTGCAGGATGTCATGATTAGCTGTTAGAATGTACTCAGATCCAACTCAAGTCCCTGGTCGCTGGCGACAATTGTAATGTAAAAAATAAAATGCGATAATTGTAATATAAAAAAAATAAATGGGGTTTACTATGATGAATAAAATACTTATCTCGGGCGCCAGATGGTTATAGGTCCATCAACCATAATATGCCAGATAGTCAGCGGCCGTGTCCCGGAACTTCTAATCACAAGCCTGGGGCTGGAACTCAGGATGGAAGCTCTAAGTGAAAGTTCCAAACTTTATTCCTAGCGAAGGATCCTAGTACAGTCTTCTAACAAGGGCTTAGAATTAGGCTTAGGTTCTAGCCGCAATAAATTTAACCATGTTTTTACTAAATGTGATCTATAGAGGCAACTATCACGACATCCTGCTAGTCGTTAGGTATTTAGAGTGGTAATCTACTTTACAACATATTAAATTATGTGTACAGAGGTACCTGCTGCGTTCCGGTAGATTACCTCACGCGATTTTCCCTCCGCACGTGGGTCCCACGACCACAACGGTGAGAAGAAACCAACAATGGGATTCACATTCCTGGACACACACTGTCCCCCAAGGATACGGCGCTAAATAAGCTGAAAGGAACATCAAAACACGCATCAGTATGGGAGCACATGTTACAATCATGATGAACCTCAATCAAAATAACAAAATTACGTACCGCATTATACAATAGAAACTCCTGGGCGGATAAGCAGATAAATTAATATTCCAAAATAATCTCCAAGACCTGCAAAAAACACAAAATCCATGAAGGTTTGGAACACGACGCTATGTGTCCATAAGTCAATCGAAAAACTACCAAAACTTACCAAAATTTATACAATAAAGTGATCAGGATGTAGGGCTGAACATCCCCTTACAACATCCAGTAAATTTGGCGCGTGGATGGCCGAAATAAAAACAAATTAAAAATTAGGAGACATCACTCCATTACGATAGCTCGGCGAATGAATCCTTTTCGCTTGACAGCTGACTTCTTGACAACTAAACTTTTTAAAATTTGGCCTGAGACGCACTGTTTAGGTCTTGCACTATACAGCCTAGAGCAGTGAATGAAAATGAGTCCAAATTTAGCGTGTCTATGCACGACAAAAATAAACAAAACTACGAAATTCGAAATTATGTATTTATTTATTCATATAGTGCCCATGTAACGGAATTGCACGTTACATTGTCATCATCAAACAACATGGTTAGATGTGAGCAGTCACCATGGAGGCCTGTCGTTTTTGATAGCTACAAACATGGCAGGTCCTTGGACAACACAGATTAGAGCTGCATGTAGTGCAGATAATTGTCTAATTATCTGCACTACTTGCAGCTGTAATCTGTCTGTAAAATACCCACTGCAGTCTTGCAGTGGGTATTTTACACCCTTCAGTAAGATTACATGGAACATTTGTATCTCTGGTTTTCTTCATGCCTGTTATAATATTGCAAATAAGCTGCAAGCTCCTTGACTGCTACATCCAATTTTTAAGAATACCACCTTAATAAATATGTATGTCCAAGAAGGTGTTAAATCATGCACCATATACTGTGTCCCAGCAGGTGGGTCACATCATAATTTTTTTTGTGTTCATCTGCAATCACTAAACTACTGTAAGTAGATAGGCTGTGGTATCATGTCAGATTTAATGCATTCTCCTTACATTATAATATCTCCCTTCTCTTCAAGCATTTTTCGTAGCTGCGCTGGTCAAATTTGCAGCAAGTATGTTCGGATGATTCTCAAGCCGTCTCCGATATTTCTGTTTACAAGCCTGATTTTCCTCTCTCACAGTGTTCATGTTGAGGTGTGTGTGGATCTCAGTATTAGTAATAAACCAAGGAACATTGGCTATGGTTCTCAGTATTGCATTTTGCACTCGTTGCACTTTTGTAATATTGGTATTACTTGCGCTGCCCCAAAGCTGAACACTACACATCCAAGTGGGTTTTAATATGGATTTATAAATCAGTAGTTTGTTAACTATTGATAACCGGCTATTTCGACCCAGCATCCAGTAAAGTTTTCATTGTCGAATGGTCAGTTCACTCCTTTTGCTTGTGATATGTTTGTTCCAGGTCAAACAACCGTCAAGATGTAAGCCTAGGTACCGAACACTGCCATGGTGAGGTAGGATGGAGTTTTCTGGATACATGGGAGGGCAGTCATCTTTTCAGAGCGTAAATGTGACGTGTACCGTTAAACTAGCTTTAATTCGCCATTTTGATAACCATTTTGTAATGGCGTCAAGTCCATGTTGCTGTTGTGCCATGGCTGGGTCAGCGTTTTAGCTAGCCATTATTGCAGTGTCGTCTGCACATGTGCCAGCCATGACTCTGTATTTGTGGCAGATCAGAAGTGTACAAGGTGTACAAAATTGGTCCCAACATGGAGCCCTGTGGTACCCCTGCTTTTACTTGATAGAATTTGGAGGTTGCCTGAAGTTGCCTCAGACTGTTTGACCTGGAAGATTCTCTCTGTGAGATATGATTCCTATAGAATGTAGTACCAGTGTGGAAGGTTTGTTTTTATCTTACAGAGTAGACCCTCATGCTGGAATCGGTCGAAAGCCTGCTGGATCTCAAGGAATGCTGACAAGAGACTTCCTTATTTTCTCTACCACCATATGCACTTGCTCTATTGTAGAATGCACCTGCCAGAACGCGAATTGATGGTTAGGAATGGTGTTATTATTCTCTAGTATGGGCATAATTTAATACTCGTATGTGGTAAAAGATTATTTTCTCACAGAATTTTGACAAAGGCAGAAGGCTGATAGGTCTGTACGAAGTGGTTTGATTGCTGGATATCCTGCCTTGTGTATCATTAGTATTTGTGACACTTTCCAGATATCCGGGAACCGCTGGACTCTCAAAATTCCATTGTACAGCATTGTCAAAAAGAATAATGCCTTTTTAAGCAACATCATAAATACAGTTTCATGATGTGTGACATCATTTTTTAATATTCTAACTTTTTATTTTTTTCAGAGACACTGTACGCTTCCTTTTTGAATTTTTTTGCGAAGTATCACCAGGTGATCAACTAAGGGAACCATACATAACAAGAAAATATCCAGACTCTTACAAAAATGAAGGGGAACTCAAGAACATACCAAAATTTACATTTCCTTGTCAGTTAGAAAAGTATGTATTCATTAGTTATTTTAACTCAAATATTAAAACTATTTGTATTGCATTTTTGATAAAAATTGCTATTTTGTATCGAGTCCTGGGATTGAATAGGTTTTGATCTGCTGGAAACCACTGACAACATTCACGATAAAATCGCCGGAGTGATCAAAATGCTACAACAAATATCCTAAAGGCTTGTCTGGGAAATGTAAATAAGTGGATGGCAAAACCGTAATCTGAAATCTAGTGCTTTTATACAGACCACTCATTACGGAAAAAATACACGACTTGACCAAGCAATGATGACCAAAGAGCCTCATTAATGCACCACTGCATCGTGTACATACTGGATATTGACGGGGGCAAGGTCAAGGTCCCCTGGAGAGGACGAAATAACGACTGAACTTCTTAAGGAGGGTGGAACTCCGAACTAACAAGTTTATATAATTCTGTCCCTCAGTAGGGCCAGACATCCAAAGTGCAGAGCAGAGTGTGGTGGATCTGTTCTTTAAAAAAGGTTATAAGACCTTACTGAAGAACAGCAGATCCATCTCACTCTTGAACTATGTTTACAACTTGTTCTCGACAGTATTCAGAAACTGCCTTGCCGGAAAACTGAACCAATTTCAGCCAAAGGAGCAAGCCGGGTTGTGGAAGGGCTTTAGTACCATGGACCTCATCCATACTGTTCGGCAGATAGTACAGAAGACGAAAGAGTACAATCAGCCACTGTGTATGGCTTTTGTGGACTACAAAAGCCATATTTATCGAATTATATTGTTATCGAAACCTGGGCAGTCCTGCCCCCCTTAGACAAGTGGCACAAGCGTAAATCGCAAACAAAAGGATAGAATATAATCGACCAATTGTGATTACCCAAGCTCGTAATCCCGCCGCAGCGCGCGATTCGTACGCCGGAGACGAGCTTGGGTGTGACTGGTCGATATATCGATAACGAGGTGTTGAGATGCTTCCGCTACCATGACCATCCAGTTGGAGAATCAGTACACCAAACCCTTAGCACTGTGTAGAGGTGTGAGACAGGGAGATGTAGCTCTTCACCAATGCTTCTGAGAACGTCTTTAAGTCGCTGGTCTGTGATGACCAACCGCGCCTGAATTTAAACGGTAGTGGTATCGCCTCACCTTTGGTTTGCCGACGACCAAGTCTTTGTACCGGAAACGCTAGAACAGTTGAGCAGGATGCTGCACAGTTTACGTTAAGAGTGTTGCCTTGGCATGATCTTGGTAAAATCCCAGGTCATGTTCAAAGAGTATATTGTGCCAGGCCAAGACTAATCTACTTCGCAGGATCAAGATTTGAGATTGCCCAGGAGTAAACAAAAAAAAGGCTATTCTTTCCTATGAAAGAATAGCCTTTTTTTTGTTTACGTGAGGGAAAGTCCTCATGGATGTTATGCCGGACTCCTACCGACTAAAATAACCTCACGTATCGCCCAACAGCCTATGGTTGGGTGCCCCGGGTAAGGCCTCGGAAGGATGTACCAGGACTCCCAACAGACCTACGGCCGCCAGTGTGGCCTCGCCCAGGGGGTGGCTCGAGTGCTATCCCGCGTCTTTGGGGGTGAAAAGAATAGCCTACAAAAGGAAATAGCCAGAAGGATCCGTTTGGACTGGGCAGCAATTAAAAGCAAATAAGTCCTGGAGTGTAGAGCGCAACTCGGTTCACCATACTACAAAAAACAGGTTATTTGATTAATGCTTTGTTACAAAATTAAAATGTGGCATTTTAATCTTGTTAAAACAATAAAATCAATTTCACAAGTACCCTGTGAATACAAGTCAGCTAATCACTTTAAATCACTAATCTGTGATTAAAATTTGCCTAAATTTAAGAACGATAGGCTTTTTTCAGCCTTTCAACACA
The DNA here is from genome assembly GCA_933228765.1 of Miltochrista miniata. Lineage (NCBI taxonomy): Eukaryota > Metazoa > Arthropoda > Insecta > Lepidoptera > Erebidae > Miltochrista > Miltochrista miniata. The sequence goes on from OW121747.1 coordinate 29,526,371, forward strand.
TCCATTGTCCACATTATATTATATATACATATTAATAATTAAAATCAACGGTCACTGCCTTCACCCACCGTTACGACCGGCAGTGCTATTGCTTCATGATTAGACGTCTTGTACATTTTAAATTTATGTATGATTTTCCTTTTCAGTACATTTGCTCAATACTATTCATTCGTATTGACTTCAGAGGACTCCAAATACACTTTTTGTTTCTGTCGGTATGACCCCAAAAGTAACACTTCAATAGTGATACTATCATACTTGCCATGGCATGATATATTTTATAAGTAAGTATGTAATTTAATATAGTAAGGATTCTTTGAAGAACTATTTAAGATAAGGCCGCCCTCTGTACATTTTTACTCCTATAATCTCGCTACATAAATGTTTTTGTATTGGTGTGCAATAAAGATTATTCTATTCTATTCTATTCTATTTAGGGTCAATTTTTACTATGAACTTATTGGCTCGTAAATAAGATCTAACATGGTTTGTAATATTTGACCTGAAATTACCCCTACCAGCCGCTGCTCGTTCAGTGAGAATTGACCATTACCATTAATTTGCGTTATTGCGAATTGTTATATTAGTTGTACCTAAATGTTTGTTTTAAGATTTATATTTCTACCTTAAACTGTTTTATCTACAAGTGCAATATAACAAATGACCTTGACAAACTTAAGCCAGCTACTTGACCAGAATCTATGACTCATTAACATTAACTGTGGTTTACTGTGTGACTCAGTGATCTTTCGTAAAATTTCAAACATGTTCTATAGCAAGAGGTCAAAAGAGAAATCACTAAATACAATCGAGAATAGATCTTATGCTGCCAAACTGTGCGATTATGCCGCTCGGCAACTTTGCATTTGACTTTTTAAAATCAAAAAATTGTGACAATTTGTTTACGTTTTCAACAACTCAAAATTATCTCGAAATAAAAATGCTTTTGCGCTAATTTCACCGTTATCTTTTCTATTACGACGCGCCGATGCCCGCTGCTTCGCCTGCGAGGAATTCTATTCCCATTCCCGTTCCCACATCCCATTGGAACACATGCCAGGGACAAAAAGTAGCCTATGTGTTATTTCAGTCTAATCTGTCCCTATACCAAGTCTTAGAGCGTGAATGAAGTACATCCAAACGTCTTTACAAACTTTCACATGAATAAAATTATTGATATAGAAGCATTACTACCTATCATTTCTCTATTTGTTGTTCCGTATCTTGCTAATGAAGAGAGATAACTTAATAATATTTGTTTGGTGGTGGATTTATTTAAGTTTTATCTTCGTAAATGTTCTTTATCGCATTTAGGGGTTATGAAACAATCTTCAATAACGCGTTTATTACAAAACTGCTGTGCCAAACACCGTACCAGCCATTTAACCCTATATATGCCCGTATTTACATTATTGAATAGAAATATCACACAATATTTTTTTTTATTATTATATCAAAAATATGTGATATAAAAATTACTTCTCCACTCCCTTGATTAACAGCATGATCAATGATCATATTTGTCTACATTACTTTAGAATAATTTGGCTCTGTAATGGCGAAAGAATTATAATATTTATTTCTGTAGTTTCAGAGGTTATCAATTACTTAAAGCCACAAATTTAGGAAACAAAACAGTCATTAATTACTGTTTAATTCGTTGCTAATCTGAACAGATTTTGCTTCTTTGCTACCTTGGATCATAGAAACATCTTGATTCTTAGAAAGGCACCAGTTTGGCTATATTATAATAAATGAATACATAACTAATCACTGTTGGCTTATTTAGCGCGCGACAGACCATGAATAGCTCGCGCAATCATACTCGGTCGGAATGAAATTGACTCCTAGAAATGTCCTCGTATTTACCACTGGGTAAAATAAAAGTATCTTATTGATTTTATTTAGATAGATAAGAGGCTCTGTATATATTTTTGGGCATTCTCACACAACGTCATCCAACCCAAATTAAGCTTAAATATATTATGGGATCTAGACAACAGATAAACATATTTTTATATATGTTTCTAAATATATACGATAAATACATATTATACATAAAAATTACCTTATACAAATATTTTCCGATCACAGAAATATTTAATTCGACCTGGGAATCGTACTCGGGATCTTAGCATGGCAGTGGCATGTACTTAGCATTGCACCACTGAGTATAGTGTTGTTATATTGCTAGATTGTATTCAACAAGCTACGAATGTATTAATTAGAAATCAATCGTGTCTTTATGCTATGCAAGTATTTGCTAAATAATTACAAGGGTTCATTGACACTGAAATAAGAGCCAAGGCGAAGGAATATTAGCCTTAAAGAGCATTGCCTGCTTTGCGTATTTTCTTTAAGTTGAATTTTGCTAGTTTCACTTACTAAATGGTTTTTCAAATGGCTATGATTTTAATAGGTACTTATTCTTGTAAATTGTTAATATAGTATGCTATAATCAGCTTTGGCGATCAGCTAACTGGTATAATTAAAAACTGAATATTCGTTTCAGGTTATTAAACTGTATAGCAAACTTAATCAATAGTTCAGGGAAGGGAGAGCTGTCATCATTCCTAGAAGCATGTCGGATTCGACCGCCGATGCCAGGGCACACGCTCAAAGTGACCTACAATGCTGGTCACAGTGTTTTCACATGCCAATGTCCCGACTCCAGACTGCCAAGCATTCCAGAAAATGTTAGTATACAATCCTTATTTATTTACAACATTAGACATTGGAACAAGAAATGGTCTTGTTCATAAATGTATTTGATCGACTTCACAATAACCTATAGAATAAAATTGTATTAAAAATACGCGATTTAGTTGTAAATTATATAATTTATGCAAAAATAAGCCTTGTATAGAAAGTGATTGCATAAATCACAATTCGACGGATACAGTGTTAATTATCAGAGTAGGAGAGTCGTGACTCAGAGGCAGTTATTTAATGTCATCTGACGTATTTGATGATGTGGCACTAACCCCATTATGAATGCGTGTCAAGAATCATCTATTGTGGCACGTATTATACTAACAAAAATTTGAAAAGTTGTACGATGGTGTAGTTACGTCAAGTCACGCCTCGTTTTCCGAATGGTAGATAGAGGCATACAAAATGCTCACATTCTATCATGCAATAATCACCATACAAGCGGTAGTTCCGAAGCCAGGAGCCACGCCATTCGGCATCGCCTAACGAGGCCAGAAACTCGCTATCATTTGTAGTTATATAATTAGGTACCTACAGAAATATGCAAGCCGATAAAATAAATGTTAATAAAATATCTAAGTTCTATTTCAAAAGCCATACGATTATAATACTCGTAGTCATAAACATGGTTACTCATATTAACAAATACTGACTTAAACCGACCGGAGACCACATACCACATACATGGTAAGATAATAAAGCGCCCAGATTGTTTTACTGTAGTAAGTTATATCAAACGGACGCCAGCGGTTTCATCCATAGCCTAGCACCATATCTGAAGGACGTTGTATACCATGTCAAAATTTGCGCTGTAGCTTTTTTGAGATTTTACATAATACTAGCTGGCCCTCGCACCTTCGTTTGCGTCAGGTCTTTATTGCTGCTCCGCTCCTTTTCGTTGTAGCGTGATGTTATTTAGCCTTACCAGCAAATGGACTAGAATCCAACCTAAAAATTCGGGCAAACCAACAAACTCTTTAGTTTGTTAATAATATTATACTTAAAAGTTTGTGTAACTTAGAATCTATGTTTACAGTTCAATCTAACGGAATACTTCAGCGCCATGGACACAAAATCCATGGCTGGACTATGGGCGGCGTTACTGAACGAGCGAAGAGTGGCTATCGTCGCAACAAAACCTTCCCGACTGTCGGCGTGTGTCCAAGCGGCTAATGCGACTCTCTTCCCGATGTCATGGCAACACATATTCATACCTATCTTACCAAAACATCTAGTTGATTATCTCTTAGCGCCTATGCCATTTTTAATTGGAGTTCCTAGATGTGTGATGGAGGTACTATAGCATTTTTTTCTGTTAATAGCATGAATAATACTGAAAGAACAATACCTTTAAATCTGTATGTTTTGTTACAGACTGTACGAATGTCGGAAATAGGCGATGTGGTTATATTAGACGTAGATGAAAATGAGCTAAGAACTCCTTTCAATGATCTGGAAAGCCTTCCTTCGGATTTAGTGAGTAATATACTTTTCGGATTTATGAACCTCAATAATGCCTGTATTGAAAGCAAATTTACGCTTTTACCCGTCAGCCACACGATGCTAATCGCAATGCTCATCGCGGGGCCGCAGTTGTAATATGCACGCTGCGTCTCTGCTCATTTCCCTTGCTCCTCGTCGAGAGTGTGGCCATAGTATTATGGCTATATTTCACCGGGACACCATGTAGGCGCAACCAGTCGCCGCGACCAACAAAATGTATACAGCTCTATAGAGCGATATTCACCTGGTGTCCGTTTGGTTGCGCAGCCAATTTGGTGGCCACCAGCCCGGACATCTTTCCTTATCTTCTTAGATCGTTGTATATGTTAACGAATTGTCCTTTCTTACAGCGATCTGCTAAATAAGGATGAACCCACCACTGTTTCTCTCTTTTCTTGAACTTTTTTTCCTACGCACATACAGCAGTAGTGATGCACTTGTCTCTTCGAAGTCCATTTTGAAATTGTCTCACTGTGGTGTCGCTACTCTGGTGTCTGTTTGTTGTCTCGTTTGGTAGCTCTCGGACACCACGGTGGCGCGACTGGTTGCGCCGCCATGGCGTCCCAGTGAAAAGCCCTTAAAGTCGTCTCTACGATTTTTCTAAAATCTTGCCGCGGTTTTGTTGTAGAATATAATTTGCCCAGAATCTTCTCTCCTATACTAATCGCTTAGCATATCAGCATATGAGTAAATAAACGGTACAGAGACGACTACAAGCACTCCGGGCTTGCGTGTGCGTGTCAACGGGCCGCTCGTCACGTACGCGGCGAAGCCGGTGTGTGCCAGCCACACCAGCTTGTAGTGGTGCAATCGATTCGCGCGTTTGTTCAGAGCTTATTCTCTTTTCCGTTTATTTACTCATGCTGTATCAGTAAGTTTTCTACAGCCGTGTTATTCATAGACTTGTGGCCTGTCGCTTTGTGTTAAATGAAAGTCAGATAATAATGCTGTGTTTCTTTTCAGGTAGCAAGTTTAAAGAAAGCTTTAAATGACAAAAATGCCCTCGGGGATGCAGTGTCTCGGGCATTTTTACGTGCGCTTGTGTGTTTAATAGGCGGATACCGTGATGCTATCAAGTAAGCATTTTATTTGTTACTAGCTGATGTCCGCGGCTTGGTGTACACCAAAAATTTTCAACTCATTTAATGGGGATACTGTTTCTTTTCTTGGTAAAGCCGCGTTTCCACTAGGCAACATTTGGCGCGCGACACGTGACGCTCAACATGTACGGCAACGTTGCAAGCTTGCGCAACATGACGCGCGGCTTGTTGTTTGTTTAAAGTGCATCGTTAGTTGAGCATCAATTGTTGTCGAGTGGAGATGTGTCGCGCAACAATGTCTGTAGTGTGGTGGAACGAACGAGTACTCAAATTATTAGAACTGTACCAAAACTATGAATGTTTATGGGATACTGCTCACAGAGAATATAAAAATAAATAAAAAACACTATATGCATGGGACTCAATAGCGAAAACACTAGATGTGTCTGTGAAAGAGGTTCTCTGGCGACATGTTGTCGACGACTGACGAAGTAGTAGATGCGTAGACAGACAACGTTGTTCGACAAAAGTTCCGCTCTGACTTTCAACATGTTGAGCAACTTGTTGCGCAACATGTTGGGCGTCATTTGTTGCCTAGTGGAAACGCGGCTTAAATGTCTGGGAATCCGGGAAGTGATTCTTCATAATTTCCAAAAAAAATGCTTTCCGGCTCATTACATCTGAAAATACTTTCAGTAATATTTTATTTAGCTAGTAATAACTTGCCGAGTCAGTCCCTATCTTAGTTTTTCGACTTTGCATCATTATGTTGTGATTTAATTAATAAAGTAACTTTGTGTGGGAAGAATGGTCGAAAGCGGACATAAGTAACCGAAATCATAGCAATAAAAATCACGACTAGTCGTCACATTACCGATTGTTATGATTGAATAGATAAACAAATTGATCTGTGTCGATTGATAAAGCAACGACGTCACGCAGTCTGTTGACCCCTGGCCTTGCGGTTATTTGGCACATTTTGTTATCAAATAGAGGCATCGCTCGGCACTTCATGCGCAACAATGAGCTAAATTTCTATATTTGATAAAGTTATATAATATAAGTATAATATAATGTTGTAGTGATCCGTGGGGAGGTATATGCCAATAAGGCTAATTTTATAACGCGATAATATTATTTGTTTTAGGATTGAAAATGGCCAGTTAATTACATTCAACCCAGAGGCTTTTGTTAGGACTAGAAAACATATGCAACCATTCCTTAAAAAAATATTACAGTCTCAAATATTTCGTCAGGTAAGTCAGTTCATAATTAAATAACTTAGTTTCGCAATGTTACTTAGTGTCTGATAATATAATGCACTCGTAGCCCCTCTGACCCAGTGTAAGACCCAGTGTAAACGATTGATGCGTTAAGCATCTTACGCTATGGCCTGTACTCATATGGGTGACCAATTTGTGACATTTTAAAGTGTTTCGGTGCGTGGGAAGGCATGTCAAGCCATCAGTATCGGGCTATCATAAACTGCGCCTATTGATTTCAACACGTCAATAGGCTCACCACCTATTACGTGGGACAAAAACAAATATGGTGATATGTATAGCTGTTTTTACCTGCCTTTCGAAAGGAAAGGCGTGATTATATATGTATGTAATTTGGCTTCTCAATATTACACCCGCCTGATCCCTCTTCTAACAATTGAAGAATAATATTTGTTTTCCTTCAAGTTGATAGCTCTAAGATTTGCCTTTGTATGCACCGTTTGAAGAATCTGGGGTTGTAAGAAGAGGAAATCCGTACTCTAAGAGATTTTTTTACATCGTATATAACAGCTTCCTTGTCCTCCGCCTTGGTGATTACTATCCACAAAGTCTAGTCAGTGCAATAAACGTTAATCCTATCAAATTGCAGTTCATCGATGAACGGTTAGATTTGCTCAATTCGGGCCGAGGATTCAACGATGAATTCGAGGTGGAGTGCAACTTTTATGCGGACAAATTAAACACTGGAAGCGGTCAGAAGCTCAAACAACAGTATAAGGACTGGGCTAAGACAGTCAAGAAAGAAGGTGGTGCATTCTTTAAAACTGTAAAAGACAAGGTAAATATTTTCACTTGTTTACTATTTTACTAATGCATGTAAATGTGAATACCTTCTTTAGTAAATTAATCAGGTAATCTGCTAAGGTTCTGCAAATATTTATCTTTTAACAGCTGCAGGCTTTTTTGTACTGTTTTCTTTGGTTTGGGAATAAAACACTGACATACGTACTGTTACGACTATGTGCGATAAATAACTACATTCTTCACAATAATTATGTACATTGGTTTGACGTCCGCTAGTGATTTCATAAAACTACACTGAAGTAAATCGCTAGCGGACGTCAAGCGGTTTCACCCGCGTAGTTCCCGCATATGTCACCCGAGATTAGTGTAGCTTCTCAACAGTGCTTCAACAACAGTAAATATCTGTGTGAATACACCGAGAAACCACAGCTAAGTGCAAGCACTGTGAGGAATGCAGCGAGGACACAGCTCTCTACCCATTGGTGAATTGCACAGCGTGCGTGCAACAGCACCAGGTCCTAGTGGCAAGTCTGGACGTAGATATTTTTTCGCTGGAGACCATGGTGCGAGCATTGGAGGTCAATTGCCTTGCATGCGAGGGAACGGGCGATAACTCTCCTACCCCAGTCTGCAGCGAGGGCGCTGTAGACTTTCTTCGCCCAAGACTATCGACCTCAATGTTGGGGGCCTGAGGACTTTGGCTGCTCATCGTCCTTTCAGAAGCAGGCTTGCTTCCTTTCACGTCACGCTGCCGTCTTGCCTTGTCTGCCCTGCCGTGACGTAAGAGGTTCAGGCATACCACGCGCTCAAGAAGCGGTATTACCCGAACAACCCCCTGTAAAGTAACGTACCCCTTCCCCCTAGGTGAGACCGCAGTGGTAGCCAAGGTCTATCGGGAATCCTGGTACATCCTTTCGAGGGTTTATCCAAAGCTCTCGATCGTAGGCAGTTGTAGGGCTCGTGTGGTTTTAGTCGGTAAGAGTCCAGCGTCATACGCTTTTTATAACAGCGTCTGACGCTTTTTATAACAGCGTCATGACGCTATTCACTACAGCTTCGTACGCTCTTTATAAATTGTACGCTCTTATTAACAGCGTCGGACGCAATTTATAACAGCGTCGCGACACCTTCATTGCAGAGTTATTACGCTATTTATAGCCGTGACGCTGTTATAAAAGGCGCCCTGATGCTTTTTTAAAAGGCATTCGATCCTGTTAAAAAGGACGTCGGACGCTGTAAGCGCCTATTATAACAGCGTCATGACCCCTTATATAAAAGCTTCGGGTGCCTTTTATAAATACAGTCGCTTTCATAAATACCGTCAAAAAGGCTTCGCGCCGCTGTTATAAAAGGCGTCCGACGCTGTAATAAATGGCGTTCGACGCTGTAATAAAAGGCGTACAAAGCTGTACTAGATAGCGCCCGGTGCTGTGGCAATAGGAGTCGCGACGCTGTTATAAAAGGCATTCACGCTGATATAATAGGCGTCGAGACGCTGTTATAATAGCTGTCGTGACGCCGCTGTTATGAAAGGCGCTCGACGCTGTTTTAAGAGTCGTCTAACGCTGTTATGAAAGGCGACCGACGTTGTAATAAATAGCGTCATGACGCTGTTATAAAAGATGTTACGACGCTGTTATAAAACACATCTGACGCTATTATAAAAGTCATCTGCGGCTATTATTAAGGCATCCGACGCTTTTATAAAAGGTATCTGACGCTGTAACCATGAGGGATTTCGTCAGACTTAACATCAACTTATTATTAATACCATTTTTCGCAAATTGAATTTCCACACGTAATACTAAATAAGTTTTTAAATTTTTGAAAAACACCCAGTCAATATTATAACAGCGTCTCGACGCCTATTATATCAGCGTGAATGCCTTTTATATCAGCATGAATTACACTCGCACAGCTTTCCGTCTGTCAGCTCAGTCGAGTTTAGGATAGTTGTTTTAAGTTGTCATATCACATCTCCGATGAAACTCCTGTCGCTAGCGTGATGTTTTGTTTTTCTAAATATATCTGGGCGCCTAAAACAGAGCTCCGTTCATCGGTCAGCAGGAAATACCGGTTCATCAGGTTGGCTTGATCTCCAAACATCTTCGGGGAACCCATTACACACACAACTTAACTAATTCATACATTTATTTTTCGAGAACGTTCTGTAACCTCTCCTACAACCTTTCACATTAAAATACTCGTATTAATGCTTGCATGCTGTAAGTACCGGAGTTGTTCTTTTTGCTTTAAAATATAACTATTTGCAGGCGAACCCAGCAGTGCAATCGGCGGTTAAAACGGTGAGTCCTAGTGAAGTCTGTTGTCTGCAACAAATCTATATGTTTGCACTGTTATACATAACTTGGTGGAGAATACTTTTATACATTACAATTTGTTTTCTTACGTGATGGTATTTCGGTGTGTAATGTCTCTGTGCTGGTGTATTATTATACCTATTGTTTAGTCTGTGTAGAATGTATTTATCAGTAGATATTGGATATTATATGTTTATTTGAATGTATTATGCCTTTTCAGCGTTAAAACAGGCTTGCTTTTTCGACGTTATGGGCAATGGACACGGCACGTACTGTATACTTTATCATTTTCTTGAATAACCTATTTTAAAACTTATAATAATATTCAAATAAACAATTAAAAAAAAAATCATAAAATATTGTGGGACATTCTAACACAACGCCAACTAGCCTAGGCTAATATAAGCTTTTGCTATCGGATCTAGAACTTATAAACGATATTTCTAAATACATAACTATTATACATAGAAACACCCAAACTACAAAACAAACATTGGAGCATATCACCATTATTTAGACCGACCCGGGAATCGAACCGAGGACCCCACAGCGCCAGTCGGTAACACTACCGACTACGCCACCGAATATATTCACGCTACTAAGCCCTGGTGGTGTATGTACATTAATTAGAGCTCGTACAGTTCATGTATCTGGACTCGTGGCCTACACATGCACTAACCACTTCAATTGCTCTATGAACTCGAGACACGCGTGATTCCCCTGGAGTTTCAGTTTAAGTAGTCGGGTTTAGCCACGTTTAGCTTTCAGTCTTTTCGTGCCGCTTTACCATTCTATTTTATTTTATTTTATTTGAACAGAAACAAACAGTCACTTATAACTATATTGACACAAAATCCCTTACTGATTAAAAGACCTACAGTTTCCTAAATTAATTACATCATGAATAGGTACAATATTCAAACTACCACTAATAATTGCTTACATCTCATTACATCTCTTACATTCTATACTCCTCATGATCTTCATTGGATTTGGATGCTTTGTTCCATGATAGTCATATTCGCCCTAGCTTTCCTCTCGTCGTTCCCGTTTCACCACCCATATGCACTTGTCATACTTGCACTTGGATACCACACCACGTTGAAGATCGCACTTAATTCATTTCTAGTATTCTATCTGGATTCACCTTCAGTGATCAGACGCGGTTGGTTCTATGAAGCAACCATTACATGAATATGAAGCAAGGAGGTGCTATTTCTGTTTGACCGCAGTTGCCTCTTTCGCTGATGTAGCGTCTCCTAATGACTAGGAAATCCACTTGGACGGCGTTCTCTCCCCTCCTGTAGATAAAAGAGATGTCGATCAATCAAATCAGCCTATAGCTGTCCACTGCTGGACGTAGGCCTCTCCCAGTTTACGCCACAATACACAGTTCTGCGTCTTTCGCGTCCAGTTCCAGCCTGCAACCTTTACTAGGTCGTCGGTCCATCTGGCGGGTGGACGTCCCAGCCCACGTTTGCCAGGCGCGGTCTCCACTCTAGAACACGTTTGCTCCATTGGCCGTCGGTTGTTCTGCTGATGTGGCAGGCCCACTGCCACTTCAATGTGCTTATTCTGCGAGCTATGTTGACAACTCTGGTCCTCCGCCGAATAACATCATTTCGGAGTTTATCCCTCAAAGATACTCCAAGCATAGTTTGCTGTGCAACTTTTAGGGTATGGATTGAGATGCGCACGCCGTAGATGTTCACGCCCCATGCTTTCCAGTTCAGTGCCTGCGTCTTTAAGATGTTCTCCAGCGCATTGTTGAAGAGTTTCGGGGATTTAATCGATGGGATTTGTTTTTTTGCTTCTCCAGCTGGATGGATGGCCATGATAGCGGTTTCCTACACACATCTCAACACCTTGATGTATTGGCGATCGACTCGACACCGCTGTAAAGCGTCCAGAGCTGCCCAGGTTTCGACTGAGTCGAAGGCTTTCTCGTAGTCCACAAAAGCCAAACACAGCGGCTGATTGTACGCGTTTGTCTTCTGTACAATCTGCCGAACAGCATGGATGTGGTCAACGGTACTGAAGCCTTTACGAAACCCGGCTTGCTCCTTTGGCTGAAACTCGTGGAGTTTTCCGGCGAGCAAGGTCTTGTCACTTTTTTTAAAAAAGCAGAGCAGCTAATGCTCCACAATTTAGGTGTTTGTCCCTGTTGGAGGACGGAATTTAAGAGATTTGTCAGCTCTTTGAGAACTGCTGTCCCACCAGCTTTAGGAAGCTCAGTCGTAATTCAGTCTTTCGGGGATTTATTGTTTTAAAGTTGCTCGAGAGCCGCCCTGACCTCGCCCTGGTCCGGAATGTCCTCTGTATAGTGACGCGTCAGACCCCCTTCACACTAGCGTAGGCGTTCGATGGACGTATGCGCGGCGTAGACGCGACGTATACGCGACGTATACGCCGCGTTACTGGGGGATTGTGTACTATCCTGTTCACAAGCGACTCATTCTCGGCATGGAAATGACTGCTACTAGAAAATAAGTATCTTTAGAGTATATTTGACTTAATAAAAATTGAGCAAGCTGTAATTTGACGAAGCAATTAAAATGCGAAATATAAATTTGCTAAAGAATCTTTTAGGAAATGAAACTATGTGATAAGGTTTTTGGGGAGTGAAAATTGACGAAACAAATTCTGCCGAACGGCAGGATGCCGGTTATTTTATATGCTGAGTGGGAATTTAAATATCATGATATTCGTCGTCAGCATACTTAAAAACCCATAAAACGATACCTATCATGAAATTTCGTAATTACAGCGCGGCGGCCAAATTGGATTTCAAAATCGTCATACAATTCGTACTCAGCATACTAAAAACCTCTAAAACGATACCCGTCATGAAATTTTGTAAATACGGCGCGGCGGCGGCCATGTTGGATTGCAAATTAACATGTATTTTCGTATGCATCGTTTTAATTATTATGTAATTAATGAAAGAAATCGATATAAAAAATAATAGCATAGGGTCCCGAGGCGCAGCCCGGAAAGTCTTTCCCGAACCACGAACAAAATTTGATTCGCAGTTTGCAATAGTCTTCTTTTTTAAAAGTAAAGCCATCAATAGTGTTTCCTGGTCAGAATCTATTTTGTTAACGATGATACCAAAACGTCAACGAATTGTGTGACGCTAGCGCGGCGTATACGCCGCGTATACGTCGCGTATACGTCGCGTATACGCCGCGCATACGTCCATCGAACGCCTACGCTAGTGTGAAGGCGCACTTAGTGGGGCTATGTGGTCAAAGTCGCTCGTGCCCGTTGGTCTCTTTGTCCGTGATGCATATGAGTCTCTGTAGAAACTTTCAATTTCCTCGAGAATCTCAAACGCCACGACAAGGTCACGGTTTTGCAAGATAAAAGAGATGTGCAGGTTTCTATTCGCAAATATAACAGAATTTTCAAAACATCTATGTTACATACTACACGTTAGTACCAGTTTTCTTTCTGACGGCTGAAGGAGCAATAGTTTCAAATATTTCAACTTACTTACATTCAGCTTTGCTATGAGTAAACTTACATGCATGAAGTCTTCCTTTAAATTATTCTAACAAGCTTTCATAATTTATTCTCTATATTTACTTTGCAAATTATCAAAACTTATATTGTGTGCAAAAAATGTGAACACACATACACATCACTCTAGATTGAAGTATTCGCTCCACGAAGTTAGGAATATCAGATGCTTTTCAAAATTTCATCACGACTACTGAGCACTGGGCCCCTTGCCAATGTATAAGAAATCTATTATATTAGTATTTATTGCATGTAACTGCATTATTTGATTTCAACGCACACTTCTCAATTTATTTATATCTCTATTGATTTTTTTTCTATGTAGGTTCACTGTTCACTTGGTCCAAGGGTCTTATTAACAGTTATAGTTCCGACCCACGCATGTTACAGACTTTTATCACCATATCTAACGATTTCTCTGTTACAACTTTACAAAATTCAATATAATATTTTATTATATACTTCAGTTAATCAATTGTTTGTCATCTATGAAGGTTCGCCAAGGTGGTAAAAATATGAAGTCGGCAGTAAAAGGATTGAAGAACAGAATACCGAGAACAGGATCAAGGCCATCCTCTATAAACACTACTGATGACAGCAGGTAATATACCAAATTATCAAGCTTCTTGCGTTTTGTATGATAAATATGCAGGGTTTAAGTCTGAAAAATGATTCAGCTGAGTCCCTCATAAAACCTACTGTGAAATCCAAATTTCATCTGAAATAATTTATACTTTAGTTAGAGTACCCCATCCTCCAAGTAGAAATTTCAGATGAAATCTTGATTGAGTGCTAGAGGCAGCTATAATTTGCCTCATTATCCGTCACACCACATAAGTGCTGCAACTTCTTTGAGGCCAAAGCCATCCTCATCAAGGACCTTTAGAGGCCATTTTCAACTTACTTTTTCTAATTTGACGTATCACACTTCATGATCTGTTGATGAACTTGGCAGGTTCTCCTGTGGGTCAGCAACACCAGTATCGTCAGATTCTTCTGATTCGTCGCCAGCACACGAACCGTTGCAGTCTCGTGATCCAGCGCCAACGTTACCACTAGATCTGCTCACTGAAATGGAATTTCTATTCGCTAACAAAAGCGAACAACGTCGCGACAGCTTTCCTAACAGTTCGCGCAATTCTGACATCAGTTTACCAGATAAAGCAGTAAGTGCCAACGGAATTTGCACCTTAAATATAGGACTGTAGATGTCGTTCTTGTTAGACGCTTTTGATCTATCGACACTCTCGTTCTAGTTTGTATAAGATCACGTACTTTTGAAACGCCACTTTGCATATATTAATTTGGACTCGTCAAGTCCTCAGCGCTTCCTGATTTTATTAATTTGTCGTTTGCCATGATTTGTAACGGTAAAATAATCTCATTTGAGTAATTTAAACAGAGAACTGTGTATAGTTTCATATCATAAAAAATGGCGTATCGAGTGCGTGGTTACTTTAATAGCTGTATAATATTGTAGATACCTTTTTAAAATAAATTTATTATCTTAGATTCTTTATGTGTAGTTTATATTATTATTTCATAGTAATATACGGTCACAGTATAGAACGGCACAGCAGAACCATCTTCATGAGGTTCACACCGCAATTCTTTTCCGTGACGTAGACCTTGTTGATCCTTACTTATCGTATTGACTAGACCTTAGGTCCTTACGTTTATGCTAAACTTCATCTAACAGTAGATTCTGCTTATGTAGCTAGTATCCTGTTCATTCGAGGCGTTTGGTCGAAGTCATGCGAGCCTTCTATTCTTTGGCCCATTCCATTACTAGCAAATAAAAATAAAATGGACATATTTTGAAGGTTGCCAGTTTAATCTTATTGTTTGTTCTTTAATAAAAAGATCCTTTCTAACCCCCGACGAAAAAAGAGGAGTGTTATCTTCCGTAACGTTCATTTGTTTTTAGAATAAACTTTATTCTAGGATTTGCTTCGAAAATGATTATGCGTCAAAAAGTCATCATTATAAGCCTTAATTTAAACCATGGACATTGTTTTACTGTTACATAAATAGAAAATACTATTGTAATTGTATTGTTTACGTACTAAATCGATAAAACTTGGTGGCCCTTATTTTGTTCTCAATATTTTGTATTATTGTGGGACCAGACATGACCATAATCTGAACACTGAATAACCTCAAAGAATTGTTTTCGAATCTGACAGCCAATATTCATGTTTAGACGAAAGAAAGCAAATTTTGTATTTTGAACGACCAGTATTATCTAGTTCTGACAAAGCCGCTTGCTAATGTAGTCCATGTAAAAATAAACTAATACAAACCATTTAATTGTATTCCACTTAAAAATTCCCTAAAGCTCGCAGCGTCTCCTATAAGCAAAGAGCCTTTATTGTACAAGGGTGTAAATTTGGAGAGACATGCGGCCAGCAGAGGACTGCCATAGCGAATGGCGGATTCTTTTTCAAATATGTAATGATTATTTAAGCTATTTTTATTGCACCAGGTCGTTTTCTCGTTGCGATAACGTGAAACGTTTCTTGTATAGTTTGTTACATATAGAAAACGACACTTGTACTGTAACACAATATTGTGGAACAGTACAAGTGTCGTTTTCAATATGTGCAGCAAGTGCCATCAATCAACGGTATACCTAAATAATGTTTTGTTTGATGCTATATCAGGATTCTATATTTATAATCCGCCTCTTTTGTAAAATTAATTACAAATTCTTGTTTCTGAAATTCTCATTTATGTATTTCAAGAATTTTATTACATAGACGTGAGAATCAGTGCAAGAATTCATTGGTTGCGAAAATTTTATGCTATTGAACTGTGAAGATTGATCTGTTCTATACTGTGATATTTACAGCTAGAATTAAGTTTCTTAGTAAAAAGGTACCTATTATACAAACTTTCATTCTGTTTCTATATTCGCTTATTTCATTCAACTGAGTATTTAGCTTCCATACACTTGTATCGTGCTTAGTTATATATTCCTCATATGTGTTTAGTACCATGAGAATGCGTTACTAGCATGTACGCTCCTAGGAGCACTGTGGCACAATATTTAATTTTATTTTGCAGAAAACACTGTCACCATGTCTCCCACCCCGGTTACCGGAACGCCCCCAACCCCCAGTCCGTTATCCAATTATTTTCACGAGGAAATTAATCGATTTATCTGACGCGCCCACGCCTCCGCCACGCGCTTCGCCCGCAACCATCAACAACAACAACAACAACGTACATTTTGTCAGTAACATCACAAAAAACGACGTGAGAGCCGCACCAGACTTCCATACGAGTACTATATGCTTCACAGAAGGCAATGACAAGGCTAAATTAAAACTGACCCTGTCGTCGAACCAGAGGAGACTGTCACAGTCCGGCACGCTCCCGCCGTGTAACGGCAGCGCGTCCAAACCCCCGGCACCCTCCGTAGGTAGAGCTAGCCTCGAGGGCGCTAAGCCCCGGCCCGCGGCCCGGCCCGACCTTACTCCATATAAGGCGAAACTTCAAGAGGTAATTTTGATATGCCTATTTGTAATCATATCTATTTTGTACCTTGTTATAAAATAGAACGCGATAGCATAATGTGACCTGCAAGAGTGATATTTTTGCACTAACACACGAGTTTGAATAAGTATAATAATTATTTACACAATATTTAATAGCGAATACTTACATGATTAATATATGAATAATTTTAAAGACTAAGAATTTATATTACCTATGTATTTATTATATCTAACATTTAAGACCGATCTTCCCAATATTCTGCATAACATTTTACGAATTCTAAGAACAAAGCTCAGTATGACCAACTAGAACTTAATATAATGGAAAAACATATTTAGCGACTATTAGGTTAAATTTTCCTACAGATTTTTTATAAATAACTACCAGCGTGTATCCATTATAAATCGCTCTAACATGTATTGCCATAGGTGACTGTAGGAACAACATAATGAATAAATAAATCTACCCTCAAAAATTAGGAAAATATTTTCAGTTTTTATAATCCCTGATAATGGCACATAGGAATGGAATGTTGATTGATAGTTGTATTGACACTTTCGCTTATGATATTGACGCTTATGAAACTTTTGCTCCAGGACTTGGTAGGTACTAATATAATTTATTTTGTAATGTTACCAATGACATTGAAATAGCAACGTTCCTACTAGTTCTATTGAGAATGTTATTTTGTAATTTTAGTTATATGTTTTTGTCATAATATTATTTTTATAGACAATTTTTTAAATTGTAGGTACCTATAAGTTTAAACAACTCAGTGATATCATGTTCTGTTGATTAGTTAATCGTAGAGATTATTGCTTTTATATCTAGCGGCTATATAAAGCGCTTAAAGCATGATGCTGCGATATTCATTACAAGGTATGCGCTTTAGCCATAGGAGAATATTTGTATGAATTGATTAAAATTACTATTCCAAATGTATAAAAGAATTTTGATCTCATAAAGTGATCTTATGTCTAAATTTAAAGAAATATTGTCGTAGCATAGGCCTGTTTAAGGCAATAACAATAAAACTAGTGGGAAATAGTATAACTATACCTACGTCTATATTTTGTACTCTTTCATATATATTTGTACGAACATCTGTATATAATACCACTGTTTGTTGTCTATCATTGATGCGTGCACAACTTGCAGTTGCATGTTACTAAATATAAGTGTGCATATATAATGGATTTTTATTTTGTAGAATTATTATTCTCTCATATACTTTGGGTGATTAGAAATCAGAAAATTGCTTCCGAGCACTATATCAGTACATATTGTTTACTCCAACTTATGTAAGTAATTTTATGTAACAACAAATTCATTTATCCTAATTGTGCTCGCAGATTCGCTAGTTCTATATCCCACTTTCTAAGCAGATCACTGATATAAATTGATTTGAATAGTTTTACTAATTGGCTATCACCCATATACTAAATGGTAGCGGGACTTTTGATTTCTCGCTGTGTGTATGTTTAACTTACATATTTCTTTTTCAGTCGTGTGGCTCAGATTCTGATCTCATTAAACTGGATTCACCGACAGACCTAGAAGATTTTGATCCGCTCAAGTGTCGAGATAAAAATAAGAAAGTTGAACAAATCAAATCAACAGACAGTGCTCTCTTACACGAATATGGACTAGATTTTAGCCAATTCGGGTTGTTAGACTACTCGGCGGGGTCGAGTGCGCGGCAGGAACCCGCCTCCAACGTTCCAAAAGGGTGGACCACTTTTAATTAGTACATATTTCTCTTAGCCACTCTCTACTCAATGTATATTTGTATAAATCGCGTCAATATACGTATATTATGTAGATAGCTTCTTTTTATATACAATTTTCCATTTATTTATTACAGCAAAAGTGATCAATAGTAGATATTCTTGTATAGAAATAATGTACATAGTGTTACATATCAGAGTTGTAAATTAATTGAATAAAAGTCGGTAACAGTGATATTTGTAAATGTGTTGTAGAACGATGCGTAAGATTTATGTGTAATTGTAAACGAAATTTTATATTTTTATTTGGATGCTGAATTATTAATTGAGGTTGATTTCTTTTGAATCGAACCTTAGTGCTTCTAGTTCTTCCGATATAAAGTCTTATATAGCTAAGTTATTTATGTAACGATTATATTGTGTTCCTGCGTGTCACATCACTCAAATTAAAAATATTTGATACAAGTACTATACACAATACTTCATGAGTTATGCTTCTTTTTTTGGAATTTATTATAATTATCTTATGAACTCTAAATTGACAGTAGTTCTGTAGTTCGATATAGCTATTCGGAAAAGTATTTTGTATGGCAAATTTTAAACATTTATAACGTATTAATATAACATACCCTGATTATTTACGAATTAAATTAAAATCGATATAATTAAAAGTACAATTTTATTAAATGTTTAATAATAATGAAATTTATTTTGGCTAAATATATTTTTGTTTATGTATCGAAGAATAATTTCATAAGGTGCTTCGTAAAAGTTAAGAGACCTACTTACGCTTACCCGAAAATGAATTTACTTGTATCTGTTCTATGCCAATAAAATGGATACTCAAGTCAAATATTGACAGCCAATCCTAGCGCTAAGTTTGTATTTAATATTGCCGATAATATATTGGATGATTATTCATCCATTAACAAGACAAAATTGGTGTGAAATTCTGAGACTGAGACTTGGTCGTGTCAACGTATGTGGGTAGACAAACATACCTGAATTAGGAATCAAAATATTTTAGTAAAGTTGGGCTCAGCATGTACCTGATCCCTCCAGTCGATGCTGTTACAGGTTATTAAAACTACTTAAAAGAACTTTGTAAAGAAACGTTTCCTCAGTACCATCAAATCAAAATTCAAAATTCATTCCTTTGAAACATTGCTGAATTCAGACAACCTATAGCGATGTTAAAGCCATTTTTCATCTGATTTCATTCATACAATATTATTATGCTAATGCAACCATGTTATATCGAAGTGTAATTTTTAGTCGACTTACAAAGCTGGCCCAGTATGTAGCCTAAGTCTACTATTCAATGGAAACGAAACTATGCCCAGTTAGCTGCTTGCCTACACGGTCATTAACGCATGCCGCCGAATTGCTGAGTGTTGCCTTTTTAAATTAGATCATTTCTTTCCTATTTTCCCTCCATGCTTTTCACGAGTCTGGGAATGTTAAAAATTGTTCTAAGCCCGATAAAAATACTCGTAGTCTTTTTTGCTTTATAATGTCATAATAAGACATTAATGGCCGTGCTTGCAAGACGCCTAAGAAAATACATGGTATGCCTATTAAATGTCGTATTTTGATCTATGAAACTTGTAAAATAGCGGTTTGTTTCGAAACTGTCTAAAAGACCGGGCAGAATTTGGCTTCGTTCCTTATTATAGATGTTAGTCGTACTGTATATGCGTCAATGTCACGAATATTATGAATACGCGATGTGATTTGGGATAGCAGTCCCGTTAATCAATAAATAATTTACAAAAGACAAATTCATGGTTTTCAGTCTTAAGATTAACTGTTATTTTTGTTTTTATTTTATAATTTTGGTACATATTCATGGTAAAAGTTACTAGCAAAGGTAAAAACAGGAGAAAATGCTTTTCCTCTTGTAAAGTGTGTATTGGAAATTGCTTTTTATAAGTTGGAGCATTTTATATTACTTGACAGTTATATTTCAAAAGTGAAGTACAGCTGAATCCGGTAATGGGGTCTTACAACATCTTCCGCGACAATACCAGATTGGTCTAAAAGTGGTGCATCTGCTAACAGCCGACCTGATGACGAAAAGAAGGTACAATCTCTATATCGACTCACTTGGCCGGCGTGGTCAGTAAGACCAAATACTTACACATTTCAACAAAAATAGAGTACCTCGATAGACTGCGATTGGCTGATTGTATAAAATATAATCCGGTAAAATAGTAAAAACTGAAACCAAAAACAGGCCAGGGCACCGATTCTCGCTTTACGCGACATGAATGCGTGGACGGAAATCGGCGGGTGACGCGTCGCCTGTCTCATATTTAGGAACGGCGAAACATGAGACGGGCGACGTTTCACCCGTAAATTTGCATCCACGCATTCACGTCGTGTGATCGAGAATCGGCGCCCAGGTGCGAGTCATACTCGCGAGTCTGACTCGCACCTGGCCGGTTTCAGTTCGGGTTCATACCAAAATCATCTGAAAATTTCAGCTCTCTAGCTATCACGGTTCCTAAGATGCAGCTTCATGACGGACAGACAGAAATACATACACAGATAACACAGACAGACAGTTGGACACCGAAGTCTCGTGAATAAGGTCCCGTTTTTACACTTTCGGTACGGAACTCTAAAAAGCACCGGAACCTATACTATCAATGTCGGCCTGTTAATCAAAATGGTGCCTTTGATTAACAGGTAGGTACTTAATAAAAATAACTACTAATATTTTTATTAAGTACTTACATAATTACGAAAGCGTAATTTGCTGACCAGATTTTCAAAGAAAAACTAGCATTCTGTTTATACTGAAGAAACTAGTCTTCGGGCTGACTGCCTCCGATACCAGGCCAACGCTTTCAAATACAGTTTCAAATATATATTATATTCTGCCTGTAAATACCTAATAATATGGCGGTTTCCAAGGACCAAACCTTTTACTCGTAGATGTCCCTATTTGAGAAACGTAGAGGCGTAAGTATTGTATGTAGGCACACCTGACGTAAGTATTAATGTTATCTTAAGCACAGCAAAGAAGTTGCATGATTCTGGAATACAAATCCCTACTTCCTACTTAATACGACGAGATCGCGCACAAAGGGTGTCATACCAAAATATGACAAATAAAATTAAATAATGTTGGTTGTATGGAGGGAGGGAACCCCCTCTTAATATTATGATTTTTCTGTTAGTATTTGTTGTCACATGGCAACAAAAATACATAATCTGTAGAAATTGCAGCTCTAGCTATGACCGTTCATGGTGTACGTTACCCCAGCAAAAAAGTAGCTCCTAAACTGATTTGAGTGGAACCTATATTTAGAGCGTATTATGCCATATATGTGCGCCGAAAAAAAAATTTGTGCGTATTGACGTTGTGGAAAAAAAAGGAAAAAACGATTTCTGCTGGAGTAACGCCGTTCCAGCAGGAAAATTCTAAACGAATAGTCTTAGAGAGAAATATTTTGCATGCACCGAGGGCTCATACTTTTACAAATATGTGCCCTTAAAATAAAATTTGTGCGTCTTAAGGTTTTCGTTATATTGAGTTTTTTGCTGGGGTAACGTTTTGTGAAATGCTGTATCTCGGAAACCACTACATGTGCGCCTCTAGAGAATAAACTTACACGAGTAGCTCTTAATTTGTGCGAATTTGTGTCATAATCAGATTCAGGAAAATGTGTATAGTTTTCAAGTAATCACGCTTCGTTGAAAATCTGAAAAAAAGTTGCACCACCTAAACGAGAACACCTACGAACTCGCTAAAAACTGTATTCGATCCTGCTCGACACTTACAGTGATCGTAAAAAGTTTCATAAGTGCACATGCATGCGTTAACGAATAATATTACTAAAACTCAAAAAACGGCGTCAAAACTTTGACATCAAAATACAAAGACTGGCTCAACGCAAGATGGAAGTATAAATAAAAATTTTGTGCGTATAATTAAATAATATATGGTGAAAATTCAGCGTGAAATATTTCGTATTTAAGAAGAAATAAACAAAAAACAAAACATACTAACAACGGATGGTTATCCGACTAAATTCGAATGACTACAAAAAAGCGACTGTTTAATACATATCGATGACCTTCTTAACTGAACGGATTATACCTAAAGTGTTGACCGAACAGTCGCGTTCAAAAGTTTGTAACCTAATTTTAGAGTTAAATTATGACCATATCAAATGATAGACCTTGTTGATATGTAATTATTTTTTTATTATTGACTCTTAAACTAATTATTGCCTCAAATCACAGATCAAATTTCCTACCTATAAATATCAAAACAAAAATAAAATTATATTATTTATATACTATGTGTAGTCCTTATTAATTTAAATCACAGATCAGGTTTTCATTTAAGTATGAATTTACAAATAGCGAAGTCGCATAATCACAGAAAATCACAGTTTGGTATTAAATCTATCTACAGGGTAATTTTACCTGACTGCGCCAGAAGTAGGGTAATCTTTGTCGAGTGTGTGTACTATGGTTGGCGTTTTCTACAGCTTACATGGCTTGACGGATTTTAATAATCGAGGTGTCGTTAGATTCGTCTCAATTGAGATAGGTACCTACTGCATTAAGATACATAATGTTAAAAAATTACCCCCGCAGTTGAGTTTTTGTTTCATTATAATTTACTTGTTAAATCGTCAACCACCTCTCGCTGGCAGGTTCTATACATAATTCCCATCAATATTGGCATCTAAAATTAAAATGATATAAATATGTACCATGTGTAGTCCTTATTAATTTAAATCACAGATCAGGTTTTCATTTCAGTTTTAAAATACAAATAGCGGAGTCGCATAATCACAGAAAATCACAATTTGGTAGTTAAATCTATCTACAGGGCTATTTTACCCGACTGCGACAGAAGAAGGGTAAAGGTTCTGTTGACTTTAGGTACATTTACACCAAGCACAGCTCTCAAAACTGTACCTAACCTATATATGTTTACCATGGCTAGAACACTGTTATTATGAATGAATAAATAAATTAAGCAATACTTAAGTGTACAAAGTTTCTATATCATTTTTATATCTCTAATTTCATCTTTACCGTCAATGTATCTAAAAAATCCTTTCACATCGAAGCCTCAGGTCTACAGGAATGACAGCAGATTAGCAGATGTACTAGTTGACAGGTGAGTTTGGGTTGGACAGTTTGGCTTGGACAGGTTGTTTTGTGCTTTTAACACTGTTGGAAATGCATTCTGGACCCATAGGATAACCCGGGGGTGCCATGTTAACTTATGAGAAGGATTGTGCCACATCCAGGAATAATACATTCCGGACTCATGGTACCCTCCAAAAGATATCCCTGGGGGTGTCATATAATCTTTGGAGGAAGGTCCATGGTACCCCTAGGATTCCGAACCCATGCCACAACCCCATGAGGTACCATTGTGGGTGCCATGTAAATATTGGAGAAAGATTTGTGGCTCCCTTAGGATTGGTCAATCCGGAATAATGGCAAATAAGATATCTCTGTCTCGATATGTAGGTCTTCTTTGCTAGCCCAAAAGGGGCTTATAAATCCAACAATTAATGCATTCCGGACCCATAGCACATCCCATAAGCTACCACTGCGGATGCCATGTGAACTTAGAAGGACCCGTGGCACTCCCCGAAACATTGTGACACGTAGGTAGCCCAAAAAGGTTATTTATACTGTTGATTGATAACACTTGGTGGAACCTGCTGCTCATATTGAATAACACCACTCATACTGTTCTACAACATTTATTTACTTTACAACTGACTGGTTTCGCCTTTCAGCATTCTCAAAGGTAAGGTTGTTATAACTTGATGACCACTATATCATGTTAAAAGGCTAAGGTGACATTATAAGTATCTTAGAGTATTTATTAGGTTTAGGTATATAATTGTGTGCGTTCGCGCAGCGGAATGTTGTTGAATTTAAAGATTTTAATTACGCAGATATTTAGTATATGACGTCGTGTAATTGTGTACGGTAAAAAGAAAATTGTGTATGAAGCCATTGTGAAGAAATTCGCCAAAAACTGATTCCGCTGGGCGAACGTTGTCCTGGCGGAACTATTTTTTAATCCATGCACTTAGAAGAAAAAAAATGTTTCCAACAATTAGTGTGTATTTGTGTGTAATTGTGTATGTATGAATAAAATTAGTGTATCCATAAACTTCGGAGAAATTCAAGTTTCCGCTACGCGAACGTTTGGCCATTAGCTAGTTTTCATATAAAGCGCTTATATAGAGAGCTGTAGATTTTTACATACGTTGTTTTGAATTTGTTTATATTTGTTTAAAAAACAGATTTAGAAAAAATCGTAGGGTTTAAAAGATAATAATATAAACGTAAAATACGCTTATTAGGTCGTAGTTCATTAAGTATGCACTTTGTGGTCTAGATTTTCACGTTTGTACAAACCTTGTAAGTGCCTGCAACATTTTGCCAAGTATCAATGATGTTCCGTTAGTAATTAAAGGGTTATAGGACAATCTACCATGAATAGATCACTGTTTATAAAGCAGTTAAATATCACGCGACGTTCTAAAGGAATTGCATAGTAAAATGTATTCTAATAATTAGTTTATTAATTCAACTACTCACATGCAAAATTTCATCTCATTAAATTCAGTAATTAAAGAGAAACAATCAAAATACTGACAGAGCATCGAAAGCCTACATAACCCGACCAAGTTCGAATGGCTACAGAAAAGCGGCCGTGCAATATATTTAGGTAACATTCTAAAATTTACAGTCTAATACCGCTTTTGAACTGGTACAGGTGATAACACAATTGTTTTTTCGATATAATTTATATGTGAACAGTGAATAAAATTTTTATTGAAGCTCGAAATACATTGTTATCCTTACCCCCATATTCATAATTGTTTATTAAACCTATTTTTAACCGACTTCCAGAAAAGGAGGAGGTTCTCAATTCGTCTGTTTTTTTTTTATGTTTGTTACCGGCAAATCACTTGAAAGAGTTATCCGATTTGGATAATTCTTTTTTTATTTGAAAGCTGGTGCTTCCCATGTGGTCCCATATACAGGAAGTCAGAATCTGATGCTGGAATCCTGGAGAAATCGAAGAAATCCTTCAAATCGAGGGGATTCCTTAACGATTTACAGCAGTTATCTAGTGCTTGATAACTGCTGTAAATCGTGCGGCTTGATTAATTTGTATTGGGGAGAACATTACCCCTAGACAGATATAATTTCGGTCTACCCGTCACTAAATTTAATGAAAACAAAAAAAAATTAACAAAAAAAAACCGACTTCTAACAAAAACTAAAAATTGAAAAATAAAATTAACTTAGCACAAAGTAATAGGTAGTAAATTTAGATTTATTAGTATTATTGACTGTAATACTGAAGTCGGTGCCAATATTTCTATGAGAGATTAATAATATCTACCTAAACCTATAGTTTTACTTAGCGCCAATTTCAGTATTACAGTCAATAATATCTGATAAATCTAAATTTACTACCTATTACTTTGTGCTAAGTTAATTTTATTTTTCAATTTTTATTTTTTGTTAGAAGTCGGTTTTTTTTGTTAATTTTTTTTTTTAGTTAAAACTCATTTTAAGTCTTGCTGTCTCTAACCAATGACAGAGGATGGTTATCAAGCGTTTGTTAACGTTAAGTTTTTATGAACAAGGGACTAGTCATGACAAGCACCTCAGCTGCGCTCCCGATACGCTCAAAATACACGCGCCTTTGCGCGCACATGAGTTGTATGCCAAGTTCTGCCGTGCCGATTAGTACCTGAGAGCTGTATTTTCATTCATTCATTCATATGCTCACGGCTGTTGTCCCAGAAGGGGTAGGCAGAGGTGTGACATTTCTGTGTCATACACATTTCGCCATTTTTGGATTTCTACGTAACAGGTGGCGAGAAATCAATACATATAATAAAATCGTAAAAAGTCGCTGTCTGTACATGGAAGATAAATAAGAAAAAAATATAAGGGGCTTTATGAATTCAATATAACCCAAAACATTTTCAAGATTTTTAGAATTTTTGTCTGTTTGTCTGTATGTCTGTATATCTGTTTGTCTGTACGTTTGTGCACACTAATCTCAGTAACCGCTTAACCCATCGCAATGCGGTTTTCTTTATTGTGTTGAGGTTTGCTCCACTTACCATTTCGTGTTTATTTCATGTCAATAGGTTTATAAATAAAAAAGTTATATCACTTTAAATTTAAAGAATTATACATAGACATATGAATCTAAAAATGGGTAAATCTAAACTGGCGTGTTGGATTAATCTCCAAAACAATTTAGTCCACGCTTTCGGCGCGGACTTAATTGTTTTAAAATAGTCTTAATCATTAAGCTCTTTTATGATTAAGCAAACAGGGCAGTTTCACACGCTGCTTGATGAATCTGATGGAAGAAATACCTCTCCTTTCATACGCCTTATGTGACGTAGACGAAGTTGCGGGGTCAGCTAGTAAATAATAAATATAATAACAAAAATTTAATTAGAGAAGTACTTGTTATGAAAAGATTTATTTTTATCGTGGATAGTGGCGTTATTATTAAAAAAAAATCATTCAAGAAATGCAATTGTTCTATTTTTTCCTAACGCTTGTGTAAGCAACTGTACCATAATAATAAATACTATACTGGAAGGTTAAGAGCGTTACTTAGATATATGGCACGGCCGCTTTTTTGTAGCCATTCGAACTTGGTCGGGTTATGTAGGCTTTCGATGTTTTGTCAGTATTTTAATTGTTTCTCTTTAATTACTGAATTTAATGAGGTGAAATTTTGCATGTGAGTAGTTAAATTAATAAACTAATTATTGGAATACATTTTACTATGCAATTCCTTTAGGACGTCGTGATATTTGACTCCTTTGTAAACAGTGATCTTATTCATGGTAAATTGTCCTATAACCCTTTAATTACTAAAGGAACATCATTGAAACTTGACAACATGTTGCAAGCACTAACAATGTTTGTATAAACGTGAAAACCTAGACCCCAAAGTACATACTTTACGAACTACGACCTAATAAGCGTATTTTACGTTTATATTTTTTTCTTTTAAATCCTACAATTTTTTCTAAATCTGTTTTTTAAACAAATATAAACAAATTCAAAACAACGTATGTAAAAATCTACAGCTCTCTATATAAGCGCTTTATACGAAAACTAGCTAATGGCCAAACGTTCGCGTAGCGGAAACTTGAATTTCTCCGAAGTTTATGCATACACTAATTTTATTCATACATACACAATTACACACAAATACACACTAATTTTTGGACACATTTTTTTTCTTCTAAGTGCATGGATTAAAAAAGAGTTCCGCCAGGACAACGTTCGCCCAGCGGAATCCGTATTTGTCGAATTTCTCCACAATGGCTGCATACACAATTTTCTTTTTACCATACACAATTACACGACGTCATACACTAAATATCTGCATAATTAAAATCTTTAAATTCAACTACATTCCGCTGCGCGAACGCACACTATATAATTATATACCTAATGTCACCTTAGCCTTTTGATTTCACAACTTTTATCATAATTTTAATAATACCTAACCGGTTTCGCTATTATAGCATGCTCAAAGGTCTCAAAGGACCTTTGAGAATGCTATAATAGCGAAACCGGTTAGGTATTATTAAAATTATAATAAAAGTTGTGGAATAGTACAAGTGAGTGAGTTTTCATAATGTATAACAAGTTCCATCAAGTGCCAACAATCAAAATTATAAAGGTTACACTGTTCATTAATGAAAATATGAGTTTATCTGGACGTGTACGCTTTAAAAAGTTTCTATAGAGTTCCAAGTCTGCAATTTTGTCCAAAAGAACTTAAAAACACACTAATGACAATAAAAATGCTAAATTTAAACGTGAAATCTTAGTCCCCCCCTTACCAATCTAATAATTCACCAATTTGAACATAGAATTTCACATTATTAATAAATAATTATTCATGGATGTGGCCATTTTACGAATTTCCATACAAAACTGTCAATTCAGATGATTTACAATGAGATTCATTATGAGATTCTTCAAGACAATTTAGTGAATGACAATTTAGTGAAGAGAAACACTATAAGATCCATAAAAGAAACGTACAATGTGGCCTTTTTAGGCCCACTGTTGTTATCGATAAACGCATTGTATTGTAGTGGTTTCCGAGATACAGCATTTCACAAAACGTTACCCCAGCAAAAAACTCAATATAACGAAAACCTTTAGACGCACAAATTTTATTTTAAGGGCACATATTTGTAAAAGTGTGAGCCCTCGGTGCATGCAAAATATTTCTCTCTAAGATTATTCGTTTAGAATTTTCCTGCTGGAACGGCGTTACTCCAGCAGAAATCGTTTTTTCCTCTTTTTTTTCCACAACGTCAATACGCACAAATTTTTTTTTCGGCGCACATATATGGCATAATACGCTCTAAATATAGGTTCCACTCAAATCAGTCTAGGAGCTACTTTTTTGCGGGGGTAACGTACACCGTTGTGTCAAGTTAGATAAAATGATTACATCCTCTTCGCTTATTGATGATTAAAACTATAAATATGATTTAACAGCTCCTGTCATTGTTATCATTCATTACCATTTTTTCTTGTATTCAATTCATCTTAATATTAGGTGCTTACACATCAAATTGGCGTTTTTCGTACTGGCCACTTTAATTACGATTTTCTCCTCTTTGTATATATCCATTTACTCATGTATTTATCCTTCGATGACCGTCATTCATTTGTTTTTTTCTTCTGTTTTTTTCTGTTTGCGTCACTCATTTTACAAAATGGAAAACTTAAAATATCGCATTATTTACGAGTACGAGTTCCGCCGTGGCACTAGTGCTGCGGAAACGACTAGAAGGGTGAATGATGTGTATGGCGGTCATGTTGCAAAAGAAAACACAGTTCGTTTTTGGTTCCAACGTTTTCGTTCAGGAAATGTCGACCTGCAGAACAAGCCCCGTGGACGGCCTGAGACTCAAGTTGATAATGAAGTATTGAAGGCTATTGTGGAAGCGGATCCATCGCAAACCACGTCCGAGTTAGCTGCAGGCTGCGGTGTTAGTGATAAAACTGTTTTAATTCACTTGAAGCAAATTGGGAATATTAAAAAGCTTGAAAGGTGGGTACCTCACGAATTGACTGAAGCAAACCGGCAAAAGCGCGTCGACTGCTGCGTTACATTACTGAACCGGCACAATAATGAAGGTATTTTAAACCGAATCATTACCTGTGACGAAAAATGGATTCTTTACGATAATCGAAAGTGCTCAGCGCAATGGTTGGATCCTGGCCAGCCAGCCAAATCCTGCCCCAAGCGAAAATTAACCCCAAAAAAGTTACTTGTAAGCGTTTGGTGGACTAGTGCCGGTATTGTTCATTACAGTTTTCTCAAATCTGGCCAGACTATTACGGCTGATGTCTATTGTCAGCAATTGCAAACCATGATGGAAAAGCTAGGGGCTAAACAACCTAGGCTGGTCAATCGCTCCACGCCACTGCTGCTTCACGACAACGCTAGACCACACACTGCACAACAGACGGCTACCAAATTAGAAGAGCTTCAATTGGAATGTCTAAAACATCCTCCGTACTCCCCGGATCTTGCTCCAACAGATTACCATTTTTTTCGAAATTTGGACAACTTCTTGCAAGGGAAAAAATTCAACTCTGATGGGGCAGTCCAAATCGCCTTCACAGATTTTATTGATTCCCGTCCGACTGGTTTTTTTAGTAAAGGGATCAATGAACTACCTATGAGATGGCAAAAATGCATAGAAAACAATGGTTCATACTTTGATTAATTAAATATATTATATTTAAAAATATTCGACTTTTTGTTCCTCCTATACAAAACGCCAATTTCATATGTAAGCACCTAATATTTACGATTTCCCTGAAATCAATTTTGTTTAAGACAATTCTCGCACGCACACCGCTCGTATTGTGAGAGAATGGTTTGACCGGCACCGTGATATTGTAAAAATAAACTGGCCAGCAAAATCTGCAGATATAAATCCGATAGAGAACCTATGGGCTTTAATGGTTCAGCGTTGGGAGAACAGAAACGAAAGGACCAACGAAGCCCTAGAAAACCACTGCCAAATGATCTGGGAAGAAATGAGAGGAACAAACCTATGCTCCCGCCTTGTGGATTTCATGAGAAATAGGTTGCAATGTGTCATTGATTCCCGTGGCGGTTATATCTCCTAATAAACAGTACTATTCAGCTATTTTTTATTTTCGATTATTATTGTGAGCCATACATTCCAATCGGCATATTTTCACAGAATAGATTTTTTGTTTGGTTGAAATATAATTATGTTATTAGCATTCAATTCGTTTTATTTCTATGAGTAATTAAGTGATGAAAGTAGTTATGACTATCAATGTTCTGCTCCAAAAAAACAATGTTCGAAATTTTGCGGCCCCTTTATCTCCTTCGTGAAAAAACTGAAGAATGAATGAGATAGGTAATTAGTTATTTTTTATGTCTCCTTTCCGAAATGAAAGGTCAATTTTTATTATGGATGTATCTGTGGGCCATAAGAGTCGTTCCTAATCTTGAGGGGTCATGTAGTGAAATGATATTCAATAGGACGGAATATGTCATACACATACTCGGTCGATAAAACAGATACTGATAACATACTGAGCAAGCAAAAACAGATCTTAAGGTGGTCAACCTTTTCATTCCGCGACTGTACATGCGCAACTTTCTCCCACCACCTCACGCGATGCACAAGTTGTTTGCCGGGTACTGTACCGACCATTAAACTTACATCACTGAATATCCAATCAAATCAGCCTACTATAAGATCCATAAAAGAAACGTACAATGTGGCCTTTCTAGGCCCACTGTTGTTATCGATAAACGCATCTACACATACAACGCGCATCTCTGTGTATGTGTGACGTCATCCATAAACAGTGCAAGTGTGACAGAGAGCATGTGCGCTTTTTCTTTTGCATGTTTTATTACCTCCGCCTGCCACGAGCTGTTCTTTTGACTTTTTTTATAATGATGAATATGAATATGATATATTGATAGTATCGAACCTAGTGTTAATTACCTTTTTATTTATTAACTTACTTTTATTTAGTGTCTGCCTCTGTGGCGCAGTCGGTAGTAATATCGCCTGCGGCGCTGGAGGTCGTGGGTTCAATTCCCATCGGAGACAAATATTTGTGTGGCCCATAAATGTTTGTCTCAAGAGTCTGGGTGTTTCTATGTATATAATATGTATGTATTTAAAAGTATAATTATACCTAAGTATTAATATCCGTGGTCTGATACCCATAACACAAGCAGGTTATTCCTATTACTTTAGGATCAGATAGCGTTGTGTAAAATGTCCGTGAATATTTAAAAAAAAACTGTCTGTGACACAAGTATGTCACGTTTTTACTTTTTTCTACCTACTCTTTTATAAGTAGTAGGTAGTATAAACTAATTTTAATGCAAATATAATATGGATGTACTTAATCATGTGCAATTTCGCGGAAACCGCTGGTAAGAATATAATCCAAGAGCAAGTTTATTTAATTTAATAGTACTTTTCTACTTCACTGTACTCAGACACAATACGTTTCAAATTGTTCGAGAGTAAAATTAAGAAGGTCATCGATATGTATTAAACAGTCGCTTTTTTGTAGTCATTCGAATTTAGTCGGATAACCATCCGTTGTTAGTATGTTTTGTTTTTTGTTTATTTCTTCTTAAATACGAAATATTTTACGCTGAATTTTCACCATATATTATTTAATTATACGCACAAAATTTTTATTTATACTCCCTTATCTTGCGTTGAGCCAGTCTCTGTATTTTGATGTCAAAGTTTTGACGCCGTTTTTTTGAGTTTTAGTAATATTATTCGTTAACGCATGCATGTGCACTTATGAAACTTTTTACTATCACTGTAAGTGTCGAGCAGAATCGAATACAGTTTTTAGCGAGTTCGTAGGTGTTCTCGTTTAGGTGGTGCAACTTTTTTTCAGATTTTCAACGAAGCGTGATTACTTGAAAACTATACACATTTTCCTGAATCTGATTATGACACAAATTCGCACAAATTAAGAGCTACTCGTGTAAGTTTATTCTAGAGGCGCACATGTAGTGGTTTCCGAGATACAGCATTTCACAAAACGTTACCCCAGCAAAAAACTCAATATAACGAAAACCTTAAGACGCACAAATTTTATTTTAAGGGCACATATTTGTAAAAGTATGAGCCCTCGGTGCATGCAAAATATTTCTCTCTAAGATTATTCGTTTAGAATTTTCCTGCTGGAACGGCGTTACTCCAGCAGAAATCGTTTTTTCCTTTTTTTCCACAACGTCAATACGCACAAATTTTTTTTTCGGCGCACATGGCATAATACGCTCTAAATATAGGTTCCACTCAAATCAGTCTAGGAGCTACTTTTTCGCTGGGGTAACGTACACCCGTTCATGTGATACAGCTTCATGACAGATAGTCATCGAAGTCTCGGTAAGAGGGTCCCCGTTGGAGGGTTACGTCGCTTGCGTTGACTGCTCGCTTTATAAATACGAAAATAAGGTTACGCTTTCATGCCTAAATCGAATCTGATAAAATTTGGTACCTACTGACAGAAGAGTTATTAGGAAATGGCATCTTACTTCGAGTCCGGCGGGTTTTTTTCTCCTGGTAATTAGTTTGTGTGGACCTCGACTGACATCCCTACTTCCCTACTAATATTAGATAGATATAAATGCGAAAGTATCTGTCTGTCTGTCTATCTGTCTGTCCGTCTGTTACGCTTTTACGCCTAAACTGCTGAAGCGATGGAGATGAAACTTGGTATATAGTTGGAGGCCCTGCGAAGCACGTAGGCTACTTTTTAACTGACTGCGCAAAAGGAGGGTAATGATTTTACGCGATAACGACTTCTACGCGGATGAAGCCGCGGGGAACAGCTAGTATTTTATATAAGTGTACCTACTAGAAAAACTCAGGTGCTGCTGCCTGCGGATATTAGCGTGTAGGTACCTTCTTGGTAAATATTGGGCAACCTTCTTACTTGGAGGAATAATTTCTAAAGAACCGAATGGTGATTTAACCAGATTTATTTTAACCAGAAACGGACGTTTTCTGGTGAAGGGGTCTTCACTTTATTACATTTTTTGTAAATAATTTTATCTACAATATTTCTTAATTTATCACGCACACGTCTGCATTGTTCGGACGTTACGTATGATTATCATCCACGTTATCCATAGCCTGGTACTTTCGACCATGCGATCCATTTAAGTAGGTTTATGGTGGCCACCATAACTTACTTCTGACGCGTCAGCGCTTGCCTGCACCATTCACAACAAGCGTGGTCCTTGGGTATATCAGTTTCTTCGGTATCGTGAGTCCTGCAAGTACCTACGCTTAGGTATGTAGGTACCTAACCTCGAAAACAGAAATAGGTAGATACTTAGGTACCTACCTATATCGTGTCTGGATGGCGACTCACATTCATTCTCCTGGATTTTATAGTGTTTTTAATAGGTAGGTACGTAGGGTCCTCAACCAGGACAAAATTAAGTATGTACCTACCTACCTATGCTTTTGAGGTTATTAATATTTTCGGTGATTTGACGTCATCATCTGTGCCTCGTTGGTCGCTCTGTTATTTACCTATTTACCCGCTAATGACCAACACACCACGTAGGTAGTTAGTTCCGAAGATCATGTGGTATCTTTTCTCCTAATTTGTATTGATGGCGTAACTATAACTACCATCTAGGGCCTGTGACAAATTTGTTTTGATGGGGCCGTGTTTGAAGGCCATAGACTCTTGGAGCCACTCTCTAGGTCTGATACACCGTCTGATTTTGTTAAAAAGCCTCGGCGCATTCACGTCTGAACTAGGGGCGAGTTAGGTGGATGGTGAAGACATCAATCAGTGTATGGGCAGAGATGTACAAAATGGTTTTAAAAAAGCATTTAAATACAAAATGCAAAATACTTTTCAGATTTACTATTTCAAATGCAAAATACCAAATAGTTTTGCGTTTTGTATTTCAAATGCTAAATGCAAAATAGGTATTTTCAAAATACTTTTTTAAAATAAAATACTTTTTTACCAAATTTCACATATTTTTATTTATTTTAGGTATTTATCATGAGAAATAGAGACACTGCCGAGCCGAATAAAATCGTCTAATATCATGTCACCTCATGAGCATGACCATTTGGTCATATTTATCAGTACGCGTATCAATAAATTCTGTTATGTTATTAATAATAATAATACTCACTCAAAATAATGTAAAAAACTAGACTAACGAAAAGAGAGCCATGGCTCCATTTTGTGACTTGTGTGGCCATTTATTTCGGTTGATTGTGTATCTAGTTCTTATTTTATTATTATTATACTTTTCTTTTATAACAACTGGTGGTTTCGTTTATAACAACTGGTACCTAATAACAACTGGACTGGTATTGTTAAAAAGTGAAAAAAATAACATCAATATTTATTTATTACGCTTTTTAGCAATACCGGTTGTTCGAATACATCATCACTCATTTTTCTTCTGTGAGGTCTCATAATCATTCGACCGTTTCTTTTTAACGTGAGGGAAAAGCCATCATGGATGCTATGCCGGACTCCTACCGACTAATAAACCTCACGTAACGCCCAACAGTCTCTATGGCTGGGAGCCACGGGTAGCCCTCGGAAGGATGTCCCAGGACTTGGAGTCTTCAGACCCACGGCCACCATTGCGGCTTCGCCTTGGGTGTAGTTCGGATGCTATCCCGCGTCTTTGGTGGGTTTCGAGTGTGATCCCGCTTTTAGGGGGGCGTGAGTGAATTTCTCACGTCACCCTGCCGTCATGGGCCTGCTTTTGTAAGGACGGTGAGCAGCCCTCTCACCGTCCTCAGGCCCCCGGTCATGGAGGCCGACAGTCTTCTGCGAAGACACGTTGGCGGCGCCCAAGCCGCCGCCGACTTGACTGCGGAACTCGGGTGGGAAAGTTCTCTCGCGTTCCCGCCCGCCGCCTCCTTCACGAGCATGACCTGCTCGCAGAAAGAGGCGGCGCAGTCCCACTTACTCCCGCTGGAGATCACGGCTAGCACCATGGTCTCGAGCGAGAGAGTAATCATCCCACCGTACGAACAATTTCGTTCATTTCATTTTGTTTGGCTGGTGATGTTGGCTGAACTTAATCACAAAGTATTTTGCATTTTGAAATGAATGTTAAAAATGCAAAATACATCTCGAAAGGTATTTCAAATAAAATACAAAATGCTTTTTAATAAAAGGCATTTAAATTCAAAATACAAAATAGGTATTTTGCATTTTGTATTTGCATTTTAAATAGAAGTATTTCAAATAAATCACATCTCTGTGTATGGGATATAAAATTTCATACCAAAAATGATTCTATCAAACTCTACCCGCAAAGCAGCACCGACTCCAAGGAAGGGCCGCGGCCGCAAAGCATCAGTCTGCTCACGAGTAGTGTAAGAGATGAGATGTTATCTGCATACGGGATCATGAGTGGCCTGTACCACATGATCAGTTCTGAGGGAACCCAGCCATTCATGCAGTGAGGTGGCTATTGAAGTCTCCCAGAAACACTCAGCGTACAGGAACGACATCCGTGCCTCAGTTGCCCACTCGCTGAGGTGTTGTAGAAACAGCCTCGTTTACTCAGCTTCTTCTGTGCATAAGCACACGTAGTTCTGGCTCATGACGCCACGATCTACGTGCAGCCAAAGGACGGAAAGGAAGGGTTCGGCATGTAGCGCACCCGCGACAGCACATAGCACATCCGCCTTGAAGAATGAACAACGGTAACACCGTACAATTTATCGTGAGGGCGGCGTATTTGTGTCTTCATCAGGAACATCACAGTTGGCAGTACCGACGGTGGAAGGTATAATGAAAGAATGTTTTATGTACTTATGTAATAAAAATTATTAAAATCATTTTATACCGAATTCGCGCAAGGGGCTTTTAAAATTACATAGGGGAGGTCAGCTCAAAGCGGCCATAGAGGGCAAAGAGGCCATGCTTTATTATTTGGATAAATAAAACAATACAGCGATAATGACGCTCTCAAAGAGAATACAATACTACGTAAGAGACGCTCTGTCCGCAGAGCAGACATCCCTCCCCGCACCGATTCGTAGCGCGGTGGCGATGTGAGCAAGCGCAAGGCTGTAGTAAATAAAAATATTTATTTACGTGTTTTGTTAAAAAAAAAGCGAGATAAGTTCAACTTGTTTTGATCAAATCTACTAATATTTCAGTAGCTTTGTTGTACGTATATTTTGTCTTATGTATTTGATATTACTTGTGATTTATTATTTCTGAATTATAACTAATAAATAACTTAAGTGTAGATCACTTTTAACACATAACATCGGAAAAAGGCAAAGCGGCCCGGGCAAAACTGCCCCCTGGCCACTTTGCCCTTGTTCCAAATATTATAATTTTGTGGATAATACTTTAATTATTTTTGTTTAGATGGTTAACATAAGAAAGATTGGCCAGGCAGCATGGAGCGAAGATACGATGGCCATACTTCTTGTAAACTTAGGGGTGGCCACAAGGCCCTTACCCATACTTCTTGTAAACTTAGGGGTGGCCACATGCCCCCTATGGCCGCTTTAGGCGACCACTCGGGCAAAGCGGTTTTTTAACAAGCTTTCGTATTTCGAAAGAAAAATTGTTAATTTTAAATTTCCGAATATTTGAAACGATTATATAGATTCTATAGATTAGAAGTTGGTTCAAAAGTTTGTTATTTAATATTTATTTTTTTAATTCAAAGTTAAGGTGGCCGCTTTGAGCTGACCTCCCCTACGGTTAATAATACACTAAACCTTCCATAGTATGAAACAGAGTACCTACAGAGGCAAAAGCGAGTTGCGATGCCCCGGGCCCGTCTCTGTGGTTGTTGAAGCCCGAACGCATCGGAGCCGCTCGCAGGTAAAGCGCTGGCTGCCTGGGTTTTGGCGGGGTCGTTTTACATTCCAACAAACACTATGAAATTATAAGTTGTTTTTGAAATATCCATGCCTCCCGGTAATTACACCACTGTATAGATATCATAGAAACATAGGTACCCACATAAGACTGACACGTTTTCCTTTCAATTAGAAAATACTTGATGAAAGAAATAATAGATTCATCTTTATTTGTAAAGTTTATTTTATTAATTAGTCATATCTAACCTAATGTCCTAACCTACTTAAACTAAGTATCTACCTACTTATTTTGTTAATTTTTACTTAAAATTAGGTAAGCGTCTGTAATTTCCATAACTTTTGTATGCCGAATTCTTTTTCAATGTGATGTCCTCTTGTAGTTTGGATAGGAGCATTGGCCAGCCCTTACCGCTGTCTTGGATGTTGGGGTTCGCTTCCATCTGCTGCCGAATCTTCGCAGCTTTGGCCATGACTTCAGCATTTAACATATTCTCCAAATACCGTAATTTGTGTGGTAAAACTATCTTGCATAGCTGAAAAGTTAGAAATAAATAAATTAAATATTTAGGTAAAGGAAGTTAAAATCCCTTGATACAATAGCAGTCGAGTCGTTCTTACTAACGACTCCTATAGTATCAAGCTCTTATAATATGAAAAGCCAAGCACGAGGAATGTGATGGTACAATCCGCGCGCCACGCTTTTCGTTCATTTTGGTACATTCTCACAATGCCAATTTAAGCTAACAAAAGCTTGTGCTATAGGGTCGAGACAACTGTTAAACATAGGCGCTTATCGCAGATCGCTCTTTGAGCAGATGAGCAGAGAACGAGAGAACGAGATCTAAGCTCGGCTCATCTGCTCAAAGAGCATAAATGAGAAAGAGAGGGACTGTGGGATCCGCTAATGGCAGTAGTGTGATCGGTAGCATACCGGTCTCCAACCCGGTATACCGGTAGATATAGAATCTATATAAGTATGTCTACCGGGCGTGCGTTTTATTTACCTACTGAACTCAGTAATAATAAATAAGCTCGGTTTGGAGACGACATGCAGCCGTCCACACTCCTGCCAATAGTGGATCGCGCATTTCTGCAATTATCGAATGTTTGATTGAACACCTCAGAATATCCCAACAATAATAGGTATATCTTCATCGCACGGATCCTTCAAGACGTGTGGGAATCATAGTGTCGCGACCAAATAGGTACTGCGGACGCACTCACGATCTCACCACACACATAGGCATGTAGCATTCCACAGAAATGCAATATGTGGGGAGGTAGATAATTAACTTGGCATAGAAAATTTTTAAACCGCAACAGACCTATTTATTCTACCGAAAATTTCTACAAACAGTTTTTGAATAAATCCGAATTTGATTCAAAAGTTGGTTCACGGTCTTAATTACACTGAAACGCTTATCTTCATGATCATTCAACTAAGTGCTTCTTTGTTACAGCTACGGTGAGATTTCTTTTTTAATGTTCCTACCTACCTAAATTCACGAATTCTTCAAAAACTTTTAACGAGTAAATGTAACAGGGTTCGCTCATTAAATTTGAGTAATTTGTTTAGGTGGGTATAGATTACTCGTTTACTTAATACCATTGTGTTGGGGTAGGTATTGGTTCCTACTTTTTTACCTACTTCGAAGTAGGTAGGTACATAGCTTTCTGCACACAAAAACTACTACACAAAATTACATACTAACTTGTAAATGTCTATCATAAGGGGTTAGGTTCGGAGAGACATGATTGTAAAACGTCTTTATTAGTTCCATTTTAATAAGAGTGAGACACTTTGTTTATTAATCTTATTAATTTAAGGAACGCCATTAATCTAACTATGACTTGGTACGGTATTTCGTTAATCAACATATCACATTTTGTACAATTAATAATTTTAGGAACATTATGAAAAACGATCTGGCTCCATACTATGGGGTAGTGAAATTGGGGCATGATGGTGTAGGGTATTGATTCTCACAAAACAAAGAAATGTGTATTTTCTCCATTGCATTTTCAGCAAAGTCTCACTAATACGGTCGCGTGGTTACCCTTTGGGTACGGAACCCTAGCAACCGATATCTACGATCATATTGTGACGCATGAGCACCAAGTTTAAAGTTTTCTTTATTTTAGTGCAAATGTCAAAGTAAGTAGGTTATTTCATATCAGACATGTAAAACGCTACCTTAACATTTACAAGCACATTTCTTTGCTCGCGAATCTACTTAGTGAGCCATACATAATACGTATTGGTTTGGAATGGTTAAGCGTATTGAAGGGGAGTATGGAAATATTCGAGGAAACGGAAATACATGTAATTGGTAACGTATTTCCTTACTGGAATATTTGGATGTATTGAACCAATAACCTATTCGTAAATCGATGGCGCCTGTCAATATCCGTCACCGCATTTTCGAGACCCTTATATCATTCTGTGTTAAAGACATTCTTTATAATGCTAGCGAATTATGGCGAATTACTTGTATAACTCATTTTGAGCTTAGCATAGCACAGTTCTGTTAGACGAAAAAGAACAAGACATGCCGTTATTGTTTAGGGACATCCTTCCGGGAGCTTACCCGGGGCTCCCAACCATAGGCTGTTGGGCGTTACGTGAGGTTTTTTAGTCGGTAGGAGTCCGGCATAGCATCCATGAGGATTTTCCCTCACGTTAAAAAAAAATATTGGGAGATTATCGCTTTAAACATTGCCGGATAAAAACATCAAATCTTATGTGCTCCTATGAGGCTTGTCAATCAAAGAAGTCTATCATAGTCCACTGCTGGTCTGCTGAACGAAGGCATCCCCCTATTTTACTTTGGGAAAGTGATTGACCTTACTTGCCACACTGACTACACGTCGCGGTATGAGTTCATGTTTCGAGTATTCCTTCTCTTTGAAATGACTTTGTCAGGAAGTCAGTAGGTGCACCACGGTGCAAGTGAGGCTCGCTATGGCCTTGAAGATCTATGTAGGTCTCCTCAGTATCCATTGGGTTGATTCTCGTTGTAAAATTTTTTGTAAAACCACAGGGCGGAAACTCCATACAAAAATGTTCGTTTTCACCCACACTGATTATGTTCACGTAATGTGAATGCTTGAATCAAGCTTGAATGTGTGTGTGAGTATACTAGGGATAGTAGTTATGGAAACAATACCTAATAAGGAACAGAACGCAATCTCATGTACGTAGGTACTTTTTTTTCAAATCTACCCTCGGCTAAGCTAAATTAAACCAAAGCAATAGCACAAAGTACGTAGGTAGTAACACGTAATGCAACGCAGTAACACTCTCTCAAATACTAACACGGCAATAGACACATCAACTTTGGTGGGGGGATGGGGAAGCTTACTCGGTGGGAGGCAGGGAGTTGCCGATCTGTATGTAATACTTTTATTTTATCTTTGGTAAAACCTTGTTAGAGGGCTAGCATACGAGTACTATTAGGTATTTATAGTACTACCCGTTTGCTCTAAGTTTGCCGGTCACCTAACATACTACGTCTCTACATCAAACTCTACGCCAGCGGCAAACGTTAGAGCAAACGGGCTGTAAACTAAATTGCGCCCGTCGCGGTCCTACATGCGTGGAATTTTATTTCCGTTCCCGTCACGATAGGAACTTATTTTCGGCTATTATTTGCCCATCAATGATCATCATGTCTTACTCGGTAGAAGTCTGGCATCTACACATCCAGGCTCACAAACTTTCGAATTGATAATGTGGTTACTAATATTATGTAAATAAGTTAGTCACATAACTGACCTCAACTGTGTCGGTTTAGTTATAGAACATTTGTTCAGTAAAACAATAGACTTGTTTTGTTTCTAAGCAGTGCCTATTGAGTCCTTTTCAGACTACGCACCCGAAAGCGAATTAATATTTATAGACATTGTAAAATCACCCTAACTATGAGTGTAACAGCTCACAGGGGCGCATAGATATTTCAAGTACGTACCTATCTATTTAATATAGATTTCAACAGAAACAATATTGGTTTTTGTTAGTATATTATAAGCTCCTATTCATCTATATGACGGCCTTGGTGGCGAAAGACGCGCTCAGGTCCTGGGTTTGATTAGATAATACGCTTATCAATTATCTTATCCTATGGCACAAGCTTATATTAGCTTAATTTGGTACCTATTATGACGTTGTGTCCAAAAATATATCATATTATAATATAATATATTAGGTATAAACGTATAAAGTCGAGGCATAACGGTAAATATTGTACTTACATATTCACTTGAAAAAATTGATACTAAAAAGGCGATCAGAAGAAACCTTAAGTAGGCCATTGCGTTTACGAAACTGTTACCAATATAGGCTAAAATGAGTTGTTTAACAATTGTTATCACGTTTATTGAAACGTGAGAGTTTACAAACTATGACAGAGTTTTGTATACGAAACTAGCAATTCAATGCAACTTGTTTTCATATTTATGTAGGCACATACGCTTACGTCATACGCCTTCAAGGGACAGCTTGTCAAATTATTCAGATTGTACCGTTCTCTATCAGGAAGTCAATTCTCGATAGCACGATTTGAAAACATAGACGAAAGTTTACTGTTGAAACTCTTGTGTCTATCATTTTGCTGTATATAATCTAAATATGAGACAAATGACATTTCAGCAGTTAATTTCCGTCTACGCATTTAGTCGGCGACTTTAGACTAGAAAAAAAATCCTGGCTAAAAGTCGCCGCCTAGGTTGGTAATATAAGTGTTCATATTGTATTTACGAGTCCATAGTAGTTAACCAAAATTAGTTGTGTGCAGCAATTAATTTCTAAATTGTTTTAATTATTCTCTTAAGGTTTTTACAGTCAAAGGGTAGCGTGTACCTACGGATAAGCGTTGACTAGGTACTCACGCTTATCTGAGATAAGTTCTGTGTATTTAGGGTAAAGCTAAATTCACAGGCTATCGGGAAAGTGTTACATATTCAGTGAAAAGTGGTTCTTATCAGGTTTTACACCAATAATTATAATTTGACAGACAAGCATACGATTTACCTCATATAATAATCAACTTTTTTTTTTTTTTACGTGAGGGAAAATCCTCAAAGGATGTTATGCCGGACTCCTACCGACTAAAAAACCTCACGTAACGCCCAAGAGCCTATGGTTGGAAGCCCCGGGTAAGCCCTCGGAAGGATGTCCCAGGACTCCCGACAGACCCACGGCCGCCACTGTGGCCTCGCCCAGGGGGTACATATATAATCAACTAGCTGACATGCTACTTCATTTGCGTCACATAAGAAAGAGTTTATCACCCGTTTCCGTCGCGTTGCGTTTACTCCCGTAGCGTCGCGTCGTTAATAATACTCATTAGTACGTTACAGAAAGAGAGTGGTTTCTCGTCGCATTATATACCTATAAGAACAAATTCGTTTGCGAAAGAGGTGTCACGTCGCATTATTGTAGAAGAAATTTGATTTCCATTAAAATAGTTATTGTGAACCAACCCGAAAAGATAGACACGCGCTTTAACGAACTTTTTGAGAACTTTTTAAGAGGAACATTTTTGTAGTAAGTACATCATTTTTACATAACTTTAACCATTTACGCAGCGCACGCAACGGAAGCTTTGAAAAGGAATATAATTTTTTTCCTCGTGTTTGAAACATTTATCATTACTGCTCCACTCCTATTCATAGTAGCGTGATGTTATATAACCTATAGCCATCCTTGATAAATGATCTAACGAACTGTAAAATA
Source organism: Miltochrista miniata (assembly GCA_933228765.1). Lineage (NCBI taxonomy): Eukaryota > Metazoa > Arthropoda > Insecta > Lepidoptera > Erebidae > Miltochrista > Miltochrista miniata. The sequence goes on from OW121747.1 coordinate 29,569,411, forward strand.
ATTATTGAATTCCAACCCGTAGTTCCTGAGATCCTATCGTTCAAACAAACAAACTCTTCATTTTCATAATATCGGTATGGATAGGACATCCGGCCGAGGGCTTACCTGCACTGCAGGTAGTGGTTGTGCTAGGGCAACGTCTGGTTCATGTCGGTAAGGGGCCCGGCATGGCATTCATGAGTGATTTCCACGCGTAAAAAAACGGTTTACCTCATTAAAAGTGGTTACTGTATCATAAGGATGTTCGCAACACCGACGGTGCTACACTCGAGCTTCCGACGCTGCCTATCATATCCCAAAGATAATTATACGAATAGCTATAGTCTAAGTAATACGATACCTGCACCGCCACTTTTTCATATAATACCTAAATACCCACTTATACACAGTTTTGAATTCTCAATATCCATCCGGAAATATAAAGAACTCAAAATTTTCCGCAAGCAGAGAACAGTCGAATGAATTGGCTCTTACAACATCACAAACCATATTCGATTCATTACCACGATAATACTCATGTAGGTATATGTTCATTGTCATGTTCGAAACTCACAACATGTTTTCCTTCCCCTGAGCAACACACCCCGGGTACTTCGTAAATGTAATAGCATACCCAAATATCGGAAAAGGCATGAGAGGGATTTACTACTGAGAGATACGTAACGGAATCCTTGAAGTAAAGGATTGATAACCTAAATGGATAATTAAGCAATTAAAAGCTTTTTGATGGAACAATTTCGATGACAGATATCATCTTCCTTAAACAACTTGGTTCAGGATCAGGTTATATGAGAAAAGTTTTTTGACTAATTGCTCGAAATGTAACTCCGCGGTCTAATTTACTTTGAAATGTTGTGGTTGTATACAGGATGTTACAGACTGTATAAGCGAAGTCCATTTAAAGAAAATAATTCTGTGACTTCGTTAGTAAAGTAGTACTTTTAAAGGGATATTAGAGGGTTTCTGCAGGGTCGGCAGACCAAATGCAGTACACCTCTACGGCCTTATTACAAAACATGGTTTAACTATAGTACACAACTAAATACGTAGATATCACTATCATCATGATCATCACCACCATCATCATGAAGATCATCATTATCAAACCTGGCACTGGAATACCTGTCAACAATACTTATAAATTTGTGGGAATGATACGGAAGTATCACACACTCTATAAATTCTCTTTCTATGTGTGCTTTATAGTCCAGTCAAATTAGTCCTTAAAATAGAAGTCGGGTTACAAAAATTCCCATAGAGCTAAAAACTGGTATGAATGTTGAAAAGTCCCCCCCATCAATCCCCCTTGTTCAAAAATTTTTATTGAAGGTGAAAGTTTGCAAAAATAGGTTTTTCGCGATTTTCTGCTAAACGGTGAGTTTTACAGCAAAATAGTTCAGACAAAAATTGTAGATCATCCGATTCTCTACAAAAAGTGTTTCCACACTTTTTTTCAACGTTGAAAGAACACACATTTTTCCACTTTGAACTGTCTCTCGCGCAAACTGTTAAGTTTAGAAAAAAATTAGGGCCGAATTATTGTCTTGTTTTAACCTACTCTACCATTATTATCTTTCTTATTTCTTTTCTCCGTGCGTAAACAAGTGAACCTGATCAGATACTACCAGTTTAGTCTTACGCCAGGGGAGGCTAAAATTCTTCACTACTGGACTCAAACCGCTACCACAATGCGTGAATATCGTTTATAATTTTTAGAACGGAAAGTAAGGCTGTCGTAAGTGCGGTGTGTCACACCTAGAGCCATTCACTAAGGTTACGTCCGCACAGGCAGGCGGCTTGCTTGGTGCCTAGCGCCTAGCGAGTCACCTAGCGAGTCGCTTAGTAAAACGGACATACTTGAATGTTCGCGACCGGCCGCACTGCGCGCTTGGCGCCTAGCGAGTAGCTTAGCGTGTATCCAAGTAAACAAATATGTTGGTTTTTTGTCGCCAGGCGCGAGGCATTTTGAAGAAAAAAATATACGAAATATTAATCGCATCCATACCTACAAATAAATTCAATTGGAGTGTCTGTTTGTTATATTAAAATAACCGCTTTTTACTGCATGCATATGAATGTATTACGGTACACATACCAAAATATATACTTTTAAAATTTTTGTCTGTCTGTTTGTTCTGGCCTCCGGCTAATCTCTGGAACGGCTGGACCGATTTGGACGGGACTTTCACTGGCAGATAGCTTATGTAATAAGTAGTAACTTAGGCTACTTTTATTTTAGAAAAATTCTTTTATTTTAGAAAAAAAAGTAAATAAACTAAATTTTTTCATTACATTCTACGCGGACGAAGTCGCGGACACAGCTAGGTAGTCATAAATAGATGAGTATCCGAATGAGTTAATTTTCCTTTAACTTTACTGAGAAGTAGATCAAATGTGTCTCTGGCCATAGGCAAATCTTCGTAATTTTTTAGTGAAAATTATGCAATTGCTTATATAGAACAAAAAAATCCCCATGACTTGACCGTGTCTTATTTATGTCATGAACCCAATATAAAGCGCTCGTGGCCCCGCGGACTCAGTGTTGTGTAAACGATCACTGTAGTAAGCAACATTTACTGTGGCCGTTCATGGATGGGTGACCGTCTCGTGACCACTGTGTGACATTTATTTTCCGTGCTTCGAAAAGTCCTTGGTCCCGGTTGCCAGTAAAATAGCAGTCGAGGCAGTACCTAAGCCAAGTTGATGGCCTTTTTAGGCGGCTTGAAAATTTTTAACAGCTGGCACTGCTGGCAGTCCTTGCCTGCGCCTGTCCATATCAACATGGCAATACGGCTCACCACCTGTTACGTGGGACAAAATCTCAGAGGTGAAATGTGGGCATCTAAAATGCCTCTGTCTACCCCTTCGTGGATAAAAGGCGTGATCATATGTATGAACCCAATATAGAGCAGTATATAGCTATTTTTGAAAGTGAAATCTCTTCAACGTGCCGATAAGCAAATGACCGAAGCACCTAGCGACCCACCACGCAAACCACCTTCAGTGCGGCCACCGTGTATCCTAGCAAGTAGCCAGGATGCAAGCCACTAGGCGCTAGGCACCAAGCAAGCCGCCTGCCTGTGCGGACGTAACCTAAATGATTCTGGTAATATAATGAAGATTCAAGGACGACTTCGGTTTTTGAATCGATCTTGTATTGTTATAAGAAGTAAATAATACACTCGAATCGAGACTGTTTTGTCGTTAAAATTTTGAATCGCCGTTTTTAGGGTTTCGTACCCAAAGGGTAAAAACGGGACACTATTCGACGGACTTCGCTGTCCGTCTCTGTCTGTCTGTCTGTCTGTCCGTCACGAGGCCGTATCTCATTAACTGTGATAGCTAGGGAGCTGAAATTTTCACAGATTGTGTTTCTGTTGCCGCTATAACAGCAAATTATACCTACTAAAAACAGTAAAATCATGATACTTAAGGGGGCTCCCATACAACAAACGTATTTATTTTTTGCCATTTTATCTCCTTTATATACAATCCTCGTGTCACAATAATAGTTACCACACTCCTCCGAAACGGCTTGACCGATCTTTATGGAATTTTATGTGCATATTCAGTAGGTCTGAGAATCGCGTATCTATTTTTCATACCCCTAAGTGAATGAAATTTCAAATATGCCTATTTATACGCCGTATTTTTTTTTCAATTATAGCCTGCTTAGTTACTAAAAAATTCAAACTCCTAGTTTTATTCACAACGAAGTTATAGGGGGTCAAAAATGACCTGAGTGGGTTCGAGAAAAAATTGCACGGCCGTGCCGCTGTTGCTCGACTAGATTGTGTTTAGTATGTAACATTATTGCAGTTTCAATAATCCCTATCAATAGTAATATAATTAGGAAAATAACTACGTCAGTCTGTTACGCTTTAACTAGATCGATTCTTAAAAAGAAATTTTTATAGCACAAAGGTCAAAAATGTCGAGCGCTTGCAAATGCAAGCGCTCGACATTTTTGACCTTTGACGAAATCGTCAGAACTGCGCAAGTCCGACTCACATTTGGCCGGATTTTTATCATGGAAACAAGTTCCTGTGGGCAGTGCTGAGAGCATTAGCTACTGTATTATAATAATTGTATGACTCAATTAATACATTTTATCTACTCTGATACTATAATACAAAGATTATAAAATTGAAATCAATTCTCTTATGACAAACATTACGCACAGGCCAAAAAAAAAGTTTTATTACCATACAGGTCTTGTATGGACACCTATATCATAATATAACTTTTTAATCATTACGATACACATAAAGAACCTCCAGCTGGGAAAAAAGTTTGAACCTCTACTTAAAAAAGAAGCAGCGCCTCCGCAGCCTGAAAAATAAAAGAAACACGCATGCGCAGTCGATGTTTGCGCCTTGGCGCCAACATTTTACATTTTGGTAAAAAGTTTGGTTTTGTTCGTAAAATAAATTAGTTTTTGTGTTAAAACATGTCCTAAAGCGAGGATGGTGGTAATTGTACACCACCAGACATTCTGGAAACTGCGTCAAACATGACCATGAACCTGTTACCGGCAAAATCAAGGAGCAACTATACATCACAAAATGAAATCAGGTATTATTGTATGAGAGTAGATAAAGTAGTGTATGACACTGTACATAACTTGGTCTTATAACATTCGTGTTATAAGAACCCTTATTATGCAACAGTGTCATAAACTACTATTATAATGTCCCATGTAAAAAAAAAACTATAAATAACTTACGCTTCTCGAAAAACATCAATTTGTTAAAACTCTCATCGTGTGATAACATCTTATCACTGCTTGTACTAGGCACTCAGAAATCAAAGCAGGCTTCATGAAATTCAATGCTCCAGAACTAAATTATGTACATACGTGCATACAAAATGTAGCAGTATTAAAATTCAGTAGTACGAATTAATGCGACATCAAAATTCAGCTCAGAAAATGTGTCTTCATGGTCAATGGTCACTATTTTTATCTTGAATCGAGTCGAGGATGCAAAACTGGCTAGCTGCCTACCTACTATCACACTACTATGTTCAAAACTTCTCAATAATTTCGTATTTTTTCTTGATTGTTTTAAGTGTACCTACCTAATACTTTTAAATTCTTGTAGGTACCTACCTAGTTTTTATCATAAACGGTAGGTGCAAAATATAAATTAAAATATTTAAACCGATTTTTAGGACAACTTGCTATTTTGAAATATCTCTAATTAATATCTTGATGTTATCTATCAAATTTAATGAGAATCTCTATTTCACAGAAACCGATAATACCTATACTGCTCGTTCGCTCTAACTTTGCCGCTCGGCTCCATTCTAAAGTCGAATTTTTAATTAGACAAAGTAAATTGACAGCAACTAATGTCACTTCTTCATACAATGTTGCGTATTTTCTATGACGAAGTGACATTACCTACTGTGAATTTACTTCGTCTAATTAACAATTCGGGTATACGCTTCTACGCCAGCGGCAAAGTTAGAGCGAACGGGTAGTACGTTATTCGTTTTGTTAAACCATGACCGAGATCAGTCTAGATTTTTTGAACGGTGTATGCACTAACACTACTAGGATATCAGAAAATTGTAGGAACAATTTATTCAGTTAAGTCTAGACAGTCTCTGGTTACGTCTGATTTATTCAGATCATTCGTATTATATGTCGGTATGCATGTGTGTATCATCAAATCAGCCTATGGCAGTCCACTTCTGGACGTAGGCCGCTCCCAGTTTACGCCACAACACACGGTCCTGCGTCTTTCTTGTATGTGTATTTAGATACATACAGTGTATAAATTTGAAAAAGGAATAAATCAGCGTCGTCGCCTAGGTTTTATTAAGTTGTATCTACTTCTACGACTTACTGAACTCCTGGTAGAGTTAGACCATACACAAGGCTAAAGTCTAGATTTATCTGATGACGTATTAGGGGTTTTAGTCTATAAAGGCAGCTAGAACCAAATAGACTTTAGTACGTAAACGAACTTACTTCATGCAAAATCAGCTACTGTCATTACAGACTTAGGTTTCAAATTATTATTTTATGGCAAAATTAACTGAAAATTGGAATGACTTTTTTAAAATCTTAAATGGCAATAACATTGTGATCTCTCTGGAGATTAAATGTTTGATCCGTTTGGGGTCGACACCTTGTAGTTATTGATTCCAAGCGCTCAAATTTGCTTTAGAGAACTGGGAAGTTCGATGGTTTAAGACAAGTTAAATTTACTCGTGACCAGAAGGGTGGCTTCTTTTTGGGACAGAGATTAAGCATAGACATACGATGTGGCAATGCTGCTAGTCTGTCGCATTTTAGTTTCGTAGTTTTCGTTTTGTTTACTTTTAATTTATTTTTTAATAATAAATAAGTATTACTTAATTTAGGTAAGCAATAATCCATTTAGGTATTTGCCTTATTATGTATTTACCAATAAAAGTGAGAGCGCTAATTATCTGGCATAGAAGGGAATCATTTATCAAATCAGCACCCTTTCGCAGTTCGCCGTCCACGGCTAATTTGTAAGAGGTCTTGACATCGTGAGAGTTGAGAGTCTAGACGAGAGTTGTGGATGTACATTTTCCATATCCGCGGAGGCGGATGCGGATTTTTGCACGCTCACATCCGCGGATGCGGATGTGTTGGTCCCGATCATAAATACCTACCGGTTTGGTTTAAAGTTAAACTATAGAATCCTTATGACAAAACCATAGTGGATCGAAAATCTGTACATCGAAGATATTTTGAAAAAAAAAAAAAAAAAATTTGTAACGCCAATTTTTTTGTCCGTCTGTAAACCAAATAGGCATAACGTAACATAAAGGCAAACTACTGAATCAATTTAAATGATACTTGGTAAACTCTGAACCTATAATGCGAGGAAGGCTTTGGTCTACTTTAGATCACGATAGTCTGCGCGGTTCCTTTGAATAACAATAAATTGGTCACGTGTCATGATTAAAACAAAATATACATTTAAGCGGGGCTCCCTTACCACAAACGTGATTTTTTGTACTTTTTGGTACGGAACCCTCCGTGCGCGAGTCCGACTCGCACTTGGCCGGATTTTTTTGCGTAATGCTACAAAATTGTACTTTTTATTTGGATTGTCCGCCAATAACCCGTTGTACCAATATTTGATTTTATAAGTCTGGCAGTAAATGTATTGTGAATGTAGAAGTAATAATCTTGACATTTATAAGTGCTTCTTTGTGATCTATAAGAATGAATAAAGATGTTTTCATTTTATTTAAATGCGCAGAATTGTTTCCAAATACATTTTATGGAAACAAATTGACAAATTAAGCGAAATCTGTTATCGCTGAAGCTGAAATCCTTTATCAATGTCACCATTTATCGTAGGTAGGTACTCGTATTACAGACAAAAGAGGATATAAAATCAAGCAGAATATCCGTATCGGAATAATTTCCTGAGCGATTCGTATATCCGGATGATTGCGTCACAAATGTACGATGCAAAGGTGTGTGTGTTGATGTCAGTTGATTTGGAATCGTAATTTCAACTGATGTTTAGTGCTGTGTGTCTACACATTGTGCTTTATAGTTTTGGCTTAGGGGAATATATTTGACCGGGATATATGTGGATGGAGATAGATTTATGCTATATGGGATCCTGTAATGTTTCCATACGTGTGAGTGCTCGTATCCCACACACAGGTATTTACCGGATAAGACTGTCAAGATCAGTCGTGAAATGGGTGATCGTTTGTTGCATTTTCGTTTTTTACCAACAGTTTACGCATGGTGCAACGTGGTGCAACCGAGGAATAGCGGCACGGGAACTATCTTTTTTCGAACCCACTCTCGCCATTTTCGTTGCGGATAAAATAAGAAGGTCAAATTTTCAGCAACTAAGCAAGCTTTGTATAAATACCGTATACCAAATTTCGAATTTCGTTCAGTTTGAACCAATAGTTTAAGAAAATGCTTATGAAATTTGTTGTTGTTATTCAAGAGAACGGAAAGGAATAAATGTTTGATTATCTACAAAAAGAAGTGAGATCCCATCAAAAACAAAACTTGTAAAAAACCCAAGTCTCGCAACTCAGTTCTTCTACCGTAAAGATTCATGTAATACAAAGTCAATATCGACCGCGTAGAAGTCGTTATTGCGTAAAAGTCGTTGTCGCGTAAAAACATAACCCTCCTTTTGCGCATTCGGTTAAAAAGTAGCCTATGTCCTTCCCAGGGCCTCGAACTATCCCTATACCAAATTTCATCTCAATCACTCCAGCCGTTTAGGCGTGAAAGCGTAACAGACAGACAGACAGAGTTACTTTCGCATTTATAATATTAGTAGGTATTGTAAGTTTTAAACCAGTAAGTAGATTGACTTCTTAATCGCATTACTTAATCTAAATCAAAATAATGTAACTAAATGAACGGCTGAACGGATCTGCCTGAAATTTCGTGCAGGGATAGATTACAGACTGGAATAACACATAACTTACCCTTTATCCCGTTGAGATCGTAACCCGTTTGAGATAAATGTTTTTAAACAGTAAAGTCTTTGACGCTTTGAAACGAAACCTTCATTAAAATGTACCTCCTATAAATGTTATTAAGACATGTTCCAATCTTCGTAAATGTTAATTTATTGCCGAAGTATGTCTTTGAGTGACAACACGAGTTTACCGTGATGTTACTAAATTAATTAACTTTGGTGAGTGGAAATAATATTGAATTCTCCGCCAAAAGTTAATTTGTAATATCATTTTACGCGCGTAATTCGAGACTTTATTGGTAATGTAAGTTTACCATAAAGATAATGTGTCAAACTCAAGTGTAACTGTTTAGTGGTTATATTTTAGGATAAGCGCACATCAGATACAGAGACTGTCTCAAGAGTAGACTGACTCTTGCTTTACATCAAAAATCTGATCGGTTCGACTTTCAGCGTAAAACATCAGCTGCCGATAATCGGACGTGAGCATGCACCTTAAAATTGGCACAAAAGACGGTTACATGTTCAATTTAAACATTTATACTGATAAGGTAGTAAACAGGTAACCCATACTATTCCTATACAGTTCACGGATTTATTCAAAAAATCTTAATAGACAAAAATTGTTAAAATCATGTTACAGATGTTCACACAAATGCGCAGACATTTAATTATAAATGCAAATATAGGTGCACATATGTGTGAGTATAAAAATATCAAATAATACCTATCAGTTACAGTTCAATATACCTAACAAAAACACTATTCAAGATGTGTATACGTACCGCACATACTTATAGTTTTAATATTATTAGTTCAACCAAATCTGTACCTCCCTAATTAAGAATATTGCATGTACTTAATGTCGTTCAATAAAAAGTTGTTCATCAATCTTTTATCTTAATAAAATAATAACACTACAGCAATAAAGTAACAGAACAGCTTATCCTGTTAACAAAACATGACTATAATAGCACGATTTCAAAAATTTTTGTTTGTGAATTTAGTAAAGCAGTAGCTTTACTAAATTCACAAACAAAAATTCCTACCTATCGCCAGACAAGCTGTCTCAAGACAGACTACTATTTAAAGTCGCCAGTGAATGATTAGCTTTACTGAGACATACATAATTATACTTTAGCCTATTTGTCCGAAGGGGTAAATAGAGGAATATTTCGCACCAGTTGTATTTTGTAGTAAACAATTGCTGTGTTGAAACATACAGGCGCAGGTTATGGCCACCTGCTTCATAAATCAAGAGGCTTTCAATTTAACTTATGCTGCCATTGGTTTCGCCTGCCATGAAAATGGAGTCCGCATTTTCATGGTAGGCGGAACCAACGCTAAAGTGCCTTCCAAGGCACGGAACCAATATAGTCAAATTATCTATAACTTGCGGTTGCCACGCGGTTTTACCGGAGTAGTTCCCGTTCCCGTAGGAATACAGGATAAATTATAGCCTATGTCACCTAGGGATAGTGTAGCTTCCCAACAGTGAAATATTTTTTTTAATCGGTACTTTCGGAGTCTATTCAATGCAAACAAACAAACAATCAAATCTTTCCTCTTTATAATATTAGTACAGGTACTTTCCAAATTTTGTAAGTTTTCACAAAGCAACCGACGCTAGTTTTTATTTCTAGTACATAATCGCATTTCCAGTTAATATTTGATCCGTTTATTCTGCTACCTATAGATTATTAACTAGACCTCTATTTGATGACCAATTAGTTTTAGTCCGATAAACGGATTGATTGATGAGACTGCGGCGGTTTATTGGTACAGTTATTCAAATTTCATGGCACGAATTCCCCTACAGTTGACAGTCATGAGTTCCGGACTCCGAAACGGAAAGTTATTAGTTAAAGTTTTGACAGATTATCGTATTAGAAATATGTTATGTAGGAATTCACACACCTAAAAAAATAATACCCCTCGCATTGACTTGTGTCATCCTACGAACATCGTAGCACCCATTATGTCGCAGCGAGGGCACAGCACTCCACACATTGGTGGAGTGCACAGCGTGGGCGTAACAGCACCAGGTCCTCGTGGCAGGTCTGGACGTGGACACTCTCTCGCTGGAGACCATGGTGCGAGCCATGTTCTCCAGCGGGAGTAAGTGGGACGCCGCTGCCTCTTTCTGTGAGCAGGTCATGCTCGTGAAAGAGGCGGCGGGGAGGGAACGGAAGAGAACTCTCCCACCCGAGTTCTGCAGTCTGCGACAAGGCCGTCGCAGACATGTCATCGACCAAGACTATCGACCTTATAGTTAATTAACATAGTACATAAAATATTTACAACTAATATTCAATAATACGAGTAAGGGTTACAATCGCTTCATACCGTACCCATCCCAAAATAAATGCCTATAATTACATTCTTTGAACTATTTTATTTGAATACGCCAGACTCCCAACAGACCTACGGCTACTACTGCGGGTTGGTTCACCGACCTCAGGCCGCCGGTCATGGAGGCCGATAGTCTTCGGCGAAGACACGTCGGCGGCGCCCAAGCCGCCGACTGCGGAGCCCGCGTGGGAGAGTTTCGGAGCCTATTCGTTACAAACAAACAAGCAAACAAATATTAGTATAGATGTAAGTTTACCATAAAGACATTGTGTCAAACTCAAGTGTAATGTTTATTGACCCTTTTAGGGTAAGCGCACATCAGAGACAGTGGCAGTCGCAAGAGTAGACTGACTCTTGGTTTACATCAAAAATCCGATAGGTTCGTCTTTCAGTATAAATATAACAAGTAAAAAAAAAATAATAAATAAATAAATTGAAATTGAATTGAATTGAAATCGGCTGCCGATAATCGGACGTGAGCATGCACCTTAAAATTGTTTTTAACTATTAAAAAAACGGTTGCATGTTAACGTTTAAACTACGTGCATGTTGAGGTATTAAACACGTAATACATACTATTGTTCACGGATTTTCACAAAAAATCTTAATAGACAAAAAGAGTCAAAATAATGTTACAGATGTCCACGCAGGCACGCAGACATTTTATTCATGACGGATTGATTGATAAGACTGCGGCTGTTTACTAGTACAGTTATTAAAATTTCATGGCACGAATTGCCCTACAGTTTCCCGAGTTCGAAATGGAAAGTTAATTAGCTAATGTTTTGACAGACTATCGTATTAGAAATATGTTATGTACCCCACGCATAAAACATCCTACCTAAGGGATTCCTCTAGCCCCCGACCTAGGCAGTGGTAGGGCAACGTATGGTTTTAGTCGGTAAGAGTCCGGCACGGCATTCTTTCAATTCGCTGACAGTGCAAGTTTGAAATCTTCCACACGTATTGACCTTCTGTTGCTATCTTCCTATCCATATGGTACCATCTATCTATACTACTCCATTGGGAATAGCAGGATGACCAAATAAAATATTTGTAAAAAAAAATTGGTTCAAGAAAGTCATCATAGGTAGGTATTTATTTTGATTTGGGTATGGTATGAAGCGATTGTAAACCCTACATTATTGACTCTGTCACTTAAAGTCTTTAGCCTGGAACGTTAGACCACTTAACTACAATAGTCTAAGGTGTATGAAAAAAAGGTATTTCTTCATCAGACTCATCAAGCAGCGTGTGAAACGGCCCTGTTTGCTGTATCATACGTATTAATTTATTTCTGAGTTTTTAACATAGTAAAAATAAACTCTGTTTTTAATTTCTAGTTTGAAGTAGGTATTTTGTTGAAAATGTTATATACACGGTAAGTTTAGTGTCCTGCCGAGACAATTAGATTTATTTATTTAAGTATACTTTAACGCTATACAGCTTCACGAAGTTGGCCGGCAGTTTGTATATTGATCTTACTCGGAGTCTTAATATTGTATTTTGTAATACAAGATTATGGCTACTATAGCATGAAAGTTCCGGGTTACCTATAGATACAATTCCGCCGGAATGAACATTATTCGTCCTAAGGTAAACAAATTTATTGAAAGTGCTGATGCCGATGAAACTTATCTATACTAATATTATAAAGCTAAAGTGGTTATTTGTTTGAACGCTAAGAACTCAAGAACTATGGGTTGGTATTAAAAAAATCCTTGAGTTTAATAGTCTATTTATTATGGAAGTTTACGCTGCATAACTGGGCTGGGCAGCATTCAGCAAACTGCGTCGGGTTTTCTATTCGCCTATACCGCAATGCCTGAAGACAAAAGTCTATAACCAGTGCGTTTTACCAGTGTACCTAATACCTACGGTGCCGAGACGTAGAGACTTGCATTGAAGCTAGTACATGCCCTTAAAGTTGTACAGAGAGCAATGGAAACGGCAGAATGCTGGATTTTGGTTTCGGCTCAGTTTTCTTTTCGAAAGGTAAGTAAGTACCTACTACCTACCTACCTACATAATTAACCTGTGTTTTGTACTCATTTCTATAAGAGCCACTACAAAAAGTTACAGCGAAGCTTGGAAGAGAACAGCTAGTTCAACATAAAAGTAAAGACTAGTAGGCTGTCGAAATTTGTCAGTACTTCATTAAAAAGTAACTTTATAAATTTTGTCTCCATGTGATTTTTAACGGCGTCAGTTTTCAAGTTCCTCCGATATTTTGCTAAAAAAGGGTACAAAGCTTACGCTTCATGTAGTCGTAAGTATATCTAATACCTACATCGCTCGTGAATCATTAATACCCGACTATAACGAATGAATACAATATGCATAAAATAACGGTTACATTAGTCACATCACACACACCCCATTTGTTCTACGACGATCACTGTAAGCAATTACTCGACCTTTAGTAAATATGAGATAAAAATCCAATATATCCTTCGTTGTAAGCTTCTATCGTCGAAAACAAAATAAAACATGATTGTATGAATCGTGAAATAAAATTTTCTATTGAATCTGATATTGTGATATTGAAATACGTTTTCCCAATAATCTGCGTAGGTAATTGTAACAAGATACTATGCTATCCTACTATTATTACACATGTGAAAGTTTCAATAACGCGCTAATGGCTGAACTGAGGGGGCCTGAGGACGGTGGGGGCGCTGCTCACCGAACTTACAGAAGCAGGCCCTAGACCACTGCGTGCCGTGAGATTCCAGTCCCCCCCCTCCCTAAGAAGCTGGATGACACCCGAAAACCCCCCAAAGACGCGGGATAGCACCCGAACCCCCCTAGGCGAGGCCGCAGTGGTAGCCGTAGGTCTGTTGGGAGTCCTGGGACATCCTTCCTAGGGTTTACCCTAGGCTCCCAACAGTAGGCTGTTGGGCGTTACGTGAGGTTTTTTCCGTCCTGCATAACATCCAGGAGGATATTCCCTCACGTTCAAAAAAATACTAACGGCTCAACTGAACTGGCTTAAATTTGGTACAGTGATAGATTATAGTCAGAATAACATATTTTATCCCGGGAATATGTCTCCATGGGAAGCGGGAACGGGAGCCCAATACCACGCGGGGGAACAAGTCACAAACATTATCTAGTACTTAATTTGAACGATGGAATAAAAACGCCGATGAGTCAGAGCAGTGTAAGTAAACAAATTTAAAACCAATATAGTAATGGAATTGGTTTTCATTACATTAGTTACGGCAATGGATCCTCATGACTTGAAATTTATAGATCATTTAACTTTGTAAGCATTACAACACAGTTACCTGTTACCTGCTTTCTATTATATACAGTGCGGTATTTTTTTTATGGTGCATTTTATTTTGCAACTTAACTTTCAAGACTAAAATTAGCATCCCTGCTGCTTTGTTTGATCGCCTATTAAAAAGCTAATTCATAAAAAATACAACGGCATCCCCGATTAAGAGACAACATTTAGAAATAGAAATAGAAAAATCTTTTATTTGGTAAAATGCCACAATATTACAGGTTTAGGTTTTCAGTTCACAAGTTAGGTAGATAACACTGACATTGTACCAAAAGGGACCACAGCTCAGCAAAATGTCCTTTACCTAAATGGCAAACGACGCTGATTTTCAGCTGCAACCCATTGACAAATAGTTACTAAAACTAAATAACAATAATAGTACCCGACGTGAATTCGTTAACATACTATTATTTATAACAAACATATTTACACTATAAGCATTTACATAAACAAATAACATAATGTACGTAATATAGCAGATTAAAACAAATAATAATTATAAATAAGCAGTAATATATAATAAGATAAGATAAGATAAGATAATTTTTTATTTTACACGAAACATGGTTAAAAAGATGTTACATAATAAAAGTTCTTGGTACATCATGTCTCACCGTAGAAACGGTATGTAAATAATTAATATAAAACATTGAAAATCAGTTAAACATGTCCCAATCAATTATACAAATCAACAACACTACCAATTTTATAACATTTACACCTTCCAGACATTACAATTATAATAGAATACCTAATAATAAATAATGTTAATAGTCAATGTCAATTTTAATTAAAAATAATTGGATACAATGTCAAATATGATTAGGTCAGATTATATTCTTAATGTCAATAAATATTTAATTATGATAAAAATGTCGATACCTTAAAATGAAGCCCTACTGGGAGCTACATAGTTAAAAAAACAAACATTATTTATGCCATGTCTTTACAATCTAGGTATTCTTGAATTGTGTAGAAACATTTCTCTAAAAGTAATTCACGCGTAAGTTTTTTAAATTTAGCTAATTCAGTTATGTTTCTTATGGATATCGGGAGTTTATTGTATATGACTGGTGCCCTACAGAAAATACTGTTGTGCTTTGCAGCCGTTCTACTGGGCACCAGACACAACTTTCCTTTTTGACGCATTCTCGCCTTCAGGTCAAACAAGTTCATGTTTTGCTTAACGAATGTAAGAACTTCGAGAATGTATAAGCAAGGGAAACTCAATAATCCATACTGTTTAAAATAAGGCTTACACGATTCTTTGCGTTTAAGACTAAACATAGTTCTGAGACAACGCTTCTGTGCACGAAACACTCGTAGCCAATCAGTGGAATTACCCCAGAAGATAATTCCATAGCGTAATGTTGAGGATACCTGCCCATGGTAAGTTGCAATAAGGACATCTCTGCTAGTTATGGGTTTGAGTTTGTATAGACCATATGCAAATTGACTAACCCTTTTGCAAACATAATCAACGTGGGTTTTCCAGTTAACTTTTTGATCTAAGTGCAGTCCCAAAAATTTTATGTTTGTGTCTTCTTTTACTGTTGAACCCATATAACCTATTTTCAGGGATATGTGATTGCCTAAAGTCGGTCTCAGCTTAAAGTTAATGATTTTAGTTTTGTCAAAATTTATTCTAAGGTTATGCGTAGTCAACCAATTAATAATAGATGTCAATGAGTCATTTATATAGGATTCCTGATATGTCAGTTTTAAACCAGTATATAGAACCGAGCAGTCATCTGCAAAAAGCGTCATCTTGTCCGTAATGGCGAAAGGCAAATTGTTGATGTACACCAAAAACAGTAATGGTCCCAGCACACTCCCCTGTGGTACACCATATTACAAAAACTGAAATAAATTATCAATCTGACATCAGAAAGGTTAAAACCTTTCTGATGTCAGATTGATAATTTATTTCAGTTTTTGTTCTGGGACATATTTTTGTAATCTGAGTCAGTTGTTCTCTGCCTGTTAAATAGGAGGTTAAAAGCTTATGCGCATTTCCCCTAATCCCATATTGATAAAGCTTATCTAAAAGTACATCATGTCTAACGTGATCGAAAGCCTTTGTCATATCTAGGAACAACCCAGTTACTGGTCGTCTCTTATCTAGACTGTTCATTACATGTCTCAGAAAATCATAAATTGCCATATTTATGTTCTTATTCTTACGAAATCCATATTGGTGTGGCACCAATATGGAATATTTCTCAAAGAAGGAATTCATACAGTTGTAAATCACTCTCTCGAATACCTTAGCGAATATTGGTATCAAAGCTATCGGTCTATAATTCTCAATGGTTAAAGTATCACCTTTCTTGTAAATAGGTTTAACAATAACTTGCTTCAGTGTTTGAGGGAATACTCCCTGTTCATTACATTCATTGATTAAGTGACAGAGGACAGGCGCAATATCCATACCAACATCTTTAATTATTTTAGTAATTATACCATCTATACCCGCACTATTAGTGTTTTTGAGTGACGATATTATTTCAAAGATTTCGAATGGTGTCATAGGGTTAATAAATATAGAACTACTACAAGTTATGTCATTTCCGGAATGAGTAAATGTCAAATTATTACAGCTATCAGCAATGTCTACATAATAATCATTAAATCTATTACAGATTGTCACAGGTTCTTAATACAGGTTAATAAATAAATATATATATACATACTTATATATACTTATATATATATACATACTCATATATATTTTACTCATACAACAATACCTCACAATTCAACTGTATAGCTAATAATTATGGTTGTGCAGTGGAGCCTACAGCGCCGTGCCAGGGATACGGTGGTTTTCAGTTGCTTTCTGATGCTGCAGCAGTATATTAAAAACCGCATTTCTAAATGATAAGAACGAACATTTTTTCCTAATTGGCGGCGGGATATTATTCCAGCATTTAGTAGCCGCATAACGAAAACCACCACGAAAAGCCGTTGTCCTATGCCATGGGATAGCCAAATGCTTAGGCCGGCGGCCGACACGCTCTGACCACTTTAGCTTATCATATAGATATTGTGGCATATTATTATTTATTACCCCAAACAAAAGCGCGGCCAGATGTAGCTTGCGACGAGCGTTCATTTTGAGCATGTTATTTTTATTGAAAAACGGCGTAACGTGTGCCCTACGCGGAATATCGAAACAAAACCGGGCGCACGCGTTTTGCAGGCGCTGGATCTGACGCTCAGTCTTAGCAAGAAGACGTGGCCCGTAAACCACATCCGCGTAGTTTAACTTTGAGAGGATAAGTGACTCGATAAGCGTAATACGTAATGGCTCAGTCAGGAAAGGACGCAATTTGTAAATAATTTTGAGACGATAAAAGCAATTTTTTAGAACTTGATGCATATGCTTCTCAAAACGTAAATTAACGTCCATTATAAGGCCAAGGTTTCGGGTCTCGTAAACACGCTCGATGGATTCACCCCTCAAAATCACATCACCATGAACATAATTAATAGCAGCCAACTGAGCTCTTGATCCAAACACCATGACTTTAGTTTTAACGGGATTTAACACTAGTGAATTCAGTTCAGACCACTCAGCTATGCGCTGTAAATCCCCATTTAGTTTGGCTAATGATTCACTATAATCACAGGGTTTAAAAGACAAATATATCTGAGTGTCATCTGCATAGATATGATATTTGCAGTGTCTTATGGTACTAGCTATATCGGCACAATACATGATAAATAACACAGGCCCCAAAATGGAACCTTGAGGTACTCCTCTCTTGAATGCGCGTAAGCTTGAAGTAGCAATAGAGCCAGTATCCCTTCTAAACTCTACGAACTGAGAACGGTTTGTCAGATAGCTTCTTTAGACTTTTCATCCTTTCGTCCACGGTCTAGGCTTGAAGAGATAGTTGAATACTAGTTTTCCACTTAGTCAGTTGGTTATTTTACAACTTGTGTACGGCAAAACGGTGGTATAAATAATATCATCACCCATCTCGTGAAGGTTCTTCCAGCTTCTCCTTAATCGTTACACTCTTCTAAGAGAGGTCATGATCAAATTGAATCGTCGCTTGCGGCTGATGTAATTCGCCTCGCGATTCCTCTCCATTTCTCCCTACTAGCGTACGTTCTGGAGCACCTGTGTGAAGGGCCTATAGGTACATTATATTACTGTTTTAGTGATTAAAGTAGGAGTAACAAAGAGTGGAACAGCATGTAATTCCGATAGATGTAGGTCTTGAATATTAGTAGGTACCTCCCATTGAAAGCGCCGCCGCTGTTCGGACTCTCCGTACTGATCAGATCAAAGTGATGGAATATTATTATCTACGCACATTTTTCATTGTCTCGCAGAACTTATACCCATATCAAATAAAAATTCACCATAGAAGGCACATAGAGTAATGCTATACATGTATATTTTTATCAGTGTAAATTCTTTTGGATGCCCTGTCGGTCTCCTGTTGGCTAAAACTACGGTACCCTGCTATAAGTATACGGACGGGGGTCTTTGGTCAGCCCTACATACCTTTATACATATTCACATAAATTTAATATACCCTACCATCGGTCATACTGGCATCAAACCTTTTAAAGTTCAGTCTACAACATTGTGTCACTGAAATATAACTCCGATTACTTTTCTGTCTGAGTATATCCCACATGCGGCCCTATTTACCATTGCGGGGTTAGTACGGGGTTTCTAGGGCACCCAGTATAAACATACAATGTCGATGGCCGCACAACAGACGCGACAATTTGATCGTGTTGTCTGTCGTAATGTCACATCCAAGTCGCATTGCCATACCCTAAAATAATAACTGAAACAAGGGGCCCGTGTCTATCATAATTCGACTGAATTAATAAAAAATAGCACTCTTTCTCTATATTTAAACCTTTCTGAGTCAAAATTCACGATCATCCGTAACGCCATTTTCTTAAACAAGAAACCTTGAGACGGTCTCACCCGACTTCCCCTCCAACGTTTATTGTGAAAGTGAAAGTTCAATCCGATTGACGTTGTCATTTTTGTTTTATTTCAAACTTTGAACAGATGATCCACGTGACCTAGTGACGTAATTTAATGCAAAAGAGTCACAGACTACAGACACAAGTCTCGCCATAAGCCCCTCTGCAATCTATTTTATAGAGAGGGGCTAAAAGGGGCACTAACATACATAATTGATTATGATATGTCGAGCATAGGTTTAGAATTTTTTGGTACTCTCAATAAATATATGATGTGGGGACTTATTTAATTTACATATAGCAATTTGACAGTATTCAAATGATCACTATTTAGTAAACCATAATCCGCAGTCAATTACAACAAGCCTTTTTCAATACGGACTTTCCATTTTCATTTCGTACAAGAAAATCGCAGAGACCAAATACTCTATTTAAAATGTAATCTATATATATAAAAATCAATGCCACTTTTCGTTGTAATTTTATAACTCAAGAACGGGCTCACCTATCCAAACCAAATTTTAAGGTTTTATTCGGACTATTTAGTAGATGGTTTATGTGAAGTTTGCTCAAAATCGGTCGAGCGGTTCTTCATTTATCACGCAAACGAAGTTGCGCGGGTCAGCTAGTTTCATATATATTAAAAACATTCGCAACGAGTTTAAAAAGCAAATTAATTTATTTTAGCCTTTGTTCGAGTTCCACCAAAGCCTTTCCATTTCATATCTGGTATTGGCGTGGCTTGGCATGAATTGTAGACCGCCATCGGCGCAGAAACAAATTAATTGGAAATTAGTAATACGTGGTGTGCTAACCGGAATAATGGATTTAATTGTTAATTTACTTGTACATGTAAAAGGTACGAAATCATAACAAATAGAAGCAGTCGGATTCAATTAGAGTTCAGAAATCTATATAGGTACATTTAATATAACTGTAGAGGGTCGAGAATCTGTACATGGATGAAATTTTGTAAATATTATTTGCAGGGCGTTCTCCAATCAATACTGAAGCCAAAATGTTATTTAAAAAATGTTGTCCATCTGTCTGTCTGTCTGTATCCCGAATAAGTATCATGCTGAAACTACTGAATCAATTTCAGTGATACTTGGCAAAATTTGAGCTTTTAATCCGAGAAAGAATCTAGGATACCTACTTTTGATCTCGATGTTTTGTGCGGTTCCCTTAAAAGAGCGGATGAAAAACAAAATGGTTTTTCAGTTGTAATTTCTCAACGCGTAGTCCGATTTCAAGTTTTAGTATCCGAAAAATGGTGGAACAATCCTTAAAGTACTTCCACTTTAAGGATTGTTCCACACAAGTTTCAATAGTGAGGATTTTGTAGTTCAGAAATTAGAAACATCCAAACTTTTACCAAACCTAGAATTTAAGGGTAAACTGGCATTTTTCACACTCTTCTATGAGTCTGATGAAGAAATACCTCTCCTCTTATGCACCTAATGCGACAAAAATAAAGTTGCGAGAGTTCGCTAGATTTGAGTTTATTTGTGTACTTTTCAAAATCTTAAAAAGATCTGCATCAATTAATCTCTAATTTTTACACGATATACTACTTCAAAGAGGCCACGAGAACAGGTACTACGCGGGTGAAACCACGTGGAGTTCCCTAGTATGGTGTAAATATTATACATAGTTGTACCTCGTCTAGTCAAGACGGTACAATGAGACCAATCTTTCTGCCAAGGAAGGACAGAGACCTACGTTCAGTATTTAACTGCCATGAGCTGATTTGATTGTCTGATTGATCATCACATAATAAAATTTTATAAGTATTAAAATAACTTTAAAACTGATATCGCAGTGACCTAATGAGTAAGAAGACACCAATATTCATAAAGATAGAGAAATTTTCAAAATAATTCCTATGTTTTTAACATAACATACATACATATTATCGATGATCACGTTTTTTATGCCCGAAGGGGGAGGCAGAGGCATATTATATACCACATTTCACCTTTTTTGATTTTTGTCCCACGTAATAGGTGGTGGTGATATGGAAAGGCGCAGGTTGTGACTGCCTGCTGTTGAAAATTTTCATGCCGCCCATAAAGGCCTTCACCTTGGCATAAGGACTGCCATTTTACTGGCAACCGGGACCAACGGCTACACGTGCCTTCCGAAGTAAGAAAATAAATATCAGAAATAAATGTTATTTTGCTCCATGGTTTCTTGCCGATGAAATGTTCGTGACCTACTTAGGTTAAATCACTAGACGATCGTGAGTTCTATAATATTGATGATCGTTCACAGCTTTCATTAACAAAAACAATAATATAATTCATGGTGGATTGCAAACACATCATAATACACAGTAATTCATGTCGGAGCCGAGCATTCGTCTAGTCACGTAACCTTGTATTATAACGAGACATTGTTGGTGCCTGCTGCCATTAACATGGTAGTCGTTAAGCCTAGTTGAAGGTCTTTTATTCTCGAAGTAGGTATATAGGTTAAAAAAAAATTAAAAGCTCTTTACAACCCGTCCCTATTTAGTTCTACATTGTAGTAGTCTTACCACATACAACGTTGGACTAAGTAAATTACCCTTTGAGATAAAATAAAATTATAATACAATAGACTTTAATCTTTAAGCTCTTACGCTACGTCCTAGGTAGGCGGTTCGAAGCGAACGCGATTCTGAAGCGGTGACACGCGAATTCAACGCGACGCGGTGCGACGCGGCGGCTATGTCCTACGTGCACGCGAATCGAAGGTGACGCTGCCGTTCAGTTGGCACTTTGCCTCAGCCTAATGCAACTGACATAGATCAAAAAAATGTACGGAGTTCTAGGTTCTAGATTTTCTGAGGTTGGTTTCCGCAAATCAACGTTTTTTCTGCGCCTATTTTGCGTGGGGGTTTTGGTATGGCTATTGCCATCCCAGTTCCTCCAGTAAGTCTAGCAGACTCTTCACGTTGCCGGAGACTTCCTGGAGCGACCTTGGTGTACCGAAGTGTCTAGCCCTGTATCCTTATCAGTTCCGGACATTCCATAAGAATGTGACTGGCAGTTCGTCCGTCTGCAAAGGGGACTGTCTGTGACACCTATTAAAGACATGTTTGTTAAGTAGACTGTGACCGTAGTTTTGTTAATTTTGTTTTCGAGATGATTACTCCAGTTCAATTTGCTGTCAAGAAGTATCCCAAGAACTCTTTGGAGAATTATAATTCGGTGCCATAGAGACGTGGCAGTTTGGATCTTGGATGGATGGATGATTTGTCATGGACGGACGGAAACAAATATTATTGGAAAATTTATTCAATAAAATATTAGACAAATGTTAAAATAAATTAATAACTATTTACAATATGAATAAATAAAACTAAACTAAATCTAAATAGGGCCCCCGTGGCATTGTGCCCAAAAGACTGGCAGCATTCCCCCTTTGAACGGCGAAAAAAAAATTCATTTCTTAAATCTTACTACTTAATATTATAAATGCGAATGTTTGTAAGTGTGGATGTTTGTTACTCTTCCACGCTCAAACGGCTGAACGGATCTGGCTGAAATTTGGTACAGGGATACATTTTAGTCTGGAATAACACATAACACATAGGCTACTTTTTATGCCGGGAATAAGTTCCCACGGGAAGTGAAATTTTACGCGGGCGAAGCTGCGGGTATCAGCTAGTATCAAATACTCAATAAGTATGCACGGCAAAGAAGTGGGACTAGTATTGTATAGGTACTTACTTAGAAAGGCATAATCGACGATAATAAATTTACTTCTTTTATCCCATAATATAGGACGTTCTTGGATTGCATTGATTAAAATTTCTATTTCCAACATTATAAAAAACACGGCGGCACCGTATCCAGTTCGCGCGCAAATATCAAACCAACTGATCGCGTTCGCTTCATTTCGCGCCGCCCCGCACCGCACCGCACTTGCGTTTGGTCACGTAGGACACTTCAATAGGTTTCAACTGTTTGTTGGTATCGCGCCGCGCCGCGCCGCTTCTTGTTCGCTTACGTAGGACGTCGCCTTATGATAAAGCAAATACGTCAATTTCGCACGCTTATTTGAACCTGATGAATAAAAATAAAAGGTGAAATGTGGGTATATAATATGCCTCTGCCTACCCCTTCGGGGATAAAGGCGTGATGATGAACCATGAATAAAAATAAATACACCTTTCTCTTACTCTCCTTCATATGTAAGGTAAGCGAAGTTGTGTGGGTCAGATAGTGTAATTATATAACCATATCGATGGACAAAGTGGACTTGAGTGAAAGTAACAAAAGAAAACATCAATAACAAATAGTAGGTATCTATTGGGATATAAGTAATCCGTGAAAAGTGGTCCATTCAATGTGTTTCATGAGCGATAAGTTTATTAGGTACTTTCAAAAGGCCTCTCGTCTGAGGAAATTATATATTTGGGTAAGGTGCGTTGTGAGAATGTCGTCATCATCATCATACTCGGTCTTGTCTCACTTCAAACTGTCTGACTGTCTGTCTGTCTGTCTGCCTGTCATGAGGATATCAGAAACCGTGATCAGAGAGCTGAAATTTTCACAGATGTATTTTTGTTGCCGCTATTACATCAAATACTAAAATCAGAAAAAATAATAATAAAGGGGGGCTCCCATACAGCAAAAGAGATTTTTATTCCGTTTTTTCCGTGCGCGTGCGCGAATCTGTCGGTTTTTAGGGTTTCGTAGCCAAATGGCAAAAACGGAATCCTTATAGATTCGTCATGTCTGTCTGTCTGTCTGTCCGTCCGTGTGTCACAGCCACTTTTCTCCGAAACTATAAGGCCTATACTATTGAAACTTGGTAACTAAATGTATTCTGTAAACCGCATTAAGATTCTTATATAAAACTAGAAAAAAAGCAGTAAATTTTGGGGGTCCCCATACTCAGAACTAAAACTCATTTTTTTTTCATCAAGCCCATGCGTGTGGGGTATCTATAGATAGGTCTTTAAAAATGCTACTGAGGTTCCTAAAATCATTTTTTTCTAAAGTGAATAGTTTGCGCAAGAGACACTTCCAAAGTGGAAAAATGTGTGTCCCCCCCCTCTAACTTCTAAACTAAGGGAATGATAAATCTAAAAAAAAATATATGATGTACATTGCCATAAAAACTACCAACGAAAATTGCTTTGAACGAAATAGAGCCGATAGTTTTTTTTTAATTCGTCATAAACCGTAATTTTCGGTTAGAAAAATCACTACCACTGCGAACGTGTTAAAACATCAATCAAAGTTACAACGAACTATAAGAACTTTTATATTATGTTACTTGCTGCTACGAAACCCTTCATGGGCGAGTCCAACTGGCACTTGGCCGCTTTTTTAAGTTATTCCGTTAGGTACCATACAACCAGTTATTACTGCATCTTGTTGAAAGTTTGTAAAGATGTTTGAAATTTATGTAAACCCCGGATAAACACAAATTTATCCGGGCACAAGTTGTGTGAAACGGGTAAGGAATATTCTGGATGGAGCCGCGGACTTCAACTAGTATACAAACAAAAAACTTTAAGCTACTACTAAAAGCAGTGCTATAAAATGTAACAGCCACTAGTACTAGGGCCTCGTAAACCTTCCATATAATAATTGTCTCAGGTGTTCTGTACACAAAAAAGGTTTAGTTATAGTCACTCTGGGACCCATTTCGATTAAAACTTTGTATGACACATACTTGGAATATGTTTACAATGTATTTAAATATGTGAATTGTAAGCCTGGCATGTTAAAACAATAATTTTCATATAATTTCGTCACGCAGGGCCTTTGCATGTATAGACACTATAATAATATTGTTCTAACGCCCCACGGACTCATAAATCACAGCCTGAAAAACAATCGTTTATTACTGTTACACTAAGTATCTATTTTTTAATATGTATGAAATGAAAAAATGCAAGCTTATAAATTATATTTTTTTATACCACAAGCTTACGGCCTGGTGGTCACCGTAGCTTATGATCGTCTACACTCTACAGCACCCGAAGCGATACACTTGCAGTGCCGACCCTTAACAAATTCTTCTAAGAGTCTTGTTTAAAGAACTCGATACTGTAGGCTTTTGGAAAAACCGAGGCATGCAGCTCATTCCACAATCCAAGGGGGTGAAAAACATGGAAGGTGCGACTTGAGCAACCAAAGGGGGAATTCGCCACAATCGCGGCCGACAGACCGGTCATGGACGAGTGGCTGGAGAGAAGACACGGTGCTCTCTCCTACCGGTTGACACAGATGCTTGCCGGGCACGGTAGCTTCGGTAGGTATCTGTGGCGAAAACACCGGGAAACCACGGCCGAGTGTCAGCACTGCGAGGACTGCAGCGATGACACGGCGCTCCACACGCTGGTGGAGTGCACGGCGTGGGCGCAACAGCGCCAGGTCCTCGTAGTGGGTCTGGGCGTGGACACTCTCTCGCTCGAGGCCATGGTGCGAGCCATGCTCTCCAGCGGGAGTAAGTGGGACTGCGCCGTCTCTTTCTGCGAGCAGGTCATGCTCGCGAAGGAGGCGGCGGGCCGGGTGCGGGAGAGAACTCTCCCACCCGAGTTCCGCAGTCGGCGCCCTGGGCGCCGCCGACGTGTCTTCGCCGAGGACTATCGGCCGCCATGACCGGGGGTCTGAGGACGGTGAGAGGGCCGCTCACCGTCCTTACAGAAGCAGGCCCATGACGGAAGCGTGACGTGAGCAACTCACGCACGCCCCCCCTTAGAAGCGGGGTCACACCCGAAACCCCCCATAGACGCGGGATTGCACCCGGACCACCCCCTGGGCGAGGCCGCATTAGCGGCCGTAGGTCTGTTGGGAGTCACGGGACATCCTTCCTGAGGGCTTACCGGGGGCTCCCAACCATAGGCTGTTGGGCGTTACGTGAGGTTTTTTAGTCGGTAAGAGTCCGGCATAGCATCCTACGAGGATTTTCCCTCACATCAAAAGAAAAAAAAGGGGGTGAAAAACAGCTTTGTTTTGACATCTAATAGAATGAAAAATTTCTTTCTATGGCTTAACTATCAGAGATGATACGGTAGCACGTGAAAAAAGTTACAGTAATTGTGGCGACCGCCACATAGCGAAGTTCAGTTGAAGACCTGCATCGCGATATGATAGTTCTCGCAACGAAGTATAGATAAATCCTGAATCGCGATATCAGAATTCTCACGATGATAAATGATATAACCAACAGTCCAACATCAACCGTTGGGCTTCGGCCCGCCAGGCGCGATCACCTAGCCTGTTCGGAGGATCCTCCCTTTGTGTGTTGGAGGAACATTCCCAACCCTTCCTCCACATTGGTGACCCCGACGTGATTGAAAGCAGCCTTCACGAAGCAGAGCAGCAGCAGCAGCATCATCATCATCATCATCATCACCACCTTTACAGCACTCCAGTATGCCCGGTAAACAGTCTCAGCCAGCCAGCATCTACGGCCTCTACAGGGATACCACAAGCTAGCAGCGACCGCTCCAGCCTGGTTACCTCTTCGGCCACATCAGCGTCTAGGCACCGAACACTGCACTACGGTACTTGTAAGAAGAGCGCATCTCTCCCGTCTACGCAGCACGAGGTTACCGCAGCACCGCGCACCGCACCATTGTACTTGGCCCCGACTCACTGGGACTAGTAGTATTCGATTCCGACTCACTGGAATCAGCGGCATACGATTTCAACTCACTGAAATCAGCGGCACAGTTCCGACTCACTGGAACTAGCGGAGTACAGTTCCAACTAAATGGTACTACACGAACTGGCACTGGCGCATCTGACAACAGACTACAAGACACCAGACTCATACTCGCAATCGACCTCCGGTCTCGGAGGGGAGCGATGTGGCGACCGCCACATAGCGAAGTTCAGTTGAAGACCTGCATCGCAATATGAAAGTTCTCGCAACGAAGTATAGTCCAACATCAACCGTTGGGTTTCGGCCCGCCAGGCGCGATCATCTAGCCTGGTTGCAGGATCCTCCCTTTGTGTGTTGGAGGAACATTCCCAACCCTTCCTCCACAGTAATAATCATAATCATATTATTTTAAAGTGAACTGGGGTTAATGATAGAATTCTGGTGATTATAGAAATTAATTTAATTACCTTTAATTATGGAATTGCCATGATAAAACTCCTCCTTTGACATTCTGTATGAAAGCATTATAAATGTTTGTAGAATCAACGTTGAGTGAGAGTTCGCCTGTTACACGCAGTAACAAATTAATTATCTGTACAAGGGAATTTAACCTTTAAAACCTAAATGTTAATCGCAATAAATAACTGCCTACTTACTTTCTCCGAAACGAAACTTGCGAGCGTTTCCGTGCTCCGGAATGGCTCGTTAAGCCGTTGGTCCCGCAGGCTTATTACGTATGTTACAATAGGCAAGCGATAGCGATAATCTCGCGGAAATCGCGCGATAATCGCTGTTTGTTGACTGTTTCGTATTACGTATCAACAATCGTTTTGCCATAGCCAACTAGCGACGGTGCTGCCTCTGTAGGACAATCAGTAAATTAAAAAGTGCATTTGTGCTATACTGCGGCAGCGATCTGGCGATAATTTCGTATTACGTATCGTTTTTGACAACCTCCAGGTAGCGATTTCGATATTTTAATAGTGTATGTGTGTACTGAGAGACCACTTTCATTTTTTGCGGATTTTTGCAGTTTAACTAACAATAGTGCTGCGAGCACGTGTTCGGACGCGCTTTCTAACCGATCACTAAGCTTTACAAATATTTTCGCAAATTTTACTATGCACTATTGTTAGTTAAACTGCAAAAATCCGAAAAAATAAAAGTGGTCTCTCAGCACACACATACGGCTATTTCTACTTTTTACGATTCTCATCGCCACCTTCATGGTAAATTTTAAATACTGATGATTTTAACAATTTTTTTAAACAAACACAAAGCGTTTGGTAAGTTAAGTAACATATATAAGTCAACAAGTTAAATTTTGAGTCAGATTTGGAAGAATAAGGTTTTGAATTATTTGATCCCACGTAGGTGACGCGACGATCCACGAAGGTGACGCAGTAGCTTTACAGACATTATTAATCATTATTTAAGTACAAATTAAAAGTTAGTTCTGCCGAATAGTTATATGGTAACAGCTACTTAACTAAAAACAATTACCAGGTCCTATACCTACACATGCTTTTGACGTAAAAGTTATTCTGGAACCATTATATTATAAAAATAACACAGTACATCTGTTTGGCACAAAGTGGCAAATTATCAGTTGTCTAGATCCCATAGCATAAGCTTATATTGTCTTAATTTGGGCTAGATGATGTTGTGTGAGAATGTCCGAACCTCGCTACTTATAATGGAAGCACTCTGCGGCTGGACGATCGGCTCACCGAACTCGAGGTAGAACTGGGTCGCAAAAACTGGCACATACTGGTGTTGTGCGAAGTCCGAAGAAAGGGGGAGGACACGCTAACCCTTGGGTCGGGTGGCCTATTCTACTTTCGGGAAGGTGATGGAAGACATTCTTCCGAGGGTGGTGTCGGCTTTACGGTGAAAAAGAAACTCGTTAGCAGCATTGTGGAGATCAGGAGTGTTTCGCCTCGGGTAGCATACGTAATACTGAGACTTACCAACAGGACTCCCTGAAGGTGATTCAGGTGTACCTATGCCCCAACTTCGAGAAGCACTGACGAGGCAGTTGAGACCGTGTACGAGGACGTGGTGAAAGCATTACACGGTACTGCCAAGACTCACTACAATGTTTTGATAGGGGACTTCACTGTCAAAGTACAAGAACGCGGTGAAACGAAAATCGGACTTTTTGGTGTTGGGCGTAGAAATGACCGGGGGCCGCGGGGCAGTATGCTTATCAACTTTCTTGAGGCTCAGGGGCTCTTCTTGATGAACTCATTCTTTAAGAAGAAACCCCATAGAAGGTGGACTTGGCGAAGCCCCAACAAGGTCACAAGGAACGAGATAAAATTCATCATGTCGGACAGGAGGTGTATATTTGGAGAAGATGTATCTGTGATCAACAGGTTTAATACCGGATATGATCACCGACTCGTCAGAGCGTCTCTGAATTTAGAATTCCGCGTCGAAAGAGCCCGGATGATGCCGAGCTCCGACCTACTGCGCTCCAAATAGCTTTGTGTGCCGAGAAGTTTCAATTGGAGCTTCAAAATCGTTTCGATCTGCTGGAAACCACTGGCAACGATCACGATAAGGCCGACACTGTAGTCAGGACGCTACAACAAGTGTCCCGAAGGTTTCAGTCTGGAAAAAAGCAAAAATAGGTGTTCCCAGCTTTCGCCCGAGACCCTCGAGCTCATGAGAATCAGACGGGAAACGCCATCTACATTTCATTGAAGTGCGTAAATTAGGATGCATGCTGTGTTCGCACTGAGTTCTCGGCTGAACTGAGTCTAAATGAGCGATGTTGAATAGTGTTGCGGAGAACCCAGTTTGCGAACCTCAATAAAAAAATAAAAATCTATGCATACTTACTTTTGCTTACTTTTGGTCTTCGTCAGACCAGAGAGATTTAAATATCAAAATCCGAAAGCTGCTATAACGCGACCTCAGACGTTATAACACCAACATCATAGAGGCAGCGATCACACAAAATTGGGGTTCTAAAGTCTTTGCCCAACAGCTCGGAAGACCTCGTCTGACAAAATTGAAGACAGCGGGTGGCAAAACCGAGACCTCGAGATTCTCGAAGAAGTTAGGAGCTTCTACAGAGAACTATATGCATCACGGAAAAAAAGATCGACGGGACCTAGCGACCGTGACCACAGAGCCCCACTAATGCGCCACGCTACCGAAGACATTCTGGATATTGACCAGGGCGAGGTCAGGGCTGCTCTCGAACAACTAAAAACCAATAAATCCCTGGAGAGGACGGAATAACGACTGAGCTTCTTAAAGCTGGCGGGACTCTAGTTCTCAAAGAGCGGACGAGTCTCTTTAATTCCGTCCTCCAACAGGGACAAACACCTAAAGCGTGGAGCGGGAGTGCGGTGGCTCTGTTTTTCAAAAAAGGTGACAAGACCTTGCTGAAGAATTATATACCCATCTCACTCCTTAGCCATGTTTACAACTTGTTCTCGAGAGTAGTCACAAACCGCCTTGCCGGAAAACTCGACGAGTACTAGGTACCTAAATGTATTTAAGTTGATATAAGTATAAAGTAGTAGGTGCCTTGATTAAGCTTTAGGTGGCATGACTCTTTCCCAGGATTTCTTCTTGAGACTTGGACGCGAAGGTCATTGTGTCTTTGTTCAAAAGTTCTTAGCATGCCGCACGCCTCAAGAAGCGGAAAAGCATCTGAACTAATCCAAAAGACGCAAGATAACACCCGAACCCGTAGGCGAGGCCACGGTGATAGCCTAAGCCTGTCGGGCACCCTGATACATCATTCTAAGGAGTTGCCCGGGGCGCCTAATACTAGACGGGTAAGTAGCTACGATGGGGGTTTTAGACGGTTTGGATCTGGCATAACGTCCGGTGGGATTTCTACTCCTATAAAAGGGCTTCACACGGAATGTTATAGGTAATGCTCTGTCCTTTGCCATGATTGTAGGTACCTACTTATTTGTTCTACTATTATTCCGCTACATATCTACTAAAATACGAATCTAAAAGAGTACCACTCTTACTGAAACTAGTCAGAGATCACCTTCGTGGCATAAACTCACCTTCGTGGGTAAAACGCCACGAAGGATGTGACACGAAGGTAACGAAAACATAGCTTTTTTTAAATTCCGACAAAGTTTAGCCGTTACGGTTTAAATCAAATACTACATAAATATCTCAATTAATTTGCGGTTTCGATGAATAAACTCTGACTTCAATAGCTATTATACAATGTACAAAAAGTCACCCACGAAAAGTACTCGAATTAAGTGTCAAATGTAGAAATTTACTGATTTTTTTTTTTCTTAAGGAGCCAGGAGGTGCACGTTGCACTCTCGCGATGCCCGAGCTTGAATATCGTTCAGTTAAGTTGAGTTTTGTTATTGGGGCGGTCGTTTTGGTCAACAGTAAACCGTTTACTACGCAAATTTAGAGTACCTAGATTCGTGTGACCGATGTATATTGAGTTTTAAGTTCTAAATAATAGTTAGAATATTTTTTTTGTAATACTGTGTGTGTAGTGTATGTTATTACGGTGAATTTAGTGTAAGTAACTTCAAAATCTATCGAAATTTGGTGAAGCAGCAACCAAATGTTTAACTGAATCGGGAAGTGTGACACGAGTAGAATGCGAAAAATGACCCCGATTTTGACCTTTCGTGTTAATTTTTGGTATGAATATTTACTTCTATTGCAACAAATTTCATGTATTTTATAGCTTAATAGCTGTTTTATCCACTATTTTAAAACTTTTCTTTCTAACTCATACGGTTTAGAAAATATAAGCGTGTGACCATCAAATTTAAGCAACCAGGAGAAATAGCCATACACTAATGAAATGCCCAACAGATGTGACAGTTCCCAGTTTTCAGTGATCGCCACGTAATTGTTTATGGCGCTAGTTTCGTAGTGATAAGTGCGACGTAGCGATTAGCGAACGATTCGCTATAGAATTTAACGTAATACCATTTTTTCCGCCACCAGCGATAAATCGTGCGATGATTGCGCAATGAGTGCGCGATTATCGCTGATCGCTGTTTTATAGGTAATCAGCCTGCCGGTTGTCAGTACAATGGCAGCCGATAAGTCAAGCTGAAGGCCATATTGGCGGCTTGAAAAATTTCAACAGCAAGCACTCAAGCAGTCTCAACCTGCACATTTACCTACATTTGAACACGTTAATACGGCTCACCGCCTATTACGTTGGACAGATTCTATAAAAAGTTGAAATGTGGGCATATAAGATGCCTCAGTCTACCCCTTCGGGGATAAAGGCTTGTGTTACCATTGTACATATGTAATAGATAGCAGCGTATTTATGTCTAGATTAGGCTATAATTCTACTCCAGTGCTTCGGTGGAAAGTTTACTGAAGCTATTTGAAGAATTTTCAGATTACCTAACAAGACTTCCACGATTCGCGGCGGTATATCACTTCACAATTTTTTATGGTTCAGAAACTAGACTTCGCGAATACTTAGAATAAGAACGAAGTGACGACCGCGCCGCTTTACGTTATTGCCAAAATCTTGTCGTCTCATCTCTTGTTCCTAATGCATGTGGTCTTAGTCTTTAGTCGTGTTTCGAAATTAGTAAAAAACATTGCAAATCGTTTGTAATTTCGTTTTGATTTAAATAGATACGCCCAATGAATGTTTGAATTGATTAAGCTAACAATTTGTTAATGATAACGATCAGATACGAAAATTTTTCTTGCTTAGTATTAAAATAATGTTTGTCATTTGACGTCTATTCATTTCAGTACTTTCTAATAGTATGGACTTTTAGCTTTCTTTTTAATTAGCTAAAAGGGGCGACCAGAAAAACAGAGTTCATGGGGTACTTAAATCGTAATAGACTTTAATGTGAACGTAGGGGAACATCCCCTTTGTAGGCCTGCGAGTAAGGGCCTGTTTACGATGTCTGCGAATTTCGCTTCTTTTTTTTTTTCATATAAACTGGTTGCTTTGAAAGAGCATCGGTCTCGGAACCGTTTTTGCACCTTACTAGGATTTTTGTACGACATAACGAGTGCTGCATTTTATTTTTAACATTACTTGAATTGAATTGGTGTATTGAAGTATGCGATTGTTTAAAACTAAAAGGTGTATTTTTAATAAGCGAAGAACTTTAAATTGATATAAATACAATTCTGAGACCGGATTTTAAACTAAAAGATACACGTTCTTAATATCCACCCAATTGGCTTTATTAATTATTTAACATTATGGCATTGATATTTAAATGCCATCGCGTACATAGCATGACCTGGAGATCCAATTTTAACACACTCTTCTATCTTTTAGAGAGTGTGAAAATTGGTCAAATCAGACTGTATTTGAGCCATAACACATTGAATATTCGCATCCAATTTCCCGATCGTTTGGTCTCTAGGGTGCGTCGTACATACATACTTACATACATAAATATCAAGGCTGATAAACACATTTCCATTGCTTTGCGTCGGATAAAAAGTAATAGGTGAGGAACATGTTGAAATTGATAGAAACTTTATATCATCGACTGGACATTTTATTTTTACGTGTGGAAATCCCCACAGATGTTATGCCACAATGACGATAACTTCGCTTAAGATGCTTATAACACAGAGCTAGCATTGAATAGTTAAAAAACCTTATTCTTTCGTAACATAAGAAACAAACAGTATTGTCATATTCGTAGCTGATATCGTAGGTACGTAGCGGTGAACGTAGGGCGCCCGGTGGTGATGACTCTACGGCGTAGAGGTCGACCGACGTTACACAACCCTTAAGACTGTAGTCCGCAAGCGTGAGAACTCGTGAGAGAACCCCTACATTGATATATTACTTGCACACGTACGCATCGCATTCTAATAGTATATTTCCCTAGAAATGAATCTATTTACTTTCGGTTTTTTGATTATATAGATATTCATTGAACCTTCGTCTTTAAAAAATCTTTAAAATCTCACATAAAACACGCAATGAACTTAGCTATAGCTTGTCGCATCGCCAAGCGCACGAGTCATTGTGATTTACCAGTGACATAAGGGTATGGTCCAAGTGTACTCTTTTCGGGTATTTATGTCATTTGACTCATTATGTTAACTAGGTCATACGAAAAAAATTAAGAATGTTATTGCATGAAATTATAACACTTTATTTAAATAAATTATTTATAATTTCATAATTGTAACTAATTTATTTAAAAAGGATAAAAACAGATTAAAATAAACTCAGTGATTTATATACAAATTTATTTATTTTTTGTTTTAGCGAGAATTGCTTCGGTACATCCCTTTTCGCTCGGCCGTTTTTTTGCGACGCGAGCAGCCTCTCTTTTTTTTATCGCCTCTATTAAATAAACCGGCTCTCTAACCTCCATTTTTCTATCTAGCCTGGAATCTATTATTTTAGGGACTATACAATCCATATAAAACTTTTTAATTTTTCTTCCATGTTATTTTTCCAGAAGTTATCATCTTTTTTTAACCGACTTCAAAAAAGGAGAAGGTTACTCAATTCGACGGTATATAATTTTTTTTTTTTTTTTATATTTGTTCGCGCAGAACTCCGTCGTTAATGGACCGATTTAAAAAAAAAATTTCGTTCAAAAATAGATACTCCCAAGGTGGTCCCATTTTAAGGAAGTCAAGATCTGATGATGGCATTCAGGAGAAATCGAAGGGAACTTTTAAAAATTGTAGGGACATCTAGGGCATTTGTAAAATTTTTCATTAAGGGCTTTAAAGTAGTAAAAACAAACAAAGTAAGTATATTCTGATTTGTCAGATATCATGAAATATAATACTGAACATACATACATACATATCATCACGCCTGTTTCCCATCGGGGTAGGCAGAGACTATGGCTTTCCACTTGCTACGATCCTGGCATACCACTTTCGCTTCTTCTACTTTCATCCCGGTTAAGGGTACTCTTGACCTGGCCAAAAAAAAAATACTGAAGTCGGTGCCAATATGACTTTGAGAGTGATTAATAATGCCTACCTAAGCCTACATAGTTTTACTGGGCACCGATTTCTGTATTATATTTCATGATATCTGATAAATTCAGAATATACTTACTTTGTGCTAAGTAATTTTTTTATTGTGGTAACTTTCATGTCGATGCTGGTCCAAACTAGAAAAATGCATTCACTTTTTTCCGTGATGTGTAGCTGTCCTTGCACCTGATAATACCAGTCGTGATTTGTGTTTATTATAAGAAGCAGTCAGACGTTGTCTTCTTTCTTGCAGCCATTCCATGGAGTCCACTTGTAAGACTGTTCTTCTTTCAAGACTATCCCTTTCCATTTCTGTTAAGTTAAGCTTGTTTAAATGCTCATTTTTGGCAAATTCAAAATCGATTTCGTCTAAATCTGGCTTTTGACAAAAATAGCCGAAAATGTTTATCGATAGCTCAATCCCTATCAGTTTCTCAGAGTCAGGTATAACTTTGTACGTGCGTGAACGTCAATTTTTTATAAAATAATGCATACATAATGTAAAAAGGACGCTTGTACAAGTTTTCACAGGAGCTATCATCGAGCTATAATCGAGCTGGTGGAAATAGCATAGCAATTGATGCTGACACTCGCAACCCACCCTTATGCTTGCCCAAATAACAAATTATCGCGAAGCTATGCAAATCAACCCAATCTTTTATCTATGCTACAACTACAATCGCAACCCACCCTTATGTTTGCCCAAACAATATATTCCGAGAGCTGGCACGAATTTTTGGGTAGGTATTTGAGGCAAGCTGAAAACTTGTCAGATACCTCTCCTATTATATCCCAACTCGGAATTGCAGACCTGGCTGGTGAGTAGCGGGGCTACATCAACCCCTAAATTTTTAAAAATATTATTTTTTATTCCCAAAAAATATATTTAAGGCACTACGCAATTTAAATATGTTGCAGTGTAATACTTAATGAATACGAAAAAAAATAAGCCAGATAATTTAATCGGGGTTTTAACATTGCCAGACGCGTGCAAAAAAATTTTGCAAAAAATTATAAAAAATGTTTTTGAGGCAGCTTGAAATTTTAATGGAGCGTTATTTATAAGTAAAAAATAAGATTCCCAAAAAGACAGATCATTTCGGTGGGGCTTTCTACCTGCCAGGTGATCAAACAAATAATGAATGGGTACGAGCCTGTAGTGCTATAGACAAGCTGGAGTGTGAGAGAGCGCATAACGACAGCTGTCTTCGTTCTTGCTTGCCGCGTTAGTATTAGCTCTGGCGAAGCCACGTGCGACCCATGAGGTTTCTAGTTAAAATTTCGGAGTTAAAAATAATAAATTTTCTGAATTTCTACTAAAAACATTTTGCGTAAAAGAGATTGTATTGATTTATGGACGTTACTACCAGGTTTATAAAAATATAATATCTCTACTTATTTTTATTACTTATTTTTATTATTATAATACTTCTACTCTAAAAACTTGAAATAATTGTACTACTGGAGAGTAGTACAATTATTTCAAGTATAAAATAAAATTCAAATAAATTCTATTCATTTATTAATATTTTAGAGATATTGAGTTAATATAAATGTAGAAACCTACTTATAATTTGGTCAAACTAATTTTATTCTATATTTTATACAACCCGTTTTATTTTATTTATCTATTAATTTTTTAAATGTTTAAAATTACATAATTGAACATATTTCGGAATAGGAATAATAATAAATATCACTAGTATATATTATTATTATATATTATTAGTATTATTTATTATTATATATTATTAGTATTATAATGTGCTCTCTTGTTTGCTTAGTCAGATGAACGTCTGAGACACAGGATTAACATCCTAGTTCAGACAAGGATCTGATAATACACTGTAACAACTTCTTGCCGTAGCTGATAGATATTCCATTACTTTAGTCAAGTGTAAGTTAAACCATGAATTGTAAGATATTAACGATTGTACTGCTTTTATTACTTTGATATAGAAAAATAAAATATTACATGTGCCTACAATGACTGAATTACTGTAATCCTAATATTTTAAGTGATATCTGTATTGTTTTTGATGAAATAAATTTAAACCTCATGGGTTATTGTAAGTCACGTGGCCTCGCCAGAGCCAATAGTAACGCGGCAAGCAAGAACAAAGACAGCTGTCGTTATGCGCTCTCTCTCTCACACTACAGCTTGTCTATAGCACTACAGGCTCGTACCCATTCATTATTTGTTTGATCACCTGGCAGGTAGAAAGCCCCACCGAAACGATCTGTCTTTTTGGGAATCTTATTTTTTACTTATAAATAACGCTCCATTAAAATTTCAAGCTGCCTCAAAAACATTTTTTATAATTTTTTTGCAAAATTTTTTTGCACGCGTCTGGCAATGTTAAAACCCCGATTAAATTATCTGGCTTATTTTTTTTCGTATTCATTAAGTATTACACTGCAACATATATAAATTGCGTAGTGCCTCAAATATATTTTTTGGAAAAAAATAATAATATTTTTAAAAATTTAGGGGTTGATTTAGCCCCGCTACTCACCAGCCAGGTCTGCAATTCCGAGTTGGGATATAGTAGGAGAGGTATCTGACAAGTTTTCAGCTTGCCTCAAATACCTACCCAAAAATTCGTGCCAGCTCTCGGACTAATAGAATTATCGCGGAACTATGCAGCTCAACACGGATTACGATCGGACGTGCGGTCACCTTGAATACTAGGAGGGCACTGTTTTTTTTGCACGCGCGTATTCAATAATATATCGCATTCCGGGAGACTGTGCTTTGTACAAAAATGTATGGGCAACGGGAAACATTTCCCGCTAAGAAAATTGTTGATGTTTAAGCTTAGATTATGATTTTTTGGTTTGATTTAGTACAAAACTTTAATGGTGAATGTATTATTTATACTTTTTTCTCAAGTTAACACAGTTTTTTTTTCAAATAGAGTAACGAAATAGTGGAAATTATCATAACAGCAAAGGCCGATTTCGATGATTTTGATCGACTTTGAGAATTTTTTTAAATAAAAGTAAGGGTTATTTTGTAAATGTCACACGGTGAAAATGTGGCCCCATCTATTATAGAGCTAAAATATTTCTAAAGTGTTATGTAAATAAGTGCATTCTTTATTTATTTTTAAAACCGTATGTTCCTATTCGCGGGATTTTACGGACGTGCCCCTTAAGCTTGGTTTCCACCGTCAGATGAGCGGGCCCGTTAAAATCCACTTAACTCCCCACAAAAAATTGCATGCTTGTTTTCCCACCAATAATGGATCTAGGCACTCATTTGCATTTTATTCATTCATTTTACTCATCTCAATAACAATAAAAATTGAGAAATGATGAATGGCATCATTTCTCATTTTCAATTTTAAACTCTTTGTTGGTGTATAATAAAAATATTTTTTTTAAGATATCGTACCGTACCGTTCATCTCATCATCTTCCGCTCATTACTCTGTCACGGCAGAAACCCACCCTTAAGAGTCGCCATACACGGGCTACCAGCTACAACTATAAAACGCGGCCAAAAGCTCAATTCCTGTCATACATTTTATATAGAGCCGCAGCACACAGTCAGCGCCGATGGCCACCACAAGTAAAAAATTGTTGCTAACTTCGTGTAGCCCTCACCAGCCACTAAACATTGACACAATACGTCACCATTTTGCTTTTTCGAGATTTCCACCCCTCTCTCACCTACCTCAGTTAACCACATCAAGTCGAGAACAATATGGAAATAGAATAAATTATTTACTTATATTAGAGAATTAAAAAACCGTCCTGCGATTTCAGATAGGTATCTACTTAAGGTTTTTCTTCGCTAGCAGGACAACGACCGCAAGTTTCAACCATCGGCCACTTCTAGTTTATCGAGGCCGTTTCAAGTTTATCGAGGCGGCATTTGTGGCAACGCGTGTGGCCCGAGTCTGCCGCCCCTTATACCGCTGTCGGCGTCAGGCTCTGTGCTATTGTTTGCTCCGTGTCGTCGTCGTTCTACTCATCGCAAACTTTGTCAATGTAACACAAAGGAGATCATTCACGTTTCATACATTTTTGGGCCAATTCTGAAAGTGCCGGCCAGAAAAAAAGAATGTAATATTCGCATAGAACACACAATTTCTAGCAAAAAATACTACTGCATTAACCCTGTGCGTGCTATGGTTTTGTTGTTACATGCTTTTAAAATACGAGAAAAATGTTATTTTGATGATGTATTTTGATACATTTCATCACTTGAATAGTGATTTGTTTTTACGTTATTCTATAGTAATAAGAAAGAATTATCATTTTACTAATTATCTACGTACCTACGCACAAATAAAATGTACGTAACGATTCACAACAAGTCCAAACTTGTTTCAAAAAACTTAGACAAAGGTGCCGCGCGCGCTTCCCGCCAGGCTCAAGCGACAGGTACCTGGCAAATCACCCCGCCACCTCCCGAAGCCAGATGGGTGCGATGGGGCCCTACCACCAACCCCGGGGTCCAAGCCAGCCTCACCTGCGAGTGGTGCACCTCCTGATAAACGGATGAGGTCGTAGCGCACAGAAAAGGAAAATTCGAAACTAAACCCTATACCAACCCGTCTGGCCAGCGTGATACAGTAAGGCCAAATATCCTCCTATGATACACACAACAAAACAACGGCCCCTAGTTCCCGGCACTCCCGCTGTTCCCGATCACGGCAGCGGTCGGAGTGATGGCGGGAGGGGGGGTGCTAAGAATCTTCGGGTCACGGGAGGCTGCCATACAAAACTGACCCTGGCTACGTTTAATGGAACTACTCTGCGCCTGGACGAGCGGCTCACCGAACTCGAGGAAGAACTAGGTCGTATTAACTGGCACATCCAGTATTGTGCGAGGTCCGAAGAAAGGGGGAGGACACGCTAACCCTTGCATCAGGTGACCTGTTTTACTTTCGTGAAGGTGACGGAAGACATTCTTCCAAAGGGCGGGATTGGCTTTATGGTGAAAAAGGACCTTGTTAGCAGCTTTGTGGAGATCAGGAGTGTTTCGCCTCGGGTAGAGTACTTAATACTGAGACTCACCAACAGGTACACCCTGAAGGTGATACAAGTGTACGCCCCGACCTCGAAAAGCACTGTCGAGGCAGTTGAGACCGTGTACGAGGACATAGCAAAAGCACTACATGGTACTGCCAAGACTCATTATGTTGTGATGGGGGACTTCAATGCCAAAGTGGGAGTACAAGAACGCGGCCAAACGAAGATCGTCCCCTTTGGTGTAGTGCGCAGAAATGACCGAGGCCATATGCTTGTCAGTTTTCTTGAGTCGCAGGGCCCCTTCTTGATGAACTCTTTCTTTACGAAGAAGCCCCACAGAATATGGACTTGGCGATGCCCCGACAAGGTCACAAGGAACGAGATAGACTTCATCATGACGGACAGGAAGTCTATATTCAGAGATGTCTCTGTGGTTAACAGGTTTAATACCGGTGGTGATCACCGACTTCTAAGAGCATATCTGAATTTGGACTTCCGAGCTGAAAGGGCCCGTATGATGAAGCCTACTCTCCGACCTACCGCGCTCCAGTTAGCCTAAGGGGCTGAGAGGTTCCAGTTAGAACTTCAAAATCGTTTTGATCTGCTAGAAACCACTGGCAATATTCACGATAAGGCCGAGAATGTGGTCAGGACGCTACAGCAAGTGTCCCGAAGGTTTTTGTCCGGAAAAAGCAATAACAGGTGCTCTAAGCTCTCGCCCGAGACTCTCGAACTTATGAGAATAAGACGGGAAACGCCATCTGCGCACTCGTCTTCGTCAGACCAGCGGGATCTAAATCTCAGAATCCGAAAGCTGATACGACGCGACCTTAGACGCTATAACACCAGCATCGTCGAGGCAGCAATCGAGCAGAACAGGGGTACCAAAGTATTTGCCCAACAGCTTGGAAGACCCCGTCTGATGAAACTGAAAACAGCGGATGGCAGAACTGTGACCTCAAGGTTCGAGATTCTCGAGAAAATTAAGAGCTTTTACAGAGACCTGTATGCATCACGGACAAAAAGGCCGACGAGTAGGACCCTACTGATTGTGACCACCGAGTCCCACTATCGCGCCACTATAGCGAGGACATTCCGGACATCGGTCAGGGCGAGGTGAGGGCGGTTCTCGGGCAACTTAAAAACAACAAGTCCCCTAGGGAGGACGGAATTACAACTGAACTACTGAAGGCGGGAGGGGGGCTCCGGTTCTCAACGAGCTGACGAGTTTGTTTATTCCGTCCTCCAACAGGGACAAACACCTGAAGCGTGGAGCGGGAGTCCGGTGGCTCTGTTCTTCAAGAAAGGTGATAAGACCTTGCTGAGGAATTACAGACTCATCTCGCTCCTGAGCCATGTTTACAAGTTGTTCTCGAGAGTAGTCACAAACCGCCTCGCCCCGGAAGGCTCGACGAGTTTCAGCCAAAGGAGCAAGCCGGATT
Source organism: Miltochrista miniata (assembly GCA_933228765.1). Taxonomy (NCBI): domain Eukaryota; kingdom Metazoa; phylum Arthropoda; class Insecta; order Lepidoptera; family Erebidae; genus Miltochrista; species Miltochrista miniata. Next base: position 29,610,467 of record OW121747.1, read on the forward strand.
TCAAAAAGGCTTCAGAACCGTGAACCACATCCATACTGTACGGCAGATTGTACAGAAAACAAACGAGTACAATCAGCCGCTGTGTATGGCTTTTGTGGACTACAGGAAGGCCTTTGACTCTGTCGAAATGAAATACTCTTTATCTTTATTTTACATGCTCCTTTATGTAGGAACGAGAAATCAAAATTGGGCATAAAATATGCCTCTGCCTCACCCTTCGGAGAAACAGGTACATTTATATGTATGTGTGCTTATTATGTGTGCTGAAAGACATAATTAATAAAATAAATCACTTTTCAACTGCTCATATCAATTAGAATGACACCTTCGAAATAACATTTTTCACGAATTTTAAAAGCATGTAACAAAAAAACCATAGCACGCACAGGGTTAATGTAGTAGTATTTTTTGCTATAAATTGTGTGTTCTATGCGAATATCACATTTTCTTTTTCTGGCCGGCACTTTCAGTTTTTGGTCCAAAATGAATGATGTCCTTTAATTACTAGTCCGCCGGGTCCTGTACGGGACAGGTCCTGTGGGTTTATAAGGAGTATGCTTTAACTACTTCTAAGTTGAAGTAATAATGAAATTCTGTGGGTAGATAAACTAGATCAATAGCCACGTTATCCTTTAACACTCTATCTATTTTCTCTACATATTGAATTGAAAGTTTACAGTAAACTATGCAGAATCATTACCTACTAGAGTCTCGAGAGTCGTTACAAAAATATTCATTAAAAATACTCTAGGCACTTTCTTCTTGCTGTTTTTGAATGACTCAAGTTACATACAAAGTCCAAACAGGTATACTCTCATCGCGAGTTTGATACTCGTAGTAGGAGGGCTTTTTCTTTTTTACGTGTGGAAATCCATCATGAATGCTATCTGACCGACTACATAAAGAATGTCTATGGCCGGGAGCCCCGTGTAAGCCCTCGGAAGGATGACCCAGGAAGTAGGAAGATATTAATAACATGGTACTTTCATAATTATCTTATGCTGATGCCTTGCTAGTTTAAAAAATAAATTACTGTGTGTAATGTTACTTCCAAGTTTGTAGTATCTACTACATATCCAGTAGTCGTCAAAATTAGACAGTAATAAAAATTAAAATAGATTTATGCACTTCTTTTCCATATAAAATTAAACTATGTCAAGTTTACCCGTTCGCGTAAATTTCTTAAAAAAGTGTGAAAAGTTCGCAACCCATACAAGGCTTTCGTTGCACCGAGTAATCAAAAAAGCTCAATAGCAACACGATTGTAAATTGCTTATAATTGTAAGTTATCAACCTCGTGAGAGAAACACCACATGTAATGTTACCGAGTGTACCCTCCCCAATCTCGTGTGACCCAGCTGGCAACCATAAACACAACAATAAGTAAGTATAACCATCGCGTTTATTGATTAACCGCAGTTGGAGTTCTGAGTTTTTTTTGATAGACGCCGTAGCCTCTCTCCATGAGCTTATAAAACATATTTTCTTGTCTTCGTCATTACATTTTTGGAAGTAATTATTTATCTCTCCGCGGAATCATCAAGTTGCCTGGTAGTTGGCTTGCGAAGTTGCTGATATATATTTTATACGTTGCGAAGCTAAGGCTTGGCGAGGGGTGGGTGGCCTTCGTCTAGAGATGGGACATGAATGAATTCGGGGGTCGGCTGGTTTTGTATGTAATTTACTGGTAAGTACTTTTGTAAACTAATTTACCTCGTGAAGTAGTGAGTAAGAGGGATTATTTCGAGATGGTCAAATTTCGTTTAATGTATTTTTTCTTGTTTCTCGTACGAAAAAGTTTATTTTTCTGTGCAGTTTTCATGTTTCCACTAAATTTTATGAAACTTGGTATAAATAATTCTACAAATGTTTTGTGGTGAGAATGAGGGCAGAACGGTCGGGCTTTTGTTTTCGAAGAAACATTAAATAATTAATTTTACACAATATGTCATATCTTACTAATATTATAAATGTGAAAGTTTGTGAGTGTGGATGTTTGTTACTCTTTCAAGCTCAAACGGATCGGGCTGAAATTTGGTACACAGATACATTGAATACTAGAATAACACATAGGCTACTTTTTATCCCGGGAATGAGTTCCCACGGGAAGGGATCATCAGCTAGTACCTTATATTTTCCAATCTTTGTCGTCTGAAAACGTATAAATAAGTATAAAGGGCGCTTCTCCATTGAAATACAAAAAATGGTTTGAAGAATTTGGAGAAATTTTATCTGTAATGGTTTTTATCCCGGGAATGAGTTCCCACGGGAAGGGACCAATTTTTTGCGGGCGAAGCTGCGGGCATCAGCTAGTACCTTATATTTTCCAATAGTTGTCGTCTGAAAACGTATAAATAAGTATAAAGGGCGCTTCTCGATTGAAATACAAAATATGGTTTGAAGAATTTGGAGAAATTTTATCTGTAATGGTTTTTATCCCGGGAATGAGTTCCCACGGGAAGGGACCAATTTTTTGCGGGGGAAGCTGCGGGCATCAGCTAGTACCTTATATTTTCCAATAGTTGTCGTCTGGAAACGTATAAATATGTATAAAGGGCGCTTCTCGATTGAAATACAAAATATGGTTTAAAGAATTTGGAGAAATTTTATCTGTAATAGTTTTTATCCCGGGAATAAGTTCCCACGGGAAGGGACCAGATTTTTGCGGGCGAAGCTGCGGGCATCAGCTAGTACCCAATATTTTCCAATAGTTGTCGTTTGAAAACGTATAAATAAGTATAAAGGGCGCTTCTCGACTGAAATACAAAATATGGTTTAAAGAATGTGGAGAAATTTTATCTGTAATGGTTTTTATACCGGGAATGAGTTCCCACGGGCAGGGACCAATTTTTCGCGGGCGAAACTGCGGGCATCAGCTAGTACCTAATATTTTCCAATAGTTGTCGTCTGAAAACGTATAAATGATTATAAAGGGCGCTTCTCGATTGAAAAACAAAATATGGTTTGAAAAATTTGGAGAAATTTTATCTGTAATGGTTGCAGAGACTTTTTTTAGACTAAATTAATTAATCATTTTGTTTTAAACTTGTATAAAGTGTACAGCAATAATAAGTTGATCAATCAATCAATTGAAATTTAAATAAAGCAGAAGGAACTATTTTTATCAAATGCCCAAAAACGCGAGTAGAAGAAGGCTAAAGCTACAAATTGAATAGATGACCACGAATAGCACCTAAACCTTTTTACAGTTCAAGGGTTAAAGTGTTGATGTAAATGGAGAATATAATTGCTAAACAAGCAAAGTATGCACCTCACTAGCTCAGTAGCTACTAGTGGTTATATATTAAAATACCAGAAATCAAAATGCCTTTACTTAAAATGCATTAGACCAAAATACCCGAATTCAAAATACCTTAACATTCAAAATACCTTATTTCAGTACACCTTACCGTATAATGTCTAAATTTAAAATACAAATAATTATAATATCAGAATTCAAAATACAAATTTTCAAATGTCCTTAATTTAAAATACCGAAAATAGAATACAATGTGGCACTGTCACTCACACGTTTTGTTATTTAGCTTTAACTTATTTACACCCCCCCCCCCACCTAAGTGAAGTCGCAGTTGTAGCCCTAGGTCTGTTGGTCCTTGGGTATCCTTCTGAGGGCTTACCCGGGGCACCTAACTGTAGGCTGTTATGTAGGATACGTGTGGTTTTTAGTCGGTAGGAGTCTGGCATAGTATCCATGTAGGATTTACCTCATGTTAAAACACTTTGATTCAGAGTAACAAAAGTACTACAGTGGGCTAACGAAAAATAAAAAAAAAAAACCACGAAGGCTAAGGCGGGAGCTCCGCTTCGCTTCGCTCCCGCCTTAGTCTTCTAACCTAACCTATCCGAGTCGGGATACTCTGAGTCGGGGTGTTAACCATTCACAGATATATAGCATCCATGTAGGATTTAAATCATGTTAAAAAAAGGTATTTTGTGTTTGAACATTTTAGGATAAGGTATTTGATAAATTTATATTTTGGGTTTCGGTTATTCGACCGTAAGGCATTTTAAATTATTTATATTATAAATATTTGCCTTTTGAATATTGATATTTCGATTTCGGGTATTTTGGGCTACGATATTTTGAGTTAAGGCATTATAATTTCTGGTATTGTGACGGTATACCCTACTAGTACCTACAAGTTACACGCACTCTGCCGAGCCAGCCGTAAGCAAGTGAAACGAACAGTCGACCGACGAGGCGAGGGTGGAGTGGCCGTGTCCTGGCTCGACACTCCCTTCGATTCGCGATCACGAACACTTTACGATGCTAACTTACATCTAAACTAAATTTACTTTATTCTATACTAAAACTGAATTGTTATTCTTGAGAGTATCAAGAATAACAGCGTTATAATGGTTTAAGAAGTTTGTTTGAATTTATTACACAAGTGAAATGAGTAATAAAGTTTGAAGATCTACGCTAAAGAATTCAGTAATTGGCATGGACTATAAAACTGATCCAGTGCACCTGTCGTTCGTTGTGTATGCTTAAATAAGGTAAGCCTTCGAGTTAGATTGTGTGATATTACTTTTAAATAATGTTACGTACATTTAATATTTACTTTTTAACAGGTTATAAAACTTTTAATTATTACCTCTTTACTGTTTGAAATCCTTTTGCTAAGTAATAAATGTAAAAGCAGATTGTACTTAGGTAGAAACTGTTTACCAAACAGAAAATTAAAGTACAAGATCTGAGTAAAGTTTGGCGATTCGGGCTTGCGATCTTTATTTAAAGTTAATTAAAATGTAAATATATACTATATTTTATTTTTATTTATTTATTTATATATTTTACACTTTTTTACTTGGCTCTATTGTGATTTTTTCGTCGCGAATTGGCGAATTGCTTATGAATGCAAAGCTACAACCATTTAAATGTGCTCTATAAATCCAATGTTTCTTGTCCATTGAACAATTTATTCAAATAAATAATTTGCATTAGAAGAATAAATTGTACGTCTAAATTTTCAGCGTTATTCTGTCTTCTAATTTCGAATTTTGCCCAAACGTGTCACAATTATGATGAAAAAAAAACGTGTAAAAATTTTGTTCCCAGATTTTTCTTGTAAATTTCTTTAACTTAATAACACAAGTTTCAGAATTTCCATTGTTACAAGATATAAAGTTGAACAAAATGATATGTCACTTAGAACTTTTGTAGGCAATGAATTTATTCTATTTATTTTGGGGATGAACTTCTTTGAAAGTTGTTTAAGGTCCTTCCAAATTTCAACGACAAAATTAAACTAATTAAGCAAGTTTAGAAGTTGAATACTTAATGATTTGTCAAATAGATACAGAAAATATTTGTATTCTAGTTAAGATGGAAAAATCCATTCTAAATAATCTTCGGTATATTTACGGTATAATAGAAAGTAAATTGAGACAGGCCTAAGAAATGCGCTTTACGAAACGAGGCCTACGAAATTGGGAGGAGCCTACGTCCAGTAGTGGACTACTCTAGGTAGTTGATTGATTGAATATGTAAGTAGATTCATAACTAGTGTGTCAATGCGGCTGGCTAGTTTATAATGTTAAGTAGAAATAATATATTGGGAAATTCTCTTTTATAACGATCGTTTCATACCTCTCATCATAGTTGAGTAGTCTTTGAAATTTTGCTCTAAATGAAATACCTAGTCTTTTTTATTTTTATTCTTATCGGTATCTCAATCATAATTCCTATACTCATAATAATCAAACGGGTTAAAAACATCTAGAATACTACGACATGGTTCCTTTTTCCAAAAGGGTAGTTAGCTAAATATATAATAATACTAGCTGACCCGCGCAACTTCGTATGCGTGATAAATGAAGAACCGCTCGATCGATTTTGTGCAAACTTCACATAAACCATCTACTAAATAGTCCTAACAAAGCCTAAAAATTTGGTTTGGATAGGTGAGCCCGTTCTTGAGTTATAAAATTACAACGAAAAGTGGCATTGATTTTTATATATATAGATGTCTCATACGACATTTGTCTTTTACACTGTAGCAGAATTTACAAATGCCTGTCCATCCTGTACAGACGTTTACTAATTAAAACTGGTGATCAATTCTCAAACTCATTATTTTTATAAGTTCTCGCTTGAGTTTGATTGTTTTGTTTGACTTTCTCTATTGTCATTACAAGTGAATTTTAAATCAGTTGTCACCAACTTGTTGAACGGTAAAGTTTGATGTTGGTTTTGAATGAATGTACAACTCAATTTCTAGAGATGAGGTTCGTTATATATATCGACATTTTAATCATAATTCTATCGTGAAATAACTGTGCAAGTTTGAAATTATGTTATTGTTTGTTGCTAAATCCTGCTCTAAGTCATGAACCGAATTCGCAGTCATTTGTGCCCGTGCACAAATAGCTTGGATTATCCAAACACCTATTCTACTTTTATTTTATTTCGGGTAGAAATTTTTACCCGGAAGGTGTTAAAATGTCTCAAATAAAAATTTTGCCGTGCGGCTGGAGTCGTAGGCATTATCTTATAAATATTATGCCTAAGTAAAACGTCCTTTTAGTCTTTAAAAGCTTCTATACGAAATTCGATAAGGTTGTCACGTTATCGACGCAAAATATTTTACAACCACCCTCACCGATGTTTCGAACCCCACCCGTGTTAATTGTCGATCTGCTAAGATAAGCATAACGTAACTCCTACATCCCCGCGTAAGGGGGTAGACAGGGGTGAACCATGTAAGAATAGGAGTAAGACAGGTAAGGATATTACTGTCACCGGGCATTTATAGAGAAGAATGTCTGACAACGTGTATAGAGAAAAAAAATCAATAAGCCTAGTGTTACTAAACCAAAATTCCAACAGACCGATGTTGCATATCCACTAAAACAATCTCTGTATCCAATCCTTTTCAAAAATATAAAAGTAAGTTTTTTGATACCGTTGGAAACTCATACGGGCATACAAATATTACGATATTGTGCCGACTATACGCGGTACTTTTCGATAGCTTTGTATGATTAATGAACCTGATATACCCCCAAAAGGCTGAGCGCACATTAGCGACAAGAATGTCTCAAGATCGACTGCTACGAAATCTATGAAACTGCGAATACTGTGAAGGAGACGTCATACAGACGAAACTATTTAACAGTGCAGGGCCGCGTACGATGTTTTCGTCGAAAATCGAACCGATCAGATTTTCTATTTAAAGTAAGAGTCAGTCTTAAGACAGTCGTGTCTCTAATGTGCGTTCAGTCTAACCCTGAACAGCTTCAGTTACCAAAACCTAAAGAACTTGAACCCCTTTGTTTGCGGGTTAATTCTCCTTTTCACTACAGAAAAGCGCGCGGGAAAGCTCGTCACACTGCCTGTGAAAAGTGGTTTCTAGACAATAAAGATTTACAGATTTGCAATTCCGTCAGTGGCTAAGTAAAGAAGCTTAAAAGGTTTAAGTCGATAAGCTTACTAACTGAGCTCTGCATTTCATTTGATTAAATAAGATCAAACTCTCATTCGTCAATATTTAAATAATTACTAATTCGGAAGAAGAAGGGTTTGCGTTTTGTAAGCGATAAATCTATGAAAAAATAGGTTGCCTGGTAGAAAATACCTTAGGCATTAAGTTCACCTTGTACTTAGTGCTGAAGTTTTAAATAAATAAATCTAAATATATATAACTCAAAGGTGACTGACTGACTGACTGACAGTGTGATCTATCAACGCACAGCCCAAATCACTGGACGGATCGGGCTGAAATTTGGCATGCAGGTAGATGTTACGACGTAGTTATCCGCTAAGAAAGGATTTCGATAAATTCTGCCCCAAGGCGATAAAATACGGGAAGCGGGAACAGGAACAAATTTTAAGTGGGCAAAACTGCGGGCATCAGCTAGTAAATCTATAAAACTACAAAGAGATTTAAAAATCTCGGTAACTCATAAAAGCCAAATTACATACTCTGAAACATGTATCACTACGTTATTAGTTGGAGAGTGACGTAATGAAATCTCTATAATATTGAAAAGATATGTTGTCTGTTTTCACATTTAATTTTTTTACCATTTTCATTCATGGAGTAGCATGCTAAGCACAAAATGAAAAGTAAGGTTTCTCCTTACCCGAAAGTTCTGAACAGAGTTTGTACATTATACTTAAACTCCGTTGTTTGTAGTTGTAGGGTCAGTTTAAGTTGGGTCGTTCGGTCGGTACTTCTAAGGAGCTAAATGTTTACTTAGCTTTATTAATTTAATACGCAGTGGTCACTAAAGTAAAGAAACGAACGATCCCCAGTTGGCTTTTGGAACTTGTCCAAATATAACTACAGTATTCTTAGAGTTAGGAGTTATATTGAGTAGAGAAATACACTGTTTCTATTCTATTACAGAAGTCATGAGAACAAAAGGGGTATTAGGGGGGGGCTCTGATAGTGGTCAGTCAGTAAATTTCAGAAGCTGGTTTTCGAGATTGTTGAACTTGTGAATAAAAATTTGTCTGGTCAGCTAGTCCTACTATCATATTAATATTAAATTTGTGAAAGTTTGTGAAATGTTTGGATGTTTGTTACTTAAGCATGCTCTAATGGCCAAAATTAAGACAAAATAAACTTATGCTAACAGATATAGAAAAATTTTAATCACCCAAACTCCTAAAGTGTAAGTTGTATTGGCATCGAGAGGGTAACTATGATATATTTTTTAAAATTGCTTATAAGTACAAAGTTTGGGACGTTGAAGTTCAAAATTATCATTTAAGATAACATTTGAATGAAAAACACGTTCTCCTCGTAAATATAAACAATAGATAAATGTAAATTTGGACGATAAATATTGAAAAATTTATTACGTTTAGACTACAACTTCTTATCTATACTAATATTATAAAGCTGAAGGTTTGTTTGAACGCCAGGACCTCTGAAAGTAATAATTGGTTTTTACAGGTCGATAGTTCATTTATTGAGGAAGGATATATAACATTACATTACGGCTAACAGGAGCCGAGAAGAATGTATGTATTCCTTTTGAGAGTTAAGATTAAAATCATTTAGCTACAACGAAATTGTTCCTCTAGAAGTCTAGACAGACAGACGGACAGAGGAGTCTCAGTGATAGGATCCCATTTCTACTCTATGAGTACGGAACTCTTTAAAGACATTTATTTTATACTAGCTGACCCTCGCAACTTCGTTTATGTCACAGAAGGTCTATGAAAGGAGAGGTATTTCTTCATCAGACTCCTCAAGCGGCGTGAAACTGCCCTGTTTGCTTAATCATAAAAGAGCTTAAAGATTAAGTCAATTGTAAAACAATTCAATCCACGCCTTCGACGCGACTGAATTATTTTACAATAGCCCTAACCAAAAAGCTTTTTATGATTAAGCCAACACGCCAGTTTAGACCTACCCTTACATTCAAAGGAACCCTTGCATTCTAGGTTTGCGAAAGTTGAGATGTTTCTAATTCCTGAACTACATAACCCTCAACATTGAAACTTGTGTAAAACAAGTTTTACAGTACTCCCTTTATGACATTAAATAAAATTTTTGAACGCTTTGAGAAGTTACACCTAAAATACCATTTTGTCTTTCATCCCCTCTCCCGAAGGAACCGCTCAAAATATCGGGATCAAAAGTATCCTATAATCTTCCTCGGATCAGAAGGTCAGATTGTACCAAGTTTCAATCGAATCGATTCAGTAGTTTCGGCGTGAGACAGACAGACAGACAGAAAATTTTAAATTACATTTCGGCTTCAGTATCGATTGGAGAACGCCGTACATTCAACAGTTTTATTATATGTATGGACTAGCGGACGTCACGCGGTTTTACCTGCGTAATTCACGTTCCCGTGAGGATACGGGAATAAAATATAGCCTACTAGCTGACCCGCGCAACTTCGTATGCGTGATAAATGAAGAACCGCTCGACCGATTTTGTGCAAACTTCACATAAACCATCTACTAAATAGTCCGAACAAAGCCTAAAAATTTGGTTTGGATAGGTGAGCCCGTTCTAGAGTTATAAAATTACAACGAAAAGTGGCATTGATTTTTATATATATAGATGTTCACCGCATAGAGTGTAGCTTCCTAACAGTGAAAGAATTTATCAAATCGGTTTAATAATTTCGGAGCCTATTCGATGCAAACAAACAAGCAAATCTTTCCTCTTTATAATATTAGATAGACAATGATACAAATAATGAATTTATTACTGAAGCGATATAAAAGAAAACTCTACGTAAAACGGTATTATGCGGGCCGGATTACTGTATTAATAAAAAAAATAGCACCGTAGGTACATGTATTTGCATAGCATCCATACTAATTCAATAAATGAACCTTTTCATCACTGTCAAACACCAAGTGAGCATAATATAAAATATGGAAAGGGGGTCTTAGTCCTTTGATAATGTATTCTATACAAATGTATTATAATTGTGGAGTCCGGGTTTTGGTTGCTTTCCCTATTTGCCGATGGCAAAAGGTCGAATTTGGATATAGTTATGAATAAACCTTTGCAAATAAAATAATGTTTGAGAATACGCCCGGTTTTGTAAAATGTATTGCTATATTTATATATTATCGTCTAGATCCCATAGCGTAAGCTTTATAGCTTAGTTTGGGCTAGATGATGTTGTGTGAGAATGTCCAACAATATTTAATTCAACAATATTTATTAAGAATATGTATACCTATCCATATGGTAATTTTTTTTGTATCCTTATCCCATAGGAACCTGTGTGTCAATGTAGGTCATAACCTTTTTTGTACATGCCCATACTCAGACTGAAAATCAATTTTTTTTTTCATCAAACCCATACGTTTGGGGTATCTATAGATAGGTCTTCAAAAATGCTATTGAGGTTCCTAAAATCATTTTCTCCTTAAGTGAATAGTTTGGAAAAATGTGTGTCCCCCCCCCCCCCCTCTAACTTCTAAACTAAGAGAATGATAAATCTAAAAAAAAAATATGATGTACATTGCCATAAAAACTACCAACGAAAATTGGTTTGAACGAGATAGAGTTGGCAGTTTTTTTAATACGTCATAAACCGCAATCTTCGGTTAGGAAAATCACTACCACTGCGAACGTGTTAAAACATCAATCAAAAATACAACGAACTATAAGAACTTTTATGTTATGTTACTTGCTGCTACGAAACCCTTCATGGGCGAGTCCAACTCGCACTTGACCGGTTTTTATTAATATGGATTGAAATTTCATCCAGCATCCCTTGTCACCTGTACACCGCTGTTATGAATTCTACACTTTGTTTAAAAATGTTTTAGAACTTTTTTCAGCTTTCATACCTTTATTATGTAAGGCTGTTGTGACTTTTTTTAAAACACATTATTGGTACGAAAAACATAACCCTCCTACTCGTATTTCCGTTTTATGTAGAACTTCTACCAAGGTGACTTTTTGTGAACTGCATTGCAAAATACACACATCAACACCGTCTAGAGATATTTTTTAAAAAGTTCTGCATCTCAAAAAATACTGGCCGATTTTAAAAACTTTTGATTAAATCTTATTTTGTGTATAATATATTTGAATGATTCCAAATTTGTATAGCGAAGTTCGAAATTTTAATTTTACCGACGATAGTTAATTGGTATTTGTTTTGTCCAGTTGAAGTTTTAAAGCTAGTTATTGATTAATTACGAAATTATTTCATTGTGTAAGTCATGCAGCGACGGCATTTAACTAGAGAAGAAATGCTAAGGGCAGTAGGCAGGCTCCAAGCTGGGGCTACTCAGCGGAGTATTGCTGAGGAGATTGGAACCAGGCAAAACGTTACTTCAAGATTGTGGTCACGTTATCGTGCAACCGGGGAAGTGGCTGAAAGACACCGTGGCGGGAGACGCATAACCACCCAACGACAAGACCGATTTTTACAAGTTGCCGCGAGAATGCAGCCAAACGTTACAGCCGTGCAGTTGGTTCAACGGCTCCAGTCAGAACACCAATTGCTTGTCAGTGACCAAACTGTGAGGAGGAGACTGCATGAAGCTAACCTTCATGCTCGCAGGTCACTTCGTACTCCAGCACTACGCAGAGGAAATCGTGGACGAAGATTAGAGTGGGCTCGTGAACATTTGCTTTGGGAAGATAACCAGTGGTCTGTAGTACTGTTTACCGATGAGTCCCGATTCGGTTTTCATCCCGATTCACGAAGAGTACGCGTTTGGCGAGTTCCTGGTCGTGAGAGTCGTCTGCAACACCCCCAGGTAGTCCATCCATACAAGGGTGGGACAATTATAGTTTGGGCGGGAATTCGTTTTGGTGGAAGAACGGACCTCGTTTGGATTAGAAACACCATGACCGCTGAAAAATACCGCGACCAGGTGCTTGTACCCATTGTCTGCCCTCATCGACTTCAAATGGGTCAAGAATTTACTCTCATGCATGACAACGCCCGTCCGCACACAGCGCGAGTGGTGACCACCTGGCTGCAGGACCATGACGTGTCGGTTTTACCCTGGCCGGCGCAATCGCCTGATTTAAACCCCATCGAGCATGCGTGGGACATGCTCCAAAGAAGGGCTTATAAGAATTTTCCTGCAGACATTGCGACTGAAGAGCAACTTTTTTTGCATCTTAGCAGAACTTGGGACAATATCCCTCAGCGAGACTTTGATAACTTAATTCAAAGCATGAAAAACCGTCGCAGGACCGTGGTTAACGTCATGGGTGGTTTTACTGACTACTGATTTTTCCTATCTGTGCAAAAAATTGAAAAGAAATTACTTATTTTTTTATTTTTTCGTAAATGACACATTCATCTTTTGTTGCACCATTTTTTTACTTTTTGTTTTAATTTTAATAAAATTTTATATAAGTCGAAAATATATTTTTATTTTATTTTAAAATATAGTCTGAAAAATGGGCTTCCTAAGAATATAACATTGTTGCAGAGTATTCCTAACAGATTTTCTGAAAATTGAGAAAATGTGAAATATCCCTAGATGGTGTTGATGTGTGTATATAATTGTTTTTCAAGCACCTCCATTTATTATGGATGTTTAGTCTAAGTACACACCGGGTTCCAAAACATTTTTATTTCAGATACGAGTACAACTCTACATTCAAATCATAGCTCAATATTTTCAGTTTGAGGTTTTGGTCAGTTTAGGTGTATACTCGTAAGTCAAAGGAGTGGGAATGTGGGTAGGACAGCAATTTAAAGAAGATAAAAACTTAAGGGTGTGTTTCTACTGGCGCGGAGCTGGGCGGATTAGAGTGAGATGGCCAATCACAGAATTTGTGCTCCACTACGTGTCCAGCTTCGCGTCAGTGTAAACGAAACCTGTAAACCGACGATAGATACTGTCAGCATAAGTTGCCGGGTTGTGGTGAATAAAATATGACTCGGAATATCCCCACATTTACCCGCTGGATATAACTGAGAGGGTTTTGTCTGTATTTTTCAATCGCTTTTTTTTTATTCTGTATATAGATTTTTTAGGTGTGAATGTCGTGTGAAATTCGAACCGACACAGTCTGTAATCATCTGGCCCTCGGAAGAATGTTTTAGCATGTTTGTATAGAGACATTATATAAGTAGCAAGCAATATTTAATTCACAAGATAATTACCGATTACCGACTACGATATATCTACCGACATAGACGTCCAAGGATTTTTGGCAGCCTAAGACTGCAGCTGCGGCATTGCGTAAGGGTTAGGTTATTATCTTGCTTAGGGGGTTAGTTTTTGCTCTCCCGTTTCTTGAGGCGCGAGGATATTACTCGAACGCTCTCTTAAACTAGACGAGTTGCGGAGCAATTGCTTGCCGAGAATATACCTTTCAGCTATAGTAGCAAAGTCTATTTAATAGCCACTGAGAGACTATTAAATAGACTTTACAAGTCAATAAATGACTGTAGACGCAAGTTATAATTGGATAAGTTAATAACTCAATCCATAAAACATGAAATAGACGAAGCAATACTTTGTGACGATACTGGAAAATTGTGATTAATAACTTCGTTTGTACATGAAAGTAACAGGATTGCTTTAATAAACCGTTCTATCAGATGTGTACTATCTCGAGATTTTCAGTGCGGGTGCCGTCAAGGATTCTGCACTACTGGATGTATACATTTTTTCAAAAATTAAAATCTTCATTTGTCTAAAAAATGGCAGTACAATACTATATCTGCGATAATGTCCGCATTAGTTTAGAACTGTTTACAATGGTGTCTATGCTCCCCTTCAAACCATGTTAGGCTGCAGAGTCCCATTTATCGGTCACAAGGATCTTTTGTTCGGTTGGCTTGATCTAAAAAATAAGAATCCATGACTTCTCCCATGTAACTTTCCCACAAACGTAATTTCCCTTAGAAATAAAATATTTTTCAGGATTAAAGATCTGCCTATATCACTTTCTGCTCATATGGATTTATTCTTCAGACATTCTCATTTAATAATCACACCCGAACTCACTTTTACTTGTTGTTTATTATTGTGGATGGAGTACTAGTGTTTACACATGATACCTATAGAAATAGAGTGCTAGGGTAACAAAATGTCCAATTTATACACATATTTGAACTACCCCTTAGGGCTCGTTTAAGGAGACGTGGGGCGTCAAGCGTCGCGTACGGCGTGGCTTGCAGCGGCGCGTAAAGCGATTTGACCGTTTATAGTCAGGCGGCGCGTGAAGCGGCCCGCGTAGCGTCACGCGCAAAATCAAACATATAGAAATGTAGGAGCTCGTTTAAGGACACGCGGGGCGTCGAGCGACGCGCGTGGCGTGGCTTCTCTCGGCGCTGCGTCCGCCGCGTGGCACGCAGCTTCACTCGGCGCTGCATCCGCCGCGTTGCACGCAGCTTCATATACGGCGTCGTTCAGTGCGACATAGGGATGTGACATTGTACATAAAAAAACCATTTTTTGTTAATCGATTTTTTCTTTAGCATGAAAAATCGATTAGTAAATTATCGATATTTCTCAAGAAAATAATCGTTTTTTTTAAATTAATCGATTTTTTCCTAATTTGACATTTATTTTTTTATAAAATAAATACCATATTAAGTTTTATTCATTAATAATAAACAACAGAAATAGTAAGTACTTACATAATCAACACAAATTAAAGTTTTAGAACAATCAAATTATAACAGGTTCAAAATATTAAAATAAACAATAGTAAGTTCTTAATAATCAACACAAATTAAAGTTGTAGAACAATAAGGTTGAAATTTAAATGTTTTTCACATTGAATCAACAAAATATTCAAATAAATAAAAAGTAAATTAAATTATTCAAAAACTAAAAATCCGTAGGCAACAAAAAAAAAATAAAAAAAATAGTGTCCACGGACTTGCTTTTTAAAAGTGGTGATGGTTTTACTGTCCCTGATACCAGGCGGAAGTGAGTTCCATAGTCTGACTACATGCACGGTGAAAGAGGATGAATAAAAACCGGTTTTGTGAGAAGGAAATTTAAGATTTGAGCGTAGGTGAGATCTGCAGAGAGCATCAGGAGAACGAACAAAAGAGAACCTTTCCTTTAGATAGGGAGGTGAAGATGGATTATAAAGGATATTGTAAAGGAGGCAGAGGATTCGAGTATTACGGCGAAGGCGGATTGGGAGTCACTTGAGTTCTTTGCGAAAGTGAGAAACATGATCGAACTTTCTAAGATTGAATATAAAGCATATACACAAATTTTGCAACCTCTCAAGTTTATCCAGAAGCTCCTCAGTGGCGTCTAAATAGCAGGCGTCGGCGTAGTCAATAATGGGCTGAATAATAGTTAGAGCAAGACTAATTTTCGTCCTCAAGGGTAAGAGGCTCTGGAGGCACTTCAACGAATGAAAGGAGAAGTGCACTTTCTTGCTGACGTCACTCATATGGGCACTCCAGGATAGCGTGGTGTCCATGATCACTCCCAGGTTCTTCACAGTGTCTGCGTAGGGTATCTAAATACCGGCCAAAAGAACTGGATCCAGTTCAGACACCGGCATATTGTCAGTTTGATACTTACTGCTAATGACGATGGCTTGCGACTTCAGAGGGTTGATGCGCAGTCCGACCGAATTAGCCCAGTCGCTTCGTCTAAGTCGCGGTTAATGCACGATATGCCAAATGGGGCGTCAGTGGCCGAAAAACGTCGGTACAGCTGCAAGTCGTCAGCGTAGAGATGGAAGTTACTGGAAATAAGACTCGTAGCCGAGTTGATGAAGATACAGAATACAAGAGGAGATAGAACGCCACCCTGAAACGTATGGAAATGTTCGAGTTCGACGTATGGAATTGAACGCCAATCTTTCATAAGTATCGATGTATCGTTTATTTTGCGTACGTGATATTTTGCTTTCATGACGTTCTGCTCCAGAGGGTTATAAACATCGATTACATTTTCAAAATAAAATATCGATATTTTATTTTGATAAATATTTTTATTTTAATATCGATATTTTCTATGAACGATATTGCCCGACATTCCTACCTAACGCATACCCCGCACATCTCCCACCCCTTCCTTGAAGTGTCCTTCGCGGCGTCACCCGCAGCTTCATCCGCCGCGTTCCTCCATTGCGAGACTCGCTGGTTTACCCGCCGCGTCCTCCGCGGCATCACCCGTCGCTTCAATTGCCGCTTCCGACGCGACGACACTCGCCGCTGTGGCAGCTACAACTCAAACAAACCCTTGCAAAAACGCTTCTCCTTGAACGCTCTGAACATTTCCATACGTTTGTGTTTCTGGCGGCCCGCCTGGCGGGCCGCGCCGCTCGAAGCGCCGCGTCTCCTTAAACGAGCACTAACGCTATCGGCTATTGGAGTAGGCGGAAATGGCTTTAGTCCTAATTGTAACTCTTTTCCTTTAGCGGTGAACACAATAAACCACTTTGGAATGTTCCAATTAGGGTACGATAGGATACTTGAAAGTACCGAGATTTTGATATCGTTGTAATGAAAATAAATTGGATAAAATTATTTTGTATTAAAATTCAAGAAAAAGTTTACGACACCCTTTTCAGCAAGACATCGGGTGTTCTCTTAATTAGATCTTTTAATAACTGTATTTTAGCCCCTCTCTATAAAATAGATTGCAGAGGGGTTTATGGCGACTTATGTCTGTAGTCTGTGACTCTGTTGCATTAAATTACGTAACTAGGTCACGTGGATCATCTGTTCAAAGTTTGAAATAAAACAAAAATGACAACATCAATCGGATTGAACTTTCACTTTAACAATAAACGATAGAGGGGCAGTCGGGTGAGACCGTCTCACATTTTAAATACAGATTTTGTAGATTTTTTTTCACACTGACTTACTGTTTTCGGGGTATTATTCTACAATAGTTCACTGTAATATATGTACATAGCAACCTTTTGACACAATCTATACATATAATAAAACTGTTGAGGGTCGCGAGTCTGTACATGGAAGATATTTGGAAAATTTTAATTGGAGGGCGTTCTCTAATCGATACTGAAGCCGAAAATGTAATTTAAAATTTTCATGTCTGTCTGTCTGTCTGTCTGTCTGTCTGTCTGTATGTCTGTCTGTCTGTATCCCGAATAAGTATCACGCCGAAACTACTGAATCGATTTGATTGAAACTTGGTGCAATCAGAGCTTATAATCCGAGGAAGGTTCTAGGATACTTTTGATCCCGATATTTTGCGCGGTTCCTTTGGGAGAGAGGATGAAAGGCAAAACGATTTTTTAGTTGTATCTTCAGTGTTATAAAGGGAGTACTTTAAGGATTGTTTCACACAAGTTTCAATGTTTAGGATTTTGTAGTTCAGGAATTAGAGACATCTCAACTTTCGCAAAATCTAGAATTCAAAGGTTCCTTTGAATGTGAGGGTAACTCTAAACGGGCGTGTTGGCTTAATCATAAAAGAGCTTAATGATTAAGGCTATTGTAAAATAAATCAGTCCGCGCCGAAGGCGGGGACTGAATTGTTTTAGAATAGACTTAGTCTTTAAGCTCTTTTATGATTAAGCAAACAGGGCCGTTTCACACACTGCTTCATGAGTCTGATGAAGAAGTACCTCTCCTTTCGAAAACCTTATGTGACGGAAACGAAGTTGCGAGGGTCAGCTAGTCTACTATAAAATCAATCCACGTCCCAAAAACATAGACTGAATTAGAATACATCCAAAAATTTATTCCAACGAAAAGGTAAGAATGGGATATCATTTTCACGGAAGATTTGCAAGTGTAAAAGTAATCGCTCGAGAAATCAGGGTCGCGACCCTATAAATTATACAGGCCGTGCCCGGCAAAGGTAACAACGGACCAAACCCTCTGTTGGGTCAGATATCATAAGTAGCTATGAAAACATACTGCTTTGAATATTTACTACGATATTGAACTATGGTAACCAAATATTTATTAACATTTTCTCTAATACAGGCCACAGCGATAAATTGTTCGTTGTTGGTGATTACTAGTCTTACCTCAGGCTACCCACTGGGTACGAAACCCTAGAAATACGACTCCGCTGTCTGTCCGTCTGTCACCGTGATAGCTAGACATTTGAAATTTTCACAGATGATGTATTTCTCTTGCCGCTATATCAACACATACCTACTGAAAACTGAAAAAAAAAATTAAGAATGACTCCCAAACAACAAACTTTATTTATTGCGAAACTCGCGGTGCACGAGATTGACTCGCACTTGGCCGGTTTTATAAAAAATGTATTCATAATCGCCGCTTTGGAGCCCAATCTTTCTTTTTATTGCCACGGCCAGTATTGATTTGAAAGCAACAGTTGTCTAATCTTCCTTGTGTTTATATAAGCGCGTAAGGTGGATCGTCGTACAACAGATGCATCAGCTTTTAGGCGAGGCGGGCTTCTTAAAATAGCCTTTTCTGAAGCAATATAGGTACATTTATATCTTACGGGAAATGAGATATGAATATTTATCAACGGTATGATATATGTATGTTATAGAAAAAAATTTGTAACTATAGATTTCAAATAGACTTTAAAATTCATGTACACTATAACATTCAAACTAATAAACAATGATGGATTGCTTCGTAGCCGCGTAGTGGACTGCGGATCATACAATTGACAGGCCTTTCCGAAACCGGCCTTAAGTCTAGCAGAACCGTGCGAGTGCTACGAATCAAACACTAGAGCAACACCGTCGGTATTCTACGGTATTATTTAGTACATACCATTCCATCTACTAAGGTCGAAATGCCATTGTAACTGTAACGTACACTATACGTGGTATTCTTGTAGCAATCACAGTGTTAACTTATAACAAAACAACAACCGCTACGACGATTTCGCTACAGCTACGGCCTACGAGATTTACAGTAACGTAGCAACCACAATAAACACAATGAATTGCTTATTATTTAGTCAATATTTAGCTGGTAGCCTGTCAATAATGGCCTTCGATTAATCTATTCCATCAATCGTATCCCTTTTGATCGAGTTACCTTAAACGCGATTTGCTATTTACATTATTCTGGTAAGATTATCGTTTTTATAGCCGGTCGACTGAAGCCAAAAAATCTTTCAGAGACGATTACGATTCAACGATAATAATAGTCATATCACAGAACATTATATTTAAGAGAGCTAGACAGAAACCTATTGACCAATGATTTATTGAAAAAGTAGTTTATTGCCCTACTTCTGTCGATAAAATTTAAGTTTTGTTTCTACTGGTAAGTTTTGGGATAAACTTGAAAACAATTCAAGCCCTTTATATTATTACTAGCTGACCCGCGCAACTTCGTTTGCGTAAGAGAGAAAGAAATAGAAAGGTTCCCCGTCACTTCTATTCTTTTCGCGTGGTTTTCTGTCGCGTGTACATACTCCCGTTGTATTATTTTGGCACTAATTTGATTTTCATTATAATGGTTATTTTAAACGAACCTAATTCGAAGCACTATCAGTAGGGTTACGGGATAATTTACTTTCCCGTGACTCTACTGGGTGCCAAGCGGTAGTGCCAAGGTAAATATGTGTTGAAATGCAGCAGCGCCACTGGTGTTGCAAACGTTCCCTCTTTTTCCGTAGTACGGTCATGCCAATTAATCCGCTACAGTAACCAACTATCAGGTGGACCGTAAGCTTCTCTGCCATCTTAGTGGTATAAAAATCGGACAAGTGCGAAGCGGACTCGCGCACAGAAGGTTCCGTACCAAAAAATAATCCCCCCCCCCCACCCCACCCTTTTCTGACGTTAGTATTTGTTGTCATAGTGGCTACAGAATATATCATCTGAAAATTTCAGCTCTCTAGCTATCACGATTCCTGAGATACAGCTTCATTTCGGACAGATAGACAGACAAACGGACACCGAAGTCTCGTGAATAAACAGGACCCCGTTTAAGGGTACGAACCCTAAAAATCGTTTCTTTCTACGCACCTATGCCATTAATCTAATTTCAAGGTTCTAGATCTCGATCAGAATTTAAGTCAGTTTTTGTTTTAATATAAATCAAATCAGCATGTACGCTCCTGGACGTAGGCCTCCTAATTTACGTCCTGCGCCTTTCGCATCCAGCCTGCAACCTCTTCTAGATCCTCGATCCATCTGGCGGGTGGACCAAGTCGCGATGCCCGCTTTAGAACTCGTTTGATCCATCTGCCATCGTCTTCTGTGGCCAGCCCGCTGGCACTTTACAGTACTGTTTTTATATGTATAGATATAATTCTGACTAAATAAATAAAAACATACGTTACGTATTGAGAGTAAATCTATATTTTTGCAAAAAATAATACCTAATGTCTTTGTTAATTGGTATAAAGAGCATTCTCTGCATTTGATTAGGAGTTGATATCTTAACTTCTTTATTTTAAGTATTTCTGGATTATGTAGGTCTTCAGGCTGAGGCTTGAGGCTGAGACAACCCGTACTTTCATCCGCTAAATGTGCATCTTTAACGCCTCTGGTCGTTTGTATTATCACCGTATAAAATAAGAAAGTAAGCGAAGATTGTTATAAATACTCTCGTGTTATTCGGATGAACCGTGTACACCTTACCTAGAACTTGTTCTTTCATAATTCCTAGCCAGTCATGTACAGGTTTTCCTTCTCACAAATGTATTTTTGACATACAAAATATGAAAGCAATTCCGCATACTGAAGGGCAAAAATCAATAAATTTAGCAGTTTGAATTAAATTATTTGATTTTTTGACATTTAACATAAATTGACACCATTTTTTTTAAAAAACTCGAATTGAGCTGTCAAACATGTGTCAAAAAAAATTAAAAAGTACCGACTAAGAAGTACTAATATGAACTTTGGGGCAATTCCCCCCAAAAAAATTTTCTACCCCATTTTAACCATGATAAAAGACAAATTTCAATAAAATACAAAACACGTCCCCTATCAATTCAGTTAAAGATGTTGTATGCCAAATTTGAAGAAGATCGGACCAAGGAATCACGTTGTCCCATACAAACTTTGCAACCCTTGTTTACCCCCTTAGGAGTTGAATTTCCAAAAATCCCTTCTTATTGCTCGCCTACGTGACTTAAGGAGCATTTGTGCGAAATTTCATGGTTTTAGACCCCGCGGTTTAGGCTGTGCGTTGATCGTCAGTCAGTCAGTTCTTGTTTTTATATATATAGATTATGCACTTAGCAAAAAGTAAAGACATATTGTCTAATACACTGATCTGTATTATTACCACTGGATTGGCTGTCTCATACAAATGACAGCGAATTTTTTGTGCCGATTTGAAACGCCTCTAGAGTTGGTTCAAGGAACTAAATCTGACGTATCATGCAAATGACTTCCCGTATCGCGCCGGGAATTACAAATTATTTTGTAATTTAAGGACTTTTGTGCATTTTAGTGAGGAATTGTGTGGTTACAAAAAAGCAATAGACATGGTGAAATGTGTGGTTTGCAAAATTAGCTACAAAAAAGGAAGCAACATTAGATTTCACAGATAAGTTGAATTTTTGTAATTTTTATCATTAAATCAGCCTGACCTACATGTAAAATGCTTGATTATTTACAAAATATGTATAAGAATAATATATAGGTGAGATTAAATTATTTTTAAGCACAAAAATAGGATTTTAATTTCGTTTAGTGATGTCCATGTTGTCGTATCGATTAACTTGATCATGGTCTGATGTGATCGAAAACTTTTCTTTATAAGAAATATGTCTAATAATGGTATCATTTTGCATTACATATATTATGGTCACGCCTTCATCCCTGAAGGGTCAGGCAGAGGCATACTATATGCCCACATTTCACCATTTTAAGTAAAGACATATCCATTCGCTCTTGAGCGGCACTTGTGTACGCACGCTTGATTGTTCGATCGTTTATTGACAAAATTTCCAGTGTTTCTAAACCTTTTCCGAAATGTTCATCTGCGCGAGTTGTGGTGCACAGCACTCTGATGGGCCTATGTGCAGTATATGTAAGCGCCATTACGACTACCAATGCTCCGGTGTAACAGAAGCTGGCTTTCGGAAACTCGGCGAAAGAAAAAACAACTGGCGTTGTTTACATTGCAAGTCCAGTCCTTGTCCATCACCAGCTGCAACCTCTCCTCAGCCCAGCCAGCTAGACAAGATGCAGGAACAGCTTCAGAAGATCGATCTTCAGCTGAGGTCTTTGCCAACCATAGTTGCAGATATGAAATTTATAAAAGAAGAACTAAATGGCCTGAAGGACTCTGTCGACATGGCGCATCACCTCATCACCACGTTTACTGAAAAAATGGGTGCACTGGAGAGAAGAGTGGGCGAAGTGGAAACAATGATGTCCCATTTTTACGTGGTGAAATCGAGAGACTTACTCAGGAATCGCAGCTTAGAGATCAATGGGCCAGAGCCAACAATGTGGAGATTCGTGGTATCCCAGAAAAGAAAAACGAGAACCTCTACGACATCGTTGAGAGAATCGGGTTGCTGTCTGAATTATCAGTAAAAAGATCAGATATCAACTATATCGCTCGTGTTCCAACTCGTATCCCGAATGGTGAAAAACCAATCATTGTAGCATTTAACAGCCGCTACGTCAAAGAGGACTTTATGACATCAACACGCAAGACTAAGCTGCTTAATTTATCTCATTTGAGCTTCTCAACATCTGCTCCTTTCTACGTCAACGACCATCTGACCCCGGCAAATAAAATTTTACTTACCAAGGCTAAAGCTTTAACAAAGGATAGAGGATACAAATATATATGGGTAAAACATTGTAAAATAATGGCGAAGAAATCGGACACTTCTCCGACGGTTTTTATCAGAAGCGAAAAGGACCTTACAAAAATTACATTCTAGTTACTATCACGTCAATAACCTTTTATATGTCAAATTTTAGTAAGTTTAGTTATAATTTTGTAAACAGTTTGAGAACCGCGTTCAATTTCGAACCTCTTTGTCTTCAGGCCAGCCCCCTATTCAAACAAGTAAGTTTGCACTTTATTCAATTATTAACTGATATTGCGAACTTGCACTGTGCCATTCGGGTGATAATCGCTTTTACCTGCCTCGGATCTGGTTTGTGTGGTCGATGTTGTATTTTGCATGTACCCACATTATATTGCATATTTTTTATGGATACCTATGTTGTGACCGGTAACTTACCTTATGTTAAATTGTATGATAGTTCTTGCTGCACGATGTTTATTTATCATGATTTTATGTTGGATAAAACACAGGATGGTAGGATTCAACAGGTGTGTTGTGCTAAAACTGCGTTTAGAATGTGTTTTGTCGGTTTCCCTAGTAGTTATTTCTCAATAACGTATATTCCGCAATCTTGTGAACATTGTACTGTGACCCTTTCTCGGTTATACAATTACTCGTATATGATAAAATTGTGTTATAATTGGTTATATTTTGAATCCCACAGTTATGGCTAAATTCAGTTTATTCTATCAAAACGTAAGAGGGCTGCGTACTAAAACAAATATATTTAAACGTAACGTGAACTTGTCTGATAATGACGTTATTTCAGTAACGGAAAGTTGGTTACCGGACAGTATTAGTGATAGTGAGGTTTTTGATGACAGATGTATCGTTTGGCGTCGAGATAGGAATTATGCAAAGACCGGTGAGAAATACGGAGGAGGAGTATTGATGGCAGTGAGACGTGAATACACGTCTTTTCTTCGTCCTGAATGGTACTCCTCCGCCGAAGATCTTTGGGTCACAGTAATCATGAATAATAAAGACTACGTAGGTTCAAAATTACATCTGTGTACAGTATATCTTTGTGATGAAAAAAAAGGTAATTCCCATAATACACAGCTTCAAAACTTTACTAGTAAGTTAGCATTAATTGTGGGTTCCTGTCCAAACGATAGGTTTATTATAATGGGTGACTTTAACCTCCCAAACATTGATTGGTACTACCACGGGGACTCTCTGGAGCCGTCTGGTATATCTGGACCTGCACAGGTGAACTTCTTTGATACCCTCTTGGAGTGCAATTTAAATCAGTTCAATTCATACAGTAATGGCAATGGCAGATGGTTAGATTTAGTTTTGAGCAATGGTGACATTTCGCTTAGTGTGCCCGACAGCCCTCTAGTTGCCGAGGATGTTCATCATAAATCGCTAGAATTGGTGTACCAATCTATGAGTACTGACTTACTTAAACCTTCCCCTAGATCTAAGTATTTCTATGAATCAGGTGACTATGAAAAAATTAAATCATCTATGGAAAGTATAATATGGACAGACATCTTGAATAGTAACTCAATTGACATATCCACAGACATTTTTTATTCACGGTTCCAATACACTCCCTTCCACCTTAAAATACGAAGGTGTAACAGCTGGCTCCTCAGAGGAAGTTTGCAACATCTTTGCCACATACTTCCGGTCAACGTTTCTCTCGTCATCCTCACAACCCATCAGACCCGCCTCACCCACTTTACACTTGGCCCACGACGACGCATATAACGCACATACGATAGGTGACATAGAAATTCTTCCCGAAATGGTATGCAAGTTACTCATATCCGTAGACCCAACAAAAGGAGCTGGACCGGACCATATCCCACCAATTTTCATTGTCAATTGTGCTAAGCAATTGACCGTACCGCTTACCATCTTGTATCAGCGCTCAATTAAGGAAAGCATTGTTCCAAATGTGTGGAAGACCGCGTTCATCACCCCCATACACAAGAACGGAGACAAAGGGGAAGTAAAGAACTATAGGCCTATATCAAAATTATGTATTTTTGCCAAAGTTATGGAACGACTCGTGTACACTCAGGTTTATGATGCATTGAAAGGTTATTTCATTCCAGAACAGCATGGGTTCATTAGAGCTAAATCAACCGTAACTAATTTATTAACATTTATAGATTTTACCACATCCAGCATGGTGGGAGGCGGTCAGGTTGATTCTATATATACTGATTACAGTAAATGTTTTGACCGTATAGATCATAAAATACTCCTCCAGAAATTGCTACGGGCTGGTATACACGGGAACTTGTTCAGATGGTTCTGCTCATATATCGGGAACCGGAGTCAGGCTGTGGCATTGAACGGATGTGTATCGACATGGCATATCATCCCCTCTGGCGTGCCACAGGGATCGTTGTTAGGCCCGCTTTTATTTAACATTTTTATAAATGACGTCAAGGATTGCTTTCATCACTCTCGGTTCTTAATGTATGCAGATGACATAAAAATCTTTAAAAAAATCAACTGTCATTCCGACTGCCTCGAGTTGCAGGAGGATCTGTTGAGATTTGAAAATTACTGTGCCCTGAACAGGTTAACGTTGAACGCTCTCAAGTGCTACTCAATAGCATTTACCCGTAAACCCAACATCTATGAGTTTGATTACACTCTTAAAGGAGTGGTACTCAAGCGAGTGGATGATATACGTGACCTAGGCGTGACACACGACTCTAAGTTAACGTATGAATCGCACATTGACGACATAGCCAGAAAATCAAACAAAATGCTTGGTTTTGTGATGCGATCAAGCTCACAGTTCTCTAGTATTAAGGTCATAAAAATTCTTTATTGTTCATACGTGCGCAGCATCCTCGAGTATGGTTCTCAAATATGGAATCCGCAGTACAATGTTCATATTGATAGACTGGAATCTATACAGCGTAAATTCACCCGGTACCTGCAGTTTAAGTGTAATACGCATGATGGTAGCTATGAAGCGAGGTGTAAAAGACACCACTTGCTGCCACTCCATGAAAGAAGAAAGATTGCAGATGTGACTTTTTTGGTAAAGATAGCGCAGGCAAAAATTGATTCACCGTATCTATTGGGTCAGTTGCAGTTAAGAGTTCCCACTAGATCGGTTAGGTTGCAATATCCTCTTCATACTCCCCGAAGCACTACTAATTACAGGAATGGTTCGTTTCTGGTAAGGGCAGCAGACTTCACAAATAAATTAGGTGGTCTACCTGGTCTAGATTTATTTAATACCAACTCATCTCAATACAGTCGTATAATGGCCAACCAATGGTTTGAATCGGTTCAATGATTGTCCTACATACTTTTATTTATTTAATGAACATTATTTTGAAATAATCAAGCACTAAATACGAAATTGTGAAAAACTTATTAATGGTGTTTTGTAATCTAAGTTGTTGTTACATAGTAATTGTACACTGTTTGTTTTCCGAATAAAATAAAATAAAATAAAATAAAATTTTAGAATTTGTCCCACGTAACAATTGATGAGCCGTATTGCCGTGTTGAGATGGACAGGCGCAGGTTGTGACTGCCCGCTGTTGAAATATTTCAAGCCGCCCAAAAAGGCCTTCAACATGGCTTAACGACTGCCATTTTACTGACAACCGGGACCAACTGATTAACGTGCCTTCCGGAGAACGGAAACGCTCAAATAAATGTGACAAAGTGGTCACCAGAATGGTCACCCATCCAAGGACTGGCAATAGTGAAAGTTGCTTACTGCAGTGATTATTTACAGAACACTGAGTCCGCGGGGCCACGAGTGCTTCAATCTATACTAATATTAAAAAGAGGAAAGATTTGTTTTTTTGTTTGTTTGTTTTTTTTGTTTGTTTGTTTGTAACGAATAGGCTCCGGAACTACTGGACCGATTTGAAAAATTCTTTCACTGTTGGGAAGCTATACTCTTTGCGGTGAACATAGGCTATATTTTATTCCCGTATTCCCACGGGAACGGGAACTACGCGGGTGAAACCGCGTGACGTCCGCTAGTATATAATAATGGTATCAACCAAACAAAATTTTATTAGTAATATTTATTTAACTTATTTTCTGACAATAACTTGTGTGGGTAATACTTACTACATAATGTTATTTACTCTATTGATGTATGTTTATTTTATTGCAGATTTCCAACTGATCCATAAATCAGAAGTGCATGGCTTGGCAACATCTGGCGATCGTCTGTGTTCTAATCATTTTGATGTTAAATGTTATTATAAGCATTACACAAGAACTTCCAGGTTAATAAATAGTATACCGTCCGCTGGTGTACCATAGTTTTACAATAAAGTTTTAAATAAATGATTCATAAAATCACGTTTATTTTTTTTTCTACACACTACTCCCTTTCTATTTCTATGGCGCAAGATATATATATACGCTCACTTTGTGGTGAAATGGTAATGATAAATGCACCAAACTAACTGAAGTATATGAAAGCCACAGACACTTATGGGATCCACGTTCACCGCACAATGATCTTTGTCTGTCTGCCTTTTATTCTTTTTGTAGGGATTCATTATTACTAAAGCTGCAGCGAATTGGCATACGTCACCCATGGTAGCTAGTAAGAAACTATAGAAATTCGTTGCTCAGCTTGAGGCACGCTGCCGAGTTGCTGATTAATTTGCCCCAAGTGGAGATGCATGTAATTTTCCCAGCACGCGGCACGCCCAGATTGAGGCAGCTCGCCCCGCGGCTGCTCAAGTGGAGATGCGCCTTAATACCTCTCTCAATCTCTTCAACAAAAGTAATATTTTCCTGCAATTTTGCGTCACGAGTATGCCAAATTGCAGGTAAATATTATTTCATTTAGGTAGGTATACTGGACACCAACTTAAACCACTCTTATTAAGAGCAATATTCATTAAAGCTTCGATAGCTTAGTGGTTAAGAAGACTGACTGTCTTGCTATCGAGAAGACCCGGGTTCGAATCCTGGCCACTCCTAGCACAAGCAGTTTAGCTTAGTTGGAGAAGTTAAAGGGAATATTCGTAATTTCGGTTGGTAATATTCTTATATTAAACAAATTAATTTTTAAATATATAGACTAAAAATGTTTTCATTTCAAATTAAATCTATCGATACGCGTCAGTTCAAGAAAGTTCGGCACATCACTAATTTTAGTTCTCTGAACCAGCGCTGCTGATTTCAGCGCCACAATGGCGAGAATTAAGAAGGCATAACTTTAGTTTGACAGCCACCTATCCAGTGTGGTAATAATACAGATCAGTGGTCTAATAATAGATAATGACACTTATATTGACAACCAGAGTGTTTGTGAGAGATTCTATTCAGTACCTCATTTCACGAGGGGAAAAGCACGTACCTACATGATACAGAATTCCAAGTCACCAAGGTGTGTGTTTAGAGGTATGGCGGTAGGTG
Organism: Miltochrista miniata; assembly: GCA_933228765.1. Taxonomy (NCBI): domain Eukaryota; kingdom Metazoa; phylum Arthropoda; class Insecta; order Lepidoptera; family Erebidae; genus Miltochrista; species Miltochrista miniata. The sequence goes on from OW121747.1 coordinate 29,638,992, forward strand.
CCGTTACGGTCAAAATCGATAATTTTCTGCGGTATAGAGTAACACTTTAATCCCTGTTCCCGACTCTATGGTGTTAGGAAAGGTAGCCATAAATTACGAAACACGTCAGAATACCCCTAGAGAGTTACCTGTGTAAATACTATGTAATGGATATTATGCGGTCGTAATGTTCCCCAATAGTTCAGCGGTAGCGTATACGACTGCTGTTGCTGAGATCTTTGATTTCCGAGTCGGATCAAAATATTTGTGTTTCGTAGTGCTTATTCGGTTTGCATTTTGAAATAGGATATTATCGTTATTTATTTTTATTAGTTGATTAGTTCAAAAAACTTATAATATGTTACTTACATTGATGAATAAATTAAAGACATTTGCTTAAAAAAATGCTCTATAATATATATCTAAATAAGTACTTTGGCATCCCATGAGATGAGAGAAGTAATTCAGGCAACGTCAAAGCTGTATTCCGTTAATATAAATCACAAGCAAGACTCGTTTTCAGAAGGAATAAGGTCAAATAGAATTTAACTCGCTCTGACACGAGCCAATTAGTTGAACTACGTTTGGTAGGAAATTATTAATCTTATAAGTTTTATAAAAAGACGTAAAAAAAACACCAAGAGACGTGTTACAGAAAATTTGAACTACGAGTTCGCTTGCAAATTAAATAATACCACTGCAAACTTTTAACCTCTGTAATTGAGTGGTTTGCATAATGATCGAGAATTTTGCTGGATTAAAATTCGAGGACAATAATTTTAATTAAGAGAGGGTGAAATTATATGAATGGTGAAATATATTTTACGACTATTAAATTAGGGATTTTTAAAAATGTATTGAAATTCGTCCGTCATAATTATTATGTTACATAGTATTTTTTATTGATAGGTTGACAAATTAACATTATATTTTACAGATTATCTAAAGGAACAAAAATTCTTTTCATTATACAGGTATTTCAAAAAAATCTTAAACATTTGATAAAGAGATAGTGGTAGTTATTATGGTACGTGAAAGGAGAGGATCGGGAAACGTAAATGTTAATAAATTGGGCCGACTTCGAAAACTAATCAAAGGGCATCGGATTAGTGGTGAGGGGTGCTCCGGGAGTTTGAACTACGTCATGGGCGAAGTCGGGGGCACAGATAGTCTAAACAAATTTTATAAAGAGAAAGATTTGATTGGTATTTGTATTTTTTAGGGTTTCGTAGCCAAATGGCAAAAACGGAACCCTTATAGATTCGTCATGTCTGTCTGTCTGTCTGTCTGTCCGTCCGTGTGTCACAGCCATTTTTCTCTGAAACTATAAGGCCTATGCTATTGAAACTTGGTAACTAGATGTATTCTGTGAACCGCATTAAGATTCTTATATAAAACTAGAAAAAAAGCAGTCAATTTTGGGGGTCCCCATACTCAGAACTGAAACTCAAAATTTTTTTTTTCATCAAATCCATACGTGTGGGGTATAGATAGGTCTTCAAATATGCTATTGAGGTTTTTAACATCATTTTTTTCTAAAATGAATAGTCTGCGCAAGAGACACTTCCAAAGTGGAAAAATGTGTGTCCCCCCCCCCCCTCTAACTTCTAAACTAAGAGAATGAGAAATCTAAAAAAAATATATGATGTACATTGCCATAAAAACTACTAACGAAAATTGGTTTGAACGAAATAGAGCTGGTAGTTTTTCTTTAATACGTCATTAACCGCAATTTTCGTTTAGAAAAATCACTACCACTGCGAACGTGTTAAAACATCAATCAAAGTTACAAAGAACTATAAGAATTTTTATATTATGTTACTTCCTGCTTCGAAACCCTTCATGGGCGAGTCCAAATCGCACTTGACCGGTTTTTTTGCATCGAATTAGGCTCGGAAACTACAGAACTGATTTAAAAATTCTTACAATAATGTTGGGAAGCTACGTTATCTGCGGGTGACATTGGCTATATTTTATTCCTGTATTGCCATAGGAACGGGAACTATGCGGGTGAAACCGTGTGGCGTCCGCTGGTATTTATAATACAGTTTACGAGTTTAGATGTAAGTTTTCTTTAATTGCCAAGCTACTGATCGAGTATAATACAATTTCTACGTTTTTCGATTTCGGATTTTCTTCGATGGAAATACCTTGAAAGAAAGATTACAGAACTAGGCTAAATTATGGAACATCTTGTACAAATATTTAAATTTGTCATATCTGACGAGATTAATAAAAAAGCTAATATACCTATTTAATAACAAATAGTTATATTTTCGGTAGACAGTCGCTAAAAATACCATTTCCACTTGACGTTTGGGCAAAAGGAGCCTAAAAAATATTTCTCCTTATTTTATTTCGTTCTTTAGAAGTGTATAAAAGTGTTCCTAAGCTCTACTACCCAAGTTCCAAACGTTATTTTTGTGGCTACAGAATTATTTAACCTTATTACAGAACTAAAAATGTATGCGTGGTTGACACCCCTATATGCTACACAATAAAATTCGAAGTTATTGAAATATTTTTTATCTTCATGAGATTTTATTTACTGGTCGTTCAACTTTGTTTTAATCTCAAAAAATATTTTAGGTGGCTTTTTAATTTACAGTGTGCTCATAAAAACACAAGACAAGAAAAAATAAAAAAAATAAAAGGAAATGAAGCAAATAACAAAAAAATATCTTAAAACATTGATATAAAATAAGCAGCGCCCCTTTGATAAGGCATCAAATCAATTATTTTCCTTTGAGGTCCCTTTTTGGTCAACCCCACATATATGCCTTGCTACGTTTTTGTAAAAACGTAAACAAGACCATTGAAGAACATTTAAAATGTGTATCCTCGCCAGGAATAATTCACTGCGTGTGCGGCCTTGTCCGGTATAGCAAGCATGAATCAGAACTTGGCTTGCTTTGGCAATTGGGCAAAGTCGGTTGGTTTGACCATTAACCCTAAAATATCACATGCCATTTTAATAGGTAGCAAGTATATTATGAAGGGTAAACTTGATTTGGTGGCGCTGCCGCCTGTGGTCTTGGATGAAGATCACATTCCTTACTCCAACAAGGTTAAAAATTTGGGAGTCGTAATAGATGAAAATCTATCCTGGAGTGCTCACGTCAACGAAGTCTGCAAGAAGGTACACTTCACCTTCCACTCTCTGAAATGCCTTCAGACTTTCCTGCCCCTGAAGATAGTATAGTATCACTCTTGCTCAGACTTTTATTAAGCCTATATTAGACTACGCTGATGCCTGCTACTTAAATGCCACAGAGGAGCTGCTAGACACACTTGAGAGGCTGCAGAATTTATGCAATCGTTTTATTTTTAACCTAAGGAAGAATGACCATGTTTCTCAATTTCGCCAAAAACTCAAGTGGCTCCCAATCCAACTTCATAGGAACACTCGGATACTTTGCCTCCTCTATAACATAGTGCACAACCCAAAGTCCCCGTCCTACCTTAGGGAGCGATTCTCATATGCACGTTCTCCTGAAGCTCCCTGCAGGTCACACCTTCGCTCCATCCTTAAATCCCCACGCCACAAATCCGATTTCTATTCCTATTCCTTCACGGTACATGCGGTTAGGCTGTGGAATTGCTTGCCACCAAATATCAGAGATATTAATACCATAGCGTGTTTCAAGAAAAAAGTCCGCGAACACTATCTCTCAACCACTTTTAATAGCTAAAGTCGTCATTTCTTCTATGTATGTTATGTATGTATATATCCATAATCTTTATGTAATATTTATAACTTATAAGAATAAGTATTTATATATTTGTATTTGTGTGTATGTGTATATTTGTATTTTTGTATATATGTTTAAATGATGTATGTGTGTTTAGAATATTTATTTCTAAAGTATGTATAATCGTTTGTTTTTATCTATATCTTTTTTTGTTTTCACATACTTCTACCTCTTTCAACTATATTGTTGTCATGCTCTCCTCTCGCCGCCGGGCCTGCTGGAAGGGATTTCTTTCAGAAATAAGCAGTGCCATTGTACTCTTTTCTCCTTACTACATCTTGGTAAAATACATGTGTGTACATAAAGTGTAAATAAAAAAATAAATAAATAATTAGTACAAATAAAATGAATTCGAAGAGATACCTATTATACATTTAGTCTGTAACTTGAGAAATATTTAAATAAAGTGCGTAAACGAGGTTTAACTTGTGACGTAATCAGAACAACACTTCAAAAGCAATCTCATTTAGTACAAACAATGGTAGTTATTTCGTTCTGTTTTCGTCATATCTATTTCTGTAACATGCCCAAACAAGTCGCAAGTCATACTCGTCCATTAGATTGCTTTTCTAATTATACTTCTTGCGCTTAAAGTAAATTACTTAAGGCGCTAAATGTAGTAAATTGCTACATTATATAGGATGGAACACTTTCGCAAAACAATCCATTGCGTAGAGAGAAAGAAAACTTGAAATGAAACCTGGTTGTCAGTAAAATGACAAGTCAAGTTGAAGGCCTTATGGGCGGCTTGAAAATTTTCAACTTCGGGTCGTCACGACCTGCGCCGGTCCTTGAACTCGGCATTAGGCTCACCACCTATATACATACGTGGGACAACTAAGGTGAAATGTGGGCGTATACTATGCTTCTGCGAACCCCTTCGGGGATGAGGGCGTGACTATATGTATGTATGTACGGAATTAAAAAACTATGAAGCGGCACAATATTATGCAGTTTTGAACGAATTGTGGCCAGCCAAGCGTATCCCTGCGTAACCAGCGTATACTGGCCAACTAGTGCAAAAATTTTGACAGTATTCCGTGCGCTCCACCTGTATATGGCGCAGGAGCGTTCTAAAGTGAGAGTTGAGAGAGCCTATCTTTAGCAGTGGACTATGTTATGCCTATTTGATATTGATTGATTGACATTACTTGTATCTTTTAAAACTGTCAAAACCTTTGCGCTTTATTAGTTTGAGATAAGTCTAGAATTAGAGAACTAGAGGTGATTTTGGGTGATATGAAAGTATATATTCAGTGGTGGACACTTGCGGCTTGAATTATAGGGTGTAAAATAGAACCCGTTTCTATGACCAACCAGAAATGCAGTACTGGACTAAAAAGAGCTTTAGTAAGTAATATTCCAGAATATATTCCATAATCTACTATACACTAAATCTGTAGCAAATTTGATCCAGATTTGACCAATTTTAACGATTTATTGTGAATGTGATATATTGTAACAGTCATGGTATTTTCACGACATAGTAACCGTGAACTTACTGATGCATCAAGTAGCCTGCGGGATATCTAACGTCTCAAAAAAAAATGTCGAATATTTGTCTGGGTTGTTAGAACAGTCCCTGAATCGATAGTTTTTTTAAATTTCCAGATTAATAGCTGTTAGTGTGATCGAGGAACAAACTTTCACATCTGTAACATAATATTATTGAAAATACAATACATTACACTAAGTATAATTCCAGTAGGAGATTTATTCTCAAAACTGCTTTGATTTACGTTAATTGCTATTAATTTTAACTCTCTTTTTGAAATTCTACAGAAGTATTTAAGTACTACCTGTGCTTATAGAGTCGCTATACTGGCCTATGAATTCTGCAGATTTCTCGTAATAGCTTTGATCTAGGATTCCTAGTAAGAAATTATAGCTTAAATATAATAATGATAATGTGTGTGTGCAATGTGTGCATACCTAATCTCAAACATGCTTATTTATAATCACGATTGTTAGAGCTTGGTGGAATATAACATATTACACCTGAACCAAACTCACTTGTACTTTGTGTATAAGTATTCCATTTACTTGTACATTTTTAGAATCCACACACACACACACACACGATCATAATATAAACTAATTGATAAAGATCGTTTACGTATTACAGTAACTCGATACAACTTTTAACAAAATCATCTTTGCGTCGTCACTTGTTCAATATTTCGTCTATCATCGATATTTAAGTAGGTAATCTTTACCCTCCCCCCGTATATACGCCTCTATCTCCTCGTAGTAATAGGCACTGATCATATTTTTGGGCTCATGTGTCAAGTGAACCGGGCGCCTTGGGATTAAAAGCTGGGAAAATTGATATCACTTTACGGAATGATTCGGGGTGTAAAGTAATAACTCGAGTAGGTCAGGGTCACACCCCGGTAACAAGATGGCTTTTGCCGGGGACTTGGACTTCTCTAACCACAAGTAGTTAGTTATATTTTAACCTTTGTTGAATAAGTTGCCGAATAAGACTAATCCCATCATAAATAGTAGGTAAAAGGACGAAGAAAATACGCTTAGTATGGTAGTAGTAGGATATGTTTGATCATTAATATGTGAACCGAATAGGTACCTACTTTGTATTCTTTTTTAAGAAAAATGCGTGATCATATTATCCAAAAATTTGAAGAAGTGTAAACAATTATTTTGTGGATTACTGTCGAACTTCCCAGTCGCGTCGGTACAAAGTTATTTTCACAATTTCAATTGACAATCTGGTAATATTAGGTGCTTACATATGAAATTGGCGTTTTGTATAGGAGGAACAAAAAGTCGAATATTTTTAAATATAATATATTTAATTAATCAAAGTATGAACCATTGTTTTCTATGCATTTTTGCCATCTCATAGGTAGTTCATTGATCCCTTAACTAAAAAAACCAGTCGGACGGGAATTAATAAAATCTGTGAAGGCGATTTGGACTGCCCCATCAGAGTTGAATTTTTTCCCTTGCAAGAAGTTGTCCAAATTTCGAAAAAAATGGTAATCTGTTGGAGCAAGATCCGGGGAGTACGGAGGATGTTTTAGACATTCCAATTGAAGCTCTTCTAATTTGGTAGCCGTCTGTTGTGCAGTGTGTGGTCTAGCGTTGTCGTGAAGCAGCAGTGGCGTGGAGCGATTGACCAGCCTAGGTTGTTTAGCCGCTAGCTTTTCCATCATGGTTTGCAATTGCTGACAATAGACATCAGCCGTAATAGTCTGGCCAGATTTGAGAAAACTGTAATGAACAATACCGGCACTAGTCCACCAAACGCTTACAAGAAACTTTTTTGGGGTTAATTTTCGCTTGGGGCAGGATTTGGCTGGCTGACCAGGATCCAACCATTGCGCTGAGCGCTTTCGATTATCGTAAAGAATCCATTTTTCGTCACAGGTAATGATTCGGTTTAAAATACCTTCATTATTGTGCCGGTTCAGTAATGTAACGCAGCAGTCGACGCGCTTTTGCCGGTTTGCTTCAGTCAATTCGTGAGGTACCCACCTTTCAAGCTTTTTAATCTTCCCAATTTGCTTCAAGTGAATTAAAACAGTTTTATCACTAACACCGCAGCCTGCAGCTAACTCGGACGTGGTTTGCGATGGATCCGCTTCCACAATAGCCTTCAATACTTCATTATCAACTTGAGTCTCAGGCCGTCCACGGGGCTTGTTCTGCAGGTCGACATTTCCTGAACGAAAACGTTGGAACCAAAAACGAACTGTGTTTTCTTTTGCAACATGACCGCCATACACATCATTCACCCTTCTAGTCGTTTCCGCAGCACTAGTGCCACGGCGGAACTCGTACTCGTAAATAATGCGATATTTTAAGTTTTCCATTTTGTAAAATGAGTGACGCAAACAGAAAAAAACAGAAGAAAAAAACAAATGAATGACGGTCATCGAAGGATAAATACATGAGTAAATAGCTGGGAAAATTTGAATTTGGAATTCCTTACCAAAGAGGAGAAAATCGTAATTAAAGTGGCCAGTACGAAAAACGCCAATTTGATGTGTAAGCACCTAATATTAACAATTTTTTTCTTGAAATTAAATATACCTAAGTCTTGTAATAAAACTGACAAATCTTTCTATATTTTTTACGTAAACGATAGATAGAACCTTGTACGCCAACATTTTTGAGCTTCGCTTCATTTATGGTAATCCAAAAGGGTGAAATACCAGGGTGTATAATAATGGCCGGCTGGGAGTGGTCCACCTTGAAGCTACTGGGACGCCCCGCTTGTATTTCGGATTACGCAAAGGGTAAGGTGAAAAAGGATTTGTTCGCAAAGGTTTCCAAGAGAGCCCGCAGTTCAACTCGTAATCCCGACTACAAAGACACAGTAGAACGCAGGAGCGTGGGTATTAGGACTTTTGATTGTCTTTTCTGACAACTACTAATACTTTTAGGGATGTTTCTTTATTAAAACAAATGGTTGAATATCTTTTATAAAAAGCGTTTCACTAATCGTGTCTTAGCTAAACACCACGTAATTTTTATCGACTAAAATATTTTGGTTGATTATATATTTCAAGTTTGGTTTCATCAATGTTTATCACACACATTATTTACGAATATAGTACTGCCTTTTGAAGTCTACTGCTATTACTACTACTAACAACTAGCTATGCTAGTATAAAATAAGTGACAGTCATCAAGAAACATTTGTTTTAACGTGTGAAAATCCTCACGAATGTCATGCCAGATTGGAACTAAGACTCCCGGCAGAACACCGAAAATCATAATAGGTATGTACATGTATAAAATACAGAATTTTCCGGTGAATATTTGAAACTAAGTAGAACTTAAAGTAATTACTAGCTCAGACCTACGATGTGTCCAATGGTCCAAAATTTAGGGCCACCATTCATGGTTGGATGGAGTTCAAAAATGTACATTTAGGGACGGGGTATTGGTGAAGGAAAGGAAACTTGAAACAAAATTCGTGCGTTGGATAAAAGGGTTCAATAAAGCCAATCACCCTCCCAAAATGAAATTGGGAAAGGCTCACATCAAACAGTAAAATTCCATGGGCATTTGATGATATTTCGGTAGTTTTATATTTTATCTTTTCCAATTATCACTACTTATGGCATTTTTAATAATATTATTTCCTATCCATAATAAAGAGGCAATGTTATGTAAGAGAGTTCACGAGAGCAACCCAAAGTGTAATTGAGCAGGGATGAACTTTACTAAAGTTCAGATGCAGGTTGCATTTAGTCGAAACATTAGACGGCTTTGCACTTTAGAATAAAGCACGAGAAATAAACTTAACAGACCGTAAGATGATAAACAGTCAGAGAAATGGAAACTAAAACAATTGGGTAAAGTGCAAAGAAAAATCGACCTTGTTGTTTTATGACTTTCAAATGAACCCTCAACCTTTATTCGCCTTTGCGTGGTAGATCACATTTTTGCTGACAGTACCCACAGAAACCTAAAGAATTACTTAGATTTTGGCTAAGTCGATAGCTACACCCTGTATGATCATTACTACGAGCACACTCTTAGTATTAAAAAGGCCTCACAAAAGTATAAAAGGTACTACTATTGAAGTTAGTGCACGAACTCATAAATTACTTCGTAAAGATTATTTATTATATAGTTGAGCATCAAGGGCCCAAAACAGCTGAATCAGGAGGACGAAAATTGAAGATTCTATTAATATTGCCATGAAAGCAGCTTTCCCGCAAAACTTATTTGATTACTTCCGAAATGGGTCCGGTATGCCATGCGCCGTTAGTATATTACGCAAATGCGTGGCAAATCACTTTTGTTTAGATATAAGAGACTCATCTTAGGACGCTTTTATGATTTTAATGAAGTAAAAGGTTTTTTCCATGTGCAGGCAAGTGGTTATCTTAACTTTGCTCGTTTTGACTTTACACACGTTTTTTTTACCTATGATAAATGATCAAATTATACCTCGATTGAATTGCGTGTTTATAAAGCACCATTGGAGGGGTGCTCAACGTGGGCGCAGCAGCGTCAGGTCCTAGTGACAAGTCTGGACGTAGACATTCTTTCGCTGGAGAGCATGGGACGAGTCATGATCTCCAGCGGGAGTAAGTGGAACACCGCCGCGATTTCCTGTGATAAAGTCATGCTCGTGAAAGAGGCGGTGGGGAGAGAGCAAAAGATAACTCTCCCTCCTCAGTTCTGCAGTCTGCGACGAGGACACCCTAGACGTCTTCGCCGAAGACTATCGTTCTCTATGAACAAAGGCCTATGGACGCAGGACATAAGCAGATGCAAGACGAAGGTGTGACGTGAGAGTGTCAGACACGCTTTACGCCTCAAGAAGCGAGATATGACACCCGAACCAACTCCCAAAGACACGAAATCGATTCCGAATCTCTAGGTGAGACCGTGGCGGTAGCCAAAGTTTATTGGGAACACTGGTATATCCTTCCCAGGACTTACCCGAGGCTCACATTTTATTATGATTAAATTACAAATGTCTAGATTTTAGATTTTATACTAGATTTGTAGTATAAGAATGTATTAATTATCGAATTTCATAGTTCTAGGAATCTAGGTCAACGGAAAGTACCTTATTAATTACGATTCCCTTAAGTGTCGGAATATACGTTTTTTGTGACATAAACAGCCGCAACTTAAGTCCGTGTTAACTTAGAAGTTCTATTTTTAGAGCTTCAAGGGACCATAGATCTTGAAATATAGTATTAATTTCATCTCGATACCTTCACGTATTCACGAGGTAAAAATTCTTGACAGACAGACGGACGACCAACAAAGTGATCCTATAAGGGTTTCGACTTTGCCTTTGAGGTACGGTACCCTAAAAAACAAGACGGCTCCAAAACAACTAATTTGATTATTGTCGTTTTTGGCATGGAACACTCCGTACGCGAGTCCGACTTGGCCGACCGAGCACTTGGCCGTTATAAAACTAACTTCAGACTTATGAGATCCAGCTTAAAATTTTATAAAGTGGAGTTTTTTTTTAAAAGAAAGCTTTTGAGTAATTTATCAGTTATCGTGTGCATTATTAGTTCATTAGCTGAAGTTGCTTGTGTGATAACGTTATCTCATTAAACCTCACGGGTCCTGCGATCTATTTCAAGATAATAGCCAATTTAGCGTCATACGATCTCTTAAGGCACATAATATCAACTAGATACCGCTACGCATGTCTGCGGTTTACTTAATGCTTTAAAGCCGACTACACATGTCAATTACGAGACCAAAAATAGAAAATAAAATCAGGAAAAGCTTTTTACAAGGGTCTCATGTAAAAGGTTACAACTTTTTCCTTGGTAATCCCATCACGTCGAAAGTCGGATATGCTTTTAAAATATGCAAGAACATTTCTTAAGTCCATTTTGAGGTTAGAGATCCGTTAGAATGTATAGGTACTGTTTGGATTTATGATACATTCATAATATAAATAGTGGTTCCCTTTGAAAATTAAGCTGTTGATTGAGTGAAAATAAAATCAGTGTTGGTTATTTAGATATAATCATTCATCTACTTAGGGCAAAAATCTTTACCAAGATTTTATTAACATACATACATACATAACATCACGCCTGTGTCCCAACGGGGTAGGCAGAGACTATGACTTTCCACTTGCTACGATTCTGGCAAACAACTTTCGCTTCTTCAACTTTCATAAGTGTCTTCATACATGCTCTTCGGTTAAGGATACTCTTGACCTGGCCTTTTTTCAGAAGATTATCGATTTGATCGATATGAGTATGCCGAGGTCGACCCCTACCAGTTTGCTCATTCACTCTCGCTTCATAAATCTGTTTTGTCAGCCTATTTCCATCCATTCTCTCCACATGTCCAAACCATCTGAGCATCCCTTTCTCTATCTTAGTCACTACATCTTCTGTCATACCGCAATGTTCCCTTATCACACTATTCTTTACTTTATCCCTCAATGTCACTCCAGCTATACTTCGCAAACTTCTCATTTCCACTGCATTAATTTTACTTTCATGCTTCTCCTGCCACACCCAACTTTCACTACCATGCATAAGTGTAGGGACAAGCACTCCTCTATGTACAGCCATCCTTGCCTTTTTAGACACGTTCTGACTGCTTATAAAGGTGTGGATGGCTCCATTCACTTGATTTCCTTTATTCCTTTATTCTCTATTTTTTCCTTTATTAAGTACCTTCTTATTAAATTACGGTTCCTATCATCATTATAAAATTATATCTAGTGTCACAACAAGAATTTGGCATTTTGTTTTGGCTAGTAGAAATGACTGAAAATCAAAGAAAAATCACAATTCCAATCAATAATACTGATTGCACAGTAAAATATTATTATTTAAGCCGCCCTCGACTATTTGGAGACGCATCACTACATAATTGAAAAGCGGAACTATATTCACGATCTCACGCTAGTTGCGGCAGCTGAACGTAATTATTATTAATCTGTGGTTGAGCACTTATACGTAGTACCCGCCAGCCGCTCATTAATTTGACAGGAACTCTCATATTTTGAACCTTTCGACGCATAACACCAGAAACGCAAATTACCATTTTCAAATTCCCAACATGCGAGACGTACAAATGACCCGATGCGCAAATAACCTCTAGTGCCTAGTCGGTTTGATTTGTTTGATGATAGTTTCCTCTTGCTTATTTCGATGTGAATTTGGATATACACCTCTCATTATTTCAGGGAGTCCTGCGATACTTGATTCCACAGAGCAACGCGCACCTCTACAAGGTTTTGCGTTGCTCTGTGCTTGAAACAAAGCATTTGCGAACTCGTGTGCTTTTCAAGTATCCTCTAAAGCTTGCACATAAATATGCAAGTCCATGGCGCTCCACTGCATATTAAAAAAAAAAAGATTTTTACCACTACATACATAATGACTTGGTGGTTGGTTGTGGGTAAATACGTTAAAATACTTGTAGAAGTCAAAGATGATAAATTTAGGTTATTAGGCATATTTATCCTCTGTTCACTCGAATAGAAAGAGCCAAGATCGTATGTACAAATGTAAATGTAAATGAACCTTTTTTAATTGATAAGCTAAAATTTCCCTCCGAGGCCTGCAATTCACCTAAATGTGTCAGGTACACACTTGTTTATGCTAATTAGTGGATCCTTTTAAGCGTTACATTGAAACTGTAAACAAATGAAAAATGGTTTATGTAATTTCAACTCTATTGCAACGACGTTTAGTTCATATTTACTCACAGTCATGAAAGGGTGTCGCTAACTGCTGGCTAGCGTTTGGCTGAGAAATAATTAAGGCTGAGTGCACATCAGAGAGACGAATATCTTAACACTGACTCTTGCTTAACATCGATAATCCTGTCGGTTCGATTTTCGGCGTAAACAAAAAAATAAATTTACAAAGAAAAGCACAAAAGCCTGATATAATGTGTGAAGAATGTTGGAAGTTATTATGGCCATTGCGTTTGACATCAAAACACTTTTCATAAGTCAGGTTGCTTGATCATAATAAAAACTTTGTTTAACTTTGTTGCCCCGAATTTTTATTCGGTCTTCATGTGGTTGCTCAGTAAACGCTTCGGTAAACTTTAGTGCAAATTTGGTTTTGAATTTTATTCCAGTATACATACTTATACGGCCTGGCCACGGGGATCGGCGGGCGGTGCGAACGGGGCGCGGCGATGCGGCGGGCGAGGCGACTAATCGTGCGGCATCGTTTGCAGGCCACGGGGTAGTCGCGTTCGCCGCCGCGACCAGTAATTTGATCACTGGCCTAGTAGGAATATAGAAAATTGACTACTTTTGCCTTGCTACCTACTTTTTGTGACACGAGTTCATGACAAGTGAACAGCGTAGATGTACACTTGTTTTGATGTTCTATAAATTGGCTTAGAAAAATATCTACACTTCATCACATCTATAAAAAAACTAGATTAGAGCGAGTTGAAGTACAATTATTTCACGTAGCTCCGATGTTTCAGTGACATCAGGTTTATTCTGAGATAGCATTTTCGATCGTCTCCGTGCTTTAAAGTGTGTCTTAAACTGTTTGTCCCGGCCCGGACCGTTCCGGGAACAGCAATCTGGTGGTATTTCGATAGCAGGTGGCCACACCCGTCCTTGTCTGTTTCAACACGGTAATTCTCACCGCCGCCGTGAAGACTAAAATACTACTGGCTTAACTATACTCGTAGTACGTCTTCGGGATACATGGTGTGCCTGTATATATATGTATGTACATTAACCTGATTGTTTTAACAAACGTGTGAAGGTCTACATAAAGGGCACGGGGTAGACTCTTATACTGAGATATTATGTTTCGCTTTCATTTTCGGTCGAGTCCCAGAGGACCCGTTGCGTGCAATACTATCGTGGGAAGTACTACGAGGTGTGGCATTACGCCTCTCCTGTTGTTGCATTAAGCATGCATAAGGTCTAAGGCGTTGGAGGAGCTCCTCGAGAGGAGTGTCTCCAAGGAGGAGGGGAAGCTCCGGGCTCGGGTTGCGAGCCTGGAGGCGGAGCTTGCCGACTCCCGTAAGCAGCAGCAGCTGATGCGGGAGGAGGTTGACAAGCTGACGCAGCTGGTCCAGGGGGCCGGGGAAGCTCGGGGTGTGAAAACCCCCGCTCCCCGTGCACCACCTAAGACGACACCATCGATGGTCCAGCTGCTGGAGGCCATCGAGCGACGCCTCGGCGTCCTGGAGGACCGGGCATACCGCCCACCGCTGGCAGCTCCCGTCGGCGCGTCATACGCGACGACGGCTGCACCCAACGGGACTGGTCCCAAGCCGAAGGCCTCCGCCCCCTCCGCCCCCAAGAAGACGGCACCTGGGGGAAGTGGCAACCCCGCTTCCCCAACAGTCAGCGCTCCTGCTGCACCCCAGACTACCTCAAATGAGGGGGTCTGGGAGGTGGTAGGAGCCAAGAAGAAGGCGACTAAGGCCGCCAAAAAGGCGGCGAAGGCCGCCAAGAAGGCGGCAAAAGTCGCCGCTAAAGCGGCAAAGGCGGCAAAGGCCGCCGCGACGAAGGCGCCGAAGAGGCTCCGCGCTCCCCGCTCCACTGCCGTCGTCATTACGGTGACGACAGAGGGCAAGGCGAAGGGCGTGGGGTACGCCGAGGTACTGAGGCAGGCGAAAGCCTCAGTTGACCTCAAGGCCCTCGAGATTGAGGGAGGGCTCCGGTGCAAGGTGACGCGCACCGGAGCACGCCTCCTCGAGGTCTCCGGCGCCACCAGCGGCCCCAAAGCGGATGCCTTAGCGGCGAAGCTGCGGGAGTCGCTGGATACGGGCGATGTCCGCGTGTCCAGACCCAACAAATGCGCCGCGCTGCGCATTTCGGGTCTGGATGACGCGGCCACGACGGACGAGCTTATCTCCGCCGTCGTGGAGGCGAGCGGCTGTCCCCGTGATCAGGTGAGGTCAGGCGAAATCCGCTTTGGCCCCACAGGTCACGGGTCGGCAGTCGTGAGCTGCCCCGTCGCGGCGGCCCAGAAGGTGGCGGACGGACGGAGCCTCCTTATCGGGGGCTTCCTGAGGGCGCAGGTGCATCTCCTGCAGCCCCGCGAAGACAGGTGCTATAGGTGCCTGGTCGTGGGGCATGTAGGAGTGCAGTGTACGGCGGAAGTCACCGTGGGTGATCGGTGCTTCCGCTGTAGTCAGCCCGGGCACACGGCCCTTGCCTGTGACGCTCCGCCACGATGTTTCAAATGCGTGGCGGAGGGCAAGGAGGCTGACCACCGGGCGGGCAGTAAATCCTGCGCTGCCTCAAGGCCGAAGCCCCGTCCGTCCGCACGGGGGGGTGAGGGTGTGGGTGCTCGTTCGCAGCAGGGTGCGGAAATGGACGTCCATTAATGGACACCCATATCCACATCCTGCAGGTGAACCTGAACCACTGCACTGGTGCTCAGGACCTTCTGTACCAGAGCATCAGGCAGTGGTCCATTAACATCGCAGTTGTCGCCGAGCCGTACTGGGTTCACCCGGGAAGCCCGGTGGATCTGGACGGCCTGGCGACAATCTTTGGGGGGACCGGCGCGGACGACTCGCGCCTGGCGGTCATCGCTAGGGGTCCGGGTTGTGTCGCGGCGGAATACGAGGGTGTGGCTGTCGTGGCCGTCTACATCTCGCCGAGCCTCGACCAGCATCAGTTCGAGCTATGGCTCCCTGAGCTGGACGTCGTCCTCGCTGCATGCCGGCCTCGCCCTGTCCTGGTCCTGGGAGACTTCAATGCCTGGTCGCAGGCTTGGGGCTCCCGGGAAACCAGAGACAGGGGGAGGAAACTGGAGGACTGGGTCACAACACGTGGCCTAGTCATCCTGAACCGGGGGAATGTCGCAACCTGGACGCGGCGGGGGCTCAGCTCGGTCATAGACGTCTCGTTTGCGACCCCTGAGCTCGCCCGCCGTGTCCAGGGATGGCGCGTGGTGGAGGAGGAGGAGACGTTGTCAGATCACCGATATATTCGGTTCGACGTCTCCCCTCCACCAAACCTGCCGCCAGCAATTGCGAATCCCCCGGAACCGCGTTGGGCACTTCATCGCCTTGATCGGGAGGCTCTCCTGGAGGCGGCCATCGTGCAGGCCTGGATTCCGTCAGCGGACAGGCCTGCCGATGTTGATACCGAGGTGGAGTGGTTCGGGAGAGCCATGTCGCACATCTGCGATGCGGCGATGCCCAGGGCTAGGCCCAGGCCGGCGAGGAAACAGGTGTACTGGTGGACGCCGGAAATCGCGCAGTTGCGCGCGGAGTGCGTTACCGCGCGCCGCCGGTACACCAGATTCCGCCGGAGGCGTCGCCGCCCAGACGATGCGGCAGCCCGAGAGACGGAGCTCTACGATGGGTACAAGGAGGCCAAGAGGGCCCTCCAGACGGCCATCAAGCGGTCCAAAAAGCTGGGCCGCGATGAGCTGATGGAGACTCTGGAGCGGAACCCGTGGGGGCGCCCGTACTTTATGGTAAGGGGCAAATTACGCCCTAAGGCGCCCCCACTGACTCAGAGTCTCCAGCCGGAGCGGTTGGAGGAGGTCCTGGACTCCTTGTTCCCGTCGAGAGCGGAGGAACATATTTCTCCGCGCATGGCTCCGTCTCAGGCGCCCAACGCGGAAGGCAGCGAGAACGACGTGCCCGTAGTCACCGAGGGTGAGTTAGGGGCGGCTGTACTGCGGCTTAAATCCCGCAGAAACACCGCCCCTGGACCCGACGGCATTCCAGTTCGAGCGTGGGTCCTGGCTCTCGAAGAGCTTGGGCCTCGACTAATTGGGCTCTTTAGCGCATGCCTCGAGAAAGGCCAGTTTCCCAAGGTCTGGAAGACAGGGAAACTGGTCTTGATTCGAAAGGCGGGGCGGCCGGCAAATTCCCCATCAGGGTACCGGCCGATCGTGTTGCTCGACGAGGTGTGCAAGCTCTTTGAGCGCATTATTGCACATCGCCTCGTCGGGCACCTCACACGCGTGGGGCCTGATCTGGCGGATAGCCAGTTTGGCTTCCGTCAGGGACGCTCCACCGTGGACGCGATCATGCGCATTAGAGGCCTGACGGAGGAAGCAGTCTCACAGGGTGAGGTGGTGGTGGCGGTGTCTCTCGACATCGCCAACGCATTCAACACCTTGCCCTGGAGCTGCGTCAGGGAGGCGCTTATCTATCATGGAGTGCCTCCCTACCTCCGTCGAATTGTCGGGGCTTATCTCTCCGAGAGAGCCATAACTTACCCGAGCTGGCTAGGGCCGGGTCGGCGAGATGTGTCGTGCGGTGTTCCACAGGGATCGGTTTTAGGGCCGCTCCTGTGGAACATCGGTTACGACTGGGTGCTGCGTGGTTCGTTGCTCAGAGGGGTCGGCGTAACGTGTTACGCCGACGACACCCTCGTTACGGCGCGGGGAGCAACGCACCGTGCCGCAGCACTTAAGGCCACGGCAGGGGTTGCTCAGGTCGTGGGTCGGATTCGGCGGCTGGGTCTCGAGGTCGCCCTTCACAAATCCGAGGCTCTGTGCTTCCACGGACCTCGGATGGGGCCACCTGCGGGATCCAGCCTACAGGTAGGGGGCGTCAGCATCGGCATCGAGCCCTCGATGAAGTATCTGGGGCTCGTACTCGATGGCCGGTGGAACTTCGGACATCACTTCCGAAGTTTGGTCCCAAAACTGAGGGGAGCATCGGCCGCACTCGCGCGGCTGATGCCCAACATCAGGGGACCCAACGCTCCCTACAGGAGGCTGTACCTGGGGATCGTGCGAAGCATGGCCCTGTACGGGGCTCCCGTATGGGCGGAGACCCTGACGGCCAGCAATGAGGCTAGACTGCTGAGCCCGCAGAGAATGATGGCCGTCAGGGTGATAAGAGGATACCGCACGATCTCCGGTGAGGCGGCATGTCTCCTAGCCGGGACCCCTCCATGGGACCTAGAAGCGAGAGCCCTTGCGTCACTGTTCAGATGGCGCAAGGAGGCGCTGGAGCGGGGCCAAAGGCCTGCGTCTCGAGAAATCGAGGCCCAGCGGACCCTGCTCCACCAGGAAACCGTGGAGACATGGAAGGTGCGACTTGAGCAACCAAAGGGGGGATTCGCCACAATCGCGGCCGTCAGACCGGTCATGGACGAGTGGCTGGAGAGAAGACACGGTGCTCTCTCCTACCGGTTGACACAGATGCTTGCCGGGCACGGTAGCTTCGGTAGGTATCTGTGGCGAAAACACCGGGAAACCACGGCCGAGTGTCAGCACTGCGAGGACCGCAGCGATGACACAGCGCTCCACACGCTGGTGGAGTGCACGGCGTGGGCACAACAGCGACAGGTCCTCGTAGTGGGTCTGGGCGTGGACACTCTCTCGCTCGAGGCCATGGTGCGAGCCATGCTCTCCAGCGGGAGTAAGTGGGACTGCGCCGCCTCTTTCTGCGAGCAGGTTATGCTCGCGAAGGAGGCGGCGGGCCGGGTACGGGAGAGAACTCTCCCACCCGAGTTCCGCAGTCGGCGCCCTGGGCGCCGCCGACGTGTCTTCGCTGAAGACTATCGAGCTCCATGACCGGGGGTCTGAGGACGGTGAGAGGGCCGCTCACCGTCCTTACAGAAGCAGGCCCATGACGGCAGCGTGACGTGAGCAACTCCCCTTAGAAGCGGGGTCACACCCGAAACCCCCCATAGACGCGGGATTGCACCCGAACCACCCCCTGGGCGAGGCCGCAGCGGCGGCCGTAGGTCTGTTGGGAGTCACGGGACATCCTTCCTGAGGGCTTACCCGGGGCTCTCAACCATAGGCTGTTAGGCGTGGCGTGAGGTTTTTTAGTCGGTAAGAGTCCGGCATAACATCCTATGAGGATTTTCCCTCACGTTAAACAAAAAAAAAAAAAAAAAAAGCATGCATAAGGTAGAAGGCTATTCTTGTATTAGACGCACGAGAGCAGTTGTTAAACAAAGTTGGAGGTTTGACTTTAAAAACGCTAACAGTAGGTAGCCACAAATGTTACTGTTAGTTTCAACACAGCAACATGCTCACCACTTACTCGTATCACGGGGGATGAAATGTGTGTGCATTTAAACCACTTCATACATTTGAGAGAATGTCGGGACTTTATATATATAGATATGTAGGTATATCACTGAAACATTAAAGACAGAAAAGAGAAGTAGTATTACTGAAACACCTACAAACAAACCGCTAACGAGACCAACATTTCTAATTTAATTACAATTAAGAAACGAAAAATTACGGGTCTTTTAAACAAAGCAAAATGCCTCTCTCAAAACGAAATTTACATCATTTTCTTATTCAGAATAAGTTTATTTAAACCAACATATTTCGGCTGCGGGAATACAAAACATTTTTTTCATAAACAGACATTCCTTCTCAATTTTTCATCAAAATGCTCCTGGTGGTTTAAATAAGGTATGAGATTGGACGGAAGTTTGGGGAAACTTCACATTCAAAATAAAGCATTTGTTAATGATATTAAACAGTAGATTTGTTAGGATTACTAAGTAATAGCACTAGTATGAAGTTAGAATGGCATGTTTTAACAGCTTAGCGTTAAGACTGATTATTCAATGTTAAAATGAGTATGAAACTTGAAATTTTTACAATTCCTGTAGATGATGACACATTTTGCTTCAAAAATTTTTAAATGCAGTTTTAATGACTTTTTAAAAATTTGCCCCTATCAATATTAAGAGTGCTTTTCCTGCAACCACGGTCTTTAATTTCCACCCTGTAGGTAAATACACAACAACAACCCTTGGAGCCCATTTATAAAAAAAAAATCTCTGTCTGAGTAGTATGAAAGAGTCTTTACTTTCAGAATGTTATCATTTTGGTGTGTGTATAGGGATAGATTATAGTCAGGAAATAATTACGCTACTTTGTATGATATCTTTTTATGCCCGAAATATGTTCCCATGAGATGCGGGAACGGGAACAAAATTCCACGCAGGTGAAGCTGCGGGCATGAGCTAGTATGCTATAAAACATAAAAATCTACATTAGAGACTGGAAAAATAATTATACAGAAGGAGTTTCACTTACCTACATTAGATATAAGAATACCAGTAAACGGCTCCGACCTGCCTCGAGGCATGGAAATGTACGTAAACCTTGTAGAGAGTCCAATTATAAATTTGTGATGAACCTTACAATAAACGAACATGTATTATTACATTACACGAATATGTTGGATTTTAACCGACTGAACCATTTGAGGATTCAAAGGACTACGCGTGTGAGTTTGGAAAATAAAACTGCAGTTTTGTTACTTTATAAGTAGGTACCTGCTGGATCTATGTTTCTACGCCTATTTTGTCGTCTTTTTTTACTATCAACTCATGAACAGGCTACAACCAACTGGTTCTATCATTCATGCCTGCGGTGATGGGACGTGGATGAATACAGTAGGGCTAGTCCGTATCCTCAAAGTAGCTTATAATCTCTAAACTGAAAAACCGTTAGTTGATGGAATAAAAACTGCGATTAGGCAAGAGTTAGGTAGTACCATCCCCAGCCAAATGGTTCGACGTCATCCTAGAAAACGTCGAAGGGAGGGACTAGATGCTGAACATGTCAGACTATACAGAGGTATATATTTATGTATGTATCTGTATATGTACAGAATCGATAATGTAACTAAGGGATATGTACAGAAGTTTGCTACGGTGAAAATGCAGAGCGGCCAACGTCCGGTTGAGTCCGATTATTGATAGGTTCCCTTTAGGCGCGATTGGTCCATTTCACATTAAATCAATCAATGATCTTCGCCTAACAAAACCCTTAGAGGCTTGATATTATAAGTGCTCGTTACCCGCCAAGATTATTCTGTCATAGTTAAGTGTCGTATTCCTAGGCGAGTGTCTCAGCGTCACATTCACGACGTTAATTAATTTTACAAGTCTTGTCATTGTCAAGTCAAGTAGCGAATTGTAATTGGCATAGCTAATATTATTAAACGGGTCTCAGTTGAACTCGGCAATCAGTTTATTTATGCGTATACCTAAAGAAGGAGAGAATGGAAGTTTCAACACCCTTATCTCACACCACGTTTTGTTAAATATTCATCAGCTAAAATATTTGCCCATACTGCTAAGTTTACTTGATGAATTACTTGACGGGTGAAGTGAGCTCTACCGAGATATTCGGGACTCAAGTCAGCTTCACCTGCACCTGCTGACTTACAGACCAGGTCATGGCGATGAATTTACTACATTCTTTGGCAAGTAGCGTTGTACAGTAAAACCAAACACCGTCCTTATGTGAAAATGTACCTACCGAAAACTCTGAAAAAAAGCTCTTAATAAATATCTCAGTCATTCAGTAGATATAATGTGTCAGTAGTATTTAAGCCAAGTAATCGAAAATAAAAGATATAAATATTCTTGAAAATGAACGATAGATGTTTCACTTAAAATCCAGTAAATCGCCATGGAGCGTGAACTAAGAATACGTGCCTTCCACGTTAAGTAAATTAAGTTAAGGTAAATATAAGGAAAGCGGGAAAATTTAATTACAATAGGTTTTGAAAAATTACATCGTGCTTCTTTTGGTAATTTGGTAAAAAAATTATTCCCTAAGAGCATGGTAATCTCAGTAAGTATCTTTGGGGATTACAATGAGCCTGTCTGTATACCTGCTCCATCGCTAAAACATTGGAAGTGAATTAAAAAAGTACTTAAGAAATGGTATTGCATGGTAGACAGGAAACTGAGAGTTTCATAAAAGTATTTTAGTAGAAAATCCTCCAAATAATTGAAATTTTGTTAATATATTACATTATACCAAAACTAAATAACAATTCCTACGAGTACTATGTTTCATAGTGATGTTTAACAATATTTTTTCTTCAAAAAATATTGTACACCTAAACATTGAAATTAAATTTTAGGCCTTCTGAAAGATTGATGTCTATTTAACGCTTTGAAATACGTACTCTAAAATAATTGATTTAAGTAAGTCCCTGGAGGTTATACGTAGATGAATGGTATAGAATTAGTGTTGCTCGTATAATGGTCAATTTAAATATTTCATTAGATCAGTATTCTGGAGTGTCGTGAGCTCAGGGGTTATCTATTTGAGGGCTAACCAGGGACTCCTGGCCTTAGACAGTTGGCAAGGCACCGTGTTGTTTTAGTCCGTAGAAGTCCGGCATAGCATCCACACGATGATTCTACACGAAAAGAATAGAGTAGAATTTAGCAATCAGTTTCACTTGAAATCATTAATGGTAAATCAAATTTTCAACTATATTTCTTATTTGTCTACCTCGGTGGCGCATCCGCCTGCCGCACTGAGGTCCTGGGTTGGATTCTTGGTTCGGAAGACCCAAAATAATGTTTGGTTTGACATATATTTACTTTTTAAATACACCTCTGATAGTTATTAAATTCACATGAAACATTGTACCTAGATGCAGTTGTTGCCATCTTTTCAATTATAACAAAATTATTCAGATCTATCTATCTATCTTCACGCCAAATCCCTTGCGGGGTAGGCAGAAAGAACCGAGCGCCACACGGCACGGTCCATACACACCTCACTTGCTTCTTCAACTTTCATTTTTCTTTTCATGCATGCACGTCGGTTCCTACGGCTCTTGACACCACCTTCAACTAACACACGATTAATTTGGTCGTGGTAGGTGTGTCGTGGCCTTCCCCGACTCCTACGTCCATCCACTTTCGCGTTGTATATCTGTTTTGTCATTCTTTCATCTCCCATTCGTTCCACATGCCCGAACCATCGTAGCATGCCCTTCCTTACTTTAACACCGACACTCTCTTTCAGACCAACTCTCTTTCTTACATCTTCATTCCGAACGCGATCTGCGAGCGTTACTCCGCAGATTTTGCGTAGCGCGCGCATCTCGACCGCGTTTATTCTACTTTCATGCGTTTCCTGCCATACCCAAATCTCGCTTCCATACGTTAGCGTAGGTATCAGCACCGCATTGTGTACTGCGAGCTGGGCCTTTTGACTTAAGCCCTTGGTACCTAAAAGTTTGCCTAACGCTCCATTCACACTATTGCCCGCAGTTACCCTCTTTTCTACATCAGCGGTGTACCGTCCATCCCTGCTAAATGCACATCCAAGATATACAAACTCATCCACCTGTTCCAGCACTACATCATTTACAGTTATCCTGGCATTCGTTCTGTCCTCTTCTCTTTCGAATACCATCACTTTCGTTTTAGTCGCGTTCAAATGTAAGCCTCTCATTAGACAATCATCTTTCATCGTTGTGACTAGTGACTGTAGTTCTGATGGCGATTCGGCTATGAGCACGGCATCATCTGCATACAGCAAACAGTTAACAAGTACGTCACCCATTCGCAATCCAACATTCATCGATCTTACTCTCTTAAGACAATCGTCCAGGTACAGGACAAACAGCAGAGCCGACAGCACGCAGCCCTGTCTGACGCCAATGTTGACGTCAAACCAGGGAGACAGGCTGCCGCCCACCCGCACACATGCCGTACATCCCACATATGTAGACTGCACAGCACGAAGCAGCGCACCATCAATCCCGTATCCTGGCAATATATCCCAGAGATCCTTCCGTACAACTCTGTCAAATGCTTTCTCCATGTCCACAAAACCGCAGAAAACCTTCCGGCCTACAGCCAGCTGCTTCTCTACAATGTTGCGGAGTGAGAAAACTTGGTCCATACATCCCCTTCCATTTCGGAAACCACCCTGCGCCTCCCACAGTAATCCGTCAGATTCCACCCTCATTCTCCTTTCAATAATTTTTCCATACACTTTAGCTGCCATACTGATCAAACTGATGGCCCTATAGTTGGCGCACTCTATACGTGAGCCCTTGCCTTTATACAAGGGCACGATGATAGCACGCCTCCAGTCCATTGGGACCCTTCCAGTCTTCCAGCATAGATTGCTCAATGACCAGAAGGCGTCCCGGACGCAAGGACCACCTAATTTGATCATTTCAGCAGATATCCTATCAATTCCCGCAGACTTTCCATTTTTCAAGCTTCGTATCGACCATTCAATCTCTTCCAAAGTAATATCTCCGCTTGATGCTTGCACCGCAAGATCAGTCATCGACTCCCTCGCAGTGCCCGCATCCGGGAGATATTCATACATTTCTCCAAAGTACTCATTCCACCGCTCTAACACCTCTAATGGGTCCGCAAGAATGTCCCCAGCTTTACTTTTTATCTTATCCATTCTGGAAACTGACGAACAGCTCCGAGACTTCTTGACCTCCCTCCAAAAGAGTTTGGTATTCGTCTCGAAGTTCCTCGTCAACTTCTCTTCCGCAATCATATTTATTCTTTCACGCTTCTCTTTCACTAAAGCTTTGGCTTCATTCTTGCAGAGGCGGTAAATTTCTTTCTTCGTGTCTTTCATACTGTCATTCAGTTGCAAAGACGAGACATAATCCAACCACGCTTTCTTCTTTCTTGCTACGCAGGATTGAACTTCTGCATCCCACCAGGCATCACCTTTCGAATGTTCATGTCTCTTTGCACACCCACATGCTTCTTTTGCACTATCCACTATACTTTCTTTCATAATATTCCAGCATTCATCCACATCTAAGCCGGAAAGGCTCGCGTTTGCAAGCCTTTCACTGACTAAGCCTACATACATACTCCTTACGCTTTCATCTTCCAGTTTTTCACTCTTTATCCTTTTATAGTCTCCGAAAGGGACACGCACTCGCCAGTGCCTCCACTTCTTGAAAAGACCAACAAACCGGCTTACCACCAGGTAGTGGTCAGTTTCAAGAGTGGGGCCTCTATAGGCTCTTGTATCCCTTATAGCATGTCGAAGACGACTGTCTATCAAAATCAAATCAATTACACTTTTTTCTTCCTTCCGTCTCCAAGTATACGTGTGGATATCTTTGTGACGGAATAAACTGTTCGCCACAAGGAGGTCTCGTTCCAAGCATACGTCCAAGATTGACTTACCAGCATCATTCGCTCTCTTATCTCCATACGGACCAAGGACAGCATCGAAGCCATCTCGCTTGGTCCCCACCCATGCATTCAAATCACCACACATGATCAACTTTTCATTCCCGTCAGCCAAATCGAGGACGTCTCTAACGGAATCCCAGAACTCCGCGAGCACTTGGGGATTAGCCGAGCTGACGGGAGCATAGGCTGCGACCAAAAAAACTCTCGTGATCCCCAGTTTTATACGTACCCACAGGAGTCTTGGGCCTGCCAATCCATAATCTTTCACTCCAGAAGCCAAACGGGAGGAGAGCAAGACACCCACTCCCTAACTGGCATGATCCTCTTGGTCCACTCCGGACCACAAAGCAATGATTCCGCCAGGAAGATCGTCGATGCCGCTCCCCTTCCGCTTAGTCTCTGTGACACACAATACATCCAGGCATCGCTCTTTCATTACATCTATCAATTCATTCATCTTACCTTCCATACCACCACGCACATTCCACGTGCCTATCCGGCACTCGGCTCCTCGCATCCCGCCAGAGTTGGCGCTGCGTGAAGGGTGGCGGCCCCCTTCGCCGCGTGCGCATGCAGTCATACCGACGGGGGCACACCGGTATGCGTCGCCTCGGGGGGACGCCCTAGCCCTGTCGGGACTCATTTCTCGGTAGTGATTGGTTTCGCGTTTCCGCTTTCGCCGCTACTTACGGGGAGGGCCCGAGCAAAGGTAACGCTCTTCGTGAAGGCACACTACATCCTCCCCCATTATTCAGATGTAGTGACAAAACTACTTCATGTCCCACAAATTCTAAAATAAATAATAAATAAATAAATAAATATTAACGGACATTTCACACAACGCTATCTGATCCCAAAGTAAGCTAGCATATTATTATTAACGTAAAAATATGTATTGGAAAAATCTTACCAATGTGAGCGCAAGGGTGTGAGGATGCGTGTGTGCCTGGATGTTTGACTCTTTCCGCTTTAACGGTTGAACCTAAAGTCCTGAAGGGGAACATAATATAATATGTGGCTGAAATGTGGTATAGGGATAAATTTTATTATAGTTTGGAATATAACATAAGGCGACTTTATCCTGGGAATAAATTCCCAAGGAAAACGGCAACGAGAAAAAATATCCACGCAAGCGTTGCCGCGGGCGCCATCTAGTAATACTTTCTATATTTTTGAGACAGTGAAATTGAGAGTCTTGAGAAAGTTTGTTGAAATTAATAGATACCAGAAGGGATAATTGGGACCAAAGTACTTGCAAACTAATTTAGTGAAGGTTTGTTATTATATTTTAAAAAGGAATTTAGACGAAAAGTGCTGCGTTGAATAACAATTGTGTTTACATTCAATGAGCTCAAAGGGTCGGGTCTCAGGTGAGGGTGCCCACTTAAACGTTAGGAAATAAGTTTTGGCTGAACTATAGATTCTATAGCTACGTACCTACTTAGTTAAAGGCTCGCGGACGCGGTAGTACAGTCACGTCGCTTCTATATTGTTGACGCTGACTATACAAGCTGTGCTTTTAGGGTCCGGTCGGACGGACATAGTAAATTTAGTTTAACTACAAGACTTGATGACAAATAAAACTGTAAAGTTTGAGGTAAAGTTTAACTTAAACTGACATCTGTGGAAGCACATTCCTGTCGAGGCAAGTTGTTACCAGTTATAGACCTGCCAAGTACCTATACGAACTATGCTTATCATTATAATTTTACTGAAAGTAATAGCATCAGTAGATGTAATATTTCAATCGTTCGACCAAAGAGCCTAACTTTGAACAAATCCTAAGTAGGGTTTCGTAACCAAGGGGTAAAAATGGGACCCCATGATTGAGACTCAATCGTCCGTCTATCCGTCTGTACGACAACAATCTCTATGTCATGAACCGTCGTAGCTCGATAGTTGAAATTTCCACTGAAGCAGTGTAATTTCTGTTTTTGCTCTATCAACCAAATACTTAAAACAGAAAAGAATTAAGGGGGATACCTCTTAATTTTAATCTGTTTTAAATATTTGGTTGATAGAGCAACCTTTTAACAATCGTGATTTTATACAGATTTCTTTTAAGGAATCTTTCGTGTGCGAGTCTGAGTCGCACTTGGCAGTTTTTTTTGGACGTTCGTATGTTAATATTCATCTTTTTTATTTTTAGGTGGTGGTGCAGTCATGCCTATCATTCAGTCATGTTGCTGCTGGAGAAGTCTTCGAAAAGGATGTTATGCTGCAGCAATATACACAGTGGTATGTAATTCAACATCTGTCATTTTTAGGGTTCCTTACCGAAAGTATAAAAACGGGGTCGATTACTGAGACTTCGCTGTCCGTCTGTCTGTGATGAGGCTATATCTCAGGAACCGTGATAGCTAAATAGCTGAAATTTTGGTACCAACTCTTACTTTGGTACTTGCCACTATAACAACAAATACCTAAACCAGAAAAAAATAAATTTCATTCCGGATCCCATACAAAAAACTAGACGTTTTGCTATTTTTAGGGTTCAGTATCCAAAGGATAAAAAACGGGACCCTATTCATGAGACTTCGCTCTCCATCTGTCTGTCCGTCACGAGGCTGTATCTCATGAACTGTGATAGCTAGGGAGCTGGAATTTTAACAGATTATGTGTTTCTGTTGCGGCTATAACAACAAATAACTAAAAATAGAAAATTGGCAATATTTAGGGGGGTGCCCCCGCCCATACAACAAACGTGATTTTTCTGGCATTTTATTTTTTTAATTTAAGGGCAGGGCAGAGACAACTCGATTTTCTGTGAACATATCAAACGTCTA
Source organism: Miltochrista miniata (assembly GCA_933228765.1). Taxonomy (NCBI): domain Eukaryota; kingdom Metazoa; phylum Arthropoda; class Insecta; order Lepidoptera; family Erebidae; genus Miltochrista; species Miltochrista miniata. Next base: position 29,666,876 of record OW121747.1, read on the forward strand.
CTTGTTATACGTTTGAAATGTTCACAGAATATCGAGCTGCATGTACGCTCCATGCGTGTGTCTGACTCGCACTTGGTCGTTTTTTTTAGCGGATGCTATTTGTTTTCACTACCTATTCATACGCTCAGCCTTTAATCGACACAACCTTATATTTTCAAAATGTTTTGTTGAACCGCCGTATAAGTGCGAGCACTTTGTTAGAGATGCCTATAGACCTCATTTCATGATACTTTAATCGTCATGCGACTACATTCATATGCCTCCATATTTGCAAATAAAATATCAAATAAGTACTAAAATACAATGCAAACAACACAAAATGCACGAAATTTCATTGATGGTTTTTTATGTTAAAGACTTAAAAAAACAAGTAATGGAATTTCGCATTTTGATGCAGCTTACCTGATAAAATGTTTTGACATTGCGGGTTAATTTTACAGTCGGAAAGATTGTGACTGCCGTAAAATATGCTTTGTATTATGAATCCGGGGTTGTAGGAGGACTTAATTACCTGTACAGGTCAGGTGTACCAAGTTTCTTAAACTTATAAAAATATTTCGAAAATCTCAACTTACCGTATTATGATGCTTTTCAAGCAGTGATCGTTTTCAGAACACTGAAAAAGAGGGTTTACGAATTTAAAATTTAAAGCTACACATATATTTACTTCTCAGAAAAAGAACCCCTTTTAAAAACGTTTAATGTTTCCTCGTCCTATTTCGTCACTGATAGCTCTATCGACAACTAGACACTTGCTTCTCGTTCGCACGACTTTAAATCGCAGACTTTCTTTAGTAACTCAGATTTTTTTTCTGATGGAAGTAACGCTTACTATTTGAATAATACTTTACATTCGAATTTGAATGAATGATATTAATATAACTTTTTTTTTGTTTTTTTTTTTGCTGCCGTCAATGGCAAAGAAGTTTTACTTCAATCGCGCGTAAAGGTTACACGCACACACTTTTTCAGCTTATATTATACGACTTGAAATCGTACACGAAATGTTGCTAGCGAAAAATCTTCTGGCTCATAGATTGCCATTTAAAAGAAAACTGTTATAAAACCGGCCAGGTGCCAGTCAGACTCGCGCATGGAGGGTTCCGTACCAAAAATCTGCAAGCAATCATGTTCGTTGTATGAGAGCCCCCTTTACCCCTATTTTTTCTAATATTACGGCCTTGTGACAGACAGACAGATGTACGGCGAAGTTTTTACCCTTTGGGTACGGAACTCTAAGAATGAGACAAAAGAAATTTCACCAGTAAATTTTTGTGTTCGCTTTCAAGTAGTATGATCGAGAATTGGTGCCCTGAAGTTACTTTATGATGTCAAGTACGATTGCCGGGAGTAGGTTAATTACGAGAAATAGCTATCTGTAATTGCTTTATTATGTGAAGTCTGATCATAATCTATTACTGTCAGTGGCGAGATGTAAGGGTGCTTCAGATTAGGTGTCATTCATAACTTAATGAGAGTTAATTCAATTAATTCTTAGGTAGTACTAATATTACAAATACGAAAGTTTGTTTACTATGTATGAAGGTATGTTATACTTTTAAAAAAAAATTTTTTTTTTTAAATATGCATATCCCTTGAGCTATGCTGGACCCTTATCGACTTAAACAACGCAGGCTCTTCCACTGCCCTCGGAAGGGTGTCCCAGGAATGTTTACTCTTTCACGCTCTAATGGTTCAACGGATTGAATGCTGATACCTACAGAGATATGTAGATTATAGTCTAAAATAACAAAAATGTTATTTAAAGGTAGCCTGAAAATCTCTTTAATACGTTCCTATGGAAGGGGGAACAGGAACGAAATTCCGCCATCTAGTACTTTTATAAGTTATTCATTTCATAACTACCGACTGATATTTTACACCAAGGAACAAACTTTCTAGTTAATAGATTTGAAGCCCTTTGAAATCATAAAATATTACCGGCGTTTCTTTAATTTGGTTCCGTAATCAAATTAAATAGATCGGACTAACTTACCTAGTGACGTCCGATCCTCAATTATGTGAAGTAATCTCGTCCTCATTTTGTACTATGTAGTTTGCACCCTGCACCTACTGGCTGCCACAATTTTTAAAAGAAGAACGCAGTTTCTGTAAAAGATTTTTACTCGATGGTCCATCGTCACCTCTGTGCCTTAGGATCTGTCAATGTCATTTTTTTCAAAGTATGAATACAACTTCCGAAGGGTTCCTGGGTGAGAATCCATTCCGAAAAAAGAAATTATAAGATTATCATCCCAGGGGTGGGCTGGGACTGGAATGAGGACGAGATTACTTCACATAATTGAGGATCGGACGTCACTAGGTAAGTTAGTCCGATCTATTTAATTATGTTTCGTAATCTCGTCCTCATTTTGTACTATGTAGATGTTCAAAGAAGAAGTTGTATTGTTATTTTAATAAATTTATTATTGTGAATGAAGTAGGTAATCTAACATTCTGTCTTGAACCAGTTTCATTTTAACCTTAATTGTTAACATAGCATTAAAATAAAATGAAACTATGTAATCATAAATGTAACATTCTGGTTCAGTATTTCGTTCAAAATTTTGTATTGAATATTAGTATAACCATAATGATAATTTCTAATGGAAATGTATGTATGCATGAACACAGTCTTTGCAAAGGCATTCAGATTACTTATAATAGGCCTTTTATACAACCTGGCAATAGTGGAAAAGTGTGTAATCCAGCCTGCCATTTTTCTCGCGACCTCCAAACTATTACCTCCTTCGGAAGCCTTTGAGGAGTTTGAGGTAGAAGCATGTCTCGTGCAGTGTGCATTAAGTTTGGGAGTATCTATCCCACTGTTTGTTAAAACTTGCTTAATCCACCTGCTAATGGTCGCGGTGATGTTGGCATAGGCTTTCTTGTTGTCATGATTAACGTTTTTCAATTTCCTCTTAAACTGTTTGTAACATCCGTATAACATAAAGCAGTTTTTGAAGGACAGATAGCCAATATTTTCTTGAGAAAATGGTAATATCAAATTAGGTTGAGACCTGCCAGAAGCGGATGTCTTTATTATTTGTGGAATTTTCATATTAATATTATCGAGATCAATGAAAAAAATATATACACAAATAAGAGACGGTCTGAATCCTATGAGCAGTGACAAGATCTATTTTTTGGTAAATAGTTCTAGACTAAGGGTCTCGTTGGGGAACTGGTGAGAAAGATGACCCAAAACGATATTTAGATCTTTGGTCTGAATCTAAATATTCCCTTAAAAATCTTGTCACTATCTCATTTGTCCCCAGGTGGGGTACCAAAATGAGCGAAATTGCAGACCGCATAGAATTAAGTGAGCTATATGATAGTCCTTCATCATACTTAAGTGTTAAGAATGATATGAACATGGACATTAAGTCCTGAAGAGGATCCGCATCATGGTCAATGCAAAAAATGATCCACTGATTTAAAGCTGACTTATACTGTTTCCTTGTTTTGGTCGACAAGGACACTAACATTAAATCTAATGAGCAAGGAGGAATTCCTCTTCTAATGAAAGCGCTCCTGATAATATGGCGGCAATCAGTGTGAGACTTCTGTATAAGGAACGTGGAGCCCTGGCAGGAGATAACAATAAGTCACATTGGGGTTCTAACATTAATTTTTCAAATATGACCATGGAGGTGAAAAAACGGGTAAAATGGTTGTGAAGGCCATTTCAGAACAATAACAATGCCTGTAGCCTTTTTACTCTTAATTTTTTGTAATACTCTGCTTACTAGTGTAAAAGGGGGGAAAACGTAAAAGATTTTTTTTTTTTTTTTTTGTTAACGTGAGGTAAAATCCACCATGAATGCTATGGCCGGTCTCCTACCGACTAAAAACCTCACGTAACGCTCAACAGCCTATGGTTGGGAGCCCCGAGTAAGCTCTCGGAAGGATGTCCCAGGACAACTCTTAAGAGCGAAAGCCTCAATAGAATATTCATCTGGATCAGGAGCCATGACACATATTCCTTGCATTTGGCATTACATTTTTTCGCAAAAAAATCAATCTGTGGTTGACCAAGGTTCATAATAATTGTGTCTTGCTGTGTGACATAGTTCCCATTCAATTTACGAGGTAGATCGTCTTTTGAGGTAATGTAAGATACCTACACCCATGTTTGTCTTCTCTAACACCACTGCCATAGCTCTCTCGCTAAGCCATTTAGATGTCGGAAGCGAGTACCACCCATCTCGTTAATATAAGCTTTGCAGTCATGTTGTTATCCTAAGTAAGACCTTGCAGCATCTTTAGTCCGATGCAAATGTCTTAGATCTATAAATGCTGCCAGCAATTCAAGGTAGTTAATGTGATGTTTTTGTCATCAACTGTCCAGTGACCGTGACTTCTGATATCATTACATGCCAAACCTCATCCAGAACCAGAAGCATCTGAGAAATCTCTAATCTAAAGTCAAATTGTTTAATTTTTCAATAATTGTCTTTTATATGAGAAAACCACCAATCCAGGTCTAATTGAATTTCATTTGAAATAGTAAGAAAAGCCTTGTAGTTTTCATCACTATTTTTTAGAGCTGTAGTTTTGTAGTTATCCATGACTTCAGTGTAGAGTCAACCACATTCTACAGCTAGGCATGCCGCAATAAGCACGCCTAACAGTTGGGTGAATTCGAGTATTTTGAATCACGGTTAGCCTTGACATTTTGTAAAGTTTTCTATGTAGATTCTATCTTATTCTGGAGAGGTGAAATGGTGTACTGGACATAGTTCAATATGAAGCCTAGATACACATGACATATCTGTATAAGTATTATATAATATATTTCTCTGTTATAAAAAACCAGGCTTTCTAAAATATTTTGAGTAGTGGATATATTTTTTAACACATTTCATAAGAATTCGCCAGGCAAAGAATATCGTCTAAATATATCGAAGGTATTTTCTATGCTTTTTATCTACTGACAGTAAATTGTATGCATTTTTTGAGGCCATGAAACATCCTGGGGTCATAAGTGTTGCTACAAATCTTCTAATTTGAAATGAGTTGTGAAGATAAACTCGTTAAGGTTTTTGAGGTCTAGTATAAATCTCCACGACCCATTTGGTTTAGGGTATAGATATATGGTGAATAAATACTGGCCAGCAGCATGAGAGCATATTTCTACTGCACCTATTTGTAATAGCTTATCTATTTCTACAGATATAAGGTCGGTCTCATTTTGAGTAAACTGATTATTTTATGGACCAGAGTTTGTACAGGAACCTTCATGAAAGGTATTGTATACCCTTTAATCCACCTATTATAGTAAGGATAGCGGTAATAGCCGCCCATTGATTAGAAAAGTATACGCGTCTGTACCTGGTTCAACGGCGTTGATGATCCTGTCGGGGTGACGGTAATGTTGCCTCGACGGGGATCGCTTCGGTCGTGTCTGTGGCTTGGCCACAGGATACGTCGGAAACTTCGACTTCACCTTCGACCCACTCGGTCTAATCATCTGTGATCGTTGTGGGGCCCCGATAGTTTAAATTAAACCATTTTAGCTGGTTGTTTACTCTGGGTAAGAGTATTTTTTAGTTCCCGGTCAGGCTTTTTCACTGCCTTGACGGCATTTACTTTATCTTGAAGTTTATCACAGAACAAATACTCAGATATGGGGGTCTGTTCCATCAGCTCTTTCATATCTTTGTAGTTTTTATTTCTTTCATACTTTCATATCCCGGCAGTATTAGAGATCTGCGTGTGATAGAAATTACATGATAACCTCGTTGAATCACTTAATGTTTCAATATGTTGCTCATCTTTTGTACGTATAATGTCATTCAACACTCCCAATGGTAGTAATAGTTGCCGCTAATACAAGTTGTTGTTCTCCTATTCTCTTGTTACTCTTGATGCCACTCTTATTCATGGCAGCTGCCACTTCTCCATTGAGTTTCGGTGGAATCAAGAGGCTACAGTTTGATGGGGGACTCTGTTTATCGATTTAAGTTGATTTTATTTCTGGACTGAGGCCACTTTGGAGTATGGCAGTCCATAGTCTGGCTACACCCTCATGTAAATACTATAGGATTACTTGCAGTGGGTGTACCATCTTAGCCTAATAGTACTTCAAGCCGGCAAGTATAGCTTCTGCTGTTCATCCCTGGGGTCTGAGTGGATACGGTCTCCCCAGCGGAGGACCTTGTTGTCACCCCCCCCCCCTTGTTCTCAGTCTGAATATTAAGCCTAGTTAAAATACCACGGTTACATGTGGCATTGATAAGGATGAGATGCAACGACGACAAGGCGTCTTGCCTTGTCGGGTACTGCTGCATGGGCTTCGTACATGGGGCGAACGGCATCGCACACTTGTTAACCGACTTCTCGAACGTGTCTGACCGGAGCGTGTTTCGCACTCGTCTTCTATAAAAATAGAAGATAATTTTCACTACTGCATCTAAATCCATGGCCAACCTCTCGTGAAAGCTCTAGGAAGTATTCGAAACACGCATCACAACGAAACAGTGTAATAGTCAAGTATTACTGTATTCACAAATAGTGATTTTGAGTACTGTATTTACATTATGGGGCTCTTCGGAGCGCGCTGATCCAGTCAGTGCGCCATAATGTTTCGCTTGATATTAACCCACCGGCTAACCTCTCGTGAAAGCTCATTTTGGGGTTATTGTGTAGAATACAACACACAAACATATCTTTCTGGTTAACCTCTCGTGAAAACTCTAGATATAATGTGCATGTAAGTTTCAGGTATTATACATCTGATCCTGTTGCAATGCTGCTCCTGCTCCGATCCTGCTAAAAAACTTACCCGTAATTATGATGATTCCGCTTGTACATGCGTTCCTCCGATTCTCGTAAACGCTCACTTAGTTCACCTAATGCTTCGTTATGTATTTACTTTTTGTGTTTTCCCATTTTACAACGAAAAAACTTGAAAAACAATAATAAATAATTCTGAAACGTGAACAGCGCTCGGCACAAAAAAGTACAATGACATTGACAGATCCTAAGGCACAGAGGTGACGATGGACCATCGAGTAAAAATCTTTTACAGAAACTGCGTTCTTCTTTTAAAAATTGTGGCAGCCAGTAGGTGCAGGGTGCAAACTACATAGTACAAAATGAGGACGAGATTACGAAACATAATTACATTTTACGCAACAACTGCGGCAGAAAAGGGTTGTTTTCATACCTCGCTGTAAAAAATATTCAGAAAAGACATTTTATATAGCTGCCAAAAGGCATCGTTAATGATAAAATTGGAGACCAGTAGATGTAAATTTTAAAAGCTAAATACTTTTAGACGGCCACTTTGGAGTAGAGGTCATACAGTGATACCAAAAGTAAGTTAGGTATTCTGTGGTGATACTGAGTATACTGTAGATATATTATCGTATACTACTGATCATGAAATCACTGACTCGATTCCCATCACGGGTCAAAATTTGTGTGATAGATACATTTGGGGGCGGACTCATGACTCCCCTGGTCGATCGCCTGGGGAGACATCAGGACTTTTCCCAGTCCTTGTTTCGAGAGTCTGGGTATTTATAAGTTTGGGTGCCTTATAAAGAAAGGGTAGCATAAAAACTGAATGATACAAATCTGGGTGTTTGTTTGTTTAAATAAAACAAATGTGTTTAGAACACCTCCGAGATCCATTGCCAGGTATATAACACAAGCATGTTAATCCTAGCTTAGTTTGGGATAAGATGGTGTGCTATGTATAAAATATTCACTAATATTTTACATGCAGCTGGTACGGTTTGACAAATTATGTTATAGCTTGGTTTGCTGCCTCATTATTCGTTCGCCAACAGTTGATCCAGTTTAAACCACAGACAACACCCCCGGCATGCGGCAGTTCGACCGTACTGGAATTGAATTTGTGTGTGCAGTAATTATGGTAATATTTACCACAATTACTGTACACATGAATGCACACTGAATATATTCTTTTACACAGTTTAGATAGGAGATAAGCATACTGCCCAACTGATCGAAAGTAGTCAAATTATGGCTTATGAGTGTACACAGATATTCGCGCAGCCTTCCTTTAACATCTTGACTGCCAACTGAAATCCTGGTCACAAAATACTTTTAGAAATAGACATTCAAAAGGTATGGCCAGCAGATTTGTGGGGCTGGCCCCGCGCACAACTTGCACCCCGCACGTGTGCAGAACTGGTAGCTAACGTGTTAAAAGGGCACTCAAAGGGTAAAAGCGGGACCCCATTACTAAGACTCTGTTGTCTGTCACCAGGCTGTAGGTACCGTGATAGCTAGCTAGTTGGAAATTTTCACAGAATAACGCTTTAATAACTAATACTAAATACAGAAAACTAAATGTAAGCAGGGATCCCATGCAACAAAATGTGTTTTTTTTGGGACGGGACACTTTGTGTACGAGTCCAACTCCCGATTTGCCAGTTTTTTGAAATCTCATGCAACAAGCTTGATGTACCTACTTATACTAATATTATAAAGAGAAAATATGATATTGTTTGCATCGAATAGGCTCTGAAACTACTGAACCAGGCCAGAAACGGTCGCCGTCCTTTAATGAAGACTTCAATTTTTCTACCCTTGTTCTTGCAATTTTTTTGTCATACACCTGCGTCTGTCCATTTCAACACGACAATAGGCAAACTACCTAATATGTGCAACGAAATGCAAATTATGAAAAAATATGCAACTATGGGTATTATGTCGTATAATTCCCCGTTGACGTCAATGGCTCACAGCTTAGCACGTAAGGTTAAAATGTCGACGTAACCTTTGTGGTGTAAATGTCGATCTCATCATTTCTGAGTGGTCACTCATGCGCGACATCTGCGAGTCATATAAATAGACTGCCTCTGTGGCGCAGTCGGTAGTGATACCGCCTGCGGCGCTGGAGGTCGTGTGTTCGATTCCCACCGGAGACAAATATTTGTGTGACCCATAAATGTGTGTCTCAAGAGTCTAGGTGTTTCTATTGTATAATATGTATGTATTAAGCTTTTTTATGATTAAGCCAACACGCCCGTTTGGATTTACCCTCACATTCAAAAGAACCCTTGAATTCTAGGTTTACCGAAAGTTGAGATGCTCCTAATTTCTGAGCTACATAACCCTCAATATCGAAACTTGTGTGGGATGATCCTATAAGTACTCCCTTTCCAACACTAAAACAATATTTGAAATCGGATTACGCGTTGAGAAATTACAACTGAAAAACCATTTTGTCTTTCATCCCCTCTCCCGCAGGAACCACGCAAAATATCGGGATCAAAAGTATTCTAGCACCTTCCTCAAACTATAAGCTCGGAATGTACCAAATATCATGTAAGTCGGATCAGTAGCTTTGGCGTGATACTTATTCGGGATGCAGACAGACATGAAAAAATTAAATTATATTTTCGGCATCAGTATCGATTAGAGAACTCCGTACATTCGTCCAACTCCATACGTCCATTCTAAAACAATTCGGTCCGCGCCGAAGGTGTGGACTGAATTGTTTGGATTGGACTTAATCTTTATTCTCTTTTATGATTAAGCAAACAGGGCAGTTTCATACGCTTCCATGAGTCTGTTGAAAAAATACCTGTCCTTTTATACACCTTATGTGGCGTAAACGAAGTTGCGCGGGTCAGCTAGTCATAAAAATATGAAAGATTATTGGTCGCTTGTATAAGAAAAGATAATCTTAATATTTCATGTAATGCTTTATTCGGTGACAATAGGCAGAAGAAACATAAAGTAGCGATGACAGCACAGTAAAAGTAAGTTGTCTATCAACGTAATAAAAAGGTTTGTGTTCACTATTCAACACCCCCCTTAGAATGCAAACCCATTTTCATTATACAATACAAGTGTTTGGTAAAAGTAGTCCCTTTTGTTAAAATATCTGCAACCATATCACTACCTTTACAGTTTACAAAACTAATATGTTTACAATCTACATTATCTCTCAAAAAATGGTACCTAATATCAATGTGCTTAGTTTTAGGCTTATAACAATCAGTTAAGGCTAAACGTACTGCACTCTGGTTATCGCAGTAAATAGTTAAAGGGCAGTCTTCTCGCAGGCCAAGCTCTAACTGGAGCTGACGAAGCCACAGTGCTTCTTGTGCCGCAGCTGCCATAGCCATGTACTCCGCCTCAGCGGTGGATAGAGCAACTGTAGGCTGCTTGCAGGAGTTCCAGGCAATTGCTCCGTTCTGAAAAATAAAAATGTAACCAGTGCAGGACTTTCTGTCCTCTGGACTGCTGGCCCAGTCTGCATCACAATAACCTTTTATTTCATTAGACCCATCTTTGGTATAACATAACTTTAAGTCTTTGGTACCTTGTAAGTATCTCATTATTCTTTTGATACCAAGCCAATGTTGATGACCAGGGTTACTCACGTATCTACTGAGTTTATTTACAGCAAATCCAATGCCTGGTCGAGTTGCCTGTGCCAGATACAAAAGACATCCCACAGCCTGTCTGTATGGAATATTTTCATTATTATCAGTATCATCTGTTTACAGTTCCATTTTCATCAGTCTCTGTTTTAAAAACCCACTTACAAGGAAGAGCTTTCTTTCCAGGCGGTAAGTTTGTGAGAATCCATGTATTATTTCTTAAAAGTGATTGGAATTCTTCATCCATTGCAGTCTTCCAGTTTGTTGCATTTTCAGAGGATAAAGCTTCTTTCACTGTTTCAGGATCTTTCAGATTTTTAAATGAACATAAGTAAGTAAGTAGACATACTGCAGTCTGTTGTTCCAGGCTTGGTCCTAGGTCTAAGGGTTATGCTTCTTTCCTGAATATCCTTAATTGGCTTGCTAGGCATATAGGTTTCATCTAGATCTGATCCTGACTCGTACTCATCGGAGGTCTCATTGACACTTAGAGTTGTAGGCTCTGATTTTTGTTCTTTATTTTCAGGTTCAGGAGTCGGTGCTGGTGCTGATGGTACTTCAGGGCAGCTGTCAACTTCACACGGTAAGTAAATATTATTATTTTTCTTAAGACTTTCCAAAAATTCAATATCTCTACTTTTCATAATCCTATTTGTTTCAGGTTCAGCAAGACGGTACCCTTTGGTGTTGTCACAGTATCCCATTTCTTTCTTTTTTCTTTAGGGATATGCATCATGACTTCGGAACCAAATATCCTCATATTGGACAAATCGGGCACTTTACCTGTCCACATTTCGTATGGAGTCCTCTTATTAATGGACAAAGTAGGCGAGCGGTTTATTATGTACGCCGCAGTAGCAGTCGCCTCGGCCCAGTATGGTTTAGGTAAATCTGCGTCCAATAACATACACTTAGCTCTCTCCACAGGGGTGCGATTCATTCTCTCAGCAAGACCGTTTTGTTGTGGAGTATAAGGTGCACTTGTTTGGTGTTTTATACCATGCTGACTCAGGTAATTATGAAAGTGATTATTACAGTACTCTAACCCGTTGTCTGTAGGGATGATTTTTATTTTCTTGTCACATTCTTTTTCTACTTTCATGTGAAAATCTTTAAATGCATTCAGGACATTGAGCTTGTCTTTAAGGAAGTAAACATGAACAAATTTTGAGTAGTCATCTATAAATGTAATGAAATATCTCATACCTCCTAGGGATGGAGTCTCCATAGGACCACACAAGTCAGAATGTATCACCTCAAGCAGTTCTGATGCTCTAGAACCGACATGGTTGAAGGGTGCTCTCGACTGCTTTCCCTCCAGGCACGTAGTACACTTTACAGGTCCATTTACTTTCTCTGAAGACAGGCTCACTCTCTCTGTACATTCTAGTAACCTGGTCACGTCTTTCACAGGTAACGATGTGTTATTAGCATCGGTGATGGTAAAAATGGGAAGATTTCCATATCATACATCCAATCATAACGGTTTGTCATGTGTATTGAGGCACCAGAATCCACATATCAATTGTAATTTTCTAATTTTGTCGGAGATGTACAAAATGCTGCTACAAAGCCTTTATCATCATTTTTATTGTTTGTTTTCTTGACTGTACGGCAATATTTACTTAAATGACCATATTTATTACAGTTGAAACACCGTGGGCCTTTTTGTTTCAAATTGTTCTGCTTTTCATGAGCTTTCTTTTTAAATGAGTAAAATGCAGTAATTTCGGAACTCTGAACTTCTTGCAGCAGTTTAGTTTTAATAAAGTCTGCACAAATTTTTACTCCGGAGCTTTCTATTGCCATGATCATGGGTTTGTATATGTCCGGCAAACCCGCTAGCATAAGTGTGCCCAACCACTCATCGTCGACGGAAAATCCTATATTTCTCAGTTTGTGGGCTGATGACATTATCTTATTTACGTAGTCTTCGATATTTTTCGAGGATTCTAACGTTGTCGTGATAAGATCTTTTAACAAAGCAACTTTTCGTGATAACCCATTATCGTCAAAAGCACGTTCCAAATTTGACCAGACCTTTTTTGAAGTTGTCGCGGCCTGAATATGAACGTTATTGATAGCATCAACTAATAAAATTAATTTTGATTTTGCTTTGACGTCTTTGGTGGGATCGACTTTGTCCGCTGCTATACATTGCCATAAATCTTCGTGTTCTAAGTACGCCTTTACGGCAAACTTCCAATTAGCATAATTTTCACGACCAATAAGTTTGTCTATCTTGAATGCCGTATTTGTAGACATTTTGCAATTTTACGAATTCCACAAATTAGACTAACCTCACGGTTGTTACGCCGCCATGCGGTAGAATTTTTTCGACATTGAAATCTTTTGTTCGGACTTTTCTTTATACTCTACGGAGTCACCACTAATTCTTTTGTAAACACGGAGATGTAACCACGCTCTGCTACCATGAAAGATTATTGGTGGCTTGTATAACCCTTCGAAGGTCAAGTCGCTACAGTATAGAAAGGAAAAAAATGCTGGGAACGGTCAAATCGCTTTAAAAGAGATTGCGTTTTCGCCAATTCTTGCCGCGTTCATAAAATTCCACTCACTGTGTCTATCTTGCTCAAAGTTATACCAATCTTTAGAGGAAAGAACAAGCTAGACATATTGGTGCATGCGAAGTCTCTAAAATAAGTTGAATTGTAATACTCATTCATTTAAAAAGCGCGCGGCGCGCGCCGCCCACTTGAGGCAGTCACTCGCCGCGCGCTGACGATAATGGTTGATTATTGTGTACGAAATAAATGATTTCCTAAAAGAAATTTATGATTCAGTGTTGCTGTTTAATGTGCTAATCGATTAGTGAAGTTATTTATACAAAAAGTAATCACTAAGTTTATAAAAAACGCGTGCCAAAGTTCGAGAGAATCTATAAAAATCTCTGTGTGAAGTGATGTGAATTGTTTTGATAACAATCCCATATTTTATAAACAACCCACTTATTGAAATCGAGACTGTGTTTATAATTAAGAATGTTAAGTGCTTCAAATGTTTTGTTAACATCAACAAGCGATTCGGATTGCAGTTATCTCGGATTTCAAGTGGTGTGTGTTTGTTATTGTTAAGTGGGGCCGCCGCGGATGGTGCGCGACAGATTTATGAGGTCGGGTATATAAAAAAAAGGCTACCCACATTTTTTTTTATTTTTTTATATTGCGAAATAATGCCTATTGAAGTAAAGTGTATAAATAAAATTCCAAATATCGGTAAAGTTTTTTTATACTAACTAATTTTATGCCATAAAGTGAGGAAAAATTTAAAATTCTGATTTTATTATTTTGTTATAAAAACAATTAAAAACAAAACGATAAAAGCCGAAACTAGTTTTTAGCTTGTTTCATAACGATTCTAGTGATATAAGTATCATAGAGGTACTATACAAAAGATATGAGATATCAGCGATTGAAGAACACCCGGGCGGGCTACCGGGCGTCGCTTGCGTCACCCGGTTACCGGATCGAAAGTTGGCGCGTGTGACGCGTCGACGTGCGACGGGATATGAAAAGATAATCTTAATATTTCATGTAATGCTTTATTCGGTGACAATAGGCAGAAGAAACATAAAGTAGCGATGACAGCACAGTAAAAGTAAATTGTCTATCAACGTAATAAAAAGGTTTGTGTTCACTATTCAACAAAATAAATTTATTGACAACATGCTTTTTTATTTGTTAAGGAAAGTTTCTTTGGTTCCGTGTTCAAAGCGTAAAAACGAAATCCTCTCATAGAGACTTCGCTGTTTGTCCGTCCGTCATATTTCACAACTATGATATTATTAAAGCGATCTTTCTTTTTAACCGACTTCAAAAAAGGAGGAGGTGCTCAATTCGTCTGTAGGTTTTTTAGTATGTTCGCCGATATTCTATCAATTATAAATTTTTCAAAGAATTTCAAAAAAATTTTTTTTCACTTCTTATGCTCGTAAAGTTCTTGTTTATGCTGGGTGTATGCGGACTAAAACAACATTTTATGCTCTAGTGCATAAAGTTCTTTTTCTTCTTCTAAAACAATATGGCCATACTAGACCGTAGAGACGGTACCATGAAGATCGTGTTACTCTATGAACCAAACATAATAAAACGCTATTAAATAACTTGTTTTTTTTTGATACATTTAATTTGTACTTTCTGTGTTCTATATAAATTAAGAAAAATTAAAAATCAGATAGTATTATGAGTGAAAAAATATTATAAAATGAACTTATGATTAGGCAGTATAGGTCTCGTTACCCATGCCTAATGCTTCATGTAAAATGATTAAATTACATTGAATGTACAAAATTGTTCAAATGTTACTTTTAATTTTAATTAAAGAGTGATATTTACAATATCACTGTTTCATTTCCTTGCAATCGAAGTGAAAAGCAGAGTGTATAACTCGATCATAAAACCCATTTTATCCTCGACTTAATATCCACCCTCGCCTTTGGCTCGGGCGGATAAACGTCTCGTATAATATGGCTTCTTTTAGGCACTTGTAATACAATCTACTATTTATTATTCGATTAACTCTTTATTTCGACCGAATAGGGCCCCAAATAGAACCCTGTCAAAATCCTCACATTTTTTACTATCTGTTATTATTATCTATATCATTATCACTTGCATAAACAAATAGGAAAGAAATTAGCAGGTCTGAGAATATAACTCTGAGTAAGTCCTTAACATTTTGATACTATGGACAATTTAATGCTTTAGTTCGACCTTACGAACCAAAAAGATCTTAATACAAGGCACTTGAATTATGCAGGACCCACAATTGAACCCTGAGAAAGTCGTAAATGTGATAGGAACGAACCAATCTTAAAGTTAGTAGCGGGCGCCGCTAAGGACTGCCCTAACATTTTGGTGGATCCCGGAGTACCAAATGCGGGCTTCGCTTGAAACGTGTTTGCGACCAATTCAATATAAGTTTGATTACGTATCACTATCTACCATGGTAGAGAACTGTTGAGAATCTCTTAATATTAACGGTCATATTGTGTAGGACCGAGAATAAAACCTTGAGTAAGTCGCTTAATCAAATACACTTCATTAAGGACCGAGAATACAACCCTGAGAAAGTCCTTAATAATAATGAACGATACTTAAAATACGTAGGACCCACGATAGAACCCTGAATCTTAATGAAAGACATTTGAAATATGAAGGACCGAGAATAGAACCTTGAGAAAGGCCACCTCTATAACAGTACCTAAGTGACAGAAACTTATTTTTTTAAACAGAAAAGCACAATAATCTATTTACGGCAGTATACTAACCAGTTTTGAAGTTAGTAGCGGGCGCCGCTAAGGACTGCCCAAACATGTTGGTAGAGCCCAGAGTGCCGAACGCTGGAGCCGCGGGCTTCGCTTGAAACGTGTTTGCGCCTAAACCGGCGCCCAGACCTGTACCTGTGCGGAAGAGATACATCATTTTAATCCCTACTAAGTAATATTATAAATGCGAAAAGTAACCGTTTGTCCGCTGTCTGTGTCTGTTACGCTTTCACGCCGAAACCGCTGAAGCGATTTTGATGAAATTTCGTATATAGAGATAGATTTAGTCCCTGTGAAGGACGGATTTTTAACCGACTACGCAAAAAGAGGGTAATGATTTTACGCGATAATGACTTCTACGTGGAGGAAGCCGCGAGGAACAGCTAGAAGTAACTAAAATCTCGTTGGCTGATGAAATTCGTCAGTAATTTATTTGGTCGGAAAACGGCTTCATACGGGTATCCATCAAAACGGAGATAATAGATGTGTTTACATAAAATTTACAATTTTAATAAAAATATAATAAAAAGACGCTTTATGATGCAAATGCGGGATGTGGACACTATTGGATGTCAAAACATATCCTCCGCTTTGGTTAAAATCGACCCCTATGCTGCCTCCACTCCTGAATTGCTCGAGTTAGGGAACCTTGCCATATAAATGTATTTTCACTTCTTATGCTCGTAAAGTTCTTGTTTATGCTGGGTGTATGCGGACTAAAACAACATTTTATGCTCTAGTGCATAAAGTTCTTTTTCTTCTTCTAAAACAATATGGCCATACTAGACCGTAGAGACGGTACCATGAAGATCGTGTTACTCTATGAACCAAACATAATAAAACGCTATTAAATAACTTGTTTTTTTTGTTACATTTAATTTGTACTTTCTGTGTTCTATATAAATTAAGAAACATTAAAAATCAGATAGTATTATGAGTGAAAAAATATTATAAAATGAACTTATGATTAGGCAGAATAGGTCTCGTTACCCATGCCTAATGCTTCATGTAGAATGATTAAAAAAAGAAAAATAATTAAAAAGATTTAACTAGGTTATATTTTTTTAAATATTTTAATTAAAGACTTTTATTTACAATATCACTGTTTCATTTCCTTGCAATCGAAGTGAAAAGCAGAGTGTATAACTCGATCATAAAACCCATTTTATCCTCGACTTAATATCCACTCGGATAAACGTCTCGAATAAAATGGCTTCTTTTATGCACTTGTAGTACAATCTACTATTGTTAGTTGGTGTTCACTTCTGAGGTAGTCCCACTTTCACCAGGTCAGGATCTGAGGGTGGGATCCAGGAGAAATCGAGGGCAACCACTGAAAATTGTAGAAACAACTAGTGCGTTTGCTAACTTTTTAATGAAGTGCTTTAAAGTACCTACTACAATTTAATGAAGGTCTGGAGTCGATTTGATAATGGAATCGAAAGACAGTCAAGCGAATTCCTTAACGATTTACAGCAGTTACCTTGTGTTTGGGCTTGATTGGATTATATTGATGAGCACTTTACACCTAGATAGATAGATGAAGTGACAGGTGAACTAAAAAAGGTCAACTGTCACTCAAAATAATGTAACAAAAATTTTTTTACAAAAAAAAATTTTCAATAAAAAATAAAACCGACTTCAAAGAAATACTGAAAAATAAAATTTACTTAGCACAAAGTAATACCTATTTTGATTTATTAGATTTTATTCAATACCATATTGAAGTCGGCGCCAAGTAAACCCATAGTTTTATGTAGGTATTATTCATGACATAAAATTATAAAATCTGATAAATCAAAATACATATTACTTTGTGCATATAAATTTTATTTTTCAGGATTTATTGAAGTCGGTTTTATTTTTTATTGAAAAATTTTTTTTTCATTATTTTAAGTGACGGGTGAACTGAAAAATATATCTATCTAAGTGAAAGTTCTCATCAAATCAAATCAATCAAGCCCAAACACAAGGGAGCTGCTGTAAATCGTTAAGGAATTCCCTCGACTGTCTTTCGGTTCTATCATCAGGTCGACTCCAGACCTTCATTAAAGTGTAGAACATTAAAGCACTTAATTAAAAAGTGAACAAGCGCACTAGTTGTCTCTACAATTTTTGGTGGTTGCCCTCGTTTTCTCCTGGATTCCATCATCAGATCCTGACCTGGTGAAAATGGGACCACCTCAGAAGTAAACCCTATTCAACAAAAAAAGAAATTTTGAAATTTGTCTATAATTGACGGAAATATCGCTTAACATACATAAAAAAAATACATACAGACGAATTGAGAACCTCCTCCTTTTTTTGAAGTCGGTTAAAAATAAAACCGACTTCAAACAAAAGCTTTAACAAATAAATCAGAGACATACCTATTACTTTGTGCTAAGTAAGTTATATTTCAAGATTTTGTTTGAAGTCGGTTCATTTTTATAAAAAAAAATTATAAATTGCAAATTATTCTGCAAACACGCGAGGTAATTCAAGCTCTTACATACATACACATTATGTACATACGAAATATTTCAAAAAAACTTTCCATACGAACAGCCTTAGTTTGTTTTCAGGGTGCTATCAAACAACTGAGTTCAATATCCCTTTAATTATCTGAATCTGAAATATTTAAGTTTCAGATCACCTTAAAAATAATTAGTAGGTAGTGTTGGTAAAAAAATATTTCCTATAAGCTGTTCCCCGCGACTTCGTCCGCGTAGAAGTCCTTATCGCGTAAAATCATTACCCACCTTTTGCGTAGTCAGTTAAAAAGTAGCGTATGTCCTTCACTTGGACTCAAACTTTGTACCAAATTTCTTCAAAATCGGTTCAGCGGTTTTGGCGTGAAAACTTAACAGACAGGCAGAGTTACTTTCGCAATTAAAATATTAGTAGTGAAGTGGGGATTAGGTAGCCTAAATACAGTAAAAATTACACTTTCTGTGTTTATGATAAGTGGTATCTTAGTCACCCTCTATGACATGCTTAGCATAACAACAATAATAACTTTATTATGTTTGTCAATTGCTCAGTTAATATTTTTTATCGGTGTAACTATAAGTAGTAGATAGGTACCGAGGTCCTCTATCATTTAGGACATCAATTTGATCTCAAGATCTGATCACTAACACCTAGAGAAAATTTCCTTTCTTAACGGGTGCTAACATTTATAAGGGCAGCTTATCGTAAAAAAAAAACAAGTTTCTTGGTCTAATGATTTTGGCTGGGTGTTGATGGTTGAAGAGTGATCAGTATTTTGCGGCGTTAGGGGTAGAAATTAGGAAAATCCTGTAGTACATGATCATTTACTTATATTTAGAAGCAAGAATACGAAATTTTTATGTAGTATCTTTGAAAATAAAGAATTTCTTATATAAACTTCTAGCCCCTATTTTACAGGTAAAATGTTATTTTATTAGTAAAATGTTGCAAATCTATGATATACCTATTTATTTTTTTGATAAAAGAAGCAGGTGTACGTGAAATTCGTCTTTTTCAAACATGGCAAAATTAAATTTCATGTTGCTAAGTTTGAAACCATGCCGTTTATACATTCTTCACCATCTTCATGGTCATGGAAGGTTCTAGGATACTTTTGATCCCGATATTGACACCATCTTGAAAAGAGTTGATGTCAACTAAAACAGGGCCCTATTCATGAGACTTCGCTGTTCGTCTGTCTGATTGTATGTCTGTCTATCTGTCCGTCATGAGGTCTCAGGTCTCAGTTCTCAGAAAACGTGATTTACAGATGATTTATTTCTGTTACCGCTATAACAACTTTACTAAAATCAGAAAAAAAGAGGAGGATTAAGGGGGCTTCCATATAACAAACATGATTTTATGTTTCTTGGTACGGAACACACTGTGTGCGAGTTCCACTTGCACTTGATCGCGTTTTTTTAAAGAGGTGCGGACTAAGGTACGAGTTAGTTTACGTCGCTAGTTTCAATTGCCATGATTCCTGCTGTGTATTGGCTGCTGAGAGCAAAGCTACGAACGTAGTTTATAGTCAAAATTCTAAAACAAATTATTTATCTGTATAACATAAGTTTTAGGTACTGGAAAATATTATAATTCACCACAGCTTTGACTATAGTAACATACATTAAAACATCTTAAAATTGTAGCTGATAATGTTTTCAGTTTGTCTGTTTGTATCTAGGCTCAAGTATCACTGAAAACCCAGTGGCCCAAATTTAAGAAACATTTCGTATTTGTGCTACACTTGAGAATACGATTCATCACGCTACTTACTCTTTTTAACGTTAAAAGAACCAATAAAATTATAAACACGTGTGTCATTCTGGCCTCGAACCGCCTAAAACCACTCGGTCTCTACCTATGCTAGGTAGAGACCGAGTGGTTTTAGGCGGTTGCAAGTGTGCAATGTTTATTAATTCCAACATATTGACGTTAATAAAACGACATTTATAAGAGCCTCACATAACCACTCTATTCTTATACAGGGTGTTATCCACAAAACATTTCCCTGGACTAACAAAAAAAAACACATACAGACAAGCGTGTCAAAAAGCTGCAACCTTTCTACAAATATTTATGTTTCACACAAAATTTTCATCCCGTGGTGGGAATCGAACCCACAACCTCGTGATCCGCAGCAGCACATTACGACCTTTAGACTAACGAGGCAGTCAAAATATCAAAGTAGGGGTGTAGGAAAAAGCCTTGAATATTAATCAACCGCTCGATAGATGGCGTTGTGCCCTATTACTGTGTGCCGATATGGTTTCGTTTATTTCTATTCTATGAGGTGTGATTCGTTGCGAGATTTTCTTTATGAAGATGGCACTTATGGATGAAATTTTTGGGAGATCACTTCACTTTTGTCAGTGAAAGGTCTCATTAAGGCGTATTGAAGAGGACAACTTTTATGCAAGGGAATGAAGATTCATCATCCCCTTCCATACATTTCTATAATAAGGATAGCATTGTGTTTAAAGTGTGCGATATCACTGACCTCTATAACTATACAACTCATCCCCTTTGGTTCTACGGCCCCTTTTACTCGCTAAATACTTTTGTTTTAAGAGGTTATGGAATTTGTATAATATTGGGATAAAAATGTCACATATACTGTCCGGTCATAATAGTAAGTTCACCTCAGAATTCGAGATACCCAGCTGTAAGTCTGTAAATACTTGAATATTGACACCCTAAAAGTTGTCCCAAAACCTACATATGGGGTGTACGCAACTATTAAATTTCAATTCTTCTTTTGTAAATATCTCATTTCCTATGGGCTTTTTGCTATTAGTATTTATTATCAATATTTTAGAAAACCAAATTCTCTACAACTTTGTTTTTAAAAAAATGTTAGGTGAACCGTTTTCGAGATAGAGGGCGGAGAGCGCGCGGTCACAGCATCACTTCGTCAACCGGTGCCTCCGGTCGAAAACGCGCCGTAGGTACTCCCTTTTCAACACTAAAAAATAGTAGTTTTCGATACAAGTGTGGGATTTCTGTTATTACAACGAGTTACGACAGGTGTTGACCCGAGCCGAAGGCGAGGGTAGACAGTCGGAACGAGTTTAAATAACAGTCCCACACGTTGTATTGAACAACTATTTTTAATACAGTTGCGAAAAAATTAAGCAATTTTATAAAATAATAAAAACACAATAAACCTGAATATCCAAAATGGCGCCAACCGTAAAAGAATATATACCTTCCTAAGCAGAGACTATGGCAGTGCACTTCATACAGCCAACTTTTTTTATTTTTATAAATTTAATTTGGCCGATAATAATACTAATTTATGCTTAAATTTTAATTAAAATTACTTTTAATCTGATATTTAAACAAGTTAGTATCTTTTTTTAGAAATATTTGCATGAATCACAGACATTATTTTGACAATTGGGAAAGAAAACGCACGAGTGCGGGAATGGTAAAGAAAAAGCACGAGTGTGTAACAGCCCACATCCCGAACGCTATACGTCCCTGTAATACGCCACTTTTTGAGCAACTGTATTAAAAAATTGAAATCGGTCCACGCGTTGGAAAGTTACAACTGAAAAACCATTTTGTCTTTCCTCCCCTCTCCCACAGGAACTGCGTAAAACATCGGGATCAAAAGTATTCTTGATCATTTTTCGGATCCTAAGCTCAGATTGTGCTAAGTATCATTCAAATTGATTCAGTAGTTTCGGCGTGATACTTATTCGGGATACAGACAGACAGACATGAAAAATTTAAATTACATTTTCGTCTTCAGTATCGATTAGAGAACGCCCTACAACTAAATTTTCAAAATATCTTCGATGTACAGACTCTCGATCCTCAACAGTTTTATCATATGTATAGATGAAGCAGAAAGTATCTCCTCCTTTCTTTACACAAATGGTTGTTCTCAGAAAGAAAAAGTTTTCATGATTATTATCCAACTTGGCCGCCGTAATTGATATTTATTCCACGCTTTCAGTTTCTAGTAAGTTTTATTCGTTATATTTGAAGGAAATAAATACAAGGAATTGAAGTTGTTAGTAAACCAAACAAACTAAGTAGGTTATTAATAATTTCAATTGCAACAGATAAAATGAATTTCGTTGATAGCGTTCCGTACCCAAAGGGTAAAAGTGGGACCCTATTCATGAGACTTCGCCGTCCGTCCGTCCGTCTGTATGTCTGTCTTGCTGTCCGTCACTAGTTTTAAGCATATTAGCTCAAAGTGTTATGGGATTAGTATAACTGATAAATTTAAAAAAATGAAGTCTCCCATACTTAGTTTTTCTAAATAAAAACACATTAAATTCGAATAAAAATTTGCATAGTTGTAGCAAATCGCAATTGCACTTAAAATCGATTTAGGCTATATTATACAGGTTCCTCGTGGATGAAAACAGCACAAGGGAGAGCTAAACCATATTATAATAAAATTTTCAGGAATACATGAGTTTTTACTAGAAATACCTACACCATTTATAACAATATAGTAGAACTGAATTGTATGAAGTTTTTTTATCCGCGGCTCAGAACAACAGCTATTGAAAATCGAAAATAAAACACTTCACGGCGAGGGTTCTGAAGAGTTCCTTAATTTAAGCCCACCCTTTTCTTTCTAATCCGAACAAGGCGCGCCTTGTAGAGTTTGATATTTCGCAAATTAATTCCAAAAAAAAATTCAAAGCATCTCATATCACTTACATTAAATGACGTGATCAAGTGGGCAAATGTCGAGTGAAAAAATTGTCAACCAGCTGTAACTATTCACAGCTGGTTGACAATTTCGCTCTACATTGTAGTAGTGGAAACAAATCCATTAGAGAATTTCTCCAGTGAATTAGAATGGAATAGAGCTTGACGGTCTCGTTTTTGTTTCAGGTTTACTTTTCGATAACCATAGTGACAATGGGTCACTTTATAGAAATGGAACAACGATACTTAAACGGAGACATGGAAGACCCAGAATCGGACAGTTTTCTTGAACCTGAAAAAATTACACCCAGTAAGTGTCTGTAATTGAATGTATATAGTCTACTATACTTGTATCCCTTTTAAATCCATCGGAACACATAAATTTGAGATTCGTGACGGTGCGGTGTGGCTAAGTGTAATATGGCTATTTTTTATGAAATTAACAGTCTAATTTCGGTGACCAACTGGTTTCCAGTTAGTCTATATATATATATTTCGGAGATTGTTTCATAGCATTAATGTAGAAAATTGGTTGTAAATTCATTGCAGTAACCATTGATATCGTAGTTGCTACGTAATCAAACATAACCTGACCTTGAACTATAAGGCGATTAAATACGGTGAAGAATTTCAACTGGTTTCGCTTCGTTACGGCTGTGGATCAGCTGGCATTGTCACATATCTTACTACTATTATAAATGCGAAAGTTTGTGAGTGTAGATGTGTGGATGTTTTTTACTCTTTCACGCTCGAACGGCTGACCGAATCTGGATGAAATTTGATACAGGGATACAATAAAGTCTGGAATAACACATATCCCGGGAATAAGATGATATAATACATCATAGTACGTACGTTTACATTATAGACAAAGGCCACGGGTTAAAATTACAGTCAACATCAAATAACGTTTTCTCGAATAAAGAAAAAAAGCTTATTTTATCTACTATTGCTTTAATACATTTTCAGATGACAATGTGTATGTTTTATCACATGGCGAACAGTATATTACATCTACTGAAATTATCCCGAACGAATTTTATCCAAGTACAAGCATATTATATTGAACTTTAACCTAATGAAATATTACTAGTATATTGTATTACTACTAACAGTACTAATGGACTGGAATAGATATAGAATTATCTATCCATCCATACCAATATCGTAAATGCAAAGTGTGTTTGTTCGTCCTTCGTTCACGTCACATGAAATCAATATATTGACATGATTTTTGGTAAGGCGATGGATTTAATAAGGTCGACCATTATCAACCTGTTTACTGTACTTACCTAGTCTAAACATTATAAGCTTTTAAATTACAGCTCTTCTGTGAGTCATGTTTTTATGTATTTAGCACACTAATATAAGACTTTCCTATAAAGATATGTTTGTAAATGTACAGAAATCGGCTTTATCGCTAAAAAAGCAATCTCTTACAAGCAATTTTTGGATGGGAAAGAATGTCAATAATCGCACTAAAAATTAGCATAGGTATCTAGTGCAATATGTGTAATATCTAGTGTAAATATTATTGTATTCGAACATTTACCAAAAAAACATCATACGAGTAGTCTGGGAAAGGTCTTTGACACAAAAATTAATGGCATTTTCATCCGTATCGTGATCAAAAATCCATTTCCTAATTTTAACAGGTCATGTCGATAGCCTTTAATACCATAAGTCCTTGAAGTTTGATAGAATAAGGTTCCATACATGGGACATAATTGCTATTAAAACATAATTCAATCAATTACATCAAATCAGACTATGGCAGAACACTGCTTATTTTAAGGTATTTCTAAGAAATTACTGATTTCTTTGTATCTTTCAATAGCCCTATGAGAGCTGACATATCTTTATACGCAAGAATTAAACTGTCAAAATTCAAATATTCGTCGCCCATTTCCTTTAAGATAATGCTTATCCCTTGGGCTCAGTAAATGACATTGAAGAATTGAGCATCCCTTTGCTATACTCGTAAATAAGTAAATAATATTTTTAATGGATAAAATGTCCAACGTCTAAGTATGTCATTTGAAGGCCAGGTTTTCTATCCTGAATTTATTGTTCTATTAATAAATGAGATCACATTCGTACATTTCATTTTTGTAGCAAGTTTACCTAAGTATAATTCAAAATTCAAAATACGAAATTCAAAATTTGATTTGATTAAGTTTGGAATAGACAGTCAGACATAATTTGAATGCACAGATGAAAATGAGAAAAAAAGTCCTTTGTTTGGTTTCATTAATATAGAAATTTTGTTGGCTGTGGGACAGTAGGTATTAGGCATAGATTTAGAATTTTTCGCTACTGTATTAGGTAAGATAGAGTAGTTGGAAATAGGTAGATGAATACAGACAATTTATTACACTGTAAAAAACTGAAAGTTATAGTAGTAATAACCTTGATCGACTATAGTTGTATGTATGTTGGTTCCTAGTTTGCTGCGATAAATTACCCTCCTTTCTTCGGCAGTTCGGGTAAAAACAGCAACCCGTCGTTGGTTTCGTTCACTATAGTCCGATAAAATTTATTAAGAAAAACATTCCTCAACAATGTATGAACAATATTTTCTCATAGACATAGGTATCTAATGTATATTTATTTGTTACAGTCACGGTGTCTCTGAACATAACGCTGCTAGTCTGTAGCACTTTGGGCCTCCTCTCCTGCGGGCTCTTGATCTTTGGAGTTTATAAGGTCAGTCAGTATGCATAGCTTGAGTTATTTCACACCAAAAAATAAAATATATTTAGAAAGAAGAATTTCTTACCCTAGTATCGTGTGTTAGTTAGAGAGATCTCGAACTTGAAGCCCGTATAGCTCAGTATTCTGCTCATACCGTAAGGAAATAAATCCGTGCAGCGCCAGCGGTTTGGGAGATATGAGGTAATAATAGAATATTACGTGCATATAAGATAAACGCGCAAAAGAAAACATAACACTCCTTGGAAGTTAGGTAATAAAAAGTCCATTAGACGGAGTTTAGCTCGCTTATGCCAAGATATTGCCCTCTGTTTTCATAATACAGCTTGCTGCACTCTGAACTCAAGGTAGTCTATAAGTAGTTTATATTGGTTAGTAACCTCACCTTCTGGGTAATATTATACCTACCTTCTTTCATATAATATGCACTTTCGTAGGCATACTTCAATGCTTCGTAACATTTCATTGGCATTCGTTATCAAAGTTCGAAACAAGGGCATTTTATTTTCCATGCAATAACCCATATGACAATATTTAAAGTACATGCAGACATATATACCTAGGTACATATAATCTCAGACACCGAAATCTTTAGAGCAGTTTATTACTAGTTATTAGGGTTTATATTACCGTCATGAAGGTTATTTCAAATTTGACTTGGAACAAAGACTCGACTGGTATTGTTATACTTCTATTCGTATGTTTAATGACGCTAAACCGTTTGTGCTATTTGTTTGGTAAATGACTTTCATCTTACGCTGCTACATGATGATACTCTATCATCGTTGAAATGAAATTCTAGCTCTATGCCGTTTGCCTTTGATATTTTGATGTTATCAATATAAAAGCAATGATTTACAAAAATGTTATATGATTCGGCCTCGCGGCCTCGGTCCCGTTAAAACTTTTCTCTTTTTTAGGTTTGTGGTACAGAAACCGAGTAAACACCTAATAAGAAAGAAATTTTTATAACCTTGACTCACCTTGGTTGACCAAATAAGGCAATCTCTGCCAATTGTTTAGCGACTAATTTCCTTTCCGTTTTCTCACTAACGTAAAAGCCCTGATTAATCAAATACGTACGAAATAAATTATAGTCCTTAATGCGCATTAAAATTTAATCTTATGCCAAGTCGAAACAATAAATGGTAAAAAGCAAAATTTCATCATAAACGGATAAGACGGAATTGGGCAGTAATAAGGTAGATTTTCTCTCTCTTCGCCATAACCTCGTCTGTACCTACTAGGTATACCATTTGCTTATGAGGCTGGCTTTACTAAATGTATTCAATGTATTTATGTTTGTTCCAGGATATTAAATACATGCTGCTTCCATGGGTAGCAATGATAGCGTTGGAAAGCCTCGTGGAACTCATAAATCTCCTGTACCTGTTCTATTTACAAACGGTAAGTAACATTATTATATTTCTATTAATAACCATATTACGATTTGTTAGGCTGATAACTCCAGCGCGTGTATCGTAAACAACGATTAGAGAGATAAAGACAGCCAACTATGAACCTTATGCGAATACGCTTATAAGCTGTATCTTATTGAATAAGCTATATGCATGCAATGCTAGGCAGTTCAGAATTATTAGCGAAGTTGTCAGTGCAGATTCATATGCGTTTCATAAGTCAAGCGTCTTCATTATAGGTATATAATGTTATCAATCTATACTAATATTATAAAAAGGAAAGATTTGATTGTTTGTGTGTTTGTTTGTTTGCATCGAATAGGCTCCGGAACTACTGGTTCGATTTAAAAAAAAATTTCACTGTTGGGAAGCTACACTTTTTGCAGTGAATATAGGCTACATTTTATTTCCGTATTCCCACGGGACTACGCGGGTGAAACCACGTGACGTCCGCTAGTTTATTATAAAAATCAGCGGCATAAATTTTTGATTTTTAACGCAGAATAACTACCATACGGAAGTACAGACGGATTATCACAATGTTACTACGTGATTTTGTAACTGAGTCACAATTTTAGTGGTTGTACAAGAACAGTACCTACTCATTCAGATCAAATTAGGTGAAAGTTCCAGTGACATTATTGTAATGTCCATTTTTTTATTGCACGCGTATGTTCTCAATTTGTTCGCTATTTTCGGGCATCACAGACTATAAATTGAGTTTACATTCATCCTTATTTTTTCTTAGAACCGTGGTATAAAATCTCGGCGGAACGGCTAAGACTTCGACTTCGTTGTCGTCTTGCAATTCAATTTAAAAACTATTACGCTCAAGATTGTCGGAAATAGAATTGTAGAGGCTGATGCGCTGCAGCAGATACTATTCTTTGCATCTTGTTATAGCTCAAGAGCTCGCTACGATCAGACGAAGAAAAACAGATCAGAGAAAAGTTAAAGTTTCACTGTATGCACTATTTGAGAGACAAGCTGAAATTACTAGAACTATTCAGCTTATTTTGAGTAGCGTACGTTATAATGCAACGACGTAGCTAAAGAAAAGAAATAAGATTAATATTATCAGCGAGAAAGTAAAAACATGTAATATTTTTGTCAATTACGTGAGTTGAGCCCGTCAATTGAGAGAATTAGGTCACCATTGTGTTCATGAGCGATTACGCAGCCAAAAACCTCAGCAAGGAACGTTCGGTGATAAAATATTTCTTTCTTGTTCATTAAATGTGCTCTCAATCATACACAGAGGAATTGATACCCGCGTCGACGGGTATAAATATAGGGCTGTTTAACTTTATATGCCCTCTTTTAAAGGAGTTTTAGGGTTTCACAGTCAACAACGATCGGCCACGTCGTTATTCGAGCTCAGTAGACATCCCTATTTATACTCATGGTACCTTTTGTATGTACAAGCAACCAGGACGGGGGTTTTAATCTAATGCAAATTTCGTATCATTTCGGGTCGGTTTATTTATGTTTGGTGTTGGAGCAAAACCCAATGGAAAATTTTTATATTGTCTTTTACCTTTTCATAGACTTGTCCCCATGTCCCAGATATAGTGCTGCATGTTTAATCAATAACGGTTATGCGGAAACATAATACAGGTTGAACTGTAATTTTCCAGAAGTTTGTTGGTCGAAGATGACAAGAGTACAGTTGTTGGAAAATGATTACCAGAATTTTGAGCTACAATTAACGCTAGTCCACCCGGTATCCTCTTCTTTAAAATATAAATCTGGCTCTAATGCCTGTAAAATTATTTTAATAATGTTCACATTCCATTGAACAATAAATCGGCTGTCATGTTCCACTATTTTATAGAGCCTGAAATTATACCTGGGAGTACCGGCAGTGTCCCCACCAATTAGAGCAACGGCGGCACGTCTGTACTATCTTTTCTCGAACCCGCTCAGGCCATTTTCGATCCCCTATAACTTTGTTGTGGATAAAACTAGAAGTTTGAATTTTTCAGTAATAAAGCAGGCTTTGTATCAATACGATATATTTAAAATTTCGTTCAGTTTGAACCATAGAGGTTTGAGAATTTATAACTCACTGACTGACCGATTATCAAAACTCTAAGGCACTTCCAGAGGACATAGAACCTTTATTATAATTATTAGAATGCAATTCATGTTTAGTGTATAAATCAAGGAAAAATTAAAATATACTAGAATTTCGATACAGTTTTCTAGATAGGCCAACTGCATAAATAACATAGTAATTCGATATAATTTACATAAAATTACAAAGTTATTTATGCAGTTGGTGTATAAGGTGAATTATAAAGTTGCATTAATTTGCTGTTAATGAATCGGTGTTTATTAATTTGGTCTTTTAGTGCAATTGCCAAAAAACTAACTAAAGCGCTCAAATCACTTTAATAAGCAATTTACGCCGTGGTGGTCCTTCTTGGCTGGACATTTCTATACGTCTCCATGCTTTGGAAGGCTCGTTTAGCCGTTGGTCCTGGTTACAAGTAAAATGGCCGTCGTTAAGCCAATTTAAAGGTCTTATGGGCGGTTTTAACAGCTAGCGGGTCGTCTCAACCTGCGCTGGTCCATTGCAACACGGCCAAACCTACTAGTGAAATGTGGGCTAATAGAATGCATCTGCCTTCGGGAATAAAAGGGTGAACATGTTTATTTATGTATGTATAAATAATAAAGAAAAATTATAAGTAAATATAGAGATTATGGACATTGACTTGGTATTCCAAGAATTTCACTACCTACATGAATTTTACAGTAGAAGAGTTGAGTAGCGGGACTTGGTTTTCGACAAGATTTGTTTTTGATAACATAAAGTTGTTTTTGTCCCGGTAAAGAGGGTACAGGATTATATTTTCCACTTCTACGATTAGTTTACGTTCTAAACACGTAAATAGGTCTTATCTTTCTGTAACATTATAGGTTCGACTTAGAGCATTACGTTACAATACTACCTCCCAGGCCGACGAGCGTTCGCGTGTAATGTAGCATTATAGATTCGACTTAGAGCATTACTTTACAATACTACCTCCCTGACCGACGAGCGTTCGCGTGTAATGTAACATTATAGATTCGACTTAGAGCATTACGTTACAAAACTACTTCCCTGAATGACGAGCCTTCGCGTGTAATGTAACATTTAGCATAGATTTTACATAATGTCAGCGCATTGATGCTACAAGTTGTATCAAAAACCGACTTCAAACAAAAACTAAAATAAAAATAGAAAAATAAAATTAACTTAGCACAAAGTAATAGGTAGTATATTTTGATTTATCAGATGTTATTAAATGTAATACTGAAATCGGCGCCAAGTAAAACTATAGGTTTAGGTAGGTATTATTAATCTGTCATAGAAATATTGGCACCGACTTCAGTATTACATTCAATAGTATCTGATAAATCTAAATTATACTACCTATTACTTTGTACTCAGTTAATTTTATTTTTCTACTTTTAGTTTTTGTTTGAAGTCGTATTGTTTTGTTAAAAATTGTTTTTTTCATTATTTTTAGTGAGGAGTAGACTGAAAATATATATCTGTCTAGGGGTAATGTTCTCCCCAATACAAATTCAAACGGGTAATGTACCCTACCTTACATTGCTGTGCCCGTACAGGGTTTCATGTTGTAAGTACCTTATCTATAAGCAACAACTGTATGTACACATGAATGCAATAAAGAATTGAATTGAATTGAATTGAATTGAATTAATCAAGCCCAAACACAAGGTAACTACTGTAAATCGTTAAGGAATTCCCTCGATTCGAGGGATTTCTTCGATTGCTCCAGGATCCTAGGATCAGATTCTGACTTCCTGTATATGGGACCACATGGGAAGCACCAGCTTTCATATAAAAAAAGAATCATCAAAATCGATTCACTCGTTCAAGCGATTTGCCGGTAACAAACATAAAA
Organism: Miltochrista miniata; assembly: GCA_933228765.1. Taxonomy (NCBI): domain Eukaryota; kingdom Metazoa; phylum Arthropoda; class Insecta; order Lepidoptera; family Erebidae; genus Miltochrista; species Miltochrista miniata. The sequence continues at coordinate 29,697,732 of OW121747.1, forward strand.
AAAAATACGGACGAGTTGATAACCTCCTCCTTTTTTGGAGTTGGTTAAAAACATTACACATTGTATCATTACAAGGTGTCCATTGTAATGCTCGGTTCTCTTTCTTCACTGATATAACCTCGTCTTGTATCATTACAGATTGTGCACTGTAATGCTCAGTTCTCCTCCCTCACTGCTGTTATGCTCGACTCTGGAACGTTACGTTACACGCTAATACTCCCGGTGAGGGAGCGCCTGAAGCTTTTGTCGTAACCTTACTTTGCAGTCTAAACAGTAGCTTTATTCGGTTCTTAATAATGTACTAATACTGCGTGAAATTTTGTTCCAGTTCCCGTCTGCCATGGGAACTTATTTTCGGGATGAAAAGTAGCTTGTGTGTTATTTCAGACTATACTCTATTGCTGTGCTAAATTTCAGCCAGATTTGTTCAGTCAATGGAGCGTGAAAGAGAGACCATAAAGACAAACATCGACACTCACAAACATTTGCATTTATGACAATTAGTAGAAGTACCTGTAAGCAGTTCTAAGTTAGCAAAATTAGATTAAATTATTTACAAGTACCTACAATAAGTAAATAGTTCTTTCCCTACATTATGATAATTCACTGATGTAGTGTGCCATCCGTTTTATTGACACTAAACATAATATCCGAATGTCTATTAATATAAAGCGTAATAAAACGTTTGAGTTCGTCGCCACATTGATTTGGAGTTCACCTAACTTATGAACGTCGGAATTTATCTGTTGTTACGTAATGCTGCGTCCGCACTTGTAACATTTTTACGGCACATTTCTCCATTACAGTATCACACTTTTAGGGTCGGCAGCGCGAGTGTACGGTGTTGTAAACGTCCATATGCTTGTCTGCCACCTTGGTGGTATAAAAATAAATAAGACTAACGTGTCGTTGCCGTTGAAAACTGCAGCTACGAGTTAAATGTTCGATACGGTGACACGCTGATATGATACAAATGTAGACGCAGCATAATGCTGCATCCACACTTGTAACATTTGAGCGAACATTTCTCCATTACCGTATCAGACTCACGTGTCAGTACCGATAAAAACTCTAGCTACGAGTCTATTCATTACAAACACTAGAAGAAACTGTTACAAGCGTGAATGTATCAGACACCGTGTCAGCACAACCTAGACTGTTCACATTTTGTGTAACATTTTCGGTACGATAATACGCTGTACGTTTCTTTGCTATGTTACAAATGTGGTATAGGCAAGCAAGGTATACAAACCTTGCTACGCAAAGAAGACAAAAAAGATAGGGCCCAGACGCGGCTCCTCATGTTTTCGATACGTTTTAAAAAGTTGCATCCCGTTCGCGTACTACTTCTTTTCTGTGTGGCCTGGGCCTTATACTCGTACTATTTCAATCATAGAGCAACGTGATCAGTACAAGGGGAGTAGACTTATCATGATGTTTGCACTATACGTAATATTATCACTCTGGCATACATTAACTCCACTACAAAAGCATCAGCGTCTCAATGGAACTTACCCAAAGAAATGTAACAACACAGTCGTAATTGTACACACACACACACACATATCTATTTGTTATTTATACAATATGGAGTAAATATTGAGAGAGAGGAAATCCCCGTATGGCACCTCCCCTCCCGCATAGGTAGTTTTGCTCCGTTACTCTTTGATTTCAATATATTTACATCTATATACATAAAAATGTTGTGTGCGTATTTGTACGCTTTTAAAACTCAAAATGTACTGAATCGATTGAGCTCAAGGATTCAGAGATGGTTTTAGGCTACTTTATACACTTTTATCATCCCAGCAATAACAATAAAACAGCTTTAAAAAGTGATTTTACCAATAGATGACGCTTTAGGATTTTTTTAAAATTACATTCTGCCAGCTACAGAACAAAATATAATATTATATCAACCTACTTAGTAGGTGCCAGATTTCTGTTTTTTAAAGAGATGTTTGATTACGCCCTCTTTGCATTCAGATTAATAAAAGGGAGTACTCGTACCTACCTAAAAAAACCGGCCAAGTGCAAGTTGAACTCGCCCATTGAGGGTTCCGTAGCAGCAAGTAACATAATATAAAAGTTCTTGTAGTTCGATGTAACTTTCATTGATGTTTTAACACGTTCGCAGTGGTAGTGATTTTTCTCGGCGAAAATTGCGGCTTATGACGTATTAAAAAAAAACTACCAACTCGATTTCGTTAAAACCAATTTTCGTTGGTAGATTTTATGGCAATGTACCTACATTATATTCTTTTTTAGATTTATCATTTTCTTAGTTTAGAAGTTAGAGGGGGGGGGGGGAGGGGACGACGAAGAAGACCTATCTATAGTTTATAGCTTATAGGCTACTTTCATCCCGGGAATATGTTCATGTGGGCAAAGCCGCCAGCATCATCTAGTATGCCATATTTTTTGCACAGACTTGTGTAACTAATAGCCCGTGACTTCCGAATTATTTAACTTTTAATGGAGAAAAAACTTTTTACATCAATTTTAACTGAAAAATCAATAATGTTGGATCCAGTTTTGATATAATCAACTGTATATCAAAAGCGTAGAATCTTGATTGATTAATTGAACGATTGGTTGTTTAGGTACTGCCCTTTCAATAATTAATCCATCAATCAGTCAAATTGGACTCAACTTTTGGCGTAACACACATTCTTGTGCCTTCCCTTCCACTAAAGAATTCAGAAACTTTTACATGACTAACTTTTATTGTCATTACTATTGGCATTAAATACCTATATGTCCTTCGTCCTAGTTTCAAAACTAGTTCTTACTGGTCATAAGATCTCGAAATGCGTCCCACGAGGACTACCATCTATTATGTTGAAGTCTTCTACGACTGTATTCAGCTTTATAACTACTTGTGTGCTATTGAGTAAGAAACAATCATACATATTCACATATAACAACAAAACTCATAAGAAATTGTACAAGTTCGTCGAACAATCGCTAAAGCCAAAGTTATAATGCCACTATGACCACGAGTGATAAAAAAGTTATTACGGACTGCTTTTGTTATACTGTAAGTTTCTCGACTGGTTTCTCGCGTTAACGGCTGTTTTCTATAAGTATTTGGTGGTAGATTTTATGTGTAAGTGATTTATTACGCAGACGTGATAATTTTTTGATAGAGATTGCTTTCTGAATAGAAAGAGATCCCTTGTTATGATAGGGCTTCGTAATTTAGGCTCTATTTTGATGGCTTGTGTAGTATGTCAATTTTAGCAACATGGCAATAGGGTAGGCAGCGTCTGTGTAACACCTTTGGCTCTTTTTCGTTCAGTTGTTTTTACAAACGTCTATAGGCGGTGACTACTTCCAATCAGGTGGGATGTATGCTTTTCTGTCTCATTAGAAAGAACAAGGAAAGTTCAAGCGCATCTGACCATTTTGGACAAGTTCAGTGACCATACAATGTATTTATAAGTACCTATTTGTCATTAGTTTTACCCTAAGGGTAGTTAAACCACTCATATAATCTACTTAAGATTACATGAACAGTGTAGAACAGTAAAAAAATACAATAAACAGTAATCCATTTCCCACAACTTTATGACCTTCTAATTATTTTGTAGTATAGTCTTGTCAACATTACGTTGGTTTACTATTGCTCAATAACTTAAGTTATGAAGCGTACTTACCTGGAAACACTTCCATTTAACTTCATTATATTTTGAAGAGCTTTTAAAGTGGGTGGGGCGAGACTTCGCTCAGATAAAAGTGAATATTTTAATGCCTAATTAGGTACTTCTTAACAGGACTATTGTACTTCCTAAGTATTTTTGACACTTAAAAAGCTTTAAGATTAGTATCCTGGGTCGGAACAAATATTTATTGTAATCCTCAAAATGTTTGTTTCGGAGTGTTTTCTATGTAGGTATAGTGTGTAATTATATACGGAAATGTATATCAGACAGTTTTTAGTAGTCTAGATCACAAAAAAAGCTAAAATTAGCTTAATTTGAGCTAGGTGACAATGTGTGAGAATATACCAAATAAAAATTATTCATCAAATATTTTACGTGGTTTTGTGTGGGGATATTACTGTTTTAATTGTGTTCTTGTATTATTATATTATTTATTATAGCGTTTGTTTCAGTTAAACTTCAACCCCATCACGTCGTTCCTGTTTACCTTGGACTTCTTCATAATCGTGCTTAATGTAAGTATTAATTAATTTAAGATTACATTTCCTTACCTATACATTAATCGCAATTAAATTAATCGTGTAGTGTTGTATATGTATGTAGCTCTTGTACTTGCTCGTACTCATACTTGCTCAGTGTTCTGTAAACGACTGATTACTGCAGTGCGTATGTAACAGTAGGATCAGCCTTGAGATGGGTAACCGTTTGCGGATTCATTTACGAACGTTGCCGAGGTTAAAAAATATGCCCAGGTATGTCCGTTTGAATATGGTAATAGGGTCACTACTCGTGGATAAAGAATGCAACTGTTGAAGTGTGCAATGGGCTCATACTATGAAGAGCACTCGCCTTTGCCTAAATCTAAGCGGGCCAAGTTTACAACTCCTTATTTCTTCGACTAAAATGATAAATAGAGATTAAAATTAATAAAAATGTTAAATAAAAGCAGAATAGATCGTAAAAGTTTAAAAGTCTTTTCTTCTACTCGTTAACCCATCGTTGGTTTCAATTCCCAGTAACGTAATAGCCGTTGTATACTTAAAAAAATCAGCAGAAAGTAAACTCTGTTCCTCTCAGCAATAAGGTAATAAAATGCGCAGCGTGTGTATAACATTTCAGGTGCTGCAAACGTCTATAGACTGTGGTAGCCACTTTCGATCAGGAGGATCTTATGCTTGTCTGCCACCTTAATAATCCAAAATAATAAGTTATTTGACTAGTTTTGGTATAGTGCCCACCTAAGGCATTGTCACCATATTGGATATTATGATGCCTGAAACCTCAGACCACCTTAAACTTTCTTTCTTTTGTGGATTGCTATAAATTTGTGATGAGCACTATTTGGTCGCACCCCTACTACTCCCAACGGCTTGGAGGATCCTTGACATGAAGATATTATATTGTAGTTTGGCCATATCTAAGGAAGATTTTTAGTCACTTCCAGCTGGTCTAGGTCAATCGGAAGTGGGAGTAAATTGCAAATTTTTAATAATATTGCTATAAAATGTTTCTCGTCGAAAAACACGAACGGAATTGAGATTTGGCTAATAATGTAACTTCGGACATTAACATCCGCTAAGGGTCGAAATGCAGGAGTGTGAACTGCCTGCCTCCTACTGCTTCATGCCGTTCTCCGACCCAAGTTTATTAGCGTTGGTATCTAGAAGATTTGTGCATTTGAACAAAAACCGGCCAAGTGCGAGTCGGATTCGCGCACAGAGATTTCCGTACCAAAAAACGGCAAAAAATCACGTTTGTTGTGTGGAAGGGCTCCCACACAACAAACGTCATTTTTTGCCGTCATCCCCCCTTTTTCTCAATTTTTTTGTTATAGCGGCAACAGAAAATTTCAGTTTTATAGCTATCATGGTTCCTGAGATACAGCCTCGTGACGAACAGAGAGAGAAGGACGGCGAAGTTCCATGAATAGGATCCCGTTTTTATCCTTTGGGTACGGAACCCTAAAAACGAAACTAATGGCATAGTTTCGAAGTGTGAAGTAGCTACGGTGGTGACCAAATAACATCAAACGTGTCCCCCGACTAATGATCTCAACTCGTATTTTCTTGTAAACAAAACACGGCACGGTTTTTCATTACGGAAACAGATTAATGAAGGCGTGGATTAGAGAGGAACTAATTATCTATCCCATACATCGATTAAAGCCTCTGTGATACTCGTAATGATTGTTGATTTCATTTCCTAATTAAAATGAATTTACGTTAGATTACATTTGATATTGGAATAGTAACACGATTACTTGATTAGAAATAGGTAAAACTCAATGACACACTATACAACACAAACACACACATGTAAGTTCCATCCCTTAGAGCAGGGGTTCCCAACCTTTTGCAGGCCGCGGCGCCCTTATAAGTCTTGAATTTTTTCACGGCTCCCCATCATATCACGTGTAATCACCCTCCCCCCCCCCCTCCACTGGTAATCCTCCGCACAAGTCACTTTCCTGTGCCATGGAGCCTCGGCCAAGTCATTATGCAGAACAAATCCGAGAAAATATGTGAAGCCGGCGTTATGTAGGGAAACTGTCTCCTTTTTTACTTGTGGAATCTGTGTGACGAAATCTTACCGACTGAAACCATACGGTGCTCTACCACTACCTACGGTCGGGAGCCTCAGGAAAGATGTCCCAGGATTCCCGACAGACCTTGGCTACCACAGCGACGTCATCTACTTTACTTCGTTTGGTTCGAGTACTTCCCAGCGTCTTTGGGAGCTTTCGGGTGTCACTCTCGCTTCCTGGGTCGTGTGTCGTGCGAAAGACTTTAACGTCACGCTGTCGTCTTGGGCCTGCTTCTGTAAGGATGGTGGACAGCCCCCGCCCCGACCTTAGGCCCCCGGTCATAGAGTCCGATAGTATGGGCAAAATCGAGTGTATGGCACCCTCGCCGCGGACTGGAAATCTCGGGTTGGAGAGTTATCTCCCTGCTCCCTCCTCGCCATCACTTTCACGAGAATGACCTGCTCGCAGAAAGACGCGGCGGCGTCCCACGTACTCCCGCTGGAAATCATCGCTCGCACCGTAGTCTCCAGCGAGATAATGTTCAGGTCAAGACCTGCCACTAGGACATGGCGCCCACGCTATGCTCTGTATGGAGCGCTGTGTCCTCACTGCTTCCTTCGCAGTGCTGACACTGAGCCGTGGTTTCCCGGCGTAATCGCCACAGATACTTATCGAAGCATCCGTGCCCTTAATTATCGGTGACAACCGGTAGAAGAGATTGCCATGGCTCCTCTCCAGCCACTCATTGAGAGGCTTACAATATTTTGCTAAATGTATACCTAGTAGAAGCCCGTTGGCCTTTAAATTCGCTACTGATTCTTAAGATATTTTGTTTTATGCACTTCTTAATTACAGACTTTAATTATACCAATTTTAATTTTCTTACAAAGTTACACAAAGCATTCGCTATAAATATTTGTTCATGACAAACGTTCTATATCAAAGGATACCCACTTTAACACTGAAATTATTCGAAACTATTCACAGATTGTAATTACTCGAGAATTCCAACAGTGGTACCGAGATAAATGTCGTCTAAACTATCTGTACCAGACCTCCACACCCTTCTCACCACTGACACTCCGGCAATTTAATTAGAATATATGCCTTTAGAACCGAATACGTACAATCTAATGGATAATAGATGTTATATAGGGAGGATGGAAGTAGCACGGAGATTTGCGTCTACTGTTAACAACATCACATTGTAAACAACCCCCTTAACATTACAGAAAGACACATTGTAGCGTTTTTAACACGCTTTTGATTGATTGTACTTGTATCAACGAAACGGTATATTTGTGAACGTGATTTTCGAGCACTTTTCACAGCTAATTGAAAAAATACAAATAGTAAATATAACTTAGCGACCGATGAACATTGAAAAATATAAGAATCGAATTTATAAAACCCGCAAATACAAGTTGATTTTACGCATAGAGGGTTCTGCACCAAAAACTGCCAAAAATATGTTTCTTGTATGGTAGCTTTCTTTAAATATGATTAGGTATAGCTCTCTAGCTTTCATGTTTCATGAGATACAGCTTGGTGACAGACCGACAGTCCTACAGCCAAACGTATGTTATTTTCTAAAGGCTTTTTGTATTATATTACATAGTTATTAGTTAGCATATCATAAAATAATATCCTTTCCTGCCAGACTCTTCCGCTGGAGTTTTGAAATAAATCGTACAAATTTTGTTATTTTCTAAAGGCTATTTTTCCTTGAAATTATTCAAAAAGCTATTCCAAACGTACGAGTATATTTATTCAGCTACACCAATAGCGTGGGTCAAACATCCGCCAGACACAAAATACATTCAGCCGTGTAGTGCTACGACTCTATGCCTTTGTGTGCGGAGTATTCCATTAGTTCGAATTAAAATCTAGAATGACAACTTACAAGTGTATCCCAAGGTGCAAATGAGAATTTTCCTATTAATATTACAAACTAGATGGTGCCTGCAGCTTTGCTATATTAGCTACAAGCGAGCCCCGCAACTTCGTTTACGTCACATATGTGAAAGAGCGAGAGAAAGGTGTATGAAAGGAGAAATATTTCTTCAACAAATTCAAAGGAGGTTATGAAACTGCCTAAGGCCATTATAAATTGACTAGCTGATGCCCGCAGCTTCGCCCACGTAAAATTTGTTACCGCGGGAAGTTATTCCCGGGATAAAAGGTAGCCTATGTGTTATTCCGGACTATAATGTATCTCTGTACCAAACTTCAGCCCGATCCGTTCAGCGGTTTGAGCGTGAAAGAGTAACAAACATCCACACTCACAAACTTTCGCATTTATGATATTAAGTAAGATTCAGTGAGAAAAATGAAATAGACAGTAGTTGAAGGCGTGAACTGAAGCTTAACGCCAGTTTAGAATTAAGAATGACCCTTACATTCATAGGAACCTTTGAATTCAAGGTTTAGCAAAAGTTGAGATGACCCTAATTTCTGAACTACAAAATCATCAATATTGGAACTTGACATTACATGTAAAAACCCATTTTATCTTTCATCGCCTCTGCCAGAGGAACCGGGCAAAATATCGGAATCAAATGTACCCTAAAGGCCTCCGCGACGCGAATCGTACCTAATCTGTTTTGGCATGATACTTATTCGGTTTTCAGAAATATAAACAGACATTTTTTTAAATTGCATTTTCAGCTTCAGAATCGATTACAGAATGCCCTACAGTTAATATTTTCAAAATATATTCCATGTACAGATTCTTGAACCTCTACGGTTTTGTTATACATATAGAAAACTAGACCGACCACTTATCTGAGTTCTCGCCCTTAGACAATTCTAATCACTACGTGAGACGTATTACTACGTAGTGATTATATTGTCTTCGGACGAGGACTCAGTTATGTGGTCGAGATGTAGATAGTAAATATTCGTGTTTATTTGACACTTATTAGGAGCTAGAACCTCTAATTTCAAAAATACACTTGCAACAATAATAAAAATCTTATTATAGGTATAAAATGTGGGTGAAACTGATGAGTTTTCTAATTTACTCATCACTTTACATTTATAAGAATGAAAATATCGAAAAAGAATATATTTATGTCCAGCGGCTTCGCCCGCAACTTACTGCTTCTTTCTGAGAGAATGCCAACATGTCGTTATAAGAATCTCTCCATTGTCATATTTGAGTCAAATGCGCTTAGCATTCTGTATAATCTGTACTTGTAATATATTTTGAAAATTTTAACTGATACTGAAGCTGAAATTGCAATTAAAAAAAAATTGTCTGTCTATCTTTCTGAATACCGAATAAGTATCATGTCGAAACAGATAACGATCCGCGCCGCGGAAGGCTTTAGGGTACATTTGATTCCGATATTTTGCGCGGTTCCTCTGGCAGAGGAGATGAAAGATAAAATGGGTTTTCATTTGTAATTTCTCAACGCGTGATCCGATTTTAATTTTTTTAATAATATCAATAAAGGTGTACTTTGAGCATTGTTCCACACAAGTTCTATTATTGATGTTTTTGTAGTTCAGAAATTAGGGACATCTCAACTTTTGCTAAACCTAGAATTCAAAGGTTCGTTTGAATGTAAGAGACATTCTTAATTCTCAACTGGCTATGAAGCGCTCGTGGCCCCGCGGACTCAGTGTTCTGTAAACGATCACTGCAGTAAGCAACATTTACTATGGCCGGATATGGATGGGTGACCACCACGTGGACCACTTTGTGACATTTATTTACGAGCGTTTCCGTGCTTCGGAAGGCACGATAAGCCGTTGGTCCCGGTTGTCAGTAAAATGACAGTCGTTAAGCCAAGTTGAAGGCCTTACGGGCGGCTTGAAAAATTTCAACTGTGGGTCGTCACAACCTGCGCCCGGGTCGGCAGCGCGTGTGTAACGCCTCTGGTGTTGCAAACGTCTATAGGCTACGGTTACCAACCTTCCGGTGGGCCGTAAGCTTGTCTGCCACCTAAGTAGTATTAAAAAAAAAAAAAAACTGGCGTGTTTAGTCTATTCTAAAACAATTCAGTTCACGCCTTCTACTACTGTGTATTTAATTTTTCTCACTGAATTAATTTATAATGGCCTTAGGCAGTTTCATAACCTCCTTTGAATTTGTTGAAGAAATATTTCTCCTTTCATACACCTTTCTCTCGCTCTTTCACATATGTGACGTAAACGAAGTTGCGGGGCTCGCTAGTAGCTAATATAGCAAAGCTGCAGGCACCATCTAGTTTGTAATATTAATAGGAAAATTCTCATTTGCACCTTGTAATACACTTGTAAGTTGTCATTCTAGATTTTTATTCGAACAAATGGAATACTCTATGGCATAAGCATAGATCCGTAGCACTGCACAGCTGAATGTATTTTGTGTCTAGTGGATGTTTGACCCACGCTATTAATCTAGCTGAATAAATATTTTTGTACGTTTGGAACCTTTCGATCTCGAAATAGCCTCTTGAATAGATTCACGTAAATATAGCCTTCAGAAAATAATAAAATTTGTACGACTTATTTCGAAACTCCAGCGGAAGCGTGTGGTAGTATGGCAGTAAAAGATCTTATTTTATGATATACCTACCTGATAACCATGAAATATAATACAAAAACCTTAAGAAAATAACATACGTTTGGCTGTACTTCAGTCTGTCTGTCTGTCTGTCACCAGGCTGTATCTAATGAACCGTGAAAGCTAGACAGCTATACCTTATCATATTTAAAGAAAGCTCCCATACAACAAACATATTTTTTTGCAGTTTATGGTGCGGAATCCTCTGTGTGTGAAATCAACTTGTATTTGGCGGGTTTTATAAATTAGTTCATTATTTTTTTAAATATTTAAGTTTATTGATCGTTACGTTATATTTTCTGTTTGTACTTTTTCGGTTTGCTCTGAAGTTGTATTTTTTTATATTAATGCATTGCCATGGCACCTGATACGTGTGCGAAATATCATAGTGCTCGAAAATCACACAGTTTACGTTCACAAAGACCGTTTCATTGATACGAGTACATTTTATACTAATAAAAGCTTGTTAAAAACGCTACAATGTGTCGCTCCGTTATGTTAAGAGGGTTGTTTACAATGTGATGTTGTTTACAGTAGACGCAAATCTCCGTGCTACTTCCATCCTCCCTATATAACATCTATAATCCATTAGATTGTATGTATTCGGTTCCATTATAAAAGCATGTATTCTAATTAAATTGCCGGAGTGTCAGTGGTGGAGGTCTGGTAGAGATAGTTTAGAAGACATTTATCTCGGTACCACTGTTGGAACTTTCGAGTAATTACAATCTGTGAATAGTTTCAAATAATATCAGTGTTAAAGTGGGTATCCCTTGATATAGAACGTTTGTCATGAACAAATATTTATAGCGAATGTTTTGTGTAACTTTGTAAGAAAATGAAAATTGGTACAATTAAAGTCTGTAATTAAGAAGTGCATAAAAAATTATATCTTAAGAATCAGTAGCGAATTTAAAGACCAACAAGCTTCTAGTAGGTAGGTATACATCTAGCAAAATATTGTAAAAGTAATATTTATGAGCTAATTGAGCAGTTACAGGTACCTATTCCGAAATAACAAGCACTCTTACGAGCAAGTGGTGGTACTTATTTTGTTAAAATTTACTGTTATGTTTGACTTTGAATACCTACTTAGACGCTTCTAGTTTCTCATTCCCAGTTACTAACTCAATATAACAAGAAACCCACAAATTTTGACTTTTTGAAAGAGTACCTAGATACGTGTTAACAAAGTTTTATATTAACAGACCGATATTATCCGTTGAATATTAACGGACATATTTACTCAACGTTATCACTAATTTTTATCCCAAAGTAAGCTAGGATTAAGCGTTTGATATTTGACCAAGCGAGCAAAGCGAGCGAGAGGAGACTCTCGCTTGCTTTGCTGGCTTGGTTGGATTTGACAGTACCTATGGACGATTTTGATTTCGTCCGTATGTTTGCGTGTATTTATGTCACTTCTGGTCTAGAGGACGCGTTTCTTAACCGATTTTCACTAAACATGGCATACGAGTTCTTTGATTTAAACTTCAACTTTAGTCGAGCCTTTTTTGATAGGGACGAAGATGGGGGAGAAAGGGGGGAAGATTGTTGTCGCGTTATTTATGATCGGATCTTGATAATTTTCGGCTGAACGATAAAAGATTATGATTCTTCACAGTTTGTCTTTTTTTATGTGGGTTTACGGTGCGAGATTTACTCTTCGCTGGTTAGGACGCAAATCTTGAAACACGATCGTGCGTTTTAACGCAGGTGCAATAGCATGTATAAATTTAAAAACTAATTCATGTTTATTTCGAAAGTCTAACAAAGAAAATGGACCAAGTTAGGCAACTTCGTCGTATGAAAACTATAATAATGTTTGCAATGTTTCACCGTCTAGCCTAGAGTTAGGTACAGCGAGAAACGCAAGGGGAGGCTATAACTGTAGGGTGTTTGGTCGACAAAGGGGTAGAAGTAGTTCAAGGTCATTTCAATGCGCGTGCCGCTGATTTCATTTTAGGCGTCGGTTGCGAAAAAAGAACTTTGTAAAACTATTTCTGAAAACAGATTAATTAGTTCTCACGATAAGACTAAAACTAATTTAAATTATATCAGAGTTATAAACAATCCCTATTATTTTTTGGCATAAATCTATAATCTGTCCGTACTAACAAAAGGATACAAAATAAGAATGTACATATTGTCTCTGTACTCTCAGTGAATATCTAGAATTCTAGACTTATTCAAGATATATTTTGGTGAACAGTGGTAGACTAACCACGTTGTAGCAATGCCACCAAAGTAGTAATACCACGTTGAACAGAAATGCTAAGCTTTTGAGCAAAGCCATTAGAATAAAGTTTTAGGCAGTATAAGTTTACATTGGTGGTTGTGATTGCTGTAATATTTTTAGAATATTAATGTGCCAAGAAGTAGATATTATGAATGTTATTTTTTTTTTAAGTGTAGTATTTGTTTTAACCAAAAAGTTATTGATTTATTTATTTAACTGACGAATCTGATAAGACTTAGGTACATACATAAAATCATGGCCACATCCACCCACGCTTTGCAAGCGTCCTACGTAATATCAATCAGTCAATCAAGTAGCTCATTGCCGATACCAAGCACTATATGAAGATAATCGGCAATCCCAAACAAAATTACAACAGTCAGCACAAATGAATGTTGGCACCGCAGCCCGGGTATTCCGTAATACTTTTATAGGCAGAAATTGTATCACGTCACTCTGAATTAAGCGTCTAGTCCTCGAGTTAAAAATTTTCAATGTTTCCAACCTGATTAACTATAAACCGAGTGTACTAATGGTACATGTTTGCTTCGCATTTTTTCATTTTCGAAAGGTGGACTACGTCCAACAAAATGAACTGTGATAAGGCTGATTGATTAATACGATCGTTTGCCTTTTTGTTTCACCACCAGTATTTATAACATTTACAGTCCTATTTTGTCAGCGGAATATCATAATGAATTATTGCTCCTTCCATCATAAATTAGCACCAATATACTTTTTTTTTTTGTTGACGCGGGGAACGCATTTACGCGCCTTCATCCCAGCTGCGGGGGCAGCTAGGATGGTGTGTGGGACTCCCGGCCCGGTCCGGAGTGGACCGTCCTACCCACTAAACCCCGCGGTGTTCCTCCTCACCCTTTAGCCGGGCCGAGGGATATCAAAAGATTATTCACGTCGACCCGGCTAGGGGCGCCCCGTTTATTCGGGGCTCTCCTCGGGGGAGTCAGATGGGCGGCTCCCCAAAGCTCCCTAAGGAGCTGAAGACCACGCCTGCACCGCTCTCGAGCGCCCCTCTGTAATAGAGGAGACAGAGAGCGGCTGTCGCAGGCGTGCGCTGATGGGCACCCTTGGCACACGGGAAAGGTGCCCACCGCCATGTGACCGTTGGCGGGCGGGGTCCCTCGACCTTACGCCCACGGTCAAGAAACAATCGGGGGCGCGCAGTGATTCCTCACCGCGGCGCCCCCGAACTGCACGGCAGAGCGGGAGCATTGTCCGTTACTCCCGCTCCCCCGCACAGTGCACCTCTCGCTTTTCAGCCATCACCTCGTCGACTGGCGAGGTGACAGCGGCCCAGCACTGTTGCCGCCGGTCGCGCCGTTATTCACGGCCGGCAGCCCGAAATGCATGGCAGGGCGGGAGCATTTACCCAAACTCCCGCCCCCCACGCAGTGCCTCTCCCACTTTGCCGCCATCGTCTCGCCAGCAAAGGTGGCGAATCGACGGCGACCCAGCATTGCTGCTGCCGGCCGTGAATAACGGCACGGCCGGCAGCAACACACACCACCGAGCAACCCACAGGTGGGTTACTCCCGCCTCGGCCGGAATTAGCCAGAGTAGCACAACTCCCCCACAGAGGAAGGGGAGTGGTCGCTACTCCGTTGCCCAGGATGCACCACGAGGAGGATCCGACCCATTGGGGTCCTTAAGATGTTAGTAGGACCCCGCGCCCCAGCACCAATATACTTAGCGGCTTTTTGCTCATCAGTCAGATTGCGGGAAACCCATTTTAAATAACGCTTTGACGAATAGTAGATATTTTTTTTTTATACCACTAGAGTGGCAGACAAGCATACGGCCCCACCAGATGTACCGGTGGTCACCGCAGCCTATGGACGTTTGCAACACCAGAGGCGCCACTATCGCGCTGCCGACCCTTTAAAAACCTTCTAAGTCCCCTTTTGAAGAACCCCATACTGTAGGCGTTTGGGAAAACCGAAGCAGGGAGATCATTCCACAACCTAAGCGTATCTATTAGATCTCACCGTGCTCGAGACGCTCAGGACGCAACGTGTGAGGATGAACACCCTGTCTATGGCGAGCGGTGCGATGATAGAATGTAGCCGTAGGCATCATATCAAACAATTCTTCAGAGCACAAACCGTTGTACAGGCGGTAGAACACACACAGAGAAGCAAAGTCTCTCCTGTCACTAAGAGGATCCACACCACCTGCAAGTATGGGATCGTTGACAACTCTCATAGCTCGCCTTTGCACCGAGTCAAATGGACGAAGCTGGTATTCGGGTGCCCCCGCCCAGAGGTGACAGCAGTACTCCATATGCGGACGCACTTGCGACTTATAGAGAAGCAGTGCTTGCGCCGCAGTAAAGTACCGCCACGCCCTTCTGAGCACTCCGAGCTTCCTGGACGCCAGCTTGGCCTTGCCCTCCAAGTGACTGCGGAACTGCACATCACTGGAGATGTCAACACCAAGGATCCCTATACTTTCAGAGATGGTGAGAGATGTGCCCTGAAATTGTGGCGCCACAGTGAATGGGGTCTTTTTTGCGGTGAAAGCACAAACTTGTGTCTTGGTAGGGTTGAATTGGACAAGATATCTAAAATGTTATGTAGTGCTATTGATCTTATTAAAGACTTTATAAATAAAATGGAGGTACTTAAATAATTTGTAATGCTGAACCATTGAACTCTTTCATGCATGAAATCCTTGCACGGGCTGACATCCTGTGATCGTTTGAGCAGCTATATTGATGGTCATATCATGATCTACCTATGTAATAATGCTCTTACGTAAATGCCTATATTAGAACGTTATGTATGGTGGCGTTCATCAAACAATATTATATTATGATCTTTTTGTTTTTTTAACGTGAGGGAAAATCCATCATGGATGCTATGCCGGACTCCTACCCACTAAATAACTTCACGTAACGCCCAACTCCCTATGGTTGAGAGCCCCGGGTAAGCCCTCGTAAGGACGTCCCAGGACCTCGGAAGGATGTCGCAGGAAGGAAGGATGTCCCAGGACTTATGATCGTGCTAATAAAACTCTTCACTTGCACTTGATTGCAATTTTTTTTGTAAAAGTCGTTGTGGAACGTCATTTCAAAATAGAAGCATACGCTTACAGAATTTTCATCCCGTGTCCTACTAAAATTAGTCAACACTTCATCCATTAGGCTCATTCTAACGCAGTACCTAATCAGTTTAGGTGAGTGCTATAGAGCGTCTGTGCATACGTAAATATTTTTCAATAGTTATAAAGCATTCAAAGGTTAACACTTTACAAAGAACCTTTTTGCTTTATCACTTTTTGTTTTGAAGCTAGGTAGATATACGTTTACTGTATACAAGCTGAACATGAACATCTTTTTATTATAGTCTTCATAACTTGTCAATATCGAATGCAACCGGGAATAACGCTCAGATGATGATGTCGATTGTCTGCATATTGTACATGTTATGAGTAGTAAGTACAGTAACCTCGTTTCAGATTATCATGATATGAATCCTTAATAAGTAGGTAGGTAAAATAAAATATAACTCCAGCTAACATACAAGGATGTAATTTTCTTTGCGGAGATGAACATAGCTCGTTAATGTTCAAATAAAATACGCAGATTATCTTTATAACTAGGTACCTACTGTGGAAGTATGCCACGTACGGTACGGCTCACCACTTTTTAACCGACTTCCAAAAAAGGAAGAGGTTCTCAATTCGTCTTTATTTTTTTTTACGTAGGATAAAATCTAAAGGTGATATGTGGGCATATAGTATGCCTCTGACTACCCCTCTGGAGATAAAAGGCGTGACCATAATGTGTGTATGAAACTAAATCGGGTGATTTGATTTGATTGACAGATCATCAATATTGAGGTTTAAGTGATAAATGCACAATTATAAATGTGTGAGTATAGTACGCCTCTGTCTATCCTTTCGGGAATAAAGGCGTCCATAGGCACGCTAGCACTTTTTTATTTAGATTATGTGTCGTTAATATATTTAAAAAAGACAGAATCTATCTTATCCCCTTCCGTCCAAGACTCGCTCATGAGCAGACGCGTGTACAATTTCTATTTAAAATATTTAATGTGGCTAATTACGAACCTACGCAACTTACACCTTTAAGACTAAAGTTTAAGTGACTAATATCGCATCACCTCATTCATCATCAACCGCGACGTCATCGTGCGCACCGTCCGCCAAGTGGGGAAGTCCCGCCTACGAAGAGCATAGTTGACATAATAATTGCTGTCTCGCTCCGTAATAACACGGCAAGCGTATGCTCGCTGTTGATGGTAATAACTTTTGAGTTTTTTTTTTACTCTCTGATAAGATTGGCGATAAACAATGCCTCGAGTACAACGCTCACCTCAACGTGAAACAACGAAGACTAACTCGCCACAAGCACATGGGTGGTCGGACTCGGATATATCACGGCAAACATCCAGCAAGCAGGGTGTGAGAAATAAACGTTCATGCCCATATTCTCCGCCGGGTACTGATATCCAGGACTTCAAACGGGAAATTCAGGAAATGCTATCGAACTGGAAAAAAGACCAAGAAACGTATTTTGATAAAATTTATAATGACCAAACCGCATCTTTGAATAAACTAGTCAAGGAAATAGCTGATTTGAAACTCCAAAATGTAGCCCTCCAGAAGACAAACAGTGAAATTGAAAAAACCGTCTCCTTTATTAGCAACCAGTATGATGACATGGCCAAACAAATTCAAACACTGAATAAAGAAAAACAAGCTGCCAGAGAGTGTATACGGAAGCTGGAAATAAAAATACAAGATCTACAGCGGTCATCACGGCCCTCTGCTATAGAAATCCGCAATGTTCCACCAAAAGATAATGAATCACAGTCGGACCTGGCCACGCTAATCACCAAAGTGGGATCTACAGTGAATATGACAGTGAATACAACGGAACTCCGTGACTTCTATCGCTTACCCGGTAAGTCAGATACCGTTAGACCTATAGTGGTTGAATTTCCGACTGTTCAGTTGAAAAACCAGTTGCTGGCTGCGGTTCGTACCTATAACAAAAATCACCCGGATAGTGGACGACTGAACACTCACTGTTTGGGGCTGATGGATGATCGCAGACCAGTGTACATATCTGAGCATCTCCCACCTAGTTCTAGGAGACTTTTATTTATGGCTAGAAACTTTGCCAAGGAACATAAATACGACTTTTGTTGGTCCAAGAATGGAAACGTATTCCTAAGAAAAAATACAGGTGGCAAGCAAACCCTGGTGAAGTCGGAGGAATCCTTGCTTGAATTACAACAGCAAATAAACCAGTGACTGCAGCCGGTAAAATTTAAACTAACTTTTTTAACACCTTTTGTAAATTTTGAAATGCTTTTTGTTAACCTTAGATATTGCACTTCTTTGAATGTTTTTTATATGGGCTCTGTAGAACTAACAAATGTATATAAATCACTAGAACACTACTATACTACACAAAACACAAAACTATACACTCAAAACTGCAACTTATACAAAAATAATCATCAATCATTCCTACATGTAAACACTCCTACAAATAATTTCCAAGGGATAGGCAGAGACAAGTTACCCAGACTTTCACATACTATGTGTCAACACAGAATACATAACTTCTCAGTGCAACGACAATTTGAACGAAAGATTACGTCTACAATTCAACAAACATATTACGAAAATACATCATACATACGAATCGAAGAGAAAAGAATATCTACCAAGCAATATATGGATATTTCTTGGACTACATTTAAAATAATATATATTTTTTATTTATTGTATAATCTTTGTATATACTACTATTACTTGCATAACTTGACAATTGTATGCAATGTCTATAAAATAAATCAGTCGGCTATAAGCGCGTGCACCACTCAACTCCAGGGATACTGGACAGTTCTTGATAAAATCCGTTGGGTACGCTCGAGTAGGTCTCTAAGCGTCCTGCTTTCACATTTGAAAAGGATAAGTAACACCGCTCTCGAGCACCAAACGTCAAACAAAATAGCTCTCGGCGGCGGGACCACTAGGATGCTACACAGCGGTGTGAAGCGACCACTCGCAATCGGCACTAACACTCCCTCACAGTTTATTTTGAACACCCCTCACTGGAATAAAATCGCTATTATCAATGGACGCACTACGTGATATTATAAATAACTTAGATAAATTAACTGTGGCCCAGGTATACAAATGCGCCGTAAATAGATGTTGCAAGCTAATAATGCCCCGAAACGCGATAAACATCTTACTTCTTAACATCAGAAGTATTAATAAAAACTTTTCAGAAGTTTTGTGCCTTCTTGTTTCGATGAATATCAATTGTGACGTACTCGTCTTTACCGAATGCTGGCTTCAAACAACAGGGGTTCTACCGATTTTAGAAGGGTATACGGCATATCGGTCTCAAAGACTCATCAATCAGAATGACGGTGTAGTTATCTATATCAAAAAGAGTCTTAATCATCATGTTTTAGAGCCAGTTTTTCATGGTGCCAGCTGTCTGGTTTGCACTATTGAAAATCGAATATCAATTGTGGCAATATATAGACCACCGTCAGAAAAAGACTTCGATGTATTTTTCAACAGCTTAGACGACGCTCTCTCTCTAAATTGCAAGCGATACGCAAATGCTTTGGTGATAGGCGATATTAATATTAACATAACTCCAAACAACAATGACGCCACAACTCAAAAATACCTTAATCTCACGGTTTCTCATGGGTTTCTTCCGGCTTATTATATGCCTACTCGCGATGAAAGCTGTCTCGACCATGTTTTGCTGAAGACCAAACATAGAGCAGTAACGTTATTAATTGATACGTCAATTACCGATCATGTTCCAATTCTACTGAACTTAGAAGCCTCCTCACTCAGAAACCGCACTAGTACGCTAAAAAAGACTACTCTGAATTTCGAGAATGCAGTCAAAGATATAAATAACTATGACTTCACGAGTATACTGCGTACAGCCGACCCCAATTTTGCTATAGACTCTCTGCTCCATTGCATGTCAACAATAATGAAAAATAATACCTCAACTAAGACGATCCCTTGCAGAACAAAAATTATCAAACCATGGATAACTGACGGGTTGCTGAGATGTATGCGAAACAGAGATAAAATGCATCGAAAAAGTAAAAATGAACCGTATAATGTTATTCTCAAAACAACATACTTACGCTATCGCAACTTCTGCAACAAACTTTTAAAGAATCTAAAATTACAACACGAAAAACACACCTTCACCCTAGCACGAAATAATCCAAAAAAAATGTGGGAAGCGATACGTAAAGTAAGTGATACTCACAGCAGTTCTCGCGCAATCCCTGTGGAGCTCCTAGAAATTGACAGGTGTCCGTCGAAATCAATAGATTCTGTTAACAGTTTCTTCGCCAATGTGGGTAAAGCACTTGCATCACAGATTCCTCAGCAGCCGCCACATGCCCCGGCACAGATCAATACTATAAACCAACCCGCAAACTCAATCGTTTTGCTTGAAACGAACATAGAACAAGTTGAGCGAATCATAAAAGATCTCCGTGTAGACAGTGCCTCTGGCTGGGACGGGATTCCACCTACGCTACTCAAAGCTACAAGCAACGTCCTTTCTCCGCTGATAACACATATCTGCAATCTTGCGATAACCACGGGCATCTTTCCTAAATCCCTCAAACGAGCTATAGTACACCCAATACACAAGGCAGGAGACAGAGGCAGTGTCACAAACTATAGGCCTATCTCAGTTTTACCCGTAATATCAAAGATATTGGAAAAAATTATATGTAAGCACCTCGTTAGCTACCTAAATAAATTTAAAATTATATCAACCAACCAATACGGTTTCAGAAAAGGAGTATCGACGGAGGATGCTGTAAATGCATTAATAGACTTCACTGTGGACAAGATGGACAAACGACTGAGATGCGTAGGCACATTCCTAGATCTTTCTAAGGCCTTCGACACCGTCTCTGTTTCCACGCTAATTGAGAAATTGGAGCGAGTGGGAGTGCGTGGTGTTGCGCTAGAACTATTTAAAAGCTTCCTCGCCGATAGAACCCAATGTGTGAAAATTGGCGAGCACATCAGCAACGTGGAATCACTAACATTTGGTTTGCCGCAGGGAAGTATCCTTAGTCCCGTATTATTCCAGATTTATGTGAATGAACTCTGTGAACTGTCTCTGCCCTCCACTCGCGTCATTGCCTATGCTGATGACACGGTATTACTAACAAAAGGAATCGACTGGGAAACCACAAGAAGTAACGCCGAGGCAGCACTTAGCATGGTAATGAGATGGTTAGCCAAAAATAGTCTTACACTAAATTTGAACAAGACTAAGTTTATCACCTTTGGCCCCAGAACATCCTCACTACCTTCTGAATCTTCTTTTGTCATCAAAGCTCACATGTGCGAAGATACTGGCTCTTGCTCTTGCGAAGTGATGACTAGAGTCACTGAAATCAAGTACCTCGGTCTCCAAATAGACGCTTGCTTAACCTGGGAATCCCAAATACAGATACTGTGCGCCCGTATCAGAAAAATTATTTTTGTATTTAGAAAATTGAGAGTGTCAGCGACCATCGATATCCTGAGAATGACCTATAACGCTCTGTGTGAGTCAATACTAAACTACTGTGTCACAGCCTGGGGCGGTGCAGCCAAGACCATCATGTTACTAGCCGAACGTGCCCAAAGAGCGGTAATTAAAGTCATCCTTAAAAAGCCATATAGGTACCCCACTCAGGAACTTTACTCGGAATACAAGGCGTTAACTGTCCGTCAAATATTCATAATGCGCGCTGCAACAAGAAAACATTCAAGTCTCCCAATAAACAAAGATACAAAGAGACGACCGCTTCGCAGAAGACCGGAGCCTGTATGTCCAAAGGTATACACACACACCGCATTTGCAAAACGACACTACCCTTACTTGAGCGCTCGGTTGTATGCTCGACTACACCGTAAACTAAATATACAAAACCTAAATTTCTATCAATGTAAAAATAAAATAAAAAAACATTTACTCACCTTGGATTATTGCGACACAGAAGAACTACTGAAACCACCTTATACATAACTAGGTAACACACACACACACACACCCACACAAACACACACACACACACACACACATACCCCCCTACACACATCGCACACTTACACACTAGTAAAAACATCACTTCTAGACAAAACCGCCCATTTATTTAATTTACTTTATTTCATTATATATTTTCTTTTATTTTTATGATACACATGCTACAACTTGACACGTCATACGTAAATACACAACCTCAGAAAACAAGAGTCAAAGACGGAGGGATGTCTCCCGTAACACAGGACTTCCTAGCACGGGAGGCATCGATCCATAAAAGGAAAATTCTCTGTAATAAGTCATAATGCTATGTATCAAACAATATGTAAGATAATGATGGTACGCTAATAAAAAATATTATTATTATTATTATTATGTCCTTTATTCATCAAATACACATATTAGATACATTTTTAAATAAATTTAAAATGATAAAAATATAAATAAAATCTATTTAAAAATATATAAAATAGCATCCCACCGGCATCGGATACAGGGACCAAGATACCGGTGGTTAGGGCTCCAGAGACAGAAACCTCCTCACAATACGTGCCGTATCGAGCAGAACTGCTTTCTGGATCTGGCCCTTGACCCAGCTACCTAACGCGAGCCTCTTTAGATGTTGGTCGAGGCTCTTGGCTATGAGTCCGTTCACAGTTACAACTATCGGGACTATGATTGCCGAGTCCACATCCCACATATCGACAATCTCGCGAGCTAGATCTAAATATTTAATTTGTTTCTCTTTTTCAGCTTTCACGAGATTGCCATCATGAGGGATTGTGACATCGACAATCATAACCTTGCGCTCGGACCTGTCTATCACCACAATATCAGGTTTGTTAGCTATAACAGTCCTGTCTGTGATGATAGAACGGTCCCAGTACAATGTGATAAGACCATTTTCGAGAACTGGTTCGGCAACATACTTATAATACGGAACCTCAACGTCCACCAGGTGGTACTTAAGAGCGAGCTGTTGATGGATAATCCTGGCTACTTGATTGTGCCTGTGCAAGTACTCGCTGTTAGCAAGACGAGGACAACCGGAAACTATATGTCTGAGGGACTCACCAGGTTGGTGACACGCTCGACAAATGTCGATCGTGCCGTCCCTCATAATATGCCTCCTATAGTTGTTCGTCTTGATAACTTCATCTGCAATTGCACAGACAAAACCTTCGGTTTCTCCAAAAAGATCACCGAAACGTAGCCAGGCTACGGAAGCTAAAAAGTCCACATCAGACCCATGTAGGGCCTGATAGAACCTCCCGTGTAGCTCCTTACTCTGCCATACCTCCTGACGGTCACCAAGGCTAAGTACTGTAGGCCTATGCCAGTTCTCTCTAGCCAAACCAAGCGGGGTGAGTCCAGCGTCCACTGCAACCACATCACGATGCATATCCACGCTCATGCTAAGGAAATACTGCCTGAGGTTGTACACCTCGCGATTATGGAGGCTTTTGGCATTTAAAAAGCCACGTCCTCCATATCTTCGTGGGATGTACATCCTCATTAAAGATGAACGTGGATGATGCATACGGTATGCGGTTAGCAATGTGCGCACCCTCCGATCCAAAGCGTCCAATTCGGTTTGAGTCCACTTGAGTATACCAAAGGAGTACATCAGAAGTGGCATGACCCATCCATTATAAGCGCGAACCTTGTTGCCACCTGATAAAAGACTGTTTAGTACCTTTTTCAGGCGACCAAAGAAACGCTCTCGCAATGAATGTTTCAAGTCAGCTTCGTTGATGCACAAAGCCTGCGATATACCCAAGTACTTATAGGTATCAGTTACGAGGAGTGACGTCAGATGGACGGAATCAGAAAGCTGAATACCATCTGATTCCATTATCTTCCCTCGCTTAATATGCATGACTGCACATTTATCTACACCAAACTCCATTTTGATAGAATTACTAAAGTTTTCAGTTACCTTTAGTAAATCTATCAATTGTGAGTTTGTTGTAGCAAACAACTTTAAATCATCCATATAAAGTAAGTGAGATATTACCTGACCTCCTCTTCGCAACCTATAACCTAACCCTGAACTTTCAAGTAGAGTACTTAAAGGGTTCAGTGCTAGGCAAAACCAAAGAGGACTCAAACTGTCACCTTGGAATATTCCCCGCTCGATTTTTATAGGTTCACCACTACCGCATGGCCCTCGATATCCTGGGTAGCTAAGAATAGTTCTCCATTGACTCATACATGACTTCAAAAAGGTGCATAGAGTTGTATCTACTTTATACAACTCTAACACCCTCAAAAGCCACGTATGAGGTACGGAATCGAACGCCTTCTTATAATCTATCCAGCATACGGAGAGGTCTTTGCGGTTGCGGCGAACCTGTTGGCTGATGGCCATATCAATGAGGAGGAGCTCTTTAGTACCTCGAGCGCCACTTCTACATCCATTCTGAGAGGCACTTATTACCGTATTATAGCTAATATGCTTGGCAATTTTGTCCCTCAAAATGGATGTGAGAAGTTTATAGACCGATGGCAAACAAGTGATCGGCCTATAATTGCTGGGGTTCGAGGTACTTCCTGTCTTATGTAGCAGGTGAGTAACTCCTGTGGTCATAAAATTTGGGAGTGAACCAGAATCAATGGCCGCCTGGAACTGAGATGCCAAAAGAGCATGTGAACTACGGAACCATTTAATCCAAAAGTTATGCAGTCCGTCCGGTCCTGGAGATTTCCAATTTGATACCGAACGAACTGCATTAGCCACATCTGAACAATCTATTCTTATTGGTTCCATATTTACAACACCTTCACATGCTCTCTCGACACCGCACATCCAGTCACCTTCGGTGTGATTTACAGGTGCCGACCAGACGCTTCGCCAAAACATGTTCGTTTCATCAGCATCCGGTAGGCTACCAATACTCACACCTTTATCTGGTTGCTCCCAATTTCTATAAACACACCTCTGGTCTCTTTGGAATGAGCAATTAATTTGAAATCGATCGACGCGCTTTCTAAACCTACGTATACGGTGTGCCCATGCATAGACTTTTTGTTTCCAAAAATCAATGCGCTCCGTGACCCGAGCGGTATATTCCTCAGGACTAATTTCAGTCCCAGAAAACGCTCGTTTCACAAAGCGCATTACCTTTGGCCGAGTGTTACCTGATCTGAAACTGGTTAATTTGCTGATTAGCACTCTCGCTTCGGCGATACGTCTTTCGATCCTGGATTGCCAAACAGGAACGGTTGGCTTTGGCCGTGTAACCAGGTCTTTAGATGGCATTTTTACTTTAGCTACACGGCAAACCGCAACAGCTGCACAATACAGGATCGAATGGGTATCACCGAGAGACCCACTATTATCTAAATAAATAGATAATAGTGAGTCAACCGCACTAACCAGCATCAGGTTTTTTCTATGCATGGGTAACCGGGGCAATCGTGGTCTTAATTCAATAGGTATGAAACGATATTCATGAATTGCACATTCCAAAGTTACCCTAGCCTCGTCATTGTACTGCGTATCTGCACGAATATACGTGTCATCCACAGCAGTGATACTGTCATCCACAACTATGCTGATATTATCTGCTGTACTTACAGTTTGTTGCGGAGGAGGGATAACACGCCTATTCTGCAGACACTCTGAGCGTAAACGGTCAAGTACAGCGTCATCCAACATACGATTGCGTTGAATGACACGCACTTGGTCCGATAATCGTTGAGCCGATACGTTAATAGATGGTTCAAGCTCCTGAAACAGAGGCAGTATACGATTACGATACGCAGTGAGGTTGGTTTCAACCTCTGTAGCCATAAAATATGCCCGCATGACATTTTCATTGATAGGTGTGGTCCATCTCATGCGGTGCACATTACCACCGGAAGCGGGGGCCCTATGCGATGCCGGTGGGCGTCGGGGTCCCAAGCGAGACGGTGGCCGGCCTCTCCCCGGCCGACGTACAGGTGTTGGCGACGTCGGCGGAGAGAAAAACTCATCACTCGACGATGAGCTCGACGCCTCTGCAATTCCCCTTGGCGCTGTTACACATTCACGGGGAAGAGAGGCGGAGCTGAGTGATGAGTCCGGAGGTGTTACTTGTGCTTCTCGTTTTCTGGATCGGGTCAACATTTATTTTACCATTTTATTGTGTGTTTTATAATTGTAAATATTGTGTCTTGACATCTGTCAAATACAGAACCATTGTGTAGTATATTTCATTTTGTTGTATATTTCTTGTAAACATATTCATGTTGTGGATTTCTCACACTTTTCCAGTTTTAGAAGATAATTCTGTAGAAAATTTTGTATTATTATGACGTTTTACAATTAAAATCAATAAATTCGGTCTAGCAAAATGTTGACGTTGAGCTGCCAGTTTTTTTTTTTTTTTTTTTCATCGATTGTCTTTGAGTTTGTTATTATTATTATTATTATCTTTCTTGAAAGGTCTAAGTACCTAACTATAGGGGTATTCAAATAATCGCTATTTCAGCCATCACGTTAAATGTGGTCATCAAGACCGCAGATACCTATGCGTCTTTATGATTTTTGCCATATCAATAAATGCAACATTAATTGGACGCATTCGTCCAGTTTTCAATTAAAACGCTTTTCGACCGAAGCGTCACTGAGCGCGAATATCGCAGGAAGCCGCAACGCGAGTGCTCGCATCGACGCGCGTTTCATATTTGCATAATACAATATTGTACCTTAACTTTGGGACTTTTGGGCTGAATATGCTATAGACTAAAACATGACATGTCACGAAGCTTCCACTCCGCGCCAAGTGAGTTGCGCTTCGTTGTCTCGGCTCTTTACTTTATCTTGCAAAAGTTTATTAATGAAAACCAAATCCAAGAGTTCCTTATTTGCTGATTTTTATACATATTGAGAGATGCTAAAGAAAAATCAAAGTCGTTTACATCGATTGTCTTTGAGTTTGTTTGCTTTCAATCTTGTTTTCAGTTGATTACTTATTGGCTAGTGTTACACAGGGATGATTTTGTTTGTTGTTCTGTATTTCTATTCATTACAATTCTTTTACAAAACATCTTTGGCCAAAGAATCGAAATTGTTTGGAAAACCAATATTTGTAATTGCTTACGCAGAACAAAGGTCAAATGAGGGCGAATGATTTATTTCGATGATAACGAGGCGAGTTGAGGTTGGGGCGGGAACCCATTCGGGTGTATTCATCTCAGCGTTGTTGGTAAAATAACCATTCAATGAAAATACTATGCAGTTTTGATTAATTGCGTCCGCATGACTCTGCAATTACGTCACGGGCTTTATGACGTAGGTACTGAAAACATTTCAAACTAAACTGGTTACCTACCTTTTAAGTGTGTAAGTGACCTTGTGTACATAACGATTGAATGCGAAGTTTGGGCAGGACTTTTGGCGGAATTGTCATATTTATATTGTATGGAGCTAGTTACCAATGTACGAAAATGGTGAATATCGGAACGTGATTTTGACATAATTCAATATTTTTTAATTCTTCATAAACTACCCAGAAGTTTCAATAACACTTACGAGTATATCACGTTATTGTTGCAAGACTGACTTTGATATAAAGTACTAAGATTTAGACTTTGAATATAGCCAGAAGAATGTACTAGTAGATTTAGGTTGGGTGCCTTAACCTTTAATCCAAACAATATTTACAAAGGAACCAAGTCATAAACATTTCAAAAAGGAAATGAAATCTTCCTGTCTTAAGTCGTTTCATTCAATAATTAATTTCCAGTAGGAAGCTTTACAATAGTGTGTACTTGTACAATACATAATCTTGTACTGTTTTAATTGCTTAAACAGTACCTAGTACCGTCTATGAAATAAACAACTGATCACTTAAACGTTTAAATCACAAGCTATATTTCAATATTTAATGCGAGATAAAAATAACATAAAACGTAACGGTAGTTAAATATTTTTACGGTTGTGCAATAAAGTCAACAATGGTAGGTTATTAACGTTCAGAATATTGAAACGATATTGACTGTAGTAATTTCGCAAAGACTAAACGATTTTATCGACCTGCCTCGGTGGCGTTCTGGAGGTGTATGTGCCTACTGTTGGCGAGGTATCCCGGGTCGGACGGCTTGGGTGCTTTTAATGTATACTCATGTAACTAGGGAATGCAATACCGGGATACCGGGATCCCGAAATACCGGGATCCCGCAGTATTTTTGCGGGACCAGTCCCGCACGTAAATCGTGCGGGATCCCGTTGGATTAGCGGGACTGTGCAAGGGTAAACGCCATGTGTTGTTCTGTAAGCGGAAGCGCGCAAATCGGGAAAGATTTTTGTAATTGTGACGTAATATATACTGCTCGTTCGCTCTAACTTTGCCTAAATACTAAAGTCGAATTTTTAATTATACAAAGTAAATTGACAGCAACTAATGTCACTTCTTCATACAATGTTGCGTATTTTCTATGACGAAGGGACATTAGCTACTGTCAATTTACTTCGTCTAATTCACAATTCGGGTATACGCCTTTAAGCCAGCGGCAAAGTTAGAGCGAACGGGTAGTAACCTTATAACGTACTTATTTGTTTTAGTGATTTAATCAAGGAGATTTGACTTTTTTTGTACTATGAACAGTTAGAAAAGTATTCAATTATCTCGTACATTGCTTGCTGGCTATCTGACATGTAAAATTAGGAGTCGTTTGCAAACAAGAATTTTAAAGTAATGCCAAAACTACCCATTTTATCGTTTCCTAATAATTTTAATTAGGTATGTATATATTTTTAATAATCTCAATACATAAATACTAAAATTGAATAATTTATTTTTATGAATTATTATTGAATAATTAAAATTGAATACTCAATACTAAAATTGAATAATTTATTTTTCCTTGTGGCCCCGCGTACTCAGTGTTCTGTAAACGATCACTGCAGTAAGTAACATTTACTATGGCCGGTCCTTAGATGTGTGACCACTTGTTGACATTTATTTGAGCGTTGCCGTACTTCGGAAGGCACGTTAAGCCGCTGGTCTCTTTTGGCGGTAAAATGGCAGTCATTAGGCCGGATTGAAAAATTTTAATAGCAAGTAGTCACAACCTACACCTGTTGATTTCAACACGGCAATACGGCTCACCCCCTATTACGTGGGACAAAAACTTAAAACGTGAAATTTGGGCATATAATATGCCTCTGCCTACCCTTTCGGGGATTAAGGCGTGACTATTTTTCGGTTCTAGATGCATGTATGATACAGAATTCTATTATTTTTTCAATGACTTTTAGAAATATGCGGGATCCCGCGGGACTGAGGACTCTCAGTCCCGCAAATACCGGGATTACAATTATGTTGCGGGATTGCATTCCCTACATGTAACACATTAAAAGCACCCAAGCCGTCCAACATGGATGCTACGTCGGACTCCTACCGACTAAAACCCACACGTATCCTAAGATTGGCAGCACCGGTTAGGCGGGTAAGCCCTCGAAAGGATACCCCAGGTCTCCCAACAGACGTACCTACGGCTACCACTGCGGCTTCACCTATACTCATGTATTCACAAAGTGTATCTGTTGTTTAGACAAGAAAGATCCTTTTTAGTCCTTTGAAATGTTACGTGAGCTTTGCATTTATTAGAGGACGCAATTTTATTTTCGGGACATGTGTGGGGGGTCAATAGAAGCTTAACCTCAAGTTTGTGGGGTCGCCACCCTTGTCCCCCGGCCGCCATCTTGAAAAGAGGGGGAAAAAAACACTTTTCTCGTAATATTTCGGGAACTATGAGTCTTACAAAAAAATTGTAGAGGCATAATTTGTAGCATATTGTTTTGCCTACAAATGTGTATATAACTTAACAAAAAAATTTACAAAATTTTTAGAAATTTTTTATAAAAATTTTCTTTTTTGCTCTATAACTTTTTTTTATACATTTTACAAA
The DNA here is from genome assembly GCA_933228765.1 of Miltochrista miniata. Classification (NCBI taxonomy): domain Eukaryota; kingdom Metazoa; phylum Arthropoda; class Insecta; order Lepidoptera; family Erebidae; genus Miltochrista; species Miltochrista miniata. Next base: position 29,727,708 of record OW121747.1, read on the forward strand.
AAAATACCTCAGACTAATCTTGTAGATGATCTTTTAAGAGAAATAAAAAAAAAACGCTACAGAGCAAAAAAGAAAATTTTTATAATTTTAGTTTAAATTTTTTGTTTATAACTTCTCTAATTTTTAATTTAGGGCAAAAATTTGTTTAACATATTTGTAGGCAAAACAATTTGCTACAAATTATGATTTCAGAATTTTTTTGTAAGACTCATAGTTTCCGAGATATTGGGAAAAAAGTGTTTTCACCCCTTTTTAAGATTGCGGCCGGGGGACAAGGGTGGCGACCCCACAAACTTGAGGTTAAGCTTCTATTGACCCCCCACACATGTCCCAAAAATAAAATTGCGTCCTCTAAGAAATGCAATATTCGGTCCTTAAATTGTAACATTTCAATGGACTATTTTACCAACGATGCTTAAATTTTTGAATATCTGTATGTGTCTGACGGCATTACAACTTGCAATGGTAATGCTTTTTAAGAACGCGGAAAATTTTGTAGTTCACAGGTTATTTCAATCCCTATTGCAGTACCACCAGATAGTGTGTCTATAAGAAAATATATTTTTCTACGACACGTATTTAGAACTTTTTGATAAGGCCATTGATAGGCTCGAGAAATCAAGGCCCAGCGGTCCCTGCTCCACCAGGAAACCGTGGACACATGGAAGGTGCGACTTGAGCAACCAAAGGGGGGATTCGCCACAATCGCGGCCGTCAGACCGGTCATGGACGAGTGGCTGGTGAGGAGACACGGTGCTCTTTCCTACCGGTTGACACAGATGCTTGCCGGGCACGGTAGCTTCGGTAGGTATCTGTGGTGAAAACACCGGGAAATCATGGCCGAGTGTCAGCACTGCGAGGACCGCAGCGATGACACGGCGCTCCACACGCTGGTGGAGTGCACGGCGTGGGCGTAACAGCGCCAGGTCCTCGAAGTGGGCCTGGGCGTGGACACTCTCTCGCTCGAGACCATGGTGCGAGCCATGCTCTCCAGCGGGAGTAAGTGGGACTGTGCCGCTTCTTTCTGCGAGCAGGTCATGCTCGTGAAGGAGGCGGCGGGCCGGGTGCGGGAGAGAGCTCTCCCACCCGAGTTCCGCAGTCGGCGGCCTGGACGCCGTCGACGTGTCTTCGCCGAGGACTATCGGCCTCCATGACCGGGGGTCTGAGAACGGTAAGAGGGTCGCTCACCGTCCTTACAGAAGCAGGCCCATGACGGCAGCGTGACGTGAGCAACTCACGCATGCCTCCCCTTAGAAGCGGGATAACACCCGAAACCCCCCAAAGACGCGGGATAGCACCCGAACCACCCCCTGGGCGAGGCCGCATTGGCGGCTGTAGGTCTGTTGTAAGTCCCGGGACATCCTTCTGAGGGCTAACCCGGGGCTCCCAACCATAGGCTGTTGGGCGTTACGTGAGGTTTTTTAGTCGGTAAGAGTCCGGCATAACATCCTCTGAGGATTTTCCCTCACATAAAAAATTAAAAAAAAAGGCCATTGATAGGACTTACGACCTTGACCATACAAAACAAGCGTCTTTCACGTAAGTAAATATAGTTTTTTATAGCTTATTTTAGTTGTAATAAGGTAATACTCATACTTATTCAAAATAGAAATAACAACATATTATGGGCGTATGTTTTCTTCATATTATTCTATATTTTTCATATTTTTTTTCTTTCCTGTCGATAAAAATTTAAGTCCTAAATTGCATTGATCTAAAAAAATTTACGATTGATCTAAAATTACGCGTATGGATAATAATGTACAATATAGGTATAGATAGTTCAACTCATCAGTGCGCGCGGCGCTATGTGTGCTTGCGCCAGTAATTATACAGCTTTAATATGTGTGACAGTGATGCGGCCGTCTTCACAGAGTACATTTGTATATTATGGGATAGATACGTAACTTGACTTTTTTTTTTTTTTTTTTTTTTTAACGTTAGGGAAAATCCTCGTAGGATGCTATGCCGGACTCTTACCGACTAAAAAACCTCACGTAACGCCCAACAGCCTATGGTTGAGAGCCCCGGGTAAGCCCTCAGGAAGGATGTCCCGTGACTCCCAACAGACCTACGGCCGCCAATGCGGTCTCGCCCAGGGGGTGGTTCGGGTGCAATCCCGCGTCTATGGGGGGTTTCGGGTGTGACCCCGCTTCTAAGGGGGGGCGTGCGTGAGTGCCCACGTCACGCTGCCGTCATGGGCCTGCTTCTGTAAGGACGGTGAGCGGCCCTCTCACCGTCCTCAGACCCCCGGTCATGGAGGCCGATAGTCCTCGGCGAAGACACGTCGGCGGCGCCCAGGGCGCCGACTGCGGAACTCGGGTGGGAGAGTTCTCTCCCGCACCCGGCCCGCCGCCTCCTTCGCGAGCATGACCTGCTCGCAGAAAGAGGCGGCGCAGTCCCACTTACTCCCGCTGGAGAGCATGGTTCGCACCATGGCCTCAAGCGAGAGAGTGTCCACGCCCAGACCCACTACGAGGACCTGTCGCTGTTGTGCCCACGCCGTGCACTCCACCAGCGTGTGGAGCGCCGTGTCATCGCTGCGGTCCTCGCAGTGCTGACATTCGGCCGTGGTTTCCCGGTGTCTTCGCCACAGATACCTACCGAAGCTACCGTGCCCGGCAAGCATCTGTGTCAACCGGTAGGAGAGAGCACCGTGTCTTCTCTCCAGCCACTCGTCCATGACCGGTCTGACGGCCGCGATTGTGGCGAATCCCCCCTTTGGTTGCTCAAGTCGCATCTTCCATGTCTCCAGGGTTTCCTGGTGGAGCAACGTCCGCTGGGCCTCGATTTCTCGAGACGCAGGCCTTTGGCCCCGCTCCAGCGCCTCCTTGCGCCATCTGAACAGTGACGCAAGGGCTCTCGCTTCCAGGTCCCATGGAGGGGTCCCGGCTAGGAGACATGCCGCCTCACCGGAGATCGTGCGGTATCCTCTTATCACCCTGACGGCCATCACTCTCTGCGGGCTCATCAGTCTAGCCTCATTGCTGGCCGTCAGGGTCTCCGCCCATACGGGAGCCCCGTACAGGGCCATGCTTCGCACGATCCCAAGGTACAGCCTCCTGTAGGGAGCGTTGGGTCCCCTGATGTTGGGCATCAGCCGCGCGAGTGCGGCCGATGCTCCCCTCAGTTTTGGGACCAAACTTCGGAAGTGATGTCCGAAGTTCCACCGGCCATCGAGTACGAGCCCCAGGTACTTCATCGAGGGCTCGATGCCGATGCTGACGCCCCTCACCTGTAGGCTGGATCCCGCAGGTGGCCCCATCCGAGGTCCGTGGAAGCACAGAGCCTCGGATTTGTGAAGGGCGACCTCAAGACCCAGCCGCCGAATCCGACCCACGACCTGAGCAACCCCTGCCGTGGCCTTAAGTGCTGCGGCACAGTGCGTTGCTCCCCGCGCCGTAACGAGGGTGTCGTCGGCGTAACATGTTACGCCGACCCCTCTGAGCAACGGACCACGCAGCACCCAGTCGTAACCAATGTTCCACAGGAGCGGCCCTAAAACCGATCCCTGTGGAACACCGCAGGACAAATCTCGCCGACCCGGCCCTAGCCAGCTCGGGTAAGTTATGGCCCTCTCGGAGAGATAAGCCCCGACAATTCGACGGAGGTAGGGAGGCACTCCATGATAGATAAGCGCCTCCCTGACGCAGCTCCAGGGCAAGGTGTTGAATGCGTTGGCGATGTCGAGAGACACCGCCACCACCACCTCACCCTGTGAGACTGCTTCCTCCGTCAGGCCTCTAATGCGCATGATCGCGTCCACGGTGGAGCGTCCCTGACGGAAGCCAAACTGGCTATCCGCCAGATTAGGCCCCACGCGTGTGAGGTGCCCGACGAGGCGTTGTGCAATAATGCGCTCAAAGAGCTTGCACACCTCGTCGAGCAACACGATCGGCCGGTACCCTGATGGGGAATTTGCCGGCCGCCCCGCCTTTCGAATCAAGACCAGTTTCCCTGTCTTCCAGACCTTGGGAAACTGGCCTTTCTCGAGGCATGCGCTAAAGAGCCCAATTAGTCGAGGCCCAAGCTCTTCGAGAGCCAGGACCCACGCTCGGCCTGGAATGCCGTCGGGTCCAGGGGCGGTGTTTCTGCGGGATTTAAGCCGCAGTACAGCCGCCCCTAACTCACCCTCGGTGACTACGGGCACGTCGTTCTCGCTGCCTTCCGCGTTGGGCGCCTGAGACGAAGCCATGCGAGGAGAAATGTGTTCCTCCGCTCTCGATGGGAACAAAGAGTCCAGGACCTCCTCCAGCCGCTCCGGCTGGAGACTCTGAGTCAGTGGGGGTGGCCTTACCATAAGGTACGGGCGCCCCCACGGGTTCCGCTCCAGAGTCTCCATCAGCTCTTCGCGGCCCAATTTTTTGGACCGCTTGATGGCGGTCTGGAGGGCCCTCTTGGCCTCCTTGTACCCATCGTAGAGCTCCGTCTCTCGGGCTGCCGCATCGTCTGGGCGGCGACGCCTCCGGCGAAACCTGGTGTACCGGCGGCGCGCGGTAACGCAATCCGCACGCAACTGCGCGATTTCCGGCGTCCACCAGTACACCTGTTTCCTCGCCGGTCTGGGCCTAGCCCTGGGCATCGCCGCATCACAGATGTGCGACATGGCTCTCCCGAACCACTCCACCTCGGTATCAACATCGGCAGGCCTGTCCGCTGTCGGAATCCAGGACTGCACGATGGCCGCCTCCAGGAGAGCCTCCCGATCAAGGCGATGGAGTGCCCAACGCGGTTCCGGGGGATTCGCAATTGCTGGCGGCAGGTTAGGTGGAGGGGAGACGTCAAACCGAATATATCGGTGATCTGATGACGTCTCCTCCTCCTCCACCACGCGCCATCCCTGGACACGGCGTACGTAACTTGACTTATTGACAACACCAGCGCGGCGGTGTCAAGCAGTCTTTGCAGGAAACTCCCTGCGTGGCCGCGAAATAAAAATCATATTAAACAAAAAGCATACAGCGTCATCTACCACGTTTGCAGGCAACTCTTACGTTATGATGAAACGAAATGAAATATCATGACAAGTCTCAATGTAACTGCAACGTTGAGATCCTGCGTAAGTTGGTTACATTGAAATTCATTACACAGTGTTCTAAGCACGTTCTAAGTGATAATATCATGGGTACAGTCGTTAAAGAAAATGTCTAGTTCTTCACGGAGAAAATATATTTTTGATGTGTCAATTCGATGAAATTAATATTTGTTATAAATTTTATAGGTGTCAATTCGATGTAATTAATATTTGTTATCACTACATATTATTATTATAAAACAAAGTCCCTGCCGCTGCGCCGCGTCTGTCTGTTCACGATAAACTTAAAAACTACTGCATGGATTTTCAAGCTGAGATCACCAATGATTCTCGAGAACGGTTTGCGTATATAATTTGTTGAGTTTTTAAATACATTGACTGAAATATTAGGAAGTTGTAGATGTCGGAAAAAAATAAGGTGTCTGGGAGCTTTTAACGAAAACGCTGCCTAAACCCTTCGAGGCATAACAAAATAATGTATGATAGAATTGTGTAACTTATAAAGGCCTTCAGAGTAGTCAAAAAAATGATTTAAATGAAACTTGGGATAATCTGAGCTTATGATCCGAGGAAGGTTCTGGGATACTTTTGATCCCGATATTTTGCGCGGTTGCTTTGGGAGAGGGAGAGCAGTTTTACACGCTGCTTGATGAGTCTGATGAAGAAATACCTCTCCTTTCGTGACGTAAACGAAGTTGCAAGGGTCAGCTAGTTTGTTATAAGATTGATGACATACTTCAGCCATATGGCTTAAAAGTTCTTAGGCTACCACTGTCCACCATCCTGAACTAAACCCAATCGAATACCTATGTATGGGAAAATTTAAAAAAAAATATAACGCTTTGCTTAACATCGAACAAAATGTGATGGGAATAATGAAATGTGATGGGAATAACGAATGTTTAGGTCAAATTGATGAAGAGATGTGGCGTAATACAAAGAAGAAGAATATAATCTGAATTATATAATCTGAATTTATAATTAACCTTGTAGAGAGCAGCGAATCCTAAAATTCCACAGTCTTATTCTTCTAGCAGCGATCATATTAATATGTTTAACACACATTTCACCCATTAAGTTTTTATTTTTTATATTAGTAAAACAAGTATTTTTGTATTTTGTACTTCACTGTACCTCTTGTCACGCACACGAAGTCACTGTGTTTATATGAGGTTTACCCACACATAGGGCCGTGCGCAAAGATGAGTTGAACTTACTATATAACAAAAGCATATTTTGACACACATCTTGGAGATTAAAATTTTACTAATGGCTATCATTTTTGCCTACTTATGCTGACAAAAAATTATTACATATGCACCTCTTTTAAGTCATTTCCTAAATCAGGCTGTTTTATAAAATATCGTCATTAATAAGAACATCTTATCTATCTGGTTACACTGCAGGTATCGATAAACCAGTTTCGTCATAAAATCATAAAATGCAAACTCTTGTTTAAATCTTATCATGCATAGATTTCAATAAGAATTTACAGTAAACGCACTATGTTTTCGTAAGTTTTGCTTCAGAAAGTGACCCCCACCTCCATAAACACCTAAGCGCCAGAAATCATCGAAGTTTGGTATAGTAACAAAAAAGCCAATACATAATTTATCTAAAGTCGGATTATTAATCTCAGTCAGTAAAATGACAAGTGCAACTGTCACTGATACAAAAAAGGGTGACCCGCTACAATAGTGATGTTCGACAATCAATAGACTTAGACATTTTAGTCATTCTTTATTTTATTAGGTGTAAAGGTGCTTTTGTATTGTATTTTAAATTTTATATTGTAAATATATAATATCTATCTATTACATATCATCAATACATATAATAAAATCGTAACAGTTCGCTGTCTGTATATGGAAGATAAATAAGATAAAATATTATAAGGGGGCTTTATGAACGCAATAGATAGAACCCAAAACAATGATTGTTAGAATTTTTGTCAGTTTGTCTGTATGTCTGTATATCTGTTTGTCTGTACGTTTGTGCACGCTTATCTCAGTAACCGCTTAACCGATTGCAACGCGGTTTTTTTATTTTGTTGAGGTTTGCCTTACTTAACATTTACCCCCTTATTCATAATCGTTTATTAAATCTATTTTAGTTAAAACACACTTTAAGTCTATTGCTGTTTCTAACCAATGACAGAGTATGGTTAGAGACAGCAATAGACTTAAAATGTGTTTTAACTAAAATAGGTTTAATAAACGATTATGAATAAGGGGGTTAGTGTTTATTTCATGTCAATCGGTGGATAAATAAAAAAGTAAACACACACAACAAGTAAGGTAAACACTTTTAAGAATTTATTACATCGAAGATATTTTGAAAATTTTAATTGTAGGGGTTTCTTTGAACCTGGGCGAGGCCGCAGTGGCGGCCGTGGGTCTGTTGGGAATTCTGGGACATCCTTCCGAGGGCTTCCCCGGGGCTCTCAACCACAGGCTGTTGGGCGTGACGTGAGGTTTTTTAGTCGGTAGGAGTCCGGCATAACATCCATGAGGATTTTCCCTCACGTTAAACAAAAAAAAGGGGTTTTTTTTGAATGTGATGGTAAATCTAAAATGGCGTGGCAATCATAAAAGAGATTAATGTTATTTTAAAATAATTGACCTAATAATTGAATTGACTGGACTGATTTTTTTTATAATAGACTTAATCTTGCCGTGCACTGCACTGCGAGGACCGCAGCGCTGTGTCATCGCTGCGGTCCTCGCAGTGCTGTGGATTCCCGGTGTCTTCGCCACAGATACTTACCGAAGCTACCGTGCCCGGTATCTGTGACAACCGGTAGGAGAGAGCACCGTCTCTTCTCTCCAGCCACTCGTCCATGACCGGTCTGACGGCCGCGATTGTGGCGGATCCCCCCTTTGGTTGCTCAAGTCGCACCTTCCATATCTCCACGTTTTCCTGGTGGAGCAGGGACCGCTGGGCCTCGATTTCTCGAGACGCAGACCCTTGGCTTTTGGTTCCAGGTCCCATGGAGGGGTCCCAGCTAGGAGACATGCCTCCTCACCTGAGATCGTGCGGTATCCCCTTATCATCCTAACGGCCATCGCCCTATGCGGGCTCAGCTATCTAGCCACATTGCTGACCATCAGGGTCTCCGCCCATTCTTCCGACTTGTGGTTATGTAGTATGCAAATTACCAAATGGTCGTAGAAAATAGTAGGTTGTATAACAAGGGAGCAAAATAGTATTTTGACGGCAACGCACGGCACTACTTTGAAGCACGGAGCGAAGCGAAGGATTCTCAAATAGAATCCCGAGCTCAGCGAGGGATTCTAACGTAGAATCCTGTGCGCAGTGAGGGATTCAAAGTACACCGCCCGAGGGCAAATTAATTTGCTCTTATGTAATATATTCTACTTTTCATCCACTTTCTATGAGAAAAAATGAGTTTTGTACGACGTAGTTAGCTTCTAATAGTCATTCAGGAGGTAATGCATGGTCACTGTCATAATTCGACGTAGAACTCATTATATTTGCAGAATACAATAAAATTATGTAGGTATACTGATTACGTTATACTTATGGTTAGAAGCGCTCGTGGCCCCGCGGACTCAGTGATCTGTAAACGATCACTGCAGTAAGCAACTTTCACTATGGCCGGTTCATGGATGGGTGACCATCCATGTGATCACTTTGTGACATTTATTTGAGCGTTTCCGTGCTTTGGAAGGCACGTTAAGCCGTTGGTCCTGGTTGCCAGTAAAATGGCAGTCGTTAAGCTAAGTTGAAGGCTTTATTTCAACAGCAGGCAGTCACAACCTGCGCCTGTCCATTTAAACACGGCAATACGGCTCACCACCTATTACGTGGGACAAATTCTACAAAGGTGAAATGTGGGCATGTAATATGCCTCTGCCTACCCCTTCGGGGATAAAGGCGTGACCATATGTATGTACCATCGGGCCCAAGTCAACCTCACGTGCAAGCTCGTGCACCTGCTGAACAACGGACGAGGCTCTGACGGCGGCGGTCCATTTCAACACGACGATGGGCTCACCACCTGTCACGTGGGACCGAATTGTACACGGTGAAATGTGGGCCGGTATAGGCCTCTGCCTACCCCTTCGGGGACAAAGGCGTGAGTATATGTATGTATGTATGTATGTATGTATGTATATGTATGTATGTATGTATACTTATGTAGTATACTATTTGCGTTCGATTTCTATGAATGTTATAAATTCAGTTCCAAGTTCCAAATTCAAATCACTTTGTGCCCGCTAAAAAGCTCTTAACAGAAAAGATTACATACTTATTTATATTTTGCGCCCTGTTATCGTGGTGCAAAGTTGATGCTTTTCGAATAGATGGGACGAAAAATAATTTAAGGACAAGCAAAAATTACAGTTTTAAATTTTTGTCATCAAAGTACTTTTCATGAAATTATTTTCAAGGTAAATTGGTGTAAAATGTTTGTATAAAACAAACTATGGTTCCTAGAAAAGTGATTATATTTAAATGTAGGGAAATAATTTTATGGAACAATCGAGATCCAAATTGTTTGTTTACTGCATTATTTGAATGAGTTGACATACGGTATAGGTAATTTTATGTAATATTTAATTACTGTTTGATATAGAATTAAAAAATATAATCTCGACTAACTTTTAATTGTAAAACTCGATTCAACCACATCACTATTTATTTGTGACAAAAATCCCGCAACACTGAAAATGTCATTTTACTGACTCGAATTAAAAATCGTAGTATAAGTATTTCCCAATAAATTAAATAATTTAGTTAACGCTGATTAATACATTCTGAACTCAACTTGAAGTACTTACGTAGTACCTAATGCTTTATTAGAAAAGTTTCGCATTCAGAGTAAGCGAAACGACCGAATTAATACCAAAATTCCAAACGTTGAAAAGATAATTAATTATAAAGGCAAATCAAAATTTTGAGGCTTGGTGGTGAGCGTCAACCCTTTCGAATCGGACTTTGGGGATTACAACTAGTTATAATATTGTCAAAGGGTCATTTCACGCATCATTGAACTTGCCCGCAGCTTCGCCCGCGATGGCGCTGTATGTGAAAAATGATTTTCCCGCTTTTCTGTTGAAAATTTTCCTGAATTTTCTTTGCTATAAACCTCACGGAGCCCAAGACCTTTCCAACGAATGCAAAACCGTGGAAATCGGTTCGTGCGTTCTGGAGTTATAGCGTCAGGAAGGAAAACCCGACTTATTTTTATATAATAGATTACTCATTACTCTCTCAGAGTAGGTAGGTATTACTACAGATTAATAAATAGTTACTACATTGTATATTACTGTTGCTACGTATTACTAGGTAATGGTATTACGTAATTAATACCTATCAATTCTTTAAAAATGTTATTCAATTACACATTATAAAGTTACAAAATTACAAAATTATTATTAAAGTTACACAATTACAAAATTATTATAGGTTTTCTGACAATTATGTATTTTGACTTAGGTACCTCCATATTTGTATTTCGAGACACTATAAAAAAAAATATTTTAGTTACCTATTAAAATACATTAAAGTTTGCGTATAATTTTATTACTTAGGTATTTATAAAATTTTAGAAGTCTATTTGAACAAAATAACAAAAATAGGAATAGGAATGAGTTTATATTTACCTGCTTACAATTACTTAACATATAGGTACTTACAAGTTTAACCTAAACCACTATCCAATTTCTTATCTTCGAAAAATCTTTCTTATCTTGCGCCCATTATGTATATCAAACATGCAAACTACTCATCTGTAACCAGAATTAGTTGTAGCTACATAAAAAAGTACGACTTAAGTAAATGTGAACTCTGTTAATATTAACAGAGTTAATATTAACAGTTAGTTTAAGCCCTATAATTTGATACCCATACTCCCATATTGATGAGAAGATTGTCAAAACTATTTAATCCGACACTTTGTAGCGGTAGTGAATTTACAATGATAATTGACCAGTTATTTCTATTCAAAAACTACATTGATGCCTTTTACATTTTGGGAAATTAGTGTTCGGTACCAAAATATCAGATTAATCTGTCAAGAGAAAGGGGTTAAAATATATGTTTGACGCCAATGAATAAAGAGTACAAGTTTAATAAAACGATTAGTAAAAATGTTAGTCCCAAGTTTGAAGCATAGAGCAACGCGACCTGTACAAGGGGGCCAAGTCTACTACATAGCATGTTTCTTCTATAAATGTAAGTCTATCATATGTTGCGGGGGGATATCGTATTCATAAAAACCACTTCAAATGCATTCGGCTGTCATTATGAAACTTACACAAAACAAATAGAATAATATACTCATCATTTCAGACACACACATTATATATTTCTTAAAGTTAACGGGATATTTACCATGTATTATTGAGTTTTTCCGATATTTCGACGCTGGTGCAAGCGCCATGATCACGGCGGAACTGAAGTACTGGCGGTTAAAAGTGAAAGTCTTAGGAGCACATATATCGATCTACCCTCCTTAGCACTCGTTCGTGTCGTTCAACACCACTATTATTGGATTCACTCTCACTTTCACTGTGAATTCGCACTGAGCCTTGGTCGCGACATACAACGCTTACCGTATCTTCGCGCGGTTTCGGTTGAATATGTTTTCTATTATTTGCGCATACGCGGACCACTGGATGCCAGACGCTCGGCAATTCGCGCCGAAGGCGTGTACTGAATTGTTTTAGATAGGACTTAATCTTTAAGCTCTTTTATGATTAAGGAAGCAGCGCAGTTTCATACACGCTCCCATGAGTCTGTTGAAAAAATACCTGTTCTTTCGTACACCTTATGTGGCGTAAACGAAGTTGCGAGGGTCAGCTAGTTTCTTATATACGTGGAGGAACGTATCAGTATGGCACCTCCCCCCCCCACTATAAAATCATAGGTCGTGTTGCTCTATGATACCAAGACAATGAAATTATAACAGAAAAAATCTATCCATCAGTAACGAGAAATGTTTACGACGATACATCACATTTCTGTAAACAAGCTGAGTTGATTTTCGTGGCAGTGTTATACAATATTGCCAATTGATCAACACGGCATGGTTACTACTATTATATACTTGTCAATAAGTCGTGTTTGTACATTAGAGAAATAAACAATAATATTACTTTTACGTTTTTTTTAAATTTTTGCTTGTTTTGACTGTTGTCTGTGATGGGCGCCGAAATTACTGAACGAACTTTGGGGCGAATTTTTCATTAAAAAAAAGATCTTGTCCATATTCAAATCTTACGTTTATTTGATCGCAATCGATTAAATGTCACCGGAAATTTTAACGAAAATTTCCGGTTGTACTCGTATTTTCGTAAAATCATTACTCACACTACACTTCCACGCAGTCTTCGACAGTTGGTATAGGTAGTAGTATATTACGTCATATCAGAGGATAGGTACGTACGTAGATATATTTCATCACTTCCATCTATCGCCTTTACCTACACCATTGATTTAGACAAAAATCTTACTTGGAACATCACAGTTTCTATTAGGTATCATCATAACACACATATAAGATAATTGGGCCATCTGAAAATGGATACTCACGCTCACGTCCACTTGGTCAATAACGGTTATGTGCGATATGTGCCACCCTTAAACAGTGGACAGAATCGTATACTGGACCAAATGATTAAAAAAAAACCCTTGTCGTGCCCTACCATAAAAACATTAAAAATATTTTCTCCGCTGTACCATAATAACATGAAACACTGTACCAATGTGTTTCCCTCCCCTTATACTTTCAACTTCTTCAAGGGTATCGTTCAAGGAAATATCTTGGGGCCATCAACTTCAGGACAAACGTGTAGTCATTACTTTCTATCTGTAAGGGGTTTTATGACGTCTTTTTAACGAATGAAATCTGTTCGAAATATTTTTAATTAGGTACATTATAATATACTAGATTTACTCTACTCGCGGCTTCGCCGGCATGAAATTCGGTAGGAACCCGTTCCCGCTTCCCGTGGGAACATTTTCCCGGGATGAAAAGTCTATGTGTTATTACAGACTATTAGCTATCTCTGTAGGTGCCAAATTTCAGCTTAATCCGTTCAGCCGTTAGAGCGTAATTGAGTAACAAACATCCAAACATCTTCACAAACTTTCACATTTATAATATTAATAGGATAGTAGGATAGAAACAAATAGCGTTTTCATCTTTTTGTCTTCAAAAGGGTAAGCAATAATAAGTAGGTAAATATAATAAATATTTGTAGACATTATCACACAACATCTAGCCCAAATTAAGATAATGTAAGCGGCGGTTACCTATCACAATACCAGAAATCATGATGCCTTTTGTTAAATCCTTGTAGCAACAAAATTTTTAGGACAACTTGCTATTTAGATATACAGGATGTAACATTCGGAGCGGTCAGTATGGGCAGTATAAATATAAGAAATACAAAGATCTCATCTTAGGAACCATGTGATTGATTTTAGAGAAAATAAGAACTGCATACTTAGAATTGAAAAAAATCTCTTGTAGAGCTTGGGAATAACCCGGTCGATTTGAAAAATAAAACTTGTATTATTTCTTATGTGTTGTGGCGTGATTTGGGAGAGGCCTGCGTTCTACCACAGATAATATAATATATTCTATAGTTCTACGGCTATGCGTCTACAGTATGTTGGTTTCATGACTACCATGGTACTGACAGCCTGACCGACGACTTAACGTGCCGTCCAAGGCAAGAAAATGTTGTAAATGAATATGTCAAAACGATAACCCATCTCCGAACTGACCGAAGCGAAAAATAGTTTACAGAACACTGAGCACGCCGGACTATAAGCGTTTCCAGCCTATTAAAGGTTTCCTAACCCATTTTCAGTTTAGGTAATATATATTTATCGTTAATACAAAAATGGAGGAGGTAGGTAGGAAGGTGGCAGGTGAACATTGTGGATACCTTTTTTCGTAAAAACTCGCAAGTAACTGCCTATTAATCTCACTCGATTTCAGGAGTAATAAAAAGCGCGGATATTCTTTGTGTATAGTAGAGCATAGAGTTAAGGTGAAGTGGGACTCAAAATACATAATTTTGACATATTTCGAACCAATTTTGCAACGGTGTTAACAAAGATTTCACAATTTTTTAAATGGATAATTATTATTAAGTATATTGACTAGGGATGTCAGTTCTCCAAAACACGATTGAGTAAATTCGGCTCGATAGAAAATAATCCCAAAGTTCCCTCGAATCTGTAAATTTACCTGTGACCGCCTTGACTATAATCAATTTCATTCAGTAGTTATATAATGTACCACACTAATTTTTTATTTCCATGTCCCTAATAAGTTACCTCGAGGTCCTATGCAGTTATTTACTAATTAAAAACATATTGTTTTAATAAAAAAAAATGTTTTGTTGAGAGGGAGTGCATTTTGCCGCTATCAGCCACCTCACAGAGCCCGCTCAGTCAGCCGACAGGCGTCGTTGAGGACACCCGTATACAACTTTGTCACGCCGCCCGCTGACGTAATTCGCTGCCGTAGTAACGAAAATAGGTAATAAAAAATACCAAAAAAGGAAGTATTCTTAAGCTCAAGAGCGTAAAATATCGCATCTGTTTGGGGAAGTTTCTTTGGTGTATTATATAAGTTATAGTAACGTTTTCATACTTTACAATAAATACAAAGTTTGCCTGATGCCACATAATAGATAAGTCCAGAAGATTCACCTATAAATGCGCTCATGTATGTGATGACCTGACCGAGCGTATAACATGTACATTATTTAAATTAATATTTAAGTAAAATCAATGAGATAACGAGTATAATAATAATGGCTGATAAATCAGTGGGCCAATTCTCCTAAATTTACAATAAAACAGTAGGAATAAACCTTAATTGAGTATATAATAAATTAAACTCAAAAAATTGGTATTCTTCTATCCAAAATTACAGCTTTCAAGCCACGTATTGCGTATTGTTGATATTCTCTTAGTCTTACTTTACTACTCGTACGTCGTAGTTGATGTAGGTAGGTTTTGAATTTGAAGTTGTAAGTATGAGTTTCTTTTTTTTTATATTTAGTTTGCCAAATTGACGTCGCCACCAGCCTGATGGAAAGCCATGGCGCATCTAGCGATTGGGGGCCACTTCTGACAGTGGTCCTCAAGTTGGCGGCCCTGTGATGTGCCTCTTCACGCTCCTCTTGAAGAACCCGGGATTGTAAGATAAGGGGAAACACGTATGCGGGCAGGTCGTTCCATGTTTTTATAGTTCGACAGAGGAACGATCTTTTGAAACGTTCAGTTCTGGCGAAGATTCTCTCCACTGTGTGTGTCATCTTTGCCCGGCACGTGTTGTTCGGGATCGGAAAGAAGAGGGTGGGATCAGGTTGAAGAGCTCTTCAGAACATTCGCCGTGATACATTCGATAGAAGGCAGCCAAGGACGCTATGGTTCTTCGCTGCGCCAAAACGGTTCGAGGCCTCCCGTCACCTCAGTTTGAATTTTAACCAACAGTGAACTGAAAATAAACAGCTTACATACAACCCGATACAGTCAATACAACCCTAACTTTGTTTTTAAGCCATAATGTAAAATAGTAATACAATGTTCAATGGATAGTGGTACCTATATGTTAAGCGCTAGAAGATGATTTTGTAAATATATGTTACTGAAAAGGCCTGATGATTTAATATGATTTACGATGATGTATGAAAGTCTGTGAAGATGTTAGTGACAAAATCACGTTCCAACGGTTGAGCAGATCTGGCTGTAATTGGTGGCCTATTATAATTATTTTATACTTTTCCAGACTGCAATGTATTCCTGGACATATTATACACTAGCTGACGCCCGCAGCTCTGCCCGCGTCTAGTTTTGTTCCCGTTTCCGCTTCCCGTGGGAACTGATTGCCGGGATAAAAAGTGGCCTATGTGTTATTCCAGGCCTATATCTACCCCTGTACTAAATTTCAGCTAGATCCGTTTAGCCGTTAGAGCGTGAAAGAGTAACGAACATCTACACTCAATTCACATTACATACAATTCAATAGTATTTAATACACAATTACTATTCCGGTTTCCCGTAGCGTTAAGAACTTAGGTCTGCACCTCGACAAAACATTTGACTGGAGAGCTCAAGTAACCAACGTTGGCCAGAAAATTACGGGAGCTTTGCGAGCATTTTATCGACTTAAGAACTTTCTTTCACCAAAGACCAAGGCAATGCTTGTTCAGACTCTTTTATTTCCCATCATAGACTATGGTGATGTGTGCTATCTCGACCTGAATGCAGATCTGCTCAATAAACTCGATCGGCTTCTCAACAATTGCATTCGATTCGTTTACAATCTTCGAAAGTATGATCATGTCTCGGTTTATCGTTCCGAGTTGGGTTGGTTGCCTATAAGACAGCGTCGCAATATACGTTCAGTAACTATGCTATTTTCAATATTGAACTACTCTAATGCTCCTTCTTACTTGACATCTCAGTTCAAATTACTCTGCTCTAATCATGATAAAAATTTGCGCTCTTCAAAGAATCGCCTTTTTCTCTGTCCTAGTCACACTTCAACTATGAATCATTCTTCCTTCTTACTGCAATCAACTCTCTTCTGGAATGCGCTTCCGCCAGAGGTCAGGACATGCACCAATCGATTTACGTTTAAACAAAAAGTACATGAGTTTTATAAAGATTAGGAAAACTATCTGCTCAACGACATTCTATAATGCTATTTGAATGTGTATATATATTATTGTGTATGATATTTATGTGTATCATTGTGTGTATATATATATATAATATATATATATATATATATATATATATATATATATATATGTTTACGTACCGTATAAGTATGTATGTATGTATATGTATTCGAATATAGTTTATAATATCTATTTATGGGTTATTGTACCATCGAAATGTGTCAACATCGACTAAGAGCACCTTCCTCCACTTATTTATCTCTGCATCACCCTAAGGTGGACTGGCAGAAAATGCCTGTGGCATTAAGTAAAATTTGTACAAAGGTGGACCTTTGTACAAATTTTGTGCATAAAGTTTTTAAATAAATAAATACACTCACAAACTTTCGCATTTATAATACTAAGTAAGAAGTAAGATAATTTAGAAAATAGTATAAAGGCTATTTTATCCCTGGATATGACACAATGGTAGTAGGGAACGCGAACAGAATTCTACACAGCTGAAGCTGCGGGCAATAGCTATATAAGTGAAACGTAGAATGTTTAATTTAGAAAATGGTAATCATTTGGACAGGACTTAAGCCTAGTCTAGTTTTAATAACTAGTATCGAAATTTATTCCTTTACACCCTTGCATATATGCAAATAGCAATATTCGTTTTTGTATCTACTTCGTTTTCTTAGCCAAACGGCACCCTATTACTGAGACTTCGAAGTCCGTTTGTTCATCTGTATCTCATGAACTAGGCAGTAATACATTTCAAAGATGTGTTTCTGCTACCGCTGTAACAACTATAATAACACTAGATAAAGAAAAAAATAAGGTTACTCCCATACAACGTAATCTTCTGGCGTTTTTTTTTTTGTTACGAAATCCTCATCAGTGTGCCAGTCCAACTTGAACCTCGGCCGTTTTTACAGTTCCGTATCCAAATGGTAAAAATGGAACGAGGAGAAAGTATTGCCTTTTGAAAATGCTAAGAGGCAAAAGCGGTCAGGTGTAGAGTAAATAAATGCTGTAAAACAGTACAAGTGGTGGTTATTCAATATGCGCTGCAGGTTCCACCAAGTGCCAACAGTATAAATAATCTGTAATAACGCGACCCTATTACTGAGACTATCTATCTGTCATCTTATGCACCACTGCAATAGCTAGGCATTTGAAATTTACGAATCCTAAGAACAGAAAAAAATATTAAGGAGGGCTCCCATACAGGTATATTTTTCAGTCTTTTTTTGTACAGAACCTTCCTTTTTCCTTTTAAAGAAGTACTTACCAAAAAATATAAACAAAGGATAGGGGCAGCAGATTCTTACTTTTTCATTAAACCTGGCAAAAATCGTCACAGGTAAAAAAATAAATTGAAGTACTTACTTCTTAAATATAATATGTTCTATTCTTATTATGAAAATGAATTTCATTACATGTTAGTGATAAAAATTGCATCAAAATCAATTACGTAGTTGCTCACGAGTAGAAGATCTAAAGAGGTTTATCTAAACAGGGCGAAAAAAATTGTTATGTAAACTTGTACTTCTGTCAATGATTTCAATTGCGTAGTGAACGGGTTAACGCGCGAAAACGTTTTCGACGCACGGAGCGTCCCGAACATCTTGCGTCTGCTTCACCCCCTCCGAATCGCTTGAGACACAATTGCACTTCGCCTTAAACAAAAAGTACATGAGTTTTATAAAGATTAGGAAAACTATCTGCTCAACGACATTCTATAATGCTATTTGAATGTGTATAAATATTATTGTGTATGATATTTATGTGTATCATTGTGTGTATATATATATATAATATATATATATATATATATGTATGTTTACGTACCGTATAAGTATGTATGTATGTATATGTATTCGAATATAGTTTATAATATCTATTTATGGGTTATTGTACCATCGAAATGTGTCAACATCGACTAAGAGCACCTTCCTCCACTTATTTATCTCTGCATCACCCTAAGGTGGACTGGCAGAAAATGCCTGTGGCATTAAGTAAAATTTGTACAAAGGTGGACCTTTGTACAAATTTTGTGCATAAAGTTTTTAAATAAATAAATACACTCACAAACTTTCGCATTTATAATACTAAGTAAGAAGTAAGATAATTTAGAAAATAGTATAAAGGCTATTTTATCCCTGGATATGACACAATGGTAGTAGGGAACGCGAACAGAATTCTACACAGCTGAAGCTGCGGGCAATAGCTATATAAGTGAAACGTAGAATGTTTAATTTAGAAAATGGTAATCATTTGGACAGGACTTAAGCCTAGTCTAGTTTTAATAACTAGTATCGAAATTTATTCCTTTACACCCTTGCATATATGCAAATAGCAATATTCGTTTTTGTATCTACTTCGTTTTCTTAGCCAAACGGGACCCTATTACTGAGACTTCGAAGTCCGTTTGTTCATCTGTATCTCATGAACTAGGCAGTAATACATTTCAAAGATGTGTTTCTGCTACCGCTGTAACAACTATAATAACACTAGATAAAGAAAAAAATAAGGTTACTCCCATACAACGTAATCTTCTGGCGTTTTTTTTTGTTACGAAATCCTCATCAGTGTGCCAGTCCAACTTGAACCTCGGCCGTTTTTACAGTTCCGTATCCAAATGGTAAAAATGGAACGAGGAGAAAGTATTGCCTTTTGAAAATGCTAAGAGGCAAAAGCGGTCAGGTGTAGAGTAAATAAATGCTGTAAAACAGTACAAGTGGTGGTTATTCAATATGCGCTGCAGGTTCCACCAAGTGCCAACAGTATAAATAATCTGTAATAACGCGACCCTATTACTGAGACTATCTATCTGTCATCTTATGCACCACTGCAATAGCTAGGCATTTGAAATTTACGAATCCTAAGAACAGAAAAAAATATTAAGGAGGGCTCCCATACAGGTATATTTTTCAGTCTTTTTTTGTACAGAACCTTCCTTTTTCCTTTTAAAGAAGTACTTACCAAAAAATATAAACAAAGGATAGGGGCAGCAGATTCTTACTTTTTCATTAAACCTGGCAAAAATCGTCACAGGTAAAAAAATAAATTGAAGTACTTACTTCTTAAATATAATATGTTCTATTCTTATTATGAAAATGAATTTCATTACATGTTAGTGATAAAAATTGCATCAAAATCAATTACGTAGTTGCTCACGAGTAGAAGATCTAAAGAGGTTTATCTAAACAGGGCGAAAAAAATTGTTATGTAAACTTGTACTTCTGTCAATGATTTCAATTGCGTAGTGAACGGGTTAACGCGCGAAAACGTTTCCGACGCACGGAGCATCCCGAACATCTTGCGTCTGCTTCACCACCTCCGAATCGCTTGAGACACAATTGCACTTCGCCTTAAGCTAACTTACTGCTTTATTTATTACTGGCTTCATAAGAAGAATGTTACGATACGCATATAATTTCTTATCTAGTGATTTTTATGTGTTGTTTAATCCAATCAGATAGAATAATAAGATAAAAGTAAAAGGCCCACTGTGGCGGCTGAAAATGTCTAAGAAGTGTAGGCATTGTTTTAACCGACTTCAGAAAATAAGAAGGTTCTCAATTCATCTGAATGTTTTTTTTTATGAAGCGCTCGTGGCCCCGCGGACTCAGTGTTCTGAAAACGATCACTGCAGTAAGCAACTTTCACTATGGCCGGTCCATGGATGGGTGACCATCCATGTGATCACTTTGTGACATTTATTTGAGCGTTTCCGTGCTTCGGAAGGCACGTTAAGCCGTTGGTCCCGGTTGCCAGTAAAATGGCAGTCGTTAAGCTAAGTTGAAGGCTTTATTTCAACAGCAGGCAGTCACAACCTGCGCCTGTCCATTTAAACACGGCAATACGGCTCACCACCTATTACGTGGGACAAATTGTACGAAGGTGAAATGTGGGCATATAATATGCCTCTGCCTACCCCTTCGGGGATAAAGGCGTGACCATTTGTATGTTTTTTTTATGTATGTTCACCGATATTTTCGTCAATTATAAACGGATTTCAATTTTTTCTTACGTTGGATAGGGTTTACTTCTGAGGTGGTCCCATTTTCAACAGGTCAGAATCTTATGATGGAATCCAGAAGAAATCGAGAGCAACCACCGAAAATTGTAGGGACATCTAATGCGTTTGTTAACTTTTTGATTAAGTGCTTTAATGTACTAAAATTTAATAAAGGTCTGGTGTCGATCTGGAGTTGGAACCGAAAGACAATGGAAGGAATTCCTTAACGTTTTACAGCAGTTACCTTGTGTTTGGGCTTGATTGATTTGTATTGATGAGAACTTTATACCTAGATAAATATATTTCTCGGTTCAACCGTATCTTAAAATAATGAAAAAAAAAATAATAAAAAATAGAACCGACTTCAAACAAATCCGGAAAAATAATATTTACTTAGCACAAAGTAATATGTATTTTGATTTATCAGATTTTATTCAACATAATATTGAAGTTGGTACCATTAATAATACCTACTTATACCTATGGGTTTACTTGGCGCCTACCTACTTGGCCACTACTTAATATTATTCACTAGGCTGCACTGTTTTTTTATAGAGTTGTTATTAAGATTTCTATAGTATTATATGAACATGGCTATCCTCAATAATTAACTATTCTTGTTTGAAATATTATTTTTAAATTCTATACTTTTTCTTTTGTGAATGGTCTTCATTAAAAGAGGTGAAATTGGGCGCGACCTTAGTTCAGCACTGCATTCCCAAGGATTAATTTGATGAATACAGATCATTTTAAGTCTCCCTTGACGTAAAATAGCTTCATATCCACATATTAATGCTAAGTTTCTTCCACAGATGTACGCCATGGTGTGCGTGATATCGCAATTCCAAGAGTACCTCGAGGGCCGAGGCACTGCGGCTTTTGATTATTCAGACAGGGTAAGCATAATCCGATCATATGTAGATAGTCCCGATCTAATATCTTCCCGCTTGAATAAATAGAGCGGTCGCATAACTTGCAGTTATGTCTATTATTATGTATGTACTCATGTTCAAACACAATGAATAAAATTGATTTTATTAGTAGCTAGGTAAGCTGTCTGTAGTTATTTATAGATTAAGATAATCCACGCATCTATTCTTCCACATCGCCGGTCATAAAGTATTAACATATTATTCTAAAACTATTATAGCTACTAACCCTTCATTTCATGTATTGTTTTAAATAGAGTTCATGATGAGAAGATGAGAAAAAAATAAAGTTCAGACCAGTCTGACGATGATAAGATCAACCACAGTGCAGTTTCTAGTCCAATTGACAGAGTAATAGAATAATAGTAATAGAGCTGTCACTGACACTACGTGAGCAACAAAATAAGTCAGTAGGCATTTCACAATGAAATCGATGAAATCACATAGCCTCTGAATATTTGCATTAATTTATGAAAGGAAACGAAATAAGAAATTGCTCGACCAAGTCTCCTTTCCTAATTACGTAGATACCAAAGATAACTTTCCTATTGCTATAGGTACGTAGATGCCAACGGAAACCAATCCAACTTTCATAAACGAATGTAACTCAATTAACTGTCAAAGAAATAGTGAGCCGATTAAAACTACTTCGGCTGATCGCACTTTACTAAATCTATGAAACCACGAACGAACACAGCGAAGGTGCAGTTTTGCAGGCAGTCTTACGGACAGAACTATTTTACGATGCACGCTCACGTCCTAATGTTTTCTCCGAAAATCGGCGTGAACATTATCGGATCGATCCCATTTTCGGTGTAAAGCAAGAGTCAGTCGTGTCTCAAATGTGCGTTCAGCCTTATTCGCCATTTTATGCATACATTCTTAACACAGGCTAAGATTTTCTGCAAGAAACTTTCTGAAAGGTGTTATAGTGTGATATACAGGTATGGTGTTTTGATTTTTTGTTCTCCTGAATCAAACGGACTTAAAAATATAGAAGGGATACTGTTCAAATAATCCTAACAAATTATATACTTACCTACTAATTTACCGTAAGTAAAACAAGCTTATACAGTGGAATGAAACCTCAGCGCCGCAATCGGTTACAAGGTGCTCTGCTCATCCTTACACATCCATACAAAAAGTTCAGATAACCCCAAGCAGTGAATAATTCACTGCTTGGGGTTATCTGAACTTTTTCTGTATGTAGAGGAAGTTTTGGATGGATGTGTAAGGATGAGCAGAGCACCTTGTAACCGATTGCGGCGCTGAGGTCTTGGTTTCGATTCCCGGGTTGGTCCAAATATTTGTTTCGGAGTTTGGGTATTTTCTATGTATAGGTAGATACGTACCTATGTATTTAGAAGAACATGAGTATGTTTATCAGTTGTCTATAATTCTAGATACCATAGCACAGGCTATATTAGGTTAATTTGAGCTAGATGACGTGGTGTCAGAATATCCTCAAATATTTAAAAAAAATCTGTGGCAGAAGATGCAGTTGTGGTAGAAACAAGCCGTGCGACACATACATATAATAAGTCACGCCTTTATGTTCAGAACGTAGGCAGGGTACATTGCCGTGCTGTCGAGTAAATTGTAAACGATAATAATAATTATTCCAGTCATAGAATAGAATAGAATAAAACTTTATTTGCACACCATGTTAAATTTTACATAAATAAATAATTACAGATATTGTACAAAGGGCGGCCTTATCGCTAAAAAGCAATTTCTGCCAGGCAACCTTGGGATGGACAGTAAAAGATATAGATTATAAGACAAATGGGTAGTTTAGGTGTAGAGATAAAAATGATACAAAACAATACACAAATACCAGAAGGTATAAAATAAACAAAGAACTAAGTAAGTACCCATACAAATATACCTACACACAAAATATACATACATATAAATTTACATACATATAAATAGATATACATATAACTATACATATAAAATTAGATATACATATCATAATATATTATATTTCCTCATATTGCAAACTAAGATACCGATAACCCTCTAGGTGGAAGCGTAGGTGTAACCAAACTCTGTAGGGAATCCTGGGGATATCCTTCCGAGGATTATCCGGGGATTCCAACCGTGGGCAGTAGGTAGGGAACGTGTGGTTTTGAGTCGGTAAGACTCTGGCATAGACTCCATGGCAGATTTTAAACACATTAAAAAAGCTATACGATAATTCACTAACAATAACGCAGACGTACATTGTTACGTTCGAGACTATTACTCCCATTGATCAACACTGACATATTAATCAATCAACCGTTATGCTTTGACGGAGTGACATGTATGACTTAGACCTATTGAATACGAACACAGGGGTCCATCAACATACATAACTAATCAAAGGATGTCGTAAAATAAGCAGGATAGTTTTAAAGAATTGTCTCTTAAATTATTGTCAACTAGATTACTAGACGATGGTCGCAGCTTCGCACGCGTCCAAATCCTTCCGTTCCCGTTTCCCATCAGGACTTATTCCCCGGATAAAAAGTAGCCCATGCGTTATTCTAGGCTATGAGTAACAAACACTCATACTGACAAACCTCCGCATTTATAATATTAGTAAGATGTTATACATATTTTAAGGTACCTACAAAGTAGGTTGTAAATATTCATATCTACATTGAAAAAACTATTAATTCTAAACTTTTGATAATGACTTTACAACAAATAAAAATTATTAACTACAATATAATAGCGTAGTAAATACAAACAGTTTTTTGGCGTTAACAAGAACCAAAATAGAAGTAGAGGCGCATTCCACTTAATGACCAAGGTTCGTATTACAAAGTGATACTCAACATCACTCAAGAACCGTTAGAGATTAGTTTTCGTCTTGAGAAACCTGTCTTGAGTTCTAAGAAACGTTGCAGAATGTTTCCTTTGAGATCTGAGAAACGTTCTTTAAAACTGCCCTAGTTGTACAGTAAAGGGCCAAAAAGAATGCACATCGAGCTTTAGAAAGAGGCAATCGGCTAATTTCGACTTCGTATAGCGATATCTGTGTCGCACACACCATGACGTTTGTTTTGTCAGTCATGGTTCAAATGCGAGAGAGTGCAGTCGCTTACCTAAGCCACTATATATATAGAGCTGCTAAATCCCCTATAAAATTAAATTAGTACCTACTATGGCATCTATAGGGAAAAAAGGTAAGCCGTTAGTCTACCAGTCACGCGAAATTATCCATTATGTTTATAAATATTTTTTATCTGAAGCCAACCAATTTAAAAAACATGAGGATGTTAATGTAAGTAATTATTTTAAGAAGGTTCAACAGAGAGTTGCAGATGCCACTGGAATTTCAAAAAGAACTTTGAACAATATATTAAACGAAGTCGGCTGATAATACTCATTCCAGTGGAACAAAATCCAGCTCTCGAAAAAATGGGAGACCAAAAAAACAATTTCGTTTAGATATGGACGATTTTGATTATGATGTTGTTAGAAGAATGGTGTACGATTTTCATCTGCGTTACAAACAACTGCCTACAATAAAAAACATTAAAAGCTAAATTATCTGAGGCTATTAATTATAATGGGTCTGAAAAGACGTTGAGAAAAATTCTTTATGAAATAGGATTTGCGTTCACAAAAATAAAAGACAATAGAAAAGTTCTAATGGAAAAGTACGATGTAGCTCTCAAACGAATTGAATATCTGGACAAAATACGCGAATTTCGCGAAGCAGGAAAAAACATTATCTATATGGTTGAGTCCTACATACATACAACCCACACTAAAGGAAAAACTTGGAGTGATGATAAGCAAATAGGGGTAAATAAACCGATTTCAAAAGATCAACGTTTGATAATTGTTCACGCAGGTAACGAAAAAGGCTTTGTACCAGGAGCCTTTTTAACGTATAAATCCACGGACGCTAAAGGTGATTATCACAACGAAATGAATAACGAAAACTACGAGAAGTGGCTGGTTAATCAATTAATTCCAAATATACCTAATGATTCTGTTCTGGTTATCGACAACGCACCCTATCACAATAAATATGTTGAAAGACCCCCCAACTCAAACACCAATAAACCGGAAATGATCAATTGGTTACAAAGATACGAAATTTCAGTTGATCATAAAATAACAAAACCTCAGATATATTTATAATATTGTATGTCAGCACAAGGACAGATTTACAGAGTTTTCCGTGAACAAGATACTAGCCGAACATGGCCACACTGTGTTGCGATTGCCACCGTACCATCCGGATTTTAATCCAATTGAAAATATATGGTCTCAACTAAAAGGCTATGTAGCCGCGAGAAACGTGGATATGAATTTAAGTTCAATAAAGACATTATTAACTGAAAAATTAAACATGATCGGGGCTAATGAGTGGAAAAAGGTTTGCGATCATGCGATAAAATGCGAGAATGAATATCGAGGAATTCAACACGCTATGGACGACAAAATAGATAGATTGGATAGGCTAGTAATAAATACAGCTGATAGTGGCAGTGACACAGACCTCAATGAGAGCACAGATAGTGAAATGGAAGGAATTGAATATACATGATTTTGTTTTATTATACTAATTCCGTATTTTTCCCCGTGCGGAGTTCTATTAGAATAAGAAAAATAATATGTCGCATTAAGTCGACTAAGGGTACAGGGTTAAACCGTGTTGTGGCCGATGGCCTAGCAATTTGTCACCACAATATTACACTTTTTGTCGATCTTATATAAAATATATATTTATGAAGATTATTTGAAGATTATTTTTTCCTAACAAGAATATAGCAATAATTAAAAATAGTTACATCGTGTTTTACAGCTCTATATATTTCACGTGAAATCAAAACAAAACAACAATAAAGTACTTAGTGCTAAATTCAAATTCTGATAAATGACTAATCTAATAATGATGTACATGGAAATGAGCATTCGTTTGCATTCGGAAATGCAATGATTGCCGATGTGCATTCTTTGAAACTTTCTTCCGTGCACGCTTAGATTGTGAAATAATCTGCCTGCCTTGCTTTTTCCAAGTGCCTTCTGTATGGAGTTCTTCAAAAGGGTCTCACAAAGTGCTTGCAGAGTCGACAGTGCGAGTGTAGCGCCTCTGGTGTTGCAGTCGTCCATAGGCTACGCTGACCACTTTCCATCAAGTGTACGGCCCACTCATGGAAAGTGGTCCTCTTGTTTGATATATTTGTGGTATTAGAAGATTTCATTGCATCCAGTCTGTACCTGGCACTCGGTGTTCACTTTGATTGCCTCACATAGTTTAAAGTATTTAGTTTAGTCACAGTGCGGAAGCTCTATACAAATGTTCGTTTTCAACTCTCTCACTATGCACACTAATAATCACGGTCGTCATGCTTGTACAAAGCTTGAATGTGTGTGGGACTACTAGGTTAGGCAGTTCTAACCCCTCAAAACACCCTCTAACTTTTTGACAGCTGTAGCGGGGGTAGGGAGGCTTGCTCTGTTGTATGCAGGGAGTTGCCTATCTGTATGTAATACTAGTATATTATCTTTGTTTAGGTTAGTTTAAGTTAAAATGGTATTAGATTATAGTCCTTTATCGCCAAGCTGCAATATTTAGGACTATACCATTGCAAAAAAATGCAGTCTCCAAAAAAACGTGATTGCTTCTCGTATACCTACTACTTAGCTAATGTCGTCATTCCAAAATGCTAAAACGCAAGCGTTTCATACCACACAATTGCCAACGTGTCGTTGCTATCCTCTATCTCTGCCATGTCAGCCCGAACACCATTTCATTCTACCTACTTGCAAATCGAAAATCTCAAAAATCTTTAAATTACATTATTTATTTGAAAGCATTCCCATAAATTTGATAAATGAAAAATAAGAGAGATGTTCAAGTTCTGATCCGGACAAGTATTCAATGAGAAACCAGAGCAAATGTTTTATACTGATTGTAATCTTCAGCCGTGAAGTTCAGGAAAATATTTAACGAAAATTCTTTCAGAGTAAAAAATATTTTTACTTTAGTATTTTTTTTCGTAACAATAGGCTCACCAGTTATTACGTGGGATTAAATACAACTGGTGGAATGCGGCGTATAGTATGCGTCTACCCACGTTTCCTGTTTTCGTTTTGAGGATAGAAATGTGACTGTGTAACTGGATAGGTATACAGTCACATTTTTATTTATTTAGTAGGATTACTAAAATTATAAATGGGAAAGTTCGCGAAGATGTTTGGATGTTTGTTACTCGATCACGCTCTAACGGCTGAAGTCAAACTCAAACTCAAACTCAAAAAAACACCAAGTTTGATTTTGAGTTTGAGTTTGAAGAAGGAAAACCCGCAACAATCCATGTACCAACCCGTCAGGTCGGTGTGGTAGAGAAAGATCGGTCTGCTTGCTAGGATTGCTGGCCACAGTGGACGGGTTTTGATGAATCGACTGCTTTAGTAATATTCGCGATCATAAAAATAGCGATAAAGCGAATATTTAATAGCGAATAGAAAATAGTTGTTAGGAAGAATTCTAGTCTTGATGAATAAATACATATATGCAGGCAACAAGCGCGCACCGCGGGGCGGCAACATAGTTGAAGTTAGACGTTGCAACGACACATCGTCTACTTGCAGCCGGATTGGCTAATCTGATTTGATTCATTGCTTTATGTTACTGCGTTATAAATAGTCAGATTGACCTTTGATTCTGCATGAAGTCGACCTATAATACCTGGGACTTCATGCTGAATCGGAATAACTCTACTACGAACGAACTCTCATATGAACTATTGAAACATGATTGTCATTGTTCGTAGCTCGCCACAGTACAGTACACGGCGACTGTCCCGCACACAACAACTACAAGTACAGCGCTCAGCGGACGTCGCCGATCTGCCGGTAGACCGATGCCAAGTCGCTGCGATCCTGAAGAATTCTCTGAAGCTCCTTCCAAGGTTATTAGTAAGTACAAAGTATTGATTCTCAGTACTATTTTTATTTATTTTTACTTGACACATAATATCCCAACGAGCTCAGTCAGCACTAGTCAGGAGCTCTCTTTTGATAGTTTAGTAAATCGTTTCTTTCCAAGCTCCAAAGAGACGTCCGTTATAGAAGCGCTTTGAGAAAAGAATTCTTGGCTCTTTTGCCTTTGGAAAAGCAATTTTTAAAGCTTTATTTGCAATACTCATTAAGCCTAGTTGAGGTTTAAGATTTTTTTCAACAGTCCGTATTTGTCGTCTTTTGTAGTGACGTCTGGTCATTCAATGCCAATTAAAAATCCTAGTTCGACTGAATATAATAATTTAGTCCATTTTCCCTAAAAGAGTAGGGTGTTTCGAAATTGAAACGACCTAATAACATGCTTAAATTTTGTCATAAATAAACAAAACCGGAAAACAGCGAAAGCCGAATGAATATTAATTTTGTGAATAGAAATTTTGTATTTTCCCTTTCATTAAAGAATAGTAGATAGGCATCTTCAAATAAAGGGGACCCAAAGAAAAGAAGTGAGATATTTTCAACAATTTTAGATGCCAAGAGCTTAATGAATTGAATTTATAAATAATGAAATTTTCTTTCACATTATTACCAATATTGACATCCAACGGCAGATACTGGGTACTGTATAATTTAATTTAGACGCGAGTTCTCGTAGATAAGAAAGTAAATTTTGACACATGCACGCCAATGATATTAACATATGCATAGGTACATCTGCCATATTTATGTCAGAATCTTAATTTGCGAGTACTTCAATATTACAGAGCAGAATGAATTCACAAATACTACTAAACCTTTAAAATTCTTTCACCATTAGATACGGAGCCAGTATATTCAAAAGTAAAAGAGACTTATTTATACCGATCCCTAATATTAGAATTTGCCAAATAGGAATGTTGGAGTTTGGTTTTAAACTGACGAAAGGCAATTTGGTTAAGACGGATTTTGAACTCCGGGACCTTAGCCTTCAACTTGGATCAAGTCCCGTCTGTCTCAAGGTTGAGCAACACGATCTATGACGTTCACTGGGAGGTTAGTCGACATAATGAGAGTTTCCCTTCTGTAAAAGCGGTCTCTAAATGGTGTACGCTTATACACACACATATATAAGAATGTGTGTAGGTATGTATGTCCAAAATTATGATTGTATTGTTTTAATTGTTTTGTGTAAGTTCCATAGCGACAACCGTTTACTCTTGTAGTGGTGTATATGAATATGATCTCCCCTCTCAAAATATGACAGACAGATATGTATAGGGCAAACATACTATGTCTTCTCCCCTTGTACTGGTCGCGTTGCTCTGTGGTCTCAAGTTTTCTTTATTCACTGTGCAATAAAACTTAGATATATGAAAAGTTTGCATACTTAATAGGTACATACTAAATAGGCATGCCTTTATCCTCAAAGAGCTTTACAAAATACTAATAGCTTTAAAACTGTATTAAACTGTTTCTATGAACCTGTTGCGAAGGGAACCTATTAGATTTAGACTTATGCATTTGACTGCTCCTGTGGCACAGTGAACTCGGGTTCGAATCCAACTAATGAAATTTGGTGCTCGCAATAAATATTTATGTGATTCACAAATATATAATTCTATTGAAGTGTACGTGTAAAAATATAAAATAAGCATGTAATAAGTTTTCCAGATTTCGTAGCGCAAGCTATGCAGGAATGTGTACCCACGTCTCAACTCCAGGAAAGGGAAACAATTCTGCGAATTTGTTTTATTTCAGCTTCCTGCCCTTTCTTATTAATACTTACATTTGTGTATGAATTCTTTTTTTGTGATACTGTTATTATGCCCTGATTTAATACGATTATTGCAGTTTTTGTACTTGACCGTTCGTAGGAATATTTTAGTGTCTTTTAAATGACTTTTAAAGATGTTTAGATTAACGTTTACACACTTATAAATATATCAGTATCACGTTCATTACTGATTGAATAAAATATTATGTCATCTTTGAACCTACCTCAGTGTTTGAAGCGCTCAGTGTTCTGTAAATAATCACTGCGTAAAGCATCTTACACAATGGCGTATCTTTAGATGGAGACCTCTTCGTGATATTTTGATTTACGAGCGTTTCGTGCCAGTAACATGTAGCAGGTACCCAAAACCTGCATATCTTCAAATTCAATACATCTTAAGCTCATTTCTTATTACGTAGGATAAACTGCAAATTGCGAAATATGGTAAAGCAAGCATTGGCCTACATTCGGTGCTAAAGGGATATGTAGAATCTACCTTCAGTCATTTCACATACGTCGTACCTGGACAGCGCCATGATGATATTACAACTGATTATATTCCTGTATGTATGCCCTCTGTGTAGTTGCTTATTACACTGATTATATATGCAGTACATAATTATTCCTAACCACAAACGTACTGGGGTTTGCTCTGTGTTCACTTCAGACTGAAGTGACACGTTAGCACTGTGTTTATAAATTCACAACAGTATTTATGTGACAAATGTGTAATTGTGAACGGAGAAACCTAATTGCAATACCTAACGGCTAATATGCGGCTAATGCGGTGAGGCTAATGTGGTGCGGCAAATGCGGCAATGCGGTGCGGCTAATCTACTAGTGTTCCAATATATTATTATCTGAAATATGAAGACATAAAGTGGAAACCTTATTAATGACAAGACGTTGGAGTGTTGTTACTAATTAGGACGTACACTATATATGTATGTAAAGGTTTCTAATTACAAACACAAGCTCAAATTTGAACATACTAATTAATGTAAGAGACTCTGAGTAGTAATTGACTTGAGATATATATAATACCTACTCTAAATTGTCTGTTACTAGCTTGTGCTGTGGAGATAAAGGCGTGACCATATGTCTGTATGTGCTTGCTTGTGCCCGCGGTTTCACTCGTGTTGTAGAGTATACGCAGTTTCCACAGTAACCTCTTCCCAAGATAAGAAAAAGACATGTGTGGTAATCCAGGATGTTAGCTATTAAATATGTTTATAAATAGATCCTAATCAAATAAAAATGTGTTATATGTTTTAAAAAAATTCTAATAATAATATAGCTACTTATGAGGCTGGTTTGGGCAGTCAGTACGGATCGCTCCGCGCGTACGTATCCGCAATGATCTTCCGCGAATGTCGCTCGTCCTGACCACAGCAGTGTGCAGGCGCCATGATTGTACGTACTGTACATATTTTATCTTCACAATACCTTACACATGAAAAGAAAGAGTTAGGCGCCGTCGTGTGTGTAAAATGTGGCTTAGTCCCATATCCATGCAACTAAAACACATTTTACACACATTGTTATAAAAAAAACCGGCCAAGTGCGAGTTGGACTCGCCCATGAAGGGTTTCGTAGCAGCAAGTAACATAATATAAAAGTTTTTAAAGTTCGTTGTAACTTTGATTGATGTTTTAACACGTTCGCAGTGGTAGTGATTTTTCTAACCGAAAATTGCGGTTTATGACGTAGTAAAATAAAACTACCAGCTCTATCTCGTTCATACCAGGCACATACACAGGCGTGTTTCTTCACCGCTAAGAAAGCCCCAATTACTGTAGCGCCACAATTCCAGGGCACATTTCTTTCCATCACTAAAAGTATAGGGATCCTTGGTGTTGACATCTCCAGTGACGTTCAGTTCCGCAGTCATTTAGAGGATAAGGCCAAGCTGGCGTCCAAGAAGCTCGGTGTGCTCAACAGGGCGCGGCGGTACTTTACTGCGGCGCAAACACTGCTTCTCTATAAGTCGCAAGTGCGGCCACACATGCAGTACTGCTGTCACCTTTGGGCCTGAATATCAGCTTCGTCCATTTGACTCGGTGCAGAGGCGAGCTGTGAGAGTTGTCAACGATCCTATACTGACAAGTGGTGTTGAGCCTCTTCGCGACAGGAGAGACTTTGCCTCCTTATGCGTGTTCTACCGCCTGTACAATGGTATGTGCTCTGAGGAATTGTAGACATGATGCCCACGGCTACGTCCTATCATCGCACCGCTCGCCATAGACAGGGATTTCATCCTCACAGTTAGATTCGATAGGGGTTTTCTTCCGCGAACGCTTAGGTTGTGGAATGATCTTCCTGCCTCGGTTTTCCCAAACGCCTACAGTATGGGGTTCTTCAAAAGGGGTCTAAGAAGGTTTTTACAGGGTCGGCAGCGCGAGTGTAGCGCCTCTGGTGTTGCAAACGTTCATAGGCTGCGGTGACCACCAGTCCTTCTGGTGGGCCGTATGCTTGTCTGCCACCTTAGTGGTATAAAAAAGAAATACCAATTTTGTTGGTAGTTTTTATGGCAATATACATCTCATATATTCTTTTTAGATTAATCATTCTCTTAGTTTAGAAGTTAGAGGGGGCGGGGGGGGGACATACATTTTTCCACTTTAGAAGTGTCTGTTGCGCGAACTATTCTTTTTAGAAACAAAATATCTTAGAAACCTCAATAACATTTTTGAAGACCTATCTCTAGGTATAGATAGGTCTTCAAAAATGCTATTGAGGTTTCTATATACTACGTATCTATATACATCACACGTATGGGTTTGGTGAAAAAAAAAATTGAGTTTCAGTTCTGAGTATTGGGACCCCCAAAATTTACTGCTTTTTTTCTAGTTTTATATAAGAATCTTAATGCGGTTCACAGAAGACATCTAGTTACTAAGTTTCAATAGCATAGGCATTATAGTTTCGGAGAAAAGTGGCTGTGACACAGGACGGACAGACAGACATAAGTGTTCCGTTTTTGCCATTTGGCTACGAAACCCTAAAAAGCGCTCGTAGCCCTGCGGATTCGGACTTATTAATAAAAAAACGGCCAAGTGCGAGTCGGACTCGCCCAGGAAGGGTTCCATAGCAGCAAGTACCATATTGTAAAAGTTCTTGTAGTTAGTTGTAATTGTGATTGATGTTTTAACACGTTCGCTGTGGTAGTGATTTTTCTGGGCGAAAATTGCGGTTTATGACGTTTTAAAAAAACTACTTACCTACTAGATCTCGTTCGAACGAATTTTCGTTGGAATTTTTTATAGCAATGTACCTACATTATATATTTTTTTAGATTTATCATTCTCTTAGTTTACTCGTACAAGTTAGAGGGGGAGGGACACACATTTTTCCACTTTGGAAGTGTCTCTTGCGCAAACAATTTCAGTTTAGAAAAAAATGTTGTTAGAAACTTCAATAGCATTTTTGAAGACGTATCCTATCTGTAGATATGTATGTGTATGTGTTTGATGAAAATAAATTGCGTTTCAGTTCTGAGTATGGGGACCCCCAAAATTTACTGGTTTTTTTCTAGTTTTATGTAAAAGTCTGCTGCTGTTTACAGAATACATCTACTTATCACGTTTCAATAGCATAAGTAAAGCGGAGAAAAGTGGCTGTGACGCCTGTCACATACGGACGGACCGACTGACAGATATGACGAATCTATAAGGGTTCCGTTTTTTGCCATATGGCTACGGAACCCTAAAAAATGAATTACAATGCATATTATAATTTTAATTTGTTTTCTATATCTACAACTTCTTAATAAACTAGCTGACCCCTGCAACTTCTCTTACGTCACATATCGTGTATGAAAACAGAGGTAATTTTTCATTAGACTCATAGGAGTGAAACCGCCCTGTTTGCTTAATCATAAAAGAGCTTAAAGATTAAGTCCATTGTAAAACAATTCAAATTTAAATTTGAATTGTGTTGCTAAATTGAATTGTTTTACGATAGCCATCTTTTATGATTAAACAAACACGCCAGTTTAGATTTACGCCGACATTCAAAGTAACCCATGAATTCCAGGTTTAGCGAAAGTTGAGATGACTCCAACTTCTTAACTACTAACCCATCAGTATTGAAAGTTGTTGGGAAACCTCCTTACTTTAAAGTACTCCATTTCTAACACAAACTATTTAAAATTGGATACTTATTCCGGATACATAGACAGACAGACAAAAACAATATTTCAAATATTCAAAATATTTTCCTTGTACAAATTCTCAACCCTCTACAGATTCACGCTTATTGACCCAAGTCATGTACAGTATAAATTCTGCGTATTATAGTAAAGCCATCTTTCATTGAATAAACGAGTGAGCCTTTATTGTTGGATCCCAGTTACGAAACTCCTGCTAAGGGGATACGCAATGTATGATTAATAATACAGCGATAGTGGTTAATAGTTGATATATGTACAACCAGAGCAACCTAATATACGCAGAGATTTGTTATCATACATAACCAATTTATACTTACATTGTTTTCATCAAACTGCGTGATTTTATTGTGAAACTAGCTGACCCGACAGACGTTACTTGACGGCTTAACTATGAAAAATCGGCATTCCGAGTTCTGAGTACCCGGTTCCCTGCTCCCGTTCGCGATTTCCTGTTCCCGGTTTCGGATTGAGTTCGCGGTCTCCTGTTCCCATTCCCAGTTTCAGATTCTGGGTTCCCGGTTTCGAGTTCCTGGTTCCTGGTTTTTGGTTACCGGGTTCCAGTTCCCTGTCAGTCTTTCTGTTCCCAGTTCCCTTTCGGAGTTTCTAGTTCCAAGACCCGATCCAAAATCGCAGTAGAAACTATTTCTTCTAACAGTTCAAGTGGGTTACAATTATTTAAAATTTTCCACCTATTTTTTTAAACCTTCTGACAATAACAAACACAAAAAAAACCCGACTGCAAAGTAAAAATACAACTGAAAAGCAAAAAGAAACTCTACATTTCCTTTGAAATTTTGTTTAGCTACTTACTGTTTTACTGCGTCGGCAATATTTGCAGGCAGGAACAAGCTATCTCAAGCAAGTGCTATTTTACAAAATAGCTAAATGTTTCCATAGCTTGATCCTGCCTGAAAATATTGCCGACGAAGTAAAACAGTAAGCAGATAAACAAAATTTCAAAACAAAAGCATAGCTTGTTTTTTGCTTTTCAGTTGTATTTTTACTTTGCAGTCGGGTTTTTAGGGTTTCGTAGCCAAATGGCAAAAACGGAACCCTTATAGATTCGTCATGTCTGTCTGTCTGTCCGTCCGTGTGTCACAGCCAGTTTTCTCCGAAACTATAAGGCCTATGCTATTGAAACTTGGTAACTAGATGTATTCTGTGAACCGCATTAAGATTCTTATATAAAACTAGAAAAATAGTAGTAAATTTTGGGGGTCCCCATACTCTTCTTCTTCTTTTCCTTTTATCTTGGACTTTCTCAGCTTGAGAGTATGCCAATGTCAAGTCAATTATATTATTATATCGAAAATATCAATCCTTTTCATGTTGAGAATCTTGCAAAATAGCAGTGTAAGTGTAATATATCTTTTTCTTAATAATTATTTTTATTATCAGCGTATTCATGTATGTTCCAGTTTGGACAAATTTTGTACTCAAGTAAAGCGGTAGTACTTTACTAAGAGTTGTCTTTGGAGTTTGGTGGTACAAAAATGTCGCGTATCACTTCGTTTTATCACTTTCCAACACTTGTGCACGTTGTTGAAACTTTTATGTTTAAGAATCCAACATTATTAAACTTAAATACTCATAAATACACTAATTTTGAAAAATTACAACACGGAATAATGTACGAGTCCTTTCGTGTTCGCGCTAAAACTCGTCCCCATACTCAGAACTGAAACTCAAATTTTTTTTTCATCAAACCTATACGTGTGGGGTATTTATAGATAGGTCTTCAAAAATGTTATTGAGGTTTGTAACATCATTTTTTTCTAAAATAAATAGTTTGCGCAAGAGACACTTACAAAGTGGAAAAATGTGTGTACCCCCCTCTAACTTCTAAACTAAGAAAATGATAAATCTAAAATAAATATATAATGTACATTGCCATAGAAACTACCAACGAAAATTGGTTTGAACGAGATAGAGCTGGTGGTTTTTCTTTAATACGTCATAAACCGCAATTTTCGGTTAGAAATATCACTACCACTGCGAACGTGTTAAAACATCAATCAAAGTTATAACGAACTATTAGTACTTTTATATTATATTACTTGCTGCTACGAAACCTTTCATTGGCGAGTCCAACTCGCACTTGGCCGGTTTTTTATATA
Source organism: Miltochrista miniata (assembly GCA_933228765.1). NCBI lineage: Eukaryota > Metazoa > Arthropoda > Insecta > Lepidoptera > Erebidae > Miltochrista > Miltochrista miniata. The sequence continues at coordinate 29,764,375 of OW121747.1, forward strand.
TTTAGATAGTAACAAAATAAAGAATATTGTTTATAGACTTTAATTCTGTTGTGGTTAAGAAAATGGGGATGAGTAAAGATTTTGCCAAAATCAGATTTTTACATATTTGAGATGAACATGGCATATACTATCCAGATAAAAAAGAAATAAGTCTAAAAATGGTTCCGTATAATTACTAATCCATAGACATATGAAAATTAAAAAAATACACATGGATTGCATAATCATGCAACCAATGTATATCTTTTTAATTTTGCTGCGTTTTCTTACTGTCGATGTAGCGTGATAATAATACACGATACATCGGTCGGTTCTTAGTTAAACAATAGCCTATAAAAACTTTACCTAAGTTGCAATACAATGCATGTATCCCAAAGATGACTTTGGAATACATAAATATTGCCATATAAGTTTAATGACAGAATTATTGAAACCCCTATTTCGCATCACACACACGCTCTAGACTTTTATACCCACAAAGAGTATAAAAGTCAATAGCGTTTGACATTTTTTGGCATAATGAGAGTTTTCATAAATGCGATCAACAATTTATTTATAACCACATAAAAGTGGTTTTCGTTGGAAATAATACGTTTTAACGGAATACACTGAATCAAAAACTATTTTACTAAATTTTATTATATTTTTACTATGTACCTTATTAATTCATTCTTTTTGGATAAGTACACTATTCAAAGTACCTGTACACCACAATTCACATGAAAAGGGTTCCTATTACACAATGCGTTATTAAATTTTTATCTACTCGAATGTCCAATCCAATCGAAACCGAAATGTTTTTGGAAAAAAGCCACGCCCATATCGGTCATAAAGCAAATAAACTTCGATAAGGTACCTACGTGTTAGAATCTTGTTTTGATACAAAAATTATAAGAAAAGTAATTTAAAAAAGCAAATTGGAATAAAAATACCAATTTGAGAGTGTGACATGAGAGTAACTAAAAATAAGTATGTGTATGAATACATTTCACAAATCCACGTTTGTTATCCAAATAAATAAAACTACTACCTAAGTACCTATATCGCCAATGATAAAGCAAAAATATTACCAGCACAAAAACACTTTCCCCTTTCAATGTACGGCCTAGTAGATTCTATACCCTGTATTAAAAAGAGGAAATTTTATGTGTAGGCTGAAAAGATACACTCTACGAATCTAAGGAATCGATCTGAAAGAATGTTGTCGTTAGCTATCCGGTCTGCCCTGTCCTTTATCTAATATCGAAAGCGATTCGCTTTCAGTGAATCTCTGAGCAAAAATATTATTTATTGCCTTAACAAATAGCCTGTTTTGTAATCTTCGTAGCTACTCGTCTACGGTCCCGTCTACGAGATTCATTCGAGCTCATAAAATAGCTATTTCTCGAGATTGGCAACAGACGTAAAGTGAAGCATATGCTCATTTTTGATGTGTTAAATGAAAAGAAATAGAATTTTAAAAAATGGGGCTTTTCAAATGAACTTTAGTTGTTTTAATAAAAAATATTTTTGTATTGACAGACTGAGTTTTTAAATAATGACCCCTGATGGTAAAATATTGCTACATCTGCCTAATTAAGGGGAAACTCTCAGAGTCCCCAAGATTATTGACAGTCATTGTGGACATCAAGGCTCAATGAAGAGCCTCTTCACGCTCCGCTTGAAGTAAAGGGAGGGAAACACGTGCAAGATAAAGACACAGTCACGCGTCCAGCAAGTATGAAAGGCATGAGCAGTATTCCATTACTAATATATTTAGTTGTAAAAACTTTACTTCACTATTTAAAATAGTTATTTATGATACAAGTGTGGTATATTGGTCATTACACTGTATGTGTGTTGAAAAACGTCGTATGACACATCATACGACGTTTTTCAACACACATGCGAGTAAAAAAACAAATTTTATAATTATTCGTACTCAAATAAACAATGCACACAGCACAGATGAAAAGTTTGTAGTAGTAGTTTATTTATCCATTTTCGGATAGGCAAAGGCAATTTGAGCCATACAGCCTAGTCTTATATTAGCATTTCAGTTGTTATCAATACATTTAAGGCAGATAGCCCATTCTTCTATATGCGTAATAATAACAAATATAAAATCAATTTCACAAAGGCAAATAGCCAAATCTTCTATCAATGTAATTAAAGTATAAAATCAGTTTCATGATGGCAAATAGCCAAATCTTCTATCATGTATATAAAGTCAAATTAATTTCGAGGCAAATAGCCAAATCTTCTATAAATTATATCAAATCAATTTCTTCAGCGATTTCAGTTGTCTTCATCAAGACAAAAATTCGTGTATCAAGTGTAGTGACACTTGACACTGACATATTTCATGAAATAATAAGTCCAATCCAGTAATTCCAATCCAGCATCCGCAAATTTGCAGGACATAAACAAAGATAAGCTTCTACAGAAATCCAATGCAAGCATTGATATAGTCATAAATAGGTCTGAAAGTATCAGAGCATGATAAAAGCTCCTGAAGTGAAGGCGGGATATCTTCATAAATTCGTAACAGCTGATCAATGAGTACGATGCGTTGAAGGTTAAAAGCCGGACAAGCGAAGAAAATGTGTTGGAGAGTTTGATTTTCTTGTAAATTGCATTCTGTGCATATAGGAGACATAATTATTTGCATACGGTGCAGGTGTGCATTGAATGTGCAGTGTCCAAAACGAAGACGACAAATCTGGGTGTAGAAATCTCTCTTCAAGAAAAACGAGCTTATAGCGAACCAGGGAACCTTACCAATTTCTTTTTGAATTCCAGCATACCATGTACCTTTATCTTCAATAGTAATATCTCTTTCTTCGTTCCATTCACAAATCATTTCTTTATTATATGATGAAAGTAAATCTGTCCATGGTATATTGAAGTGTTTAATTTGATGATTCAATAATGTGGTAGCTAATTTAGCAAGGTAATCTGCGCATTCATTACCTGCTACACCTTTATGTGCAGGAGTCCATAGAAAAGTTATTACTAGGTGCAACTGGGTGGTCAGGTGTGTCCATAGATCTTTAATTTGATAAATAATGTAGTTTGTCTTAATACAAAAACTGTTATTTTGAAGTGAGTGTAAAACTGACATGTTGTCACCAATAATGAGCCAATTCTTACGTTCTTTTGCCATTATGTCATCTCGAATATATTGAAGTGCAAAAAGAATTGCGAGAGCCTCAGCACTGTATATCAATACATATAATAAAATCGTAACAAGTCGCTGTCTGTACATGGAAGATAAATAAGAAAAAATATTATAGAGGGGCTTTATGAATGCAATAGAACCCAAAACAATGATTTTTAGAATTTTTGTCTGTTTGTCTGTTTGTCTGTATGTCTGTATATCTGTTTGTCTGTACGGTTGTGCACGCTAATCTCAGTAACCGTTCAACCGATTGCAATGCGCTTTTTTTTATTGTGTTGAGGTTTGCTCCAGTTAACATTTAGCGTTTGTTTTATGTAAATCGGTTTAGAAATAAAAGAGTTATAACACTTTTAAGAATCAGATATTTTGAAAATTTTAATTGTAGGGGTTTCTTTGAATGTGAGTGAACCTAAACTGGCGTGTTGGCTTAATCATAAAATGCTGCGCTGCTTGATGACTCTGATGAAGAAATACCTTTCCTTTCATACCTACACCTTATGTGACGTAAACGAAGTTGCGGGCTCAGCTAGTACTTAATATGTTTGGTAGTCTGTATCCTTTTCCATATTTGATATTTTTGTGGTAGAAAGCCAAAGCCACATTATTTTCGTTTTTAGATGCATCTGTATAAACATGGTCACATTCACTCCATTCAGAGAGTTTGAGGTATACATCTTCTTTAGTTACAAGATCCCTGTCAATAGTAACATTTATGTCACAGAATTTGCTCTCAAAGCAACCTACATAGCATGCTAAAACATCTGTATTATATACATCATGGTGTACTATATTTGTGGATATTTCAGGGAAGTCTAGGTTGATGTAAGGATATTTAAGAGAACTAAGTGAAGATGGTATATTGATTGCATCTGAAACTTTAATTAAGAGGGGGTGGGAGGAGACAGAATGCAGTTTCAAGAGAAATCTTGAAAAGTTTGTTAAAAATAGCGCGCTGATTTTTTTTTTGCGCGCGGCGTGTTGGAGCGCGGGCATGAACAATTACGCTAAACAGCCAAAACGCAAAATGTAAAAAATCTAATTTTAATATATTAAATTAGTTTCACGTTGATTTATTAATTAAAGTGAATAAGTGGTTGAAAATTTATCTGAAATGGTACACTTCTTATTTTTACAAAAACATTGTCAAAACATTTTCCGAGATTTTAAAATAAAACTATAACCCAGTTAATTTAAAAGCAAAACCAATGCATAACTAATATCTTTCAGCGAGGTACAAACTTAATTTGATGGAATATAAAATAAAACACTAGTGCGATCAAGAAAAAAAAGCACAAGTGTTTAATACCATGGTTTATGAGTGTAAAAGCCATGTGATAAAAACCAATTTTTGAGCAAGGGTGTTGAAAAAATATAAATAACTAGCGGACGTCGCGCGGTTTCACCCGCATAGTTCCCGTTCCCGTAGGAACATGGGAATAAAATATGTTCACCGCAAAGAGTGTAGCTTTCCAACAGTGAAAGAATTTTTTAAATCGGTCCAGTAGTTCCGGAGCCTATTCGTTACAAACAAACAAACAAAAAAAACTATTTTTTTCTCTTTATAATAATAATATAGATTGATATATATTAGGTAGTGCCCTTAGATTATTGCACTAAAGGCAGATCACGCTGACCAAATTAGAGTGTGAGGCCGAGAAAGCAAATGCGAATTTTTTACTCTTAAAATCTTTTGCCAAAAAGCGTTGTACTGTTTACACGTAACGAGTGATTTCTCATTTCTCGTGAATAATGCCGTCATGACTGCAGTATTCTATATTCACTTCTAGAGAGCCTACGCAGTATTTTTGGATTTTAGGATTTGCTTTCACGGCCTCACTTTTTTCGATAAGCGTCATCTGCATTTTTGGTTTATAATCTAAGGTAGTACCTATTATTAATTCTTCGAAGACTATCCATTATTTATATAATAATATGTTTCTATTCGAGACGGTAGTCCAGTGGTTAGTTTGAAGCTTCGAGTACTCGCGACTTGAATTCAACACCCCGACCATTATACTACCGACGTGAAACCACTCCTGATTATAATAAACAGATTTGCATAAAAAGGGTAACGGAAGCATTATCAATTGTGATTGATAGTATCGTGAAAAAGAAAGAGTACAAGATCATACTCTGCAATACTCCTTTTGTCTTCAATATTTTATCGAAAATAAAGTATTTTGTTTGAAAACCAATATATTCCTCTGACACTATATAGCTTTCAAAGGATCTATTGGCATTGAATGTTCGTAAAGGCTCCCTCAGGAAAATGTATCAATAGGTTTAGTCACCGCACTAAAATCAACAGGTATACTAGCACTATACTAACCCTGTGCGAAAACCCTTTTCTAATACATTTCAGTGATGAGTACTTTTAACCCCATGACGAAAGTAAGAGGTGTTATAAGTTTAACGTGGCAATGTATCTAGCGCCTCAAAGCATGGACTAATTTTGATGGTGGTCGAAGCTAATTTTGAAGGTTATCAGCTCACTTTCTAAATGATGAAGGAGTTTCTCCTGCCTTAGCGGCGCACTTGGTAGTGTAACCGTCTGTCGCGCTGGGGTCCTGGATTCGATTTCTAGGTCGGTCCAAATATTTGTGTGATCCGCAAATGTTTGCTTGTTTTTTATGTATGTATTAAGAAATAATATAAGTATGTCTATCAGTTGTCTAGATTCTATAGCACAATCTTATTTTAACTAAATTTGAGCTAAGCGATGTTGTGTGAAAATGTCCAGAAATATTTATTTATTTTTACTAAAATTGATAGGTCCAATTTATCAGAAATGTAGAACACTGTTACTTTGTTGGTATTACCACGATACAGGTAACCTGGAACTGGCTGATGCATCAAATAGTCTGCGGAATACCGAACTCCGCAAAAAGTAACAAGATAATTACCATGTTTCCTTATTGGATCAGTCAGGGTTGGGGTATTTTTATTTTAAAATAAAATTTTTCCTTATCGGTCAACAGTTGTTTTTTTTTTGTTATATAGCCTCTGTGCTGTCAAAACCGAGTCGTAACGCAATGAAGAAACACGTACAATTCCCTGATGAACAAAGTTGTATTGAAGAGGCCACGGAAGCTCCCGATGAAGGTCAGGATGACACGGAAGTCGATGAGAAACCAGGTAAATATTATCTCTTTGCTAGTTAATCTAACACGTTAGGTATCTTAAAAGTGATAGCCAGTTCTTCCTCACTACCCATACGACAAGTCATAGGCATTATACACAATCAGTATAATTGTGTCTTATGTTGTGTTGCCCTATGGTGCTAGTACTGCAAAGCCTCTACGCAAACCCGAATATTAATTGCCCTCACTATAATATAAACGTAAGAATAGCTCAATCTGTTATACTTTTAGCTCCGAACCATTGAATTAAGTTCTGATGAAATTTGGTACAGAGCTTGACCAAAGACATAGGCTACCTCTTATCGTGAAAGAATTGATAATGTTTCTTAAACGTGTTTTTCCAGTAGAACCTTGTAAAAGTGAAAAACATACAGATTTTTTTACTATGGTTTCTGCTTATCCGCATGAGCCAATAATGTAACACGAAAATTGGCCTCCGGGGAAAACTCGATAAGTATTGAGATATTTGATTTCCCTTGCAATTTATTATTTACAGAGTTGAAAATATCTCTTTAGCTACTTTAACGGAAGGATGGTAACTTAAGCTCCGGAGATCTCGGTTTTCCCTCGTATATTAAGCTATTAGCCAATCTGAATATTTAATAAAACGGTGCTGCATTTTCTTCCATATGTGAGCTTACATCAAGATATTTATGAATTAAATAGTTTTTTGTTTGTTATAATTTAGGATAACTGAAATTAATTTGTATTCTTTTGTGAACGCCATTATGTATTTTGTATCAAGTTTCAGTTATTTAACATAATGCCATATTGAATTGGACAGGCGGAGTTCGTGGCTACCTGTTAAACTTTTATAATCAACTAGCGGTACCCTGCCACGCTTCGCTGTGACTTTTTTATGGTGGTTTTATGTACCTATGAGAAATGAGTAACAAACTAAATGATGGGTACATTTAAAAAAAAATGTGTGCGTGTACTGCATGTGCGTGCGTACACACGTAAGAAGTGAAACTTCTTCATGACCTTATTTTTCGAAAGAAATATCATTAAATATACATAGGAGTTAGTAGTCCAAAAGTTCAAAAGTTCAAAAGTCCAAAGTCAAAAAGTCAAAAACTCCAAAAGTCCAATAGTCCAAAAGTCCAATAGTCCAAAAGTCCAAAAGTCCAAAAGTCCAAAAGTCCAAAACTACAAAGTCTAAAAGTCTAAAATTCTAAAAGTCCAAAACTCCAAAACTCCAAAACTCCAAAACTCCAAAACTCCAAAATTCCAAAAGTCCAAAAGTCCAAAAGTCCAAAACTCCAAAATTTCAAAACTCCAAAAGTATAAAAGTTCAAAAGTCCAAAGTACAAAAGTTCAAAATTCCAAAGTCCAAAGTCTAAAACTCCAAAACTCCTAAACTCCTAAACTCCTAAACTCCTAAACTCCTAAACTCCGAAACTCCAAAGCTCCAAAGCTCCAAAGCTCCAAATCTCCAAAACTCCAAAACTCCAAAACTCAAAAACTCCAAAACTCCAAAACTCCAAAACTCCAAAACTCCAAAACTCCAAAACTCCAAACCTCCAAAACTTCAAAACTCCAAAACTCCAAAACTCCAAAACTCCTAAACTCCAAAACTCCAAAACTCCAAAACTCCAAAACTCCAAAAACTCCAAAACTCCAAAACTCCAAAACTCCAAAACTCCAAAACTCCAAAACTCCAAAACTGCAAAACTCCAAAACTCCAAAACTCCAAAACTCCAAAACTCCAAAACTCCAAAACTCCAAAACTCCAAAACTCCAAAACTCCAAAACTCCAAAACTCCAAAACTACAAACTCCAAAACTCCAAAGCTCCAAAACTCCAAAGCTCCAAATCTCCAAAACTCCAAAACTCCAAAACTCCAAAACTCCAAAACTCCAAAGCTCCAAAGCTCCAAAGCTCCAAAGCTCCAAAACTCCTAAACTCCTAAACTCCAAAACTCCAAAACTCCAAAACTCCAAAACTCCAAAACTCCAAAACTCCAAAACTCCAAAACTCCAAAACTCCAAAACTCCAAAACTCCAAAACTCCAAAACTCCAAAACTCCAAAACTCCAAAACTCCAAAACTCCAAAACTCCAAAACTCCAAAACTCCAAAACTCCAAAACTCCAAAACTCCAAAACTTCAAAACTCCAAAACTCCAAAACTCCAAAACTCCAAAACTCCAAAACTCCAAAACTCCAAAACTCCAAAACTCCAAAACTCCAAAAACTCCAAAACTCCAAAACTCCAAAACTCCAAAACTCCAAAACTCCAAAACTCCAAAACTCCAAAACTCCAAAACTCCAAAACTCCAAAACTCCAAAACTCCAAAACTCCAAAACTCCAAAACTACAAACTCCAAAACTCCAAAGCTCCAAAACTCCAAAGCTCCAAATCTCCAAAACTCCAAAACTCCAAAACTCCAAAACTCCAAAACTCCAAAACTCCAAAACTCCAAAGCTCCAAAGCTCCAAAGCTCCAAAGCTCCAAAACTCCTAAACTCCTAAACTCCAAAACTCCAAAACTCCAAAACTCCAAAACTCCAAAACTCCAAAACTCCAAAACTCCAAAACTCCAAAACTCCAAAACTCCAAAACTCCAAAACTCCAAAACTCCAAAACTCCAAAACTCCAAAACTCCAAAACTCCAAAACTCCAAAACTCCAAAACTCCAAAACTCCAAAACTCCAAAACTCCAAAACTCCAAAACTCCAAAACTCCAAAACTCCAAAACTCCAAGACTCCAAAACTCCAAAACTCCAAAACTCCAAAACTCTAAAACTCTATACCTCCAACTCCAAAGTTCCAAATAGTCAAACGCCCAAAACTCGAAAAGTCCAAATGTACAAAAGTCCAAAAGTCCAAAAGTCCAATAGTCCAAAATTCCAAAGTCCAAAAGGCCAAACTCCAAAGTCTAAAAGTCTAAAATTCTAAAAGTCCAAAACTCCAAATTCTAAAAGTCCAAAACTCCAAAACGCATAACTCCTACACTCCAATACTCCAAAACTCCAAAATTCCAAAAGTCTAAAGTCCAAAACTCCAAAATTCCGAATGTCCAAAAAGTTCCAAAATAACATGCAAAACATATCTGACCTCTTTATTAGGTGCGTACTCTCTTTTATTATTCTGAATGCAAGGAGGCCGCAATCAAACTTCTCTTAAAAAACATCAATCTGGTAGGTACCTTCTAAATAGGTTGTTTATAATAATTTTGTTCTGAAGCTGGCAGAATATAATTAAAAAAACAATGACCAACGCCATCTATTGGTAATATCACTTTTTAAAGCTATTTTATTCTTATTGCTGTTATGATAAAAGTGTATAAAGTAGCCTAAAACCATCTCTGAATCCTATTGTATATCGTGTCCAATTTTGAGCTCAATCGATTCAGTAAATTTTGAGTTTTTAATAGATACACAAACGCACACAACATTTTTATATATATAGATAAGTCGATATGCGCTCAAGTAGGTATTTGTCAAAAATAAAAAAAAAATGTTTGCTTTTAGGTTATTATGACCGACATGGCACTTGATTATGTTAAATCTCTATTCCTTACTTCATTTATCAGAGATGCATATAGTAACACCTTTATCTTAAGTGCTAGAGAGAGGCTTACAATATTTTCACAAAAGAGTACAAGATACGCATCATACTATAGTTGATCCGTTTAGTTGGTCGGAGTGGAAAGACAGTTATACCCGGACTACTATAGAACAATGTCAGAAGATAGACATGACTTTTCTTAGTTTTATCCTTCAATAAGAATCTTAGATCTTTTTAAACAGTAGCTTATATAATTCCTGGGGTATCCTTCCTAGAACTTATCTGGGGCTCCCAACTGTAGGCTGTTAGGTAGTATACGTGTGGTTTTTAGTCGGTAGGAGTCATAGCACCCATGTCGAAGTTTTCTCACATCACTTTCAAGATAGGCATTTCTGTCCTAACAGTTCTACAACATACTTTAGCCATTCGTAAAATATAAAACCGTCATGGGTATCGGCAATGTTTTGAAATCAGAATTTTCAATTTTCATAAATGTAACACAATACTTACTCATTCGGCCAAACACTCAAAAGATTCGAAAAATCGAGTTGGTATGTGTAGCGTCGGCTGGAGTAACGGTACTTTTCCACCAGACCACTTGCTGTGCAACTATACTTCGAGCATGTGCAAGCTAAGCCATGAAACCACGTCACCGTTTCTTCTGACACTAAGCTATGGAGCGAGTAAGATGTGTTATGAAGATGCACTACCACAATTTGTCCTTTCCACTGTTGACATATCGCATTTGATATTTTTTGCAATGTCTCGCATCTGTGTAAGTATCGCCTAGCGATACTTTTGTTTCCGGTTAGTTTGCGGTCTTGTAGCGCAAAAAGTACTATCCCGATCCTGCTCAAATTTTTATGGAGTGTTCTTAGACAGAAACGGGACAAGTATGTAGTACATTGTATGTCTGTCTGTCACAGCTGCACCTCATGATTCTCTATTCCTTGCTATGTCTCGCATCTGTGTAAGTATCTCCTAGAGATACCTTGCCGTCAGACAGTTTGCGGTCTTGTAGCGCAAAAAGTACTATCTCTATCCTGTTCAAATTTTTATGGAGTGTTCTTAGACAGAAACGGGACAAGTATGTAGTACATTGTATGTCTGTCTGTCACAGCTGCACCTCATGATTCTCTATTCCTTGCTATGTCTCGCATCTGTGTAAGTATCTCCTAGAGATACCTTGCCGTCAGACAGTTTGCGGTCTTGTAGCGCAAAAAGTACTATCTCTATCCTGTTCAAATTTTTATGGAGTGTTCTTAGACAGAAACGGGACAAGTATGTAGTACATTGTATGTCTGTCTGTCACAGCTGCACCTCATGATTCTCGTTTAAAAAGTGCCCTCCATCGCGCACCATTCCGCGCGGCTAAGTGACGACGACCGGTACTGTGTTGCGTGTAATTACATTTGTGTTTGGTGTTTTTTACTTTCAAAACTTAACAAAATCATGACTAGGTTAGAGTTTTTATTCGTAGATTGTGTATTTCATAAAGATTTTGGTATTTTCAACGAACATTCATTGTATTTTTACGCGCCGTCGGCGTCACGGCGGCGCGGCGCCAAGCCCATACATTTGGATGAAATACAAAGAATAAATACTGTAATGATGACAATCTATCGTTATTTTATGTATTTTTATGTATTCTTTTATTGTTTTCAAGCATTGAATGTAAAATCTATTTCAATAATTTTGTGTAAAATTTGGTCGAAATTCTCGATCATTTTTTGCAAAACTTTCAAATTTCAAATAATTCATTTCTGAAATATATTTGTATGCCAGCACACCTTTTTTTTATGTTAATCGATTAGGAAAAGTCATGTAGCTGAAGATTGTAAATTTTTATGAAAAAAAATACACAAAAAAAAATCAAAAAAAAAAAACAAAGTTACGACCACCCTTTTGGGCCTCTTTTTAAGTGCTCGGTTCATTGTTCAATTTCTAATAAACTAAACACGTTTGTCAAACAAAACTCTGTGTAAAAAAAATTTAAGGACCATACTTACGAATAAAAAAAGAATGTAAGCCACTTGAAGCACAGTTTTCTCAGAATCATGGCATGAACTTAACCTTTTTTTGGCGGTCGGTGGTCGGGTCGCCGAAATGAGTCGTATTTTGAAAAGCTTGTTAGATAAAGCATAGTACGTACTAATAGGTACTATGCCTTATGTTAATCCACTCGGGACCATTTATAGCACGCATAATCTATCTTAATATATAAAACAAAGACGGGTTTGTTACAACATTTATAACTAGAGATCTGCTGAACCAATATTCATGGTTATTGATTCGTTGGATTTGTCTCCGCCCCGAATAGCATAATAAATCTTAAAAACAATGAAAACTCGAAATTATTTAATTTTTAATTTCCGATAATAATACCTAAGATTTGTTAAAAGTGTATGTCTTTTTATAGGTTGTCTATTATTTTTCTTGATAAGCTATGTAGTGGTTATTATACTCTTTGAGCTATTGTCTATGTCTCGAAAGTGGTTTTTTGTTTTTTAAGTACACGTTCAGTATTAATATTAGATTCCGATCTTGAGGTGAATGAGGAGATGCATAACCAGACTTTGCTCTTGATCGAAGATATGTGTTACCTCATGTGCGGCAGTTTGTTAGTTAGGTTAGGAATGCCAGCGCCAGATCGCGGAATGAATGACATATTTAATAGAGAATTGGAACGTGAACGTGAATATGATCCACATGAACTAATCCAATCAGTCCAAACGAATGTACCTCTGTTGAATCCTAAGCAGAGGGGAGTCTCTGATCCGCTGATTAATGCAATTGATGATGGCTTATTTTTTTTGGATGCCCCCGGTGGAACTGTGAAGACATTTCTCATGTCATTGATTTTGGCCACTGTACGTGCGAGATCCGAAATTGCGGTAGCAATAGCTTCTTCTGGAATAGCGGCCACATTGTTAGACGGATGCCGTACGGCTCACTCAGCGTTAAAATTGCCATTACACCTTCAAACTACTGAACAACCGACATGTAACCTTTCGAAACAGTCCGCAATGGCCAAAGTTTTAGTAGCATCAAAAATCATCATATGGGACGAATGCACAATGGCGCACAAACGCGCATTGGAAGCACTAGACCTAACATTAAAAGATCTGCGCAATGACTGGAGATGTTTTGGTGGTGCAATGATTTTATTATCTCGCGATTTCCGACAAACACTACCAGTAATTCCAAGATCTACTGCTGCCGACGAAATAAACGTTTGCCTCATAGCATCAAATCTGTGGCGATATGTAAAGAAACTTCAACTGTCTGTAGGTAAATATGAGAGTTGCATTGTTGAACGATCTATCTGCTAAAGATTTCTCGAAGCAATTGCTGACTATCGGTAATGGCCAAGTTCCTGTTGACAAATCGAGCGGTTTGATTTCATTTCCTCCAAATGTTTGCAATTTTGTATCATCAAAAGACGAGCTTTTCAACAAAGTATTCCCGGATATCATTGCTAACCACAAAAATACTAAATGGTTAAGTGAGCGAGCAATTTTGGCCGCTAAAAATAAAGATGTAGATCATCATTCAAATCTATCGACTGTGTAACAAACGAAGAAGAAGCCACTAATTATCCAAGTGAATTTTTAAACTCCTTGGATGTGCCTGGTTTACCACCGCACAATTTAAAACTTAAGGTTGGCTCGGTAGTCATCATGCTTAGAAATTTAAACCAACCAAAACTGTGCAATGGAACGCGTTTAGTGATAAAAAAACTGATGAGCAATGTGATTCACGCGTCGATACTTAAAGGAAAATTTAAAGATGAGGAAGTTCTTATTCCAAGGATTCCGATGATCCCAACGGATATGCCATTTGAGTTTAAACGAATTCAATTCCCGATTCCTCTTGCCTTCGCCATGACGATCAACAAATCACAGGGCCAATCCTTGACTATTTGTGGCCTCAATCTAGAAAATGCATGTTTTTCTCATGGTCAATTGTACGTGCTACGTGGCATGCTAACGTGTCGGCTAACCATCCGCTTTAATTTGTTCTTGCGCCTGACCAAAAAACAAAGAATATCGTTTACCACAAGGTGCTTGAATGAAAATTCCATTAATGAATTAATCCGAGTGTATTTCAATGTACACAACATAGTTTTCAATCATTTTTTTCTGACATGAGTTTGAATTACTTAATTATTATTATATTTTAAATTTTTATTCTCATTCTGTATGTTTTCATCATCATTCATCATAATAAAATACTTTTATGTTTCTATCTATATTAATATTATTTTGTATCATTGTATTACGTTCATCAAAGCCTAAATTAGTTCAGCTAAAAGGTAACACGACATTCATTGACTGTTAGGCGGTACGAAGTTCGCCGGGTCAGCTAGTTCCATTATAACAAAAAGGTTGTCCATATAGCTAGTTTCCGGACGATAATTTTACATGATAACGTCATAAGTAAACATACATACATATAGTCACGCCTTAATCCCCGAAGGGGTCGGCAGAGGCATAGTATACGTTCACAATTTTTAATAGGTGGTGAATCTATTGCTGAAATTGAAATGGACAGGCGCAGTTCGTGACGACCCGAATTTGAAATTTTTCAAGTCACCCATAAGGCCTTCAACATGGCTTAACAATTGTCGTTTTATGACAATCGGGCTTCATTTCGAGGTTTCCTTCTCTATGCTATCGGGTTATAGATCGTTTTACGAAAGTGTTCCCTTAGTTGCCTCTTACGTCACAGTCGGGATGAAATTGGGGTAGTAAAATTTTGTATTCTTTCCCGTGGCCTACCCTGTCGCCACACGGGGTAAGAAAACCTGAACGTTAATAATCGGTCGATGGAGTAGGTATAAAAAAAATTGATGCGTCACAAACCGAATGCTTGGATCGATCGTGCATCTATATCGCTGGTTCCAGTGCTATGCTATGTTGAACAATGCACGTGATTTGTGCTGAATATGAAACGCATCCATAGCAACGTTGCATTAGCACATCTCTGGTGGAATAACTCCACAATAATTTAGTAACAATGACGTATTTGAATGCCTTTGTAAAGCGATATATCATTACAGCACAAAAAGTATATCAAATTAGAATGCCAAAGTCGCGAGGAAAGAAATATTACCTCTTCAGTGTTATTTATAGCATACCTATACCACGTTGTAATATCTCTCGGAGTTTAAGTTATTGTTTGAGTGTTATATGCGCTTTGTTTTTGGTAAATTTAATTTTTTTGTAAGTTCAACTTATTTCAAAGGTGCTTATTAAGGGTAAGCTAGGTTAAAAACAGTCAGGGGACAAATAAAGAACATTTCTCACACAATATTGTTTGGAAGAGTCATCAACAGTATTTGAGCTAAAAAGAGTCCAGGAATTATTTGCTAATGTGTGTGGCCATGATAATTAAAAAAAAACCGAGTATCATAAAAGGTAAATAATCACGTTTGTTGTATTGGAGCCCCCTTATATATTTTTTTAGTTATAGTGGCAGTAATAATGTGTCGTCTGTGAAAATTTCAGCTCTCCAGCTATTGCGGTTCCTGAGATACAGCCTCGTGGCGGATAGACAGTCAGATGAACATTAAAGTCTCATGAATAGGGTCCCGTTTTTAACCCTTTAGGTACGGAACCCTTAAAGTGAAACGAATTTCGATCTGATACCATAAATAGAAAATGTTCTTGTCTAAATACAAATATAAATTTTCACTCCAATCGGTAATGGGCTCATGAGCGACATTAGGCGATAATGCGGTTAGACCACAGAACACCATTGACTCCGAATCAAAGTCATAGGTTGTGTTACTCTATGTGCTAATAAGTAAAATACCATTGGGGAGGGACTAATAAGTAATATCTTATGTTTTATAGTACAATAAGGTGGCAGACAAGCTTACGCCCCACCGGAAAGATGGTTACCGTAGTTCATGGACGTTTGCAACACCAGAGGCGCTACACACGCGCTGCTGACCCGGGCACAGGTTGCGACGACCCACAGTGGTTCAAGCCTATAAGGCCTTAAACTTGGCCTATCGACTGTCATTTTACTGACTGCTTAACGTGCCTTCCGAAGCTTGGAAACTCTCGTAAATAAATGCCACAAAGTGGTCACGTGGTGGTCACCCATCTATACCAACCACGGTAAATTTAGCTTACTGCAGTGGTCGTTTACAGAACACTGAGTCCGCGGGGCCACGAGTGCTTCAAACCAGTACCGTAACAGTATTTTTTTTCAACATTTTCTGTTAACCAATAGAAAATGTGAATGTATTATTACATTGTAATAGCAATACGTCTCATTTGTCGCAAAACTTATTAAAAATTAATAGCTGAAAAGTATAGGAAATCTCCATTCATCTTATTATCTAATTCTCGTAAAAGGTCCGGTATATTGCGAACGGTTAATCTCATCTCCTGTTTTACGCCAGGTGTTGGAAACATTGCCAGTGACAGGTATCAACGATAATACAATGAAAATTGGAAAAAGTTTAATCTGAAAAATGAAATTTAAAAATTTGAATTACTCGTGCCCTTTCTGACTCAGTATTCGTGTAAACGATCACTGCAGTAATCCACTTTTGCTATGGCAGGGTGACCGCGACGTGACCACTTCGTGCCATTTATTTGCGAGCGTTAACATTCGCTTTGGAAGACATTGAAGCCTTGGTTCACGGTTATTAGTAATACGACAGTCGTTAAGCCAAGTTGGAAGCCTTATGGGCGGTTTGAAGAAATCAACAGATGGTCGTTACAAATTGAGCCTGGGTCGGCAGAGCAAGTGTAGATGAATTGTGTTGCAAACGGCCATAAGCTACATTAATTAACCGGAAACTTGTTTGTCATCTTAGTAGTATGGTAAAAATATACATTGAACAATACAATAAACATAAATAAAATACCTAAATATTTTTGAACATGACGTTATGTCATCTCTAACCCCATGCCCAGAAGAGGCGTTTTACGAACTTATCACACAGGCTCGTACGACATACATTGCTTCTTGAACAGCCGTACACAACCTTTTTTTTATAAGGGCCACAAACATGTTTCAGACATGGTGTCGCGGGCCACTAGCCACGTTTCTTTTAGGTCTTAATTAAAATTTACTTATTTATTTTAAAATGAAAAAGAAGTTGTTACAAAGATTTGTATGTTTTAATGCGATTTTTGATACTTTGAACACTTTTTTACGTGTGGATATCCCTCATGGATGCTATACCGGACTCTTACCACGCGTGCCCTACCACTGCATCGTCGAGAGCCTTGGGTAAGCCCACTGAAGGATTTTCCAGGCTTCCAAATAGACCTTGGCTACTAAGGCCTCTCCTTGGGTTAGAGTTTTTTTCCTTTCCGCGTCTTTCAGGAATGTTCGGATGTTATCTCGCTACTTGGGGCGTGTGGCGTGCGTGAATTTTTTATGTTATGCTGTCTTATTGGGCCTGCTTTTGTAAGGATGGTGAGCAGCCCTCTAATAGTCCTCAGGCCCCTGGTCATGGAGACTGATACACTTGGGCAAAGATGTGTCTACGACGCCCTCACCGCAGACTGTAAGGTCTGAGGGGAGGGAGTTGTCTCCCACTCCCTCCCCTCAGCTTCTTTCATGAGCATGACCTGCTCGCAGAAAGACGCGAAGGAGCGTCCCACTTACTCTCGCTGGGAACATGGCTCGCACCATGGTCTCCAACGTGAGAATGTTCACGTCCAGACTTGTTATTAGGACCTGGCATTATTGCTCCCACGCTGGGTACTCCACCAACGTGTGGAGCGCTGCGTTCTTCTGCGATCTTCGTATTGCTGGCTCTCAGCCGTGATTTCCCAGTGTATTCATTACAGATATTTACTGAAGCACCCGTGCCCGGTAATCATCTGTGACAACCGGTAGTAGAGGTTGTCGTGACTCCTCTCCAGTCACTCATTTATGATAATTCTTATAGCCTCGATTGTGACATTTTCGCACCCTGGTGGAGCTGGGATAGCTGAGCCTTGGTTTTTCGGAGCGCAGGCTTATGGCCTCACTTCAGCGCCTTCTTACGCCATTAAACAATGAGACCTCGGTTCCAGGTCCCATGAAAGGGTCACGGCTAAGAGACATGACGCCTCAACGGCTATCGTGCGGTATCTTCTTATTAGCCGGATGGTCCTTGACAGCAGAAGGCCTCGGGTTTGTGAAAGGCGACTTCCAAACCCAGCCGTCACAGAAAACGTACAACTAGAAAGGCATTCTGGAAATAAGCCCTCCGCAATAGTCGTTAAATGCTGCGATCCGATTCACACCAATATCGCTGATAGCGCTCGTCTCACATAGGGGCTTTTTCCGAATCACCTGTTCTCTAATAAACGCAACATTTAAAATGGTTAGTTTATGTCCCTACACAATAAATTTATAACTTCAGGTGGGCCACTATGAAAGGCCCGGCGGGCCAAATGTGGCCTGAGGGCTACAGTTTGAGTATAGCAGTTCTAGAACATCTCCTGCGTGTGTCATTTTTAGGGTTTCGTAGCCAAATGGCAAAAACGGAACCCTTATAGATTCGTCATGTCTGTCTGTCTGTCTGTCCGTCTGTCTGTCTGTCCGTGTGTCACAGCCACTTTTCTCCGAAACTATAAGGTCTATGCTATTGAAACTTGGTAGCTGGATGTATTCTGTGAACCGCATTAAGGTTCTTATATAAAACTAGAAAAAAAGCAGTAAATTTTGGGGGTCCCCATTCTCAGAACTGAAACTCAAAATTTTTTTTTTCATCAAACCTATAGGTGTGCGGTATCTATAGATAGGTCTTTAAAAATGCTATGGAGGTTTCTAATATCATTTTTTTCAAAAGTGAATAGTTTTCGCAAGAGACACTTCCAAAGTGTAACTTCTAAACTAAGAGAATGATAAATCTAAAAAAAATATAATATATTTTTTTTAGATTTATCATTAGAAACCTCCATAGCATTTTTTAGCCTCCATAGCATTTCAAAAAAACTACCAGGTCTATCTCGTTCAAACTAATTTTCGTTGGTAGTTTTTATAGCAATGTACATCATAATATGATGTACATTGCTATCGCTATAAAAACTACCAACGAAAATTAGTTTGAACGAGATAGACCTGGTAGTTTTTTTTTAATACTTCATAAACCGCAATTTCCGGCTAGTGAAATCACTACCACTGCGAACGTGTTAAAACATCAGTCAAAGTTACAACGAACTATAAGAACTTTGATATTATGTTACTTGCTGCTACGAAACCCTTCATGGGCGAGTCCAACTCGCACTTGGCCGGTTTATTATGCATTACAGATGTGCGCAAGTAGATACGCGCGTTATAAGCCGCTTCTGGGCAGGGTTTACACCAAATTAAGATTATTATGATATAGGATCCAGATAACTGATAAACACAATCATATATTTAACCAATATGTTTTACCATACCAAATCACGATAAATTGGCAGTTAGCTCGCTAAATAACAGTCAGTCTATTGTCCCCGCATTGAAGTTAGAATTTAAATTAAATAAAGTTCCATGGTAAAGTTTAGTATAAATTTAAATAGCGACGAACCATTGTTGTTGCAAATTCACATGAAATCCCCAACGAATGAAATTATGACAGTATTTGAAAACACTTTCAAAGGATTTTAAATAAATTTCACGCAAAACTTTGATGAATTGTTTGCAGTAATTTGTATGCACCTCATAAAGAGTATGAAAATGTGTTGCTGCATAGTAAAGAATAACGTGAAATTGCTTTTACTTTGAAGGTGGTTTCATTATAGTTGTGTTTCCATAAGTAGAGAATTCATTTTACCTCTCGTTTAGAAGTACAAAATTGTCTTTCAGGGATTTGTATCACAAACGGAGAGAGATCGGACCCTTTTAGGAAACCTCTTGAGTCTAGATTTGTTGTTGTTTATTTGTTGTGTTTGAGTGAAGCTAATTTACTTCGAATTTATTATCGATCAAGATAAAAGTCAATCTTGATCAAAGATTCGGAGTAAATTAGCTTCACTCATACACAACAAATAAACATTTATTTCATAATCGAGAACCATTTGACACCATGACCTTTTACAACCATGGCATTTTTTAAAGTAAGACCATTTGCAATCTAGACGTCGCGAAATAGATTTTTTTCTACCCAGACATTTAGCTACCACAGACTTTTTACAATTAAGTCCTTCCGAACCTAACCCGTTACAATGTAACTCATAGTGTAGTATACCTAATAATAATGAAGTTCAGATTCACAAAGTGCTTTGTTTTGCCCAACAGAAGGCCCTGTGATGAGCTCGTTATGGATGGAGCTGGAGTCAGAAGCGCCTCCTCCCGAGCGCTGACGGCGGCGCAGCGAGCAGTACTACCGGCCAGTGTCGCGCGCGCGTCTTGAACGCCGCAAGATGTCTGCCGCCGGAGTTCCGCCCGCAGAAGCTCCCACCCAGAAGAAAGACTCTTTGTAAACACCAACGGCTGCTCCAGACATTGCCTCAAAGATTTGCATTACGGGAACTTAAATTCCAAATGTAATCCTTTTTAACCGACTTGAATAAAGACTATTCGACCGTTTTGTTTTGTTCGTAGATTACTTTGTCGTTTATGAACAGATATTAATAGTTTTAAGTATTCAAATCCAAATAAGCCATGTCAGACTTAACTGACTAAAACCATACCATTCGCATAGCGGCGGGCGCCCCGGTTAACTTCTCTGAAGGATGTCCCAAGAATTCTTAATTTTAATTTGAATAATAATATTAACTGCACATATGCTGCCGTGGACCTCATTTTCAAATATTTTTAATTTTTTTACCCAGTGGGTGCCAGCGCCGGGTACTTGTGCCCGGCAATATGCTGAACTGGTTCCCAGTTTTTGTGCAACGACGTATGTACCTACCTATTATATATTCTATTATTATTATTGTGTTTGTTTGTATTATCTTTATTAATTAAGCCAGTACTGTTGTTGCAGAAAAAATAAAAATATTTTTTCTTTCTTCTTTCTTTCTTTCTTAAATAATATATTTTATTGACTCTCTCCTAATCTGTCCCGGCTGTTGGAATTTTTGGTTCGAATTACAGATTGATTTTGGGATCCTTTTCTACCCCGTCCTTTCCTACCTTATTCATTTCCTTATCCGCAAATCCCTTCCTACCCCATCCTCATCCCCTCCACTCTCCGCCAAGCGAAGGTCGCCGTGCCGATGAGCTGCGTGGCTACGGGCGAGCGTAGTCATAAGCGTGCCTATTATTATTATTCCCTGGGACCGGGCGAGCCCAGAATAAGGTTAGCCTTACTTGGACAAGCGGGGCTCTGTTCAGGTGGACATGTTTTTCCCTAGCTACTCGTGGGAACGCAATGGAGTTGAATTTAAACATCCGGAATGACGGCGATGTGGTTCGCAACCCGTCACGTCTCGTCTCCCATCGGGGCGAAAAGTGGGCTAATGATAGCCGCTTTGCTACGTTGAATGTAAGAGGAGGTATGGATGATAAAATTGAGGAGGTATGCAAGATAATGCGAGAGAGGCGACTGGATATTTTGTGTGTGAATGAGACAAAGCGGAAAGGATGCGACACCACGACGCATGGAACCTATACGGCATACTGGTCAGGCGTAGCCACGACCCGTGCGGCTTGTCAGGGTGTCGGTGTAATACTTTCCGCGAGAATGAATGAATGTGTGACAGATTATGAATGTGTGAGCCCAAGACTCGTTTGGTTGAGGCTAAAGGTTGGACTCACCCGCATCTTTGTGTTAGGAGTGTATGCTCCACAGGATGCGCGGTGGCGCCGGTCCTCAAAAGACCAAAGTGAGAGGCAGGCATTCTGGTAGAGTGTGAATGATATTCTGGGTAAATGCAAACGAAACGAAAGGATTGTAATGTTAGGTGATTTTAATGGATGGGTTGGAGTGAAGCGAAAGGGATATGAAAGTGTATTGGGTAAGTTTGGGGATGAGCGAGTGAATGAAAATGGCGAAAGTTTGCTAGAAGGATGTTTGGAGAGGAATCTTGTGGTAACCAACACCATATTTAACCACAAAGATATCCACTTGTATACAAGGACACAAGAAAGCCAGAGAAGCATGATTGATTTTGTGATAGTAGACGCAAGAATGAGAAAGAATGTTCTGGACACCCGGGCATACCGCGGTGCCGGAATTGACACAGATCACTTCTTGTTAATTAGCCGAGTAAGAGGTCTGTTTCAGCTGTGGCGGCATCGTGTGCATAAACCCATAGGTGTATTGGAGCGCATTAAAGTCGAAAATTTGAAAGATATACGCGTGAAAGAGGAATTTGTAAGTAAATTGAGCGAGAAATTTGTAAATTTAGAGGAAATATGTGAGATTGAAGAATTATGGAAGCCGATTAAGGAAGGTCTTGTAAAAGTTGCAGTAGAAGTATGTGGGATAAGCAAAAGGAAACAAGGATGTCAGGTAAAGAGTATGTGTGCTGAAGTTTTAAAAGTTTTGTCTGATAAGAAGCAAGCATGGTTGAACTGGTTGGCTACAATGGCCAACCAAAGAATGCAAAAGGCAACGGATGAGGATGTAAAAATGGCAAAGGATGAGTATAAAAGGTATAAGCGTGTTGCGAAAGAAGTCATAAAAAGTAAGAGAGAGAATGATGAGGATGACTTTCATAACAGGTTATCTGATGACTTCCAACAAAACATAAAATTCTTTTGGAAGTCTATAAGAACAATGAGGACTGAAAAGACAACCTCACAATTTAAGCAAATCAGAAACCGTAATGGCAGTCTTGTGATAGGAGAGGAATGTGTGTTAAAAACGTGGAAGGAATATTTTGAAAGTTTATTTGAAAAAGAGGATATGCAAATGGAGACTCATGTTTCGGAAATGAATGAACTTGAGAATGAAAGCCACTTAAGTATGGAAGAAATTGTGGAAGCGTTGAATAGTATGAAATTAGGAAAGGCTGCTGGGATTGATAGAATTTCTGTCGAGATGCTGAAAGCGGGTCGTGGCGTGGTAGCTTGCCAGCTGTACCGCCTTTTTAATCTTTGCTGGCGAAATGGCAGAGTACCAGAAGAATGGTGCAAATCTGTCATAGTGCCGCTGTACAAAGGTAAAGGGTCACAGCAAGAGTGCAAAAACTACCGCGGCATAAGCTTGCTCAGTGTCGTAGGCAAATTGTATGCGAAAGTTTTGATTAAAAGAGTGATGAATGAAACTGAAGGAAAAATGTGGGATGTACAAGCAGGATTTATGAAAGGAAGGGGATGCACGGATCAGGTCTTTTCATTAAGATGCCTAGTTGAAAAGTTTTTGGCAAAACGTCGAAAAGTCTATTGCATCTTCGTGGGCTTGGAAAAGGCCTATGACAGAGTGGTGAGGAATGAACTGTGGTCAACACTGTCTATGTATGGAGTGAACAGCAACTTGATACGAGCCTTGAAATCTCTATACGAGGGCTCCAGTGCTTGTGTCAGGATCAATGGAGCTTGCACAGACTTTTTTCCCATCGAAAAAGGTGTCAGACAAGGCTGTGTAGCGTCACCATGGCTGTTCAACCTATACATGGACAGTTGCTTGAAGGAACTACAAGAGTGTGCGTATGGATTAATAAATAAATGGTTTAAAAAACCCTAGAAAAATACGCTTTTATAATGCACGAAAAAACCAAAAATAAATTATGGATCGTTCATGTTGCCTCTATTTCTAGGCTGAAGTGTAAACTATGTGCTTTTAGTTATAATATTTGATTGTAAAAGCGTGGGGCGCTGGAACAGGAAAGATTTTCCTGGTGGAAGCATGCAGCTTCCGCCAGGAAAGTGTCTCGTCAGATTAAGGATAAGGTCACATTAATAAAAGCGTGTTTTTCTCGTATTTAAACTATTAATTTACACTGTCACGCTTTTATATATCTATTGTGACTTTTACTATTATTATTATAATTTTTTATTTCGGAAATGTATTAACGATGATAGGCTTTAATTGAAATGCATAACATACTTACTTGAAAAGTAAAGTAGTTAATTACGCCTACGCATTTTCTACACTCACTTTTGCCAGTTTTTCGTGACGCCCGCGTAATAGGAGCAAATCTATTACCGTTACGGATCTCTATTATATAATTTATAGGTAGGTCCTTAAAGTTTCGGCATTCCGAGATATTTAGTACAATATGTAGTAAACATGTAATAAGAATACAAACGCATATATCCCTAAGCGGGTTTTTAACGGTAACCAAAGATATCTCGTTCTCGAACAAGAACTCTACATTTTGTCACTGTTAACGTATTCCCCTCATGTATCTACTTAATTGCCTGAAAGAAGAGGCGTTCCCTTTGGCAGCATAAACTTTATGCTCTTGTGCGACCTCATGCAGCTTTCGCTAGGATTTTTATTACATAAGGATTAGTCTTAATAGGATTTTGCTTACTAAAAAGTCTTTCTTGTTCTAGCGCCCCACGCTTATACAGTCAAATATTATAACTAAAAGCACATAGTTTACACTTCAGCCTAGAAATAGAGGCAACTTGAACGATCCATAATTTATTTTTGGTTTTTTCGTGCATTATAAAAGCGTATTTTTCTAGGGTTTTTTAAACCATTTATTTATTTTATACTTTTTAGTCACAACATTTATACCTTTACTAGCTGTTCCCTGCGGCTTCATCCGCGTAGAAGTCGTTATCGCACTGCGCGTAAGGAGGGTAATGCTTTTAGCATTACCCTCCTTTCGCGCAGTCAGTTAAAAAGTAGCCTATGTCCTTCCCTTAAACTCAAACTATCTTTATGACAAATTTCATCAAAATCGGTTCAGTGGTTTAGGCGTGAAAACGTAACAGACAGACAGACAGAGTTACTTTCGCATTTATAATATTAGTAGGGATTTCTGTATTACATGGTGTTTTGTCTGAGTTCGACTAATGTGATGTGTGTGTCTGAGTTCGACTAATGAAATATTTCATTATTACTCTAATTCATTTACATTTTATGCAGGTACCTATGTCAATATTTACACTCAATATTAACTTCAATAACTAACAGGTTTGTTATAACCTTAAACCCTATTCGTGGTTAAAGTTCATTACACGACTTTTCTAACAAATCTAAACACAGCTATGATACAATGTTCAATCATGAAGTTACTGTTCATATCTTACGACCCCATCATCAGATCAGTTTGACAGCACCATATTATTGTATTGCTATCAGAACTACAAACATCTGCCAATTTTCATGACGGAACGATCCTTGGAAGATGGTTAAATTAGTTACCTGAGATTCCATTGCATAGTTTTACAAGTCAATTAAAAAAAGGTTTGTTATAACCTTGAAACCTAAGCCTGGTCAAAGTTCATTACAAGACTTTTCTGATGAATCCAAAAACAGATATAATACGATATTCCATCATGAAGTTCCAGTGCATATCTTCCGGCTCCATCATCATATCAGTTCGCCAGTACCATATTATTGTATTGTCATCAGAACTACATACAGCTGCCAATTTTCATGACGCTACGATCCTTGGAAGCTGGTTAAATTAACTACCTTAGATTCCACTTTTTCCATCGAGGTTTCAGTGCCTATCTTCCGGCTTCATCATCATATCAGTTTGACAGTACCATATTATTGTATTGTCATCAGAACTACATACAGCTGCCAATTTTCATGACCCTACGATCCTTGGAAGTTGGTTAAATTAGCTACCTTAGATTTCACCTGTTTTCAGTGCCTATCTTCCGGCTCCATCATCATATCAGTTTGACAGTACCATATTATTGTATTGTCATCAGAACTACATACAGCTGCCAATTTTCATGACCCTACGACCCTTGGAAGCTGGTTAAATTAGCTACCTTAGATTCCACTTTTTCCATCGAAGTTTCAGTGCCTATCTTCCGGCTCCATCATCATATCGGTTTGACAGTACCATATTATTGTATTGTCATCAAAACTACATACATCTGCCAATTTTCATGACGCTACGATCCTTGGAAAATGGTTAAACTAGTTTCCTTAGATTTACATTGTTAGTTACATACACGACGACCTAATAAAAGCTTATTAAAAATGAATGAGCTAACCGTCAAATGCCTCCTTAATGCTGATGATCAGATAATACTGGCATCATCGGCGGATGAGTTGCAATTGATGGTTAATATAATGAACGATGCGCTTAAAAGTAGAGGAATGAATGTAAATGTTAGCAAGACAAAAGTAATGGTTTTTGAAAGAGAGAAATGTATGACTGATTGCTCGATATCGATCGAAGGAAAGAGCGTGGAAGAGGTGAAAGAGTTTGTATATTTGGGTTCAAAATTTGCAAGAGATGGAAAGTGTGACAATGATATTGAAAGAAGAGTTTTGGCAGGAAATGAAGTGAATGGAGCCATTCACACCTTTATGAGCAGTCAGAACGTGTCTAAAAAGGCAAGGATGGCTGTACATAGAGGAGTGCTTGTCCCTACACTTATGCATGGTAGTGAAAGTTGGGTGTGGCAGGAGAAGTATGAAAGTAAAATTAATGCAGTGGAAATGAGAAGTTTGCGAAGTATAGCTGGAGTGACATTGAGGGATAAAGTAAAGAATAGTGTGATAAGGGAACATTGCGGTATGACAGAAGATGTAGTGACTAAGATAGAGAAAGGGATGCTCAGATGGTTTGGACATGTGGAGAGAATGGATGTAAATAGGCTGACAAAACAGATTTATGAAGCGAGAGTGAATGAGCAAACTGGTAGGGGTCGACCTCGGCATACTCATATCTATCAAATCGATAATCTTCTGAAAAAAGGCCAGGTCAAGAGTACCCTTAACCGAAGAGCATGTATAAAGACACTTATGAAAGTTGAAGAAGCGAAAGTTGTTTGCCAGAATCGTAGCAAGTGGAAAGTCATAGTCTCTGCCTACCCCGTTGGGAGACAGGCGTGATGTTATGTATGTATGTATGTCTCTCCTAAGAAATTCTGTATTACGGAGATGTTGTATAAGAAAATGGAATACCAGCGGGACAATTAATACGATTAAGTCTTTTTCACAAAAACAGGAGCCAATTTTGTAAAAATAAATTAAAACCTAATCAAAACATCTAGCCTAAATGAATATACATAGGTTAAATTTTTACATATCACTGAATGAACTCACTAACTCACCCATAAAAAGAGCAAGTTTATTAATTCAATTTAGTTTTTTAACTTTGCGTACCCCTGCAGGACATTGAGCTACACTGTACAGTCTGCAGGTCGTGTAGTGACCTTGAACTTATTTCACGGCCAGCGACCGTCTGCTCTACAAGAATTTAATGCAGGATTCTGTTAGCATCGAAATATTTCGTTGCTCAAGCTACGTTGTTGTTTGTTCCCTAGATAGAACCGTTTGTTCTTATCTTAAGTTTATCCCTACTACTATATCCTACTACTAACCGCGGCACATTTTCCCAAACCAGTTGGGGTCGGATTTATAGTCTTTTCCTGTTTCTCTACTACTATACAATTCCAAAATATTTTCCCCTTACTTGCCTTTACTCTTAGTATCGTAACCGTCTGAATTTTATGAAGTGCATAATATTATCAAGAGGTACGTGTTCTCTCTCACCTCGTATAATTCTTCGTCGTACTAGGCTTTCAATGTTTTTACCTAATGACGATTTTTGGTTTTGTTTTGAAACTTTCGATTTTCAAATGAATATTTACAATAGTAGGTATGTTGGGAATTTGTAACAGTAACACTAGAATATTTGGTAGGTACTATTAATGTGTCATCGCATATTTATTTATTTATTTATTTATTTTATTTAATTGTACACACATTATTTAAAAATGAGATACACAAACGAAAACTAGTACAAAGGGCCTGCTTATTTCTAAATAGAAATCTCTTCCAACAGACCCAAGAGAGGAGATCGTTGTAAGTCAGAATAGGGTAAAAAAAAAAACAAAAAAGTACGTAAGAAAGTCAATAGAGACATCAGATACATATACATCCATACACACAATACATACATACAATACATACACATACATATAATATACATACTTATATAACAACACTATACTGTAGCTAATAAATATACATAGAAAATTACATGCAATAAATACATACAATTACTTATAGACAAAAATAATAATTGCGAAATTAGTCAACATCAAGATAAGGAAAGATAATGGAGTCTGAGTTTATGTTTAAAACTGTTAATAGATTTACAGTCCCTAATGGCAGCTGGAAGTGAGTTCCAGAGCCTCACTGCATGGACGGAAAAGGAGTAGGAAAAGAAGTCAGTTTTATGAGAAGGAAAATTCAGTAAAGTGCGTAGGTGAGCCCTGCTGAGTTTATCCGCGGAACGAGCAAAAGAAAATCGCTCCCGCAAGTAGGATGGAGAGGAAGGATTGTGAAGAACGTTGAAAAGAAGACATAGTATCCGAGTGTTCCTGCGAAGGCGGATTGGGAGCCACTTGAGTACTTTGCGAAAGTGGGAAACATGATCATACTTTTTAAGATTAAAAATAAAGCGAATACTTAAGTTTTGCAAACGCTCAAGTTTGTCAAGGCATATATGGAGGATAGGAGGTAAAGGGTAGGCACATACACTGAAGATAAGACCTAAAAATTATATCACGAATAATTTATTTCAAAACCACATTCAGGCTAAAGGATGCCTTTACAAATGAGTCACTCACGTAATAACATAATAACATAGCCGATCGGATATTTTTAAATGTAAGCAGTGTACAAGTTATTTGAATATTTCTTCGCACCAGAAATTCTACATTAAACTTTAGAAATATTAATCAACCCTTCTCGCTCATCAGGCGGTTAAATTGCCCTTTATTCCGAATTTGTTGATTTTAGAAGACGTATTTTATATTGACAAACTTTCTTTAAACGGTGGGTACACTAAGAACCTAATGGATGGACGGGGATCTTGCAATCAAAACTTTGCAGACTTGATTTATTCCATAAGTCACGAATTCTGGCTGCGGAGTACCTACTCAGCAAATTTATATTATTTTGTATGAAGTGCGAGTTATATTCAAATTTATCAATTTACCCAATTGCTCTTTAAAAACAGCTGAGATTTGTTTTTTTTTCATCAATATTGCTGTCTGACCTCCTGCCCTTTTGAAGGATTTAGATGTAAGCATGGATTTCGTTTTTTACTTCACAATGATTTTCGACTTTCTAGTTACTTTTTCTTCAAAAAGAACCTTTTCAACTAGTGCAGGTTGACGATTAGCATGGTGCAGTCCAGTGTCTATTTACGTTCGTTTTTAAATATACCTTCCTAATTATTAATCTATAAGTAATGATCTGGTTTTACTCAAGTTCAGTCTGACTTACAAAAGCAAAGATTTGGTTTCCATAACTTTGAGATACTTGACATTCACTAGATAAATTAAGATGCTTACAGTACTTATTTCATACATTTGTACCTAAATCAAAACATCTTTGAGGCGATTTGTCTGTACGCAAACAGGGTAAAGCGAATCTACTAACTTATGCATGTTTTTGAAACGAAATCAATATCTAATCAGTAGATCTAAAACTATATTATTGGTGTCTGTTATATTGTTAAGTGTTTCTACAACCAATCAATGCCAATGAAAGTTAATCTTTATTGTATAATTTTATTCAACTAAAATCGATAGAATATATTTTATAAGATTATGTAGGTAACTTTTGTACCTACTCGTACTAGTTCTTTCTTTATTTTTTAAGAAGAAATGTTTGCCTCCCACCTCGCTTTAATCGCTACAGCTCTTGGCTGGGAAAATCAGAAACTTTTTCTGATATCGTGGTTATCCCATTTATAAAGGGTCGGCATTCCATAAAATATCTACCGGTTTATTAAGGTCATGTATTTTTATCTTTTTATATGTTATGAACTTATATGTCGTAAATTCCATTTTAAACTGTTGAATGAAATACCTATAAAATTTTAGATACTTGATATTTATTTGATCATGTGAAACTTCTGAGATACCTATAAAATGTCATAATGAATTTTATGTTCATCTAATGATACAATATGTAGTATCTATTAATTAAAAGATACATGTGTCTTTATATAAATATTATGTGTCTATAATAATTTGTTGTTAAATCAATAACTAGGTACTAGTATCATAAATGCGAAAGTAATTCCAGCAGTAGATTTCGTTAGGATTTATTTAAAAAATTGAATGTAAATAAAGTACATTAGTTAAATATATTTTATTACGAACTAAACCAAACAATTGATTTAGAAAAAAATATTTGTAACAAAATGTATGAAAATTGTTTCTTATTTTCCGAAAGAAAATTGCTGAGGATTTTGAGTCGGATTTGAGCCGACTAAAATCTGTCTACTAATCTATCTTATATTTATAAACTATCTGTCTTTGGGTCCGAGGCAATTCCTCAAAAGGATCACTAAATAAAGCTTGAAGAAGAAATGAACGCCCCTTCACATTTACAATATTACTTAGATAGGCTTACAAATTAATTAATTAAGTATGAAAATATTCAGTAGCCAATAGTTAAGTTACAGTGTAATGAAATAATATTGTAAAATAGTGAACTTCAACTGACTAGTCTTAACTCCCCTACTTCTAGTACTAAGAACCTATCTTCTATTTTGTATAAGACAATTTATATTATCGAAGATCTAATTCATATAAATATATTCATGGAATATACAAAATAAACTTAGCTCTATGTCGCATCGAATGCTATCTTTTTTACAAAATTCATACGAAATTTATGGACATCCCGTATAACTTCTTCTACTTGAAATTTTTTTGAGGAAAGACGTATGTAGTGGTATAGATATTCTATTGTTACGTTTCTATTTGTACAACAAAATGTTGATATGTGTTAGTTAAATAAGTACCTACTAATGTAATTTCATGCCTTTTCCTGTGTTCCCCTGACGAGGTTGTTGGTACCTACTTTGAATTTTTTCCCCGGTTTTCTTTGGATCTTTTAGTGAGCCATTAGTTCAATAAGGCCCTCCTCCACTGCCGATAATTTACAATATCACATATTAAGGCCATATTCGTGTGATTATTTATCAAAATAAGAAATCTTGCATTTATTGAATTAGATTGACATGTGCTATGGTGTGCCACAAGGCGTAATTACACTTTGGATGGTTATTAGTAAATATACACCTCAACCGGGGATAGTTATGTGGGTGTGTACCATTATAAGTAGATAATTGTTCGTTGTTTATTCACTATTGATGAATATTACCGTTTTTTTATTTATGAAATGTTACATGTAATAAATAAACGTGTCCAATCAGCAATTGGTTTTTATTTTGGGTTGGGAAACCGGATCTCACAATTTTTCCCTCTACAAAAGTATATACCTATACTAATCCGACGATTGATCCCCATTGTTCCGCAGGGTATTAACGTCCTTCGTTCATAGCCAATATTATGCGAAACGACTGTACCTACCTAAATTACCGTAAATTCTGAACCCACTAAGCCTATAAAGTTAAATTTTATATACATATTTCTTTAAGCCCACTTTTTGGTATTCCTACTTACACTCCCAATATTGTGACTCCTGTAAACCAGAATTTACAGCAATGACCAAAACTTGAAATGTTACCCCTAGCTCCAACTAGTTAAAGTTCAAGAAGTTAGGAAGTCTTGGAGCCCGTATCTAAATTAATCAGAAGATACATGAGAAAGATCGTTATTTAGTACGTGGTTATTTAGAACTTGGACCTTTTCATTGTTGCCCAAATGCGATACATTTTTATAAAATATGTTCTTTAATTCGATGAAGTAAATGATTGTTATAAAAATTCATATTTTGGATGTTTTACAAACCTATCAGAATGTCTTGGGCGTAAGTTGATGCCACGTGTAAGTCGATTTATCTGATGACAGACAAGTCCACCAGAGTGACTTAGACTAGGAATCATAATTTATGGGTTCATGAGTATATTTCTATGGTTGGAAGATTAGACAGTAACTGCTACCAAAAGAGATTGTGATATTGGTACGCTGTGGGCGTGTTTAATAAAACATGAGGTATGTACCTAGTTCATTAACAAAACCTTGCAAGGCTCATTTCTGGGACAATTTTCTAGCCTAATTAAAAGTCATTTATTACGTCCTAAAGACGTCGGATTTTACTGTCAAAAGGATACGTATTTATTGCTCTAAGAAAACATCCCCTACTGCGTTCATATTTCTTTATTTTAGGGTTCCCTACCCTGAGTGCCAAACTCTGAAATAAACAGTTGCGGATCACACAAAATTGTTTTTATAGTCGGGATTTGAAGTCTAGACCTCAGCAACAGCAGCCATACATCTGTCACGAGCGACGCCTCCAAGGCAGTTAATATGCGGGCCACCGATGCAATACTACGAGTTTAAAAATCTAGTATGATACTGATCTCCACTCCAATTTCGTTTACTTTCGTACGTAGTTTCAAACTCCATTTACAAAAATACTTGGGCATTTACAAAAATTTACGAAGTTGTACATTAAAGTTACCTTTATGAATACATTATCTATTAACCGACATCAATAATCAATTAATCGACAAACTATTCTGAAGACCATAAAGTTAGGAGTAATAGCTCTTTAATTCCTTTCTAATGCCTGAAATCTGTTTATCTAATTATATTTGTATTTACATTTTTCTCCGTAACTGAAATATAAGCCTGTTCACTACTACGAAAGATGAAATAATAGTATTAGAAGAGCTGTGGAACACTGTCATTTGAAAAACAACACACTTTATTTTTACCTGAATCGGGACACTAATGGCCCTGTATCTGAAGCTTTCTGTAACTCCGGCAGCCAATTCTTGACCACAGGACTTAAAAGCGTAGGTGCGCTTTTAGTGTCATGCGTGTTCTCGCACGCATGCTGGCCGGGCCCGCATCACTGTACCGTCTCACCCGCGTTCCGTGTCCTTGAGGCGTGCATTATAATGAAAACATGGCCGCATGACAATAAAACGCACTAAGTAAAAATTTACTCGTCAAATGTCATTAGCCTCATATTTAGAAACGGCAAGATCATGTCGATGTTCGTAATATTTGTAGTAAGTAGATTAGATATTTTTATCAAAAAACTAACTGTTTCGATCAAAAATTCTAAACTCAATGTTTGCTAACTTTTATAGGGCGATATTATAGACTGTTCACAATTTCGTTAAAACGTGTTTCTTCTGTCCGTGTGAATTTTCAGCTTGCTCGGGTGGGTATAGTGTCTAAGCTGACCGGGCTACTTCTATTTTCTGGTTAAGATCCTACGGCATAATAAATTAAGGGCGACGCTGCTGGTGTACGTCAGTCTGCCTATCTATCGATATTATATTTTTATTCTAACTTATCTTCTTCTATATTGAAGGAGAGCGTGATGGCGTGACTGAAGTAATCCAAAATGCTAAGCGCATTTGACTCAAATATGACAATCGAGAGTTATTCTTATAACGACATGGCATTCACTGAGATAGGAGCAGTAAGTTGCGGGCTATAGGGGCCTGATCAAAATCGATTTCGTTTTTTATATTTTTCATTCTTATAACTGTATAATGATGAGTAAATAAGAAAACTCATTTTAATGGAATGGCTAGAGCCGCCTTCCGATTCATCCAGTCGTAAAAATTATATCAGTTTCACTCTCATTTTATACTTTAATTATTGCTGCAAATGTATTTTTACTACTACTACTAATAAGTTTCAATTTAAAACACGAATATTTACTAACCTATAACTCGACCACATAACTGTGTCCTCGTCCGAAGACATAATCACTACGTAGTAATACGTCTCACGTAGTGATTATAATTGTCTATGGGCGAGAACTCAGATAAGTGGTCGGTCTAGCTATCTATACGTATAATAAAACTGTAGAGGTTCGAGAATCTGTATATGTAAGATATTTTGAAAATTTTAACCGTAGGGCATTCTCTAATCGATAATGAAGCCGAAAATCATTTTTTTAAAATTGTCTGACTGCCTATCTGTTGTGCTGTGCCTGTGTTGTTCCACACAAGTTTAAGGTTTTTGTATTTCAGAAATTAGGGACATCTCAACTTTTGCTAAACCTAGAATTCAAAGGTTCCTTTGAATGTAAGGACCATTCTAAACTAGCGTATTTAGTCTATTCTAAAACAATTTAGTCAATTTAGCAAATATGGCAGTTTCACACCCTCCTATGAGTTTGATGAATAAATACTTTCCTTTCATACCCCGTTCTCTCGCTTTTTCTCTTCTGTGACGTAAACGTAGTTGCGGGGGTCAGCTAGTAGCTAATATAGCAAAGCTGCAGGCACCATCTAGCTTGTAACATTAATAGGAAAATTCTCATTTGCACCTTGGAATACACTTGTAAGATATCGAACGAATGGAATACTCCAAGGCACAAGCATATAGTCGTAGCACTGCACAGCTGAATGTATTTTGTGTCTGACTGAAGGATATTTGACCCACGCTATTGGTCTAGCTGAATAAATACACTCGTACGTTTGGAATAACTTCTTGAATAGATTCACGTAAATATAGCCTTTAGTTAGAAAATAACAAAATTTGTACGATTTATTTCCAAACCCCACCGGAGGTGTCTGATAACCGTGTAATATAATACAAAAAGCCTTTAGAAAATAACATACGTTTGGCTGTACGTCTGTGTGGCTGTCTGTGACCAGGCTGTATCTAATGAACCGTGAAAGCTAGAGAGCTATACCTAATCATATTTAAAGAAAGTTCCCATACAACAAACATATTTTTTGCAGTTTTTGGTGCGGAACTCTCTATGCTTAAAATCAACTTGTATTTGTTGGGTGCGATAAATTAGGTTATTATATTTTTCAATATTTAACTTCATTGATCGTTTAAGTTATATTTTCTGTTTGTATTTTTTCAGTTAGCTGTGAAGTTGTATTTTTCTATATTAATGCCACCTGATACGTGTGCAAATTTTCAAAGTGCTCGAAAATCACGTTCACAAAATACCGTTTCTTTCATACACCAACAAAGTAAAGCGTGTTAAAAACGCTACAATGTATCGTTCTGTGATGTTAAGGGGGTTGTTTACAATGTGATGTTGTTTACAGTAGACGCAAATCTCCGTGCTACTTCCATCCTCCCTATATAAAATCTATTATCCATTAGATTGTACGTATTCGGTTCTAAAGGCATGTATTCTAATTAAATTGCCGGAGTGTCTGTGGTGAGAAGTGTGTGGAGGTCTGGTAGAGATAGTTTAGACGACATTTATCCCGGTACCATTGTTGGAACTCTCGAGTAATTACAATCTGTGAATAGTTTCGAATAATTTCTGTGTTAAAATGGGTATCCCTTGATATAGAATGTTTGTCATGAACAAACATTTATAGCGAATGCTTTGTGTAACTTTGTAAGAAAATGAAAATTGGTACAGTTAAATGTGTAATATTGAGAAGAAGTGCATAAAAATAAAATAAAGTAAGAATCATTATCGAATTTCAATGGCCAACGGGATTCTTGTATAAAATATTGTAAGGAAATCATTGAATAACATGAATTAATTGGGCAGCTATACCTAATCCGAAATAACAAGCACTCTTACGAGCCGTTAAAATTTATAAAGTAATTATAAATGTAATCAGGTGAGTGGTGGTACTTATTTTGTCAAAATTTATGTTTGACTTTGAATGCTTAGGGGCTTTAGTTTCTCACTCCCGGTTACTAATCCAATAGAACAACAAGAAACCCACAAATTTTGACAGTTACGAGTATGGAAGAGTACCTACATACGTGTTCATAAAAAAACATAGTTTTGTTTAAATTTGTAGTCTGAATGATGCACGCAAAGTGTACCCAACTGTAATAATTTTTCTTATCAATGGGCTGTAGGAATATCGATACACAGATTTAAGTTGATTTCCCCAATGGGTATATATGTAGAGGCATAAAATACGTCCCCACGGACATCATTTTTGGCCTCTGTTTCCTCTAATCCTGTAGTCAGTTCGGAAATTGAGACGAGGAAAATTTAAAAATAACATGAGTAAGTATCTCACTGGCATTACCGCATTCACAGTATTTATGGCATTTTAGAATGATTTGAAAATCTGCAGAAACGCGCACAATTAGTCAAATATTGTAATGCGATGCATGAATTTTGGGGTTGGGTTGGCAAAGATTCATATATTTTCAATCAATTAATTTTAAATAGGACGAGTTAAATAAGTGAATGTTATAGGCGCTGGCACCATTAGACTATGAAGACGCTTGGTATGTAAAAAAAACACGGTGGCAGACCAGTTAATAGAATAAGTCTAAGAATCCTTATAATTAAAATAGCTCGATATCTCTGGCCAAATCCTAAGCAAATTCAAACTACGCTACTGCACGGTTACCACAAATGGTTACAACAGACACTGGGATGCTGGTCCCCAAACCAGTGTTAAAAGCGTCTTTGCCGTTGTTGTATCATTTAAGTTAACGGGAGTTAGAAAAACAGAAAACCCTTCATAGTTTTGTGTACCTACGTGCTTGTGTGTGTGTGTGTGCGTGTGTGTGTCAGAGTACGTGTGTGGACCGAGTTCTCATGTGTATTAAACTTTACCTATTTCTAATCAAGTAACGGTGAATCGTGAAAACAATTTTAATAACGAAAGTAATCCAGCGTAAAACGAAATTGACAATCACTATCACAGAGTCTTTGATCGATGCATGGGATTCCTCTCTAATTCATGCTTTCATTAGTTTGTTTCTGTAAAAACTCATAAATTAATTGTTCGTCGGAACGTATTTTTATATTTCGAAAATTATTAAATACTAGCTGATGCCCGCGGGAAGTTATTCCCGGAATAAAAGGTAGCGTATGTGTTATTCCAGACTATAATGTATCTCTGTACCAAATTTCAGCCCGATCCGTTTAGCGGTTTGAGCGTGAAAGAGTAACAAACATCCACACTCAAAAACTTTCGCATTTATAATATTAGTAAGATAATGTTAAAGTCAGTTCCAAGTAAAACTATAGGCTTAGGTAGGCAAGTAAAACTATAGACTTAGGTAGTTCAACTCTAACAACAGAAGCTAATATTAGTAGGTAGGCACGGAATATAATGTACTGTGGTAATTATCTACTTCTATTGCAGTATTAACTTGGCACCGACTTCAATATTATATTTAAAATTATTCGATATATAACAAACATATACCTAACAAAAAATATCGTCGACCTGATGACCTCCTTTTTTTTAAGTCGATTAACAATCCGTAATGAAAAACCGTGCAGTATTTGTTTACAAAGAACATACAAGTTCAGATCATTAGTCGGGGGACACTTTTGATGTTATTTGGTCTCCACCGTAACGAATTCACACTTCGAAAATATGCTATTAGTTTTGTTGTTAGGATTCCGTACCCAAAGGGTAACAACGGGATCCTAATCATAAAACTTTACCGTCCATCTGTCTGTCTGTCCGTCACGAGGTTGTATCTCTGGAACCGTGATTCTGTCTTCAGTTGAAGACCAATCCCATAGCGCTGCGGAGAGGTGTGAGACAAGGAGATGTTATATTCCCTAAGCTCTTCACTAATGCGCTTGAGGACGTCTTCAAGTCGTTGGACTGGGATGGGTGGGGCATGAATATAAACGGTGAACGTATCTCACTCCTTCGGTTTGCCGACGACATCGTCATAGTAGCGGAAACGCGAAGTTGAGCGAGATGCTGCATAGTCTAAATGGAGAGTCTCGACGTGTTGGCATTGGCATGAACTTGGATAAAACCAGGGTCATGTTCAATGGGCATGTCATGACGGGACCAATCTACGTAGAAGGATCAAGATTTGATGTTGTCCAGGAATACACCTACCTAGGGCAGGAAATCACACTTGAAACGAGTAACCTGGAAAAGGAAATAGCCAGAAGGATTCGCTTGGGCTGGGCAGCATTCAGCAAACTGCGTCGGGTTTTCTATTCACCTATACCGCAATGCCTGAAGACGAAAGTCTTCAACCAGTGCGTTCGGTAGAGACGCGCCAAGCAAAGCTCGTTCCATCGCCTGTTGCACAACTTTAAGGGCATGAACAAGCCCCACTGTGAGTGTCCACGACTCGGCGCCGTAGGTCATAACTTACCAGTTACTCGGCGCCGTAGGTCATAACTTACCAGTTACTCGGCGCCGTAGGTCATAACTTACCAGTTATGACCTACGGCGCCGAGTCGTGGACACTCACAGTGGGGCTTGTTCATGCCCTTAAAGTTGTGCAACAGGCGATGGAACGAGCTTTGCTTGAGGCGTCTCTGAGTAATAAGATCCGAAACGATATTATCCGTCAGAGAATAAGAGCGGTCGACATAGCTCGCAGAGCATGCGTTTTGAAGTGGCAGTGGGCTGGCCGCGTCTGTGTTATAGCAGAACTGAGGGCCGATGGAGCAAGCGAGTTCTGAAGTGGAGACCGCGACTTAGTAAACGTGGGGTAGGATGACCGCTTGCCAGATGGAGCGCCGTCCTATAGAAGGTTGCAGGGATTGACTGGATGCGCAAAGCAAAGGACCTTGTGTTGTGGCGAAAGTTGGGAGAGGCCTATGTCCAGCAGTGGACTGCTATAGGATGATTTCGATGATTAAGTTATGGAAATACCTACTTATAGATATATCAATAATTTCTTTATGCAACCGACTCCATTGCCATACGATTGCCCGTGGTACACACCTAGGTGTTCCACAGTTGACTTTCTATGGGTTATGCTACGGTTAACACTATACAAGGTTACGGCCTGCCCTAATCCTGTATACTAACAATTTACATGTATTTTTATTGGCGATAGCAGTTTTATTTTTTGTCAGAGTCACAGTTTTACGAATCTGACCGTAAATGTAGAATCATTGAAAGTGACGTTCATAAGTGGGTTTACCTAAATAAAAGTGTAGGTATTTTGTTTCTTGTCTGTTGCTATCAGCTTCTGAAAAAGTACTATTTTAATATCTCTTTGCTCTCGATAGTCTCAAGAAAACGGTCGGGTGGATTTTGGATATTTTTGAAGAAACCTTTCCTGGCGAGGAAACAGATGGTACACAGAGCGGATAATTCGTGAAATAACTCAGGGATGTCCCATAACTGCGTATAAAATAAAATTTACAAACTCTGAATCATTAATCTCTCTGTCATAACAAAATAAACATAATTAATTATTAAAAATACAAAAAATCCGATTGCAAAGTAAAAATACAACTGAAAAGCAAAAAACAAGCTCTACATTTCTTTTGTAATTTTCTTTAGCTACTTACTGTTTTACTTTGTCGGCAATATTTGCCAGCAGGAACAAGCTATGTCAAGCGAGTGGTACCTAGTTTACGAAATAGCTAAATGTTTCCACTGGGTGCTGTGGTACCACTTGGGGGTCTTCTTACCATACATCCGCCAATTAAGCCTTTAAAGTTAAGTAATTCACATTTTTTTGTATATTTTGCTTAATTATAAAAATTTAATTAAAATTAAAAAACCGGCCAAGTGCGAGTTGGACTCGCCCATGAAGGGTTCCTTAGCAGCAAGTAACATAATATAAAAATTTTTGGTTCGTTGTAACTTTGATTGATGCTTTAACACGTTTGCAGTGGTAGTGATTTTTACAGGCGAAAATGGCGGTTTATGACGTATTAAAAAAAACTACCACCTCGATCTCGTTCAAACCTATTTTCGTTGGTAGTTTTTATGGCAATGTACGTTATATATTTTTTTTAGATTTATCATTCTCTTAGTTTAGAAGTTAGAGGGGGGGGGGGGGTACAATTTTTTCCACTTTGGAAGTGTCTCTTACGCAAACTATTCAGTTTAGAAAAAAATGATGTTAGAAACCTCAATAGCATTTTTGAAGACCTATCTATAGATACCCCACACGTATGGGTTTGACGAAAAATAAATTTTTCAGTTTCAGTTCTGAGTATTGGGACCCCCGAAATTTACTGCTTTTTTTCTAGTTTTATGTAAAAATCCTAATGCGGTTCACAGAATACATCTTCTTACCAAGTTTCAATGGCATAGGTCTTATAGTTTCGGAGAAAAATGGCTGACAGACAGACAGACATGACGAATCTATAAAGATTCCGTTTTTTGCCATTCGGCTACGGAACCCTAAAAACCCTCGACTCACAAAAAAGAACAATAAAAAAGCCTGTAAAAAGTAAAAATATAACTATTATATTATGACCTATCTACCCTAAGTATTGAACCTTTATTATTATACTAGCTGACCCGCGCAACTTCGTTTGCGTCACATGAGAGTGAGAAAGAGAGTGGTATAGAATTAACATTTGAAGTAATATAATCCTAATTTTTCCCGTCGCGTCACGTCGCTTATATTCATTACCATTAGAGTTGACCCGCACAACTTTGTTGAAGTGATATAATGTTTCCTGTCGCATTTATTTTTGTCCGGGTTTTGGTACGGAACTTTTATTTACCCCTGGTGTGAAACGGTACAGTGATTGGCATTGTGACATTGAGTTATGGAAGAAATTGTTGTAATGGCCTGTTTATTGGCAGAAGAAGATTAAAATTTGAAGAAATAGATGATTGGAGAATCAAATAAAAGAATTAGAACAAGAGAGAGTGCGACCGCACGCCGCCGCCGCCGGCGCCGCGCCGTCAAAATTGATGGGGTGGTGGTCACCTTCCCGCTACGTTCTAGACGTAGCTCAACCCTTAAACGACTAACCAAAATATCTCAAGGGGATTTGAAAAATAAATATAAATCGCTAGTTTATGAAAGATCAAATAAATTTTAAAGTTCCGTTTTATTTAAAATCATTTTCTTAGATATATCAAGAAACTATTATTTGCATTTGCCTGATAATCCTGTATAAAAATCCGTGTGCATGTATAATGTATTGTCCGGTTTGAACATTATTTCCGTATAGATACGGTCAAATCCGTATATATGGCAACACTGAGCCTGCATGCGGCTGCACTGAGTACCAGTACATGCCGTAAGCACCGCAACCTCCACCACCTTTTGTATGCTATATTCGATGCATTTTACAAAATGTGGCGCGTACGGTGCGGGTGAAATGTGCGAGGTTTCACATCATTACA
The DNA here is from genome assembly GCA_933228765.1 of Miltochrista miniata. Taxonomy (NCBI): domain Eukaryota; kingdom Metazoa; phylum Arthropoda; class Insecta; order Lepidoptera; family Erebidae; genus Miltochrista; species Miltochrista miniata. The sequence goes on from OW121747.1 coordinate 29,805,162, forward strand.
TATAACAAATTCTAAATTACGGCGCCTTTGTCGCTTACGGCGCGTACGTTGCTCACAAATGTGCGATCAGCTTAAACCGCGGGTTAACATTATAAACAAAACTTCAATTATTTCGGAATCAACGTTGGGGTACTTATACCTACTCTGTTAAAATTAGCTTGATAATTTTGACAGCTCACGCCTATGAAGTATCGGATTTGTTTATGTCAAGTGTATGTGGTAATAATACAGATTAGTGCAAGTATACTTCAAAAAATTATCGTAGCACATAGACGAGTACCGCCCACTTATCGTAGTGAAACGTCTTCCAACAATACCGCAGAATCGATCATAGACAAATAATTCGAATAAATCGAAATTAAGTATATTCATGTAAATGCTAGTAAAGTTAATAAGTAGGTATCTACAATATTTATTTGTAATACGATTAGTTAAGTATAATACAAACAATAATAATGCAATTATATTTACCTAATTACCTAAAATAATAAAAACGTTTTTTTTGTAACTATCGATTTAAAATTTTACGTAATCGATAATCGAAAAGATTCATTAACGATTGGACACTATGGGGTGCCCTACTAAGAGCTGTCAAAATTATCATCCTAATTTTAACAAAGTGTAGGGCCTTTTCTCTTACGTCAGATCTGATTTCGTTATTACATTATATTTCACAGATTTTTCAAAATAATTACTGATTTTCGATTTCGAAAATAGCTAAATTGAATGTTGTTGAATTGTGCTGTACATTATTTGATTCTTCTTCTTCTTTTCTTGAATGAATGGCACCAACGATTCTGCCAACGTCAAGGTGGAAAATAGATTTACTAGTTTGTGGTTTTGACAAGTATGACACAATTGTTCGGTCTCATAGACAGTTTTTCGATTTTATGTTTTGAAAAAGGACGATACAGTGCACAGTGTTAAAATTAGCATGAATTAGTTAACTGCGTATCTCTAAAATGGGAATACGAATTAAGAGAGAAGAGAGAGTAGGTATAGTTTTGAAAAGGGGAAAGTAGTAAAATGGATAGGGCTATAATTTTATTTTATTTATGGATATAAATTTGTAGAGAACTTTTATCAGTATTAAGTTGACTAAGGTCAACAAATAGGCCAAATTAATCGGTCGGGAGATCCGATCAGGGAGGAGATCGTACAGGGGGATCACTAATCTGGGACAGGAGAAGAAAATGTATTCGAGGGAATCCTCAGCAAGAAGAGAGTGGTCCCGAATGTGAATTTTGACAAGAAACACAGGAGTGCAGACAAAACCTAGGCGTAATCGAATTAAGTTTTAAAACCTGAGGGGCAAGTGCGAGTTTCACGGGTGAGCGCGTTATCATCGATTTGTATGGAATCGAGACAAGTTCCCGTGTTTACAGCTAGGTGGCGGGGTCTCGATTCCATACGAATTGGCGTGCCGTGAATGTCGACAAACTCACGCAAAAACTCGCACTTGCCCCTCTGTTTGTCAATCTTACTACTCTCACTGGAAGAATATGATTTCAAAACCGGCTGAGTATGACTTGAACTCGGGCTCTGAGGGTTTCGTAGGTAGCACAACACGGCAAAAAAGTCACGTTTGTTGTTGGGGCTCCCATGCAAAAGCATATCATTTTTGCCTCTTGAAGTATTGCCCCCTATAGGTAGTCGAGTCATTATATACATCATATCATATTATGATAGATATATACATGTGTCTTAATAAAAGGGGCCTCTCTTTACCATTTGGGTACGGAACCCTAAAAACTAAACAAAAGACAGCCTACAAAAAACCAAACTATAAGCATAAAGAGAAAACCTACTATGATCTTCAGGCCGTGCTAATAGTCTGACAGCGTGAAATTACAATGTTTCTATCTAACTTGGAAACTTCCAATAGCGCCTCTATAGTTTGTTTCTGGTTTCGTTTCGTAAGTACTCTAACAACCATTTAAACAATAACTTGGAAACTTCCAATAGCGCCTCTATAGTTTGTTTCTGGTTTCGTTTCGTAAGTACTCTAACAACCATTTAAACAAATGTACCTACTAGCTGCCTGTACGTGGCTGAATTACTTCTACCTTCCTCTGATTTATTTATTCAAAAAAATTACCACAATAGTAGCTACTATTGATATTGGATAAAAGTTCAATCAATTTTACATTTTACTCACCGACTTGCCTACGATTTATCATCGTATCGCTCGCCACAGACAGGGTGCTCTCGTCCGGAGGAGGGGCTGATTTCCGCAATCGCTTAGTTTGTGAAAAGATCTCCCAGCCACCGTTTTCCCAAAAGTCTAAACTATGGAGTTCTTCAAAAGAGATCTTAAAAGGTTCTTGCAGGTTCGGTAGCGTAAGTGTAGCGCCACTGGCGTTGCAAACGTTAATAGGCTACGGTGACCATAGTCGATGAGCTGGGGCCGTAAGCTTGTCTGCCACCGTAGAAATATAAACAAAAAACTTAATTACCTATTTAGAATACAAAAAACCCGACTGCCAAGTAAACATACAACTGAAAAGCAAAAATCAAACTCTACATTTCTTTTGTGATTTTCTTTAGCTACTTACCTACTGTTTTACTTTGTCGGCAACATTTGCAGGCGGGAAGAAGCTATGTCAAGCGAGTGGTGGTTAAAAAAAATAGCTACATGTTCCTAAAGCTTTTTCCCGCCTGCAAATGTTGCCAACAAAGTAAAACAGTAAGTAGCTAAAGAAAATCACAAAAGAAATGTAGAGCTTGTTTTTTGCTTTTCAGTTGTATGTTTACTTGGCAGTCGGGTTTTTTGTATTCTAAATAGGTAATTAAGTTTATTTAAAACTTTCCCAACCAAGACCTTATAAACACATAATACCGCATCGAAATCGGTTCAGTAGTTTTGCGGGCGTCGTAATTAAATAATTATAACGCCAAAAGTCCGGCATTTTGATTTTCCATGAATTTTATTATACCTGGTGTCACGCATACAATCAGGACGAATCAAATGACACCTTGTATTTAAAAATCCGAAAAGCCTGATTGAGTCTTTATAGCTTGCAAGAAAAAAAATCAACGTTTCCGTTTTAGCACCAAAAGTCAGCCATTATGATTTTTTAGAAATTTTAATGTACCTAGTGGTCTAAGAGCCCATGAACATCTACCAGTATGTATTTGACCAGACCTGAGGTTTTGTACACTGAGACTCCTATACCTACCATGCATTATGCAGTGACTCACTAAACTCTAAGTGGAGCACGCGACGACTGCGCAGCCAGGACAGGTATCGATTTTTGACTAGTTTTAAATGCATTTGACCATGGATGCCGTTTTAAAAAAATGAAAATATATTATTATTATTATCGGAAAATAAGAATGGCAGACCATTATCGTGAGTTTTACTTAGTGGCAGACGATTTTGAAAATGCCCAAAAAATTTTTTTTTGAAAGTATTTGACCAGATCTGCCATTGAAACATTTGGTTGATTATGGTCTTAAAAGCTTATATTCAAAAAGGCAGACGTCTAATCATAAAATATTACCCACTACAAGGTCAGATGAATACGCATTCCGTTCGCTGTTTTACATTAATATCAATATAAATACTGTGGGACATTCACACACAACGCCATGTAGCCCAAACTAAGATAATATAAGCTTTTGCTATGAGATTTAGACAACTGACAAACATTCTTAGATCTTTCTTAATACATAGGTAGGTACTTACACATTATACATAGAGACACCTAAACCCTGAAACAACTATTTGTGGGTCAAACAAATATTTGTCCGACCCATGAATCGAACCCAAGACCTCAGAGTGACAGTCTGTTTCACTAACACCCGCACAAAATTATTTACAAAACCCTGTGCTTTCCGGAAATTCGCACCAACGGCGCAGTCGACAATAGGTACATGATATATTTTACTTGCGAGTTCCTATATCACTGTATTTATTTTGTATTTTAAAGTAACGTTTTAAAATTGTGTTATTTTACTCTTTAAATTTGCCACGCCGAATATATTACTACTTATACCTCCACGTATATATTTAAATAGATACTATAGATGTTCCTGAGTAATTTAGAACAGCAAATGATTACTAAAATTTACCTGTTAAGAGCCCACCTGACGCTAATCAGTTTAAAGAAGATAACAGATATAAATTTGAGCGTACAAGAAAGTGGTAGATACGTATAGTTTTATGCGTTTTTAACGAAATAAATTAATTAAAAGAACTGTAATAATTAAAAAACAACAGAGTCTCGAGTTAATTAAGATTTACTATTGTCTTTCTGGTAATTATAAAATACATTTTAAACCAGACATCAAGTATAGAAGATCCAGCTCAAAATTCACGACAGTTTTGACAAAAAAAGAGTTAATTTACCTATAGACCTTACGACTCCTGTGTTCTAGATCAAGATGATAGTCTATTTAGCGTCATACGGAGTCTTGAGCAATAGTTTTTAGATTTCAATAAGGCGCCTTAAAAGAAAGGACATATTGAGCCTACATCTTGCGATTGACTGAGCTGTGGACATAAGGAGTAGATGTCTCTGCTGGGAGGCACACTCCACATGTCAATATTATCTGCTTATAACCCAACATAATCTGCTTATAAGCAGATTATGTTGGGTAGTTTCTTGAACTATAAATAGTTCAAGAAAAGAAAAATACTGCTTGCAGATTAAACCAGAACACAAAAAAAAAGATTTCAATAACGTCTCATTTTAATAAATTTATTTTTAAGACTAGACTAGACCATACGTCAGGTTTGATCTTGACCATTGACATATTTGTTTGACAGTTAGTATGTTCTCTGAAGCTGATCGCACATTTGTCAGCAACGTACGCTCCGTACGCACCGAACGCGCCGCATTTTAGAATTCGTTGTATGTAATGATATGAAAACTTGCACATTTCACCCGCACTGCACGCGCCGTATTTCGTAAAATGCGGCAGGCATGCGAATAGCATTCTGATGACGTCATAATGAGCGCGTACGGCGCGTACTGGCACTCGTTGTAGCCTCATGCACGTTCAGTCTTGCCATATATCGACGGTTAAAAGGCGAATTGATTCAAGCGCCACTCTGGGCGATATTGAGTTATATACATCATTGGAATCGTGGAATTTTTCCGCGTCGTTTGAGCCGGGTTTGAGGCTAATCTGAGCACTTTTTTGGCGCTTGACTCCATGACGAATTTGGGTATCTTTTCTACTTATTAGGTATCAAGTGTAGTAGTTTTGGTTGTTTTTTTCAAAGCATGTATATAAACCCATTTAAAAAACACTATTTTTTTTACTATCTGTAGTTTAAACCATTAATCCCTGGATAAATTAAAATGGTTTTGACGTTTGAATTGTTTTTACTTGAACTTAAATAATTTAATTTGGATGTTAATTCATTTGGCTTCAACCAGATTTAATAATGTATGCAACTTAAATCATTTTGCCTTGAACATGTGAATATTATCTCTGTCGCTTGCATTAATCTTACCTGAATAAGTATAATGGAAATATATGACTTGTGCTGATTATCCTTGACCAGTTTTTAGTATTTATGCCATTTAGAACAATTTTCTCTAAGCATAAAATAAATATGTGCACGTTCGATTCCTCTATATTAGTTTAAAAATTAAACTTATGTCATACTTAAATTAGTTTACTTCTTTCACCTCGCATTAAAAATGGCATTTATATCTCAAGTAACAGAACACAAACCAACGCGGGTAGGTACTTGGACCCACAACACACGTGTCGCGCGTGGTTTCGAGGTCGGTGTAATTTGAGTTATTCCTCCTCGAACATTTACAACTAGGTGAACGGTTTAACTCATTTATCCATGAACAATTGACAAATAGGTAAGTGATTTCAATCATTTATTCATGAACAGTTGACTTATAGGTAAGTGATTTAAATCATGTATCCATGAACAGTTGACAAATGGGTAAGTGATTTAAATCATTTATCCTTGATCTGTTAAAGAAACAAGGAACACATAAACTATTTTGTTTTGAATACATAAATCGTCATTGTGTACATGACCCTTTCTGTCCTGATCAAAAAATTATGCAAAATGGCTCAAGTTACAATTTACTTGCTTTAAAAACACCTTTTATCTGTTATAATATTATCATAAATTAGCAAATAATATACCACTTTTTAGTTGGGGAGATTTGTACATTTTTATTATATACTTTAGGAACAGTGATTTTTTTTCTTAAAAAATAAACTTTAAAATGCTCTCCTGTAAAGTTCTCAAAATGGCGCTTGAATCAAGTCGCCTTTTAACCGTCGATATACGAATTTGTCCGTATCTATACGGAAATAATGTTCAAACCGGGCAATACATAAAAAATGCACATGAATTTTTATACGGAATTATCAGGCAAATGCGAAGAGTAGTTTCTCAATATTCCTAATAAAATGAATTTAGATAAGCAGTACTTTAAAATTTATTTGATCTTTCTAAACTAGCGATTTAAATTTTTAAAAGAAATGTTTACTCCTTTGACATCGAAAACTTTGCGTTTGAATAGAAGTTTAGTTTTTTGGCAATCTGTCATTGCGGGGTTGTTATTAGGTGCACTGTGACGGCAACATCTAAATTCAAATACCTATTTTGCAAATTTCTCTGAGCCCATGTTCCCTCTTAACTCATTTAACACTTAAAATTTTGACATGTCGAAATAATAACAAAATTTAAATAGGAGGTAATCGATGTTATTTATCAGCGTATACCGTATTATTTATGATTCTTTCATATTAAAATTATAATAATAAAATGTATAAAATTAGAATTATTAAACTTTTTAAAGACAAATTATTTACAGATGCGTACATTTTTTACACAGTACTTATCATGTGATCCCAAAGTAAACTAGGATTACCTTGATTGTGTTATGGAAATCAGACAACAGGATATTAATGCTTGAATATTTTTTTTTGTTAATATCTACCTACATAGAAACACCCAGGCTCTAGACAATTTATATTTGTGGCTCACATAATTTTTTGTGGTATGTTGGGAAACAATCCACGACTTCGTGATCCGCATTTGGTCTTTACGATCTCTAGACCAACGAGGCAGACATATTTAATAGTTTTTTGGAGTTCAGGTGTTTCTATGTAACTTCTAGGTATAATGTGTACTTATGTATTAAGAAAGATCTAAGTTTGTTTATCAGTTGTCTAAATCTCATAGCAAAAGCTTATATTATCTTAGTTTGGGCTAGATGGCGTTGTGTGTGAATGTCCCACAGTATTTATATTGATATTAATGTAAAACAGCGAACGGAATGCGTATTCATCTGATCGAGTAGTGGGTAATATTTTATCATTTTTTTATGTAAATGCTCTATGTAGACGTCTGCCTTTTTGAATATAAGCTTTTAAGACCATAATCAACCAAATGTTTCAATGGCAGATCTGGTCAAATACTTTCAAAAAAAAATTTTTTGGGCATTTTCAAAATCGTCTGCCACTAAGTAAAACTCACGATAATGGTCTGCCATTCTTATTTTCCGATAATAATAATAATATATTTTCATTTTTTTAAAACGGCATCCATGGTCAAATGCATTTAAAACTAGTCAAAAATCGATACCTGTCCTGGCTGCGCAGTCGTCGCGTGCTCCACTTAGAGTTTAGTGAGTCACTGCATAATGCATGGTAGGTATAGGAGTCTCAGTGTACAAAACCTCAGGTCTGGTCAAATACATACTGGTAGATGTTCATGGGCTCTTAGACCATAGTGTCACCCACACAATCACGACCATAGATTTAGAATTTTTCGCTACTCTCACGACGAATCAAATGACACCTCGCATGTCAAAATCCGTCAAGCCGTTCAGGCTGCAGGACGTGACAAAGAATTATACATGCATACATACATTATCTCGAAAAACATTACCCTCCTGTCTTCGGCAGTTCGGGTAAAAAACGTAACGGTAAAAATGAAAGAAAGCTTACTTACCTACGAAAAAGTACATTACCTCAAAATGAGCGAAAATAATAAATATTTAATATCTGTGTTAAAAGCTCTCGCAGCGGTACTAATTAAATCGTAACTATTTCTTTTGTTGTGCAAGTGTTAGCTACAAAATAAAAATATATTCATGAGACTACGCCGTCCGTCTGTCTGTCCGTCACGAGACTATATCTCAGGAAGCATGATAGTTGGAGAGCTAGAATTTTCACAGATGGTGCAATCAATGTTTAAATTTTAGGCTGTTTTTTGATACGGAACCCTACTGTGCGCGAGTCCAACTCGCACTTGTTTCAAACATGTACTTTACAAACGGGCATATGTATAGTATAATACCCTGCGCAACAATGGGCCTCATACTTTTGCAGATCGAAAAAAGTGAGATCCAGTTTCCAAACCCAAAATAAACAACAAATTGCTGATTGGACACATTTATTCATTACATGTAACATTTAATAAATAAAAAAATCAGTAATATTCATCACTAATGAATAAACAACGAACAATTATCTGCTTAAAATGGTACACACCCACATATCCCCGTTTGAGGTGTATATTTACTAATAACCATCCACAGAGTAATTACGCCTTGTGGTACACCATAGAACATGTAAATCTAATCCAATAAAATGCAAGATTTCTTATTCTGATAGAAAATCTCACAAATATGGCCTAAATATGTTATATTATAAATTATGAGCAGTGGAGAGAGGACCTTATTGAACTATTGCATAATGTTCACTTAAAGATCTAAAGAAAACCGGGGAAAATTTTTTAAGTAGGTACCAACAACCTCGACAGGGGAACACAGGAAAAGGCATGAAATTACATTAGTAGATACTTATGTAACTAACAAATAACAACATTATCACTATGTTTCAATGTTATACAAATAGAAACGTAACAATAGAATATTTATAACACTACGACTTTCCTCAAAAGAATTTTCAAGTAGAAGAAGTTATACGGGATGTCCATAAATTTCGTATGAATTTTGTAAAAAAGATAGCAGTCGATGCGACATAGAAGCTAAGTTTATTTTGTATATTCCATGAATATAAATGTATTAGAAATTTTCTTTTTCAAAATAGAAGATACTTTAGTATTAGACGTAGGGGAATTAAGATTAGTCAGTTGAAGTTCACTATTTTACAATATTATATTATCATACTGTAACTTAACTATTGGCTACTGAATATTTTAATACTTAATTAATTAATCTGTAAGCCTATCTAATATTACAACTATGAAAGTGTATTCATTTCTTTTTCAAGCTGTATTAAGTGATCCTTTTGAGGAATTACCCCGGGCTCATAGACTGCTAGTTCAAGACTGTGTGATTTTAGTCGGTTCAAATTCGACTCAAAATCCTCAGCAATTTCCTTTCGGAAAATAAGAAACAATTTTCATACATTTTGTTACAAATATCTTTTGTAAATCAATTGATTGGTTAAGTTTATAAAAAAAATATTTCACTAATGTACCTACCTACTTTTTTTACATTTAATTTTTCAATTAAATCCTAACGAATATTTTTTTAAATATTTAGCTCGCCAAATTGACGTCGCCACCAGCCTGATGGGAAGCCCGGGCGCATCTAGCGATTGGGGACCACTTCTGACAGTGGTCAATTTAGCGCCTTGCGATGTGCCTCTTCACGCTCCTCTTGAAGAACCCGGGACTGTAAGATGAGGGAAACATGTGTGCGGGCAGGTCGTTCCAAGTTAAATCTACTGCTGGAATTACTTTCGCATTTATGATACTAGTAGTTATTGATTTAACATCAAATTATTATAGACACATAATATTCATACAAAGACACATGTATCTTTTAATTAATAGATACTACATATTGTATCATTAGATGAACATAAAATTCAATATGACATAAATATCAAGTGTTTAAAATTTTATAAGTATTTCGCTCAACAGTTTAAAATGGCATTTACGACAGCTATGTTCATAACAAATAAAATATATATGACCTTAATAAACCGGTAGATATTTTTAGGAATGCCGACTCTTTATAAATGGAATAACCATGATATCAGAAAAGGTTTCTGATTTTCCCAGCCAAGATCTGTAGCGATCAAAGCGAGGTGGGAGGCAAACATTTCTTCTTAAAAAAAGGTTATGATAAAGATAGGACTAGTACCAGTAGGTACAATAAGTTATATAATCTTATAAAATATATTCTATCGATTTCAGTTGAATAAAATCATACAATAAGATTAACTTTCATTGGCATTGATTGGTTTTAGAAACACTTAACAATATAACAGACACCAATAATAATAGTTTTAGATCTACTGATTAGATATTGATTTCGTTTCAAAAACATACATAAGTTAGTAGATTCGCTTTACCCTGTTTGCGTACAGATAAATCGCCTCAAAGATGTTTTGAAAATGTACAAGAAAGACATAAGAACTGTAAGTAACTTAATTTGTCAAGTTAATAATATAACAAGATAAAAATTCTGTATTTCAAAGTAATGGGAACCAAAAGTTTGCTTTCGTAAGCCAGACTGAACTTGAGTAAAACCAGATCATTACTTAAAGATTAATAATTAGGAAGATATATTTAAAAACTAACGTAAATAGACACTGGACTGCACCATGCTGATCGTCAACCTTCACTAGTGTTGTAAAGGTTCAATATTGACCAAAAACCCAAATCTCAGCTGTTTTTAAAGAGCAATTGGGCAAATTGATAAATTTTAAACTCGAACTTCATTCAAAATAATATGAATTTGCTGAGTAGGTACTTCGCAGCCAGAATTCGTAAGTTATGGAATAAATCAAGTCTGCAAAGTTTTCATAGCAAGATAATTTAATGTAAATAAGAAAATAGGTCAATACATAAGTTACATATAGTAATTAGTAGGTATATACAAGGGATTTTCTTTTTTGATGTACCTATGCATATGCATGTAATAACTAAATGTATGTTTGTAGTTGTAGGTACTAAAATTGTAAGAAGATAGACTCACAACAGCACAGGTCTAAACCTCTGTGGTTTTTTGGTGCTGTTACGAATAAAAAAATGTGAAATATGTATTTTTTAAAGAATAAATGAAAAAAAAAAAAAAAAAAAAAAACATATAGCCACCGTTTAAATAGATAAAATTTGTTTGCTCAAATCTTATAAAATCATGAAATTCGGAATAAAGAGCAATGTCCCCCATCTAACGATGACACTTTAATAGTACCAAATATTCAATTGTTACTGTAACAAATACCCAACATGCACTATCAAATATTCATTAAAATAAAATTAAGAAAGTTTCAAAACAAAACCAAAAACGTCATTATGTAAAAAAATTGAAAGTCTAGTACGAAGAAGAAATACATGAGGCCCGAGAGAACACTTATCTCTTGATACCTAATATTACGCAATTCATATTTTGACGTTTACGATACTAATAGTAAAAGCAAGTCAGGGGAAAATATTTTGGAATTCTATAGTAGGTAATAGATAAACAGGAAAAGACTAGAAATCCGACCCCAACTGGTTTGGGAAAAGGAGCCGTTGGTGAATCATCACCAACGGCTCCTTTTTTTTATCCCTACTACTATATCAATAGTAGTAGGGATAAACCTAAGATATAAAAAAACGGTTCTATAGGGAACAGACATAACAACGTAGCTTGAACAACGAAATATTTCGATGCTAACAGAATCCTGCATAAAATTCTTGTAGAGCAGACGGTCGCTGGCCGTGAAATCAGTTCAAGGTCACTACACGACCTGCAGACTGTACTGTGTAGCTCAATGTCCTGCAGGGGTATGCAAAAGTTATAAAAAAACAAAATTGAATTAATAAACTTACTCTTTTTATGGGTTTAGTGAGTTCATCCAGTGATATGTAAAAATTGAAAATTTAACCTTATGTAAGTAGATTATATTACATTAAAAAAAGTAACATTTTTAAATTTACCGTTTTAATTAAGTTTACTTTGCTTTTTACAATAATGCCTTCTGTATTGACCTGAAAAGGACTTAATTGTATTAATTGTCCAGCTGTATTCCATTTTCTTATACAACATCTGGTAATATAAAATTTGATAGGAGAGAGACCATAAAAATAATATCTCAATTAAGTATAATATCTCAAAATTAGGTTCACTGCCAGCACATGCGCCGTAAATATTCATGTTTAAATTTAGAATTCCTGGGACATCCTTCCGAGAAGTTATTCAAGGCGCCCGGCGCTAGGCGAATGGTATGGTTTTAGTCAGTTAAGTCCGACATGGCTTGTTTGGATTTGCTTACTTAAAAATATTGAAATAACTTAATAATGAATTGTCTTTATTCAAGTCGGTTATAAAAGATTACATTTCGAATTTAAGTTCCCGTAATGAAAATCTTTGAGGCAATGTCTGGAGCAGCCGTTGGTCTTTACAAAGAGTCTTTCTTCTGGGTGGGAGCTTCTGCGGGCGGAACTCCGGCGGCAGACATCTTGCGGCGCTCGAGACGCGCGCGCGACACTGGCCGGTAGTACTGCTCGCTGCGCCGCCGTCAGCGCTCGGGAGGAGGCGCTTCTGACTCCAGCTCCATCCATAACGAGCTCATCACAGGGCCTTCTGTTCAAAACAAAGCACTTTGTGTACCAGAATTTCAATATTAATGTACTACTATGAGTTACATTATGACGGGTTAGTTTCGGAAGGACTTGATTGTAAAAATCTGTGTTAGCTAAATATCCGAGTAGAAAACAGTCTATTTTGTACAACGTCTTCATTGCAAATAGTCTTACGTTAAAAAATGCCATGGTTGTAAAAGGTCATGATGGCAAATGGTTCCCGCTTACGAAAAAAAATGTTAATGGACTTCAATCTTGATCGATAATCTGTTCTCGATCAAGATTGAAGTCAAGTAGCTTCACTCACACACAACAAATCCAAACTCAGGAAGTTTTCTAAAAGGGTTCGATCTCTCTCCGTTTGAGATTCAAAACCCTGAAAGACAATTTTGTAGTTCAAAACGAGGGGTAAAATGAACTATACATAATGTAGACACAACTATAATGAATCCACCTTCAAAGTAAAAGCAACTTCACGTTATTCGCTACTGTGCAGCAACACATTTTCAAACTCTATATGAATTACTGCAAATAATTCATGAGAATTTTACGTCGAATTTATTTACAATCCTTTGAAAGTGTTTTCAAATACTGTCATTATTTTATTCGTTGGGAATTTCATGTGAACTTGCAACAACCATGGTTCGTCGCTATTTAAATTTATGCTGAACTTTGCCATGGGACTTTATTTAATTTAAATCCTAATAGACTCACTGTTATTTAGCGAGCTAACTGCCACTTTATCGTGTTTTGTTACAACATATTGGTTAAATTTATGTGTATGTTTATCAGTTATCTGGTTCCTATATCATAATAATTTAATATTAGCGTAATTTGGGGTAACCCCTGCCCACAAGCGGCTTATAACGCGTGTGTCCACTCGCGCACATCTGTAATGCATAAAAAAAATTTTCAATAAAAAATAAAACCGACTTCAAGCAAATCCTGAAAAATAAAATTTACTTAGCACAAAGTAATATGTATTTTGATTTATCAGATTTTATTCAATATCATATTGAAGTCGGCGCCAAGTAAACCCATACTTTTATTTAGGTATTATATTGATGGCACCAACTTCAATATTATATTGAATTAAATATGATAAATAAAAATACATATTACTTTGTGCTAAGTAAATTTTATTTTTCAGGATTTGCTTGAAGTCGGTTTTATTTTTTATTGAAAAATTTTTTTTCATCATTTTAAGTGACGGGTGAATCGAAAAATATATCTATCTAGGTGAAAGTTCTCAGCGATACAAATCAATCAAGCCCAAACACAAGGTAGCTGCTGTAAATCGTTAAGGAATTCCTTCGACTGTCTTTCAGTTCCATCATCAGATCGACTCCAGGCATTCATTAAATTATCTTAATATTGTTAACTTTTTAATTCAGTGCTTAAAGGTACTACCTTTAAGCACTGAATTAAAAAGTTAACAAACGCACTAGTTGTCCCTACAATTTTCGGTGGTTGCCCTCGATTTCTCCTGAATCCCATCATCAGATTCTGACCTGGTGAAATTGGGACTACCTCAGCAGTGAACTCTATCCAACAAAAAGCAGATTTGAAATTCGTCTATAATTGACGAAATATTGGTGAACATACATAAAACATTGAGAACTTCCTTTTTTTTTAAGTCGGATCTATCAATCTTAGTGTAAAGTTCTCATCAATACAAAGCAATCAAGCCCAAACACAAGGTAACTGCTGTAAATTGTTAAGAAATGCCCTCGACTGTCTTTCGACTCTATCATCAGATCGACTCCAGACCTTCATTAAAATGTAGAACATTAAAGCACTTAATTAAAAAGTTAACAAGCGCACTAGTTGTCCCTACAATTTTCGGTGGTTGCCCTCGTTTTCTCCTGGATTCCATCATCACATCCTGACTTGGTGAAAATGGGACCACCTCAGAAGTAAACCCTATTTAACAAAAAAAGAAATTTTGTAATCCGTCTATAATTGACGGAAATATCGCTTAACATACATAAAAAAAAATACATACAGACGAATTGAGAACCTCCTCCTTTTTTTGAAGTCGGTTAAAAATGACACACGCGGGAGAGGTTCTAAACCCAATGTGTCTCGGCTACGAGCCTGTGTAAATGATATGCTCGTAAAACGCCTCTTCTGGGCATTAGGTTTCATGACATGACGTTATGTTCTAAACTATTTAAGAATTCTTTTTATGTTTAAACAACGAATTTTTTTATACTACTAAGATGACAAATAGTTTCCGGTTGCTTAACGTAGCCTATGGACGCTTGCGACACAAAACATCTACACTTGCGGTGCCGAACCAGGCGAAATTTGTAACGACTATCTGTTGATTTCTTCAAACCGCCCATATGTCCTCCAACGTGGCTTAACGACTGTCATGTTGCTAACAACCGTGAACCAAGGCTTCAATGCCTTCCGAAGCGAATGTTAACGCTCGCATATAAATGTCACGAAGTGGTCACGTCGTGTTCACCCTACCATAGCGAAAGTGGATTACTGCAGTGATCGTTAACACTGAGTCAGAAAGACTGCGAGCGCTTCAAATTTTAAAATCTTACATTTTTCAGATGAAACATTTTCCAATTTTCTTTGTATTACCGTTGATACCTGGCACTGGCAATGTTTCCAACACCCGGCGTAAAACAGGAGATGAGATTAACCGGTCGCAATATACCGGACCTTTTACAAGAATTAAGTAATAAGATGAATGGAGATTTCCTATACTTTTCAGCTATTCATTTTTAATAAGTTTTGCGACAAATGAGACGTATTGCTATTTCAATGTAATAATACATTTACATTTTCTATTGGTTAATAGAAAATGTTGAAAAAAAAATACTGTTACGGTACTGGTTTGAAGCGCTCGTGGCCCCGCGGACTCAGTGTTCTGTAAACGATCACTGCAGTAAGCAAAATTTACTATGGCTGGTGGTTATGGATGGGTGACCACCACGTGACCACTTTGTGACATTTATTTACGAGAGTTTCCGTGCATCAGAAGGCACGTCAAGCAGTTGGTCCCGGTTGTCAGTAAAATGACAGTCGTTAGGCCAAGTTTAAGGCCTTATAGGCTTGAAAAATTTTCACTGTGTGTCGTCACAACCTGTGCCCGGGTCAGCAGCGCGTGTGTAGCGCCTCTGGTGTTGCAAAGTTCATAAACTACGGTAACCGGGTAACCAACTTCACGGTGGGTCGTAAGCTTGTTTACCACCTAAGCAGTATAAAAAAACGGTATTATGTAGTTATAAATATCGTGAGAAAATATCTACGCTTAAAGCGCCACTCCGCAATGGTATTTTACTTATTATCGCATATAAGTAGTGGGGCCCTACCAACACCTCTGGGCCCAAGTCAACCTCACGTGCAAGCTCGTGCACCTGCTGAACAACGGACGAGGCTCTGACGTCGGCGGTCCATTTCAACACGGCGCACAGTGATCAATTATTGAATTTTAGCTGGACGGAATTCATTATTCTCAAAATGAAGGTAGTTCGAAAAAATTGTCGCTACGTGCTTAAGAGTATTGTGTACACTTCGTACTACAATATTATTTTGATATGTTTGTTTGTGTCATCAGAAATTAACGCTCAAAGATATCAATTCCGCGAATTGCATTGATAATTGCCGTTTACATAAGATTTATCTAGTGAAGTTATTTATATTTTGTAGTGTAAGTTGTTTACTGTGGCATTGAAAAAAAATGGTGCATATTCTTAAAGGTATTTATGATTTATTCCTGTTGTTAGTTTATGCTTCATAGTTCTTATTGTTCAGAAAAAAAATTAATAATTCACATAGAAAATTTTACCCTATTTTTTGAGCTTCTGAGAAACATATCTTTAAAGAAACATAAAGAAACATTACATATTTAAGTTATTTAGGAGTATTAAGCCCTCAGCTATTATATTCAATGAGACTTTTTTGCTCATTTTTGCACTTCTTGAACAAAGTTTATGATTTTTTAGGTAACGGTACTACAATAAAAAATCAAGATTTGTTCAATGTGCTTAAGCAACATCCTCCAATGAAACCTACAACTAAGCAATCAAAAGACATGCTACTTAGCTTTGTATTAGATACCATTGGAGTGCCAAATTTGGACGTTACAGAGAGAAACAACTTGCGTAATACCATTCATAGCTTTTGTACTTCAACCGCTAGAAATTGGATAGCAACTAGCCGGGACGTCACTAAATTTGAGAAAAAGTACCATAATTGGCTTAATAAATGCATTATTATCTCCGGGACACAAACAAGTGAACCTTCTACATCACAGAATACGCGTAAAGGGCGGCCAAAACAGCTCTTTTCAAATGTTTGTGATAGAACAAAGCGACGAAGGTTAAATGAAGAAGTAAATGCTAAAACTGCGGAAGAATTATGTTTAGCCGCGGAAATGAAATTATATAAGATTGGAAAACGTAGTGCTGCTTCTACTTTACACAATATATCATCTTCTTCCGATAATAGATCAGATAAACGATTTAGTGACCAAAATGAAAAGATTTCGTATTCGACAAAAGAGGCATTATCATTGTTTATAGACTTGAAATTAACACGTCATCAATACATAGCCCTGAGAACATCAGCCATACGCAAAAATCTGAAACATCTTTATCCACCCTATTATAAAATTATTGAGGAAAAAGAAAAATGTTACCCGGTAAACATCAGTGTTTCTGATATTTCAGCAGAAGTTCCCGTCCAAGATTTGGTGGACCATACTGTTTCCCGTTTAGTGGAAAACCAGGATGTTGTGTTAATGTCTTTTACCGACCAGTCTATCATAGAAACAAACATGTTTTATAAATGGGGTGCCGATGGAAGTGGGAGTCAAAAGAATTATAAGCAGGGATTTGAAAACGAAGATTCAAATGATTCAAATATTTTTATATCTTCATTAGTTCCCTTACGTTTGCAGTGTAAACAGGACAACAAAGAAACTGTTATTTGGCAAAATCCTCGAACCAATTCTACTAGGTTTTGTAGACCAATTAGGTTACAATTCATAAAAGAGACTGAAAACACAATTAAATCAGAATTTAATCATATAGATGCTCAAATCGCAAATTTAATGCCTACAACAGTTTCTTGTGGGGATCGCACTTTACGAGTAAATCATTGTTTGTTGAAAACAATGGTTGATGGTAAGATATGTAATGTCTTATCATCAACTAAGTCAACCCAAAAATGCTATATTTGTAAAGCCACCTCGGGGCAGTTCAATAAAATGATAGATACAGAGCCTTTGGCTTACGATCCTAACACATTGGAATTTGGAATTTCATCTCTGCATGCATATATACGTTTTTTTGAATGCCTCTTGCATATTTCTTATAAATTACCCATTAAAGCATGGCAGGTCCGTGGCAAAGAAAATAAAAAAGTTGTTGCCGATAGAAAAAAAACTATTCAAGAAGAATTTAGAAAGCATCTCGGCTTACTAGTCGATGTTCCCAAACAGGGGTTTGGTAATACAAACGATGGAAACACGGCTCGTAGGTTTTTTGAGAGCGCGGATGTAACGCACGCAATTACTGGCTTAATCATGATTTAATAGTAAAATTTGGAGTAATTCTAAAAATTTTGAGCTGCCCTTATAAAATTAATAGCTCCGCTTTCAGTGATTATGCAAAAGAAACGGCAAAATTATATGTAAAGGAATATGACTGGTATCCTATGCCACCCACAGTTCATAAGATTTTGTTTATTTATTTATTTATTTATTTATTTATTTGGCAAGGATATCATTGAGCATTTTTTATTGCCTATTGGCCAACTAGGTGAAGATGCACAGGAATGTCGACATAAAGAGGTAAAATATTATAGGGAACATAATACCAGAAAAATATCCCGAAAAGCAACAAATGAAGACTTATTTAAAATTTTACTAGTGTCATCCGATCCCCAAATCTCAAGTCTTCACTCAGTAGCTTTCAGAAAAAAAGGTGCTCTTTCCTGCGATGTTATAGCGTTACTAGACGAACCTTGTATAGTTGACGAAGAAAATCAAGAATGAATATGTCTATATTTTATCTAATAATTTATTTTGTGATTTAAAATACGTAATAATGCATGATAAATAACAAATTCAGCCTAATAAATTAATTTTATATTGAAAATAATACATTTCTGGCTTCCAATATTTTCGTACACCTAAAAGTTGAAAATTGATCACTGTGCGGCGACGGGCTCTACCTGTTACGTGGGACCGAATTGTACACGGTGAAATGTGGGCCGGTATAGGCCTCTGCCTACCCCTTCGGGGATAAAGGCGTGAGTATATGTATGTATGTATGTATCGCATATAATAACGCGACCAACACATTCGGAGTCAGTGGTATTCTGTGGTCTTATAGCATTATCACTTAATATGATGAGCCTATTACCGCGGAGAAAAAAACAATTTTTTTTTATTCCAGAACATATTCTATTGGTTGTATCAGTTCGAAATTCGTTTCATTTTAAGGGTTCCTTCCGTACCCAAAGGGTAACGTCCTGAGGTGACGGGAGGCCTCGAACCATTACACGTTTTTCCCTCATCTTACAATCCCGGGTTCTTTAAGAGGAGCGTGAAGAGGCACATCTCAGGGCCGCCAACTTGAGGACCACTGTCAAAAGTGGCCCCCAATCGCTAGATGCGCCACGATTTTCCATCAGGATGGTGGCGACGTCAATTTGGCGTCCTGAATATAAAAAAAAAAAATACGGGACATTATTCATGAAACTTCACCGTTCGTCTGTCTGTCTGTCTGTCTGTCTGTACGTCTGTCTGTCACGAGGCTGTATCTGAGTCACCACGATATCTAGAGAGCTGAAATTTTCACAGGTTATGTAGGTATTTTTGTTGTCGCTATAACAGCATAAAATAAAAAGTATATAATATTTGAAGGGGGCTCCCATACCATAGATTTAGATTGAGAGTAGCGAAAAATTCTAAATCTATGTCCCATACATCAAACGTAATTTTTTAACGTGTTTTGATACTCGGTTTTTTGGAACGGTTTCTTTAAGGGGCTAGTCCGCAAAAAATGCACTTAGGATTTTGGAAATATTCAAGAACTCACTTCATTAAATGACACTAAAATGGAATCTTAAATTCTTAATAGATGAAACTACAATAACACCGTGCGCTTTTACAAAATAATTATTTATATTAGAAAAAACACCTCTCAAAGTTATCAAAAATCATCGAAATAGCAGAAATAATAAAATTGATGAATTTCAGAGGTTTTTGCGCAGGTAAATAATTATTTTGTAAAAAGCGCACGGTCTTAATGTAGTATCATCTATTAAGAATTTAAGGTTCCATTTTAGTGTCATTTCATGAAGTAAGTTCTTGAATATTCCAAAATCCTAAATGTCTTTTTGTGCATTTTGCGGACGCGCCACTTAAATTATAATGGCACACATATTTGCAAATAATTCCTGGTCTCTTTTTAGCCTTTATACTGTAGTATAAATACTCTTAGCAATGTTGCGTAAGAAATGTTCTTACTTTATCCCCTAAATGTTCTTAATCTAGCCCCTTGGAGGACAGTTTATTGAACTTACAAGAAATTCGTACCAAATTTACATTTACCAAAAACAAAGCGCGTATTACACTCAAACAATAAGTTAAACTCCGAGAGATATTACAACGTGGTATAGGTATGCTATAAATAACACTGAAGAGGTAATATTTCTTTCCTCGCGACTTTGGCATTCTAATTTGATATACTTTTTGTGCTGCAATGAAATATCGCTTTATAAAGGCATTCAAATACGTCATTGTTGCTAAAGTATTGTGGAGTTATTCTACCAGAGATGTGCTAATGCTGCGTTGCTATGGATGCGTTTCATATTCAGCACAAATCACGCGCATTGTTCAACATAGCATAGCACTGGAACCAGCGATATAGATGCATGATCGATCCAAGCGTTCGGTTTGTGACGCATTTACTTTTTTATACCTACTCCATCGACCGATTATTAACGTTCAGGTTTTCTTACCCCGTGTGGCGACGGGGGAGGCAACGGGAAAGAATACAAAATTTTACAACCCCGATTTCATCCCGACTGTGTCGTAAGAGGCAACTAAGGGAACACTTTCGTTAAACGATCTATAACCCGATAGCATAGAGAAGGAAAACTGGAAATGAAGCCCGGTTATCATAAAACGACAATTGTTAAGTCATGTTGAAGGCCTTATGGGTGGCTTGAAAAATTTCAACTTCGGGTCGTCACGAACTGGGCCTGTCCATTTCAATTTCGGTAATAGGCTCACCACCTATTACGTGGGAAATAAAACTCTAAGGTGAAAAGTGTAAACGTATACTATGCCTCTGCCTACCCCTTCGGGGATAAAGGCGTGACTATATGTATGTATGTTTACTTATGACATTATCATGTAAAATTTTCGTCCGGAAACTAGCTATATGGACACCTTTTTGTTTTATGGAATTATGCGTGCTATAAATGGTCCCGAGTGGATTAACATAACGTATAGTAGGTACCTATAAGTAGGCACTATGCTTTATCTATGTTATAATGCGATAGTGCATCTTCATAACACATCTTACTCGCTCCATAGCTTAGTGTCAGAGGAAACGGTGACGTGGTTTCATGGCTTAGCTTGCACATGTTCGAAGCATAGTTGCACAGCAAGTGGTCTGGTGGAAAAGTACCGTTGCTCCAGCCGACGCTGCACATGCCAACTCGATATCTCGAATCTTTTGAGTGTTTGGCCGAATGAGTAAGTATTGTGTTACATTTATAATAATTGAAAATTCTGATATATTCTGATATTTTACGAATGGCTAAAGTATTTTGTAGAACTGTGAGGACAGAAATGCCTATCTTGAAAGTGATGTGAGATAACTTCGACATGGGTGCTATGACTCCTACCGACTAAAAACCACACGTATACTACCTAACAGCCTACAGTTGGGAGCCCCAGGTAAGTCCTCGGAAGGATACCCCAGGACTTAAATAAGCTACTGTTTAAAAAGATCTAAGATTCTTATTGAAGGATAAAACTGAGAAAAGTCATGTCTATCTTCTGACATTGTTCTATAGTAGTATAATGCACCTTTGGTGAAAATATTGTAAGCCTCTCTCTACCACTTAGGATAAAATGTATCTCTGATAAATGAAGTAAGGAATAGAGATTTAACATAATCAAGTGCCATGTTGGTCATAATAACCTAAAAGCAAACATTTTTTTTTGATTTTTGACAAATACAGTAGGTATTTGTCAAAAATCAAAAAAAAAATGTTTGTTGATGTTTGAAGCGCATGTAACTGTTCGTTATTATCTCATCAACAGTTGCACCAACTCCAAAAAGAAGCTAATTTTTACCCAAAAGAAGTGGGATAAATTCTTATCCCTCGAGAGAGGACGCGATGGCAGACAAATTCTGTGTCGTAGGAAGTACATGGGACTCCCGGCAGTAAGCAGGTGACAGGACACCGTGTGGTTTTTGTTGGTAGGAGTCCGACATAACATCCATGAAGATTTCGACACCCTAAAAATGTCCTTGGTTGTTTCAACAGACAATAGGGTCGACAATAGTACGATCGTAACCTCTGTTGTTACAAACTCCTATAGGTTTCGGTAACCACCTTTGTTCCATCACTGCCACAACCCGACCACCTGTCTCACCACAAGAATTAAAAAAAAAGGTAGATGATCTTGGTATGATCTGCGTCATAATTTTTAGCACATGCGTGTCTACAGTATTGTTAGTGCTTAGTGTCCATGATGAACATACCTAATCCAACTCCCGATCCCAGTTGCTAGTGAAATGGTAGATTTTTCCTGGGATATCCTTCCAAGGGCTTACCCGGGGCTCCCAACCATAGGCTGTTGGGCGTTACGTGAGGTTTTTTTAGTCGGTAGGAGTCCGGCATAGCATCCATGAGGATTTTCCCTCACGTTAAAAAAAAAAGGTAGATTATAGACCAAGTTGACTTATGGATTATAAAAGTTTAACAGGTAGCCACGAACTCCGCCTGTCCAATTTAATATGGCATTATGTTAAATAACTGAAACTTGATACAAAATACATATGGCTTTTACAAAAGAATACAAATTAATTTCAATTATCCTAAATTATAACAAACAAAAAACTATTTAATTCATAAATATCTTGATGTAAGCTCATGAAAGGAAGAAAATGCAGACCGTTTTATTAAATATACATACATACATACATATAATCACGCTTGTCTCCCATCGGGGTAAGCAGAGACTATGGCTTTCCACTTGCTACGATCCTGACATACAACTTTCGCTTCTTCTACTTTCATTACTGTTTTCATACACGCTCGCCGGTTAAGGGTACTCTTGACCTTGCCTTTTTCCAGAACGTCTCTGATTTGATCGGCATGCGTACGCCGAGGTTTACCCCTACCAGTTTGCCCATTCATTCTCGCCTCATAAATCTGCTTTGTCAGTCTATTCTCATCCATTCTCTCCACGTGTCCAAACCATCTAAGCATCCCTTTTTCGATCTTAGTCACTACATCTTCTGTTATACCACATTTTTCCCTTATCACGCTATTTCTTTTTTTGTCCATTAAAGTCACTCCAGCTATACTTCGCAGACTTCTCATTTCCACTGCATTAATTTTGCTTTCATGCTTCTTCTGCCATACCCAACTTTCACTACCATACATAAGTGTAGGGATGAGCACTCCCCTATGTACAGCCAACCTGGCCTTCTCAGACACATTTTGACTGCTCATAAAGGTGTACATAGCCCCATTCACTTGATTTCCTGCCAAAACTCTTCGCTCAATATCCTGGTCACACTTTCCATCCCTTACAAATTTGGAACCCAAGTATACAAATTCTTTCACCTGTTCCACTCTTTGCCCTTCAATGAAGATTGAGCAATTCGTCATACTTTCTTCTCTTTCAAAAACCATAACTTTCGTCTTGTTTACATTAACTTTCATTCCTCTACTTTTTAGAGCCTCATTCATACTATTAACCATCAGCTGCAATTCCTCCGCTGATGATGCTAATATCACCTGATCATCAGCGTATAGGAGGCATTTGACGGTCAGTTCATTCATTTTTAAGCCATACATACTCTCTTGCAGTTCTTTCAGACAACTATCCATGTATAGATTAAACAGCCACGGAGACGCTACACAGCCCTGTCTCACACCCTTTTCAATGTGATGGTGGTTGCTGTTCACTCCATACATGGACAATATTGACCACAGTTCATTCCTCACCACTCTGTCATAGGCCTTTTCCAAGTCCACGAATATGCAATAGACCTTTTGACTTTTAGCCAAAACTTTCTCAGCTACGCATCGTAAGGAAAAGACCTGATCCGTACATCCCCTTCCTTTCATAAATCCTGCTTGCACATCCCACATTTTTCCTTCAGTTTCATTCATCACTCTTTTTATCAACACTTTTGCATACAATTTGCCAACGATGCTGAGCAAGCTTATGCCGCGGTAGTTTTTGCACTCTTGCTGCGACCCTTTTCCTTTGTAAAGCGGCACAATGACAGCTTTACACCATTCTGCTGGTACTCTGCCACTTCGCCAAAAAAAGTTAAAAAGGCGGTACAGCTGGCAAGCTACCACGCCACGTCCAGCTTTCAGCATTTCGACAGAAATCCGATCTATTCCAGCAGCCTTTCCTACTTTCATACAATTCAACGCTTCCACTATTTCTCCCATACTTAACTCGCTTTCATCGCCAAATTCATTCAGTTCTAAAACACGCGTATCGCCTTGTATATCTTCTTTTTCGAATAAACTCTCAAAATATTCCTTCCATCTCTTTAGCACACATTCTTCTCCTCTTACAAAACTTCCATCCTGGTTTCTGATGTGATTGAGCGGCGACATTGTTTGCTGACTCCTCACTGTTCTTATGGACTTCCAAAAAAATTTAATATTCCGTTGGAAGTCTTCAGATAACCTTTTAACAAATTTTTCTCTATCATTCTCTTTCTTTCTCATCATCATCTCTTTTGCAACACGTTTATACTTTTTATATTCATCCTTTGCCATTTTTACATCCTCATCCGTTGCCTTTTGCATTCTTTGATTGGCCTTTGTAGCCAACCAGTCCAACCATGCTTTCTTCTTGCCAGTCAACGCATTAAGAACTTCCGCACTCATTCCCTTTGCCATACATCCTTGTCGTCTTTTGCTAACCCCACACACTTCAATCGCAACTTCCACAAGTCCTTCCTTAAACGGCTTCCATAATTCTTCAATCTCACATATTTCATCTAGGTTTTCAAAATTTTCACTCAGTTTACTCACAAATGCCTCTTTTATGCCTAACTCTTGTAAATTCTCAACTTTTATTCGCTCTAGTACACTAACGGGTTCATGCACACGATGTCGCCACCGCTGAAACAGACCCCTTACCCGGCTAATTACCAAGAAGTGATCTGTGTCGATCCCGGTGCCACGGTACGCCCGAGTGTCTAGCACTTTCTTTCTCAGTCTTGCGTCTACTATCACAAAGTCAATCATGCTTCTCTGATCTCTCTCCTCTCTTGTATACAAGTGGATATCCTTGTGGTTGAATATGGTATTAGTTACCACAAGATTCCTTTCCAAACATACTTCTAGCAAGCTTTCTCCATTTACATTCACTCGTTCATCACCAAACTTTCCTAATACACTTTCGTATCCATCGCGCTTCACTCCCACCCAACCATTAAAATCACCTAACATCACTATTCTCTCGTTTCGTTTACATTTATCCAGAATATCACTCATACTCTCCCAAAATGCCTGCCTCTCGCTTTGGTCTTTTGAAGACCGGTGCCACCGCGCATCCTGCGGAGCATACACTCCCAAAACAAAGATGCGGGTAAGTCCAACCTTCAGTCTTAGCCAAAGGAGTCTTGGGCTCACACATTCATACTCTGTCACACACTCATTCATTCTCGCGGAAAGTAGTACACCGACCCCCTGGCATGCTGTGCTGGTTGTGGCTACACCTGACCAATAGGCCGTATAGGCTCCGTGTGTCGTGGTGTCACATCCTTTCCGCTTTGTCTCATTCACACACAAAATATCAAGATGCCTCTCTTGCATCATCTTACATACCTCCTCAATTTTATCTTTCATTCCTCCTCTCACATTTAATGTAGCAAAGTGGCTAACCCTAGTCCACTTTTCGCCTCGATGGGAAACGAGACGTGATGGGTGGCGAACCACATCGCCGCCGTTTTTGGTTTTAAATTTCACTACCATAGCGTTCCCACGAGAAGCTAGGGAATTAAATTGGTCCACCTGAACAGAGCCCCGCTTGTCCAGGTAAGGCTAGCCTTGTTCTGGGTTCGCCCGGGCCCAGGGCAATTAGGCACGCTTAAGACTACGCTCGCCCGTAGCCACGCAGCTCATCGGCACGGCGACCTTGGCTTGGCGGATAGTGGAGCGGATCAGGATGGGGTAGGAAGGGATTCACGGACAAGGAAATGGATAAGGTAGGATAGGACGGGGTTAGAAAGGATCCAAAACCATCTGTAATTCAAACCAAAAAAAAAAAAATTCCAACAGATCTTACATACAAAATACAATCTCTGCAGTCCAAGCAAAAAATATTCAGATTGGCTAATAGCTTAATATACGAGGGAAAACCGAGATCTCCGGAGCTTAAATTTCCATCCTTCCGTTAAAGTAGCTAAAGAGATATTTGCAACTCTTTAAATAATAAATTGCAAGGGAAATCAAATATCTCGATACTTATCGAGTTTTCCCCGGAGGCCAATTTTCGTGTAACATTATTGGCTCATGCCGATAAGTCGAACCAATAGTAAAAAAATCTGGTATGTATTTTACTTTAACAAGTTTCTATTGGAAAAACACGTTTATGAAACATTATCCATTCTTTCACGATAAGAGGTATCCTATGTCTTTGTTGAAGCTTTGTACCAAATTCCGTCAGAACTTAATTCAATGGTTCGGACCTAACAGTATAACAGATTGAGCTATTCTTACGTCTATATTATAGTGGGGACAATTAATATTCGGGTTTGCGTAGAGACTTTGTAGTACTAGCACCATAGAGCAACACAACCTATGACACAATATACTAATTGTGTATCTGCCTATGACTTATCGTATGGGTAGTGCACAAGAACTGGCTATCACTTTCAAGATGGCTAATGTGTTAGATTAACTAGCAAAGAGATAATATTTACCTGGTTTCTCATCGACTTCCGTGTCATCCTGACCTTCATCAGGAGCTTCCGTGGCCTCTTCAATGCAACTTTGTTCATCAGGGAATTGTACGTGTTTCTTCACTGCGTTACGACTCGGCTTTGACAGCACAGAGGCTGTATAACAAAAAAAAACAACTGTTGAACAATAAAGCAAAATTTAATTCTAAAAATACCCCAACCCTGATTGATCCAATAAGCAAACATGTTAAATTCTCTTGTTACTTTTTGCGGAGTTCGGTATTCCGCAGACTATTTGATGCATCAGCCAGTTCCAGGTTACCTGTATCGTGGTAATACCAACAAAGTAACAGTTTTCAACATTTCTGATGAATTGGTCCTATCAAGTTTAGTAAAAATAAATAAATATTTGTGGACATTTTCACACAACGTCATTTAGCTCAAATTAAGTTAAACAAGATTGTGCTATAGAATCTAGACAACTGATATACATACTTATATTATTTCTTTAAACATACATAAAAAAACATCAAAACTAAGAGACAAACATTTGCGGATCACACAAATATTTGGACCGACCTGGAATTCGAATCCAGGACCCCAGCGCGACAGGCGGTTACACTACCAAATGCACCGCTAAGGCAGGAGAAACTCCTTCATCTTTTAAAAAGTGAGCTGATAACCTTCAAAATTAATAGCTACGAACCACCATCAAAATTAGTCCATCCTTTGAGGCGCTAGATACATTGCCACGTTAAACTTAAAACACCTCTTACTTACGTCATGGGGTTAAAAGTACTCATCACTGAAATATATTAGAAAAGGATTTTAGCACAGAGATAGTATAGTACTAGTATAGTGTTACTATACCTGTTGATTTTATATATTTTCCTGAGGGAGCCTTTCCAAACATTCAATGCCAATAGATCCATTGAAAGCTATATAGTGTCAGGGGAATATGTTGGTTTTCAAACAAAGTACTTTATTTTCGATAAAATATTAAAGACAAAAGGAGTATTGCAGAGTATTACTTGTACTCTTCTTTTTTCACGATACTATCAATCACAATTCATAATGCTTCCGTTACCCTTTTATGCAAATCTGATTATTATAATCAGGAGCGGTTTCAAGTCGGTAGTATAATGGTCGGGGTGTTGAATACAAGTCGCGAGTACTCGAAGCTTACAAGCTAACCACTGGACTACCGTCTCGAATAGAAACATATTATTATATTAATAATGGATAGTCTTCGAAGAATGAATAATAAGTACTACCTTAGATTATAAACCATGCAGATGTCGCTTATCATAATAAAAGTGAGGCCGTGAAAGCAAATCCAAAAATACTGCGTAGCTCTCCAGAAGTGAATATATGAATAATGCAGTCATGGTGGCATTATTCACGAGAAATGAGAAATCACTCGTTACGTGTAAACAGTACAACGCTTTTTTCAAAAGATTATAAAGAGTAAAAATTGCGTATTTGCTTTCTCGGCCTCACACTCTAATTTGGTCAGCGTGATCTGCAATAGTCTGAGGTCATTACCTAATATACCAAGTATTTATATTTTTTCAACATCCTTGCTCATAAATTGGCTTTTATCACATGGCTTTTACACTCATAAACCATGGTATTAAACAATTGTGCTTTTATTTTCTCGATCGCACTAATGTTTTATTTTATATTCCATCAAATTAAGTCTGTACTGTACCTCGCTGAAAGATATTAGTTATGCATTGTATTTGCTCTTCATTTAACTGGGTTACAGTTTTATTTTTAAAACTGGGAACTTTTGACTTAGATACGTTTCGTTTCAACATAAGACTAAAAATAACAATATTTTTGTAAAAAATAAGAAGTGTACCATCTCGAATATTATGATAAATTTTCAACATCTTATTCGCTTTAATTAATAATTCAACGTGAAAGTTATTTATAAATACCTACATAAAAATTAGATTTTTTACATTTTGCGTTTTGACTGTTTAGCGTAATTTGTTCGTGCCTACGCTCCAACAGCTATCACACACGCGCAGAAAAAAAAATCAGCGCGCCATTTTTAACAAACTTTCCGTCTGTGCTGTGTGCATTGTTTATTTGAGTACGAATAATTATAAAATTGGTTTTTTCACTAGAGTGTTGAAAAACGTCGTATAAGGCAGCTGTCCCACCGCCGACGAGAAAACGAGTAACTATCGACTATTTTCTCGCTCAAGAAACGTACAATAGATATACATTCCGTGTAAACAAAAGAGATGCATATACCAATAGTTGATCGCTGACTGTTCACACTGCCCCGGCGAGCACTCGCTTTACTAGATTGTCGCTGAGCGACAAGAGCTATGAAAGATAATACTCGCTCGGCGATACTCGCTAAGCGATTAGAACACGCTGAGAGAGCAACCACGACCAACGAGCGAGTGATGCGAGTAATCGCTCACCTCACTCGCAGACTCGCTTATAGCCGAGCTACACAACTATCGGAACTACGCACTCGCTCCCCGCGGCTCGCCAACTCGTTTCTAATTCTAGCTCTACTCGTTACTCATTCATCGTTGCCGGGCTCGTGAGAGAGCCTGGAACGTTATTCCGAAACTCGTTTGTTCGAATAATCTGTTGACAGAATCATTATTGGCAGACGTCTCCTTTCATAGAAAGCACGTTTGGCAGAAATCACTACTCGTAGAAAGCACGGTTCGCCGAAGTACTGGTTGATAGAATCATTGTTGCACAGATGTCATGGTTGTTCGAAAGCACTGTAGGCAGAAACCTCTGTACATAGACATCACGCTTCGCCAAATTAATTGTTAATAGAATCATTATTCATAGAAGCCTTGGTACATAGAAAGCGCGGTTAGCAGAAACCTCTGTCCATAGATAAAACTTCATGCCGAAAGCCTTGTTGATAGAAACCACTTTTTCCAGATACATCGAGTCTTTTTAGTAGTAGTTTCATACCTCGACACGTGGTTGTGTCTTTAACTTGCACGTGTTTCCCTGTCTTTACAATCCCGGGTAATGCAAGCGGAGCGTGAAGAGGCACTTCGTTGAGCCTTGATGTTCACAATGACTGTCAGTAATCTTGGAGACTCTGAGTGTAGCCCTTAATTAGGTAGATGTAGCAATATTTTACCATCGGGGGTCATTATGTCGAGGTAAAATTATTTAAAAACTCAGTCTGTTAATACAAAAATATTTTTATTTAAAACAACAAAAGTTCATTTACAAACACTCATTTTTTTAAAATCTATTTCTTTACATCTCACTACATTCATTTATTAACGCTTCAAAAATGAGCATCAGCTTCACTTTACGTCTGTTGCCAATCTCGAGAAATAGCTATTTTATGAGTTCGAATGAATCTCGTAGACGGGACCGTAGACGAGTAGCTACGAAGATTACAAAACAGGCTATTTGTTAACGCAATAAATAATATTTTTGCTCAGAGATTCACTGAAAGCGAATCGCTTTCGATATTAGATAAAGGACAGGGCAGACCGGATAGCTAACGACAACATTCTTTCAGATCGATTCCATAGATTCGTAGAGTGTATCTTTTCAGCCTACACACAAAATTACTTCTTTTTAATACGGAAAAGGGAAAGTGTTTTTGTGCTGGTAATATTTTTACTTTATCATTGGCGATATAGGTACTTAGGTAGTTTTATTTATTTGGATAACAAACGTGGATTTGTGAAATGTATTCATACACATATTTATTTTTAGTAACTCTCATGTCACACTCTCAAATTGGTTTTTTTATTCCAATTTGCTTTTTTCATTTATTTTTCTAATAATTTTTGTACCAAAACAACAATGTAGTATGTACAAGATTATAGCAACTCCGCACCATCGAAGTTTATTTGCTTTATGACCGATATCGGCGTGGCTTTTTGCCAAAAATATTTCGGTTTCGACTGAAAGAAAGAAAGAAAGAAAGAAAAGAAAGAAAAATAAATTTATTTCACATAGGCATATACAGATGCTCTTGTAAAACGTCCAGAATATAAATCAAAATCTACCACCAGTTCACAACGCGACCCACCTGAGAAGAACTGGCAAGAAACTCAGCGGGTTATTCTTTTTAGAGCTCTATTTACAAAATGAATCTAAAAACTATGCATTTTTACAATTTTTTTGAGAATCCAGTAGAGCAGGTCATTTCCAGGCTTCTCCATCCAACAAATAATCACCAATTGTATAGTAACCCCTGCAGTACAATTTACTTTTTACAACCTTTTTAAATTTATTAAGGGACATACTTTTAATTTCGTCTGGTAGCCCACTGGATTGGGCATTCAAGTAGATAAAAATTTACTAATGCGCCAGTACGTCGATACCTTACAGTGTGTAGGGGTAGATAATGCATTGTGTAATAAGACCCCTTTTCATGTGAATTGTGGTATACAGGTCCTTTGAATACTTATCCAAAAAGAATGAATTATTAAGGTACATAGTAAAAATATAATAAAATTTTGAAAGCGGCAAAGCCTTAGTTTTTGATCCAGTGTTTTCCGTTAAAACGTATTATTTCTAAGGAAAACCACTTTTATAGGATTTCAAATAGGTGAAGCTGCGAGGATCCATAAATAAATAAATTGTTGATCACATTTTTATGAAAAGTGTAACGTTTGTTTTTACAGATGCAATCATGTCTTTAGTCTATGCATCGTTTATTTCTTTTTATCTTTAGTTGCCTTTGGTTAGCAAGTGACGCAGTTTGTCTATGGCACCTCGGTGAATAACGCTGGCAAATAGGTTTTTAGATAAGATTTCTCGATCATTCTGAGATAAATAGCTCTGCTATGAAGTTCCGGGTCTCTTTTGCAACTTTAACTCTGAGCTCTAATCTTAATTCACTCAAGCACTACATAATCTTGAAGATCTGCTAAGGAAGCGAGGTTCCTTCCTTAGAAAGAAGAGTTTCATTGCTACTTTCTACCCAGGAAACTGGTAAGTCTTCTTTACTGTTTGCAAAGCGGTTCGAACCTGGCCTGTCGCGCTGTCAGCAACTTATTCGTTGTTTTGTTTCACGACAGGGATTTTTATAGTATCCGCAATACGAACTGGCACTTTGGGCCATAAATGTCACTTATTGTAGGGGTTGAACTATGTCGATAAAATATTTAAAAAATTGTCGATATGTCGTAATCTGATATTAAGTGGGTAATTTGCTTTTCGTTGTAAATATGATATTAATAGCAAATAAGATTTTCTTAAATAATTAGCTAAATTTTAGCAATAAAAATGTTGAAATTAGTAAATTTGAAATTTTTTTAGTTAGTAATTCACCTACTCAACCTACTTATTTTAATAAATTTATTTAATTTAATACATTTGTCTTAATAAATCAATGCTGATATAAAAATAAATAAATCAATAAATCATATTTAAATTTTTCATTTCATTACTTTTGTCGATACTGTTATGGAATACGTAAAAGATTACCTGCACAGCACTATGGGTGCGAGTCCCGCTCCATAAGACTGTGTAGGTGCGAAAGAGATAGCACGAATCCGATGATTTATGGCCCCACGTGCCAGTTCGTATTGCGGATACTATAGTACGGACTGAAGCGGCCCAGTCTAAGGTGATCGGAGCCACACCCACAAATACGTGAACTGGACGAGCGGAGTGCATTTGAGAGGAACCTGCCGCCTCCACCTGGCATTAACAACGTCTGGAGTCGCTCTCAGGTCACACTGCAGACCAGTACCTACCCAGTTGCCCACTGCCACCTTGTAGTATAACCGCATAAGTAAATTTATAACATCTAGTACCTGATCACGCTTCAATAGATTAGTGCCGTAGTACTAGTGCCTAAACTAAAAAAGTAAATTGTTATGTATGTCTGTGCTTTCTATTATTTTTGTGAAATATCATTCTCTGTCTCTGTAGTGTACTGTAACTTCTTAAATATATGTGTGTACACCCTACTTAGTTGTTTCCGTTAGAGTCCTAACTTACCCTTGCATACACACTGGGAACTCTGAAGAAAGGCGCCCTGGGAAAGAGTCCTCTGTAAGCTCCACACTGAGTCAACTGGTGAGTAGCTCCCTGAGTAGTACAGTGGTTACAAAAGTCTCATATGCCAAAAAATGTCAAACGCTATTGACTTTTATACTCTTTGTGGGTATAAAAGTCTATTTTATTTATTGATTTGTGTACACACAAAAAATATAACAAAACCAATATACAGAGATATAGGTACAATGGTAGGTTATTTCCATAAGAAATATCTACCAGCAGACCGGCGAAAGGAGAACAAGAAGAAGGAAAAAGAACTGTCAAAAGTGTGTAAATAAAGGAATAGGTTAGAACTAAATTACGATACATAAAAAAAAATAATAAAAGAATAAGTATATAAATCTCAATATGTTATTGATAGATATAAATATGTAATAAATAAATGGCTTAAAAAACCCTAGAAAAACACGCTTTTATAATGCACGTAAAACCAAAAATAAATGATGGATCGTTCAAGTTGCCTCTATTTCTAGGGTGAAGTGTAAACTATGTGCTTTTAATTATAATATTTGATTGCAAAAGCGTGGGGCGCTGGAACAGGAAAGACTTTCCTGGCGGAAGCTGCATGATTTCTTGTCAGATTAAGGATAAGGTCACATTTATTAAAGCGTGTTTTTCTCGTGTTTTTAAACTATTAATTTACACTGTCACGCTTTTATATATCTATTGTGGCTTTTACTAATTATTTATTTCATTTTAAATTTCGGAAATGTATTAACGATGATAGGGTTTCAGTGAAATGCATGACATACTTAATAAGTAAAGTAGTTAATCACGCCTACGCATTTTAAACACCCACTTTTGCCAGTATTTCGTGACGCCCGCGTAATAGGAGCAAACCTATTACCGTTTCGGATCTCTATTAGATAATTAATAGGTAGGTCCTTAAAGTTTCGGCATTCCGAGATATTTAGTACAATATGTAGTATTCATGTAATGAGAATACAAACGCATAGGTATACCCCAAAGCGGGTTATCAAAGGTAACCAAAGATAGCTCGTTCTCGAACAAGAACTCACATTTTGCCACTGTTAACGTATTCCCCTCATGTATCTACTTAATTTAAACACCCACTTTTGCCAGTATTTCGTGACGCCCGCGTAATAGGAGCTAACCTATTACCGTTTCGGATCACTATTAGATAATTAATAGGTAGGTTCTTAAAGTTTCGGCATTCCGAGATATTTAGTACAATATGTAGTAATCATGTAATGAGAATACAAACGCATATACCCCAAAGCGGGTTATCAAAGGTAACCAAAGATAACTCGTTCTCGAACAAGAACTCTACATTTTGCCACTGTTAACGTATTCCCCTCATGTATCTACTTAATTGCCTGAAAGAAGAGGCGTTCCCTTTGGTGACTGTGGGATCTGGTACCTCGGCTAGACTGGTGACGGGAGTTGGAGCAGGTGATTGAGTAGTCTCTTGTTGTTCGTATGAATATTTATTTAATTCTGCCGTTACAAATGCAGCGAGTCGATGCTTATATATAATTTGATTAGCGCCATCTAACGGCGCGTGGGAGTACTAGGTAGGTCCTAGGCTATATGGTTTAGTGTGTACTCAATACTAAATGATCAATACCACGTAGTTCGGATAAAGGCCGTTAGATGGCGCTGTAAACGAGTTGACATGACTATACAAAACATTGTAAACAAATCTAACACGCATTGTCCGAGCCATGAAAATGTATCTACACGAACACAAACTAAAGTACTAGGTATTCTATGGAATAGTCATGAAGACTCCATCACCTATTCAGTACAAAAGCGACCTATACCGAATTTATTATCTAAACGAATAATTCTGTCCATGGCCTCTGAAATTTTTGACCCATTAGGACTACTCGCACCTACTA
The DNA here is from genome assembly GCA_933228765.1 of Miltochrista miniata. Taxonomy (NCBI): domain Eukaryota; kingdom Metazoa; phylum Arthropoda; class Insecta; order Lepidoptera; family Erebidae; genus Miltochrista; species Miltochrista miniata. Next base: position 29,839,742 of record OW121747.1, read on the forward strand.
TAATCATTGCCAAACTATACATAAAAAACCTATGGTCAATGAACTCCAGTTGGGATGAAAATGTTCATTCCGAACTACATACACAGTGGACTACCTACTATAACAGTTTGTTATGTTTAAATTCTATAAAAGTACCTAGATGTACAATCGCGCACGGTTACATAGATCTACAGTTGCATGGATTCGCCGATAGCTCGATGAATGCCTACGGCGCGGTAATCTACCTACGCTCCACTGATAGTAAAGGAAACATTTTCATACAATTGTTGTGCGCAAAGTCTAGAATAGCTAGACAAGAAACTATTCCGAAACTCGAATTAAGGGCCGCGACATTACTTGCTAATCTTTATAAAAACGTAATTAATGCACTAAAAATCGAATTTAACAACATTTATCTTTGGTCGGATTCAAATGTTGTCTTATCATGGATAAAAATGTTATCTACAGAAAAATTAAATAAATTTGTAAGTAACCGAGTAAAAGAAATTCAAACATTAACACGTAAGGAGGACTGGCGCTGGGTCGCTTCCAGTCAAAATCCCGCCGACCTTATATCTAGGGGCGTACACGCCGACAAGTTGCAAACTACGCAGTTGTGGTGGCAGGGGCCATTCTGGCTTTCAAAACCACGTTCCGAGTGGCCATCACAAATTATACCTAAGTCACCGATATTAGAAAATGAAACAATATGTAACCATTCCCAAATATTTCAAAAAAATACATTTTTTTCTCATTTATTCGAAAAGTTGTCAAATACAAACAAACTAATACGGATATTTGCCTACGTAATTAGGTTCACGCGAATATTGAAGGGACATCACCTCAGAGGACCTCTTCAAGTAGATGAATTAAACAATTCACTACTAACTCTAATAAAACATGCCCAAATGGAATCATTTCCCGTGGAATATAACCTCTTAAAAAATAATAAAAAGATACACCAGTCTTCGAATATTTTATGTTTAAACCCATTCATGCACGAAAACATAATACGAGTAGGTGGTCGTTTGGTACACTCACCCTACGACCATGATAAAAAGCATCCCATTCTATTACACCATAAACACACTTTAACTCATTTAATATGCCAAACCGAACACATAAAATTATTACACGCTGGACCACAATTATTATTGTCAAGCTTAAGAGAACGATTCTGGCCAACTCATGGCAAGACACTCGTAACAAAAATAGTACATAAATGTATACAATGTTTTAGAGCGAAACCTAACACATACAAACCTATTATGGGTAACCTACCGACTTCTCGAGTAACTCCGTCGAATCCCTTCCTGACTACGGGTATCGACTATGCAGGTCCCTTCACTATCAGGAGCGGGAGGGGACGCGGTTATAGGACTTCCAAATGCTATATAGCATTGTTTGTTTGTTTCGTTACGAAGGCGGTTCATATAGAGTTGGTTTCAGGCTTAGCCACACCGACGTTCTTAGCAGCGCTGCGTAGGTTCATCTCTCGACGAGGTAAACCCCGGGAGCTGGTTAGTGATAATGCTACCACCTTCCATGGGGCTAACAAGGAACTCCGTGAGTTGTATACATTTTTACACGAATATTCTAGCGAACTTACGTCATCCTGTGCGAACGAAGGCATTGTATGGAAATATTTACCTGTGTATACCCCACATATGGGGGGGCTCCACGAAAGGGCCATATCCAGCTGTAAGGGACATTTAAAAAGGGTTCTAGGACAAGCCCTACTAACCTACGAGGAATTCCTCACTATATTAGTTCAAATCGAAGGGATTTTAAACTCTAGACCTCTGTGTCCTCTAAGCACTAATGATACCGACTTCTCAGCATTAACGCCTGCTCACTTCTTGATAGGTAGATCTATCACGACGCTGCCAGATTATAACTATTCTGATGTACCTGTCAACAGACTAAGTCACTACCAGCAACTGCAGCAGATCCAGCAGGACTTCTGGAGACGATGGTCGAAGGATTACATCGGAACGTTGCAAGAACGAACGAAATGGCGCAGTTGTAAAGGTCCTGGCCTCGCAGCGGGTACAATGGTACTTGTCAAAGACGACCGTTTACCGCCATGCCTGTGGAGACTGGGCCGCATCACGCATACCCACGACGGTCAAGATGGAATAGCACAAGTAGCAACTATAAAAACTGAGAAGACTATCATAAAACGCGCATTCAATATGTTATGTCCACTTCCTATTTCAAACTGAATAACTATTTGATAATAGTTTAAGTAGCTAAGTAGGGCCTATGATTAAGAATCGTTTTGTGTAATCTGCGTTATATCTCTAAGTATGATAAGATTGCTAAGATAGTTCTATTTCATTAGGAACCGCTTGCTATGTGAAATTCTATTAAACCAATTATTTTCTCTTGTTTCATTTAACAATTGGGTAATGATCATTACACCAGATAATGATGAGTACTCAATACACCTAATGCACCCTTCCAGTCAAACCCATGCTCTTGTCTCGATTTCTTCAGTATTTCTTTTAACTTAACCCAAATAAGCCTACGTATCCAAACACACAAGAGGGTTTGATTGCAGGAGTGTATCTGCATTGATAGATCAATGCTTGCCTTGGAGCACTGACCTATGTGATTACATAAAAATGGGTCAGTGGCCCAAGCCTGATAACGATATAACCCGTTATCATGTTGTAGAAGAATAGCGCCATCTATTGGCCAACCTGTGTAATAGAGGGTTCACTGAATACTCTGCCCTTAGCGGCGCCGGCGGCGCAGCGGTGTCCGAGACACCCTGCCCCCCAGTGGCTATTATTAGAAAATGTTGTAGAATAGCGCCATCTATTGGCCAACCTGTGTAATAGAGGGTTCACTGAACACTCTGCCCTTAGCGGCGCCGACGGCGCAGCGGTGTCCGAGACACCCTGCCTCCCAGTGGCTATTATTAGAAAATACTATATACTATACTATATAATATAGATACTATTTTGTTATACTCGTTGCTCGCTGGGAGCATGTCAACTCGTTGACAGCGCCATCTAACGGCCTTTATCCGAACTACGTGGTATTGATCATTTAGTATTGAGTACACACTAAACCATATAGCCTAGGACCTACCTAGTACTCCCACGCGCCGTTAGATGGCGCTAATCAAATTATATATAAGCATCGACTCGCTGCATTTGTAACGGCAGAATTAAATAAATATTCATACGAACAACAAGAGACTACTCAATCACCTGCTCCAACTCCCGTCACCAGTCCAGCCGAGGTACCAGATCCCACAGCGACCTTTGACCTCTTGTGCGACCTCATGCAGCTTTAGCCAGGATTTTTAATATATCAGGATTAGTATTAATAGGAATTTGCTTACAAAAAAGTCTTTCTTGCCTAGCGCCCCACGCTTTTACAATCAAATATTATAATTAAAAGCACATAGTTTACACTTCAGCCCAGAAATAGAGGCAACTTGAACGATCCATAATTTATTTTTGGTTTTTACGTGCATTATAAAAGCGTTTTTTTCTAGGGTTTTTTAAACCATTTATTTATTTTATACTTTTTAGTCACAACATTTATACCTTTACTAGCTGTTCCTTGCGGCTTCATCCGCGTAGAAGTCGTTATCGCGTAAAATCCATTACCCTGCTTCTGCGCAGTCAGTTAAAAAGTAGCCTATGTCCTTCCCTTAAACTCAAACTATCTTTATACCATCAAAATCGGTTTAGGCGTGAAAACGTAACAGACAGACAGATAGAGTTACTTTCGCATTTATAATATTAGTAGGAATTTCTGTATTACATTACATGGTGTTTTGTCTGAGTTCCACTAATGTGAAAATATTTCAATATTATTCTAATACATATACATTTTATGCAGGTACCTATGTCAATATTTAATTTACGCTCAATATTAACTTCAATATATAATAGGTTTGTTATAACCTGAAACCCTAATCGTGGTCAAAGTTCATTACAAGACTTTTCCAACAAATCCAAACACAGCTATGATACGATGTTCAATCATGAAGATACAGTTCATATTTTACGACTCCATCATCAGATCAGTTTGACAGTACCATATTATTGTATTGTCATCAGAACTACAAACAGCTGCAAATTTTCATGACGCTACGATCCTTGGAAGCTGGTTAAATTAGCTACCTTAGATTCCATTTGTTCCATCGAAGTTTCAGTGCCTATCGTCCGGCTCCATCATCATATCAGTTTGACAGTACCATATTATTGTATTGTCATCAGAACTACATAAAGCTGCCAATTTTCACGACGCTACGATCCTTGAAAGCTGGTTAAATTAGCTACCTTAGATTCCATTTGTTCCATCGAAGTTTCAGTGCCTATCTTCCGGCTCCATCATCATATCAGTTTGACAGAACCATATTATTGTTTTGTCATCAGAACTACATACAGTTGCCAATTTTCATGACGCCATGATCCTTGGAAGATGGTTAAATTAGTTTCCTTAGATTCCATTACATTGTTAGTTACATACACGACGACCTAATAAAAGCGTATTAAAAATATAAATACGGTATAGATAACATAATACATTCTCATAAACTTAATAAATACATAAATAGGTTTATAGTGTAGATATTTAATATTCACGGACTATCCTTCTAAAGGAAGTGACAGTTTTACTGTCTCTGATGTTAGGTGGTAGTGAGTTCCACAATCTGACCGCATTGCGCAGTGAAGGAATAAGTATAGAAATCGGTTTTGTAGCTAGGAAGTTTGAGAAGAAGGCGGAGGTTACACAGGTCCTACAGGGGGCGCAGATAGGTAGGTGAAGATGGATTGTAAAGTATATTGAAAAGGAGATTGAGAATTCGAGTGTTCCGGCGAAGACGGATAGAGATCTTTGCTAAAATGGGAAACGTGATCATACTTTCGGAGATTGAATATAAAGCGTATACTAAATTTTGCAACCTCTCAAGTTTCGATTTTCGATCAGAGAACGTCCAAAAATTAAAATTTTCAAAATATCTTCCATGTATAGACTCTCGACCCTCTACAGTTTTATTATAAGTATAGATTAACCACAATCGCTGTATTATTAATCATACATTGCGTCTCCCCTTAGCCGGTGTTTCGTAACTGGTTTCCAACAATAAAGGCTCACTCGTTTATTCAATGAAAGATGGCTTTACTATAATACGGAGAATTTATACTGTACATGACTTGGGTCAATAAGCGTGAATCTGTAGAGGGTTGAGAATTTGTACAAGGAAAGTATTTTGAAAATTTGAAATATTGTTTTTGTCTGTTTGTCTATGCATCCCGAATATGTATCAGCGATTTCAAATATTTTGGGTAAGAAATGGAGTACTTTAAGGATGCTTCCCAAAAACTTTTAATATTGAGGGTTTAGTAGTTAAGAAGTTGGAGACATCTCAACTTTCGCTAAACCTAGAATTCAAGGGTTACTTTGAATGTCGGGGTTATTTCTTAACTGGCGTGTTTGTTTAATCATATAAGATCTTAATGATTAAGGCTATCGTACAAAAATTCAATTTAGCAACACAATTCAAATTTAAAATTGAATTGTTTTAGAATGGACTTAAGCTCTTTTATGATTAAGGTAACAGGGCGGTTTCACTCACTCCTATGAGTCTAATGAAAAATTACCTCTCTTTTCATACACCAATGTGACGTAAAAGACGTTGCAGGGGTCAGCTAGTTTATTAAGAAGTTGTAGATATAGAAAACAAATTACAATGAAAATATGGATTGTAATCCATTTTTTAGGGTTCCGTAGCCTAATGGCAAAAAACGGTACCCTTATAGATTCATCATGTCTGTCTATCTGTCCGTCCATATGTCACAGCCACTTTTCTCCTAAACTATAATGCTATTGAAACTTGGTAAGTAGATGTATTCTGTGAACCGCATTAAGATTTTTACATAAAACTAGAAAAAAAGCAGTAAATTTTGGGGGTCCCCATACTCAGAACTGTAACTCAATTTTTAAGATAGGTCTTCAAAAATGCTATTGAGGTTTCTAACATATTTTTTTTCTAAACTGAATAGTTTGCGCAAGAGACACTTCCAAAGTGGAAAAATGTGTGTCCCTCCCCCTCTAACTTGTAAACTAAGAGAATGATAAATCTAAAAAATATATATAATGTTATTGCTACATTGCCATCAAAAAATTAAAACGAAAAATGGTTCAAACGAGATCTAGTAGGTAAGTAGTTTTTTTAAAACCTCATAAACCGCAATTTTCGCCCAGAAAAATCACTACCACAGCGAACGTGTTAAAACAGTTACAACTAACTAAAGAACTTTTATATTATGGTACTTGCTGCTATAACCCTTCCTGGGCGAGTACAACTCGCACTTGGCCGTTTTTTTATTAATAAATACGGATCCGCAGGACCACGAGCGCTTTTTTTTTATAACAATGTGTCTAAAATGTGTTTTAGTTGCATGGATATGGAACTTAAACACATTTTACACACACCACTGCGCGTAACTCTTTCTTTTGATGTGTAAGGTATTGTGAAGATAAAATAATGTACAATACGTATAATCATGGCGCCTGCAAACTGCTGTGGTCAGGACGAGCGACATTCGCGGACGATCATTGCGGATACGTACGCGCGGAGCGATCCGTACTGACTGCCCAAACCAGCCTCATAAGTAGCTATATTATTATTAGAACATTTTAAAAACATATAACACAATTTTATTTGATTAGGATCTATATATAAACATATTTAATAGCTAACATCCTGGATTACCACACATGTCTTCTTCTCATCTTGGGAAGAGGTTATTGTGGAAACTGCGTATACTCTACAACACGAGTGAAACCGCGGGCACAAGCAAGCACATACAGACATATGGTCACGCCTTTATCTCCACAGCACAAGCTTGTAACAGACAATTTAGAGTAGATATTATATATATCTCAAGTCAATTACTACTCAGAGTCTCTTACATTAATTAGTATGTTCAAATTTGAGCTTGTGTTTGTAATTAGAAACCATTACATACATATATAGTGTACGTCCTAATTAGTAACAACACTCCAACGTCTTGTCATTAATAAGGTTTCCACTTTGTGTCTTCATATTTCAGATAATAATATATTGGAACACTAGTAGATTAGCCGCATATTAGCCGTTAGGTATTGCAATTAGGTTTCTCCGTTCACAATTACACATTTGTCACATAAATACTGTTGTGAATTTATAAACACAGTGCTAACGTGTCACTTCACTCTGAAGTGAACACAGAGCAAACCGCTGAGTACGTTTGTGGTTAGGAATAATTATGTAGTGCATTTATAATCAGTGTAATAAGCAACTACACAGAGGGCATACATACAGGAATATAATCAGTTGTAATATCATCATGGCGCTGTCCAGGTACGACGTATGTGAAATGACTGAAGGTAGATTCTACATATCCCTTCAGCACCGAATGTAGGCCGATGCTTGTTATACCATATTTCACAATTTGCAGTTTATCCTACGTACCTAATAAGAAATGAGCTCAAGGTGTATTGAATTTGAAGATATGCAGGTTTTGGTTACATGTAGCGGGCTACATGTTTCGTGCCAGTTACATGTAGCCTGCTACATGTAACTGGCACGAAACGCTCGCAAATAAAAATGTCACGAAGAGGTCTCCATCTTAAGATAAGCCATTGTGTAAGATGGTTTACGCAGTGATTATTTACAGAACACTGTGCTTATTGACACGAGCGCTTCAAACACTGAGGTAGGTTTTAAAGGTGAAATAATTTTTTATGCAATCAGTAATGAACGTGATACTGATATATTTTTAAGTGTGTAAACGTTAATCTAAATATCTTTTAAGGTCCTTTAAAAGACACTAAAATATTCCTACGAACGGTCAAGTACAAAAACTACAATGATCGTATTAAATCAGGGCATAATAACAGTATCACAAAAAAAGAATTCATACACAAATGTAAGTATTAATAAGAAAGGGCAGGAAGCTGAAATAAAACAAATTCGCAGAATTGTTTCCCTTTCCTGGAGTTGAGACGTTGGTACACAATCCTGCATAGCTTGCGCTACGAAATCTTGAAAACTGATTACATGCTTACTTTATATTTTTACACGTACACATCAAAATAATTATATATTTGTGGATCACATAAATATTTATTGCAAGCCCCAAATTTCATCAGTTGGATTCGAACAGGAGAAGTCAAATGCATAAGTCTAGATCTAATTCCGGAGTAGGCGAGGTTTCCTTCGCAACAGGTTCCCAGGTGATGGCCAATGTATTATAATGTCACAGAAACAGTTTTAATAAATTTTTAAAGCTATTTGTATTTTGTAAAGCTCTTTGAGGATAAAGGCATGACTATTTAGTATATGTAATAAGTACGCTAACTTTTCATATAAGTTTTATTGCACAGTGAATAAAGAAAACTTGAGACCACAGAGCATCGCGGCCAGTACAAGGGGAGAAGACATATTATGTTTGCCCTATACATTATCTGTCTGTCATATTTTGAGAGGGGAAATCATATTTATATACACCACTACAAAAGTAATCGGTTGTCGCTATGGAACTTGCACAAAACAATTAAAATAATACTCTCATAATTTCAGACATACATACCTACATAATATTCTTATACAGGATGGAATTTAAAGACGGTAGTTGGAGGGAAAATACCCTTAATATTGATAATGGCAAGTTTTGCTGAAAGGAAACATTCCTTTATTTTCAAAAGTAAGTAAAACTGCATTAAAAGATTTTTGAAAAATCACCTGCTTGAGCCGGGAATCGAACCTGGGAAATATGAAAAAAAAAACATCCTGTGTTTTATGATACCAACCGAAAGAGTCTTTAATAAGGAACAATTTCTTTTAAGTAACATACTATCTTAAATTAAAGTAAGACCAAGTAAATATGTTTTTATTGTAAAGCTTACACACTATCTGAAGAAAAAAAAAACAGTCTAATTGAGATTCTTCTCCTTTTTTGAAGTTGGTTAAAAAAATATTCTATTTTCTGTGAATGGGAATATTCGTTCTGGTCACTTAACCAACCAACTTCAAATAAAGTAGGAGGTTCTCAGTTAGACTGCTTTTTTCTCTTCAGATAGTGAGTAAGCTTTACAATAAAAACACATTTTACTTGATCTTCCTTTAATTTAAGATACTATGTTGTTTAAAAGAAATTGATCCTTATTAAACTGTTTCGGTGGGTATCATAAAATACAGGATGTTTTTTTTTCACATCTCCCAGGTTCGATTCCCGACTCAAACAGTGGAGTTTTCAAAAATCTTAAAATGCAGTTTTACTTACTTTTAAAAATAAAGGAATGTTTCCTTTCAGCAAAACTTGCCATTATCAATATTAAGGGTACTTTCCCTCCAGCTACACTCTTTAAATTCCACCCTGTATATGTATGTGTATAAGCGTACACTTTTTAGAGTCCGCTTTGACAGAAGGGAAACTCCGAGTATGGCGACTCCCCTCCAAGTGAACATCATAGATCGTATTGCTCTATGCTTGAGACAGACGGGACTTGATCCAAGTTGAAGGCTAAAGTCCCGAAGTTCAAAATCCGTCTTAACCAAATTGCCTTTTGTCAGTTCAAAACCAAACTCGATATTCCTTGTGGCAAACTCTAATATTAGGGCTCGGTATGAATAAGTTCTGTTACTTTTGAATATTCTGGCTCCGTATCTAATGGTGAAAGAAATTTAAAGTCAGTTCAGTCGTATCTGTGTCTATCCATTACAATGTAATAATTCATTCCGCTCTGTAGTATTGAAGTATTCGCAAATTCAGATTCTGACATATGGTAGTGTATGTGTTATAACTTCATTGGCGTGCATGTGTCAAAATTTACTTTCTAATTTACGAGTATTCGCGTCTAAATTAAATTATACAGTACGTAGTATCTGCCGTTGGATGTCAAGCTTATATTGGTAATAATGTGAAAGAAAATTTCATTATTTATAAATTCAATTCATTAGCTCTTGGCATCTAAAATTGTTGAAAATATCTCACTTCATTTCTTTGGGTCCCCTTTATTTGAAGATGCCTACTATTCTTTAATGAAAGGGAAAATACAAAATTTCTATTCACAAAATTAATATTCATTCGGCTTTCGCTGTTTTCCGGTTTTGTTTATTTATGACAACATTTAAGCATGTTATTAGGTTGTTTCAATTTTCGAAACACCCTACGCTTTTAGGGAAAATGGACCAATTTATTATATTCAGTCGTACTAGGATTTTAAATTGGCATTGAATGACCAGACGTCACTACAAAAGACGACAAATACGGACTGTTGAAAAAAATCTTAAAACTCAACTAGGTTAATGAGTATTGCAAATAAAGCTTTAAAAATTGCTTTTCTAAAGGCAAACTAGCCAAGAATTATTTTCTCAAAGCGCTTGTATAACGGACGTCTCTTTGTGGCTTGGAAAGAAAAGATTTACTAAACTATTATAAGAGAGCTCCTGACTAGTGCTGACGAGCTGAGCTCTTTTGGGATATTATGTGACAAGTAAAAATACATAAAAATAGAACTAAGAATCAATACTTACTAATAACTTTGGAAGGAGCTTCAGAGAATTCTTCAGGATCGCAGCGACTTGGCATCGGTCTTCCGGCAGATCGGCGACGTCCGCTGAGCGCTGTACTTGTAGTTGTTGTGTGCGGGACAGTCGCCGTGTACTGTACTGTGGCGAGCTACGAACAATGACAGACATGTTACAATAGTTCATATGAGAGTTCTTTCGTAGTAGAGTAATTCCGATTCAGCATGAAGTTCTCAGGTATCATAGGTCGACTTCATGCAGAATCAAAGGTCAATCTGACTTTTTATAACGCAGTAACATAAAGCAATGAATCAAATCAGATTAGCCAATCCGGCTGCAGTTAGACGATGCAACGACAACGCGACAACTATGTTGCCGCCCCGCGGTGCCCGCTTGTTGCCTGCATACATTCATCAAGATTAGAATTCTTTCTAAAAACTATTTTCTATTTGCTATATCGCTATTTTCACGATCGCAAATATTACTTAGGCAGTCGATTCATCAAAACACGTCCACTGTGGCCAGCAATCCTACCAAGCAGTTTGTTCTTTCTCTACCACACCGACCTGGCGGGTTGGTACATGGTTTGTTGCGGGTTTTCCTTCTTCTACACTATCATCAGTAGAACATAATTTTAATTAGGTGGATACTGTTAGAAGACACAACGAAACTACTCTTACTTTAGCTAAACAAAAAATATTCTCGTGATTATCTTTTTTTTAGTTGACACAATTGAAATCCATCATTTATGCTATATTTCACTTATGCTAGACTTTTAACGGAAAAACCATACGGTGCTCCACTACTGCCTACGGCCGGGAGCCCAGGTAAGCCCTCGGATGGATGTCCCAGGATTTCCGACAGGTTCATAAAAATCATTAAACTTGCAATTATATTATCCTACATCCACCGAGAGTTAACAGTTACGCATTCCATGAGAACGTATTCCAGGCATAAAATGATAGACTTCGAGACTATAATCTATCTCTGTACCAAACTTCAGCCGTTAGAGCGTGATTGAGTAACAAACATCCAAACATCTTCACAAACTTTCACATTTATAATTTTGGTAATCCTACTAAGTAAATAGATAAAAGTGTGACTGTATACCTATCCAGTTACACAGTCACATTTCTATCCTCAAAACGAAAACAGGAAACGTGGGTAGACGCATACTATACGCCACATTCCACCAGTTGTATTTAATCCCACGTAATAACTGGTGAGCCTATTGTTTCGAAAAAATACTAAAGTAAAAATATTTTTACTCTGAAAGAATTTTCGTTAAATATTTTCCTGAACTTCACGGCTGAAGCGTCTATTCCCAGTTTCCCCCGAATGCTATCCCCCGATCGGGGGAAACTGGGAAAAAAATTCCCGAATTCATAATCGGGGGAAACTGGGAACAAATTGTTCCCATTTTCCCAGGTTAGGTTAGAAGGCTAAGGCGGAAGCGAAGCGGAGCGGAGCTCCCGCCTTAGCCTTCGTGGTAATTTTTTTTGTTTTGTTAGTTCCCAAAATGGATTCATAATTTAAATAATATTTCGTTGGAAAATGGGAACAATTTGTTCCCAGTTTCCCCCGATTATGAATTCGGGGGAAACTGGGAAAAAAAATCCCAGTTTACCCCGATCGGGGGATAGCATTCGGGGGAAACTGGGAATAGACCGGCTGAAGACTACAATCAGTATAAAACATTTGCTCTGGTTTCTCATTGAACACTTGTCCGGTTCAGAACTTGAACATCTCTCTTATTTTTCATTTATCAAATTTATGGGAATGCTTTTAAATAAATAATATAGGTAATATATAGATTTCTGAGTTCTTCGATTTGCAAGTAGGTAGGATGAAATGGCGTTCGGGCTGACATAGCAGAGATTGAGGATAGCAACGACACGTTGGCAATTGTGTGTTATGAAACGCTTGCGTTTTAGCATTTTGGAATGACGAAATTAGCTAAGTACCTAGTATTCGAGAAGCAATCACGTTTTTTTGGAGACTGCATCTTTTTTGCACCGGTATGGTCCTAAATATTGCAGCTTGGCGATAAAGGACCATTATCTAATACACTTCAAACTAAACCAAAGATAATATAATAGTATTACATACAGATAGGCAACTCCCTGCCTACCACAGAGCAAGTTTTCCTACCCCCGCTACAGCTGTCAAAAAGTAGGAGGGTGAAAACTCTGAAAACACACACATTCAAGCTTTGTACAAGCATGAAGTGATTATTAGTGTGCATAGATGAGAGAGTTGACAACGAACATATGTACAGAGTTTCCGCCCTGTGACTAAACTAAATACTTTGAACTATGTGAGGCAATCAAAGTGAACACCGAGTGCCAGGTACAGACTGGATGCAATGAAATCTTCTAATATCACAAATGTATCAGACAAGAGGACCACTTTCCATCAGTGGGCCGTACACTTGATGGAAAGTGATCAGCGTAGCCTATGGACGTTTGTAACACCAGAGGCGCTACACTCGCACTGTCGACTCTGCAAGAACTTTGTAAGACCCTTTTGAAGAACTCCGTACAGAAGACACTTGGAAAAAGCAAGGAAGGCAGATCATTCAACAATCTAAGTGTGCACGGAAGAAAGTTCCAATAGACATATACAACTAGGGCAGTTTTAAAGAACGTTTCTCAGAACTCAAAAGAAACATTCTGCAACGTTTCTTAGAACTCAAGAGAGGTTTCCGGGTAGTTTTATAAGACGAAAACTAATCTCAAACGGTTCTTGAGTGATGTTGAGTATCACTTTGTAATACGAACCTTGGTCATTAAGTGGAATACGCCTCTACTTCTATTTTGGTTCTTGTTAACGCCAAAAACCTGTTTGTATTTCTGCCCTACTTAAGCTAAAAAAGGGTTAAGCCACATTTTGTCATTTTTGAGTTAATAATACAAATTGACACAGCGCAAAATTCTCTACATTTCTCACTAAGAACCATACCTGTATCATTATTTATTACGGAGATACAGAGTGTCAGCTAACCGTTAAGTGACACATTTTTTATAGTTTGCTTAGTTAAAAATTAGCTAACCCGCAAGACTAGATTACAACAGGGGTAAAGTATCATAACTTCACGAAATCTAAATATTTTATATTTAATTTTCTTGGCTAAAATAAAGTTATTCATGAATGCTAGTCTTATGTCCAGTTAACATCCTATAACTCAGCTAAAGACTAGCAAAGTTTCATCTAATCTCACAACGAAGCTAAATTATATAAGGGTTACCATCAAAAACTTTATTAAAAAACAGTTATGATCCTTTAACCCCTTTTTAAGTCAATTAAAACAAATAATTTTAAACATAATAAAAATCAGCAAATCTGGGTTGAACCTCATTACTAGACTAGAATAAAGTTATCTGGTGTTCACATTTCATCACCGGGCATCTCGGCTTGTGTATTTAGACTTGATTCCTGTACTAACCAGAAGTTCGGCAATCGAAATATAGTAAGTATAAGAAGACATAATCACCAAATTCTGTAGTTCTAGGTCAACGGGAAGTAGGTACCTACATTAACAATTTTGATTTTCAAAATACTGTTGAAATATACGTTTCTTTGCGACATAATTGACTTTTCCGAATTAACTTCAAAGTTTGACGTTTTTACAGCTTCAAGGAACTCATAGACTTGTACCTATATAATGGTGTTAATTTCAAGTTAATACCTCTTCGCATTCACGAGATAAAGGGTCTTGACACTCAGATGGACGGGCGAACGGATGTACGTTACGTACTAAACCCTCTTTGGGCTAGTGACTAGCCAAACGAGCCGAACAAAAAGTTACTGAAATAACTAAGTACCTACGGTAAAAAGTTTCACAACAATTAGCTCACTACACAACAATATACATACTAAACATCACAAGTGTGCCCCGACGGGATAGAAAGGGTAGTCCCTGTCTACCCCATCGGGGGACACTTTACTTTCTACGATCTACGCTGCGATCATGGGAAACCACTTTCACTTCTTCTGCCTTCATAAGTATCTTTATACATGATCTCGGTTAAGGGTTAAGGGTACTCTTGACCAGACCTATGCTCAAGTATTATCGATTTGGTCAATATGACCACCCCGGGGTCGACCCCTACTACTATTACTATTACTACTATTTTCCATCCATTCTCTTCACCTTAGTCACCATCACCTTCTCTATCTTAGTCACAACATCTTCTGTTAATGTTCCCAGATTACACTACTTCTTTCTGTACTATCGATATCACTCCAGCTATACTTCGCCAGCTTCTCATTCACTGCATTAAATTTACTTTTATGTATTTTCTGCCATACTCAACTTACAGTACAATTCATTAGCTTAGAGACAAACACTCTTCGTGTAAAGTCATCCTTCACTTTTTAGACACGTTTTGGCAGCCTCTGACCATTTCTCCTGCTCCGAAAGGTGTAAATCATTCACTTGATTTCCTGCCAAAACTCTTCATTCAATATCATAGCCACACTTTCCATTTCTTACAAGTTTTGAATCCATGTATAAAAACTTTTTCACGTGTTCCACGCCTTTTCTTTCCATAAATATAGCGCAATTTATCATACATTTCTCTCTTTCAAAAACCATCACTTGCCTCTTGTTTACATTCACATTCATATTAATAAGTAATATTACCCACCAACTGCAACTCCTTCCCCGATGATGCTAGTATTACCTTATCATCAGCGTATAGGAGAAATTTGACAGTTAGCTCAATCTTTTTTAATCCATAGGCGCACTCCTACAGTTCCTACAAGCAACTTTCCATGTGTATAGGTTAAACAACCACGATGTGAGACAAGGCTGTGTAGCGTCACCGAGGTAACGTCACATTTTTCGATCGGAAAAGAGTTTGTGCAAGCTCCATTGATTCTGGCACAAGCACCGGAACCCTCATAGCGAGATTTCAATGGTCGTATCAAGTTGTTGTTCACTTGATGGACAGGGTTGATCTCATTCCTCACTACTTTGTCATAGTTTTTTCTAAGTCTACGAAGATGCAATAGACTTTTTGCCAAAACCTATTCAGCTAGGCATCGTAAGGAAAAGACCCTGATGTGTGTATTCCCTTCCTTTACCAATATATTGTTCATATCGTAATATTTTTTGTTCCTCGATTTTATAAAACTTGATCTCATTTTCATTCCTGTTTGACGGAAAATAATTTTAATAATATAAGTTTTACTTTAATAATTTAAAGACAAGTTTTTGATTAAGTAGACTTTGTTATATTGTTTAATTATTTTGAAAATTTATTTTTATACACATTTTTTCTCAATTAATCATTCACCTTTGCTTAGCTATAACAAAGTTAACAGTGATTGAGAATTTGGTAACTTATTTTTAGCTAAGTAAAATTCTATTAAATTCATTCTATATTTCCAAAAAAGTCATAATGCTTAGATAAATAAACGTTAAAATTCCTTAGCCATAATCTTAATTATGGTTGTAAACCGCATTTTTATACTGAATACTTCGTTATACAGCAGTAAAGCAGCTTAGCGCGTTTAAAGCCAAGTATTGCTAAAAAACTTTAAAGCAATTTATAAATAATAACAGCTACACGTAATTACTGCGCTAAAAATAGGTTAGGGTATGGTTAACTCTGTTTTAGTAGCGTAACTTCTCCAACTTTAACACTAAGCTGCTTAGCTAAAAGAAAAAATAAGCTTTTTATTAATAAAAATTACAATAATTTTAGATATAAATAACATCATTTACAAGCTTCCGATATAAGCTACAGATATATCTAAGAAATCTTACATAAACTGTCATAGTTTTTGAGAGACATCAATTCGCATGTTTTTTGATGATATCTCAAAATCGACTTGTTGGGGTTAACCCTATTTTAGCTTAAGTAGGGCAGATTTACTACGCCATTATATTGTAGCAAATAATTTTTATTTATTGTAAAGTCATTATCAAAAGTTTTGAATTATTAGTTTTTTTAATGTAGATATGAATATATGCAACCTACGTGGCTCATAGCCTAGAATAACGCACAGGCTACTTATTATCCGGGGAATAAATCCTGATGGGACCATCGTCTAGTAATCTAGTTGACAATAATTTCAGAGACAATTCTTTAAAACTATCCTGCTTATTTTATAACATCCTTTGATTAGTTATGTATGTTGATGGAGCCCTGTGTATCGTATTCAATAGGTCTAAGTCATGTAATACATGTCACTCCGTCAAAGCATGACGGTTGATTGATTAATATGTCAGATTAATATTGATTAATATGTTGATCATAGGAGTAATGATCTCGAACGTAACAATGTAAGGTCGACCAATAAAATCCTTTATCACCCTAAGGTTGAACACTCTTTGTATGTTGCAGAATGATAAGGTCTGTTTTCCTTTGAATGTTCATAGTGACAGTTTCTATTGCTGTCTTTGTCATATCGCGTATGATCTTTGGCGTGACCTACTATTAAGTGCATGACATTATTGACGTAATATCAACACTAGCGCTTCACGCGAATTTACTAACCTGCGGTCCGATTTAGCCCATGAGCACTGTAAACACGTTTACGATCGGTCCGAATTGGAAATTTCCAAAAGCAGTCGTAAAATGCTCACAATTTGGTCACAGTTTGGTCGCTGTGCTCAAGGGCTCTTCGCGGGGCTAAATCAGACCGCAAGGTATATAGCGCTATTACAGTTGATAATATTGATCCAAATGTTAATAAAACAAACTATTTATTTATTTCCATAATTGCTAACAGAACCATAGAAACTGTAATTAAAATAAATTCTTCTGTATTAACAAAAGGTAATTTAAGTAAACTATGAAGTAATTAAAAAATCAGGTTCAATTAATCTAGTATCAATAACGTGTGTATCCACCATTAGCTTCAATAACTTCCAGCAATCGGCTCCTCATCGATCCAACGAGACGTGAACAAATATCCGTACCCCGCAGACCTTCCCATACCTCATTGCAGTGTCTTTCAATTTCATCCCGTGTTCTTTCATTCCGGTTATCCCACCGTTGCACCATAAGTCCCCAAAGGTTCTCTATTGGATTTAGATCGGGTGATCTTGAAGGCCATGGTATCAAATGAATGAATGGATGTCGTTGAAACCATTCGCGGGTTACTCTAGCAGTGTGTAATCGGCAGTTGTCTTGTAAAAATTCAAATTCACGCCGCTCATTTCCCGGGTACACGTTTCGGACAGTCGGTAGCATACTATTTTCTAAAATTTCTACATAATTTAAAGCGTTTGCTCTGGGAGGTAAATTGAATAGATCACCCACTCCATCAGCCGACATCCAGCCCCAAAGGTTTGCACTAATTCGACCAGATTCCATATTTGGTACCACATGGGTTTCGCTGTATCTAGTATTATCATAACGCCAGAGAGTTACTCGACCATGTTGGCTGGACTTGAAAGTCTTTTCATCTGTAAATATCGTGCTGGCCCAATTAAAATTTAAAAACTCTCTTGCAAAATTCAAGCGTGCTGCTTTATGGGCTTCGGTCAAGTAAACTCTTTTAGCGTGACGCCTGTAGTGCAGGCCCATACTGTGCAAGTGCTTCCGCACCGTCTCAGTACAGACATCGAACTCTTCAGCATAATGAGCCGTACGTGTGAAACCATTATCTTCGTAAGCCCGTCTCATAGTTTCTCTTTGCATGTTTGATAACGCAGAAGGACGACCACTGCGCCTGCGATCTTGAAAATTGCCTTCCTCGCCTTCTCGTCTAATCCATAAACGTACGGTATACCGCGATATATTTAGGTTGCGCAAAATTTCGCTAATGTTTCGTCCCAAACGGTGTAAACTAATAGTTTCAGCCCTTTCGGCAATAGTTAAATTGCGTGACATGTTTACTTGACAAATGTTATTTTATTTTTCTCCATTTTTCATATCTTTCAAAAAAGAACTCAATACGGGAAATCATAGCTAAAGAGATTATATTCATTTACGCTCTCGTTACAAAGTTACAATGTCTATGACTTCAAGAGATAGATTTACTGGTAGAACATAATAATACTTATGTAATAGAGAACTAAGGTTAAAATGTCATGCACATTTAACCTATATATGATTGGCTTAGCGACGACCAATCAGTAATCAATACTTCAAACTAAGTCTTAACGAAATTTTAAATGAATGGGGATTGTTATAGAAACTGATAAACGACTTTCTTGGCCGACTTTACGTCTGCGTTATTGTTAGTGAATTATCGTATAGCGTTTTTAACATTCAACAACTACAGAGGTGTAGTTGTTGAATGATTTGTGTGATGAGATTTGTACACGCGAGTTTTCATTAAG
Organism: Miltochrista miniata; assembly: GCA_933228765.1. Classification (NCBI taxonomy): domain Eukaryota; kingdom Metazoa; phylum Arthropoda; class Insecta; order Lepidoptera; family Erebidae; genus Miltochrista; species Miltochrista miniata. The sequence continues at coordinate 29,858,566 of OW121747.1, forward strand.
CAATATCCTTTTTTAAGCAAAATTCGTCTAGGTAGGTACATTTTTTTTTGTGTTGACTTGGAGCGCCTTAAACCCACGCATTTTTATTATCTATATAGTCTGAAATTGTGTAATATGCCTTGCTACATAATTTGGCTTTAATGGTAGCTTTGAATTTGTTTATTGACAATAATCTAGTTTCTTTGGGAAGTTTATTATAAAACTTTATACATTGTCCGACAAAAGAACTGCTTATACTGTGTAGACGAGTAGCATGTAAAACAAGAGTATCTTTATGCCAGGTATTTACATTGTGTATATCACATTTTTTTAGAAATTGGTCCTTATTTTTATGCACATAAATTAAATTTTCATATATGTATTGTGATATAACAGTTAGAATATTAATTTCTTTGAACTTTTCTCTTAGAGAAACTCTAGGACCTAGCTGGTATATTGCTCTCACAGCTCTCTTTTGTAATATAAATATGTTATTGATGTCCGCTGAATCTCCCCAGAGAAGAATTCCGTATGACATAACACTATGGAAATAACTTAAATAGACTATTCTAGCCATTTCAACACCAGTGAGCCGTCTAATGTTTTAACTGCAAATGCAGCAGAACTTAATTTACCTGACATTTTTTTCTATATGCGGGCCCCAGTGCAACTTCGAGTCAATTGTAATGCCTAAAAATACTGTAGTCTCCACAGAGTCCAGCCCGGATCCATTCAGTTGTATATTGGTCGCCACCTGTCTCACATTAGGTGTCGAAAACTTTATTACTTTAGTTTTGTTATCATTTAAAAGAAGGTTATTAACGCTAAACCAATAAACAACTTTTGAGAGTGCACTGTTAACATCGTCATAATCCATTAACTGTCTATTAATTTTAAATGTCAGAAAAGTATCATCCGCGAACTAAACAATCTCATGATCATTCGTAACATAATAAGGTAAGTCATTTATGTATATTAAAAAGATCTACTGCCCACCTAGAAGGTTATCGGTAGCTTAGTTTGCATTATGTGGTAATATATTATGATTGTAATAATTATTATTATCGTTAACAATTTACTCGATAGCACGGCAATGTGCCCTGCCTACGTCCTGAAGATAAAGGCGTGACTAATTATTTGTATGTGTCGCACGGCTTGTTTCTACCATCGCATCTTCTGCCACAATTTTTTTTATAGATTTGTGGATATTCTCACACAACGTCATCTAGCTCAAATTAGGCTAATATAGCCTGTGCTATGAGATCAAGAATTTTTGACAAATGATAAACTGAATACATAGGTACGTATCTACCTATACATAGAAAATACCCAAACTCCGAAACAACATTTGAACCGACCCGGGAATCTAAACCAAGAGCTCAGCGCCGCAATCGGTTACAAGGTGCTCTGTTCATCCTGACACATCCATCCAGAACTTCCTGTACATACAGGAAAACGTTCAGATAACCCCAAGCAGTGAATTCAATCCACTGTTTAAGCTGGTTTTACCTACGGTAATTAGTAGGTATATTATTTGTTAGGATTATTTTGAACAGTATCCCCTCTATATTTTTTAAGTCCGTTTGATTCAGGAGAACAGAAAATAAAAACACCATACCTGTATATATATCATACTATAACAACTTCAGAAAGTTTCTTACATAAAATCTAAGCCTGTGTTAAGAACGTATGCATAAAACGACTGCCTCTGTGGCGCGGTCGGTAGTGATACCGCCTGCGGCGCAGGAGGTCGTGGGTTCGATTCCCACCGGAGACAAATATTTGTGTGACCCATAAATGTTTGTCTCAAGAGTCTGGGTGTTTCTATGTATAGTATGTATGTATTTAAAAACTATATAAGTATTAATTTCCGTGGTCTGATACCCATAACACAAGCAGGTTATTCCTAGATTACTTTGGGATCAGATAGCGTTGTGTGAAATGTCCGTGAATATTTATTATTTATTTATTATTTATAAAATGGCGAATAAGGCTGAGCGCACATTAGAGACACGACTGACTCTTGCGTTACACCGAAAATCCGATCGAACCAATAACGTTTACGCCGATTTTCGGAGAAAACATTTTTGGACGTGGGCGTGCATCGTAAAATAGTTCTGTCCGCAATAGACCGGGAGATGATGACAGAAAAGTTCAAGTCATTTGTTACAAGTATGGCGACCCTTAGAGGGTCGAATTGGGTGATTTGAGAACCAAAAATAGTAATTTCAGAGCTGACCCGCGGGGCGTAATTACAGGATGATTAATTAAATTTGTCGGCGAAAATACGGTGTTCAAACGATTTGTTACACAAAAACTCTTGCGTTTTTTTGTAGTCCATATTACTATTTTTGTTCTCAAATCACCCAATTCGACCCTCTAAGGGTCGCCACACTTGTAATAAATGACTTGAACTTTTCTGTCATCATCTCCCGGTCTATAAGACTGCCTGCAAAACTGCACCTTCGCAGTGTTCCTTCGTGGTTTCATAGATTTAGTAAAGTGCGATCAGCCGAAGTAGTTTTAATCGGCTTACTATTTCTTTGACAGTTAATTGAGTTATATTCGTTTATGAAAGTTAGATTAGTTTCCGTTGGCATCTACATATAGAAATCGGAAAGATATACCTTTGGTATCTTCTTAAATTAAGAAAGGAAACTATCAAGCAATTATTTATTTCCTCTCTTTTCATCGATTAATGTAAAATACTCAGTGGGCTGTGTGATTTAGATTTAATCGATGTGATTGTGAAATGCCTACTCACTCATTTTGGTGATCAGGTTGTGTCAGTGATAGCTCTATTACTAACATTCTATTTCTCTATCAATTGGACTAGAATCTGCACTGTGCTTGGTCTTATCATCGTCAGACTGGTCAGATCGTAATTCTTTATCCGTGATGACCGATGACTTGAAACGTTCTCATTAGGTACAAACTATTTAAACAAATACATGAAATAAAGGGCTAGTAGCTACTATACTTTTAGAATAATATGTTAATACTTTTCTCAGACCGGTGTGGAAGAATAGATGCGCGGCTTATCTTAATCTATAAATACCTACAGACAGCTTACCTAGCTACTAATAAAATCAATTCTATTCATTGTGTTTGAACATGAGTACATACATAATAATAGACATAACTGCAAGTTATGCGACCGCTCTATTTATTCAAGCGGGAAGATATTAGATCGGGACTATCTACATATGACCGGATTATGCTTACCCTGTCTGAATAATCAAAAGCCGCAGTGCCTCGGCCCTCGAGGTACTCTTGGAATTGTGATATCACGCACACCATGGCGTACATCTGTGGAAGAAAAACTTATGTATAATTATTTGTTGTAACAGGCGGTGACAAAATACATAATGTATGAAAATTTCAGCTCACTAGCTATCGCGATGAATGAGATAGATCCTGTGACAGGCATACAGACGGAAAGCGAAGTCTTAGTAATGAGGCCCCTTGGGTATGGGACCCTAAAAATGACAAGTGCCACTCAAACTTATTATATAAGACGCGCATATCGTTTAATTTACTGCGCTAAGCCCGCTTGTTATTTATTTTAGTTCCGGAGCTAAAAGTCGACTTTGTGTCATTTTAGATTATAATATCTACCCCTGTATCAAACAGTCAGATCCGTTCAGCCGTTAAAGATTGAAACATACATTCATACTTACAAAATTTCGCGATTCAAATATTAGTAGCCTATTACTACGAGTATGTACCTACTACGGGACATATTTCTGATAAATATCTGAGTACTTGGGTAACAATAATACAGCAACTGGTTAACTAGACGTATATTCGCAGACTGCGCGACACCGAACATACTATTAAAAGTAAATATGGTATGTGCATCTACCCACACATATGCACATACTTCACAATTTCTTAAAAACATACACTTCTTGAATATTTTCAGCCGTTACAGTGGGCCTTTTATTAAGCTATTGCATAGCTTCTATCGCGGGCCTTGCGTGGAGACCGAATCCAGAAATTGTGTCACGAAAACGAGTCACACTCTCGGCTACCTTCGGCCACGTTCGTGTATCTAGTCTAGCAATTCATAATTTTTTTGTTTACGTCAATTATGAACTCTGCAGTCGTTATATATTATTATTATTATGTCAAATAATCCAAAAATTGATGCTTGTACCCAGAATCGATCTTGCGCCTTCTGCGTACCGATCCGCGTCTTAACCACTCGACCAAAGTTGAATTAAGAGTGTTGGTCGAATTTAGAGTTCTTAATGTGAAATGACAATTTCGATGCTGTCAATTACATTAGTTGCTGTCAATTTACTTCGTCTAAATAAAAATTCGACTATAGGTGTATAGGTATTCATCATCTATGTACAACAGTGAACTGTACTCGTATAATTTGTGTAAAAAGTGTTTTAAATATAAATAAACAAAGTGCATTTATTAATGTAGAAAGTCACGAAAAATAGTGAAAGAAAATGAGTGAGTACTCTATATACATACATTTTATTATTATTATCACCAATGCAGTATCATTTTTTGTTTTGTTAATTTATATATAATACTGCTATAAAGATAACCAAACCCGGGAGTACGTTCCCATGGGAAGCGGGAAGAAAATTTCACGCTGACGTAGCCGCGAGCGCCATCTATCCCATACCTATGTACTTTAAACGTGTCATAAAAGTCACAACAATACCATACATGCATATTTCAAAGAATGTCTATTATTACCATAAAATTTGTAAAAATAGTTTTTAAGTAGAAAGAAGAAACCTATTGTTTTATCTTTTAACTAGCTGACCCTCGCAACTTTGTTTACGTCACACAAGGTCTATGAAATTAGAGGTATTTATTAATCATACTCATCAAGTAGCGTGTAAATCTGCCCTGTATGCTATATCAAAATAGAGCTTAATGGTTAAAACTATTCCTCAGTATAGAATTTTCCTCAGTATAAACAATTTACATACAAACACCGGCGTGTTAGAATTTTATTACATGTATCAATGTAGTAGACGTAACGTGTATAAAATGACATCAATCAAATGTCATCAATATTCTGAAAAAGAAATTAAAAATAGAGTTCACAAACTCTTTTGAAAATACATACTGTACCTACCTTAGAGGATCGTTATGAAGATAACAGGATAGTTTACAACCATCCATAGAAAATAGATGGTATAATGCTGAATACCGCAAAGAACAATCGGCGCGGCATAGAATGGGGCCTATACTAATATCCTGGAGGATATTAATGATGCCGATGTCCTGTGCCTGCTGAGGCACAGGACATCATGTCTGCATCATGTCTGCAGGACGTGCAGGATGTGATGTCCTGCAGACATGCATCCGTCATGCATGTCTGCAGGACAACGAGCAGGATGAGGCAGCGAATGGCTGGACTGAAATTAAAATCGACAGACGCAAGAGATGAGGTGGAGGCACTAATTCACGTACCTCGGGAGTGTCGTGTCAGAAACTAATGGAATAGAAGAGTACCCTACATCATTTCGAGTCTCGCCAAGGCCAGAATAACCTTTACACAGCTGCGCCCCGTAGGCTGTTGCGAAAATAGACACGAAGAGTGAAACTCAAAACAAAGTAAACGTTAAAACTGTACTGCTAACTGCTATACGGATGCGAGACAGGTCACTAAAGTAAAGACATTTCGCACCAGCTACCAGCTATAAGTCTTCGTCAAACGCTGCCTCCAATGGATCCTCGGTACATATGGGCCCGAGAACATCACGAACGTAAGACTATTGGAACGCTGCAGTGAGACCCCAACAGATCAAACGTCGGAAGTGTAGCTGCTGCGCTGGATTGGACACACGCTGCAAAGGGACCATGAATCACATCATACCAAGGCAAGCCTTACTGAAACTACTGGTAGGCTTTCAAAAACTGTTCGATAGTAAGTAGGTACATTTATTGATAGTGGCTATAGGCTACATAACATAATGCGAAGATTAATAGGAGTGGTGCAGCAGTGAGGAATGTTTCGAAAACGGAAAACATTTAATCGTTATAAGAGTATCCGTTGCGCCTCTGCGTAAATGGTTGAAGTTACATAAAAATAATTTATTACAAAATAATTGTTCTTCTTAAAAAGTTCTAAAACAAAATTCCAAAAGCCCAAATGTCCACAGTCAAGTAGGCACTTGGTACTTTACTTTGTTGAACATAGGCCTTAAAATCTTACTTCTTACTAATATTGTAAATGCGAAAGTTTGTGAGTGTGGATGTTTGTTACACTTTCAGCTCAAACCGCTGAACGGATCGGGCTGAAATTTGGTACGGAGATACATTATAGTCTGGAATAACACATAGGCTACCTTTTATCCCGGGAATAACTTCCCGCGGTAACAAATTTTACGCAGGCGAAGCTGCGGGCATCAGCTAGTATTCTTATATAGAAATAATTATACTAGCATAGTTGGTAAAAAATGCTATGTAATAGCTTTACCGCGGCAGTCCCCGAGTGCCACACGTCTTTTTTTATTTCTGATTTTTCTATCTGGATGGATTTAACAACATATCAATAAAATCAGTAACAATTAAAATCACAAGATAAGAAATTATATACGTATCATAACATTCTTCTTATGAAGCCAGTAATAAATAAAGCAGTAAGTTAGCGCAGCTCAATGCTCTCCTATATACAAAGAATATCCGCGCTTTTTACCCCTGAAATCGAGTGAGATTAATAGGCAGTTACTTGCGAGTTTTTACGAAGAAAGGTATCTACAATGTTCACCTGCCACCTTCCTACCTAACTCCTCCATTTTTGTATTAACGATAAATCTATATTACCTACACTGAGAATAGGTTACCTTTAATCGGCTGTAAACGCTTATAGTCCGGCGTGCTCAGTGTTCTGTAAACTATTTATCGCTTCGGTCAATGATGGATCGTCGAGTCGAGTCGAGATGGATCATCGTTTTGACATATTCATTAACAACATTTTCTTGCCTTGGACGGCACGGTAAGTCGTCGGTCCGGCTGTCAGTATCATGGTAGTCATGAAACCAGCATACTGTAGACGCACAGATCTCTACTTTTTCGTTGACTGGCCTCTTGGTCCAGTGGCAGTGGTGGAACGAGTTGTCGAGTGGAAAGAGCTGGCTGTCCAGAGGTGGAACGAAACACATTGATACAGTGTTTCATGTTATTATGGTACAGCAGAGAAAATATTTTATTCATGTTTTTATGGTACGGCACGACAAGGGATTTTTTTTTATCATTTGGTTCAGTACCTATACGATTCTGTCCACTGTTTGAGGGCGGCACATATCGCACATAACCGTTATTGACCAAGTGGACGTGAGCGTGAGTATCTATTTTCAGATAGCCAAATTATCTTTTATGCGTGTTATAAAGATACTTACCTAATAGACACTGTGATGTTCCAAGTACGATTTTTGTCGAAATCAATTGCGTAGGTAAAGGCGATAGATGGAAGTGATATGAAAGATTAACAATCAGGATGTACCTCTCAATCAATTTCACGAAAATACGAATAAACGCTGAAATATATCTACGTACGAAAGTACCTATCCTCTGATATGACGTAATATATTCGATACCAACTGCCGCAGACTGACATGATTTTACAAAAGTAGGTACGAGTAAAACCGGAAATTTCTGTAAAATTTCCGGTTCTATTTAATCGATTGCAATCAAATAAACGTAAGATATGAGTATAGTCAAGATCTTTATAATGAAAAAATCGCCCCAAAATTCAATCAATAATTTCGGTGCCCATCGCAGACAACAGTCACAAAACAAGCAACAATTTTAAAAAAGTATAAGTATTATTATTTTTAATTTTTCTAACAGACACGACTTGTTTACAAGTATATAATAGTAGTAACCATGCCGTGTTGATCAATTGGCAATATTGTATAACACTGCCACGAAAATCAACTCAACTTGTTTACAGAAATGTGATGTATCGTCGTAAACATTTCTCGTTACTGATGGATAGATTTTTTCTGTTATAATTACATTGTCTTGGTATCATAGAGCAACACGACCTATGATTTTATAGGGAGTGGGGGAAGAAAGAGGCGCCATACTGATACGTTCCTCCACGTATAAAAGAAATTTAAATGTGTGTGTCTGAAATGATGAGCATATTGTTCTATGTTTTGTTGTGTAAGATTCATAATGACCGCCGAATGCTTTTGAAGTGGTTTTTATGAATACGATATCCCCCCGCACACACATGTTATAGAACAAACATGCTATGTAGTAGACATGGCCCCCTTGTACAGGTCGCGTTGCTCTATGTTTCAAACTTGGGACTGACATCCTCTTTATTCATTGGCGTCAAACATCTATACTTATAATAAATCTGTAGAAGTGAAAATTCTGTACATTCAAAATATCAAAAAAATAAATAGAAGGGGGTGTTACTAGACCGACACCGAACCCAAAACTGTGATCAAAAAAATTTTTGTCTGTCTGTCTGTCTGTCTGTCTGTTAGTTCAGGCATCACGCAAAAACTACCGGTTTGATTACGATGAAACTTGGTATAATTATTCTTTAATAGCCTGGGCACCACACTGGGTACTTTTTATCCCGGAAAATTATATAGAATTCCAACTATATAGACCCAAAGTTATTATCAATTAATGCTTAAACGGTTAATGGTACGATGATGAAACTAAGCATGAGCGTTGTTTGTTACAATTTGAAAAAAGTAATTTTAACATTTCTGCAAATTCCACCTACAAAGGCATAGAAAAGGAGGGTAAAGTTTGTATGGGACAACGTGATTCCTCGGTCCGATCTACTTAAAATTTGGCATATAGCATTGTTAACTTAATTGATGGAAGACATGTTTCGTATTTTATTGAAATTTGTACTATAACGAGCTAAAAAGGGAATGTATTGGGGCTGATTTTCTTCGGAGTTGATATCGATACTCCTTAAATACCCTTATTTTATACTTAAATTACTTTTTATTTTGACACATAATTTGTGAAAGTTCAATACAATTGACGTTTTCATTTATGTTTTATTTCAAACTTGTCCACTGGTCAATAAAATAACACCGCATGTTACCATCTGGCTGAAATTTGGAAACAGACTCACTAAGTCTTTGTAAAATACGGGAATGGCCTCTACGTAGACTACATTCGACAGGACTGAAAAGAGCCATTACAATGAACATGAACGCTCAGCTGATGAAATTTACATTGTTATTGCGTTACCAGGTCTAGGATGGACCATCTGTATTAGGAGGACAAAGCCTACAGTAGTTCGGTTTGTCCAAACGTCGCAGGCTGGGACTACCTGAAGAAGGAACTAAGTTACGATGTCAATTGCTTAGAAGAGAAGTTGTGTCAAGTAGTAGTTTAGCCGTTGAATTAAGAAATGTATTTAATAAATAAATTTACTTAGCTCATATTATTATTATTATTTTTTTATACCACAAAGGTGGCAGACAAGCATACGGCCCACCAGAAGGACCGGTGCTCACCGCAGCCTTATGAACGTTTGCAACACCAGAGGCGCCACACTCGCGCTGCCGACCCTTTTTTTTTTTGTTTAACGTGAGGGAAAATCCTCATAGGATGTTATGCCGGACTCTTACCGACTAAAAAACCTCACGCCACGCCTAACAGCCTATGGTTGAGAGCCCCGGGTAAGCCCTCAGGAAGGATGTCCCGTGACTCCCAACAGACCTACGGCCGCCAATGCGGCCTCGCCCAGAAGGTGTTTCGGGTGCAATCCCGCGTCTATGGGGGGTTTCGGGTGTGACCCCGCTTCTAAGGGGAGGCGTGCGTGAGTTGCGTCACGCTGCCGTCATGGGCCTGCTTCTGTAAGGACGGTGAGCGGCCCTCTCACCGTCCTCAGACCCCCGGTCATGGAGGCCGATAGTCCTCGGCGAAGACACGTCGGCGGCGCCCAGGGCGCCGACTGCGGAACTCGGGTGGGAGAGTTCTCTCCCGCACCCGGCGCGCCGCCTCCTTCGCGAGCATGACCTGCTCGCAGAAAGAGGCGGCGCAGTCCCACTTACTCCCGCTGGAGAGCATGGCTCGCACCATGGCCTCGAGCGAGAGAGTGTCCACGCCCAGACCCACTACGAGGACTTGGCGCTGTTGTGCCCACGCCGTGCACTCCACCAGAGTGTGGAGCGCCGTGTCATCGCTGCGGTCCTCGCAGTGCTGACACTCGGCCGTGGTTTCCCGGTGTTTTCGCCACAGATACCTACCGAAGCTACCGTGCCCGGCAAGTATCTGTGTCAACCGGTAGGAGAGAGCACCGTGTCTTCTCTCCAGCCACTCGTCCATGACCGGTCTGACGGCCGCGATTGTGGCGAATCCCCCCTTTGGTTGCTCAAGTCGCACCTTCCATGTCTCCATGGTTTCCTGGTGGAGCAGGGTCCGCTGGGCCTCGATTTCTCGAGACGCAGGCCTTTGGCCCCGCTCCAGCGCCTCCTTGCGCCATCTGAACAGTGACGCAAGGGCTCTCGCTTCCAGGTCCCATGGAGGGGTCCCGGCTAGGAGACATGCCGCCTCACTGGAGATCGTGGCGCTGCCGACCCTAAAATATTATTATGCATTATGAATTTGTTAATCAGAAATCTATCTCACTGGGTATTATTATAAATGCGAATGTTTCTGAGTGTGAATGTTTGTTACTCTTTCACGCTGTAACGGCTGAACGGATCTGGCTGAAATTTGGCGCCTACAGAGATATGTTGTAGTCTAGGAACAAAATTTCACGCAGGCGAAGCTGCGGGTATCAGCTAGTATATAATATAACCCCTTTTCTCTTGACAGATTGATCTGATATTTTGGTACCAAACACCAATTTTCCAAAATGTGAGAGGCATTAATGTAGTTTCTAAATAGAAACAACTGGTCAATTATCATTGTACGGCTACAAAGTGTCGGATTAAATAGTTTTTCATAACCACCTCTGTATGGGCGTATGGGTATCAAATTATAGGGCTTAAACTAGTATTAATAAGAGTTCACACTACTACTAAAATAATACGTACTTTTTTGAATAGGTACAACTAATTCTGGTTACAGATGAGTAGTTTGCATGTTTGATAAACATAATCACACAGGGCATGATATGTTTGATAAATATTCCACACGTACACACGCGAAATATGCAAAACAAAGGTATATTTGGCAATAATCACCTCAACGGTAAAACAATATAAATCGATTTTTGTTGAACAGCCAGCCTTTGCACTTACCTATATATTATTGGTGATTGGATTTACGTTATTTAAATGATCTGTAAAATGTACAGTTTAGATAAGGACGACCTTCTACTTTTGCCTGTTCTTCTAGTTTTGTCTGCTTATTGCTCGAGCATTAATAAAGTTATGCTTGTGTGCTGAAATAAATACCTACCAGCTTGGTATTAACTCCAGAGATTGTCTGAGTACACTCATCAAAAAGATGAAACGAATGTTGTTTCTTGATTAGCATATTCATTTGCATGATGTTAAACTAGGAAACCGAAAGTTCTGAAGCAGGAGGATAAATTTTAAATGACCAAATAGTTTTGTACACAGAACCCTTACCCATGTTCAATGATACGTGAAATGACCCTTTGACAATATTATAACTAGTTGTAATCCACAAAGTCCTATTCCGAAGGGTCGACGCCGACCACCAATCCTCAAAATTTTGATTTGCCTTTATAATTAATTGTCCTTTCTACGTTTTGAATTTTGGTATTAATTCGACAGAATTAATACCAAAATTCAAAACGTTGAACGAAACGTAACGTTTCGCTTACTCTGAATGCGAAACTTTTCTAATAAAGCATTATTACGTAAGTACCTCAAGTTGAGTTTAGAATGTATTAATCAGCGCTAATTAAATTATTCGTAAATTTAGTTACTAACTTTGAGGTCGGTAAATACTTCGGTCATTTGGAGGACAAGGCTAAGCTGGCGTCCAAGAAGCTAGGTGTGCTTAACAGGGCGCGGCGGTACTTCACTGCTTTGCAAACACTGCTTCTCTATAAGTCGCAAGTGCGGCCACACATGGAGTACTGCTGTCACCTCTGGGCGGGGGCACCTGAATATCAGCTTCGTCCATTTAACGCGGTGCAAAGACGAGCTGTGAGATTTTTCAACGATCCTATACTTACAGGTGGGATGGAACCTTTTCGCGATAGGAGAGACTTTACCTCCGTACGCATGTTCTACCGCCTGTACAATGGTATGTGATCTGAGGAATTGTTTGATATGATGCCCACGGCTTCGTTCTATCATCGCACCGCTCGCCACAGACAGGGAGTTCATCCTCACACTCTACGTCCGGAGCGTTCCAGCCCGGTTAGATGCGATAGGGGATTTCTTCCGCGCACGTTTATGTTGCGGAATGATCTCCCTGCATCGGTTTTCCCAAACGCCTACAGTATGGGGTTCTTCAAAAAGGGTCTTAGAAAGTTTTTACAGAGTCGGCAGCGCGAGTGTGGTACCTCTGGTGTTGCAAACGTTCATAGACTGCGGTGACAACCGGTCCTTCTGGTGAGCCGTATGCTTGTCTGCCAACTTAGCGGTATAAAAAAAAGGTATGTAGGATACGTGTGGTTTTTAGTAGGTAGGAGTCCGGCATAGCATCCATGTGGGGTTGTCCTTACGTAAAAAAAATACATGAGCAACATGAGTACTACCCGTTCGACCCAGGATTAGAGATGGGCGGCGGGAAAAAACCCAACGGGTAAATACCCAGGTATTTTCCCGTTTGGGAAAATACCGGGTATTTATGTGGGTAAAAACCCAATGGACGGGTATTTATTTTTCAAGTGAAATCTTTTGAGGTTGCTTAGTATTCTTTTTACTGGGAAGAAATCGCGACTGCTTAAGCTTACCGACACCTTGAAATAGTCACTAATTGGCTAGGTATCGTATAAATATCCCTCTTACCTATGGGTAAATACCGGGTTTTTATGTGGGAAAAAACCCAATGGACGGATATGTATTTTTTTAAGTATAATCTTCTGAAGTAGCTTAGCATTCTTTTTACTGGATGCAATCGCGACTGCTTACGCTTACTGACACCTCGAAATAGTCACAAATTATTGAATAGGTATACTAAAAATACCCCTTTAACCTAATTGTTCATATGTTATTTTTGTTTCATACGAACTTTTCGTTTGATACGAACAAAATAAGCCCATTCGAGAATTCTTTACGAATACGTTTTTTAAATTATTATTTTCAGCTAAATAACGCCGCCCGTTTGATTGAAAGCTATAGCGTTATCTAGCGATTGGGGGCCACTCTTACGGTACGGTCGGAGAGTTCTCTCCCGCTCCTTCACGAGCAAGACCTAAATCACAGAAAGAGGCAGCGAAGTCCCACTTACTCCCGCTGGAGATTATGGCTCGCACCATGGTCTTCAGCGAGAGATCGTCCACGTCCAGACCTGCCACGAGGACCTGACCACACCGTGCTCTCCACCAATGTGTAGAGCGCTGAATCCTCGTTACGCTCCCCGCAGTGCTGGCACTGGGCCGTGGTTTCCCGGTGTATTCGCCACAGATACTTACTGAAGCTACCGTGCCCAGTAAGTGTGGCTCCTCTTCAGCCACTCGTTCTCTTTATGGTTCTAGAGAGAAACTATCTTTTGAATCGCACAGTTCTGAAGAAGATTCATCTCAGGCATCTCAGCCCAGCACGCATTGTCCGGGATTGAACAGGAGAGGGAGGGTTTAAGTGGGTTCTTTATGGTTCTAGAGAGAAACTATCTCTTGAATCGCACAGTTCTGGAGAAGATTCATCTCAGGCATCTCTGCCCAGCACGTATTGTCCGGGATTGAAAAGGAGAGGGAGGGTTTAAGTGGGTTCTTTAGAACACTTAACTACCGTAAGATTCGGTAGCCAGCAGCCAAGGATGCGATAGTTATACGCTACGCCCGTTTTAGGATTTCCGTTATTTCAGCACAATAGATAATGCGAATTACACTGGTGAGACAAAGGTGAGAGCTGTGCTCGATACTGGGACGATTCTTCGTCTTATACAGTAGACCCCTTTCGTGGGGCGTAAAGAACCGTCATACCTAAATTAGGACTCCCAGTTTCCGCAAGGCTAGCCATACGTCTGAATATAATTATTGCTATTAAGCGCGCGCCGTGCCGATGCCGAGCATCTACACTAGATTGTTCTCTAGTGATATTTATAGTATTCTGAAGAGAGGTTAGAGGTACAACAGGAGGAGATTTTTTAGCTGTGTGACGCACACGCCTGTGCTTTTCTTCCATTGAAATCGACCACATTTTCTGAACCCCATTGGAAAATGTGTCTCTCTTTTCCTCCTCGTTGAATCGCTTCTCCGCTGGATGACCAGAGTAACTAACGCTAAAATGGACAGCATATCATTGATATGCAGAAGAAACAACACAGATCCCTGTGGCACTTCGGCATTAGTCTGCAAAAAGGAAGCCGTGTAATAGAGGAGCCGAAATATAGCCAAGACACAAGCGTGTTTTTTCACCGCTAAGAAAACCCCAAACACAGTAGCGCCGCAATTTCAGGGCACATCTCTTTCCATCTCCAAAAGTATAGGGATCCTTGGCGTTGACATCTCCAGTGACATTCAATTCCGCAGTCATTTGGAGGACGAGGCCAAGCTGGCGTCCAAAAAGTTTAGAGTGCTCAACAGGGCGCGGTGGTACTTCAATGCGGCGCAAACACTGATTCCTTATAAGTCGCAAGTGCGGCCGCATATGGAGTACTGCTGTCACCTCTGTCTGTCTGGCCTGTCTTGCGCAATTTCACGTACCATTTGTATCACGTCACGTATCATGAGAGAGAGCGAACGCGTGATGGCACGTTCCAGCTACTCAGAGTATGACCATTTAAATTATCAAGAAATACCAGCACAGCGTTCGCCGAGGTGTTGAAATAACCTAGTTACCTTAGCTTCGCCTGTGTGGAAAATGTGGATGCAGAAGTGGATCCGGCTCATGGAGCCATGATCTACGTTTAACCAGAGGGCTCTGGAGGGGTTCTACAGGCAGCGCAAACGTAACATCCGAAGCATCCGCCCTGACGAACGCACAACCCCCGACTTTATCTCGATATTGTTCCTCAATGACATAGCCCTTAGGTACGATATATACTTTGTCAGGGCGGCGTATTTGTTTCTCCTTCGGAAACAACACGAAAGATGGCGTCGAGATTTGTATGGAGATAACGTATGTGCAGGCTTGTGAACCGTGATAGCTAGAGAGCTGAAATTTTCACAGATGATGTAGTTACCTTGCTGCTATAACAACAAATACTAAAAACATAAAATAAAGTAAATTTATATAAGTTAAATTGAAAGTACCCGTATATTTTCCCAATCGGGAAAATACCCGGGAATTTACCCGGGTATTTACCCAGATTTGGTAAAATACCCGGTAAAATCCCATCTCTACCCAGGATACCTCGCCAACAGCAGTTACCTACATACAATACCACTATGCCACCGAGGCAGGTCGATAAAATCGTTTAGTCCAAGAATGACCGCTTCGCGAAATGACTTCAGTCGATATCGTTTTAATATTCCGAACGTTAATAACCTACCATTGTTGACTTTATTGCACAACCGTAAAAATATTTAACTACCGTTACGTTTTAAGTTATTTTTCTCTGGTATTAAATACTAGCTGACGCTCGCAAATTCGTTTACGCCGCATAAGGTGTATGAAAGGACAGGTATTTTTTCAACAGATCATCATGTCTATGGGAGCGTATGAAACTGCCCTGTTCGCTCAAAAAACTTAATGATTAAGGCTATTGTAAAACAATTTAGTCTTGACTGAATTGTTTTAGAATAGGCTTATGATAAAGCCAACACGCCAGTTTAGATTTACCCTTTTTTTTTCAGACAGATAGACCGACAGACAGACATGAAAAGTTTAAATTAGATATTCGGCTTTAGTATCGATTAGAGAACGCCCTTTTTTTTTTTGATGTGAGGGAAAATCCTCGAAGGATGCTATGCCGGACTCTTACCGACTAAAAAAAACTTCACGTAACGCCCAACAGCCTATGGTTGAGAGCCGCGGGTAAGCCCTCAGGAAGGATGTCCCGTGACTCCCAACAGACCTACGGCCGCCAGTGCGACCTCGCCCTGGGGGTGGTTCGGGTGCAATCCCGCGTCTATGGGGGGTTTCGGGTGTGACCCCGCTTCTAAGGGGGAGCGTGCGTGAGTTGCTCACGTCACGCTGCCGTCATGGGCCTGCTTCTGTAAGGACGGTGAGCGGCCCTCTCACCGTCCTCAGACCCCCGGTCATGGAGGCCGATAGTCCTCGGCGAAGACACGTCGGCGGCGCCCAGGGCGCCGACTGCGGAACTCGGGTGGGAGAGTTCTCTCCCGCACCCGGCCCGCCGCCTCCTTCGCGAGCATGACCTGCTCGCAGAAAAAGGCGGCGCAGTCCCACTTACTCCCGCTCGAGAGCATGGCTCGCACCATGGCCTTGAGCGAGAGAGTTTCCACGCCCAGACCCACTACGAGGACCTGGCGCTGTTGTGCCCACGCCGTGCACTCAACCAGCGCGTGGAGCGCCGTGTCATCGCTGCGGTCCTCGCAGTGCTGACACTCGGCCGTGGTTTCCCGGTGTTTTCGCCACAGATACTTACCGAAGCTACCGTGCCCGGCAAGCATCTGTGTCAACCGGTAGGAGAGAGCACCGTGCCTTCTCTCCAGCCACTCGTCCATGACCGGTCTGATGGCCGAGATTGTGGCGAATCCCCCCTTTTTTTTTTGATGTGAGGGAAAATCCTCGTAGGATGCTATGCCGGACTCTTACCGACTAAAAAACTTCCTTGATTCCTTATAAGTCGCAAGTGCGGTCGCATATGGAGTACTGCTGTCACCTCTGTCTGTCTGGCCTGTCTTGCGCAATTTCACGTACCATTTGTATCACGTCACGTATCATGAGGGAGAGCGAACGCGTGATGGCACGTTCCAGCTACTCAGAGTATGACCATTGAAATTATCAAGAAATACCAGCACAGCGTTCGCCGAGGTGTTGAAATAACCTAGTTACCTTAGCTTCGCCTGTGTGGAAAATGTGGATGCAGAAGTGGATCCGGCTCATGGAGCCATGATCTACGTTTAACCAGAGGGCTCTGGAGGGGTTCTCCAAGCAGCGCAAACGTAACATCCGAAGCATCCGCCCTGACGAACGCACAACCCCCGACTTTACCTCGATATTGTTCCTCGATGACATAGCCCTTAGGTACGATATATACTTTGTCAGGGCGGCGTATTTGTTTCTCCTTCGGAAACAACACGAAAGATGGCGTCGAGATTTGTATGGAGATAACGTATGTTCAGTTGGGAATGGGTAAAAACGAGACCACTAAGAATCTGCCCTCTGTCCATCTATGTGTCTGTCACCAGGCTTGTGAACCGTGATAGCTAGAGAGCTGAAATTTTCACAGATGATGTAGTTACCTTGCTGCTATAACAACAAATACTAAAAACATAAAATAAAGTAAATTTATATAAGTTAAATTGAAAATACCCGTATATTTTCCCAATCGGGAAAATACCCGGGAATTCACCCGGGTATTTACCCAGATTTGGGAAAATACCCGGTAAAATCCCATCTCTACCCAGGATACCTCGCTAACAGCAGTTACCTACATACAATACCACTATGCCACCGAGGCAGGTCGATAAAATCGTTTAGTCCAAGAATGACCGCTTCGCGAAATGACTTCAGTCGATATCGTTTTAATATTCCGAACGTTAATAACCTACTATTGTTGACTTTATTGCACAACCGTAAAAATATTTAACTACCGTTACGTTTTAAGTTATTTTTCTCTGGTATTAAATACTAGCTGACGCTCGCAAATTCGTTTACGCCGCATAAGGTGTATGAAAGGACAGGTATTTTTTCAACAGATCATCATGTCTATGGGAGCGTATGAAACTGCCCTGTTCGCTTAAAAAACTTAATGATTAAGGCTTTTGTAAAACAATTTAGTCTTGACTGAATTGTTTTAGAATAGGCTTATGATAAAGCCAACACGCCAGTTTAGATTTACCCTTTTTTTTCAGACAGATAGACCGACAGACAGACATGAAAAGTTTAAATTAGATATTCGGCTTTAGTATCGATTAGAGAACGCCTTTTTTTTTTTTGATGTGAGGGAAAATCCTCGAAGGATGCTATGCCGGACTCTTACCGACTAAAAAACCTCACGTAACGCCCAACAGCCTATGGTTGAGAGCCGCGGGTAAGCCCTCAGGAAGGATGTCCCGTGACTCCCAACAGACCTACGGCCGCCAGTGTGGCCTCGCCCAGGGGGTGGTTCGGGTGCAATCCCGCGTCTATGGGGGGTTTCGGGTGTGACCCCGCTTCTAAGGGGGAGCGTGCGTGAGTTGTTCACGTCACGCTGCCGTCATGGGCCTGCTTCTGTAAGGACGGTGAGCGGCCCACTCACCGTCCTCAGACCCCCGATCATGGAGGCCGATAGTCCTCGGCGAAGACACGTCGGCGGCGCCCAGGGCGCCGACTGCGGAACTCGGGTGGGAGAGTTCTCTCCCACACCCGACCCGCCGCCTCCTTCGCGAGCATGACCTGCTCGCAGAAAGAGGCGGCGCAGTCCCACTTACTCCCGCTCGAGAGCATGGCTCGCACCATGGCCTCGAGCGAGAGAGTTTCCACGCCCAGACCCACTACGAGGACCTGGCGCTGTTGTGCCCACGCCGTGCACTCAACCAGCGCGTGGAGCGCCGTGTCATCGCTGCGGTCCTCGCAGTGCTGACACTCGGCCGTGGTTTCCCGGTGTTTTCGCCACAGATACTTACCGAAGCTACCGTGCCCGGCAAGCATCTGTGTCAACCGGTAGGAGAGAGCACCGTGCCTTCTCTCCAGCCACTCGTCCATGACCGGTCTGATGGCCGAGATTGTGGCGAATCCCCCCTTTGGTTGCTCAAGTCGCACCTTCCATGACTCCACGGTTTCCTGGTAGAGCAGGGTCCGCTGGGCCTCGATTTCTCGAAACGCTGGCCTTTGGCCCCGCTCCAGCGCCTCCTTGCGCCATCTCAACAGTGACGCAAGGGCTCTCGCTTCCAGGTCCCTTGGCCCCTCCAAGGGACCTGGAAGCGAGAGCCCTTGCGTCCCGGCTAGGAGATATGCCGCCTCACCGGAGATCGTGCGGTATCCTCTTATCACCCTGACGGCCATCACTCTCTGCGGGCTCAGCAGTCTAGCCTCATTGCTGGCCGTCAGGGTCTCCGCCCATACGGGAGCCCCGTACAGGGCCATGCTTCGCACGATCCCCAGGTACAGCCTCCTGTAGGAAGCGTTGGGTCCCCTGATGTTGGGCATCAGCCGCGCGAGTGCGGCCGATGCTCCCCTCAGTTTTGGGACCAAACTTCGGAAGTGATGTCCGAAGTTCCACCGGCCATCGAGTACGAGCCCCAGATACTTCATCGAAGGCTCGATGCCGATGCCGACGCCCCCTACCTGTAGGCTGGATCCCGCAGGTGGCCCCATCCGAGGTCCGTGGAAGCACAGAGCCTCGGATTTGTGAAGGGCGACCTCGAGACCCAGCCGCCGAATCCGACCCACGACCTGAGCAACCCCTGCCGTGGCTTTAAGTGCTGCGGCTCGGTGCGTTGCTCCCCGCGCCATAACGAGGGTGTCATCGGCGTAACACGTTACGCCGACCCCTCTGAGCAACGGACCACGCAGCACCCAGTCGTAACCGATGTTACACAGGAGCGGCCCTAAAACCGATCCCTGTGGAACACCGCACGACACATCTCGCTAGAGAACGCCCTACAATTAAAATTTTCAAAATATCTTTCATGTACAGACTCTCGAACCTCAACAGTTTTATTATATGTACTAGCTGACCCTTGCAACTTCGTTTACGTCACATAAGGTGTACGAAAGGAGAGGTACGGACTGAATAATTTTACAATAGCCTTAATCATTAAGCTCTTTTGTGATTAAGCCAACACGCCCGTTTAGATTTACCCTCACATTCAAGGGAACCCTTGAATTGTAGGTTTAGCGAAAGTTGAGATGTCTCTAATCAATTTACACCCTCTCCCGCAGGAACCGCGAAAAATATCGGGATCAAAAGTATCCAAGAACCTTACTCGGACTATAAGCTCGAAATGTACCAAGTACCTATCATTTAAATTGGTACGGAAGTTTTGGCGTGATACTTATTCGGGATACAGACAGACAGACAGATAGACGGACATGAAAATTTTAAATTACATTTTCGGCTCCAGTATTGATTAGAGAACGTCCTACAATAAAAATTTTCAAAATATCTTCCACGTACAGACTCTTGACCCTCAACATTTTTATTATATGTATAGATAGATAGAAATATATGACAATTCCGCCACAAGTCCTGCCCAAACTTCGCATTCAACCATCATGTACACAAGAAAAAGAAAGAAAAAAGAAAGAAAAACGTTTTTATTAGGCACACAAAATCACGAAGTAGATTTATGACATACCTCTAAACATAACATGATAGGAAAAAAAAATAAAATAAAATACATTACAAACGAAAAATTATGTGCGCCCAAAAGGCTACAGCTCAGCATAAATGCTGCGGGCAACCACAGCGCTGATTTTCAGCTGAAGCCCCCCAGTTACTCACGGACATACGTCCAAGAAACCTATGTATGCTATAGTACAATAAATATTAAATATTCATAAATAAATACCTGTGGTCATTCCCACACAAACACAATCTAGCCGAAATTAAGCTTGAGCTATGGGATGTAAACGACTGATAGACATACTTATATGTTTCTAAATACATACACATTAAGTATATATAGATATAAATTAACAAAAAAGTGACTTAGTTGGAAAACAATTCACAGTAACGATATATACATAACTAGGCACAAATAAATATACAACAGGCATTTCGCATAATGTTGCAATAATCAACATGCTAACTTTAAGTGCCGGTCTTCTGTGCTTCTAAAAGGATCATCTTTAGTTTAGATCTGAATACATTCACTGACCCCGAATTTCGTTGTGGTGGAGGGATGTTATTCCAGCACTTCGTAGCATTGTACCGAAATCCACCTCTAAACGCAGTAGTTTTATGCCTAGGTATCCGTAGTGGTGCCGTAATCTTCCTACCAGGGTACAAACGATGCTCTGCCATCCACTTCAATTTATTGTACAAGAACTTGGGCTTATTTGTCTTTATAACACCAAACAGCAGCGTAGCCAAATGTAGCTCACGTCTGAACTTCATTTTTAGAATATTGCCTGCTATCAAATATGGTGTAATATGACTTCGTCTAGGAATTACAAAGCAAAAACGAGCACAGGCATTTTGCACTTTTTGAATCAAATTAGATGTCTTAGCTAACAATCTGGGCCCATAAACTATGTCCAGATAATTGAACTTGGATAATACAAGCGAGTCACACAATTGAACACGCAAGTCTACGCTGAGATAGTCCCGTAGTCTATACAATTGCTTCAGACGATAGAAGCAATTACGGACAATGTGAATAATATGTTTATCATATCTCAACTGCTCATCCATAACTAAACCCAGATTACGAGCTTCAGTGACACGCTCTATTGGGCATCCATCTATGGCAATTTGTGGATTCAAGTCTTCTATCTTTTCAATTTGTTTTTTGGAACCCAGAATCATATTTTTTGTTTTAGACGCATTGAGCAGAAGGGAGTTGTGTGAGGCCCATTTATGAATACTTTCCAAATCCTTATTAATTTTATTCACTGCTGTAAGAGTTTCGTCTGGTTTAAATGAAATATAAATTTGTACATCGTAGGCATATATATGGAATTTACAGAATTGTATAGAATTAATTATGTCAGCACTAAAAAGAATGAATAAAATTGGTCCTAAGACGGAACCCTGGGGAACACCCCTATTTACATACTTTGAGTCCGAGTCACAAGTACTTCCATCCGCGTTATGTATTTTGACAAACTGAGTACGATTAGTCAAATATGAATTAAACCATTTTACAGTTTGCTGATCGAATCCATAGTAAGTTAACTTGGACATCAACAACGAAATATTTATAGCATCAAATGCCCTAGAAAAATCCAATAACACCAATATTGTGCCATGTCCAGAGTCCTGAGCAGCCAAAATATTATCCGTTACGTCAAGAAGAGCTGTAGCTGTGCTTCTGCCTTTCCGAAAGCCCGATTGTCTATCAGGTAAGATATCATGTTCTTCCAGATACTCAGTCATTTGACATCCTATGACCTTTTCTAGTACTTTAGAAAGACAGGGCAATATATTTATAGGTCTAAGTTCTCTTAGTGATGTTATGTTATTACTTTTAGGTATGGGTTTCACAATAGCTGACTTCCATTAGGATGGAAACTTAGAAGTTACTATAGACTTATTTACAATTTGAGTTATCAAGTGCAGAGTATGTGGGAGGGTCAGTATAACCATATCCAAGGATATTCCGTCGACACCTACAGCATTTGATTTTAATGCTTTGATTACCTTAAGCACAACCGTAGAATCGACTGGTTTAAGGATAAAATGGTTATTACAAAAACGATGGAATTCAAAATATGTTAACTGTGATATTGAGTCATTGACAAGACCAGGAACATCTAAAAAATGATTATTTATGGCATTACAATCACCCAGACAATTAGGAATATCATTAGACTTTGACGGTAATAATTTAGATTTAATATTCTTCCATAACAGTTTAGGATCATTTTTATACTGGTTAATATTAATTTTAAAATAACTTGTTTTTTCATTATGAATCAGAAAATCTACTTGTTTCTTCAAATCTTTGTAATATTGCTTGTGTGAAGCTTTCTGAGTAGTTCGAGCTCGTTTCAAGGCTGCATCTCGCAGTTTCATCACCAATCTAACGTTGTCAGTAAGCCATGGGGCGGATAATTCACGATCTAACTTAACACCGATCAAAGTAACCAGATGTGAAGGATTTTCACCGGGCATTTCAGGTAAATTTGAAATCTCAATATCATTCATTAACAACTCTTGATCCTTATCATTTAAGTCGACCCGTAGCTGGTTTATTATTGATTCAAAGTGCGCGGCGTCGGCGCCCGCGGCGTTATCGCATTTATTGTGAGAAATCAGTTCGAGTTCCCCGACACGCTTCTCAAGTGAGTCTAGGCGTGCATTATTGCCCGACAGTGTCCCATGCAACTCCCTCATCTCTTCACGCATCATCTGTACCTCCTCCCTCATCGCTTGCAATTCTTGGCGAAACAATCGAACCTCAAGAACCAGATCACTTCGCGCCTGATCTAATTTATCAACACAGGGAGTAACAGAACAATTCGATGACTCT
Organism: Miltochrista miniata; assembly: GCA_933228765.1. Lineage (NCBI taxonomy): Eukaryota > Metazoa > Arthropoda > Insecta > Lepidoptera > Erebidae > Miltochrista > Miltochrista miniata. The sequence goes on from OW121747.1 coordinate 29,881,847, forward strand.
GTTGAAGTATGCAACTGTTGGTCCCCTTCAGCCAAAGTCCCATGACATTTTTCCAATGATTTCTTTTTGCTGCATTCTAAGCAAGACCATGGCACAGATATTTTACCGCCTTTACTTTTTGCTAAACAGCTCCGATGAAATGTAACGTTACATAAAAAACACGCAACGCCATCTGCCTGGGATATGTAGCGGCCGCAACAGTTACACTTAGCCATATCTATAATTCCGATCTATGCGTTGATCTATGCGTAGCTACTGCAAGACGATATCAAAAGTCAATCAATTTAGTTCATGAACGCTTGCAGAGATGGCGCCAATCAGAAACATGCACGTGAGTATCAAACAGCTGAGCATAACAGCTGATCAGGTAAACAGTAAACAGTTTATGTTATTACACCCACAATTCTTAATAGTCTAACGGCAGTAATAGTTCTTTTAGACTACTTTTATGAACGTTTATCACAACACCGCGATGAGATAACACTTCCAGCACTGTCTTTGCAAATATATTTTACTTTTATAGTTCTTTGAAAACGATTATAGCACTTTATATATTTTTAATCAAGATAAGACTCGACACAGGTTCCACACTGACATACGTCCGTGACGTAACTCCTAACAGGTACAGTAGACACAAGGTCAAAAGACACAACTTACACACATAAAATGTAGGTAACCAGTTTAGTTCGAAATGTTTTCAGTACGTCATAAAGCCCGTGACGTAATTGCAGAGTCATGCGGACGCAATTAAACAAAACTACATAATATTACACTGAAGTATTATTTTACCAACAACGCTGAGATGAATACACCCGAATGGGTTCCCGCCCCAACCTCAACTTTCCTCGTCATCACTTGACCTTTGTTCTGCGTAAGCAATTACAAATATTGGTTTTCCAAACAATTTTGATTCTTTGGCCAAAGATGTTTTGTAAAAGAATTGTAATGAATAGAAACCCAGAACCACAAACAAAATCATCCCTGTGTAACACTAGCCAATAAGTAATCAACTGAAACAAAGATTGAAAGCAAACAAACTCAAAGACAATCGATGTAAAAGACGTTGACTTTTCTTTGGCACAATTTCTCAATTTCTCAATACGTATAAAAATCAGCAAATAAAGAACTCTTGCATAAGGTTTTCATTTTAAGAAACTCTTGCAAGATAAAGTAAAGAGCCGAGATAACGAAGCGCAACTCACTTGGCGCGGAGTGACAGCGTTCGTCGTGACAGATCATGTTTTGTCTATAGCATACTAGCTGACCCGTGCAACTTCGTTTGCGTGATAAATGAAAAACCGCTCGACCGATTTTGTGCAAACATCACATAAACCATATACTAAATAGTCAGAACAAAGCCTAAAGACTTGGTTTGGATAGGTAAGCCCGTTCTTGAGTTATAAAATTACAACGAAAAGTGGCATTGATTTTTATATATAGGTATAAGATTAAGCTTAAGAGTTCCAATGTTAAGGTACAAATTAGTATTATGCAAATATGAAACGCGCGTCGATGCGAGCACTCGTGTTGCGGCTTCTTGCGATATTCGCGCTCAGTGACGCAGACGAAAAGCGTTCTAGTTGAAAACTGGAAGAATTTGTCCAATTTAAGTTGCATTTATGGGTATGGCAAAAATATTAAAGACGGAAAAGTATCTACGGTCTTGATGACCGCATTTAACGTGATGGCTGAAATAGCGATAATTTTATTAACCATATAGATACACAGACCTTCAAAGAAAGATATATTCGGTCTTTTAACCGATTACGCGACTTCAAAAAAGGAGGAGATTCTCAATTTCATCTGTATGTTTTTTTTATGTATGTTCACCGATATTTCCGTCAGTCATAGACGGATTTAAATTTGTTTTATTTTGTTGAATAGGCTTTGCTTCTGAGGTGGTCCCAAATTCACCAGGTCAGGATCTGATGATGGGATCCAGGAGAAATCGAGGGCAACCTTCAAAAATTGTAGGGACAACTAGTGTGTTTGTTAACTTTTTAATTAAGTGCTTTAATGTACTACAATTTAATGAAGGTCTGGTAATGAAAGTCGATCTGATGATGGAACTGAAAGACAGTCGAGGGAATTCCTTAACGATTTACAGCAGTTACTTTGTGTTTGGGCTTGATTGATTTGTATTGATGAGAACTTTACACCTAGATAGACATATATTTCGGTTCACCCGTCAATTATAATAATGAAAAAAAAAAAATAATAAAAAAAAAAAAGACGTGTGGCACTCGGGGACTGCCGCGGTAAAGTTATTACATAGCATTTTTTACCAACTATGCTAGTATAATTATTTCTATATAAGAATACTAGCTGATGCCCGCAGCTTCGCCCGCGTAAAATTTGTTACCGCGTGAAGTTATTCCCGGGATAAAAGGTAGCCTATGTGTTATTCCAGACTATAATGTATCTCTGTAAAAAATTTCAGCCCGATCCGTTCAGCGGTTTGAGCGTGAAAGAGTAACAAACATCCACACTCACAAACTTTCGCATTTATAATATTAGTAAGAAGTAAGAAGTAAGATTTTAAGGCCTATGTTCAACAAAGTAAAGTACCAAGTACCTACTTGACCAACCAAGACCCAAAAGTCCTCAAAGACCGAAAAGTCCCAAAAGTCCCATAAGTCCCAAAAGTCCCAAAAGTCCCAATAGTCCCAAAAGTCCCAAAAGTCCCAAAAGTCCCAGAAGTCCCAAAAGTCCAAAAGTACTAAAGTCCAAAAGTTCAAAAGTCCAAAAGTCCAAAAGTTCAAAAGTCCAAAAGACCAAAAGTTCAAAATTCCAAAAGTTCAAAAGTCCAAAAGTCCAAAAGTACAAAAATCCAAAAGTCCTAAAGTCCAAAAAGCCAAAAGTCCAAAAGTCCCAAAGGCCAAAGTCCAAAAGGCCAAAATTCCACTCCACCTAACCTCACCCCACCCACCTCACACCAATTCACCTCACCACACCCCACTTCACTTCAGCCCACCCTAGACACCTCAGCCCACCCCACTTCACCCTACTTCACTTCATATACATAGGTACACGTTATGCAAACGCTCACGTGTACACGTTGGTATATGAAGTGCGAGATACACGAACGTGGCCGAGCGTGGCCGAAGGTAGCCGAGAGTGTGATTTATTTTCGTGACACAATTTCTGGATTCGGTCTCCACGCAAGGCCCGCGATAGAAGCTATGCGATAGCTTAATTAGGAGGTACGTGAATTAGTGCCTCCACCACATCTCTTGCGTCTGTCGATTTTAATTTCAGACCAGCGATTCGCTGCCTCATCCTGCTCGTTTTCCTGCACGCTGTCCTGCAGACATGCATGACGGCGTGTGTGTGCCTCAGCAGGCACAGGACATCGGCATCATTTAAATCCTCCAGGATATCAGTATAGGCCCCATTCTATGCCGCGCCGATTGTTCTTTGCGGTATTCAGCATTATATCATCTATTTTCTATGGATGGTTGTTAACTATCCTGTTATCTTCATAACGATCCTCTAAGGTAGGTACAGTATGTATTTTCAAAAGAGTTTGTGAACTCTATTTTTAATTTCTTTTTCAGAATATTGATGACATTTGATTGATGTAATTTTATACACGTTACGTCTACTACATTGATACATGTAATAAAATTATAACACGCCGGTGTTTGTATGTAAATTGTTTATACTGAGGAAAATTCTATACTGAGGAATAGCTTTAACCATTAAGCTCTATTTTGATTAAGCAAACAGGGCAGATTCACACGCTACTTGATGAGTATGATTAATAAATACCTCTAATTTCATAGACCTTGTGTGACGTAAACAAAGTTGCGAGGGTCAGCTAGTTAAAAGATAAAACAATAGGTTTCTTCTTATCTACTTAAAAACTATTTTTACAAATTTTATGGTAATATTAGACATTCTTTGAAATATGCAGGTATTGTTGTGACTTTTATGACACGTTTAAAGTACATAGGTATGGGATAGATGGCGCTCGCGGCCACGTCAGCGTGAAATTTTCTTCCCGCTTCCCATGGGAATGTACTCCCGGGTTTGGTTATCTTTATAGCAGTATTATATATAAATTAACAAAACAAAAAAAAAGACGTGTGGCACTCGGGGACTGCCGCGGTAAAGCTATTACATAGCATTTTTTACCAACTATGCCAGTATAATTATTTCTATATAAGAATACTAGCTGATGCCCGCAGCTTCGCCTGCGTAAAATTTGTTACCGCGGGAAGTTATTCCCGGGATAAAAGGTAGCCTATGTGTTATTCCAGACTATAATGTATCTCCGTACCAAATTTCAGCCCGATCCGTTCAGCGGTTTGAGCGTGAAAGAGTAACAAACATCCACACTCACAAACTTTCGCATTTATAATATTAGTAAGAAGTAAGATTTTAAGGCCTATGTTCAACAAAGTAAAGTACCAAGTGCCTACTTGACTGTGGACATTTGGGCTTTTGGAATTTTGTTTTAGAACTTTTTAAGAAGAACAATTATTTTGTAATAAATTATTTTTATGTAACTTCAACCATTTACGCAGAGGCGCAACGGATACTCTTATAACGATTAAATGTTTTCCGTTTTCGAAACATTCCTCATTGCTGCACCACTCCTATTAATCTTCGCATTATGTTATGTAGCCTATAGCCACTATCAATAAATGTACCTACTTACTATCGAACAGTTTTTGAAAGCCTACCAGTAGTTTCAGTAAGGCTTGCCTTGGTATGATGTGATTCATGGTCCCTTTGCAGCGTGTGTCCAATCCAGCGCAGCAGCTACACTTCCGACGTTTGATCTGTTGGGGTCTCACTGCAGCGTTCCAATAGTCTTACGTTCGTGATGTTCTCGGGCCCATATGTACCGAGGATCCATTGGAGGCAGCGTTTGACGAAGACTTATAGCTGGTAGCTGGTGCGAAATGTCTTTACTTTAGTGACCTTCCATGTCTCGCATCCGTATAGCAGTTAGCAGTAGGTACAGTTTTAACGTTTACTTTGTTTTGAGTTTCACTCTTCGTGTCTATTTTCGCAACTGCCTACGGGGCGCAGCTGTGTAAAGGTTATTCTGGCCTTGGCGAGACTCGAAATGATGTAGGGTACTCTTCTATTCCATCAGTTTCTGACACGACACTCCCGAGGTACGTGAATTAGTGCCTCCACCACATCTCTTGCGTCTGTCGATTTTAATTTCAGTCCAGCCATTCGCTGCCTCATCCTGCTCGTTGTCCTGCACGTTGTCCTGCAGACATGCATGACGGCGTGTGTGTGCCTCAGCAGGCACAGGACATCGGCATCATTAATATCCTCCAGGATATCAGTATAGGCCCCATTCTATGCCGCGCCGATTGTTCTTTGCGGTATTCAGCATTATACCATCTATTTTCTATGGATGGTTGTTAACTATCCTGTTATCTTCATAACGATCCTCTAAGGTAGGTACAGTATGTATTTTCAAAAGAGTTTGTGAACTCTATTTTTAATTTCTTTTTCAGAATATTGATGATGACATTTGATTGATGTCATTTTATACACGTTACGTCTACTACATTGATACATGTAATAAAATTCTAACACGCCGGTGTTTGTATGTAAATTGTTTATACTGAGGAAAATTCTATACTGAGGAATAGTTTTAACCATTAAGCTCTATTTTGATATAGCATACAGGGCAGATTTACACGCTACTTGATGAGTATGATTAATAAATACCTCTAATTTCATAGACCTTGTGTGACGTAAACAAAGTTGCGAGGGTCAGCTAGTTAAAAGATAAAACAATAGGTTTCTTCTTTCTACTTAAAAACTATTTTTACAAATTTTATGGTAATAATAGACATTCTTTGAAATATGCATGTATGGTATTGTTGTGACTTTTATGACACGTTTAAAGTACATAGGTATGGGATAGATGGCGCTCGCGGCTACGTCAACGTGAAATTTTCTTCCCGCTTCCCATGGGAACGTACTGCCGGGTTTGGTTATCTTTATAGCAGTATTATATATAAATTAACAAAACAAAAAATGATACTGCATTGGTGATAATAATAATAAAATGTATGTATATAGAGTACTCACTCATTTTCTTTCACTATTTTTCGTGACTTTCTACATTAATAAATGCACTTTGTTTATTTATATTTAAAACACTTTTTACACAAATTATACGAGTACAGTTCACTTTTGTACATAGATGATGAATACCTATACACCTATAGTCGAATTTTTATTTAGACGAAGTAAATTGACAGCAACTAATGTAATTGACAGCATCGAAATTGTCATTTCACATTAAGAACTCTAAATTCGACCAACACTCTTAATTCAACTTTGGTCGAGTGGTTAAGACGCGGATCGGTACGCAGAAGGCGCAAGATCGATTCTGGGTACGAGCATCAATTTTTGGATTATTTGACATAATAATAATAATATATAACGACTGCAGAGTTCATAATTGACGTAAACAAAAAAATTATGAATTGCTAGACTAGATACACGAACGTGGCCGAAGGTAGCCGAGAGTGTGACTCGTTTTCGTGACACAATTTCTGGATTCGGTCTCCACGCAAGGCCCGCGATAGAAGCTATGCAATAGCTTAATAATACTGCATTGGTCATAATAATAATAAAATGTATGTATATAGAGTATCTACTCACTCATTTTCTTTCACTATTTTTCGTGACTTTCTTCATTAATAAATGCACTTTGTTTATTCATATTTAAAACACTTTTTACACAAATTATACGAGTACAGTTCACTGTTGTACATAGATGATGAATACCTATACACCTATAGTCAAATTTTTATTTAGACGAAGTAAATTGACAGCAACATAATGTAATTGACAGCATCGAAATTGTCATTTCACATTAAGAACTCTAAATTCGACCAGCACTCTTAATTCAACTTTGGTCGAGTGGTTAAGACGCGGATCGGTACGCGGAAGGCGCAACATCGATTATGGGTACAAGCATCAATTTTTGGATTATTTGACATAATATATAACGACTGCAGAGTTCATAATTGACGTAAACAAAAAATTTATGAAGTGCGAGATACACGAACGTGGCCGAAGGTAGCCGAGAGTGTGATTCGTTTACGTGACACAATTTCTGGATTCGGTCTCCACGCAAGGCCCGCGATAGAAGCTATGCAATAGCTTAAAAATAAAACCGACTTCAAAGAAATACTGAAAAATAAAATTTACTTTTCACAAAGTAATTGTATTTTAATTAATATAATATTAAAGTTCGTGCCATTAATAATAAGTAAATAAACCTATGGGTTTAATCGCTTATTTAAAATTTGATTAGTTAAAATACAATTACTTTGTGAAAAGTTAATTTTATTTTTCAGGATTTATTTGAAGTCGGTTTTTTTTTATCTTTATTATATTAATCGATACATATGCAAATAAAAAAGTACTAGCGTGCCTATGTAGTACCTACCTACACCAACTTCCAATTGAACTGACACTACAATGCATTGCCACGTTAAAGTTCCTTTGGTTATAATTATACTGATAAAAAACGCACGAAGTATTTATTAAAGAGTTGTTGTATGTAAAAATATAATAAAACAACGCAGGAACTCGAAAATGCCGCTGTACCTTACACATAAAACATGTACGTTCAATAAAGAATGTCGATGATGCTTTCATACACATGGCGAGCATATTAATTTTATGAATGGGTACTGCTGCTTGACCACTTTCCCTTAATGTGCGTTGTACATATGTACATACTGTCACGCCTTTATTCCCGAAGGGATAGGCAGAGGCATACTATACGCACACAAAATTATAAATGTGCATTAAACGCTTAGACCTCAGTGTTGACGCGTTGAGTTACATTGACATACAACATGGTACCGCCTTTTATCTCCGAATAGGTAGTCAGAGGTAGGTATACTATACGTCAACATTTCAGCTTTAGATTTTGTCCTACGTAACGTGGTAAGTATTGGTGGTGAGCCGATTGTCGTGTTGTATAAGACACGCACAGGTTGTGATTACGCGCTGTTGAAATTTTTAAGCCACCCGTAAAGACCTTCGACTTGGCTTTTCGACTGTTATTTTACTGGCAACCAGGACCAACGTCTTAACGCGCCATAAACGTGCCTTAAACGCAAATAAATTTCTCAAAGTGGTAACGTGGTGGTTCCCCTATCCAAGGACCGGCCAAAGTAAAGATCCGCGGGGCCACATCGCTTTTATTTTATATTCCACTTTAATTCGCACAGACTTTCGCACTATTTTTAAAATATAGATAGTTACCTGAACTCGTGGCATACTTCCACAGTCGGTAGTTATAAAGATAATCTGCGTATTATTATTTGAACATTAACGAGCTATGTTCATCTCCGCAAAGAAAATAACATCCTGGTATGTTAGCTGGAGTTATATTTTATTTTACCTACCTACTTATTAAGGATTCATATCATGATAATCTGAATCGAGGTTACTGTACTTACTACTCACAACATGTACAATATGCAGACAATCGACATCATCAGCTGAGCGTTATTCCCGGTTTCATTCGATATTGACAAGTTGTGAAGACAATAATGCAGATCTGCTCTCAATAAACTCGACCAGCTTCTCAATAATTGCATTCGATTCGTCTACAATCTTAGGAAGCACGACCACGTATCAGTTTTTCGAGAGTAGCTGGGTTGGTTACCTATTCGACGACGGCGAAGTCTGCGAGCTGTCTGTTTAATTTTTTCACTTCTAATTTCTCCCAATGCCGCTACTTACTTAAAATCCCATCTTCATCTACTTGGCTCCAATCATGACAAACATCTACGCTCTTCTAACAATCTTCTTCTGCACTGTCCAACTCACACTTCAAATCTCGTCCATTCATCTTTTCCGGTGCGATCCATTCTTCTTTGGAATGCCCTTCCTCTCGAAATTAGGACATTGACCAACCGTTTTTCGTTTAAAAACAGAGTACGTCAACTTTATAGGGTTCCATAGGCAGAATCTTATTTTAATTCATCAAAATAATAAAAAAAAAGAGGTGCAACACGATTTTGACCTTCTTTCTAAATGGTCTCATGACTGTGGTCTTGTGCTAAATGCAAGCAAGACAAAAATAATGTACATAAGTTCTAGCCAAAATAGAAGCAATTATACGCCTAAACTTATAACGCACTGTCATGAGTGCTTACACAAAAACAATAATTTGAACCAGACGTACCCCTGTGATTGTGACATCATAGAATTGGTTGAAAAACAAAAGTATCTTGGATTAATTGTTGACAATCGCATGAACTGGAAAGAACACGTAAACGGAGTGTGTGACAAGTTAAGATAAATTTTGGCAAAATTTTCTATAATAAAATACAAAATTCCTTACCAAATACTCCTCATACTGTATAAATCGCTTGCTGAATCAATCATTTCTTATGGACTGTCAAGTTACGGACGGACATACAAAACTAACTTACATCAAATTAATGCATTACAACTTAGAATTTTAAAACAAATAGTTCCACATAACATTAAAAATACTTACAAAAATGATTACCACCAACTATTTCGTTTCTGCAAAATTATTCCTGTACAGAAGAAACTACAACTAGCACTATTAACTGAGGAGTATTTTAACGAAGCACTTAAGTATACCAAAAAATCGGAAGATAATTGTATGATAACCCGTAGTGTCTATAATAAAAAATTGTTACTTCCTAGATACTCCAATCTGTACGGGAAAAGAACACTTAAATATATGGTACCCTATTTTATTAATCAATTACCCAAATCATTAAAAATACAATTACAAATACAAATTGTAGAATTAAATTAAAAAAGTATTTTATACATTATATTTTATATATTAAGCTAAATTATAAACTTGTGCTATGGGATCTGGACGGCTGATGGACATGCTTATGTATTTGTAAATATATACATGTAGTACATGGAGGGCACCCAGACTCCGAAATAAGCAAGCATTTGTGGATCACACAAATGTTTTGGACCAACCCAGGTATCGAACCTAGGACCATATGATTATTTTGTTCCATATTTATATGAAATAAATCAAGATTAGAATTAAGTTAAAAATGTTGTTATATTAATACTTGCCTCGAGGAGATGATAGTAATATATCTGAGATGATAATAATAGTGCCTGATATCTGCAGGGTTGTTTCGGTTGATGATCTGGTCCGATATTTTTAAGATGTAGGTACATTGAGATGTAAGAGTTCAGAATGAGTGTGACTCTTGGCCCTGAGGGTGGAATGTTTCGGTACTTTAGCGTTAATAAGCACACGATTAATATCTGGTTGCCTAATATAAGTTATTTTAATTGTTATCATAATATATGAGTGACTGTGACCTGAGAGTGGAATGTTTCGGTACTTTAGCGTTAATAAGCACACGATTGATATCTGGTTGCTTAATATAAGTTATTTTAATTGTTATCTTAATATATGAGTGACTTACATGCTGTCTCGCGTCGTTGGATATGTCCTCTAAAGGCGGACATTGAAAACCAGTTTCTATGATATGCAATGACATCGCTATCATAGTATTGCTGAATGTCGGCCTATTGCAAACTCAGCAAACAGGAATTTTATTCACATTTTTCTGTGTATAACCCCTACATACTTTTGATCGCACATGGTGCCACGTCAATGGGTCAGTCAACTTAGATACCGCCATAGAGTAAAATATGCGTGCGGGGTCACAGATAAATAATTTGTGTTGGCTCCGGACACGGTCAAATAACCATCAATACTTGAACGTCAATAAATGTGTAATATGCACTGAAATTAATTTATTAAATAACATTTTATCAGACTGGCTCAATATTATTGACCATGTCCGGAGACTGAAATAAAATGGGTTTTTATTAGCAGTGACTTTAAAGCCGCGTCCGCTGGTCGGTCCTTGTGTTCTTGTGTTCTTGATGTTTTCGTTGGTGGTAATTTATTAATACAGATCAGTGTTTCGCTGACTTTCTCGTATGGTGGCGGATGTGGCTGTGACTGCTTGAGTTGTAATTGTGTACCTACATAATTGTTTATTTTTATTGTTATCTTTTGGCTTAAGTGTATAATGGTTACTGGAATTGTTTGGCAGTTTCGGATTCTGTAATACTGACTCCATGGGAGTGTTATTGTTTCTGAAATTGTATGTAGTAAAGAAAAGATGCTGTCCTGTAGTTTTGCAATAAACATTTATTTATTTATTTATTTATTTATTTATACAATTTATTACGTAGTATATTTTTCGAGATTGGAGCATTCTGTATATGCTACGACAACGTAGCGATGAAGGTCGCGGAGGTAAGGTATGGAGGGAGGCGCACGGACCGGTCGGTGTGTTTCCGTGAGTTTGCAAAGATCTTGGACTTTTATATTATGTTAACTACCCACATTTTCAAATTTGTTCAAAAATTAAATTACAATACTGGGATGCCTTTTTGTCAACTTGCCGTTTTTAGTACTTAATGTGTGTTTGTAAATGAATGTCATAGAATTTTACTGACGACTATGATGCACAGAAAAATTCTAATGAGTTTTTGTTGCATTTTTATGTATATCCTATGTATGTGTCTGTTTTGTACGAATAAATAAATAAATAAATAAATAAATAAATAATAAATAATTAATTTTGTTTAGTATTTTCCTATATAGGTATTTAAACTTATATCTATCTAATAATGTTTCTATATATTTAATATTTGTAAGATATTTGTCATAATTTTTAGGGTTTACCCTTATAGATTCGTCATGTCTGTCTGTCTGTCTGTCTGTCTGCCCGTCCGTGTGTCACAGCCACTTTTCTCCGAAACTATAAGGTCTATGCTATTGAAACTTGGTAGCTAGATGTATTCTGTGAATCGCATGAAGATTCTTATATAAAACTAGAAAAAATGCAGTAAATTTTGGGGGTCCCCATACTCAGAACTGAAACTCCAATTTTTTTTTTTCATCAAACCCATACGTGTGGGGTATCTATAGATAGGTCTTCAAAAAATGCTATGGAGGTTTTTAACATCTTTTTTTTCTAAAGTGAATAGTTTGCGCAAGAGACACTTCCAAAGAGGAAAAATGTGTGTGTTCCCCCCCCCCCCCCCTCTAACTTCTAAACTAAGAGAATGATGAATCTAAAAAATATATATGATGTCCATTGCCATAAAAACTACCAACAAAAATTAGTTTGAACGAGATAGAACTGGTAGTTTTTTTTAATACGTCATAAACCGCAATTTCCGGTTAGTGAAATCACTACCACTGCGAACGTGTTAAAACATCAGTCAAAGTTACAACGAACTATAAGAACTTTTATATTATGTTACTTGCTGCTACGAAACCTTTCATGGGCGAGTCCAACTCGCACTTGGCCGGTTTATTTATTTTTATATAATTATGATGTAGATATATAATTATCTATTATCTTTATAATATGATATATTTATGTACCTATGTACTTTGTAACTACGAGTTCTCAATATTTTTTTCGTTGAAACATTTAATTTAGACCATGTTATTCTTATAACTTTCTTCGTCATACTTTGAGCACCTACTTTAACTAATCTCTGCATCACCTAAAGGTTGACTGGTAGAAAATGCCTTTGGCAGTAAGTTCGCCCTTGTACAAATAGATTTTGTGCAGAAAGTATAAATAAATAAATAGACTGCCTCTGTGGCGCAGTCGGTAGTGATACCGCCTGCGGCGCTGGAGGTCGTGGGTTCGATTCCCACCGGAGACAAATATTTGTGTGACCCATAAATGTTTGTCTCAAGAGTCTGGGTGTTTCTATGTATAATATGTATGTATTTAAAAGTATATAAGTATTAATATCCGTGGTTTGATACCCATAACACAAGCAGGTTATTCCTAGCTTACTTTGGGATCAGATAGCGTTGTGTGAGATGTCCGTGAATATTCATATTATATTTATATTATATTTATTCATATAAAAAAAAAATAAAAAAAAAATTATTGAAAATTTGAAAATACATACTGTAGTTATGGTTTATTTAGGTATTACTCATGGCACCAACTTCAAAATTATATTGAATAAAATCTGATAAATCGAAATACATATTACTTTTGTGCTAAGTAAATTTTATTTTTCAGGATTTGTTAGAAGTCGGTTTTATTTTTTATTAAAAATTTTTTTTCATTATTTTAAGTGACGGGTGAACCGAAACATATATCTATCTAGGTGAAAGATCTCATCAATACAAATCAATCAAGCCCAAACACAAGGTAGCTGCTGTAAATCGTTAAGGAATTCCCTCGACTGTCTTTCAGTTCCATCATCAGACCGACTCCAGACATTCATTAAATTGTAGTACATTAAAGCACTGAATTAAAAAGTTAACAAGCGCACTAGTTGTCCCTACAATTTTCGGTGGTTGAACTCGATTTCTCTTGGATCCCATTATCAGATCCTAATCTGATTAAAATGGGACCACCTCAGAAGTAAACCCTATTCAAGAAAGAAAAAAAAATGAAATCCGTCTATAATTGACGGAAATATCGGTTAACAAACATAAAAAAAACATATAGACGAATTGAGAACCCCTCCGTTTTTGAAGTCCGTTAATAATAACTCAATCCATTAACAGTAGTTTTATCACATCTGTTCTAGATATATGGGCCTTCCAGTTAAGTCTGTTATCAGTAGTTTCCATTGACCTTGCAGTACTGTGTCCCGACTCCTAATAGTTAAGGAGTTGTATAGCTTCATCATCAGCACAAGACCATCAGATGTTGTTTCAAGCATACCTCACAAGCATCACCTTAGCCCTGCATACTACTAAGTACTTTCTATAGACCAATTGCAGTCTGCCTCCCAACTCCTCCTAACCCCTAAGGAGTATTGTAGCTTCATCATCAGCACAGCAGTATCATAATTTTATGTTGACACACTGAAGTGAATACCTGAGTAAGACTTGATTATGTAACAAAAGCACCATGCGGCCATACAATTTCCTGTGGTTGCCCCCGATGTCTCCTGAATCCCATCATCAGATCCTGACCTGGTGAAATTGGGACCACCTCAAAAGTGAACTCTATCCAACAAAAACAGATTTGAAATTCGTCTATATTTGTCGGAAATATCGGTAAACGTACATAAAATATTAAGAACATCCTTTTTTTTAAATCGGATCTATCAATCTATGTGTAAAGTTCTCATCAATACAAATCAATCAAGCCCTAACACAAGGTAACTGCTGTAAATTGTTAAGGAATGCCCTCGACTGTCTTTCGATTCTATCATTAGGTCGACTCCAGACCTTCATTAAAGTGTAGAACATTAAAGCACTTTATTAAAAAGTTAACAAGCGCACTAGTTGTCCCTACAATTTTCGGTGGTTGCCCTCGTTTTCTCCTGGATCCCATCGTCAGATCCTGACCTGGTGAAAATGGGACCACCTCAGAAGTAAACCCTATTCTACAAAAAAAGAACTTTTGAAATCCGTCTGTAATTGACGGAAATATCGCTTAAAATACATAAAGAAAAACATACAGACGAATTGAGAACCTCCTCTTTTTTTTGAAGTCGGTTAAATATGCAAAGCAAACATGTACCATTATTACACTCGGCTTTTAGTTCATCAGGTTGGACACATTGAATTTTTTTATCTAGAGGACTAGACCACAGTATAAAGAGTACTAACCAGTATTGTAGCTCCCTACAAACGGACGAAGCGCAAGCTATACCTACGATTCTCGTTTTCGGCAGGCCTTTCAGCATGCTAGCAGGCGATTGTGCCGAGTAGACGAATGGACGGTGTGTCGTTTTTTAGATAGTAACCGCGCGTGTTTTATTTACTAAAAATATTTAATATGACAACTAGAGTCTATTGTGCTTGTTTTGGTTGCATGAATTCGTCAATACCCAGAGATAACGTTTTTTAGATTACCTGGAAACTCCGAAAGGTAAGACTACAAATTGATTTTACTTAAGTACTAATTGGTACTATACTACTAGTTGACTAAAGTTAAACAAAGTGATTGACACGAGTAAACTGGGTAGTTACATGAAGTAGGTATGTTTGTGTTTAAAACTAGACTGGTGCTTGCTCAGTCAGTGAACGGTGCGATCCAATATAGTACAATATCAAAAAAAAACTAGTTCAGAACTCTAGTACGTGTAGGTAGTACATTTAGTTCCGTTGTCAGTTCATAGTTATTTAATTGAGAGCAATGATTTAGGTATGTTTCAAGAGTATTCATTTATTTGTGGATGACCGATGTTACAGTACACGCTAAGTGTACTGTAACATCGGTCATCCACAAAGAAACAAACCGTATGACTTTGATTGACAGCATTATTGTTACCTTTGATTTTTATTACACGCATAGAGACAAATATGAACTTCCAAAATTTAACACAACTTGACAATGTACGAAAAGTACTAGTGTACTAGAGACTGACTAGTACTTTCAAATCGAAAAATAGTTTTAATTTTGTAAATCAAAAATTTAACGCAATGATTATAGACTCGTTTTCAAATTTCTATACCCGTCTCACTCCATCGTTAGTAGATAACGGGCGCTGCGCCGCCACGCCGCCGCCCCGTGCCGCCAGCCGTTGCGGGGATATTATATTATTACTCACAAAGTATTTTTTTGTTTAAATAAAAAAGATACATATTTACTCGAAATTGAAGCCGGTTGTCAGTAAAACGACAATCCTTAATACAGATTGAAGGCCTTGTGGGCGGATTGAAAAAAATGAACTGCATTATGCTCACTATATATACGCGTACGTTTAACTATAAGGTAAAATGTGGGCGTATACTATGCCTCTGCCTACACCTTCAGGGATAAGGGCGTGACTATATGAATGTATGTATGTACATATTTACAATCGCAATACTAAATAGAAAATCAAAGTAGGCACATATTATTAAAATGCTGTAGGTGGGCAGCCCTATCGCATGCTTACGTACCGCGCGGCTGTAGGCATTTATTTCTAAAACCCGGCCGAGTCAAACTACAGTATACAGTGACTAGACGCTAATTTCAATTGACTTTCGCATCGCATGACTACAGTAATGAGATACAATTTCTGTTCTAAAAGTATTAGCGGAATACTCGGGCTGAAGTACTAAAATTATAATAGTTAGTACAGATGATTCACAAAAAGCATTGTGAATCATTTGCACTGACTGTTAGAATTCCGATACCTACGTATTACAGACTGTCTTCAAATAGTGCTTGGTGTCGGCAATAGGCTACGACCTATTACGTAGGACGCTTGAAAAGTGTGAGTGTGTGAGTCACTACTCCTCGTCAGGGATGTAGCCATTATTGTATGTACGTATATAAGTGTTATCAGATTGATCAGTTCTGTAATTAATGCTATGCTATAAATAAATCATTGCTAAATTTCGAGTAAAATTTCAGTTTGTTCGTAAAATATAAATTATTCAATTGAGTTAGTAAGTAAGTGTAAGTTGATGGCTGGTACGCTTACTATATTTAAAAAAAAGTTTAACGCTCATAATATCTTCTTCTTGGGACGTTAAAAATGTTCAAAAAATATTACAGCAACCAAAACCGCCGATCAACTAACACTTATACTGGACAAAACTTTATTCTAATCGTTTTGCACAAAAGTTCAACATTGCTGTTCAACGTGGTATTACTGTACTGCGAACTTCCTTCCAACGTTTTATCGATACTCAATAACAAACTACTCGCAATACTAAACACCAATTTATAATTTAGACCAAAATAAATTTTTAATTAGTCTAGAATGCTAGATACACGCTGAGACTATTGAGACAATGCGTACATTATTATTTTTTGTCCTTCTCTCTAACTACAATATAACTTCACGATATAGTACCGACAGAATATAGATTTATGCCTAAAAATAGGGATTGTATAGAACTCTGATATAATTAAAACTTAGCTTTCGTCGTATCGTGAGAACTAATTGATCTGTTATCATAAATAGTTTTACAAAGTTCTTTTTTATAGACGCCTAAAATGAAATAAGCGGCACGCGCTTTGAAATGACCTTGAACTAGTTCTACCCCTTTGTGGACCAAACACCCTACAGTTATAGCCTCCCCTTGCGTTTCTCGCTGTAACTAACTCTAGGCTAGACGGTGAAACATTAGAATAGAATAGAATAGAATAGAATAGATTTATTTGCTTATAAACATGGTAACAAAGATCTTACAATTTATTATACCAGTACATCATGTTTAGCCGCACTGCAGCATGCAAATGTTTTCATAATGTAACATGCAAATGTTTTCATAATGTAACATGCAAATGTTTTCATTTTGTAACACAGTTCAATGTCAATAGATTAAATTATATAAACTAAGGTATCTATGGTCTAGTCTAGTGCAGTCACTTTAATAAATATTACATTAAATTTAATTAAGCAATACAAATTTCCCATTTCATACAAATTATTTATGTCATAAATTATTATGGTCTGTAATGTTCTATAGTTAAAAAACTTCTCAATATAATACAGATTAAATTATACGAACCAAAGTATACTTGGTCCAGTGCAGTCACTCCAACAAATATCACAGTGAATTCAATCAAACAATACAAATTTCTCATTTCATACAAGTTATTTATGTCATAGATTATTTTGGTTTGTAGTGTTCTCTAGAGTTAAAAAAAACTCCTCAATATAATATAGATCAAATTAGTATCCATGGCCCAGTGCAGTCACTCCAATAAATATTACAGTAAATCCAATTAAACAATACAAATTTCCCATTTCATAAAAGTTATTTATATGTCATAGATTATTATGGTTTGTAGTGTTCTCTATAGTTAAAAAACTCCTCAATATCATAGAAACACTTCTGAATTAGCCATTTCTTGAGATTTCTTATAAACAGGCGTTGCGGTAGTTCCCGCAGCGTCTGTGGTATTTTATTATATATTTTTACACACATGTTAAATGCATTTTTATGACACAGTGTTGTCCGACATCTTTGTATGACCAGTTTAGTGGGATCTCTCTGGCTAAAACGACTATTTGCATCCATTCTCTCGAACAGGTGTGAATGTTTCCTAACAAAAAGCCCAGTTTCGAGGATGTATAAACCAGTCAGTGTAAGGACCCTAGTTTGGACGAAGAGCGGCCTGCATGAGTCCAAAGGAGCAGCATTGCATATTGCCCTTAAACACTTTTTTTGAGCTCTGAAGACGTTTATAATGAGTGGAGAGTTACCCCACAACAACAACCCATACCGCAAAACTGATCCAACATACCCGTGATAGGCTGTTAGAGCTATACTCTCTGATGCAATCCTGCGAAGGTGTCGCAGAGCGAATACAAATCTATTTATCCTTTTACACACATCAGCTATATGTGGTTTCCAGTTACAGAAACGATCCACTGCAATACCCAAGAATTTCAAATGGTCAGTGCATTCTATAATATGGTGATTGTATTTAATATTAATGTCAATTTTTTTCATTTTATAATTACAGAATTGTATATATTTGGTTTTTGAATAATTAATTGTTAGATTATTAAATTTTAGCCATTGAATTATGTCAGACAAAGTTCTGTTTACCACAGCCTCGTGAGATAATCGACTTTCAGCTGGTATGACTATGGACACGTCATCTGCAAATAGTACACACTGGTGATCTGTGATATTAGGAAGATCATTTATGTATAAGAGGAACAGAAGAGGTCCTATAACGCTGCCCTGTGGAATACCTAATACATTTGTCCTAAAAGTGGATCTGTACGGTGTTGATACCAAAGTGTTATTTAGACGACTCACTTCAACGGACTGAGTTCTATCAGAAAGGTAACTTTTAATCCAGTCCAATGCTGGTCCTCGAATGCCATAACGTTCACATTTATTTAGAAGCGTACCATGATTCACGCAGTCGAACGCTTTCGACATATCAAGAAACAGTACCGTTACAGGTGTTTTGTTGTCTATGTTTTGTGTAATAGTCTTTACGAGAGAGAAAGCTGCGAGGGTTGTAGATTTATTGTTCTGAAAACCATTTTGTTCGTCTTTAATTATTTTGTATTTATTTAAAAAGCTCGTTATACGCCTGTGCATCAATTTTTCGTATATCTTTGAAATCACTGGTACCATTGCAAACATTATTATAGTTTTCATACGACGAAGTTGCCTAACTTGGTTCATTTACTTTGTCAGACTTTTGAAAGAAACATGAATTAGTTTTTACATTTATACATGCATGCAGTTACACCTGTGTTAAAAAACACGATCACATTTGAAGAATTGTGTCCTAAATGCCGGAGTACCACAGGGATCGGTATTGTCCCCAACTCTCTTTCTTCTGCATATCAATGACATGCTGTCCCTTGGGTGCATTCATTGTTATGCGGATGACAGTACTCTTCATGGGAGCTATTCTGGCCGTCCAGCGGCGGGGCGAGGCGACGTGGATGAGAAGAGACGACAACTCGTCGCGGATCTCGATCTGGACCTGGGCCGCATTGCCCAATGGGGTTCAGACAACCTGGTCGAGTTCAATGCCAGAAAAACACAGGCGTGTGCGTTTACAGCTAAGAAGTCCCCATTCCTACCCCTGCCCTCTCTTCAGAGCATTACAATTCCACTAAAGGACAACCTGGAGATCCTCGGTATAGACGTCCGGCGTGAGCTCAATCACAAAAACTACATAGAGAGCTGTATTGGTCTGGCCTCGCGGAAACTGGGAATCCTGAATAAGGTGAGACGGTATTTCACGCCACATCCGAGATGTTTACTGTACAAGACGCAGATTCGTCCCTGCATCGAGTACTGTTCTCACCTTTGGGATGACTCCGCGAGGTACTTGTTAGACGCGCTTGACGCTATGCAGAGACGTGCTATCCGAATAATTGGTTGTCCTGAGGTGACGGGAGGCCTCGAACCTTTGTCGCAGCGAAGAACCATAGCGTCCTTGGCTGCCTTCTATCGAATGTATCACGGCGAATGTTCTGAAGAGCTCTTCAACCTGATCCCACCATCTCCTTTCCGATCCCGAACAACGCGTGCCGGGCAGAGATGCCACTCATACACAGTGGAGAGAATCTTCGCCAGAACCGAGCGTTTCAAAAGATCGTTCCTCTGTCGAACTATACAAACATGGAACGACCTGCCCGCACACGTCTTTCCCTCATCTTACAATCCCGGGTTCTTCAAGAGGAGCGTGAAGAGGCACATCACAGGGCCGCCAACTTGAGGACCACTGTAAAAAGTGGCCCCCAATCGCTAGATGCGCCACTGCTTTCTTACCATCAGGCTGGTGGCGACGTCAATTTGGCGAGCTGAATATAAAAAAAAAAAAAAAAAACCAATGATATAAACACTAGTATTTATGCGATAAGTAAACCTCGTGAGCACTGATAAAAAAGAATAGAAAGAAAATCTGTGAGGAATCATAACCTTTCTTTCAGCCAAAAATTATCAAGATCCGATCATAAACAGCGGGACAACAATGATCACCCCTTTTCTTCTCAGTTTTCACCTCTATCAAAAAAATTAAACCGGCCAAGTGTGAGTCGGACTCGCCCATGAAGGGTTCCGTAGCAGCAAGTACCATAAAAAAAAGTTCTTCTAGTTCCTTGTTACTTTGATTGATGTTTTAACACGGTCGCTGTGGAAGTGATTTTTCCAGGCGAAAATTGCGGTTTATGATGATTTAAAAAAAAAACCTACTTATTAGATCTCGTTCAAACCAATTTTTGTTGAAAGCTTTTATGGCAATGTACATTATATATTTTTTTTAGATTTATCATTCTCTTAGTTTAGAAGTTAGAGGGGGGGGACACACATTTTTTCACTTTGGAAGTGTCTCTTGCGCAAACTATTTAGTTTAGAAATAAATGATGTTTGAAACCTCAATAGCATTTTTGAAGACCTATCTATAGATAACCCACACGTATGGATTTGATGAAAAATAAATTAAGTTTCAGTTTTGAGTATGGCGACCCACAAAATTTACTGCTTTTATTCTAGTTTTATGTTAAAATTTTAATGCGGTTTACACACTACATCTACTTACCAAGTTTCAATAGCATAGGTTTTATAGTTTCTGAGAAAAGTGACTGTGACATACGGACGGACAGACAGACAGACATGACGAATCTATAAGGGTTCCGTTTTTTGCCATTCGGCTGCGGAACCCTAAAAAGGCTCTCAGCTAATGTTGTATTTTATATCAAAGAATACGTGTGCCAAGTTTGGTGAAAATCGGTTAAGAAATGATTTCTCTAGATAGAAATGATAACTGACCTAGGTACACATACACACAGAAATACGGACAAAAGCAATATCGTTCATCCTGTCGAATCGGAGACTCTCGCTCGCTCTGCTCACTTGGTAATAAACACATGCGGTTTAATCCTAGCTTATTTTGAGATCAAAATTAGTGATAGCGTTGTGTAAAATGTCCGGGAATATTTATTAAGAGGGCTAACATATTTCGCGCCACATATTGCTCAGAAACCATACTTTTCATTGCATTTAAAGTCATTAAATATTTATCGTACAAACATGGTATTCACTAACATACTTAGTAAATTTAGCTCTCTAAACGTTTATTAAAACATATTTTACCTAACAACGGATTACATATGGTAATTATCAATGAAAGTGAAACAGGTTTTTCAAATCATACGATTTGCATAGTTTTCGATGCTTAAATTCATGTCAAATTACTGATAAATTTAATAAACAAGGGATACGAAGCAATTGCAAAGGGGGTTGGCTATCTGTTTGTAGAATAACCTGATATCAGGTAGGTTCCTTTTTTTAGAGAAAAATGACTGTAAAGTTTGCTCAAATAGTGAGAAATTTTACCAAAATAAAGTTGTCTTTTCACCAGCTTCTGTAGTTTAAATCATTATGATAATTATGTAATATTATGTCAGAACTTCTCCTTTGACAATAAAAATATTTTTTTTTATGTAACTAGATACAGATTTTTTTTTACAAAGTATTTTGTGAACCCCTATAAATGCAGATACGCGAACAAATACGATTTAGTACCGCCGAGAGGCTCTCAGAGAGTGGTCATGTCGCTCGATGTTCCATTTTTGAATACGAAAAAATTAACAAAAATAGTCTAATTCTAGCGTGACCAAACAATCTTAGTACTTTGTGACGTATAATATAATATATATAAATATTTATGGTCGATATACAACGTGAACTTTTGTATAGTGCAAAGCTCAGACACCCCGACTAGAGTTTCGCTTCGAAATACTGTATAAAAAAAAATGAAATGAAAATAACGAAAACTGACCAAGTTATAAGCTTTTACAGTTGCACTATTTTCTTCACGAACAGCGTAGGTGTAGGTATTATACGCAAGGCAGGTAGTCACTATTCGTGTGGTATTGATAATAACACACCATTTTCATAAGTGGTAATTATGGAACACCTGTGAGGAACCAGACCAGGATTGGGACGGCTATAAAGCCGCTAAAGCAAAATACAAGTAGCGACTGAGATACAAAAGTACCAAGTCTTGGAGAAACCTCTGATAGAGTCAGACTAATACTAGCCAAACAAGGGACAGAACTGTCCTTATCTATAAAGAAACCTGACGGCGCGGCGGCCTGACCCACACATGAAAAGAATTATTTATACTATTGATTGATGGCACTTGGTGGAACCTTTCGGCATTTTCAAAGGCAAATTAACATTATATAATGACCACTAAATCACTTAATTACTCGAAAACAATAAATTAATCTATATATATAAAAATCAATGCCACTTTTCGTTGTAATTTTATAACTCAAGAACGGGCTCACCTATACAAACCAAATGTTTAGGCTTTGTTCGGACTATTTAGTAGACGGTTTATGTGAAGTTTGCATAAAATAAGTCGAGCGGTTTTTTATTTATCACGCAAACGAAGTTGCGCGGGTCAGCTAGTAACATATAAATTACCACTACATCATTCTACTACCGTTAACTATCATGAAAAGAAGCCGAGAGTATTTTGATACAAACGCACTTCCCAGAATGCCAATTGCTGCATACACTCATGTGGCTGGTGGAAAACGTATCCACAGAAGAAGTCCAGTGGGAGCTCGCAAGACCTGTTCTAATCTATTCTGTCAACTTACAAAAAACTGAATGGGTAATTAACAGCTTCAAGTCCTTCAAATCTCCAGGACAGGATGAAGTCTTCCCTGCAGCGATAAAATGGGGGAGGACACAAGTTGATATTGTCAGTTACATAGTATCTATACGCCAGACAATGAATGGGACTGTGACCCAGACTGTGGAGAGAGGTCTAAGTGATCTTTATACCAAAACCCGGTAAAGGGATTATGTTTGTGATTCAGACCTCTGGTTATACAGACCGATAAGCCCTTCGTCTTTCCTGCTAAAAACTCTGGAAAGATTGTGTGACAGACTGAGACAAACGAGGGACGGCCCTTCAAATTAAGCCACTGCATTCCAACCAACGCGCATAATGCCCCCGGCAAGTCTACAGACTCAGCACTACAAAATAAAATAAATAAATAAAATAAAATAAAATAAAATTTATTCCCTTTGAAATTTAAAAAAAAAATATTTAGGTTTGTCAAAATTTTTGTGACTCTACCGGGGGTTCGGAAATACTACAGACTGAGAAGAACACCCCAAGAAACTCAGTCCGGTACATGCAGTGGTACACAAAATAGAAGAGGTCATCCAGAATCAATCAATCAATGTGCCTCGGCACTTTCATAAACATAGAGGGAGCTTTCGACAAAAGAAGCATAACCACGGCACTGGCAAAACACCGAGTATACACGGTAGTCAGTGAATGGATAGATAACATGCTAAACAAACTCATTTTAAAGCTACAGACAAGCAGAAACCAGTGCGCAGCCATGGCCAAAGGTTGTCCACAAGGGGGCGTGGTCTCACCACTGCTAAAGAACCTTGTTGTAGACGACCTGATAACCAATCAATCAATTAATTTAACCTAGAACAGTCCCTATATACATGGATGTGGAACAAGCCATAGCAGATGGTAAAATTAAATTATGGAGAAAAACGGATCTGTTTACAAAGCATGACTGGTATTTTAAAATCCAAGGCCAACTTCAAATCAAGTGAGAAGCTGCGTTTATTTTATCTTCTAGTGATCTTGTGTATATAATAAATATTTTTAATGAATTGTATTAAAATTACTTTCAGTCAAGCCAACATTTATCGATTTGCGGTGTAGACTGAACACTAATTTGCCCATAAGCACAGTAAATATTTCGCAAGACGACGAGTTCTGGACTACGAGGACGGAACCTAAATTGTTAAATTTTTACGACTAATGTCTGTTGCCCAAAATGATTGAGCCCAGAAAGAGCCGATAAAATAAAATAAAATAAAATTTATTACCTTTGAAATTTAAAAAAAAATAGGATTGTCAACATTTTTTCGGAAATGCTACAAACTGAGAAGAACACCCCAAGAAACTCAGTTCGGTCCCACCCAAAATTCATCTTAGTAGGTATCTAATAATCGATCAATGCCGATACGGAATGGCTTTTTCTCGGCGGTGTGCATTGTTATGCACATACCTCTTAATAAATATTTGGTTGTTGTAAATGAAAAACACCTACTATCAATTAAGATTAGATTTAGATCCCATAGCTCAAAAGCTTATAGCTTAGTTTCGGCTAGATGATGTTGTGTGAAAATATCCAACAATATTTATTGATTATTTATTAAAAATATTTTAACGTTCCTGCCAGCACTGAATCTGCAGTAGGCAGCAAAACATCGTACCATGCTAAGCGCCTGCGCATTGCTACGTTAATATTATTGTTTTTAACTATGATTATTGTCAAATTTAAATATTTATAGTGTAAAATAGAATATTGTCCATTACTTTCTACAATTTTCGTATATTTAGATACTTTAAAAATAAACTTGTGGACCGTTTTCATGTATGTGTGTATTATATACTATACTATCTTCACGCGAAATCCCTTGCGGGGTAGGCAGAAAGAACCGAGCGCCACACGGTACGCTGCATACACACCTCACTTGCTTCTTCAACTTTCATTTTTCTTTTCATGCATGCACGTCTATTATTAGTATTTCTAATTGCAATATTGATATTAGTTAGGTAAATAAATGTCAACTTTATTAATTTTATGATGTCAGTGTCTATCACTACTTAATATCAATCAATTTGCAATAAAATAATCAATAATTATTAACTAATATTACTAACATAAAAATTAAATTAAAAGATTGAACGCTTAGACTAAGAATATGACACCGGTAATACATCAAGGAAAACATAAGTATCAAACTTGTTAGTAGCAACAATTGGCACTATACGGCTATGTGCGCCGCGCCGGCTGATTTCTTACGATCGTAAAGAAATTTGAAAACCGAATTTACGCTCTTAAGCTATTGCATAGCTTCTATCGCGGGCCTTGCGTGGAGACCGAATCCAGAAATTGTGTCACGAAAACGAATCACACTCTCGGCTACCTTCGGCCACGTTCGTTTATCTCGCACTTCATAAATTTTTTGTTTACGTCAATTATGAACTCTGCAGTCGTTATATATTATGTCAAATAATCCAAAAATTGATGCTTGTACCCAGAATCGATCTTGCGCCTTCCGCGTACCGATCCGCGTCTTAACCACTCGACCAAAGTTGAATTAAGAGTGCAGGTCGAATTTAGAGTTCTTAATGTGAAATGACAATTTCGATGCTGTCAATTACATTATGTTGCTGTCAATTTACTTCGTCTAAATAAAAATTTGACTATGGGTGTATAGGTATTCATCATCTATGTGCAACAGTGAACTGTACTCGTATAATTTGTGTAAAAAGTGTTTTAAGTATGAATAAACAAAGTGCATTTATTAATGAAGAAAGTCACGAAAAATAGTAAAAGAAAATGAGTGAGTAGATACTCTATATACATACATTTTATTATTATTATCACCAATGCAGTATTATTTTTTGTTTTGTTAATTTATATATAATACTGCTATAAAGATAACCAAACCCGGGAGTACGTTCCCATGGGAAGCGGGAAGAAAATTTCACGCTGACGTAGCCGCGAGCGCCATCTATCCCATACCTATGTACTTTAAACGTGTCATAAAAGTCACAACAATACCTGCATATTTCAAAGAATGTCTATTATTACCATAAAATTTGTAAAAATAGTTTTTAAGTAGATAAGAAGAAACCTATTGTTTTATCTTTTAACTCACAAGGTCTATGAAATTAGAGGTATTTATTAATCATACTCATCAAGTAGCGTGTGAATCTGCCCTGTTTGCTTAATCAAAATAGACCTTAATGGTTAAAGCTATTCCTCGTATAGAATTTTCCTCAGTATAAACAATTTACATACAAACACCGGCGTGTTATAATTTTATTACATGTATCAATGTAGTAGACGTAACGTGTATAAAATGACATCAATCAAATGTCATCAATATTCTGAAAAAGAAATTAGAAATAGAGTTCACAAACTCTTTTGAAAATACATACTGTACCTACCTTAGAGGATCGTTATGAAGATAACAGGATAGTTAACAACCATCCATAGAAAATAGATGATATAATGCTGAATACCGCAAAGAACAATCGGCGCGGCATAGAATGGGGCCTATACTGATATCCTGAAGGATTTAAATGATGCCGATGTCCTGTGCCTGCTGAGGCACACACACGCCGTCATGCATGTCTGTAGGACAGCGTGCAGGAAAACGAGCAGGATGAGGCAGCGAATAGCTGGACTGAAATTAAAATCGACAGACGCAAGAGATGTGGTGGAGGCACTAATTCACGTACCTCCTAATTAAGCTATCGCATAGCTTCTATCGCGGGCCTTGCGTGGAGACCGAATCCAGAAATTGTGTCACGAAAATAAATCACACTCTCGGCTACCTTCGGCCACGCTCGGCCACGTTCGTGTATCTCGCACTTCATATACCAACGTGTACACGTGAGCGTTTGCATAACGTGTTCCTATGTATATGAAGTGAAGTAGGGTGAAGTGGGGTGGGCTGAGGTGTCTAGGGTGGGGTGAAGTGAAGTGGGGTGTTGTGAGGTGAATTGGTGTGAGGTGGGTGGGGTGGGGTTAGGTGGAGTGGAATTTTGGCCTTTTGGACTTTGGCCTTTAGGACTTTTGGACTTTTGGCTTTTTGGACTTTAGGACTTTTGGATTTTTGTACTTTTGGACTTTTGGACTTTTAAACTTTTGGACTATTGAACTTTTGGACTTTTGAACTTTGGACTTTTGGACTTTTGGACTTTTGGACTTTTGAACTTTTGGACTTTTGGGCTTTAGTACTTTTGGACTTTTGTACTTTTGGGACTTCTGGGACTTTTGGGACTTTTGGGACTTTTGGGACTTTTGGGACTTTTGGGACTTTTGGGACTTATGGGACTTTTGGGACTTTTCGGTCTTTGAGGACTTTTGGGTCTTCTAAAGTCCAAAAGTCCAAAAGTCCAAAAGTCCAAAAGTCCAATAGTACAAAAGTCCAAAAGGCCAAAAGTCCAAAAGTCCAAAAGTCCAAAAGTCCAAAAGGCCAATAGGCCAAAATTCCAAAAGCCCAAATGTCCACAGTCAAGTAGGTACTTGGCACTTTACTTTGTTGAACATAGGCCTTAAAATCTTACTTCTTACTTCTTACTAATATTATAAATGCGAAAGTTTGTGAGTGTGGATGTTTGTTACTCTTTCACGCTCAAACCGCTGAACGGATCGGGCTGAAATTTGGTACAGAGATACATTATAGTCTGGAATAACACATAGGCTACCTTTTATCCCGGGAATAACTTCCCGCGGTAACAAATTTTACGCGGGCGAAGCTGCGGGCATCAGCTAGTATTCTTATATAGAAATAATTATACTAGCATAGTTGGTAAAAAATGCTATGTAATAGCTTTACCGCGGCAGTCCCCGAGTGCCACACGTCTTTTTTTTTATTTATTTATACAATGTTTGAAAGCTGCAATAAGTTTAACAACTATAAAAACAAGATAAAGTTTAAAAACCAAAACCCGTTCACAGAATAAGGTACAACAACAAGAAAATCCCCAAAATATATCTTTGAATTCTTGTAATGTGGTAATAGAACTATACCCACCCACATTCCTATTATTGTGACTCCTGTAAACCAGAATTTACAGCAATGCCCAAAATAGAAAAGTTACACTGAGCTTCAACTAGTTAAATTTCAAAAAACCAACCAAGTGCGAGTTGGACTCGCCCATGAAGGGTTTCGTAGCAGCAAGTAACATAATATAAAAGTTCTTATAGTTCGTTGTAACTTTGACTGATGTTTTAACACATTCGCAGTGGTAGTGATTCCACTAACCGGAAATTGCGGTTTATGACGTATTAAAAAAAAATACCAGCTCTTTCTCGTTCAAACTAATTGTCGTTGGTAGTTTTTATGGCAATGTACATCATATATTTTTTTTAGATTTATCATTCTCTTAGTTTAAAAGTTAGAGGGGGGGAGGGACACACATTTTTCCACTTTGGAAGTGTCTCTTGCGCAAACTATTCACTTTAGAAAAAAATGATGTTAGAACCTCCATAGCATTTTTGAAGACCTATTTATAGATATTCCACACGTATGGATTTGATGAAAAAAAAAAATTTAGAGTTTCAGTTCTGAGTATGGGGACCCCCAAAATTTACTGCTTTTTTTCTAGTTTTATATAAGAATCTTAATGCGGTTCACAGAATACATCTAGCTACCAAGTTTCAATAGCATAGACCTTATAGTTTCGGAGAAAAGTGGCTGTGACACACGGACGGACAGACAGACGGACAGACAGACAGACAGACAGACAGACATGACGAATCTATAAGGGTTCCGTTTTTGCCATTTGGCTACGAAACCCTAAAAAGTTAGGAAGTCGCCCGTATCTAAATTAATCAGAAGATACATGAGAAAGATCGTTATGTAATACGTGGTTATTTAGAACTTGGACCTTTTCATTGTTGCCCAAAAACTGAGCGC
The DNA here is from genome assembly GCA_933228765.1 of Miltochrista miniata. NCBI lineage: Eukaryota > Metazoa > Arthropoda > Insecta > Lepidoptera > Erebidae > Miltochrista > Miltochrista miniata. The sequence continues at coordinate 29,910,795 of OW121747.1, forward strand.
GCATATCTAACACGCAGCGCGCAGAAAAAAATAAAAATCAACGCGAAGCGCGCCAATTTTAACAACTTTCTATCTGTGCTGTGAGCATTGTTTTTGAATTTTGGTTTTTTTACACAGTTTGGGGGTTAGTGTGTTGAAAAACGTCGTATGACACACGTGAGGTTTGGTCAATACACTCTCGGTTTCCTTGTAGCCCTCGCCTTCGACTGGGGCTGTGCAATATCACCTCGAGCGTAATGACCAACATACCACACTTGTATCATAAACTAGTACTTCTGCGAAGGGTAAAATCAGAAACAAAACCAAAAAATTCAGTACGACACTTATATTATGTGTGCCGCATAATTATGTGTATAGGACCCGGTACGTACAGGACGCTGTTGTAATCGAACAAATATACCTAAGTAGTCTGCCTGCTTTGAAACATCCATGGTCATTCCCTCAGTAGTGAAAGTGTAGACCCTCTGCCTCACAACGATGAAAGCCTCTTCTAGGGCTTCCAAAGTCCTAAGAAATAGTTGACCCTTTCCGTAGTATATCTCAATGTAACTATCAAAATTGGAGCATCCCACCCTAAATTACCGCAGTGGCCTAAGTATCTACACACAGCACCACATGATCAACGTCAAATTTATTAAAATCAATTTAGTTTATTTAGGTTTAGTTTAGATAGTAATAATGTAAATATAGATATGTAATAATTATGTTTCTCTGTAATTTTTAACAATAAATGCTTTTTTCATAATCCATTAAAATCATTTGATGTGCCATGAATCACTGTCGTGGTAGCCACAGCGAAAAATTCTTAATATGGCCCAGCAAAATCTGCTGAAAATTGACTAAAACTTCCTCTTTTCGCCTCGAAACTCATGGTTTCATTCATTTTTGACGACAATCACGACAACAACAATTCAATTACTAATAAATTAGATGGGAGAGTGGTTCAATGAAAATAGCAAAAATAGTCAAGCTGTGAATAAAAACATTATTATCCTGTTCGTAATCGCGTATTAAACGCGTCCTCTAGAACGGAACTGACAACCAGACATACGCCGCAATACAAAATCGAGACTCTCGTTTGCTTCGCTCACTCTGTCAATAACTATTAAAAAAATCACTTTTTGGATGTATTACAAACCTACCAGAATGTCCTAGGTGTAAGTCGATGTCACGTGTAAGTCGCTTCACCTGATGACAGACAAGTCATTCTGGTGCTATGAATCTTTAATGGGTTCAGGAGTATATTTCTATGGTTGGGAGATTAAACAGTAACTGCTACCAAAAGAGATTGAGATATAGGTACGTTGTGTGCATCTATACTAATATTATAAAGAGGAAAGATTTGTTTTTTTTTAAATTTGTTTGTTTGTTTGTAACGAATAGGCTCCGGAACTACTGGACCGATTTGTAAAATTCTTTCAATGTTGGGAAGCTAGGGTAAGCTGGGTAAAACCGCGTGACGTCCGCTAGTACATAATAAAACATGAGGTATGTATGTACCTAGTTCAATAACAAAACTTTGCAAGGCTCATTTCTAAGACAATTTACTAGCCTAATTAAAAGTAATTTATTACGGCCTAAAGACTTGTCGGATTTCACTGTCAAAAGTATATTTATTGCTCTACGAAAACATCCCCTACTGCGTTCATATTTCTTTATGTTGGGGTTCCGTACCCAAAGAGTCAACTCGGAAATTAGACATTTGCGGATCACACAATATATTTATATTCTATTCGGGATTCGAACTCTAGACCTCAGCAACAGCGGCCATACACCTGTCACTACGCCTCTAAGACAGTTAGGTAATATGCGGTCCACCGATGCAATATTATTATATCAAAAAATCTAGTAGGTATCATACTGATCTCCACTCCGATTTCTTTTATTTTTGCTCGTAGTTTTAAACTAAATGTACAAAAATACTTTGGCTATGTATTTACGATGTTGTACATTAAAGTTACCTTGATAAATACATTACCTATTCAACAAACTGTTCTGAAGACCATAAAGTTAGGAGCTCTTAGGTTCCTTTTTAATGTCTGAAATCTGTTTATCTACCTATATTTGTATTTATATTTTCCTCCGTAACTAAAAACATAAGCTTGTTCTGCTGTCATTTGGAAAACAATACACTTTATTTGCACCTGAATAGGGAAATGGTCGCAGGCTGGGACTGGATGCGAAAGGCGCAAGACCCTCTATTGTGGCGAAAATTGGGAGAGGCCTACGTTCAGGAGTGGATGCTATAGGCTAATTTGATTGATTGAATATGGACAGTAATGGCCGTGCATCTGAAGCTTTTTGTAACTACCGGCAGTCAATTCTTGACCATAGTACTTAAAGGCGTAAGCGAAAATTTACTTGTGACATGTTATTAACCTCATATTTAGCAACGGAAAGACCAAATCGAAGTGGGTTACATGCTATAGTAAGTAGATTAGATATTTTTATGAAAAAACTAACAGTTTCCATAAAAAATACAAAAGTAAATTTTCGCTTACTTTTTTCTTTGTCAAAACTTTCGTTGTTAAGGTGTTTCTTCCGTCCGTGCGACTTTTCTGCTTGCTTGTGTAGTTATGGTGTCTAAGCTGGCCGGACCAATTCTTTTTTCCGGTTTAGATATCAGACCATAACCGGCATGGCATTACAAAATTAGGGTGACGCTGGCTGGTGTAAATACGTAAGCATTATCTATCTATCGATTTATATTTTTGTTCTTACTTTTCATCTTCTATTTGAAGGAGAGCGTAACTGAAGTAATCCATTATGCTAAGCGCATTTCACTCAAACACTGACAATGGAGAGTTACGACATGTTGGCTTTCACTGAGAAAGAAGCAGAAGTTGCGGGCCAAAGGGCCTAATCAATTTTTTTTTGATATTTTTCATTCTTATAACTGTATAATGATGAGGAGCGCTCGAGCACGGTTAGATCCGATAGGGGCTTTCTACCGCGCACGCTTAGGTTGTGGAATGATCTCCCTGCCTCGGTTTTCCCAAACGCCTACAGTATGGGGTTCTTCAAGAGGGGTCTTAGAAGGTTTTTACAGGGTCGGCAGCGCGAGTGTGGCGCCTCTGGTGTTGCAAACGTCCATAGGCTGCGGTAACCACCGGTACATCTGGTGGGCCGTATGCTTGTCTGCCACCTTAGTGTTATAAAAAAAAAAAAAAAAAAAAGAGTAAATTAGAATACTCGCTTATTTTTAATGGAATGGCTAGAACCGCCTTCGATTTAGCCAGTCATAAAAAAAAAATATCAATTTCACTCTCATTTTATACCCTAAATAAGATTTTTATTATCGTTGCAAATGTGTTTCTGAAATAAGAGGTTTTAGCTCCTAATAAGTGAGAAATAAACACGCATATTTTCTAACTTGACCATGTAACTGAATCAACGTTCGATGACAATAATTATAATCACTACGTAGTACTACGTCTCATCCTTAAGCTATTTTATAATTAAGCAAACAGGTTAGTTTCACACCCTCCTATCGGTTTGATGAAGAAATGCTAATCCTTTTATACACCTTTCTCTCGCTCTTTCACTTAAACACAAATCGCTTAAGAGTACTGACATAAATTTTCCTTATGCACGTGTGTGTGTGTGTTTTTGTTGTATGTGTATTGACCTTTACCTATTTCTATTCAAGTAATCGTGAAAACAATTCTAATAACAAAAGAAATCTAGCGTATATTCATTTTAATTACGAAAAGAAATGGACAATCACTATCACAGAGGAATTAATCGATGTATGGGATAGATAATTAGTTCCTCTCAAGTCCACGCCTTCATTAATTGGGTTCCGTAATGAAAAACCGTGCCGTATTTGTTTACAAAGAAAATACGAGTTCAGATCATTAGTCGGGGGACAAGTTTGATGTTATTTGGTCTCCACCGTAGCTACTTCACACTTCGATACTGTGCTATTAGTTTCTCTTTAGGGTTCCGTTCCCAAAGAGTAAAAACGAGATCCTATTCATAAGATTTCGCCGTCCGTCTGTATGTCTGTCCGTCACGAGGCTGTATCTCAGAAACTGTGATAGCTAGAGAGCTGAAATTTTCACAAATGATGTATTTCTGTTGTCGCTATAAAAAATACTAAAATAAAAAAAGGGGATAAAGGGGGCTCCCATAAAACAAACGTGATTTTATGCTATTTTTTGAAATGGAAATCTTTGTGCGCGAGTCCGACGTTCTCTTGGCTGATATTGTTCAAATTTACAAATATTCTGGATGCCAATGCAGTTCGGATCGTAGAACGGCATGAAGCAGCAGGAGGTGTGCACCTACGACTCCCAAACGACTTGGAGGATCGTTAACATGAAGTAATCCCTCGGATACTTAATGCTTCTTAGGCATTAAGTAGGGAACGTGTGGTTTTTAGTCGGTAAGAGTACGGCATAGCATCCATGTAGGACTTTCCTCACGTTAAACAAAAAAAAATGTAGGTACAACTCAATAGTGCGGACGTACGCACAGCACAAATTTATAGCATAGCGAAAAAATGCAACAAGAAAGAAGCAGAGGCGAACGCACTTCGTGGTATGTATGTTCGTGTATGTACTTCACCAGTAGCAGGGAGCATTCCCCTTTTATCCACGAGCCTTTTATCATTATTCAAACGGATAGACATATTTTTTAAGACTGCCGTTCAAACCCCGGAAAAGCCCGTAAGTGAATCCGCAATCGATAACCCATCTCAAGGCTGACCCTAGCGTTAGATGCTAACTGCAGTAATAAATCGTTTACAAAACACAAAGCAAGTATGAGTACGAGCAAGTACAAGAGCTACATATACAACACAACACGATTCATTTAATTGCGTCTTATGTATAGGTAAGGAAATGTAATCTTAAATTAATTAATACTTACATTAAGCACGATTATGAAGAAGTCCAAGGTAAACAGGAACGACGTGATGGGGTTGAAGTTTAACTGAAACAAACGCTATAATAAATAATATAATAATACAAGAACACGATTAAAACAGTAATATCCCCACGCTTGGTTTACATGGTTTACCATGTAAAAGATTTGATGAATAATTTTTATTTGGGATATTCTCACACATTTCCACCTATCTCAAATGAAGCTAATTTTAGATTGTTCTATGTGATCTAGACTACTAAAAAACTATCTGATATACATTTCCGAATATAAACACCATAAACATAGAAAAAACTCCGAAACAAACATTTTGGGGATTACAACAAATATTTGTTCCGACCCAGGATACGAATCTCAATAGCTTTTTAAGTGTCAAAAATACTCGAGGAGTAAACTAACATATTTTCAGGGAAGAATCCTGTTAAGAAGTAATTAGGCATTAAAATATTCACTTTTATCTGAGCGAAGTCTCGCCCCACCCACTTTAAAAGCTCTTCAAATTATAATGAAGTTAAATGGAAATGTTTCAAGGTAAGTACGCTTTATACTTAAATTACTGAGCAATGGTAAACCAACGTAATGTTGACTAGACTATACTACAAAAAAATATGAAGGACATAACGTTTGGGGAAATGGTTTACTGTATCATTTTACTATTCAACACTGTTCATGTAATCTTAAGTACATATATGAGTGGTTTTACTACCCATAGGGTAAAACTAATGACAAACAGGTACTTATAAATACATTGTATGGTGACTGAACTTGTCCAAAATTGTCAGATGCGCTTGCTGGAACTTTCCCTGTTCTTCCTCATGAGACAGAAAAGCATACATTCCACCTGATCGGAAGTAGTCACCGCCTATAGACGTTTGTAAAAACCACTAAACGAAAAAGAGCCAAAGGTGTTACACAGGCGCTGCCTACCCTATTGCCCTGTTACTAAAATGGACATAATACACATGCCATCGAAATACAGTCTAAATTACGAAGCCCTATCAGAACACAGGATCTCTTTCTATTCAGAAAGTAATCTCTATCAAAAAATGATCACGTCTGCGTAATAAATCACTTACACATAAAATCCACCACCAAATACTTATAGAAAACAGCCGTTAACGCGAGAAACCAGTCGAGAAACTTACAGTATAACAAAAGCAGTCCGTAATAACTTTTTTATCACTCGTAGTCATAGTGGCATTATAACTTTGGCTTTAGCGAGTGTTCGACAAACTTGTACAATTTCTTATGAGTTTTGTTGTTATATGTGAATGTGTATGATTGTTTCTTACTCAATAGCACACAAGTAGTTATAAAGCTGAATACACTCGTAGAAGACTTCAACATAATAGATGGTAGTCCTCGTGGGTCGAATTTCGAGATCTTATAACCAGTAAAAACTAGTTTTGAAACTAGGACGAAGGACATAAGGTACCTATTTAATGCCAATAGAAATGAGAAGAAAAGTTAGTCATGTAAAAGTTTCTGAATTCTTTAGTGGAAGGCACAAGAATGTGTGTTACGCCGAAAGTTGAGTCCAATTTGACGGATTGCCGGATTAATTTATTAATAGGGCAGACCTAAACCACCAAAGGGCTTTTGATATACAGTTGATCATATCAAAACTGGATCTAACATCATTAATTTTTCAGTTTACATTGATGTAAAAAGTTTTTCGCCATTAAAAAGTTAAATTATTCGGAAGTCACGGGCTATCAGTTACACAAGGGTGTGCAAAAAATATGGCTTATTTCCTATTAATTTTGTAAATATATAGGTCAAATGATTGCTACGGACGGAGTACCTAGCATATTATTATTACAAATAATTACCTATACCTTTTATCGGGAGGGGAGGCACCATACGGGGATTTCCTGTCTGTCAATACATACTCCATAATATGGTATACATAACAAATAGATATTTTGTCTGCCTCTGTGGCGCAGTCGGTAGTGATACCGCCTGCGGTGCTGGAGGTCGTGGGTTCGATTCCCATCGGAGACAAATATTTGTGTGACCCATAAATGTTTGTCTCAAGTGACTGGGTGTTTCTGTTTTAATATGTATGTATTTAAAAGTATATAAGTATTAATATCCTTGGTCTGATACCCATAACACAAGCAGGTTATTCCTAGCTTACTTTGAAATCAGATAGCGTTGTGTGAAATCTCCGTGAATATTTATTTATTATTTATTATTTATTATTTGTGTGTGTGTGTGTGTGTTCTAGAGCAAATATGTTATGTCTACTCCCCTTGTACTGGTTACGTTGCTCTATGATAGAAATATATAAGTATAAGGCCCAGACCACATAGAAAAGAAGTAGTATGCGAACGTGATGCAAATTTTTAAAACGTATAAGTAGATGAGGTGTCGCGTCCACGATCTATCTTTTTTGTCTTTTTTTGCATAGCAAGGTTTGTATACATTTCGCACTTAAAGGACGCGTCATACGTCCGTGGCCGGCGCCTAATGCTGGGTTTACATTTGTAATATAGCAACGAACCGTAAAGCGTGTCATCGTACCGAACATGTTACGCTAAATGTGAACAGCCTTGGTTGTGCTGACACGGTCTTTGACACATTCACACTTGTAACAGTTTCGTCAAGTGTTCGGAACGATTAGACTCGTAGCTGGAGTTTTTATCCATACTGACTAGCGAGTCTGCTACGATAATGGAGAAATGTGCGGTAAAATGTTACAAATGTGGACGCAGCATTACATAATAACAGATAAATTTCGACGTTCATAAGTTAGGTGAACTCCAAATCAATGTGGCGACGAACCCAAGCGTTTTATTACGCTCTATGTTAGTAGACATGCCGATAATAAATGTTTGTAGTGTCAATAAAATAGATAGCACACTACATCAGTCAATTATAATAATGTAAGGGAAAAACTGTTTACTTACTGTACAGTGTGCTTTATTCAGTGCAATTTAGTAACGAAAGCTAATTTACTAAGATTTCGATAATTTAGAACTGCCATGCTCGCCAGCGGGAGTAAGTGGGACTGCGCCGCCTCTTTCTGCGACCAGGTCATCACGGGAGAGAGCTCTCCCACCCGAGTTGCGCAGTCGGCGGCTTGGGCACCGCCGACGTGTCTTCGCCGAGGACTATCAGCCTCCATGACCGGGGCCTGAGGACGGTGTGAGGGCGGCTTACCGTCCTTACAGGAGTAGGGCCTAAGAGGCCGTCTAAGGGGGGGCGTGCGTTAGGAACTCACGCACGCCCCCCCTTAGAAGCGGTATCACACCCGAAAACCCCTAAACTCTCAAACTTCTCGGGGCCTCGAATTATCCCTGTACATATTTCATCTCAATCGCTTTAGCCGTTTAGGCTTGAAAGCGTAACAGGCAGACAGACAGAGGTACTTTCGAATTTATAATATCAGTAGGGATTAGTAGGAATTTAAGGACTATTCATGAGACTTCACTGTCCGTCTGTCTGTCTGACTGTCTGTTTGTCTGCCTGACTATCATTAGTCTGTCTGTCTGTCCGTCACGGGGCTGTACCTCTGGAACCGTGATAGCTAGAGAGCAAACAGATGATGTATTTCTGATGTAGCTATGTTGTAGCTATAAAAGCAAATACTAAATCCAGAAAAAAAAAATTAGGGGGCTCCTGTACAACAAACGTGATTCTTTTTCGTTTTTTCGTATGGAACCCTTCATGCGCGAGTCCGACTCACACTTGGCCAGTTTTTTTGTAAATACATACTTTTAATAAGTGCCACCCAAAAGGACTTTATACCTACTACCGGTACCTACCTACACATATTAAGATAGATAGCTTGCTTGTAATCGATAAACTGTAGAGTTATATTATAATCTTGCGGCATTTACAATTTTACGGCGATATAACAAATGTCAACAAAACTAACAATATCCAAATAATGTTATTGTAAATACGGAGATGAATATGTTCAATGATATTACGGTGTTCACACAGTAGTAACATGCGAAGCCGTGGGACACAGCTAGTATTATAATAAGGGATATAATAAATTAAGCCTCAAAAGATTTTTTTGCCTACAGCATTTAGCTTCTAATTCAATAACTAAGGCACACGAAAATGAAATGACCTTTAATATACTAATTCATCTTCTTTACAACGTCACCTAAACATTCCATTATGAGTGTCAAATAAAGATCAACAATTTTTCTAATTTGCTTATTAATATATTACAACCTAATTTACTAATTTAACCACAGATTTTACATGTCATCACCATTTTATATTTTACAGCCTCAAAACAAGAGCCACAAAAAAAATAATTTTAGGCTCCACAGACCACATCAGTTATAATAACTTAGTGTGTAAAGTTAATATATCATATTCCGTTTTCGTGAAAATAGTCACTGCAAGGCTTAACTCGAGTACACGGGACGACAGCGACCGGCCATTTGCACCAATTAGAGACCGCTATTTGATATCACTTTGTAACTAAAGACAGATTACGCTTACCGAACAAGAAAGTGAGGCCAAGAAAGCAAATAGGTACTAAACTCAAAAGTGAGTATATTGTAGACTCTCTAGAAGTGAGAATTTGGAAAATGTCATCATGAATTCACGGTAATGAGAAATTACTCGTTACGTGTGAACAGTGTTTAGCACTGCCACGGTATGGTACTCACTTTTGTGTTTAGTATTTGCTTTCTTGGTGTCATTTTTTTATTTGTTAAGCGATTTCTACTTTAAGTTCTAAAATCTGTGTTACATGCATACAATGTAGGTTAAGTTAGGTTGGAACAGTGATCACTATCGCGCGAAGGCGAGCGAGCGAAGCGAGCATGCCACGTCAGCGGCCACCGAGCACCAGATGTAATATAAATTTAATATTTTGAATAATGTTACAATTTAAAATCTGTCGATAGTTTATAATCTTTCGGTATTTGCAATTTTATGGTGACCGAAGACCGTTTTTTTATACATTGCCGGTGGACCAGCAGGTATTTAATGCAATGCCTAGGCATTTTATACAATACCTAGGCAAAGTATAAAATTATAATATAGGTACTTGTTCAAAGCATTTCATACATTGCTAGGACGGGACGTCTGGGACAGGTATTCCATAGAATGCAGGTATTGAAGGTATAGAATATATACATTATAAAGACTGCAGATAACACCTAGGAATAATAAATAAAATCAATTATTGTCGACGGTCTTTCCCGCGTTGCCGTGTTGAAACGATTGTTCATTTCCACCAGGTTGTGACACCCCCAACAGTCTTCTATTTGGCATAATGTCTGTCGTATTACTGACAATACGGCTGAACGTGCCATGCAAAGCACGGAAACTCTCGCAAATCAAATTTTACAAAGTGGTGACCCATTCGAGCGACAGCGAAAGTTGCTTATGGCAGTGATTGTTTAGAAAAGATTTGAGACAGTGGCTACGAGTGATTCTGGCTAGTTAGGTAATATTAGTGGCTAAAACTTGCTTTTTGATGGCAACTTTTGGTGATCGGGATGAGTTACATTTTAAACATCCTAAATTAGGAAATTAGAAGCTACAATAATAATAAATAATGTCTATTTTGACATTTTTTAGTATTTTAGAAGTTTAGTGTTTGAATGCATGTTACAAAATTAGATGCTAATAATAACGATGCTGAATTGTATTAACAGTGGCTAATAAAGAAGTTACTGGTGGTGATAATTTATGAATTCATATGCTCATTAATTGTTGCTGACTTAGTAATTTAGAAGCCAAAGTATTTTTACGTGGTCAAAAATGCTAGTAATAAGAAGTTCGTTTAATTAGCACCCTTATAATAATCACGTTGTTATGTTCAACTATGTGTTTATCCGTACCTACGTCAATATTGAGCCTTTCTGAAACTTACAAAAATAGAAGACGTATAGTCAAATGTGTGTAGAACTTAAACTAATCATAGAAGTTGAAAACATAATCCTGTATTACACCCTCTTTATCGGGACATATACCATTTTTCAACACCCTTGCTTACAAATTGGTTTTTATCACATGGCTTTTACACTCATAAACCATGGTAATTAACACGTGTGCTTTTTATTTTATATTCCATCAAATTAAGTTTGTACCTCGCTGAAAGATATTATTTGTGCATTCTATGCTCATAACTTAACTGGGTTATAGTTTTATTTATAAATCTCGGAAAAAAGATTGGACTTGGATTCGTTTCGTTTCAACATAAAACTAAAAATAACACTATTATAGTATAAAAAAAGTGTAGGTACCACCTTGAATATGACAAATTTTCAACAAGTTATTTACTATAATTTATAATAATTCAACGTCAAACTTATTTATAAATACATAAAAAATCGATATTTTACATTTTGCGTTTTGGCTGTTGAGCGATTATTGCGCGCGCATAGCTAATACGCCGCGTGCAGAAAAAAATAAAATATCAGTGCGGAGCGCGCCATTTTTAAAAACTTTCCGTCGGTGCTGTGAGCATTGTTTAAGCTTTAATAGGTAACTAAAAAAAAATGTTTATTTACTCGTCAGTGTGTTGAAAAACGTCGTATGACACACGTGAGGTTTGGTCATTACACTCTCAGTTTCATTCGGCTCGGTTTCCTGTGCAATATTACCTCGAGTGTAATTTTATTACCAACATACCACACTTGTATCATAAATAACTATTGTCATCAAAAACAAAACTTGTTGAAAACCAAGTCCCGCAACAACTCTTCTGCTGTAAAAAGTAGTGAAAATCAAATTTACACTTAAAGCATCTCTCTGCTCATGTGGCTATCATACTACTCCGCATGTGCTTCGCCCTACCGAGGCTAACATATCTCTTGCGGGGCGCCTACCTGGCTTTTTCCCACGGAGGTCTCGGCATTCGATGATTCGTTGAGGTCAATTGTCGAGGCTATTTTAAATGTGAACCTCGATGAGCCTCAGTGGATGCAAGCGACGCTCCCTATTGGGAGTGGAGGTATCGGGGTACGGCGAGCGCGGGACGTGGGATTGCCGGCTTTCTTGGCGTTCGGCGCACAGCGTGTCGAGCCTTGTCACTGTAATTCTCGGTTCTAATGGTGACAGGGTGAATGTCCCCTTTGCAAATGACGCTGAGTCTGTTTGGACGGTTTGCAGTTCAGGGGCGGCAGCCCCTGCCGATCGAAGTGCTCAGCGAGCGTGGGACGACGTTGTGGTTGGGCGGGTTGGGGAGCGGTTGCTAGAGGGTGCCTCAGGGGCCGATTTGGCTAGACTCCGAGCTGTGACTCAGTCGGAATCGTGAGCATGGCTGCACGCGCTGCCTTCACCTCACCTTGGCACCTTGATGGACGACGATTCATTGCGGATGGCGGTGGCTCTCCACCTGGGCTGCAGAGTGTGTGAATCCCATAAATGCACCTGTGGTTCCACGGTGGAAGCCGATGGCCATCACGCTCTGAGCTGTCGTAGATGCATGTGTAGGTTTTCCGGCACCATGCTCTTAACGACATAATCCGAAGAGCCTTAGCTTCGGCGGATGTCCCATGCATGCTTGAGCCCCCTGGTTTAAGCAGGTCTGATGGCAAGAGGCCGGATGGAATGACTTTGGTGCCATGGAGGAGTGGGAAGTGCCTGGTGTGGGACGCCACTTGCGTCAGCACTGTTGCTCCCAGCCACCTCAGTCGTACGGTCCGGTCACCGGCCGCTGCGGCCGAGACTGCGGCTGCAGGAAAGTGCCTCAAATACGAGGCATTAGGGGATCGTTACCACTTCGTTCCTTTTGCGGTGGAGACAATGGGCTGTTGGGGGTTAAAGGCGAAGCGTTTTGTCGCGGAGATAGGGCGTAGACTGAATCAGAAGTCTGGAGACTCACGCGCTGGTTCGTGGTTGGTGCAAAGGCTGGCCATTGCCATACAGAGAGGTAATGCGAGCAGTGTGATGGGCACTTTTGCACCGGGCGCGGGTGGAGGTGGTATTGACGAATTTATTTAAGGATTGATTGACGAGAATTGTATTTTGACATTTAAATATCTATATTTTATTGAATAAATTTACACTTATAATTTTTCTTTATTCTTTATACATACATAAATATATATGTTCACGCTTTTATTCCCGAAGGGGTAGGCAGAGGCATTCTATAAGTCCACATTTCACCAGTCGGTTTGGCCGTGTTGCAATGGACCAGCGCAGGTTAAGACGACCCGCCGGCTGTTGCAATCTTTCATACTACCGTTAAGGCCTTTAACTTGGCTTAACGACTGCCATTTTACTTGTAACCAGGTCCAACGGATAAACGTGCCTTCCAAAGCACGGAAACGCTCGCTAATAGAAATGTCTAGCCAAAGAGCACCAGCCACAGCGTAAATTGCTTATTACAGTGGTATGAGCGCTTTAGTTAGTTTTTTGGCAATTGCACTAAATAGACCAAATTAATATAAACACTGTTCCATTAACAGCAAGTTAATGCAACTTTATAATTCACCAACACCAACCAATAACACAACACCAACACAACCAACACACCAACCAGCAACACCAACTGCATAAATAAGTTTATAATGTTATGTAAATTATATAGAATTACGATGTTATATATGCAGTTGGCATATCTAAAAAACTGTACCAAAACTCTAGAATACACCAAACATGAATTGCATTCTAATGTCATGAAAGTTCTATGTCCACTAGAAGTATCTTAGAGTTTTGATAATAGGTCAGTCAGTGAGTTATAATTCTCAAACCACGGGTTCAAACTGAACGAAATTTAAAACATATTGTATTGATACAAAGCCTGCTTAATTACTAAAAAATTCAAACTTCTAGTTTTATCCACAACAAAGTTATAGGGGATCGAAAATGGCCTAAGCGGGTTCGAGAAAAGATAGTACAGCCGTGCCGCTGTTGCTCTACTTGGTAGGGACACTGCCGTACTCCACAGGTATAATTTCAGACACTACAAAATAGTGGAACATGACAGCCGATTTGTTGTTCAATGGTATGTAAACATTATTGAAATAATTTTACAGGCATTAGAGCCAGAATTATATTTCAAAGATGAGGATACCGGGTGGACTAGCGTTAATAGTAGCTCAATTCTGGTAACCATATTCCAACAACTGTACTCTTGTCATCTTCAACTAACAAACTTCTGGAAAATTACAGTTCAACCTGTATTATGTTTCCGCATAACCGTTATTGATTTAACATGCAGCACTATATTTGCTGCATGTTTAATCATAAATGCTTTGCAAATTAAAAATTTAACCACAGGGTTTTGCTCCAACACCAAATGAAAAAAAATCAAACCGAAATGATACGAAATCGGCATTATTTATTTCCCCCATCTTGGTTGCTTGTACATACAAAAGGTACCATGAGTAACGATACGGATGTCTAGTGAGTTCGAATAATGACGTGACATATCGTTGTTGACTGTGAAACCCTAAAACTCCTTTAAAAGAAGCATAAAAAGTTAGACGGCCCTATATTTATACGCCCTCGACGCGGTTATCAATTCCTATGTGTGTGATTGAGAGCACATTTAATGAACAAGAAAGAAATATTTTATCACTGAACGTTCCTTGCTGAGGTTTTTAGGTGCGTAATCGCTCATGAACACAATGGTGACCTCTCCCTTTCTCTCAATTGACGGGCTCAACTCACGTAATTGACACAAATATTACATTTATTTACTTTCTCGCTGATAATATTAATCTTATTTCTTTTCTTTAGCTACGTCGTTGCTTTATAAAGTGCTCTACTTGTTTGAATAGTCAACCACATAGATTTAGAATTTTGAGAGTAGCGAAAAATTCTAAATCTATGGTCAACCCTGTATTTTGAGTAGTGTAAATATTCATCTACCGAGCCTTTTCCCAACCTAGTTGGCGTCTTGTCCAGTCGAACTAGGATTTGGCTGAACTTCATTATTTTCGGTGAAGCTACTGCCATCTGACCTTTAAAACCAATCGGAGTTCTGTAAATAGACTATTATGGTTTTAAATTGAGGCAAGTTGGGTTTTCACAGGAAGAGGTATCCTTTAGTATTAACAGAGTAAAAAATAAACGTCACAATTACAGCTTGTGTCTGAAATTGTACATGAAGTGAAGCTTTAACTTGTCAGGGTTCTTTTCATAACGGATATCGTACGTCTGATCGTAGCGGGCTCTTGAGCTATAACAAGATGCAAAGAATAGTGTCTGCTGCAGCGCATCAGCCTCTACGATTCGATTTCCGACAATCTTCTGCGTAATAGTTTTTAAATTGAATTGCAAGACGACAACGAAGTCTAAGTATTAGCCGTCGCGCCGAGTTTTTATACCACGGTTCTAACGGTTCTAAGAAAAAATAAAAGCCCGAAAATAGCGGACAAATTGAGAACATACGCGGGCAATTAAAAAAATAGACACTACAGTAATGTCTCTGGAACTTTGACGTGATTCGATCTGAGTGAGTACTGTTCTTGTAAAACCACTAAAATTGTGACTCAGTTACAAATTCACGTCGTAACATTGTGATAATCGGTCTGTACTTCCGTATGGTAGTTATTCTGCGTTAAAAGTCAAACATTCATGCCGCTGATTTTTATAATAAATTGATAACATAATATACCTATAATGAAGACGTTTGACTCATAAAACTCATATGAATCTGCACTGACAACTTCGCTAATAATTCTGAACTGCCTAGCAGTGCATGCATATGGCTTATTCAATAAGATATAGGTAGCTCATAAGAGTATTTGCGTAAGGTTCATAGTTGGCTGTCTCTATCCTTTTAATCGTTGCTTACGATAGACACGCTGGAGTTATTAACCTAACAAATCGTAAAATGGTTATTAATATAAATATAATAATGTTACTTACCGTTTGTAAATAGAACAGGTACAGTAGATTTATGAGTTCCACGAGGCTTTCTAACGCTATCATTGCTACCCATGGAAGCAGCATGTATTTGATATCCTGAAACAAAAATAAAGTACATTAAATACATTTAGTAAAGCCAGCCTCACAAACAATGGTAAACTTGTTGCACTTACAGACGAGATTATGAAGAAGAGAGAGAAAAATCTACCTTATTACTGCCCAATTCTGTCTTATCCGTTTATGATGAAACTTTGCTCTTTACCATTTATTGTTTCGACTTGGGGCAAGGTTAAATATTAATGCGCATTAGGGACGATAATTTATTTCGTACATAATTATTTGATTATTTAGGGCTTTTACGTCAGTGACAAATCGGATAGGAAATTAGTTAGTTAGGCAGAGATTGCCTTATTTGGACAACCAAGGTGAGTCAAGGTTATAAAAAGTTCTTTCTTATTAGGAGTTTATTTGGTTTCTGGACCACAAACCCAAAAAAGAGAAAAGTTTTAACGGGACCGATGCCGCGAGGTTGAATCATAAAACATTTTTTTAAATCATTGCTTTTATATTGATAACATCAAAATATCAAAGGCAAACGGCATAGAGCCAGAATTTCAATTCAACGATGATAGAGTATCATCATGTAGCAGCGTAATATGAAAGTCATTTACCTAGCAAATAGCACAAACGGTTTTTCGTCATTAAACATCCAGATAGAAATATAACAATACCAGTCGAGTCTTTGTTCCAAGTCCAATTTGAAATGACCTTCATGACGGTAATACTAACTCTAATAACTAGTAATAAACTGCTCTAAGGATTTTGGTGTCTGAGATTATATGCACGTATGTACTTAGGTATATATGTTTGTATGTACTTTAAATATTGTCATACCGGTTATTGCATGGAAAATAAAATGCCCTTGTTTCGAACTTGGATATAGAATGCCAATGAAATGTTGCGAAGCTTTGAAGTATACCTACGAAAGTGCATGTAGTATGAAAGAAGGTAAGTATAATGTTACCCAGAAGGTTGTAGCATTTGTTTTCCGTAGGTTCAGCGATGTCTGGTTGTAGGTTTGACAATGATCATTGAGCGTGCGCACGCCCTAATAAATTCATAGTTTTTCGTATCGGGCAACTTTAGTTTTCTTTGTTATGGAAGTGACGCAAGTCTATGGTGATTTGTTGAACCTAACGCAACCAGATATTGCTGGAAAAACAGGTTATTGGATAGGATTCTAGACTATTCCACGTTGGGGAGGATATATAAAGCCCTGCCTTGAAGTGCCAGTTTTTTTCCTTTACCATCTGTGAAGTCAGTTCTGTGAAATTTGAGGTTATCTCAATAAGTGAAGAATCTCACTCAGGCACTATACAAACCTGAGGATTTGCTGAGGAACTTAGCCTAGGTTCTACCTTCCTCAGAAAGAATAAGTTTCTATGCTAACTTTACCCAGGAAACTGGTAAGTTGTGCTTTTTGTTTGCAAAGCGGTTCGAATTTCGTCTGTCGCGCTGTCAGTAATTTAATTAGTCGTTTTTCTTTCATAATCAGGGTTCTTTATTTGGGCAAGAGAGTAACCCGTCGTGGAAGTTTGGTGCCACACCCACAAGTACGTGAACTGCACGTGGTACGAAGGCGTGGTAGAGTGCACTTCACAAGCAAAGCAGTAACAACGTCTGGAGTCGCTATCAGCGCACACCGCAGGCCAGTAACCGTTACCTTTAACACCTCGCTAAGTAACAGCCTAAGCAACTTGTAATAAATATCAATAGACCGCCTCCGTATTATTAGTGCAGTAATCGGTAGTTCTCCTCTGTATTTCTGTGATATGTGTGGATATTAGTGAAAAAGACGTGTGGCACTCAGGGACTGCCGCGGTAAAGCTATTACATAGCATTTTTTATCATATATATGTATGACCATATATGCTAGTATAATTATTTCTATATAAGAATACTAGCTGATGCCCGCAGCTTCGCCGTAAAATTTGTTCCCGCGGGAAGTTATTCCCGGGATGAAAGGTAGCGTACCTATGTGTTATTCCAGACTATAATGTATCTCTGTACCAAATTTCAGCCCGATCCGTTCAGCGGTTTGAGCGTGAAAGAGTAACAAACATCCACACTCACAAACTTTCGCATTTATAATATTATATACTAGCTGATGCCCGCAGCTTCGCCCGCGGAAATTTTATTACCGTTACCGCTTCCCGTAGGAACTTATTCCCGGTATAAAAAGTAGCCTATGTGTTGTTCCAGACCATAATTTATCCCTGTACCAAGTTTCAGCGAGATCCGTTCAGCCGTTAGAGCGTGATCGCATCCACACTCACAAACTTTCGCATTTATAATATTAGTAAGAAGTAAGATTTAAAGGCCCATGTTCAACAAAGTAAAGTACCAAGTACCTACTTGACTGTCGACATTTGGGCTATTGGACTTTTGGACTTTTGGATTGTTGGACTGTTGGACTTTTGGACTTTTGGACTTTTGGACTATTGGACTATTGGACTTTTGGACTTTTGGACTTTTGGACTTTTTGACTTTTTGACTTTTTGACTTTTGAACTTTTGGACTTTTGGACTGTTGGACTTTTGGACTTTTGGACTTTTGGACTTTTGGACTTTTGGACTTTTGGACTTTTGGACTTTTGGACTTTTGGACTTTTGGACTGTTGGACTTTTGGACTTTTGAACTTTTGGACTGTTGGACTGTTGGACTTTTGTACTTTTGGGCTTTTGGACTTTTGGACTTTTGGACTTTCGGACTTTCGGACTTTCGGACTTTGGACTTTTGGACTTTTGGACTTTTGGACTTTTGGACTTTTGGACTTTTGGACTTTTGGACTTTTGGACTTTTGGACTTTTGGACTTTCGGACTTTTGGACTTTCGGACTTTTGTACTTTGTACTTTTGGACTTTTGGACTTTAGAACTTTTGGACTAGTGTGTGTGTCTGTGTGTGTGTGTGAGTGAGTGTGTGTGGGTGTGTAAGTGAGTGTGTGTGTAAGTGTGTGTGTGGGTGTGTGTGTGTGTGTTTGTTGCATGTATGTTTATGTGAGTTGATTTTTGAGTGTGTGTGTGTGTGTGTGTGTGTGTGTGGGTGTGTGTGTGTGTGTGTGTTTGTTGCATGTATGTTTATGTGAGTTGATTTTTGAGTGTGTGTGTGTGAGTGTGTGTGTGGGTGTGTGTGTGTGTTGCATTGGTTTTAATCACTCAGTTACTGCCGTTTTAAATTCTCCGTATGTATGCATACCTACTTAGAAATTATATGAGTATATATAAAAAAGTTTTAATTAGATCGCAAAGAAAATGTCCAAAAGCCAAAGTACCTACTTGAAGCAAAGTCATTGATATACCTAATTAGAGATAATAGAAAAACCTCGCAGAACTTCAGAACAATACACACTCACACAGTACTGTTTTACGATTACCGATTATAATTATTTAAAGTTAAAGTTCATTTTTAAATAATTTATTATACTATTAAACTAGGTAATTGTTGTCAAACTGATTATGATTAAACCTCTTTTCATAATCAATAAGCGAGTAAATGCCAAAGACAAACAAGACTGAGAAAAAATAATTTAATGACAAGCAAGAATGACAGGTTTAAATTTTTATCATTGAAGTATTTTTCATGAAATTATTCTATATTCTAAAGGTAAATTAGTGTCGAAATGGCCGCATAAATCTAACTATGGTTCCTTAAAACGAATATGATCAGGATTGATATTTAAATGTAAGTAATTATGGAGAGTCGAGATCCAATCTGTTTGTTTACTACATTGTTTGAATCTGTTGAATTCCACTATATTTGAAGTGTGAGATACACGAACGTGGCCGAAGGTAGCCGAGAGTGTGATTCGTTTTCGTGACAGAATTTCTGGATTCGGTCTCCACGCAAGGCCCGCGATAGAAGCTATGCAATAGCTTAATAACTTTTCTCTGTCTCTGTAGTGTCCTGTATACTTTATAAATATATGTGTGTACCCCTACGTGGCTGTTTTCGTCAGAGCCCTAGCCAACCCTTGCACACACACTAGAAACTCTGTAGCAAGGCGCCCTGGGAAAGAGTTCTCTGCATAGCTTCCTCGCGCTAGTTGGTGAGTAACATACTAAGCAATAAAGTGGTTATAAGGTGAGGTTGAACGGCTGAACGGATCTCACTGAATAATCAATAATAAATCAATATTCGCGGACATTCTAACGGGAAGTGGGAACGGAAAAAAAAATTACGCGGGTGAAGCTGGGGACATCAGCTAGTATTATTATAATAATAATGTATTAATTGCATCAAATATAATATATATAATAACAGAGTGCAATATCTTGGCACAAGCGAACTAAACTCCGTCTAATGGACTTTTTATTACCTGACTTCCAAGGAGTGTTATGCTTTCTTTTGCGCGTTTATCTTATATGCATGTAATATTCTATATTACCTCATATCTTCCAAACCGCTGGCGCTGCACGGATTTATTTCCTTACGGCATGAGCAGAATACTGAGCTATACGGGCTTCAAGTTCGAGATCTCTCTAACTAACGTAAGTAATTATTCTTTCTTATTTTAATTTTTTGGTGTGAAATAACTCAAGCTGTGCATACTGACTGACCTTATAAACTCCAAAGATCAAGAGCCCGCAGGAGAGGAGGCCCAAAGTGCTACAGACTAGCAGCGTTATGTTCAGAGAGACCGTGACTGTAACAAACAATATACATTAGATACCTATGTCTATGAGAAAGTATTGTTCATAAATTATTAAGAACGGTTTTTATTAATACATTTTATCGGGCTATAGTGAACCAAACCAACGACGGGTTGCTGTTTTTTATCGCAGCAAACCCGAAGCCTGCATACATACATACAACTATACTCGATCATGGTAATTACTACTGAAACTTTCAGATTTTTATATGTCTATATTCATCTACCTATTTCCAACTAGTCTACCTTACCTAATACCTACTGTCCCACAGCCAACTAAATTTCCATATTAATGAAACCAAGCAAAGGACTTAATTTTTCTCATTTTCATCTGTGTATTCATTCTAACTGTCTATTCCAAACATAATTAAGAGCAGTGGCGGCTGTACCTTAAGTGCGCTCGTGCGGTGAACCACCACCAGTTCAAAAGATATAAAAATTACGAAATTTTACGACACCTTTATTATTTAGTTACCTACCATTAGGTATGTAAGAAACACCTATTCTTACAAAAACTTAAAACAAATAACATATCTTATTGTGACGAAACAAATTAAGCTCTTTGCTACACTACTAAAGCCTAAATTCCCTGTAAAAAGCATCGGCGTGCGTTTTCCCGAGCGCACGAGAACGGCCCATACAACTTGTACTATATCCGAGCTAAAAGGCCTGGCGCGTGAGACAAAGCATAGTTCATAGAAAATGTACCGAGCGATGAGTCTGATTTCGTGCGCCGCACGCGTTTGGGAAAACCGAACATTACCCGAGAGCACCCGATGTTTTGTTTGACGAAATTCAAATTCTCCCGGTACTTATTGTTTCGCTGTATGTATGTATCTGTGACGCGTTAAATATTTATTGTTTGGTTTTAAATTGTTAGTTTTTCATTTATTTTGATCTTAGTTCTATTCTATATTTTCTTTTCTTTAATAAACAAATATTTATTTATTTATTAAAGAAAAGAAAATATTGCTTGTAAAGTGTCTGGGGTGTGTTTATAAAACTTTTCAAAATAAACATACTGCATACATATGAATGCATTTATTCCCGAAGGGGTAGGCAGAGGCATAGTATACGCCCACGTTTGTCCTTATAGTTTTATCTCAGATTAAAATAAAAACATTTTATGTCCCACGTAATAGGTAGGTGGTCAGCCGGTTTCAAAATAAAGTTGATATAAAATTGGCGGGACCACCAAGGCTCTTATTAAATTTAAAACTAGAGAGCAAGTAAAGTGCACCACCAGTTTCAGTACCCACCAGCCGCCACTGATTAAGAGTGAAACGCTAATCTTGCTAGAAAAGATGAAATCATGAAATCGCATTAGGATTACATAATAAAAGATAAAATTAATATTTAATGCTCAAAACGTTTTCTAAACTGTACGAATGTGATCTCATATAATATTAGAACAATAAATTCAGGATGGAAAACCTGGCATTCAAATGTCATAACTAGACGTTGGACATTTTTTCCATGAAAATATATTATTTACTTATTTACGGGTATAGCAAAGGGATGCTCAATTCTTCAATGTCATTTACTGAGCCCAAGGGATAAGCATTATCTTAAAGGAAATAGGGCGACGAATATTTGAATTTTGACAGTTTAATTCTTGCGTATAAAAATATTTCAGCTCTCATAGGGCTATTGAAAGATACAAAGAAATCAGTAATTTCTAAGAAAATCCTTAAAATAGGCAGTGTTCTGCCATATTCTGATTTGATATATTGATTGAATTATATTTTAATAGCAACTATGTCCTATGTATGAAATCTTATTCTATCAAACTTCGAGGAATTATGGTAATAAAGGTTATCGACAAGACCTTTTTTTTTTTTAAGCTATTGCATAGCTTCTATCGCGGGCCTTGCGTGGAGACCGAATCCAGAAATTGTGTCACGAAAACGAATCACACTCTCGGCTACCTTCGGCCACGTTCGTGTATCTCGCACTTCATAATTTTTTTGTTTACGTCAATTATGAACTCTGCAGTCGTTATATATTATGTCAAATAATCCAAAAATTGATGTTTGTACCCAGAATCGATCTTGCGCCTTCTGCGTACCGATCCGCGTCTTAACCACTCGACCAAAGTTGAATTAAGAATGCTGGTCGAATTTAGAGTTCTGAATGTGAAATGACAATTTCGATGCTGTCAATTACATTAGTTGCTGTCAATTTACTTCGTCTAAATAAAAATTCGACCAAAGAGAATACAATACTACGTAAGAAATTCGACTATAGGTGTATAGGTATTCATCATCTATGTACAACAGTGAACTGTACTCGTATAATTTGTGTAAAAAGTGTTTTAAATATGAATAAACAAAGTGCATTTATTAATGAAGAAAGTCACGAAAAATAGTGAAAGAAAATGAGTGAGTACTCTATATACATACATTTTATTATTATTATCACCAATGCAGTATTATTTTTTGTTTTGTTAATTTATATATAATACTGCTATAAAGATAACCAAACCCGGGAGTACGTTCCCATGGGAAGCGGGAAGAAAATTTCACGCTGACGTAGCCGCGAGCGCCATCTATCCCATACCTATGTACTTTAAACGTGTCATAAAAGTCACAACAATACCATACATGCATATTTCAAAGAATGTCTATTATTACCATATAATTTGTAAAAATAGTTTTTAAGTAGATAAGAAGAAATCTATTGTTTTATCTTTTAACTAGCTGACCCTCGCAACTTTGTTTACGTCACACAAGGTCTATGAAATTAGAGGTATTTATTAATCATACTCATCAAGTAGCGTGTGAATCTGCCCTGTTTGCTTAATCAAAAAGAGCTTAATGGTTAAAGCTATTCCTCAGTATAGAATTTTCCTCAGTATAAACAATTTACATACAAACACCGGCGTGTTAGAATTTTATTACATGTATCAATGTAATAGACGTAACGTGTATAAAATGACATCAATCAAATGTCATCAATATTCTGAAAAAGAAATTAAAAATAGAGTTCACAAACTCTTTTGAAAATACATACTGTAGGTACCTACCTTAGAGGATCGATATGAAGATAACAGGATAGTTGACAACCATTCATAGAAAATAGATGGTATAATGCTGATTACGCAAAGAACAATCGGCGCCGCATAGAATGGGGCCTATACTGATATCCTGGAGGATTTAAACAATGCCGATGTCCTGTGCCTGCTGAGGCACACACACGCCGTCATGCATGTCTGCAGGACAACGTGCAGGACAACGAGCAGGATGAGGCAGCGAATGGCTGGACTGAAATTAAAATCGACAGACGCAAGAGATGTGGTGGAGGCACTAATTCACGTACCTCGGGAGTGTCGTGTCAGAAACTGATGAGATAGAAGAGTACCCTACATCATTTCGAGTCTCGCCAAGGCCAGAACAACCTTTACACAGCTGCGCCCCGTAGGCAGTTGCGAAAATGGACACGAAGAGTGAAACTCAAAACAAAGTAAACGTTAAAACTGTGCTGCTAACTGCTATACGGATGCGAGACATGGAAGGTCACTAAAGACATTTCGCACCAGCTACCAGCTATAAGTCTTCGTCAAACGCTGCCTCCAATGGATCCTCGGTACAAACGGGCCCGAGAACATCACGAACGTAAGATTATTGGAACGCTGCAGTGAGACGACCATGATCACATCATACCAAGGCAAGCCTTACTGAAACTAGTGGTAGGGTTTCAAAAACTGTTCGATAGTAAGTAGGTACATTTATTGATAGTGGCTATAGTCTACATAACATAATGCTAAGATTAATAGGAGCGGTGCAGCAATGAGGAATGTTTCGAAAACGAAAAACATTTAATCGTTATAAGAGTATCCGTTGCGCCTCTGCGTAAATGGTTGAAGTTACATAAAAATAATTTATTACAAAATAATTGTTCTTCTTAAAAAGTTCTAAAACAAAATACCTATTAAGCTATTGCATAGCTTCTATCGCGGGCCTTGCGTGGAGACCGAATCCAGAAATTGTGTCACGAAAATAAATCACACTCTCGGCTACCTTCGGCCACGCTCGGCCACGTTCGTGTATCTCGCACTTCATATACCAACGTGTACACGTGAGCGTTTGCATAACGTGTACCTATGTATATAAAGTGAAGTAGGGTGAAGTGGGGTGGGCTGAGGTGTGTAGGGTGGGGTGAAGTGAAGTGGGTGTGGTGAGGTGAATTGGTGTTAGGTGGGGTGGGGTGAGGTTAGGTGGAGTGGAATTTTGGCATTTTGGACTTTAGCCTTTGGGACTTTTGGACTTTTGGCCTTTTGGACTTTAGGACTTTTGTACTTTTGGACTTTTGGCCTTTTGGGCTTTGGACTTTTGGAATTTGGTTTTTTGGACTTTTGAACTTTTGGACTTTTGGACTTTTGAACTTTTGGGACTTTTGGGACTTCTGTGACTTTTGGGACTTTTGGGACTTTTGGGACTCTTGGGACTTTTGGGACTTTTGGGACTTTTGGGACTTTTGGGACTTTTGGGACTTTTGGGACTTTTGGGACTTTTCGGTCTTTGAGGACTTTTGGGTCTTCAAAAGTCCAAAAGTCCAAAAGTCCAAAAGTCCAAAAGTTCAAAAGTCCAAAAGTCCAAAAGTCCAAAAGTCCAAAAGTCCAAAAGTCCAAAAGGCCAAAAGTCCAAAAGTCCCAAAGGCTAAAGTCCAAAATGCCAAAATTCCACTCCACCTAACCTCACCCCACCCCACCTAACACCAATTCACCTCACCACACCCACTTCACAACACCCCACCCTACACACCTCAGCCCACCCCACTTCACCCTACTTCACTTTATATACATAGGTACACGTTATGCAAACGCTCACGTGTACACGTTGGTATATGAAGTGCGAGATACACGAACGTGGCCGAGCGTGGCCGAAGGTAGCCGAGAGTGTGATTTATTTTCGTGACACAATTTCTGGATTCGGTCTCCACGCAAGGCCCGCGATAGAAGCTATGCAATAGCTTAATAGGTATTTTGTTTTAGAACTTTTTAAGAAGAACAATTATTTTGTAATAAATTATTTTTATGTAACTTCAACCATTTACGCAGAGGCGCAACGGATACTCTTATAACGATTAAATGTTTTTCGTTTTCGAAACATTCCTCATTGCTGCACCGCTCCTATTAATCTTAGCATTATGTTATGTAGACTATAGCCACTATCAATAAATGTACCTACTTACTATCGAACAGTTTTTGAAACCCTACCACTAGTTTCAGTAAGGCTTGCCTTGGTATGATGTGATCATGGTCGTCTCACTGCAGCGTTCCAATAATCTTACGTTCGTGATGTTCTCGGGCCCGTTTGTACCGAGGATCCATTGGAGGCAGCGTTTGACGAAGACTTATAGCTGGTAGCTGGTGCGAAATGTCTTTAGTGACCTTCCATGTCTCGCATCCGTATAGCAGTTAGCAGCACAGTTTTAACGTTTACTTTGTTTTGAGTTTCACTCTTCGTGTCCATTTTCGCAACTGCCTACGGGGCGCAGCTGTGTAAAGGTTGTTCTGGCCTTGGCGAGACTCGAAATGATGTAGGGTACTCTTCTATCCCATCAGTTTCTGACACGACACTCCCGAGGTACGTGAATTAGTGCCTCCACCACATCTCTTGCGTCTGTCGATTTTAATTTCAGTCCAGCCATTCGCTGCCTCATCCTGCTCGTTGTCCTGCACGTTGTCCTGCAGACATGCATGACGGCGTGTGTGTGCCTCAGCAGGCACAGGACATCGGCATTGTTTAAATCCTCCAGGATATCAGTATAGGCCCCATTCTATGCGGCGCCGATTGTTCTTTGCGTAATCAGCATTATACCATCTATTTTCTATGAATGGTTGTCAACTATCCTGTTATCTTCATATCGATCCTCTAAGGTAGGTACCTACAGTATGTATTTTCAAAAGAGTTTGTGAACTCTATTTTTAATTTCTTTTTCAGAATATTGATGACATTTGATTGATGTCATTTTATACACGTTACGTCTATTACATTGATACATGTAATAAAATTCTAACACGCCGGTGTTTGTATGTAAATTGTTTATACTGAGGAAAATTCTATACTGAGGAATAGCTTTAACCATTAAGCTCTTTTTGATTAAGCAAACAGGGCAGATTCACACGCTACTTGATGAGTATGATTAATAAATACCTCTAATTTCATAGACCTTGTGTGACGTAAACAAAGTTGCGAGGGTCAGCTAGTTAAAAGATAAAACAATAGATTTCTTCTTATCTACTTAAAAACTATTTTTACAAATTATATGGTAATAATAGACATTCTTTGAAATATGCATGTATGGTATTGTTGTGACTTTTGGGACTTCTGTGACTTTTGGGACTTTTGGGACTTTTGGGACTCTTGGGACTTTTGGGACTTTTGGGACTTTTGGGACTTTTGGGACTTTTGGGACTTTTGGGACTTTTGGGACTTTTCGGTCTTTGAGGACTTTTGGGTCTTCAAAAGTCCAAAAGTCCAAAAGTCCAAAAGTCCAAAAGTTCAAAAGTCCAAAAGTCCAAAAGTCCAAAAGTCCAAAAGTCCAAAAGTCCAAAAGTCCAAAAGTCCAAAAGTCCAAAAGTCCAAAAGTCCAAAAGTCCAAAAGTCCAAAAGTCCAAAAGTCCAAAAGTCCAAAAGTCCAAAAGTCCAAAAGTCCAAAAGTCCAAAAGTCCAAAAGTCCAAAAGTCCAAAAGTCTAAAAGTCCAAAAGTCCAAAAGTCCAAAAGTCCAAAAGTCCAAAAGTCCAAAAGTCCAAAAGTCCAAAAGTCCAAAAGTCCAAAAGTCCAAAAGTCCAAAAGTCCAAAAGTCCAAAAGTCCAAAAGTCCAAAAGTCCAAAAGTCCAAAAGTCCAAAAGTCCAAAAGTCCAAAAGTCCAAAAGTCCAAAAGTCCAAAAGTCCAAAAGTCCAAAAGTCCAAAAGTCCAAAAGTCCAAAAGTCCCAAAGGCTAAAGTCCAAAATGCCAAAATTCCACTCCACCTAACCTCACCCCACCCCACCTAACACCAATTCACCTCACCACACCCACTTCACTTCACCCCACCCTACACACCTCAGCCCACCCCACTTCACCCTACTTCACTTTATATAATATGTGAAAGTTTGTGAGTGTGGATGTTTGTTACTCTTTCACGCTCAAACCGATGAACGGATCGGGCTGAAATTTGGTACAGAGATACATTATAGTCTGGAATAACACATAGGCTACATATTATCCCGGGAATAACTTCCCGCGGTAACAAATTTTACGCGGGCGAAGCAGCGGGCATCAGCTAGTATTCTTATATAGAAATAATAATACTAGCATAGTCGGTAAAAAATGCTATGTAATAGCTTTACCGCGGCAGTCCCCGAGTGCCACACGTCTTTTTTTTTTACGTGAGGGAAAATCCTCATGGATGTTATGCCGGACTCCTACCGACTAAAAAACCTCACGCAACGCCCAACAGCCTATGGTTGTGAGCCCCGGGTAAGCCCTCGGAAGGATGTCCTAGGACTCCCAACAGACCTACAGCCGCCTCTGCAGCCTCGCCCAGGGGGTGGTTCGTGTGTGGTGCTAATCCGCGTCTTTGGGGGTGGGTTTCGGGTGTGATCCCGCTTCTAAGGGCGGTCGTGCGTGGGTTCCTCACGTCAGGCTGCCGTCATGGGCCTGCTTCTGTAAGGACGGTGAGCGACCCTCTCACCGTCCTCAGACCCCCGGTCATGGAGGCCGATAGTCCTCGGTGAAGACACGTCGGCGGCGCCCAGGCCGCCGACTGCGGAACTCGGGGGGGAGAGTTCTCTCCCGTACCCGCCCCGCCGCCTCTTTCAAGAGGCGGCGTATCGACAAGACCTGTTAAAATTAGATAATGTATTTTTGATCACGATACGGATGAAAGTGCCATTAATTTTTGTGTCAAAGACCGTTCCAAGATCACTCGTATCATGTTGTAAATGTTTGAATTCTATAATATTTGACACTAGATACCCTATAGCAATTTCCAGTGTGATTCTTGACATTCTTTTCCATCCAAAAGTTGCTTGTAAGAGATTGCTTTTTTAGCGATGAAGTCGATTTCTGTACATTTATAAACATATCTTTATAGGGTTTTATATTAGTGTGCTAAATACATGAAAACATGACTTACAGAAGAGCTGGAATTTAAAAGCTTATAATTTTTAGACTAGGTAAGTATTGTTAACAAAAATAATAATGGTCGACCCTATTAAATCCATCGCTTTACCAAAAATCATGTCAATATAGTGATTTCATGTGACGTGAACGAAGGACGAACAAACACACTTTGCATTTACGATATTGGTATGGATGGATAGATAATTCTATATCGATTCCAGTCCATTAGTACTGTTAGTAGTAATACAATATACTAGTAATTATTCATTAGGTTTTAAGATTAATATAATATGCTTGTATTTGGCTGAAATTGGTTCGGAATAATGGTATCAGTTGAAATAACATATGTATTATCATCTGTTAATGTTTTTTTTTCTTTATTCGAGAAAACATAATTGGATGTTGACTGAAATTTAAGCCGTGGCCTTTGTCTATGATGTATATATTATAGTATTGCCACATATATAAATTGATATTATATGTGACAATGCCAGTTGATCCACAGGCGTATCGTAGCGGAACCAGTTGACACTCTTCACCGTATTTTAAATCGCCTTTCAGGACAAGGCCAGGTTACGTTTGGTCACGTAGCAACTACGATATCAATGAATATACAAAAAAAAAAACTACATTATTGCTATGAAACAATCTTCGAAATATATATAGACTTACTGGAAACCCGATGGCCACCGAAATCAAACTGTAATTTCATACAAAATAGCCATATTAGGTACACTTAGCCACACCGCACCGTCACGAATTTCATATTTATTTGTTCTGATGGATTTAAAAGGGGTACATGTATAAGTATACTAGGGTACTATATACATTCAATTACAGATACTTACTGGGTGTTATTTTTTCAGGTTCAAGAAAACTGTCCGATTCTGGGTCTTCCATGTCTCCGTTTAAGTATCGCTGTTCCATTTCTATAAAGTGACCCATTGTCACTATGGTTATCGAAAAGTAAACCTGAAACAAAAATGAGACCGTCAAGCTCGATTCCATTCTATTTCGTTGGAGAAATTCACAAATGGATTTGTTTCCACACTGCTACAATGTCAAGCGAAATTGTCAACCAGCTATAAATAGTTACACTGGTTGACAATTATTTCGCTCGACATTTTTCCCCTTGCTCATGTCATTAAATGTAAGTGTTATATATATGAGATGCGGTGAAATTATTTTTTGAAATTAATTTAAATATCAAGCTCTACAAGGCGCGCCTTGTTCGAATTAGAAAGAAAAGGGTGGGATAAAGTTAAGGAGCTCTTCAGAACCCTCGCCGTGAAGTGTTTTATTATGATTTTCAATAGCTGTTGTTCTGAGCCGCGGATAATAAAACTTCCTACAATTTAGTTCTACTATATCCTTGTGCTGTTTTCATCCACGAGTTTCTTATATTGTATAGTTTAAATCGATTTGAAGTGCAATTGCGATTTCCTACAACTATGCTTATTTTTATTTGAATTTAAGGTAAAAACACCTTATTTAGAAAAATCAAGTATAGGAGACTTAATTTTTTTTAAATTTATCCGTTGTACTAATTCTATAAAACTTTAAGCCAATTATAATATGCTTAAAACCATCATATTATTTTAATTTGGGTCTAGCCCAAAAAAACTGCACTGGCTGGCACTGAAGAAAAATGTCCCTATTTAAAAAAAGCACTTTAAAAATGCATAACGGCGATTGTTGTAGAGACTTCGTTATTTTTTTAAATTTTATTAAACTTTAAAAGTATATTAATTGTTGTTTAAGCGGCAAAATAAATACATAATTTGTGATAATTTCAGCTTTCTAGTTATTACAGTTCCTAAGATATAGCCTCGTGACGGACAGCCAGACAGACATACGGACGGACGGACGGCGAAGTCTCATGAATAGGGTCCCACTTTTACCCTTTGGGTACGGAACGCTAGAAACGAAATTCATTTTATCCGTTGCAATTGAAATTATTAATAACCTACTTAGTTTGTTTGGTTTACTAACAACTTCAACTCCTTGTATTTATTTCCTTCAAATATAACGAATAAAACTTACTAGAAACTGAAAGCGTGGAATAAATATCAATTACGGCGGCCAAGTTGGATAATAATCATGAAAACTTTTTCTTTCTGAGAACAACCATTTGTGTAAAGAAAGGAGGAGATATTTTCTTCTTCATCTATACATATGATAAAACTGTAGAGGGTCGAGAGTCTGTACATCGAAGCTATTTTGAAAATTTTAGATGTAGGGCGTTCTCTAATCGATACTGAAGACGAAAATGTATTTTAAATTTTTCATGTCTGTCTGTCTGTATCCCGAATAAGTATTTCGCCGAAACTACTGAATCGATTTGAATGATACGTAGCACAATCTGAGCTTATGATCCGATAAAAAAATTTAACATAAAAAACGGTCTTCAAACAAAACTGAAAAATAAAATTTACTAAGCACAAAGTTAGTATATTCTGATTTATCTGATATCATGAAATATATCACTGAAATCGGTGCCCAGTAAAACTATATGGGCTTAGGTAGGCATTATTAATCTTTCTCATAGTCATTTTGGCACCGACTTAAGTATTATTTTTAATGATATCTGATCAATCAGAATATACTAACTTTGTGCTAAGTAAATTTTATTTTTCAGTTTTGTTTGAAGCTTTTTTTAATAATTTTTTTTCGCTATTTGTAGAGACGTGTAGACTGAAAATCTATCTATATAGGTGTAAAGTTCTCGACGGTACAAATTAATCAAGCCCAAACACAAGGTAACTGCTGTACCTATATCGTTAGGGAATTCTCTCTTCTGTCTTACGTCTCCATCGTCAGATCGACTCCAGGACTTCATTAAGTTGTAGGTACTACTTTAAAGCCCTTAATAAAAAAAATTAGAAACGCTCTAGATGCCCCTAAAATTTTAAAAGTTCCTTTCAATTTCTCCAGGACGCCATCATCAGATCCTGACTTCCTTAAAATGGACCTTCCTTCGACCTTTGAAATGTTTATTTGCGAACGAAAAAAAATTTATTCAAATCGGTCCATAAACGACGGAGTTCTGCGCGAACAAACATAAAAAAATAAAAAATATATATACGGTCGAATTGAGTAACGTTCTCCTTTTTTGATGTCGGTTAAAAAAAGGTTCAAGAACACTTTTGATCCCCATGTTTTACGCTGTTCTTGTGGGAGAGGGGAGGAAAGACAAAATGGTTTTTCAGTTGTAACTTTCCATCGCGTGGACCGATTTCATTTTTTTTTGTGTTAAAGAAAGAGTACCTACTCTAAAAATTGCTCCACACAAGTTTCAGTTGATTAAATGTGGTTTAATCAACGTCAAAATGTTGAAATTAATAAACATTGTACACTTATCACAGATGACAATAAATTATCTATTTATTTACTAGCTATTGCCCGCGACATCATCCGCATGAAAATTATGTTATAATGAAAATTTGAGTTGCACTCTATCCTAACCCAGGGTTGCCCTGGATGAATGGGTAGAAACCGTGTGGTTTTAGTCACTTCGAGGCCGGAATGACACACGTTTATAATTGGTTCCTTTAACGTTAAAAAGAGTAAGTAGCGTGATGAATCTTATTCTCAAGTGTAGCACAAATACGAAAACTTTGTTAAATTAGGGCCACTGGGTTTACAGTGATACTTGGGCCTAGATACAAACTGAAAACATTATCAGCTACAATTTTAAGATGTTTTAATATATGTTACTATAGGCAAAGCTGTGGTGAATTATAATATTTTCCAGTACCTAAAACTTATGTTTTATAGATAAATATTTGTTTTAAGAACTTTCATTATAAACTACGTCCGTAGCTTTGTTCTCAGCAGCCAATAAACAGCAGGAACCATGGCAAGTGAAGCAGGAGGAAGCGACGTAAACTTATTCGTACCTTAGGCCAGACTTCTTAAACAAAACCAACCAAGAGCGAGCGGGACTCCCGTACAGAGGCTTCCGAACCAAAAAAACAAAAAATCATGTTTGTTGTATGGGAGCCCCCTTTATCCTCCTCTTTTTTCTGATTTTAGTATAAGTTGTAATAGCGGTAACAGAAATACAACATCTGTGAAAATTTTAGCTCTCTAGCTATCACGGTTCCTGGGATACAACCTCATGACGGAATGTCAGACAGATCTACAGATATACAGACAGTCAGACAGACGGACAGCGAAGTCTCATGAATAGGGTCCTGTTTTTAGCCTTTAGATATGGGACCCTAAAATTGACAACTGAATACTTTTTGTGAATAACAAACCTAAGACTTCTAGTGGGTGATATATGTGACTGAAGCACTTAATTAAAAAGTTAACAAACGCATTAGTTGTCCCTACAATTTTCAGTGGTTGCCCTCAATTTCTCCTGGGCCCCACCCTCAGATTCTGACCTGGTGAAAATGGGACTACCTCAGAAGTGAACGCTATCCAACAAAAAATAATTTTTGAAATCCGTTTGTAATTTATGGAAATGTCAGCGATATACATTAAACAAAACATACAGTCGCATTGAGAACCTCTTTCTTTTTTGAAGTCAGTAAAATCTAACATCTAGGTGTAAAGTTCTCATCAACACTAATCAACCAAGCCCAAACACAAGGTAGAAATTCCCTCAACTGTCTTTCAGCTCCATCATCAGATCGATTCTAGACCTTCATTTTATTGTAGTAGTTTAAAGCACTTAATTATAAAGTTAACAAACGCACTAGTTGTCCCTACAATTTTCAGTGGTTGCCCTCGATTTCTCCAAGATTCCATCATCAGATCCAGACATGGTGGACCACTTCAGAAGTAAACTCTCTCCAACGAAAAAAGAATTTTTGAAATCCGTCTATACCTGACGGAAATATCGGTAAACATATTAAAAAAAAACATTCATACGAATTTAGAACCTCCTTTTAAAAGCGATCCCTTTTTAGAAGTCCGTTAAAAAAAGGGATCGCCTTAATAATCATAGTTGTGAAATATGTCAGACGGACCAACAGCGAAGTCTCTATGAGAGGATCTGGTTTTTACGCTTTGAATACGGATCCCAAGAAACCTTTCATTCTTGTTATTGTAATAGTAAAGGAGGCAAAGTAACACAATTTTTGTACCTGTGCTGTGTGATTATAAAGTCTTGTAAATCAAATGAAAAAGCATGTCAATTAAATTATTTTTATGACTATTGTGCTAGCAACATCAATGTTCTCCAGTATCGGCACAGTATAAAGAGAACTACTGATGAAGATTCGGCTGTGATATCGGTGTGAAAATTTTTATGCAAAATAATTATAAAACAGAGACTTCCGCTACGTCTGCCGGCCTGTCTGTTAGGTACCTATGTAACTCAAGGACTATTAATTGGATTTTCTTGCTGTTTTCACCAAAAGCACAGAATAATGACAAGAGAAGAGTGATTCATCAGGAAAAAGTGGTTGGCAAAGCTGGTCCAAAATTAAATCTTAACATTTTCTAAAATAGCAAAATAAGTAAAATTTTTGTTGCATTTTGCTTTTTAATTAGGCATTTTTACTTGCCCTGTGTTTTACTAAGGACACCGCTGTCAAAAAAGTAGTTCATAGAATTTTTGACAGTTTATATGACCGGGAAACACAATATGTAAATCTTCCCTTTTTTCAGATTTATTACGAACTAGCTGACTCCGCAACTTCGTTAACGTCACATAAGGTGTATGAAAGGAGAGGTATTTCTTCATTAGACTCATCAAGCAGCGTGTGAACTGCCCTGTTTGCTTAATCATAAAAGAGCTTAAAGATTAAATCTATTTTAAAACAGTTCAGTCCGCGCCGAAGGCTTGGACTGAACTGTTGAATTGTTTTAAAATAGTCCTAATCAATAAGCTCTTTTGTGATTAAGTCAACACGCCAGTTTAGATTTACACTCACATTCAAAGAAACCCCAACAATTAAAATATCTGATTCTTAAAAGTGTTATAACTTTTTCATTTATTAACCGATTGACATGTAATAAACGCTGAGTGTTAAGTAAAGCAAACCTCAACACAATAAATAAACCGCATTACAATCAGTTAAGCGGTTACTGAGATTAGCCTGCACAAACGTACAGACAAACAGATATACAGACATACAGACAAAAATTCAATAAATCATTGTTTTGGGTTCTATGGCTTTCATAAAACCCCCTATGATTTTTTCTTATTTATCTTCCATGTACAGAAAGCGACCTGTTACGATTTTATTATATGTATTGATATTGATATTGATTTTGATAATAACATGAGATCAGTTTTACATTACGTTACGTTCTTTAGGAAGAGAATAGAATTAAAATTCGTTAGTCGCGCATGAGTGACCACTCAGATATGATGAGATCGACATTTACACCACAAAGGCCTTCATTCCCAGTAGTTCCGCGGCAGTTGTTCCGCGACGGAACTAGTGAGACTTTTTGTCCCAATAGTTCCGTGGCGGAACTACTGAGACTTTTTTTTCCCAGTAGTTCCGCACCACGGAACTACTGGGACATTTTTATTCTCAGTAAATCCGTGGCGGAACTAGTGAGACTTTTCTATTCTCAGTAGTTCCGTGGCGGAACTCGTGAGACTTTTCTATTCTCAGTAGTTCCGTAGCGGAACTAGTGAGACTTTTCTATTCCCAATAGTTCCATAGCGGAACTATCATGGATCTTTATGAACATTATATTATGTCCACTTTAATATCTTAAAGTCTCAAAATATTTTATTTTTTATGAATATGGATCTTTTAGGACATGCGAGTGAAAAAAGATCCATTATACGAAGAACATCTACTTTAAAAGTATAAAGTAGTTAAGTAATTTTCAAAACAAATAAAGATAAAAATAAATGAAGATTGACAAAAGCAAATGAAGATCGCCGAAACAAATGAAGATCAGCAAAACAAATGACAGTTGGAAAAACAAATAACGATCGAAAAAACATTTTGCAGATTAATAAGCAAAAGACTATAATAAGCAAGTTGATAAAATGCGAAAATGCGTAATCAAAATGCGATCAGCACTAAAAAAAATAGGTGCAAGCAATTCTCGACCTTAATGGTACTTATTTAAAAATGTGGTTTTAGGCGTTAATAGACATGACAGATCACGAATATATAAAAAATAAATAGATATTATGCATGCTCTTATGGTCGAAATTGGCATGGACCTTTTTTGTAATCTAGATGCGATAACCATTCAAAAAAATAACCGGCCAAGCGCGAGTCGGACTCCCGCACGGAGGGTTCCGTACCAAAAAACAACAAAAAGTCATACCTATTTGTTGCATGGAGCCCCCCTTTTTTCTTTTTATTTAACGAGATTGAAAATACTTAATGGATGATATGCCGGACTCCTACCGTCTGAAAAACCCCAAGTAACGGCCAACTTCGTACGGTTGGGAGCCCCGGGTAAGCTCTCGAAAGGATGTCCCAGTACAGGTCCATTTTGTTTTAATAATTATTTTTTTATGAAAATACACAGCTCGATATTCTGTATATTTCAAGCGTCTACTGGTTGCCCTTATTACCTATTAACACAGAGCAACGCGCACCTTAGACAGTTCGCGTTGCTCTATAGTGTTATACAACCCGCGTCTTTAGACAGTTCGCGTTGCTCGATAGTGTTATACAACCCGCGTCTTTAGACAGTTCGCGTTGCTCTATAGTGTTATACAACGCGCGTCTTTAGACAGTTCGCGTTGCTCTATAGTGTTAACTATCTTTGTATAGATCCTCTACGGTAGGTACAGTATTTATTTCAAAAAGAGTTTGTGAACTCTATGTTTAATTTTTTTTTCAGAATATTGATGACATTTGAATTATGACATTATAAACACGATAACTATACGTCTACAACATAAATTGTGTGTTTGTACGTAAATTGTTTATACCGGAGAAAAATCTAAAATATGGACTATTTGTTTACTATTTCCTATGAAATAGCTAACTTTGAAATATTACACCTACCTAAAATAATCTGTTGATAGCGTTGTTCACTTTTTAAAGAAAAAATATTTACGATGAAAGTCGAAAAATAAGTTAGTATGTGACCCGTATAATGTTCAATCATGGCGACACGAAATTAATTTCATTGAGCAACATTTGATTGTGCTATACCTCCTAAAGTATTCATTTAATTTGCATGGTGTAAAGGGAATGAATGATTTTGATGAAATGTTCAAATTAGCTAACGTATTTAAATTGAGAAGGATACCTTATTACACAATATATAAGACAAAATCGCTAAAAAACACGTTTGTTGTATGGAAGCCCCCCTTAAATATAATTATGTTTTTGTTTTCAGTATTTGTTGTTATAGTGGCAACAAAAACACATAATCTGTGAAAATTTCAACTCTCTAGCTATCACCGTTCATGAGATACAGCCTCCTGACGGACAGACAGACAGACAGACAGACAGACAGACGGACAGCGAAGTCTCATGAATAGGGTCCCGTTCTTTACCCTTTGGGTACGGAACCCTAAAAATAGCTGCAAGCAATTCTCGACCTTAATGACACTTCCCTAAAAATGTGCTTTTAGGCGTTTATAGACATCACAGATCACGAATAAATAAAAAAATAAATAGATATTATGCATATTCATAAGGTCGAGAATTGCTTGCACCTATTTTTTGAATGGTAATCGCATTTAGCTTACAAAATATGGCTGCAAGAAACTTTTGACCTTGTCAACTTGCTTATAGTCTTTTGTTTTATTGATCTGCATAATGTTTATTCGATCGTCATTTGTTTTTCCAACCGTGATTTGTTTTTCCAACCGTCATTGGTTTTGCTGATCTTCATTTGTTTCATTGATCTTCATTTGTTTCGGCGATCTTCGTTTGTTTCGTCAATCTTCATTTGTTTTGTCGATCTTCATTTGTTTTGTCAGTCTTCATTTGTTGTACCGATCTTCATTTGTTTTGTCGATCTTCATTTTTTTATATTGTATGAGAAAATAGCCGTAAGACACCGTAGGGAACTAATGGGAACATAAAATATTCGTATGTAAGAGATGCTTTCTCCCGCGGGACTACTGGGACTTGATTTATTAGTTTTTAATTTATGCTTTGTTCCGCGGAACTACTGGGACTTAATTTATTAGTTTTTAATTTATGCTTTGTTTCGCGGAACTACTGGGAATGAATTTATTAGTATTTCATTTCTACTTTGTTCCGCGGAACTAATGGGAACTGATTTATTGATGCTTTGTTCCGCGGGACAACTGGAAAAAAAAGTCTCACTAGTTCCGCCACGGAACTACTTCAACGGAACTACTGGGAATAATCGCACAAAGGTTACGTCGACATTTTAACCTTACGTTCTAAGCTGTGAGCCATTGACCTCAACGGGGAATTATACGACATAAATACTTATAGCTGCATATTTTTTCACTATTTGCATTTCGGTGCACGTAATAGGTAGTTTGCCTATTGCCGTGTTGAAATGGACAGACGCAGGTTTCTGGCAAAAAATTTGCAAGAACATGGGTTGAAATTATGAAGCCTTAATTAATGGACGGCGACCGTTTTTGGCCTGCTTCAGTTGTTTCAGAGCCTATTCGATGCAAACAAACAAACAATATCATATTTCCTCTTTATAATAATTATTAGTATAAGTACATCAAGCTTCACATTGCATCAGATTTCTAAAAACTGGCAAATCGGGAGTTGGACTCGTACACGAAGTGTCCCGTCCCAAATAAAAATCACATTACGTTGCATGGGAACCCTGCTTACATTATTTCAGTTTTCTGTATTTAGTATTTGTTGTTATAGCGTTATCTGTAAAAATTTCCAACTAGCTAGCTATCACGGTACCTACAGCCTGGTGACAGACAACAGAGTCTTAGTAATGGGGTCCCGCTTTTACCCTTTGAGTGCCCTTTTAACACATTAGCTACCAGTTCTGCACACGTGCGGGGTGCAAGTTGTAGGCGCGCGGGGTCAGCCCTACAAATCTGCCGGTCATACCGTTTGAATGTCTATTTCTAAAAAAAAAAATTTTAGACCAGGATTTCAGCTGGCAGTCAAGGTGTTAAAGGAAGGCTGCGCGAATATCTATGTAAGTACATTCATAAGCCATTATTTGACTTCTTTCGATCAGTTGGGCAGTATGTTTATCTCCTATCTAAACTGTGTAAAAGAATATGTTTAAGTACCAAGCATTCGTGTGTACGGTAATTGTGGTAAATGTTACTATAATTAGTGCACACGAATTCAATTCCAGTGTGGTCAGACTGCCGGCCGGGGGTGTTATCTGTGGTTTAAACTGGATCAACTGTTGGCGAACCAATATTAAGGCAGCAAACCACGTTATAACGTAATTTATCAAACCGCACCAGCTGTGTGTAAAATATTAGTGAATATTTTATACACAGCACCATTTGATCCCAAAATAAGCTAGGATTAACATGCTTGTGTCATGCACCTGGCAATGGATCTCGGAGGTGTTCTAAACACATTTGTTTTATTTATACAAACAAACACCCAGCTTTATATCATTACTGAATGATATAAACCTGGGTGTTTTTTTTTTATACTACTTAGGTGGCAGACAAGCTTACGGCCCACCGGAAGGTTGGTAACCGTAGCCTATAGACGTTTGCAACACCAGAGGCGCTACACACGCGCTGCCGACCCGGGCGCAGGTTGTGATTACCCACAGTTGAAATTTTTCAAGCCGCCCGTAATGCCTTCAACTTGGCTTAACGACTGTCATTTTACTGACAACCTGGACCAACGGCTTATCGTGCCTTCCGGAGCACGGAAACGCTCGTAAATAAATGTCACAAAGTGGTCCACGTGGTGGTCACCCATCCATGTCCGGCCATAGTAAATGTTGCGTACTGCAGTGATCGTTTACAGAACACTGAGTCCGCGGGGCCACGAACGCTTCATAATTTGTATATGCAACCCTTTCTTTATAAGTAGGTACATATAAGCACCCAAACTTATAAACACCCAGACTCTCGATTCAAGGAGTGGGAATGTTCTGATGTCTTCCCAGGCGATCGACCAGGGGAGCCACGAGTCCGCCAGCAAATTTATCTATCACACAAATTTTGACCCGTTATGGGAATCGCACCAATGACTTCGTGATCAGTACACGACAATATATCTACAGTAAACTCAGTATCACCACAGAATAACTTATTTTTGGTATCACTATATGACCTCTACCTACTCCAAAGTGGCCGTCTAAAAGTATTTAGCTTTTAAAATTTACATCTATTGGTTTCCAATTTAACCATTAACGATGCCTTTTGGAAGCTATATAAAATGTCTTTTCTGAATATTCTTATACAGCGAGGGATAAAAACAACCCTTTTCTGCCGCAGTCGTTGCGTAAAATGTAATTTGATTACGGAACGAAATTAAAGAAATGCCGGTTAATTTTTATGAATTCAAAGGGCTTCAAATCTATTAACTAGAAAGTTCGTTCCTCGGTGTAAAATATCAGTCGGTAGTTATGAAATTAATAACTTATAAAAGTATACGTAAGTATGGCGGAATTTCGTTCCCGTTCCTTCTTCCCATAGGAACGTATTAAAGAGATTTAGAGGCTACCTAGATAACATTGCTGTTATTTTAGACTATAATCTACATATCTCTGTACCAGCATAAACACAGTTGAACCATTAGAGCGTGAGAGAGTAAACATTCCTGGGACACCCTTCCTAGGGCTTACCTAAAACTTTACCGTAGGCAGTGGAAGGGAACGCGTAGTTTTAGTCGGTAAGAGTCCATACTTAAAAGAAGAATAACATACATTCATACGTAAACCAACTTTCGTATTTGTAATATTAGTACCGACCTAAGAATTAATTGAATTAACTCATTAAGTTATGAATGACACCTAATCTGAAGCGCCCTTACATCTGGCCACTGACAGTAATAGATTATGATCAGACTTCACATAATAAAGCAATTACAGATAGCTATGACTCGTAATTAACCTACTCCCGGCAATCGTACTTGACATCATAAAGTAACTTCAGGGCACCAATTCTCGTTCATATTACTTGAAAGCGAACACGAAAATTTATTGGTAAAATATCTTTTGTCTCATTTTTAGGGCTCCGTACCCAAAGGGAATAAACGGGACCCGATTCATATATCTTCGCCCGTCTGTCTGACCGTCACTAGGCTGTAAAGTCAGAAAAAAGGGGGGATAAAGGGGGGCTCCCTTTTTAAATGGCAATTTAACATTTCATGTACAATTTCAAGTCGTATATGTATTTAATATAAGATGAAAATGAAAAAAAAAATTACTGGTAAAATGTCTTTTGTCTCATATTTGGAAAAAGCAAAACATGCGACCGAAATATTTCACTACTACCCGTTCGCTCTAACTTTGCCGCTGGCGTGGAGGCGTATACCCGAATTGTTAATTAGACGAAGTAAATTGACAGTAGCTAATGTCACTTCGTCATAGAAAATACGCAACATTGTATGAAGAAGTGACATTAGTTGCTGTCAATTTACTTCGTCTAATTAAAAATTCGACTTTAGTATGGAGCCGAGCGGCAAAGTTAGAGCGAACGAGCAGTAGTAACATTTTTGTCTACGATTTCAAGTCGTGCGATCGAGAAATGGCGCCCATATTATGCCATTGCTAAAGGCGAAAAAGTGTCAAGTTGTCGATAGAGCTATCAGTGACGAAATAGGGCGAGTAAATAGAAAACATTTTCGAGAGGGTCCTTCTTTCTGAGAAGTAAATATGTGTAGCTTTAAATTTTAAGTTCATAGACCCTCTTTTTTAGTGCTCTGAAAACGATCACTGCTTTAAAAGCATCATTCAGAAAGGTTAGCTCTGAGATTCTAGAAATATATTATCGGTTTAAGAAACTTAGTACACCTTACCAGTACAGGTAATTAAGTACTCCTACTACCACGGCTTCGTTATACCTACAACGCATATTTTACGGCAGTCACAATCTTTCCGACTGTAAAATTAACCAC
The DNA here is from genome assembly GCA_933228765.1 of Miltochrista miniata. Taxonomy (NCBI): domain Eukaryota; kingdom Metazoa; phylum Arthropoda; class Insecta; order Lepidoptera; family Erebidae; genus Miltochrista; species Miltochrista miniata. Next base: position 29,952,252 of record OW121747.1, read on the forward strand.
GATGACATTTTATCACGTAAGCTGCATCAAAATGCGAAATTTCATTTATGTTTTTTTATGTTTTTAACATAAAAAACCATTAATGAAATTTCGTGCATGTTGTGTTGTTTGCATTGTATTTTAGTACTTACTTGATATTTTATTTGCAAATATGGAGGCAAATGAATGTATTCGCGTGACGATGAAAGTATCATGAAATGAGGTCAATAGGCCTCTCTAACAAAGTGCTCGCACTTAAACGACGGTTCAACATAACATTTTGAAAAATAAGGTTGTGTCGATTAAAGGGTGAGCGTATGAATAGTGAAAACAAATAGCATCCGCTAAAAAAAACGACCAAGTGCGAGTCGGACACACGCATGGAGCGTACCGTACCAATAAACGACAAAAAATCACGTTTCTTGTATGAGAGCCCCCCCTTAAATCTTCAGTTTATTGTAATGAAATTATTTATATTTAATGAAAATATACAGCATATTCTGTGAACATTTCAAACGTCTAGCAAGTAGACGTTTGATATGTTCACAGAACATCTTTTTTTTAAAAATATCTTTATTCATTTAGGTTACAAAGTAACACTTATGAACGTCAAAATTTTTGCTTCTACATTTACATTTACTGCCAGATTCGCAAAGCAATAGGTAGAGCCTGTGAGGAAGAACCTGGCAAGAAAACTCACGGCCACTCTTTTCAAATAGTCTTAGTACACATCGAGCTGTCTCTGCCCTGCCCTTATATTAAAAAATAAAATGGCAGAAAAATCACGTTTGTTGTATAGGCGGGGGTGCCCCCCTTAAATATTATCATTTTTGTATTATTTATTGTATTTGTTGTAATAGCGGCAACATAAACACATAGGTAATCTGTGAAAGTTGCAGCTCTCTAGCTATCACCGTTCATGAGACACAGTCTCGTGACGGATAGACAGACAGACAGCGAAGACTCATGAATAGGGTCTAGTTTTTTGTATGGGATCCGGAATGATTTTTTCTCTTAAAAAAAATAAAAAAAAAGAGCAAGTATTTGTTGTTATAGTGGCAAGTCTACACTGTGTTGGTACCAACATTTCAGCTACTTAACTATCACGGTTCCTGAGATATAGCCTCATCACAGACAGACGGACAGCGAAGTCTCAGTAATCGAGCCCCGTTTTTATACTTTTGGTAAGGAACCCTAAAAATGACAGATGTTGAATTACATACCACTGTGTATATTGCCGCAGCATAACATCCTTTCCGAAGACTTCTCCAGCAGCAACATGACTGAATGATAGGCATGACTGCACCACCACGCTAAAAATAAACGAGAAAACTATTAAAATACGAATGTGCTGTAAAAAACTGCCAAGTGCGACTCAGACTCGCGCACGAAAGGTTCCGTAAAAGAAATCTGTATAAAATCACGATTGTTATAAGGTTAAAAAATTAAGGGGTATCCCCCTAAATTCTTTTCTGTTTTAAGTATTTGTTTGATAGAGCAAAAACAGAAATTACACATCTTCTGTGGAAATTTTAACTATCTAGCTATAACAGTTCATGACATACAGCTTGTTGTCGTACAGACGGATAGACGGACGATTGAGTCTCAATCATGGGGTCCCATTTTTACCTATTGGGTACTGAACCCTACTTAGGAATTTGTTCCCAGTTAGACTCATAAGTAGAGATAGTAAGATTGAAATATTACATCTACTGTTGCTACCTACTATATAATGTATTATATTATCTGTGCCATTACCAATAAAATTATAATGATAAGCATAGTTCGTATCTATAGGTACTTGACAGGACTTTAACTGGTAACAACTTGCCTCGATAGGAATGTGCTTTCTCAATATGTCAGTTTTAGCTAAACATTAGCTCAGAAGTTACAGTTTTTTTGTCATCATGTTTTGTAGTAAACATAAATTCACTATGTCCGTCCGACCGAACCCTAAAAGCACTACAGCTTGTATAGTCAGCGTCAATAATATAGAAGCGAAGTGACTGTACTACCGCGGTCGCGAGCCTAAAACTAAGTAGGTACGTAGCTATAGATAAGCCAAAACTTATTTCATAACGTTTAAGTGGGCACCCTCACCTGAGACCCGACCCTTTGAGCTCATTGAATGTAAACACAATTGTTATTCAACGCAGCACTTTTCGTCTAAATTCCTTTTTAAAAGATAATAACAAACCTTCACTAAATTAGTTTGCAAGTACTCTGGTCCCAATTATCCCTTCTGGAATCTATTAATTTAAACCAACTTTCTCAAGACTCTCAATTTCACTGTCTCAAAAATATAGAAAGTAGTACTAGATAGCGCCCGCGGCAACGCTTGCATGGATATTTGTTCCCTTTGCCGTTTCCCATGGGAATTTATTCCCGGGATAAAGTCGAGTATATGTTTTATTTCAAACTATTAATTATCCCTGTAGGTACCAAATTTCGGCCACATGTGTTCCCTTTCAGGACTTTAGGTTCAGCGGTTAGAACGGGAAAGAGGAACAAACAACACACCCTTCCGCATAATTATAAGATTATTCCAATAAACATTTTAGAAACTTTTAGGAGATGAAGTAGTTTTATCACCACGTCACTCGCACGGCGGGTAACACAGTCTCGACGCTATGAACGTGTAAGATGTGCTTATAAATAAGTAAGTTACTATAATTTTCATTTAACACGTGGTGAACCACTAGATTGATATTTTATTTGTTATATTTTTATTTTAATAGTATTTTTATTTAATATTTATTTCTAAATTTATTGTAAAGTATTTAAGTATCGAAAAGATAGGGTTTCGACGTTCGTAATATCCTACCCCACCAATTGCGAAGATATAAAAATGTCTGCACTTACAGAGCAACGACCATTATTGTTCGTCAAGTTGTCTTTTGAAGTAGGTATGGTTCAGTAGTTAATTAAAATTAATGGAATTAGTAAATATCTTTCTGTATAGTAGCAATACGTAATGATAGGTATTACTTGGAATTTATATCGTTGGGCCAGGCAGTCGCTGAGCAGCCGTCATAAGGGTACCTACGTTCATCATTAATAACTTATGTAATTTATCTGATCTGATGTGATGTGTAATATATGTGTTGAAATTAGCAGAGGTCTACGTCCAGCAGTGCTGGATTGCCGTAGACCGTTTTGATTGATTGTATTCAAGGTTATTTTATAGTGCCCATGGCTTGGTTTAAGAGATAATGTATAAGTACTATTCTGCTGAACTATTTGTAAAGATATGACCCGTGTTGCTATTAATTGTAATGACGTGTACCAACTATTGATGGAATTAGATTATAGTAGAAATAGATGTATAGCAATATTTGTAAAGAATGTGACTTTAAAAAGAGTGGCCGTGAGTTTTATTGCCAGGTTCTTTCTCACAGGTTTCATAACTTGTTTGCTAATACCCTCCTTACAGAATATGCAGAGGCATATTCTGTAAGGAGAGCCAGAGGGCTATCCCTTCGGGGATAAAAGGCGTGACCGTATGTATTGATACACCTACCCTCTACGAGACGAATCTAACAAACGCGTGTTTAAGGTACAATTTCTTCTCATTCTGAGCAGCATTTATTATTATTAAAATATTGTAGGCTAATAGAGCGTAGGTATTTTCGCTTTTGTATAGGAGTGTTGTATCTGTTACGTAGTATAGTATTTATTTATTTATTTATTTTCTTTTTATTTTTTTTTTTTCTGGTTTTATCTGCAATCAGTATTTTTTTTTTTTTTTGGACTATAAGCAGATATGTTGTGTGATAATGATGTCATGCGGAGTGTGCCTCCCAGCAGAGGCATCTACTCCATAGGTCGCAGCTCAGTCACTAGCGAGATGCAGGCTTAATATATCCTTTCTTTTAAGGCGTTTGACATGGCTTGGTTGTGTTAGATTGGCTGCAAGTAGGTTGGGGTGTTTTTGCAGCCTGATCTGGTATCTTTTAGATGTTGACAAGATTTCATCTTTGACAGTATTCATATGAAGTTGGTGATGAATTTCATCGTTTTTAACCAGCCACGGTACCTGGGCTATCGATCTGAGGATCATATTTTGCATTCTTTGCAAGATGCAGATATTTGAATTACTGGCGCTACCCCAGGGCTGTATTCCGTACATCCAGACGGGCTTCAGTATGGCTGTGTAGATAAGGAGTTTGTTGTCCGTTGACAGCTTGCTGTTTCGCCCCATTAACCAGTATAGACCTTTATACCGTATGTTCAGTTCATCTCTTTTTGTCTTTATGTGTTGTTTCCATGTCAACCTGCGATCCAGGTGAAGGCCAAGGTATTTAGCAGAATCTCTGTGGGGAAGTGTTGTGTTCTCCAACACCACCGGTGGACAGTTTTCTTTCCTCAAAGTGAATGTGACCTGGACGGACTTAGTAGCGCTCGCCTTAATCTTCCATTTGTGCAGCCACTCAGACAAATGGTCCAAACCCCTCTGCAAAGTTGCTGTGGCTTTCTGAGGATCCTCATCACTAGCCAAAATGGCTGTATCGTCAGCAAAAGTTGCAGTAGTCACACCGGTAATCCGAGGGAGATCTGCAGTGTAGAGGATGTATAAGACTGGACCCAACACAGATCCTTGTGGTACTCCCGCCCCGACATCAAAGAATGACGAAGTCTCCCCGGAGTCTTTCACCAGGAACAGTCTTTCTTCGAGATACGATTTGAGTATCAGGTAGTATGTGTGGGGCAGGTTCAACTTTATCTTGTACAGCAATCCTCGGTGCCACACCCTATCGAAAGCTTGCTGCACATCAAGGAACGCAGCCGAACAGTACTCTTTGTTTTCAAGTGCATTTCGAATTTTATTATAAACTCGGTGCACCTGCTCTACTGTTGAATGTTGCTCGCGAAACCCAAACTGATGGTCTGGAATAAGATTACTTTCTTTAAGAAGGGGCAGCAGTCTTCTGAGTAATACTTTCTCAAACAACTTAGACAGAATCGGCAGGAGGCTAATTGGCCGATATGATCCAACATTATTTGCAGGTTTCCCTGGTTTTAGTATCATGAGGATCTGGGACACTTTCCACAGTCTAGGAAAGTACTGAAGTCTGAGTACTCCATTGAACAGCACCGTAAGGAACACAATCGCCTTTCTCGGCAACTGTCTCAGGATCTCCTTGGTAATCAAATCGAAACCAGGTGCTTTTTTATCTTTCAGGTCTCGAACTATTCTACAGATTTCCTGTGGTGTAACAGGTTTTGGTGGGAGGGAGAGCTGGAAGTCTTGGTTCAGGCCTTTTTCTATCTCATCCTCTGTGTTTCCGCTGCAATTTTCATGAGTACCAAAAACTTTAGACAAGTGAGCAGCAAACAAGTCAGCCTTCTGTTGTGGTGTTCGGGCCCAACTGTTGCTGGCATTCCTTAAAGGAGGCTTTGTCTCTTGTGGTCTATTGTATGATTTAGTGAACTTCCATAACGAGTAATTCGTGGATGCTGTTGCGGTGAGAGCCTCTAGTTTGGTCTGAAGAGAGGTACTATGCCAGGTCCGTATAGTTTCTCTGAGTCGGATTGAAGCATTATTAAAGACAATTTTGTCCTCTCGAAGCCTGCTGTTGTGCCAGACCCTACGTAGTCTCCGTTTTTCCAATAATTCCTGTCGAATTTGTAATGGGAAGTTGACAAGCATTTTCTTTGAGTCTAAGACAGGTGTATTTAGCCAACATGCTTGTTGGATTAAAGAGGTAATATGCTTGGTAGCGTCTTCTAGATCCTCAGGCGTTTTCAGTGGGATTTTTAGATCTATCTCACGTTCCAGGTACTCACGAAAGGACTGCCAGTCCGTCAAGTGATTGCAGAGTCTTTCAGGTTCCTCAAATTCTGTGGGTAATGTGCTAACTGATAGTAGTACGGGAGTGTGGTCCGAGGAGCCATCAAAACAAGATTTAGCTCGGAAGTATTCTCTGGATAATCCTTTGACCATAAAGAAATCTAATAAGTCAGGAGTCCTATCTTCATCCTTAGGCCAGTACGTTGGTTCAGATGTTGTAACCACAGTAAGTTTGTTACTATCCAGAGCCATCTTCAGTTGTCTGCCTCTCGTGGTCACCAGTCTAGAACCCCAATAGGTATGCTTTGAGTTCCAGTCGCCACCAGCCACAAAGCGACTGCCAAGTGTACGGAAATAGCCATTAAACATCTCTTCGGTAACCTTATGTTTGGGCGGAAAATAAACTGACGACACTACTATTCTGCCCAATTGTGTTTCCATTGCGATTGTGGTCGCCTGTAGGTAGTCAGCTTTGAAAGCAGGTAACAGGTAGTGTTTGATGGCGGATTTTACAATCACAGCAGTGCCAGCATGACCCGTACCATCTGGATGTCCAGTGAGGTATGTAGTGTATCCAGGAATAATAATGCTAGTAGAAGTGCTACCATGAGCCTCGGATATCATGGCTACATCCAGGTTGTGCTCCTTAAGTAAAATCTCCATATCGTGTATATTGGATGCTAACCCATTTATGTTCCAGGTTGCCATGTTGAGTGTCGTCATTTTGTCAGTTTGTCAACGAGTTTGGTTATGAGGCTCATCAAGGCACCCATTTGTTGTATGATCAGATCAAATTTTTCTGATTGTTTTATTAGCATCTTTTCCAGCTGGTTTTGTGCTGTAAGTGAATCTAGAGATGTTCTGAGGGTTTCGGCATAGCTTCTTTCCTCTAAGCTAGGGATGTTGTGGAGTGACTGCTTATTTGGCAATTTCTTTTCTGTTGTTGTAAGCGGATTTCTGGATTGGGTCCTTGGAAGTTTTGGAGTTCTTCTGGCTAGGATTTCCTTGTATACCTCGCATCCCTTGTAATTGGCTGGGTGTGGCCCTTGGCACAATGCACAAAGGGCAGGGGTGGAGCGATCAGTTTTTGGACACTCTGATGTCTTGTGCTGTTGTGAGCATTTGACGCAGCGGTATGGTCTCATACAGTAGTTTTTCGAATGCCCATACTGTTGGCATCTTTGACATTGGACTATTGATTGTTTCTTTTTAGGATCCTCAATAACAACAATTTGATGGTGTATAATTTTGATACTTTTGGCTGCCTTATTATTGGGACCAGGGATAATATTTGCAAAAAATGTAGTGGTTGGTTTTTTGTCCGGACCATATTTGGCGTTAATAATTTCTCCGGTTACAATATTCCCTGTTTCTGATATTGCTTCTTTTATAGCAGCAAGAGGTGTTTTGGGGTGCAAATTCCTTATGACTATTCTAAACGGCCTCTCATCTTTCCTGTTAAATGTGTGACCTATGAGATTGTTTTCTCTCACAACAGTGATTAGTTTTTTGTAAACATCCATTTCCTTGCAGTTTACTCGGAGTTGATTCCTATTAATAATTCTGTAGGAGAACTGGCCTTTAGAAACCACTGACTCCAGTAATTCAGTCAATTTGCAGACCTCTTCAATGCCATAGAGGATGATTGGTGGAGGTTTGGGCATCCTTTTTTCCTTTAGTTGTTCTGTATTGTCTTCCGTTAGATCGATGGGCAGATTGCTGAATCTGTTGGATGTCAGGAGCTTTTCAGGTGATGGAGATTCAACTTTTCTTCGTTTTGAATTCCTTAGGGGGGGAACTCTTTGCCACGAAGGAGGCTTATTGGAGTCTTGAATTATCTTTTGTTGATTATCACAAGAGTGTAGTTCATTTGATGTTGGTACCTTACTCAGTGATGAACTTCTAGGTCTGCTGAGGAACAGACTTGGATGGAACGCTTGCTGCACTAACTTCTTGTTTCCAGTAGCAGTTACTGCTACAGGAGCCTGGTCACCTACTCCTGTAGAGTCTTCGGTAGTCCATTTCACACTTTCCAGCCCGGATACTGGAAAGCGCCGGGGGTTAGCCGGATTGCTCGACAAATCACATTCATTTTCTGACATTTTCATTTACAAAGGGTTGGGAGATAAATTCACAGCACTTCCCCAAGGCACTATGTCCACTCTTTCAAAGGGTATTTAGTTCCTTTTGGCCTGTGGATGCCAGGTACAGGTTATTTGACTGCCGCCTGTTGCTCGGCATTGTTGCGTCGTTTAGCACCACCCAGGGGGCACGTGTAGGGTGAGAATAGGAGAAGATGGTAAATCCTACGGACGCGACGCAACCCACCCCCCGATTTATTAGTGACCGATCGAAGTTTCGGTTTCGGCTAGTTTCGGCAAAAAATCGAGTTTCGGCCGCAGTTTCGGTTTCGGCCAAAGTGAGCCGAAACTTTCATTTTTTACACTTTGGGTACGGAACCCTAATAAAGATATGTCAAAACAAACATTTGTGGGTCTAACAAATATTTGGACTGACCCAGGAATCGCACCCAGGACCTCAGCATGGCAGGCGGTTACACTACTGGATGCGCCACCGGGGTCTAATTTGATTAACTTACGTTTTTTTTTAAAGTGAGGGAAAATCTTTAACGGATGCTATACCGGACTCCTACCGACTAAAAACCTCACGTAACGCCCAACAGCCTATGGTTCGGAGCCCCAGGTAATCCCTCGGAAGGATGTCCCAGGACTCCCAACAGACCTACGGCACACTGCCGCCTCGCCTAGGGAGTGGTTGGGGTGCTAGCCCGCGTCTTTGGGGTGTTTTCGGATGTCATCCCGCTTGTTAGGGGGAGCGTGCGTGAAACCCTCACGTCACGCTGCCGTCATGGGCCCACTCACCGTCTTCAGGCCCCGGTAATGGAGACTCCTCTCCAGTCACTCGTCCATGACCGGTCTGAGGTTTTTTTCAGTCGGTAAAAGTCATAACATCTATGAGGATTTTCCCGCACGTAAAACAAAAATAAATAGAAAGGCTGTCGAAATTTGTCAATACTTCATTTAAATGTAACTTTATAAATTTTGTTTCCATGCTATTTTTAACTATGTGTCAGTTTTCAAGTTCATCCGATATTTTCCTAAATAAGGGTACAAAGCTTACGCTTCATGTAGTTAAGGTAATATACCTAATACCTACAACGCTGTGAATCATTAAAACCAGACTATAACGAATGAACACAATATGCATAAAAGAACAGTTACAACAGTCACATCAAACACACCCCGTTTATTCTACGGCCATCACTGTTTAGTAAGCAATTACTATACTTTGGTAAATATCAGATAAAAATCCAATATTCCTTCTTTGTTAGTAACAAGTTTTATCCAACGTCAGTTCCAGAGGCTCGCTGAAACTAATGTTCATAATAAGTGTACAATGAATTGTTATTTTGTTTTGGTAAGCATAATGTGATATTTGAACAAAATTTCAATTTTTTGGAGGATTTTCTACTAAAATATTCTATGAAACTCTCTGTATCCTGTCAACCAAGCAATACCATTTCTTAAGTATTTTTTTTAAATTTACTTCCAATGCTTTAGCGTAGAAGCGGTATTCAGAGAGGCACATTGTAATACCCAGAGAAATTTTTTTTTTACCAAAATAACAAAAAAAGCACGATGTCATTTTTCAAAACCCATTGTAATTAAATTTACCCGCTTTCCCTATAGTTACATTAACTTTTACCTTAACGTGGTAGGTACGTATTCTATGTTCAAGCTCCATGGTGATATATACTTGATTTTAGGTGAAATAGGTATCTATCGTTCATTTTCCAGAATGTTTTCTTTCTTTTATTTTCCATTACTTGGCTAAAATACAACTGACACATTATACTTATCTTCTGAATGACTGAGTAATATTTATGATGTGTTGTTTTATTAGGTACATTTTCACAAATGGAGGGTGTTCCGTTTTACGTACAAAAAACGTAGTGCAGACAGTAACTATTTATTAATCTGTGGTGCAGGTGAAGCTGTCTTGAGTCTCGAATATCTCGGTAGAGCTCACTTCACGCGTCAAGGAATTCATCAAGTAAACTTATCAATATGGGCAAATATTTTAGCTGATGAATATTTAACGAAACGTGGTGTGAGATAGGGGTGTTGAAACTTCCATTCTCTCCTTCTTTAGGTATACGCATAAATAACCTGATTGCCGAGTTCAACTGAGACCCGTTTAATAATATTAGCTATGCCAATTACAATTCGCTACTTGACTTGACAATGACAAGACTTATAAAATTAATTAACGTCGTGAATGTGACGCTGAGACACTCGCCTAGGAATACGACACTTAAATATGACAGAATAATCTTGGCGGGTAACGAGCACTTATAATATCAAGTCTCTTAGGGTTTTTGTTAGGCGAAGATCATCGATTGATTGAATGTGTAAGTGAATCACCAATCGGACTCAACCGGACGTTGGCCGCTCTGCATCTTCACCGTAGCTCACTTCTGTACATATATACATTAGTTACATTATCTATATGATTCTGTACATATGCAGATACATGTTACTATCTGACTAATATTATAAATGCGAAAGTTTGTGAGTGTGGATGTGTGGATGCTTGTTACTCTTTCACGCTCGAACGGCTGTACGAATCTGGCTGAAATATGGTACAGGGGTACATTATAGTCTGGAATAACACATAGGCTACTTTTTATCCCGGGAATAAGTTCCTATGGGAAGCGGAAACGGGACCAAACTTTACGCGGGCGAAGCTGCGGGCATCAGCTAGTATTTAATAATACACCTATGTATAGTCTGACACGTTCAGCATCAAGTCCTCCCCTTGATGTTTTCTAGGATGTCGTCGGTCCATTTGGCAGGAGAGTCTTGCCTAATAACGGTTTTTTCCGTCAACCATAGGTTTTTCAGTTTAGAGATTTTAGATTTTAAGGTTACGGACTAGCCCCACTGTATTCAAGTTCACGTCCCATCACCGACGGCATGATGGATATAACCAGGTGCAGGTCTGGTTGTAGACTGTTCATGAGTACTTATAAAAAACAAAATTGCTATTTCATTTTTCCAAATTCACACGCGTACAATTTCGTTGAATCCTCAGATGGTTCAGTCGGTTAAAATCCAACATATTCGTGTAATGTAATAATATATGTTCCTCGTAAGGTTCATCATAAATTTATAATTGGTCTCTCTACAAGGTTTACGTACATTTCCATGCCTCGAGGCCGCGCCGGTCGGAGCCGTTTACCGGTGTTCTCATAATGTGTGTTCTCAAAAACCGGTTGTAGATACGTGAAACCGCCTCAGTATAATTATTATTCAGTCTTTAATAATAGATGTTTATGTTTTATAGCATACTAGCTCATGCCCGCAGCTTCACCTGCGTGGAATTTTGTTCCCGTTTCCGCATCTCATGGGAACATATTTCGGGCATAAAAAGATATCATACAACGTAGCGTAATTATTTCCTGACTATAATCTATCCCTATACACACACTAAAATTATAGCATTCTAAAAGTAAAGACTCTCTCGTACTACTCAGACAAAGATTTTTTTTTATAAATGAGTTCCAAGGGTTGTTATGCACTACGTATTTACCTACAGGGTGGAAATTAAAGACCGTGGGTGGAGGAAAAGCACTCTTAATATTGATGGGGGCAAATTTTCTTTATTTTAAAAAGTAATTAAAACTGCATTTAAAGATTTTTGAAGCAGAATTTGTCATCATCTACAGGGATTGTAAAAATTTCAAGTTCCATACTCATTTTAAAATTGAGTTATCAGTCCTAAAGTCAAGCTGTTAAAACATGCCCATTCTAACTGCATACTAGTGCTATTAGTAATCTTAACAATTTACTGTTTAATACCATTATCAAATGCATTTATTCTGAACGTGAAGTTTCCCCAAACTTCCGTCCAATCTCATACCTTATTTAAACCTCCAAGAGCATTTTGATGAAAAATTGAGAAGGAATGTCTGTTTATGAAAAAAATGTTTTGTATTCCCGCAGCCGAAATATGTTGGTTTAAATAAACTTGTTCTGAATAAGAAAATGATGTAAATTTCGTTTTGAGAGAGGCATTTTGCTTTGTTTAAAAGACCCGTAATTTTTCGTTTCTTTACTTGTAATTAAATTAAAAATGTTGGTCTCGTTAGCGGTTTGTTTGTAGGTGTTTCAGTAATACTACTTCTATTTTCTGTCTTTAATGTTTCAGTGATATATCTACATACCTATATAAATATATAAAGTCCCGACATTCTCTCAAATGTATGAAGTAGTTTAAATGCACACACATTTCATTCCCCGTGATATGTGGTGAGCATGTTGCTGTGTTGAAACTAACAGTAACATTTGTGGCTACCTACTGTTAGCGGTTTTCAAGTCCAAACTCCAACTTGGTTTAACGAATGCTCTCGTGCATCTAATACAAGAATAGCCTTCTACCTTATGCATGCTTAATGCAACAACAGGAGAGGCGTAATGCCACATCTCGTAGCACTTCACACGATAGTATTGCACGCAACGGGTCCTCTGGGACTCGACCGAAAATGAAAGCGAAACATAATATCTCTGTATAAGATTCTACCCAGTGCCCTTTTATGTAGACCTTCACACGTTTGTTAAAACAATCAGGTTAATGTACATACATATACAGACACACCATGTATCCCGAAGACGTACTACGAGTATAGTTAAGCCAGTACCTAGTATTTTGGTCTTCACGATGGTGACAATTACTGTGTTGAAAGAGACAAGGGCAGATGTGGCTACATGCCGTTGAAATACCAACAGATTGCTGTTCCCGGGACGGTCCATGCCGGGACAAACAGTTTAAGACACGTTTTAAAGCACGGAGACGCTCGAAAATGCTATCTCAGAATAGTCCTGAATTCACTGAACAATCGGAGCTACGTGAAATAAATTGTACGGAACCTTCAGTGAACGAGTCCGACTCGCTCTTGTATAGTTTTTTTATTACCAATACTTAATTTCAATATTTTGATGAGATAAAGTGTTGATATTTTTCTAAGCCAGTTTAAGCAACTTAAAAACAAGTGTACATCTTATCTCACTTGTTATGAACTTGTTACCAATAGTAGCATTAATTGCCTTTATTTTTATAAGTATGTTGGAATAAAATTCAAAACCAAATTTGTACGAAAGTTTGCCGAAGCGTTTACTGTGCAACCACATGAAGACCGAATAAAAATTCGGGGCAACAAAGTTGAACAAAGTTTTTTAAGTCTAAGTGTATTTATCAGGCTTTTGTGCTTTTTTGCACGGCAGTCTATGTTTACGCCGAAAATCGAACCGACAGGATTTTCGATGTAAAGCAAGAGTCAGTTTTAAGACATTCGTGTCTCTGATGTGCACTCAGCCTTAATTATTTCTCAGCTAAACGCTAGCCAGCAGTTAGCGGCACCCTTTCGTGACTGTGAGTAAATATGAACTTAACGTCGTTGCAATAGAGTTGAAAATACATAAACCATTTTTCAATTGTTTACAGTTTCAATGTAACGCTTAAAAGGATCCACTAATTAGCATAAACGAGTGTGTACCTGACACATTTAGGTGAAATTGCAGGTCTCGGAGGGAAATTTTATCTTATCCATTAAAAAAGGTTCATTTACATTTACATTTGTACATACGATCTTGGCTCTTTCTATTCGAGTGAACAGAGGCAAGATATGCATAATAACCTAAATTTAGCATCTTGGACTTCCACAAGTATTTTAACGTATTCACCCACAACCAACCACCAAGTCATTATGTATGTAGTGATAAAAACATTTTTTTTAAATATGCAGTGCAGCGCCATGGACTTGCTTAGGTAAGTTTATGCGCAAGCTTTAGAGGATACTTGAAAAACACACGAGTTCACAACCATGCTTTGTTTCAAACATAGAGCAACGAGAACCTTGTAGAGGTGCGCGTTGCTCTGTGGTATCAAGTATCGCAGGACTCTTTGAAATAATGAGAGGTGTATATCCAAACTGACATCGAAATAAGCAATAGGAAACTATCATCAAACAAATGAAACCGACTAGACACTAGAGGTTATTTGCGCATTGGGTCATTTGCACGTCTCGCGTGTTGGGAATTTGAAAATGGTAATTTGCGTTTCTGGTGTTATGCGAAGAAAAGTTCAAAATGTTTAGTTATATGAATAATATAGAGTTCCTGTTAAATTAATTAGCGGCTGGCGGGTACTACGTTTAAGTGCTCAACCACAGATTATTAATAATTACGCTCAGCTGCCGCAACTAGCGTGAGATCGTGAATATAGTTCCGCTTTTCAATTATGTAGTGATGCGTCTCCAAATAGTCGAGGGTGGCTTAAATAATAATATTTTACTGTGCAAACAATATAACTGATTGGAATTGTAATTTTTAAGCTATTGCATAGCTTCTATCGCGGGCCTTGCGTGGAGACCGAATCCAGAAATTGTGTCACGAAAACGAGTCACACTCTCAGTACCTTCGGCCACGTTCGCGTATCTAGTCTAGCAATTCATAATTTTTTTGTTTACGTCAATTATGAACTCTGCAGTCGTTATATATTATTATTATTATTATGTCAAATAATCCAAAAATTGATGCTTGAACCCAGAATCGATCTTGCGCCTTCTGCGTACCGATCCGCGTCTTAACCACTCGACCAAAGTTGAATTAAGAGTGTTGGTCGAATTTAGAGTTCTTAATGTGAAATGACAATTTCGATGCTGTCAATTACATTAGTTGCTGTCAATTTACTTCGTCTAAATAAAAATTCGACTATACGTGTATAGGTATTCATCATCTATGTACAACAGTGAACTGTACTCGTATAATTTGTGTAAAAAGTGTTTTAAATATAAATAAACAAAGTGCATTTATTAATGTAGAAAGTCACGAAAAATAGTGAAAGAAAATGAGTGAGTACTCTATATACATACATTTTATTATTATTATCACCAATGCAGTATCATTTTTTGTTTTGTTAATTTATATATAATACTGCTATAAAGATAACCAAACCCGGGAGTACGTTCCCATGGGAAGCGGGAAGAAAATTTCACGCTGACGTAGCCGCGAGCGCCATCTATCCCATACCTATGTACTTTAAACGTGTCATAAAAGTCACAACAATACCATACATGCATATTTCAAAGAATGTCTATTATTACCATAAAATTTGTAAAAATAGTTTTTAAGTAGAAAGAAGAAACCTATTGTTTTATCTTTTAACTAGCTGACCCTCGCAACTTTGTTTACGTCACACAAGGTCTATGAAATTAGAGGTATTTATTAATCATACTCATCAAGTAGCGTGTAAATCTGCCCTGTATGCTATATCAAAATAGAGCTTAATGGTTAAAACTATTCCTCAGTATAGAATTTTCCTCAGTATAAATAATTTACATACAAACACCGGCGTGTTAGAATTTTATTACATGTATCAATGTAGTAGACGTAACGTGTATAAAATGACATCAATCAAATGTCATCAATATTCTGAAAAAGAAATTAAAAATAGAGTTCACAAACTCTTTTGAAAATACATACTGTACCTACCTTAGAGGATCGTTATGAAGATAACAGGATAGTTAACAACCATCCATAGAAAATAGATGGTATAATGCTGAATACCGCAAAGAACAATCGGCGCGGCATAGAATGGGGCCTATACTGATATCCTGGAGGATATTAATGATGCCGATGTCCTGTGCCTGCTGAGGCACACACACGCCGTCATGCATGTCTGCAGGACAACGTGCAGGACAACGAGCAGGATGAGGCTGCGAATGGCTGGACTGAAATTAAAATCGACAGACGCAAGAGATGTGGTGGAGGCACTAATTCACGTACCTCGGGAGTGTCGTGTCAGAAACTGATGGAATAGAAGAGTACCCTACATCATTTCGAGTCTCGCCAATGACAGAATAACCTTTACACAGCTGCGCCCCGTAGGCAGTTGCGAAAATAGACACGAAGAGTGAAACTCATAACAAAGTAAACGTTAAAACTGTACTGCTAACTGCTATACGGATGCGAGACATGGAAGGTCACTAAAGTAAAGACATTTCGCACCAGCTACCAGCTATAAGTCTTCGTCAAACGCTGCCTCCAATGGATCCTCGGTACATATGGGCCCGAGAACATCACGAACGTAAGACTATTGGAACGCTGCAGTGAGACCCCAACAGATCAAACGTCGGAAGTGTAGCTGCTGCGCTGGATTGGACACACGCTGCAAAGGGACCATGAATCACATCATACCAAGGCAAGCCTTACTGAAACTACTGGTAGGCTTTCAAAAACTGTTCGATAGTAAGTAGGTACATTTATTGATAGTGGCTATAGGCTACATAACATAATGCGAAGATTAATAGGAGTGGTGCAGCAATGAGGAATGTTTCGAAAACGGAAAACATTTAATCGTAATAAGAGTATCCGTTGCGCCTCTGCGTAAATGGTTGAAGTTACATAAAAATAATTTATTACAAAATAATTGTTCTTCTTAAAAAGTTCTAAAACAAAATTCCAAAAGCCCAAATGTCCACAGTCAAGTAGGCACTTGCCCTTTTGATCGAGTTACCTTAAACGCGAGATGCCAATGAAGGTAATCTGCCTAAAAATAAGATTTGCCTAAAAAGCTGTTTGCCTTAAATGAGAAATGCCGATGAAGCTGCATGTCTGAAATGTGAAGTCGACTAAGAAGCACATTGCCTAAATTTAATTTAACTATAAGGCAGTTTGCCAGAAATACAAGATGACCGAGATGTCTGTTTGCTCTAAACGAGAAATGACAATGAAGCAGCATGCCTGAAAAGTAAAATGACTAGGAAGCCGATTACCTGAAATAATATAATAAATTTAATGTCTGCATAGCCTTAGCAAAATTGGCAGCGAAGAAAAGAATTACCTTCTTATGTCGATCAAAAGGGGGTAATTCTTCTTTAAAAGTAAGATGCCAATGAACGGCTACTGGGACCATATTTGCTAATCTCTATGGAAAACTAGGCAGGTGTCGGGGTCGAACCCTCTGTGCTTTGTTGGACGGATCGGACAACGCGGATATTTTCCTACCATTTTTCCTGTTGGTTGGATTGATGATGAAAAAATAGTCACAATTTGTTACTTACAAGTGGCCAGTACTTACCTACACTATTGTTGACGGAAAAGTTTTCAAGTGACCAATGCTACAATTATGATATTTACAGACATAGACATTACATTACATAAGGCATTTAACCGCTTAGGTATTTTAGTTTGAAAACATTTTACTACTTAGGCACTTTGCTGCGTAGGTATTTAACCACTTAAATATTTTGCTTCATAGGCAACGACTTTAGGCAATGTGCTTCTTAGTCGACTTCACATTTCAGACATGCAGCTTCATCGGCATTTCTCATTTAAGGCAAACAGCTTTTTAGGCAAATCTTATTTTTAGGCAGAACACCTTCATTGGCATCTCGCGTTTAAGGTAACTCGATCAAAAGGGGGCACTTGGTACTTTACTTTGTTGAACATAGGCCTAAATCTTACTTCTTACTAATATTATAAATGCGAAAGTTTGTGAGTGTGGATGTTTGTTACTCTTTCACGCTCAAACCGCTGAACGGATCGGGCTGAAATTTGGTACGGAGATACATTATAGTCTGGAATAACACATAGGCTACCTTTTATCCCGGGAATAACTTCCCGCGGTAACAAATTTTACGCAGGCGAAGCTGCGGGCATCAGCTAGTATTCTTATATAGAAATAATTAAACTAGCATAGTTGGTAAAAAATGCTATGTAATAGCTTTACCGCGGCAGTCCCCGAGTGCCACACGTCTTTTTTTTATGTAAAAAAGTGTTTCTTTGATTTTCAGTCATTTCTACTAGCCACAACAAAATGCCAAATTCTTGTTGTGACACTAGATATAATTTTATAATGATGGTAGGAACCGTAATTTAATAAGTACTCAATCATTAAAAAATACACTTTCTGAGAAGATGTTTTGGAACACGGAAAAGAATCTTGGGAAAGGATTTTTCCCCTAAGCACATGAATGATTATATCTAAATAACCAACATTGAATTTCATTTTCACTCAAACAACAGCTTAATTTTCTAAAGGGAACTACTAATTTATTGTACCATAAATCCAAACAGTATACATTCTAACGGATCTCTAACCTCAAAATGGACGTACGAAATGTTCTTGCATATTTAAAAGCATATCCGACTTTCGACGTGATGGGATTACCAAGGAAAAAGTTGTAACCTTTTACATGAGACCCTTGTAAAAAGCTTTTCCTGATTTTATTTTCTATTTTTGGTGTCGTAATTGATATGTGTAGTCGGCTTTAAACCACTGAGTAAACCGCAGACATGCGTAGCGGTATCTAGTTGATTATGTGCCTTAAGAGATCGTATGACGCTAAATGGACTATTATCTTGAACTAGATCGCAGGACCCGTGAGGTTTAATGAGATAACGTTATCACACAAGCAACTTCAGCTAATGAACTAATAATGCACACGATTACTGATGAATTACTCAAAAGCTTTCTATTAAAAATAACTCCATTTCATAAAATTTTAAGTTGGATCTCATAAGTCTGAAGTTAGTTTTATAACGGCCAAGTGCTCGGTCGGCCAAGTTGGACTCGCGTACGGAGGGTTCCATGCCAAAAACGACAATAATCAAATTAGTTGTTATGGAGGCGTCTTGTTTTTTAGGGTACCGTACCTCAAAGGAAAAATCGAAACCCTTATAGGATTACTTTGTCGGTCGTCCGTCTGCCTGTCAAGAATTTTTACCTCGTGAATACGTGAAGGTATCGAGTTTAAATTAATACTATATTTCAAGGTCTATGTTCCCTTGAAGCTGTAAAAACAGAACTTCTAAGCTAACACGGAATAAAGTTGCGGCTGTTTATGCCACAGAAAACGTATATTCCGACACTTAAGGGAATTGTAATTAATAAGGTACTTTCCGTTGACCTAGAACTATGAAATTTGATAATTAATACCTTCTTATACTACAAATCTAGTATAAAATCTAAAATCTAGACATTTGTAGTTAAATCATAATTAAATGTGAGCCTCGGGTAAGTCCTGGGAAGGATATACCAGTGTTCACAATAAACTTTGGCTACCACCACGGCCTCACCTAGAGATTCGGAATCGATTTCGTGTCTTTGGAAGTTGGTTCAGGCGTCATATCCCGCTTCTTGAGGCGTAAAGCGTGTCTGACACTCTCACGTCACACCTTTGTCATGCATCTGATTCTGTCCTGCGTCCTTAGGCCTTTGTTCATAGAGAAATATAGTCTTGGGCGAAGACGTCTACGCTGTCCTCGTCGCAGACTGCAGAACTGAGGAGGGAGAGTTATCTTTTGCTCTCTCCTCACCGCCTCTTTCACGAGCATGACTTGATCGCAGTAAGGCGCGGCGATGTTCCGCTTACTCCCGCTGGAGATCATGACTCGCCCCATGTTCTCCAGCGAGAGAATGTCTACGTCCAGACTTGTCGCTATGACGTGGCGCTGCTGCGCCCACGTTGAGCACCCCACCAATGGTGCACTTTAAAAACACACTGAAAAGCCACATTATTCAAGAGAAACACACAATTTTATCATGATCATGATCATTTATTGTAAATCATGAAACGTGTGTAAAGTTAAAACGAGCAAAGTTTAGATAACGACTAATTGCCTACACGTGGAAAAAACCTTTTACCTCATTAAAATCATAAAAGCGTCCTAAGATGAGTCTCTTATATCCAAACAAAAATGATTTGCCACGCATTTGCGTAATATACTAACGGCGCATACCGGACCCATTTCGGAAGTAATCAAATAAGTTTTGCGGGAAAGCTGCTTTCATGACATTATTAATAGAATCTTCAATTTTCGTCCTCCAGATTCAGCTGTTTTGGACCCTTGATGCTCAACTATATAATAAATAATCTTTACGAAGTAATTTATGAGTTCGTGCACTAACTTCAATAGAAGTACCTTTTATACTTTTGTGAGGCATTTTTAATACTACGAGTATAATAGTACTGATCATATAGGGTGTAACTATCGACTATCTAAGTAATTCTTTAGGTTTCTGTGGGTACCGTCAGCAAAAATGTGATCTACCACGCAAAGGTGAAGGTTGAGGGTTCATTTGAAAGTCATAAAACAACAAAGTCGATTTTTCTTTGCACTTTACCCAATTGTTTTAGTTTCCATTTCTCTGACTGTTTATCATCTTACGGTCTGTTAAGTTTATTTCTCGTGTTTTATTCTAAAGTGCAATGCCGTCTAATGTTTCGACTAAATCTGAACTGCATCTGAACTTTAGTAAAGTTCATCCCTGCTCAATTACACTTTGGGTTGCTCTCCTGAACTCTCCTCGCTTACATAACATTGCCTCTTTATTATGGAAAGGAAATAATATTATTAAAAATGCCCTATGTAGTGATAATTGGAAAAGATAAAATATAAAGCTACCGAAATATCATCAAATTCCCATGGAATTTTACTGTTGGATGTGAGCCTTTCCCAATTTCATTTAGGGAGGGTGATTGGCTTTATTGAACCCTTTTATCTAACGCACGAATTTTGTTTCAAGTTTCCTTTCCTTCACCAATACCCCGTCCCTAAATGTACATTTGAACTCCATCCAACCATGAATGGTGGACCTAAATTTTGGACCATTGGACACATCGTAGGTCTGAGCTAGTGATTACTTCAAGTTCTACTTAGTTTCAAATATTCACCGGAAAATTCTGTATTTTATACATGTACCTATTATGATTTTCGGTTTCTGCCGGGAGTCTTGGTTACAATCTAGTCGGTTATAATCTATTCGTGAGGATTTCCACACGTTAAAATAAATGTTTGTTGATTACTGTCACTTATTTTATACAAGCGTAGCTAGTTGTTAGTAGTATATAGGTATATATAATATATACTTTATTTGTAAATAATGTCTGTGATAAACATTGATGAAACCAAACTTGAAATATATTATTAACCAAAATGTTTTAGCCGATAAAAATTACATGGTGTTTAGCTGAGACACGATTAGTGAAACGCTTTTTATAAAAGATATTAAACCATTCGTTTTAATAAAGAAACATCTCTAAAAGTATTAGTAGTTGTCAGAAAAGACAATTAAAAGTCCTAAGACCCACGCTCCTGCGTCCTACTGGGTCTTTGT